>OY728129.1:851360857-861360857 GCA_963277665.1 Viscum album
CTAACATTACTCTTCATAATCCATTTGGAACTCTTCTTTAGCATGAAACCGGAATGAAGAGAGATGTTGATTTCAACAAAAAGAAGAAGTGTAATGGAAATGTATATTTCACTACTAAATCTAGATCCAAGACCACTGAATGGGAAACTATATATAAAGATAAGAAAGTTGTTGTTATATCTAAATCAAGTGATAGTGAATAGTTTGAGAATGAATTATCAAATCTTTCTTGAAGGATGAACAAGATTGTGGGAAAGAAATATTTTCAATATAGATATAAGAAGAAAGATAGAATGGAAAAAAGAAATATTCAGAAGTAACTTGTTATGAATGAAAAAGGGTTGGACGTATAAGACCTGGTTATCCTATGATAAATAGAAAAGATAGAATGGAAAATAATTTGGAAAGAAATAGAAAGAAGTACTACAAATATAAGGATAAGAGAGTCTAGAAGGCTAATGACACCTAGAGTTCTAGTGGTGGTGACTCTTCAAATGAATCATCAGAGTATAAATATTTTGGTTAGAAGAAAATTCTCCTTATAGCCATATTACCTATTGAAAATCATTCTTTTATGGATAAGGTACAAAATTATGAATCTTTAACTGATGTTTTTTTAAATTCTAATTTTCCAAATGAAAATTATTATGAATCTTCAGATGAAAAATATTCCTTAAAAAAAATAATACCTTACCATCATTTGAAGAAGTATCTTGATTTTCTAAAATGCTTGAGAATGAGAACTATAAGATAAAAAAGAAGTTAGAGAAATAAAATTATAGAATTTATGTTTTAAAAAAATAAGTATCAGATCTTTTTAACGATATTGATAAAAAATCATCATTTAGAGAATATTTCTAAAAACCATAAGGAAGTTAATTCTGATAATGATAAACATTATAAGGATCTTGAAAATGTTATTTCTAAGAAAATGATTTTGAGAATAAATAAAAAACTAAAAATATTAATTATGAGGATAAGAATTTAGTCATCAGACTAAAATCCAAACTTCTTTCCTTAATGAAACTTTAATCAAATTTCTCTTCTGTAAGGAAAGAATTTTATAAAATGTATTCAAAACATTATCCTCTTAGGAAGAGTTCTGGATTTGGTTATACTCACTCAAAACCTGTTTTTAGTCCTAAACATATTGTTCCCCAATGTGCTCTTTTTTTCACCAAGTGTCTGTGTGGGGTACACTGGGATAAATTTATTTCTTTAAATAAAAACCCAATACTTTGGTTTTCATAAGTCTTATTTTTCTAGGAAAATGTGGATACCTAATATTTTTCTTTCTGAAATTTATAGATCCAAGAATGTTTGGATTCTGAAAGTCAAACTATTTTATTTTCAATAAAATCAAAGAAGTACCAAGAAAAATACATGGTACATCAATAGTGGATATTCCCAGCACATTACTGGTAACCATAAATTTATTGAAATTATTATCAAGATGACAGGAGGAAAATTAACTTTCAGAGATAATGCTCAAGGAGAAATTGTTGGTATAAGTAACATTTTTCTTCTTGGAAAAGCATTAATTTCAAATGTTTTGTTTGTTAATGGTACTGAGCAAAACCTTATAACCATAAGGTAATTATGTGATAAAGGTTACCTTGTGAATTTTAGGAATGATAAATACTTAGTACACAATTCCAAGGAATATTTTATTCTCTCTACCTATAGGCATGATAATGTTTATACACTAAACATAGAAGACCTTAGGAGCCAAGATATACCTTTCTATAGTGTAATGGAAGATCAATATTGGTTATAGAAAAGAAGACTATGACACTGTAACCATTGGAACCTATAAAAACTGTCAAATAAAAGACTTGTTAAGGATCTACCAGAGCATATATTTGATTCTTCAAAAGTTTCTAATGCTTTTCAATATTTCAAGAAACATAATTCAATTTTTAAATCAATTAGTGAGGTCTCAACTTATGATGCATTATAGCTGGTGCATATGGATCTTTTTTTCCAACAAAAACAGGAAGTATTAGAAGAAAATACTATGTATTTTTCTACTTGATGATTACACTGGATTTATGTGGGTCTATTTTCTAGAAAAGAAATCAAGAGCCTTTTTTTATTTTAAAACATTTTTATTCCCAAGTTAAAAATGTGAAAAATCTTTCATTGATAACTATTCATATTGATTATTGGGGAGAATTTAAAAATTCAGATTTTGAAACTTTTTATATTAAGAAAGGCATTACTCATATCTTCACACCGACAAGAAATCCCTAACAAAATGGTGTTTTTGAAAGAAGAAATTGAATTTTTCAAGAAATAAGTAGAACCACATTGAGTGAATATTCTATTCATAAACACTTCTGGGATGAAGTTATTAGTACTGCTTATTATACTATAAATTGAGTTTTAGTGGGACTGTTTCTTAGAAAACACCTTATGAATTGTGGACTAGTTGAAAACCTAAAGTTTCTTAAATCAATATATTTAGATGAAATGTATTAATATTTAATAATAAATATAACTTACATAAATCTTCACCCAAATTTAATGAAGGAATTTTATTAGGATATTCCACTACTTATAAGGTTTATAGTGTTTTTAACAAACCATCTTGTACTGTTGAATTAATAGTTCATGTTAAATTTGAAGAAATTGATCCTTTTGTTTTTAAACAACCCCAACCTACATCTTAGGATGTGCTTTCAAAAACTGATTATGAACATTTGATGGAAGAATATTCTAATAAGGAAAATACTCAAAAAAATGTTTTTGAAGAATTTACCCCTGAAGAGTTTCTACCTTATGTTGAGGAATAGGTTTTACAAAACCCAAATTAGTGGTTTATTAATAATCATCATAGTTATAGTATCATTAGTGATGTAAATAAACCTATAAGGGCTAAAAGTTTTTTATTAAATGAAGTAGAACATATGGAATTTATTTCCCAATTTGAACCTAAAATCACTGATGAATCTTTAGGTGATGAATATTGGATTAAATATATGCAAGATGAACTAAATAAATTTGAAAGAAATAAAATCAAGACCTTGGTTGAAATACCTATGTAAGCTTTTTTAAATGGAGTATAATGGGTCTTCAAAAATAAATGGGATGAAAATGGAATCAGTGTTAGAAATAAAGCTACATTAGTTGCTAAAGGATATAATCAACAAGAAGAAATAGACTATGAAAAAACATACTCTCCATTATCTAGACATGAATCTATTCATATTATTTTTGTCTTTGTATCATTCTTTAATTTTAGACTTTTTCAAATAGACATGAAGTATTATTTTATTAATGTATTCGTACAAGTGGAAGTTTATGTTGAACAACCTCCTGGTTTTGAAGACACAAAATATCCTGAACATGTTTTCAAACATAATAAAGCATTATGTAGACTTAAACAAGGCCCTAGAGCCTGGTATGATAAACTTACATTATTTTTGTTACAAAATGATTATGTTATGCGAACTGATAATCCAAATCATTTAATAAATAAAGATAAGAAAAGAAATTGATTGTTAAAATTTATATTGATGAAATTATATTCAGATCGACTCAGCAATCTATAACTGATTCTTTTTTGACTCACATGAAATCTGAGTTTGAAATGAGTATGATGGGTGAGTTAATATTTTTACTTTGTTTTCAAAAATATCAAAAACTATAATGAACTTATATATCTCAACATAAGTATATTAAATATGTTCATAAGAATTATAGATATAACAACACTAAAAGTATAAGTACTCTAATTGGTACCTCAAATTATCTCAATCTTGATGAAACTTGGAAACCAGTAAATCAATCATCATTTAGATGTATGATAGGGGTTTGTTATACTTAACATCTAACAATATAGACTTACTGTTTTGAGAATGATTATGTGATAGATATCAATCTAATCCAAAGGAATCTCATTTAAAATTAGAGAAAATTATTTTTCACTATTTAAAGGAAACCATGGACTTATGACTTTTTTATTATACTAGAAATGATTTTGTTTTAAAATGCTTCTCAGATACTGATTTTGGTGGATGTGGATTGGATAGGAAAAGTAAATATGCAACTTTTCATTTATTAGGAGATTCGTTAGTTTCATGTTCATGCAAGAAGTAACACTCAAAATCACTTTCCAGTGCTGAAGAAAAATATGTATCAGCTGGATGTTGTTGTGATCAAGTATTGTGGACGCAACACACACTCAAAAACTATGGAATGAGTTTTACAGAAACAAATATATTTTGGGATAGTAAAAGTACCATTTTCCTAAGAAAAACCCATTCACATCACTCTTATGCGAAGAAAATAGGTATTAGGCATCACTTTCTTAGGGATCACACACTAAAATGATATATTATTCTTCAATTTATCAGAACACAAGATCAATTTTCTGACATTTTTACACAATCTTTACCCTCTGATGGATTTTAATACATTAAAAAATTTATGAATGATAACTGGAAGGTAATATTTCATATTAACTTATTTTTGAAACCTATCTCCTTACATTAAGAAACTTATTTTCATAGGAGGTACATTTATTTATTCTTTTAAAAAAATTAATAAATTTTTTTTAAAACAAAAAAAATTTCTTTCATTAATACATTTTTTTCAGAACTTAATTTTTTTTCTTTTTTCCTTCTTAAATAAAATTTTTCGGAACCTTAATTTTTCTTTACCCTAATAAACTTTTCTAGAATCTATATTTTTCATGAAAAACCTTATTAATATTTACAATTCTTTTTAAAAAATATGGAAGGTATGTTTCCTTACTTAAGTCTTCGTAATGTATTTATTTACTTGTTTGTATTTCTATTTTGTTTTACAAAAACTATATCAAATTCACATTCCTTAAATATGAATTTTCTTAAAAACTCAAAAGATCAGAACCTTTAAATCCTTATTCGACATTGATAAAATCCATCAGATTAGATCAAGATTATTTAAACCATAGTATTGAATCAATAATTTTAACCTTTACTGAAAAGCCTCTATAAAGGCCCCCCTTATTTGTGTCCCACATCGGTTCTCTCAGTCTTTTGCACTGAAGCTCTTCCACAAAACAAATCATTCATTCTGTTTTTCATTTTCCTTACATTCTGGATGTCACTTGAGATTTCCTCTGAAAATTATGCGCCCTCAAACAAGAAAATCAAAGATTAGAAAATTTACAGAGAAATGTTGGTCAAACCAAATTTATTTATAAATTATTATTATCTAATTTCTAAATTTATAAAGAAGAATAGCTGGGAATAGTTTTGTGTAGCCAAGTCAAAGAATCAGGATTCAGTTTATCATTACCTTCTTAGACAGTTTTATGATACAGTATTCATTTATGAAGAAGAAGGGAAAATCATTAATTTAAGATCTATGGAAAGATATATATTTTATCGTTCAAAATGGTTGCAAACATTCTAGGTATTCCTTATAAAGGTGATGAAATATTTTTCTCTCACAAGCTGACTAAAAAGGAAATAATATTCGAGAGGTAAAAGGAAATGGAGTGCCTTAGACTCAAGGGAGTCAAGTAACTGAATATAAATCTTCTTACAACCAACATCATATTTTTAGCCCTGTGGATATAAGGATTTCTTATTCCAAGAAAGAGAGATAAGGATTCCATTAAGAATTGAGATTTTTTTATGATGTATTTCCTGGTGAATTTGAGAAAGGTGAATCTCATCATGTATATTCCCTTTATTGTCACCAATATCACGAATGGAACCCTCTAGTCCCAGATTATTATGTATATACAAATCTTTTCAAAGGTCATTTTTCATTGTTTAAAATCCTTCATAATTCCTTGTAGTTCAAAATCGAGAACCTTTAAGATAATATTGTTATGTGATGAAACTCCAAGAAGGTTTAAAATTAGTTTCCATATCAAGTCAGTAAAATTTCATGATATTCCTAAATATGAGATTCAATATATCACAAAGAAAGGAGAAGTTTTTGAATCCTCCAAGAAAACCCAGAAGAAGAGAAAACGGAAAGAACTGGAACCAACAGAAAAAGCTCCCATTTTGGAAACTCAATCAGCTCCACCCAAGACAAAAATGAAAAAGACATTTTTTGATGAAGTTGTAGAAAAGTGGAGAGAGTGGAAGATAAATAAGAAGGAGGGTGATGCTAGTTTTGGTTTAGACCCTGTTCAGGCCAAGGCATTGGAGATTCAGGCAGTAGAAGACCATGAAACATGCTAAATAAATGAAAATGAATAAGAATTTGTTAGAATATGAACTTGTTTAATAATTTATCAACGATACTGAGAAATAATCTGAAATAATCTTAGTATCAGAATCCTTCATTAAAGAATCAATTACTTTAGAAACTCTGGGAATGAAAAATTCAATTCTGAAACCTATTATGGAAGAAGAGGTAGTTCAGAAAGAACAAGAAGAGTATGAAGAAGAGGAAAGTAAAGATCTCATCAAATTGGTGGAAGAATATCATGATACGGAGAGTTCTTTTGAAAAAATTTCAATCAGAACATCACAAGTAGAATCAACCATGATAATCACACTATGTAAAGATGATGATGTACAAGATGAGGTGGATAAACCAACTGATGATGAAAGCAACAATCATTATTTTTTTTATCCTCATGATATTAAAGAAGGTTCTGAGAAAATTGATGTTAATGATGATAAGATAATCCAAGTATTTGATAGAGAGCATGACTTCGAGAGATAAGAACATTATTTCTTAAGTTGAGAATGGAAAATAGGTGGTTGTTGATTTTCCTAGAATGTTTGTAGTTGTGTAATATAAGAATGATATTATTGGAACATCCAAGAGGAAATATGACGATAAAGATAATGTTTCCTTTCCAGTAAGGAATCTTTGTATAAATATTTATCCTCCCTGGGACAATATTTTGTTATCCAGTCTTTGAAGAATCTAGTAAATACAATAACCTTATTCCCAAGTATTGATTTGAGATGTCAGTTTCTTCATCATTCTATTAATCTAAATTCAGATTCGATAATCATGATCAAGGATAATTTTATCAATCTTGAATCATATTTTAAGACTTTTCACATAGGTTATTATGTTGATAGTTTATCAAGCAAGGAAATGACCAAATGTTCTAAGTCAATAATTTTATATCTGAAAATTATAGATGATTTCCATGGATCAGTAAAAGATTCCTTAGATCAGTCAGATGACACCAGGAAGAACCTTATATAAATCATTCAGACATGTTATGTAACACCCCGAGATTTTATGAAAAATACTCTTTTTAATTTCATTAATGTCTTATGTTGTATGCTACACCAAAAGGAGCTTGCACAACACGCATCCTTGACTTTCCTTGCATTACACGCAATCGCGACCTTCCTCGATAGCGTGTGTAGTACGCAATACTGAGTTTCACTAAACAATGATATGCTATTAAAATATTATTAAAACTAGCCGTTATGAATAGTAATAACCACTTTTTGAAATTTTATAAATTTTATTTTTCAAAATGGACTTCATTTTTGGATTCGGAATATCGAAATTATCCTAGGGTGAAATTTTGGTATTTTTCTGAAAACTTTCAATTTTTGATGAATAGTGAAACCACAAAGTGGTAGTTAAAAAAAACTGAATTTTTCATAAAACTTAATTTTACCGCTTCTATGAGTGGAATTTCGAAAATCCGAGAGACATGTTTAATATCAAGGACTAAAATGTGGTTCAATGAGATGAAAATAATTTTTGGTGAATAGTAACTTTTTACTTTTTTTTTACCACGGTAAAAAGTAAATAGGGTAAGTAAGGGTAAAGATGATATTATTATTACCCTAACACATGTCCTAATTCTATTGGAAAAGTTTAATTCGACCAAAAACAAACTTAGGAATAAAATATGACCATTTAGCCCCACTTGGATTAGATTAGGACATTTATTATTAATTTATTTAAAGAAGGGTTAAAATAGTTAAAATCAAAGTTTAATAAGTAAATAATTTTTAATATTGGGTTATACATAAGATAAATTCGACTATAAATATTAATTAGAAAGGTAAAAAGATTTCCTACATAATAGTATTTTATTTGTAATTTTTAGACATTAAATAATTTAATTTATTTATGACACAATGATGATGAAGTAATTATCTTATTAATGAAATATTGACATAATTGATGTTATAAACACCAAAATAAATGTAATTTGAGACTTTTTATGAATTACACTAATTTTCTAGGTTACTATGATATATTAGTGTTGATTTAATCAACTTGGTTCGAACATATAATTCTGTTATGACTTTCACAAAAATCATATATAATATAGTGTTAAAATTGACACAAAATAGTTTTTAAATAAAATATTATATTATTAATTGTTATTTTATTCTTAAAAATCTAAGGTTAGGCCAAATGACTTAGATAAGGATATATATCTTAATAATAAACAACTTGGGGTTCGTTTGGCATGTTATAGTAAGTTTATTAACCATATAGTGTAAGAAAACAAAAAGTCACGGTAAAAGTTAAATTATTTAACTTAGAGTTAAATCTAAGTAATAAGATTAAAATAATAACCTAAACTTGTCTAAATCCTATTGGTTGATAGTATTTCAACCCATCCCCACTTTATCTTCGAAATAAGACCCTTTGGAACCATTATAAACCGATTTTTACTTTAATATAAAATAATATTTTGAGATATCCCTAAGGTGCCCCTCTCTTCCCTTATAAAAGGGCACCTCCTCCCTCTCCTCCTCACACCAATTTGAGCATTCAAGATCGTCCAACCCCTGCCAAAATCTCTTCTACACTTCCCTAGAATAATCCTAGAGGTCCTGGTCTTCTTCAAATGTAACGCCCCGACCCCAGCTACCCAGAGTCGGTGCATTAATTACATAACATTGGCATGATCACAAGAAAGATCAAATCTCGAAAGACCGATTGGTTTAGTAGCCTTGGAAACACTAGATATATTCATAAGTTTTACATTACATCATGAAATGAAAAAATAATACAACAACATAATGTTTCCACAATCCACACTATTAACCCCTCATAATATCCCTGCAAGTCATTCATAATTTACTTCTTCACTACCTGGGAAAATAAAACATAGAAAAGGGGTGAGCTCAAATGCCCAGTAAGGATAACAATATAGCGGAAACTTTCATCAATAAGAATAAACATTTAAGGCAATGTATAACTAAAACAAAAGCCTTTTAAACATGAACTTTCAACATGGTATGGCATAAATAAAATGAAATAATGCCATTTACTTATTCACATGGATATTCCACTAATCGAATAATCACATGCAAAAATAAATAACCACTTTCATAATGTTGGAATGCATAATGCCAGACTATCATAACCACATAGCCAAGGCCTCGTGCCAAGACTACAAATAAGATTTTGTCAAGGCCTTGTGCCAAGACACTAGTTTGTCTCATGAGACCTACCGATGCATCGAGGAGCTATAGCGGGCTCCACCCGTCACTTATTAAGTCCAATGCATTCCCATATGAAAAGGTTTAAACATAACATAAACATTCGTATTAAAACTAGCATACGAAATGTCAATACTTTCACAATAAACTATGAATGGTATAAAAATAGCACATCCACAGTCAAACATATCACAAAACCTTCAATACAATATAGAAGTTTTGTATCATAATAAATCAACTTCAAATAATCTTAAAATCCATCAAAGGATGTTGACATAGATGAAATCAAAATTCTTTTTAAAGAAGTATCTCCTTTTATTTTGAAATCATTTAAGATCCATATAAAATAAAACATTTTCTTTGAAAATATTCTTATAATCTTATATGGAAAGCTTCGACGATTTTATAACGGCGGAAAATAACCGCTCCCGTCGTATATGTTAAAAAAAACATTCTTACCTCAATTCTGTCGAAAAGGTTAAAAAGGACCTTGTTTTGAAAACGACGGAAAGATTCCTTTATAAACCTCTTATAAAAAGTCAAACAAGGGTATAAATGACTTTAACCCATATTCTTGTAAATAGTAAAAATGTTTTGAAATACAATTTGAAGAAACATGGATGTGGATGATAACGAGATCCCAGTAGATTATTACGTATAAACAACCTCGGATAAAGAAGAGATTGTGAAATAACCCTTACCTTGTACTTTTCCTTGGTTGGGTAGGTTAACCTCCTGTATAATAGTGAAATAATTGTTACTAAATTATACAAGAATCATATACATTAATATGATATCATATATGATTTTTTTAATATTGATTTGATAATAATATCTTATTATTATCACTGTTTCGGGTGTGAACTTACTTGTTTGCTTTTGTATGTTTTGTTACGTAAGACATGTTTGTAAAGGATAAGTTGTATATTATTCAAATCCAGAATGGTATCAAGTCCTTAAACAGCATTTTTAAATCATCAAATGATAATTATACTTGAATGGATACGATGGAAAATGAATCTCATCGCGTTCGTGGAGACGGTAGTCCGTACGTACGCACGAACGCTACTTCCATTTAATTCTTATTTTAAAAGAATCGAATACAAATGATACATAGGTATATTACTATTCCAGTATAATATAATATTTTATATATGTTACTTAAGTTCATTAACACCATCCTTTATACGTTCCATGTGTGGTATGAACGAGTCATATCATTTTAAGGGGGCGGTAGTCCGCACTTCCTCAAATGAAATTATCGTATGTATATACAACATGAAACGAATAATGGTATGAAATAAAATGGAATTAAAGAAGCTTATATATAAAATATATATCATTAACATAATATTTAATTACAGTTCCATCATAATGGCCACCATGAGAGGCGGTAAGATGTATTTGAACAATCATCGTTTCGTGAGGCGTTAGTTTGCCATCCACAGAAACATTATGTTCATCATCCATTAGATGGAGTTGTGTGTATGTGTAGTTTGAATCCTTCTTATAAAAACATCCTAGTATATTGAGGATACTGGTGTTGTTACAAAAGAAAGGAAATAAAAAGAGTTTGGGGGTTGAAGAAGCAAAATAAATGAAAATAATTTAAGAGAAATTGTTACCTTTAATTTAGGTAACTCACTTTGGTTGGAACCAAAGGACTTGTTGAAATGCTTTCTGCCTAAGGTGAAGCTTCAAGGAGGAGGAGAGGGATGTGGGGAGCTTAGTTGGGCAGAGTTTGGACGAGCCAAGTGGCTTGAGAGGTGTGAGGAATGAGTAGAAGTGGTCTCCTTTTATAAGGGGGAGGAGGGGCTCTTTAGGAAAGAGTGAAAGTATTACTTTATAATATAATTATATTCGGTTTATAATGGTCCAAAAATCATTGTGGTCGAAGATAAGATGACTCATATTCTAAATAACATCAACCAATAAGAATTGGACAGGTTTTAGATAATATTTTAATCATTATAATCTTATTTATTTAAATGATTTATTAATGAGGTAAACATTGCATCATTATTGTGTCATTAATAATTTAAATTATTTGATGTCTAAAAATTATAAATAAAATATCATTATGTAGGAAATCTTTTTAGCTTTCTAATGAATATTTATAATCGAAAATTCAACATGTATAACCCTATGTAAAAATTGTTCTTCTAAAAGATGTAAGCTTATGCCATTTTTATTTTTATTTTAACTTTATTAATATAATGTGTCATTATCACTTACAAGTGGATCCATGGGGTCCCAAAATAGACCCAAAGATGCCCATGGTCGACCATGTATCAACCAATAGGGTTAAGACACGTTTTAGGGTAATTTAGTATTATTATAATATTTTTTTTTAACCCTTATTTACCGGATTTACCCTTTAACCATGGTAAATAAAATATTTACCGCAGTAATTATTCAAAATGTGTAAAAATAAAAGTTACCTATTTACACAATTTGAACATCCTGATTCCAAATATGGAATCCATTTTCCTAAATTCAAAACACAGAAGTGGCAGAAATTAATTTAAAATTAATTCCCGCTGTCAAAACAAAAAGCGTGTTTTTAAGAGATAATAACTATCAAAAGATTGACACTTGTTTATGTTCGGTTTAATTGTAAAATTATGTCCAATGACCAAGATTATATTAAATGGTAAAAATATATTATAAATATACTTTAAAACCACTCAAATTCACAATTTATCACTATTAATTATTTTGATTAAAAAAGTTGTTTTTAATTAAAATTTAGTAATTTTCACTATTCATCAAAATATGAAAGTTATCCGAAAAGTACCAAAATTTCACCTTAGGCTAAATTCGATATTCCGAGTCCAAAAATGAAGTCCATTTTCAAATATAAAATATTTATAATTTCAAAAATTAGGTATTACTATTCACAACGGCTAGTTTAATTTGTTGTGGTGTGTGTTAGAACTCGAGGTTGCGTACAACACACGCTATCGCATTATTCAAAGGGAAACGTACCGTAGAAGCTTGGGGTGTTACATTCTCCCCTCCTTCAAATAATTGCGTCCTCGCAATTTCTAGGGTATTACTGCATAAAAAGACTCGGGTGGTTCTTCATCATAAGTTCCTCGGGTTCCCACGTTGCCTCTTCCATCTTATGATTCCTCCACAAAACTTTTACCAGACACGTCGTCCGGTTTCTCAGTACTTGTTCTCTCGTATCAAGAATCTTGATGGGCTCTTCGCAATAGGAAAGATCGGGTTCCAGTTCTAATTCCTCATAGGTGAGTACATGCGTTGGGTCAGGCATGTATTTCCTCAACAGAGATACGTGGAACACATCGTGAACTTTGGAGAGACTTGGCGGCATTGCCAATCGGTAAGCTACAGCCCCAATTCGTTCTAGAATTTCGAAAGGTCCGATGTACCTGGGACTCAATTTACCTTTTTTACCAAAACGTATGACTCCCTTCCACGGAGATACCTTCAGGAAAACATGATCACCGACTTGAAATTCCAAATCCTTCCTTCGATTATCGGCATAGCTCTTCTGCCTACTTTGAGCTGCTTTGATGTGATTTTGGATTACCTTCACCTTTTCCACCGTTTCCTCCACCAGTTCTGGGCCTACAAGTTTTCTTTCACCAACATCATCCCAACAGGTTGGTGTACGACATCTCTTTCCGTATAACGCTTCATATGGTGCCATTTGTATACTCGAATGGAATCTATTGTTATAGGAAAATTCTACCAGTGGTAAATATTGATCCCACATACCCTGAAAGTCAAGTGAGCAAGATCTCAACATGTCTTCTAAGGTTTGAATAGTCCGTTCTGATTGTCCGTCTGTCTGAGGGTGGTAAGCAGTGCTCAAATGAAGTTCAGTATCCAGGGATTTCTGAAGACTTTTCCAAAATCTTGAAGTAAAACGGGGATCACGATCAGAAACAATCGATAGGGGTACTCCATGAAGTCTCACAACTTCATTAATGTATAGTCTTGCTAGACGTTCCAGGGGTAGATCTTCTCTTATAGCAAGAAAATGTGCTGACTTGGTAAGACGATCAACAATAACCCATATTGCATCGTTCCTTCTAGGAGTCTTTGGTAGCCCCATGACAAAGTCCATTGTAATATTGTCCCATTTCCACTCCGGTATGGGAAGAGGTTGCATGACTCCTCCAGGTTGTTGCCTTCCAGCTTTCACTTGTTGACAAACCATACATCTTGATACAGAATCAGCAATCTCCCTCTTCATGTTGTCCCACCAAAAATGTTCCTTCAAATCTCTATACATTTTGGTGCTCCCAGGGTGTATAGAGAAATTGGAACTATGAGCATCATCCAGCAATTCCCTTTTTAGATCAGGTATATTGGGAACACAAAGTCTCTTTCCAAATTTCAAAGTTCCATCTTCATACACAAAGTCTCTCAATCTCCCATCATTCACAGCTTTAATCTTCTTCTGAAATTCTTCATCATCGGTCTGAGAACTCTTAATCCTTTCTAGTAAAGATGGTTTGGCAACCATTTGAAAAAGCATTGATGTTTCACCTTCCCTGGTTATTCCCATGTCCATCTTCACTAGATCCATGAAAATTGGATCCCTTTCAATTCTCATCATGTTCAAAACTCCATGGTCTTTTCTGCTCAAAGCATCTGCCACCTTGTTTGCCTTCCCCGGGTGGTAGTGTATCGTACAATCATAATCCTTGAGTAATTCAAGCCATCTCCTTTGCCTCATGTTGAGTTCTTTTTGTGAGAAAATATACTTCAAACTCTTGTGATCAGTATAAATCTCACATTTTTCACCATAGAGGTAGTGCCTCCATATCTTCAAAGCAAAGATCACAGCTGCTAACTCAAGATCATGAGTAGGATAGTTTTGTTCATGAATTTTCAACTGTCGTGATGCATAGGCAATAACTCTATCATTCTGCATAAGGACACAGCCAAGTCCTTTCTTTGATGCATCACTATAAATAACGAACCCATCATTCCCCGATGGTAGAGTCAATATAGGAGCATTGACTAATCTTCTCTTCAGTTCTTCGAAACATTCTTCACACTCTTTTGTCCAAACAAATTTAACCCCTTTACGTGTGAGCTTCGTTAATGGGTTAGCCAATCGGGCAAAATTCTGGACGAAACGTCGATAATAACCTGCCAAACCAATAAAACTACGTACCTCAGTTATACTCGTAGGTGCTGGCCATTCTTGGATTGCCTTGGTCTTAGAAGGATCAACAGAGATTCCATCTTTAGAGACAATATGTCCAAGAAAAGAAATCTCCTGAAGCCAGAATTCACACTTGCTAAACTTTCCATATAATTCATGCCTCCTCAGAGTCTTCAAGATAATGCGCAAGTGATTTTCATGATCTTTGTAGGTTTTGGAGTATACCAAGATATCATCAATAAATACCACCACAAATTCATCGAGATACTCCTTGAAAACTCTATTCATCAGATCCATGAATACAGAGGGTGCATTAGTCAATCCAAACGGCATTACAGTAAACTCGTAATGCCCGTACCTGGTTCGAAATGCTGTTTTCGGAATGTCTTCCTTCTTTACACACAACTGATGGTATCCAGATCGAAGGTCAATCTTTGAAAAGTATTGAGCTCCATGAAGTTGGTCAAATAAATCATCAATACGAGGTAGGGGATACTTGTTCTTTATTGTTATAGCATTGATCTCCCTGTAGTCGATACATAACCTCATAGATCCATCTTTCTTTTTAACAAAAAGAACAGGGGCTCCCCATGGAGAAACACTAGGGCGAATAAATCCCTTATTACTCAATTCCTCTAGTTGTTTCTTTAGTTCGACTAACTCTACAGTGGCCATTCTATAAGGGGTCTTCGATATAGGCCTTGATCCAGGAATCAAATCAATGGAAAACTCAACTTCTCGTTCTGGAGGATGTCCAGGTAAATCTTCCGGAAATACATCTACAAATTTTTTCACAACAGGTACATCCTCTATTTGAACATTCCTTTCCTCACCGATAGTTACTTCATTCTCTTCCTCCCCAATAATTGAATTAAGTTGAGCTACTGGGGGTGGGTCTAAATAAGAATTAGGTGGTGACGATTCTGCTCTAAAAATAAGGTGTTCCTTATCATTATCATCAAGAATCGTAACCTCTTTCTTCTTACAATAAATCTTCACATCATAGTCCGAAAGCCAGTCCATACCGAGGATTATATCAAACTCAATCATAGGTATGACGATGAAATCAGCAGATAAAGAAAATTTATGTGCTCTAATGGGGACTGATTCACAAAACTTTGTTGCAACAATACTTCCCTTAGGAGTTTTAACTGACAACTCCCTTATTAAATCAAATTGGAAATATCTAATTTTCTTAGCAAACTGGGAAGATATGAAACAATGCGATGATCCAGAATCAAATAATGCATTTGCTAAACTTGAGGAAACCATTAAATTACCTGCCACCACGTCTTTCGGAGCTTCTACCTCAGCAGTAGTGATAGCATAAGCCTGGCCTTGATCCCTCGGCCTTTTCTGAGGTAAGTTCTCCTGACGCTTAGGGCATGCATTTGCATAATGCCCCATATCCCTGCAATTGTAGCACTGAACGTTGGTAGCTTCCTTCTTCCCCTTGCAATCATGAGCTTGGTGGCCTTTTTCACCACACTTGTAACAGACTCCCATTCCCTTCAGGCAAGCACCGGGGTGTTTCTTCCCGCACTTACCACAAGATGGATATTCAACCTTTCCCTTCTTCCCCTTATTTCCATTCCCAGATTGATCAGCAGGTCTCTTCTTCTCTTGCTTTGCTTTAAAGTCATAAGACTTAGAGAATTCCTTTTCGGTCTTGATAGCACATGAGACAATGTCTTCGTACGATGAAAAGGATTGTGAGACTAATGCTCGACGGAGAAATGGTTTTAACCCATCAAAGAAACGATCAATCTTACTTCTTGGGTTGCGAATATAATCTCCAGCATACCTCGCTAACCTTGTAAAGTTAGCCTCATACTTTGTGACATTATCATCCTCCTTTTGTCTCAGACTCAGAAATTGCCTTTCCATATCTGCTCGATGGTCGCGAGGAAAGTATTTTTCTAAAAACAGATCTTTGAACTCCCTCCATTCCATGTTTGATACTTCATCATCTTCCTTCATGTTTTGAATCAATGACCACCATTGATCAGCATCTCCAGTGAGGCGGTAAACTGCCATGGTAACTTTTTCCCTTTCACTACTCCCCAAAGCCTGAAATATTTTCTCTAGGGAAAATATCCATTGCTCAGCTACTAAGGGATTTGTACTCCCATTGAACGTTGGTGGTTGTTGTCTCATGAATCGGTCTAACATTGATCCTCCACGCTGCGGATCAGGGTGCTCCATACGGGTAAGGTTATTATTCATAACCTGAGTAAGTTGTCCCAGTACGGTGATTAGCTGATCAGCACCAGTTGCATCACCAGCCCCACTATAATTATCTTGAGCAGGAGGGCAATCCCTACATGGAGTGCGTGCATTGATACGGTTTCCATTTCTTCCACTAGGCGCCATTTCTAAAAAAATGGCATAAACTAGATCAGTTTATGCATCAAAATACATAATCCCATACTTATAAAACACTTAACATAAATTGAACTATTTATGGATATAATCCATAATCATAAAAATGTTTTTCTTTGAGGAAGTATATACTCATAAACCCTTCATAATGATTTGTAAAGATAATGAGAGTTATCCTAAGCATATCCCCCGGGAGTGTCGTAACCAAGAGTGCAGCAAGGCCCGTTGTCGTGCACCAGTTCCCGTTCGAGTCTAGCTCAAAGCGGTGTTTTCGGGTTTTACCCCTAGGTACATCTGTGCCAGAGCCGCCTCTACCTGCTCGTATCCAGACAGGGATGTATTGCTCGGAAAACTCACAAAATCTCTACAATACCAAAATTCTAGGAAGTTCTTCTATACTAATCCTCAAAGTTCATCTTAGGTCTACGTGCTCTAATCAGAGTTTATCTAAATCTAGCTTCCAAGGTTTGTACTAAACTTCCTCTGATACCAACTGTAACGCCCCGACCCCAGCTACCCAGAGTCGGTGCATTAATTACATAACATTGGCATGATCACAAGAAAGATCAAATCTCGAAAGACCGATTGGTTTAGTAGCCTTGGAAACACTAGATATATTCATAAGTTTTACATTACATCATGAAATGAAAAACTAATACAACAACATAATGTTTCCACAATCCACACTATTAACCCCTCATAATATCCCTGCAAGTCATTCATAATTTACTTCTTCACTACCTGGGAAAATAAAACATAGAAAAGGGGTGAGCTCAAATGCCCAGTAAGGATAACAATATAGCGGAAACTTTCATCAATAAGAATAAACATTTAAGGCAATGTATAACTAAAACAAAATCCTTTTAAACATGAACTTTCAACATGGTATGGCATAAATAAAATGAAATAATGCCATTTACTTATTCACATGGATATTCCACTAATCGAATAATCACATGCAAAAATAAATAACCACTTTCATAATGTTGGAATGCATAATGCCAGACTATCATAACCACATAGCCAAGGCCTCGTGCCAAGACTACAAATAAGATTTTGTCAAGGCCTTGTGCCAAGACACTAGTTTGTCTCATGAGACCTACCGATGCATCGAGGAGCTATAGCGGGCTCCACCCGTCACTTATTAAGTCCAATGCATTCCCATATGAAAAGGTTTAAACATAACATAAACATTCGTATTAAAACTAGCATACGAAATGTCAATACTTTCACAATAAACTATGAATGGTATAAAAATAGCACATCCACAGTCAAACATATCACAAAACCTTCAATACAATATAGAAGTTTTGTATCATAATAAATCAACTTCAAATAATCTTAAAATCCATCAAAGGATGTTGACATAGATGAAATCAAAATTCTTTTTAAAGAAGTATCTCCTTTTATTTTGAAATCATTTAAGATCCATATAAAATAAAACATTTTCTTTGAAAATATTCTTATAATCTTGTATGGAAAGCTTCGACGATTTTATAACGGCGGAAAATAACCGCTCCCGTCGTATATGTTAAAAAAAACATTCTTACCTCAATTCTGTCGAAAAGGTTAAAAAGGACCTTGTTTTGAAAACGACGGAAAGATTCCTTTATAAACCTCTTATAAAAAGTCAAACAAGGGTATAAATGACTTTAACCCATATTCTTGTAAATAGTAAAAATGTTTTGAAATGCAATTTGAAGAAACATGGATGTGGATGATAACGAGATCCCAGTAGATTATTACGTATAAACAACCTCGGATAAAGAAGAGATTGTGAAATAACCCTTACCTTGTACTTTTCCTTGGTTGGGTAGGTTAACCTCCTGTATAATAGTGAAATAATTGTTACTAAATTATACAAGAATCATATACATTAATATGATATCATATATGATTTTTTTAATATTGATTTGATAATAATATCTTAGTATTATCGCTGTTTCGGGTGTGAACTTACTTGTTTGCTTTTGTATGTTTTGTTACGTAAGACATGTTTGTAAAGGATAAGTTGTATATTATTCAAATCCAGAATGGTATCAAGTCCTTAAACATCATTTTTAAATCATCAAATGATAATTATACTTGAATGGATACGATGGAAAACGAATCTCATCGCGTTCGTGGAGACGGTAGTCCGTACGTACGCACGAACGCTACTTCCATTTAATTCTTATTTTAAAAGAATCGAATACAAATGATACATAAGTATATTACTATTCCAGTATAATATAATATTTTATATATGTTACTTAAGTTCATTAACACCATCCTTTATACGTTCCATGTGTGGTATGAACGAGTCATATCATTTTAAGGGGGCGGTAGTCCGCACTTCCTCAAATGAAATTATCGTATGTATATACAACATGAAACGAATAATGGTATGAAATAAAATGGAATTACAGAAGCTTATATATAAAATATATATCATTAACATAATATTTAATTACAGTTCCATCATAATGGCCACCATGAGAGGCGGTAAGATGTATTTGAACAATCATCGTTTCGTGAGGCGTTAGTTTGCCATCCACAGAAACATTATGTTCATCATCCATTAGATGGAGTTGTGTGTATGAGTAGATTGAATCCTTCTTATAAAAACATCCTAGTATATTGAGGATACTGGTGTTGTTACAAAAGAAAGGAAATAAAAAGAGTTTGGGGGTTGAAGAAGCAAAATAAATGAAAATAATTTAAGAGAAATCGTTACCTTTAATTTAGGTAACTCACTTTGGTTGGAACCAAAGGACTTGTTGAAATGCTTTCTGCCTAAGGTGAAGCTTCAAGGAGGAGGAGAGGGATGTGGGGAGCTTAGTTGGGCAGAGTTTGGACGAGCCAAGTGGCTTGAGAGGTGTGAGGAATGAGTAGAAGTGGTCTCCTTTTATAAGGGGGAGGAGGGGCTCTTTAGGAAAGAGTGAAAGTATTACTTTATAATATAATTATATTCGGTTTATAATGGTCCAAAAATCATTGAGGTCGAAGATAAGATGACTCATATTCTAAATAACATCAACCAATAAGAATTGGACAGGTTTTAGATAATATTGTAATCATTATAATCTTATTTATTTAAATGATTTATTAATGAAGTAAACATTGCATCATTATTGTGTCATTAATAATTTAAATTATTTGATGTCTAAAAATTATAAATAAAATATCATTATGTAGGAAATCGTTTTAGCTTTCTAATGAATATTTATAATCGAAAATTCAACATGTATAACCCTATGTAAAAATTGTTCTTCTAAAAGATGTAAGCTTATGCCATTTTTATTTTTATTTTAACTTTATTAATATAATGTGTCATTATCACTTACAAGTGGATCCATGGGGTCCCAAAATAGACCCAAAGATGCCCATGGTCGACCATGTATCAACCAATAGGGTTAAGACACGTTTTAGGGTAATTTAGTATTATTATAATATTTTTTTTAACCCTTATTTACCGGATTTACCCTTTAACCATGGTAAATAAAATATTTACCGCAGTAATTATTCAAAATGTGTAAAAATAAAAGATACCTATTTACACAATTTGAACATCCTGATTCCAAATATGGAATCCATTTTCCTAAATTCAAAACACAGAAGTGGCAGAAATTAATTTAAAATTAATTCCCGCTGTCAAAACAAAAAGCGTGTTTTTAAGAGATAATAACTATCAAAAGATTGACACTTGTTTATGTTCGGTTTAATTGTAAAATTATGTCCAATGACCAAGATTATATTAAATGGTAAAAATATATTCTAAATATACTTTAAAACCACTCAAATTCACAATTTATCACTATTAATTATTTTGATTAAAAAAGTTGTTTTTAATTAAAATTTAGTAATTTTCACTATTCATCAAAATATGAAAGTTATCCAAAAAGTACCAAAATTTCACCTTAGGCTAAATTCGATATTCCGAGTCCAAAAATGAAGTCCATTTTCAAATATAAAATATTTATAATTTCAAAAATTAGGTATTACTATTCACAACGGCTAGTTTAATTAGTTGTGGTGTGTGTTAGAACTCGAGGTTGCGTACAACACACGCTATCGCATTATTCAAAGGGAAACGTACCGTAGAAGCTTGGGGTGTTACATCAAAGACCAATCTTAGTTACCTAAGTGGAGGATTCAAAGAGGCGTTTCAAAGAAGAGGTAATATCCACTACCGATCTTTTCAATTTATTTCTTCTTCAACTTCTTCTTCTTTAGTTGTTTCATGATAAAGAAATAACATAAGTATTACTTGCATACTGATATGTTATTATAAATATGAAACAACCCTAATTCACCTTCTATCCATCCTACGGAAAAATGAAATCACCGCGCGTGCGTACGTACGGAATACCATCTCCACGCTGTGGTGTAATCGATTTTCCACCATCACCTTACAAGGATGGGTATAATGGTGTAATGAGTAACTATATATGATTATTATAAATTGATATTTATACTGAAATAGTATACATGCACTTCAACACAAGTTCACGATCATGAGAACGATATCATCGCTCGTGCGTACGTACGGACAACCGTCTCCACGACGCGATGAGATTCATTCTCCACTTTAAACCATTCATGAATGATTATAAAGTATATATAATAAGTAATAATTAAATATATTACATAAAAATGATACTGTATTTATGTGTATATATATGAATTTCATCTACTTAATTCCGTTCAACTCAATAAGGAAACGAAAACAGCGTTCATGCGTACGTACGGACTACCGTCTCCATGAACGGTGTGTTTCATTTCATTTATCTATCTATTATATATATATATACTGAATATATATGATATATAAATCATGTTTTATATTTTTGAAGTAAGTAAATCATGATATAAGTAATAATAATGTCAAGAACAACAAGTCCAAACACCTACGATAAATGAAACGATTTTACCCAAAACGCTTCTTTAACATGGAATTTACAAAAGAAAGGGTAATATAAAGTCATTAGTGAACCATATATGATATAATAACAATGAATATGATTCTGTAATAAGTTAATGACATTATTTAAATCATTATACAAGAGGTCCGGACACTTACGAAGCAAATCGGACTTAAGGTAAGGGAAATATCACAATCTCATTTTTATCCGAGATTGTTTTTACTTTGGTAATTACTGGGGTGTATTTTATCATCCACATCCATGTTCCCTCAATATGTAATATTATTTCCTTCCTTCTACAATAGTTTATATCCAATTTTACCCTTCGGTATGTTTTTTGTAAAATATATGAAAGTAATCTTTTGTCGTTTTTCGTACGAGGTACTTTTTGACTTTTCCGACAAAAGTACGAAGAATGTTTTTTTTAACTTATACGGCATGAATGGATTTTTAAAACATTATTTCCAATAATCTTCCTTTAAAAGTTTTGAAGATTATTTTTAATCAACTTCTTTTAGTTTATAATTGTATGACATATTAAGAAAGGAAAAGTGTTTTTGAATAAGAAAGGATATTTTCCTCAAGAATTCATTTCAAGTGTTTTATCAAAATTATTTTCCATCTAAGATAATATAGGGTTCTGTTTTTATCCCTATTATTACATTGATTTGATTATGTTGTGATGGAATTATTTTTATGAATTTCTTTATCTTATATGAATTGTTTTATGATGTCATGTTGTTTAAGAATCCCATTTTTATTACATGGGTTATGAAATGATGTATGGTTTATGATTTTGTGGCACACATAAGAATGGTATCATTATGAGATGGGTGGGACCTATATCTCCCTCCAATGCATTGGGTAAAGATTTTATATCTCATGAGACAGACATGGCTGGAATAGTAGGTTATACCGGTTCAGTGAAACAGGACTGAAACGACGGTGACTCGGTTCAGAAAGGGACTTTGTCCACTAAGATAGTCTTGGCAATGAGTCTTGACTAACAAGAAATGATTCTCTATGATTATGTGTGAATGCCACAAAGTTTAATGTTTTATGTTATGATTATTGTGATTACATTTCACTTCCATGATTTACCCCATGTCATGAAAATATGATCTCTTTTGCAGGTTAAGATTTCCAAAAGTTATGTGCTTATGTATATGATGTGATTGATATTTCTTTTATTTACCCTTACTGAGCATTTGAGCTCACCCTTTTATTTTTTCTTTTCCCCAGGATATAAAGAAAGGTTTTTGGTAAAAAAAGGAAGATCTTTATGGGAGATGTTGAAGATCTTTCACCAGGATTAGAAGATTATATTCTAAGATTCCAAAGACACTAAACTATTACGATCCTTGCGTGTGTGTTTTTGTTATGTACTAAGTATTCCTTAAATGTAATGTAATGTCAATGTACATCAAGCTTCGGGACTCTACAGTTGGTATCATAGGAAAGGTTTAGTCAACCTTTGGAAACTAGGATGCGAAAACGTTAGTGATATCCCTAGAGTTATTTCTAAGGTATGTCTAGGGATGTCCCCAAGGTTAAGTATACATATAGGTTACAGTACTAGAATTACACTAACGATCATAGAATTAATCCTAAGATGTTAGATATTGAAGGTACTCCCCTTTATTATGTTGTTTTCCCTAGCATGATTTCTGCCTCTCACACTATTCTTTTTGGGTTTTAGACGATGGCTGGAACCCTAAGGAACCGTGTTGATCAATGCAATGTACAATGCAATGATTGCCCTACTGAACAAACAAATGTTATGGGAGATAGAGTGCAAAATCTTATTTCTATACTTACACAAGCTATGAATCATTCTGGACTTCCAAATGAGCAGAGAAGGGAACAATATTCTATTGAGTCCTTCATGAGGCAGTGTCCACCTTCTTTCAGTGGGTCTTCTGATCCACTTGTTGCTCAACAATGGATCAGTACCACTGAAAAGATATTTTCAGTTCTTCAATGTTCTGAACATGATAAAGTCATCTTAGCAGTATATCGTTTGGAAGGTGAAGCTGATCAATGGTGGAATCTTATCAAGAATACGAGGCCAAGAGATGAAATTGAGTCCATGGAATGGGACGAGTTCAAGAACTTATTTTTCAATAAGTACTTCCCTCGTATTCTTCGAACAAAGATGGAGAAGGAGTTTCTTGAACTAAAGCAAAAGGATGATGAATCTGTTGGTATATACGAAGCTAATTTTACAAGACTTGCAAGGTATGCATCTGGAATTATCATCCAACCTGAAAGTAAAGTTGATCAATTTTTCAGTGGCTTAAAACCAAGTCTTCAAAGGGAATTAGCTATAAGAGACTTCAGTAGCTATGAAGAAATTGTGCATTGTGCTATCAAGGTAGAAATGGTAGTTGGTGTTACATATCCATCTCATGGTTTTGACAAGAAACGAAAGATGGAGTTCAAGGAGAAATATCAGAATAATGGTGAAAAGAAGATGAATGTTTCCTTATGCTCAAAGTGTGGAAAGAAGCATGGTGGAGATTGTCTTAATGGGACTAGAAAATGTTTTAAGTGTGGAAAAGAAGGTCATCGAGTAGCTGAGTGTCGAGGTAATGGAAAAAGGGTTTCTAATGATGTGAATAAAGAAAACACTGCAGAGAATGCACCACCAACACTTCAATGCTTCAAGTTCAAGGAAATGGGGCATTATGCTAATAAATTCCCTAATCCAAGGGTTAGTGATGATCAACATGAGCAACCATTTAAGGCAAAGGACAAAGGGAAGTCACATGTGATCACTATTGGCGATGTGGAATATGACAACGATGTGGTGGAATGATTAAGTGTTTATGTAATGGGATTCCAAAATAATGTTGTATCATAAATTATTGGAATATTTATGTGTTGGTATAATGTGGTATTCAAAGTGCTTGAGATATTTTTGGAAATAAGATGATATGCGCAAAATGAAGGGAAACGAGAAAATGAAATATTTGACAGTATTCTTGAGCTCATGATTGATATAAGGACTAAGTGATATCATGGTTTGAGTATATAGAATTTTGAGGATTTTGGTATGTGGAAAGTGTTAACTTTTAACTACATTCATGTTTTCACTAAGGCTTAATGGGTATTCAAGAGAATACATGATTAAGGACTTTGAATGTTTGGAATGTTACCAACAAAACATATCTTATGATATATGGGGATCAACGATGGTATTAAATCTCTGGTAATCGTTTTCACTTTGTTATGAGAGTGGACTGCAGTATTATGGATAAGCCTAAATATTGGAATGGATTATGTTGGACATAAGTTAGTATTGTTTAAGGATAGAAGTTTTTTCGATATTATTGATGGGATATTATAGTTTTAGAAAAAGTAAAACCTGTAGGACGGGCGACAGCCCATCGCGTCGGACAAGGCTGTGGGAATCGAACACACAACCGAAGTGTGACTGGCCTTTATCGCCTACCACTGGCCTACAAGAAGTCCCTGTTTAGTAGAAACTAGTTTTATTATATTAAGCAGTATGATATATGAAGTATAAGTCCATTTTAGGTACCATATATGATTAATCTCACTATAGAATGACTTTTGTATATTTAATAACTTTTGCTAACCTTTTGTTTGAGACAGATGGAATGACCCGTCATTTTATCACATGATCTGTAAACACTTCACGAATAACAAATTAAACTTCATTTATTTAAGAGATGAAGTGGAAATTGTTCAAGGCACTAAAAACAGTGAGATTGTACCAAAATAAAGTAAGTATTTATTGTAATTCAAATTCTTCAACTTTAGGGAAACGATCTTGAAAACCAAAAATGTTGTCCTAGTACTCTTATATCTGATTAATCGGATGGTACCTTAGATCGTCACAAATTTATGGATTTGTGATTGTTGGCTTTTCCATAGCCATGTTCTCTATCACTCTCAATCAGAACATGATGGTTAGATTTTTCTTCCATATCCATATTTTCACCTATGTGGAAACCCAGTGATTAGTTTATTTGGGTAACCATTACGTTTCATACTTTCGTTTTTAAAGATTGGTTTTGGTATTCCTTTTTACGATGTGGGTTTCTATTAAAGAAACTTTTGAATAGTAAACCATTTATAACCCCGACGAATTTCGAGGGCGAAATTCATTTTAAGGGGGGTAGAATGTAACACCCCGAGATTTTATGAAAAATGTTCTTTTTAATTTCATTAATGTCTTGTGTTGTATGCTACACCAAAAGGAGCTTGCAAAACACGCATCCTTGACTTTCCTTGCATTACACGCAATCACGACCTTCCTCGATAGCGTGTGTAGTACGCAATACCGAGTTTCACTAAACAACGATATGCTATTAAAATATTATTAAAACTAGACGTTATGAATAGTAATAACCACTTTTTGAAATTTCATAAATTTTATTTTTCAAAATGGACTTCATTTTTGGATTCGGAATATCGAAATTAGCCTAGGGTGAAATTTTGGTATTTTTCTGAAAACTTTCAATTTTTGATGAATAGTGAAACCACTAAGTGGTAGTTAAAAAAAACTGAATTTTTCATAAAACATAATTTTACCACTTCTGTGAGTGGAATTTTGAAAATCCGAGAGACATGGTTAATATCAAGGACTAAAATTTGGTTCAATGAGATGAAAATAATTGTTGGTGAGTAGTAACTTGTTACTTTTTTTTACCACGGTAAAAAGTAAATAGGGTAAGTAAGGGTAACGATGATATTATTATTACCCTAACACATGTCCTAATTCTATTGGATAAGTTTAATTCGACCAAAAACAAACTTAGGAATAAAATATGACCATTTATCCCCACTTGGATTAGATTAGGACATTTATTATTAATTTATTTAAAGAAGGGTTAAAATAGTTAAAATCAAAGTTTAATAGGTAAATAATTTTTAATATGGGGTTATACATAAGATAAATTCGACTATAAATATTCATTAGAAAGATAAAAGGATTTCCTAAATAAAGGTATTTTGTTTGTAATTTTTAGACATTAAATAATTGAATTTATTTATGACACAATGATGATGCAGTAATTATCTTATTAATGAAATGTTGACATAATTGATGTTATAAACACCAAAATAAATGTAATTTGAGACTTTTCATGAATTCCACTAATTTTCTAGGTTACTATGATATATTATTGTTGATTTAATCAACTTGGTTCGAACATATAATTCTGTTATGACTTTCACAAAAATAATATATCAAATAGTGTCAAAATTGACACAAAATAGTTTTTAAATCAAATATTATATTATTAATTGTAATTTTATTCCTAAAAATCTAAGGTTCGGCCAAATTACTTATATAAGGATATATATATTAATAATAAACAACTTGGGGTTCGTTTGGAATGTTATAGTAAGTGTATTAACCATATAGTGTAAGAAAACAAAAAGTCACGGTATAGTTAAATTATTTAACTTAGAGTTAAATCTAAGTGATAAGGTTAAAATAATAACCTAAACTTGTCTAAATCCTATTGGTTGATAGGATTTCGACCCATCCCCACTTTACCTTCGAAATAATACCCTTTGGAACCATTATAAACCGATTTTGACTTTAATATAAAATAATATTTTGAGATATTCCTAAGGTGCCCCTCTCCTCCCTTATAAATGGGAACCTCCTCCCTCTCCTCCTCACACCAATTTGAGCATTCAAGCTCGGCCAACCCCTGCCAAAATCTCTTCTCCACTTCCCTAGAATAATCCTAGAGTTCCTGGTCTTCTACAAAGACCAATGTTAGTTCCCTGAGTGGAGGATTCAAAGAGGCGTTTCAAAGAAGAGGTAATATCCACTACCGATCTTTTCAATTTCTTTCTTCTTCAAATTCTTCTTATTTAGTTGTTTCATGATAAAGTAATAACATCAGTATTACTTGCATACTGATATGTTATTATAAATATGAAACAACCCTAATTCACCTTCTATCCATCCTACGGAAAAATGAAATCACCGCGCGTGCGTACGTACGGAATACCGTCTCCACGCTGTGGTGTAATCTATTTTCCACCATCACCTTACAAGGATGGGTATAATGGTGTAATGAGTAACTATATATGATTATTATAAATTGATATTGATACTTAAATAGTATACATACACTTCAACACAAGTTCACGCTCATGAGAACGATATCATCGCTCGTGTATACGTACGGACTTTCGTCTCCACGACGCGATGAGATTCATTCTCCACTTTAAACCATTCATGAATGATTATAAAGTATATATAATAAGTAATAATGAAATATATTACATAACAATGATACTGGATTTATGTGTATATATATGAATGTCATCTACTTAATTCCGTTCAACTCAATAAGGAAACGAAAACAGCGTTCATACGTACGTACGGACTACCGTCTCCATGAACGGTGTGTTTCATTTAATTTATCTATCTATTATATATATATATACTGAATATATATGATATATAAATCATGTTTTAAATTCTGTAAGTAAGTAAATCAAGATATAAGTAATAATAATGTCAAGAACAACAAGTCCAAACACCTACGATAAATGAAACGATTTTACCTAAAACGCTTCTTTAACATGGAATTTACAAAAGAATGGGTAATATAATGTCATAAGTGAACCATATATGATATAATAACAATGAATATGATTCTGTAATAAGTTAATGACATTATTTAAATCATTATACAGGAGGTTCAGACACTTACGAAGCAAATCGGACTTAAGGTAAGGGAAATATCACAATCTCACTTTTATCCGAGATTGTTTTTACTTTGGTAATTACTGGGGTGTATTTTATCATCCACATCCATGTTCCCTCAATATTTAATATTATTTCCTTCATTCTACAATATTTTATATCCAATTTTACCCTTCGGTAAGTTTTTTTTAAAAGATATGAAAGTAATCTTTTGTCGTTTTTCGTACGAGGTACTTTTTGACTTTTCTGACAAAAGTACGAAGAATGTTTTTTTTAACTTATACGGCATGAATGGATTTTTAAAACATTATTTCCAAGAATCTTCCTTTAAAAGTTTTCAAGATTATTTTTAATCAACTTCTTTTAGTTTATAATTTTATGACATATTAAGAAAGGAAAAGTTTTTTTGAAGAAGAAAGGATATTTTCCTCAAGAATTCATTTCAAGTGTTTTATCAAAATTATTTTCCATCTAAGATAATATAGGGTTCTATTTTTATCCCTATTATTACATTGATTTCATTATGTTGTGATGGAATTATTTTTATGAATTCCTTTATCTTATATGAATTGTTTTATGATGTCATGTTGTTTAAGAATCCCATTTTTATTACATGGGTTATGAAATGATGTATGGTTTATGATTTTGTGGCACACATAAGAATGGTATCATTATGAGATGGGTGGGACCTATATCTCCCTCCAATGCATTGGGTAAAGATTTTATATCTCATGAGATAGACATGGCAGGAACGGTAGGTTATACCGGTTCAGTGAAACAGGACTGAAACGAGGGTGACTCGGTTCAGAAAGGGACTTTGTCCACTAAGATAGTCTTGACAATGAGTCTTGACTAATAAGAAATGATTCTCTATGATTATGTGTTAATGCCACAAAGTTTAATGTTTTATGTTATGATTATTGTGATTACATTTCACTGCCATGATTTACCCCATGTTATGAAATTATCATCTCTTTTGCAGGTTAAGATTTCCAAAAGTTATGTGCTTATGTATATGATGTGATTGATATTTCTTTTGTTTACCCTTACTGAGCATTTGAGCTCACCCTTTTATTTTTTCTTTTCCCCAAGATATAAAGAAAGGTTTTAGGTAAAAAAAGGAAGATCTTTATGGGATATGTTGAAGATCTTTCACCAGGATTAGAAGATTATATTCCGAGTTTCCAAAGACACTAAACTATTACGATCCTTGCGTGTGTGTGTTTGTTATGTACTAAGTATTCCGAAAATGTAATGTAATGTCAATGTACATCAAGCTTAGGGTCTCTACATGTTAAACCAAGATCAAGCAGCCCAAATTCAATAGGATAAGGACTTGAATGAAAATCTCAATTTAGTTTCTTTAAATTTGAAAAGGTAAATTGATCTAAGGGAAGAGTTGGAAGAAACATTTAACAACAAGAAGAACTGGTTAAGTCTCAAGCTGAATTTGTTATGTCCCAAGAATAAATAAACAAAGTTATCAAGAAGAAAAGTCAGGATTTGGATCAGCTGCTCATGAAAATTGAGGATGACAACAAAGAGCTTGAGAAGTTGAAAGAAAACCATGACAAAGATAATGCTGAAGGAAAATAAGGATGAATGATATTTCTTAAAATCTAATCTTTTCTTTTCATTCTCCTTATAAAAATTTTCCAATCATAGTGAAATTTTATTATACTTTCATCGTTTGTCTTGTATATTTTTAACCTTTCATGTACATTTTTTTCATTCCCTCTATTCATTTTTGAAAATCACAAATGGGGAGAAAATAATGATCAAAAGAATATTAAGAAGATAATTACCAAAATAATGGGGTGATTACATAAATAATATATTGTTAATATAGAATAAGTAACTTCTCTAAGAAAGAAAAAAATATGATCTATAGGGATTTCAAAACTGAAGGGGGAGTTATTTTTATTTATTTTAGATCAATGAAATAGGAGATAAGTATTTATTTTAAAGATAAAAAAGTAAAAACCATATTCCATATATTCTTTTTTGAAAAGTTGATTGGGCTTTCCAAAAAAAAGGGAATATTGTTAAGTCGATAAGTTCCCTTATGACTTTTCCATTATTTATTTTTTGAAAATCACAAACACATTTTCTTAAATTAATTTATCCTTCTCTAAGAATTTATTTTTTAAGGAAAACTTCCTTTCTCAATGAGAAGTTTTAACTTTACCAAGGGTATTTAATTTCTTTTCAAATGTTTCGTTAAAAAGTTATAACCATCTTTATGTTAAATTCAAAATTTGTATCAATATATAAAACCTCAAAATCATACAATATGTAACGCCCCGACCCCAGTTACCTAGAGTCGGTGCATTATTGCGTATCATTGGCATGATTACAAAGATCAAGTCTCTAAAGTCCGATTAGTTTAGTAGCCTTGAAACACTAGATACATTCATAAGTTTAACATTACATCATAAAGTAATAAAAAACTACAACAACATCTTGTATTTATATCCCCTCATATTATCCCTTCAGGTCATTTATAAAATAATTCTTCACTTCCTGGAAAAATTAAAACATTGAAAGGGGTGAGCTCAGATTCTCAGTAAGGACAAAAATATTGGAGAAGCTTTCCTAAATATACATACACATTTAAGGCAATTTATAACTAAAACAAATGCCTTTTAAACATGAAATTGGGCATAATATGGCAAAAGTAAAATGAAATAATTCCATTTACTTATTCACACAGATATTCTACTGGTCGAATAATCACATGCAATATCAATAACCACTTTAATAATGATGGAATGAATAATGCTAGACTATCATAACCACATAGCCAAGGCCTCGTCCCAAGACTAAAAATAATATTTTTTCAAGGCCTCGTTCCAAGACACTAGTTTGTCTCATGAGACTTGCCTTTGCATCGAGGAGCTATAGCGGGCTCCACCCGTCACTTATTAAGTCCAATGCATTCCTCATATGAACAGGTTTAAACATATCATAAACCAAAACATAATCGTATCACATAAAACATGCATAACGGAAACATAACATTTCCACATTTCAATCACAAGATATAAATACAACACATTTATATAATAAAAACACTTTCAAACCCATTTTCAATACCAAAATAAAAGAAAATTAAAACTTGGTATTTATTTTTCATTTTAAAAAAGTTATGGCTTGTAGAGGAAGCTGAAACTCAAATAATGGTCATGGCGGTGGAGAAGTCATTGTCCCCACATATGCATGAAAAGAAAAACATTCCTTTTTGTCGTTTAGTAAAACGCATCGTATAAAAATATTCCTTTTGAATAAATGTAAAAGTCAAAGGGTTTTATACACCGTATAGAAGAAATTTGTGTATAAAACAAAATATGTATAAATGAATGGAGATTGAGACAAAGTCCCTTACAGAGAACATTTTTTAAATAAAATAGATCTATTATGTGTATTCACTATAATTACAAATAAATGAAGTATAAATACAAGATAGGACATAATAATATCATGACATAATTTGAAAGTAGGAGATTAACCCAATGAATAGAAATTGGGTTAAGAAGTTCCCTTACCTCAGGTCCAACTTGACTCGACCGTTCTTTAACCTCATAAATAATAAAATATAGTTAATTTATAATTTCTTAAGAACATTTTTTAAGTTTATTATTCCTTTTATATCACTTATTACCATGTTATTAACATTATGTAATTATTTAAGTTAATAACGGTCGTTTTGTCGATCTTTGGTACTTGAGTCAAAAATAAACTTCTTATAATTACAAGTTGTTCATGTGGTAAAATATCCATTATATCCAAAATTATATTAATGATTTAGATATCATATATATCATATATATCCAGTATATACATTCATTCATAATATTACGTAACATTTAGAGGTAAGAAATGAAATGCACCATTCATGGAGACGGTAAGCCATACGTACGCATGAACGCTACTTTCATTTCTATTTCGTATTTAATGGAATGAAATCATAATGATATAAAGTTATATTATAATTCCATTATAATATCATATATAATATCATTTACTCTATCATTTATAAAACCCACATATGGCATTAACGATTCAAATCACTTTGAGGGGGAGGTAGTCCTCACTTCCTAAAATGAAATTATCGTGTTTACCCATAATAGAAATCATAAAGGTATGCCATAAATGAGAAATACAGAAGAATAAGGAAAACATAAACATAATATATATCATATTTAAATATAGTGACATCTTAATGGCCACCATGAGATGTGTTAAAAGAAGATTGAACAATCATCGTTTCGTGAGGCAGTAATTCTCCACCCACAGAAACAGTATGTTCTTTAACAATTAGACAAATGTTTGTGTAAGTTTAAGTAAAATAATTCTCATAAAAACATCCTAGTATATTGAAGATACTGTTTTTGTTACAAAATAGAGGAATAAAAATAGTTTAAGGGGTTGGAGAAGCAAAATAAAATAAAATAACATAAGAGAAGACATTACCTTAAAATTGGGTAACTCTATTTGATTTGAGCCAAAGGATTCCTTGGGAAGACTTCTTCCCACATTGTGGCTTCTAGGAGTAAGAGAGGGAATTTTAGAGAGTATTTGGGCAGTGTTTTTCCGAGCCCAATGTCTTGAAGGTGTGAATAAGGTGGTATTGGTGGGGGCCTTCTATAAGAGGAGAGGAGGGGCACTCTTGGAAACTCATGAAATGTTACATTATTATGAAACCATTTTCGGATTTCAAAGGTCCCAGAATTATATATTTCAAATATATGGTGATAAGGGTTAGAAATATACTCATCCAATAGGTTTTTTACATGTTTAAGTATTATATTTTAGATTATATTTTCATTTTATTTAAATCTTTAATTAATGAGGTAATCGATGTATCATCATGGTGTCATAACAAATTTAATTTATTTAATGTATAAAAATTATAAAAAAACTATCATGATTTAGGAAATCTTTTAATATTTCCAATGAATATTTATAGTCGAAAATGTAACTTATATAACCCCATGTAATAATTGTTTTAGTAAAACAAAACATGTTTGTGACAATTTAATTTTTACTTTAAATAAAAAGTTATTAATGTCATTTTCTTACCCAAGTGGCTCCATGGGGTCCCCAAGTTGACCCATGGATTTTCTTGGTCTTCCATGACTCATCCAATAAGTTTAGGACAAGTGTAATGGTATTTTCATATTTTTATAATATCATTTTTACCTTAAATTACACTAATTACCTTTAATCGCGATTAATCGAACTTAAAAGTTAATATTCACCAAAAATTATTTTAATCCCATTAAACAAAATTTCACTTACTAATGATAATGATGTATGTTGGATTTTTGAAATTCAAATCAAAGAGGTGGTAAATTTTCATTTAAACGAAAAATCAGTTTTTTAACTACCACTTAGTGGTTTCACTATTCCTCAAAAATCGTAGTTTTTCAGAACAACACCAAAAATTAACCCTATGATATATTTGATATTCCTAATTCAAAAATGATGTCTATTTTACAAAATTCAAAACATATAAGTTTAATTAATTAATTTGATAATTAATTCCCGCTGTCACAACGAATAGCGTGTTTTTCAGAAAGAATATCAATCAAACGATTGACAATTGTTTATGTCCAATTTCAATGTGAAATTAATTATAATGACCACCATTGGATAAAATGGTAAAAATATATTCTATTTACACTTTATAACCACTCAATTGTATAATTTATCACTATAAATTATTTTGATTAAAAAAGTTGTTTTTAAGTATTTTTCACTATTCATCAAAAATTGGAAGTTCTCAGAAAAATACCAAAAATTAAACATAGGCTAATTTAGATATTCTGAATCCAAAAATGAAGTACATTTTGAAATATAAAATTTATATAATTTCAAAAAGTGGTTATTACTATTCATAACTGCTATTTTTATTGGTCGCGGTGCATTAGAACTCGAGGTTGCGTACAACACATGTTGCTCTATTATTCAAATAGGAGCGTACCATGGAAGCTTGGGGTGTTACATTCTCCCCTCCTTCAATAAATTGAATCATCGCAATTTAAAATTTTTCTTTGAAAATAAAAGGTTGAAAATAGAAAATACCTCTGTGGAAAACCCACATTGGAAATAGGGTTAATAAAAATATAACATTAAAAGAAATAAAGAGATGTAAAAAAGGTCACTTGAGATAGCCCATACTAGGATTCTATGAAAATATGGATATGGAGGAAAACAAACCATCAAGGTCTGATGGAGAGTTTTAGAAAACAGGATTAGGAGAAAGTTAACCACAATAAAATAAAAAAAATTTGATTGGTTAAACGGTCATTGAATCCCTAGTTGGAAAAGTTAACTGACAATGTTTTTGTTTTAAGTTACCTCTCAAAAAGTTGAGAAATTTATTTAGGAGATTTACTAAGAACGTAAGAAAATATACATACTTGTCATGTATACTTTCATTATTTAATAAATTTTTACCACAAACCCATCTTTCACTCAAAAAGGTAATAGAACTCAAAAATATTCTATTTATCATAATTATATAAGGTTCAAAATATTAACACATACCATTTAGATTAGGAAAACTTTTTTGTAATAACCAGGGACTTCCTGTAGGCTAGTGGTAGGTAATAAAGGAATTTCGCACTATGGTTGTGGGTCCGATTCCTACAGCTTTGTCCGACATGACGGGTTATCCCCCAACCTGCGGGTTGTCCTTTTCCTAAAACTATAGTATTATAATATTCCAAAAATAATCTTCATAAATGTTTTAACCTTAAAAAATACTATCCAAAGTTCAACATAATATATTCTAACCTTTATAGTTATCCAAAATACCTTCGCCCATACTTTCTCTAAAAGGTCTCTAAATTCCAAAATAAATTGTATCATCAGATTCCTCAAACAAAGTAAAGTTTCTCTTATTGTCACATATAAAAATATGATTACCTTCATCATATTAAAACCTTAATGAAAACAAAAAGTACTGCAGTAAAATCCTTATATATATCGCATTATTCTTATAACCAGAATATAATCCTTGTTTCCAAAAGCACCAGTACATTAATTATTCCACTTCAACGGTAGTAACAGCATAAGATTGTCCTTGATCCATTGGCCTTTTCTGAGGTAAGTTTCTCTGACGCTTAGTACATTCATTTGAATAATTCCCCATTTCCCTACAATTGTAGCATTCAACATTGATAGCCTCTTTCTTTACCTTTCAATCAATAGCATGGGGACCTTTTTCTCCACATTTATAACAAACTCCCATTCCTTTTAGGCAAGTACTGGGGTGATTCTTTCCACAATTATCGCGTAATGGAAAATATTTCTTTCCCTTTTTCCCTTTATCTGTCTCTTCTTCCACCGTTCTCTTCTTCTCTTGTTTTACTTTGTTGTCATAAGACTTAGAGAATTTTTTTTCTGTCTTGATAGCACATGAGACAATATCTTCGTATGATGAGAAGGATTGTGAGACTAATGCTCGATGGAGAAATGGTTTTAACCCATCAAATAAATGATCAATCTTACTTGTTTGGTCATTTATATAATCTGCAGCATGTCTTGCTAACCTTGTAAAGTTGGTCTCATACTTTGCGACATTCTCATCCTCCTTCTGCCTCAGACTCAGAAATTTCCTTTCTATATCTGCTCGATGGTCATGTGGAAAGTATTTTTCTAAGAAAATTTCCTTAAACTCCCTCCATTCCATACCTGATACTTCTTCATCTTCCTTTGTGTTTTGAATCAGCGACCACCATTGATCGGCATCTCCAGTGAGGCGGTAAACTGCCATGACAACTTTCTCCCTTTCGCTACTCCCCAAGGTGTGGAATATTTTCTCTAAAGAGTTTATCCATTGCTCAGATACTAAGGGATTTGTATTCCCATTGAATGTTGGTGTTTTTTTCCTTATGAACCGATCTAACATTGATCTTCCATGCTGCGGATCAGGGTTCTCCATACGAGTAAGGTTACTATTCATAACCTGAGTGAGTTGCCCCAGTGTGGTGATAAGGTGATCATCACCAGTTGTATCACCAGCTCCACTATAATTATCTTGAGCAGGAGGGAAATCCCTAAATGGAGTGCATGCATTGATACGGTTTCCATTCCTTCCACTAGGTTCCATTTCTAAACAATGGCATAAACTAGATTAGTTTATTAATCGAAATACATAATAACAAACTTGTTAAACCATTAACATAAATTGAACTATTTATGGATATAATCCATAATCATAAAAAAAATTCTTTGAGGAAGTATATACTCACAAACCCTTCATAATGGTTTGTAAAGAAAATGAGAATTATCCTAAGCATATCCCTCGGGAGTGTCGTAACCAAGAGTGCAGCAAGGCCTGTTTTGGTGCACCAGTTCTCATTCGAGTCTAGCTCAAAGTGGTGTTTTCGGGTTTTACCCCTAGGTACATCTATGGCAGAGCTTCCTCTACCTGCTCATATCCACACATGGATGTATTGTTCAGAAAACTCACAAAATCTCTATAATACCAAAATTCTAGGAAGTTATTCTATACTAATCCTCAACGTTTATCATAGGTCTATGTGCTCTAATCAGATTTTATCTAAATCTAGCTTCCAAGGTTAGTACTAAACTGCCTCTGATACCAACTGTAATGTCTCGACCCCAGTTACCCAGAGTCGGTGCATTATTGCGTAACATTGGCATGATCACAAAGATCAAGTCTCGAAAGACTGATTATTTTAGTAGCCTTGAAACACTAGATACATTCATAAGTTTTACATTATATAATAATCTAATACAATAATAAAACAACATCTTCTCTTTATATCCCCTCATATTATCCCTTCGGGTCATTTATAAAATACTTCTTCACATCCTCGAAAAATTAAAACATTAAAAGGGGTGAGCTCAGATGCTCAGTAAGGACAACAATATTGCGGAAGCTTTCATAAATAAACATAAACATTTAAGGCAATGTATAACTAAAACAAAAGCCTTTTAAACCTGAATTTGAGCGTAATATGCAAAAGTAAAATGAAATAATTCCATTTACGTTTTCACACAGATATTATACTGGTCGAATAATCACATGAAATATCAATAACCACTTTCATAATGATGGAATGCATAATGCTAGACTATCATAACCACATAGCCGAGGCCTTGTGCCAAGACTACTAATAAGATTTTGTTAAGGCCTCGTGCCAAGACACTAGTTTGTCTCATGAGACATGTCGATGCATCGAGGAGCTATAGCGGGCTCCACCTGTCACTTATTAAGTCCAATGCATTCCTCATATGAACAGGTTTAAACATATCATAAACCATAACATAATTGTATCGCATAAAAAATGCATAAATGAAACATAACATTTCCAAATTTCAATCACAAGATATCAATACAACACATTGATATAATAAAAACACTTTCAAAATCATTTTTAATACCAAAATAAAATAAAATTAAAACTTGGTATTTATTTTTCATTTTAAAAAAGTTGTGGCTTGTAGAGGAAGCCTAAACTCAAATAATGGTCACGGTGGCGGAGAAGTCGGTGTCGCCGCATACATATGAAAAGAAAAACATTACTTTTTTTCATTTATTAAAATGAATCATATAAAAATATTCCTTTTGAATAAATGTAACAGTCAAAGTGGTTAATACACCGTATAGAAGAAATTTGTGTATAAAACAAAATATGCCTCAATGAATGGAGATTGAGATGAAGTCCCTTACAGAGAACATTTTTTAAATAAAATTGATCTATTATGTGTATTCACTATAATTACACATAAATAAAGTACAAATACAAGATAGTACAAAATAATATCATGACATAATTTGAAAGTAGGAGATTAACCCAAATAATAGAAATGGGGTTAAGAAGTTCCCTTACCTCGTGTCTGACTTGACTCAACCGTTCTTTAACCTCCTAAATAGTAAACTAGAGTTAATTTATAATTGCTTAAGAACCTTTTTCAAGTTTATTATTCCTTTTATATCACTTATTACCATGTTATGAACATTATTTAATTATTTATGTTAATAACGGTTGTTATGTCGATCTTTGGTACATGAGTCAAAAATAAACTTCTTATAATTACAAGTCGTTCATTTGGTAAAATATCCATTATATCCAGAATTATATTCATGATTTAGATATCATATATATCATATATATTCATTATATACATTCATTCATAATATTACGTAACATTTAGAGGTAAGAAATGAAATTCACCATTCATGGTGACGGTAAGCCGTACGTACGTATGAACGCTACTTTCATTTCTATTTCGTATTTAATGGAAATAAATCCTCATGATATAAAGGTATATTATAATTCCAGTATAATATCATATATAATATCATTTAATCCATCCTTTATACATCCCACATATGCCATTAACGATTCAAATCACTTTGAGGGGGTGGTAGTCCGCACTTCCTAAAATGAAATTATCTCGTTTACCCATAATGGAAATCATAAAGGTATGCCATAAATGAGAAATAAAGAAGAATAAGGAAACCATAAACATAATATATATCATATATAAATATATTTACATCTTAATGGCCACCATGAGAGGTGTCAAAAGAAGATTTAACAATCATCGTTTCGTGAGGAAGTAATTCGCCACCCACAGAAACAGTATGTTCTATAACCATTAGACGAAGTTGTGTGTAATTTTAAATAAAATACTTCTCATAAAAACATCCTAGTATATTGAAGATACTTTTTTGTTACAAAATAAATTAATAAAAAGAGTTTATGGGTTTGGAGAAGAAAAATAAAACAAAATAACATAAGAGAAGACATTACCTTAAAATCGGGTAACTCTTTTTGATTTGAGCCAAAGGATTTCTTGGAAAGACTTCTACCAAAATTGAGGCTTCTAGGAGTAATAAATGGAATTTGAGAGGGTATTTGGGCAGAGGTTGGCTGATCCAAATTGCTTGAAGGTGTGAATAAGGTGGTAGTGGTGGAGGTCTTTTATAAGAGGAGAGGAGAGGCACTCTTGGAAACTCATGAATTGTTACATTATTATGAAACCATTTTCAGATTTAAAAGGTCCCACAATTATATATTTCTAAGATAAGGTGATAAGGGTTCTAAATATACTCATCCAATAAGTTGTTGACATGTTTAATTATTATATTTTACATTATCTGTTCATTTTATTTAAATCGTTAATTAGTGAGGTTATCGCTGCATCATCATGGTGTCATAAAAAAGTTAATATATTTAATGTCTAAAAATTATAAAAAAAATATCATGATGTAGGAAATATTTTTATATTTCCAATGAATATTTATAGTCGAAACGTTAACATATATAACCCCATGTAATAATTGTTTTACTAAAACAACACATGTTTGTGACAATTTTGTTTTTACTTTAAATAAAAAGTTATTAATGTCATTTTCTTACCCAAGTGGCTCCATGGGGTCCCCAAGTTGACCCATGGATTTTTTTGGTCGGCCATTACTCATCCAATAAGGGTAGGACAAGTTAAATGTATTTTCATATTTTTATAATATCATTTTTACCTTAAATTACACTAATTACCTTTAATCGCGATTAATAGAACTTAAAAGTTACTATTCACCAAAAATTATTTTAATCCCATTGAACCAAATTTTACTTCTTAATGAAAATTATGTATGTCAGATTTTTGAAATTCAAATCATAGAGGTGGTAAAATTTCATTTAAACGAAAAAACAGTTTTTTAACTACCACTTAGTGGTTTCACTATTCATCAAAAATCGATGTTTTTCAAAACAACACCAAAAATTATCCCCAATCTATATTTGATATTAATAATTAAAAAATTATGTCTATTTTACAAAATTCAAAACATATGTGTTGAATTAATTAATTTAATAATTAATTCCCACTGTCACAACAAAAAGCGTGTTTTTAAGAAAGAATATCAATCAAAAGATTGACAATTGATTATGTCCAATTTCAAAGTAAAATTAATTATAATGACCCCCACTGGATAAAATGGTAAAAATATATTCTAATTACACTTTATAACCACTCAATTTTATAATTTATCATTATAAATTATTTTGATTAAAAAAGTTGTTTTAAGTATTTTTCACTATTCATCAAAAATTGCAAGTTCTTAGAAAAATACCAAAAATTCAACATAGGCTAATTTCGATATTCTGAATTCAAAAATGAAGTCCATTTTGAAATATAAAATTTATATAATTTCAAAATGAGGGTATTACTATTCCTAACTACTACATTTATTGGTCACAGTGTGTTAGAACTCGAGGTTGCATACAACAAACGCTGCTCTATTATTCAAAGAGGAGCGTACCATTGAAGCATGGGGTGTTACAAAATACCTTACATACCATGTCTTACTATTTTTAGATTATGAATTCTATGAAATTCAGACTCCAAATTCTCTGAAATTCAGACTCTAAATTCTCTGAAATTTAAACTCCAAATTCTCTGAAATTCCAACTACGAATTATCTAAAATTCCATCTCTATATTCTCTAAAATTAAGAATCTAAATTCCTTATAATTCAGACTTTGAATTCCAGATAATTTAGAATCTGAATATCCATTCTTTTAGTATATTATTGTTTATATTTTCAGACTCCAATTTTTTCCCATGGATTCTGATTATTCATATTTGTTTAAGCTACTTTACATTTCTATCATATTGTTTCATTTTTATTAGATCCTAGTTTATGTAACATGATATTATTTTCCATACATATAATTGGATCTTAATCATGATAATGTTTCCCAAGTTTTTCCTACATAAAATGATGTCTTAAAATTTGTTTCTAACTAACCATTTGTTGAGTGACACATGTATATGTCCATCCGAAATTCCTGGAAAAATAAAACCATTAGAGGAGGGATTCGAATATTGGAATCCTTTACTATAAATAAGAGATCCTTTTAACAATATCAATATACAATGAAATAGATTACATGTTGTGATGATGTTAAGTGATTTCTAGGGAGAGAGACTCTCGTTCCTTCTATAATCTATGAACATCTTGTTCATCCATGAATAACTTTGTCAGATAGCTTTCTATGACTATGATTATTGTTGTGTACAATCAAAGGATTCTCGGTATAGGAAGACATAGGTGTTGACTACTGGAAAGTTCGAGGACTTCCAAGCATAGGAAGAAAGAGTTTCCAACTACCTTAAAGTTTTAGGGTTTATGGGGATAGAAAGACAGATTCTGATATTTTTATTGTAGGCATACCCTAGTGTGGTTAAGATAGACTTTCTTGAAAGTATAAATCAATGGAACTTTATCCAAGGTGGTTGGATACCATTATCTTTGGGTTAAAATATTTTCTACTTGTTCACTTTCTTTGTTACATGATTTATTTCCACTGTATTTTGTTAAAGAAAGAATGTATAACCCTATTATACTTTCTTATACTTGTATACTCTAATAAATAATATTATAAATGCTTTAAGGTAGAATATTTCCCTAAAATAAACCTTCTTAATTTTTCTTAAATTTAACTTGTTTAAGTTTAGGTTTCTTATAATTGGACATGGGCCCTTATAATTATTCCTTTGATTTAGAACCAAAGAGGGTTTGTGAATTTACATTGTTTAAAATTGTTAAACATAGATTTCCTTATGGTTAAAAGAAAAAGTTTTTTAAATTACATTTAACCCCCCATTATTGTAATTGATCATATTCATTTATATTTAATCCTATATTCACAAGATTGAAATACTCCAACTACACTTTGAAAGTCTAGGTTTAATTTTCATAACAAACCCACTATCACCAAAATTACATTACAGATGCGATTTTCAACTTACCGTATCCAATTTTTAGGATTGAATGTAAGATGATCCACCCTAATCTTACTTATCTTGATAATTCCAAACTCCAACTACCAAAACATTACCCTACCACCCAAACAATATTTTTCGAATCTATAGGTATCTAATGATCACCTGACCATATCCATTGGATTTCATACCTAACCCCTTGTTAGATTTCTCAACTGAACCCTCAATGATCTAACTAATTGGAATTCCATATCATACCTTGAAACGCTACCAAACCAAGTACACTCAATTCACTGTAAGAAATTTTAGATCCTGAATCCAATTCTTGGAATCAATCCACAATCACATATTATTTTCTATGTGGAATTATTATGGTATTAGAAGTAAAATATTCATTTTTTAACTCCAGCCTCCCAAGGACAACATGACTACTTCATGGTCAATTCCAAATGGTCATGACCAATATGTCAGTCCCCACTATAGGAGTGTCATTTTCATCTCTTCACTCAAAAATACCAACCTACATATCCCACGTACAATATATAACTAAAAAAGGATCTTCCATTCCCATAACGTTCCCACCAGGGCCATAAAACTAAAACATCTATTGCCTCCCATTCAAAGATTTTGAGAACAACACCCATGGCATTCACAGATATTTATTTCATAATGAGGATTATACCCTTTTGTGGAAGATGGTGCACTCCAAAGTATAAAACTTTACTTATTACTCTCCAAAATCACAACCTATATGGTGCCAAGTAAAAAAATGTGTACCACTCATCCCGATCCATTCCCAAAATGACCATAATAAGTGACACCTCTATATGGATAAACCAAATCACATGTTCCACCTTTCTTGATTCCTCAAAAATGTCTCATTTCACTATAGGGACATCCTAAATCCCATTCAAATTCCTTAGGCCTCCCTGTGCATAAGCATCTGAATCGCTTCCTATCATCCCACTTATAGAGGTACTCACAAACCAAGACCCACTTTAAACCCCATGATTATTTGTTGATAATACATGAACTAACATTCCAAGGGGAACAATTTCCACCTCAATGCTTAGGATTATCTATGTCTGATAATATCATCAAATGGGTTATAGGTAGCCTACAATATTGATTTAAAGATAAACATCCTTACACATAACTAGTGTGAACATTCATCAACTCATTGAAAAGAAATGGTTTCTTTCTCTTGATCCACCCAAACACTCTACCCAAACAACGTCGCATATCTCCAACACATGACAACCATGGAAACCTTATTAAACATCAGTATCACACACTCTCTTGTAACTATTCACCAAACGAAACTCAAGATCCCGGGAGTTGTGAATACCAAGAACCAGGCTCTAGCAGCCACACAGGTATTTGACCATGCCTCCTTTCACGTCAGTCTTATAGGACTCAAGGATTCCTCGAAGTTTTAATTAGCCATCTTGAAATATCTCATGAGGCATGTCTAACCAATGGACACTCATCAAAACCGAAATCATTTCAAGGTCATAAAAATCTACTCATGCTCTATCATCCCTAGACCTATCCACCAAGTGTCAACACTGATTCCCATTTCAAAATTATGTCATAAATAATAGGGTCATGCATCAAAATGATTCTACCCTTTGAAACTAGCCAAATAACAAAACACAATAACTCAAAATGCTTCCCTTAGAGAATGATCTAATTAATAACATTTCCATAAACAAAACCTAAATAGAATATCATTTTTACTGAACCCTCATTCTATAGAATCAACCCATGCATCATGTACTTCTAAAATACCCACGAAACTATGGTAATTCTCTCTCAATCACCCTCAATCATTGAACATGCCTACTCAAAACTATTGTCATTCATACCCAAAAACCCCAGGGTCTCACACATAGCCCCATAGGGAAACCCATATAGAAGCCACTACTCCTTGGAGGCACTCCTGCACATGTCCCAGAACACATGGAATCTGACATACCAAGGCTAACCAGTTTCTTTATGACCTGCACCCACAGATACACACCAACTATACTAATACTAAACCCCAAGACAACTACACTAGGTTCTAACACATCCCACAATGATCACAAGACGATAAGAGTCACAAGAAATTATAGTACAAGGTTAAATATGACTACTTCAAGGTCATAGTCCAACTAATTAGGTCCTCACAACCAATTTTCAAGGGTATCACTACTCTGGATCTCACTATATATCAAAAGAAACATAAGGTCAGGTCATAACCATGAAAGATAGTTATCACAAAAAACCCTAAAGGTCTCATAATTTATCATTTCACCTTACTTAAAAGGTCCATAATTTAAAACCAAGGATTCACATTTTAAAAAAAATTACTACTCATTTTTTTAAAATTATAAAACTGTATTAGATTTGACATTCCATGATTTGGTTAGACAACATTACATTCATATGTTATAAGGTAAAAATATTATAATTTCCTTATTGAAATGTTATTTAACTAAAAAATTATCTTTATAACTCATGTATACCTTCATATTATATAAAAGTCACTTGATTATTTTGTTAAGTAGAATGTAACCGAGCATTTATATAAAACCCATAAAAATGAATTTAGAATATTAAAATATAAAACCCTCTTGATTATTTAAAACAATAGGTATATATAAATTACTAGTATAAAGAAGCTATATATAATAAATAAAATACCATCACCCGTGAATCACAAGAAGCTATCAATCGCATGTAAGATACAGATGAAACACAGATCCAATGTGTCTAACATTAGGTATAAACGCACACAACCCCTTATCATACCAGCAAGAAACAAAAATATAATAAAACAGTAATATCACATCCAAATTCACCACTCAAGGTGAAAATAATTAAAATGAAAATGTGAAAAGTAAGAACATTAATTCCCATCACTGGAAAGTAGGATTTTTTTCTATTGTGGGGATACAAACATGCAATCATGAGTTCATTACCAAAATATTAAAACATCTTATTCTCTTATATACCATTACAAAATAATAAGACACAATAATAATGATTACTATGTTACAACCTTGAAATGGTACACCACCCCAAGACACTAATCTATACCTAGATTAGCTGTCACCTCAATACATTAGGTTTTCCTCCTCATATGACATAGGTTTCTGACTAGTAGTGAGAGCCTGTGAAAACACCATGGGGAGACCATTCCCTCATATTAGAGTATAATAATAGTGTAAATAAAATGAATCATAAATAAATAATATATTAATTGTAAATATGGAAAGAGAAAATGCATAAATATAACATCATATATAATAATAAATAGAATTACATACATACTAGATCCCCCATGGTTAGATCATACACAATAAATACTAAAGAAATAAAAGTTACCTAAGGCTAATAGCCAATATCTAACTTATTATGAGTCATTCCTAGTCCTATCATCCATATGTGAACAAGAAATATGTGTAAACAAACAATTAACATTATGCCTTTCCATACACATGTACCTAAAAAGTATATGAGTGTGTTCATTGGTACCCAAGTTCCAGGATAGCCCAAGTAGGGTGTGATGATAACTAAGTAGAAAACCACAATTGAAATCCCAAAAATAACCAGTTTGATAATAAATACATTCATAATTTCTATGATTATACAATTTAATAATTTTAAAATAGTTCATATAAATAACAATAATAACCACTGATTCATCTTGTTCATGATGACAAAAAAGTTTTGAAATTCCATTTTTAATTCTTATGTTTGTAACCTCGGTCAAAAATACATGCCCTGACCAACATCGAGGTGTCTCTGAGTATGTCACGATGATTTTTACATCCATAAATATCCACATGGAATCTAGGAGGTAAAACTATAATTCCATACTAACCTAAAGTATTTCATAGAATTGGAGAACTCATCATAGAATTCTTATGGAATCTATGATCTCATCCAGCATTCCCTAGTCATCAATTACCACACAGAATCTAGGCACTCATCTTGGAATTCCTATGGAATTTGATTTCTCATCTTCACACTCCTAATCATCTATGATTGTACGTGTTTTAAAACTCTACCTAGACTTCCCAATTCATTATCAGTCACATGAAATCCGAGTGTTAATACCAACATTACTAATCATTGAGTATCATATAGAATTAATTTCACATCCTAAAATGCCCTTGTAGTGTATTTCATATGGATTATAATGATATCATCCTAGTATTCCACAATACTAAGAATCATTTTAAATTTTTGGTTAATTAACTATTCAACATCTTTAATTATCATTAGTTCCAAGGAAACCACTTTCTATAATCATGATTTCATGTCTTAGGCACCAATTCTAATTTCAAAATCATAGATTACTATTTCTACAAACCATTCCATTTCAAAAGTCATAAGTTCCAAACACTAAGTCCCATTAGTTATTAAAATTCATAAGGTTCCGAATTATATAAATCAAGTGACTTAGCATTTTAATTTCCCTAAAAACTCATTAATTAAAATTACTAGAACCCAATACATCATGTAACCCCAATACCTTTCAACGCATAGTTCGCCAAACCATGAACCAACCATGTGATACCACCATCCTAGAGAAACTTCATTTCACATGGTTGCACACACTATTTGATAACTCATTCACCAACCAAGAAAAATGGAACTATGATATAATAAAAATGCTTAAATGTTTTCATTGACCTCTTCACATATTTTAACAAACTATGCTTCATATCTAATCAAAAATGGGGATAGGGTGTATAGGTATCTCTAACCATATAACCTAGGATGAACCACCCAAAAACCCAAAAATTTGGGCCCCAAACCATTAAGACACTCCTAAGACCTAGAAACCCCCTATATCAATTTATATTATGACCAAAATGACTATTTTTAGGGTTTTCAACCATAAAAATTATATTTTGATTCCATATTCAGAATATGGACCATCTACTATTTCAAAATACAATAATTCCTCTTGAATTCCAACACCTAAACGAATATGAGGCAATACATGTGGAATTATCTTCTTTATATCAACCATTAAATAACTATAAAATTTTGGTTCTAGCTTAAGATTCTTCAACATCCCCACATAGGATGGTGGTATAATTAAAAAAATCCTTGAATTGTTCCCATACTACTGGAACCTTCCATATAGTTCCTCATGATCTCCTAGGACATCACCTTCTGAAAACCTAACATGAAATTTAACTTATTGTTATAGAATAACATATTTTCCTTTATCATCTTCATTTTCTTATGATTCAGTATTTTTTATATTTTTAATGGATATGTTAAAATGATAATACATTACTTTGAAACCTGATCATATTATTTATATTTTCTACATGATTTAATAGGAATCATTACATTTCTATTTTTAGAAAAAAAATCATAAAACATGAATTTTTCTCTAGGGATATATTCCAAAAAAACAAATACTTTTACTTGTTTCGTGGATTTATTCACTTGTTAGTTCTTTATTGTTCATCGATCAATAATAATATCTATGACTTAGATGAAATGGCCTAGGGTTCTTCCACTTCTACCACAAAATAAACTTCTTCTCCTTCTTGGTGTAGAACCCTTATCTTCCTTCATGGGATTTTGTTTCTTAACATGTTTATATTTCTTGAAGAACAATGATAACCCACTTTTCTTATATAATTATTTCTTATTTATTAGTTTTCTTCATTCAAGTACTTTAGGCCTATTATTGGTTTATTTATATAAGGATTCATATTCAATTTGTTCACTTTAATTGTACCTTCCATAATATTTTTCAATAATTTTAAATCGAGTTGAGATAAACAAATAATATTCTCACTTATGAGGAATTGAATTTAGTTTAGCCTTTATTCCCCATTATATAGTATTTATTTAATTTTTATAGTTTTATAATTTATTCCAATATTCAAGTTACTTATACCCAAATATTTCACAGTACCAATAGTACTCGATAAACCTTGATCTTCTCTTTTGAGAAGAAGTCTGACCCTATTTTTATCCTGGATAATTTTGTTATAATTTATAATCTACAATGAATTAATTTGGGGAATATATTATCTTACTTATGTTAATATACACCATTGTTGTTTTGGTTGGTTTCCCATAGTTTTCATTAACACATTTTTATCAAAAAATTGACATAAAATCTGAAATGATCATTTAAATAGATTCTGTGAAAATATTTTATATTGATAAAAGGGTACCTTTTACATTTAGATTTCATTAATTTAACATTGGAAGATCTAAATATTTTCTTGACACAATATAGAGTTATTTTCTCATAGATATCCTCTTTGTAATTTTTTTGTGGCTACAACTTCTCCCATGGCATCATATGAAGTCTCAGCTTATGTCATTTAATATTTTACAATTTTACATAAAAATCTAGACACTTTAGGTTAAGAGTATTCTTATAATCTTCAATTCCCTTCACTATTTCTTCACAAACTATTATTTCCCTCTTAATATTATGTTCATGTATTTTATTCTTTCATAAAATGTATTTCCAATATTTTTTATCTTTTTTATTTGAAATCTAATTATACATTATTGACATCAATGAAAGAATTTTGTTTTTATTTCAATGCATGAAACTTTTCTTCAAGAGTTTATAAATATTCAACATTCTTCGAGATTGCATCAAACCAATGATTCATGATTTTGGAGAAATTTTATTCATGATCCATAATTCTTAAATAATCAGAATTGAATTTTTTGGGAGATTTATTCTCATCATTACATTATATGATAATAAATTATATCTCTTTTTATATTATTATAAAGGTTGGTTATATCCTCTTAAATGTATTTGAATGATCCATATACAGATGTAGAAAATTATTATCGCACATTATGAAAGTTTTTTCTGAAAAATTATATGAATAAACATTCAATTATTCTAAGAGATGATATTTCCCCCTTGTGCTTGGCTCATCTAGAGGAAAATGTTGATATGAGTCTCTATTTAACTCTTATTTATGTCAATATTTTTGAAATACCCAAGGTATATATGTTTTTTATCTTACAAATTGTGGATTCAACCATAACTTCCTCTTCCATTATAGATCAAATCTGTTCTTGATTATTGTATTTTTACATTGAAGCATCTTAATCATTACACAAAAGGGATTACTTCTTCGCCTTTTTCAACTCTTAATATTTTATATTCTTCAGTGTCTCAGAGATGTTAACATTCAGGTCAAAAATATATTAATATTATCTCAATATTTAATTCATCACAAATTTAAAAATAAAAACATTAAAACATAATATACTCAATTTCTTAATAATCCAATTACTGGTGGAATTTTAAATCTAATAACAAATGTTTTTACACTAGGACCAATGAAACTTGTTGAGAATGGAAATGAATTAGTGTTATTGATTTATTACCAATTAAAAAATTTTACCCTCGCTAACCTTTGCGCCTATTTGGTGAATGGATCTCACTCTCATTTTCTCTTATCACCACAGGTTTGTATGCATGAAATGATAAAAAAAGAAAACAAATAAGGGGAACCAATATTAGTGTATAAGTTTCACCACCAAAATGGATAAATATAACCCTAGTGTATAGTGGTATTTATCTTACTTGTGCATAACTTCTCCATTATTATTAAGATGAATATCATGTAAGAGGACATCTTTGAACCTATATTGTAACGACCTGAAATTTTGAATAAATATTGTTTCCTAATTTTGTGTGTTATTTTATTTTTTATACTCAACAAAAATGTTTCATTTGATAACATGAGTATAATTAAAATGAGACCGTTGGGCTTTGACTGTTATATGACCATTGGTCAATATGACCACTGGAAACTAAACGTTTTGATTATTGCCTCTAAATACAAGTAATATTGGTTAATTATTATAGAAAGAAGATTCGATGGACTCACCTAGTAGTCTTGGACCGATCAAAGCCCATCTAATAGAACTTGGGAAGGAGGTAGCACCACTGGGCTTTGCTATGGACCAAACCCAAGCCGAACTTCATCGTGTGAAGCTAGAACGGAATTGTCTTTGCGAGAAGTTCAAACTAATATAAATTACTACTCGTGCGATGTTAGCCGAGCCTCCCTCAGATTCTCTCACCTTAGCACACCTTACACTTAGGTCATATGATGGTGTGATAAGGGGATATGTAAGGATACCGTAACTGCCTTGTGTAATCCTTTGTTTTAAATAAAAATTGGGATTTCTTCTTATGATGAAGTTTATAAATTTTCAAATGACTAGATAAATATAGTATGCATATTTTTGATGAATTTTAGAAAAAGGATATTTCAAAAATGGTTGTGTAAACCTTAAATAATTAAAAATGTGTAATGATTTTCGAAAACTGGTCTTCTACAATTATGTTCAGTATGAAATTTAGAGTCTAATAAGATCAACTTAATTTTTGATGAATAGTAAATTACGAATTGTGATTTTATGATTAGTATTAGTAATGTGTCCAAATGTATTAGTAATCTCACTTAAAGAAAGTATTAATATAATCTAGGCACCTTGATTAAGTAATGTGATTCAATAAAATGGTTAAATAACGGTTTCATAAATTATTATTCAAGTATTAGTTTTTTCGAGAAAATAGTGTTTTTTAATTAAAAATTTAATTAAAAATATTTAGAAAATTATTTTTATAAAACGGATTTCATTTTTGAACTCAGAGCACTGATATTATGCTATGGTAATTTTTGGGGTTTTTTCTGAAAAAATGAATTTTCGGTGAATAGTGTTTTTATTTAAAAATTAAATTAAAAATATTTAGAAAATTCTTTTTATAAAATGGAGTTCATATTTGTAATCAGAGCGTTGATATTTGGTTAAGGTGAAATTTTGGGATTATTCTGAGAAAGTTGAATTTTCGATGAATAGTGAAAATACAGTTTTTAAGTTACGGGTGTCTAATGACATCATTAAATGATGTATTAAGTATGTAATCAATATGGTCGACTTATGAATAGTAAGATAAGGTATTAGGTGTCCCAAGTGGCCAATACCATGGGAAAATACCATGGGCAATCCCATGGTTTTGCCAAAACCACTAATGAGGTGTCTCTTGGCCATTAATGCCTTGTCCCCTCACTTTCCCTATAAATACCAAGCCATCCTCTCATCCATTCGACTCCCCACTCTCCCCCAACGAAGTTATGGTCTTATTACCTCCCAAGGAGTCCTCTCATGGTGCACCCAAGCCCTCAAGGTCCCAAACTTTGAGTTTTAAGAGTTATGTTTAAGGTAAGGGATCCGACCTCTCTCTTTCATTTCAAGTAATCTCTTTTATGTAATTCCTTTTATGCTACATGTTCTTATGTTGGAGGATGTTCTTTTATACTCTTCTTACTTCTCTTTTTATGTTCATATAATGATAGATCCCCTCTTACTCTCATTATTTCGTTTTATGAAGTTTTAAGTGGCGCCGTTAGGCTGCCAAAATTTTTGTAACGGATTCTTTCTCCCTTCTCATTTTTCAAGATCTATATTCATGTAAAGTATTTCAAGTTCCTTTTTATTATGTTGGGGTATGATCTCTAAATTTATCATACTGATATTTTATGATCATATGATGAGAGACCCCATTTGATCTCTTCAATTCAGTATTTTGAAGTTTTAAGTGGCGCCGTTAGGCTGCCGAATTTTTAAGTGGTTTTTCACCCTTCTCGTTTTGAAGTTCTACTTTCATGTCAATTCATTAAAGTTCCTTTTTGTTATGTTGGGGTATGATATATATATCTATAATACTGGAATCTTATTTTCATATGATGAGAGACCCCATTTGATCTCTTCAATTCAGTATTTTGATGTTTTAAGTGGCGGCGCTAGGCTGCCGAATTTTTAAGTGGTTCTTCACCCTTCTCGTTTTGAAGTTCTACTTTCATGTAAATTCCATCAAGTTCCTTTTTGTTATGTTGGGGTATGATCTCTATATATATCATACTGGGCTCTTATGTTCATATGATGAGATAACCCATTTGATCTCTTCAATTTAGTATTTTGAAGTTTTAAGTGGCGCCGTTAGGCTGCCGAATTTTTAGGGGATTCTTTCACCCTTCTCATTCTTTTCAAAGTTCTACTTTCATGTCAAGTCTTTCAAGTTCCTTTTTAATTATGTTGGGGAATTATATCTATATCTATCATACTTAACTCTTATTTTCACATGATTAGAGACCCTATTTGATCTTTTCAAATCATTTTTGTTGAAGTTTAAGTAACGCCATTAGGCTGCCGAACTTTCATAAGAGAAATCTAATTTTTGTCTTCCTTCCATGTTTTTCATTAAAAATGGTATTTCCTTTAAATTTCATTACCATGATCATGTATCCTTATTATTCTGTCCATCTACTGTTTTATGGGTCATTTATGAATGTTTGACCCATTTTTCCTCTCTTTTTAATGTCTTCTAAAACCTCGTAACATAGCCGTTATGCTGCAGAATTTCCTTCTCAAAATGCCCCTCTCTTTTCTCAAAACTATTTTATGTTATAAAGTGAATACTCAAATCTCTTTATTCTAAAGGGGTATTCACATATATACCAAAATTTTCTATTTTAAATTATTGGATTTACATACATGAGACCCACCTTCCTTTTCTGTGGGTTTTAAAGTGACGTAAGGATCATATCTTTAAAGCAGTTTTTTTAACATTATGATTATGAAATGAAACCCATTTATTTTATGCTATATGGGTTATTTATGAAATTTTTGATGATGATATATGTGGATCAAATGATAATAAAGGAAAATTTAAGGGTGCGCCCTGATATCGCTCCAATGCATTGGGTAATGATGTAACCACTAGAGATTACAATTTTCACGATACCTTGGTGAATAACCTTGGTAATTTTAAAATGACACCTTGGGGATGGAACTTAGTGATATGTTCATGATTGTCTATGTTAAATGATGTAGCCACATCTTCAAGTTATGAAAATGTTATTTTTATTGTGATATGCCTCATGATTTCATTCTCATGCCTTAAAGTTCTTTTCATGACCTTATTGAAGTATCTCAAGTTCACATGTAAAATGTTTCTCTTGTTTCCCTTACTGTGCTTTTTTCTCACCCTTTCTTTTCATGTATGTCCCCAGGTTATGTGATGCAGTAATGAACCTAGGATGAACATGAGGAGAAGCCATTCAAGTGTTTTAGAATAATTTTTTATGTTTTAATATTTAAAGTTCCTGGTTTCCAAGACACTAAACCTTAAAGATCCTCGGTTTTGTAAAATGTAATGAAATTTTATGTGATAAAAAGGGAGGGAAGCTATAGTTGGTATCAAAGGATGGTTTAGTTATTTGTGGAAATTAGGATATGAAAACTCTAGGAAGAACCCTATAGAAAAGTTAAAAAAAAAGGAAATCTTCCTGGTATTTTGGTGAGTATTGAGTAAGGGGTTACCAAGAAAATACATCCCTGTCTGGATACGAGCAGGTAGAGGTGGCTCTGGAACAGCTGTACATAGGGGTAAAACCCGAAAACACCTCTTTGAGCTAGACTCGAACGGGAACTGGTACACGACAACAGGCCTTGCTGCACTCTTGGTTACGACACTCCCGGGGGATATGCTTTGGTAAATTCATAAGCTTAGTATGAACCATTGTTAAAGGAACAAAGATAAAATAAAATAAAGATTCACATAAGAATATATGATCATGGATAACCTAGATGGGAACCTAGGGGATCACAAGTTATGGTATACTTTTCTTCTACACGTTATCCTTATATGCTTTCAGTTCCTTTTCATGATTATTGGCTAAGTACTTAAGCCCCTAATTATGTTTTCTCTTATTAGTTAATGGTGGGAAATGGAAGAACATGTCCAAACAACCAATGTGATAGGAAATGCGACGATTGTCGTATTAATATGACAGAGATGATTAGGGGATTAAAATATGATTATTATTTTGGAAGATGTTCACTATTTTGGGGACCCTATATGATCGAGGTAAATAGATTACTACGGTATTTTCATTGAAGAGTAAGGTTGACTTATATTTTGAAGAATCATTGAATTTATGGTGGAATTATAGTAATTTAGGTTACTTATGGGAATGATTAACCTATCTTGGGTAAAATATGTTTAGGTTAGATACTTTTGTTATAAGATGCTAGGAGTGGTTGATGTTGTTTATAGATGAACAATGAAGTTTATTTTGGAAGACTATGTTATCAAATCCTTCTTGTATTTGGGTTTCAATCTTAGTTTGGTTTATTTTGAGGAATTTTAAGGACCATTATTTACGGGATGGACTATGATGAACTTTGGGTAGTACCATGGAACTTTGAAGATTTAAAAGTAGTTTCCATTCCTATGGGATTATTTCTTTTTGAAGAGTTGTTTTACCTTACCCTTTCTTTTTTTGGGATAATGTTTAAAGATAGAAGAAATAGATAGTTAATCTTTTGTAGATTATGAAGATGATTCTTGTGTTTTGATGAGACCAAGTAGTTTTGAATGCTCATAGTTTGGAGAAAAGATTAGTTTTGGGTAGAAACTTATTAAAGGATGAAACTCTACATGAAGATAGGTATATTTTCTTATGTTTTTGTTTTATGTTGTAAATGAATTCCTAAAAATTATGAAAAGGAACGTAAAACAAAAACGTTGTTGGTTTACGTTTCCTACTTGGTAATCAAAGACCGTTTACACACATCATAAGTTTGGGATTTTCTTATGGTTAACGTTCTACTAATCATGTTCTCTATCACTCTCCCCCAGAAATTGACCCCTTTTTTTTTCCATGTCCATGTTTTCCTCCATGTAATCCTAGTATGGGTTAACTCGGGGGACCTTTGTACTTCCCTTTCTTTCGTTTAAAGTAATAGTTTTTCTGACTCCTTTTCCGATGTGGGACTTTCAATGAAATTTCAAAACCCAATTTTAAAAAAAAAATTTGCGAGGACGCAATTTCTTAAGGGGGGAAGATTGTAACGACCTGAAATTTTGAATAAATATTGATTCCTAATTTTGTGTGTTATTTTATTTTTTATACTCAACAAAAATGTTTCATTTGATAACATGAGTATAATTAAAATGAGACCGTTGGGCTTTGACTGTTATATGACCATTGGTCAATATTACCATTGGAAACTAAACGTTTTGATTATTGCCTCTAAATACAAGTAATCTTGGTTAATTATTATAGAAAGAAGATTCGATGGCCTCACCTAGTAGTCTTGGACCGATCGAAGCCCATCAAACAGAACTTGGGAAGGAGGTAGCACCACTGGGCTTTGCTCTGGACCAAACCCAAGCCGAACTTCATCGTGTGAAGCTAGAACGGAATCGCCTTTGCGAGAAGTTCAAACTAATAGAAATTACTACTCGTGCGATGTTAGCCGAGCCTCCCTCAGATTCTCTCACCTCAGCACACCTTACACTTAGGTCCTATGATGGTGTGATAAGGGGATATGTAAGGATACCGTAACTGCCTTGTGTAATCCTTTTTTTAAAATAAAAATTGGGATTTCTTCTTATGATGAAGTTTATGAATTTTCAAATGACCGGATAAATATAGTATGGATATTTTTGATGAATTTTAGAAAAAGGATATTTCAAAAATGGTTGTGTAAACCTTAAATAATTAAAAATGTGTAATGATTTTCGAAAAATGGTCTTCTACAATTATGTTCAGTACGAAATTTAGAGTCTAATAAGATCAACTTAATTTTTGATGAATAGTAAATTACAAATAGTGATATTATGATTAGGATTCGTAATGTGTCCAAATAGATTAGTAATATCACTTAAAGAAAGTATTAATATAATCAAGGCACCTTGATTAAGTAATGTGATTCAATAAAATGGTTAAATAACGGTTTCATAAATTATTATTCAAGTATTAGTTTTTTTGGTTGAATAGTGTTTTTTAATTAAAAATTTAATTAAAAATATTTAGAAAATTGTTTTTATAAAAAGGATATCATTTTTGAACTCAGAGCACCGATATTATGCTATGGTAATTTTTGGGGTTTTTTATGAAAAAATGAATTTTCGGTGAATAGTGTTTTTATTTTAAAATTAAATTAAAATTATTTAGAAAATTATTTTTATAAAATGGAGTTCATATTTTTAATCAGAGCGTTGATATTTGGTTAAGGTGAAATTTTGGGATTATTCTGAGAAAGTTGAATTTTCGATGAATAGTGAAAATACAGTTTTTAAGTTACGGGTGTCTAATGACATCATTAAATGATGTATTAAGTATTTAATCAATATGGTCGACTTATGAATAGTAAGATAAGGTATGAGTTGTCCCAAGTGTCCAATACCACGGGCAAATACCATGGGCAAGCCCATGGTTTTTCCAAAACCACTAATGAGGTGTCCCTTGGCCATTAATGCCTTGTCCCCTCACTTTCCCTATAAATACCAAGCCATACTCTCATCCATTCTACTCCCCACTCTCCCCCAACGAAGTTATGGTCTCATTACCTCCCAAGGAGTCCTCCCATGGTGCACCCAAGCCCTGAAGGTCCCAAACTTTGAGTTTTAAGAGTTATGTTTTAAGGTAAGGGATCCGACCTCTCTCTTTCATTTCAAGTAATCTCTTTTATGTCATTCCTTTTATGCTACATGTTCTTATGTTGGAGGATGTTATTTTATACTCCTCTTACTTCCCTTTTTATGTTCATATAATGAGAGATCCCCTCTTACTCTCATTATTTCGTTTTATGACGTTTTAAGTGGCGCTGTTAGGCTGCCAAAATTTTTGAAACGGATTCTTTCTCCCTTCTCATTTTTCAAGATCTATTTTCATTTAAGTATTTCAAGTTCCTTTTTATTATGTTGGGGTATTATCTCTATATTTATCATACTGATATTTTATGATCATATTATGAGAGACCCCATTTTATCTCTTCAATTCAGTATTTTGAAGTTTTAAGTGGCGCTGTTAGGCTGCCGAATTTTTAAGTGGTTCTTCACCCTTCTCGTTTTGAAGTTCTACTTTCATGTCAATTCTTTCACGTTCCTTTTTGTTATGTTGGGGTATGATATCTATATCTATCATATTGGACTCTTATTTTCATATTATGAGAGACCCCATTTTATCTCTTCAATTCATTATTTTGAAGTTTTAAGTGGCGCCGCTAGGCTGCCGAATTTTTAAGTGGTTCTTCACCCTTCTCGTTTTGAAGTTCTACTTTCATGTCAATTCCTTCAAGTTCCTTTTTGTTATGTTGGGGTATGATATCTATATCTATAATACTGGACTCTTATGTTAATATGATGAGAGACCCCATTTTATCTCTTCAATTCAGTATTTTGATGTTTTAAGTGGCGCCGTTAGGCTGCAGAATTTTTAGGGGATTCTTTCACCCTTCTCATTCTTTTCAAAGTTCTACTTTCATGTCAAGTCTTTCAAGTTCCTTTTTAATTATGTTGGGGAATTATCTCTATATCTATCATACTGAAATATTATGTTCACATGATGAGAGACCCTATTTGATATTTTCAAATCATTTTTTTTGAAGTTTAAGTAACGCCGTTAGGCTGCCGAACTTTCATAAGAGAAATATAATTTTTGTCTTCCTTCCATGTTTTTCATTACAAATTGTATGTCCTTGAAATTTCATTAACATGATCATGTATCATTCTTATTCTGTCCATCTACTATTTTATGGGTCATTTATGAATGTTTGACCCATTTTCCCTCTCTTTTAAATGTCTTCTAAAACCTCGTAACATAGCCGTTATGCTGCAGAATTTCCGTCTCAAAATGCTCCTCTCTTTTCTCAAAATTATTTTATGTTATAAAGTGTATACTCAAATCTCTTTCTTCTAAAGGGGTATTCAAATATATACCAAAATGTTCTATTTTAAATTCTGGGATTTACATACATGAGACCCACCTTCCTTTTCTGTGGGTTTTAAAGTGACGTAAGGATCATGTCTTTAAAGCAGTTTTTTTAACGTTATGATTATGAAATGAAACCCATTTATTTTATGCTATATGGGTTATTTATGAAATTTTTGATGATGATATATGTGGATCACCTGATAATAAAGGCAAATTTAAGGGTGCGCCCTGATAGCGCTCCAATGCATTGGGTAATGATGTAACCACTAGAGATTACAATTTTCACTATACCTTGGTGAATAACCTTGGTAATTTTAAAATGACACCTTGGGGATGGACCTTGGTGATATGTTCATGATTGTCTATGTTAAATGATGTAGCCACATCTTCAGGTTATGAAAATGTTGTTTTTATTATGATATGCCTCATGATTTCATTCTCATGCCTTAAAGTTCTTTTCATGACCTTATTGAAGTATCTCAACTTCACATGTAAAATGTTTCTCTTGTTTCCATTACTGTGCTTTTTGCTCACCCTTTCTTTTCATGTATGTCCCCAGGTTATGTGATGCAGTAATGAACCTAGGATGAACATGAGGAGAATCCATTCAAGTGTTTTAGAATAATGTTTTATGTTTTCATATTTAAAGTTCCTGGTTTCCAAGACACTAAACCTTAAAGATCCTCGGTTTTGTAAAATGTAATGAAAGTTTATGTGATAAAAAGGGCGGGAAGCTATATATATAATCATTGAAACTAACTATATATACATTAAATAACTAAATTATTATCTATAGGGTATAGAACCAACTATTACTCCCAATACAATGTTACAAATTTTACTAGTTCCCTTTTGAATAATGATTGTTTGGAAAAAATTACCTTCTGAACTAAAAAAGATGTTATCTTCCTACTACATATATAGAAATCTCATGGATATATTTTAATTATTTAAAACATATCATATAAGAATATTTTATGATTAATTACTTATGATATAGAGATATCATATGTGGGATTTTTCAATGTTATTTCTCCTCAACCTGAATGATGATCAAAAAAATAAAGGTTAGTACCTCTCTATTTTTATTCTACTTTAATGAATAAGAATGATCTCTTTACAAACATCATTATATTTATATCTATATTCAACACAAAATATTCAGTATGATAGAAAGGTTGGTTCTGTTGTTTCTATCATTATTTTCCACCTTATTATACCCTTTATCTACTAAACATCTCTATAGGATATTGTTTTCATATATTAGATATTAAAACCCTTCAATATTGGTACCACGATATCTTTCTTTAATATAATTTCAACACTATTATGGTTAAATATTTATAATAATATTTCATAAATAATCTCATTCAAATTTCATTCATTTCAGTCTGTCATTATCTCCATAATTATCTCTATTTTACTCGATGTTCTATTCTTTCTAAATTATTACATCTTCTTTCCATCATATTTTATTCTCTAAAAAATATGTAGATTCATAATCTATATAGGAATATAATATCATATGAATAAGAATATCATTAAAATGTAACATATCCTTTAGGGAGTGGGGGAACATTCACATTTATCATAATCAACATGGTTGCAACATGGAATCTCATGTTATGACATGAAATTATCCCATTAATACTTTATTAATCTCAATATCAATTAAATAATAGAGTGGTTGTCTTATTCACAACATAAGACATTAATCTTATTCCATATTCATCCCCAAATGGTTTAAATAATGGATTAATCTTCAAATAATCATGTTTTTTATACTTTGAAGTTCATTATAAGAATCATCTATCTTTGGGACTTTAGATTTACCAAATTTTTTACAAAATGAAAAATCGTATGTAAGAACTACATTATGTATTATAAGGGACATATTTAAGTACATTGATCTTTTTTTACTTTGGTATAATCTTACGTATCATCCTGTGATGCTTTGAAAACCCTACTTATGTTCTATAAAAAATATGAATCCCTTTACCATGGATTAGAGTTCTCGACGATGTTAAGTATCTTAATGAACTCCTTATGAATTTTCCAAATCTTTGGATTCTAAGAATATTATGAATGTTGGTGTTCATTAACACTTCTCTGATTTATCAATTTTGAAAACTCTTAATTATAAATGGGAATTCTTTTATGTATCAACCTAAGGTTTTCCCTTTATCACATGGATGTATCATGATCAGAAAATATATTACATATTTTATAATTATATATTATATATCACAGTAATAAATTCATTTTTCCAAATTTTAGTATAATATTTAGATTAAATGTTATGAATATACTAGGATATATTATGTTTCAAAAAAATATTATGTACTATATGAAATATGCTACATATCTTAGTGTACATCCTGGTCCTTTAAAAATATTATGAAGTAGATAAATCCGTTTTATTTTCTATGAAAGTCCTTGAGTATTAGGAATATGAATCTTTACATAAATATGTAAGGTTTTTTACTTTACCAATTTCTCCAAAAAAAAACCTCTATTAAATAATTTATAAGTATTTGTGAAAACATATAAAATACCATAAATTATATTGAAAAAACTTCAAATCATCTCCAATCTTCACCAAATTTATTTCAAATCTTTATGTAGTATGTAAATAAATCATAGAATATTTCACCAGTATTTTATAACTTCTATAACTTCAGTTATTCCTTAAACATCATCTATGTTTATTTTTATATGATATAACTTCTTTCAAGACAAATAAATATAAGGATTTAACTACACATATATATTTATAAACTTCTTCACTGATATATAATATCAAAAAATATTAATACCCCATGGAACCATTATCCTCTTCAAGTAATGATAGTAACTTATTTTCCATGTGAATGGATCTCTAATTGATCATCTCTAATGGCATCATATCACTTAGTTTTTCATATATGTAATGATGAAACTTGTTTCTAGGTACCGAGGTGTTTATTTATTCCTCATTAAATATTAAATACTCATCATATAATGACATCTTTATTGTGTAATTCATCCCATATTCTCAATAACGTGGTTGAGAACTCTAAATTCATCTTATTCTACTCTTCTTAATACATATTAACATCATGCCAATTGACTTCATACATATTAAAAACAAATGAAACCTAATAGAAACTAGGTTCAGCATCTTTGAATATGTATCATTTTGTTTACCATTCAAATGACTTATATATACTTATTATTACGATCACATTCCAATGATGTGATTGTTATAATTATACTCACTCTTATACTCATACTGCTTCATTTGTTCTATTTATTCTTATTATTCATTCCCTTACCAAGACTTCAGATCACCCTTAATTTAATATATAAACCTAGGTGATCACATGTATTAAGAATATTAAGAAATATTGTATGAGAAATCTGTAGAAGGATAAAAATAATTGTAAGGTTTTATGTGTATTAATTTTTTTATGAACCTAATTTACTAAGATACTAAACCTATCAATGTTGTTAATTATAATATTATTCATGTTTATCCTAAAAATGATCCAAAAATCATATATGTAAGATGTGGTTCATTTTAGTTGATATTAGGTTTAGTTTTCTAGAAATTAGTTAAGATAGTAAAATTAAACCTAGGTTACAATTAGAAATTTTATATGCTAGAACCATAAAATTTATTTATGTATGAATAATGTATTTATCCATTCTTTATTTACTTGTGTTTCTTTATAACATTTTATATTTTATAAAATCATGGGAATTGGGAGAAACTAGACATATAAACCACATGATGGGAAATGTAATGATTCTCCAAATGACATTCTAAATGAAATGGGGGATGGATTTAAAAACCACATGCATGTACTTAACCACTTATCAAAGGTTATGAATAATAACCTAAACTGTGTGGTATCCCCACCTTTACTCAATAACAAACAATTATCCATTAAGTCCTTCATGTGAAAATGAACACATTTATTTAGAAGGTATTTCATCCACTTATTATAAAATAATGCATCAAATCCATGGAAAATATATGTTCATTACTTTATTTTCCTATGAACAATGGAGTTAAATTGTTTGTCTACTATTTAGATAGATATGTTTATCAATGGTGGAAATTGATTAGGATAATGAGGTAGAAGGATGTAGTTGAATAAGAATAGTGTAAAGACATCAAGAAGATATTTATTAACGAATATTATCCCTGAACCCCTAATAATAAGTTTGAGAAAAAAAATTAAAACCTCAACCAAAAGTAAAACGAATTTGTTACAACATATGAGGTGAATTTTATAAGTCTTAAAATGTAAGACTCTTTTTTATCAACCATGATTGAAAAATATATAAATTAATTAGTGGTGTAGAAACAAAATATATAAAAATAATTATCTATTTAATGCCTTAGTATCTAGGAATAATTATTTTTTGGGAAAAAATACCTCAAGGTATCATTGAAGCATTTTTTAGGTGATTGTGTTTGTTGAAAAAGTGGACATATGTGTTATGATTGTTGACAAAGCTAACCATGAAATACAAATTTCTTGAAAAAGTGTATTTCATGGTGGCATTTCGAGTTCAAGGGATGTGGTTAATGATCTATGTTTGATTCAAGAACATTGACAAAGGAATGGTTGATCCAGAGGCGGTACAAAAAGAGCAGATACAAGGTGGGGTCGTTTTCCAGTGTTGGAGAAAAGTGGTTTTGGAAAAGAGACTTGCGCACCATTGACTTGAAGGAGAGGAAACTTGTGTACCATATGTTTTTCAATATCAGAACATCAAAATATGGCAAAGGGAAAATGGGTGCCCAAGTTTTAGGGTTGGTCGAGCCGGTGTGGTGGTCACACAAGTTGTGTGTGGTCGCGCAAGTAGAAGTTGCGCGCTAGTTTTTTGTTGCGTGCCCAAGGAGTTTTGGGAGAGAAAGGAAGGGAGTCACCCAAGTTGTGATTTAAAGAAGTAGGTTTCGTGCAAGTGGTTTGGTGAAACTTTCATTACAATATTGGTTTGGGCATAAAAGTGTGTGAGTCGCGCAAGTTTGGAGTTGTAGAAGCTTATGTCGCGCAAGTGGTTGAGGTGGACTTGCGCGCCAATTGTAACTTGCGCTCCGAGACTTGTGAACTGGATTGGATAAGGGCAGTAGTTAGGGTTGAAGCACGACAGTGATTCAGGGCTGTGTGTAAGCTATAAGATTTCCCGATACCTTCGGTGCAAAGTGAGATTCATCTATGGGTGAAAGTTGAACTTCAACAGAGCATCTACATACAACAGAGGATGTATTCATTAGTGATAATGAAAAGACCTATAGGTATATAAACTGTGAGTGGATCCTTTCCAGAGTAGTGAGCAAAGGAAGAGGAAGAAGGTGATCCTCTCCACTGGCAGTGAACTAGAGAGAGAGAGAGAGACAGGGAGTGACCCTTGGGAAAGCAGTGAGCTGACCCTAAATCTTGTAAAGGCAGTGAGCCTGGGAATAGAAGTGATATATCCCAAACTTTGAAAACAGTAGTGGTCTTTTAGTGGATTTGGTACATCGACACATCACCAATTTATGCTTCTCGGACGTTTCCTAGTGAGGGTGAACCAAGTAAAAAATGATGTGTCTTGTGCATGCTTTAGTTTCTGTTTATACCTTGCTGCAGGAAAGAGAGAGAGAAGAGAGTCTTACTTAATAGTGAGACAAGATCAATAGGGGAAGTTGTTTTAATCTATCATACCCTAATTCACCCCCCCCCCCCCCACCCCCCTCTCAGGGTATCTAAACTAGTGGACCCAACAGTATTTTAGTGTGATCTAAAAGTAGATATATAGTTCAGAGAATGGTACCCTGGATATTGAGATAAGAAACAAAGGATTGAGTTTCATACTGAACAGTTGAATGATAAAAGAAATGAATAAAAGATATCTAACTACCCGTATTTCAATGATGTGGTAAGAAGAAACTATGTAACATCCTTAAGGGGACTATTAAATTCATTATGTGTGGAAAATGGGGATATAAAACATAATATTATAAAAGGTACATAGAAATTCCACTCAATAAAATAGAGGAAAAGAAGACTCCACCAAATGAACCACTAATGGATCAATGACTCCACTCGAAGGAACATAGGCACTATGAAATCTAGTTAACAATAACAAGGGTTTTTTAGGATAATAATAGTTAATTATCATCAAATCCTAGGGGTAGATGAAAGGATTATTCCATTGACATTTCTAACAATGAACAATTAAATAAAGTAGTGACAGTAATGTTTATTATTCACTTAATAATTGATAAAATTTAATATGATTGTGGATCAAATCATTCTTTTATTTATTTAATATATTCTGTAAGTATTTAATCACCACCCTAATAACTTGAACTACATTTACCTATAAGAACACATAAAAGATATTTTTTTTATAAAAATGTTTGAATCTTTCTCAGTTAATGTTTATAGGAAGAATATTATATAAATTATCATAATCCTTCCTTTGGAATAATTATATGTTATACTACAAATGGATGGTATCTTTTTATACAAATATTATATAACATTATAGGAAAAATAAAACTATTTATATATCTTGAATTATCCCATGTTCCAATAAAAAATCAAGTTGGATTATAAATATCATTTATAAAATCCTTCAATGTTATGTTTATTGATTCCCAATGAGGAATATTTTATTATTAAAATGGTTGAGATAAAGGAGAATAAAAACCTTTAATGACGCATATTGTAAAATAATATAATGATGTATTTCTTATATAGTTTTTTTTTCTTCCCTTGGATAGTGTTGTAGAGTTATCTATATAACTTATACTTTATGTGGAACTTATATTAAAGAGAACATATAGAATATACCTAATAAAAAATTAGTAATTAAAGAAGAAACTATAAAATCATTTAGATAATGGGTTTATACAGCCTAGTGTATCACCATAGGGTGAATCAGTTCTCTTTTCCAAGAAGAATGGGTTAATGCTGATTTACATCAATTACAAAGTTCTCAACAACATCACCATAAAGAAAAATTATCAACTAATTTATATTGAAAACATGTTAAGCTAAATTTATAGAGATCAATAATTCTAAAAAAGTATATCTTCATTCTAGATATCATCAACTGAAGTTAATGAAAAAATATATTCAAAAACTCCTTCTTAAATAAGATATAGACACTGTGATTTTATAGTGATTCCATTTGGACTAACAAACACTCATGTTATCTTTATGGGATTGATGAATATGTAATTTAGAGACTACCTTGAAATTTTATAGTGGAATTTATTGATTTTATTCTTATATACATCAAGATAAAAGAAGAATATGTGGAAATTATAAGCATTTTACTGACAAATTTAAGTAAGTAGAATTTGTTTTTAAAATTTATAAAGCATGAATTTTGGAATACAATAAGTCACATTACAAGGGTTTATAATCATGTTTGAAGTAGCATTAGTGAAATAATAAAATGTAAATAAAATTAAGGTATTGAACATAATAATATGTATCACAGATGTCCACAGTTTTCTTGATTTATCTTGTTACTACCAATGATTCATGAAAAAAATTTCATGGTTGTCTAATAGACTATTTATCTAACAAATATTGTACATAATTTTTTCTAGATAAATTATTGTGAATAAATATTTAAATATCTCCAAAATATGATATTCATAGAACCTGTACTCAAAAAACCCACATCTAAAGAAGGATTTCGGGTATACAATAGTTCTTTAAAAAAATACCTAAGATATTTCGTCATGATAAATGATAAAGTCATGGAATATGACTCATGATAATAAAATTTTCATAAATATAAATAGTCCATTCATGAATTAGAGATATATAATATGAAATTCAAATTAAATATTTGGTGGTATTTCCTCCCTAGAGTAAAGTTCGATATATATAATAATTTTAAGATTTTAAATTATATATTCACAATGAAGTTGAAAATGAATCAATGAAAAATGTTTTATTTAATCAAGGACAATGATATATCAAAACATTACCATCTTGAAGATGAATAATTTTGTTGATGCTCATAGACTAAAGGGACATATTACCTTATCTATCATTATCATTAAGAAAGTCGTTGTACTCATATATATATATATATATATAGGATGGAACTAGAAATAATAAAAGTAAGGAAGACATATTAACATACCCAAATTTTTTCCTATCCATATATCCAGAAATATTAATATGGAATAAAGGTATTGATTTTTTATTTCTAAGAATATGTTATAAATTAAGTATGTTTTATGAATTCAACATCAATAAAGATTAATTCATTCATTTTAGAACAAGACTCACTATATTTAAAGAAGAAGCTACAAGATGTTGCACACAAATCAACATTATCCTTCCATCAAAGAAGTATTATGATGTATTTATACCATTTAGATCTCTTGGGAGATAACATAAAGAACATGATTATAGAGTAAACCTTAAAGTGATTATTATGGTAGAAATCTATGGAAGATCATTATAAATCCTAGGGGATGATGTAATAATTCCCCATACCAATAGAGAAATTGGATAACATCACTATGAATTTTTTTAGTTATTATGAATACATTAAAAGAACAAAATTCCATATATTTTTTTGTGTATTGACTTATCATTGCTATTTTAGCAACCCTAGACTAAATCACCATAATTACACTTTATATAAAGACCCACTGACCTCATGTGATTCTCCATGTATTCTATAGGATACTAAATAGTATAGCGGTTCTAAGAGGTGATTGTGGGGTGACTATATCATGTGAAATAATCTATGAAAAAGTAATAACAATGAAATCATAAAAATGATCACATAATTTAACAATCCAAAACATAAAAATGATATAAAAAACAATATATGTAATTTTATATAATTCATATAACAAATAAAATTATTGCTGATAATATAATTATACACTAATTTGTAAAAAAAGTAAAAGAAAACTTTCAATTTAGCACTGAGTGTTCACCCAGTTCATGTGCATCCATCGACGTCTAGTCAGGAATCTAAAACCCCGCTAGATACCTTACTATAAACAATGGGAACTTTCCCTTTTTATATCATGAGACATAAATTTTATATGAATCCTGAAGGGACCATGTGTGGTTTGAGTATGAAATCTATATGCAACCACCAATGGTGTTCCTAGATAATACCCATATTTAAATGAGTATATAAAAAATAAAAAAATGGAAAACAATGAAGTTCACATGATACTTAGTCATTCATGGTTGAGACCAATAAAATATTTATCTAGCTTTGAAGTGTGATAATTCATCCAAGGTATATCATACCAGATTCCCTAAGGCCTGATGAGTAATTACTTTTCATTAAACAACAAAATTCAACATAAAGTTGACATTACCAACATGATTTGCACATGACACTACGGAGGAATGTACACAAATCATGATATTAATTTCATCATTAAATAGTTATAATTCTAATAATTGTCTTAACAGCCCAACAATCCCAATATTAAAACTATTGGGTAAATCGTCTGATAGTCCCCAAATATGGAAAGAACCCACTCCCATCCAGTGATCTCAATCACCACCCTTGTCCCATGGAATTCTTTAGTGTATCCCACCCAAAAATCAATGTTCAAATACATCCCCTAAATACACTCAACTATAGAGTATACCACTAAATATATAGTGGTAAACACCACGTAGTGGTCCCTATCTTATGTACCCATGACTCTAATTTCCTCATTCCCATGGTGAATGGAAATCTGAAACAACATATGAACAAAAATCAATAAACTGTTGTTTCCACCCATGATAATGATCAATATCATTGAAATCACATCAATGATGAAATATAGTAATATACTAAAAGAACTATTTGGGGATCTTCTATCTATAATAAATCAGGCGATGATGATGGGGTACTCAAAAAGGAGTGAACAAAGGATGGGCTATGCTTGACTATTTGAGACAGGATATTGACTAAATCCATCTAATAAGAGAGGATTTATGGGGGTATACAAAGGAATGTTTCTCTTCCATCTCTTGAGATCACTCACTCTGTATATTCCTTTGGGATTGATATTTTCAAAGATTAGTCCCATAATCTTTGTTCTATTCTTTTATGGAAAGATCATGACAATCAAATCCAATTATATTCAATATTTCTTTTCCATTTTATTTATATGAGGCAGGCATACTGAATAACAACACCTAGAACCAAAATCATTGAAAGGTCACAAGTATATCATTATTTGGATGCATCCATGGTTTTTTACATATTATTTTTAGTTTTAATATATCCTAATGGAAGGGATAAAACACTTTACTGTATATTATATATAAATATTTCTAAGATCCTAGAGCTATATAATCTCCATTTGACATAATTTCATTCATGTGTTCCCCATTCCCACTTGATCCAATCAGGTAATGGGGGTAGTTTTACACTATCTAAAGGGAATTAGAAATCTTGAGTCCCTAATGAACAAGCTCGATCCAAACATCATGCATACCAATAATCTCCATATGAAACGTCTTTCCTTGTAATCCCTGAATCCATAAAGAGAGAGAATACCACATATTAAGTTTATCCCATTGTTTCCTATTTGAGACTATCCCAAAGTATCTCACATGAATGAAAAAACCTCAAGTTGGTCTATACTAAATCACACACATGAACTAACCCACACCTGTAAACCACACAATGCATAAAGACACATATTACCAAGGAACGATCTATACACCACCTACCCAATACTAATAGGACTCCACTCTCCAAATATCTTTAATTATATACCCAAGGATATCTATTCTTACTCGTATCTAATAAATTCAATAAACAAGTAAAAGAACTAACAAAAATCAACTAAAATCTCCCCAAATGGATAAGATAAATAAGTGATAGCTTTAAGGTGATATCCCTTTCCAAAATAACCCCAAATGAGTATTCTCTTCAATCAAATAATTTAATCAAAAAAATTAATAATTTAAAAAAATCAAGGAAATATCTCATGGAACAGCCTTAAGAATTATAGTGTAGAGACCCTTCCCAAACTACGATTGTGAAATTTCATATTTGGTCACATAGAGGAAATCGCCCCTATAGCCCCAACTCCTCTAACCGTGTTCACATTTCAATGTGACCTGACCCCCTCATTGTGCACCCACTTCCACTTGGACAGCATCCATGGAATAACTCACCACCATCCTAGATAAGTAACCTAACATTAAAAAAATCAATCCCACACAACCACGTACCATGTTATAATTCTCTTATATATCACAAAGTCCTACACCAACCCCTAAATCCATCCTTACGTAACACTCAGCATGTGGTGGTTCCCCTTGGTAATATCATAACCATTATACTAAATTGAACTTTTTAATCTAACATAGATCCCAACCACACAAAAATCACTTATTTTGTGGTTTTTTATCCAACCTATTATATATGTTCATTATCGATCCATGGACAACTCATTGAGACTTGGCTCCAAGAATATGCCCACACCCTCAACTACTCGATATGGTCTAAATACACATGTTCGACTCGATATCTAACCAAAATTACTTCACCCACATATCTGGGATACTACAACCATCCAAATAATCACCATTCAAGATGATTTATTTCTTGATCAATACACAAAGATACATGTCAATGAAGTGGTGAGGCAATATAACACACCACATTCAATCCCATCTGATTGAGATCAATGGAACACATTGAATTTATAGTGGAACCTTTGATTTTCTATTAATATTTAGTTGATTGGTAATATATATTATCACCCATATACCTATGCCCAATATGAATCAACTAACTAAAAACATGCGTACATAGTGAGACATTTTTCAGTAGACTTCAAAGGAGGTTTGGATTAAAATCTTCCCTTAGTCAATTTCATATAAAGTAAGTGTTTCCACTCAAGTATTAAAATGGACTCATATGAATCTTAATATGGGAGGATATTTAGAACTCAAACATGTTAGGATAAATCTTGTGATTATAAGATGTTGAGATCTAAACTTGTGAAATAAACGAATGATAGGGTTATTGAATACATCAAAACATTAAAGTATAACAATGTCAATAGAAGATAGTTTCTACTAATCATTAAAGAGGCCAAGATTATGATGTTAGAGGTAAATTATTCCTTCAAATATATCCCTAGAAGAGTGTCACATGGTTTTTATATAAGGGAAACCTTAACCAAAGGTACATTATCCCCTTTGAGATATTTGATCGGGTAAGAGTTATAGCCTATTTATTAGCACTTCCACCAAACTAGGATAAACTATTGAATGAGTACCATATATCTCTCTTGAGGAAGTATATACCCAATTCATTATACATAATAAATATGGAGGTGTTACAATTAGAGATCAAACTCTCTAATGTGGTATAGAAGATAAATATATAGGATCATATAAACAAATTTCTATGAAACCAGACAACTCATTTTGCCAAATTATTTTGGTAATATAATAACTATAAAGGGGAAACATGGAAAACTGGGGATGAAATGAAACAAAATTTCCTTCATTTATACTCAAATGGTAATATGAGTGTAAATACCAAGGGTGAAATTTTTTAAGTGAATAAGAATGTAATGGCCTATAATTTTCAACATGAAAATTACCTTTTTAATATACCTATGTGATATATTTAGGTATAAGATATATTATAAAACACATGCATTGTGCAATAACAAAATAAATGTTTATTTCACAAATATAGAACATTACAAGAGTAAACTTACACTTTAAAATAAAAAATGGAATAATAGTATAGTAAAAAATAACAAAAATGTAATTTTAAAACACATAGGTTCATAGTCTCCTATAAATATCACAATAGAGAACAAAATTGTAAAGACAGAACAAAAACATAGGAATATGATTTGTATTTTATAAAAGATATAGATAACTTTGAAAGAAAGCCATGTGAATGATGAATAAATGAAATAAGAAGTATCTATATTATGTATAAAGAAAATATGACCATTTGAATAGTAAAATATCCAATAAAATAGTAACATTATTATGAAATTTGTAACATATTCAATAGAATATAAACTCCATCGCTGAAGTAAAAAAATAACTAGTAATTAATATTTATAATGAATAATGTAAATATAAATAAAAAAATTATGTAAAATAAATATTCAAATTAAATAAAACTAGAAAATACATATTATACTAAAATAAAATAAATATTCAAATTAGGTAACTCAAATAATGTTTAAGTGTAAATTTTTAATATGACATATTTTAACTTATTTTATAAAAACTATTATTTTAAGTTAATTTTTAAATATTAAAACTTCTTAAGTTTTAAAATTATTTTGAAAAAATGAATTTTTCTTTTTTTATTAAAATGTTAAAATTATCCATTGGTGAATTTATGGTATTTTTTGAAAAAATTAATATTTCGGTGAATAGTAAAAAATATAGATTTTCAAAAAATGTTTGTTTTATGAAATAATATTGATGTAATGATGATATAATAAATTTTACAATAGATATATTCACCCAAAATAATTCTAATGAGATAATTAATTTATTTAAATATAATATATTTAAATTTCAAACCTAAAATGAAATTTTCAAAATCAAAAAAGTTAATTTATTAAATTAAAACCTTTTTCTTCTTTTGTATAAACTAATAAATTCAGTGTTGTAAGGATTTAAAAGTTATAAAAACATTTATTTTTAATGAAATAATTTTCATAATATCAATTAATATAACTATTGAAAATATTTGTCTAAAAATAGTATTTTATTCATTATTTTAACCCAAAATACATCTCCCCACAAAGTATAAATACCCCATCTTGCATCCATCTAAAATCACTTAAAAATTTAATCAAATTTTTCATACAATGTTCTATTCAGTCCTATTAATTCCCCTAATACCCTTAGGGTTGTTCTGGTCTCACTCCAATTCATGCATTCATGTTATTAGGGACTTAATATACGAGTAAACATCATGGATGAAGTACCCTTCCTTACTATTCCATTCATTCTTCCTTATTCTATTTTTTTATTCCAATTCCCACAACTAAAAAATAATAAAAAAATTAATTAATGAGTATATAAACATGAAATAGTAATTATTTTTCCACTATAGTGTTTTTATAAACTATTTTTAATATGAATATTAACCCTCTCCCTCTTTCAGACACATCGTGTTAATGGATGGTTTTACCACTAATGAGGATGTTATCTATTATTTATTTTTAACCCCCATGAATGCTTTTAATTATAGCTTATATATGTATATATTAATGTTATTATGATATCATATAATTATTATAATCCATTTCTAACTTATAAATTGTCTTTCTCCCTCTTTTTATACATACCATTAATGGTTGGTTTACCTTTAATGAGGAAATATTTCAATTCCTAAATTATCATTGCTTTCATAAATGGTTAGTGTAGCTTATATATAATATAGAAATATTTAACTGCATGTAATTTCATATTTCTGGTAGAAATTTAACTAATGGAAAAATTATAATGAATCCACACCATGAAATCCAAATGAAAGCTAAATAATTCAAACAAACATTTCAATGGACCATTTTATATTTAATAAAAAGTAAACAATTATATTCAAATGACTATAAATGATCAAGAATAGTAGTAAAAAAAATTAATATAATTATAAATGATTTTTTTAATAAAAAAATTGATTATACAAGAGGTTTAAGCATGAGTAAACAAATTAAGAACTAAGTTAAGGATATGCTCAAACCCGTTCCTTTTTTGGGGTTTATGTGCTATATTTCTCTCTATTTTTCATGTAACTATTCAATGTTTTTAGTATATTCTTTCTATACATCCTTTTTTTAGTTTTTATTTTATTTATCTAGGTATATTATTTTATTTACTTATTTAGGGTGGTTTATTATCCACTTCAAATGAATAATTATAAATACTTTATTTATAAAACCACTAATTGATTCATCTTATATTATTTCATATTATCTTTATGGAATAAGATTTATTATTTTATGCTACACGTGAATTTTAAAAATAATCTTTAACTTATTATTTTATAAACCATCAAGTTTATTCATCAATATAATTTTTATGACATAATTATGAAAATAATTATTTTCTCACATGTTTATTAAATGTTTATTACTGGTTTGTATTTTTTCTATGTAGAAGGAATTATTTTGATTATATTACGATATAAGAGGCGGGCCTAAAATCATAAAATCATATCTTCTATTAGGTAATGTATTATATCTTCTAAGATCATTGTGAGTGGACATGATAAAATTTGCTTTGTCTAAAATGTTATACATTGACATGATGCATTTAACTCTATCCATTACGTTATGATGTTGTGGTAATGATCCTTCAATTAGGATGTTTCATATTAATTCATTTGAAACATTCTATGTCTAGTTGAAATGAATTTTTTATGCTTATGATTAAGTTCATATGGATATGATGTGATGATTGTAATTATACTCACTCTTGTACACATATTGATTGAGTTTTGTTGTTCCTTTCGAATAATCTTCCACATACTAGGCTTTAGTTCACCCTTTCTTTTATGTATATACCCAATTGATCACATTTATTAAGAATATAATGAAATATTTTAGGGGAACTGTATTGAATGATTAAATAAAGTATAATTTTGTAAATGTGTTAATGTTATATGAACCTAATTTGATATGATAGTAAACTGGTTAATTTTGGGAATTGAAATATTATATAATTTTTCTTAAAAATATGTAATAATAATATTGGTAAGTTATGACTCTCTATAAATTGTATGTAAAATACTTCCGATACCTATAACTACACTCATATGAAATCTCACTTTAAAGAATAATTCATTTTAAACTAATTTTATCTTTAAAAATTAATTTTAAAATTATTTAATTTAAGATTTATAAATTAAAAAAACAAAAAAAACAAATGAAAAATATTATGATCATCTCCTTTAGTTTACCACAAAACATTAATCAAGACAATATTAATAAATTATTTAATAAAAAAAGTTAATCAAAAAATTCATTTTATTTAAAATGGTTTATTTAAAAACACTATAATATTTAAAATGAATTTTCATATTTACTTCATGAGATTAGTAGGAAAAAAATTTGGATATATATATATATATATATATATATTCATAATGATGATAATAAAAGGGAATTTATAAATATAATGCAAAGAAACATTTCACATTAAATTTATATGTATTATTTAAAATATATTTCAATATATGTATTTAAGGCATAAGAAAATTATAACATTATCACAAATGAAAACTATACTACAAAAAAAATTATTCAAATAAAACTATAAGACTATAAAACTATCACAAATAACAAATATTTGAACTCAAATTCATCTTTCAAAATATTAATTTATAAACCATACATATAATTCATTTAACTCAATATTCAATGAAATAATCATAATTCTATCACACATAAAAAAATAAAATTATTTCTAATCATAAATATCTAATAAAATATATCCATCCATTTAACATAATTTAACTATTAATATATAAAAACTTTTAAATTTTCTGTTGAATATTTAATACTTAAAAATGCATAAGCATTACTGAAATATCTTCCAAAAAGAAATAATAGTAAATAAATCAATATTTGACATCATTTTATGCTAAGAAATATGTTAGTGCACTAAAATAAGTGAGGAATCATTTTTATTAAAGGTAGTAGGAGTCATTACATGGAGGAATTCACTCATGTGGTCCAACATCAAATAGAGGGTAGAGGGTATTTGGAATAGGTTGGAGGGGAGAGGTGTCCATTATTTATTTTTAAGAGAGGAGAGGGAGGTTGGTGTAAGGCATTTCTCTTGTTCATGGAGGGAAAGGGGATGAAATTAGGTGGTGTAATGTGTGAAGAACCGAGAGATAAATAGAGGAAATATGGGGGTTCGGGTTAGGGTTTTATTTAAAATGTAGAGTTTTTTATAATCACTTATATATGGTATATAAAAGATATTTTTCCAAAATTACCACTAAAACAATATTATTACATAAATTTTTAGAGTGGATAAAAGTATTTTTTTAGTTTATTTATCTATAAGTATATAAATATGTAAATATTATGTGTGTCTTCATAAAAAAATTAAATATAGTTTATGATATAATATATATATGAATAAATAAATAAATATATGTGAATAAAGAAACAAATACATAAATAAATACTTAATATATAATACCTATATGTATACATATACATATTAATATATATATATATATATATATTAAGTATAAATTATTTTTTATATTTTATATTTTTATTTTATCTATATATAACCACACAATAAATACACTTTAGCCTAATTGTTTTAAAACATTTTTAATACATTACAAGTCAATGGTTATGTCCTCATAGATACTTTTTTTATTTTCATTTACTTATAATTATAGTTTGACCAAGCTGTGGTTGTAGGTATTTTATGAGCATTGTTTATTTAGATCATTTATATAAGGGTGTGGATTCCAAAATAGGATTGGTTCTATAGTCTTTATATGTCGACCCATAGATATTTGGTGGATTGTACTTTAGAAATTCTAACAATTTTATAAATAGGACTAAAGGGGATAATGAAAAAATATATGTACCCCTATGGGATAGCCCATGGGATTGTGTGTGTGGGTGTGTGTTATTTAATAAAATAATCTATTATTCTACCCCCTGTGTTTATAGCCTGATGTAGTATGTCCCCTTAAAAAAAAGTTTACCCAATCTCACTTTATACCCCCCCCCCCATTGTTGCTCACCAACCCACTAATATTTTCCCTTTCTCACTCCCTGATGTGTCCCTTCCTTCCGTGCCTCCCATCATCTCATTCTTCAACCGCTCCCCCAAAGCCTCTCTAAAAGTGATAATCCTTAAATCCTACTTATATTTGGTTCATATCATATACTATAATATGAGAATTTTGTATGGTACAACATGCATGAATGAAGTCACAACACGTGCCTACATAAAAGATATATCATAAAGAATATTTTAAGTAAAAATATGATACTCCGTAATCCAATTTAATGGTAAATGTTTTTATTTGAATCTTTCTATGCTCATTGTCATGATTTTATACATTACATAAAATAAAATACATGGATAATTGTATTTTACATGACCCGCCTTCTCCAAGATGAGGGAAAGAACAGAAAACTGTCTAGCCATTCGTTCCTCAAGATGAGGGAGAGATAATGACCCTAGAATCCCGCCTTCAATAGGGCCCAGAGTGGTTACTAATACAAATGGTATATAATAACACTCAAAAATGGAACTCATTACCCTTTATATTGAACAATATCAAGAGATAAGAAGGTAAATCCCAAACAACTCCAATTACAAAAAGTAAAAGTAAAGAAAAAATCCATCCCCACATGAATGTTCAAAAGTGAAGCTAATACAAAGTACAATGAAAACTAAAAATTAAGTTACCAAAAAAATGATTATATGAATAAAAAACAAAAAATCCTAATGCATGAGCTAGTATGGTCTAGTACGGTCCTTAATGCCCTCCTGGAAACCGAAAAATAGTTTTATACACATAGGGTGAGCATAAAAGTATACTCAGTAGGGAAACTAAAGCTACCAACTCCCAAATGGGGGAACATACTAATGCTCATGTATGAAAACTATAGATCCTCAAATCACTACCAAGGAATACTAACCATCCCTACCTCACTAGGGCACACTCTCCAAATAACGCAAGTCAATAAAATTAATAGTAACTCCAAATCGATATTTGGGTAACCCGGACCACTTTCCCACTGGTTGACTGCTTGTCCCTAATAGCTAAGGTCTTGATGATACCACTCTTCTCATACACAATCCCACTACCAAAAACCTACTCCCACACTTGTGGGCCTCAACAAAACAAAATCTTGCCTACATACACCTGGGCCCCGACAACCACACCACTCGCCCGAAGACACCTGAGCCTCATCCCAAAGATGCTTGGGAAAACAAACCTGGCCTACAACAACCTTGGACCCTCATCCAAAAAAACCCTTTTCCTGAATAATCTTGGATTATGGTAATCTTAAATCCATTACAGCCAGCCCAGATATGCTCAAGCGGCAAGATCTGGTAGAAGGTGCGTGGAGGAAATTCAATAACCATCCATCCATCCTCCCACTGAGATATTAGGAAATACACCCTCCCACGTGAAATAGAGGTGTTCAGTACATAGTAATCAACATGGGTGGGTGTGTATAGAAATTAAAATAAATTAAAAAGTTTATATATTGATAAGAAAACACTCAACCCAACCAATGAGTTTCCGAACAAAAACCAACCCACACAAACTACCTTTTCTGCCACCCCTAAATGCACAACCATCCACAACAAAACATGATCCTGAACCCTTTTTATTTAACCTATTTTCATTTATTAAGAAAGGGTTTAAATGTAATCTATTCCAGTACTACCATGAAACTACCAATCATGACCATATCCATCCAACAAACAAATATAGACCTATAGTACCACTTTATGAACCCCCAATCATCCTAGACACATGTTCATCCCTTTCCAATGATCATTATTCAAAAATATAAAACAAAATCCTCCTATCACAAACTATCCCCATTTCCCAATCAATTCTCCAATGGAGTACCACTTCAAAACGATACCATAATCACACCACAGTCTCACTACCCGACATCACTTTACAACCATAACACAACAAAAAAGCAGTTCAGCTACCTACAAGTTCATTCATTCCATAAACAATCAATCAGAATAGGATTCCATCACACCTCTCATGTACCACCCCACATGAAAATCCCACTATAACTATCATTTTAACCATATCCCCTCTACACACCCATACCACTCCCTTCTCACAAAACCAACTACTATGTCCAACCTTGTACCTATAGTCGTGCTACCAACAGCTGCATCGCATGACTCATGCAAGGTTACAAAACTAAATAGAACAAAGAACCCTACCACACCTATCAATATGATGTGTATACGTTCATATTTAATCATAAGAGGTTATATAATTCCATTGGATTATAATTGGAGTGATCATAGAACATGATTTATCCTGGGGAATTCATTTATTTAACCAAATATACGTGACTAGACAAATTTAATATTGCGGTCATTGTTCAAGAATCTCAACAAAATAGAAAATCTTTTGTGCATTGAAATAGACCACAAACAGTCATGATTTTCAAAAGTAATATAGCCTTGAAAACTATAAAAATGTAAAAGATAAAAAATAAAACAAGAAATCAACATCAAACCACTCTCTTCCCGTTATATTATTTACCTATGTTATCTTTTAATAAAATCCAATTCTTATATATTTCTTGTTTTTAAGAAAGTTCTAAATCATTCCTTACAAGGGTTAATTAAAATACCCACCCACCCCCCCCCCCCCCCCCGCATGATGCACAATTTAATATAATCAAAAGAAATCCCTATATGGATAATCAAAGGATCAATGTTCCTCCTTGTGCCGAAAACATGGGATCATACGAGTCGCAGGAATGATCTTCGAGAAAACTGAGCATGAGAGCTCTGGTACAGCTGCACAACATGACTAGGGAGGAAGGATCTAGGTGAACCAGGGGAAAAAAAGAAGGAAGTTAGAGATCATGGTTTATGAAATGGAAATATCTTAAAAATCAGGGAGATGATTTCAAAGTACTTGAAAATCAGATAGTGGTTTGACCATCCAGCTTAGTGGTTACAAGGTTGTTGGGATGTTACAATATATGGGGAAATTAATAATTACCTTCAAAACTGGTGGATATAGGCCAGAAAATGACTATTAGTTGATAAGTTTCCATTTCATGGAGATAAATATATAATAGGGTCATAACAAGAAAAACTAGGAAAAATTGGAAATGAGTCACTGATGGGTGAGTCGTCGACGCCGAGCCACCGATGGGTGAGCTGCCAACATGACCTACCGATGTAACTCCCTACCGACATCTTGACCTACTGATTCCCTGACCAAATGACACTAACTCACTCAATCTACCAATGTTGATTCCCCTAACACACTGATGTCAATGCCCCTGACTCACCGATGTTGACACCCCTAACACATAGATTATGACACACCAAACTCACCGATGTTGACGGACTAACATTAAAACTCACTGACATGCCAACCCAAAAACTAGAAATTTGGAACTCTTTAAATGAACCACCATTGCCTCCAAAAACACCCCAAATACTAGATTTTCACAAAGGTAAGGGCCTAGAAAAATCCTAGTTATTACATCATATACCTCTCAAATTATTCTCATCCTCGAGAATTTAAAACTAACTCAGAATGAAAGATGTATGAACAACCATCCCTTAATATACCTCTAATGAGTAAACCACAATGTGTTATTATAAAGCTCATGTAAAAACCATGACATCCTAGAACACCTTCTTATCATCTATCTCCTAAAAAACTATAGAACACAACTACTTCACTATCCCAAGAAACAAGAAAAATACAAAATGTCACACCATCTAGACACATGGATTATTGAGATACTTTTTCCATGTCAAGATACTATCCAATTTGGGTGGCACTGACTCACTTTCATGGGTTTAATCTTATCCACATTAATGTGTCTTTATTAAGGATCAGGTTCTCCCCTCCCATATTCGGGACTTTTCCCTCAAAATCAGAGGACAGTGAAATAACATATCATACAGTAAGTGAGTTAAAACATTACACCATATGTATGGCACCATGAATAAACAACATAAAAAATTAGAACAATGATGGGTACTAGGCATGCATCTATGATTATCATTCCCAAGTACTCTCCTAAATTCCACCATCCCTCCAGAGCACATGAACCAAGGGGATGGTCCATCCACGCAACACCTTATCTTGACAATCCTTAATTCTTACCAGTTTCTCTAAAAACATTGCATCTTCCTTGATATCCAACTCTCCCCAGTCTAATATTTTGGATTCATCATGTATATACTGATGGAGATGAGAGACATTAAAGATGTTATGGATCCTCTCTGACGGCGGTGTCAATGCTAGCTAATATACCACTTCACCAACTCATCCCAACACTTCAAAAGGTTTGATGAACTTTGGAGAAATCTTTATCCCCTTTCCAAATCTCCATTGTCCACACTAAGGGGATACCTTTAAGAACATGTGGTCCCCAACCTAAAACTCCATGGGCCTCCTCCTATGATCATAATATGACTTCGGCCTATCATGTTCGACCTTCATCCTCTCATGCACAAGTTGAACCTTCTCTATTGTGCTCTACACTACCTCTGGTCCAAGAAGAGTTGTTTCCCCTACCTCTGTCCAGCACATGGGTGAAAAAAATGGTCGTTTTTACAAGTCTTTGAACGGGGTCAGGCCAATGGTATAGTGATACCCATTGTTTTAAGAAAAATATACTTGAAGAATGTTTTGTACCCATGATCCTCTGAATTCCCAGACACATGCATGTTGCATGTCCTCCAACATATGGATGGTCCTATCTGCTGAACCATCCATCTGAGGGTGGAAATCATTTCTAAGGCGTAACTAGGTGCCAAAATAATACCACAATTCCCTCCATACTTTTGAGGTCAATCATGATTATCGATCTGAGATGATGGATATTGGAACTCCATGGAGCCACACCACCTCATCTACATGCCTCCTTACTAAAGAATTTACTACGCTTGTCTCCTTGATTGCCAGGAAGTGAGGTAATTTTGTCAATCGATCCACAACTACCCAAATATCATTGCATACTTCCTAAGTTCTGGGTAAACCAATGAAAAAATCCATAGAGATGTTGTCCCCCATCCCCTCAAGAACTTCTAAGTGGTGCAACAGACCTCCATGAACATGGTGCTCGACCTTCATGTGCTAACACACTAGGCATCTTGCCACAAACTCTGCCACCGCCCACTTCACCACAGGCCACCAAAAATTTTCCCTCAATCCTCGGTAAATCGAAGAGACTCCTGGATTCACCATGAGGGGTGATATATGGAACTCACAAAGAACTCCCTCACGTATTTATGTTGGGATAAAGAGCTTCCCATGGAACAATATCTGATTCTGGCTATCCTCCGACCATCCATTTGCAGCATCACCCTGGACAATGTGATCACACATCACCTCATCCTCTAATTCTCCCCACTGAGACTCATCTATCTACTTCACCAAGGAATACTACACTATCAATTAAAATAGATATCCCCTGCCATTTTCCTCTCCAGCATCCAGGTACAAAGTGGACAACTCATCCATTTCATTCAAAGCATTCATATATTCCCGAACTACCTCTTTTTTTGAATTCGTGCTCAAGTAATAAGCCAACACATTCCCCTTCCTTTGGGTATAGGAGATATCAAATTCATTATACTGGAGGAACTCCATAAACCTTCACTACCGAAAGTTCAGGTATCATTTGGAAAATATGTACCTCAGGCTCTTGTGATCTGTAAAGACCACAAAGCGCTCCCCGATGAGCTAATGTCACCACAAATTTAGTGCAAAAATGACTATTGAATGCTCTAGTTCATGTGTGGCATAATTACATCCATGGGGATGTAAATTCAATGACACATAAGTGATTACTCCCTACTTTTACATTAGCACACATCCCAAGCCTAGGACGGAAGCATCACAAAACACCTCAAGCATCACCCCTTCCTATGGAAACATAAGCCCTGGGGTAGTGATCAGCTTTCCTTTTAGATAGATGAAAGCTACCTTGCACTACTCACTCCATATAAAGGCCTATACTTTTCTATTCAAAGAGGTAAAAGGAGTTGAAACTCAAGAGAATTCAGGTATGAACCTTTAGTAAAAGCCTTCCATACCTAGAAAACTATGAATATACACCACATTCTTGGGTGCTACCCAAGAAAAAACTGCTTCAACCTTTGACGTGTCCACCACTATCCCTTGGTGAGACACTAAGTGTCTAAAAAAGTGCACCAATTGTGTCCAGAACGTTCACTTGGATAACTTTCTGTAGAGATGGGGGTGCCAGAGGACCTCCAAGATAGTCCATAAATGCCCAACATGCTCCTCCTCCATCCTTGAGTAGATCAGGATGTCTTCAATGAACACTATAACAAACTAGTCCAGGTACTCACAGAAAATAGATTTCATGTGTCCCATGAACACGACTGGTTAATTAGTGACACCGAAGGTCATGACCATGAATTCTAAGTGCCCATACCTTCTCCTGAAAGAAGTCTTTAGTATGTCACCCTCCTTTACCTTCAACTGGGGATATCTAGATAGCATGTTGATCTTAGATAACCAACCTTCCCCCTTTAACTGGTCGAAAAGATTGTCGATCATTGGTAGGGGTAACGGTTCTTGATCATCACTAGATTCAGCCTCTAGTAGCCTTTGAACAGTCTTAGGCCATCATCCTCCTTCTTTGCAAACAAAACTGGGGCACCCCATAGTGACACACTTGGCTGGATAAAACCCTTCTTCATCTAGTCTTCAACACAGATCCTCAATTTCCACAACTCAGAGGTACCATCCAATAGGGATCCATCAAAATCGGATGGGCATTAGGTTGAAAGTCTATCCTAAACTCAACATCACATCAAGGGGGTAGAGTCACAACCTCATCTAGGAGGAAATCTAGAAACTCACTAAAAACTCACAAAACTTCCACCATCTCTATATCTGATAACCCCATTGACAACTCAACTAACAAGAAAAGAAAAAGATTCACGTGCTGGCTTCTCTCCTGACAACTCCACTCACCAATGAAAACTACGCACCGGCCGCCCACATCTGAGAACACAACCCTTCTACAGAATCAATCGATATCAGTGCACATATAAAAAAACTAGTCAATGACTAGGATGACATTTTATGGCTTCATCTTTAGAAGAAGAAGTTCCCCACTAAACTTATGTTGTCCCAACATCAGTTTACGCCCTCAACAAACATAAAACAGACTGATCTTTCCTCTAACAGGCTTACTCAACCCCAGGGGAATGGGAATTCTCTATACATCTAGTCCTAGAGCATGGGATAGACTATGTGAAATAAAGAAGTGTGAGGCACCTGAATCAAACAAATCACACACAATAGCACTAAACACACTGATCGTACCTTGAAAAACATTTGGCCCTACTGAAACTGCTACCTCTTCGTGTGAAACTACCCACACCTAGCACCTCTATCTCTATTCTATCAACTACCTCCCCAACCATTCCCTAGTTAAGGTCGCTAAGGAGCACCCTGGGGTCAGCCTACCCCAGCACCATCTACCCTTAGTGTAGTGGGATCCCACTGCTCCTACTACTAGAAGCGCCAGACTGGAAACTACTGCTACTGAGGTGGGTGATGGTTCTACCCATCCCCACAATATGGTGTTCGAACTGGGCATTGATTTTGAATATTTCTATGACCTCTATAGATAAATCACCTCAGTCTCGAGCCTATAAAGAAAGTGCAAGGACATGGAGATCGAAGCTAGAACTGTTGACGCCTAATCCCCACTGGCCAATACCTGGAAGGCCCTGATGCTAGAGACCATCTACTGATAGACTTTCCCTTTGAAAAACCTGGATACATCCCCTATCATGGCACACCTCTCAGTGTGTGGGTCCGATCCACTACTTAGGCCTTCTTCATAACCTCTATGTATGCCAGTAGAGTGAAAAAAAGTAATTACATACTGAAGAGAAGGTCGGAGTGCCTCCTCTAAGAATCTTTCTCTTGACTCTTCATCTGGGAAGAGATCTGGTGTGAAGCATAGGAGATCCTTGAACATGATCCCCAGTTCCCATACCGACATAATCAAATTCTAGAGGGAGAGTAGATCCTACATCTTTTCATCCTTCTTTATGGAAGAAAGTAATTCAACATGAAACGTCCTCTCAAGTTCAACACATGAAATCTCAGTTTCCTTCCTCTCCCTGAGGTAAAGCATCCCCCACTGATGTGATGCTCCTCATATCTGGCTCACTTCCATAGAATCCCAGTACTTTTTCGGAGCTCGGTTCAAGATGAAAGCGATCACCAGCTATTTAATCCAACTCTATGTCTCCATGTCTTAGATGCTACCCTCATACTATCATAGAGTTTTCCATTAGAAGGCACGAATCATAATCTAATACTGGGAATCCTCCTATTCTCTATCGGCCCTCCACTAATCAACAGGGTGAACCTATCAAGCCTGGACTGTTTTTATTACATGGGGGTGACGTTCGGGAACCATAGAGGAAAAGAGAAACATGGAACTCCTAAGGCCATGTAATGTGGAAAATTTCTCTTAAATTTTGTTTTAACTATTTATTTATTTTAAATTCCCAAAACAACAAGAAAAACAAGAACAAAAGTCATTATAATGCTTTTACCTTTCCTAGGTTCTCTACTCTATAATCGGTGTAGCCTCTCTTGGTTGTTCGGTAGGCCCTGAGTCCCTGCATCGGATCACAGGGAGCCCTAAAATCCCATGTCATTGCCAGTATTCCCTGGCCAATCTCAAGAACCAGGGTTTCCTAACACCATTTCCCTATCATCCCATGCAATACTCATTGTGCCAATATCCAAACTCCAACCTATCCCTCAAAATATCAAAACAAACCTACCTCAGATACTATTTTTTCATGACCCACCATATACAATATGAGCTAAATAATGGAAAACTGTCAGGAACTTCCTTACTCAAGATGAAGGAGAGATAATGAACCTTGAGTCTCTCCTTCAATAGGACCCAGAGTAGCGATTAGCACCAAGGGTTAGAATCTAAAATAGAAATGGAAGGAATTAACCTTTTATAGAAAAATATCAGGAGATAAGATTGTAAATACCGAACAACTACAAGTACTAAAATTAACAGTAAAGCCAAAATCCATACCCACATGCAAGTTTAAAAGTGAAGCTGATACAAGCTACTATGAAAACTAAAAAGTAAAGTACCGAAATAAAAGAGTCCTAGCAGCAACAACAAAATATCATGATTCTTAAGCTTGTAAGATCCAGCATGGTTCTCAAAGTAATCTTAGAAACCTAAAAATAGTTTTATATACGTAGTGTGAACATACAAGTATAATCAGTATAGAAACTAATACTACTTGTGCACTAGTGTAAGAACATACTAATTCCCCTTTGAGAGAAAAATAGATCCCCAAATAACCTACCAAGGAATACTAACCATCCCAACCTCTCCAAGTAACACTCTCCAAATAACGCAAGTCAAGTAAAGTAATAGTAACTGCACATTGATATTTGGGTACCCTACACTGCTTTCCCACTCGTTGACTACTTGTCCCTAATGGCTAAAATCTTGAAGCTAACACTCTTCCCGTACACAGTCCAACTACCGCAACCTTCCTGCACACACCTAGGCCTCAACCACACAAAATCCCTCACCTATACACATTTTCCACAATAACCACACCACTCGCCCGAAGACACCTAGGCCTCATCCCGAAGATACTTGGGAAAACAAACCTGGCCAGCAACCACCAAGGACCCTCATAAAAAATAAACCTTTTCTCAATGAATATTGGACTATGGTAACCCTCAAGCCATTATAACCTTCCCAAATATTCCCAACCAGCAAGATCTATAGGAGGGTGTCAGGAAGAAACTTAGTAACCAACCATCCATCCTCCCACCAAGATGTTGGGAAAGAAACCCTCCCCTGTGAAATGGAGGTGTTCAACACAAAGTTCTCAATAAGGGTGGGGTGCATGAAATCACAATAATCTAAAATGTCTAAATATATATATGTAAGAAAACACTCATCCCAGCCTATGGGTTTCTAAACAACAACCAACCTACACAAACCACCTTTGATGCCACCCCTAAATGCACCACCATCCATAAAAAAACATGAATTTACGCCTTTTTATTTAACCGCTTTCCATTTATTAAGTAAGGTGATCACTGTAATCTATTCCATCACTACCATGAAACTACCAAAAATGACAATATACAACAAAAAAACAAAACCAAACTTGTAGTCCCATTGTACGAACCTCCAAATTTTCCAAGACACATGTTCAGCCTTTTCCATTGATCATTCTTCAAAAATATACTGCACAATATTCCTCTCACAACCTATCTTCACAGACCCGCTTCCCAAAAAATTTCTCAATGTAGTTCCACTTCATAATGTGTCCATAAACACTCTGTAGTCCCATTGTCCTATGTTGTTTCATGACCATAACACCACAAAAAGGTAGTTCAGCTGCCTACAATTTCATCCAATTCACAATCAATCAATCTATCAGACTGAGATTCCATCACACCTCTCTTTTACCACCTGACAAGAAAATCCCACTATAGATGTCATTTTAAACATATACCTACTACACACCCATACCACTCCCTTATCACAAAACCAACCCCTTTGTCCAACCTTGTACCCACAACCGTGCTCCCAACAGAAGCACCATAAACACACACAAGGTTTAAAAACTCAATGGAACACAACACTCAGCCACACCTATCAATAAGACATGTATACATTCAGATTTAATCAGTAGAGGATCTTTTGTTTTACGGGATTATAACTAGATTGATCACTAAACATTCTTGATTATGGGGTATTCATTTATATAACCAAATATACAGGATTTAGTAGATTTAATGTTGCAGTCATTGTTTAAGAATCTCAACAAAACAGAACATCATTTGTGTGAAAAAAAAGATCACCAACAACCATAATTTTCAGAAGTCATATACCAACAAAAACCATAACAGAATCAAATATAACAAATAAAACAAGTGATCAACATCAAACAACTCTCTGTCTGTTATATTATTTACTTGTGTTATCTTTTAATCAAATCAATTTTTTATCTATTTATTGTTTTTGAGAATGTTCTCAACCATTCCTCACAAGGGTTCACTAGAATACCCACCCCACATGATGTACAATTTAATAGAAGAAAAAGAAATCACTACTTGGATGATCAAAGGATCAAAGTCCCACCTTGTGCCAAGAACAGAGGATCGTGTGAGTCGCATGAAATATATTCAATAAAATTGAAAAGTAGTGCTCTAAAACAAGTTCGAAAATCATTTAGGGAGGAAGGCTCTAAAAGAAACACATGAAACAAATAGGAAGAATGAAGGTATATATATCAGTTTATGAAAGGGTCAGTCCAAAAAATTAGGGAGACAATTTCAATGTACTTGAAAATTGGATCGTGGTTTGACCACATGGCTTCGTGGTTACAAGGCTATTGGGATGTTACAAGTAATGGGTAAATTAATAATTCTCTTTGAAAATGGTGGATATAGACCAGAACATAGATGTGAGTTTATATGTTACTATTTCATAGAGATAAACATGTAACAGGGGTGAAACTGGAAAAACTGGGAAAAAATGGAAATGACTCACTGATGGATGATTCACTGACGTTGAGCCATTGATGGGTGAGTTACTGACGTGACCTACCAATGATAAGCTACTAATTTAATGAACTACTGACATCCTGACCTACTGATTCCCTAACCTACCGACACCGTCTCCCTTGATCTATCATTGCTGACGTCCCTAACTCGCTGATGTCGATTCCTCTGACTCACCGATGCCGAAGCCCCTGACTCGCCAATTTTGATGACCCTGACTCACTGATACTGATGCACTTAACTCATTGGTCCCAACACACCTAACCCACCAATACTGACACACTGACATATCAACACAATGACATGCCAACCCAAAAACTAGAAATTTGGAAAACTCTTTAAATGAGTCACCATTGCCACCCAAAACTCCCTAAACCATGGATTTTCTCAAAGGAAAGGGCCGAGGGAAATCTAGGTTATTACAGTATCATTCACTTGATGAATCCATAACTAGATGAATTAATTTACTCACACATTATAAAGCATGATTAAATGCACGGTAATCAAAGAGAATCCATTAGGCCTTTATAAAGGAGGAAAAATCCATCGAGATTGTTTTTTATGAAATCCAAAGCTTCCTAGACACTTATTTCCCACTCTTGAACATTTATCTCTTCACATACTTTTTACATTGTGTGGAACTAGTATATCATTTGAGTTTTAAATGATCTTTTCCATACGATTGGTGATACAAGTTATCATGTTGATAGACTATAGAGAAGGGGAACCGATGACTACCACTAGGTGAAACTTTTCATGAATATATAATGAAATTTTTTCATTCCAATGTTTTAATTTTAAATTAAAGATTTATTTACTTAGTAATTTTTTTCTTTATCTTTCATTTATCGGTAAAATTTTAAAAAAAAAATTAAAAAAATATAAAATAGTGGGTTTCACATGGTTGGTGTGCTGTTAATACTAAACATGTAAAAACTATTAAAAACCTATACCATGGTATCATCGATTATTTTCATGGTTGATGATAACTTTTATTAACCACGTGACTTATTCAAGTGGTTCCAGTTCCACATGAACCATTAGAACATGGTTTGGAAAACCACACAACCAAACTGTGTGGCATACCCATAAACATAAAAATGGTAAACATCTATAGTACCCTTAATTTAATTAAGATTTCTAACCCTATTTTTCTACCCTGTCTCAATCCTCATACCCCTCTCTCTTATGGGGTTCTTTTCCCCATCATATTAGGTGATATTTTTTTGGATTTTATCCTAATATAATTAAATAAATCATCAATTAAGTGTATCATATGCTCCCATTTGGGCTCTCTCATCCCAATTTCATGGTTTTCATTCCACTCTATGTTCATGGTGACTGATATATTACGTTTTTTGACTTTAAAATTTTTGGATTCAATGTTTAGGTCTTCCACTTTCCATATAAGTATCATCACTACCCTTATTAAGGGGATTCTTCCTGTTTACTTGAAATTTCATCGGTAAAGGCAGGTGGTTCCTTGTTCCCCATTATTTAATTGAACCTTTGATTATTGAATTTAGAAAACCCAATTTATTAAATTCTACTAAAAGTATCTATAGAAGATTTCAAGATTTATTTCTATTCATAGTGAGTTCCTTGGTACTTTCTTCAATTTTAAATTTTAAATGTTATTTTGAAGTTATTGTAAGTGAAACATATATAGTTTATAAATTGTTTGTATTGAATTAATTTTTATAAATATTTATTATATGGTTTAGAATCCTCGGAATCCCTAGATACATGGGTTGGAAATCCTAAATAAAGAAAATTTTTATCTCTAGTAGTTAGATGTGGTATCATAACTAGTGAAGTAATGTCAAATACATCCCCATGTTATTTTATCAATTTCACTATATGGATTGAAAAGTTTTTAATTAGGTGATATTATCCTTAGAGACTATACGTTGAAATATCATGTTGTCAGTTTTAAGGGCATGTTTAATTTTCATATTATTCATTGGTTTCATTAGATAAAATAAAATTTTAATTCTTAGTGTTTTCATTCATATAAATATTTAAAACCTAATTTCATGTGATTATTTCCAAACTAGAATTCTTTGGATTTTCTGACAGGATTTGTGTATGGAATACATGGTGGGATGCAACTATACCTATTGTGCTCGCACCCTACATGCACCAATGGGTGTATCAAGACCTTGTTTTATCTGATATAATAAAGGGAAAGGAACCACATAAAGGCAATGAGTATTTATGATTAGATTATATTGCATTATGGAGGTGACATAGCGTGATGATTCCCTCATGTCACACAATGTTGGGTGGTGGATTATTTTTGTTCATTTTTTGTGAAACATTTATATATTGATCATGTATTCACTATTTGGCTCCCATATAGTCCCCTTTTGTAAATTATACTTATGATGTACATTGTATATCTCATTACAATTGTAATATGTTCTACTATATTTTTGTATGGTTTTAATATTATCATGATTTCAATTTGAGATATCTATTAATGTAATGTAGTTAGGTGCATGGACCACCAAAATATAGTGACGTCATATTAGGATCTTGATTAAGAATCTTGTGATATCTTTATTATTTGACTGAAACCATTCCCAAAGGCATATTCACTAATTCCCAAGAAATATTTTACAACCTATGGGGATTGTGATCACCCTTTGACCCATGTGAAAGATTGGTTCAGGTGCATAGGTTATGGGCTATCTAGGGTGTTTTATTACAAAATGGTATCAAGGCGTGGTTTTTTAATATATATTTTTAGATGTTAGGTATACTAGAGATAATATTATTATAAAATAGGCGACAGGTGTAACCTAGTGCCTTTATAATAGTTTCAGTACTAGGCCTTGAGTTATTTATGGGTTTTAGGAATGATTTTTTGAATTTAGATTTGTATTTACCCTTCCTCCTAGATAGTGTGCATGGGCTGCAAACCATGAACATTGTTCTTGTTATATGGGAGGGTGTGGTTTGATGTGTGTTATTTTGTGATTTTATTAGTTAATTAATTGATTTTTATGATCTTAATAAATAATTAAATATTGGTTTATATGGTTTTGATTTTTTTATTGAATTTATATATTATTTGGCCCCCTCGAACGCCCATGATAAACCCTTTATAGAGAGTCAGGAACAAATTTTTGTGAGATAACTCTCCTATTGATCATAATCTTATTGAATGTAATGTGAGGATAATCTGAGCCATAGAACAAGGAAAGGGAATAGGTCCAGCGAAACATTGGGAGGGAGGTCTAGGTAACTTTCAATATTAGGATAAATCTCAATATTTTCATCCACATTTGTTGTTATATATCTAATGTATTAAATACCCTTAGTATGTAAAAGTCATGTTGGAGAATATAGATAGGATTTTTTAAAATTTTCAAGAATCCAATAGTGATTAAAGTAAAATTGGATTCATTTATGCATGAGGTCCCTAATATGAAGTGGTGGGAATAAGTGGTATAGGATAAACAACATTATAACCTTCATTAGAAGGACTTAAAAGTTATTTTCACTCAATATTTTTACCTAGAAACTATGGATCTTACTAAATCAAAGGAGTTGGAAACCATTTAGAAGGGTAATAGGATCATCTTGGAATAGTCTAATCAGTTCAAATATATGATCTATTTTCCCCTGACATGGTGTCTCATGATGAATTGAATTCTTGGAAATTTGAAATGGGTTTTCATATAGATATTACATCTACAGTTTTCCTTTTGAATCTTAAAAACTATATAGATTTAGTTAATAGTGATTTAATGGTAGATATTTATCAATATGGGATGTATAACATTTTTAACACTTCCACCAATCCTGAGTTAGTGGGGGAGATATACATAATACTAAAAGAAGTGGAAAGATCCTATGAGGTGTATTATCATTGTCCCTCAACCAACATCTAATAAAAATATTTATTACCTTACAGAAAGAAATTATCCTATTTCCATTATGGAGTTATGGGTCATTTAAAGCTATCTTTCCAAGACCTTCCATAAATGTGGGAATATGGTTAATCATTATAGATTCTATATGACCAATACTCAAGTGAGTAGTGGTTTAAGGTCCCTAATAACTAAGGTATACCAAGTGAATATTAATGAAACCAGAGTATCTGCATCTTATTACCGTAGAAATGGAGGTAAATGTGGATTATCTTATGGGAAGATTTTTCTAAGAACTCATCCTTACATTTGTGGTTGGTCTTAAACTTATGTTGTGAGTAGGAAACTTTTTTTTGTATAATAGGCCCTAATGGATTCATATGCAGGGCTATTCATAGTGAGAGGTATGATTCTTATTTTATTTTCCATGGTAGTTTCTTTATTTCATACAAATAATTATCACTTTTTTATCTCAACTCATACTATGGAGTTTTTCAATTATCCCTATAAGATTATTTCATATGTCATGAAAAAATAGAATATTCTATAGCATAATAAGAACTATGGATTTTGATTCCCCTCTTGGGTTTTATCTAAATCTAAAGTGTAATTTTCATGAGATTTTGTCTTCCATTAGATTTATCTTTTTAAAATTAATTTTATAGTGGACTAGATAGACAGCTAAAAGATCCATATTGATTATAATCATTGAAAGGTGTCATTTAATTCCCTAGATGGAAGAATTCATCTATTTCAAGTGAAATGGGATCCTCATACCGGTCATGTTGGACCATCATTTCCTATTATTAGTAAGCTTATTTATTAAGTTTTATCTATGCTACAAGAGAAAGATGTGTAAAATTATAGAAGTGTAATAACTTGAGTTTATCCTCCTTAAATAAAAATTATGTTCAAAAAATTTCCCCACACTCAATATTGAAAACCAAAAAATATAAAAACCTTTATAATATAGCCTTATAATTATAATGAAAACATAATAGTAATATAATTATTAAATTTTTTGTGTGTTTCTAAGAATAAAAATAGAAAATTCAATTTAAACACCAAACATAATTAGTACAACTAAGAAACTAATATAATCTATTTTTATAAAAAGAATATATTTTATAAAATAAATATTTTTCCAAGATTTATATATCTATGAATACTAATAATTTTAAAAGAATAATTGGTATACCAAAAAAAGATTTTTTATAAATGAATTTCTTTTCAAGATACTTTATGATTTTATATTAATGTTAAATTTATCATTAGTATGTTAATTTGAAAAAACGAGCATAATTTTTGATTTATTACTATCATATTATATTAAGATAAGTTTTTTTAATTTTTCTAAAAAGATTGTGTTTTAGGTGAATAATGAAAAAATATCATTTTTCAAATAACATAAGCTTATGAAATTATTAGCTTATATTTATGAATTTTAAATTAATAAACCCTTTTAATAATATTGATTATGTATTTAATAAGTTAATTTAATTTTTTTAAATTTTGGACTTAATTTATAAATTCATATTTTGAATTTTAAAATTTATGTAATATTTTTGAAAAAAAATATTTTCAATATATTATACATTTAATATTTGAAAAATAATTTTTATCGCATAAAATTTGAAAAAAAAAATAAATTTTAAATTTGGAATCATTATTTTAAAATTATTTAACAATAATAATTTCATTTTGTGGAATAAATGATATATTACCATGAAAAAAATTAGTTACTATAGTGAGAACTAAAATGGTAAAAGTGATTAACCTTAAAGGTAAAGGTCTTAACATGTTTAAGACAAGTATTTTAATATTTTAGGTTTGTATAAACCTTATTTCCTCTACAATACATTATTTATAAATTTTATATTCACTTTTCTTGTAAGTGAATTCCATTTGTTTAACAGCTTTAGGTATACACAAAAATGTAACTTGTTTTCACTTATAAGAAGGGAACTCCCCTACTCACTTCTCTGCATATAAAATCCTCTTATGTTCTGCCCAAAAAATTCTCAATACTCTCCTAAAACCCCCTATAAATTTTAAATAGATTTTTTTTATTCACAAAAGACCCCCCCCCCCCCCTCCCATGGTTTAATCCCTTCCACAAAGGAGATAATCTAAGAAATGATATATAAATTACTAACATATATTTATCTTTTAAATTTCTTTATATTCTTTTATTCTTCCTAAAATTTTATTTAACCAACATAAAATGATATCATAAGTATCATTATTGTACTAGTATATTATTATAATTATTTTACAAGCCTTAATCTCCAACCCCTTATCTATTAATAAAAATGGAAATGTGAATCATGCATTGTGAAAACTACTTCCACCATGAATAAACATGTTTTGTTTTCATTCAATTACAAGAATGGATGGTTTTAGTTTATATTGGATGATTATATATGATAAATATATAATATATATCATTAGTATAGGTTCTTTTTATAAAACATGAGAATTAAGGATATTTATAAGGTAATCCATCAATAACAAAAAATAATCCAAAACTAGTTCATCAACATTTTTGACATCATGAAATGTAACTAAAACTCCCATATATTGTATTATAACATTATAACTCTTTATAGAAAATCCATTATAGTACCCTTAATGGTTTTTAAATGATTGTATTTGAGAGAAAAAAGAAATATCAACACCATTTATACCTACATAGTTTATAATGGTAAATATTACTAACACCCAATGTTGAAAAGAGATAAAAACAAGCTAATACATGAAGGGAATTATTATTAATGAGGGGTTTAAATGGAAATTCATATGAAAATTTTTCTAAAAATGAAATTAATATGTTTATCGTTATGATATAGTTTATTAAATAAATTATGTGTATATAGAGGGTAAAGGTAAGGTACTTGGTATCTCAAACTCCTTTCTTTGAGTTATATAATTTCTTATTTAACATCATTATTTCAAGACCTTCCATTTTGAATAATGTTATATTTTTATTCCTGCGGTAAAATAGTTCTTAATTAAAATCCAATTTCATGATTTGTTTATTTTGACTTCTATTTAATAAAACAAAGTAGAATTATTTAAAAGAGGTACATAAAATTAATTTTATATCGATTAATATAAAATTTTTTCAATAATATATTTTCATGAATTGGTTTTCAATATCATCAAATTGATCTACCTCTAATGGAGTTATATTTAATTATTTACAATATATTATTTTTTTATTGTTTGATTAATTTGATTGATCTATTTTTTACTGTCAAATGATTTAGTTCATGATGATATTTTATAGCCTTGGGATGTTTTATTAAACCCATTTTATTTACATGGGTTATTTATGATTTAAAAAGCGAATGATTTTAAGTGGAACTCAAATTTATAGATTATCTGATGGGTGGGACCTATATCAACCTCCAATTAAATTGGTAAAGGTTTGTATCTCATGATATAGTAATGTTATTTGAATATGTCAACGAGTATCTATGTTCACAAAGGGTGAGGTTTATGATGTTTAGCTCCACTCAGAATTTTACGTGTGAATAGGTTAGCCAATAGCTAGCTTCACAGAGGGTGAGTGTGATGGTGTTTATCTCTAAACATAATTTTATGAGTGAATTGGTTAGTGGGTAGTTATGTTAAAAAAGATAACAAATCAAGTTTTTATTATTGTGAAACTATTTTCTGAAGTTCATGGATCATGTTATATGCTTCATGTTTTATTTTCTCACACCATGGTAAAGGTTTTATCATTTGGGGTGATAAGTCTATTTTTAATGCATATAGCTAACAATTATTGATGTATATTCTTTGAAATAATATATTTTCCCTTATATATGTTTTTCATATGTTCATGATATAACTATTATATGATTTGATATGATATCCCTTAATGAGTGTTTTAGCTCACACCATATTATATTTTCCCTTACCTTAGATTTGAATAGGATTATGTCTCATAGAATTTCATAGACTGGATTTAGAATATTTCCAAGTTTTAAAACATGTAAAATAAGTGTTTTTATATATCTATCCTCCAAGAAACTAACACTTTTAGTCCTTAGGTTGTGTGACTATTTATAGGATAAAATAATTAAGACAGGGTATTAATGTATTACATATGTATGTTTAGCTTCAGTCACTTCAGTTAGTATTAGAGATAAAGTTTATATATTTTTGGAAAATAATGTAAGAAAAATTTACTGAGAACCCTTTGGATAAGCCTATGTATATGATAATATCTAAGGTTATGTTAAAGTATTAATTACTGGGGTTTCATAGAAAATTAATCCCTATATGGATACTGGAAAGTTTATGTGACTGGAGCATAGATGAACCTAGTGGTAATCACTTCAAAAAAGGGTTGGTTAAGCATTAAATCGATCACCACCCAGATTCACAGTGCGTGGACTAAGACTACATATCGGGATAGACACTCCTAAGGGATATACATTGGTAAATTCACATTTTCTTTATGAAAAATTATGAAGTATTTGGTTATCATGTTAAAAATAATAGTTAAGGAAAATATAGTATGGAAATAATCAAGGATAACCTATATTGAAACATCGGGATTTTTTAAGTAAGAATATACTCATTATATTTTTATTTATTTATTCTATGATCAAAGTTTTCTGTTTTATATGTTTAATAATTTATTTCTACTCAACATGAACTTTACCCTATAAAATATATGTATGGAACAAAAAGGAACTGGGATAATTATGGATATAATGGAAAATGTTTTGATTTTACAAATGATATAGGAACTAGAGTTCAAAATATCATTACAGTGCCCACTCAACACCCCCGTGTCATGAAAAATAACCTAAATAATGTGGAGATCCCAAATGCACTAAGAGAAAAAAAAATAACACTGAATATTTGGAGTGTTTATATACACCATCCTTTAATGGGCCTTCAAACTCACTTATTTCTAAGAAATGGATTAATGCGATGGGAATTTTTTTCAATTTTTGGAGCATGAGATGGTCGTTTTGACTGTATATAGTCTGGAAGGTGAGACTGATCAATAATTGAATCTCATTAAAATAAAATTAAAATGGATGAATTAGTCTCAATGAAGTGGGAATATTTCAAGGAAATATTATTCAATAAATATATCCCTTACACTATTTTTACTAACATGGAATGATAATTTCTTGAATTGTAAAAAAATGGAAGTTAAGTATATTGGATCCTATGAAGAAAAGATCACAAAACTCACAAGTTATGCCTTGGAGTCTATCTCTATATCAGAAATGAATATTGATCAATTATTCGGTGGCATAAAACACATTATTCTGAAGACATTATTTTTAAGGGAATTTGGATGCTATGAGGGATTTTTTTGATATGTACATAAGGATAAAATAGAATATATAAACTAAAAACATTCTAGATAAAGGAAAAGAAATATAAAGTATCACAAAATCTATAATGAGCAGTCTCATGGGGTAAGAAATTCCAACTTTCCATTTGTAAAATGTGTAAGAGAAAATAGTTTATTAATTAACTTCTAGGTTCTATGATGTGTTACATGTTTGTTAAAGCATGCCACTTATCTCCTGATTGAGGAAGCAATGGAAAGACAGAGAATAAAAATGTTGATGATAAGAAGGCCCCATATGATATATTTAATTAAATTTAGTGAAATTTATATTTGATAGTGTATATGACACACAACACTGAGCCTAAACACAAAAGGAATCATTATTATTTAAATATTACTGTTATAACATAGTTGTTAAATTAGTGGCTTAGAATATGATAAAATTCATTATGAAATATAAATAATGGTCTTACTCAATGTAAATATATTGAAAAATTCTTAATAAATAATCCATCAGTTTTTAGTAATCATTTTATTTCTCAAAAATATGTTTTCTTCAAGAATGGTTTTTCTTGATTTTTGTGAGAAACTATTGTAATTAGTTTTCAAAACATCATGAAAATATTTTTGATAAAAAAGATATAATTTTTGAAATCATCATGTAAAAATTATCTTAGAATTAATTTCTGATATTTTCCTAAAAACATTGATTTTCAAATGAATAGTGAAAAATACTAATTTTCACTGAAAAATGTATTTTAATTTCATGAATTTTCAAAGATTAATTTTGTTTTAAAATAATTTAAAAGTAAAATTAGTTATATTATATTATAAAAAATCCATTTATGTTTACTGGAATAAATTTTAGGGTTGAATTTGGAATAAAACATTTTTATACTTTAAAATCAATTTGTCTAAAAAATTTATATTTCATTTCCTTTTTTGTTTTAATCTTGAATTGATGTTTATTACTTCTATAAATTCAATATTAAAAATGGATTCCATATTTAGAATAATTAAGTAAAAATTTTATAAATATTCATCTCTATTTTTTTCATTATGAATTGTAACCACAATGTCTAATTGTCATCGTGGTAAGGGTAAATAGGGTAATTAAAGTTAAAAATAATATAATAAGGACTAAGATTTTATCTTATAACTTTCCATTATCCTTTTTTATGAGATTAATTAATCCATTTCTATAAAACTTTTTAAAATATGGAAACTTTGTGCCATTTTTATTTGATTTTGAAAACTATATTATTTTATAAAAAGAAAAGGAAGAGATGTCATTCTATTTGTTTTATAATCTCTAAAATTTTTACATAAGGATAAATAGAGGTTATATTTTTTTCTAAAAGCTTTATTTTAAATATAGGTTATTTTTTATCATTTTAATTTATTAATAATTTTTTGTGATGAAATAATTACCTTAAATGATTACACAATGCCGACACAATATTTATTCAATTAATAGAAATATAAAATAAATTTTTTAAAAAATATTAAAAGTAAAATAATATGAACTAATTATTGTTATGAATTAATTTTTTAGATATATATAACATGTTAATTATTTTTTAATGTTTTATATTCTAATTTTAATTTGGTATTGATGTTTTTTAAATCAAAGTAAATGAATAGTGTCAAAAATGACATTAATGATATTTTATGTTAAAAATAATATTTAATGATTCAAATTTATAAAAAATCATGTATTCATCCAAGTTATTTTAATATGTTATAAAATAATAACCATGTATCATTTATGTTCCAATTTTCCTTTTATAGTAACTATATTGACTCCTAAAGTGTAAAAACTCTATTATCGCGGTAATTGTCAAAAAAGGGTTAACATAGGTTAAAACAAAGATATATGGGTAAAAACATAATATAGAATTGTAAAAATTTATTTTATGAAATTTTTCATTCCATGTTAATCATATATTTTAATTAAATTAGTTTGAATCATTATTTGATGAAAATTAATTTATATTAATTTAATAATTCATTCCCTCTCTTATAAAAGGGAACATCCTCTCCTATTTTGATCACACTTCAAAAACATTTTTTTTCTTTAAATTTATACCTAATTAAATTAGTTAAATCCATACTAAAATCCTATATTTCTTTTTTTGATCATAAATATAACCTATAAAGGCCATAGGTATAATCCTAAAAAGGTTGCCGAAAGAAGAGGTATAGTTCTTAACCAAGTGATTTTATTTTATTTCTTCTTATACAAAATTTAAATCTTATTAATCCATGATGATATAATAGTATCATTATATAAAATATAATTATATCTTATTTAATTAATTTCATAAACTACATTCATCCCCACTTCCATCGGTTTGGAAATAAACAAATCATTCATGTGTAAGACGGGTTACAGCCTCATAACCCAACATAACTCATTTTCCATTTCCTCATATCACTAAAAATTATAATGATAGATTTAATTCAGATATATTATTTTAATGAAATATTTATAATTCTATAAAATTAATTTATCAACTATATTCTTACCATTTTATTCACTGAAAATTCATAGTGTTATTTGTGTGTATGTGTAGATTACCCCCACAATGAAGCAATGTGATTATTTTTTCCTTACCAAATCACATGGAAGGTAAATATAAATATATTTAAATAAATTATATTATATTTAATTAATAATTAAAATTATTTATGTATAAAATAATACTTACCTTTTTTCATAATTATTATTGAAAAATGGAAACATTGCTCATGCGTACGTACGACTTACCGTCTCCGTGGTTGTAACGTAGTTCATTTTTCATAAAAAATATTTGATGATTTATTTTAAAAGTATAATTTAAGTATAATAATTATAATAATTTAAATATTATTATTATTTATATGATTAAATAGTTATCATTTTGATTATAGTCAACCTACCGAATTTTTTTTTTTAAAATTATCCAACTATTATCCAAATTTCTAATGTGAACTTAATTCGTTAAGTAGTTAAATATATCTTATTAATAAATAAATTAAAAGGAATATTAATCTTTAAAAATTTTATAATAAATTAAATAATTAACATAATTTCATAATTTATTAAGATAAAGAACGTACGTGATGATTTGGACTCAAGGTAAGGGATTTTCATCTAACTTTTATTTATGTGAGTCATATGCCATATTCACCACATGTTTCTTTTAAGTGGTGTATATACATCCCATTAATGTATTTTATGATTATTATCATGAAATTTATATGGATTTACATATTCATATATGTTTATTTTTTTAATGGTGGTTATTATTCAAAATTTTACCTAGTGGTAAGGGCTTTATGTTGTTATGTCGTTATTTGTTGAGATTATTTCTGATTAGTTTTTGATGATAAAATTTCATGATCTATATATAAATAAACTAATTAATTGTATTTTAATATGTTTATTTATAATAATATATGTTTTACTTTCATTTTACTCTCTTTATGAACTTAAGAAACTGAAATAGTGTTTTTAAGAAAAATAGACTTAATTTCTCTCTTTGTTCGAAAATCATTATTTTTCTATATCCATGTTTTCTAAAAATGGTTTCAAGAATTATTTATTATATTATATATACGATATATTAAAATACGTTTTATCAATATTTTAATGTTATAAAAAATAAAATTAATAATCATGTAATTTTTCAAATGAGGTACTCTTTGAGTGTTTTTAAAAAGGTACGAAATAAATGTATTCATTTAAATGTTTGTAATAAATGAAATTTCCCACCATAATGAACACTAAATGCTTTTAATATTCCTTTAAATGTTTCCAAGGTTACTATAAAAAAATTTTTTCCCTTAATATTTGATATTTTTTTAGATTTTATGTTAGGGGTATCTCTGAACCAATATTTGTTTGTGTTATGATCTTTATCTCTCAATATCACCTTCACTATCACATTAATGTTATATAATACATATAAATTATATATATATACCTCAAATATATACCTAGATTAATCTCCCTTATTTTGATAGGGTAATACATTCATAATATCCATTTTTCAAATGCCTTCTTTGAGAAATCTCCTTTGGTTATGATATAAGGAAAAATGTTGGAATCTATTTCTTTCTATGGGTAATTATTATTATTATAAATTATGAATGATTTCTCTATGTGTAACATATAATAATTAATATTTTATAATGATTTAATATAGATATAACTCCAATTCATTAGTTAAATATTTTCTCTCATGATACGTTATGTATGAGATTAGGGAGTAAACATAATCCACTATGGGGCTCTGTCCATCGTGTGTTGTTATCTTGGAAGATAACCTTGACTTATGATTATATCATTTTTTTTGTTCATTCTATATTTCCTATGTTTTAAAGATCTTATGATACCATTCTCATTATGTTATTCTCATTTGTGATTAGTCAGGAGCCTTCTATTTTATGATATTATGTTATACCTTTGAAACACAAGTTATTCTTCCTTATAACGTTTATTCTTAAACTAAGATTTTTAGCTCACCAGTTTTGTCTATATATTATGTAGTATATCCAATGAAATTTTAGGATCTCAAAGGGATTTAGGATATCATTATAGAGTTTCAAATAAAGGATTTTTATTTTCACTATGATGTTCTATGTACTTCGTATTCAAAATACACTAGGCCTTTCGATCATTGTTTTTTGTTTAATGGATATTTATGTGAAAAATAATGTAATAATATGTGTAAAAAGGGCTTGGGTCACTATATCTGGTATTAGAGAAATGCATATTTATTTTTGGATATTATGACTATAATAATTTAGTGATAATTTTATGGATAAATATAAGTATAGGAAAATATTATATGAATGTTGATGAAGTATATAGTGAGTGGTTTCCAATAAATTACATTATTGTCTATATAATACAAGTATACATTTTTTAGAAAAGATGGATCTAGGGATAAAGACCCCAAAAATAGTTTATTGAGTATATCTCACCCATAATTTTGATGTACAATGAGTGTTCCCTTACTGTACACTTTGTTAGAAACTTCTAGGGGATATGCTTGGTTTAATTGATATATTATTTATGAACTATTATGCTGAATGGAAGACTAAATCCTATAGAAACCAATGATATTCTATAATGATATTGGATAAACCTAAAGTGTATTAGATTGAAAATTCTATGTTTGACCATAATTTTAAGTTAATAAATACCCAATTTTAGGTTTTATGTTTTGTAATTATAAGATGATTAAGATTGTTTTGGGAGAAATTTATATTAATAACTCATGGTTTGAGTGTGGGCTTTAGTGAAAAAGTTAATTGAGGAAGAGTGACTTAATTTTTTTGAACATATGTTTAAATGTTTTGATAGCCTTTAGGGTTTATATTATCTATTATATTTTGGTAATTATGGGTTTTTATAATTTTCGGAACATATGTTTTATCATATAGATGACAGTGGGATTTAAAATTGATTTTTGGATTAAGTGTTCAATGTTATTTCCAAATAAGATCATTATAATTTTGGGGAAAATATATATGATATTTTGGAATTTTATTTGAGGAATTAAGGTTGAATTATATTTTGGATGAATATATTAATATATCTTTTATTTATAATGATTTAAGTTATTTATGGAAATGATTAGCATATCTTCTATATTATATTATTAAGACATATAAATTTTTGGGTATATGACTTTATGAGTGATTAATTTTGATTAAAGATAAATGTTAAATTAATTTCAAAATATTTGTGATCCAATATATATGGTTTTTTGGATTCAAACTTGGTCAAGAATATTTGGAATAATTTTAAGGTTAGTTATTTATCAAATTTTCTAAGTTAAACTTTGGGTGTTATAGTTGAAGATTTGGAGTTTATTGTCTTATTTATTTGTATGAAGGTTTATTCATTTTGTGAATTATTTTAGCCTGTTTTAACCATTATAGTTTTAGTTAATGAATAATGACAAAAAGAATAGCATTTTATCATTTTGTAGATTATGTAATATTTTTGAAATTTATTTTAGTGCATTGAAATAGAAACAATCATCCTAAATACTTATCTTTTTTGATAAAAAATGAAATTGTGGTGGAAATTGATTAAAGGATGAAATTAAACTTGTTGAGTAAGTATATTTTTTATGTTATCATTTAATAAAGTAAATAAATTCTTCAATACTAGGAAAAGGATTTGAAAAAATGCTATCATATTAACTTTGTTTAAAATGAATCGATGCTCTATTTCACACCACATCGATTTATGTAATTAAATTTCTTTTGATCATTAAATTTCTTATAATCAATGATCTCTATCAATATAGATCATTATTTGGACATTTTTGTAACGATTACATCTATATTTTTATTTCCCAATAATTCTATCCTATTTGGAAACCATGTTTTGTGTTATTCTATAAGGCCTTCATATTTCATTTTACCTCTTTTCAAGATGAATCTTTATTAACCATTTTTATGATGTGAGATTTAGAAAAAGGTATTTTCATATATTTGACCCTTTATTACCGCTACTAAGTTTATATTTCAAGAAAAAAACATATTAAAATGGGGAGATTATATTTTATAAAAATAAACTATGTTTAATAGTGTATACCAAACATAACGTAAAGCCTAAACAAACCACGTAATATTATTATTTAAATATGATCATTATAACATAGTTGTTAAATTACAGGATATATATTGTGCTAAATGCTTTGAAAAATATTTAAAAATTTATTAATCAATATTAATATCTATAGAAAAATTCTTAGTAAATAATCAATCTTTTTTGGTAATATCATTTTATTCTTCAAAAGTACATTTTCTTCAAAAATTGTTTATATTGATTTTTGTGAGAAAATACTATAATTAATTTCTTGAAAATTTAAAAAAATTATTTGATAAAAATTATATAATTTTTTAAATCATCATTTCCAAATTATCTTGCAATGAACTTTTTCTATTTTTATGAACCTATTGATTTTTCATTGAGTAGTGAAAAATATTGATTTCCATTGAAAACTACATTTTTGTTTCAAGAATTTAAAAATATAAATTTTATTTAAATACATTTAGAGTATAATTAGTTATATTGTAATATTTATAATATAATTAATATCATTGGAATCAATTTTATTGTTGAATTTGGTAAAAACATGTTTCACTTAAAAAGTTATTATCCTAAAAAATTGTTTTTCATTGTATTTTGGGTTTTAATATTAAATTTATTGTTGTAAGTTATTGAAATTGAATCTTGAAAAATAGATTATGGATTTTAAATAATGAGGGAAAAATTTGGTAAACAGCTCCCTTTTATGTTTTTTCATTATGAATGGTAATGATAATAAATAATGGTCATCGCAATAAGGGTAAATCGAGTAATTAATTCCTAAAAATAATATTAAGAGGACTAAAAATGACCATAAGACTTTTATTTATCTTATTATATGTGTTTTTTTCATTTCCTTCCATGTTTTAAAAATATTTAAACCTTTTCCATATTTCATTGATTTTTACATTTATATTATTTTATGTAAAAAAAGTCAAAAATGTTATTCTCTTTAGTTTATTGACTATATATTTTTGAAATAGGGATCAATAGAGGATATTATCATTCATAAAATGGTTATTTAAAATATAAATCATTTTTTATAATGTAATTTTTTATAATTTTTAGAGATGAAATAATTACCTTAATTACTTATGCAATGTCAACACAACATTTATTCAATTAACAGAAAAATAAAAGAAATTATTTTTAAAATATTTCAATTAATATGATTTAAATGGATTATTAGGTACCATTAATTAGATAAATTTTAAATTTTAGGGATTTTTAAAAGATTTACATTTTAATTCCATATTTGCCTTTATTTTTTGAAGTCAAATTAAATGAATAGTGTCAAAAATTACATTAATTATATTTTATGTTAAATACTAATTTATTAAATGATTCAAAATTATTATAAATTAAATATTTATCCAATTTATTATAATATGGTATAAAATTTCAATCCTGTTCCATTTATGGGCCAATTTTCCTTTTATAGTTACTATATTTTCCCATTAAGAATGAAAAATATATTATCACAATAATTGTGAAAAGTGGTTTACACTAGTTAAAACACAGAGATAAATGAAAAAGCATAATCTATAATAGTTGAAAATTTATTGGCTGTTATTTTATTTGAGTTATAGTTATCATATCTTATAATTTTATTAGTTTTGATCCTTTTTTCATGAAAATTAATTTATATTAATTTAATACGATAAATAATTCCAAGAGTTCCCCTTCGCACACTTATAAAAGGGGACCTCATCTCTTATTTTATTCACAATTAAAAAAAACCTTTTGGTTTTGAGAAAACCTATCTAAATCCCTTTATTAAATACCTCCTCACATCCTATAGGCCTTGTTTTGATCATAAATCCAATTGAGGACAGATTTAGGTATAATCCTAAAGGTGTTTACCAAAGAAAAGGTATAGATATTAACCAAGTGATTTAATTTTATTTATTCTTCTACCTCATTCAAATATTATTCAAAATTTTTGATATAATATCATAACCATATATCATGTACTTATATTCTATTATATTAACTTCATAACCTACATCCATCTCCTCTTCTATCAAATGGGAAACGAAACCATCATTCATGTGTACGGTAGACTACTACCTCACGAATCGATGTAATTAATTTTCCATCAATACCTATCATAGCTCTTTAAAATGATAGATTCAATGTATATATATTATATTATTGAGATATTTATCTTTTTCAAGCATTAATTATAAGGCCTCATCCTTAAACCTTACTTAATCTTGAGTAATTACAAGATTACACATTGAGAATCTTTTCAGGTTTAGAGTTTTAGAGAATTAGATCATAAAACTTGCATTACATTCCACATTTAAACAAAGTGGTTACATAAAAGATAGTATTCATTTTTCCCATCAATGGAAACATATTTTAAATAAAACATGGATTCTTTCTTGACACTTCCTTGACACTATCATCATATCATGTACCCTTCCCTTGACCTATGAAAAACATTTCAAAAACTTGGGATGAGCATAAAAAGCTCAGTAAGGGATATAAAAATATGGAAAGGAAACATGAGTACATGTATACATAAGAATGAAATCATACTTTACCCATAATACATAAGCACTTTAACATAACTCATAAAAATCATGAATAAATCATAGAAATCATAAGACATAAAGGTAACTTGAGGAATTCATAACATTATTACGTAGGGAGTAACCCTCTTGGTTACGTTTGGAATACCCATCACAGAATATTCCCAAAATCTCTTCGGAGAAACCTTAACGTTTAACCCCTTCGTGTTACCCAATGCATTTGAGAGCTATATCGGGCTCACCTGCCCGTAGTTTATCACGGAACCACCCGTCTTCCTAACAATGCCCAAGAACCATAACATAATCTTATCACATAAAACATTCATAAAGGAAACATAACATTTCCACCTTTCAATAACAAGATATCAATACAACACATTGATATAAAAACATTATAAAAACCATTTTCAATACCAAAATAAAATAAAAGTAAAAAATGGTATTTATTTTTCTTTTAAATAGAAGGTATGGCTTGTAGAGGAAGCCGAAACTCAAATAATGGTCACGGCGGCGGAGAAGTCATTGTCGCCGAATACGTACGACAAAAACATTCCCTTTTTTTCATTTAGTAAACGCTTCATATAAAAAATATTCCTTTTGAATAAACGTAAAAGTCAAAGGGTTTTATACACCGTATAAAAGAAATTTGTGTATAAAACAAAATATGCCTCAATTAAAGGAATTTGAGACGAAGTCCCATACAAAGACGATATCCTTGGATTAAGGATAAATCAATTACATAATTATGTTTGACAAACGAATATACAAAATATAAGTGGATATTAAGTATAAAACAATCAGAGGTTATTCAATCATATTCGTAGAATGATATATTCAAGGCGTAAAAGTGTATCCCAAAGAATCAAATTTTGGTTAAGAAGTTCCCTTGCAAAAATTTGACAGCCTAACAGCGTCACTACAAAATGTAGAAAATGAGTTGATGAGAGATAAAAAGGGTATCTCATAACATGTACATAAAATTTAAATCAATAAGTATATAGAATAAAATATCCCAACATAATAGTATGTGAATTAAAAGACATAACAAAAGAATTCTTTTAAAAAGAGGAGGGTGAATGATTCCCTTACCGACATGGGTATCTTTTGAAACATACACCCTGTGAAATAAGTACAATAAAACATTGATGTAAATACTCATAAATGAAATTATATTACACAATGAGTAAAAAATGGGTAGTACATACACCACTCAAAGTAAATTGTGGGAAATGTAGCATAAATCTCATGGGAATAAAAGTGAGATGAAAAATCCCTTATGAAAACTCGGCAGCCTAACGGCGCCACTTAAAACATCCAAAAATGGATTGATGAGATCAAATAGGGTCTCTCATAATATGAACATAAAAATTACAGTAAGGTAAATATAAAATAACATCCCAATCACAAGAAAGATGAGCTTAAAAGGAATGGCATAAAATATTGTACTTAAAAAGAAAGAGAGGAGTAGGATCCCTTACCTCAGGTCCGACTTGACTCGATCATTCTTTAACTTCCTGAATAATAAACTTGAGTTAATTTATAATTTCTTAAGAACCTTTTTTCAAGTTCATTATTCATTTTATATCACTTATTGTCATGTTATAAACATTATGTAATCATTTAAGTTAACAATGTTTGTTTTGTCGATATTTGGTTCTTAAGTCGAAAGTGGACTTCTTACAATTACATGTTGTTTGTGTGGTCAAAGGTTCATTATATCCAGAATGATATTCATTATTTGGATATCATATATATCATATATATCCAGAATATAAATTTATTTTTAATATTACATAATCATTTAGAGGTAAGAAATGAAATGCACCGTTCATGGAGACAGTAAGCCGTACGTACGCATGAACGCTACTTTCATTTCTATGTCATATTAATGGAATTAAAACTAAATGATAGGTATGTATATTTTATTTCCAGAATTATATTCATAATTTATATGTAACATAAATCATATATAATAACTTTAAATACACCCTTTATACATCCCACATATGGCATTAACGAATCAAATCACTTTGAGGGGGCGGTAGTCCGCACTTCCAAAAATGAAATTATCGTTTTTACCCACAATGGAAACCATAAAGGTATGCCACAAGAAAAAAATACAGAAGCTTAAGTAAAACATAAACATATTATATATCATATATAAATATAGTGACATCTTAATGGCCACCTTTTAAGGTGTTATATGAGTGTTGAACAATCATCGTTTCGTGAGGCAAAAATTCTCCATCCACAGAAACAGTAAGTTCTTTAACCATTTGATGTAGGTGTGTGTAAGTGTAGCTCGAATTATTCTTATAAAAACATCCTAATATATTTAAGATACTGTAGTTGTTACAAAATAAATTAATAAAAAGATTTTAGGGGGTTGAAGAAGCAAAATAAAACAAAAGAACACAAGTGAAGACATTACCTTAAAATCAGGTAACTCTCTTTGATTTGAGCTCAAAGGCTTCCTTGGGAAGCCTTATGACCAAATTGAGGCTTCTGGGAGTAATATAGGGATTTGTAGAGGCAAAATGATCAGGTGTTGGCCGAGCCAAAGGCTTTGGAAGTGTGGGTAAGGAGGTAGAGGTGGGGTCCTTTTATAAGTGGAGAGGAGGGGCACTCTTGTAAAGTTACAAAATGTTACTTTATTTTCAAATGAGTTTCGAATTTTAAAGGTCCCACATTGATGTATTTCTAGGATAAGGTGGTAAGGGTTCGAAATATACTCATCCAATAGGTTTTTGACAAGTGTAAGTTATAGTTTTAACATTATCTTTTCATTTTATTTAAATCCCTTATTAATGAGGTAATCGCTGCATCACCATGATGTCATAAATAATTTAATTTATTTAATATCTAAAAATTATAAAAAAAACTATCATTATGTAGGAAATAATTTTATATTTCTAATGAATATTTATAGTCAAAACTATGACTTGTATAACCCCATTTAAAATTTTTTTAGTGAAACATCTCATGCTTGAGACATTTTTATTTTAACTTTAAATAAAAAGTTATTTATGTCATTTTCCAACCAAAGTGGCTCCATGGAGTTCCCAAGTTGTCCCATGGATTTTCTTGGTCGGGCATGACACATCCAATGAGGGTAGGACATGTGTCTAGGTCATTTCACATTATTAAAACATTATTTTTACCTTAAATTACACTAATTACCTCTAATCGCGAATAAGAACATAAAAGTTACTATTCACCAAAAAAATATTTTAATCCCATTGAACCACATTTTACATCCTAATGACAACCATGTATGTCGGATTTTTGAAATTCAAAACACAGAGGTGGCAAAGTTTCATTTAAACAAAAAATCAGTTTCTTTAACTACCAGTTAGTGGTTTCACTATTCATCAAAAATTGAAGTTTTTCAGAAAAATAACAAAAAATCACCCTAAGTTATATTTGATATTCCGAACTCAAAAATGATGTCTATTTTACAAAATTCAAAACATATAAGTTGAATTATTTAATTTAATAATTAATTCCCGTCGTCAAAACAAATAGCGTGTTTTTATGAAACAATATCTATTAAAAGATTGACACTAGTTTAAGTCCAATTTCAAAGTGAAATTAATTCCAATGACCACTATTTGATTAAATGGTAAAAATATATTCTAATTTTACTTTAAAAACTATTCAAAAGATAATCTATTCATATAAATAAATTAGATTAAAAAACGGTTTTGAATTAAAATACAACATTTTTCACTATTCATTAAAAATGAACTTTATCGGAAAGATACCAAAAATTTACACAAAGTAAATTTTGATGTCTCTATCCTAAATAAGAATTTTATTTTGTCAAATATAACACATAAAATTGTCAAAAAGTGGATTTAAAAGAGGTTCTCCATCAAAAGGCAGTTAATCGACCTTCTAAAGAACATTAGAATGTTTACGCTTAAAAATTAAATTCATTCACATTTTTAATCCTCTAAAATTTATTGTAAAAAGTAAAAATATTTGGCAAACATATATAATCATTTTGTAGTTAGTTCTGTTCATTCCCGCCATTACAACGGCTAGGCATTTACTACCATTTAAAATAATATTATTTTATTATTAGAGTGCAACGTATGATTCCCAAGAAACTCGTTGTTGCGTATTGGGTACGCCATCGAGCATAGCGTCCCCTATAAAGTCATATTAATATTTTATTCACAAAAATGGATAAATATAAAAATGTCATATTCTTTATTTACCTGGGGTGTTACATCCTTCCCCCCTTTTGGGAATTGCGTCCTCGTAATTTTAAAATTGGGCTCGGAAACATCCTTTAAAGTCCCACATCGAAACAAGAGTCGGTAAAATAATCACTTTAAAATAAAGAATGAGAAGAACAGAGGTCACCCGAGTTAACCCATACTAGGATTCCATGTAGGAAAACATGGAAATGGAGGAAAAAACATAGGGTCATGTTCTGATGGAGAGTGATAGAAAACATGTTTAGGAGAAAGTTAACCACAAGAAAACCAAAAACTTTTGATGGGTTAAACGGTATTCAATTCCCCAGTAGAAAAAGTTATTAGAAAATATTTTTGTTTTTTTATTGAGGAATTTATTCATAAGGAAACATAATTACTTATCATGTTGACTTTCAACTTTTATTATATTTCTTACACAAACTCATATTTTCTCCAAAAGACGAGCATTTAGGAAGACTTGTTCACTATAATCAACTTCTAGAGAATCAACTAATCCACAAAAGAGAACTATATACTTCCAATGTCTTTAGACTTTAACCAAAACCAAAACCAAAATGGTTAGTATAAGATCAGATAATCCAGAAAAGGATAACCATTTATAAAAAGAAAATCTATTCTCAATCTCTAAAATTTGTCCAACAAAACACAAAGTTCAACGAGGACCATTTGATAAAAAATTTGTCCATAAAATTGTTTAAAGTAAACCAAACTAAGACTGAAACCCAAATATTTGAAGTATTTAGTCACATAGTCTTCCAAGGTACAAATTAACTTTTATCTCCAAATAACATCAGTTGCTCTTAAATTCTCATATTGAAAAGTAAATAACCTAATCACATATCCCCGATGATGGGTTAATCATTTCCATAGATAACCCAAAATAAACTTACTCTTGATTCCTAAAATCATCTAACTAAAAAGAATTAGTCAAACTATCCAGGTACTTCACGTAGTCCAGTGGTAGGCGATAAATACCAGTCGCACTTTGGTTGTGGGTTCGATTCCTGCAGTTTTGTCCGACGCAACGGGTTGTCACATGGTCTGTGTGTTGTCCTTTTTCCAAAACTATATAATTCTTAAAACATTCCCCAAAACGAGATAAAATCTTTAAAAATTATCATAACATATTTTAACCTCAAGTTTATCTCATGCCTTTCATTTTCCATCATAACATATAATAACCCATAATTACCTCAAAAGTAAGGATCATATAAACTCTAATGGTTACCTTTATAATTATTAACTGAACTTCCACATCGATTGGTCATCTCGTACATGATTAATTACAGATCATACCAAGGTTCAAGTGGTTTATCATGACTCCTTGATAGTTGGTTTAGAACAACCACGAGTTTCCTCATTGAATCCCCCATTTTATCTAGTATCTTAATCAGAGAACCACCACAGTTTCCTTCAAACCTGTTGTCTCTTTGGTTCCTGCTTAATCCATCCATTCACTAAAAACAGAAATGTCAGTGTGAGTATATCAACAAAACCATCATGTACTAATGAGGAAGGTAAACACTAAGATATACTTACTCATTCACTTTATCAAAAACAAGGACTCTTTCTAAAATCCTAACCATTATGGTAATGTCACTTGTGCTTAGAGAATACCCTAACCTCTAAACTTATCTAAACCAACCTTTGATACCAACTATAAGGCCCCAGCATTAAACCTTACTTAATCTTGAGTTATTACAAGATTACACATTGAGTATCTTTTCAGGTTTAGAGTTTTAGAGAATTAGATCATAAAACATGCATTACATTACGCATTTAAACAAAGTGGTTACATAAAATATAGTATTAATTTTTCCCATCAACAGAAACATATTTTAAATAAAACATGGATTCTTTCTTGGAACTTCCTTGACACTATCATCATATCATGTACCCTTCCCTTGACTTGTGAAAAACATTTCAAAAACTTGGGATGAGCATAAAAAGCTCAGTAAGGGATATAAAAATATGGAAAGGAAACATGAGTACATGTATACATAAGAATGAAATCATAAATTACCCATAAAACATAATCACTTTCCCATACCTCATAAAAATCATGAATAAATCATAGAAATCATAATACATAAAGGTAACTTGAGGCATTCACAACATTCTTATGTAGGGAGTAACCCTCTTGGTTACGTTTGGAAGACCCATCACATTATATTCCCTAAATCTCTTTGGAGAAACCTTAATGTTTAACCCCTTCGCGTTACCCAATGCATTGGAGAGCTATATCGGGCTCACCCACCCTTAGTTTATCATGGAACCACCCGTCTTCATAACAATTCCCAAGAACCATAACATAATCTTATCACATAAAACATGCATAAAGGAAACATAACATTTCCACCTTTCAATAACAAGATATCAATAGAACACATTGATATAAAAACATTATTAAAACCATTTTCAATACCAAAATAAAAGAAAAGTAAAACATGGTATTTATTTTTCTTTTAAATAGAAGTTATGGCTTGTAGAGGAAGCCGAAATTCAAAAAATGGTCACAGTGGCGGAGAAGTCGTTGTCGCCGCATACGTATGACAAAAACATTCCCTTTTTATCGTTTAGTAAACGCTTCGTATAAAAAATATTTCTTTTGAATAAACGTAAAAGTCAAAGGGTTTTATACATACACCGTATAAAAGAAAGTTGTGTATAAAACAAAATATTCCTCAATGAAAGGAGATTGAGACGAAGTCCCATACAAAGACGGTATCCTTGGATTAAGGATAAATCAATTACATAATTATGTGTGACAAACGAATACACCAAATATAAGTGGATATTAAGTGTAAAACAATCATATTTTATTCAATCATATTCATAGAACAACATATTCAAGGAGTACATGTTTATCCCAAAGAATCAAATTTGGGTTAAGAAGTTCCCTTGCAAAAATTTGACAGCCTAACGGCGTCACTACTAAAATCAGAAAATGAGTTGATAAGAGATAAAAAGGGAATCTAATCACATGTACATAAAATTTAAATCAACAAGGATATAGAAGAACATATCCCAACATAATAGTATGTGAATTAAAAGACATAACAAAATAATTCTTTTAAAAATAGGAGGGTTAATGATTCCCTTACCGACATGGGTATCTTTCGAAACATACACCCCGTGAAAGAAGGACAATAAAACATTGATGTAAATACTCATAAATGAAAGTATATTACACAATGAGTAAAATAATGGGAAGTACATACACCACACAAAGTAAATTGTGGCAAATGTAGCATAAATCTCATGGGAATAAAAGTGAGATGAAAAATCGCTTATGAAAACTTCGCAGCCTAACGGCGCCACTTAAAACTTCCAAAAATGGATTGATGATATCGAATAGGTTCTCTCATCATATGAACAAAAAATTTACAGTAAGATTAATATAAAATAACATCCCAATCACAAGAAATATGAGCTTAAAAGGAATGACATAAAAGAGTGTACTTAAAAAAAGAGAGGAGTAGGATCCCTTACCTCGGGTCTGACTTCACTCGATCGTTCTTTAACATCCTGAATAATAAACTTGAGTTAATTTATACTTGCTGAAGAACCTTTTTTAAAGTTCATTATTCCTTTTATATCACTTATTTCCATGTTATAAACATTATGTAATCATTTAAGTTAATAATGTTTGTTTTGTCGATATTAGGTTCTTAAGTCGAAAGTGGACTTCTTACAATTACATGTTGTTCGTGTGGTCAAAGTTTCATTATATCCTGAATGATATTCATGATTTGGATATAATTTATATCATATATATCCAGAATATAAATGTATTTTTAATATTACATAATCATTTAGAGGTAAGAAATGAAATGCACCGTTCATGGAGACGGTAAGTCGTACGTACGCATGAACGCTATTTTCATTTCTATGTCATATTAATGAAATTAAAACTAAATGATAGGTATGTATATTTTAATTCCAGAATTATATTCATAATTTATATGTAACATAAATCATATATAATAACTTTAAATACATCCTTTATACATCCCACATATGGCATTAATGAATCAAATCACTTTGAGGGGGCGGTAGTCCGCACTTCCTAAAATGAAATTATCGTGTTTACCCACAATGGAAACCATAAAGGTATGCCACAAAAGAAAAATACAGAAGCTTAAATAAAACTAAAACATATTATATATTATATATAAATATAGTGACATCTTAATGGACACCTTTTAAGGTGTTATTTGAGTGTTGAACAATCATCGTTTCGTGAGGCATAAATTCTCCATCCACAGAAACAGTATGTTCGTTAACCATTGGATGTAGGTGTGTGTAAGTGTAGCTCGAATTATTCTTATAAAAACATCCTAGTATATTGAAGATACTGTAGTTGTTACAAAAGAAATGAATAAAAAGAGTTTAGGGGGTTGGAGAAGCAAAATAAAACAAAAGAACACAAGTGAAGACATTACCTTAAAATCAGGTAACTCTCTTTGATTTGAGCTCAAAGGCTTCCTTGGAAAAACTTCTGCCCAAAGTGAGGCCTCTATAAGTAAGATATGGATGTATAGAGGGAAAATGAGAAGGGGTTGGCCGAGCCAAAGGCTCTGGAAGTGTGGGTAAAGAGGTAGAGGTGGGGGCCTTTTATAAGAGGAGAGGAGGGGCACTCTTGTAAAGTTACAAAATGTTACTTTATTTTCAAATGAGTTTCGGATTTTAAAGGTCCCACATTGATGTATTTCGAGGATAAGGTGGTAAGGGTTCGAAATATACTCATCCAATAGGTTTTTGACAAGTGTAAGTTATAGTTGTAACATTATCTTTTCATTTTATTTAAATCCCTTATTAATGAGGTAATCGATGCATCATCATGATGTCATAAATAATTTAATTTATTTAATGTCTAGAAATTATAAAACAAATATCATGATGTATGAAATAATTTTAGATTTATAATGAATATTTATAGTCAAAAATATTAATTGTATAACCCCATTTAAAAAAAATAGTGAAACATCTCATTATTGTGACATTTTTATTTTAACTTTAAATAAAAAGTTATTTATGTCATTTTCCAACCAAAGTGGCTCCATGGGGTCCCCAAGTTGACCCATGGATTGTCTTCGTCGGCCATGACACATCCAATGAGGGTAGGACATGTGTCTAGGTCATTTCACATTATTAAAACATTATTTTAACCTTAAATTACACTAATTACCTCTAATTGCGATTAAGAACATAAAAGTTACTATTCACCAAAAAATTATTTTAATCCCACTGAACCAAATTTTACATCCTAATGACAACCATGTATGTCATATTTTTTAAATTCAAAACACAGAGGTGGTAATGTTTCATTTAAACAAAAAATCAGTTTCTTTAACTACCACTTAGTGGTTTCACTATTCATCAAAAATTGAAGTTTTTCAAAAAAATACCAAAACTTCATCCTAAGTTATATTGGATTTTCCGAACTCAAAAATGATGTCTATTTTACAAAATTGAAAACATATAAGTTGAATTATTTAATTTAATAATTAATTCCCGCTGTCAAAACAAATAGCGTGTTTTTATGAAACAATATCTATTAGAAGATTGACACTAGTTTAAGTCCAATTTCAAAGTGAAATTAATTACAATGACCACTATTGGATTAAATGGTAAAAATATATTCTAAATTTACTATAAAAACAATTCAAAAGATAATCTAATCATATAAATAAATTAGATTAAGAAGAGGCTTTGAATTAAAATACAACATTTTTCACTATTCATTAAAAAATGAACTTTATCGGAAAGATACCAAATATTTACACAAAGTAAATTTTTATGTCTCTATTCTAAAGAAGAATTTTATTTTGTCAAATTTAACACATTAAATTTTCAAAAAATGGATTTAAAAGAGGTTCTCCATCAAAAGGCGGTTAATCGACCTTCTAAAGAACATTAGAATGTTTACACTTAAAAATTGAATTCATTCACATTTTTAATCCTCTAACATTTATTGTAAAAAGTAAAAATATTTGGCAAACATATATAATCATTTTGTAGTTAGTTCTGTTCATTCCCGCAATTACAACGGCTAGGCGTTAACTACAATTTAAAATAATATTATCTTATTATTAAAGTGCAACGTAAGATTCCCAAGAAACTCGTTGTTGCATATTGGGTACGCCATTGAGCATAGTGTCCCCTTTAAAGTCATATTAATATTTTATTCACAAAAATGGATAAATATAAAAATGTCATATTCTTTATTTACCTAGGGTGTTACATTAATACATCATATATTTTTTACCTTTTCTTTTATTGGAAAATGAAAACGTTGTCCATGTTTACGAGTGGATTACCCCCTCCACGATGTGATGTAGTTATTTTTTTATTACCAAACCACATGAATGGTATAAAGAAATGTATTTAATATTTAATATATAATTATTTTTTCACAAAGGTAAAATAATACATTCGTTCTTTACATAATGATATTTGAAAAATGCAAATGTTTCTCATGGGTATGTACGGTCTACCATCTTCATGATTGTAATGTAGTTCATTTTTCGTAATAATATTTCATGATTGATTTTAAAGTATAATTTATTTATAAAAATTTTATTTATGCCATGATAATTATTATGTATATGAAGGAATTATGACATTTTTAACCATATTCAAACATCCAAAATCATTTTGGACATACAATCCAAATATAGTCAAAATATATGATATGAACTTAATTAATTATGTAATGAAATATAACCTGGTAATAGATAAAATAAAAGTAATAATAAAGATTAAAAATATTATAAATAATGTAAATAATTAAAATGATTTTATTATTCATAAAGATAAAAAATATATGTGACGAGTCTAACTTGAGGTATGGGATTCTCATCTCACTTTTATTTATGTGATAAACATGCCATATTTAGAACATTTTTCCATTATATGGAATATATAATACCCATGAGAGTATTTTAAAATTATTATAATGAAAATTATTGTTATTTTCATATCCAAATAATGTTATTTATTTCATGGGTCTTATAATTAAAAAGTTACCAAAGTGATAAGGGTTTTATATTACAATATCATTATTCATCGAAATTATTTATGATTAGTTTCTGATGAGGATATTTCATGAACTACCTATAGTAAAAGTTATTAATTTTATTATAATATAATTATTTTTGTATAAAACATGTTTTAATTTCATTTTCCTCTCTTTGTGAACTAAATAATCTAAAATAATGTTTTTTAAACAGGCTTTATTTATCTCTTCATTCAAAAATCATTTACCTTCCATATTCATTTATTCTAAAAATGTTTCGAATAACTTTTTTGATATTATTATATGATATTTTAAAATACTTTTTACCAATTTTAACTTTTAAAAAAATGGTTTTAAAGGAATATTCTTGTCATTTTCCAAATGGGGTACTTTTTTACTTTCTTTACAAAGGTATGAAAGGAATGTTTTCCTTTAACATATACGAAATGAATAAAATTTCTTATAGTAATGACCAATAAATAATTTGAATCTTTATTTGAAATCTTTCAAGGGCCTATTAAAAGAAAAATTATTCCCTAATATTTTGGATAAAATATATTTTAAGTAAAGGATCTCTATGAACTACCCATTTTCTTTAGGTTGTGATATTTATCTCTCTAACTTTATTTCTCTATCATATTAATATTATATAATACTTATAAATTATATGTATATATATATATGTCTCTCACATATATACCTAGCTTATTTATCCTTCTTTTTATGGGGTAATACATGTATTATGTTCATTTCTCAAATGTATTTTTTATGAAATCTCATTTGGTTATGATATGAGACATAATTATGCAAGGAATTTATTTCCATGGGTAATTATTATGATTATTCCTTATGATTGATTCCCTTTTGTGACACACATAATCATGAACATGTTATAATGGTTTATCCAAGATAACACTCCACTGCATTAGGGAAATATTTTTTCTCATAAGACGTTATGTATGGGATTATAGAGTAAAAATAATCCACTATGATACTCTACCCACCGTGTGTTTTCCTCTTAGAAGTTATAATTGACTTATGCCTATATCTTTTTTATGTTTCTACCATATTTCCAATGTTTCCATGATCTTATGATACCATTTTATTTATGTTATTCTCTCATGTGATTACTCACGAGCCTTCCCTATTATGATATTATGTTATACATTGGAATCACATGTTATGATTTTTTATCATGTTTATTACCTTATTGGTATTTTTAGCTCACCCATTTTTTCTAGGTATTCCCTATGTTTTCCTATTCAGTTTTGGGATCTCAAATTGATTTAGCAGCTTATTATGTTTTTTAAAATAAAATAAAAATTATTCTCATGTTCTTGTTTTATGTACCTAGTCTTCCAATGACACTATTCATTTTAATCATTATTTTGTGTTTGATGGATATTTTTTTAAAAAATCATGTAATTATATGTGAAAAAATTCTTGGGTCATAATATAATAGGTCTTAATGGCCTCTTAAACCAATAGATAAAGGTGTGGAATATTCAATCACTACTATAGAGGTGGACCAAAATAATAAAGTTGTGAAACTATGAATATCAAGAAGTCTTTGAAAATGTTTTATTTTAAAGATTAATGGAACAAAGGGGTAAAAATATTCTCTAATCAATATTTTTTAGAATATAATTCAATAAAATCTAGTTATTCTTCTTGTAGTTTACTTTTTCATAATTTTCAGTATATACTGGCTTTCAATATATAATGATCAAATCAATTGCTAATAAAGGGAAATATCCTTTCATATCTTGACTCATATGGTTATAAAGTATTAATTAAAGGATGATATTGAAACTTATTTCAAATAAAATTCTGTAATATGGGTCTTTAAACCAAGAAACAATGGTCTCATGGGTCATATTATAAAGGATGAAGTCAACATTGAGGACATTCCTACTATAAATGAATATGTTGATGTATTTCCTAATGAATTTCCCAATGATCCCTCAGAACATAAGATCTAATTCTTAATAAAAAATTATCCATGGATCATTACATATATAAAATAAACCCAATTTAATATATTTTATTTAATTAGAGTAATTAAAGTTGAAATTATAATAGAATCTGTAAAAGTTTTCCGTACACCCTATTGTTTCACCATGGGTGCACCAGTCCTCTATGTAAAAAAGAATGATGGATCCATTTCTCTTTTCATAAATTATTATATTATCAAAAAAATAAATATAATAAAAAGGTATCCCATACCCTTTATTGTTGACCACCTAAATCAACAAAATACATATCAATTCTTCTCAAATATTGACCTATAGTTGAGATATCATCAACTAAGGGTAAACATGGAGGACATTCAAAAGGAACCATTCCAAAAAAGATATATAGATTATGAGTTTATAGTGATTCCATTTGGATTTACTAATGACCATTTATCTTCATGGATCGTATGAATTGAGTCTTTAGAGATTACCAGGTTCATTTTGTAGAAGTCTTTGTAGAAAATATATTTATACATTCATAAATAATGGAAGATCATAAAGATCACTTAAGTACTATATTGGAGAACCTAAGAAATGATAATTTTTATAGAAAACTAAAAAAATGTGAATTTTGGATATAAAAGTATAGTTATTAAGTCATATCGTCACAAGTGATGTAATATCAATAGATCCATCAAAAACTTAGGTTACTGGGAAATGTCCCGAACAAACCTTATGACTGAAATCTATAGTTTAGTTAAGTTATTTGTATATAATAAACACTTTGTGAGAAATTTATCACTTCTATAAAGTTCATTAACTAATTTATCATGGAATGGACTAGAGTTACATTGGAGAGAAGAATGTGAGGAAGGCTTTAAGGAGTTTATATAAATTTTTGTCAATGTACCTATGCTTACATTACCCTATAGAAGTAAATAGTTTTTAATTTATATTAAAGCATTATTTAATGTATTGGTATATTTCCTCATACAGAATGAGAAGGTAATTTATTATTCCTTGTGAAAATTAAATAAGCATGAGTGAAATTACCCAATACATTATTTGGAATTTGAAGCGGTGATATTTGATTTTAAAATTTGAAAAAATTACCATTATGGTGATAAGTGTGATATAAAAACTAATCCTAATATCTTGAAATATATATTCAAACAAATTTTTTGAAAAAGAAAAAAATTATGAGGTTAGAGCTAATAAAATATTATGAATTCTCAATACTTTACCACCCTAGAAAGAAAACAATTTGGTTGATTATCTGAGTGGAAAGTATCATGCTAAATTATCCCTGATGAGGATTGAAAAATAACAAATACTCATGGATTTATAGAGGATGAATCTTGAATACATAATAAAAAATGATAAACATAAACATGAACAAATTTCTTAATCAACACTATATTCATGTAATGGTTAAAGCCCAAAAGAATGATATAAAGGTAAAAAATAACACAGAGACTATTCTAGAGTTTAACATTGATAAAGAAGGTGCCATGTGGTTTGGAAATCACATATGCATCCCATATGTACTAGAACAAAGAATAATATTTTTGATAATGTAAATAACTCATCATTATCTATCCATATTTAAGGCATAAAGATATATAATTATATGAAGAAAAACTTCTGGTGGGATATCACGAAACGAGAAATAATAGAGTATATATACCAATACGTGGTATGTCAGAAATACAAGGTAGAGAAACATAACCCTAAATTTATGATGTAACCATTATCCATACCTATATGAAAATTAAAAAACATCACCATGGATTTTATTATAAGACTTCCCTGGACATTTTCATCTTATAATTTCATATGTGTTACAGTCGATTGCCATATAAAGTTGGCACATTTTGTTTTCATAAGAGAATATTTTTCACTAAATAATATTTCCAAGATATTCATTAAATAGGTAGTTAGTATTCAAGGACTACCCCTCTCTGTTGTATCTAAGTGATATATGAGGTTTGGATTGTGAATATTAAAATATATTCAACATGTTTTGTGGGATTATCTAAATTTTATAACTTCTTACCACCCTTAGATAAATGGTTAGTCTTATAGAACCATTTAAACTCTTGAGGATGTACTGAGATCTTTTTTAATGGATTTATTAAGATATTGGGATCAACATCTTCCTCTAATAGAGATCTCATATAAAAATAGTTTTCATTCTAAAATCCAAACTCCACCATATGAGGCTATGTATGTGAAGATATGTTGGACTCCAACATGTTGGTATGAATATGGTAAATAAATATGATAGTGCTTCACCTTTTACAATAAATGTTATAGAAGTTCCAAACCATTAAGTGTAACATGAAAAGGGAAAAAAGTTGAAAAAATATCTATTTTGACAGTCATTGAAGTGATCTATAATTTGAAGTTAATGATAAGGTATTTCACTACATATATCCAAGTAAATAGGTTATGAGGTTTAGGAATAAGGTAAATTCAAGCCCTAGATACATTAGTACATTTGAGATACTTAATCATGTTGTAGTTATATCATATGTCTTATAACTTTCTCCTCACCTCTCCTAAGTGCATGATGTATTCCATGTATTATTTTTAAATAAGTACATGCCAAATCCATTAAATGTACAAAACCTAAAAACTATGCATCTAAAACATGACATCTCATATAAATAAAAACTTGTGGAGATCATGGATCAAATAGTTAAGGAGATGAAAAATATGACCACTCATCTGGTAAAATTTCAATATATAATTCATAAGTTTTAGGAGGCTATATGGGAACCTGATGAAATGATGAGATAAATGTACCCTCACTTGTTTTCATCCATGTAATGAACTTTCAAGGACAATATCCTTTTAAGGGGATATAATGTAACAATATGATTTTTTACTCCTTAAATAAAGACTATGTTCAATGGTTTTCTCCACAAGAAATAGTGAAAACCAAAAAAAATGTAGACTATCATAATATAGCTATATAATTAGTAAGTATAAGAAATTGTAATAGAATTATGAAATATAAATATATATGTATATTAAAACAAAACAAAACAAAATTCAATTTAAATATCAAACTAAATTAGTATAGATAAGAAACTAATATAATTACTTTTTATTCATGAAATAATTTTTATAAAATGTATATTTTTTCATGTATAATATATTTATGATTAGCACTAATTTTATAAGAATAATTAATATACCAAAAATTGATTTCAAATAAAATAATAGTTTTTCATGAAATTTTATGATTTTATTTCAAATATATATTTTTCGACATCAGGATGTTAATTTAAGTAAATTAAAATAATTTTTTATTTTTAATGGTCATATTAGCTTAATATAATTTTTTAATTTTTTATAGAATGATTTACATTTAGGTGAATGGTGAAAAATGTTATTTTTATAACTAACATGAATTTATGACATTATTAGTACATAATTATGAATTGGAAATTTATAAAACCATTTTATAAGAAAAAATATGTATTTTATAATTTATTTTATAATTTTAAAAAGGTTTTTTTAATTTACCGACCCATATTTCACATTTTCAAATTTAACTTATATTTTTCAACCGACAATTTCCAATATATTATACATTTTTTATTTTAAAATTAATTTTTGTCTCTTTTAAAAATTGATCCAAAAGAGTAGATTAATATTTATATTCAATATTTCTAAATTATATATTATGGAACAATTCATTTTTGGCTATAAAGGATAAATTAACCTGGTAAAAATTTGTTATCTTGGTGAAGACCAAAATGAAAAAAGTGTGTAACATTAGTAGTAAAAAGAATAACATGTTTAAATCATGTTTCTTTTGGAATGGTGGAGGTTTTTATCAACCTTATCTACTCTCTACTCCATTATGTTTCATATTTGGTGGAACTTTCCTTGATATTGACTTCCCATTATTGAATAGTTTTGAGTATTTATAGAAATAGAACTATTTCTCACTTATAAAAGGGGCACTCCTCTACTCACAAATCCTTACACAAAAACCACTTATATTGATTCAAACCTCTAAAAAACTATCCTAAACACTCTTATATATCTTAATGAGGGTTTTTTCTTCTCAAAATACCACCTTTCAAAGGTTTGATTCCCTTTACAAAAATGATAATCAATGAAGTGAGGTATAAGTTACTAACATATCTTTATATATTCTATTTATAGAAGTGATTTTTTTAACCTTAAATTTTATTTAACCATATTAAAATAATAACATCATTATTATTATTTTACTATTATTTTATTGCAGTTATTTTATAAGCATTAACCACCCTCCCACTTTCTATTAATAAAAATAGAAACATGAATCGTGTGTTGTACAGATAACCTCCTCTATGAATAAATTTATGTCATTCTACTACACTACCAAATAGGATTTAAACTCCTATATAAGGGTATTATAATATTATAATTATTTATAAAACAAAAATTCTAGTACCTTTCAAGGTTTTTAAATGATGATATTTGAGGGGGATGGAGACCAAAAACACTTTTATGAACCTAGTTCATAACGGTCAAGATTATTAACACATGATGCTGAAAAGATATTTAAACAACATAATACATGAAGAAAATTATTATTAATGAAGGATATATGTGGAAATTTATATAAATAAGGTTTTAAAATAGGTAATTATTATTTGTATCTTTATTATACATGAGTTTAAATCAGTTTCATGGAAAACAAGGGTAAAGGTAAATGACTTGGTAACTTAATCTCCCTTATTTAAGATAATAAATTTCTTATTTAACTTCATTATTACAATACCTTCAATTTTGAATAATTTTAACTTTATATTTATATATAAAAAAGAGTTTTCAATTCAAATATACTTTCATGAATATCTTATTTTCATTTTTTTGAAAATAAAATGATACTTTTTGAAAAGAGACTTATACTATGAATTTCACATTGATGAATAAAATGTTTTCAAAATTATCTTTTCATTGTTTAGTTTTCATTATCTTATAAATTATCAATCTATAGTGGATTTTTGTTTCATGTTTTCCAAATATTATACTATTATTATTTGAATATTGTTTGATAAAGTTTTCAGTATCAACTGATTTAGTTTATGATGTTATTTTAGACCATTTAAATGTTTTATGAAACTCATTTTATTTCCATGGGTTTTTTATGATGTGAAAAGAAAATTATTTTTAATTGGAACAAAAATGTATTGATTATTAGAGAGTTAATACCACTATCTCCCTCTAATACACTAGGTAATGGATTATATCTCAAGTGATAGAAATGTTATGAGAATAGGTCAGTGAGTCCCTTGGTTTATAAAGAGTGAATGTGATGGTGTTTAGCTTTACTCAAAATTTTACAGGTTAACTAGTTTGAAAGTAGTAAGATTCATAAAGGGTTTGTGTGATATAGTTTATCGTTAATCATAATTTTATGAGTAAAAACATTAGTGGTTATCAAGGTTTAAATAGGTAATAAATCCTATATTTATGATTATGGAACTTTCTTTCCTACATTTAGGGTTAATGTTATATCATCCGCATTTTATTTTTTCATTATATTGTAAAAGTGTTATCATTTGTGATGTTATTTATATTTTTTATGCTTATGGTAAACACTAATCATTTATGTTCTATTAAATTAGATATTTTTTCATATCAATGCATTTCATGTGTTTTTGATTGAATCAATATGTTCTTTGATATGTTATCCATTACTGGGTGGTTGAGATAACCACTTATGTTTTCCCTTACCTAGGGTTTTAAGAGGATTATATCTCATGGAATATCTAAGAGGGGATTCAAATTCTGTATAAATATTCAAATCATTTCAAATAAGAGTTTTTATATTTCCAATCTATAAATAACTAATCCTTTTAGTCCTTGTGTTATAGAACTATTTGTGGGATGAAATAATTGAACAATGGTTTCAATGTATTATTAATATATGTTTTTCTTGGTTTAACTTAGGGAGTGTTTTTCCACTATTGGTTCAAGACATCTTCAATGTATGCTTAGATGATTTCTTAGGGTTTCCACCAGAAGTTGAGGTTGATTTATCGATCGATTTGGTTTTGGGAGTGCAGTTGATATCCTTTTAATCCTACCATATGGATCCATATAATTTTAATAAGCTAAGAATTCATTTAGATGGTTTATAATCCAAGAGATTCATTCACCATAGTGTGGCTACATGGGCTACCCTAGTTCTTTTTTCAAATAAGGAAGATGATTCTCTCTTATTGTTCGTCTATTATAAGAATCTAAACTATGTCACTATCAATAATAAATATAATTTTATTAGAATAAATTATTTGTTTGATAAATGAAAAGGAGATATTGGTTCTATAAGATTGTTCTTCGGTCAAGTTATTATTCCCTAAATGTGAGAGACTCAGAAATTACAAATATATCCTTCCATATCTTTCATGAATACTATGGATATCTTCTGATGTTGTTTTATTTTAATAATCCTCATGAGGTCTTCATGGTTCTAATGAACTATATATTTCATCTGTATCTTGATTATTTCTTCTTGGTATTAATTGATTACATTATGGTCTCCTCTAAATAAAAATAGAAACATGAATTACATTTGAGTATTGTCTTAAAGATTCTTCAGAATCATCATCATTATAAAAAACTATATAAATGTATGTTTTTTATCAAAAAAAAATTAATTATTGGGAAATTTTATGTTTTAAAAAGTAATCTCATCCAATACTAAGAAGGTTAAGGTCATTATATATTATTAGGATCCCAAAAATGTCTTCAAGATACAAAGATTCTTACAATTCATTTGTTATTATCTGTTCTTCCTCAGGGACTCCTCCAAATTGGATTCACAATTGACTGTACTCACTCAGAAGGGAATTAAATTTTTATAGAATTTATAATTTCAAGTCTCGTTCATTAATTTTAGGCAACAATGGACGTCATCTCCAATTTTCATTAAACATATATCTGATAATTTTTTTGTGGCCTTTTATGATGTATCTTGTGTGGGTCTTGGTTGTTTCCTCGTGTTTGATGATCATGTGGTGGCTTATGTATCACGAAAACTCTAGAACATGAGAGGAAATATCCCTCCCAATACCTTGAAATGATGGATATTATGTACATGGTTAAGTATTGGTGGAATTATATGTTTGGAAAAAGGTCTTTGGTATACACTAATCATAATATCATAAGACATATTTTTTATGAAAATGATTTAAACTTTAGGCATACATGATGGGGGAGTATATTAAAACAATTTATTTTGATCTTACATACACTTTAGGAATGAGTAATGTTGTAATTAATGATTTAAGAAGAAAATTTCTACTTCAGGATTTGAAATAAATCAGTTAGTAGTGGAATCTTATGAGTCTTCTGTAGGAGATGCATTTGGATATAAAGGAATTAAAGGAGGTTATATTTCTTTCTATTATTTAGTTTACTCCTCATCTCCATGAGATCATTTCCTAGTATTAGATAGAGTATAATGAGTGGAACAATATTATTATAACTATATATGGTGTGGATACCACCAGCTAGTGGTCTATAAACCAAGAATGAATTATTTGTATCCAGAATATATGTGTGGTCTATTTTCTTATAAGAAAGTTAGTGATATAAGAGTATAATATATCATAGTGGGTTTTTAATTTTTTTTGTAATAAAAATATACTAAAATATGAGGCATCTGTATTGGTGTCTATGAATGAGATGTGATATACCAAATTTTATATTTTGGTGTTATACATGTTAGTGGGATAAATTCAATCCCCATAAATTAGGTAGTCTTCTCTAGCCACATATTTTCCCTACTTAGAAAATGGATTAGATTCTAGTGGTATTTATTATCATGATTCCATATACCCCTTAGGGAAGTAATTTTATTTGGGTTTTCATTGATTAGTTAACCAAATCATCCCATTTTATAATGAAAAATGATAATACAAAGGTAGAGGATCTCAATAAGCTATTCTAAGAGGATACATTAAAACCAAATGGTGTAACATCTTCCATTATATCTAATCAAGATCCTTGATTCACTTATCGGTTATGGAAGGTAAACCATGAGGCAATGTGATATCAAGTAAAATTGATCATAGCTTACCACCCTTAAATAGATGGAAAGATGGTACAAAGTATTCAGATTCTAGATGATATTACCTAAGATTTTGTTTTATATTTTGGTGGTTAATGAGATATAAATTTATGGATTTTTTAATTTTATTACAATAACAATTACCATCCCTCTATTCAGATGGCCCTATTTCAAACCCTTTATAGTCAGCCATGTCCATCTCCCTTATGTTGTGTTGGTCTGCATGAAACCTCTTTAGTGGGACCCATCCTAGTCTAGGAGATAACCATAATGTTTTAATATATTTGGAAGTATCTAGTAATGGATCAGAGTCTCCACATATATAATGTTCGATAATTTCAGCATCATTTTTAATTTTTAGTAGGTGAATGGTTGTTTTTGAAGGTACCACCCCATTTGGCCCATTTAAGGTTGGGAAAGAAAGGGATGGTTGCCCTGAGGTTCATGGTACCCATCAAGATCACAGATCAAATTCATAAGGTATCTTAATATATGGTTCTTTCATCTATATATTTTGGTTTGCTGGTTGATTTTGAAGGGTATAATATAGTTTCACAATCTATGATGTTGGTAGGTTTTATCCATAGAAACACCTAATAGTTCCCACACCCGTAATGGATTTGGGTCTTCTTTTCAAATGAATATTTTCATTGGGGTTTCAAGACCAATGAAATTTAGGAACTCACATTGGTATAGAGGATGGGAGTTTGGGATCATTGTACCATTTTTGGGGAATTATTTCTTATTCTGGGAATCTATTATTGATTTAATATATGTTCATAAATCTCTTCCATATTTAAATATAAGACCGGTTACTCTAATAAAATAATTCGGTATTGAATCATTCTATGTGTAAATGGGGTTCTATTAATGAGACCATATGTATGTATCCAAGGTTCCACATACATTTCCCATCATTTCTTATCAATGGGTAGCTACTTATATATTGATGTCATGAAACTAGTCACTCTAGAGTTTACTATCGTCCAAGAAGGTGATTGGTGTTTCAAGGATGGGATTGAACCTTCATGAGGTGTATTTCATATCTTGTTTATAACATGAATCAAAAACACATTGTTCATTTGATTCCAAACCATGTAGTTTAAAATAATTATGAAATGACATATATGAGTGCACATAGGAATTGGGAATGGATCTTTGGACTTAGGAAGGTATCTTATATATCCTACTTATAATAATAAATATAGTCATAAAATTTAAATCCTCCCCCAACCCACTAATGGTTGGTAACATAAAATTAATGACTTTGAGGGTTATTTCCCCTGGTTTACCAATATGGTAATTACATCAAGGCTTACACCGAGGTGGATTCCCCTATATGGGGTAGTTGTATCATTTCACTGAGTAGGTATTACCCACAAATGTTTCCATGGCTGAGGGAAAGTTATGATTCTATTAATATGATAATTGAAAATACCTAAGCCCACGTGATTCATCCTCACTGTGAGTGATAAGGGATAGGAAGTGATTATACTCACCGCATATGGATATATAACTTATGCATTGGGGAGTCCCTAATGGGGTGTTTGATATAGATCTCAGGCCTTAGGAATGTGTAATACATATCCTTCTTATAATAAGAATCAAAGTACTCATAGTTCAATTAGCTTCTCAATCCGCTTATGGGTGAGGAAGAATGATAAAACCATACAAAAGTTTTCATCATATGTGTTAGAGTGTCTGAGATATGGAGGGACTAACACTAACATGGATACCCATTTGAGCTTGGGCCTTAAAAAAGAGTAATTTGTATTCTATTTGAAATGGAATTAGATTTCTCATAATTTAGTTAATCCCTAACCTGATGATGAGTTGAGATTTTTTATTACACTCAAAATAATTATTATTACCCCAGTGTTTTTGGAAAGTTAGAAACTAATACCATGAAGGAATCCCATGTTACATATTTTTCCTCTATCCTATAATAGATAATTAGAGATGATGGTCATTAAAGTTCTATTGAATAAGTTTGGTATGATATCAAGTCCTATCTGAGATAATGAAATTGATAGGTTTTCATGAGTGTGTAACCTTAATCCATTAAGCATACTCCCCATATAGAGAGGGTTCTCATCCAAATATTCATGATCGGGGGGATCACATGGTATATTTCCAAGTCTATATTCTAGGATAAGTTGACATTTCATTTGGTGTCTTCCTAACATGTCATGTGTGTATGCCTAACATGTCCTGAGTGTTTGTTGTACATATCATGGTTGTCTTCCTAGAATGTATGAGGTTGTATAGACTTGTCCTATATATCTTGTGGAAATAATTGAGGATGGTCACATGATCCAATTGAATTTTTTGTTGATTATTTTTTTGATCTATTTAGACACATCCAATGGTGTTACATGATAAAGATTGACATATCCTAGAGTTGTTATGTGATCTGGATGACATGTTTGGAGGATTTACCATGGATTGGGTGATACATCTAGAAGAATTATCATGAATCAACATGTCCATAAGACTTATCATGACTTGGATAATAGGTCTGGAAGAAATTTTATGACTTGTATAACATTTATGGAGTACATTGCATGACATGGTGGACTTGTCCGGGTGTTGTCACATGATCTAGATGACTTGTATGGGTTATCTTTATTGACTAATGAATTGGTCACATGAATCACATGAAACCTTAACATAAAAATAAAAATATTAATATTCACATAGGATTTCATCATTTTCAACCTTTATCATATAAATGTCTCAATATTGTTTAGGATGTGTCCTATTGAGACATTGTGTGACCTTGTAATTATATAGAAACTCATTTTTTAAATCAGTTCAGCACATCAAAAGTACTTCATGTGATCAATAGGGTGGTCACATGAAGAGTATATATATATATTGAGTAATCCCTTAAGTTTTTCCTTGGGTTTTCCTAGTGGAAGACTCTTATGATAGCATGCCACTCCTCTCTGAGAATCTATCTATATCGTATGCACACATGTGTGTTTTTTTTGTTGTGAGAGAGGAGTTTATAATCCCCTCCACCTAGGATCTATGCCAATTTTTATTTATCATATTACACATATATATACTTGTGTTAGTGGATCATCACATGATTAATGTAAACCTTCCATAGGTCATCCATGTCGTTATCTTTATTTCACATGATAAACAGTGACCATGATATCACTCCATAATACCCATATTTATTGGACCCATATATTGTCAAAGGGATTTCATATAGTAAAATTGACATGTTAATGGGACTTAAAAATATTGTGATGATGTGTTAGGGATTCTTTATGAGATCATGATTCATATCAAAGGGGAATTAACATTATTGAGGGAGACTTTTCTAAGGCCCTTCGTGAGATCAAGTTGGTTCATTGGAAGGCCTTCACAATAAAAACTATGTAACTCTCCTTAATATAAAGGTACCAAAGTTTTAATCATTTATTATATAATTACTATGGTGTTCTTCCATATCTTATCTATTAGGTAATCAAATAATCAAATAGACATATATGATTTCCCTTGTAAGATGAAAGTGACATATCAATTGGCCTTTTCATGATAAGGCCATCATATTAGTGGGGCTTCTTCATACTCAATGGACTGGTCACACAGAAAGCATAATCACTTCTCTTGAAAATCACCTTAACTCACTTTTTCATGATACTCCCACATTTTTAGCTTTTATTATTTACTTGAAAATACATTCCACATTTTCCCATTGGTTTTACATCAGGGTGTCGCATGATTGATTGGATGTATATGCGGGCCTTTTCATAGTGAGGTTGTCATAACCAAAGGCTTTGATACTGTATGGCTAACATGCCACTATGGATATTACATGATCATTGAACTAATCACATGAGTCGTATAATCCATTCATGTGAACATTAGTGTAACTTCCATCACATTAATCTCATTCTATTTTCATAATTTATTTTATAAGGGGATTTGGGTGATTTTTATGTGCTTTTTGATTGATCAGTTTCATGATTAGAGTAAATCATCTGATGAAATTTCATATAATCCAAAATAATTATATGAAGGGAGTCATGAGATAAAACAGACTATCTGATGGGGATTTATAGTATTAGACTTTTTCATTGACGGGGATTCATGTGTTCATTATCATATCATGTGGAATGAATAATTCAGCAATGTGACATTCTTAGGGTCATGTTATTGTGTGTCTTCTTATGGGTCATGTGATTCACGTGATCCAGTAGGCTCCTATTTATGCATCCATGCTTCCCCTTTGTTACTTTTAGAGATAAAGCAATATATATTCTTCAGGTGTTTCTTTGATCCTAATATTGTTGATGCTCATTTGGCATGCATCAACAATATCATTTTCACCTCATTTAATGACCATTTATAACAATTTCATTTATCTCAACTAAATAGTAATCAATTGGATCCTTCTTATGGAATAAATATTGAACATCTTGAGTTGGATTAGGATTTATCTATCATCAATAAATTAATTTGGATCATTAGAATCTAGATCAAAGAGATTCATGGTAATTCTATTCATTTTTTTGGTGTTTTGGGGAAACACAAATGTGATTTTAATGATACATGGGAGAGTTAATATATTATAGGGGAGAAATGACCTATTTTATACTCAGGTCAATAATAGGGTTGACTTTATGGGGTTAGAAAGTGATATGATAGGTAGAATTTTCATATCCACAATGTCATTATAAGGTATTAGATGTAATATTTCGTAATTTTTATCTGGAAATTTAATTTTGGATTTTGTCAGTTATAAAATTTGAAAATTAAGGAAACAATAGGATTCACACAGTTAGCACATGATTTAAACTTATCATACAACAAAATATTCCAAATCTATAGTTTGGTATCAAAGACAATTTTTATAGTTGAGGTATGGTTTTCATAACCTTGTGGCCAAACTAGGGGACTCACCCATGTGGTTCCATTTATACCTGTATGGTTAGCTCGTGGTTTAGAAAACATCACAGTTAAATAGTGTGCTCAATCTAGAAACATAAAAATGTGAAATTTCTCAAGTACTCATGCACCAATTAAAACCTCTAAAACTATTTTTCCTCCATCATTTGATGCTTGACTCCCTATCTCACATGAGGCTTAACTCCATGTAATGACCCCAAATCCAATAACTTAGAGTTGGTGTCTATTCTATTACATTGGAATAAGATACAAGGGATCACATCACCAATGATAGATCAATTTTGTAATCGTGAAGAACTAGATACATATATGATTCCCATTTTATATTGTACATATATAAACATATAATAGTAAACATTCATGCATCCTTGATATTATTCATCAAATAATTCTTCATTTCTAGGGGAAAGGAAAAAAATGTGATCTATGATGATCAAAAAGGGTTACTTATAGGGTAAAATATCATGAGTAAATAAGGTCTAATCAATATCTCTAGTTAAATAACTGAAAAAATGTGTCATTTAATCAAAAAAATTAATGAGAAAAGAATCCACGGATAATATCAATGATGTAATATCATGGATAATAATAACTAAATTATTGATGAACTAAATTCTTAATATTGGATATCATGAACTCATACATCATGATATATTTACCATCAAATCTGTATGCCAAGTCAATTTAATCTATGGGTAGGTATACACCAAAACATCATTTTATAAGGCCAGCTAGTGGGTTTGACTCATTATACTCATCAATGCATCAAGGAGATATATATAACTAGGCCCCACCCATAACTGCATGTCCAATTAATTCATTATATATAGAATGATCAGTTTAGTTCATAAACAATATGTATTATCAATAAATATATGTATTGAATAAAGAATACAGAATATTAATATTTCTCTAATCAATGAAATAGATTTCATAGTAAAACACCACATGTAGAAATGGTATATAGTTTAAGAAACAATTATATTTATGATACAAATAATATGTATATTTAATATAAATATAATATCCAATGAAAAATATTCAATATAAAGTAAATGTTTCAAGAGAAAGATATTTACCACAAAATTAATAAGAGGTAAAATATGACTATCAATTATTTTAAAATATACGTTTTGAAGTAAAATCATCTCCTTTAAAGAAATAATGAAAATAGAAGGGAAACATTAAAATAATTATTCACAAAAAATATTTCTTTGAAAATAATTCAAAACATATATAAGATGCTAAATAGTGTAAAATGGTTATGGTGGAGGAAAATCCATTAATTTCATATTCATTAAAATGAAAAATTCCTTTCGACTTTTGGGAAAGAATATAAAAAATAAACCTTTTTAAAAACATTTAAAATATTCTTTTAAACCCTTAAAAATTAAAGGATAAAATTAAATTTTATTAATCATTATTTTCATAAAATAAAGATGAATTTTGTAAAACAATTATCCAAAATGGAATGGAATAAAAATATATCTAATCAAAAGATAAATAAGATTGTATTCTATTTTAATCATTATATAGATTGATTCAAGTTCAAAATATAAGAAAAGTTAAAATAAAACATGAAAAATCATTAAATTATCCTAGGATAATAAAATTTATGGATTTTATGAAGGATATATTATAATATTCCTTCAATTAAAAGAAGAATAATCACAAAAAATGAGATTGTAAAATAGTTTCTTACCTCTTTGGTAACTTTTAAAGTTTAACTCCTTGGAAGATTAAACTTGAATTGAAAATTTAATCATCATTAATAAATATATATATATATATATACATATATATATTGATATTAAATACATAAAAGGAGTATTATATAAACCACATAAAATTAAATAGGTGTATAATACCAAATATGTCTTAATGGAGTGGAAATTGAGACGAAATCCCTTACCTCAAGTTATACATTCCTCGTAAGTGATTTTAACCTCAATTATAATAACTTTATATTTATTATACCTATATAACAAAACAATATACATATATATAATATTATCTATGATCTATTTATAACATCTTTACACTCATTTGTTAATAATATTTTATTATTATCATTGTTTGAAGTGTTAACTGCTTCATTGTTTATGTATTTTTTGATTAATTAGTTATGATCCTTGTATCTTGATTGTGATTATATCATATACTGAATGTTCTTCAAGATATAAAAATAATAAATATTAATTTTATAAATATCTAAAATCATCTGTGAAAATGAATATGAAAATTTAATCACATTGCTTTGTGGAGATGGTAAGTCGTACGTATGCATGATTAATGTTAACTTTCTTTAATAGGTGGAAGTGTACGAAAGTAGATTATATTTTATAATAATAAAATTATAAATATATCATAATTATTATAAAAATTAAAAAGTTTCATCCTTATTAAAATCCATGTGAGGTATTGATGGAAAACAAATTACATCGGTATGTGAGGTGGTTTCCCACCATATACACAAGTAATGGTTTTGTTTCTCATTTGATAGATAAGTAGATGAAATAATATTATTCTATAAACACAATAACATATCATTATATAGTATATACTAGTGTTATGATATTGTAATTGTTTGGACTATATAAAAACATACTTGTCATACATAGATATCACATCTTGTTAGATGAAGATCCATTATATAACATAATGATTCATGCCAGAGTCATATAAGTCTATTATAATTGAAAACATGGATATATAAACTACTGGTTCATAATTGAACTAAATTATCTTCCACAAATTCCTTTACACTATCACCCTTCCTGGAAATATCACACTCAATACCTTTCTTCATGACCTGGGGAAATGAAACATTAGAAAGGGTGAGATCAGATACTCAGTAAGGGTAAACAAGGAAGATATCAACATAACATGAGAATACAGGTATCAGAACATGAGAATAACATTTTTAAACATACCCTATATATCATATATCATAATATTGAACCCTGGTGTAAATATTGGAAGTTCATAAGATATGAATCATAAAGTAATCCAATAAAATGTTCCATTAGCATATGACATAAGTTTATGGAATACAATAAAGCATAGAAAATCATTTCAAAATTAGTAAATTATCAATAAAAATACTATAATTATGGATTTTGTTCCCTCCCTAAACTATATTAGTATTCATGGTTCACTACCAAAACTATCAGAGTGGATAGAGTCCATTAATGAACTAGGTTCACTCCCTATTCTAGTCATATTTATCACGTGAGATATTCATCTTTATATGTCCACTTAAGGACCCTAGGGTTGGTCTTTTGGGGAGACAAAAATCTGTAAATCATGGATAAGGAAATTTTAAAGTGAATTTTTTAGGGTTTTTTCAATCTATAAGTCTCGTATTGGTGTAAAGTATAGAAATGGGGAATCTTATTTTAAAAGGGATAAATTGGAAACACTATGAATTTACTAAAAGATTAAAATATAATATATTCATTCTCAAGAAAAAATGGTTCCAAATAGAAATAAATATGAATAAAAAATATGTTATGTTTGAAATAACATCATAAAATTAATTTTATATAAATTTTGGTGTTATTTTTCACCTTATATTTTCTATTAACACCTTCATTAACCATTTTTAACCATAATTGCGAGAAAAACTATTTCAATCTTAAAGGGATTTGAATGTTAAAATAAATGGAAAATTAACACAAAATAAACTAAGAAAGATATTTTAACCATATTCCATTCACTTGTATGGATATGAGTTTTATTAGAAATTTTAAATCATTTAATAAAATATTATTTATTATAAAGTATCATTTATGTCAACTTTGGAAATATTCATTTTATTTGATTTTAAAGACACAAATACATAGATAAAATTAAAATATACACCTTAAAAACAAAAATAATATGTTATATTCATCTATAGAATTAATTTAACACTATATGTCACTCAGATTATTTTATTTTTAATATTTTCTAAATCATTTATTTTATTTATCTTTTAATTGAGGAGATATTGTGTCAGTGTTAAGTTAGAATTTAAATTAATTATATAACTACTAAGAATTGTAAATAAAATTAAATTATAGAAATAATTTAATGAATCTCAAATGACCAATAATATTCATTCACAACATCTTTTTCCCATATGTGAACACAGAAGAGATATTTAATGGTAAGAGAGTACCATTTTGGATTTTTCTTTACATTAAATATTATAAAGGTAATTTTCATAGAAAAGTGTCCCTTAAAAAATTATATTGTGCCAAATTTTATATGGATAGAATTTCCTTGTTTAAATAATAATTAATATGAAAAATGGTGACCTTTATATTTATTTTTAAACTAGGTTAACCTGGTTTTCTTTTTATTAAGGTGATAAATTTTTTCACCGTTATTATTCAAAATAAATAAAAATAAAAAGAGAATATTAACCTAATCTATAACTCCTGATTATAAATATGTAATCTAATTTTAAAAATTCAATTTCTATAAGTGGAGATAATTAATTTTAAAATATGTGTTTAAAATGTGATGAAAACCATTTTTTAGGAAAAAAAATTTTAGGCATAAAAATGGATTTATTAATTTTCAATGCCTAAAAATAAAAAAAATATTAAAAAACTGATTGAATATATAATATATTAATTTCATTAGAATAATTCACAAATAGTGATTAATTCAATTTATTAAGTTAGAAATAAATTGGGATCAAAAGAACCATTTTTCAAAAAAAAACCATTATTTTAAAAAAATTACTTTCATATATAATTTCTTGATAATAAAATAATTTATTTTATAAATATTTAAACCCTAAAATTTTTATAGTTTAATCATTCATATTCATACCCATCAATCCAATAGTTGGACTATAATTGTGATATTAAATAATAATATTTCAATATTATATCATGGTTCGTTTAAACTTGATGTTGTGTATAATGAAATATATCCATGAAAAAAATATAAAGAAATATATCATAAAATCTCAGGGTTATACAAGTACATAATTCAGTGTGGAAAAATAATAAGAAAAATTTAAGTGCTTGGTGAAGCTGACTACCTATTCTTTGAAATATCTCATTTAGATCTCCTCTTAAGGGACCTAGAGTTGGACTTTTGGGAAGACCAGAACCTCTAGAACTTGGATAAGAATACTAAGAAAACATTTTGGTAGGTATTTGTTGATATAATTGAATCTAGTTGGGGTATATAAGAGAGGATAGGTGGTTCCTTTTATAGTGAATGAAAGGAATCACATGGACTTAGTACAAAATTTAAAAATAAATACATTTTTATGTGAAAGTGGAATTGTGTGGATAGAATTATAAATATAAGATATTATATGAATGAAATAACTTCAACCAAAAAATATATTTGTTTAACAAGTATTTAAAATATTATCTTTTGGTTTAACCCCTTCATTAAACAATTTTAACCTTAAACATAGTAACAAATTTTTTCATTATTTAAGTGTTATAATTTTACTTATAAGGTATAAAATTGATAACTAATGCACAATAAATGAAATTTTAGACCAATTATCATCCTATTTGTCATCATGAATTATTTTAATAATTTTTAAATAATTTAAAAAAATATTTCTTAAAATAAATTGCTTTAATTTATTTTAAGAACTATTCATATAATTTGAATTTAAAGAAATCAGGATAAAGATAGAATTAGAATATAATAATTTTCACCATCCATAATAAATTATTATAAAATATATAATTCTTTTGGAACCATGATTCATCCCAAAAAAATAGTACTAATTCTTTCAAAATTATATACATTGATTTTTCAACTCCTTGCACAAGAATTATGTCAATGTAATATAAGAACTTAAGGAAATTATGTAATAACTAGAAATTATAAGTAAATTAACATAATAAAAATAGTTTTAGTAGTCATAAAATAAACTTTAATATTCATTAAAAACTTGTTTTTATCTCTATGTGATCTTTTAAGAAAATTTAAAGGTGAGAGTGTGATGTTTTATATTTTTCTTTACCTAAAATAATGTAAATGTCATTACCGAAGGAAAATGGAACCAAAATGCCATTTATTTGAATTTAGTATATATATATGGACTAATTACTATCATATAATTAAATAAAGGAAACTGGTGGAGATATTTTTAATTCCTTATCAAATAATAGTTAAACATAATTACCTGATTTACCATTTATTGTGATGATACATTTTACCATGATTAATCTTTATAATACAAAAAATAAAAAGAAAATATTTAATAAATTTGAACAAAATGATTCAAAATATTTTATCCATATTATGAAATTTAAATCCAATAGTATTTAGGAATTAATTTTAAAAAAATCCACAAAATGTGATGAAAAATGGTTTTCCAGAAAAATGTGTCTTAAGCCTAAAAATTTACTTGTATAAAAATCATGTAAAATTTTCATCCTAATAGAATTAATTATATTTTTAAAAATAAAAATAATATTTCATTATTAAAATAAAAAATATAATGGTAATTTTTAATTACTTTATTTAAAGAAAACAAATTGTTTTTTACAAAAAATAGATATTTTGGACTATTCACTGAAAAATAATTTTTTTTAAAAAAATCGAAAAAAATAAAACAAAAAGATAATATTGATGATTTAAAAAATTAAATAACTATCACATAATAATATTTCAATATTTTTTAATTCCTTTTTTAACTCATTGTTGTGTATAAAGAAAGATATCAATGAAATTAGATTTATTTAAAGTGAAATATATCATAAAATATAGGGGTGTTACATTAAACCCCCTTATAATAATTTCACCATCAAAATTCCATCACTTTGATATATCCAATGTAGGATACTTCTTACTCACCACATCCTCTAGTTCCCCCATATCATCTTTAAATTTATAGTTTTTCCACAAAACATTAACTAGATGAGTAGTCTTGTTTAATAACACATTCTTTTTGCAATCCTAAATATCAATTTTTTTCCTCAAAAGAAAGATCTTTATTAAGAGGTATTACCTTTGATTTTAGAAAATTTGAAGGATAAGTTTTTTACCTCCTCATAAGAGACACCTAGAACACATCGTGAACTTGAGAGAGATTTGGTGGAAGCACAAAGCAATAAACTACCATCCTGATATGATCAATAATGTTGAAGGGTCCAATATATCGATGACATCGCTTGCCCTTCATTCCAAATCTCAAAAACTTATTCCAAATAGATACTCATGGTAATACCATTTCACAAACTTTAGACTCCATATCTCACTGATGATTATTATCATAACTTTTTTGTAGACTCTAACATTCTCTTAGGTTTTGTTGAATGGATTTATCATTCTCTTCCATTTCCAAAATTAGTTTAGGTCCTAATAGCTTTTATTTTCCAATATTATCCTATCACATTATATTTATTCACTTTATTCCATGTAGGTATTTATAAGTATCCATATGAATTCTTGAGAGAAAATATCATTTTATGAAAATAATACCATAGGAAGGTGTTGATCCCAACCACATTTGAAATCCATAGAGGAAGATCTCAACATTTCATTTATAGTTTGAATGGTACTCATAAAATAATAATTTATCAAATGATGATAATCAGTATTGAACTCAATTGTGTATCCTAATATTTCTTAAGGATTATCTAGAAAATAGAGGTAAACCTAGGATCCATATTAGATATGATTGAGAGTGGTACACCCTACAATATCAAAACTTCCCTAATTTATTAACGAGTAAGTGGATCAAGAGATAAATTTTATCTAATAGTGATAAATAAGTTGAATTTATAAGTTGGTCAAGTATAATTGAAATAGAATTGCATATTTTATATGTTTTGAGGAGTTTTATGATAGAATCCATAATAATTTTTCACATTTAAATTTTTGTTTGGGTAATGGTTGTAACACCCCCTTAGACTTCTACCTCTCATCTTTAAATTTCTGATGCTCCAAGTATCATGATAAATAATCTAAAATATATGATTTTGTGTTATCCAACTAAAAATGATCTTATATATCTCTATACATATTTATAATTCTAGGATCAATAGAGAATGATGAATTATGATCCTCATCCAATAGCTCCTTCTTAATTTTTGGTATTAACAGAATGCATACTCAGATTATTGACATTATCATTCTACCATTATCATGATTAAAATCAGGATCATTCCTTTCCTTATTATATAATTCCACATCTTCCTTCTTCTTATTATTAATCCTCTCATGTATGTATGGTTGAATGTTTATCTGAGAAAGATGTGATTTGTTACCTTTCCTCAAGAATTTATGGTCTATCATTTTTAAACCATAAATATTAGATATCTTTTAATCCTTGGAAAGAATAAACATTCATGGCATTTCTGACTCAGAGAACCTGCATCCTTTTTCACCTTCCCAGGGTAGAAATATATTAAGGAGTCATAATATTGGATCAACTCTAACCATATTTTTTGACAAATATTCAACTATTTTTGTGAAAATATATACTTCAATATTTTATGATCAGTATATATTTCAGACCTTTCACCATAAAGATAATTCCTCTATATCTTCAATGAAAAAAATATCAATTTACGCTCCAAATCATGAGTTGGCTTATTTTTATCAGGAATTTTCAATTGGTAAGAGGCATAAGCTATCAGCATTCTAATTTGAATGAGGACTAATCCCATTACCATATTTGATGCATCACTATAAATCACATACCCTTCTTCACTACAGGGTAGTGAAACCACAATCATGTCAACTGACCTTATCTTCAATTCTTTGATATTATCCTCACATTCATTTATCAACTATAACATAGCTCCCTTCCAAGTAAACTTGGTGAGTGGATTATATAGTCATGAGAAATATCTTAAAAGAAATGATAAGATCCATCCAACCAAAGAAAACTATTGTTCTCAGTAACCATGATTGATCTAGGCTAATACTTAAAAAAATTTATCTTTGAATGATCAACTAATATTCCCTCACTTAAAATTATATGGCCTAATAATGAAACGTTTTAACCAAAATTCACAATTGGTGAATTTTTTATGTAACTTCTCATTTCTCAGGGTCAGAATATCAAACCTCAAATGTTCACTATGCTCTTCCATAATATTGAAATATATAATAATATCATCTATAAATACTACCACAAACTGATCAATGTAATTTCTAAAGACTCAATTATTTAAATACATAATTATAGATGAATAATTGCAAAGTTAAAATGGAATTACTATAAATTCATAGTGACCATACCTCGTATAGAATGTTGTCTTGGGAATATCATCCATCTTGACCCATATCTTTTTATATCCATATCGAAGATCAATCATGGAAAAATATTGATCTTCTCCTAATTGATCAAACAAATCATTGATATGGTTTATAGTATACTTGTTATTAATAGTGATTTTTAAGTTCCTAATTATCAATGAAAAGACTAATTTTCCTATCTTTCGTCTTAACAAAAAGAATAGTTGTACCCAATGTTGAAGTAATAGGATAAATTAATCCTTAAGATAAATTCTCTTAGAGTTACATCTTTAATTCCTACAACTTAATCAAGTCCATTCTATATGTATTATTCGAAATAGGTGTAACACTATGTATGAGTTTTAATTAAAATTCAACTTCACCATTTAAGGGAGGATATGAAAAATCTTTTATAAATATACTATAAAAATATTTTACAATATATGTTTCATAAAGTTTTAGTTTCTAAATAACCATATGAGATAAATATCAATTTTAACTATGTATTAGAACCCATATAATGTAAATAATTACCATTGGAATTTTAATTTCATCTATGAACCTATATACTATCATAGGTAAATTTATAATATCTAATGTAACATACCTTTCTCAATAATTGATATGGGATCTATACTAATAGATCCATTCCATGCTCAATATTAAATAAAATTCACCTAGGGGAATAATAACAATATTTTCAAGAAGTGAATTCTCATAAACTTCTATCAGAGAATAGCTGTAGACTTGAGATTCAGTCATCATATCATTAGGGGTTTTCACTGCTAACTCAACATGTAATTGTTGAGATGGTGATGTGATACCCTTAGAAAATTATTTAAATATAAAATAGTAGTTAAAACCTAAATCAATTAAACAATCATTATTATAGTGGATTATAAGTGTTCCTTTCACCAAATCTCTTGGAAGATACACTTTGACTATATAAATTCCATATGCTTGGCCATATCCCTTTAGAATATTCTATGATAAGTTTATTTGATGATTAGGGAAATATTTTGAATAATACCTCATTTATTTATTGTTTAATCATATAGGTTTCTTTCTTTTCCTTATATTCATTACTCAGATGCCTCTTATCTTCACACTTTTAACAAACTTGCATTCCCTTTAATAATTTTATAGGATATTTCATTGTATAATTTTTACATTATGGATGTTTCTTGGTTCCATTATACATCTTATTTGATTCATTCTCTTTTTCTTTATGCCCAATCAACTACTTATTATCTTGATTTTACTTGAATATTTTAGATCTATAAATTATTTCTATGTCTTCATGGAACTTGATACTATATCATCATATCATGAATTTTTTTGAGAAACTAGTTCCCTTTAAATACTTAGATTATTCCCATAAAATAAATTCTAATCTTTATTTCTGAATTATGTATATAATATGTATCATTACTAGTTAATATTGTAAAGTTATCCTCATACTCTAACACGCATTCTTCTTCCTTCTACATTAATGTGATGAACATCCTTTCCATTTCATCGCACTTTTCACAAGGGAATTATTTCTCAAAGAATATCACTTTAGAAGTTTTCCATTCCATTATTTCTATTTTTTTAACCTCTTTAGTGTTTTGTATCAATAACCACCATTTATTGGAAACTAATTTCAAATAATACACTGGTAGAATAACCTTTTCGCTTTTATTTCCTTCCAAATCTAGGAATTTTTTTGAGGGGATTTATAAGGACCCAGCCTTAAACCTTACTTAATATTGAGTTAATACAAGATTACACATTGGGTATATTTTCAGGTTTAGGGTTTTAGAGAATTAGATCATAAACATGCATTACATTCCACATTTAAACAAAGTGGTTACATAAAAGATAGTATTCATTTTTTCCCATCAACAGAAACATATTTAAAATAAAACATGGATTCTTTCTTGACACTTCCTTGACACTATCATCATATCATGTACCTTTCCCTTGACCTGTGAAAAACATTTCAAAAACTTGGGATGAGCATAAAAAGCTCAGTAAGGGATATAAAAATATATGGAAAGGAAACATGAGTACATGTACACATAAGAAACAATGAAATCATACTTTTCTCATAAAACATAATCACTTTAACATACCTCATCAAATCATGAATAAATCATAGAAATCATAAGACATAAAGGTAACTTGAGGCATTCATAACATTCTTATGTAGGGAGTAACCCTCTTGGTTACGTTTGGAATACCCACCATAGTATATTCCCTAAATCTCTTCGGAGAAACCTTAATGTTTCACTCCTTCGCGTTACCCAATGCATTGGAGAGATATATCGGGCTCACCCGCCCTTATCTTATCACAGAACCACCCGTCTTCATAACAATGCCCAAGAACCATAACATAATCTTATCACATAAAACATGCAGAAAGGAAACATAACATTTCCACCTTTCAATAACAAGAAATCAATACAAAACACTGATATAAAAACACTATGAAAACCATTTTCAATACAAAAATAAAATAAAAGTAAAACATGGTATTTAATTTTCTTTTAAAAATAAGGTATGGCTTGTAGAGGAAGCCGAAACTCAAATAATGGTCACGGCGGTGGAGAAGTCGTTGTCGCTGCATACGTACGACAAAAAAACATTCCTTTTGTCGTTTAATAAAACACTTTGTATAAAAAAATATTCCATTTGAATAAGCATAAAATTCAAAGGGGTTTATACACCATATAAAATAAAGTTGTTTATAAAACAAAATATGCCTCAATGAAAGGAGATTGAGACGGATTCCCATACAAAGACGGTATCCTTGGTTTAAGGATAAATCAATTACATAATTATGTGTGACAAATGAATACACCAAATATAAGTGGATATTAAGTGTAAAACAATCAGAGTATATTCACACATATTCATAGAACTACATATTCAAGGAGTACAAGTTTATCCCAAAGAATCAAATTTGGGTTAAGAAGTTCCCTTGCAAAAAATTGGCAGCCTAACGACGTCACTACAAAATTCAGAAAATGAGTTGATGAGAGATAAAAAAGGTATCTCATCACATGGACATAAAATTTAAATCAATAAGGATATAGAAGAACATATCCCAACATAATATTATGTGAATTAAAAGACATAACAAAAGAAGTATTTTAAAAAGAGGAGGGTGAAAGGTTCCCTTACCGACATGGGTATCTTTCGAAACATACACCCCGTGAAAGAAGGACAATACAACATTGATGTAAATACTAATAAATGAAATTATATTACTCAATGAGTAAAATAATGGGCATTACATACACCACTAAAAGTAAATTGTGGCAAATGTAGCATAAATCTCACGGGAATAAAAGTGAGATGAAAAATCCCTTACGAAAACTCGGCAGCCTAACGGCGCCACTTAAAACATACAAAAATGGATTGATGAGATCAAATAGGGTATCTCATCATATTAACATAAAGTTTACAGAAATAGGAATATAAAATAACATCCCCTAACATAACAAAGAGGAGATTAAAATAAGTGACATAAAGAAGAGTACTTAAAAAGAAAGAGAGAGATTAGATCTCTTACGAAAATTCGACAGCCTAACGGCGCCACTCAAAACATCCAAAATGGATTGATGAGAGAGAATATTGTCTCTCATCATATAAACATAGAAATTACAGTAACATTAATATAAAATAACATCCCAATAACAATAAATATGAGATTTAAAAGGAATGACATAAAAGAGTGTACTTAAAAAGAAAGAGAGGAGTAGGATCCCTTACCTCAAGTCCAACTTGTCTTGTTCGTTTCTTTATATTCCTGAATAATAAACTTTGGTCAATTTATAAATTCCTAAGTACCTCCTTTAAAGATTATTATTCAGTTCATATCACATATTATAATTTTATAATAATTGGTTAATAATATGAGTTCATATCAGACGTTTTTGTCGATGTTTGGTACATGAGTCATAAATGAACTTGTTTGAAAAAATGATTTTCCATGTAGTTATAAGTAAATAATTTCTAGATTAGTATTAATGATTAAAATATCATATATATCCAGTACATATTTATTTTATACTATTTCATATCATTTGAAGATAAAAAACGAAAAGCATCGTTCATGGAGACGGTAGGCCGTACGTACGCATGAATGCTACTTTCATTTTTTCTTTGTAATATTAATGGAATTAAAAATAAATGATATATATATATATATAATATAATTACAGTATAATATATATGTTATATAGGTCACATATTTTCATTAATTTCATTGTTTATAAATTCCATGTATTGCATGTACAAATCACATCACTTGAGGGGCGGTAGTCCACACTTCCTCATATGAAATTATCGCATTTACACAACAAGAAAAAAATAAAGGTATGGTTTAAATATAAAATAAATAAGCATATATTAAACATAAATACCATATATATCATATATAAAATACAGTGACATCATAATGGCCACCTTTTAAGGTGTTAAAATAATATTGAACAATCATCGTTTCGTGAGGCAGAAAATCGCCAACCACAGAAACAGTATGTTCATTAACCATTAGACGAAGGTGTGTGTAAGTGTAGCTCGAATACTTCTTATAAAAACATCCTAGTATATTTAATATACTGTAGTTGTTACAAAAGAAATTAATAAAAAGAGTTTAGGGTGTTGGAGAAGCAAAATAAATCAAAAGGACATAAGTGAAGACATTACCTTAAAATTGGGTAACTCCCTTTGGTTTGAGATCAAAGGCTTCCTTGGGAAGCCTTCTGCCCAAATTGAGGATTCAAGGAGTTAGAGAGGGATGTGGAGAGACAAAATGGGCAGGGGTTGGCCGATCCAAAGGCTTTGGAAGTGTGGGTAAGGAGGTAGAGGTGGGGGCCTTTTATAAGAGGAGAGGAGGGGCACTCTTGGAAAGTAAAGAAATGTTAATTTATTTTAGAATGAGTTTTGGATTTTAATGGTCCCACATTGATGTGTTTCGATGATAAGGTGATAAGGGTTCCAAGTCCACCAATAAAATAGGTTTTGTACATGTGTAGGTCTTAGATATTACATTATCTTTCCATTTTATTTAAATCGTTAAATAATGAGGTCATCGCTGCATCATCATCATGATGTCATAAATAATTTAATTTATTTAATGTCTAAAAATTATAAAAAAATACTATGATTTAGTAAATTGTTTTAGATTTCCAATTACTATTTATAGTCAAAAATCTGACTTGTATAACCCCATGTAAAAATTATTTTAGTAAAACATCTCATGTTTGTGTCATTTTTACTTTAACATTAAATAAAAAGATATTTATGTCATTTTCCAACCAAAGTGGATCCATGGGGTCCCCAAGTTGACCCATGTATTGTCTCAGTCGGCCATGACCCATCCAATGAGGGTAGGACATGTGTCTAGGTCATTTCATTTTATTAAAACATTATTCTTACCTTAAACTACACTAATTACCTCTAATCGCGATTAAAAACTTAATAAGTTACTATTCACCAAAAAATTATTCTAATCCCATTGAACCAAATTTTACTTCTTAATGAAAACCATGTATGTCGGATTTTTGAAATTCAAAACACAAAGACAGAAAAATTTCATTTAAACGGAAAATCAGTTTTTATAAGTACCACTTAGTGGTTTCACTATTCATCAAAAATTGAAGTTTTTCAGAAAATTACCAAAAATTCACCCTAAGCTATATTTGATATTCCGAATTAAAAAATGATGTCTATTTTACAAAATTCAAAACATATAAGTTGAATTAATTAATTTAATAATTAATTCCCGCTGTCAAAACAAATAGCATCTTTTTATGAAACAAAAAGAATCAAAAGATTGACACTGGTTTAAGTCTGATTTCAAAGTGAAATTAATTCCAACGACCACTATTGGATTAAATGGTAAAAATATATTCTAATTTAACTTTAAAACCAATTAAAAGAATAATCTAATCATATAAATAAATTATATTAAAAAGAGGTTTTGAATTAAAATACAACATTTTTCACTATTCATTAAAAATTGAACTTTTTCGGAAAAATACCAAAAAATTACACAAAGTAAATTTTGATGTCCCGATTCTAAAGAAGAATTTTATTTTGTCAAATATAACACATAAAATTTTCAAAAAGTGGATTTAAAATAGGTTCGCCATCAAAAGGCGCTTAATCGACCTTTTAAAGAATATTAGAATGTTTACGCTTAAAATTGGATTCATTCGCATTTTTAATCCTCTAACATTTATTGTAAAAAGTAAAAATATTTGAAAAAAATATATAATAATTTTTTACTTAGTTCTGTTCATTCCTGCCATTACAACGACTAGGCGGTAACTACCATTTAAAATAATATTATTTTATTATTTTAGTGCAACGTAAGATTTCAAAGGAACTCATTGTTGCGTATTGGGTAAGCCATCAAGAATAGCGTCCCCTTTAAATTAATATTAAAATTTTATTCACAAATAGGGATAAATATAAAGATTTAATATTCTTTATTTACCTGGGGTGTTACATCCTTCCCCCTTTTAGTAATTGCGTCCTCACAATTTTAAAATTAGGCTCAGAAACATCCTTGAAAGTCCCACATCGGAACAAGAGTCGGTAAAACAATCACTTTAAAATAAAGAAAGAGAAGTAAAGAGGTCACCCGAGTTAACCCATACTAGGATTCCATGTAGGAAAACATGGACATGGAGGAGAAAACATAAGGTCATGTTCTGATGTAGAGTGATAGAAAACATTTTTAGGAGAAAGTTAACCACAAGAAAATCACAAACTTGTGATGGGTTAAACTGTATTCGATTCCCCAGAAGGAAAAGATAATAGACAACATTTTTGTTTTAAGTTACTTTTTATTAAGGAATTTATTCATAAGGAAACATAATCACTTATCATGTTGACTTTCAACTTTTATTAGATTCCTTACACAAACTCATATTTTCTCCAAAAGACAAGTATTTAGGAAGACTTGTTCACATTAAGAGTACTATAATCAACTTCTAGAGAATCACCTAATCCACAAAAGAGAACTATATACTACCCATGTCTTTAGACTTTAACCCAAACCAAAACCAAAATGGTTATTACAAGATCAGATAATCCAGAAAAGGATAACCCTTTATAAAAAGAAAATCTATTCTTAATCTCCAAAATTTGTCCAACAAAACCCAAAGTTCAACGAGGACCATTCGATAAAAAAATTTCCATAAAATCCTTCAAAGTAAACCAAACTAAGATTGAAACCCAAATATTTGAAAGATACAGTCACATAGTCTTCCAAGTTAAATCATAACATTTATCTCTAAACAACATCAATTGCTATTAATGTCTCGTGTTGAAAAGTAATTAACCTAATCACATATCCTCCATGATAGGTTAATAAATTTCCATAGATAACCCAAAATCATCTTACTCTTAATTCATAAAATCATCTCGCTAAAAATAATCAGTCAAACTAAACAGGGACTTCACGTAGTCTAGTGGTAGTTGATAAATACCAGTCGCACTTTGGTTGTGGGTTCGATTCCCGCAGCTTTGACCGACGCGACGGGTTGTCACACGGTCTGCATGTTGTCCTTTTTATAAAACTTCAAAAATAACCCTAACATGTTTTAACCACAATAGTTTCCTTATACCTCTCATTTTCATCCAAATTAGTTATGATCTCAACATCTTAATTCTTGAAGTCTTATTTCACCACCATAAGATAAAATAAAATGATTCCCAAAATGAATAACATCATACCTTGATCATGGAGTCCACTCGGTTTCATCGTCATCTTGCTCATGTAGGTAGAAGTCCCATGCATTACAACAATGATTTAGAGATCTTTAAAAATCATTTGCTTCCTCCATCCAAATACACCTTGTACAACATGGGTCATATGGGTGTTCACAAAAAAACAGTTTTGGAAAATAATCATGTATGACATATAATTCCAAAAGATCTGATAAAACATGATTTCTATAAAATAGTAGGACAGAATTTTAGTTGAAGCTTTCTATTATTGGTCCTTTTAAAATACCATAAGTATGTGCTGAGATACTATATTTTAAAAGCAAATATAAATATGTTGCGCAAGGGTCTCCTTCCTCAGCACCATTTTTAAAATCATAATATGCTTCAAATTCTTGTGATAGGGTAAAATATTTGAAAATACCTTGATAATATTTACCTTTCTTGAAAATATGAGAATATTGTGAAAATAGTATTTGTCTAAAAACAACCCATGATCCACGATGATAATGAGGTATAGTGGAGGTATTTGATATCTCAAACAACTTCTTTCAAGTTAGTTGTATGCTAGAAAAAGTTTCACAATCATCTGAACATTACGTTGCAATAATTATTGCAAGCATGTCATCAGGAATAGATAAGAATTTCGTTTGAGATCCTTCTCCTTCCATTCGTAACCGACTTTACTTGACCTGAAAAAAGTTATAAAACAAGGATTTAACTAAAATAATAGATATAGGGACTAATCATCTGCCTAACAAAAACTCTTAATCCCTAATGTTGTCTAAACCGACCTCTGATACCAACTATAAGGCCCCAGCCTTAAACCTTACTTAATCTTGAGTTAATACAAGATTACACATTGAGGATCTTTTCAGGTTTAGAGTTTTAGAGAATTAGATCATAAACTTGCATTATATTCAACATTTAAACAAAGTGGTTACATAAAAGATTGTATTCATTTTTTCCCATCAACAGAAACATATTTAAAATAAAACATGCATTCTTTCTTGACACTTCCTTGACAATATCATCATATCATGTACCTTTCCCTTGACCTGTGAAAAACATTTCGAAAACTTGGGATGAGCATAAAAATCTCAGTAAGGGATATAAAAAATATATGGAAAGGAAACATGAGTACATGTACACATAAGAATCAATGAAATCATACTTTACTCGTAAAACATAAGCACTTTAACATAACTCATCAAATCATGAATAAATCATAGAAATCATAAGACATAAAGGTAACTTGAGGCATTCATAACATTCTTTCGTAGGGAGTAACCCTCTTGTTTACGTTTGGAATACCCACCATAGTATATTCCATAAATCTCGTCAGAGAAACATTAACGTTTCACTCCTTCGCGTTACCCAATGCATTGGAGAGCTATATCGGGCTCACCCACCCTTAGTTTATCACGGAACCACCCGTCTTCATAACAATGCCCAAGAACCATAACATAATCTTATCACATAAAACATGCATAAAGTAAACATAACATTTCCACCTTTCAATAACAATATATCAGTACAACACATTTATATAAAAACACTATGAAAACCATTTTCAATACCAAAATAAAATAAAAGTAAAACATGGTATTTAATTTTCTTTTAAAAAGAAGGTATGGCTTGTAGAGGAATCCAAAACTCAAATAATGGTCACGACGGCAGAGAAGTTGTTGTCGCCACATACGTACGACAAAAATGACATTCTTTTTGTCGTTTAGTAAAAAGCTTCGTATAAAAAATATTCCTTTTGAATAAGCATAAAAGTCAAAGGGGTTTATACACCGTATAAAAAAAAGTTGTGTATAAAACAAAATATGCCACAATGAAAGGAGATTGAGATGGATTCCCATACAAAGACGGTATCCTTGGTTTAAGGATAAATCAATTACATAATTATGTGTGACAAACGAATACACCAAATATAAGTGGATATTAAGTGTAAAACAATCAGAGGTTATTCACACATATTCATAGAATGACATATTCGAGGAGTATAATTTTATCCCAAAGAATCAAATTTGGGTTAAGAAGTTCCCTTGCAAAAAATTGGCAGCCTAACGGCGTCACTACAAAATTCAGAAAATGAGTTGTTAAGAGATAAAAAGGGTATCTAATCACATGGTCATAAAATTTAAATCAATAAGGATATGGAAGAACATATCCCAACATAATAGTATGTGAATTAAAATACATAACAAAAGAAGTCTTTTAAAAAGAGGAGGGTGAAAGGTTCCATTACCGACATGGGTATCTTTCGAAACAGACACCCCGTATAAGGCCCCAGCCTTAAACCTTACTTAATCTTGAGTTATTACAAGATTACACATTGACGATCTTTTCAGGTTTAGAGTTTTAGAGAATTAGATCATGAAACTTGAATTATATTCCACATTTAAACAAAGTGGTTACATAAAAGACAGTATTCATTCTTCCCATCAATGGAAACATATTGAAAATAAAATATGGATTCTTTCTTGACACATCCTTGACACTATCATCACATCATGTACCTTTCCCTTGACCTGTGAAAAACATTTCAAAAACTTGGGATGAGCATAAAAAGCTCAGTAAGGGTTATAAAAATATGGAAAGGAAACATGAGTTCATATATACGTAAGAATGAAATCATACTTTACCCATAAAACGTAGGCACTTTAACATACCTCATCAAACCATAAATAAATCATATAAAACATAAGACATAAAGGTAACATGAGGCATTCATAACATTATTACGTATGGAGTAACCCTCTTGGTTACGTTTGGAATACCCATCACAGTATATTCCCTAAATCTCTTCGTAGAAACCTTAACGTTTCACTCCTTCGCGTTACCCAATGCATTGGAGAGCTATATCGGGCTCACCCGCCCTTAGTTTATCACGGAACCACCCGTTTTCATAACAATGCCCAAGAACCATAACATAAACGTATCACATAAAACATGCCTAAAGGAAACAAAAAATTTCCACATTTCAATCACAATATAACATTTTAGTATTTTGAAATAATGAATCCATATAAAAAGAAACCATTTCCAAAACCATTTAAAACATTTAATAAAGAGATTTTTGAATCAAAGTGTCCCATACCACCTTGAAGCTTAAAATTTTAAACCATTAATATCCATATAAATAAATCCTAAAAACAATTTTTAAAAAATGGTTATTAATAAGAACAAATAATTAAAACATTTAAAGCGGTATTTTGGTTAAAGGGGTTTTACCAAATTTAGAGACACTTGAATACCATAATTGAGGAATAACATTTAGTCAGAACTTTATAATATCATGAGAATAAATGGATTCATGATATAATACTCCAAAGGACAGTATATACACCATATAAGAGTGAATTGGTGCATAACAACAATGAACCCTCAATAGAAATGTCAAATGTGATGAAATCCCTTATAAAGAAGGTATCCTTAAATTAAGGACAAATCAATCTCAAAAATATGTGTGGAAAATATAATTACACCCAATATAAATGGATATTAAGTGTAAAACAATAATAGGTCATTCACACATATTCAATGGATGACATATTCAATGACTACATGTTGAACCCAACATAACAATATGTAAATTAAAAGACCCAACAAAAGAAGTCTTTTAAAAAAGAGGAGGGTGAAAGGTTCCCTTACCGACTTGGGTATCTTTCAAAACATAAACCCCATGAAATAAAGACAATAGATCATTGATGTAAATACTCATAAATGAAAGTATATTACACAAAGAGTAGAATAATGGGCAGTACATACACCACTCAATGTAATTTGTGGAAAATGTAGCATAAATCTCACAGGAATAAAAGTGAGATGAAAAATACATTACGAAAACTCGGCAGCCTAATGGCGCCACATAAAACCTCCGAATATGGATTGATGAGACCAAATAGGGTATCTCATCACATTAAAATAAAATGTACAGAAAGAGGAATATAAAAGAACATCCCCCAACATTACAAAGAGGAGCTTAAAAGAAGTGACATAAAGGAGAGTACTTAAAAAGAAAGAGAGAGGTTAGATCTCTTACGAAAGTTCGGCAGCCTAACGGCGCCACTCAAAACTTCCAAAATGGATTGATGAGAGAGAATAGGGTCTCTCATCACATGAACATAAAAATTACAGTAAGTGTAATATAAAAGAACATCCCAATAACAATAAAGATGAGCTTTAAAAGGAATGACATAAAAGAGTGTACTTAAAAAGAAAGAGAGGAGTAGGATCCCTTACCTCGGGTCCGACTTGACTCGATCGTTCTTTAACATCCTGAATAATAAACTTGAGTTAATTTATACTTTCTTAAGAACCTTTTCCAAGTTCATTATTCCTTTTATATCAATTATTTACATGTTATAAACATTATGTAATAATTTAAGTTAATAATGTTCATTTTGTCGGTATTTGGTTCTTAAGTCAAAAGTGGACTTCTTACATTTACATGTTGTTCGTGTGGCCAAATGTTTATTATATCCAGAATTGTATTCATGATGTAGATATCATATATGTCATATATATCAAGTACATTCATGCATTTATAACATTACATAATCATTTAGAGGTAAGAAATGAAATGCACCGTTCATGGAGACGGTAAGCCGTACGTACACATGAACGCTACTTTAATTTCTATTTCGTATTTTATAGAATGGAATAATAATGATATAAAAGTATATTATAATTCCGGTATAATATAATATATAATATCATAGTTCCATCTTTTATACGTCCCACATATGGTATTTAACGAATCAAATCACTTTGAGGGGGAGGTAGTCCGCACTTCCTTAAATGAAGATATCGTGTTTACCCATAATGGAAACCATAAAGGTATGCCCAAAATGAAAAAAAACAGAAGATTAAGGAAAACATAAACATATTATATATCATATATAAAAATAGTGACATCATAATGGCCACCTTTGAAGGTGTTAAATGAGTATTGAACAATCATCGTTTCGGGAGGCAGAATTTCGCCATCCACGGAAACTGTATATTCTTTAACCATTTGATGTAGTTGTGTGAGAGTGTAGCTCGAATAAATCTTATAACAACATCCTAGTATATTGAAGATACTGGTTTTGTTACAAAAGAAGTAAATAAAAATAGTTTAGGGGGTTGGAGAAGCAAAAGAAAACAAATGAACATGAGAGAATGAATTACCTTTAAACGTTTAACTCCTTTTGATTTGAGCCTAAAGGCTTCCTTTGAAAAGATTCTGCCCAAAGGGAATCCTCTAGGATGAGGAGAGGTATGTGGAGAGAGTAAATGGGAAGGGGTTGGCCGAGCCAAAGGCTTGAGGATTGTGTGAAATGAGGTAGAGGTGGGGGCCTTTTATAAGAGGAGAGGAAGGGTACTTTTGGAAAGTAAGAAATATTACTTTATTTGAAAATGTGTTTCGGTTTTAAAAGGTCCCACATTGATATTATTCGTGGATAAGGTGATTAGGGTTCGAAATCCACCCATCCAATAAGTTTTGGACATGTGTAGTTCATAGAGTTTACATTATCTTCTCATTTGTTTTAAATCGTCAGATAATGATGTCATCGCTGCATCATTATGATGTCATAAATAATTTAATTTATTTAATGTCTAAAAATTATAAAAAAAATTTATATGATGTAGGAAATATTTTTAGATTTACAATGAATATTTATAATAAAAATCCTGACTTGTATAACCCCACTTAAAAATTGTTTTAGTAAAACATATCATGTTTGTGTCATTTTTACTTTTACATTAAATAAAAAGTTATTTATGTCATTTGCCAACCAAAGTGGCTCCATGGGGTCCCCAAGTTGACCCATGGCTTGTCTTGGTCGGCCATTACACATCCAATGAGGTTAGGACATGTGTCAAGTTCATTTCATATTATTAAAACATTATTTTTACCTTAAACTACACTAATTACCTCTAATCGCGATTAAAAACTTAACAAGTTACTATTCACCAAAAAATTATTTTTATCCCATTGAACCAATTTTTACTTCTTAATGACAACCATGTATGTCGGATTTTCGAAATTCAAAACACAAATATGGAAAAATTTCATTTAAACGGAAAAATTATTTTTTATAAGTACCACATAGTGGTTTCACTATTCATCAAAAATTGAAGTTTTTCAGAAAAATCCCAAATATTCACCCTAATATATATTTGATATTCCGAATTCAAAAATGAAGTCTATTTTACAAAATTCAAAACATATAAGTAACATTAATTAATTTAATAAGTAATTCCCGCTGTCAGATCAAATAGCGTGTTTTTATGAAACAATAAGTATCAAAAGATTGACACTGGTTTAAGTCTGATTTCAAAGTGAAATTAATTCCAACGACCACTATTGGATTTAATGGTAAAAATATATTATAATTTCACTTTAAAACAAATTCAAAATATAATCTAATCATATAAATAAATTAGATTAAAAAGAGGTTTTGATTTAAAATACAACATTTTAAACTATTCATTTAAAAAAATGAACTTTTTCGGAAAGATACCAAAAATTTACACAAAGTAAATTTTGATGTCACAATTCTTAAGAAGAGTTTTATTTGGTCCAAAAGGATGTATAATAGTGAACAAACTATATTTAATGACAGTTCTCCATCAAAAGGTGATAAGTGAACCTTTAGTGAAAACTAGGGCATATACGCCTAAAATTGAATTCTTTCCATATTTTAAGCCTTTTTCTTTTATTGGATAAGTGTAAAAAACATTTAAAAACATATATAATCATATTTTAGTTATTTCTATCCATTCCCGCCAAAACAACGGCTACATGTTAACTACCATTTAAAATAATATTATTTTATTATTAGAGTGCAACGTAAGATTCCCAAGAAACTCGTTGTTGCGTGTTGGGTACGTCATCGAGCATAGCGTCCCCTTTAAAGTCATATCAATATTTTATTCACAAATATGGATAAATATGAAAATGTCATATTCTTTATTTACCTGGGGTGTTACACCCCGTGAAAGAAGGACAATACAACATTGATGTAAATACTCTTAAATGAAATTATATTACTCAATGAGTAAAATAATGGTAAGTACATACACCACTAAAAGGAAATTGTGGAAAATGTAGCATAAATCTCAAGGGAATAAAAGTGAGATGAAAAATCCCTTATGAAAACTCGGCAGCCTAACGACGCCACTTAAAACTTACAAAAATGGATTGATGAGATCAAATAGGGTATCTCATCATATTAACATAAAGTTTATAGAAATATTAATATAAAATAACATCCCCCAACATAACAAAGAGGATCTTAAAATAAGTGACATAAAGGAGAGTACTTAAAAATAAAGAGAGAGATTAGATCTCTTACGAAAATTCGGCAGCCTAACAGCGCCACTCAAAACTTCCAAAATGGATTAATGAGAGAGAATAGGGTATCTCATCATATGAACATAAAAATTTTAGTAAGAGTAATATAAAATAACATTCCAATAAAAAGAAATATGAGATTTAAATGAAATGACATAAAAGAGTGTACTTAAAAAGAAAGAGAGGAGTAGGATCCCTTACCTCAAGTCCGACATGTCTTGTTCGTTTCATTATATTCCTGAATAATAAACTTTGGTCAATTTATAATTTCCAAAGTACCTCCTTTAAAGATTATTATTCATTTAATATCACATATTATAATGTTATAATAATTGGTTAATAATATGAGTTCATATCAGACGTGTTTGTCGATGTTTGGTACATGAGTCAAAAATGAACTAGTTTGAAAAAATGATTGTCCATGTAGTTATCAGTAAATAATTTCCAGAATAGTATTAATGATTAAAATATCATATATATCCAGTACATATTCATTTTATACTATTTCATATCATTTGGAGGTAAAAAAGGAAAAGCACCGTTCATGGAGACGGTAGGTCGTACGTACGCAAGAACGCTACTTTCATTTTTTCTTTGTCATATTAATGGAATTAAAAATAAATGATATATATATATATATAAATTATAATTCCAGCATAATATATATGTTATATAGGTCACATATGTTCATTAATTTCATTCTTTATACATTCCATGTATTGCATGTACGCGTCACATCACTTGAGGGGCGGTAGTCCACACTTCCTCATATGAAATTATTGCATTTACACAACATGAAAAGAATAAAGGTTTGGTTTAAATATAAAATACAGAAGCATATAGTAAACTTAAATACCATATATATCATATATAAAATACAGTGACATCATAATGGCCACCTTTAAAGGTGTTAAAAGAATATTGAACAATCATCGTTTCGTGAGGCAGAAAATCACCAACCACAGAAACAGTATGTTCTTTAACCATTAGATGAAGGTGTGTGTATGTGTAGCTCGAATACTTCTTATAAAAACATCCTAGTATATTTAAGATACTGTATTTGTTACAAAATAAATTAATAAAAAGATTTTATGGGGTTGGAGAAGCAAAATAAAACAAAAGGACACAAGTGAAGACATTACCTTAAAATCTGGTAACTCCCTTTGGTTTGAGATCAAAGGCTTCCTTGGGAAGACTTCTGCCCAAAGTGAGGCTTCAAATAGTTATAGAGGGATGTGGAGAGAAAAAATGGGCAGGGTTTTTCTGAGCCAAAGGCTTTGGAAGTGTGGGTAAGGAGGTAGAGGTGGGGGCCTTTTATAAGAGGAGAGGAGAGGCACTCTTGGAAAGTAATGAAATGTTACTTTATTTTAGAATGAGTTTAGGATTTTAATGGTCCCAAATTGATGTGTTTTAATGATAAGGTGATAAGGGTTAGAAATACACCCATCAAATAGGTTTTGGACATGTGTAGGTTATAGATATTACATTATCTTTCCATTTTATTTAAATCGTTAAATAATGAGGTCATCGTTGCATTATCATCATGATGTCATAAATAATTTAATTTATTTAATGTCTAAAAATTATAAAAAAAATACTATGATTTAGGAAATATTTTTAGCTTTCCAATGACTATTTAGAGTCAAAAATCTGACTTGTATAACCCCATGTAAAAATTGTTTTAGTAAAACATCTCATGTTTGTGTCATTTTTACTGTAACATTAAATAAAAAGGTATTTATGTCATTTTCAACCAAATTGGATCCATGGGGTCTCCAAGTTGACACATGGATTTTCTTGGTCGGCCATGACACATCCAATGACGGTAGGACATGTGTCTAGTTCATTTCATTTTATTAAAACATTATTCTTACCTTAAACTACACTAATTACCTCTAATCGCGATTAAAAACTTAATAAGTTACTATTCACCAAAAAATTATTCTAATCCCATTGAACCACATTTTACTTCTTAATGAAAACCATTTATGTCGGATTTTTGAAATTCAAAACACAAAGATGGAAAATTTTCATTTAAACGGAAAATCAGTTTTTATAAGTATCACTTAGTAGTTTCACTATTCATCAAAAATTGAAGTTTTTCAGAAAATTACCAGAAATTGACCCTAAGCTATATTTGATATTCCGAATTCAAAAATGATGTCTATTTTACAAAATTCAAAATATATAAGTTGCATTAATTAATTTAATAATTAATTCCCGATGTCAAAACAAATAGCGTGTTTTTATGAAACAAAAAGTATCAAAAGATTGACACTAGTTTAAGTCCGATTTCAAAGTGAAATTAATTCCACCGACCACTATTGGATTAAATGGTAAAAAGATATTCTAATTTAACTTTAAAACCAATTCAAAATATAATCTAATCATATAAATAAATTAGATTAAAAAGAGGTTTTGAATTAAAATACAACATTTTTCACTCTTCATTAAAAATCGAACTTTTTCAGAAAAATACCAAAAATTTACACAAAGTAAATTTTGATGTCCCGATTCTAAATAAGAATTTTATTTTGTCAAATATAACACATAAAATTGTAAAAAAGTGGATTTAAAAGAGGTTCTCCATCAAAAGGCGGTTAATCGACCTTTTAAAGAATATTAGAATGTTTACGCTTAAAATTGGATTCATTCACATTTTTAATCCTCTAAAATTTATTGTAAAAAGTAAAAATATTTGAAAAACATATATAATCATTTTGTAGTTAGTTCTGTTCATTCCCGCCATTACAATGGCTAGGCGTTAACTACCATTTAAAATAATATTATTTTATTATTTTAGTGCAATGTAAGATTTCAAAGGAACTCATTGTTGCGTATTGGGTAAGCCATCAAGCATAGTGTCCCCTTTAAATTAATATTAACATTTTATTCACAAATAGGGATAAATATAAAGATTTCATATTCTTTATTTACCTGGTGTGTTACAGGATTAATCCATTACTGAGCTACTAATAGATTCTATTAAAAGAAGGTGGATTTTATCTCATGAATTAATCCAACCTAAGTGAATCACACTATGGAAATAGAGGTTTATTTATATTGTAATGTTTATTCATCATAACCTGAGTCAACTTCCCTTATATGGATATTATCTTATTATTTCTAAGAGTATTTTTATTGGTTTTCTCAGCAAGGTTTTCCCTACATTGATTATAGTTGTTTATTCCCTTTCTTCTATTAGGTTCCATCACTAAATAATGGAATACAATGAGTTAGATCAAAATCATCATGAATATTGATCTATAAAATAAAAACCCATCTGATGGTAAAAGTTCTAAAATACTATAATGTATTATCATAATTCTTATGGAAGATATATTTATTTAAAATATAGTTCCCAAGGTTTATACTAAACTTTCCTAGGATTCCAACCATAATAACCCCAAATCTTGTAATATAAATTCAATATATACTCTATTAAAGATACAAGAGATCACATCACCAAGTATAGATCAGTTTAGCAGTCATGAAGAACGAGATACATGCATGATTCACATATTTTATTAGAAATATAAAACGTTATCATAATAAACATTATCACCTCCTTGATATTGTTTATAATATCCTTCTTTATATCCTAGGGAAAATAAAAAAAGGTGGGATCATATGCTCGATAAGGTATATGTATAGAGAACTATATTATGAATAAATAATTCATAATCAATATGGAATGGTAAAGAACTAAAAACACAATCCATTTAATCAATAACATGTTCAAGAAATTCATCCATGGATAATATCAATATTTCAATCTCATGGATAATAATGACAAAATTATCAATGAAGGAAAAACATAATGTTTTACATTATGAACTCAGACATCCCGAAATATTTATCATCAAAGTCTTACGCCTAGATAGTTTAATCGATGGGTAGTTCTACACCAAAAATCCAATATATAAGGCTAGCTAATTGGTTTCTCTTATGAAACTCATCTATTGATCAATGGGATATCCATAACTAGGTCCCATCCATAACTGTAATTCCAATTAATTCCTTATATATTGAATGGCCAATTTATTTTATAAACAATATATATTTTCAATAAATATATGTATTAAGTAAAGAATAGAAATAATATTATTTCCTTGTTCAATCAGATAACTTTCATAGTAAAACACCATATGTATAAATGGTATACAATTTAAGAAATAATAATATCTATGGTACAAATAAAATTGATATTTAAGAGAAATTTAATATCAAATGAAAAATGATAATAAAAAATTAAATATTTCAAGAGAAATTTAATGACCAAAAATTAATAAGAGTTAAAAGATGACCATTAATTCATTATAAATATAGGTTTTATAATAAAATCATTTCCTTTGAAGAAATAAAAAAAATAGAAGGAAAAAATTAAAATAAGTATTCATTAAAATAATATCTTTATAAAACCATTGAAAACTTATAGAAAAAGATAATCAGTGTAAAATGGTTATGGTGGATGGAAAATCCATTAATGTCCTATTTGTTGAAAAGTAACATTAATTTTTATGCTTAGTAAATAAAGTTAAAATTAACCCTTTTTGAAAACATTTCAAATACTACTTTAAAATATTTTAAAATTCAAGGATAACATAACATGTTCTTAATAATTATTTTTAGTGAATAAAGAGAAATTTTGAAAAAAAAATTTAAAACATATGGATATTGAAGAAAAATATATCTAAACAAAAGAGAAATAAGATTGGATTTTCTTTTAAACATTAATTTTCTTGATTCAAGTTCTAAAGAGAATAAAAGATAAAATAAAACATAAAAACTCCTTAAATATCCTAAGTATAAGAAAATATATATCTTTTATGAAGGATGTGATATAATATTACTTCCATGAAAATAATAAAAATCCCAAAATGATGAGATTGTAAAATAAATTCTTACCTATTTATTAACTTTTAAATTGTAACACCTTGAAATAGTAACCTTGAATTGAAAAATCTACCATAATTAATAAATATATTAATATATATTAAATACATTAACATGGAATTATTCACACCAAATAAATTAAATAGGTTTATAATACAAAATATGTCTCAATGGAGTGGATATTGAGATGAAATCTCTTACATCATGTTCAACTTGCCTCATTAGTGTTTTAAACCAAATTTATAACAAATTTTTATTTATTATAATTATATTCCAAATCAAAATAAATATATATAACATAATATATGATCTATTTATAATATCATATCACCTAATTTTAATAATCTTTTTTTATTATTATTATTTCAAGTGTTAACTACTTCATTTTTCATGTATGTTTTGATTCAAAAGTTATGGTCCTTCTATCTTCACCATGTTTATATAACCTACAAAATTTTAATCATGATATAAAAATAATACACATTCATTACATAAATAGTTAAAATCATATATTATAAATGGTCCTGAGAAATGAATCACATCACTATCTGGAGATGGTAGGTCATACGTACTCATGAGCAATGTTATCATTTTTTAATGGGTAAAAGGATAAAAACATATATAATAAATTATTATTCAAAACTTATAATTAAATCATAATTATCATATATATTCATTAAATATAATATTATTACAATCCATGTGAGGTAGTAATGGAAACAAATTTCATCGATTGATGAGGCGGTAGTCCGCTATACACACGAGCGATGGTTTTGATTCTCATTTGATATAAAAGAATATTGGTAACTATTGAACGAAAAACATAATAATATCTTATTATAAAGGATAAATGTTTTTATTAAACTATAAAATTTAGGAATTAATTGAAGTGGTAAAATAAAAATAAAAATGAAAGTTCTCGGTGAAGACGATTACCTCTTATTTGAAAGAGATCCTTTAGATATCCTATTAAGGGGCCTAGGGTTGATATTTTGGGAATATTTGAACATATATAAATTTTATAAGGATGTTAGAAGATGTTTTGATAGGGTTTAGTTAATATAAGTGACTCTTGGTTGTATATGTAATATAGGATACGTGGTGACTTTTTATTGTGAACTAAATGACTCACATGGAATTAGTAAAAAGATTTATATATAATAAATTAATTTTCTAGTGAAATTGTCACCATGAGGTGATAGTTTATTAGATAAGATATGATATGGTTGAAATAACTTCATTTAGTAAAATTTGAAAATGTTTATGTGGTATTTTTAAAAATTATCTTATAGTTTAACCCCTTTATTAAACAAATTTTAACCATCACCACAGCAAAGACTTTTTGATATTGAAGGGTTATAATTTAAATTATAAGGTAAAAATTTGTTAATAAATAGAAATGGGATGAAATTTTATACTAGTAATAATACTAATTATCCAAAGGAAGTATTTTTATGATTTTTAAATAATTTAAAAAAATATATTATTTAACATAATATATTATTGAAGTAATTTTGAGGACTATTCATATAATTTGACTTTAAATACATCAATAAAAATATATAATTAGAATATAATCCTTTTAACCATAAATAATACATTATAATTAATAATATAATTCTCATAGAATAATAATTTTTTTTAGAAAAATATTTTTAATATTTTTAATGTTATTTACTTTGATTTTTACACTAATGGCAGAAGGACTGTGTCATCATTGTATAAGAGTTTCAGATAATTATATAACCAATAAAAATAAAAATAAATTACAATTATAAAAATAGTTTTATTATTCAAAAAATAATCTTTAATTTTAATTCAAAAATGTTTTTATACCTATGTGAACTTATAGTAGAAATTTTTAGGAAAGAGAGTGACATTATTGTATTTTTCTTTACTTAAAATAATATAATTGTCATTATCGAAGGAAAATGGAACCCAAATACCATATATCTGAAGTTAGGATGGTTATTGTCGAATTAATATTATTTAATAAAATAAATTCAATTCTTAGACATATTTTCAATCACACATCACATTATTTTTAAACGAAATTAACTCGATTTACCCTTTATTGAGGTGATAAATTTTTCCATGATTATTATTCATAATACCTAAAAATATTGGGGAACTATTTATAAAATTTTAGCTTCATGATTCCAAACATGGTATCCATTTTATAAAACTCAAAAACTATATGTTTCAAAAATTCATATAAATATTATCCCACAAAATGAGGTAAAAATGGTTTTCTAGAAAAAATGCATTTTTTAGCGTAAAAATTGACTTATATGAAAACCATGTAAAAGGACAATTCTAATGGAATTAATTAGACTATATTAAATCAAATGGATATTATATCACTTTAATATCGAATAAAAAATAGAATGGGAATTTAAATTACTTTATTGAAATAAAATAAATTACAGTTTTACAAATATCAGTACATATCACTATTCATAGAAAAATAAATCTTTTTTGAAAAATCACAAAACAATTAAGCCTCATCTAGTATTTAAATTAAGGTTTTAAAAATAATAATATTTTCACATAATAATATTTCAATAGTATGTCACAGTTCATTTGAAATCGATGTTGCGTGTAAATCATGCTATCAAATAAATTAGAAATATTTAAAGAGAAATATATCATAAAATGTTGGCATGTTTCACTCCCCCACCTTGTAGGGTTCAAATAAATGTATTTTATTCTAAAATTTTCAATTAAATCATTAATTTAGGTTCTCTAATATCCTACTTTGGGTTCTCTCTTACTAATTTCATGGAATTATTTTGGCCCAAATGCCATAGAATCCTAGTGCTCATGTTTTCTGATTTTATAACTCTGGGTTTTAATCTGTAGGGAATCATATTTCCATCTAAGTATCCTTACTTCCCTTATTGATAAGAGTCATCCTAGTTTCTTGTGATTTTATCAGTAGAGGTAAGTAATTCCATGTTCCACCATTGTTAATTGAACCTTTGATGCTTTTACTTATAAAAACTAATTACTAAAATGCTACTAATAATATTTATGGATGATTTAAGGACTTAACTATATACATAGTGATTCCCTTGGCTACATCATAAATTTATAATGATGAATGTGATTTTAGAGCTTTTTAAAGTAAAATAAATATGTTTATAAACATTTCATGTGGAATCCAATTTTAGAATAATTGTATATATCATTAAACCTCATGGTATTCCTCAGGTATTTGGGTAGGAAAACCAAAATAGGTTAAAGGTCCATCCCCACTATTCAGTTTTTACATACTAACTAGTGAAGTAATGTCAAATATATCCCCAGTAATGGTTAAAGTTATTTTATTTCTTCCTCTAGATGGCTAGTTAATTTATTCATAATGTGACCATAACCTTAGTGATTATAGGATGCACTCACATTTTTGCATTTTTAAAATGCATATTTAATTTATATTTTATTAATTTTTTTTATTTGAAAAATGAAATGTATAATTCTAATTATTATCATTATTATAAATACTTAAAAAACAATTTCATGTGATCATTTCAAAAGAAGCATACTTTGTTTTTTTCTAACAAGGCTTATGTATGGAAAACATAGTGAGATCCTATCGGGGTCATTTTGATTACAAAAATGCACCAATGGATGTATACATACCATTTTTTATGAAGGAGTAATGGTAAAGGAACCTATTGGAGGATGTGGGTATTTATTTTCATCTTCTCATGGGTTTTGGAGGTTATATGGTGGGATGATTCCCTCATTTCACATGTTGATTAGTATTAGATTATTTTTGCTCAATTTTGGCTCATCATGTGTATAGTAATCATATATCTTATATTCAGGTACTATACCACCCCCTTTTGTATTTTTAGACATATGATATTCCTTGTATATCTCATTATAATGGTAATATGTTCTGTAATGTTTCTTTATACTTTTATTATTTTTTTCATGCATTTGAGATATCTATTTATGTAATGTGGTTGGGTGCACTGTCTGCCAATGTATGGTGAGGACATTTTGGCTCCTAGGATAGTAACCCTATGATATCTTTATTATTTTGTAAGAACCATTCCGAAAGTTATATTCTATGATAGCTAGGAACTAGTTTCTATCCTGTGGGGATCCAGAATTCCCGTTGATACATGACACAGATTAGTTTGGGTGCCCGGGTTAGGGGAGGACTGGAGAGGTTTGTGACATAGTGGATACAACTTTATTTAGTGTAATATGCAAACAATATCTTTTTAATCATTTTTATATGAACAGTTTTAGTTTTATACATTTTAGATCTTCGATTCTAGGTTTCTAATCACTATACCTACCTTGTATCAGTTTCAATTGGTCCTAAGAAATCCATCTGTCATATCAGAGATTTAACATGATCCTTAATCCATAAAATCATGATTAAAATAAAGAATCCATTATATCATTTTGATATCATAATTGATTTCCTTAAAACTGATTGATAATTTGTTATGGGTTATTTAGGTCATGAAAAATATTATAGGATATCTTAGGTTGTAACAAAATTTAGTTACTCTTTTTTTCAATGTATCATACCATATGATATAGCGTACACATAGCATATGATGTAACCAGCAAAATTATGCAAAAAAAAGCATCGTACTTCTTAAATAGATATTGATTATATTTATTAAATATTATTTCAAGGTGTATGATTATTACATAGTGTCATATTATATGTCATAAATTTCTAAACTTCATAAAGTTAAACATATATATGGGCTCACTTTTTAAGTAAATTTCACACAACACATGTATTATTGTTTCATTGAATCCATATCATAGGTCATGGATGATACCGTGTCACATGGGTTAATCAAACATTTCCTATAAGGAACTTGATTAATCTTATAGGATTAATCTCATGTGATCACCTATAATAGACTATGATCATTGTAGTGTAGAGTTAGTATCTCATAGGGTTGACTAGTGCCTATTTATTTTTACATGGATCATTTTATCGTTAGTTTTGGCATCCATGCATATGAGATAGGGGGTCAATACTACACAGACCCCAATGTGTAGATTTAATCTCGCATAGGCTTATACGGTGGCATTTTAATGTTACACAACCTAATATATCACTGTATAAGACTTCTAATATAGAATTATTGGTCATATTTCCTTGCATATAAATCATATAAAATGATATATGTATTTCATAAAATATGATAAACATATAAAAAATTTATTTTTCTCTATTTCAATTATGAATTTAATTAAATGATTTATAACATTTTATGAATTACATAAAAATGTATTTTGGGACATTTATTTAATTTGTAGCAGTGATTATTAATAAATAAATTATAATTTTTTTATAAATAATTATTTTACGTTTTGTGTATTATTTGTTAAAAAATACTATAAAATTTTAATAATAAATATTAAAATTCATTTCCTAAATTATATGCCATGACTTATAGTTTTGAAAAAAATACATTTATATGGAAATTATATATTCAATTTTCCATGTATTTATACATTATAAAACAAGGTAAAAAATAAAGAAGTTTATATTTGGAATTATGAATTATTCATAATTGTTAATTTAAATTTTTTAAATTAGAGTTTCTTTTTTAATATATTATTTAAACCACATAAAAATGGGTTTTGATAATTGATATGATCAAGGTTTAAATAACAATAAATATGTGATATTTATATTGAGTAAATTTTAAACGTAATGGACTTGAAATATAAAATGTTATATTTCACTTAATATCATATATATTAAAACTATATGTCATATAATGAATATTATGAAAGAGTTCATATTTTTATTATTTATAAAATGTTTTTATTTTTTTAATTGAAATATTTCTATAATAAATTACGAAATATTTATATTTATCATTATATATGAATTGATCATAAATGACTATATCATGTTTAAGTATACGAATTTCTCATTTTTTTTATTATTCCCTTTTTATTATTAACAATTATAATTTTTATATAATAAATTATTGTATGGTTTAATGTAAAGAGTTAATATGATCCTTTAAGTTTTCATACATGCACATAAGGAGTTGCATGTTAGATATGATAACTATTTTAGTTTTCATCAACTTTAAATGTAACTTCTTCAAGAGTTGTTTAAAGATTTACAAATCAATATTATTTGATCATATTTGGTGGAAAGGGTATATTATTTTGAAATAAATCATTTTAATAATGCATATAGTTAAATGGAATAATATGAGATAATAATTTGAGGTTAAATTTCCTATATAATATTAAGTGCTAGATTCCTTCTATAAAAACATATGTCAAGACCCTTGATCATTAAAATGGGTAGGTTCTACTAAATTATGGTTCCCTTATATTACCATGTGTGTGAAATAATGTAAATGTATAACCCTAAGAGTTGGGTAACCAAATTTCATTTTGATTTTTAGTATATACTTACATGGGAAACCCTATGATTTATGATACTAAAATAATGGTGTAAAGTTTATACTTTTAATGGATTAACTAAATAGTTATTCAATTAACCATATTACAGTAATATTTGTTATCATATGGATAATTCCATACCTAAATAACTATGTGGTGATAGTAATTCTAAAGAGGTCATGTTTCGTCATCAAATACGGATCTTGGTCCACTAATGGATATGATGAGTTTAAAAGTGGTCATCATTTTAATGGGAACACATTTAATAAAATTCCTTGTTAAATGTTTGTAAAACCTGATACTCATATTATAAATTCTTTTAGTGTATATAATGACATCATTGTCATCAAAAATGAAATTGAAATCAATCTTATACAAAGGATAATATTGTTGTAAAAACTTCTTATACATGTATAAAAACTTAAGAATCATTCTTGAGAAATGGGAAAAAACTATGTGTAATAAAACATTACCTTCTGGAGTAACTTAATGCTAAATTAAGTCAATATATGGATAAAATATATTCTTATGAAAATCAAATAATTATTCAATCAATGTTTCATTAATGCTAATCCAAAAAAAATAATTTATACTATTATTATCAATAGAAATGTTTTTATAATGGGAATTGATTCAAGAATATTTTACCCTATTTTATCATACTTTTTTAAGATATATAAACTATGAATTAGATATCCTTGTACTAGTATTATATCAATAGTACAAGTGGGGAAAATGTCACATAAAAATAAGAAAATTTAGTTTCAAATTCCAACAATTTTTTTAGTATCTAATTTGATAATTGGTTCTATTTTTTGTTGGATTTTTTGTCAGAATTAATATGGTGAGTTAGAGTATTTTTTTTATTTTTTATTCACCATGTAAAAATTGATTAATATGTTTTATGTCCCATTAAAGTACATAATGGTGCTACATGTTAAGGAAAACATTTCATAAAGGATTTCCCATTTATAGTCAGATCTATAAAGATAAAGGATGAGAAGACAAAATGGATGTTGTGTTAAAGTAACAGTTAGACATTCACTATAACTGAATAGTACATAAAGTAAATTATAACTCATTAGAGAATGTTCCAAGGGAATAATTTATTCTTTAAAGATTCATAATATATCATCAGGGTAGGTATATTTCTATTATGTATAATTTCATATGTTATGTAAGAAGGAATAGTTTGTAGAGAATAATGATCACTTGACCACACTTGGGGAAACATAAAGACAGTGATGAATGGCTTCGAAATATGTGATAAACTGTTATATTTTCATAAGTAGTAGAGAAAGGAGAAAAAATAAGGCAATGACCCAAGGGAGCTATTGATATATCCCATAATTATTGTAAAGAGAGTGAACCTATAGTGGTAGAGAATCAACCCTAAATAATTTTATGGTGACTAAACCTATGTATGGAGTAACCGTACCTAAACCAATCATTTATATTAATTTAGTGGATTATAGTACCTCAAAACCAAGTTGTTTTATACTCCATGGATTTTACCAAGGTGGGTGAAGAAAGTAAAATTTTAGTGTCCTATTTATAGTTTTTTTAAATTCTACAATATATAAAATAGTATTATGTGTTAATCAATAATTCATCAAACTTATTAAATATAAAGGTAAGTGAAACATCAATCAGACCATCATTTAAATAATAAATAAGAGTAAACCTACTAATGATGAGTTTAATATTTTTTAACACAATAATAAATTCATTACTTTGTTTTCAAATCAAAATAAGTTTCATACCAATATTTACTCCCTCCTAGGGTTTCTCTCACAAAGAATCATTTTAGACCTAACAATTGATACCAAAGTATGTAAATATCTTGTTGAATTTTTTTTATGACTTGATCTGATTGTTTATTTTAAATATGTTTTATTCTTCCATTAAAATAATTTAGTGTTATAGTAAATGGGAATAAACTAAAAAATAATCATAACTCTAAAGGAATTCCATATCATGGAAAAGTTATCATTGATTTTGATATTCAGATAAAATATTTTATTATAATTAAAAGGTAAGGCATCAATAATTCTAAATATAAATCCATCAATTCATTAAATGGCACTAAATGGTTTTGTGATATTCCCAATGTCCCAAGTGAAATTGGATTTATTGATAATTATGAGATATTAAGAAGTCTAAATGTGATCTTCTTTAACTTATCATAGAATCTAGATAAAGAGATTCCAGAATAAAACATAATGCTGAGAGAGGAAACAAATTAAAATATCCATATTGGATTAGCGAATATTGAGGTTGAAAATTTTAAAATCCTAGAAAAAATACTAGTTGAACTGGATACTAATATAATTGAAAATAAAGATTCTTTATAAAATAATTTGAAGGATATGTCTTTAAAAGTGTAGAATATTAAATTTGGTTCCAGGGAGGAGGTAATGGACTCAAAATAAATTTAAAAATTGAATTCCAAGATATATAAACTTATTTTACACATGGAATAATTGATTTATGAGAATATAAGGATATAATCAGTATTTTTGGCATAAAAATACATTATATAAATGGGTGAAAAAAATAAACAGGAAAAGTAATCTACTTTAAGAAAATTAAAATGATGTGGTAAAATAATTTTCCATGGAGAAAGATCTAAAAGTAAGCATTATCCCTCATAATGAAAAACTTGAAGAGAGTATAAAATTTAGAAAATAGTATGGCTCAATAATGAAGGATATAGATTCCTAGTTGATATGAAAGTATTAGAATATCAAGGTTCTTTGAATTAGGTTGATAACCTATAATGAAGATAACATACCTCTCATGGAATCTCAAATAAGTGGTATTAAAGAATTTTCAAATATGAAATTGTAAAGTATATATGAATTTCATGATAAATTTAAAATAAAATACTGTTATATGAAGGTAGATATAGAGTTATACTGTTGTGTAAACATGGGAAACGACATGAGATTTTTTCAAGAAGCTCAAGGTCTTAATGCTGGAAATAAATCTACTTCAATATCCTCTCAACCAAGTAGGACTACATGAGTTTTGTTTTTAATATGTTATTATTTATTTGTTCTTACCATGTTCATATGGATATAAATTGTGTCAATAGGGGAACTAAAGGTTTCATAAGGAATTTCTTAACTCTTATGACAATCAGGATGAAATTTTACACCGTAAGGAAATCTATTGTTCTAGAAAATAATTTTATGATTTTAGAGGAAAATAATATAGCACAAAAAAGGGATAACCAAGAAACAATAATGGTTTACTCATAGTATACCTTATGTAAATAGTGATAAAATGTATAAAAAATAATAATTTTTCCCAAAATATGAGATAAATTTATGAGAAAGTTAGAAGGATCCACTAACGATGAAAAAGTTTGTGGTGGATCTAATGGATATCAAAGAGGATATACACGAAGTATTATCGAGTGGTTTCAAAAATTTTACCACAAGTAAATAGATAAAGATAAAGTATGATACATCCATGTAATAGAATTGAAGTTATGTTATATAAAAAATATCATGTTCCATGGGAAAATCTAGCATTATACATGATGGAACCCCTCTGATGTATGAGAGAACTGTATGAGTTTCTACAAAACTAGAAAACTATAGTTTTAATGAGAACACACGTAAGATTTCCTCTAAAATTGGTGATAAAAAGAGGATTAGTTTTAGTATATAGTATAAAGACATGTTCTTTTATTTTTTAATTCATAGTAATATATCCACCTTTTTTAGGAATCAATGGAATATGTTTCTTACTTTGAAGTTAAGGGATGTTTTTAAAAAATAGAGTTACAAACTAGAACAATAAATGTATAAGTATATTCTAATAATTATTACCATTATAATCAAGTCTGTAAAATATATTTATATAGATGTTTTCTAGGAATAAATGGATAAAAATAGTGTTCATTAATGGTAAATCTATTCAATCAAGAAATATATTCTAAGGAATGACTAAAGAAGATCATTATGCAGAAAGTTTTTTGAAGAGGATTTACAAATATTTTTTTGAATAGAAGTTTTACTATAAATGTATGAAGAATATTTTGGAAATTTAAATTATTCCAAAATCTTCTTATATGAAATAATTTTCTGGAAACATGGTTTTTACTTTGAAAGCAAATGAGTCATGTAGGGATAAACAAGACAGTAAGAAGATTTTGGAAATAAAATCACGATCATTGATGTTCCAGAAGATCTTTGTTTTAATGAGTATCCAAAGAGGAAAATATTTTGATTTTGTCCATGAAGATAAGATAAAACCCATGGGAAATGGAGAGAAGATGTATTCTATAAAAAAAATTATATCTAAATATGGATTCCAAATTGAAGGATAAAGGAAGAGCAGTGATCTAATGTGACTCATCATATTCCTTAACATGAGTAAATTTTAAGGTCCCCTCTCCTCATATATCTAAATGATATCACTGTTTTAAGAGTTTTTTATTTTTCAGGGGAGATACAATCCATGGGGATATTTCACTAAAAAATGAAATTTTCATCAACATATGAACTGAATTTCTCATTGATGTTTGAGCAGTATGAGTGGTATCTAGTTGAATATATAATTAAAATTACTTGAGTGAAACATTAATTTTTATATCAATTAAAAATGTAATTATAATTGGTATTAACTCCTTATTGAAGTTTCTATGTCCGGAGAGCATTTTAATCAATTATAATTAGACATTGAATATGCAAGAAGATTATTTGATGGATAAGTAACAATGAGAATATTTTCCATGATTTATTTATTTTTATTTAACATGTGATATCTTCTTATTGTTTTCAGGATATAAAAATATTCTATAGATATATAAATCTCAAGATGAATATCAATTCTATATATTGAGATGGTGTTATGTAATTAAAGATTAGGTTTGATATGAATATAAAAAATGGAGTATCCCCACAAACCTAGGATGGACACAATGTAAAGGAATGATGATTTTTTTTATCAATTTTGATTCTTGAAAAATAAATCTATTAAAAATAACACACTTAGTGATTCAAAGTTTATTCACTAATGTTTTAGTAGGAGTCTGATTGATATTATGGAGGGTTTATAGAAGTAAATTAACAACTTAAGTTTCAATAATTTATCTAAATAATTGAGTGAAATTAACAACATTAAAGGTATTAAATTATACTCTATTTTCCAACACTATGTTCTGACTCGGTAGTCTTAGATTTTTTTAATGGATCTTTTAAAAGTGGTATGTTACCTCACTAAAAATATTTCAAAATATAGCTATAGTTGGAAAAAAAAATTTCTTCAAAATCAAATTTTAAATTTTTATGAACAAGTGAATATTGAGTTAGAAACTGAAGAAAATTTTAAGTATAATAAAAGAGGGGGATCTTAGACTCTCAAAATTTAACACAATAGCTATATAGATAATTGGAGGAATATTTATTAAAAATAACCCTATAATATTTAGAGATAAAAGATAATACTTCTATGAAAATATATGTATCAAACATTATTATACACTCCTAGAATAATATATTATAATTTTAAATGGGTTGGATCTTATATTGTTTGATATCGAGAAGATGGGGGTATTTCCCTTATTTGTCAAGGTAATGTTTTTTCAATGATTCTATATTTTTTAGTTATGGTCTTAAAAAATTATTACAGAAAATTCTTTGTGTTTTTTGTTCAATGTGAATTAGAGAAAATCTTGAAAATGAAGGATTATTAAGATGAAAAATCATCGATCTTATAAGGTATGTTTTTGGGGTCATGATGTGTAGTTTTTATTGGATTCATGAGAGTGATTCCACCAAATATGAAGGGGTGGATTGTTGGAATATGATATGATATTTTGTGTTACTGTGTGTTAGATTTTTTTTCAACTGTAACATCTCATCCTAGGTTCCACACACCAGTTCCCCAATATGGTCAATCACATGACCACAAGTGTTCCTCCTCATACACCAAAGGCTACTGACTAGTACTGAGCATCTCATATATCAATATGGGGAAACTGTACCATCTTTATCAAATTAAAACAACAACAAAAATAAATAATAAATATCCAAAAGACAATAACCAACAACCAAAATAATTCTATAACAATAATAGAACAATAATAAATGATGAATCAAAATAGAAAAACAATATCCAAAACTAACCATTGATATGTCATTCCATTATAACTGTCAAGTATCTAAAGAAAAACAAAGATAAAGATACTAAAATCTTCCCAAGGGATCCCAACACCATGTACGGTTCCCTTATCCATGATTCATCCCAAATCATACGTCTAACATAGGTATCCTGCCATTATCTTATCCCATAAATGTGACTTTTATTCGGGTACTGATCAGGTAGCTCGAGTAAGGTGTGAGTACTACTCAGTATGCCATAACAAATGGTGTCTAAAACAATATCTAGTCAATACTAGTTTATTATGTTATATAAATAATAAATTAAAATGCATAAAGTTTATAGTATTTATATATCATTATTCTTCAATTAACCACAATAATCCTTAGGTTCACGATGACACTCATACTATCAATATCTACTTAAGCCTGTCCCAAATTTTGAAATATCCTCAAGGGATATCACATATGACAATATCATGGTTATCATTTATCATTTCATTTCAACTCATCTCATAGTTAATTGGAACCATAGTCCAATGCTAATCTCATTGGAATAGAACATTGTGTCTAGCACCCCGTGGGTAATTAGAGCCCATGTCCCTATCCCATACATCAATTTCACATGGGTATTTAGAGAATCAGTCCCTATCCCATGCTCACTATTACATATGAGTATTTGGATTCACAGTCCATGTCACAAACCTCAACATCACATATGGGTATTTGAAGCCTCAGTCCCTATCCTACACTCACTAACATATATGGATATTTAGAGAATCATTCCCTATCCCATGCCTCAACATTGCATATATCACACAAATCAAAATTTCATATAAATCAAGGTTAGTAAAAATTAACCTTATTATCAAACATTCTAAGTATGGTGTACCATTTCAATTTATCACAACAATCATAATTATTTATTTCAATTACATGTAATAATTTAAAAAATATTCAATAATCTCTTTGTCAAAATTAAATCAAAAAATTCATTTCCCCTTCATGATTAAGACAAATATACCTTAATTATAATCAATCTATAAAACATTATATTAATTATTAAAACTAAATAATACCTTTAATTGACCAATTACACCATCCCATTAATTGGAAAATTTCATTACCCCATTAATCAAGCAATTCCACAATCCATTAATTGATTAACCAATTTAATTAATTCAATTCAAGGTTAAATTAAAAAATTTACAATTAAAATTTCACAATTATATACCCATAATTGAAATCAAGAGTTTGGGAATTGAATAAAAACCACCTACCTTAAGATCATTGATGAATGCTCAGCAACAGGAATCCCTTGATTGAAGTGGAACATTCAATTGCACGATTATGAACAAGATCTAGATCCAAAACCTAGATCCAAGTTTAAATATACTAGATCCATAAAAACATATATATAATACATCACCAATGGAAAAAATAATTCCTTAAAAGAAGAGAGAAATATGGGAGGGAGAGAGGAAACTAGTTGGGATGAGAATCTCTTACCATGAGAGGTGTAGATTCATCAATCATGTCTATGATTTGTCAATAACTGAGTTCAGAAGGCCTTAAAATCCTTATGGATGTCTCTAAAAATGATAGAAACTAGTTAGGGTCGATTTGGATCAAATTAAGGCGAGTTTCATAGTGTTTGGTAATTTTAAAACAAATTTTCATGGGAATTAATTTTGCACACACGATTTCCTGGGAAGGGGGATACTATTTTCCAAACTATGTTCCCAAACCCTGCACCTCAGCTGTAGGGGTGAATGGTTACTCCTAATATGGTGCATGTTTTTAGAAACAGTGCACCAACTATGAAATACCTCTGTATATAAGGTTTAATGGTTTTTTGGGGAAGGACCCATGATTTGGGAAAATAATGCGTCAACCGTGCACTTCCCAAAACCCCTCCAAAAACATCCAAATTTCACTCAACTGCACCAATGACATGCCTTAACAAATGTATACCAAATCATCAAAAAATAGTACCTTTAAATGATCTCAATATATCACTAGAAAATTTTTCGATCTTTTAATCTCCCCACCTTATAATAGCGCATCCTCGATATTTACTCCAAATAATATTGAGTTATACTCCCAAGAATCTCTAAGATTCCCTGGAAAATGATCAAGCCATTGAGCTCATCTATCTGCTTCCCTCTCCCATTTTTCAGCATGAAAACTCCCAATATTCCACAACACATGAACTGTATGTAAGGTCATTCCCTAGAAACCTTTGTCACTATGATCTACAACACATATTGGATTTTCATTAAAGTAAACATCGATCGCAGGATCAACATCATCCACATCAATCACATGAGAGGGTTAAAGGTGATAGTACTAAAGTTGTGACACATGAAAAACATTGTGCATAGCACTATACCCCTGTGGAAGATTTAATTATTATGACACCATCCCGATTCTCTCTATAACCTCAAATGGTTCAACAAACCTGGGCGTTAACTTTCCCTACCCACAAATACTATAGTGACCCAATATAGGTGAAACTCGAAGGACCACATGATCACCCACTATAAACTCAAGGGGTATTAGATGTCTATCATCTTATGGATTCTATTTAATCTGATACATATTCATACTTTTATGAATCAACTGGACCTTCTCTAACATCTCTTATATGAGACTAGGTCCCAAAAACTCTAAATCTCCAACCTCCATGCATCACAGAGGTGATCATCATGGCCTACGATAAATATCTGCATATTGTTTCATCTAAATAGTATTATGAAAACTATTTTTATATGTAATATTCACTAGTACTAAGTGCTTCTCCCAAAAACCACTAAATTCAAGAATTCATTTTTGAAGCATATTTTCAAAAACGTGTATAGTACATTCCAACTTCACATCTTTTTGTAGGTGGAATGTCATACTCAATAAAACATGTGTACCAATCACATTCTGTATTCCCTTACATAAGTGTAAAGTAAAATGAAATTCATTTTTTAAAACTAGATTCTATAAAACCCTGTGCAAATGGATTATCTCTTGAATGTATATGTCTCCAAATTGGTCTTCTGATAAATTCTCCTATATAGTAAAGAAATTTGTTACCATTTTCAAATGGTACATAATCACACAAATATAATCATTCCTCATAGGCGTCCTCTGGATACCCACCACAAAATCCATGGTAATTTCATCCCACTTCCATTCAAGAATGGGAAAAGACTATAGTAAACCACCAGATCATTGATGCTCAACCTTCACCTATTTATTGGTGTAACTTAATGTCAAGAACATGGAAATATCATTTTTCATTCCCCTCCACCAATACTATTGTTGTAGGTCACGATACAATTTTGTCAAAATCAGATGTACCTCCCACTTTAAGGCATGAAATTCATGAATCAACTCCTCCCACATACTCATAGGAACAACAACACCATTACTAACATACATAATTTCGTCCTCATCTATAGTCTAATCTGAATGTGTCTTTCCACCTTCATGCCATTCCCTCAAGCCTAAAAATTTAGGATCCCCATACTACCTTTTTCTAATATGAATAAAATGTGTATGATTCATTGAAACTGATATGATATTCACCTACACTTGTCCCTCCTAAACCATAAAATGCATCCATACAGTAACATCACCATATTTTACAAAGAGATAAAATCATAAGCTTCTTGATTTTGTGTTTTCATTCTTATCGAATCAACTACATTGTTTCCCTTCTTGAGTGTATATTCTAGATCAAAGTAATATAATTGTACATAATCAACCCACATCTGCTACTTGATATTCAAATATCATTGAAAAAATATATACTTTAAGAACTTTTGATCAGTATACACAATAAAATTTTCAATAAATATATAATTCCTCCAAAACATAAGGTAATAAATCACTACAGTTAACTCTAAGTCATACAGAGGGTAGTTCTATTCATGTGGTCTCAACCTCCATGATCCATATACCAAAAATAGATCTCTCTACATCAACACAACTCCTATATCAAATCCAAAATCATCAAAAACACCATATAATTCTGAAATATCCAAGGTATGGTCAATATTGATGGAATTTGCGGGTGGTTCTTCAACTCTTGAATGGAATTATCACATTTTCTTGACCATTCAAACATTATCCCCTTCTTTACCAATCATGAAATTAGTGATTCCAAATGGTAATATTCCTTAAATAACCTCCAATAATAACTCACTAATACCAAAATATATATATATATCAAAGACATTCATGGGATCCTTCAAATAAATAACAACTTGAACCTTCTCTAGATCCACCGACACACCTTCCTATGAGATTATGTGGCCTAACAAATTGACCTGATCAATCCAAAACTAATACTTGTATAACTTTTTGTATAGACGATGCTCTCTTGGTGTACTCAGGGAAATTTCTAGTTGTTTTTAATGATCTTCATGAGTCTTAAAGAATAGAAATATCTTATCCAAAAAAATAACCAAAAACTATTCCAGGTATCGGTGGAAGATTCAGTTCATCAAGAATATAAATATAGTAGGAGTTTTTTTCAACTGGATTGGAATTACAACGAAATCATAATGGCTTTAACTACTTTTGAAAACAACATGGGGTATGTCAGATGTTTAAACTCTCAACTGATGATAACCTGATATAATGTCAATCTTAGAGAAAATAGAGGCTCCCCTCATTAAGTCAAATTGGTGGCTGATATGTGGAAGAGGATATTATTTCTTCACAGTCATCCAGTTCAAAATTCCATAATCAATACACAAGTGCAAGGTCCCATCAACCTTTATTCCAACAAGACTAGAGAAACCCAAGGTGATGTACTTGGATGGATAAACCCCTTATACATAAACTCTTCCAGATGAATATTGAGCTCTTAGATCTCTGTTTGTTCCATTCTGTATGGTGGAATGAAAACTGGCTTATCCACTAACATGATATCAATTGAAAAATCCACATCTCTCTTAGGTGGATGACCTGAGAAGTCCTTAGGAAATATGTCCTAGTACCTATCCACTATGGGTGGAAATACATCATGTTTTACACCTCCATAATCCAGTAATAGGCTTTCATCTAGGGGGTCAGTTCGCCTGGTTTCTAGTGAATTGTCCCTATATAGTCTTCCTGGATATCCCACTCTCCAATATGAGCATAATTTTCACCCTCAAGAGACGTAAAATTCACTCTCGTATGGTAACAATCTTTGTGGGCTTGGTACGCCTGTAACCATTCCATAACCACAATTTGTTAAAATCCTAAAATTTAAAGGATATAAATATCCCACAAAAAATTATACTCCCTAACCTCGAGAGGCCACCCCTTGCATAAACTTTTTTCCCTCGACCATAATCTCAAAGGTGTATCGATCGTCATCAACCCGCTCACAAACACCACTATCAGTTTCAACCCATTCAAAAGGTGTATAAAAATAAATTAATGAGAGGTACATGTATCAAATAATGAACTAGAAAGAATAGAAGATACAATAATAGTATCTCAAACTTTCAATAGTCTAGCCTTGATTTCCAAAAATGTAGGTTGTACTGCCAGCAATTGGCATGTCCCTCTTCCATATGATGCATTATGAGTCCCCTGAATTTCACAACTCAGTTAATATGGGAACTCTATCCCAGAAACACTACGTCCACTACCTCTACTACCACAACTAGTAAAAATACAACTTCCACGCTAACATGGTGTATAGTACCCCCTTTTGGAACTCTAGTTCTCTCTATCCATCCCATCACTACCCATCTATCATGGGTTCCTACAGAATCGTTATAGATGTCCCTTCCTGCTACAAAATTAGCAAACCACCGGTTGTCGAATATAATGTCTACTGAAGGAAACCATCTTACCAAACTAAGGGAAAAGTACTCGGGTAACATCTGAAGTAATCGATCCTTCCCCCTAGCCATTCTTATTTCAAAAACTTTCATCAAAATTATCATAGATACACATGCTAATTCTAGAAGGCGTACATCCTGATTGTCTAGAAGAAACCACAGGTCCTCCAATATAAGCCACCTTTAGGTTTCCCTCATATATGAGATCCTGATATACCACCTGAGTAAACTTCTTTAACCGAAAGATGTTAACCTGGGATTTAATCTCACATTTAATTCCATACTGTAAATTCATTATCATAGATGTCTCATCACTTACCAGCCCTGGAGAAATGTGATGTATGTCATTAAAGCATCTAGAATAGACCATCAAGGACATACTCCCCTGGTTCAACCACATTAACTCATCTTCCATGTACTTTCTTAGTGTCTCTGGATAAAAGTTCTCTAGGAACTTATCCAAAAATTCCTTCCATACAATTCCATTTGCATGCCTGGTCCAAGCTTGGACGTCTCACTAGCACTTCACTGATCCTTGTAACATATAAGCATACAACTTGAACCTCTTCTCAATAGGAGTCTATAAATGGTCAAGTATAGTATTAATGGACCTAATCCAAAACTCAGGTACCTTAGGTCCACCCTATCTAATAAAAGTGGAAGGTTTTTCTAACCAAAACCCGTATGTTGGTTTATACATACTCTTCCCAACCAGCTATGGTTCTCTCTCCATAAACATCATGAAGCGAGCAAAGTTCTCATAGAATTTCAATATGGATCCTTCAACTAGTATTATTGATGCCAAAGGTTCTACCTTTGGAGATCTCTAGCCTACCTTTGGAGGATCATGTCTAGCCATATACTCTTATCATCTTATCAACAAATGTCATTGTGGAGGTATTTATATACAATTTCAAACACATGTCTTAAGACACATAACACACCATTATCAAAATTATGAAATAGGGATTCACATAAATCCATAACAATCCATCCCTCTTATCTCACCACGTGGTCAAAGCTGAGGAACTAATACTACTCTCAACCATCCTCATCTTGGTCATAGTTAACAAAGGGTAAACACATTCTCATATTCTAGTTTCTCATTAGACACCCATTTTCCACATTTCACATCATTTTACAATTTTCAAATAATATAAGGCACATTTTTCAGTTCAAATTTATATATAAAAGAAATGCACTTTCATATTACCTACTCATACCAAAAATCTACTTTTCCCGTACATGACCAAAATTATATATGTTTTAATAATCATTGAGTTACTAGAATGATGAATGCACTCAAATATCATTCCATACCATGCCATGAGTCAAATCTCAGAAAATTTCAAAAATAATAATCACATCGCACAATAAGTGCATCACCCAAGGTGAAATAACATCCAACTCTAACAGAAAACACCAATACTAGTAATATAACCTTGGGTACTTAGATTTTCCACCGTAAATAGGTAATTTACTCCCATTAGTGATCTCATGAACAAGGAATGTCTCTTCTTAATCTCTTGTATGCCTTCCCTTAATAGTAAGTCAAAAGAAAAGAAAATTTCACCTCTAATACCACTTGGTATCTTCTCGACCCAAGTTCCACACACTGGTGCCCTGATCTGGTTGGTCGAATGACCTCAATCATGGATCCTTATATTCCAAAGGCTCTCGACTATAAGTGAGGGAATAATATATCAAAATTGGGAGATTGTACCCTCTTTATCAAAGTATCACAACAACATAAATAAATAAGAAATAACTAAAAGACAATAACACTTAACCAGAATAATTCCATAACCATAATAGACCAATAATACATGATGAACCAAGATAGGAAACCAATATCCAAAACAAATAGTAGATAATTCATACAATAATAAGTGTCAAGTTTCTAAATAAAAATTAAACTAAATACAGCAACAAATCTACAAGAAGGTCATAACACTATGTCTGGTTCCTTCATCCATTTTCCATCCCAACTCATCCATCTAACATAGGAATCTTTCCCTTATCATATCATGTAAACATGAAGTCTATTCGGGTACCTATCAAGTAGGCTAAATAGGGTGTGAGTACAACTCAATAGGACACCACCAACAGTGTCTAAAATAATATCCAATCAATAATAGTGTATACAGTTGTATAAATAATAAATTACAATGAATAAAGTGAATAATTATCATATTTTATTATTCCTTAATTAACAAAAAAAATCCCTAGGTTAATGATGATAATCATAATATCAATACCTATTTTAGTCTATGAGAGAGTCTAAAATATTCCCAAGGGACATCACATATCAAAATACCATGGTTATCATTTATCATTTCATTTCAACTCATCTCATGACCAATTGAAACCACAGTTCAATACCTATATCATGGGAACAGAACAGTGTGTCTAGCCCCCCTGTGGGTAATTAGAGCCCATATCCCTATCCCACACCTCAATGTCACATGGGTATTTAGAGCCTTAGTCCCTATCCCACACTCAGTATCACATATGGGTATTTGAAGCATATATCCTTTTCTAACACATCAACATCACATATGGGCATTTGGAGCCTCAGTCCCTATCACACACTCATTAACACATATGGGTATTTAGAGCCTCAGTCCCTATCCCTCACCTCAACATCACATATATCACAAATATCACAATATCACCCAAATAAAAATTTCATATACATCAAGTTTATGCAAAAATAACCTTATTATCAAGAATTCCCATTAAATTATACATCCTCAATTTATAAAAACCATCATAATTTTTTTTTCAATTATAGGGAATAGTATGAACAGATCATCATTAAACAATTATTCAATATATAATCCATTTATTCATTTCCCTTTCAAGGTTAAAAAAACATCTCTTAATTCCCATTAATAAATCAATTCAATATTCTTTTGATCTATTAATTCCATAATCCCTTCAATTGACCAATTACACAATACTATTAATTGGCCAATTTCATTACCCTTTAAATTAATCAATTCCAAAATCCATTAATTAATTAACCAATTTAATTAATTCAATTCAAGATTATATTACAAGAAATTATATATTTATTTCACAATTACATACACATGATTAAAATCAATACTTTTGGAATTTAATAATAGACCAACTACCTCAAGATTGTTTATGGATGCTTGTGAATAGAAATCCTCAAATTTAAGAGGAGCGTTCAATTTCACAACAAAGAATGATATCTTGATCCAAAAACTCTATCCCCGATAAAATAGATTAGATCCATGAAAACCTAGATCTAAACCATCACCAATAGAGCAAATAAACCCTTCAAAAGATGAGATAAATTTTATGAAGAAGGAGGAAACTGATTGGGAAAAGAATCACTTATCAGGGGAGGTGTGGATTCTTGAATTTGGTATTTGATCCATCAATAATAGAGTTTTAAATGCCTTGGAATCCATTTTGAAGCCTCTAAGAATTATAGAAAATATTTGGATAAAGTAGGGTAAAATTACTATGATGGTCATGGTGTTTTTAAATTTTAAAACTAATTTTTAGGGGAATTTATTTTTTACCCAAGGTTTCCTAGGCAGGGACATAGAGTTTTTCAAATGGTGCACCCTAACAATTTTCCTATCCTATAAGGTTGAATGGTTATTACTAATAGGTATCATGGTTTTAAAAACCATGATCCCACTATGTAATCCCTCTCTATTTAGGGTTTTATGGTTTTCTAGTTCAGGGCTCACGATTTGGGAAAACTGTGTGCTAACTATACACTACCCAAAACCCCATAATAAACTTATAAATTTAACCCAAACACACCCAGCACATGCCTCAAACAAAGTATAACCAAATAAATGAAAAAAATTACCTTTAAATGAGCTTGATAAATCACCATAAAAGGTTAGGATATTACATAAACCTTGACATTGTCATTTAGGGTATGCTAGAATGGTTATTCCCCATGTTAACTATTGATTGTGATTTTGGAATTCTGATTTGGGGAAATATTATAGATAAATATTGAGGAATATTTTTCATGAAGGATTTAATAGTGATATTATTAGATATAATGAAATTGGATGTAAATATTTAATGGCAATGTATATTTCATGAAGACTGTGTGGTGATTTCAATTAGTGGTAACATGTGATGATTTGTCCAAGGTAAAAGAGAATTAAGATATAATGTGACCATGAGAAGTATTTCAAACTGATCTAGAACCCTGAAAACCATGTGATATTCATTAACGATAGATTTTAGGGGTTTTGAAGATGTTCATGAAGAAACATTGAAAATAGAGAAAAGAAACGATTCTTGTGCAAAGTTATGCGGAGCTCAGGTAGATATAGAGTTGAATTAATAAGTTGAAATTGTATAAATTAAGCCATATATAGAAGGATATTGCAAAGATAAATGTTTTATGAAGCAAAGTTATGTGAAGTAAATATTTTCAAATGTGTAAAATATCAGGATTTTTCCAAAAAAAATAGAGAACTAACATCACCATTAAAAATAATAGTGTTTTTTGTGGAAGATAATGAGAGAGATTGTTTCACAGATTTATCAGAATATAAAGTGTGAAAAAATTCTTACAAATCACTGTGTTTCCTGAGTTACTTATGTAAACAACCTAGTTCCCTCAATATATTGTTTTTTTGGACCTTTGTTTCATAAAAAGAATAGTCTTGTGAAAAATAACTAATTTGAATAGGTTATTGTATAAAAACTTAAAATGACACACTTACACAAATAGACGTTATGTAAAAGTAACTATTGGACATTATCTATAAGTGAATAGTACATATTTTGAATTGTAACTCATTATAAAACATTACAAAGGAATAATTTATTCCTTGATGATGCATTGAATATCAACGAGGAACTTGAAGCTACTTTTATAGAATTTCACATGTCATGTGTGAAGGAGTGATCTGTGAAGAATAATGATCACCTAACCGTATGTGTAAAAACATAGAGATAGTGATGTTTGGAATGCGTTTCTGTGTAGAAGTGTTTTTTCTAAGCATTAATCAAATATAGAGGAATAAGGGAGTGAGCCTAGGGAGGTATTGTACCATCCTTGAATCATTATAATGGGGGTGACCCAAGGGAGAGAGAGAAGCATCCCTGCATCATTGTAAGGGAGTATACTAAGACAAGGAGTGGCCTTTCTTAAACCCACCACTGAATGATATTTAGTGAATGTTGGATCATTGGAATATTTCTTTTGTATTATCCTTGTATTCTCATAGTGTTGGTGAACCAAGTAAATTTCTTGTTTCTAGTGCACATTTATTGCTTAACATTTATAAGATATTAATCAATGTTCATCGATTAATCAATCATTGATCAAATTGATAATGTTTTTACTAAAAAAGAGTTGTTATGAAAAATATTATATGATGGATTCAATACACATGGATTATGGTTTTTAAGATTCTATAAAATATTTTGAGAATAAGATAAGGATAATAATGTTTTATCCTAGATACAGGTTTTTACCCATATGCTTGTTAAATTATAAGGATGTTTATGCCACCACCTTTAATGTTATATTTTAAATAATAGATTCTTCTTTTCAGAACGTTTCTTTAATCACATATAATACCATATATGATACGGTTACAATAATATTTTTTTAATATTCCTATTAAAGTAAATAATAGGTATTTACTTAACAAAAAAGAGTATGTGTATCTTATAAAGATATTATAAATAAAATATAGTGTCAAAGAGGGTATTAGAAGAATGTTTGGACATTGAGAATTCTAAATTTAAAAAATAAATATTATGCTATTCAAAACTCAAATTGAATGTAACATAATATCCTAATGAATTTTAGGATGTTTTGGTAAAGTAATTACATTAGTTACAAAAATATTTCAAGGGAATATTTTGATGGATATAGTTCTAAGGATAATTATGATAAACACAAAACATGTTCTATATAGAAAAAAAATTATTAGCATCATACCATTGAATATTACATGGTTAAATAGTTTTAATATATTCAAAAAGTTTAACATTAATAATATTATTTTTACTTATGACCATATGCAAACAAGATTGGTTTATAGATTTTACTAACTAAATATTTCACTTGAAGGGGTTTATCATATATTTTCATAAATATGTGGTAGAAATTACATAGAGACATAACATGTTTAAAAAAAACCCTAGAAGTGTATAAAACATAAGGATGGTCTAATAGTCTAGGAAATATTCCATGGTTAAATAGACACTTGTAACATATAAGACCTAGTTCACTCAAAGGTAACCAAACTCAGTCAATTACATATCCTCATGCACATATTTACATATTCCAGAGTCTTCCAACTAGTATCAAGGGTCCCATGTGGTACAGTGGGGAGACTATACTATCATTATCAGAGTATGATAGAACTGGAATAAATTGATAAATGGTATAATCATAATAGTAATAGACATTCAAGAAGAAGATAAATCATCCACAAAATAATAATACATAATACAAAAGTGGAACCATATAAGAAAGTATGTAATTTCTTTTCTCTAAACAAAAAAGGAACATGCAACATGGAAGCAGGTACACATACATATAAGTATATCACAATAACCAAAATGGCCAAAAAACTATGTCTAATTAGCATCATGAGTCATAGATTTGTCTTGTTCTCTCCCGCTCCCATGATATAATCATTCAAGAATCCATGATTGGGCACTTCACCTTGTCCCTAACTGCATCCATGAAATCTATTTGGGTAACATGGTTGGACTGAATAGGGTTTGAGATATACTCAGTAGGACACCACCAATAGCTTCTATCATAAATCAATCATGTGCATGTAAACAATAATAGTGTGAAGATATAACATGAGAGATATTAATTTATAGATAGATATGAAAATTCTATGAGCACAAGTTTTAATTAGAGTAGGAAATAATAGAGGATCATCAATATATATATATATATATGATGTTTCAATAGTAGGTAACTACTAGCTCAGCATATGCCACATGTGAAAACAGCATCAGACCTACATGGGATAGGTCCCAATGTGTATAACCCAGATGACCTCATCGAGACCAAGGATCATTTCCAATGGTTAGCTCAGAATAGTATCATACCTACATGGGTCGGTCCTAAGGTGATAACCAATGAAACCTATATATATATATATATATATATATGAATTTATAAGGAAAAATTAGGTTCCATACATTGATCTCCGTCATCAGTTCCATGCTGTAATAATCATACCTAGGGTTTGTAGGTGCAAAACCATGATCCCCAAGTTGGTTCCATACCATTATGAAATAGGTGACATACCTTTATAAGAATTCATTTCTATACCAAGATGTATAACATCAAGAAAATAATATAATAATGACAAGGGATATGTTAGTGTACATACCCAATTATAATTATCAGTATAGAAAGGAACGATTCAAGAGAATATCCATATCATTCCCCATTTTCATTTAAATTCAAAATTTTAATTACTTTATAATATTTATTATCAAGGAAAATTAGGAATTTACATCTCCAATTATCATAGTTAATTTAAAAATGCTCCCATTAAAATAATATAAACTTACACCCCCAAAGGGGTGGTTCTATAATGGGGAAGACTAAATAACTCACCTCATTGGAGGATCAGTTTGAGGTTGACAGCCTTCAACCATGTCAATATGCTAATTGGGAAACACATTAAGGTTACAAAAAATTAATTAAGACATGTAAATAATTTAGTAGAAACATCTAGAAGGAATGGTGTGCAGTAAAACAGTGATAATTAAATAGACAGAAAACATAAGAAAAAGGTATAGACCGCCTACCTTATTCTTGTGGTATAACACTCCTCCAGTAACAAACCATGGTAAACCTAAAATGGAAGAAAACATAATAATTGATGAATACCCTAAAATTAAGGAATATTATCTTGCACAAAAATAATGTCAAGTGGGGATATATAAACCATTAAAGGAAATAATTTGATCAAATCTATTCCTGATGGAGATTCAATGTGACAGAAAACATAGCAAATGGAGGTCGAGTGGAGGAGATATCTCAAAGCCTAACTCAGGCATGGAGTAGAGCTCCTAATGTCTAGAGTGTTGTTTCACAAGGAGAGGGATATAAAAAGAGTGTTTATGTCTTAAATACTAGGAGGGAAAATAGTATTTTTGGTCAAATTTTAAAGGGTGCATGGTTTGGCCGCTCAGTTGGTCAAACCATGCGACAACCATGCACCTGCCATTGTCCATTGATAGTGGACCCTCAAAGTAGGGGAGAACGGTTTGTATAACCCTTCCTAGAACATGTAACACCTTCTTTGGATACCTACTACACCCCTAATGATATTTCCAAACCATGTGAACTCTATTCCATGGTTTGGTCATATCGTGAACATACCCTATTAATCTATGGTTCGGAGCTCTGGGCTCTAAAAAATCCCCAAACACTCTTGATTCCACATCTAAGTGATTAGTCACATTTATAAGGATAAAATAATGTATTTGAACCCAAATTTAAAGGGTTGTTACTTCATAATAAAACATGGTTTGTTACAGTCTTCCCCCTTAAAGAAACGCATCATTAAGTTTCCCTTCCAAGGGTGTTAAATCATCATTTGAGAACAAATTTGTTTATTGAGCAGGTATGCAGGAATCTCACTACCAGGTCTCATCCAGAATGTGTTCAATCTTATATACCACCCATACAATAGGAATTGACCAACCTCAAAGTGTATTTATTATCTGATCCACAATATGAATAGGGTGATCCTCAAAAGATGCATCAACATCTAGTTCCACCTCATCTGGCTTGAACACTGTAGATTAGGATAAATATTAATGACATAACCAAGAAACATGAAAAACATCATGCATATCCCGATATCTATCAAGAAGTTATTTTCAATAAAAAAATGGCATCAACCCTATGTGAAACCTCAAAAGGTCCAACAAACCGATGTGATATCTTACCTTTCATATTAAATCATTGATTTCCTAGTATAGAAGATACTCACAAGAATACCCAATGCCTGACCTCAAACACTATAGGTCATTAGTGAAATTTGGAATATGTTTTTTTCAGACTAAGCTATATCCATGGTCTTCTGATGTTTTGAACCTACTCCAATGTCTCCTAAATGAGACAAGGTCCAAGTAGTGTTACCTCATCCACCTCTAACTAGAACAAAGGTGAATGACACAATCTATCATATAAAGCCACATAAAGAACCATATGTATAGTATCCTAAAAGCTATTATTATAATAGAACTAGGATAATTATATATGTTTCTCCTAAAACCCACCAAAATCAAGGACGCATGCTTGGAGAAAGTCCTACAATACTCGTATCATCCATTATAAATGATCGTCAGTCTGAGTGTGAAAGGTTGTGCTCAAAATAACGTATGTATCCAAATATTCCTATAACCCCTACCAGAACCTCAAAGTGAAATAATAAAACCTATCCAAAATGATAATATAAGGTACTCTATGTAGGCATATAATCTCATGTACATACAGACTCCCATGATCATCCACTAAGAAGGTCACTCTTATAGGTAATAAGTGAACGACCTTTATAAGCTTATCGATAATCATAAATAATGAATCAATACCTCAAAGGGAAATGAGTAATCCAGTCACAAAATCCATAGTGACTTCATCCCATTTCCACTCAATAATGGTAAATTGATGTAAAATCCTTACCGGCCACTATTGTTCTACCTTCACCTACTGATACGTGGAACATTGAGTGACAATACCAGCTATCTCCATTTTTATACCTGGCCAAAAATATAGAAATCATAAGTCACAATATGTCTTTCTATTAACAGTATGTACTAACCATGTATAAGATTCAGACTCTCACATCAAATCCTCGTGGATTTATATAGAAACCAAGATACATCCATGGATGCACAAGACCTTATCCTCATTAATGATCCATCCTAGCACTGAATCCTTACATGAAATAATTTCCCTTAGGACTAGGCCCTCTGGATCCAATACTTCCATCAAATTCACTCTCTCTAGGAGTGAAGAGTTTACTAAAAAATTTGTAAGGATATGATATATGGGATTCTCCTAGACATATAAGTTTATCTCATAAAATTGGGTAATCAACTACCACTCATTATTATCCTCCTAAACTAAATTTTTATGATTCCTTCTACTCTGATCATCCACTAAAGAATTTAATTTTTTAGGAATAAGAAAGATCAAAATTAAAGGATTATAGGTATTAAACCCACCATCTCTACCTAAGGTTCAATTCATGTTTCTTGAAAATATACCTAAGGATTTTATGGTCTGTATACACCATAAAATGCTCTTCTAAAAAATAATTTATCCAAAAACATGAGCTGTGAACAACTACTGCCAACTCAATATTGTGCGTCGAGTAATTTCTATAGTGATGCCTTAGTTTTCGTGACCCGTACGCAATGACTTGATCTTACAACAACATAACTACTCATAGAAAGATACCTGATGCATAAAAAAGATTATATAGCTTTTATCTATCTCTAAAAGAATCAAGTTCAATTTGGATATTAGTCTCCCTTTCAGATCTGGAAAGTCTATCACAAAGACTTTTATCCATATAAATACCACACCCCTCTTAGTCAAACACATGATAGGTGATTCAAGGTGTCAAAATTCATGTATAATGAAACAATAATAACCATCCATTTTTAAGAGACTACATATTTCAAAAAAATTCTTTCGATACTCCTGGGTAACAGTATCTCTCACCTTCTCTCGGTCAACTAATACTCCTTTATTTTAGATAATATGGCCCAGTAAGTGAAATTTTTTATCCCAAAAGTGGAATTTAGTGATCTTATAATACATATGGTGTTATCTCAGTGTATTTATAATTATCTAAAAATGATTTTCTTGGTTGTCTGGGGTGTGAGAATACACCAAGATGTCAACCATGAAGACTGTCATGAATGAATTAAAAAATTGGTGGAAAAATCAACTCATCATAACCATGAAAACAGTCAACATGTTTGTGAGACTGAATGGCATTACCAAATACTCCTAAAGACCATACCTACTATGGAATATTTTATGTGGTATATACGATGTTTTAACACATACATGTGGATAGATTTTTCTTAAATAAATCTATAAGAAAACTTGAGATCTTTGGAGCGGATCAAATAGTTTATCTATAAGAGGAAAAGGATACTGGTTCTTTGAAGTAAGATAATTAAACATATGGTAATCCACAAAAAAACTAAGGTTTCCATCATCCTTCTTTAAAAATAGGATTGGTGACCCCTAGGGATAAGTATTGGTCCATATAAAACCATTAGTTTCTAAGTCCTGCAACTGTCTCTCGAGCTCCTACAACTCAGTATTGGACATTCTATAATGAGAAATGTACACTACTGTAGCTCTATGAACCAACTCAATAAGGAACTACACCTCTCACTCAGAAGGTAAACCAAAAAATTTATCAGGGAATACATTCCAAAAATGATCTACTATGGGAAGGAATTTAGCCAAATGTATTCCCTAATCATAAATATCATGGCTAGTAATTAGGTCTAAGACTCTACCAAACCCATGATATTCTAGTCCAGTTCACCTTTCCTGGACAACACATTCAACCTTGTAAATATATTTATCTCCCTATGGGGATGTGAAGGACACCCTTTAGAGATAGAAATTCACAAAAGAGTGATAAGGAACTAACCATTACACCCTATGAATAACATCAAAGCCTATCATTTCAAGGAAGAATGTGTTTTTTAGAAAATGATAGTGTCCTATCTCAAGGGGGAACTCCTTACACCAGCATACACTCTCTGATTAGATACCCAAAGGTGTTTTATGGGTCATCACTCCACAAATTTTCTGAACAGAAAGAATGAAGCTTTCCATGATATCGATAAAGATAAAAGAATTAGAATCCCCTATGTCAAAAAAATAAATATCAAGGTAGATTCTATTAAATCCATTTCTCAATCTATAGAAGTCATGGGGTTCTACTCCCCCAATACATGTTTCACTGTATAAACATGGCCCGTTCCATGGCCTTGAGATACAATATGACTTCTTTGAGCTTCCCCACTCTACTAACATTGTGTATTTGGTGTCTGGATCCACTGAAATTGACCACCTCCTCATCTTGACCAGAATATAGCACACCAACTCCATACTAGACATGGAGATATTGATGCCACTCTATGATCTAGATTCGGTGATGATCCTCTCTTACTATCCATTGGATGGATGGTTTTATAAAACCTCTATAAATGATCCATCCTTTTATAGGATTGGTACTCAACTGATACCATCTCAAACTAAGGTTTCATGTGCCCCTACATTCTTCACTGATAAAAAACCCAAAAACCTATAGTAAATATACTCAAACTAGTACTGGCATCAAGGGAGGTCTCTAAGTGATGCTTCATACCACCTGATACTACACTATTGGGTTGAGAATTTGGTTCACTCTGATCTGGAATTCTAGATTTCCTTATTTTAGGTATAGTAATAAGATCCAATTTTACTATATCATACATGGTATTCAACCAAAAAATATTCAATTGATAACGAATAGGATGACTAAGACCATCCTCAAAACATATCCATTTCATTGGATCATCAACGATATAGATAGGTGCAAAGTGATAAAGCTCAGTAAAATGAGATGGGTAATTCATAATAGACATAGAACCCTATGGTAGGTTCATGAAGTCCTACGAATGATCATACCACAAGGTCTTAGGGAAAAATTAGTCTTATAAGCCATATTCGAAACTCCTCCAAATCATTTCTTAGTGTCTATATTCCTAGTTCAAAATATCCCCTCCAACTTTTGGTGGATCCAAAAATAAAATATGTCACATGCTTTACTCTCCTCTCAATAGGATAATTTAGTTTCTTGAAGATATATAAGATAGTATCAATCCATGAGACTACGTCCATGGGCCACTATCCCATGAAAAATTCGGTGGATTTTACTACTGAAACACTCGCATCAACTCTTCCATTTAAGAGGTGGGTCATAGACAGTACTTTATAGTATAAAGAAGCTGTAGGAATTCCCCTCAAAATCAAGAATCATCTCCCACATAGGGAATATAATTAGGTGCTATAAGTGTCACTATTAGAGGAAACACTGGTAGCTTAGGTCCCACCACCTCTAGAACATAGTTGTCACCACCCACTTAGTGCTCAACTCGAGGAAATCATGGTGGAATATCTCTAAAAATTCTAATAACATAACTTGGATAGAATTTTACAACGATAACATCATAAATATAATAATATGATAGGTACAAGCCTTCATATAAAATATCTTCACTCCTATGCCTACTCTAAATCCAATTCTAGGTGATAGGAACAATCATAAATAACAAAAGACAAATTTCATACTTTAAACTACTAAGGTCATTTCAGGGTCAAGTTCTCTATTTAATATTAGGGTTCCAATATATAGTGTTTCAATTTCATATTATAGAGAAAATTTCCCAATAAATTGAAATCAGCATCACTATTTAATGGAATCCATTTCATTTTAAACATATAACACAACAATTTTAAAGTATGTCATTATTTATATCCATATATATGTGAAGGCCTTGTTCAATGCATCTATCATTACCAAGTTATAAATTACTATGCTTTATAAATTTTAAATGGAACTACATGTTACTAAAACTTAGATTTTTTATAGTTCAATTAGATAGATCATCATTTCCAATTTATATAGGCACACAAACACTTTAAATTATAATTTGAATACATATAATTACAACCAACTAAAATTTCAGCTTATGTAACAAGTGGTTCACATCTCAAACTCATTGTAATTTCTTAATTAAGGTTCCATTATCATAGTACATGGGAAAACATTAAGTTTATGTTAGACACATTAATTATACAATTATTCATTACTTTGATAAATGTTATCATAATTAAAATATGGCTATTAAAGCACAAATAATGTGCACCAACAATCCATGTTGTAAGTAAATGTGGCATGGAATAATGTATGGAATGGGAATCTCTAAGGTTCTTATAATGATTCATGAGACACTACCTCCTTTTCATAACAGGACAAGGATAAAAATAGATTTCACAATAATAAAGAAAACCATAATCCATGTAATAGTGAAAGCAATTCAATTGTAATAGGAATAACTCATAACATCAAGTTCCATCCCAGGAAATTTGTATTTTTTATTTTATGTGGGTTAGAAACTCCCATGAATAATCTTATTACTAAATTTTTACACATACTAGTCTCCTTTATACTATCCCAAAATAGAAAGGAAATGAAAAAAGCCTATGATACCAATTTTTAACATCCTAGACCCAGATCATTAAATATTAACCAAACATGTTCAGTCACATGGCCTCAATCACACCTCCCTGTATGCCGGAGGCATCTCAATAGAAACAAGGGTTCAATGTGGTATAGTGGGGATATTATACCCTCATAATCAAAGTTGCACTTTTGTGGAATAAATGGATAAATGGTGGGATAATAGTAATGATAGATATGGAAGAGGAAAATAAATCATCCAAATAATAATAAATAAGAAAAAAGTGGAACCATTTACAAAATGAAGTAATGTTATGTCTCTAAAAAAGGAACATGTAACATGGAAACATGAAAACATATATATAAAAAGAACCAAAAAGACTAAAAAACTATATCCAGTTAGAATAATTATCCATAGCATGATCCTCTACTACCCCTCTCCCACACGATAATCAATCAAGCATCAATGACAAGGTGTTTCCACTATCCCTAAATTCTTTAATGAAATATTTGGGGTACCATGGGAAGCCCAAACAAGGTGTGAGATATACTTAGTAAGCCACTACCAACATTGTATATAAAAAATCCATCCTATTCATATGAACTATAATTGTGTGCAAATATAAATTGTAATATGTAATGTAAAATACAGATATGACAAGTCCATAAGAACAAGATATGATAATTAAATTCTATAATAGGAGAGAATCAATATATATATATACATAAAGAGTCATCAGTTGGTAACTACTACCTCAGAATATGTCACATGTGAAAAATGTATCAGACTGACATGGTCTAGGTCCTAAAGAATATAATCAATGTGACCTCATCGAGATTGAGGATATCATCTAACGGTAAGGTAGAAATAGTATCAGACCTATATGGTCCATTTCTCAATGTGATAACCAAGGAGATCTATATCTTGGGATATGGATGTATACAGAAGTCGTAGGATCCATACCTTGATATCCCACATCGGTTCCATATCCTAGTAATCATACCTATGAGTCATAGGTTCCATACCTTGATCCCCTATTTGGTGTCATACCATTATGAAATAGGTGACAAACCATCATAAGAATTCAGTGTCATATTGAGATGTCCAAAATCAAGTAATATAATAATGACAAGGTCTATCTTAGTGTCTATACCCTGTTAAAAATATAAATATATAAAGGAACAAGCTGATATAAAATCTACCTCATTCCATAATTTCATTTAAATCTAACAATTTAATTAATTTATAGAGTTTAATACCCTGGAAAAGGAGGAATGTATATCTCCAATTATATCATTTAATTTATAAAGGATACCACTAAAAGATGGTGAGCTCACACACACAATGGGGTGGTTCTATCATGGGGTAGATTAAATAACTCATCTCATAGGTGGCTCAGGTTGAGGTTGACAACCTCCAACCATGTCAAGATTCTAATTGGTAAACTCATTAAGGTTCAAAAAATATAATTAAGACATTTAATTAATTTAATATAAAAATCTGGAAGGTCCAGCATGCAGTACAATAGAGATAATTTAACAAACAAAAAAACATAGGAAAAAGGTATATACCACCTACCTTATTCCTATGGTAGAACACTCCTTTAGTATAGACTCTTGGTTTTGCCTAAAAAAGAAGAAAATGAGAGAATAAATGAATACTCTAAAAATAAGACAAATTATCATGAACAAAAATAGAGCCTAGGATGGTGAGATAAACCATCAAAGGAAGTGGATCAAATCTCTTACCAATGGTAATCCAACCTATAGACGACTTCACAATGGAGGCTAGGTTGAGGAGATATCGCAAAGCCTAACTTAGTCATAGAGGAGAGATCCCAATGGCTAGAGTGGTGTTGTGCATGGTGGAGAAAAGAGATAATGGGTAAGGTATTAATGATAAGGAGGGAAAATAGTCTTTTCACCCAAATTTTAAAGGATGCATGGTTTGGTCACATGGTTGGAAAGCATGGTTTGTCTAACTATGCTCAGCCCATGTGCTCCCCTCTATAGAGACCACCGACACCCATCATGGTTTTTCCAAACCATGTGACCTCCAACACATTGTTTGGTCAAACCATGAACCCACACTTTTCAACTATAGTTTGGAGATATTAGCTCTAAAAAATCCTTGGAAAATATTGATTCCACCACTTAGTGATTAGTCATGTTCATAAGGATAAAAAAAGTGGATTTAAATCAAAAAATAAATGGTACATACCTCATAAGAAAACATTTGTAGTTACACACTTATGTATAGTTTTGTAATTCTCTTAAACAGAGTTTAAAAATATAAAATATATCATGTTATACAAAATAAAATCTACATTTTATCAATTCTTCACATTTTTTGTATGCAAATATATCATGAAGTGAAATGATAATTGACTTCTATAGGTTCAACATTAAGTTATCCATAACTAATGTTTGTTATGGAGTATTATCGGTTGTGAAAGATGTTTAAGTTGGCTTGATTACTATTCTTATATAGGGATATAGAATATACTCATGTTAGAAAAAATGGGTTTTGTGCACAATATGGACAACAAATTACGCAACATGGAGAGTCATACACTATGTATTTGTTATACTAGGATGAATAGTTCATATTTAATGTCTCCAACACCTAAGATTATGATATACCTAGCCTGAGACTCTTTATACTTTGATAACTTTCTTATGAAATCCTTAAGAATTAGCTAAAATTGGGGTAGTTGGGTATGTGGGTGATCATTCCATTGGTTAAACCTTAACCAAGATTGGATTTGTTTCTTCTCGTATGATGAGTATGAGATCTGGTCCCTTAATAGAGATAGGTTGAGGAAGTGTACGTAGTACCTAGATTATATATATAATGTTCTTATCTATTCGAGTGAGGGGAGTGTGATGTCATTATCCATATAGGTTATTGAAATGTGACATATTAATTAACCTGAACAATTTATAATCAGATAATCAAAAGAATATAAGTATGATATATGGGATTGAAATACTCTTTGTCTCATGTTTAATTGATTTCTTAGAAAAAGGGATCATATGAGAATGAATTCATGAATATGATTCTCTATTGGGCATGCGTATTGAGATACGTGTGTTTATTAGAGATCACATCAAACCCATTTATAGAGTAAGTAGTATTGATGCTTTACTAGAGGATACACTTTTCTAATATTTATGAATTTTAGAAATCATGTCTATTATCAATAATTCAAAGTCTTGGGGGGTCACACTTTATGGTTGACTAAATAGATATTGAGTTTTAATCAAGGATATGTTCTATAAGTGTTTTATTTTATCTAAAAATAGTTTTTTTATGGGTATTTCATAAGGTATTACATACAATGTTGAAACAATGTGAAATAGATAATAGCCTCACAAAAGTACTTTAAAATATATCCAAAACGAGTTTAAAGTATGATTTTTCAAGTGTTTTGATGGGAAGAATCACACAAGAGATATCTAGGATGCTTTAGCTGTTGGAGATAGTAATTAACTCATTCCACGATGTGATATACCACTTTGTCATCATCTCTAATATCACCCATAACTTATCTATATTCTTTGATTCATAATTTTTCCATGGGAAAATCATAAAACACATTATTTTTTTATTTTTTTGTTTAAATTTTTATTGTTATTTATTTTAATTTATGATATTAATTATTCAAATTTCAATTTTAATTTGTGTCAATTTTTGATAATTATTAGTGGAGTTGATCTATAAATTTGTGTAGACCAAGATTTGATGTCGATTAAGAAACGAGATAGTTTTTGGCCTTGGTTGGAATGTATTAAAAATTTATCATGATTGTATGTTTTACCCATATAAAATTATTAGTTTTATGAACTAAAGTGTTAACTGTGACATGGTGGAAGTCACCATGACATGGTCTATGATTTTATGTGTAATTTTATACCATGTCATGTGCATACAATGAATAATATTTTATATCATTGGAATAACACTACCTAGATCATTATCACATTTATTTCATCCAATTTTCGCATCATATGATGACATGTAAATAAAAAATTTATTATTAAAGTAGTTTAATAATTGGATTATTAAATAAAGAGGATACCAATGGTTGGTCATTTAAATTTTTTTGAAACATTGTAACTCCAATAGGCTCCTTCATTCAATGAAAGATGCTTATTTAATGGATATTTATATTCCTCATTTTTTTCATGAGATATTATTCTCACATAGTCAAAATGCTCTCAATATATCCTCTCCATATTTTCTAATAAGGAAGAGGATATAACATATCATTTAGAGAGAGTAGGACCTATAGAAATATTATTGATTCCAATGTATAGTGGATATCATTGGATACAAGAACCTATTTTTTATTTCTTAGGGAACTCAATAAAACTAACTGATAATGAATATTGAAATCATGGATAGTGACATGTTCATGGATTATCATTTTATCGCTTTACTAAATCATTTTATTTCAATTGGATCTTGGGAATATATCTCAAGTTCTTATTCACTCCTAATCAGAAAACATATATCCCAAGAAAACCATCAATGGTATTAGAGTAACTATGGGTAATAATTCAATATGGTAAAGATCCATCAAGGGAACTTGAATTGGTATCTACGCAGGCACCATAGAATGTCCCCTTCAAAATTCCCATTTCTATTCACGATATTTCTTACCATGAAGTTTCCTTCATAAAAATTGGTGTTTTGATTTATATTTTCACATGATCACTTCATAATTAACCTAAATAGATATTTTGGGTGTCTTTAAAAAATAATGGAAAATAGTGCATCATCAGAAAATTCTCTATATTGTGGTTTGTAATATTTATTCCTTGGTTAAGATTCACTATGAGGACTACCACAACATAGTAAAAAATTATAAGTAGTTTCACAAAAATACTTGGTTTCCCAAAAAACATTGTCCAAACTAGATTAGCTATCTAAAACTTCTTCTTAAATGGGTGTAATAACTTATGTTTTAAAAATTATAAAATGAAATTCACCATGACATGGTACAAGATGTTTTGGGGTAATTCTAAAAGAAAATTTTGTTTCTTTAAAAAAATTCTCAAAAACCTTCATCAGAGATGGATAACATTAGAATATATCAAATGTGGTTTTGGTAAATTTTATTATATAAGGTTGTTTAGATCATCTTGAAAAAAATCATTTATCTTTGATATTAATATTTAATTATTCACATATATAAATTTTTTATATGATGTAAATATTTTATTTTTTAGTTTAAATATTTTAAAACTCTTATTATAAATTTATCATTACATGCTAGGTATGACAACATAAGATCTAGTTTTTATCTACCATGTGTTGAATGCTATAAATGGCGTTTTTTATTTGTTATCAATACTTGTCATTTTTTAGTATAGTTTGTGATTTTATTTATTTTTAAGATAAGTTCTAATAATGAGAGTAATGTATACAATAATTTATTAATGTTGGAAGTTTTTATCTAGTGTAGAAGTTGGAATTAGATGTCATATTATATAAGATAGTTTTTTAATAAATTAGATGATTTTTATAGATCATTTTAGTTATTTGATAAGGCTTCAAGTTGAGTTAAATTTGTTCTAAGATTGAGTTTTGAGAAATTTTTAAATGGTGTTTGAAACCCTATGTACATTATAGGGTGTAGTGGAATTTCATCATAGGGTACATATAGTGATATTAGTAAGGTTTAAATTTATTTAAAAGTGTGATTTTTTAAAAAAATTCATGAACCTTGATATGGACTTCATAGGGAGAAGACCATCTTTGTAAGGTATGAAAACTTTACATAGCTGAGTTCATAGGGTTCAACATAAATCTTCGTATGGTAAATTTGAGTTTTATAAGGTACAATGGTGCTCATAAGGTATATATAAGGGAGTTCATTGGGTTACTGTATATGGTAAAAATTTATCAATGGGTACAATATTAATAATATACAACTAACCCTATGAATGATTTTAAAATTCATGAAACCCTATGAAAATAGTTTAATCAAACCAAGGAGTCAGTAAGGGATATGATATTAGTAGTGTAAAAAAACCTATAAAAACATAGAGTATAGATTATTTTCAAACTATATATAAATTAGAATTGCATAATTAAATGGCGATTCCATAACTCCTATATTCTTAACTATTAAACTATGCTAAAGTTATGATATTATTAAAATCTATATATATATCTACATTATGTCTAAAATTATGATTCAAGATATTTGATGATAGAGTTGAAAAAGATAATTTTGTCACATATTAGGAAGAGGAAACTGATTACATGAAATTTTAAAAGAATAAAATATTTTTGAAGAATGATCAGCTATATTGTTCAGTCATAATGAATAGAGATTAAGAGAGGTTATGGGGAGAGAATTTTGTTTCAAAATGGGGAACCACAACCATGAAAGATTTACTGGATGTATTCCTGTTGTCATTAATTTTAAAAACATGTATATTTTATAGAAGAGTTAAAAATAGATAAATAAGTTCCATAATATTTCTTATTATGTGTGTATGTTATACGATCAGGTCTTCTAGTATATTTGAAGTGATAATAATTGGGGATATCATATTCATGAGGTTATAATAATATATGAGAATGAGAAAATAAGATGGGGTGTTTTTTTTGAGAAAGTGGAGATGAATTTCGCACGAGAGACACCGCCTGCGAGCGATCCTGGATGAAACCCTAGCGCGCGTGGGGAACCAAGAATCGAGATCCTTTGTAGAAGTTATTGCCAGTCGACCTCCTCCTAAGGAAACAAGGACCTTAGAATCCATATTTCCAAAATCTTATAGGTATCTAGGTTTAACAGTAATTTCATTCTCACTAGAAGAGGTAAATCTCCTTTCTATGGACCTTCGTTTTGAATTAGTTGGTAAATTATCAAAACACCGGCCTTCTTTGGCTTATCTTCACAAAACTTTGGAATGCATTGGATTTACAAACTTTCATATTGGGATTTTGAATTCATTACACGTTCTGTTTCAATTTTACAAAGATAATGACTAATATAGATTTTAGACCTGAGGATCGTGGTCTTTTGGGGGTTCTTTCATGAAAGTATTCAAATGGTCACCATATTTTGATTTTGATGTTGAACACCCCATTTTCCCTATTTGGATTGGATTCTCAGGTCTGACTTTGCACCTATTCAAACAAAACTCTTTATTCTCTATTGCTCAGCTATTTGGTCAGCCTCTCAAAATTGATAATGCTACACTAAACTTGACATTCCCCTTGGTTACTAGGATATGCAAAGAAAATGATATTTCTCATGAAATGCCTTTGAGATTTGGGATACAAAATGGGGAGTATAGATTTATACAGAATGTAGTGTTTGAGAATGCTCCATATTTTTTGTAAGAAATGATTTAAAATTGGCCATTATAATAAATTTTGTGGGATTTAAATACATCCACCTCAACCATAGACACATTTAAAATCAATGTGGGTTGAAAATACTTCTCCAGAAGTGTTAAATATTGACCAGATGGGCATCCCCGCGAATAATGATTTCACCTCGATCTCCAAGAATAACCCAAAACCTCAACCGGTTCATCCTTGTGAAAATGCCTGCCATCATACCATAGGGTAGGTCTCCATACCTGAGGGTCATGTGATTAATGAAGTTGGTCATGAGACTAATGAAGTCTTATAGCTGGAAGTTGATAATTCTTTTCAGGAGGATGTTGACAAGATCTCTCAAGTGGATGAGGATTTTCATCTAAAGGATCAAAAACAGAAAAAATCCATTGTTGACTCTGATGGTTTCATCACTCCAAATCCTAGGAAAACGAGGAAACATAGATATAACGTCAATTATGAAAGAACTATTATCACAAGATCATTAGCTGCCAAAAGTACTAATTTTGAGGATCCTCCACAGACTATCCCTATTGAACCACTACCTGAATCCTCACAATCTTCTGATTGTTCTGATTCAGATTCTTCCTCAAGTGAAGATGATGAAAATGATCATGCATATCGGTATGCATATCAGTATGAAGAGGAACCTAATTTATCAAAGGAACTTGATTCCTGGTTTGCGGAAAATGATTCAACTACCTTTTTAAAATACAAAAATGGTGAAATGACTGTTGATTCTTATCTTGATATTAGAAATAGGATGTTTATTAGAGTGGCTGAGGAATTTAAGAAAGATCTAAACTTAGATTTTAAGGATATACCATGGCAATGATTTTTGGTTCCTGATTTCTTTGTGTTGTTTGGATGAAGATCAGTGGGGCATGCTGCTTCTGATGCATTTGTTCTATTTTATTCTACTGTCCTTTGGGACTTTTCTGAAATGTTTCTCTAGCATGAAGTTTGTTCTGCTCTTCATGACTTATTCTTCCTACTGTTTAGTTTTTGTTTGGATTTTTTGAAACAGAACTATCTGTTTCTTTCATCGTTCTGCTGGCTTGTGTTTTCTTTAAAGCAGTTTTAAAACATTCATGATGAATAATGGCTTTGATCTACCATTTCCAATTGTTTGATGACATTTTTGCTACTCCTGGGTTTTCTCTCTGTTTGGAAGAATTTTATTTCTTTAACATTTATGACATCATGGGGAAGTAACTCTGTATTAACTTGATAAGAAGGTGGACTTTTATACATCTATGCTTCTTTTCTTGAGGATCTCATTCACAAAGCAGGACCTTCTCTTCTCTGAGCTTTTTCTTTTTTGATCATTATTGTAATTCTTGTTCTTATCTCAAACATTATGCTGGTGTAACTGCATTACACCTCGACCATTCCTTTTACCCCTTTTTTATTTTAATAAATTCCTTGCAGAATGAATTGGGTAATCAATTAATGTCTCCACTTGTCTAAAAAAAGAAGGGGTGTTTGAAAAATTTTGTCTCTATTTGAGAAATATTTTTAGTGTTTTGAGATAAATATAAGAATACTTTTGTAAGAATAAAAATATCATGATCTATTGAGTCTATATAAGATTCTCATTTTCATTCGTGATCTGTCTTCAAAGATCTTATATTTTTTCTACTCAATAAGATAGATATTATATTATTATAGTTGATTTCAACATCTTTTGAAGGTCCGTGTTCATTCCCTTTCATGTAGTCATCTCATTATAATAAAATAATATCTATTTGAGGGCTAAATTCACCATATACTAGATAAATAATCACCTTTATGGAGGAAAACCTCATTAAAAACATCTTTTCTTTATTTCTTTTGTTATGTATTAGTTTTTTTAAGAGATAATTACTAAATAAGAAAACCTAAATACATAGTTTAAAAAAGAATATAAACATTTATTCATCACCTAACCATCCCCCCTCAATGTTTACCACTACCTATTTGATCCTTACTATTCATATGAGACATAGGTTTACCATTGAAGCTCTATTATTTATCTTCTATGGAACATTACAACTTAGTTAATAAAAAAGTTTTTCCAGACATTGATGGAAAAGGTTTTCACTTATAAAAGGATATAATAATACTTTATTTATCATCCCTGGGATGGGATTCTCCTGATGCTACTCTTCAAGGATCTACCTTGATAAAGGATAATTCTTCATGTTATCCAAATGATAAGAATAATGTTGAAAATTATGGAAAATATAAGAATGATTCATTAACTTTATTATCAAAAAAATAGTTAAATAAAGTTATGGGATGAATAATTTCCAATTAAATTTGTAAAAAACTCCGAAGAATCTAATAAGGAAATATAAATGTGTAGGAAGAAAAATTGAAATTTTATATATTGTAGTTTTTGTATATATAATAATGTCAAACAATAGATATGATGATGAGATTCTTATAAGGTTAAATGTTATTGTAAGCTCAATTAGATGCTATAGAGAAAATATCAATGATCCTACAATGGTAATGAATCATGTGAGAATACCTCTAGACAAATATGACGTAAATAAAATTATAAAATGGATATCTTTATGAGTTCATTATTTATGAAATACAAATCACTCTCATTTATTATGTGATGATAAGAGGGGTCGATCTTAAAATAAAAGAAAGTAGGAGAAAGAAATTTCATTCAAAGCTTTCATGGAATTAAAAATATATGATGATCTATTCATATGTAGAAGAAGATATGAAAGAATTTTCTAAGTTTTATTCACTCCTATTAATAAATTTTACTTGAGGAATAGGATGTATGTTTAGAAGAAATTTTTATTTTAAATGGTTCAACTATAATAAAGTTCATCATTTCTCTTTCAGATGCCCAAATAAAATAAAAATGATGATGGAGATGAGGAAATAGATAAAGTACTATCCTATAATGGAAGATTATATAAGTGAAGTCAATCTCAGTTTAAATGGAAAAATTCAATCACAAAAAAAGTTTTATAAGAAAATTATTATCAGTTGAAGAAGGGGTTTTTTACAATGATAAGAGTAATAATGACAAGAACACATGTATACAAGTTTCCTATAAAGCTTCCATGGATGAGGAAATGTATAATAGTGACTCATTATATAATGATCCATAGGTCAATAATTATTATGTTTCTAAATAATTGGAATCATCAAATAAATAGAACTTAAGGATAGAATTAATGATGCTATTAAAATATATTGGAAGGTATAGAGATGATAATTCACATCTTAAGAATAATTTTGAAAATCACAAACAAAATCTGATTTAAAAAGATGATCTGGATGAACAAGTGAAAATATTGAAAGCTAAAAGTGGGTAGAATGGTATGATTACTGATGATATAACCACCACTATTATCCTAAGAGATAAATAGATGAATGGATTAAAGCATATAATTATTGAGATAGAAAATAAAAAATAACAAGAAAAATGCATCTATAAAAGTCTATTGAAGGTAGTGATGAATATTCTGATCAATAAAAATCCATAATTTCTTATGTTTCAAGTGGTGAACATGGAGTTAAGGAATATACATGTTTCCATTCTAATATATAATTAATGATATCAAATTGTAATCATGAAAAAATATCAATATAAGTTTACCAGAAAAATAGAAGACAAGTTAAAATATTCTCACACCTAGATAAAGAAGAATTATGAAAAAAATTGGTCTTAGATATCTTGGGAAGTATCACATAATAATTTTGGTAAAAAAAATAACACATATTTGAAAATGATCATAGGTAAAATCTTCTATGGACATGTAATTTATGTCAATGAATAAGGTTTCAGAGATATTGTTAATGTTTTAGTGTGATTTTTCATAACACATAAAATTTTTGGAATAAGATGTCAATTTCTAGTCTAAATAGAGAGAATGTATTAAGAGAATATGGAAGTAATAGTTAAAATATAGTTTGTGGTATCAGTATCCTAAGTAGAATATTGAGATGAAAAAATGGTTTTGAATATTTTCAAGAAATCTTTGGGATATGTTGTGAAGATGTACATAGATCATATGAATGTTTTGAATTTACACCAACAAAATTTAATTATAAAGAAAAAACTAAAAATATCTAAAATCAAAATCATTAGTCTTAGGTTATAGATACTACTTTTAAATCATGCAAAATATAAAATATATGGATTATGCGTAGAGTTTTTTATTCTCATGAGATAGGAGACTTTAGAAATATTAAAAATGTATAGAAATATGAAAGAGTATGAATTAATTTTTTTAATTAAAAATCTCTTAAAATAAAAATTATTGGTATGGGAAAACTTGGGAAAAATATGTTCAGTAATAATAATGTATTATTAATTGATGGATTAAGCATAACATGTTGTGTGTGCCCCAAGTTTGTGATAATTTAAATGAGGTTATCTTTATGAAAAATAGGTGTCTTGTAATGAGGTTAAGATATGATTCTATTATATAAAATGGAATGAGGACACCAGGAAACTTATTTTGATTTAGGGAACATAATTAAACTTATTATATGAGCCTATAATCTGAAAATAGATTGTGGAATAAAATTCATGGTCATCTTGTCCAAAACAAAATGGTTAATTTAATCAAATAATAATATGTAATAAACATCGCTATATTGAGATAAGACACTATAATAGTTTTCAAAACTTTCAAGAAAGGAAAATGGTGAATCAACCCCAAAAAGGAGTTGATATTTAAATTGAGAAACTATTGGTCCTGATACACTTTGATGTGTGTGGTCCAATGAAAAATAATTTACCAGGTGGAAACATCTATTTCATCATATTCATATATGAGTTTATAATAATTAAATGTATCATTTTAATTTCTCACAAATATCATGATCTTGAAATATTTAAAATCGTTAGGAGGCTCTCCAAAAAATAAATAAGTCTTATTCTAAAGTGGTTGAGATCAAATAATAATATAATGAAAGATAAAAATTCTTAGAATATTTAGAAAAACATGTCATGAAACATGATTTAGCGCAGCATAAACCCCTTATTAAAATTAGGTTTCTTGAAGGGAAAAATAAGAGTATTATTGATAAATAAAGTTATATTCTTACTAATCAAAACACTTCAAGGTTATTTTAGATATAAGAAATTAACAAAAGTAGTATAATTCAAAATATATTCTTGTAAAGGAAAAACTCTAATTTTTCTCACTATAAATTGTTGTTTAATAAGAATCCTGGTGTAAAAAACATTGGAAAATAAGGGAGTTATTTCTTGACAAAAAAGGAAATAACATAAAGAAATTTTGGTGAAAAATAAGTTGAATAAATATTATTTGTTCATACACCCAATGTATGTTCCTATAAATGTTACAAATATTTTGGAAAAAAATTAATAGTTATGATAATTTAGTTTTTTAAAATGAATAAGATTTTAATAATTCTATTATGATAGGTGGTGAGGATGATATTATTGGCAATAGATCAGTGTAAGTGCATAAATAACATTATAGCTTTAGAAAAATGATACAAATTCTACATATACCAATGATGGAGGATGAAAACTGTAACACCCCAGGTAAATAAAGAATATGAAATTTTCATATTTATCCATATTTGTGAATAAAATATTAATATGACTTTAAAGGGGAAGCTATGCTCGATGGCGTACCCAACACGCAACAACGAGTTTCTTGGGAATCTTACGTTGCACTCTAATAATAAAATAATATTATTTTAAATGGTAATTAACATGTAGTCGTTGTATTGGCGGTAATGGATAGAAATAACTAAAATATGATTATATATGTTTTTAAATGTTTTTACATTTATCCAATAAAAGATAAAGGCTTAAAATACGGAAAGAATTCAATTTTAGGCGTATATGCCCTAGTTTTCACTAAAGGTTCACTTATCGCCTTTTGATGGAGAACTGTCATTAAATATAGTTTTTTCACTCTTATACATTCTATTGGACCAAATAAAACTCTTCTTAAGAATTGGGACATCAAAATTTACTTTGTGTAAATTTTTGGTATCTTTTCGATAAAGTTCATTTTTTAATGAATAGTGTAAAATGTTGTAATTTAATTCAAAACCTATTTTTAATCTAATTTATTTATATGATTAGATTATCTTTTGATTTGTTTTTAAATTGAAATTAGAATATATTTTTACCATTAAATTCAATAGTGGTCGTTGGAATTAATTTCACTTTGAAATCAGACTTAAACTAGTGTCAATCTTTTGATACTTATTGTTTCATAAAAACACGCTATTTGCTCTGACAGCGGGAATTAATTATTAAATTAATTAATGTGACTTATATGTTTTGAATTTTGTAGAATAGACTTCATTTTTGAATTCTGAATATCAAATATTTCTTAGGGAGAATTTTTGGGATTTTTCTGAAAAACTTCAATTTTTGATGAATAGTGAAACTACTAAGTGGTACTTATAAAAACTGATTTTTCTGTTTAAATGAAATTTTTCCATATTTGTGTTTTGAATTTCAAAAAACCGTCATACATGGTTGTCATTAAGAAGTAAAATTTGGTTCAATGGGATAAAAATAATTTTTTGTCGAATAGTAACTTATTAAGTTTTTAATCGCGATTAGAGGTAATTAGTGAAGTTTATGGTAAGAATAATGTTTTAATAAAATGAAATGACCTAGACACATGTCCTACCCTCATTGGATGTGTCATGGACGACCAAGAAAATCCATGGGTCAACTTGGTGACCCCATGGTGCCACTTTGGTTTGGAAATGACATAAATATCTTTTTATTTAATGTTAAAGTAAAAATGACACAAACATGAGATCTTTTACTAAAACAATTTTTACATGGGGTTATAAAAGTCATATTTTCGACTATAAATAGTAATTGGAAAGATAAAACGATTTCCTACATCATAGTAGATTTTTTATAATTTTTAGACATTAAATAAATTAAATTATTTATGACATCATGATGATGCAGCGATGACCTCATTATTTAACAATTTAAATAAAATGGAAAGATAATGTAATATCTAAGACCTACACATGCCCAAAACCTATTGGATGATTGTATTTCGAACCCGTATCACCTTATCCTCGAAATACATCAATGTGGGACCTTTAAAATCCGAAACTCTTTTGAAAATAAAGTAACATTTTGTAACATTACAAGAGTGCCCCTCCTCTCCTCTTATAAAAGGCCCCCACCTCTACCTCCTTACCCACACTCCCAAAGCCATTCTCTCAGACAAACCCTGCCCATTTTGTCTCTCCACTTCCCTCTATTACTCCTTGAAGCCTCACTTTGGGCATAAGCCTTTCCAAGGAAGCCTTTGAGCTCAAATCAAAGGAAGTTACCCGATTTTAAGGTAATGTCTTCACTTGAGTCCTTTTGTTTTATTTTACTTCTCCAACCCCCTAAACTATTTTTATTATTTTCTTTTGTAAAAAATCCAGTATCTTCAATATACTAGGATTTTGTTATAATAATTATTCGAGCTACACTTACAAACAACTACATCTAATGGTTAAAGAACTTACAGTTTCCGTGGATGGCGAATTTCTGCCTCCCGAAATGATGATTGTTCAACATTCTTCTAACACCTTAAAAGGTGGCCATTAAGATGACACTATATTTATATATGATATCTAATATGTTTATGTTTTACTTAATCTTATTTATTTTTCATTTATGGCATACCTTTATGGTTTCCATTATGGGTAAATGCGATATCTTCATTTAAGGAAGTGCGGACTACCGCCCCCTCAAAGTGATTTGATTCGTTAATACCATATGTGGTACGTATAAAGGACATATTTAATGATATTATATATTATACCATACTGGAATGAAAATACTATTATGTATCATTATGTTTTAATTCCATTAAATATGAAATAGAAATGGAAGTAGCGTTCATGTGTACGTACGGCTTACCGTCTCCATGAACGGTACATTTCATTTCTTATCTCAAAATGTTATGTAATATTATATGTACATATATATAATGGATATATAGGTAATATATTACATCTAAATTATGGATATCATTCTGGAATTATAACATATATATATATATATATCTCTCATTTTGTTTTAATTCCATTAATATGACAAAAAAATGAAAGTAGCGTTCATGCGTACGTACGGCCTACCGTCTCCATGAACGGTGCTTTTCATTTTTTTATCTCCAAATGAACTGGAATAGTATAAAATTAATATTTAATTGATATATATGATATTTTAATAATTAATACTATTCTGGAAATTATTTACTTATAACTACATGGGCAATCGTTTTTCCAACAAGTTCAATTTTTGACTCATGTACCAAACATCGACAAAAATGTCTGATATGAACTCATATTATTAACCAATTATTATAAAATTAAAATATGTGATATGAACTGAATAATAATCATTATAGGAGGTCCTTAAGCAATTATAAATTGACCAAATTTTATTATTCAGGAATATAAATAAACGAACAAGACAAGTCGGACTTGAGGTAAGGGATCCGACTCCTCTCTCTCTTTTAAAGTACACTCTTTTATGTCATTCCTTTTAAATCACATATTTCTTGTTATTGGGATGTTCTTTTATATTACTCTAACTGTATGTTTTATGTTAATATGATGAGAGACCCTATTCTCTCTCATCAATCCATTTTGGAAGTTTTGAGTGGCGCCGTTAGGCTGCCTAATTTTCGTAAGAAATCTAACCTCTCTCTTTCTTTTTAAGTAATCTCCTTTATGTCCCTTATTTTAAGATCCTATTTGTTATGATGGGGGATTTTCTTTTATATTCCTCTTTTTCTAAACTTTATGTTGATATTATGAGAGACCCTATTTCCTCTCATCAATCCATTTTGGAAGTTTCAAGTGGCGTTGTTAGGCTGCCGAGTTTTCGTAAGGGATTTTTCATCTCACTTTTATTCCCGTGAGATTTATGCTACATTTGCCACGATTTCATTTGAGTGGTGTATGTACTGCCCATTATTTTACTCATTGTGTAATATAATTTCATTTATGAGTATTTACATCAATTTTTTATTGTCTTTATTTCACGGGGCGTATGTTTCGAAAGATACCCATGTCGGTAAGGGAACCTTTCACCCTTCCCTTTTTAAAAGACTTCTTTTGTTATGTCTTTTAATTAACATAATATTATGTTGGGATATGTCCTTCTATATCCTTATTGATTTTAATTTTATTTCAATGTGATGAGATAGCCTTTTTATCTCTCATCAACTCATTTTCTGAATTTTGTAGTGATGCCGTTAGGCTGTCAAATTTTTGCAAGGGAACTTCTTATCCCAAATTTGATTCTTTGGGATAAAAATGTAGTCCTTGAATATGTTGTTCTATGAATATGTGTGAATATCCTCTGATTGTTTTACACTTAATATCCACTTGTATTTGGTGTATTCATTTGTCACACATCATTATGTAATTGATTTATCCTTAAACCAAGGATACCGTCTCTGTAAGGGACTTCGTCTCAATCTCCTTTCACTGAGGCATATTTGGTTTTATACACAACCTTATTTTATACGGTGTATAAACCCCTTTGAATTTTATGTTTATTCAAAAGGAATCTTTTTTATATGAAGCATTTACTAAACGACAAAAGGGAATGTTTTTGTCGTACGTATGCGGCGACAACGACTTCTCCGCCACCGTGACCATTATTTGAGTTTCGGCTTCCTCTACAAGCCATACCTTTTTTTAAAAAAAGAAAAATAAATACCATGTTTTACTTTTCTTTTATTTTGGTATTGAAAATTTTTTTCATAATGTTTTTATATCAATGTTTTGTATTGATATCTTGTGATTGAAAGGTGGAAATGTTATGTTTCCTTTATGCATGTTTTATGTGATACAATTATGTTGAGGTTCTTGGGCATTATTATGAAGATGGGTGGTTCCGTGATAGACTAAGGGCGGGTTAGCCCGATATAGCTCTCCAATGCATTGGGTAATGTGAAAGAGTGAAACGTTAAGGTTTCTCCGAAGAGATTTAGGGAATATACTGTGATGGGTATTCCAAACGTAACCAAGAGGGTTACTCCCTACGTAAGAATGTTATGAATGCCTCAAGTTACCTTTTATGTCTTATGATTTCTATGATTTATTCATGATTTGATGAGGTATGTTAAAGTTCCTATGTTTTATGGGTAAACTATGATTTCATTCTTATGTATATATGAACTCATGTTTCCTTTCCATATTTTTTATAACCCTTACTGAGCTTTTTATGCTCATCCCGAGTTTTTTTGAAATGTTTTTCACAGGTCAAGGGAAAGGTACATGATATGATGATAGTGTCAAGTAAGTATCAAAAAAGTTTCAAGAAAGAATCCATGATTCATTATAAATATGTTTCCTTTGATGGGAAAAAAAATAATACTATCTTTTATGTAACCACTTTGTTTAAATGTGGAATGTAATGCAAGTTTTATGATCTAATTCTCTAAAACTCTAAACCTTAAAAGATCCTCAATGTGTAATCTTGTAATAACTCAATATTAAGTAAGGTTTAAGGCCGGGGCCTTATAGTTGGTATCAAAGGTCGGTTTAGATAACTTAAAGGTCAGGGTATTCTCTAAGCACAAGTGACATTACCATAATGGTTAGGATTTCAGAAAGAGTCCTAGTTTTAGATAAAGTGAATGAGTAAGTATATCTTAGTGTTTATCTTCCTCATTAGTACATGATGGTTATGTTGATGTACTCACACTGACCTTTTTGGTTTTAGTAAATGGCTGGATCTAGCAGGCACCAAAGTGACAATGGGTTTGAAGAAAACTGTGGTGGTTCTCTGATTAAGAGACTAGATGAGATGGGGGATTCAATGAGGAATCTCATGGTTGTTCTAAACCAACTATCAAGGAGTCATGATCAACCAGTTCAACCTTGGTGGGTTCTCTAATGAATCATGTACGATATGGCCAACTCAATGTGGAAATTCAGGTAATAATTATTAAAGTACCCATTAGAGTTTATATGATCCTTACTTTTGAGGTAATTATGGGTTATTATATGATATGCTGGAAAATGGAAGGCATGAGATAAACCTGAGGTTAAAATATGTTATGATTATTTTTGAAGATTTTATCTCGTTTTGGGGAATGTTTTAGGAATTATATAGATTTGGAAAAAGGACAACACGCCGACCGTGTGACAACCCGTCGCGTCGGACAAAGCTGCGGGAATCGAACCCACAACCAAAGTGCGACTGGTATTTATCACCTACCACTGGACTACGTGAAGTCCCTGGTTAGTTTGACTAATTCTTTTTATTTATATGATTTTATGAATTAATAGTAAGTTTATTTTGGGTTATTTATGAAAATGATTAACCTATCATGAAGGATTTGTGATTAAGTTAATTACTTTTCAATACGAGACTTTAGGAGCAACTGATGTTGTTTGGAGATAAATGTTACAATTTAACATGGAAGACTATGAGACTAAATCCTTAAAATATTTGGGTTTCAATCTTAGTTTGGTTTACATTGAATAATTTAATGGACAAATTGATTATAGAATGGTCCTCATTGAACTTTGGGTTTTGTTGGAAAAAATTTGGAGATTAAGAATAGATTTTCTTTTTATAAAGGGTTATCCTTTTCTGGATTATCTGATCTTGTACTAACCTTTTTGGTCTTGGTTTTGGTTAAATTCTAAAGACATGGGAAGTATATTTTTCTCTTTTGTGGATTAGGTGAATCTCTAGAAGTTGATTATAGTACTCTTAATGTGAACAAGTCTCCCTAAATACTCATCTTTTGGAAAAAATATGAGTTTGATTAAGGAATCTAGTAAAAGTTGAAAGTCAACATGCTAAGTGATTATGTTTCCTTATGAATAAATTCCTCAATAAAAATTAACTTAAAACAAAAATTTTGCCTATTAACTTTTTCTACTGGGTAATCGAATACCGTTTAACCCATCACAAGTTTGTGATTTTCTTATAGTAAACTTTCTCCTAGACATGTTTACTATCACTCTCCCTCAAGAACATGACCCTTTTCTTTTTCTTCCATGTCCATATTTTACTACATGAAATACTAGTATGGGTTAACTCGGGTGACCTATGTACTTATCTTCCTTTATTTTAAAGTAATTTTTTTACCGACTCTTGTTCCGATGTGGGACTTTTAAGGATGTTTCCAAGCTCAATTTTAAAAATTGTGAGGACGCAATTCCCAAAAGGGGGGAAGGATGTAACACCCTAGGTAAATAAAGAATATTCCATTTTCATATTTATCCATATTTTTGAATAAAATATTAATATGACTTTAAAGGGGACGCTATGCTCGATGGCGTACCCAACACGCAACAATGAGTTTCTTTGGAATCTTACGTTGCACTCTAATAATAAAATAATATTATTTTAAATGGTAGTTAACATGTAGCCATTGTATTGGTGGGAATGGATAGAAATAACTAAAATATGATTATATATGTTTTTAAATGTTTTTACATTTATCCAATAAAAGATAAAGGCTTAAAATACGGAAAGAATTCAATTTTAGGCGTATATGCCCTAGTTTTCACTAAAGGTTCACTTATCGCCTTTTGATGGTGAACCATCATTAAATATAGTTTTGTTCACTCTTATACATTCTATTGGACCAAATAAAACTCTTCTTAAGAATTGGGACATCAAAATTTACTTTGTGTAAATTTTTGGTATCTTTCCGATAAAGTTCATTTTTTAATGAATAGTATAAAATGTTGTATTTTAATTCAAAACCTCTTTTTAATCTAATTTATTTATATGATTAGATTATCTTTTGAATTGGTTTTAAAGTGAAATTAGAATATATTTTTACCATTAAATTCAATAGTGGTCGTTGGAATTAATTTCACTTTGAAATCAGACTTAAACTTGTGTCAATCTTTTGATACTTATTGTTTCATAAAAACACGCTATTTGCTCTTACAGTGGGAATTAATTATTAAATTAATTAATGTGAATTATATGTTTTTAATTTTGTAAAATAGACTTCATTTTTTAATCTGGAATATCAAATATTGCTTAGGGAGAATTTTTGGGATTTTTCTGAAAAACTTCAATTTTTGATGAATAGTGAAACCACTAAGTGGTACTTATAAAAACTGATTTTTCCGTTTAAATGAAATTTTTCCATATTTGTGTTTTGAATTAAAAAAAACCGACATAAATGGTTGTCATTAAGAATTAAAATTTGGTTCAATGGGATAAAAATAATTTTTTGGTGAATAGTAACTTATTAAGTTTTTAATCGCGATTAGAGGTAATTAGTGTCGTTTATGGTAAGAATAATGTTTTAATAAAATGAAATGACCTAGACACATGTCCTACACTCATTGGATGTGTCATGGCCGACCAAGACAATCCATGGGTCAACTTGGGGACCCCATTGTTCCACTTTGGTTGGGAAATGACATAAATATCTTTTTATTTAATGTTAAAGTAAAAATGACACAAACATGAAAAGTTTTACTAAAACAATTTTTACATGGGGTTATAAAAGTCATATTTTCGACTATAAATAGTCATTGTAAATATAAAAATATTTCCTACATCATAGTATCTTTTTTATAATTTTTAGACATTAAATAAATTAAATTATTTATGACATCATGATGATGCAGCGATGACCTCATTATTTAACGATTTAAATAAAATGGAAAGATAATGTAATATCTAGGACCTAAACATGCCAAAAACCTATTGGATGAGAGGATTTAGAACCCTTATCACCTTATCCTCAAAATAAATCAATGTGTGACCTTTAAAATCTGAAACGCTTTTGAAAATAAAGTAACATTTTGTAACATTACAAGAGTGCCCCTCCTCTCCTCTTATAAAAGGCCCCCACCTCTACCTCCTTACCCACACTCCCAAATCCATTGGCTCGGACAAACCCTACCCATTTTGTCTCTCCACTTCCCTCTCTTACTCCTTGAATCCTCACTTTGGGCAGAATCCTTTCCAAGGAAGCCTTTGAGCTCAAATCAATGGAAGTTACCCGATTTTAAGGTAATGTCTTCACTTGAGTCCTTTTGTTTTATTTTACTTCTCCAACCCCCTAAACTCTTTTTATTATTTTATTTTGTAACAAATCCAGTATCGTCAATATACTAAGATTTTGTTATAATAAGTATTCTAGCTACACTTACAAACAACTACATCTAATGGTTAAAGAACATACGGTTTCCGTGGATGGCGAATTTATGCCTCCCGAAACGATGATTGTTCAACATTCTTCTGACACCTTCAAAGGATGCCATTAAGATGACACTATATTTATATATGATATATAATATGTTTATGTTTTACTTAATATTCTTTATTTTTCATTTATTGAATACCTTTATGGTTTCCATTATGGGTAAACGCGATATCTTCATTTAAGGAAGTGCGGACTACCGCCCCCTCAAAGTGATTTGATTCGTTAATACCATATGTGGTACGTATAAAGGACATATTTAATGATATTATATATGATACCATACTGGAATGAAAATACTATTATATATCATTTTGTTTTAATTCCATTAAATATGAAATAGAAATGGAAGTAGCGTTCATGCGTACGTACGGCTTACCGTCTCCATGAACGGTACATTTCATTTCTTATCTCAAAATGTTATGTAATATTATAAGTACATATATATAATGGATATATAGGTAATATATTACATATAAATTATGGATATCATTCTGTAATTATAACATATATATGTCTCTCTCATTTTGTTTTAATTCCATTAATATGACAAAAAAATGAAAGTAGTGTTCATGCGTACGTACAGCCTACCGTCTCCATGAACGGTGTTTTTCGTTTTTTTATCTCCAAATGATATGGAATAGTATAAAATGAATATTTAATGGATATATATGATATTTTAATCATTAATACTATTCTGGAAATTATTTACTTATAACTACATGGGAAATCTTTTTTCCAACAAGTTCAATTTTTGACTCATGTACCAAACATCAACAAAAACGTCTGATATGAACTCATTTTTTAACCAATTATTATAAAATTAAAATATGTGATATGAACTGAATAATAATCATTATAGTAGGTCCTTAAGTAATTATAAATTGAACAAAGTTTATTATTCAGGAATATAAAGAAACGAACAAGACAAGTCGGACTTGAGGTAAGGGATCTGACTCCTCTCTTTCTTTTAAAGTACACACTTTTATGTCATTCCTTTTAAATCACATATTTCTTGTTATTGGGATGTTATTTTATATTACTCTTAATTTATTTTTTATGTTCATATGATGAGAGACCCTATTCTCTCTCATCAATCCATTTTAGAAGTTTTGAGTGGCACGGTTAGGCTGCCGAATTTTCGTAAGAGATCTAACCTCTCTCTTTCTTTTTAAGTACTCTCATTTATGTCACTTATTTTAAGATTTTATTTGTTATGATGGGGGATGTTCTTTTATATTCAGTTTTTTCTAAACTTTATGTTGATATTATGAGATACCCTATTTCCTCTCATCAATCCATTTTGGAAGTTTTAAGTGGCGCCGTTAGGCTGCCGAGTTTTCGTAAGGGATTTTTCATCTCACTTTTATTCCCATGAGATTTATGCTACATTTGCCACAATTTCCTTTGAGTGGTGTATGTACTACCCATTATTTTACTCATTGTGTAATATAATTTCATTTGTGAGTATTTACATCAATGTTGTATTTTCCTTATTTCATGGGGCGTATGTTTCGAAAGATACCCATGTCAGTAAGGGAACCTTTCACCCTTCTCTTTTTAAAAGACTTATTTTGTTATGTCTTTTAATTCACATACTATTATGTTGGGATATGTCCTTATATATCCTTATTGATTCAAATTTTATGTCCATGTGATGAGATACCCTTTTTATCTCTCATCAACTCATTTTCTGAATTTTGTAGTGACGCCGTTAGGCTGTCAAATTTTTGCAAGGGAACTTCTTATCCCAAATTTGATTCTTTGGGATAAAAATGTAGTCCTTGAATATGTCGTTCTATGAATATGTGTGAATATCCTCTGATTGTTTTACACTTAATATCCACTTGTATTTGGTGTATTCATTTGTCACACATCATTATGTAATTTTTTTATCCTTAAACCAAGGATACCGTCTTTGTAAGGGACTTCGTCTCAATCTCCTTTCACTGAGGCATATTTGGTTTTATACACAACCTTCTTTTATACGGTGTATAAACCCCTTTGACTTTTACGTTTATTCAAAAGGAATATTTTTTATACGAAGCGTTTACTAAACGACAAAAGGAAATGTTTTTGTCGTATGTATGCGGCGACAACGACGTCTCCGCCGCCGTGGCCATTATTTGAGTTTCGGCTTCCTCTACAAGCCATACCTTTTTTTAAAAAAAAATAAAAATAAATACCATGTTTTACTTTTCTTTTATTTTGGTATTGAAAATTGTTTTAATAATGTTTTTATATCAATGTGTTGTATTGATATCTTGTGATTGAAAGGTGGAAATGTTATGTTTCCTTTATGCATGTTTTATGTGATACGATTATGTTGAGGTTCTTGGGCATTATTATGAAGACGGGTGGTTCCGTGATAGACTAAGGGCGGGTGAGCCCGATATAGCTCTCCAATGCATTGGGTAATGTGAAGGAGTGAAACTTTAAGGTTTATCCAAAGAGATTTAGGTAATATATAGTGATGGGTATTCCAAACGTAACCAAGAGTGTTACTCCCTACGTATGAATGTTATGAATGCCTCATGTTACCTTTTATGTCTTATGATTTCTATGATTTATTCATGATTTGATGAGGCATGTTAAAGTGCCTATGTTTTATAGGTAAACTATGATTTCATTCTTATGTATATATGAACTCATGTTTCCTTTCCATATTTTTTATAACCGTTACTGAGCTTTTTATGCTCATCCCAAGTTTTTTTGAAATGTTTTTCACAGGTCAAGGGAAAGGTACATGATATGATGATAGTGTCAAGTAAGTGTCAAGGAAGTGTCATTAAAGAATCCATGTTTCATTATAAATATGTTTCCTTTTATGGGAAAAAAATTAATACTATCTTTTATGTAACCACTTTGTTTAAATGTGGAATTTAATGAAAGTTTTATGAACTAATTCTCTAAAACTCTAAACCTGAAAAGATCCTCAATGTCTAATCTTGTAATAACTCAAGATTAAGTAATGTTTAAGGTTGGGGCCTTATAAAAACATAAGCTTACATATGTAGGTCCAAGGAAGAGAAATTATGTGGATGCTAAAAAAAATTAGTGATTAGAATCTTGGTGTTAAGTCCTGAATAAAATTTGTAGGAACTAACCACACAGTCCTACTTTCCATCATTAAAGAAAAAATATTTAATAATATTTTGAATTTAAGGAGTGGATCCAAGCTATTAATGAAGAGATATATCAAATTTAAAATAATTATACATGGGTAATTATTCCAAGACCTATGGAAAAATACGTAATTTTAATAAAATGGGTGTTCAAGAACAAACTAAATGAAGATGGAAGTGTTTCAATACATAAATCTAGGATTGATTTTAAGGTATATTCACAAGTGTAGGGGATATATTTTTATGAGGCATTTATAGTATTTTTAAATCATGAAACTATTTTAATTTTTATTGTAATTAATTCTTATATGAGATACAAAAAAAATTAGAAATATTTTTAGTCTAGAATTATTAATAATGAACTAGAAGAGAATTTTTTTATGAAACATCATAAGGTATTTTTTTCTTGATAATTATGGTGGAGAAGTTTGTAAATTAAAGAATGATATTTATTGAATTAATAATGCTCCTAGATCATGGTACATAAAATTGGATTATCACTTAAGAGGCATGGAAATAAATAAGTGACAAGTTGATATAAATTTGTTAATAAAAAAAACTAACACCACATCACTTAGTGTGATTATGTACATTGATGATATCATGTTTTTTTATGATAAAGAAAATGTGTGTGAATATTTTTCAACAAAAATATAGGTGAAGTTTTATATTTGACTACTTAGAGAATTATATTTTTGTTGGGTATATAAATTACATAAGTTAGTGGTCATGCTTTATTTTCATAAGAAAAATATTCTAAGAAGGTATTGAAAAAGTTTGAAATGATAGAATAAAAAAGAGTGTATACTACTATATAGGTATAGGAAAATATTTTATAATATGATGAATGTAAAGAAGATAATGAAAAAAAATTCAAACAACTAATTAAAAGTCTTCATTATATGACTGATTCAAGATTTCACATCATTTTCTTGGTCACTCTTTCTGATAGGTTTTAGTCTAATAAAAAGAAATCACATCTAATTGTAGCTAATAAAATTTAGAGATGCATCTCAAATACTTAAAATATATTGACACAAACATAAAAAACCCATCAATTGAATCTAGATATGAGAATTTATTTTATTTTATTTCCAAAGATCATTTAGGTTTATAGTTTTACATAATTAGGTCATATTTCTTAAATAAAAAACTGATAAATTAAAATTTTAACACTTCTACTCAATATATATTTTTTCCACAAAATAGTTCTTCATTATTCTCCCAAGGTAACATACATATATACAACTCTAACTTTGTTAAATTTTCTACTCATCCTTAAAACCCTTTGAAAAATATTTAAAAATATGTTAAGAGAAAAAAACACAGTAAAGGACATAAAATAATAAATAAAACCTTTATTAAAAATTAAAAATGTGATATCATAAAAATAGTATTTACCTTTAACAATAAGCTTTTAGCTCAAAATAATAATTTACTTATGCATGAAATCGACTTTACTTCTAAAAGTTTTTCATAAATTAATTTATAAGAAAACATAAAGTAAAAATCATAAACACAAGGGTTTCTTGATAAACAAGAGTCCTCATGAAAAAAAATACTTAAACATACCTTTTTACCCTAAAAGGGAACAATCCTTCCTTTAAAAAAATTCCTTTTCTTACCTTTTAAAATCAAATTATTTCTATGAAAAGTCATTAGTATGGATAGAGAATTCATGTAGGTTCCATGGGAAATTGTCATCATATAACTCTTATGATAACCTATACAGTTGTAATAACCATATGGTCAACTTCCAACATAATTATCCAAATAAAAATTCATTACCCAATATATTGAAGTGTTATATAGGTGCACTCATCATATAAACTATATCAGGATCACAAATCATAATTATGTATATCAGGCCCAGATGTCATCATAAAAATTTTACAAGTACCATATCATGAATAAAAATTTTAATCTTACAATTTTACATCATAAAACCATTGAAAAAACTCATTTCAACCCATAATCAGAACCCTATTGGATATCAAAATACCCATTCCTTTTGAAAAAATATATTTTCAAAAATAAAAAACCTATATGATAAGAAAAAGTGGGTTTTTATTTTAATAAAACAATAAATATTAAAAATTAATCCAAACATAAAATAATAGTTATGGCAGCTGGAAAAGTCTTTATCATTGTATATGTTAAAATATAACATTTCTTTTTTCCTTTACCAAAGGAAGTCAAAATGTTCATTATAAAATATGTAAAAAGGTTTGTTTTTAAAACCTTTGAAATAAATTTTTTTAAAAATGTAAATGTCCTTTATAATTTCTTTATGTCCATATAATAATATTAATAAAATAATTTTAAGAATATGTACATGGAAGATAAATATTTAGAAAATGAATATTAAAAACATTTACAATGAGTTGTTTAAATTAAAGTTTCCCATATATAAAACATTAAAAATATTACAATTTAAAATCATTATAAATAATGTATAATACGGTTAAAATTACCTTTATTATCCATTAGTTCATAAATATTATTTTTCATTACACATTTAAAAGAAAGGTGACATTAAAGAAAAAGAGTTGGAAAGGAAACTTTAAAAGAGGATTTTTAAATTAAATTCTATTATGTAAATCCTTAAAAATGTTCCATTTAAAAAAAACAAAAATATTGTAATGTATGGTAAAAAATGAAATTTCAAATCCATTGAATCATAAATAAAAATTTTCCAGAATCAATTAGAAGGACATGGACATGTAAGAAAAATAGTTGGAAGGGAAACATTAAAATAATGTTTTTTAAAAAAGTTCATTATATTGAGTCTTACTCATCTTGTACATTATTTATCATCGTAAATAATAAATTAATGTTAATTAATTTATTAATTAATAACATTTTTCTACTTAATTATTCATTTTACCATGTTATTATCAATTACTTAATCAATTAAATTGATGCCATGTGTTTTGATGATATTCGGCTAATATTTCCAAAATGACTTCAGCAGGTTTACTATGGTAAAAGAGGTATTTATTCCATCATCTAAAAAATAATTTTCATTAAATTATTAATGTTTATTTACAAAAATTATAATTCTAAATCTAATTACAATTGATGGTTATAAAAAATGAACTTTGTTGCAATCTTTGAGAGGGTAGGCCGTATGTACGCATGAGTAGCATTTCCATATTTAAATGATCATAATGGAAAGAAGGTATGTATTTTTTTAACTTTTAAAAAATAATAATTAAATAAAATTTAAAATATTACTCCCTTAAATATAATTATATATATCATTCTTGTGAGGTGGTGATGGAAAATGAATCACATCGTTTCATGGTGGTGGTAGTCCACACGTACGGTTGAACGACGTTATCAATTTTTAGTGAATAGAAATATAAGAAATTAAATGTTATCTTATATTTGAATAAAGATAAATTTTTTCTTAGTATCATATATATATATATATTAAATTCATCATTACAACCAGTCATAAGAAGAGGTGATGGAAAATGAATTACAGCGGTTCATGTGGCGGTATTCCTCCATACACACAAATGATAGATTTGTATCCTATTTAATATTAGAGTATATGGATATAGGTTATTATATTAACATAATGAAATCTCAATATATGGGATATAATAGTCTTATTATTTAATCATAGTTGAATAATATTTAAATGGGGTATAATAAGGAACAAAACAACAATTATTGGTTAAGAACGATACTTCTTCCTAATAAAACAAGTTAAGGTTTACACTAAAATCAATCAAAGGATAGTTTTATGAGAAAATAAAGGACTCTAGGAAATGGGGAGGGAAGTTACTAATGTATTTTATCATGGTTTTTTTGCACCAAATGGTTATTTAACTATTAAAAAAAGAGGATAATAGGTTCCCATTTATAAAATAGGCAAGGGGAACTCTTAGAATTTCTTTTTTTTGGACCAAGTTGAATTGAATTTGTTTTCATATACTGAATGAAGTTGTTTTTAATATAATTTTTTTGTTTTCAAAGGGAATAAATCACCAAAAAAAATTATTTTTGAAGTGTTTGGACTAACTATCATATTTAAAATATCAGACTGACAAGTATTAATAAATTCTATCATATTGAGAAGATGTTTTATAGAAAAAAAGATTGATCGGACTCACCATGGGTCTAGAATGAGGTTATAATCATAATAAGGAAGAATATAATATTATTCATGGATTTTATATAAAACTGATAATTAGTTTTTGATCTTAGAGTTCACACAAATCATAAGTATTCTATAAAACTTTTGATGAAATCTTGATAAAGTAAACGATAAGATCCAGTGTTGTTAATCATATTGAGGTTTGAAATGGAAAGAAATATGTTATTAAGGAATGGTAAGTTATATTACTACCCATTATAAGTCCTACCAAGATGAAAATGATCATAATAAAATTAAAATTCATGTGTCAAATCATGATAGAAGAAGAACTTTATGAAACAATAAAGTTAGTGAATTTGAATATTTCTGGTTTCAGTTCATCAGTTTGAGTTCACTGGATGTAGAAATGTTTGTTAGTTGGGAAGGTTGATCGAAACATAAAGTTTTGAAGATATTTGTTTTTAGCCAGAATAATTAGACAAAATAAATAAATACTTAAAGAAATAAGTTTTATGATAAAAGTTCATTAGTATTGTAATAAAAAAAAGAAAGAAGTTGATGAAGTCTAAGCTACTGGAACTGGTCCATTAGACTCATAGTGACACTAATTATTGGATTCAATATAACCTCAATCGATTATAATGGATTATAACACCAATTCATATTATTTGTGTCTTTTGTATGTCAGATGCAGAGTTTTATTAGAGGTATAATTGTTTGAGATAATTTTTTGTGACCAATAAAATTAAGATAAATTTGGAACTATTGGAGAGATTAAATTCAGAGAATAAGAAATGTTATTGGTGTCCCATATAAATAATAAAATCAAAGATCAATCAACAATTTAGTCAACCATTTCTCAAAAAGATAAATTGTTGATTTTTTCCCTTAACAAGTGGGTCAATATAAAATAAGAACTATGATATTTTTTTCATTTGGGGAAGGATATAAAGTATCATTTGACTTAAAATTTCATTTGGGTCATGATCTACCAGATTAGAAATGACACTTATTATCAGAGTGAAGTAGAGTCCAGTATATCTAACATAGGATGACACTGATAAAAATCATCAGACTAAAGATCATCAATATAGGAATATAAGAAAAGAATAATTATGTAAATAATTTAAAATATTTATTAAGGGGATCATATAAGTGGTTTATGAGGTTTGAAGAATGGTTTTTGTATGTTTCATTTAGTGTAGAGTAATATAGCGAGGAATATTCTGTCTCTATTGTAATGAAGAAATCAGAATGGAGAATAGAAATTAGGCTAAAGATTTTGAAGAAAGTATGATGATAGATGAATCTATGAAAAGATTTGAGAAGTTTTTGTAAGAGTTTTAGAAGGATTGATGAACTCAAGATACACCCAAATTCAAGTAAAAATTATTTTTTGGGAAATTATTTTGATCGGAAAACATTTTCAAAATCATGTACAAACCTATTTTAGGTATCCTATAAAAGGAATATGTAATTTATACTTTCTTGACATCAAAATATTTTTCATGATAGAAGGAAAATCACTGAAGAAACTAGATAGAATAATTTTATAGGTCGTTCTTACCTGAGGATGTTTTTTGTATAGAAGAATAAATAAAGAGAGATAATATCGTAATTTGAGTTTTCAAATTAAAACGAGAAATTAGACTATGATTTCCAGATTCAGATATAATTAGTTCAGTATTATCTAAATAGTATTTGGGTAGATTTATATTTCTTTTTTGATCAATTGGACTGGGGAATCAGATTTTGAAATCAAACTGAGCGTCATTATGAAATCCAGGATTTCCTTTCCTGAGGATGGGTAACAAAGTAAAGAATTATTAGGAGGATATTATTTGTGAATGTTGATCAAGTATCACAACAACATGTTTGTTAAATAAATTGTATTAGATCATTTTTTACTAATTTAATCTCATGCATTGTTGTATTGAACATAGTAAAACATGAGTATAAATTAATATCCTACTCATTTTATTTCACACAAAAGTATTTTTTTCTAGTGTGTTGTGTGATATTATATTATTCCCATACTATATAAAGGAAATAGCTACTCTTTTTGAATAGTGAACCTTCTAAATTATTTTTTTCCTATGGATGTGTGTTTGGTTTTTTCCACAAGGTAACAACTCTTTAATTGGAGGAAAAAGTTGTTTTAAAAGATAATAAACATAAAAAAAATATATCTCTGATTCAACCCTCCCCCTCTCAGTGATACATTAATCTTGTTAGGAATTTTAAATTGGTATTAGAGAAGAAGTTTCCCTTTGTTTACTCTATTCTAAAGTTTTGAAGAAAAATTTGTGATGGAGAATATCAATTGTGTGAATATTAAGTGGATTATAATCTTCTATTATAAGAACTATCATATCTTGAATGATATAATATTTCCTTATCTTATGTTTATTGGGCATGATATTCTTGATGCTACAACAAATGGATTTACTCTTATTGATGATAATTTCTCTTTAACATATATGACAAGAAGAATATTTAGAATGATGGGAGTTCCAATAATTTTTTACTCTCATCACATTCTAAAATAGAGTTTTTAAGAGTTTAGGGAGTTTCCACCTCTAAAGGAATTAGAGATAAGTTTGAAAACATCTACGAAGTAAATAAAAAAGTGAAGAAGAAAAAATTAAAAATTTGGAGGCTTAAGTATGATGATCTAAAAATAGGTGAGTATGAATCTATTGGAGACTTCTTTACAAGGGTTAATGACATTTTTAGTACTATCAGATGTCTTGGTGAAAAATTAGAGGATTCTACTGTCATTGAAAAAATATTAAGAATTATTCACGACACGTTTAATGAAAAAGTATCCTATTTGGAAGATTGAGATGCTGAAACTCTATCTCTAGATGATTTTATAGTACTCTCATTACTTATGAAATGATAATGGAGAATGTTATTAAGGGAAAAACAAAATTTTATTGTCAAATGTATTTCATGTATTCCAAGAAAGGATAGTCTAAAAATATTATTCATAATAAATATTTTGATGAATCTGGATCTAAAAATTATGAATCTAAAAATATTTATGAATTTTTATCCATGTTTCCTAAAAATTTGAAAATAGGTACAAAATAATATAATGTAAAACTTCCATTGAAGTGTTTAAAATGTGGAGACATTGGGTAATTCACATCTAATTTTTCAAAAGTAAAGAAATTATAGGATAATGATAAATTTTAAGGATGTCCAAGATGATTGTGGTGGAAATGGAGTGATAAGGATAAATCATCTTCAATATGGAATGATAAAAAATTATTCAAATCCAAAAGAAGAAGTTTCCTATCAAAATATAATAAAGAAGATAGTGAATATGAATCTGAAAATTCTAAAGAAAATGTTGAGAAAAAAATTATTATAATAATTAACAATGAATAGTTGAAAAACATAAGTTTTGAAAAAGAAGAAAAATAATTATAATTTCATATGAAATAATAATTGAAAGAATGTATGAGAAATATTGGGATGATTGATAAAGAAATCAGGAAGCTAAAAATTGAAGACTGTTCAAAAAACAATCAAGAATATTTTTATTTTTAAAAATTCATGTTACTAGTAGAGATTGATTATTTAAAGAAATATTTTTGAGAAATAAAATTATCATAATGAACATTTGGAAGTAAAGAATAATGAAAAAAGAAGATGAGTTGGAACTTTTCTAATAAATACTTTCAAAATATGAATAAAGGGTTACACATTTTCATAACTCTATCTTTGGAGTTGGTGAAGGTTCTCAAAAGGATGAACCTGAGAAAAATCAATAAAAGTTACCTTCAAATGGTTTTAATATTAATAAATCTTGGAATGTTATATATTTATCCAACACAAACAAGGTGGATAAGTCATAAGTTTTTAAAAATTATGAAACTAAAAAAGTTTCTATGAAATCTTGTTTCGATAAGGCTGAAAAGAAACAGAGATAGAAAGGTATATTCTGGTTGATAATAGAAATGTTGTTGGTTAATAAAAATCTAATAGGAATGATAAGAATTTTATTGAGAAACATTTTCACAACTGTAGTCAGTATGGAAGTTTCATAGGAAAATATTATTTCTATAGATACTGCTGGTATTGTGGTGGGTTCAGAAAAATAGAAAACATGTTTTGGTTTAACCAATAACATTTTTACTATTCCATGAATTACAGAATTAAATGTTTAGGGGGATTAAATACCCTCACATGAAGAAGCTTGAGAAGGATATTCTGAAGAAACATGAGAGGGTTTTTGTAAAAATTTAAAATATGTTCCAACATTTGAAACTAATTGTAAAGGATGTGAACAACCTAGAAAACTTGCAAAAGGATGCCTTATTTTGTTTCTAACACAAAAAAAAATTAAACAATTCTAAGAATCTAGAAGTTAATAAAGATAAAGGGAATTAAAAACCTCTTGTTTTATAAACCAATCTCAAAGAAGAAGAAAAGGGTTAATGGCCTTAGATTCTAGATAGTGGGTGTTCTTTTTATATAATCAGAGATATAAAATTATTTAAAATTTTTAAAGACTTCAAAGAAGTAATAGTGACATTTGGATATGACAAATCCCTTAGAATCAAAGGTGTTGGATCATCAATCATTGGGGAAGAAAATTTGAAATCTATAAACGATTTGTTTTTTAATGGGCTGAAACACAAGTTGTTAAGGGTTTCACAACTGTGTGGTGAAGGAAATAAAGTTATTTTTCAGAAAATATTGTTTTGATGTGAAAATATGGTAAGATAAAAATATATTCATAATAGGACAATGTATATAAAAGGAAACTTGTTCTAATTTAGTGAAATAAAAAACACTTGTTACATGGGAATGGTAGAATAAAATTAGTTATGGCATAAAAGGTTGGGGAACATGTGTCAAAGAAACATGGCAAGTTATCAAAGAGAGACAGTGTCCATGGAATTCCTGAAATGTCAAGAAGAAGAGATTGGTGTTGCACAATTTTTTAGAAAGCATAGATTACTAATTTTATGCATAATAAAGTTTAAATTTTATAAAAATAACCACTAAAACATATTCATTATGATATCTTTGGTACAATTAGAAAACAATCAACTCATAGAGATAAGTACTTTATCAATTTCATTGATGAATTTACTCACATTACTAGTGTTATGTATATGAAATATAATTCAGATGCTCTAAAAATTTTTATAAGTTTCAGGTAGAAATCTAACAAGGAATATGAGTATTTAGAGAAGAATTTGAGAACTGAAAATGATGGTGATTATAGAAAATGAATAATTTTAATGTTATCTATAGAATCATGGAATTTTACATGAGTTTAGTACACCATACAATCCTCAAAATGGTGTTTCTAAAAGGAAGAATATAATTTTGGTGGAAATGGGTTGGATGATGTTACATGAACATGGTCTTTCTGATTAATTTTGGATTCAATCCATGAGAATTTTTTTGTATATTCAAAACCAATGTTTCTATAAACCATGTTCAGATATAACCCCATATGAAATTTTTTAATGAAAAACTATATGTTTGAAACACTTATGAGTTTTTGGGAGTCTGTACTACCCCTGAATTGAGGTATATGAACCTTGTTTCGGTTTGTTTGTGCTTTTTAAAGTGGTTGGTTGAATTTTTCACAATTCTGAGAAAAACATTTAAAGTTGTGGAGGTTGTGAAGAGGCGCACGGTTGGTGCACAGTCTGAAAAAACCATGCGGCCAGCCTAGGAAACTGTGCACCCTTGACAATGGGCTCTGCACGGGCGGCATAAGGTTTGTCAGAAAGTGCGGGAAAGCCGTGTGAATTTCCTGGGTGAGATAGTGGAAACCACATGGTTGGCGCACGGTTTGAAAAATCATGTCGGGTAACCATGCGGCCACTTAATGTTTGGGTTTTTAAGTTCTCGGCCACCCAGGATTTCCCATTTTCCCTCATTTTTCTTCCCACTCAAAGCTCACTCGGGATTTTCGGTTCTCAAGGGTTGTAGGGACTCTCCCACACATTTTGGAAGAAAATCAAAGGGGTTTCAAGGTTTTTTGAAGGTGGTTTCTCCTAGGTTAGTCTCTCCACTTGGATTATTTGTGTTTTCCTCTAGATCTACATCTCTCTCTCTCTCTCGGTTTTCTATATCTGCACCTGTTGTGTGTATATCTGGGGTTGTTGTGGCCTTGGGTGTTGATTTTAAGACATGTGGATATTATGGAAGGGGATATATAGTGATTTTGGTGGCGTGTTCGCAAGATTTGAGGAGGTGTGGTAGCTTGTGGGTGGATTTCGTTGAAACCCTAAAGGTAGGTGGCTTCTCTCTCGACATCACTTTACTAAAACTTGAATCTTGGTTACAATTAATTTTTGTTTCTTAAAATTAATTGTGTTTTTTATGTGTTAAATTGATTGGAAATACCTTTGGTGGTGTTTTGGGGATTTTTGGGAAGAAAAAGGTTTTGGGTAAAATGCTCTTCTTGTGATTTTAAAATGGAGATTTTAAAATGGGTTGTTTTGGTGAATTACTTAAGATGTCTTGTGAAATAGTTTTTCAATAAAGGGTTTGTTTTATTGAAATGGGAATTGGAATGTAAAAATGGTGGAAGGGTGTTTTCAATAAATTTTTGATTTATTGAAATGGTTCACCATGTAATTGAAATGGTTAATTTCATATTTTGGTGACCTTGGTGGGTTATATGCTTGGTTATGGCTTGTTTTAATGTTATGTGGAATTGGGCTAGAAGTACCACTATAATAAGAGGATGGGTAGTGTATGGAAGGGCCACCATCAATGGTAAGTGGACGGGAAGTGCCACTAAATTTGGGAAGGAAGAAACGGGTTGGACAAAAGTGTCGACGTGATTGTTATACCAGTATTGGGTTTTGGAACCTTGTGTGGTGCATTGCTTTTCCAGATAGAATTTTTTGTGCTAATTTGAAACGATGAAATGTATTGTGGCATATTTGTTTGTCTTTCCCTTGGTTTTCTTGGCTTGGTAATGTAGGATCGAAATAACGATGTAGATGCTCAATATACAAGAGGGGGGGGGGTTAATTGTAATCTTTAAAAACTTTCGTAAACAATGAAAGATATAAGTTTAACAAAGTTAAACTAAAAAAAATTCACAACACCTCTAATCACCAATTGAAAGATTGGGACAATGTATGATGTTACAAACTTCTATTTCTATACACTTTCTTAAATCTGGAAAGTGATTCTGAAAAACTGGTTCCGGAAATATGGATCTGGAAAGTGAAACTTAACCAAAGTTTACAATATGAGATTTTACCTTAAAGCATATATAATCTAAATTAATCAGAGTACAAGTGTAAGGAAATATAAGAAAGTTATACTTTCCTTACAATAAAAAATGCAGCGAAAAAACTTGTAACAAAAATAAGTAACAAAATATAAATCTTTTAACCCAAAGAGATGGGTACCCAACAACCTTGGATAAAGGTCCTTTGATTTATACTTTCAAGAAATTATGTCTTACCCACACCTGGGTAAACCCTCGATATGAATATCGGAGTCACTGTCTTGATATCCCTGCAAGACCTTAACTTCAAGGTAGTTGGAACCTCTGTCTTCCTCAGCAAGGAATCCCTCGATCATCAAGGTAGTCGACACCTCTTTCTTCCTATCCCTGGAAGCCCTTGAATGTAATCACCAACATTCAGATTCACACGAAGCAATCTAAACGAGTAGTTCAGTATGCACAAGTCATTAAAAGCTTCTCTCTCTAGAAATCACTTTAACAGCATGTGGTATCTAGATTGATCAACTTGTCCAATTGTTTTGAGCTCTTTCAAATGAGATCTTATTTATAGGCTCGGTTGGAATGGTTGGATCCCTTCTCTAATGGTCATATTTTCCTTAACTTTCGGAGGGACCTGTACATGTGTCACTAAACCAATGGTTAGTTAGAAACAGAATGGATAACATCGTTTTATATCAAAACATGTGTAACTGAAAGCACGACATCATTTTATAAAAAGATTAACAAATCAGAGTGTAAGTAAAAATGTTTTTAATGTAAGAGAAATAAAAGTTCGGAGTCTAACCAAAATGGAATTTGGAGTCTATTGAAAAAGGATATTCGGATTCTGTTTTGTAGGAATTCGGAACCTGAATTCTATAGAAATTCAGAGTCTGAATTTCTAAGGAAATTCAAAGTCTGGTTTCACCAGAGTTCAAAATCTGAACTTACATGGTTCGGAGTTGAAATTGTAGAAGTTCGGATTCGAACTAGTAAAATTTCGGATTCAAACTCATAAAAGTTCGGAGTCGAACTAGTAAAATTTCGGAGTCAAACTCATATAAGTTCGGAGTCGAACTAGTAAAAGTTCACAGTCGAACTCATAGAAGTTCGGAGTCGAACTCATAGAAGTATGGAGTCGAACTCATAGAAGTTCGGAGTCTAGAATTCGGAGTTGAACTTTCTTAGATATCACATCTAGAATTCGGAGTGGAAATTCATTATGGTTCATATCCAGAATTCGGAGTGGAACTTTCTTAGAGTTCTATCAAGAATTCAGAGTGGAACTTCATTACAGTTCAAATCCAGAATTCAGAGTGTAACTTCACTATAATTCACATCCAGAATTCAGAGTGTAACTTCATTACAGTTCACATCCAGAATTCGGATCCTAAAACAGAGTTCTTCATATCTAAGCATTATATGATTCTGAGGTTTTGGGTATGAATCTGATTTTTACACTTAAGGAAAATATTGATATGTATAAGGAAATCTAGTTTAGGGTTAATTTCCTTATGGAAAGAAGTTTTCCTTAGAGAGGTAAAATATATATTTACTTAATTAAAAGGTTTTTGTGATTTTCAAAACAAGAAGGAATTGAAAAGTCCTAAGGAAAACCTTATTGAATCAACAATATCCTCCTTTTTGGAAATCACAAACAACCTTATGAAAAAAAATATAAGGACTTTGAAAATTTTCATTTGACTTTGAAATTAAAACTTATCTCCCTTTGTTCATGGATGATGATGAATAAAACTAACTCCCCTTTAGGCATTGAAACTATAAGGATTGTATTCTGAATTTCCGGAATGGAGTTTTCATTATCATGGGAATGAAAAACTTCGTAATGAGGAACTCCCCCTTACGTTAAGGATATCTTTACTTAGAAATGTTTCCTTCTACATTTTAAATTTTTCATTCTCCCTTTTTAAGTAGTTCTTTTTCCTTCTTCCCCTTTGTGATTTTTAAAAAGAATTTAAGGGAATGCAAAATAAATAAAGTACCTAAAACATTAGTACATAATAACACAAGATAAAACCAACCAAAAATTTCATTAGAGTTGAGGGAAAGAAATTTACAAGGAAACAAGAATGCAACAAAATATTGGATTGAGTCTATTTGTCTTCCTTTTCCTTTGGGATTAGCTTCTTCAACAAGGTTTTTAGCTTCTTCAATTCTTTTTGATCCTCCTCAGCTCGCCTCTCCAAAGCTTTTATCCTTTCATCATGGGCTTTCAAAACTTCTTCCTGAGCCTTCATGGCCTCTTCTTTCATCTTCACTAACTCATCATTCTTTACAAGATTTTTTTGGAGCTCAATCCGGATATCTCTATCCCTTTTAAAATTTTGAGCAAGAGAGTTAAACTTATCATTTAAAACCTTCACTTGTTGATTCTGATAATTTTTCTCAGTGGAAAAATTATCCTGAAGATTCTTAATCTTGGAGTCCTCGGTGTCAAAAGCATCTTTAACATCATTCTGAAAATGATCAAACAGAGCCATGTCTTCTTCAACTTTCTTAGACCACAAAGTGACTTTGCTGCATGAATTCCTGTGAACATCATAATTGATAATGAAATTTCTATGATCAGCCTCAATTTTCACACACTTATCAATCTCCATGGATAAGGATTCTGACTTATGATTCAGACTATGTTGTAGCATCTGGAATCTAGAGTCTATAGTGGGAAATATCGGAATGGTGTCGGCCAACTTTTTCAAAGACTCGACAACAAAGTCATGACCCTGTGATGATGATTTCGAATCAGGCACTTTGCTTGGGGATTTTTCTTCTTCAATTTGCACCAGCTTCCTTTCAGAAGAACCACCAACCTCCTTCTTTCTTATAACATCTTTTGTTGGTGTATCCATGAGCACTTGCTTACCATTATCAGTTTTCGGAATGGGTTGATAATCTAAAGATTCTTCCTCATTCTGTTAGTTAAACAATCTTGTCTTCATCTATTTTCTCCTTCTATACTCCTTCTTCATGAAAATTCTTCTCATAGCTTACTTCCTCATCAGATAATTCATTAACTTTCTCTTCTTCTCCCTTATCATCATATTTTTTACCTTCTTTCTCAACTCCCTTTCCCGGAATGACAAGTTTTGCGGATTCATCCTTTTCTTGATAATCTTCTACTTGTTTGATTAGTTCTTCTAAATCAGAAATTCCTTCTTATTCTTCATCTTCTTCTTCTACCACTTCATCTTCTATTTCAATAAATTATTATTCTATTTCTTCACCATCTTCTTTCTCTTTAATATTTTCCGGAGTAAAATAATTTTTCCCAGGAGTCTCTGGTAATGGTTGAATATCAAAATTTTTTAGAATGGTAATATTCTCAGAGGCTACTTTAGTATCTCTCAACAGAGATTGCACAAGGTTAGCTTCAGACATCTTTTTCTTCATCTTCTTATCTTTTTCTTGCCTCTCTAACTCATCAGATGCTCTCTCTTTTAAGGCCTTAGCCTCAGCAGGGTCTAATCCGAACTGTGGATCCCCTTCTTTCCTTTTCTCCTTGTCTTCTCTCCACTTAGTAGCTAACTCATCTGGATATGATTTCTGTTTTTTCAGATTGGGAGGTGCGGAATGGGTTTCCTTAGATTTGTGGGTATTGTCTTCAGCAACCACTTCCTTAATCTTCCTCTTCTTAGTGTCTTTCTTCACTGGCTCATCTTTTTCCAGATTTTCTGAAATGATTTCAGCCTCTTCCTCTGGAAAACTATAAAATTATTCTCTTTCCTTATAAAAATCCATATTCATTATTTTCAGCATATCATCACTGACAAGAATAAGCTTGAAATTCCTGACCTTATACTTACATGCAACCTTGAAAGAGTCTAAACATCAAACTATCAGCTTTGATAGTAAGGCAGGGTACATGATGATTTGAGCCCTCAGGTTTCCTTCCTTGATGTTCTTGATTGGCACAAGAACATGCCTCATCAGATTTATTTTTCTTAGATTCACCAAGAAGTCTAAGAAATATATGTCACTTTTCTTCAAGGTATCTTTATCACCCTTTCTTGGAACCAAGAAACCTTGTACCCACAGTTGTAGAATCTGATTATTAGAAGATAGGTGAGCAATCATTTCTGTCTTGACATCAGCAAGTACATGAAATTGTAAGGCCTTAACCTTAACAAAACTACCTTGAGCATCCGGGAGTTTGTGTGAACAAAATTAGACTTCTCCTTCATATGCTAGCCCCACCAAGCTTGCCTCCTTGGTGTAAGTGAGTTTGTAAATCTTTCCATAAGACTTGAAAGAAAACTTTTCTCTTCCCTCTTCCTCATAAAAACTAGCTGATTCATAGAATTCTACAAGTAACTCTGGATAGAAAGCATCTTGATCACTTGTCTTGGATACACATGAATCTTCCCAACCATTTAGCTTGATATTCTTGGAGATGATAGAATCATACATGTAAAAGTTCGGATGGACTAGTCTTTATCTGTACACTTTCCATTTTGAAATTGGCTTCGATGTATACATATCTTGGGAAGTAGCTTCAACAGACATTCAGAATGGAGAGCTTTGGAATATTTGGAACGGACTTTATCAACTGATGCAGAGGTTCGACACGCTAGAGCTTGAAATCGATGTGGGACAACCAATGGGGGTGCCCTTTATATAGGTGATAGAGTTGACCTTTGAACTTCCAAAACCCATCTAACGGTTGAAAAACCCTTTGATCTGATCTAATGGTTGAAATCATAACCACAAATAAATCTTGAATCTGATCTTTTGAGGTTTTAAGAAAAACAATCGGATTTAAGAAAACTAGAATCCGAGAAATTTTAAAATTCATAGGAAAATACCAGAAATAAAAATATGACTATGATAACTTAAGTAAGGAAATCATACCTTTCGGATTGGCCAGGATGTTTATTCATAATAGGTGACATTCTTCTTGAAGAAAATTTTGACTATGAAAAACTCATTACGAAAAACTCACTACGAAAAAAAATGAGTATGAAAAATTCCATTATGAAAATTCTCATTACGAAAATTCTTATTACGAAAATTCTCAGTAAAAATATTCTCAGTATGAAAACTTCATTATGAAAATTTCCAATACGAAAACTTCATTACGAAAATTTCCAGTACGAAAATTTCATTACAAAAATTTCCAGTATGAAAATTTCATTACGAAATTTCCAGTATGAAAATTTCATTAAGAAATTTCTAGTACGAAAATTTCATTATGAAAGTTCCAGTACAAAAATTTCATTATGAAAATTTCCAGTACAAAAATTTCAGTTCCAAAAAATTTCATTACGAAAATTCCAGTATAAAAAATTTCAGTTCCGAAAATTTTCATTAAAAAACTTTTAATACGAAAATTTTGAAAAACTCATTACAAAAAAATTTAGTTACAAAAGTTTGAAAAAATGACTATGAAAAATTTGATTATGCTAACAAGAAAATGTAATCCTCCTATGAAAAGGAGTTTATTATTGTAAGGATAATTGTTCAACAAGAAGTTAATGAAGAAGTATTTCCTTATGGTTATCATTCCTAACTTCTTTTTAATGTATTCAAATCTATCGGAGGGTAAAGATTTTGTGAAAATTTCAGCAAGTTGATCTTGCATTTCGATAAACTGAAGAATGATATCTTCTTTAAGTGTGTGATCCCTAAGAAAGTGATGCTTAATATCTATGTGTTTTGCACGAGAGTGATGTGCGGTATTTTTACTAAGGGAAATGGCACTTGTTTTATCACACAAAATTTGAGTCTTAGTAAAACTCAAGACATATTATGTGAGTGTGTGTTGCATCCACAGTAGTTGAGCACAACAACTTCCAGCTGCTAAATATTCAGCTTCAGCAGTGGAGAGTGCTACTGAGTGTTGCTTCTTGCATGACCAAGAAACTAACGAATCTCCTACGAAATGACATGTTCCGGATGTACTCTTTCTATCTATTCTACATCCACCAAAGTCAGCATTCGAAAGGCTTTTTAAGATAAAATCATATCCAGAAGTATAAAATAATCCTAGATCCATGGTTCCCTTTAAGTAGCGAAAAAATATTTTCACTGCCTTTAAATGAGATTCCTTATTATTGAATTGATATCTGGCACATAATCACACTGAAAACATCAAGTCTGGTCGACTAGCTGTTAAGTAAAGTAGACTTCCTATCATACCTCTAAAATATGTTTGATCTACTGGTTTCCCAGCTTCATCAAGATCAAGTGTGTTTGAGGTACCAATAGGAGTACTAATAATTTTACTGTTGTCATAACCATACTTTTTAAGAATATATTTAATATACTTATATTGGGATATATAATTTCCTTCTGGTTTTTGAGAAATTTTAAACCCAAGGAAAAATGTTAACTCACCCATCATACTCATTTCAAACTCATATTTCATTATATCTGCAAAAGAATCAGTTAAAGATTTATGGGTTAAACCAAATATAATGTCATCAACATAAATTTGAATAATCAAAACATTTTTCTTATCTTTCTTTATAAAAAGGGTTTGATCTGAATTCCCCTTAACATAATTATTTTGAAGCAAAGATCCTATAAGTCTATCATACCAAGATTGTGGGGCTTATTTAAGGCCATACAAAGCTTTGGTAAGTCTAAAAACATGATCATGATGTTTTGTGTCTTCAAAACCAGGAGGTTGTTCAACAAAAACTTCCTCTTGAACATAACCGTTAAGAAAAGCACATTTCACATCCATTTGAAAAATCTTGAAATTGAAAAATGCTTCAAAGGAATGTAGGATACGAATAGATTGAATTCTAACTACTGGAGCATAGGTTTCTTCATAATCTATTCCTTCTTGTTGATTATAGCCTTTAGCAACTAGTCTATCTTTATTTCTATCAATGAATCCATTTTCATCACACTTATTTCTGAATACCCATTTTACACCAATAAAATAAGTTTCCTTAGGTCATTCAACCAAGGTCCAGACTTTACTCCTTTTGAATTCATTTAGTTCAACATTCATGGATTTTATCCAATCATCATCACCTAAAGCTTCATCAGTTCTTTTTGGTTCCAATTGAGAAAGGAATGCTAGATGTTCTACTTCATTTCTTAATGAACTTCTAGTCCTTATAGGTTGATTGAAATCACCAATGACACTATCACAGGGATGATTCTTTAGAAACACCTGACTTGGGTTTTGTAAAGCCTGTTCATCAACATAGGGTAGAAAGTCTTCAATGGTAAATGTTTCAGAAATATTTTCATGAAAATTTTCCTTATCAGAAAGATCTTCTATCAAAGGTTAATAATCAGTTTTTGAAAACACATCCGAGGATGTAGGTTGGGATGGTTTAAAAAAAGGATCAGACTCATCAAATTTTACATGTACTGTCTCCTCAATAGTACAAGTGTTTTTATTGAAAACTCTGTAATCCTTAGAAGTTATGGAGTAGCCTAGGAAAATTCCTTCATCAGATTTTGGTGTGAATTTTTGTAGATTATATTTAGTATTCAGGATGAATACCTTGCAACCAAAAACCTTGAAGTAGGAAATTCTAGTTTTTCTACCATTACATAACTCTAAGGAGATTCATTAAGAAAAGGTATAATCAAAACTCAATTTATAGTAAAACAATAAATACTTACAGCTTCAGCCCAAAAAATTCTAGCTATAGAATATTCAATCAACATGGTTCTAGTTATCTCTTGAAGAATTATATTTCTTCATTCAACTACACCATTTTTTTGAGGATTTATAGGTGCTGAAAAGTTGTGAGTAATACCTTTTCTACTATAAAAAGTTTCAAAATCCGAATTTTAAAATTCTCTTACATAATCACTAAGAATAGTTTTAAATGGAAGGTTTTTCTCATTTTTAACTTGGGCTCAAAAACTTTGGAAATAAGAAAAATCTTCAGACTTCTTTCCTAGAAAATAGACCCATGTAAATCTAGTGTAATCATCAACTAGAACAAACACATAGTATTTTCCTCCAATGCTTCTAGTTTGTGTTGGACCAAAAAGATCCATCTGTACCAACTGTAATGCATCAGTTGTTGAGATTTCACTGACTGATTTAAAACTAGATTTATGTTGCTTTCCATATTGACAAGGATCACAAACTTTAGAAGAATCAAATCTAAGATCTGATATATCCTTAACGAGTTTCTTCTTAGAAAGTTTACATAAGTTCCTAAGGTTACAGTGACCTAGTCTTCTATGCCATAACCAAGAATGATCTTCCATTGAAATTAGGAATGGTAAGTATTGGCTCCAAAGGTATTCTAAGTTCAAAGTGTATACATTCTATTGCCTATTGGTAGAGAGAATAAACTCTTCCTTGGAATTGTGTACTAAGCATTTATCATTCCAAAAATTTACAAGGTAACCTTCATCACATAATTGACTAATGCTAATGAGGTTGTTCTTAAGACCCTTAACAAACAAAACCTATGAAATCAAAGTTTTACCAAGAAGAACAATATTACCTATACCAACAATTTCTCCCTGAGCATTATCTCTAAAAGATATTTTCCCTCCTTTCGTCTTGATAATCTTTTCAAAATAGTTTTTGTTACCAGTCATATTCCAGGAACATCCACTATCCATGTACCAAGTTTTGTTGTTGATACTTTCCCTATTTTCCTAAAAATGATAAACAAGCTAGGTTTTCAGAATCCATACTTGCTTGGATCCAGAATTGTTAGATAATAGAATTTTGGGTATCTATATTTGTTTAGAAAAATATGCTTTATGAAACCCAAGATATTGAAATCTATTAAAAGAACAGTTTTTCTTCCAATGCCCACCACTTTCACACTTAGAGCAAAAAAGGGCTTTAGATGGAACAAAATAGTTGTTTTTTAAAACTGGTTTTTGGTGAGTATAACCTAATCCAGTAGTGTTTCCATGAGGTTTAATTTTAGAATACATCTTGACAAAATTTTCCTTCCCAGAGGTAAATTTTTTAAGGAGCTTCTTAAGAGAAAATATTTCAGATTTCAGTCTAATGACTAAATTCCTATCCTCAGGAATCATTTCCTTAGAGTTAGATTTTTCCTCAAAAACTTTTATCTTTAAAATAGTACTCTTAAGATCTTTAGAAAGTTATTATTTATTAGAATTTTTTTCTCAAGGTCTTTAGAAAATTTTTCTAAAAGCTCTTCTTTATCTTTAAGATCTATAGAAAGATCTGAAATATCTTTTGTAAGAATTATTTCCCTAGTATTTTCCTTGTCTAATTTCTTAGAAATTTTATAATTTTTTGCTTCAAGTAACTTCGAAAATCTAGATACTTCTTCATATGAAGGTTCTTTATTTTATGAGGACGAAGTATCTTCATTAGAAGTATTATTTTCGGAATATTAATTCTTATCAAGAGATAAATTTTTTAAAGACTTGGCAGAGCGTACCTTGTCCATAAGACATGTATGTGGAAAAGAAGTATTAGAAATGAATCCCATATTATTCTGAGCTGATGAATCATATTCTGAAGATTCACTTCCCGAAGAGTCTTTATAGCTAGCACTCCAAGTAGTATTAGATTTCAGACTTTTCATAGCTTTGGCTTTGTAAAACTTCTTCATGTTCCTTTTAGAATGCCTCTATTTTCTTTCTTTATTTTTAATCATAGGTCAATCAGGTCATATGTGTCCACTTCTCTTGCATTCATAGAATGTGACCTCTGAATCTTTCTTGTCTTTCCTTTCCTTCTTCTTATACTTGGATTGGAAATTTCTGTGTCCAGCTATCTAGTTCATTCTTCGAGAAAGATTAGCTAACTCATTTTCTGAGACTTCGCTCACACTAGATTCAGATTGGATAACAACCTTATTATACTTGGATCTAGTTACTCTCTCAGGAGTCTTAGATTTCATGTGATTTGATGTTGTAGTAAAAGTGACAGTACTATTTCCATTCATCTTTATGATGTTGTCAGCATCTCTCTTCATTCTTATTTCATGTTGGAGAAGAGTTCCAAACAGCTCATCTAAAGAAATTTTAGTGACCTTCCTATTCTCATCAATAGATTTTCTATTTGATTCCCACTCATTGGGAATAATATCAATAATATTATCCACAAGATCTTCATCATCCAGACCTTTCTCTTCCATAGATTGTAAGCTATTCACAATAGTCATAAACCTTTGTTGTACTTTGCTAATGGGTTCTCCATAAGGAAAATTAAGACCATGATATTCTTCTCTCAACATAGCTCTTCTTGTCTCTATGACTTTGGATGTACCAAAATGAGTAACTTCAAGTTTCTTCCGTATACAGTTATTTGTTTCACAAGAAGAAATTTGGCTATATATATTCTTAGTCATTGAACATAGTAGAGTATTATGTACCTTATAGTTTAATTGATAATCATGCTTCTCTTGGTTTTTGAAAGTACATACTTCCTTATCATGAATTTGATAACCTCCAGTAAGCATAAAAAAGTTATCTAATCCATTATTGATAATGAAAGTCTTCATTCGATCTCTCCAATACTCATAGTCATTACCATCAAAAATTTGTGGTCTTGTAGGATTTAGGTTGTCGATGGAACCAACATTGATTCCTGCCAACTTAAAAAAATCCTTCTATACAAAAACTTGTTAATAACAAAAGTTCGGAATCAAGGAATATATTCCTAAGCAAGGAAAATATAGAACAATGAAAAACTGAGCAAGAAAAACTTATATGTGAATATAAGTATTTCAGAGACCCCCTCTGATACCAATTGTAGGATCGAAATAACGATGTAGATGCTTAATATACAAGAGGGGGTGAATTGTACACCTTAAAAATTTCCTTAAACAAGGAAAGATCTAAGTTTAACAAAGTTAAACTAAGCAAATTCACAACACCTCTAATCACCAATTGAAATATTGGGACAAAGTATGAAGTTACAAACTACTAGTTCTATACACTTTCTTAAATCTGGAAAGTGATTCCGAAAAACTGGTTCCGGAAATATGGATCTGGAAAGTGAAACTTAACCAAAGTTTACAATATGAGATTCTACCTTAAATCATATAGAATCTAAATTAATCAGAGTACAAGTGTAAGGAAATATAATAAAGTTATACTTTCCTTACAATACAAAATGCAGCGGAAAAACTTGTAACAAAAACAAGTAACAAAATATAAATCTTTTAACCCAATGAGAAGGGTATCCAACAACCTTGGATAAAGGTCCCTTGATTTATACTTTCAAGAAAGTCTGTCTTACCCACACCCGGGTAAGCCCTCGATACAAAGATCGGAGTCTCTGTCTTGCTATCCCCGCAAGCCCTCAACTTCAAGGTAGTTGGAACCTTTGTCTTCCTCATCAAGGAATCCCTTGAACTTCAAGGTAGTCGGAAACTCTTTCTTCCTATCCCCGGAATCCCTCGAATGTAATCAACAACATTCAAAGTCACAAGAAGAAATCTAAACAATCAGTTCACTATGCACAAAGTATGAAAAGATTATCTATCTAGAAATCACCATAATAGCATGTGGTCTCTAGATTGATCAACTTGTTCAATTGTGTTGAGCTCTTTCAAATGTGCTCTTATTTATAGGCTTGGTTGGAACAATCGGATCCCTCCTCCAACGGGCATATTTTCCTTAAATTTTGGAGGGAACTGTACATGTGTCACTAAACCAATGGTTAGTTAGAAACAGAATGGACAACATCGTTTTATAACAAAATATGTGTAACTGAAAGTGTGACATTATTTTATAACAAGCTTAACAAATATGAGTGTAAGTAAAAATTTCGTAATGTTAGAAAAATAAAAGTTTGGAGTCTAACCAAAATGGAATTAGGAGTATATAGCAAAAGGATATTCAGATTCTGTTTTGTAGGAATTCGGAAGCTGAATTATATAGAAATCTGGAGTATGAATTTCTAAGGAAATTCGGAGTCCGGTTTCACCAGAGTTCAGAATCTGAACTTACATAGTTCGAAGTCAAACTTGTAGAAGTTCAGAGTCGAACTAGTAAAAGTTCAGAGTCAAACTCATAAAAGTTTGGAGTTGAACTAGTAAAAGTTCAGAGTCGAACTCATAGAAGTTCAGAGTTGAACTAGTAAAATTTTGGAGTTGAACTCATAGAAGTTCGGAGTCGAACTCATAGAAGTTCGAAGTCAAAATCATAGAAGTTCGGAGTCCAGAATTCAGATTGGAACTTTCTTAGAGATTGTAACCAGAATTCGGAGGGAACTTCATTACGGTTCATATCCAATATTCGGAGTGGAAGTTTCTTAGAGTTCATATCCAGAATTCGGAGTGTAACTTCATTACAGTTCACATCCAGAATTCGAATCCTAAAATAGAATGCTTCATATATAATCATTATATGGTTCCAAGATTTTGGGTATGAATCCAATTTTTATACTTAAGGAAAATATTGATATGTATAAGGAAATCTGGGTTAGGGTAAATTTCCTTATGGAAAGAAATTTTCCTTAGAGAAGTAAAATATAGATTTACTTAAGTAAACAGTGTTTGTGATTTTCAAAACAAGAAGAAATGGAAAATTCATAAGGAAACCCTTATTGACTCAATAGGTATGGGTATGTTTGGCTTATAATAATGGTTTCACTTGTGATTATTTTATATAAACTACTTTATATAAATGTGCTAATGGTTTTATCCAAGTGGCATGTGTAGGGAAATCATTTGGGGAAAACCTACTGAGTATTAGTACTCACCCCCTACATTGCCACTTTGGTGATTTTGCAGATGTCATATTCTGAGACACAGGTAAAGGTAAGGCATCTCATTTCTAGTGGTTCGTGGTGATGCTTGGGAGATGTGGTGGTGCTTGGAGCATGGAGATTGGGGTGGAGTCGTGGAGTGTGACTTGGTTTATTTTGGGTCTCTTGTTTAGTCTTTCGCATAATAATCTGATATCGTGATGGGTTGTATTGGTTTTGGGTTGTATTGTGGAACAAATTTGCTATCTTTTGGGAATACATGATTGAATCTTTTATTGACATGAATCATATAGTGGCTGTTAGTGGATGGTTTGGTTGGGTTTTTCTTGAGGGAAAATCATTCCCCAATTTTTTCTCAAAGCCCTTAGCATTTATTTCCAGCCATTGGTGCCTTTGGAACATCACTTAAGGCCAAGTAACCCTCACCGCATCTTCAAGAAAATGAAGTAGGGGTGGGGTGTTACAAGTGGTATCAGCTTGTTCAGTCCTTTGGAGTTGATTCTCAAATTTAGAGTTGACATTCGTTGTATTATATTCCTTGATTCTGGATGGAAGAAAGGTGTAAGAATGTTGGAACTTGGAATGTGTATAATAAAAGAACATATCTAACCTTTTTATGTTGAACTTCAAGTTACCAGGGAGTTGGGTAAATAAGTGTTTTGGAGACACTTATAGGTATTGGAAATCTCATTATCATGGGTGTAGCCAATGAGATGTGCGTGGCATATATGGTAGAAATGAATTCCCTCTAGGATGTATATTTCATTGGGAATAATTATTTATGGGATGAATTGAGAAATGGTTTTTCAAATGTGTGAAATTTTAATGTGAATAAATTTGGTATTTTGAAAATGGTTTGGTTTTCAAAAATGGTGAAACATGGAAAATGTGGAAAGTTGGAAAGCCTTGTAGTGATAGTGTTGTGTAATGCAATTTGAAATGGGAATTCTTGATGTCTACAGAAGTTAGACTCATGGTTTTTTGTTTTCTGTTTATAGAAATGGCACCGGGTAGGTGTCGTAGAGACCAACTGGAAGTGGATGATGAGAATGTGGTTGCACCTGAGCCCCAGGAGAACCAGTAGTTATTCCAGATCATAGTGCAAGATTTCCAAGCTATGGGAAGTGTTAATAGAGTGAAAGTCCCAAAGATTGTTGATTATGTGGCTCAGTTTCAAAATCCGGATCCACCCATCTTTAGGGGAGATTCAGACCCAGAAAGGGAAGAGGCGTGGCTGTCTAGAATGAACAGAATTTTCAAATTCTTGGGGACGTTGGTAGAATTCATCCCATAACTGATTCTAACCACATACATTCATAATTCATCACACGATTGATTTCTTCAGTCTAAAGCAATAACATACATCTGTGACAGAGTATGCAGCTGTGTTTATGAGCTTAGTGTGGTTTTCACCCAAGGTGGCAGGAAGCACGTCATTGAAGGCAAGGATCTTCAAGGTGGGGTTAAGGTGAGAGATCCATTCAAAAATAGCAGTGTTGTGTATCGGTGATTGCACAAAGATGGTGAATCGATCATTGGTGGATGAGTGGGATCTTTTGGGAGCTCCTAGAAGAGGAAGCATGGTGGTACCCATGGGGAATAGTGGGAACTCTAACCTTGGGTTTAAGCGGAGGAGGGACACTTATTCCCAAGGCAGAAGTATGGCACATAATCTGATAGCAGGATCAGTAAATCTTCCTCTGAAGCCCCATAGTAAACCAGGATGTTTTTAGTGTGGATCTACGGCACACATCAAGTGGGACTATACAACACAACCTTGAGCATGTCACAATTGCAAGAAGATGGGGAATCTTCAACACTATTGTAGGAATTCTCTGAGGTCGGGTGCGCGTGACACTCCTCAGGGATCACAGAAGTCATATGCTTCAATGGGATGGGGACTGCAGCATACCCCTTGTTAGCAGATCAAATTTAGTCATGGTGATTCTCGGAACACCACAACTCATAAGAAGGGAAATAAAGAGTAGAGTGTGGCAACCAAGGTGTTTTTCGGAGCTGAGCAGGTTGTGGTGGATGATCAGTCTGGACCATCCACGATGCGAGGTACTATTCTTTTAAATTCTACATTGATGTAAGTGATGTTTGATATGGGTTTTTCACACTCTTTTATTGTTGCATGTGTTGTTGAGTTCTAGGTTTAAGGGTAGAAATGATGCCTTAGGTTTTGAAACTTCAAACTCCTCTGGGTCGAAGAGAGTGTCGAGCCTTCTTGTGTAGAGCATGTTGTATCGTTGTGGGTGAGGTTGAGCTAATGTGGAATTTCTCAGTGCTTGAGATGGATGGGTATGATGTAATCCTGGGAATGGATTGGTTGGTGGCGTTTAAGGCCCACATCAACTGTAATACACGAACAATGGATTTTACTACACACGATGGAGTTAGACATATCTTTAGATGAGAGAGGCCTAAAAGGCAGGGTGAAATAGGTTTGTTGGAACCAGTAGGGGGCATGTTATCAAATCATTTTCCAGTGTTGTTTGATGGAATCGATAGAGGGTGTTGAGCAGAGTGTTCTTCTGGCAGTGGTGGATCAGTTCATGGATTTTTTTCAGAAAGATTCACTGGGTTACCTCACGTAAGAGAAGTGGAGTTTACAATTGATCTCCTTCTGGGGACCAGCCTTATCTCACTTCTGTCTTACCAAATGGAACATACTAAGTTGCGGAAATTGAATTTCTAGTTGGAAGAGTTAGAAAACAAAGGGTTTATCCGGCCTAGCAAGTCTTTGTGGGAAGTGCCGGTGTTGTTTGTGAAAAAGGAGGATAGAACTTTGAGGCTCTGTGTTGATTATCATAGACTTAACCAAGTTACAAAAAAGAACAGATATCCACTTCCATGAATTGATGATTTCTTTGACCATTTGAGGGGAGTCCAGTGGTTCTCCAAGATCGACCTGATTTTGGGATATCATAAATTTTAGGTAAGGAAGGATGATATTCCTAAAATAGATTTCATAAGTAGATATGGCCATTATGAATATGTGGTTATGCCCTTTGGTCTAACGAATTCACCAGTGGTGTTCCTGGCATTGATGAATCGGATCTTTTAGAGATATCTGGATTCATTTTTGGTGGTTTTTTTAGATGATATTCTGGTGTATTCAAATACAAGGGTGGATCATGAGTAGCACTTAGCGACAGTTCTTGGGATCTTTAGGGATCATATGTTGTATGAAAAATTGTCAAAGTGTGACATTTGGATACAGGAAGTCTATTTTATTGGCCATGTGATTTATGAAAGGGGTGTTTTAGTGGATCCGTAGAAGATAGAGGATGTTTTAATGTGGGAACTGTCAAAGAATGTGTTTGAGGTATGGAGTTACCTTGGTCTAGATGGGTATTATCGGCATTTTGTTCATGATTTTTCACATTTGGATTCACCAATGATAGCTTTGACAAGAAATAATGCTCCATTACAGTGGTATGAACATTGTTAGTATTGTTTAGAAGAGCTTAAGGGTCACCTTACATCAGCACCAATCTTGGGTTTTCCAGAACTAGGAAAAGGGTGCGTGGTTTATTGTGATGCATCGGGATCAGGGTTGGGGTTCGTTCTCATGAAAGGGAATCATGTGGTTGTGTATGGATCATGGAAGTTGAGGGTGCATGAGATAAAATACCCAACTCATGATTTCGAATTGGAAGTAGTGGCCCATGCTTTGAAATTGTGGCATCATTATCTCTTCGGTGAGAAATTCACGGTATATACAGATCATAAGAGCTTGAAGCACATTTTATCACAAAGGGATTTGAACTTGGGACAAAGGAGATGGATGGAATATCTCCAGATGTTTGATTTTGACTTGATTTACACACTGGGTAAGGGAAATTCGCTAGAGGATGCATTAAGTAGAAAATCATATGCTCAGGTGGTGAAACAGGCATCGGACCAGTGGCAGTTGATGTTGGTTATAGATGACATGCGGTTGGAATGTGAGGACGATGGAAATAGAGAAGTCTTCTTTCTTTTTTTTTATTCCTGCCTTGGTTATCCTAGTTAAATTGGCACAGATATCTGATTCTAAGTGTGTGAACATGAGGTCGAAACTCATTGGTGGGGAGACCATTGATGGTTTGCAACTAAATGGAGATTCAGTTTTGTGTTTTCAGAATCGGATGGTTGTACTAGTTGCTTATAAAGAGGATCTTCTTAGGGCGTATCATCATTCCAGGTGGGTTGTACATCCTGGAATTCAGAAAATATATAATGAATTGAAAGCACAATTCTGGTGGGATGGTATGAAAAGAAGAGTGGATGAGTTTGTTTCGAGATGCTTGACTTGCCATCAGGTCAAGGAAGAGCATTAGAGGCCAGCATGAATGTTGTAGTCTTTACCAATCCCTGTTTAGAAGTGGGATCAAATAGTGATGGATTTTGTCACAAGTCTCCCAAGAATGGTCAGAAAGCACGATGCCATTTGGGTGATAGTGGATCAGTTAATGAAGTCGGCCCATTTCATTCCAATTTTTTAATATCATAAAATGGAGGATCTATTCAAAATCTATATCTGGAAGGTGGTAAAGAGGCATTGTGTTCTAGTTTCGATCATATCCCATAGAGATTCGAGGTTTACATCTTGTTTCTGTAAATCCTTACAGCAAACCCTTGGAACATAGTTGACCATGAGTACAGCGTACCACCCTCAGACGGATGGTCAATCTGAGAGGACGATACAAACATTGGAGGATATGTTGTGGGCATGTGTCATGGAATTTGTTGGCTCGTGGGAGGAGCACATGTCATTGGCTGAGTTCTCATATAATAAAAGTTATCAGGCATCCATACATATGGCTATGTTTGAAGCGTTTTATGGGTGGTCGTGTCGTTCTCTACTATACTGGGTGGAAACGGGTGAGTCCTTGATGGTTGGAATGAGCCTTGTCCGAGAAACTACGGAGAAGATCAAGTTAATCAGGAAGAGAATGGAGAAGGCTCAGAGTCTTCAGAAATCGTATGGGGATCATCGTTGACGGTCGTTGTAATTTGAGGTGAGTGATCATATTTTCTTGAGGATCTCTCATAGGTTGGGACATCGTCGGTATGGGAAGTAGAGAAAGTTATCTCCGAGGTATATTGGACCTTTTGAGATTCTTGAGCAGGTTGGAGAGGTATCTTATCGTTTGGCTTTTCCACCTAGGTTCAGTGTGGTGAACAATGTGTTTCATGTGTCGCAGTTGAAAAAGTATCATCCGGATCCGGGCCATGTTATTAGATGGGATCATGTTGAGCTAGATCTGGATGCTTCATTGGTTCACGTTCCAGTGTGGGTTTTGGATAGGCAAGAGAAAGTATTACTTGGTAAAATCATTGGTTTGGTTCGGATTTTGTGGTAGTATGTCCAGATCCAAGAGGAGACTTGGGAGTGGGAGAAAGAGATGGTCGAGCAATGGCCCGAGCTCTTTCGACAAAGGGTGGGTTCACTACATTTCGAGGATGGAAAGTCCAATGGTGGGGAGAATTTAGTACCCCTGGTTTGAGGTATTTTACCCTTATTTCGGATCGTTTCTGCTTTTCTAAGTGGTTGGTTGAAGTTTGGACAATTCTGGGAAAAACTTTTAAATTTGTAGAGGTTGTGCAGGGGCGCACCGTTGGCACACGGTCTGAAAAAACCATGCGGCCAGCCCAAGAAACCGTTCAACCTTGACAGTGGGATCCGCATGAGCGGCGCACAGTTTTTCAGACCATGTGGGAAAGTCGTCTGAAGTCCCTGGGTGAGATAGTGGCAACCACACGATTGGCTCATGGTTTTCCAAACCATGTGGGGTAACTATACTGCCACTTAAAGATTGGGTTTTTATGTCCCAGGCCACTTGGGATTTCCCATTTTTTCCCCATTCTTCCTCCCACTCAAATCTAACTCATTATTTTCGCTTCTCAAGTGTTGTAGGTACTCTCCCACTCATTTTGGAAGCAAATCAAAGGGGTTTCAAAGTGGTTTGAAGGTGTTTTCTCCCAGGTAAATCTTATCTCTTGGTTTCTTTGTGTTTTCCTCTAGATCTACATCTCTCTCTCCCTCTTGGGTTTCTATATCTACACCTTTTGTGTGTGTATATAGGGTTGTGGTTTCTTTGGATGTTGATTTTGAGACTTTTGGATGTTAGGGAAGCGGATATAGAGCGATTTCGGTGGTGCGTTTTCCAGATTTGAGGAGGTGTGGTAGCTTTTGGGTCAATTTTGTCGGAACCCTAAAGGTGGGAGGCTTCTCTCTCAACTCCACATTGCTATAACTTGAAGCTTGGTTACAATTAAATTTTCTTGCTTAAAATTAATTGTGTTTTTGATGTGCAAAATTGATTGGAAATACCTTTGGTGGTGTTTTGGGGGTTTTTGGAAAGAAAATGGTTTTGGGGTAAAATGCACTTGTTGTGATTTGAAAATAGAGATTTTAAAAAGGTTTGTTTTGTTGAATTACTTAAGATTTATTGTGAAATATTTTTTCAATAAAGGGTTTTTTTATTGAAATGGTAATTGGTGTGTAAAAAGGGTGGAAGGGTGTTTTCAATAAATGTTTGATTTATTGAAATGGTTCTCCATGTAATTGAAATGGTTAATTTCATATTTGGTGACCTTGGTTGGTTATATTCTTCGTTATGGCTTGTTTGAATTTTTTGTGGAAGTGGTTGGGAAGTACCACTATAATAAGAGGATGGGTAGTGGATGGAAGGGCCACCATCAATGATAAGTGGATGGAAAGTGCCACTAAATTTGGGAAGGAAGAAAAGGGTTGTATGGAAGTGCCGCCATGATTGTTATACCATTATTGGGTTGTGGAACCTTGTGTGGTGCATTTATTTTCTAGATAGAAATTTTTGTGCTAATTTGAAATGATGAAATGTCTTGTGGCATGTTTGTTGGCATTCCCTTGGTTTTCTTGGCTTGGTAAGTGTATTTTTCGCTTATAGTAATGGTTTCACTTGTGATTATTTTATATAAAATGCTTTATATAAATGTGCTAACAGTTTTATCCTAGTGGCATGTATAGGTAAGCCATTTGGGGAAAACCTTCTGAGTATTAGTACTCACCCCTTTCTTTGGAACTTTGGTGCTTTTTCAGATGTCATATTCTGAGACACATGTAAAGGTAAGGCATCTCATTGTTAGTGGTTCATGGTGATTCTTGGGAGATGTGGTGGAGCTTGGAGTATGGAACTTGGGGTGGAGTCGTGCAGTGTGTCTTGGTTTATTTTGGATCTCTTGTTTAGTCTTCTGCATAGTACTCTGATATCATGTTGGATTGTATTGGTTTTCAGTTGTATTGTGGAACAACTTGGCTATCTTTTGGGAATACATGCTTGAATGTTTTATTGACATGTATCATATAGTGGTTGTTAGTGGATGGTTCGGTTGGGTTTTTATTAAGGGAAAATCATTCCCCAAATTGTTCTATAAGCCCTCTGTATTTATTGTCAGCCTTTGGCACCTTGGGAACATCGCTTAAGGCCAAGTAACCCTCACCGCCTCCTCAAGACAATAGGGTAGGGGCGGGGTGTTACAGAGTCCTTGCATCATAAATAATAAAAGTGGAAACCTTGGAAATATTGTTTAGAGAGGTGAATATGGAATTTTTCTTTGCAATGATCCAAATAGAAGAGGATATATATGTTTCAACAAATATTCGAGAAGATTAGTTGAATATGTTGATCTGAAGGTTTTTTAAAAAGATGAGGAAGATAAACATAATCATGTAGATAAAAAAGATGAACATAATGAAAGAATGTTTATTAAAAATTATGATAAGGATACCAACAATGGTAAACCTATTCAAGAAGTAGAATATGACTTAGCTATTTCTAGTGATAAGGAAGAATCTTGAAAATATTATATTAGGCCGAGGAAGAAAGTGGAAGATCAAAACATTATTAGTGATCAACATCAAAGGGTTCAAAAAAGAAGAATAATTACACAACCTTATATGTATTAAAAAGTTGTGCAAAAGATGTGAATGAAGATGTTGAGAAATTGGATTGGGTTTGGGTAATGAATGAAGAGTTATAGTAGAAGGAAAATAATGATATGTAGAAACTCATACCTAATACAGATAAAAAAATGTTATTGGTACAAAATTGGTTTTTTGGAACAAGATGAATAAATATGGTGAAGTGATAAGAAAGAAATCAATATTAGTATGAAAATGTTACTCACAAATTGAAGGCATTGAATTTGATGAAACTTTTTTTTTCTGGTGTAAAGGATTGAAACGACCAAAATCTTTCTTTCTATTTCTACAAAATGAAGTAACAAAAATTTTCAGCTGGATTTGAAATCAAATATATTGAATGGTGGTCTTAATGAGGAATTATATATTGGAAAACCATGTGGCTTTGTTGTTGGAAAAGATAAATTCAATGTGGGAAGGATGAAGAAATTTTTGTATGGGATAAAAAAGATCCTAGGGAATGGTATTCCAAATTGGATAGTTGTTTAAGGAAGATAAATTTTATGAAAGTAAGAGTTGTCTGCAATCTATTTATTAAATAAATTCATAATTTTTATCTCATTGCAATTGTTTATGTTGATGACCTTATCTTTGCTAGGAATGATGAGGGAACTTATGAATGATTTTTAGAAGATATGAAAAAGTTGATTGATATATCAATGCTGGGAGAAATGAAATAATTTATTGGGTTATAAATATTAAAAGAGAATGAACAAATTTTTCATTCCCAAGAAAATAATTCTATGGAACCTCTTATGAAGTTTGGAATGGAAAATTCAAAACTAGATTCCACACAGATTCTAGGGGAAACCAAGTTGAATAGAGATAGAGAATGTAAGGAAGTTGAATAGAAAGATTTTCAAAATATTATAGGAAGTTTGTTGTATTTGACTGTCTCAAGACCTGATATTGTTTATATTCTTACCTTATGAGAAATATTTAAGAGTGCTCCAAAATAATAACACATTTTGGCAGGAAAAATAATTCTTAGATATATCAAAGGAACATAAAATTTCAGAATTGGGTATAATATCTCAAAAAATATTGACTTGTTTGGGTATTCAGATACTGTTTGGGTAGGACATATTGATGATAGAAGGTCCACATCATGTGGAGTTTTCTTTATAGATAAAATTTTTGTTTGTTATCATAAAAATAAATAAAATTTAGTAACTCTTATCATGGATGAATCATATTATATTGATACCATTCCAATTTCTACCCAAATTATATAGATGAATAATCAGTTGGAAGATTTTCTTATTGAAGTGAAGTTACCCTTGCTCTTGGTTTGTGATAATCATAGTTCCATAAACCTTACTACAAATATGATACACCATTATCATTCAGAATATACTAATATCAAAAATCATTTCATCAAACAGAAAATAGAAAAAAATTAATTGAAGCTGGAGTATATTCCTACATTAGAACAAGTTACTGAAATTTTCACAATACCATTACTGAAGGAACCTTTTCACAAACTGAGGTTGAAAATGGGAATTAAACCTTATTCTCATAAAGGTTGACTTATTATTTTGTGTTTTCTCTTGCATATAGTATATATATAGTGTTTTCAATGAGATAATTGTTTCATAAATCTATCTATTTTTATGTTCTAAACATTTTAAGGAATCATGTAAAAATGAGGAGTTATGAGTAAGCTTTGAATCCATCTTGTAAGTGTGTGAAATATTATAACTATTTGTTGGAGTGTCTTTATAGAGACCTTTGTTTACAAGAAAATGGAATAATAAAAGAAAGAGGTGAATAAATATGTGAAGAAAAGATGAGGTAGTTTTCAGGAGTCACTGATTTATGACAGCATGGGTTTTTTAATAATTTTTATTTCCTACATAGAGTTATCTCATGTAGGATTATAATTATTGATAAGTAATTTGTTTATTGACGTTGTAAAATTTAAATATTTATGAATATTGTTTGACAAAAAAATCCAAAGGGGAGATTTTTGGGACCCAGTCGTATGGAAGTTGTTTTCAGATGTTGAATGAAGTTGTTTTTAATATAATTTTATTTTTTTTCAATGGAAATAAATAACTTAAAAATTGTATTTATTAGTAGACAAAATGACGGTAGTATTCATAATATCATATTGATAATTATGATGAAAATTTATCATATTGGGAAGATGTTTTACGGAAGAAAAGACTCATCAAACTCACATTAGGTCTGGAATGAGGTTCTGATAATAATAAGGAAGATAATGGAATTGTGTTTGGATCTGATATAAATATGATGATGATTTTATGATCTTGGAGTTTTCATAAATCATAATTATTCTGTAAAACTTGTGATGAGAGCTTGATAAATGAAATAAGGAGAGCTAGTTCTGCCAATCGTATTGAGGTTCAGATTAGAAAGAAAGATGTTGATGAGGGATGGAAAGTTTCAATTATTTTTATTATAAGATAGATGATTTTTAAACTCATCTTAATAGTATTCAAAGTCATGAATAAAATAATGATTCAAGAAAAAGTTTTTGAAATAATAAAGTTGATGAAGCCTAATATTTCTATTCTTAGTTCATTAGTCTAAGATAACTAGATATAGAAATGTTTGTTGGCTAGAAAGGTTGATTAAAACATGAAGTTATAAAGATGCTGGATTTTAGTTAGGCTAATTATACATGATAAATAAATATTCAAAGAAATAATTTTAATATAGAAATATCATTGGTATCATAATAAGAAGATTAAATTAGTTTCTAAAGTCAAATCTCTTGGAACCGGTCCATTAGATGTGGAGTACCATTGATTATTAGATTAATACTAACACCAATCCATTATAATGGATTATGACACTGATTGATATTATTGGTATCTTTTATATGTTTTATGTAGAGTTTTATTAGTGGAATAATTTTTTGTCTGAATTTTTTGGGACCAATAAAAAAGAAAATAAATTGGGATCTACTGGAACCAATAAATTTAGAGAAGAATAAAAGTTACTGGTGGCCAATGAAAAAAATAAAATCATAGATCAGTCAACATGTATTCAATAATTTCTCATCAAGATAATTTTTTTATTATTTTTCTTATTAAGTTAGTTAATAAAAAAGAACAACTCTAACATGTTTTCATTTGGATCATGAGATAAAGTATATTTTTACTTAAAATTTAAATTGGGTTAAGAGCCACCAAAATTGTGATGACAACAATCATCAGAGTAAAGCAAAGACTAATCCATCTGACATAAGCTGACACCGATAAACATTAGTGGAATCAAGATCATTAATATTGGAAAAGAAGAAAAGAAGAGATATTTAAGCCCTTTCAAATTGTTATAAAGGGGATCATATAAGTGGTTGAATAAGTTTGAATAATGGTTTTCATTTGTTTTATTTTGTGCTGATAAACATAACAAATAATACTTTGTATCTATCATAATGAAGGAATAAGAATGGGGAATTGGAATCAGACTGATGTTGTTGATGAATTTATGTAGTGACATTAAGTCTTGAGAAGATTCGAAAAGTTTTAAGAACAGTTGAGAAGTTTTGAATAAATAAATAAGCACCCAAAATTGAAAGAAAATATTTTTTTTGGGGAAATTTGGTTGAGTGGGAAACATTTTCATAATCCTGCCTAAACCCATTTTGGGTCACCAATAAAAGGAGGATGTAATTTCTAATTTCATAAAATTGAAGTAAAATTCAAGAGAGAAGTCGGAGAACAAAATAATTCTATAGAGAATAGGTTTCTGAATCATTATTACCTGAGGAAGTTTTACAGACAGAAGAAGAAAGGGGAAGAGGAAAGATCATAATCAGAGTTTCTGGATTAGACTGTGAAATCAACCAAGGATTTATAGATTTAGATTGAAGTAGTTTAGTATTGTCTCAACCATATTATGATAGAGTTATATTTATACATTGATTAGTCATACTATAGAATCATATTTGGAAATCAGAGTTAGTATCATTATGAACTCCATGAATTTATTTCCTACTCCTGGGTAAGAATGTGAAGAACTGTTTTTAAGATCTTATTTATGAATGTTGATCAAGAAACATTGTAACATGTTTTCTACAAAAAAAATTCATCGTTTCATTATACTTGAATCACATGCACTTTTTTAATGAACATAGTTCCACATGAGTGTATGGTCATATCCTACTCATTGTATTCCATGAAAAAATATTTTTTTCTAGTAGATTATGTGGTATCAGATTGTTTCCATACCATAATAAGGATGTAGCTACTCTTGTTGAGTAGTGAACCTTATAAATTCTTGTGTTTCTATTGATGTGTGTTTTTTAGCAAGGTAAAAAATATTTAATAAGAGGAAATTTTTGTTTCAAAATTATGGAAACTTAAAAGAAAAATGTATCATTGATTCACCCCCTCCCCCTCTTAGTGCAACATTGATCCTACTAGGCATTCTGACTTCAAATATTAAATTAATAAAAATTAATATTCATATTCCAAATGATAAAAATTTATATTATTAGAATATATGATGAGTTTGAGTCTAAATATTTTTATACAATAAAAATTAGATAAATTTATGTGTTGTTTTTACCCTTATATTTTTATTTTAGCACTTGTTAAATATTTTTTACAATTACCCTGGTATTAATGTGTTTAATATTTAGGGGTCAAAAGGTTACTATAAAAGGAAAAAAGGCCCATAAATAAACCATGGTTGATATTATAAACTATATACCATTCAATTTAAAATTTAAAATATTTTGAGTAAGTTTAAATCATTTAATAAAACATTATTTGTTATAAAATATCATTAATGTCAATTTTGACACTATTCAATTAATTTGTATTTAAAAACAACAAGAAAGAGAAGGAATCCTAATTTAAACCTTTAAAACAAAAAAATATGTTATAAGTATCTATAAAATCATTATGCACTATAAATCACTCAAATTATACAAATTTTTATATTTTTAAAATCATTTATTTAGTTTTCTATTAATTTAATAAATACATTGTCAGTGTTGCATAAGAATTTAAGGTAATTATAGCAACCCTAAAAATTGTAAATAAATTACCATAATAAAAAAGATGTATATTTAAAATAAACATTTATAACAAAACATACCTTTTTTACCCTTATTTAAAAATTTAAAATATAATAAATCAAATAAAATGGAATTTTTTAATTTTATCTACTTCAAGCATTATAATGATCATAATCATGGTCATATAGAAATAAAAGATCATATATTTGAATTTTGTATGATTATGGATAAAATATACTCACCCAATAAAATTAAAAAAAGTATTAGGGTTACTTTTTAGTCCTCATCACATTATTTCCACCCTTAATTTACACATTTTCCCTTTACAGTACTAATAAATATTTACTACACTTGTTATTCATAATAACCAAAAAATAAAGGGATCGATTTATCAAATTTGGACATCATAATTTCAAATATGAAATCAATTTATCATGATTCAAAAAAAGTGGAATAATTTAATTTAAAATTAAACTATAAAAATGTGTTAAAATTGTTCTTTTCAAGAAATGCCTTTTTAAGTATAAAAATGTTTTCATGTCCAATTAAAGTATAAAATTGTTTCCATTTCTAAAATCCCCCACTTTTAATTGAATTGAAAATCAGTGTTGGTGTTACTGGACTTAGGTTAAATCCCTAAGACACCAAAGGCTTGAATTTAAAGTCAAGGGCATTAAATAACATTTGGGGATGATTTTCCCTTTAAAGATAAAACAACATGTCAGAAATGAATAAGAAACATACAATCCTTATATATGATCCATGATAAGAAATAATAAAATTCAAGTTAAATTATAGTGGCATGGGTTTCTCGTAATTAGATATTACATATTTTTTTATTATATTCATTACATTACATAAACACATATCTCTCCATTGTAAAGGAATAATGTCTTCAAAGACTAGAAACATAATATTTTTATTTCAAGCATCCATAGTTCCATTATAAGTAACGTGTTTACTGGTAAAATTTTTCATCATGGAATAAATATGTGAAAAATCCTGGAAAAAACATCTATAGTATCCCACTAATCCATGGAAACTCTAACACCATGATGTTTTGTAAAATTATATTCAAATAAATTTATTCATTTTTATATTTTTCATTACATGCAATATCAAGTTTTGTTTTTGTTACATGAAACAATAAGTTTTTCTTATGTTACACATGCCACTAAGTTAATATTTCACTACACACAACATTGTGTAATCTTCCGTTACACATAACACTGAGTTTCAATAAAACCTCAATATATTATTAATATAGTTATTTTAACATGACTGTTACAACCTAGCAGTTAAACTTAGTGATATAAATAATAATAACTCATTTTTAAATATTAATTTTATTTTTTATATAAATTAAAAATATTGATAAAAAGGTACTTAATTTTGATTAAGGAGTTTATATGTTTCAAAAATACTATTTTCTCAAAACAAATGATTTTTATTTATATTTATAAACATAAATAAAATTAATTTTTCACACATTTAGAAAATAAAACTGATATAATAAACTTAATTTTTTATATAATCATGTCAAAGTTATCTTAGAGTGATTTGTTTTATTTTTTCTAAAAAAGTTTTATTTTTTGATGAATATTAAAAGAACTAAATTTTAATAGAAAATTTCCTTTTCATTTAATTTATTTATAAATTTAAATTGTATTTTAAATTTAGTTTAATGTAAAATTAGTCCAGTTATACATCCATTAGTCCACTTTAGTACATTGGAATCAATTTAATATTTAATTATGATATAAAAACTAGGTAGACTTTTGAACATTTTCTATTTAAAAACTCGCATTCTCATCACTACAATGGGAGTAATTATAAATTAAAATTTTCTAATTATGTGAATAGAATTTTGAAAAATGGATTAAATATTTTTAATTATAAAAATATATATTATTTAATATTTATAACTTAATTTTTAACCAAAGTTAATTGTAAAAACAATAAAAACTATTTACCGGGGTTAAGGTAAAAATTGGTTTACCTGGGGATAAACTAAAAAAATAATGGTTAAAAATAACCCAAACATGTACAATACCCATTTTATGGACATATTTTGACCTTAAACCTTATATTATTGATAATGTTTCCTTATTATATACTTTTTACTTGAAAACAATGTATGTGTAATTCTTTCTTTCAAATAATTACAAGTGTGCCACTCACCTCATTTATAAAAGGCCCCTCATTCTCCTCTTATCTTATCACCATAAAACAATTTTTGTTCATAAAACCTATGTCTAAATAACTTCCTAAATTCCTCTTATTATCCTAGAATCCTTATTTTTTATGAATTTAAACCTAGGAAATCTTTTTGTGCAATCCTAAGGAGGATACCTTAATAAGAGGTAACATTCATCAACAACCATATTTTTATTTCTTCCTCCACCTCCATCAATTATTATTATAAGATGATGATATAATAAAATAAGTATATTCCACATACTTATATATTTTTATGTTAAGGTAATGACCAACAACCATCTCCACTTCCATCAAATGGGTAAATAAATCATCATTCATGTGTATAGTAGACTACCACCTCACGAACCGATGTCCTTTATTTTTCCATTAACACCTATCAAGGATAAATATAATGATTTGTTTATTATTTATATATAATATTTATAATGTTTTTATACCCTTTTATTTATTATATCACACATACCTTCATACATTCCATTTTTTGGAATTGGAAGGCATTGCTCATGTGTACGGAGGACTACCACCTAGCAAAGCGATATGATTTGATCACGGATTACATGGAAGGTAATAAGAATGTATTTAATGGAAATATGAGATATTTATTAAATAAAAATGATTCTTTAATAGTAATATATAATTTAAGCTTATTTCATTCAATATGACAAGAAAATGGAAACATCGTTCTTACGTACGTATGGCCTACCATCTCCATGAACGGTGTATTTCATTTTCAATCACAGAATTTTCTGGATTACTCAAAATATATATATAATGAATATATATATATATATGTTATATTTATATCAAGGTTAAAATTATATATATTATTAACTTATTATCAAATTAAGAGGACCAAAAAAATAACAAATCATAATAAATATGAAAAACAAAGTGGTTATTACTCGAAACGTAACTTTAACATGGAATTGTTAATAAATGGATAATAAAAGGTCATAATAAAATCATATATAAGATGATATATATATATATATAATTTTTTAATAGATTTATAATAAAAATATATTTATTATACATGATATTTGAATGTGTATGGAGGAAGTTAAAACTTAATGTATGGGATTTTCATATCACATTTTACTTTGGTGAGACACATGTCATATTCACCACCTATTTTATTTTATGTGGTGTATATACTACCCATGAATATATTTAATGATTATTATACTTAAAATTATGGGTATTTACATATCCATTTTAGGATATCTCTTTCATGGGGTTTACAGTTCAAAAGTTAACAAAGCGGTAATGAATTTTTGTCTTAATTTTCTTTCTTTGAGATATATGTTATATTATTCACCTAAAATATTTTCTGATGTGTATATAATTCCACATTGACATGTTATATCATTAATATACTTATTTTAATGATAGTATAAGTTTTATTTTATTTCATTCTTTTATGGGTATTACGATTCAAAGTTACCAATGTTTAAAAGTGTTTTGTGTTGCAATCTCATTGTTTATCGGGATTATTTATGATTATACTTCCAATAAGGAAATATTATGATCTATCTCTCAATAAACTCATGAGTTTTATTATTCTCTATTTATTACATTATAATACATATTTTCCCTTCATTTTTTAATCTTTATTTACTTAATATTTCAAAATAATGTTTTAAGAAAAATCGTCATTATTTCTCATTTTAGTTGAAAACCCCAATTTTTCCAAAAAAAAAGTTTTCTTAAAATATTTTAAAAAAATTTATGTTTTAAAAAGTGTTTTCAAAGTGGAAAAAAAATTCCTCTAGAATGTTTTTATAAATTTTCAATTTTATTTTCAAAGAAAAGTATTTCCAAAATGCTTTAAATTTTAAAAATTTATTTTCAAATAAATGTTATTTATCCCCAAATAAATGTTACAAGTGATATTTAAAAATAATTTTATATCTAATAGGATATAATTCGGTGTTACTTGTAATTTAGTAGAGTTATTATCCAAGGATACCATTATTATTATTTATTTCAATGGTTTATATTTATGATAAAAATATGTTTTTGAAAACCATATCTCTTCCACTGGTTATACCATGATAAAATTATTATGAATCCCACTTATTTTTCCATGGGTTATTCTATGATGGAATTATAAAATTATTATGAAACCTATCTCATTTACATAGGTTATGATAAGATGAAATGTATATGAAACACTTTTCATTTCATGGGTTATGATATGATGAATGTTTTTTGATCTTATGGCACCCATGTGTATGATATTAATTATGTGAAAGTTTGGACCTATATCTCCCTCTAATATATTGGGTAATTATTAATGTTATAAGAGATCATATGGTAAATTGGTGCCTATCCCAATCACAAAAATTAGGGAACATGGGTTGTTATCCCAAGCCTGAAAAATAGGGTACATGGGTGGTTAGCCCAATCCTGAAGTAGGTACACAGGTGGTTAGCCAAAGCCTAACATATTATGAATGTATTAGTGGTTAGCCTTGAAAAAATATTTTCTATTTTTAGGTTTATTGAAAAACTTTATGTCTTATGAAAATTTTATTCTCTCATGGAACATGTTATTTTATTCCCTTATGATTCATGTCTTATGAAATTCCAATCTTTATTCTATGACTCGAGATTATGATATTTGATATGAAGGGTATTGTTTTCAAATGTTATGATCATCTTATAATACCCTTATACTCATGTTATACTTATGTATCTCCCTTTTTTACCCTTAATGATCATATAAGCTCACCCTTTCTTGTGTTTTCTTTCCCCATGTTATAAAGATAGATTTTAAGTAGGAGTACTAAAAGAGAAGATATTTATGGGACACATTGAAGATCATTAATGAATTTAGTTGATTATATTCCAAGTTTCCAAAGGAACTAAACTATTAGGGTCCTAGACAATGTGTTTGTGTAATATAATTAAAATTCATCTAAAAATATGTAATATCTATGTATTAGAGTCTTGGGTCGCTATAGAAACTGAGTATCTCAAATAAATTCCTTGGTGGTTGAAAAGAGATAATGGATTATCTCTTTTCAAGATCAACCAAAACATCTTTTTTATAAATGACATGACCAAGGAAAAATAACTTTTGTATCCAAAAATAACATTTCAATAGCTTAGTATTAAAGAGAGGCTCCCATTAGATGCCTAAAATTATATCCAAGTGTTGTTCATGATTTGATTTTTTCCTAGAATACAGTAGAATATCAACAATGAACACCATCATAAAGGAATCAAGATATCTCTAAAAGATCTAATTCATAAATTTTGTAATAGAAGATGAATTCTTAAGATGGAAGGGTATACCAAGATATTCATAATGTTTATACCTACTTATTAAGGCTTTCTTCAGAATATACTTCTTTCGAACTCATAGTTGGTGATTCCCTAAATGTAAGTAAATTTTAGAGAACCACTAGGCTCCCCTAAATTGATCAAAAAATTTATCAGTTTATAGAAGAGGATACTAATTATTTATCATAAATTATTTAATCTTATGAAATTACACATAATCTCTAAGAGTAACATTTTACTTCTTTACAAAGAGAACAAGTTCTATCCAAGTGGACATGCTCAGTTGAATAAACCCTTTACTCTATAATTCTTTCAAATAGACTTTCAATACCCTCAATTTTTTTGTATCCATTCTATAAGATAAAAGAGAAATAGAAATGGTCTCTAGTATGACATAAATCATAAACTCCACTTCTCTTTTTTGGTGGAAACCCCAATAAATTATCAACAAAATCATCAATAAATATATCAATTGTGGCTATAAAGTCTTTATATCTAATATCATCCATTGATCATAAAGTAATTACTATCAATTTTTATGATGTGCTTCCAACCACTAGTACCAAAGTTCTTAATCATATTATATTTATTACCCACTATCCTTAAAAGTTATTCTTAACACCATCAGCAGATACGAAACTCACTTTTATTTGAAATAGTGAATGTAGGATTTGAATGATATTAACCAATCCATTCCCAAGATCAAATTGTAGACATCCATCTCCATAACTGATAAATCCCAAATCTATTCAACCCCATCTATAGTTAATGAACACTCCATACATTTAAAGTCTTGACACTCCCAGGGTCCCTTATGTGTTTTAAGTTTCAAAACAAAAGCCACTATTTCAACATGTAAACCCATATGATGAACAACACAAGAATAAATAAAAGAGTGTGATCCACCTGTAACAAAAAAGGCTTGTATAAAGTCCAAATTCAAAATAAGAATACATCACGCTTTCTAAGGACAAGAATTATCATTCATGATCACTTTTTCAACACAATATAATTGCTTACTTATAACTCTTTGTTCCTTGATTCCTTATTGAGATTTTCTTTGATGGGGAGTAATGGTGTTCCTAGAATCACCTTGAGTTTCTTATTTCTATGGACAAGAATTGTTCGAATGAGGTCTCCCCATCAAAACATAGGTTATTTGAGAAATATAAGGTGTATTTACATTACCAAACATTAGATAACTATAAAAAAATGATTGAGATTTTCCATTTAGTTATAGTTGTGTAATTTTCTAGGTGGTGTCAAATAATATCACTAGATATATCCAAAGTAACCACATTAGAAACATCCCTGCTTACTTTTTGATCAAGAATGGTATTTGACTGATCCCATGTTTTGATTCTAAGATATAATACCACTTTGGTGGTAGGTTTTCCTCTTCCCCTTATTCCTAACATTAATGTTCTCACTTATTCCCATGGAAATAAAAATTGTCCCTTAAACTGTATTTCCTAAGATATACCTTTCTACCACAGTTTATTTATTGACAATATCTTCATAGTTCTTAATGAAAAGGATAGTAATCTTTGAGTGAACTTTTTATCATAGCTCAGACTAAAAAATTCATGCTTTTAAGGATTCACATGCAGCTACTTCTAGTAAAAAGTAAACTATGTTCATAAACATACCTACATACTCTATCACTAAGAGATTATCTTACATTAAACTGAATAAATCTATTGTTCTAAATATATTAAATTTGACAGGATAGAGTTTTTTATGGAAAAAATCTTCAAAATCATATCATGTAATGCATTGGTCAACTTTATCCTGAGTAGACAAATCCCGCCATTAGAAATCCAAATATTGAAGCATTTTCATTACCAATTTGAATATCATCTTGATTATTGTTCAAAGGAAATCAAATATTTCATTCATCCTATACATCCATACCTCTGATTTTTTAGACTCCAAATCCCTGAAAAATATGGGTGGATTCTACTTCTAAAACTTAATGGAATGATTGACTTGTCAAGGATCGTTGTCTATGTTCCATCTATCAATGTATTGAAAATCATAAATGATGATTTGGACCAACTATGGGTTATCCTGTGGATCAGGTGAAATCGTGTTTTCTTATACCTTTATCAATTGATTCCTATTATGTTTAACTAAATACATTCTTTATAACCAGAAAAAAAAACATCATTTAGTCTTACTCACTTGAAAATGAAGGATATAAATTTGAAATTACCATATCCAAAAATACCACAACCATTCATTTCAAAATCCAACTCTCTAAAATAATTTTTTTACTTTTTTCATAAACAATAAATCACATAATGAACAATGAACACCTATTAGGATGTCTCATAACTAATTCATGATATGTTGAACTCATCAGTTAAACCCATGATGATGAGGTGACAATAGACATATGAGTGTATTAAAACACTTTTTTACCCAAACACCCAGGAAACATAAATTTCAACATAAAAAGGTCATCTTTGTATTTTTAGAGTATACATTTCATGTTATGATGATATTATCTCCTTGATTCCAACTGATCTTAGAGATTGAATAAGATTTGATATCATTTTTAACATCCCACTCATCCTCACTATCTTGAGAAGTGATGGAGGTATTACTTTCCTTAGGTGAAATCTCCCAGATAGTAAAGGATGGAAATAAATTTCATGGGATTTAAAGAAAATTTGGGGAGAATTTCCCCATTAAGGATAAAACAACCTATAAACAATGAACAATAAACATTAAATCCTCATATATGATGCATGAGAATAAATAATACAACCTAAGGTAAAGCCCATAAAATGGTAACATCATAGTTACAATGGAAATAAAGACAACAACTAACAAGGAATAGAATAAGAAAATCCCCACAAACACCCATTTGGTATCCTCATAAGAAAATTTTAAACCAACTTCAAGCTCTAAATCCACCCTCCCTACCCATATTATCAATGTTCATTGCTAGCGAAGTATGATAACTTTACCTTTCCTATTTCCTGATAGATGACATCTTCAAATTCACTAAATTTTCCATGAAAGGGGTGAGTATAAAAATAATAGGATTTCTCCAAAGACTTTCCAACTCACACATCTAGTACATTAACTAGTTAGGAAATTATATAAAATAATTTCAAGAAAATAGTTAAATCAGATTATATAAAAACCATAATAGTTCCAAAGAAAATAATAAATCCATTATTAAAACCCTTTATCATAATTTGGAATACCCATTACCATGCTACCACACACACATACACAAACACATTCATGCTAAGTGACAGTTCCATACTCATGATTAGTCTCTTATTCATCCACCAAATCATCACAAGTTCACCAATATATAGGTTCCCTAATAGCACATTTACCTTCCTTAGGGTCATGTCCATAAATGAACTCATGAAAACCATGTATACCCAGTTCCATTTCACATAAAAATAATTCCTTATTTAAAAACATTCATCAAACAACTTGCGTGATTAAAAACATTAACATAATTTCAAAACCATCCTTTTAAAATTATAACAATGAGGTTTTACTTCAAGAATCTCACAAGGTTTGCCCAAAAATATAATACAAAACATTAAATAAAAACTAATACTTCAATTAATATATTTTTCAATATGATAGAGAATACACATACAACTAAATAGGTGGTGAAAATGAAGAACAACACAAATATCATCTAGATTCCAGGTCATGGAACCTTTCCTTCACCAGATTTAAAAATATCTCATAAATATTTATGTCACAACATAAAAAATATATGCATAATTAAGGAGATATATGATCCCTATATGAATAAGAAAATTTTATTTAATAAGGACAAGGATGGAAGAGAGAGAGAGAAATTACTTACCAATGATTATGTATCTCCAAAAATCTTTGATTCACATAAAAGTCGCTACTAGTTAAAGGGAATTATCTCTTAGGAATAAAGTGGGGGAGGATTTTGAGATCCTGATATATTAGAGAACTACTACATATTTTGAGCATTAATTCAAATTAAAACCACAAATTTTAGAGTTCCAGATATACATCTCAAATTTAGGTCACATAGTTTGACAAATCATACACCAATAATGCATGTGCTGCTAAAAAATATAAGTAGCCACATGGTTTGGGCTACACGGTTTGGAAAAAATGAGCCAATTGTCTGGTTATATTTTCCCAAGACCAAATCCTATATGACTGGCTTCCATTTTTAGATAAAACATGAGCCAAACATGATTTTCCTTCTGTTTTCCTTTTCACGAGTCCCCCTAGGAACTCGAATGGTTTTTCCAAACTCCTCTCCAACCGTGTGGCTTCCTAGTTACCCAAAAACATGTTTCATGGTTTCTTAGAGGTGGTTCATGATTTCTTCTAACTGTAAAAAAATACATGAAACTTCAAAAAACCTCAAAATCATTCCAAAACCTTCTTGAACCAGCTGAAACTCAACCCAAGCATTATATCTACTCAAAACGCATAAACCATGGGTTAAGTACCTAGAACCGAGGGTGTCACACTAATGAACTTAATTAGATTGTTCATAATATAATATAAATAATTTTATTTTAAAACATTTAAATTCAAAATTTATACTTGTAAATTCTGGAAAAAAAATAAAATTTTCAATAAAAAAATATTTCTCATTATTCACTGGAAAATCATTTTTTATAAAAAACCCAAAAATTCACTCAAATCTAATTTTCACATGATGATTTTAAAAATTATATCCTTTTATCAAATAAAATATATAAAAGTTTAAAAAATTAATTATAATATTATCTCAAGAAAGGGAATAAAATCCATATTTCAAAAATCGATATTTTTTAGAATAAAATGACTTTAAAAAAATTTAATCATTATTTACTAATAATTTATCAATACATTTATATTGAATATGGCCTTCATGTATATTTCATAAATGATTTAATCATATTCATAACCGTTAATTTAACAGATATGTTGTAATAATTGTATTTAAATAATAATATTTCATGGTTTATTTAGGCTCAGTGTTGTGTATCGTATATGCTATTGGTCATATATTCTTTTTAAAATACTAGGGTCTTACATTCACCCCCCCTCCCCACCCACCCTTAATAAATTATCTCTTATCAATTTGAAATTTTTCTCAGTAATCAAAGGTTTGACATTTTAAAATAACTTTTCTATATCCCACATCATAAAAAGGGTTAATAAAACTTCCTATTGATAATATGGAAAGATAAAAATAAAGTTCATTCAAAATAACATATTACTAGGTTTCCAAATAGAACAAAATTTGTGGGAAGTGAAAATTTGGACATAAACAAAAGTGTAATGTTCAAATAAATATAGAGAGTGACATAAATCATTGATGAAAATTTCTTACAATATTAATTTAATTTTTATCTCTAATTAACTTTAGTCACACATAAAGTTATATATTTAGAAATGTAAATGCATTAATTATTTAATATACAAAATATGTTAATCATTTCCATAAATATATTAAATCATCATAAATAAACATTAAAATCATATATGTTTCCAAAAGATAGTTCAAACATTAATCCTCAAATAAAATATCATATTTTCTAATAATATTCTGTTTACCTTATTCATATAAGGTTACCAAAATAGTGAAATTATTACAAAATAAAATTAATCACTTAATCCTCAAATCACTTTTCAATCTTATGTTAATTTATATGAAAAAACATATGTTCCCAAATTTTAATAACCCATAATTATATCAATTTAAAAGATCATATAAACCCTAAAGGTTATCAAGACCATTCAAATTATGTACATAGAATATAAAAACATGATTCCTAAAATATTTTTTTCTCTAAAACACGTACTAAATTGACCTAAATGTCTCCCAAAATACTCCCAATAATCTTAAACTATCATCATCGAAAACCTAAAAAAATGGGGTCTATGTCTTTGAACTTATGATCAACCTTAAACTTATAAAATCATGATGTTATCCAAAACTCTTAGGATAACCTCACATGAAAACATCATAATCTCCAAATTTTTTTAAACTCTACTATGATACTAACAATAATTACCCGTTATTTAAAACCTCATAAATTCAATCCTTTGAAAAGAATTTATTTTCATTAATTCCCATATATCTTTTAGGTTTATAGTTATAGAGAATTATTTCATAACTCTTACATAAAAAACCCATAAATTAAAAAGCTGACACTTCTACTTAGTGTCCATTTTTTCAGAAAATAGGTTCTCTATAAATACTTACATGCTTCTCTCAATGTAAATTCCATATCAAGAACACTAAATTTATTAAATTTTCTACTAATCCTAAAAACACTATGAAAAATATTTAAAAATGTATTATGATAAAAAATTATAAATAAGGGATATAAAATAATAAATAAAATCTTTAGTCAATTTTAGACACATAAGATCATAAAAGAGAGTTTATTTTAATATAATAATATCTAAGCTCAAAATAATCATTTATTTACACATTAAATTGATTTTACTTCCCAAATAATTTCATAAAAAACTTTATAATAAAACATGAAGTAAAAATCATAATCATGATTATTTATTAAAAAACATGATAATCCGTTAAAAATTATTACTTAAAAACATACCTTTTCACCCTAAAAGGGAATAATACTTCCTTTAAAACAAAATATCATTATCTTACATTTTTAAATCAAATTATTTCTATGAGATCCCATTATAAGGAATAAATAATTCATGTAGGTGCATTAAAAAATAATGTTCATAGAACTCTTCAATTGGAATAACCATATGATCAACTTCTAACATAATTATCTGGATTAAATAATCATTACCCAATGAATTGGAGATCTATCTGGGTGCACCAATCATATATTATATATTATAATTTCCCATCATCATGAGATATATTAGGATAAACTATTGTCATAATATATGCATAGTGACTATATCATGAATAAAACATTTTAATCTTTCACTATTTTTTCATAAAACCCATGAAAAGATATTTTGAACCTAATAGAACACTTTTGGATATCAAAATACCCTTTATTTTTTAAAACCCCATTTCAAAACAAAAAAAAAACCTAGAAAAAATGGAAAAATGAATTTTATTTAAATAAAACATCAAATATTATAAAGGATTAAAATATAAAATAATGGTTTTGGTGGAATGAAAATTCATTGTCTCTATATACATTAAAAGAGAGAATCCTTTTTCATTTTATAAAGAATGTAAAAATATTCCGTATAAAATATATAAATTATTACTTATTAAAACATTTGAATGAATGTAAAAAATGCAGACATAAGTTTATTTTATATTTATTTTATGTCTATATAAAACATATATAAAATAATTTTAAGAATATGGACACCGGAAAGAATGATTTAAAAAATGAATCTTGAAAAACTTTAAAATGAGATTTTTAATGTATTGTGTTCCTTATGTAAAAACATAAAAATATTCCTTTAAAAAAATTTAAATAAATTCAAATATGGTAAAAATTACCTTTATCATATGTTGAATTATAAAAAATAATTTTCTAGAAACAATTAGAAGATCATGGACATGGAAGAAATAGAGTTATAAGGGTAACTTTAAAAGAAGATTTTTAAAAGAAAACAAATTAAGTAACACCATAAATAAATTAATTTTTAAACACATTATAAATAAATTAAAATTTATTCAAAACTTACCTTTATCATCAATATAAGAGTAAATAAAAAGTTTCTTTAAGCCTTTATATGAAAATTTCCATGGAGGAAAAACAGATGGACAGAAACCTTAAAATAGTTTTTTTATAAAGTATCCTACACTGATTCCGAATCAAAACATACATTCCTTAACTCACTGAATAATAAAATTACAATAATTATGTACTTTATTAATGTTATTTTTATGTTTATTATTACTTTTACCATTTTATAATCAATCACTTAATCAATTGAATTCATATCGGAAGTGTTGATGATATTTAGCACATATATCAAAATTGACAATTGTATATTGAATATAGTTATAGAGGTAAATATTAAATCAACTCAAATAATAATAATAATCACATAATTATAATTTTTATAAATAAATTATAATTACAAAACCAATCATGAAATGTGGTTATAAAAAATGAACTATGTTACAATCATGGAGATGGAAGGTAATGATCATCATGGAAATAAGGTTAATAGTATTTTATCATTAAATAATTATGAATATATCATAAATAACATTTTATTTATCTATATATACTTATATATATAATCCATGATATGTGGTGTGGAAAACAAATAACACCGATTTTGGGAGGTGGTAGTCCACACGCATGCCCAAAGGATGTTTCCATTTTTCAATGAATAGAAAGGTAGTAATGAAAATGATATATTATATTATAATAGTGATAAATATTTAATTATTATCATATATATAATAAATAAAACCTTAAAACCAATTATAATATTAGGTGATGGAAAATTAATTACATCGGTTTGTGAGGTGGCAGTCTGTAATATACACAAATGATGTTTTTGTCTCCCATTTGATATAAGTGGAGATGGATATAGGATGTGTAATTAACATGATAAAATCTATGTATATGGAAGATATTTTGGTAATTATTTCTTCATTATTTAATATGATTTTAATGTTTTAGAATAATAAACAAAATGAAAACGCTTGGATAAGAACTATACCTCTTCTTAGTACAACCTCTTAAGGTTTACAAAAAAAATCCTAGGTTGGTTTTATGAGTATCATATATATATAATAAATAAAAAATTAAACCCATACATAAGAGTAGGTTATGGAAATTAATTACATTGGTTCACGAGATGGTAGTCTGATATACACACGAATGACGGTTTCGATTGCCAATTGATGTAAGAGGAGATCTATATAGGTTATTAAATTAACATAATAACATCTAAGTATATGGAAGATTCTGGTTTCATTATTTTTTTATGATTTAATAAGATTTTAAGTATGTAAAAGAAGAAAAAAAATGAAAACACTTTGTTAAAAACTATACCTCTTCTTCGAACAACCTCTTAAGTTTTACGACAAGAGCTTTCATTGGTTGGTTTTATGGTCAAACAATCATTTTATGGTGTAGGGAGGTATTTTATTAAGGTATTTTGGTATGTCTTGTATGATAAAAATAGTTATTTATGTGTGAATAAAAGATAAGAATTTGTTCCCTTTCCTAAGAGAGGGGAGGGGAACTCTTGGAATTTCATAGAATATTAAATTAATATAAATTACTTTTCATATTTAAATTGATCCAAAATTGATAATATTCAAAGAAAATATGTTTTTTAGTCGAAATAATTTCATAAAATAAAAAAATTAAAATTTTAGGGGATATTTTTACCCTTATCATTTTTCTTTGACCCATGCTAACCCTTTTTGACAATTACCTTAATATTAATGTTTTTACTCTTTAGAGGACAAGAAAGTTCCTATAAAATAGAAATGTCCCATAAATGGCCCTTGTTTCATATTATCATCTACATAAAATTCACTTTTATGAATAAAACATTTTTAAGAATTTTTAATCATTTAAAAAATAATTATTTATTATAAAATATAATTAATGACAATTTTTTATATATTCATTTAATTTGACTTTAAAAACATAAATAAAAAGATGTAATTTTAATCTAAACCTTTCACACACCCAATATTGTTTATAATTTTATATAAAAATTTTGGGACATTATAACTCACTCAAGTGTTTCTTCTTTTAAAATATCTAAAATCATTTATTTAATTTTTATATTAATTTAATAATTATGATGTCAGTGTTGTGTAAGCATTTAAGGTAATTATTTCATCATTAAAAATTATAAATAAATTACCATGATAAAAAAATTATAGTTCAAATAACCATTTATAACTAAACATACCCTGTTTTTATCCCTATGTAAAAAATTTAAATATAATGAATCAAAGAAAATAAAATTTTTTACTTTTCTTTACAAAAAGAATTATAAAGGAAACCATCATAGTCATATGGAAAAAAGGTCATATATTATAATTTTATAAGATTATGGATGAAATATAATCATCTAGTAAAGTTAATACCAGTGTTTGGGTTACTTTTTAGTTCTTGTCACATTATTTTTACCATTAATTAACTCATTTTACCTTTATAGTGTTAACAAATATTTAATAAGATTACTATTCATAATTTCTAAAATAGAAATGGATATATTTACCAAGTTTGGGAATCATAATTTAATATATGTAATCTATTATTTAAGATTTAAAAAATAGAATTTTTAGAATTTAATTTAATTTTAAATCATAAAAACGTGATTAAAAATAGTTTTTTAAAAAATACCTTTTAAGTATAAAAATGTTTTTATAAAAAATTCAAGAATAAAATCAATTACAATACACTTAAATGTATTATTAATAATATAATAAAAATAATTTTATATTTAAATCATTTGAAATTAATATGTAACTTTGTAAATGTTTGAAACAAAAATACAATTTTCAATAAAAAACATTATTTTTCACTATTCATAGGAAAATCAATATCTTTAGAAAACCCCCAAAAATTCACTCTAAGATAATTTTAAAAATATGATTTCAAAAATTATATCCTTTTTATCAAATAAAATTTCTAAAAATTCTAGAAATTAATTATAATATTTTCTCCAAAAATGTAATAAAACCCCATTTTTGAAGAAAATGTATTTCTGAAGAATAAAATGATTCTTCTAAAATTTAGGTGATTATTTATTAATAATTTATCAATAAATATATATTCATTAATACCATTATATATATTTCATAAATTAGTAAATCCTATTCATACCTGCCAATTTAATAGCTTGGTTATAATGGTCAAATTTAAATAATAATATTTCATGATTTATTTAGGCTTAGTGTAGTGTGTTATATATGTAATAAAACATGATTTTATTTTTAAAATTTCAGGTTGTTATATCCAAATTCAATTTTATATATAACAAGGAGTGTAAATTTAACTTAAAAGGGTTTGTAGATATTGATTGGGAAAGAGTTATTGATGACCGGAAATCCACATTAGGTGGAGTATTCCTCATTAGTGACAATTTTTTAGCATGGAATTCAAATAAACAAACATCAATGATATTAATGTAAACTAAAACCAAATATAGTGGATGCATCATAGGCAGTTACATGGATGATGTGGATGAAAACTCATCTTGAATATTTTAGTGTTCAAAATAGATACCCATTAGTTATTTCCTATGATAACCAAAGTACAATAAATCTATCCAAAAAATCCATTATATCATTACAAGTCAAAACAAATTGATATAACGTAACATTTTCTAACGTATAAGGTTGTTTAAGACATCATAAATCTTAAATTTTTTCCATAAAAGGAACAAATTATTGGAATTCTTATAAATCCCCTAAAAATGAGTCTTTTAAAAGTTTAACGATACAAATGGGAGTGTAGTCCAATATCCAACATTGAGGAACGAATTTTTTTAATTTTTATCCTCTATTTTGTCATGATTAAATTCTTGGGTGGATTTTGTATATAGAGGATAAAAAATTTAACATTATTTTTTAATTATTTTAATATCTATGTAGAGTTTTTTAAATAACCTAAAAAATATGTTTCAATTTACTCCTTTATATGAGTTTAAAGAATCAAAATTTCTAAGATGGAAAGATTTTTTGATAGAATTTATGATTGACTTGACCACATTTGTATTATAAATCATGTTATCTCATTTAGACTTAGAGATGATTACTTCATGATTTTTTTCTTTGTGAAATTTAAGTGGGAGCCAACACTTTGTTTTTATTGTCATTAAAGGGGAGAGGAATGTGTGGTATTGACAACAAAACCAAAGGAGGATATTTTTTAAACCACTTGAGAATGTTGTTTTATTTATGGAAATAATTGTCAATTGTGATAATTTTTTGTGTTTTTATTCATGTTTAAGATAAGTATTGATTATGAGAGTGTTTTCTATAATAGATGATAGAAGTTGGATGATTTTAACTAGTGGAGGAGTTGGAACTGGATTTCATTCTTGATAAAGTGGGTTTTAAAGGAAGTGGATTTTGTTTGAAGATCATTTTAAGAATTTGAGAAGGTATCAAGTTTGAAGAGATTCTAAAATTTATTTTTTAAAAGTTTGTAAATGTTGTGTAGAACCCTACACACATTATAGATTAAACTAGAAGATATTCATAGGGTATATAAGGAGGACTTTGTAAGGTAAAAAGTTGAGAAATTTTTTTAAATTTTTTAAAAGTCATGAACCCTGTAATGAAATTTATAGGGAATGGGCCATATTCATAAGGTATAAGAACTTAATTGGGTTTACTTAATAGGGTACAACATAAATCTTAATAAGGTAAATTTTAACTTCATAAGGTTTAGTGGATTTTTTAAGTTACATATATAAGATTCCATAAAGTGACTTCAAAGGAAAAAAAAATACATTATAGGGTATAATCTTTATAAGGTACATGAACCCCATAAAGTATTTGAGAATTTATGCAACCCTATAAAAATAGTGAAATTAGACCATGGATTTTATATGGTAAATGATCTTCATAGGGTAAAAACAACACTCTGAAAACATAGAGTATATAATATTTGTGAACTAGATAAGGATGATAATATCAAAATTGATGAGATCTTCTAAAATTCATATATTCTGAATAATTAAATTTAGTTTATGGTGTGTTATTCTTTAATACTTTAAATATTAATATTATGCATATAATTATGATTCAATCTATTTGATTAAAAGAGTTATCATAGATGATTATGATGCATGTTGTAAAGGGGAAACCCATGTAATAAATATATCAATTTAGAAAATCTTGTTGAAGATAGATCAGGTATATTGTGATGTCATAGTAATTAAATATGAAGGGAGGTTTGGGGATAGCTTTGTATTCTAGCATGAGTTACCACAACATTAACAAGTTTTCTAAAATTCCTCATGCAGTTATGAAAATTTAAAATCATTTATATTTTTTGGAAGAAATAAAAAAATAGAAATAAGGGTCATTATATTTATTATTGTACTTGTAAATTATAAGACTAGGTTTTATGGAGATTTGATGTGTTGTAAATGTAGAGATCATGTTCACTTGGTTACGTGAATACATAAGAATGAAAAATATGAAGTTGCTTTTTGAAGATTATTGTATTAGGTAGAGAAATATTTTTTGATTTCTAATAGAAGCTGAAGAAGACTATTGTGAAAAGAAGAATGAGATCTTGATTTTTCAAGCTTATGGATGCTCATGATTTATAGTGGTGATATATCTTCTGAGATCTATTCGTATTTATATTCAACAAGAAAGAGTATGTATTTAATTGGTTGGTGTTGTCATCTTTTTTTGGTTGTACGTTTATACCCTTTCCTATAAATATATGTTGATTATAAAATAATATTTGTGTTTAGGGGGTAAAAACCACCATACACTATGAATTTAGTCATACTTAAGGATGAAAAACTGATTAACAAATATGTTTTAGTCCATTTCATTTATTCTACATTACGTTTTTGAGGATATAACTTATGAATATGTATAACTTCATACATGGTTTGAAAAATAATATGAGCATTAATTCACCGACCCACCCACCCCCCCTAGTGTATATCACTACTGTTTGATCCTTACACTTTGACTTTAGTTTGTAATTAATGTTATGATATTGATTTTAGAGTTTTAATATAGTTTATAAATATTAGGTTTTAGAGTTATAATGGGATTGAAATATCACTTGGGGAGAGGGACTTTGATTCGAACATCCCACTATCCTTGAGGCTTATGCCTTGTCTAGAAATATGGGGGTTGGATCTCTATGGCTCCAAGAGTACTCATGTGGAGATTATAAATTTCAAATAATTCTAAAATAATTCATCAAAATACTTCCATATGCATTATTCATGGGATTCATTTTGTATGATCCTATGTTTTTTGGACCCGGAAAAAGTTCTATAATAATTTGAACTTTTCATTTGGTCGATGGGTTGAATCTTAAATCAAGCTTCATAATGTAATTCCAAGAGTTGTAATACTTAAAATTAGTTTAATGATTTTTTAGCTATAAGAGGTGTCTTGGATGTTTGGATGAGTTTTGGGGTTTTCAATCATAGAAAACACACTTTTTAGGAGGAATTGAAAGGGGTGAATGATTAGTTTATGTTGTGTATCACCCTTGGAGATATTGTACATCCATGTTATGGGGTGTCACATAGTTTGTTAAACTATGCAAGGTGGGGTACATAATTCTGTGAGAGTTTTGAATTAAATTATAGATTTGGGTGAACGTGCATCACAAGGTTTTCCAAACTTTAAACCTAGCCCACATGGTAGGTGACACTTGACCAGTAACACCACATGGTTGTAGAATGGTTTATTCAAACTGTGTGACCAAATCATGTAGGGTGTAGCTATTAGACAGTATTAGCTACATATTTGGTGCATTAGTAGCTAGACAGTGTATCCAAACCATGTGCCTCATTTAAAGGGGAAAAATTACCAGTTTTTACCTTATACCTTAAAATGGATTTTAAATTATGTCTACACAATTTCCCTCTAGAAAATCCTCTGTGCACACATCTCCTTCCACTCCTTCCCCATAGAGGATCTCCCTCATTTGAGTTTGGAATCAAGCTCGGTCAGTCTTGTTATAACAGTAACAATAAGACTAATATACCTCCTTATTCCTTTAATCATTTATCACACTATCTTCTATGTTATCTTCATACTGGCTAATTTATCCTAATTTCAAGGTTTTTTATAATTATTCTAATTTATCTCCTCCTGGATCGAACCAAATCCTAATATTGAATGAGTGAAGCATCCTCACTATAAGTTAGGTGTTATATGGGTTTTTTCCTTGAATTACCATCTTTTATGAATTTTGTCATTGTGTCGCATGTCATATTCTCTTTGTGTGGCTCTTAAAATTTGACATAACCAGAATTGATTTTCTAAATGGAAACATTTGCCTTTTGTTAGACCCATTAGCATGGTTTGAGGTCAAAGGTATAAACCTAAGCCAAAAAATAAAGTTGGCTCAATTTAAATGTTCTTATTGAACATAGTTTCACAAATTCCAAGCCACCCCTATTGGTGATTTGAATGTACCTTTGATAGTGGAATGTCTTAGTGTATTAAATGTTTAGATAAACTTATCAGGTTTCACCATTTGACCTTGTTCATGGTGTTGTGAATTGGTAAATATTAATAATAATTTAATTTATATTGGAATATATTTAATGTAATGAATAATTGAATTTAATGTATTTTTTAAATAGAATGGAACCATACTTGTTCGTACCCAGATATTAGATAAAATTGCTCTAGCCTTCTTACATGAAAGTGAAATGACTAATGGAATGAAATAACTTGCTAAGTGGGTTGGGCATGATGTTTTATACCCATTGGTCAAAGAATTTTTATGATTAACTATACAAATTGAATTTTTGTAATGCATTTTGGCATATATCTTAACATGGCCTATGCTTAATTATTAAATGAATGTCCCTTATTAAATGTGATACTTGGGCATGGCATCGCATATTAAATTTGATAATTGGGCATGATTTACCTTATTAAATGTGATAATTGGGCATGAACTCCCTAATTATATGTGATACATGGTAATGGAATCCTTTATTATTTATGGTCATGTCATCCTCATTATTATGGGTATTTCATCCCTTATTATTATGGGCATGACATCCCTTGTTATTATGGGAATGGAATCCCCTTATAAATTTTGATACTCATGAATGGTGTCCCTCATTATGATACTCTGGCATGGAATCCCTCTTGAATTATGAAACTCAGGAATGATGTCCCTCGAGATTTATGATATTCAGGCATGACATCCCTGGTCACTATATGAGACTCCTACAATAACACATGGATGCCTAAGTTGTGCCTCGAGTCCTGGCTAATCTTGGTATCTATATATATGGCTTCATATGTCACTAAATATCTATTACATCTACATACATATATATCTATATACTTATATATATATACATGATGGAATGATCATAGACATTTCGGCATAGGTTTTGGTTGGCCAAGTGTCCTTAACAAACTTGAGTCGAAATGGATATATTTATTATTTACTATGCTACCTTAATTTTTGATATTCCTGTACACTACATATTTTATAAAAAAAATGTATTATGAATTAGACACCATTGGTGGTGGCCTACTGAGTTTTTCTCACACCTTGTTCGAGATTTTGATTGTTACCCGAATAGATTATATCATTACTACAAGTCAAGGCCTTGGAATATGATTTATGATATCTTTATTTTATAGTCTAGTACTAGACATTAGAGAATGGGAGAAGAAGATAAGAATTTACTCAAGACGACTTATAATGATGAGGTATTTAATTTATTATTCCTTTGTTAGTGTATCCCTATTGTATATATGTGTTGTATGATTGACTGTCTATATTTATTTCATAGCATGTCAATTTATAGTTGTATTATTTTATACTTTCCAACCAGATCTTTATTATATTTGTCTATTTTTTATTATTATATTCTCCTTCCCCTAATTTATTATAATTTGTGGTATTTATTCTAAACTAGAGGGTATAGTCTCCTCATTGTACAACCTTTAGACCCCCACCACTATTCGGTAGCCTCTAGCATATGGGGAGGCGTGTTTGAGGCCATGTGACTAACTAGATTGGGAAACCATTTTAGTGGATCATAATTCTAGATGTAACAAATTTGTATCATAGGTTTCTATTATTTTTTCCTTATTCTTTTGGGATATTATATAGGAGACTAGGAAAGTTTCGACACTTGGTAAATAGATTTTTTCAAGGTCTGGTCAACCCGTACATATGAAAGAGATCATGTTTCTAGGGATTGGATAATTTATTATATTGTTATTATTGTTCATTATTATTTCCCCTTGAGTTATTATCATACTTCCACTAGTTTTTGATTTATTAATTGATTAGTTTTAACACTTGGACCAATATGACAAGAGATTATGTGAATTCATGCATCATTATAGTCACCAAGAGATTCACATGTAATATATATTCCATTCCATGTTGGTTGCGTTTCTTGACTACTTGATAATTGAAATAAGTGAATTTATTTAATTATCATCATGATTATCTATATACCATGTTTGGTTGATAATTATCATGTTCATCTATATTCCATTCTTGTATGAGTTTTTGTCATGTTTAACTATATACCCTGCTTAGGAGATTATTCAGTATGCTTGACTTTGTAATATGCTTATGTGATTTCCTGCTTACCTATCTGTATTCATTTCTTGTGATATCATCCTGGATATACTTATAATATATATATATATATATTATTAAAGTTTTTTCATAAACAAAAAAAAATTTTTCTAGTATAAATTGATAGTGGCATCTTAACTAACCAATTAATACATGTTTGAGATATGGATCATTAGTTTCATGAGCTAAAACATTACTCATTTCAATTATATGGGATTTGTAACGACCCAAAATTTTTCAATGATATTTTTTCCTGAAAACGTGTGTTATATTATTTTGTACTCAATAAAAATATATATCATTAATAATGAATTGAGAATAATTTGAAATGTGACCATTGGGTTTCAACCGTTATATAACCATTGTTCAATTATGACTAGTTTTCAATATGACAGTTGGAAATAGTACTCTAGATAAAAAAAATTAATTTTATAATTGAAGTTTATAAGTAGAAATGACAAAGGATAATTAATGTAGAAAGGATAAATGATGGCCTTAACCAGTAGACTCGTGTCGTACGAATCCCATTTTAGAGAACTTTGCAGGTTGGTAGTGTCACTAGGATTTTCTCCTGACCAAGACCAATTTGACCTTTAACAAGTTAATCTTGAAATAAATCACCAATAAGATAAGTTCAAGTTAGTAGATATTACCACTCGAGTTATGTTAGTCGAGTTATACCATGAATCTATCATCATCACACACCTTACCATTAAGTTGTAAATAGGTGTTATAAGGGGTTATGTTCCAAGGCCTTAGTAACTTAATGTGTAATTCCTTTATATAAATAAAATTTTCATTCCATCATTTTTATTTCAAGAATAAATTTTCTTAATTAAGAAAATATGACAAATTTGATAAATTTATTTTTTCAAATAGAAATTATACTTTTCAAAAAAGGTATAATTATTACCATAAACCAAGGTATTATGAATAATTTTTATTTTAATGAAATATTATGATTAAAACACTATTATTTAAAAATAAATGATTAAATATTTTTTTAAGTGTTGGAAATTATATTATGCATTTTCAATCAACTATTATTTTTAATAAATAAGGATTTATATATTTAAAAGTTAAAATTAGAAAATTTAGAAAATTATTTTGAAAAAAATAAATATCATTTTTTAAATTATCACATAAAAATTAGTTTTGGGTGAATTTATAAAACAATTCTAAAATTATTTTTTTGTGAATAATAAAAATACAAATTGAGTTATTCGGTATGTTAATGACATCATAATTATGTCATATTGATGTAATAAATAATTAACCATAATCATGACATAAACTATTTTATTTAATTAATATCACATATTTTAATATATTTTAATCAATTTCTAAATATACAATTTACTTTCCATATTCTAAAATGGAAACTTTAACTTTAAAAATGTTGTTTTATGAAAACATTAATTTTCCATGAAAAAATAAGTAATATAAAATGATGGTAAACTATTATGGATTAAAATAACATAAAATGTGTCTCGTGTTTCTAATATCATTAGAAAGTCCATGGTTTTTTCATTTACCACTACTTAGGTGTCCAAGGCCTTTATTTAGAAATTATTAAACAAATACCCCTTGCTATAGGTACCAACTCATTTCTCTATTTACACTCACTAAAATATCATCGAGGAATTTATTATATTTTTACATCCCAAGGAGTCCCCCAAGGTTTCCTCAATCCCCCAAGGTCCCAATCTTCAGGTTTTAGGAATTACTCTTCAAAGTGAGGGAAATATCATTCATTTCTCTTTGTTTCAAGAACCTATTTTTGTATATGTATTATGAATGTTATGGCCACTCTCTATTATTTCCTTTTTATTCATTCTCATACTTCCAAATTATGTTTTATCAATGGTTTACCCCTGTCCCCTCCCTTTTTACCCTTTTCTAAAACCACGTTTATACCAGTTATGCTGCCGATTTTACTTCTCAAAATTTCTCTCCTCTCCCCAAGAAATTATCTTTTATTTTATTTTTGTGAATAAACAAACCTATTTATTTTCCAAATTTATTCTCCAACATGTAAAAATTATATATTTTATTCTATTATTTACATACATAAACCCTCATTCCATTTTTGTGGGTTATAAATGAAATAATGATCATGTTTTTTAAATCACTTTTGAAATGCCATAATTTTGATATAAAACATGTTTTATTTCATTCTACAAGAGTTATTTATTAAATTATTCATTATGATCTATGTGGATTATTTGAAAATTAATACATATTAATGGTTCTCCTTGATAGTTCTCTAATACATTGGATAAATAATTTAATCTCTGGAGATGACATGTTTTATGATACCTTGGTGAATATCCTTGGTAATTTTTACAACACCTCAGTGAAAAACCATGGTGATATGATTATGAATGTCTCATTTAAATGTTTTAGACACATTTCCTTGTTATGATACCAGTTATTTTTATTATTATATTATTTTTTTCTTTTTCCCATTCCTTTTTTATATTCCTCAGGTTATTATTGATATTTCTCAAGATCATATGCAAAATGTTACCCTTTCTTTCCATTATTGGGCCTTATGCACACCCTTTACTTTTATGTATGGCCCTAGGTTTGGAGATGCATTAAATGTATATAGGATTAATATATGATGAATCATTTCAAGTGAATTATAAAAAAAATTCATTTTTCATGTATTATCTACCTTATTTTCTAATAAACTAAACTTCAAAAGATCCTTTATTTATACCATGTAAATGAAAAAATAATTTAATAAAAAGTCGGGATTCTATATGATCCAATTTTTCAACTTATAAAGTGTATGGCCATTTATAAATCAGAGAGTGATGACTCGTATAAGTGATCCAACATATATGGGATTGTTATATTTTGAAATCAAAGATAGAATTAGGTTGCAAGTTATAGGAATTCAAATTGTAACTTATAAACGCATGTACCTTTATAATTTGGAAATATAAATTCATCTAACTGGACCATTATGTATATATATATATATCTGTATGTTGAATTGAAATTTATACAAAAAATGGTTTCCCTAATAATGTCTAGTACCTATATAATTTGGTCATCATGACCTATATGAATAAATCATTAAATGCCCAACTGGACCCAATTAAGTTAGTTAGGGAATGTTTCTTATGAGATAAACTCATTAAGGGTGTGTTAAATCTTTAATAATATAACTATTATGTGTTTCATTTAAATAGTATTCTAATTAACATATATAGGGTGTTGACACCATAAATTAGGAATGGATCCCCATATAAATAAACTTGAGTTGGCTTATAAAGACCCTCGCAGGTTGCCTTTATTTTTAATATGCATTGATAATTAACCCCATGGGGGTATACACATATTATATGGGTTGGTTATTTAAATTATACTATCCACTAATATGATTTTATATATAAACATAGGGTGGAATCTTACATGAACAGTCCCTTTAAATGGTAGAAGACACTTTTTTAATTTTATGATCATTATTATTATAAGGCATCAATTAATTAAAATTAAAATTATAACATAAAGGTAATTTTCCTATATAGATTGAAATTGAAATTTTCTTTAACCGAGTCCTATGGTTAATACTTATGGCTATATAAATAATGTTTTAAAAAAAGTATATTATGTGATAATTTCCTATTGTTCCACATTGCACCAACTGAATAAAGTTATTAGTATGGTTTTATTTTATAATGTTCACTTGATATCCCTTATATAAGATATTTCTTTATTATTTTAATAGATTATAATCGATTAAATTCCATAAACTTGGAACCTTAATGTAGTGTCCTTATATTCAAACATTGAGTAAGGTTGGTTTAAAAAATGTTACCTTAAGAAGGAACATGTGTGTTTAATGTAGATCTCAGTTGATTTCTTTACTATTGTTGCTTAAATTGAAAGGATAGGTGGTAGAGTCTAGTAAATTATTTTGTGTGACTATAGTATATATGGTCGGTTCCATTAGTTAAAAATGAGGGATTAGACTATTGAGGTTTCTCCCTTGGAAATTAAAAACCAATAGACTTTTGAGCCAAGTTTCAGGAATGGTAAGTTCTATCTATTTGAACATTTGAGTCTAGTAGGGCTCTCAGATAATGGATCGACACCCCAAGTTGGCGGGTGGTTGTCGTTTTAGTTTAACATCGAGGTGATATTACCATATGCATATACCTGGTGATTTTTAGCTATGTATTAATATACATTATCATTATAACCTTTTATCAATAACCCCCACCCCATCAAAATTATTAGTGATGGTTAAATCCTTGAAGCCCAATGTTTGGTGGTAATGACATTCATCCTATTTCAATAGTTTTATACCCCTTTAGGTAGATGCTTCTTTAACTATATATGTTTCACCTCTTCTATAAGAGTGTTTATTGGAAACTTAGACATTGTGTCATAAATTTCCATGATAGAATATTGTTCTCATATGATAAAACTTAAGTCTAGGTAGTCAGACCCAAGGTCCATGTTTTGATTTCGATCATTTGGAAAAGTTTGAAGACCTAGAGTCCCTTAGAACTGAATCATACCCTAATGGGTCATCTTCATTTTGTTTGATTGATGGAAACCTATGAGTGAGGTTGGACCAAGGTTCAAAATTTCCTTAAAGGTAACATGTTTATATTTATACTTTTTTTGAGACAAATACATGGGAAGTGATCTGGTTTAGTGTTGTAGGATTTGTAATTCCAAGGTTTGCAAGGAAGCACCTAGCAAGATGGACATTAGAACCGGATCAATGGGAAGGATTGTTCAGGTACCTAAACTAGATGACTGGTGATTATATGGTTGAAACTTTTATTTGTGGAAAAACTCCTTGAGGTAGGTGTATGTTTGATGAATCCTAGGACAAGTAGGTTCTCTATTTGGAGAGGATTTCCATAGGAACATCCATCTTAATAGGACTGACATTCCTTGTAGCATGATCAACTTCTCCTTCTTGATAAATGACTCACAAAATCACGAGTTAGGTCTTAAACTCGGTGGTATAGGATAATACACCCATAGTAAATGATAAGTTGAGTTTGCACTAGTTTCACAGGATAACTATTTAAAATTTAATTTCGGTGAGTGGTTGGGGAAGGGATGAAGAAAGATAGTTTTAAATGAAATGATTATGGAAATAAAGACTTATATATTTTGGAAAATTTAATTGATGTGATCAGAATGATGGATAATTTGGGAATAGTCCAGGCATCATGAGGCGATTGAACTGTAGCTAGACCTTGACATCTATGGTTAAAGATGTGGTTTCAAACAATAAATGAAGGAAGTTATGGCCTATTTTGACTTGAGTGTGACATAGAGAGATCATTAAAATCCTATCAAATAAATCTCAGAGTACTCCTAGTTAGAGGTGATCATGTCCCTTATCTTGACTTCACTTTGAGTACGTTGACAGAGTGTCATCTATACACCAAGCTACCCAATGATCTTATTATGTATGAAAATGAATCTTTGAGAGTTGGTATCAAGGAGAAGCTTAAATGAAATCCACTTGGTGTATGGTACACCAATGGTTGTTTACTATCCCACAATGTGTTTTATTTTCAATAAATTACCTAGTAACTATTCTTATAAATCAGGAATGAGTCAGTGTTGATGTTACATTAGTGCTCCTGGATGAGAATATTTTTATCCATGTTACTGTTATGGAAATAAATGGACAAGGCATAAGATGAGGTTTAAGTTTTTCTTTTTTTTTAGAATAGAAATGTATTATCCTAAAGTGGGTAGTGTTAAATCAGTCACTGGAAGGAGACCCTAAGGTTATTAGGGTCATGGAACTTTAATACATGTTGTGTGATGGTCGTTTTAGAACTCATACATTATTAAATAGATGAAACAATGTACTTATAGAATAATCCATAAATTCTAGGTATATCTTCAATTATGGATTTGGATGAAATCATGGGGTGGTCATTAATCCTAGAGTAGCTCATGATGTTCCATAGATTCTATATGAGGATATTTTTTTGTGATGGTCCTTTAGAATGGAATTTATTTTGATTTGGATCTGTTTCAACCAAGAGATTTCACCGTAAGTCAAATATATAAATCAATGATTGTGATCAAAAAAATATTTGTATGCCTTTAGTTGTGGCTACAAAATTTGTTTTTGGTGACACATCTGCAGTAGGAGTTGATTTTCATCGCCCTAGTCAACAGTATGTGATTAGTGAGGAACTTCGTTGGGCACACCATCAGTATGAGATGGGTGCATCTTCAAGGGTCAGTGATGGGTTTTCAAGGAAAATATAGCATGACTAGTATAAGTTGGGTCAATCATAATTCATACACTCTTTATTTTTTTTAAACATGATGTGTGTATCTCTAGGACACAAAAATCTGTTTATATAATCAATTTAGATGGTGGGAGTATCGTGGCTCAAAATTAGCTTTTCTAAATCTAGAACATATGTTGGGAAGAACCATGGGATGGATGATGAAATATATGGTGATGTGATCGTTTCTTAGTTTAAACTGCCTTGGGTAATCTCTATCTTGATATTTAAGTTCTATATATGAGCATTGGAATGAGTTTTTATGGCTTCATTACCATTTTCTTATTGTGGATTTTCGAGGTGTGTTGGAATTTCAGGCACAAAATGTGGTCGTTTGAACATAAATCCCTAACCCAAGTAGTTGGGGTGTTATTTTCATTGTTCCGCAAGGATTCTCAGGTATTATAAATTTTATGGTGGGAAACTATAATATCCAATGTTTTTGGATCAGGAAAAAGTTCTAAAGGAATTGAAAATTTTCATTTGGTGAATGGGAGAATCTTAAAACGATCCCTAGAAAAAAATTACGAGAGTTGGAACACTTAAAAGTGTTGTTGTTTGATAAGTTTTTAGGCCTGATAAGTGTCTTGGATGTCTGGATGAGTTTTAAGATCATTGATCTCTGAAAAAACACTCTCTAAGAGGAATTGACAGGGGTTCATCGTTAGTTTAAACTATGTATCACCCTAAGAGAAACTGTGTGGCCCTAAAAGGGGATGTCATATGGTTTTTTAAACCACTAAGGGTGGTTAAAATGACTATATGAGAGGTCTATGGTAAATTATAGATGTGTTAAAATAGGTTATTCATGGTTAGTGACACTTAACTGGTAGCATCACATGGTTGGAGAACGGTTTGGCCCAATCATGTGACAAAACCATGTCGGGTGTAGCTCTTCGACAACATGAACCACACGTTTAGTACACGATTAGCCAAACCATATGGAAAAATCATTCACATTATTTAAAGGTGAAAACTTAAAAAATTTAATCTTCAGTCATGAAAGGGATTATACCTTATTTCCACCTTATTTTCCTCTAGCAGCAGCCTCATGTGTGCCTCTCCTTCCTCTCATTATCAATGGTGGATATCCCTCATTTGATCATGGAATCAAATAAAATTATTCTCATTGGAATCATAGTGGTAAGACTAATAATCCTCCTTCTTCCTTTATTGAATTACCTCGCCATATTTAGCCTTATCTTTGGGTGAGCTAATTCACCCTATTTTGAAGGTGTTTGATGATTCTTCCAATTTTTCTCATTATAGATCAAACCAAAGCCCAGTATTGGAAGAGTGAAGCATCCTTGGTATAAATTAGGTGGTCTATGACTTTTTCACTTGAATTATCATTGTTTATAAATTATTTTTTCCTCGTGTAGGATTTTATATGTGCTACTCCTAAAATGTGAAACAACGTAATTTAATAATCTGAATGATGACCTAGACCTTTTGTTAGACCCCTTAAAATAGTTGGAGGTTTAAAACCTTAACCTAATCCACCAAATAAGGTTTTTTTGGTTTAACTTTTCTTGGTTACCATAGTTATAAAAATTCTAAGACACCCTTGTGGGTGTGTTGAGTATACCCTTGCTAGTTGTATTACCTAATAAATTAAATGTATATATTAACCACTTAGGCATCATTAGATTACCTTATGATTAGCATTGTGAATCTATCAATATTTATAATAATTAAATTTTATTGGAATATGTCTAATGTAATGACTATTGAATTAAATGGATTTATTAAATGGAAAGTAACTATACTTGTTCGTACCCCAGATATTAAATGAAAATAATTAACCCTTCATATAGCCAGGTGGAATGATTAATGGAATGAGATAACTCTCTATGTGGGTTGGAAATGACAATTCATACCCCATGGTTTATGAATTTTCTTGATGGAATGTAAAGGCATAACTATTTAAATGTATTCATCCATGTATCTCAAAATGTCATATGATTAATTATTAAATGAATGTCCCATATTAAATGTGATACTTGGTCATGAAATCCCTTATAAAATGTGATACTTGGACATGGAGTCCCTTATTAAATGTGATACTTTGGAATGGAGTCCCTTACTTAATATGATACTTGGGAAAATATTCCCTTGTTATTTATGGGAAGGGAATCCCTTATTATTACGGGCATGGAATCCCTTATTATCACTAGCATAGTTTCTCTTATTATTATAGTCATGGAATCCCTTATTACTATAGTCATGGAATTAATTATTATTATGAACATAGCATACCTTATTATTATGTGAATGGTATATAGTGACCTAGGCTTAACATACATCGACACCACATCAACTTAGATGAATATTTATTATATTACAGAAGTTCATTCTCAAGGATCGTAATAGTTTAGTGTCTTTGGAATCTTGGAAAAAAATCCTCTAACTTGATGAAAGATAATCAATGTTTCCCAAAAAGATCTTCCCCTTTAGTACTTATACTTAAAACCTTACTTCATCACCTGGAGAAAGGAATAATAAGAAAGGGGTGAGCTCAAATTCTCAGTAAAGGTAAATAAAAGAAGAATGTAATCATAACATGAATATAAGGGTATGAGAACATGATCATATCATTTGAAGATCATACCCTACATATCAAAGATCATAATCATGAGATGATTGGAATTTCATAATACATGAATAATAAAGGAATTAATAGAATAATAAATTAAATAATAAAATAGGAATAAGACATGGAACTTGTGGAATACACCTAAACATATAAAATCCTATGTCAAGGATACCTTCCAAGACCATCATAACATGTCTGTCTTAGGATAATAACCTATAAACCTACTTTAGTATTGGGATTTCCCTCATGTACCCTCTGGTTTCATCCTTGGGATTCCCTCCCACTTACCCACAAATTTTGGACTTAAGATGCCCCCTTGTTTCAGTCTTGGGATTCCCTCTTGTGTACCCTCTTGTTTCGGGCTTGGGATTCCCTCCCATGTACCCTCTTGTTTTGGGCTTAAGATTCCATGTTGTCTCAGTCTTGGGATTCCCTCCCATATACCCTATTATTTAGAGTTTGGGATTCCCTCCGGTGCACCCTCTTATTTCAGGATTATGATGAACTTTTGTTTCAGGCTTGGGATATCCTCTTGGGTACCCTCTTGATCTCATAAAACATTTATTATTACCCAATGCAATAGATGGAGATATTGGTACAACCCATCACATAAAAAATCATACATTATTGTTCTCTTAGATAATAAAACATCCATCATATCATTACCCATAAAATGAAATGGGTATTATTAATGTTTCATCACATTAAAACCTATGGATAAGGGATAGGTTTCATAACTATTTCACTAGGTAATAACATGTGAAAAGAAGTGGGTTTCAAAATCATATAACTCATTTAAGAGAAACAAGTATAATAAACATCATTCCATCAAAACATAAACCATTCAAGATATGATATGAATGGTACTCAAAGAAATGTACATAATATTAGAAGGAAATTGATTTAGAAAGATAATATGGAACATTTATTAAGGAAAATATATATTCTTCGAAAATGATTTTCCTAAATCCATTTCAAAAATACATTTCTTATAAAGAAGGCTTTAAAATTTCATTTAAAACATTTCTTGAGGAAAAATTATTTTCCTCCTAAAAACCCTTTTTAAAACATACATCATTTTGAAAACCTTTTTCTTTGAAAACAAATTGAAAACTTAAAAAGAAGGGTTGAAATCATTTTGAAAACCTTTTCCCTTGAAAACTTATCAAATAATCTGGAAAAAAATTTGAACACTATTTTCTTTAAAAATACATTGAAATTGTATAAAGGAGGCTACAAATCATTTTGAAAACCATTTACCTTGAAAATTTAAAAAGAAGATTCAAAACATTTTTTATAACCATTTTCTTGATAAATAATTTGAAAACTTATAAAAGAAGATTCGAAATCATTAAAATAATTTTATTTAAAAAAACATTTTTAAAACATATAAATAGAGTTTTGAAAATTATTTATAACATTTTTTAAATATAAAATTTTTTTGAAAACCTTTTTCATTGAATACCACATTAAAAAATAAATTCCCAAAAAATTTGGAAAAAAATTATTCAAAAAATAACTTTTTAATATGGTAAAACAAACATCAAGGAGATGATGGTCCCGACAGTGGGTAAATTCATACATGTTGAACATTACTTTTGCACCATAAAAAGATTAGAAAAGTTCATTGGACGGAAAACGATAATAAAAATCCTTTTTAAAAACCATTTTGTTTAGAAAGGAAAAACATGGTTAAAATGTCTTTTAAATATCATAGGATAATATTATATTATTTTTTGAAACTTTTTTAGAAAACATGGTTGGTAAGGAACACAAATTTCTGGCCAATGAGATTGGTAAATTTAAACTTTATTTAAAACACTTTCTTGGTCATAGTATGTACCAAAGAGTGAGAAAATGGTATCATTACTTGGATATAATATGAATAACAATAAGTTAATAAAACTAATGAGTTTTTTAATATATGGATCATAAAATTTCATCAATGGGAGCATAATCATAAACAATCTCAATAAATGGTGAGATTCTAGATATAAACTGTTACCAACTTGGTAACATTGAATCATAAACAAATATAAATAATAACATTAAATTAATATTAACATATCATTAAAATAATTAGATTCATGATATAAAATTTCGAAGGTAGTATATATACCTCATGTAAAAATACAGTTTCATAACATGGCATGTGTCTCAAAAAAGGAAAATTAAGAGAAAATTACCTTACCAATTTGATAAATTTTAAAAAATAAACCACATGAAATAAAGATAATAAAATAGATATTTAAATACCCATAAATTTTAGATTAATAATCATATAATACATCTATGGTTAGTATACACACCACATATAATAAATATGAGCTGAACATGGCTTGGGCCTCATAAAAAATAAAAGTGAGATGAGAAACCCCTTCCTACTTGAATAACTTTAGAATCATTATCGACATGAAATAATAACATAAATATAAAGATTTTAATATCATTAAATAAACTAAATTAGTGATATAACATGTTAAAGGTAAGTATATACACCACACAAAATAATCGAGTGGTGAATATGGCATGTATCTCACAAAAATAAAAAGTGTGATGAAATTCCATTACCTTGAGTCTTGAATTTATTTGTACATGTTCAAACCTCACGTATAATAAATATGAGAATATTATAAATATAATAAATAACAATATTATTATGTATAATATTATATATTATTTGGTTATGCCTTTATATTACCCGTTTATTAACAACTCCATGTTTATGTTGTGTTTTGGGTAATATTTACTTTATCTTTTATGTATATTTCGACCTGTTATTCTTGATCCTATTACTTACAAAAAAAAATTAATTATTTAAAAAATATAAAAAATGTTATAGATATCATATATATTTATTATAAATGTATTTATAATAATATATATGATATATAATTATGAAATGGAATACACCCATCATGGAGATAGTAGATCGTACGTATGCATGAATGTTGTTTACATTTTATTATCATATTGAAAGAAAAAGGTAAATGGAATATATAACTATATATATTAAAATTAAAGTTTAATTATTATTTCATATATATCATATAATTTTACTAAACACATCCTTAATACATTCCATTTAGGGTGTGAATTCATCACATCGCTTTGAGGATGTGGTAGTCCACACTTCCCAAAACGAAATTATTGTATTTAAAAAAATAAAAAAAAAATAAAGTTTTGTGTTATATAATAATTAAATAAATATAAATATATAAATATATAATATTATATCATATAAAAATAGATTTACCATCATAATTCTTAACCATGATAGGTGGTAAAGGAAAAAACATCGTTCTGTGATGTGATAGTTCGCCGTACACAAGAATGGTAAGTTTGTTAGCCATTAGATGAAAGTTTTGTAAGTGTAGGTCTAAACATTGTCCTAAAAACATCTTAGTATATCAACTATACTGAGGTTATTATTTATGCATGTAATAAAAAAATTGAGGTAGTTTGGATAGAAAATAAATGAAAGTAGATTGAGGATGAATGTTACCTCTTCTTTGGGTAACTCCTTTTGGGTTTCACCAAAGGGGTTCCTTGTTTGTATTTATGCCAAAAGAGATGATTAAATTAGAATTTTATGGATTTTTTAAAGTTAATTGATCATATACTGGTCTATAATAAGTGGTTTGAGAGGTGTGAGGAAGGGGGAGAGGTGGTGGCCTTTTATAGGGGGGAGGGGACACACTTGGCATAGTTGAAAACAAGTTAGGTGAACGCACGTTTTTTCTTAAATAAAGTAATAAAAAACCAACCAAACTCAATAATGGAAGGTTTATGTAAAAAATATTGTCATCCAATGGGTTTTGGACAATTTTATAGGCTATTTTGGCCCTTAATTTTAATGTTTAGTCCCTCATTAAACTTAATTTTACTTTAGTCGCTATAATTATTTTTAATCACTTTCACTAATATTTTCGGTCAAAAAATAGGTTTATATAATTAGAATATAAATACAATACTTATTAAAACCATCCATTTTATAAAATTTAATTCTCATAAGGTTATTTTTTGATCCTCTAGACAAGGCAGGAAAGAGTGTTTTTAAAGTTAAAATGTTCAAAAGTTCATTAAGATTTTATATCTAAATTTAATATAAAAATTATTCCAATCAACTAAATTAGATTAAAAGATATATAATTTATCTATTTTAAAATTAAATTCAACTTCAAATAAAATTTAACTATATATAAATTTATAATAAAAAGAAATTTTAAATTAATTTTCAGTATTTTTCATTATTCATTCAAAAATAAAGTTTCTCAGAAAAATCCTAAAAATTAACCCAAAGATAATTTAGACATTATGAATTAAAAAATTGTTTTTATTTTATCAAATCAAATTTCTAAAAGTTTCAATAATTAATTTAATTATTTTTCACAAGATTTAAAAATCTGTACTTTTAAAAAAATAGTATTTCCAAACATATAAATACATTACCAAAAGTTATATGTTTTATAAAAAATAGGTTTTTTTAATATAAAACAATTATAAATAATATTTAAAAAATTTATTAATATTCAAATTATAATGTTTAATGGTTATGTTATATCTATCACATTTAATTAATTATAATAAAAAATAGTGTTTTGTAGAAACTCAATGTTTTGTGTAACACAAACCTAGTCGATGATTCATATAACACAATCCACATTAGTGTTATGTGTAGCACATAATTTTATTAGGGTGTCTTATAATGAATTATTAAAATGTTTTATCTTAAAAATCAAAATTAACTTGGTGTTTGCATATAACATAAGCTATATTCAGTGTTGTTTGAAATAAAAAATATCAAAAAGATTAAATTAATTCAAAAAATATATTTCACAAAAACACATGGTGTTACATTGTACCCCCATTAAAATTAATTTCACCATTAAAATTCATCTAATCTATCAATGGTATAATACTTTTAAGCTCCTTTAATAAAAAACCACATCATAAAAATGAACACTAAAACTTCCTTTTAAAATAAGAAAGTTGGAACCATAACGGTTACCCAAAGTAACTCATAGTTGGATTTCCACATAGGAGAACATATGTGGAAAGTGAAAAAAAAGGCATAGAAGAGAAATATAACTATTAAGTTCTTAAGGAGAGTGATAGATAACTTAGAAAGGAGAAATTTTATAATCACAAATCTATAAATCTGTGATGATCTAAGGGACCATTTGATTCATCAAAAAAGAAGGTACTAGGATAAGATTTTCAGTTTCATTATTCTTTCCCTATAGTTGAATAATTTTCATGAGAATATATACTTAATTGATTCGGTATAATCTCACCCTTTTTTTGTTCCTTGATCAATTTCCACGTCACAACTTTCTCTAAAAAGGATAATGAATTTTTTATTACTGAAGCACTAAAAAATCATGAGATCCATGATAAGTAATCCAATTTGTCATCAGTTACCATCAACACAAAATGATTAGAATAGGTTATCCAATATGTATAAATCCTAATGTGGTGAGATAATACTTTAATCTCATAACCATCATTCAAAGTTTAACTTAAACTTTCCATAAATTTTTAACCTTATAACCCTTTTGAAAGATGAAAATATAAACACAATTAGAATGAAGGTCAAAAAATCAGCTTAAATTTTATCCCCCATATCTTAAAGTAGCTCTGGGTTATCACATTCTAAAAATTTAAATACCCTTATCATATATTCTCTTGAAACATGGTAATAACCTGAATTACCATAAATACTTTTTCAAGACATGCATTATTCATTATTCCAAATATTACTGAATATATTCCATAAATCCAAGAAGTTGTAATCTTCATACATAATAAAATAGAAAACATTGAAAAAACATCTTAATTGGTTCCAAGTTCATTGATATTATCCAATTTATTTTATCTAAAACAATCATTTCTTTATCCAATATAGAAAGAATTTTCTCTATGTCTTGAACACATTTAGGGTTACCTTCCTAGACTCAAAATATCACATTTCCATTAAATCACTTTTCTACATATTCATCACCATTCAACATATCCTTTTCAATCAATAATGAAAGTGTATACTAAAATTTCTTATATATTTCATTATTTATATAACATAATCAATCAATTCAAAAACATAAATACTTCATTAATCTAACTGTATTCTTTAACCATTACTCAGGATAAACTAGTCCTTGATATATATTTCTTAGAATATGAAATATGAATCATGTATTAAGGTTCCTCAACATCAATCTAATCATGATTCTATTATTCTAATGTAAAAAACTCTAGAAGAACATCACATACCTTTCACATGTCATTTGTGGTCTCTTTATCTTTAGAATTATAACCAATACTTGTACCACCTTCTTGATTCTCTTTATAAGATTTTCACATGGGAAATTTATTTTCATAATTCCCATACTTTATGAATCTGAATCATTCAATTTTAACCATGTTCCTCCTAATTCTAGGCATTGAGTAAAACCAAAAATCATAGGGGGAGAAACACATATCAAAAAATAAAACTAAATAATCATAAAGAATTACTTATAGGATGTCTAAATCATTACACATGCTTTTTAATCAATGACTCCTTAGGTTTATCCTAGGTTATTCATAGTCATCTTATATTCAAATACCTCATGATGGTTTGTAAATAGTTTTTTAATTTACAAAGAATATCCATTAGGAGTGTCAAACCAGGTGTGCAGTAAGGCATATTGTCTTGTACCAGGTTATGCTTGAGTTAGGCCTAATTCACCTTTTCAATGTTTTTACCCCTAGGTACATCTATTCCATATCAATATCGACTCGTTGTAACTAGACATGGATGTAGTTATAGGAAACCACTCACTCATCCTTTACCATGATTCCAGGACATTTTCCTAAGCATTAACTTATCCTCATACTTATCCTTAGATAAACCCCTAGAAGTATCTTAAGAAATATACATAGAGATATCACTAAATTTATATCAACCTAGCTTATAAATGTTGACTAAACCTTTCCTTTGATACCAACTATAGCGAACCAAGATTAACATAAATTGATATTACATTAATTCAGATGAATATTAAACATATTAAAAAATTACACTCCTAAGGATAGTAATAGTTTAGTGTCTTTGGAAACTTGGAAAAAATTATTCTAACTTAGTGAAATATCTTCAATATTCCTCATAAAGATCTTCCCCTTTAGTAAATCTACTTAAAATCTTTCTTCATAACCTAGGGAAAGGAAACATAAGAAAAGGGTTAACTCTACTTCTTAGTAAGGGTAAATAAAGTAAGAACATAATAATAACATGAATATAAGGGTATGAGAACATGAGTACATCATTTTCAGATCATACACTACATGTCAAAGATCATAATCCTGAGACATGGAATAAATAATTGAAGTTCAAAAGACATGAATCATAAAAGAATTAAGAGAATATTCCATGAAATCATAACATAGTAATAACACATGGAACATATTTCATAAACATAAAAATATAAAATCCTATGTCAAAACCTCCTACCAAGACCTTCATAACATGTTAGGATTGGGATAATAACTTATGTACCTACTTTGGGATTGGGATTCACTCTCGTTTAACCTCTTTTTTTTGGGATTGGGATTCCCTCTCATTTAACCTCTTGTATCGGGATTAAGATTGCCTCTTGTTTCAACCTTGGGATTCCCTCCCATGTACCCTCTAGTTTTGGTCTTGGTATGACCTCTCATGTACCCTCATGTTTTGGGATAAAGATTCCCAATTGTTTTATGCTTATGATTTTGTCCTGTATACCCTATTATTTTGGGCCTGGGATGCCCTCTCATGTACCCTCTTGTCTCAAGATCAATATTCCCTCGTTTTTCGTGCTTGGGATGTCCTCCCATGTACCCTCTTTATCTCATAAAACATTTATTATTACCCAATGAATTAGAGGGAGACATAGGTACTACCTATCACATAATAGAATCATACATGCATTGCCACGAGATAAAAAAACATTCATCAAGTAATTACCCATGAAATGAAATGGGTATCACCAATGATTTATCACATCATAACCTATGGAGAAGGGATAGGTTTCATAATCAATTCATCGTATAATAACTCGTGAAAAGAACTAGGTTTCAAAAGAATACAACTCATTGAATGGAAACGGGAATCATAAACATCACTCCATCAAAAAATAAACCATTCATGAAATAATATGAATGTTATTCAAAAAAAAGTTATTTAATATTATATGGATAAGTATTTTGAAAGATGACATAGAAAATTTCTTAAGGAAAATAGACTTTCTTCAAAAGTCCTTTTCATAAAACCATTTCTTATAAAGAAGGTTTTATATTTTCATTTAAAACATTTCTTGGATAAAATATCTTTTATTATTAAAAAATACTTTTTAAAATATAAATAATTTTGAAAACAAATATTTGAAAACACATTATAAACTTGAAAATAAGGATTGAAATCATTTTGAAAAACTTTTCCCTTGAAAACATATAAAATAATCTTAAAAAAAATTTAAAATTATTTTTCTTTGATAATACTTTGAAAATATATAAAGGATTCTTGAAATCATTTTAAAATCCATTTCCCTTGAAAACTTATAAAATAATATTGAAAAATATGAAAAACTTTTTATTTAAAAATAATTTTAAAATTTATAAAATAAGCTTCCAAATCATTGAAATAATTTTATTTAAAACAATATTTTGAAAACTTATAAAGGGAGTTTTGAAAATCATTTAAAACACTTTTTAAACAAAAATAAAATTTTTGAAAACCTTTTTCATTGAAAACCACTTTAAGAAAATAAATTTTCAAAATATTAGAAAAATATTTTCTTTAAAAAATAAAATTTCAATATTGTAAAATAATCTTCAATGGAATGATGGTCATGATGGTGGGTAAATCCATACGTTCCGAACATTTCTTTTCACTATAAAATGTTTAAAAAAGTTCCTCGATCAGAAAACAACAAGAATGTTACTTTTTAAAAAAAAAATTGTTTAAAAAGGTAAAACATGGGAAAACTTTTATTTTAAATAACATATTATAGTATTAGAATATTTTTGGGAATTTTTTATAAAACATGGTTTTTAATGAACACTGATTTCTGACCAAATAGAAAGATAAAGTCGAACTTTCTTAAGAAGACTTTCTTGAACATATTATCTAAAAAAGAGTGGGAAAATGGAAAATTACTTGGATATAACATGAATAAATAGAGGGTAATAAAACTCCTAATATTTCAGGAAATATTTATCAAAATATTTCATCAATGGGAGTATAATAATAAACAATATTGATAAACGGTGAGATTGTAGCTATAAGACATTACAAATTTGGAAACTTTGAATCATAACACAATGGAAAGAATAAAATTACATGAAACTTAAAATATCATGAAAATAATGATATTAATGATATAACATATCGAAGTTATTATATAAACCATATAGAAAAATGTAGGTGCATAATATGGAAAGTGTCTCAAAGAATAAAAATTGAGATAAAATAAATTTACCAATTTGGTAACTTATAAAAAATAAACCCAATGAAAGAAATATCATAAAATGGATATTTAAATACTCATAAATATGAGTATAATAATCATATAAAACATATATGTGTAGTATAAATTCCATATATAAGAAATAAGAGGTGAACATGGCTTATGTCTCGTAAAAAATAAAAGTGAGACCAGAAAACCATTACTACTTGAGTAAATTTAGAATTGTGATCCCCTTGAAAGAAAAAATTAAATTTAAATATTTTAATGTCATTAAATAAAGTAAATTAATGATATAAAATTTCATAGTGTAGTATATATTCTACACAAAAGAATCAAGTGGTGAATATGGCATGTATCTCACAGAAATAAAAAGTGAGATGAAATTCTCTTACCTTAAGTCTTGACTTTCTTAGTATACGATAGAGCCTCATGTATAATAAATAGTATTTTATTATAAATATATAATATAATTATAATATAATATATAATACCATATATTATTTTTTTTATGACTTTATATTACCCTTTTATTAACAATAACATATTAATGTTGTGTTTTGGGTAATATCCTCTTTATCTTTCGTATCTCTTTTGAAATTTCATTCCTAATACACTTATTTAGATCATGATTTACTTATTTAAATAATATAAAACATGTTATAAATATCATATATTTTTAGTATTCATATATTTATAATAATCTATATAATATAGAATTATGAAATGGAATACACTGTTCATGGAGATGGTAGGTCATATGTATGCATGAATGTTGTTTCCATTTTATTTTCGTATTTAAGGAAAGTAAATGAAATATATGTGTTTTTTTGTGTATATATATATAATAACATTATATTATCATTTTTATTTCATATATATCATATAATTTTACTGAACCCATCTTTAAAACATTTCATGAAGGGTGTGAACAAATCACATTGTTTTGAGGAGGCTGTAGTTCACACTTCCCCAAACAAAATTATAGTATTTACAAAAAAAAGGAATGCATGAATATAGGTGTTATATAATAATTATATAAGAATAAAAACATCGTATGTATCATATATATCATATATAAATATATTTTTCATCATAATTCCCAACCATGAGAGGTGGTAAAGGAAAAAATGAACGTCATCGTTCCTTGAGACGATAGTTTTTTGTACCGAATAATGGTAAGTTTGTTACCCATTAGATTGAAGTATGTGTAAGTTTAGGTATAAAACTTATCCTAAAAATCAATAAATTTTTGATACATAGGTTATTATTTATGCATGGAATAAAGATAATTAAGGTAGTTTAGAAAGAAAATAAATAAAAGGGGCTTGGGAAATGATGTTACCTCTTCTTTGGGTAACTCCTTTTTGTTTTAACCAAAGGGTTTACTTGGGTGGATTTATTACAAAATGATAACATTATGTATTTTGGGAAGTTAATTTATTATATATCTTTTGGACCTATTTGGTTTGACAGGTTTGAAGAAGTGGGAGAGGTGGTGGCCTATTATTTAGGAGGGTGGGGAGACACTTGGCATTTTTGAAAACAAGTTAGGTGTACCCACATTATTTCATAAAAATGACATACTAAAATCAATAAATTATGTTTTATGGATGTAATATATCCCAAAATTGGTTTTTTAAAAGTTTATAGGTAATTTTGGATCTTAAGTTTAAGGTTCAGTCCCTTATTAAGCTTAATTTTACCTTAATTATTGTAATTAATTTTAATCTCTTTCACTAATATTTTTGATAAAAACTTTAGTTGATATTATTATACTATAAATATAATACTTATTAAACCCTATATGTTCATTTTTCAAAATTAAATTTACATAAGTGGTAAAATTAAGTTTAATGCTTATCCCACAAACGTGACGAGAAAGCATGTTTTTAAAGTGAGATTGTTCAAAAGTCCATTAATATTTTATATCTAAATACAATATAAAAAATATTCCAATAAAATAGATTGTAATAATATATTTATAATTGTTCTATTTAATCTTTAAAATAAACATAAAAAACAATTTAACTATATAAATAATTTAGATTAAAAATCATTTTTGAATAAAAGTTCAGTATTTTTCACTATTCATCCAAAAATGAAGTTTCTCTGAAAAATGACAAAAATTAACCAAATGATAATTTAGACACTATAAATTCAGAAATTATTTTATTTTATCAAATTAAATTTCTAAAATTTTCAAAAATTAATTTTATTATTGTTCATAGAAGGACATAAAAAAACAGTTCTTTTGAGATAATATTATTTCCAAATATATGAAGTCATTATGAAAAATTATATGTTTTATCATCATTATGTTTTATTTATAAAAAAAATTATAAATAATATTTAAAAAAATTATTAATATTCATAATATTATTTTTACCTGCTATGTTATAACTATCTCATTCCATTAATTGTAATAAAAATAAATTGTTTCGTAGAAACTCAGTGTATCATGTAACACAAGCCAAGTGGGTGTTGTGTGTAGAAAAATATAAATTAGGGTATCATATAATGAAAGATTAAAATGGTGTAGAATAAAAATATATAATAACTTGGATATTTCATATAACACAAGCTATATTCACTGTTGTGTGAAATACAAAATATCAAAAAGATTAAATTAATTCAAAAAAATATATATTTCACAAAAACTCAGGTTGTTACCTAGTGTCCCCGTATAAATTGAGATACTTGGGAATATTATTCCTATTTTTTATACTTGGTCATGGATTCCCTCTTAGCATATAATACTCAGGCATGGTGTCCCTTGTGATTTGTGATACTCAAGCATGGCATCTCTTGTCACTCCATGAGACTCCTACAACTATGTATGGATGCCTGAGTTATGTCTCGAGTCTTGTATAGTCTTAGTATGTATATATATGTGTATATATATATATATATATTAGTGTGTGTGTTTAGATATATATTTCACTATGTTTCTAGTACATATATATGCATACATATCTATATACATATATATATACATGATGGCACATTCAAAGACATTCCGGCTTAGGCTAAAGAGGGTATGTTCGGTCAAGTGACCTTGAGGAAACTGAGCTAACTTAGTTATATTTATTTTATACTACACTTACTTAAATTTTATATACCTTCACACTACTTATTTTATATACACAAACTATATTATACATTAGACACCATTGGTGGTGTCCTACTGAGTTCATCTCACACCCTGTTTGGGCCACTAATTGGTACCTGAAAAAATTATATCCTAAATGAAAATTAGGAACTTGGACTATACTCTATGTTTTCTATCATTTATATTATTTTACTAGACATGGGATTATGGTAGTAGTTGTAACACCCCAAGATTTCATAGTGCGTTATTTCTTCAAAATAATTCAATAACTTGCACTACACGCAACACCGAGTTCAAGTGCATCATGACTTACCAAACAAGCCTTTCAAAAGAGGTTATGAATAGTAATAACATAATTTTGAACATTATATAATCCTTATAATTTTAGAATCCATATTATTAGTTTCTTAGACATAATTTAAGAACAAATTCATTTTTTTCAGATAAAAGAAGTATTTTTTAAAAAATGCACTTTTACCGACTTTTAATGGTGAACCCTTTTTAAATCCAATATTTTAAACATTTATATATTCAATTTGACTAAATAAATTTATTCATTAGAATGGAGACATCAAAAATTTACAATGTAACACCTCAATCTTCCACGGTACGCTTCTCTTTGAATAATACAGTAGTGTGTGTTGTACGCAACTTCGAGTTCTAACACACACTACAACCAATCAAACTAGACATTATGAATAGTAATACCTACTTTTTGAAATTTTATAAATTTTATCTCTCAAAATGGACTTCATTTTTTGGATTCGGAGTATCGAATTTATCCTAAGGTGATATTTTGGTACTTTTCGGATATCTTTTATATTTTGATGAATAGTGAAAATTACTACATTTTAATTAAAAACAACTTTTTTAATCAAAATAATTAATAGTGATAAATTGTGAATTTGATTGGTTTTAAAGTATACTAAGAATATATTTTTACCATTTAATAAAATTTTGGTCATTGGTCATAATTTCAAAATTAGACCGGACATAAACAAGTGTCAATATTTTGATAGTTATTATATCTTAAAAACACTCTTCTTGTTTTGATAGCGGGAATTAATTTTAAATTAATTTCTACCACTTCTGTGTATTGAATTTGGAAAAATGGATTCCATATTTAGAATCAGGATGTCCAAATTTGGTAAATAGGTAACTTTTATTTTTATACATTTTTAATAATTACTTCGGTAAATATTTTATTTACCATGGTTGAAGGGTAAATCCGGTAAATAAGGGTAAAAATAACATTATAATAATAATAAATTACCCTAAAACATGTCCTAACCTTATTGGTGGATACATGTCCGATAATGGTCATATTTGTGTAGATTTTGGGACCCCATGGAGCCACTTGTAGGTGATAGGGACAATTTATATTAATTAAGTTAAAGTACATACAAAAATGACATAAGCTTATATATTTTAGTAAAACAATTTTTACATAGGGTTATATATGTTATATTTTCGATTATAAATATTCTGTAGAAATATAAAACGATTTCCTACATAATGGTATTTTATATATAATTTTTATACATTGAAAAAGTAAAAATATATATGACACAATAATGATGCAGTATTTTTCTTATTAATGAAAGAATCAAATAATTGGTATTATAAATGTTAAAATAAATATAATTTCAAAGTTTTGATGACATAAACGAATTTTATTGGTTAATATGACATGTTAGGATTGCTTAAATGAATTTGGTTTGAATTAATAAAGTTTTTAAGACTTTATCCAAAATCAATTATTGAGTAGCGTCAAAATTGACATAAATGAGTTTTTAAAACAAATATTATATTATTAATTTATATTTTATTCCTAAAAATATAAGGTTCAACCAAATGACTTATATCATTATTAGTGTGTCATTAATGGACCACTTTGGGGTCTCTTGGATGTATATAGTAAGTTTATTAACTATGTAATATAAAAATACAAAGTGACATGGTAAGTGTCAAACTAATTAACTAAGAGTTAAAACTAAAATATAAGGTTAATATAATGACCCAGACCTATCTAAAATCTATTGGTTGAAAGGATTTCGACCCATCCCCACCATATACTTTGAATAATCAACTTTTTATCCATTAAAACCCAATATGATTTTATTATAAAATAATACTTTAAGTTTTTCCTAAAGAGCCCCTCACCCCTCTTAAAAAAGGGTACTCCCCTTCTCATTAATTCACATCTTCAAACAATTTTGGTTCGGCCAACCCCTGCCCAAATATCCTCCCAACTTCCGTCACTTCATCCTAGAGGCATTAGTTTGATCAGAAAGCTAACCTATGTAGCCTTTTTGATCAAATCAAAAGGAAGAACCGGAAGAAGAGGAGGTTAATTGTACCCTCGACTAACGGAAGGTTCAAGGTAAGGGGTTTTCATCTCACTCCTTATTCCCATGAGATTTCATGTCATATTGCCACTATTACCTTTTTGTGGTGTATTTACTACCCATAATTGTATTCTTTGTGTAATACACGTTAATTTATGTGTATTTACATACTCATTGTATGATACCTCTTTCATGGGTTGTATGGTTCATAAGTTACCAAATTGGTAAGGGTTAATTTCACAATCTCTTTATTATCTGAGGTTGTTTTTACATAAGTATCTACTGGGACATATTTATTATCCATGTACATGTTTCATAAAATAGTTTTCAAAGGGATTCTTTTTAAGGGAATTTTTTACTAAAACATCATTCCAAATGTTTTAAATATTTATTCTTCTAAATCTTTCTCATTAATGTCCATGTATTCAAAATGGTTTTAAGGATTTATTTATATGGGCATGAATGTTTTTAAAATGTTAATTCCTTTAAAAAGTTTCAAATTGGTATGGGACACTTTGATTCCAAAATGTGTTTAAATGTATTTCTTTCTAAATTGTGTGACTTTTAAATGTTTTCATGAAAAGGGGTATTTTTCTCAAAGAGTTTTAGAAATCATTTTATTCTATATCAACATCCTTTGATGGATTTTAAGCTTATTTGAAATTGATTTATTATGATACAAAACTTCCATATTGTATTTAAGCTTTTGTTATATGTTTGACTGTGGTTGAGTTATTTTTATGTCATTCATGGTTTATGGTTAAAGTATTTACATTTCATAAGTTAGTTTTAATATTAATGTTTATGTTATATTTCATCCTATTCTTAAGATGAATGTGTTGGACTAGTATGTTCCGGGTCGGGGACCGGTAAAAGTAAGCCCTCTGGGATCATGTCCGGTTATTAGAGGCACTCCAGGTTGGTTTCCGGTTATTAGAGGAACTCCGGGTTGGTGTCCGGTTATTAGAGGCACTCCGGGTTGGTGTCCGATTATTAGAGTCGCTCCGGGTTGGTGTCCGGTTATTAGAGGAACTCTGGGTTGGAGTCCGGTTACAGAGGCTCTCTAGGTTGGGTTCCGGTTAAAGTTTTCCCTTAGGTCTTGGTACAAGGCCTTAACACAGAAATTAAGGTTCGACATTATGCATTCCATCATTATAAAAGTGGTTTCTGATATTGCATGTGATTAGTCGACTAGTAGAATATCCATGTGAATAAGTAAATGTATTTATTTCATTTTATTTTTGCCATATTATGCTGAAGTTCAAGTTTAAAAGGAATTTGTTTTAGTTATACATTTCCTTAAATTTTTATGATTAATTATGAAAGTTTCCACTGTATTGTTTACCCTTACTGAGCATTTGAGCTCACCCCTTTCTATGTTTTACATTTTTCCCAGGATTCCAAGAATTTTATTGTGATTGATATGCAGGGTTAAGCCAAGGGAATAATGGCATTCATAAATATTATTTATGTTGTTTTGTATGTCTCAAAGTGAAATGTAACATTCATATATGTAATCTATTTTCCAAGACTGTTAAACTGGTCAGTCCTTTAGGACATGATTCCTTGTAATCATGCCAATGTATTAAAATAATGCACTGAATCTGGGTAACTGGGGTCGGGGTGTTACAGTAGTGATTGAGTATGCACTCATGCTTTCTCCTGGGGATATATTCTTTTATTTATTGTTCATTTTCCAATGTATTCTTGTTTTATGTATGTGTTTTATATTTGACTATCTGTATTTAGACATATAATGTACATGAATGGTTGTATTATTCTGCACTTTCATTCTTGATATTTATTATATCGATCTTTTTTTATTATTATCTTTTATTTAATTTAATTTATTAGGCTTATATGATATTTATTATTAACTAGATGATATATTCTTCCCATTAAACCACCTTTAGACCCTCACTGAATGTTGGATGCCTCTGGTGTATGGGGAGGTGCAATTGATTCCATGTGAGTGATCATCTTAAAGAACCATTTCAGTATCTCCTGGGTCGCTAAGTTAGAAATTTGGATATTAGAAAATATTTTTATAATCTGTTTTTTGTTGAGTAGTATAGATAGTGAGTATTGTAAAGGGTTATACATGAATATGGCTTGAATATATTAATTTAGTCAATTGAATTGGGATTTTAGAAACTAAATTGTTAGAATCCTATATACATAAAGTAATAAAACATGAGATAATAATGATTTCATAGGATGAAATATATGTGTATTTAATAATATTGTCATTTATATAAAATTTTTAAGACTATAAAAGAAAACTCATTAAATATTGAGTGTGATAATCCATCCAAATAAAACATATCTCAAGACCCAGATAATCCAACCGGGCAGGGTATGCTGAAGCTAGATACTCATTGATTATCTTGTGTAAGTCATGTTGGGTATGGGTGAACCTAATAGGATTAGTTAAACATATTAAACTATGAGATTTATGTTACTCATGACTAAGAAACCCTAATAGGATTAGGATACTAAAGTAATAGTTCTGAATATTATCTATATAATGGATTTTTAAAAAGGATTGACTACTTAACTATCCAAGAGTCATATGTGATAGGATTTTCATGATTACCTACTTAAATTTATAAGTGATGATATTAAACTATAGAAGACTCATTACTTAATGAAATATGAATCTTGGTCTACTAATGGTAATGATATAAGGGTTATCATTTTTTGGGGATTACTTTCATTAAAATTACTTGATGAGAAGATAAAGAATATGATACTCACCCAAAGATATGTCTTTTTTGTAGATTTTTTCATGCATCATATTTATTATTTTGAGGAATATTATATATATAACCTATAAAGTAATATTATATTAGTATTTAAGGATGATAAATTTTCTCGAAGACAACTATTATAATATTTTAAATCTAAATGTTATAAAAATAAATTTCTCTAAATATGATTCATGGGTGTTAGATTTTGGCTGGTCATTGTGAATTTATGCTGATAAACACAGAAAAATATGAGATAATCGAATAAAGGTGAATTATATATTTATGTTGTCAATAGGGTAATATTTTTTGTATTAGAGGTTGGAATATATGTTGTAAGTCTATATCGTGAAAGAGTTTTGGAATTTAAAAACTATTATTATGTTCCTACCATAAATAGATATTTGATTTTTGTATCTTATTTGGACAAGATGGGTTTTTTATTCATTGTTAAGAACAATATTTATTCTTCATACATGAATGAAATATTTTATAGAATTAGTAATATGGTGAATGGTTTATATAACATGAACATAGATAATAAAATGTAAAACATTTAGAATAAGAATGTTAAGGAATATTCTAACTCCACTAGAATTTATTATTGTCACCTTGGAAATTTAAATGAGAAATACATTCAAAGAATCCATAGAAAAGTGAAGGGTGTAGTGAACTATATAGGAACACTAATAGGGTGAGGGAATCAATTTTCTACTATTTTATGGAATTTCATTTTCAATTTTAATTATCCTCTATTTATATGTGAATATATCTCTTGTAAAATAGGTATACATCTTTTAATGTTCTATAAACACCCACCACAACATTCATTATAGAGAATAAATAAAAAATAGCAGCATGTAGGGATTTATCAAGATCAATTCCAATGTGGATACCTGATCCTTGTTGTGTTTGGGTCGATTTCTGAAATAGAGGGAAATTTCTAATATGGAAGTGTTATTACAACTGGGAGAGGGAAGTGTCTATACATTAATCGTTGAAATTTTTCTAGTATATTACAAGATAGGGGTATTATACTTCCTAGAACCTTATAAAGAGATAGTAGCTATCTTTAAATTGTTCTTCAGAATCCTTATTCGAATTTCATAGATTATTCTGGTAGACCCTATTTATTTAATGTTCCTCCTCAAACAAATCTTTAATATAATATTTCATAAGAATTTAATGTCATTGTATCATAGAAGTCAGATATTATTGCACAATTAACAGGTTTCCAACTACCATAATATTATCAGTAACACTATATACAATTCAACCTCATTCTTTAACTCAGTCTGATTATAATATTCAATCATAGTGGATCTTAAAACTCTCATAGTATCAATATAAGGGATAGGTAGTAGAAATAGTATTTAGCTTCTATCTCATTAATATTCTATGATATAGAAATATCATAAGGATTTTTATTATTCTTTTATTTATTCTTCTTTGATGTAAAGTTTTCTTTTTCCTAAATTAAATCATTTTATTCTCTCTTTGATTCACAATAATCTTATTTATTGGAGTTCAATATCAGTTCTTGATCCTTCTCTCTCTATATTTGATAATCTCTATATTCAATAGGGATATCACTATTGGTATTTCCATAAATATAAACCTTTCATTGTTATATTATATTTTTTCCTTTAAATAAAAAAATCCCCACAAAATATCTCCCATATTCAAATATGGAAATCCTCTTTCAATTGCGGCAGTATGTTCTCCTCATTCAAAGATGGTCAAGAATATCTTACAGCTTCTTTAATATAAATGAATAATGTTCAAATATATCATCATTTAATATGAAAATAGGATTCATATATTTTCTTCTTTAAAATCACAAAAAATCCATATATCTTTTGATCCATGGTGGCGCACATGAATAGATCTTTTCAATGTGGATCTTCCTTTCTTGTGCAACTGTATCTCATTTCACAGAATTACCCTTGTCATGTTATTTAACTCTTATAATGTATAACATCATAAACATATTTTCTCAACACATTCCTTGAATCAAAATTTAATTTGTGATATTAATACACTAAATAATATATTCAACATTATTTGAATTAATTCTAAAACCTCCCTCTAAAACTCCTTTAGGACCGTCACATTTTTATAACTATAAAAACTTATGTAACATTTATAATATCTTACACATCATAGTTTTATTCTCAATATATCTTACTAGATCCGTTTTACGAATAAACATACATGTCACTATGATTCTGTACGTTTTAAATGTTTTTTTACCTTTACATAGTTTTTTTGACATGGATGAAAAATAGTGAAAAACTTATGTACTATTATAAAAATGTTACGTACCAAGTTCCTTTTCCAAATTATTCATCTATCCAAAAATAAAATATCATGTATATTGTGTAAATCTTGATACTTTTTAAATATAAAATTCTAAAGAAAATATATTATACATCTAAGAAAATCATATGCTTATAATTACTTTATTGAATTTTAGAGTTCTCCATAAATAAAACCTTATGAATCCATTGATATCCTTATGTATGAAATTCCTTTTCCATATTTCAACAAACACCTTAGTGAATTATATTTTTCATCTTATTGGGAAAATATTATATATATATATATAAGGAATCTCCCAAGAACTATCATTTCTATAAATCCTTTATATAGAAAATACATACATGTATATGATGTTCCTAATATTTTTTTCATTTTTTAGTTTTAATTTAAAATAAATATCTTACATATAAATTGACACTTAATAAAAAATAATCAAAACCTCTTAAACTATTTTTAGTAAATATCTATATAATTTAAAACAATGTAAGAAAATTGAAATGACTTCAGGAAATGTTAGTAAATTTTCATTCTTCCTCAACATCATTTAGAAAGTCTTCTATACCATTTAAATAATTAAACATAAGTATTTCAATAACCCTTACTACTTATGTAATCCTAGACTTATATAAAACTGCTCAAACCTTCATCCAATGGATATTTATCATGGATTCTAGAAATATTTATTCTTAGTATTCCATGGATAGTTTCTTCAAAAATAAATCCATCTTTTCTAATCTTAAATCAAGCTTCTTAATCTTCTCCAACTCCCAACTCTTCAAAATTTACTTTAAATAGGTTATAGACCATTTTCTTATCATTTAAAATCACTTTTCATTAATTACCGAGAGTTTTATCTCTAAATTCATCATATTTATGGGATTCTAAACATGAATCAGCTCATCTAAACTCATTTTCCAATATAAGTACATAGATTCCTTAAATTATTCAATGGTTGGTTTAAAATATTGAATTTTCATACATAAACACATTGAAAGTAAATATAAAACTCATCATTAAGACTCATTTCAATTCTAAAGTAAATATTTCACTTCTTTATTGACATTAAATTAAAAGGTCAAAATATAATAGAAATTCCTAAATATATTAAAACATATTTAATGATTAAAAATTATATATCCCCTTATTTTTTCTCCTTCTATCATTATCAATAGGTTCTGATTTAATTGAGATAATTATGGAATCACATTTTTATTTGTAATGTGACCAAAATTAAACAACTCTATGTCCACTTGATCCATATTAATTGTATTATATAACAGTGGTTGATCCTAAAATAATAATTGTCGATAAGAATAACCATGAAGTGATACCATATCAGATATTTCTTCTTAGTTTTTTTCAATATATTTTACGAATATAATCCTAGAATCATCTTTAAAAGACACAATATAAAATTTTAAGTGTAAGAATGTATCTCCAATTTTTCAGTTCAGAAAGAACTCCCCTTCAATAATCAAGCTTGATATAATTTAAAACTAGGATGGGAAAAGTGTTTTATGTACCTAAAATTTAGTTTTAAAGAGAATTTAATATTTTTTTTCTTCATATAAATTTGATTAATTTAAGATAGAATCTCTTCTAGGATTCCCCTTAAGGGATTCACTCCATTAACCATTATTATAATTAGTGTTATTTAAATATAGTCTCCAATAATTCTCTGATACTCATTAAAATATTGTAAGGAAACATCAACCACTACATTGTGGATAAATATTCATGTTGTATAGTTATTATCACATGTCATCAAGCTCTCCCTTTTTATTCATTATAAAACTCTGAGATTTCAGTATGAATTTGAATTTAAAAATATTTTATTTAATAACATAATTAAAATGAAACATTTAACTAAAATGAAATATGATACATTTTATTGAGATAAAATGTTATAATACAATATAAAAATTAATACATTATAAGAATAAAATATGAAACATCATTAAGAAAATTATAAGATAAATAATTCCAAAAGATAATAAAAAGATCATAAGCATGAAATTTTTATCGAGATAGCTCACCATGAATATCATACCCATGATTATAACTATATAGAGAAGAAAAAGAATTTAAAATATAATAACAATTATGACAGAAATGTAATTGAATAAGATGAATGATTTTTGTTATGTAAATAATGATATATATATATATAGGAATTAAATATGACTGTTTTATATATGGTTATTAAACATATGACCATTAGAAATATTTTGGTTGGATATATGGTCATTGGGTATGCATATATCTAATAATTATATTTAATATGTTTAATTGTTATTAAAAATTTGAAAATAATTTATTTCATAAAAGATAAATAATTAAACAAAAATAAAAATTATAATTATAATTTTTATTATAAATATGTATTTTATGGGTTCTATATTATTAATATTAAATAATGATATATTGATTTTATAAAAAAAAGTTATAATGGTTTGATAAAATTGAATTGTTAGAAGATAAATATTTAATTTAAAAGAAATGTTATTAAAATCGTTTATTGATAAAAGTGTTTATTTTTAAAAGGAATGTTTACTTAAATTGTAGTATATTTTTATCTTCATAAATTAAATTGATCACTTTTAAAGGATTGTTCTAATAAAATATTTTCATTTATAAACCAATATTTTAAAACTCATTTATTTAGTAATTTATATGAAATAAGATTAAGGCCACGTAATGTTTAAAAAGTTATTTTTCAATAAATATAATTTTTTATATATATTTTATGTTTCCATTTAAAATATAAATTTTACATATTTATAAATTTAATTAGACTAAATAAATTCAAAAAAATAATAATAATCATTTTGATATTAGGTAAGGTGTCCAATTTCATTATTAGGTATAAAAATAAGTTTTCAAGGTAAAAAGGGTAAAATTAAGTTATAAATACTTAAAATATCTTAAATATATATATTTAAATGTGTAGATGAGAGATTTATCAATCATAAATTATCTCAACTCCTTTATGTTTTCACTTTTCATCTACTTTACTTTTAAAATGACGACCTTATGCATTAAGGAATGGGAATTTGGGAAAATGACACTCAAAACATGCCTATAAAAGGACCCATTCTCTACCCCTTCCAAACCACTATTTTACTTAGAATATCTCTTTAATACCTAAAAATTTAGATCTCTGAAATCATATTATTATTTTTCTTTCCTCTATTTCCAAGAATTAATCCTAAATATTTCATTCTTAATGAGCTTGTGCTAAGAAAGAGTGAATTCATCAAATTAAGTACATGGTTCTTTACAATATTTTTCATTTACCATCCCATATAAATCTTTATAAAATAATTTTACATTATAATGATGTTATATTAATACCATTATTCTTATGATAAAATAAAATTACTAATGTATAACTCTATACTCTTACTCATTCATTGGTATAGCATGTTCTTATTTGGGTCGGTTCAACCACCTACATGAACGATGCTCTATTAACATCTTTCTTTTCATCATGGATAAGTATCAAAACATTAATAATAGTTATATATGATATTATTAGTAATTTATTTCATGAATTTTATTCCATATAGATGACACAAAAATTAATGTTCATTATAAAGTAACTCATTATTATCATTAAATTTCCAGAAACATGTTTATCATGGATTTCATTCTTTTAAACCATACTCATAACCTCTATAAAATGAACATGAGACTATTTAAATTATTTAATATCAAAATTACCACATTATTGACTAATATAGTAATGATTAACTTGGTATCAAAGAATAATAATCTATAATGCCATTGTGGAACTCATACGAAATAATCAAAATTGCAGACATCTAATGATGAAAATAAATAATAACCAACTAATATATATATAATGAATGAATATAAATTAAGATTATAAAATTAAATTAACAAGAATAAGGACATGAAATAATTGATTAAGATTTTTATGTTTATTATACCTGAGGTTAAAAATATTTTTTGAATGTTGACAGTAAATGTAATGTTTTCTAATATCAATTTTCAATTCATTGAGTTATGATTTATTATCACCACAAATATTGTCTTTTGTGGTATATATTACCCCATGGATGTGTTTAATCATAAATTTAATAAAGTTAAATGTATTTAAAAGTATATCTCATGTTTTAACTTTCAATGTCTTTTGATTCGAAGGTTTCCAAAGTCATGAGTGTTTATTTTCTAATATCATTTTGAAATCAAGATTACTTATGCATAAACATTCATTTGGAGAAATTGTATGTTCTTTATCTATAAAATAATATATATATTATTCTCTTATGGTTTTTTTGGGGATAAAATTTCTTCTTTCCATTTCATCTCCTTTTGGATCACAATTTGACTAAAAGGATGTTTGTAAGTGGAGTCAACCATATCTTTTCTTTTTGGTCAGAACTATTTATCATCCATGTCCATATTTATTATATATTTTATGGATTTAATTATTTATAATTCCATGATTGTTTAAATTAATTTTAAATTGTCCTATAATATCTTTAAAAATAATTAAATTCATATTTATTTGTTTTTTATGGCTATTTTCTATTTACTTTTAATTACGTTACAATAGTGTGAAAAGAATCATCCTTTTTAATGTTTTTGTGTGAACACATTTTCCCACAATATTCTTCATTTTTATTTAAGAATATTCCTATCCAATTTTTCATGGTTTTCCAAAATAAGTTTTATTATAGTTATTTTATAAAATATTTTCTTTTAAAATAAATCTTATCAAAAATAAAGTATTTTTATTTTTATTTTTCAAAGTGAATATTTAATGTTCTTATAAAGTGTTTTTTATCTATTTTAACATCATTTAACATTTCTTATCTTTCACTGAGGATATTATCTAATGATACCATCCATATCATTTTTATAGATATATTATGATAATGTTTTATATAATTTTTCATAAATATCATTTATTTCACATTGTTTAATCAAGATATGATGGGATTTTGATTGTTTTCAGGTTTAAATGATAAAAATATGTATGGTTTATCTTTATATAATGGATGTCTCTGATATATGCCTCCAATTAATTGAGTAGTATTTTATATCTCATGATATCAAAAGGTTACATGGGTGGTGAACCCAATCCCAAATATTTAATGGGTGGTGAACGGAAACCCAAAAGATACATTGATGGTTAGTCCAAGCCCAAAAGTGTACATGAGTGGCGATACCAAACACAAAAGTGTACATTTGTGGTGAGCCTAAGACCAAAGGTGTACAAGGGTGTTTAAACCAAGAAAAAAAAGGTACACAGTTTGTTATCCTGAGCCTAATATATTATTTAAGGGTGGTTATCCTAGTCCATTGTTATATGAAACTCTTGGTGGTTAACCTTGATGCATGTTTTTTATCATATTTGTGTTATATTTATATATTATGAATCATGAATATATCATTTTCACATATTATTGACTCATGTTTCTACACTCTAAAGACTAATGTTTTATGAAAAAGTATTTATGCCGTTTATTTTTATTAATTATCTATGTTTTTTTGTATGTTTTTATTATGTCATTTCTATGAAACATCATTATGTTATCACACCCAAATAATCATATTATAATCTCTTATGATATTCTATTTATATCTATTATGTTTACCCTTTCTGAGAATATTATCTCACCCCTTTCTTATTTTTCCATTTCTTGGGTATTTAAGAAGAGTATTTTGTATTATGTGTCTAAAATGGTATCACCTGAGAACACTATTTGTGGTAAATGTTAAATAATTGTTGTAAAATAAGATTGTGTAGTTAATATCTAAAGACACTAAACCTTTAGGTTTTCAGATTCTATGAATTTGTGACATGAAATTACTAAATTATATCAATTATTTAAAATATAGGTGTTTTTTAAGGTTTATATAACTTGGTATCAAATCATATGTGTAATTTTTTTATTTCTCACACTTGATTTGAGACTGTGGGTCAAGGGTACTTTAGTTAGTATCATAGTAGGGTTTAGTTATTTTTTAAAATAATAAAAGGATAAAACCAGATAAAACTTATGATGATTCATTATGAACCTAAAATTTCATAGGTTAAAATGAACCTATCATAATTTAAGACAAATTCTGATTGATTTCCCTTATCCAATAATCTCTTACTCTGATTATTATTTATTTTTTCTCATAGAAACCTTTTTATTTTTAGTCAATGGATATAACTAGGAGGAATCATGTTAACAATGAGTGTGATGGATAATTAGATGATTATAATTATAATAAATAAAATGTTATTGAATATTTGGTGAAAATATTCATGGAAATATTATCTCAAGTTATGAATAATAGCATAAACCATGTTGAGCTCTTAAATGCACCAAATAAGGATCAACGCGCTATTTTTTCTCCCATGCATCAAAAAAACCATCCTCTATTAGATATTTTAATCCACTAATTATTGAGAAATATATTAACATGATAGATAATATATTTTCTAATATCCAATCCTCAGAGAAGGAAAAATAAATTTTAGTTTTCAGTTGGTTGGAAGGTGAAGCAGAACAATTGTGGAATTTAATAAATAAAAGGAGGCTAATGGTATAAATCAACTACATGAAATGGTAGGATTTTAAAGAAGTTAATTTTAAATAAATGTTTTATTTAAAATATTTACACTAAAATAGATATAGAATTACTAGAGTTAATAAAACATGAGGTTGTATCCTTTTGTACCTATGAAGAAAACTTCACAAGACATTCAAGGTATGCTTATGGGTTTATCATTAACCATAAAAGAAAAATAAACCATTTCTTTAGTATCTGAAAACCAAGTCACTGAAATTACTTGGCTATAAGGGACTTTGGTAGAAATGAGGAAATTGTATGATGTGATATCATGGTATAAATGGATATTTGAAACTCTCATTTTTATCATGGTTGTAAGGATTATAATAGAATAAAATAGTATTAAGGAAACTCAAATAATAAAACTCATGGAGGAAATAATATTAATCTTTATAGATGTTGAATATTTGGGAATAAGCATGGGGTATTTTCACAAAGGAATTTGTAAATTATTTATATGTGAGAGAGAACTTTATCAACCACATGAATGTTAAAGGGATATAAAGAATGAAAATATTTATCAATCTAATACACCACTCACACTATAATTCTTAAATTATAAGTAGTATAGAAATTATTCCAACCAGTGAACCAAACTAAGGCTTAATGATGAAAATATACATTAGTAACCTCCTAAACCAAGGGATAAAGGGAAATCTAATTAAATAAAAATTATTTTAGTGGGTCATGAAAATTAAGTGATGTAAGTCACACTCATCATTCACTCTATAAATATAAACATCTTGTTTGATCCTAGATCTATCTACTCATTAATATCAAGAATGTTTTATAAGAGTAGAAAATCACATCCCTAATTATAAGATTATGAATTATTGGTGAAAACTCATATTGGTATTTTTATTTCACCCTTGGTCTAAAACCATTCTCTTATTGAAGCATGTGGTAATGTGTCACTTGAAAATAATATTCTTCTTCTTTAAGTTTAATTTTGTGTGATTGAAGGCATGGATTGTCTCTCTACAAAGAGTCGATATCAATTTCTTGAATAAGTAAATCACATTTTAATGTCCCAAATAAACCTATGATAGTTTATCAATTAAAGGTTCAATATGAACATTTTTTTGGAATTACATCCATTATATGGGTCTTAATACCAAAACACGACGGATATTTAGATCAAATTATTGGGGATAAATCCAATTTCAGAGATATATATACTATGATGGAAAACATGAGTTTTTTAGTCATACCTAATATAGTGTCGTTAATATCTCATTGGAAATTATATCTTGATTATTTTATATCTTGTGGATACCCTAGACTATTTTCATTAGTGAGATATTTCTAAAATTTTGAGGATGTAATTTATTTAAGGGGGTAGAATGTAACACCCTAAGATTTTAGTATGAATTTTTCTTTAATAAATATAATGTTAAATAGCTTGTTTCACATGAAACACAAAACTGAAATGGAACATGACATATTTTATTGAGATAAAATATTATAATTTAATATAAACATTAATACATTATGATAAAACAATATGAAACATCATTAAGAAAAGTACATAATGAATAAATCCATAAGTAAATAAAAAGACAACAAACATGAAATATGTATCCTTATGTTTCTACATGAAGATCATGAACCCAATTATAAATATGGAAAGAATAAAAAACATTAGAAATGTAATAGACATAGTGAGATATAATTAAATTAATAGGATGAATGATTTTAGTAATGTATATAAGGATATATAAAGGAATAAATTATGACTGTTATATATAGTCATTAGAAATATGTCCATTGAAAATAAGGTCATTGGATATATGGTCATTGTGTATGAATTTATCCAATAGGTATATTGAAGATGTGTAATTTGTAGTAATAAATTGAAAATAAAAAAATTCACTAATCATAAATAATGAAAAAAAAAAGATAAAATTTAATTAAATTATTTTATTATAAAAATGTATATTTATGTATTATATATTATTATGAAAAAATGATTTTATATATTTATATAATGAAAATAAATATTATAATGGATTGATAAAATTTAATTATTGGTAGATAAATAATTAATTTTGAGTATATTTGACTAAAATCATTTAATGATAAAAGTGTATATTTTTCAAAGGATTGTTTTTTTAATTCTTTCTGTATTTTTATCTTAATAAATAAAATTTATAAATTTTAAAGGATCATTATAATAAAAAAAATATTCATAATCCAATTTATTGACACTAATTTAATTATAAATTCATATTAAATATTATTAAGAACTCATAACGTTTAAAAGTTTAATTTATAGAAAAATAGTTTCTTCCAAATTTTTATGTTTTCATTAAAAAGATAAATTTACAATATTTAGAAAATATTTAGATTAAATGGAGTATAATTTTAAATCATAATTTCAAAATTAGTTAAGGATTTTAGTTTCATTTTTAATAACAAAAATATATTACTGAGGTAAAAATTGAGTGAGCATAGTAAAGGTAAAATAATTTAAAAAGGGTAAAACTAAGTGTTAAAAACATAAAATATCATAAATCCTATTTTGAAATTTGTGCATGAGATATTTATTGACCGAAACATATTCCACATCCATTATATTTCCACTTTGTATCAACTTTCCTTTTTAAAATGACAACATTATACTTTAAGGGATGGGAATTAATGGAAACACCACTCAAAACACACCTATAAAAAGACTCCTCTTATACCCCACCAAACTACTCATTTCTATAGAATATCTCTTAAATCCATAAAAATTTTCCCTCTTCAAAATTATTCTTATACATTTGTGGTCCTCTTTTTCCAAGAAGTAATCCAAAATCTTTTATTCTAATAGAACTCGTGTCATGGAGTGAATTCATCAATGGAAGTTCCTAGTTATTCGTAGTATATTTCAATTAACGTCTGATATAAACTATTTATAAATAGAATTATACACTATAATTATGCTATATTAATATCTTTATTATTCTAATAAAATTATATTTTTATCATATAACTCTATACTCTTACTCGTTCATTAGTGTCACATGTTTTTGTTTAGGTTAGTTCAACCACAAACATGAATGAGGTTATACCAGCATCATCATTTTCATCACGAATAAGTATAAATATATTAATATTGATTATATATATGATGTTAAATATTAATTCATTTCATGAATATTATTCTGTAAGTATCACAAAAAATGAATGCTTATTATAAAGTAACTTATTGTAATGGATAAATTACTCGAAACATGATCATCGTGGATTCCATTCACATAAACCATAACTATACCTTCCATAAATTGAAAATGTGACTAAATAAATCATTGAATAAAAATGATTCAACTGCCTTGAATAATTTTTAATGATGAAATTGGTTTCAAAGAATGGGTATTTACATCTCCAATGTGAATCTCGTACAAAATAATCAAAATTAAAAACATTCAATGATGAAAATAAACATCAAAATAACTAATATATGTATAATGAATAAATTTAAATAAAGAGTATAAAATTTAATTTATATTAATAATGATTTAAAATAATTTATTAAGATGGTTATATTTATTATACAAGAGTTTAAACTAATTTTATGGATGTCCAGAGTAGAGGTATGTGTTTTTCATCTCAATTTTCCATTCATTGAGATATACCTCGTAATCACCACATATATTCATTTGTATGGTGTATATACTTATACATAGATATTTTTCATCATAATTTTAATAAATTTTAAGGTATTTAAATTTACATCTCATGTTTTCTCTTTTAAGGTATTTTGATTCAAAAGTTACCAAAATCGTAACAGTATATGTTCCTAACTCACTTTGAAATCGAGAGTATTTATGTTTAAAATTATATTAAAAGGAATTTTATGTTATTTACCTCTAAAAATACATTAGTTTCTTATAATGTTTATATTTATATTTTTTACCTATATTATTATCATTTCATCCCCCTTTGGTTCATAATATGTTCAAAAGGATGTTTGTTAGTGGAGTTGACCTTATCTTTTCTTTTTGGTTGGGAATTTTTTTCCTCCATGTACATAATATTTATATTGATTTACAAATTTCCTTGTCTCTAATTATATGATTTTCTAATATTGTTATAAATTTTATTTTACTCTCTTTATAAATATTGAAATTGATATTCCTTTTTAATGTTTTCTACATAAACACCTTTTCCTACCATCTTCTTAGTGTTTCGTTAATAAGATTCCTCTCTAAAATTTCATGGATTTTATAAGTAATTTATAATCCAATTTTTTTATAAATTATTTCATTTTAAAATAAATTTAATCAAAATTAAAGTATATTTATTATTATTTTTAAAGAAATATAATAATATTTTTATAAAGTGGTATTTCATCCATGTAAATATCCTTTAATGTTTCTTATGATTTGTTGGGGTATGCTCTAATGATACCATCCACCTTTTTCTTTGGATTTTTTATGATAATGTCTTATTGAAGATTTCATGAAACCCATTTATATCCCACATGTTAATCAAAATATAATGATATTATAATTGTTTTCAAAATGGATTTCATATATATGGTCTATCATTATATGATAGGTGGGTTCGATATAGCCCTCCAATGAATTGGGTAAAGTTTTAAATCTCATGAGATCAAAAAGGTACACTTTTGGTGATATCAATACCAAAAGGGTACACAGGTATTAATCCTAATACAAAAATGTTAAATGAGAGGTGATCTCATTCCCAAAAGGGTATAAAAGTGGTGATACCAAGCCCAAAAGTGTACAAGGGTGGTTTACCCATGCCTGAAAAGGTACAGAGGTGTTTATCCCAAGACAACTATATTATGGGCGGGTGGTTAGCCTAGTCAATTATATGATAAATGTATTAGTGGTTAACCTTTTTTCATGTTTTATACTCATATTCATGTCATGTTATTTTGATATACATCATGCATATGTCATGTTTATATATTAATACACGTGTTTTTGCACTCTCAATAATCATGTTCCATATCAAAATCATTATGTTAAGATTTATGATTTATGATCAATGTTTTTTCAGGTATGATTATCTTATATTATATCCATTCACCTTGATTATTTTATCATACCATATGATCATCATATTATCACTTATTATCTTTTATTTTTAACTCTTATTTTCACACTTACTGAGCATTTGAGTGTCTCAGTGGACCGGTGCAGACAACTGAGAGGGGGTGTGAATCAGGCATCGCTAAATTCTATTCCTAATTACAATTTTTATTTTAATATTTATCCCCTATAGGTATGTAAACTTATTTTTTTGATTAACATAGATTTATCTTGATATCTTTTACAAATAAATAATCACCCACATGCAAAGAAGTAATGAAAATTAAAAATAGCATGATATATTTTACAAGTTTTGGCCCCTCTTAGTAAACCTAATCCTTATTATTCTTTTGAAGTCCAAGTCGAAAATTCACAACTACAATGTTATAATCAATAAAAGTGGAGTTTATAATGGATTATCATGTGCCCAAGTGTTTTCTCTACACTTCTAAGATGGTAAAGTATCATCCTAAAACTATTTCCATGTCTAACATACCACTAAATTTCAAAATTACACTACACTTCAGTCTCTTAACTAGTCATAAAACATAAAAAAATATTAAATATATCATATTTTATCATAGGATATCAATTTATCTATAGATTATAATCTTATTCCTATCAAATGTAGATTCTTCATCTCTCTTTATATCTATAATAATACAAGCATGAATCTTAGTCATTGATTTCATCAAAATTCATAGATCTTGTTCAAAATCAGTTTATAAGACCATCTCACCTGATCTCCTATAACCTTAAAATAGCAATCATCTCATTAACAATCTTCATGTGATTCAACACATAAATGATGAATAGCAGTAGTGGTGTTATAATTTCTTACTCAAACTTCTTATTCTTCCTTTCTTACTATATCTAAAATAATGTGTATCATTGGAAGGTTATTTTCATCTCTTATTCCTTAACTAGATATGATTTATAGAAATAGTTCATCATCATTTTCTTATTATTCTTATCCTTTAATACTTAGATAATAATCTTCGTCATCACTGTATTAGGTTCTCCTTCTTTTTATATCTCTATATGTTCTTCCTGGTAACAGAATCTTGAGTACTATATCACTTTAATCTCTCTGTGTATATATATATATAGGTCACAACAATATTTTTTCTATATTTTAATATATAAAATCTCCTATGAATGTTTTTATGCCATTATCTCATTTTATTTTTCCTTAATGGTTTATATGTGTGATTGTACCCATGATCACCATTTCTTTTATCATAAATTTCCATATGGATTTTTTCCCACATTCTCAAATATTAATTTTACATCTAATGGATTTCTATTTTAAAATACTAGGAATAACCTTATTCGATTTTTAATTTCTCATTTTTCTCAATCAAAAAAATATTATACATTATTTTATAGGAATTTATTATATTAATATTCTCATATCTTTCATATACATATTTATTTAAAATATTTATAACAAAAATATTGAAAACAAACAAATACACAACTTATGGCATGGATCATTCTTATTTTGTCATGAGAACTTCAATGAAAACTAGTTCAAACATCATTTTTAAGTCTAAAAACTCTAGTGAGAAACTCATAACACTTTTTAACAAATAAAATATGAATCTCAATTTATTTTTTTAGATTTAGAACTTTAATAATAAAACATTAATTTTTACACTTTCATTTCTAGATTTTTTTATATGGGAGTTATTTATTTTAGGAAAGATAAATTCTCATACACCCATATCATCTTGTATCTTAATCTTCTCAACTTGAAGACTAATTATATATTTTTTTAGATTGAATAAAAACATTTTTTTACTTTTTTAAACCTCTAAACAATATATCATTCATCAACTAAGTTTGTTTCTATGTTTTTCTCTATTTTTATCACCAATGTTTAATATGAAATATTCTCATTTGAAATTCACAGAACCCTAGAATAGTGATCCCCAAAATTCATTCTTATTTAATATTATTTAAAATAAGCTTAAATCACAGATCATTATATCTTAATAATTTTTATAACTTTAAATAATGGATTCAACATCTTTAAATGTCATTGCCACTTCAAAATCATCACTACTTTAATTTATCCATTTTCTCATGATTTTTCTTAATATCTAGCCAATTTTTCAACCTTATGATGCTAGATATACCCTAAAAAGATATAAATTACAATGTGTATATGGTTCATGACTTTTTAAAAAATTTAACCTCAACATAGATGTACCTTATGAAGTTTTATTGTAATGTTCAGTGTACCCTATTAAGTCTAGTTCTTACTCAAAATAGGATTCATGCATTGTACCCTATAAAGTTCCAAGTATCTTATGAGGATTATAAAAGAACCTTAATAAGTTTATTTTTCACAATGTGATATACCTTATGAATTTCAAACTATTTTTGTCTCTTAGTTATGATATTATAGACTATTTTTGGTCTCTTAGTTATGATATTATAGACTATTTTTGTCTCTTTAATTTTTCATTTCTTATAGTAGTAGTTTCATTAACCATTAATGTATGATCAAACACCACTTTACCCATAAACTGTATGGGAAACATCTTCATCTCCATTGGTGGGTGGATACTTACTCCACCACCAAACACATTTACTTTATTTTTTCTAATTAGATTGACAATATTACTTTGAAAAAAACATCTTTTACAAAAAATAAAACTTAATCCAATATGGTACTTCAATATCCCCCTGGGATTTGTTGTTAATTCCAAATTCACTTCTAAACACCTCTAAATTTATTTTCATTCTTATCAATATAATTGAAAATAAATGAAAAGTGGTAATGTTTTTATCACTCTTATTTTCACTATAAGGAAATGTAAAAATTCTCTTCTCATATTTTCAAAACCATATCCTCCCCTTTTGATCTGACACATTCCATATTCTCCCCCCTTGTTGAGGTATTTTTTCAATTCTATGAGATAAGGGTGATACCAAATTTTCTCTTAGTAAAGTTCCATCAATTAAAATACTCTAAGACAATATGGGATAACCCAATGTATAAAGAAATGGTGATAAATTTAGAAAAAAAATCTATATATATTTAAATCATATGTGGTACCAACTCAAACATCACTTCTCAAGGTATTTGTAACCAATTTTTCAGTAAATTTTATGAATTTACACTCATTTTTAAGAAACACATGAAAATGATTCAAGTGTAAGTTTTTACTTCATTCAAATTTTGTTAGATAGTCACTCCTCCTTGATAACTAGCTTATATATAAACCAAAATATAATTATGCCTGGGAAAATCATAGTAAAATCCATATTTTTTAAGGGGATGCCCAAAATTATAGATTTAATAAAAAATAAATAAATCTTAGGAAGTTTACTTTCTTTGATATATCCTCTTAATGGGATTCTCTCCATACTTCACCATGGTTATTTATTTATTTATAAATAGTATTCATGAATTAATGATACTATTCAATGGTTGACACTACTTGATAGTTGGCCAAAAATATACCCCAAGGAGACACCAAGATACCACTTTATAACTTCTTCGTGATAGACAGACTTTCTTCATTATTCACCTTCAATCCCCTCTTTCATGATGCACAACCAATACAATATGGGAAAAAGTGTATCATTTTCAACACTTTAATGTGATAAACCCAGATAATTTCTTCCCTAGATATATAAAACGTATGTATCTCTTTATTATTCATTAATTATTGACATTCCAAATTTTCACATCATTGGACAACATGAATTTCCATTTTTTCTTCAACTTTCTTCTTAGTAAGAATACTCTTCTTGACTTTACCTAATAATGAAAAATTGTTTTTTTTTTAGATTTCTCCATTTTCCTAGCCTTTTCCAACTAAAATAGTGATAGGATTAAGAAATATTTTGGAAAATTCTTATTCTTATTTTTGTGTGTAGGATCTATCTTCATATAAACATTCCTGGTATGTGGATTTATTAGTTATTTTCCTTTAGATTTTAACAAATTATCTTATTATGGAATCCATTTAATTCACTTAGTGGCTAAGTTTATATCCTACTTTCACCTTACAAACACATATTTTATAGATTATAAGTTACCCTTCATGGGAATATTATTAGGTATTTCATTAGGAGTGTCAATCACCAATTCAATCCTACTATCTATTTCTTGGATTGATTCTATTTTGGATTCCATTTTAATATCTTTTGATTTAGTATTAATGGTCATATTATAATGGTCCATGATGTGGAATCTCTTACTAATGTAGAAGAATATTTTATTCTCTACTATGATACCAATCTCATCTTTCTTCTTAGTCTTCTTGGTCATATCTTGTTCAACTACCTTCTTTTATTTTCTCCTCAAGATAGATTCACTTTTCATTGTCACCTTATTATTAAATTATGGTGACATCATATTTTCATTAGTATAAGAATTTTTATTGGTTGATACATACCAACACTCTTTATAGAAGTTTTCACCTCTATTATAGTTGTCATATATATTTTATAGAGTTTCAAATATTTTCTTCAATAAAAAATCTTTCTTTGTGAAATATGATTTTACGCAACCAGTTTCCTTGTATCTTTATCTTTACTACCCTTGATTATAATCATTATATGATTTTAGTACACTTATATGTTATTTATAAATGTAAAATCTTATTACCAAACCTCTAGAAATACTATTAATTTCTTATAAGTCTCCTTTTTTATTTAGGAGTACTCTATAAATGTTTTTGTGCATGTTATTTTTCAATGCTAACCCATTTATTTTAAGCCCCATTTTAGAGGATTCTCTCCATAGATATGCTTACATACACCCTTGACATTATGGTAGGTTTTTTTAGCATTTACCTCTATCATAATTTGTGTGTAGTTTTAATTTTTTCTATCACTACTTTTCATAATAGAATTAGTGCTCGTAGATTTAATTGGATAGTGGGATACCTTTTTCAATTAGTTTGTTATTTGTTGAACATGAGATTATTAACAACACATTTTACCACTAATAAGAGTATTATTAGAATAAATATTCCCTTAATATATTTATATGGAATCATTATTTCTCTTATTAGATTTTGAAGTCTCTATAGAGGTAACTCCCATATTTTTCAGTCTGATATCCAATTCTAGTCATTTCATATTTATTAAGTATTCTGGTATTTAAGTGATTTCTCCCTCTCTTATAAATATATTCTTAAAATTCCTCATATAATCCTTATTAATTTTATTTATATCTAATATTGAATTATCCATATCTCTTACTCTCTTATCTTTTACCTTCAGATGTGCATCTTATACATTCATAGAGACTTGATGAAGATTTTCAAATTCATGGAACACTTTGAAAAATTTCTCAAACACCACATTATCATAGAAAAATATTTTCAATACTTCCTAAATAAAGGTAAAACCATCATTACAAACTGAAAAATATTTATCCTTGGAAATCATATGTTTTGTGGGGGTGATACATGTTCCAATCATTTTGAAAATTCATCTTCCATTGCATCAGTATCTAACTCAAACTATAATTTTTTATCCAATATCCTATTGATTTAGGAAGATATATATGTGAAAAATTCAATAGGAATCTTATTCATATATCACTTTATCTCTAAATTAAAATCAATGAGTTATAATTTAATTCATCTTCTTCACAACTTGAGAAAGATTCATCACTAGAGGATTTATATTCAAATGATTTAAGAATATTCTCACCACTAGGATTATTTTCAGCTAATGGTTAACCCTCTTAAATCTTTGAACTATTCCTTATCTTCTTTTTCTGTCTTTTTTTCAATTTTCTAAAAGTATTGTCTAAAATATCCAATTATTTTTTAATAGGTATGGAATTTTATTTTTCCACATGAAGCTCTTCTAGACACTCTTTACATATTAACTTTATATATTCAAATAAATACAACTAGTGTTTAAAAATAGATCAAATCATAAGAAACTTTTTTAGATATTATACTAATTAAGAGTCCTAATAGATTGGTTCAAACACCTGAGAGGGGGAGTGTATCAGGTGTTCATTAACTCATTTATCAAATTTATATTTATATTTTAAGCTTTAACCCCCATTTAGTATTTGAACCTCTATTTCTGGTAAAGATAGATAGATATTTATATATTTTATGAAACAATCATAACCCACATATAAATATGTAATAAAGTAAAAATAATATACAATATTTTTCAAGGTTCAACCCCTCTTAGAAAACCTACACATTACTATTATTGGAATTTATGAGTCATGTACCCAAGTGTTTCCCATATACTTTAGATAGGGTCAAGTGTTATCCTAAAACCATTTACATTTCCAATATTCCACTATACTTCAGACTCCCAACTAGTCTTGTATCTTCCAAATTATAAAGTAGATAATATTTTAATAGAATATGTCAATGTATCTACATAATCAGATCTACTTCCTCTCAAACATATAATCTTCAACATCCTTTACATTTTTAATAATTCTAGTATGCAACCCAATCTCTAATTTTATCCAAAATTCCAAATCATGCTTATTAGTTTTTAATCTACTCTCACTTGAGATCCTGTGTTTTTTAAATATCAAGTAGCACCTCAATAATACTAGAGGAATTCAACACATAAATGATAAATAGTAGAATGGGTATCACTCCTAATCACTTAAACTTATTATTCTTCCTTTCTCACTACATTTTCATTACTATGTATCATAGGAAGTTTCTCTTCATATTTTATTTCTTGATAGGGAATGATTAGTAAAACCTTGTTGACGCCATTTTCTTATAATTCTTCTTTGATGCTAAAATGGTCTTCTCATTTAACTCTATATTGTTTTTTATTTACATTGAGATCTCTAAATGTTTTTCTCAGATACTCACTCTTGAGTACTAGATCACTTTAAACTCTATATATATATATATATATATATATCTTTATTTTTATATACATGTCATAGAAACATGTTTCTATATTTTAATATAGAAAAAATCCTTTTAATATTTATGTTCCATAATATAATTTAATTTTCCTACAGAAGTTTGTACATGGGACTTTACCCATGATCAATATTTCTTTTCTCATGAATTTCAACGTGGGTGTGTCCCCAAATTCTAACATATTATTTTTGTACCCAATGGTTTCCCCTGGTAAAATATCAAAAATACCCTTATTATGTTTTTGATTTATCATTTATATTAGAAAATTAAATATTACTTATTTTTTAACAGAACGGTATGAGATCCTTATTCTCATATATTCCATAAACATCCACATTTCAAAAAATACATCAAAGATATATACAAATCATATAGTTTCATAGTTTGTGGTGTGGTTTATTGTCACTGTGGCATGAGATATTCTATGAAAAAAAGTATATAAACCAAGTTTAATTTTGAAACCCCCATCTATAAAATCATAAAAATTTCTAACTCATATAGTATGAATTAAAATTAACTTTATGATATTTAAAAAAATGAATCATATAACATGAATCCTCAAACATTCATTTCTAGGTTTTTTTATCTGGAAGTTCTTCATTTCAAGATAGATAAATCCCCAACATTTCATATCATCTTTGATCATTATAATATATGATTTAATATTTTTTACCTCATTTTTTTTCTTGAATCACAACATTTTTTTATGTTTTAGACCTCTGATAAGTAAGTCGAGCATCAAATAATTTTATTCCCATTATTTTTTCCATTTTGATCATCAATATTGGATTTAAAATATTCTCATTTGAAATTCACAAAATATGGTAATGATGATCACCTAAATGGATTATCATTTCATATTCCTCAAAAAAAATATTAAATGATGTCTTATAATATGTTCAAGTTGTTTATAACATGAAACAATGGATTTAGTATCTTCAAATGTCACGTCCACTTCAGAATCTTCAATTCTATAATTTTTCAATTTTATCAAAAATAATCTCCAAATATATCCAAGTGATGAACCATTTGATTATTTATTATTGTACCCCTATCTCTTGGATTTCAATGATCACAATCACTCTTATATTGTTCTAACTTGTTTTCAAGTGTTTTTGTTGATAGGCAAAAGGTTGCCAAGGAGTTGGGCCAAGAAGGACTTAAAGTAGACTCTCTGAGTCTACCGGCCAACCGGTGGATTACCACCGGCCAGCCGGTGGTCTCTGGAAGTAGCAATGCTTTCTGTCCAGAGCCACCGGTCAGCCGGTGTGAGCTCCCCGGCCAGCCGGTATTGTCACCAGCCAGCCGGTGGCTGACCACCGGCCAGCCGGTAGAACCTGGGTAGAGAGCTTGCTCTCTGTCTGGACACCGGCCAGCCGGAGGCTTAGGACCGGCCAGCCGGTGGACCACCGGCCAGCTGGTGAGACACCACCAGTCAGCCGGTGGGCCCAGTCAAACTAGCCGTTGGGCCTTGACCAGACCTGTACTTTTGACTCCCAACGGCTCCGAAGACCTCTCCAATGGCTCCGAAGACCCCCAAAAGCCATTTAAGTGTTCCTCTCCTATAAATAAAGAACTAGGAAGCCCCGGAAAAACAAGAAAGCTCACGGGAACAGTTTTCGATCATTTGGCGAACCTCCGGCGCATTCCTTCAAGGATCCCCACATGCTCCAACTCACTTCCATAATCAAGGAGCACCACCATAGAAGCTTGGGAGCGCTCTTCATCATCACCAATCAATCCATTGGCGCCCAAGACTTCTCCTCTTTATGGTTTTTATTATTTTATCATTTTGAGCATTATTTTGAGTTTGTGAATACAAACCCCTCTTTCTCTCATCCTCTCTTTGTTTGGGTTTTCACACCACCTTCAAGGTGTGAAGAGGTTAGTCAAGTCTTCCCTGTAAAAGACTTGAGTCAAAGGTGAGCTAGCCTTCACCTGTAAGAAGGCTAGTGGGTTTCTTGCTACAACCAATAAAAAGCAAGTTGTAATAGGTTTCTAGGCTGCCTCAAAGTCTAGTGGGTTTCTTGCTACAACCATTAAAAAGCAAGCTATCGTATTAATCTCTCAACGGTTGAGTTGGGAGCGGAGACGTAGGCTTGTGATTTAAGCCGAACTCCGTTATCAATTTTGTGTCTTGCCTCTTTTATTTCTGTTGCGCTTTAACTTTTTCTTAAATTGTTAAACTTTTTTAAAAGGCAATTCACCCCCCCTCTTGCCATCACTCTCCGCCCAACAATTGGTATCAAAGGTAGTGTTTGTGTAATACCTTAACCGGTTTCAAATTCAAGATCCATTGTGATGGCTTCATCTTCTTTCGCCCCCGAAGGTTATTCATTGGGTCGTGCTCCTTTTTTTGATGGAACCGACTATACCTATTGGAAAAACCGCATGTCTACTTTTCTTAGAAGTATAGGTTATCCTATTTATAGAATTGTCATGCATGGTTACTCTCTCTCTTCTCCTGATGAATCCAAATGGACTCAAGCCGATATTAAAAATTTCGAGCTTGATGGCAAAGCCATGAACGCTCTTCATTGCGGCCTTGATCGTAATGAATTCAATCGAGTTTCCACATGCACCTCATCTCATGAAATCTGGAAACTTTTGGAGGTTACCCATGAGGGGACCAACAAAGTTAAGAATACTCGATTGGATATGTACCGTCAAGATTTTGAGTCTTTCACCATGCACCCACACGAATCAATTACTGAAATGTTTACTCGTTTTACTGACGTTTGCAATGAAAGAAAGCCTCTTGGAGATGATGTTTCTGTAGAGATGATGGTCAAGAAGATCCTTTGGATCTTACCAAGCTCATGGGCACTGAAAGTCACGGCAATTCAAGAAGCAAAAGATGTCAAGAAAATGCCGGTCGAAGAGCTCATCAGATCCCTCATGACCTACGAGATCACCATGAGGAGGCAAGCTGAAAAGGAAAGCCAACTCATCAATACTCCAAAGAACATCGCCTTCAAAGTTCAAAAAGAAGAAAGCTCCTCCTCCTCATCTTCTTCCTCTTCAAGCGGCGATTCAGAAATCGAGAACCTTGCCCGCAAGATGCACAAATTCATGAAGAAGAACAAAAAGAAGAAATCTCGCAAGGCTCGAAAGGAAGAACTCGATGAAAAATCCGAGCCCGAGGTAATATGCTATGGGTGTGGCAAGAAAGGCCATTATAAGCCCGATTTCCCACTCCACAAGACAAGGGCCAAGCAAAAGGAAAAGAAAAAGGCATTCAAGGCCACTTGGAGTGATTGCTCCTCATCCTCCTCCTCCTCAAAAGACAACGGTAAAAAATGTCTAATGGCATTTCATGAGGTAACCTCTTCCGACTCCTCTTCCTCTTGTTCTTCCAATTCATTCAATCATTTATCGTACGAGGATCTCCAACATGTGAGAGATCAATTGGAAGAAGGTTTTCACGAACTTTCTTCCAAATTTATTTCTTTAAAAAAGAAATTCAAAATTATTTCTTCCGAAAAGGATCAACTTCTCAAAGAGAAGGAAGACTTGTCCCTCAAGATCCAAAACCTTCCCGATATTGATTCTATGGAATCAACAATCAAGGATTTAAGGTAATCCCTAGCTAAGTTCATCGAAGGTGAACATAACCTTTCTAAGCTCCTTGGTTCCCAATGCATATCTAGAACCACCCAAGGGCTTGGCTATTCCAAGCAAGCTTCCTCTTCCCATGCTCCTACTATTTTTGTAAGGGGGATCTCCCAATATAAATTTTTCAACTATTGCAAAAAGATCGGGCACTTAATTTACGAGTGCGACTGCAAAAATGCCCGGTATGGAAGGCCCAAAACTATTTCCTTTAACGATGAATTTCATAGGAGAAGACCCGCCACAAGACAAGTTTGGATTGAAAAATCCCTTTTAGCGAGTCTCTCCGGACCAAAATTTATCTCGGTTCTAAAATCCTCTCCCCGGTGATTTGTTGTTTTTATTTAGGGGGAGTTAGGATCATTTAAGCCTTTTTGCATTTTTCTTTCAAAACTTTCAATTCAAAACTTTCAATTCAAAACTTTCAATTCAAATTTCAAAAATTTCAATTGGTTTAAAATCTCTATCTTGTTTTTCAATCCTTCAATCAAATTTTATGCCCCGTGCTATTTTGATAATCACAAAGGGGGAGATTTCCTTGGTTGATTGGGGGAGAAATTTTTCTCTCATGCTTTTCTTTACTTTTCAATTTATCCTTTAAAGCATGCCTTTCATTTCAGTCTTTTACATTGCTTTCTCTCATGCTTTGCTTTACTTTTCAATTTATACTTTAAAGCATGCCTTTCATTTCAGTCTTTTAAATTGCTTGTTTTGGTGATTGTGATCATCAAAATAGGGGGAGATTGTTGTACCCCTCTCTCTTGGATTTCAATGATCACAATCACTCTTATTTTGTTCTAACTTGTTTTCAAGTGTTTTTATTGATAGGCAAAAGGTTTCCAAGGAGTTGGGCCAAGAAGGACTGAAAGTAGACTCTCTGAGCCTACCGGCCAACCGTTGGATTACCACCGGCCAGCCGGTGGTCTCTGGCAGTAGCAATGCTTTCTGTCCAGAGCCACCGGTCAGCCGGTGTGAGCTCCCCGGCCAGCCGGTATTGTCACCAGCCAGCTGGTGGCTGACCACCGGCCAGCCGGTAAAACCTGGGCAGATAGCTTTCTCTCTGTCTAGACACCGGCCAGCCGGAGGCTCAGGACCGGCCAGCCGGTGGACCACCGGCCAGCTGGTGAGACACCACCGGTCAGCCGGTGGGCCCAGTCAAACTAGCCGTTGGGCTTTGACCAGACCTGTACTTTTGACTCCCAACGGCTCCGAAGACCTCTCCAATGGCTCCGAAGACCCCCAAAGGCCATTTAAGTGTTCCTCTCCTATAAATAAAGGACTAGGAAGCCCCGGAAAAACAAGAAAGCTCACGGGAACATTTTTCGATCATTTGGCGAACCTCCGGTGCATTCCTTCAAGGATCCCCACCTGCTCCAACTCACTTCCACAATCAAGGAGCACCACCATAGAAGCTTGGGAGCGCTCTTCATCATCACCAATCAATCCATTGGCGCCCAAGACTTCTCCTCTTTACAGTTTTTATTATTTTATCATTTTGAGCATTATTTTGAGTTTGTGAATACAAACCCCTCTTTCTCTCATCCTCTCTTTGTTTGGGTTTTCACACCACCTTCAAGGTGTGAAGAGGTTAGTCAAGTCTTCCCTGTAAAAGACTTGAGTCAAAGGTGAGCTAGCCTTCACCTGTAAGAAGGCTAGTGGGTTTCTTGCTACAACCAATAAAAATCAAGCTGTAATAGGTTTCTAGGCTGCCTTAAAGTCTAGTGGGTTTCTTGCTACAACCATTAAAAAGCAAGCTGTCGTATTAATCTCTCAACGGTTGAGTTGGGAGCGGAGACGTAGGCTTGGGATTTAAGCCGAACTCTGTTATCAATTTTGTGTCTTGCCTCTTTTATTTTCACTATGCTTTAACTTTTTCTTAAATTGTTAAACTTTTTTAAAAGGCAATTCACCCCCCCTCTTTCCATCACTCTCCGCCCAACATTTATATACCCTAAAATTAGGTACTTTATTATTTGCAAAGGTTTCATTCTATATACCCTATGAATTTTTAGGTACCTTATTAAGATCATCCTGAATCCTTACAAAGTTGATTTTTCACAAAGGGTTATACCTTATGAAGTTCAACGAACCTTACACAGATTAGTCTCAACCATAAAAACATAATTTCCCAACATTATGATGTCTATATTTACCTTATGATGACTATTATGAACCATATGAGGTGTATATTTGAACTGTATAGTCATTTGTCTCAACCTTAGGTGATGCAGACCAATATTATGAGAATATTATTACTTTTCCAAATTTCAGGCTTAATCTAAGAAATTACAGTTTCTTTAAATAGATTACTCATTTATTTATTTATTCTCTATGACTCTTATAAACAATTCAAGTCAACTCAAACAAATAAAATAATTTTTTGGAATATTAAAAACTATCATAGATTTCTTCAAAAACATTCCCAAGGTCTTATAGTATATAAAATACTCAAGATAGAGTATTTTCAATATAGCTTCACTGCACTTCATTTATAACACAAATAAAAAACAATTATAGCCTTTATCCATTATAAGTCATAACTAATTTCATTACCATTCAATCTTAATAAACATTTTATGGTTTCTCCATAACTCATCCAAATATTCTCCAAAACATTGAACCTGTTTTAGTATTTGAGGTACATATCTATAAGTTTTATAGTCTATTTTGGTAGCCATCTCACATTAAATCTACTAAACCTTCATAAAAAAATTAGACAATACTTTTCAAAACATGATAACCTATCATTGACATTATGATTTTATCTCCAATCATCAGATATAAGTGTTTCTTCCTATAGAGAATTTAATTTTCCATTTTAATGGTAGTGGATTCATTATCCTTCAATGTATGAGTAGCCACCACCTTATCCATAAACTATATAGGTATAATTTTTATATCTTGTTGTGAATGTATAAATACTCCATCATCCAACACATTTACTTTCCTTTTCATAATTACATTGATAAACTTACAATGATAATAAATGAAATTGGTAATAAATTCAACTTCAACCAATAGAGAGCGTTAAGTAATATTTATAATTCTTCTAAAAGGGTATCAAAAGTGAAAATTATTAATTGGACTTATTGTAATATAATAATATCATATAGTTAATTTCTAAAGAAAATAAAACTTTAGGTTTTGGGATTGTGTAAATTTGTGAGGAAATTTTTAAATTATGGAAATAATGTAAAATAATTTTTAGATATGTTTGGTTCATATTACTTAGTATCAACATATATGCGTAAAGTTATAATTTATAGTACTCGGTATAAAAGTGAGGTTTTGAGTCATCTTAATCACTATTAATTCCTGAAACATAATCATAAACAAAAAAATATGGGAATAATTTGGAACTATATATACATTTAGTGAGAGAAATAGGGATGAGATTTATTTCTCAATCTATAAAACATTTTCTTTTTAGATTCAACTTGACATTAACTCTTTATATTAACATATCCTTTTATTTTCTAGAATTTAATTTTTTTATAACTCATGGGATTCTTTCTTTTCTTAGTATTCTCCTTACGTGTGTTTATTTTCTTAACAAGATCTATAATGTCACATGCACCACTTGGTGATTAATTTTATTTCTTTATAATTTATTTATAAGGTGGTAGGATAACCATACACTCCTTTGAAAAATAGCCATCTTCCTTTCACCTCCCACATAGTTATTCAATAACTCTGGGAGAATTCTTTTTAGACAACCTCTCATGAAATTTTGATTCATGTGGAACACCTTATCTCCCTTTAGAAATTTCACATACTTGTTCTTTCCCCATCATTCCAAAAAAATTAATTGATCAATCAACTTATTTAAGAACTATTTTTTATATACTAAGTATTTTTTTTAATTCCCACAAGGTTTATTAGCATCTGTTATGTTACCCTTTTTAGGAAACTTCTCATTCCCTTTATCTAGGATGTCTTCCAGCAAACCAATAATATTATTCCTCATTTGGATTGATTATTATTTTTGATTATTTATTGATTCATTTGACACTAATATCAATAGAAAGTTTTCTATGGTCCATAGTGTGACCACTTCTACCACAGTAGAAGGATATACACTTTAGTTTGACATTATTTTCAATATTATTCTTCAGTGTCCTTTTTCACCTTTTTTATTTTTTTATACCCTAAGGTACACTCATTATTTCCTCATTGTTTCTTCATCTTCTTGTGTTATATTATTCTTGACTAATAATTATATTAATGGTACTTTAATGATATATTATATCACTAATCATTATTGTCACCACATTTTTCAATAATCAAAAAAGTTCTCCAAGCAATTAAATTTGTTTGAGGTGAACTAATTTCCTTCAATTTGTTGAAATTTATTCTATCTAATAGGATTTATTTTAGTTTTATAGCTTATTCCACTAAATTAAGGCCTTATAGAATCCCTATACTTTAGAATATTGGGACAATGGATAATTTTCTTATTCCCAAACCTCTAACATCACCAGAAATGGCCTATGGATATTTTTCTCTTCACTCTAGTAGTAGTCTGGCTAGATATTATATCTTGTACACCTTTTTATTAGAAGATGCGCTATTATTTAGGGATATTGTTATAGTGATTACATTATTAATTATTCTCACACCCACCCCTGATGATATGGTGGGTTTCTTAGTATTTTTTACACTATATTTTTCTAGATTCTGATTATAAATCTATGCCAAAAAGAGAAAAAACTTTAGTAAATAAAAAATTTATAGGATATAGATTTCCTTCTTCCATAAGATTATTATAGATGTATTATTTAATGATCCAGTGATAATATTTTATTAAAATGGTTATTGTTAGATATAATACACTAATTAGAAGTTTTTATGGTAGTATCATTTCTTTTAGATTTTTGTGAAGGTCATTCTTGGGTGTTTTCTAGATTTATCAACTTTTCCTCTAGTTCAAGACACATCAAATTTAGAGTGTTCTTCTAGAAATAAAGTGATTTAAACCTATATTGACATTACTTTATTATATTCTTCATATTATCTTTATGAATATTGTTCCCCTATAGTAAATAATTGTTAAGATCCTTTATTTTTATTACTTTAAATTTTAAAAGAGCATCATTGACATTCGTAAAGGTATTGTGCAATTCTTCTAATGCGTAGATATTTTCATCAAAGAATATTTTGATCTTAGATTTACAACCTATTCATTTCAATATTACTTATTAATATAAGGGTGAATATTATTCACAAAGTGATAAATATTTTTCCATGTATATAATAAGTTAATTGATATTTTTTTACCTTTGTTGCTTTTTTCCAAATATTTCTCCATATCTCCATATTCTTAATATAGATGTTTTTTCCATCATATAATCACTTGATTAATCTATATATGTAGGTGAAAATATCAATAGATACTTTCTTTAAATAATATTTAACCTTAGAGTGTAGTTCTTTAACTGATTCAATAGTCGCAATATTCTCATACTCGTTATAGCTTGATGTTGATTAATTAGAAGAATAATTGTCAATATATTTAGATAAAAAACCACTTTTATTACCCTTAAGTATTATTATGTCTTGTTTTTTCTTTTAATTATTCCTCATATTTTTATCCTCCTTTTTCTTTATGTTATTTAATGTTTTGGACAAAAACTCTATATTAGCATCAATCGGGATGGGAACTAAATTTCCTATTTGAAGTTATTTTGAGAATACATAAAATTTGTACTTTATATGTATCTAAAAAACAAATAGGAAAGAAATATTATATCCATACAAAGTGGATCAATATTTTCTCTAATACCAATTTAATTTCCCAGTGGATCATGAAAGAAAACAATGAGGGGGTGAATCAATGTTCACTTATTTTACGAAATTTTATTTTCTATTTTAATTATCCCCTATTTATATTCAAATATATATCTTAGTTAATAGGTATGGATCTATCAAAGGACCCTAAATACTCACCACAAAATAAAATATTTAGGATAAATAAAAAATAATAGGATATAGGGATTTTCATGTTTCGATCCCAATATGGGTACATAATATTTACCATGTTTGAGTCGAGTTCCAATACACATGGTAATCACTAATATAGGAGATTTTTTAAAGAATGAAGAAGGAATTTTTCATCCTTTAATACTATAAAGATATCTAGGATATTACAATATATTGGAAGTATACCTCCTTGAACCTTTGTAAAGATATTATAACTATCTCCAGATAATTATTAAGTCTATAGAATGGAATAGTCTTGGATAATTCTGGTAGACTCCAGTTATTTAATCTCATTCCTCAAATAATTACTATACAATATAATCTTTATTCTTTGAATATCACTCCACTACAGTAGTAAGATCATTTCCCTTGATGAATCAGTCTCCAACCTCTATAATATGATCATCAACATTAAATAAAATTCATCCTTATTCTTAAATTTAGTCTCATTATGATCTTCAATCATAATGGATATTTAATCTCCTAGAGTATATAAATAATGTTTAAGAAACTGTAATATAATTTTATATATCTATCAATATTTTTCTATGATATAGAAATATCTTAGGGATTTTTATTCTTCTCATTATTCTTCCTTGAAACATAGGTTTCTTTCTCCTGAATTCAGTCATATTCTTATCTCTTTTTATACATAATAGTATTCTCTAATATATTTTTTGTATCGGTTATTAATCCTTACCTATCTCTCTTTGATACACTTTATATTAAACATTAGCAACAAAATTTATGTTTCCATAAATAGAAGGCTATCATACTTTCCCTATATTTCTCCCTAAACACAAACAAATCCCCCAAAAATATTTCTATTCAGATATGGAAATTCTCATTGAATTGTGGAATCATGATATCCTCATTAAAATATAGTTAAAATTTAAATACCCAAACATATAATACATAAATATTACATATTAATAGATGAATATTTATTACATTACATTATAATCCATGCTAGAATCATTTAGGTCAAGTGCCTTTATAAACTAAGATACATAAACAACTGGTTCATAAGTAAACTATATCATCTCCAACAAAGTTATTAATAATTATCACCCTTATTAGACATTTCATAAATAATACCTTCATTCATAACCTAAGGAAATTAAATATAAGAAAGTGTGATCTCAGTTGCTCCGTAAGGGTAAAAGAATAGTTATCAACACAACATGATCTAAGGTTATGAGAACATGATAATAACATTTGACAACCATACCCTTCATATCATAGATCATAAATGTGATTCATGACATAAATATTGTTAGTTCATAAGATATTAATCATAAAGGAATAAATGAACATGATCTATGAGTTCATAAAATTGGTATAAGATAAATATTTTTTGCATGCACATAAGCATAGAAAATATTATACCAAGGCTATCCACCAAGACATTCATAACATATTAGGCTTGGGAAAACCACAAATTTACATTATTAAATCTTGGTATAACCATAAATGTACCCTATTTTAGGCTTTTTATAACCTCTTTTATACCCTCTTTTATTCTTGGAATAACCTCTTGTGTACCCTCTTTTGGGCATAAAATAACAACCTTTTACCCCCTTTCAAGATTGAAATAAACTACTGTGTACCCTTTGATCTCAAATAAATTAATAATTACTCAATTAATTGGAGGTATATATAGGCCCCACTCATAAAATAAACAACACATTTTTGTGCCACAAGATTATAAAACATTCATCATATCAAAACCCTTGAAAATAAATCAGTTTCATAAATTTCATCATAACAAATCCCATGGAAACAAAATTGGTTTCATAAAAATATTTTCATTAGAAACAGAAAACATCCACATAATTAATAAATATGGTATCATTGGATAATTTCTCTAATAAATATTAAGTAACATAAAAGTATTTCATATTAGATGGAAAGTGATTTTTAAACTAGAATCACATTGAACTTTTTTTGAGGAAAATAACCTTCTCTTGAAAATCATGTTTTTAAAACTAAAAATTCATAAAATATTATGGAAATTATTTTATTTGAAAATAAAATTGAAAAATTATAAATTAAGATTTAATAAATTGAATGTTCTTGATGGAAGGAAGTTCTTTTCATGATGTACGCATTAAAACAAGGATTCCTTTCACATTTTCGGTAAAATCTAAATGAGACTTATTTGGAAAATGAAATAAAGATCCATTTTAAAAGGTTTTTTAAAATGTAAAGAAAGGGTAAAAATGATTTTATATGATCATATAATAACATTAAATCATTCTTGAAAACATTTTTAAAAAACATGGATATGGAAGCAAAAGGGTTTTCAGACAAAGAGAGAAATAAAGTTGGTTTTCTTTAAAAGAATTATTTATTGAGTACATAAAGGGGGGAATAAATAGAAAATTTTATTATCAGGGAATAACCATAGGATATTATAATTCATGAATTTATTGAGAAATAGTTCATAAGATTTCATCATCAAAATTATAACCATAAACAATCTTGAAAAATAATGAGATTGTAATATCAAACCCTTAAAACTTCGATAAATTTTTAATATGAAAACCTATTAAAGAGATAAACTTATATGGATGTATATATACCACAATTTTCCTGAGAATAATCATAATATACATTCATGTTTAGTATATACACCACATAAAAGAAACAATAGGTGTATAAGACATGTGTCCCATAGAAATAAAAGTCAGAAAAAATCCATTACTTATTTAGTGTAATCCTTGATAATGAATAACATAAAATAAAATATTAAATATAATTAATATAACAATATTCATGATATAATATTTCAAGTTTTCAGTATATACACCTCATAAAATAATTTAGGTGCATAACATAACATATTTCTCAAAGAAGTAAAATTGAGACAAAAATCCATTACCTTAAGTCTTAACTTCATTCGTACAAATTTGAACCTCTTGTGTACTAAATATATGTTTATTATAAAAATATTACATAATAATAATAATATATATCATAATATATATGATTTACTTATGACCTTTTATTAACCCTTTATTAACAATTCCTTGTTAAAATCATGTTTCGAATAATAACTTCTTCATTTTTCATGTAGGTTTTCATTTAGTATATTTGATCCATTTATTTTTATATTGGTTAAATCATATATATAATTTTAACTATGATATATATTCATACTATAATTATCTAGAGTAATCTGTAAAGTGTAGATATGGAAAATGATTTACATTGTTCATAGAGACAGTAGGTCCTACGTACGCATGAATATTGTTTCTATTTTCCCAACGGATGAAACAATAAATGATAAATAATATATAAACATTATATAATCATTTTTATGTCATATTATTACATATATTCATCAAATATACCCTTATTACCTTCCATGTAAAGTAGAATTGAAAAAATAATCACAGCGATTCACGAGGCGGTAGTCCACCGTACACACAAGCGGAATTATCCTATTACTAGTATATGTGATATTATAATTAAATAAGTATAATAATATCATAAATATCATAAATAAAAATTAAATTCATCATTATATCCATACATGATAGATAGTTATGGAAAATAAATAACATCGGTTCATGAGGCGGTAGCCTTTCATACACATGATTGATGGTTTCATTTCCCATTTTCTAAAAGAGGAGATAGATTTAGTTCATTATGTTAACATAATAAAATCTCATTATATTTTATATATAGTTATTATTATATTATAATTCTTGAAGAATATTTTATGTAGGTGTAAGAATAAATAAAACAAAAAAGCATGTTTAAGAATTTTACCTCTTCTTCGAGAAACCTCTTCAGTTTTATACCCAAATCCTTCTTAATAAGTTTTAATAATAAAAATAAGGTATCTAAGACTTTTTTATGTAATTAATGAATATATTTGTGGAGGTATTATAAAAAACAAACGGTTTTTGAAGTGTGAATAGGATAGTAGAGGGGGTTTCCTTTTATAAGTTGGGGAGAGGGAATACATAGAATTTTTTAAAAGAATAATGTGTACCCACATTTTTCACATGCCACAAGGATCAAATGTGGTTAATTATCAACAATTATAGGCTATAAGCTTATAATATTTTCATAAAATTTGATTTTGAGAAGTTTCTTGGTTATTTGACCCCTTTTCCTTTTAGTTTAACCCCCTGATAAACTCATTTTAACATTAACCGTGGTAATTAATTTTTAATAGTTTTATTATTTAATTAGATAAAAAATTAAGTTTAACTTATAATATAATATTAATTATGATTATTCAAAATATTTATTATATTTTTTCAGGTTTTATTCATATAATATCCAATTTAAATTTAAAATTTAACTCGTATAGGCGATGAAAATGTGGTTTCCAAAGAGAAATTTTTCTAAAGTTTAAAATGTTTTTATATAAAAATTAATTATGAAATTTATTCCAATGAAATATATTTGATTAATTATAATAAATTTTAGATATTTTATTTATTAATCCATTTTAAATTAAAATGTAACCTTATAAATGTTGGAACCAAGGATGTTCTTTGCTGAAAAAGGAGCATTGCTTGTGTTTTTTTCAATCCTATCATGGATAATAAGGGAGATTGCAAGGAAAGGGATCATACAGTTCAATCCATAAGCAGTTTTAAAGGTGTCATCATTTCCTAGTGAATGCCAAATTTTTGGGGTCCAAAATTTTGGGAATGGAAAGTATTGATAAAAATGGTTTTTCTTGAAGGTATCATGAAAATATGACACAGGCATGAAGTTTCGCAGAGATGGGATTCATGAAGTGTGTTTCATGAAGACATGAAGATTGTGACAGTGTGCTCTCTGATTACAAGACTTGCTTTGATATTGGTGCTTTTTGGGGGTGCTTTGCGGTGGTGCGAAGGGTTTTGATAAAGATCTATACAGGTACGACGAGCATTGTGAAGAGAGAGATGGGCTTCATGAAGTGTGTTTTGTGAAGACATGAAGATTATGATAGTGTGCTCTCTAATTACAAGACTTGCTTTGATATTGGTGCTTTGTGTGGGTGCTTTGTGGTGGTGTGAAGGGTTTTGACAAAGATATATATAGGTACGGTGAGCATTGTGAAGAGAGAGATATGTCATGATAACATTTTTTGCCGATCCGTATTTTTCACCTGAAGAACCGAACCTCTGCGTTTGACCATTCCTATAAATAAGAGGCAACCCCTCTTCATTCCACATGATTTGAAGATATAAATATGGGATCACTTTGACTTCATGAATAAAGGGGTGCTCGGTGAATTAGATTGTTCTATGTGAGCCTGAGATTTGTGAAGAGACTTTTAAAGTCTTTAATGATGTCAATGACTCTAAGTCATGTGATATTTGAGAATATGAGGTGTTCTTCATTGGCTCAGTGATCGTCACAAAGTAGGTTTCTCAACAAGATAGTGAACTCTGCAAAGGGTGTTTCTCTGTAAGGCAGTGAGCTCCGTGAAGGGTTTTGCTTTGTGAGGCAGAGATCTCTTTGAAGGGTTGAGCTTTGAGAAATGGATTTGTGAATGGTTGTTTGAGTATCAGTTTTGAGTGGTCAGGGATTTCAGTGATCATCTACTCATGTATTGGATGCAAGTAGTGTCTTGTGATGGAAAGATACAAACACTTAAATTCCAATCTATTGAAGTGACCTTCAAGTCGATAAACTGAGTTAGAACTCTCTCATAGCATTTATCTAGGGGGATCTTACAAAAGTGTTTTAAGGTAAACGGTGAGCCATCCATAAAATTTTTTAAGGGCAGTTTGTCTAGCATAGAGTGATTATGACAAAACTATTGTACTCCACAACAAGTCAGTATTAGTGTATTTACGTACAGTCAAAACACTGTTGGCATATGCTACTTGGACGTAGACCTTTGTGGTGAACCAAGTAAAAGTATTGTGTCATCTCCTTTCATTCATTTGACTGAGAGATTTAACAAGTTTATACCATATTGGGAATAATATCTACAACTTTAATAAGAAAATTTTGACACCCTGATTCACCCCTCCCCTCTCAGGGTGTTCCAAGTTCCTTCAATTGGTATCAGTTCGAGGTTACTCATGTTTTATATGTCTTATAGTGTCATATAGAATTCATCCAATGTCAGGGGAGTCCCCATATTCGATGGAAGTAATTTTATGTTCTATAAGAACAAAATGAGATTTCATCTAAGATCTCTTACAATGTAAGTCCTTTTTTCTACTGTTCAAGGAATACAAGTTACTAATCTTATAGGGATGGCTATGACTGATGCAGATAGTAAAATTCATGATGCAGATGCTAAAGCGCAGAATGCTCTCACCGAATCCCATTATGATTAGATCTATGTAAAGGTGATGAGTTTCACCTCAGCAAAGTCCATGTGGAATAAACTTGAAAATATCTATGAATGAAATAGCAATGTGAAGGAGTAAAAACTATAAGTCCCTCATAATAGGTTTGATTATCTGAAGATGCATCTGGATGAGAATTTAGACTCCTTCTTCAATCAAATTACTGAAGTTTTTGGAGCAATTCAAGTTCTAGGAGAAGAAATCAATGACATTGACATTATAAAGAAATTATTGAGAATACTTCCTCCCCTATACAATGAAAAGGTGTCTTCTCTAGAGGAAATAGATCTTTTCAATATTTCTCATGATGATCTACTGATCAGCTTGGTGTCATATAAAATGAGAGTCAAGCCAGAAGATTCTACGACTCAGGTGATAAAGGAAATGGAATTCAAACACATGGACAAACAGAAAATTTCAAAATATTGTATTGGAGAAGATGATGAGGAAAAATAAATTCTTTCCCTCATTTCCAAGAAGTTCCATAAGGTAAAATGGAGATTTAAAGGGAAGTTACCTCTGGATTTCTTTCATTGTGGAAAAGTTGGGAACATTGCCTCTTAGTGCTCAGGAAAGTTCTAAGATAAAGAAATTTAAGGTAAATACATTGATATGCCTCAGAAAAGGTTTTTCAAAAAGGGATACTTGAAATCTAGAAAGGAAGTATAGAAGAAGAGTTTTTTCTATAAAGAGGAAGATGATGATAATGAATTATGTGAAGAAGAAGGACCAAAATTTAAAACTGGAAACCAAGCTTCCATGATGGATGTCATTGAGAATTCAGAACCATTAATAGATAAATCTAGAGATAACCAGTTGAAAACTAATGTTGATCCCAAGTTAAAACTTTAGTAATCTTTTGGTAAGATTGAGAATAAGTGAAATAGATGCAATAAGTGAAATGAAATAGTAGAAGAATCATCAAAATATGTTGACCAGCTTGAAGATGAAATTGAATGACTGGAATAACTGGTGATAGTACATTCATCAATCCTTGAAAGGACGGATGATGTAGTCGAACTAAATCTCAGAATTTAATAATAGAAAAAGGTCATCAATGACCTTACCTCAAGACTGGTGTATAAGTCCAAAACTGTTTGGGGGCTCGGAGAAGATTTTGTTACTCTTATGAGTATGCTCAAAAGTGAATCAATTTCAAAAGAAGCGAAGAAGAAAATACAATTTAATAGGTTCTCAGATGTTGAGCTACTAGAGAGATAAAAACAACGATATGATAGAGTTGAAAAGATTTTGAGTTATCAAAGACTCACATGCATGGGAAATAGTGGAATCAGTTATGATGTCAAAACATCAAATGTTACAAATAAAGTGGACCGGAATAATGGAAAGCTAAAAGTTTATCATGTTGTAAAATCAGCAAAAGTGTAGAGAAAGAGACCCTTAAATCAAATTGAAAGGAGAACGTAAGACTACCCTAGAGCATCCTGTAATAACAAGTAGTAAAAACAATTTCCAAGCAAGAAGTCATGAAGAAAAATAAAATTGAGAAGACATTTCTTATCATGAAGTGTCAGTTTTGTGGATATATAGGTCATACTATGTCATATTTTTAAGAGTTAAGGATCTATCTAAATAGGGGAGATCTAGGAGTTCAATAGAGGAGAAAAAATTCATATCCTACTACTTAAAAAAGAAACAATTTTTATGAATATTTTTTTTTTGTTTTCTAACATTGTAAATAAAGCCATTTATTGTAGGCAGAGGAGTGACATGGACACCTCATACCAAAGTCAGAGACAAGTCAAAGCTCATCAACAAGACAGTTTTTCTCCTTCAAATAGTTTTTCTCCTCTATAATAATATTTTGACTATGAAGAACCCATGTACACTTAATAGAAAATTAATAGTCCATTAGTGTCCTATACTCAATCTAATGTGTCATGGAAAAAAAAAGAAAAAAAATGAGAAATCCAACCTTGAAGAGGTATCCTTTAAAGCTACAAAAAGAAATAGCACATAGATTCTTAATAGCGGTTGTTCATCTCATATTATAGGTAATGCAGACTTTTTGGTGAATTTCAAGAGGAGGGTTTATGGAAAAGTATGGATTGGTAATGATGGAACTCTGAAAATCAAAGGCAATGGAAGTACTGAACTAGCTAATGGAGATCCAAAGAAAACTGAAGTCCTTTACATGGATGGCCTACGTCAAAATCTCATCAACATGAGTCAACTCTATGAATCAAGACTTATAGTTATATTTAATCAGAAAGATTTCACTATCAAGGTAAATATAGTAAATTCACTTATGAAAGGATGCAGAATAGAAGGCAACCTATATCTGGTTGATAATAAAGAAAACATTTGCTACATGACTATTGAAGAAGAAAATAACATGTGTCATCGGAGATTGGGGCACATAAATCAAAAATACATGGGAAACATATCTAAGATGAATATATTCATGGATATCCCTAATATGAAGCATGAATGAGAAATGACATGTGATGCTTGCATGTGAGGGAAACTAGTTTGTTGTTCCTACTGGCCAAAGAAGAAAATATCATCAAATCTACATGACCTCATCCATACAGATGTATGTCGACCGATAAATGTTGTCATAACACATGGAAAAATGTATTTCTTTTCATTTAATAGATGATTATAGTAGAATTACATGTGTGATTTCTATACACAGGAAGCGATAAGTGCTTTATTACATGAAAACCTATCAACGAATCAACAAGAATGATATTGGACAGAATAACAAAGTCGTATAGTCTGATAATTGAGGGGAATACATGTCCATTTAATTTGAAATTTATTTAGAGAAGCATGGGATACAACATGAGTGGGAAGCTTTGATAACTCCATAGAAAAATGGAGTTGTTGAGCATAGGAATTGGCAGGTAAACAATATGGCCAGAACTATACTGATTGAGTGTTGTATTCCTTGACATTTCTGGAAAGAGGCTATTCAATATGCAGTGTGTATTCAAAATTAAACATGGATTTATATGGGTGAGACGAATACACAATATGATTTTTGTCATATAAGGAAGCCCCCTTTGAAATAATTTCATGTTTTTGGAAGTAAATGTTTCATCAGAAACAAAGAAGGAAATCAAGGGAAGTATGGTGACAATGCAGACGAAGGAATTTTTCTTGAATACTCAATGAACGGTAAATCCTAAAAGTTTTCCAACAAGAGCTTGGGAAAGATTATGGAAAGTATTGATGTTAAGATCATTAAAGATAAAACCTCAATCATTTCAATGAATTCATATGCTGATGTGACCGAAGATGAGGAAGAATATGAACATGGAGAAAATGAAAATACATAAATAGAGGAAGGTGTACAAAACTCTCAGGAGTCACATCATGATATGGACTTAAAAGAAGAATTTGAAGAGGAAACCATGGATGGAGAGAATTCAGTTGAATCACAAAGGATGAATCAAAGAGCAGAAATTGATCAATCCAACATTATTGGGGATTGGACTACACCCACATAGATGAGGAGAATGAGGAAAAATACACAATATGAATTTCTATCAGTTTTGGAACCATCCTCATTTAAAGAAGCTGTAAAGGATGAATCATGGGTGAAATCCTTGAATGAAGAGTTAGATCATATTGGAAAGAATCAGACATGGTACCTAGTCAAGAGACTCGAAGTTCACAATGTGATTGGTATGAAGTGGATCTTCAAGAACAAGTTTGATGAGCGTGGAATTGTGGTCGGAAACAAATTACGCTTGGTTTTTTAAGGATACTTAGAAATTAAAGGCATTCATGTTGAAGAGAAATTTTATCTAGTAGCAAGATTGTAGTCAATCAGGATATTACCTTCCATGGAAATCCAGAGCGGTTATAAATTTTATCAAATGGACATCAAGACAGCATTCTTAAATAGAGTTTTGGAAGAAGAAGTATACATCAAACAACCCATGGGGTTATTTCTTGGCAATGATGAACTAAAGGTTTGAAAATTAAAGAAAGTTGTCTATGGCCTGAAACAGGCACCACAAGCATGGTACTCTCGGTTAGACTCTTATTTGAGAAATCATTAGTTTAAAAGAGGTGGAGTGGATAACAATATCTATGTGAATAATTCCCAAAAGGAATATTTCATGGTATTGGAATATGTGGATGATATTATTTTCAGTGGAAGAAGTTAGGGATCATTGGATGAATTTTCCAATCCTATGAAATTAGAATTTGAAATTTCTATGATTGTTCTAATCACATACTTTTTAGGGTTTCAGGTGATTTAGAAGAAGGATTACACTTTCATATATCAGTAAAAGTATGCAAGAGAGCTGTTGAAGAAATTAAATAATCATGATTCCAAACTAATGTAGACTCTGATTATGGTTGGAAAAAAAGAACAGGAAGCATGAGGAAGGAACTTTTGTGTATCCTTCCATGTACAGAAGAATCATTGGAAGCCTCTTTTGCCTAACGACGATAGGGCCAGATATTGTCTTTGAAACTTTACTTGATTCCTTCTTTTAAAGTGATCAAAAGGAAGAACATGCGGGGTAGTGAAAAGAATCATGAGGTATACTCAAGGTACTAATAATTATGGAATATACTTTGATGTGGGAATAGAGAGTGAACTATAATCATTTTATGATGCTGACTGGGTTGGAGATGTTGTGGACCGAAAGTCCACCAATAGTGGAGCATTCTATCTTGGAAAGAAATGTGTGGGTTGGTTAAGAAAGAAATAAAAAAGTACTTCTCTTGGTACTGATTAAGCTTAATATATATCTATTACCAAGGCATGTACTCAGTTATTTTGGATGAAGAATCAACTAACTAACATAGGTGATGAGGTGAAACAACCAATAGTGATTTACTATGATAACAAGAGAGCGGTTGATCTTATGATGAATCATATTCATCATTATCATAAAAAACATATTGATATCAGAAATCACTTCATCAATGAAAATCTTGAACAAGGCGTGATCAAAATGAACCATGTGGGAACCGATGAGCAAATGGCTAACATTATGACCAAGCCACTATCAGCAATTGTGTTTGGGAAACATCGGTTGAACCTCAGTGTTCAGCCACCTCCCAGTGCATAAGGAGATTCTGAGATTCCCCTCTCCCCAGTTTTTTTAACTATTTTTAATGTGTTTTTGTAAATGATGAAGGTTTATGGGGGACATACGGTCCAGGGGGAGCATGTTTTTTTTACTCTACAAGTCAAGATTTAGTTCATTGGGTTTATTGACAATGGGGGAGAATGGATAAATTCAATAGAGAGTTTTATGTTTCTTTCTGATACAAGATATATGGATAATAGAAAAACTCAGAAATGAATCTATATGGGAGAAAAGAGAAGAATGAGAACTCAATTCATGTCCCCTCTCTTGTTTTCTACACTGATATTTTCTCACGTAGACTTAGTGTGATGGATTTTTTGTTTCTTGAATTCTATGGTTTTGATCGTGGCTGATGAATCAATGAATTTATCTAAATATTCCCAACAAATCCAAAGGAGGAGATTGTTGGAACCAAGTATGTTCTTTTTGTTAGACCCGTGACGCTCCCGACAACGGACAAGAACCTCGGAGATCCCACTCACTGGGGATGCACTCAACTAGGACACTAACTGGGCTGGGTTCAAGCATTGTCCCCCTTCCAGTGGGGGATTTAATCTCACCTCCATCAAGAATCGAACCCGGGGCTGACTGGCATAATATCCACCGGGGAGCTTACTCGACTACCACTAGGTCGTTGGCTTAGTGGTAGTCGAGTAAACTCCCATGTGGAAATTATCCCAGTTTTCCCTGGGTTAGATTATAGATAGAGGTGAGATTAAATCCCCAGCTGGTAGGGGGATAGTGCTTCAACCCGACCTAGTTAGTGGCCAATTTGAGTGTATCCCTAGTGAGTGGGCTCTGCAGGGTTCTGGTCTGTTGTTGGGAGCGTCACGGGTCTAATAATTTTCTGAAAAAGGAGCATGGTTTGTGTTTTTTTTCAATCCTATCTTGTATAATAAGGGATATTGTAAGGAAATGGATCATATAGTTCAAGTCGTAAGTATTTTTGAAGGTTTTATTGTTTCCCATTGATTGCCAAATTTTTGGGGTCTAAAATTTTGGGAATGGAAAGCATTGCAAAAAATGGTTTTTCTTGAAGGTCTCATGAAAATATGAAAAAGGTATGAAGTTTCGCAGAGATAGGTATCATGAAGTGTGTTTTGTGAAGATGTGAAGATTGTGATTGGGTGCTCTGTGATTATGAGACATTTTTTTGTGAGTGGTGCTTTGTGTGGTGATTTTTAGCGATGCGAAGGGTTTTGATGGAGATCTATGTGGCTACAACGAGCATTGTGAAGATAAAGATGCAATGTGAAGAACTTTTTGGACAATCTATATTTTGCGCTTAAAGAGAAGATCTCCACGTTCAATAATTCCTATAAATAAGAGGCCACCCCTCTTCATTCCACATGAATTGAAGAGAGAGAATCTGGGATCACTTAGACTTTGTGAAGCAAGTGGTGCTCCGCAAAGCATATTGTTCTATGTGAGCTTGAGCTTCGTGAAGAGACTTTTAAAGTCTCAAATGATGTCAATGCTTCTAAGTAATCAGAGATTCTCGAATATGGGGGGTTCCATGTTTTCTAAGTTATCTTTGTAACGTAGGTTTCTCTACGAGATAGTGAGCTCCGTGAAGGGTGCTTCTCTATGAGGCAGCGAGATCCATGAAGGTTTGTTCTCTGTGAGGAAGATAGCTCTGTGAATGGTTGAGATTTGAAAAGGGGATTTATGAAGGGTTGTTTTGAGTATCAGTGTTGATTGTTTAGGGATTTCAGTGAGCATATACTCAGTTATTTGATGCAATTAGTGCCTCGTGCTGGACAGAGACAAACACTTCAATTCCAATCTATTGAAGAGACCTTCAAGTCGATAAACTGAGTTAGACCTCTCTCATAGTAGCGAGCTATGGGGAGTTTACTAAACTGTTCCAAGGGAAGCGGTGATCCATCCCTTAACTTTTTTAAGGGTAGTGTTCTTGGAATAGTGTAACTGTGACCAAAATCTTGTACTCCAAAACTAGTGAAGATTAGTGGATTTAGGTATGACTGACACACTATTGACCCTGGATGTAACTCTTTGTGGTAAACCAAGTAAAATTATTGTGTCATATCCTTTATTCTATTTGACTGAAAAATTTAACAAGTTCCTACCAATGTGGGAACATTATCCACAACTTTAAGAAGAAAAATTTGACACCTTGATTCAGCCCTCCCATCTCAAGGTGTTCCAGGGTCCTTTAATAAATTCTTTAAATGAAAAGGAAATTTTCAATAAAAACTAGTATTTTTACTAGCCACACCATGCCTAATATTGAGGTAGGGTTGACTCTTATATTTCAAAAATGAAACATGGATAGTTCTACTAAAGTATCAAGACAATATGAATGTGTTTGGTCAGTTTTCTGTATGTCAGTTGTTGTTTTCACTTAAAATTCTATCCATTTTAAACAAAAGAGAGACACTTTGAGTGATACCGGCCACATTGTGCCTCATATTGAGGAAAGGTTGACTAGTAAGCATAAAAAATGACCCATGGATCATTATAATAATGTATCAATACAATATGAATGTGTTTGGTTGGTTTTTCGTACGTCAGTTGTTGTTTACAATTAAAATTCTGTCCATTTAAAACAAAAGAGAGACACTTTGAGTGATACAGGCCACACCATGCCTCGGAATGAGGTGGGTTAGACTCATAAATGTCAAACATGATCCATGTATTGTTATAATAAATTATCAACACAATCTGAATGTGTTTGGCCATTTTTTCGTACGTCAGTTGTTGTTTTCACTTAAAATTCTGTCCATTTTAAACAAAAGAAAGACTCTTTGAGTGATACTGGCTACACCATGCATCATATTGATGTGAGGTTGACTCCTAAACATCACAAATGACCCATGGAATGTTCTATTAAAGTATAAACACAATACGAATACATTTTGTTGGTTTTTTGTTACGTCAGTTGTTGTTTTCACTTAAAATTTTGTCCATTTTAAACCAAAGAGAGACACTTTGAGTGATACCGGCCACACTGTGCCTCTTATTGAGGTGGGGTTGAATATTACACGTAACACATGACCCATTTATCGTTCTAATAAATTATCAACACATTCTAAATGTGTTTGATCATTTTTCCGTACGTCAGTTGTTGTTTTCACTAAAAATTCTGTCCATTTTAAACAAAAGAGTGACACTTTGAGTGATACCGGCCACACTGTGCCTCAGATTGAGGTGGGGTTTACTATTTCACATCACATATGACCCATGGAGAGTTATTCTAATGTATCAACACAATCCTAATTTTTTTGGTCGGTTTTCCATACGTTAGTTATTGTTTTCCCATAAATTTCTATCCGTTTTAAACAAAAGAGATACACTTTGAGTGATACTGGCCACACCATGACTCGAATTGAGATAGGGTTTACTTTTACACATAACAGATGACCCACTAATCATTCTCCTAAAGTATCAGTACAATCCTAATGCATTTGGTCAGTTTTCTGTATGTCAGTTGTTGTTTTCACTTTAAATTCTGTCCATTTTAAACAAAAGAGAGACACTTTAAGTGATACCAGCCACACCGTGCCTCATATTGAGGTGGTGTTGACTCGTACATGTCACATATTACTCATAGATTGTTCTTCTAAACTATCAACACAATCTGAATGCATTTGGTTGGTTTTCTGTACGTCAGTTGTTGTTTTCACTTAAAATTTTGTCTATTTTAATCAAAAGATAGACACTTTAAGTGATATCGGGCACACCATGCCTCATATTGAGGTAGAGTTGACTCGTACACATCACACATGACCCATGTATTGTTCTTATAAAGTATAAATACAATCTGAATGTGTTTGGCTAGATTTCCGTACATCAATTGTTGTTTTCACTTAAAATTCAGTCCATTTTAAACAAAATAGTGACACTTTGAGTGATATCAGCCACATCATGCCTTGGATTGAGGAATATTTGACTCATACATGTCACAAATGACCCATGGATCATTTTTCTAAAGTATCAACCCAATCCAAATGCATTTGGTTAGATATGAAGGTTTTTTGGAGATTTTATTGTTTTTTCTAATCCAAAGCCCAAAGAAAAGTGGTTTATCATTGTTGCATGTTGTTGGTGCATTTCATATATTAAAATAAAAAAAATGTCTCATTAGAGAATGGGTGTTTTATTTAATAATAATTACAATTTTCTTACGAACATTTACATACAACAATGTTTCATCTTCTGATCTCCTTAACCCCTCTTAAAAAGGGACACCAACTGTAAACATCCCCATGTCAGATCTTCATGCTATTTATGTACAATTTTCCATAAGGTATGAGGCCCACTCATTTCTGAAAAAGTCTATATCATCTTGTGAATATGAGGTTTTTCAACAATTAGATTAGTACTGTGAAATATATAAATGAATAAATAATAAATAATTTAAATAAAATAGTAGTTGTTTTTTAAAATACCTCTTTAGGGATTCTAGTTTGTGGATGGAAAATGATATCTCTCATAAATTTACAAACATAATAACTGTAATCATTATCATTTTTTTGTTTTGGACACTATAAAAACTTTTATCATTAGGAGAATAAGAAACTTGTTTTGATATGTGTTTGGATGGTTAAATTTTATTATATATACCCTGATACCAGTCTAGACATAGTATTTTCTCACCTCCTTATGCTTATCCCCTATTCTCATTCCTTATTTTAGATTATATTGATACACTTCCCTATCATAATATAATCCTCATTAAAAGATAATATAAATTATATAACTTGATTTTTATACCTAAAACGTAGGATGTAGTGTCTTACAAATTCACAAACTCCATCATGTGTGGTTGGTTTGTTTGATATCCTTGCATTGAATCCAGAAAATAAACTTTGGAGTATCCAAGTTTACCGTAATTAGTATCCAATGTTTCCTAAAAATAAATAAATAAATAAGTAATAAAATAAGTGAAAATATAATTAATATGCTTTAATCATAGAGTTTTACCCCTGCATGGTTGGTATTAGGAAGAGTCTGTCATCTGTAATCTTGATTTCAAATGTTTTCAGCAATTCTTTCACTATTTCATCCTTTTTTGATGGCTCTAATTTCATTAGTTGTGTTGATGTGGTATGAGGACTAACGAGTTTGAATTTTGGCTCATGGAAAAATCCCTTTAAATTTTTTTCATATATATGCCTGCCAATAATATAAAATGCATCTAGTCATAATTAGCACATTATATCAGCTTTTAGAAAATCAATTCATTAAAACATACCTCATATATAAATTTACAATTTTGATGTCTATCCAACCATATTCAAGGATCTCATTTACATTTTCAACAGAAAAAAAAATCTTGAATTTCTTCTTCATATATATTCTTTTCAAAAACAACTATATTACTACTACCATTTTTTAGCTTTGTATCCACATGATTATTCAATGCTAGTAAATGTGGATAAAGAACAGGTGTTGTTATTTTTCGTTCAGTAGCTCTTTGGGATCAGTTGGTCGATCCTTTAGATTCTTTTGATCCCATATTTCTTGTCACCCCCTTCCCTTACTCCATCTATAATAACATTCATTGGTTCAGACCTTTTCTTCATTAATTGTTAAAGTTTTTTCTTGAAAAAATGGAAATAAATACCTCTTTGTCTACATATACTCTTACAAGTTGTGACGGCCATGCAATGAATTTCCCAATATCCTTTTTGACCATATGAATATCATCATCATCAATTGGAATAGGTAGCTCCGCATTTGGCTCAAGAGATACAGTAATCATCACTTTTAGATGATCTTTTGGAAGTCGTCTATTATGCAGCTTGTCCTCTGGGATGTTGAACACCATAGCCCTCCCTACAAGGTGAGAGGTGGGTGTTGACAGATATAAATTATAGTCATTATCACCCTGTAGAATATTAGTATAGTAAATATATCAGTCTTTGACTGATTCATATTTCATAGGAACAATTATTATAATATTTATTACCATGGATAAGACATCTCTTTGAGGGGAATGGCTTACCTCAAAGCTGGTGGGGTTGGGGTGGGATCTTCACGCACTAGTTTTTTCTGAGTTGTGTATTCTCCTTGTTTCCCACCCATAAAAGTTTCTAGAAACTCTCCCTACCATTGAAATCATTCTCCAAGAGTTTCTAGTCTTTCTCTCATTCATTTTATTTATTTATCTCTATCATCCGTTTGTTTTTTGTCCTCAAAATATACTCGGGGTGTCACCCCAAACCCCGCACCTCTGAAACCACCGTATTGTTCTTTCCACTTCAAAGATGTCAATAATAGGTCTACATCCGCTACAAGAGTATCTGATTTCTATAACTGTCAGATATAGGAAAATAAGTAATTATTATTATTTAATACAAATTTAAAATAAAACTATTTATCATGTCATACTTACACATATTTCCCACAATTTTTGTGTGTTTTAATCTACTAGTTTCCCTTCCTTATTTACACTTGCCTCCTTCTATAGCACATGATGTGAGATGGAAGTGTATTTGGCTTTAGACTCATCAAACTACATATAAATATAGAAAGATAATTATAATGTTGTTTCTTGGCACCTAAAAATATTACTGTAAATTTAAAATATGTATCATTGTCTTTTCTAGTGAAGCGTACCCCATCCTTAATTTAAGATAGGGGTGTGTTGATTTTGATGCACGTTCCTTATATTCAGTACTGAGTTGTTGTTTCATAAATGAAATATTGAAAATCAAAGTGATGAATACACATATCCTCAAACAACATATTATCAGCCACAATGTACCTGAAACTTCTCATCCTCACAGCAGCCAATAAATGCATCCCATGCTTCTTGGGATATCAGGTGAGCATAGATAAGGGATGGGTACAGGTTTATTTTACCTTTAGAATATTTCAGGTGAAATTTTGTTATAATAGTGAGAAATCCTCGATGAATCCTTCCTACAAGCCTTAGTACATAATTCATTTGTGAATTATCTACTATAAATGTACTATGTAAGAGATTGATAAGAGTAAGATACTGTTTCATTATTTTATTTGCTCGTAAATTAAAGAAATAATATCATAATGTTACCCTACTTTCCTCCCAGATCACAGCCTTCAGCCTGTACACAACATGGTTCCATGAATCTATGTCAATCGAAACGCGTTGTCTAGTGACAATTTCAATGTAAATACTAAACATAGACTTGTTGGGATTCACATGTTGGCCTCATGCATTCCATATGACATAAAATTTTATGCCTTTGCTTTTCGCCTTAAGAACTTTGGCTAACACCGTCAAACTACGACGTACCTGTGTTTTTTGATATGTCGTTCCTTCATCATCGACCATTTCAATGATATCAACATCATCAATATGTTCATTTGAAATTATAGCAATGACATGTACCGATGGTTGTTGAACCTCAACACTGGGAGCATCAACAGGTTCAGAAACTTGTTGTTGCTTTACACTATGAGTAGCAGCAGCTATTGCTACTTGAGAGACTTGTTCAACCTCGAGGTTAGGAGCACCAGAACGTGCAGAATTCATTATCCGCAAAAGTGGTTAAATAGTTAATTTATATTACATAACCTAGGTTTATCCAAAATTACTATGGAATATCATAGGTTTTGTTAACCAAATTAATATAAGAAATAGAAAATTATGGTTAGTGAACATAAATTATATCATGAACATCTAAATTATGTGCAATAACTCTCCTTCACCTTCCCCAAACTCTTACCTAGAACCGCACTCGAAACCTCTATGAGATCCTATTACTTGAAACACACCCTTTTCATTTCACACTATTTCACTAAAAATAGGGATTTCTATGACACCTTAACACATAAAAAGGGCCTCAAACACACAATTAAAATGACCCCATATACAACACTTATATAGTAACCACTTTAGGAGTCACTAACTTTCCCACATGTTTTTGGATCGCCTCTCAAGAACACATCTCGATGGGGGAATTGTTCATCTTCCCTACAAGTCCAAATTCTTAACAAACATCACTAACATGGGGATCTACCAGCGCCAACCATATACATAGAAAATAATTGAAAAAAAATAGGAAAAATAGTTTCTTGTACCTATTTATAATAGTACTACAAGAAAAATATACCGAACATAGATCGTACCTCCAAACACTCCTAGAGCCTCCTGGAAAAAAGACTCTAGTGACTATGACTATCCAAGATTCTAACCAATAAATTCCCAATATAGGATTGGTCTACTTAGGGGTAGTGTTAGTAGAATCAAATCAAAGTTCCATCCACCTCATGCTGCTCCCTGATCTTCTCCATCACTTTAGTGCAGTACAGACCTCCTTTCTCCAGTTCCTTCCTCTGCCTAGGCTATTCGTCGACTGCCTCTCTGACTGTAGCATGAATGTTAAGAAAATGAAATGGGATATGTCTATACCCATCACAAACATATTAAATTCCTTGGATTAATGGGAAATCCTTGAGGTACCTATGAATGACAGTGCCTCCTGATATGATACTTGCATCACACACCTATTGTGGGTGGGTGATGCTAACCCTACGTCCCATAAGATCACTACCTTAAAAGAATATGATATGAAATCAAAACATAGGCATAATCATATAACACTAATATAGCAATCCAAAGCATAGTATTACATGTTGAATTCCCCCAAAATCACTAGAGTTCGGTCTATGAATTGAACAAAATAAATTAATGGATTTAATAAAAAGAGTTGAAATATAATCCAACCAAAAAATGGAAAATAATGTATGACCTACATAGAAGGAGGGGACATATGTTAGTTCACCATTGGTATACACCTCAGTCTGTGTATCCCAAACTAATCTCTACTTTATCCTATTTCAACAAGGACTCTGTGAAATTTTCCATCGTCCGTATAAGACATGACATGTATGGGAAGATCCCTTTTAGGGATGAATATTATAATACCCAATAGGTTACCCCAAAAACACCATACATAAAGCATCAAGATTATTCATGTCACTAAACACAGGTATTAAAAACATGATATGAGACATAATGATAACCAAGGATATCCCAAATGTACTCATAAAATACTATGAGTCCAAAAAATGTCTCAACTACTTCTAGTGGTAGATCCACTTAGGGTTTCAAGGTAACACTCCTCTAAGAGGAAATTATACCGAAGATATAATTCCAATTATGACACTCATCCTATAGGTCACACTCATCTGATCAAGCCAAGAAGAATCACATAGGAAACTAACAGTGTTCACTTGATATATACACCCCATCAAACTAATACCCCATCAGAAATATCAACTCGTGATATAAATATAGGGGGTCAACGCCCAAGGCTTGATGGGGGGATACTAGAGTCTACTATAATAATCCTCCAAGATAGCGGATAGACACTTGTGTAAGTGTTGGTCATGCCAAGTCAAAAAACACAATATAGGGAAAATACATTAAAAATAAGGTTTTCTTTAGGCATCTTAGAGGGATACAAGCTCCAGGTCACTAAGTGACCTGTGGTCCATTACTCAGGATCATATTCCATACTAACCCCCATAAAAGTGAACTCATACCACTCACTATAGAATAATTATATTGAAAACTGAGAGGTTTCATCCGAGATACATGCTCCATCAGACTAATACACCATCTGAAATATCATATCTCTATACAAAGAGAGGTGGTTAATTTCTAAGTATTGTTGGGGGACAATAGACCCTACTTGAAACATCCTCCAGTATAGGGGATCAATTCCCATGTAAGTGTTGGTGATTCTAATTCTAAAAACCCAATATAGGGACAACATAAATGAAATTAGGATCGCCCCGGATCCCTTGAATTGATACATGTTCCAAGTCGCTGAGTGGTATGAGTTCCAATGAATGGGACCTAATTCCATAATAACCCTCATATAAGTGGACTAAGACAACTCAATCAAGAATAATGGAACTCACCAACAATACCCCGATCATTAAGAAGATATAGAGGGGCCAATATCCTTAGACGAGGTCATGAAGTTGCATCAAGCCCCCATAGGAGTGGACCAAGGGAACACAATCCACTAATACTAGTCCATGGTAGCTCAAAACTATCACAAAAAAATAAAAGTAAAGGAAATAGAGCTCAAAATTATCCTCAAAGGAGGGACATGATGTGTTCCTAGGGGTATACGGTGTTTCTAAAAAATAATAGCACTGCCCATGTCTCATTTTATCATGGAGTGATCTGTGATTCCAACTATTGAATGTGCAATGACCATTAACCAATTATTCATTGAATCATTGGCCAAATTAAAATTAAAATGATGAACACATGTAGAATAGGGAGGGAAATTTCCAAAAATAAACCTAAAAGGAGAAGTGGGAGACTTACCTAGAGTAGATCCCACCCGCGATGGTGGGAGAGAAGAAGCGTCGAGCGGTCAGGGAGCCTTTTGCTCTACGTCAGGAGGGGAAGGCACAACCTCCAGAGGGGGAGGTGCACGAAAGGAGCCACCAACCATTGAGAAATGGAGGATTAGGGTTTTTCAGGAGTAGGGTCCAGCGGGGAGGAGGAGAATTAGGGTTTGCGGGGAGGAGGATCCACGGAAGGGGTTCAAGGGGGAGAATAAGGAGTAGAGCTAGCGATGGAGTAGGGCTAGCGGTAGAGGTCTGGAAAAGAGTAGATCAGGGGGAGGGGAGTTTTTTTAGGGGTACAGTACTGCGAGATCTTGAGGGAACAATAGAAAGAGGATATTATCCACCTGATTTAATAAAATATGGGACTATGGTTTTATCAACGCTAAAAAATCACTGATAATGAATCCCTTTATTAGTGAAAAAAATTTAGCGCTTATAAAGGGTTCCTTTATTAGTGCCTTTTTAGTGCTGATAAAGGGCTTATTTATCATCACTAGAAGAGCACTGATAAAGGGAGCCTTTATCAGTGCTTTTAATTAGAGCTGATAAAGATTTACCTTTATCAGTGCTTTTTTGCTTTACATTGATAAAAGGTGGTGCTTCCCTTGCCCGTTTTTGTAGTAGTGAGAGACATTGAGAAAAATAAGTATTTTTTTATATGTGTTTTCATACTGAAATATTATTATATATACCCTGATATTTATCCAATCTTAGTACTTGTCATGCTTCTTGTCCTTTTCCTTTGGCCTCATTCCATGATATAGATGATACTTCTGCACCTCCCTATCATAATAAAATCTCTATTAAAAGATAATATAAATTATATAACTAGATGTTTAGTTCTGAAATTTTGGATGTAGTGTATTTTAAATTGAAAAATTCCATCATGTGTGGTTGGGTTTTTGGATATCCATGCATTGAATCTAGAAAATAAATCTTTGGAGTATCCAAATTGACTGCAATGAGCATCCAATGCTGCCTAAGAACACAAAAAAGAATAATTAATGAAATAAATTAAAATATATTTGATATGATTAAATTTTAGAGTTTTACCCCTACATATTTAGTATTAAGAAGATTCTGTCATCCATAATTTTTCTATTAAATGATTTGATTAGTCCTACCACTATTTCACCCCCTTTCTTAGAAGTTATGTCTTATTGTTCTGTAGAGGTCTTGTGGGGACTAACGAGTGAAAATTTATATACATGGGGAAATCCATTCAATATTTTTTCATATATACGCTTGAAAAAAATATGAAATGTATTTAGTCTTAATTAATACATTATATCATCTTTTGGAAAATAAAATCATGAAAACATACCTCATGTATATATTTACAACTCAGCCGCCTACCCCTTCATAGTCGAGGATTTCAGTTGCACTCTCAACATCAATGAATCCGGGATCTTCCCCTCTATACATATTTGCATCAAAATAAATTATGTTAGTACCACCATTTTTCAAATTCATATCCACATGATCCTTCAATGATAATAAATTTGGATATAGAAAGGGGTTAAGGTTCTTCTAGTAGATAGTTTTGATCGGTTGGTTGATCCTTGAGATGGTTTTGAACCGGACTTTCATTTCATCCCTTCCCTTTGTCCATATGTAATAACATGCATCAGTTCATACCTTTTTAAATTAAATGTTTAAGGTTTAGCTTGAAAATTAAATTGGAAATCAATACCACATTTTCGATATGTTTTTTACAAGATGTGATGGCCAGGCAATGAATGTTCCAAGATCTTGTTCGACTATATGAATATATGCATCATCAATTGGAACAGGTAGCTCGGTACTCAGATCTAGGTCTACAGTAATTGACACTCTGATATGACCTGTTAGAAGTGGTTTATTGTGTAGCATGTCCTAGATATTGAAAACTATATCCCACGCTACAAGGCTATGGGTGGGTGTTGATAGATATAAATCACAAAAAATTTCACCTTGTAGAATATCAATACAGGAAAGGTATCAGTGTCTAGTGTCTATCTAATTCACATTTCACAGAAATAATTATTAGAAAATCGACTACCTCAGTTAAGAATTGTTTTTAGGGGAATTTCTAGCCTCAAAACTGGTGGGGTGGGGAGGGATCTTCACACACGAGTTGTTATTGAGTTGTTTCTTCTCTTTGCCACCCCCCCATAAAATTTTCTATCATCTATCTCTGGTATTGTAATTATTCTTAAAACATATCTAATCTTTATCTCATCATTTTCATTTCCTTAGTTTGATCCTCCACTTTTTTTTCTAAAAATATTTTCAGGGTGTCGTCCCAAAACTCGCACCTCTAACACATCCATAATTTTATATAGCTTCAAGTCCACTGAAGGTATCTCTACATATGGTGTGGGTGTTTTTAATTCCTATGACTATTTCAAATAGAAAATATAGTAAAATTAGTAATCATTGTTATGTAATAGTGGTTTGAAGCAAAACCAATTTTTATTATGTCATACTTACACATGTTTCCCACACTTTTTATGTGTTTTCATATATTATTTTACCATATTTAGTAACGAATGCATCATTCCATTTCACATTGTGTGGGATGGAAGTTTATTTGGATTTGGACTCTTCAAGTTGAATATAAACAAAAGAACATAGTTATTGTGTTGTTTTATGTCACATAAAATTATTATGGTTGATTTAAAATATATACCAATTTTTTTCAAGTGATGTGTACCCCATCCTTGATTTATGGTAGGGGTATGATAGTTTTGATGCCCATTGTTTATTTTCATCACTCAGTTGCTATTTGATAAATAAAATACTGTCAATCAAAGTGATGAATACACATACTATTAAACAACATATTATCAGACACAATGTACAAAAAAAGACTGTTTTTCACGATGTCTAGTAAATGCATCCAACGATGATTGGGTTATCCGGTGTGCACAAATAAGAGTTGGGTTCAATTTTATTTTCCATTCAGCATTCTTAAGATGATATTTCTTTAAAAGTGTGTGAAAACCCGTATGAATCATTCTTTCAACCCTTAAGACATATTATTTTTTCGATTCAACTACTGTAAATACAATTTGTTAGATATGATGAAGTGTAAGTCAATGTTTTATTATTTAATTTTTAATAAATTAAAAAAATGATATCATAATGTTACAGTAATATCTCCCCACAACAGTGTCTTAATCTCATCCACAACATGGTTCCATGAAGTTACATCAATCCTCATGTGTTTTCGAGTAACGATTCGAATATAACTACAAAACATGTCCTTGTTGGTGTTAACATGTTGGCCCCGCTTATTCCATCCAATCTCATATTTGATTCCTTTCTATTTATTCTTAATGATTTTTATAATATTTTTAAACTACGATGCTCCTATTTTTTTGAGATGTTGATGTTTTGTCACCTTTCATTTCCTCAGATCCACCATCATCAATATATTCTTCTGGATCTGAAGGGCTAGCATCATCATGTGTAGATGGTGGTTATACATCTGCACTAGGAGCAGCAATAGGTTGAGAAACTTTTTTTTCATCTACACAACGAGAAGCAAAAGGCTGAGAAACCTATTATGCATGGGGATTGGGAGCATTATCCCATGAAAAATTCATTATCTGAAAAAGTTGTTTAAAATTTAATTTAGTTAACATAAAAATAGTAGCGAATAGATATTAACATAAGGAAACTGGTTGAGAAACTTTTTGTTCGTCTGCACTGCGAACATCAGCAGGTTGAGAAACCTGTTGTTCCTGGGGATTGGGAGCATCATCACGTGCATAATCCATATCTGAAAAAGTGTTTTAACATTTAATTTAGATAACATAAAAGTAGCAGTGAATATATATAAACATAAATTAACTTGATGTATATTAGAAAAAAATATAACCTGATTATTGAACTCTCTTTTTTAAAAGGTTGAAAGGATTTGACCCCTCTATTGACTATCCAAATCCCTTCACTGTGGTCTCTCATTACAGAAAAAATTTCATCTACAATGGGACCGCTACAAAATTATTGAGACGTCCCAATGAAAGGGTCATTCTCCATTGAATTTTTATCTAACTCTACATTGGTTTTGGATGATAACAGAACAATTGACAAGTTTTCATTTGCAGGATATGGAACATAAAATACTTGTACTGCTTGTGATTCCATTATAAATGGTTTGTCTTTGTACCCTTACTTACTAAAATCAACATTCACAAATCCCAACTCATCTATTTTAAAATCACTTCTGTTATCAACCCACCTTCATTGAAAAATTGGCACTCAGAATGTCGTATAATCCAGATCACATATTTTTTTGATGATGCCAAAGTGAAACATATTCGTGTAAATTAGATTTCTATCCATAGGAAAGGAAATATGCATTGCTTCAGCCATAAGTGTAACACCGCAATTCTTTCTTGTACTATCTTTATCATTTTCATTAGTATCGAATGTATAAACACTAATTACATAATAATTGTAATATAATACATACACACTTGGTCCTTCGGCTAGCCATCAAAGTTGTTCTGAAATTGAGTCTGGAATTTCATCTGACTCTTTAAAAATATGGTCCTGAATCCATCCTATAAACTATTTATTATGTTTATTTGATATCCATTTTTCATCCCTTAATGGGTTTGAATGTCTAAGAATTTCATTGTGGGTTTCAACATATGGTTCAATGTCCAAAATATTATATAAAAAAAAGGTGGTCCTACTTTCAATCTATAATATTGATTGTGACAACCTCCTTTCTAGAAATTCTTTCACCCGCAAGTCACCCAGTGTGATGATATTTCATTAGACCAGTGATTTTCACACCAGATAGGTATTCGGTACAGAATTCATAGCTTCCTAAAAAATATATCTCTCTGCAATACAACCCTCTAGCCGAATTCTATTTTTGACACACCCTTTCAAAAAATTCATATAACGTTCAATGGGGTAGATCTATCTATAGTGCACAGGACCACTTAGCTGAATCTCTCTCACCAATTAAACCATCAAATGGACCATCATATCAATGAATGTTGGTGGTAAAAACATTTCCAATTGAAATAATATGATAAAAATTTATCTTTACAGAGTCGGAAAATTCACCAGGTCTATAACTTTTCTACATATATCATTGAAGAAGAAACAGAGCTTTGTTAATGTATAATGGAAATTCTTGGGAAAATTCAATGTTAACCTATAGGAATTAGATCTTGCATCAAAACATGGTTGTCATGTTATTTTAGACCTTTTTACTTTAAATTGTGCATTGACACGATGTTCTTGATTTTCGATGAATACCCCTATATAACCTTTACGTCATTCAAGAATTTTAAAAACTGATATCACTTCTTCCTAGAAAGAGTGTAAGCAGTGGGAGGAAGAAATATTTATTTTTCACCCTTCACTGGTGTCAACTCTTCTCGTATTCCCATGTCAACCATGTCCAGCCTAGCCACAATTACATACTTTTTTTCTAGGTGCATTTAGCATCGTGATGATGACACTATCACATACATTTTTTTCAATATGTATAACATCAAGAAAATGTCTGACGTGTAGACAATTTTAGTATGGTAATTCAAAAAAAACTAATTTCTTTTTCCAACCAGTTTTCGTAAGGTTTTTTGAAAATGGTTTACCAAAAGAATTGTCCACATATTTTAATTTCTCAAATAGCTGATCGCCTATTAGTGGAGAGAGTGTTGTATATTATTTTGAACTTCTATCGAATGACGTTATCCAAGATTGATACTTATGTCTTCGGGGGAGAAATTTGTGATGTCCTAGAAACAAAGTTTTTGATAAATGTTTCAACCTAATTTATTGTGTACCTTGTTCATATATGGGACACCCAAGAGTTCCTTTAATGTTATATCCTGAAAAAATTCTATAAAAAAAATTCATTTATCATTTCGTACAACAAGGATCTCAACATGAAATCTTTATTTTTGTAAGCATCATACATCTTAACACCTAAATCCCACAATAATTTCAAATCCTCAATCAATGGAGCCAAATACACATCAATATCATTACCTGGTTTTTTTTTTCCTGATATAATCATAGATAACATGATGTTTTTTCATTTCATACATAACCGTGGTGGAAAGTTATAATTTACCAACATAATCGTCCATGTACCATGAGTGTTGCTTTGAAAACCAAAAGGATTAAATCCATCTATAGATAATGCAAGATGAAGGTTTCTTGGCTCGTTTCCAAAGTTAGGATACTCATCATCAATTCTCTTCCACAAAGGAGAGTCTACTGGGTGTCGTAGTTTTCTATCTTTATTTCTTTTGTCTACGTTCCACGTCAATTTCCCTATAGTCTCCTCAATTCCATATAGGCGCCTAAACATTGGAATGATTGGAAGGTACCATGAAACATTAGTAGGACTGGATTCATCTTTCTTATATTGAGAAGCACCAGACTTTGGACATTATCTAAGTTATTTTTGGTCCTTGAGAAACAGTATAAATTCATTTTGGTTGGCGTGTATTCTTTTAGAGATCATACCCATCGATCATGGCATTTATTTGGTGCCGTATGTTCAGCTCGGGAGCTCATTATCTTCTGGGAGAATGTCATTCAATAGAGAAAGTAATTCTGTAAAACTGGTGTCACTCCATACTTTTCCTAGATTCAAATTATACAGCTTTAGAATGGTTAATAATGTTGTATATTTAGTGAAACCATCATACAATGGCGTCTTTGCATAACTCTTTAACTACTCAAACAATTTTGGGTAATCACGAAGTTCATATTAAACTATCATTATCATATCCTTAATATGATCTTCATCATCATGCACATATGTAATCATGTTCTCCATATGGTATTCTTCATTATTCACACTTTTAATCATAACAAATGATCCATAAAACACAGTGTTATCCCAGTCACTAGCTACATTCACTTTTTTCATGTTTTCATTCCAATATTTATAACTCTGATCTATTCTATAACATATCAAGTGTTCTTAAAACTCCTACAGTATAACTTGAATTAAATAAAAACATTGTAAACATAGACATGGGATTTGAGAAGGATCATATGCATGATGGTTTGAAAACATGATAAACTCTTTCACTCCATCTTCATACACTATTGTTAGATGATTGGAATCTATCCATTATTTATACATATCCATCCTATTTGATTTAGTGATATTAATTTTTAACAAAACAAATACACAAAACATTTATATAAAAATTAACAAAGGCTAAAAAAGTTATAGACTTTAAATCTCCTTTGAAAACTATTTATAAAATCATAGTTGAAACACCATTAAAAACCAACCATTTACACAAATTATTCTTCAAAATAACAAATCCTTTTTAAAATAAACCAATTAGTTCCAAAAATCCTTTCTCAAAACCCCAATTATTTTTTTAACCATTTTAAATCAATTTAAAACTAGAAAAACAAATGTTAAACACATATTATTTTTTAATAAACATTTCAAAACACTTGAATCATTTTAAAAGTGAACCTTTAAAAAATTCACTAGATTGCATTATCCCTTACCTCTGTCTAGACAATACAAATCATTGATGTCCACATGCCTTATATATCTCATGATACCCCCTATTTAGCTCTGAACACTAGTTTTTTTGTTCCTCCCATCAACCTTATCGAATGGACAACCCATCACTGGTGGGTGAAATCCTTTTTCAGTGTTCTAACCCCCCCCCCCCCCCCGACTAGCTACTCAAAATCATATTCACATTTAAATTTTTGATTATATATTAATACCATCACACTCACCCTTGAACATAGAAACTTCCGAACTTATTCACATGTATTATTATGATTAGATATTAACACAATCACACTCACACTTTTTGAACCTATAGACTTACTAACCTATTCATATAACATTTATATATCATGATATATAATATTTTACCCAATAAATTAGTGGGAAATATAGGTACAACCCATCTCATAATACATAAATTTGTATTCCACTTGAAAATAAAACATTCATTATCTCATAAAGAACCCATATCAACTGGAGAAAATAAATTCACAATGAAGAAGGGAACCATGTGATCAAGGAACAATATAATAGTAAATAAAATCAATATTAATAATTAAACTAATAAAAAAAGCCTAAGGGGGATGTAATTAATATAATAATTTAATCCTATATATAGAACCACTGATCAAGGAACAAAATATCATGGGATATACCCTATGTACTAGTGTGTGACAATCCAAAATGGAACAATAACTACATATTCCAACATCTAATATATGTTTCATCCAACAATAACATGATCCAACCAATTAAACCATACTTAACTCATCCTAATGGAACCTTCCCACTAGCCTTGTCTTAAACACAACTAGGGGGACCATAGAAGTTTGTGTACCAACTAGGGTAGCATGAATCAAGACCTTGCACCTAGACACCCAAGTTACCATAAACAAACAACCATGGAGGTGAGAAATAAATAAAGATAATTACCCAAAAAAAATTATAACACCACACCTCCAACACCATCACATGTAACATCCCCTTTTCACATAATACATCTATCATATAAATAATCAATAACCCATAACTAGTGAAATAAGTATAGGGGAAATAATTGAGGGTCACATGAGAAATAAACCATTTACTTTTTAAAGTGAAAAATATATCTTCACATGAAAAACAACATAGTATATAGAGTCTCACTCCACTTATTTAAGGTATCTTCATTTCTATTATTTTGGAAGCACTTGAAAAAAATCCCTTTTTCTTTCCAAAACATTCTCCAAGCACATGAAGAATTATTTTGAAAAACCAAAAACAATTTAAGACCTAAATTAATTATAAAAACATTTAAATGACCCTATGAACCTTTTCAAATATACGTTTCTTGAGAATTAATTTAATTTAAAAATAGTACATGAAATTCTTATGAAAAAACTCTTATTCCAAGCCTAGAATATAAGAAATAAATTTATAATTTCACCCAAGAACCCATACATTGATATACTTTAACTGAAAATAAATTTATAAAGTATACACATTCCATGAATTTTAAAATAAAGGAAGAGAAAATAAACATCTACTTTATACTAAATGGTAACCAATACACAACATTTCACCTTCCATGGAAAACACTCAAAAAACCTAAAGCCAAAAATCCTCATGAAAAATGAATTTCAGTTCTAGGGAGAAGGAGAACCCTATGGGAAATAGATAAGAGAAGAGGGATGTGGGAAATAAAGGAGAAAGTGTGAGAATAATGCTTAAAATTTAAAAATAATTGTTTTCTTAAATAATTCAAAAAAAATCACATAACACAAACTTAAGAAATCATATAATATTATAATTCTTATTTTACTAAAAAATCATATCACAATAACATATAAATTGTGACTAAAATATCCCTACATGGAAAACAATTCTATGTCGATAAATATAAGATAAAATACAAACCTTTTCACAACAAAATTTTTAAAACATTGAATTAAAAATTATATTTAAATTTTTTTAAGGGAAATAGATTACTATTGAAAACTATATTATAAATAGTTCCTAATAAAATTTTATTAAATTGACACAAAGGTATTAAAAATGAGAAGTAAAAATACTTTAAAATTTTTTACCTTTAATAGAATACTTAATAATTAAAACATTAAAATGAAATAATGTATTAACTAAATTAAGTAAAAATACATTGATAAATTTAACATTTAAAAACATTCATCGATAATGGAAACTTCAGAAATGTATAACATTCTTAGTAAATGAAGTTGGAATACTTTCAAGACTTTTACTTTTAAAACTAATTTTTATAATAGAAAAATAAAAAATGCATAATATTTTCTATAAAAGAAGTGTAAATAATTTGAAGAAGTTAATTTTCAAATAAATATTTAAAAATATAATGCTGAAAAATACATAAGATTAATAAAAGAATGTGAGTGGATGATAAAAAAATTATTGTATGGAAAAACATTTTGAATTTTTTGAAATAACCATGATGAAATACCACATTGCATTGAAGATTCTTAAATCAACCAATTCAAAATATGGTATAGGAAAATAGAATTTTACAAAATATAACTAGAGGAGAAAATAATTCTAGAGTATTTAGAATTAAAGAGCAATCTAATTCCCTATATTGAATATCACATTTGAGATGACTCACTTTTTTGAAGGATGTTGAAAATAAATCATTATGGGTCATAAAATATATAAATCAAAACTATTAAAAGAGAATAGTCATGAAACATAACATAAAATACCATGAATGAAGAATTAATTAAGGATATAATATATCATATTGTCATTTAGTGCACAAACAAGGAAAACCAACAGCCACGATTTTCAGCAGGGTGTTTAGACCATAAAATTCACAACATCACCATCAATATCAAACTGTAATAAGTGAACCAAATGAGAAAGAAGATAAAACAGACCATGGAGGTGTGGTTCAGCATGCAGTGGAGGTGTATTCACAGTGTAGGAGAGGCGTGGTGGAGGAGAGGCACTGCGGAGGAGAGTAAATGGTAGAGGAGAGACGCGATGAAGAAGAGGCGCGAAGGAGGAGAGCCACTGGTGGGGGAGAGGCGTGGTGGAGGAGAGCCTCATGGTGAAGCTCAATTCATAGTGGTGGAGGAGTTGGTGGCAGAGGAGGAGGATAAAGTAGGAGAGGAGGGAGGAGAGGAGGTAGGATATGAGGTGGCAGAGGAAGTGGTGGTGGTAGGGATCGTCTTCCGCAAGAGCTTGAGGGGTTCGAGGAATAAGGAGAATGTTAGGGTTTACTTATAAAACCTGGAAACTCTTTTATCAGTGCTAGATAAAAATCGCTGGTAAAAGTATATTTTTTCAACGCTATAATTTAAAGTGATGATAAAACATGCCTTTATCAGTGCTTTTTAAGCAGTGATAAAGGCCCATCTTTATCAACACGAAAAAAGTGCTGAAAAATATATGTTTTTTCAATGAACCAATTGAAAACGCTGATAAATGTATGTATTATCAGTGCTTTTTAATTAGATCTAATAAAACATACCATTTATTCATAATTATAAAATTATTACCAATATATTTATTACATTTAAAATTTTATAAATATATATAATTAATATATTTAATATAATTTAATATTTTAAATTATAGTTAGATATATAAATATAAATATATATTTATATTTATATTTGTTTTTGTGTATAAATTATAATTATAAATATATTTTTATTTATATTTTAAATTATAATTAAATATAAATATAAATATATAAACATAAATTGATATATTAATATTAATTTTAAGTTTATAAGTATTTCAATATATATATATGTGTGTGTGTATCAATGTATACATTCATTAAATACATATATTTATAAATAAATATATTCAAATGGTATTCATAAATATATATTTATCATTTTAAAAAATATTTTGTAATTTTATAATTATTTATACATATTTATATTTAATTATTTATATATAATTATAATTATATATAATATATTTAAAAAGTATCTAATTATATATAACTAAATATTTATATTTTTAAATATAATAAATACTTTTTTTGTTTATTTAAATATATTTATTGTGATTTTAAGTATTTATGAGAAGACAAAGATTCATATATATAGTAAATGAATGAATACACAAATTATAGTATTATATTATATATGGCCAACATTAGGGTAAACAATGAACATATTTCAAAGAATATGAAAGTACACATCAATTGACACATTCGTTTGGAATCATAAATTTATTTAAATATATATATATATATATTTAATAAGTATGTGTATATATATATATATTAAAAAGTATTTATATATAATATTATAAACATATAGTATAATATATATATAATAAAGTTATAACTAAAACCAATAAACATAATAAACATTAACAAAACATAAACATAATAAACATAATAAACATGCATTTTTTATTTAATTTATACATATAAACATTATTTTTTTAATATAATTAAAATATTTTTAGATAAATTAATAATATTTTCTATTAAAAACCTTTATCAGTGATGATAAATTATTTTTTTTATCAACACTTTTTGTTAGCGCTGATAAAGTGGGGACATTATCAGTGCTAATATTAGTGCTGGTAAATGGTAGATTTATCATTGCTTTTTTCTAGCACTGATAAAATTCCCCCTTTTATCAGCGCTTTCTGATTAGCACTAATAAAACCCAATTACTTACCTTGCTCACATTTTTTGTAGTGGGACCCTTCTAAAACAAAGGCAAGTTAGTAGTGGACCAGACCAGCATCCATAACGAAGATCCGTAGTTTCCTTGGACTATCTGGGTATTATCGAAAAAATTTTAGGAATATATCATGATTTTTAAACCCAGTAACCAATCTTACTTGGAAGTGAGTAAAGTTTTTCTAGACCAGTGAATGTGAATACTACTTCAAAAAAGTTGAAAAAGAGGATTCTCACTGCACCATTACTTACACTACTAACAAGAGGAGAACTCTTTTTGGTATACAATAATGCATCAAATAAGAGATTAGTTTATTTACTTATGAAAAATGATAAATTAATATTTTATTCCTCATGTTGGTGAAAAGTTCATGAGAAAAACTATCCCATGCATGATCCAGAGTTGGTGGCTATGATATTCACATTGAAAATTTGGTAGCATTATCTCTATGGGGAGAAGTGTGAGATATATACTAATCATAAAATCCTAAAATATATATTCCCAGAGAATGAGATCAATATGCACCAGCAAATATGGTTAGAAATAATAAATTATTCTGACTATTCAAACCACTATCATCCTGGTAAAGAAAATAAAGTGGCAGATGGTCTTAGTATAAAGGATCGTGTAACTTTATCAATGATGAGAAATGAGAAGGATACAATATTCTTATACATGAAAAGGATGGGTATGGGAATAATAAAGAAAGGTAAATCATATTTCATTTCACAAATTGTTTCACAACTATCCCTTATAGAGTAGTTAAATGATTCTCAAATAGATGATGTCTAAATTCAGAAGAAGGTGGAAGCTATCAAAAATGGTAAATCCTCATAGTTCAATATTGATGAGGAAGGAGTCATATAATTTAGTTCACAACTTTGTGTACCATCAAATCCTAAGATAAATAAATTGGTTTTGAATGATGCACATAGCTCAACCTTCTCTATCCACCTAGGGATCACAAAGATGTATTGAGACCTTCAAAAGTACTATTGGTGGGACAATATGAAGTAGGGGTCACTAAATATACATCAATGTTTTTAGTATGTTAGTTAGTGAAGAATAAAAGGATAAAAGTCTGAGGGTATGATGAAACCATTACCCATACCTACATGGAAATGGGAAAACATTAATATGGACTTTGTCACTAGACTTTTGAAGACATCCAAAGTAAATAATGTTATATGGTTCATTGTGGATAATCTTATAAACACTTATCACTTTATTATAATTCAAGAGGACTTTTCATTCAACCAACATTCATGGATATACATTAGAGAAGTGGTTAGGATATATGGAGTACCATCATATATTATATATGATCATAATTCTAGATTTACCTCCAAGTTCTGGAAAAGTCTCTAACATAATCTAAATTATTATTTGAACTTCATTATAGCTTATCACCCCCAAACTGATGTCCAATATGATTATACTATTATGATGTTGGAAGACATGCTGAGAGAATTCTCAATGGAATTCAAAGGAATATGAGATCAAAATATTCCATTGTTCGAGTTCTATTACAATATTAGTTTCCACTCAATAATTCAAATGGATTTATATGAATCTCTTTATGGGAAAATATGTAGAACACATATATGCTAGAATGATGTTGGTGAACATAAGCTGCTGGGATCCGAAATGGCTGAGGAAATGGTAGAAAAGGTGATGACCAAGAAAAATCATATTCAGGCTCCCCAAAATTGATATAACATCTATATATAAAATTTTTTATGGGATCGAGGGTTTGAGGTTTGAGATAAGTTATTCCTCCTCATATCTTCATGGAATAGAGTCATTATATTTGAGAATAAAGGAAAGATAAGTCCTAGGTACATCAACCCCTTCAAGAATCTTGATCATGTCAGAGTTGTGGCCTATCGACTAGCCCTTACACCAACCATGTCTCAAGTACATGATGTATTCTATGTATCCCACCTGAGAAAGTAAATACTATATCCCTGACATGTACATAACTAAGAGGTGGTATAGCTGGAAATGATCTCTCTTATGAGGAGAAACTGGTGAAGATTTTGGACCATAGAGACATGGTTCTACATAAAAAACCACTCATCTTGTCAAGGTACTGTGGAGAAACAATAATTATGAAGAGGTGACATGGGAACCAGAGGATGAAATGAAAGAGAAATTCCCTCACCAGTTTTAACCTTAGTATGTAAAATGAAATTTCAAGGGTGAAATTTCATAAGGATGGAAGAATGTAACAACCCAGAATTTTATCAATGGAATTTCCATTCTTATATCATAAAATATGTACATCACATAGATAACCTAATAAAAACACTATTATAATAAATGAATAATGATAAATTATTCATCAAATAAACCAATAATAATTCCAAATATTATAGTGGGACAATGAATAAAAAATAAGATGATAAGAATGGAAAAATTTGGATCAACTTGATCCACTAGAATGACCTCACTCACGAACAAAGTTGTAGAAATAAAAAATAATGTTAATAATATAATATTCCTTATGAATATTAAAGTGTATATATATATAAACCTAATAGAAAATATAAGTAAATAAATAATGAATGAAATGAGAGGTATTTATAGAAATTAAGGAACATATATGACTATTATGAATCTAACTATTGGAATAGTAATCTGACCATTAGGAATAGTAATCTAGATATTATAATAGTAACCTCACCTATGAACATATAAAATAAAATTTATTTATCTTATAAATAAAGAAAATGATATATTTATATCATGGTATAAGTAAATAAATGTTTTAAAAATGTTAAATTAAGTGTTGTTTTTTTGTAAAATGTAAATGTTTATTTACAATTTTATAATTAATATAATGATTTAAGTGAAATTTTATTTTTATAAAATAGAATCATAAAATTAAAACTATGTTTTATTATAGTTATAATATTCTTTTATGAGACCTTAATTATTTTTTCAAAGGATGATAAAATCCATTATAATGTTAAAATAAATATTTTTCGAATAAATGATGATTTTATTTTAAAATTAAATTTCTAATATTTAGTAAATTATTTTCATAAAATGGATCCCATTTTTTAAATCTACATGTCAAAACAATATTTATTATGAATATTGGATATTTTTCTAAAATAGTTGAATTTTTGTGAATAGTGAAATATGGTAATTTACAGTATAAGCGAAACATGTGATTGTTTGAGTCATGGATTATGTAATAATGATGTAATAACCAATTGGTTCAAACTATACTAAACTATTTACTTTATTTATTTATATTAATCAACATTATTGATATTCTTGATCCAAAATAATAAACTAATGAATATAATAATAAAAAACACCCCTCTCCTCTCCTTATAAATACTACCCCTTCTCGTCACACATTCTAAACCATACATCTTGTCAATATTATTCCCAATTCCAATCATAAGAATCTTTTTCATGTATAATATCTTCTAGTCTCAAAAAAATTCCAAATTTATGTGCCTTAAGGAGGTTCTCAAGGAGACGACATTTAAGAGGTAAAATCCTCAATCCTTCTCTTTTAATTCCTTTTATTTTCATATCCTCTCTTCACCTACCCTATCAAAAGTGTCATGATAACATAAATATCATATATATATATATATAGTATAATTTTATTTTTATTATATAATATCCATCATCAAATATCTTCTCTTATTATCCTAAAAATGAAAACATCATCCGTAATATGTTGGTTCACCGCCTTCATGGACGACAAGTTTTCATTTTTCCTTAACTCATTCAAGGAAGGTCATAAAACCATTATAATGGTTATGATTTTAATATGTATATTATAACTTGTTTTATTATCTAGATTTAATATATATACATAATATTAAATAAAAAAACTAGTTTGGGATGATCGAAAAATCACCAAAATAAACTAAACATTTATCATTAATGTTTTATCAAATGAATCATTATCATGCCCAAAAAAAGATATATGGAACTATTTAAAATTATATAATTTAATTTATAGAATATAATTTTACTTCTGGAGAATTATTTCCATTTTAAAAGAACTTCTATAATTATATACAAGTAAACCGACTATGAAATCATGAAAATAAACTCTCCGAAAATAATGAAATTAAACTCTATAACTCATTAAAATGGTCATAAAAGAACTTGATAAAATTATGATAAATAAAATAAATGTATAATAGGTTCTTATTTATGTATTTAATGAATATAATTTAATTATATAGGATATTAATTGAATTTTCATAACGCATTTGGACATAAGGTAAGGGATCTCTCCAAACCTCCATTTTCCTTTGGGTTAAGCTTTATATCTTTTTAACCCAATGTATTTCTTCATTATTCTTATATAATTCTTATATATTATATTTATATGTTCTAAAAATATGTATCTAGTTCAATTCATTATTCTTTGATGGGGTAATACATGTTTTAAAAGGATCCCTTCTTAATTCCTCCTAATAAGCAAGCCCAGTTAAAGGGACCTTCCCCATTTCTTACCTATTTTCAAGTAAACTACATAAACTATTTTAATGCATCATTAATTTTATAAAATCTCTCATTTTATCATGAAAAACTATCCTAGTTCATTTCTAGTTTTATACAAATAATTATTCACTTTTCCTTTTTAAATCCTCTTTAATATTTTCCCTTAAACCGGACTAAAGTGGCTCATTTATAAAGTTTCTTGAACACCCATTTTCATTTATTAAATTTATTTGGACATAATTATTCATGATATATTATTATTTTTACTTCATTATTGTCTATAAATTATTTAATCCCTTCTTTCATGGATACCATTTTTATATTCCCTTTGATTATGCATTATAACAGGATTACGAAACTCATTTCTTTCTATGGGTAACCCTTATGTTTACTCCTTATGTTTGATTCATTATGTGGACCACATGTGAATGAACATATTATGATGTATGTGTCAAAATAGTTATCCAATTCATTGGGTAGTTTTTAGTCTCATGAGGCTTCATGAATGGGATTAGGGAGTTAACCCAATCCATTATGGGACTTTTTCCACCATGGATATAGTCTGAGTTCTTTGCATTGACTCATGTTTATATCATGTTATATGTTGCTACCTCATTCTAATATTTCCATGATTACATGTTTAATATGTTATGATTCTGTATCATTATTCATGATCCATTCCTTTTACGTTATCATGTTATTCCCTCTAACTCATGTGATATGCTTTATTCCCAAGTTTATTCCTTTACTGGACTATTTAGATCATCCTGTTTTTCTATGAATTTCCCAAGTTATCCTATATGGTTGTAGGATCTCAAATGGGGTTAGGCGCTCATTATGGAAGATTAATAAAGATATATTTTATTCTACTTCCATGTTTTTAATTTTATCCACCTAATCTTCCAAAGACACTAGACATTCAATACTTGGTTTGTATTTGATAGATAATTATGCTTTAAATCATGTAATAATATGTGTAAAAGGATAGGGTCACTCTATAAATTGGTTTTAATGAATTATATTTATTTTTAACACTCCGTTTTTGTTTCATAAATTAACAATTTTGAATCAAATTGGATAAAATAAATAATTTCAAATAATATATTATCGATTATAATACACCTAAAATGATTTCTCATCATGACGACTAATGAAATGATTCCATGTTTCCTACCTTATTATGTGTGAATAAGTAAATGGTGGGTGGGACTTTACTTTCCCTATAACATCCCTAAGATGAAACATGGCAAGAAGAGTCTGGAAGCCTCTATAGCCTTTTCTAGTGAGAATTAATACATATTTCTTGTAGTAATCATCTAAAATAAATGAACTCTATAAGGAATGATAAAAATTAAATCTACATTTAATTATATGATTTTTCAATAAAATAGAGGAAGTATATCATAAAATTATGTTTATATCTTCCCAAAGGGTTTTTTTTGTTATAGTATGGACATAGAAACATGAATCTATATGGATCAGAACATTTATCCTTGTTGTGACCCCAACACAACTAATGAACATTTACTTGTTAGGCTCAACAGGTTGGTTATATTGATTCCATCCAACCTAAAATTTTATACCATTAATTCTTTCCCTATTAATATTAGTCAACATTATGATGTTGTGTCATTATTTTTTTTCATCAACATGTTGTTAATACCCTAATAATTCAGTAGTTTCAACATCAACCACATATTTATCCCCAAGATTGGTAACATCATCAAGTCAGAATACATTGTTTGCATGAGTAGTCAGACATTTAATTTAGATTATGTTAATCCAGTAGAGAACATACAATATTAAGAGTAAATTCATAGTATAAACACTTTATCCTTCTCATTTAACTCTCTTTATTTTTTTAAAGGTTAAAATGATTGGTATCCTCTATCGAGAATCCAAATACCCTCTTTGTTTTCCCCTATAATGTACAAGACATTGTCTACATTATGACCACCATAAAATGATTGTGATCTCCCAATTAAAGTTTCATATGTTATTGAATTTTCATTTGACCCTATAGTTCTTTTAGTCATCAATAGGACAATTGAACAATTCTTGTTTTCTAGATCTAAGTCATAAAAAACATGAATCATTTGTAATTCAATTATGAATGACTCATCATTTTCCCCTTACATACTGAAACTCACCTTCACTAATCCCTTACATATTCACATAAATTATATTTCTATCCTTGGAACTAGAATGTGCATCACTTCTACCACAAATGTAACTCCACTATTTTTCATCATAATAAAGTCATTGTGTTCTTTTATGTAGAACGTATAACTATAAATTACAAAACTAGTGTAATATATAACATATTAATTTGGTACCCTATATATCCATTGAAGTCATTCAAAAATTGAATTCATATTTTTAGATAAATACATATAAATATGATCTCAGATTCATACTATAAATTATTGATTATGTATATTTGATATCCATCATTCAATCCTTTATGGGTTTAAATCTATAAGAATTAATTTATGGGATTCAATGTATGTATCAAAATCTTAACTATTATGTTAAATGTAATGGAACACTTACTCCACTATATGATGGTAATTGTAAAAACATCTCTTATGAAAATCCCATCACCCATAAGACATCTTTTGTGAAGAGACATTGGGAGACTGATGTTATCGACATCTAATAGTTAATTGGTATAGAATTCAATAGATTCTTAAATAATATATAATTCTTTAATACAACCTTCTGGTGGACTTCAATTCTTGACATACCCTTTCAAAATCTTTATATATCTTTCATTGGGGTACATCAATCTATAATGGATAGGTCCACCTAGTTGAACTTATATTACTAAGTGAACCATCAGTTGGGCCATTATATCAAAAAATGGTGGTGGGAATAACATCTCTAATTCACATACTATGATTGAAACCTCCTTATTCAAGATTATAAACTTCACCATTTCAATAAATTTACTACATATGTCTTTGAGAAAGAAGTAGATCCTGGTTAATATATGTTATACATTTTTAGAAATAATGCAATTTAAAGTGATGGGTATCAAATCTTACATCAAAACATGAAAATCGTGTAATTTTAGTCCCAGTAACTTCAAATTATTCATTAACAAAACATTATTAATATTTTTTAAACACACCTATATAAAGTTTACACCATTAATGAAAATGAAAAATTGTGATTTTCTCTGCCTGGATAGAGTGAAAGGAGTTATATGAATAATAGACTACCCTTTACCCTTTATCTGTTCCAAGAATTCCCTTATCCCTGTTTCAATAATCTCCAACCTAGCCTTGATGTACTCTTTTGTTTTTCTAGGATCATTTAGTAACATTCTAATAACACTATAAAAAATATTTTTTTCTATATGCATTACATAAATAAAATGTCTGACTTACAAACAATTCCAATCAAGTAATTTAATGAAAATTTATATCTTTTTCTAATATGATTTCATAAGGTTTTTTGAAAATGGTTTATCAAAAATAGTTTCAATATATTTTACTTTATCAAACTATTGATCACCAGTTAGTGGAGATGATGTTGTACATTGTTCTATAATCCCATCAAATTATATCATCCAGGATCAGTATTTATGTCATTAAAGTAAAAATTTCCAATGTATTAAAAACAAAGTCTTTGATGAATGTTTCAACTGAATTGATTATGAGAATTATTCACAAATGGGACACCCCAACATTCCTTTAATGTTATAGCCTAAAATTTTTCCATTATCATAAAATTCATTTATTGTTTCGTACAGCATAGACCTCAATTTGAATTCTTCACTTCTATGAGCATTATAGATTATAACATATGTATCCCACATCAATTTCATATCTTCGATCAATGGATCCAAATAGATGTCAATATCATTACCGGGTTGTTTTGGTCCATATATAATCAAAGACAACATAATGTATTTGTGCTTCATGAATAACCATGATGGAAAGTAATAATTTACCAACATTACTATACATATAATGTGAGTACTACTCTATTCACCAAAAGGATTTATTTCTTATATAGATAATTCAAGATGTAAGATTCTTGATTCATTTTTAAATTAATGATACTTATAATTTAATTTTCTTCCACTGAGGAGAGTCGATTGGATGGTGTAGTTTCCCAAATTTAAGTCATGTATCTATATGTTATTTCAATTTCCCCATGGTTTCCCAACATACTTATAGTATTTTAAACCATTTAATGATAAGAAAGTACCATACATTTTCAAAGGACATGATTCATCTTTCTTATATTGACCCACACCACACTTAATGAAGTAATTTTTGGTCCTTGATAAATAATATGTAACCATTTGGAAAAGTATGAATTTTTTTAGAGATCATTCACATTGAACATATCGTTAATTTAGCATCATATATTAAACAAGTAAGTTCATTTTCTTCTAGTATCATATCATTAAGGAGACCAAGTAGTTCTATAAATCTGGTGTTGTTCTATGTTCTTCCAGCTTTCAAATTATATAACATCAATATAGCTGAAAATTTTGGGTATTTAGTACTACCAGAATACAATGGCCTCTTAGAATTGTTATTTAACTTCTCAAGCAACTTTTTACAACCATGAAGGTTATCTTCAAATGTCATTTTTATTTCTTCCATACAATCTCTATAGTCATTTATTCTTGTATTCATATAAAATGATGCATAACCCATAGGTTCAACCCAATCAGTGTGCATGTTCAGTTTTTTCCCATTTTTTGTCTATAATTTATAGCTATGTTCTATTATATGAAAAATAAAAAGTTATTCTAACTATTATGGGTTAATTTTTCTTGAATAACAACAATGTAAACATGGAAAAAAGATTCGATAATGATCGTATACATGATCTATTTAAAACTTGATAAACTCTTTAACTCCATATTTATGCTCTTTTTTTATACGATTAGTGTGAAAAAAATTTTGATTCATATCTATCCTATTAGGTTCATAAAATATTCATTTTGTAAAAAAAATATAAATAAGATATTCCTAATCAAAGTATAAATTTATATATAAATCAAATAAGGGGAACCCAACATTTCATTTTTTTCAAATAATTTTATTATTCTTTGAAATAAATGGGTGATTGAATTTAATAAAAGAATTATTCCACTGGTGGTCGGGGTTATCCTTTGAATTCATCCAAAATGATCTTTAGTACCCAGTATGGGATAACTACTGCTCAAAATAGTTCAAGGAACATAGGTTCATGTCCAAAATAGATGGGGGATGAGTCTCAAGCAAAAAAATGAAATAACAACTATTTGGGAGATGAATCTGATTAAAATGATAGTTGTCTCCTTGAATCTAAATGTTCCCTATCTAGGAGTTTCTGAAACATCAAAAAACATTTCTTCGATTGCTTCCTAAAGCTAAAAAATAAGAAGAAATAGTCTAATCGCTACAAGGGGATATTTAATTGGTCTGACCATGAGAAGGCTCTATTAGATGGTCTCACACGTACTCATTTTGAGATAGTCATTGCATTTTTAAAATTCAAAGAAAGACTTAAATTGATCCATAAAAAGAAAAAGGCCTTTGTTCTGAGGACTAGATTTCATAAGTTCTTATATTCTTATGATAAAAAGGTGGTAATTCTAGGATGGTTTCTGCAACCTTGCTAGGTGGGAGTCCAAAAAGTGGGCGGAGTTTATGTTTATTTATTTCTTAACTTGGTATTTGGTGGTCCAGTTGGTGTTTCATTAACAACCTAAGTGGATAATTAAAGGAGTGATAAAGTTCAGGTGATGGCCACTTTTTAGTGGAAATATGTCTCAAATGATTAATTCAAATATCTAAAAAAAAGTAGCAAGAAATTGAAATCTTATAGTACATTTGATCACAAACAAGTATTGGTTAAACCTTGATCCTTATTTACTTTAATTATGAAATCTAATCAATGATAGGTATCCAATTTAATCTTAAATGTTTACTCCCTCATTTATTCCCATTTACCATGTTCTCATACACTTTACATCATAAATCAAGGTATTTCGAATCATTATTTCATGCATAATTATAATTATCATATTAATAATGTTAATAAAATGGATTTCTTACTCAATTGAATCAATTACATACATATATTAATCTAATAATCACTAATAAATATGTTAGAAAACAAAATTTATTTATTAGTGGATGGAAGACTTCCCTTATAAATTCTTAATCGTGTTTCCTATTTAATTGTAAACTTGTATTCTAAATTTGTGTACAAATATCTTTCCTCAGAACATACAAGGTCATATAATCATTATATTTTGATATAGGATTAAGGATCTTGGAATTTCAAGAAACCAATTGATAAAACTATTATTAAATATAGAAGTGAAGGCAAGGGAGTGGGTGAAACTATTTCAGTTTATTATTCAAATAATTGGTTAGATCATTGTTATTTTCATTAATAAATTTTGGTTTTCTGTTAAAATTATTTATTATTAGTAATTTTAATTTATTTTTGGTTTTTATTCTAAGTAAGGTATGAATTTTTATTAAATTTTCAAAAATATTTATTCTATGAAAAGTTTTAATTCTGACTAGACTATTAGTTTTGATGAGAGTAAATATTAGTATTATTAAATTTTTTATCTCTATAAAAATTATTAGAGTATATGTCATTTGGGAAAAAATAAATTTTCATTAAAATTCATAAAATATTTATTTTTTAAAATAAATTAGATTTTTTATTGAGTTATTTACCTAATATTAAATATCATCATTCTCTTTATTTTTATAAAGTTTTACATGTTATTTTTTTTTATAATTATAATTATCTTTTGGATGGTTGTTTTTAGATTAAAGAACAGAACAAAATATAAAATGTGGTGGTTGGAAATGTGGTGGTTGACATTTTAGATGTGATGGAAATTGATATAGAAAAGGTTTTGTAAAAGTGATTAGATCTAGGATAATTACTAGATTTGTTACTGAAGCAGACAATGGACTACATTGAGATAGAGTTTTCTAAGATATACTAAACTTTTTAACATTATTTTTTCAATTCCTTCCGCCTATCAACCATTTTATTTTTATCAGTATTAGAAATTTTACTCATTTTTTTAACATCAATATAGTTATCCTTATTATTAAATTGTTATTAATTTGAATTCATGATATTAAAAATATTCATAGAAGTAAAAAAAATGACTTTTCATGTATTATCCATGACTTGAATACCTATATGACACTTGATTCAAATTCACTACTACCCCAAGAGTACTCCTTGGTCCCTAAAAACTAGTGGCTAGTGTTGTGGGTCTCACATTATAGTATGGTAATGATTTAACCATTTTTCTATAGATATGTGTCATGGTTATTATTTATATAAAATTCAGAATGACTCATGAGTAGGTCAAACCTTCCAAAAATAAAACTTTAACCAAAAAAGTCATATAAGGAAAAAAATATTATAAACTACTCATGACTATCTACATAAATATAAACACAGCTAAAAACATGAAACTCGTTCTATATAGGAATTCCAGAATAGAATTCAAACCAAATGTGGCCTAATACTGAGGAAAAACTAAGTGGAATTAGAGAATATCCAAACAGGGTCACGGATAACCTCCATTAGCCCATACTCTGATGTAGGAACATATCCCTCTAATATAAAAAACATAAATGGACCAATCAAGTGATCTTATGGATACCATTATCCCTAGGTACATATAAATTAGTAGAAAAGAGGTTGTATGTCCACCGAATATTCCATGTAGGTTTTGAGTAAAAAATACATAGTAGGAAACCACTAACGGTGTCTCAACACAGTAGATAAAAAGGTTATGGGAAAAAATATCTACTAATTTACAAAGATATAGAGTAAAATAGTATTCACAGTTAACAAAAAAGGAATAATATTTTATTGTAGTTAAGTGATAAAAATAAAAAATATATATATAAAATTAAACTGATAATCCCCATAGAAGTAGGGTCTTCACCTTCATTTATATCCTTTGAGAGTATCACAAAATTGATTTTTGGCTGGAGATAAGTAAAACGAGTTGTCTATCCCATTAAGGTAGATATATATATATATATATATATATATATATATATATATATTCTAGTATTAATCCCAACTTGTGGTATAAGGGAAGGGGTGTTCCAAGCTTAAGCCTTATCCCATTTTGTGTGATAGGGGAAGGGGTATACTATCTCAGAGTGTTGTATTTGGAAAACATCCATTATACTACAAATGTAGTTATAATTTCTTGAATAAATTATATATAATCCAAATACACCTTTATAATATACTTACCAATCATCATGTATAATTTAATAGTATTTTGGTAACTCAAAGATGCATTATATAGTGTCATTATTTTAATAATTATACATAAAACATATAATGCATGTTGATATCCTCTTTTAATAACTAAAGACAGTGATATTTACATGAATTTAAACAACTACAATGTCTAAAATCCTCACACTAAAGCACCTACTAAACCCGTGACACACACATCCAAATCGATCACATGTCACCAAATCCAACCAATCCTGAATCCTAAATATTCAACCCATAACCATATTTCCAATACATAACTCAAAAACACACCATGAATTGTGCCACAAATCATTCATCATATTTATAATTCATAACCCCCATAACTAACCCAAATCAATAAATACCACAAATTTTGGACATCCATAACTATCCTATTAAAATGAAACCTAATTCTAGAATCTATAACCCTAAAATCTCAATAAATACCAATAAAAAAACATAATAATAACAAAAAAATAAACATATCCACAAATAGAACTTGAACACCCTATAGATCGAGACACTAAAAATTTAGATACTAAACTTAACTAGGGTTTATACAAAAGCATGAAGTAGTGTGGGAGGAGAAAGAAGAACATGAATGGAGGATAAAATGAAGGAGAAGGAGACTACAGAACCTACGAGAGCACCGAAATAAGAAAACACTACACTAACGTACACCACAGAACCCAAACAAGCAAGAAACGGGAGAGGAGGAGAAAAAATAATATACCACATATTCGAGGCTGGATTCATTTGACAGATGGTCAATAGGAAGTGATGGAAACACTAGATTTATGTGAGAGTAAGAGAGGAATGCCTGAAATTGGTTTGATTAGGATTCTTTTAAAAATATCATGGGGTTTATCAGTGCTACAAAAAAAGTGTTGATAAATAGGTGTTTTATCAATGCTAAATTGATAAGTGCTGATAAAAGACTTCTTTATTAGTGTTTTTTTAGCACACATAAAGATATATCTTCATTAGTGCTTAACAAGAACTTATAAAATCCATTTTTATCAGCGCTAATTTTTTTTGTGCTGATAAATATGGATTTCAATAAAGATTTATAATTACATTTATAAATAAAAATATTTACAAATATTTGAATGAAATTATAAATGTGTTTATATCATTATATATATATATATAATAAATATATATAAATATAATTATAAATATATTAAATATATTCATTATTTAAATATCTTTATTATAATTTTAAAATTATTTAAATATATATTTATTTATTTTTAATTATTTCATACTTTTAAAAAAATTATATTTATTTATTTATAATTATAAATATATAATTTTATAAATATAAAAAATAAACATTTATAAATATATTTATAACTAAATATATTTCTAAATATATTTATAATTATTTATTTATAATTATAAATTTATTTATATCATGATATATATTTTTATAATTTTATATATATTTATTGTTTATATATAAATATATATATAGTAAATATATTCATTATTTAAATATATTTATTATAATTTTATATTTATAAATATATTTATATCATTATATATATTTATATAATATCTTTTGGAGGAAATATGGGCTCTCCCTCTAAAGCGATTTTCTAGCAATCTGAATTGGTGTTGACTTAGTTTATAGCAGATCCACTCAATTGTTTCTTTAATCCCAAGGATGTCTTTATCCCTCCGGTGAAGGCTTCCAAAGGTGATGGGATTGTATCTGTTCCCGTTGAGGCGGAAAAGGGGGATGAATAAAACCCTATGGTGAAGATTGATTGATTCAAATTGTTTGCGTCTTGTTGTAGGTTTTTCTCAAATCTTCATCAGGCCTCGGAGTCCCTTCAGTAGTGAATCGCCAAAAATGGGTCTATAGCTTTTTTGGAAGAAAATTTGAAAAATCTTGAAGACCATCTCAAGGAGTATCAGTTTTCTCTTCTAACTCAGATTTTGGGCTTGGGGAGGGACTCTCCTATGACGCTTGATGATTTCAAGGATCGGTTGATTCAAAGATGGGATTTTAGTGACTGGTGCTTGATTTCACTTGGGAAAGGAATGTATCATATTGTAATTCATTCAAATGAACTTCAATGATTTTATTGGGCTTCTTTCCAATTCCTTTGAAGCCTGGGTTCATTATTCTTCATCAATGGGACCCCTTATCGGACCCATTTTCAATTAAGAGCTCTTCCACACAAACCTAGAATATAATTAGGCGCCTTAGTTGGTTTTTATAGCATCCAAAAATCCTATGGGAATTTTTTTCTACTATAGTTTCTCCTATTAAGGTAGATAAATGAAATAAATGCTCTAGGTTTGGTCACTTTGTCTATGTGCTAGTTGAGGTTGATCTAGCCCATAAGTTGATTGATAATGTGTTTCTTGTGTTTGGTTATTTTAAGCTTAAACTATCAATTCAGTATGAATGGATACCTGATTTTTGTGATTCTTGTCTTTGCATTGGTCACTCGCATGATCAATGTATAAGGAACATAAGTTATGTTCTTTGTAAATCACTCGGGCACTCTGTTGATCAGTGCAAGAGGGTACAAATAGGTAATAGACAGGCTGGAAATAAGGTCGTTAGGAAGAAGGATACTTCCTCCTTTACTAAGGTACTCAAACAAGGCTTGGCTGAGGCCTCGATTGGTGGGGATCTTGTGCACCCACCATAGCATGTTGATGTTGTGGTCGATAGTGGTGATTCCCCCTGAATGTTGTTGCTGGTTGTATTAGGGGCTCAACTGATTTAAAGAAATCCTGGGCCGAATTGGCTGATAACGATTCTGAATGAGAGGCAGTCATTCAAGAAAAAGTTAATATTGAGATGGGTCAGGTAGCGGTGGATTTTTTTCGCAGTAAAGGAAAGCTGAAACAGCTTGATGCTGATGGCTTTGAGCTGGTGATGTCTAGAAAACCGAGATATCCCTATATTGAATGGATTGAAGGGTTAACAGTGGCTATGTATAGTGTTTTCGGGATCTCACTAGTGAGAATTGGGCCCATTGAGGGGTTTACTGAGCCTGTTATTCAAGTTGATTCACAAATGGTTGCCTAGATTGGGCCCTCTGACCCTGTTGTTTAGGTGGGTGCATCTCCTCTTCTCTATGGTGAGGTGCCTCATGCTATCCAGAGTAATGTGCAGCCTATTTTACATGCTGATGTATAAGCTGATTCTGCCTCCCAGTTGCACAATTTGGATGGGGAATCCAAGGATGTCGCGATGAAAACCTCCACCAAACTGTCACTAGGGATGAATAAAGCTAGTTTTAAATTTTTTTTCTATGTTAGAATCTATTAACACACCTGAATTTGACTTGTTTGATCTTGTGGGTCTTGAGAGTGTAGGTTGTAGCAACCAAAAATATGGTAACTCACTGCATTATATAGTTGGAGAGGAGTATTTAAATGGATTGACCCCTAACAAAGGTGTTGGTAATGCCTTCAATAAGGGTGTACTTTCCCTACAAGAGACTATGCAGAAGGAAGATGTTCAGGGTGTTCCGCAACAACAGAGGGAGGCTGTCCAGAATGTAAAGCACTAGGCTGGTGATAAGGGGGTTGTCCAGGTTGCACAGGAGGACGTGGCGGTCTAGGATGAACATGCTGGTTAGGATGACCATGAGTAGGTAACAGATCATATGGATTCTAATGCTCAAATGGAGGATGCCTTAGAAATGACAGACGAGGCACCATATTTGAAGCCAATGTAATGGTGAAGAGGGCGTCATCCAGTGCCTCGGGGGGGGGGGGGGGGGGGGGGGGCTCGAGGTTAGGGCCAACCAAGGAAGAGGTGATCTAATGTTTGTGCTAAACTTTCTATCTTTCTTTTGGTGTGTTTTCGTCATTTTTTTAACATTTTTTCCTTGTCCTTTGTATCTTCACTTTTATTTAATAAATTTTGGTGTCATGGATCCCAATCCATGGCGGATCCATTTTGGTATATGTATATAATTATATTTATTTATTTAATAAATATAAATATAGTAAATATATTCATTATTTAAATATATTTTTTATAATATTAAGTGCATGCATGTTAAAAATGAGTGAAATTGTATAATTGAAAATTAATACACTTAAAACGTATTGAAAAAATAGAAAAGTTTTATAAATTTAAAAAATTATTTAAAAAATATGGATTTATATTGAAATAAAGATGAATACATATTGAAAATATTAAAACATAGTCAATAGATATATATAAATAAATATTATAAAATGATTAAATTCCAAAAAATATTAAATGTGAATAAATAATACTAACTGTGATAATATTAAAAATAAATAAATAAAATTTACCGATGAAAAAAATAATATATTAAATATATCATGTTACTAAATGATATTCTAAAATGAATAATAAAATTTTAATAAATTAAATAAATATAAGTTGTATTTGTTTCTATATAAGATTTCATTAATTATGTAAAATATTTGTGTGTGTTTGTTGTATATAAAAATGCATTAATTACATGTATATATATGTGTGTGAAATTAATGTAATGCATTTTTGATATATTTTAAATTGAAAAATCAAATGACATTCAATTAAATTTCCATTACTAGATACAAATAGTCAATATTTTTAATTATAAATCATTCTTCACTAAATATATGACTTGTTTAATGTAAGAATAAATATTTTTTATTATATAAATAATATTTTAAGAGATATTATATATATTGATATATATATATATGAATATATATATGTGTGTGTGTGTGTGAATATATATCTATATTAAAATTTTTAAATGTATTAAAGAATAATTATGTGTAAAAACCATTAAAAAATAAGACATTAAGATGTTTTTAATTATTATATTTTATTCATTTTATATATTTAAATTTAATATATATTATTTATTACTATTTTTAATTAATTTATATATATATATATATTAAATTTATTTATTTTTCTTAATAAATTTTTCATTAATAATTTTTTTAATAATTTTTTAATTTATTAATTTTCAATTTTTTTGGTTAATTATTAAAATTTATTCATTTTATATATCTATTTTTAATATGTACTATTTATTAATATTTATCATTTATATATATGTATACTAACATTATTCATTTTTATTAATAATTATTTAATTATTAAAAAAATAAATATTTTTTAATTTACCCATTTTTAATTTTTATTTGATTAATTATTTCAATTTATTTATTTTATATATTTATATTTAATATATAATATTTATGAATATTTGTATTTTATATATATATATATATTAAAAAAATATTAATAATTATTTAATTAATAAAAAAATTAATATTTTTTAAATTTATTCATTTTTAATTTTTATTTGTTTAATTATTTCAATTTTTAATATTTATAATACTTTTTTTTAAATTTTTGTCGATATATATTAAAAAATGTGGGTCGGGCCATGTATAGGCCCAAATGGTGGAACGACACATACATATACAGGTGGGCTAAACTGTGGGATGTAAGGAGTGGGTCAAGGCTCGCATGAGACCATGGGCCCATATTAGTGTGTGTAAAAAGAATATGTGGGAGCCCATCCCCATAGTAGGCTTTTGATCTTTTCATGTAGTAGAATCATATATAAAGAAGTGGTCGCACTTGCGCTATTTTGATGTGGGACTCACAAAAGGGATTGAGGACTTTATCTACGCTAAAAATAAAGCATTGATAAATGAACCCTTTATTAGTGATAAAAAATGTTAATAAACATAAACCTTTGTCATTTCTTTTTTTACCACTGATAAAGGATGCCTTTATCAGCACTTTTCTCTAGCGTTATATATTGCATGTTTTGTAGTAGTGTGTTGAGTATCTTTTGTGGTTGTGACTTGGACCTGTGTATGGGTAGTTCAGGTCTAGAGAGAGAATCCGGGTAGTGAGACCCTTGGGATGTGAGATCTGGGTGGGTTTGGTGTACCCTATAGCAAGGTGTTTCTTGTTGTACCTATAGTTGGCTCATAACCTTGGCGTTGGGAGGTGTTTCCCTGCATCATGTTTCTTGTAACCATCATAGTTTGGTGACCCTTGTGGTTGGGTTGGACTCTAGAGCATGTGTCTTAGCTTGTAGTGTCATTGTAGTGGGTGTGTACCTATGGGTGTGTGGGAACTAAAGAAAGTAGTTGCCTTTGGTCATGTTAAATGTTGTGCATTGTGAAACATGGTTGGATGTTTTGGAATGTGTAATCAATGCAAAAAAGGGTTCCATTAAGGTTCATGTAAGGTAGAGATACTCCTTGGATATTCTCTTAAGGGATGCACTTTGAGAGCTTGTTTTTTGGTTTTATGGCCAATTTTGAAGGGCATGATCATCTGGATTCCTAATCCTGCTATTTTGTTTCTTTTTTTGCATGGGAAATTAGTGTTTATCCCTAGTTCATGGGTCTAGGATGGATGGATCATGGGTAGATTCTTCTAGTCTTCAAATTTCACCCATGATGATGGGTGGTCATTGGTTAGACTTGACTCATAGAAATGACAAGCTTGTGGATTGAATTTATCAAGGATTCCTTGATTTGAATATGAATTATGGGCCAAGAGACTTGTTCAAGTGATTGAGTGGGAACTTGACCCAGTTTTGATAATATATTACTTGGTCAAGTGCTTGAGTGGGAACTTGATCCCATGGTTTCAAGGGATCATGTGACCCAAGGTTTTAGAAAGATTTGTAGGAAGTGTGTACTGGTGATGCATGATTCCATTTGGTTTATGTAATCAGGTGTCTTGGGAGTAAGAACCCATTATTCTCAGTGAAATAAGTTAATGTGCATCTCTAGTGGTTTGGTGTCTTTAATCCCATCACAAACGTAACTCACATCTTCTTGGAAAAAAGACATGGGGTTGTGTCAAGTCTCAGTCAATGGGTCTCTCTCGATGTGAGGTGACTGAGAGTTAATGATATACTTATGGGAAATAAGGATGAGGTTTTTGATTTGGGTATAAATATGTTTCTTTCATGAGATGTGATGTCATCAAGGAATTAGAGGGAAATGTCACTGACACTCAGGTTGACCTGGAAAGAGGTTACATGTGTCGTGAATGCATTGAGCATGGATCGAGAAGAGTGCCACATGTTTGTTTCATCTTAATATTTGGAGGTTTCACTCATGGAGTGGCATAACTAAAGCTGTATGGTGGGGAGTTCACCACCAGTCATGGTAAGGTGGGTTATTTTTTATGGGCCAAGTTTCAGTGAATATCATGCGCGTCGTTCCCAAAATTCAGGAGTGAACAATAGTTTTTGTTCTCTTTTATCACTTGGGTAAGAGTGGTACAACCATGTCCAATTTTTTCATTTGATAATGATTGGATTTTGGGCCATTACAGTTTATAGTTTTTCAAGTGAAGTGATGATAATTACACTCCTATGGTGGTGAGTGTAATATCGATCATAGAAGTATGATTATCATGTCAGAAGGGTCGTAGAAATGTGGGACTAGCAGTGGAAAATTTTTTCTAGCATTGGGGTGCCAGTGATAAAATGATGAGGTTAATGCTCAGATTCCTCAGGGAATTATAAGTATGATTTTGATGTTGTGGTAAATCGAGACTAAGCATTGGATTCTAGTTCAGATGGGTTGAGAGATCTAAGGATGCTTGAATTGTACATGAGTTGGTGTGTGGCTTAACATGATGGATATTTTATAAGGTTAAAAATATAACCATTGAATATCATTGGGAGTAGGGTAAGGACTCCAGTGAGTGTTTTTAGGTGATCAATTGATGCCTCTAGGAATGATCTGAATAGTTGGTAAGCATTGAAATGTGGAGCTGATCATTTTCAAGAAGGGTAATCTAAATGAGATAGATTTGGTGTTTTCTATGTATTTTTAAGTGTGGAGTTACAATCACATCCATCATTTTATTTTGGAGGTGAATAATTTGTTTCAGGGTTTAAGCAGGGATTTTAAAGAAATTTTGGTGTGTCTATAACTTATTCATGGATGGTAGGTTTGAATCCATTCCAATTGGATTTTGAAAATGTATATGGGTACTATATTTTAATTATATTTTTCATGTATGCTCTGGTGTGTTGTAAAGACTGTGACCCTAGTAGCCTTGAGTCAATGGTTACTTTATTACATTGGAATAAGATACAAGGGATTGAATCCTAAATAACTGGATATTTAGAAGTCTTGTTAAACAATATACATACTTGAATCTCACATTATAATTGAAAACATAAAATACAACATAGTATTTTCTTCAAGTGCATCATTATTTCCTATAAGATAACCATGTATATCAATCATAAAACACTTCCTGATATCCTAGGGAAAATAAAAAATAAAAAAGGGATAATCTTAGATGGTCGGTAAGGTTATGAATATAGTGGAAGGTATAATTAATAAATAATACCAATCAATTCGGTAAGGTAAATAACTGAAACACATTCTATTTAAACAATAAATTGAGAATAATATGGTATGAATAAATGATGATCAAATAAATCCATGTGATTAATCACATGAGCTTGAAACATGACCATGTATATTAATACTAATCTAATAATCACATGGAACATCAATAAGTAATCTCATAATGAGGTAATTCATAATTTCGTACATATGAAATATAATATCAAGACATTTCACAATATAGTTAAAATCTATGGGTAAAAACCCATTTAATTTGGCCAACCGATTTCTCTCATTAGACTAGTCGATGCATTTAGGGGCTGTATAATTTTAGGTCTCACCCATCACTTAATAAGTCCAATTCAATCCTCATATTAAAGGGGTGAAACATAATCAACATAAACATTCGTATTGAAAAACTAACATGAAAAATGTTTATACTTACCCCAATCAATAAACACAATCAAAAACCATCCAGATTAAAATGGTGAAGGGTAATAAAATTGTGCATCCCAAATCAAACTAGTTGTAAACCATCCATAGAAATAATATGGATGGTATCAATACAATATATCCCCAATGTATCATAAGTTAAATAAAGGGATTATGTCATTGATTAATAGAAATACCCTAAAAATGTCATTAAAAACATTTTTTAGGAAAATAACCTTTTCACTTTGAAAATATTTTAAAACTAAAGTTCTCAAAAATATTTTTAAAATAATTTTATTTTAAAATAACCTTTAAAACTGATAATTTAATCTTAAAAACATTATGTGGTCATGAAGACAGGAATTTCGATTCATGTCGTATACATTAAAAGAAAGATTCATTTCACATTTTTGGTAAAATCCAAACATACCTTGTTTAGAAAACAATATAAATATTACAATAAAAAGTATTTGTAAAAATTAAAAAATGGTTAAAATTTTCTTTAATAAATCGTTTTTATAATGTTAAAAAAAATTGAAAACATTTTTAGAAAACATGGATTTTGATGAAAAATGATTTTCGACCGAAGAGAGAAATAAAGTTAGATTTTCTTAAAAACATATTCTCAATACTTTTAAGTACCAAAGAGAATAAAAATGGTAATATTTCTTGAATAATTTCATGAATAACTATATTATAATAAAATATATTTATTTTAATAAATATCAAATAATTTCTCTAAGGGATACATAAACATAAATAATCTCGAATAATGATGAGATTGTAAAATGCGCCCTTACCACTAAAGTAATGTTTGAATCATAAGCCCCATGAAAGAAATAAATTAAAATTAAAATTTATATTATATGAATATAAATAGATTCATGATATAAAATTTCAAAAGTGGAATTATATACACCACAAAAAGGAATAAGTGGTGAATATGGCATATGTCTCACAGAAGTAAAAGTGAGATGAGAAACTCATAGCTTAGGTCCAATTTCATTTGTATTTGTTCGAACATCATATATAATAAATAAATGTTTATTATACATATATTAAATAACCATACTCATATATTTAATACTATATATTTTTTACTTATAGTCTTTTATCAAATTTTTATCAATATTTCTTTGTTAAAATCATTATTTTTGGTGATAATTACATCGTTTTTCATGTATGTTTGGGTTCCGTAATTTTTAAATTTTACATTGATCTTGGTTTTATAATGTCAATAATTTTAACCATGATATAAATATCATATATATTCATTATATATGTAATTATATTAATCTACAATAGTTATATTTAGAAAATGGATTACAACATTCATGGAGATGGTAAGTCGTATGTACGCATGAATGTTGTTTCCAATTTTCTTGATGGATGGAATGAAAGGAAAATAGATTTTAATTCAAATTTAAAGAATAATTATTATGTTATATATAAATTTTATATTAATAAAATCCATCCTTATTACCATATCAAAAAAATTAAAATCATTTCACATCACTATGTGGAGGCGGTAGTCCACACGTACGCACGAGCGATGTTACTTTTTTCCAACAGATTAAAAGGTAAGAAGTTATATGAGATATTATATTTATATAAGTATGGTTAGTTTATTTATATAACATATATTCATTAACTTTATCCTTACTACCTTTCATGTAAAGATAAATCGAAAAAGGGATCACATCGCTTCGTGAGGCAGTAGTTTATCGTACGCACGAGCGTTGTTATCGTATCCCAAAATGAAATGGTAAGTAAGAGGGTATATGTGGTATCATAATTAAAAAAATTATAATAATTTCATAATATATCATATAAATATTATAAATACGTAATTAAATCCTTATTTTAAATTTGGTTATGGGAAAAAAATTACATCGGTTCGTGAGACGGTATTCCGCCATACACGCAACTAACGGTTTTGTTTCCCATTTGATGGAAGTAGAGATGGATCTCGGTTATAAATTTAACATAATAACATATCAGTATATAGGAGATAATATTTTTACTATATTATCATATTTTAATATTATTTTAATGTGGTGTAATAAAAAATAAAACAAATATGCACGTTTAAGGATTTTACATCTTCTTTGGAGAGTATTGTTAGGTTTATACCAAAAACCTTCCTAAGAGAGCTTTATAATAAAAATGAAGACTCTATGATGTGTTTAGGTATGTAAGGAAGATATTTTTGTAGGTATTGGATGAAAGAAAGGGTTTTCTAAGTGTGAATAGTAGAGGATAGTGGTGTACTTTTATAAGTGGGGGAGAGGACACACATGGAATTTTTAAAAATATAAAGTGATACCCACATTTCTCACAAAACAAAAGCCTCCAAAATGTTTCATTATTGACCATTATAGGTTTTAAGGTCTTAATATTTCCATAAAATTTGTTTTGGATAGGTATTAGGTCATTTTTATTGCTTATCTTCATAGTTTAATCCTTAATAAACCAATTTTTACCTTAATCGTAGTAATAAATTTTTACTATTTTACTATTCATTATAGGAAAAAATTAAGATGATATTATTATATAATGTTAATTATTTTGATCCAAAATATGGAATTAATTTTTTAAAATTAAATTTACATAATATTCAGAATTAAAATTAAAATTTACATAATATTCAGAATTAAAATTAAAATTAAATCTTCATACGTGTAGAAAAAAACTGTTTCTCCAAAGAAAAACTTTCAAAAGTTTAAAAAGTTTTTATATCATAATTCGATATGAAATTTATTAAAAAGACCTAAATTATTTAAATTTTAAAATAATATAACTAATTTTAATTTAAAACCAATTTAAAATATAATTTTACTATGTAAATAATTTAAATTAAAAGAAAATTTTCAATAAAACTCAGTATTTTTAACTATTAATAAAAAATAATATTTTTAGAAAAATAAAAAAACTCAACCAAAGATAATTTTTACATGTATATTTAAAAAATAATTTTATTTTTTCAAATAAATTTTCTAAAATTGTAAAAAATAATTTTAAATTATGTGCGCAAAGCGCAACTAGATCGCCTTTTAGAAAAATACCATTTTTTAAGAAAATGTTTCTTTTTATTTAAAATGGTTTTTATTTTATTTATAATAAATATAAAACCATTGAATTTATTTTATACATGTGTACACTATATAATTTTAATAATTTAATTAGTATTTTTCATATCCACCAACTTAACAGCTATGTTATAAAGGCCATGTTAAAATAATAATATTTTAATAGAGTGTCATGTTTCATTTAAACTCGGTAATAAATGAATTGAAAGCTATTGAATAGATGAAATTTGTTATAAATTAAATATATTATAAAGACTTTATGTGTTACATTCCCTTATAAGATCATTGTTACATGTCATATATACTATAAAACATGATGTACCACTTTTAAGACATGGGGTGTAACATTCTCCCCACCTTCAATAAATTGCATCCTATTAATTTAAACTTGATCTCGGTAATCAAGGGTTTGACATTTGGAAATACTATTTTTGAAAAACCCACATAATAAAAGGGTTAATAAAACTTCTTCTTAACAAGAAATAAATGTAAATGCGAAGACCATCTGGAATAACGAATAACTAGATTTCCAAATTAGTGAACATTGGTGGTATGTAAAGATATGAACATGAAAGAAAAGAATAAATAATCATGGAAAGTTATAGAGATCATTGATCATAAGAAATTATGTGTTCAAAATAAGGATAATAACCATAAAACCATAAATCTATGTTGTGTTCAAAGGCCATCAATTTATCATAAATGAAGGTATTAGGATAACATTTTTTTTCAAGATCCCTTTCCTAAAGTTAAGGAATTATTTTACTATCATAATATATAATTAGATAAATTTTAATTTCTTGATTTATTTCTATTTGATAATAATGATTTTTGAGTCAAAACTTTCTTTATGACTTTTCAAATCCTTTTGTATTTGAAATCATGAACTCTTTCATAAATACTTGATTATTAACTTTGTAGGTCTAAAAAAAATTTAGAATGTTTTTGTAGGAAGCATACATACTTTTACCATACTTAGAAATAGTTCTAAAGTATTCTTGAATTTATAATTTTCATCATTATGATAATTATAATGAGTATGGAACTGATAATAATCGAATTCAACCTTATCTAATAAATTATAAGACATCCTATATTGTCTTTTATATTGAAAAAATCCTTATAATCAAACAGATATCAAAATTGATAAAAATTAGATCCATATTTCATAAAGATTATTGCAACAACATATATAAGGAAATCCATCAGATTGACTTAAGATTAAATCCTAAATACTGAAAACTATTTTATCATATTGGAATATTTTATTTTAAATTGTGATGGTGTATTAAAAAATGAATTCAGACTTTCTATTATGATATAGTCATTGAAGTTACAACTATGCAAGACGTTGTAACAAACTCAAAGAAAATATGATTGTTGTAGGAAATATGACCATTATAAAGTTTTCCTATAAATACATGGTCATTTGAAGAGTTTTTAGAAGCATATTTTATTTCTCTCTAAATTTTTCTAAAGTTTAAGAAGTATTAACATATTTTTATTAGTCTATTGTATTGCTTTGGAGAGAGTCATTCTTAAAGAAACCTTCTCTAGTTTCCTCTTTAAGAAATTGTTTTGTGATTTCTTTATGCTTTTGATTGTGTGAATACAATCCAGGGCTTGCGGGGATAGAAAGAAAGAGGAATTGATCACCGTATTTATCATAGTCTTGCGGGGATAGCAATATGGAATTCGATCCATCAGGTTGAGTGCTTATGGGGATAGGAATATAGAGAAGCTATTCAGTATATCAAGGGATTTTCATACTGAGGAAAGATGGAATTTATTATAATTATAAAATAAGGGATACCTTAAGCCAAGGTTTGTGGATACATTTATTTTAAGGTTAAAAGAGATTTATTATTTTAAAATATAATTCATTTTTATATTGATTTTTATTCATTTACTTGTTTCTTACAAGTTATTTATTTCTAATGTGCATATTTGTTATTAGTTTATCATAACGACACTAAATACGATAAATACTATATGTAATATTAATAGAATCTATTATGAATCTTAGACATACTGATAAAATCATATCCCTCCTAAATATAATATGTTTATATCATATCTTTAATGATTGTTTTTTTATATACTATGATATAATCATAACTAAGCTTATTATAATACTTTATTAATCAAATTGAGGTCTAAATCTAAATTCATAACATTTTTTAAGTGGATTTGTGAATACGTTTAGTTTAAATCCTTTAAAATTAAAATTTTTAAAACTACAATTCACCCCCCCCCTCTTGTAATTAGTTCATATTGAATACATTATTGCGATCCTAATTAGTATACTTCTAATATAATGATACATCAATAATTTCATCCTTTGGATGTGCTTCAATCAATTCCCACATCATTTCTTACTCCAATAAATTAATATCCAAAAATTAATTTTTTATGCCTGAAGCACTAAAATCAATTTTTAATGAATCATAAGATCCATAAAATAGTGAGAATTCCTTTCATATGTCTCTAAATATTTACCAAAACCAAAATGGTTCACATGAGCCATACAATAATATATTAATTTCTAAAACCTCAAATATAACCCTAAAGTTCAACTTAATCCGTTTCAGAAATAATTAGCCTTAAGACTGCTCCAAAATAATTCTAATCAAATTCAAATTTCAAAAATTTTGAAGGAAGGTCACTAAATTTCTAAAATCAACATGACATTTTATTCCTAAAACAAAGTATCTCTTAATGTTTAATACCAAATATGTGGTTTCCTTAGTTACCATAAAACCATAATTAAAGCCAACGAGCTCGTACCCGAGTGGTAAGGGCTTCTGCTTTCCATCCAAGAGACCCGGGTTAAAAACAGGGTGGAGGAAAATTTCGGGGGTACTGTAGCAGTCATTGTAGTAGTCACTGTAGCAGTTACTATTCGGTACTGTAGCAGCCGGAACAATTCACCCGATTTGGGCCTTCGGGTCACCAGTTTGGGCCTACGGGTCTCGAGGGACTTCGGGTCATCAAAGGCCTTCGGGCCACAGGGCCTTCGGGTCACGTAGACCATGGAGTAGCCCAGTTCACACATAACAAGCCCCAGAAGAGGATTAGAGAAATAGGAGTAGAAGCCACCAGATGCAGAGCTAACCGGATTGGAAGAATGAGAGGGTATGGCAGCCATCATTGGGACCAGGCACCGTGCAACTTTGTACAGGGCAATGCTAGCCGATCGGCAATGCAAGATGGGAGCTAGGTGATCAATGATGTAGAAAGATAGGGAGAGGCAGTTCAAGTGGGCTGGGCTTACGGGTCATGTATTGGGCATGGTATGCCTCTGGTCCTTTGGGTCATGTGTTGCATGTTTTTCGGGCCTTGTGTCTTGGGCCTACGGGTCATGTACGGGTTCCCCTTCAACCCTTAAAAGGGGGATTATCCATAATAAAATAAAAAATAAGGCCTTTGGGCCATTTGAGAATTAAACCATAATTAAAATATGCATGCTTCTAAAAATAAAATCTAATATTGTCAAATATATTCTATAAATACAAAAATGCAGTAAATTCCATTAAGGATAACATAAAAAATCACTAACCAATTTCAAGTTCACTAATATTATCCCATAAACATATCTTTATCATTATTATCTCAACATAGGGAGCATATCAAGGGTTATACTCCCTTAATAATGTGTTTTCTTAGAATTTCAACTTTCCATTGATTCACTTGTCCTATTTATTGGTACCATTAAACATATGCTCTCAAATACTTAAAGAAAAAGTGTTGTAGTGCAATCCTTATACATTATATAATTCTTATAACCAGAATATCATTGATAAAATACTCTTATAACATAATTCTTTAATCCAAACACAATCACATTAATCATTCAACTTCATCTATAGTAATAGTATAATCTTGACCTTAGTCACTTAGATTATTTTCAGGTATATTCCCTTAACACTTGGGAAATTCATTTGCATAGTACATTATATCCTTACATTTAAATCATTTCACATTGGAATATTTTTTATTTCCCTTGAAATCTTGATCATGGTTTCCTTTATCTCCACACTTGTAGAAAAGTCCCATTCCCTTCAATCAAGTACCAAAGTGTTTCTTTCCACAATTATCACATGGGAGAAAATTCATCTTTCCCTTCTTCCACTTATTCATATTTTTCTCTATTTTCCTCCTCTTCGCTTTCTTCCCTTCAAAGCCATAAGACATGGAGAATTATTTCTCTATCTTTGTACTACATGATATTATGTCCTCATATATTGAGAAATTTTTGGAGGCTAGTGCCCTTCAAAATATTGTCTTTAATCCATCAAAGAAATGGTAAATCTTTCTCTTTGGATTGCGTACATAATTTGTAGCATGTCCTTTTTAACCTTGTAAAGTTGTATCCATACTTAAAAAAACTTAATCTTCATTTTTCCTTAAACTCAAAAAATTATCTCCATATTTATTCATTTCTCATGAGGAAAATACTTTTTCAAGAATAGTACCTTAAAATCCTTCTATTCCATGTTTGTTACTTCTTCTTCATACTTAGTGTTTTGAATCAATGACCACCACCAATCCACATCACCTAAGAGATGATAAACATCCATGAAAACTTTCTACCATTCATTACTTCCCAAAGTGAGAAATATCTTCTCTATAGAACCTATCCATTGGTCAACTACAAATGGATTTTTAGTCCCATTAAATGATGGAGGTTTCTAATTTATGAATTAGTCTAACATTGTTACATAGTGTGGTGGATATATAAGATTCTCCATACGGTCAAGGTTATTACTCATAACCTAATTTATTTTCCCTAATATGGTTATAATCTGATCAGTTACACTTTCATATCTAGCTACATCTTCATTATTTTTTGTAGGGGTGTATCCCTACATAGGGTACGTGCTTTGATATAGTTCTCATTCCTTTTTCTAGGTGTCATTTTTAAATAATAAGATACACTAAATTAGATCATTACATTATGAATAATAATATATAATCTAAAAACATGTGAAATAATTAACATAAATTGAAAATTTTATGTATAGATAATCTCATAAACATAAACATGGTTTCCTTGGAAAAAATTTCAAATCATAAAAATATGTTCTTTCCATTTATAATATATTGTAAAGAAAATGAAAATTATCTTAGTAATATCCCTAAGGAGTGTCAAAATAGGTAGGCAGTATGGTCTATTTTTGTATACCAAGTAATTCTTGATTCAATCCTAACACACCTTTTTTAAAGATATAAACCCTAGGTAAATATGTTCTAGAACCATGTCCACTTATAGTATCCAGACGTGGGGGTATTTCTTGGAAAACTCATATAATATCTACCTTAGAAAAACATTAGTATGTTCTTATATACTTTTCCTAAATGTATATAATAGGGTTATATTCACTAATATATGTTTTCTAAAAGCTAGTTCCCAAGGTTTCTACTAAACATCCTCTAAAACCAATTGTAATGACTATAACCTTAGTATCCCAAATTAAATGGTTACTTTATTACATTAGTATAAGATACAAAGAATCACATCCCAAAGGACTGAATAGTTTAGTGGTCTTGGTAAACTAGAGGCATAATTTAATATCACATTATAATTGAAAACATAAAATACAACAGAGTATTTTCTTCAAGTGCATCATTAATTCCTCTAGCATAACCCTGCATATCATTTATAAAATGCTTCCTAGTATCCTAGGGAAAATAAAACATAAGAAATGGATGATATCATATGCTCAGTAAGGGTATGCTTATAGAGAATGATGTCGTAAATAAATAAGAAAATTAAATATGGAAAGGTAAATAATTGAAACACATTCCATTTAAGGAACAACTTGAGAATAATATTGTAGGAGTAAATGATGATCAAATAAAGACATATAAATAATCACATAAGCATGAAGCTTAACCATGGATATTATAACTAATTGAATAATAACATGGAACCTCAATAACTATTATCATAATAAGGGAATTAATAATCTCATCCATATGAACCATATTTTCAAGATCTTTCACAAGATAGTTTAAACCTATGGGTAAAATACCATTTAATTTAACCAATTGATTTGTCTCATGAGACCTGTCAATGCATCGAGGGGATATATAATATTAGGACCCAACCATCACTTAATAAGTCCAATTCATTAATAATATGAAATATTTGAAACATAATCAACATAAACATTCATATTGAAAAACTAACATTAGAAATGTTGATACTTACCCTAATCAATAAACATAATCATAATCCATCTATAATAAAATATTGAATGGTAATTAAATTGTACATCCCCAATCATACTATTCATAAACTATCTAGAGAAATAATTAGGATTGTATAAATATATTATATCCTTAGTATATCATAATTACAATAAAGGTTTGATGTCTTTGATGTATATAAATACCATAAAAATGTCATTAAAAACATTTTTGAGGAAAAATTACCTTTTCACTTTTAAAATATTTTTAAAACTAAAAGTTCATAAAATATTTTGAAATAAAATTTATTGTAAAATAACCATTAAAATTTATAAATATATATTTAAAACATTTAATGATAATTATGGAGGTTAATTTCATTCATTTCATACATATTAAAACAAATATTCCTTTAACATTTTTGGTAAAAGTGAAATGGGCCTTGTTTGGAAAATGACATGAATATTCCTTTCAAAAAAATTGTAAAAATTCAAACACGGGTAAAAATTTATTTAATAAATCATTTGTATAATGTTAAAAAAATTGAAAACCTTTTTAGAAAACATTGATTTCGATGAAAAATTCTTTTTAACTAAATAGAACAGTAAAATATGATTTTATTAAAAACAATTCTCAATAATTTTAAGTATCAAAGAGAGAAAAAATGGTACTATTAATTGAAAAAAATCATGAATAAATATATAAGAAGAAATTTTATTGGGTTTAAGAAATATCAAAAAATTACCCCAAGGGAGACTTAAACCTAAAAAATCCAGAATAATTATGAGATTGTAAAACACACTCTTACCACTTTAGTAACATTTGAATCATAATCCCCATGAAATAAATAACATAAAATGAAACTTTAACTACCATGATGAGAAATAGATTCATGATATAACATATCAAAATGGGATATATATACTCCACACAAAGGAATGGGTGGTGAATATGGAATATGTCTCACAGAAGTAAAAGTGAGATGAGAAAACCTTACCTTAGGTCTGATTTCCTTCTTACATGTCTGAAACTCCTATATAATAAATATAGGTTTATTATAAATTTATTATAGAACTATAATCATATAGTTCATGTAACACCCCATAATGAAAAAAATTTAAAAGACTAAATGATATGACTCGTGTTAATAAGGTTCACCTTTATTTTCGGGGGCCTACTTGATTAGAACTCCATAGTTAAGCATGCATGGCCTGGACTAGTGATCAAGATCATTGGATTCCTGGTAAGTTTCCCAGGGTGTATGTGAGTGATAAAAACCACACTACAATGAAAATATGTTGGAATATGGGGACATTAAGTAGTCCAATGACTCGTTCAAGAACATGGGTGGGCCTTGTGGAGGGGACCATGTGTCTGTGGGGAAACTTGTGGTACCTGGTTGGCCAGAACCTAATAGCCTTGTTAAGGTGAGGTTTTTATGCTTTCAGTAGGGCCTAATTGTTATATTTGGTATCAAATATGTAACCCAACATTAAGTGTGATGGAACTAGTTGGGTTGATATGTAGGGTTCATAATGAGGATGTTGTGCTCTAAAGTGGGGTGAAAGTTACATTCTGGAATGATAAAGGGTTAAAATACTAAATGATATGACTCATGTAAATAAGGTGCACCTTTGTTTTTGGGTTCCTACCTGATTTGAAATACATAGTTAAGAATAATTTTCCTGGAGTACTTATTAGGTGGGTGACCTCTTGGGAAGTTTCCCAAGGTGTGTGTGAGTGTACACAAAGCACACTAGAAAGAACATGTGTTGTCCTGTGAAGAAATTCATTAGTTTGATGACCTATTCAGGCATATGGGTAGGACCTAGGAATGGGACCACATCTCTATGGGGCCATGGATGGTACCTGGTAGTCCAAGAGTAGTGGTCAAGATGAGAGACTGCCTCGTAAGTTTCTAAGGGTGTGTGAGAGTGAGGAAAAATAACACTGGAAAGATCATGAGTTAGCCTATGGGGATAGTTATTAGTCTGATGACCTATTCGGGGCCCAGTTTTTAAATTTATTATTAGAGATGAAACTCATCCTTAAGTGTGGTGGTACTTCCTAGGTTGATATATAGGTTCTACAATGAGTATATTTTTCTCTAAATGGGGTGAATATAACACCCCATAATGACAAAGGATTAAAATACTAAATGATATGACGCATGTCAACAAGGTTCGCCATTATTTCTAGGATCCTACCTAAATATAACTCCATAGTTAAGAATCTTTTTCATGGAGTAGTGATCAATATGGGTGACCTCCTAGGAAGTTTCCCATAGTGTGTTTGAGTGAAGAAAAAGCACACTAGAAAGAACATGTATTGGACTCTGGGTACATTCATTAGTATGATGACCTATTCGAGCACATGGTTGGGTCCTGGGGAGGGGATAACATGTTTGTGGGGAAATTGGAAAGAACATTTGTTGGCATGTGGGGATAGATATTAGTTTGATGATTTATTTGGGGGCCTGTTTTTAAATTTGGTATCAAAGCTAGAAATCAGCCTTAAGTACGGTGGAACTTCCTGGGTTGATATGTACAATCCACAATTAGGACATTATGCTCTAAAGGGGGTGAATGTAACACCCCAAAATGATAAAGGATTAAAATACTAAATGATATGAAACATATCAACATGATGAACCTTTCTTTTTGAGAGCCTACCTAATTATAACTTCATAGTTAACCATCCTTGTCCTAGAGTAGTGATCATTATGGGTGACCTACTACGATGTTTCCTAGAGTGTGTGTGAGTGAGTACAAAGAACACTATAAAAAACATGTGTTGGTATTTGTGTATATTCATTAGTTTGATGACCTATTCTAGCATATGGGTGGCTCCCATGGAGGGGATCACTTGTTTGTGGGGAAACTGGTGGTACCTAGTGGGATAGGAGTAGTGATTGAGATGGGTGACCTATTGGGAAGTTTTCTAGGGTCTGAGTGAGTGAGTAAAAGGAACACTATAAATAGAATGTGTTGACCTATGGGGATAGACATTAGTCTGATAACAAGTTTGGGGTCCAGTTATTACACTTGGTATTAAAGATGGAACTCAGCCTTAAGTGTGGTGGAACTATCTCTGTTGAGATGTAGGGTCCACAATGAGGAAATTGTGTTGTAAAGTTGGGTTGAATGTAACACCCCATAATTATAACGAGTTTAAATACTAAATTATATGATGCGTGTCAACAAGGTGAACCTTTCTTTTCCGGAGCCTACCTGATCAGAACTCCGTAGTTAAGCGTCATTGTCTTGGACTAGTGATCAGGATTCATGAACTTATGGGAAGTTTCCAAGGGTGTTTGTGAATGAGGAAAAATCATGAAATAAATAACATGTGTTGGCATGTGGGGAAAATCTTTGGTATGATTTCCTGTTCGGGCTTGTGGGTGGGGCCCAGAGAGTGGACCACATGTCAGTGGGGAAACTGGTGGTACCTTGTGGGCCAAGAGTAGTGATAGAGATGGGTTACCTTCTAGTAATTTTACTAGGGTGTGTGTGAGTGAGGAAAAAGAACACTATAAATAACATGTTTTGTCCTATGGGGATAGTCATTAGTCTGATTGCATGTTCGGGTACATGGGTGGACCCTAGAGAGGGGACTATGTGTCTGTGGGGTAAATAGTGGTACACAGCAGGCCACGACCCAAAGACCATGTTATTTTAGGGTGTATATGATGTTAGTGGGGCCCTTTTTTATATTTTATACCATATATTATTTATGTATATTCTTTTATCACCCATTTGTTAACATTTATTTGTTAAAATCACTGTTTCGGGTGACAATTGCTTCATTTTTCATGTATGTTTGGGTTTATTAATTTTGGTATTTTTACATTGATCATGGTTCCATAATCTCCAAAATTTTAATAAGTATTTAAATAACATATATTTTCATTATATAAGTAATTATATTAATATATAAAAGTTAGATATAGAAAATAGAATACACTGTTCATGGAAACAGTAAGTCGTATGTACACATGAACATTGTTTCTATTTTGCTCGATGGATGGAATAAAAGGAAAATAAATGTTAATTAAATTTTAAAAAATCATTATTATGTTATATATATAATTTATATTAATAAAATCCATCCTTATTAGTATGCATGTAACAATAAAATTAAAAACATTTCACATCACTACGTGGAGGCGATAGTTCATGCGTATACACAAGCAACGTTGTTATTTTCAAAAAGATTTGAAGGTAAGAAGTTAGATGAGATATTATATTTCTATAAGTATTTTTAGTTCATAAATATCACATATATTCATTAAATTTATCCCTACTAACTTCCATGTAAATATTAAGTGAAAAACGAATCACATTGATTCGTGAGGTATTAGTTCATCATACACACGAGGGACGTTATCGTATCCCCCCACAGAATGATAAAAATTTATATGTGGTATAATAATTATATAAGTATAATAATTTCATATATATCATATAAATAAGTTAAATCTGTAATTACATCTATCCTTAAAAAGTGGTGATGGAAAAAGAATTACACCGGTTCACAAGGCGGAAATTTGGTGTACACATGATCGACGATTTCATTTCCTATTTGATGGAAGTGGATACGGATCTGGGTTATCTAATTAACATAATAAAATCTCAATATATATTAGATAATATTTTTATTATATTATCATAGTTGGATATGATTTTAATGTGGGGGAGAAATAAATAAAATAAATTCACATTTTTAGGAATTTTACCCCTTCTTTAGATAGCCTCTTTAGGTTTATACCTAAATCCTTATTAGGAGATATTACTAATAAAAAAATTACTATATGATATGGGGATGGAGTTGAAGAATATATTTTGTCAGTTATTGGCTGAATAAAAGGGTTTTTTAAGTTTGAAGAGTAGAGGAGGGGGTGGCCTTTTATAAGTGGGGGAGAGGATACACATGGAATATTTGAAAAGATAAAGTGATACCCACATTTTTATCATGCCAAAAGCCCCCAAAATGGGTCATTATCAACTGATATATGTTATAAGGTATAAATATGTACATAAAATTTATGTTTTAAAAGTTTTATTTCATTTTTAACTCTTCCCTTTTTATTTTATCCACCCCCCAGTGAACCCCTTTTTACCTTAACCACGGTAATTAATTTTTGTTGTTTTTACTATTAATTATTATCAAAAATTTACTTGAACTTATTTGATAATATTAATTATTATAATTCAAAATATTGAATCCATTTTTTTTAATTCAATTCATATAAGTGGTAAAATTAAATATAAAATTAAACCCACAGATGCGTCGAAAAAATTGTTTTTCTAAAGAAAAACTTTAAATATTTAAAACAATTATATTATAATACTATATAAGAATTTATTCCAATAAAATATATTAGATAAATTTTTATATAATTGAACTAATTTTACTTTAAACCCAATTTAAAATTCAATTTAACCTTGTAAATAATTTAAAAAATTACTGTTATCAATAAAAATTAGTATTTTCACTATTCATCAAAAAAATAATCTTTTTAGAAAAATACCAAAAATTCACCCAAAGATAGTTTTGAAATATAAATTTAAAAAATTATTTTTATTTTATCAATTATTTTTTCTAAAATTGGTAAAAATTAATTTTGAATTATGTGCACAAAATGTGACTAGACCACCTTTAAGAAAAATGCAATTTTTTCGAAAACATTTAATTTTTTTTCAAATTGTTGTTATTTTTTTGGAATCAATAGATAACCATTGAATTTATTTTTTACATGTGAAAACCATATAATTTTCATATTTTATTTATTCCTATTCATACCCACCAACTTAATGGCTAGTTTATAATGGTCATGTTTAAATATTAATATTTTAATAGAGTATCATGTTTTGTTTAAACTTGGTGTTGCGTGCATTGAAAGCTATCGAAGAGATTGAATTTATTTCAAATATATATATTATAAATTCTTTGTGTGTTGCATTACCTTATAATATCAGTGTTTCATTTTATATACACTATCTAACAAGTGGTTCCTCTTTTAAAATCTCATGGTGGTACATGTGGTGAGTTAAAACCCACACCAGATGCTTCATCAGAGCTCATGACCAGTGTTTTGGGAGAGGTTTGAATGGAAGGGGTACCAAAGAATTGTAAGATTGTGGTTATAAGATGAAAATTATGTTGTAGAGTATCATAGGCATGTTTTTTGTTTGGATGACAACATAATCAATGTTTCGAGATGGTTGGGCTTGGGCAAGCGCCATCTTGGTGTTTCAATTTTTGCATTGGTTGTTGGATCGGGATCAGTCGGTTTGATCTCCTTGAGCTGAGTGTTATGAATTATACATTCTTTGGGTGTTCTGAATGAAACATGGTCATTCAGATTTAAGTCAGTGAGTGACATAGGTCAGTAGGAATTATTGGAAACCCACCAAAACTTCTCTGAGATGAGTAGAATAATGATGGGGAGATTGTAAAATCTTGTGTTCATATCATTGGTTTAATTCAAGACGGGTTTGAATTTTTCAAACTGGTATATGGGACTTTTTTTAAGTGAACTTTGGAGAAAAGTTATAAAATTTGGATCACCTCAAACTCATGTTTTTATAAATTAAATGGGGTCTGGAAAGGTGTCAGGAATGAGTTAGGGGCCATGAAGGGGCCTGAGGATACATCATGATGTTGTAGTCCCACCAACTAGCTGGTGGGAATCCAATGGGTAGGCAGGTCTACCTAGGATCATCATCCATATGGTTCACCCAGTTTCCTTTTTTAAAGAGGGGAAAAGGGTTATTTGACCCCCTCATCACCACTTCTTCTTAGTCAGGAAATAGCTAGTTTTGGGGCCCTTTCAAGCCGCATGGGAGCCCTCTCCCCCTATCTCCTTACTGTAGTGGTTATCCATCAGAAAGTCTCAATTTTTATTTTAATTTGATGCATTTTAAAGTCCTTGGTAAGTCTAATAGTCCTCTAGCTTCCTTTATTTTTCTCTCTTAACATTAATTATTCTATTTTTTGTTTTTGGATTAAATTCCCTATTTTCTTGAATTTTGTCTAGTTTCATTTTATCTATCATTTTAGATAAAATATATGGATGATACTGACATTTTGGAGTCTCCTAAGTCAATAGTAGGTGGCCCCTTAAAATTAGCTCATAGTATCACTTTTTTTTAACATGTGCATGTCCTATCAAGCATATTTCCCTATGCTTGGCCCTATTTAATTTAGTTTTTTTTAATTAAGGTTATCCCAAGATAAAAAATCATTAAACAAGTCTTGGACCTTAGTGAAATTTATTTAATCTATTGGGTTTTTAGTGGGAGAGTTACCTTTGAAATGGATTGAGGTCTTTAAATTCAAATCATGGTTTAAATGTTTCAAAAGGAAATTAGGTATGAATTAATGGTTATGAAATGAAATTTCACAACCATTAATAATTAGAGATATTTTTGAACCTTAAATTTAATTATACTTAGGGTAATGGTAAGAATTAAACCCATGGGATTTAGAATTTGGAAATGGTTTTTTGGTTTTTTTAATGTAAATTTTAGAATGGTTAATGGGGTTCACGTTTCTTTTAATGGAATTGTTTTTTTAAATGGTTAATTGGCTTGGTTTTTGTTATGGAGATGTAAAGAGTCTTAAAGTCATGTGTTATGTTTTATTTTATATGTTCCTTAGATTCAAATTAAAAATTGGTTTATGAGAATAAATTTTCCTAACTAAAATTTAATATATTTTTGGGTTGAAATGAGAAATGATCTTTTATGCCATGTGGGTTATTTAGTGATATGGAATAAAAGTTGTATGATGTTTCTTGTGCATGTGATTTTTAGCCTCAGGTAAATATTTCCCCTAGGGGATTTGGTAAATTATAGTTAACCTATGGGTGAATGTTACCCCCCCCCCTATGGGACGTTGGTGTTATATGGTTAACCTGAGGTTAACATGGCCCATAGAGGACACATGATATGGTTAAATTGGGGTGAATACTAGCCCTGAGGGATGTTGAGGCTTTAGAAATGGGTATATATCCCCGAATTCCACTTTTTTAATCCAAGGATGGATATATTTTCCCTGGTAAGGAGTGATACGGTATGAACAATCTATGCAATGTGCTCAGAGACACCCAGATACTAGCCGAATCAAGTATGTACCATTCTTGGGGTGAGCCTGGCCCCTGGATTTGGAATTTTTTAATTTTTTATTTTAAAATATTTTAAATGGTTTTCATGTATATTCTTATTTTATCACCTATTCATGCACGTTTTATCAGACTGATTGTTTTAGGGAAGTCGTTGGCAGTGACCTACAAAGTTATACTCAAACCCTACTCAGGTTATCATGGAACTTTGTAATATAATCTCTTTATCATACAATATCTCATAAAGATGGACACATAATTTTATCATTTTAATTTATTGCTATATTATTTATTGATATAACTATACATACTTACCTGTTAGGGCCAATAGGGGCCTATGTACCCTGAGAGGGGGGGGGTGAATCAGGGTATGGATATTCTTTTCAAAATACTTCCTGCCCCACTGGATCTTGACCTCTTTGTTACAAGGGTCACTTTGTTTGCTCTTGTGTGTATACTATGCTCAGTTATTTTCAAAATTATCTGATGATAATGCTTTGAGTGCAATGCAGAGAAGCGACCAGGCAGACACAGCGATTTTTACTTGGTTCACCACTAAGGGCTACGTCCAAGGAGCATACGCCGACAAGTTGCCGGTTCGTACCAAGATCCACTAACTTCACTAGCTGTGGTTTACAATGTTCGGGCTAGATCACTTCTATGCCCAGGCTCACTGCCTTTACAATGTTTAGGGTCAGCTCACTGCTTTCCCAAGGGTCACTCCCTGTTTCTCTCTCTCTGGCTCACTGCCGGTGGAGAGGATCACCTTCTTCCTCTTCCTAAGCTCACTGCTCTTGGAAGGGATTCACTCACAGTTTATAGACCTGTAGGTCTCTTCATTTGCATGAATGAATGCATCTTTCTCTGTATGTAGATGCTCTGTTGAGGTTCAACTTTCACCCGTAGATGAATACCCCTTTGCCACTATCCACTGGGCAAACAACCTTTGGAAAGACCTTCGCAAAGCACCCTACAATGCGAGGCTCCCAATTTCGCGAAGCTCAAACAAGCCTTCGCGAAGCTCCTGACTTTTCGCGAAGCTCACTCGCGAAGCTCTTTCGCGAAGCACTCTCGCGATGCTCAAGCCGTCGCAAAGCAACGACCCTCGCGAAGCTAAGTAAGCCAACGCGGAGCTCGCAGGTTTCGCGGAGCTACAATAGCCGCCGCGAAGCACCTCTTTCGCGAAGCACACTGGCTCCGCGAACCACCTTCGCAAATCGAGAGCAAAGTATTTTCTCTGAAAATTCTCTCTACTTCGCCTGAAGGGGTCGGCCTCTATTTATAGGCGATTCCACCGACCCTCATCCTTTCCGCACGAAGTCAACGCCACGTCATCTCAAATCGCGATGCTCCAAAGTTTCTGTCAGAATTCTGTCCAAATCGCGAAGCTCCACCGCAATCTTCCGTTCGCGGAGCTTGACGTAGTCGCGATGAATCACCGTCAACTTACCTTCGCGGCTCGCGCCTTCGCCGCGAAGCTCCCTCGCGAAGCCCCACATTCCTTCGCGCCTTCGCCGCGATGTTCTCTCGCAAAGCCCTTCTCCGCCGCGATGCGCTTCAGCCTCTGCCGTTCGCGAAGCTTGACGTAATCACGAAGCATCACCGCCTCCATTCTTCTGGTCTTCGCGATTTCCAAACCATGCATCCTATCTTCGCGAAATTCATGCCTTTGCCATATTAAATTGTGCTCTTCATTGAAATCCTCTTTTCGCGATGCTCACCAAACTCCAAATTTTGGACCCCAAAAATTTGGCAAACACTGGAAAACGGCGCCACCTTGTACTGCTCTTTTGTACCGCCTCCAGATTGTCCTTTCCTTTGTCATAGTTCTTTGTCAACATGTAATGTCAACAACTTCTCGGGAATTCGACAAATATCCATGAAAACCTGCTTTGTCAACAAACACAATCAACCCAAAAATACTTCAATGTTACCTTGAGGGATTTTTGCCCAACAATCTCCCCCTTTGGGTTTGTTGACAACTCTTCACAATTTTGCTCAGGATGATTTTCTGCACTGTGATACCTCACTGAGTCTTCTTCCAGCTGCTACCACCATTCGCCTCTTGCGATTGTGATAGTGTTCAAGGATTCACTTAACACGTACTCTAAGCCCACATGAGCAATGCTCGGCGTGAGAAACAAGAGTAGTATGTAAAGTTCATCAATGAATCACTTCATGTCAGACCACAGTTGTCGATTCCACCCTGATACCAGTTCTTAAAATAAAACCAGTTGTTGAACCACACTGATACCAATTGGTGAATTCTTAAGTTGATACCAATTGTTGATAGCTGGACACCGTCTCACACCATTCCAACACCACTGTTCTGCTTTTATCACGATCCTCAGCTGTCGTGATTTCTATGATTTGATCGATCACTTCTAGCATCGTCAGATTTAATACACTCCCCCTTTCTCATTGCTCCCCCTTTCTGGCTGCTCCACTTGTCAGCTTCTCCCCGTAACAAGTATGATTTATCAAATCTCCGCACTATTTTCTCCCTTGAACAAACACTTTTCTCCCCCTTTGTCAAGCACCTTTCAAGCACTTTTCTCCCCCTTTGTCAACGAACCCAAAGGTCACGCCTTTGTAGTCTGTAACATAGTAGAGAACACATATCAGCACATTAGGGAAAAACACACCATACCTCGGGGAGAGGGGGGGGTGGGGGACCCACATCCACACTATTTCAAGTGCGGGGAATCGACTGAACTCCCAGAGCCAGTCGATGCCTCTCAAAAGCTTCCTTGGGTAAGGCCTCTGTCAGAATGTCTGCAACCTGTAGTTCTGTAGGCACGTACTCCAACTTTACAATTCCCTGCTCAACCTTCTCCTTAATAAAATGATACTTAATCTCAATGTGCTTTGTCCTTGAATGATGGACGGGATTTTTGCTAAGATTTATAGCACTTGAGTTGTCACACTGGATTCCGATCGGAGACTTCACTTCAACTCCCATATCTTCAAGCTGCTGCTTCATCCACAATAACTGTGTGCATGCTTGAGTGGCCGCAATATACTCAGCTTCTGCGGTGCTCAATGAAATGCAATCTTGTTTCTTGCTTAGCCAAGAAATACACAATCCATTATGTAAAAAGCACCACCTGACGTTGGTTTCCTATCATCCGCTGAACCGGCCCAGTCTGCATCAGTATATCCCAATAACTCTGTATGAGATTTTTCATTGTATGTCAAGCCGAAGTCCACTGTGCCCTTGATATACCGAAGTATTCTTTTCACTGCAAGCATGTGACTTTCCTTGGGATTACTCTGATATCTCGCTTGCCATCCTCATCTTTTGATAATTTCATCCGGGTAGCCACCGGAGTCTTCATCTCCTTGGAATTTTCCATTCCAAATAATTTCAAAGCATCCTTGGCATACTCAGATTCAGAAATGAATGTTCCATTCCTGCCTTGTGTAACTATGCTTCATCTGATCTTCCAAATATTATGTCTTCTTCCTTGACCAGCCTTACCATCCTTTGATTACTATTGTTGTTCAAATAAAGATTGTAATCAAATCCACCACACTGAAAACCAATCTTCTTCAAATACTGATATAGCCTTCAGTACCATTCTCTTGGGGTGTATGCTTTGCACACCAGTCGTGCTTTGTTTCGAATCATTTTACCATCTTCGTTCATCTTGTCTAAATAGACCCATTTTGTCCTGATGACGTTTTTATCATCTGGCCTCGAAACAATTTCCCAGGTCTGATTCTTCTCAATTCTGACCTATCGCTTCATTCATGGCATGATCCTGGTTTTTCATCTTCAGCTGCATCAGCAAAGCATTTCGGCTCAACCTGAGATATAAAAGATGTTTTCTTCAGTGATTTCATTCTCCTTGTCTAAGCTAGAGCTAACTAATCACCAATGAAATTCTGCATGTCAATTTCAGCTCAACTCTTTGACTGTTGTGCAGATGAGGATTTTTACTTCCTTGTACTCACAAACTAGACACTTTCATGTTCATTATTGGTGTCTTCTTCTGAATCAGCATAAGTCACTTCTCATCTCCCTATGTTGCTTTCTTCCTCAATACTTCCATCAGGAAGTTGTTCACTGACTCATTTTTCAGTGGCTTCATTTCTTTCAGCTAGGTTTCTCAAATTTTTGTTGAGACGCCTTTGATTTTCTCTTGCAGCCTCTTGGTATCCTGAAAACAGTCAGCTGATACCATATTGTTAGAGCAAATAGATAAGCATGAAATGCATTGTTATTGCTGCTTCTCCCTGTGTGTCTTTCTTCCCTCAATAGGAAACACCTGAGCCGAGTCATCCAATTATTGCATTGATGGCTCTTGAATCTGATTTGGATATAGAATGCTCCCCCTATGTTATGCAACTCTTCCAGTTGTTAGGCCCAACAGTTTAGACCCATAACACGTCTTTTCCTCCTGCATCATTTGTTCTCATCTTCCACTCAAATTTGAGCCATTAACAAAATCTCTAAGCCTACGAAGTTGAAACTCGGTGTAGGAAACAAGAGATAACGTTAATAACACAATCACTTCCTATTGTGCTCTGTTGCTCCCTTTCTTCATCAACTCTAGTACCTGATTTGAATCAATTGAAATTCTAGAGCAAATCACTTCTCCACTTCGCATCCTTAGATGACACTACCCCATGGATCGTATCTCCCTAAAACCTGAAACACATGAATCATCAGTTAATAGAATTTAAATATATAGGGAGAGGGGTTTCTTCCAAATTCCTCAAGATGAGGATTGTGGTTGATCCTGATGGGTCAACCATTTGATTCTTTCTTGAAGAGTATCACACTCTTTCCTTGCTTCTTCTAGCTGCCTAGCCAACTTCAACTGTTCTGGCCATATGACTAGGCATTCTTTTCTCACATTCTGAGGTTTAGACCAACTGGTACACATTTTGGTCTTTGATGTTCTACTGAAATTCCATTTCCCTTGATTGTTTCTCGGTGCAGGAATCTCCTTTCTTGTCATCTTCCCCGTCTTCTTTGTCCATTGCAGGGATCTGCCTTTTTCTTCCACTTCTCGTTGCGGGGCGAATTTTTCAATGCATTCTTTGCTTATCTGCCTTTTATCAGATTTATGAGTCGCCACCCTATTTTGCATTGGTGGTGGGTCCTCCATTGAACGTTCATTCTTCTTTATCACAACTGGAGTAGATCTCCCCTTAATCTTCCAGGTTTGTTCACATTCTCTCCTTGAGAGTTGTTGTGAGCACGCTAGAGGAGGTGACTGATACAACTTTCGTTCAGCTCCATGTGATTTCCCCGAGGCTTTAAGCCTATTCTTCTCCTTACCACTTTGTCTCCCAGTACAGGCTTCTTTCTTGTACACTTCTTGTGGTGGAGATCTCTTTTCTTGTTCCTTTCCCTTTCCTGCTTTCTTCTTACTGCAATGTCTCGCCATGTGCCCATAGTGAGAACATATAAAACATTTTCCCTCAAAGACATACCTCATTTCATCATCTCTCTGCTGAGATGTTGATGCCCCTTTATTTCTTCTTTTGATATTGGGCTCCTGAGCTTCCTGACACATACTCATTTTGTGTCCCATTCTTCCGCAGTAATAGCATCTAACATATGCTTTCCTCTGAGAGACTCCTCTCTCTGATTTCTCATGATGCTTCTTCTTATTCTCAGATTTAGTAATGTCTCTATTTTCACACCCTGAGATGTATTCCAGAGCCTCTGAACAGAAGCTTGATGTGTGGCCATGAATCCCACAAAAATAGCACATGTCATCACTGCTTTTTGTATCTCTCCTTTTAGGCCTATCTCCAGCACCTATAGGATTTCTTTCCCATCTAGAACTGTTCATAGCTCTCTTTCTATCTTGCACGGGAGGGGATTCATCAAATCCGATACCAGCTTTTCCGAAACTTGCTGGTCTTTGAGCTGAGAAAATATTTTGTTGTTTCTCTTCAGAAATAGCATACCTATTCTTCATTTTATCATCACTTGTCGAAGGATGATCAAATAGCAAGTGTAAGGCATCCTTCATTTTTGGCATTCCTTTAGCATTAGATTTTTCCACATCCTTCTTTACTAATTCTAGATCCTCTTCCAACTTTTTAATCTTCGTCTCCCTTGATTCAAGTTGGACATCCAGTTCTTTCTTGAGAAGCTTCCCATTACTCACCTCATCTTCTAGTTCCTGTGTGAGCTTTTCCACCATTGCACTTTTCTTCACTACTTTTAATTTTTCTTCAGAAACATATTTAGAGACAGATTCATTCTCTTGTTGAAGGCTTCGATTGTTCTGAACTTCTTCAGACAACTGTGCTGCTAGATCATCATTTCTAGCTTTCAGATTCTGTACTTCATCTGACTTTTGATTCTCTTCATAATCATCAGCCTTTTGTTTTCCTTTCATTTTAGCCAGCTTCTGTAATACCTCACCTTGAGAATCATTCTTCTTTGTTAGGTCAGTAACTATATCGATAAGCCTTTGATTTAAGCCTCTTAGCTTGTTGACCTCAGTTTCCAGAGCATTGATCTGTATGCCTTTAGAATTAAGTTCTTCAGTGGATTTCTGATCCAATTCTTTAGTCCCATGGACAACTTACACCTTTTTGTTCAGGCCATCGATCTCTCTTTTCTGTTCTTCAACCTTCAGCTTATACTTACTAACGGATTCTGAGTTCTCTGATGTTGATAAATTAAGTTTCTGAATTTCTTCCATCAGCTCAGATTTCTCTTCTTCCTGCTGCTGCATATAGAGTTTGGCATCGCGAACAATTTTGTTAGCTTTCTTGGTTTTGGCCCTCCAAACATCTATCTCTTCCAGAGCAGCCTCCAACTCAGCTCGCATATCAATTCTTCCTTCAATTTCTTCTTCTTCATCGTCAGTGGTTCCAACGTCACTTGGAAAGTCAGGTTCTTCACTCATTCCATCAACATCTTTGAATGAGTAAGTATTTTTGTTGTATGATTTATCCAAATCATTTTTCTGTTCACTACATGATTCCTTCAGTAATCTATTTGATTCTTTTATTTGAATCACACTTTTTCCAAAAACACTTCCACACTGAGGGATACCACCTGACTTCTGATTCTTCTTTGAAGATTTTCTTTTTCCCATGGTAGACCGAGATAAGCGCAAACAATATCTTCAACAACACAGATCGACTACACAAAGTTGAAGCAAACAAATCTGATAAAAGCAACCAGTCCCTTTGATACCAATTGTTAGGGCCAATAGGGGCCTATGTACCCTGAGAGGGGGGGGGTGAATCAGGGTATGGATATTCTTTTCAAAATACTTCCTGCCCCACTGGATCTTGACCTCTTTGTTACAAGGGTCACTTTGTTTGCTCTTGTGTGTATACTATGCTCAGTTCTTTTCAAGTTTATCTGATGATAATGCTTTGAGTGCAATGCAGAGAAGCGACCAGGCAGACACAGCGATTTTTACTTGGTTCACCACTAAGGGCTACGTCCAAGGAGCATACGCCGACAAGTTGCCGGTTCGTACCAAGATCCACTAACTTCACTAGCTGTGGTTTACAATGTTCGGGCTAGATCACTTCTATGCCCAGGCTCACTGCCTTTACAATGTTTAGGGTCAGCTCACTGCTTTCCCAAGGGTCACTCCCTGTTTCTCTCTCTCTGGCTCACTGCCGGTGGAGAGGATCACCTTCTTCCTCTTCCTAAGCTCACTGCTCTTGGAAGGGATTCACTCACAGTTTATAGACCTGTAGGTCTCTTCATTTGCATGAATGAATGCATCTTTCTCTGTATGTAGATGCTCTGTTGAGGTTCAACTTTCACCCGTAGATGAATACCCCTTTGCCACTATCCACTGGGCAAACAACCTTTGGAAAGACCTTCGCAAAGCACCCTACAATGCGAGGCTCCCAATTTCGCGAAGCTCAAACAAGCCTTCGCGAAGCTCCTGACTTTTCGCGAAGCTCACTCGCGAAGCTCTTTCGCGAAGCACTCTCGCGATGCTCAAGCCGTCGCAAAGCAACGACCCTCGCGAAGCTAAGTAAGCCAACGCGGAGCTCGCAGGTTTCGCGGAGCTACAATAGCCGCCGCGAAGCACCTCTTTCGCGAAGCACACTGGCTCCGCGAACCACCTTCGCAAATCGAGAGCAAAGTATTTTCTCTGAAAATTCTCTCTACTTCGCCTGAAGGGGTCGGCCTCTATTTATAGGCGATTCCACCGACCCTCATCCTTTCCGCACGAAGTCAACGCCACGTCATCTCAAATCGCGATGCTCCAAAGTTTCTGTCAGAATTCTGTCCAAATCGCGAAGCTCCACCGCAATCTTCCGTTCGCGGAGCTTGACGTAGTCGCGATGAATCACCGTCAACTTACCTTCGCGGCTCGCGCCTTCGCCGCGAAGCTCCCTCGCGAAGCCCCACATTCCTTCGCGCCTTCGCCGCGATGTTCTCTCGCAAAGCCCTTCTCTGCCGCGATGCGCTTCAGCCTCTGCCGTTCGCGAAGCTTGACGTAATCACGAAGCATCACCGCCTCCATTCTTCTGGTCTTCACGATTTCCAAACCATGCATCCTATCTTCGCGAAATTCATGCCTTTGCCATATTAAATTGTGCTCTTCATTGAAATCCTCTTTTCGTGATGCTCACCAAACTCCAAATTTTGGACCCCAAAAATTTGGCAAACACTGGAAAACGGCGCCACCTTGTACTGCTCTTTTGTACCGCCTCCAGATTGTCCTTTCCTTTGTCATAGTTCTTTGTCAACATGTAATGTCAACAACTTCTCGGGAATTCGACAAATATCCATGAAAACCTGCTTTGTCAACAAACACAATCAACCCAAAAATACTTCAATGTTACCTTGAGGGATTTTTGCCCAACATTACCTTTTACTGCATTGGATATAGATTTATAAAAGTACTACCATCCAGATCAACCATGCCTAAGATATTACTTTCACAAATCAGAAGCATCAAATTATATATTGACCATTCAACCAATGTCATACCACTAATGATGAACCCAACAAAATATACCTCTCCATGGCTATATTGTCATATTTTTTACCTTACATCAAGGTTCATGATCAAATGGAACACATTGATAATGATCATAATTCAGGAGACCAATACACATTTTTGTAGATAGGAAAAACTAATGACACCTGAAACATGTGGCATTACAATTGGAAGGTTTCTCCTCATGATATCACCTACTATATATTACCAAGTAAAAACTTCATGAGAATAAGCCTCAATGATTATGATCACCCAACACCTGATAGTCAGATATCAACTATGTCTGGTCAGTATGATGTATCTAAACCATAGGACATATGTCTAAGATTAATGTCATAGTATCTCAAGGTTCTTATTATATATTGGGAGCTATTATAACCTTTTGTAATGATAATTAATATATATAAATTTTCATTTAAATAGTGGATTCATAAATATATACACTATAATGGTAAGTATAATTCATGAATAACTCATTGTACACATGGTATGGTAATCAAAATGTATTGATAATGTTGGGTCTAAGGAACCCACTTTTACAACACTTCCACTTGCACAATAACCAACTTTATAATGAACCTCATTATCTCTCACATGATAAGATCATGTTTTTTCTAAGTTATGGATTTAGTCATGGGCCTGCCACATTTCCACTTCATGGAAATTCTATATTCTATGACATCACTTCCTTAAATAAAACTTCTTGAGATATGATATCCCTGAGTACATACCTTTTTAATCCACTGTATTAATTGACATATTGGCTAGTATTAGTAATAAAATTATCATAATGATTAAAATTTAATTACTAGGTGTGATTCCAAGAACTTGAACTAATCATTTCAAATTTTACAATGCTTCTTTAGCTTCCTCAGAAGCCACAACACACTTGGTATTTGTAGACATGGTTTCCACTGGATTGAATGAGCTTGTATTTATCAATACCTTAACCTAACTATGATATTAGATCATATTGAAACTATAGGAATACTATTTTGTGTCCCATTATTACTAGTATTCCTTCCTCTCTATATACCAGGTACATATCTTTTGTAATTTCTCAAGTACAGTCAAATAGTCATGACTGATTCCCTTGCAATTATCCTGGATATCACTTATATTTTCCTACTGTAAAGTATATGTTGGAAATATCATATCTTGTACATATCACAGAATACATGATTAATTCATCACAAAAGAATATGGAATTAACTCTCTACATTAATATCCTCCCATGACCCATGCATGTATTCTTAGGGACATTTATGCCATGTGACATTAGTAAAAATTCTATCTTAAATTTTTTCAACTTGAATTTTATAATACATTATCAATATATATATTACTGACTTGGTCTAAGAAACCATTAAATATACCTTAGTATATCTCATTCCCTAGAAATTTGGTTGCTATATTAATTCAATATCTAGAGAGTTACTTTCATCCTGGTTTTAACTAACTATAAGACTAAAATTTGTTTTCCATATGTTATCAAAAATATTTTACTTGGAAAACAATGGAAATTCCACTAACCTCTGGTAAACACATGGCAATGATTCATTACAAATGAATACTCTAAGATCTTGTTTCTTAATTTGAATCTTGAATTGGATTTCAGTAACTTTCACATTTATTGGCATTTTATGATTTCACCATCCATTTCTAGTTTCATCGTATAGGAATCTTCCATGATTGGTGGTCTTGACATCCAATGCTCAATTTAATGATAACAGAAAGTATCTATGAAAAATAAAATTCTAATTGATTTAGGAATAACGAATTGGTATTACCAATTGATCCTTATTGGTATGACACTTGTACCATCCATTTATAGTCTCACTTTAATACCCACCGCATTATCCAAAATAATAATCTCCCTATTCTTTGATACATGGAACCCATTATTGAATTTTAAGCGATCTTGACAAGTTTAGCTAATTTCCATATATTTCCTACTTGTGGAAATTATTATTCTCAATGAATAATGTATCAACAGCTATGGTGAATATAAAACCATCCTCATGTTTTTATCCTTCCTACATATTATGTGTCTCTAGAACATTCTTCTTCCACACCTCTTGTAGAACTCATTATTATACCAACTATTTGTGCATCTCTGACATTGAATAATCTCAAGTTAATCTTTCTCTCACTATATAAAATTGAGATGTACACATTTTTATAGAAATATTTCAATAACTTTACTATATTTTCTATTATAATGATTTCTATAATTTCCTTAGAAAACTTTTGGATGATTACCATAGATGCACATTGTTTTTTTTATTTATGAAAGTTTGTTTATATCTTAACAAAAAATTTCCATCTGAACACATGTTCTTATGATATAATGGATTTATATCATACTGTAACTCATATGATATCCATTTTTCATTATATTTTTAATTTCCTTAAGGGATAGAATCATTATTTTCGATGCATGTCTTGGAAATAATGGAAGTTTCTACTGTGGGTATAAGGGGTAACATTTATACTATTTTTACTTACATCATGTCTCTGATGTGTGTAAGGAAATGTGCATTTAGGAATTTATCTATACTAAATTTTATTAATAAATGTTTTTATGTAAGACTCATCATCGATCCTTCTTATTGGCATCATACCTTTGATGTGGATAAGGTAATGTGGGTTTAGGAATTGATCAAGGAATGTTTGGTCAAGATATTATTTGGGTCACCAGCCCAAAGAAACTCATATCTTCTGACCATGCATAGACCATTCTTCACTTTCACATTACTTAAACACATAAAGGAATCTTATGATGTATATTTACCACTAGATAGGCCTTCTAATAGTTTACACTCTCTATTTAAACGAATTCTGAAATCTTTATGACTTGCCTTTATTTCTAAAGGTTTATTTTTTCAAAACTAGGAGCATTAGTATTTTGATAATACTTATATTATTTAACTCTAAATAGTCTAAAAAATACTTGGTATATCCTTGAAAACTATTTTATTTACCTTGACAATGTATTATATTTCCACAACTGGGTATATAAGTCATACTTTGTATATTCTTCATGTATTTCCTATTATTCTAGTATTACATAACTAGTGTTTGAGTATTAAAAATCACAAAAAACATTCATTCTAGAACTGGAATAATATATCCTTACTTATAAAGTCCATTTTAGGTAAATGTTTTAGTAATAATTAACAAAAGATCAACTAGAACCATTTTCTTGGAAATTTGAAGGTGTGTGTTTCACATCGTTGAGTGAGGAACTACCATTTATCATTTGTTTGGAGAACACACCTAACTTCTAGTAACATTTATTTACTTACTTGGTTACTAAATTTAAATACACATATGTAATAATAATATTTTATTTAATACCCAAAAAGTATAAAGAAACATTGCTTACAATTAATGAATATACCTGAAAAATAAACTACTACTTTCTTCTTCAATTTAGTTCATTGTATTTAAACATCCATATATTTATTTCACTATATGTGAATAAAATATCCTCATGTTTAATACCTTTTTTCTTTGAAGGAAATTGAAAATAATACTTTGACATCATGATTTCCATTTTAATTTTCCTTGTATTTTAACTTATTCACCATATGAACTAAAAATTTATGTATGTTATTATTGAATTAGTGAAACTTACCCAAAAGGTAATGAAGTGTTTTCTCCATACTGTTTGTTTTGTAATATTAAATGAAACTGGACTAAATAGTTGAAAATGATATGATAAAGGTATGAATTGAAATACCATGATCCATCTTTCAATTTAAACATATCCAGTGTAATCATCATCCATTAATATCTCACTTCACCTTCTCCTTGCAAGGTTATCGAAGATGAGACAACATGTGAAATCATATATATCCTGATGTTCTATCCATAGCTCACATCAGATGTTGATGATGGAATTATGAAAAAACCATCATATGAATAATACATGACTCTCATGTAATCATTTTCAACACCCTTACTTTCTGAGGTGGATTAACATGTATTGGGGACACCAGCACCTTGAATTTTAGATATCATAGTAGTTTGGACAAGCACCTATACTATACTTTAGAAACTCATGGTAGTTTGGATATTTTATTTATCTAATAAAAATTCTAGTGTTTTTTGGTATTATATTCCATTCTGCTACAAAAATAAAATCTAATAAATTGTACTTTTATCTTGATTAAAAATTTAGTCATTATTAATTAGTTTTTTCTCACTATTATATTGAACTCTAGAAACTCTCTATACTAGAATTGGAATACTCTATCACTTGAGTATTATAGTGGTAAGAATCCTTGAAACCACTCCTAATAATCTACATGGTTTGGTTGCACCACTACTTAGAGAGTTTTGAGGTAGACACTAGACTAGACAACCGTATTAACTCTTAACTCCTTGGATTATTGAGTGAAGTCTCAACTTCTAAAATCTTAAACTTGTTTGACTCAACTTTTTCCTCTAAAGTTACAATAAGATATTTTTTTCTATTTATTTTCTTCCAAATTCAGTTAATTCAACTCATCACTTTCATAAGAACTAACTGGTAGTAGAAGACACCCTCAACTATGGATGACGATCACCTCAAACACATAGTTGTGTCCAAAGTCAAATAATGGAAGGTGTTTGTGACTTAATATTTATTTGGGGGTTTTTATATTTTTTGATGAATGTAATCCATTTATATTAATATTTTCATACTATGTTTTCATGCTCAAAACATAATATTAATAGAAAAACACTCATCTTGTCTTTATAAATTTTTTCTGTTTATTGATTTTTGTGTTTCCCACAGAGAAGCAAATGCATAAAATAAAAAAATCACAAAGTAAATAAAATTACCTGATTGGTATTGATCATCTATTATTATTTAATCCATTTAAACTCAATGGATCAACCATGACCTAGAGTTATCATACTTGATTCATGTCTTGACTCATGATATAGCTCATCCCCAGTCTAGTGTGTCCACTTCTCGTCTAGATTTCAACTCAACTTGGCGTGCTCCACGTCATGCATTGCCTTCATCATAATATAAATGTACTCACATGCAGGCAAGGGGGTCATAGGAAGTGAAATGTACATATAGAAACACAGATGGACGTACATACCCTTATACATATTTAAGTGATGGAGGTGATGTATAGACCATCATAAAATTAATTACTTATTACAAACATCACACACAGATAATAAATAATTAAATGAAATTTACCAGAAATACAAATGTTCAGTCACTTGGTTAAGACCAGTCAATAGGTAAAATAAAAGTGCAATAAAATTAAATTACAATAAAATTAATGTATGATGGATTTTAATTAAATTAAATTAATTATTTAAATTCAAATAGTTTATTCTTATTTGGTCCCAACATTAAATTAATTTTAATTCCAAAAAATTAATAAATTAATAAATTAATTCAATACTAAAAATAAATTAATTTTTTAGAATATTAACATATTAGTATTTTTAAACCAATAATTATTTTTTAATTAATTTTTATTATATAAAAATCACCCAGGCCCTGAAACCCTACCCAGGCCCATTGCGGGTCGGACCATAACCCACAAGCCTATTTCAGGCCATCCAGACCCCATGCAAGGCCATTATGGGCCAAGAAGGCCCGCCCTAACCTATTTTGGGGCATGATGACTTGCCGAGGCATGTTTCAGGCCAGACCAGGTCACTCAAGACTCTTGGATGTTAATGGAAACCCAAGGCAAATGGGTCTCACATACCAGGGGGTTCGTGCACATTAGATTTGGATGGGGGTGATCTGGTAGTCTTGACTAGGGAGGAATGACAAGTGGTGTCCTCATCAGGTGACAATGATGGTCGTTCGAGCGTCAATGCAGGATTGTGACCTCGCGAGCGACAAGTTGCACTGGTTTTTGGTGTTATTGGATGGATATAAGGTTGTGGCATAGTGGCACAATAAGGATGTGGCAGTGGTCCCTAGATGAGGTCGAGCGGGTGAGAGGTGGGATGATGATCGGTCAGGCATGAAGCGTGATGGAAATCTTGCAGCAGGTAGTCACCAGCGAGGAGGGTGGCATAGTAGTCGGGGCTCAGTGATAGATGTCGTTCGGCAAATAAGGAGGGTAGACCAGAAATATGCGATGGTCGAGGTTGGGACTCACCGAACGGGAGGGAAAGGAGTGATATTCGGGGGGTGGTGCCACAGTGGTCCTCCGGAGAGTCATTAGTCAGTCGCACCAAGTCCTAATCAAGGAGGAGGAGGCCCACAAAGTGTAGGATGACAGAGCGCTAGTGGGTCATGGGTGTCGGCTCGAGTGAGGGGAAACACTGCCAAGGAAGGGTTTTTTTAAAAAAAATATTTATATATATAAGGGATATGGTTATTGATATTTTTAAAAATGGGTCTCAAGATGCGTGAACTATGTTCAAGAATCTTTGGCACTGAGAGAAATGTGAACGGAGTTCACGCATCCTACGTAGACGTGATAAAAGATGAATGAACCCCGTTCACACATCTCGCCTCGCCAGGAAGCATGAACGGGGTTCATTCATCCTATAGAAAGTTTAATTTTTTTTTATTTTTAAAAAATTTATTTTTATTGTTTTGTTTTGTTTATATATATATATAACAAAATATTTCCATAGAATCTATCTGCTATTTAATATCCATAAGTATCACCATTATAGAAGACTGAATTCTGACAGAAACCCTCACCTAGGGCTCTCTTTTATAAGAGGGCTTTCCCCATAAATCATTCTACATTTCTGATATGGGATTCATATTCTCCCTTTCCTATACAGAACATTCTGCATTTCTGATATGGGATTATGTTTCAAGTACATGACTTTGAAAAACTATAAAATACAAACTATAATACCAATGTAAATGAAACTTAAAACATGGATTAAACATATAAGAAATTGTTAAAAATAAAAATAATTTCATAAAAAATGTTGATGAATAATAATTTATAAGCTTTCAAAACCACCAACTTGAAACTTAAAAATTTTTCAAGTACGTGTCTTTAAAGGACTATAAAATAAAAACTATTAGACCAATATGAATGAAACTTAAGACATGGATTAAAAATATAAGAAATAGTTGAAAATAAAAAGAATTTTTTAAAAATTGTCGATGAAAAATAATTTATAAGCTTTCAAAACCACCAACTTGAAACATAAAAAATGATTCAAGTTAGTGGCTTTGAAAGCCTTTAAAATAAAAACTATAAGACCAATATAAATGAAAATTAAAACATGGATTAAACATATAAGAAATAGTTAATAATTAATTAGTTGATTGGTAATATAATTATTAATTATATAATTATTAGTTAATTAGTAATATCATTATTAATTATATAATAATTAATTAGTAATATCATTATTAATTATATAATAATGAATTAGTAATACAATTATTAATTATATAATAATTAATTAGTAATATAATTATTAATTATATAATAATTAATTAGTTAATTTTAAATATAATTATTAATTATATAATAATTATTTAGTTAATTAGTAATATAATTATTAATTATATAATAATTAAGTATTTAATTTGTAATATAATTATTAATTATATAATAATTCATTAGTTAATTAGTAAATTGGTAATATAATAAATAATTATAATTATTCATTATAATTATTAGTTATTAATTATTAATAATTAATTATATAATAATTAAATAGTTAATTATTATTATAATTAGTAATTATATAATAATTAAATAGTTAATTATTATTATAATTAGTAATTATATAATAATTAATTAGTTAATGAGTAATATATTTTTTAAGTATTAATAATATAATTAAGAATTATATTACTAATTAAGTAATTAATTATTATATAATTAATAATTAATAATTATAATTAATAATTATATTACTAATTAGTTAATTAATTATTATATAATTAATGTTTAATAATTAATAATTATATTGGTAATTAACTAATTAATTATTATATAATTAATAATTAATAATTATAATTAATAATTATATTACTAATTATAATTAATAATGATATTACTAATTATAATTAATAATTATATTATTAATTATAATTAATAATTATATTACTAAATATAATTAATAATTATATTACTAATTAATTAATTATTTATTATATAATTAATAATTATATTATTAATTAACTAATTATTTTTTAAATAATTAATAATTAATAATTAATAATTAATAATTACAATGAATAATTATAATTAATAATTATATTACTAATTTACTAATTAATTAAAATATAATTAAAAATTAAAAATTATAATTAGTAATTACATTACTAATTATAATTAATAATTATATTACTATTTAACTAATTAATTATTATATAATTAATAATTAATAATTATAATTAATCATTATAATTAATAATTATATTATTGTATTATTAATACTTATATTAATAATTAACTAATTAATTATTATATAATTAAAATTTACTAATTATAATTAATAAACATATTACTAATCATAATTAATAATGATATTACTACTTAACTAATTAATTATTATATAATTAATAATTATATTAATAATTAAATAATTAATTATTATATACTTAATAATTAATAATTATAATGAATAGTTACAATGAAATATTATAATTACAGATTATATTACTAATTAATTATTTATTTATTTTATAATAAACTAATTATATTAAAAATTAACTAATTAATTATTATATAATAAATAATTGATAATTATAATTAATAAATATATTACTAACTAATAATTATAATTAATAATTATATTACAAATTATTTAATTAATTATCAATTAAAAATTATATTAAAAATTAACTAATTAATTATTATATAATTATATTACTAATTAACTAATTAATTATTTTATATTAGTAATTAATAATTAATAATTAATAATTAATAATTATATAATTATTAACTAATTAATAAGTATGTTACTAATTTACTAATTAACTAACTAATTAAATATTAACTATTTTATGGGCATTCAAAGTCGTGTACTTGAAACGTTTTTAAGTTTCAAGTTGGTGGTTTGGAAAGTTTATAAATTATTGTTATCAACAATTTTTATGAAATTCTTTTTATTTTCAACTATTTCTTATATGTTTAATCCATGTTTTAAGTTTCATTTATATTGGTCTTATAGTTTTTATTTTATAGTCTTTCAAAGACACGTACTTGAAACATTTTTATGTTTGATTTTGGGGGTTTTGAAAGCTTATAAATTATTATTCAACAACATTTTATACAAAATTATTATTATTTTCAACAATTTGTTATATTTTTAATTAATTTTTTAAGTTTCACTTACATTGGTCTTATAGTTTGTATTTTATAGTCTTTCAAAGTCATGTACGTGAAACATAATTCTACATCTGAAATGCAGAATGTTCTGTGTAGGAAATGGAGAATCTGAATCCCATATCAGAAATGCAGAATGATTTCCAGGGAAAACCCTCTTATAAAAGATAGTCATGGGTGAGGGTTTCTATCAAAATCCAGACTATTGTAATGGCAGTACTGCTGGATATTAAATAGCAGATAAATTCTACTGAAAATTTTTGTTTTATTTATATATATATATATTTATTTATTTATTTATTTATATAAACAAAACAAAAATAATAATACCAAAAAACATTAAAAGTTTCTGTAGAATGTGTGAATTGGGTTCACACATCCTTCATAATGTTTAGAAAGGATGCGTTAACCTCATTCACACTTCCTGGTGAGGCGAGATGCATGAACAGGGTTCACGCATATTTTATCACGTCTGTGTAGGATGTGTGAACCCCATTCACGCATCTCTCCATGCCAAAGATGTGTGAACGGGTTTCACGCATCTTGATATCCATTTTTAAAAATATTGGTAACCCAATCCCTTTTATATAATTTTTTTAAAAAAACCCATTTACAAAAAAACCTATTAGGGAGAGAAGCATCTAAGGGAAGCTATCTCTATTTTTTACTATTTTTTTAAAAAGCTAATTCCCCCATGACTTTGTAGCTATATTTGAATACTTTTGTAGCGTCCTTTTTTTAAAATTACCTTATTCTTTTGTCCAGTTGTTAGACAAACACTTTCCCTTATTTTATTTAGAACAAGTGACCACCAAAACAGGTGTTTATTTTATTATAATTTTTCAAAACACCTACAAAACAATCTATTTAATTTTGTTATAAAATTAAAATTCCTCATTAGCATGGAAAGAACTATAGAAAAAAAAATTATTTTGGTCACCAGAATTCATATCGGATAACGGATTTCACTGGAATCTGTCACCTATAATACAATTTAGTTTAAATAACACACATGTAAAAGTGTATAAATATATTTTATACATGTTCATCATTTTTACCTACAACTACAGTGATTTCAATCCATATTAAAATTTTATAATGGTTATATCTTAGCCATCTAAAATCAGATCGATGCGTTGTCTATTCTGTTGAGACCGAAATAATACCCTCTACTTAATTTATGGAATTTTTTTTATTAGATTAGAAAATAAATGCAATCACTCTGATACCAATTGATGGTATTGAGGTGCACAACGAAAGCCAATGGGCCATATATTTTAAAATTTTCATCACTGGAGTTACAAAACGTCATCATCTCTGGTGATCTGAGCCCCGATAAATTCTAAGGATCTCAATTGAATTAATCATAGAACATAAATTAAAACAGAATGAGTACCTCATTCAAATAAAAGTGTGTTCCTCTATCTCACATCACCAACAACAATTCCTTGAAGGATCTGAGGTCAAGACCCTCTAAATCATCTACACATGCTTCAAGAATCTACACGTATGTCATTCACTGAATTCTATGTGCTAGCATGGAGCTCCGATGATTTCTTAGACATTGAGATGATCACCTTGATCTTATGCCTTCAATTCATAAAGTTTCTCAAGGATCATTCACTCGATTAGAAAATTTCTTTCTCTAGGATCCAGAAGGAGAGAGAATCTCTCAATTCTGACTAATGAATAGTGCATAGAATGAGCATCTCCTTGAATTATATATGTTGGATTTGGTTCTCTATAACCAACTTCTTTGTACTTTATGATAAACATGCATTCATTATATGTAATATTAATAAACTACTTATCAAAACATTATTATACTTCTGCATGTCATGATATGTGATAATGTCCAAAGAGTAGTTGTTTCACTGAAAGGTCATAGTAGTTCCTCGCTATGATGAGAACCCGGAAGTGATACTACCCTATTCTTGAATATATGTTCTATATCCGAATGATATCATTTTAGGGACACAAATGATACATGCTATCAGGGGTGGAGACTCACAGGACTTTAAGGCACCTTCTCATGGTATACGCCCTTGGTAATGTCTAGTAGGATATTATGATAATGGGACCTGCCAGTAGGAAATCCACATTTATACATGTTTCTAGATATTCCTATCTTCATACATGTGTATTGGTCCTTAGACGTTAATATTATTATTAATGAATATTATGAGTTGCGTACTTTACTGTATTGATGAAAACTGTGACGATAGATGTTTACGGTGAGGTAGGATACGTTGGGTGTGTCACGGGTAATATTGCATTAATGAATAATGTGAGAAATGATTTATCCCTTTTCTTTAATAGAAGTTAATATCCCAATCCCTTTTATGGAAATGATATAGCCTAAATATATTCACATCCATGGTGTTCTATAGGCAAGTTCTATTTTCAGAAAATCAAAGAAAGAAATATTGAGCATATCGGTTGATAACACTGGCATGAAACCTACTCAATTAGAGATATTTTGATAAAGGTATTATATTAAACAATAAGAGTTTTTATGAGGTAACATGTTGTTTCGACATTAACTTCTTTCTCTATGGGTGACTTGGTGTGTTACTAGATGCTAACCTTGGACTTTAAGCTGGTTCGCCTAATGCCTCTGAGAAAGAGGCCTAGAGGGTCACACACTAAGTTTATCTAGAATATTAGTTAAATAATATATTATTATTTATTATTTAATAGGTTAAATAAATATTATTCTCATTTGTGGTTTAATAATTATTCATGTATGCTTGATCACATTTATTTCATCTTTAGTTATTTGAGAGAGTATATTATGAGTAGAATATTTAATAAATATTTATTTTCTATTTAATGAATATAATATTTATTTATTTATTGATGAATAAATAGTGATATTTATTTAATAAATAAATATACATTATTCATGGCCCGATAAATATTGTGTAGGAATGGTAGACCAAGTATAATGGTTCGGTGAGAAATAATAAATATTTAATTATAATTCACAAGTTAATCGAATGTAAATAAATAGTATTATTATTATCATTATTTGATATGGGGTTTTCCAAGGATTAAATAAAACAATAAAGGGTACTTGTGAAATTATTTTATTTTAACCTGATCAATATAAATACTCAATTATGTAATTTTTTTCAAGAGATCCAATTCATTTTTTTGGTTAAGCACAACAATCTTGTAGAATCTTATAAATCCCTTGAGATCTCTCTTCTCCAAGAACAGTAATAAGAATAGAGAGAAATCCTCATCCACCGGATAAAGGAGAATGCTATAGAAGAAGTTCTTTAAGCAGTCATAGGTGGACGATGTAAGCGTAAGGATCTATCATACTAGAACTGAATGATTCCTTCAGTGACGTCTAGATATTTGAGGAACACGTGTGAATCACCACTAGAGGAAATCTACACTTGGTTACTATGATGCAACGATGTTGGACCGAAGAACTGCCATTGGATTCATCGATGCAGAAATAATTCCAACAGAGGTATCTATTTATTTAATTAAATTAATTATAAATAATATGTGATGATCCTCTTTCTCAGTTCTAGCATAATTCTTCATTATCTATTTCTTTGACTCGATTTTGTGGATCATGGGGTTTATCATCATATAGATCTCGGATTGATCATTTATTATAGAAAAAATCAAAGTTGGGAACTTATGCCACATGCTTATATTGCCCCCCAGAACCTAAAAGTGGTATCAGAGCAGTCACATAATTATTTATAATTATTTAAGATCATTTGTGATTTATAGATTTTAATTTAGTTTTCAATTCAAGTTTAATCATTATTTTAATCTGAACTGGGAGATCTATTTCTTAACCCTTCATTTCTTGTAAATCTAATTGAAATGTTTAATTTTATGATTAAAATAATATCAAGGAACTCATATAGAGGTGCCAAGGTGTCTATCCGAACAACAACAGACTACACGTCGTGTAACCTGTGTTAATTGTCATGTAGTAATGTTCAATGCATCATAATTGATTCAGAAATAAATTAAATATTATGAATTTATTATTTTATTAATTACACACTTAATTCACTATATGTTGACCATATTTTAATGGCACACGGTCAGTTGGAATACACATCGTGTATCCCACATACATGGCGTGTAGTCCCTTTGAGTCACAGATAGGCCGTTTATTCCATATATGGCCTACCTGACTAGTGATTGTGTAACTCAGAGTTCACACGACATGTGGCCCATTGGAAATTTCATGTACTCTAAATTTTCCAAGGAATAGACTACACATTGATTCTCTAGGCATGGGTCTCAGATAGATGATGAGAAATGTACATGCCATGTATATCAGATCTACACATGATTTACTTTTACCAATTATACATATTTAAAATTTGTTTATTTTAAAGTGTAAACCTTGAGACATGTTCTTTCATGTGGTCATAAAGATATGACACACCATGTGATAAGTTTTAAAATATATATATATATATATACATATATATATGTTTAATTAATATCTGCATAATGTTCATATCTGCATATCATGTATGAGTCGTATTACAAGTTGATACTCTACGTGTATTAAAGCTTTACATGTGACCAAAAAATCAAGTAATTCATGTAATCATATATGAAGTACATGTTGTGAAATTATGTGATAATTCATGCATGGAATATGTCACAAGAGTAAAACAATATATGAGTATAATACATATTGGGTAGATTTTGATGGGTATTCACTGTGTTGCCTATAAGGTGCATTTATATAAAAGGTTAATTTTAAATGCATTTATTTAATTTGTTTAAAATTATAATGGATTAGAATATCAAATAAATTAGGATGATAATTAAGATAAAAGGATTGATTAATTAATGATAATAATTAATCAATTCAAGCATGATTTATCTTAAATAAGAATGATTAATAATTGAGTGGTAGTTTTATTAAATGTGTAATTTTTTGTATGAATGTGGATGGTAATGATCTATACCATACCTTTTGTATGTGATTGGTTTCATTTAATTTATTATTATATTAAATTTTTGGTATGTGCACCTTATCTCCTTTCATTATGTAGGGTATGTGTTCCCATAGTTTCCTTTATGTAAAACCCTTTTCCCCCTCACCTATGTGTTGGTAAAAGGCATGTGTAATGGATGGAGCTCCCAAACTAGTGGAGGTGGTTAAATTTTAGAGCCGAGGTGAAACTAATATAAGAAGATACATAGGTGGACATATGGAAAGATGCAAGATAAACTTTAATTATTTCAAGGTGTTTTTTCCCTAGTTCAACGGTTAGTTTATCAATCGCTAGATAAACTAACCACTTGTAAGAGCTCATTATCATACCACTTTATTATTTTATTTCTATTAGTTGCATGGTTATTTCATTATGGGTGTCTTTTCATGATCACAAAATTAATAAATTAATTAGCATGCAAGATAGAACTAAAATAAACCAGCTTATGTGTAAATATTATCTAAGATGTGGTTAATCACTGAATTAATCCCACTTAATATTAACAAGCATGTGATAAAGATAATAATTGTAAATTTACACATAAAAAAATAAAATACCCAAATAAAATATTATGTCAGTATAGCCTTCCATTACTTCGGTTAAAATAGAACCATGGTTCAAAGTGTTTTACTAGCTAAAGTATGAGTGCTTTCAATTATCAAGGAATTCTAACATGAGATTTTGGGTTGACTTAACTTGGTTCACATAAAGGGTTGACTACCAAAGTAGGACATGGTGTAACTAAGAGGAAATGGTTAAGGAAATACAATTTTAGGATTTCAGGATTGGATAGTCCACACATCTGATCAAGGAACTGTGAGTTAATGCAATTGACATTTAGAATTCCTACCTAAAACCATTCAAATTTCTGGACCAACCAAAGTTAGGGGAATGATAATGGGAATATGGATCCTTTCCACTAGGATAACCAAGCAATAGGATATTTTGAATCCAATGGTGATGGATATTGGGTTTCGATAAAATAGTGGTAGATTAATAAGTATAATATTTATTTATTATTCTAGATTTTATCAGATAAAGTACTTAAATTATTCTCATCTTATTTTGTGGAAACAACAATAAAATGACATCAAACATATCATTATGATCCATACTTTAAATGGAAAACCTTCTCACTGGCACAAATTTCCAAGAATGGAAAAGGCACATACATGTCATCCTTCACCATGAAAGGAAATTATATTTGCTGGAAGAACCTTTACCAATTGCTCCTGGGAATAAGGAAAGTGATGAAGAATTTTCTCTCTATGATAAATATCTGAATTATTATATATATGTTTAGTGCTTCATGCTATCATCATTTTCCATTGATATTTTGAAGCAACATGAGGATATGGATGCCTATAGCATGATGTATTACCTTCGGGATCACTATCAATAGAAGGTGAGACAGGAGAGGTACGAGATCTCCAATGCTTTTCTTATAACTAATCTTATAGATTTTGTGCCATCTGGGTCTCATGTAGTCAAGTTTATTAGCTACATTGAATTCTTAGACATCTTGGGGATTAAATTCCCATATGAGTTGCATATAGATCACATATTTTTATCAATATCTAAGACCTTCTTCAGTTTTAGTATCAATTATAATATGAGCAATAATGAGAAGAGTCTTTTGGGACTTCTTACTTTAATTGTCCAAGTCGATAAGGACATGGGGCATGATAAACTCGTGGTCCATATGGTGAATAAGAAAATGAATAATAAGGAAAAGGGTCCCAAGAATTATAAAAAGTCTAAATCTCCTGAGCACCATCCTTTCAAGAAGAATAAAATCTAGAGGTTGAGCAAGGAAAAGGAGGCAGTATGTTTTGCATGTGGAAATCTAGACCACTGGAAGAGGAATTGCACCCAGAAGCAAGGAAAAGCTAAATCTGTATTTTTTATCAGGTGAAATATTTCCATTTATACAAATTGGGTATTTGATACAGCTTGTGGTTATCACATCTATATCCAAATGCAAGAACCAAGTAAATTCCAAAATATTTCCATGGAGAGGTGGATATGAAAGCTACTGGAACCATGCTCTTCTATGCATGAATAAGATTATGGTTTGTGTTTGTTTTAAATCCTAAGTGGAAGTTCAGAATGTGTACCAGCAAAGTAATCATACAGTTCAAGCAGACAACAGTATTGAAGGTGGCGTCGTTTCCCAGTGTTTTCCAAATTTTTGGGCATTAAAATCGACATATGGAGAAACGTGATTTTGGAAAAGAGACTTGTGTGCCGTGTACTTGAAGGAGATTAAACTTGCGCGCCGTATTTTTTTCGAGATCATAACATGGAAAATGGAAAAGGGATAAGGGTCGTGCAAGTTTTGGGCTGGTCGTGCAAGTTTTGGGCTGGTTGCACAAGTGACTTGCGCGCTGAGAAAGGACTTGCGCGTCGATTCCTAGGAGGTTGGAAAGTTGCGCACATATTTTTCTTCATGATCATAACTTCAAAATATAGAAAAGGAAAGAGGTTCGCGCAAGTATTGGTTTGGTCGTGCAAGTGAGTTACGCGACAGAGGCTAGGGCAGTTGGAGCTGCGCGTCGGGACTTGCACGTCGTGAGGACACTTGTGCGCCACCGCGTAGGGGGTCCAGTTTGCCTATAAATAGAGGAACACACCTCCTCATTTGTAACGAAGTTCAATACATAGAGATTTTTCGAGCTCTCGTCACGCAATTGGTTGAGTCACGCAAGTGGTAGTTGGGTCGCGCAGGTAGAGGCTGTGCGCCGGTTGTTGGCTGCGCGACCAAGGTGGTTTGGGAGTTAAAGGTGCAGAGTCGTGCAAGTTTGGAGTTGAAGGAGGCAGTGTCGCGCAAGTGTGTTGGTTCCACCTGTGCACTAATTTTGTACCACGCAAGTGATTTGCGCGCTATTCTTGAAACTTGCGCTCCAGTCTTGGAGAAGCGCGCTAGGTGAGGTTGTTGTACGCCGGTCCTTTTGGAGTTGCACGAAATCTGGAAGATTGCCTGATACCTTTGGTGAAAAGTGGGATTAGTATACGAGTGAAAGATGGACTTCAATATAGCATCTACATTAAACAGAGGATGAATTATTTTTCAATGATGAAGAGACCTTCATGTCTATAAACTGAGCGGGAATTCACCAATGGCTGTGAGCCGGGGGGAGTCAACAGGAGTGACCCGAGGGACACAGTGAGATATCCCTAAACAATTGTAAAGGCAGTGATCCTGGGACAGAGTGACTGTTCCCAAACCTTTGTAATCCACATCTAGTGAAGTTTAGTGGAATTAGGTTCAACAAGTTTCTACCAATGTGGGAACAAGATCCATCACATTAAAAGAAAAAGTGGTCACCCTGATTCACCCCTCCCCTCTCATGGTGTCTCGGGGTCCTTCAAAAGCTACCAATGGTGCGTAGCTAGATTCTCTGTCCATTAGAGACTACCAACTTTAATTACAATGGGAATGATTTTGGTTTTAAGAGATTTTTATTATGTGCCTACAGTTACTATGAACATAATTTATGTGTCATATTTAGATACAGATAGGTTTATTTTCAAATTTGGAAATAATTTTTTTTTCTTTTATAAGGAAAAAATATGTTAGGGTATGAAACGTTTAATTAATGGTATTTATGTATTAAATTGTGAAAATAAATTGTAGGAAATCGATAAAGAATCATGTTCACATGACTCATATAACACCCAGTTGTGTCATAACCGTCTTGGTCATGTAAACGAGAAGCGTTTGAAAAATCTCTATCAAGATGGTTATTTAGACTCTTCTGAGCTAAAACCATGTGATATATGTCATGCTTATATATAAGGAAAAGTGGCCAAACCACCATTCAGTGGATAGGGTTAAATGGCCACATAACATCTAGGATTGGTACACAATGATGTGTTTGGATCATTTTCTATAGAATCTAGAAGTGGATATTTTTACTTTATAACTTTTACTAATGACTTGAGTAGATATGGTTATATCTACTTGATGAGGTGTAAGTCTAAGTCCTTTGATAAATTCAAGGAATTCAAGAATGAAGTATAGAATTATCCTGGTACGAAGATAAAGAAGCTCTGATCAGATCGAGTTGGTAAATATCTTAACCAAGAGTTCATCGACTTTCTATGGGAGTTTGGGATAGTATCTCCACTCAATCCACCTTATACACCATAGTGGAATGGTTCTAGTGAAAGGAGGAATTGTACCTTCTTGGAAATGGTAAGGCAGATGATGAGTCATACAAATCTTCTATTATCATTTTGGGGATATTCATTATAAACTGTTGTGTACACATTAAACCGAGTACCAACAAAAGTGTAAAATGGAATTCCCTTCGAGTTATGGAGTGGAAAGAAATCCATTTTTTCATATACATGTGTATGGGGTTGTGAGTTGTTTATTAAGGCCTTATCATGAAACAAGCTAGAACCCCGGCACATGAAGTGTATATTTATAAGGTATCCTAGGAAAACAAATGGATACTACCTATACAACCACTCATAAAAGAAAGTGATTATTTCCTGAAAATACATCTTTCTTGAGAGGGAGAACATCCTCAAAAAGGATAGTGGGAGAAATATTGACTTTGATATAGTTGATGCTCAAGATACACAAGATTTGGTATAGGAATAGATTCTTGTGGAAGAATTAGTTCCTAAAACACAAGTACTGGGTAGGAGTGTAAGAGAGGTAAGAGAACCAGAGAGATGTGGTTTTCTAGTCACCAAAGATGTTGATTCATTATTGGTTTATAATGATGAACCTCTCTCCTACAAGGAGGCAGTAGAGATCAAAAAAGATGCAAGATTGAAAGAATCCATGAATTCTAAAATGGATTTCATGTATCATAACCAAGTTTTGGATCTGGTCAACATGCTAGTTGATGTAAATCCTATTGGATGAAAATGGGTATTCAATAGGAAACTGGACATTAAAGGTAAATTAAATACCTATAAAGAAAGGCTAGTTGCTAAAGGGTTTAAACAACATCAATTAATTAACATTGATGAAACCTTTTCTACAATTTCCATGTTTAAATCCATTATAATTATACTTGTTATAGAAAATTACTATGACTATGATATTTGGAAGATGGATTTAAAAACTACATTCATTAATGAGAACCTTTAGGAGGATGTTTATATGACACAACCAGAAGGGTTTGTGTCTCTAGGTGATGCCAAAAATAATTTGCAAGTTGTATATATCCATTTATGGATTAAATCAAGAATCTTGGTCATGAAACATTCGATTTAATGAATCCATGAAATAATTTGGTTTTATAAAGAATGAATGTGATTCATGATTTTATAGGAGGTTTAGTAGGAATTCAGTAATTATCCTAGTAGTATAAGTGGATGACATATTACTTATTGGAAATGACATACCAGTCTTACATTCAATTGAGGATTGGTTAAAAAAGTGTTTCACCATAAATAACTTAGGTGAATTAGCCTATATTCTAGGGATCAAGATCATTCATGATAGATCCAAGAGCCTTCTTAGACTAAGTCAAAGTAATATGTTGACTTTATACTACATATATTTAGTATAGAACAAAACAAAAGGGGATTGGTTTCAATGTCACATGGTTTATATCTTTCTAAGAAAATGTGTCCTCTGACACAACATGAGAAAGTGATAATTAGTAATATCCCATATGCTTCAATGATTGGATCAATCATGTATGCCATGTTATGTACTTAACTTTATATTTCCTATAAAATGAGCATGGTAGGAAGATATCAAGAAGATCCAAGAGAACATCATTGGACTATTGTTAAATATATCCTTAAGTATCTGAGAAGAATTGAGGATATGTTTCTGGTGTATGGAGGAGATAAGGAGCTGGTCATCAGAGGTTATACTGATTTGAGTTTTCAGATAGATCAGAATGATATGAAGTCCAAATCAGGATATGTTTTGTATCTCAATGGAGGATTTGTGAGCTGGAATATTTTAATGAATCTATTTGTCACTGATTCTATAGTGGAGTCTGAGTATATAGCATCTTCAGATGCAGCCAAGGAATCCATTCAGATTTAGAAATTTTTCTAGGATCTTAATGTGGTACCTAGCAGTGAAGACCCTATCACATTTTATTATGATAATACTATAGCGGTGTATCTTGCAAAAGATCCAAGGTCACACAAACGGAAAAAGCATATACTTTGTCATTATCACCTCCTGAGAGATTTATATTAGAGGGGTGAAGTTGTAGTGAGCATATTACCCATGAAAGAGAACATGGTGGACCCCTTGACTAAAGGCTTATCTTAGTAGAAGCATGAGTATCATGTGAGAGCTAGTGGACTGAAGGTTATTAGCATTTGGATCTAGTGTAAGTGGGAGTCTATTGGATTTAGTGCCCTAAAACCAACTTATTTTTACTTTATGATAAACATTTAATCATTATTTTAAATATAAATAAACTACTTATCACGTCATGATTTTTATTCTGTGTGACATCATATGTGATAATGTCATAAGAGTAACTGTTGCACTAAAAGGTCATAACAGTTCCCCACTATGATGAGAACCCAGAAGTGCTATGACACTATTCTTGAATATATTTTATATAGTCGGATGACATCATTTGAAGGACACAAATGATATAGGCTATGAAGGGTGGAGACTCATAGGACTTTGAGTCACCTTCTCATGGTGTACACCCTTGGAAATGTCTATTAAGATATTATGATTATAGGACCCACCAGTAGGAAATCAACATTTATTAATTTCATTGGATTTTCTTATCTGTGGAGCTGTGTATTGGTCATTAAAATTTAAGATTATTATTAATTAAAATTATGAGTTGTTTAATTTTATGTATTGAATAAAATCATGATGACAGATGGTTGTAGTGAGGTAGGATATGTTGGGTGCATCACGAGTAATGTTGTATTAATGAATAATGTGAGAAGGGATTTATCCCTTATGTTATTTAACATAAGTTAATATCTCAGGATCTTTTATTGAAATGATATAGCATAAATAAATCCATTTCCATGGTGTTCAATAGGCAAGTTCTATTTCTAGAAAGTCAAAGAAAGAGATATCAAGCATATAGGTTGACAACACTGGCATGCAACCGGCTTGATTAGAGATATTGTGATAAAGGGATTATATTACAGAGTAAGAATATGTATGAGGTAACATGTTATTGTGATGTTAAATTCTTTCTCTATGTGTTCTTTAGCATGTTTCTAGATGCTAACCTTAGACTTTAGACCAGTTTTCTTAATGCCAATAAGAAATAGGCCTAAAGGGCAACACAATAAGTGTATCCAGAATCTCAGTTAAATAATATATTATTATTTTTTATTTAATATGTTGAATAAATATTATTCTTGTATGTGTTTTAATAATTATTCATGTATGATTGATGTCATTTATTCTATCACTAGTCATTTGAGAGAATATATTATGAGAAGAATATTTAATAAATATTTATTTTCTATTTAGTGAATATAATATTTATTTATTTAATATAGAATAATGTAGTGATATTTATTTAATAAATAAATATACATTATTCAAGGCCTGATAAATATTATGGAGGAATGAAATACTCAATTTAATGGTCCTGTGAGAAATAATAAAAATTGAATATTATTACTAAAAAATATTTAATTATAATTCCCAAGTTAAGTGCATGTTGAGAAATAATAATATTATTATTATTATTTAATATGGGGGTTTTCTAGGATTAAATAAAATAATCAAGGTCACATGTGTAATTATTTTATTTTAACCCTAGCAATATAAATACACAATTATGTTATTTTTTCAATAGAGCCAATTCATTTTATTAATTTTTCACATCAATCTTGGATATTCCACTCAATCCCTAAGGAACTATCTTCTCCAAGAACACTCCCAAGAACAAAGAGAAATCCTCCTCCATCAGATCAAGGATCATTCTTTGGAAGAGGTTCTTGAAGTGATCATAGGCAGATGATGCAATCACAAGGATCTATTATTCTAGCACATAGAGATTCCTTCAGCAACGTCTCGATATTCGAGAAACACTTGGGGATAACCACTAGAGAAAATATACACTTTGTTTTTAAAATTCAATGATGGTGGACAGAACATCTATCACTGGATTCATAAATGAAGAAATAATTTCAACATAGGTAACTCTTTATTTAATTAAATTAATTATAAATAATATGTGATGATCCTCTTTCTCAGTTCCAGAGCAATTCTTCGTTGTCAATTTTTTTGACTCAATTTCATGGATCACAACATTCATCATCGTATAGATCTAATATTGATCATTGATTATGTAAAAAATAAAAGTTGGGAAATGCCCATCGCACGCTTCCACTATTCCTGGAACCTAAAATATAGTGGATGTCTAAAATACTCGGTTAGGGTTCCCGGTCCCCGTATATTTAATGTCCACTAAATAAGTAACAAATTAATAATTATAATGAACTAACTATGTCATAAATATTATTTATATTTTATCATATACTTGTAATATATATTAAATATTTATTACATGATAAAACCTGATTCATTAACTTGAATAATAATTCCTTCTAATATTAAATGAACCTTGAATATTAATATAGCATTAATTCATATCATATTATTACTTCTATTTACTTAAACACTGGTAAATACATCTAATAAATAAATTTAAATCAGTAACTATATACTTGAAATGAATTTATTTATTTATCGATGATCGATAAAATATGGAAAACTCTCAGGCCCTATGGTGGGTCTCATCATTTCCTATATACCTATTCACTAGAATAGGGAAAATTATTTAATATTCTATTGTGTGTGACCCTGTATAATCTTATTTAGATAGCAGTGAATATTATTCATAGACCAATAGAAGAGTCTAGTAACTTATCAAGGCCCCTAAAGTGATAAGAAAATTTCATAGCAACAATAATCATCTTACGGACATGAACTATATAATATAATCTCTTTATAGTATAACATATCATAAAGCAGGACACATACCTGTGTAATCATCCTTTATTTATTTATTATTTATTGATCTAACAGGATAGACTTATCTTCAAATACCATGAACATGGATTTATAAAGATATTACCATCCTGATCAACCAGACTTGAGATATTAATTCTCCAACTTGGAAGCGATAAATTCTATCTTGACCATTCAACCAATGTCATAATACTAATAACAAACCCAATGCAAGTTAACTTGTCATGACTCCATTTTCATGGTTTTTTTCTTACATAAAAATATGTGATCAAATGCCACACATTAATAATGTTGTCAAGTTAGGAGACTAATACACATGTCCATAGATAGGAACACCTAATGACACCTGAAACATGTGGTGTTCCAAGTGGTAGGTATGCCCTAATGATTTTACCTTCTAAATATCAACAAGTGTGAACTTCATGAGAAGAATTCTCAATGTTTATAAGCCCCTGGAACTTGATAGTGAAACATCAACTGTCTTTAGTCAGTATGATCTATCTAGACCATAGTACGTATGTCTAAGATTATTTTCATGGTATATTGAGGTTCTCATTATAGCATGATAATTGCTATAACCTTTTGATACGACAAGTAATCAATGGACATTACCATTTAAATAGTGAACACAGAAATATCTACACTATAATGTTAAGTGTACGTCATGCATAACTCGCTGTACACTTGGTGTGGCAATCAAAAGGTACAGATAAATTTGGGTCTAAGGAACCCACTTTTATACTTGGTTACTTGAGTTTTCACTACTACTTGAGTGTATTTTATAGGTTAGGGATAAGCTATTTGTGTGTTGATTGTTGACATGCTAGGATGAGGTATGGATGATGGGACCAAGCAGGACTTGAAACCAGTTGGGGTTTGGGTTGTTGGCCCAATTTTATTTTTTATTTTTTTTGTACTGCATGTGTATGATCCACCCACAGGTAATCCTATAAGTATGATGCATTCATTATATATCGCATGTGATGATGTATTATTTATCAGTAGTTTCCTAGTTATGACATTTATATATTGATTTTATCTATTTTATATTATTTCTGTTGTTATTATACTCTAATCAAGAGGGAATAGTCTATCCACAATATTCCCTTCATCCCTCACTGCTAGTGGATGGCCTCTGGCATATGGGGAGGCATGCTCGAGGTACGTAGTGATTGCCAGTCCAGGCATCGGTCAGAGGCTTGAGGCAGTGGGATGTTATAAATATGATTTATAAAATAACTAATAATTAGTATTAATTAAAAAAATTCTAATTAGTATTGAGTAATAAAAATTTAATAATAATTTTTTAGTCAAAAAAATATTTAATTAATTAATATAAAAGTTGAAAATATGACTTAAACTTAAAACATTCATAGATTTCAATATGGGTGTCCATCTAGGCTTCACGAGCTGTCAAATTGAAGCTTACAAATAGATCTATAATATTTGATATAGGGAAATCTGGTACTCAGTTTTTTCTAGTCAAAAAAAGCTCAAAATTCCTTTAAACTTGAGTTTTAATTTGTGGTATCATAATTAAGAACATTCTATAGAATTTTGGTTTAATTTAAGAGGGGCTTCTCGTCTTTTTTGGAAGGTGAATGAATTTATTCCATGAGGTAACGTTCATATTTATATGATGGTGTTGACATTTTACCATTTTTCATCTAGTACTATTACATATAAATAAAGATATAAAAATATAAAAATATTTAAATATAAAATGTATATTTAAATATATGAACCAAATTATATATAAATACATATATACATACTTATATAAATTTATTTAAATATATATAATGTTTTTATATAAATATATACATAAATATATATACACACACTCATAAAAATATTAATAAGCACATATGTATTTAAATCACTAGTAGAAAAGGTGATTATAACATTTAACGTCAATTATTAAATAACTAGTGTTAAAAATATTTTTCACATTAGTTATTTAATAAAAAAAGATTAAAAAAACTAATAAGTTAGTATTTTTAACCTTGGTTGTTAACATAAATGACATTAAAAATATTTTGATTATTGGTTATTTCAAAAACTGATGTTAAATTTGGTTATTTTAAAAATATACATTAAAAATATTATCCAGAATATTTTTAACACCAGTTATTGCAATAACCGATGTAAAAAACATAAAACTATGGTATTTTTAATATCAATTATTATAATAACCAATGTTTAAAATAATCTAAAAAATATTTTTAACATCTATTATTGATATAAATAATGTTAAAAAGACACATAACTTTCATTTTTTTCACATCACACCCATACAATTTTTCTTTCCTACATACATATTCATGTCATTGCACAACAAAATTTCATTTTTCTGCATCTCACTCATGCAATTTTTCATTTCCACCTACAAATATATACAACCATGTGATTTTTATTTAGGTTTTCACTTCCCCCTACATTATACAATCATAGAATCTAAATCAAGATAAAATATCCATTATTAAAATTAAGATGGTTTCATGGATTTGATAGAAACCATGATAATGATTTCTATAATGATGGGTATATTTGTTCAAAAATTATGATTTATCAAATATAATTGCATATAAGTATAATACTTAGAATTATACTCTTTATTCTCATCTGAATTTTTTATATTATTATTGTTAATAAGGTTTGTTAATTATTATCATGATAACTTTAACCCATCATTTTTTCTAGTTCTATAATTGTAAACAAATTATTTTATAACCATCATTAAAAATATAATTACTAAGTTTGTTGAAATAATGTTAATTAATAATTGATGTGATTTTGTTATAAAAAACCTATGTATGAAACCAAAAAAATATTGTGATATTCAAAATTATATCATACATCCAAATGAAATGAACTAAAACATTTTCAGTTAGCATTGATCGTTATTGAAACTTTAAAAAAATAAGAAAAGTGTGATGATTACATTTATTATACATGTATGTCACAAGTATTATTAAACCTATCATTGTGGTAATCATAGAGGGATATACTAAAAACATTAAGTGGGAATACAATCATTATGCCTACCTTTGATCATAGATACTCTAGCAAGAAGACCTATATTCCTATAATCTAGACTTTCATTGTCTGAGGAATTGTCTGAAGAATCACCTCCACTAGAACTCCAAGTGTCAGTAGCTTTAATAAATTTCTTGAATTTAGACGTATAATAATTCTTCTGATTATTATCAGAATTTCTATCCTTTCTATCTTTTCTTTTTAACTTGGGATAATTAGGAAAAATATGTCCACCTCTTTTTCATTCATAACAAGTAACTTCAGAATCCTTCTTTTCATTCTTGTATTTTTTACTTTTATTGTAATGATATTGAAAATATTTATTTCGAACAATATTATTCATTATTAAATAAATATTATCTAACTCATTCTCAGAATGATCAAAATCACTTGAATCAAATTGAATGATAGCTTTCTTCTTCTTAGAAGACTTAATCGCTTTATCTAGAGTCTGATCTCCTATTGAATTTGAAGTAGTAGTAAAAGAAACTCCACCATTATTTTTTCTTAACTTTATTTTCATATATTTTAAATATACCCTCATACTATAAAATAGTTCCAAATAAATCATCAACAGTAATATTTTTTATCTTTGTTGACTCATCAAAGGATGTTCTCTTCGATTCCCACTCATTGGGCATAATATCAATACTCTTTTCAACAATGATTTCATCTTCTAATCCTTTTTATCCCATAGACTTTAAACTATTGACTATTATCATAAACCTTTGTTGTACCTTTATAATAGGTTCACCATAAAAAATTAAAATGCTTGATAATCATCTCTAATCATATCTCTTCTAGTTTAAACAAATTTTGAAGTTCTATAATGAGTAACCTCTAGCTTCTTCCAGATACTATTAGAAGCTTCACAAGAAGAGATATGACTCTAAGTACTTCTTGTCATAGAAAAAAATAGATTATTTCTTAATTTTTAATTCAATTTATACTCTTGCTTCTCATAATTTAGAAATGTATTTAATTCTTTGTCATCAATATTATAATCACCAATTAACATGAAAAAATTATCAGCACCAGTATTTATAACGAATGTATTCATTATATATCTCTAATACTCATAATTATCTCCTTAAAAATAGGTGGTCTATTTGGAATGAAGTTATATTTTGAACCAACATTGATTCCCGCCATCTTTTAGACAAACACAAAAATTATTCTCCATAATACACATTATTATTTACAAACAAAAATTTATAACAAAATTCAACTAACTCAAAATATTAAAGATATGATAAATTTAAACAATTATATAGGCAGTGGAAACCTCCCCTAATACCAAATGTAAGTATCAGTAAAACATATACTTGGATCTGATACCAATTTTTGGATTGAAATGTATATGTATATGGCTAAATACAAGAGGGGTGAAATTTATGATTAAATACATTCGTTTTTAACATTAAAAAACTTATTTTAACAAAGTTAAACTAATTATATTTAGAATACCTCTTATGTATTTACATAATGATCAGAATAGGACCTTGGTTTCGATGAACAATGTATAGTAATCAATTAGATTCTGATATGTATTACATGGTTCATAATTTGATTTTGATTGTATTCATAGTAAAAAACAATTTAATCAGATTAAGCATAGTAAGAATCATAATCACAATGGTTACGAAAAATAAGAGTAATACAGAATAATGACTCTATCATAAATTGTATAGAATCATATTCATAGTGATGATGTATTCACAAAGTAATACAGTGTAAAAGGATTGTATTGTAATTAAAGCTATTATGATAAATAGAATAAAAATATAAAGATGAATATAAAAATAATTCACTTTCTATTATAGTTTAAGTGGAAATAAAATACTTTTAATAAAACAAATAAATGAATACAATTATTTTAACTAAAAGATAAGGGTATCCAATGACCTAGGATAATGTTCCCTTGTTTTATTCTTACAAGAAAGTTTGTCTTACCCTTAGTAGGGTAATCCCTTGATACGAAGATCGGTTTATCTTGCTATCACTGGAAGCCCTCGATATGATGATCGGATTCATTCTATCTGACTATCCCCGACAACCCTCGATATGATGATTGGATCCATCTTTCTATCACTGCAAGACCTAGATAAATATGATGATCATCTCCTCTATCTTCCTAGACTTGGAATTCCTCGATCTTAATCACAACAATCATAATCACACAAAGAAAAATGAACTCTAAAAAGTTACAAGAACAAGGAACAAGCATATCACTTCTTGTAAACTTCAGAGCTCTCATGAAATAGAAAAATAAAAAAAGTGTCTCTACATGTGTAGTTCTTGTCTCGTTTCATGTCTTCTAAAATCATCAAATGACACGGTATTTATAGGTATTCCTTATAAAGGTCATCTTGATTTCTAACAGTCATATTTTCTTTGAAGTTTTCAGGAGGACCTATACACCTAGCACTCCAATAGTTATACTATAACTAAATGAATGACATCATTTTGGTTTACACGTATTTTAACAGAATAAAAAAAATCATTTTTTCAATACACCATTACAGTGTTGAGTAAAATATTCCAATACAATAAAAAAATTCCATATTCAAGATTAAAACTAAAGTTAATATGATGGATTTACTTATACATGTCATTAGGATGAACTATCTGGATATGAATCCAATTGTTATTGGTTCTAATCAATCCAATTATTCTTGGTTCCAGGATGATTATGATAATCACAATATAAAATGTTATTTTTTTTCTTGAATACTTTAAAACTATTTCAAGTATAGTAAAATTATATTTTTTCTATAAAAACATTGTAAAAATACTTTTGGACGTAAAATAGTTAGGTATTAAATATTTAATAAAGAGTTTCTAATTTCTAAAACAAAAGGAATGTAAAATTCGAAATGAACTTTTGAATCAATAGTCTTTAGCCATGTTTTCCGCCTACCTTTCTCTTAAGTTTAAAAGACTTTTATTATTTTAAAATATAAGTCTTTATTATATTGATTATTATTTATTTACTTGTTTCTGACATGTCATTTATTTTGGTTGTGCATATTTGTTAGTAGTTTATCATAATGACACTGAATACAATAAATACTATATTTAATATTAATCAGATCTACTGTTAATATGATACATACTGATATAATCGTATCCATCTTAAATACAATCTTTTTATATCATATCTTTTTTATTATGTTTTTTATATACTCTGATATAATTGTAACCAAGATGATTATTATACTTTAGTAATCAGACTGAGGTCCAAATCTGAATTCAAGACTTTTTCATTTAATGGTATTTGTGAATTGGTTTAGTTTAAATCCTTTTAAATTTAAATTTTTAAAACTACAATTAACCCCCCCTGTAATTAGTCCCTCTAGAATAAATTCCTTCGATCCTAATTATTATACTTATAATATATTGATACAAAAATAATTTCATCCTTTGGTTGTGCTTCAATCAATTCTCACCTCATTTATTACTCTAACAAATGAATATCCAAAAATGACTTTTTCATGCCTTAAGAACTAAAATTAAATTTTAATGGATCATGAGATCCATAAAAGTGTGAAAATTCATTTCATATGTCTCTAAACATTTACTAAAACCAAAATGGATAGCATAATTCATAAAATAATAAATTAATTTCTAAAACCTCAACAATAACCCTAAAGTTCAACTTAATCTATTTTAGAAATAGTTATCCTTAAGACTCCACAAAAATATATTTAACCAAATTCAAATTTCAAAATTTAAATAGGAAGGTCACTAAATTTCCAAATTCGAAATGAAATTTTATTCCTCAAACAAAGTATCTCTTAATGTTATATACCAAATATGTGATTTCTTTGATTACCATAAAACCTTAATTAAAATATTAATTCTTCCAAAAATAAAATCTAATATTGTCAAATATATTCTATAAATCCAAGAATATAGTAAACTACATTAATGATAACATAAACCATAAAATCACTAAACAATTTCAAAGACACCAATATTATCCTCTAAACATATCTTTATACTAATTATCTCAACATCAGGAACATATCAAGGGTTATCCTCTCTCAATCATGTGTTTTCCAAGAATTTCAACTTGACACTAAATCAATTTTTCTATTCATCGGTACCATTCAACATATTCTCTCAAATCTATAAAGAAAAAGTGTTATATTACAATCCTTAAACATTTTATAATTCTTATAACAAAAAATATCATTTATAAAATAATCCTATAACATAATTATTTAATCCAAAAACAAACACATTAATAATTAAACTTCATATATAGTAATATCATAATATTTACTGTAATCCCTTATCTTTTTTTTGAGTTATATTACCTTGATGCTTGGGGAATTCATTTTCATAGTGAACTGTATCCTTACATTTGAATCATTTCACATTGAAATATTATTTATTTCCCTTGCAATCATGATCATTGTGGTCTTTCTCTCCACACTTGTATAAAACTCTCATTCCCTTCAATTAAGTACCAAAGTGTTTCTTTCCACAATTATCACATGGGGTAAATCAGTCTTTACCTTATTCTATTTATTCATCTTTTTCTCTATCATTCTATAATTATCTTTCTTCCCTTAAAATCTATAAGACTTGGATAATTCTTTCTTCATCATTATACAACATGATACTATGTTTTCATAGGATGATAAAGTTTGGGAGACTAGTGACCTTTGAAGGACTAGATTTAACCCATCAAATAAATAGTCAATATTGATCTTTGGATTATGTACATAATTTATAGAATGCCTTCTTAACCTTGTAAAGTTTTATTCATACTTGGAAAAAAATTCATCTTTATTTTGTCTTAAACTCATAAATTTTCTAACCATATTTGTTCATTGTTCGTGAGAAAAATAATTTTCCAAGAAAAGAACCTTAAAATCATTCTATTACATGTTTGTTATTTCTTCTTCATAATTAGCGTTTTGAATCAATGACCACCAGTGATCTGCATCACCTGAGAGATGATAAACTTCTAGGAAAACCGTATCCCTTTCATTACTTCCCAAAGTGAGAAATATCTTCTCTAAGGAACTTATCCATTGGTCAACTACAAATGGATTTGTAGTACCATTAAATGATTAAGGCTTATAATACATGAAGTATTCTAACATTGTTACACCATGTGGTGGATCAACAAGATTCTCCATAAGAGAAAGGTTATTACTCATAACCAGAGTCATTTTTCCCTAATATGGTTTTAATTTGATCAGTTCCACCTGTAGATCCATCTCCATATTCATTATCTTGTGCAAGAAGTAAATCCCTACGTGCGGTACGTGCATTAATACAGTTATCATTCCTTTTTCTCTGTGTCATTTATAAAAAAATAGAATACACTGGATTTGATAATTAAATTATGAATCATAATATATAATGTCTAAACATGTAAAATACAAAACATAAATTGAAAATATTGTGTATATATAATCTTGTAATCATAAACATGGTTTCTTTTGAAAATTTTTCAAATCATAAAAATATTTTCTAACCCTTTATCATGGTTTGTAAAGAAAATGTGAATTAAATTAATTATATCCCTTAAGAGTTTAAAACTAGGTGGGAATTAAGGACAATTTTCATATGCCAAGTAATGCTTTATTCAAGACTAAAACACCTTTTTCAAAGTTATTAACCCTAGGTACATCTGTTCTAAAACCACATCCAATTATAGTATCTAGACATAGGTGAATTGCGAGGAAAACTCACATAATCTCTACCTTATAAAAAAACATAATATGTTCTTCTATAATTATCCTCAATTTATATCATAGGGTTACATTCACTAATCTATGTTTTCTAAAAGATATTTCCACGTTTTCTACTAAACTTCCTCTAATACCAATTGTAACGACCCTAACCTTATTATCCCAAATTAAGTGGTTACTTTATTAGATTGTCATAAGATATAAGGAATAACATCCTCAATGACTGAATCGTTTAGTAGTTTTGGTAAACTAGATGCCTAATTGAATCTCACATTAAAATTAAAAACATAAAATAAAACATAGTATTTTCTTCAACTGTATCATTATTTCCTCTAGCATGACCCTGTATATAAATCATAAAACACTTCCTAGTATCCTAGGGAAAACAAAACATAATTAAGTTGTGGTCTCAGATGCTTGGTAAGGGTATGAATACAGTGAAAGATGTCATGAATAAATAAGAAAATTCAATATGGAAAGGTAAATAATTAAAATACATTCCATTTAAATAATAACTTGATAATAATATGGTAGGATTAAATGATGATCAAATGAAGTCATATAAATTATAAAGTGATCTTGAAACTTAACAATGGATATTCTAACTAATATAATAATAACATAGAACATTAATAACTATTATCATAATGAGTTAATGCCTAATTTATTCCATATGAAACATATTTTCAAGATCTTTCACAAGATGCTTTAAATTTAAGGGTAATAGACCATTTAATTTAACCAACTGATTTGTCTCATGAGACCAGTTGATGCATCAAGGGATATTCAATTCTAGGCCCCAACCATCAATTAATAATTCTAATGTATTTCTTATATGAAAGGTTTGAAACATAAACATTATAAACATTCATATTGAAAGACAAACATAGGAAATGTTAATACTTACCAGAATCAATAAACATAATCATAAACCATCTGGAGTAAAATAGTGAATGGTAATCAAATTGTAAATCCCCAATCAAATTGATCATAAAATATTTAGAGAAATAATAAGAATGGTATAAATACATTATATCCTTAGTAGATCATAAGTACAATATGGTGTTGATGTCATTGATAAATATAAATAGCATAAAAATGTCATTAAAAACATTTTTGAGGAAAATAACCTTTTCACTTTGAAAATATTTTTAAAACTAAATGTTCACAAAATATTTTGAAAATAATTTTATTTTAAAAACCCATTAAAACATATAAGGGAATATTTAAAACACTTAATGGTCATGATAGTGGGGAATTTTTTTCGTGGCGTACATGTTCAAACAAATATTCCTTTAGTATTTTTGATAAAAGACAAATGGTTCTTATATAGAAAATGACATGAATATTCCTTTCAAAAAAATTGTAAAAAATAAAACATGGGTAAAAAAAATTAATAAATCATTTGGATAATGTTAAAAAATGATAATGATTTTAAAAATCATGGATTTGGATAAAATATTAACTAAATCGGGAAATAAACATGGATTTTATTTAAAAAAATCTCAATTATTTTAAGTACAAAAGAGATAAAAAAAAGGTACTATTAATTGAAAAATTCATGAATAAATAGATGAGAAGAAAATTTATTGAGTTTAATAAATATCAAATAATTACCCCAAGGGATACTTAAACATAAAATATCCCAAATAATGATAAGATTCTCAAATATACCCTTACCACTTTAGTAACATTTGAATCATAAGCCCCATGAAATAAATAAGATCAAATGAAACATTAAATTTCATGAAGATAAATTGATTCCTGATATAACATATCAAAAAAGGATTTATATACTCCACACAAAGGAATAAGTGGTGAATATGGAATATGTCTCACGAAATTAAAAGTGATATGAGAAACCCTTACATTAGGTCTGTTTTATTTCATACATGTTTAAACCTCCTATATAATAAATATAGGTTTATTATAAATTTATTACATAACCATACTCATATAGTTCATGTAACACCCAAAAATGATAAAGGGTTAAAATATTAAATGATTTTACTCATGTTAACAAGGTGCGCATTTATTTTTGGAAGCCTACCTGATTAGAACTCCATAGTTAAGTTTGCTTGGTCTGAAGTAGTGATTAGGATTAGTGGCCTACTGGGAAGTTTTTTAGTGTGTGGGTGAGTGAGAAAAAACCACACTAGAATGAGAATATGTTGTTCTATGGGGACGTTCATTAGTCTGATGACTTGCTTGGAGACATGGGTGGGCCCCAAGGAGGGTACCATGTGTTTGTGGGGAAACTTGTGGTACCTAACTGGGCAGGCCCTAACATCTATGTTAAGGTGAGGTTTTTATGCAGTTTGTGGGGACTAGTTATTATATTTGGTATCAAAGTTGGAACCCAACCTTAAGTGTGGTGGTATTAACTAGGTTGAGATGTAGTTTCAACAATGTGTACATTGTGGTCTAAAAGGGGTGAATGTAACAATCCGGAATGATAAAGGGTTAAAAGACTAAATAATATGTCATATGTCAACAAGGTGTACCATTATTTTTGGAAGCCTAACTGATTATAACTCCATAGTTAGGAATCCTTTTCTTGTAGTAGTGATCTGGATGGGTGGCCTCCTTGGAAGTTTTCTAAGGTGTGTGTGAGTGTACACAAAGCACACTATAAAGAATAGGTATTGGCTTTTGGGGATAGTCATTAGTTTGATAACCTATTCGGGTATATAGGTGGGACCTAAGAAGGTTACCACTTGTCTGTGGGGCCACGGGTGGTACCTGAAAGGCCAAGAGTAGTGGTTAGGATGGTTTACATCTTGGGAAGTTTTCGAGGGAGTGTGAGACTGATGAAAAATCACATTGGAAAGTATATATGTTGGCCTGTGGGGATAGTTATTAGTCTAATGAAATTTTTAGGGACCATTTTTTACATTTGGTATCAGATCTATAACCCAACCTTAAGTGCATTGGAACTTCCTGGTTTGAGATGTAGGGTCCACAACAGGGAAATTGTTCTCTAAAGGGGGTGAATGTAACACCCCTGAATGATAAATTATTAAAAGACTAAATGATATAATGAATGTAAAAAATATGAACCTTTATTTTATGGAGCCTACCTAATTATAACTCCATAGTTAAGCATCCTTTTCCTGGAGTAGTGATCAATATGGGTGACCATCTGGGAAGTTTCCCAGAGTTTGTGCAAGTGAGTAAAAACCACACTAGAAATAACATGTGTTAGACTTTGGGGAAATTCACTAGTTTGATGACATGTTTGAGCACATGGGTGGGTCCCAAGGAGGGGATAATGTGTCTATGGGGAAACTAGAAATAACATGTGTTGGCCTATGGGGACAATTATTAGTCTATTGACCTATTTGGGGCCCATTTTTTACATTTGGTATCAGAGTTATAACCTATCCTTAAGTGTGGTAGAACTTCCTAGGTTTAGATGTAGGGTACACAATGAGGATTTTTTGCTTGAAAGGTGGGGTGAATGTAACACCCCATAATGATAATTTATTAAAATAATAAATGATATGACATATGTCAACAAGGTGATCCATTATTTTTGGGAGCCTACCTGATTATAACTTCATACTTTAGCATCCTTGTCCAGGAGTAGTGATCAATATGGGTGACCTTTTGGGAAGTTTCCCAGAGTGTGTGCGGGTGAGGAAAATGCACACTATAAAGAACATGTGTTGGAATTTTGGGACACTCATTAGTTTGATGACCTATTCCTGCACATGGGTGGGCCCCTGGGATGATATTACGTGTTTGTGGGGAAACTGGTGGTACTTGGTGGGCCAGGAGTAGTGATCAAGATGGTTGACCTCCTAGGAAGCTTTCTAGGTTGAGTGTGAGTGAGTAAAAGGAACACTATAAATAGAAAATTTTGACCTTTGGGGATAGTCATTAATATGATGACATGTTTGGGGTCGAGTTATTACATTTGGTATCAAAGCTGGAACCCATCCTTGAGTGTGGTGGCACTATCTATATTGATATATAGGGTCCACAATGAGTACATTGTTTTTTAAAGGGGTTAATGTAACACCCTGGGATGATAAAGGGTTTAAAGACTAAATGATATGACTCATGTCAACTAGGTGAAACTTTCTTTTCTAGAGCCTACATTATTAAAACTCCATAGTTAAGAGTCCCTGGACTGGAGTAGTGATTAGAATGGGTGACCATTTGGGAAGTTTACAAGGGTGTGTGTGACAGATAAAAAATAATGTAAAAAAGAACATGTATTGGAATGTAGAGACTGTCATTAGTATGATGAGTTGTTCGAGCATGAGGGTGGGCCCTAGATATGGGACCACGTGTCAGTGGGGAAACTAGTGGTACTTGGTGGGATAGAAGTAGTGATTGAGATGGGTGACCTCCTAGTAAGTTTACCAAGGTGTGTGTGAGTGAGTAAAAATCACACTATAAAGAACATGTGTTGGCCTATGGAGATATTCATTAATCTGATGACATGCCCGGGCATGTGGGTGGACCCTAGAGAGAGGACCATGTGTCTGTGGGGTAAATGGTGGTACCTGGGTGGCCATAACCCGATAACCATGTTAAGGTAGGGCGTATTTGATTTTATTAGGGCCCATTTTTTAAATTTCATACCATATATTATTTACTTATATTCATTTATCACCCATTTATTAACATTTATTTGTTAAAATCAATGTTTCGAGTGATAAGTGCTTCATTATTCATGTATGTTTTGGTTCAGTAATTTTGGTCCTTTTACTTTGATCATGGGTCCATCATCTCCATAATTTTAACCATGATATAAACATAATATATATTCATTACATATGTAATTATATTAATCTATAAAAGTTAGAGATTTAAAATGGAATACACCATTCATGGAAACGGTAAGTCGTATATACACATGAATGTTGTTTCCATTTTTCTTGATATATAGAATAAACGGTAAATAAATGTTAATTTAAATTTAAAAATAATTATTATGTTAAATATATAATTTATATTAATAAAATTTATACTTATCAGTATCCATGTAATAATAAAATTAAAAACATTTCACATCACTACATGGAGATGGCAGTCCGCACGTACGCACGAACAACGTTATTCTTATCCAACAGATTGGAAGGTAAGAATTTATATGTGATATTATATTTATAAAAGTATTTTTAGGTCATAAATATCACATATATTCATTAAATTTATCCTTACTGACTTCCATGTAAATTGTAAGAGAAAAATGAATCACATCACTTCATGAGGTTGTAGTTCGTCGTACACACGAGGGACATTATCGTATCCCCCCACAGAATGCTAATTAAGAATATATATGTGTTATAATAATTATATAAGTATAATAATTTCATAGATATCATATATGTATTTTAAATCCATCATTATATTTATCATTGAAAGTTGGTGATGGAAAAAGTATTACATCGGTTCGTAAGGTGGAAATTTGGCATACACATGATCGATAGTTTTGTTTCCCATTTTATGGATGTGGATATGGATCTAGGTTTTTAAATTAATATAATAAAATATTAGTATATATTAGATACTTTTTTATTATATTATCATAGTTGGAAATGATTTTAATGAGGTGTAAGAATAAATAAAACAAATATGTATGTTTAAGAGTTTTACATCTTCTTCAGAGAGCCTCTTTAGGTTTATACCTAAATCCTTCTTAGGAGAGATTACTAATAAAAAAAGTACCCTATGATGTGGGGAGGTAATTAAGGAATATATTTGGTCAGTTATTGGATTAATTAAAATGTTTTGGATGTTTTAAGATCATAGGATAGAAGGTGGCCTTTTATAAGTGGGTGAGAGGACACACATTGAATATTTGAATAGATAAAGTGATACCCACATTTATTTCATGACAAAAGCCTCCAAAATGGGTCATTATCAACTCATATATGTTATAAGGTATAAATATTTCCATAAAATGGATTTTTTACAAGTTTTATTTCATTTTTAACTCTTATCTTTTTCGCTTACCCCCTGATAAACTCATTTTTTACCTTAACGGCAGTAATTAATTTTTACTATTTTTACTATTAGTTATTATCAAAAAGTAAGATAAAATTATTATATAATATTAATTATTCTGATTCCAAATTTTTAATCAATTTTTCCAAATTCATTTCAAATAAGTGTAATGACTCAAAATAAAATAAAACCTACAAACATGTCGAAAAAACAGTTTTCCCAAAGAAAAACTTTCAAATGTTTAAAAAACAATTGTATCATAATTCAATATAAAAATTAATTCCAATAATCTAGATTAGTTAAATTTATATATAATTGAACAAATTTTACTTTAAACCCAATTTAAAATATAATTTAACATTTTAAATAATTTTAAAAAATAGTTTTCAATAAAAATAAGTATTTTCACTTTTCATTAAAAAAATTAATTTTTTTAGAAAGATCTCGAAAATTAACCCAAAGATAATTTTGAAATTTATATTTAAAAAAAGTAATTTTATTTTATTAATTAATTTTTACAAAATTAGTAAAAAATTAATTATAAATTATGTTCACAAAGTGTGGCTAGACCGCCTTTTAGATAAAATACATTTTTTCCAGAAACATTACTTTTTCTTTCAAATAGTTATTATTTTTTTAAATCAAAAGATAACCATTGAATTTATTTTTCACATGTGTAAACCATATAATTTGCATAATTTATTTAGTCCTATTCATACCCACCAACATAACGAATAGGTTATAATGGTCATGTTTAAATAATAATATTTTAATAGAGTATAGTGTTTTATTTAAACTCGGTGTTTTGGGCATTTCAAGCTATCTATAATATTGAATTTATTTAAAAATATATACTATAAATTCTTAGTGTGTTACATTCCCTTATAATCACATTGTTTAATTTCATATACACTATTTAACATGTGGTTCCTCTTTTAAAATCTCGTGGTGTTTCATGTGGTTAGTTAAAAACTACACCAGACACTTCATCATATCTCAGGACCAATGTTTTGGGAGAGGTTTTGATGGAAGGGATACCAAAGCATTGGAATATTGCAGTTATAAACTAAAACATATGTTGGGTAGAATTATAGTCTTATTGCGTGTTTAGATGACAACATCATCAGTGTTTTGAGATGGATGGGCTTGGGAAAGCATCAACTTGGTGTTTTGGTTTTTACATCAGATGTTGGATTAGGATCAGGCAGTTTGAGCTCCTTGAGATGAGGTTATGAATTATACATGCTTCAGGGGTTCAAAATGGAACATGGTAATTTGGATCTAATTCAATGACTAAAATTCATCTGTATGTGTTGTTGAAAACCCACTAGAACATATCTAGTATGAGAAGAATAATGGTGGGGAGATTGTAAAATCTTATGTTCATATAGTTGGTTTAAATTCTAGAGGAGTTTGAATTTTTTAAACTGGTTCCTAGGTATATTTTTGAAATTAACTTTAGAACAAAGTTATAAGAGTTGGATCGCCTCAAACTCATATTTCTAGACATGAAAGGGGGTTTGGAGAGGTGTTAGGAGTGATTCAGAGGCCCAGGACAGAGCCTGAGGCTACAACATGATGATGCAGTCCCATCAGCTAGCTGGTGGCCATCCAGTGGGCAGGAAAATCTTCCAAGGCTCATCATCTAGTCAGTGAACCCAATTTCTTTTTTTAAATAGGGTCAAAAGGGTTATTTGACCCCCTCAACCCCTTTCTTCTTAGTAAGTAAATATCTAGTTTTGGGGCCATTTCTAGCCACATGGTAGCCCTCTCCCCCTATCCCCTTTAATATGGTGGTTCTCCCTCGACCAATGTCCATTTTTATTTTTGTTGGATGCATTGGAAATTCCTTGGTAAGTCTAAGTGTCCTCTAGATTCCATTATTTTTCTCTCTTTCCATTAATTCTTCTATTTTGTTGTTTGTGGGTTAATTACCTATCTTCAGAAAGTTTGTATGGTTTATCTATGTCTATCATTATAGCTTAAATAGAATGATAATATCGAGTGTATGGAGTCTCATAAGTCTAAGAAAGGTGGTCCATTTAAATTAACTCATAGTCTCACTTATTTACATTGAATTCTTGCATGGTAGGTCAATCCAACTTCTCTATGATTGGACCTATTTAATTTAATGTTTTTTAAAATTAAGGTTGACCCAAGATAAACACCCATTAAAAAAGACTTGGACCTTAGTGAAAATGATTTCATTGAGTGGTTTGTTAGTGGGAGAGTTAACTTTGAATGTTCTTGAGGTCTTGAAATTCAAATATTATTTTAAATGTTTCAAAAGGAAGTTGGGTATGAATTTATTGTTATGAAATAGAATTTCACAACCATTAATAGTTGGAGATATTTTTGACCCATAAAAATTGACCTATCATAATGGTAATAATTAAACCCATGGTATTTTGAATTTGGAAATGGTATTTGGGTTTTTTTTAAATGGAAATTTTTGAATGGTTAATTAGGTTCATCTTTCTTTTAATGGAAATCATTTTTTATTAAATTTGTTAATTGGCATGGTTATTATTATGGAAATGTAAAGTGGATTAAAGGCAGGTGTTATGTTTTATTTGATATGCTCCCTGACGTGGAATTAAAAAGTGGTTTTTGAGAAGATATTTTCCTAACTGGAAGTGAATATGTTTTTGGGTTGAAATGAGAAATGGTCTTCTATGACTTGTAGGTTATTTAGTGTTATAGAATAAAAGTTTAATGATGTTGTTTGTGCATGTGATAGTTAACCTGGGGAAAACATTTCCTCTAGGGGATGTGGTAAATTATAGTTAACCCAGGGGTGAATGCTGCCCCCCTCCCCCCGTGGGATGCTGGTGATATATGTGGTTAACCTAGGGTGAACACAGCCCCCAAGAGACACATGTTATGGTTAAATCAAGGTGAACACTGGTCTTGAGGGCTGTTGAGGCTTCAGGGATGGGAATATTTCCCCATATAAAACTTGTTTAGACTAGGAATGGGTATATTTCCCCTGTTCGAGAGTGATATGGTTGGAATAGATTATACAATATGCTTGGAGACACCCCGATACTAATCGAATCATGTTTGTACCATTCTTAGGGTAAGCCTGCCCCCCGGTTCGGAATTTTTTATGTTTTTAGTTTAAAATATTTTAAGTGGTTGTATTGTATCTTCTTATTTGAGCAACTCTACATGCACTTTTTTAGACTGGTTATTTTAGGGAAGGTGTTAGAGGTGACCTACTAAGTTATACTCAAACCCTACTCAAGTTACCATGGAACTGTGTTATATAATCTATTTATCACACAATATCCCATAAAGCAGGACATAGACTTTCGTCATTTTTATTTCTTGATTTATTATTTATTGATCTAACTAGACATACTTACCTTCAACTATTATGGCCATAGATTTATAAAGGTACTATCATCCTGATCAACAAAGCCTGAGATATTACTTCCTAAACTCATAAGCATCAAAATCTATCCTGAGCATTCAACCAATTTCATACCACTAAGACGCACCCAAAACAATCTACCTCTCCACGGATTTACTATCATAATTGTTTCCTTACATAAATGTGCGTAATAAAATGGAACACACTAATAAATATCTTAATTCAGGATACTAATACACATGTCCATAGATAGGAATAAACAATGATACCCAAAACATGTGGTGTTACTATTGGAGAGTTTTTCCTTATGATCTCACCTACTAGATATCACCAAGTGAAAAATTTATAAGAAGAAGTCTTGATGCTTATGATCAACCAACACCTAATAGTTATACATCAATTATGTTCGGTAAGTATGATGTATCTATACCATAGGAAAATATGTCTAAGATTAATTTCATAGTATCTCAAGGTTATTATTATAGCCTGAGAAATGTTATATCCTATTGATATGATAATTTATCTATATAAATTATTATTTAAATAGTGGATGCATAAATATCTATACTATAATGGAAAGTGTACATCATGTATAACTCACTTTAATCATGTTATGGTTATCAAAAATTATTGATAAAGTTGGGTCTAGGGAACCCACTTTTACAATAATTCCACTTGAACTAGATCCAAATTTCTAAAAAAACCTTATTATCTCTCACATGATAAGATCATGTTTGTGTTGAGTCGTGTATTTTTTCATGGGCCTGCCACATTTCCACTGCATGGATATTCTTATATTCATGACCTCACTTCCTTAAGTAAAACTTCTCGAGATATGATATCCCTGAGTATATACCATTTTTATCCACTATATAAAATTCACATCCTGTCTAGTATTATTAATAGAATTATTATAATGATTAAACTTTACTTACTAGGTGTGATTTTAAGAACTGGAACAAGTAATTACCTATTTTACAATGCATATTTAACCACCTCAGAAGCCACAACACACTCAGTATTTGTAGGCATGGCTACAAATGGATTGAATGAGCTTGTCTTTCTCATTAACTTATCCTAACTATGATATTAGATCATATTGAAATTATATGAAGAGTAGTCTATTTTCCATTATAACTATTATCCCTTCTTCTCTATATATTAGGTATATATCTTTTGTACTTTCTAAAGTTCAATAAAATAGTTATGAATGCTTCCCTTTCAATTATCTTGGATATCACTGATATTTTCCTACTATAAATTATATATTGTAAATATAATATATTTTACATATCATGTAATACATGATTAATCCATCGCAAGAGCATATGCAATTCAACTTGCCACATTAATCTCCTCCTATGACCCATAAATGTCTTCTTAGAGAAATTTATGCCATGTGACATTGGTAACAATTATCTCTCAAATTGTTCTAACATGTATTTTTCAATATATTTTCATTATATATACTACTGATTTGGTCTAATAATCCATTCAATATACCTTACTAGATCTCATTCCTTAGATTTTTGGTTGCTACTTTAAGTCAATCTCAGGAGTGTTACTTATATCCTGGTCTTAACTAACTATAAGACCAAAAGTTTTTTTCCATGTTTTATCAAACATATTTTACTTGGAAAACAATGTCACTTAAACTAACCTCTAGTAAACTCATGGAAAAGATTCACCCCAAATGAATACTCTAAGATCTTGTTTCTTACTTTTAATCCTGAACTAGATTCCAGTAACTTTCACCCTTATTGGCATTCTATGATGTCAGTATCCATTTCTATTTTCATCGTATAGACATATTCCATGATTGGTGGTCTTAACATCCAATTCTCAATTTAATTATCATATAAAGTAGCTATAAAAAATAAAATTCTAATATATTTAGGCATAACCACTTGGTATTACCAGTCGAGCCTTATTAGTATGACACATATACCATCCATGTATAGTATCACATGAATACCCACCACATTATCCAAAATAATAATCCCCCTATACTTTGATACATGGAATCCATTATTGAATTTTAATTGATCTTTTCAAGTTTAGTTAATTTCCATATATTTTCTACTTGTGGGAATTATTATTCTCAATGAATAATGTATCACCGACTGTAGTGAATATAAAACCATCATCATGGTTTTATCCTTCCTACGTAGTATCTATCTCTGGAACATTTCTCCTCCACACCTCTTTCGGAACACATTCTTATGCTAACTATTTGTGAGTCTTTAGTATTGACTAATCTCAAGTCAATATTTCTCTCACTATCTCAAATAGAGATATACACACTTTTCTAGAAATGTAGTCTGTAAATTGACTATATCATTTCAATCATAAGTATTTCTATAGTGTCCTTAGAAAACTTTAGGATGATTACCATAGATATACATTGGGTTTTTTATCAATGCATGTTTGTTTATATCATAACAAACTCTTTGCATCTGCACACATATTCTTGTGACATAATGGATTTATATCATACTGTAACTCATATGATATCCATTTTTCATTATATTTGGCATGTCATTAAGGGATAGCTTCATTATTTTTTATGCATGTCCTAAAAGTAATGGAAGTTTCTGTAATGTATATAAGGTGTAACATTGATACTCATTTTACTTACATCATGTATCTAATGTGTGTAAGGGAATGTGAGTTTAGGAATTTATCTATACTATTGGAGTTGGTTCCCTAGAAACCAAATTCTTTGTACTTTATGATAAGAATGTATTCATTGGATTAATATTAATAAACTCCTTATCACATCATGATTATTCTTCTTCGTGACATATTATGTGATAATGTCCTAAGAATAGATGTCATTCTAAAAGGTCATAGTGGATCCCTACTATGATGAGAACCTGGAAGTGCCATGATAACATTCTGGAATATAAGTTTTACGGTCAGATGATATTATTTTAAAGGACACAAATGATACAAGCTATTAGGTGTGGGGACTCATGAAACTTTGAGGAACCTTCTCATGGAATGCACCCTTGGTAATATCAAGGAGTATATTATCGAGAACAAGACCCTCCAGTAGGAAATACACATTCATAAGTGTCATTGGATGTTCCTATCCACGGACCTATGTATCTCTCCTTAGACTATAAGATTATTATTAATGTGTATTATGACTCATGAACTTAGATGTATTGACAAAAATTTTGATGACAGGTATTCACGGTAAGGTGGGATATGTTGGGTGCATCATGAGTAATAATGCATTAATGAATAATGTGAGAAAGGATTTGTCACTTCTAAGGAAGTAGATATCTCAGAACCTTTAATGTAAATTATATATCCTAACTAAATCCATGTATATGGTGTTCTCTAGGTAATTTCAATTCTAGTAAGTCAAAGAATGAGAAATCAAGCACATGGGTTGATGGCACTTGCATGCAACCCACTTGATTAGAGATATCAGGACAAAGGGATTATATTACACGATAAGCGTTCGTATGAGGTGATATGTCATTACGACATAAACTTCTTTCTCTTGGGTGTCTTGACCCATTGCTAGATAGTAATAATGGGATTTAAGAAAGCATGTCTAACGCCAACGATAAAGAGGTCTAGAGGGTCACAGACTAAGTGTATCCAGTATCTCAGTTAAATAATTTATTATTTAACAAGTTGAATAAATATTATTCATAGTTTTGGTTTAATAATTATTCAATTATGCATGATCTCATTTATTTCATCACTAGTTATGCTAGACAATATAATGTGGATGGAATATTTATTTATTAGTGAATAATGCGGTTATATTTATTTAATAAATAAATAGTCATTATTCTAGGATCTGTAAATATTGAAGAGGATTTGAGGACCAAGTTATGGGTCCAGTGAGAAATAATATTAAATATTATTTGGTTAAATAATATTTAAATATAATGTGCAAGTTAATCACATTTCATGGAAATAATAGCATTGTTATTATTATTTGACATGGGGTTTAAAATGGAATAATAAAATAAGTAACGGCACTTGTGCTAATTATTTATAATTACCTGGTGAATTAAATTCCCTATTATGTTATAATTCTCTAATTATCCAAGGGTTCATTCCACCATATAAACAATGTTTGTGTGCATAACATCCTTGGATAAAAGATCTCGATCCAAGAGAACTCTTCCCTCTCCAAGAACGCTCTCAAGAATGATAGAGATCCTCCTCCACCAGATCTAGGAGAATGCTTTGTAATTAATTATCAAGGTGATTAATGGATGACATCACAAGCACAAGGATCTTCTGCACTAGAACCCAGATACACCTTCAGCGATGTCTGGAGATATGTGTAACATGTATGGATCACTGCTAGAGGATTCCTATCCTTGGATTCTACATCGCAACGAAGCTGAACCTCGGACCCATGGTCCAATGCAACAATGAAGAAAGAATCACATTGGAGGTCATTATTTAATTTAATTAAATTAATTATAAACAAAATATATTGATCGTCTCTTATCTGTTTTAGGTTATCTCCTTTTTCTTTTATCTTTGATTCAATTTTGTGGATACTGGCATTTATCATCATATTGATCCTGGATTAATCATCTATCATGGAAATTTGAAAAGTTGGGTACACACCCATCCTGCACTTCCACTGAACCTGGAACCTACAAGTGGTATAAGAGAGGTCATGTTTACATTTATAATTATTTAAATAATTCATTGATGATTTACACTTTAATAATTTAGTTTCTCAATTCATGTTTAATCGTTCTTGTAATCTGAATTTTGAGATCTATTCTTCCACTTTCATTTCTCACAGATCTAATATAAATGAATAATTTTTGGATTAAAATTACATCAAGCATATAATTAGGAGGTTCCGATGATTCTTTCCAAGTAACATGATAGTACACGCCATGTATTTGGAATTACACAATGTGTAATCTACCACACACACTGTGTAGTTGTGTTCAACGCGCCTGGTGTAATTAGGAAATTACTCAATCCGTGTGAATTAATGAAATGTGGTATAGTTAATTATTACACCACATGTTGACCCTGACAGACGGGTGTGCGGTTAGCCAGACTACACGTCGTGTGGCCCACTGGACACGACGTGTAGTCCCTCCGGGTCAGGGTCAAGTCGTGTATCCCATACATGGCTTTTCTGAATGGTGACCATGTAACACAGATTCTACACAGCATGTGTCCCACTAGACACACCGTGTACTCTGAAGATTTCCTAAGTACACCTACAGGCTATTTCCCCAAGCATGTACTTTGGATGGATGGTGAGGAGGGTATACACCATGTAGTCAGATCTACACACCGTGTACTGTTTCCATATTACAAAAATTTAAAAAAAAATATTGTATTATGTAACCCTTGAGACATGTACCTTTGTGTGATCGTAAATCTGGGACACAACATGTGATAGGTGTTTGATATATGTGTGTGTGTGTGTGTGTGTTTAATTAACATCTGTGTAATGTTCAAAGATCTGTACATCATGTATGAGTTTTAATACAATTATAATTCTATGTTCATGCTACATGTCACAAATAATAAAGTTTATACAAGTATAAATACATGTTGGGTAGTTTTGGATGGGTATTCACCAGGTTTCCTCCAAGTTACAAGTTATGTACAAGGTTGTGGATGAGAATCTCAAGGAAATTTAGAAAAAGATTAAGATAAAAAGGATTGATTAATTAAAGATAATGATTAATCGATTCAAGCCTAATTTATTTTAATAAGAACGATTAAAGATTTGAATGCTAGTTTTATTAAATGCATAATTCGTTGCATGTATGTGGACGATCATGATCTAGAACATACCTTTGTATGTGATTGGTTACCTTTTAATTTATTTATTAAATTAATGTTGTTGGTATGCATGCATTCTCTTCATTAATATGTAGGGTATGCGTGCTCATGGTTTCTTTTATGTAACCCCCCTTTTACCCCTCACATATGTGTGAGTTAAAATCATATGTAAGGGATGGAGCTCCCAAGATAGTGGAGGAGCTTCAAGTTAGGAGCTGAGGCAAAACCAATCCAATGAGATACAAAGGTGGATATGTGGAAAGTTGTAAACACAGACCTTAAACGGTTCAAGGTGTTTTTCCTTTATGTCAGGATTATTTTTTCAGCCACTAGATAAACTAACCAATAGTAAATCTCATGATCATACCATTTATTTATTTTAGTCAGTTGTATGGTTATTCATTATGGGTGATTGACACGGTCACATAATTAATGAAATAACAAGAAAATAAGATGGAACTAAAATAAAATGGCATATACGTAAATATTATCTATACATGGTTAATCACTTAATTATATCCCACTTAATATTAACAATCATGTTAAAAGATAATAAGTGTAAATTTATGAATAAAGTATAAAATAACTCAATTAAATATTAAGTAGGTATAGCCTTCCATTACTTTAGTTAGCTTCAAACAATAGTTCAAAGTTCTTGACTAACCCTAGTTGGGGTGCTTTCAATTATTGGGGAATTATAATTTGAGGTTTTGGTTTGAATTAACATATTTTACATCAAGGGTTGATTTCCCTAACCATACATGGTGTAACTGAGAGGAAAAGGTTAAAGAAATCCAAAAATTAAGGATTTTAGGATTGGGGAGTCCACTCAACAGATCAAGGAGTTGTGAGTTATGTAATTGGCATTTAGAATGCCTATCTAAAAACATTCATGTTGCTTGACCAACCCTAGTTGGGTTAATTCAAAGGGAAATATGGATCCTTTCAGCAAGAATGTCCAAGAAAAAGGATATTATGAATCCAATGGTGATGGCTATTAGGTTTCGACAAAATAATGGGAGACTAATAAATATTAATTTATTTATTTGTCTAAATTTATCAAGATAAAGTACTAAAACTCTGTTCATCTTAATTTTTAGAAACAAAAATCAAAATGAAATCAAACATATCATTATGATCCGTGCTCAAGAAGAAAAACCTTATCACCATCACTAGTTTCCAAGAGTAGAAAAGGAGCCTTCAAGTTATCCTTCTCCATGAGAAGAAACTTTATGTGGTGAAATAATCTTTACCAGTTGTACCTAGAAATGAGGTGAGTGATGAGGAACTCTCTATGTACGAGAAACAACTGAATGATGCTACATATGATTAGTTCCTCATTCTATCATCCATGACTGATGAGCTCTTGAAGAAACATGATAAAATGGATGCTTATAGCATGATATCTTACCTTAGGGATCTCTATCAAGAGAAGGAGATACATGCGAGGTATGAGATCTCCAACACTTTATTCACTACTATTCTTGGAGATTCTGCACCATCTAAACCAAATGTATTCAATCTTATTGGCTACATTGAGTGTCTGGACATCTTAGGGATTAAATTCCTAAATGAGTTGCATGTAGTCATACTATCATCACTTCTAAATTACTTCTCTAGTTTTATTGTGAATTATAATATGATCATTAATGAGAAGACCTTATCAGAACTTATGACCCTGACTCGCCACGTGGATAAGTACATGGGGCTTAACAAACCTTCATTCCTTATGGTGAATAAGAAAAGGAAGTACAAGACAAAGGGGCCTAATATTTATAAATAGTATAAGGATCCTGATCATTGTCCGACCAAGAAGAAGAATATTCAGAGGAAGGGTAAGGAAAATAAGGTAGTATGCTTTGCATGTGGAAAGTCAGTCCACTGGAAGAGGAACTGCACCCAGATTCAAGGGGAAGACAAAGATGAGTTCATTATTGAGTGAAATATTTCCATTTCTACAAATTAGGTATTAGATACAGTTTATGGTGCTCACATCTATATTCAAATGAAGGAACCAAGTAGATTTAGGAAAATTTTCAGAGGAGAGGTGGATCTATGAGATGCCAATGGTTCAAGGATGGATGCTCTTTATATTGAGGACTACCACCTTTCATTGCCAACCGGGATGATTTTGGTTTTACATGAATGTTATTATATACCAATTGTTACTAAGAACATAAATTTTTTATCAAGTTTAGATAGAAATTGATTTATTTTCAAGTTCATAAATAAATGTTGTTGCTTTTATAAGGACAACATATGTTATGGTATGGAACATTTAAATAATGGTATTTATGTATTAAATTACGAGAACCAAGTATTGTAAATTGATAACAGACCAAGTTTATATGACTCATACAACACCCTATTGTGGAATCATCATCTCAGTCAGGTAAACGAGAAGCATTTGGAAAAGCTTTGTAAAGATGGTTATTTAGACTCTTCTAAGCTAAAACCAATTGATAGATGTCACACTTATTTATAAGGGAAAATGACCAAACCACAATTTGGTGGATAAGATGAAATATCCATAGATATTCTAGGATAGGTACACACTGATGTATGTGGAATATTTTTAGTATAATCTAGAGGAGGATATTCTTACTTCATAACTTTTACTGATGACTTGAGTAGATATGGCTATGTTTACTTAATTAGATATAAGTCAGAGTCTCTTGAAAATTCAAGGAATTCAAGAATGAAGTATAGAATCAGCTTGGTAAGAAGATAAAGAAGCTTCAATCAGATCTAGGTGGACAATATCTTAACCAAGAGTTCATCGACCTTTTACAGGAGTCTGGGATTCTATTTCAACTTACTCCATATTATACACCATAGTGGAATGGTGTTAGTGAAATGTAGAACTGTACCTTATTGGACCAGGTAAAGTCAATGGTGAGCCATAAAAATCTTCCATTATATTTTTGGGGATATGCATTGCAAACTACAGAATACACATTAAACCAAGTACCAACTAAGGTGGAAAATGGGATTCCCTTCGAGTTATGGAGTGGAAAGAAACCCACTTTGTTGCATACACGTGTATGGGGATGTGAGGAGTTTGTTAAGGATTTCTCATACAACAAACTAGCACACCAGGGCATGAAGTTTGTCTTTATATGGTATCCCAAGAAAACAAAGGAATACACCCTATATAATCCCTCAGGCAAGAAAGTGACCATTTACAAATAGGTTGTATTTTTTGAGAGGGGTCACATCCTCAAAATGGATAGTGGGAGAAAGATTGACTTCAATGAAGTTGATGCTCAAGATACATAGGAGTTGGTACAAGAACAAATTCCATAGGTCCCCATGGAAAAGGCAGATTCTGAAACACAAGTACTACGTAGGAGGTCAAGAGAGGTAAGGGAACCAGAGAGATATGGTTTCTTTGTCACTGAGGATGGTGACTCATTATTATTGGATAATGATGAACCACTCTCCTACAAGGAAGCAGTAGAGAGATCAGAAACTATAATATGGCTAGAAGCTATAAATTTGTAGATGGATTCCATGTATCAAAACCAATTTTGGGTTCTAGTCGATGCACTAGTTTATGTAAATCCTATTGGGTGTAAATGGGTATTAAAGAAGAAATTGGACATCAAAAGTCAAGTTAGTACCTATAAAGCAAGGCTAATGGTTAAAGGTTTTAAATATCATCATGGAATTAACTATGATGAAACATTTTTTCCAGTTTCCATGTTTAAATCCATAAGAATCATACTTTCCATAAGATATTTCCATGACTTGAGATTTGGCGGATGGATGTCAAAACTGCATTCCTTAATGGGAACCTTCAGTAAGATGTCTATATGACATAACCAGAAGGTTTTGTGATTCTAGGTGATGCTAAAAGGGAATTAAAATTACATAGATCCATTTATGGATTAAAGAAAGTATCCAGGTCATGGAACATTCGATTCAAAGAAGCCATTATAGAATTTGGTTTCATTAAGAATGAATGTGAACCATGTGTTTACAAGCGATTTAATGGGAATGAAATTGTTATTATGGTAGTGTATGTTAATGACACATTGCTTATTGGAAATGACATACCCATATTTCAGTCAGTCAAGGATTGGTTAAATAAGTGTTTTTCCATGAAGGAATTAGGAGAAGAAATATACATTTTATGGATCAAGATCATTCGTGATAGATCCAAGAGTATGGTTGGACTAAGTCAAAGTACATACATTGACCAGCTACTAAAGAAATTTAGTATGGAACAATCCAATAGGGGATTGGTTCCAGTGTCACATTGTTTACATATTTCTAATAAAATTTGTCCCTATACACAACATGAGGAAGATATAATGAGTAAGATTCTATATGCTTCAGTGATAGGATCTATCATGTATGCCATGTTATGTAACAAATTTGATGTTTTCTATGCACTGAGCTTGGTAGGAATATATCAAGAAGATCTAGTAGAATAGTATTGGACTTATTTCAAGACCATCCTTAAGTATCTGAGAATAACTAAGGATATGTTCCTGGTGTATAGAGGAGATGAGGAGCTCGTCATTAGAGGGTATGCTGATGCTGGTTTTTAGATATATCAGAATGATCTAATGTCGTAATCAAGATATTTTTTGTGTCTCAAAGGAGGAGTTTTGATCTGTAAGAGTTCAAAGTTTCCATTTATCACTGATTCTACAATGGTTTTCAAATATATAGCATCTTATGATGCAGCTAAAGAAGCCATCTAGATTCAGAACATTGTCCAGGAGCTTGATGTGGTACCTAGTGATAAGGATCTCATTACATTGTATTATGATAATATTGTAGTAGTGGATCTTGCAAAGGATCCAAGGTCACATCAATGGATAAAGTACATACTTTGAAAGTATCAACTCTTGAGAGATTTCTATCAAAGGAGTGAAGTTATAGTGAGCAGAGTTTCCATAGAAGAGAATGTGGTAGACCCCTTTACTAAAGTCATGTCTCAATAAAAGTATGAATATCATGCGATAGATAGCATACTAAAATTTGTCAGTAGTCAGCTCTAGTGAAAGTGGGATTCTATTAGATTTGGTTCCCTAGAAACCAACTTCTTTGTAATTTATGATAAAAAATTATTCATTGGATGAATGTTAATAAACTTTTTATCACACCATGATTGTTCTTCTGTATGACATATTATGTGATAATGTCCTAAGAATAGTTTCACTAAAAGGTCATAGCAGATCCCTGCTATGATGAGAACCCAAAAGTTCCAAGACACTATTATTGAATATAAGTTCTATTGCTAGATGATATCATTTGAAGGGACATAAATGATTTAGTATATCAAGGGTGGGGACTCATGAAACTTTTAAGAATCTTCTCATGGTGTGCACCCTTGGTAGTATTCAGGAGGATATTATGAGAACAAGACCTTCCAGTAGAAAATATACATTCACAATTGTCATTGGATGTTCTTATCTACGGACATGTGTATTGGTTCTTATACATTAATATTATTATTAATGGGGATTATGACTCAATCACTTAGATGTATTGATGAAAACCGTGATGACAGATGTTCATGGTGAGGTGGGATATGTTGGGTATGTCACGAGTAATATTGCAGTAATGAATAATGTTAGAAAGGATTTTTCACTTCTATAGAAGTAGATATATTAGGCACTTTGATGGAAATGATATAGCCTAACTGAATTCATGGACATGGTGTTCTCTAGGTAAGTTAAATTTAGGGAAGTCAAAGAATGAGAAATCGAGCACATGGGTTGATAGCACTTGCATGCAACCCCCTTGATTGGAGATATCAGGATAAAGGGATTATATTACACATTAAGCATTTTTATGAGGTGAAATGTTGTTATAACATTAAATTCTTTCTCTTTTGTGCCTTGACCCATTGCTAGACATTAATCTTGGACTTTAGGCAAGCCCACCTAATGCTAATGAGAAAGAGGCCTAGAGGGTCACACACTAAGTGTATCCAATATCTATGTTAAATAATTTATTATTTAACGAGTTGAATAAATATTTTTCTTGGTTGTGGTTTAATAATTATTCAAGTATACTTGATTTCATTTATTTCATCACTAGTTATTTGAGAGAATATTTTGCTGAAGAAATATTTATTTATCGGTGAATAATGCAGTTATATTTATTTAATAAATAAATAGTTATTATTCAAGGCTCTGTAAAAATTAAGGAGGATTGGTGGACCAAGTTATGGGTCTAGTGAGAAATAATATTAAATATTATTTGGTTAAATAATATTTAAATATAACATGCGAGTTAAGAATATGTCATGGAAATAATAGCATTGATATTATTATTTGACATGGGGTTTCACATGGAATAATAAAACAAGTTACGACACTTGTGATAATTATTTATTATTACCTGGTGAATTAAATTCCTCATTATGTTATTATTCTCTAATTATCCAAGGGATCGTTCCAGCATCTAGCCAATGTTTGTGTTCACAACATCTTTGGATAAAATATCTCAAACCTAGATAACTATTCCCTCTCCAAGAACACTCTTAAGAATGATAGAGATCCTCCTCCATCGGATCTAGGAGAACGCTTTGAAAGCGATCATCAAGGTGATCAAAGGTAGAAATAACAAGCACAAGGATCTTCTGCACTAGCACTCAGAGACTCCTTCTGCAATGTTCGAAGATATGTGGAGCACGTGTGGATAACCGCTAGAGGATTCCTATCCTTGGATTATACATCGCAATGAAGCCGCATCTCAGATCCGTGGTTGAATTCATTAACGAAGAAAGAGTCACATTGGAGGTAATTCTTTAATTTAATTAAATTAATTACAAACAAAATATGTTGATCCTATCTTCTCGGTTCTGGGTTCTTTCCTTTGTCTTTTATCATTGATTCAATTCTATGGATACTGGAGTTTATCATCATATTGATCCCAGATTAATCATCGATCATAGAAATTTGTAAAGTTGGGTACACACCCATCTTGTGCTTCTACTGCACCCAAAACCAACATATACTACATTTTATTAATCAATTTTTTTATTTAAGACTCATCATATATCCTCTTTATTATCATCATAAATTTGAAGAGGATAAGGTAATGTGGGTTTAGGAATTACTCTACACTATATTTCATTTTTTTTTTGAAAAGACAGATTCATTAATGTCAGAGATCAGCGAACATACAATCGCAAATCCATGAAGTAAAATGGTCCAGCCAGAGCTGGTTAACATCAAAGGGGCATGAGGCCGCCAGCTGATGGGAAGCATTGTTACCTTCCCTTTTAGTAAAGGAGAAGGTACAGATTGAGAATCCTTGATGGAGTGAAAGGATTCTCCTGGTGAGGGATCCAAAAGACTGGAGGCCGCCGTCGTTGGAATTGATAGCATTGATAATGGTGAGACAGTCTGATTCGAGGTTGATTTTATCCCATCCGTGATCCTTGGAGAACATCATACCTGCAAGGATGTTAGTAGCCTCATCCACCACCGGTTCCCAAAGAGAGAAGTGTGATTCATGTTTGGCCGCAATGATTTTCCCCTGATGATTCTGGGCCAGGATGCCGAGGGAGACAGGCCCATCCTTGGGGATAGATGCTTCCACATTAATCTTAAGAATACCCTCACATGGCGGACACCAATGGGAGGGACAAGGAGGGGTTCCAAAGGGATTATTTTTCCCGTTGTGGTGTTTCCATCCCTCAATCCACAAAGAGGCCCATTCAATCCCTAATTCGGGGGTTCTATGAACATGGTTGAAAATTGCCTCGTTGCGACGGACCCAGATGATCCAAGCTAGGGTGTAAAGTGAGCCTGCTTTAGCCGATGAGAAGGAGGATCACCATTGCATCAGAAATCATGGGAGGTTAGAGGTCATGGCTGGTGAAGTGGCTGCAGCGGAGCCCCATTTGTGCCAAATTTCCTTAGCCCCTAGGCACTGGATGATGGTGTGTAGGGGAGATTCTGGGATGTTCAGGAAAAAAGGTAAAGAATCGTCATTGGACATGTTCCAGAAGGTGAGAAGGCTCATGGTAGTAAGGGTTCTCGTGCACACCTGCCACCAGAATTGGTGGATTTTTGGGGGAACGTTGAGTTTCAAAATTGACTTCCAGGGTCCCCCATCCCAATCGACTAAATGGTTTCCAATGGCGATCCAGTATATGGACTTCACTGTGTAGGCTCCCGACAGGTCATTAATCCAAAAGAGATGGTCGGGTCCTGTATCTGGGACCCTAGGGGTACTCAGGATAATTCTTTTGTCTCTATCATTGAACCATGCATGAATATTCTCTAGACACCATCTAGGACCTTGATCGGAAAAGAGGCACCTGACAGTGGAATCTTCAAACCCTAGTTAGGAAGGGGATGAGGCTCGTACACCTTCCTCATCAATCAGCTAGGGGTTGGTCTAAATGTTAACAGTTTGGTCATTCCCGATTCTCCAGCCCAGCCCTTTTTCCAGGAGGCAACGGGCCCCCCAAATGCTTCTCTCGAGGAAGCTTGGATGGGGGACAAGAGAGGAGACGTGGAAGTCCTTGTGGGTAAAGTACTTAGCACGAAGAACACGTGCACAGAGAGATGAAGGAAGGTTAATCAGGCACCAACCTTGCTTAGCCAACAGATCATAATTTAATTGAAAGAGATTCTGGAATCCCATACCTCCCTCATACTTGGGTTTGCAAAGTTTCTCCCAGAAAATCCTGTGGGTTCGGTTCCTTCCATCATTCTTCCCCCACTAGAAGTTGGTTGTGCATGTGTGGATCAGGTTAACAACGGTCGACGGAAGATTAAACAGGGACATAAAATAGCTATGTATAGACTGGATGACAGATTTAATGATGATCTCCTTACCGGATTTGGAAACTTTTTTGGGGGTCTAGCCTTGTATTTTCTTCTCAATCCTTTCCATCAAGGATGAAAAGATTTATTTTTTGGAGTGGCTGATAACCGTGGGGAGACTGAGGTATTTCTGGTGTTTCTAGACCAATTGGATGCCTGCAATATCACAGAGTTATTCTTTCTTGGAAGGAGGTACCCCTACACTGAAACAGATTTCTGACTTTTCGTGATTTATTGACTGACCGGACGCCCTCTCGTACTGTTGGATCGCATGGATGGTTACCCGGCATTCATTAGTGGTTGCTCTGGAGAAAAGGAGGCAGTCATCAGCAAAGAAGAGATGTGAAACTGGTGGACTAACACGGCATACCTTTTCCTCATGTAAGGAGTTTAAGGATGCATCCCTGGAAATAAGGTTAGAGAAAACATTAGCCACCAAGATAAAGATAAATGGGGAGAGAAGATCTCGCTGTCAAAGGCCCCAGGATGGGGTGAATCCTTGGGTGAGCTCCCCATTGACCTTGATTCGGAAAGAGACGATCGAGACACATTGCATGACCATATCAATCCATTTATAATAGAAGCCCATTTTTAGCATAATGATTCTGAGGAAGTGCCATTCCACTTTATCATAGGCCTTGGTCATATCAAGTTTCCAAGCCATAGTTCCTCTTTTCACGGTGGAGTGAGTTTTCATGGAGTGGAACACTTCATGGGGAAAAATTACATTATCAGTGATCAGTCTCTTGGCCACGAAAGCACTCTAGTTTTCTGAGGTGATGTCAGGTAACCAAGGGCGCATCCGATTAACTAAGATCTTTGAGAAAATTTTGTAAGAGACATTGCATAGGCTGATGGGTCTGAAATCAGGGACCGTCAGAGGTTTCTTTATTTTAGGAATGAGTACGAGGATAGTTTCATTGATGGTGGAAATTCATGTTTTCCCAGCCCAAATATTCCTCATCAAATTGCAGATGTCAAGACCGATAATGTGCCAATATTGTTTGAAGAAGAGGGCATGGAAACTGTCCAGGACCAGGGCCTTAGTGGGGTGGATATGTTTCAGAGCCATATGAACCTCCTCATCTATCACATCTTTGGTGAGTTTCTGATTGATCTCATCAGTTATCACAAGTTTAATGAAATCCTCCACTTCAGTAGAAATGAGAGGAGTTCCTGCAGAGAAGAGGTTCTAGAAATAAGAGGTCAAAGCATCGTGGATTCCATCGGTATCAGAGACTTTACTACCATCTGGTTGATGGATGCAAGTTATAGAATTCCTTCGGCACCTATCTGAATCTTTCTGGTGAAAATATTGTGTATTGGCATCCCCTTCGGTAATGTGGGTATCCCATGCCTGCATAGCCCATAAGCTTTCCTTGACGCATAGGGCCGCATCCAGATATTTTTGAGTGGCATAGATAGAAGAGAGATTGTAGTGAGATGGGGTTTGATTGAGATTGTCCCTCCTAGGTTTCTAGTTTTTGAGTTCATCCTCCCCGATCTACTCACGACGGCAGGGGGTTTTTCGGAACCTTAGTTTTCGCAGGCGGGCTCCGTCTTCCTCGGAGAGTCCCGGTTGCGGATCTGTGTCTTCCTCTAGTTTCTCTGTGGCAAGGAAGGCCCTCTTACCATCATCTGTTCCCCATGCTCGATTCCAAACCCCGCCTCCTATTTTTCAGAGGGTTGGGTGTTTTTGCTGAGGGATCGAGGTTTCTCTCCCGGCTTCTGAAATCATTCTGCACATGTTCTGGTTCGATGTCACAAAGACCTTCCCACTGAAGTCTTCTTTCACCATTTCCATATCTGGGTTTTGGGGGTTGATGCAGATCCCATTTCCTCAATCAATTCTTGGATTCGCGAGGTCGTTGATCACCTGTTTCTCGAAGGCACTGACCGCATTCTTCATCCCTGCTTCACGCAAGAACGGAGGTCGATTTTCTAAATAGGGGGTGGTGCGAAGGATACCTGGTTCGCAGAGATCTCGGAATAATCTCTTTTTCCCCGACGAACGCTGTGACTGAATCGGGAAGACCCTACCGCGAATGGAGGCCGCGAAGTTACCACCGGTGGTGCCATTCCGCGGTGGCCGATGTGCTTCGCGGAGAGTGGTGTGTAGGTTACCTATTGCGCAGAGAGTGAAGTGAAGGTTTACTGCTTCGCGAAGACCCTGGGAACACTGGCGATTCCCGCGGTGTGCGTCGTGGTTGACTTGTGAAGGGATCTCGTGAAGTTCTGTCGTGGTGATCCTTTCAGTGAAGGCTGAAGGGATTCGCGGAGTGCTCGTGCTGTGAGCGAGGGGTTTCGTGGATGCACTGACCACGAAGCCTTTTTTTAGGCTTTTCCATGAAGGCTTCACCCACAAATCCTCTTCACGGAAGGTGGTTGCGGACTGGGTTGTCTGGTTCTGGAGCCTTTTGTTGGAACAGGCCTGGTTGAAAGTTTTTTGGGCTAGGCCGGGCCTGGGTTTTTTATTTTGGCCCAGGTGTGTGCAGTGATTTTTTGTTGTTCCCCCAGTAGAGAGGGGGGCAATGCCATGTTGCCCGGACAGTTGAGACAACTGACTACCGATTACAGATCACCAGGTTTTGTTTGAAGCACCTCCCCATCCCACATGCACTGATCAATGGAGATATATCTAGTGAACCTATGGAAGAGGATGTCCCTAACGAACAAAGAGAAAGCGACTATCGAGGCTCGGAGAAATGAAGATACACTCTTGGAGAAACGCATGTCTCTACTAGTTTTTGGAAAGTTTGTGGAAAATGTCTCAGTCAACCAGGGGGCACTCAAAAACACCCTCCAGAATCTTTGGAAATTGGAATTCGGTGTGGCAATTCGAGAAGCGGGGAACTACCACTTTGTATTCAAGTTCTTTAATGAGAGAGATAGAGATAAAATCCTTAGAGGTAGGACATGGTCCTTCTATAACCAACTCCTCCTCATGGAAGAATTCAAATTGTTGGATGATATCCAGCACATTAAGCTCACTCGTTCCGCCTTCTGGATACGTGTCAAGGGAATCCCTCTTCATGCGCAAACAGAACGTGTTATGATAGAAATTGGGGACTGCATTAGGCAATTAATTGAATGGGACTGTTCGGACCCTATCCAATGGGTACCTGAGGTTCAGATCAGATCCGGTATTGAAGTGTCGGAGCTGCTGATGAGCGGAATGTTTTTGAAATTCGACGATGCAAACAACTGGATTTCTTTTGAATTTGAGAAACTCCCAATCTTCTGCTTCTGTTGTGGATGTCTCGTCCATCTGGAAAGAACGTGTGTCTCAAAGCAAGAGAATGGATTAGGTAATATCATTATACAATACGGCCTATAGCTCTAAGCCAAAATGACTAGATTTTCCTTCATCCCTGAGTCGGAAAAACAAAAGGACCGCGGACGTCTCACGTTGGCCCACACAAGACAGGTAGAAACTGAACATGGAAAAATCATCATGCTTGGACCACCAGAATTCCCTAAAGAGAGCTCAACCAATCAGGGGAAAACTGCTTTTATCCTTCCCCCCTGAAGGACACCCTATCATCTTTTTCAGAGTCGGTGAATTCACCAAAAGATCTTCCAGAGAAAACCCGAGACCAAAGCAGATGCACACTGAACCACCATATCCCGACCCGGATCCAGAAATGACCATGGCAGACATCCTAACACAGGATAAATATGGAATGATAGGAACCTCAACACCAGGACCAATCACCCGTCGAACTTGGAAAAGGGTGCAACGAGACAAAAGAGACAGTAAACTGAAAGACACTAAACCTGAGGGACTGAAAAGACGAATAGAAATAAGCCTGTTAGCAGGGAACTCCCCTAAAATATGGAAATTAACGGGTGGAAAAACAAGATTGGAGGACTCAAAGGTGGAGGCGGGTAAGACCCAGACCCGCCTAGATCAATGATCGTCTTATGCTAGAACTGTCGTGGGCTTGGAAACCCACGAACAGTCTGAATGCTCCAGCACAATTATGCCCAAAGTCGCCCCGATATGGTTTTCCTGTCCGAAACCATACTGGAAAACAAGCACACCACAAGCATTGCTCTGAAATGAAGCTTCCAAGGATTCCTCCCGGTCTCTCGACAAGGCCACTCCGGGGGAATCTGTCTCCTTTGGAAGGATTCTTTTGACATCAAGATATTGTCCTTCTTCTCGTACCATGTGGTTTCAGCCATTCATGCGGACCACACCCCACCATGGACTTTCGTGGGATTCTATGGTTGGCCGCCCCAAAGCGAGAAGTGGAAATCGTGGGATCTCCTCTGCAAGTTGCGTCATGATCTTTCGAGCCCTATTCTCTTTGGAGGGGACTTCAATGAGATTTTTTTCATAAGTAAAAAAGTGGCGGAACCATCCGAACAACTTCGTCGATGCCATATTTTAAGGATGTGGTCTCTAGGGCGGACCTGATCGATCTGGGTTACGTGGGCAATCCTTTCACATGGTTCCAGGGCAAGACAGATGACACCCGCATCGTTGAACAACTTGACAGATTTCTAGGATCAACTGATTGGAAAAATCTCTTCAGTATGTTCCACATCAGCCACCTACCGCTCAACTGCTCTGACTACTGCCCAATTTTCATTGACTGTAGTTAAGGTAACCAGAACAGGCACTCCAGTAGACCCTTTAGATTTGAAAGCTTCTGGGAAAAAGAATAAGAATGTGGAGATATTATCTGATCAAGCTAGAAGAGTAATCACGTAGACGTGGGACTCAATCTCAAACAGGTCGCATCAGATCTAAGGTCTTGGAGCGACATGAAATTCTGCCATCCCGACAGACACTATATTTCATTAATTGATGAATGCTTGGTCAAGATATTCTTCGGGTCACCATCTTGAAGCAACTCATATATTCTGACCATGCATATACTATTCTTCACTTTCTTATTACTTAAATGAATAAAGGAATATTATGAAATATATTTACCACCGGCTAACCCTTGGAATATTTTATGCTCTCTAGGTGAACTAATTCTGAAAGCTTTATGACTTGCCTTTATTTCTAAAGGTTTCTTTGTCCAAAACTAAGAACATAATTTTTTCAATAATACCTATGGTATTTAACTCCAAATAGTCTAAAACCATACTTGGTATATCCTTGAAAACTATTTGATTTTTCTTGAAAAAGTTTTAGATTTCCAGAACTAGGTATATAAGTCATAAATTTTATATTCATCACGTATTTACAATGATTCTAGTATTATATAACTATAGTTTAAGTATTAAATGCCACAAAAAAACATTCATTCCATAACTAGAATATTGTATCCTTATTTATAAAGTACATGTGAGATAAGTGTTTTAGTAATATATAACCAAAGTTCAACTAGAATCGTTTACTTGGCAATTAGAAGGTGTGTGCTTCTCACCGCTGACTTAGGAACTACCCTTTCTTAGTCTCTTGGAGATCACACCTTACTTCTAGTAACATTTGTTTACTTTCTTGGTTACTAAATTTAAATACACATATGTAATAGGAATATTTTATTTAATACCCAAAAATTATAAAGAAACATTACTTACAATTGATTAATATACCTGAAAAAGAAACGACTACTTGCTTCTTTAATTCAGTTCATTGCATTTAAACTTCCATAGATTTATTTCACTATATGTAAAGCAAATAACCTTCTATTTAATACCTATTTTATTTGAAGGATGTTGTGAAGGTTCCTTTGACATCTTACTTTCCATTTTCCTTTTTCCTTGTCTTTCAACTTATCCGCCATAAGAACTAAAAATTTTTGTAACTTTATATTAAATTGGTGAACCTTTCCCAAAAGGTAATGATATGTTTTCTCCATACCTTTCGTTTTGTAATCTTAAACAAAACTGGGGTAAATTGGTGAAAATTATATGGAAAAGGGATGAATTAAAATATTGTGATTCTTCTTTCAATTTACACATATCCACTGTAATAATCATCCATTCATATCTTGATTCACTTTCTTCTTGCAAGGTTTTCGAAGATGAGACAACATGTGAAATCATCCATGTTTTCATGTTCTATCCACAACTCACAAAGGATGTTGATGATGGCATTATGAAATAACAATCATATGCATAATACATGAGTCTCATGTAATCAGTTTTGACACCCTCGCTTTCTAAGGTGGATTAACAGGTATTGGGGACACCAGCACCTTGAATGTTAGGTGTCGTAGTAATCTTCACAAGCGCATGTACTACTCTTTGGAAACTCATGCCAGTTTGGATATTTTATTTGTCCAATATAAATTGTAGTGTGTTTGTGGTATTACATTTCATTCTACTACAAAAACAAAATCTAGTAGATTGTATGTTTATCTTGATTATCGATTTAGACATTATTGACTAATTGTCTCCCACTATTTTATTGAACTCTAGTTACCCTCTATACTAGAATTGGAATACTCTGTCACTTGAGTATTCTAGTGGTAAAAATCCTCAACACCTCTCCTCGTAGTTTACATGCTTTGGTTGCACCACTACTTGGAGAGTTTCTAGGTAGGAACTAGACTAGATAACCACATTAACTCACGACTCCTTGATTTATTGAGTGAAGTTGTTGCTTCTAAAATCATAAATGTTTGTCTCTGAAGTTTCAATAAGATATTTTTGGATATTTATTTGTTTCCAACTTCAGTTAATTCAACTCATCACTCTCATAAGAACTCAATAGTAGTAAGAGACACCCTCAACTATGGCTGACGAGCACCCCAATCACTTGGTTGTGTTCAAAGTCAAACGACAGAAGGTGTTTGTGACTTAATATTTCTTTGAGGGTTTTTAAATTTTTAGATGAATGTAATCCATTTAAAATAAATTAAAATAAAATTAAAGATGACATTAAAATAAATTAAACAAATTATTCAAATTCAAATAATTTATTTTTATTTGGTACCGACATTAATTTAATTTTTATTACAAAAATTAAATTTATTAATTAATTAATTCAATACTAAAAATAAAATAATTTTTTGGAATATTAACATATTAGTATTTTTAAACCAAAAAATATTTTTTAGTTAATCTTTTATTATACAAAAATAATCTGGGTCCTGAAACCCTGTCCAGGCCCATTGCGGGTTGGGCCATAACCCACTAGCCCATTTCAGGTCATGCAGGTCTTGTGCAAGGCTGTTCTGGGCCAGGAAGGCCCGCCCTAACCCATTCTGGGCCAGGATGACCTAGCCAGACGTATTTCAGGTAAGGTCAGGACACTCAAGACCCGTGGAAGTCGGTGAAAACCCAAGTCATACGGGTGTCACTTACCAAGGGGTCCGTGTGCATTGGGTTCGGCCGAGGGGGAGCATCTGGCAGTCTTGACCTGGGCGGCATGACAAGTGGTGGCCTCGTTAGGATGACAACATGGGCAGCAGTGTGGGACTGCGACCTCGCGGGTGGCAGACAACGCTGGTTCCAGGTGGCAGCGGTTGGCTATTTGGTCGTGGCACAGCGGCACTATAAGGAGGTTGTATCGGTCCCTGGTGGAGGTCGGTTGGGCGAGAGGCGGGACGACGACCGGCCGAGCGTGAGGCAGGATAGAAATATTACGGCAGGCGGTCATCAATGAGGAGGGTGGCGTAGTAGCCAGGGTTCAGGGACAGGCAACGTCCGGAGAATAGGGTGCGTGGACCATGGCGACGCGATGGTCAAGGCTAGGACTCACCAAACAAAAGAGGGAGGAGCGCCGACCAGAGGGTGGTGCCGCGGTGGTCCTCCGGGGAGTAATTTTTCGGCCACACCAAGTCCCGACCAAAGTGGAGGAGGCCCGTGGAGTGCGGGACGATGGAGCGCTAGTGGGGCGTGGGTGTCGGCTGGAGTGAGGGGCAGCGCTGCCCGAAAGAGAAGCTTCTAAGGGATGTTATCTCCTTTTGTACTACTAAAATAGTTTTTTTAAGCTATTTCCCCATAACTTTGTGGTTGTATTTGAAGACTTCGTGTTTTTTTTAAATCCGTTTTTTTAAAAAAATTACAAAAACCGTTCAGGTTAAAAAAAATTTAAAAATGCACCCAAAAGCGGCATTCCGAATGCCGCCTTTGAATTTCGGGTGCAAGGTGGCGTCCGGGATGCCGCCTTTCCCCTAAAAAAAATTTTTTGAAAATTTTTATTTTTAGTTTTTTTATTTTTATTTTTATTTTTATTTTTATTGTTTTGTTTATATATATAAACAAAACAAAAAATTTCAGCAGAAATTCTCTACAATTAAAGATCCAACGCTACAGCCATTACAGTAGTCTAGATTCTGACAGAAACCCTCACTCAAGCCTCCCTTTTATAAGAGGGCTTGCCCTGAAATTCATTCTGCATTTTCAATGTGGGATTCAGATTCTCCATTTCCTGCGAAGTACATTCTGCATTTCTGATGTGAGATTTTGTTTCAAGTACGTGACTTTGAAATACAATAAAATATAAACTATAATACCAATATAAATGAAATTTTAAACATTTATTAAATATATAATAAATAGTTTAAAACAAAAAGAATTTCCTCAAAAATGTTGATGAAAAATAATCTATAACCTTTCAAAACCGCCTACTTGAAACTTAAAAATGTTTCAAGTACTTGAATTTGAAAGACTATAAAATATAAACTATAAAATGAATATAACTGAAACTATAAACATTGATTAAACATATAATAAATAGTTTAAAACAAAAGGAATTTCCAAAAAAATGTTGATGAAAAGTAATCTATAAGCTTTCAAAATCGCTTACTTGAAACTAAAAAATGTTTCAACTACGTGAATTTGAAAGACTATAAAATATAAAATATAACACCAATATAAATGAAACATAAAAAAATTGATTAAAAATATAAGAAATAATTGAAAAAAAAAGGAATTTCCTAAAAAATGTTGATGAAAAATAATTTATAAGCTTTCAAAACCGCCTACTTGTAACTTAAAAATGTTTCAAGTACGTGACTTTGAAAGACCATAAAACATAAAATAGAAGACCAATATAAATGAAACGTTAAACATTGATTAAACGTATAATAAATTATTTAATTATTTAATTAGTAATATAATTATAAATTATATAATAATTAATTAGTTAATTAGTAATATAATTATTAATTATATAATACTTAATTAGTAATATAATGATTAATTATATAATTATTAACTATATAATAAATAAATATTTAATTAGAAAAATTATTATTAATTATATAATAATTAATTAGTTAATTATAAATATAATAATTAATTATAATTATTAATTAGTAATTATTAATAATTAATTTTGTAAAAACTAATTAGTTAATTAGTAATATTATTATTAATTATATAATAATTAATTAGTAAATTTGTAATATGATTTTTAATTATAATTATTCATTATAATTATTAATTAGTAATTAGTAATATAATTACTCATTATAATTATTCATTATAATTATTAATTAGTAATTATTAATAATTAATTATATAAAAATTAGATAGTTAATTTGTAATATTATTATTAATTATATAATAATAAATTACTAAAATAGTAATATAATTTTTAATAACATTTATTCATAATAATTATTAATTATTAATTAGTAATTATTAATTAGTTAATTAGTAATATAAATATTAATTATAATTATTAATTATAATTATTAATTAGTAATTTTTAATAATTAATTATATAATAGTTAGTTAGTTCATTAGTTATATAATTATTAATTATATAACAATTAATTAGTAAATTAGTAATATAATTTTTAATTACATTTATTCATTACAATTATTAATTATTAATTAGTAATTAGTAATTATTAATTATTATTTAGTAATTAGTAATATAAATATTAATTATAATTATTAATTATTACTTATTAATTATTAATTATTACTTATTAATTATTACTTATACAGTAATTATTTATTTTATTATTAATATAACTATTAATTATATAATAATTAATTAGTTAATTAGTAATATAATTATTAATTATATAATAGTTAATTTGTTAATTAGTAATACTATTATTAAATATAATTATTATAATTTTTAATTAGTAATTATTAATAATTAAATATGTCATAATGAATTAGTTAATTAGTAATATTATTATTAATTATATAATAATTAATTATTAATATAATTATTACATATATAATAATTATTTAGTTAATTAGTAATATAATTAATAATTAAAACTAATTAATTAGTAATTACTAATTATTAATTATTAATTAGTTAATTAGTAATATAAATATTAATTATAATTATTCATTATAATTATTAATTAGTAATTATTAATTAGTTAATTAGTAATATAAATATTAATTATAACTATTCATTAAATTATTAATTATTAATTATTAATTATTAATTATTACTCATTAATTATTACTTATATAATAATTATTTAGTTAATTATTAATATAGCTATTAATTATATAATAATTAATTAGTTAATTAGTAATATAATTATAGTCTTTCAAAGTCACGTACTTGAAACATTTTTAAGTTTCAAGCAAGTGGTTTTGAAAGCTTATAAATTATTTTTCATCAACATTTTTTTGGAAATTACTTTTTTTTCAACTATTTCTTATACGTTTAATCAATGTTTAATGTTTCGTTTATATTGGTCTTCTATTTTATGTTTTATGGTCTTTCAAACTCACGTACTTGAAACATTTTTAAGTTTCAAGTAGGCGGTTTTGAAAGCTTATAAATTATTTTTCATCAACATTTTTTAGGAAATTCCTTTTGTTTTCAATTATTTCTTATATGTTTAATCAATGTTTTTTATGTTTCATTTATATTGGTGTTATATTTTATATTTTATAGTCTTTCAAATTCACGTACTTGAAACATTTTTTAGTTTCAAGTAAGTGGTTTTAAAAGCTTATAAATTACTTTTCATCAACATTTTTTTGGAAATTCCTTTTGTTTTCAAATATGTATTATATTTTTAATCAATGTTTAAAGTTTCAATTATATTCTTTTTATAGTTTATATTTTATATTCTTTCAAATTCACGTACTTGAAACATTTTTAAGTTTCAAGTAGGCGGTTTTGAAAGGTTATAGATTATTTTTCATCAACATTTTAAAGTTAATTATTTTTGTTTGCAACTATTTATTACATGCTTAATCAGTGTTTAAAATTTCATTTATATTGGTCTTATAGTTTATATTTTATTGTATTTCAAAGTCACGTACTTGAAACAGAATCTCACATCGGAAATGCAGAATGTACTACGCAGGAAAGGGAGAACCTGAAGCCCACTTCGAAAATGAAGAATGATTTTCAGGGTAAGCCCTCTTATAAAAGGGAGGCCTGAATGGGGGTTTCTGTCAGAATTCAGACTGTTGTAATGGCTGTAGTGCTGGATCTTTAATAGAAGAGAAATTCTGATGAAATTTTTTGTTTTGTTTATATATAAAAAAAATAAAAAAAAAATCAGAAAAAAAAAATTAGGGGAAAGGAGGCATCGCGGATGCCGCCCTTCACCCGTAGTGCAAAGGCGGCGTCTCGGATGCTGCCTTGCACCCGAAATGCAAAGGCGGCATCCGGGATGCCGCCTTTCGGGTGTATTTTTTAAAAAAAATAACCTGGACGGTTTTTGTAAAAAAAATTAAAAAAAACGAATTTAAAAAAAACTCAAAGACTTCTGTTCCGTCCTTTTTATTAATTTTTTACCTTGTTCTTCTTTCCAATTGCTGGAGAAACATTTTCCCCCTGTTTTATGTAGACCAGGTGACCACCCAGACACGTGATTATTTTGTTTTATAATTTTTCAACACGCCTATAAAACAAGCTATTTAAATTTGTTATAATATTAAAATTCCTCATTACCGTGGAAAGAACTCCAGAAGAAAAATATTGTTCTGGTCGCCTAAGTTCCTATCAAATAACTGAATTCACCAGAATCTATCACCAATGATACAACTCGAGTTAAATAACACACATGTAAAAGTGTATAAACATATTTTATACGTGTTCATCATTTTTACCCGCAACTACAGTACTTTCAATCCATATTTCAAATTTATAGTGGTTGTATCTTGGCCATCCGAAATCGGGTCGATGTGTGGTATGTTCTGTTGAGTCTGAAATAATACCCTTTAATTAATTTATTTCAAATTAATTTTTTTCTTAGCTCAAAAAATAAACACAATCACTCTGATACTAATTGATCTATCGGGGTGAGCAGTGGAAACTGGTGGGCCAGATATTTTAAAATTTGCATCACCGAAGTGACAAAACATCATTATCTTCGCTGATCTGAGCCCTGATAAAGTCCAAGGATCTCGCATGGATTAACCAGAGCATAGAAATTAAAACAGAATGAGTACCTCATTCGAATCAAAGTGTGTTCACCTGTCACACATTGGTGACAACCATTACTTGAAAGATTTTGAGGTCGAGACCATCTAAATCATCAACACGCTTCAAGAATTCACACGTACGTCATTCGCCAAATTCCAGGTGCTAGCACGAAGCTCCAATGATTTCTTTGATGTTATGATGATCACTTCGATCTCTTGCCTTTGATCCATGAAGTCACTCTTGGATCATTCGCATGGTTAGAGTGTTTCACTCTCTAGGATCCGAGAGGAGAGAGAATCTCTCAATTCCAATTGATGAATAGTGCATGGAATGAGCATCTTCTTGACTTATATAGTGGGTGTCTTAAATACCCAGTAAGCGTTCCCTGCCCCCGTATATTTAACATTCACTAGATAAATAATCAATAATTATGATAGACTAACTGTGTCATAAATATTATTCATATTTTATCACATGCTTGTAATATATATTAAATATATATTACATGATAAAACCCAAGTCATTTACCCGACTCATAATTCCCGCTAATATTAAATGAACCTTGAATATTAATATAACATTCATTCATATAATATTATTACTTGTATTTACTTAAAAATGTGTACATACATTTAATAAATAAATTCAACTCAATTATTTTATACTCGAATAATAATGAATTCATTCATTTATCGGTGATTGATAAAATGTCGACAACTCTCAGACCCTGTGGTGAGGCTCAACATGTCCTATATATGTATTCACAAAAATAGGGTAGATTATTGAATACAATATTGTGTGTGACCCTCTAGACCATTATCTAGATAGAAGTGAATAGTTTTCACAGAACAAGAGCGGAGCCTAGAAACTCATAAAGGCCCCTAAAGTGACAAGGAATTGTCATAGTAATGAAAATCAACTTACAGACACACACTATATAATATAATCTCTTTGTCATTCAATATCTCATAAAGCAGGGTACATACTTGTGTCATTGTTTTTTCTTACTTTATTATTTATTGATCTAACTGAACAAACTTATCTTCGACTACCATGAACATAGATTTATAAAGGTATTGTCATCTTGATCAACCAGACCTGAGGTATTAATTCCCCAACTTGGAAGAGACAAATTCTATTTTGATCATTCAACCAATGTCATAACACCAATGGCGAACCCCACAAAAGTTACCTCACCACGACTCCATTGTCATGGTTTTTTCTTACATCAAAGTATATGATCAAATGGCACACATTGATAATGTTCTCATGTAAGGAGACTAATACACATATCTATATATAGGAACAACTAATGACACCTGAAACATGTGGTATTCCAATTGGTGGGTATGTCCTCATGATCTCACCTTTTAGAGATCACCAAGTGTGAACTTTATGAGAAGAAGTCTCAATGTTTATAAGCTCCGACACCTGATAGTCAGACATCAACTATGTCCAATCAGTATGATCTATCTAGACCATAGGACATATGTCTTAGCTTAATGTCATGGTATCTTGAGGTTTTCATAATAGCATGAGAACTGCTATAACCTTTTGATATGACAAGTAATCTATGGACATTACCATTTAAAAAGTGAACACAGAAATATCTACACTATAATGTTAAGTGTACGTCATGCATAACTCATTGTACACATGGTATGGTGACAAAAAAAGTATTAATAAAGTTGGGTCTAAGACACCCACTTGTACACTTGGTTACTCGAGCAATCACTACTACTTGATTGCATGTTATAGGTTATGGATAGGCCATTTGTGTGTTGATTGTTGGCATGCAAGGATGAGGTTTGGATGATGGGACCAAGCAGGACTCGAAACCAATTGGGGTTTGGGCTGTTGGCCCAATTTTATTTTATTTTGTTAGTACTGCTTGTGTATGATCCACCCACGGGGGATCCTGTAAGTATGACACATTCATTTGATATCGCATGTGATGTTGTATTATTTATCGGTAGTTTCCTAGTTGTGGCATTTATATATTGATGTTATCTGTTTTATTTTATTTCTGTTTTTATTATACTCTAATCACAAGGGCATAGTCTTTCCACGGTATTCTTTCCGGTCCTCGCTCTTAGGGGACAACCTCTGTCGTATGGGGAGGCATGCTCGAGGTACGTAGCGAATGTCGGTCCAGGCAGCGGTCAAAGGCTTGAGGCAACCGGACTTTACAAATATGATTTATAAAATAACTAATAATTAATATTAATTAAAATTTTTCTAATCAGTATTGGGTAATAAATATTTAATATCAATTTTTTAATCAAAAAAATATTTAATTAATTAATATAAAAATTGAAAATATGACATAAACTTAAAATGGTCATAACTTTTAATCAGGGTGTTTGTCTAGACTTCACCAGCTATCAAATTGAAGCTTGCAAAGAGATATATAATATTTGGTATAGGGAAATCAGATACTCTGTTTTTTCTTAGTCAAAAAATGCTAAGAAGTCCTCCAAAATTGAGTTTTTAAGTTAAGGTATCATAATTTAGAACAATCAATGGAATTTCAGTTTAATTTAAGAGGGACTTCTTGTCTTTTTTGGGTGATGTTTGAATTTATTCCTCGGGGTAACGTTCATATTTATATGATGGTGTTGACATTTTACCATTTTTCATCTCGTAGTATTACTTATAAATAAAGATATAAATATATAAACATATTTAAATATAAAATGTATATTTAAATATATAAATCAAATTATATATAAATACATATATACATACATATACAAATTTATTTATATATATATAACGTTTTTATATAAACATATATGTAAATATATATACACACGCTCATAAAAATATTAAGAAGCATATATGTATTTAAATCACTAGTAGAAAAAATAATTATAACATTTAAATAATTGGTGATAAAAATATTTATCACATTAGTTATTTAATAACTGAAGTAAAAAAAATTAATAAGTTCGTATTTTTAACGTTGGTTATTGGCATAAATGACATTAGATATATTTTCTAAAATATTTTTAATGTCGTTATTTAAAAAACTGGCGTTGCATTCGATTATTTTAAAAATAGATATTAAAAATAACCGACGTAAGAACTAAAAACAATAGTATTTTTAATGTCATTTATTGAAATATTGACATTAAAAATATTTGGAAAAATGTTTTTAACACCAATTATTGAAATAACGGATCTTAAAGACACACAACTTTCATTTTTTTTCACATCGCGCTCATGCAATTTTTCTTTCCTGCCTGCAAATTCATGTCATTACACACCAAATATCATCGCATAGAAGTAAAACCCTCAGAATTATCTCTTTTATTCTTATCTGAATTTTGTATATTATCATTGTTAATAATGTTTGTTAATTATTCTCATGATATCCTTAAACCATCATTTTTTTCCATTTCTATAATTGTAAACTAATAATTTTAGAACCATCATTAAAAATATAATTAATAAGTTAGTTGTAATAATGTTAATTAATAATCGATGTGATTTTTATTTTATAAAAAAAAACAGATGTATTAAACCAAAAAATGATGTATTAATCAAAATGACATCATACATCATAATGAAATGAAAAAAATCGTTTTCAGTTAGCATCGATCATTATTGAAGCTTGAAAAAATAAGAAAAGTGTGAAGATTGCACTTATTATACACGTGTGTCGCAAGTATTATTAAACCTATCATAGTGGCAATCATATGAATGAAAACTTTCCAGGGGTATTCTGAAAACATTCAGTGGGAATATAATCATTATGCCCGCCATTGAAACAATACACGTCTCTAGTATATTGACTTTACGATTTCATGAGTTTATCATTAGATCTATGTTTTGTATTATTTCAAGGATAAAAAAAAACACATTTAAACCCGTTATTATTTTATTTATTATGAAAATTTTCATAACTCGATCCATGGTTTCCTTATACTTAAAACTTTTGTGTATATTTTTCCTTTGTGACTCGTTATTTTTCATCCGACTTGTTGGGACCAAAAGATGAGATATTGGAAGAGGAATGAGAAGGTTCGATGAATCAAAATGGATTCTATTATGGTACCATGTTATTTATTGGGTTGGGTTCGGATACTTTTTAGTATATCCGAAACCCAAATATATTTAAATTATTATTTTTAAATAGTATTATAAAAATGTTATATTCAGGTTCGAGTTCGGGTTTTAAGTGATTTTTATCTTAAAAACACTATAAAAATTAATATTAATAAATATAAACAGGCACTTAAACGAGTCCAGGTTTAAAATGAGTATCGAATTTCAGTTTCGGTTCAGGTTTGGGTATATTAAAACGGGTATTAAACAGGTTCGGGTATGTTTTTGGATATTTAATGTATTTAAAATGTTTAAAATGTCTTGCTTTAAAAGTTTTTTTAAAGAGGGAGACTTTTGGGAATCTCGCATCATAAAATTGGATGGAGTGGAGTTCCTTTTATTACACTGCTACAAATAAACGCTTTTAAAAGTATTATAAATCGCTTTTATCAGCATTACAAAATCGATGCAAATCTAAACACATTTAAAAGGGAGTCCCTTTTATCAGTGTTAAAAAAGCAGTGACATACCCCTTTTATCAATGCTAAAAACACTAATAAAAAGAGTCTTTAAAAGTCAATTTTTTTTGTAAATTCGGAAGTGGAGACCGCGCCCTTTTGTCAACGCTCCCCCTACTCTTTTAACAGGGGTACAACACCTCATGCACAGCTGCAAGCATGCACCCCTACCTTCTTCTGGATTCAAACCTAAGACCTTTCCCTCGCGCGTCAGCACTTTTACCACTGTTCTATGTTACTTTTTTCTTTAATTTATGATGCATTTATTTATTTTTATATATTTCGTTATATTTTGTATCCATATATATATATGTGTGTGTGTGTGTGTTTATAAATACATACATACATACACATATATGTTTATATATACTTGTGTATCAATAAATATAATTATTCATATTTATATTTATTTACATATATTATATATTGATATTTATATACATATATTAGAATATATAGATAATATATATCAGTATGTTAATACACAGACACAAACACACACACACACACATTATATAGATATATAAATATTCATACTCTTTTATTTTAAATAATAAAATGGAAATTATTTTTTATTTAGATATGGTTTGTATATTTATAAGGATATTTTATATGTAAATATGTTTACATATTTATTTATAAAAATAATTTTTTATGTGTAAATATATACAAATATGTATATATGTGTATATATTTAATTATAAATAACAATACATTATGAAGAATGATAAAATTTAAATGTCATAATATTATTATGTGTGTAATACTTGAAAATAATTTGAGTCTCCAACAAAAAAAAGATAATAAGACCCCCTTAAAAGAGGATGAAATTCCATGAAATGTTAAAAAATGGGGGTGCCCCGACAAAAAAAATCAGTTTTAGAGAACTTTCTGACTTTTTTGACCCCCAAAAAATGATGTTTGGGGTTCCCCCTTTCAATATGGCATTAATCTTTTCACAGACTTCAATTTGTTATGTGATAGAGCTCAAATAGATGTCCGGATCAAAACATATGCCCGTTTGAAGTTCAAGTCATGTTTTCAACTTATTTTATATTTTTTATTAATTTATTGATTTTTTCTATCTTTGAATTGTTATTAAATGACTATTACTCAATAATAATTAGAAAATTTTAATTAATATTAATTTTTAATTATTTTATAAACTGTTTTCCACTAAATATCTTATATATTAAGTGTGATTACATATTTCGTATTATATAAATAATATTTTATAAAATATATTATATTGATATGAATATAAATATATTTATATATTAATATAACATTTTTAATTATATATAACTTTTTTTATAAGATATACACTTTATCAATGCTAAAAACAGTTGTTTTAGTGCTGATAAAAGGCCTACTTTTATAGTGCTAAGAAAAGTGATGTTAAAAGTACCATTTATCATCGCTAAAAAATGCTAATAAATGGTTACCTTTATCATTTCTTTTTTTATTGTTGATAAAAGGTGTGTTTTTCAGTATTATTTAGCACTGATAAAATTATCATTTTTATCAGCGTTTTTTAGTACTGATAAAGGGTGGCACTGCATAAGGGTGATTCTATGGTAGTGTAAGAGGGAACACTTTATCAATAATTTAAAACGATAAAAAGAGGAAATAGTCTTATGGGAGATGGTGTGTTGCACCATCCATGCATGCGTGAAATGTGGTGCTTTGATGATGCACTTTGCACATGTGTCTTTATTTTTTTCAAAAATTGATACGTTTATTGGGATGACCTAATTAGCTTAAAGGTTATGATCTGGATTGTCAATCAGATTAGTCGCACGATCTAATAAAAACATAATTTCTCTAGTGGGTACGATATGGGCCACTTAAAGACATCTTTTTTTTAAAAAGGTATCAACCCAATTCCAAAGGATATGATGACTTATCTAAATGGGTGCTTCCATACCAAAAAAATGGACTACCCATTGGATGGAAAACTCAACGAATTCACTTCCATAAAATCGCAAGCACTCTAATCTCTCTCAAGGATTGAGATCTCTTTAAATCCTTATTCAAACATCAAAAACACATTGTTGATATGCAACAAAAACGCCCTCAACATTATTCTCTTGATTCAAAAGACTCTTTAAGTGATATTGTGAGGGTTAAGGTGCACTGTCAAGAGAGGAACGCACGAACTCGATACGACCGAATTGGGGTTTTTGTTTACAGAAGTTGAATTCTATAGAAACAAACCATTCAAGATGAAATAGAGAAAGAAAGAAAGCAGTAAAGGTCGATATAAGGATTTATGTGCTTTAATCCAGTTTGGACCTACACGTACGACAAGAACACCATCGAACTCACACATTTTATTAATGCTAAAAGAAGAATAGGATTATAGCATACCGGTTTAAAGAAACAATGACATAGTATTTAAACAACTAAAACTACAAAATAAGAAGCAGGAATGTAAAGAAACTTGTAGTGCTGGATGCATGGGTCTGACAGTCATGTTCTCTTCTAGTCATCACCGTAAACCGTAGAGGAAATTTGTGCTTGAAGAGGTACTCACTTTGTTTTGGAGAACCGATTGTTATTCACTCGAGAACTTGGATACACATCTTCTTGATCGAAGGACGTCATCTTTAGAGATCCACCGGAAGTGGTACACCAGCTGTGTACCCTGGAGGACGACGAGCATGGATAATCACCACCGAGAGATCAAACACAAAAGTTAGGGTTCCAAAACCAGAGTGAGAGCACCAAACCAGAATGGGGAAAGTGTGAGTGATTCACTAAATGCCAAAGAAGCAACGGGATTGGGTCATTAATTCCCCTGACACCCGTAGTGACTCAAGATGACACAACCAACCAACCAAGTTCCATAAATCCACATGAAATAGAAAATCCAATGGCACAATGAACTAACGACACAGATGGATAGTGAGGATCAATTGTGTGAAAAGACTAGTATCCATGCTCTCAACCCAAGCGTCATCACTAACAAGATGTATGAAATATCCAATGAAAATCCTCATAATGTCAACAACTATCTCCTATATGGAAGACATTTAACTACGACTAACCTAGTACTCCTCACCATAGGAATACCCTTATCATCATATCAAAACAAAATTCAAGCCCAATGAATGACATAAAACACTGAAGTTCAACTAAAAATGATGGTCACTGCCCTCAAACGGACAATGGTTCACTCCCCACCATTATGGATTACCTTACACCGCTCCTTGAGCACAACCTCAATAGTTTCCTTTTCTAAACCAGGAAGAAAATTTAAAAATAAAAGAAGAACATCCTAGGGTATACGCTCTCTCAATATACTCAATATGATATTATGATAGAGCATGATCATCTCTAACTAGAAGTACACTAAGATTCCACTGAAAGGTGTGTACAACTCTCTTCGATCCATGCTCACCATCCTGTCAATACCGAACCAGGATTAATCCATGTGTCCATTATCTTACATCACCCCATTCATTCTTGACGTCACCACTACCATGGAGGGACATTCTCCATTTTAACCACATCTCCTAGGAATCCAATCCCATGACAAGTTTAGAAAACATCATTCCACAGCTTGCACCCAACCACTCATTGATTTCCAACTGAATAGTACCATGCGCAACCAGCATGTACATTATCACTTGACTAGTACTTGAGTGATTCATCCATTACAAGGCTTAACTGACCATGCTATATGGCACATTAGTCTTAACTATCCATAATCTCCATGGGAACTCCTCTTAAAAATTGGGAACCTTACCCATGCCACGATTTATCCCATGAAATTCCATCACATGGTGTCATTTCAGTCACAAGCGTCTACCCACACTCTAACTACTTTAGAAATAGCTGAAACACTGGTCAACCGGGCCAGGCACCCAAACAGTCCTTCCCATCAAAGCTAGTCTTAAAACCAAATCACCCAAAGTGATTATCATGAGCTTAATGCATCAACATTCCTATAACACAAAACTCAAACACCTACCATTCCTCAATATCAAAATGAACATACAGCCAAGATTACTGCATAAAAAGGAATCCGAAAACACAGTTCATCCTCTCCCATGTGAGTTTCCTTAGAACCAAATGGGCATTGACCTACAAGTGTTTGATTCAAACTAAGGGCCTCAAGGTATCCCACCTAGCCCTACAGAACAAGTTTCATGACTAGGTCACAAGGTCTAACCACCTAGCCTAAAAGATCAAACCTCTAAAAAGAAGGTAAATATGATAATGACCTACGAGGGTCAAAACTAAAAACATGGCCCACAAGGGCCTTATCCTCATCGAGCATCCTCATAAAGAACTACTCCCTGGAGGTCATGATACCAACACAGAAGAGAAACAAAACATACCCTCACCGGGAATTCGTATACAACAATACCCCCTAGATGCCCAGTTCACTAGAAAATTCATGATATTAATAAGTATCGTACTCTGTGATCCAACTAGATAACCATGACCAGAGAAGAAAACCTCTACAATGGGCACAACATAAGGGAAACATATTCCATATTAACCTACTAGGGTCACTGCACCATTTGTGCACGAGACTGAGTCATCAGCCTCAACACTAACACCTCAACGTAGATCCACTTAACCTGCCATTAGAATAAAATATATACATGTAAGTAGGACCAACTAAATAAGCCTTAGTCATTAGTAAAACGACACACTAGCGGGCCTATATGGTGTGAATCCTATGTGCCAATCGTGATGTCTGAGACGCCTGTTGCCTTTATCGGCCAAGAGTCAAAATCCATCATTCGCCTCTTTCCAATGGCCAAGAGCCATAAATACATAGTAAATCATAACATCCACACAATATGTGCATCGCTCAAGGTGAAATTATAAAAAACTATAACATCGCAGATCATAACAACAATCCCATACCCTTGGAAACTAAGACTTATTACTAGAAAAAGTGTTCTCGACGCACTAGTATAATATCCATCATAGGTTCTGACACATTCTTAATACTCCTATCTACTATATCCCAAATAGTAAAGACAAGGAAAAGAACATCTCTGATACCACTTTGTAATATCCTAACCCAGATGCCACTAAAATGGTTCCCTAATCTGGTTGGTTATAGGGCCTCAAACATGCCTCCCCGTACGCCAGAGGCTGCCGAATAGCAGCGAGGGCCTAGAGTGTGATAGTGATGAGACTATGCCCTCATATTAGAGTGAGTAAATAGTGGAAATAGATAAGTATCATACATAGAAGTAAATAAACAATGTGGAAGTAGTAAATAAACTGAAATAGAACATGCTATAATAATAAATGAAATGCTGTAAAATCTCAAAAAGATATGTCATACATACAACACAGTCCACCCACTGGGACGACCATGCTGATGCAGAAATAAAAAAGAAACTAGAGTGAAAGTATAGGTCTCTACTACTAACTCTGAGCCAGACCACGTACCTAGTCTCCAAACACTATTAAACTGTACCATCTTGATTAGAAGAACCACATGAGCAACTCCACTCGATCATGCAACACTGGGCCTCAACCTTATCCACCATTCAAACCATGCTCAACTTGAAAATTAGACATAAGGTCTACGCGTACACTAAGGTGCACCTTCATGGGTGAGAAATAATCTCAGTAGGCCACCCTAATGATGATACTATAAAATATGCTGCTATAAGTGTATTCAAAATAAACTTGTTCAGCCTAGCTGAGACACAACTACTAAGACAAGTAGGGCCAATAATGTGAAACCATAGTCGAACCCTGGGTCTGTAATCTAGGACCACTGGGAAAGTGCCACCATGGATGTCCATATCTATATACGTATACATGTATATTCACACACACACACACACACACACACACACATATATATATATATTAATATTCATGAGTAACTGAATGAAATAACATAAAACCAAACTATGGTCGATCCTTGGGTTTGTAATCTCGATCGCCTGGACATCTTGTGAATGGGAATTGAGCTAGATGCCATACAAATAAAGTCATGTATCATAAAGTCAATATATGGGTCTATAATCCCAATCAACATATACCTGCTTTGGCCAATGTAGGAAATATCTCTGAGCAAATTATGTCACTATATGGAAATACTCACCCTACACCTAGGTTCACCCATACTCACCTTCAATCACTGAAATAAGGATATCATATGCTTACATTAAATCATGTTAATGGTCACTACAACCAACTATGTACTATTCCAATTAATCATGTGCCATGCCCCAAGGGACATATCAATGGTATAAGGACAAAGGCATCTTCTACCATAAACAACTATCATATGAGTCCGTCCAAGGCATTGATATAATGGGGAATCCAAGTGTCTATCAAGGAATACAAGTCATCAGACCTATCAATTCATCCATGGAATTCCTACAACAGGAATCCAAGTTCAAATCAAGTAATACAAGTCATCATCCCTATGAGTCTATCTAATGCATTCTTACAACGGGAATCCAAGTGTCACTCAAGGAATACAGAGTCATCAGAATCCAAGGAGCTAGAAATTTCCAAGGCACCATATATACATCATGTAAAGATCAACTATTGGATTCTAGGAAACACCTCTGGAAATACCAAACAACCATGATTAGATGCTGGATCCTAGTAAGAATGTTTGCGTATCCCGAAGAGAAAGAAAGACGTATCGTGTCAGGCTAAACAACCACCAACCAAGAAGAATGTAACACCCCGAGATTTTATGAAAAATATTATTTTTAATTTCATTAATGTCTTGTGTTGTATGCTACACCAAGATTACCTTGCGCTATACGCAACACCGTATTAGCTTGCAGTATATGCAACACTATTCTTGGATCGTGTTACACATAATTTTGATAATAGTTATTCTACACAACATTGAGTATATATATATATATTCAATGTATAATTGAAATATGGTTGGATTATGTTATATGAAACAACGAAGGATTCTTGCACAACACGCAACCCTGACTTGGCTTGCATTACACGCAATCACGACCTTCCTCGATAGCGTGTGTTGTACGCAATACCGGGTTTTACTAAACAATGATATATTATTATAATATTATTATGAACTAGCCGTTATGAATAGTATTAACTAAATTTTGAATCTTATAACATTATTATTCGTCTTACACATTTTCTAGAACATGGTATAAGAACGAAATAATTTTTTCCGGTAAAATAAGTATTTTTCAAAAAATGCAGTTTTGCCGCCTTTTGATGACGTACCCACTTTAAATCTAGTTTTTGACATGTTTATAAGTTAAATTTTACAAAATAAAATTCTTCTTTGGAATCATGAAATAAAAATTTACTTTGGATAAATTTTTCATATTATTCTGGTAACTTTCATATTTTGATGAATAGTAAAAACACGCTATATTTTAATTAAAAACAACTTTTTCATCGCAATAATTTATATGGTTAAATTATAATATTTAATGGTTTTAAAGTATAAATAGAATATATTTTTACCATTTAATATAATTTATGTCATTAATATTGATTCTACCTTGAATTCGTTGGATAAATCAATTCAATCTTTTGCAATGTTTTAAAGAAAAACCCGTTTTCTTTCGACAACGAGATTAATTTTAATTTAATTTCTGCAACTTTTGTGTATTGAATTTGTAAAAATGGATTCCATATTTGGAATCAGTGGATCCAAATTATTTTAATAAACTATTTTTTATTTTTTGGAATTATGAATAGTAACTACGGTAAATTTTATTTACCATAGTTAAAGGTAAATCGGGCAATTAAGGGTAAATATAATATTATAAAATTACCCTAACACATGTCAAAATCCTATTGGATGAATAAAAGTCGACCCATATCACCTAAGGGTCGTATTAGATTCATTTAATGGACTTCTATCCATGAAAATAATTTAATTATTATTAAAACCAAAGAATGTGACAACATGTCAGTTTCTTAAATCTTATAAGTATAATAATTTTAATTTGATGATAAACTTAATGAAACTTTGAACATGAATAGTCTCCAGAAATCTAATACAATTATCTACATCATAGTAATTTATTTAGATTTTTTAGGGATTAAATAATTATCATTTATTATGACACAAAGATGATGCAGTAATTATCTTATTAATGAAATATTGACATAATGGATGTTATAAATACCCAAATAAATGTAATTTAAGACTTTTTATGAATTTAACTAATTTTATAGGTTAATATGACATGTTAGTATTGATTTAATTAACTTTTTTCGAACTAACCATTCTGTTATGATTTTCACAAAAATCAATTACTAAATAGTGTCAAAATTGACATAAAATAGTTTTAAAAAAATATATTATATTATTAATTGTTATTTTATTCCTAAAAATCTAAGGTTCGGACAAATTACTTAGATAAGGTTATATATATTAATACTAAACAACTTGGGGTTCTTTTTCCTTCTTATAGTAAGTTTATTAACCTTATAGTATAAGAACACAAGAAGACGCGGTGAAAGTAAAATTATTTAACTTAATGTTAAATCTAAATTATAAGGTTAAAATAGGAACCTAAACTTGTCTAAATTCTGTTGGATGAGAGGATTTCGACCCATACCCACCTTATCTTCGAAATAAATCAATTTGGATCTATTTAAAACCGAACTTGACTTTATAATAAAATAATATTTTTAGTTATTCCAAAGGTGCCCCTCTCCTCCCTTATAAAAGGGCACCCCCTCCCTCTCTTCCTCACACCACTTTGAGCCTTAAAGCTCGGCCAACACCTGAAAAATTATCTTCTCCACTTCCCTAGAAACATCCTAGAGGTTCTGGTCTTCCTCAAAGACCAATTTTAGTGTCCTAAAAGGAGATCTCAAAGAGGCGCTTCAAAGAAGAGGTAATGTTCGTTACCGATTCATTCAACTTTATTTCTTCTTCCTCTTCTTATTATTAGGTTGTTTCATTATGAACTAATAACATCAATATCACTAATATAATGATATGTTATTATAAGTATGAAACAACCCTATTCCACCATCTATCCATCCTACGGAAAACGAAATCACCGCGCGTGCATACGTACGGAATACCGTCTCCACGCCGTGGTGAAATCTATTTTCCACCACCACCTTACTTGGATGGGTATAATGGTGTAAATAATAACTATATATGATTATTTTAAAGTGATATTGATTCTAAAATAGTATACGTACACTCCAATACAGTCCCACGATCATGAGAACGATATCATCGCTCGTGCGTACGTACGGACTACCGTCTCCACGACGCGATGAGATTCATTCTCCACTTTAACCATTCATGAATTATTATAAAGTATATATAATAAGTAATCATGAAATATATGACAAAATAATGATACTGTATTTATGTGTATATATATGTATGTCATCTACTTAATTCCATTCAACTCAATAAGGAAATGAAAACAGCGTTCATGCGTACGTACGACCTACCGTCTCCATGAACGGTGTATTTCTTTCCATTTACTGATTTATTATATATATGTATATTCTGAATATATATTATATATAAATCATTTTTTATATTCTGGAATTAAGTAATCATGATCTAAGTAATCATATGAATAATTACAAGTCAAAACAAGGATGACAAATGAAACAATTTTACCCAAAATGCTCTTTAACATGGAATTTACAAAAGAACGAGTAATATAAAATCATAAGTGAACCATATATGATATCATAACAATGAGTATGATTCTGGAATAAGTCAATTACATTATTTAAATCATTATACAGGAGGTTCAGGCACTTATGAAGCAAATCAGACCTAAGGTAAGGGAAAATATCACAATCTCATTTTATCCGAGATTGTTTATACTTTGCTATTTACTGGGGTGTATTTTATCATCCACATCCATGATTCCTCAATATGTAATATTGTTTCCATCCACCTACAATTTTTTTAAATCCAATTTTACCCTTTGGTGAGTTTTTAGTAAAAGATATAAAAGGGATCTTTTGTCGTTTTTCGTACGAGGTACTTTTTGACTTTTCCGACAAAAGGACGAGAAGAATGTTTTTTTTAACTTATACAGAATGAATGGATTTTTAAAATATTATTTCCAAGAAGCTTCCATACAAGTTTTCAAGTTTATTTTTAATCAACTTCTTTTATTTTAGAATTGTATGACATGTTAAAAAAGGAAAAATGTTTTTGAAGTAGAAAGGATATTTTCCTCAAGAATGGAGTTCAAGTATTTTATCAAAATTATTTTACATCTAAGATAATATAGGGTTATGTTTCTATACCTATTATTACATTGATTTGATTATGTTGTGATGGATATATTTTTATGAATTCCTTTATCTTATATGAATTGTTTTATGATGTCATGATGTTTAAGATTCCCATTTTTATTACATGGGTTATGCAATGATGTATGATTTATGATTTTGTGGCACACATAAGAATGGTATCATTATGAGATGGGTGGGACCTATATCTCCCTCCAATGCATTGGGTAAAGATTTTATATCTCATGAGATAGACATGGCTGGAACGGTAGGTTATACCGGTTCAGTGAAACAGGACTGAAATGAGGAGTGAACTCGGTTCAGAAATGGACTTTGTCCACTAAGATAGTCTTGGCAATGAGTCTTGACTAATAAGAAATGATTCTCTATGATTATGTGTGTATGCCACAAAGTTTCATGTTTTATTTTATGATTATTGGGATTTCATTTCACTACTATGATTTATCCCTTGTTATGAAATTATGCTCTCTTTTGCTGGTTAAGATTTCCAAAATGTTATGTTCTTATGAATATGATGTGATTGATATTTATTTTGTTTACCCTTACTGAGAATTTGAGCTCACCCTTTTTATGTTTTATTTTCCCCAGGATATAAAGAAAGGTTTTAGGTAAGAAAAAAAGGGGAAGATCTTTATGGGAGATGTTGAAGATCTTTCACCACGATTAGATGATTTTATTCCGAGTTTCCAAAGACACTAAACTATTACGGTCCTTGTGTGTCTATTTTTGTTATGTATTAAGTATTCCAGAAAAGTAATGTAATGTCCATGTACGTCAAGCGTCGGGTCTCTACAGTTGGTATCAGAGGAATGGTTTAGTCAACCTTTGGAAACTAGGATGCAAGAACTTTAGTGAGATCCCTAGAGATATTTCTAAGGTATGTCTAGGGATGTCCCTAAGGTTATGTATAAGTATAGGTTATAGTCCTAGAATTGAGCTAACGATCTTAGAATTAAACCTAAGATGTTAGATATTGAAGGTACTCCCCCTTTATTATGTTGTTTTCTCTAGCATGATTTTTGCCTCTCACACTATTCTTTTTGTGTTTTAGACGATGGCTGGAACCCGAAGGAACCGTGTTGATCAATGCAATGGAAAATGCAATGATTGTCCTCATGAACAAATAAATGTTACGGGAGATGGAGTGCAAAATCTTATTTCTATACTTACACAAGCTATGAATCATTCTGGACTTCCAAATGATTAGATAAGAGAACAATATTCTATTGAGTCCTTCATGAGGCAACGTCCACCTTCTTTCAGTGGGTCTTCTGATCTACTTGTTGCTGAACAATGGATCAATACCACTGAAAAGATATTTTCAGTTCTTCAATGTTATAAACATGATAAAGTCATCTTAGCAGTATATCGTTTGGAAGGTGAAGCTGATCAATGGTGGAATCTTATCAAGAATACGAGGCAAAGAGATGAAATTGATTCCATGGAATGGGACAAGTTCAAGAACTTATTTTTCAATAAGTACTTCCCTCGTATTCTTCGAACAAAGATGGAGAAGGAGTTTCTTGAACTAAAGAAAAAGGATGATGAATCTGTTGGTATATACGAAGCGAATTTTACAAGGCTTGCAAGGTATGCATCTGGATTTATCATCCAACCTGAAAGTAAAGTTGATCGATTCTTCAGTGGCTTAAAACCAAATCTTTGAAGGGAATTAGCTATAAGAGACTTCAGTAGCTATGAATAAATTGTGCGTTGTGTTATCAAGGTAGAAATGGAAGTTGGTGTTACTTATCCATCTTATAGTTTTGACAAGAAACGAAAGATGGAGTTCAAGGGGAAATCTCAGAATAATGGTGAAAAGAAGATGAATGTTTCCTTATGCTCAAAGTGTGGAAAGAAGCATGGTGGAGATTGTCTTAAAGGGACAAGTAAATGTTTCAAATGTGGAAAGGAAGGTCATCGGGCATTTGAATGCCGCAATGATGGGAAGAATATGTCTAATGATGCAAACAAAGGAAGGGATACACAGAATGAACCTACTACACTTCAATGCTTCAAGTGCAATGAAATGGGACATTATGCTAATAAATGCCCTAATCCAAGGGTTAGTGATGATCGACATGAGCAACCACTTAAGTCAAAGGACAAAGGGAAGTCACATGCGATCACCATTAGCGATGTTGAATATGATAATGATGTGGTGGAATGATTAAGTGTTTATGTAATGGGATTAAAAAATAATGTTGTATATAGTATCGTGGAATATTGGAATATTTATGTATTGGTCTACTGTGGTTTTCAATAATTTTATGGTACCGGTAACCATGGAAAGTGATTGATATATTTTTGGAAAAAATATGATATGCGCATAATGAAGGGAAAACGAGAAAATGAAATATTTGACAGTATTCATGAGCTAATGATTGATATAAGGACTAAGTGATATCATGGTTTGAGTATATAGAATTTTGAGGATTTTGGTATGTGGAAAGTGTTAACTTTTAACTGCATTCATGTTTTCACTAATGTTCAATGGGTATTCAAGAGAATACATGATTAAGGCCTTTGAATGTTTGGAAGGTGACCAACAAGACATATCTTATGATATATGGGGATGAACAATGGTATTAAATCTTTGGTAATCGTTTTCACTATATTATGAGAGTGGACTATAGTATTATGGATAAGCCTAAAGATTGGAATGGATTATGTTGGACATAAGTTAGTATTGTTTAAGGATAGAAGTTTTTTATATATTATTGATAGGATGTTATAGTAATATACTTTTAGAAAAAGGACAACCTGCAGGACGGGCGACAACCCATCCCGTCAGACAAGGCTGTGGGAATCGAACCCACAACCGAAGTGAGAATGGCCTTTATCACCTACCACTGGCCTACAGGAAGTCCCTGTTTAGTAGAAACTAGTTTTATTATATTAAGCAGTATGATATATGAAGTATAAGTCCATTTTAGGAACCATATATGATTAATCTCACTGTAGATGGACTTATGTATTTTTTTTGATAACTTTTCTAACCTTTTGTTTGAGACAGATGGAATGACCCATCATTCTATCACATGATCTGCTAACACATCACGAATGACAAATTCAACTTCATTTCTTTAAGAGATGAAGTGGAAATTGTCCAAAGAACGACTAACAGTGAGACTATACCAAAATCACGAAAGTATTTCTTCTAATTCCAATTTCATCAACTTTAGGGAAATGATCTTGAAAACCAAAAATGTTGTCCTAGTTCCCTTATATCCGATGAATCAGATGGTACCATATATCATCACAAATCAATATATTTGTGATTGTTGGCTTTTTCATAGCCATGTTCTCTACCAATCTTCATCAGAACTTGATGATTAAATTTTTCTTCCATATCCATAATTTCACCTATGTTCTCCTACGTGGAAACCCAGTGATGAGTAAATTTGGGTAACCGTTACATTTCATACTTTAGTTTTTAAATCCATGTTTTGGTATTCCTTTTTACGATGTGGGTTTCTATTAAAAAAACTTTCGAGTAGTAAACCATTTATAACCCTGATGAATTTTGAGGGCGAAATTCATTTTAAGGGGGGTAGAATGTAACACCCCGAGATTTTATAAAAAAATATTCTTTTAATTTCATTAATGTATTGTGTTTTATGCTAAACCAAGATTAACTTGCGCTATACGCAACACCGTATTAGCTTGCAGTATACACAACACTATTCTTGGATCGTGTTACACACAATTTTGATAATAGTTATTCTACGCAACATTGAGTATATATATATATATATTCAATGTATAAATGAAATATGGTTGGATTATGTTATACGAAACAACGAAGGATTCTTGCACAGCACGCAACCCTGACTTGGCTTGCATTACACGCAATCGCGACCTTCCTCGATAGCGTGTGTTGTACGCAATACTGGGTTTTACTAAACAACAATATATTATTATAATATTATTATGAACTAGCCGTTATGAATAGTATTAACTAAATTTTTAATCTTATAACATTATTATTTGTCTTACACATTTTCTAGAACATGGTATAAGAACAAAATAATTTTTTCGGGTAAAATAAGTATTTTTCAAAAAATGCAGTTTTGCCGCCTTTTGATGGCGCACCCACTTTAAATATAGTTTTTGACATTTTTATAAGTTAAATTTGACAAAATAAAATTCTTCTTTGGAATCATGAAATAAAAATTTACTTTGGATAAATTTTTCATATTATTCTGGTAACTTTCATATTTTGATGAATAGTAAAAACACGTTATATTTTAATTAAAAACAACTTTTTTCATCGCAATAATTTATATGGTTAAATTATAATATTGAATGGTTTTAAAGTATAAATAGAATATATTTTTACCATTTAATATAATGTATGTCATTAGCATTGATTCTACCTTGAATTCGTAGGATAAATCAATTCAATCTTTTGCAATGTTTTAAAGAAAAAATCATTTTCTTTCGACAATGAGAATAATTTTAATTTAATTTCTGAAAATTTTTTGTATTGAATTTGGAAAACTGGATTCCATATTTGGAATCAGTGGATCCAAATTATGTTAATAAGCTACTTTTTATTTTTGGGAATTATGAATAGTAACTATGGTAAATTTTATTTACTATAGTTAAAGGTAAATCGGGTAATTAAGGGTAAATATAATATTATAAAATTACCCTAACACATGTAAAAATCCTATTGGATGACTAAAAGTCGACCCATATTACCTAAGGGTCAGATTAGATTCATTTAATGGACTTCTTTCTATGAAAATAATTTAATTATTATTAAAACCAAAGAATGTGACAACATGTCACTTTCTTAAATCTTATAAGTATAATAATTTTAATTCGATGATAAACTTAATGAAACTTCGAACATGAATAGTCTCAAGACAGCTAATACAATTATCTATATCATAGGAATTTATTTAGAATTTTTAGAGATTAAATAATTATCATTTATTATGACACAAAGATGATGCAGTAATTATCTTATTAATGAAATATTGACATAATTGATGTTATAAATACCCAAATAAATGTAATTTAAGACTTTTTATGAATTTAACTAATTTCATAGGTTAATATGACATTTTATTATTGATTTAATTAATGTTTTTAGAACTAACCATTCTGTTATGATTTTCACAAAAATCAATTACTAAATAGTTTCAAAATTGACATAAAATAGTTTTTAAAACAAATATTATATTATTAATTGTTATTTTATTCCTAAAAATCTAAGGTTCGTCCAAATTACTTAGATAAGGTTATATATATTAATAATAAACAACTTGGGGTTCGTTTGGATTCTTATAGTATGTTTATTAACCTTATAGTATAAGCACACAAGAAGACACGATAAAAGTAAAATTATTTAACTTAATGTTAAATCTAAATGATAAGGTTAAAATAGGAACCTAAACTTGTGTAAATTCTATTTTATGAGAGTATTTCGACCCATCCCCGCCTTAGATTCAAAATAAATCAATTTGGAGCTATTTAAAACCGAAATTGACTTTATAATAAAATAATATTTTTAGTTATTCCAAAGGTTCCCCTCTCCTCCCTTATAAAAGGGTACCCCCTCCCTCTCTTCCTCACACCACTTTGAGCCTTAAATCTCGGCCAACCCCTGGAAAATTCTCTTCTCCACTTCAATAGCAACATCCTAGAGGTTCTGGTCTTCCTCAAAGACCAATTTTAGTGTCCTAAAAGGAGATATCAAAGAGACGCTTCAAAGAAGAGGTAATGTTCGTTACCGATTCATTCAACTTTATTTCTTCTTCCTCTTCTTATTCTTAGGTTGTTTCATTATGAACTAATAAGATAAATATAACTCATATACTGATATATTATTATAAGTATGAAAAAACCCTATTCCACCATCTATCCATCCTATGGAAAACGAAATCACCGCGCATGCGTACGTACGGAATACCGTCTCCACGCCGTGGTGAAATCTATTTTCCACCACCACCTTACTTGGACGGGTCTAATGGTGTAAATAATAAATATATATGATTATTTTAAAGTGATATTGATTCTGAAATAGTATACATACACTCCAATATAGTCCCACGATCATTAGAACAATATCATCGCTCGTGCGTACGTACGGACTACCGTCTCCACGACGCGATGAGATTCATTCTCCACTTTAACCATTCATGAATGATTATAAAGTATATATAATAAGTAATCATGTAATATATGACAAAATAATGATACTTTATTTATGTGTATATATATGTATGTCATCTACTTAATTCCATTCAACTCAATAAGGAAACGAAAACTGCGTTCATGCGTACGTACGACCTACCGTCTCAATGAACGGTGTATTTCGTTCCATTTACTGATTTATTATATATATGTATATTCTGAATATATATTATATATAAATCTTGTTTTATATTCTGGAATTAAGTAATCATGATCTAAGTAATCATATGAATAATTACAAGTCAAAACACGGACGACAAATGAAACAATTTTACCCAAAACGCTCTTTAACATGGAATTTACAAAAGAACGGGTAATATAAAATCATAAGTGAACCATATATGATATCATAACAATGATTATCAATGACATTATTTAAATCATTATACAGGAGGTTTGGACACTTACGAATCAAATCGGACCTAAGGTAAGGGAAAATATCACAATCTCATTTTATCCGAGATTGTTTATACTTTGCTATTTACTGGGGTGTATTTTATCATCCAAATCCATGATTCCTCAATATGTAATATTTTTTCCATCCACCTACAATTTTTTTAAATCCAATTTTACCCTTCGGTGAGTTTTTAGTAAAAGATATAAAAGGAATCTTTTTTCGTTTTTCGTACGAGGTACTTTTTGACTTTTCTGACAAAAGGATGAGAAGAATGTTTTTTTAACTTATACAGAATGAATGAATTTTTAAAATATTATTTCCAAGAAGATTACTTACAAGTTTTAAAGTTTATTTTTAATCAACTTATTTTAGTTTATAATTGTATGACATGTTAAGAAAGGAAAAATGTTTTTGAAGTAGAAATGATATTTTCCTCAAGAATGGAGTTTAAGTATTTTATCAAAATTATTTTCTATCTAAGATAATATAGGGTTCTGTTTCTATCCCTATTATTACATTGATTTTATTATGTTGTGATGGATATATTTTTATGAATTCCTTTATCTTATATGAATTTTTTTATGATGTCATGATGTTTAAGATTCCCATTTTTATTACATGGGTTATGCAATGATGTATGATTTATGATTTTGTGGCACACATAAGAATGGTATCATTATGAGATGGGTGGGACCTATATCTCCCTCCAATGCATTGGGTAAAGATTTTATATCTCATGAGATAGACATGGCTGGAACGGTAGGTTATACCGGTTCAGTAAAACAGGACTGAAATGAGGAGTGAACTCGGTTCAGAAATGGACTTTGTCCACTAAGATAGTCTTGGCAATGAGTCTTGACTAATAAGAAATGATTCTCTATGATTATGTGTGTATGCCACAAAGTTTCATGTTTTATTTTATGATTATTGGGATTTCATTTCACTACTATGATTTATCCCTTGTTATGAAATTATGCTCTCTTTTGCTGGTTAAGATTTCCAAAATGTTATGTTCTTATGAATATGATGTGATTGATATTTATTTTGTTTACCCTTACTGAGAATTTGAGCTCACCCTTTTTATGTTTTATTTTCCCCAGGATATAAAGAAAGGTTTTAGGTAAGAAAAAAAGGGGAAGATCTTTATGGGAGATGTTGAAGATCTTTCACCACGATTAGATGATTTTATTCCGAGTTTCCAAAGACACTAAACTATTACGGTCCTTGTGTGTCTATTTTTGTTATGTATTAAGTATTCCAGAAAAGTAATGTAATGTCCATGTACGTCAAGCGTTGGGTCTCTACAAAGAACCTCTAGTAAACATTGTTGCATCAGTAATTAAACATGTGAAAGTATAAACAAATGAGTGATGGTGGTCAAATACCTAACCCACCACTACTATCATAGCCCCATGGGATTACAATTGTGGCATGGCCTCTACAGTGACACCCGCTACCATCTCTACCCAAACCCGATGTACTAACTTAGGGTTGGTCAAAAAAGGGGCACCCACTTGGTCCCTCAAGTCAAAACACTGACATGAATCCTACTTGGGGTCCTCAAGGCATACACATAATCAAAGTCATCATACTCAGGATCCTTGGTTTTAAAGGTAAAAGTGGAATCCTTCGCGAGATCCTCTAATAGAAAGAAAATGAAGGCATCCTACAAGGGATCCTCAGAAATAGGATACAAGTAAAGGGATCCAACAAGGGACTCCCTAGAACAGTTCATCATCAAAGGCATACCACAGGGGATCCTTGGTAACCAGTAAAAAGATAGAGGCATTCTACATGAGATCCTCTAGGTCGAACGTAATCAGAGGAATCCTATAAGGTATCCTTGATAATAATTCATCTTGCGACCTCGTAGGGCAGAATGACACATCTCTCAAGGGATAAATACTCAAAACAAAAGCTACAAAGGCATAGGTAAAGAGATATAACTCATGGATCACCTCATAACATGTATCACTCTAAGGAAACTACTAGTTATAAGTACTTGTGGGAAAAGATAAGAAAAGACCCTCAAAGAGGAGTCCACATATCACTCTATGGGTTTCACCATCACGGTCTACATGAAAAAATACTCAAAAAGGACTAATTTTATGTCTAAATCAACTCTATGAAAAAATACAAGAAATGACTCTTAAAGGATATCAAAAGAGGATTCCACGACATGTTAAGACCATACACGGCGTGTATCCTCAAGGTCCCACATGGGCGTGTACTCCCACTAGCCTAGGCTTGTAAACTCCCCATGTACACAGTGTGTAAGGCGGGTACACAACATGTACCCAACATAGGGTACCAGCCTGTTTCCCTCTACTGGACTAGCCATGTACTTGGCTAGGCCATGTACTTGTATACAAAGTGATACCCACGTAGGGTCTGGCCATGTACTCTACACGGTCAAGTTCCCTACAAGGGTAGCCTGGTCGGGTAATCGGCTACACATCTGAGTACCCATACATGGTGTGTACTTATAGATTTTTATCTCCCCCAAATTGGAAGAACAAACATAGTGACTCTATGGACCACATGTCATGTAGCCTGGTTTTCTCGAACAGAAAACCTTCGAAACGCCTAAAACCCTTGTTTTCACCCCCAAATCAACAGATTGGGCCAGAAGGATCCATAAAAAAGAATAACAGAGGATTAAAATTATAAAATATAAATTATAAGGGGAATTTTCAGTGAATCTTAAAAATGAAATACATTTGGGTAGAAACCACTGAAGCTTCGCTAAAATCGGTTGTCTACGGTTCCCGCACGTCGATTCCGTGTGTCGAGAGCTCTACAGCGGTACCTCTCTTCCTCCCACTCTATCTTTCTCCACCCCTCTCCCATTCTCTCTTAGGTCGAGTGATGGAAGATACCCCTGGGCATACACAAGAATCTATAATAAGAGAAGGAAAAGAAAGAAAAGAAAAAAAAGAAAAAGAAAAGAAAAAAGAAAAGAAAAGGGGGGCCTCGGTTCCCAACTCAAGTTTATACCCACCAAATAAAAACTCCACATGATGGACTCAATAGTAAAGTTGAAATCACAATCTGATGCTCTGTTCAAAATATATCTCTAAACGAACATGCACAAATAATTTAATATTTATTTAATTAAATATCAGTTATTAATTATTCCTCTAAAATTCGAACGACTCATATTTCCACAAAAATCTAATCCTAGGGTAAACACCCTATTCCAGGACCAATAGAGTGTTTATTAAAATTATTTTAGATCATCTTCTAAAGGAAAAGACCATTTATCTCTTATCAATACCTAAAAGGGAAAATTCAAATTTATGCTTGAATTTATTGTTTGAAAAAACACATACCCTTACATATTTATACATGAAAACATAACGACTAGGTAATAATGGTCATGTTAAAACAATAATATTTTAATAGATTATTTTGTTTTGTTTAAACATAGTGTTGTGTGCATTGCAAGATTTCAAAGAATAGAATCTATTTAAAAATAAATATATTGTAAAGTCTTGGTGTGTTAAATTATCTTCTAATCAAAATGTTCCATTCCGTATATTCCATCGAATATAAGGTTTCTATTTTAAAAAATCGGGGTGTTACATTCGGTGAGTTAGAAACCAAACCAGACACTTCGTTGGAGCTCAGGACCGGTGTTTTTGGAGAGGTTCCAATGGCGGGGGTACCAAAGAATTAAAAGCAAGCAATTATAAGTTGAAGATTATGTTTGGGAGTATGATTGGAATATTGGGTGTTTAGTTAAAAAAACATCAGTGTTTTGAGATGGATGGACTTGGGAAAGAGACATCTTGGTGTTTGAGTTTTCACATCAGATGTTGGCTCGGGTTCGGGCAGTTTGAGCTCCATGAGTTAAGGCTTTTGCCTTAGAAATGCTTCGGGTTTTCAGTATGGAATGTGGTCATTCATATTTAAGTGATTGAATGATGTAGGTTGGGGGTGTTGTTGGATGAATACCATAACTTCTCCGGGATGAGAAGAATTATGGTGGGGAGATTCTAAATCCTGTGTTCATACGACCAGTTTAAATTCAAGAGGAGTTCAAAATTTTCAAATTTTGGATGGGTCGGTATTTTGAACCAAGCATCAGAGCAAGGTTTTGAGAGTTGGAGCACGTCAAAATCATGTTTTTAGACATTAAAGGGGATTTGGAGAGGTTCCAATGGCAGGGATACCAAAGAATTAAAATCAATCAATTATAAATTGAAGATTATGTTTGGGAGTATGATTGGAATATTGGGTGTTTAGTTAAAAAAACATCAGTGTTTCGAGATGGATGGACTTGGGAAAGATACATCTTGGTGTTTCAGTTTTCACATCAGATGTTGGCTCAGGTTCGGGCAGTTTGAGCTCCTTGAGTTAAGGGTTTTGCCTTAAACATGCTTCAGGTGTTCAGTATGGAATGTGGTCATTCATCTTTAAGTCAGTGAATGATGTAGGTTGGGGGTGTTGTTGGATGAATACCATAACTTCTCCGGGATGAGAATAATTATGGTGGGGAGATTCTAAATTCTATGTTTGTATGACCAGTTTAAATTCAAGAGGAGTTCAAAATTTTCAAATGTTGGATGGGTCAGTATTTTGAACCAACATCAGAGAAAGGTTTTGAGAGTTGGAGCACGTAAAACTCATGCTTTTATACATTAAAGGGTATTTGGAGAGGTGTGAGAAGTGAGTTGGGGCCTTGGAAGGGGGTCGAGGCTGCAACATGTCACTTCAATCTCACCGGCTAGTTGATGGGCGTCCAGAGGGTAGGCAGGTATGCCTAGGCTCATCGACTAGTCGGTGCACCTAGTTTCATTTTATTAAATAGGGGAAAAGGGTCATTTGTCCCCCTATCCCCCTTTCTTCTTAGTCATCAAATAAATAGTTTTTGGTCGACTTCCAATAGAATGGGACCCCTCTACCCCTCTCCTCTTGCAACGGTGGTTCTCCCTCGACCAGTCTCCATTTTTCTCACCATTGAATGCATTAGAAATCCCTCAATAAGTTTAAGGGTCCTCTATCTTCCTTTCTTGTTCTCTCTTGCCGTCAATTTTTTATATTTTTTCATTTATAGGTTAAATGGATTATTTTTAGGGTATTTTTCTTCTTTTTCTATATCTATCATTATATCTCAAATCGGAAGATAATACCAGGTGTGTGGAGTCTCTTAAGGATAAGGTAAGTGGTCCCATTAAATTAACTCATAGTCTCGCTTATTTGTTTTGAATGTGGGCATGGGTGGTCAAGCCGACTTCATTGTGCTTGACCTAATTCAATTTAATGTGTTTTAAAATTAAGTTTGGCTCTAGATAAACACCCATTAAACATGTCTTAGGCCTTAGTGATAGGGGTTTCACTGAGTGGGTAGTTAGTGGGAGAGTTACCTTTGAAATGGATTGAGGTATTGAAATTCAAATCATGTTTTAAATGTTTCAAAACAATGTTGGGTTTCAATTGATTTTTTTGAAATGGAATTTCACAACCTTCAATAGTTGGATATAGTTTTGACCCTTGAAAAGAATCGAACCTAGCTTAATGGTAAGAATTAAAACCCATGGGATTTAGAATTTGGAAATGGTATTTTGGTTTTTTTTTGAAATGGAAATTTCATAATGGTTAATGGGGTTCATGTTTCTTTTAATGGAAATGTTTTTTTCAATGGTTAATTGGATTGGTTTTTGGTATAGAAATGTAAAGAGGCTTAAAGTCACGTGTTATGTTTTATTTGATATGGTCCTTGGATTGGGATTAAAAAGTGAGTTTTGAGATGAAATTTGGCTAACGGGAAGTGAATATGTTTTCTGGTTGAAAATGAGACAGTATATTTTATGCCTTGTAGGTTATTTAGTGTTATGGCATAAATGTTTTATGATGTTTATTGTGCATGTGATAGTTAACCTAGGGTGAACACTGCCCCTAGGGGAGGAGGGAAATTACGGTTAACCTAGGGGTGAATGTTTCCCCCCCCCCACACCCCAAGGGATGCTGGTGATATATGGTTAATCTGGGGTGAATGTGGCCCCTAGGGGATGCATGATATTGTTACCCTGAGGTGAACACTGACCTCGGGGGGCACTAAGGCTTCGGGAATGGGTAGATTTCCCCGGATGCCACTTGTTTGGACCAGGGATGGGTATATTTCCCTTATTAGGGAGTGAGATGGTTGTAATGGTCTATGCAATGTGATTGAGACACCCCGAAATTGGACGAAGTAGGTTCGCACCATTTTCAGGGTGAGCCTAGCCCCCAGGTTAGGTGTTTGTTATGTTTTTAGTTTAAAATATTTTAATTGGTCATATTGTATCTGTTTATTTGAGCACCCTTGCGTGCAATATTTATCAAACTGGCTATTTTAGGGGCGTCATTGGTGGTGACCTACTAAGTTATATTCAAACCCTGCCAAGACCGCCATGACACTTGGTTACTCAAGCAGTCACTACTACTTGATTTTAGGGCAAGGCCCTTTGTGTATTGATTGTTGGCATGCTAGGATTAGGTATGGACAATGGGATCAAGAAGGACTCGAAACCATTTGGGGTTTGGGCTGTTGGCCCAGTTTTGTTTTATTTTGTTAGTATTGCTTATGTATGATTCAACCATAGGGGATCTTGTAAGTATGACACATTCATTTGATATCGCATGTGATGTTGTATTATTTATTGGCAGTTTCTTGGTTATGATGTTTATATATAGGTGTTATTTGTTATGTTTTATTTCTATTGTTATTATACTTGGATCACGAGGGCGTAGTCTCCCCATGGTATTCTCTCAGTCCCTCGCCGCTTGCCTTTTGTGTATGGGGATGTGTGGTTGAGGTACGTAACAACCAACGCTCTTGGTACCTGTCAGAGGCTCGAGGCGGAGGGACATTACAAATATGATTTTTCAAATAAATTATAAATAATATTAATTAAAAAAAATCCTATTTAGTATTTAGTAATATATATTTAATAATGATTTAGTAATCAAAAAAATTATTTAATTTATTAATATAAAAATTAAAAATAGGACTTAAACTTAAAATAGTCATAACTTTCAATCTGGGTGTTCATCTAGGCTTCACGAGCTGTCAAACTAAATATGACAAAGAGATATATAATATTTGATATAAGGAAATCTTATACTCAGTCTTTTCATGGTCAAAAAAGGCTCAGAAGTTCTCCAAAATTGATTTTTAAGTTAAGGTGTCATAATTTAGAACATTCGATGGAATTTCAATTTAATTTTATTGGTACTTATTGTCTTTTTTGAGCGGTGTCTCAATTTAATCCTCGAAGTAACATTCATATTTATATGATGGTGTTGAAATTTTACCATTTTTCATCTAGTAGTTTTACTTATAAATAAAGATATACATTTATAAACCTATTTAAGTATAAAATGTATATTTAAATATATACATCAAATTATATATAAATACATATATACATACATGTACAAATTTATTTAAATATATATAACGTTTTTATATAAACATATATGTAAATATATACACACACACGCATAAAAATATTAACAAGCGCATAATGAATTTAAGTCATTAGTATAAAATCTAATTATAACATTTAACGCCAATTATTAAATAATTTGCGTTAAAAATATTTTTCACACTAGTTATTTAATAACCAAAGTAAAAAAAGTTGATAAGTTAATGTTTTAAGGTCAGTTATTAATGTAAATGACATTAAATATATTTTATAGAATATTTTTAATGTCGTTATTTAAAAAAATGATGTTAAATTCCGTTATTTCAAAAATATACATTAAAAAAATCCAAAAATATTTTTGACATTAGTTATTGCAATAGCAGACATAAAAAACCTAAAAAAATGTTATTTTTATTGTCAATTATTGTAATAAATGATGTTTAAAATAATTTAGAAAATGTTTTTAATGTTGATTATTAAAATAAACGACGTTAAAGGACACATAGCTTTCTTTTTTTTTCACATCGCGTCCATGGAATTTTTCTTTCCTGCCTACAAATTCATGTCATTACACACCAAAATTTCATTATTCGGCATCATCCTCATGCAATTGTTCTTCCACCAACAAATATATACACCCATGTGATTTTTCTTTATGTTTTTACTTCTCTCTCCATTCTCCATTCATAGAATCTAAATCATGACTGAATATCCATTATTTAGATTGAGATGGTGGCATGGAATTGATAAAAACTATGGTGAAAATTTCTATGATGATGGGTATATTTGTTCAAACATTATGATTTATCAATGATATTTCATAGAATTAAAATCCTTAGAATGATCTCTTTCATTCTCATCAATTTTGTATATTATCATTGTTAATAATGTTTGTTAATTATTATCATGATATCGTTAAACCATCATTATTTTTCCAGTTCTATAATTGTAAACTAATTATTTTATAACCATCATTAAAAATATAATTACAAAGTTTGTTAAAATAATGTTAATTAATAATTAATGTGATTTTTTAATTAAAAACTGATGTTTAAACCAAAAAATGTTGCGGTAATCAAAATGACATCATACATCATAATGAAATGAACAAAAACGTTTTCAGTTAGCATCGATCATTATCGAAACATGAAAAAATAAGAAAAGTGTAAAAATTTCATTTATTATACACGTACGTCACAAGTATTATTAAACCTATCATAGTGGAAATCACAGGAATGAAAACTTTCTAAGGGTATTCTGAAAACATTCAGTGGGAATATAATCATTATGCCCGCCATTGAAACAATACACATCTCACATATATTGACTTTTCTATTTCATGAGTTTATCATTAGAACTATGTTTTGTATTATTTCAACGATAAAAATACAAATTTATACCGTTTATTACTTTATTTATTATGAAAATTTTCATAACTATGTGTGTGGATTCCTTAATACTTAAACTTTTGTGTGTATTTTTCCTTTGTGATTGTCATTATTTTCCATCCAACTTGTTGGGTCCGAAAGATGAGATATTGGAAGGGAAATGAGATAGTACAATAAGTCAAAATGGATTATATTATTATACCATGTTATTAATTGGGCTGGGTTCCCATAACTTTTCTCAGATATCCGAAACCTAAATATACATAAATTATTATTTTTCAATAGTATTATAAAAAATGATATATTTAGGTTCGAGTTCGAGTTTTAAATGAGTTTTATCTTAAAAACACTATAAAATTTAATATGAATAAATACGAACAGGTATTTAAACAAGTTCAGGTTTAAAATGAGTATTGAATTTCATGTTCGGTTCAGGGTATGTTTAAAAAGATTTTAAACAAGTTCAGGTATGTTTTTTTGATTTTTTATGTTTTTAAAATGTTTTTAATGTTTTTTAAGAGGGAGACTTTCAGAAACCTTGTATAATAAATTTTGAGGGAGTGGAGTTCCTTTTATCATAGAGAACACTTTATCAAGTAATTAAAAATGATAAAAAGAGGGAGTGGTCCTATGGGGGATGGTTTGTTGCACCGTCCATGCACGCACGGAATGTGGTTCTTTGATGACGCACTTTGCACATGTGTCTTTATTTTTCCAACAAATTGATATGTTTGTTTCATCAGCCCAATTAGCTGAAAGGGTATGATCTGAACTGTCGATCAGATCAGCTGTGCGATCTAACGGACACGTACATTTGCTGATGGGTATGATATGGGCCACTTAAAGACATGTTGTTTTTTAAGAAAAGGTATTAACTCAATTCCAAAGGACATGATGACTTATCCGCATGCGCTACCACAGACCCGTGCAAGGGATGCACCAGTTTTTATCAGCACTAAGCAAAAAGCGCTGATAAAAGAGCGACATTTATCAGTACTAGCTAAAAGTGCTGATAAGTCTACCCTTTATCAGCATTTTTTAGTGCTGATAAATGTTTTTAATAAAAAAATATTATTAATTTATATAAAATTATTATATTTATATTCAAAAATAATTTTTATTTGTATACATTAAATAAAAAACACATGTTTATAATTAATATATATTTTTTAAGAATTCAAATATATATATAATGTTTTAAAAAAATATTTATAAGATTATAATTAAATATACATATATATATATATATTTAAATAATTTTAAGATTATAATAAATTTCAATAAATAATAAATATATTTTTTATATTTATAATTATACATTTATAACTATATATAAATATTTTTTAAATATATATATTTATAAATATAATTATAAATAAATAAATATATGTTTCAAATGAATTTGGTCAATAAATATATTGATGCGTGAATATAATTTACGTTCATGTGTTATGTATCATGAATATTCATTTATACATCACATCCTCATTTACTATTCATGTTGTCCCTATTAATGACTCGTTTTAATAATCTATACATTAATAGGTATATGATTCATTCATGTTATACCCTTAAAGCTATTATGTTATCATAAATACTTATAAAATTACAATAAATATATTTAAATAATAAAAATATTTATTATATTTATAATTATAAAATTTTAATTATATATAATTACTTTTTAAAATTTATTTATAATTATAATAATAACTATATATATATATAATTAATTATAATATTACATTTTTTTAAATGATATATATTAATTATATTTATAATTATATATAAATACTTTTTAAAAATATTTATTTATAATTATTAATATAAGTATATATATATATATATAAATATGCGACTTTAATGAATATATATATATACATATATCATTAGATATTATATTAATTTTCATTATTTATTTTTATATATTGATGCGTGAGTATAATTGATCCTATATGATCATAATGGTCATTTGCGGGCGTAATTGTGACTTATGTTCTAAATGTTAAAATTACATATATTATGATGACACACACATGCATATGTTATGTATTCATCATTATGAATGTTCATTTATTAACTAATGCAATCATTCATGTTATACCCATGAATTTATGTTCTTTTAAATATTATAAAATCACAATAAATATATTTAAATACTAAATATATTTATTAAATTTTTAATTATAAATTTTTAATTATATAGAAATGTTTTTTAAATTTATTTATTTATAATAATTATTATAACTATATATATATATGTATTTAAATAATTATAAAATTACAATAAATACATTTATTATAATTTTATAAATATATATTTATATATTAATATTCATACATATATATATATATATAATTATATAAAAATATTTATAAAAATATTTATTTATAATTATAAATATAAATAATTATATATATATATATATATTTAAATAATTATAAAATTATAATAAATATATATAATAATTATAATTTTATAAATATATATAATTATAGATAATATTTATAAATATATACAAATATTTATACATATATAAAACACCATACACACTAGAAATGCAGATCATGGCCCCCCAAGGGATAGACCACCCATCAAGCCTTATTTATTCAGTACATGACCCGAAGATCCAGTGGTAATGAAGCTCATTACATGGCTCAAATACCCACAATCTGACCCGAAGGCCTAGTGCAACGTCATGCCTGCATCATGTCCACGTCACCGTCTGTCTGCGTCTTGTCTGTATCGCCGCCTACCTGCGTCATGCCTGTGTCACCGCCTGCTAACGAAAATTCACTCCCACCAGGATTTGAATTTGGTTCTGATGGAGAATCACATGGCACCTCTACCACTGAGGCACACCCCAACTGGACAAATATTTATAATTATATTTATAACTAATATATATATAAATAATTATAAAATTATGATAAATATATTTATTATATTTATAATTATAATTATAAATAAATATTTCTTTATTTATAGCCAAAAATATAAATATAAATATATATTTATTTAAATACTAATTTAATTAAAAAAAATAAAAATAAATATATATTAGGTCTTCATAAATGATTTTTTAGCGCTAATAAAGATAACACTTTATCATCGCTAAAAAAGCATTGATAAATACATGCTTTATCAATGCTATATTTTCAGGACTGATAAATGAATATTTTATTAATGATTTTTAGTGTTGATAAAGTTATACATTTATCAACGCAAAAAAAAAACATCGATAAATGTTTGTTTTATCAGCGCTTTATATTTTAGCACTGATAAATACGTCCTTTATCAGCGATTTTTAAATAGCGATGATAAAAGCTTGTCATGTTTCTATAAATGGAACCCTAACAAATCCACTTGATGCTCTACCCTCAAGATTTCACAAAATTCGAGCTCGACCTCCGTCGTCGCCGCCTCCGTCTCCTCCACCTCCGCTACCCTCACCTCTGTCGCCCCTACCTCTGCCTCCGCTGCCCCTGCCTTAGCCGCCGCCTTAGCCTCCTCCCCCACCTCCACCTTCGCTACCCCCGCCTCCACCGTGCCCGCCCCCGCCTCAACCACCTCCTCCGCTACCCCTTTCTCTGCTTCCCCTGCCTCAGCCGCCACCTCCGCCTCCTCCCCCACCTCCGCCTCCGCTTCCCCCCGCCTCCGTCACGCCTGCCCCTGCCTCCGCCTCCGTCGCCCCCACCTCTACCTCTGCTAACCCCACCTCATCCGTTGTCTTCACCTCCCCCCATGCCTCTGCCTCCGCTGACCCTGCCTCAGCTGCACCCGCCCCCACCTCAACCGCCGCCTCCGCTACCCCCTTATCCACTATCCCCGCCTCAACCACCTCCTCCGCCTCCTCCCCTGCCTCCGCCTCCGCTTCCTCCACCTCTGTCGTGCCCACCCTCACCTTTCCCTCTGCCTCTGCCGCCCCGCCTCAGCCACCACCTCTACTTCCCCCGCCTCCGTTGCCTCCTTCTCTGCTACCCCCCACCTCTGCTGCCCCTACCTCCATCTCCGCCTTCGTTGTCCCCGCTGCCCCCCGCCCCAATTACAGCCGCTGCCACCGCTTCTTCCACCACTCCCGTCATCCCCACCTCTGCTACCCCTATTGTCCCTACCTCCAGACCATAAGTTCCATACAGTTTAAATTTATGTTTCATATTATTTGTGCATATGTACTATAGATGTTCAATATGTTCTCCAGTGACAGACACCTCTTGAGATTTCATAGAGAGTCTAATCCTTAGATAATAAAGGATTTTTTGAAGTTTGAGATTTATGATATCTGCTTAATTGGAAGATCCATATACCAAATACCAATTGTTTCATTAGATTAACCTTTCATGATGTATTGAATCATCAGTTGATGTTTATCTAAACCCATGACAATACTATCCTACTGTGATTGGGGTTTGATCTTCTACTCATGTTTGTGGATAGATAACTTGTTGTTCCCTATTAGAAATTGATTATTATAAGCTTGGTATTTTGAGAAGGGCCTATGATATTAGATTTTATATCTAGGTTTTACCTCTCCTATTCCCCTTAACTATATTACAGATACAATATGTTATTTTAATAGTTGAGGGTTTTCTCATTGTAATGCACCTCAATTTTCAGAATATGACTACTTTATTATTAGTTATTAGATAACCTAGATTGGCTTAGGGAACTAATGTGTAATTATAAGAACTATTGAAGGAAGTTTTTTGTTGGGATCTTTATGACCTTCCTATCTTGTTATTCTTGAAGTTTGAGCTTATGTGTAACACCTAATCATTAACTATAGTAAGTAAATATGTTATTGATGATGTTTGATATTTTTGAAAGCTGTTGAAGAATAATTTATGATTACTGATTTTATTGGATACCAAATGATTTATCAAAAGATATATTTTCATTGAAAGAGGATTCATGTTAATTAAAATGTTTCCCAGAGGTTTCTATATATATTTTTTATTTGGGTTTTTAAAGAGTTAGAGCGGTATTAGAATGAGTTGGAGATTTCTGAGAAGCACAATAGTCATCTCCATATCATGGTGAATTTAGAAACCCTATATAACTCCAAATTAAGTGTGATTACCTGTGTATTGAGATCATCCATGATAAGATCATCAAAATAATTGGTCATCCTGAGAACTTGAACTATTATATTCCCCTTGTGTATGATCCCAATCTATGTATGTGTTCCATTTCTTAGAACTATATTTGGATAGATTCATGTTCATATGGGATATATATTGATTCCTTGATTTCATACCTTTGGACTAAACTCAAATTTAACTTTTATATTGTTTTCCCCAATCATTTAAACATTAATAGAGCAATATATACCAATTCATGTAAGTTTTTCTATAGTATCCTACTTTAGTACTTAAAATCTTGTTTTGTGTTTGGAAAAGAATATTTTTGAACGAAAAAGGATATTTTATTAAGGAGTTTATTTTAAAACCAAATTTTTGAGGGAATGAAAAATAATTTAATGGTTGAGAAATGTTTTAAATATGGGTTTTCTTCTCTTTTCATTTTTACATGAAATTTTTGGTATTGAAATTAAAACGGGATTTTGAGAAATGAATTAATTTTTGAAACCATGTGTGAAGATTTCCTTATAAGAAGGATTTTTTTAATTTGAAATGTTTGATATGTGGTTGATTTAATTATGGAAAATAAGAGAAAATTTTGGAAAATTTTGGAAATTATTTAACATGAAAAATCTGGAATTAATTTTTAATAATTTGGATTGTTTTTAATGTGTGTATGTATTTTTGAAAGAGTGTTTGGAACTAATTAGTTTATTTTAAAAAGGGTGTGGTATTTTAAAGAGGAATCTGTATAAATGGTTGGTTTTTGTAATGGGATTTCAAGTGTGATTTTATAAATTTTTTTCAAAGGACATCTAAAATGTTGTTTTTTCCATAATTTTTTAAGTCTAGATTTTTATAGAATTAGAAAAACCATTACATTATATAGAGAAGAATAGTAGATTTATTATAATACAATGGAAAGGGAACATCACTAACTCTATCCAACCCATAGGACATCCATCATGACCTCACTCCCACAAAAAGTGAATTATTGTTTAACTCCATTGCAACTCCTAAACCTAATTTGCATCAAACATCACCTGCATGGTTTAAATTAGGGGATCCCTCAACAATTACATCTTCTTTTTGGTTTGGTGTTAGCTTTTAAGGGGATGAGTCTTAGACAACAAAATATAATAATAACTATCATTCAAATGTTGAGTTCCCCTTATTTGAAAGATACATTTTGTGTATTTATTTTGTTAAATATTTATATCATATAATCAAATAGGATGAATTTGAATAAAGAATGGATGGATTTCAATCGTCGGACAAAAGAGTACGAAGATGGAGTGAAAGAGTTCACCAAGATTGCAAAAAGATCATGCTTATGACCCTTCTCAAATCTTTTGTATGTGTTTACATTGTTTTTATTCAAGACAAATCAATCTAGAGGAGTTAGAAGAACACTTGATCTATCATGGAATAGATAGAAGTTATAAATGCTGGAATAAACACAAAGAAAAAGCTAATATAGCTAGTGGCCGGGATAACATTGGGTTTTATGGATCATCTAAAATTATTAAAAGTGCAGACAATGAAGAAGACTATATCGAGGATGTGATTATAGATGTGAATGATGATGAAGATCGTATTTGGGGAATGAAAAGGATACTTGAAGATAAAATTTGTGATTACCCAAAATTATTTGAGATGTTAAAGAGTCGTACAAAGACGTCATTGTATGTTGGCTGCACTAAATATACAACATTGTCAATCGTACTAAAGTTGTATAATTTAAAAGCATGCAATGGATGGAGTGATGATATTTTTATGGAATTACTTTCTATCTTGAATGAAATGATCCTAGAAGATAATGATCTCTTGAGCCGAACATACTATGAAAAACGAATGCTACGCTGAATGGGTATGATCTCTGAAAGAATACATGCCTGTCCAAATAACTGTATATTATTTCAAAGGGACCACAAATCATTTACAGAATTCCCAAAGTGTGGTGATTCTCAATACAATAAAGATGAATATGGTCCTACGAAAGTTTCATGGTACTTTCCAATCATTCCATAGTTTATGTGCCAATATGGAAGTGAGGAGACTACAGGTCAATTGATGTGGCATGCTGATACAAGAATTAAATATAGGAAATTTTTTCACCTAGAAGACTATCCTTAATGGAATAGAATTGATCATGAGAATCCTGAATTTGGAAATGATCCAAGAAACCTTCTTCTTACTTTATTTACAGATGGAGTGAATCCTTTTGGTTTTTAACGCAGCACTCAGATTACATGGTCGATTATGTTGGTAAATTATAACTTTACACCATGGTTATGCATGAAACTAAAATACATCTTGTTATCTATGCTTATATTAGGACCAAAACAACTGGTAATGATATTGATGTTTATTTGTTTCCATTGATCAAAGATTTGAAATTATTATGGGATTCAGGTGTTACTTTGTATTATGCTTACAGGAATGAAGATTTCATGTTGAGATCCATGTTTTACGGGATGATAAACAAATTTCCTACTTATGTATTTTTTAGGATATAACATTAAAGTAACTCAAGGGTTTCCCATATTCAAACAAGGCACACAGTCAATTAGGTTATAAAATTCATCAAAAACTATGTTTCTAGGACATCACAGATTTCTACCTCGATGGCATAAGTACCGATCTTGGACAATATCATTCAATGGAAGTTCAGAAGAATGTACATCACCATCTCTACTAACAGATGATCAACTATTTAATAAAGTAAGAGATATTGAAATTGCTTTTGGTATACAATTTTCGAAAAACCTTATGAAAACTAATTGTAAAAAGTGATCTGTTTTTTTGAATTACCATACAAGAATTTTCTGTACATCAGAAATTTTCTTGATGTTATGCATGTTGAAAAAAATGTATGTGATAGTGTCATTGATAAATTTCTAAATACACCTAGAAAAACAAAGGATGTAAGTAAGGCTAGGTTGGGCATGATTGACATGGGAATACGAGAAGAGTTGACACCAGTGAGGGGTAAAAAATGAACTTTTCTTCCTCCAACTACTTATACTCTTTCCACATAGTAGAGATATTAGTTTTACAACATCTTAAATTATGTAAAGGTTCTAGAGGTGTATTCACTAAATATCAAGAACATTATGTCGATGACCGATTTAAAGTTAAAGGGTCTGAAATCACATGAATTCGATGTTTTCCTACAAGATCTAATTCTTATAGATTTAGGTTGCATTTTTTTCAAGAATGTCCATCATACATTAACCAAGCTATGTTTCTTCTTCAAATCTATATGCATAAAAGTTATAGACCAGAAAAAATTATCGACTATGGAAAGATAAATTGAATTCATATTATGTGAATTGGAAATGTTCTTCCCACCAATATTATTTGATATGATGGTTAATTTGATGGTTCACTTGGTGAGAGAGATTCGACTATGTGGTCCTGTACACTATAGATGGATATACCCCATTGAACAGTATATGAAGATTTTGAAAGAGTATGTCAAAATTTAAATTTGTCCCGAGGGTTGTATTGTGGAGTGATATATTATTGAATAAGCTGTTGAATTTTGTATAAAATACCTATCCGGTGTGGAAGATATTGGTCTACAGAAATATCATCACACTGGGCGGCTTGTAGGTGAAGGAATTTTTAGAAGATATTTTTCACAATAAATATTACAGATTGGGATTAGGCTCACCATTATATTTTTCATAACAGTTTAGAGGTTTCCCAATATGTTGAAACCCATAAGAAATTCATAGGCTTTTGAATCCATCACGGTCTGAAATATAGATATCAAACACACATAATCAAAAGTTTATAGGATAGTTTTGGGACCATACTTTTAAGGAGTCAGATGAAAATCCAGATTTAATTTCTGAATGACTTCAATGGATAGCCAGAGGACTAAGCATGTATGTATTATCTTACGATGGTTATGTAATTAATGGTTATACATTCTATAAAAATGAACACGATGAAGACAGTACCATGAAAAATAGTGGAGTTACACTTGTGGCTTAAGTGATGCATGTTTTTGGTACTAATGATAGAAATCCAATTTACACGAATATGTTATACTTTATCATCATCAAAAAAATATAGGATTTGGATTATACAATATTATAAGTGCGGTTTTTTAATAAAAGTGGGTTGATAATAGGAGTTTTGTTAAAATATATGAATTGGGATTCATAAAAGTTGATTTCAGTAAGGAAGTGTACAAATATAAACTGTTTATAATGGAACTATAGGTAACACACATATTTTATGTTCCATATCCTGCCAACCAAAATTAGTAATTGTTTTGTTATTGATTAAAACCACAAATGTGTCAGATGAAAATTCAACTAAGGATGAACCTTTCATAGGGACATAACAATCATTTTGTAGTGGTCCCAATGTAGACGGAATTTTGTATGTAAAAGGAGACCACACTGAAGGGATTTGGATTGTCAGGACCAAAGTCCTAGATACCCTAAGAGTGGGGGGGGGGGGTGAATTAAGGAATAGATATTCTTTTGTTACTTTTTCTTCCTACCCCACTAGATCTTGACCTCTTTGTTATAAGGGTCACTTTGTTTGCACTTATGTGTTTATGCAGACTATATTCTTTCCTTCTTTATCTGGTTATGATGCTTTGAATGAAATACAGAGATGCAGGGATGAAAGTAGGTAGATAGAGAGTTTTTTACTTGTTTCACCCTCACTGGGCTACGTCTAAGGAGTATACACTGGCGATGTACTGATGTACCAAATCCAACATAAATGCATTGTTGTTTACAATGTTCAGAGCATACTCACTATCCCTCCTAGTTTACAACCAATCACAAATTGAAAGCTCATTTCTCTCTCAACTGAAGTGTGCTCACTGCTTCTTTAAAAGATCCAGTCATAGTTTATAGACCTATAGGTGTCTTAAATTGAATGAATACCTACATCCTCAACTGTATGTAGATTCTCTATTGAATTTCTACTTTTATCCACAAATGAATAACACTTTACCACAGAATAGAACTGGGCAACCTCAAATTTTACGCCCAACCCTTACTGTTCCTTGCACGTAATTCCCTTGCCTTATGCACAAAATATCTATTTTTGGCATGCAATCCCAACCCCACATTTCACACAACCTCAAAAATTATGCAAAACCTTCATTTTACTCACACTATTAACTTTTACGTTCAACATCACTTTTTAGGCTCAACACCAAATTTTTCACGCAACTCCCTTTGCGTATTTTTTTTATGTGCATCAGAGATCAGATCTTCTCTATGTCTCGAGATTCTTCAAATGAGGGGGGGTAACCTCTTATTTATAGGTTTCCATGATCCCTGAGCACAAAACCAATCATTTCATGCAAAATGTCTCATTCTGTGCACAATGCTTTTCGTGCAAGAACCATTTTTCACGCACATCTTCAGATTTTTCGTGCACCTCATGTCTTTGCCATTTTTTGGTGTTCTGATCCCAAAACACCTTTTAGGACAAAATTACAACCTTCTTTCCCTATTTCATGTAAAAACAATTTAGGGGCACATTCCATGTTTTTTGAGCACCTTCATTTTCTAAAAATACATCTCTCCATTTTCCGATTTTTAGGTCGAAAAAATTTGCAAACACTAGAAAACTGTGCCACTTGTATCTTCTCTTTTTATACCACCTCTAGATCATCCATTCCTTTGTCGAGGTTCTTCTATCAATCATGGATTGTCAAAAAAATATCTTGAACCTTAAAAATCACCATGGATTCCCCCTTTTTCAACAAACTAAACTTAGAAACCCACCTTTTCAACAGACAAAACATCAAGGCCTTCTTTTTCAATAAACACAACCAACCCAAAAATGCTTCAATGTTTCCTTGGGGGTTTTTTTCCACAAAAATATCCCCCTTTGGGTTGGTTGACAACTATTGAATAAAATGATACCAAATTAATGCTTCAGCCACCATTAACCTTTTATGATTCTGATAGTGATCAAGTATTCACTCAGCACATACTATAAGCCCATATGAGCAATGATCGGCATGCAAAACATGAGTAATTTAAAAGTTCATCAGTGAATCACTTCATTTCTGGCACCAATTATTGATACTCAACAGATACCAATTGATGATTACTAGAAACCTTCTGACACCATTCCAACACCACTATTCTACTTTTATCACGATCCTCAGCTGTCATGATATCTTTTCTTTGATCGATCACTTCTAGCATCGTCTGATTTAATACTCCCCCTATCTTCTTATAGTTTCAACTCCTCTTCAGCTGCAACACCTCTTCAGTACTGTTTCCTATTTTATCTAAGCTAAGTATTGGATGAACACTTCGATAATCATCATGTTGCTCCTCCTACTAGCTTCAACTCCTCTTAAGCTTTCACCCTCCCCTATCTCACTGCTCCATATGTTATCTTCTCCCTGTATATTTCATGATTTCTCAAATAGCCACAATGTATCCCTCTTGAACAATCACTATTTCCCCCCCCCACTTTTTCAATGAACCCAAAGGTCACTCATTTGTGGTCTGTAATAGGGTAAAAACACATATTAGTACATTAGGGAAAAACAAATCATACCTCGTGAAGAGGGGGGAATCCCCCATCCATGCTTTTTCAAGTGCAGGGAGTTGACTGAACTCCCAGAGCCAGTCGATGCCTCCCAAATGCTTCTTTGGGCAAGGCCTTTGTCAGAATATCAGCAACATGTGGATCTGTAGGAAAAATACTCCAAATCCACCCGTCCTTACTCCACCTTCTCCTTGATAAAATGATATTTGATCTTAATTTTCTTGTTCCTCGAATAATGAACGAGATTTTTTTTCAATGATTTATAGCACTAGAGTTATCACACTAAATTCTGATCGGAGATTACACTTCCACACCCAAATCATCAATTTGATTCATCATCCACAATAACTATATGCATGCATGTGTGGCTGAAATATACTCAGCTTTTACAGTGATCAATGAAATACAATCTTGTTTCTTGCTCAGCCAAGAAATACACAACCCACCAAGATAAAAGGAACCTCCGGACATTGATTTTCAATAATCTGCAGAACTAAAACTATCTACATTTGTATATCCCATGCCTGTTTCATCCAGGTAGAAACCAGAATTATAATCTCCTTGGAATTATCCATTCCGAAACCTTCTCAACACCTCCTTTTCACAATTCAGAAAACTGGTTTTACTATGCTTCATCATATCCTTCAAAGATTATGTCTTCGAAAAATACTAATACCTTCATAGTTTGATTGAAATAATTGTTGAAATATAGATTGAAATCAATTCCTCCATGCTGAAAACTGAGCTTCTTCAAAAACTGATCCAACATTGAATACCATGCTCTTCTGGCTTCTCAATATCTAATTCTTCTTCTGAAACCCCATTCACAAATTCATACTTGACATGCATCTGGAAAATTTTGAACTTCCGTTGCACATCAATGTCCATGAATAAGCTGATTGTATTCTGACTTGTCACATATGCAAATATCCCATCGACATCGATATCCCTTATATGGGAGTAGCTTTGCACACTAGTCATGATTTGTTTCGAATCACTGCTCCATCTTACTTGTCATCCTCGAAATTCTCTACCATGTTTAATTCTTCTAACCTTGGTAAAGCTATTCATTCATATCTTGAACCAAATTATCATCATCAATTCTTTATTTCAATCATTTAGGGTCTACCTGTGATAAGTATCATGATTTCTATAGAGTTCCCATATTTTTTATCTAGACTAGAAAAATATGATCACCAATGACACTTTTCCTGTCAATTTTAGCTCGACTCTTTGGCATCTTTAGAGATATAGACTTGACTTCTTCATGCTCATTATCTGTATTTGCTTCAAAATCATCATTTTTCACTTTTTATCCCCCTGAGTTTCTTAACACTTCATCACTTTCCACAAGCATATTGCCACTGTATCATTTCATTTCTTTCAACTTATTTTCTCAGCTTCTTGTTGAATGACTGTTGATATTATCTCGCAGCTTCTTAGTATCCTGAAAACAGTCAGCTGATACCACAATGTTGGAAGAAAATAAATAATCATGAAATACATGATTGTTGCTTCTTCAGTGCAATTTTTCTTCTCTCAGGGGACAACTAACACCTGAACTGGGGCATGACATTTTCAATGCAGACTCTTTATCATATCATCTACTCTTTATATAGTACACAACCATCAACATAGATTTGAATTAAAGGACCATTGTGAAACAATACTTGTTGAATCTGATATCATATGTGAACTTCAACTATTTTAATCATTATCTTCTCACATAATTTCATCAACCATTATGAACCTTTGATAAATTTCATCTGATGAGGAGATAGAATACTCCCCCTATGAAGTCAATATCTTCTAGTTATAAGGAATATTGTTTAGACCCATAAACATTTTTCTTCTATAGGTCACTTACATCTATGGGATCATCATTGGGTAAATTCACCACTTAGCAGTGAGCCATCAACAAAATATCTAAGCCTACTGAGTAGGAAATCAATGTATTAAACAAGTGATAAGGTTGATAACACAATCACTGTCTATTTCACTCAGTTGCTCCCATTATTTTTCAATTATGGTTCCCGATTTAAATCAATTGAAACTCTGGAGCATATCACTTCATCACTCTGCATCTTTTGATACTACTTCCCCTTGGATTGTATCTCCCAAAAAGATAAAACATATGAATCATCAGTTAATAGTATTTATATATATTGGGAGAGGGGATCTTCTAGAATCCTCAAGAAGAATATTTTGGTTGTTCTTGAGAGGCCAACTCTTTGATTTTTTCTTGAAAAACATCACACTCTCTCTTTGCCTGCTTCAACTACTTTTCCACCTTCAACTATTCTAGCCATATGACTAGGCATTCTTTACCCACATTCTAAGTCGTCTTTTGATATTACGATTCTGGATGCTTAGCCTTTTTCAAAATTTTTTAATTAATCCCATTAGTATAAATTTCCTTCTTTGATGCTCCACCAATATGCCATTTTTCATGATTCTTTCTCAGAGCAAGAATATCTTCACAGATCATCTGCTCTTACTTCTTCTTCCATTGAAGATCTCTTTCTATTACCTTCACATCCCATTGTCTGGCATGACATGAAAATTTTCTAAGACATTCTTTAGTCATATATCTTTTATCAATTGTCTGAGTCATGTCACCCTTTCTTGTTGGGTTTGAATCTTCCACTGATTTCACATTCTTCTTACTCACAACTAGAGTTGATCTTCCCTTGCTCTTCTTGGTTTTTTCACATTCTCTCCATGAGATCTATTGTGACTGTACTAGAGGAGGTGATTGATACACCTTTCGTTGAGATTCTCGTGATTTTCCTGAGATTGTAAATGTAACTCCCCGACCCCAAAAGCCCAGAGTCGGTGCATTATTTTAATACATTATAATTATTACGAGGAATCAATTCCCAAAAGACTTATCAGTTTAGCAGTCTTGGAAAATAGATTACATACATGAATGTTACATTACAATTAGAAAATAAACACAACATAAATGATCCTTTGAGAATGCCATTAATCCCATAGCTTAACCCTTCTTATCAATCATAATACACTTCTTTGAATCATGGGAAAATATAACTTAAGAAAGGGGTGAGCTCAAACACTTGGTAAGGATAAAAATATAAGGGAAACTTTCACAAATAATCATAAACATTTAAGGCAATTTATAAGACTAAAACACAATCATTTTAAACATAAAATTCTACATAATATGGTCAATATAAATCAAATAATTCCATTTACTTATTCACATGGATATTCTACTAGTAGAATAATCACATGCAATATCAATAGCCAATTTCTTAATGATGGGATGTATAATGCCAAACTTCATAACCACATTTTCAAGGCCTTGTGCCAAGAATAAAAATAAGATTTTTTCAAGGCCTTATGCCAAGACACTAGTTTGTCTCATTAGACCTACCGATTCATCGAGGAGCTATAGTGGGCTCCACTGGCCACTTACTATGTCCAATTCATTCTTCATATGAAAAGGATTAAACATAACATAAACATTCGTAATAAAACTAGCATACGAAATGTCAATACTTTATCCATAAACCATGAATGGTATAAAAATAACACATCCACAGTCAAACATATCACAGAACTTCAATACAATATGTAAGATTTGTATCATAATAAATCAACCTCGATCAAGAATAATATCCTGTAAAGGATGTTGACATAGTTGAAAATGACCAGAAAAAATCATTGAGAGAAATATCCCTTTTTCATGAAATCATTTAAAAGTCACATAATTTATAAAGGAATTCATTTAGAAGAGAGTTTTGAATCAAAGTGTCCCATACCGCTTTGAAACTTTTTAAAGGAATTAGCATTTTAAAACATTCATGTCCATATAAATAAATCCTTAAACCCATTTTGAAAACATGGACATTAATGGGAAAGGTTTAGAAGAATAAATCTTTAAACCATTTAAAATGATGTTTTAGTAAAAAAATACCTTAAAAATAATCCCTTTTAAAACTATTTTATGAAACGTGGTCATGAATAATAAATATGTCCCAATGGATACTTACGTAAAAACAACCTCAGATGATAAAGATATTATGAAATTAACCCTTACCTTGCACTTTACTTTGGTCGAGGGTACGTTTAACCTCCTGTATAATGACCATAGTATGTTATTAAATTATTTCAGAACCATATTCATATTTATTATATCGTAAATGATTAATTTATGACTTTATACTACCCATTTAATAATTATTTCCATGTTAAATTAATATTTTGGGTAATAATCTCTTTCTTTATCATACGTGTTTTAACTTGTTATTCTTGATCGTATCATTTCGATCATGCTTTACATACTTACATAATATAACACATGATTTAAATATCATATATATTTTGAATATAAATATGTATAATAGATAGATATATGAAATGGAAAACACCATTTATGGAGACGGTAGGCCATACGTACGCATAAATGTTGTTTCCGTTTTCATATCATATTGAAAGGAACTAAGTGATTAAGATATATATATATATATATATATATATGTTTTTAGTAGCATTACTATGTCATATATTTCATACTTATTAATAATATTTTTTTTATAATAATCATTTAATGGTGAATGTGGAAATGAATCTCAACGCGTTGTGGAGACGATAATCCGTACGTAAGCATGAGTGACAATATCATTATATTGAGGGTGAAATCATATGTAATTTGATGTTATATCATATATACAGAATCTTTAACATGTTATATTTATTATTTACACCAGTTATACTCATTATTATACCCATCCAAATAATTAAGTGTTTGAATAACAAACTACACCACGACATGGAGACGGTAAGCCGTACATATGCACGTATGGTGGATTTTTCATTTATAGGATGGATAGAATAATGAATATGGTTGTACTATTTTTATAATAACATCACATTATATAGAAGATACTAGATTTATTATTTTATAATGGAAACAAAAATTAAAGAGGAAGTGGAAGAAGAAAAGAACTTGAAAGAGGTGATGAAATATTTACCTCTTCTTCAGGTTATTCCTTTTGATTTGATCAAAAGGGATCCTTAGGATGGATTTTTGACCAAAAGAAGGCCTCTAGGATGAAGTGAGGGAAGATGGGAGCATATTTGGGCAGGGTTTGGTAGAGCCAAATTGTAGAGACCCAAATATTGACGTACATAGACATTACATTACTTTTGAGTAATACTTAATACATGACAAAAACAAACACCCAATGACAGTATTAGTTTAGTGTCTTTGGAAACTCAAAACAAAATCTTCTAATCATGATGAATGATCTTCAACATCTCCCATAAAGATCTTCCCCTTTTGTTTTCTTACCTAAAACGTTTCTTTATATCCAGGGGAAAAGAAAACATAAAAAGGGTGATATCAAATGCTCACTAAGGGAAAATATGGAGAACATAAAACAACCCATAAACATTTGAACCTAAAAACATGAACATAAAGTTTAAACATCAAAATAATGAGCAATGACATTAAACATGGAAGTACGTAAGGCATAGATCATAATGGAACATCAATCATGATAAAATAGCATGGGAATAAAACATGTAATTTTGGAAAACCATTAATCATATGTTATGATTTCCATAGTAGCCAAGGCATTGCTGCCAAGACCATAATAGTGGACAAAGTCCATTACTGAACTGGGTTTACTTGTCATTCTAGCCCTATATTACTGAACCAGATTTACTTGATGTTCCAGTAATGTATATCTCATGAGATATAAATCTTTAACCAATGCATTGGAGGGAGATATAGGTCCCACCCATCTCATAACGAAATCATTTTTTCATGTGCCAAAAAATAAACATAAATCATTCGTCATAACCCAAAGAGTAATATGGGTTTCATAAACATCATCCCATCATAATATAATCCATATAAAACAAATATATATAATTTCATCATAAGAAAAATCAAACCATGTAAATGACAGAGACTTTATACTTGAAACATAAACATAATAAATAATTTCATCTTAGATGGAAAATTGTTTTGATAAAACACTTGAAATAAATTATTGAGGAAAATATCCTTTATTCTTTAAAATCATTTTCTTTTCACAAAATTACATGCAATTTTAAAAGAAAATGATTTTTTTGAAAATATTCATGAAATATTGTACAGTAAGATTCATGAAAATAAGGCATTATAAAACTGTAAAAATCTATTCATACCGTATAAGTTAAAAAAAACATTCTTCTCGTACTTTTTCCAGAAAAGTCAAAAAGTACCTTATATGGTAATCAAAATAATGATTCCTTCCATACTACATAGTAAAAGTCAAAAAGGGGTAAACATGACTTTAAACATACATGGAAGAATAGTAAAAACTTTATGAATTTTTTTTTATAAAACACAGATATGGATGATAAATATAACCCCAGTAAATACTTACTAATATACAATCTCAGATAAGAATGAGATTGGAATAATTATCCCTTACCTTAGGTCCAATTTCTTCCGTACGTGTCCAAAACTCTTGTATAGTGGGTTTAAACATATTATTAACTTGTAACAGAACCGTAATAATATTTATGATATCATATATTATTCACTTAGGACTTTATATTACCCGTTTATTTTTCAATTCCATGTTAAATCAGTGTTTTGTGTAAAATCGTTTTATTTATCGTACTTGTTTCGACTTGTTGTTCTTGATATTATTACTTATATTCTTATTTACTTAATTATATAATGTAAAACATGATTTATATATAATATATATTCAGAATATAAATATATATGATAGATCGATAAATGGAATGAAATACACTGTTCATGGAGACGGTAGACCGTACGTACGCATGCACGCTGTTTTCATTTCCTTATTAAATTGAATGGAATTAATTAAATGAAACATATATGTACATAAAACCAGTATCATTATTATTTCATATATTTCATGATTATTTATTATATATACTTTATATTCATACTTTAATGGTTAATCATGGAGAATGAATCTCATCGCGTTTTGGAGACGGTAATCCGTACGTACACCCGAGCGATGATATCATTCCCATAATTATTGAATGGAATTGGAGTGGATGATATAATTTATCAGAATTATTATAATTTTATAATAATAATATATAGTTATTATTTCTACCATTATACCCATCCAATTAAGGTTGTGGTGGAAAATAGATTACACCACGAAGTGAAGACAGTATTCCGTACGTACGCACGCGCGGTGATTTTGTTTTTCAAAGGATGGATAGAAGGTGAAATAGGGTTCTTTCATATTTATAATAACATATCAGTATATGAGTGATACTGATGTTATTACTTTATAAATAAAGAAATAAATAAGAGAAAGTAGAAGAATAAATAAAATTGAAAGAATCGGTAAAGGATATTACCTCTTATTCGACGCGCCTCTTCTAAACCTCCTCTTAGGGCACTAAAGATGGTCTTTGAAGAATACCAGGACCTCTATTATATTTCTAGGTAATTGGAGAATGGAAATTTGTAGGGGTTGGTCTAGATTTACGGATCAGAAGTTTGTGAAGAGGAGAGGGAGGAGGTGCCCTTTTATAAGAGAGGAGAGGGGCACTTTTGGAAACCTCTAAAATATTAATTTATAATATACCCAAACCCCACTTAAAAACATAAAAAATGATTAAAATATTAATCTTATATGAGATAGAGTTGTAATATCATCAACCAATAAGATTTATACATGTTGGTAATTTATTTTAAACCTTATCAACTTGATTTATCCTTATTTAATCTATTTAACTTTATTTGTGGTAATAATATTCTAAATTTTAAATTGTTATAAAAAAATACTTATGTGTTTTTAATTGTCCATAATTGGATACTTTATGACATTGTAGACCATATAAATTTAAATTTATAATTTTTAAATATTTTTTTGATTTTTAAACAATTTTATAATATGTTATTTTTATAAAATAACAAGTGTCAATTTTGACACTATTCAATTATTTGAATTTAAATAAAATACACAAAGAGTATATATTCGAACCAAAATATTTAATAGATTCATAAAATGTAATATTGATATAAAAATTTTTTGGATCACATTAATTAGTTCATATAATATTTATTTTAATATTTTTAAAACCATTTATTTGAAATTTCTCTTAATAAAATAATTACTAAAACATTTTTTGTATAATTATTTAATATACTTATTTGTTGCATTAAAATTACAAATAAAATACTATGATGAATATAAATCTAATATTATTCGTAATAATACTTTTAGTAGAATTTATATTCTAAAAAACCCAAATTTTAAAATGATATGTTTATTAAATTATGAAGGTGACAACTTTGACATCATTTAAAATAAAATAATATAAATGTCATAATCTGTTTTATAAGACTCTAAATAGTCCACAAGTAGACTCTTGGATGATTAGGGTATATATATACTCTACAAATAAAGTTTGGTCAAGTTTAGGGTCCTTTTGATGGGTATTATTATTTCAATAAAAACTATATTATTGATTTTTTCCCTAAATAAATAATTTCTACATCATTAATGTATAAGCTATTAAGGTAATTATATATTTCTTAAAAATCCCAAATAAATTACCATGATGAATAAAAAAATTTTATCTTTTAAATGAGAATTTATAATCGAATTTATATTATGTATATCCTTATATTAAAAATACTTTAATTATTAAAGTTTGAGTGAGACATATTTCACTTTCTTTAAATAAAATAAATTAAAGGTCTTAATCACATCCAAGTGGGTTCCAAAAGATACCATTTAGACCAAAGTATATTTTAGGACAAAATATAATCATCCAATTATATTAATACTAGTGTTAAAGTAATTTTATAATATTATATTTACCATTAATTACCCGATTTACCTTTAACTGTTGTAAATAAAATTTACTGTAGTTACTATTCATAATGTATTAATATAACAAGTAGACTATTAACATAATTTGGAACTACTGATTTCAAAAATGGAATCCATTTTTCCAAATTCAAAACACAGAAGTTGCAGTGTTTAATTTAAAATTAATCCCGCTGTTGAGAAAACAGGTTTCAAAAGTTAAAACATTTCAAAAGATTGAAATGTTTTTACCTATGATTTCAATGTAAAATTAATGCTAATGACATAAATTATATGAAATAGTAAAAATATATTCTATTTATACTTTTAAACCATTTAATAATATATTTTAACCATATAAACTATTTTGTTGAAAAAAGTTGTTTTCAATTAAAATTTATCATATTTTTACAATTCATCAAAATAAGAAACTTATCAGAAAAATATCAAAAATTTATCCAAAGTAAATTTATATATCCTTATTTCAATGAAGAAGTTTAATTTGTCAAATTGAACTTATAAACATGTCAAAAACTAGATTTAAAGTGGGTGCTCCATCAAAAGGTGACAAAACTACATTTTTTGAAAAATACTAATTTTACCCGATTTTTTTTTTCTAATACCATATTCTAGAATATGTTTAAGATAAATGACATTGTTATAAAATTAAAAATTTGGTTAATTCATTTCATAATGGCTAGTTCATAATAACAATATATCGTTGTTTAGTGAAACTCAGTATTGCGCACATCACATGCTATTGAGGAAGGTCGCTCTTGCGTGCAACACAAGCCAAGAATAGTGTTTGCGTATACTAAAATATAATATAGTGTTGCGTATAGTGAAAGCTAATGTTGGTGTAGCATAAAACAAAAGACATCAAAGAAATTAAAAATAATATTTCTCATAAAATCTCGGGGTGTTACATTCTACCCCCCTTAAAATGAATTTCTCCCTCGAAATTCGTCGGGGTTATAAATGGTTTACTACATGAAAGTTTCATTCATAGAAACCCACATCATAAAATGTAATGATAAAACTTAATTTTATAATGGAATGTTAGAAACGTAATGGTCACCCAAAGTAACTCAACACTGGGTTTCCACATAAGAGAATATTGGTGAAAATATGGATATGGAAGAGAAATCAAACTATCATGTTCTGACGAAGAGTGGTAGAGAACATGGCTATGAAAAATCCAAAAATCACAAATCCATAAATTTGTGATGATCTAAGGTACCATCTGATTCATCATATATGAGGGTAATAGGACAACATTTTTGGTTTTCAAGATCATTTCCCTAAAGTTGATGGATTTTTGCATAAGGAGAAATACTTACTTGATTTCAGTGTAAAATCATCGTTGTTAATTCCATGAATAATTTATAATTAATCTCTTATTTAAAGAAATGAATTTTAATTTTTTATTCTTGAAGTATTATCAGATCATCCGATAGAATGATAGGTCATTCCATCTCTCTTTATCACAAAAAGTTTATCACAAATTATTAAATATACATAAGTCCATCTATGGTGTATATAATTCCAAAAAATGGTCTTATACTTTATCTATCATACCAATTAATAAAATAAAACTAATTTATACTTACTAGGGACTTCCTTTAGGCCAATGGTAGGCGATAAAGGCCTGTCGCACTTCAGTTGTGGGTTTGACTCCCGCAACCTTGTCCGACATGATGGGTTGTCGCTCATCCTATGGGTTTTCATTTTTCTAAAACTATACTATTACAACATTCCAGAAATAATATCCAAAATTTCTAGCCTTAAACAATACTATATGATGTCCAAATTAATGCATTCCAACCTTTAGGCTTATTAAAAATACTTTTTTCCAATCTCATATTATAAAGAAAACGACTACTAGAAAGGTCATATACCGAGCATGTGAATACCATCATTTACGCCCCATATATCATAAGATATATCTTGTTGGTCACATTCCAAAAATGTGAATAACTTAATCGTGTATTCTCTTGAAACATTAATTACCATAGAATCTTTGTGAAAACATGAATTCTGTAAAAAGTCAACTCTTTCCACATACCAAAATCCCAAAATTTCTATATACTCAAACCATGATATAACTTTGTCTTTATATCAGTCATGAGCTCATTAATACTATCAAACATTTCATTATATCTTTTTCCCTTCGTTATGCACATATCATTTGCTTTCTAAAAATATTTCAATCACTTTTCATGGTTACCAGTACCATAAAATTATTGAAAACCACAATAAACCAATACATAGATATTTCAATATTCCATGATACTAAAAATGAGATTCCACAACACTAATTTGGAATCCCATTATATAAACACTTAATAATTCCACCACTTCATTTTCATATTCATCATCACTAATAGTGATCTCATGTGAATTCCCTTTATCCATTGCCTTAAGAGGTTGTTGATGTTGATCATCATTAACCCTTGAATTAGGGCATTGGTTAGCATAATTCCCCATTTCCCTGCACTTGTAGCATTGAAGTATTGGTGGTGAATTCTCTATAGTATTTTCTCTATTCACATCATTAGCTACCTTTTTCCCATTACTTCGACACTCAGACGCTCAATGAACTTCTTTTCCACACTTAAAACATTTTCTAGTCCCTTTAAGATAATCTCCACCATGCTTCTTTCCACAGTTTGATCATAAAGAAACATTCGTCTTCTTTTCACCATTGTTTTGAGATTTTTCCTTGAACTCCATCTTTTGTTTCTTGTCAAAACCACGAGAAGGATATGTAACATGAACTTCCAGTTCTACCTTGATATCACAACACACAATTTCTTCATAGCTACTAAAGTCTCTTATAGCAAATTCCCTTATAAGACTTGATTTTAAGCCACTGAAGAATCGATCAACTTTACTTTCAGGTTGGATGATAAAGCCAGATGCATACCTTGCAAGCCTTGTAAAATTCGCCTCGTATATACCAACAGATTCATCATCCTTTTTCTTAAGCTCAAGGAAATCTATTTCTATCTTTGATCAAAGAATACGAGGGAAGTACTTATTGAAAAACTAGTTCTTGAACTCATCCCATTCCATGGATTCAATTTCATCTTGGGGCCTTGTATTCTTAATTAGAGTCCACCACTGGTTTGATTCACCTTCTAAATGGTAAACAACTGAAATGACTTTTTCATGTTCTAAACAGCGAAGTCTGGAAAATATCCTTTCAATGGTATTGATCCATTGCTCAATAATAAGTGGATCAGAAGACCCATTGAAAGAAGGTGGACGTTGCCTCATGAAGGACTCAATAGAATATTTTTCCTTTCTCTTCTCATTTGGAAGACCAGAATGATTCCTAGCTTGTGTAAGTATAACAATAAGATTTTGAACTGTATCTTGCATAACATTGGTTTGTTCAAGAGGACAATCATTTCATTGTCCATTACATTGATCAACACGGTTCATTCGGGTTCCAGCCATCGTCTAAAACCCAAAAATAATATTGTGAGGGACAAAAATAATGCTAGGAAAACAACATAATAAAGGGATAGTACCTTAAATATATAACATATTAGGTTTAATTATAATATCTTTACCATAATTCCAGGACTATAATCTATAGGTATACTTAACCATAGGGACATCCCTAGACATGCATTAAAAATATCTCTAGGGATCTCACTAAAGTTTTCGAATCCTAGTTTCCAAAGACTGACTAAACCTTATCTCTGATACCAACTATAGAGACCCAATTCTTGATGTACATAGACATTAAATTACTTTTTCGGAATACTTAATATATGACAAAAATAGACGCCCAATGACCGTATTAGTTTAGTGTCTTTGGAAACTCGGAATAAAATCTTCTAATCATGGTGAAAGATCTTCAACATCTCACATAAAGATCTTTAACTTTTTATTTCTTACCTAAAACATTTATTTATATCCTAGGGAAAAGAAAACATAAAAAGGGTGAGCTCAAATTCTCAGTAAGGGCAAACATGGAGAACATAAAACAACCCATAAACATTTGAACTTAAAAACATGAACATAAAGTTTAAACATCAAAATCTTGAGCAATGAGATTAAACATAACAGTACAGATGGCATATATCATAAGAGAACATCAATCATGATAAAATAACATGGGAATAAAACATGTAATTATGGAAAACCATTAATCACATGTTATGATTTCCATAGTAGCCAATGCATTGCTGCCAAGACCATCATAGTGGACAAAGTCCATTACTGAACCGGGATTACTTGTCGTTCCGGCCCTGTATTACTAAACCAGATTCACTTTCCATTCCAACCATGTCCATCTCAGGAGATATAAATCTTTACCCAATGCATTGGATGGAGATATAGGTCCCACCCATCTCATAATGAAATCATTTTTTCATGTGCCACAAAGTAAACATAAATAATTCATCATAACCCAAAGAGTAATATGGGTTTCATAAACATCATCCCATAATGACATAATCCATATAAAACAAATGGATATCATTTCATCATATGAAAAATAAAACCATGTAAATAATAGATACATTATACTTAAAACATAAACATAATAAATTATTCCATCTTAGATGGAAAATAGTTTTGATAAAACACTTGAAATGATTTCTTGAGGAAAATATCCTTTCTTCTTCAAAATCATTTTCTTTTTACAAAATGCCACGCAATTTTAAAAGAAAAGAATTTTGTTGAAAACAGTCATTAAATCTTGTAGAGTAAGCTTTATGAAAATAAGGTGTTATAAAACCATAAAAATTCGTTCATACCGTATAAGTTAAAAAAACATTCTTCTCGTACTTTTTCTAGAAAAGTCAAAAAGTACCTCGTATGGTAATCAAAATAAAGATTCCTCCATACTAAATATTAAAAGTCAAAAATGGATAAACATGACTTTAAAAATACATATTATAATAGTAAACACTTTATGAAAACATTTTTATAAAACACGGACATGGATGATAAATATAACCCCAGTAAATACTTACGAATAAGGAATCTCAGATAAGAACGAGATTGAAATAATTATCTCTTACCTTAGGTCCAATTTTTTTCCGTATGTGTCCGAAACTCCTATATAGTTGGTTTAAACATATTATTAACTTGTAACAGAACCGTAATAATATTTATGATATCATATATGATTTACTTAGGACTTTATATTACATGTTCATTTGTCAATTCCATGTTAAAGCAGCATTTTGCATAAAATCGTTTCTTTTATCGTATGTGTTTCGACTTGTTGTTCTTGATATTATTACTTATATCCTGATTTACTTAATTACATAATTTAAAACACGATTTATATATAATATATATTCAGAATATAAATATATATGATAGATCGATAAATGTAATGAAATACACCGTTCATGGAGACGGTAGGTCGTACGTACGCATGAACGCTGTTTTCGTTTGCTTATTGAATTGAATGGAATTAAGTAAATGAAATATATATGTAAATAAACCCAATATCATTATTATTTCATATATTTCATGATTATTTATTATATATACTTTATAATCATACTTGAATGGTTAATCATGGAGAATGAATCTCATCGCGTCGTGGAGACGGTAATCCGTACGTACGCACGAGCGATGATATAATTCCCATAATTATTGAATGGAATTGGAGTGGATGATATAATTTATCAGAATTAGTATGATGTTATGATAATCATATATATTTATTATTTCTACCATTATTACCATACAAGTAAGGTGATGGTGGAAAACATATTACACCACGATGTGGAGACGGTATTCCGTACGTACGCACGCGTGGTGATTTTGTTTTCCGTAGGATGGATAGAAGGTAAAATAGGGTTGTTTCATATTTATAATAACATATCAGTATATTAGTGATACTGATTTTATTATTTTATAATTAAACAAATAAATAATATTAAGTATAATAAGAAATAAATTTGAAAGAATCGGTAAAGGATATTACCTCTTCTTCGGCGCGCCTCTTATAAACCTCCTCTTAGGGCACTAAAGTTGGTCTTTAAAGAAGACCAAGACCTATAATATGTTTTTAGGTAAGTGGAGAAGGGAAATTGGCAGGGGTTGGACGAAATTTAGGCTCAAAATTTTGTGAAGAGGAGAGGGAGGAGGTGCCCTTTTATAAGAGAGGAGAGGGGCACTTTTGGAAACCTCTAAAATATGAATTTATAATAAACCCAAACCCCACTTAAAAAATTCCAAAATGATTGAAATACGAAGATTAGATGAGATAGGGTTGTAATATCATCAAAAAATAAGATTTAGACATGTTGATAATTTATTTTAAACCTTATAAACTTGATTTATCCTTATTTAATCTATTTAATTTTATTTGTGGTAATGATATTATAAATTTTAAATTGTTATAAATAAATACTTATGTGTTGTGAATTGTCCATAATTGGATACTTTATGAAATCTTAGAACATATAAATTTCAATTTATAATTTTTAATATTTTTTTGATTTTTAAACAATTTTATAATAATTTAGTTTTATAAAATAACAATAGTGTCAATTTTGACACTATTCATTTATTTGAATTTAAATAAAATCTACATAGAGGATATATTCGAAAAAAAATATTTAATAGATTTATAAAATGTCATATTAATCTAAGAAATTTTTGTATTACATTAATTAGTTCATATAATATTTATTTTAATATTTTTAAAACCATTTATTTGAAATTTCTCTTAATAAAATAATTACTACAACATTTTTGTATAATTATTTAATATACTTATTTGTTTCATAAAAATTAAAAATAAAATACTATGATGATGATAAATCTAATACCATTCATAATAATACTTTTAGTCTAATTTATCATCTAAAACACCCAACTTTTAAAATGATATGTTTGTTAAATTATGAAGGTGACAACTTTGACATCATTTAAAATAAAATAATATAAATGTTATAATCTATTTTATAAGGCTCTAAATGGTCCAAAATTCGACCCTTGGATGATTATGGTATATATATACTCTACCAATAATGTTCGTTCAAGTTTACGGTCCTATTGATGGGTATTATTATTTTAATAAAAACTATATTATTGATTTTTTTTCAATAAATAAATAATTTATGCATCATTAATTTATAAGCTATTAAGGTAATTATATATTTCTTAAAAATAAAAATTAAATTACCATGATAAATAAAAACATTTTATCTTTTAAATGAGAATTTATAATCTAATTTATATTATGTATAACATTATATTAAAAATATTTTAATTATTGAAGTTTGAGTGAGACATATTTCACTTTCTTTGAATAAAATAAATTAAAGGTCTTAATCACATCCAAGTGGGTTCCAAAAGATAACATTTCTACCCAAGTATATTTTAGGACAAAATATAATCATCCAATTATATTAATAAAAGTTTTAGGGTATTTTTATAATATTATTTTTACCCTTAATTACCTGATTTACCTTTAACTGTCGTAAATAAAATTTACCATAGTTACTATTCATAATGCCTTAATATAAAAAGTAGAATATTAACATAATTTGTACCTAATGATTCCAAATATGGAATCAATTTTTCTAAATTCAAAACACATAATTTGTAGTATTTAATTTAAAATTAATCCCGCTGTTGAGAAAACGAGTTTTATAAAGTTAAAAGATTTCAAAAGATTAAAATGTTTTTACCTATGAATTCAATGTAAAATTAATGCTAACGACATAAATTATATTAAATGGTAAAAATATATTCTATTTATACTTTAAAACCCTGAAATAATATATTTTAACCATATAAATTATTTTGATTAAAAAAGTCGTTTTCAATTAAAATTTAGCATATTTTTAATATTCATCAAAATAAGAAACTTATCAGAAAAATATCAAAAATTTATCCAAAGTAAATTTTTATATCATGATTTCAAGTAAGAAGTTTAATTTGTCAAATTGAACTTATAAAAATGTCAAAAACTAGATTTAAAGTGGGTGCTCTATCAAAAGGCGACAAAACTGCATTTTTTTTAAAATACTTATTTTACCCGAAAAATTTATTTTATTCTAATACCATGTTATAAAATATGTTTAATATGAATGATATTGTTATAAAATTCAAAATGTGGTTAATACTATTTATAAAGGCTAGTTCATAATAACAATATATCATTGTTTAGTAAAACTCGGTATTGCATACAACACACGCTATTGAGGAAGGCCACTCTTGCGTGCAACACAAGCCAAAAATAGTGTTTGCGTATACTACAAGCTAATACGGTGTTGCGTATAGCGCAAGATAATATTGTTGTAGCATAAAACACAAGACATCAAAGAAATTAAAAATAATATTTCTCATAATATCTCAGGGTGTTACACAAATGGCTTTGGAGGTGTGAAATTAAGATAAGGGGAAGTAACCTTTTATAAGAGGGGTGAGGGTCACTTTAGGAAAAGATTGAAAAATTATTTTATAATAAAATAATTTTCAGTTTCTAATGGTTCCAAAATGTTTTATTTAGAGGCTAAGGTGGGGATGGGTCGAAAAAAATATCAACCAATAGGTTTTATATAGGTTTAGGTCACCATATTAACCTTATCTTTTATATTTAACTCTTAGTTAAAAAGTTTGACATTTACCATGTCTCTTTGTATTTTTATATTATATGGTTAATAAACTTACTATAACAAGACAAGAGAACCCCAAGTGGTTAATTATTAATATATATAAACTTATCTAAGTCCTTTTTTTGAACCATATATTTTTAGGAATATTATATCAATTAATAATATAGTATTTGTTTTAAAAACTCAATTATGTCAATTTTGACACTATTTAGTATATGGTTTTTGTGAAAATTATAACAACATGATTAATTTGAAAAAAAATTATTTAATCAACCCTAACTTGTCATATTAACCTAGAAAATTAGTGTAATTCATCAAAATTCTCAAATTACATTTATTTTGATATTTATAATATCAATTATTTTAATCTTTCATTAATATGGTAATTACTATATCATCATTGTGTCATAAATAAATTAAATTATTTAATTTCTAAGAATTATAAATAAAATACCATTATGTAATATTTTATTTAGCTTTATAATTAATATTTATTGTCAAATTTATCTTATCTATAACCATATATTAAAAATGGTTTAGTTATTAAACTTTGAATTTAAGTCTTTTAACTTTTCTTTAAATAAAATAATAATAAATGCCCTAATCTTATCCAAGTGGACCAAAGAGGGTCATATTTTATTCCTAATTCTATATTTGGTATAATTATACATATCCAATTGAATTAGAATACGTGTTAGGGTAATTATAATATCATTTTTACCCTTCATTACGCTATTTACTTTTAACCGTGGTAAATAAATTTCAAAAGTTACTATTCATCAAAAATTATTTTCATCTTATTAAACCAAATTTTACTTACCGATGTAAACCATGTCTCTCAGAGTTTTTAAATTCAACTCATAGAAGCGGTAAAATTAAGTTTTATGCAAATTTGTAAATGCACTTAGAAGGTGGGTAAAAGACGGTAAAATGTTCGATAAAATTTTATATATCTAAAATTATTATAAAATAATTCCAATGAATTAAGTTGAAAATATATAGGTATTATGTATATATTTTGACCTAAAATAAATTAAAATAAAATAACTAATTATTTAAATAAAAAGTTGGTTTAAAATAAAAATGCAGTGTTTTTCACTATTCATAAAAAATCGAAAGTTTTCAGAAAAATACCAAAACTTTACCCTAAGCTAATTTTGATATTAAAAATTCAAAAATGAAGTCTATTTTACTAAATTCATAACATAGAACTTTAATTTATTAATTTAAAAATTAATTCCCATTGTCAAAACCAAAAAGACGGTTTTTAGAAAGTAAAAACTATCAAAAGATTGACATGTGTTTATGTCAAATTTAAATGTGAAATTACTTATAATGATCTAAACTGTATTAAATTATAAAAATAGAATCTAATTATACTTCCAAAACATTCAAATTCATAATTTATCACTATAAATTATTTCGATTAAAAAAGTTGTTTTCAATTAAAACATAGTATTTTTCATTATTCATCAAAATATGAAAGTTATGATAAATTACCAAAAAATTTATCCAAACTATTTTTTTATGTCCCACTTCTAAGGAAGAATTGAATTTAATTAAATTTAATATTTAAAAGTTTCAAATATTGGTTTTAAAAAGGGTTCTCCATTAAAAGGCGATAAAATTTCATTTTTTGAAAATTACTTATTTTATCTGAAAAAATGAATTTGTTCTTATATTAGGTCTAAGAAACAAATTATATGGATGTTAAAATTATATAGAATATATATAATTCAAAATACCATAAATAACACTCATAACTTCTTTTTTAACTGCTAGTTTGGTAAGTCGTGGTGTGCTCGAACTCGTTGTTGCGTGTAACGCAAGTTATTAAATTACTTTAATGAGATAACATACTATGAAATATTGGGGTGTTATAGTAAACCTATTTTTCATCTTACCATGTTGTCTTCTAGTATAGGAATTTTTTTTGTACACTATATGTGCTGGGGATCTCCTTCTGTGTTCCTTTTCCTTACCCTCTTTATTATTGCTACAATTTCTAGCAAAATGCCCATAATTAGAACATATAAACCATATTCCATTAAAGGCATGCCTCATTTCATCATTTCTTATATGAGATGTTGATTATTCTTGCATTATTATTGTGACATTGATCTCATGGGCTTCCTAACACATACTCATGGTGTGAATCATTCTTCCATAATAGAAGCACTTCATGTATAATTTCTTCTGAGAGACTCTTCTTTCAAACTTCTCAAGACGCTTATTCTTATTCTCAGATTTAGAAATGTTTCTATCTTCACAGCATGAAATATATTCCAAATCCTCTGAACAAAATATTTATTTGTGGCCACGAATCCCACATAAATAACACATGTTGTCACTACTTATTGTAAATGTCCTCTTAGGTCTGTCTCCAGCACCTAAAGTATTTTTTTCATTTCTGGAACTGTTCACTACTCTATTTATATCATCCATGGGGGGGGGATTCATCAAATCCAGTACTAGTTTTTTCTAAACTGTCTGGTCATTGAGTTGAGAAAATATACTGTTGTTTCTATTTAGAAATAACATATTGGTTTTTCATTTTATCATTACTTGATGAAGGATAATCAAATAGTAAGTGCAAGGCATCCTTCATTTTAGGATTTCCTTTAGTAATGGATTTTTTCACTTCTTTATTTACTAACTCTATCTCTTATTCCAACTTTTGAATATTCATATCCATTAATTCAAGGTGAGCATTGATTTCTCTCTCAATATTCTTCCTTCTACTCATCACATCCTCAAACTCATGTGTGAGATTATCCACCATGTAACATTGATCCTTTACTTTCAATTATTCTTGAGCAATAGAATCAGCATATCATAAACTCTCCTATTACAGTCTTTGATTCTACTAAACTAGTTAGGTTTGTTGTGCAATAAGATCATCATTTATGGATTTCAAATTTTGAATGTTATCTGAGTTCAGATTCTTTCCCTTACCATCAACTCTGTATTTCTCTCTCTTTGAAGAAATCTATTGCAGTTTTTTAGTTTAAAAATCATTCATCTCCCTCAGGTCAGTATCCACATCAACAAGCCTTTGATTTAATCCACTTAGATTATTGACCTCAATTTCCAGTACTTGGATCAATATATATTTATATTTAATTTCTTAATCTAATTTCTAATCCAATTCATTTTCCATGTTGACCTCATCTACTGGTGGAATTCTTGAAACTTATTCATCAATAGTAGTTTTAGTATCACTATAAATTTCAAGTACTTCACTCATTCATACAACTTAATTGAGTGAATAAGTCTTTTTCCTATCTAATTCATCCAAGACTTCCTTCATTAAGCTATTTTATTCCTTTAATTGAATCAAATTTTTTCCATAAACACATCCACAATGAGGAATACGGTATAACATTTGATTATTCTTTGATGTTTTTCCATTTTCCATGGAACACCGAAATAAGAACAGACTGAATATTTAACCACACAAATCGACTAAACCAAGTTAGAGAAAAAAAATATGATAAACGAGACATTCACTCTGATTCCAATTGTTTGTCCCACAAATCCAAATACCCTGAGAGGGGAGGTGAATAAGGGTATGACAGATTTAAACATATTCCCCTTTGGATCTTGTTTCACTATTGATAAAAAATCTCTTCTCTCTCTTTCCCGTAGCAATGTATAAACATGAATTAAATCATGCATAGGACACAAATTTTTTTACTTGGTTTACCCTTAATAGACTACGTCCAAGGAACATACACCGATGATGTGCTGATGTACCAAATCCACTACAAGCTCACTAATTTTTATAATGTTCATAGTAGACTCACTATCCCTCCTGGTTTACAACCAATCACAATTTGAAAGCTCACTGCTCTCTCAAATGAAGTGTTCTCATTGTTTCTTTAGAAGATACACTCAAAGTTTATAGACCTATAGGTCTCTTAAATTGAATGAATACCTACATCCAAAACTTTATGTAGACTCTCTATTTAATTTCTACTTTTATCCATAGATAAATACCACTTTACCAAAAAATTGAACTGGGCAACCTTGAATTTTACACGCAGCCCTTACTATGCCTTATTCGTAATTCCCTTTCCTTGTGCGCAAAATATCTCTTTTTTCATGCAATCCCAACTAATCCTTTTGGGAAACCTCAAAAATTATGTGCAACATTCATTTTACACACACCGTTAACTATTACGCTCAACATCAATTTTTACGTGTAATGCCAAATTTTTCATGCAAGTCCCTTTGTGTATGTTTTTACACACATCAGATCTTAGATCTTCTCTAAGTATTGAGATTCTTCGAATGAGGGGGGACACCTCTTATTTATAAATTTCACCGAACCCCATGCACAAAACCCATCGTTTCATGAAAAATATCATATTCTGTGTGCAATTCTTTTCGCGCAAGAACCATTTTTCGTGAACATCTTCAAATTTTTTGCGCACCTTATGCCTTTTCCATTTTTAATCATTCTGATCCTGAAACACCTTTTGGGAGAAAATAAGTAAATGGATAGATGTGTGTTTGTCAATGGAAGGTGCGCAAAAAACATGGAATGTGAGTTAAATTGGTTTTTCAGGCAATAGTGAAATAATCATGGAATTTTCGCCCAAAAGGTGTTTCAAGATCAGAATGCTAAAAAATGGCCCAGGCATAAGGTGCACAGAAAATCTAGAGATGTGAGAGAAAAATGGTTCTTGCAAGAAAATAATTACATATAGAATGTGAGATTTTGCGCGACATGATGGGTTTTCCATGTGGGGTTCGGCGACGCTTATAAATAAGAGTTTACCCCCTAATTTGAATAATATCAAGACTTAGAGAAGATACGAGGTCTTATGCGCGTAAAGAAATACAAAAAGGGAGTTCTACATAAAATTTGGTGTTGCGCGTAAAAATTGATGTTGAACGTAAATGTTAATGGTGCGTAAAAAAATGAAGGTTGCCTATAATTGTTGAGGTTTCACGAAAAGTGGGGTTGATATTGTGTGAAAAAAGAGATATTTTGTGCACAAGATAAGGTATTTACGTGCAAGGAACAATAAGGGTTGCACATAAAATTTGAGGTTGCCTAGTTCAATTTTGTGGTAAAGCGATATTCATTTGAGGATGAAAGTAGAACATCAATAAAGCATCTACATACAGTTGAAGATGAAAATATTCATAACTGTGAGTAGATCTTCTGATGAAGCAGTGAACACAATTTAGTTGAGAGAGCAGTGAGCTTTCAAATTGTGATTGGCTTTAAACTAGGAGGGATAATGACTCCGCTCTGAACATTGTAAACAGAAGTGCGCTCATAGTGGATTTGGTACATCGACACATTCTCAGTGTATGCTAATTCGATGTATCCTAATGAAGGTGAACCAAGTAAAAATTGATGTCTCATGTGCATTATTTAGTTTCTGTTTATACGTTTATATGGGAAAGAGAGTGAAGAAAGTTTTTCTTAACAGTGAAATAAGATCCAAAGTGGAAGAGGTTTAAATCTGTCATAACCTGATTCACCCCTATCAGGGTATTTGGCCTTATGGGACTAACATGGATAGTCAATATATGGTTCAAATCCCTTCAGACTTAAAAAAATAGTTCCATAAATAGGTTATATATTTTTTGTAATATACATCATGTTACCTCATGATATTATATATTCGTTGATAAATTCATGTACTCTATATTAAATGTTAAACCAATTATATAGATAACAACTTCTTCACGTGATGGTGCTCCCAATATCAAGCCACAATAGGTATCTCAACCTACTATTAATCGTTGTGCAGAGGAACATCGACCTTCTACACCTAATGGTTCTCCCCATACAGAGACACAATAGGTCTCTCAACCTGCTGTTGATCACATTGCAGAATAACACTAACCTTCTTCACGTGCTGGTGCTCCCAATCCTGAGGTACAATAGGTCTCTCAACTTGATGTTTCTCGTAGTGTAGAGGAACACCAACCTTCTGCACATGTTGTTACTCCCATTCCCGAGGCACAACAGGTCTCTCAACCGGCTATTTCTCATAGTGCATATGAACACCGACCTTATGCACGTGCTACTTCTCCCAGTGAAGAGGTACAACAACCATATGTACATGCAGATACTAATTCTCTAGGGGAACATATTAATGATGTTGAATATGAGGAAATGGTAGGTGAAAAAGGACTGACATTGCTAAAAAAAGGAGTGTCGTAGTTTAACAGTGTTAGAAAAAATCAACAAGGAAAAAACCAAAGGCATCAAATACGAGGTCAGATGGAATGTGTGGGGACATCATGTTAAACCCTACTAAGCCATGTTCAGTAGTTACATTGAAATCATCAGTCTTCAACATGTAATGATAGATATAGATTTGTGGAACCATGTTGTGCATGTTCTTAAGACACTGATGTGGGAAGATATTATAGTAACATTATGATATCATTTCTTTATTTATACTAAAAAAATAATAATGAAACATTGACTTACTCTTAATCATCCCTTAAAGAGTGCATTTATATTAGATGACTCCCGCAAGAAATATGTATTAATGATTTCTAGAAGGATTCACTGAGGATTTCACACAATTATAATGATACATCATCTTAAAGATGAAGAAGGAAAAATAAACCCACACCCATTGCTTATCCATGCACACCTTTTAACCCGAAAAGCATGGGATGCGTTTACTGGCCGTCGTGCAGATGTAAATTTTTATGCACTTTATGACTAGTAATATGTTTTTTATGATACGTGTATTCATCACTTTGATTGACAAGTTTTTATTTTTGAAACAACAATTGAGTGCTGGAAATAAGGAATGGGCAGAAAAACAAACATACCCCTACAGTAAAGAAAAGATGGGGAACACTTCACTTGAAAAATAATTGGTATATATTTTAAATCTACCATAATACATTTTTTGTGACATTAAACAACATAATTATATTCCTCTGTTTATATGAAGATTGATAACTCCAAATCCAAAGACACTTCTATCCCATGCCATGTGCTATGGAAGGAGGCAAGTGTAAATAAAGATTGGATACTAAAAGATTAAAACACAAAAAAATTGCAGGAAACATGTATAAGTATTAAGTAATAATTTTTTTTGCTTTAAATCGCTATTACATAGCAATGGAAAAATATTTTCTTATATTTTCTATCTTACCTAGACATATTAATCAGTATCACCTATATCGGATGACCACCTACTATCGATGGCCTTGAAGTGTCCAAAACAGTATGGATGCATGAGAGGTACGGGTTTTGGGGTGACACCCCAAACATATTTTGAGAAAAAACTCTAGAGGAGGATCAAACTGAATAAATGAAACATATAAGAGAAAGAATAACCCCCATGAAGAAAAATTTCAATGGTAGAGAGAGTTGATGGAGACATTTATGGGAGGTTGTAAATAGAAGAAACAACTCATGAAAAACCATCACATGAAGATCCCGCCCCACCCCAACCAACTTTAAGGCAATCCATTTCTCTTAAAAAACTATAATATTCAAAGAAATCAATGTTCTAATAATTGTTTACAGGAAATTTGAATCTGATAGACACTAATACCATTCTTATACTGATATTCTATGTAATGACCCAAAATTTTGAATAAATCTTGTTTTTTAATTTTGCGTGTTATTTTATTTTTCATACTCAACAAAACTGTTTCATTTGATAACACGAGTATAATTAAAATGAGACTGTTGGGTTTTGACTATTATATGACCTTTAGTCAGTATGGCCGTTGGAACTAAATGTTGTGACTATTGTCTCCAAATACAAGTGATCATGGTTAATTAATATAGAAAGAAGATTAGATGGCCTCATCCAGTAGTCTTGGACCGATCGAAGCCCATCTAACAGAACTTGGGAAGGAGGTAACACCACTGGGCTTTGCTCTGGACCAAACCCAAGCTGAACATCATCGTGGGAAGCTAGAATGGAATCGCCTTCACGAGAAGTTCAAACTGATTAAAATTATTACTCGTGTGATGTTGGCCGAGCCACCCTCAGATTCTCTCACCTTAGCACACCTTACACTTAGGTCCTATGCTGGGGTTATAAGGGGATATGTAAGGAGACCGTAACTACTTTGTGTAATCTATTGAGATAAATAAAATTGTGTTTTCTTCTTATGGTAAAGTTTGTGAGTTTTCAAATGTTCGGATAAATATAGTATGCATATTTTGATGAATTCTAGAAAAATGATATTTTAAAATATTTTTGTAAACCTTAAATAAGTAATGATGTGTAATGATTTTCAAAAAATGGTCTTCTACAAATGTGTTCAGTAAGAAATTCAAAGTCTAATAAGATCAACATAATTTTTGATGAATAGTAAATTATGAATAGTTATTTTATGCTTAGGATTAGTAATGTGACCAAATGGATTAGTAATATCACTTAAAGAAAATATTAATATAATTTAGGCACCTTGATTAAGTAGTGTGATTCAATAAAATAGGTAAATAACTGTTTCATTAAGTATTAGTCAAGTATTAGTTTTTTCGGGTGAATAGTGTTTTTTAATTAAAAATTAAATTAAAAATATTTAGAAAATTATTTTTATAAAATGGACTTTATTTTTGAATTCAGAACATCGATATTATGTTAAGGTAATTTTTGGGTATTTTTCTGAAAAAATGAATTTTCGGTAAATAGTTTTTTTATTTAAAAATTAAATTAAAAATATTTAGAAAATTATTTTTATAAAATGGAGTTCATTTTTGAAATCAGAGCATCGATATTTGGTTAAGGTGAAATTTTGGGATTTTTCTGAGAAAGTTGAATTTTTAGTGAATAGTGAATTTTCAGTTTTAGGGTTTCAGTATGTTTAATGACATCATGACTGCATCATGATGCTGTCATGAGATATTTTAAGGTATGGTCGACTAAATGGGATTAATTATTGTATTAAGGGTCCCATGTGGCCAAAACCATGGGCAAATACAATGGGCAAGGCCATGCTTTTTCCAAAACCACTAGTGAGGTGTCCCTTGAAAATTTTAAAGTATCACCTCACTTTCCCTATAAATAACCACCCTTTAATCCTTTAGTTTTCACTACAAACTCTCCCCCAATGAAGATATGGTCTCATTACCTCCTAAATATTCCTCCCAAGGTGCCCCAAAGCCCTCAAGGTCCCAACCTTCGACTTTTAAGAGTTACGTTTTAAGGTAAGAGATCCTACCTCTCTCTTTCTTTCAAAGTACTATATTTTATGTCATTTATTTTATGATCCATGTTCTTATGTTGGGGTTGTTATTTTATATTCATCATACTTTCCTTTTCATGTTCCTATGATGAGAGACCCCCTCTTGCTCTCATCAATTCATTTTAATAATGTTTAAGTGGCGCCGTTAGGCTGCCAAATTTTTAAGGGATTCTCTTACCCTTCTCATTTTCAAGTTCTATTTTCATGTCAAGTCTTTCAAGTTACTTTTATTATTTTGGGGGTATGATGTCTATATCTATCATACTGATCTTTTATTTTCATATGATGATAGACCCTATTTGATCTCGTCAATTCATTTTTGAAGTTTTAAGTGACGCCGTTAGGCTGCCGAATTTTCATAAGAGAAATCTTATTTTTGTCTTTTTTCAAGTTCTTCGTTTAATATGGTATATCTTTAAAATTTCATTACCATGTTCTTAAATCCTTTATATTCTGTTCCCCTACTGTTTTATGGATTATTTATGAGTGGGTGACCCATGTCCCCTCTCTTTTCAATGTTTTCTAAAACCCTGTATCATAGCCGTTATGCTGCAGAATTTTCGTCTCAAAATGTCTTTCTCTTTTTCTCAAATTCTTTTATTTTATTAAGTGAATACTCAAATATCTTTCTTCTACAGGGGTATTCACATATATATATCAATATTTTCTATTTTAATTCTGGTATTTACATACATGAGACCCACTTTCCTTTTTCTGTGGGTTTAAAGTGACATAAAGATAATGTCTTTAAAGCAATTTTTAAAACGTTATGATTATGAAATGAAACCCATTTCTTTTATGCTATATAGGTTATTTATGAAATTTTTGATGATGATATATGTGGATCACATGATAACAAAGGAAAATTTAATGGTGCACCCTGATAGCGCTCCAATGCATTGGGTAAGGATGTAACCACTAGAGATTACAATTTTAACGATATCTTGGTGAATAACCTTTATAATTTCAAATGACACCTTGGGGATGGACCTTGGTGATATGTTCATGATTTTATATGTTAAATGTTTTAGCCACATCTTCAAGTTATGAAATAAGTTATTTTTATTATGATATGCCTCATGATATCTTTCTCATGCCTTAAAGTTCTTTTTCATGACCTTATTGATGTATCTCAAGTTCACATGTTAAATGTTTCCCTTGTTTCCCTTACTGGGACTTCTACTCACCCTTTCTTTTGATGTATGTCCCCAGGTTATGAGATGCAGTAATGAAACTAGGATGAACATAAGGAGAAGCCTTTAAAGTGTTTAAGAAAAATGTTTTATGTTTCCATGTTTTGAGTTCCTGGTTTCCAAAACACTAAATCTTAAAGATCCTCGGTTTTGTATAATGTAATGAATGTTTATGTGATAAAAAGGCGGGATTCTATAGTTGGTATCAAAGGATGGTTTAGTTATTTGTAGAAATTAGGATATTAAAACTTTAGGAATAACCCTATATAAAAGTTTAAATATAGGAAATTGTCCTAGTATTTTGGTGAGTATTGAGTAAGTGGTTTATCAAGCAAATACATCCTTGTTTGGATATGAGCAGGTAGAGGTGGCTTTGGAACAAATGTACATAGGGGTAAATCCTGAAAACACTACTTTGAGCTAGACTCGAACGGGAACCATTACATGACAACGGGCCTTGCTACACTCTTGGTTACGACACTCCCAGGGGATATGCTTTGGTAAATTCATAATCTTAGTATGAACCATTATTAAAGGAACAAAGATAAAATAAAATAAAGATTCACATAAGAATATATGATCATGGATAACCTATATTGCAACCTAGGGGATCACAAGTTAGGGTATACTTTTCTTCTACAAGTTTATCCTTCTATGCTTTAAGTTTCCTTTTCATGATTATTGGCTAAGTATTTAAGCCCCCTAATTATACTTTCTTTTCTTAGTTAATGGTGGGAAATGGAAGAACATGTCCCAACAACCAATGTGATATGAAATGTGACGATTGCCTTATTTATATGACAGAGATAAAGAGAGATCAAGTTGAACATATTGTGATTATGCCAAACCAGCTATCAAAAATCACAATTAATAATTGGTACCTAGTTGAATGCCCAAATTCATCAAGGAAGAAGAAGTAGAAGTCTCAAGGATGTTCATCTGATAAAGTTGATAAGGGAAGGAAGACCCAATTTCCTTTGGGAAAAAAGTGTGGAAAGATGCACCAAGTGGAATGTCACAAAGGAACCGGGAGATGTTTTAAGTGTGGGGTGATAAGGCATAAAGTAGCTAATTGCTTTAAAAAAATGGATAATGTGATGAATAGAGGTAAGGTTCGATCTAATGTACCTTATACTTTTCAATGTCGTAAATGTAGAGAGGCTGAACATTATCCAAGGAAATGCTCTCTTGGAAGGAATGAGAAGCATGATGATCATCAACAATCTTCAAGGAAAAGGGAACAATGCAAGTCCTATGCAGAGATGGATCTTGATAACTAAAGTACATGTGACTTCTTCGCAATAATTGTATACGTCATGTTGTATTTTAGTTCGTGCTCTTTGAGCATATCCTTAATGTTTTCTAAGAACATCGAGTCACTACCTAGGATGGTTTTATATCATTAAGTAAAACATCTATTGTTATGTATCACATGTTGATGTTATGAAGCTGTTCTTCTTAAAAAAAGGATATGATTAGGGGATTAAAAGATGAATATTATTTTGGAAGACGTTCACTATTTTGGGAACCCTATATGATCTATGTAAATTAATTACTATGGTATTTTCTTTGAGGAATACAGGTTGACTTATATTTTGAAGAATCAACGAATTTAAGGTGAACTTATGGTAATTTAGGTTACTTATAGAAATGATTAACCTATCTTGGGGAAAATATGTTTAGGTTATCTACTTTTTTTATAAGATGTTAGGAGTGGTTGATGTTGTTTGGAGATGAACGATGACATTTATTTTGAAAACTATGTTATCAAATCCTTCTTGTATTTGGGTTTCAATATTAGTTTGTTTTATTTTGAGGAATTTTAAGGACAATTATTTATGGAATGGTCTATGATGAACTTTGGGTAGTACCGTGGAATTTTGAATATTTAAAAGTAGTTTCCATTCCTATGGGGTTCTTTATTTTGGAAGAGTTGTTTTATCTTACCCTTTTTGTTATTGGGATAATGTTTAAAGATAAAAGAAATAGATAGTTAATATTTGATGGATTATGTGATTCTATAGAAGATGATTCTTGTGCTTTTGATGAGACCAAGTTTTTTTAATGCTCATCGTTTGGAGAAAAGATTAGTTTTGGTAGAAACTTATTAAGGGATGAAACTCTACTTGAAGGTAAATATATTTCCTTGTGTATTTTTTCTATGTAGTAAATGAATTCCTCAAAACTATGAAAAGGAACGTAAAACAAAAACGTTGTCTATTAACGTTTCCTACTGGGAAATCAAATACCGTTTAACCCATCATAAGTTTGTGATTTTCTTGTTGTTAACTTTCTCCTAATCATGTTTTTCATCACTCTCCCTTAGAACGTGAACCTTTGTTTTCTCTTCCATGTCCATGTTTTCTTACATGGAATCCTAGTATGGGTTAACTCGGGTGACCTTTGTACTTCCATTTCTTTCTTTTAAAGTAATAGTTTTACTGACTCCTTTTACGATGTGGGACTTTCAATGAAATTTCCAAACCCAATTTTAAAAATTGCGAGGACGCAATTTCTTAAGGGGGGAAGAATGTAACGACCCAAAATTTTGAATAAATCTTGTTTTCTAATTTTGTGTGTTATTTTATTTTTCATACTCAACAAAACTGTTTCATTTGATAACACGAGTATAATTAAAATGAGACTGTTGGGTTTTGACTATTATATGACCGTTAGTCAGTATGACCGTTGGAACTGAATGTTGTGACTATTGTCTCTAAATACAAGTGATCTTGGTTAATTAATATAGAACGAAGATTCGATGACCTCATCCAGTAGTCTTGGACCGATTGAAGCCCATCTAACAGAACTTGGGAAGGAGGTAGCACCACTAGGCTTTTCTCTGGACCAAACCCATGCCGAAATTCATCGTGTGAAGCTATAATGGAATAACCTTTGCGAGAAGTTCAAACAGATAGAAATTACTACTCGTGCGATGTTGGCTGAGATGCCCTCAGATTCTCTCACCTTATCACACCTTACACTTAGGTCCTATGCTGGGGTTATAAGGGGCTAAGTGAGGAGACCGTAACTACTTTGTGTAATCCATTGAGATAAATAAAATTGTGTTTTCTTCTTATGGTGAAGTTTGTGAGTTTTCAAATGTCCAGATAAATATAATATGCATATTTTTGATGAATTCTAGAAAAAAGATATTTTAAAATATTTTTGTAAACCTTAAATAAGTAATGATGTGTAATGATTTCCAAAAAATGGTCTTCTACAAATGTGTTCAGTAAGAAATTTAGAGTTTAATAAGATCAAATTAATTTTTGATGAATAGTAAATTATGAATAGTGATTTTATGCTTAGGATTAGTAATGTGACCAAATGTATAGTAATATCCCTTAAAGAAAGTATTAATATAATTTAGGCACCTTGATTAAGTAGTGTGATTCAATAAAATTGGTAAATAACTGTTTCATTAATTATTAGTCAAGTATTAGTTTTTTTTCAGGTGAATAGTGTTTTTTAATTAAAAATTAAATTAAAAATATTTAGAAAATTATTTTTATAAAATGGACTTTATTTTTGAATTCAGAACATCGATATTATGTTAAGGTAATTTTTGGGGATTTTTCTGAAAAAAATGAATTTTTGGTGAATAGTGTTTTTATTTGAAAATTAAATTAAAAATATTTAGAAAATTATTTTTATAAAATGGAGTTCATTTTTGAAATCAGAGCATCGATATTTGGTTAAGGTGAAATTTTGGGATTTTTCTGAGAAAGTTGAATTTTCGGTGAATAGTGACTTTTCAGTTTCAAGGTTTCGGTATGTTTAATGACATCATGACTGCATCATGATGATTTCATGAGATATTTTAAGGGATTCTAGACTAAAGTGGTTGAATTATTGTATGAGGGGTCCCATGTGGCCAAAACCATGGGCAAATACCATGGGCAAGCCCATGCTTTTGCCAAAACCACTAGTGAGGTGTCCCTTGAAATTATTTAAGTATCACCTCCCTTTCCCTATAAATACCCACCCTTTTATCCATTAGTTTTCACTCCCAACTCTCCCCCAATGAATCTCTGGTTTTATTACCTCCCAAAGAGTCCTCCCAAGGTGCCCCCAATCCCTCAAGGTCCCAACTTTTGAGTTTTAAGAGTTACGTTTTAAGGTAAGGGATCCTACCTCTCTCTTTCTTTCAAAGTACTATATTTTATGTCATTTTTTTATGCTCCATGTTATTATGTTGGGGTTGTTATTTTATATTCATACTAATATACTTTTCATGTTCTTATGATGAGATACCCCCTCTTTCTCTCATCAATTCATTTTAAGAATGTTTAAGTGGTGCCGTTAGGCATCCGAATTTTTAAGGGATTCTTTTACCCTTCTCATTTTCAAGTTCTATTTTCATGTCAAGTCTTTCAAGTTACATTTATTATTTTGGGGTATGATCTCTATATCTATAATATAGATATTTTATGTTCATATTATGAGATACCCTATTTGATCTCGTCAATTCATTTTTGAAGTTTTAAGTGACGCCGTTAGGCTTCCGAATTTTCATAAGAGAAATCTTATTTTTGTTTTCCTTTAAAGTTCTTAGTTTCATATGTTATATCTTTAAAATTTCATTACCATATTCTTAAATACTTTATATTATATTACCATACTATTTTATAAATCATTTATGAGTGGGTGACACATGTCCCCTCTCTTTTCAATGTTTTCTAAAACCCTGTATCGTAGCTGTTATGCTGCAGAATTTTCATCTCAAAATGTCTTTCTCTTTTTCTCAAATTATTTTATTTTATTAAGTGAATACTAAAATATCTTTCTTCTACAGGGGTATTCACATATATATCAAAATGTTCTATTTTAATTCTGGGATTTACATACATGAGACCCGCTTTAATTTTTCTGTGGGTTTAAAGTGACATAAAGATCATGTCTTTAAAGCAGTTTTTAAAACATTATGATTATGAAATGAAACCCATTTATTTTATGATATATGGGTTATTTATGAAATTTTTGATGATGATATATGTGTCTCACATGATAAAAAAAGAAAATTTAAGGGTGTGACCTAATAGCGCTTCAATGCATTGGGTAATGATGTAACCACTAGAGATTAAAATTTTAACGATATATTGGTGAATTTCCTTAGTAATTTCAAATGAAACCTTCAGGATGGACCTTGGTGATATGTTCATGATTTTCTATGTTAAATTTTGTAGCCACATCTTCAAGTTATGAAATACGTTATTTTTATTATGATATGCCTCATGATTTCTTTCTCATGCCTTAAAGTTCTTTTTCATGACCTTATTGATGTATCTCAAGTTCACATGTTAAATGTTTCCCTTGTTTCCCTTACTAGGCCTTCGGCTCACCCTTTTTTTGATGTATGTCCCCAGGTTATGAGATACAGTAATGAACCTAGGATGAACATAAGGAGAATCCTTTCAAGTGTTTAAGAAGAATGTTTTATGTTTTCATGTTTTGAGCTCCTGGTTTCCAAGACACTAAATCTTAAAGATCCTCGGTTTTGTATAATGTAATGAAAGTTTATGTGATAAAAGGCAGGATGCTATATTCTAAAAGGTGATAATGACTGTGAGTTATATCTATCAACACCCAACCATCACCTTTTAACAAGGGATATGGTGTTTAATATCAAAGAAGATAATCTACACAACATACCACTTCCAACAGGTCATATAGGAGTGTCGATTAGTGTATCCCATAAGCTGTGCACTGAGATACTCATTCCAATTGATGAGGAAGATATTCACAAGTTAAAACAAGATTTTGGAACATTCATCACATGGAAATCACATTTTATAAAAAAACATGTCGACAAGGAGGTATTCATTTCCAATTTATTTTTCAAGATAAACCTTTAAAAATTAATGAAAAAATATTTGAACTAATGAATGTTATTACAAACGGACAAAGGGAAGGGGTGAAATAAAATACCAGCTCAAAACCATCAAAAGGATCAATTAACCGATCAAAATTATCTACCAAAAACACCTTTACCCCACCCGTTATATATCCACATTTTCTATCATTGAGGGTTAATGTGGATAAAAACTTAAAAAATGGTAGTACTCACGTAGTTGATTTTGAATAAAATATATACGGAGAGGAAGTTCAAGACTTAATTTGTGTTGATAATTTAAGTGAAATCCTCAACTATTATTGTCTAGGAAGCTTAGTTTTAAATGTATACATGAGGTATGTTTTCATGATTTGATTTTCCAAAAGATGATATACTATGTTAATTATGACTAAATACATTTCTTATTTTTGGCTGGTGTATATATCAAAAAAATTGAAGGGATTTCCCCATGATTTTTTGGACACTTTACTCCTCACATATCCTCTATAGAACAACCAAATATAGATTCCAAAAAAAGGATAAAATAGTGGAAGACCTGGTCAAATCCTTTAAAAGAAAACTTTCAAATGATAGACTCTATTTAATACTAACGATGTAGGGGTAAGACTCTGAAATTTAATCATATTGAATATATTTTTATTTATTTTATTACTTATTACTTTTTTACATTTTTAGGTAGTATTGGATGTTCATTGCAGTCAATTTGGATACTGTAGGTTCTCAGCGTAGAGGAAGCGTGTTGGTGGGTGTACCCAATTTTAATTTTAGTGTTAACAATGATCAATCTGAGATCTCTCATGATAATAAAATGACGGATCTTCAGAATAGAAAGAATAATGAAAAAGAAAAAGGGGAGTCCTATAACCATAGATTGGATTATCATATGTTGGTTATAATTAATTTAATTAAATGACATGAATTACCTTGATGGAATTCTCTCTCCTTTGATGTTTCCGGTCACGATCTGATGTGATCTGTCGTTGTTTCATAGAATCCAAGTGTAGGATTAGTGGCGATCCATATGTTCTCTACGTATCTTTGGACATTGCCGAAGGGATCTCCAGGTGCTAGTTCCAAAGAGCCATCGCTTGCGATGTTCGCCTTCGATCGCCTTAATCTGATGGGGGAGGATCTCTCTCTCGAAGCATGAGAGAATTCTTGGATCCGTTGGGCACAACCACCAAAAAAAATGCCTAGGCTAATGAGAATTATATAACTGGGATTTTAATTAAATAGAATAATAAAACGAATTAATTTCCTGAAAGAATTTATTCATTTCATTTAATTCCTAGTAATACCCCATGTATAATAATAACAGTTGACTATTATTATAACTTGACATGCACCCAGTGAATTACACATAATATTATTTAATTAAATAAATAATATTATTTCTCATAAATATACAGAAAAAATAAACAATGCGTATATTTAATATAAATGGCATTTACTTTTATTTTTCATTTCTTTTTATTTCGTCCACCACATTTATTAGACCTTGAATAATGGCTATTTATTTCTAAAATAAATATCACTGCATTAATCACTAATAAATATATTATTTCTCCCACGATATATTCTCTTGAATAACTAGTGTCAAAATAAATGTGATCAGGCATCCTTAAATAATTATTAAACCACGATCGGGATTAATCTTTATTGAGCTTGTTAAATTAATATTTTACTGAGATACTTGGACACACTTAGTGTGTGACCTGCTAGGGATCTTTCTTAGTGGAATTAGGTGGAGCCTGCCTAAAGTCCAAGGTTAGCGTCTAGCAACATGCCAAGAAACCCATAGAGAATGAATTTAACGCCGCAATGACATGTCACCTCCTACAAACACTTACCGTGTAATATAATCCATTTGTCTCGATATCTTGAATCAAGCGGGTTGCATGCTAGTGCCATCAACCCATGTGATCGATTATACTTTCTTCGACTTTCTGGAATTGAACTCACCCATTCCTTACCATGTACATGGATTTATTTAGGCTATATCAATTCCATCAAAGGGTTTAAGATATCTACTCCTATTATGGAACAGAAGGGACAAATCCTTTCTCACATTATCTATTAATGTAGTATCACTCGTGACACACCCAATGTATCCTACCTCACTATGAACAGTGTGTCGTCACAGTTTTCATCAATACATATAAGTTCACAAGTTGTAATACCCATTAATAATAATCTTAAAGTCTAAGGACCAATACACACGACCGTAGATAGGAACATTCAATGACACTATGAAATGTGGATCTTCTGTTGGCAGGTCTCGTTCTCATAATATCCTCCTGGATATTACCAAGGGCGCACACCATGAGAAGGTGCCTCAAAGTTTTATGAGTCCTCACCCCTAATGTCCTGTATTATTTTTGTCCCTCAAATAACATCATCTGACCGTAGAACATATATTCAAGAATAGTGTTATGGCACTTCTGGGTTCTCATCATAGTAGGGATCCGCTATGACCCTTTAATGCAATAGCTATCCTTAGGACATTATCATATGCATTGTCATGTAGAAGAACAATCAATATGTGATAAGGTATTTATTAATGAATAAAGTAAAAATTAGTTTGTTCTAGGTCACCAACTCTTACAGAATCCCACTTGGACTAGAGACAACTACTAACAACCTTTAACCTGCTAGCTCTCACATGATATTCATGATTCTAGTAAGATAGGACTTTAGTCATGGGGTCTGCCACGTTCTCTTCTGTGGACACTCTGCTCACTACAACTTCACCCCTTTGATTGATATCCCTCAAGAGGTGATACTTTCAGAGTATGTTATTGGTCTATTGATGTGACCTTGGATATTTTGAAAGAGAAACTGCTGCAGTAGTATTGCAATATAACGTGATAGGATATTTACTGCTAGGCACCACATCAAGATCCTGGACAAAGTCCAAATCCGGACAGCATTCTTGGCTACATCAAAATCCATTATATATTCGAACTCCATTGTAGAATCGAAGACAACTGGCTACTTTGAACTCATCCATCTCACAGCTCCTCCGTTGAGACAGAAATCATATTCAAATTGTGACTTCAAATCGTTTTGATCTGTCTGAAAACCAGCATCATCATACCCTCTGATGACAAGCTCCTCGTCTCTTCCATACACCAGGAACATATCCTTAGTTCTTATTAGATAGTTAAAGATAGTATTAACAGTAGTCCAATGCTGTTCTCATGGATCTTCTTGATATCTACCTACCATGCTCACTACAAAGGAAATATCAATCTTGATACATAACATGGCATACATGATGGATCCTATAGCCGAAGCGTATGGGATCTTAGTCATTCTATCTTTCTCTTGTTGTGTCTGAGGAAAAATTTTCTTAGAAAGATGTAGGCCATGTGAAAATAGAACCAATCCCATCTTGGATTGTTCCATACTAAATCTCTTTAGTATCTGGTCAATGTATGTACCCTGACTTAGTCCAAGAAGCCTCTTGGATCTATCACAAATGATCTTGATTTCTAGAATATTGGCTGCTTCATCCAAGTCATTCATGGATAATCACTTGTTCAACCAGTCCTTAACTTACTGTAAGATTGGTACATCGTTTCCAATAAGCAATATGCCATCAAGATATACTACTAGGATAAAGACCGTATTCCCATTAAACCACTTATAAAAACATGGATCACATTTATTCTTAATGAACCAAATTCCTTTAGGAATTCATCAAATCGAATGTTCCACAACCTGGATTATTACTTTAATCCATAAATGGATTTTTTCAACTTACAAACCTGTTTTGATTCACTTAGTGTCACAAACCCTTTCGGTTGTGTCATATAGACATCTTCTTGAAGGCTCCCATTAAGGAATGTTATTTTGACATCCATTTTCCAAATCTCATAGTCATGGTAAGATGCTATGAAAAGTATGATTCATTTGTATTTAAACATGAAAACTAGCAAGAAGGTTTCATCATAGTCAATTCCTTGACGATCCTTGAATCATTTATCCACTAGCCTTGCTTTATAGGTGCTAACTTGACCTTCCATGTCCAGTTTTCTATTGAATACCCATTTGCATCCAATAGGCTTTTCATCAACTAGATCATCGACCAAAAACTAGACTTGGTTCTGATACATGGAATCCATCTCAAAATTCATAGCTTCTAGCCATCTCACAGATTTTGAGCTTTATACTGCTTCCTTGTAGGAGAGAGGTTCATCATTTTCCAACAATAATGATTCACCATCCTCGGTGACTAGGAAACCAAATCTCTCTAGTTCACTTACCTCTCTTGAACTCCTACGCAGTACTTGTGTTTTTGGAACCTCTTCTACGGGGACTTGTGGAACTTGTTCCTGTAGCAACTCCTATGTATCTTGAGCATCAACTTTGTCGAAGTCAATATTTCTCCCACTATCCTTTTTGAATATGTGATCCCTCTCGAAAAAGAAAGTTTATCTAGTGACAACCACTTTTTTGTCTGAAGGTTTATATAGTTAATATCCTTTCATTTCCTTGGGATATCCTATAAAGATACACTTCGTGCCCTGGGGTGCTAGTTTGTTTCTTGAGAAGACCTTAATAAATGCCTCGCATCCCCATACACATGTGTGAGACCAAATGGGTTTCTTTCCATTCCATAACTCATAGGGAATTCCATTTTTCCACCTTAGTTGGTACTCGGTTTAATGTGTATGCTGTAGTCTGTAATGCATATCCCCATAAGGATAATAGATGATCTGCATGACTCATCATCGACCTCACCATGTTCAAAAAGGTTTGGTTCCTACTTTAACTAACACCATTCCACTATAGTGTATAAGGAGGAGTGAGCTGAGATATAATTCCAGACTCTTGTATAAGATCGATGAACTCTTGGTTCAGATATTCTCTACCTCGATCTGATCAAAGATTTTTTATCTTCTTACCAAGTAGATTATCTACTTCATTATTGAATTCCTTAAATTTCTCTAAGGATTCTGACTTATACCTCATTAAATAGACATATCCATATATACTTAAATCATCAGTAAAAATAATGAAGTAAGAATATACACCTCTATCTTCTACTGAAAATGGTCCACAAACATCCGTAAGAACCAATCCTAGAAGCTCTATGGCACTTTCACCCTATCCACCGAAAGGCGGCTTGGTCATTTTACCTTGTAAACAACCATGAAATCTATCAAGTGGTTTTAGCTCAGTAGAGTATAAATAGCCATCTTGATAGAGATTTGTCAAGCGCTTTTCGTTTACATGACTGAGACGGTGATGCCACAACTGGGTGATGTATGATTCATGTGAATTTGTTTCGTTATCAATTGCCAATACTTGGTTTTTGAAATTTAATACATATAAACCATTATTTAAATGAGTGATACCATAACATACATTTTTCTTATAAAATATGAAACGCTTAATTCCAAACATGAAAATAAATCCATCCATATCCAAACATGATACAAAAATTATGTTTTTGGTATCATTGGGAACATAATAATAGTTATGTAAAACCAAAATCATCCATGTTGGAAATGAGAGGTGGTAATTGCCAATGGCTAAAGCAGCCAATCTCATGCCATTGGTAACTCAGAGATCCACCTCTCCTTTAGCGATCTTTATAAATCTACTAGGTTCCTATATTTGAATACAGATGTGAGCCCCACAAGATTTATCTAATACCCGATGTGTAGAAATGGAAAGATCTCATTTGATAACGAACAAACCTTTAGCGTCCCCATGCTTCTGGGTGTAGTTCCTATTCCAGTGGTCTTGCTTCCCACATGAAAAACATACCGCCTCAAATTCCTTTCCCTGCCTCTGTATCTTTCACTTCTTGGAGGGACAATGCTCAGGGGCTTCGGACCGTTTATAAGTCCTTGACCCCTTTTACTTGTCCTTCCTTTTCTTATTCACCATAAGGATAGTGGGTTTGTCACACCCCATGTCCTTATCTACCTGGCGAAATAAGGTCAGAAGTTATGATAGACTCTTATCATTATTTGTCATGTTATTGTTGACAATAAAGATAGAGAGTTCTTGGGATGTGATGATAGGATGAGATCTGTACGCAGCTCATCCGGGAACATAATCCCTAAGATGTCCAGGCATTCAATATAGCCAATAAGCTTGACTACATGAAGACCAACGGGTGAAAAATCTCCAAGCATAGTTGTAAACAAAGAGTTGGAGATCTCATATCTATCCTATATCGCCTTCTCTTGGTGGAGATCCATATGGTGAGACATCATGCTATACATGTCCCTGTTTTCAGGTTGCTTCAAGAGCTCATTATACATGTCCAATAGCATACAACATTGGACATATATGGAATCATCCATATATTTCATATAGAGAGATAGTTCCACATCACTGGCCTCTTTCCCAGGTGCAACTGGAACATGCTCTTCTAGCACATACAATTTCATCTCGTGGAGAAGGATGATGCATAAACGCCTCTGCCACTCTTGGAAATCGGTGCTGGTGAGAAGGATTTCCTTCTTGATTATGGTTCAAAATGATATGCTTGAAGTAATTTTTCTTGCCATTTTTATAAATTAAGATGAGAAAAGGTTTATTACTTTATTATGATAAAACTAAGACAAATAAATAAATTAATACTTATTAGTCTCCCACTATTTATTGAAATCCAATAGCCCTCACCATTGACTTCAAAATATCTTTTTTCTTGAATATTCTTGTATGAATGATCCATATTTCCCTTTGAATTACCCCAACTAGGGTTGGTCAAGAAACTTGAAGGGTTTTAGGTAGGAATTCCCAATGAAAACTGCATTAACTTGCAGCTCCTTGATCCGCTGAGAGGACTCCTCAATCCTGAAATCCTTTTATTTTTGGTTTTCCTCAACCTTTGCCTCTTGATCACACCAAGTCCTACTATGGTATTCAAAACTTGATGTGAACCAAGTCAAGTCAACCCAAAACCTTGAATTAGAATTCTCCGATAATTTAAATCACCCCAAATAGGGTTGGTTAAGCACTTTGAAACATGGTTCGATATTAACTAAGATTATGGAAGTATATACCGACTTAATATTTCTTTGAGGGATTTTATCCTTATATGTAAATTTCCATTTTATTATCTTGGATTAAATTCTTGTTAATATTAAGTGGGATATACTTAAATGATTAACCACGTCGAAGATAATATTTTACGTATAAGTTGGTCTTATTTTAGTTCCATCTTGCATGATTGTTTAATTCAATAATTGTGTGATCGTGACAACACACCCACAATAAATAAACCATGCAACTAACAGAAATAAAATAAATGGACTGATAATGAGCTTGTTCTATTGGTTAGTTTATATAGTGGTTGATAAACTAACCCAATACCTTGGGGACAAACACCTCGAACCTTTTGGGTTCGTGTTTACTACATTCCACCTGTCCACCTTTATATCTCCTTGGATTGGTTTCACCTTGGATCCTAACTTGATCCACCTCCACTAGCTTGGGAGCTCCATCCATTACATATGCTTTTATCTCACACACAGGTGAGGGGTAAAATGGGGTTTCACATAAAAGAAACCTTGGGCACGCAGGTCCTACATATTAATGAGGAGAAGGCTCGCAGGCTAACAAATTTAATTTAAATAAATAAATTAAATGAAACCATTAACATACAAAGTTCTTGATCTATCTCATGATCATCCATGCATGCAATGATATATACAATTAAATAAAAGATAAATCACACTCAAATCAATTAATTATCTTTAATTAATCAATCCTTTTATCTTAATTTCTTTTATGAATTTCCTTGAAATTATCATCCATCATAATTTTAAACAAATAAATTCATTTAAAATTATCTTTGTACGTAACTTGTACCTTGGAGGAAACCTGGTGAATTCTCATTCATAACTACCCAATGATTAGAAATAAATATTATTCAGATGTTAAATTAAACACACATATATAAAACACCTATCACGTGTTGTGACTTATCTTTATGCTGGCACTATGGTACATGTCTCAAGGGTTTGTATAATATAATAATAAATTTTAATAAATCTGTATAATTTGGATGAGTACATGATGTGTAGTTCCGACTACATGGCCTGTACTTTTGTTCACCTTCAATCTGAAGTACATGCTCAGGGACATGGTGGGTAGATGTACTTCGGAAATTTTTGGAGTACAAAAAGTGTTCAGTGGGACACACCTCATGTAGTATTCACGTTACACAGTTTACAGCAGGGAAAGCTGTGTACAGGGTAAACAGTCCAACCCTAAACCAAATGGACTACACGCCGTGTTCCATGGGCCACATGGCGTGTAATTCAGAAATTGTGTGCCACCTATTACTGGTCAATACAAATATTCTTAAAGACTTAGATAGGATCCATTTACATGGCCCGCTTTGGCAGACCGGTCCAATGCATTGAACCTAGACTACAGGGCGTGTACTTCTGAATACACACCATTTATTCTGGTGTTGTATGGACATGAATGTTTGGAACCACCAGATGAGATCCTATATTATATTTTAATCAAAATGAAAAGAAAAATTTGTTTCTGTAAGGTGAACGTGAAACATGATAGGAGGAACAGATCTTGAGATTTAGATTTAAATAAAGATTAACTTGAATTGAAACAACTAAATTATTAAATGTGTAAATCACCAACGAAAAACTAAATAATTATAATCAACGATATGACTCCCTCTTATACCACTTGTAGGTTCCGAGTACAGTGGAAGCGCATTGGTGGGTGTACCCAACTTTAATTTTATCGTTAATAACGATCAATCTAAGATCCATCATGATAATAAAACAACAGATATTTGGAATAGAATGAAGAAAGAAAAAGAAAAAGGGGAGTCCTAGAACCATAGATAGGATCATAATATGTTGGTTATAATTAATTTAATTAATTGAAAAGAATTACCTTGACGGAATTCTCTCTCCATTGATGTTTCTGATCATGATCTGATGTGATCCGTCGTTGCGTCGTAGAATCCAAGTGTAGGATTCCTCTAATGGTGATCCACACATGCTCCATGTATCTCTAGACGTCACCGAAGGGATCTATGGGTGTTATCACTGAATACCCTTCACTTGTGATGTCCTCCTTTGATCACCTTGATCTAGTGGAGGAGGATCTATCTCTCAAAGCTTGAGAGCGTTCTTGTATTCGTTGTGCACAACCACCAAAAGAAATGGCTAGGCTAATGAGATTTATATAATTCATATTTTAATTACATAGAATAATAAAATTAATTAATTACCTAAAATCATTTATTCATTTCATTTAATTCTTAGTAATACCCCATTTCTAATAATAACAGTTGACTATTATTATAACATGACATGCACCCATTGAATTACACCTAATATTATTTAATTAAATGAATAATATCATTTCTCATAAATTCTCAGAAAAAATACACGGCGTATATATTTAATATATACGGTATGTATATTTAATATACACGGCATGTATATTTAAAATACACAACGTGTATATTTAATATACACGACATTTACTTTTATTTTTCATTTTTCTTTATTTCCTCCACCACATTTATTAGACCTTGAATAATGGATATTTATTTCTAAAATAAATATCACTACATTACTCACTAATAAATATATTATTTCACCCAAAATATATTCTCTTAAATAACTAGTGTTGAAATAAATGCGATCAGGTATCCTTAAATAAATATTAAACCACAATCGGGAATAATCTTTAGTCAACTTGTTAAATTAATATTTTACTGAGATACTTGGATACACTTAGATTGTGACCCTCTAGGACTCTTTCTCAGTGTCATTATGTGGAACCTACCTAAAGTCCAAGGTTAGCATCTAGAAACACACCCAGGCACCCATATAGAATGAAGTTAATGCCGTACTAACACGTCACCTCCTATGAACTCTTACCGTGTAATATAATCCCTTTGTCTCAATATCTTGAATCAAGCGGGTTTCATGCTAGTGTCATCAACCCATGTGCTCGATTATTCTTTCTTTCACTTTCCAGAATTGAACTCGCCCATTCCTTACCATGGACATGGATTTATTTAGGCTATATAAATTCCATCAAAGGTCCAAAGATATCTACTTCCGTTATGGAATAGAAGGGAAAAATCCTTCTCGCATTTTCTATTAATGTAGTATCACTCGTGACGCACCCAACACATCCTACCTCACTGAGAATAGTGTGTCGTCACAATTTTTGTCAATACATCTAAGTCATGAGTTGTAATACCCATTAATAATAATCTTAAATTCTATGAAAAAATACACACGTCCGCATATAAGAACATCCAATGACACTATGAAATGTGTATTTCTTACTAGCGGGTCTCGTTCTCATAATATCCTACTGGATATTACCAAGGGCACACACCATGAGAAGGTGCCTCAAAGTTTTATGAGTCCTCACCCCTAATGGACTGTATTATTTGTGTCCCTTAAATAACATCATCCTGTCATAGAAAATATATTCAAGAACAATGTTATAGCACTTACAGGTTCTCATCATAGCAGGGATCCGCTATGACCCTTTAATGAAACAACTATCCTTTGGAAATTATCACATGCATTGTCACGCAAAAGAAAAATCAATATGTGATAAGGTATTTATTAATGAATAAAGTACAGAGTAGTTGGTTCTAGGCCACCAACTCCAACAGATACTCCAAGGACATATTTTCTAGATTCAATGCATGGATATCCAACAAACCGACCACACATGATGACGTTTTTTAATTTGTAATACACTAAATACAACATTTTAGAACCAAAAATCAAGTTATATAATTTATATTAGCTTTTAATGAGGACTCTTGTAACGACCCAGACCAGAACAGCCACCCGAATAGTGCTAAACGGGTCGGGTGTTACTACCTTAGGTGCACCTCCCCGAATGCCAAAAGATACCGACTAGTAGTGAGGGTCATTTTAGGTATAATGGGGAGGCTATACCCTCTCAGAGGATAATAATGGTACTAGTCTAAGTATAATAATAAAGATTCAGTGGAATAAACGACTTAGTAGACCCGAACTAGACCCGTAGAGCGGAAACACATTCAATATCGATAAAAAGCAGAAACAATAAATATAACAACAGCAGAAAGTATACAAAATAATATGATAACCACTTGTAACTACCACTGAACAAAAAACATGCATCCAAAGCAGGTCATACATATCCATATGTAAAGGCGCCAATGGCTAAACAATTATAGCTACAAAACAAGTAAGAATGTTGATGCAAGAAAGTAAGCAAAACAAAGTAACTTCCGCTAGGCAAGACCTCAAGGTCCATACCATCTCCATGCAACAGCTAATGTAGCACAGCTCTTGAAACTGGCCTCTTTCGTGCACATAAATCCATATTGTCTGTACACGTCCTGAAGGACCCATGCAGGGTGTGAGACGAATCTCAGTAGGATACCACCCAATAGTGCGTACCTAATAGAAGTGATTAAGCAGGCATGCATTTATAAGGAAAACAGTAAACAATACAATGCACAAATAAACACAAACTCCATTGGTGCTCAGCAACCACCATGGATTTTCACCTACTTCGGCCAATGCCGAAATCTCTATCATGTAACCCGACACAATGTTCCCCTTGATACCGCGTGTCTCAAATACTAACTTCCCGAATTCACGCCTGAGAAATAGTAACCCAGAGGAACAACGATGCCTGCCCTCTAATAAGTAACTAGAGGGACAAATATGTATGCCCTCAAAATAAGTAACTGGAGGGACACCGATGCCTTCCCTCAAAATAAAGTAACCAGTGGGACAGTGATGTCTGCCCTAAAATCACAGCAAGCCTCTGCCCCCAACCCGATAGCCTCACTCGTATCCTCATAAAGCTCCTCACATTCCATGTAGCTTCCTACGGTAAGCACCCCCAAACCAAAAGTTCCTAAACCAAAACTAACGGGGGACTCTACCCACACGAGTGGTCAAAACCACCTCATCACAGAGTCTCTCTGTGTGTACACTACTCATAGTTCCGGGTGAGCGGTAATCACCAAAATAGTGCTCAAGCCACAACACCTCTGACACCCCGTGTCCCTGTGACCATGCCCCTCAAGTCCGACAACCTCTCCATCCAAGTATCTCGGGCCTTGCCCAACCTGACAGTCACTCTACCTCAAGCCGATGTCCATGACTCCCAATCCCATGGTCGGAACCACCCAATGTATCCCGGGCCAAGCCCAACCTATGATCAGCATCACTCAAGAATATCCGGGCCATGCCCAACACAACCCAAAGGGTTCCAGCATATGAAATTCAAAAATTACATATATACACATTTTAACAAAATAAAATAACAGGAAAACCAATCTAAACAGTTAAATTTCACTAGCCCAACAGTTATCTAACAACAACATTGAGGTCTTCAAAGCCTCTAACAAGTCATATCAAGGTTCAATAAACTAAACTCATCAGTTTAGAACAATAAAATTCAATTAATACCATTTGGGTGCCCCCGGCCAAAATGCCCCGATGAGCAATGACCACTCACTCGGCCACTCTCAAGCAACACAGGTAACAGGGCATTCCAAAATTAATCCCATAGGTCGATGAACAATTAACAAGAAATAACAGGTAAATTAGGGTCTCACTCAAAATACCCAAATACGCGCGTTAAGCCGCGTCACCCAATGGTCTACAAAAACACAAAAAGAGGTATGCAACACCTACCTGAGACTCGTAGACATAGGAATGCCCGATATCGATCTCCAATTCGAAACCGATCTTCGTAGATCTACGTTTCCATCAAATCCTAGCAATTACACTCGGGTGGAAACTGCAATGCATGAGACAATGAATCGAGAACGGAATGGGGTGTGCGAGGTTAGCCTCTCTGTTACGATCCCGTAACCACCGACAGATTGAAGAAAGGATGACGTATGAAGAATCTAGACCTAGATATGTTCTTCAGGTTTTTGGAATGGAGAGGTCCTGAAGTTGGGAAAAAAGAAGACCTTTTATGAAATAAGACGAGATGACCTTTCACTTAAGAGAATAAAAAAATGTACACAACATTTATTTAAGAACTACGTGTTGTGTAGTGGCCTTTACCATAATCCGACTTAAGCGGGGTAGCCACACATCTTGGATGCTCTACACAGGTTGACACATGGCTTGAACCTAGACGGTATGCAGAAGAGAAGATACATGATGTGTCGAGTAACACTACATGCTGTGTAGTAGGAAATTTCTACACCGTCATCACACGGCATGTACTCGGCGAGCACACTGCCAGTACTCACCTAACCCATACACGTTGTTTACATTTATACTACACGGCATGTAGTCTGGAAATTTCCAGAACATCTCAGATTTTCCCAGTTACCTCAAGAACAAGTCAAAAGTTCAAACAGGGTCAAGATTTTGACCCGTTCTAAAAACCCGGGTTCTTACAATCTCCCCACCTTAATATAGCTCATCCCCGAGCAATCAAACAAAACCCAAAGATGGCAACGAACATTCCACCCCAATAAAAGTAACCCAGACTTCCCCAATCTCAAAGGTTCTGATTAAATTCCTCAAGGGGCTCCCCAGCTTAGGAATTGCCTAACTCGTTCTCAACCCGATAAAACTCAAAACAAGTAAAGGTTCACTAACCTGTTTTCCGGATGCATGGTCCTCTCGTGACGCATCATCACCCCTGCACCTCATTGGTTCTCCCATGTCATTTCTGACACCCAAACGTACCCCGCACCACATTGGTGTCCGCCCCCATGAGGTCCTGCATCTCATGTATGCTAAAAAAACGAACCTGGTGCCTAGGACCTCAAGTAACCTGCATCCTCGATGACCTGATACCCATTGCACCTAAATTAACCCACATCTTGGATGCACTGATTCCCACAAAACCTCATACATATATCTAAATATATCACGCACCCGATGGCACCAATCCCATTGACCATCATCTAGTCAGTCCACATAGGTCATGTGCATCACATGCACTCAAAAAGGACATGCCTCTACAGGTCATGCCAAAAGAGAACAAGGAAATCAAAGTGACATCCGTGGTGTACCACTAACTGTCATCAGCTCACCAACCTGCTCAGACTCTGGAAGCTCCACGATGTACACCTGTCTTGAAGTACAACTACTAGATGCCTGACCTCTCTGCGGTGCTGCTCCAGACACTGGCCACTGACCCCTCAGTTGGATCCCATTGTCTCTATCACGTCCTCCACGTGCGGCTGAACCTTGCCTACCCTTTCCTAGTACCGAATGTAAACCAACTCCAAATTCCACCATCTGTCCCGGTCCCTATCTACCAATTGTCTGAGAAGGATTCCTGCAGAACCTCTCAAGATGCCCGACCGTCCACATGCCCGAAACTCCTTTGGAGTCCTATCGCACGGAGTCCGAACATGTCTCGACTATCCACACTGAAATAAAACCACTACTGAACTACTATGATGTGGTCTAGATGAGTCCTTGGCCTGACTGCCCTGCTGAAACTCATCCTGTCCTTGCTTCCTGTTGTCTGAACCATCACTTGAAATTATTCCCCGACCAACCTAGGGCCTATCCCTTTGGATTCCCTCTTCTATGAGAACCTGTTTTACCACCTATTAGAATGAACCCAGCCTGAATATATTCACCTGGATCCAAATGGCATGTCATAATCCATCCTCGAAGCGCCTCACCCTTTCTACATTATCACTTACCATACCAGGTACAAAGTGAGACAACTCATTAAAAGTAGCTACATAGTCCATGACAAACTTATCTCAATATTAAAGGCTCAAGAAATATTGAGCTCTCTCAGCCCTTACTATCTCTGGGTAAAAGTTTTGAAAGAACCTGTCCTCGAAGTCCTTCCGTGACAGTCCCCCATGCCTGAAAGCTTGAACCTGCACATCCCACTAACGATTTTCTGGCCCTTGCAACATGTGTGTCGCCATCTTGACCCTCTTCCCTGGAGGCATCTCGAGCTACTCGAAGATCATCTGCATGCTCTCTATCCAGTTCTTAGACCCTTGTGGACCAACCTCACCCTGAAAAAGTGGTGGGTTCTACGATTAGAACTCCCATGTCAGATATGCGATAGATGGCTCTGTACCCTGCACAGCTTTGTCGATTCCCTACAAGACACGTACCAAGCTAGCTCGAAGCTGCTTGTTGAGCCATGTTCTGAAAACTGCCAAGCCTGAATGCTTCCTTTATACACTGGATCTGGAACCTGATCCTGTCCCTAAGCCTATACCTTCGGCTCCTACCCTGCCTGTACCGGATCCTGAACCTGATCCTGCGGCACTGTATCATCCCGCTCCTGACACTCCATCTGAGTTGACTAAAGGGAACCCGCTGAATACCATAAATGGTCAGACAACCCACATACTTAACAATTTATACATATATAATGTAGATAAGAAAAATAGTAAAAGGCAGTGCATAACTACTACCCCTATTCTCCCCCACCGCAACCATGCACCATGGCATCCTGGCCTCGTGGCCCCCTTACCCAATCTTAACAGAGCCAAGTATCAAAAGTACCTCAGGCCATGCCCGACCTTACAACTAACATTTCCTCAAACCGATGACCGAGTTGGCCAATCCTGGTGATCAAAATCACCCCAACCATAGTACCTGCCTGCTCTCATAAGAGCCATACCCAAATACCCTAAAATTCTACAAATATACAAGGCATGGCATAAAACATTGTAATAAACCATCAATTCTATCAGGAATTTCACCTATTCACATTTTAAAGTATACAAATTATGGAAATTTGATATTATTCACATGATATTATCACCTCAAAATGCATACGTGCAGTTATGAAATTGAAATACCCTAAAAATGTGCCTATAAAAGCCAAACAAGCAAGCCTTGCCATACCGGCTAAGGTCCAATTCTCCCTTACCTCACCGGGTCAAGGGTTAGATATCAGAATCAATAACATCACACACCAAGTGATCCACCATGGTGGAAATCATATAAAACGTAATCTGAGAAAAAGAAAACAATAATTCCCACCCATGGAAACTTGGCCCATCCCTCATGCCTGGGGATGCAGGTACCCAAACACAAGCTGGAAACCCAGTTCCAGTAACAACCTATCTCCAATCTACCATATCCCAAATAGTAAAACCACCAAAAATTAAAAGAGAAGTCACAATATCATTAGTATCCAACAAGACACTACTACTAAATCCCTATCAAGAACTCCTCTGATACCAATTTTTAACAACCCGAACCCGAATAGACACTCGAACAATGCTAAACGTGTCGGGTGTTACTACCTTAGGCACTCCTCCCTGAACGCCAATGGATGTCGACTAGTGGCGAGGCACTTTTTATGTATAGTAGGGAGGATATACCCTATTGAAGAATAATAATAGTATTGGTCCGAGTATAATAATAAATATGGAGCGGAATAAACAACTCATCAGACTCGAACCAGACCCACAGAGCAGAAACACATTCAATATTGATAAAAAACAGAAACAATAAATATAAACAGCAGCAGCGGAAAGTAAACAGAACAACATGATGATCACTTGTAACTAACACTAAACAAAAAACATGCATCCAAAGCAGGTAATACATATCCATATGTGAAGGCACCAATGGATAACCAATTGTAGCTACAAAACAAGTAAGCATGATGATACATGAAATTGAGAAAAACAAAGTAACTCCAACTAGGCAAGACCTCATGGTCCATACAATCTCCATGCAACAGCTAATGCAGCCCAGCTTCTGAAGCTAGCTGCTTTCCTGCACATAAATCCATAAAGTCTTCACCCGTCCCGAAGGGCCCATACAGGGTGTGAGACAAATCTCAGTAGGATACCACCCAACGGTTCATACCTAATATAAGTGTTTAAGCAGTCATGAATTTATAAGAAAAACAGTAAACAATATGATGCAAAAATAAACACAAACTCCACTGGTTATCAGCAGCCACCATGGAGTGTTACCTACTTTGGCCAATGCCGGAATCTCTGTCATGTGACCCAGCACCATGTTCCCCCTGACACTGCATGTCTAAAATACCAATGTCTTAAAGGCACGCACAAGAAATAGTATCCCAGAGTAACAGTGATGCCTGTCCTAAAATAAGTAATCGGAGGGATAGTGATGTCTGCCCTCAAAATAAGTAACCAGAGGGACAACGATGTATGCCCTCAAAATAAAGTAACCTAAGGGGCAATGATGTCTCCCCTCAAATCATGGAGAACCTCTTCCCCCAACCTGATAGCCTCACTACTATCCCCTGAAGGCTCCTCACCTTTCATGTGGCTTCCTACGGAAAACAACCCCAAACCGAAAGTACCTAAACTGAAACTAACAGTGGCCTCTACCCACACGAGTTGTAAAAACCACCTCATCACGGATTATCTCTCTATGCACACTACTCATAGTTCTGGGTGAGCAGTAATCTCCAAAATAGTACACAATCAACAAAACCTCTAACACCTCCTGTCCCTATGACCGTGCCGCTCAAGTCCAATGGCCTCGCCATCCAAGTATCAAGGGCCTTGCCCAACCTGATAGTCACCCCACCTCAATCCGACATCTATGATTCCCAATCCCATGGTCAGAACCACCCAATGTAACCCGGTCCAAGCCTAACCTAAGATCAACATCAATCAATAATATTCAGTCCATGCCCAACACAACCAAAAGGGTTCCAGGATATGCAATTCAACAATTACATATATACACATTAAAAAAACACAATAACAGGAAAAACAATCTAAATAATTGAATTTCACTAGCCCAACAGTTATCTAACAATAACACTGAGGTATTCAAAGCCTCTAACAAGTCATATTAAGGTCCAATAAACTAAACTCAATAGTTTAGAATAATAAAATTCAATTAATACCATTTTAGCACCCCCGACCAAAATGCCCTGATGAGAAATGACCACTTACCTGACCATGCTCAAGCAACACAGGTAACATGGAATAACCAAAGGTATCCCATAGGTCAATGAACAATTAACATGCAATAACAGGTAAATTACAGTCTCGCTCAAAATACCTAAATATCAGTGTTAAGCCGCCCCACCCAGAGGACTTCGAAAACACAAAAAGAGGAATGAACCACCTACCTGAGACTCATACACGTAGGCACATCCAATATCGAGCTCCAATTCGAAGCCAATTTTTGTAGATATATGTTTCTATCAAATCTCAGAAATTCCACTCGGGTGGAAACTACGACGCATGAGGAAAAGAATCGAGAATAGAATAGGGTGTGCGGGGTTAGCCTTGCTGTTGCGATCCCGCAGCCACCGACGGATTGAAGAATGATGACATATGAAGAATCTAGAGCTAGATATGTTCTTCAGGTTTTCAGAATGGAGTGGTTACGAATTTGGGGAAGAAGAAGACGTTTTATGAAATAAGACGCGGCGATTTTTCACTTAAGTGAATAAAGAAGTACACGACATGTATTTAAGAACTACACACCGTGTAGTGGCCTTTTCCATACTCTAACTTAAGCGGGGTATCCACATGTCTTGGAAGCTCTACACGGGTTGACACACGACTTGAACCCAGTCGGTACGCAGAAGAGAAGATACATGACGTGTCGAGTTACACTACACGCCATGTAGTAGGAAATTTCTACACAGTCATCACACGACATGTACTTGGCGGGCTTATGAACGGTACTCGCCTAAAATATACACAACATGTACTTTTAATGTACATGGTGTGTAGTCTGGAAATTTCCAAAACATCCCAAATTTTCCCAATTACCTCTGGAATAAGTCAAAAGTTCAAACGGCGTCAGGATTTTGACCCGTTCTAAAAACCCGGTTTCTTACAACTCTATTATGATAGGGTGGTGCATCAATATAAGAAAAAATATGGAATGAGGCCAGGGGATAAGCACAAGGACCAAGACAAGTTCTATGACTGGACAAGTATGAGGGTATATATAATAATATTCACTATCCAAACACATATCAAAACAATTTACTTATTCTACTATATGTTTTTGCAGTCTCTAAAACAAACCAATGGAAAATATTATGGTTATTATTTTTGTATATTTATGAGAGAGATCATATTCCATGAAAAGAGCATCCCCAAAGAGGTATTTGAAAAGATAATTACTATTTAATTTAATATATTTATTAATCCATTGTCTATTTATATTTTTACATTACTACTATGATTATTGAAAAAAATTATATTCACAAGACGATATAGATGTTCTTAGAAATGAATAGGAAGCATACATGATAGAAGAATGTACACAAATATCATGAAGATGTGACTTCCAAATAAGTAGTATATTTTTTCATATTTATGTTTAATTTACTTTTTTTAGTATTACTCACATAAGAATTGTTTTCTTATATAGGTGGATTCCTTTGTTTGAGTTGGGGTGGTTGGTTTAAAGAGGCTCATGCTTATGAGAGATACGACTTTGAATCTTCAAATAAGAATTTAATGAGAAGGTAAAGTTTTTTTAAATATACTATGTTTTCCTCATAATATTATCTATTCTCTATTGCATTAACATAATCTAAATTAAATGTTCAACTATTTAATTTAAAAAGTTTCACTCACTATAAATAGATAAAACACACTTATATTGTGTTTATAATTCAGGATAGTGATTCAAAAGTCATTTGTGACATGTATGAATCAGTATCATATCAAACTGACGCACGATGTGACATGTATGACTCAAAATGCATGTTTCAAGTTTGAAATAAAATTTTAATAAAAAACAACTGACATACTAAAAACTAAGAAAACCCATTCATATTATTTTGATACTTTAGGAAAACAATCTATAAATAATTTGTGACTTGTAGGAATCTACCAAACCTTAATATGATGCAGGTGTGGACTGTATAACTCAAAGTATCTATTTTAAAATTGGCATTAACTTTAGTAAAAATTATAATTACATACTAAAAACTGATCAAACACATTCATATTGTTTTTATATTTTAGGACAAGGATCCATGAGTCATTTTGGACTTATAGGAGTCAACCTTACCTCAATACGACACAGGGTGTGACCAGTATGACTCAAATTGTGTCTTTTTATTTAAAATTGACATTAATTTAAGTAAAAAGAATATGTGACATACTAAAAACCAAGAAACACATTTATATTGTTTTTATAGTTTAGTAAAATTACCCATGAGTCATTTTGATGTGTAGGAATCAACCAAACCTCAATCTGATGCATGGTGTGACCGGTATGACTCAAAGTGTATATTATCAGTTTAAAATTGACATTTTAGTACACAATGTGTAATCAGGGAAAATAAAGGAAATGTTCTCAGATTGTCTTGATGATTTATTATAGAAATTAAAAAGTCATTTTTGATGTGTATGAAATAGTCTCACGTCAAACTAATGCACGATGAGACCAGTATGACTCAAAATGCATGTTTTCTATTTGAAATGACATTTTAATAAAACAACACAACTAACATAATAAACACCAAGAAAACACATTAGTATTATTTTGATAATTTAGGAAAATTATCCATGAGTCATTTTTGACTTGTAGGTCTTAACCGTACCTCAACAGGACAAACGTTGTGACTGGTATGGCTCAAAGTATGTTTTTTATTTAAAATTGACATTAATTTAAGTAAAAAAGAACAAGTGACATATTGAAAACCAAGAAAAAACTTTTATATTATTTTGATAATTTAGGAAAATGATCCATGATTCATTTTTGATGTGTAGTAATAAACTACACCTCAATCTGATGCATGGTGTGACTGGAATAACCCAAAGTGTCTGTTATCAGTTTAAAATTGATATTTTAGTTCAAAACGTGTCCCTTACTGAAAAATAATAAAATATGATTGAATTTTCTTAATAATTTAGGATGGTGATTCATAAGTCATGCGTGACATTTATGAAGTAGTGTCACATCAAACCAATGCATGATGCAACAGATATGACTCATAATGTCTGTTTCTAGTTTGAAATGATATTTTAGTAAAAAAACAAAACTGGCATACTGAAAACTAAGAAAAAACATTCAAATTGTTTTAATAATTTAGGAAAATGATCTATAAGTAATTTTCGATGTGAAGGAATCAGATTCACCTTAATCATATGCACGATGTAAATGGTATAAATCAAAGTATCTTTTTTTATTTAAAATTGACATTAATTTTAGTAAGAAGAAAAAGTAAATACTGAATACTAAACCAACACATTTTTTTGTTTTGATATTTTAGGACAAAGATACATGAGTCATTTTTGACTTGTAAGAGTGAACCTCACTTCAATATGATGCACGGTGTGATCGATATGACTCTGAGTGTTTTCTTTTTATTTAAAATTGACATTAATTTAAGTAAAAAGAAAAAATGACATGCTGAAAACTTAGAAAAAACATTCATATTGTTTTGATACTTCAGTAAAATGATCCATGAGTCATTTTTGACATGTAAGAATCAACTACAAATCAATACAATGCACAGTGTGACTGGTACGACTCAAAGTGTCTGTTATTAGTTTAAAATTGACATTTAAGTTGAAAATGTGTCCCTCATTGAAAACCAAGAAAACATGCTCAAATTTTATTGATAATTTTGAAAAATGATTCATAAGTAAATTTTAATGTGTATGAAGCAGTATAATATCAAAACAATTCATGATGTGACCGATATGAATCATAATCCATGTATCCAATTTGAAATGAAATTTTAGTAAAAAAACACAACTAATATACTGAAAACCAAGAAAACACATTCGAATTGCTTTGATAATTTAGGAAAATAATCTATAAGTCATTTTTGACATGTAGGAATCAGCCTTACCTCAATCCAACACATGGTGTAAATGGTATAACTCAAAGTGTTGCTTTTTATTTAAAATTGATATTAATTTTAGTAAAAATAATAAGTGTATATTGAAAACTCAATAAAAAAATTTGTATTCTTTTTATATTTTAGAATAATGACCCATGAGTCATTTGTGAGTTATTGGAGGAAACCTCACCTCAATACGATGCACGATGTTATTGGTATGACTCCAATTTTTTCTTTTTATTTAAAATTGACATTAATTTAAGTAAAAAGAACAAGTGCCATATTGAAAATTGAGAAAACACATTTAAATTATTTTGATACTTTAGAAAAATGATCCATGAGTCATTTTTGATGGGTATGAATCAAACACACCTTAATCCGATGCACGGTGTGACCGGTATGATTGAAAGTGTTCATTATTAGTTTAAAATTAACATTTTAGTTCAAAACATGTCCCAAACTAAAAACCAAGGAAACATGCTTGGGTTGTCTTGATAATTTAGTAAAATGATTCATAAGTCATTTGTGATGTGTATGAAGTTGTATAACATCAAATCGACACACGATGTGACCAGTGTGACTCATAATACATGTTTACAGTTTGAAATGACATTTTAGTAAAAAAACACAACTAAAATACTAAAAACCAAGCAAACACATTCGGATTGTTTTGATACTTTAGGAGAATGATACATCAATAATTTGTGATAGGTAGGAATCAGCCGCACCTCAATACTATGAATGGTGTGATCGATATAACTCCAAATGTGTCATCATTTAAAATTGACATTAATTTTAGTTGAAGAACAAGTGAAATACTCAAAACCTAGAAAACACATTTATATTGTTTTGATATTTGAGGAAAACAATCCATCACACATTTGTGACATGTAGGAATAAACCCCACATCAATATGATGCCCGATGTGACCAGTATAACTCCAAATGTTCCTTTTTTATTAAATATTGACATTTTATTAATGTATTCTTTCATATTAAGGATTAATTTATTTCTTTATATTATTACTAAAATAATATTTTTTTTCTTATATTGGAGACATCTTTTGCTCGGGTTAAGATGATTTGTTCGGAAACTGATACCATGGGCGGACATTGTTGAGAGGGGATTACGGGCATCAAAAGATGAAATATTAATGTTTTTAAATGTTTGGTGGACAATTGTAAATGTAATTATAAAAAACATTGTTTGAAATGTATATAGCAGTGTTTTTTGTATATACCGTGGGTTAACATTTTGGTATTCATGATGTCAATTAAATGTATATTACATTGTTTGAAATTACTAGTTTTATAGAATTGTTTGAAATTATTCGTTTTTGTTGGGTGTGCTATAATATATTTATTTAAATAATTATGAAATTAAAAAAAATATTTTTAATTAATATATTTAATTTAATTTTTTAAGTATTTAAGTAAATAAATAAATATATATTTATAGCCATAAATTTAAATAAATAAATAAATATTTATATTTATGGCTATAAATAAATATATATTTATATTTATGGATATAAATTAAGAAATATTTATTTATAATTATAATTATAAATATAATAATTATATTTATTATAATTTTATAATTATTTACATATATATATTATTTACAATTATAATTATAAATATTTGTATATATTTATATAATTATATATATTTATAAAATTATAATTATTATAAATTTATTTATTATATTTTTATAGTTATTTATATTTATATATTTATAATTATAATTACAAATATATATTTATAAATATAATTATAAATAAATATATTTATAAATATTTGTATATAATTATAAATATAAATAAATATATTTGTATATATATGTATATTAATATATATATATATATACATATATGTATAAAATTATAATAAATATATTTATTGTAATTTTATAATTACTTAAATACAGACACACATATATAAATATAATTATAATAATAATTATAAATAAATAAATTTTAAAAGTATTTCTATATAATTAAAAATTTATAATTAAAATTTAATAAATAAATTTATTATTTAAATATATTTATTTTTATTTTACAAGTATCCATGAGAACATCGTAAGTTCATGGGTATAATGTGAAAGATCATACAAGTGTCAGTTTATAAATGAACATTCATAATGATGAATACATAACATATGCATGTGCGCATCATCATAATATAGGTAATCTTAATATTTAGAACACAAGTCACAATCACATCCACAAATAAACTTTATGATCATATATGATCAATTATACTCACACATCAATATATAAGCATAAATAACAACAATTAATATATTATCTAATGAGATATATATATATATATTCATTAAAGACATATATATATATATTTATAATTATAAATAAATATATTTAAAAAGCATTCATATATAATTAAAAATATAATAAATATATTTATAATTTAAAAAATTATTGTAATTTTATAATTATTCAAATATATATATATATATTAATAATTATAACTATAAATAAAATTTAAAAAGTATTTATATATAACTAAAAATTTATAATTATAAATATAATAAATATATTTATTATTTAAACATATTTATTGTAATTTTATAACTATTTTTTAGAACATAATATCTTCATGGGTATAAGATGAATGAATCATATACCTAGTAAAGTATAGATCATAGAAAATGAGTCATCAATATGGACAACATGAATAGTAAATGAGGGTATAATTTATAAATGAACATTCATGATACATAATATATGAACAACAATTATATTCACGCATTAATATATTTATTGACCAAATTCATTTGACTGAAAATTATTTTTTTTATTATTATCATAAACCCCTTTTCAAGGCTAAGGGAGAACCCAACATGACATCACAACTTAGACAACAAACAAACCTCCACAGTCCATTCAAGGTCAAGAACAACTCATTCAAGACTAAAAAGCAAGACTCCAACCCAACATCAACTATATATTTATTTATTAGTATTATTATAAATATATATATATATATATATGTATATTTAAAAGTAATTATATATAATTATAAATATATAATTATAAAAATAAAAAATATAAAAAATATATTTATTATTTAATGAAATTTATTATTTTCTTATAATTATTTAAATATATATATATTTATTTAAAATCTTATAAATACTTTAAAAAAAAAATTATATATATATTTGAATTATTAAAAAAATAGTAATTATAAACATGCATTTTTTATATAATATATACTAATAAATGTCGTGGCTTCTTCTAAAGACACTGCCACTGTTGCCATGGATCCTGATGTCACTACTGTTTCATTCAAGCCTGTACAGGCTTCTACTATGGCTGGTAAGAGTATAGAGTAGCATATGCTTTTTGAATCTGTCCTGCATACTGTGCAGGCTCCTGTCCTTGGTACCTTTGGTACTGCTTCAACTCTTGATGTGATTCAGGAGCAGACTATGCTGATTGACCCTGCTATTGTTACCATAGAAAAGTGTGTGCTTCCTTTTCCAAGCAATGAGGCTATAGAGATCAAGGAGCAGTATGCCACTATGGAGAAGCTTTCTACTCCTAGTGGTGTCCTGCTTTATGCTGGTACTGTGGGTTCTCAATCTTCTCAGAATGTGTCTGGTTTGGCTCTATTACAAGGGCCTTCAAATGAGGCTGTAGATGGTGGTAATTCTGTGAAGCCTAATTTCTTCACTATACTGGATTCCATTAATTATCCGGACTTTGAAAAAGTTTACAGGGAGAGCAGGAGTCGAAAAGGTAAGGCATCTTTGTCTTCTATAGTGACTAATGACTCTGAACCCGATCAGGTTCCTTCTAGAGTGGTGTAGATGAGGCAGCCCTCGGCTGAACATGTGTGGACTGGTGAGGTACATACTGAAGAGGTTCAAGACATGGCTCCAGTGGTTGATGTAGATCATAAGGATGATGCAAGTGATGGTCTGGTGCGAATGTATAATTCAAGTGATGATTTGTAGAATCCTAAACAGTGGTAAAGGGGAAGGCATCCAAGAGGTAGAGGTGGACCTCGTGGACAGGGTTGTGGAAGAAAGTGTAGCTTTGTTATCTGTTCTTTTTTTGTATTGATGGGGTTACTCCCCCTTCTACCCGTTTCATTTCTTTATGTACTGTTTACTCTTTTAATAATAATTTTCAGAGGCCATTGATCTTTCCATGGTTTACTATTCGCAGTATACTAATAAACATTATTTTTGAATATAAATATAATAATTTTATATAAATTATCAATATTTTTTTATTAAAAACTTTTATCAATGCTAAAAATAGTGCTAATAAAGGGTAGATTTATCAGTGCTTTTAGCTAGTGCTGATAAAGAACCCCCTTTTATCAACACTTTCTGCTTAGCACTGATAAAAGACAGTGCATCCCTTACCCAGATCTACTGTAGTATACTATGTTGATTCAAATGCCTCTTTAAGAAATACTATGAGGGTTAAGGTGAACTACCAAGAGCATAATGCAAAAACCCAATACAGCCTAACTGGGTCTTTTGTTTATAAAAGTCAAATTCAACAAAGACAAACCATTCAAGATACAATAAAGAAATTAAGAAATCAATAAAGATCAACATAATAATCTATGTGCTTTGTTTTGGTTTGGACCAAAGTGTATGAAAAGGGAACCACCCAAATCCTTCATTTTATTAATGCTTGAAGAAGAAAAATATTACAACATACAAGTTTAAATAAAAAATATTAGAGGATTAAATAACTAAAACTACATAATTAGAAACATGAATGTAAAGAAACTTATAGTTCCTAATGCACGAGTCCGATGGTCTGGAACTCTTCTAGTCATAATAAAAAACTGTAGGAATTTTTTTTTGGGAGTCTGATTTCTCATTATATAAACTATCCAGAATACATTTATAATTCCCTAGATATACCATAGTGGTTATCCTAGGGGTCGGTCTCAAGGAGGCAGTGTGTCCATCTCAATGAATCTACTGAAATATTTTTGTATTTTTTTTAATTCAAAGCAATAAAAGAAAATATGAAACAGTGGTTGGAAATAGATGAAATGAAAATGAGAACTATAGAAACAGAGAGGAGGAAAAAAACAATTAAAAGAATAAAAGTTAGTAAGAATGAAATAGCTTTTGATTGATTCTCTCTACTACCTATCATTGGTCTAAATAATTAAACTATCAAAACTCAACCACACATAATGTATGCTTGATCTCTCGATACACACACCTCCCACTCTTTGAAAAATGAATGAACACTGGTACGATCACCTCTTTCACATGAGAATTCTCCAAAACTGTGAAAATATTTCATAGGTCAAATCAAATTTGTACAAGATATATCCCCATGAAAAAGTAATTTTTGCTAGGTCAATAAATCACATAACCTATCCTAAAAAACCCGGTTGATTAGATAAGAGAAGAAGAGGATAAAAAATTAAAAGTTGAGATTAGAAAACCGTTCCACCTTTTCAAAGTATGCTCTTGCATAACCTCAATTCATGATCACAACTTTCCAAGAGTGAAGAAGACATCGACAATCGAACTAGATTTTTATTCTCCAAGCAGAAATGAGCGTCGCCTCTGGGAACTAGGTATGAAAATCAATCTCCCCTGACTAGAGGTAGGATATCACACACAGAGAGAGAAAAAATAACAACACAACAATTTTATTTAAAAATCATAGAGTTACAGAAGAGAGTGAACAAGAAGAATAATACAGGGAGAGAATAGATATAAAATAAAATTACATAATGATGGTATCATCCCTTCTCTAAGATCTTACACCTTATTCCAAAAAAAATTTAATGAAAAACACAACTATAAAATGAGATTCAAACAAGATGTTTCCACATGGTAGCCTTCATGTGCATTATCATCCGTAGTTGATGCAAACAAAAATCCTTCTGAAAATAATGTTTCCTTCTTGAATGAAGTTTTTTCACCTATAAAAACATCCGAATCATTGAAAACCAGGTGTTAATCATAATTTATACTTACAAATTTTTTGAAAGAAGGATCTAACACATTGCCAAAAATAATTAAATAATTTCATTGTATGTGATTCTTCTCTCTTTAAAAATTTACCTTGTCCAAAAATAAAAACCTATTCAAAACCTATTCATTATACTTGAATATTACCAGTATAAAACAAAACCCCTCATGGAATTTTGATGAACATGTTACAGTCACCAGCATCCAACTTTAAATCGACTACCAATGAGAAGAAAAACTCCCCATTTTCTTTCATTAATCAAGAAACTTCAAAATAAAACAAAGGATTCCATTAATAAAAAATATCAAAACCAATGAACTCAAATACACACAACAACCCAAACTGATAATACAAAAACTCAGTCTGAGCTTGAAAATTCTCATATCCTTTAGTACAACCTTGAACCACCATCAACCATCCTGGTCATCAATCATGAACACCAAAAAACTCTAACAAATATGTATTTATCTATAGATTAGATAACATCCAATAGTAAAATACATGGTATTGTCTTCAAACAAACCTCAACAAATGGTCATGTTCTCTAATAATTCGATGCACCATGCTCGGGTGGACCTCAGCCTCGGTAGCGAAGAGATTGGTACATGATGAACTCTTGAGGTAAACAAAAAAATATTGGGGTTTATCCAACATTATGGGGCTTATCTTTTAGGTATTAAGATAATATTTTTTTTGTTTTTCAAATGGTGGTCTTTCCGTATCTAATGGCACACATTTGAAGGAGTTATAATTTTATATATTTTTTATGAGATATTATTTTTTTCAAAAAAGAAATATATATGGGGAGAGATAAATTTATATATATATATTTTTAAACAAGATATGTGTCACATGAGGTCTTATAAAAAGGGAAACAAACATCAATTTCACATGGTGGAAGATACTTGGGTGACAATTTCTGGGCACAAGCAGCAATGAGCAGCATTAAATTGGGTTGTGCAATGTGGTGCTGCAGTGACACTGCGAGTTCTATTTTGATCTTTGAAGGGTAATGTCTTATCATGGACTATTATTAGTGAGGGGATGAAGGCATATCTGGGTGTGGGCTTTCAAATAGGTTTTTTAATGTTGTATTTTCAATTCTCGAGTTTCACATGGATTTTTGTACTCTTTGATTCATAATGGATTTTCTCATAGTTTCCCCATGGTTTTTTAATCCTACGAAAGGAGTGTTTTTCCTTGATAATTTTTTTATCCCCATGTATTTTTATAATATTTGGTTTTATGCATTATTTATGTTGGAGATTCTCATAATAATTATTGTCACAACTGAGTTTATTCAAGTGTTGATCTACTTCCAACCCAACATCTAGTATCGTAGGAGGTTATCCATGTTTTCTTGATGGTTAAATATGGGTGATTCATGACATGAGATTTATTCCCAAATTGAACTGTTTAATGGGAAATATGATTTTACACTTTGTCAGTAAATATTTAAAAATATTCTAGTTTGTGAGAAGACAATGAAGGTGTTGAAAAAAATTAGATAAACTGGAGATGATGAGTTATGGTGATTGATAGGATATGATAGAGTTGGTGATAAGTAAAATCTAGATGTATTTGGGTGATAATAAATTGTTGGAAATGATGAATCATGCATATCTACAAGAGATATGGGTGAATCTTGAAAGAAGGTATCAATTAAAATCCCTCACAAATCATTTATATTTGAAAAAATGGTTATTTCATTTTTTAATGATATAGAATGGAGATTTAGGTAAATATCTGGATGAGTTTAACAAACTTATGATGGTTATATCTTACATGGAGGTCAATATTGATGATAAAGTTAATGTGATACCAGTTGAAATGGAAAAACAACACAAAGTGTTTCTTCTTTTAGGTTCATTACCTGATTCATATGATAATCTTGTCACCACATTGTTGTTCAAGAAAGACACACTGAAGTTGGACCATGTGATTTCATCATTGTTCATGAATGATACTTGGTGAAAGACTAATGATGGTGAATCTTTAGGTAATAGTGATACTCTCTATATAGTAGATGGATGCTGTAATCAGAGAGTCCAATTGAAGATAAGAAGAATGGTCAGGTGCTTCTTTTTTGACAAGGAGAGTCATGTGAAGAGAGACTACTATGAATTGAAAAATCATAAGGTAGAAAAGAAGGAGTATGAAACATATTACAAGTATGTATACATAAGTCTTATTCAGGGTGTGGGTGATTTACTTTCAGTTAGCATTGATTTTTGTAGTTCAAATCTGTACACCCAATGGGTGGTTGATTCAACATCATCATGCCATATTACACCAAAGAGGGATTTATTTTATTCATACATGGAAGGTGAAATTGTTATATTAAATATATGAAATTTACATTCTTATTATTTCATTAGCATCAATGATATTTGTATCACTAAAAATGTAGGTTGTACACTGATGTTGAGGGATGTGTGACATGTTTCAGGTATATGCCATAATTTGTTATCTACTTGCGCTCTTGATACTGATGGATTCAGGAGTTTGTTTGGCATTGAAATATGGATCTTTTTTTAGAGGATCAATGGTTTATGTTAAAGGAAAATGGATGAAACACTTTACAAGATAGATGTAAAGGCATGCAGTGATGTAAAAAATCAATTTCCAAAGAGGACTTCATTAGATTTGTGGCACAAGTGATCGTCATGTATGATTCAAAGACCGTTGACTAAGATGAAGAATGTTTGGAATCCAAAACATGTCAAGTAAGGTGTTTTAGGTCTAACACCTAATTATTTTCCTTTAGAGAATGTCCCTACTGAAAAAATAATTAAAATCAAAGATCGAGGTGATGTGTTGGGAGTTTCAGACTGCTTTGAGGATGTTGAGCAGAGGGAGATGTTAATTATTAAAGGTGCTCCAAACTATGTGGTGATCACAATTATGGGGGAGACATAGATTGTTTATTTTGGTATTTGAAGTTCAGACATAGGTATAATGAATATTTCAACATTTTTATTTATTTTTTCAGGGGGATATTTTAGGTTTTTATTAGAGATGCAAAATAGGGATGTCATATTTTATGTAGAGGATGACAGTTAGTGTGATACGAACTGTTTTTCTTTCCAATTGTGTTTGTTGGATGTGATATAATTCTTCAATGGGATGAAGGGGGATATTTTTTGGGTTTATCCTACCTCATGGGGATTATCTTTTAGATAAGAAGATATAATTTTTCTTTCATATGGTGGTATTTTTGTATCTATTAGCCCACTTTTGAAGGAGTTATACTCTTATATATTTGTGATGAGATTTTTTTTAACAAAGGAAAGAGACATGGTGTATATCTATTTTAACCAGATATGTGGCACATGAGGGACTATAAAATGAGAAACATACATCACTTGTGTAGGAAAATAGATACTTGGGTGATGATTTTTGGGCATGGACAACAACGAGAAACATCAAAATGATTTGTGCAATGAGGAACTGCAATGACACCACAACTTCAATTTTGATCTCTGAAGGGTTACGTCTTCTTATTAAATATTATCAGATATGTGATAGAGGCTAATCGGGGTGTGTTTTTTACACAAGTTTATCTACATTGTATTTTCAAATTCAATTCTCGGGTTTTACTTTTATTTTTTTACTCTCTGATTCATGGTTTATTTTCTCAGAGTTGCCTCATGATTTTTTAATCCTCCACAAGGAGGAATTTTCCACGTTAAAATATTCATCCCCAATTATTATTATTCTATTTGGTTTTAGGATTCTTTTAAATTGGAGATTCTAATAATAATTGTTTTTTGTAATTGAGTTTATTCTAGAGCTGATCCGCTTTTGACCCAACACAAACAAGATCAGAATCCATATCAAACTTGGATTCCTTGTAGGAAAATGTTCAAATGAACTATTAAAAACCGAGTTCTCTATATTCACCACTTCAAGAAAATGAATTGATTTCATGTTGAATCTTCTTCAGTGAGATTGGATCCATGGTTTTTCTTCATTTAACATGCTCAGATTGACATTGTCTTCTTCAAGCTCAGGACCAAATGCTGACTCGTATTCGAGTTCAACACCACTCGACTACTTCAATGGAAATCGATGGTTTAGATGAAGATTTATTTTTCAATATTATGTCATAACCTTAGATCTTTGTTCATCCCATCCACTTCCTTAGTTGATCATGGACCCCAGCTAGTGCATGTTTGATCTCCTCTCACCCGGATCCATTTGGTTTCAATCGAGAGCTCATCTTCAATATATGATTCCAGCGATGTCATCATAAAATGGGATTGATCTCCTCATGGTTTTAATGGATCTTCTTTGAATCATAATCCTTGAAAAATAATCTTCATCTGCAAAATCTACAAATGCAGTCTATCAAGCATCCCTCTAAAGCTTTAGTCGATTCAACAAATTTGTATTTGTTAAATCCCATAGGATAAAAATTATCTTACATGAAACCATCAGACACATCGAACCAACCCTGTGAAATAATATTACACTAATTTCCCCTTTCATATTTTTTTTATAATGATTCTCTTAATGGGTTAATAAAAATCCGTTATGGAAATGTCACTGCTCAAAATATCTTATGTTGAGAATCTCTTACATGATATACTTTTAAATTATCTTACGCGGATTGATTAAAAATAATTTTCTTGAGTGTAAAACTAGAAAATCAAATAAAAAAATGAATCAATTAAGGAATTACAAATAAATAAATAAAAAATAAAATAAAAATTAAAACAAAAATAATTTAACACTGAATTAAAATAGAAACATAAAAAAATACGCAATGAATTAATTAATCAGAAATATTAAATTATAAAACATAAAATTAATATTTTTACAAAAAATTTAATAATTAAGTAAAAAATAAAATAAAAATGCTCGTCACACTTAATTTTCACACATTAAATTAAAAAATATAGATCAATAATAAAAATAATAAATAAAAAATTAAAAAAAATAAATTAAGGCACAAGAATTAATAACATAGAAAACTATTTTAGAATTAAATATAAATTAAAAAAATATATAGAAAAATGCATGAAATATTCACCACATCAAATTACCCTACACTTAAACATTTCTTGTCCTCAAGAAATTACTTAATCAAGTTCAGTAGATTTAAAAAAATCTTATGAATGAAAAACTGGAATGCCATAAAGAATTATATTTCAAATTAATTTTCTTTTATGGACTCTCTCATGTTGAAAAATCTATTTCCCACTTAAAATAATATAGGTTCAGTGTAATGTTTGGTTCTTGTTTTATAAAAGTTTGAAATTGAAAATTTTGAAAAGAATTTGACAGATGTCAATTTTCATCCCAGTGGAAGTCCAAACTCCTATTTACCTTCAGGTGAGCCAACACAGAAAATTAAAAGGTATAATAAATAAAAACTCTCCTTGGATGGATAGGTTTAATAATTATAATAAGGATAAATAACTCATCCATCAACTTAAAGTATTAAATAATTAAATAAGAAATAATTTATGGCTCAACATGGATTAGTATTTTTATTTAACAATCCATTTAGATGTATATGTTATGAATTTAATTATATTTGAAAAGTTCAAAGTCAATGAAAGTTGTAAAACATTCCACGAAAATTTTATCAATTTTTTTTCAAGAAGACAATAAAAATTATTTTCTAAATTAAATCCATAGAGTAATAAAAATTAACTACCTCAAAGTGGAATCATAATCTTTAAACTCCATAATAATTTTGATCTAATAAAAATGTAAATAAAAGTTTGAGAGTATCACAATTTTGAAAATTTATAGGGAATATAATGGGATTTTAATTAAATTGAATTTTAACTTATTTAGGAAGACCCTCTCCCCCAATCTTAAAACTGAACATTGTCCTCAAAGGTAAACTCATGGTGGAAGAACACTTAATATTTTTAAAGTTCAAAAAGATTTTCAATTTAGTAGTGAAAGATTTATATTTAGGGTCATATTGAAGTTCAAAAATTATTCTTCCACATTAAATTAAACAACAACCACATACACAAACGGTACCAACTGGATACTAAATTAATAAATTATGCACAAATTCATGGTTTTCAAAGTATATATTAACATTTAAAGTTCAACAACGATTTAAAAAAAGTGTTAAAATAAGCATGCACACCAAATTTTTAGTACACAAAAGTAATACATAGTGTAACAACAGCCATAAGATTAAAACAAAGCATTTTTTCATGCACAAGCACATAAATAATATGTTTCAAAGATTAAATACACCACTAATAATAAGAATATTTTTTTTAATTCAAATATAGAAGCAAGATGAATCAAATTGCAGAATTTAAACTTTAACTCCCCTATTATAAGCGTAAATATTTAAGATTCAGAATAAGAAACATCTCATTTTTGCACTAGAGTAATTCACTCTGGTATTAAAAAATTTCAACTCTTACAAGTTGAAAATATTAAGCATGATTATTTGTAATTTTGAGTAAAAAACATAATAAAATCATTTTGAAATTACATAGAGTTTGATTAAAGTTGATATAAAATGAAACTTCTTTTAATCTTTGAAAAAAATTGAAATACTACTTCAATATAAAGAAAACGTCTTCTCTAACCACACTTACAAAACCAAAATTTAAATGAAAATTCATTAATTATTCTTGGAAAACATAACAGGTTATCAATATAATTCAATTTTGTACCATTTTTTACATTTATTTCAAAAATCACAGACACCCATGAACCCGAATAGCAGAGCGAAAATGAAATTAGAATATACCCCTCCACCAAAATTAATTTTCAACATATAATAAGAATTTAAATTCTTTAATAATTAAAGGGTGTAAGGATATAATCTGAGAGTTATATGGTGGTAAAGATGATACCCAAAATATGTTTCTACACAGTGGGAAATACAACCATCTTTTTTTACTATAAAAGAAACTTCTAGTATTTATTAAATAAAGACATAAAGAAACTAAAAATAAAAACTTGGTAATAAGATAATCTTAGGTTTAAACCCCCAGTAGGTGCTATATTTTGACTTTACATAGTTGTAAAACCTTTGGTTCAACCCCAATCACCAGGTGGATGTGTATTCTTGATTAAAAACCACCATATCCTTTTTTTATAGCTTCTTTGTACAACCGATACAACTTATAAAATACCCCATTCTTATATTTCCTTATTTACCTTTCCTGGATATTGTAACTTTTGAGGAGTGATGAAAAGGCATACTAAACATAGAACTGCTTCCCCTTATCTTCATCTTGAGAAATATTGTGCATATATTGTAAAGATTCAACCCTTTGAGGTGATTTTTCTTATAATTTAATCTCCTCTATTTTTTTTGTATAAAACCATGTATATATCAACATAAACTTTTTCTATAGTTAAAAAATCATAAATATCCTATTTCTCTTTAGTTGTTCCCACACATAAAATTCTAGTAAACTTTGGGAGTTTCAAAATTTTCACTACATGACCAGTCTCAAATTCCTTTTTAATTTCCAGGAAATTACAGAAATGAGTTGCCACATTTTTATATAAACGAGTAATAGAAAAATAAAATTTAGACCCAAAATAGTCAACATTAATAGAAAACTAAGCTTCTTTCATAAAATTTCCAACTCCCTAAATATGGGTAGCTTATTCTTCCATTTGGTAAACAATTTCTATTAGAAGGGGTTTTGGGTAATGCTTGAGGTAGTCAGCCTCCTACAAACTTTATTAAAAAATAAACACCTCATATGTGCTGTCATCCAAGGCATAAGAGATGGTATCATGAGCTGGTTTGAGTTGTTCTATCGTGGAAAAATTATCAGAAATTCCAGTGTAGTAAAAATCATCATTATGAAAATAAGAAAATGGATGTTGTTCAAAAAAGTTTTCCAACATTATTAAATTATAAAACTCCAATACCTTGATATCTTATAAAACATCCCTCAAAATTAGGATCTTACTTCATCATCTGTGATTCAACCTCCTTGATTTATTCATCAATTGATAGTAGGATCTTCTCTACTGGGTGAACATCTTATAGATATACTTTGGGAAAAGGTGTGAGAATTATGTAAGTTCTTTGGATAAGGCTTCCACAGTAGGCAATCTATCCTTCTAATAATCACCAATAAGTTCAAGAAAATATTATTCACTTAAAATTTGATACTTTTCCCTGAATTTTTATGCAACAAATCCTACAAAGTCTTCTAATTACAGTGGAGGTTTCATTTTTTAAAATTTAATTTTTTTGGGGTTTTTAGTTTAAAAAGTTTGAAATTAAAAATGAAGAACGACTAAAAAAAACTCCCCCTATAAATAGTGCTAACTTTTGATATACTATCATATGGGATATCAAGAATACATTTATTATTCCCAAGATATGAAATAGTGGATAACCAAGGGGCCAGTCTCCAAAAGGTAGTGTGTCAATCTCAATGATTCTTCTAAAAACTTTTTGTATTTTTTTATTTCAAAGAAGTAAAATAAAATATGAAATAGTGGTGGGAAATGGATTAATAGAAAATGAGAACCATGGAAACAGAGAAGATAAATAAAAAAATAGAAAAATAAAATCTTGCAAGAATGAATCAACTCCAAGTTGATTTTCTATACTTCTTATCATAGGTTTAGAGAATTAAACTATAGAAACTCAACCACACATACAACACACTCGATCTATCAATACACACACCTATCATTTTTAAAAAAATGAATTATCGCATGCAAGATCACCTCCTTTAAATGAGATCTCTCCTAAACTATGAAAATATTTCCTAGGTTAAATTAAATTTGTACAGGATCTCTCCCTAGGAAAAAGTGATTGTCACTAGGTCGAAAAATCACACATCCTATCCTAAAAAAACCAGTTGAGAAGGTAAGATAAAAAGAGTATAAAAAAATAAAATTTTAGCATAGAAAATCATACCACTTTTTGTAACACCCCAAGATTTCATAGTAAGTTATTTTCTATAAAGTATTTCAATAGCTTGCAATACACGCACCACTAAGTTCCAGCACACCACGACTTACCAAACTTGCCATCCAAAAAGTGGTTATGAACAGTATCAACTTAATTTTGAATTTCATATACTCCATAGAATTTTAGAATCTATATTATCTATTTCAGAGACAAAATATAAGCACAAATTCATTTTTTCCGATAAAAGAAGTATTTTTCAAAGAAATAAATTTTACCACCTTTTAATGGAAACCCTTTTTAAAACCAATATTTGACACTTTTATATATTCAATTTAATGAAATTAAATTATTCTTTATAATCAGGACATGAAAATTTATTTTATAATTTTTTTGGTACTTTTATGATAACTTTCATTTTTTGATGAATACTAAAAAATACTAAATTTTAATTGAAAATAACTTTTTTAATCAAAATAATTTATATTGGTAAATATTGAATTTGAATGGTTTTAATGTATAATTAGATTATATTTTTATCATTTAATATAATGTAGGTCATTATAATTAATTTCATGCTTAAATTTGATATAAACACATGTCAGTATTTTGATAGTTTTTACTGTTCAAAACCCGCCTTTTGGTTTTGACAACATGAATTAATTTTAAATTAATTAATGAAAGTTATTTGTTTTTAATTTGGTAAAATAGAATTAATTTTTTAATTCTTAATATCAAAATAATCTTTGGGTGAATTTTTGGTATTTTTCTGAAAACATTCAATTTTTGATGAATAGTGAAATACACTGCTTTATTGTTTAAAACTGAAATTTTATTTAAATAATTATTTATTTTATTTAAATGTATTTTATGTAAAAATTGATACATAATACATATATATGTTACATATAATTCATTTGAGTCATTTTTTAATAAGTTTAGATATATAAACTTTTATTGAACTTTTTACTATCTTTTACCCACCTTCTAGGAGCATTGAAAAATTTGCATAAAACTTAATTTTACCACTTCTGTGAGTTCAATTTAAAAAATACAAGAGACATATTTAACATCATAAAGTAAAATGTGGTTCAATAAGATGAAAATAATTTTTATGAATAGTAACTTTTGACTTTTATTTACCACTGTTAAAAGTAAATAGGGTAATTAAGGTTAAAAATGATATTATAATTATCCTAACACATGTCCTAATTCTATTGGACAAGATTAATTAGACCCCAAAAAAATTATGAATAAAATATGACCCACTTTGGTCAACTTGGATTAGATTAGGACATTTATTATTATTTTATTTAAAGAAGAGTTGAAAGAGTTAAATTCAATGTTTTATAACTAAACCTTTTTAATATAGGGTTATAAATAAGATAAATTCCACTATAAATATTAATTATACAGATAAAAATATTTTCTACATAATTTTATTTTATTTATAATTTTTATACATTAAATAATTAAATTTATTTACGACATAATGATGATGAAGTAATTACCTTATTAATGAAAGATTAAAATAATTGATATTATAAATATCCAAATAAATGTAATTTGATACTTTTGATTAATTCCTATAATTTTATAGGTTAATATAACATTTTTGGTTTTATTAAATAATTTTTTAAGTAATCATGTTGTTTTGATTTCCACGAAAAACCAAATACTAAATAATGTCAAAATTGACATAAATGAGTTTTAAAAACAAATACTATATTATTGGTTGATATTATATTCCTAAAAATATAAGGTTTAGAAAAGGGATTATATAACATTATATATGTCATTAATGAACCACTTGGGGTTCGTTTGGAAGTTTACAGTAAGTTTATTAACCATATAGTGTAAGAATACATGAAGACACAGTAAAAGTTAAACTATTTAACTAAGAGTTAAATATAAAAGATAAGGTTGAAATGGTAACCTAAACTTGTATAAAACATATTGGTTGAGAGGTTTTAGACCCTTACCCACTTTATCTTTTAAATAAATAATTTTTTAACCATTAGAAACTGAAAAGGATTTTATAATAAAATAATATTTCAAGGATTTCCTAAAGTGACCCTCACCTCTCTTATAAAAGGGTACTTCCCCTTCTCTTAATTTCACATACACAAAACCATTTGGCCCTGCCAAACCCTACCCAAATATCCTAAAAACATCCCTCAAATAAATCTTGAGTCCTTATTTTGATAAAAAATCCAACCTATGGAGCTCTTTTGATCAACACAAAAGGAAACACCCAAGGAAGAGGTAATAATTTCACCACCCTCTTTCAAGTTCTTTTCTTCTTCCACTTCCTTTTTCTTTTTTGTTTCCTTACCAAAATAATAAATCCAGTACCTTCTACATACTGTGATGTTATTACAAATATGGTACAACCATATTCATTATTCTATCCATCCTATAAATGACAATGTCACTATATGTGCGTACGTACGGCTTACCGTCTTCACGTCGTGGTGTAGTGTGTTATTCAAACACATTGTTCTTTGGATGGGTATAATAATGAGTATAAATTAGGTAAAAAATAAATATAATATGTTAATGATTCTGTATATATGATATATCATCCAATTACATACGATTTCACCATCATTATAACGATATTGTCTCTTGTGCGTACGTACGGATTACCGTCTCCATGAACGTGATGAAATTAATTCCACATCATAATAATTCAGGAATAATTTTAATTTTATGATTAAAAATAATGTCTATTAACATAATATAATTCTGTATATTAATCAAATACATCATATCCATAACAAACATGGCTTACATAACCAATCATATAAAGGAAAACAAATCAGTTAACACCCGAAACGATGATACTACTAAAATATTATTAACAAAGCAATATTAGAAGATCATATATGATATCATATTTATGTATTTGGTTCTTATATAATTTCATAACAGTGATTCAACCATTATAATGGAGGTTAACCTACACTATACTAAGTAAACGTACAAGGTAATGGGTTTTCATCTCACTTTTATTCCCATGAGATTCATGCTTTATTTGCCACTATTACCTTTTGTGTGGTGTATGTACTGCCTATGATTGTATTGTTTTCATAATATAATTTAATTTATGGGTATTTAAATCATCATTGGATGATCCTAATTTCACGGGGTGTATGTTTTGTAAGTTACCAAATTAGTAAGGGAATTTCAAATTTCAATTTCCACTCATTCAGTTCTACGCAAACTTCCTTGATTACAATACTCCAAGATTATGTGTCAAATCACTAATTATTTACTTATGTAGTAATTTCCACTCCCCTTTGTGTGGATATACTTTTGATACACATAATAACTCCATTGATAAATTCTCATTTCATCAATATAAACTTGATAAGAGTAATTTTAACTCATTTTCTCTTCATTGAGTTAAACATCCAAGTCATTAGTGTTGTTCTTACAAGAATATGTGTGAATGTCCTATGATTTATTTACACTGAATATACAATAATATTGAGTGTAGTTATATTTTTCACACATAATTATGTCATTGATTTATCCTTAACATAAGGATACAGTCTTTATAAAGGAATTCATCTCCACTTACATTCCATTGAGACTTCATTGTTGTTATGCACCAATTAACTTTTTTTGGTGTATATAATGTAATTTGACATAGTATATCATGAATCCCTTTATTATAATTATATTATAAAGTTTTTATTACCTCAATTATTTTTATTCAAGCATCTCTCATTTGGTTAGTAATTCTAACTAAAAAATCATTTTAAATGTTTTAAAAATTTATTCTTCTAAATCTTTCTCATTAATGTCGATGTTTTAAAAATGGTTTTAAGGATTTATTTATATAGATATTAATTTTTTAAAATTAAAATTCCTCTTAAATGTTTTAAAGTGTTATGAGACACTTTGATTCAAAAATCTATTTTAAACAGCTTCTTGATAAATAGTGATAATTTTAAATGTTTTCAAAAAAGGGGGATATTTCTCTCAAATAGTTTGGATGGTTATTTTCATATATTTTAATATACTTCATTATTATTGATTGATGTTAATTTATTATAATAATATCTTCCATATTGTATTGAATGAGTTATGTTTGACTGTGGATGTGCTATTTTTATACCATTCATGGTTTATGGTTAAAGTATTGAAATTTCGTATGCTAGTTTTAATACGAATGTTTAGATTATGTTTCACACTTTCTTATGAGAAATGCATTGGAATTAGTAAGTGACGGGTGGATCCCGCTATAGATAATCAATGTATCGGTAGGTCTCATGAGACAAACTAGTGTTTTGGCATAAGGCATTGACAAAATCTTATTTGTATTCTTGGCACAAGGCCTTGACTATGTGGTTATAAAGTCTGGCATTATGCATTCTATCATTATGAAATTGGCTATTGATATTACATGTGATTATTCAACTAGAATAATATCCATGTGAATAATTAAATGGAATTATTTTATTTATCTTTGACATATTATGCTGAAGTTTAAGTTTAAAAGACTTGTGTTCTAGTCTTATACATTGCCAAAAATATTTATTCTTATTTATGACAGTTTCTGCTATGCTGTTATCCTTACTAAGTATCTGAGCTCACCCCTTTCTTATGTTTTATTTTTCCCAGGATGAAAAGAAGAGTATTACGATTAACCTACAGGAATAGGCTAAGGGATATAAGAGTGTTCAAAGGGGACATAATGTTGTTTTTTTACTTCATCATGTAATGTAAAACTTATGTATGTATCTAATACTTCCAAAGCTACTAAATTGATCGGTCTTTTGGGACATGATTCCTTGTTTCATGCCAATGTTATGTAATAATGCACCGATTCTAGGTAATTGGGGTTGGGGTGTTATATTTGGTATCATAGTATGTTTAGTACAAACCTTGGATGCAATATTTAGAAAAAACCATGATTAGGAAACACTACCCTAAGATAAACAAAGAGGATTAGTATAGAAGATAATCGAAATTTTTTGGGAATGTAAATATTTTGTGGGTTTTCCAAGTAATACATCCCTGTCTGGATATGAGCAGGTAGAGGCAGCTCTGACACAGATGTAACTAGGAGTGAAAAATCCAACAAGGATTTTTGGGCTTGACCCGGGGTATCCTAGTACATGACAACTGGCCTTGCTGCACTCTTGGTTATGACACTCTCGGGGGATATTCTTAGGATAATTCACATTTTATTTACAAACAAATTTGAAGGATTTTAATATAAGATGAGAATAAATAAACATGGTTAATCCAAAGGTGTTTTAGATTGAAAATAAGGTGTTATGATATTCTCTAAATGATTTTATGACTCACATTATGATTTATTGTGTTAGTCAATGAAAGGATTACAAAGAAGTCATAGTAACATTTAGCATGATGTAGAAGGTGGGAACGGTGGTGGAAATAAGAAACCAAATGGATTTTTAATTGGTGTAAAAGATATCATGTTCATGTCAAATCAGTTTTCCAAAAATATGATCAACAACTTATATATTAACCAACTCCTAGACTTAACAAAGTAGAGAAAGGCAGTGAATGATAAGAGCTCCAGCAGTGGAGATCATGGAGAAAAGAAAGCTCAATTTCCATTATGTAGGAAATGTGGTAGGAGACACCTAGGGAAGTTTCTAAATGGAAAAAATAAAAGCTTTATGTGTGGGAAATAAGGACATAAAGTAAAGTATTGACGAGGAAAAAGGAAGAGTACTATGTAAGAAAATAAATATGATTCCAAGAATACATTTACAGTCATTTTTTGTAAATGTAGGGTACCTGGGCGTTACCTAAGTGAATTCCATATTCTATAGGATTAACTCTTGGTCAAGAAACAACCCATGTAAAAATAAATGGATGGTAAAATGTTTAAAAGTATTAGTGCTCTTTGTTGATGGGATTACTTTGGAAGTATTTTCTCTTGTATGTGTAACCCTGGAGTTTGTTATGTGAAAATGTTATTTTTGGAAGAATTATATTTTTTATTGTTGATATAATTATAAATAACCATTTGGGTTTATATGATACTTGGATTTGAGGCAATTACATGTTATTAAATTTTGGGATGAAAATGCGAGGTATGAGACAACATTTGTGGTGAAATTATATTATGGTTATTTTGAGGAATTTATCTAATTTTGGGAATGTTATAAAATATAGTTTTTAAAAAAGGACAACACGCAGACTGTGTGACAACCCATCGCGTCATAAAGCTGTGAGAATCGAACCCACCACTAGAGTACGATTGGGATTTATCGCCTACCATAGGACTACGTGAAGTAATTAGTTAGAGTGACTTATTCTTTTTAGTTAAATGATTTTATTGATCAATAATAAGTTGATTTGGGATCTTATGTATTATCAAATGGATATCCTTTGTATAGGAAAAATATTTGGTGATTAAGTGATAAATGTTATTTTGAAAGATGTTTTCTCTGTTGGGAACACTATATGCCTAAGGAAAATAGAATACTATGAGATTTCATTTGAGGAGTAATAGTGGATTCTTATCTTTGTTTTTATTGTGGATTTATAGTGATTTGGGTTATTTATGGAAATGATTAACCTATCATAGAGAATATGTGATTAGGTTAAATAATTTAAGTATGTCACTTTATGAGTAGTTGATGTTATTTGGAGATACAATTTAATGTGGAATACTACGTAATAATATTATTCTAAGTTTTTGGGTTTCAATATTTGTTTGGATTATTGAATGGTATTTATTTAACTTTGGGTATTGTTGGTTTAATTTTAGAAATTAAGATTAGTATTTATTTCTCTAAAGGATTATCCTTTTTGGGGATCATCTGATCTTGTACTAACCATTTTTGTTTTGGTTATTCTCTAAAGACAATGTAAATATATAGTTTATCCTTCGTAGATTATGTGATTCTCTAGAAGTAGATTCTAGTGCTTCAGGTGCGACCAAGTCATATTTAATACTCATCGTTTAAGAAAAAAGATGACTTAGTGGTAGAAATTTATTAAAGGATGTTAAAGAGTAGGTATATCTCTTTATGTTCCTAGTCAATCTCACAAATAAATTCCTCAACTTTATTAAATGGAACTTAAAACAAAAAACGTTGTCTGTTTACTTTTCCTACTAGGAAACTAATGACCATTTATCCCATCAAAAGTTTGTGGTTTTCTTGTTATTAACTTTCTCCTGATCATGTTTTCTATCACTCTCCATCAGAACATGACACTTAGTTTATCTTCCATATCCATTTTTCCAACATTGAATCCGAGTATGGGTTAACTCGGGTGACCTTTGTACTTCTATTTCTTTCTTTTAAAGTGATAGTTTTATTGAGTATTTCTAAATTGGGACTTTGAATGAAGTTCCCAAGCCCATTTTTAAAATTTCAAGGATGTAATTTCCAAAAGTGGGGAAGAATTTAACACCCTAATATTTCATAGTAAGTTATTTTCTTTAAAGTAATTAAATAGCTTGCGCTAGACGCAACACCGAGTTCGAGCACACCACGACATACCAAACTAGCCATCCAAAAAGTGGTTATAAATAGTATTAAATGAATTTTGAATTTTATATACTCCATATAATTTTAGAATCCATATTATGTGTTTATTAGACATAATATAAGACCAAATTCATTTTTTCAGATAAAAAAAATATTTTTCAAAAAATGAAACTTTACCACCTTTTAATGGAAAAACCTTTTTAAAACAAATATTTGACACTTTTATATTTTCAATTTAATGAAATTAAATTCTTATTTATAATCAGGACATAAAAAAATTATTTTGGATAAATATTTGGTTCTTTTCTTATAACTTTCATATTTTGATGAATACAGAAAAATACTAAATTTTAATTGAATTTTTTAATAGAAATAATTTATAGTGTTAAATTATGAATTTGAATGGTTTGGATGTATAATTATATTATATTTTTATCATTTAATATAATTTAGGTCATTATAATTAATTTCACATTTACATTTGACATAAACACATGTCAATATTTTGATAGTTTACAGTTTTTAAAACCCACGTTTTGGTTTTGACAACAGGAACTAATTTTAAATTAATTAATGCAAATTCTATGTTTTTAATTTGGTAAAATAAAATTCATTTTTGAATTTATAATATCAAAATTAGTTTAGGGTGAATTTTTGGTATTTTTCTAAAAACATACTATTTTTGATGAATAGTGAAATACACTACATTATTGTTTAAAACCAATATTTTATTTAAATAATTATTTTTTTATTCAAATTTATTTTAAGTCAAAATAGATACATAATACCTATTTATGTTCAATGTAATTCATTGGATTCATTTTATAATAAGTTTAGACATATAAAATTTTATTGAACTTTTTGCTGTCTTTTACCCACCTTCTAGGAGCATTTGAAAATTTGCATAAAACATAATTTTACCACTTCTGTGAGATGAATTTCAAAAATCCGAGAGACATGGTTAACATCAGTAAATAAAATGTGGTTTAATAAGATAAAAATAATTTTTGCTGAATAGAAACTTTTGACTTTTAATTACCATGTATAAAAGTAAATAGGGTAATTAAGGGTAAAAATGATATTATAATTACCATAACACATGTATTAATTCTATTGGATAAGTGTAATTAGACAAAAAAAACATAGGAATAAAATATGATCTTCTTTGGTCCACTTGGATTACATTAGTACATTTATTATTATTTTATTCAAAGAAGAGTTAAAAGAGTTAAATTCAAAGTTTAATAACTTGACCATTTTTAATATAGGGTTATATATAAGATAAATTTGACTATAAATATTTATTAGAAATCTAAATAGATTTAATATATAATTATATTTTATTTATAATTTCTATACATTAAATAATTAAATTTATTTACGACAAAATGATGATGCAGTAATTACATTATTAATGAATGATTAAAATAATTAATATTATAAATATCCAAATAAATGTAATTTGAAACTTTTAATGAATACCATTAATTTGATAGGTTAATATGACATTTTAGGATTTATTAAATAATTTTTTTCTAAGTAATCATGCTGTTATGATTTTCACAAAAACCAAAAAACTAAATAATGTAAAAATTGACATAAATGAGTTTTTAAAACAAATACTATATTATTGGTTGATATAATATTTATAAAGATCTAAGGTTCGTCCAAAGGGATTAAATAATTTTATATATGTCATTAATGAACCACTTGGGGTTCTCTTGGATGTTTTGATTATTTTTATTAACCATAGAGTTTAAGAATACAAGAAGACACGGTAAAAGTTAAACTATTTAACTAAGAGTTAAATCTAAAAGATAAGGTTAAAATGGTAAAATACATTTGTCTAAAACCTATTGGTTGAGAGGTTTTAGACCCATCCCTACCTTAGATTCGAAATAAATCATTTTTTATCCATTAGAAACTGAAAATTATTTTATTATAAAATAATATTTCAAGGATTTCCTAAAGTGACCCTCACATCTCTTATAAAAGGGTCATTCCCATTCTCTTAATTTCACACCTCCAAATCCATTTTTCACGATCAAAACCTTCCCAAATATCCTTCCAACTTCCCTCACATCAACCTATATTCCTTAATTTTATCAGATACCCAACCTAGGGATCCCTTTTGATTAACTCAAAAGGAAACACCCAAAGAAGAGGAAATAATTTCACCACCCTCTTTCAAGTTCTTTTCTTCTTCCACTTCCTCATTTCCATACCAAAATAACAAATCCAGTACCTTATACATAATTTTATGTTATTATAAATATGGTACAACCATATTCATTATTATATCCATCCTATAAATGATAATTTCACCATACATATGTACGTACGGCTTACCGTCACCACGTCGTCGTGTAGTGTGTTATTCAAACACTTTGTTTTTTGGATGGGTATAATAATGAGTATAACTGATTTAAATAATAAATATAACATTTTAATGATTATTTATATATGATATATAATAAAATTACATATTATTTCACCATAAATATAATGATATTGTCACTCGTGCGTACGTACGGATTACCATCTCCACTAACGCGATGAGATTCATTCCCCATCGTAATCATTCAAGAATAATGTTCATTTTATGATTAAAAATAATGTTTATGAACATAATATCATTCTGTATATGAATCAAATACATCATATCCATAACAAACATGGCTTATGTAACCAAGCATATAAAGGAAAACAAATCAGTTAACACCCAAAACGATGATACTATTGAAATATTATTAACAAAGAAATATTAGAAGATCATATATGATAGCATATTTATGTATTTGGTTCTTGTATAATTTAATAAAAATGATTTAACCAATATACAGGAGGTTAAACTACCCTATACTAAGGAAACTTACAAGGTAAGGGCCTTTCATCTCACTTTTATTCCTATGAGATTCATGCTATATTTTCCACTATTACATATTGTGTCTGGTATGTACTGACCATGATTGTATTGTTTTCACAATATAAATTAATTTATGGGTATTTAAATCATAATTGTATGATCCTTATTTCATGGGGTGTATGTTTTTTAAGTTACCAAATCGGTAAAGAAATTTCAAATTCAATTTCTACTCCTTCGGTTCTATGCAAACTTCATTGATTACTTAAATCCAAGATTATGTGTGAAATCACTAATTATTTAATTATGTAGTAATTTCAACTCCCCTTTGTGTGGATATAATTTTGATACACATAATCACTCCATTGATAAATTCTCATGTCATATATATAAACATGTTAAGAGTAATGTTAACTCATTTTCTATTCATTGAGTTAAACATTCAAGTCATTGGTGTTGTTTTTACCAGAATATGTGTGAATGTCCTATAATTTATTTACACTAAATATACAATCATATTGAGAGTATTTATATTTTTCACACATAATTATGTCATTGATTTATCCTTAACATAAGGATACAGTCTTTTTAAAGGAATTTTCCTCAACTTACATTCCATTGAGACTTCTTTGTTGTTATGCGCAAATTCACTTTTATTTGGTGTATATAATGTACATTGAAATATTATATCCTGAATACCTTTATTCTCATGATATTATAATGTTTTTATTACCTAAATTATTTGTATTCATGTGTCTCTTATTTGGTTAGGAACTATAACGAAAATATCATTTTAAATGTTTTAAAATTTTATTCTTCTTAATCTTTCTCATTAATGTCCATGTTTAAAAATGGTTTTAAAGATTTATTTATATGGAAATTAATGTTTTAAAATTAAAATTCCTTTTAAATGTTTCAAATTGGTTTGGGACACTTTGATTCAAAAATCTATTTTAAACATCTTCTTGATAAATGGTGATACTTTTGAATGTTTTCAAGAAAAAGGGGGATATTTATCTCAAATAGTTTTGATGATTATTTTCATCTATGTCAATATCCTTAATTATTATTGATTGAGGTTAATTTATTATAATAAAATCTTCCATATTGTATTTAATGAGTTATGCTTGACTATGGATGTGCTATTTTTATACTATTCATGGTTTATGGTTAAAGTATTGACATTTCATATGCTAGTTTTAATACGAATGTTTAGATTATAATTCACCCATTCATATGAGGAATGCATTGGACTTAGTAAGTGATGGGTGGATCCCTCTATAGCTCCTTGATGCATCGGTAGGTCCCACGAGACAAACTAGTGTCTTGGCACAATGCCTTGACAAAATCATATTTGTAGTCTTGGCATAAGGCCTTGACTATGTGGTTATAAAGTTTGGAATTATGCATTCCATCATTATGAAATTGGCTATTGATATTACATGTGATTATTCAACAAGTAGAATATACATGAAATTAAGTAAATTGAATTATTTTATTTATCTTTGCAATATTATGATGAAGTTTAAGTTTAAAAGGCTTGTGTTCTAGTCTTATACATTACGTTAAATGTTTATTATTATTTATGAAAGTTTCCGCTATATTTTTATCCTTACTGAGCATCTAAACTCACCCCTTTCTTATGTTTTATTTTCCCCAATATGCAAAGAAGTTTATTACGAATAACCTACAAGAATAGGCTAAGGGATATAATGGTGTTCAAAGGGGACATAATGTTTTCTATTTCATGATGTAATGTAAAACTTACGTATGTATCAAGTACTTCCTAGGCTACTAAACTGATCGGTATTTCCAGAAATGATTCCTTGTATCATTCTAATGCTATTTAATAATGCACCGATTCTAGGTAACTGGGGTCAGGGTGTTACAATTTTTCAAAGTATGCTCTTGCATCACCTCAATTCACGATCAAAACTTACCAAGAGTGAAGAAGACATTGACGATCGAACTAAATTTTTAATCTCCAAGAGGTAATGAACATCACCTCCTAGAAATAGGTATGAAAATCAGTCCTCTATGACCTAAGGTAGGAGATCATGCATGAATAGAGAAAATATGACAACAAAACACTTTTATTTACAAAGAATAGAGTTACATATGGGAGAGAACAAGAATAATAAGAGAGAGAGAAGAGAGAGAAAATGAAATTATAGAACAATAGGGTTATCCCATCTTTAGGATCTTACATCTTATTTAAAAATATTTAAGAAAAAAACAACTATAAAATGAAAGACAAATAAGATTTTTCACATGGAAGAATTCATTGTGATCTATCATACCCAAGTGATGCAAACAAAAATCCTTATAAAAATAACACTTCATTCTTGAACGAAGTGTTGGAACCTGGAAAAACTTATAAATCTATGAAAATGGAGTGTTAATAACAATTAAAAATTACCAAAGTTATAAAAAAAGGCTTTGACGTGTGACTGATAATAATTAAAGACTTTTATTGTATGTGATGCTTCTCCCTACAATAATCTCCCTTGTCCCAAAATGAAAACTTACTCACAACTTCTTCATTGGACTAGTATAACACCACCATCAAACAAGACTCCTTAAGGAATTTTGTTGAATATATTACATTAACCAACATCTAACTTCAAAGTCTCAACCAAGGAGAAGAAAAAATCCCCATTGTCATTCATCAATCAAGAACCCACAAAACAAAATGAAGGCATCTAGCAACAGACAAACTGAAAACCAACAAACTCAACTCAGAAAAATAACCCAAATTGATAACAAAAAAACTTGGTATGAGCATGATGTTGCTCGTCTCCTTCAGTACAACCTCAAACCATAATATACCATGCAAATAATCAATTGTGAACACCCAAAAACTGTGAAAAATCTGAATTGAGATACGTATTCGGTAACATCCAACAATAAAAAACAACTAAATAAGGAAAAAATAATTAATCGCTTATAAAACTATTTTATCATTAAATATACATTATAAAAAATTAAAATAATGTGAAAAAATTCATAAATATGATCCACATCACCATCCTCATAAAGTAGGGACATCACGTGCCACGTGAAACTCAAAACAAATAAGCAAAATATCTTTAAGGAGTTACATGATATAGAGGAGGAATACATTTTTTAGGGGGAATATATTATCTCTTCCTTTAATCCAAAATGTAGTTATGGGTTCACCTAGAAGTTTTCAAATTTGAGACCATTGAAATTACCCTTTCCTGATTGGATTTCATCTATAGTGTTACTTGAACTGATTTTGGCATTTTTCTTCCACACCTTTTATTCTGATAGAAAACACCATCTATTTAAAGTCAGATCTATTTAGATTTCATTATAATTTTGTGTTATTCATTTTAGTCCATCCTCATACTGCATCCATATTCTTCCTTTGATCCACTATTTTTTCAGAGTATTATTCTTTATATCTCATACATATTTGGGAGTATTTACATGGTACTCTTGATCGTTAGTGTATTCTACTTCCTAGATTAAGTTATGTGGTTTCCCCCCTTTTCATTTTCCACGTTAATTTTTTTTTTGATGTCAACATTTATTTTTTCTGCATATTTTTTTTGGTCACTATGCATCTGATTTAATTTTTCAAGATTATTTGAAGGTAAGGAAAATTTATTTCTTTTGTGTGTTTGCTTGGTTGCACATTTTCACATTCATTTATTGTCATATTTCCAAAATTTTGTATCAAAGGATTTGGTTTTTTATTTAGATAAATTAAAGAAATGAATTATAGTCGAATGATTTTGTCGAATTGTACCAATTATCGTTGTGGAGATTAAAAATGAAGGATCTTATTTTTTAAAGCAAACCCATCTGACAGTGTTTAGTACTTAGAAGCCAGAATGAATGTATGATGTAGAATAATAGTTTTAGCATGATATGGTTTGGGGATTTATTCATCAGTGGATTGAAGACAATGTGATAAACCATATTTTCAACATCTCTCATTCTAGAACATTATGGGAGAATCTTGAGGCTACCCATGCTTTAAAGGCAGGAATGAATAATTTTTTTCACCTCAAACAAGTGATGAATTTAAGGTAAAAAGAAGGTATGTCTATTTATGACAATTTTATTGAAATTCAGATATGTTTTTATCAATTTTATGGTATGGGTATTGCTTTTGAATATGAGATTTTATCACTTTTTTTATTAATACATTACCTGATTCTTGGGAGAATTTTCATGTTACTATAACTAGTTCTTATCCTAATGGTAAAGTGACATTAATTTTTGTTAAATTTTCTATTTTTAATGAAGTGGTCAGGAGACATACTAAGGAGAAATCTTCTTCCAATATTTTAGTCATAGAGAATAGGGGGAGAAGTTAGAAAACGAATCAAGGATAGATATGTCAAGGAATGATCATAGGTAGAAAAAAATATAGGACAAAATAGAGAGAGTTTTAAGGACATCATTATGGTAATAAAGGAAATTTTTAGAACTTTGATATCAACTAAAAAGAGAAAAAAATGAAGGAAAATAAATATAATAAAAATGGTGATTGAGACGATCATTTCACCACCCCTACAAGGGGTAATCTTGTTATTATAGATGACTCTATAAATATTTTTTCTGATGATTCTTGCTTGGTTATTGACAGTGGTTCTTGCTTTCATTTGGTATTGAGGAAGGAGTTCTTTACATATTATATCCTAGGTAATTTGTGGATTTTTATGATGGGTAATGATGGTCATGATGATTTTATAGGTATTTGGACATTTTTCTTGGATACCATCACAATAAGTAAACAGATTTTGAACAATGTTCGACATACATTTGAGGTTCATCTAAATATTATTTCTAAAAGTGTTCTTGATGATGAAAATTTTATCAGTACTTTTGGTGATGTACAAGGGAAACTTTCCAAGGGTTCCTTTATTGTGGCTCAAGGCAAGTGGATGTAAGGTTTGTATTGGACTAAAGATTCAGTTTCTTATTATACTACTTTCATTGTTGAGTGAAGTGTGTCTTCCAAGTTATGGAATAAGAGGCTCATCCACATTATTGATAAGGGTATTTGTTGTTTGAAAAATATAAATATACTTCTTTGTTTTAAAGGTATCAAATTAGACAACTGAAATCACTGTTTGGCTGAAAAATAGAGCAGGGTGAGTTTCAACATTTATCATTTTCATAATAAGTCACATGTACTTGAATCAGTACATTCTGATGTTTTTGTCCCTTTGAAATTTAAAACCATTAGTTTTGGTATTTATTTTTTGATTTTTATTGATGACTACTCAATTAATCATTGATTTTATGTTTTGAATTCAAAAATTCAGGTGCCCAGTGTTTTTAATCAATTTCAAGTTTTAGCACAAAGGAAATCTGGTAAGAAGTTGAAATGTTTTCGCACTGAAAATGAGGGTGAGTATTGTGGTATATTTGATTCTTATTATAGGTAGGAATATATTCAGTATCAAAAGATTCCTTCTAAGACACCTTAGCGAAATGGTGTATCCAAGCAGAAGGACATGACTTTCATATAAAGATTTTGATGTTTTCTTTTGTAAGCAAAGTTGCATGGAAGTTTTTCGGTGATGATTTATTTATTGATGATTATTTTATAAATTGATCACATATGGTTTATTTGAAGATAGACACTCCTGAAAAGTTTTGGTATGAAAAAGAGATCATGTATGATCATTTACATGTTTTTGGTTGCAAGGCTTTTGTTCACGTTCCTAGAGATGAGAGATCCAAGTTGGATGGTAAGTCATGAAAATGTATTTTATTTGGCTATGGACATGATGATTTTAGGTATAGGTTATATGATCCTAATTTAAAGAAACATGTCATAATCCATGACATAGTGTTTAAGTAGGACCAAACTATTACAAATATTGATAAGTGAGAAAAATATACTTCTCCACACTTTGATGGATTTTTCAATTTTCATCTAGTTTCTGATTAAAATTACCTCATATTATTGGTTATGATGTTTTTCATATGAAAAAAGATGTTTAGGGTGAACAGGTTGGATTTAATGTTCCTGATGATCCTTTTGTTTCTAATTATTCAGTTCCATGGGTTATTAATGAACCCGCAATTCCACTCTGGAGATCATCTCAGCATTGTACTATTTCTACTCAGTATTCACATGATGAGTATGTACTCCTTGATGAAGGGGGATAACTAGAATATTTTTATGAGATGTTGGAAAGTAATTATAAGGATAAATGAGTTGCCGAAATAGATGATGAGATGAGATCATTGCATGACAACCATACTTTTGAGCTGGATAAGTTACCTATAAGTAAGAGAGCTTCGAAAAATCAATGTATTTATCAAATTAAAATTTAAGAATATAGTTTTGTTCCATAATACATTGTACGGTTGGTTTTTAAAGGCTTCCATAAGAAGAAAATTATTTATTTTGATGATATTTTTTCACCTATTGTCAAAATATCCTCCATTCGAGTTATTCTTGGTTTGGATGATAGTTTGGATATTTATATTGAGTAGATGGATGTGAACACATATTTCCTCCATGGTGATTTAAAAGAGGATATTTATATAGAGAATCCAAAGAATTTTGATGAAACAGGTAAAGAGAATCATGTTTGTAGGTTAAAGAAGAGTTTGTATGGTTTGAAGAATGCTCTGAGGTAGTGTTATAAGAAGTTTAAATCTATCATTTTTAATCAGGGTTTTAGGAATACGACTTCTAATAATTGTGTTTTTGTCCAAATATTTATTGATGATGATTTTATTATAGTGTTTCTTTATATTGATGATATTATTATATTTGGACATGATTATTCTATAATTGTAAGATGAAAGAATGATCTTTGTAAATACTTTGAGATAAAAGATTTGGGTCCAACATAATATATTCTCAACATGTAAATATTCCATGATAGAAAGGCTAATAAATTGTTTTTATCTTAAGAAATATATGCTGAGAAGGTTCTTTAGAGATTTTATATGGATAGAGAGAAAGTGGTTAGTACTCAAATTTTCTTTACATTTTATGATCAGTACCCATCAGTCACCTTCTACTGATGAAAACATAGAGTGGATATTTATCACATACCTTATATATCCACCATTGGATGTTTGATGTATGTGTTGGTATGTACTAGACTGAATATATCTCATGTTGTTGGTGTGGTTATTCATTTTCTATCTAATCTATTTAGAGAGAATTAGAGAAAAGTGAGGTATATATTTCGTTATATTTGTGGTATTTATGGTCTAAGATTGTGTTTTGGAAATAGGAAACATGTGCTTTGTGGATTACAAATTCAAATATGGTAGAAGATATAGATTTGAGGAACTCTACTTTAGGATATTTGATTACCTTTTTAGGAGGTGTTGTATCTTGGCAGTCACGATTGTAGAGATGTGTAGCTTTATCTACTACTGAGTTTGAGTTTATTATAGAAACAAAGGCATGAAAAAAATTATTGTGGTTGAAAAATTTTATTTGAGAGCTCAATAATAATCTAAACATGCGTGTCTTATTTTGTGATAGTCAGAGTGTTATTTGTTTGGGAAATAATCCCACTTTTCATGGAAGGTAGAAACATATCAATTTTTGGTATCATTGGATATGTGATGTCCTTGATTCAAGACAGTTGGAGCTTGAGAAGATCTATAATAATAAAAATGGTTTAAACATGCTGACCATGAGTTTACCCAGAGGTAAATTTGAGACTTTCCAACTAATTTTAGGGATGGAAGTTATCCCCACTTAAGTTAGAGGGGGAGTTATTTTGGTGTCCTCCTAAAGTGGAGATATCAAGTGAAACATGTGACTTAAAAAAGGAATAAACTATCTTTTAGGAGTTAAAGGATATAGAGGAGGTGGAAATTTTTTAAGGAGGGGATATCTTATCTCTTACTTTAAAGCATATTTTAGTTAGGGTTTCACCCATCCATTTTCATATCTGCAAATAATGAAATTACTTTGGTCTTATTGACTTTCATCAATAATAATTTTTGATCCGATTCTGGTGTTTTTCATCTACACCATTTATTCAGACAACAAACACCTTCTCTTTACGATCATATCTATTTGTATTTCTTTATCAGGATATATTTTTCATTTCAGGATGCCTTTAGATTGCATCTACTTTTTTCCATTGATCCACTATTTTATTAGAGTGTCATTCTTGAGATCCCATACATATTTGGAAGTGTCTGATTTTTTAAATTTTATTGTTAGGGGATTCTACATTTTTGACTAAGTCTCATGGTGTTTCGCTTTTGGGTTTTCCATGTTAAAATTTTTGGTGTCAACATTTATTTTTTCCCATATTTTTTTGGTCACTATGCATCTGGTTTAATTTTTCAGGATTCTTTAAAGGGAAAGAAAATTTATTTCCACTATATATTCTATTGGTTTCTCATTTATGTGTTTCTCGCTTGTATTATTTCCTAAAAACTTTGTACTCATAGAGGTACTCACCTGGTCTAGAGAACCGGTCATTATTCATTGAGAAACTCGGCCACACATCTTCTTGACTAAAGGGCATAATCATAAAATGTCCACTAGAAGTGGTAAAACCACACTGTATGCCAGAGGATGATAGGAAAAATGAATTACCATTGAGATATGGAACATCTAAGCTGGGGTAACCAAAACAGAGTGAGAGCACCAAACCAGAATGGGGAAAGAGTGAGTGATTCACTTAAATCCAAAGGAGCGAGGGAGAAGGGTTCATAAATTCTCCATACACCCGTAGTACCTCAAAACAAAACAAACAATGAATGAGCACTAGTAATACATAGGAAACTGAAAATACAACAGCACATTGAACTAACCGGCACAAATGGATGATGAGGATCAATTGGGATTCAATGTTAATCAACAACCTACAACAACTCCATGTGGATTAGTGAGTTGGTAGGAGCAACCCGAGTCCAAACAAGCAGACTAAATCCAGTATCCCAATAAATAAGCCCAAGAAGAAATGAACAACCCAAAACATTAAATTGATCCAGAAAAAATATAGAATATAAAATATATACAAATAATTTAAATTCAAAGAGTTTAAACAATATAAATAGAATAATAACAAACATTGAATTTCAATATGAAAACAAAATTACACACCTAATTTGAAAAATCACCAGCATTTTCAATTGAAATTGGAAAGGTTATCGAACCTAAGGTAATATAATGAGAAAAAAAAATAATTTTATCTAAAAAAATATTGGAATTTATACAATATAATGACTTTGGAGAAACTATTAGCTGGTTTATCATCAGTGTGTATCTTTTTGAAACACATGGTTCTAGATTCTACAACATCTCTAATGAAATGTAACCTAATATTTATATCTTTGGATTTAATGTGAAATACTAAATTCTTGGATAAATGTAATGAAGTTTGAATACCACTATATACATTAATAAAATAATTATAATATTTGAGTTTAATAGATGAACCGTTAACACATAATGCCTCCTTAACAGCCTCAGTCAAGGATATATATTCTAATTCTATGATTAAAAGCGAAACCATAGACAGTAAATTTACCTTCTAGGAAATAGGGACTCCACAAGCAGTGAAGATATACCCATTAAATTAATTTTGGGTATCAATGTTCCCTGCATAGTTAGCGTCCACATATCCAAAAATTAATTCAGTTGTATTCTCATCATTTGAAGGTTCCGGGTGTAGCAGAAGTGCCAGATGGGACATTCCCAACTCATATTTTTTCATAATATATAATTAATATGATATTTATATGATGACAAATTCCATGATCAATGGAATTAAATAAAAAAATATTGATGAGACAAAACTCTGGAACCAAAATATAAGATCATTATATATTATTTATAATTAATTTAAACAATTTAAAAATTAACATATGAGGAATTATTTATTTAGTGATAGATCTGACAACATATATATGTCATACCATAATTAAATTGTAGGAATAAAGAATATATTCCCTCCAAAAGTTATCCACACATGTTCTACAAACCACCGAACATAATCATAGGAATCTTTGAGTGCTAGTGTGATAGATACTAATGGGTGCATCATTCGCCTTTGATCGCCCTGATAATCTCTTCAATGAAGGGTTCTCTTTGATTACTCTTAACAGTAGAGTAGTGGTGGATAAGTATTTCTCTCTATTCTTTAGAGATTTCTTAGAGAGGGATCTCTCTAGAGCTTTGATATTATTCTCTCTATATCTTGTTGCGCACAACCAAATGAATTAAATCTAAATAGAGAAATAATATTATTGGGTTTATATATCTCTAGCACTCAAAAATATTTATTGATTATGTGCCCTTATTAATTTTCTTAAATCCCATGAAACCCCATTTATATAATAATAATAATGATTTTATTATTATTTTTGAAATACACTAAACTCTTGAATTAAATTAAATATTTTTTATTCAAGTAATATTAAATATATTATTTATCATCATGCCTTTAAACTAGTCCTCCATTCATCCAAAATATTTGTCAGACCTTTAATAATGAATATTTATTTAATAAATAAATATCACTAAATTATTCACCAATAAGTAAATAAATATCATATTCACTAAATAAAAAAAATATATTATTAAATATTCTGCTCACACAATATTCTCTTGAATAACTAGTGAAAAATTATACATGATCAAACAAACATTAATAATTATTAAACCACATATAGAAATAATATTTATTCAACTTGTTAAATAATAAATAATAATATTATTTAATGGAGGTTCTAGATACACTTAGTGTGTGACCCTCTAGGCCTCTTTCACAGTGGCATTAGGTGAAGTAGCCCAAAGTCAAATGTTAGCATCTTGAAATACGCCAAGGCACCCATAGAGAAATAAGTTAATATTGCAATGACACAAAACTACATATAGATTCTTACTCTTTAATATAATATCTTTATTGTGATATCCATATTCAAGCTGGTTGCATGATGGTGCCATAAATCTGTGTGATCAATGTCTCTTTCTTTTAATTTTCAGAAATCAAACATTCCTATAGAACACCATGAACATGGATTTATTTAGGATATCTCATTTTCGTAAAAGGTCTAGAGATAAAAAATTCTATTTAATAACAAAAGGGACAAATCCTTTATTGCATTATCCATTAATGAAATTTTACTCTTGTCACACTCAACGTATCCTACCATACAAGAAACATATATTTTCACATTTTTCACCAATACATCAAATTATAAAACTTATAATACTCATTAATAATAACATTAAATTCTAAGGATCAATACACACATCCACATACATGAACATCCAATGACACAGATAGATGTGGATTTACCATTGGAAGGTCTTGTTCTCATAATATCCTACACTAGAAATTACTAAGGGTATACACCATGAGAAGGTGACTCAATGTTCTATGAGCCTCCAACCACGATATCTTGTATCATTTGTGTCCCTTAAATAATTTCATATATATATTGAACAAATATTTAAAAATACTATCATCGAACTTATGGGTTATTATCATAATGGGGAACTACTATGACCTTTTAGTTTGAAAGCTACTCTGAAGACATTATCACATTCTATATTAAACAGAAGAAAAATCATGATGTTTTATGGAATTTATTAATATTGAAAATAATGAATACGTGTTATATTAAAATACATAGAAGTTGGTTATATAGAACCAACTCTATCAGACTCCCACTTTCACTCGATCCAATTTCTAATAACCTTTAATATTCTAGATCTCACATGATACCCATGATTCTACTGAGATTGGCCTTTAGTCAAGGTTTCCACAAATGTTTCTTATGTGGAAAATATGCTTACTAAAACTTCACCCCTCTATGAAAAATCCATCAAGATGTGATATTTTCATAGTCTGTTGTTTATCTGTTGTTGTGACCATGGATCTTTTGTAAGATCCACCATTGTAGTATTAACATAATACAATGTTATAGGGTCTTTATTTCTTGTTACCACATCAAGATCCTAGAAAAGGTTCTATATCCAAATGGTTTATTTGGATACATCATAAGAAACTATATACTCATACCCCACCATAGAATTAGAAAAAACTAGATGCTTTGAAGTCTTCCACCTCACAAATCCTCTATTGAGATAGAAAACATATCATGACTTCCACTTCAGATCATTATGATCTATTTAAAAACTAGCATTAGTATAACCCTTGATGAACAGCTCCTTATCTGCTCCATAATCCAAGAACATATCCTTAGTTCTTCCTATAAAATTAAGGAACAACAAACCAATGTTATTCTCTTGGATCAAATTGAAATATTCTTACCATAATCAATACTTATGAAACATAAATTTTGGTACATAACATGAAATAAACGATTAATCCTATCACTGAAGTGAATGGTATATTACTCATTCATTCTTTCTCCTATTGTGTGTGAGGATACATTTTCTTATAAATATGTATACCATGTGACACTCAAACCAATACCCTATTGTATTTTTCCTTACTAAATACCTTTAGTATATTTTCAATGTATGTACCTTATCTTAGACCAAGAAACCTCTTGGATCTATCATGAGTAATATTAATCCCTAGAATATAGTAGACTTCACCTAATTACTTCATGGAGAAACATTTGTTTAACCAATCCTTACCAGTCCATAAGACTGGTATGTCATTTATAATAAGTAATATGTCATCAACACATACTACTATGATAATGAATACATTCCCACTAAACCACTTATAAAAACATAACTCTAATTCATTATTAATGAAACCAAAATATTTTATAGCTTAATTGAATCGAATTTTCCATGGAATGAATTCTTGTTTCAATCCATAAATGGATTTCTACAATTTGAATATTCTTTTGGAGTCACTTGGTGTAAAAAACCCTTCTAGTCAAGTCATGTAGACATCTTCATGAAGGTTCCCATTAAGGAAATATGTTTTCATATCCAACTTCCAAATTTCATAGTCATTGAAATCTTCCATAGTATGTAGAATTTTGTTGCATTTAAACATGGAAACTAGTGAAAATGTTTTATCATAGTTAATTTGTTGGCACTGTTTAAACCCTTTAGAAACTATCCTTTCTTTATAGGTATTTACTTTACCTTCTATGTCCAATTTTCTCTTGAATATCCATTTTCACCCCATGAGATTTACATCAACTCATACATTGAAAAAAAATCCAAACATGGTTCTAATACCTAGAATCAATTTCAAAATTCAGGGCTTCTTACCATGTTACAACTTCTGAGATATCTACAACCTATTTGTAAAATAAGGGTTCATTATTGTAAAAAAAATAACGAGTCACCATTGTCAGTGAATAGAAAAACATATCTCTAGTCATATTACCTCTCCAGTGCACCTACATTGTACTTTTGTTTTAGGAACTAATTCTTCCATGGGGACCTATGAAATATGTTCCCGTATCAACTCATGTTTATATTGAACATCAACTTCATCAAAGTCAATATTTATATCACTATCCTTTTTGAGGATGTGATACCTCTCAAGAAAGATGGATTGTTTGATGACAATCAATTTCTTGTTTTAGGGGTTGTATAGGTAGTATCCCTTTATTTCCTTAAGATACCCTATAAAGATACACTTTTTTCCTGGGGTTCTAGTTTGTTTCCTAAGAAGGACTTAATAAATTCCGTGCAACACCATACATGTGTATGTAACAAAACAAGTTTCTTCTAATTCCATAACATGAAGAGAATTACATTTTCTACTTTATTTGGTACTCAGTATAATGTATATGCTGCATTTTGTAATTCATATCCCCAAAAATATAATGGAAGATCTGTATGAATCATCATCGAAATTACCATGTCTAGAAAGATATGGTTCCTCCTTTCACTAACACCATTCCACTATGTTGTGTAAGGTGGAGTGAGTTGATAAAGAAACCAAAACTCCCATAAAACATTGATAAACTCTTGGTTAAGATATTTACCACCTCGATCCGATCAAATCTTCTTTATCTTACTTCCAAGTTGATTCTATACTTCATTATTAAATTTTTTGAACTTCCCAAAGGACTCATACTTATACATCTTCATGTAGACATATCAATATCTACTCAATTAATTAGTGAAAGTTATAAAGTGAGAGTATCCACCTCTAGCTTATACCATAAATGGTACACACACATCAGTGTGTACCAATCGTAAAATATCTATGGACCTTTCACCATGTACAATGAATGGTGGTTTGGTCATTTTTCCTTGAAAAAAATCATGATTTTTTTCATGTGGTTTTAGATCAAAAGAGTCTAAATGTCCATCTTGATTAATCTTTTTCAAATTCTTCTCATTTACATGACCAAGATGGTGAATCCATATATGGATGTTATACAAGTCTTGTAAACAAGATTCATTATCAATAAAAAATACTTGGTTTTCATAATTTAACACATAAAGACCATTATTTAAATATTCTATACCATAAAATACATTTTCTATATAAAAGAAACAACATTTATTTATAAATTTGTAAATAAAACCATCTATATCTAGGTAAGACACATAAATTTTGATCTTGATAATAGTTGATAAATAATACAAATCATTTAAAACCAATATCATTCCTATTGTTAATGAAAGGTGGTTGTCTCCAATGGCTAGAGCAGCTAGCGCCGCATTATTAGTATAATGAAAATCCACCTCTATTTTGGAAATATTTTAAAATATAATTGGTTCTTACATTTGGATACATATGTGAGAACCATAAGCTTTATCTAATACCCAAAGTGTAGATATTAAAATATTACACTTGATAATAAACACACCTTTATCTTCCCCTTGCTTCTAGGTTTAGTTCCTCTTCCAGTTGAATTTATTTCCACATGAAATACATAATGATTCTATTTTTTTTATCTACAACTAGATATGCCTCTTCTTGGAAGGAATTTTCTTGGGATATTTTGAATTATTATGAGTATAGGGCCCATTTTCCTTATTATTCCTTTTCTTATTTACCGTAAGGACTTTGGGTTTTTCACACCCCATGTCCTTGTCCACTTAGATAATAAATGTAAGAAGTTTCACTACTAGAAAATGGGTCTATACCCACGGTTTTACAAAAAACCGTGTGTATAGGGTTAATACGGGGACCTATACCCACGGTTTTGCTTCAAACTGTGGGTATAGGTTTATTTTGAACACCTATACCCACGGTTTTGAAAAACTATGGGTATATGTGTTTTTTTTCAAAACCTATACCCACGGTTTGGCCAAACTGTGGGTATAGGGTATTTTTCGAAGACCTATACCGACGGTTCTTCAAAATTGTGGGTATTGGGGTTTTTTTGAGGACATATACCCACGGTTCTCCAGAACCATGGGTATAGATTTCCTGTATTATGGTGGGAAAAGAAAACTAGGTGGGACACAAAAACAATTGGCGGGGAAGGCATTTTTTCATGGTTAAGATTAATATATTTACAATAATATAGATATATTATTTAAAAAATCTTTAGTTCGATTGGTAAAGCCTTCTAGGAGGGATCTGTATGTCGCGGTTTCGAATCCCTCCTGCAGTGATTTTTGAATTTAAATACTGCACCAGATTATATTAATATATATATGAAGATATATGCATATATAACAGTTAAATGTCGTAGATGGGTTGGGTCATTTGTGCGGTACGGTTGTGAAGTGTTTCATGAGACGCTGGTTCGATTCTATCAGGCTGCATTTTTTGAAATTTAAATATTGCGCTGGGTTATATGAATATATATACGCGAATATATGGTTATATATCAAATTAGATTCTCAGCTTGGTTGTTCGGTTGCTGGGGCGCACCTGTTATGCGTAGCATGAGGCGTGGGTTCAATTCCCCCCAGTGCCGAAATTTTTGGATTTACATTCCCCACGGTTTGAAAACTGTGGGGACAGTTGTGTGCCACGCTGTAACAGCATTGTGCCACATCTAATTCCCCTATACCCACGGTTCTCCAAAAACCACGGGTATAGGTCAAGACCCCTATACCGACGCCTTTCCAGACCATGGTTCCCAAAAACCGTGGGTATAGGCTATACCCACGGTTTTGGGGGCTATACCCAGGGTTTAGAACTGTGGGTATAGGTCGTTTTTCCAGTAGTGTTTCAAAAAACATTCTAACTATTTCTCTTGTTATATTGAACAATAAAACTAGATAAGTACATGGGTAGTAAGAAAATTATGAGATCTATGTGCAACTCATCTAGGAATTTAATCCCAAAGATGTCTAAGAGTAAAATATAATTAATAATCTTGACTACATGAGGCTTAACTGACACTAAATCCCCAATATTAGTTGTAAAAAAAGCATTGGAGATTTCATATCTCTCTTGTCTCACCTTTTATTTACAGAGACCGAAAGGTGATACATCATGCTATATGCATCCATGTCCATATGTTTCTTTAGAAGCTCATTGGTCCTGGATGGTAGCATGAATCACTGAAAATCATCAGCATCATTCAAATTTTTCTCATAGAGAGACAAATATTCCTCACTAGCCACTTTACTAGGAACTTTAGGAATAAGTTATTCTAGCACATACAATTTCATTTCATGGCATATGATGCCACGTAAGTGACTTTAACACTCTTGGAAATTTGTGCCAGTGAGAAGGATTTCCTTATCAAGTATGTATCAGAATGATATTTTTAAAGTCATGTTTATTTTTGTTTCTAAAAAATAATATGAGCATATTTTTAGTACTTTATCTCATAAAATTTCAGAAAATATATAAATTTTATATTTATTAATCTCCCACGATTTTATTGAAACCTAATAACACTCACCATAGGATTCGAAATATCCTATTTCTTGGAAATTATAATGGCAAGGATCTATAATCCTCTTCTCATCACCCCAACATTTGCTGGTCAGTAAATTTGAAGGGTTTTATGTAGGCATTACAAATGTCAACTACATTAACTCATGGTTCGTAGAACTATTGATTATACTCCCTAATCCCAAAATCCTTAAAATTTATTCACTCAACATTTACCTATTAGTTATGCAATGTAATGCTTTTTAATTCAAACCTTAATGTGAACTAAGCAAATTTAATCTAAAACTTCAAGTTAGAATTCCCTGAAAATTTAAGGCACCCCAAATTTGGCTGGTCAAGCACTTTTAACTATGGTTCAATTTTAAATTAAGTAGTGGATGGTTATACCTATATAATATATATAATTAAGGGATTTTAACTTTATTTGGAAGTCACCAATTATTATCTTTATTGCATTCTTGTTAATATTAAGTGGATATTCTTAAGTGATTAACCACTAATTAGATTATATTTATGCACAATCAAGTTTATTTTTTTCTATCTTGCATGCTTGTTAATTCATTATTTCATGTAATTTCAAAAAACATCCATAATTAAATAACCATGAAACTTGATAGAAATAAAATAATAAATCAGTATGATCATGGGATTTTACTAATGGTTAGTTTTTCTAGAAGATGATAAACTAACCATCGACCTAGTAGAAAAACACATTGAACCATTTTATGGTTCATGTTACAGCTTTCCACTTATCGACCTATGAATCTATATTAGATTTATTATTCCTAGGATCCAAACTTGAACCACCTCCTCTATCTTGTGAGATCCATCCATTATATATGTTTTACTCACCCATAGGTGAGGGCAACCAATAGATTGATTAAGTATTTTACATAAAAGAAACCATGGGTACGTAGGACCATATATAATGAAAGGAGGGATTACACAGAGACTAAAAATTGAATTTAATAATAAATTAAAAAACCAATCAAACAAAAAGGTTTAGTCTATGCTCACAATCATTGACATTCATGCAATGAATTATTTATTTAATGAAATAAAACTCAATTCTAATAATTCTTATTAAAGTTAAATCGTGCTAAAATCAATTAATTATATTATTTAATTAATCAATTCTTTTATCTTAATTCTAATTAAAATTTTCTTGATATTCACATCCATTATAATTTTAAACAAATTAAATAAATGTATTTAAAATTAAATGTGTACAAAAATGTACCATGGAGGAAACTCGATTAGTGCCCGTCCAAACTACCCAACATGTATTATGTTCATATACTATTTACTCATGTGACATCTAATATACATAACTTATCATGTAATTTCACAACATATAATATCAACTTAATGACTAAACCGAACACCTGGTATTTACATAGAGTGTAATATTTTGATGCATGTAGAGTAATAATTGTATTATGACTTATACACAATATGATGTTCTGGACATTATATAAAAAATTAATTAGACATTTAATATATATAATAACCATCACAAATCATGTAATATAAACTTAATGACCACACAAAACACATGTTGATAAGGTTTTAATATTATAATAAATTAAATTTTAATTCTGTATAATTTGGTGAAATCACCTGGTGTTTAAATTTCAGCTACACATCATATATTATTCTCATTGTCTATCCATAACACATTCCTAGGTACTCGGATTGTAATCGTGTCCTAGAAAATATTGGAGTACATGATGTTTATAAGGGATACATGGTGTGTAGTCTCTGAGTTACACAGTCACAAGTCATATAGGTCATGTAAGAGGATACATGGGCCATATGCGACTAAAGGACTACTTGTCGTGTATGGAAGTTACACTACATGTACTCTAGTTGATTGTGTTCCAAGTCGACCTGATCAACATGTGGTGTGTAATTAAATTTACCATGTGTAATAAATTCACATCGCTTAAATTAATTCTAACTTAATTCTTGGTGCCTTGAACATAAGTAAACGAAGTGTACCAATGGTACATATGATGTGTAATCTAGTGTTATCTATCCAGATTCCTCAGCACATCCGAATGAGTTATTCAAATGTATTTCATTCATAAAATTTATCAATTTGATTATATTTGTGAGAAATGAAGATGAATAAATAAGATCTCATGATTCAGATTAAATAATTATTAAAATATAATTGTAAACTAATAATAAATGTGTAAATAAATATTTTTTATTTATAATTATAAATAATTATGAAACCCTCATGATACCTCTTGATGGATTTGGATAGTGGAAAAGCACCATATGGGATATTCCCAACTTGAATTTTTATCATAATTGATGATTAATCTGAGATTTACTCGACGATAAATTCCATGATTAACAAAATTAAATCAAATAATATTTATGAGAGAAAACACTAGAACCAAATCAAAGGTTCATCACATAATATTTATAATTAATTTAAAAAATAAAAGAATTACTTTACAAGGAATTATTTTTTAATTGATGGATCTGACAACATATCTATGTCATACCGTTGTTGTGTTTTAGGAATTATTAATAGATTCCCTATAGTGGTGTTCTACACGTGTTCCATGAACCCCCAAACACCTCCATAGGAATATTAGAGTTCTAGCATGGTATATCCTAATGATCAAGTCATTCGCCTTTGATTTCCCTAAGAATAGCTTCAAGAAAGGGTTTTATTTGATCTCTCTAAATGTGAGAGTTGTGGTGGAGGAGGATCACTCTCTATTCTTTAGAGTGTTCCTGGAGAGGGATCTCTCTAGGGTTTTGAGAGGATTCTATTTGGATCTCCTTATGCACATCCAAATAAATTGAATCTAAATGGAGAAATAATATAATTGAGTTTATATATTTATAGGGTTAGAAAGTAAAAATTCTATATGAGACATTTTTATTTTTATTAATTCCTATGAATCCCCATGTCCATAATAACAATATTAATAATATTATTACTTCTTAACATACCCTAAAATCACAAATTAAATGAAATACTATTTATTCAATTAAATTTCAATATATTATTTCTCACCAGACCTTTAAACTCAATCCACCATTCCTCAATAATATTTATCAGATCTTGAATAATGACTATTTATATAATAAATAAATATCACTAAATTATTTTATAATAAATAAATCAATATTATATTCACTGAATATGAAATAAATATTTGTTAAATATCATGCTCACATAATATCTTCTTTAAAGACTAGTGACAAAATATACGTGATCAACAAAATATGAATAATTATTAAACCGTGTGTGAGAATAATATTTATTCAACTTGTTAAATAGTAAATATTATTATTATTTTACTGAGGTTCTAGATACACTTAGCATGAGACCCTCTAGACCTCTTTCTTAGTGGAATTAAGTGAAACATCCCAAAGTCTAGGGTTAATATCTAGGAACATGCCAAGGCACCCATAGAGAATGAAGTGAATTTCACATTGATATAAAACCACATATGGATGCTTACAATGTAATATAATCCCTTCATCATGATATCTCTAATCAATCTATTTGAATGCTAGTGCCATCAACCTATGTACTCACTATCTCTTTATTTGAATTTTCAAAAATCAAACATGCCTAAAGAACACCATGTCCATGTATTTATTTAGGATATATCATTTCCATTAAAGGGAATGAGATATAAACTTTTATTAAATAACAAAATGGACAAATCCTTTCTCACATTATTCATTAATGATATATTAATCGTGATTCCCCCAACATATCCTACCTCACTAAAAACATATGTCATCATGGTTTTCATCAATACATCAAATTACATGACTTATAATAATCATTAATAATTATCTTAAAGTTTAAGGGTCAATATACATGTCCACAAATAGTAACTTCTAATAACATATAAGAATGTGGATTTCCTACTGGCATGTCTTGTTCTCATAATATGTTACACAAAATATTTCAAAGTGCATACACCATGATAAGGTTCCTCAAAGTCCTATGATTAACAACCCCAATATATTGTATCATTTGTGTCCCTCAATTGATTTCATCAAGCTATATAACCTATATTTGAGAATATTATTGTGGGCATTTTGGGTTCTCATCATAGTGGAGAAATATTATAACCTTTCAGTGTGACAGCTAATCTTAATACATTATCACATGTTATGCCATCCATAAGAACAATCATGATATGATAAAGAGTTTATTAATATTAACAACATTGAATACAAGTTAACATAAAGTACACAAAAGTTGGTTCTAGGTAACTAACTCCAACATTCATACAATAAACACAAATAAAAAATACCAGAAAATACAAGTATCAAAGAATCCACTTTAGGGAATGCCAATGTGGATTCGTTGGAATGACCATAAAATTTCTAAGAGTAGATATTTCAAAGGTAACATCATGCTAAGTGAAGATCATTCAATACAAGTTATTTCCAACTATATTTACATACGGAATTTTAGACATAAACTGAATATAAATGGAAGTAGTGCGTGCTTGAATTAAAGAATGTCTAATGTTCTATCTAATAGGTATACTTGTAGGTTTTAGTGATTAAAACATCTAAATTTTAAGGATTTAAAAACAATTCATGCTATTAATGATATAGAAGTTTATTTTGTCGATCCCTTATAATTTCAACACATAGAATTTGATATGATACACCTAAATCCTTTATTTCAAACATTCCTTTTAATCGATATTAAAAATAGTAATAATATTAATATTTTTGAAAATTATGAGCATATAATTAACATAAAACAACTGGTAAATCATGATAGTTTTATTTTTGAAAATTATTATTGTATCATTGACATAAAACAATAGGTATAGCATGGTCATTTTAATTGGATTAAAATAAACAAAAGCATCATACTGACTCCTATTTAAATTTTTTTCAAGCATAAAAGAATAAAATTTTCTATAACATTTTCTTGAGGATTATTTTTAACCATATAACTATTTATTTAAAATTAAATCATCGTTATATTTGAATTATTTAGAGTAACCATTAGGAGGCATCATATAAAGTTTCTCATTTAGGTAACTATGAAGAAAGGTAGTTTTAACATAAATTTGTTCAATATGAAGGTCACTATAAGTATAAAAATAATGAAAAATTATTATTGAAGAGTGATTAACAATTGGGGAAAAAATTCCATAATATACTATTCCATCTCTTTGAATGAAATCCTTAGTAATTAATCTTTCTTTGAATTCAATTTTTTTTCTAAAAGTGTTATCTTCTTTTATTTTATAAATACACTTACATATAATTAATTTTTCATTTATAGGTTTATCTATGATAGACCAAGTGTTTTTTATTAAGGAATAAATTTCTTCATCCATGTAAAAGAGACACTATTTTGAATCATTATCATTAAGGGATTTCTTATAGGTTTAAGGACCATAATTAAAAATATCCTAGGGAAAATCAAAGTAACAAGAAGCTATATCATATTTTCTAAAAAAAGAAGAAGATCTAGGGACCCTCTTAACTCTATCTTGGGTTAACTAGTAGTTTATATTATTGGAAGGGGGTTTATCTTATTAATTAGAATTATAATTGGATCTTGAATCAGATCAAGTTACAAGTTGATTATTAGGCAGATGAGGCTGGAAGGTATCCAAAAACTAAGATAGTGATTTGGATTCTTTAGAATCATCTATGGCTTGATCACTATAATCAGGTATGATAGATTTGGTTTTGAGAGAACTCATGGAGCGCTATATCTATACTAATGATGTATTTTTTGGTAACAAGGTTTATCTACCCAGAGTTTATAACCTTTTAAACCTTTAGGATATCTCACAAGGATATATTTAAGAGCTCAAGGATTGAACTTATCGATTTTTAAATGAGGATAAGTAGTGCATCCAAAGAACCTTAAGTAACTATAAGTGGGTGGTTTTCCATTATAAAGTTCTTCCAGGGTTTTAAAGCGACTGGAAGAGAAAGGAAACCTATTTATGAGGTATATTTCTATGGTGTAATATTATACCTAGAAATATTTAGGGCGACTAGAGCCATAAGTCATGATTTGGAATCTCTATAAAATGGTTTTATTCATTCTTTCTATAAGACATTATATTAGAGAGTTTCTATAACTATATTGTGTCTTAAAATACAATTAGATTCATAGTAATGAATGAATTCAATAGATAAGTATTCTAAGCTATTATCTATTCTCATTATTTTAATCTCTATCACAAGATTATTTTCAACTAGGATTTTCTAGGTTTTAAAAGTTTTAAAAAAATCTTATTTATTTTTTAGTTTGTAAGCCCACACTTTTCTTGAGAATTCATCTATATAGGTAAAAAAATATAACCCTACACCATGGGAAGATGTCCTTTCTAGTCCCCACAATTCAGAATGCATGTATTCTAAGGGGTTAGTAGCTTTAAAGTTTGACCAATTAGAGGTGACTATATTAGCCTCACAATATATACAACCTTCAAAAAATGGAAGGTTTCTTGGTGTGATGTCATATAATAACCCTTGTTTGTTGAGTTACTATAGACCCTTGGAGCACACATTCCCTAATATCCTATGTCATAATAGAGTATTATTAGTGTTAGTGGTATACACAGTACCCAACTACATTTAATGGGTCTTCCAATTCAATACATACAACCCATTTATGAGAGAACCCTTTGTTATTATTCTAGAGCATTTAGAGACCTTTAGGACACTTGATTCGGACCTAAAGGTATTGTAAGAACCCGGTTCTTATTTTTGAGGTATGAGTTTCTTATTTTCCATTTTCCTTAAGTGTTTTTTAGAAAATAAGGAAAGTTTGGAAAAATCCAATTTTTTTTTACTACATGCCTTGTACTTTTCCACACTCTGTGTACTTTGGCCGTGTGGAATGAGTACACAGAGCGTGTAGGCCTGTCGGTAATGAAACATTTAAAAACTAATTGCACGCCATGAATAGGGTATTTACACGCTGTTTATTCAGTCGACAGGTGAATAGTAAGGTGGTGGAAGTAGCCTCCAGTGGAGCGAAACTACACGCCGTGTAATCAGGAATACACGTCGTGTACTCATGTCGATGGGTGAATAGTGCCATGCTGGAAAGAAGCCGCCAGAGGAACAGTTTAAAAAATGAAAAGTATACGCCGTGTACATGAGAGTACATGCCATGTAGTTTTTTTTTGCTTAAAATGGGCAGTAGCCTCCTCTATTCATAGAAGAAGCTTATAATGTCATTGGAGCTAGGGAGGATGGACAGAGCTTCAGAGATCAGCTAACCGCGCACCGGGAATCTGTTTCCACTTCTGTCGATCATGTTGGAACCGTACGGGTGAGTTCTCCCTTCTCCTTGATCTGTTCTTACAAATTGTTCCTCTAAGGGAAGTTATTTGTGCTTGAATGAGAATTATTTTATCCCAGGTCTATGTCATTCTTGGATGATTTAGGAGGCTTCGTTCATGTATACTGATCAGAGACAATTGAGGCAGGTGGTCTGGTGTTAAAATTCCAACTGATGTGTGCTTTTTGTACCATTGTGATACGCACCCATGTTGGGGGTGTCATATGTCTGAGGCCTTGCATAATTAAATACCTAGAATTGCATAGTTAGTTTAAGAAATATGTATAACTGTTGTTTGGGATCACTACTTGGATCCGGGACCACCCCGGGGGTGCGTTCCTCTGTTTAGCTGTATGGCCAAGATACCCGAGGGTATTCCATGATTATAATGTGTATTGAATTTCCTTGAGAGGAATTGTATATAAATTTCTTGTTTATGCTTTGGGCTCAGCCCGGTTACTTGCGCCTGAGGGAAATATTCTTTTAGCCTGAGGGCATTGTTTGTTTATCCTAAGGGCAAGATACTACTTAGACTGAGGGAAATGTTTTATTTCTCCTGTGGGAAAGACTTCTTATGCCTAAGGGTAGTGACTTCTGTGCCTAAGGGCAATATCTCGTACGCCTGAGGGAAATATTCGATAGCCTGAGGGCGTGGTTTTACTATATTAGCATGAGGTAAAGGTTCTGATTGGCCTGAGGGCATGTTACTGATAAGCACAAAATGTTATTAAATAGAATGGTTAAATGAATATTAAAATGGCAATATGACTGGTAAAGTTAGTTACTTTTGAGTACTGCTTAGTTTATTGCATTTACTACTGCACACTGCTGTTGCATGTTCTCACTTACAGTTGGGCATGGGCCTTTGGTGGTCACCTATTGGGATTTATTTCTCAAACCCTGTTTGGGTCATGTATTCAGCCCAAACATATTACATTTCTGTAGGGGTGGATAAAGGCAAGGGTTCCTATACATGTACTTGATTGTAGTAGAGGAGTGGGAGAGCATGGGACCGAGCTTCAGCTTGTGATGCTGCTGCACTCTGTTTACTCTTCCTTGTTTTATTTGGTTGTACCTTGTACGTTGAGTTGTATTGTATTGTATTGTAGTGTATCCTGTCCTGGCTGCTTTCATAGAATTAGTGACGTGCTGCATCTTTATATATATGACTGTTGGTTCCCTTTACTTCAATTGTTCATTTTAGTAGTATATTGTTTACTGATTCTGTTTTTGAATGTTATATTTCTTTTCTGCTACGCTACACTTTGATAGATGAGGGAATAGTTTCCCCACTATCAGATTTGGGCCCTCGCTGCTCGTCGGAAGCCTCTGGTGTTTTGGGAAATGCGATTGAGATCATGTGACCAACCGGGTTTGGGGCACCGTTGAGTGGTAGTTGGATTCGGGATGTTACAAAGTGGTATCAAAGGGGTTATTTTCTTTGACTTACTATTTGGAGACTTAGTCAAAGATAGGATGGAAATGGTAGTTAGTAATAATATGTGCCAGGGAGTAGCTAACATGTGTACAAGGAAAATCCAATCTTCCTCGGTTATTTCAATTTTTCTGATTTTTCAATTTTACAGTTGATTTGATTTTCACCGTTGGGTGACACACATGTGGTGTGCTGTTTATATTTTATACTTGGGTTCTATTGAGTCAAAACTCGATGATATGAGGGTATGCCATCTCATGTATCATTTAGGCACATGTTATAAATCACATGTCATGCATTCTTCCATGCCATGTAGGTGCATTAGAAACTGCATGTTGTTGTTCTAGAAAAGAATGCCGTTGTGATAGCTACTTTAATAAATATCTGTTATTTGATAGGGTATTTTTGTGTGAGGCTGATAAAATGAACGCCAAAATTTGGTTCTTGAGAAGTATGGGCCCTCATTGACCGGAATTTGGTGGATCCATGATTGTGTATCTTGATATAACATGTATAAGATTCCAAACTTTGATTCGTGGGGAGTATGGGGCCTCACAGATGAGAATTTGGCACTTAGATGTTTGTTTTAGTGTTTTTCTAGGTTCTAGAGTAGTTTCTAAGGATTTCTGTCCAAAAAAACCCAGAATACATTCCATTTAGTTTTGACTACACACCGTGTACCCTAAGTACACGTCGTGTAGTAGCTAACCGTGTCATAGGCCATGTTGGTAGAGACATGGGATGGGGAAGTTCTAGAGGGAACACACCATGTAGTTATTTCACATGCCATGTTGTGTGGACACTGTGTCCTCCCATGTAACTAACAACACAGATGAAGGAAATCCTTTCTTGTACACACCGTGTCCATTATGCACACGCCGTGTAGTTTAACCTAGGGACCCAGCCGTGTAGCTAACAAACACGGGTCGGTGTTACCCATTCTTGAACACGCCGTGTACCTATGGGACACACCGTGTAGTCTTGACTAGTGAAAGATCATGTGGACCTAGCCGTGTGTCTGGGACGGAATTGTGTACACGCCTTGTGTCGGTGTAACACGCCATGTAGTGTCATTTGAGTGGTCAGCCGTGTCACTAAAAACATGGGTAGTTGGAAATTAAGCCATACACACGGTGTCTCTCTGGGACACGCTGTAGAGTTTTTTTTAATAAGATCCATTTGGCTAAGCTGTGTGGAAGGACTCGGGCAGGGAAGGAGGATTCAAGTACACGCCGTGTGTGTGGAAAACATGTCGTATGTTTGGGATGTTACACGACCAGTTATAGCTGGAGTATACAACCATGTGAATGGCTTGTGAGAACATGCTGTGTAGTATATATACACTCTTTATAGACAAGTTTTATAAAATCTTGAATGATTTCTTTCTCCTGTTCCCCTTTTGGTCTCCTAGTTTGCAGTCTTTGATAATCTTGATTTAAGGCGTGTGTTTGACCTTGTTGGGTCATGCCGCCGAGATGACCTCGAGTTGTTTTCTAGGAGAGCAGCAATGATTATACTCCAGATATGTTAGGCCATGGGCTACCAGTGGATTCCCTAGTGGTTCCAGATGTGGCGTCAGCCGTAATAATGGACACAGGTGCGGAGGTGCAGTTTCGTGAAGGCTTCATGATGTTCATGCAGACCATTCAGGGAGCACCGCAGGCCACCACATCTATGGCAGAGCTAACTCGTATCTTCTAGTAGTAGAATCTGCCAATGTTTTCAAGGGATGGTGGACCACAGGCTGCAGAGTCGTGGATAGATTTAGTGCAGACTATTTTCGAGCATCTTGAGACGCCTCCAGGGCGGAGGGTCAAGCTTGCGACTTATATGCTGCGTGATTCCACCAAGAGGTGGTGGGATGTTACCACCCAGTCAGAGCATCACCGAGACATGGAGTGGGAAAATGTTCAGGCAATCTTCTACGACTTCTTCTTTCCTAAGATGCTATGGGAAGATCGATCTCGAGAGTTCATGAATCTGCAGTAGGGTGCTATGTTAGTGATGGACTATTCTGCCCGCTTCCCTGAGATTAATCATTTTACACCTATTATGGTGGGAGATGAGATGCTGAGGGATCGACACTTTGAGGATGGTATTCGGTATGACATCCAAGCACTGGTGAACATTTTCAGGTTTCCTACGGTACATGCTATTGTGGACCAGAAACTGATTACTAAGAGGAACCTGCAGAAAGCTAGTGGTGCAGACCAGGGCGGTTTAGCACCAGTTTTTGGTAATATTTCTACTGTGAAGAGTAAGAGACAGATGAGTTTCTCTCATGGTGACAATACAAGCTAGGTGATTACTTCAGGTGGCCTAGTCATATACTACCAGTGTGGTAGAGAGGGGCACATGAGACCTCAATGTACCTGTGACCCAGTGGAGTGCCGAGCTTGCGGCAAGATGGGTCATCTTCAGCGCTTTTATAGGGTGTTTCCACCAGTGGCTAGTGAGAGTGGTTCTATGCAGACTCCGCATGCGAGAGAAAGACCAGCAGCGTTTTACTAGTTGAGGAATTGGGATACGCCAGGACGTACATGGAGAGGTGGTGGTTGTGGTCGTGGTATCCAGACATCAGGATCTCCGAGGCAGCAGGGCAGGACAGCTCAAGGCAGCCTAGCTATGTTGCAGGGTCGTGAAACTGGGTAGACATATGCAGTGCAACAGACCCAGCATAAGCAGGATCCCAAACCTTCTACTGTCAGAGGTACTATTATAGTTGCTTCTATTTATTCTTCTGTACTTTTTGATACGGGTGCTACACATAGCTTTATATATGTGCCTGTTTTGGAGAGCCTTGGGCTCAGTGTTTCTTCTTCTTCTGATGTTATGACGCTAGACACTCCGTTGGGAACTAGAACAGTTGGTGTGCATCATTGCAGTGAGTGCCCCTAGAATTTGGTGGGTGTAACTTTCTATGGGACCTCTATGTCTTAGAGATGACGAGCTATGATGTCATTCTTGGGATAGACTGGTTGGTTCCCTTTCAAGCTTTTGTGGACTACTATCGTCGTAGGGTGAGTTTCACGTCACCAGAGGGTGGACAGTTTCTATACAAGTGCGAATGGGATGTCCAGGTGAGCCGAGCTGGACCTGAGCATCGTGGGCGAGGTGGTGTGACAACCCAAATTGCGATTTTATATCTGGATGACCATGGGACTTGTCAGAAATATTTCCCTCCAGTGGTTGATCATTTTAGGGATGTCATACTGGACGACTTTTTGGGTCTACCTCCGGAGTGAGAGGTAGATTTCTCTATTGAGCTTGTGCCAGGAGTAGCATCGGTGTCCATTCCTCCTTATAGGATTTCTACAGAAGTGTTTTAGGAGCTCAAGAGGTAGTTAGAGGAGTTACATGCAAAGAGTTTCATCCGACCCAGTACTTCTCCTTGGGGATCTCCTGTCCTTTTTGTGAAGAAGGCAGACGGTACCATTAGAATTTGTGTGGATTATCGGAAGCTGAACCAATTGACGGTTAAGAACCGACATCCCTTGACGAGGATTGATGATATTTTTGACCAACTTCAAGGAGCACGAGTGTTCTCAATGATTTACTTGAGATCCAGATATCATCAATTACGCGTTAGACCATCAGATATACCACTTATAGCTTTTCAGAGAAGATATGGTCTATACAAGTACCAGGTTATGCCGTTCGGACTCACAAATTCACCAGTAGTTTTCATGGATCTGATGAATCGTGTGTTCCAGCCTTATCTGGAATCTTTTGTGGTAATATTCATGGAAGACATCTTGGTGTACTCTCACAATCGACACGAACATGCCACCCATCTTGAGATCATACCGAGTACACTGAGAGAGCATCAGCTATATGCTAAGCTCTTAATGTGCCACTTTTGGATGGACCAGATACACTTCCTGGGTCATATCATTTCAGAGGCAGGAGTTTCAATAGACCCAGAGAAGGTGAGAGAAGTAGTGTCCTGGGAGAAGCCTAAGAACATGTTTGAGATATAGAGTTTCTTGGTGATGGATGGTTACTACAGGCGCTTTATATAAGACTTCTCCTGCTTTTCAGTGCGGTTGACGGGTTTGACTAAGAAGGGTGTGAAGTTCGTTTGGTCAGAATCTTGCGAGACAGCCTTTCGAGAGTAGAAGGGAAGGTTGACATCAATACCAGTCCTGATACTTCCAGAGCAAGGGAAGATCTATATCGTTTACTATGATGTATCATGTATTGGATTTGGAGTTGTGTTGATGCAGGGCGATCGAGTAGTTGCGTACGGGTCTCGGCATTTGAGGCCACATGAGAGGAATTACCCGACGCATGATCTCGAGTTGGCTGCCGTTGTTCATGCGTTACGCTGTTGGAGACATTATCTCTTGGGAGAGAATTTTGTGGTTTTCACCGACCACAAAAGTCTCAAATATATATTTAACCAGCGTGACTTGAACCTGAGACAGCGAAGGTGGGTCGAATACCTTCATTCCTTCGACTTTGAGCTTTCCTATACACCTAGTAAAGGTAATGCAGTAGCTGATGCACTGAGCAGGATGACTCAGATACAGGAAGTTCAGGAGTCCAGTGGTGAGTGGAAGCTTATGGATTTGTTCTCTAAGATGCATTTGGAGCTGCACGATAGTCAGGGGAAGGCCTATATTTCTTCCTTAGCTGTGACCTCTACCCTCCTTGATAGAATGAGGATGAGACAACTATCTGATTCAGAAGGCCTCATTCTACGGGAGTCGGTGGCAAGTGAGGACCCTCCTCCTGGATGGACGATAGGCGATGATGAGGTATTGTGTTTCCATGGAAGAGTGTGGGTTCCAGGGGATATACTCGAGGAGGTGATGAGGGATTACATGCTTCAGCTTGGGTAGTGCATCCTGTATTTACCAAGATGTACCATGAATTGGAACATCAGTATTAGTGGCTGAGTATGAAATGGGATGTAGCTTGTTTTGTTGTGAGATGTTCCACCTGTCATTAAGTGAAGGTGGAGTATCAGAGGCCAACCGGACTGTTACAACAGTTACCCATTCCGAAGTGTAAATGGGATGATGTCGTGATGGATTTTTTGACCAGGTTGTCGAGGTCACCTCGAGGCAATGATGTCATGTGGTTTGTTGTGGATATACTCACAAAGGTAGGTCACTTTTTTCCGATCAAGGATACCTTCAGTGTTGACGATCTCGGGAAGTTGTATATCCGAGAGATAGTGCGTCTTAATGGGGTCCCTCATTCTATTGTTTCAGATAGAGGAGCCCGCTTTACATCTCGTTTCTAGCAGAGTTTTTAGAGGGAACTGGGTATATAGGTTCTTCTGAGCACAGCTTACCACCCTCAGACCGATGGCCAGTCAGAGTGTACGATACAGGTGCTTGAGGACACGCTGCGCGCATGCGTACTAGACTTCGAGGGATCTTGGGAGAGGCATATACCCCTAGTTGAGTTTTCCTATAATAATAGTTTTCAGGAAACTATTCAGATGGAACCTTACGAGGCTTTATATGGTAGACCATGCCGATCACCTTTATGCTGGTTAGAGGCAGGTGAGGAAAAAATGTTGGGACCATGTATCGTACATGAGACTTCAGAGAATTTCTAGTTGATTTTGAAGTGGATGGATACCGCACAGTCTCATCCGAAATCGTTTGCTGATCGCCGCAGACGGCCCATGGAGTTCATGGTCGGGGAACAGGTTTTCTTGCATGTTTCACCGAGGTTGGGACACATGCGGATCAGGAGACAGGGTAAAATTTAACCGAGGTATGTGGGGCCGTTTGAGATTCCAGAGAGAGTCGGGCCGGTTGCCTATCAGTTGCAGTTACTACAGAGGTACCAGGACATGCATGACATCTACCATGTATCTCAGCTACGCCATTATCGTTCAGACCCATCTCACATTTTTTCTGCCTAAGGAGGTTGAGATTCAGATCGATGCTTCCTTTTAAGAGAATACGATTTGTATCATTGATAAGATCATGAAGGTTCTCTAAGGTTGGTCAGTTCCTATCATATGGGTGCTATGGCAGCATGGACAAGTACAGGATGAAACCTGGGTTCGGGAGACTGACGTACATGCTCAGTGGCTAGAGTTGTTCTGATCTTTATCTTCGGCATCATTGGAAGGGAAATTCGGGGATGAATTGCTTTAATAGAGGAAGTTTGTAAGAACCCAATTCTAATTTTTGAGGTACTGGTTTCTTATTTTCCTTTTTTCCTTAAGTGTTTTTTGGGAAAATAAGAAAGTTGGGAAAAATCCCAAAAAATTTCTGACTACACACCGTGTACTTTTCCACACGCTGTGTACTTTGGCCGCGTGGAATGAGTACACAAGGCGTGTAGGTCTTTCGTCAATGAAACGTGTAAAAACTGTCTACACGCTGTGTATAGGGTATTTACATGCCGTGTATTCAGTTGGCAGGTGAACAGTAAGGTGGTGGAATTAGCCGCCAGCGGAGCGATTGTACACGCCGTGTAATTAGGAATACACGCCGTGTACTCATGTCGACGGGTGAACAGTGCCGCGATGGAAGGAACCTGCCAGAGGACCAGTTTAAAAAATGAAAATTACACATCGTGTACTTGAGAGTACACATTGTATAGTTTGTTTTTTTACTTAAAAAGAGCAGTAGCCTCCTCTGTTCATAGAGAAAGCTTAGAATGTCATTGGAGCTCGGGAGGATATCCAGAGCTTTAGAGATCAGCTGACCGCGCATCAGGAATCCGTTTCCGCTTCTTCCGATCATGTTGGAACCGCACGGGTGAGTTCTACCTTCTCCTTGCACGGTTATTACCAATTATTACTCTAAGATAAGTAATTTTCGTTTGAACTATAATTCTTTTATCCCAAATCTACATCGTTCATGGACGATTCAAGAGGCTTCATCCACATATACTGATCATAGATGATCGAGGTAGGTGGTATGGTGTTAGAATTCCAACTACTGTGTCTTTTGTGTACCACTGTTACACGTGCCCATGTTGGGGGTGCCGTATGGCTGAGGCCTTGCGTAATTAAATACCTAGAATTGAATAGGTAGTTTAATGAATATGTATAACTATTGTTTGGAATCACTGCTTGGATCCAGGACCACCCCGAGGGTGCATTCCTCTGTTTAGCCATTTGGATAGGATACCCAAGGGTATGCCATGATTATAATGTGTGTGGAATTTCCTTGAGAGGAATTGTATATAAATTTCATGTTTATGCTTTGGGCTCGGCCCTGTTACTTGCACCTGAGGGAAATATTCTTTTAGCCTGAGGGCATTGTTTGTTTAGCCTGAGGGTAAGATACAGCTTAGCCTGAGGGAAATGATCTATTTCTCTTGAGGAAAACACATCTTATGCCTTAGATCTGTGACTTATGTGCCTGAGGGAAATATCTCGTACGCCTGAGGACAATCTTTGATAGCTTGAGGGTAAGCCTGAGGGCACAGTTTTATTATATTAGCATGAGGGCAAGGTTCTGATTGGCCTGAGGGCTTGGTACTGATGAGCACAAAATGGTATTAAATAGAATGGTTAAATGAATATTAAAATGGAAATATGACTGGTAAAGTTAGTTACTTTTAATTACTTCTTAGTTTATTGGATTTATTACTGCACACTACTGTTGCACATTCTCACTAACAGTTGGGTACGGGCCTTTGGTGGTTGCCTACTGAGATTTATTTCTCACACCCTATTTGGGTCATGTCTTCGGCCCAAACAGATTACATTTCTGCATGTGTGGATAAGGTAAAGGGTCCCTATACAAGTACTTGAATGTATCAGAGGAGTGGGATAGCATGGGACCGAGCATCATCTTGCGATGCTGCTGCGTTCTGTTTACTCTGCCTTGTTTTGTTTGGTTGTACCTTGTACATTGAGTTGTGTTGTGTTGTATTCTAATGTATCCTATTCTAACCGTTTTCATAGAATTAGTGACATGATGCATCTTTATATATATAAATGCCGGTTCCCTTTACTTCAGTTGTTCATTTCAGTTTTATATTGTTTACTACTTCCACTATTGTATGTTATATTTCTTTTCCACTGTGCTACACTTTGACAGATGAGGGAATAGTTTCCACACTATTAGACCTTGGCCCTCACTACTTGTCGGCAGCCTCTGGCATTTTGGGAAATGTGCTTGAGGTCATGTGACCAATCGGGTTCAGGGCACCGTTGAGTGGTAGTCGGATCCGGGATGTTACAGTTATGTCCCTTTTGGTACACAATTCATAAGAAAACTAGGTTCCTATAGAGGTTGAGAACCCACCTAATATCAAGAAAAGTGATGTGGAGTGTTCATCAAACTCTATTAAAATAGAACTCATTCCATCTACTTTATACCTCATATTATTGCCTAAAAATAAATCTCCTTCTACTCTTTCTACCAATTCTAGGAATGATTCTCTAAAAGGACACATATGGAATAAGATTATAGAATCTAAATCCCACTCATGGTTAAGGGAATGAATAGACACATTCAACACTTTTATAGTTTCATAACCAGTGTCCACTTAGGGGACTATCTAGTGGGTTATTTGATCTCAATTTCTTGCTTAATCTCTCTACACCCGAGCTTAGTATACCCATTATTTCCATATTAGAACAAAAAGATTTTTCATTCCTTAGAATTAGTCATAGACTTGTGCTCGTTATTATTCTTGACTCTATCCTTATTAAAATATTTATTTTTTAACCATAGATTGTGGTATTTATCTTATAAAATAACTCTCTACCTCACCTTTAACTCTAGGTCTAGAATTTAGTTCCTTAGAGAGTAAAAAGACATTACCTCTTTTAGGGTTGAAGAGTCATGACCATACATTGTTGTTTCTACTGAAGTGACATAGAAATTATCTAAAGAACTTAAAATGATCATTGATTTATCTTTATCATCAATAGTCACGTTTATGTTGGCTATATCTAACATTATCTTATTGAATTCATCTAAATGGGATTTAATTAAAACACCAAGTTTCATTTTAAATGTAAAAATTCAGTGTTTCTTAGAAATGTTACCAAATAAAGAAGATATCATGTATGATTTTTCTACCTTAATCCATATACCAGAAATATTAGTTTCAAAATAAACTTCTCTAAGAACTTTATCAACAAAATAAAGAATCATAGAACTGCATGCCTTAATAAGAACATCATGGGAGAAATATTCATAAATAATAGATGTTTGTCTAGTTTTAGAAATAGTTACAATAGGTTTCTTAGGAATCAAGAGGGAATCAATTAATCCTTTATGAACTAGAAAGTATATCATCTTAATTCACAATAAATTAATGTCATCTTCACCTTTTAATTTTTCAATATCAAACCAAGTTGTTGACATGTTTACGCAAAATTATTAGATAATGATTTTTTGTGGAAAATGTTAAGTGTATGCCCCAAAAAACTAACCAATATCAATGTAAATACATGATTATACAAATAGATTTTAGAACATGAAATAATTATAGAGGTTTTAGTTTCTTTAATCACAAAGATAAGAGAAATCAAGAGAACTAAGATGGGTTCAAAATTCAGAAATTAAAAATGAAACCACAATTGAAACACAAAAACAAACTAAACAACAAAAGATAACCAATAGGGTTATGAATCCATATTAGGAGAGTTAAGGTACACTGGAATGAAAAGAATTCATGAATTCGGTAGGACCAAATTTGGGATTCTATTTATAGAATTATAATTCAACAGAAACAAACTATTCAAGATACACTAAATAAAGAAAGAAAGTAGTAATTATTGATATAAGGATTTATGTGATTCAGTTCAGTTTAAACATACATGAATGATAATAAAAAAACCTGACTCAATAATTTTATTAATTCTTAATGAATAAAAATATTAAAAAATACAAGTTTAATGAAATAATGATCGAGTATTTAAATATCTATAACTAAAAAAAAGAAGTACGAATGTAAATAAACTTACAATGTCGGATGTGCAGGTCCGATAGTCTTGATCTCTTCTATCAATTGTCAAAAACCATAGAGGAAATTAGTTCTCATATATATACTCACCTGGTCTAGATAATTAGTCATTATTCACTTGATAAATTGACCACAAATCTTTTTGATTGAATGATTCCATTGTCGAAGCTCCACCAGAAGCTATACACCAGCAGTGTGCCCTAGAGGATAATAGGTATAGAGAATCACCACTGAGAGATAGAACAATGAATATGGGGTACCGAAAATAGGGTGATATCACCAAAATAGAATTAGTAAAGTAAAAGTTATTCACCAAATTCTGAAGAATCAAGGGAGAAGGGGTGATCAATTTTAATGACACCCACAATGCCTCGAAACAGAACAACTAACCAATGTGCACCATGAATCCATGTGAAACAAATAAGTTAGAGGCAGATAAAAATAATCTAAATAGATGGATGGAGTGGATCAATTGGGTGGAAATGTTAATGAATGGATAACAACAACAACACATAGATTAGCGAGTCATGAGTAGCATCCCAAGGCCAAACAAGCATGCCAAAGCTAGTATCCCAATTAACATTCCCATGATGAAATGAATAAACTATAATATTAAATTTAACCAAAAAAATAGATCACATGAATATAGAAAAATAATTTTCATGCATGGAGCTTAAAAAAACAGATAGTATAATAATAAAAATGAAATTTCAATATGAAAAAAATGAAACACCTAATTCCATAGATACTTTACACTAAGTACAAGTGTTGATTATTGAGTTAGAAAGTTCTCGAAGTAACAAAATAATCTACTAATCATATGGAAAACCTGTATTTTGTTAGATTCAAAGGATAATTCACAATCTAGGAGACATGAATTCCATGAACAATGAAATTGTTTATGAATAATATTGATTTTTTTGGAACAAAGAGATAATAGTTTCACATTAATTGATAATTAATTTAAAATATTAGGAGAAAGATTGCATTGGTCTTGAGATATTTATTCATTGATAATGTTGATCATTCTAATCTGATCGGTGTATCATCATTATGAAATAAGGACCCAAATTTGAACCACTCCAGTAGTGATCCACACATGATTCTTCGATCTATGAATAACATCAATGAAATTTCGGGTGATAACATGATTGATTGATCATATTATGATATTCACACTAATAATTTTACATTCCTTATGTCTTAAAGGAATATCTTTTTTTCTCAGTCTTGATAGGAAGATAAGAGAAGGATATCTTGAGAAGAAATTATTTTATACATTGATTAATCTTTCTTCTATTAACATACAAGTATATTTATAAGCTTAGGGTTAGGGTTTAACACTTAATTAATTAAAAAATACCCTTAATAATATATTAAACCCAAAATGAACCTCATTCCATGTAATCAAATAATAATAATATTTTATTTTATGTAATGTGCTAACCCATACAATGATAAATATTTATTTCACAATCTGGTTATTAAATATTCATCATTGAAAAAAATCAGGTGCACTCATCCTCCTCCACATTTATTAAATTACTGAATAAATATTTAAATAAATATGATTCATTCAATAAATAAATAAATATTATATTCATGGTCTCATGAATAAATATTTATTTAATATTCATGTAATGAAATAAATTATTTATTTAACACATAAATAACTATTATTGTGTGAATGACAAGAGAAAAAAATATATTATATAATCACATAATTAAACAATTACCTTCAGAATAAATATTTATTTAATATTTGCGATCATTTAATAAATCTTGAAAAAATATTACTTCTTGGTCTGAAGAATAATATTTATTACCATTTTTAAATATAAATAATATTTAAATTAGATCAAAAGAAACACTTTGTGTGTGACCCTCTAGGGGTATTACTTATTGGAATTAAGTGGGTTTACCTAAAGTCCTGGATTAATATCTATAAAAGGGTGAAGAAACCCATAGAGAAAGAAAATATTTTTCGATGAGGAAACCACATATGAATAATTATTGTATAATTTAATCTGTTTTTCCATGATATCTCATCAAATAGGTTACACACCCATGTCATCAATCTATGTTCTTTATACATTTTACAGAATTTATCTAAAATGAACTTTTCAATACACTACGACCATATAATTTAATGTTATGGTTTCATTTTAATCAATGGTTTAAGACATCAAGTTATACAAATATGGAATGGAAAAATCCTAATTCAACTTGTTCATTAATAACATATCATTTGTGATGAACCCAACATTACCAATTTCATTGGGATTATATTTCCTCACAGTTTATGATAATATATAAAAGTGTAGGAGTCATGATAGGAATTAATAATAATATTAAAGTTTAAGGATCATTACAAACACTTGCAGATAGGAATATCTTGATGGTTCATGCGTAATATACGTGCTTATCTGGGCCGATCCCAACTAAATAATTGTCAGATTTAATGGATCATTCACATATAGTACAAGACTTATACAACATGAACAATGAAAATTTTCCCAATAATATTGACAACTAAGGTCTCTAGAACCAAGAGTAGATCATTTCATGTTAAATTTATAATTAATTTAAATAGATCAAAAGAAAGAGTACCTCAATAACATGTTCTTTATTTGATGAAAATATATATCATTCGAAACACTTTTCAGTCAACTGTCAATTCTCCTTTAATATCAAAATATAGAATCCATCTAGCGATGATCCACACATGCTCTTATGATCTCCAAACAATGCCGATGGATGTTTTGGGTTCCAGTATGGTAGATCAATCATCTTGCAAGTGTCTATCTTGATCACTATAATTTTTTCTTTGGGATTAAATAATATCCCTTCCACTCATGTTATTGATATTTTGGAGAAGGTATGATAATATATAGATCATTCTTTGGTCTTAAGAGAGATCTCAAGATTCCGTTGTGCATAATGATTCTAAATTTCAATCAATCTCTACACAATATACATAGTCATATATTTATAGATATTATGTTAGGGTTAAAATTTTATTTAATTTTACCAAATCCCTTAAATAATATATTAAACCTCATATAACCCCATTCTATGTAATAATAATAAAAATAATAATATCTTCTCATGGTGTGTTCTTACTGACACAAATGATAAATATTACACTAGTAGAAAAATTTTATTTAGTATCAGAGCTTTAACATTATCTTTTTTAAAAACCAATGTTAAAAGTGAAGCAAGATCCTTTTAAGGTCATTTTCCTATAAATTATATGTTAAAATAATTTGTAAAAATTAGTTTCCATGGAAAACCCCTCATTTTTTTGACGTGATTTTTCTGAAACCCTCATTCTGTCTTCACTTTCATTCGATTTTCAACTTCTTTTCACATTATTTATACAATGTCTTCTATCCTTAATCATTTTTCTATGACCCTAAACACTATTTAGTCCAAGGGAACCCTATCCTCTTAACCCGCAACTATGCTCTAAGGTTTTTTTTTCTTTTTTTTTTATACTTAATTTTTGTAAAATTTTATCTTTAATTTTAGAGTTTTCTCCCTAATACCACTACCATTGCATGATTTCATTAGAATTCATGAATGCTTTTTGTTTTTAAACCTCCATTTTTTTAAATAATTTTTTTTTATTTTTGGATGATAAATTAATTACTTGTTAGTTATAAATTGCATTCATCCATTCATTTGTTTGTATAAATATTATTATCATTTATAAATTTTCTTATAATTTTTTTTAATGCTATAGTTTTTTTTGATTATAAATTTTTTGTGACTCTAATTTGTTTTTTGTTTTAACTATTTATATTTATAATTTTTTCTATTTACAATTTTTTTATCATTATAGTTTTTTGTGGTGAATTTTTTTTCTGTAATTTTTTTTCCATTTATAAATTATTTTTGTCAATATAATTAATTTTGATTAATTTTTTTATTATAAATTGTTTGTAATTTTAAAATTATTTTAAGATATATATTATTTGTTAAATTTTTTTTCATGTTTAAATATTTATATACTTATATGTTTTAATTTTATTTGTTTATATATATATGTTTAAATTTCTATATGTATTAATATATTCATCTATTAAGTTGTCAATTTTTAGGTAATTAATTGATCATAATTGGATAAATACATGAAGAAATACAGATAAATATGAGAAAGGGTTTTATAGTTTCTTGTAATTTTCTTATAGAAATATTGAAAAAAATTATGTGATTTTCAGTCCATGCATGAAATGATTGAATATGAGTAAATTAGGGTAAAAAGAAAACAAAGACCATCTGATTTTTTATTGTTTTAGTCATAATTATACACACTAGATTTTTCATGGTGAAAAAACAAAAAATTCAAGATCTTATGATGATGAAGATATTCCACATTAGATAAAGGACCATCTTAAAGAATTAATTCACGATGTTAGTGTTGAAACAGTTGAGAAAACAAGCGTTGAAAAATTGAATAGAGATTCCAAGAAACCAATATTCTAAAGTTTCACTGAATTAAAAGATTTATCAGGAGTATTGATATTATTTAACTCAAAATCAATTCATGGTTGGAGTGATTAAATTTTCATTGAATTGATTGAACTTTTTAAAATAGATACTTCCAAAAGGAAAAAGGCTTCCAGATTCTAATTATGAGGAAAAAATAATGTTCAATGGGATTGGGGCATAAAAATATACATGCTTTATCTAAATATTGTATGATATATAGGAAGGAATATTAAGGTTTATTAGAATGTCCTAAATATGGTACATCACGATATAAAATAGACAAAAAATCCATCCGCGATTCATTCTCAAGAACATGAACCAAACCTCCTACTAAATAAATTTTGTATCATATAATAATTCCATATTTTAAGCATATATTTGAAAATTAAAATTACAAAAAGAGGATAAGATGACATACATATAAGTACAAATCTAAGGGAAACCTATGCTATCCTATTGATTCACCACAGTGGAAAATATTTGATGACAATTTTTTTAATTTTGTAAAAGAAGTTATAAATATTAAAATGGGTTTGTACAAAAATGGAATGAATCTATATAAAATTATTAGTATCAAACATATTTTATGTACTGTTTAGTTTGTTTTATACAACATTTCCCCATGTATATGTATGAAGAGGAAATATGAAATGAAGAACATGATGATTTCTGGACCAAATCATCCTAGAAATGATAATGATGTTTATCAATCACCATTGATTGTTGATTTGAAATTTCTATAGAAGATATGTGTTAAAATATTTTTTGAATATAATAAAGACTATTTTATTTTTATTTATATGATAATGATCACTATAGAATAATTTTATACACATGGAAACTTATCTGGATATAGTTCTAAAAGACATAAATCTTCTCTTATTTTCGAAGTGGGGACATTATATCATTAATTTTAGAATGTAATAAAAATAGTGTATATGGTTCATTAGATATTTTTGTGAATGGATCATCCATATAGAAGATTAAAAAAGAAATTTAATAGATTGCAAGCATATGATTCTACCCCACAACCATTGTTATCCGAAGAATATTACAATAGGGTGAAAAACATAGATGTCACATTTGGAAATAAAAGATGTTCTGGTTGTCAAAAAAATACAATGAAGAAATGATCTATTTTATTCAATATACCATATTAGAAATTTTGGGATATAAAATATAACATCAAATTTATGTATATTGAGAAAAATATTTTGTGATGGGTTAATTGTAACATTATTAGACATAAAAGGAAAAAAAAGAAAGACTGAGAGAAATACTGGAATTAATAGCCATGATAATACGTTTTGAGTTATCTCCCACAATGAAAGTAAATAAAACATATTTTATGCTGACTTTTCACACATTAAGTAAGACTGATAAGATTTTTTTTTCAATACCTGCATGGTATTTAAGTACCTAGTGGGTCTTCTTCAAATGTGAAAAATTTAGTCTCATTATATGATTTAAAGTTAATATGTATGAAATATAACGAAGGTCATGTATTGATGCAACAATTGATACCAGTTTCATTTGTGGAATATTTCCAATACCTATCAAAAAGTACATAATTTGGTTATGTTACTTTTTTAATTCAATTTTAATCAAAGTTATAGATCAATATTGGTTATATGTGTTAGAGAATGAAGTTTTATTTATACTTTTTCCACTAGAAATGTATCTACCATTATTTTTTGATATAATAGTTCATATGTTGATTCCTTTGGTATAAGAGATAAGAATATTTGGGCCTATTTATTTATGTTGGATGTATCGTTTTGAAAGGTATATGAAAATTTGGAAGGGATATGTTATGATTCTTCATCGACCATAGGCCTCTATTATTAAAAAATATAAATCAGAAGAGGAAATTGAGTTCTATACTGATTATTTGTCTTGAAATAGAGCGTTTGGATTCCCTATATCTTGAAATTTGATATTTGATAGTGAAGGTAAAGAGATTCATGGATTAAAGTTAACATTAATTGCATGTGATGAAGTGATGCATGAATATTTATAAATTTTGAGCAACATAGATGATATTAAACCATATATATCATCACATATTATTGGATTGAAGGTATGATATCTGAGAATAAATAAAAAATGGTTGATTAATGAATATAAAAAACACATATATTTCATGTATTAAATAGAAAATAAAAATTTATTTATCTATATAAGAAGCATTAAAATGGTTTTCAAGGGACCGAGTGTTAATGCGATAATGTGGTCTGGTTTTGACATTAATAGTTTCACATTTTACACAAAAAACTAGGTTGAAAAGTGTATTGTTAAAAATATTGGGGTAATGGTTATTGCTAAAGCACTGATTTTTTGAGTACCAAAGATAATAACCGAATTTATGCATCAACATCAAATTTTGGAGTGGTTGAGGATATATGGGAGATTGATTATACTACATTTTGGGTACCATTATTTAAGTGTAACTGGGTTGACGGTAACATTGGTGTGAAACCTTATGAGTTTGGATTTACACTTAATTATTTGAAAAGATTTATTTGCAAGTAAGAATAATTTATCATGGAAATGCATGAAAAATCAATATTTTATGTTGTTGACCCATCAAATGATCAATGGTCAATTGTTTTGATAGGGATTTTTTGGGTGATGAGAATATTGATGATATTGAAGAAATATTTGAAATTTATCCATTTATCACATGATTAGTTGATGATAATAATGAATGCAATGTTTACATTGTCCATGAAACATGAAACGATCCTACCGATGGGATATTAGAATTAATATCATAATTAATTTGGTAATCTATTTTTTTTGAAACTAACACAGTTAAAAGATTTTTTCACTTTTATATTTAAATAAAAATATGTTTAGTATTTCTGCTAATTTTTTAATATTTTTTATCTTTATTATATTCAGATATCCACTTTTTGGTTGAATCTTTTTAACTTTATAAATTTTTGTTACTATTTTATTTATATTCATCATTTTCAGGTGTACATTTTTATTCAATAAAATATTTATAATTTCATTCTTATTATGAACAATTAAAATTTTAAGTATAACATTTATTTATTTCTAAAAAAATACAGGTACACAAAATTACACATTTTAAATTATAATCATTTCAATCATTATTTATTGTTATGTTTAATATACACTTGTTTAAGTTGCAAATTGTTTTGGTTGAAAAATATAACATTCAATGTTTTGTTTTCTATTATGAATAAATTTTTATAATTTTTATAATTATTTAATTTTAATCAAATACAAGAATACATAATTTTATTGAATTAAAACACATCTCTCTAAATAATAGATACCGAGGCAGGGGAACCAAGTTATGTACATTTTTTCATATAAATACATATCTATAGTAATTAAATTATTTATTGAAATTAAACATGTTTTTATTAAATTTATTTGAAACTCTTATTATTTTCCATAGAGAAAGATACCTAAAGATGATAGGTATGAGATTACATAGTTTCCAAAACATTCACACGCACATGGAGAGAAAAGTGTGATAATTATCTTTGATGAAAATGACTACTCAACTAGACCACATGACACAACCTTTAAGACATACTTGGATATAAAGAGCCATTATAGGAGAAATATTTTATTCCCTAATTGGAGGAGCATCGACCAGTCGATGAAATATCTGTTATGGGAGTTCACAATGGTAAAATTTATAAACTTATTTTTTTAGTATTCCTATGGTTAAAATATTATACTTTACTTAATATTTTATCTATTCAATTAAATATGGAATTTAAATTTCATGATACCAAAGTAATTAATAAAAAGTATCCATCCATTATGATACTAAGATTGAGATATTTTAAGTCAAAGTTGACCTTATTTTATATTTTTGGGAGTGAACATAATCAAGATCCATGCCTTAAGTATGAGTGTATATATAGGGAGACATGGTAGATGTTTGAATCTATTTGGTGAGAGGAAGCCTTTAAGGTATGTTTTTATTGTTAGTTAAATTTTTACATGAATATTTTGTTTTTTAATAAATATATTTTCAATTATTTAATTATAAACATGTTTATTATAATTAATAAAGTGTAAAAAAAGCAATTTAAGGGAAAACCGAAACATGAAGAGGTTAAGTAGGGATAAACTGATGTTATATAAGTGTAAAACAAAGTTAAGTAAGGGTAAAATAAAATCATGTTAGGGTAAAAAAGTTAAGGGTAATGTAAAGTTATGTTAGGGTAATATAAAGTAATGTGAGAGTAAATAAATATATGTAAGGGTAAAGAAAAGTTAAGTAAGGGTAAACTAAATTTATGTTAGGTTAAAAAAAGTTATAAAAGGTTAAACTAAAGCTTATACAAGATAAGTAAGGGTAAACTAAAGTTAAGTAAGGATAAAATAAAATTAAATAATTGTAAACTAAAGTTATCTAAGGGTAAACTAAAGTAATTTAAGGTTAAACAGAAACCTATAAAAGTTATCTTAGGGTAATATAAAGTTATGTAAGAGTAAAACAAAGTTTTTCAATGGTAAACTAAAGTAAATTAAGGGTAAACTAAAGTTAATTAAGGGTAAAATAAAGTTAAGTAAGGGTAAAACAATGTTATGTAAGGGTAAAAAAAACTTACATAGATTAAGAAATGGTAAATTAAAGTTATGTAAACATAAAACCAAGTTAAAGGTAAACAAATTTAGTTAAGAGTAAACTAAATTTAAACAATAATAAACTAAATTTAAGTAAGGGTAAACTAAATTTAGGGTGAAAAAAGTTATATAAGGGAAAATAGAAACTTGTATAGGTTATATAAGGTTAAAATAATGTTAAGTAAGGTTAATAAGGTTAATTAGGGAAAAACTAAATTTAGGTAAGTTTAAAAAAGTTAATTAATGGTAATATAAAGTTATGTTAGGGTAAACTAAAGTTATGTAAGGGTAAAAAAAGATAAGGGTAAAATAATGTTAATTTAGGGTAAAATGCAGTTATGTAAGGGTAAAAAAAGTTAAGTTAGAGTAAAATAAAGTAAATTAAGGGTAAAATAAAGTCAATTAAGTGTAAAAAAAGTTATATGAGGGTAAATAGAAACTTGAATAAGTTTATTAAGGGTAAACTAAAGTTAATTAATAGTAAAAAATAGTTAAGCATAGGTAAACTAAAGTTTAGTAAGGGTAAAATAAATTTAATAACGGTAATGTAATGTTATTTAAGAGTAAAATAAAGTTAAGTAAGGGTAAAAAAGTTATATAAGGATAAAAAAAATGTGTATTGGTTAAGTAAGGGTTAACTATTGTTATATAGAGGTAAATTAAAGTTAAGTAAGGAAATTTTTTTAAGGGTAAACTAAATATCTGTAGGGGTAAAGCAAAGCTAATTAAAGGTAAACTAAAGTTAATCAAGGGTGAAAGAGTTAAGGGTAAAATAAAGATAAATTAGGTTAAAATAAAGTTACTTATGGGGTAAAAGATAATTAAGGTTAAAAAAAGTCAATTGAGGGTAAAATAAAGTTAATTTAGGGTAAATTAATGTTATATAAGGGTAAAAAAAGTCAAGTATGGTTAAACTAAAGTTAAGTTAAGGTAAAATAATGTTATGTAATGGAAAAAAAGTTAATTAAGGGTAAAGTAAAGTTAGGTAAGGGTAAAATAAAGTTAATTATGGTTAAAATATAGTTAAGTAAGGGTAAAAAAAGTTAAATAAGGGTAAACTAAAGTTGAGTAAGGGTAAGATTTATGTAAGGTTAAAAATAAACATATATAGGTTAAGTAAGGGTAAAAACATTTATGTAAGGGTCAAATAATGTTATGTAAGGGTGAACTTTAAGTAATGGTGAACTAAAGTTAAGTAAGGGAAAAAAGATATCTAAGGGTAAAAAAACTTTTCCAGGTTAAGTAAGGGTAAAATAAAGTTAAGGGTAAAAACAATTTAAGGTTAAAAAAGTTAAGTAGAGGTAAAATAAAGTTAACTATGGGTAAAATAAAGTTATTTAATTGTAATCTAGAGTTAACTATGGGTAAAATAATTTTTTAATTAATTTTAATTATTTTATAACTTAATATTGTTTTCTTATATAATGGGCCTCGAGGAAAACTCACAAAGAGATACAGTCTCAAAATTTATTCCTGTATAGATTGTCACATGAAGAGTATCCTTTATTAGAGAATGAAATAATTACTGAAAAAGTTTGCGAATTAAGATCCATGTAAAGTAGAATATCTAAATAGTTTCCACTCAATCCTCTATCTCCATCGCCTCATTATAAAAAATGGAAAGGGGTGAGAATGAAAAAAGGGTAAGTATATTACTGACCCAGTGAAGGAAGTAGTTAATAATATTTTCAATAATTAATTTTTAATATTCATAAATATTACTATATATTAATTTTATCTCACAAATACTACATTTGAAAATATTACTTTAGGAATAAATTCAAGATAAAAAGAAACATAATAAAATTATCCTTGAGGGTATGATGAATATTATTTCCACTAATTTAGGAATTATTAAACACTCAGGCCATGTCATTGGGTATCAATTTTAAAAAAAATTGGTTACGCCCCCAGTGGATCATCAATGAGGGTATAACATAAGAAATAAATAGATTATTTGAAGTCTAAGATGAAAAACATGAATGCATAATTAATGTATAGAATTAAATCATCTTCATTAACAATGATTACATAAGAAATGAGATAGATTTAGCCTTCATATCCTACCTACTGAGATCTACCACCTCCTCATTCAAACCCAACCATGTACTATGATTTTCTTGTTGGGGACCCCTATGTATGTATTATAACATACAAAATTATACATCATCTATGGGATTATGTATATCATAATTTTTTGTATTTGGGTCAAGTAAGAGTATAGGTACATGATATTATTAATCTAATTACTTCAGTGATGCTGCATAATGAAGAGGTTTCCATAGTTAGAAAGTGTATTTGTCATTTTTTATACTGGACAAATAATATTAAACTGTAACTAACATATGAGGTATTAATTGTTTATAATTTTTTATTCATAATTAAATTCAAAAATACTTAAAATATTTTCCTTCACTTAATTAATATAGGATTATATTTAATAAAAGGAATCACTACAAAGGAATGGAAAATTTTAGGTTATATCACCTTCAAAAACTCCTCATAAAGTTGATGGGGTAAAAAAGTTTTCACATTTTTTCTATGTTATATAATTATTATAATTTTTCAATGAGTGTTGTTATATGTGGATGAGATTATATATTAAATATTTTTATAACCAAAATCATGGATGTTATAAAAGGTGATCATCTCAGTGTACCCATGTTTTAGTTGTTTTTCATGTAAGTAAATTTCAATTATTAATTTATTTTCATTAAGTAAACTTATGTTATATTATAAAAATTAATTACTTTTCTAATATAATATCTCTAAACTCTTTGAATACAATATTATAAAACTTTTATTTATGGTTTTATAGACCCATAATATATTTTAACATATGTTCAATACTTTAACCAATATGTTAAAATTCAATATGTATCTAAATGATTAAAAAAATATAGGTTATATGTTAATTTTTTTCTATTCCTTGATTGGTAAGAAAAAATATATAATTATAAACTAATTTTCATTAAAATATTATTAATATTTTTTATTTTTTAGTATAAATTGGATGTTATTAATAGTTTTCCTAGAATAATTTAAATAATATTGGTTATTATATTTATTGGGTGGTATTCAAAGAAGATTTAGGAAGTTGTTAAAGAAATTAGTTTTATTCTATTATTTTATTTCTTTAATATTAATTTTTTCATTTTATACAAGTTTTTATTATTAATATTTAAAATTACAACAGGTCATGGATTGAGTTAAATAGGGATTACTATTCAATAGTGGAACCAAAAAAAATTGAATGTGTGAAAGTTCAAGTAAATAACTTTTATATCAGTGAATATTTGTTTTTTGTTACATATCTAGTGTTTTTATTTTTAAAATATTGTTACAAACATAGTGTGATCATCAATGAGGTAATGTTTAATATGGATATTATGTTTTATGATTAATTTATGAGATAATCACAAGAATAAAAATAATTTTTTTGAAAATTCTAGTTTCATTATAAGTCATATAATTTATAAAAATATGTCCTTTTTAAAATTTTTAACACTCTATTTTGAAGTTTTTTGATGATTTTTTTCTATATACATCAAACGAATTGAAACACCTTCAAAATTTATCTATAGAATATTTTCTAAGTTTAATAATTTATAAATTTTGTATTATTTTTTGTGTATGTTTAATTTTTTTTCAATGATCTCAATGAGTTTTTAACTATTGTTCTATTTCTATAGTTTTTTGCTTGTTTTGGTTCTGTATTTTGAGTTTACATGTGTTGAATTATGTAATTTTTTAATATTTAAAAAAAATCAACTATAAACATTAGTTTTTGATAAAACTAATGTGGAAATATATACAGGAAGGATATCAACATTGGTTTTACTAAAAACCAATGTTGAGAGCCTTCCAGTAGAGATTTGCACACATTTTTTTAATATAAAAACCTGATGTCTATTGACATGTATGAAAGATTTCAACATCAAGTTTTAGAAACAATGATTATAAAAACTGATATTGAAAGTTAGAATTTCAATGTCACCAATATTAAAATATACTCATAACTAAACTTGAAAGGTAAAAGAAACCAAGGTTAAAGGTGTGTTATCTAATTGTATTATTTTACCTACTTGTAAATTAAATATTATCACCAGACATAATCTTGGTCCTCTAGTCCTCCTTGAAATTTATTAAATACATAAATAAATATTTATTTATTCATTCAATAAATAAATTTTATATATCCACGTAAGTAAATAATTACCTTGTGATTAAATATTTATTTAATTTATGCAATTAAAAATCCTAAATAAAATTTTTCTTCAGTCATGACAATAATATTTATTATAATAGTTAAATTCAAATAGAATTTAATTGAGATAAATGAAAACTCTTATTATTCAATCCTCTAGAATTATTTCTCATTGGAATTAGGTGAGATTAAATAAAGTTCATTATTGCTGTCTAGTAACGGGTCAAGGTATACAAGAGAAAGAATTTAATGTTGCAGCATTGACAACCACATACGAGTTATCACTATGTAATATTTTTTTAATCATGTTGGTTACACACCCATTTCATCAACTTATATACTTGATACATCTTTCTTTGATTATCTGAAATAATCTCATCTTCACACCATGACCATGTAATATAATGTGAAGTTTTATTTTAATCCAAGGGTTGAGATATCAAATTCCATACATATGGAAGGGAAAAATCATCCATCAACATATTCATTAATAACATGTCATTCATAATACACCCAATTTACCCAACATCTCCATGAACTATTTTTTTTTGTGGTTTATGAAAATAACTATAAGTGCATGATTTATGACATGTTTTAATAATAATATTAAATTCTATGTACTATTACACACACTGACATATTGAAATATACAATAACACAAAAAATGTGGAATTCCTACTGGTGGGTCTATTCTCACAATCTCCCATTTTGGGGACTACAATGTATGGCCTTCCTAAAATAAAGTCTCATATGCTTATGATTATTAGCACCTGACCTTCAACATATCATGTCACCCATCATAGAATGTTATCTGAACATAGAAAATGGTTTATGAATATCATCATGATATTTTAAAGATCTCATTATAGCTGAGAACTGTAATTAAAATTTTAATGCAATAGATACTCTAGGACATTATTATATTAAAGACACACATAACTATGAATAATATATTAAGTCACAAAACAACCTTGGTTGAGCCTGATCTGGTCAACTGATCTAATCCGTGGAAAGGCCCGAGAGGCATTCCTAATCATCCTGGTCTAAAGAAATGTGCCAAGGCATCAATAAAGTATAAAAAGAAATGATTTTTCATAATTAGAATAAAATAACAAGAATAAATAAAATAAAACAACACAAAATAATTAAATGAAAGGAAAGGGAAGAATGACCAAGAACACAACTAACATGTCCAAGACTAAGACTCTACGTAACCTCATGGTTTACTCTCCGATAACAAAACCAAACATCATGCAAAGAGATTCGAACCAAGCTAGAACCTACACTAGGAACTAAAAACAAGAAAACACTCTATGCATGAGTATTAAAACTCATTAGGTAGGCCCAAATAGTTCTATTCCCAACGCACATTCCATAAATAAAGAAAAAAATGATTTTAGGTTTGAAATACAATCTATAAATATAGAATTTTCTACACTTTTCATTTTGAGTTAAACAAATCACAATCATAATCCATGTCCCTCAAGTATTACAATAAGGTTCAAGAGGAGGAGGAAAAAAAGCGGCCAAAAGGAATCATTCATTTTTCATAAAAGTGCCAAATTAAAGAGTGATTGTTCGTTAAAAATATTTTTTTTCTTGAAAACATCTTTAGAAAACCACAAATTTACTATTTTACAATAAAACACCAAAACTGAGTTCAAGGAATATTACATCATATAGAGAGGGAAATAGTATTAACTGTACTAGTGTAAAAGGAACACAGGAAATACTAGGAACTCAAAAGAAAACCAAAACGTACAAATACATGTGACTCATCTTGAAGGCATTCCCTACTCAATGATGTCATAACTCCCTAACACCCAACCGTCTCCCTACCTGCCCTAGTTGAGGGTCCCAATCCCATAGCAATAATAAAAAAACATCCATTTTCTATGGTCCACTAGCCAGTGTTTAATCTAAACTAGTGAAACAATCGTTCTTGATAAAACTCTTTTCCATGCTAGGTTCCCATGTATAGTTCCCAAGGGGGTGTTCCACACATCTAAAAAAAACCTCATATATATAACCAAAAACATCACACAAACCAGCACCACCCCAGCCACCTCAAGGTTAGTCCCCCACCTTAAATAATAATTATGCAAAGGAGGAACCATACAGAGGACCCTCCCATCCCATCATCAATCCGCAAGGCAAGAGACCTAACCCAAGAGGGATTTTTCCAAAATCCATTATAAAATGGGAGAGAGTCCTTTTTCTTCACAATTTTCAACCATTTACCAAAACACTTAGAAACCATTTTCAAAACATTACCGAAACATCATCTTTATAAAAACATGGCCAAACAGGACCATTGACCAAGCGCTTACAAAGAATGTACCAATGTGAATTTTAATTCCAAACCAAAACACACAGAACATCTGAAGGTGACAAATGGGATTTCTATCATTCTCTCAAAAACAATTCATTCCATTAAATACCATAAAACAACAATTTTTTCATCCAAATTAGAACCCATTTCAATAATATAACCCATCATTCAAATCAAGAACACATTAAAAAGGGCCAAAGGGGTATATACCATTAAGAAATTATTATGTAAACCCCATTTAGAGACTTAAATCACCACTTAAAATTCAAAATGAGTTCATAAGATACAATCAGAGTTTAATAAACACATAGTATACATAGCACAACTAAACGACTTAGAAGGTTCCAAATGGGCCTCACATAATTTTCATGAAACAATACATGTCATAAACACTACACACAACCCCTTTTTATAATCCAAGCAACTATTTGAAAACAAAACACTTTTACAAATCTAAAGGTCCTTAATCATCATGATTTTCATGAAAAAACCCCATTTTAAAACCCAATTCACCATTTTAACATCAAAACATGTTCACAAAAAACCAAACCATTCCATTAGAAATCACTTATCAATTTAAAGGGACAACTGAACTATTTTCCAAAACACCAAGCAAGAAAAGAATATCCAACAATTCCAAAACAACATATAATCAAGGGGAAACCAACCAATTTCACAAGATTGAATTAATTTACTAATATTATTTGTCTAATTAAAAATTAATAATGGTGTGAAAAATAGTAAATCAAAGTAAAATTAATTTAAAAGTACTTGCAATGGAGTTCCTACCTCAAAATTGGGGAAACATCTAGAAACCTAGAGTGAAACCTCATTCACACTATCACCGCACCCAAGGATGAAAAGAACTGACCTAAAACATCAATATCGAACCAACAATTTAAGGATATAACCCTAAAATTAAAATCCTAAAATCTATGGTTTGGGGAGAAACTAAAAACCCATAAATTGATGAAACAACTGTCAGAGGGGGGGGGGGGGTTGCGCGACTGGAAGAACGTCAGAGGGAGATAAGAGCATCAAAAAAATTGGCCGAAGAAGAGGGGTGATGCCGGAGGGGCCTCACCTAGAGCCTGTTGTGCACCGGGAGAGGCCACATGAGAGAGGTGCGCCAGCCGAAGGGTACTGCGCTACCGGGGGAGGACAGTCGTCCAACCACCAGATCATGCAACATTGAGGAGAAAGAGGGGGGGCTCTGTGGGTGCTACACAAAAACATTGTCAGGAGAGGTGGTGATTGGAGAGGTAAAGGGGGGATGGGGGTGCTACATGGAACCATGAAAAAACCCAAAAAAAAGAAAATAAAACCTAATAAAAAACTACTAATAACATAATAATAATAATAATAATAACAACAATAAGTGTAACAATAATAATTAAAATATATCAATAATAATAATATAACAACAAATATATAATTAATAATAGTAATATTATTGTCCACAACAAAACAATATCATCGTTATAATAGTTAAATTATTTATTTAGCCAAATTTTAATTTTTCAACCTATTAATTCTATTTTATTTTGATTGGTTTAAATACCATAACCATGCGGGTACCCAGGATGACCGCATGGATTCCACTAACCATGCGGTTCCCACACACCATCCTAAATAATAATAATAATAATAATAACAATAATAACAACAACAAAAACAACATAATTTAAGAATTATTTATAACTCTTGTCTCATTATTAATAATAATAATAACAACAACATTATTATTATTAATTTATAATATACTTTTTAATAATGATAATAGTAGCACTAACCACAACATTAATAGTAATAATAATATCATTAATAATATTATTTTCCTTATTATAAATTTGTCATTCATTTTATTACTCTCTAAATTATCATTTTTTAACATTTTACTTAACTTCCTTTTATTATTCTTTTAACTTTTTTATTTTCCCTACATACCGGGCAGGTCGCGTAGTGAACAGGGCATAGCCACATGGTATATCAACCATGATCCGCCCTTATGTCAGGAACCAATAAGCCCGAAACACATAACATTTAATAATAATTCAAAAATTTAAACAGGGACTCCCCCCGAACCTCGACCCGAGCTAGAGCCAATGCGAAAGTCAAAACCTGAGTGTGACAATTCTCCCCACCATAATTCATTCTACCTTCAGAAATCCACAACAAGACCAAAACTCCAAAACAAAAATTGATACCCCTTTGCAGTTCAAGGATATTCCCAAATAATGACAATGAAGAGATCAAAAAACACCTCCAATGAGAAAAATGATAACAAGATAAACATGGGAGGTCAAAACAGACTCCCCGCTAAGGAAACATACTAATGAAGAAACCATCGAGATCCGTGATGAGTCTACCCACTATAATATCTAATGATATTAAGTGTATTAGAAAACTTCCCAAACATAATACATGAATCTAAATTTAACAAAACACAATTCAATGCCAACATACCAACACAAACTCAAACTCAAGACACAAGTAAACCAGGAAGGATTTTCAGATCGAAACGCCTCGAAAACGGCATTCCTAAAATAAAAAAGTCACATCAATGAACAAAACCAAACTTTTCCACTTTTGAAGGAAAAAAAATTTAACTTACACTTTCTATTTATAAAAACCTTTAGCCACAAAAAATCAATACCCAATTTAAATCCCATAAACCTTTTTCTGGAAAACAGCCAACCATTGGAGTAAAAACTTACTTTCAAATATTACACATCAATTTAAAAAAATTTCATTTCATCCAAAAAACTTTTCAATAGTTACAAAATATCATTTAAAAAATATTTTACAAAACCTCCTTTAAGACCAAATTCTCTAAGACTCTCTTCAAATAAGTTATGAAGATACATCATTCACATTCTGAAACAAATCCATCACCATCTTAAATTTAATTTTTTCAAAATTTCAAAACAAGAATGTTTGAATAATTTTTTTGAATTAAAGAGGATCAAACAATTCATAATGGGAAACTAGTGTCAGCACGTGACTTGGATTTATGTTTGATGTCCATATTTCAATCACCCCACCATTAGGAGGAGTTCTTTAGGACCATGTCCCCAGCTCCACATGGCTTTCCAGGCCCTACGAGCTCACAGAGGCCACTTTTCTTACTCCCTTTTTATTTCCCAACACCAAGAAATCAATAATAATCAAATGAAACCAACAAACCCAGAGGTTTCGAATGAGAGAGGGCTCATGTTGTCCTTCTCATTCCTTCACCTCAAGCCCCGATGATCCTACTCCATCTACCATGGCATCCCTAAATAAAAATGGGATCTCTAAAATGGAAGGTCCACTAAGTATATGACTTCCTATAATACCATTTTTTCATGAACTAACCTGGTTCGACCTTGAACTGGCCACTCGAGAAGATCCATGACATGGCCTGAGAGGCATTTGCGATCCTCCAGGGATGGAAACAAGCACCTGGGAATCAAAAAAGTAAAAAAGGGAATGATTTTGTCAAATGAAAATAAACTAAGAATAAGAAATAAAATAAAACAACACAAAATAAATAAATGACAGGAAAGGGAAGAACAAACAACAACACAACTAACCTATCCCCGACTAAGAATCCATGTAACCCCATCAGTTACTCTCTGATACAAAAACCAAACATTGCGCAAAGTGATCTGAACTAAGTTGGAACCTGCAGCAGGAACTAAAAACAAGAAAAAACACTAGATATGAGTATTAAAACTCAGTAGGTAGGCTCGACTAATTCCATTACCAATTCACATTCATTAAATAAAGAAAAAATTGATTTCAAGTTTGAAATAGAATCTATAAATATATAATTTTCTATAATTTTCATTTTAAGGTAAAAAAATAACAATCGTAATCCATTTCCCTCAAGTTTTAAAATAAGGTTCAAGAGGAAGAAGAAAGAAAAGGAGACTAAAAGGAATCATTCATATTTCATTAAAGTGACAAAGTAAAGTGTTATTTTTTGTTAAAAACATTTTTTTCTTGAAAAACTCTTTAGAAAACCACACATTTATTATTTTACAGGATAACACCAAAGTTCATTACAAGGGATATCACTTTATATAGTGAGGGAAACAATACTAGCTGTACTAGTTTCAATGTAACATGGGAAATCCTAGGAACTCATAGGAAAACCAGGTTGTAATAATATATGTGACTCATCCTGAAAGCATTCCCTACTCAATGAAGTCATAACTCCCTAACGCCCGACCATCGCCCTACCTGACCTGACCGAGGGGACCAATACCATAGAAATAATAAAAAAGCATCCCCTTACTATGGACCACTATCCAGTGCATAATCTAAACTAGTGTGGTAATCATTCTCGATAAACCTCTTTGTTATGCTAGGTTCCCATGTATATTTCTCAAGGTGGTGTGACACACATCTAAAAAACAAGCCTCATATATATAACCAAACACATTACACAAACTAACACCACCTTGGACACCTCAAGGTTAGTCCCCCACCTTAAAAAATAATTACTCAAAGGAGGTCCCATACCAAGGACCCTCCCATCCCATGATCAATCCACAAGGCAAGAGACCTAACCTAAGAGGGGTTTTTCAAAAACCATTTTAAAATGTTAGACGGTCCTTTAGCTTCACAATGTTCAAACATTTACTAAAACACTTAGAAAATGTTTTGAAAACATTAGTGAGACATCATCTTTATAATAACATGGCCAAATGGGCCCTTAGACCACGAACCCAACAAAAATGTACCTAAGTGCTTCTTAAAGACAAACCAAATACATAGAACATCCAAATGTGTGAAACAGTCTTTCCACTATTCTCACAAAAACAATTTATTTTAAAAAATACCATACACCAACCACTTTTGCAACCAAATTGGAACCCATTTAAATTATCCAACCCATCATTCAAATCATGGACAGATTTACAAGGGCCAAAGGGGTATATAGAATTAACCACTTGTTGTGAAAAAACCCATTTAAATACTTAAATCACCACATTGAATACAAAATGAGTTTATAAGAGACAACCGGCATTTAATAAACACTTAGTATGAATAACATAACTAAATGACATAGAGAGTACCAAATGGGAATCACACAATTTTCATTAAACAATATATGTTATAAACACTATACACAACACCTTTTTTATAATCCAAGACACCATTTGAAAAAAAAAATACTTTTAAAAATTCAAAGGTCCTTAATCATCAATATTTTCATGAAAAAATCCCATTTGAAAACCAAATTCACCGTTTTAAAATCAAAACATGGTTACAAAAACTATACCCTACCATTATAAATCACTTTCCACCTTAAAGGGACAACCAGGATATTTTCCAAAACACCATGCAAGAAAAACCTCTCAAACAATTCCAAAACAACATATAATCAAGGAAAAACCTACCAATTGTACATGATAAAATTAATTTACTAACATTAATAGTCTAATTAATAATTAAGAATTGTGATAAAAACAAGAAATCAAAGTAAACTTAATTTAAAAGTACATGTAATGGGGTTTCTACCTTAAAATAGTAGAAACTTTATGAAACCCAGAAAGAAAACTTCTTCACACCATCGTTGCACCCAAGAAAGATAATAACCGACCTAAAACATCAATATTGAACAAAATATTTAATGATCTAACCCGAAAAATTAAATCATAAAATCTAGGTTTTGGGGAGAAACTAAAAAACCCATAAATTGATGAAACACTAATGGGGGGTCGTGTGGCCGGAAGATCACTAGAGGGAGAGGAGAGCGGTCATAAAGTTGTCCATAGAAGAGTGGCAGTGTGGGAGGGGCCTTGGCCTAGATCCTACTGCGGATCGGGAGAGGCCGTGTGAGGGAGGCGCGCTAGCTGGAGGGCAGTGCTCCTATGGGGGAGGATGGTCGTCCGACCACCCGATCATGTGGCGATGAGGAGGAAGAGGGGGTGGAGCCATGGGGGGGGGGGGCTCTGTAGGTGTTGTACGCAAACTGGGTCGAGAGGGGGTGATTGGAGAGGGAGGGGGGTGCTGTGTGGAACCACAAACAAACCCAAAAAAACCTAATAAAAAACTACTAATAACATAATAATAATAAAAACAGTAATACTAATTGTAACAATAATAATAAAAATATATCAATAATAATAGTATAACCACAAAAATTTATTTAATAATAATAATAATAATAATATTTTCCATAACAAAACAATATTATTGTTATTATGGTTAAATTATTTATTTAGCCAAATTTTAATTTTTAAACTCATTCATTCTATTTTATTTTTATTAGTTTAAATACCACAACCACATGGGTACCTGGGCTGGCCGTATGACTTCTGCTAACTATGCAGTTCCCACCCACCATCAATAATAATAATAATAATAATAATAATAACAAAAACAACACAATAATAGAATTATTTACAACTCTTGTTTCATTCTTAATAATAATAATAATAATAATAATAACAACAACATTATTATTATTATTAATCTATAATATCCTTTTTAATAATGATAATAGTATCATTAACCACAACATTAATAGTAATAATAATATAATTAATAATATTATTTTACTTATTATAAATTTATCATTCATTTTATTACTCATTAAATTCTAAATTTTTAACATTTCACTTTACTTTATTTTATTATTCATTTAACCTTTTGAATCATCCTACATAGCGGGCAGGTCATGTGGTGACCAGGGTGTAGCCACACGGTCTCTCAACCGTGCTCCACTTGTGTGTCAGGCACCAATAATCCCAAAACACATAATTTTCAATAAGAATTAAAAATTTTAAACAAGGACTCCCCCTACACCCCGACCTGAGTTGGATCTAATGCGAAAGTCAAAACCCGAGTGTGACATGTTATAAGATATTTAAATCAATATTCACTTATTTGAATATACATGCAATCCAAAGTACATAGTTGGTTCTAGGAGACCAAAATCTAATAGATTTCCACTTGGAATAAATACAACTACCAATTACTTTTAGTACATGAAATCCAAAGTACACATAATTGGTTCTAGGATACCAACTCCAATAGACTCTCAGTTGTTATAGATCCAACTGCCAATTACTTTTAGTTCTCCAGATCTCACATGATGACCATGTTTCTTCTGAAATATGTATTTATTCAAATGGTCCTCCAAATTGTCTTATATAGAAAATTTTCTCCCTATGACTTCACATATCTGAAAAAAATCCCTCAATATATGATAGTTCCTAACTATGTTCTTATTTCACTGAAGTGATATTGATTCCTTTTTAAGAGCTACCACTGTAGTATTTTCACAATATAGTGAGATATGAACCTTAATACTAGGAATTAAATAAATATCTTAGATGAAGTTATGTATCCAACATGATTATTTATCTACTTCATAAGCTTCAATATAATCTACCCATTCTATAGAATTTGTGACCATGACCTACTTTGAGATATTCCAACTCATAGAACCACCATTGAGAGTAAATATGTATCCTGGATGAAATTTCAGATTTTCTTGATCTATTTGGAAACCAAAATATTCATATCCTATAATTCATATCTTCTCATATCTTCCATAGACCAAGAACATATCTGTAGTTTGCCTCAGATACTTAAGCATAGTCTTGACTGACATCCAATGGCGGTCACCTGGGTTAGCTTGATATCTTCCTACCACACTTAATCAGTAGTTGATATCTAACATTGAACATAACATAACATACATGAATTTCCCAATTTTAGATTTGTATGGAATCATTTCCATACTCTATCTATTTTTACATGTATGAGGATACATTTTATTGGAAAGTTAAATTCCATGTGTCATTGGAAATAATCCCCTAATGTATTGTTCCATACTAAATCTTTTAGTATTTTTTCAATGTATATACATTGAATTATATTGTAAAGCCTATTGGATATATCATAATAGATCTTGATCCCAATATTATGCGCTTCTTTACTCAATTCCTTAATAGAGAATCATGTGTTCTACAACACCTAGAAATTCTAAAGTATAACATTGTATTCAATAGCATGTTTGACACGCAACACCAAACATATAAGAGAATATAATATCTCGAGACTCTACTATAAGTTTACTATTTTAAATAAAGTCAACACTTGATATTTATTATAATGCATGAAACACCGAGATAGATTGTTTTGAAATCATGAGTGACCTTCCTCGATATCATTATTTACATGTAAGAGTGACCTTCCACAATAGTTTGTGTTACATGCAAGACCGAGTTTCACTAAATAAAAATGTATTATTAAAATATTATTATTTAATATAATGTGATATAAACTATCTGTTAAATTATTTTTTATGAATAGTAATAACTAAATTATAAAAATTATGGTTTACAACAATATAAAATGAATTAATTGGTTAAAAATTAATGAGAAATGAAAATGAGAACCAATTGGATATAAAAAGAAATATTATTATTTTTATACTTCCGAAGGATTTTTACATTATTAAACATAACTAATTACAATTAGTGAATGATATTAATTAAAAATATATGTTATATATTAAATAAAATATTATTTTTATTTTTTTATTAGGTTTGATATTCATAAGATATGAGAAAACCCTATTTCACACATAAAAACCAATATTTTTATAAAGGCAATTTTATTTCCTGTTAATGACGACCCTATTATAAATATTAATTTTGACACTCTTATCAATTTAATTTGACAAACTAAACATATTTATTTAATTAATAATTTCAAAATTATCCTATGGTGATTTTTTTTATTTTTTCTGAGAAACTTCATTTTTTGATGAATAGTGAAAAATACTAGATTTTAGTTAAAAACTGCCTTTTCGTTTGAATAATTATTAATGTTAAATTATATTTTAAATTTTTTTAAAGTAAAATTAGATCAATAATACATATATTAATAAAAATTTGTTTGTTTGAATCAATTTCACAAGGAAATTGAATATAAAATCTCAACAATCTCATGGACATATTTCTACTAAAACTAGTTAAACCATCTGCCTACATGATTAGTATTAATCTTAATTTCTCCGTTTCTATGATTTGAATTAAAAAAATGAACATTGAATATTTTAATCAGTAGAATATTTTGAGTCTAATAATATCAAATTAATTTTTGACCAATATGATTAGTGAAAGTAATTAAAATTATTTACAATGATTAAGGTGTAATTAGGCTTAAAATGGACTAAACCTTGTATATAAGGGCCCAAATAACCTAGAAACTTTTCCAAAACCCACTTTATATATATATATTTTTTCCATGAAACTTCCATTATCATGTTTTTTGGTTTTTTATGATTTTTCTTAGGCGATAACATGTGTACACCTAAATTATTTCCAAAAATTATAAGTGAATCCTTTTCCTTCCATATAAAAGGTCACCACCTACCCGCTTCCACACACCTCTCAAGCCACATTGTATCATCCAAACTATAACCAAGTAGTCTCCCAACATCAATAAACTCATCCTAGAAGCCTCCCATTGTCCAAAAATCAAACCAAGGAAGCTTTTGTTTCAAACCGAAATATGTTACATGATTAAGAGGTAAGGTCTTCTCTCATGTTTTTTAGATTCAATTCCATTATTCAACCCCTATGTTATTATTATTCTATGATTACATAATAACACAAGTATTATAAATATAAAAGGATGTTTTTATGATAATATTTATATCTATACTTACAGACACATCCATCTAATGGTTAAAAAACATATTGTTTCTGTGTGTGACGAACTACTGCCTCACCAAACGATGATTGTTCATTTTTCCATTTCCAACTTTCATGGATAGACATTTTGATAGATTAACTATTTATCTATATATATATATTATATTTATTATGTATTTATCTTATATAATTATTATACAACACATACCCTTATACTTTCCATTTGGATTTAATACGATAACATCGTTTGAGGTAGTGTGGACTACCTCCCACTCAAAGCGATGTGATTCGTTCATATGTTCCATGGAATGTATAAAGATGATTATAATTGAACATAAGAGACATAAAAAACATATATATTATATTAATTAATTAATTAAATTTCTTGAAATATATATATATATATACACACACATATCATTTTCATTATTAGCCTTTCACACACTAAAAAGTGATAATGTTGGTTTTGGACGTGTGGACTACCGCCTCCTAGACACGATGTGATTACTTTTACATCATGATAATTTTATATATAGTTATATTTGAATAAATAATATGGTATTAATGATATTATTATAATTCTATAAATATATATTCTAATTACCTTCTTTCCATAAAGATAATTGAAAAATGAGAACGTTACTCATGTGTACGTATGGCCTATCATCTCCATGATTGTATCGTCAGTTCATTTTTCATAACCACATTTTATGATCGATTTTAAAAGTATAATTGATGTATAAATATGATAATTATTTCATGATTATTATTTTGGAGATGTTATATGTTGACCCCTTTGACCAAAGTTGACATACCAAATTTTTTTGACACGTAAACCAAATTTTGTCAAAACACCCGATGTAAACGAAATTGTTTAATTAGTTGTATACAACATAATAATAAGTGAAATAAAAGTAACTATAAACATGAAAAAGGTTATAAATAAAGTAGAAAATTAAAATCAGTTTATTATATATGATGTTAAAGGACATTCAATCGAAAAGAAACACAAGGTAATAGATTGTCATCTCACTTTTTACATCTGTGAGATAAATGTCATGTTCACCACATACATATTTTGTGTGGTGTATATACTTCCCATTTATTTATATTATATCATTTATACTTTTATATTAATGTAATACTAAACTTTAATTTAATATCATACATTCATAAGGTTTATTATTTGAAAATATTTCACAGTCGTATGAGACACTTCAGGATGTTTAAAGATTATTTTCCATAAGACTAATACTAATGATATTTCAATGGAATTTCCATTAATGGAAGTTATATTAACATTTTTAAATAAAAATGTTCATTATTATCTACCTATTCATGACCATTTTGAAGTATTGGTACCATTTTTTCCCTTCTTTGGTACTCAAAGTGTTTTAAAAATATTTTAAAGAAAACCCAACTTCACTTATCTCTTTAGTCGGAGAACCTGTTTTCTTCTAAAAACCATGTTTTATTGAAATGTTTTCAAAAATGTTTTTAAAATTATTTTCTAAATAAATATTTATATTTTTTTATTTTACCAATTTTTTCAAAGGAATATTCTTATCTTTTTCCGAATAAGGCATTTTCTTTCTTTTTTAATTGTAAAAAAGGGATGTTCTTTTTACCTTGTACAACATGTATTTATTTACCCATCGTCATTACTTCAAATCTTACTTTGAATTTTTGAAAGGTTAATTTTTAAATAAAACGTTTTTAAAATTGATTTTTATTGAAAATGATTTTTAAAATGTTTTTCAAAATAAAATGATATTATCCCCGATAATGTTTTTAAAATATATTTTTGAAATATTTATATTAATCAATGGCAACAACCCTTAATTTTACTCCACTGGTGTATGTTGTATTAATACCATCCTTAATCTTCTTATGGATGGTTTATGATTGATTTGGATAAGGATAGTATTAAAATTCAATTCCTTTATTTATCTTTTCCCTTTCAAATATTAAATATCCTATGACCATTAAAATTTACCTAATTATCCATATCATTTATCATGGATAATACTATTGACTAAACCATATACTATTTTACATATTGTGTCTAATTTGATAGTTATTTGATTATTTGGGGAAATATTGATAATTCCGTTTTATTTATTCAATATGGTTATTTGATAAGGAACATTTTAAAATCAATTATTCAATATATGAGGAATGTTTTGTACTAGTACAACATAGGTGATACCTGGTTATAGATAGACCCTCTATGCATTAATAGTCTCATGGGATGAGTCCTTTGGCTAGCCACCTTAGTTGGGTTTTCACCCTACATTAAATAAACCATATTATTAAAGGTCTTGATATAAAAGGTACCTTGTACCTAGGAAACATGGAATCCAATAAAAAATAATTTCCCTCATTTATATTCAGTTATTATTTTTCCATGAAATTTTATATCGATATATCTATGGAAGAATTTCATTTTTAGGATTTAGTTATTATTTATCCATGATATTTTTCATCAAAATATATATGGATACATTTTATTCATAGTTTATTGATTTAGATGGAATAAGTTTCTGTTTCTTACCTTTCCATATTGATATTACCTTATCTAGTAATTTGAATGAATTGTGTTATGAGTTATTTTCCTTTCCATGTTAATTGATTCCTATTGATCTATTATTTCTTCCACTATATTTTTCCCTTACCGAGCATTTGAGCTCATCCTTATTATGTTTATTTACCCAGGAATATAATATGCACACTATGAAATATATGCAGGGATTTACTAGATAGATTATCCTTCTGCTTGAAGTTATTTATTTTGAAAAAAGAAAAAAAATAAATGTTGTAGTTAGTGTATTATTTTCTCGTGTATGTATATGGTTTTCTAAGACTACTAAACTGATCGGTACTTTGGGACTTGATTCCTTGTAATCATTCCAATGTAATTGATATCAGACACCGACTTCAGAATATCTAAGGCAAGGTCTCTACAATTAGTATTAATGGAAGTTTAGAATCTTCCTTGGGACTAGATTTAGGAAAAAATAGGTTAGATAATGTAACCCTAAGGTAGAATTTTAGGATATGTTTATAAGAACATACTATAATTTTGGTAAGGTAGATATTATGTGGGTCTTTCTAGCTATTTATCCTTGTTTGGATACTAAAAGTGGATGTGGTTCTGGTATAGATATACCTAGGAGTAACAACTCTGATAAGGTGTTCCAGGCCTGACTTAGGTTAACCTAGTATAGGACAAAGGGTTTTATTATGCACCTAGTTTGACACTACTAGGGGATATGATTAGGATAATTCACAATTTATTTACAAACAATTATGATGGATTTTGATGATGAATAACCTAGGTTAAACCTAAGGTGTTTTAGATTAAAGATATGGTGTCCTAATTTAGATATCATATGAATAATATTATGGATAAACCTTTGACTATGTAAGGACCTATGTGGAAATAAGTAGATGGAGCATTTATGTATTAGAGTTATATTTAAAAACTTTTTTAAAAGACAGTTTAGTTAACAAACTTATTTAAAGGATGTCCATCTTAGTTATTTTTGAAATTATATTAATTTGGTTTTAGAAAAGGGAAACCAGAAGATGGGTGAAAACCAATCAAATCTAGTAAGGCTGTGGGTCTTGAACCCATGATCAATTAATGATAAGGGTTTGACTCCAACCACTGAACTACACAATGTCCTAGTTAATATGTCATTGTTTTTAGTTGAAACATTTTGATGAATAATTACTAATAACAATCCAGTAGTGTTACTTTTTTGTTTAGATATTAATATGCTTACCGTATTAGTTTTGGATAATAGTTAGAGAGAAATAGTTGGAATTTTCACTCTTTTATATGCCTTAAGATCCTTTAGAAATGTATTTTAGTACTTTAGGCATAAAAAAATTCATTATTGATAATTATTTTCTTAGAGTAAAGGATTAAATAAGAATTTGATCAAAGTAACACCAAAAGTAATAATTGTTGATATGAAATTGAAACCTATCAAGTTAAAATATTTTGTTATATTCCTGGTCAGTAAAATAATTAACAAAAATTAGAAGAATGACTTCGAAAAAAATGATGTCCTAATACTTTAATTTCTTTTGAAACAATAGTCTTCTAAACCATCTCATATTTAATAATAGGAATTATCAAAAAATATATCACCATGATCGAGTTTAAATTTTCAGGATGCAATTTAATTAAGGTGGGAAGAATGTAAAACCCTAAAATTATTAAGTACAACTTTTTATTCAATAGCATGTATGAAATGAAACACCAAACATGTATGGGAATATAATATCCCAACACTCTACTATATATTTACAATTTTAAATAAATTCAACACATGATATTTCTATTAATGCATGAAAAACCAAGATATCTTGTGTTACACACAAGAGCATCCTTCCCCGATAACTTTTGTTACACACAAAAGCGACCTTCCTCGATAACTTGCATTATATGCAAGACCAAGTTTCACCAAATAACAATGTATTATTAAAAAATTATTATTTAATATAATATGATATAAACTAGCCGCTAAATTAGTTTTTATAAATAGTAGCAACTTACTTATAAAAATTATGTTTTATACCAATATAAAATGAATTCATTGGTTAATAATTAATGAGAAATGAAACTAAGAACCAATTGGATATAAAAAGAAATATTATTATTTTTATACATACAAATGAATTTTACCTTAATAAACATAACTAATTAAAATAGTGAATGATTTTAATGAAAAATATATGTTATATTTTAAATAATATATTTTTTTATATATTTCCATTAGGTTTGATATGCATAATATAAGTAAAAACCCTATTTCACACATAAAAACCTATATTTTTAAAATGGTAATTTTACTGCCTTTTAATGAAGAAACTGTTTTAAATATTAATTTTTACACTCTTATAAATTTAATTTGATAAAATAAAATTCATTATTGAATTCATACTTTCAGAGGTATCCTAGGGTGAATTGTTTTTTATTTTTTTGAGAAACTTCATTTTTTGATGAATAGTAACAAATACAACATTTTAGTTAAAAATTGATTTTTCATTTAAATAATTATTAATGTTAAATTATATTTTAAATTTGTTATAAAGTAAAATTATATCAATAATAAATGTATTAATACAATTAATTTTATTTTAATCAATTTCATATGGAAATTGAATATAAAAACCCAACAATTTTTTGAACATTTTTCTACTAAAACCAATTAAACCATCTGTCTACAAGATTAGCATTAATCTTAATTTTTCCGATTATGTGATTTGAATTTTAAAAAAAGTATATAAAACATTATAATAAGGATGATATTTTTAGTCTTATAATATGAACTTAATATTTAACCAAAATTATTAGTGAAAGTGATTAAAATTAATTAAAGTAATTAACGTGTAATAAGGCTTAAAAATGGAATAAACCATATATTTAAAGGCCCAAATGACATATAAACTATTAAAAACCCATTTAATGTTCATAATTATTTCATTAAACTTCTATTCCTGAGTTTAGTTGGTTTTTATTTCTTTTTTTGGTAATAACTTGTGTAAACCTAACTTGTTTAAAAAAATTCCCAGTGAGCCATTTTCCTTCTCAAAAAAGGCCACCACCTCTCCCTCTTCCTCACACATCTCAAGACACATGGGCTCAAAAAAATATGACCAATTAGTCTCCCAACATCCCTAACTTTATCCTAGAAGCCTACCCTTGGGAAAAAATCAATAAAAGGAAGCTTTTGGTTCTTATCCAAAAAAGTTATCTGATTAAGAGGTAACGTCTTCTCTCATGATTTTTAGATTCACTTCCATTATTATACTCCTATACTCTTTTTATTCTATGATTAAATAAAAAAAAACAGTATTCTAAATATAATAGGATTTTTTTTATGTTAATAATTATACCTATACATACACATACCTCCATCTAATGGGTAACAGACATATTATTTTTGTGTATGGCGAACTACTGCCACACGAAATGATGATTGTTCATTTTTCCATTTCCAGCATTCATGGTTAGAAATTATGATGAAAAAACTATTTATATATATTTTATATAGAATATTAGTTATTTATTTAAGATTATTTAATTATTCTGTAGCACATACCCTTATAATTTCCATTTTGTGTTAATATGATAACATTGTTTTTGGAAGTGTGGACTACAACACCCTCAAAGCGATGCGATTCATTCACATGATCCATGAAATGTGTAAATGTTGATTATAATTGAACATATGAGACCTAAAAATCAAATATATGATATCAATGACATAATTAACTTTCTGGATACACACACACACACATAATTTTCTTCATTATCCTTTCACACACTAACAAGTGATAATATCGGTTGGGGACAACTGGACTACCGCCTCCTCAACACGATGTGATTCCATTTAAAACGTGAGAATTTTATATATAAGTATATATAAATAAATAATATTGTATTCATAATATCATGATAATTTTGGAAATATATAATTCTACTTATCTTCTTTCCATAACGATCATTGAAAAATGAGAACATTACTCATGCGTACATACGACCTAACATCTCTATGATTGTAACATTGGATCATTTTTTATAACCATATTTAATGATTTATTTTAAAAGTTTAATTTAAGTATAAATATGATAATTATTTCATGATTATTATTCTAGAGATGTTATATATTGAACCCTTTGACTACATTTGACTTAACAAAGTAGTTTTTGACACATAAACCGAATTTGGTCAAAACACCCAATGTAAACATAATTTTTTAAGTAGTTGTATAAAAAATATTAATAACTAAAATAAAAGTTATTAGAAACATGGAAAATGTTCTAAATAAATTAGGAAATTAACAAAAGTTTATTATATAGGAATTTAAAGGACGTTCAACCAAATAGAAACACAAGGTAAGGGATTATCATCTCACTTTTTTCATCTGTGAGATAAATGTCATGTTCGCCACATACATATTTTGTGGTGTATATAATAAAACTTTTGTTATATTATATCATTAATACCTTTATCTTCATTTAATCTTAATCTTTCATTTAATATCATTCCTTTATAAGGTTTTTAATTTAAAATGTCTCAAAGTGGTATGGGAGACTTTGGGATGCTTAAAGATTATTTTACTCAAAACTAATACTAATGATATTTCAATGGAATTTACATTCAAGGAAATTATATAACCATTGTTCAATAAAACCTTTCATTATTCTATAGTTATTCATGACTATTTTCAATTATTAGTTCCATTTTCACATGATTTGGTTCTCAAAGTGTTTTAAATAAAACTCGAATTCATTTCTCTCTTTAGTTAGAGAACCTGTTTTCTTCTAAAAACCTTGTTTTATTAAATTGTTTTAATAAATGTTTTTAATTTTTTTTATTAAATACAGTTTTACCCTTTTTTCCTTTTACTAATATTTTCAATGTAATCTTCTTTTATCTTTCTAAACAAGGCATTTTATTATTATTATTTTTACTGTGAAAAAGGAATAGTCTTTTTTACTTTGTATGACATGTATGAATTTACCCACCATCATTCCTTCAAAGCTTCCTTTGCATTTTTTAAAAGTTATTTTTTAAAGATGTTCTTTTAAAAATTTATTTTAAATGAAAAGGATTTTATGAAGGTTTTTCAAAATAAAAGGATATTATCCTTAATAATGTTTTTAAAATATATTTTTGTAGTATTTATATTCATCATCAACAACAAACCTTTATTTTACCCCAATGGGGGTATTTTGTGTTAATACCATCCTTAATATTCTTATGAGTGGGTTTTGATTGATTTTTCCAAGGATAGTATTCACGTTCACTTCCATGATTTATTTTGTCCCCTTAAAATATTCAATCTCCTATAAACATTTAATTTTCCCTAATTAGACATATCATTTATCATGGACATTTCTATTTCCTAAACCATATTCCATTTTACATACGGTGACCAATTTGATAGTTATTTGATTATTTGAGAAAATATTGATAATTCCACATTCTTTATTCAATACAGTTATTTGATAAGGCACGTTGTTAAATTGATTATTCAATATATGTGGAATGTTTTGGATTGATACGACATAGGTGGGCCCTGATTATAGATATCCCCTTGATGCATTGATAGTCTCATAGGATGAGTCATTTGTCTATCTACCTTAGATGTGTTTTTACACTACATTTTTTAAACTGTCTCATGAAAGGTCATAAAGATAAAAGAACCATATACCAAGGAATCATGGAATCCAATAATAAATAATTTACCTCATTTATATTCAACTATTATTTATCCATGAGATTTTGTGTTAGAATATCTATGGATGCATTTAATTTTCATGCTTCAGTTAATATTTATCCATTATATTTTGAGTCTACATGTTAATGGAAACATTTCATTTTCATTTTATTGATTTATATGACATGAGTTTTAGTTTCATACCTTTCCATATTGATATTTCCTTATATTTTTATATGAATGGTGCATGTTATTAGTTATTTACCTTTCCATGTTAATCATATTGATTCATTATTAATTCCAAAATATTTTTACCTTAATGAGAATTTTAGCTCACCCTTATTATGTTTCTTTCCCAATGAATCCATGAAGCATACTATGAAATATATACAGGGATTTACTATATGAATTAGAGTTATCCTTTAAGTAATTTTTTTGTAATGAAGAAAAAAAATGTTGTAATTAGTGTATTATTTTCTCTTGTATGTATATAGTTTACCATGACTACTAAAATGACCAGTTCTTCAGGGCTTGATTCCTTGTAATTATGCCAATGTAATTAATATCAGACCCTAGCCCCGGGCTATCTAGTGTTGGGTCACTACATGTTCATCCTAGATTTGAAAAACTATAAGACTGGTATTTCGTTTCTAATATGTAGTATTTCATTGAATTAAACTATTAAAAAATGACTACACTACTACTAAACTATTTATAGACACAAGGCTCACAACATTTCTTTATGAAACCAAATTCTATTATGGATTTATCAAATCAAATGTTCTATTACCTAAATTCTTTATTTCATCCATAAATTAATCTTTATAATGTTCATAACGTTTTTACATCATTTGGATTCATAAAACTTTCTGGTTGTGTCATATATACATCTTCCCGAAGGTACTGATTAATGAATACTATTTTTACATTCATCTTCTAAATCTCATAGACATGGTAAGACATTATGGAAATTAGGGTTCTAATGGATTTTAGTATAGAAACTGGTGAAATTTTTTCACTGTAGTATATTCCTTGAAATTATTTGAACCCTTTTGCAACCATTCGTGATTTATAATTATAGATTTTTCAATCCATTCCCAATTTCTTCTTGAATACCCATTTACAACCAATCATATTTATATCCACTAGAGTATCTACCAAAATCCAATAATATTTTATATATATGGAATCCATTTCAAAATTCATAACTTCTTTCTATTTGGAAACTTAAGTGCCATTTACTATATCTTTATAGGCTATAAGTTCATTATTATCAACTAACAAATGAGTCACCATCCTCAATGACTATAAAACCATACATTTTAGGTTACCTAATATATATTTTACTCTTATAAAGTACTTGTGTCTCTATAATGTTCTCTTTAATGGGGATTTGTGGAATCTATTCTTATTCCAACCTTTGTGAATCTTGAGACTAGACTTTATTTAAGACTATCTCACTCCCACCTTCTCTTTTAGAGATATGATTCCTCTCAAGTAATTTAAGATTTCTGTCAACCATAAATTTTTACCATAATGTTCATATAAGTGATATCTCTTTATTTACTTGGGATATCCTATAAATATCCACTTAGTGTCTCAGGGTGAAAGTTTGTTGTTATAAATATCCTTAAAAACACCTCACATCCATACACTCATACATGCAAGAAAAAAGTTTATTTCCATACCCAATGTAATATGGAAAACTATTTTACACTTTAGATGGATGTCAGTTTATAATGTGTTCTTACGTATACTATGTGTATCCCAAAAATGAAAATGGAATACACACATGACTCATTATTGATTTCACCATGTCTAATAGGGTTTGATTCCAATTTTCACATACATTGTTCCATTATCGTGTATTAGTAGGAGTGAGTTTTTATAGAATCCAAAACTCCCATAAATAATCAATTAAGTACTGATTAATATGCTCTCTAATGTAGTTTTAGTGGAGTTTCTTAATCTTCTTACCAATATGGTTCTCAAATTCATTATTATATTCCTTGAATCTGTTAAAATAATATGACTTATACCTCATTAAGTAGACATATCCATATCATCTAAATTCTTCAATAAAAGTTATAAAGTATGAGTACCCACCCACGAATTCAAATGAAAATGGTCATCATACATTGGTATGAACCTACTCAAGAAGTACAGTTGACCTTTAATATTTTCCACTAAATGTGAATTTAGCCATTTTACCTTGTAAAATTAAATGACATAACCCAATTGGTTTTAGTTCAAATGAATCCAAATATATTGGTGTAATTTAGTCAAACAATTTTTATTTATATGACCTAGTTAGTGATTCCATAGTTGGGTGTGGTATAACTCATGTGAATAAGTTTCATTATTGATTATCATTACTCGGTTTGTGTAATCCAATACATAAATCCCATTTTTTAAACATTACTTACCATAGAATATGATTTTTTATAAAATAAGAATCATTTATTCTAAAATTTGAATGTAAATCCATTTTTATCAAGTCTAGATATAGATATAATGTTTTTAGGTACTGAAGTAACATAATAAAATCTTTTAAAACCAAGATCATTACCATTAGAAACATGATGTGGTAGTCCTCAATAACAACAATAGTACTTCTATATATATTTGCTTCCCATATATCTACCTAACCCAAAGAAATATTTTGAAATATACTTGGTTATTATATTTTAATACGTATATGAGCACCACATGCTGTATTTAATAACCATTTTTTAGAAATAGAGATAATACAATTGATAACAAATACACCTGAAACTTCCGCCTACTTCTTTTTTTGGGTGAATCTTTTCTTCTAATACACCTTATTACCACTTTAAAAATAGGAAAAATTCTTTTTCCTTTCTTTCCCCATGATCCTCCTATTCTTAGAAGGTAATTATAAAGAATCTTTAGACATGGAGTTAGTCTTGGAGAACATCACCTGAGCTTCCCTTTTATTCACTATAAGGATAGAAGGATTTTATTTCTTCATATATTTAGGAAATTGTTGAATTAAAGTTTAAATATATGTGAGATACTTATCTATGTTGTTCATATAAAAATTTATAATAATGACGGAGAAACTCTAAGGGAGTGAGGAAAAAATTAGATCGATGCACAATAATTTTAAACCATTAAACCTAGAACCTATAATAACTCATGTACCCAATGAGTTTGAATACATGAGGCCCATATGGTGAACCTTCTCCATGTTCACTCATAATGTATTCCTGGGATATCTCAAACCATTCTTATCTTTCTCACACCTGATAAGGATCACAAAGATGTTGGAGCATACTATAAGCATCAACAACCTAATGTGACTTCATAAGTTTATTAAACATGAATGAAATGATTAAAAACTAAACATAGAATTCATCACCCATGGGTTTATTATAGAAAATGAAATCCTCATCACTCAAATTATTTGTATGTAGGTCAATAATTGAGGATTTTAGCATGTAAGATCTTCGTTCACGGTGAAAAATACCTTTAGGTATCTAAAAAATCCCTAGAAGTTACTTACATCTAAGAGATTGTATTTATTTAGTATTGATTATATGAATAAGGTAGTTTATGAAAGTATCATAATTCTAAAACAATAAAATAGAATATTATGAGTACTTTCCATGATTATAAATTATATGAGACACAATAATTTTTAATTTTATTAAGTATACCATTATTTTATTAAGTCTCAATATCCCTCACCATTGGACTCAGAATGTCCTGTCATGTTAGAAATTCTAGTGGAAAGGATACATATTTAACTTATTATGATTCATATGGAGGCCATAAAAATTATAATAAAGTATTTAAGTAGGCATTCTTTCCAACTACAAATTGGAAGCTCCTTAAACAATTCAGTGAATTAACCAATCTTGAAATCCTGACATAGATTTCCTCAACACTTGACTCCAAATTTAAATTGCATAGATGAAGAAATTAAACCTAATAAAAATTTATTTAATTTGACCCACTTCCTTTTTTAATAATTCACAATAATTAAAATTTCCCCTAATAGAGGTTGAATCGACACTTTAACTATGGGTTTATCTTAATTTACATGATGGAGGGATCATCCACTTAATATTAACTTGAGGAATTTTTTTATTGTGCATAAATTTTTTAATTTTATATTTAACATGTATTTTTTATATTAAGTGGATTTTACATATGGGATTAACCATTTTCTGATAATTTTTTTTCATAATCCATATATTCTAATTTCATCTTTTCATATTAGTCCATTTATTTATGTTATTGTGGTCCGGTATCCATAAAATAAATCATGAAATAGTCATAAATAAAGTAAATTAATAAATGACCTGATCATGATATTTATCTAATGGTTGATTTATCAAGAATATAATAAATCAACCTATGAATCTATGGAAAAATCATTATGTCATTCTTGGCATGTTTTTTAGCATCCCACATATCCACCTATGTATCAGTTGAGTTTTTCTTGGCTCATTTCCATCTTGAACTACCTATACCTTAGTTCTTCTTTGAACCAATATCATTCACCTTTGCATACTCATTTTATTATATATATTTTATAACTCAAATTCTGGTGATGGGGAGAAATGTATTGGTTAAATATAATTATATAAAACAACCTTAGATGCATAAGTCTTATATAATAAAGAAGTTAAGGATTCTAAACAGGTCATGAAATTTAATTAAATACTAAATAACTAAAAAACCATGAAATAAATTAAATTAAATTAAACAGATAGGTATATAGGTCTGGCCAATCTAATGACCAGTCATACACATGCAAAAATTATGCATTTAAAAAATATATCTATCATTCATTTATTTTTTTTCTTCAATAAGATGAAATGTACATGCATTTATCTGATTAATTATCTTATTAATCAATTAAATCTTTTTATCCTATTCTACCCAAATTTCCTAGAAAATTACCATCCACTATTTTTTAAAATAAAATAAATGTGTTAATTTTATCTAAAAATCATAGTGAAAGAGTATAAAACTATGTACTTAGAGGAAACTCAGTGAGAACCTGTACAAACTACTAAGTATGGATCTAATTGTATAAAACACACTCGTACGACATATTTTGTACATGAAATGTGTCATAATTTCATAGTGTTTACATCCAAATTAGTTCCACGCAATACACATGAAAATTACATTGCTTGAAAATTTTAATGCATTTAGTCTTTAGTATGAAATGGTCGTACATAAATTTTTGTTTCAAATATTAAACCGATTAATTAATCATTTAATATAATATAAAACCAAATGGCCAGTTTATATAGTCAATTTAATGACTCATGGGTCTCAGGTAAATGAGGCTTATTAAATAAATAAATAAATAAGTTTAATTTAATATTTCCTTGTAAACTGGAAAAGTACCGAATGTGTGAAATCTGGCCACACAACAAGTACTTCACTTCACTAGATACCCACAATATATTCATAGGTAATATGTTTAAAAATATTTCAAATTTTTATAAAATATATTATGTATAGAAAGGATAAATGGTGTTTAATTCAAGTTACATAATTTTTATCATATACGTAGAGTATATTAAATACACATGGTGTATTAATTACGCAACATGTCTTGACCCTATGTTTTCCACTATGAAAAAACATAGTCTACATGTCATTTAAGAAATCTACATGCAATGTATTCTGAAAAAGTAATGTGTCATCTATTCTAGTAAACACACAATTCATTTAATGAATGTGACATGTATTTATTACACGATGACCCAAATTCCACATGGGTGTCATGGTGAAATGAAAAATGGTACAAGGAATTGGAAAAAGGAGTACACACCGTATAACCTTATGCTATCCAGTCAGATATATTGGAACCTATGGATGGGTTCTTTAGATGTATCTTTCATTCATTATTAGTATATATTGGTTATATGGGAAATAAATGAAGGGGAATAAATAGAGATTTTGACAATGGATCAAGAAAAAATTAAAAAATAAAATGAAATTTATCTATTAAGTATGTAAAGATCAATAAAAAAATTAATAAATATAAATTTTAATGTGACCACTCTAATAACACTTGATGGTTCCGATCCAAACTCAACAATTTTTATATTTGATAGATCATTCACACATTGTATGAGACGTAAATGTCATGACCAACAGATTTTTTTACAAATAATATTGACAAAGAAGGTTAATTGAATCAATAGAGGATATTTTCAAGTTAAATTTATAATTAACTTAAATAGATTTAAAGACAGAATACCTCGGTGTTTATTTCTTTCTTTTATGAAGATCTTGATCATCCAAAACCATTTTTGGTCAACTGTTGATTTTCTTGTAGGATCCAAGTGTAGAATCCATTTAGTGGTGATCCACACATGCTCCTAAGATCTATGAACAATGTCAATGGATTTCTGGGGGATAATGAAATGAATCAATAATATTGTTGTGTTTTTATTGATCACTGTGACAATTCCTTCAATCTTGAAGAATCATCCTTTCGTTACAATTCTTGAGATGATGGAGGAGGTAAGAGAATCTCTAGAGTGTTCTTCAGTCTTGTGAGGGAGATCTAGATTTCATGTGCACAAAAATTCTTAATTTCAATCAATCTCTACGAAATTGATAAAGCCATATATTTATAGAGAAATGGTTAGGGTTAATATATTATTTAATTTCATAGTGTCCCAATAATAATAAATTAAATCTTATATGACCCCATGTCATGTAATATAAATATTATTATTATTTTCTCATGGTGTGCGCTAACTGGTGGAAATGATAAATATTAATTTTTTTCACCTTGAAAATTAATATTTATCCCCATAAAAAATCATGGTCCCCCATTCCACCTTGAAATTTATTAAATACAAAAATAACTATTTATTTATTTTGTAAAAAAATAATTATTATATATTCAACTAATTAGATAATTACCTTGAGGATAAATATTTATATAATTTACATGATCAATAAATCCTGAATAAAAATATTTCTCAGTCTTGAGAATAATATTTATTCAAACAATTAAAATCAAATATAATTTAATTGAGATCAATGAAAACACATAGTGTGTGACCCTCTAGGTTTCTTTCTAATTGGAATTATGTGGTCTTGCCTAATGTCAAAGATTAATATCTTGAAATTGGTCAAGGAATCCAAGATAAAGAAGTTATTATCACAACATCAAAAACTACATACAAGTGATCATTGTATAGTATAATCTTTTTTTTTCATGATATCTCATCAAGTAGGTTACACACTCATTTCATAAACCTATATGATTGATATGCCTTTATTTTACTATATGAAATAAACTTATTAGTACACCATGTCTATGGAATTTAATGTGATAGTTCTATTTCAATGAAATGTCTAAGATATCAACTTCCATAAATATAGAAGAGACAAATCCATCATTGACATATTCATTAATAACATGTCATTTATGACACACCTAACATACCCATCATTTCAATGAAATGTTTTTTCCATGGTTTATAATAATAAATCTATGTGTGAGAGTCATGGAATTCTTTAATAATAATATTAAAGTCTAAGTACCATTACAAAAACTCACAAACAGGAATATCCAATGACACATAAACATGTGGAGTTCCTACTAGAGTGTTTGTTCTCATAATCTCTCATATTGGAAACTACCAAGTGAAAACATCTCAAGATAAAGTCTCATTTACATATAATTACATTCACTTGATGATCAAAATACTGTGTGAACCATCATAGAATGTTATTCGACCATAGAATAAGGTTTAAGAATATAATCATGGCATTTTAAGATTCTCATCATAGTAAAGAACTACTATTCCATTTTCAATGTGATAGATACTTTGGGAAATTATTACATGAAAGTAACATAGAAATATGAGTGATATGTAATAAGATATTTTAATTAACATTCACTTATTTTAATATACATGTGATCTAAATTACACAAAGTTAGTTCTTATACATCAAATCAAACATATCCAATGACATATAAACATGTGGATTTTTTACTGGTGGGTTTATTATCCTAATCTATTTACTTGGAGATTACCAAGAGAAAAATTCATGAGATGAATACTCATGTGTTTATGAGTACTCACATATGATAGTCAACATACCATGCATTACATTATATAATTTTATCTAACCCTAGAAGAAGTTTCAGGAATATCATCATGTCATTTGAATGTTCTCATTATAAAACAAAACTATTTTTCCCATTTTAATGTGATAGATTATATAAAAAATTATTAAATTAAATTCATATAGAGAAATGAATAATATATAATAAGGTGTTTAATTAAAATTCACCTCTCTGAATAAGTATGAAATCTAAATTACAAAAAATTGGTTCTAAGACACCAAATCAAAAATTCTCCCACTTATACTAGATCCAACTGCTAATGAATTTTTATTCACATACTCTTACTTGATGATCTTCATTATAACAAGCTAAGAATTTATTTATGGGTTCTTCCATGTTATCTTAAAGGGAAAATACGATCAAAGTGACATCACATCTCTGAGAGAAATCCCTCAAGAGATGATATTTCTAATGTATTTGTTTCATCCACTGTTGTGACCTTAGATCATTAACAAGAGACACAACTATAGTATTATCATAATAGAGTGTGATATGGTCTTAAATATTGGGCACCACATCATGATATTAGACAAAGTTATGCATCTAAAATTTTTATTTAGATACTTAAAAAGATATAATTTACTCATACCCCACTTTATAATTAGAAGGCATGACTTGCATTGAAATTTTCCATCTCAAAACACATCCATTGAGGGTGAAGATTTATCTTAACTATGATTTCATATCGTCTTGAACTATACCAAATTTAGTAGTTAGCGACAGTCCTTTAGTAGCGGTTTCTTAAACCACCGTTAATTTTTTTTCCAAAATATAGCTATAGTTTTTAAAAAACCGCCACTAAAACATTTTTTTTAACAAATGACATTTCTTCCCCCACCCCACCCTCTCGATCTCGACACCCCACCCCTTCTTCCCCCAACCCCATAAAAACCCTCACCACCATCCCTTGAACCCATAGATTCCATTTCCCCTAGCCCCTAACCCTGTCAAACCCCTCACCTTCAGACCCCAACCCCGTTGAACCCCTCACTGTCGGCCCCGGACTCCGTCGAAACACTCAACCCATGAAAACCTAGTCCCTCACCACTAGATCCCAACCCCTTTGAACCCTATCCCCTTTCCACTAGCCCCCAACCCCATCAAACTCTATCCCACCAAACCCTACCCCCTTTCCAACCCTAGATCCTCACCGTCGACCCCTTCTCCCCCTCTCCACCGAACACCTTCTCCATTGCAACCTTGATGCAATGCCACTCTCTAGTTTGAGGTAATTTACCCTTTTTTTATATATTTTTCGATTTTATATAATGTTTGGGTTCAATCATGTGTTTTTTCTAGATAAGGTAACCTTGGATTCATGTGTATGCGATGACTTTACAAGTATTATTAGATTCTAATCATAAGTTTGGAATTCTCCTAGTTGGATGCATGCGTTTTTTGTTTGTGTTTGTGAATGTGGAATTGATATTAAAAGTTGATGAAATGGATAAATTATTTCTGATGTTTATATTTAATTTAAATAAATTAGTATGTTTTTTCGGATTTTTTCCTAATAGTTTTATTTATATTTTGAATTTTGAGCTAAGAATTTCTCTTCCTAGTGGCATGTGTGGTAATCTTTTGGTTGGATTTCCTACTGGGTATGATTACTTTCCCCATACATATGAACATTGGTGCATATTATAGGATTTTATAGAATCACATTCCAAAAATAATCTACCTAGAAATTTGAATTTATTCTAGGGAGATGCAATGAGGAAGTAGGTTTTCTCTGAATTTGTAAGCTTTTGTAAACAGTATATACATAATTTGAATGTAGAAAGCTGTTGCTATATTTTTTTTCTTTGATTGTATAACTAATATAACTAGGAATATCCAATTATATATGACCTCAAAACTTAGCTTTGGTAGTTTTTATGTATCTATGATCACTTTATAGTTAGTCGAAACGAGAATTTCGACATTTGAACTCATTTATTATATCTATTTGATTGTTATGAGGTGCATTTTATACCAATGTATCTTCCATGATATGATGTATTCCTCATAGGTACATAGTACATACTCATAGCTTTAATATCAATTATTATCCTTGGATTATGCTTGTTTTTTAAATTATTTCATAAAATAATATTTTTATTAAAAATGGATTTAAACATGTATTTTTTCTCTTTGGTTTCTTAATGGGGTTTAAATAAAAAATATAACTCTTTTACAATGCATTTTCCTCACAACTATACTTTATGGATTTCAATTATCCTTTTTAAAATTCTTCATTATTTATTATATGTATTTAGAGGATCACATAGTACTATGTATAGTTTTGGAATAGGATCACATAATACTATGTATAGTTTTGGAATATGAATACTCAATCATCCTGAAAATACAGTATCATTAAATAAAAATTAGACATTATATCCCTTTTTTCTGTATGTTTAGGTGAATTTGTTTTATTTACTTGATAAATTATTGAGAATTTCTCTTTAACATAATTTTCTCTCAAATATTATCGATACTTTTTTTTATTCTAGGAGATTTTAATTAAGAATATTTAGAAACCTTATCATCTTAGGCATGAATTTCTAGAATAAATTTATATACATATTTCAATTTAATCATTGAACCTACATTAATGATATTGGACTAGTTATATTGATATAGGTGATTTTTAGAGCATGGAATATAATCAAAGCATAATTTAATAAGTATTAAGTTATCATATTATGATAATTCCAACATTTAACAATACAAATTTAGTAGAAGAAAATCTAGTTACATCTATTGTAAATTTAATGATGACTAACACAAAGTAAGTTGTTAAACTAGAAAATTTCAGTGATTTATTCATGAGGTCCTCCACTACTAGCAATGCTAGTGAAGAACTATGTGACATCCCATTTAGTACTTATATGACTCTTCTTATATGAGTGGTATTATAACTACTTGGGTTGTGGTTTTTTAACTTCCATTTATCTCTTTTACTATTTAGTAATAGTTATATGTTTTAATTTTTTTAATAATGTGTAGGAACATTGTGATATATATGGATAAATGCTGGATCACATTATTGAAGAACACACCTCAGGATTCTTAGTGTTTAAAGGAGTTTTTATATTTTCCATTTGCAATCGATTCCATTATGGGAGAAAAAGATGTCCATGTCCTAATTGTAAATTTTGAAGATGGTTGATGAGAGATGAAGTTTAAGAAAACTTTATATTGAACCAATTACATGCTCAATATTTGTGTGGGATTTGGCACAGAGAATCGAATATTATAGAAACTTTGAGCACTGATGCCAATCAACAGAATGAGATCCCAAATTATTAAAAAATGGACAGTGAAATGAAAAAACTGATTAACGATGCATTCAACATTGCAAGACAACAACATCGACATCTAAATATATTAGAATAAATAGTTGAGGATGCTACGAATAGTAATATGAAAAATGATGTTTTTCAGAATATAGTACAAGCAAATCAATATTAAAATATATCATTGGTTGCTCCTCTTGATTATGGTAAGACTAATATAAGAGAAAACTTCATTGAGAAGACATATGTGATTCATGTTTTAGCTGACGATGAAAATCATGAGTTGTATAGTGTATGTTTAAAATATTCAATTTTTTTTGAAGTTTTACCATATCAAATTCCTATGTGGAATTAAAAATAAGGTGATGCCCATTATATTGGAATTGTTTTATAATTCATTTCTAGATTTAAAGATTTTTGAGTCTTTTTATGATATAAAAAAGTTGTTAAAAATCTTGGTATGAATTATAAAAAAAATACATGCGTGTCCCAATGATTGTATGCTTTATTGGGGAGAGGATTAAAGTATGCAGGATTGCAAAAAATGTTCTTCTTCTTGATGGTAGTTAATGAGTGATGTTGGAAGTCTGAATCAACATGATACTATAAAAAAAGAAGGCACACACCTAGAAAGGTTTTGCATTACTTTCCTTTAAAGCCTCAATTGAAAATATTATTCATGTCATCAAAAACCACCAAACACATGTATTAGAATTATGTAGATAATAATATTAATGGTTAATGTTACGTCCAAGAGATTCATAATTTTGGAATAAATTTGATTCATTATATCTGTATTTCTCATCTGATCCGAGGAATGTTTGATCGGGGTTTACTGTTAATGTATTCAACCCATTTGGGACTTTGATCACCAGTTATAGTATTTGGCCAGTTGTTTTGATACCTTAAAAAATGCCTCCATGGATGTGTATGAAAAAAATGTCATTTATAATTTCGATGATTGTTCTTAGAAAACAAATGCCTTGAAATGATATTGATATATACTTGCAGCCTTTAATTGTTGAATTATAGGAGTTATGAAGCCAAAATGTTGAGACATATAATAAATCTTCTAGAAAAATGTTAAAAATTTAAGTAGCTCAAAGATGGACCATTAGTGACTTCCCTGGAATTGGGAATTTATCTGGTTGGAACACTTACATAGGTTTGTCTTGTCCTATTTGTAACTTTGATTTGGATTCCAAACAACTACTTCAGAGTATAAAATGGTGCTTCTTGTGTCCTTAATGATTTCTCGATTCATATCATAGATTTAGGTTGATCAAGTCAAAATTCAATGGGTTTATTGATTGTAAACCACCTCTAAAGTTTTTGACATGTTCTGAAATATTGGCACAACTTGGAAATGTTGAAACAAAATTTGGGAAGGTGTATCATTTCAATGATAGTGGGAAATGAGTTCTAAGTTCACCATCAAGTGAAATTAGAATGCAACAATGAATGAAACAAAGTATATTCTTCAATGTTTTATATTGTAAATTTAATTTATTGCGAAATAATCTTGATGTGATGCATATTAAGAATAATGTATATGATAATTTGATATTCACATTCGTTAAGGAGTATGGAAAATTGAAGGATCATCTTAATGATCAGAAAGACATTTAAGCAATGAACATAAAGTGTGATCTCTAGCTAGATGATAATGGAAATTATGCTCTAAAAGATTTTTCAATGAAAAATATGGATAAAGATACATTATTTTGAATTTTAAAACATTTCAAGGTAACTGATGGGTATTCAAGTAACATCTGAAGGTGTGTTGATTAAAAGAATCATAGGTTACCTTGATTGAAAATTCATGATTCACATATTTTGTTACGGTAGTTGCTACCATTGGAATAGTGTACATTATTACCTGAAAAGGTTATTACTGTTGTACTCCAATTTTGAAATTTTTTTAGACAACTATGTGATAAAACTCTATAACCATTTGATATTTACAATCTTCTAGAGAGATTTGTATTGACACTTTGTGGAATGAAGAGGATATATCCTTTATCATTTTTTACTATCATGATGCATTTAACTGTGAATTTGGTTGAGGAAGCTAAATTAGGAGGCCTTATACATTATCGATAGATATAACAAATTGAGATGTAATTATTTATATGTTTTTCATTTAAGTAATTTTTTTGGACCTTCATTAAATACAAAATTTGGTTTTTTATTTTATTTCACAGGTATCTTAGGCATTCGAAATAATACATGAAAAATAAATCTCAACTTGATGGCTCAATTTCTAAAGGATATTTGGTAGATGCGTGTATTACCTTTTGTTCTAGATACTTTGATGATATTGAGATAAGATTCAATCAATCTAGATGTGTTTAATACACATTGAATCAATATAAAATACACGTAAAATCACGAATATTTCCTTCTATTTAATGATTAGTTGGGAGGAACTCAAATATTGCACTAACAAAAATGGAATTATTAGAGACACATAGACATGTGATGCTGAATAGTGAAATTTCAGATCCATTTATTGAAGTGTTGAGGATACAAAAAATGAGACAAATTAGAGGTTGAACACAAAATGAGAAAGATATAACAAAATTTGTTAATAAAGATCTTATAGAATGGTTTTCATGACGTGTAAGTTAAAAAATATTGGAATCAACACAGATCATTGGTTGACACATATATTTTGTAAATCTAATAATGTATATTAATTTTTTTCAAATAATGAATACTGATACTCAAGATTAGTTGTCATAATATTTGATGTTTATTCCTCGTGGTCCTCTAAAATAGGATAGAAAGTTAGATGCTTACATTGTGAATGGATTTAAATTTCATACAGTTGATCGAGAAGAGGGTTTAAAAACAATAAATAGTGTTATATTTAGGTTTTCTAAAGTGGGATACGATGGAAAGTTGACTGATAATATCAAATTAAACTACCAGATGTATTTTTCAGTTATTTTATTCAAATTTAATTGGTTCAATTTTATCACGGGTGTAAAAAGAGATTCCTTTCAATTTACTTCTATGAACTTATCTTGCTTGATGAATGTTGGTGATTGTGAATTATATGATCCATATATCTTATCATCATAAGTCAAAATGGAATATTATGTGGATGATGTCGTGTATAAAGGGTGGAGTGTAGTTGATCATTTAAAACAAAGATACTTTTATGATATGGGTGATGAAGTGGAAGATTTGACCTCTGACATTGAATCCCATCAACAGTAAAAAGAGAACTTATTTTTCCATCATGATATTGAAAATATTAGTTTTTCAAGGGTGGATGAAGTAGATTAAGTAATTATGGAGTAGTAAAATGACATGGTTGAAAGTTAAAATGATTGTATGTGTAGTCATCCATTAATTTATCAACCACTTATGTCATTTGTGTAGTAATTTATTATTATACTTATGCATATTTTTTCGGTACTGTGCATATGTTATCATTTATAATTTTTTTTTCTGCATAATATTTTTTAAATAAATGTTATGATGTTACTTTTATTTGATTAAATGATAGGAATTTCAATGAGGAAGTGTTATATCGATACCAGTTGACTCTCTATAGTGAGGCCATAGACGACTCCTGGTTCTTCATTAAGATATTGGTGGGTGATAGTTATAGGTACAAATTTTAATATGAATATAGATATTGCATTTTTTATACTACTAAATATTTTTTCATAAAATATATAAATAACACAAATAAAGAGAAAAATATGAAAAGTTTAGATGTCTAGAATCTAAACAGACTCAAGATATTCATCCCATTTGACTGTTATGGGGTCCCTACAGATAACGCCGCATGATTTTTTAGCCTGATTCTGGGCCAGCTGGTGGTAGATCCAATTAAACTTATAATTATGTATGATGATTGGATACATATGCCTTCATATTATGAAAATGATGTTTTTTATTCACATATGATAATTTTAATACATCATGGTGTAATTAAATGTCATTATGTTATTAAATTATAATATTTTCAAAACTGATCTCTTTGTACAGATGTTTTTCCACTTTCCAGTTACTGATGTTATAGCACGCAAAGTGGACCCTGAAAGCATTAGTCAATTTATATCATAAGATTACCAGACTTTTTTTGGTGATATTGTATCGATGACTGGTGGTAAGCAGGTAAATCACACAACTTCAAAACCATTTAGTTCACAAAATTTTATTGGTTTTAAGTTTAAATATAAATATAAAACACTGATTAATATTCAATATAATTATCTTAAATGTGTTGGTTGTAGGAAGTATATATAAAGATGAAGATGCAGATGGAGATGGAGAGGGTGATGAGCAGAGTTCATCTACAAGTGATTAGTTGTGTTTTTGATGTTTGGACTAATATGGAATAAGAGGGTTTCTTGATGTATTATTTGTGACATAGATCTGAATCAATTTATGGTTGGATGTGAACTAATATACCTGTTTTTTGATTCCATATTTGTTATATATGTGTGATTTTTTGTGCTCTTGATATGTATTTTGTGTTTTATTGATAGGAGATAATCTTGGTTTTCATTTTTTAGGGGTTACAAAATCAACATATGTCTTTTTTTATAAATCAACATTTAGCAGCAGTTAGACCACTGCTACATATGGCATATTTTTATTTAGGGTGGTTAAAACCACCGCTATAAGATGTATTTTTCTTTTTTTGAAGCGGTTAAAACTAATTCTAAATATGATGCACTATTTTTAAGCAGTGGTCGTAATCAGTTTAGCATTTTCTTTGGGTGTTTTTTTTGATTTAACGGTGGTTTTAACGACTTCTAAATCATCACCCCCTAGAAAACTATCACAAAAATAGAAATAACTGCCACTAAATATGCATTCTATGATGCTTACTAGAAACCAATTCTAAAGGGAAGAAAATGATGTATATTGGATACCGACTCATGATTTAGCTGTGGTTTTTAGAAACTATCATAGAACTAACTTGTGACAGTTTAAAATGCCACCTAATAAAAAACACTTCCTTTACTTGTCCCTTTTGTTATAGTGTTGATCTATTTGGAAACTAACACCTGCATATCCCTTTATGGCCAGTTCCTCATCTTCTCTATAGACTTGGAAAATACCCTTACTACACCCCAGATACTTATGGATCGTCTTAACTATCATCCAATGGTGGTCGCTTGGGTCAACTTGATATCCACCTACCATGATAAAGGAATATGAGATGTCTATACTTCTACATAACATAACATGCATGACTGACCTAATCATTGGTGCATATGGATCCCTAACTTCCTCTACAATTCCTCATGTACTTGAGAACACATTTTCTTGGAATGTTGAATTAAATGTGACATTGGACACAATCCTCTCTTGGATTGTTCCATACAGAATATCTTTATTATCTTTTCAATATCCATACTTTTACTTAGTCCAAGAAGCCTCTTGGATATATGACAATGTATCTTGATCCCAATAATATATATTTCTTTTCTTAAATACTTCATAAAAATAAAAGTTTCCAAACAGGCCTTAACAAACCATAATATTGGTATTTTATTTTCAATAAGTAGTATCCATCAACATCAACTATTAGGAAAACAACCACACTCCCACTAAACCACTTATAAACATAAGGCTCAAATTCATTCTTTATGAAACAAATTCCATCATGGATTAATCAAAATGAATGTTTCATGACCTAGTTTATTAGTTTAATACATAAATATATCTTTTTAATTTTCATACCTTTTTGGCATCCTTTGGTGTCACAAACACTTCAGATTATGTCATATAGACATTATATTGAAGGTTACCATTAAGAAAAGTGGTTTGGATATCCATATAACAAATCTCATAGTCATGGAAAGCTACTATATCAAGTATAATTCAGATTGATTTTAGCATATAAATTAAAGAAAAGGTTTCATTATAGTATAATAATTAATGTTATTTGAACCCTTTTACAACCATTCATTCCTTATATGTATTTAATTGACCATCCATGAAATATTTCTTATTAATAACTCATTTACAACCAAAGGGCTTTATATCTAATGAAATATCTACCAAAACCCATACTTGGTTTTTATGCATGGAATCCATTTAAGAATTCATAGCTTTTTACCATTTGGAATCTTCTATACCACTTATTGTCTCTTTATGGGTTACAATATCATTATTATAAACTAATAATGAGTCACCATCCTTAGTGACTATAAAACTATATCATTCTAGTCCTTGACCTCTATCGTACTTCGTTGTAGTACTTGTGTCTCTATAAATTCTTTTTCTATGGGGTTTTATGGAATCTATTCTTGTGCCAACTCGTATGCATCTTGATATTGGACATCATCAAAGTCTATATTGATCCCACTATCTCCTTTAAATATGTGATCACTTTCAAGAAATGCAGGACATGAATTAACCACAAATTTATTATTTGAAGGATCATATAGGTAATATCCTCTATTTCCCTTTGGTTAACCTAAAATGATATACTTAGTGCCTTAGGGTGAAAGTTTGTTTCCAAAAATATTTTTAATAAATGATCAAAACCCTATGATCGTAAATTTAACAATGATGGTTTATTTCCACTCTAAAGTTTGAATGGAATATTGTCTGTTTCTTTAGTTGAAACTTGGATTAGTATGTGTGCAACTATCAATAATGCGTATCCCCAAAAAGGATATTGAGAGAATCAGATGAATCCTTATTGAACTCACCATGTCTAACGGGATGTGGTTCATCCTTTCACTTTTCCAATTCCATTTCAATGTATTCAAAAGAATGAGTTAGGATGTAATCTCACACTCTCATAAATAACCAATGAAGTATTGATTAAGATATTATCTATCATGGTCAAAGTGGAGTTTCTTAATCTTCTTTCCAATATGGTTCTTAAATTTATTCTTATATTCCCAGAGTCTATTAAAATAATTTTACTTATACCCCATTAAGTAGACACATCCATATCTACTAAAATAATTAGTAAAATTCATGAAGCATGAGTAACCACCCCTAGATTCAACTGGAAATGTTCCACAAACATTGGTATGAACTAACTCAAGAATCTCTATGTACCTTTCACCTTTTTCACTAAATGATGATTTAGTTATTTTTCTTGGAAAACATGTATGACATAAACCAAGTGGTTTTAGTTTAAATGAATCTAAATATCTATCTTGGTGTAATATGATCAAACAATTTTAATTTATATAACCTTGCCGATGATGCCATAGTTGGGTGTGGTATGATTCATGTGAACTATTTTTATTATCACTTATATTACTTCATTCATGTAATACAACATGTAAATATTGTTATTTAAATGTCCCTTACACTAAAAAATGATTTATTTCTAAAATAAACAACACTTATTTCAAAATATAGAAATAAATCCATTTATTTCATTTCTAGATATAAATATAGTGTTTTTGGTAACTGAAGGCACATAATAAAAATATTTCAAAACAAAGATCACTACATTTGGGAATGTGGGTGGTAATATCTAATAGACATAATAATAAGACTAGCTATATGGTATGCTTATAGATCTACCTCACCATAAGAGATATTTTAGAATATACTTGGTTCCTTTATTTGAATACATTAGTGGGAACCATATGTTGCATCTAATACCTAATTTATAGAAATATATAAATTTCACTTGATAATAAATTCACATGAAGTTTCCTCTTACTTCAATTTCTAGGTGCAGTTTTTCTTTCAATGGACCTTCTTGACACATGAAAAACAGACAACGTCTTGTTTTTGTTTCTTTCACTTTGTCCCTATTCTTAATGGAAAGGCATTACAAAGAAGATTTAGACATGGATTTAGTCTTGTACCTCGTTACATGGACTTTAATTTTATTAACTATAAAGACATAAGGATTTTCATGCTTCATATCCTTTTCAACTTATAGAAGTAGAGTGAAAATATCCTAGAGAGCCTCCTCTATGTTGTTCATATTGAAATTTACAAAAAGAAAACTAGAGAATATCTGATTAAGTGATGAAATAATGAGGTCAGTACATTGTTCTTCCGGCGTCTTAAACACTAGAACATCCACTATAGAAAAATAGTAATTTAGAAATGGATTAAAAAACTTCCACTAAATGTTTCATAAAAACCTTTTTACCATCAATTTTAGAAAAGCCATTATTAAATCCATTTTTCAACTTATATCAGTTTTTTTCAAAAAACCATTTCTAATTTTTGACATCTCTTAAGAAACCGATGATAAATTATTGGTAAAAAATATTAAATATTTTATAATTATAATTTTTTAAATAATAATAATAATTTATTATTTATAATATTTTATTATTTACATTTTTCATTAATTAGAATGTTTTTATTAGTAATTATTAATCATTTATAATTATTTTAAAATTAATTTTATTGTAAGTGAAGTTGAAAATTGGACTTCAACATCAAATATCATAACATCTGATCTGGGTGTTTTTTATGTTCCCCAAACAATGAAATTGAAGCATACGAAAATAAATAAAATGAAATTGAATAATTATTTGGAAATATTGAATAGTAAAAAAATTATTATTGTTCTAAGAAAATTTAAAAATCTAACTTCAAATTCAAACAACCATAAATTTTCATTCTTGTGTCTAGTTGGGATTCATAACCTATCAAATCAAAAATTATAAAAATGTATATGACATATAAATTGGGGAAAACCATGTCACCATATTTTAGAGGCAAAAAAGGACGATAAAACCTCAAAAACTGAGGTTCTAATTGGGATACCCTAATTTTTTAACATTCATAGGAATTTCAACTTCTTTTAATATGGTCTTCATATGATTTTTCAGTGGTATATGATTTTATTTGATGGTTTTACATTCCTATTAATATAATAGTGTTTCATTTGTAATAGTATTCTCTCTTTTGATGTTTTGTTTATTTATAATTTATGTTTATTAATTTTTTAATTAAATTTAATTATAGATAATTACATGTATTTACGTACATTTGTGCATAAATATAAATTTATTTTTTTATTTATTTCTATTTATATGTAATATGTATATATATGTATGTATGTTTTTATAAATTTGGGATCAATGGCTCTTTTTTATGAAAAAAAGAAACACCACTTTCTTTCTAGGTAAAGGGAAAACCATTAAATGTCCTATAGTCCAAGAGGCACCAAGGACCAAGAAATATGGCCTTGAATGACCAAAAATTGGCCTTAAGGCCCCTAAAATACACCCGAAGGCCCCAAACCCGCCCAAAGGCCCCTGGCCCATAGGCCCAAACTCTTGACCAGGACCTGTGCCTGACCCTCTACTGTGACAAGACCAGCTAGTACTCACCCACTCCATGACTATTTCCCAGCCTCTCCTTTGGCCTTCTCGAATCTCACCATTACTTTCAGGGGCCACCGAAAATCACCATAAGAGGTGGCCATCATCAACACATGGCCCCTTCTCTTGCTCACCCCCACCTACCTTGAGTCACATTGTTTCCATCGGAGGCCATCGTACCCACTAAGAGGTTTCCACCACCGACATCGGCCCCCTTCCCGTCATCACCCTTAGCCACCTCACGACTCGTCATCACCACCCTAGACGAACAGGTGTAAGGCTCCCATGCACAATCTTACTGGTTTCATGTTGATGCCAGTATTCTCTAATCTCATGCGTATGCGCACAAGAAGAAACCAACAACCCCTAAAACATGGGCCAAATTCCTCGGGGCGAGATTTTATCCCTGCACCTGCTGGTGTGGTGCCACAATTGAGTACCACTCGATCACAAAGTTGTCCTCATATATATATATATATATATTAATTATTTATATTTATTTATATTTATATGTACTAATTTATATTATGTGGGAACATGTGTGTATGTCAATATATATATTTATGTATGTATGTATATTTATATGTGTTTATATATATATAAAATTATATTTAATTAAAATTATGTTTATATATTTAAATAAAATTATTATTCAGTATATACCTAAATTTATATATGTGTTTATATTTATATAGAATTAAAATTATATATGTATATATGTATGTATGTATGTATGTATATATGTATTTTATTCATTACTTATTTATTACAAATTGATATATTATTTATTATTAATTTAGTACTTATTACATATATATATTTATAATTTATAATTTATTTTTTATTATATATATAATATATAATATATAATATATATGTTATATTTATCATTGAATTGTTATTTATTATATATTTATTATTAAATTATTATTTACTATTTATTTATTATAAGTTATTTATTTATTATGTATGTATTATTTAATTATAATTTATAATTTATTAATTTATTATTTATTATATTTTTTAATTTATTTATTATTAACCAACTAACTAATTAATTATTAATTATTGTTAATTATTTAAGTAACATTTATTTATTATTTATTATTTATTTTTTTGTTTATTCATTGTTTATTTATTTATTACTTATTATTTTTTCATTATCATTAATTATTTATTATTCATCATTCATCATTTTTTGAATATTTATTTAGTATTTATTTTTTATTTATACTTACTATTTATTTTTGTATATGTATTTACATATGCTTATATATATATATATAAGTATATTAAATTCATTTTACTCACTGTATGAAAAACTTGTTGGAGTGGTAAATTCTTTATAGAATACCCAAAATGAATGGGGTTCAAGTCTAACCCTACACACATATATGCTCAATTTATATATTTCATGATAAATAAAAGAAGTAAAAAAGTAAAAAATAAATAATGATAAAATAATATGAAAATATTTAAAAAAATATGAGAAAATTTGAAAAAATTTAAAAAATAAAGAATTAAAAAAACAAAAAAAACACATCCAAATGTTTCACTATGATTTTGAATACTAATAAAAAATCATTTCACAATGATTTTTAAAACCATTGTGAAATGATTCATGAGACCTCTTTCCACAACAGTTTTAAAAAACCACCGATAAATAATATTTTCCTTATAGTGCTCTAGGTGCTAAATTTAGCTAGTGAGTTTGACTACATGAGGCTCAGTTGGTGCACCTTCTTCATGTTTTCTTTTGAAGATCACCTTGAATATCTCAACCCATTAATGTATTTCTCTATCCTAATAAAGATCATGGTGATGATGAAGAATGATGTAGGCATCCATGTTCTCATGTGACTTCATGAGTTCACTAAACATGGACTAAATCATTAAAAACTGAACATTTAGCACATTTTTGAAGTGTTTTTTATAGACAGTGAACTCCTTGTCACACGCATCCTTTGAATGAGAATTTTCTCTAGAAAATAAGACTTTCGTTCAAGGCGCAACACTACTCATAGGCATTGGATCCATTTTTTGAAGTTATTACTGGTTAAAAAATGGCCTTTCACTTGAATTGATATCGTGGTTGATGAAATTTTCATTACTATATAATAATAATAGAGAATATTATCATTACTTCAGTAGATTACAAATTTGTGAGACATAATAGTTTTAATTTTATTAACCGTCCCACTATCTTGATAAGTCTCAATAGCCATCACCATCAAAATCATAATTTCCCATAACATTAGTCATCTTGGTGGAAATGATCCATATTTCCCTTTATACAATCCCGAAAAGGCCATGAAAATCATAAGATGGGTTTTAGGTAGGCAATTTTTCCACCCATGGACTTGAATCTCCTAATTCTTTTGAGAGGAATCTTCAATCCTGAAATCCTGGATCATATTTTCTTAAAACATGCCTCTAAAATTTTTATTGAATAGACAAAGACAATTAAATCTAATACAATTTTGGTTAAGTTGACCCACTATCTTTTTTTAGATTTTATGATAATTAAAAGCACCCATGAATAAGGCATAAACTGACACTTTAATAATGGGTCCATCTTAACGTAGATAATGGATGGTGTAATGACTTAATATTAACTTGAGTAATTTTAATTATTATTAATAAATTTTATTATTTTATCTTTTACATGTATTGTTAATATTAAGTGGATTTTACTAATGTTATTAACCATGTACTGAAAAAATATTTAAGCATTATCCTTTTATTTTACTTCCATCATTTTATATGGATTCATTTATTTATGTGATCGTAGTCTTGGACCAAATAAAAATCATACTCCAAAAATAAATAAAATGAATAAATCATGGTATAATCAAGATCTTTAAATAATGGGTTTTTATTGAGGGGACAATAAAAAACCACAACATTAGTGTAAAATACATCTTTATCTAGTCTATGCTTGATTTTACAGCATTTCACCTTTCCAATGTATCTTCTTGGTTTGGTTTTTCATTTTCTCCATATCAAACCAACTCTATGGACCTAAGTACTCCATCTTTATAAATTTTTTACTTTATTTATAGGTTAGGGGAACTAGAAATAGGTTTTACATAAAAGAAACCATGGACACCTAATACCATACAAAATAAAGAGGGAGGGATTACTCATAGACCATAAATTTAATATAATAAAATAACTGTAAAAAACATGGAAATAAATAGATTAAAGAAACCATACACATACATAGACTGGGTTATGTTTATGATCATCCACTAGTGAAAAGAATACACATTAAAATAACTGGCTAGCATTCATTTCAATTTTTTCTTTTATTATGATAAATTTGTGTGAATTAATTCGATTAATTATTCGATTAATTTTTTAATTAAATTTATCTTAATTTCCATCCAATCTTTCATAATGATATCCATTTGTTGTGATTTTAAATAAATTAAAAAAATTAATTTATATAAAATTAAATAATATAAATACACAGTGTGCACTTGGAAGAAACTTGGCGATTATCTATCCAAACAACTCAACATTTATCGAGATCATATAAAATCTACTCATGTGGCATATAGAACATTCCTTTTATTATGTAATTATATGACATGTATGTGTAAATAAATGACACGAATCACACATTTTAATTAACATTGCATATAATTATTTTAATTCATGTAGAGTAGTCAACATATTATGACTATACAGGGTATGTAGTTTAGAAATTTATATATAAATTAATTAATGATATATATATATATATATATATATATATATATATATAACCTCTCACATAGAGTTTATGGGTCAATAAATGATGCAAGAACGCCTTCTATTGATGTTTAAAGGAGTATTTAATAAATTTTATTTTTTTGTGTAAATAGGTTGAGTACACGACATGTACATCCAACTACACATAGAGTATCTTTCTCGCTATATGTATATGATACACATTTAGGGACTTAGTTTGTATTTCTACATGGAAATTTGTTGTGTAAATGATGTGTACAACTAGTAAATGATATGTAACCAACTTTTTACATGGATATCAGTCCATAAATGCCATGTAATTATTACTCAATGTGTATATGACTCTATATTTTCTGATATGAAAACATGTGAACTATATAGAATGCAACCAAGTTATACAACGTGTAGTCCCACATATCATGTGCTAGCTTGGCTTAGTCAATACACAGAGTATTTAACAAAACATGTTTCCATTATTACATGATGTAGTGAATTAATTCCTAGTTTATCCTGGTGCAATGAATTAGGATACACGACATGTACATTGGATACATGTCATGTAATCCTATGTTATCCATCCAGACTTCTCGAATCCTCCATATGTGTTCTTTGGATGATATTTTTTAAAATTTCATTGGATCTTGATTAAATGTAAAAGTAAAAAAAGGGAGTCATAATATATCTTGATGATCATATTCAAGAATGAATTGTATGAAATAAAAAACTATCTTTAAATGCGCAAATGATCATTAATAAATAAATAATTATAATTTGAATGTGACACTTCTATGATACCAATTGAAGGTTTTAAATGTAGCATAAGAACTTATTGAGCCTATGTCCCACTTGTATTTTATTAAATTAAATGGATCATTTTCATTGTACATGACATGAACTTCATAACCAATAATTTTTTTTCCAAAACATATTGACAAATTATTTTACCAGAACCAAGATAGAGGAACTTTTCATGTTAATTTATAATTGATTTAAAACACATGAAGAAATATTACTGTGATCTTGAGATATTTCATCTTTGATGATGTTAATCAATCTAACTTGATCTATGTATCATCATTGTGCAGTGAAGACCCAAAGTAGATCCCCTCTAGTAGTGATTGACACGTGCTCCTTTGATCTATGAACATAATCGATGAACCTTCAAGTGCTAGCGTGGATGATTGATTGTATTTTATTATTCGCATTGGTCACTTTATGTTCTTTTGATCTTGAAGGAATCACTATTGTTTTTGTTGGTATTGAGTGGAAGAGAGGAGAACATATATATTTGGATTAAATTGTTTTTTATAATTATTAACATTTCTCTAATAGATATAATAGTCTATTTATAAACATAGAGTTAGAGTTTAACATTTAATTATTTTCACAAAGTGCTTTAATAATATATTAAACCCAAAAGGATCCTAATACCATGTAGTAAAATAATAATATTATATTATTTTATAGTGTGTTGCAACAAATAAAATGATATATATTTATTTTACAAGATGGTATATAACTATTCATCACTAGAGAAAATCCGGTTCATTAATCCTCTATAACATTTATTTAATTATCAAATAAATATTCAAATAAATATTATCCATAAGTAAATAAATATTTTCTTCATGGTATGGGGAATTAATTTTTATTTAATATTATTATAAATAAATAAATTATTTATTTTAAAAAATAAATAATCATTTATTATGGTGGAGATAATATGAGATAAAAAATATTATATATTCATGTAATTAAATAATTACCTGATGAATAATTATTTATTTAATATTGGTGATCATTTAATAAATCTTAAATAAATATAACTTCTTGGTCTATAGAATAATATTTATTTTAATGTTTAAATATAAATAATATTTAAATGAGATCACAATAAACATTTTGTGTTTGATCCTCTAGGCCACTTCCCTAGTGACATTGCATGGGCTTTTCTAAAGTCTAAGATCACTTTCTAACAATGGATAAAATCACCCACAAAGAAAGAAAATATGACCAAAATAAAAGAACCACATACAAACGCTCACTGTGTAATATGATCCCTTTGTTATGATATATCATCAAGCATATTATTTAAAGACCCCAAACCTGGTAGCTCAGATTTGATGGTTACTTTATTACATTGGAATTAGATGTAAGGATTCACATTCAAAATGATTGAAGAGTTTATTAGTCATAAAAGAAAAGAAACATACATGAATATAATATGACAATTTAAAACATAAAATACAACATATAATTTTCTTGCACATTTTCATTATTACATTTATAATATCCCTAAAAATCAATCATAATACACTTCTTAGAATCCTGGGGAAAGGAAACATAAGAAAGGGGTGATAATTAATGCTTAGTAAGGGTATGTGTATAGTAGAATCTATCATGAATAAGTAAGTCATAATCAACATGGAAAGGTAAATAACTAAAACACATTTCATTTAATCAAAAAATTAAACATGAAGAATAATATGGTAGGAGTAAAATATGATCAAATAATTCCATATAAATAATCACATGATCTTGAAACTTATCCGTGGATATTATAAAAAACCAAATAATCACATGGAACTCAATAAATAATATCATAATGAGGGAATTCATAATACCATAAATCATAACCATGCCATCAAGGCATTGTTCCATGAAATATTACATAAATATGATTGTACTCAGCCAAATACCCAATCTAGTTTGTCTCGTGAGACCTACCGATGCATCGATTGGCTATAGTGGGCTCGACCCATTACATAATAAGTCAAATGAATTCCTCATATGAAAGGGTAGTAACATAATAATGAAACCATTAATATTAAAAAATCAGCATACTAAATGTTAACAATGTCCACAATCAATAAAAATAATCAAAACAAATATCCATATTGTAAACTAGTATAAAAATGTTAATAGTTTCTCCAAACAATAAACATAATCATAAACCCTGTAGAGTAATATGGTGAATGGTATCAAAATAGTACATTCCCAGTAAAAAGGAGTATAAATAATCTTGATAAATAATAACGATGGTATAATAAAAACATATTCCCAATAGAGAATAAGTAAAATTATGTTTGTTTTATTAATGAATAGAAATACCAAAAAAATACATCAAAAAATTCTAGATAAAAATATCATTTTCAATTTAAAAATAACTTTCAAAAACTAAAATTTTCCACAATTTTTGGGAATAAATTTTCTTTAAAAATGACCTCGTAAAATTTTAAATAATTCTTCAAAATAATGGGTGTCATGATACAGGGTTATTCCGTACATTTTGTATAAGTAAAAAATAAATTCTTTTCACACTATTGTACAAAGGATAAAAATTATCTCATTCATAAAAAGACAAGAAGATTCCTTTAAAACCATTTTGAAAAAAGTAAAATATGGGTAAAAATATATTTAATAAATCATTTGGATAATGGTAAAAATATTTCTAAAAATATTTTTATGAAACATGAATATGGAAGAAAACTTTTTTGACTGAAGAGATAAATAAATTCAACTTTATTAGAAACCTTTTCTCAGTCATTTTAAATACCAAAGTGACAAAAATGGAACTATTATTTGAAAATTTAATTAATAACCCGAGGATAATAAAATAGTTTGGTATTAGGATTGAAATATCAAACTTTTCATCCAAGGGATACTTAAATATATACAATCCCAAATAATGATGATATTGTGAAATAAACCCTTACCACTTTAGTAACATTTGAATCATAATCCCCATGAAACAAATAAATTCAAATGAAACTTTTAAATATTATTAAGATTAATATATTCATGATATAACACATCAAAGGGATAATATATACACCACAAAAAAGAAATAAGTGGTGAATATGGAATATGTCTCATAAAAGTAAAAGTGAGAGGAGAAACCCTTACCTCAGGTTCGATTTCATTCATATGTTTTTGAACATAATGTATAATAAAAATAGATTTATTATAAATATATTTCATAACCATAATCATATATGCCATATATTATTTTATTATAACTTTTTATCACTTATTTATCAACAATTATTTATTAAAAACACCATTCTAAGTGATAACTGCTTTGTTTTTCACATATGTTTTGGTTCAGTAGTTTCATTCCTTGTACTTTTATCTTGGTTCCATAATAACCATAATTTTACTCATGATATAAAAATAATATATATTCATTATATGAGTTTTCATAATAGTCCATAATAGTTAGAGGTAAAAAATGAGTGACACCGTTCAAGATTACGGTAGGCTGTACGTACACATGAGCGTTGTTTTCATTTTTTTCAAAGGATGGAAAGAAATAATGGTATGTAATAATCCTCATTTTATAAATAATTATTATATAATATATATAATATATATTCATTAAATATATCCTTATTACCATCCTTCTGAAAATAAAATGATTTTTTTTTCACATTGCTTTGTAGAGGCGATAGTCCACACATGCACACGAACGATGTTATCATTTTCCAAAAGATTGGAAGGTAAGAAAGTAAATGTGATATTATAATTATACAAGTATAATTATGTCATAAATATAATATATATACATTAAATAGTTTATTATAGCCATCCGTGTGAGTTGGTGATGGAAAACGAATTACATCGGTTCACGAGACGGTAGTTCTCCATACATGTGATCGATAATTTAATTTCCCATATGATAGAAGAGGAGAAGGATATAGGTCATTAAATTAACATAATAAAATTTTAGTATTTTAGATATATATTTTTTATTATTTTATCATAGTTTATGGATATTTTAAAGAGTGAAAGTAAGAAATAAAATGAAAATGCATGGTAAAGAACAATACCTATTCTTTAGACAACCACTTTAGGTTTATACCTAAATCCTTCCTAGATGAGTTTTATGATAAAAAAATACTCTAGGTAATGGGGAGGTATTTTAGTAATTTATTTTTGTAGTTATTTTACAAACCAAATGGTTTTGTAAGTGTGAATATGATAGGATAAGAGATGTCCTTTTATAATTGGAGAAAGGACACACTTGCAATTTTTAAAAAGAATTAATCATACCCACATTTCTTCACATTAACAAAGGATAAAAAATTGATAATATCAATACGTATATGAGATAAATTATAAATATGGATATTAAATGTGAATTGGATAAGTTTTTAGGTCATTTAACCTTTACCTTCTTAGTTTATGCCTCGATAAACCCATTTTAACCTTAACCGTAATAATTAGTTTCTGCTTTTTTTACTATTAATTATGAAAAAAATTAAGTTGAAATTATTATATAATGTTAATTATATTTATAAAAAATATTTAATCAGTTTTTCTAAATTCAATTCACAGAAGTGGAATATCTTAATTTAAAGTTAAACCCGCAGATGCGAAGGGAAAAACAATTTTCCAAAGGAAAAATTTTCATAAGTATAATGAGTTTTTATATTAAAATTGAATATATAATTAATTAAAATGAACCAGATTAGATTAATTATATTATAATTTTACTAATTTTACTTTTAAATTTTTTTTAAATAAAATGCAACTTCGTAAATGATTTAAATGAAAAGGCACTTTTCAACAAAAATTAGTAATTGTTTACTATACATCAAAAAAATAATCTTTTGAGAAAATTATAAAACATTAACTCTACAATAATTATGACATGATTATTTAAAAGATTAAGTTCATTTTTTAATTACATTTTCTAAAACTGAAAAAAAATTAATTTTAAAATAACATTGAAAAATATGACAAAATAACTTTTTAGAAAAAAATAGTTTAAGTATAAAACTTGATATATTATTCTCCCATAGAAAAATTTATTGAATAAATAATAAATAAATTTCATCACCAATAGTGACCAAGTAAATTATTTTATACATGTGTAAACTATATACTTTTCATAATTTAGTTAGTCCTATTCATATCTTGCTATTTAATATCTAGGTTATAATGGTCATATCAAAATAATATATTTCATGGGTCATTTAAGCTCAATATTATGTGTAATACATGCTATCCAATAAATAAAATTTATTTAGAGAGAAATATATTTCTAAATTTCAGGGTGTTACATTGTTACCCCCTAAATAAATTGCACCCTCACAATTCAATTTTGGTCATCAATGGTCTAACATTGGTTGAATACGCACATCTTAAAAGGATTAATAAAACCTATTCTTAATAAGAGAGAAAAAGAATTATAATGAGCATCTATAATAACACATAAATAGGTTTAAAGTATGGAAAATATTAGTGGGAATTGAAAATATAGATGTGGAAGAAAATAATAAATAATTATACATATTTATAGAGATAATTGATTATAATAATTTGAATGATCAAGAGAAATTTAACAAACACAAAGATGTAAATTTGTGATGGGTGAAAATTCCATTGATTCATCATAAATTAAGTTAATAAGATAAAATCTTAATTTTTAGATACTTTTTCTAAATTTGGGTGATTATTTTGATATCATGATAGAAAATTCCAGAAAATATACTTATTTGATATATTATGATTTCATAATAACAATTTCATCCTTTGGCTGTCATATTTGTCAACTTACTCATTATTTACTACTCTATGAAATAAATATCAAAGATAAATTTTTTATTCCTGAATCACGAAAATTAACTTTTAACAGATCATATAATGAATAAAATAATAAAAAACTTTTTCCCTATTTTTACAAAAAACAAAATCCCTAGAATAATTTAAGATGATACTCAAAATAAATAAACCTTCATATAAAGCAATAATACATTAATCCATAAAATTCAATAATAACCCAAAGGTTTAACGTTGAAAATTCCATAAATAAATCACCCTACATCTCAATCAACCAAAATAAACTCAACATTAAATAATTTTGAAAAATCAAATGTTATCTCATACCCTTTAGTTTACACCTTTAAATATCTAATAACACTCTTCCCAAATAATCCTTTATATTAAACCTAATGGTTATATTTGACACAACCCAATAAAACTTCTCTAGAAATATCATTAATCACCTCAAAATAAATAATATTTGATTCTATAATATGATTACCAAAATTGAACTAATATTTATCCATCAAACTGTTGGATTTAAAATAAGTCATATTAACTCGTACATCATATAGTCTAGTTATAGGCATTGCACCAATATCTCTATTCAGTTGAGGGTTCAAGCCCCATGACCTTGTTGAATGTGATGGGTTGTCACCCGACATACGTGTTATCCTTTTTATAAAACTATATTAATATAATTACTATAATTTTCCCAAAAAAATTACAACAATATACAAGGAATCACATCCAAAAGTACGAAATAGTCTAGTAGTCTTGGTAAACTAGATACATACTTCAATAACATATTAGAATTTCAAAATTAAAATTAAACATAGAATTTTCTTTGAGAACATCATTATTCCCTATAGAATATCCATGCATATCAATCATAAAAAACTTCTTGGCGTCATGGGGAAATGAAATATAAGAAAGGGGTAAACTTTAATGCTCATCAAGCGTAAGCTTATAAAAGAAGTTAACATGAATAAATAATACATACTCAATATGTCAAGGTAAATTATAGAAACACATTACATTTAAGAAATAACTTGAATATAAATAATAATATGGAAGGAATAAATGATGATCAAGTAATTCCATATAAATAATCACATGATCTTTAAAATTATCCATGGATATTCAGAAGAAATAGAATAATCACATGGATATCAATAAATAATCTCATGATGATGGAATTCATAATGAAATACATCATAGAAATGCCATCAAGTCCTCATTACATGAAATAATATATAAATGTGTAAGGGATCATCTGAATACCCAATCCAGTTTTTCATAGGAGGCCTATCTATGCATCAAGGGGATATTTCAGGCCCCAATAATCACTTATGAAGTTTAATTTATTCCACATATGAAAGGGGAGAAACATAATGAAATAAACCTTCATATTGAAAAACTAGCATATAAAATAATAAAAATATCCCCAATCTATAAACATAATCAAAATAAATATTTGTATTGAAAACTAGCCTAAAAATTCAAAAACTCTCCCTTATCAATACACAAAATCAGAAACTATCTAGAGTAATATGGATAATGATATAAAAAAAGTACATCCCTAGTTAAAATGGTCATAAATAATCTAGATAAATATCAATGATGGTATCATTACAACCTATCCATAGTGGATTATAAGTAAAATAAGGCATATTTTCATTAGTGAATTAAAATACCAAACAAATATCCTTTAAAAATAAATGATGTAAAATACCATTTTCACCATCAAATTTAAAACAACAAAAAATCAAGAATATTAGGAAAAAATTTTCTTTGAAAAGAACCATGGAAACTTTTAAAGGAAGCTTCAAATAAATGAGTGGTTAGGACTGCAAGAAATTTTATTCATGTAAAGTATAATAAAACAAATATTCCTTTCACTTCTTTGATAAAAAGTCAAAAAGTACCACATTTGGGAAATGAAATGAAGATTCATTTTAATTTTTTTAAAAAATTATATCATGTCTAAAAATATCTTTAATAAATCATTTGGATAATGTTAAAAATATTCATTATTATTTTTAGAAAACATTGATATTGAAGAAAAATGATTTTTGACCGAAGAAATAAAAAAAATAAGAATTTATAAAAAAATATTTTATCAATAATTTTATGTATTAGAGAGAGGAAAATGGTAATATTACTTGATATTTTATTAAATAACCATAACATAATAAAATATATTAGGATTAATATATAAATATTAAATAATTCCCTTGATAAATACTTAAACATAAAAGTCTTTAATAATGATTAGATTGTGAAATAAACTATTACCACTTTGGTAACTTTTGAATCATAACTACCATGAAATAAATAACTCCAAATGAAACATTAAATACCATTAATATAAATATATTCATGATGTAAAATATCAAAGGGGCAGTATATACACCATAAAAAATAAATAAGTGGTTAATATATCATATATCTCACAGAATTAAAAGTGAGATGAGAAACTGTTACCTCAGGTCTGATTTCCTTTATACATGTTTTAAAGTCTTTTATAATAAATATTTATTTAATAAAAATATATTAAAGAAAAATAATCATATACATCATACCATATATTATTTTATAATTACTTTTTATTACTTTTTTATTAATAATTCTTCATTAAAAACACTATTTTGGGTGATAACTGATTTATTTTTCACGTATCTTTTGGTTTGGTAGTTTTAGTCCTTGTACTTTGATAATGGTTCCATCATCTACTGAATTTTAAACATGATATAAAAAAAATTCCATGTGTTATTATTGATAATATTCCATAAAATTTAGAGTTATAAAAATGAGTTTTTACGTTCATGGAGACGGTAGGTTGCACGTGCGCATGAACGATGTTTTTCATTTTTTTAAAGATATAAGTAAATAAATTAAGTAATAATTAAACCTTAAATAATCATTATTATATCATATACATAATATATTTTCATCAAATCCATCTTTATTACCAACCATGTCAAAATAAAATGAAAAACGAATCACATCGCTTCATGGAGGTGGTAGTCTACATGTTTGCACGAGCGACATTATCATTTTCTAATGGACTGGAAGGTAATAATATATATGTGATATTATAATTAAAAAATTATAGTTATGTCATAAATATCATATATATCTATATATATTAAATACATCATTATATTCCACCGTGAAAGGTGGTGATGGAAGACAAATTTCATTGGTTCACGAGGCAGTAGTCCACCCTACACACGATCAACATTTTTGCTTCCCATTTTATGGAAGAGGACATAGATAAAGGCCATTAAATTAACATAATAAAATTTACATATATTGGAGATACATGCGATATTATTTTATTATAGTTTATGAATTTTTAAAGTATATTTAAGAATTAATAAAATGAAAATGAATGGTTATGATGTATACCTCTTCTTTAGAAAACCTATTTAAGTTTATACCTAAAGCCTTCCTAAAACCATTTTCTGATAAAAAAATGGACTCAAAGTATTTTTGAGGGATTATAGGAAGTTATTTGGGTAGTTATTGGATGAAAAAAAGTTCTTTGGTAGTGTTAATAGAAGGGGAGAGGAGGTGCTCTTTTATAAGTGTTGTAGAAGGACACACTGCAGATTTTTAAAAGAATAAATTATACACACATTTTTCAAATGAAAAAATAATCCAAAATTGGTAATTATTAAAACTTATATGATATAAGTTATATATATGGCTAAAAAATAAAAATTTGAGTAGTTTTTAGGAAATTTTAACCGTTATATGTTTTGTTTAACTTTCCTGTAAACTCGTTTTAATCTTAACCATGATAATTACCTTTTATTATTTATACTATTAATTATGAAAAAATTTATATTTAATTTAGTATATAATATTAATTTTTATGTTTTACAGTATGAAATCCATTTTCCAAATTCAATTCACAAAAGTGGTAGAAAATAATTTAAATTAAACCCACAACTACGATGAAAAATGGATTTCCAATAAAAATATATTCTAAAGTATAAAAGGTTTTTATATCAAAATTGAACATGAAATTTATTATAATGACAAAAATTATATTATTAATAATATAATTTAAAAAAATTACTTTTAAACCATTTTAAAAAAATGAATCTTTATAAATTCTTTAAATGAAGAGACAAATTTCAAGAAGAATTAATATTTTTCACTATTTATTGAAAAATTAATATTTCTAGAAAATTATCAAGAATTCACTCTATGATAATTTTGATATTTTTATTTTTAAAATTAACTTCATTTTTTCAAATTAATTCTCTAAAAGTGTCAAAATAATAATTTTAAAATAAGTGTGCTAAATGTGATAAAACCCCTTTTTATAAAAATACAATTTTTTAGAAAAATATATATTTTTATTTAAAATGTTTTTTATTTCAATTTATACTTTATTGATAACTAATTTTTTTTTATAAATGTGTAAAAAATATAATTTTTTTTAAAAAATTATTACTACTTATACTTTCAAATTTAATGTTTTGGTTATAATAGTATACCATATTTTAGTTCATTTTGATTTGGGATTGTGTGTACTAAAAGCTATTAAAGAGATTAAATTTTAATAAATACATCATATAGAGTTAGTGTGTTACATTATCCCCTTATTAAATGAATTATGTCCTCAAAATTTGAACTTGGTATTGGAAATTAAGGGATTGGTATTTGAAAATACATTTAATGAAAACCCACATTTTAAAAAGGGTTAGTAAAACCTTCTCTAGAAAAGAGGGAAAGGGGATATAAAGGTCATCTAGAATAACACATAATTAGTTTTCCATGTGGGATAAAATTTATTGGAATTGGAAATATACCAATTGAAGAAAAGTATAAATAATTATGGAGAGTGATAAATATCATTAATCACAAGAATGTGAATGATCAAGAGAAAGCCAAATACCACAAAGCCAGAAATCTATTTTGGGTAAAAAGACCATTGATTCATATGAAATGAATGTAAATATCTAACAATTTTATTTCAATATCCTTATACTAATGTTGAGAGATTCTTTTACTATCAATATAGAGAATATGTGAAAATATTTCTATTTGATATCTTTTTATTTCATAAGAAAAATTTCATCATTTGTTTGTACTATGATAAACTTCCACTTTAGTTATTAATATATGAAATAAATATAAAAGGTGATTTTTTTGCTAGAAGTACTAAAATTAACTTCTATAAGATCATATAATCCAAAAAAATAATAAGTTATGTCTCATATCTTTACTAACACAAAATTCAATGGCATAATGTTAGTTGATACCCAAAATAAATAAACCTCCATATAAAGGAATAATATATTCCATCCAAGATAAATTTTTTATTAAGAGAAAGTCTAAAAACAAACACACAACTCCCCCAACCTAAGGGGATCTAAAATAATGTAATTCGAGGGCATCCCCTCTAATTAAGTTCATCGTCTCTGGTTTCAACGTTAAATAATTTTCTAACCTCAAAGGTTATCTCATAGCCTTTTTCTTATACCTCCAAATACGCAATAACATTATTCCTGACTAATAATTTATGTTAAACCTAATGGTTATATATGTATCAACCACTAGTTGAAAAAGTTCCTGAACGTCGGTTTTTAACCGATGTTGAAGTCACCGACGTAAAAAATATGACTTTTGTACATCTATTTTTGTAAACCGACACAAAAAATAAATTGCATTTATTTTTTAGCATCTATTTTGTAAAAAACAGAGGACCAAAAATCTCATCCTCATCATTTTTGGTGTCAGTTTCTTTAAAAATAGGCGCCAAAAAGTTGAAAAAATAGTATCGGCATCAGTTCTATAAAAAAACAGATGCCATAAATGGGAAAAAATTATTGTTGGCATTTATTTTTTAAAAAACCGATGCCAAAAGTAATTTTTTTCTTCTATGTTTTAGATAATTTCCTAAGATTCCATTCTGACTATTCTTGGAGCTAAAACGGAGTAACAGATCAAAAGTTATGTCCGTCAGAAGTTGAAGTTGTAAAAGTTTCGATTGATACAACTCGTTGTAAAGAAAACATGATAAACATGAATTAATATCGCATACACAAAATGATATAAAATAAACATAATCCTTCAAACATATTTCAATGGTTTTTGGAGATTCCATTGAATTGATGTGTTTTTTATCATCATATCTCTTATATTTAGTAAAGAACCCATGCGATAATAAAAAAGGTGATCGATAATTAAATGTACACCATGGTTGGTAAATCTTATCTGAATGTTTTATATTTTTAACTTGATAATATAAGTAAATAATAATTATAAGAAATCTAATAGAATTTATTAGAAATTAAAGACAATAATTATAATGAAAATAAATGAATAGAATAGGTACCGTGATCAAATTAACGATTATAGCCGTGTTGAAAACATGATTGAATCGAAGAAGTTGAAAATGATAAATGGAGGAGAAAGGGATTTATATATAGTAAATGTAAATATTTTTTATTTCTTTGTATGAAAATATAGGCGAGATTTTAAAAAGATAAACATGCATTGTGAAAAAAATTAAAATTTTGATCCCGTGTATTGGCGAATACTCTTTGGCGTCTATTTTTTTAGACCGATGAAAAAGAGGATTTACATTGGTCTTTTGGAATCAGTTTTTTTATAAAAGCGATGCCAAAAATGACAATTGATATCATTTTTGGCATCAGTTTTTAAATAAACTGACGCTAAAAAGTTAAAAAAATTTACTTCTCACGTCGGTTCTTTTAGAAACCCACACCAAAAATTAAAAAAAATTGTTTTTGGCATCTGTTTTTAAATAAATTGATGTGAAAACTTTAAAAATAACTTTTCTCATTGGTTTTTTTAAAAACCCACGTTAAAAGTAAAAGTAAAAATTATTTTTCATGTCAGTTTTTAAATAAACCGATGCCAAAAATTTTAAAAAAAAATTTTGCATCGTTTTTTTAAAAAGTGAAGAGTAAAACTAAAAAAATGTTTTGGAATCCATTTTTATGAAAACCGATTCCAAAAGTTAAAAAAATTACCTTGAATTAGAAAATTCCTTCAACTTCGATTTGACTGGTTGTGGAGCTAAAATGGAGTTACGGATTAAAATTTACGGCCTTTGAAAGTTGGACTTCTTTAAGACTTTTCTTAGAGAAGATAAACTTCCAACATCCATTACTTTTAATTCGTAACTCTGTTTCTACTCCATGACAAGTCAAAACAAAGCTTAGGGAATTATCTAAAACACTGTATATTTTTTTAAAACTTTTGTTGTAGGTTTTCATAAGAACCGATGCTAAAATATTTTTTTATTTTTTTCACATCGGTTTTTTAAATACTGACACCAAAACTAATTTTTTTTAGTTTTTGGCATCAGTTTTTAAAAAACCGATGCCAAAAAGTCTCTGAAAACATATTTGACGTCATTTTATAAGAAACAAACATCAAACTTACGATGTTAAAAACCATTTTTCTACTAGTGAACCCAATAAAATGTCTCCAAAAATATTATTAATCACCTTAAAATAGAAAATATTTGATCCTATAATATATTTCCCAAAACCAACCTAATATTTACCAATGAAATTATTTGAGAGAAAATGAAATATTTACTAGTACATCATGTAATCTATTGGTAGGAGACACACCCTTGTTTCCCATTGGTTATGGTTTCAAGCCCCAAGACTTTTCTAGATGTGATATGTTTTTCTATATACTGAAAACTATATTAATATAATTCTTATTAAAATTTTAAAAATATAATAAAAATCATCAAAAATAACATCAATCATCAAATAAATTTTTTGGCACCATGGTTTTCTATACATCATATTTTCCACAAAATTAGATAATATTAACCCGATAGGTTTTCAATAATTTTAAACTTATTTCCACAAAATTAAAGTCATTATTACTCAAATAACCTTTTCAATAAATCACATAAAAATCCCATGTGTAATATTACCACAACTATCTCCCAAAAAACTATTATTCATCTTGGACTTCCATCACTTAAAACCTCAAAAAGGGGTGTCTAAGATTGTGAACGTATGATCAAACTTAAAATCATAAGCCCATAATGGTATCCATAGATATTAAGTTAATATTAGATGAATAAATATATTCTTACATAAATTAGCACAATCCTTATATGTTTCATAATTCTTTTAACCAAAATACAATTGATAAAAATAATTTTATAACCTAATTCATGGATCCTAATACATAAATAATTCAACCGTTTTACTTTAATTATTTTTATAACATAATTCCCCCCTTGGTCCAGGAGTTAACCTCTAAAATAGGGCATTGAATCAGATAATCCTTAAGTACCCTACATTTAATACCAAGAATTATAAATGGGTCCTATGATGAAATTTATTTCTTCTCATCACACTCGTTATTTTTCCTCAGTAATTCATTGCTTTATGCCCTTATTTTCCACACATAATTTTTTTCCTATTTCTTTGAGACATTCTCTTTGGTGTCTATTTCCATATTTCTCAAATTAAGGAAATTTATCACTCCTTCCTCCATGGTGTCCACCACCCATTATCTCAATGAGCTCCATTATTCTCTTGTTTGGTGAGTCCAAGAGTTGGTTAAGGTACATGTTGTTACTCATATATTGTGATAACTAATTTGGAACAATCATGATATATTTTAGTCTAGTCATTATCCCATTTATTAATCATAGTTACCACACTTTCCATCATATTCAATATTAACATGATTCCTTCAGGCTCAATTTATTAACTAAAACAAAAAAGAATAGAGTGAGAAATAATAATCATAATGTAAAACCATATAATCTGTTATAGGATGTCTAAATCATGACACATTATTTTCATTATAATAAACCTTCGGTTTAACCTGGCTCATTCACTGCCATAATTTATTCAAATCCACATAATGGTTCATTATTAAAATGTTTAATAACCCAAGAATATCCTCTGGGATTGTTAAACTAGGAGTGCATCAAGTATCGTTGTCATGTACTAGGTGATGATCAAGTAAAATCCCAATATTCCCTTTTTGGATTTATTACCCTTAGGTAAGACTATTCCAAATCCACATCTTCTTATCATATCCATACAAGGATGTACTACTAGGAAAACCATAGAATCTGAACCTTACCAAAACCTTAGGATGTTATCGTATACATTGAAATATCCTCAAAGTCATCCATAAGGTCATGTTCTATAATATATGTTTTTCTATATCTAGTTTCCAAGGTTTTTAATAATCTGACTCTAATACCAACTATAAATACCCATACCCTAGTAACCTATAATTGGTGGTTATTTTGTTACATTAGAACTAGATACAAGTAGTCACATCTCGAAGGAATGAATAGTTTATTAGTCTTTGAAGACTAGATCCATACTTTGATCTCATATTAAAATTGAAAACATAAAATAAAACATATAATTTTCTTGGAGAACACCATGAATCTATTTATAATATCACTGAATATCAATCATAATACACTTCTTTGAATCATGGGGAAAGGAAACATAAGAAATGAGAGATCTCTAATTCTAAGTAATGGTATGTGTATAGTGGAAGATATCATGAATAACTAAGGAATAATCAATATGGAAAGGTAAATAACTAAAAATCAAGATATTTAATCCATAAGTTGAACATGAATACTAATATTATAGAAATAACTGATGATCAAATAATTCCATATAAATAATCACACGAGCTTGATACATATCCATAGATATTCTAGCTAATAGAATAATCACATGGACATTAATAACTATTCTCATAAGGATGGAATTACTAATTCCTAACATCATTACCATACCATAAAGGCCTAATTCTAACAGATCTTATATAAATGGGTAAGTCCTTATCCAAATATATAGTCTAGTTTGTCTCATGATATCTATCAATGCATTGAGGGCCTATAGATAGCCCTTCCCATCACATACTAAGTCCAATGTATTCCTTGTATTAAAGGGAATAAACATAGTCATGTAAACATTCATATTAAAAAACTAGAATATTAAATTTTAATAATTTAACCAATAAAAAAAACTAAATCAATGAAAAAATTCATATAAGAAAACTAGCATACGAAATGTTAATATTTTCCCATATCAATAAACATAATCAAAAACCATCTAGATTAATTTAGGGAATAATTTAAAAATAGTATATTCCCAGTCAAACTGGTCAGAGAACCATCTAGAAAAATAATAAGAATGGTATAGTTACAACATATTACCAATGTATAGTAATTAAAAGGAGGGTTTATATCATTAATGTGTAGAAATAACATAAAAATTCCATTAAAAAATTCTTGAGAAAAATATCATTTTAAATTTGAAAATCACCTTCAAAAACTAAAAATTTATAGTATATTAGGTAAAAAATTTTATTTAAAAATAACCTTGTAAATTTTCAAAGGAATATTAAAAAAATGAGTGGTCATGATGGTATGTAATTCTGTACATGTCATATAAGTAAAAAAATCCTTTCCATAATATTAAAAATGGTTAAAAGTACATAATTTATAAAATGTCAGAAATATTTATTTCAATTTTTTTTTATAAAAAGTAAAACATGGATTAATATTTTCTTAATAATTTAGATAATGTTAAAAATATTTCTAAAAATAATTTTAAAAAATGGATATGGAAGAAAACGGATTTTCGACTGAAGAGAGAAATAAAGTCAGCTTTTCATAAAATTATTTTCTCAATAATTTTAACTTTCAAAGATTGAAAAATGGAGATATTACTTGAAAATTTCAGGAATAACCAGATTAAAAGAAAATATATTGGGTTTAGGATATAAATATTTAACTATTCTCTTAAGAGAGACTTAAATATAAACAATCTATAATAATGATGAGATTATGAAGTAAACCCTTACCAGTTTAGTAAATTTTGAATCGTAATCCATATAAAAGAAATATATTAAAATTAAAATTTTAAATAAAATTAATATAAAGTGATTAATGACATAAAATATAAAATATAAAACATATATACCACAAAAATTTAATAATTGGTGAATATATCGTATGTCTCACAGAAGTAAAATTGAGACAAGAAACCTTGACCATAGGACTGATTTTCGTTAATACATGTCCAAACATCCAATAAATTAAATATATATTATAATAAAGTTAAATAAATATACTCATATATAACATATATTATTTCCTTATGTCATATTATCATAATTTTATTAACAAATCATTATTAAAAACTCTACAATGGGTTATAACTGCTTTATTTTTCAAATATGTTTTGGTTCAGTAGTTTTGGTCCTTAAAATTTGATTATGGTTCCATCATATTCAGAATATTATATATATTCATTATATAATTATTAAAAATAGTATATAAAAGTTTGAGGTTGGAAAATGAGTTACACCGTTCGTGGAGACGGCCGGCTGTATGTACGCATGAATGCTAATTTTATTTTTTAAAGATGGAAAGAAAGAAAGTTAAGTAATAATTAAAAATTAAATAATTATTATCATATAATATATATTAATTAAATATATCTTTATTACAATCCTTTTCATAATAAAATGAAAAAAATTTCACGTAACTTCATGGTGGTGGTAGTCCACATGAACGCACGAGTGACTTTATCATTTTTCAAAGGATTGGAAAGTAAGAAGGTTGATGTGATATAATAATTACATAAGTGTAATTATGTAATAAATATAATATATATAAAATAAATCCATCATTATATCCATCCATTAGAGGTGGTTATTGAAAATGAATTACATCGGTTCCCAAGGCGATAGTCCGTCGTACACATGATCGATAGTTTCGTGTCCCATTTGAAATACGATGAGATAGATATAGGTCATACCATTTACATAATAAATTTTCAGTTTATGGGAGATACTAGTTTAATTATTTTAATATATTTTATTGATATATAAATGATTTAAAGGAATAAATAAAATGAAAACGCATGGTTAATAACTATACCTCTTCTTTAGAACACCACTTTAGGTTTATTCCCAAAGCCATATGAGATTCATTTTATGATAAAAAAAGAGATATAGGTTGTGGGAAGGGATGTAAGGAATTTACATGGGTAGGTATTATCTGAACCAAAGAGTTTTGGAAGTATTAATAGGAGAGGATAGGGGGTTCCCTTTTATAAATGGGGGAAAGGAAACACATGGAAGTTTTGAAATGAATGAATTGTAACCAAGTTTTTAACATGAAATAAGGCTCATAAATGGATCATAATCAATATTTTGATGAGTTAAGGTCCCAATATGTAGATAAAATATGAATTGGACAATTGTTTAGGCCATTTTAACACTTATATTTTTAGTTTAACCCCTAGTAATCCAGTTTTTATCCTTAACTGTGGTAATCAAGTTATACTATTTTTGTTAATAATTATGGAAAAAATTAAGTTTAAATTATTATATAATATTAATTTTTTTATTAAAAATATGGAATCAATTTTTTTCAAATTCAATTCACATAAGTGATCAAATTTAATTTAACATTTAACCTATAGATGTGATGAAAACCGATTTTCCAAAGAAAATTTTTCATAAGCATAAACATTTTTATAATAAACTTGAACTTATAATTGATTACAATCCTATAAATTGGATTAATTATAATTTAATTTAACTAATTTTACATTTAGAACAATTTTAAATAATATTTAACTTTGTAAATGTTTAATACAAAAGGCCTACTTTCAATGAAAATCCTTATTTTTTTACGATTCATCAAAAAATTAATATTTTTAGAAAAAAATAATAACTATAAGATAATTTTGATATAATGATTTTAAAAATGAAGATCATTTTTTCAAATACATTTTCTGAAAGTTAAAAGATTAATTTTAAAATAAGTACACAAAATGCGAAGAAACTTCTTTTTAAAAAAATATAGTATTAAGCATAATAATAGATTTATTATCATCCCATAATAAAATATTTTATTAAATACAAAATATATAATTTTTTTCACTAATAGTGAATTATTTATTTATTTTAAGATGAAATCACATTATGTACATAAATATAATATTTCATAAAAACATTTCTTTTGCTTTCAAATTATTTTTATTAATATTTATAATCGATTGATAACTAATGGATTTATTTTATATATGTTTAAACCATATAATTTTTATAATTTTGTTAGTCCTATTAATAGATGCCAATTTAATTGCTAGGTTATTATGGTCATATTTAAATAATATATATCATGGGTCATTTAAGCTTAATGTTATGTGTAACATGAGCTATGGAATGAATAAAATTTATATAGGGAGGAATATATTCTAAAATATTTGTGTGTTATGGATTTCACATATGTGTCATCAACCTATATTCTTCACATATGTCTAATATACCCAACTTCATCATGATCATATGACATCACAGTGTATGATAATATGTAAAAGTGCGCAAGTCATTACATGAATTAATAATAATATTAAAGTATAAGGATCATTACAGATGATCATAGATAGGAATATTCAATGACACATAAACATGTGGATTTCCTAAAATCATATCTATTATCATAATCTATCACCTTGAAGATTACCAAGTGAAAGATTCATATGAAGAAGTCCCATCTTCTTAAGAGTAATCACACATGAAAATCAACATACTTTGTTCACCATAATAGAATTTAATATAACAGTAGAATAAGGTTTAAGAATATCATTAAATAATTTAAAGGTTCTCACCATAGTAGAGAACTATGATTCCCTTTTTAGTGTAATAGATACTCTAGAACATTATTACATTTAATTAATGCATAACAATAAACAATATATAATAAGGAATTTAATTAATATTCACCTATTTGAATAAAACTTAAATATAAAGTACCAATAGTTGGTTCTTGGAAACCAACTCCAATATATACATTTATTTATACTAAAGAATATTTAATGGCAATCCATTTTACTATCAATTAAGAGAGTGTTAATATACTCTTAATTTGGGAGAAATCATAACATACCTTGGCGGGTTCAATATACTAAAATATAAGAAAACATTATACCATTATCCACCAATATATCCAATAATCATAAAAGTATAATTCCATCAACCTGGATGTGGTGATGCTCAACAATATGATGAAGTTGGTGAAATTCTATGACAAAAATTTTAAGATGTGAAAAAATAGGATGAACTTTCTACTTGAAACTTTCAAATTTGTGTTTATTCTCTAAACTCCAAATCCCCCCACTATCGATGATAAGATGCTTCAAGTTTACCATGTAGAAAAAATGGGATAATGATGATCTCATGTGTTGAGGACACATACTCATCACATTATCAATTGACCTATATGAAACTTACCAACACCTTCCGATGAAAAATGATATATGATACACTTTGGAACAAAATTACCTCACTAAGTAAGAAAGTTTATTTTATAATAAATGGTTGATAATATATCTATTATAGACCAATTATATGAAATTAAATTAATCTTACAATATCTAAAGAAAAATAATATGAACATGGATGATTCCATCATTATAACATATACCATTGATAAACTTCCCCCTTCTTGAAATAATGTTAAAATTTATCTAAAACACAAGACAAAATATATTTCCCTTAATCAGTTACTCAAATACCTACAAATTGAGAAGGAATATAAAAATAATGAGGAGGGAAACAAACCTAATGATGAAGAATCCAATGTCATCATGGAACAGGGTGTGGGAATATATGCGACCTCAAAGGGGAAAAATTTCCAACCCATCATTCAAAAGGAAATGTAAAATTTAAGAAGGAGAAATGGGTGTACTACTTTTCTGGAAAGACAAGACACTTCTAATGGGGATTTAATCTTCATCATAATAATTATAGTGAAAACACTCTAAATGAAAACATTTTATCCATGACCGTTGAAGTGAATATACCCAAGGATAACAATTCTTTATGGATCGATTCTGGTGCTCCACGAGATGTGTACCACAAAAATATCTCTTCATGAGAATGTAATTAATAAAATAAGGGACATCGCTCTATATGGAAAAAACTATAAGAATAAAAATATAAAAGAAGGGTTTGGTTGATCTTGAGTTGACTTAAATAAAGATCCTCACTTTAAATTATGTCTTATATATTCCTAGAGCTCATAGGAACTTAGTCATGAGAATATTTTTAAACAAGAATGGGTTTAAGCTTTTATTTGAGGTAGATAACTTAGTTCTTTCTAGTGGTGATATATTTGTTGGAAAGGGGCACCTGTATGATGGATCATTAATATTAAATATATTTTTTACTTAATAGAATATTTTAATTTATGGAATAATAGATTGTTTCATATAAATTTTAAGAATATCCAAGATATTTTAAGAATGAAATTATAACATAGTATAGATAAAAATGATAATAAATGTGTTACTTTCATGTAAAATAAAAAAGTTACTTTCATGTAACTTATAACATTTATTGATGGTTGTATTTGATTTTTACATGTATATATTTTACATGTTAATGATGAAGTTGTATATGAATTTACTATCTATAAAAATGTGGTTGAAAACTAATGTGGAATTAAAATTAAATGACTTAGATCCAATAAGGGAGGAGAATATTATTTTCCTTTATTGTTTGAATCCCATGGTACCTTACATGAAGTAATAAATTTCTATACACCTTAACAATACAATGTATCTAAGATAAATAATATTAAATTAATATTAATGGTCAATTCCATGATTTATATCTCATTTATCTTTAAATTATTTTGGTGAGATTCATTTTTAACATTGGTCACTTCTTAAATAGGTTCCCCACAAAAGTGAAGGCAATGGATCTATATGAATTGTGGAATAATGGAAACCAAAACAAAATTATTTAGAGGTTTTTGGTTTTAATTCAATATAATCCATTATTTCATGGATATAGAATATAATTATTTAGTATATATTAATATAGTTATTTAATCTAGATATGTTATCTTTAATTAATCAATATTTACATATTTACCTAAGATAATACAAATAGAGGAATATACTCAAATAAAAGAATATTTTAAGAAGGTACATCCATAGAGATTCATAAAAGTAAATAGCCTTAGATACCCAAGTCATATGGATTTGATTTATATATATACATTTTATAAGAAAAAATGATAACATTATTATGAAAACATTGATTTTGATTAGTATAGAGTCTAATTCAAAAACAATAAAAGAATATATGTTATTTTCTGATGTATCTCTTTAGAATAAAACTATAAATGATAAAATATAATCTATAACAAAATATTTTGATTCTTGTCGATATTATATAAGGTTCAAAAATGAAAGGTTATAAGTGGGTATTTAGAAGAAGGAAAATATTCGATGGAACAGTTGAAAAATATAAAGTTATATTGGTAGTGTCACAAACCAACCCTAATACCCGATTACTCTGATACCCAATATGACACCAACATATCTTAAAGGGTGTTCTCAATCCCCATTAGTTTGAAACTAGAACATATAATCATATAATATAAATATAGGAAAAAAATTTCCACAAAAATAGTGGATGATAAAGATACATGTTACTATGCTTAAAACTCCTCAAGGAGACAGAACTAGAAACCAAAAAAGAATATAAAAATACAAAAAGTACACCATAAAAGTAATTAATGTCTAAAAATAAAATCTAAATGCCCCAAATTACACGTCAATACAATCCCCAAGGTGCTTTCCCTTTACTTGGACATGGTAGCATAAATTCTACAAATGCCCAATGGAAATAGTAGGGCGTGAGATTAAAATCCCAGTAGGGTCTCACCAATTGTTCCATATAAGACTCCAAAAAAATCAAAAATTCATTCCATCAATTTTAAATAAAAGTGGGATGACAGTATAATTTCATATTTTAAACAAAACATGCTTTTTATTTCAAATGATGGAAATTTTTCAAACTATGGATTAAGTAAACATTTTATATAAAATAGTTTATATAAATTACAAGGAATGAGTAAAGAAGTTTTAAAATCAGTGGAATATATATCAAAATAATAACAATAATAACCACTGTCATCTTTCCTAATGTATGATAGTTTCTAGTTATAGGATCCTCACACATTTCACATTAGTAATCAGTATTAATATGTGTACAAATGTCCCTCATGATCACGCTGAATATGATTCATCCACATCCCATAGGGGATAAGATATTTCAAAATAAGTTTTTTTTAAAATTTTTATCATTAATTTATTTTCAAGGAATTACCATCCTATCATGACTGTCCAAAATAAACCTCTAACTTCCCAGCCTCACATGTGATCAATCAATCAATCAATAATTGGAAAATCATTTCAAACCAGTTCAAAAAAAATGTCTGATTTACAATTTCTATATGGAAATGTTATTCCAAAAATCAACACATGGGTTTTTCATCAATTCATACCTTTTAAAACCAAAACTAATCATAGGTTTTTATCATTTCAATTTAGACAACTTTTATCAAAAATAAATTCACAATTCTTTTCATAATTTTCATTAATTTGAAAATACGCCCCTATATCCAATTCCATTTGAACTGAGGGGTTTTCCCAATATCCATATCATATAAATTTCGATCCCAATTCAAATAAAATTGGGGTTTTTAAAAAATAAATTTTAAAAAATCAAGAATAATAAATAATTAAAGGTGTAATCAATCAGAAAATATTAAATGAAACCACATGCCTTTTTCACAAAATCACAACACCTACAACGAGACTCACAAATGGAAAATAAAGGAACATAAGATCTAAGAACACAACCTTGAATCAAGATTCAACAAAATAAAGTTTAGATACATCAATTCCAAGATGATCTATCAAACCCCAAGGAGGAAAATATTGTGATATGGAAGAGACAAGAAGACCACTTACCTAAAAAGATGCACCACAACTAAAACGATGATCAATCACTGATTGAATGATTTAGAGGGATTGGAAATCTCCAAAATCACCTAGGAAGAGATTCTATCTTAATAGAAAGGAAACCAAAATTAATGAAATAATAATTTCATCCAAACCTCCTATTTAAAACCAATACTCAGGATTTTACAAGGTGTGTAACCCCATTACATGTTGTGTAGTATTCAGGTCCCATATATGCCAAAAAACCCATCAAATTTTATTAAAAATATGATTTTTAATATTTTCACAGTGTATAAACTACACATGGTGTTTTTTACTGTAATGTCCCGGATTTTTCCATGTATTATTTTTAATATTATATGGGAATTATTTCGAGACCAGACTTGGAGTCGGAGTGCAGTTCTAAGGCCCAGTGACCCCGGAACAAATGTTTGAATTTAATTAAATAATTCAATAACACACGCATGAGTTTTTCTTGAAAAAGTTGAATAACTCCTGAACGGGTGCACAAATCAGAAATCCAAGGGTACCATTGCGTTTAGAGCAGCAATTTTACCTTAGACGAGGCCTAACACTGGTCGGCGCATGTCGGTGGTGAAATATGGTTTTTGGATGTAACCATAATAAAATATTTAATAAAAATATTTTATTAAATCTTGTTGAAGCAAATATCTTTTATCTTTTTAGATAGACATTGGCGCATGGGTCCAGGGTTACAGACCTCATAACCCTGAAACCCTTAGAGGCTCCTGAGGCTCTAGAGGAACCCCCAACGAGGAGGCGACGTTCTTGACGGGTTTCGCCGCTGACGATGACGCGGCGACCGGATCTTCGCCAATGAAAACAGTGGATCTAGGTAGGATGTTTGATTCTGATTTCCTTTCCCCGTTCTTGATTCCTACGACGAACGCGGACTAATCAATGAAAAGATTATCCCACAGATCAATAATTTTTGCGGGATGGGATTTTGCGGGGATTTTGGGGATTTATTCTTGATGGTTATTTTTGGTTTCGTTTTTCCTTATAATGGCGATGAACCAAGACTGACATGAACATCGATCGTGTTTTATCTCTCTCGATTTTTTGTGCTTTTCCTCCCCGATTTCTTGCGTTCTTCATGTGCGTTCTACATGTTCTTCAAGGAGATATGAACAATGGATCATTGCGCATCCATTGTGTGATGCAATGATCCCAAATTGATGATCTGGCATTAGGAAAACCCCACGGAGGTGCGGCTGCGGTGGCAATGGATGGATCGAAGCGGATCAAAAGATATCTTTCTTCAAACATTTTTTGTACGGGTGACCAAAATCGGATTTCAGAGCCAATTGAAGGCCCTAAACCCACAGATTTAGCATCAAAACAATGAGGTGACCTGATATCTTGAGTTTTATGGGAAACAGATAGCAGAAATGAGATCTGGATGATTGGCCAAGGCATGAGGAGGAAGACGACGGTTCTGGAAATTTCCCGACTACACGAAGTGTAGTATGAGCTACAGGGCGTGTGTTCACCGGCGGGCCACCTGGCATGTACTCCGGGAGTACACAGACACGATTTGGGTACACATCTAAGGACACGACGTGTATACCTCTCCCCGGCTAGACCCGACCAGATACACGGGATACTCTGTGTACTGGTACACGGGCATGGAAACACGGACAGACACCGTGTACGGGCATACGTCCAGAGTACATGGTTGCTTTCCAGTTGACAAGACACGGCGTGTGCTTTGAATTACACGCCACGTATATAATTTTCTACACGGCTTAGATTTCAGACATGGGCCATTTCACACGGGCAGTACCCGGAGTCAAGGAACACGACATGTAATTCTTCTACACGCCTTCTAGTTACTTTTTATACAAAAAGCCTAGAGTCACGGGCCGTTTACATGGGTAGTACGCAGATTCAAGGAACACGGTGTGTGGTCCTACGACACATCATGTAACCTGTTCTACATGGCTTGAGCCATTTGTCTTCCGTGAATTGGACTAGTTTCCTCCGGGTTCGTCCCCTGGGTCTTTCCCCTGAAGGTTTTCGGTATCATTTCCTACGTATAGGAGTATGATCCCTTCAGCAGGAATTCCTGAATAGAGTTGTTGGAATCCGCTCTATGAGACTTAGATCCAGATCCTATATTCCTTCATGGTACCCTAGGTAGAGTTTCTCAGTATCAACGTGACCTACTTTAACTGGGCACCGATCCTCTACTTAGCAGGTTAGTTCAAACTGAGTTGTGGGAATCACCCCATAGCTACTAGTTGTGATCCTCATCTGACGCATCAGGTATCTTTCTTCAGTATTCGTGGAGTGAGTTCTCCGGGAATGAGTGCATCGTATCTCTCTTCAGACCTCGGACTTTGTTCTCACTGTTATGTGCTTAGTGGAATCTTCGAGCTGGATCTTAGTGGTGGTTTCACAATAGTTGATCACGTATGAGTATATCTGGATATTATTGTTATATGTTCTGTAGACATATACTGTGTATAGCTTATTTTATCATTATTTTGTGGTTTTTAGGGTGTTTTACTGGGTATTGTTATACTCACCCCTGCACGGTCTTTGCCCACACGTGTCATGTCTTGTGTAGACGAGCGATCCTTTGATAGGATTCTAGGTGGACCAGGACCAGACGGTGCACAGTGAGATCAGTCAGGCCAAGGTGTGTTCCTACGACTACAGATTGCAGTCCCAGTACCTTTCTTTACAGGTTGTACATTGTTGCAGACTTTCATTTGGTGGTCTTGTACTTTTGGCCCGGAGTTTTACATTACTGTACTTTACTTTCCTGTCATACTTTATTGGTTGGGATTTTAGTCTATGCATGCATTTCCATTTTTAGTAGTTTTTACTTTTCAGCTTTGTGGGATTGGAGATGTGTGTGTGTGTATAGGTTTATAGGCAATGCCTCCCATGTTAGTGACATGCCTAATCGGTGATAGTCACCAGCCCCTGGCCTATTGGAGGATGGCCTGGGGAGTTGTGGCATGGTCCCCACTGGGATGGGTCGTGACAGAGTGGTATCAGAAGTGGTCTGTTCTACCTTAGGACCGAGAGTCTATGAGTTGGTTTTGGGAAACAGTGTTAAGTGTGTCGAATTCGGATTTCTGGCCAGGGACCCCAGTGTTAGTACGGGCGGCTGACGTATCCATGCACCAGGACTCTAATAACTTTCTTTTCAACTCGAAACATGAGAACACTAGTTGTAGGGGAAAAAATGGTACATGAATCATACAGGAATGGGTTATGGTTTCCATTTCCATTTTGAGTCAGCTCTCCAGATATAATCACCAGCTGTAATATATCCTGTTTTTTTACAAGATGCCTCCACGACGTGCACCCGCTAGGATCTAGCAGCTCGATCACGGGGATGACCCCCACAGTGATGATGATTAGATACATGGACCAGATCACCTAGTTTTACCTTTTGGTGGTGTGCTAGTTGTTCCACCACATGAAGAGTAGTGTTTAGTGCCAGTTGTACCGGTAGAGGAGGACGCAGGCTGAGTGCACTCCATGAGTTTCAGAGGAAGAGACCCCTCAGGTTTCAAGGTGAGACTTACCCTTAGCTAGCAGATGACTGGCTTGAGGTAGTGGCTAGAGTATTCCGTTCGGTCAGGACACCAGCAGGCCAAATGGAGATCCTGGCAGCGAGTCTTCTACAAGGCTTGGCATGGCGATGGTGGAGTTTGGTTTTCCAGACTACGACGAGGCGACTCTTGCATGGAAAGAGTTTGAGCATCTCTTTTGTGAGGAGTCTTCACCGGTTACCTTGAGAGCAGTACATATACATGAGTTTCTTTATCTCCAGTAGAGAACCATGACGGTGGCTGACTATTCATCGAGGTTTACCGACCTCTCATGGTACTCGATGGATATGGTCAGGGATCAGTACTTCAGAGGTCGGAATTTTGAGCGGGGATTACACAAAGACATTAAATCTAGCATCATCCCTATGAGAATTCCTACTCATGCTGGGGTGCTCAAGCAAGATTTGGTGGTCGAGAGATTCTTGGAAGAGCAGAGACAACCCACAGTTGTCAATAGTGAGCGAGCTAGAGTAGAGACCTCAGTAGTTGGGAGCCGACGTCAGGGACCCAAGCGTGGGAGACGTTTTCAGAGGAGATCCTAGGATAGAGGATCTTCCATACAGGGTTCAAAATGCGCATCCAACCAGCCTCGAGAGAGGCGATGCTACTCATGTGATGGTAAGGGACATCTCGCTCGAGATTGTCTGACCAGTCTTTCTACTGACATGGGAGAAGTGGATGGACCACCGAGGAAAAGGTAACGTGTGTAGCAGACAGATCCACAGGGTGGAAGACGTGGTAGAAAAGCTGGGAGAGCAGCTAGAGGTGGTCGGCATTTTGACCCTTTACCACCACCAACCCCAGGGGGTTGAACCTAGGTTCAGGGAGCTGGTGGACAGAGGCAGGGACAACTGCAGGCAGCAGAGGCTTATGACCCAGGTACTCCTGGAATGATTAAAGGTATAATCTGTGTATTTTCTACTTTGGATGCCATACTGATATACATAGGTTCTAATAATTCTTTTCTGGATGCTTACCTTGTTCGAGACCTTGAGATTCCATTTGAGCCATTGACTCGACCCTTACGCTTAGAAACACTGACTGGAGAAGATTCAGAGATTACACACCATTGCAGACAGTGTGACCTGACCCTTGGAGGTGAGAGTTTCGGTTAGAACCTATCGGTGGTAGCATCGAGGCCTTACGATGTCATTCTTGGTATGGATTGGAAATCTATAGTTCATGCCTAGATTGACTATTTTAGGCGAAGGGTGTGGTGTGTCCACAATGAAAGAACGAGGTTCTCCTTCGTCGGTGAAAAAAAGACCCAAGCAGCGGAGGATGGACTCGTGCATAGGAAGGTAAAACCAATTTCACATCAGTTGGCTAGCCTAGCCCTTGGTGCAATAGATGTTACTTGTTTATAGTTTCCAGCAGTAGTGGCTGAGTATGAGGACGTCTTTCTGGAGGATGTACCCAAACTACCTCCCCATTGGGTGATAGATTTCTGCATTGAGTTGCAACTCGGGATGACACCAATATCAACATCAGCATATCGGATGGCTCCTGCAGAGCTTCATGAGTTGAGAGTGCAGTTGGAAGACTTACAGAGGAAGGGATTCTTGAGACCTAGCATTTCACCCCGAGCAACCCCAGTGTTGCTTTCCAAGAAGGCAGACGGGAGCTTGAGGCTGTGTGTGGATTACTGGTGCTTGAATCAGGTGAACGTGAAGAACCATTATCCACTACCGAGGATCAATGTCTTCTTCGACCAGTTAATAGGGGCACGATGGTTCTCAAAGGTTGATCTACGATCAGTCTATCACCAGTTGCGAGTACAGGATGGGGATACACCGAAGACGGCTTTTATATGTCTCGATGGTCACTATGAGTACTTGGTGATGCCCTTCGATGTGATAAATTCTCTGGAAGTGTTTATGATACTCATGAACCGGATCTTTCAGCCCTATCTAGATCGGTTCATGGTGGTCTTCATCGATGATATCCTTTTGTACTCTGCGTCTGATGAGGAGCACACGAGGCACCTAAGGATGGTTCTGAACACACTACGAGAGCACCAGTTGTATGGAAAACTCTCAAAGTGTCAATTCTAGATATAGGAGGTCCACTTTTTGGGACACATTATCTCAGCAGATGGTGTAGAAGTAGACCCATCCAAGGTAGATATAGTGTTATCATGGGAGCCACCCCAGAGCGTGACAGAGGTGTAGAGTTTCCTTGGGTTGTAAGGCAAATATCAGAGATTCATTACCAATTTATCTAGGATTTCAGCACCCATGACAGCTTTGACCTGAAAGGGTCAGCCTTTCGTGTGGACCGAGAGATGCCAGAAGCCTTTTCAGCAGTTGAGACAGAGTCTGAAGAGCACCCCAATCTTGAGATTACTAGAGGAGGGTGTTGAGTACATAGTGTTCTGCAACGCATTAGGAACCAGAATTGGTTGTGTCCTAATGCAGAGGCAAGCAGTGATTGCCTATGACTCACATTAGTTGAGGCCAGACGATCAGAACTATGTGACACATGATCTTGAGTTGGCAGTGATAGTGTTTGCATTGAAGATGTTGCAGCACTACCTGATGGGCGAGCGGTTTATCATCTACTCTGATCACAAGAGTCTCAGAAATATCTTTTCTCATAAGGATCTGAATTTGATACAGAGGCGGTGGCTTGAGTTCCTCTAGGATTACGACTTTTAGATGGTTTATACTCCTGGGAAGGGGAACGCTGTGGCAAATGCTCTCAGCAGTAAATCCAGTTCGCAGTTGCTGGATGAGGCGACAAGGTTATTTGACTCTATATAGTTATCCTTCATGGATATAGATGAGGGATCTTACCTTTAGTCTTTTGTTGTTACCCCTCCACTCTTATAATGAGTCAGTGAAGCACAGCTCCAGGATTCTAGCGGTGAGACTCTACGTTCTCAGATATCCGCAGGTGATGATGCTAATGGATATTCAAAAGGTGGGGCACATGTTGTTCTTTTTAGAGGGCGCACAATAGTACCAGTGACGTTGCGAGGAGGTTATGAGGGAGTTCCATACATCTCCTTTGGCAGTGAATTCGGACATGGAAAAGATGTACCAGGACCTCCGACGTCAGTTCTAGTGTCTAGGAATGAAGAAGAGTGTGACAGGGTTTGTTTCTCGGTGCCTTACTTGTCAGCAAGTAAAGGCTGACCATCAGGTTCCAGCAGGTTTGACTCAGTCCCTTGAGGTGCCAGAGTGGAAGTGGGATGGGATATCCATGGACTTCGTGACGAGTTTACCACATACGTCAAGAGAACACGATGCCATCTGGGTGATCGTTGACCGACTCACCAAGTCGTCCCACTTCCTAGCCATACAGGAGCAGTGTTCAGTAGAGAGCTTGGGACGTCTCTACATGCATGAGATATTTCGAATTCATGGAGTGCCATAAATGATCGTATCAGATCGTGATGCTCATTTCACATCCCGTTTTTAGAAGGGATAGCAAGAAGCTTTTGGGACTTAGTTACACTTGAGCACATCGTTTCATCCTCAGACTGATAGATAGACAGAGCGAACCATCCATGTTATGGAGGATATGCTACGAGCTTGCATACTTGACTTCAGTCATAGCTAATAGGATCACCTACCACTGGTGGAATTTTCTTATGACAACAGTCATCATTCCACTATTGGTATGACATAATTAGAGGCTTTGTACGGGAGACCTTGTAGGTCACCACTTTGTTGGACTGACCCAGGAGAGTCTACACTCATGGGCCCAGATATAGTGCGAGCTACTATAGAGAAGGTGCAGGTCATCCAGGAGTAGATGAAGACTACACAGAGTCAGAAAAAGTATTATGCCGACAGGAGATAGAGGCCCTTGGAGTTCAAGGAGGGAGACCATGTGTTCCTTCGGGTCTCACCTCAATGGGTATTGCAAAGATTTGGCTGAGGCGGCAAGCTATCTCCGAGGATCATTGGACCTTTTCAGATTCTGAGTAGAGTTGGAAAGGTGGTGTACCGCTTGGCTCTACCTCCTCATATGGAAAGGGTACACAATGTCTTTCATGTGTCATAGCTGCGAAGGTACGTGCATGATCCATAGCACGTTATAGACCAGGGCGAGATAGACATCAATGATTGAGTGACCTTTGTTGAGTACCCAGTGGAGATTGTGGATCGGTAGGAGAAGATCCATCATGGGGGATCTATTCTCTTAGTACATGTCTAGTGGCAGCATGTGAATCTCTTGGAGAGCATGTGGGAGCAGGAGGCTCAGATTCACATGCAGTACCCACATCTTTTTGAGTAGACTTTGTTTTGGCTTTTCGGGGATGTAAAGACCTATGGTGGGGAGGATGTAATGTACCATATTTTCCATGTATTATGTCACGACCCATCCTCAGGACCCGTTCCGTGACTACCCCAAGCCTGCCTTCCATAGGCCAGGGGCTAGTGACTGGTACCAAAGGTGTAAATCCCGATAATAGGGGAAGGCATTGCCTTTATAAAGTAAAAAAACACCACAGAGTACGCAAGCTGAGTAAAAACTAAGTAAACTAAATACAAAAGTAAGTGCTGGAAAGTAAATGGGCTAGTATACAAACCCAACTTAAAGTAAAGTACAACTGAAAAGAGAGTATAGTGGCAGAAAAGTAAAGTAGCAACACCGAGCCATCCTATAGAAATCCCACCTAAAAGGTGGGTACAAATAGTCTCCTCCGCTCCTCATCTCCAACTGTCCGCTCCGTGTACGTCTCGTCTAGTGATCCACCTCTAGGTACTGTCCAGTTCCATGAGCTCCTACCTCGATCAACGCTGTCTGTCGTCTGCATCCAACACAATGTAGTGCGGGCATAGCCCGTGCAGGGGTGAGTATACGCTACTCAGTAGGGACCCCAAGACCCCCGAAGGTCTCCCAGAATCCACAAAGGATAAACCACAAAGGAATGATACAATCATGAAATAACAACCAACCCTACTTAGGTATATTTCCATACATATATCTTAGTCATCAATTCTAGTTCGGCTCCAACTTCCGAGCCCATTTTCGATCTAGTCCACACAGGAAAGTACCATCCAATCCACATAGGATAACACAACCCAATCCACACAGGATAGCAAAACAATCATATCGAAGATAATGATTGAAAGTCAAGACTCAGCTCACACAGGTATACTTCTTCATAAGATGACAGAGATGATCAAATGTAGCCACTGATTCATCTAATCTGTCAGACCCACATAGGATACAAGACCAGCTAAGCTGTTGGACCCACAAAGGATACAAGACTAGCTACTCTGCTGGACCCACATAGGATACAAGTACAGAGTCAAATACTGCCGGACCCACAAAGTATACAAGAACAATTGTACTGCCAAACCCATACATGATACAAGAACAGTAGTTATCGCCATCGAACCCACAAAGGATTTCAGTACGGTCGTCATCACTGCCGAACCCACGGAGGATCCCAGTACAGTCGTCGTCATCATCGCAGTCGCAACCAGCTCTAGGGTTCCCGCACACAACATGCTCGATACCGGGAGGGTCCGCTCCACGAGCCAAGGGGGGTCGATGCATCAACTGACACGAAGTCTGGAGTTGATGTATCCCAAAGTTCAGTCTCGTCAAAATGAACTCAACGTGACAGACGGCGCGTCAATCGGATGCCCGGTCTGAGAGTTATTGGCTTTTTCGTCCTAGAGGTCCGGTTGGTTTTTAAGTCAAAACCAACCCGACCGTGCTCAAAATACGTCCAAAACTCGAGAGGAGTAATCCAAAAGAACTGTCTCACTAAGAGAAATCCAACAAATTTGATGGCACATCAATCGGACGTCCGAAGCTCATGTTATAAGCATTTCCGCTCCGAAGGCCCAGTTGGTTTCGTGTTCGAACAAACCTGGCTATACCCAAAGTTCTCTGAAACCTTGAGGGTAATATACCAAAACGACCGTCTCAATCCAAGGATCTCTATGAAACTGAAGGTGCGTCGATCGGAGGTCTGTAGCCCAAGTTTTGGGCGTTTGAATGGATCTGTCCGAAAATAGGGGGTTTGGGCCCGGTCCGACCCGGCCCAATACCCCCTGGGTCGGCCCGAACCGGGTCAAACTGACCCGGGTCCGGGTCCGGCCCGGTTGGGCACGGCCCGGCCCGGCTGGCGCGGCCCGGCCCAGCCGGTGCAGCCCGGCCCGACGCGGGGATCCGACACGGTGCGGGCGGCACGTCCCGGCGCGGGCGGTCCGGCCCGGTGCGGCCGATCCTGTCCTATGCGGGCGTGCGCTCGCTGAGCGGACACAGAAGGGGGGGGGGGGGGGGGGGGGCGCTGCCCCCCTTGATGGAAAAATGACCGGCTATTTATGCCCAACCTTAACCGAACATGCGAGACCCGCAGGGTCCCGCCTCCAGCTGGTTCTAGCGGTCTGCTAAGCAGGCCGCTTCCCCGAACCGCCGCGGCCATAGGCTGCGGCTCCTCCCCGTCAGGCGCAGCGTGACAGCGCCGCGCCCCTCTGCCGCACCCCTCCGCCGTGGCCCGCTACAGCCACAGCCCTCCTCGGTGTTCCGGCGCCGCACCCCTCCGCCGCGGCCCGACTCTGGCCGCAACCTCTTTTGGTCTCGATGGCGCGACACGACGGCGCCATGCTCCTTCGCCATGGCCCGCACCGGCCGTGGTTCCTTCGTTTCCGCACGGTTCGACGACACCGCATCACCTCCGTTCCAATCCATACGAAGTACAACAACAAAGGGGAGGAGGTTCTGCCATTTTTGTGCGGTCCGACCTCCTCCCATTAATTTGATAACATGTGGCTATTTAACAATGAACACCATAAATAACCACGGACTTAAAATCAAACCCCTACCTCAAAGAAGTTGTCGAACGATGATCGTTACAGGAAACAACGTCGTGAGGTGAAGCTCCGTATATGGTGACAGAGAGCATCTGAGGAGGAGCGGTGTCTCCCTTACATTGACACGAGAAGAAGAACAAAGGAAGGCGTGTCGTCGTTCTTCGGGAAGGCATCACACATCGTCTACGGAGAGGAGAAGAGATGGCACGTCGATCTCTCCTTGCGGTGAAAACATTCTTCGCGTTCTCCAAACTTAGAGTATTCTATCCCAAAATCTCCACACAACGATACAACAATAATAAAATAAGGCTTATGACTTATTTTATTACTCATGCCAACATTTTTCAAAATTCAAAACTTGAATTCACCTAATTAATTAAACTTGCGTTGTCAAATTAATTAGGTGTTTAATTGGAATGAATTAAAGAGGGGGAGTGGGTGAGTTACATAATAAATGGGGGGGGGGGAGGGTTGCCAACATTAAGAGGGTTAGAGGAGTTAGAGGAAATTGAAGGGGTGGGGCTCATGTGGGACCCACCTCACTAATATCCTAACAAGAGGTGTTAGGATATTTCCTCACATGGAAGTTACACCACAAAGAGAAAAATAAAGTCGTGACACAACTTTATTTACTTAACACTTAAACCACATTTTTTAACAACTCTTCCCGAGAAAACGCAACTCTATAAAAGGTGTTCCTAAGAAATTACCGGCGTTGCGGTTTCATCGGTGCCCTCAGATTTCGATTCCGAGCACCGGTTCAAAAGTTAGGAAAACCCACTCATTCGTTCACTGAACGTACCCGAGTTAAACTTCAGAAAATGATTCCGGGCACACCGGGCCTCGGAATCAGGTGCCGTCAGAAACTGCGTACTCGTAAAATCCCAAATGAATTAATAAAAAAATACTTGAAATTTAAGGGTCTTTACATTACTCCCACCTCAGGGCTTTACGTCCCCGTAAAGATACATCACAAGCTAGGAGAACAGATGAGGGTACAAAGCACGCATCTGAGCCTCCCGCTCCCAAGTTCTCTCCTAGAGGTTCTCGTGCTACCACCTAAAGCGCATTGGAGGAATCGACTGCCCACATAGGACCCTATCATGTCGATCCTTGATCTCCACCAGGACCTCCACAAATGTCGCCCTGTCATCATTGTCCAGCTCCCCATGGTCGATGATATGCGTTGGGTCGTGAACGTATCTCCTCAACTGAGATACATGAAAGACGACATGCACCCGGTTCAACTGAGGTGGCAGAGCTAGGAGATAATCCACCTCACCTATCCTTCTGAGAACTTGGAATGGTCTGATGAAGCGTGAAGATAACTTGTCGCCCCAGCCAAATCTCTGTAATCCACATCGAGGTGAGACCCGCAAGAAAACGTGGTTGCCATCCTCAAACTCTAGTGGTCTCCGCCTCCTATCAGCATAAGACTTATGTCGGCTATGAGATGTTCTCATCCACTCCTGGATGACCTGGACCTTCTCTGTCATGGCCTGGACCATCTATGGTCCCACAAGTGCTGACTCCCTAGGGTCTGTCCAGCACAGAGGTGATCTGCAAGGTCGGCCGTACAATTCCTCGTATGGTTCCATCCCGATGGTGGAGTGGTATCTGTTGTTGTATGCAGACTCTACCAAGGGTAGGTGATCCTCCCAGCTATGACCAAAGTCAAGGACACATGCATGGAGCATGTACTCGAGAGTCTGAATGGTCCTCTCCGTCTGACCATCCTTCTGAGGGTGAAAGGCGATGCTCAGACATAGCTGCGTACCGAATGCCTCCTGCAACCCCTTCCAAAGCTGAGAAGTAATGCGAGCATCTTGATCGGAGATGATAGATGATGGAACACCACAAATCTGTATAATATCCTGAATGTAGTGGCATCCCAAGATCTCCACTGAGCCTTGATCTCTGATGGGTAAAAAGTGGGATGACTTGGTGAGTCAGTCGGCAATCACCCAAATGGAGTCGTGACCTCTGGATGTACGTGGAAGTCTAGTCACGAAATCCCTAGATATCCCATCCCACTTACACTCCGGTACCTCCAAGGGCTGTACCAAGCCTACTGGTACCTGGTGCTCCACCTTCACCTGCTGGTAGGTGAGGCATCGAGAATAGAACTCTCCTACAACCTTCTTCATACCCAGCCACCAGTGCTGTCGTCTGAGATCCCGGTACATCTTCCCCACTCTTGGATGTACCGCTAAATGGGAAGTGTGAAACTCTCTCAGCACCTCCTCCTGTAAAGCTGCTGGTACCACGGTACGTCCTTGGAAAAGGACGACGTGATCTCCTCCTACAGATAATCCATCAGGTGCCTGTCCCGAGGATATCAGTGCATGTCACGTCTCATAGTCAACGTCCCCACGCTGTGCCTCTCTGACCTGCCGAAGAAGTGGAGGAGTGACAGTGAGTGACTGAAGAAAGGATGCTCCATCTCTATCCATGAAGGACATCTGCAAAGAGGCTAGCTATTCTATCACCTCTCAAAGTAGCTGAATGCCCGTCCTCCTGCTGAGAGCATCGTCTACTACTTTCCCCTTTCCAGGAGTATAGACTATCTCAAAGTCATAGTCCTAGAGGAACTCGAGCCATCGCCGCTGTCTCAGGTTCAGGTCCTTCTGCGAGAAGATGTACCTGAGACTCTGGTGGTCAGAATAGACTATAAAGCGCTCTCCCATCAGATAGTGCCGCCACATCTTCAGAGCGAAGACCACTACTACTAATTCCAGGTCATGGGTAGCGTAGTTATTCTCATGCTACCTCAAATATCGTGATCCATAGGTGATCACTGCCCACTCTTGCATCAGTACACACCCGAGTCCGGTCCCTGATGCCTCACAGTAGACTACGTACCCTACTCCCTCCTCCGGTAGCCTCAAGATGGGTGCGCTGGTCAATCTATGTCTCAGCTCCTAGAATCTCTACTGACATCTATCTGACAACACGAAGGGTTTCCCATTCTTCGTCAAAGCTGAAAGTGGTTCTGAAACCCTGGGGAAGTCCGACCGAAACCTCTGATAGTACCCAGCTAGACCCAAGAAACTCCGCACCTCCGTCACACTCCTGGGTGGCTACCAAACTAGCACTGCCTTGATCTTCGCAGGATCCACTGCAGCTCTTACCTCAGAGATGATGTGCCCCAAGAAGTGGACCTCACATATCCAAAATTGACACTTCGAGAGCTTACCATAAAGATGGTGCTCTCGGAGTGTGTCCAGCACAACCCGCAAGTGGTAGGCATGCTCCTCCTTAGTAGTCGAGTATATCAATATTTCGTCGATGAATACCACGACAAATTGATTTAGGTAAGGCTAGAAGATCCTATTCATGAGACTCATGAAAACTTCTGGAGAATTGGTTATGCCGAAAGGCATAACCAAGAACTCATAGTTTCCATACCGACATCTGAAGGCTGTCTTCTGCACGTCCTCGTCTCGAAATCTGAGCTGATGATAGCCTGACCTGAGGTCTATCTTCGAAAACCACCGAACTCCCTTGCGATGATCAAAGAGGTCGTCAATCCTTGGAAGCAGACACTTGTTCCTCACAGTCACCTGGTTCAGGTGATTGTAATTGAAACACAGTCACAAGCTCCCATCCGCCTTCTTGGCGAACAAAAATGGGGAAGCCCAGGTGAAACACTGGGTCGAATGAATCCCTTGCCTTGCAAGTCATCCAGCTATACTCGTAGCTCTCGAAGCTCAGCGGGAGCCATCCGATATGTTGGAGTAGATATCGGGGCTGTCATGGGGTATAGGTCAATATAAAAGTCTACCTCTCTCTGAGGAGGTAGTCCTGGAACGTCGTCAGGAAAAACGTCCGCATATTGATCCACCACTACAGGAAAACTAGGACTCTGCACGTCAACTGCTCCTAGGATGAGGCTAGCCAACTGATGAGTGATCGGCTGCCCTCTCCTCTACGTGATTCCATCCTACGCTACAAAGGCCCCCTTCTCGCCGGTGAATGTGAACTTTCTTGCATCGGTGCGAACACACCACACCTTGCGCCTAATACAGTCGATCCGAGCATGGACTGTAGATAACCAATCCATGCCCAAGATGACGTTGTAAGGCCTAGAGGCTGCTACAAGAAGATCCCAGCCGAAGCTCTCGCCTCCTAGAGTAATCTCAAACTGCCGACACCAGTGTGTAATCATCGAGTCTGCTCCCGTAGGAGTCTCTAGCCGAAAGGATTGATCCAACAGCTTCGTCGGAATCTCCGAGCTCCGAACAAGGGCAGCGGCAATGAAAGAATGACTCGCTCCTATGTATATAAGAACTGCAGCAAGGGTGGAGTAGACACAGATAATACCTTGAATCATCTCTGGTGTGCCGTGGTTGTAGGCCTCCGCTGCCTAAAGCTGAGCCTGCCTCTGCCCTCTAGCTCCCTGTGGTCGGGGTGGACATCCTGGTGGTGGTGGTGGTAGAGCCTCAGAGCATCGCCCACCACCTGATGCTCGGTCAGCTCCTCTACCTCGTCCGCCTGCTCCCTGCGGACCGCCACGGTCGAACCTCTGCCTCTGCCTATGTGGTCCCTCAACCGTCTGCTGCTCCTCTGCACGGCAGGTCAGGCAGTCACGATCCATGTGGCCCTGCCCGCTACATGCATAGCACTATCTGCTCCTCGAAAGGCTGGCTCTACTACGTGCGCCTTTCACCTCCGAGATAGTATCCAGTGGTCGTCCGCCTGATGGTCTAGTCCGATTGGACCCCTGTGACATCCGTCGACTGCCAGCTGTAGAAGACTCTTCTATGTGCCGCCCTGCGGTAGGTCTCGATGCTGGTGTAGGCTCAGAAAGAAATCTCTCTACAAGAAGGGCTCTCTACAGTACTCCTGCTTGCGTCAGAATACTGAGGGAGATCATCGAAGCCCTGATCTCATGCCTCAGTCCCTGTTTGAAGGTCCGGGTCCGGAATAACGGGTCCCGTACCATGTCCGTGGAATAGCGCGAGAGATCGGTAAATCTCGCCAAGTACTGGGCTACCGTCATGCTGCCCTACCGCAGCTGTAGTAGCTCCAGAATACGCACTGCATGAAGGGTGGTTGGTACGAACTCCGAGCGAAAGAGGCTATCAAAGTCCGAAAAAAGGAGATATGCCTCGTCGTGCACCTAGAGCATCAGGCTCCACTATCTACCTACTTCCGCGTGCAAGAGACTCACTGCAAGGATCACCATGAGGTCAGCTGGTGTCCCTACTAACCTGAAAACTCGAACTACAGCCTCCAGCCAATCCTCGGCTGCCTGAGGGTCTGTCTCCCCGCGGAACCTGGGCGGTCTCTGACATTGAAACTCATGCAGTGCACTATCAGCAGCTGGGGCTGGTGGCATTGGCGGCTTGGCGGGTACAGGTACCGCCGGTGCCTCCGCTGTAATAAGGCCCTGCACCGAGGCATTGTTTCTTGGTGGGCTGTCGTCTCGTACAAAGCTCGGAACCCTAGCTAGCTGCCGTCGTGGGGCCATCTTGAAAAGAAACAGGTGCGCCACAGTCAAAACAGTATACCTGGTGAGCTGACACAAAGTAATCACAAAGAAAACTTTTGAAACACACATGCAATCAATGTCTTCGTGCATTGAGTCGGAAATCAGAAGTCAAGGTGCTGGTGTATGGATACGTCAGCCGCCACATCAACACTGGACTCCCTATACTGATAACCACACTCAATACCCTTAACATTATTTCTTCAAAAAGAAGAAATATCAATGTCCTGAGTTCCGTGGTAGAACAGAACTCCTCTGATACCAATTTGTCACGACCCGTCCTCAGGACCCGTGTCGTGACTATCCCATGCCCGCCTTCCATAGGTCAGGGGCTGGCGACTAACACCAAAGGCATAAATCTCGACAATAGGGGAAGGCATTGACTTGATAAAGTAAAAAAACACCACAGAGTATGCAAGCTGAGTAAACACTAAGTAAACTGAATACAAAAGTAAGTGCTGGAAAGTAAATGGGCCAGTATACAAACCCAACTGAAAGTAAAGTACAACTGAAAAGAGAGTACAACGACAGAAAAGTAAAGCAGCAACAACAATCCATCCTCTGGAAATCCCACCTGAAGGGTGGGTACAGATAGTCTCCTCTGCTCCTCGGCTCCAGCCGTCCACTCCGTGTACGTCTTGTCCAGTGATCCACCTCTAGGTACCGTCCAGTTCCACGAGCTCCTACCTCGATCAGCGCTGTCCGTCGTCTGCATCCAACACAACGTAGTGTGGGAATAGCCCATGCAGGGGTGAGTATATGCTACTCAGTAGGGACCCCGAGACCCCTGAAGGTCTCCCAGAATCCACGATGGATAAACCACAAAGGAATGATACAATCAAGAAATTACAACCAACCCTACTTATGTATATGCCTATACATATACCTAAGTCATCAATTCCAGTTTTTCTCCAACTTCCGAGCCCAAGTTTGATCTAGTCCACACAGGAAAGTATCATCCAATCCATACAAGATAACACAACCCAATCCACACAGGATAGCAAAACAATCATATCGAAGATAATGATTGAAAGTCAAGACTCATCTCACGTTGGTATACTTCTTCATAAGATGATAGAGATGATCAGATGTATCCACAGATTCATCTAAGTTGTCAGACCCACACATGATACTAAACCAGCTAAGCTGTCAGACCCACAAAGGATACAAGACCAGCTACTCTTCCAAACCCACATAGGATACAAGTACAGAGTCAAATACTGCCAGACCCACATAGGATATAAGAATAGTAGTACTTCCAGAACCACACAGGATACAAGAACAGTAGTCATCGTCATCGAACCCATGGAGGATTTCAGTACGGTCTTCATCACTGCCGATCCCACGGAGGATCCCAGTACAATCGTCGTCATCGTCGTAGTCGCCGCCAGATCTAGGGTTCCCGCACACAGCATGCTCAATTCCGGGAGGGTCCGTTCCACGAGCCAAGGGGGGTAAATACATAAACTGACACGATGTCCGAAGTTGATGTATCCCAAAGATCCGTCTCGTCAAAAGGAACTCAACGTGACAGACGACGCATCAATCGGACGCCCGGTCTGAGAGTTATTGACTTTTTCGTCCGAGAGGCCCGGTTGTTTTTTAAGTCAAAACCAATCCGAATGCACTCCAACTGTGTCCAAACCTCATGCGGAGTAATCCAAAAGAACCGTCTCACTAATAAGAATCCAACAAAGTCGACGGCACGTCAATCGGACGTCCGAATCTCAAGTTATAAGCGTTTCCGCTCCAAAGGCCCGGTTGGTTTCGTGTTCGAACCAACCTTTCCATACTAAAAGTTATCTGAAAACTTGAGTGTAATATACCAAAATTACCTTCTTGATCCAAGGATTGCTACGCAACTAACGGTGCGTCGATCGGAGGTCCATAGCCCAAGTTATGGAAGTTTGAACGGATCTGTCCGAAAATAGGGGGTTTGGGCCCGGTCCGACTCGGCCCAATACCCCCTGGGTTGGCCCGAATCGGGTCGACCCGACCCAGGTCCAGGTCCGGCCTGGTTGGGCGTGGCCCGACCCGGCTGGTGCAGCCTGGCCCAGCTGGTGCGGCCCGGCCCGACGCAGGGATACAGCCCTGCGCGGGCAATCCCGCCCGGTGCGGGCGGTCCGGCCCGGTGCGGCCGGTCCAGTCCCGTGCGGGCATCCGCTCACCGAGCGGACGCGGAAGTGGGGGGGGGGGGGGTACTGCCCCCCTTGCTGAAAAAATGGCCGACCATTTATGGCCGACTTTAACCGAACCCGTGGGACCCGCGGGATCCCTCCTCCAGCTGTTTTCAGCGGCCGGCTCAGCCGGCCGCTTCCCCGAACCGCCGCGGCTCCTCCCTGTCCGGCGCGGTGCGACGGTGCCACGCCCCTCCACCACGGCCTGCCCCGGCCGTGACCCTCCTCGGTGTTCCGGCGTGGCATGACGGCGCTGCGCCCCTCCGCCGCGGCCAGACTCTGGCCGCGACCTCTTTCGGTCTCGACGGGGCGGCGTGACGGCGCCACGCTCCTTCGCCGCGGCCCGCACCGACTATGGTTCCTTCGTTTCCGCGCAGTGCGATGACACCGCTTCGCCTCCGTTCCAATCCATACGAAGTACAACAACAAAGGGGAGGGTCGACCGTGTTTGTCCAGTCTGGCCTCCTCCCGTTAATTTGATAACACACAGCTATTTAACGATGAACACGAGAAATAACCACGAACATAAAATCAAACCCCCTGCCACAAAGAAGTTGTCGAACGATGATCGTCGCAGGAAACGGTGTCGCGAGGTGAAGCGCTGTATATGCTGACGGAGAACATACGAGGAGGAGCAGCATCTCCCATCCATTGATGTGAGAAGAAGAACGAAAGAAGGCGCATCGTCATTCTTCAGGAAAGGCGTCACACACCTGCTGCAGAGAGAAGAAGAGACGGCACATCGATCTCTCCTTGCGGTTACGGCGTTCTTCTTCGAAGCCTTGGTGTTCTTCGTGTTCTCCAAACATAGACTATTCTCTCCCAAAATATTCACACAACGATACAATAATAATAAAATAAGGCTTATGCCTTATTTTATTACTCATGCCAACATTTTTCAAAATTCAAAACTTAAATTCACCTAATTAATTAAACTTACGCTGTCAAATTAATTAGGTGTTTAATTGGCATGCATTAAAGAGGGGGAGTGGGTGAGTTACATAATAAATGGGGGGGGGGGGGTTGCCAACATTAAGAGGGTTAGAGGAGTTAGAGGAAATTGAAGGGGTGGGGCTCTTGTGGGCCCCACATCACTAATATCCTAACAAGAGGTGTTAGGATATTTCCTCACATGGAAGTTATACCACAAAGAGAAAAATAAAGTCGTGACACAACTTTATTTACTTAACACTTAAACCACATTTTTTTAACAACTCTTCCTGGGAAAACACAACTCCCGAAAAGGTGTTCCTAAGAAATTACCGGCGATGCGGTTTCATCGGTGCCCTTGAATTTCAATTCTGAGCACTGGTTCAAAAGTTAGGAAAACCCGCTCGTTCGTTCACTGAACGTACCCGAGCTAAACTTCAGAAAATGATTCCGGGCACACCAGGCCTCGGAATCAGGTGCCGTCAGAAACTGCGTACTCGTAAAATCACAAATGAATTTAAAAAAAATTTCGTTGAAATTTATAGGTATTTACATATTATTTTTAATATTATATGGGAATTATTTCGAGACTAGGATTGGAGTCGGCATGCAGTTATGAGGCTGAGTGACCCTGGAGAAAATATTTGAATTTTATTAAATAATTCAATAACACACACGTGGGGTTTTCCTAAAAAATTGGAATAACTCCTGAATGGGTTCTCGGATCAGAAATCCGAGGGCACCATTATGTTCAAAGCAGCGATTTTACCTTATACGAGGCATAACATTGGTTGGCGTAGGTCAGTGGTAAAATCTGGTTTTTGGAAGTAACCATAATAAAATATTTAATAAAAATATTTTATTAAATATTGTTGCAGAAAATATATTTTATCTTTTTAAATAGATATTGGCGCATGGGTCCAAGGTTACAAACCTCATAACCCTAAAACCCTTGGAGGCTCTAGAGGCTCTGGAGGAACCCCCAACGAGCAGACATTGTTCTTGATGGGTTTCACTGGCGACGACGACGCGATGACCAGATCTTTGCAAACGAACACCGTGGATCTAGGTAGGATGTTTGTTTCTGATTTCCTTTCCCCGTTCTTGATTCCTATGATGAACGCGGACTAATCCACGAACAGATTAGCCCGCGGATCAATCGTATTTGCGGGATGGGATTTTGCAGGGATTTTGGGGATTTATTCTTGAAGGTTATTTTTGGTTTCGTTTAGCCTTCTAATGGTGAAAAACCAAGATCAACATAAACATCGATCGAGGTTTGTCCCTCTCAATTTGTTGTGGTTTTGCTCCCCGATTTCTCGCGTTCTTCATGAGCGTTCTAGGCATTCTTCACAAAGATATGAACGATGGATCTTGGCGCATCCGTTGTGCGACGCAATGATCCCAAATTGAAGATCTGGTATTAGGACAACCCCATGGAGGTGCTGCTGTGGTGGCGTTTGATGGATCGAATCGGATTGGAAGATATCGTTCTTCAAACAATTTCTACTCTGGTGACCGGAATTGGATTTTAGAGCCTATCGAAGGCCCAAAACCAATGGATTCGGCATCATGACGACGAGGTGACCTGAGATCTTGAGTTTCGCGGAAAAAGGACAACAGAAACAAGATCCGAAAGATCGGACGAGGTGTGAGAAGGATGATGACTATTCTGGAAATTTTCCGACTACAGGGCATGTAGTATGGGCTACATGGCAGGTGTTCATCGGCATGCCACCTGGTGTGTACTCAAGGAGTACATGGACCCGGGTTGGGTACATGACCAAGGACATGGTGTGTATACCTCTCCCCAGCCAGACCTAACTAGATACACAGGATACTCCGTGTATTGGTACACATGCAAGGAAACTCAGATAGACACTATGTACGGGAATATGGTCAGAGTACATGGGTGTTTTCTAGTTGATAGGACATGGTGTGTGCTTGGACTTACACACCGTGTATATACTTTTCTGCACGACATAGATTTCAGACACGGGCTGTTTCACATGGGCAGTACATGGAGTTAAGGAACATGGTGTGTAATTCTTCTACATGCTATGTAGTTACTTTTTATACGACAAGTCTAGAGACACGAGCCGTTTACACTGGTAGTACCTGAAGTCAGGGAACACGACGTGTAATCCTACTACATGCTGTGTAACCTGTTCTACATGGATTTATCCATTTGTCTTCCATAACTTGGACTAGTTTCCTTAGGGTTCGTCCCCTGGGTCTTTCCTTTTAAGGTTTATGGTATCATTTAATACATACTGAAGTACTATCCCTTCAGCAGGACTTCCTGAATAGAGTTGTTGGAATCCCCTCTGTGAGACTTAGATCCAGATCCTCTATTCCTTCGTGGAACCCTAGGTAGAGTTTCTCGGTATCGACGTGACCTAATTTACCTGGGCACTGATCATCTACTTAGCAGGTTAGTTCAGACTGATTTGTTGGAATCACCCCATAGCTACTGGTTGTGATCCTCATCTAACACATCAATTATCTTTCTTCATTTTTCATGAGGTGAGTTCTCCCGGAATGAGTGCATCGTATCTCTCTTCAGACCTAGGAGTGTGTTATCCCTGTTACGTGCTTAGTGTAATCTTCAAGATAGATCTTAGTGGTGGTTTCACGATAGTTGATCGTGTATGAGTATATTTGGATATTCTTGTTATATGTTCTATAGACATATACTGTGTAGAGATGACTGTATCATTCTTTTGTGGTCTTAGGGGTGTCCTACTGGGTATTGTTATACTCACCCTTACACAGGCTTTTCTCGCATGTTTTGTGTCTTGTGCAGACAAGCGAGCATTTGACAGGATTCTAGGTGGACCAAGACTGGACGGTGCTCAGTGAGATCAGGCAGGCCGAGGTGTGTTCCTACGGCTACAGATTGCAGTCCCAGTACCTTTCTTTACAGGTTGTACTTTGTTGCAGACTTTATTTTGGTGGTCTTGTACTTTTGGCCCAGGGTTTTACATTACTTTACTTTACTTTACTATTGTACTCTGTTGGTTTGGATTTTAGTGTATGCATGCATTCCCATTTTTAGTAGTTTTGACTTTTCATCTTTGTGGGCTTGGAGATGTGTGTGTGTTTGTACAGGTTTATATGCAATGCCTCCCATGTTAGTAGCATGCCTACTTGGTGCTAGTCACCAGCCCATGGCCTATTGGAGGCGGGCATGGGGAGTTGCGGCACGGGCCCCACTGGGATGGGTCGTGACATTGACACCCTGTTTTATCACTTATATGAAAAGGCAACATATGGAAAGGCCTTAGAAAAAGGAGTATAAAATAGATCAATAAATCCAAGAATTGAAAATCCCAAAAGAGAATTTCACCCAAGGTTTACCCATGTAGCGTCGGTGCACAAGAACTTGCACACCACCAACTTGTACACTACCCACTTGTGAAAACAAAAACCTTTGCCCAATGTCCTATATTTCTTTACAAATAGACCCTTGGGGTCTTTATTTAGATGGATGAATTTTCACGATGGCCAATTGATGTTATGATCTTCATAGTTCTTTTATCAAGTCCCCCCAAACCTTTTAGAGTGTTTTCTAACACCTAAAGAAAAAGGAATTAAAGGGAAATAGTGGAACATAAGTGCTACTAGATTTTAAAATAGGCAACACCTATGGGAGGAATTAAACCAACCCTTAACCAATAAAGACTATCTTTAGGTCCCTTTATTTAACCAAGGACCTACATGAATTACCTTTGAGAACACATGTGGAGATCCTTGATGGCTTGATCAAGGTCTCCCCCAAGTGTAGTAACCTAGGTGGTCCATCTTCTAAGGTTCTATCTATTCTACCAAGCCTAACTACACGTAGAACCCCCCAAACGTGATCCTCCTTAGTCTACCCTACCTCATAGCCTAAGCAAGAAATCCATTGGGCCTTATTTAAAGACATCCATGGACGAACCTCTCCTCCTTTGGATCCCTTATCTAAGAGGTATCATTTTGAATCCTCCACCAAGACCTCCTGATCTACAAAAACATAGGTAAAATAAGATCTCTGTGTCTACCATTTCGATTTGTATTTCTATAGTCAGAGTTTTCCCACACATGTCCTACCATAGGGCTTGGATCCTTGGGATGTATGTATATTTGTATATCTATATCCACAATGAACCATACTCCATGGGAAATGTTAAGGAGTTCCCTATATTAGATTCCATGGATAGGGCTCTCTTCAACCCTTCTCATCTATGAGACCTGGAGCCTCTAGTTCTCATCTTGGAGGATAAGACTCACACTTGATTTTTCATTCAACATGGAATGTGATCCTCCTCCCACTGCGGAACCAATTTCAATGAATAACTACTGGTGTAATCCCCAAACCATTCCTGTGGGAGGATGCAATATTTATATTCTCCACCTTCGTGTCCTTAACCTTCATTCATTTCTTACCTTGGAATCTCAACAAATTTGTAGTTAAGATATGGAAGTTCTATAGCCCTGACCTCTTCCGCTGTATCCCTAGACTCTTCCTCTAGTAAAGGAGGAAAAGTGTGTGGTTTTTCAAATATTCTACTTCCTCTTGTTTCTCACACCGATCAAAAATCATGTAGTATTACTGGTTAGTGATGATCATGAAATTCAAACAATCTATATGAATGATTAAACTATTAGAACTTTCATTCCCGTTAACAAAGATACATCGGAATCCCACCTAGGGCCTGAGCTCACTAAGCATCCTCCTAAGAAGTAAACCCAAAATTAAACCTCCAAACCACCATGAGTTAAAACAACCCTCATGGTTCCTTTATATGGGTATCCTTTTTAGGATTAATCCCTAATATATCCTCTCAAATGGATATATTCCCCTACAAGTCTTAATAAACTACATGGTATTTGATTCCAATCCAAATGGGATACACATGAAGCCTCTCTAAGGTTGAAATCCAACTCCTAAATCAACCTTGTTATTTTTGGACTATATCCTCAGTAGGGTCTAATTCAACTTGGATTCTCATATCCCTTCCAAGTTCCTTGGGGTTGTTTCATTATAAGTCCCACACTAATATTTGACCAGGCACCTTCCACCTTGACATCCTTTCCACATGAGATTAAACTTTATGGTTGGGTCCTCATCACACAACCTTAAAATGTATGATATGGCCCATTAAAATGCACTAAACTATGTGGGCTTTGATTCAATTTATAAGGATACGTAGGAAGACCATTTATGGGTTTGATCCCAAACATCAAACAATTACCATCTCTATGGATGATAATAAATTCCATAGTTACCTTCATCTACCTAGATTACAATAAATTCTAGAGTGACCGTCGTCTACCTAGATGAAAATAAACTCCAAAGTGACTTTTATCTACTTGGATAATAATAAAACCCAGAGTTCCCAAATGTGTGGTTAGCAAACCATCATCATCTTAATAACAACCAAATAATCTCTAAATAGTATATGATAGGATACCATTGATGGAGAACCTCAGATACATACAGATATCTCCATCAATGAAGAACCTCAGATACATACAAATGATTCTGAATTCCATAAATTCTAATAATTGAATACTAATTTTTGATAACGCACATAATACATGGGAATTAATGAAGGATTCATGAACATATCTTTAATCTAAAAGAGAGTCCCGGAGTAGGCAATAACTCCCCCCCAAAAGGGTGTGATGAGCCCAAACTCACATCCTCTCGAACAGTGTGAGTTCTTAAGAATCATAGGTCAAAATACCTAATGAGAACCTACCTTTGAAAATAAGGTCCCCAGAGACATAAAACTATTGTGTGTTTCCAGTTCCATGAACAACCCCATTGGAAACTGTTCTGAAAAAGAAAACTATCACATGGAGTGGAAATCTATTGAAAGAAAATAACCATGGCATCTCCTTCACAATATAAAAGGGTTGAACTAACCTCTCTCCATTAGAACATTCGATTTCCCTAAAATATTGTACCCATTTTCTTTGAAAAAAATGATGAACTCCATGTGAATCCTTATCCAAGATGATAGTGTCACCTACCTATAAGGCCCCTCCCATTCTCAAAGGAAATGGAGGTCAGATAAGGAAATCAATCATGTATGCGTTCACTCAAGCGAGATGCTTCTTTTCATAGTTCATCATTTGTGTTTTTTGTATACATGAGAAATTACATCCAAGAACTCCCTTCAATCCAATGGACTCCTTCAAGTTTTCAGCAAAAAATTCCCTGTCCGCTATTTAGACTAGATCTTTTTCCATGCGAAGGACATCATTTCTGACTCATTGTCTTCAATGCTGGATCTCAAACTCACTGGTTTGAGAGTACCATCAAAATAGTATGATCCCAACCTTAGAGGATACCCAATAGGCCCTCCAGCTCAACTAACACCACCAACAGTCCGATGAATAATGAATGGTGGTCTTGAAGTAGATAGGTCCAACCACTATCTTCAACCATTTTGAGAGCTTATCCCCAAAGTGCAACAACCACTCCCTCCCATATTTCAATGAGGTAGATCAAGATTCCACCTATGGATTCGTCTAGGAGACATAAGGGTCATTATAAAGGTCTCTTAAAAACAATCACCATTGCGAACGCTTTGCGACAGTGAACCCTCAACATGATGAGTGTGTCACCTTCTACTATCCGGCCAAGGTCCAAAAGACCCTAACACACAAGATGGCCCACTGAGGAAAACAATCGGACAACTTGGATTAGGTTCACACCTTTTACCCCTCCAGAGATGCCCACCGAACTAGTTTGGTGGAAAATGGAAAGTGAGCACATACACCCATAAAACTTCATTCAACCAACCAACACACTCATATGGTGGTATTCAGAGAATCCCATAAACCAAATACAATGGAAACCTACAAGAATTAATATACACCTACCTAAACCCACCAAGTTTTATAGAAGACTCGTTTGGAACCACCCAAAGAATTCCACTGACAATGTTTGGTTACAAAAAGAGAGTAGACACACAAAACTACCAAAATATATCAACTCTTCATGCAACCTCGTCTAGAAGCACATGGAGAATTCATTCAAAAATCCTTTATGAAAACTAGAGGGCACACTCAACTCTCCACCCCTACACAGGAGTATTTTCAGTATCCCATAGCAGGAAAGAGAGGAAGGGAGAAAGCACATACTATAGAAACCCTAGCCTTTACCACATAATATTACATGGTTTTATGCATAATTAAACATCATATTACAAGCCAAGGATTGTAAATCTAGTGACTTGGAGGATTAGGTACATAATTAAACATCACAAAAACATCTTTTATTTAATATCAACATTGAGCTCCTAAATTTAATTATGATAAAAAATATGCACCGGATAAACTGGAGATAACATGAACAAAGAGATGAGCTAAAAATCTCAGTAAGGGAATAAACATAAGAATAAATCTTAGAACATGGGTTAGAATACATAACATAATGATATAAAAAGTCATGGAACATAAGGAATATTAACATATAGAACATGGGATCTTATAATTATGGAATCATAGTAATGTTATAGCACCATAAAATATAAATTTAGCATGATTTAAGGCCCGAAAGACATAGGGGATAATGATTTAATTCTCATTTCACATAGAGGATCACGAATCAAGGTTAACCACCAAGACCGTTTTATATTGAACACAATTCAAGGCTAAATTTCAAGACCGTTGCACATAACATCTCATGAAACTAAACTTTAGAAAATATATTGGAGTGTTATCTGGGTGTAACCATCATAACATGTTCATGAATATGAATTTCACCTAAATAATCACACATAAGGAATCACACATAAATATAAATTTTACCCATGGAAAGAAGTAGGTATGTTAATCATGTCATAAAGAATAATAAATTGGCGTAAAATAAAATTTTCCATTAAAGAAAGGAATTAAATCATACATGGACATTAATAAAGGATAATAGGAATATATCATGATAGGTGATGTCAAATTGAAGTGATAACATGTAAAAAGAGTACTTAAGAAACATTAGAATTAAATCATTTTACTGTAGTTTAAGGAAAATATCAAAGATAATTTAGAACATAAAAGGTATAATATTTTATATAAAACCATAAGTGAACCAAGAAGTTTTTCATAATAAAATTATTGGTTCTATTAAAATTATGTTTTCTTAAAATAGGTTATGGAGAGCACTTGAAAATGTGTAAGAATTTAGGAAGTTCCCTTAAAATGGCTTTCTTATCAGGAAATATTGAGAAGGGAACCACTTAAAAACATGTATATCCCTAAATAAGACAGATAAAAAGACCATGATACATGATTTTGGGACATTAACTTAGTATATATAATATTTACATAAAAATAATATATAATTTCATTTTGGTAAAAATAGAGGAAGAGAAAGCTGAAGGAATTATGAAGGCTCGAGTAGAATCGCTTACCTTATCTTTGAAATGGTTATGTACTTGATATTAATGTACCAAATAATAAAATTAGATTCATTAATAATTCAAAACCTTTTATACATGAAATTTATTTATTAAAATATTATTTAGTTCTTTTATAACCTTTTTATGAGTTATGATGTTCAATTTTATCGTTTGTGAGTGCTTGTTTTCTTAATTTTCATGATCGGATCACTTATATAAGAGAATGGAAGTTCATGTAAAATGAAAGTTGAAGTCAAAAATTGAAGTTATAAGTTATTAATAATCATAAATAAGGTTATGTGATCATATAATTCATTTTTTTTATTTTGGTTGAGGATGAATGATTAGATAAATCTATAATGATAAATGCTTGGATTGTTTTGAGCTGTTTTTCTCACAAAAACCTTGTTTTGTTTTATTATTTTACATCATGGGTGTATAATGATTCCAAAATATTAAATATGTTATAATAAATATAATATGATCTATTTCAACCATAAAATGGTTTCATCACTAGTATTGAATATGGTAATAGAAATTGAAAATCCATTCTCCGTGAATGCGATAAATTAACACATCTTAGAAGGTGTTTTCATTTTTAGTATAAAAGGAGGGGAAAAGAGAGATGATGAATAATTACCCCATTAGAATAATTAAATTCTAGTATATGTAAATTATTGGTGTTTTCCCATAATTTTTATAATGGGAGGTGAGGATAGAAAAGAAAATAAAGGAACTTGAAAAAGAAATTGAAAGAAAACAGAAGAGGGGTTTACCTCTTGATTCCTTCATCTTGAGAACCTCCTTAGAGAAATGGTTTGGGTATTTTATTAAGAAAAAAAGATTCTAGACCTGGGGAAGAGGCTAGGGAGGATATTTGAGCTGAATTTAGGCAAGGAACAAGGATTGAGAGGTGCAAGGAGAAGAGGTTGTGAGGGGTGGTATTTATACTGGAGGAGAGGGGTGTTGTCTCATTATTGTACACAATATTTTATTAATTTTTTCAAGAAAAGCAATAATAATGATTCTTGAGACTAAATACAGTAATGTGAGAATGTGATTTAGAACCAATTATCACTTAAATTATCCATTACTTAGGCATGACTTAAAAATTCATTTATTTACTTATACCGTAAATTACTATATTTTACTATTCACTAAAAATTCATGTATTTTAGAAAAATCCAAAAAATTTACCCTAACCATTTTTAGATGCGTAAAATTAAAAAATGGACTCCATTTTTTGAAAATAATTTTCTAATTATTGGAAATTTATTTTTTATATAAATTTATAATTCACTAAAAAATATATAGATTTTAAAATTATAACATATTTAATGACACTTTTAAAAATAAACAAAGGTCTCGTAAAATTACCTTATAATCATAATAAATAAAAATAATAATTTAAGAATACATTTTATGAAAATAAATTTTCTTTTAAATTATTAAATTAATCATAAAATTGAAATTAAATATTTATGACTTACAAAAATACAAATACTTAACTATTTTTTTAAATATTTATTTATTTATACTATGATATAATTATATCACATTTTCACTTATAAGATAAATAAATTTTACTAATATTATCATTGGTGAGGTTACTGTTCAATTGGTTGGTTTAATATTCATAAGGGTCACATTACTATTCTAAAGGTCAAGTTACTATTTCTTAGCTATATATTCCTTAACTTCTAAAAATAACTTTTATTTCACTTATTCTTCATTTATAAAGTTTGTATTGTGTTCCATATGTAATCTTATGTGATTATATTATAAGAAATAATTATAAGAATGGAATTCCATTGATAAAACATTGGGTCCTTACACATACACCTACTTGAGTTACATAATGGACATATATACCTGTTCCAGTCCCTGAAGTCACCAAAAAAATCTTGTATATGGTGAATGTTCATACCCGAATTCATACCCATATCTTATAGAATTTACAAGATATCATCACGTCGATGAAAGTAGTGCCTGAAGGATGGACACATAACTCTATACCCACAAATGGGGTGACTCATTTGCATAACACCCCAAAGCATACACATGCCTCTACTCCCATCCAGGAGGGCCATGGAAAAAACTCCCCTATAATATATGGACAATAGGATCAAGAACATACACCCAGTCCAATTAGAGGTAATCGGCCTATTCTAGTGTCTACTCCAAGGTAGGCACAAACACCTTCCCATGATAACCCCTTATCCCAAAATGTGGCCACAGTCCCTCATAAGAAGACATCTAAGAATAATTTTCATCTAGCATGATTGTAAAATCAAGAACTGATATATGATCAGGCTTCACTTGACACTGGAGTTCTTGAAGCCCTCAGATGTTTATCTGTCACAACTCAAGATCATACCCTCCCATTCCAAAATTATGGGATCAGTATAATTAATTCTGAATGTCTTCATCAGAAACATCACCATGAAGTCTTTCTTTATGGAAGAAATTTGATCAATATTAAGAGTCTATCTCTTGATGAGAGCCACAAAAACCCCCAGTGTGGCTTGAAGACCAAGGAGCAAGAGGGTCTTCCCCTTTCTATAATCCACCATGATGGTCCTCCCCATGAAGAAGATCCCTGCCAAAGTCCTCTCTGTAGTAGTGATTCATATTTTCAAAAGATTTCTCCAATTGGAAATGTTGGGATGAGAAAATCGTCCTATTGTGAGGTTCTTGAAAAAACAATGCTAGTCATATTTAATTCCTTGTCACTGGTAGGTGAAATACTTTCTCAACTAGAAGATATCCCAAGGAAATGGTCATTCTCCAAGCCACCCTTGGGTCATTTTCCTTCCAACATAATAGAGGTTATCCCAACTAATCCCATTTCTTGTGATAAAACAATTGGGAACTGTATACTCTGTTCGGACCAGGTCGAGGAACCACCTGTGAAAGATGAAGAAGATCCGCTAAACATGAGGAAATTGTTGGATAACGGTGACATACAAGTCATGTTCTGGACTTTATCCACCTCTCAATATATCATTATAGATGTGTTGTCAAAATATTGTACACAAAAAATCTAAATCAATATATGGGAAAATAATCATCATGTAAATGAAAAGGAATTACCATATGATGAATATAAAACTCACATAAAGGTAATAGAGGGGTTACAACACCAAATTGACTTGGAATCTATCCTAGATTACTGAAATCCAAAGATCTATAAATAGAATGGATCCCTTTAATGTGAATTCCTTAATGCATTAACGAGGTTGTTAAGGCTAATCATAGAAACCCCATCTGGTGTTCATATTTGTGGGTAGGGTGTACATGGAGCATTGGATTTCACTATGCTCCCAAGCCAGTAAAGCCCGCTGAAGGTGGACTCATGAAATGTCATTTCCTGAGGCCGGCTACAACAAACAAAATCTATTCATGACCAAATATATGCTCAAAAAGAACAATCCCTGACCAACTGTCATTGATTTCAGGCTAAATGAGAGTACACGATTTGAGATAATTTTTCATCAATCATATGAGAACATAGAGAAATTATACCGCTTAAAGGATATTAGCTATCATATTAATTAAATTTTAGAAATAGAATAATGGTCTTTAGAAATGGAAGATTTAAGTGAGTGCCAAATAATTCACCCATCCCACGCTCAAACCAGAATTCGTAAAATCCAAATGAGAAGCTGTGCTAATATCATCTATAGTAGTTTGGAAAAAATCCCATCCCACATGGATAGGGGATATTTTTAACCCAACCCTTGAGACCAGATAACCAAGCTCAAAGGGTTGTTAAGGCATAATAGGAACAACCCTAGCCCTCATAGTTTGGGGATTTTTCACTTCAACAATCCTCTCCTCAATGGGAATCAATCTTTTCTTAATTAGGAGAGATATTTTAGAGTGAATCCTATCAATTTTTCCCATCCCATGTTCCAGATAAATCATTTGGAAAGTGTACTCCTGAACTCTTAGGGAATTCCCTTCGGGTCACTGTCCATCAAACAATTCTTAGGGAACTAAAAAAGAAGAGGAAAAGGTCTTGTAGAAGATGAAAAATAAATAAATCTCGCATAAATTCCAATGTAATTCTTAAAATGCACTACAAATATGTGAATTTCATCAAAGACATCATTGAAGACCCTCTAGAACATAAGACTGATTCATATGATTCTATATAATAAGGTCATATTCATGATATAATCCACACTGAAATGAATGAAGGAGGTGTGCGTTACTAAAACTAGAGGCCCACCAAAAACATGGGTATCCCCTAAAATAATCCACATCTACCTCCTTGAAAGGAACCTAATAAGGGAGAAGGTATGGTTCATACCATGTCAAACCTTCCCCCCAGAGAGAGCTAATCCATTTTCTAGAGGAAATATTTTCTCAGTAAGAGGAGTAAATGAGAGAGTTAAGAAAACTCATTGTAGTGTTACTCTAATGATGAATTCCTGCCATATATTCCCTGCAAGAAGACCCTAAACTTGCACTTCCAATTGGTGCACCTCAGCAAATAAGTTTTACCACAACAATTGAAGCAGACAGGAAACATCTTCTCAATGGGGGACATCAACCACCAATATATTTGAATCCCGCAACAACAGATCAATAATTATCTCTATTGGGTACACAAACAAAACATATTCAGGAACATCCTTATAGGCCCACCCCTATAGGTTACCCACGATAGATACCAGTGGTACCGCCACCAGTGGTCTAGTTAGTCACCACACCCGTTTAGGCTCTATCAGCCACAATTATTCAGGTTCCAGCTTATCCAAATATTCATTGAATGATTATGAACACCATTGAATCATTAATGAATTTATTGAAAGAAATGGATAGATGGAGTTTACCAATACAACTATAAAATAAGGATTACCCAGAATTGGTCGATATGGATCCTCCCACGCCAAACTTTTAAAATCCTATATTTCTTATTTTCAACAAACCAGGAGACCAGGTTTATCACTTGATGCATTTCATCTCTCATTATGATCCCATGATGGGGACCCCTGAGAAGCAAGTAGTGAAACTTCTATGCTTCATGCAATCATTGCAGCGGCCAGCCTTTGAATGGTACATGAGTTTTTTGTCTCAATCAATCAAAAAATTGGAAGATTTTTTTCAGAAGTTACACTTCCTATTTAGCTCAATGCTATTGAGACAACAATATTTGATCTTATGAATTGAAAACAATGGTAGAATAAAAGGGTCCCAGACTTCATTGTTCGTTGGAAAGAATTGAATTAATCTTTGAACCTACCACTCCCTCAATAATAGTTTTTCTCTATCTATATAGAAAATATACGTGATGAGTTACGCACACCATTCATCCCTGTGAAATACATAGTAGGGTCTTGATATCTAGCCTCAATTTCTCAAAAGTTGAAAAAATCCATCATAGAGACCAAAGACGAGTCCTGAGTAATCCCATCAGCTCAGGGAAGGAGAACAAGAAAGGCATATGTCACTATAGTTACACATAAGAAAGCCCCTATAACCGCTCCTACCTTAATGCCTACATTATACCATAGGGATCCACCTCCTGAGCATCAACAAGAATTACAACCTCATCAAGATGATCAAAGATATCTGAGGTACAAATTGTTTGAGTAGTTGACAAAAAAGGTATATTTTTTTTTTCAAAATGACCAAGTCCCCAATTAATTCATCTCATATTTGGAAAACAACTTGGTATAGTTTCCAAAGACAAAGAAACCTAACAAATAAGGTGATGGGGATCTCCTAATATATTTAACCTTCCACCAAATGTTGGGGAATCCCATATAAGAGTGTTTTGTTTTCAAGGACCTCCTACAAAATATGGTCGATTCTGCTTAAGTGAAACTAAAAAATTCACCAGCCTATGTAACATATGTTTTTTGTTACTTATCTTGAGGAGGAAGGGGAGTGGAAAGAAGTTAAAATAATTAGTGTAAAAAAGTTTGGTGACTGCATGGTCAAACAAAACAATCAACTGAAATCATACCATTCTACGAACACATTTGAAACAACATATTATTCCTCCTATTGATTCTACTACAACAAAACCAGCTTCATCAAATCCCAATACTCTAAATCCCCATCCTCAAAGAAGAAACATGGTCGAAAGGATAAGGAACAACCAGAAGAAGATGAGACCATGTCAATTCCAAAGTTTTCCTTTACCCTAGAAGATTTCATGTTGACCATATCAAAAGTACGGGCACCACCCCTCCGAACGGTACAACAAGAGTTGACCCCCAGGTAGAATCTTCATCAGATAAAGAGATGATCTTTGGTCCTATTAATTTTATTCACTTAATGGATCCCTACACAGATGATGATCTTGATTATGGAACTTATTTCCCAACACTTGATTGGGGAATAGGGGGAAGAGGTTGTCAGGTTTGAGGATATAGAGGAATACCTGGTCATTCTAGGAGCCACCATAGCAACCAAACCCCCACTTGAACTATCTATGTGGCCGGAAATCATGGGAATGATCTCTAGTGATATTAATAGGAATAAGTGATTTCTTCATCCACACATGATATGGCCTTCCATGACATAATTATCTTAGAAGACTGGTTTGAGGATACACCCCCTTTCTCAGCAGGAAGGCATACCTAGAGAACATAATCCACTAAGAACAGGAGCAATTCCATCTCATTACATAAGATATAGTCCTTCGAGATCATAAAAATCAGCTCCCAAAAACACCTACAAAAGAGAATCTCCATGCTGGGAAAAAGCAGACCTCTGGTTGAAAAGTATAATGTTTTCATGCAACTGGACCAAGTGTTGGTCATGTTATCAATCTTGGAAGCACTGATTATATCAAAAAACCTTAGGTAAATAGTCATTGAGGCATTGTCAATCCCTTGGGAATTTGAAGTTGAGGTCGCTGTTGCTGAAGTATATCGTGTGGTGAATGATCCTACGGAATTCCATGTAGTCATTTACTTCACCGAACAATATGAGGATGCTGTTACAAAAGGACATGACTGACCCTTGTATATATTTTGGTTGGCTAAATGAAATTGATATCTAAATATCCTTCATCAATAATGGCTCAGTTTTAACCTCATCCCAGTCTGTAGAGTTCATCAACTAGGTCGCAATAAATATCACTTGTCTCCCTCCAATCTAATGTTATGTGGTCATGAGAAGATTACGAAAGAGCCTATTGGAAATATTACACTCAGAATCCAATTCAGATATCTTGTATCTAACTCAAGGTTTGTGGTATTTCGATAGGATGCAACTTTCAATGTTCCACTAGGAATAACTTGGCTATATTATCCTGAGGCCGTTCCTTCATCAAATCCTATCAGTGGTTAAATTGTGACATTGTATGGAAAAAATTCCCTATTCAAATCATGTCAGACACAATACATCGATGTAGGGTTCTATCACCAAGAAGGTAAATAGTCAATGGGTAATGATGCTACTCAAATAAATGCCCCAAATGGATTGGAGATGATCTCAACTAACCCTTTTAAGAAGCTTAATGAAAATTACATGATACCTATTAATCCAATTGAATGGGTGGGCCATAATTCAAATATTCATTCAGTAGCTTCCATAATGTCAATCATGACAGTTGATCCCAACGGTGCTGAATGAGTTATCAACCCTCCAAGTGATAAAGAAAGATAGAATAACAATGTATTCATTTGATCCGATATGTTTTAAAAAATCATTTTTCTATTAGCTGGACTGGAATAAGCCATCATGAATATAGGAGAAAGTAAAGAGACTGATTTTCAATCCCTTTTATCCCTTTCAAGACTCCAATAAGGATGCATGCCAGTAAGTGAGCATTAAATGATTTCCTCATCCTCTGAATGTATGAATGGTGACTCCCCTCTTCCCTCTAAGGAATGTGTTTTATAATCTCCTCCCTAGGAAGAATCCAAAGTAGTAGAGAATGAGGAAAAATAATAAGAATGAGGTATTTGGGATTCCCCTTCATCATTTGAGGTAGGCATCTAAATCACTGTGGATGAACTTAGAAAAATAAATTTGGGTAAAAAAGAAGATCTACAACCTACTCTAATTAATGTAGACATGAATCCTAAAGAATAGGAGGTATACAAATCCTTTGTAAAGTAGCACCGAGAAGTGTATGCTTATAATTACATAGAGATTTCAGTCCTTTACCCGGAGGTGGCCACCCATCACTTTGGTTTGCTAGAAAATCACAAGGGATAAGAGAAAGTTTCCATGAGGATGCACCCGAATCATTCCTCCAAAATTGTGTATGAAGTGTAAAAACTCATCAAGGAAGAATTCATTTGAGAGGTGTAGTACCCAAGATAGCTAGACAACATTTTACCTGTGAAAAAGAAGAACTAGAAAATCATAGTTTTCATCAATTTCAATGATCTCAACCAGAATGTTCCCAAATATGACTTCCCAATTCCAATCACAGAACTATTGATTAGTGCAAAAAATGGTTATCAAACCCTCTCTTTAATGTATGAATACCTTGGGTGAAATCATATCCAGATGGCCCTAGAAGATGAAGAAGTCACAACCTTCAAATCCCCTCAAGGGGTGTCTTTCTATTGGGTAATACCCTTTGGTTTGAATAATTCTGGCCCCACATACCAAATTACTATGCATCACATCTTCAAACCCTTCTTGGGATGGTTCGTTGAATTCTACATTGAAAATATATTTGTCTAATACTATAAATGTTTTGATTACCTGGATGACTTAGAGACCATCTTCACTATGTTTTGGAAATAAAATCTGAAGATTAAACCCTTGAAATGTGCTTTTGGGGTAACCTTAGGAATATTCCATGGCTTTTTTGTACTCCACAATGTCATAAAATTTGATATTGAGAAGACTAAAGATATCCTTGTCATGTCACCTCCTCTAAACTTGTAATAGTTAAGAGGAACTAAAGTTCATTTTTTCTTACATTTAGTGCTTCGTATCCAACCTCATAGGAGAGTGTTTACCCTTCACCAAATTGGTGGAGAAGGGGGTTACTTATCAGTGGAACAATGATTGTTAAGAATAATTTTATTCCCTTAATAAATTCCTCTTGAGCCCATTAGTATTAATACCATATATTTATGGAAATACACTCATTATATATGTGATAGACTTGAAGCAATCACTGGGTGATTTCATCATACAAAAAGAATAATTATAGGAATGAAAACAACCTTTATTATCTGAATCGAACCATGCTCAAAGCAGAGACATGATATTTAGATATTGATAAGAGATGTCTGGCATTAAAATTTTCAATTAAGAAGTTGAGGAACTACCTACAACACCACATGATTCACTTGGTTTCTCGTGATAACCCACTCAAATTTATCCCCAGTCATCCTATGATGATAGGAAATATGGAACAGAGGGAAGTTATACAACAGTAGTTTGATATATAGTTTATGCTTTATAAAGCAGTAAAAGTCTAGGCCTTGGAAGATTTCCTTGCTGAGAACTCATCTATAGAAGGCATGCCATTAAATACTGAACTACCTGGTGAAAAAATATTATATATTCAGGATAGCTCCTAAACATGGGATATTTATTTTGATGGTGCTTCTAGTAGTCCAACGGGGAAGAGAATGGAAGACCATAAGCACAAAAAGGTTGGGTTATGAATTTTGATTATGTTTATAGAGAAGGTAGTGTTTCTATACTCATTACTATTGTTAGAAGGCAGTGCCAACAATGAGGCAGAATATCAGGCTGTCATTACATTCCTAGAATTATCACTCCATGTATTGGTGAACCACCTATAGGTGAAGGGTGATTTAGAGTTGATAATCAAATAGATCAACAAGGATTTTTCCATCATAAAAGAAGAGATAATTTCCATATGTGATTATGTTTAAATGTTAATGGAAGAATTAACCTCATATACAATATTCAATCACATCCTGTGACCATAGAATGCTCAAGAAGCTGTGTTGGAAAATACAGCTACAACTTTAGAAGATCCAAATCAGGATGAAACAATCATTAGTACCACCCATCGTCGCATGGTTTCACCTTTTGTTCAAATAAAAATAAAGGAAATTAATGAATTCTTCCCCATTTTTTAGACATATAGTACTATCATGGGATGGATTACACCCATCATGGATTATCTCCAAGATAGATTACTTCCACCGAATAGGGTTGAAAGAGAGAAGATCTGGAAATGATTGGATAATTTCACTCTTTATGATGGCCCAAATCACAGAAAGTCCTCTACAATTAAGGCTCTGACAGAGTCCTTATATGATGTATTGATGGAGGATATTGTGTCTATTATGTAAGAAGCACATATAGTAGCCTATGCTGACCTCCAATCAAGGTATATGCTTTTTGACCAAATCTGAAGGCTTGGATACTTCTGACCTTCGATGACGTAGGATTTCACAGAATTCACTAAGAAGTTTCATCCATAGTAGGTGAATTCCCATTTCATCCATAAACCCCTAGAGTAGGTTTATATAGATAAATAATCCTATCTATTTTCCATATAGGGAATGGATGTTGTTGGACCATATCCTCCAACTATGGCTAAACTGTTCAAGTAAATCCTTACTGCTTCCGATTTCATCTCCAAATGAGATAAGGCAATAATTATCAAAGAAGTTAGGGCCAAAAGCATCATTAGCTTCATCAAAGATAACATCATGACCAGATTTGGTGTCCCTCATAACATTTTGATGGACAATGGCACCAATTTCTATTTTTCTATGGTATAGAATCTATATCAGGAACACAATATCAAATCCAACCATTCACCCCGTTATCATGAAGTATCTAATGGATATATAGAGGCTTTTAACAAGACCCTATAGAACATACTCTAGAATATGGTGAATAAAGGTAAGAAATATTGTCTTGACAATATCTTGCATGCCTTATGGTCTTATCAGACTACAACTCATACTATAACATGGGAAACCCCGTACTCGTTGGTGTACAGAATAGAAATAGTCTTTCCCCTTAAAGTTTATTTTCCCCACTACAAATTTCCATTTTCAACCAGCTATCCACATATGAGAAATCCTAGAAATAGCTAGATGAGGTGGAGCGACTGGATGAAAAGAGATTGCAAACCTTGCTTCACTTGGAGGTATATTAGAACCAGACAGTATGTACTTTTAAAAATAAGGACCTTCTTCATTCATTCCTCTAAGGAGAATTGGTATCTTTCCTTAGGACTCTGATAATGCTAGGAAAGAAGCCTATGAAGCTTTAACCAAAGTGGTAGGGACTTTACTCCATATATAAGGTCCACTCTAATGAATCATATTCCTTAATCTCAATGGACGGAGAAATCACTACAACTCTAACCAATTAAAGGTTCCTAAAGAAGTAATTTGTGTAATCACATAATGTTTGTCTTATCTTCAGGATGATAAACTATGTAGCACCATTTGTGTCCATGTTATATGATATTAAACTACATAGAATTATCTTCTATGTCACATGATGATAGAACGCATGACCTGAGGTCCCAGTAGCAACATGTTTAACTGAATACCACCATTTTCCCTCACCACATGACATTAATTAGTATGGTTAACATCTCCATTGTTTGACATTTATAAATTTCTGAGATACCAAGGGTCTATTTTCCTTGTGGTCCCTTAAAAAATGAGTAAATTCCATGCATAAACCTCACTCACATATTTTCCACTCCCTAGTGAAACTTGAGACCAATTTCTCCCCGTTTTTGGATCAAAAATTAATGGGGAATAAATATCAATAACTTCATGCAACTTTATTCTTTCCCATCAAGATATGTAGTGACACCTGGATCTTATCCCCTGGTCCAGTCGTAATGTTTCTTTCATGTTAGGTGACCAAAGTCTTTGCTGCATGGTGATAAACTATACATTTCATTAAGAACTATGTGTGGTTTTTTTGTCATTCCAATGAGATACATAATGATTCCCAGATCCCCAATCTCAGGCCCAACTGTGACCATAAATAAACAATTTCTGTTTTCCCTATGTATAAACCAAATCAATACTAGGAACTCCTCCAAAAAATATGGTTTGATTCTTATACCATTTTTTGTCTTAAGCCCAACCATTATTTGGTAAAATATCTAAAAAATATTAAATCCCCATTACATCAAACCTCAGTTTGTGTTGGGATCCATCTTCAAGAACTATGTGTGGATTGATTATCATTTCAATGAGATACGTAGTGACACCCATATCTCCTATCTTAGGCCCAACCATAATTAAAAAAAAATCCCCCACTCCCTGTGTATGGATTAGACCTGCATGGGGAACTTTATCAAGAAATATGTGTGGCTTAATTCTTACCCCATCAAGATACACAGTGACACCTAGATCTCCTATCTTGGGTCTAGCTGCAATGCTTAAAAGATCCCCTTCACCCCATGTGTGTATGAATCAATCTAACATAATGAGAATTTTCAAGAACTATGCGTGGCTTGATTATTTCCCCAATAAGACATGTAGTGACACATGGATCTCCTATCTCGGGTCCAACAATAATTAAATCATAAATCCCTTTTACTTTCTATGCATGAATCAGATCTGAAAAAGAGCCTATCAAGGACCATATGTGGCTTGATCCTCATTCCAATGAGATACATAGAGACACCCAGGCCCTACACCTTGGTTCAACCAAAATGTTCTCATCCTTTAACGTCGATTCATCTTTTTCTTTACCACATGACGCTAAACTTCCAGGAATCTCAATAACTATGTATGGATTGATTCTCATCCCAATGAGATATATAACATGACTCAGATCCTATCTCCTAAATCAAACACCATATAATTGAAATTACCCTATCCTTTACTTGTGTTATCTTTTTGATGTAGAAGAAAATTTTACCATTCCTTGTTTCTCACACCAAGAACAGCTCACTTGAGATTAGGAGTTTGTTAAAGGATCTTTCTACATATGTAAGGTGCGTATATTCACATTGGGGTTATCATGGTTCTAGCTGTAAGACCTTAAAAGGCACACCAGACATACTTTGTGTATGATGATAAACTACACAGTCCTTCAAAGAACTATGTGTGGCTTGATTATCATCCATATGAGATACATAGTGACTCCCATATATTCAATCTTGGGCCCAACTACATGACAACATTGAAAAAAGACCCTACACTCCCATGAATGAGTCAGATCTACATGGGGAGATCCAATATGATTTGCCACTTTATGCATGAAACCATATCTCTTAGAACTACATATTTCATGATTCTTTCTCTAACAAGATACATACTGACATTTGGGCTCTACACCCTAGCAAAGCCTCAATATTACTTTTCACATTGAAATCACCCATGTCCTTTCCGTAAGATGTTAAACTGCACGAACTACATCCTTGATGCATGACTTCAAAATGCATGGTACCTCTAGAACTATGTGTGGATTGATTCTCATCCCATTGAGATATGCAGTGAAGCCTAGGCCTTAATCCCTAGCACTATTCATGAGGTAAAACAAAATCCCACCTCTCCTGTATATAATAAAAAATCTATACAAGAGATTTTGTTTTGGGTCCTCTCCTTAGAGAACCCACCAAGGAAATAAGAGATGCCCCCTTCCACATATGAGTCAAATTTGTTCAAGGGAATCCAAACTCATAGCCAGTACAGTCCAATACATCCTTTATGCATTAAAAAATACCCATTTTCTTATTTTATGCACCTAATATTGAATACTTTTAGATCATTAAAACATTTCCTTGGATTTTGGTGTCAGAATATCTAAAAACTAAGAGCTCCATTGAATAACCATGCAATACATTCCCCAGTTGGAATTTCATAAATCACCCCCATAATGGGGTTTTCAACCAGTGGTAACTTCTTTCTTCGGAGAAGCCTCTTATATCACTTTAATATTTTGATGATGGTATGCTAGAACCTGTAATTTAAAATCTGTGGTTATCCTGTTCATATTTTTCCTATATCTTTTCTACCAACCTAAAAGTCTCTAAGACCATGATTTACATTCCCCCCATCATATTTTCATAGAATATTAGAATAATCATGGGCCATTTTACCACATACTTTCTATCATTTCTATAATCTTATGGTCCAATTCCTATGACCTAAAAATACATTCACAATACTTCCTATGATTGGGTCAGACCTTCGTAGAGTTTTAATTTCCCTGATTCTTTGGAAATTATGACTTGAAATACCCCTTCCATATTCAGGTACTTTCTCTACAAACCAACCTCTGTGTTTGGGAAGATCTAAATCTTTATAAACATTCATTATATTTTAATGATATAATTTCAGAATTCTTGAGATCTCCTTCACCTGACCATAAAGTATGCGCCCTAGTTGTCCTTGTAAAAAATAGACCTCATAACGAGTTTTCCAACCAAAGGATTCTATTATTGACTATGTATTATATTCCCTAGTTGGACTTGCATAAAACAACCCCCATAACAGGTTTTCAACCAATGTTTACTTCGTTATTGGGAGAGACCTCCTCTAACTTCATAATCCCTTTTTCCCATATAATCATTTAGATATGAGAATCCCCAAATCATAGATTACAACTTTCTCCTTCAATTACTAGATACATTATCACATTTCCATATATATTACCAAGAATTAGATAATCATCATCTTTTTCGGTCAATGATAAAGACCTTAAATTATTTTCCCCCTAATGTCCTTACTGCACGACTTTAAACTGTACATCATAATGTCCTTGCTACATGACTTTAAACTGCATATCATAATGTCCTTTTTGCATGACATTAAACTACATAACGTAATTTCCTTTAGTCACAGGATAATAAACTGCACAATAACATCATCCTTTTTCAGAAAAGAAGACTTCTCTCCTGGACATTGGTCAACTAACAAAATGTACCGTTCTTTATGCATCAAATTTACGTAGGAGTGACTTCCCATCCATGGCCTTTGATGACACAGATGTTCCCATCATTTTTAGACATATTACTTTGCAAAAACCACCCCTTGTGGTCTTTCGAAATCCAAATCTCCATAAAAATCTTTCACCCAAGAGAAATAGATCGTCAAAATTCTCGAGAACTCATTTTCTTAACTATTCAGTACATGCCACCATTGGCCATGGATAAGTTTCCCCCATAATGGGACTATTAGTCTAAGGATTCCTCTACTTGACCATGCAGTACGTGCTCCGGTTGGCCTTACATAAATCATCCCTTACAGAGGATTGTTCAACCTGTAGTAACTTCATTCTCAAGAGATACCTCTTATATTCCCAAATATCATGTTTTAGATTTGGGAACCATATAATCATGGTTCATGATTCTCCTTGGAAGAATATGAAAAATGTTGGAACATTCCAAGTCACCAATCCTTGTTTGGGTTATCATCTCAAAATTCATGGTCAAAGATGGTCGACCTAAATCACTAACCCTTTTAGTTTTACATGCATGACTTTAAACTTCCCACGAAAAGATTCATTGTACTCACCAGGTTAAAAACCCATAAAGGAAACTCTGGAAAAAAGTCGAGTCTCATCTCACTAGACATTTGTTATGTACCGTTTATGAAATATCAATTAATAAAAAGTTAAAAGGCAAAAATATTTTTAGGCTGAAAAATAAAAGAGGGAAGCCTAAGAAAAATCTAAGCCCCACCCACTAAGTCTATCTTATATTGATCTTAGGAAAGAATTAGGGAAATGACACAACATACCCAAATTTTGTACGGTTATCCACCTAACCCTAATAATAGACAGACTATGCTCACTAGAACACTTGGTTTAAGTGAAAGTAAAATAGCCCCCATCCCTATCATTTTAATTATGATTGGTTGATGTGAAGATGTAATGCTATGGAAATTAGTTTTGATTTTATAGTTATAGAAGAAAATTAGGCATGGATACATATATGATCGGAAAAAAATTATGTTCATTTATGGAGAAAAATCAGAGTAACATCCAAAAACAGAGTCTCTATATCATATATTACTAGAGGTCTTCAACATAACTCATTATCTGTTGAACATCCTCCTAATCCCCATCAGCTTCTTGTTGAAGCTTAGTCAGTCGACCAGCCTTAGTCTCCTCGACCTAATGAAGCACTTCCTTGGTACCATAAATGGTAGTTTCCCCTTCTATTTTGGCTTCTTCTAAGAAAAAATGGAGTTGTTTGATTTATCCCTATGTAGCATCCAATTGTCACTAGAGACATGACACTTAAATGGAATTCTCATTGATTTGATATTTAAATCTCATCAAATTCATGTTGTGGGTGGTCTCTTCTTGGGATAATGTAGCACAAAATCTATCAAAATTAGTGAGTAGTTTGACCATTTTAAGTTCTTACCAAATCTTATGCTCTTATTCCCACCAATGAATAGTTTCTTTCATTGAAAAATGGATTTTATGGTAGTAAAACCCACCGAATGCCAACATGATGAACAAAGATGAAATCCTTTAGATTCATGAAGGAAAAAAAATCAAGGGTCATCTCAGATATTATCTTCCACATATCCCACAAAGACCTGCGATGTGCGATACAAATAACATTTTTCATCTCCAGATCAGATTCATAGTCACTATCATAAGGAGTGATGTACTATAGGATTAGTGAACTCAAAGAAGTACCCTACTCTACTCCCTTATGAATAGTGGCTTCCCTGCCTTTTGATGTTGGTCTATCTAATGAATAAGCATCTCCCTCAGACCTATACACAAAATATAATAAGCCTAAATGATGAATTAAAATTATTTTTAACTTAAAAATAATAGAATGAGTGAGGAATAGTCATAACCATTGGTGATCCTTACCCAATAATAAGTCAACAGCCTGGGATGATTCCTATCCAACATTCCCATCTTTAATAGTCTGGGTTGGAACATTTTCATGAGGGGCACTCCCCTTGGTCATCCCATGAATTTCCAAATGAGGCTCATGAAGACTTTCTATTTCAAGATCCACCTAATCTGGCTCTCCCTCAATAGTGGGATTGAGATTGATTTTGAAACCTTCTCCATGAACCACCACTATAACAATTTTCATGGATGGAGTTACACATTCCAACTAATAATGATTAGGGAATGAGGCATAAAAAGGTTAATTGGATGGAAACTAAATACTCACATAAATTTTATACTTTATATAGTTCCCCAAATTCTTTTAAATTTGTAGGAATATTAACATGTTTCTGTATTTCATCAAAATGAATTTTGAGGTTCATCATGGCTTCTATTGATATCCCAAGCCCTGTGTTTATCTCACTCATGGGAAAACATGGAGAGTTTGGTTCATGATCCTCCGATGATGACTTGATATCCCGAATAACCTCCTTAGTGATAGCTGTATGGTCACTATCAGTCATCGTAGGAGTGTCTAGTGCACGAGACAAAGTTGTAATTTTATAGAAATGGATGTCATTCATTATCATGTGACATCTTATGAAATAAATTTGACATACCTGATGCCTCATCTCTCTATGCAGCAATGATATGAGCAATTCCAAAAGTATATGATGTATTCTCTATACTAGAAACCTATTTATTCAAGGGAGTCATTTCATTTGATGGAATCTACACTTGGTCTAAATCGCCATCCTCGATTCTTAGAGGCTTATTTGAAACTTCCTTGAGGGACTAAATAGAAGGATTTCCTAAAATCCAAAGAAGTTTAAACACATGCTCTGGATGAGGTTGAAATTAATGATATCGAGAAGACTTACCACTACTGAAAAAGAATGTATCCAAGGTTTTCAATCTTTGGCATCCTTTATTCTTCACATTATTCAAAGGAGGGCTTGCATCAACCACCTAAAAAATCGGTATTACAGGTGGGAAGTATTCCTCTATCTCATACTCCATGGCTTGCCAGTCTGGAGATACTTCTCCTGATTTGGGAGGTGACCCAGTAACCCTGATAAGAGTACCACTAGAGTTGTACCATGGTGATAGAGCCTCAATTTATTTTCCCTTATCCTACTAAAAATTAAGATGGAATTCACCCCGAGAAATAATTATTTGGATTAAATATAAAGGAAAATATAAAAAAATGAGAAGAAGAGAACTAACATCTTCAGGATCGATAAATTCACACCATTCCTCAAAAAATGAATGATCGATCCCCTCATCATCACCATGTTTTATCATATCCTTGACCCACCTTGTGGTAGGGACCCAATCGCCGGTTTCATAGATGATCATCTATAGCTCCCAAATATGGATTTCAACATCAGAAGGATTGTTATAAAAACAAATATCAGTTGATTATTGGAAGTATACTATCCATGGAATATGCAACCTCTCATATAGGAGCTCCCATATAGTTTCAGCATCAAAATAAAATTCCTTCCACGATTGGACTGCCTCTGGTCATATGTATTCAGAATACATTCCAGATTGATGTGAGAATGATTATATAGCCCTAAATTTGATGGGATTCCCAACTCCTTCCCTCACAGGTGGTGGAAAAGAAATTTTAACCCGATTCTATTCTTGGAGAAGGCAACTAGACCACATGGGTACAACTTCAGTTTGTGATGTTGGTGTAGCTCTCTTGATTTGGGTGGGTGGAGTATACCTTGCACAAGGTTGTTTTGATGAACATAGAACCTCATTATAACAGTCCATACATTACATACATTGATATTACATAAAATTTGAAGAATATACATTACAAAATATAAAAACCCCATGAAAGGTAAGTAGAGGTATAATGTCTTTAGAAACTGGGAAACATAAACAATTGGTTCATAAAACATCAATATTGCCTCCCACTTATTTCTTCATAACTAAACTCCTATTTGACATATCTTACTCAATATCCTTCTTCATGACCTGGGGAATGAAAAAATTTAATAGGGTGACCTGAAATGCCCAGTATTAGTAAATAAATGAAATATCAATCATATCATATTCATAAGAACATATCATTTGAAAATCTTATCCCGCATATAAAAGATCATAATATCATGTCATGGGATAAATCATAAAAGTGAAATATAATCACAATAGTCATAAGATAAGACATGAAATTTTGTGTCATACACAAATAAGCATATAAAATCATTTCATTTTAGTCAAGTCTCATTTCCAAGACTATCATAGTGGACAAAGTCCATTACTGAACCGAGTTCACTCCTCGTTCCAGCCCTGTAATACTGATATGGATTCTCTTTCTCTTCCATCCAGTTCTATCTAATGAGATATAAATATTTAACCAATTAATTGGAGGTAGATATAGGTCCCACCCATCTTATAATGAAATAATTCTTATGTGTGCCACAAAATTAACAAAAATCCTTCATCATAACCCAACGAATAAAATGGGTTTCATAAACATCATCCCACCATATCATAATCCATATAAAACAAATGGATATCATTTCATTATAAACAAAATAAAACCATGTAAATAATAGGGACATTATACTTCAAACATAATCATATTAAATAATTTCATCTTTTATGGAAAATAGTTTTGATAAAACACTTGAAATAAATTCTTGAGGAAAATATCATTTCTTCTTCATAATCATTTTTTTCTCAAAACTCTATGAAATTTTAAAATAAATTAATTTATTAGAAAATAATAATGTATTATTGTAGAGGAATATTCATGGAAATAAGGCATTATGAAACTATAAAAATCCATTAATTCTTTATAAGTTAAAAAACATTCTTCTCGTACTTTTCCCAGAAGAGTCAAAAAGTATCTCGTACTGAAGACGAAAAAATATTCCTTTCATATATTTTAATAAAAATTCACCAATGGGTAAAATTGAATTTAAACAATTATATTAGGATAGAAATAATATTACATATTTAGGAAACATGTATATGGATGATAAATAAGCCCTAGTAAATACTTAAGTATAAATAATCTCGGATAAAAATGAGATTGCATGATTTTCCCTTACGTTAGGTAGGATATTATTTGTAAGTATATGAGCCTCTTGTATAATAATTTAAATAATGTCATTGACTTATTCCAGAATAATAGTCATTTTTATGATATCATATATGGTCATATTCTTGTCTTTTTTTAGTAACATTTCATTATTACTTATTATTTGGGTGTTAAGTGCTTTATGTTCTTATGCATGTTTTGTCGAATAAATTATTATTCCTATTTTTAGGTTATAGTTATATAATTTTAAAAATCTTATTATTATAATATATATCATATTTATTCATTAAATCCATTTATATAATCATTTTTCAATGAATATCATGTGGAACGAATTGCATCACATCGTGGAGACGGTAGATCGTACGTACGCACGAGCGACGATATCATTCCCATGATTATGGAATTGTATTGAAGTATAAGGGGAATAATATTTCATAATAAATATAATTTTACAAGAATAATATATAGTTATTTATTCCATCATTATACCCATCCAAATATGTTGGTAATGAAAAACAGATTACACCACGACGTGGAGACGATAGGCTGTATGTATGCATGCGTGGTGATTTCATTATTCATAGGATGGATAGAAAATGGAATATGGTTGTTTCATACTAATAATAACATATTTCTATAAAATTAATACTGGAGTTATTATTTAATAATAAAACAACTCATATATAGGAAGTATAAGAAGAAATGAGTTTGAAAGAATTGGTAAATGATATTACCTCTTCTTCAACGTGCCTCTTCTAAACCTCCTCTCGCGGCACTAAAGTTGATTTTTGAAGAATACTAGGACCTCTATAATGATTCTAGTGAAGTTTATAAGAGAAATGGCCCAGGTTGGGCCAAGTTTGAAGGCTCCAAATGGAGTTAAGAGGAGAGGGAGGAGGTTCCTTTTTATAAGAGAGGAGAGATTCACTTTTGGAAACCTCAAAAATATTAATTTATAATAAAATCATACCCCACTTAAAAAACCAAAAAAAAAAATGAATAAAAAAAGAATACGAGATGAGATAGGGTTGTAATATCATCAACAAATAAAATTTAGACATGTTTTTATTTTATTTTAAACCTTATCATTTTGATTTATCCTTATTTAATCTATTTAATTTTATTTGTGGGAATAATATTATAAATTTTAAATGGTTATAAATACTTACCTATGTGTTTTTAATTTTCCATAATTGGATACGTTATAAAATATTAGACCATATAATTTTCAATTTTTAATTTTTAAATATTTTTGTTATTTTTAAACAATTTAATAATATGTTATTTTTATAAAATATCAATAGTGTCAATTTTGACACTATTCATTTCATTGAATTTAAAGAAAATCCACATAGAAGATATATACAAATTTTTTTAATATATTTCTAACTTGTGGTATTAATCTATAAAATTCTTGGAACACATTAATTAGTTCATAAAATATTTATTTTAATATTTTTAAAACCATTTATTTTATATTTCTGTTGATAAAATAATTACTATAACATTTTTTATATAATTATTTAACATACATATTTTATGCATAAAATTTGAAATTAAAATACTATGATGAATATAAATCTAATATATTTCATAATAATACTTTTATTAGAATTTATCTTCTAAAAAACCCTACATTTAAAATGTTATATTTATTAAATTATGTAGGTGACAGCTTTGACATCATTTAAAATAAAATAATATAAGTTTCATAATCTCTTTTATAAGGATCCAAATGGTCAAAAAGTCTACCCTTGGATGCTTATGGTTTATATATACTCGACCAATAAGGTTTGGTCAAGTGTTTGGGCCTTTTTATGGGTATTATAAATTTAATAAAAAACCATATTATTGATTTTTCACTAAATAAATAATTTTCGCATCATTAATGTGTAATCGATTAAGATAATTATATATTTCTTAAAAATTAAAAATAAATTACCATGATAAATAAAAAAATTTCATATTTCAAAGGAGTATTTATAATATAATTTATATTCTGTATAACTTATATTAAAAATAATTTAATTATTAAGGTTTGAGTGAGACATATTTCACTTTTCATTAAATAAAATAAATAAAATATTTTAATCTGATCCATGTGGGTTCCAATAGATACCATTTTGACTCAATTATGTTTTAGGAAGAACTATAATCATCCAATTATATAAATACAAGTGTTAGGATAATTTTATAATATTATTTTTACGCTTAATTACCAGATTTACCTTTTACTGTGTTAAATAAAATTTACCATAGTTACTATTCATAAGGCCAAAAAAGTAGCCTATTAACATAATTTGGACCTACTGATTCTAGATATGGAATAAATGTTTTCAAATTCAAGACACATAATTTTCAGTAATTAATCTAAAATTAATCCCATTGTTGAAATGAGAAAACAAGTTTTAAAAGTTAAAACATTGCAAATGATTGAAATGTTTTTACATATGAATTCAATGTAAAATTAATGATAATGAAATAAATTACATTAAATGGTAAAAATATATTCTATTTTTACTTTAAAACCATTCAATATTATAATTTAACCATATAAATTTTCCCAATGAAAAAAGTTGTTTTTAAATAACATTTAGTGTATTTTTACTATTTTTCCAAATATGAAGTTTATCAGAAAAATAATTTTTTTTTAACCAAAGTAAATTTTTATATCCTGATTCAAAAGAACATGTTTACATTGTCATATTAAAAGTATTAATGTGTATAAATCTTAAATTAAAAAGGGTTCACCATTAAAAGGTGGAAAAAAAAATTCTTTTAAAATGTATTAGTCTTTATACAATAAATAGGGTTTATACATACCCTATGACAAAAATATCTATTTGATGAATATCAAAAATATATTTTAAATTATATAACATAAATATCTCATTAATTTAATTCAATAATAGTAATTCACTCAATTAATTGTTATGATATATAATTGATTTACATTTATCATGGGTTTTTATAAGTTAGTTATATTTATTCTCGCTAACATAATAGCTAGGTTATAATTGTCATTTTATACTAATGGAATCTCACAGTTTGTTTAAACTCAATATTGCGTACATGGAAAGCTACCGAAGAATAAAATTTATTTAAATAAGAAAATAATATTTCATAAAAAACAACCAGCTGTTACATTCTACCCCCCTTAAACTGAATTTCGCCCTCGAAATTCGTCACTTGGAAACAAAAATATGAGGATAACTATCCCTCATAATATCCTCAAGTTCCCATGTAGATTATTTCAATTTGTAGTTCCTCCATTAAACATTAACCAAGCGAGTGGCCTTATTTCGTAGAACTTTTTCGCTACGATCCAGAATCTCTATCGGTTGTTCTTCATAGGAAAGATTGTTCTCCATCAGTATGACTTCTGAGCTTGGTACATGTGAAGGATCAGGTATATAATTTCTTAGGAGAGATACATGGAATACATCATGAACTTGAGAGAGATTTGATAGAAGCACCAATCAGTAAGCTACCTTCCCAACATGATCCAAAATTTAAAAGGACTGATATACCTAGGGCTCAGCTTTCCCTTCTTTCCAAATCTCATTACTCTCTTCTAGGGAGATATTCATTGAAAGACCTTGTCACCTGCTTCAAAATCCAAGTCTTTTCGTCAGTTGTTAGCATGCAATTTTTTTCGACTCTGAACTATTCTTATGTTTTGTCAAATAGATCTGATCTTTTCTGCCATTTCATCAACAAGATCTGGTCCTAATAGTGTTCTTTCCCCAACTTCATCCCAGCAAGTTAGTGTTTTAAACTACCTTCAATAGAGATTTTCATAAGTATCCATCTGAATAATGGAGTGAAAGCTATTTTTGTAATAAAATTCCACCAAATGTAGGTGTTGATCCCAACAACCTTTGAAATCCATAGAGCAATATCTGAACATATCTTCTAGAGTTTGAATTATCCTCTCAGACTGACCGTCTGTCTAAGGATGATAAGTGGTTCTAAAACTTAATTTTGTATCCATAGCATACTTAAGACTTTTCCAGAACTTTGAGGTAAACCTCAGATCTTGATCAGATATAATGGAAAGTGGTAATCCATTGAATATTACCACTTTCTTTACATATATCCTGGCAAGATGGTCAAGAGAGAAATCCTCTCTAATAGAAATGAAGTGTTCTGACTTCGTAAGGGAATAAAAAATAACCCGTATAGCATTATGGCCTTTAGATGTTTTGAGAAGTCTGATGAGAAATTCCATAGTGATATTTTCCCATTTCTATTCAGGTATGGGTAATTGTTGTAACATCCCTTTAGACTTTTTTTGCTCGGCCTTAACTTGCTGACAAATTAAGCACAAAGAGACATATTCAACAACATCTCTTTTCATTCCATCCCACCAAATATACTCTTTCAAGTCTCTATACATCTTTGTGCTTCCAGGATGAATAGAGAATGAAGAACTATGAGCCTCATCTACCAAATACTTCTTTAATTATTTTATGGGAGGATTACAAACACAGTTCCTGAGCCTTATTATCCCATCACAATCAAAGAAGAATTCAGGAACATTTCTCGCCTTCTTTTCTAGTTGTATATCATCTTTCGACACCTCCTTAATCTTCACATGTTTATATGGTTGAACATTAATTTGATAAAGACATTATTTATTTCCTTCATTTAGAATTTCAAGATCAATTCTTTTAAAATCCATAAATATTGGATCTTTTTTGATCCTCATGATGGAGAGGCTAGCTTGATCTTTTCAACTCAAAGCATCTTCCACCTTGTTTGCTTTCCCAGGGTGATACTGTATTGATCATTCGTAATCTTTAATCAGCTCCAACCATCTTCTCTGGAACATATTCAACTCTTTTTGTGTGAAAATATACTTGGAAATTTTATGATCAGTATAAATATCACACCTTTCACCATAATGATAATGCCGAAAAATATTTATTGCAAAGATTACCATAGCTTACTCTAAATCATGAGTTGGTTTAATTTTTCTTATGTATTTTCAATTGTCGTGAGGCATAAGCTATCACCATATCATTTTCCATGAGAACATATCCCATCCCCTTTTTGGATGCATCAGTATAGATCACAAAACTTTCTCCACTATAAGGTAGTGTGAGCACAGGTGTACTGTCTAACCTTCTTTTTAGTTCTTTGAAATTCAATTCACATTCCTATGTCCAAACGAACTTAACTCCTTTCAGAGTCAACTTGGTGAGTGGATTATATAATCACTAAAAATATTTCACAAACCATCGATAATATACTTTTAGACGAAGAAAAATTTAGATTTTAGTTACTATTGTTGGTCTCGACCATCTTTCAATAACCTCTGTTTTTGTTGGATCCTCAGATATCCCCTCTCTTGAGATTATGGGACCCAAAAAATTGGACTTTCTAAATCCAAAATTCACCCTTGGTAAATTTTGACATAAATATTCTCCTTCCTCAAGGTCTTTAGTACAATTCTCAAGTGATCTTCATTTTCTTCCTTTCTATTTGAATAGATAAGAATATCATATAGAAAGACTACTACAAATGGATCAAGATATTTTCTAAAGACTCTATTCATTATATCCACGAATATAGTGGGGGAATTATTAAGACTAAAAGGAATCACTATAAATTCACAGTGTCCATACCTTGTACAAAATGACGTCTTTGGTATATCCACTTTCTTGACAATTAGTTGATGATAACCTGAATGAAGATTAATCTTGGAAAAGTATTGAGCTCCATATAGTTGGTAAAATAAGACATCAATTTGGGGAAGATGATATTTGTTCTTGATAGTGATCTTGTTAAGTTATCGATAATCAATGTAGAGTCTCATTGATCTATCTTTCTTCATAAAAAATAGAATAGGTGCTCCCCAAGGTGACACACTAGGGTGTACGAATCCCTCATCAAGATTATCTTGGAGTTTCTTCTTGAATTCCTACAACTCAATTGGCGCCATTCTATAAGGTGTCAATGAAATAGGCATAGAACCCAATATGAGTTCTATTGAAAACTCAACATCAAGATTTAGTGGAAGACCAGAAAATTCCTCTAGAAAGACATCATCAAACTCTCGTACAATGGGTGTATCCTTAATCTTGATTTTCTGTCCAACCATTTGACATAAATAACCTTCATTTATGGGAATCAAGACCCATAATATAGAAGAAATTTCTACTATGAGATTATATTAATTATTGCATTGATAGATGATCACAGATTGATCCAGAAAATGAAATGTTAATTTCATTCCATTGAAACTTATATGAGATTTATATAGAGAAAGACAATCCTTGACAAGAATCACATCAAATTCTACTATAGGAAGGATCACAAGATTTTCAGGAAACACTTTCCCACAAAATTCAACTGGAGAAGAATTATAAACTTTTGATAAGACCGTTTTTCCATTAGGAGTTGTCACAACTAACTCAACATCTAATTTTTGAGGTAATATGTTGATTCCCTTAGAAAATTATTTAGAAATAAAAGAGTGGGTTGATCCATAATCTAATAAAATATTTTCTAATTTAGAGTGGATGGTAAGTTTACCTTTCACCATATCATTATCGTACTCTACATCGATAGTAGTGATCGCATGTGACTTGCCTTTGTCTTTGGCCTTAGGAGTTTTCTAACGTCGATCATCATCAATAACCCTTGGATTATGACATTTATTGGCACAATGACCCATTACCTTTCACTTGTAACCTTGATGTGTAGGAGGTGAATTATATGTATACTTTTCTCTATTTGAATCATTAGACAGATTTTCCCCATCAATTTGGCATTAAACTGCCCGATGACCTTCTCTTCCACAATTAAAAAACTTGATAGTCCCTTTATGATAATTTCCACCATGTATCTTTCCACATTTTGAGTATAAGGTAAAACTCAACGTCTTTTTAGTGTGGTCTTTATATTTTCCTTTGAATTCCATTTTTCTCTTCTTATCAAACCTATATGACTGATGGGTTACTCCAATCTCCATCTCAACCTTGAGAGCACATAGAACAATATCCTCGTAGTTTTTGAAGTCCCTTTTGGATAATGCCATTCAGAGGCTTGGTTTTAAGCCACTAAATAATTGATCAATTTTTCTCTTAAGTTGGATAATAATTCCAGAAGCATACCTAGAAAGTCTTGAAAAAATTTCTTCATAGGTACCAACAGATTAATTATCCTTTTTATTATTTTCAAAGAACTCCTTCTCCATCTTTTTTTGAATAATACGGGGAAGGTACTGATTGAAAAATAAGTTCTTGAACTCGTCCCATTCTATGGACTCAATTTCTTCTCATTGACACATATTCTTGATAAGATTCCACCATTGATCAACTTCACCTTCCAAATGATAGACTAATAATATGACTTTATCAATCTCTGAACATTGTAGAACTAAAAATATATTTTTAGTGGTACTGATCCATTTTTCAGCCACTAATGGGTTAGAAAACCTACTGAAGGAAGGTGGAAGTTGCATCATGAAGGATTCAATAGAATGTTGCTCACTCTTTTTCTCATTTGGAAGTCTGGAATTATTGATATCTTGAGAGAGTTGTGTGAGCATGGCTATAGGATTCTTCATTCCATCTCCCATAACATTTGGTTTCTCAAGGGGACAGTCAATGCATTGCCCATCACAATCAACATTAACACGGTTCCTTTGGGTTCCATCCATTTACTAAAACCAATAAGCATAGCGTGAGAAAGAATAATCATAATGTGAAAACCACATAATCAAGAATAAAACATTCAATTTGGAACACATTAGGTTTTACCGTAGTTTATTAATGAACATCTCTAAAACACTAGGATTGTATCCTATACTTAGACATATCCTTAGGGATTTTTACTAAGGTTTTATCATCCTAGTTTCCAAAGGTTCACTAAACTAATCCTCTCATGGAAAATATAATGGATCATCATTTACATACATTTATATTACTTAAAAATTAAATAATATTCATTAAAAAATATGAAAACCCCTTGAATGAACCGTATAAGTATAGTGTCTTTAGAAACTGGGAAACATAAAAAACTGGTTCATAAGACATCAATATTTCCTCCCACTTATTTATTCATAACGAAAATAACTTTTGACATATCTTAGTCAATATCCTTCTTCATGACCTGGGGAAAGATAATATAAAATAGGGTGAGCTCAAATTCCCAGTAAGAGTAAATAAAGGAAATATCAATCATATCATATTCATAAGAACATAACATTTGAAAATGTTATTCTATATATAAAATATCATAATATCATGTCATGGGATAAATCATAAAAGTGAAATGTAATCCCAATAGTAATATCATAAGACATGAAATTTTGTGGCATAGACAAAAAAGAATAGAAAATCATTTCACATTAGTCAAGCCTCATTTCCAGGACCATCATAGTAGACAAAGTCCATTACTGAACTGAGTTCACTCTTCGTTCCAGCCCTGTAATACTGAACTATAATTGGTTTTCATTCCATCCATGTCTATCTCATAAGATATAAATATTTACCCAATGAATTTAAGGTAGATATCTCTCTTACCCATCTCCTAATGAAATCATTCTTTCATGTGCCACAAAATAAACCAAAATCATTCCTTATAACCAAATGAATAAAATAGGTTTCCTAAACATCATCCCATCATAGCATAATCCATATAAAAAATGTTATCATTACATCATAAAAAATCAAACCATATAAATAATAGGGAAATTATACATGAAATATAGACATATTAAATAATTCCATCTTAGATGGTAAATAGTTTTGATAAATCACTTGAAATGAATTCTTGAGAAAAATATCATTTCTTCTTCAAAATCATTTTCTTTTCCCAAAATTCCATGCAATTTTAAAAGAAAATAATTTTGTTTAAAATAATACAGAAATATTTTAGAGTAAGCTTCATGGAAATAAGCCGTTATGAAACCCTTAAAACCTGTTCATGCTGTATAAGTTAGAAAAACATTCTTCTCGTACTTTTTCCGAAAAAGTCCAAAAGTATCTCCTACTGAAAATGACAAAAGATTCCTTTCATATCTTTTAATAAAAATTCACCAATGGGTAAAATATGATTTAAAAAATTGTAGGTGGATATAAATAATACTACATATTTAGGAAACATGGATGTGGATGATAAATATTCCGTAATAAATACTTATGTATAAACAATCTTGGATAAAAATGAGATTGTGATATTTTCCCTAACCTTAGGTCCGATACGCTTTGTACGTATCCGAACCTCTTTTATAATGATTTAAATAATTTCATTGACTTATTCCATAATCATATTCATTTTAATGATATCATATATGGTCATATTATTATCTTTTTATTAGTAACATTTCATTGTCACTCGTTATTCGAGTGTTAAATTCTTTATGTTCTTATGCTTGTTTTGTCGTATAAATTCTTATTTATATTTTTATGTTATAGTAATATCATTTAAAGAATTTTATTAGTATAATATATATAATATTTATTCACTAAATTCATTTACATAATCATTGTTCAATGAAGATCATGTAGAACGAATTGCATCACCTCATGGAGACGGTAGGTCGTACGTATTCACGAGCGATGATATCATTTCCATGATTGTGGAATTGTATTAAAGTGTATGTTGTATAATATTTCATAATAAATATCATTTTACAATAATCATATATAGTTATTTCTTCCATCACCATACCAATCCATGTATGTTGGTGATGAAAAACATATTACACCACGGTGTGGAGACGGTTGGTCGTACGTACACACATGTGGTGATTTCATTTTTTATAGGATGGATAGAAGATGTAATATAGTTGTTTCATATTCATAATAAAATATCGGTATACAAGTGATATTGGAGTTATCACTTAATAATGAAACAATTCATTTATAAGAATTAGAAGAAGAAAGAAATTTTAAATAATCAGTAAATGATATTACCTCTTCTTCGATGCGCCTCTTCTAAACCTCCACTTAGGGAACTAAAGTTGGTCTTTAAAGAAGTTAAGGATATATAGTATGTTTCTAGGGAAGTGGATAGGTTAAATAGATAGGATTTTTTGAGTCTTAAGGCTCAAAATGGAGTGAAGATGAGAGGGAGGAGGTGCCCGTTTATTTGAGAGGAGAGGGGCACTTTTGGAAACCTCAAAAATTTTAATTTATAAAAAAATAAAACCCCACTTAAAAAAATCCAAAATGACTCAACTTCAAATATGAGTTGAGATATGGTTTTAATACCATCAACCAATAAAATTTATAAAAGTTTTGATTTTATTTTAGGCCTTATCATTTTGATTTATCATTATTTAATCTATTTAATTTCATTTGTCGTAAAAATATTCAAAATTTTAAATGGTTATAAATACATAAATATATGTTGTGAATTTTCCATAATTGGATAATTTATGACATTTTAGACCATATAAATTTTAATTTTTAAACATTTTTGTGATTTTTGAACAATTTAATAATAATTGATTTTTAAAAAGTATCAATAGTGTCAATTTTGACACTATTCATTTATTTGAATTTAAATAAAATCCACACATAAGATAGATTTGAAAGAAAATATTTAATATATTCCTAACATGTCATATTAATCTAGAAAATTCGTGGATCACATTAATTAGTTCATATAATATTTATTTTAATTTTTTTTAAAACCATTTATTTGATATTTCTCGTAATAAAATAATTAATATTTTTTTTATAATTATTTAACATACTTATTGGTTGCATAAAAATATAAAATAAAAAATAAAAAACTATGATGAAGATAAATCTAATATATTTCATAAGAATACTTTTAGTCGAATTTATCTTCTAAAAACCAAACATTTAAAGTGCTATTTTTATTAAATTATGAAGAAGACAACTTTGACATCATTTAAAATAAATTTATATATGGGAAATAATATCTTTTATAAGGAAAAAAATGGCCAAAAAGTCGACCTTTGGATGATTATGGTTTAGATATACTCAACCAATAAGGTTTGGTCAAGTGTTTGGCCATTTTTAAGGTATTGTTATTTTAATAAAAAACTATATTATTGATTTTTCACTAAATAAATAATTTATCAACCGTTAATTTATAAGATATTAAGATAATTATATATTTCTTAAAATTAAAAATAAATTACAATGAGAAAAGAAAAAAAATATCATTAAAATGAGTATTTATAATCTAATATATATTTTGTATAACCTTATACTAAAAATAATTTAATTATTAAAGTTTCAGTGAGATGTATTTTACTATTCTTTAAATAAAATAAATTAAATGTCTTAATATTATCCATGTGGGTTCAAATAGATACCATTTAGACCCAAGTGTGTTTTAGGGAGAAATATAATCATCCAATTATATTAAGACAAGTGTTATGGTAATTTTATAATATAATTTTTACCCTTAATTACATGATTTACCTTTAATTGTGGTAAATAAAATTTACCATAGTTACTATTCATAATTCCCAAAAATAAAATTAACCTATTAATATAATTTGGACCTAATAATTCCAAATATGGAATCTATTTTTCCCAATTCAAGAAATATAAGCTGCAGTAATTAATTTAAAATTAATCTCGTTGTTGAAATGAGAACATGGTTTTTAAAAGTTAAAACATTACTAACGATTGAAATGTTTTTACCAATGAATTCAATGTAAAATTAATGGTAATGACATAAATTATATTAAATGGTAACAATATATTCTATTTATACTTTAAAACCATTAAATATTATAATTTTACATATAAATTACCTCGACGAAAAAAAGTTGTTTTTAATTAAAATTTAGCATATTTTTACAATTCATCAAAATATGAAGTTTATCAGAAAATTATCAAAATTTTAACCCAAGTAAATTTTTATATCCTGATTCTAAATAAAAAGTTTAAATTGTCATATTAAAGTTATTATTTTATCTAAATCATAAATTAAAAATGGGTTTCCATTAAAAGGAAGAAAATCATTCTTTTAAAATGTATTAGTCTTTATACAATAAATAGGGTTTATACATACCCTCTGACAAAAATATCTATTTGATGAATATCAAAAATATCTTTTTAATTATATAACATACCTATATCATCAATTTCATTCACTAATAGTAATTCACTCAACTAACTAAAACAACATATAACTGATCTACATTTATCACATATTTTTAAAAGTTAGTTATATTTATTCTCGCTGATATAACAGCTAGGTTATAATGTTAATTTTATACTAAGGGAATCTTGCGGTTCGTTTAAACTCAAGAATGCTTTCAAAGAAAGCTACTGAAGAATAAAATTTATTTAAATATGAAAAAAATATTTCATAAACAACATCATAGTGTCACACTTATAATCCCCTCTCTCTCTAGCTTAGAAAATTTATCCTATGAAGGAGATGAAGCACCCTCCAAATGAGAAGGAACATTCCTTCTCTATCTCATTTCCCCAAACTAAGAAAGAAACTTGTATGACACACCTTCAGGGTATGATTCGATCCAAGATTTGACATACAATATGGTCAATCTTCTAGTTGCATTAGCTAGAGGTAGATTTATCCATGTCCCCATCAATTACACAGCTGTGAGCATCCATAAATGTCAAGAAACTATTGGGTGATTTTCCAATCTAATTTTCACATAGTGGGATACAATAATTTGTTTTAGGCATTCGAACTAGTTTACGAATAGATATAGATCATAAGTCTCACATATGATCTCATCATTGATCTTAGTCACCAAGAAACCATCCCTAAAGGCTAGTATGTTTGACCTCAGCTAAATTCTATCCATTTTATCATCAATAAACCTTCCCGTTGGTGGATTCCCATTGGGTAAGAAGTTTTACTACTTGAATAAACTTAGTCTTGTCTCAATATCACAAAGTTTCAAGTATAAGGGAGGAACACTAGATACACCCTGGACCTATGGTCAAAACATGATCTTGACGACCTAAATCCCAATATTCATGGAATAAGTTCTCAAATGATCCATGATCCATCCCTATAAAATTTTTAATGTTCCATAAATTCTGAGAAGATATTTCCCTACATGAATATACAACTGATTCTTGTGAATTCTTACCAAAATAATGGTGGCCAGCCCCATTAACTTCTTCTACGCCAGCTTGGATGCTAAAAAAATGTTCCTTGCCTTATACAACATTTGGAATCCCTGACAGGCAATAGATAGGTACTGAGCCACATGGACAGAAAACTAGTAAGATGTGTCTTGGCAGAAACTTTGGTCTTGACTTCATAGCCCCATTTTTCAAATTCCCATTTTTCTAGCATCACCCAGAAGGTAGCGGATACACTTATCTTACAAACCATGGGATATCTCATTGGATGTTATCAAGAGGGTCCATCCCCCTTCTTCTTCTTCAAGAAAATGTTCATTCATGTCTTTGGATAAATATCCCCTTTTCATGGGGATCTACCTTCTTGATGTCTTGAGCCATTTTTAATAGATCCCTTGATAAAAATGGAGTCTTTTCAGTTTCATTAAATGATTCCATGGAGGGATGAAATTTTCATACATATCTCAGAGAATTAGAGCCCTAAAGATCTTATGAACATCCCATAAACGGATACCTACTCCTCTATGAATCAGAAGAAATGAACTCAGATGTGGACTCCACCAGCTAAAAAAATTCAGCATAAAATTGGCATTCTTATATAGATCATTCTTCCCTACCAACAATTCCTTTTAAATTATGATGCCTTATAGATCCCATTTTGAACTCAACATAGGTTTGACACACCCAGTACACCCATATACATGTAGGCATAACACCCCCTCCCAGGCAGATGTCCCAACCTTTCCTCTAGCCCATTGATTGATCTGTTTGTGAATCTTTAAAAATGGACGAATAAAAATGTGTATTGAGTTCAATTTTTTTGTGGATTCAGATCTAGAGCACACGATATATGATGAATAACATAGGTTGTGGATGATATCCTCGCGTTAATATGTGTGGACACACAAAAAATTTGATAGATGATAGGTTCTTATAATCTTGAAACCAAGAAGTTTGGAGATAGTTTTTTGGCATCTGTGTGAGGACTTCTCATAGGGGACCATATCAGTAAAGTGTCAGATATGAACTCTTTGTAAAATTGCGGTGATACTTCTTCAGATAACCCAACAGATTAGGAAGATAAGTATCACAGATGTCATAATAATCATGAAAAATGATTTTTATCATATCATCATCCTGTTTTCTAGAAATTTCATCATAAATTGAATCTTTCTTGGTAGCCATTAGACCTGTAAATAAATATTAAGTTAAATTTAGAATAGGATCATTATGAAGAAGACCACGAAAATCAAGAGTTTTTTGAAAATGAATTATGGTGCACAAGTATCTAAATAATGTGTCTAGCACAAGTGTTTCACACAAGACACACACCCAAGACTATGAATTGCAAAACCCAATTCATACTATATTTGAGTGAATGAAGCCTTCTACAAGAAAAGAATTAAAGAGTCTACATGAAGGACTTACATGGGTAGAGTTGAAATTTCTGAATCGCATGAGCCTCCCATCAGAATGAAATCCCCATTTATCGACAAGTAAGACTACCTACATGGTGAAATTGTGTGTAAATCTAGATCGAACAACCAATTATGGAATCTTGTGTGAATTTTCTATCGTTTTCATCCCTTTTCCTCGGGATTAAATCCTCTTTCTTCGATCAGATCCAATCCTTAGGGGGGGATTTTGTTGACACTTTGTTCTATCACTTATATGAAAAGGAATCAAAGGTAATGGAATTAGAAAAAGGAGGAGAAAATATATTAAGAAATCCAAGAATCGCAAATCTCAAAAGAGAAGTTCATCTAAGGTATCCCCAAGTTACATCAGAATGCAAGAACCTGTGTGCCACCCACTTTTGCACTGCCCAATTTTTTGAATGAAAACCTTCACCTAGGGTCATATATTTTCTAATAAATGGATCCTTGGGGTCTTTATTTGGATGGAAGAATTTTTCTGAAGGAAAATTATGGATCTGATCTCCCTAGTGCTTCACTCAAGTCCTCATAATCCTTATAGGTCATTTTCTAACACCTAAAGAAGAGGGAATTAATGTGGAAGAGTGGAACTTAATTCCTCGAGGTATTAAAATAAACAACACCAACATGAGGAATTCACCCAACCCCTAATCAATGAATACTATCATGAGGTCCCTTTCTTTAACAAGGGTCTTACATGACTTACCTCTAGGAACACCTATTGAGACCCTTGATAGATTGTACAAGGTCTCTCCCAAGTGTAGTCGCCTAGGTGGTCCATATTTGAAGGTTTTATATGTTCTCCCAAGCCTACTTGCATAGAGCACACCCCCTATGCGATCCTCCTAGGTTTTCCCTACCTTGTAGCCCATATGAGTTGTCTAGTTTTCCTTCATCAAAGGAATTCATGGCTAGCCCTCTCATCATTTGTCTCCCTTTTATGATATGGGTCATTTTAGTCCTCCACCAAGACCTAATGATTTATAAAACCTTGGGGAAAGGAACATACAAATGTCTCTAATTTTGATATTTCTTTCTTCAACCATAGGTTTCCCACACTTTTCCAACCAGAGGGTCAATATCCTCGAGACATCTATAGATTTTTATGTCTATAGTCATGAGGAACCTTACTCTAGGGACAGTGTTGAGGATTTCCCGGTCTCATATTCTTGGGATAGAAATCTATCTATCCCTTATCATCTCTGAGATCTAGAGCCTCTATTTCTCAGTTGGGAGGATAAGGATCACACTTTATTTTCCATTCAACATGGAATGAGATCCTCCACCCATTGTGGAACCAATTTTAGGGCATCAATTCTAGTGTAATACCTTAGCCTTTCCTGTAAGGGGTTCTAGAATTTCTCCACTCCACCTCTGTGTCCTTAAGCTCCATTACTTCCTTAACATGGACTCTCATCCAAATTAAAGTGAATAGATGGAAGGTCATATCCCTAACCTCTTCCACCGTATCCCCAACATATTTTCCTAGTGAAGGAGGAAAAGTGTTTGGTTTTTCAAATATTCCGCTTCCACTTGTTTCTCACCCTGAGAATGACTCACGTGGGTTTAGAGGCTAGTGATGATTAAAAAATACACACAATATACCTGAATGATTCAACTACAAGAACTCTTATTATTGTTAACTAGGATATGTAGGAAGCCCACCTAGGGCTCGAGATCCTTGTTCATACACCTTATAAGAAAGTCCCATTCCTAATTCCCTTAATCCATCCATTGTCATTAGGAGTAAGCCCCGAATTAAGCCTCCAAACCACCATGAGTTAAAAGGTCCCTCATGGTCCCTTCATAGGAGTATCCTTCTTTGGAGTAAAACCTAACATAGCCTCTAAATGGGATATAATCCCCTGTGAGACTTACTGAACTATGTGGGCTTTTATTCCCATCCAAATGGGACATGTAAGAATCCACGTTGAGGTTAAAATCCAACTCCTAAGTCAACCCTTTTCTTTTTGGGCCATATCCTTAGTAGGGTCTAATTTAACATGGAAACTCATATCCCTTCCGAATTCCTTGGGATATTTTGGCATAAGTCCCATATTAAACATTTAATAGGGACCTTTACCGTAGATTTCACTATCATAAGGCGTTAAACTGTATGGTTGGTTCTTCATCACATGAACTTAAAAGGTATGATGATCCCTATTAAGTGGCACTGAACTATATGGGTTCCGATTCCTTTCACAAGGATATATAGGAATTCCATTTATGGGTTCAATCCCAAACATTATACAATTTTTATACCTCTAAATGATAATAAATTCTAGAGTGACCTTCATGTACTAGGATGACAATAAACTCTAGAGTAAACTTCATCTACCTAGATGTGAATAAACTCCAGAGAAACCTTTGTCTTCCTGGATGAAAATTAACTCTAGAGTGCCGCACTGTGTGGGTAGAAAACCAACATCATCATAATAATAACCAAATAATATCTAGGTAGTATATGAGAAGATACCATTGATAGAGAACCTTAGATATATACAGATATCCCCATAAATAATGAACCTTAGATTCATACAGATGATTCTGAATTACAAACATGCTAATAATTGATTGCTAATTTTGGATGAACCACATCATACTTTGGAATTTAGTGAAGGATTCATGAACGCATATTAAATCTATAAACGATTCATAGTGTAGGAAATAACTCCCCCCAAAAGGGTGTGATGAGCCTAAAATCCCATCCTCTCAAACAATGTGAGTTCTTAAGAACAATAGGTCAAAAAACCTAATGAAAACCTGCCTTTGGAAAGAAGTTCCCCATGGAAATAGAACCATTTGGTGTTTCTAGTTCGATGAAAAAACCTATTGGAAATAGTTCAGAAATAGAAAACTGTCACGAGGAGAAGAAATATATCAGAAAAAAATAACTATGGTGTATCCTTCACATTATAAAATGGATGAAACAAGTAGTCTTTGTTAGACCATTTCATTTCCCTAAATTATTGTATCTATTTCTGTCCGAAACAAGCCTGTAACATTTCATGTTGTGTACCCATTTCTCGGTATCTTCTAGGAAATGATTACACATCATGTAATCCCATTACATGGAATGTAAATGCCCACTGTACTATAAACTACATGTTTTTATGTTGAAAATTCCCAAAAATTCCTATCTCCACTATTACAGGTATCCTTCCAAATCATTCTCAGCCTTACTCAACCAACAAAAAGTAAAAACCAAAGTAAGGGTTAAAAAATACCTGACAGAAAGGTAATGGGGTGTTACAACCTGCCAACCATAAATAATTTCTATACTCATAAATCCTATCATGAAGCTTCCATATCAAAATGGTGAGGTCACTACTCTCTCATTAGTGCCTCCCAATCCCATGTCACATGTGAATCAGAACCATGCTTATATAAAAACTAATACAAAGGTATCATCCACACATAATGTAACTTAGTTTTAGAATCAACTTTCCTTAATGGATGCTCAGTCGCAGATAAATAATTTTCAACATCAATATAACTCCATATAAAAACATGAGATGGATTAGAAATATACTTCCAAAGATGAGATACATGGAACCCGTCATGTATAGACTTCGACTGTGGCATAAGTTTTAAAATGTAATATAATTTCCCCACCCAATCAACAACCTAAAAAGGTCCTAAAAAATAAGGATAAGGATTCTCTTGACACCCAATCTGTTGATAAACTAAAGAAGGTGAAAATTTCAAGAACACCAGGTCCCTAATTGAGAACTCCAATGATTCATGCTGATTATCGGCATAATATTTATATTAGATTTTTTTCTATCAACATCCTATGATAAATCAACTTTATATTTTTTTTCTATATTGAAACAATATCAGACCAACCAAGGATCATTCACCAATATCTAACCTACACAATGGATATTTTTATGGGCCTCCAAGAAAGACTCAAAAGAATCAATTATTATCACAGACTGATAAATATTATTTTAAGAAAACTCAACCAGTCCCAAATGGTCATCCTAAGCCCCACCAAAATCAAAGGCACATGCATGAAGCATATCTTTAAGAATATAAATAACCCTATATGTCTGGACATCTTTCCATGAAGTATATGTCATGATCAAATGAACTTGATATCCCAGTGCCTCCTAAATACCTCTCCAAAATTGATAAACAAAATGGGGATCTCTATCAGGCACTATAGTTGATGGAACTCTGTAAAAATGAAAAATATCACTAACATAAAGATTTATCATCTCCTCAACTTTGGTTTTATCATGAATGGGTATAAAGTGAGCCGATTTGGTCAGACTATAGATCACAAACCATATCACATTATACTTTGTATGGTTATTTGGAAACCCAAAAAAATTCCATAGAAATATCATCCCACTTCTAAGTTGGAATTAGAAGTGGCTGAAGCAAACCCAAAGGTCTCTGATGCCTGTCCTTGACCCATTGGCTAGAATAGCAGTGATAAATAGTCAGTGATGTATCATATCATATCTAACTACCAGAAACATCACTGTATAACATAAAATATATTTGTAGTTCACTGGTGCACAAAAAACTAGGAATTATAGAAAGCCCCATCACAACTTTTATCGTGGATAACAACACGAAAAACCAATTATGAAGACATATCACGCCCTCTATGGATAATGAACATCCAGTAATAGTCCCCCCACCATAAAGAGAGTATCTAATGCTATAGAATTCATCATCAAGCTCTTATTCCTAACAAACATCTTGGTAAGTGTGGACTTCTATTGAACACTAGCCCAAAAAACCTCATACCCTATTTCCCAAAATCAATTATCAAACTGTGGAAAAATATCCATCAAGTTCCACTCTTTTGATGATTCTTTCATGTTCTGGGTTGAAATTTTCCCACTCAAAGCATTTGAAATGGGATTCCATTTCCCTGGGGTATAGGTAATATCGAAATCAAAATATTGTAGGTAATCTGCCTAATGCATTTGAAGGATATTCAAATATTTTTGAGAAATGATATTACTCAAGAACTTGTGGTTAGTATACATGGTAAACCTTCCTATAAAAAGGCAATGCCACTAACTCTTAATTGCATGCATCAAAACTAAAAGTTTAAGGCTACGAGTTAGATAATTATTCTCATGTGGCCTAAGCTATCTAGATCTATAGGAAACGACATGATCACCCTGCATAAGAACAAATCCCAAACCCAAACCCAATGCATCACATAAGACCACATACACCTACCTTACCTTTGGAAGAGACAACACTGGCACAGAATTCAAAAGATGTTTCATTCCAACAAAATAAATCTAATATTTCTAATCCTAAGAAACATATATCCCTTCTGAGTGAGATCAGTCATTAGATAATCAAACTTCACGAAATCCTTTACAAATTGGTGATAATGACCAGCTAAACCCAAAAAAGCTCTAAATCTCAAAAACATTAAAAAATTTCTCCCATGTCATAACAGCTTTCACCTTCATAGGATTAACTAAGATACCATGTTTTTAGACCACATGTGCTAAGAAATTTATTTCCTGAATCCATAACTAACATTTCAATAGGTTTTTATAAATTTGGTGACTTCTCAGAAATTCCAAAATGGATCTCACATAATACACATGACAATACTTTTACTTAGAGTAAACCAATATCTCATACATAATAACCACCATAAGAGTATCAAGATACTAATGCAAGATCATGTTCATTGAATTAATAAAAACCATAGGAGAATTAGTTAGCCCAAATTAAACGAAAGGGTACTCATAATGGACATACCGGCTCTCTAAGGTAGTTTTATAGATGTTATATTATTTTATTCTCAACTGCTGACAATAATATCACCGGTCAATCTTCGAGAACTATTTCTTCTCTTTTAATTGGTCAAATAGATAATCAATACATGGAAAAAATATATGTTCTTTACCACAACTTGGTTTATTTTATAATAATCAACACATAGTTGAAGTGTTCTATCAGATTTAATAGAAAATAAAATAGGAACCTCCCAAGGTGAAACACTATGGAATATAAATCCTGTAACGCCCCGACCCCAGTTACCCAGAGTCGGTGCATTACTTCGTAACACTGGTATGATCACAAAAGATCATGTCTCGAAAGACCGATTAGTTTAGTATCCTTGAAAACACTAGATACATTCATAAGTCTTACATTACATCATAAAGTTAAAAAACTACAATAACAAAGTCTCCATAGTCCACACTCATATCCTCTTCTTACTATCCCTACAGATCATTCATAAAATACTTCTTCACATCCTGGAAAATATTAAAACATTGAAAGGGGTGAGATCAGATGATCAGTAAGGATAACAATATAGCGGAAGCATTTATAAATAAACATAAACATTTAAGGCAATGTATAAGTAAACAAAAGCCTTTTAAACATGAACTTCAGCATAATATGGAAAAATAAATTGAAATAATGCCATTTACATATTCACATGGATATTCTACTAGTCGAATAATCACATGAAATATCAATAATCACATTCATAATGATGGAATGCATAATGCCAGACTATCATAACCACGTAGCCAAGGCCTCGTGCCAAGAGCACAAATAAGATTTTGTCAAGGCCTCGTGCCAAGACACTAGTTTGTCTCATGAGACCTGCCAATGCATCGAGGAGCTATAACGGGCTCCACCCGTCCCTTATTAAGTCCAATGCATTCCTCATATGAATAGGTTTAAACATATCATAAAACATAACATAATCATATCACATAAAATATACATAAAGGAAACATAACATTTCCACATTTCAATCACAAGATATAAATACAACACATTGATATAATAAAAAGACTTTCAAAACCATTTTCAATACCAAAATAAAGGAAAATTAAAACTTGATATTTATTTTTCATTTAAAAAAATGTTATGGCTTGTAGAGGAAGCCGAAACCCAAATAACGGCCATGGAAGCGGAGAAGTCATTGTCGCCGAATACGTACGACAAGAAAAAAATTCCTTTTTGTCATTTAGTAAAACACTTCGTATAAAAATATTCCTTTTGAATAAACGTAAAAGTCAAAGGGGTTTATACACCGTATAAAGGAAAGTTGTGTATAAAACCAAATATGCCTCAATGAAAGGAGATTGAGACGAAGTCCCTCACAAAGATCATTTTTTTCAATAAAATAGATCTATTATGTGTATTCACTATAAGTACACATAAAGAAAGTACAAATACAAGATAGGACATAATAATATCATGACATAATTTAAAAGTAGGAGATTAACCCAAAGAATGGAAATTGGGTTAAGAAGTTCCCTTACCTTGCGTCCTGTCTTGACTCGACCGTTCTTTAACCTCCTGAATAATAAACTAGAGTTAATTTATAATTTCTTAAGAACCTTTTTCAAGTTTTTTATTCCTTTTATATCACTTATTATCATGTTATGAACATTATGTAGTTATTTAAGTTAATAACGGTCATTTTGTCGATCGTTGGTACTTGAGTCAAAAATAAACTTCTTATAATGAAAAGTTGTTCATGTGGTGAAATATCCATTATATCCAGAATTATATTCATGATATAGATATCATATATCTCATATATATCCAGTATATACATGCATTTATAATATTCCATAACGTTTAGAGGTAAGAAATGAAATTCCCCGTTCATGGAGACGGTAAGCCGTACGTACGCATGAACGCTACTTTCATTTCTATTTTGTATTTAATGAAATAATAATGATATAAAGGTATATTATAATTCCAGTATAATATCATATATTACATCATTTACTACATCCTTTATACATCCCACATATGGCATTAATGATTCAAATCACTTTGAGGGGGCGGTAGTCTGCACTTCCTAAAATGAAAATATTGCGTTTACCCATAATGGAAACAATAAAGGTATGCCATAAATGAGAAATAAAGAAGCATAAGGAAAACATAAACATAATATATATATCATATATGAAAATAGTGTCATCAAAATGGCCACCATTAGAGGTTTTAAAATAATATTGAACAATCATCGTTTTGTGAGGCAGTATTTCACCACCAACAGATACAGTATGTTCTTTAACCATTAGACAAAGGTGTGTGTAAGTGTAAACCAAATCCTTAAAATAACAACATCCTAGTATATTTTAGATACTGGTGTTGTTACAAAAGAAAGGAATAAAAAGTTTTTAAGGGGTTGGAGAATCAAAATAAAACAAAACAACATTAGAGAAGACATTACCTTGAAATCGGGTAACTCTTTTTGATTTGAGCCAAAGGCTTCCTTGGGAAGAATTATTCCAAAACTGAGGCTTCTAGGAGTAAGGGAGGGAAGTTGAGAGAGTGTTTGGGCAGAGGTTGGCCGAGCCAAAAGGCTTTCAAGGTGTGAGTAAGGTGGTAGTGGTGGGGGCCTTTTATAAGAGGAGAGAAGGGACACTCTTGGAATGTCATGAAATGTTACTTTATTAACAAATGATTTTCGGATTCTAAAGGTCCCACAATGATATATTTCGGTGATAAGGTGATAAGGGTTCAAAATCTCCTCATCCAATAGGTTTTTGAAAAGTTTAAGCCTTAGATTATACATTATCCTTTCATTTTATTTAAATCGTTAATTAATGAGGTAATCGCGACATCATCACGGTGACATAAATAATTTAATTTATTTAATGTCTAAAAATTACAAAAAAAATATAATGATGTAGGAAATCGTTTCAGATTTCTAATTAATATTTATAGTCAAAATTATGACGTGTATAACCCCATATTAAAAATTGATTTAGTAAAACAACTTATGTTTGTGACATTTTTATTTTAACATTAAATAAAAAGTTTTTAATGTCATTTTCCTACCAAAGTGGCTCCATGGGGTCCCCAAGTTGACTCATGGATTGTCTTGGTCGGACATGACTCATCCAATAGAGGTAGGACAAGTTTAAAGGTCATTTCATATTTTTATAATACCATTTTTACCTTAAATTTTACTAATTACTTTTAATCGCGATTAATTAAACTTAAAAGTTACTATTCACCAAAAATTATTTTAATCCCATTGAACCACATTTTACTTCCTAATGACAACCATGTATGTCGGATTTTTGAAAATCAAATCACAGAAGTGGTAATATTTAATTTAAATGAAAAAAAATCAGTTATTTAACTACCACTTAGTGGTTTCACTATTCATCAAAAATTGAAGTTTTTCAGAACAATGCCAAAATTTCACCCTAAGCTATAATTCATATTCTGAATTAAAGAATGATGTCTATTTTGAAAAATTCCAAACATATAAGTTGCATTAATTAATTTTCTAATTAATTTCTGCTGTCACAACAAATAGCGTGTTTTAAGAAAGAATATCAATCAAAAGATTGATAACTGTTTATGTCTAATTTCAAAGTGAAATTAATTATAATGAACACCATTGGATAAAATGGTAAAAATATATTCTAATTATACTTTAAAACCACTAAATAGTTTAATTTATCACTATAAATTATTTTGATTAAAAAAGTTGTTTTTAAGTATTTTTCACTATTCATAGAAAATTGGAAGTTCTCAGAAAATTACAAAAAATTCAACTTAGGATAATTTCGATATTCCAAATACAAAAATGAAGTCCATTTTGAAATATAAAATTTATATAATTTTAAAAAGTGGGTATTACTATTCATAATGGCTACTTTGATTAGTCGTGGTGTGTTAGAATCTCAAACTTGCGTACAATGCAAGCTATTGCATTATTGAAAGAGAGGCATATCGTGAAAGCTTGGGGTGTTACATTCTCCCCTCCTTCAATAAATTGCTTCCTCGCAATTTTAAATTTTTCTTTGAAAATAAAAGGTTGAAAATAGAAAATACCTTTGTGGAAAACCCACATCGGAAATAAGGTTAATAAAAATATAACTTTAAAAGAAAGAAAGATAAGTACAAAGGTCACCCGAGATAGCCCATACTAGGATTCTATGAAAATTTGGATATGGAAGAAAAACAAACCATTAATGTCTGATGGAGAGTTGTAGAAAACTGGATTAGGAGAAAGTTAACAATAATAAAATCAAAAACTTGTGATTGGTTAAACGATCATTGAATCCCCAGTTGGAAAAGTTAACCGACAACGTTTTTGTTTTATGTTACCTTTTATAAAGTTGAGGAATTTATTTAGGAGATTTACTAAGAACGTAAGGAAATATACTTACTTGTCATGTAGAATTTCATTCTTTAATAAATTTTTACCACAAAACTATCTTTCACTCTAAAAGGTAATAGAACTCAAAAATATTCTATTTATCCTAATTGTATAAGGTTCCAAATATTAACACATACCATTTTGATTAGTAAAACTATTTTGTAATAACCAGGGACTTCCTGTAGGCTAGTGGTAGGTAATAAAGACCTGTCGCACTATGGTTGTGGGTTCGATTCCTGCAGCTTTTTCCGACGTGATGGGTTATCCCCCGACCTACAGGTTGTCCTTTTCCTAAAAATATAGTATTATAATATTCCAAAAATAATCTTCATAAATGTTTTAACCTTAAACAATACTATCCAAGGTTCAACTTAATCCATTCCAACCTTTATAGTTATTCAAAATACCTCTATCCAGACTTTCTCTAAAAGGTATCTAAATTACAAAATCAATTGTATCATCAGATTCCTCAAACAAGGTAAAGTTTCTCTTATTGTCACATACAAAAATATGATTACCTTCATCATATAAAAACCTTAATGAAAACATCAAGTACTGCAGTACAATCCTTATATATATCACATTATTCTTATAACCAGAATATAATCCTTGAGTCCAAAATCACCAATACACTAATTATTCCACTTCAACTGTAGTCACATCATAAGATTTGCCTTGATCCCTTGGCCTTTTCTGAGGTAAGTTTCCCTGACGCTTAGGACATTCATTTGCATAATGCTCTATTTCTCTACAATTGTAGAATTCAACATTGATAGCCTCTTTCTTTCCCTTGCCATCATGTGCTTGGTGACCTTTTTCTCCACATTTATAACAAACTCCCATTCCTTTTAGGCAAGTACCAGGGTGATTCTTCCCACAATTATCACATACTGGAAAATCCTTCTTTCCCTTTTTCCCTTTATCTATCTCTTGTTCCACCGTTCTCTTCTTCTCTTGCTTTACTTTATTTTCATAAGATTTAGAGAATTCCTTTCTTGTCTTGATAGCACACGAGACAATATCTTCGTACGATGAGAAGGATTGTGATACTAAAGCTCGACGGAGAAATGGTTTTAACCCATCAAAGAAATGATCAATCTTACTTCTCAGGTTACGTATATAATCTTCAGCATGCCTCGCAAACCTTGTAAAGTTAGCCTCATACTTTGCGACATTCTCATCCTCCTTCTACCTCAGACTCAGAAATTGCCTTTCCATATCTGCTCGATGGTCATGTGGAAAGTATTTTTCTATGAAAATTTCCTTAAACTCCCTACATTACATACTTGATACTTCTTCATCTTCCTTTGTATTTTGAATCAGTGACCACCATTGATCGGCATCTCCAGTGAGGCGGTAGACTGACATGACAACCTTCTCCCTTTCGCTACTCCCCAAGGCGTGGAATATTTTCTCTAAGGAGTTTATCCATTTCTCAGCTACTAATGGATTTGTACCCCCATTAAATGTTGGCGGTTGTTGCCTCATGAAGCGGTCTAACATTGATCCTCCTTGTTGCGGATCAGGGTGCTCCATACGAGTAAGGTTATTATTCATAACTTGAGTGAGTTGTCCCAGTATGGTAATAAGTTGATCAGCACCAGTTGTATCTCCAACTCCACAATAATTATCTTGAGTAGGAGGGCAATCCCTATATGGAGTGTGTGCATTGATACATTTTTCATTCCTTCCACTAGGCGCCATTTCTAAACAATGGCATAAACTAGATTAGTTTATGAATCAAAATACATAATTCCATACTTGTAAAACACTTAACACTAATTGAACTATTTATGGATATAATCCATAATCATAAAAAAAGTTTTCTTTGAGGAAGTATATACTCATAACCCTTCATAGTGGTGTGTAAAGAAAATGAGAATTACCCTAAGCATATCCCTCGGGAGTGTCATAACCAAGAGTGCAGCAAGGCCCGTTGTTGTGCACCAGTTCCCATTCGAGTCTAGCTCAAAGCGGTGTTTTCGGGTTTTACCCCTAGGTACATCTGTGCCAGAGCCACCTCTACCTGCTCCTATCCATACAGGGATGTATTGCTCGAAAAACTCACAAAATCTCTATAATACCAAAATTCTAGTACGTTCTTCTATACTAATACTCAAAGTCTATCTTTGGGCTATGTGATCTAATTAGAGTTTATCTAAATCTAGCTTCCAATGTTAGTACTAAACTGCCTCTGATACCAACTGTAACGCCCCGACCCCAGTTACCCAGAGTCGGTGCATTACTTCGTAACATTGGCATGATCACAAAAGATCAAGTCTCGAAAGACTGATTAGTTTAGTAGCCTTGAAAACACTAGATACATTCATAAGTCTTACATTACATCATAAAGTAAAAAAACTACAATAACAAAGTCTCCATAGTCCACACTCATATCCTCTTCTTACTATCCCTACAGGTCATTCATAAAATACTTCTTTACATCCTAGAAAATATTAAAAACTTGAAAGGGGTGAGCTCAGATGCTCAGTAAGGATAACAATATAGCGGAAGCATTCATAAATAAAAATAAACATTTATGGCAATGTATAAGTAAACAAAAGCCTTTTAAACATGAACTTCAGCGTAATATGGAAAAATAAAATGAAATAATGCCATTTACATTTTCACATGGATATTCTACAGGTTGAATAATCACATGCAATATCAATAACCACTTTCATAATGATGGAATTCATAATTCCAGACTATCATAACCACGTAGCCAAGGCCTCGTGTCAAGACCACAAATAAGATTTTGTCAAGGCCTCGTGCCAAGACACTAGTTTGTCTCATGAGACCTGCCGATGCATCGAGGAGCTATAGCAGGCTCCACCCGTCACTTATTAAGTCCAATGTATTCCTCATATGAACAGGTTTAAACATATCATAAACCAAAACATAATCATATCACATAAAATATGCATAAAGGAAACATAACATTTCCAAATTTCAATCACAAGATATAAATACAACACATTGATATAATAAAAAGACTTTAAAATCCATTTTCAATTCCAAAATAAATGAAAATTAAAACTTGATATTTATTTTTCATTTAAAAAAATGTTATGGCTTGTAGAGGAAGCCGAAACCCAAATAATGGCCATGGCGGTGGAGAAGTCGTTGTTGCCGCATACGTACGACAAGAAAAACATTCCTTTTTGTCGTTTAGTAAAACACTTCGTATAAAAATATTCCTTTTGAATAAACATAAAAGTCAAAAGGGTTTATACACCATATAAAGGAAAGTTGTGTATAAAACCAAATATCCCTCAACGAAAGGAGATTGAGATGAAGTCCCTCAAAAAGATCATTTTTTTAATTAAAATAGATCTATTATGTGTATTCACTATAATTACACATAAATAAAGTACAAATAAAAGATATAACATAATATTATCATGCCATAATTTTAAAGTAGGAGATTAACCCAATGAATGGAAATTGGGTTAAGAAGTTCCCTTACCTTGCGTCTTGTCTTGACTCGAACGTTCTTTAACCTCCTGAATAATAAACTAGAGTTAATTTATAATTGCTTAAGAACCTTTTTCATGTTTTTTATTCCTTTTATATTACTTATTACCATGTTATGAACATTATGTAATTATTTAAGTTAATAACGGTCGTTTTGTCGATCGTTGGTACTTGAGTCAAAAATAAACTTCTTATAATTACAAGTTGTTCATGTGGTAAAATATCCATTATATCCAGAATTATATTCATGATATAGATATCATATATCTCATATATATCTAGTATATACATTCATTTATAATATTCCATAACGTTTAGAGGTAAGAAATGAAATGCACCGTTCATGGAGACAGTAAGTCGTACGTACGCATGAACGCTACTTTCATTTCTATTTCGTATTTAATGAAATCATACTAATATAAAGGTATATTATAATTCCAGTATAATATCATATATAACATCATTTACTCCTTCCTTTATACATCCCACATATGGCATTAACAATTCAAATCACTTTGAGGGGGCGGTAGTCCGCACTTCCTAAAATGAAAATATCGCATTTACCCATAATGGAAACAATAAAGGTATGCCATAAATGAGAAATAAAGAAGCATAAGGAAAACATAAAAATAATATATATATAATATATGAAAATAGTGTCATAAAAATGGCCACCATTAGAGGTGTTAAAAGAATATTGAACAATCATCGTTTCGTGAGGCAGTATTTCGCCACCCACAGAAACAGTATGTTCTTTAACCATTAGACGAAGGTGTGTGTAAGTGTAAAACAAATCCTTATCATAAAAAAATCCTATTATATTTTAGATAATGGTTTTGTTACAAAATAAAGGAATAAAAAGAGTTTAAGGGGTTGGAGAAGCAAAATCAAAGAAAACAACATTAGAGAAGACATTACCTTAAAATCGGGTAACTCTTTTTGATTTGAGACAAAGGCATCCTTGGGAAGACTTATGCCAAAAGTGAGGCTTCTAGGAGTAAGGTAGGATATTTTAGAGAGTATTTGGGCAGATCGTGGCTGAGCCAAAAGGCTTTGAAGGTGTGAGTAAGGTGGTAGTGGTGGGGGCCTTTTATAAGAGGAGAGAAGGGGCACTCTTGGAATGTCATGAAATGTTACTTTATTAAGAAATTATTTTTGGATTATAAAGGTCCCAAAATGATATATTTCGAGGCTAAGGTTATAAGGGTTCAAAATCTCCTCATCCAATATGTTTTGGACAAGTGTAAGATTTATATTTTACATTATCCTTTCATTTTATTTAAATCGTTAATTAATGCGGTAATCACGGTATCATCATGGTGTCATAAATAATTTAATTTATTTAATGTCTAAAAATTATAAAAAAAATATCATGATGTAGGAAATAATTTTATCTTTCTAATGAATATTTATAGTCAAAAATATGACTTGTATAACCCTATGTTTTTTTTAGTAAAACAACTTATGTTGGTGACATTTTTATTTTAACATTAAATAAAAAGTTTTTAATGTCATTTTCCTACCAAAGTGGCTCCATGGGGTCCCCAAGTTGACACATGGATTGTCTTGGTCGGCCATGACTCATCCAATAGAGGTAGGACAAGTGTAAAGGTCATTTGATATTTTTATAATACCATTTGTACCTTAAATTTTACTAATTACCTTTAATCGCGATTAATTAAACTTAAAAGTTACTATTCAAAAAAAATTATTTTAATCCCATTGAACCAGATTTTACATACTAATGAAAACCATGTACGTCGGATTTTTGAAAATCAAATCACAGAAGTGGTAATATTTCATTTAAATGAAAAAATCAGTTATTTAACTACCACTTAGTGGTTTCACTATTCATCAAAGATTGAAGTTTTTCAGAACAATGCCAAAATTTCACCCTAAGCTATAATTGATATTCTGAATTCAAAAATGATGTCTATTTTGAAAAATTCGAAACATATAAGTTTCAATAATTAATTTTCTAATTAATTCCCGCTGTCACAACAAATAGCATGTTTTAAGAAAGAATATCAATCAAAAGATTGACAATTGTTTATGTCCAATTTCAAAGTGAAATTAATTATAATGAACACCATTGGATAAAATGGTAAAAATATATTCTAATTATAATTTAAATCCACTCAATAGTTTAATTTATCACTATAAATTATTTTGATTAAAAAAGTTGTTTTTAAGTATTTTTTACTATTCATAGAAAATTGGAAGTTCTCAGAAAATTACAAAAAATTCAACTTAGGATAATTTAGATATTCCGAATACAAAAATGAAGTCCATTTTGAAATATAAAATTTCTATAATTTTAAAAAGTGGGTATTACTATTCATAACGAATACTTTGATTAGTCGTGGTGTGTTAGAATCTCGAACTTGCGTACAATGCAAGCTATTGCATTATTGAAAGAGAGGCGTATCGTGAAAGATTGGGGTGTTACAAATCCTTTTTATACAGATCATCCAACTGAGTCTTTAAATCATTCATTTCAGCTAGTTTCATGTGGTAAAAATAAATTGATACTGGTTGATTTCAATTCATTAAATCAATAGAAAACTTTATCTCCCTTAAGAGTGGATAACCAATTAATTTTTAAGGGAAACATCACGAAACTAAAAGATAATTGGAGGGAGATCACCAATCAAAGATTAATCATCCAGATCATAAGAAAAAATTGATATTAATTTCCCTAACTCTAGATAAGAAGGTTTGGATCTGATCAAACTTAGGTCCCATTTTCCTTGAAAGATATAGAATACCCCATCGAGAATAGTAAAGGAGATCCATTGAAGATAAAAAACAATTCAGTATTTATTATTAATGATCTAATTCATCCCAAAAAATAAATCTATTGGTTTCATGTTAAGAACAAAAAAAAACAAATAATATCAATCTTTGACAAAGAGAACACATGAGAAGGACAACAAACCCCCTTCTCTATCTTCGTTTCGAGGGGTGTAGTAATATCCATCATATAAGACCAAATATCCATATAATGATCTAATGAATTCACAATACGAGTTTATTTAAATGGTCGAGATGAACCAGTATCAAGTAAAGAAGTCACTAAAGATGATGATATAGTGATGGTACATCTCACAGTCACTGGACCTGCATCTACTTCTTCTAGAAACTCTTCCACTATGTAAAGAAGTTTTGTTCCAGATGCCTCTGGCTAGAACCCCTTAGATCATGAATCATTTGATTGCACCATAATAATTTTAGGTACTGACGATTATTTGTCCCTATGTAAAGAAGAATAAATACAATAGTATTTATACAAGTGACCTGGTCAACCACATGAACCTTATATCTTGTGTTCCTTGGATAAAACTCATTTTGAATGCCCAAGCTTGCCACACTGGAAGTAAGTCAAAGGGACTCGACCAAGAACTATAGAAGGTCTATAAAAACCCTTCTATCAAGATCCACCATAAGTCTCATCATGCTTTCCCTTACCCTTATGTTACCGCACAATATTTCTACTAGGAGGAAAATGAACTCTTTTCAACCTTGACTTACCAGCCAAATCAGAGTTTGACCATCAATTCCCTATCCAACATATCATTATAAGAAGATAGATTCCTCAAGAAAACCTGAGAATAAAATCATATTTAAGTACCATCTAGAACCACCATATCTTTATCTTCTCATTCGATAAAATATCAGGTGAGAACTGCATAATCCCATTGAATCAGTTCTCATATTCTGTCATGATCCTATCAACCTGCTCAACTTTGAAAAAATCCATAACCTTAGCTATCAACATATACTCTAGATAGAACTGTTTAGTGAAAATAAATTTAAATTCTTTCCACTCCAAACCTCCTGGATTCTTTGTTGTTTCCATAGAGTCCCACCATCTCCAACTAGGTCCCTCCAACTTAAGGCTAGAACACTTTATCTTAATAACTTAACAAGTTTCTAAGAAATAAAAAAAAGATAAATCTTTCTCAACCAATCCCTGGCCTCTTGATGATCATTAAAAACTTTTAATATTGGCAGATTCTATTAAATTAAATCCTAATAATGATTCTGAGATTCATCCCTCTGAGGTTCCAAAACTAGAGCCTAAATGGGAACAAGTACAGGTGCCTATCCCAGAGCTTGTATAATATTCACAATAACCTAAACCTTATTATGGTTCACATGAAGATTTTCTTTATGTGGTTCATCAGAAGATTCCTCATATAACCTATTCACATGTCTTCTTAGAGGAATGATACTACACAACCTTAGTGAAAAACATTGAATACATTAGAAGATTACTCTGATCGACACTCAAACAAGTTCAACAGATAAATTAATCTCATCAGATAGAAAAAAAATATTTGGATTTCAACCTATCCAAATAGAAATTAGGGAAAATGATAGAACTAATCCTAAATATTGATTTCCCAAACCACCCATAGTGACTTAATGATAATTATGATGAGATATATCTTATAACTCACTCGAAACTACCTTCTAAGTCATGAAAAGATCTCAAACTGCATACTGAAATCAAGGAAATATGCTCAACCTGCTCCTTTGATACCATTATGTCACAAACCATCCCAGATACCCTTTTACTGTGATACGTGATATGGAACCGACATACTAGTAAGGGAATTTTAAATCCTCATGGGTTGGCTACTATCACCTGGAATCATAAAATATAAACATGGGAATTAATTTTCTACAAAAAACAATAGAAGATAAAGATGCATGTCAGTATGCTCAAAATTACTCAAAGAGATTGTACCAGAAACCAAATGGGTATATCAAAACCCATAAATTACATCATCAAAGTACTAAAAGTTTTAAAATACAAGATCAATTCTCTAGAGGAAAAATCACTACAATTCTCAAGGGATCAAGATCAATTACCTCCTCCAAGAGGCACTTTCCCTTTAACCATACTTGGTAGGAGAAAATCTAAAAACACTCAAAAGAAAAGGCAGGGCATGAGCTAAAAAACCCATTAGAGTCTCACCAAGTGTTCCATAATAATATTCCAAAATAATATACAAAATCATGATTTCAATTTTTATCAAAACAAGTATGGAAGTATAATTTCATATTTAATGAAAAATAATTTTTTCAGGACAAATGATGGAAACATTTAAAACAATAGAATAATTAAAAAATTTATATAAAAAATTTTATATAAATCAATAGGAATGAGTAATGTTGTTTCACAATCAATGGAATATATATCAAAATAATCACAACAAGCACCATGGTCATCTAACCTTAGGTATGATAGATTCCAGTTATAGGATCCTCACACATCTCATATCAGTCATCATGACTAATATGTGTGAAAAAATCCCTCAGCCTCACATTGAATTGGAATCATCAATATCCCATTGGGGATAAGATATACCAAACTAGATTTTTGTTATATTTTTCATCATCAATCAGTTTCCAGGGAATAAAAATCATAGAAAACTTTTCTAAAATAACCCACTAACTACCCAAGATAATCTGTTCTCAATCAATCAATCGATAATGGGAAAATTATTTCAAATCAGTTTAAAATAAAATTTACAAATTTCTAGTTTCAGTATGCCAATTTCATTCCAAAAATAGAAACATGGGGTTTTTTTATCAATTTATTCATTTCTAAACCAAAACCAATCCTAGGTTTTTATGGTTTCAATTTAATCCATTTTCTCAAAATCAATTCACAAATAATTTCATAATTTCTATAAATTTTAAAACAGGCCCAAATATCAAATTCTATTGGAATTGGGGGGTTTTCTCAAAATATATACCATATAAATTTCAATCCAAATTCACATAAAATTGGGTTTTTTCACAAAACAATTGAACAAAATAACAAATAAAAATCAATTCATTGTTTAATAAATGCGCTAATCTTAAATATAACTACCTACCCTTTTCATGGAATCAAAACACCCGAATTGAGACTTGTAAATAGAAAATGAAGGCATATAAGATCTAGGAACACATAATCGAATCAATATTCAAAAACCTGGAGTATAGTTCCATCAATTCTAAGAAGATCTATCAAACCTCAAGGAGTAAAAGTGATAGATATTGAAGGGACAAGTAGACCACTGACCAGGATAGGTGCACCTCAACCAACATGATGATCAATGGGTGAATAGATGATATGTAGGGATTACAAATCTCCAAAATATCCTAGGAAGAGATTATCGGTTGTTAGTAAGTAAACATAAAGTAACAGAATAATAATTTCATCCAAACGACCTGTTTAAATCCAACACATGGGAATTTACAAAGCATGTAACCCCATTACACATTTTTGTAATTTTCTAGTACCATATACATTGAAAAAACATTAACCTTTTATTAAAAATATGATTTTTTAATATTTTTAAATCATGTAAACTATACTGGATGTGTAAACTTAAACTCTATGTACCCATTTCATGAAATATTCCTAGTGACGATTATACCTCATGTAATCCCATTACACTACTTATAAATCCCCAATAGACTAAAAAACTATAGGTTTTTTATACTGAAAATTCCAAAAAATCCCTAACTTTACCATTACAGATATCCTCCCAAATCCTTATCGTCCATACTCATCCAAAGAAAAGGAAAACCAAATAAAAGGTAAAAAAATACTTAATAGAAAGGTAATGGGGCATTACATGTATCTAAGGGGTTTACTAATAAATAATGAATCAATTATTTGAAAACTACAACTCCCAAGGATAAAACAACTTGAATTAGACTAATTCTATATTTATATGACATATATAATTTAAAAATTCACCAAATTAATGTTAAAAAAACATTCTTAATTTGTGAATTGGATAAAAAAATATATATAAAGACCATAAGTATTTACAGTGCCTAGTAATGAAAATAAAGTTTGAGAATTGGTATGGTCCTTATATGATTTAAAACAAGATTTAAAATAATGGCATGAGAAATTTAATGAATTAATTTTAACTAATGGTTTTTAAGTTAACCAAGATGATAAATTTGTTTATAATAGGTTCATAATAATCATGGTTTAGTTGATTGTTTATATATTCATGACATACTAATATTTAGAATTGGTATGAATCAAGTAAATAAATCTAAGTTTATTTTAACTATAAATTTTGACAAAAAATAATTTTTTGAAGGAAATTTCATTTTGGGAATCAAAATTATTAATAAATATAATATTATTTTACTATCTCAATATCATTATATTGAAAAAGTATTAATAGGATTGAACAAATTGTAAATTCATTGGATTATACTTCATATGATTTTAGAGTAGAATGATACTAAATCCTAGTTGGAATATTTCTTAACTAGAATATAAAAGGGTTATAAGGTGTCTCATGTATTCCATGAAAAACATAAGACTCAATATTAAAGAAATGAAAACCCTAAATCTGAACTCCCAAATTTGGTTTTAAAATAATTTACTTTACATTTATGGATTTGATGCTAATGAAGGTGACCCAATTTTAACCATCCAAAACATAGAGGATCAGAAATAAATATTGGATCTCTCACATACTCAATAACCTTTTAGTTTTAGTGTTTTTTAGAATTAGGAAAAACTCTTACAAAAACAATACCCACGTTTTAAAATGATAATTTCTCCCACTCAAACCATATTTTCTTATTTAACATTAATTCATAATCATCATCCATATGAAACCCTTATATACATAATTCATTCAATATCATTCTTGATAACATGGGAAAAAAGAAACATAATAAGGGTGAATTTAAATGTCTAGTAAGGGTAAAAATAAGCATTAACAATTTAATATCATAATTGAGAATAAGATTATCATAAGGGTAGGATAATAAAATAAAAGGGCATTTGAATAAAATAAGAGATCTTATACATATAACACATGGATCTATAAACATATGTTAAGGAATGAAGATTTAACAAATTTGGGATTCATGAATGTCAAAAAATCATGAGCCATGTGATGTAAATCATGATCATAGGATATGTTTAAAACCATAATTAGTTTAAAGAAAAATTATTAGTATCTGGGAACATCATCTTCATAGAAACCTTATAGAACCATTAAAAATGAAATAACAATATGTTAGACTTCAAACCTAAGGCATTGGAGGGCTATCATGGACCCTCCCATCCTTGGTTTATCACGGAACCACCCATCCATCATTTATCATGGAACCACCCATCCTTGGTTAATAAGATAACCACATGTACTTGGTTTATAATGAAACCATTTTTTATAATAAAAAATTTCACAGAACCATGTCATGAATAAAGTATATAGAGAATTAATTTCATCACAAACTCATAGAAACAACCTTTAATCTTTTCAGAACACGGTTAACCCGTTGGAGAGAAACGAGTTCCATAAGAATATCTTTGAAACAAAATTAATATAAGGAAGATAAATTGGGTCCATGAAAATATATTTGAAAATTTTTGAACATCTAGAAAAGAAATAGGTTCCATGATAATCAATTATAAATTATTATTATCCCATGGAAAATAAATGGGTTTCTTGATAATCTCTTTGAAACAATATTAATCCATCCCGAGAAAGAATGAGGTTGGTATCATTAAAAAATATCCCTATTCAGGTATAATTAAAAATAAGTTTTATTGATGTTAATGAATAGAAATACCATTAAAATATCATTAATTTGTTTTAGGAAAATAAAATTTTCATTTTTAGTAATATCTATGGATGTCATCTTAGTTAGAAAATGATTTCGAAATATCACTTGGAACATTTCATGAAAAAAAATTCATTCCCATTTTTAAAGAACTTATTTAAATTCTAAAATTTTATCAAACATTAAATATTTTTTTCTTCTAAAAAATAAATTTGTATCCTAAAAAGGAATATTTAAAACATTGAGTAGTCATGATGGTGGAATGTTCTATTCATGCCGATTATGTTAAAAACAAATATTTCATTCACATTTTCTGTAATAAAAGTAAAAATGTACCTTGTTCAGGAAAAGAAAGAAATATTACTTTTAAAACCTTTTAAAAAAAATACAATTATGGGTAAAAATGTCTTTAGATAATCGTATTAAAACATTTTTGAAAACATTTTTCAAAAACATGGATTTAGATGAAAAAGGATTTCCATCTGAGGAGAGAAATGAAGATGGGTCTTATTAAATAATTTTAAGTACCAAAAAGACAAATATTGTACTATTAATTGAAAATTTTAATGAATAATCAGAGTAGAAGAAAACTAAATGGTTTTATTATAAAATTATTAAATAATTACCTTTAATAAATAGTCAGGAATAAACAATCCCATTTAAATAAGAGATTGTAACATAAATCCTTTTCCACTTTGTTACTCTTCTATCATAAGCCCCATGAAATAATAGCTTCAAATGTTACTTTAAATATTATGAAAAAGGGGTTTCATGATATAAAATGTCATAGGGAAAGTATATACACCGCATAAAATAAGATAGGTGTATAACATAACATATGTACCAAATCAGACAATTTGAGACGAGAAAACCTTATAATGATCGTACCTTTGAGGTAATAATTAATAAATTATGTGTATCAAATGTAAATATAGGTAAAATAAGTGGAAATAAAATATGAGATACTAAAAATCCATTTTATACAAAATTTTAGAATATCAAAGACAACGAATAATTAATTTAACACATTGAAAAGAAATTGAGTTATGAAATTCTTAACAACTCGGTAACTTTCAAGTCAAATACCCTTGGATAAATTAATTAAATTTAAAATTAAAATACCATGATTTATGAATTATTTATGATATTACTTGTAAAATGGCCAGTATATAACCATATAAAAAAAATTTGAGGCAAAACATTAAAATATTTCTTAATGAAGGAAAATTGAGACGAAGTCCCTTACTACATTGGTAATCTCCAGATCAAAATCACATGAAAGAGAGAACATCAAATGGATTTGTGATTCCCAAAAAAATTAAATTAAACAATAATAAAATAAATTAATGGGTACTATATACACCACAAAAAAATGGTGAATATGTAATATGTCTCTTAGAAACAAAAAGTGAGATGCAAAACCCTTACCTCAAGTCCAAACATTCAATGTGTGTCCTTTAAATACTTTATAATAAGCTTATATAAATTATTTTATTTATCAATAACCTTTTAATGGTTTAATTTCTTATTATTAAATCATTAATTTTATTTATTATAATAATACATTTAAATACTTAATCAATTAAGTCCACATTGGGTGTTTTGAGGATGTTCGATTCATTATTTCAACACGGCTTTATTGTGATGATGGTGGTAAAAGAGGTCATTATTTAAAAATATATATAATAATAATAATGATATATTTATCATTTTTATACATAATTTATACTTTTAAATCCAATAATGAAATATGGTTATGAAAAATGAACTATGTTATGATCATTGAGACAGTAGGTCGTATGTATGCATAAGTAATGTTTATATTTTTCAAAAATAATTATGGAATGAAGGTAAGTAATATTTTATATTACATTAATTATAATAATATAATGAATAAAATTTTATTTTATTAAATTTACTTATGTATGTCATCCATGTGTTTTGGAAATGAAAAAAGAGTGACATCACTTCATAGAGGCGGTAGTCCAAACGTACACATGAACAACATTATCATTTTTTAGTGTAATAAAGAAAATGAGATAATATCATTTCATAATGATAAATATTTCATGAATATAAAATATTATAATTAAATTTATCCTTGTTACATTATATGTAAAGTTTTTATGAAAAATGAATCACATCACTTTGTGAGGAGGTAGTCAGCTGCATACACTAGCGACATTATTGTATCCCCCACAAAATAGAATGTAATAAGGTATATATGATATCATAAATCCAAAAGTATAAATATTTTACAAATAATATATATATATATATATATATATATATATTAAATCCATAATTATAACAATCTATGATATGAAATGATACAAAATGAATGACATCGGTTCCTGAGACGGTAGTATGCTGTACACAAGAATGATGATTTTTTATCCCATTTGATGGAAGAGAATGTAGATTTAGGTTATTAAATTTAAATATTAAAATCTCATTATATGTTATATAATGTTTTATTATATCAAAAAAATTTAATAATATTTTATGGAGGTAAAATAATAAATAAATTAAAAATTCTCAGTTAAGCACGATACATCTTCTTTAGACAACCACCTAAGGTTAGAACCAAGAGCCTTCTTAGGATGAATTTATGATAAAAATTAGATCTAGTTAATGGATAGGGATGTTATTAATTAATTTTTATAGGTATTTTATAATCCCAATATCTTTTATGGTGTGAATAGAATAGTATAGGGGGTAGCCTTTTATAAGTGAGGTGGGTAGAACACTTGTAATTTTTTAAAAGAAAAATGTGTACCCACATTTTTCACATGAAAATAGGATAAAAAATTGACCATTATCAATAATTAAATATTATAATTTCAAAATTTTTCAATACAATATATATTATAAAAATTTTTAGGTTATTTAAACCCTTATCGTTTTATTTTAACCCCTGATAAACCCATTTTCACATTAACCACAGTAATTAAATTTTAATATTTTCACTATTAAATATGGTAAAAAATGAAGTTTAAATTATTATATTATTTAAAATATTATGATTATAAATATTGAATTAATTTAACTAAATTCAATTAATAATATTATTAAAATTTAATTTAAAATTAAGCTTGTTGATGCGATGAAAAAGTGGGTTTTCAAGAAGTTTATTTTTTTCAAGAAAGAAAATGATTTTATATTATATCTATCACTAATAAAAATAATTTTATGAATATAAATTAATATTTATTGATATATAATATATAAATTTCATTTAAACTATTCATATTTAGGTTTTTTTAATTAATTAAATAGGATAAACATTATGTACTTTAAAACAGTTATAAAAAAACACATTTCTAAACTTAAAAAAAACTTATACTAAAATACAATATAAATACGATTAAAATATAATTATGTTTATTAGATATAAATAAATAAAACACATGTTATTTTAAATCACATTTAAAACAAAATGATACTTTTTAAATTAATTTATTTATTGAAAAGAAATGGTAGTTTTACAAAAATAAGTATTTTTAACTAGTCACTGAAAAATCATTATTTTCAAAAAAAAAAAAAAACAAAACATTTAACCATAAGTTAATTTTTATATTCTAATTTTAAAAATTAATTTTATTCTTTAAATAAATTTTCTACAAATTCTAGATGTTAATTGTAATATTTTATCACCAAAATAAAAAAATTGAAGAAAACATATTTTTGATGAATACAATTACTTTACTAAATATTGATTGATTATTTTCTAACATTTATAAATAAAATTATATTGAGTAGGATATATATATATATATATATATATATATTTCAAAAATTAGTTAATACTATTCATACCCACCAATTTAAAGTCTAGTTTATAATAGTTATATATTTTGAGGTTCATTTAAGATCTATGTTATGTGTGGAATATGCTATCAAACATAATTCAGTTATTTTAAAATATCAGTGTGTTGTAGCACATGCTGTTTGAAGGTTGACCTGGTATACAAGTAATTAGGGTTATAAAAAATGTGATGCAGCTAAAAGAGTACTCTATTTAAACGTTTATATGAATTACTGTATATGTGACATTGGAAGACCAAGGGTGATTAGTGGTTTTCTCAATACAATATAGATTACTAATATGGAAGATCACTCTTCTATGAGCGGTTGAGTTTTTTAAATTAGAGGTGAAATAAACTTTTGGGGATCAAAGAAACAAAATTGTATAATAGACTCTATAAAGGGTTCATAGTTTCTTTCGTCAATAGCTACATGAAAATAAGAAAAATGGATTAAATATCTTTTATCAGATCTACCACTGTGAACTATATCGATGTCTCCAGTTGAAATACACTATAATTGTCAAGAAACATTTTCTAGAGAATATAATAATACTTAAAATGGAAAATCGAGATATATTAGTCTTATACATAGCTATGTGATTAATTTGACACAATATGGTATCAAAACTATAGAATTTTCTAGATCAAGCCAAAATTTGATAGAACCACTGACAAAGGGACTTTCAAGGGATTTGGTGTACAAAAAATCATTTGGGGATGGGATTAAAGTCCTTGTTAAAATTCACTAATGGTGGGACCTTAACTTAACATGTGATTACTTTTCTTTTAAAATTTCAATGTAGGAAATTCTATCATATGTGTGAAGGAAACACTAATGGTATATTATATCCTTGTAAAATGGTGTCTGGGGCCCATGATAGAAAAAGGGTGAGTTTAAAAATATTAATGTACATAGAAAATAAAATAAGTGTTGAAAATGGGAAATTTTTTTCCCTATTTGAATGTAGGAGTGGGGCCACTACAAATATATTATGTATTCAGTTCTCAAACATTTATGAAAGGATATGTGACACATATACAAAATAGTGTCTAAGTGTAGAGGAAGAATTGGGAAAGTAGAAAGAACATGTATAGGATGAATCCAAATGATAATAAGAGTTACATGTTCAAATCAGTGCCCACCTATTTCTCTAGTGAAATTTTATTTTCCTCTACAATATTAAGGTTTAAATCGAGATATACTTTTTAATGAAATTTCTTTCCAAGAGAGTAAGGTTATTTATTTTCAAAAGGAATTTTTAAATATTTTAAAATGGTGGTGGATTGTTGTATTTTAATTTTTTTAAAATATTTAATTTTTTTAATGTCTTTTTAATGGGGTGGATTTCAGGAATAAAACATTGAAAAATGGGATAGAGTAGAGTTTCTATTATTTGAGGGATTAAATTATCACTATTTAAACATGATAAAGAGAGGGAATAATCCTATGAGGGAATATGTATCTCATTATCCATATTCACTTGTTCATACACCTAACCAAAATGTGTGGTACTTTGATGTCATAGTTTGAACTTCATGAATTGTATCAATGAAATGTTCATATAGGTTCCTATTTTTTTATGAAAAATCAGTAGATTTTACAAATTTATGCCCAATTATGAATGGGTAATTATGATGGGTTGACTATGTTCACTAAATAGGTATGATCTAGATCATCGATCAAATCAGTCATGATCTAAAAAACATGTTTATACTCTAGTAGGCATGATCTGTGCCACTTATTTGATCTGGTGCAATCAGAAAAACAACATTACATATGGAAAATAATTCTCTTTTAGAAAAGGTATCAAACCAATTATAAGGGATATGGTGACTTATACGAATGGGTGATTCCATGCCTATAAAATAGAGTCCCCATTGGATGGAAAACTCAATGAATTCACAATGATTTCACTTCTATAAAATCCCAAGCACTCTAATCCCTCTAAAATATTATGGTCACTGTAAAACCTTCTATAAGAATTAAATGCACTTCATCGGGAAAAAAAATACCTCACCATTACTCTCTTGATTCTGAATCCTCTTTATAGGATACTCTCTTATAAGTACAAGTGTCAATCTTTGAGCCACCATTGTATCCTAAATAGTATTCATCCGTAACCCATTATAATACCAATTTGGTGGGGTAAAATATAATTTTAGAAGAGAGAAATAATAATATGACTCATTAGGTTCTTTCTGATAACATAAAATAAAAACCCATACCATTATCCACCAAAATCCTAAAAAATATTAATAATAAATGTATATCCATATGGATATAGATATTATTAATAATGTGATGAAGGTGTTGAAATTCGATGGAAACAATTTCAAGAGGTTTAAAATAGGATGAAATTGATAATTATAACTATTAAAGTGGTTTATATTCTCTAGACTCCAAAACCCTACATCTGATGATGAGAATCTTCATGTTTTCTGTATGCGGAAAAAATGGGAGAATGACGATGTCATGTGTCGAGGAAATGCACTCAATGCTTAGTTAATGATCTCTCCAACACTTACCAATAAATCACGATAAAAAAGGAGAGATTGGATCATTTGGAACAAAAGTTCATAATAAATGATGTATAAATAAGTAAATTCCTAGTAAAAAAGTTTATTTCATAAGAAATGGTAGATAATAGATCTATCGTAGGTAAATTCTATAAAATAAAGTATATCTTACAAATTATAAATAAAAAAATATGAACATGGATGATTCTGTCATTATTATATCCATTATTGATAAAATAACCCCTTCTTGGAATAATTTTAAACATGCTCTAAAAAACAAGAAGAAATATATTTCCATTAATGATTTAATCAACTACCTACAAATTGAGGAGGAATATAAAATGCCTGAGTATGAAAATGAACATAGGGATGAAAATTATAAGGTCAAAATAATGGAGGAAGTGTGTATTTATAGGTCTTAAAAGGGGAAAAAATGTATAAACCTTCCTTCAAAAGGAAATTAAACAAACTAGATTTCATGAAATAAGTTTTTCAAATAAATTTAATTTCTTGGATAGCTTGCGCCACATGAAACACCATGTATTAACGAACTGTGATATATTATTAATATCATTATTCAAACATGATTATTATAACCAATCTATTAATAATTTTAGTATAAATAGCAATAAAAAATTTAAAATATTAAGTATAAGGGTTTTATATAAATAAATCGTATTGATAAAAAATTACTTAACTTTTAGTAAAGTCTTCATATGTTTCAAAAATGCTATTTTCTAAAAAAATGATTTTATAAATTTTTATGAACAAATAATATTTTTTTTATATATATTTATAAAATATGTTTCAAAAAATAAAATTCATTTTTTAAATATAAAATTTATAATTATATTTTATTTACTTTTTAATAATTTTCTACAAAAATTAATTCTTCCCGGAATAGTAAAAAATACTGATTTTTATAAAAATCTATATTTTATTTTAAATCATTTACTAAGTTATATATTGTTTAAAAATGCTTTAAAAGTAATATTAGTTCAATAATATGATACTTAATCCAATTTATTTCTTTGGAATAAAATAAATTTTTATTTTTGATATTAAAACATTCTAAACCTATGAAAATTTTCTCTTTGGATAACCGCCTTTTCATCATGTCTGCAAGTCTAATTTTAAATTAAAATTTTCCACTTCTATGAATTGAATTTGAAAAAATATATTAAATAATTTTATTCATAAAAATTAATGTTATATTATAAGTTTAACAAAATTTTTGGTCAAAATTAATAGTAAAAATATAAATAATTAATTACCACGGTTAAGGTTAAAATGGGTTTACCGGGGCTAGGGTAAAATAAAAATATAAGGGTATGTTTTATAATAAATTTTTTAGAAATCCTATTTTTTTGTCCATATTAAAACATTATCCTATCCCATATAATAATATATGGTTATTTGGAGGATTTTTTCTTGGTAAATACTATATGATTTTGGATTCTTTTGGGAAATTTCCAAGTAGTTTCCAAGTGGGTTCCATTCCCACTTATAAATGGGAATCTTTTATACTCCCATATTAACACTTAAAAGGACATTTTTTTTGTAAAATAACTACCTAAATAATTGCCTTAATTCCATCCTGATATCCTAGAGTAATTGTTTTTTTATGAAACCCAACTAGGAATGCTTTTGAGGTAAACCTAAAGTAGTTCTCCAATGAAGATGTATAGTCCCTAACCATGTGTTTTCATTTTATTTATTCATATACATCCTTTAAATATTCACAAAACATTTTAATAAAATAAAATTAGTATCTTCCATATATAGATATGTAATTTTGTTAATGTAACGACCTATACTTATCTCATTTTTCTTGAAATGAGAAATGAATCTATTTATCGTGTGTACGATAGACTACTACCTCATGAGCCGATGTAAATTGTTTTACATCACCGCCTCTCACAAGTGGATATAATGATGGATTTAAATTATATATATTATATTAATAACATAAGTATACTTTTGGAATTATAATATCATAAATAAATTCTTACTTCCCATCAAATGGTAAATGAAACAGTCAATTGTGGGTATGGAGGACTACCTCCTCACGAAGCGATGTGATTTTTTTTCCACTTATGATTAAAAATGAAAGTAATAAGGATAAATTTAATGAATATATTTGATATATATGAACTAATAATTACTATATAATGGTTATATATTATTTCCCTTTTTTTTCTTTCTATCCGTTAATGAATGATGCAATCCATTTTATATTTATTTTTTTAATGGATTAATACAAATAAATATATAATGAATATATATTATATTTATATCATCTAAAAAATTATGTACATAATTGAGCCCTAATAAAAGAAAAAGGAGAAAAATACCAAACCAAAACATACATGAAAAAAGTAGTTATTGCCCAAAATGTGACTTTCAAAAGGAATTAGTAATAAATGGGTAACAAAATGTCTTTAGTAAATAATATATGGTATGATATATATAATTATTTTTGTTTAATAAATTTATAATAAACCTATATTTATTATATAGGAGGATTGAATGTGTACAAAGAAAGTCAACTCAAGGTAATGGATTTCTAGTCTCTCTTGTTTTTCTGGGAGATATGTGCAATATTGGTCACTTTTTATTTTTTTTTGGTGTATATAATACCACTATCAAATTGTGTTAGGTCCACAAGGATGAATACCCTGAGGGGGGGGGGGGTGAATAAGGGTATGACTAATTTAAAATTAAAACTAGTTCTGATCTTGTTTTGCTGTTAAGGAAAACACTCTTCTCTCTCTTTCCTATTGCACAATGTAAACAGAAAGTAAATCATGCACATGACACAACTATTTTTTCTTGGTTCACCCGCACTAGGCTACATCCAAGGAGAATACACCGACAAGTTTTTGATCGTACCAAATTCCACTAAACTTCACTAGCTGTGGATTACAAGGTTTGGGATAGATCACTTCTATGCCTAGGCTCACTGCCTTTACAATGTTTAGGGTCAGCTCACTGATTTCCCAAGGGTCACTCCCTATTTCTCTCTCTCTGACTCACTTCTGGTGGATAGGATCACATTATTTCTCTTCCTTTTCTCACTGCTCTAGAAAGGAATCCACTCACAGTTTATAGACCTGTAGGTCTCCTCATTATCACTAATTAAATCTTCATCCTTAACTATTGATAGATGCTCTGTTGACATCCAAATTTCACCCACAGATGAATCTCACTTTGCACCGAGTATACCGGGAAACCCCAATTTATACGTGCAGCCCTTACGGTGCCTTGCGCGTAATTCCTTTGTTTTGCGTGAAATTCGCTTTTCGCGCAACACCCCCTTTTACGCGCAAACCTCTACACTATCTTGAGCGCAATTCTCTACCATTGCACGAAATCCACTTTTCACCCAATACCACTTTTCCACACCAACAACAATTTTACGTGCAACCTTAGCTTTGCGCGCAACACCAGACTTTATGCGCAAACTTCAAGTTTACACACAACTCCCTTGCAGACTCGAATTTCGCGCACCAGAGCTCGGGTATTCTCTATATCTTGAACTTTACTGAATGGAGGGGGTCACTTCATATTTATCGGCAAAATAGACCCCACGCGAAAAACCCTCCTTGAGCGCGTAATTCACTTCGAGCATGAAAAAAAATATTCCGTGCAACACTATATTTCGTGCACTGCTCCAAAATTTCACGCACCTCATGCCTTTGCCAATTTTGGAGCTTCGGACCACGAAACACCTCTTGCACGAAATACTTCATCCCTCTATTTAGGGCAACCCACTGTTTTCCGCGCATCCTGCTAATTTTGCATGCCATACGTAATTTTTCCATGCACCTCTTTCTTTTTTACTTGCCACACCCTTTGCCAAAAACATATCTCTCCATTTTATGATTTTCAGGCCCAAAAATTTGGCAAACACTAGAAAACGACACCACCTTGTACCTGCACTTTTTGTAACACCTCCGGATCGTCTATCCCTTTGTCGAGGTTCTTCATTCAATAATTGATTGCTGAAATCATCCCTTGAACTCAAAAAATCAGCATGTAAACCCACTTTGTCGACACAAACATATATCATGGTGTGCATTGTCAACAAACACAACTAGGAGGCCTACTTTGTCAAAAAACACAATCACCTCAAAAATGATTCAATGATGACTTGAGGGATTTTTTCCAACAATCTCCCCCTTTGGGTTTGTTGACAACTCTTCTCATAAAATTTCTCTACACATTGATATCTCATTAAAGCTCCTTATAACCACTACTACTATTCGCCTCTTGCGATTCTGATAGTGTTCAAGGATTCAATTAACACGTACTCTAATCCCAAATGAGCAATGCTCGGAGTGGGAAACAAGAGTAAATGAAAAGTTCATCAATGAATCACTTCATTGAAGACACGAACCGTTGATACCAAACTGATACCAATTGCGAAACTGATACCAATTGTTGAATCACTCTATTACCAATTGGGGATAGTTAGAAACCTTCTCACACCATTCTAACATAACTGTTCTACTTTTATCACGATCCTCAGATATCGTGATATCTATTCTTTTATCGATCACTTCTAGCATCGTCAGATTTAAAATGACCCCCTTTTCTCATTGCTCCCCCTATCTCGCTTCTCCACTTGTCAGCTTCTCCCCATATCATTCATGAATCACATTGCCACACTATCTCCCCCATGAACTCTTGCTATTTTCTCCCCCTTTGTCAACGAATCCAAAGGTTTGTAACAGAGTAGAGAACACATATCATCACATTAGGAAAAAACACAGCATACCACGGGGAGAGGGAGTATTTCACATCCACACAATTTTAAGTGCGAGGAATCAACTGATCTCCCAGAGCCAGTTGATGCCTTTCGAATGATTCCTTGGGTAATACATTTTTCAGAATGTCTGCAACCTATAATTCTGTAGGTACATACTCCCGCTTCACAATCCCTTGCTCCACTTTCTCCTTGATAAAATGATATTTGATCCCAATGTGATTATTCCTTGAGTGATGAACTGGATTTTTTCTAAGATTTATAGAACTTGAGTTATCACACTGCATTATGATCAGAGACTTCACTTCAACTCCCATATCATCAAGCTGTTGCTTCATCCATAATAACTGAGTGCATGCTTGAGGGGCCGCAATATACTCAGTTTCTATGGTGCTTAATGAAATGCAATCCTGCTTCTTGCTTAACTAAGCAATACATAGTCTGCCAAGATAGAATGCACCTCCAGATGTTGATTTCCTGTCATCTGCTAAACTGGCCTAGTGTGAATCAGTATATCACAATAACTCTGTCTGAGATTTTTCATTATATGTCAAGCTGAAGTCCACCATGCCCTTGATATACCAAAGTATTCTTTTCACTGCGAGCATGTGACTTTACTTGGGATTACTCTAATATCTCGCTGCTTGGCATGTGGTGAAAACAATATCAGGCTTTATCGCGGTCAAGTACAACAAACTTCCAATAATTTGCCTATATTTTATGATATTAACTGTCTTGCCATCCTCATATTTTGATAATTTCATCCGGGTAGCAACCAGAGTTTTCATCTCCTTGGAATTTTCCATGCCAAACCTTCTTAACACCTACTTGGAATATTTGGATTGATAAATGAATGTTCCATTACTTCCTTATGTCACCTGTAGACCAAGAAAAAATGTTAGCTCTCCGATCATTGACATTTCAAACTCATTTTCATGAATTCGGAAAACTGTATGCACTAAGCTTTATCTGATCCACCAAATATTATGTCATCGACATAGACTAGCACCATCATCCTTTGATTACTATTTTTGTTGAAATAGAGATTGTAGTCAACTCCACCATGCTAGAAACCAAGATTCTTCAAGTACTGATCAAGCCTTGAGTACCATGTTCTTGGTGCTTGTTTTAGCCCATACAACGCCTTATTCAGCCTACAAAATTTATTCTCATTCTCATGAATGAGAAAACCATCTGGCTGCTCAATGTACACCTATTCTTCTAGAACCCCATTTAGAAATGCAGATTTAACATCCATCTGGAACACTTTGAACTTTCTTTGCACTTCTATGGAAAAAAATAATCTGATTGTCTCCAGCCTTGCAACCGGTGCAAATTTCTCATCTACATATATTCCCTCTATCTGGGAGTATCCCTTGCACACTAGCCGTGCTTTGTTTCGAATCACAGTTCCATATTCATTCATCTTGTTGTGATAGACCTATTTAGTCCCGATGACATTCTTGTCTCCTAGCCTCGAAACAATCTCCCATGTCTGGTTCTTCTCGATTTGATCAAGCTCTTCATTCATAGCCTGAACCCAGTTTTCATCTTCACCTGCATCGGAAAAACATTTCGGCTCCACCTGAGATAAAAACGATGTTTGCTGTAATGACTTCATTCTTCGAGTCTAAACTAGAGCTGTATGATCACCAATTATATTATTCCTATCAGTTTCAGCTCGACTCTTTGGCTTCCTTGCAGACACAGACTTGACATTTTCTTGTTCATCATCAGTATCTTCTTCTGAGTCAGCCTCTTCCACTTCTACTCCGCTTGTGTTTCTTACCTCATCATCACTTTCATCCAGAAACTGTTCACTAGGTCTTTGAGTATTCTGTTCATTTTCGACTATAGTGACATTATTACTCTCAACTATTTTTCCTAGCCTCTTGTTGAAGCATTTATATGCTTTTCTTTTCCCTGAGTAGCCAAGGAATATCCCCTCATCTCCTCATGACCCAAACATCCTGTGATTTTCTTTATTGAGAATGAAACACTTACTTCCAAAGATTTGAAATTATTTCAACGTTGGATTCTTTCCGTACCACAATTCATACAGAGTCTTACCTTGCTTTGGACACAACAGAGACCTGTTCGAAACATAGAATGATATCAAAACTGCTTCCTTCCAAAATTTCTCTGGTATGTCTTTATCAATAAGCATCATTCTTTCCATGTTGTTGATGATTCTATTTCTCCTTTCAACCACTCTATTCTGTTGGGGAGTTCTTACTGATGAAACTTGATGCCTTATCCCATGTTTCTTGAGAAAGTTTTAACTTGACTGTTTGTGAATTCCGTACCGTTATCAGTACGAAACTTCAGAATTTTCTACCCAATCATATTTTCTAATTCCCTCATATACTGCTTTATGCAACTGAACACCTCTGCCTTATGGGTAATGATGAATACCCAAGCCATTCTGCTATAATCATCAATGAAAAGGACATAGTAGCTTTTCCCATTTATAGATCGTGGTGAAATAAGTCCACATACATCAGCATGTACCAATTCGAGCACTCAGGATGATTTCTATTCCTTTGGCCTGTATGTTTTTCTGATGATCTTTTATTTTTGACAAGAATCACATGTATGAGTAAGATCACGTGATAGTTTTGGAAGGTCTCTAGTAGCATCACACTTTACCAGATCTTCCATAGATGGTTGGCATAGATGACCAAGTCGCTTATGCCACAGTTGGTTTTCTTCCTCCCTGGATAAAAGACATATATCTTCTTCCCCACATACAAGGTAAAGATTTCCCTTTGTTCTTTTTCCTTGTAGAACAACTGCCCCATATTTTCCCGCGACAGTACAGGTCTTCTTGGTAAACCATATAGAATGTCCTGAGTCACACAATTGACTGAAACTGAGCAAATTGTGACTGAGACCTTCTACAACCAAGACATCAACATGTCTGATATCTTTGCCCCCAAACCTAGGCTTTCTTGATCCAATTATCTTCAGGCCTTCATCATTTCCAAACTTGACAACTCCTTCTTTGTCATATTTTATGCCTGTAACCAGATCCTTGTTGCCTGTCATGTGAGACGTACAACCACTATCAAGAATCCACACACCTGAACGATCTGATGCTTTATGGGCAATTTCAGCAACTACTGCCTTCTCTTCTTTCTTCTTATTGGTCCAAATTTTTGTCCCCATACTCGCTATAGATTGAGACTAAAGATCATTCTTAGAGTACGATGGACTGGATTCGTCATGCAGAGCTGCAAATCTATTCTGAACTTTTAACTCACTTGTCGGTTTATTGATTTTTTTCTTTAGATCATTTTGATTCTGCTTTGGCACATTTCTAGGAATGGTCGAAGTGCAGTACCTAGCCATGTGCCCAAATCCTCTGCACCAAAAACAGTTCCTTCAAAATATGTTCTGGAAAACCTCTCTCTGTTTGGCTTCCACTTCTGTTCTTAATCCATTCAGAATCTTTTGGCTATGGAACACACATATTGTGAATGTCCCACCTTACCACAACAATAACACCTCATATAAGGTTTATTCCTTTATGATACTTCATCACTACGAGTTTCCCCTTGGGATCTAGGAATATTTTGATTTTTCTTTGTGCCCAAATCAACTTTTAATCTCGGGACGGTTGCTTGCAGCCTGACTTCAATTACTACATATTTTGGCTTCTGATCAAGCCCTGAATTAGCCTTAATGTTTGAGATCAATTGCTTCTTCTTTCCTGCTGAACTAATAGGCTCCACATTCATCTTTTCAGTCTTCATAATGAATTTATTTCCCAAGAATGTATTGGGAATCAAGAGTTTTTTTTGGTCTTTAACTTTTCTCTACAGACTGACAACTTCTTCTTCAAGCTCTTCGATACGCTTGACATGATCTTTCACTTTTTTTCTCAATCCATCGATCTCCATTTTCTGTTCTTCAGCCTTAAGCTTATACTCACTAACTGATTCTGATTTATCTGGTGTTGATAACTTGAGCTTTTCAATTTATTCCATCAACTCAGACTTATCTTCTTCCTATTGTTGCATGTAGAGTTTGGCATCATGTACCACCTTGTTGGCTTTCTTTGTTTTTTCTCTCCAAACATCTATCTCTTCAAGAGATTCTTCTAATTCATCTTCCATGTCAACTCTCCCTTCAATTTCTTCTTCTTCTTCAGCATCAGCTTCATCCTTTTTTTGAGAACTACCAACAATCGCCACCAAGGAATTTACCCCACGATCTCTGCAATTTTCTATCTCCTCAACCTCTTTATCCTCAGACTCATCTGAACTTTCAAATTCTTGTGAAAAAAGATTCTTCTTCTTGAAGAAATTTCTCTTGAATTGTTTCTTCCCTTTCACAAACGCTGAAGTATTCTTCTTGGGAATTTCAACTTCATCATCATCATTATCGTTTTCTTGAAACTTCTTGGGGCATCTTTCCACAATATGACCAACCTTTCCACATCGAAAGCATGCTAGTGGAAGTTTCCCTTTAAACTTTACTCTTCCGCTTTGCAGATTTGAAGAAAGGAATGACATCACCTCATCTGTCTCTTCTTCTTCTTGAGAATCTTTAATGATGAGCTTCTTCATGGCCTTGAATACCACTTAATTGGATTTACCATTTTCCACAGCATCGTTATCATCATTTCTCATTTTATATGCAACAAGAGTGCTGTGCAGGTTATCCAATGTCAGTTCTTTTGGGTCTTTATCTTCCAAAAAAGAAACTTTCTGTTTGAACTGAGGTGGAAGTTTTCTTAATATGCGCTTCACAATTTTTATATCTTCGATAATTTCTCCAAGACCCTACATGTCTTCTACCACAACATTTACCCTTTCAAGGAATGCATCAACAGACTCATTCGGGTTCATTCTTAGATCTTCATACTTGTTCCACAACACTGGCATCTTTGCCTCTCTCACCTTTGTATCCCCTTCATATATATTCAATAGTTTTTTCCCACATGGCATGTGACATTTTGAAAGACATCACCTTTTAATATATAGGATTGGATAGGGCTACCCCTAAGGCATTGATTGCTTTGGAATCAAAATCCAACTCTCTACACTCAGCTTCTGATAATGCGCCACTATTAATATCAGTTGTTATGCCATGAATTGCTGCTGTAAATACATCCATTCCCAAAGATCGGAAGTAGTGTTGCATTTGATTCTTCCATAGCTGAAAATTGTTTCCATCTAAGATCAGAATCCCTTTATGATTAGTGACTTCCATTGAGAGAAGAACTACTATCAACCTTTCCCTCTGATACCAATTGTTAGGTCCACAACGATGAATACCCTGAGAGGGGGGGTGAATCAGGGTATGACTAATTTAAAATTAACGCCTGTTCTGATCTTGTTTCGCTGTTAAGAAACACACTCTTCTCTCTCATTCCAGTTGCACAATGTAAACAGAAAGTAAAGCATGCACAGGATACAAATATTTTTACTTGGTTCACCCGCACTGGGCTACGTCCAAGGAGCATATGCCGACAAGTTGTCAGTCGTAACAAATTCCACTAAACTTCACTAGTTGTGGATTACAAGGTTCGGGCTAGATCACTTCTATGCCCAAGATCATTTCCTTTACAATGTTTAGGGTCAGCTCACTGCTTTTCCAAGGGTCACTCCCTGTTTCTCTCTCTCTGGCTCACTGTCAGTGGAGAGGATCACCTTCTTTCTCTTCCTTTGCTCACTGGTCTAGGAAGGAATCCACTAACATTTTATAGACCTTCAGGTCTCCTCATTATCACCAATGAAATATGTATCCTTAACTATTGATAGATTCTCTATTGCTGTCCAACTTTAAGCAACAGATGAATCTCAATTTACACCGGGTGTACCGGGCAACCCCAATTTTTACGTGCAGCCCTTACGGTGCCTTACGCGTAATTCCTTTGTTTTGTGCGAAATTCAATTTTTGCACAACACCCCCTTTTACGCGCGAACCTCTACACTTTCTTGTGCACAATTCTCTACCATTGCGTGAAATCCACTTTCGCGCAATACCACTTTTCCGCACCAACACCAATTTTACGCGCAGCCTTAGCTTTGCGCACAACACCATACTTTACGCGCAAAATTCATGTTTAGGCGCAACTCCCTTGCAGACTCCAATTTCATGCACCCATTCTCGGGTATTCTTTATTTCATGAACTCTGCTAAATGGAGGGGGGTCACTTCATATTTATAGGCAAAATCGACCCCGTGCGAAAAAACCTCCTTGAGCGCCTAATTCTCTTCAAGAACGAAAAAAAATCTTCCGCGCAACACCATTTTTCGCGCACTGCTCCAAAATTTCGCGCACCTCATGCCTTTTCCAATTTTCAAGCTTCGGACCATGAAACACCTCTTGCACGAAATACTTCATCCCTCTATTTCACGCAACTCACTGTTTTCCGTGCATCCCGCTAATTTTGTGTGCCATATATAATTTTTCCACGCACCTCTTTCCTTTTGCGCGCCACACCCTTTTCCTAAAACATATCTCTCCATTTTACGATTTTCAGGCCCAAAAATTTGGAAAACACTGGAAAATGGTGCCACCTTTTACCTACCCTTTTTGTACCACCTCCAGATTGTCTATCCCTTTGTCGAGGTTCTTCATTCAATAATCGATTGCTGAAAGCATCCCTTGAACTCAACAAATCACGATGTAAACCCCCTTTTTCGACACAAACATATATCATGGTCTCCATTGTCAACAAATACAACAAGGAGGCATGCTTTTTCAACAAACAAAATCACCTCAAAATGCTTCAATGATGACTTGAGGGATTTTTGCCCAACAAATTTTATATCATGAATATAATTATTTTAAAGATATTTAATGTTTCATTTTATGTTATTATTTAATGGGGCTTATGATTCAAAAGTTTCTAAATTGTTAAGGTAATTTTATATCAAACCATCTTCTTTGGGACATATGTTATGTTATGAACCTATCTTATTGTATGAAGTGTATATAAAAACTATTTTACATGTTATATCATGAATTTATTTATTATAATGACATTGAAAGTTGCATTTAATGTTATTATTTCCTGGATCTTATGATTTAGAAGATGCCCAGGTGGTAAAATTGTTATGTTACAATCTCATTATTTATAGGGATTGTTTATGATTAAGTTTATGATGAATAAATTTTATGATATATCTCTCAATAAAGTCATTAATTTTCTCATCCTCTAGTTATTTCTATAGAATAATTTTTTTCCCTTTTTTCCCTCTTTTAAATGATTAATGATAAAAAAATAATGTGTTTAATAAAAAACCACTTTATTTATCTCTTCAGTCAAAAATAATTTTTATTCCATGTAAAATTTTTCTAATTTTTTTAAATGAAGTATTTAATAATCTCCATGTATTTTTAAATTATTTTTTACACATTTTTTACTTTTTATGAATTATTTTTAAAGGAATCCTCTTAATCACTATTAGAAATTCAGGCTATAACCAATGTTTATAACCATGGATATAGGTCAAGAACCAATGGATATAAGAACTGGACATGGTTTGGTGGACCATGGATCCTATTGGAATGGAAATAGGGCCGTGGATATAGCCATTATTTCCATTGCTGTAATAAACTTATACCCACGCTTTCTAACCATGGCTATAGCATATACCATGTTGGCTTTTAGCCACAATTCAAAATATGGATATAAGTCTACTTCCATGGTTAAAAAAATTTAAATAGGCCTATTTCCTTAGTTTATAACCATGTATATATCCTATAAATATTATAAGAAATTGTTATTCCAGAAGTCAATATAAAGGCTAGAAATTATACACTTTAAGAGATGAGAAAACTCCATTCCATGGAAGCTATTATTGTTCCCAATGAATCTCGAAGAATCTCCCAAAAACTTATTTCAAGATACCATACATAAAATATTCCATCAATATAAAATATAATAAATGATGTAACCTTCCCTTTAAGAAAGAAATAAATAACAAGAAAGAGAGGGGGTGAAAGTGAACTTTAAATAAAATCGGCCTCATTAACTAGATTACCATGGATATTACATGGAATCTAAGGAACTCAAATTCAAATATTATAAATACATAGGTTTGAGAAGAAATAAGACATAACCAATGGAAAAACAAGAACATATAATTAAAATTAGATATAGATAATCATAGGGTCAAGGACTTTTATAAGCTAAAATATGATGCCCCCATCACCCCTCTAACATGGCTACTGAAATTTCAATCTCACTGCATACAACCTATAAGATTCACGATCCTCTAAAGAATATGGAAATGAAAACTTCCCACCCATGATCGAATAAAGAGACTCGAACATTACCTTTCTTAAACTTGTTACATTTTTCTAAATACTGAATATAATATAGATAATATCTTCAAAAGATGTATTTTTTCCTATTGATTTGGAGATATATAAATGAACTATTTGGAATATTCATATGCATAGGCAGAAAACATGGAAATTTGTTGACGTCCATTGTTAATGTTGATCTGAGTAACCAGGTCTATAATATTCTTCTTACAACTACTACTTTATTTCTTTCTTTCACTTATATGTTTATAAATGTGTTAGTGTTCAAAAATCAATGCCCTTCTCTTCACACATCCATGAATTAACATTGATGTTCCTACATGACATGATAATATTTAAAAAAATCACCAATCTCATTATTTTTTATTTTTAATTAAAAGATAATTTTAGAATATACCCGAAAAATTTCTAGACCAACTATCCTAGTATAATTCTCCTTTCACAAGCTAGAATGAACATGTATCATATCCTAACCACTATGCGATTCATATACAAACCTCTAGGGGTGTTTATGTTCAATTTGTTTTTTAATTAATGAAATTTTTTTGAACCAACCAAATAAAATACCTTAAAAATAAAACCAAAACCAACTGATGATTATACAAAACCAAAAATAAACTGAACCAATTATCTTGTATCTTCTATCAATATATATTCCCCTATAGAATCAATTAATCCAAAAATGAGAACTAGTAGACATACCCCCCCAAAAAACTTATGTAAATAATCACTCCCATTATGACCTATACCCTTATTTTGAATACTAAAAATAAAGTTAACCAAATAAGAAGAAGATAATAAATTACCAAAAATAATGACATCACCCAATACAAAAAAGGTTTGACTCAAAAAAAATGTCCATTACTAGAACAAAAAAAAAACTAACAACGGAGAGTAGATTTCCCTTAATAAAATATATAAATTTCTCAATGCACTTATACACTAGATAAACAATTAAAATTATCCTCTATAATATAAAAACATTTCCCCTACATAAAAAAAACTCAAACAAAATACAATAAATATGAGAAACCATCACTTTCATGAATACGTATCACTGACTAGGAAAATAATTAATGTTATTCTATAAGGATACCTTGTTAGTTTCAAAATTTAACAACACCTATATGGACTCCTGCTTTATCCCATGCATTAACATGATACTATATTGTAAATTTCATAAAACAATCATAGATAAAAATCATATACCCAAAATTTAACTAACAAAACAAATGAAGATATGAATATATTAGAACACCATTACTGAGTCAAATTCAAGTAGTAAAATCCATTTTTTTTCTAAATTCACGATAGTCTAGACTTGAAATTAATAAAAGAATCATTCACTGTTTAGTGAAAATAATGTTGGAACATGGGAATTCCTTTTCTTGATTCACTAGAGTCTATACTTGGAATTAATGTTAGAAAAACACCTTTACTATAACCAAAGCCAAAAACCAACAAAATTAAATTCTAGAAAATGATATCCAAGGAAGATCCTAGAACATAATAAATCTAAATTCTTGATACTAAGGATGATGATGAGAATTGAAATCAAAATTCTATAACATGAGAGAACCATAAAAAACTAAAATGAATTTATGATTTTAAAATATTTGAGGAAATTTATACATTAATAAACATGTTTATTGAAAAAATATATATTAATATATTTTTTTTAGAGAAACTGTATATAGTAGTAGTCAATGGAACTTATTAATACACATTGTTTGAGAAGCTATACAATAAAATAACAAAAGATATAGATTCTCAAAAAAACGTTATATTATTACAAAAAATGTATAAAATAACCCTCAACACAATTTAATACTAAAAAAAATTATACTATGTAGATTATTATATCAAATGATGCATTATGAAAATTATGAGAGAAACTATCTAAATTAACATGCAATAGAATTTAATACTGAAAAGATTAATTATAATTACATGTGATACATTTAATTATTTGAATGCCTACTGCATGATCCACATTATTAGAAAAATTGGAAGGTATTATGTTACAATGTTATGCACATTGAAATAATGAATTCTCTACGTTTTGTGTTTGGTTGTTAATTTAATATCTTAGTTATGTATTCTATAACTTAGTCATGAACATAATAGTTGATTTTAAATGCATGAAATTAATAGAAATAATTTTAAAATCATGACACAGATGAATATAATTTAATTTTTAATTTTTTGAAATCATTGTAGTATAGAAAACAATAGGTGAAAATACACTCTTCTACTAATTATATAGATTTTTTATTAATTATATGAAATCCATAAAAAATAAGATATCTACGTAAGATTCTACCCAATGGAATAAAATAATTTTTTCTTCATATGAGACATTGTGGTCCTGGAATAGGAGTTCTCACAATTTTAGTTATAGATGTTGAATTTGTTTCTTTAGAAGTTATAGATTTTATAATCATTTAAAAATAAATTACGCATGTATCTGAAACATAACCAATATTAGGAAATTCTACATCAAAGATAATGTTTTATCATGGAGCATGCAGGCATAGATTTCGGGGATGTTTCTTTGGAATTTTTGGTTTATATAATCATATACAATGAGATTCTACATGAATATGATACATAACCTATATTAAGAAATATTTATTATGTCACTTCAAATATAATTTTTTATCATTGAGCACTAAATAGATGTATAATTGTATGTCAATGTATGAAATTAACTATGACACTTGATAAGGATATTTTAACATAGCACTGCACTTGTGAAATTAACATGGTATTCTATTTCTTTTATGGAGTGAAATGTTTTTTGTTATGTTTCCTCCTGAGATCTATATATGGGAAAATTCTTCATGGATGCCCATAAAACATGAAAAATGGGTAAATGAATAATTAATTTTCACGAGCACAAATCCCAGAAACATAATTGAATACAAGTAAATTGTTATAATATCTATGATAGTAGATACTCTAATTATAAAAAATATGCAACAGACGACTGAAATTGGAGGAATTATGAGGCTCAAATGATCCAATCAAGGAGGATTCTTCTCGATCCTCCAATATCTCAAGACTTCTAAATGGAGGTTTTTCAGTTGTGGTAGATCTGGAGGCTCTGTAAAAAAGAATCAACCTTTGAAAATTCTCAATCCTAGGGCACATGATCTTTGCATGGGGGGATAGACCTTGGTCCTATGCCGATCTTAAGAATAGGGATTCACACTCTTGGGGAAATCACGATTTGATGATAATTCCAGTCAGAAAGGGGTATCTTCACATCATTTTTCAATCAAAGGATGCTTTGAACATGGATTGGAGCTCTAGAAAATTGTAACTCAAACCTGGATTTCTTAGGTTATCAGAATGAGATGTCAACTTTAACCCCTTAAATCTCATGAAATCAAATTCCCAAATATGGGTATGGATTCCAGGATTTAACTGGGTGTATTGGCACCCAAAAATCCTCAATGATATCACCTATTTTCTTGGATCTCCCATCAAAATGGATCAAAGAACACTTGAAGGGGAGCTAGTTTTCTTTGCTCAGATTTTGGTGGACATCAATATGAAGACCAAGTGTCCCAATAGCATATCATTTATTTCAAATGGAAATAAATCTAAAGTAAAAATGGAGTCTAAAAATGTGCCTTTATTCTATGATCTTTGCATGATCATTAGGAATTATTTCTCCAACTGTAGGGTGATCCACAGGAAAGATAATGATCCTTCAAATTCATCAGAATGGGATAAGGCCAAAAAGGGCAGGAAGAGAAAAGATATTTTTGTTGAGAAGAAAGGGGAACCTAGGAATCAAGATTTTCCCTCACAACCTCTGAGGATTCAAAATAACATTCCTTTATCGAAGTCTCCTGTAATAAAGTCATTTGCTCCTCCTCCTTCCCAAAAACAATCATGAGTTGATGTTGTTGAGGTAGAGAAAAATGTAACTGCTGACCTGCCATACTCCCCCTTCAAGGTGGGTTCAGTGACAATTACTATTATTGGAAATGAATTGATTGAAGACCAAGTCATGTCATATGAACATTCTGGTGATATATACAAATTGGAATGGAACATACAAAAGGAAGTGGATGAGAATGATCTTTTTTTGGAACTATCCAAGGAAATAAGGGACCTGCTTAGGTTAATGGAGGAAGGAGTTATCTCTATGGTTTTTTTGATACCAATATGGAAGTGCCTTCTGCATCTTAAATTCCTGATAGCTCAATTGTTCATGCTGATCACCTTTTCTCAGTTGATGGTTTAGAGGCTAGGAACATGTCTACAAACAAGGAGGTTATTAAAAATTTTCCCAGTCCAGCAGTTAAGCATGCATCCTCTTATGATGTTATAATGGCAGGATTACAACCTAGCCAACACAATTCATAGTAGAACTAGGAGGATGAACAAAATTCTCCCTCAAGGATCTTGACACCTGCTACAGATTCCAGTCCACATCTTAGGACCCCACAACCTATTGCCTTTGGAACTAATGACTCTACTCCTAGTTCTAATATCATTCATGAATCTCACACAAAAATTGTCGAATCTGTATTGAATATAAACTCTATAAATCAGAAGGATAGTGAATATGAGATCAATTATCTCTTGTTGTGCACTCCCACTACCAAAAGGAAGGTGGGTAGGCCACCTAGAAAGGTAGGGGCAAAAACAAGAGGGGATCTAACCTCGATTTCAGAATTAAATAAAGATCCTTTTTTGGAATTTCTAGGGACTGGACAATCATGAAACCACCATGTCAATTATGATTTTTCTTCAAAAACACAAATGAATTCTCATAGGTTTGTTTGAACATAAAAAGGTATTCTGATCCAGCATTGAAAACTTGGAAAATTTGGAATTTAATCTTTTTAATACTAATAGTTTCTCATCCGAAGTCAAAAGACTCTAGTTCTTGGCTCATGTTTCTCTATGTAACGTCTCCATGATCAGTTCTAGTGACCAAAAGGTCACATGCTCCTTCAAGTTTCTTGGTATCCATCATTCCTACTCTTTTTTATGCTCTTAATAGATACCAAGATCGAAGAAGTATCTTGTTGGACATTGGAACCTAAAAAATCCTCCATCACCAACCCTTGGATTATTCTAGGTGACTTCAATTCAGTCTTACATCCTGATGAGTAAATGGGTGTGTCCAAAAAATATATTACCTCTAAGGAATTTAGATCATGTATTGATCAAAATGATCTTTTCTATGTCAATATGGTTGGTGAAAAATATACCTGGTTTTGGAAACATCATAATAGATTTGTTCTGAGTAAAATTTATAAGGATTTTTTAATGAGGCTTCTCGGAATTCATGGAGCTCCATTTCATGCACAACCCTCCCCAAGCTCAATTCAGTCTATCACCCAATTTTGGTTGTTCTTATGGAAAGAGAATCCAAGCCCCTGTTTCCTTTAAGATTCATTAAATCATGGGTCACTCATCCATAATGTAAGGTTATTATTCAGAAAACTTGAAACTCTATAAATTGTAGAAATGATGTTGTTTCTTATATCACCAAACTCAAAATTCTTGAGAAGACCATGAAGCTTTGGAGTAAAGATCATTTCATCTTACTTGATTATGATATTACTTATCTTGAGGATTCCCTTCAGAATGGTCAAGAACAAAATTACATTCATGATTTTTATGATGGGAACTCAGATGAATATGAGTTTTCCTCCAATCTCAACAACCTCCTTGGCCAAAAGGATGATTTAGAAAGTTACTTATTCAAGTAATTTTTTTAAGGATGGTAGTAGAAAAAAAAAAATTTAATTCTTTTCCAAAAATTAAGAAATTTTTCAAGCCTCTCTCTTTCATTATAAATGGTTATCTCTTAATTGACAATAAAAATGATCTCTCATAGCATATTGTCACTTTTTTCAAGGACCTCTTCAATGGGTCATACCCCAAAATTGATTCTGTGGAAGGTGTTATTCTACTACTGGTGACTCAGGTGGAAAAATCTATTCTTATTGCTACTCCCTTGGAACCAAAGATCAAAGATTCTATTTTTAATATCAAATCAAAAAGCACCCCTGGCCCAAATGGTTTTGGTAACTTTTTCTTCCAATATTTTTGGGAGATTATTCATTTGGATGTTTTCAAGTTAGTTACCCACTTCTTTAATGATGGCACCCTTCCCTGTGGGTTGAATTCTCAATTCATTTCCCTTATTCCAAAAGTGGATAATGTCAACGGGATTCATCTTTTTTAGGACTGTTGCTTTGGTCAACACTATATATAAGATTATTTTCAAATTTTTTGCTAACAGGATCACCTCAATTGATTGTAATATTTTCTCTACCCATTAGTTTTGCTTCATCAAGGGAAAATGAATCCAAGATTTTCTTATTACAGCTTTAGAGTGTGTTAATATTCTCAAAACTCTAACCAGGGGACGTAATATTTCTTTGAAGCTTGATGTGAGAAAATATTTTGTCATAATGGTATAGGGATTTATATGTAAGGTTCTCACCATGTTTTTATTTGATAAAATTTTCATCAATTGGGTTAGGAACAGTTTGGGCTTAGCTCACATCTCTATCCTCATTAATGGTTTGCCTGAAAGATATTTTTACTGGTCAAGAGGGGTTAGGCAAGGGGATCCCTTATCTATTGTGATATTATCTATTACTGAGGATTATCTCACCAGATTTATCTCTATCATGGTCGTGAATGGGAAAATGAAGTATATTTATATTGGTAGGGTTCTTGTTGCTCCCTCCCATCTCTTATATGCCGGTGATATTATCCTTTTCACATAAGGGGATAGGGTCCACATCAAGAACATCAAAAGATCTCTCCTACATTATGATATGGTTTCTGATTACGAGATAAGTTGTAACAAATACTTCATCTTCTTTAGGGGGGATTTCTCTACCGTGAGGAAACATTCCATCATCAGTGAGTTGGGAATCAGAGAGGGTGTTCTTCCCTTTCATCTACATAGGGGTTCCTATGTTTTAGGGTAGGCCAAAGCCCTGATACTTCTCAAGCATTGTTAGTAGGATCAGAAGGCAGCTCTCTTCTTCGAATGGAAAATCCTTATCCATGGACGGTTGGGTTTGTTTAGTGAAATATACCTTCATTTATAAATTTTTTTACTCCTTTATGGTCTACAAATTCCCCATCTCACTTATCAAATTCATCATTGTATCCATAAAAATTTCTACCTGGAGTGGTTCCATTACAGAAATAAGTCTTGTTATGGTCCCTTGGATCACTGTTCACAAGCTACATGATGCAGGGGGTTTCAGAATTAAAAATCTTGGATGTTTTAATGATTCTTTATAGGCTAGTTTCATGTGGAGGATCATAAACATACACTCTGATGATGTCATATTCCTTTGTTCTAGATTCATGAATAAACTCAAGAAAGGAAATATCAATTTTATCAGTTCTTCATTGTGGACTGCCTATTAGTCTACCTACTCCACAATTAATGCATATTTGAGATGGATTTCTTCTATGTATTCATCCTTATCATTCTGGAATTGCAATTGGACTGGGGCCCCATTAACTGATTCAATTTTTGATGGGGATTTGAATTTGGACCTTGATATGTCAATTAAACAACAACTGGAAAACATGGAAAATCTTCCCTGGAATGTAATATCCATTGTGAATAACTATTGTTTCCCCTCCAAGGAGTAATTTTTGTCCTGGGATCCTTCCAATAATGGAACAATATCTTCAAAATAATTTATAATAATGATGTTAAAAGAAATAATGGTGTTCATTTGATGGAAAATCTAAGGTGGAACTTCTTGAGGCCCTTCTGGTCAACTCTGTTTTAGAGATTTGTACATAAAAACTCCCAACATATGTCTTCTTACAAACATGTAGAATATCATGATATTATTCTTGTGATTTGTTCTATCAACATAGGGAAGATGCTGATCACCTTTTCCATAGATATGTGGTTGCTTCGGCAATGTGTAAGGGCATGGAAGATCCATTTGAAGTGGTCTCACCTCGAGTCAGTTTGATTTGAGAATTTATGAAGGGCTAATTTGACCTCAATATGATGCCTTACATCCTGAATCTCTTCCAAGTGGATATAAAATAACTTATCCATTGCATATGGACTTCTTGGAACAAGATGATTAGTGATAACCAATCATTCCAGGTTGGCACTACATTGTTTGATATAATTTCTATTGTGTGCACTGCTGTTATACCAAGGAGGTTATTATGTTCTATCTCTAAACATGATCATACTATTTTGAATCAGCTTAGGTTAAAGGGAATTTTTTCATCCCCCACAGGGTATAATCAAAGTTTTTTGGCAGGATACCTTTTTTGGATGGATTAAAATAAACTCTGAAGGTTCTTCCAGAGGTAATATAGTACCTTCTTGTTTTGGGGATGTTTTTAGGGATCCTAGGTGATGTGTTCTTGGATACATTTATGGATATTGTGGTACTAATTCTTCTCTTGAAGAAAAAATGTTTTCAATTGTTGTGGAAGTTGAACAGGTCAAGAAACATTGTTCGAAGAATATTTGGCTTGAATGTGATTCTACCATGGTTGTTCTTGCTATTCATACTGGATCTATTCATCTATCATGGAAGCTTACCAACATATGGATTAGGTTCTTGTATCTTATTTATTCCATGGACCATATTGTCACCCATACTTATCGAGTAGATAATTCACTAGCAAATGGACTTGATAACAAATGAGTCAGTGGAATTGGTTTTTAGTGTGATGATCAAGTACCAAATGATCTTCTTCCACTTATCAAGATGTATTAATGTAAATATCCCATTTTTATACTTTTGTAAGTTTTTTCATAATAAAGGTATCTTGATTTTCTGGGAAAGGTCTCAGTCTACCATTATAAAATATATATATATAGAAAAAAATTGACATTAAAGGATAAATTTTTGACAAATATGTCACTCCTTAAAGAGAATGATTTATAATGAATGTTTACAAATATTTGGAAGCATCATAGGAACCATATAAATCATAGGATATTTCATATAATTCTATAATGAATGGATGTTTGGGAGTAAAAAACTTCTTAATGTGATTAAGAAACCATGTAATTTAAATGACATGAAAATAAATATCAAATGGAAATAGTAAAATTGAGATAAGTTTGAAGAAACCACATCAGATTTGGAAGGTTTATGTTGTATGGATAATGGAATTTAACATTATCATAATTTCATTAAAAATTGAACGCTACAATAGGTAAGGGATGAAATAAGATATAAAATCCATGCTCATAATTTCAATAAAAAAATTATAAATTAATATTGTCATGAAAAAAATACTTTAGAAACATAGATATGATATATAACAATGTAAATAGATAATATTTCATGAAATTAAAAAATAATAAATCAATTGTAATTTTAGTCTTTATAGTTGAAGTTAACTTTGAATGTAGATATGTTTGTTTTAGAAAAAACTCATGGTATATGACCATATAGGATTTGTTATTGTCTTTAATTAAATAAATTAAATTAAGTCAGTGAATATGGATTGAGATATAAAGGAAGGAAAATGAATTTTATTACTAGTTAACAGGGTTCAATGCCTACCAAAAGAACAGGTTACTGGCTAAAAAGGATTTGCTATTGTGTTTCTGAGATGGGGTTCATGAAAGGAAATAATTCAATTCCATTTTTATCTCTTATTATGGTATAAATAATTCTAAAATCCAAAGCACTAAACACATTGGAATACACCATAAAAAATATTGATTATGTAGTGTGTGAAAAATATGTAATTATTAATTAGCTATTTGAACAGTGAGATACACATGAAAGGTTATCTTACTATTTCTAAACATGTATAATAAAATCTATCTGCATTGTGTATCTCATAATAGGAGAATAGACATTTTTAATTGTAAAATAAATAAATATATGGTGTATTGAATACAATACTACAAATAAAGGTCTTGTTGGAATGCTGAAAATTTTAAATGACAAATAAATTAATAAATATAATATATGAAATCAAACATTATTGTGAAAGAGAACACTTCATAATTTTTATATTATAGTATTCATATGGATAGTGATTGGAAGAAAACTTACATCAGAAAATCTATCACACTATAGGGATTTTTTTTAATGATATTATAAAACATAGAAGTTATAGAAGTTATAGCTGAAAACACTATGGGAAGTATAATGTAGATAGAATACTGAGAATTAGAAGGAGTTTCATAGATAGGAAATTTATTATAATTCATAGAGATTACATAGAGAGATTAGTATTTCTCAACCATGAAGTAAAAAAATTGAAGGAGATATATCATACTTGTGATACTGAGGAAGAATCAATATTGTAAAGGAAATATAAAACTTTGTAAAGAATTATATGAATTATAGTAAGTTGTTTAAAACCATTTTATAATATTTTGTAAAAAATAGAATGTATTTTATAATTTTAGATGAGTTTTATGAAAGGAAATAATTCAAATTTTTAGCTCTTAGTGTGATGTAAATAATTTTAAAATCTAAACCTATAAAATAATTAGAATACATCATAGAAACAATATTGGAATATTTTGAATTTAGAAACAAATAATTATTAACCAGTTATTTGAATAGTGAGAAACACATGGTAGAATACCTTAATTTTTTTAAACATGTCCAATAACATCTACTTAAATTCATATATCATTATAGGGAAATTAAAAAATTTAACTGAAAACTAAAAAAATGTATAGTGTATATCGAAAATGATAAATAAATGAATAAATATAATATATTAAATACAATATTTTAGTTAAGGAACCTATTTAATAATTTCCATGTTACAGTATTCATATGGATGGTGATTGGAAGAAAATTACCCCAGTAGGCCTGTCATGCTTTAGATATTCTTCTATGAAATGAAATCAATGAATATAGAAGATATTAAAGGTTTAGTTGAAAAAAAAAGAGATAAATAATACCCATGATGCTATGTAATCCTCATAATTGTAAGGAAAACATAAAGCATTATAAGGTAATCTAAAAATTGTAAGAAGTTGAGTCGGACCATTTTATAACCATTCATAACATTCTCTCCCATTTATTTTGAGAAATATATCAATGTCTCAATTTTTTAAAATTACTTCATAATCAATATGTAATGATATGATAAAAAACATACCAAACAAGTTTAGGAAGAAACTAAAACTTGAACATTCTTAATCAATACTCATAAATCATGATCTTTTTCTATCAAACATGATATGGTTTTTAAAATAAATAATATTTATTATAGTTGTATAACCACTATAAAGAGAGTTTTATCCTAGTGGATATATTTATGTTTTGGGTGAGTTGAATGTTTTATAAGTTCAAGAAAATTACTTATAAATATAATTGGTATAATACTCAAGCATTAAAAATAAAATTCATAAATTTTTTATTGTATTACAATGGAAGTTAACTTATACACAAACAAAAGTAAATAATTACCCAAATTAAAAAATAGTTATAGGATATAGGATAGAAAAAAACATCAAATTATATACATTAATGGGGGTTTTAAGAGGAAATCTGATGAGGATGACGAGAGCAGGAGGACGATGCGGTGATGGACCTGAAAATGGTGAAACCTTGTTTATTGGGTTGCAATCTTGACTTATTCAATGGATTCATTCAATCCTGAATGGGAATTGGATTATAAGGGTGATCGATGATCCCTGAAGAATAAAATAAAAATTCAAGAACCTCAAGATCCTTCGGGTTTAAAGCAAAAAGGTCTATCATTTGAGAAATCCCTCTCGGGTTCCAGAGAGCCTTCCAAGGATTATTCTCACAAACCATCTAATATCACTCGACTTGAAAATAATGGTTTTTCTATTGAGGCATATCCGAAATCCCTACAGTAGAGGATTAATCTATGTAAGTTCTCGATCTTAGATCATGTTATTTACTTAAAAATTGATAGGCCCTGGTCATTTGCTGAGCTTAAAAATTGAATATCTCATTGCTGGGGAAATAGGGATTGGAATATGATACCAATAGGGTGTGATTTTTTTCACATCATTCTTCAATCTAGGGACGCGATGAATTCTTCTTGGAGTTATGGAAATTTGAAATTGAAGCCTGGAATTCTCAGACTATCAGAATGAGATGTTAATTTCAACCCCTTTAATCTCAAGCAATCCAATGTCCAAATTGGGTAAGGCTTCATGGTTTGAAATGGGCGTATTTTCATCCAAGGATCCTGAATGATATAGCCTCCTGCATTGGTACTCCAACTAGAATTGACCAGAGGACTAAGGAGGGAGAAATTGGTTTCTTTGTTCGCATGCTGGTAGATGTCAACTAAGAGATGAAACATCCTGCTATAATCTTTTTCCTAACTAAGGGCAACAGATCAGAGTTGAAATTTGACTATGAAAATGTCCCTCCATTCTGTGAGGTTTGCAAGATGGTAGGCCACTCGGTTTCTAACTGTAGATTACTACAGAAAAAAGTGATTGTACCAAAGATCGTGGAGTGGAATGATGCCAACAATAATAGAAGGATAAAAAAATTTATAGTTGAGAAGATGGGAATCATTAAGGACCAAGCTGGTCCCTCACAGGTCACTTTGAAGAACCAAATGATTAACAATCCTATCAATCCTGATGAGGCTCACACTATCACTCATGATGTTGTTGCTGTAAAGAATCAGTCTGGCTCATGAAAACAGACCTGGGCTAACAAGGTTTAAGAGTAGGAGGGTGAAGAAGCTTTTTCTAACACTCTCTTAGCACAGGAACTCAAGATTTTTCAAGAACTGGACTCTGAAATATCATATGAAAATTTTCATTTGATATTGAGATCCCAATATGAAGTGGAAGCTGAATCTTTCATTATGGAATTTTCTAATGAAATGAGTAGTCTTTTTTTCTCTATGATGGACGGACATAATTCAAATGATGAATCACAAGAGGGTTTACTTCACCTAGAGGACTTTCTTGAAGTTGATGGTAGTAAAAATCTGGTTGGGTAGAATCATTCAATATTATGTCATTCAAATGATCCCTCTGCACCTGAATATACTAGAGAGTAGGTTACTTAAGCTAGATTTTCAGAAACCTGCCACATAATTGACGCACCTCTTATTCTGAAGAGCTTGGTCTCTAGTAATCCTACAGGTAATACTAGGACTCACACCCACAGTGTCCTTAAGTTGAATCTAAATCAACATTCAGAGGAACACATTGGATTAAAGACCTCTAGATCTTAATCTTCACGCAACAAGGAACATGATGTCTCAAATAGTCCACATTTGGAAATCTGAACAAATCTGGAAATTACAGACCTGAATGTGGAAGGAAAGGCTTTGAGAAACAAAAAATATGATATATTTGATTTATTGGAGTGTTCACAAGATCTAAAAAAGAAGATTGGATGTCCACCCAAAAATCAAGGCTCTAAAAACATGAGGGGTACCATCCTTGGAAACAGTTCCAAATGATGATGTCGTTCTGGAACTATCAAGTCCTTAGGAATCTGGAAACCACCAGATCCATAAATATTTTTATTTCGAAGAATCAACCTATTCTTATAGGCCTTTCTGAGCCTAAAAATATTTTTAATTCAAATATTTCCAACATTGAGAAGTTGGGCTACTCTCTAATTGATACAAACAGATTTTCAACTGAAGTGAAGAGGCTTTGGGTCTCGGATCACTCATCTCTGGATAGAAATCCCATGGATATATCAAGTGAACAACATGTCACTTTATTCTTTAATTACCTTGGTTCTGACTTGGTCTGCACCTTCATCTATTCTAGTAATAGGTATCAGGATCTTAGGAACCTCTAGGAGGATTTGGGATCTCTTAATGCAGGAATTTCCAATCCATGGATCATCTTGGGGGAATTAATTTTAATTCTTAATCCTAATGAAAAATGGGGGCTACTATAGACAACACTTGCTCTAGAGAATTTAGAACCTATATTGATAAAAATGACCTTCTTGAGGTCAATTTGGTTAGTGCTAAATACACTTGGTATAGGAAGCATCTTAATTGTTTTGGTGCTAGTAAAATTGACAGGGCTTTATCAATGTGGGTTCTTGGGATAAATATTATTCCATCTCATGTTCTACACTTTCCTAACTCAATTCTGATCATCATTCAATTATGGTGGATCTTTCTGAAAAGGAACCCATGCTTTCTTTTCCCTCCAGGTTTAATAAATCTTGGATCACTCATCTAGATTGCAAGGCCATTGTGTAGAGTACCTGGAATTCCATGGATTTCAGAATTGATATTTTTTATTGCATCACTAAACTTAATGTTCTCAAAAGAAATCATAAATTCTGGAGAAAATATTGATTCAGATATATTGATTCTGACATATCTTCTCTTGAAGCTTCCCTCCAGAGTCTTCAAGAGCTCAATACTTCCAGTGACTTCTCAAATGGGTGTTTGGATGAAGCTAAGTTAATCACAGAACTCAAGAATCTTCTCAACATAAAATATTCCTTGCAAAGGGATTCTTTCAACATTAAATGGTTAAAGGATGGGGATAGTAATTCAATGTTTTTCAATGCTATTCAGAAAATTAGAATGTTTTTCAAGCCCCTTTCCCTGGTCAAAAATGGGGATAACTTAATTGAAAATCGAAAAGATCTCTCAGAGCATATCATTCTTTACTTCAAGAGTCTTTTCAATGGGCCACCTTCCAACATTAAACCTATTGATGGTTTGATCCCAAGTCTTGTGCCTTACTAGGATAACTCCAGCCTTACTGCTATTCCTCTTGAACCAGAAATCATAGAATATGTTTTTACTCTAAAATATGAGAACTCTCCTGGTCCGGATGGATTTGGTAATTTTTCTTTAAATCTTTTTGGTATATCATTCATGCATATGTTTTCAGGCTGGTCATTCATTTTTTCAGAGGTGGGATTATTCTGAAAGGCTTAAATGCTCAGCTCCTTTCCCTTATTCTGAAAGTGGATAATGCTAATGAAATTCATTTTTTTAGACCTATTTCCTTTGTCAAAACTGTTTAAAAAATTATTTGAAAAATTCTTGCTACTAGGTTATCAATTATCACTTGTAAGATTTTCTCTGCAAATAAGTTTGGAATCATCAAGGGGAGATCAATTCAATATTGTCTTATTACTACCTCTGAGTGTGTGAATATTCTCAAAAATCCCGTCAGAGGTGGAAACATTTCCCTTAATATGGACATTAGGAAGGCTTTTGACACAACGGATCAGGTATTTATATGCAATATCCATGATATGTAAATGATGTGTTTGTGAACTGTATCAAGTCTATTTTGCGCTCTTCTCACATATCAGTTCTTATAAATGGTTCCTCCGAAAGACACTTTGTGTGCTCAAGAGGTGTTAGGCAGGGTGATCCTTTATCTACTATCGTTTTCTCTATTGATGAAGATTATATCTATAGGTTTTCTTCTATTATGGATGGAAATGGAAATCTGAAGACCATTTATGTAGTAAGGGGGGTGGTTTCCCTATCTTATTTTCTATATGTTGACGACATTATCCTCCTTACTCAAGGGGAAAAAAGAAACATTAAGAACATCAAGTGATCTCTCCTGCATTATGAGATGGTTTATTGAAAATAGAATTGATAGAAGAAGTCATTGTTTAATTTGGCATGAATTCCTCTTCTACTAGGAAGAATGAAATCATCAGAGAGACATGAATTCATTAAGGACCCATTCATTTCACTTATTTTGGGGTGCCTATGTTTTGGGGAAGACCAAAGGCTTTTCATTTCTCGTATATTGTCAGTATGATAAAAAGTTAGCTCTCATCATTGAAAGGTAAATCATTATCCATGGTTGGAAGAGAGAGTCTTGTGAAACACATTATCATTTCCAAATTTGTTTAATCTTTCATGGTTTATAGATGGATGATTTCTTTACTCAAGGACATTAATGTTTCTATCAAGAATTTCATTTGGAGTGGTAGTGTCAATTAAAGGAGGATTGTAATAGTTTAATGGAACTCTATTTGTAAGCCTTATGATGAAGGGGAATTAGGAATCAAGAACCTAGGATGTTTTAATGATTCCATGCAGGCTGGTTTTATTTGGAGGCTCATGAACATGCAATATGAGGCTATCTCCTTTTTTAGAGCTAGATTCTTGCACATACATAAAGTATGGAACTTTAATTACTTCACCTCTTCAGTTTGGCCTGCCTTCAAGAACATTTTTTCAAGAATTGATGTTAATTCTCGCTGGTTAGTCTCAAGGGATTATCCCATACAATTTTGGAAATGTAACTGGACTGGAAACAAATTGGAGGGATTGGTTCTTGAGGATAACTTAAATCTGGAGTTTGATTTGTCCATCATAGATCAACTAGGATGCATGGATGGTTTTTCGAATCAGATTGTTTCCAATGTCGAGCAGAACTTCTTCTCCTCTAAGGGGGATTTTTGGGCCTAGGAATCGACTTCTAATGGGTTTATTTCTTCCAAATATTTTTATAAGCACATTGCTGGTAGCACATCTAGTTTTTTATGGATGGGTAGCCTAAACAAAGGCTTCTTAAGGCTATATCGGGCCACATTTTTCTGAAGGATTGCTCGGAGGAGTCTTCCAACTAATGACTTTCTTCAATTTTTTTTGAATATCCTTATTTTCAATGTGTGTTCTATGTAATAGAAATAGGGAACACATTTATCATCACTTTCTCACTTGTGTGGTAGCTTTAGAAACGTGGGAGGCTATGTCAAACGTATTTGAAGTTAACTTACCTATTGCCAACCCAATTGATGGCTTCATGGAATGCTGGCCTGAGCTGAATCTTTCACTGTTGGTATTCTCTGTTTTTATTTCTATTAATGAGGAAATCATTCCTTTTATATGGTTTTCTAGGAAAAAATCCCTGCATGAACAACAAGTTTTTCATATGGGTGTGGCCTTGGCTGGACTTCTCACTGCTGCTCATTCTGTCACTGTTCGAGGAGGCAAATTTTGTGAAAAATACATTCATGATTTTTTTGCCCTAAATTGGTTTGGAGTTAAAGGAAATTTCAGACCACCCCTTAGAACTCTTGAGGTGTTATGGCTACCTCCCTTACATGGCTGGATCAAAATAAATTTAGATGGCACTTCGAAAGGTAATCCGTGTTCTTTAGGATTCGTTGCAGTTTTTAGGGACCATAAAGGGTGTGTTCTTGGTTGTCTATATGGTTCCTATGGTTTTGTCTCTTCTCTTGAAGTATAGATTCTTGGAGTTATCGAGGCGGTTGAGCAGGATGAACGTTGGGGATGGAATAATTTATGGATTGAATGCGACTCCACGTCTGTGGTTCTTGCTCTGTGGACAGGTTCTCTTCATCTTTCTTGGAAGCTGACTAATCGTTGGTAAAGGTGTTTGAATCTACTCTTTTTTAAGGAGCATATTGTTACTCATGTCTATCGAGAGGCGAATTATTTAGTGGATGGTCTTGCTAACAAAGGTGTGAGTAAGATTTATTTTCATTAGGAGGATCAAATACCAGGAGACCAACTTCTTATTCTTGTAAAGGATCAATGTAAATCTCCTACTTCAGACTGGTGTAATTTTTATTTTTTCTAATAAAGGGATCTTTATTTCTGGGAAGGGTCTCAGTCTCTCTCTAATATAGGATACTACTAGGGGTTCATTATATATTATCCCTAATTCCTTATAAATATTCCTATATAGAAGAACAAATATTGAAATATTTTACCCAAAGTCTTATTCATTATTATCATGAAATACTAAGTCAGAATATTATCCCCAAATCTATTTGGTCCTCAACATGGGGTGAGATCAGTGTTTACTCTATATAGCTATTAGAAAATTACAATAATTAACAATTCATTACAAATTAGGGTAAAAGAAGAGACTATATCATAAACATAAGTGTTCTATTTAAAAAATAACTGATAAAAAAAGATAAATCACAATGGTGATATGTTGAAGAATTCGAAAGAAAATAAATTTGAAAATGAATTTTCTTGTTTATAAAGCAATTTATCAAAATACATGTATGATCACTTAATATTTATCTCTTATAATTAGTGATCTAATTAATTATTTAATTATTTATCATAGATCCTTCTAGTCTTTTATGTGGGTCTATTAATTAATTTATTATAAAAAAGTTTCACAACTAGTTAAAGTCAATCAAAGATATGTGATTTGGTTAATATGGGGATTAATTTTTAAACATAAAAAAAAATTCATAGTAAACAAAAAAAATACACACCCAATTCAAATAGAGAAGAAACCAATGAAATTGATATAATAATTCATATAGTATAGTGTAGAGGCAAGAAAAAAATAAAGAATAATAAATTTAGATTAATTTTATTAAATCCTACCTCCACAGTACTGTAAAAAAATTCCAACACTGCAGTGAAATTCAACCACCAAGTGAAATTGTTTAAAGGGAAAACATTTTACATAGTCATGGTATGAAAAGAAAAAAAAACTAGTACAAAAATTTATTAATAGAAGTGGGATTTTTAAAAGGAGAACATACCATATGAAATTTATGAAATTCACCCACATGGTGAAATCCTGAGTCAAATCCTTGGTTGGAGATAGGGGAGACACCGCATAGTGAAGGAGATAAAGAATGAATTTTTTGATCATGACAATGGAAAACCCTAAATACCTTTGGTGGGTATGTGTATTCAGATGGTGTGACCAACTGGGATCTGTGAGGTGGATGATAATGGCTGGTAGGATGGGTGGCCAAGTTATAGGTGCACTGGAGGAGGAGGTGCATAGGCTACCTTAGAGAAGCATTTGTAGGGAGGTGGGGTGGCCGCATTAAAGACGCACCGAAGGAGGAGGTGGGGAGGCTACCTCTAAGTAACATTAGAGTAGATATGGGGTGCCTATGTTATAGTAATTCTATTGGGAGAGGAGAGCTCATAAAGGTAGTTAATAAATAAGGGGCGTGTTGTGAGGAGGAGAGTCATGCAATGGTATATAAGATGATCCCAATAGGTAGGAGGAGATCTACGCAAGGTTCAATAAAAAAATCAACCCTATTTCCATGGTTTTTATAAAACAATTATTTAAATAAACATATATCCAAAGTTTTAATTAAACCAAGAATAGAAATTAAGATATAAGTCAGACCTATAAAATTGTGGCTATTGGTCTGTGGCTATATATTATTATTCTAGTAGTGGTTGTTTTCCAAACAAAGACCTTTTGTCCTTTACTAAAAATGTGAAAGTAATATTTGTTTTAACATGTAAAAAATGAATTATATTTACCATCATCATGAGAAATAAATTATCTAACGATTCCTTTAAAATTTTATATGTTATTTTAAAATAATTTTATTTATATTTAGTAAATTGTTAGATTTTAAAGAACTGTTTTTAAAATGAAATGGATATTTTTATCAAAAATGTTTCAAGTGATCTTTCAAAATCATTTTCTATCTATGATGATATCCTTTGATATTACTTAAGCTTTACTAGAGATATGATTCAATGATATCATCCCACTTCTTTTTCTTTATGGCTATGTTCTTAATAAAAATATTTTTTATGAAACCTGTTACTTTTTCATGGATTATGCTATGATACAATGATGAAATTTTTATGAGACACATTCCTTTTACACGATTTATGCTATGATGAAATATTTAAGAAAACCATTTCATTCAATGGGAACTAATATAATAATTTTTTAATGATATTATGGAACACTTATATATGGTTTTAATTATATGATAGTGTTTAGTTTATATGTAAGGATGGTGGTTATGTTATAACCAATGATGGGAAAGACCTATATCTCCCTCTAGTACATTGGGTAATGATTAACATTCTATACGATCAAAAGGTACATGAGAGGTTATCCCAATCCTGAAATAGGAGGGAACTTGGGAGGTTATCCCAAGAACAAAACATAAGGGTATATGTGAGGTTATACCAAGCCTAAAAGAGGGCATACGAGAGGTTATCCCAAGCCTCAATCCGGTACATAGGTGGTTAGCCCATGCCAAATATGTTATGAATGTCTTGGTGTGTAAACTTAACATAATATTTTCTATAATTATGTGTATTCTATAAATCTATGTATCATTCCAATGTTATGATCTCATGGATTATATTATTGGATTCCTTTATGATTCATGTCTTATGAAATTCCTAGATTTATTCCATGACTCATGTCTATGATTTATGATTTAATGGTATGATTTTAAAAAGATTTTTCTCATGTTATCATACCCTTATACTCATGTTATGTTGATATCGCCTTTATTTATCCTTACTGAACATCTAAGATCACCCTTTGTTATTTTTCCTTTCCATAGGTTATGAAGAAAGGTATTATGTATGATATTTATAAGAAGGGTGATAATTATGAAGAAACTAATGGGAGATGGAGTAGTTCTCTTATGAACCAATTGTTTAGGTATCCAGGTTTCAAAAGACACTAAATCATTATAGTCCTCAAGAACATTTTTATATAATGATATGAATGTTCATATTTTAAGATGTAATGTCTATGTTTGAAAAACTATAGTTTTTATAGTTGGTATCAAAGGAAAGGTTTAGTTATCCTTTGGAAACTAGTTCAAGAAAACCTTGTAATGATCCATATGAATAAGTATAAATATAAGTTTATTTATAGGAAAATATCCTAGCATTTTGGTGAAGGATAGAAAGAGTAATTTATGAGTATTTACATCCCTTTCTAGACACTACAAGTTGATATGGATTTGGAATTGCTATACATAGGGGTAAAATCATTGTAAAGGGAACATTGAGCTAAACTCAATCATCACCCAATGCATGAAAATGGGCCTTGCTACACACTTGGTTTGACACTCCCTGGGGAAATACTTTGGAAATTAAAAAAAACTTTGAAACCCATCATGAAGTATTTGAATAATGACCATGATTGACCTAGGTAAAGCATAAGGTTTCATAGATTGAAAATATATTGTTATGATTTAAACACCATTTGAGTTATTTTTCATGATTATGCGATTTACCTCTATGATTATTGTTAATTATACTATGTTTTTTGGTTTTACTTAATGGATGGAACTGGAAGAAATCAATTTATTATAGAATGCGATGGAAAATGAAATGATTGTTCACTAGGGAAACCAAAAGTTATGGGAGTTGGTATAAAAAATCTTATTATTATGCTCAAATAACTCTCTCAAGATATAAATCATATTTAAATTCCAAAATAATAAAAAGAGGAAATAATTTTCTGTTGAGTCGTTTATGAGGTAGTATCCACCTTCTTTTGGTGTTTTTACAAATCCATTAGTTACCAAGATATGGATTCGTGTCATGGAAAAGATATATTCTATTATCCAGTGTTTCGAGCATGAAAAAGTTATTTGGGCAGTCTATTATTTGGAAGGAGAAGTTAATCAATAATGAAATCTTATCAAGAATATGAGGAAACATGAATAAATTGAATCCATGGAGTGGTATTAGTTCAATATATTATTTTTCAATATGAATTTCCATGTATTATTTATAAAAATTTGGATAAGGAATTACTTGTGATAAAACCGAAGTGTTATGAATATGTTACAACCAATGAGTAAAATTTTAGATGACATGTGAGGTATGATTCAGGTATTATTATCCAACTTGAAAGTATGGTTGATCGCTTCTTTAGTGTATTAAAACCAAGTCTCCAAAGGGTGTTATCCATAAGGGACTTTGGTAGTTGTGAATAATTTAATCAATGTGATACGAAATTGTAAATAGATATCAGAGTTGCCCATGAATCTCATAGTTATGATAAGAAAAAAATTTATAATTCAAGGGAATTTATAAAAAATATAGAGAAAATAAGAAAATCCTTCCTTTATTCTCAAAGTGTAGAAGTAATCATTGAGGAAAATTTATTAAGGGGACTACTAAATGTTTTCAGTGTAGGAAGGAATGTCATCGAGTGGTTAAATTCAGAAGTAATGTGAATAAGTTAGCTAATGATACAAATAGATTGAAATATACATAGAATTCACCTCTCACACACTAGTGTTTCAAATGAAAGGAGTATGGGCATCATGAAAAATAGTGCTAAAAAATGATGGTTAATGATTATAATCAATGTCACCGACCTCTCAAACCGATAGAAATGATAAATCTCATGCAATCACTATTTCTGATGAGGGGTATGATAGTGATGTAGTGAATGGTACACTTAACATCAACTTTAGAATTGAGAACATCATATTTTATTATGGATATACCCACTCTTTTATATATGAATATTTTTTAAGGGTATCAAAATTATACCAAAAATATTAGATGTTGAATTAATATTGAAAACCTCAAATCGTATGATGACCACATCTCAAGTCTATGATTCTTATCTAGTCAAAGTTTGTAGGAATGTGCTTCCTGAAAATCTTGTTATTCTCCATCTGGTTGAATTTGATGTTATCTTAGGAATGGATTGGATCTATCTACATAAATCCCCAATCAATTTATAAGTAAGGTAAGTCATGTTTGATATTCCATACCAACTTATAATCAGCTATCATTCTGACGATAAATATGAACTTATGATGGAAAATTTACCCATTATATGGGTCTTTATTCACATTAAAAGGGGTGTTTATCTCATATGGTTGGGTAGAAACTCACCATAGATGATATTAATATTGTTAAAGAGTTTTCTAATATCATTATAGAAGATTTTCCTAGTCTTTCACTGAAACATGAGGGGATTCTTCAATATAACTCATACATGGAGCTACAACTTTTTAAAAGTATCCCTATAGAATAAACCTGATTGAATTGTAAGAATTTAATAATCTACTCAAAGAGAATCTTGAAAAGTGATTCATTAGGACATGTGTATCCCCATGGGGTGCACTAATTCTTTTTCAAGAAGAAAGATAAAGCAATGTTACTATGGATTGATTACATGGAACTAAACAATATCCAAATCAAGAACATGTATCATATACCCCATATTGATGTCTTGGTTGATCAAATATATGGATCTCAATACGTTTCCAATATTGAACTTCATTTTGGATATCATCAATTGGGTGTATGAAGGAGGATATACAAAATATGACATTCCATACAGGGTATAAACACTAGGAATATATAGTGATTCCATTTTTTATTACATATTCCCTCACTATATTCATGGATTTAATGATAATATTCTTTATAGACCACCTTTGATCATTTTTTGGTAGTATTTATAGATGATATTATAATGTATAAAAAGATAAAGTAATAAAATTAATATCACTTGGGAATTGTGATGAATACTATGAGGAGGGATAATTTGTATGATAAAAATTTCAAGTGTGAATTTTGTATAAAAATGTATTTTTTTTTCATGTCATATAATATCAAGATAGGTATATCTATGGATACATAATAGATGGAAACTATTGAACATTGAACCAGAACAACCACGGTGATAGAGATCTGTAGTTTTCGGGGTTTGGTTGGATATTATCAATGATTTATGGAGAATTTATCCTAACTGTGTAATATACTCACTATGTTAACTCAAAAGAGAGCTAAGTTACTCTAGATAGATGTATATGAGTAAAATTTTAAGGAAATAAAGATATGGTTAGCTAGTAATCTTATTCTCACAATACCCTATAGTGGATAAGGTTTTTTAATCTATAAATATGCATCGAATAAGGTATTATGATGTGTTTTCTTGTATAATGACATGATCCTAGCTTATGAATCCTGAAAATTCAATATTCATGGAAAAATTATGAAACTCATAATTTGTAGTTAGTTATAGTATTTTTTTAATTAAATATAAGGAGGCATTATATTTATAGAGAAATGTGTTATATATATATAGATCAAGAAATGTTAAAGTACATGTTCACAAAGAAATAGTTTAATATTCTCCAAAGAAGATGGTTGGAGCTAATTAAACATTATAACTGATTAATACACAACCACCTTGGGAAAGAGAACAAGGTGGAAGATAAATTGAGTTAAAAATATCATACTACCTTATCTATGATGAGGATCACAAAAGAGACAATATTTATAGATTTTTAAAGGATGGTTATTTAAATCATAAAGGAATGGAATACATATTATCTTTCTCAAATAAGTGTTCAACCATTTATCCATGTAAGGATAAAAGAGGTTAAAAAAGATGATTTGGAAATGAAATGAAGGTGATAAATATTCATAAGTTCAACCATTATTGTGATGGAATGATAAGTTTTAAGAACCATGTATGTGTTCTATCCATATCATATTTAAAGGAGCTATTAGAAGAGGTTTATTGTTCTTCATTATCTATTCATCCTAGATGTATAAATATATATAGAGATTCAAAAGAGTATTATTGGTGGGATTACATGAAGAGAGATGTCGTAGAGTTTATATCTCAATGTTTGGTATGTTAGTAATCCAAGGATGAGAGACAAAAGTCTAAGGTGGTGTTACAACTATTATGAATACCAGAATGGAAGTGGGAAAACATCATTATAGATTTTTTCGTTGGACTCCCTAGAACATCTAAAGGTCATAATGCTGTATGGGTTGTAGTTGATCACCTCAAAAATTCAACACACTTGATCACTATCATAGAATATTTATATCAGGTTCATCTTTCCATAATATACATCAAGTAAGTTGTAAGGTTGAATGAAGCACTATATTAAATTATATCTAATTGGGATTTGAGTTTTGCCTTGAAGTTCTTGTATAATCTTCAGCAAGATCTTCATATAGAATTGAGTTTTAGAACTGTGTATCAACCTTACATATATGTTCAGATTAAGAGAACAATTCAAACTATAGAGGATTTGTTGATATCTTATTCTATGAATTTTAAAGGTGGTGGGGATCAACAACTTCTTCTAGTTGACATTTAATTCAATAATATATTTCCTTCCTAAATTCACATGGCCCCTTATGAGGGCCTATATGTAAAAAAGTGTATAACTCTGTCATGTTTGGATGAAGTTGGAGAAATAAATCTATTGGGACTAGAACTAGATGGATAAATGTATGATATGTTTAGACCCATTCAACATCACATAAAGGAATCATAAAGTCGATAAAAATGTTATGTTGATAATCATTTACATGATCTGAAATGAGAAGTTACTCAAAAGGTGTTTCTATGAATTTATACATGGAATTAGGTAATTAGATTCAGAAAGAAGGAAAAATTAAGCCCTAGGAGTATCAGTAGCTTTGAAATTCTTGTTTGTATCGAGACAGTATCTAATTGATCTGTGCTTCCACCGAACCACTCTCAAGTCCATGTGGTGTTTCATGTATCTCTCCTAAGGAAGTACATACCTTATCCTTCACATATACTGAACTCAAAGGTCATACCAACAGAGCAATATCCCTCTTATGAGGAAAAATTGGTATAGATTCTAGATTGTGGAGATAAATTGATATGAAATAAGACACCTCACTGGGTTAATGTTTTATGGAAAAACCACCAGCTCGAGGAATCTATGTGGGAGTATGAGGATGTAATGAGGTAGAATTATCCTAGTTTTTATATAAAAGTGATGAATTTCGAGGTTAAAATTCATTTTAAAGGGGTTATAATGTAACACCTCAATATTTTATAAATCTTTTTCAAATAAATTTAATATCTTCGATGTTTTTCGCTACACACAACACCGAGTTTTAACGAACCGTGATATACTATTAATATCATTATTTAAAAATGATAATTATAACCTAGTTATTAAACATATTGGCATGAATAATAATAAATAATTTAAAAATAAATTATAATGGATTTATATAATTAAATAATTTTGATAAAAATTTACTTAATATTTAGTAAAGTATTTATATGTTTCGAAAATATAATTTACTCAATTTTTTTTATTTTTGTGAAAAAATTATAAAAGTATTTTTTTTCTAGTTTTCATTTTTTATTTTGAAAACATAAACTTAATTTTTTAAATTATACATTTCAAAACTATTTTAAGTTATTTTTTTTAAAATTTTCAACAAAGATTAATTTATCAATGAATATTAAAATAATATTTATTTTCATTAAAAACATTATTTTAATTTAAGGAATATAAAATATTGCATCTTGTTTAAATATATTTTAAAAGTAAAATTATTTCAGTTATATTATTAATAATACCATTTGGGCCATTTTCATCGAATTAATTTTTATTTTTGATATTAAAACATTCTTAACTTTTAAAAAATTTCTCTTTTGATAACTACTTTTTCATTGCATTTGAGGGTTTAATTTTAAATTAAAAATTTATAATTTTGTCAATTGAATTGGAAAAATGGATTTAATATTAATAATAATAATAAATAATATAATATAATAATATTAAATTATTTTTTGTTTAATATTAATTGTAAAAATAGTAAAACTTTGTTTTCATGTTTATGGTTAAAATGGGTTTTCCGGGGGTCGAACTAAAAAGATAAGGGTAATTTTGACGATAAAACTTTTATAAATCCTATTTTATGGAAATATTAAAATATTATACTATAAAAAGTTCAAATATATGGTACTTTTGAAGCTTTTTTCTTGGGAATGACTTCATCAGTTTGGATTCTTTTAGGAAATTTTCATGTGGGCTCCAAGTGGGTTCCTTTTCCCACTTATAAAAGGACATATCCTCTCATCCCTTATTCACACATAAAAACTAATTTGTTTTGAAAAATACCAACCCAAATATCTTCCTTACCTATATAACAACATAATAGAGTACTTATTTTTTTTTTGAAAACTCTCCTATGAAATATTTAGGTGTAAACCAAAAAAAGTTCTCTGAAGAAGAGGTATTGACTTTAACCATATGTTTTCATTTTATTCCTTCCTATAACTACCTAAAAAATTAATAAGTCATAATTATATAATAACATAAGTTTCTAAAATATAATTATATTTCATAATATCAATTTCATTTTCCAATATCTATCACCTCTTCCATCAAATGGTAAATGACATTATCGATCATGTGTAGTACAGATTTCCACCTCGCAAGCTGATGTAATTTTTGTTCATCATTGCCTCTTATGAGTGGATATAATGATGTATTTAAATTATATATATTATATTAATATCATATTTATACTTATAGGATTATAATATAACATATAAATTCTTATTTTCTATCAAATGGGAAATGAAACCACCAATCATATGTAGAGTGGACTATGGCCTCGCGAAGCAATGTGATTAATTTTTCACTTGAGATTTATATGAAAGATAATAATGATAAATAATAATTAATATATGTGATATATAAGAAATAATAATGACTCTATAATGTTTATATATTATTTACCTTCCTTTCATTCCATCCTTTGTTAAAATGGAAACAATGTTCTTGCATACATACGACCTACCGCCTCTATGAACGATGTAATCCATTTTTTATTTACAAAAATAATAGATTACTCTAAATAAATATATATTGAATACATATGATATTTATGAAATTTTTAAGATTATTTGGATTATTTATCCGTGGTCAAAGTAAGAGGACCAAAAATTCTAATCCAAACACACATAAAAAACATAGTAGTTATTATCCCAAATGGGATTTTAACAAGAAATTATTAATAAATGAGTAATAAAAGGTAATAGTTAAATTATATATGGTATGATATATATCAGTAAGGTTATATAATAGATTTATAATAAACCTATAATTTTTATACAGGAGGTTCTAACTTTTATGAATGAAGCTGAGACTTAAGTTAAGAGATTTCTAGTCTCTCCCTTTTTCTGGGATATATATGCTATATTCACCACTTATTTATTTTGTGTGGTGTATATAATACCCATATGAAAATTTATATCATGAATATAATTATTTTAATTATATTTAATGTTTAATTTTTTGTTATTATTTAATGGGTCTTATGATTTAAATGTTTCCAAAGTGGTAAGTAAATTTCATCTCAAATCATCTTCTTTGAGATATATATTATATTGTGTACGTATATTTTTTATGATGTGTATATACATCCAATTATACTTTTTATAAAATTTATTTATTTATTATAATTATATTTAATGTTTAATTTAATTTTATTCTTTCATGGGTTTTGTAATTCATAATATACCCAAGTGGAAAAAGTTCTATTTTATAGTATCATTATTTATCAGGATTATTTATGATTAGGTTTATGATGATGAAATAATTTGATTTAAATCTAAATAAACTCATTTATTTTATTATAATATTATTATTTTTGTATAATACATGTTTTCCTTTCATTTTCCTAACTTTAAGGATTAAATATACCAAGGTAATGTTTTTAAGAAATGTTGGCTTTATTTCTCACTTTGGTCAAAAATCCCTTTTCTTCCATATGCATGTTTTATAAAAAAGTTTTAAAGTAATTTTTTACCATTATTAAAGTTTTTTAATGAAAATTTTACCAATGTTTTAATTTTTAAAAAATTGTTTGAAATTAATATTCTTGTTTTTTCTAAACAAGGACATTTTGACTTTTACCTAAAAATGTGAAAGGAATATTTGTTTTAATGCATATAGAACGAATGATATTTCCTTTCACCATAACCAATAAATTTTTTAAAGATTCAATTTAAAATTTTCAAGGTTATTTTAAAAGAAATTGGTTTCTTTAATATTTGGAAAATCATTTTATTTAAAGTAGTGTTTTAAAATTAGAAAGAATATTTTCTTCAAGAAATGTTCAAAGTGATCTTTCAAAATAATTTTCTATATAAGATGAAATTATTTTGATGTTACTTAATATTTTCTGATGATATGAAGAAATGATGTCATCATTATTCTTTCTTAGGCTGTTTATGTTTATGATGGAAATATTTTTATGAAACCTAATTATTTTCCATGGGTTATTACATGATTAAATGATGAAATGGTTATGAAACCTGTTCCTTTTCTATGGGTTATGATATAATGAAGTATTAATAAAACCCATTTATTTTCATGGGTTTTGATAAGATTAATATTTAATGATAATGTGGTAAAATTATGTATGGTTTTCATTATGTGATGGTGGTTACAATATAACTAAGGATGGTGGTTACGTTATAACCTAGGAAAGTTGTTACATTATATCTAAAGAGAATTGGGACCTATATCTCTCTCTAGTGCAGTAGGTAATGATTAATGTTCTATAAGATCAAAGGGTACATGAGAGGTTATCACAAGACTGAAACAAGAGGGTAAATGGGAGGTTTTCGCAATCTCAAAACAAGAGGCTACATAGGAGGTTATACTAATCCCAAAAGAGAGTACATGGGAGATTATCCCAAGCCAAAGTAGGTATATGGGTTGTTATGCCAAGAATAATTTGTTAAGACTATCTTGGTGGGTGTCCTTAACATAATATTTTTTATGATTATGTGTATTCAAAAAATATATATCTTATTCCAATGGTATACTCTCACAGCTTATGTTATTTTATTCCTTTATGAATCATATCTTATGAACTGTCATGATAATTTTATCACTCAAGATTATGATCTATGATATATTAGTTATGATGTTCAAATGTTATTCTCATATTATTATACACGTTTTCTCATGTTATGTTGATATCTCTCTTTCTTACTCTTACTTGGTATCTGAGATCCCATTTCTTATACTTACTTTCCCCAAGTTATTAAGAAATATATTATATATGATATGTCTAATTAGGGTTCTTGTTATGAATAACATAGTGGGAGATGATATAGTCCACTTATGAACCAGTTGATTATGTGTCTAAGTTTCCAAAGACACTAAACCATTATAGTCCTCAGTCATGTTTTTGTATAATTAAATGAATATTCACCTTTTAAGATTTTATATCTATGTATGAAAATTTTTGGTCATTATAGGAAAGGTATAAATCAATATTAAGAAAGGGGAGTCCTACTTCCATGGTAAGCCTTGACACTTTAAATGCGGCTGTCATATCTGTGAGAAGAAAGATGGAAACAAGACTCCAAAGGATGAATTTTCATCCGTCATATTCAAAGATAATTTTCTTGGGGATATCTGTTACTTTTGGACATATTTTGGTTTTATTTGACACAAGTACAATAAAAAATTTCTTTTCAAGAGGATGGAATTAATTAATCATGGTATGAAACTCCATATGGGGAACTTTATTAGAATAAATGTATTTGGGATAGGTGTATATTATCTCAAGTTTACTTTGAGAATGGTCATATTTTTAAATGATGACTTGTATGTTTCAAAAGTTTATAGGGAATTAGTCTCTGGAATATTGTTTAGTAGGAATGGGTTAAAATTTATATTTGAGGTAGATAACTTTATCCTGTACAATGATGGGATCCTTTTCGGAAATATACACTTATATGATATATTATTCAAATTAAATAAAATTTTTTATGATTAATTTGTAGAATATTTTTATTTAAGGCATACTCATTTAGGTCACTTAAATTTTAAGAAAATTCAGGATATAACAAGAACAAAATTACTACCTATCGTGGATAAAAATGACAATAACTACATCACTTTTATGAAAAATAAAACAGTTATAAATAATTTCCTTCAATATAAAGTAAAATTAATTTGTTATAAATATTGCTTATTAATGTATGTGATTTTTATACTACACCCACCGTGGGTAATTAAAAGTATGTTTTAACTTTTATTAATTATATCTATAGATTTTTTTATAATTAAATTTTACATTCTAAAGATGAAGTTATAGATACATTTAGTATCTATAAAAATTATGTTGAAAATTAATGTATAGTTATAATTAAATGCCTTAGATCCAATATGGTAAGTGAATATTATATTATTTAATTTCTTAAATACCTATAGATCATACATAAAGTAATAAATCCCTGTACAACTTAATGAAATGGTGTAGTTGAGAGAAAGAATATGAAATTAATTGGAATTGTAAATTCCATGATTTATATCTCAAGTATCTCAAAGTTTTTTAGAGAGAATAATTATTGAAAATGTTCAAATCCAAAATAGGGTTCTCAAAAAAGAGAAGGCTATGAATCCATATGAATTATTGAAGTATATGATACCAAACCTTTATTATTAAAAACGTTTAGGGTTGTCCTGAAATTAAATTTTATAGATTTATGGTTATATAATATAATGATTTAGTATATTTTAGTTTAGTTATTAAATCAATAGATTTTATCTTTTATGAATCTTGGTTTATTTATTTCCCTAAGAAATTCAAAATAGAGTAATCTTGCTCAAATAAATGAGTACATCAAGAATACATGATTGAGGAGGTTTGTAAATGTAAATGACCTCAGATACACATTCCAAATGGATTTGATTTCTATATGTACTTTCCGGATGTAAAAAATGATTTTATAGTTACAAAAAAATTAGTTTTACTTAATATCGAGTATGACACAAAAACATTCAAAGTAGATTTGTCATCATCTAATGAATCTCATTATAAGAAGATATAAATGATGAAATGGACTCTAGAGATTGAAAAAATGCCAAGATATTAGTTTATCTTCTTCATGTTTTAAAACAAACAAGTTAAATTTTCGTTGTAGAGACCCAAAGCTTGACGTACATGGATATTTCATTACTTTTGTGAAATACTTAATACATAACAACAATAGACACCAAAGGACCGTAATAGTTTAGTATCTTTGGAAACTTGGAATATAAACTTCTAATCATGTTGAAAGATCTTCAACATCTCCCATAACGATCTTACCCTTTTTGTTTCCTTACCTAAAACCTTTCTTTATTTCCTGGGGAAAATAAAACATAAAAAGGGTGAGCTCAAACGCTCAGTAAGGGAAAACATAGAGAACATAAAACAATCCATAAACATTTGAAAGCAAAAACTTGAACATGAAATTTAAACATCAAAATCTTGAGCAAAGACATAAATCGTGGAAGTATGTAAGGCATATATAATAATGGGACATAAACCATGATAAAATATAATGGGAATAAAACATGTAATTGTGGAAACCATTCAGCACATGTTATGATTTACATAGTATCCAAGGCATTGCTGCCAAGACCATCTTAGTGGACAATGTCCCTTTCTGAATCGAGTTCACTCCTCATTTCAGTCCTGTAACGCTGAATCGGATTAACTTACCATTCCAGCCATGTCAATCTCATGAGATATAAATCTTTACCCAATGCATTGGAGGGAGATATAGGTCCCACCCATCTCATAATGAAATCATTCTTACTTGTGCAACAAAATAAACTTAAATCATTCATCATAACACAAATAATAAAATGGGTTTCATAAACATCATACCATAATCACATAATCCATATAAAAAATGGATATTTCATTATAAGAAAAGTGAAACCATGTAAATAATAGATACATTATACATGAAACATACACATATGAAATAATTTCATCTTATATGGAAAATGGTTTTGATAAAACACTTGAAATGAATTCTTGAGGAAAATATCCTTTCTTCTTCAAAATCATTTTATTTTTACAAAATTCTATGAAATTTTAAAATAAAAGAATTTTTTTGAAAATAGTCATAAAATATTGTATAGTAAGCTTCATAAAAATGAGGCGTTATGAAACCGTAAAAATCTGTTCACGCTGTATAAGTTAAAAATAACATTTTTCTCGTAATTTTGTCGGAAAAGTCAAAAAGTACCTCGTATTGTAAACAAAAGAAAGATTCCTTCTGTACGATGTGGTAAAAGTAAAAAAAGGGTATGAATGACTTTAAACATACATGGAAGAAAAGTAAACATTTTATGAAAACATTTTGAGAACATATGGGCATGGATGATAAACATAACCCTAGTAAATACTTACGAATAAACAATCTCAGATAAGAATGAGTTTGGAATAATTATCCCTTACCTTATGTATGATATGCTTTGTTTGAATCCGAACCTTCTGTATAATGATTTAAATAATGTCATTGACTTATTACAGAATCATATTCATTATTATTATATCATATATGGTTCACTTAGGTATTTATATTACCCATTCATTTGTCAATTACATGTTAAAGTAGCGTTTTGGGTAAAATTGTTTCATTTATAGTACGTGTTTGGACTTGTTGTTATTGATATTATTATTACTTATATCATTATTTACTTACTTCCAGAATGTAAAACATGATTTATATATCATATATATTCAGTATATATATATATATAATAGATAGACAAATTAAATGAAACACACCATTCATGGAGACGGTAGGCCGTACATACGCATGAACGCTGTTTTCATTTATTTTTTGACTTGAATGAAAGTAAGTAGATGACATATATATATATATATAAATATAGTAGCTTCATTATGTCATATATTTCATTATTATTCATTATATATACTTTATAATCATTCATGAATGGTTAACATGTAGAATGAATCTCATCGCGTCGTGGAGACGGTAGTCCATACGTACGCACGAGCGATGATATCATTCCCATGATCGTGGAATTGTATTGAAGTGTATATATAATATTTCAGAATCAATATCAATTTAAAATAATCATATATAGTTATTTATTTACACCATTATACACATCCAAGTAAGGTGGTGGTCGAAAACAGATTACACCACGACGTGGAGACGGTATTCCGTACGTACGCATGCGCGGTGATTTCATTTTCTGTAGGATGGATAGAAGGTGAAATAAGGTTGTATCATATTTATAATAACATTTCAGTATATAAGTAATACTGATATTATTACTTTATAATGAGACAACTAAATAAGAAGAAGTAGAAGAAGGAAGAAACTTGAGAGAATCGGAAGAAGAGATTACCTCTTCTTCGACGCACCTCCTTTAAGCCTTCTCTTAAGGAATTAGAGTTGGTATTTGGAGAAGACCAGAACCTCAAGAATGTTTCTAGGGAAGTTTAGAAGAGGAATGGGCAGGTTTTGGCCGAGCTTCAAGGCTCAAAAGGGTGTGAAGAGAAGTGGGAAGGGGTTCCCTTTATATAAGGGAGGAGAGGGGCACCTTTGGAAATCTTAAAAATATTAATTTATAATAAATATAACCCACTTAAAAACCTCCACAAATGACTCATATTTGAATATTAGATGATATAGGGTTGTAATATCATCAAAAAATAAAATTTAGACATGTAGGGAATTTATTTTAAACATTATCAAGTTGATTTATCCTTATTTAATCTATTAAATTTTATTTGTGGTAATAAGATTCTAAATTTTAAATTGTTATAAAAAATTACTTATATGCTGTGAATTATCCATAATTAGATAATATATGACATTTTCGACTATATAAATTTAAATTTACAATTTTTAAATATTTTTGTGATTTTTAAACAATTTAATAATATGTTATTTTTATAAAATAACAATAGTGTCAATTTTGAAACTATTCATTTATTTGAATTTAAATTAAATCCACAAAAGGATATATTAAAACTAAAATATTTTATAGGTTCCTAACATGTCATAGTAATATATAAAATTAGTGGAGAACATTAAATAGTTCATATAATATTTATTGTACTATTTGTAAAACCATTTATTTGATATTTTTCTTAATAAAATAATTACTACAACATTTTTGTATACTTATTAAATATACTTATTTGTTGCATAAAAATTGGAAATAAAATACTAGGATGAAGATAAATCTTTTATAGTTCATAATAATACATTTAGTCATATTTATCTTCTAAAACACCCAAATTTTAAAATTTTATATTTATTAAATTTTGAAGGTGACAACTTTGACATCATATAAAATAAAATAATAGAAGTGTCATAATCACTTTTATAAGACTCCAAATGGTCATATATTCGGTAATTGAATTCTTATGGTGTATATATACACTAAGAATAAGTTTCTTCCAGGTTTGAGAGCACTTTAATATGTATTAGTATTTCAATAAAAACAATATTATTGATTTTTTTACTAAATAAATAATTTTTGCACCATTAATGTATAAACTAATAAGGTAATTAAATAAATCTTAAAAATTACAAATAAATTACCATGATAAATAAAAACATTTTAGATCCCAAATGAGGTTTTATAACCTAATTTATATTCTTTATAACCATATATTTAAAATACTTTAATTATTAATGTTTGAGTGAGACATATTTCACTTTCCTTTAAATAAAATAAACTAAAGGTCTTAATCACCTCCAAGTGGGTTCTAATGGATTCAATTTCGACCCCAATATGACTTAGGACGAAATATAATCATCCAATTGTATTAATACAAGTGTTAGGGTAATTTTATAAGATTATATTTACCCTTAATTACCCAATTTACCTTTTATTATGGTAAATAAAATTTACCGTAGTTACTATTCATAATGCCCAAAAATAAAAAGTAGTCTATTAATATATTTTGGACCCACTGATTCCAAATATGGAATCCATTTTTCCAAATTAAAAACACATATGTTTTACGAATTAAATTAAAATTAATCCCGTTGTCGAAAGAAAATGGGTTTTTGTTTAAAACATTACAAAAGATTGAAATGATTTGACCTATGAATTCAATGTAAAATCAATGCTAATGACATAAATTATATTAAATGGTAAAAATATATTCTATTTATACTTTAAAACCATTAAAAATTATAATTTAACCATATAAATTATTACGATGAAAATAGTTGTTTTTAATTAAAATATAGCGTGTTTTCACTATTCATTAAAATATGAAAGTTATCAGAATAATATGAGAATTTTATCCAAAGTAAATTTTTATATCTTAATCACAAATAAGAATTTTATTTTGACAAATTAAACTTATAAACATGTAAAAAAATATATTTAAAGTTGGTGTGCCATCAAAAGGCGGCAAAACTGCATTTTTTGAAAAATACTTATTTTACCCGAAAAAATTATTTTGTTCACATAACATGTTTTAGAAAATGTTTAAGATGAATAATAATGTTATAAAATTAAAAATTTTTCTAATAATATTCATAACGGCTAGTCCTTAATAATATTATAATAATATATCGTTGTTTAGTGAAACTCGGTATTGCGTACAACACATGCTATCGAGGAAGGTCGCGATTATGTGTAATGCAAGCCAGGTCAGGGTTTACTGTAGTGAAATATCCCTTTGGTGTTGCGTATAACATAATTCAAAACTTATTTTATTTATACATTAAACAAAATCTATACTTAATGTTGCGTAGAATAATTTCTACAAAACGAACTTGAAATTATGTGTAACACAAGCCCAAAATAGTATTGTGTATACTGCAAACTAATACGGTGTCGCGTATAGCGCAAGATAATTTGGGTGTAGCATACAGTAGAAGATATTAAATAGACTAAAAATAATATGTATTATAAAATCTCAGGGTGTTACATTCTACCCCCCCTTAAAATGATTTTTCCCTCGAAATTTTTCAGAGTTATAAATGGTTTACTACTCAAAAGTTTTAATAGAAACCCACATCGTAAAAAGGAATACAAAAACTTTATTTTAAAAAGTGAAGTATGAAACATATTGGTTACCCAAATTGACTCATCACTGGGTTTCCACATAGGAGAACATACATGAAAATATGGATATGGAAGAGAAATCTAACCATCATGTTCTGATGGAGAGTGGTAGAGGACATGGCTATGATAAAGCCAACAGTCACAAAGCCGTAAATTTGTGATGTTATAAGGTACCATCTGATTCATCGGATATAAGGGAATTAGGACAAAAAAAATTGTATTCAAGATCATTTATTTAAAGTCAAAGAATTTTTGAAAAAGATATAATTACTTGATTTTGGTACAATATCACCGTTGGTCATTCCTTGGACAATTTCCACTTTATCTCTTAAAGAAATGAAGTTGAATTTTTCATTTGTGACGTGTTAGCAGATCATGTGATAGAATGATAGGTCTTTTCATCTGTCTCAAACAAAATGTTAGCAAAAGTTATCAAATATACATAAGTCCATCTATAGTGAGATTAATAATATATGGACTTATACTTCATATATCATACTTTTTAATATAATAAAAGTAGTTTCTACTAACCAGGGACTTCCTGTAGGCTAGTGGTAGGCGATAAAGGCCTGTCGCACTTCAGTTGTGGGTTCAATTCCCTATAGCGTTGTCCGACATGATGGGTTGTCGCCCGTCTTGCAGGTTGTACCTTTTTCTAAAACTACATTATAATAACATTCTGCAATAATATAGAAAAAAATTCATAGCCTTAAACAATACTATATGAGGTCTGACATAACCCTTTCCAATCTTTAGACTTATCCAAAATAAATCTGTCCAATCTCATAGTATACAAAAAATTATTACTGAAAAGGTCACATAACAAGAACGTGAATAACATCATTTTATCATATGATATATCTTGTTGGTCACATTCCAAACATGTGAATTCCTTAATCATGTGTTCTCTTGAAACAAAAATTACCATAGAACCTTAGTGAAAACATGAATTCTGTCAAAAGGTAACTCTTTCCACATACCAAAATCCCAAAATTTCTATATACTCAAACCATGATATAACTTTTTCCTTTTATCAGTCATGAGCTCATTTCATTTTCTCTTTATCCCTTTATTATGCGCTTATCATCTACTTTCCAAAAATATTTCAATCACTTTTCATGGTTACCAGTACCATATTTTTATTGAAAACCACAATAGACCAATACATAAATATTCGAATATTCCATGATACTATATACAACAATATTTTGGAATCCCATTACATAAACACTAAATAATTCCACCACATCGTTGTCATATTCAACATCGCCAGTAGTGATTACATTTGACTTCCCTTTTTCCTTTGCCTTAAGTGGTTTCTCATGTAGATCATCACTAACCCTTGGATTAGGGCATTTATTAGCATAATTCCCCATTTCCTTACACTTGAAGCATTGAAGTGTTGGTGGAGAGTTCTATGTAGTCTTTTCTCTATTCACATAATTAGCAACATTTTTCCTATTACTTCGATAATCAATAACTAGATGACCTTATTTTCCACACTTAAAAAATTTTCTAGTACCTTTTAGGCAATCTCCCCCATGCTTATTTCCACACTTTGAGCATAAAGAAACATTCATCTTCTTTTCACCATTGTTCTGAGATTTCTCCATGAACTCCATCTTTCGTTTCTTTTCAAAACCATGAGATGGATATGTAACACCAACTTCCAGTTCTACCTTAATAGCACAACACACAATTTCTTCATTGCTACTGAAGTCCCTTATAGCTAATGCCCTTAGAAGACTTGGTTTTAATACACTGAAGAATCGATAAACATTACATTCAGATTGGATGATAAATCCAGATGCATACCTTGTAAGCCTTGTAAAATTCACCTCGTATATACCAACAGATTCATCATCCCTTTTCTTAAGCTCAAGGAAATCCTTCTCCATATTTTTTCAAAGAATACGAGGGAATTACTTATTGAAAAATAAGTTCTTGAACTCATCCCATTCCATGGATTCAATTTCATCTTGGGGCATTGTATTCTTAATTAGAGTCCACCACTGGTCTGCTTAACCTTCTAAACGATAAACATCCAAAATGAATTTTTCATGCTCTGAACAAAGAAGTATAGAAAATATCTTTTCAATGGTACTGATCCATTGTTCAGTAATAAGTGGATCAGAAGACCCACTGAAAGAAGGTGGACGTTGCCTCATGAAGGACTCAGTAGAATATTGTTCCCTTCTCTGCTCATTTGGAAGTCCAGAATGATTCATAGCTTGTGTAAGTATAGAAATAATATTTTTTACTCCATCTCCCATCACATTTGGTTGTTTAGGAGGACAATCATTGCATTGTCCATTACATTGATAAACACACTTCCTTCGGGTTCCAGCCGTCGTCTAAAACCCAAAATGAATAGCGTGAGAGGCAAAAATCATGCTAGGGAAAAAACATAATAAAGGGGGAGTAACTTCAATATCTAACATCTTAGGATTAACTCTAAGATCGTTACCGTAATTCTATGATTATGACCTATACTTATACTTAACCTTAGGGACATCCCTAGACATACCTTAAAAATACCTTTAGGGATCTCACTAAAGATTTCGCATCTAAGTTTCCAAAGGTTAACTAAAACTTTCCTCTGATACCAACCATAGAGACCCAAAGATTGATGTACATGTAAATTACATTAATTTTGCAGGAATACTTAATAAATAACAAAAATAGACACCAAAGTACCGTAATAGTTTAGTATCTTTGGTAACTTGGAATATAAACTTCTAATCATGTTGAAAGATCTTCAACATCTCCCATAAAGATCTTCCCCTTTTTGTTTCCTTACCTAAAACCTTTCTTTATTTCTTGTGGAAAATAAAACATAAAAAGGGTGAGCTCAAATGTTCTGTAAGGGAAAACATAGAGAACATAAAACAATCCAAAAACATTTGCAAGAAAAAACTTGAACATGACATTTAAACATCAAAATCTTGATCAAAGACATAAATTGTGGAAGTACGTAAGGCATATATCATAATGGAACATCAACCATGATAAAATATATTGGGAATAAAACATGTAATTGTGGAAACCATTGAGCACATGTTATGATTTCCATAGTAGCCAAGGCATTGCTACCAAGACCATCTTAGTGGACAAAGTCCCTTTCTGAATTGAGTTCACTCCTCGTTTCAGTCCTATAACACTGAACCAGATTAACTTACCATTCCATCCATGTCTATATCATGAGATATAAATCTTTACCCAATGCATTGGAGGGAGATATAGGTCCCACCCATCTCATAATGAAATCATTCTTACTTGTGCCACAAAATAAACTTATAACATTCATCATAACCCAAAGAATAAAATGGGTTTCATAAACATCATCCCATCATCACATAATCCATATAAAACAAATGGATATTTCATCATAAGAAATGAGAAACCATGTAAATCATCGAGACATTATACATGAAACATACACATATGAAATAATGTCATCTTAGTTGGAAAATGGTTTTGATAAAACACTTGAAATGAATTCTTGAGGAAAATATCCTTTCTTCTTCAAAATCATTTTCTTTTCAGAAAATTCCATGAAATTTCAAAAGAAAAGTATTTTGTTGAAAATAGCCATAAAATCTTGTAGAGTAATCTTCATGAAAATGATGCATTATGAAACCGTAAAAATCCGTTCATTCCATATAAGTTAAAAATAAAGTTCTTCTCGTACTTTAGTCGGAAAAGTCAAAAAGTACCTCGTATGGTAAACAAAAGAAAGATTCCTTCCATACGATGTGGTAAAAGTAAAAAAGGGTAAGAATGACTTTATACATACATGGATGAAAATTAAACATTTTCTAAAAACATTTTGAGAACATATGGACATGGATAATAAACATAACCCCAGTAAATACTTACGAATAAACAGTCTCGGATAAGAATGTGATTGGAATAATTATCCCTTAGCTTATGTTTGATATGCTTCGTATGTATCTGAACCTCATGTATAATGATTTAAATAATGTCATTGACTTATTACATTATCATATTCATTGTTATTATATCATATATGGTTCAATTAGGTATTTATATTACCCATTCATTTGTCAATTCCATGTTAATGTAGCGTTTTGGGTAAAATTGTTTCATTTATCGTACGTGTTTGGACTTGTTGTTCTTGATATTGTTATTAATTATATCATGATTTAATTACTTCTATAATGTAAAACATGATTTATATATCATATATATTCAGTATATATATATATATATAATAGATAGATAAATGAAATGAAACACACCGTTCATGGAGACGGTAGGCCGTACGTACGCATGAACGCTGTTTTCCTTTCTTTATTGACTTGAATGGAAGTAAGTAGATGAAATATATATATATATATAAATAAATAAATAAATTAGCTTCACTATGTCATATATTTCATTATTATTCATTATATATACTTTATAATCATTCATGAATGGTTAACATGGAGAATGAATCTCATCGCGTAGTGGAGACGGTAGTCCATACGTACGCACGAGCGATGATATAATTCCCATGATCGTGGAATTGTATTGAAGTGTATATATAATATTTAAGAATCAATATCAATTTACAGTTATCATTTATAGTTATTTATTTACACCATTATACCCATCCAAGTAAGGTGGTGGTCAAAAACAGATTACACCACGGCGTGGAGACGGTATTCCGTACGTACGCACGCGCAGTGATTTCATTTTCTACAGGATGGGTAGAAGGTGGAATAAGGTTGTTTCATATTTATAATAACATATCAGTATATAATTAATACTAATATTATTACTTTATAATGAGAGAACTAAATAAGAAGAATTAGAAGAAGGAAGAAACTTGAGAGAATCGGAAGAAGAGATTACCTCTTCTTCGACGCACCTCCTTTAAGACTTCTCTTAAGGAAGTAGAGTTGGTCTTTTGAGAAGACCAGAACCTCCAGAATTTTTCTAGGGATGTGGAGAAGAGGAATGGGTAGGGTTTGGCTGAGATTCAAGGCTCAAAAGGGTGTGAACAGAAGTGGGAAGGGGTTCTATTTTTATAAGGAGGAGAGGGGCACCTTTGGAAATCTTAAAAATATTAATTTATAATAAATATAACCCCACTTGAAAACCTCCAAAAATGAATCATATTATAATATTATATGCGATAGAGTTTTAATATCATCAAACAATAAAATTTAGACATGTAGGGAATTTATTTTAAACATTATCAACTTGATTTATCCTTATTTAATCTGTTAAATTTTATTTGTGGTAATAAGATTCTAAATTTTAAATTGTTATAAATAATTACTTATATGTTGTGAATTATCCATAATTAGATAATATATTAAATTTTAAACTATATAAATTTAAATTTATAATTTTTTAAATATTTTTTTTATTTTTATAGAATTTAATATTATGTTATTTTTATAAAATAACAATAGGGTCAATTTTGACACTATTCATTTATTTGAATTTAAATTAAATCCCCACATAGGATATATTAAAAATAAAATATTTAATAGGTTCCTAACATGTCATAGTAGTCTATAAAATTAGTGTATCACATTAAATAGTTCATATAATATTTATTTTACTATTTGTAAAACCATTTATTTGATATTTCTCTTAATAAAATAATTACTACAACATTTTTGTATAATTATTAAATATACTTATTTGTTGCATAAAAATTAAAAATAAAATACAGGGATGAAGATAAATCATATATATTTCATAATAATACATTTTGTCGGATTTATCTTCTAATACACCCAAATGTTAAAATGTTATATTTATTAAATCATGAAGGTGACAACTTTGACATCATATAAAATAAAATAATATAAGTGTCATAATCACTTTTATAATACTCAAAACGGTCATATATTAGGTAATTGAATGATTATTGTGTATATATACACTACCAATAAGTTTTGGTCAGGTTTGTGAGCCCTTTAATATGTATTACTATTTCAATAAGAAAAATATTATTAATTTTTTTACTAAATAAATAATTTTTGCACCATTAATGTATAAACTAATAAGGTAATTAAATAACTATTAACAATTAAAAATAAATTACCATGATAAATAAAAACATTTTATCTCCCAAATGAGTATTTATAACCGAATTTATATTCTGTATAACCTTATATTAAAAATATTTTAATTAAAGTTTGAGTGAGACATATTTCACTTTCCTTTAAATAAAATAAACTAAAGTTCTTAATAACCTCCAAGTGGGTTCTAATGGATTCAATTTCGACCCAAATATGACTTAGGACGAAATATAATTATCCAATTGTATCGAGACAAGTGTTAGGGTAATTTTATAATATTATATTTACCCTTAATTACCCGATTTACCTTTTACTATGGTAAATAAAATTTACCGTAGTTACTATTCATAATGCCCAAAAATAAAAAAGTAGTCTATTAATATAATTTAGAACCACTGATTCCAAATATGAAATACATTTTTCCAAATTCAAAACAAAGAAGCTGTAGAAATTAAATTAAAATTTATCCCGTTGTCGAAAGAAAATGGGTTTTTGTTTAAAACATTGCAAAAGATTGAAATGATTTTACCTATGAATTCAATGTAAAATCAATGATAATGACATAAATTATATTAAATGGTATAAATATATTCTATTTATACTTTAAAACCATTCAATATTATAATTTAACCATATAAATTATTATGATGAAAAAAGTTGTTTTTAATTAAAATATAGCGTGTTTTTACTATTCATTAAAATATGAAAGTTATCAGAATAATATGATAATTTTATCCAAAGTAAGTTTTTACATATTAATCACAAATAAGAATTTTATTTTGTCAAATTAAACTTATAAACATGTCAAAAACTTGATTTAAAGTGGGTGCACCATCAAAAGGTGGCAAAACTACATTTTTTGAAAAATACTTATTTTACCCAAAAAATTTATTTTGTTCACATAGCATGTTTTAGAAAATGTGTAAGATTAATAATAATGTTATAAAATTCAAAATGTATCTAATAATATTCATAACGGATAGTCCATAATAATATTATAACAATATATTGTTGTTTAGTGAAACCCGGTATTGCGTACAACACACGCTATCGAGGAAGGTCGCGATTGCGTGTAATGAAAGCCAGATTAGGGTTTTGTGTAGTAAAATATCCCTTTGGTGTTGCTTATAACATAATTCAAAACTTATTTTATTTATACATTAAACAAAATCTATACTTAATGTTGCGTAGAATAATTTCTACAAAACGAACTTGAAATTGTGTGTAACATGAGCCAAGAATAGTGTTGCGTATACTGCAAGCTAATACGGTGCCGCGTATAGCGCAATATAATCTTGGTGTAGTGTAAAGTAGAAGATATTAATGATATTAAGAAGAATATATCTTATAAAATCTTGGGGTGTTACATTGGTATTTATATTATAGTGAAAAATCATCAGTATAGTTGAAAAATAGAGAAAATGGGGGGTCTATGATAGCTTCTATCTCTAACCCTTGATAGTGATTAGGGCTCCAAGTTCATGTAGGATTCATCTCTAAATTCTATGGCTAAAATTTTCCTCACCCAGGGGTTATTAAACTCCTATAAATATAATGGTTTTTGAAAGAAAAATTTGTAATTCATTCACAGTGAGGTGGATCAGGATGCCCAGACTACTGAAAATATAACTAGTATCTCTTTCTCTCATTTCAATGGATCCATTACTGTAGGTCTTTGTAAAATTAGAAATTTCACCGATGTAAAGGCCAACTTGGGTACTATCTTGTAATTCAAGTAAATTTGTAAGCATTCTATCACTACACAACTTATATTGCCAAGGGGATCCAAGCCATGGAGAATCAGGGAGCATATTGCACATCTTCATACATTTGGGGTTTCACAAGATGAAAATATATATCACTGGGGAAGTGTTTTTTCCACATTATATTTCCTTATGAGGATTTTAATATTATGTATTTGGGCCTTTGATCAATTTCTTTCAAGTTAGGAATCCTTCATATACAAAAAATGGGACCATAATTTCAATATGATGGAGGTAAGAAACTCCTATGTTAGATTGTGGGTTAAGGTTTATAGACTAAGTTGGGTATTATTGCACCCTATAATATTTTATGATATTGAAATGGAAATTGTGGTTATTATAAAAATGTAATAGGATACTTTTGTGGACATATTTAGACACTATGATCGTTTCTGAGTGGAAATAGAATTTCATTTTACTTTTTTCAGTAGAGTACTTTTTTCAACTGATGATGATGCGTTTAATTTATTAATGGAGTATAAAAAATTACCTCAATTTATCTTGGACTATAAGGTCATAATACATGAGGTTTCAAATTTAAATATAGTAGTTAATTGTTCTTTTTTCTCTACTCAAGGGAATAATGAAAATACTTGACTTAGAAATACTAAATGTTTCAAATCTAATACTCATTGTAGTTATGAAAATATTTTTCATGAATACTTAGGATAAAGGAGACCATGATCAAGTGACCTCCTATGGGAGGGATCTTTGTTGTAATCTTGGTCATAAATTGGGATTGCAATCAGACTATCTGGATGGAATCCCAAGGGATAGACCTTCCGATACTTATTTTGTTTTTGTTCTTATTAGAACTAGGTCCAAACATTTGGAGAGATATCCTCATCTGATGTAGTGTATTGATGCTTGGGATGCATTAGAGATCATTTTCAGGTCTATCCCAACTGATGTATAAATAATAGACACTTATGGGAAACAATACATCAAGACATGAGCAGAGGTTTTGGATGATGGATTATTTATTAAAGTGAAATATTCTGATGAGGTGGATGCACAAGATAGGGATAACCATCAACCGCTTCAAGAATAACTAATATCTTCAAGATAATTCAAGAGAAAGAAAAAAATGGATGCTTAAGACCATATAAATTCAAATCCTTGAAGTGGCTATCAAAACAAAAACAAAGTCTAACACTGCCTAGGATGAGGTTCTAACAATGGATTATAACCCCTCTATTCTAACTTTGAAACCCGAAAGCAGCATTCCATATACTTATAATGTCGATGAGAGTCTTATTACATATTCTATTGATCTCCACAGATCTCCAAGAGCTCATTAGGCCATGAAAATGGTGAAGATGAGAAGCCCAGGATGGGTGGCTATGAAACTCCAATTCATGTTCATGGGAAATATCATGCTAAATATTAATTCATTATAGATAGTGATTCAAGTAATTATGGATCATTGAAATTTGAAAATCATAAGTATAAGTATGCATTTGATGCCTATAGTTTAACTCATATGTAAAAAACTACCTTCTGCATCTCATCCATAGGATGAGGTTTGGAGAGATGATATTGAAAAGGATCAAGTCATTAAATATATAAATTTGAGAAAGGATCATGTATCCACATTCAATCATTTTGGTTTGTGATACTTCTCTAATTTGGATCTTACCAATGGAAAGGATCAATATGAATCTTAGATTTTCTCTTGTTCACGAGATTAGGTATGGGGAGTTGTGGTGGCTGGTTCTAATATTTTCAGTGTGTTAGATTCACCTAAGGAGGGGTCCATGGAGGCATTAAATATGGAGGAGGCCTCTGAAGGTTTTTTGGGAGTGGGTACTGGTCATTTGATGTTAAGGCATCTTCATAGAGTGTTCTATAGTGAAATGGGTGCAACAGACTTTGCCGAAACCTCTTAAAATGAAGTCAATGAGATTTGAAATAGGGAAAATACCTAGAAGTGTGGAAGAAATCCATGTGAAATATCCCCTCGTGGTTGGGTTAGGTGTGGTCCGAACCTTTCCCATGTTGTTGAATTTTACTTTTAGTGCCTCGTTGGGCCATTTGGGCATACTGTGTCTCTGTTTGTTGAGGAAGGTTTTTTATTATGTATGACTCCATCATTATAATTGTATCTTTTTATTTTAATAACATGTATTGGGCCTTTTTTTATGATCCTAGACCTATAAAAATGTTATATTTGAAAAATATAATGCTGGATTGGTATTCTAGGGGTTTACTCAAATGTAAGAAATAATTTGATATTTATTCAATCATGAATAAGACTGCTTCAATTATAAATTTTATCTCTTTAGATTCTATATATAAATATGACCAAATGGATTTTAATATAGTATTCAAAAATGATAAATTGGATGAAGAAATATATACAAAACAACCAGAAGGGTTCACTATACCTAGTAAATAAAATAGGTTTTCAAATTGGTATGGTACCTATATGGTTTAAAATAAGATTAAAAAAATGGAATGATAAATTTAATGAAATAATTTTATCAAATAATTTTTTATGCAACCAATATTATAATTCTGTTTATATTTGGTTCAATAATAATCATGGTTTAATTATTTATTTCTATGTTCATGACATGCTAATATTTCAAACTAATATGAAACAAGTAAATGAGTCTAAATCTAGTTCATCTAGAAAAATTAATATGAAATATTTTGTTAAAGAAAATATCATTTTAAGAATCATAATTATTAGAAATAATAATATTATATTTATTTCTCAATATCATTTTATTAAATAAGTCTTAAAGTGATTCAAAAAAATTGATTGTCCATTGATTTCTACTCCATATTCTTCTAGGAGTAGGATGATACCAAATAATCATAGGGATGTTGCTTAGATAGAATATTAAAGTGTTATTGGGTGTCTCATTTATAACATGACAATCATGAGACAAAATAGTTCATATGTTATTATAAATTTTAATAGGTATACAAGTAATCCGAGTTATGCACAATGACATATGGTTGAAAGAGTAATCAAATATATAAAGGGTACTATGGATCACTATATATGTTATAGTAAAAACTTAATGGTGTAGGATGGTTTTTTTTAATAAAACTAGGAATACTAATATTGAATATCACTCTTCTATGAGTTTTTTGGTTTTTACAAATGGAGGTGGAGCGAACTCTTAGGGATCAAAGAAACAATCCTTTATAATGGACTCCATATTAGATTTTGAGTTTGTTTCCTTAGAATCTACTTGAAAATAAGTTGAATAGATTAGATATCTCTTATCAGATATACCACTATAACCCATGCTGATGTCTCCTTTTTCTATACATTATGATAGTCAAGAAATATTGGGTAGGGAATACAAAAATACTTATAATGTAAAATTGAGACACATTGGTCTCAAACAAATCTATGTGAGGAATTTGATACAAGATTGTTTTATAAATGTGGAGATTTTAGATGAAGCCAGAATTTTGAAGATACTCTAAGAAAAGGACCTTCAAGGCAGTTCATGTGAAAAAATACTTTAGTATTGGATTAAAGTAATTACTAAAATCACTAATGATGGGACCTCAAATTAACATGTTATAAATTCATATGTATGTGTTTAATGTAGGAAATTATATCACATGTGTGAATGAAACACCAAAGGTACATTACATCCTAGGAAAATGGAAATTGGTTCCCCTGAGAAGAGGATTGTAATTTTAAAACACGTAATGAACTAAGGAAATAAAATAAGTGTTGAAACACTGGAACACTTTTGGTTCACATATGTGAATCAAGGAGTGGGGCCGCTCCAAATGGATTATGAATTTTTCTATTAATCATTCATGAAAAATAAGTGACACCTGGAAAAAATGGTGTCTATGAGTAGATTTAGAACAGAGAAATATAAACAAAATTATAGATGATGAATCCAAATGATAATAATAGTTACATATTCAAGGTGGTGTCCACTAGTTTCTCTATTCATATTTGATCGGCCTCTACTATATAATGGTTCAAATCAATAGATAACATTAGTTCTTAATGTTATGTCTCATTAAGTATGATACTTGATTTAAAAAAGGTTTTTATAAATTTTTTTAAATAGAGGGGGAATGTTGATTTTTATTGTTTTTAAAATATTTAAAATGTTTTGTTTTTAAAATTTTATAAAGGGGAAGTATCTTGGGAATCCCACATCATAAAATTGGATAGAGATGAGTTCCCTTTATTATAGATAAAACATTATCACTATTTAAAAATGTTTAAGAGAGGGTATAATCCTATGGGAGATGGTGTACCACACCATCTATGCATGCACATGAAATCATGTAGTGTGGCACATTGATGAAACAATTTTCACTTCACATGTTATATTGGTGCGAGGTTATTAGAGGTGATTTTATTTTTTGATTGATTGGAAGGTTCTACTGGTTTAGGACCAATCCTAATGGGTACATACAGTCTGTTGACCCTTTTTTCTAAATGGGTATGATCTGAACCATAGATTAGATTATGTGTGATCTAATAAACTTGTTTTTCACTAGTAGACATGATTTGTTCAACTCATTCTATTAGGTGTGATATTATATGTTGTTATGAGTGAGTAACTCAAGAGGGGGTCGAATTGAGTTCCCAATTAAAATTTTTGGTACACTCATGTTTTAATAAAATCCCCCAAATTAAGAGAAAATCTCCTAGTTAATTTAATGATTAGATTAATATAATTTTGATCTATTAAAATATTCCACAAAGATTTATTACTACTCAATTAAACCAATAAAAAAATTAATTTCACTTTTGAAATAAATTTTATCAATAAAATTCATATATAAACACAAGTTAAGATTAACTATCAAAGTAAATGTTTTTTATAGTTTTAATCAAATTAAATTAAAAAATTTCTTAAGAGTGAAATAAAATGAAAACATTTATTAGAAAAAAATAAGGACTTCAGTCTCAAGCTGAGAGCTAATACTCTACACATAGAAATCTACCACTACTAAGTAGATTATATAAATATAATCTAATCCACAACCTCTATTAGGTTCACACACTATATTATACAAGATATCTAGGACACACATGGACCTCTTCCACAAAAACCATGGGACTAAAAAAACATAGGTCACACAAGACCTCTTTCACAAACACTATGGGTATACATATGAATATAGAGTGAATAGAATATCTTTTATCCTCTAGTTATAGTCTAGGAGACAGTGTGTGTTGATAAAAATTAAAAACAACATACTTCTCAAAATTAAATACAACAAAAATAATGATAAAGCTATAAGATAAAGAAAAGATAGTTTTTCTTAGTTCTATGTGCTTTAGAAGCATAATTCTCCTCGAATGTGTCTTAGAGAGATTCTTGAGAAATTTCTCTAAAAGTAAAATTAACACATATCATTATAAATATCTCTTTATTATAACTATAGGAAGGATCTGTATGTTCCATGTACTCCACTCTTTTAGAGTCTAAATGTATGTAAGAATGATGAAAGTTATATAACATGAAAAAACAATCCTTTGATTATTCATAAATATAATGTATTCTCTTGGTTAGAACACTTTCGTACAACACATGTAAAGAAGACTTCTTTTAATATAATGTGTTGCATGATGGGGAGTCCGTTTGAATAATAATTATCGCAATCCTTGGAACCCTTTTACTCAGTTCTAATATTGACTTTAATGCTCCCTGAAATAGTAAATAATATAATTATAAAATAACTCTTGTAATTAATTTCATTAAAATATATTTTGAGAGAATTTAATTCAAATGTCCTAGAATAGAGTGTGTGGAACAAACTGATGGTGACTCATGTCTGGTGGTGAGTCAGTCCAATGGTGAGTCAGGAGGGAAATGAATCATACTCAGGGGTGACTCAGGATTGATGGTAGGTCATCTTTAATGGTGACTGATGTTTTGAGGTGACTTATGTCTGCGACAATTCATGTCAATGGTGACTCATGTCAACAGTGACTTATCTTAGTGGTGACTGATGTTTGCAGAGACCCATCTATGTAGTGACTCATGTCCTCAGTGAATCATGTCAGCAGTGACTCATGTAATCAATGACTCATATCAACGGCAGGTCATTTGATGGAAGGTCAAGTCTAGCTGTGAGTCATTCTTGTTACTAACTCATTTCTAGGAGGTGACTAATTCCTGGTAGTGACTGTTTTCTAGTAGTGACTCTTTTATGGAATTAGGTGACATATAGCAGTGGGTCTTTTCAACACTTATCCAAATTTTACTAGATTTACTTATATTATAAAATGAAATCATAAAATTTTAAATCCATTAAAACATAATTAACATGATTTGTAATCATTAAAACAATTAGTTCCAATAATCTTCACCATTTTAATTATCCTAAATCATGGAATTTTTTAAAACATGTAAAAAAATAAACTTTGGAATAAAATATATGTACTGAAAATGAAATGATATATGATTAACACTTTAAAATCTAATGTGAGAGGTGTGAAAATAAATTTTAAAAATAGAAACCAAATAAAGGTGGCATCAAGGATATTAAATAAAAATGATATCAAATGTATAGTATGAAAGAAGAATATAAATGGAAAATAAAAAACTCATAATTAGTCTTATAAAATAAAACCATTATTTATTCTCCACCTTTTAGGCTTATCAAAAAGTAAAATATAAGAAACTGTAAATTCAAAGAAGAAAAAGATGAATAATACGAGACATCTCATTAAGAACAAAATAAATTCTATTACATCCAAAATAAAATATAAAAAAGTAAAAATAATTACATATTAAATATGATAGTATAATCTAAATCACTATCATCCTAAGCATGTGGATTTTTAGGTTATTTTCCTTATTATAGGTAGAGGGTATAGAGGTAGAGGTAGAGGTTGAGGTTGAGGTAGCGATTATAGGGACATAAGTTGTAGCTGTAGAAGATGACTTATAAGGGGGTGGCTCTTTGATAACCACCAACCAAAGATGTTGAACCACTTACCTAGGAGACAAAATGAGAGGCCAAAACTGAGGAGGTAAAAGAGCATTCAGATTTTGGACAAAATCTGCTATGCAATAATTAGGGTTAGTGGATTGACCTGACAGATGAAAAGTCACTAGAATGGCCTCAAGAGCGACAACTGTAGTTCAAGACACATGCATGAAAGGTCTTATAAGGTTTATAAAATCTATAATGATTTTTTCTTCATGATACATAGTACTAAATAAGTCCTTTATTTCCTCCATTAACAACTTTAGAATTTGATTCATCACCTTTAACTGATTAACCAACTCCATAAAGGCTTAGGTAATTGGTGGAATCAGAAGGTTCATAGATAGAAACTTAAATTGTGAGTTTACCTCATTTTTGGTGTAAATACAGAAAAGGTAATTTTTTATATCCATGGTAATTTTTTCTCAATCATCTATTACTTCATTAAAGAATTACCATACCATGTTTTAAACAAGACCACTATTATGATTAATCTTCCTCAAACTCTCTTGAGGAGTAGTAGGAAAATATTTTTAAACAGCATTATGTTCTTCCAGAACAACTAAATAAATCATATTTATATCAACTGAGGGATGTGGAGCAATAAATTTAGATTCTACTGAAGGAATAGACTCCAACTTCTCCAAAACACTATACAAACTCCTAAAAAAGAAGTCTTCATATCCTCCATCATAGTATTCAAGGACTCTAACTCACTGGATAAATTCCTATTCTATATCTCAACCTCTAAAATATGATGGATAATATTTTTATGTATATAACACACTTGAAGATCAAGAAGGTATCTAGAATCCTTCTAACTGAGCTGTGCGACCACAAGTTCCTGACTCCTCAATACCCTAACAATATCAGAAAGAATCCTCACTCTAAAAGAATCCATACCAGCTTTTGAAATTGTATCTATTGGAACATAATGAAAAATGACAGGAAAAGGTGCAATGAATCTATCAACAGGTGACACAATGGGCTTTTATTTCTCAAGTATGGAATAAAAAGTTAAAAACCAATCTATGAATCTCCCTTGTGGTATCAATCTTCTCAAATAAGGATCTATTTTGATTTATCTTATCTCAAACTAGTATAGAAATCCCACCATGCTTTGGTGGAATAATGTCATCAACATCTGAGTTAGAGTAATCTAAACCAAGTCTCACATACCCTGATAATTTTTACCACTCATAAAAATCGGATAAATCCACCCTCGCATAGGGAAAAATTGTATAATCAAGATGTTCACTATCACTAGGTTCAATTTGTTGAGTAAAAAAACTGGGAGTTTCCTCCCCCTCAAAAAACTCCCTCTTCTCATATTTTTCAAAATCACCCTCATAAACATCTTAAAAAAATATTTTTATCTACTTAGACCTAGAATAAACAAACAAGTCTAGACAAGAAACATAAACTTGAGTCATATCATGGTAATCTAGACTATCATGTTTAGATCCACCATCACTTCCTTCTCTATCACCATTATCTAAAATAAAGATTCCTTTCACATTTTTGTTAAAACTTCAAAAACATCCTTGTCAAAAAAATGATATGAACATTCATTTGGAAAAAATTGTAAAAACTAAAACATTGATAAAAATTTCTTTAAAAAAACATTGTAGATTATTTAAAAATTTATTTTAATTTTTTTAGAAAATATGGCCATGGATGAGAAATGATTTTCAACTGAAGAGAGAAATAAAGTAACTTTTCCTTAAAACATTATTTTGGATTCATGAGTATATAAAAAGTGGAAAATGAAATGAAAAGAAATATTTAATAGAAATGACCACATGAAAATAAAACTAATGGGTTTTTTAGAGTTAGATCCTAATATTTTATTATTGTAAAATTAATCATAAATAATCGTGATAAACAATGGGATTGTGATATAAAACCTTTTCCACTTTGGAAAAATTTGAATTGTAATCCCCATGAAAGAATATATTTAAATTAATGTTTATATGTAATTAGAATAAATAAATAAATGATATCATATATCAAAGGGTATGTATATACACCTCATAATATAAGATAGTTGCATAACATTTCATATGTCCCTAAAAAGATAATTTGAGACAATAATCCCTTACCTAAATTCTCAAAATTCTTCAGACATGTTCGAAACTCATGTATAATAAATATAGGTTTATTATAAATTAATTATAGAACTATAATCATATATATCATACCAGATATTATTTACTTATACCATTTTATTACACTGTAATTAATAATTCTTTGTTAAAATCACGATTTCCCATAATAATTATCTTATTTATCATGTATGTTTTGGTTTGGTAGTTTTAGTCCTTGTATTTTTATTATGTTTACATCATATCTAAAATTTAACTCATTAATATATATCATATATACTAATTATTTAAATTTTTATATTCAATCATGAAATTTAGAGAGAGGAAAATTAATTACACCATTTATAGAGATGGTATGTCGTACGTACGCATAAACATTGTTTACGTATTATTTATGGATGGAATGAAAGAAAGTTAAATAATATATCAATTATTTTAGAATAATTTTTATTTCATAAATATCATATATATTCATTAAATATATTAATATTACCATCCATGTTAAAATAAAATGAAAAATGAATCACATCGCTTCGTGGAGATGGCAGTCCACACGTATGCACAAGTGATGTTATTGTTTTCGAATGGATTAAAATGTACACATGATTGACAGTTTTGTTTCCCATTTAATGGAGGAGTAGATAAATATAGGTAATAAAATTAACATAAAAACATATAATTACACTGTATATATTTATTTTATTATATCATCATGGTTGAATAATATTTTACGTAGGTGGAATAAGAAATTAAACAAAAATTCTCGGTTAAGAATGATAACTCTTCTTTATAAAACCTTATTAGGTTTGTTAAAAAATACATCCTAGAAGGTGTTATTAATAAAAATAAGGCCTATATTATGTGGGTATGAAGTTAATTATTGTATTTGAGTAGGTATTTTACAAACCAAAAGGCTTTTTAAGTGTAAATTAGAGAGGATATGGGGTGATCTTTTATAAGCGAGACCGAGGACACATGTGGAATTTTTATAAAGAAAAAATTACACCAATGTTTTGAAAACAAAAAAAGGCCCCATAATGGATCATTATAAAATATTATATAATATAAGGTACAAATATTACCATAAAATTGGAATCAGACAATCTTTTAGGTCATTAGACTCATATATTTTTAGTTTAACCACTAAATAACCCATTTTAACCTTACCTGCAGAAATTAATTTTTTACAATTTTTACTATTCTTTATGATAAAAATTAAGTTAAACTTATTATATAATATTGATAATTTTTATTCCATATATGAAATCCATTTTTCCAAATTCAATTCATTGATGCGACATAATCTAATTTAAAATTAAACCTCCAGACACGAAGAATTTTTTTTTGAAATAAAAATCTTTCCTAAGTATACAAAGTTTTAATATAAAAAATCAATAATAAATTGATTAAAATAACATAAATTAGACTAATTATGATATAATTGAACTAATTTAACTTTTATAACCTTATTAAAATAAATCTGAATATGTAAATTCTCTATATGAAAATGCCTTTTTTGATTAAAATAACATTTTTTAGTAATTATTAAAAATTAAACTTTTAAAAAAAATCCTATAAATTCACCCTAAGATAATTTTAATATTTTCATTGCAAAAAATAATTTATTTATTTTTAAATTATTTTTCTAAAAGTGAAAAGTATTACTTTTATATTTTTTTTACAAAAATCAATTAAAATCAATTTTTTGAGAAAAATATATTTTTGTATCATATAAAGACTTTACTAAAAATTAAGTCCTTATTTATCAATATATTTTATTTATATAAAACCTTAATAATTATTTTTTTAATTGTGGTTATTCCTATGAATATATCCATGTTTAATGACTAGGTGTTATAACCTTAGTGTTTAAATGATTATATTAATAGTATATCATGGTTTGTAAAAACTTGGTGTTTCATATAACGCAAGCTATTGAAGAAATTAAAGTTATTTGAAAAATTATTTCAGAAAATATCGGGGTGTTACACATTAATTTCTCAAAAACAAAATTCCCCAAGAAGTGATCAAAATATTTTGATATGGAAGATTTAATTCCAATGATTAATCTAACATAGACACAAATAAAACTATCAAATTATGAGGATGGAAAGTTTATTTGTGTGGTCCTTGACAAGATGATCATTGATAAATTTATAGATTCGACAGCCACTTGATTGTATCTGAGAAATTCTTATGTGTCTTGGATTAGTAAGAAGAGATAATGTATGTCTTTAATCATAATGGATGCTAAATATATATTATCCACTCAAGCTTGTACATATTTGATATGGATGATACAATATCTTGAAGACCCTAGGTTGGAAGTGGAATATACTATTATCATCAAGAGTGAAAAATCAAGTTTTGTAAACCTTATAAAGAATCACTTTCATCATTTAATGATAGTGTACATAGATATAAAATCTAAATTTCTCAAATATAATATTGAACATGGAATTTTGAGGTTGGAGTATACATCTGCTAAAGATCAAATTGACAACATTATGAAAAATTCACTACCCAAGTCCAATTTTGAAAGAAAATAAATAACTCTTGGAATCCATTCCAATCCCTCAAACTATATGAATTCGACCAAATAACCCTACCCCCATATAAATTTCTGTTCTAGAAAGGTATGATCTGTCTCATGTGTTTAATTATTTCTTTTATAACCATTGTTTTTATAAACATTTAGAGAAGTTCTCTTTGGGTTTGTTAATGAAGTGGGTGATGATTCCATCACTATATTAAAAGGGGAGAAGGTGAAAGTCCATATAATGTTCCTACCAATTGAAAAAGTGGTGTAACTTTTGTGTTGAAATGAGGGAGAGTTATTGAATGATTCATTAGAGGGATGTATCTTGAAAAAAGTGATAGGAAGTGGTGACTTCATAATTGTTCCATGAGATGTTTTCATGAGGATATTTTTATATAATTCTTGTTTCTCAAGATGATCTGGAATCAAATGGTATTTGTTTTGATGTTAAGTGAGTCATTGATAAACTACTTGAAGGAAATATACCATGGATGTGTTTTTCATTAGACCTGGTGTGTTCAAGAACTTCTCTAAGGATTAAGTAATAAATATGTTTGTATTTATCAACAAAAACAAAGGGGGTGATTACTGATGAACTCCCCTTGGTGCATTATTTGTGATATTTTTATTGAAAACGAAGTGGAAGTAATACTCAATGTGTCCTATGTAGTCTTTTGGAGTCCATTTCTTGACGTTTGTAAGAGGTTTTGGGTAAAATCTTGTTTGGTTTCAAAGAGTTCTATAAAATCTAGTTGAAAAACTAATTTTTGGAAATGTACCTATGATTTTTGAGTGTAATTGCCATCCATGTTGATCGTATGTGTCATTTGAGTGCCCATAAAAGGTGTTATTCTAGCTATAATTTTTCATTTTGGAAAAGGAATAGAATCTACATCTGTGTCATTAAACATCATCGTGCATGTGTTTTGATCAACTTATATGTGTTTTTGGATCAATGAATATCTGTTTGGAGTAGTGTAAGTGTTATCTTAGGGGAAAATATGTGTCATCAACTCTGTATATGTATAATTTCTAGAATCATAGATGTTATTTCATTCTTTAATATGTGTCCTTTAGGACTTAATAATTTCTACCAAATCGATTTGTATCCTTCTATGAGAAGTTTATAGAGATAATTTTCAATGACCATATTTTGATGAATGAATCAACTCAAAAACCTAGTAAACCTCAGGATATATTATTTCAATTAGTATACATGAATTATAGGCTAGTTCTATGGATCTGTTGTGACCAAAGACACTTCAATATGGTTTTTTTAGGTGTCTATGTATAAGGTTAAAGAGATTAATAATGAGTATGTTTTTAATATTATAGTTGGTCAGAAAATGGTGGATCTAGTTATGGGCTTGAGATTTCCTCATGGAAGGAGTATATTTCTTGAATATAAGGTGTAGCTATTTGAAATGAAAAATAAAAATAAAAAATTTGACAAAAAATGAGGTCATCATTATGAGAGCTAAAAGTAGAGGTTTTTCAGACAATGTTAGAAAATGAAGATAGAGGTGACTCTTTCATTTCTATTCGATATGTTTTTATGAAGTGAAATAATTATTGTTGATCATACTAGTTATTTACAACTAGAAATAATAATATTCGGGAAAATAATAGAGTTCCATGAATTTAAACATGAAGGTTTATGAAGTTAAGGGAATGTTTTTTTTACAAGATCTATTCTCATTAGATACTCACTCAGATAGTGATGAAGTTCTACACCAACCTGGTGTACTTTTCTCATTATTGTTTCCAATGATTTCGCTAGGGTGCACGCACATCTGTCTGTCGAGGATGTGTAGTTGTTGCCCGGCATTCCTGCTTTCCAAAGGTGGGAAACATCCATCGCTTATTCAAGGATGTTTGCTCCTTGATCGAAATGGGATGATGGGAGGTTGGTTCTTCCGTCCGTGGACTCCTCCTCGGAACTCGTCACCTAGTCTGAGTCTCCTATATAGATTTAATACATTTTTTTTGTGAAACTCTTCCTAGCGCCATATCTTCGTGGACACTAGTTAATTACACTGCTTCTGTCGGGACATTATAAGGGGCCCGGTTAGGGCAGCAACCTTCAGTCAGGAGAGTAGTCATGTTGGGCATCACTAGCCTGTCTGGGCGCTGGGACACTGGCAGCTCTATCTTTTGTCCCTTATTATAGGGATTCTCGAGGGCACGGAAGCCCGATGCATCCCACATCGATCATGGAGAATCATATTCTATGGGCATGTATCTGAGGTTTTCCTCAACTTCCCATGTTTAACACACAGTATGCCGCAAGTTTAACGTCCAGCGGAGACGGATCCGACTGATCAGAACAATGACTTGAGTGGATTATATGAGTGCAACCACTGGGGGGAAGCACTGATGTTGGGGCCAACGCATGGTTGAACTCCCGGTTACTACTGAGGGTAGTGGGGTATGAGGTGGCACGATCCCACTGGGATGTGGCGGCCCAGATAAGAATCAGGATGGATGATGGAGCGGTTGAATGAATTGTACGGTGAATGGTATAGAACCGCCATGAAGATGACAATAGTTTTGGTCTTGAGCCTTGAAGGGGCTTCCTACGTATCCCCATGGTAGGTAATTAAAGTCTACGTATTTAATCTGATGACGACTTACCGCTGATTGGGGTTCCAATGAATTACCACTGAATAGAGTGACAACGTCTTATCGCTGAAAGGGACTGGAAACAACTTACCACTGAATGGAGTGACAACGACATACCGCTGAAAGAGGTTCACATTTTAACTTCATGTGGGACGGGGGAGAACCGACGTTAAGGGGGGTTGGAGTGACCAATGGGTGGTGGGATTGAACCTCAGGGAGGCTTCCTATGTACCCTGCCTTAGTAGGGATCAAAGACCCCATAGTTTGTAATTGGTGTGGGTCTTACACTCTAGGCTTCCCAAGGTGTTGGTGAACCGATGTGATGGTTTTCGGAACAAATGGATATTGGGAATGAAACTTATAGAGGCTCCCTAAGTACCTTACTATGTCAAGGATCAAAGTCCACGTAGTTCAGGATAATAGTGTGGGGATTACACTCTAGGGTTCCCAAAGTGTTGGTGAACCGACGTGAAGATGGTCGGAACCAGTGGTTGTTGGGCTTGAACCTCAAGGTGACTTCTAGCGTACCTTTCCTAGAAAAGGATCAAAGTCCATGTAGTTCAGGTGGTGGTGTGGGTCTTACACTCTAGGCTTCCCAATTTGTTGGCGAACCGACGTTAATATGGTTGAAACCAATGGTGGTTGGGCTTGAACCTTAGGTAGGCTTCCTACGTACCTTTCCTTGGCAAGGATCAAAGTCCACGTAGTTCAGGTGGCAGTGTGGGGCTTACACTCTAGGCTGCCCAAAGTGTTGGTGAACTGACGTGAATGGGGTCGGAGCGACCAATGGATGGTGGGCTTGAACCTCGTGGAGGCTTCCTACGTACCATGGCTTAGCAAGTATCAAAGACCACATAGTTCAGGTGGCGGTGCGGGGCTTACACTCTAGGCTGCCCAAAGTGTTGTTGAACTGACATTAATGGGGTTGGAGCGACCAATGGATGGTGGGATAGAACCTCATGGAGGCTTCCTATGTACCCTACCTTAGAAAGGATCAAAGACCACATAGTTCAGGTGGCGGTGTGGGGCTTAAACTCTAGATGCCCAAAGTGGATGTCCTGGTTGGTGCTTACTCAATGCCCACGTGAGACATGCTCGGTGTGAGAAACAAGAGGTAGGAGAGACCTGACAATTATGTCGTGAAAGGTGCATCTGTGGGAAGTGTATTGGGGCTTACACATGGTTAGCAGCCCAAAGAGGAAACAAGGGATTATGCATTGTTAGCATCCCGAAGAGGTTGGGACTTACTTAATGATGGAGGCCCGGTGGCGACAAAGAGTAGCGGGAGAGGGATTTGGTACCGATGAAAGGAGGGGTCCGATGTCCATTCCCCCCTGGTCCTTGGGTCCGAAGAAGAAAGGAGGGCCAGGGACGCTGCCTCAAGCAAGAAAGCTAGGGGCTTACACCAAGATGGTTTCCCTTTCCCTGTAAACAAAATCCGCTCCAATAAGGAGGATATCATCCCTTGTGAGGGAAGATCTCATCCTCGTGGAGACCAATGGGCACAGAGAATGTCCATGGTGGGGGAAACCTACCTGCGAGGCATGGGGCGAGGTCACAGTTTAACATCATGTGCTAAGGATAATGGTGCTTGATAGTTTAATATCCTGCAGCTCGGATAAGGTGGGTTTGCTCCGCACCCCTAGGACGTACATAACCGATACCCTCTACACATTGGTGAAGAGTGGGGACAGACATTTCCATGTCTAGGGTGTGTTATGGAGTGAACCATTGGGGGGGTCCACGTTACCGTGGCTATGCGAAGAATCAATAGCCATTATCATGCCTATGCGAAGAAGCATGAGGCGATGCAACGAAACGGGCAGTGTCGGCCAAGGAACATTGAAATCACATCATTCAAACCTGTAGGGTCACATGGGAAAAGGAATTTCAAATCAGAGGGGTTCATAGGCAGGGGCCTTGCGAGGCTCTGCTGCTCTACGTGGTGTAGGGAACTTGCGAAGGGGTGTGCTTCGCGAAGTGGGGCACCTCATCCTAAGCATAGGGAAGAGGTTCATGTAAGATGTGCTTCATGAAGTGGAAGGGCATTCACAAAGCACTGCCTTGCAGAGAAAAGGTGCCTCGCGAAGCAAGGTATCATAAAGCAATGTGCTTCACGAAGTAAAGTGACCCTACCTTGGCATGTGGATCATGTGTACATGAAGGGTGTTTCATGAATCACACATGCTTTGCGACGAACCGGGTCCCCATGGGGATCCCCTTCCTTTGTGGAGGCCCTTAGGCTCCATGAAAGGCACCAATATCGAAAGAGGGGGTTAAAGAAAGGAAAAGGGGAGGCACTTGATAGAGTAGAATCACCTCACACAGCTCATGGTTCGAAGTGTAGAAGGTGCTTCACGATTTGGGAACTACGAAGTTTAAAGGTCAGATAATCCGCCCTCTTGGACTTGGGGGGAGGCCGGTATTTATAAGGTAGAGGCAACGCGAAGTAGAGCTCGCTCAAATTGAAGATGGAGCCCGCTACATGGCAGGCTCATGAACGTCAAGTGCGGTCGCGAAGCGTTACTGCCTCCTTGCTCTGCGGCGGGCGCGATGTGACCGAGGCTCCATGAATGGTCTTCGCAAGGTAGCCCCTCAAGGATTTCTATTTCTTCATCTTCTTCTCCCATTTTGGAACCAACAAATGCCCCCCCTCAGACTTAGAGCTGTGGAGAAATTGAGGGTTGAAGTCTGAGGGCCAATCACCAAAATCCTCGATCATTCATGAATCTGTATTGTGAAGAGTGATCGCGAGGTAGATAGGTGATGCGCAGGACGAGCACGCCGCGAAGCTCGGCACGAAATGGACATGCCGCAATGCTCTGAAGGTCGTCACCTATATAAAGGGGATCTGACCACTCTTTTTTCCTTTCCCCTATCCATGAAATTTTCTTTTTTCACCCTCGATTCGTGAAGATCCGTGTACTCCGTGATTGCTCTCCACGAATCAGGTCTTCGCTTCATGGTGCACAATGAGTTTTTTACTCCACATTAGTGCTTCACAATCTTACCCTTGAAGGTGTTGGAAGGACTCCGTGAATAGGCTTCGTAAACGATCTCCGTGAATGAGCTTCACAAACCAACCAGAAAACCCTCCAAGTTCTAAGACTGAATGGCTCATCAAGAAGCTGCTGAGGGTGTTCTTGTGGATGACACCTGGAGGGATGAGATGGAAAATAGTTTAGGTCTAGGAGAGTTAATCTGGAGCCACTCTGACCATGATTCGTTGGTGGTTCTACTGTTAGAGAGCCAGAAGAACTACCCATTGTGTAAGAGGTTTACTTTTTATGGATTTAGGCTGAGGGATGACGTCTTCATCCTCGAGTCAAGTTGGTACGAACCAGCTTACTGGTTCTGGAGTACGCCATGCCAGCACCAATGGTTCAGGGTGGATGATGGCCATGCCCGGGAAGACTTCACACCCGTCATTGCTAACTGCCTATATAACCACCTGAATAACGTTGATGGGAAGGCATTGCAACTGGAGACGTCGCCTACTCTGTAACACACGATACTGAAGGCAGCATCGAGGAACCCGAGGAAGGGGTGGTCTGAGGAATGGGACCTGTGCCAGAGCGACAACTTCACAGATGATTGGGCATGGTCCTACTAGGTAGGTGCCTCGTGTGAGGAGATTGAGCCTGAGTTGAGGAGAGTGGGATTGTATGAGGTGGCTTGGGCCTCCCAATTCCACATATATCAACTGAAACAGCTAATGTCAGAGTTGTTGAGTAGGTGGTCGTCGAGGACCAATACCTTCTATTTACACCACAGTGAGGTTGGTATTAGTTTGTGGGATATCCACCAGATTTCGAGGGTCCCAATAATGGGGGCTATGTATGATGAATTCTTCCCTGTCATAAGCACGTGGGAGGATCTGGAGAAGAGGCTGCGGCTGGCAATGGCATTGATGGAGTTGGTGTTGCGAGAGTAAAAATAACCAGTGAGAGATTTCCACATTAAGCGGTTTTTCAATATGTTCCTGAATTTCCCGGTAGACCGACAGTTTTCGGTGAGGCCTCAGACTTTCCTGAAGTGGGCTCAACGGGGCAAGGAGCACTCGTATGGGTGACTTTTGGAGGACAGCCAGTGGAAGACCTGGGGGTTTAGCGTCAGCACTGAGCAGCAACCAATAGTCAGGCTGGCGGCATTTATTGAGGCTCTTATATGTGGTTGGATCTTTCTGATGAGGGATACCATCATGGGAGTATGCCCAAGAACATTTATCATGGTGTCCAAGTTGGAAACAGGAGGGCGGGTAAACCAAGGAATCCCGATGCTCTCCAAACTGTATAAGATGTTGTGGCATATTAGTGAGGGGAAGAGGCCACATAGGGTATGTGGGCCGTTCAACCTCCTGTATGGGTGGATAGAGGCACATATCAAGGGGGTTTACGAATACCCAAACCCTATCTCTCATCTAGGATTGGTCTTCTGTCCATCAATCCTGAACGCTATAGAGAGCTTTCCGGCCAAGTTGACCACACCGTTTATGTGGAAATGGGTGTGGAAGGTCGAAGAGTTCAATTTTCACCCATTTCTGTTGCCGATGGGGGTATTTAATGATGACAACCAGGGAACAGAAGAGCACCACGCATATCTTCTGGCCTTCTGAGGTGGAGTCTTGGTGGAAAGAGTGGATGGTTATCCCTTCTACCAGCCGTACACCCCACACCGGTTTGCAAGGCAATTATGGTGCATGCAACGACTGACCCCATGGGTCTATTTGGAGGTGCGCTACTAGGAACACCTATGTGTGATGAGGCAGATGTGGCTCATGTTCACATGGGAAGACAGAAAGATGAAAAACAAACATCCTCTGCCTACCGTCATCTTTGGGCTGGTGAAGGAGTATTCCATAAGCTGGGATGTGGCCTATCTAGGGGATAAGATAAAGCAACCAACCATTTGGGTCGGTGATGGAGAACCTCCCCGACCTCAAGGCCGGGGCCGGATGGCAGCAAGGGCATACCATGGTGGCAGAGCTGCCGTGGCGATGAGGCCCACACCGGTTGAGGGTGAGGCAATAGCCTTAGATCCTGTAGTGGTAGTGGACCTGACAATTCTGGAAGAACAGTGCCATCCAGAAGGGAGGCCACCGAGATGATTCCTCAGGATACCCACCCAGGCTTCGGGGAAGTGGTTGCGCCATATCGACATGCCGGAGGATGCTGTCTTCCCGGAGGCCTCAGACATCTGGGAAGTCAACATGAAATTCCTTGGCTCTGCTGAGTTGTGGTAGCACCTAAACCATCTCAGGATGGACTTACCAGGGATATTCCCTATCCGGGTCGGCTTTGTAGTTCCCCAGGCGGAGGCGGAGCGGTACCTAGAAGAGCTAGGGGACTTTGTGCTATCCCGGGGTGACCCTCTTCCAATGACGGACAATTTCAAGGTGCTTCTAGACCACACCACTCCCCCGCATTTGTCGTCCACTGATTTAAGATATCACTTCCCTCTACCATAATAATTAGAAGAGTCCTCCTGGGGAGATGAGGCTAGGAGAGGGAGCCTGTTGGAGGATGGAGAAGTTGGAGATCAAGGCTTGGATCATGAAGAGTTTTCAGAGGCCCTTTAGGTAATTGTTTTTAAAAAAAACCTTTTTTGAGACTTGATTTTAGGTCATTCAAGACCCCTTTTTAACATTTGAACCATGTAGGAGATCTTATAATACAGAAATCGTTCTCATCCCTCAGCAGATGCAGATGTGGGACCATCAGGATCTACGCTTGCCACCACACCTATTATTGCATCTAGTGGGGCTAGGACACCTAATGAAACCCCTCCAGAGTTTTCGGACCTTCCGACCATATAAGGGGGCCACATGTTGGGGTCCTGAAGACATCAACCCAAGAGCGATACTAAGGATTCGATCTTTGTATGCCCCCTCTAATAATTTTGTGACTATCATCCCCAAATCATGTTTACTAACGTCCATATCCTTTTTGTTTTTTTGGTGTGTACAGTTCTTCAAATGGTGTGGGTCACCTTGGTGAGGTTGGTTGAGGATTCTTATAGAGTCCTTCCCAGGGGAATTCCGATGATTGTGGAGGTGGAGCACCAAAACGATCGAGCGGTGAAGCTCCCAATCACAGGTGGGATTGTCAGCGGGGCTGAACCCGAGATCTTTGAGGTAGGATCCGATGATGATGATCGATCAGATAGTCCAGGTCCTTCCATGCCCTATCAAACACCAAATGTGTACCCTACTAAATAATTCTTGGGGACGTTCCCTGCGTATGAGGCTTCCAATCGCGCCGACTGGGAGGAGACGGCCTCTGACGAAGAGGATAGAAAGACAGTTCATCACCGATCAAGGCAGTTGATCAAGTGCTTCATTGTTGACACCCCCAAGCACTATGGTTGGATGGGATGGATATACTTCACTCGCGACTGTGTGAATTGTGTGCTGGGGGAGTGGACTACCATCATCCCCACATGCTCATCCGTGATCTTATATAGGAAAAGATTCGGGAGTATGACTGTGGCCTTGGTGTGGGCTGGCAGCGGAGGAAAGCGGTAAACATCAAGAGGCTCCAGGAGGATGAAGATGAGGTTCAACGGCTGCAGGAATGGGCGGATGAGCATTCCACTTCCCTTGGCATGCAATCTGAGCTCATCTTGCTGCTGAAAGCCCAGCTAGCAGAGGCTGAAGAGTGCATGAAGAGAGCCTATGAGGAGATGACTGTCATTCAGACAGACATAGAGTGGGCCCAGATTGTGGCTGATGAATTGCGCCCCATCACTGTCGAGGAGGAGCAGGAGCTGAACAGGCGGGCACAACTCTTGGAAACCACCAACCAGAGTGTGGCGGAGCTACTATTCTCTATTTAAGAGGTTAACCCATCCATGGCATGAAACGACCCTCAGGTACTGTAATGATTACTAAAGCTCAATTGTAGTTTCATTCTTTGATTGTTTGATGCCATAGCATTCAAGAGTTATGTTGTTTACATTGGTTTATTTCATTTTCTTGATATTCATGGAGCATCCAGCGATCATTCCCTAAGCTCACGTGGGTTGGGACCGATGTGAGAAACAAGGGATGACCACCTTATCACCCCCATCCAAATGTAGGAGTGGAAACCAAGATTTGGGCATTCGATATTTGAACAACCGGCCCGGATTTATGGGGGGGGGGAATGGGAGGGACCTGACTGGATAATGAATCTCTAAAAAAATAAGAATTATTGTTTTCCTAGTGTGCTCTTATGCACGAATGGGGTGATTCCAAGGGTACTGGAATCAATCCGAACAGATGGGAATGGAAGGTGTGAATCACAATACCCAGGATTCGGAACACTGTGGGGGTGGCTTGATAATAAAGAATAATTGTTGAACGTATTCGAAACATAGTATCCTTATTGTGTTATCATAGAATGGAGATAGAAAATGAGGTTCAACCATTGAACGCATTCGAAACAAGGGGAATGACTCAAAATGTCATCCATTAGTCTTTCAGAATGTTGGCCCAGGACAATAGGTGGGCCATAGGCCAAGCATCCATACTGCTAGGGGGTTCCTATAGACATAAAAGAGGATGAGGGTCCGAATAAGGGGAACGCAATGCGTGGAATGTGGAGTGGTGGTTTGTTCGAGCATAATCCAACACTCCTGAAATTACGCCACCATGGTGAAATCACATTAGATGGGCGCATCGTTTTGATCAAGGATCATTCCTTATTTTAGATAGGACCTCTCTAGAGAGGGAATTGTCGCTTCACAATGTCATTATGGGGCATCCTGAACTTGTTCAGGGAAAATCTATAGTTACAAGGTTCCCCACAAGGGGTCAGGCTAGGGGGGCGAAAATGAGGAGGAATAGGATTTATGATTCCTGGGGCTGAACCCAAGGCAAAATTCCTGGGTGTCTCTACTTATCCCATGAGGATGGGAATCAAGCCATACGTTGTTCTAAGGGGTGGCATGGCAAGGTACCAGTTTTAGGTACAAAAGGATCATGAGGGTGTGTCCCTCACACCAAAAGAAGTGGTATTTGTTGTATCGTGTTTGTCCTTTAGGGTGAATGTTTTTTTGTGAAGTGACAAGCCTAGGATAGAAAGTCTCGGTGTCACCACATGAATCAATCCATATATAGGAATTAAAAAATTGTATGGTGTGTGACTAATACCAAACATGGTGTCCCGTTGAGTGAGGACATCATGATGCGGTGCCGTTTTTCTTCGTGCAACCAGGATGATAATGTCACAGTTTAAGGTCATGTGATGGGACCATGTGTGCATTTTAACATCATTTGGCAGAGACGTAGTAAAGATGAGGATAAAGAGGGAATGCTCACAGTGTAATAAAACAAACCTGACGTGAATGAGGACATAATCCCATATCAAACTGTATGCAATTCCAAGAAGGAAACCATGGGAAAGGAGCCAAAATGGAGGTAAGAGGGTAAGGGGTGGGAGAAACTAGCACCCAATTGAGTTGGAACTGAAAACGAGACGTTTGGGTGTTCCTACATATCCCACGAGGTTGGGAATCAAGACACACGTAGTTCTAGAAGAGATCTTAGTTTATGGTCTTCAAGATCGGACCATGGAAAAGGGAAGTCAGCGCAGAGCCCTGAATGATGCCTTTACTACGGATTTTTCCTATTAACGTGCAAATTCGCACTAACGGATAGTGTCAGGAGGGTCAAAATTAAACTTGTAAATGATGGGGTGGACAATGATGTGAATAATGTAACCAACATTCAAGGCTTAATGGGGTTCACATGATGATGGAGGATGACTGTTGACCTTGTTCAAAACATAGCATCCATATAACGTTATCCTGTAATGAAGACAAACAAATGAGTGTCGGCCACTAACCATATTCTCAACGTTGGACCTGTATAGAGTTGTTGTTTGAAAATTTTGAGTACATTGGACCATGATGGTAAGAGAGCCCTTGGTCCTAGCATCCATGCCATTCGGCAGTCCCTTCGGGTGTGGAAGATTATGGAAGACCAAATGAAGAGGAACACAAAGACTGAAAAAATGTGTGAAAGCAAGTCCATGTAAAATCAGACACTCCAAATGCTAAAACAGGATACTCTTAAGTATATTGGTGCATCGCCGATGAGGGTCGAGTAGGGTGATCAACTTGAGAGTAACCAATTTGATGGGATGAGTATAGAATATGGGGATAGAGAACTCCCAGGAGGGAGAGGTATGTGGCGTGGTCGTTAAAACCCAACGTGAATGAGGACATAGTCCCATACCACACCATATACTCCCCTCCCCGAGAAAGGGTAGCCCAAGTGGCCAAGGTGAAAGGTAGACTTCTATGAGATAGTTCTAGACCCTAATTTTAGAATTTTGGGTGGTCCTACATATCCCATGAGGATGGGAATCAAGCTGTACTTAGTTCTACGAAGGGGAAATACAAACAAGATCTTAGTTTAAGGTCTTAGAACTCGGACCATGGAGAAAGGACTATCCCAAGTAAAGGAGAACCCTAACCCAATCCCTAAGCCCACATGAGTTGAACTCAGTGTAGGAAACAAGATTGGATAAGGTATTTTCAATACGTGAAATACATGCAAAGGGGATTTTGTAGAGCCCCAAATTATTGCCTTATCACGACTATTTTTTATTGTCTTACTGATGCGCACTGAGGAATAATACCATGAATTTCGAAGTTCTACTTGGACATGTTGATGTGAAGAAGGATGTGGATCATGTAACCAACATTTGGGGTTTAATGGGATTGGTGTGACGATGCAGGATAACTGTTGACCGTGTTCGAAACACAACATCCATATCATGTTGGCCTGAAATGGGGACAAACAAATGAACGCTGACCACTGACCATATTCTCAACATGGGAATTGTATCGATTTGTTGTCCAGAACCATGGAGGATGTTGGCTCGTAATGGTCGGAGGTCCCTTGGGCTGATAATTCATGCCATTTGGGGGTCCCTTTGGATGTGAAAGGTGATCGAAGCCCTAATGAGGGAGAACATGAAGCCTAAAAATGGGTGAAAGCATGTCCGGGTAGAGTCTGAAAATCCAGGTACTAAACCAGAGTACCCTTAGGCACATTGGTGAATCGCTGAAGAGGGACGAGGGGCTCGTCATGAGAGAGGCCAGTTTGGAAAAATGAAGATAGCACAAGGGGATGAAAAACTCTAAATATTAGGAGGTAAATGGCATGGTTGTTACACCACGTGATGTGAGTGAGAACATAATCTCATACCACACCATATATTCCTATTTTGGGGGGAATGTGAGCCAAGGAGACAATATGGGGCTGGACCCAAAGACGATGTGGTCGGGCAGTCCTATGTATCCCATGAGGATGGGAATCAATCCACTCGTAGTTCTAGAATATCACATAGGGGTATGATACCATAATGAGGGGGGTGTATGGTAAGGTGAGTAACCCGATGTGAATGAGGACACAATCCCATACCACACCCTACAAACCTAAATAGGAACTTGCGCTGGGGTCCTGAAAATGCAAAGGGGCCTGAGGCTGGGCCTCATATGGTAAGGCCCGGTCAACTCGTAGTTTAGCGTCTTGTAGTGAGGACAAAGATAGGGGTAAGATTCCTCAAACAAGGGAGGTGTATGGTGCGGTGAGTAACCCAACATGAATGAGGACATAATCCCTTACCACACCTTAAAACCCTAAATAGGAACTTGGGATGGGGGCCCAAAAAGGCCAAGGGGCCTGAGGTTGGGCCTTAGATGGGAAGGCCCGGTCAATTCACAGTTTAACGTCTTGCGGTGAGGAAAAAGATAGGGTAAGATACCCCAAACAAGGGAGGTGTATGGTGCGGCGAGTAACCCGACGTGAATGAAGAAATAATCCCATACCAAACCATACAACCCTAAATAGTAACTTGGATTGGGGTCCCAAAAAAGGCCAAGGGGCCTAAGGCTGGGCCTCAGATGGGAAAGCCTGGTCAATTCTTAGTTTAACGTATTGTAGTGAAGACAAAAAAAGGGGTATGATACACCAAACAAGGGATGTGTATGGAACAACAAGTAGACCAACGTGAATGAGGAACAAATACCATACCACACCATACAACCATAAATAGGAAATTGGGCTGGGGGCCCGAAAAGGCCAAGGGGCCTAAGGATGGGCCTCAGATGGGAAGGCCTGGTCAATTCGCAGTTTAACATCTTGTAGTGAGGAAGACTGCCTCATCACAACTCTTAGGCCCATGTGAGAAGTGCTTGATGTGGGAAACAAGGATTCAGATGTGACTTTCCCCATCATATGGGGGTCTAATAGCTAAAATCGCCCAAGGGGAGGTCGCTGCTTAGATATACAATGGGGTAGAATAAACCACTGCGCTCGATGTTTGGGACATCTTGGGGTGGATCTAATGAAAAAGGATAGTTGTTGACCACATTTGAAACACAATGTCCTTATAGTGACCTAGAATGGGAACAACAAATGAGCATCGACCACTGACCATATTCGCAACGTGGGACTTTTATCAATCTATTGCTCAACATACTCAAGGGTGTTGGATTGAAATGGTAGGAGAGACCTTGGGCCTAGCATCCCTGCCGTTCGGGGGCCCATCTAGATGGAAAGGATGATGGATTCTCAATCAAAGGAGTGGGTGAAGCATAGTTGTACCCATAAATTTTAAAATCAAGCAGGGCGGTGAAATAGGTGGACACCTCTGGGGAGTGGGACGTATGATAGAATCGAGATGAGCTCAACGTGTCTTGAGGAAAGAACCTGCACCACACCATAAGTCTGGACCTGAGGGGAGGTTTTGACATTTGGGATGGGCTAAAAGACGAAATGTCCGGGTGTTCCTATGTATCCCATACAGACGGGAATCAAGCCGTACGTAGTTCTTGAAGGCCATGCAGTTTAACGTCATGCGGTAAGGACGTGGGAGGATAGAAGAACTGGGAGCAGGCACATTGTGTGACCGTTATAATCCTAGAATGAGTGGTGATAAGGAAACCTACACCATGTCATGTAAGGATCCTTCCCGAAAACTATACCTAGGGGGAATAGTCAAAGAGAAGAGTTTGGGGGATGGTCTCAAGGAGAAATGCTTGAGCGTTCCTATGTATCCCATGAGGATGGGAATCAAGCCAAACATAGTTCTAAGGGCGCAATTTAACATCTTGCAGGACGATGCATAGTTTAAAGTCATGTAGGACTGACCAGTTTAAGGTCATGATGGACCAAACAGTTTAGGGTCATGCCGGACCATCATCCAGTTTAGGGTCATGTAGGATGAGATAGTTTAGGGTCGTGCCAGACCATCATCCAGTTTATGGTCATGTAGGACCAGATGGTTTAGGGTCGTGTCGGACCTACAGGCTTAGGAAAAGTATTGTTTTAGGAACCTGACATTGGTGGGAGGAGTTTTATGCTCACCATCCATGGTCACCAGGGAGTATGCACCATGGGGGTAAAACATGTGAATTACTTAATGTCCTTACCATTTGGGCTCCAACATGGGTGGTTTCTTGCTAGGGATCATTGGTGTCTAGAGTTCCAATACCAAGCTGCCTTGTAGTAAATTGTGGAGGCGAAACTTCTTGTTGAAGGCTCTAGAAATATTATTTTGATGCCTTTCCAGATTGTGCAAGGCACAAAGCCTATTATCGTCAAGTGCCTCCAATTCAACCAGATGAATTTTGGATACCTTATCTGGAACCTAATGGTCATAGAATTCTATGCTTAACGAAGACAGCTGGATCTCAATGGGAAGGATGACCTCATCTCCGTACACCATGGAATATGGGGTCACCTGGGTGGAATTACGAGTCGTCGTCCGATAAGCCCTGAGGGAGTTGGGGAGCTTGTCCGGCCAACTCTTCTTGTTCTGAAAAACCATTTTCTGAAAAATGTTACAGAGGTTTTTGTTAAACGCCTCGATCTATCCATTTGCCTGTGCGTAGTAGTGGGAGGTATGGTTCGAACGGATGTTGTACTTGGTGTTCAATTTCTTCAACTCGGCTGCTCGAAAGTTTGTGTCGTTATCGGTGTGGATGGCATGAGGAACTCAAAACTGGTAGATGATATTGGAGATCATGAAGTCAATGATAGAACGGGCCTTGACCACCTTGGTAGGAACTGCTTCTGCCCACTTGGAAAAGAAATCTGTGGTAGTTAAGATGAACCTGTACTGGCAAGCTGTCACCAGTGGATATGGTCCCACGACATCGAGTCCCAATAATGAAAATGGCCAAGAGTACTTGGTGGAGTGGAGAGGTTCTGGTGGCCGATGCAATAAGTTAGCATGAATTTGGAAAGAATGATATCTCTTGGCGAACTTGATGCAATCATGGATCATGGAGGGACAGAAGTACCCCAGTCTCCGGATCTGATGGGACAGCTTTGGCCTTGACTGGTGAGCTCCACAGGAACCTGCATGAACCTCCTACTTGACCTGAGAAATCTAGACTCCTTGGATGCAATAGAGGATAACACCATCGAACCCGCACTTATAGAGGATCTGTTCAATACTGGGACCACGCTGGAGGGTAAACTACAGCGCACGACATCGGATTCCCTCGTGCTCGACCTGATCAACTGGTAGGTAACCATTTTGGGGATACTCGACAAAGGGGGCTCTCCAGTCGGGGGTCGTTTCAACCACTACATCGGAGGAACCTGGGGGTCCTGATGTGGAGGCTCTGGTGGTAAGATATCTTACTCGTAGGCCATCGTCATCATCTGGGCTGACAAGAGCAATGAATATCTGATGTTCCATTTATATAATCAGATCATCCTACTCGGATTCTGCAAGTGATGTAGCCAGGCTGGCCAAGGCATCAACTCGACCGTTCTGAGATCGATAGACAAGAGTAACTTCCGACCGAGATGGGAACTAGGCCATTAGCTGGAGGGTGTGCCCCAACAATTTTACGATCTCTACCTTTCTGACAACATAGTGACAATTGATTTTCTTGATGACTATTTCGGAATCAACTTTCACATGAAGATGGGGAACATCGATCTCGAGGGCCAGATCAAGGCCAGTGATAAGATCTTGATAATATTCCTCATTGTGGGTGCAGCCTTCCGACAACAGGAATGAGTACGAAAGAATCGTTTGCGCCAGGGTAATGAAGACAATACCCAGGTCCCCTATGTTGTGTCTTGGATAATTGATTATTATACTGTTGGGGCTCTGGGAGGAACCATCAAATTGAATCTATCAAAATGGGATGGCATGATCTACCGAGAGGATTGCCTCATTGGGAAAATCCAGGTCTAGGGACTGGTCACCAGGAGTTGGATGGGCTGCAAGGAAGTCTTCCAATTACTGTCCCTTGATAGCTTTCTGAGGGAAAAACCTGATGTCAAACTGCTGAAGGATTACCGACCACCGTGCTAGATGGCCATTCAACATGTGTTGGTTCAGAATGTACTTCAGTGGGTCTACCCGAGACACCAGCTTTACCTCATGGTGCTGTAAGTAATGTCGCAATTTATGTACTGCGAATACTAGCGCAAGGTAGATCATTTCAATGGGGGAGTATTTGGTCTCTGTATTGATGAGAATATGATGAAGTTAGTAGAGACTATTCTCCATACCCTCATTGTTATTCTGGGTGATAATGGAACCAATAGACCATTCTAGGGTAGTCACATACAAGATCAGTGGTTTTCCGGAGACGGGTGACATCAGGACCAGAGGCTGGAGAAGGTACTGCTTGATTTCCTAGAACGCAGTCTGGAACTCTTCATCCCATTCATAGGCAAATCCTTTCTTCATGAGCTGAGAAAATGTCTTACACTTTCCGGCCATATTCGCAATGAATCGGCGTATGTAGGCTAAGTGACCTTGGAAACATCTAAGCTCCCAAATATTGCTCGGGGGAGGCATCTGACTGATGGCCTTGATCTTCATTGGGTCGATCTCGATGCCCTGGTACCTGACAACAAATCCAAGAAACATCCCACAGGTGAATCCTGAGGCACACTTCAACGGGTTCATCTTCAGGTGGTAGGAACGGAGGAAGATGATCACTTTCTCAAGGTCCTTGAGATGGTCTTGGCCCCAGTGAGATTTGACCACCTAATCGTCTAAATAGAATTCCACCAACCTCCCGAGGATTGTCTTGAATTTGAGGTGCTTGGACCGCTGATAGGTGGAACATACATTAATTAAGCCAAAGGGAATAACCTAGTAACAGAAAGTACCTTGGGGCACCCAGAATGTTGTGGACTCCTCATCCTCCAGGGCCTTTCAGATCTGGTTTTTTTCTAGAGTAACCATCCAAGAAGAAGAGGTCTTGGAACCTAGCCATAGCATCGATCAACAATTCTGTCACCGGAAGGGGAATGTCATCCTTTGGATAGTGACGGTTGGGATCTTGGAAGTCGATGCAGACCCTGATCTGTCCGTTCTTCTTCCTGACTGTCACAATGTTGGCCAGCCACTTGGGGTACTGGACCTCCTTGACCATGTTGGCTTCGATAAGCTTGAAAAATTCGGCTTCGACCACGGAACTGTGAGAATGGTGCGTATTTCTTGGAGGCTGCTTAAACCCACGATGATTTGTAGAGAGACCGAGGTAGTGGATGGATACCTGAAGATCTAGTCTTGGCATCTGGTCATAGCTCTAGGAGAATATATCACGATGCTGCTTCAGGAAATCTATGTACCACTGCCGCTCCTCGATGGACATGGCGGCACTGATAAATGTGGGTCTTGGATCCGCCTCGCTACCAAGGATCACCTGTACCAACTCATCGACCGTAGCAGAGACACCCTCTTCAAAGGTGGGGGGAGCGTCCTCCATGTCCTCTTCTTCGCTATGGAGGACGGTTTCCCAATAGGAGGTTCTTTATCTGGGTAAATGGATCCCGATGGGAGGTTGGTGCCATCCTGGGTAGTGGTGGATAGAATATCAGGAGATTCACATGCTACTGAAGCCATAGCAACGAAGGCAGTCGATCCGATCCCATCTGGTCTTCAGGCCAAGGGGCCCCGCTTGATGATATCAAAGTAGTAGTGGCGCGTCAGATTGAGCCGGTTAATCCCAGCCCAGCGAAACAGACACATATGACGTACTACTGTTACCATGGGGCAGACATCCCATTACCGTACGGGGGTTGGAGGCTTCGGGATCACCTGACCCTAGTTTGTGTAGGAGTACGAGGTGATTTACGGCTGTCGCTTGGACTTGGGAATATGCTTCCCTGTTGTACCAGAGACAGCAAAACATTGCCCAATGTATGAGGTTGTGTCCTCCAATCGATGGATCAGGAAGACGTAGGCGTCATCCAGACCTGCCCAGTGGTCAGTTGCGATCGTGGCAGGATCTACCTCACTCGTCTGTATCTGTTTTTCCTTGTTCTTGTAATAGTCGTCATCTGGGTAGCGGGCTTCACAAGAGGTAAAAGGAGATGCATCACCTTTGAGTATGCCTACTCTACTATTAAGGGGGTATTTGAGGCAATGGTGATATGACGAGGGGACCGCCGCATGAAAATGGAGCCATGGTCTTCCCATCAACGCATTGTACGCAATGTCTTGGGAGACAACCATAAACTCAGTACTAGCAACTAGGCTACCAAACTGGGTCTTCAAATGGATCTTACTGACTGGGGTCTACTCTGTACTATCATATCCCTGGATTCTTAAATCGGAGGGAGTCGAGTCATCTTCAGATAATCTCATCTTTCACAGTGTCCGCATTGGGATAAGGTTAATCCCAGAGCCGATGTCAACAAGATAGAGGCGAACCTCCACACCGTTAAATTGGCTAGTGATATACAGTGGTCGGATGAGCCCCTATATGGTATAGCCTTCATGTTCTTCATAGAACGAAACGATGTCCTGAAATTCAGTATTCTTGACCGCTTCAGCATGAAAGGCTTCTGTAGCTGCTACCTCCGTCTCAAACTGGAGGGGGATTCTTAAAGCCTCAGCAAGGGCCTCGTGCATATCAAATGATAGGAGAAGGTCCTATAGGATGGAAATCCTCACTGGGATGCCGGAAAGGTGCTTGAGAATATCATATTTCCGCACCAGGTGTAATATTCTCCTTGTAGGGGGTGCTCTGTGACAGGAGGCATGGAGGGCCCTGCCGGCTGGACCGGTGGCTGGCTGGTGCTGGGCATGTCCCTCTATTCACTAGTCATGGCCGAGAGAGTAGCTATCGGGTGAGGACTGGATGACTGAGATTGGCCTGTAGTAGGGCGAGGCTGGTCGCGGCATGGTCGAGGTAGCTCTGCCTGATCCAGTAGCACAAACGTTGGTGGAGGCGGGCATGACGACACCAGATGAAGAGGCTGCGCGTGCTGAGTTCTACACTGGGCCTGTTATCTGGTCTCACTGGCATGCACAACCTAGTTGGAGGTTCCAACTGATGTTCCCCGACGACCCATGTGGTCGTGGCTCCGCTGACGATGGCGTCAGCTGGGGACGTTGGGGAGGTTCGTCGGGCGCTCCCCCTCATCAGGAGTCATATTGGGGTTTACCAACTCCATGGTATTAACCGAAGCATACCCTTGACTATCACTTGAAGGGAAATCCACTACTGGGTGAATTCAGGGTGGAATACCCATCTCCATAGGCATGAAGTCACTGAGAGTGCGAGAAGACGATGGCATTGGTGGGGTGCGTTGCTTTCCATTACGCCACCAATGCTTGGTCTTCTGGTAAGAGGCATACTGAGATGATTATGCAGAGGTGGTGGCTGCATCTTCTGAAGGCTCTGGATAATTCAACCATGCCTGAATGATACCATGGGCATGAGTGACCATTTTTTAGGACATCCTGTCATCATAATTATGTGACTCACGACTAGAAACTTGGTGCCACTCACCCTCACCATCGCTACTACTGTCTGGCTTTATGAAGATGCATGCCAGTTGTGGCGGTGCTGGGCCCAGCTTGACTATGTTTTTGTCGACCTGGTCTTGAAGCTAGTATTTGAACACATAACACTACTTGAGGATGTTCCCTAGAATCTGGTGATAGGGGAAATAGTTGGGGAGATCAGTGAGTTTCACCTATTCCGGCCTTCTGCACTCAGGGAAACGTATAATCCCCTACTCTAATGAGGTATGGAAGTAACCAAGGACCTAATTTTCATTGAACAAGTAGGTCTGGTATATCCTGTCCGGGAAGGGGGCCCTTGGAGCCTGTCCCTAACGAGGAGTTGGAGGAGCCTGTCGAGGGGGAAGATCCTGATTGTCTTGCGTGGGCGGTGGCGGCGCATTCTGTGGGGGAACCTACAGATTTGGAGACAGACACTTTTGAGCCAGAGGCTGCGCCTGAGGTGGAGGGCCTCTGTGAGGCTGCAGGGCTGGTGCCACTGGTAGAGAATCTAGTTTCTTGGAGGCTTCTATTTGGGCCACCAAAGCGGGCTCGGCTCCGAGATCCCATCTCATGGGACTTACAAGGGGAAACAGATATGCCTGGATGGCCTATTGCAGGGATTCATCCAGGTGCTGGGCCTCATCAGAGAAGTCTCGGAATCCTCTAGGGTAGTTCTGGGTGATCAGAGAAGGAACCTGTTCTGTCATGACATTTTATAAGCACATTGTCAGTAGTTACTCCAGAGTCAGTGGCATGTCAAGGGAGTATGTGAGCCCCTTCCGTCGGGCAATAAAGTCAGTGACGCGTTCGTCAGACCTTTGTTTTCACTTGAAGAGATCTGCGATACTCATTTTTCAGGTGGTAGAGCTGAACTGGTAGAGGAATTTCCAGTAGAGGTCCTCCCAGCTGGTTACGGATCCGATGGGGCGCTGGCTGTACCAGACGAATGCTGGCCCTTCTAATGTCTGAACAAAACAGCGGATCATGGAAGCCTCCTATTGTTTTAGAGTCCCTAACATGGGACCACACCTTGAGTTGAAGTGGCTCTGGTGCTTCGGTGGGTCCCTCGTCTCATTAAAGGGGGAGAAGGTGGGATTCTTGAAACCCGTAGGTCCAAGAATATCATCCACCCATGCCGAATATGGCTCACCATCAGGTGGGATTTCCCCCTGTCGTGTTTCCAGTGCCTCAAGGTAGGATATGAGCGCTGCCATTAGATCATCTAGGAGGGGGTCCCTATCTTGATATGCATCCCTATCTATAAGCACGTTGGCGGGTTCTTCAACATGATAGGCAGGCTCAACGGCTCATGGAGCGGCTGGTGCAGTGACTTGCGGGGTATCTAGGGGAACCCGGGCTGGATTCAATGGATTTCTGTTCCATTCAAGAGGTTGGTGAGACATAACATTCCCTCATTCCATGATCTCTAGCTTCATCCATGTCCATAGGAGTATGATGATCAGTGTTTCCTGGGGGTAGCTCGCCGAGGGGATGTTGTTCCTTCCCCTGCTGTACTGGCCTAGGATTGCCATAGTCGGGCCGTCGCTCTACAGTGCATTCATCCAGGAGTTTGTCGACCAACTTCTTCTTCTCAGCAAGTTTTTTGGCACAACGTGGCCTTCTCGGCGTCCTCCTATATCTTCTGCACTGAGTTGGATGGGTCAGAGTGCATGTTAGCTCCGACATGCTCCTTTCCTTTACTAGAGTTTCAGCTGAGTACCAGTGCCTTAGTGGGTGCATGGAGACCAAGTAGGTTCCTCTGCTGATGAGTAACCCTCCCCAATGGGTCCAATAGTGGTGGAACACCCTTAGGGGGTATGTCATTATCGAGAAGCCCCAGCTCATCCTCCTCATCCACTATGTCGGCCATGTTGACTATGACCTTCCCGGGGTCATGTCTTCGATGTCACCCAACATGTCAGGCTACCATCGGATAGGACCGAAGAGGAAGTAATCATACTTCCCCCAACCATGAATTTTCACGTGGGGGGTAGCCTCCTTGATAATTTTGCGGAGTACCTTGATACTCTGAACGCATTGCTGCTGGAGGGCCTCACGACGACCTGGTGACTCAGGGTGTTGGGCCACAGGGAGTGCGTCCAAATCAACTAGATGAAATTTCTCTCTGATGTCTTCGAAATTCACTTAGCTCCTGGGATAAACCACTCGCCGATGACAAAGACTAAAATGTGTCGCCCAGACGGTGTGGTAGAAACACTCAACTTCCTCCAGGGTGAGGTATTTTGGTATGCAGAAATTTGGTGATGCCAAGGGATAGAACTTCTCGGGGAAGTGGTCCACTGAGAGAATTCTCCATAAACTCCTCAACTCAGATTTAGGGTCTGTCCCTTGATTTCCCCATTCATCAACTGGGGGATCCTGAGGAACTGGCAGTGGTACTGAGGCAAACCGCTGGGACAGGAGGCTAGCCGGTGGAGAGTATGGCGAACTGGAAAATTGGCTGCCGAATCTCAGGATGTCTTTTGAAGAGTGTAGAGACTTGGAATCTACTTCATGATAGGATGGGTTGACAGTCGCGGTTCCTGGCTCAGGGGATAGGGCTAATGATGATAGGTCGCGATGCTTCTTGCCTGCCATTAGTCCTCAGAATAGATCTCTGTGATATCTTGTGGAGGTATAGAGAGCTTCTGGTGACGATGGTGGTGATTTCATGAATGTAACCTGTGGGGTCGCCAGATTTTCATCCTCTTGGATATACCTGCGAAGGGAGGAGGGAATCTGGTGGACCTCACATTTCAAGAGCACCAGGCTGATGCGCCTCATCCCTACCCCGACCCTTGACTCTGATGCGTGAGAGGAGGGTTCCCACGTAGAGTCGTACTCCTCTTCAAAGTCTGAGAATCGGACTGGAATAATCTCTATCCGGACCTTCCCATGAATCTTCTTATAGCAGCGACGACCTGCCTTCCTTCACCTGGCTGTCTCCTTGGGATATGGAAAATTTCTGACATGAGGTCTGTCGGCTGCACTGGTGCTGGGAAGGAAAGGGTTTTAACCTGATAAAGCCGGGGTGCGAGGAGCACCAGGACAAATGTAAAAGGGTACATGGGGAGTACTGGAGTGGGAAAGACATATGAAGGAAATGTAAGAAGCATGGGGAGGGCCTCCATGCCTATTTTCTTGGGCAACCTCAGTACGAGGGGGTCCATGTACTAGTCTAGCCAAACACGAGTAGGACCTCCATACTGGGTGCGGGTGGAGCGAGGCTATCCCTCACCCCTCTGGTTGCCGAGGAGAGTAGGACCTTCACCTGCTGCTGAGAGGACATGGGGAGGATCCCCACATTAATGAGAGACCAGATGGGCAATTTCCCTACCCTGATGGTCAGGGGTAGGAGAAATGACTCCATACCCAGTGCAATGGGCATGGGAGAGGCTTCCGTGCTGAGTATCACTACTGTGGGGAAGACCCTCCATCAGATTGGGGGTGGCCCAGGGCGGACCTCCATGTTGATCCTCGAAGAGGGGAAGGCCCCTGATTTCTGTGGTAGTGGTACTGGGAGGACCTCTGTATTGGGTTCCATCACTGCGAGTTGGTTCGCGGCAGCCACTCCTTGTGCCAGCGACCAAGAGAGTTGACCCAGCCTGCCCATGGGGTACTTGGGGCCTCGATCCGGGTTGATCATATAAGTGACCCTGCTCAGTGAATGCAAATAACTGAGGATATGTGTCGGCGATGGATCGGGCCATAATATTCATCGATGTTGACACCCCTTGGTGGTCGTCCTCCTCAGCCGGTGCCCGACGTTGGCGTTGGGTCAGACAAATTGGGACTGGTGGTGCAGGTACGTAGCTTACCTTATCCTATTCCAGCAAGATCGGGTGGCGGCGCTGACGCGGCCAGGTGGGAGCCCTCATTGGGAGCCCCTGGAATGGGACTCTAACCGGGCTGGGCCAGATGTCACCTACCTCATCAGCGTAAGGCAGGGAGTCACCAAAGAGTTCTGGGGAGAGGCTCCCGAAACAGTTGTACGTCGGGGTGGGGAGCAATGGCGACTTGCGCAGCCCTCAGGGTAGGTTTTGGTGACAAGTAATATATGCCTCCAGATCTAGGCAGGCCATATCCCAAGTTGGGATTATTCCCTCCTCCTCATAGCGTCACATGAGGTCATTGATTACCCTCCATTGAATGACCTCAGATGGGGAGAGGGGGCATGGGCGCCCCATGGTCGTAGATGTAGAGGCCATCGTGGAAGAGGTGAATCCATGTGGAATTGCCATGTGAGAACTTCTCCTACCCCCGTGTAGATGGGTAGGCGGTGATCACATCCCTAAAGTAGCAACATGATTCCTGAGAGCAGGGAGATTAACTCGTCAGTGCTGAAAGAAAAAATAATTGACGACCAATTCCCTAGTTCCATTACGTCTTCCATGGATATTAAGAGGGATCCACGCTAACAACGTCGCAGAACGTGATGTACAACATTCTATTTCCCCTACTTTTGGTGAGTTTCATGCCAAGCCCTCTATTTGCTTGGCAGGACCCGGCGCAAATAACTGGATCTGGTGACACGTCAATCCATTGATTCCTGGAGCGCTACTAATCTCCATGTTGAGGAGAATAACTTCATGTCGGGTTCACCATTTCCATTTCTAATGCTTTCTCATGGGTGCATGCACATCCGTCTATGGAGGACGTGTAGCTGTTGCCCCACATTCCCACTTTCCAAAGGTGGGTGGTATCCATCGCTTATTTAGGGATGTTTTCTCCTTGATCGAAACGGGATGATGGGAGGTCGGTTCTTCCTTCTGTGGATTCCTCCTCGGAACCCATCACCTAGTCCATGTATCCCTTATAGATTTAATATGTTGTTCGTGGAACTATTCCTAGCGCCATATCTTCAAGGAAACGAGTTAATTACACTGCTTTTATCGGGACATTCCAAGGTGTCTGGTCAAGACAACAACCTTTAGTCAGGGGAGTAGTCATGTTGGGCATCACTGGTGTGTCTGGGCGCTGGGACACTGACCCGTCTGTCTTCTGTCCCTTATTATAGGGCTTCTCGAGGGTGTATAATCCCGAGGCATCCCACATCGATCGCAGGGAATCATATTCCATGGGCATGTATTTGAGGTTTTCCTCAGCTTCCCATGTTTTACACAGGTTTTCCGTAAGTTTAACATCCAATGGAGACAGATCAAACTGATCAGAACACTAACTAGAGTAGATTAGATGAGTGAAACCCCTGGGGGAAAACACTGATGTTGGGGCCAATGTGTGGTTGACCCCCTAGTTACTGCTAAGGGTAAAGGGGTATGAGGAAGCATGATCCCCATGGGATGTGGCAGCCTGGATAAGAATCAAAATGGAAAATGGAGAGATTGAATGAAGTGGATGGTGAATGGGATGGAACCACCATGAGGATGATGATAGTTTTGGACTTCAGCCTTGAAGGGGATTCCTACGTATCCCCGTGGTAGGCAATCAAAGTCCGGGTAGTTCATCTGACGACAACTTACTACTGATTGGGCTTCCAAGAATTTACAACTGAATGGAGTAACAACGACTTACCGCTGAAAGGGACTGCCAACATCTTACCGCTGAATGGAGTGACAATGACTTACCACTGAAAGAGGTTAACCGTTTAATGTCATGTGGGATGGGGGTGAACCGACGTGAAGGGGGGTCGGAGCAACCAATGGGTGGTGGGCTTGAACCTCAGGGAGGCTTTCTACGTACTCTGCCTTAGCAAGGATCAAAGACCTCGTAGTTTAAAATTAATGTGGGGCTTACACTCTAGGCTGCCCAAGGTGTTGGTGAACCGACGTGAAGGTGGTCGGAACCAATGGCTATTGGGATTAAACCTCAGGGAGGATTCCTACGTACCTTGCCTTCACAAGGATCAAAGTCCATGTACTTTGGGATGGCGGTGTGGGGCTTACACTCTAGGCTACGCAATGTGTTGGTGAACCGACGTGAAGATGGTCGAAACCAATGGATGTTAGGCTTGAACCTCAGGGAGGCTTCCTACACACCATTCCTTTGCAAGGACCAAAGTCCACGTAGTTTAGGTGGCGGTGTGGGGCTTACACTCTAGGATTCCCAAAGTGTCGGTGAACCGACGTGAAGATGGTCAGAACCAATGGTTGTGGGTCTTGAACCTCAGGGAGGCTTCCTACATACCTTGCCTTGGTAAATGATTAAATTCCACATATCTTAGGTGGAAGTGTGGGGATTACACTCTAGGCTACCCAAAGTGTTGGTGAACTAACATGAATGGGGTCAGAGAAACCAATGGATGGTGGGCTTGAACCTCATGGAGGCTTCCTACGTACCCTGCCTTAGCAAGGATCAAAGACCACATAGATTAGGTGGCGGTGTGGGGTATACACTCTAGGCTGCTCAAAGTGTTGGTGAACTGACATGAATAGGGTCAGAGCGACCAATGGATGGTGGGAATGAACCTCATGGAGGCTTCCTACTTACCCCGCCTTAGCTAGGATCATAGACCACGTAGTTTAGGTGGTGGTGTGGGGCTTATACTCTAGGTTTCCCAAAGTGTATTTCATGGTCGGTGCTTACTCTAAGCCCATGTGATTCATGCTCGGTGTGAGAAATAAGAGGCAGAAGAGACTTGATGATCATGTTGTGAAAGGTGCATTTGTGGGAAGTAGAGTGGGGCTTATGCATGGTTAGCATCCCAAAGAGGAAATAGGGGTTTATGCGTGGTTAGAAGCCCAAAGATGTTGGGACATACTCCAGGATAGAGGCCCGGTGGCGACAAAGCCCAATGAAAGAGGGATTTGGTACCAAAGAAAGGAGATGTCCGGTGTCTATTCCCCCTAGTCCTTGGGACCAAAGAAGAAAGGAGGACCAGGGATGCTGCCTCCTGCAAGAAATCTATGGGCTTACACCAAGATGGTTTCACTTTCCCCATGAAAAAACGCCACTCTGATAAAGAGGATATAATCCCCTGTGAGGGAAGATCTCATCCTCATGGATACCAATGGTTGCATAGAATGTCCAAGGTGGGGGCACCCCATGTGTGAGGCATGGGGCGAGGTCACAGTTTAATGTCATGTGATGAGGACGATTGTGCTTGGAAGTTTAACGTCCTGTAGATCGGACAAGGTGGGTTTTCTCCACACCCCTAGGACTTAAATAAACGGTACACTCTACATCTTGGGAAAGTAAGGGGATATGAAATTTCCGTTCTAGGGGGTGTTATGGAGTGAACCATTGGGGGGTCCACGTTAGTGTGGCTATGCGAAGAAGCAATAGCCGTTAGTGTGCCTATGCGAAGAAGCAAGAGGTGAAGCAATGCAATGGGCAGTGTCATCCATGGGACTTTGAAATCACATTATGAAAACCTAGAGGGTCGCACGGTAAAAGTAATTTCAAAGTAGATGGGTTCATATACAGGGGCCTTATGAAGCTCTGCTACTCCACGAGGTGTAGGGTACTTGAAAAGGGGTGTGCTTCGCAAAGTGGGGAACCCCAGCCTATTCATAGGGTATAGGTGCATATAAAAGGTGCTTTGTGAAGTGGAAGAGAATTCACAGAGCACTTCCTTGTGGAGAAAATGTGTCTCGTGAAGCAATGTGCTTTGTGAAGTATAGTGACCCTGCCTTGGAATGTGGATCACGTGTACATGAAGGGTGTTTCGTGAAGCATAAATGCTCCACGACGACCCGGGTCCCCTTGGGGATCCCCTTCCTTTGTGGATGCCCTTAGTATCTGCGATAGGAATCTATCTCAAAATAGGGGGTTAAAGAGAGGCAAAGGGGAGGCACTTCGCATAGAATAAGTACCTTGACAAACTCATGGTTCGTAGAACAGAATGCGCTTCTCGATTCCAGAGCTAGGAAGTTGAATGGTCGGATGATCTGACCTCTGGGACTTCGGGGGATGCCTATATTTATAAGGGATAGGTGCTGTGAAGTAGATATTGCTCGACGTGAAGATGTAGCCTGCTCCGTGGCGGGCACACGAACGTCAAGTGTGGTCATGTATCGTTACCACCTCCTTGATCTGTGGCAGGCATGGTGTGACCGAGGCTCCATGAATGGTCTTCACGAGGCAGACCCTTGAGGCTTTCTGTTTCATCATCTTCTTCTCCCATTTTGGCGCCAACAATCATTTCATGTAAATAAATAATATCACAATAGGAAATTTCAGTAAAATATTTTCAAGAAGAATAATGTGTTCCTCAATGTGTGGAATGGAAGTGAGACTGAAATTTTATGGTTGTAAACCTAGAGGTTTGGTAAGTAAAATCTGTTTTGTAACCAACTCAAACTTAATTAGCTTTAGTGTCTTCAGTTTACATTCAAATTTTCATGCATTCTCCCTGGATCATCTCATTTGGGTGAAAAAGTAAAATCACATGTGTACTTTACTTTTACTACATTATAGTTATGAGTAATAGATTGAAAGTGTTCCATATAATTAAGGAACAAGATCATTGAAGGGGTAAAATTATAATTTCCATAAACTAATCCCCCCCCCTCTAAGGGTGAATGACTTTTTTGGGGGAATAACATATTGTTTTCCATATTGGTGCTAGTCAATAGCCCTTTGTCTATTTAGATGTGGTATCTTTGAAGAATTTCTAATATATATGATAGTCTAGGTGGGGCCCTAGTGGGTTTGGGAATATCAGAGTGGTATCAAAGTGGGTTGTTAGTCCAAGGGTTGGAGTTTGGAGATAGGATTCATAAATATTATAGGTTTGGGGAAAAAATTCAATACTGTTTATGTTTTTTGTGTTTAGTAGCAAAAAAAAGAGATAATCTATATGATGTTTAATCCAACACATTCATCTTCAATGATTGTGTAATCATTTAGGGTAACTTGAGTACCTAGAGCATTGTTCATAAAGAATAATTAAGTTTTGTAGTGACCCATCTTTCAAAAAAAAAGTTTTCTAGCAACCCAAGTTTTCCCAAATGATAATTAACCTGGTTTTATGTTATGGAGTCTTGTGACTCATTACCAGGGGTAAACTAGTAAATTTATTCTAGTATATGGCCTCATAAAAATTATTGCATCATTTGGTTGGATCCTGGGTGTGGGGTTTACCCTTATGTTGAGCCTGTATAAGATTGATACAATTCTACTTCCATGATAAAAATATTTAATGCTTAAAAATAATATTTTTCCCCCACATATGTGAATTATTATAAATTTTATTTCCCATTAAAAATAAAATCATAAATGTAAAATCTGAGATAGTGGTTGTGCTAGAATGAGAATATTTTTCTAGGAGAGGTATACATTTCATGGGAAGCCTCTAAACCCTATGGTTGAGAATTTGTGGGCTTAAATTCAAATAAAAATAAATTATTATATTTTTTTTATTTTTTTGGAGAATATAAATATTGTGGTGATGTGTCAAGTGTTGTGGAATAAGTGGTTACATGTGGTGATGATGTGGTGAGGGAGGTTCTTGAATCATCCGTCTTGGCACGTCTTGAACCCTACGTAAAATAAATTCTTGTATTTTATAAAGGGGGTTTATTATGAAAATTAAGAAGGGAAATTAAAGATGTGACATTATGACCATAATTCTATCTCCCTCAAATTCCAACTTACCATCTTTTGGAGAAGAAGATTCGCAGTTTCCATTGAGGAAATCATTTGGGAGATGAAATTACCTCTCCCAATATTTACTCTCTAGAAGTGTCCCTTTATCTTCTTAGTATTATTTATGGTGGGGGAGACTACAAAAATTTAGGATTGTGATATGACCATCCATTACTATTTGGGTTAAATGATGGAACATTTAAAAGGGTCTCCAATGAAAACATATACAAATATGACTATCATCAATCAAAAATCCAACCCATGGTTGGAATGTGTGTCTTTCATTGTGGAATGAATTATTCTTGGGTTTTTCATTAAATATCAATTATCCCTTTCGTAAGATTATTCCCTATTTCTTTACATGTTATTTATGTTTTCTTAGTTTAAATGTTTAATTTATCTTCATTTCTTAGGGTGGTGGAACTCTATGGAGATTCTATCAAAATATTATCCCTTTCTCTCTAGTATTCACCCTCACTCAATCTTCTCACCTTGTTCCCTCATGAGTGTGTGATTTTAATGACCCAAACATTTATCAAAGAAAATTCCACTTGATCTAATTAAATGTATTATCTTGTAAAATGGTTTTATAACATATACACTTCCTTGGTTTTACGTTTTTGTATTTTAAAATACCTTTAATAATTGGGAACGTTGCTAATATAGTCGTTGGACAGTGATCACATGATTAGTATAAATATACTGCTTTAAGAAATCCAATTTACTCAGAATGAGGAAGTGATGGCCTCATCCAGCAGAATTGATGTATATGAGGCCCATTTTATGGAGCTCATAAAGCTGGTGGTGTCATTGGGCTTTTCTCTTGACCAAGCCCAAGATGATGTTCAACACGTTAAGCTCGAATGGAACCGCCTACGGGAGAAGTGGAATTAGATAGAGATTACCACCCGAGTGAGGTCATCTGAGCCTCCCCAAGAGTTTGTCACCATCCCACACCTTACCCTTCAGTCGTATGCGGGTTTTATAAGGTGTTATGTAACAAGACCCTAGTACTATTATTATGTACATTAATTTTGTATGGATAATATACATTTATTTTATTATTGTTACTTTGTAAATAGTTTTTGATGAAATAATAGCATTTTTAGTTAATATTCAATTAAGAAATATATTTTGATGAATTAATGGATTTTTGAATTAAATAATATTTTTAAAAAATATTATCACGAAATTACTTTATATTAAATATAAATGATCGTATAATTATTATGAATATAATTATTATATTTTTTAAGGTTTGAAATCCATTTTTATCAAAAATCTTGAATTTTCGATAAATGTTGGTTTTTATTTTAGAAGTAAAAATTCACATATTTATAAAATTATTTAGATAAAATGAAAATTAATTTAGGAATCATGATGTCAAAATTATTCAATATTTAATTTTTTATAATTTTTCGAGACAATCTTATTTTTGTGAAAAAATTAAATACCGTTTAATTATATAATGTATTTTATGACATCATAATGACCAAATAGTTATGTAATAAGATAATATAAATGGTATTTTCGGCCAATATATGTTTTAAAATTAAAATAATATTATTTTATGTTCTATTTATTTATTTCACAAAGCTTTAGTGGACCCTCCAAGTCTTATAAAATAGTTTAACTTTTTAAATTGATTTCTGTGAGAGTGTGACTCACCTCCACATAAGAAAAAATAATATTTAAATAAGTTATTCCATTGGAACTATAAAATAATTATTTCTAATCCACTTTTCCAAAATCCCTGGGAAGAAACCATGGTTTGTTTTGTTGTTTTGATTAGTTTAATGTGTGGTGGCCAAAACCTAAATAATAAAGAATTTCCTATTTTTTCCTACATAAACCATCCTATATCCCACTTCTTATTAACTCAAAGCCTTTGGAGCTTTAAAAACATATTCCCTACTCTCTCTAGAATCATACCAAGGCTCCCCAAGCTCCCAAGAAGCCTATCTCAAGACTCTCCCAAGCCTTTGGGATCACACTTCCAAGTAAGGGATTCCTTCCTTTCTTGTTTTATCCAAGTTTCTTAATATTGTTATGACGTTTTATTTTCAATTATAAATGTTGGGGTATGATTTCACACACCCCCCATTATTCCCTCCTTATGTTTTAATGATTGTAGAACACTTTATCCCTCATTAATAGCTTCCATGTACACCTGTTACCATGCCAAAATTCTGTAAGGAATTTCTCTCTTCTAATTCACATTCAAGCAATTGTTTTGTATTATGAATCTAATTTCCATTACATTTGTGGGGAAATGTATCTATTTGAACCCCTTATGGTCCATTTCATTTAAATATTATGAGACACGCCCTTTTCTCTCTCTTCAACCATTTTTTTTATGAATTCTTAGGTCCTTCCATTATGCTGCTGAAATTGCATCGCGATTTTTCGCAAGTTAAAGTCATTGTGTAGTAAATACCATTATCATTTCTCTATCAAGGGTATTCACATTTATGCACATTTACTTATTTATTATATAGTTTCATGAATGAATTAAAAATTCTTTTATCATGGAATAAATGATAATGTTTAATGAAACCATGTTGTATGACTCATGTGGCACATTTATGCATGAAATGAAATGTATAAGAAGGGTGTGCCCTGATAGCGCTCAAATTCATTGGGTAAAGGTTAGTATCATGATACATAAAATGAAATAATGTTTTACTCTTGCTAATTCAAGTGCAACGAGGGTTTATTCATGCTCCAAATGAAATGATCCTTGGCTCAGTATAATACCATGTAAAGTGTTGTTTCCACATTTCCATGTTATGATAATAATCCTATGGCATGCATTTATGTTCATTTTTTCCTTGTGCTTCATTGATATGACTATTTTATAACATGTACTATATTATTCATGTTATTCCTTGTTTACTCCACTACCAGGCTTTATAGATCACCCTTTTCTTACGCATGTCCTCAGGTTATCCCATGCATTACTATGTACGAGGGAATATATTGGTCATGTAAAGGAAGTTTTAATAAAGATGTTGTGTTTCATGTTTTAATTCGTTATAAATATTCCTAATACCCAAATTTACTAGAACTATATTTCTTCTATGTTTTATAAAGTGAATATTTTATGTAATAAATCATGTTTTAAGTGTGTAATTAAAATTATGGTTTTTATAATTGGTATCAGAGGATTGGTTCAGTTATTTTTGGGATTAGGATTAGAAAACCCCAGTGAAAAACTTTGGAATAAGACTAAGTATAATAAAAACATTCATATGTTTTGGTGAGTATTGAGTAGGTTTTTATCAAGAAAATACATCCATGTCTTGATACGAGCTGGTAGAGGCGGCTCTGGCACAAATGTACCTTGGAGTGAAAACTCTAACAAGGAGTTTCGGGCTTGACCCGTGGTATCCTGGTACACGATAACAGGGCTTGTTATACTATTGGTTACAACAATTCCAAAGGATATGTTTTGGTAAATTCAAAATCTTAGTATGAACCATTGTTAAGGGAATCAAATTTCCCTAAAAATATATGTTGGGAAGTAGATCTTGGATAACATAGATTAAAGACTATTGATTCATAAGTTAAGGAAATAAAAGATATTTATAAATCATCTATTTTTTTACTTGGATTAACCTTTATATGTTTCCCCAAACTTTCCTTTTATTCCATCCAATGGCCGGTAATAGGAGGACTCATGCTAACAACTGAAGTGAATATCAACGTGATGACTGTTCTAATGAGATGCCCAATCCAATGGGAGTGGAAATCTCAAATTTGTCATGATACTATCTTAGATAACTCAAGATTTGAATAAAAACATGGGTCAAGAAGAACATTCAACCCCCCTAAGAAATAACATGTCATAATTGAGATCTTCATGAGACAAAGGCCTCTTACTTTTAATGGATCATCTGATCCCTCAATTTTCAAACAATGGATAAACTCCATTGAAAAGATATTCTCCTTCCTTCAATGTTCCAAAAAAGAGATGGTTCTTTTGGATACTTATCGTATGGAGGGTGAAGCCAAAAAATGGTGGACATTGATCAATAATATGAAGCCTGAGGATGAGATCGATGCATTGGAATGGATGGATTTATAGAAAATGTTTTTCGATAAATATTTTTTGTGCACCCTCCGACTTAAGATGAAAGGGACTTCCTTTACCTCATGGAAAAAAGATAATGAGTCCATCAGAGCGTATGAGGAAAACTTCACAAGGCTTGCATGATATGCCTCCGGCTTTGTCGTTACCCATTAAATCAAGGTTGACTGCTTCTTTGGTGGGCTAAAACATAGCCTATGGTGTTTGTGCATGTGCATATTTCCTTTAATTTGATTTCATGTGATTTTGTTTGATTACTTTTCCTCTGTACTTTAATGATATATTAATTTATGTTATTTGGATTTTTGTGAGTCTTATCATGTTGGAAAGATAAGATATTTATCTATACTTTATTAGTTAATAAGTAAGTTTGAAAGTGCTTATCTATTTATAAACAAATTCAATTAAGTTGCTACTATGGTTTTATAAACTTTACATTTCCCTTTTTTAAAACATTTCTATATTTATTTTACTGAAACATCTACATTTATCCTATTTACATGAAACATGGTTCTATGGAAATATAAAAAGTTTATATTAATTTCATTAGTTTACATCAAAGTCTAAAAATGTCTTTTGAATGTACTTTTAATTACATGAAGTTCGGATATGCTGTTTTGTAGTAGCAGTTTTTCCAGAATTGTTTTGATTTTTTTTAATTATTTTAGGATCTGTAGATTTCGGTTTTATTTTGTTATTTTTTCGTTGGAAATATAATACATATTTCTAAAAATAAGTAGTTTTGACCGAAGTTTGAATATGCTTTTAAAATACCTTAAATATTATTTGAAGTTTGTCAAAACATTTTGTCCAGATTTCTCAAAAAATTATGGTCATTTTTATCTCAGAAGTATGGTTTATTTTTATCTCAAAAGTATGGTTCATTTTTTCTCACAAAAGTATGGTTAATTTTTATCTCAAAATTATGGTTCATTTCTTATCTCAAAAGTATGTTTCATTTTTATCTCAAAAGTATGGTTCATTTTTTATCTCAAAAGTATGGTTCATTTTTATCTCAAAAGTATGGTTCATTTTTATCTCAAAAGTGTGGTTTATTTTTATCCAAAAAGTTTGCTTCATTTTTATATCAAAAGTATGGTTCATTTTTATCTCAAAAGTATGGTTAATTTTTATCTCAAAAGAAGAGTTCATTTTTTATCTCAAAAGTATGGTTCATTGTTTATCTGACAAAAGTATGGATTACTGTTCATACCCTACATTACTGTTCATACCCGACGTTAAAATTCATACCCTACATTACTTTACTGTTCATACCTTACGTTACATTACTATTCATACCTTACATTATGTTACTGTTCACTCCGAAGTTACTATTCACTCCGAAGTTAGTGTTCATTCCGAAGTTACTGTTCATTCTGAAGTTACTGTTCATTTCGTGCAATTTTTTTTTTAAAAAATTGATTTTCTGCAAATATATGGATTATTTTTTAACGATTTTTTCTGTGAAAAATCATCATTAAATATAAGGATCGTAATTAAAAAGTTTTTAATGTTTTTGGTGCTTTATTTAGAGAGAAAAATTAATAAAGTTATTAAACATCTTTTACAAATAAATTTGGACGTTTCAATATTGTTCAAATTCAAATGTTTGAATTTAATTTCAGAATCTGCTGCTAGTTTTCAGCAACAGTTTTGACTACGTTTAAATCATTTTAAATGGATTTAAAATTCTATTTAGAATCATTCAGTGCTTTTATTATTCTGAAGATTTTATTGGAATACTTATTCAAAATGTTTTGAATTATTTTATTAGATATTTATTCTACGGGAATAAAGAAGCAACAAAGCTGCTATTTTAATGGAGATACTTATGAGATTTATTGATTCTATTAGTTTTGAATATCCTATGGAAGCAGAGTTGCTGAAACTACTGGATATTTTCATTCTATATATATATCGTTCACTCTTTCAGAAAAAGTACAACACAATAAAAAGAGAAGGTGTTGTGAACATTGAACCTGCTGTGCATTTGCAACGTCCTGTGTCACTTTGCTTTACCACCTGCTCATTCTCTAAAGTGCTGAATTAATTCTACTACGACTACAATTACTTTGAGGAGACGTGCTGATCTAAACCTCAAGAACTAGTACATGTGCTTTAATTTTTATTTTCTCTTTCATCTGGTTCTGAGTCTGTAACACTACTTCCCATCTCTCACATGCACTCTATTTTTCTATTTTTTCTTTTACACACAAAATCATTATTTGTTATTATTTTTTTCGGGTTGTGACTCCCGAATTCTAAAGTCAGGATCTTAGGGTTGTGACTACCTATATATATATTCAAGACTGTTTGAGTTGTGACTCCCAGTTTCTAAAGTCAAGTTGTAAGGGTTGTGACTCCCCACACAAAAGTCAGTGTTGTGGTTATCCCTCCACTAGAAAAGTATTTTTTAATTGGGTATGATTCCCCTTTAAAAATCATATTTAGTGAACACGTATCTCTCGCTGAGTAGAGAGGTATAAGAGTAGAGTAGGCCCACTTTGGACCAAACTACTATAAAAAAATCCTTGCGTTATTTATTTTTCCGCTGCTTATTAATATTAATAATTAACATTGATAATTAATTTAATTAATAAATTCATTTGATTAAATTTTTTAATCTGGTCTATTCACCCCCCTTTAGACCATCTTCCATTACCCTGTCCGACCTAACAATTGGTATTAGAGGGAAACCATCTTAAGAATAGTTTTTCTCTATATTTCTTTACACCAAATATCATTACCATTGGTTATCCCTTAAGGAATTTATCCAACCAATTTTTTTGAGTCTGCTTTTATATTTTTCTATTCTAACCTATTCCTAGACCTCATAGTCTAAGGATAAAGATCTTATAAGATGGAAGTATTGAACCCAAATGATGCTTGGATTCCTCAGAAGCCACCACATTTTGATGGTAATGATTATGGATATTGGAGATCCCGAAAAGAGGCATACCCCAAACAGTTGAGCTTTGAGCACTGATCTATCATGTCAAAATAATACGCACTTCCTAAAGTTGATCCAGATACTCTTACAGGAATTGATGCTCCTAGATATGGATTAAATTACAAATTCATTAAGATTTTATATTTTGCTATTAACAGAAGTGTTTTTAGTAATGTTTCTGCATGCAAGAAATATCATGATATTCGGAAGACTTTGCAAGTTACTCACCTTGGCTCTAACAAATTGATCCGAACCAATCTTGGAATGCTTCGTCCTGAGTATCAAGACTTCAAGATGGGTGAAGATGAAAATTTTAACCAAATGTTCCATATATTCACAAGCATTATAAATTCAATAAATTCACTTGGAGAATCTTTGGAAAGTACTATACTTGTCGAAAGAGTCCTATGAGCATTACCAAAGAAATGGCATGCAAAGAAAGTTTCCATTGATGAAATCAAGAACTTCAAATAGTACACACTTGATGAATTGATTGGATCACTACTTTAATATGAACTTGAACTGAAGAACGTAGCTGATGAGGAGACAACAAAACAAAAATGTGTAGCATTTAAGTATGAAAATGTTATTTCTAATGACTCTTTTGATACCGATCTACAAGATATTGAAAAGGATGACATGGATCAGATTGTAAATGGACTCTACAAAAGAATGAAAAATAAAGGATTCAAAAACTATTTTAGTCGAAATCCTCAAAAAGAAAAATATAAAGGAGATAAGAAAGGTGATAAAAATTTCAATGCTTCAGATGTAACTTGTTATGAGTGTAGTAAGAAAGGTTATATCAAACCCGATTACCCTAAACTAAAGAATAAATAAAAATACAAAAAGAAGGATAAAAAGGCATTGAAAACCAGCTAGATTTGTACTAAAGAATCCGATTCTAGTGAAAAATTTGGAAATGAAAAAGAATATGCTAACTTGTGCTTCATGGAATCATTGGATAAGGTTTTCAATTCAAGTTATTATTTTGAATGTTTTGAATCTGAATATGAATCTGAAAACCCCGATGTTTTTTTAATTAAATAAAGAAATTGAAAGAGTAAGAAATGATATTTTCAAAGCTGCAGATTTATATAACAAAATTAAAGAAGATAATGAAAAACTTATTTCTTAAAATAAATTAATTTTGCAATAAAATAAAAGGTTAATAAACACTGCTTCTGCTTCTCATTCAAAAGTTTATGATAATTTGAAAACTGCTCAAGATCTGAATGAGAAATTAAAAAAGGAAGTTAAATGTCTTAAAAAAATTTATATGATTTTATTCAAGGTCATGAAAAATATCATGAGATGATGTCTTTGACTAAAACTGATAAAAATAAATATGGTTTTGGTTATGATAAAAGATTACCTCAAATGTATAAAACCTGTTTTATTAAAAATTAAAAAGGTTGTACTTCAACTGTGACTTGTTTTAAATGTGGCATGAATGGTCACTATGCCAATGACTGCTCACTTAGATTTAAACAATATTTGGGATTTACAAAAACTAATATTTCAAAATCGTTATTATCGATAGTACCTTACAATACATGTTTAAATTCTGTATGGGTGCCTAAAAATTTTATTACTAATCCTGTTGGACCCAAAGTATCTTGGGTACCAAAATTGTCAATTAATTGATTTTTGTATGAAAAATGCCTTAGATGTCTCAAGAACGACATATGGTACATGGACAGTGGATGATCTAGGCATATGACTGGAGACCCATCAAATTTTACCTCATACAATACATGTGATGGTGGCACTGTTACTTTTGGTGACAATTCCAAAGGCAAAGTAAAAGGTTTTGGTAATGTTGGTATTTCAAATTCTACAATTATTTCTAAAGTTGTATATGTTGAAAGTTTAAAGCACAATTTAATTATTATATCACAATTATGTGATGATGGAATGGAAGTTAAATTCCAAAATGATAAATGTTTAATTTTTAAAGATGATTCTTTATTATTTTATGCTATTTGAAAAAATAATATTTATACTATTGATTTTGCAGAGATAACTGATCAACATATAAAGTGTTTCAATGCTGTACAGAATGACTGCATCCGTTGGAACCGACGTTTAGGTCATGTTAATTTCAGAATGTTTCATAATCTCTCAAATCATGAGAATGTTTTATAGCTTCCTTCTTTGAAGAAAGAACAACTTCATGTTTGTGACACCTGCATGAAAGGGAAGCAACAAAAAATTTCTTTTAGACCTATCAATCAGATAAGTACTATTATGCATTTACAGTTGGTACATCTTGATTTATTTGGTCCAACTCAAATTTCTGGCCTTGGTGGAAAGAAATATACTTTATTTATTGTTGATGATTATAGTAGATTTACTTGGGTACATTTTCTAGCTCATAAAAATGATACTTTGTCTAAATTCACTGCTTTCCCTAAATTAGTTCAAAATGAAAAAGGTTGTATGATTATTTCTATTCATAGTGATAAAAGAGGTGAATTAAATAATTTAGATTTTGAAAAATTAGGTGAAAACAATGGATATTTTCACAATTTCTCTGCTCTTAGAACACCACAACAAAATGGTGTTGTAGAACAGCAAAATAGAACTCTTTTTGAAATGGATCGAACTATGTTAAGTGAGAATAATTTGCCTAGATATTTTTGGTCTGAGGCTGTTCTTACTACATGTTATATTTCGAATATAATTCTTATTATACCTTTGCTAAAGAAAACTTATTATGAATTATTCAATAATAAAAAGCCTAAAGTTGGTTATTTCAAAGTTTTTGGCCGCAAAGTTTTTATTTTAAATTCAAAGGATAATTTAGATAAATTTGATGCTAAAAGTGATGAAGGTATTTTTATTTGTTATTCTAATAATAGTAAATCTTATAGAATTTATAATAAAAGAACGATGGATATTGAAGAATCGGTTCATGTTATGTTTGATGAAAATAATGTTAAAATAAATTCTAATTCTAATGTTATTGGTGATGAGCTTAGAGATTTTAATTTTGGTGAAGTAATTCCTCAAGATAAGAATGAATTAATTGAGGGGGAGCATACTCCTTATCAACCTGATCCAAGATCATGGAAGATTCACAAAGGTCATCTTGTTGAAAATGAAATTGGCAATGTTGATTCTAGTGTCAAAACTAGAAATTCTATTTTAAATTATTGTTCCAATTATTCTTTTATTTCTAATTTTATTCCTATTAATATTAATGATCCTTTAAAATATGAGAACTAGATTGTTGCTATGAAAGATGAATTAAATCAGTTTGTTAGAAATAATGTTTGGACTTTAGTAGAATTACCTGAAGATAAGCAGGTAACTGGAACTAAGTGGATCTTTAGAAACAAGCTGGATGAATCTGGACAGATTGTAAAAAACAAAGCAAGACTTATTGTGTTGGAACCACTTTGTGTATAAGTTTGTATTTGTTGTCAATAGTTTTCAATGAAGATCAAAATGAAGGAGATCAATAAGTACTCCAATGAAATGAAGGAATGGAAGATCAAAATGAAGGATATCATGAAGTACTCCGATGAAGTAGAGGAATGGTGATTCAGACGATTGTTGTTCTGATCGTAAGTTCAAATAACATGTGTCAAAGGTGATACATTGTTTACAACAATGAAGAATGTGAGGTGCAATCCATCTGAGGATGATTAAAGAAGAATGGGGTTTTTGGATGAAGACCATGCAATTCCTCCTAATTGCATGAGAACCATGGGCTTTGATGAATACCATGTAATTCCTCATTATTGCATGAGAAACATGGGTTTTGATGAAGACTATGAAATTACTCATGGTTGCATGAGAACCATGCAAGAGACTTCTTGAAGAATTCAATCACATGGTTTGCATGAAGTAGATCATGACGGTTGATGAGGAAGACAATGTGCCAATGATTGGAATTCTAAGAAGGTCGTGCAATGATTGGAAGTCTGCGATATCCATGCACATCACATTGTCATAGAAGATGATGATGCTGAAGCTAGGCCTTCAAAGAATACATATCACAATAGCGGAGTTTGTGATAAAAGCAGAAGAGTTGCTGAAGGATACATATCACCAAGAAGAAGTGTTGTTGAGGTAATCGTGCTTGTTGACAAAGAAAACAGAAGACATAAAAATTTGTTGAAAAAGGAGATTCCATGGTGGCATGTCGAGTTCGAGGACTGTGGATAATGATCCATGTTTTATTCACGGAACATCGACAAAGGAATGGATGATCTGGAGGTGGACAAAAAGAGAAGATAGAAGGTGGCGCCGTTTTCCAGTGTTTGCCAAATTTTTGGGGTCCAAAATTTGGAGGTTGGTGAGCATCACGAAAAGTGTATTTCCATGAAGATCATAATTTAATATGGCAAAGGCATGAGTTTCACGAAGATGGGATGCACGGATTGGATTTTGGGAAGACCAGAAGAATGGAGGCGGTGATTCTTCGTGATTAGGTCATGCTTCGCGAACGACAGAGGCTGGAGAGCTCCGCGGTGATGAAGGGCTTTGCAAGGGAGCTTCGCTGCGATGAAGGGCTTTGCGAGGGAGCTTCGCGGAGAAGGTGAGAAGTAATTGACGGGATTCTCTGTGATTACGACGAGCTCCGTGAATGGAAAATTGTCGTAGTGCTTCATGATTTTGAGAGAATTCCTGTGGGAACTTCAGCGCTTCGCGATTTGAGCTGACGTGGCATTGAATTCACGCGGAAATTTTGAGGGTCAGTGGAATCACCTATAAATAGAGGCCGACCCCCTCAAGAGAAGGAGAGAGATCTCAACCAAAATCCTTTGCTCTCGGTTCGAAAAGGTCACTCGTGAAGGCAGTGTGATTCGCAAAAGAGGAGCTTCGCGGCGGCTACTCTAGCTCCGCGAAAGTCGTGCGCCCCACGTTGGCTCAGTGAGCTTCGCGAAGAGGCAGGAGCTCCGCGATAGCCAAGCATTGCGAAGGCTGGAGCATCGCAAGAGTGCTTCGCGATTGAGCTTCGTGAAAAGGCAGGGACTCCGCGAAGCCTTGTTTGAGCTTTACAAAATTGGGAGCCTTGCGAAGTAGGGTATTTTGTGAAGGCCCTTTCCAAAGGTTGTTCGCCCAGTGGATAGGGGAAAAAGGGGTATTCATTAGTGGATGAAATTTGGACTTCAGCAGAGCATCATTTATTGAGAAATCACACAAGTGATTGTGATTCAGGCAAACGATGACAAGGGGATCTAGTGCATTCAGTCATTGCACTAAAGAAGAAGCATTGAACTAAAAGAGCATCAACTCTGAACCCTGATGTAAGAAAAGTCTCATGCTGAACAAGAGACAAAGAACTTCATGTCTATCTATTGAAGATACATTCACATCTATAAACTGAGTAAGACTTCACCAACGACAGTGAGCCAGGGGGAGTCAACGGGAGTGACCCGAGGGAAACAATGAGCTATCCCTGAACCTTTGTAAAGGTAGTGAGCTTGGGTCAGAGTGACTGTGCCCGAACAATTGTAATCTACAGATAGTGAAGCATAGTGGATTTAGGTGCGACCGACAACCTGTCGGCTTATGCTCCTTGGACGTAGACCTTAGTGGTGAACCAAGTAAAAATAGTTGTGTCATCTCTCTACATGTGAATGTTTCATTGCTGATCATATCCATCATACAGGTTTAAGTGGTTCCTACCAACGTGGGAACAAGATCCACAACTTTTAGAAGAAAAAGTTGACACCCTGATTCACCCCTCCCCTCTCAGGGTGTCATGTGGTCCTACATGTTGCTCAAGGATAATCTCAAGAAGAAGGTATAGACTTTGAAGATTCATTTTCACCTACTGCCAGGTTAGATGAAATATGAATTATGTTAGCTTTTTCATGTTTTCAAGGTTTTAAATTATATCAATTGAATTTAAAAAGCTCTTTCTGAAATGGTTTTATTACTAAAGAAGATTATGTTTTTCAACTCCCTGGTTTCAAAAATGAAAAATTTCCCATCCATGTTTTTAAATTATCTAAAGCTTTATATGGTCTCAAACAAGCACCTCATTCTTGGTATGAAAGACTTTAATTATTTTTATTAAAAAATGGTTTCAAGAAAGGCAATTTTGAACCCACTATTTTTATTAAAAGATTTTCTGAGGATATTTTAATTGTTCAGATCTATGTTGATGATATAGTTTTTGGATCATCTAGTGAAATACATTGAAATGATTTTTCTTTATTAATGTCTTCTGAATTTCAAATGAGTTTAATGGGAGAATTATTGTTCTTTCTTGGACTTCAAATTTATCAAAGGAAGTATGGAATTTCTATTAATCAATCTATGTATGCTAAATATTTAGTTAAACTATTTTGTCTTGATTCCTCTAAATCAATGAAAACACATGTGGGTAGTAATTGTAAATTAGATAGTGATGCATCTGGAAAATCAGTTGATTTAATAGTTTATAGAGGTATGATAAGTATCTTGATTTATTTAACTACATCTTGACCTAATATCATTTTTAGTGTTTGTTTATGTGCTAGATTTCAGGTTGATCCTAATGAACGTAATATTAAAGATGTAAAAAGAATAATTAGATATTTTAAAGGAACTGTTGATTCTGATTTATTTTATATACAATATAACTGTTTTGATTTAACATCTTATTCTGATTCTGATTTTGGAGGCTTTAAAATTGACCGAAAAAGCACATCAGGTATGTGTCATTTTTTGGGAAAATGTTTAATATCTTGGTCATCTAAGAAAAAATTATCTATTTCTTTATCTACGGCAGAAGCTGAGTATATCTCTACTGCTAGTATTTATGCTCAAAGTTTATGGATTAAACAAAATTTAGGTGATTTTGGTGTTTATCTTGATAAACTACCCATTTACTGTGATAATACATCTACAATTTCTATTTCTAAAAACCCTTTACAACATTCTAGAAAAAAACATATTGATCATAGATTTAATTTTATTTTAGATCATGTGAATAAGGGTGATATTGTTTTAGAATTTATTCCTTCTGAAAATTGGCTTACAGATATTTTTACAAATCCTTTAGACTCTGCTCAGTTTGATAAAATTAAATTTTCTCTTGGTATGTTGGAATTTTAAAATTTATTTGTTTCATTTGTTTAGGGGGAGCATGTTTTCACTTTTTGATTATTTAGAAAAAGGGGGAGAAGTTTTGGAGAGAAGGTTTGGGGAGAAATAATTTGGTTTTAATCTTTTTAAAAATTCATTTATGGTTTAAATGTTTTGGTTTTGTAATCAAACAAAAAGGGGGAGGTTGTTTGTGCATGTACATATTTCCTTTAATTTGATTTCATGTGATTTTTTTGATTACTTTTTCTCTATATTTTGATGATATCTTAATTTATGTTATTTGGATTTTTGTGAATATTATAACGATGGAAAGATAATATATTTATCTATAATTTATTATTTAATAAGGAAGTTTGAAAATTCTTATCTCTTTCTCAAAAAAATCAATGAATTTTCTACTATGGTTTTAGAAACTCTACATTTCACTTTTTTAAAACATTTATGTATTTATTTTACTGAAACTACTACAGTTATCCTATTTACATGAAAAATGATTCTATGGAAATATAAATTTTTTATCTTGATTTCATTAGTTTACATCAAAGTCTAAAAATGTCTTTTGAATGGACCTTTAATTACATGATGTTCGGATATGCTGTTTTGAGGTAGCAGTTTTTTCAGAATTGTTTTGATTCTGTTTTTAATGATTTTAGGATCTATAGATTTCAGTTTTAATTGGATATTCTTTTTTTGTAAATATAATAAGTTTTTCTATAAATCAATAGTTTTGTCCAAAGTCTAAATCTACTGTTAAGATCTCTTAAAAATTCGTTTAAGTTTGTCAAAAAATTCTGTCCAGATTTCTCACAAAAGTATGGTTCATTTTTATCTCAAAATTATGGTTCATTTTTATCTCAAAAGTATTGTTCATTTTTTTCACAAAAGTATGGTTCATTTTTATCTCAAAAGTATGGTTCATTTTTTATCTCAAAAGTATGGTTCATTTTTATCTCAAAAGTATGGTTCATTTTTTATCTCAAAAGTATGGTTAATTTTTATCTCAAAAGTATGGTTCATTTTTATCTCAAAAGTATGCTTCATTTTTATCTCAAATGTATGGTTTATTTTTATCTCAAAAGTATGGTTCATTTTTATCTCAAAAGTATGGTTCATTTTTATCTCAAAAGTATGGTTCATTTTTATCTCAAAAGTATGGTATATTCTTATCTCAAAAGTATAGTTCTTTTTTTATCTCAAAAGTATGGTTCATTGTTAATCTGAAAAAAGTATGGTTTACTGTTCATACACTACATTACTGTTCATACCCTATGTTACTATTCATAGCCTATGTTACTTTACTGTTCATACCTTACGTTACTTTACTATTCATACCTTACGTTACGTTACTGTTCACTCTGAAGTTACTCTTCACTCCGAAGTTATTGTTCATTCCGAATTTACTATTCATTCCAAAGTTACTATTCATTCTGAAGTTAATGTTCATTCTGAAGTTACTGTTCATTCTGAAGTTACTGTTCATTCTGAATTTACTATTCATTCTGAAGTCACTGTTCATTTCGTGAATTTTTTTAAAAAGAATTGATTTTCTGCAAATATATGGATTAGTTTTTAACGATTGTTTGTGAAAAAACATCATTAAATATAAGGATCGTAATCAAAAAGTTTTTAATATTTTTAGTGATATATTTAGAGAGAAAAATTAATAAAGTTCTTCAACATATTTTACAAATAAATTTGGACGTTTCAAGATTGTTCAAATTCAAATGTTTGAATTTAATTTCCGAATCTGCTGCTTGTTTTCAGGATCGGTTTTGACTACGTTTAAATCATTTTAAATGGATTTTAAATTCTGTTTTGAATCATTAAATGATTTTATTATTTTGGAGATTTTATTGGAAGACTTATTCAAAATATTTTGAATTCCTTTATTAGATATTTATTATATGGGAATAAAAAAGAAACAGAGCTGCTATTTTCATGGAAATATTTATGGGATTTATTGACTCAATTAGTTTTGAATATCCTAAGGAGGTGGAGTTGCTGCTCCTGCTATATATTATTATTCTCTATATATATTGTTCTCTCTTGCAGAAAAAGTATAAGACAATTAAAAGAGAAAGTGCGGTGAACTTTTAACCTGCTGTACATTTGCAACGTCCTGTGTCACTCGGCTTCACCACCTGCTCGTTCTCTCAAGCGCTGAATTAATTCTGCTACGACTACAATTGCATTGACGAGACGTACTAATATAATCCTCAAGAACTAGTACCTATGCTTTAATTTTTATCTTCTCTTTCATCTGGTTCTGATTCTGTAACACTACTTCCCATCTCTCACACACACTCTATTTTTCTGTTTTTTATTTTGCACACAAAAGCATTATTTGTTATTCATTTTCATCAGGATGTGACTCCTGGATTCTAATGTCAGGATCTCAGGGTTCTGACTCCCTGTATCTAAAGTCAATACAGTTTGGGTTGTGAGTCACATTATCTAAAGTCAGGTAGTAAGGGTTGTGACTCCCCACACAAAATTTAGTATCGGGGTTATCCCTCCACTAGAAAAGGATTTTTTAATTGGGTTATTATTCCCCTTTAAAAATCAATTTTAGTGCACACATATCTCTCTCCGAGTATAGAGGTATAAGAGTAGAGTAGTCCCACTTTGGACCGAACTACTATAAAAACATCCTTGTGTTATTTATTTTTCTATCCGCTTATTAACCTTAATAATTAACATTGATAATTAATTTAATTAATAAATTTATTTGATTAAATTTTTTAATCTGGTCTATTCATCCCCCCCCCCTCTAGAAAATCTTCCATTACCCTTTCCGACCAAACATATAGAAATCCCTGGTGATTTGTGGCTTCGATAGCTATGAGGAAATTGTCTGATGTGCCCTCAAGGTCGAAATGGAGATCAGAGAATATTAGGGGTATCACGGGGATAAGAAGCATAAGGTGGAAATCAATTCTGGTGGTCCAATGAATAAATCCAACTATGCTAAGAAAATACAACACCCTGCATGCCAATGGTGTGGAAATAAGTACCCCAGAAATCTCTTGAAGGGGGAAAGGAAATGATTTAGGTGTGGAAGAGAAGGGCACCTGGCTGTTAACTGTCGACATGAAAAACTTGTAGCTGCGATAGAGGGGAGGAATTATCTTTTTGACCGTCAATCCATTTTTCATTGCATCAACTACAATGAACTAGGGCACCTTCCAAATCAATTCCCTAAACCAAGGGTTTTTTGAGGAAACCAACAACCTCTAAGACAACAAGGGTGAGATTTTTCCATCACTACCGCCGAAGTGAACCCCGAAAATGAAGTGGTTACAGGTATTCTAGTTATTAATTCAAGAATAGTGAAATTACTTTTTGATTTTGGTTCTTCACATTCTTTTATATCATGAAAGTTTAGTAGAACAATCCCAACACCACCAAAAATCATGGAAGTAATGATGTCGGTGAGTACGGAATATGGGGCAATCATTGAATCCCATGAATATAAATCCTCCCCTATCATAATATATAGAATGAACTTTTTAGAGTACCTCATCATACTTCCTCTGGTGGAATTTGATGCAATTCTCGACAAGGATTGACTATACTTATATAGAGCCAACATAAATTTCCATGAGTGGGAAATCACTCTCCATATGGAGAATCGACCCCCGACTCTATACAAGTGCAAGGAGGAAGATGAATCTTCTTTAGCACCATCATCTCAAGCGTGGATATTACTACCCTATGAGCACACGTATCTGTATCATATGAATGAGTCTAAGGAAGTATCCATCCTTGAATACATTACAATTTTGAGGGAATTTTCTAAAGAGTTTCCTGAGGAATTTCTTGGTCTTCCTCCTAGAAGAGATGCTGAATTCTCAATTGAACTTATACCTACGGTGTTACGAATTTACAAGACTCTGTATATAATGGATTTTTTAGATCTTGAGAAGCTAAAGAATCAAATATAAGAGAATATAGATAAAAGGATTATATTCCCATGTGCTTCACCATATGGTTCACTAGTCCTCTTCATCAAGAAGAAGGATGGGTCAATCCTCCTTTTCATTGATTATTGTGAGCTCAACAAAATAATGATTAAGAAAAAGTATCCTCTACCTCAAATTAATGACTTGTTTGATCAAATATGTAGAACACAGTACTTTTCCAAGGTGGATTTGCAGATAGGATATTACCAAGTAAGGGTGAAGAAGGAGGATATCCCCAAGACTTCTTTTTATACAAGGTACTAGCACTATAAATTCATAGTAATGCCTTTAGAACCCACAAATTCTATAGAAATATTCATTGAATTGATGATTATAGTCTTTAGAGATTACCTTGACAAATTTGTGGTAGTCTTTATAGAAGATATTATAATATACTACAAGACCAAGGAGGAGTATGAGAAGTATTTATGCACTATACTAGAGACCTTGCGAAAAGAGAAGCTCTATGAAATGTACAACAAGTGTGAGTTCTAGTTGAAAGAGGTGTCAATCATGGGTCATATAATAACAATAAATAAGATATCTATGGATCCCACCTAGATAGCTACAATTGAGGGATGATTGAGGCCAATATCGGTAATGGATATCCATAGATTCTTTGGGTTAGCTAGATATTATCACCAATTTGTGATAAATTTCTCATGATTTTCCTACCCTCTTACCAAGCTAACTTATAGGGGAGTAATGTTTTATTGGAGTTATGAATGCGAAGAGATCTTAAAGGAGTTGAAAAGTAGGATTATCACTGTATCCTTGTTCACACTACCCATAAGTGGAGAACTTTTTTTGGTATTTAATGATGAGTCAAAGAAGGTATGGGTATGTGTGTTGATCAAAAATGAAAAATTCTTTGCCTATGCTTTAAGGAAATTGAAATTTCATGAGAAAAACTGTCCAACCCATAACATGGAGTTGGATGCATCTATATTCACTTTGAAAATTTGGCGGAATTACCTCTTTGGGGAGAAGTGTGAAATATACACGGATCACAAAAGCCTCTTGTATATATTTACATAGGAAGGGTTGAATATATTCTAGTGAAGATGGTTAGATCTGATCAAAGACTATTACTGCTCAATCCATTACCACCTTAGGAAAGTGAACAAGGTGGAAGATGATCTAAGTAGAAAGGACCTAGTGATTTTATCATTGATGAGAATTGAAAAGGATCCAATCTTCTAAGATTTGATGAAGATAAACATCAGAATCATAATGAAGGGAACATCATCAATCTTTTCACAAATTATTGTTGAACCGTCTCTTTTGGTAAGGTTAAAGGATTCTCAAAAGTATGATGTGAGAATTCAGAAGAAGGTGGAAATTATGAGAAAAGGGAAATCCTCAGAGTTCAATGTCAATGTAGAATGAATTATGGGATTTAGGTCAAGACTATGTGTTCTATCAAATCCGAAGTTGAATAAAGAAGTTTTGGATGATGCACATAGTTCAAATTTCTTCATTTCCCCAGGAAACCCAAAGATACATCGTGATCTCCAAGAGTATTATTGGTGGTACAACATGAAGAAGGAGATAACTAAGTATACATCACAGTGCCTGATATGTTAGCAAGTGAATTATGATAGGTAGAAGTATAAGGGGATGATTCAACCATTACCCATACCATCATGGAAGTGGGAAAACATTACCATGGACTTTTTCATCAGAATTCTGAAGACATCCAAAGAAATCAATGATATTTGGGTTGTTGTGGATCATCTTACAAATACTGCATACTTCATTACAATTCCATAGTTTTTCTAATTGGATCAACTAGAATGTATATATATCAAATAAGTGGTAAGGCTGCATGGAGTACCATTTTCTATTTTATCCGATCGAGATCCAATATTCACCTCCTTGTTCTGGATGATTCTTCAACATGCTCAGAATACTGAGCTGAATTTTATTATGGCTTATCATCCTCAAACTGATGTCCAATCAGAGCAGACTATCCAAATATTTGAGGACATGTTGAGAGCATGCTCAATGGACTTAAAAATATTACGGGATCAACATATTCATCCGGTTGAGTTCTCTTACAATAAAAGTTTCCACTCAAGCATCCAAATGGATCCTTATGAAGCCATATATGGGAGGAGTTGCAGAGCACTATCATGTTGGGATGAAGTTGGGTATAGAAAACTCAAAGTTCTAGAAATGGTCAAAAAAATTGTGGAGAAGTTAATGATCATCCAATATAACATTAAAGCTGCTCAGAGTTGATAAAAGAGCTATGCTATTAATCATCAACGAGGCCTATAGTTTGATTTTGGAGATATGGTATTCCTCCACACATCGCCATGGAATAGAGTTATGAGATTTTGGAATATGGGAAAGCTTAGTCTAAGGTACATCATCCCTTTTGTGATCATTGATCGCATGGTAGTAGTGGCCTATCAACTAGAACTCCCACTGAACCTATCTCAAGTACATTATGTACTCCATGTATCACTATTGAGAAAGTACATACCTGACCCATCACATGTACTCAACCTAGAGGTGGTACCATTTGAGAATGACCTATCCTATTAAGGGAAGCCGGTGAAGATATTAGATCGTAGGGAAAAAGTTATACGAAATAAGACGATGCCCCGTGTGAAGGTGTTGTGGAAAAACCACAAGTTTGAAGAGGCAAAGTGGGAATCAGTGAAAGTGACGAATCAGAGTTTCCCACATCTGTTTTAGTGTGGGAAAAGCAAATTTTGAGGGCAAAATTTCTTAAGGGGGGAAGATTGTAACAAGCCAAACTTTTATCAATGAAAATTCCTCTTGATCTAATTAAATGTTTTATCATGTAAAATGGTTATATAACATATATTATTCATTGGTTTTATATTTTTGGATTTTAAAATATCGTTAAGAATTGTGATCTTTGCTTATATATCATTGAACAGTGATCACATGATTAGTATAAATATAGGGCTTTAACAAATCCAATTTACTCAGAAAAAGGAAATGATGGCCTCATCCAGTAGAATTCTTCCTTATGATGCCAATTTGTATGATCACAGAAATGAGGTGGAGTAATTGGGCTTAGCTCTTGACCAAGCCCAAGCCAATATTCAACACATTAATCTCAAACGGAACCTCCTACGGGAGGAGTGGAAGTTGATAGAGATTACCACCCGAGTGATGTTGTCTAAGCCTCCCCAAGGGTCTGTCACCATCGAAAACCTTTCCCTTCAGTTATATGTAGGTGTAAGAAGGGGTTATGAAATGAGACCCTAGTACTATTATTATATACAATATTTTTGTATTTATAATATACATTCATTTTATTATCGTTACATTGTAAATAGTTTTTAAAGAAAAAAAATAACATTTTTAGTAAATATTAAATTATGAAATCTATTTTGATGAATTAATGTATTTTTTAATTAAATATTATTTTAATAAAATATTATCCCTAAATTAATTTTTATTAAATATAAATGATCGTATAATTATTATGAATACAATTGTGATTTTTATTATGTTTAGAAAGTCATTCTGTTTTCAAAACCCTTGAATTTTCAATAAATATCGGTTTTTATTTTAAAAGTAAACATTCACATATTTATAAAATTATTTAGATAAAATGAATATAATTTTTTTAATTAGGATGTCAAAATTATCCTATGGTGAATTTTTCATAATTTTCCAAGACAGTCAAATTTTTGGGTAAAAATTAAATACTGTTTAATTTTATAATGTGTTTTTTGACATCATAATGACCCAATAGTAATGTAATAAAATTATATAGTTGAGAAGTCTGGAAATTATATTTTTTAACATTTAAGTAATTTGATTTTATGTTTGTTTGATTTATTTTAAAATGCTTTAGTGGACACTTCAAAACTTATAAAACATGTTAACTTTTTAAATTGATTTCCCTGAGAGTGTGACTCACCTCTAGATAAGCAAGCCAAATATTTTAAGAAGTTAAGCCATTGTGATTATAAAATAATTATTTCCCCTCCCCTTTCTAAAAAAACATGGTAAAAAACCATGGGTTGGTTTGTGGTTTTGATTATTTTAATATGTGGTAGCCAGAACCTAAATAATAAAGAATTCCCTCTATTTTTCAATATAAACCCACCCAAGTTCCCACTTCCTCTTCACTCAAAGCCTTTGGAGCTTGATAGACCTCTAACTTCTCCTATATATAATCTTAACAATTCACCCCAATCTCTCAATAATCCTCTCCCAACCCTCTCCCAATCCTTTGCGATCACACTTTCAAGTAAGGTATTCCTTCTGTTCTCATTTTATCAATGTTCCTTAATATTGTTATACACTATTATTTTCAATTATAAATATTGGGGTATGATTTCTCACCTCCCCCATAATTCTTTCCTTATTTTTGAATGATGGTAGACCCCTTTCTCCATCATTAATACTTTCAATATACACTCATTACCTTGCTGAAATTCTATAAGGAATTTCTCTCTTCTCATTCACATTCAAACAATTGTTTTGTATTATGAGTCTAATTTTCATTAAATTTGTTGGGAAAGGTATCTATTTGAACACCTTACTATTCATTTCGTGTACATATGATGAGACACCACTTTATCTCTCATCAACCATTTTTTTATGAATTCTTATATCCCGCCGTTATGCTTCTGAAATTGCACCTCGATTTTTTCTCAAGCCAAAGTCATTGTGTTATGAATACCATGCCCATTTATCTATCAAGGGTATTAAAATTTATGCACCTTTACTTATAGATTATATTTTTTCATGAATTAATACCACATTACTTTTTCGTGGAATAAATTATGTTGTTTAATGAAACCATGTTGTATGACCCATGTGGCACACTTCTGCCTGAAATGAAATGTTTTTGAAGGGTGTGCCCTGATAGCACTCTAATGCATTGGGTAAATATTAGTATCATTATTTTTCAAGTGAAATGAGGTTTTACTCATGATAATTCATGTAAAATAAGGTTTTACTCATGCACCATGTGCAATGATCCTTGGCTCATGCTAATAACGTGTTAAGTGTTGTTACCACATTTCCATGTTATGATAATCATATTATGTCATGCATTTATGTTCATATTTCTCTTGTGCTCCATTGATATTCCTATTGTCTTACACGTACTATATTTTTCATTTTATGCCTTGTTTACTCCCTTACTGGGCTTTATAGCTCACCCTTTTCTCATGAATGTCCTCAGGTTATCCCATGCAATGCTAAGTACATGGGAATGTAGTGTTCATGCAAAGGAAGTTTTCAATAAAGATTTAGTGTTTCATGTTTTAAGTTTTTATGTAATGTTCCTAATCCCAAAAGAAACTAGACCTATCAATCTTTTATGTTGTATATAGTGAATATTTTATGTAACAAATCATTTTTAAATGTGTAATAAAAAGCAGGTTTATTATAGTGATGACCACCTGTCCAAGCATTTTCTAGAAGTGGAGATATGTAAAGGTTCATTGGGAAGAATTTATGGAGATGAGGTTACTCAGTGAGGAGATGAAATCAAGGCAGTGTGTTGAAGGTGATCTGAAATTGAAGACCCAATCATAATTGTGACTAGTGGGGTGTAAATATGAGGCTATCCACCATCACAGAAAGTATCACTCATGGTGAGGTAGGACACCTGAGTGGATATCATTGTACTTGGGAAATGGGTGATCAAGACATTTTTTAGGGTGTGTAATAACTCTATTATAGTATCATAACATATAGTAGAACTAGTCGCATTCTAAAATATGTGGTGCACCTAGAGGGTGGCCTAGGTGGGCTACTGTAGAGAGATAAATAAGATGCCTAAAAGTCATCATGAATTCTCTATAACTAGTCACTTTACGTGAGTGATATCGTGCAAGGGTAGGTGACCCACTACGGGGTCAACTATATATTTTAAACACAGTGAATTAATTCCACCATAGTTTTTTAAAGATCAGGTCCCATCGACCAAGGTGGGGCTGACCGACGCTATTCCAAAAGTACCTTGGTCTAGTTTAGTAGCTTAGGCCGTCTAGATTTTTCATATGTGGCTATTTCATGGCACATCTTACAGGTCCAGGTGACTTGTACCAACTCGTGGGTAGGAAAGATGTTCAGGTTAGAAATTTCTAACCCATCTAGGTTCACATTGTGTGATACCCACACACTCACCACAACATGCAATGTGACACACCCTAGGGGCCACTATATGGCCATGAAGTTTTCCAATGTGGCATCTTCATGAATTCATCATATTTTTTTCTATTTTGAGAAAGTGTATATATTTTATTATTTGTTTTTTCATATAGATCACAATGGTGTGATTTGATTAGTCCTATAAGTATTTTTACAGGGAGATATGGGTAGAACTTGTAAATTTACTTCATTGGAATGAATACATATTTGAGTGTGGTAAACATAGCATTTGGGGTTTTAGTACCTCCCTCTATTCTAATGAGTTCTACTCTAAAATTTTATATTCCTTATTCTTTCAATTTATTATTTTCTTTATCTGTTTTCTGATTTTTGTATACTACTCAGGGAACTGATCTTTTACTAGGGTTATTTATTAGGTATTTGATAAGGATAAAAGTCCAGACCTTCATGAGGATTGTAACTTCTCAGGAATCCCTTGGTTTCCTTCATGATGTGACATAGAACTGGATAGAGCCATTAAATTTTATGAACATTTAGTAATTCAAGTATTTACCTTATTACTCATTGAGATTCAAAACTCAATGGATTTTTTTGATATGATTGAAATGAATATTTATAAAATATAATAGTGGTGACTAGGACCCCTCGATTTCCCTGTAACCTAGTGTTTTAGAGAATTTATGGAATTTTTATTTTACTTCCTCTAGGTCACTTGTGGTACTAAATGTTTGAAATGGATTATCTTTTTTTGTTTCCTCTATGATTTTTGTGGCTTCAAATTGGTTAGGTTTATATTCACCCCCTGGTGAAATTTATGCTTGAATGTATTGTGTCTATATAGATGATAAAGAGGCTTGTGGATGGTTTGGTAGATGTGGAGATAGGAAAACATATTCTGAGATAACCCTTGGTGATTCTTGGTAATTCATGATGGATCATGGTAGTCCATAACTGTGGAAGTATCCTTTGAGGTTGTAGGATGGTTCAGTACACAGAGTGAGGTAGATTTCTCTAGAGTCCTATGTTGATCATATTTATGAACTTATCATATATAGATATTCTTTTGTATTCTACCTATATGAGATTTAAATGTTTCTATTTTCAATTCCATGTCATATATATGCATTTTATATTTTTAAACATTTATTGACGGTGTTACAAATTTTTGCTATGCTCTGGAGGATTGTGTTGTTATAGATTAATTTAGGTTGAGGCCTCATATGTTATGATAGTTGACTACTTGGTGATAGTCACAATTCCATGGACTATTAGAGGAAATAATGGGGTGGAACTCTTAGATTACCACTATCTTGAGTGTGGCCCTGATGGGTTAGTTTATGTTAGAGTGGTTTCAAAGGAGGTATTTCTTACATATGGAGTTTGGATCTAGTAATCTTGTGATGACTAGTTTTAAAAATTTATGGAAATGTTGTTAAAGGGTATTGAATTTGGTTTTTGGGCTTTAGAGACTAGTTTGGGTTTGGTTAATGATGTATCCTACCTTCAGGATTCAAGTAACCTATTACTCAACCAAAATCTTAGAGTCATCATTACAGGGTACAAGTAAGTTGTTACATGCATTATATAGTGGATAGTTGTGATCTATCATGACCTTTATATGTTATCTCATCCATATATGACTCAATAATTATGTTCCCACCTTATCAAGTAAATGTTAATACTGACCAATATCCAACTCATGTGTAGAGGTAGGGTCATGATGATATCATTCCTGTAGTTAGGCCTTCCTACAATGATTAGTGAAGTGATAAGGATTATTTTCAAGTAGTTTAGTATCTTATCCATTGTGTTATTTTATATACTATGTTATCTCATCTGATGTGTACTTTAAACCTAATTTTTGTATACCACCCTCAAAAACTACATTCCATTTGATGAGGCATAGGTTATCCATTGTGATTATATCTCTCATTTCCTATGTGCTAAACCTGATTATTGAGTACCTCCCTCCCCGGATGTATGCCATTCAATGTGGTGTGGGATCTCCCTTATCTATTGTGTTCCACACTCATCTGCTGAGTTCTATCTAATGAGGTGTGGCTTCCTCTTTATGATTCTAAATTTTTTATAAGGAATTGTTATGAGACATAATTAAGATACATTCTTGTTGGGATTGAAATAAGTTAATCTTCTTTATGTACTTAGTATAAAATATTATTATAGGGAAGATAGTGGTTCTTGCCTAGTGGGATGGAGAGACCCGTAGGCTAGATATATTGAGTGTGATATGATGATGGGATGCCTCATGGATTACTAAGGAAGGCTTGTTCCTTAAGTGTTAGGGGAATGATTGGATACATAGACTATTGTTTTCATTTGGTTTGATCTTCTGTCACCCGAATTGGAATTCTTGAGTTAAACTCACCATATAAATCCGAAAGTTGTTAGTGAATGATGTTCACATGAACTCATAACAGGATTGTTATACCATAATTGTATTTTGATATCTAATCTGATTTGGAAATATTTGAGAGTGTTTATCCCTCTGTTGGGTAGTCAAACCATGTCTGAGTCTACGGTGAGACCACATACCACATGAGGTGTTCCTTGGACAATTCATTGATTTGATCCCGCAAAAACCACCTTTTCTAGTTCATGTCAGGTGAGGAGAGGTGACATTCTATGTTTAGGATATATATACACAATGGAAAGAAATGTTCAACACTAAGAATTTTTATTTCAGAGTAGAAATCATGTCCTTTATTTATGGACCATTATACTTGGAGGCATGGATAAAATATATTCTATTAGAATCAAATGTTTAGAAGTTATATATTCCCTTGGAACCCCTTTTTAGGACCTTTTCAACAATATATTTTACGATTATGGTGACCATATTTATCACACCCCCTGAAATTTAAAACCATCATATTCAAGTATGGTGATAATGAGTCGTAGTTTTTTCCAGTTTTGAATACTGAAGTTGATAAAATTTGATAGGCCTAAAAGTTTGTTGATGGGAAGAGGGATTTCAAAGTATTTCTTTATGGAATATATGAGGTCTAATAAACTACCATAAAATATCATGGTAGAAGTGACTTTTTAGCCGGAGGTGGTTTACACTATCATTATATGGTTCTACAATAGTTTCCAAAAACCACCTCTAAATTTGGAATCGGCATCCAACTCACATCAGTTCCTTTCATCTAGTTGAGGTTTCTGGGAACTGTTGAATTTTTTTTGGTTAGTGGCAGTTTCCTATGCAAAAAATGTATAGGGTATAGTGGTAGTTTAAACCGCTACTAAAAAAATGTCAGCCAAAAATATGAGTGGTCTAAACTGCTGCTAAAAAACCATTTGGTATATATAGAAGTTTTTTAAACCACCTCTATATATCAATTTAAAAAAACCTAACCGCAGAATCTATATCCCCAGAATAGAACAAAAAATCAATACATTTTTTTTAAAATCATATCCATGTTCATCACACACAACTATGAGATAATATAAGCCTGAAGGTAAGAAACATGGTTCACTTGCATGTAAAAATTAATATACTAGTCAAAGAATACATTACAACATGTAAGAAAGGAAAAAAATTCAAGTGGCTATTCAATTCCAAAGACATCCTAGGAATACATTAATGAATGCATTAGTGAACTCATTAAAAAAATTTCAATAAGATATACACAAACCAAACATGTTATTAAACTAAGGCATGCTAGTGGTAATGCTAAAAAATGGATCCAAAATTGAAAAGCTGTAACATCTCAGATTTTACCATGTATTATTTTTACAAATTATATGGATTTATTTAGAGACTAGGTGCTGAGATGGAGTGTGATTACATTACCAAGTTTTCCCAGAACAATTTTTTGAAAAATACTAAACTTTTAATATCACGCATGTGTGGTTTTCCTAAAAAAGTGGAATAACTCTTAAACAATTGCCCAGGTCAAAAATACAAGGACACCTTTGAGTTAAAATTAGTGGCTTTACCATAGTCATGACATAATTTTTTTTTCAGTATGGGTCATATGTAGAAAAAGTCACCGAGGATTTTACTGTAAATAAAATAATTTTATAAAAAAAATTGATGCAATTACTTCCCTTTTATTAAGTATAGGTCAAAAATTCAAGGTTATACCCATAATCCAAGAATTTCTTTTGATACCGGAGAAAGAACCTCTAGATAAACTATTGGTTAATGACAACAGATCAATGGAACAACACCCCTTAGATTCAATGAATTGAGGATTGATGATGGTGTAATGTCCATTCTTCATCAGAAACCAATCCAAAGCGAGGTAGGGCAGTTGTTTCTTTGTGTTTTAACCGTTCTTGATTTTCATAAAGAACATGGTTCAATCGATGAACATTATGATTTGTGGTTTGATCATTACGTGAGGGATTATAATTGAGGGGATTATTTTTGGATTTTTCTTTATTTGGTTATTCATTCTTCATTATAATGAGAATTCATTGGGGATGACCCAAACAAAGTCTGAGGATTGTTCCTTCGGGAGTTATTTTTTCTCCTCCTATTCTTTACGTTCTTCACTATTGGACCCTCGTGGTCACGATTCAACTTTTAAGGTGGCTCTAGATGCAATAGGTCCCCCTGATTCGAGGAAAATCGACAACAGAGGTCGGTTCTGTGTAGATGAGAACCCAAGGAGCTTGGATATGTGAATATTTAGAATTATGGGCATCATAGTTGGATTGGTGGTCCGTGGAAGCGACCACTAGTGTGGGTCTGATGTGGTAGTTTGGTGAGGTGAGGCGACAACGTCAGTAGCCTGAGGTGGTAGTGTTTGTAGATCAGGGTGGAGACAATTAGAGGCGGTGAAGATCGAAGGAATTAGTGATCAGAGGAGGCATTGATCATAGGTGGTAGCGGCCACTTCATGGAATGTGGTGGGATCCCATGTGAGACTCGACTGGCAACCATATGGATCAGAGTTCGTGGATGCAGCCAGGTGGATCATTGCAAGCCTAGGTAGAGTAGGCAGTAGTCGAGCCACAGTCGACCGCGTTGGTCAACCGTAATCTATTATCGCTCGAGCTATCGTGCGTCCATGAAATATGGGGTGGGCGTGGTCGACCATGGTGGTCAAATGTAGTGGCCATGTGGTGGCCGGTCTGGGCGGTCAATTGTGTGGATGGTCCATAGCCTTAGTGACCCCATTTGATGTTTCGAACTGCCATAACATTCAAAATGTGCATTTGTTTGATGATCTATTTATGGAATTGGGACCCTAGAGATGAGATAGATATTTTTGGACAAGTGGTGAGATTTTAGTTTGGAACATTATATATTTAGAGCATTTACATCGGTTTTTCCCCTTGAGGGTTTGATACAGTATTAAGTCCACCTCATTGGACTATTATCCCCTATAAAGGATGAGTCCTAGAGAGAGTATGATATCCCTTCCCGAGACTAAAGTGAAATCATATATCAACCCTAGTGGAGTTGTGTAATCAATTTAACCTTAGAGAGAAGGGCATTGGTCCTCTATCTTGTAAGTGAAAATATTGGGTACTCTGTATCCCCCAGTGAGTCTGGGTGAAATCTCTAGCATCCCCTGATTAGTTCTAGGCATGATCTCCTACGTAGTGGGTTGATCCAGCCCCTGGTTAGTTTTTGGAGTGATCCCTAGTGTCCCATGGTTTTTTTTGGGCATGAAACCCACTCTGTGTATCACAGTTTTCCTTGAACAATACTTTCTCATTTGGTCGGGGCCCAAATATTATAGACCTCATTGTAAATGTCTCTAATGATGTTATGGATCAAGGAGTAAGTTCTCCCAGAATAAGTGTGATTCAAGTAGAATCCCGTGGCTGGTAATTTGTTATGGCTTACCTCTATCATGTGTGTCTTGGCTTGAGTATATCTAGATATTCTTGCTACATGGGTTATAGACATAAACCTGTGTGGAGTTGACTGATTTCCTTTGGGGAATTTTCCTTCATTGTATTTCCTACATGGTATTTGAATTTGTGGTTTGGGGTTTCCTACTAATAATTGTTGTACACACTCCTACAAAGGATTTTCCCACACGGGTCATGTCTTATACTAATGATCAAACGTTTGATAGAGTGCTAAGCATATGAGGACCAGTCGGTGCTTATCGAGGCTGGACAGACGAGGTGTGTTCAAGCGGTTCAAACAACAGTCTCAATACCTCTTTTCTTACAAATCAGACTTATGGTTACAAACTCATTTTTGTTGGATAGTATTTGTTCTTATTTACTTTCTAGTACATTAACTGTTATACTATGATTATGGGTTATTGTGGTTTTCATGCAATTTTTTATTATTGTTTTTACATTTCATCATTTTTGGCTTGGAGATGTGTGTGCGTGTACAAGTACTTTAGGCTAATGCCCCCCATTTTTGGGATATACCTACTTAATGCCAGTGACCAGACCCTAGCCTATTAAAGGTGGGCTTGGTGTAGTCATAGAATGGGCCCCTCTAGGACTGGCCATGACAAAAGGCTTCACTAAAAATAAATTTGTTTAATGATATTTTACAATACAATAAAAAGGGGATGTGTTTTTGTACATAGTACCAAACAATCCACATAGGAAACATTCAATCCATTTTATAAAAATATCTCTAAAAATCATTCATTTATATCGTTAAAATATAAATAGGTTTCATTATTACTTTATGAAACCCAAAGGTTCAAATTATTCAGGCATGAACAAATAATCCCTCAGTGAGTTGATTCCACCTACAAAAAAATTTAGGCATGCTTGACTAATCCAATAATCTCCAGTAAGTAGTTAAGAATAACTCAACCAAAATTCATCGCCAAAGGAACCCAATAAAAAATAACTATAAATAAGTAATCAAATAAAATACCTTAAAAATTAACACTACACAATCCATAGAACAAATTTAGAGGAATCCCCAAAATCTTGGGTGAATTTCCCAATACTCAAGTGGAATCATCATATTAGTGTTGGTGTGTCATAAGTTTAGTTACACATCATCTTTGAATCCAAAGTGAACCCTAATCACTACCCAATGAACTTTAACTGACACCCTTTCTATATCTATCTCCTCTTCTTACTACCGGAACCTACAAGAAAAATATGCTGAAAATTAAACAATGTTTTATATTTAAATTTAAACTTAAAAACAAAAAAATTTGTGTACTAAATGATTCTGAAGTTGTATGATTTACCTTATCACTACCATCCATATATGAAATTTACACAGTGATAGATCCATTAAACTTATGATATAATTGAAATAACACTTTGTGCATAGTGGAAACATTTTCATTTGGAATCTTTATATAAGCCCACTACATCTTTATATGAGCCCACTGCTCCTAAATTTTTCTTTTCATTGCAATAAACTCCCTCTAAGAATCAAGAGGTATAGAGTAAATACAACCAGGATTAGATGATGCTGCAATCACTGGTGGCCTACCAAATTCCTTAGATGAAAATGGTCCCAAACCCATCCTATACAGTCGACCAGGATGCTTCTTCCCAATTACTTGACCCACTGGATAATCCTGAGAGATTGAGAAGGATTGCACAGGATCAACATCCCATAGATCTTTTATTTTTACCTATGAATAAAATATCAATCATATTTTAATAAATACATATTAACATAGTGACAATTAAAATTACGTTATTAAAATGAAAATCAAATTCATATCCCATCTTATTTGGCTAGATCATTAACATAATTCCCATCATATTTTGTATGAACATCCAAAAACATTTCTATTGAGGAGACTTGGTGACCTAAATTATTTTATTTCATTTAACAAAGATAAATCAATAATATAATAAATGAAATTGATAATTTTATCTTATAAATATTTAAACTAATGAAAATATTACCATATTTGATCTATTTATAGGAAAACTCTTTGACTCGATAGTGCGAGGGATGATTTTTTTTACCTTGAATTGATGATTTTTTCCTTGAAACATCCTAAAATAAATAAAATGTAATTTAATAGTAATGTATTCATTGTCATATACTTATCAAATACATGTATATATAAAAAATATGATTATTATAATAATATATATTTCAATACCACGTTCTTCTCATGATGATGAATATCAATAAAAACCTTCCATTTCTCATTATAAACCCCTTTGGTTAACTTATCATACATTTGTTGAGTGATCAATGAAGTATCATTGAATTAATTCCATAATATCCATTTAAAATCCTCCCTTTTCATACCCAAATTTTTCAGTGTCCACTTTCGTGCTATAAGATCAGTAATGATAAATCCGATTAGCATCTGTACAAAGAGATTAATTTTTAAAAATATTATAATTTAATAACATAATGACATTCAATTACACCTTTATGTATTAAAAATACCTCTATATATGAATCAAATGCTTAATTTTTCCAATATTTAGGCACATTCCTCCAATCATCATAATTAATTTGGAGGATAATTGGCTCAGTTTCCATATGACCAAGAATCTATCCAAATAATCCTACAAAATCATTCATAAGGACCCCATAACTATCGAATGGGACAATTATCATCAATCCATTCAAAGTCCAAACATATGAACTATTCATATTTCACTCCATAGTAAAATTGTTTACATATTTTATGAAAAAAAAATTAGTAGTATAAATAATTACAATAACTTTATTCACATTAAAATTTGTACCTATAATGGTTAACCTAAAATATCTCATGACAAAATAGGAGTGGTGACGTGCTCCCTCACTACTAAAGCTACTAAATGGGGAGGCGCTGTTTTTGATGCTAATGGGATGCAAACAAAGGGTGTTCTAAATACTTATGGAATGGGGGTCTGAGAATGGTTTAAGGGGGATAAAATAGGGTGCTTCAGATGCTCTAGGAATGGAGGATGATGGTTCATCATCTGTTAGTGTGGTTGATGTAATGTCAGCTTGGAGTCGAATGGGATTAGTGAAATGCTTCCTCCTTGGAATTCTTGTCATTAAGTAAAATAAAATTAACTTTAGAATATATATTTCCTAAATATCATGTATAAAAAATTATAAATGATAAATGATACACAATAATGTCAAACAAATATACATAGAAATAATAATGAATTACTACACATATTACATAAGTGGTTGATAAATTAATGGATGACTGCAAATACAATAAATTAGCACTTCAATCATGTCATTTTCTTACTCCATCATTAATTTATCTATTTCATGAACATTTACAAGACTAATATTTTCAATACCATGATGAAAAAATAAGTTTTTGTCTTACTATTGACGATATTCATTGTCATAGGTCAAATCTTCCACTTCATCACCCATATCATACAAGTATTTTTGTTTTATGTGAACAAATCTACTTCACCCTTCATCTATGACATCTTCCACATAATATACCATCTTTTATTATTATGATTAGATATAAAGATCATGTAATTCAATGTTACCAACATCCATCAAGTGATAGAAGTTCACAAAAGTAAATTACAAGGAATTTATTTTAATACCCTTGGTAATATCAGTCCACTTGAATTTGAATAAAACAACTAGAAAATTCCCATTGTTTTTTAATTTGATAAAAACTTTACATAATATCAAAATTTGGAAACTATAAATGTACTATTATTATGTGGTTTAAAAACCTCTTCTTGAGCGACTGTATGAAATTTAATGCCATTAAAATTGTAAGTGTCAAACTTTCTAGCATATTTAGAGGACCTTGATCCTGAAACTTAAATTCTTATAACAAATCATATCAATTATCAGTATTCATGATCAAAAAATATCAATATACATTGTTATATTTACAAAATATATGTTTCAGCCTAATATCCATATTGATTTCGATATCTATTAACTTACACGATGTGAAAACCAATCTATAATCTGTTCATTAACAAATTTTTTTATATCTTTCTCATTTCATGTTTGGCCTCTCATTAGTCTCTTTTTTATGCTAATCAATTTAATACATGGAACTACAATATAACTATTTAGTATCACATATCTTTTGGCCTGTAATAATTTCATTTCTGTCAGTGTAACATTTGATCTCTTCCTAACTGATCGACCAAGAAAATGAATGTTTTTTGATTTAACATGTATTTTAGATTGATTAGATGAGTTTGGAACAATTATAAATTGATTTAATTTTGTCTTAGTATCATTTAAGTGTCTAGAAAAAATCTAATACACTCCTATTTTAAATAGCATTCAGAAATAGAGCCTTCAAGATGAGATTTATTCTTCACATATGATTTCAAATGACCAAGATATCTATGAAATATAATAAATTAAACAAAATTATGTATTTAATTAAGTTCCTTTAATTTATTACTTAATATAAAAAACATATAATAAAGTACATCTATATTGGATAAATCCATCAGTAATGTACAGGGCCTCCTAATTTATTTTCCTCAACCAAATGCATAGTTAAATGCATCATGATAGTAATCAAAATATAGAGGAAATATCATCTCCATTTCAAAGTGTTTCAATAAAAATATCTCGAGGTTTTCAAACACATATGGTTGTAGAGTGTTCTCACATAGTTGTCTGAAGAATATGATAAATTTGAGTACAAAATAGTAACTTTTTGGTAATAATGTATACAATGTCAATAGTAGTAACTACTGTAACAAAATATGTGAATAATAAATTTGTATTCCATTTAACCTAAAATTATTTAAGTCAGCATACCATTATATTTTTATTAAATACCAATCATATACCTTCACATGTTTTAAAATTTTATAGAATATATATTTATCCTTATTTTTTATCACAAAAATTGTCAGTGCACACTTTCCATTCTCATATAGCCAAAGATTATGCTTGATGTTCATTTTTTATAAGTCCTTATAAGAATTGATATGGAACATAGATATTCCATGATCACTAAGAAATTTAAAGATAAAATTATCACAAAAAATCTTATCAATATGTTTAACATTAAGATTATTTCAAAATAAATTAAATTCCCAATATGGAAGTTTGAATAATATAATTTTTTATTCCATTGTTTCATTACTATTTCAATTAATTATGGACTTTGAACTCATTGCACACTATCATTGAAAATATGATTCTTCCTAAATTGTGTTTCATAATTTCCATTCGTTCCAATATTTTAGAACCTATCAACAACTTTAGAGGTGGTTTATGATCAATAAAACCATTGAATTTTGATTTTTTTCAACCAAAATATATATGAAACATTGAGAAATATTCAATGACATAATAATCACCAATTTTTACTATAAGGTAGTCAATAGGGATAAAAAACAAATCTATAAATAGGATAATCCAAGCTCATGAAAGTGTTATAAACAAATAATTTTCCAAGACCAGGGAAATCACTAATGATCCACATTATAGGAACATGCATTTTGAACATTTTTCTAGAATATTCATCATATGTCTCAACATAATTACTCAATAACTTCTATAAATCTTCAATTAGAGGCTGCAAGTATACATAAATATTATTTCAATGCTTTTTTTATCTAGGAATAATTATAAAAAATGACAAAATATGTTTCTTCAAACATATCCTTGGAGGTAGACAGTAAGGGATCAAAACAACTAGACAAATTCTATAAATAGTTCTCAATGTCCCAAATAGTTTGAATCCATTGGAAGATAAGCCCAATCACACATTCCTAATATCATATGAGAAATATGGTTGTAATTAATAAAATTTATTCCATGATTTTTAATCACTTGGATGTAGTATTAACCCATTATTGTTTTTATATATAATGCTTTTTCATGTTCTAGGTGGTTCTAGATGACCGAAAAAATCTTGTCAATAGAGTATTTAAAGGTAAGAAATTCAAAACCATTACAGGTGTGTTATTTTTGTTTTTCTTCATAGAAATATCTTGATTTAGACTTCCAAAATCGCCCATTGAATTCCATCAAGAGGATGATAATTTTTTGTAATTTTGGTATCCTTGAATACTCTCCCCAATAAAGCATACAATCATTAATACAAGCATGATTTTTTATATTTTAGACCAATCTTGATAAAAACATTTTTCATATAATAAAATGAATTAGTGATATTAGCTTCAGGAAATGCATCATGAAAAAATTCCAATATAATTGACATTGCCTTATTTGTAATTCCACATAAGAATTTGATATGATACAACTTTAGAAGAAAAAAAGTTTTAAATATTTCAAACATAGACCATATATCTCATGATTTCCATCATTAACTAAATCATGAAACTCATTTTTATTCTCAGTGAAGTTCTATCTTACATTAGTCTCCATAGAATCAAGAGTAGGATCCAATGATATGTTACAATCTTTATTTGGTTGTCCTATAGTCCCAAAAATATCACTTTTCAATTTAATATTTGTAACACCCTAAACATGATATTTTGATATGTATTGATGTTTATGGTGTTTTATTTAAATTTTTAAAGCATCATTTATAATGTTTTTCATTTCAATTTTCAATGTTGATGAAGTTGGGAGATCATTATGTTGATTGAGATCAGTGCTCAACCTTTATAAAATGTTTAATTATCCATGTAAAATCCAATAAAAATATTGAACTGGGAATTATTTAAATATTAAGTTCTTATAAACTTCATGTCTCTTCAAAAATCTTCTCAATTTACATTTAGGACATGGAAATATTATTGTCCCATCAATGGATCAATTGGAAATTAAAAAATCTAAAAAATACTCCAAACCCTTAGTATAATGAGGTGTGTTCCTTAGTAATGCGATCCAGATTTTATCCATATATATCACAATGTGCCTAAACTTTATTAAATAAAATTAAAACACATAATTATTAATAATTTGGAAAATAGATAAATGATAGTGAAAAAAACACAAAGCAGGTATTTATAAGAAGAGTCATTTAAGTACGAAAAAAGTCAAAGTAAAACAAGGAAATCAATCATGGATGGTATTATGTAAAATAAAAGTAAGATAAAATCATATAATAATTAAGAAAACTAAATTTCAAATGTTCATTGAAAATAATTTATCAATATACAAATTTTAAACCAATTTGGAAACCTAACTATTTGAATAAAAATCAATTTTTAAGGTAAGACACCCATCCTTAAAAGAATTCAACTAGTGTCAAGCACCCATTTTTCAATGATATGATAAACCATGTATGCTTGTTTGGAAAAAAATAAGAAAATATATTGATATTTTTAAGATATATTATTAAAATAAACAATCCATTTACTATTCATTTTCAAAATAAATATACTTTTTACATGGTGAAACAAATCAATCAAAGGATAAAAAAATAACCCTTAAACATCAATGGATAACTCTCAAGGTATTAATGAAAAAATATAGTACTTTACTCAAACACAACTATCTCTATAGGGTATGATTCAATCCTATCATCATACCCCAAGGTATTGGATGTGGATTCAAAAGTGTTAAATTCCTTAAGGGGTCATTATCCAATACCACGTATACAAAGTTGATTTCATGAAAATCCTCAAATTTGATGTTGGGGACACTATTGAATAATCCAATATAATGACTATGCGTCTATTAATATTAATTGTTTCCTAAAACTCATAATTTTAGTGTTATATCACACATGAAATTAATAAAGTATGAATTGATCTCCTAAAGAAATCTACAAAAATATACTATAGGTTAAATGCCTCATTATATTTCACCTAGATATAATCGGTAGAAGAAAATATATAAATATTTTATCTTCTTATTCTTATTTAATGCACATGAAATCAATTTTTTATACTATACTTGCTCAATGTTTATTTGATACTCAAAATCTACAACTCAAATTAGTATTTTTTTCAGTTATCATTGTTATTGTTATTTTTCATTGAATTATAGAATTATGAAACATGATTAGAGTCAATTATCCCCCATATCATTTTAATTTCTTTGAATATATATTTTAATTGCAAGATCAGGACAATAAGTTTCCTTCTCCTCTTTTATCTTTTATATATTCATAGTCTGAATATTATTATTTTAATTTACAATATTCTCATCATTTAAAAGAATCATGAAATATCATATATTCAAACTTAAAATATTTATCTAGACTTAATTATCAAATATTCATTACGACTCTCTAGAAGAATCAACATCTTCTTTTCTATTTTCCATTTGATATTTGGATGGCTAACTATCATTGTCTCAATATAAATTATCCACTAAATATTACTAAAAAATAACATTTAAATCATAAATTTTATTCTTAAATGTATTTAATATAGAATGATTTATCTTGGTGTAATAATTCTGAAAATGGATATAGAATAGTTTATGGTACAACAATAGATGAAACAGACAATGTTTTCCACTGAACCTTGTGATTCCCCACTTAAACCATATTATATCCTCATTACAACCTTATAAGGGCTTAAATTAACCTCACATTGTCTTGTATCATCATTTTAAAGCTATTTTATAAACTATTTCAAGATTTCCCCAAACCATAAAAGTAATATTTTTAACCTTATGAATAGATATTAGTAACATTATGGTGAATCCCATCATCCTTAGAAATTCTTTCACCAACATCACATTACCATGTCCAAACAATATGGAATCATTCCACAACCTTAAAAATGTAATGTATCAATTTTACATAGACGTGTAACAATGTTATAAAATATAGACCCCTTACATTCCTTGTATAGATTTCGTCAAACCTCTTCATAAATTAATGATATGAACTTCACACACCAAAGTATATTTTCATGATTATTCCTTCCACATTAATTAATTGATGACTTTTCAATCCTGAAATCCAATCAAAACTCATCTCTCACTTAGATAGTCTTACACAACATGAGCTTCACAGTTTTATCAATGATATTAATTATTCAATCCTATAAATATATGATTTCTTTTGGATATTTGTTAAAACTTTATAGACCATGTTCCTTTATCCTCATCTATGTTAATCATGAATATCATCACATAAATAATCACATTTATATGTTCTGTATTAATTACCCACTCCCTAAAATTTAAGTTAATCTTCTTTCAGATTTTATTTTATCAAATTGATATTATTCATTAAATTATTACCCTTGGAAACATATTAAACATTCAAAAACACATTTTCCAACATTTGAATTGATCATTAAAAATCCATTTGAAATAATTTTTTAAACATTGATTTCAACACAATAAGTGAAAACACTAACTTGTATCACTTCTACATCACAATGTGAGACAAAAAATCTCAAAAATTAATAAAAATTAATTACACATCAAAATACCTTTTTAGGGGAACTCCATGATTCATCTCAAAATTATTGGGAAACTCCAAAATCCTCCCAAGATATTATTCATAAATATATTGACATCATATAAATTATATTAATGTATTTGATCATTATTGAAAAAAATATAAGACAAAAAAATTTTGTTAAAAAATGTCCCCTTTATATTTATTGTTAATACCTACTAGAAAATGGATTTTCAATATGTGACTCTATTTATTTAGTCTTTTTTTCTCATTTTTTACTTTCTTCTATCTCTATCATAATGAAAAAATACATCATATATGATATAGGATGGTATCACTTCATAAAATGTTCCATCAATAATCCCACTAAATTCTATGGGATTCATTATTAGTGTAGAGAACACGTGGGTTTAATTTATGCAACATGTTTATCCAAAATTCAAAGAATATTAAAGCGATCAGAATTTAATATAATTGCAGAATAAAGATAAATGTCCTTAATAAAAAATTTCTATTGCATGAATTCATTTTTTTAAATATATAAACTATTCATGTTAACTATTCAAAACAAGTGTATGTGTGATTTGGTACCTTACATAATTCCAAGAAGGCTTTATATGGAAATGTTCATTATCTAGTAGAACAAGTATCTTGAGATCATCCAATGATAAATACATAGTATCCCCAATTGAAAAAATAACTATCAATATTAGAAAATTTAAATTTCACTGATTTTGTTTTCATGTATAGTGAAAGTATGAATTATAAATGAGTAAAAAATTGGATGAACAAAAATAGAGATAAATCCACCGCTAAAACGACATGAGCACAATATGTAAGTTATAAAAACATAAGGAAAAACCTTAAGAAACTCACATGAACATAATACCTTAATGAAATGATAATAGAACATTGAAAAACACAACCCCATGATGTCCTCTACCATGTATGAATATAACCCCCAAGAGAATTGACTTATTCCACTATCCTCTTATAGAATATCTACAAAACCCCATATTGAGAAAAAAATTATAAATAACCAATAAAAATATCAATGGTGGTGTGTAGAGGGTGATACTAACCTAAAATCACTTAAGAAACACAAAAAAAACATGACACAAATCAATGGATGGTGAACAGAGTAAGGGAGGGGGTTGTTGGATGTTGAACCATGGACGCCCGCTCAAACTCAGGGGGCATGGGTGGAAAGGGAGCACCAGGATGGATAACACTGACAACAGAAAAGGAATGAAGTGTCCAATAAGGGGGGAAAGACAGTGTTGATGGTTCCAGGGGTGCTTAGGGGAGAAGGGGGGATCGAGGGAGAAGGGGGATCAGGGGGGAAAGTGTGTTTTTTAAAAAATGGTTAAAATTTAACATAGGTTTTTTAAAAAATTGCTATTAAATTATCGCAATTTTTTAAGAAGTGGTTTAGTAAACCACTGCTAAACAATGGATTTGGTGTAGTGATAGTACCATTTTTGATATCATTAGGGTACTAGTTTTAGTTCTATGAAGTGATGTGTGATTGTGTGTGAAGTTAGGTTCATTCCCTATGGTGGGTGTGATCCCCTCAAGTGTGGTGATTAGAGCCCACCCTCAAGAAGTTATAGCTATCTAACCATTAGAAGATAAGCATGGATTTATTTTTTATGTGATTTGATTAGAAATTCATTTCTTGTGAATATTGAGGGATTTGTAGATTCTTTTTAAGGGTGACACATGATTGGACCTTTTTGAGAGGAAAATGTACACAATGGATTTTAATCCAAAGAAAATGTTTTTATATTTCTCAATGGAATGATGAAAACCCTTATGTTGTATATATAGTTCTCATATTGAATCCTCCCTAGTATCATTTTATGGAAGGGAATGTTTTAAATTTTGGGAAATTTACTATTCATAACACATTAATTTTCGGTATATAGTAACATCTATTAGTGAGAGATCTAGATTCATGATGTGGTATTAGTTTTCATGTATATAAATTGTGGTGGTTAATGAGATATTAGTGCCATAATACTGGAATGATGATTATTACTCCTAGAAGGGGACTCTGCGTTTGGGTGGTGGAGCATGTGCTCGAGTATATAACTTTAGAATAGTGATTCCTATGTGAAGAGTGAGATATTTCTCACATAGATTTGATGGTGGAATCCATATAGTCATTATTTGTGTATGAGAAGGCCATAGTGATGGTTTTGAATTAGTATTCATAGGTGAACAAATGATCTCGGGTGTTAGACCTGAAGGGTTTTTCCAAAATATGGGGAAAACATCATCCACTTCCCTAGTTATGTAGTCGTACTCTCATGTTAATCATGTTATGTATTGAGATGGACACCCAAAGTGAGAACAACCCTAGCATAGAAAAACCCTTTGTGAAGTATTGTCAGTGAATCTTTATGGGTGTACCCATCACACCAAAAAATCATCCTATGTGGTGGAGGAGGAGGTTTTAAAAAGATATTGTAGATTTTGGTCACTCTTCTAAGTGTTATCTCGAGGTTTGGTGTGAATAATGTCATATTACTTGAATATTTAGGACCATCCTATAACACCATGGCCTTGATCACTCTATAAATAGAAATCAGACCTATTCACAACATGACTTTAGGTGCACCTCTCTAAATGCCAGTAGCTTCTGACTAGTAGCAGGGGTTTAAGAGGTACTGTAGAGAGTATATACACCATGCATTATACTAGGAAAACATAAATTAAAAAAAAAATTCACATTAGATTGTGCATAAGGAATAAATAGGTAAACATGATAAAGTAAAAAATGAATACAAACATTTGGAATACAATCATACTTCCCATTGGTCTAGTCACATACACAACCAAAAAAGAAAAAAACTAAGGCTCTAATACCAATATAAGACATTCCTCATGCATAACTACTACCTTCACCTGATCTTTCCTTCTTGTCCATGAAAAAAATTGATCATAGGCCTCAAACCTAAACTAGTACCTAAAATAACATGTGGAATATACTCAGGTAACCATGCATAATGAAGGCCTGAGTAGTGTGTGAGTAAAACTCAGTATCACACCACTAATAAAATCCTTAAATACAACCATTATGAGTAGATTTCATGTAGTGGTTCACTGAGTTAAATCGATATAATTACAACTAATAAATATTTAAAAAACTAACATAAAAAAAACTAAGCCCGAGGTTCAGTTCACCCTAGGAATAATAGATACATGCTTCATCCAATGCTTGGATGTCTCTGAGAACCTATCATATATCATTCCTATTATCTCACTCTTTTCCTGGGGTAATATACACATATCATGTCCAAAATGGCATCCGAGTGTAATATACCCATCGCCAAAATCCAGTGTCCCCCAAGGGCCATGTTCGTCCCATGTTAACAATCATATCATGACAAATAATAGGGGGCCTTGTCAACTAATTCTGATACTTTCCTCCAGGGACTATTACTATGAAGGCATGTCAACGCTCCCTGATAGTGCAATGCACCCCACATTCACACTTTCCAAATGTGGGAGGCATTCATCACTTCTTCGTAGATGTTTAATCCTTGATCAAAATTGGATGATGGGATGTTGTTTCCTCCTTCTATATATTCCTCTTTGGAACTCATTTCCTAGCCCGAGTTTCCCTTAGAGATTAATATTTTTTTCGTGAAACTCATTCATGGTTCCATATCTTTGTATAAATCAATTAATTACGCTACTAATATCAGGACATTCCAAGGGGCCAAGTCAGTGTAGAAGCCTTCATTTATGAGAGTAGTCATGATGGGCATTGAAGAAATGTTTGGATGCTAAAACACCAAAACACCAATACTATTCCTTTTCTAAGGGCTTCTCAAGGGCACAAAAACCCAAAGATTCCCACGTAGATCACAAGGTATCTTATTTTAGAGGCATGTCTCAAAGGTTTTCCTCAGCTTCCCATATTTAACATGGGTCATTCCATGAGTTTAATGTCTATTAGAGATGTATTAGACTGATCAAAACACTTATGAAAGTGGATCAGATACGAACATCTCTAAAAGGGAGCACCTGGAATGTTTACTAGATGGATGGATCAAAATACCCAATGAGGGATGACCCAAGAGTGGTGTATCCCATAAAGTTAAGGTTTCACAGCATGAAGCCTTATCTGGACACCAATAAAGAAGATCAGGGAAGGTGAGCCCCAATAAGGGGGACAACAATGTTTACCATTGGTTGGGATTGAGCCTCGTGGAGTTTTCCTAGATACCTTGTTTAGAAGATAGGGATCAATAGTCATGTAGCTCAAAAGTGCGATTTGGGAATTATGCATGGTTAGATCCCCTTATGAAAAGGGTAACTTTTGGTTGGATGGAATATGAATTTTTCAAGGATTATGCATGATAATCTTCCCAGGTCTTATGAGAAGAAGTGATGAGGTGGAGGGAATGATCTCGCTAGGATGTGATGGCCTGGGTAAGAATTAGGATACGTATGGTTGAAATATTGAAGTGGAATGGATAAAGTGTATAAGGTTGTGGGATTGAACCTCAAGGAGGAATCATATACACCCTAGTTTCTTGGAATCAAATTCCATATAGTTTAGGAAGTGGGGCTATGGGAAACCTAAGGAGGGATCCTGTGAGAATGAAAGCATAAATGGGGACCTAAAGGAAATGAAACCTCTAGGTTGCACCATGATCCTCCCAATACATAAGGACCCAGGGGAAAGATCAAGATGGGAATTGGTGATTGGATTGAAACTCAGGGAGGCTTCCTATGTACCCTATTTTAAAGGAAGGGATCAAAGTACACGTAGGTCAAGATAGAGGCATAGAATCAGGTCGTACAAAATGAACATCGACCCAGAGACGTGCCAGGGGATTATGTTTGGTTAGCATCCCTTCACAAGAGGATCATTCTTGGTTGGAGGAATTTTGTTATCTATGGGGATTATGCATGGCTAGTGGCCTATGTGGATAGATCAAAACACATTTAATGGATAGATCCAAGTGGTGTGTCCCAAAATGAGAAGACAATACATCATGCTGGTGCATCCCCAGAAGGGAGCACTAAATTTTACCATTGGTTGGGATTGAACCCCAAGGAGGATTACTATATACCCAAAAGGGATCATAACCCACATAGTTTATAAGGAGAAAGGGTGTCACAGTTTAATATCACATGGGAAGAAAGTGATCCAATGTGAAATAGTCAGAACATATGGATTATAGGGAGTGAGGGGCTTGAACCTCAAAGAGGATTCCAACATACCCAATTTAGAATATAGGGATCAATGTATATATAGTTTGGTAAATAGGTTCATGGGGATTACGCATGGTTAGCATCCCAAAGTTGTGTTGGGGACTACATGTGGTTAGAATCCCAAAGTGGTTGTCATGATCACTATTACTCTAAGACCACATGAGTCATTATAGGTGTGATAAACAAGATCTAATATTAGACCAAACAGTCATATCATGAAGGGTATGACCACAAGGGATGGTGTGGGTATTACGCATGGATAGAGGCCCATGGAGATGGATTTTGGCACTTACTAAGGAAGGGAGGCCCAAAGAGGTGGTTCGAGGCCTAGGCGAAGACTACAAGAAACACACATGGTGAAAAAAGCCCAAAATGAGAGGGAGAGAGAAGAGAGTGATCCAATGCCTATTCACTCTGTGGTCCTCATATAATTTCCATCCATGTAGCAATCACAGTTTAACGGAATATATTCAGGACATAGGTGCTTGGTAGTTTAATGTCATGTAACTCATATGATGAGGACTCACCCCTAAACTGTTGGACATACATGACTAGCCCCCTTTAACCCTTGGGGAAGTGATGGCACTGACAATGCTGTAAGGGAGAAAGGTGGAGGAGTAGTTGATATAGGGTTCCACGTTAGCATAACTATGAAAATAAGAAATAACTGTTAGCATACCTATGTGAAAAATCATTAGGTAGAGAAAAAAAACATGAGACACCACATGAGGGACCAAGAAATAATTGTACACAGTCCCGGAGGGCCGCACAGATAAAGTGTGTGAAAGGTATGGGTGTTATATGCAATAGGATCTTGAACAAGGTTCCTTAGAGTAAATAAAACCCATGGAGTCAATATGAAGGGTTACACCAAATATTTGAGGCTTACACGCAAAAGGAGGGGTATTGAGAAAAAATAGGTACTGCACATAGGGTAACACTTGTGCACAATAGGGGGTATTTTTCATGCACTTGACTTGAGAAAAATAGAAATGGGTGAGGGTTAAGCCCTTGTAGGACCACCCAAAGGTGGACCCAAGGGGAACTTTCGCACAAGATCCAATGCCTTGATGTCATGACCAATATATGGTCAAGGAAGGGGTCTTATTATGTATAATAGATAAATATTTAAGCTTCTAGAGTACTACCCTGAAATGGTTGTGGAACCCTTTAATTTATAGGTGATGATCTTGGTGGGAGTGTGTAAGCAGTTCGATGGGTAAGAGGCCGGTTGACGTCGCATTGGGCATGTAAGAGTCTTGCACATAGATTTCAGTCTTGTGTGCTATCCTTAAAGATTATACAAACTTCCCTTTTTTATTTTTGGCAGGTTGAGGTGGAATATCACACTTGGAATCGCATTGGGCATGTAAGGTCCTCACACACAGATTTTAGTTTTGTGCACATCTATCCAACCTTTCACACAGCTCCCATAAGATTCTTTGACTTTTCCACTGAGTCAAATTATGTTGTTAGGTTGTGGATATATGCCTATCTATGGCCTCATGAATAATTCAGTGCCAAAAAATCCCCCCTCAAAATCTGAGCTGAAAGGGGATAGAAGGTCAGGTTCCAAGGGAAATTCCAAAGAGACATATGCTTTCTGGGAGGCATGCACAAAATTTTCATTCCAGCACTTAATTCACCTTGTGTGCATGTGAAAGACCTGGTCAACACCTATAAATACATTATGTCCCCAAGGTGCAGTACCTTGACTTTCTGTATGACAAGCGATTCACTCTCGTACATGTAAATCATTAATTTCTTCATGGAACAACCAAATTTTCTTGTTGCCTTACATGTAACTATCAGATATTGAGCACTTCAAACATAACTGAATTTTTATTAGAAACTATCAGATCTTGCACAGAACCACTGGTTTTTCTTTCTGAGTTTAAAATTTTCATGCCAATTCCTTTGCACATCCATAACATGATCGACATGGCTTTTGTACAGACTGACACAGAGAGGGAGGCAGACTCTACTTCTTTCACTGCATGACGGGCCAAATTGATTGTGAACCCCCATATTCTTCACGAGAGAAGGGTATTATCATATAAAAAAAATTTCATAGGAATGCTGACACAATTTCAAATGGATTATGTCCTGAAAAATAGCTTCTTACTTCAGAAACGTAGAATTCTGAAGCAATTGTAGATTCCTGGCTTTGAGACTGATGTGCCATGATCATGGGTAACGCATGAGGATAACCTTTCACAGTTCAACATTACAAAAGATAGATACCCTTCCAGGGATACTTGGGAGATAGTTTTACACATCCTGAATCCGAGTACCTAAACTATCATGGGGGTGAATAGATGGCTGAATAATTTCTATCACATTACCCAAGCACTTTCTAAAGCAACATCACTAATGATATAAAGTGATGGTAGCAGGACTAGGATCTGCAGTTCCAGGGTAATTTTACCTGAGAGTGGTCATGGGAATTTTGGGTGTACCAAACATTCAAGGAATTTGGGGAGGATCTTTGACACATTAGGCAGTTTCATGTCGTGTGGACATAATAGTTTCATTTCTATTGTTATCAGGACCTACTGGTAGAGTTGTTTAGCCATAGGTCCCCTAACATGAATACCTTCCACCTCCACCATGGGGTTGTCGGTATCATTCATTGGGATGTTCACTACATCAGATGAATTCCTCTATAGGGACTTCAATATGATGAGTTTTTATCGATGAAGAAAATCTTGGGAGACAGGGTGTGGACCTCCATTCTAACATGGAACTTGTTGGACTTGGAGAAAGAGAGGCTAAATATGTGTTACATCATGAAGGAAATCTTTTACCCAGCATGGTTCAACCTATTCCTCAAGATGGATAAAGAAGTGAGTATTCCAGGCCAAGGGAAGTAGTACCCAAACACATCATAGAGGGGAAAGAAAGAATCATATTGGGTTATCTTAGAAGCAGATGAATACCACCCATGGGGATTCAGTGTGAATGAAATCCAGGATCCAAAAGTAAGATATGCTAGCTTCCTCACCACCTTCCTATGTGGGTGGATGATTCGAGTGAGGGACATGAGGATGGGGACCATCGAGGGATTCTAGTAATGGATGGGATCATGGTAGCCCACAATAAGGATAACCTTAGAGTTATTGTACTATTAATGTTGTAAAACATTCTAGGGTGAATTTCAAGGGGAATTACACCCAGAAGAATCGATAAATCATTCCAAATCCTCTATAGCTGGGTTGTGTATCATTTCAATATATTTTATTTCCCAAATTCCATTCATTCTTCGAGCGATGGCCTGCAACCATATCTACTGTATATTACTAGGGTCTAGCCACTAACACTTAATAAGGAAGTGATAAAGATATTTCTATGAAATAATAAAAACATCAACTTTCACCCATTACATACCCTAGTTAGTCATATGGTGGATTACTTTTGGGGTTTGCTGGAGTAGAGGGAATATTTCCATAGCATATGGGGTGACGTGCTGTTAGCCCAGATTGATGACAAGATCATTTGCGAACCTTACATGCCATCACAGTTTTTCAGATAGTTGGGTTCCTACAATGGATGTCGAAGAAAGTGTATATAGTGGTTTGGGAAGAGCAGCACCCCTTTATCCTTCACCAATTGGGTCTCATGTTAACAATTTCTAAATCTGGTGAAATAATAACATTTCACCCTACTGATGTCGATGCTAGCCTATTGATGAAATTTGATGACCACTGGGTGGTAGTGTATTCAGAAGCAATTTTGTGGAAGCGCATTCAGAAAATAAAAGTTATATGTGTAGAGTATGGGTGATGAGAGAACAACTATTCTTTAGATGGGGAAGAAAGACTGGAGGCAAGCCAGGTGGATGGGGTAGCATGTGCTAGAACCTCATCGACAAGAGTGTCACAAGGTTTGGTTGCACCTCTGTCTTCCAAATAGAGGGGGTCCCAGAGTCGACCACATGGACTAGCTAGAAAATCCCCTAGGAATCAAATCAGATATCTTAGGAAGCTGACTGCTGATTCCATTTTTCTTGCCCTATGGTCTATTTGGAGAACACAATGATATTCGCTTCTAAATTAAGACTTGTGGTGAAAGAGGGTTCAAACTACACATGAATTTCTAGAAGTTGGGTGTATTCTGTTAGAAGATAGGGTAAATTTTAATCACTGATAATGTACTAGAAAATTATGGATTTATATGCACGCCAATGGTTGTGGTATGAAGAACCAAATTTCTTGTAACTACTAGAATTTTAGTTTTTTGCGCTGAGGAAGAGGGCGACCTCCATTGGCGGTCACTAGTATGAAAATCAAAATTTTCAGGATTTTTCCTATTCCTGTGATGTATTCCCCAATTCAATAGTGCAACACCCATAAATGTGCTCTAGGTTTCCCCTGCTTTTACCCTACCACCCCTGACCACCCCCATCGCCATGCACCATTGCCTCCCATCACCCCAACCATAACCACCGCCGAACCCTGTTGCCCCATAAATTTGACCTCCAACACTCAATCCCTGACGTCACCCCAACCACTCCCTCCATGCACCATGCTTCATCCATGGTTGGAAATTTAATATTGGGGTCCCTCCTAGTTACCTCCAGTGTGTCACGCGTTCCCCAATGCACCGTCGACATTAAAGTTGGGCTGGATTTTTAGCAGCTTCTGGGGGTGGTCGCTATTGAGAAATACCAACCGAACAAATGTGACCACTGGAAGCGGTCTCTTAGTGTTCCTTAAAGGCATTTAGAGACCGCTTTGGGTGGTCTCTAAAGATCATATTTCTTATAGTGTGGTAAAATTAATGCTCATTTAAGAACATTATCTTCAAGAAATGCCACTTGAGGATGACCGTGATGAGGAAGAAGATGAAGAAGAAGAAGTAGAGTAGGATTCCAAGGATGAAGAACTCATAGGTGAGGAATCTTAGAGGACATCAGCTCATCAGGGGAGCCTATGGGAGAGTGGAGAAACTACAATTTATAATGAGTAAATTTATGCTCACCTTGAAGTAAACTTCAACTTGTTTACCCATGGTCCATTATATTTTCTGTAACTCGGATCCACTAACCAAAACTTATTTTGTCTAGGAATAAATTGGTGATGATCAAGAAGCTCATGCTACAAAGGATGAAAATGTTCCAATGAGTGTGGGTAAAAATCTCCCAAATCACACATCTATGGATAAAAAAAGAGGTATATTGATCGTGGATGAAGCATCTAGAGGTGAGTTGGATGAAAGGGATAAAGCAACAACCTAGGAATCCCAGGATATACCCACTATTAAAAAGGATCCCATGCCAATAATTGTGATGAAAAGCGATGAGGGGTCTCCTTTAATATAAGTTTCTGTAGTGGCCCAGAAACTTGATCCACAACACTGATCTCTTGTAAGTATCTATTTTCACAGACCCATATCTGTTATCTAAGGATCTGGATAATCAGGGTGTTTGTTCTATGCAATGATTATAATATTACAAGCCTAAAAACCCAAGGATTCTAGGATATCTAAAAAAGCTCTCTTAATTGTTGAACCTTCCCATGAGGATTCAACTATTGAGGTCAATCTAGCCTTGGCCCACAGTGGGAAAGAAATTGTGGCCACAGATTATGCCACTATCAGGGTCGAGCCTGGAGCTGGAAATTGTAGAGTTGCTAAAGAATAAGAAGAAATGAGTGATGAGGGTCACTCCCACATTATAGAGCTCATCCCTTTAGAATGGAAGATGGAGAAATTCCCTTATACTGAACATCTAGTTATCTTTCTCGAATACAGACCTACAAACCATGAGGATCTAGATAATTATGATCTCAGTGAAGCCAAGGAGAGTCGTATGACACATCATAGGTCCGGGAAGTGCATCGAAAGATTCCTCGAGATCCCGTAGGTAGAATGGCTGAGTCAAATGGATTATCCATGCACATGGATATAATATCTTTATGCCGATAGGGTAGATTTTCATCATCTATGTATGATGGTTTTTGATGATCTTGCAAAGAAGCTGTGGGAGAGCAGTTAATGCATAGATGGTGCCTATTTTGAAAAGAAATCCAAGAGCATACAGAAGTTTGTTGAGGCTTAGAATGAAATCCAATGCCTTAATCAGTTGGATAACGATCATTAAAAATTTATTACCAACCATTTGGAACTCATTGAATGGTTAAAGGCCTAATTGGAGGAGGCCCAGAAGCAATTGGAACAGGTGAGCCACCATGTGGATGAGCGTCAAAATGAATGAGATCAAATGATGATCTTTGATAATGGTCTTATCTATATGACTATCAACAAGGAGAGGGATCTTAGGAAGTGGTAGTGGAATATGGAAGCAATGCACCATAAGGTGGTGGGGATGAATAATTCAATTGAAGGGGTAGATCCCTAGGGTCCCAGTTTTGTCCGGACTTATCAAACATAATATTTTCTTAATTGGTTGTTTGGAACTATGTGTATAAGAATACTTCCTATCATTTTTTAATTTTTGTACCTCAATTGTATCTGTGAAGAAACTAAAATTCAGTCTCTAAGCTCATGTGGGTCATGTCTGATATGGGAAATAAGGGATAATTGCATAAGCACTCACTTTTTAAAAGAGTGCCTGCTAATCATCGAATACTTGAGGTATTCTATTGATTATTGACCACCAAGAGTATTCGAGCCGAGGGTGGATTTGGATGAATAATAAGTGTCTCGAAACAACCAAATTTCCTTTCTTGGTGTGATCTAGTACATGAATGGTATAACACTAGGGGCATTTGAATTAATCTGAACAACATGGGATGGAAAGTGTGAATCAAAATACCTAAAATTAGGAACACATTGAGGGTGGAATCACAATATAGGATAACTTATGACCATATTCGACAACATGGAATCCATATAACTTAGCCTGAAATGGGAGAAAACAAACAAGGTCTCACCATTAACCATGTTTAAAACACCATACCTATCTCATATTTTCATCTGATGTCTTTAGGAATGTTGGACCCAAATGGTAGATGAGCTGAAATAGCACAATACTTGGCCATTTGGGGGTTACTTCATAAACAAAAGAGGATGAAGATTAAAATAAAGGGCACTCAAAGTGTGGACAATGAGTGGTGGAATGTTTGAATGGATTCCAATACTCCTAAAATTAATCCACCATGGATTGGAGCACATTGATGTAGGCACATTGTCTTGAACAAAGATCATACCAATTTCCAAGGGTGAATTGTCTCAGATGTCAAGTGATAGCTGAAGATGTGAACAATGTGGTAGATTATCATCATTTTGGGAGAGGACCACTCAGGATGAGGGACTAGGATATTTTGTAGATTTACGTCATGAAAGTTAGGATGATGCACACATGCTTTAATTCCATGTGACTTGGACGATGTACATAGTTTAAGTTCATACTTCCTGGACCTTGAGAAATAGTTTAAAGTCATGTTACATCGACTATGATGTCTCTAAACATGATCTTTCCGTGGCATAGAGGTGATGAACCCGACAAGAATGAACCAAAGGAGGCTTGTGCACCATACAAATACCAAGAAATTTATGGGAAAGAGGCATGTGTAATGTGGTGAGGGGAAAATGTTGCATGAATGAAGGCCAAGAAAATCACACCCATGTAATATATCCCTGCAAGGTTCCTAGTTTAAGGACATAGAGTTAGAACCAAGAATATTTTGTTTGAATTGACCACACTGGTACCTACACACACAAAAATCATAATACCATGGGAGCCATGCTCAATGTAGGAAACACGTAATGGTACAGGGGGTCTTCCTGATATGTGGGAACAAACATCGAAGGAGACACCAAGAATGGAATACCATAACGATACATGAACATGGGAAGGGGGAGAGTAATTTGAAACCCACAAGGTCGTGGTGAAAGTTGAATGGTAAGTAAAGGTCGAATGTTGACCATTTTTGAAACACGGAGTTAGGTACAAAAGGGTCCTAGATACCCTGATGGGGGGGGGGAGTGAATTAGGGTAAGGATATTATTTTCCAACTTATTCTTCCTACCCCACTAGATCATGACTTCTTAATTATAAGGGTCACTTTGTTCACACTTATGTGTTGACACTGATCTTATTCTTCCCTTATTTATCTGATGATTATTCTTTGAATGCGATGCGTAAATTCAAGTAGGCTGACACAATTTTTTTTACTTGGTTTACCCTCATAGGGCATCTTCTAAGGATCATACTTAAACGATGTGCCGATTTACAAAATCCAATAAATCTCAGTTCCAATTTACATTGTTAGGGATAGATCAATTCATTTCCTAGGCTCACCACCTTCATGAAGATTATGTTCAACACACTACTTTCCCAAGGGTCACTCCCTATTTATCTCTCTCTCTAGATCACTACCAGTAAAAAGGATCACCTTCTTCCTCTTCCTTTTCTCACTGCTCATGAAAGTATTCACTCATAGTTTAATGACATTTAGGTCCTTTAATTATCACTAATGAATTCATCCTATACTGTATGTAGATTCTCTATTGAAGTCCAAATTTTATCCAATGATGAATACCCCTTTGCCACTGAACACTAGATAATAAGCTTAGAACTACCTTTGGAAATATCACTACTTCACAAAGCTCCCCATTTTAAAAATCCCAAACCATCCTTTTTAATGATTAGTTGCGAAGAATTGTTGCAAAGCATTAATGTGTAGCTCTGTTGTGGAGATCTTCTGTGATGATCCGTTGAAAAGATCTATTAAGAAGCTCCATTGTGAAGCTTCATTACGAAGCTCTATTGTGAAGAACCCAATTTCGCAGAGCTCAAACAAGATACTGTGAATCTACCATGGAAATATCCCTCATAAAGATCCCAATTTTTCAAAGCTCAAACAAGCCTCTGCAAAGCTCCTTTGCGAAGCTTCTTAGTGAAGCTCCTTCTCAAAACTCCTTAGAAAAGCTCATTCACAACCTTCCTTCGTGATTAGAGAGGCTTAAGATTTTTTGAGAAAAAATATTTACTATTATCAAGGGGGTCGAGGCCTATTTGTAGATGATTCCACTGACTCAAGAACCTTCTATGCGAAGTCAATGCCACTTCATTGTAAAGCTCACTGTCAATATTATTTATGTTTCTTCCAAAACCACTTCATGAATCCCATCTTCACGAAATTTAGGCCTTTTCCATATTGTGATGAGATCTTCAAGAAAATATACTTGTGGAAAAGCTCACCTCTTCCATTCGTGAAGCTCATCATTATCGTAGATCTCTTCATCAACATTCTTCATGTATTTTCCAGAACCACTACATTAATCGCATCATCGTGAAATTCAGCGTTTTTACATATTTTGATGAGATCTTCAAGGAAATCCACTTTTTTCAAAACTCGCCAAACATCAAATTTTGGACCCCAAAAATTTGGAAAACACTGGAAACTGACGCCACTTTGTATCTGTTCTTTTTGTACCACCTCCAGATCTTCCATTCCTTGTTCTCTTTCTTTGTCAACAAACAAAATCAACCCAAAAATGATGAAATGATACCTTGAGGTATTCTTTTCCAACACAGAAGGACCATAACTAACTATGAAAGAATATGGTGAGAAAATTTGTGATCAACTGTTAACATTGTTCAAAACACAAAACTCATTGCTTGCTACCAAAGATTCATTAGGGCGTTGGCCTAGGATAGGAGTAGATCCAAAGGGATATGATACCATCACTATTAGGGGGTCCATCTAGATTTTAAGGATGATGGAAGACCCAAACCAAGAAGCACTCGAAGTGTGGACTGAATATATCATCAGAGAGAGAGATTTAGACCCTAGTGTGTGAACAGTTTAAGGCTATACTGCAAGTCACGATGCTCTGACTATAGTTAAATGTTTAAAGTAATGCCACATGGACTGCCAAAAAATGATCAGTCTTAGGGTATATAAAACACGTTGGAAGAAAAACCTGACGTGAATAAGGACGAAAGGAGGCTCACGTGCCACATACACACCTTAATGTGAAAATAGGTTAAAGGGACAATCAACCCATGGTTGGGCCCAAAACAACATTTTTAGGTGTCTCTATGTATCCTACAAGGGAAGGAATCAAGCCACACATTGTTTTGAAAGGTAATTTCATAATGCAGGTCTTTGATATTTCTTATTTGTCATTTTGTTTGTGTAATGTTTTTTTGAGTGACTAGACCGGGATTAAAGGGTCTAGGTGTTGCTATGGGAAACAAGCCATTTGTAGGTATTGATAAGTGGCATGGTGGATGATCAGTTCCAAGGTGATTCCCTCTTGAATGATAACACCACAATGCTACACCATTTTTCATCATGCGGCCAGGATGATGATTTCACAGTTTATGTAACACCGCGACCCCAGTTACCCAGAGTCGGTGCATTATTTTAATACAATGGAATAATTACATTGAATCAAGTCCCGAAGGGCTGATCAGTTTAGCAGTCTTGGAAAATAGATTTCATACATGAATGTTACATTAAACTTTATAACATACAAAACAACATAAATAATCCTTTATGAACACCATTTTACCCTTGTCTTAACCCTGCATATCAATCACAATACACTTCTTGGAATCCTGGAAAAAATAAAACATAGAAAGGGGTGCGCTCAGATGCTCAGTAAGAATAACAATACAACAGAAACTTTCATAAATAAGCATAAACATTTAAGGAAATGTATGACTAAAACAAAATACTTTTAAAATTGAAGTTAATCATAATATGGAAAAAATAAAATGAAGTAATTCCATTTACTTATTCACGTGGATATTCTACTAGTCGAATAATCACATGGAATATAACTAACCACTTTCATAATGATGGAATGCATAATTCCAGACTATCATAACCACATAGTCAAGGCCTTGTGCCAAGAATACAAATAAGATTTTTTCAAGGTCTTGTGCCAAGACACTAGTTTGTCTCATGAGACCTACCGATGCATCGAGGAGCTATAGCTGGCTCCACCTATCACTTACGAAGTCCAATGCATTTCTCATATGAAAAGGTTTAAACATAAGATAAACATTCGTATTAAAACTAGCATATGAAATGTCAATACTTTATCCCTAAACCATGAATGGTATAAAAATAACACATCCATAGTCAAACATATCAAAAAACTTAAATACAATATGGAATATTTGTATCATAATAAATCATCTTCAATCAAGTTTAAAATCAATCAAAGGATGTAGACATAGATGAAAATGATTTGTAAAACTCATTGAGAGAAATATCCCTTTTTCATGAAAACATTTAAAAGTCACACAATTTAGATAGGAAGAAATTTAAAGATATTTTTGAATCAAAGTGTCTCATACCACTTTGAAACTTTTGAATGGAATTAACATTTTAAAAACATTCATGTCTATATAAATAAATCCTTAAAAACTATTTTGACGACATGAACATTAATGAGAAAGATTTATAAGAATAAATATTTAAAACATTTGAAATGATTTTTTTGTAAAAAAGTGTCGTAAAATAATCCCTTTGAAAAATCTTTCATGAAACCTAGACATGGATAACAAATATGTCCCATTATATACTTACGTAAAAACAACCTTAGATAATAAAGAGATTGTGAAATTAACCCTTACCGATTTGGTAACTTACGAAACATACACCCCATGAAAGAGGTATCATACAATGAATATGTAAATACACATAAATTAAAGTGTACTACACAAAGAATACAATTATGGGTAGTACATACACCACAAAAAATGTAATAGTGGCAATATGGCATGAATCTCACGGGAATAAGGAGGGAGATAAAACCCCTTACCTTGCACTTTTCTTTAGTCAATGGTACGTTTAACCTCGTGTATAAAGACAATTGTCACGACCCATCCTCGGGACCCGTGTCGTGACTACCCCAAGCCCGCATCCCATAGGCCAGGGGCTGGCGACTAGCACCAAGGCGTAAATCCCGACAAAAAGGGGAAGACATTGCCTTTATAAAGTAAACAAACACCATAGAGTAAGCAAGTAGAAGTAAACACTAAGTAAAACTGGGTACAAAAAGTAGTGCGGAAAAGTAAGTGGGCCAGAATACGACCCCAAACTGGAAGTAAAGTTAAACTGGAAAGGAAATACATCAACTGAAAGTAAAGTAGCAACATCGATCCGTCCACTGGAAGTCCCCCCTGAAGGGTGGGTACAGATAGCCTCCTCAGCTCCTCAGGTCCAGTCGTTCGCTCCATGTACGTCCTGCCTAGTGGTCCACCTCCAGGTACCAACTTGCTCCACAATACTCAACCACGATCAGCGTTGTCCGTCGTCTGCATCCAACACAACATAGTGTGGGAATAGCCTGTGTAGGGGTGAGTATACGCTACTCAGTAGGGACCCCGAGACACCCGAAGGTCTCCCAGAATCCAAAAGGGTAATCCAAAAAGGAAAGATACAATCATGAAGTAACATCCAACACTACTTAGGTATATTCCCATACATATACCTAGGTCATCAATTCCAGTTTGGCTCCAACATCCGAGCCCAAGTTCGATCACGTCCACACAGGATAACACAACACAATCCACATGGGAAAGCAAGTCAATCATATCGAAGATAATGATTGGAAGTCAAGACTCAAATCACACAGGTATACTTCTTCGGTGATATAGATGATCAGATATAGCCACTGATTCATCTAACCTGGGACCCATGTAGGAAACTAAACGAGCAACTCTGCCAGACCCACATAGGATACAAGAACAGTAGTCAGTGCCGTCGAACCCACATAAGATTTCAGTACGGTCTTCATCGCTGCCGAACCCAAATAGGATTTCAGTGCCGTCTTCATCTCTGTCGAACCCACATAGGACTTCAGTACGGTCTTCATCGCTGCCGAACCCACATAGGATTTTAGTGTAGTCTTCATCCCCATCGAACCCACATAGGATTTCAGTATGGTCTTCATCGCTGCCGCCATCTCTAGGGTTCTCGCACACATCATGCTCATTCCGGGAGGGTCCGCTCCACGATCCAAGGGGTCGATACATCAACTAACATGTAGCCCATTGTTGATGTATCACAAAGTTCTGTCTCAAAAAGAGGAACTCAACGTGACAGATGTGGTGTCAATCGGACGCCCGGTCTGAGAGTTATTGGCTTTGTCAATCTAGGGGCCCGGTTGGTTTTTAAGTCAAAACCAACCCGACCGCACTCCAACAATGTCCAAACCTCGAGCGGAGTAAGATAAAGGTTCCATCTCACTAAGAGGAATCCAACAAAGTTGACGACACGTCAATCGGACATCCGGAGCTCAAGTTATAGGCGTTTCCGCTCCGAGGGCCCGGTTGGTTTTGTGATCGAACCAACCTGGCCATTTCCAAAGTTCTCCGAAACCTTGAGTTTAATATACCGAAACGACCGCCTTGATCCAAGGATCACTACGCAACTTACGGTACATCGATCGGAGGTCCGTAGCCCATGTTATGGGCAAATGACCAGAAGTGGTCTGAAAATGGGGGGGTCTGGGCCCGGACCGACCCGGCCCAACCCCCCTGGGTCGGCCCGAACAGGATCAACCTGAACCGGGTCCGGGTCCGGCCCATTAGGGCACGGCCCGGACCGGCCGACGCGGCGCGACCCGGTGTTGCCGGTCCAGCCTGGGGCGACTCGGCACCGGCCGAGCGGGGTCGGCTCGGCGCTGGCCGAGCGGCTGCTCAAAGGGGGCACTTCCCCCTTGATTGGAGCCGCGATCCCCGCGTGGGGGGGGGGATCGTTGCCCACGGATGCGGCCTGGTGCCGTGTCGCACTTGGTCCCGTGCGCCCGCGGGTCCAGCCACTTGCAGCCGCGGCTTCGGCCGTGGCGGTCCTTCTCGGCGGCGCGCCGGTCGCCGCCGCCTACTGGCGGCCCGCCGGTGCCGAGTGCCGCCTCCGACCACCGGCGCCGCCGTGCCGGCGTGGCGCGCCGCTGTGGTCTTCCACGGACCACCGGATGCACTCCGGTGGTCTGTTTTGCCTACCGGCTTTGCCAACAGTCCTCTCGGAACCGACTCTTCACTGCGAAGTCCTCATAACGCCTTTTCGGCCTGCTTCGTCGTCGCCAGTTGATCCACACACCAAGAACAAAGAAACGGTGGGTTAGGACTTGTTCGTTGTTCTACACCCACTGTGTTAGCAGTTCAAAGGACTTTCGACAATTAAACACATGCCGTGGATATAAATCACATAGATTTAATTAAACCAAACCCCCTACCTCAAGGTGTTGATGAACGATGATCGTCACAGGAAAAGACGTCGCGGGAGACAACGTCACAGTAGAAGCGTCGCGAAAGGAGGATCGTCGGGGTCGCGGTACACGGCGTCGCGTCGTCGATCTCCGAGGGTTCGGCGTTCTTTTTCACCCTTCTTCGAAGGCCAGAGTTCTTCGTTGGCAGCGGTGCGTTCTTCGCGTTCTTCAACGAAGAAGGTGAAGATTCAAGGCTTGAGAAAAATCTCTCAATTCCTCTCGCACAACCCAAGCCACCCCAATAAAATAAGGCGTACCCTTATTTTATTTCTCATGCCAACTGTTTTTGAAAATAAAAAACAGATCATTCAATTAATTGATTTAATTGAATAGTTTTAACCACCCAATTAAAGAGGTGTTTAATAATTAATTAAACAAGAGGGTTGACTTGGCATTTAATAGGGGGGTGCGGGTGAGTTACCAAATTTAATGCACATGGAAGGTAAAAGGAAATAAAGGGGTGGGGCTCATGTGGGCCCCACCCCACTAATATCCTACCTAGGAATTAGGATATCAGTGGGTCCTACTCCAACCGCGATACCTAGATTAACACTGCTTAGAATAAAAATAAATTATGTTGCACAATTTTATTTTATTCTTTAGTTAACCCAAAAAATTTAATAACCTCATCCAAGCAAACACAATTCCGGAAAAGGCATTCTTAAGCAATTACCGATGCTGTGATTCCATCGGTGCCCTCGGAATTCGATTCCGAGCACCAGTTCAAAACTTAGGAAAACCCGCTCGTTCGTTCACTGAACATACCCAAGCCAAACTTCAGAAAAAGATTCCGGGCACACCAGGCCTTGAAATTAGGTGCCGTTAGAAACTGCGTTTTTGTAAAATCCCAAAGAAAATTAAGAAAAAAAAATTACTTGAAATTTGTGGGTCTTTACATTAATCCCACCTCAGGGCTTTGCGTCCCTGTAAAGATACATCATAAACTAGGGGAACAAATGTGGGTACTAAGCATGTATCTGAGCCTCCCGCTCCCAAGTGCTCTCCTGGAGGTTCCTGTGCTGCCATCTGATGCGCACTAGAGGTATTGACCATCCATGTAGGACCCACTTCTGTCGATCCTCGATCTCCACCGGGACCTCCGCAAAGGTCGCCCCATTGTCAAGGTATAGCTCCCCATGGTCGATGATATGCGTCAGGTCATGCACGTATCTCCTCAACTGAGATACGTGGAAGACGTCATGCACCCGGTGCAACTGAGGTGGTAGAGCCAGGCGATAAGCCACCTCGCCTATCCTGCTTAGGACCTGGAATGGTCCGATGAAGCGTGAATATAACTTTCCTCCTTGGCCAAATCTCCATAATCCACGTCGAGGTGAGACCCGCAAGAAGACGTGGTCACCATCCTCGAACTCCAGTGGCCTCCGCCTCTTGTTAGCATAAAACTTATGCCGGCTCGAAGCTGTCCTCATCTGCTACTGGATGACCTGGACCTTCTCTGTCGTGGCCTGGACTATCTCCAATCCCACAAGTGCTGACTCTCCAGGGTCTGTCGAGCACAAAGGTGATCTGCAAGGCCGACCGTACAATGCCTCGTATGGTGCCATCTCGATGGTGGAGTGGTAGATGTTGTTGTACGTGAACTCCACCAAGGGAAGGTGGTCCTCCCAGCTGCGACCAAAGTCGAGGACACATGCACAGAGCATGTCCTCGAGATTCTGAATGGTTCTCTCCATCTGACCATCCGTCTGAGGGTGAAAGGCGGTGCTCAGATGTAGCTGCGTCCCGAATGCCTCCGAAAACCCCTTCCAAAGTGAGGAAGTAAAGCGAGCATCTCGATCGGAGATGATAGATGATGGAACACCATGATGCCATACAATCTCCTGAACGTACAGGCATCCCAAGCTCTCTACTTATCCCTAGTCTCTGATGGGTAAGAAGTGGGCCGACTTGGTGAGTCGGTCAACAATCACCCAAATAGAGTCGTGACCTCTGGAAGTACATGGAAGTCCAGTCACGAAATCCATAGATATCCCGTCCCACTCCCACTCTGGGACCTCCAAGGGATATACCAAGCCTACTAGTACCTGGTGCTTTGCCTTCACCTGCTGGCAGGTGACGCATCGAGAAACGAACTCTTCCATAGCCTTCTTCATACCCGGCCACCAGTGCTGTCGTCTGAGATCCAGGTACATCTTCGCCACTCCAGGTTTTACCTCCAAAGGGGAAGTGTGATACCCTCTTAGCACCTCCTCCTATAGAGAAACTGGTACCAAGGTAAGTCCTCTGAAAAGGACGTCGTGCTCTCCTCCTAAAGAGAATCCATCAGGTGCCTATCCTAAGGATATATGCACACGCCGCGTCTCATAGTCAACGTCCCCATGATGTGCCTCTCTGACCCACTGCAGTAGTGGAGGAGTGACTGTGGGTGAATGAAGAAAGGCTACTCCATCTCTATCCACGAAGGATTTCTGCAAAGCGGCTAGCTGCTCCGTCGCCTCACCGAGTAGCTGAATGCCCGTCCTCCTGCTGAGAGAATCAGCTACTACGATCCCCTTCCCAGAAGTATAGACTATCTCAAAGTCAGAATCCTAGAGGAACATGAGCCATCACCACTGTCTCAGATTCATGTCCTTCTGCGAGAAGATGTACCTGAGACTCTGGTGGTCAGAGTAGACTTTAAAGCACTCGCCTATCAGATAGTGTCGCCAGATCTTCAGAGTGAAGACCAATGCTGCTAACTCCAGTTCATGGGTAGCGTAGTTCTGCTCATGCTACCTCAACTGACGTTATCCAAGAAGTGGACCTCACGTAACCAGAACTGACACTTCGAGATCTTTCCATAAAGTTGTTTCTCTCAGAGTGTGTCTAGTACAACCCGCAAGTGGTAGGCGTGCTCCTCCCCAGTGGTCAAGTATATCAAAATGTCGTCGATGAAGACCACAAAAAATCGATCGAGGTATGGATGAAAGATCCTGTTAATGAGACTCATGAAAACTGCTAGAGCATAGGTTACGCCGAAAGGCATAACCAAGAACTCATAGTGGCCATACCGACATCTGAAGGTCATCTTCTGCACGTGCTCGTCTCGAACTCTGAGATGATGATAGCCTGATCTAAGGTCTATCTTCGAGAACCCCCGTGCTCCCTTGAGATGATCGAAGAGGTCTTCAATCCTCAGTAGTGGATATTTGTTCATCACGGTCACCTGGTTTAGGCGAAGATAGTCGACACAAAGTCGCAAGCTCCCGTCCGCCTTCTTGGCGAACAATATCGGGGAAGCCCAGGGTGAAACACTGGGTCAGATTAATCCCTTGCTCTGCAAGTCCTCCAACTGTACCCATAGCTCTTGAAGCTCAGCGGGGGCCACCCGATATGCTGGAGTGGATATCGGGGTTGTCCTGGGGTACAGGTCAATATAGAAGTCTACCTCTCTGCGAGGATGTATCCCTGGGATGTCATCAGGGAAAATGTTCGCATACAGATCCACCACTACTGGGAAACTAGGAGTCTGCACGTCAACTGCTCCTAGGATGAGGCTAGCCAAATTATGAGTGATGGGATGTCCTCTCCTCTGCGTGAGTCCATCCTATGCTGCAAAGGCTCCATTCTCACCGGTGAAGGTGAAACTGCTCCCGTTGGTGCGTCCACACCACACCTTGCGCCTAATACAGTCAATCTGAGCATGGACTGTAGATAACCAATCCATGCCCAAGATGACGTCTTAAGGCCTCGACGCCGCTACAAGAAGATCCTAGCCGAATATCTCGCCTCCTAGAGTAAGCTCACACTGCTGGCACCAGTGTGTAATCGTCGAGTCTCCTCCCTTAGGAGTCTCTAGCCGTAAGGATCGAGCCAACGGCTCAGTCGGAAACTCCGAGCTCCGAAAAAGGGCAGCGACAATAAAATAATGACTCAATCCTGTATTTATAAGAACTACAGCAAGGGTGGAGTAGACACAGATCGTACCTAGAATCATCTCCGGCGCACCGTGGTTGTAGGCCTCCGCTGCCTGAAGCTGAGCCTGTCTCTACCCGCCAGCTCCCTGTGGTCAGGGTGGACCTCCTAGTGGTGGTGGTGGTAAAGCCTCAAAGCATCTCCCACAACCTGCTGCTCGGCCAGCTCCCCTACCTCATCTGCCTTCTCTCGGAGGAACGCCATGGTCGACCCTCTGCCTCTGCCTGGGTGGCCCCTCAACTGTCTGCTGCTTTTCTGTACGGCGGGTTAGGCAGTCACGAGCCATGTGGCCCTACCCGCCGCATGCGTAGCACTGTCTGCTCCTCGGAAGGCTGGCTCTGTGCCCTGTGCCCCGCACCTCTGAGCCAGTGTCCTGAGGTCGTTTTCCTGATGGTCCGGTCCACCTGGACCCCTATGACATCCATCGACTGCCAGCTGCAGACGACTCTGTTACATGCCGCCCTGCGGTAGGTCTCGCTGCTGGCGTAGGCTCGGCAAGAAATCTCGCTATGAGGAGAGATTGCTCCAGTACTCCTGCCTGTGTCAGAATGATGAGGGAGACCATCGATTCCCTGATCTCATGCCTTAGTCCCTGCTCGAAGGTCCGAGCCCGGAAGAATGGGTCCAATAGCATGTCCGTCGAATAGCACGAGAGATCGATAAATCTCGACGAGTATTGGGAGACCGTCATGTTGCCCTGCCTTAGCTGTAAAAGCTTATGGATGTGGACCACGCAGAGGGTGGTTGTGACGAGCTCCGAGTGGAAGAGGCTCTCAAAGTCTATCCAGAGGAGAGACGCCTCGTCGTGCACTTGGAGCATCAAGCTCCAGCATCTGCCTACCACCGCGTGTAGGAGGCTCGCTGCGAGGATCACCATGAGGTCCGCTGGTGTCCCCACTAACCTGAAAACTCAATCAACCACCTCCAGCCAATCCTCGGCTGCCCGAGGGTCTATCTCCCTGCAGAACCTGATCGGTCTATGATGCTGAAACTCGTGTAGTGCACTAAGGCGACGTGCACTATCAGCGGCTGGGGCTGGTATCGTCGGTGGCTCGGCGGGTAGAGGTACCGCCGATGCCTCCACTGTCAAAGGGCCCTGCACCGAGGCCTCATCTCTCGGTGGGCTGTCGTCTCTCACAACACTCGGAACCCTAGCTGGCTGCCGTCGTGGGCCCTGCACCGAGGCCTCATCTCTCGGTGGGCTGTCGGTCGCCACACCAACACTGGACTCCCTGGACTGATAACCACACTCAATACCCTTAACATTATTTCTTCACAGAGAAGAAAGATCAGAGTCCAAAGTTCTACGGTAGAACCGAACTCCTCTGATACCAATTTGTCACGACCCATCCTCGGGACCCGTGCCGTGACTACCCTAAGCCCGCCTCCCATAGGCTAGGGGCTGGAAACTAGAACCAAGGTGTAAATCCCGAAAAAAGGGGACGACATTGCCTTTATAAAGTAAACAAACACCACAGAGTAAGCAAGAAAAAGTAAACACTAAGTAAATCTAGGTACAAAAAGTAGTGGGGAAAAGTAAGTGGGCCAGAATACAAACCCAAACTGGAAGTAAAGTATAACTAGAAAATAAATACAACAACTGAAAGTAAAGCAGCAACGTCGATCCATCCAATGGAAGTCCCACCTGAAGGGTGGTTACAGATTGCCTCCTCAGCTCCTTGAGTCCAACCGTCCGCTCCATGTAAGTCCCGCCCAGTGGTCCACCTCCAGGTACTGACTTGCTCCAGAAGCCTCAACCACGATCAGCGCTCTCCATCATCTGCATCCAACACAATGTAGTGTGGGCATAGCTCATGCAAGGGTGAGTATACGATACTCAGTAGGGACCCCGAGACCCTCGACGGTCTCCCATAATCCAAAAGGTTAATCCAGAAAGGAAAAATACAATCACAAAGTAACATCCAACACAACTTAGGTATATTCCCATATATATACCTAAATCATCAATTCCAGTTTGGCTCCAACATTCAAGCCCATGTTCGATCACGTCCACACAGGATAACAAAACACAATCCACATAGGAAAGAAAGTCAATCATATTGAAGATAATGATTGGAAGTCAATACTCAGCTCACACAGGTATACTTATTCGGTGATAGAGATGATCAGATATAGCCACTGATTCATCTAAGCATGGACCCATGTAGGATACTTATCCAGATACTCTGCCAGACCCACATAGGATACAAGAACAGTAGTCAGTGTCGTCGAACCCACATAGGATTTCAGTATGGTCTCCATCGATGCTGAACCCACATAGGATTTCAGTGCAGTCTTCATCTACGTCGAACCCACATAGGATTTCAGTATGGTCTTCATCGCTGACGAACCAACATAGGATTTCAGTGCAGTTTTCATCCTCGTCGAACCCACATAGGATTTCAGTACGGTCTTCATCGCTGCCGCCAGCTCTAGGGTTCCTGCACACTGCATGCTCGTTCTGGGAGGGTCTGATCCATGAGCCAAGGGTTCAATACATCAACTGACACGTAGTCCAGTTCTGATGTATCTCAAAGTTCCGTCTCGAAAAGAGGAACTCAACGTGACAGACAGCGCGTCAATCGGACGCCCGGTCTGAGAGTTATTGGCCTTTATGATCTAGGGCCCGATTGGTTTTTAAGTCAAAACCAACCCGACCGCACTCTAACTGCATCCAAACCTCGATCAGAGTAATCCAAAGGGTCCGTCTCACTAAGAGGAATCCCACAAAGTCGACGGAACGTCAATCGAACGTCCGGAGCTCAAGTTATAAGCATTTCCGTTCCGAGGGCCCGGTTGGTTTCGTGTTCGAACCAACCCAGCCATTCCCAAAGCTCTACTAAACATTGTGTGTAATATACCTAAACGGCTGTCTCGATCCAAGGATATCTACGCAACTGACGGTGTTCCAATCAGAGTTCTGTAGCCCATGTTAGGGGAAAAAGACCGGAAGTGGTCTGAAAATGGGGGGTCTGGGCCCGGACCGACCCGACCCAACCCCCCTGGGTCGGCCCGACCCGGTGGGCGCAGCCTGACCCGGTGGGAAGAGCCCGGCCCAACCAGCGTGGCCCGGCTCGGCCGGGGCGGCCTGGCCCGGTGCGGCCGGTCCGGCCCGGGGTGGCTCGGCACTGGCCGGGCGGGGTCGGCTTGGCGCTGGCTGAGCGGCCGCGCCAAGGGGGCACTGCCCCCTTGATTGGAGTCGTGGACCCCACGTGGGGAGGGGGGCTCCTTGCCCACGGACGCAGCCTCGTACCGCGTCGCCCTTGGTCCCGCGTGGCCGTTGATCCAGCCTGCCACCGCCTCCGGCCGCCGGTGCCGTCGTGCCGGCGTGGCGCGCCGACGGGGTCTTCCGCGGACCACCAGATGTGATCTGGTGGTTTGTTTTGCCTGACGGCTTCTCCAGTGGTCCTCCTAGGACCGGCCCTTCACTGCGAAGTCCTCATAATGCCTTTGCGGACTGCTTCGTCATCATCAGTCTATCCGCACACCAAGAACAATGAAACGGTGGGTTCAGACTTGTTCGTTGGTCCGCTCCCACCGCGTTAGCGGTTCAAACGACTTCCGACAATTAAACACATGCCGAGGATATAAATCACATAGATTTAATTAAACCAAACCCCCTACCTCAAGGTGTTGATGAACTAAGATCTTCAAGGGAAAAGACATCGTGGGAGATGGCATCGCGGAAGAAGTGTCATGGAAGAAGCGTCGCGGAAGGAGGATCATCGACGTCACGTCATCGATCTTCGAGGGTTCGGCGTTCTTCGTCGCCCTTCGTCGGAGGATGGCGTTCTTCGTCGGCGGCAGTGCGTTCTTCGCGTTCTTCATGTTCTTCAATGAAAAAGGTGAAGATTCAAGGCTTGAGAAAAACCTCTCAATTCCTCTCGCACAACCCAAGCCACCCCAATAAAATAAGGCGTAGCCTTATTTTATTTCTCACGCCAACTGTTTTTGAAAATCAAAAATAGATCATTCAATTAATTGATTTAATTGAAGAGTTTTAACCGCCCAATTAAAGAGGCGTTTAATAATTAATTAAACGCAAGGGTTGACTTGGCATTTAAGAGGGGGGGTGCGGGTGAGTTTCCAAATTTAATGCACGTGGAAGGTAAAAGGAAATAAAGGGGTGGGGCTTGTGTGGGCCCCAACTCACTAATATCCTACCTAGGAGTTAGGATATCAGTGGGTCCCACTCCAACCTCCATGCCTAGATTAACACTGCTTAGAATAAAAATAAAATATGTTGCACAATTTTATTTTATTCTTTAGTTATCCCAAAAATTTTAATAACCTCACCCGAGCAAACGCAACTCCGGAAAAGGCATTCTTAAGCAATTACCGGTACTGCGATTCCATAGGTGCCCTCAGAATTCGATTCCGAGCACCGGTTCAAAAGTTAGGAAAACCCGCTCGTTCGTTCACTGAACATACCCGAGACAAACTTCAGAAAAATATTCCGGGCACACCGGGCCTCGGAATTAGGTTCCGTCAGAAACTGCGTTCTTGTAAAATCCCAAAGAAAATTAAGAAAAAAATTTCCTTGAACTTTACGGGTCTTTACAACTATAGTATGTTAATAAATTATACCAGAACCATATTAATATTTATGATATCATAAATTATTCATTTATGACTTTATACTACCCATTTAATAATAATTTCCATGTTATATTAATATTTCACGTAATAATCGCTTTCTTTATCGTACGTGTTTTAACTTGTTACTATTGATTGTATCACCTAGATCATGATTTAAATACTCCCATAATATAAAACATGATTTATAAATCATATATATTTAGAACATAAATATGTATAATAGGCATATATATGAAATGGAAAACACCGTTTATGGACACGGTAGTCTGTACGTACGTATAAACGATGTTTCTGTTTTCATATAGTATTGAACAGAAGTAAGTGAATAAGATATATGTAAGTACATAAATAATTATATATAAATACATATATCTCCAGTAGCATTATTATGTAATATATTACATACTTATTAGTAATATTTATTTTTATGATCATCAATGAATGGTGAATTTGGAAATTAATCTCATCGCATCGTGGAGACGGTAATCCGTACGTATGCACGAGTGAAAATATCATTCTTTTGATATTAAAATAATATATAATTGGATGTTATATCATATATATAGAATAATTATCATGTTATATTTATTATTTACATGAATTAAACATCATTATTATACCCATCCAAATAATAATGTATTGAATAACAATTACACAACAACGTGGAGACGGTATGCCGTACGTACACACGTACGATGAAATGTCATTAAAAGTATGGATAGAATACTGAATATGGTTTTACCATATTTATAATAAAATCAATTTATATATAAGATACTGGAATTTTTATTTTATAATGGAAATAACAAAGAAATAAGAAGTTGAAGAAGAAAGGAACTTGAAAGAGGGTGGTGAAAACATAACCTCTTCTTTGGGTTCTTCCTTTTGATTTGATAAAATGTGATCCTTAGGTTGGCTTTATGACTAAATTAAGGCCTCTAGGATTAAGTTAGGATAGTTGATAGGGTATTTGGGTAGATTTTGGCCGAACCAAAAGGCTTTTCAGGTATAAATAATTGGTGATAAGAGGTTTCCTTTTATAAGGGGGAGGAGGGGATCTTTAAGAAACACTTAAAGTATTAATTTATAATAAATTCTTATTCGGCTTCTAATGGATAAAAAGTGGATAATTAAAAGTATAAGGTGGGGATGTGTCGAAATCATTTCATCCAATAGATTTTAGTCATGTTTGGGTCACTATATTAACCTTATCTTTTATTTTTAACTCTTAGTTAATTAGTTTGACATTTACCATGTCACTTTGTGTTTTTATATTATATGGTTAATAAACCTATTATATACTTTCCAAGAGTCCCCTAAGTTGTCCATTAATGATAAAACTATCATTATATAAGTCCTTTGTCTGAACCTTAGATTTTTAAGAATAGAACATGAATTAATAATATAATATTTGTTTTAAAAGGTCTTTTATGTCAAATTTGACACTATTTAATAATTGATTTTTGTTAAAGTCATAACAACTTTATTAATTCGAAAACAATTAATTCAAGAAATCAAAACATGTCATATTAATTAATAAAATCTGTGGATGGCATCAAAATGATCAAATTATATTTATTTTAACATTTATATTACTAATTATTTGATTCTTTCATTAATAAGATAAATACTGCATCAATATTGTGTCATAAATAAATTCAATTATTCAATGTATAAAAATTATAAATAAAATACTATTATGTATGAAATATTTTTATATTTCTAATTAATATTTATAGTATAAAATATACGATATATAACTCTATGTAAATTTTTTTTTTCTAAAAGATATATGCTTATGTCATTTTTGTATTAACTTTAACTTAATTAATATAAAGTGTCATTATCACTTACAAGTAGATCCATGGGGTCCCAAAATCGACCCAACGATTCCCATGGTCAGAAATGTATCAAAAAATAGGGTTAGGAAACGTTTTAGGGTGATTTATTAATAAAATAATATTATTTTGTATCCTTATTTACCAGATTTACACTTTAACCACGGTAAATAAAATATTTACCAAAGTATTTATTCAAAATGTATAAAAATAAAAGTTACCTATTTAAAAAATTTGAAACTCCTGATTCTAAATATGGAATCCAATTTTCTAAATTCAAAACACAGAAGTTTCAGAAATTAATTTAAAATTAATTCCCGTTGTCAAAACAAAAAGCGTGTTTTTTAGAAATAATAACTATCAAAAGATTGACACTTGTTTATGTGCGATTTAAATGTCAAATTACGTCCAATGACCAAAATTGTATTAAATGGTAAAAATATATTCTAAATATACTTTAAAATCACTCAAATTCATAATTTATCAATGTTAATTATTTTGATTAAAAAAGTTGTTTTTAATTACAATTTAGTAATTTTCACTATTCATTAAAATATGAAAGTTATCCGAAAAGTACCAAAAATTCACCCTAAGATAATTTAGATATTCCAAATCCAAAAATGAAGTCCATTTTTAAATATAAAATTTATAAAATTTATAAAAGTGGGTATTTCTATTCATAACAGCCAGTTTGATTGGTTGTGGTGTGTGTTAGGAATCGAAGTTGTGTACAACACAAACTATTATATTATTCAAAGAGAAGCGTACTGTGGAAGATTGGGGTGTTACATTCTCTCCTACTTCAAATAAATTGCATCCTCGTAATTTGAAATTTTTCTTTGAAAATAAAAGGTTGAAAATAGAAAATATCTTTTTGGAAAACCCACATCGGAAATAGGGTTAATAAAAATATAACTTTAAAAGAGAGAAAGAGAAGTACAAAGGTCACCCGAGATAGCCTATACAAGGATTCTATGAAAAAATTGATATGGAGGAGAAACAAACCATCAAGGTCTGATGAAGAGTTGTAGAAAATAGGATTAGGGGAAAGTCACCTACAAGAAAATCACAAACTTCTGATTAGTTAAACGGTCTTTGATTCCCCAGTAGGAAAAGTTAACCAACAACATTTTTGTCTTAAGTTAACTTTCATTATTTTGAGGAATTTATTTATGCGATTTATGAATAACGTATGGTAATATACTTACTTGTCATGTAGACTTTCATTCTATACTAAATTTTTACCATGAACCCATCTTTCACTCCAAAAGGTAATAGAACTCCAAAATATTCTATTTATCATAAATGTATTGGGTTCCAAAAATAAATTTATAATTCATCTATCAGAACATAAAAAAAATAAATATACATTATACACTCCAGGGACTTCACGTAGTCTAGTGGTAGACGATAAATTCCAATTGCACTATGTTTGTGTGTTTGATTCCCGCAGCTTTGTCCAACACGCCGGGTTGTCACATGGTTTTTGTGTTGTCCTTTTTATAAATATTCAAAAATAACCTTAAAAATAGTATCCAATGTTAAATATAATCCATTCCAACTTTTATACTTATCCAAAATACTTCTGTCCAAACTCTCAGTCCAAAATTTATATGGAAGGTAAACATAATGTAGATCCTTTTTACCACGTAATAACATGTGAATACCTTCATCATGTATTCTTTTAAAACACTGAAACATCCTGAATTACCATAAAACCTTATTTATTACATTCATTCTCCCTTATTCCTTATAGAATACTTGATATAATTCTTCCATCCAAAAATGTTTGTAAACTCCAACAAAGACGGAATATACAAATCTTTAATCAGTTTCTAGGAATTCAATAATATCCAATATAAGTTACCCAAATCAACCATCTCTTATTTCAAAATTAGTACCTCAATATAAGGACAATATTAAGGTTTATCATTCCTTAAACATTGTAATTTTCAAAAAGTTTAACTTGATGTAGAGTCACTTTTCTTAGTACCATAAAATATAAAATCCTCAATGAAATAGTACTGTAGTACAATCCTTATTTATTTTTAGTACATCATTGGTACAACACTTCAATGAAATAATTCCTAAATAACAACATAAGAACACCAGTCATTCCACTTCATCTTTGGTAGTATCATAACTTGATTATTACCCAATAACATCATTTTCGGCATAGTCTGATGACTGGGACATTTGTTCGTGTAGTGTCCAAACTCCTTGCAGATGAATCATTTTACATTTTAAACCTTTTTCTTACCCTCGCAATCATGAAAGTGGTGTCCTTTTTCTCCACACTTATAACATACTCCCATTCCCTTCAAGCATTTTCCAAGGTGATTATTTCCACAGTTATCACATATGGGAAAATCCTTCTATACCTTCTTCCCATTATCTGTCCTTCTCTCTACCATCCTTTTCTTCTCTGGCTTCCCTTCAAAGCCATAGGACTCCAAGAATTCTTTACTTATCTTATCAACACATGATATTATTTCTTGATATGATGATAATATATGGGAGACTATTTCCATTCCAAATTATATCTTAAGACCATGAAAGATATGATCCTTCTTACTCTTTGTATCATGCGTATTGCTGGAGTTCTCATTCCATCAACTGAGCACCATTTCTAAACAATGACATACACTAGATTAGTCAATGAATCCTAATACCTAATACAAAACTTATAAAACACTTTACATAAATTAAATAGTTTATAGAAATAATCCATAATCATAAAAATGTCTTCTTTGAGGAAGTATATACTCATAAACCATTCATAATTGTTTTTAATGAAAATGATAAATATCCTAAGCATATCTCCCGGGAGTGTCGTAACCAAGAGTACAGCAAGGTCCATTGTCGTGCACCAGTTCCCGTTCGAGTCTAGCTTAAAGTGGTGTTTTCGGGTTTTACCCTTAGGTACATTTGTGCCAGAGCCACCTCTACCTGCTCGTATCCAGACATGGATGTATTGCTCAGAAAACTCACAAAATCTCCACATTACCAAAATTCTAGGAAGTTCTTCTATACTAATCCTTAATGTCTATCTTAGGTTTATGTGCTCTAATCAGATTTTATCTTAATCTAGCTTCCAAGGTTATTTCTAAACTTTCTATGATACCAACTGTAATGCCCCGGCCCCAGTTACTAAGGTTCAGTGCATTATTTTAATACATTGACATGATTACAAGGAATCAAGTCCTGAAGGACCGATCAGTTTTGTAGTTTTGGAAAATAGATTACACAAATGAATGTTACATTATACTTTATAACATAAAAAACAATATAAATAATCCTTTATGAATGCCATTATTCCCTTGGATTAACCCTACATATCAATCACAATACACATCTTGGAATCCTAGGAAAAATAAAACATAGAATGGGGTGAGCTCAGATGCTTAGTAAGGATAACAATATAGTGGAAACTTTCATAAATAAGCATAAACATTTAAGGAAATGTATAAATAAAACAAAATACTTTAAACATGAACTTCAGCATAATATGGAAAAAAATAAAATGAAGTAATTATATTTACTTATTCACTTGGATATTCTACTAGTCGAATAATCACATGCAATATCACTAACCACTTTCATAATGATGGAATGCATAATTCCAGACTATCATAACCACATAGTCAAGGCCTTGTGCCAAGACTATAAATAAGATTTTCTCAAGGCCTTATGCCAAGACACTAGTTTGTCTCATGAAACCTGCCGATGCATCGAGGAGCTATAGCAGGCTCCACCTGTCACTTACTAAGTCCAATGCATTCCTCATATGAAAAGGTTTAAACATAACATAAACATTTGTATTAAAACTAGTATACGAAATGTCAATAATTTATCCCTAAACCATGAATGGTATAAAAATAACACATACATAGTCAAACATATCACAAAACCTTCAATACAATGTGGAAGATTTGTATCCTAATAAATCACCTTCAAACAAGTTTAAAATCCATCAAAGGATGTTGACATATATGAAAATGATTTGTAAAACTCTATGATAGAAATAGCCCGTTTTCATTAAAACATTTAAAAGTCACACAATTTAGAAAGGAAGACATTTAAATAAATTTTTGAATAAAAGTGTCCCATACCACTTTGAAACTTTTTAATGGAATTAACGTTTTAAAAACATTCATGTTCATATAAATAAATCCTTAAAAACCATTTTGAATACATGGACATTAATGAGAACGATTTAGAAGAATAAATATTTAAAACATTTGAAATGATGTTTTTTGTAAAAAAGTGACTTAAATGAATCCGTTTGAAAACTCTTTCATGAAACATGGACATGGATAATAAATATGTCACATTATATACTTATGTAAAAACAACCTTGGATAATAAAGAGATTGTAAAATTAACCCTTACCAATTTGGTAACTTACGAAACATACACCCCATGGAAGAGGTATCATACAATGAATATGTGAATACACAGAAATTAAATTGTATTACATAAATAATACAATTATGGGCAGTACATACACCACACAAAAGGTAATAGTGTCAATATGGCACGAATCTCACGGGAATAAGGAGTGAGATGAAAACCCGTTACCTTGCACTTTCCTTTAGTCGAGGGTATGTTTAAACTCCAGTATGAAGAATATAGTATGTTATTAAATTATAACAGAACCATATTAATATATATGATGTCATATATTATTTATTTATGACTTTATACTACCCATTTAAAAATAATTTCCATGTTATATTATTATTTCGGGTAATAATCTCTTTTTTTTATCGTAGGTGTTTTAACTTGTTACTCTTGATTGTATCAGTTAAATCATGGTTTAAATAATTCCAAAAAATAAAACATGATTTATATATCATATATATTTAGAACATAATATGTATAATAGACATATATATGAAATGGAAAACACCATTTATGGAGACGGTAGTCCATACGTACGCATAAACGCTGTTTCTGTTTTCATATAGTATTGAACGAAAGTAAGAGAATAAGATATATGTAAGTATACAAATACTTATATATAAATATATATATCTCCAGTAGAATTATTATTTCATATATTACATACTTATTAGTAATATATATTTTTATAATCTTCGATTAATGGTGAACTTGGAAATGAATCTCATCACGTCGTGGAGATGGTAATCCGTACGTACGCACGAGTGAAAATGTCATTCTTTTGATATTAAAATAATATATAATAGTATGTTATATCATATATAAAGAATAATTATCATGTTTTATTTATTATTTACATAAATTACACATCATTATTATACCCATCCAAATAATAATGTTTTGAATAACAATTACACTACGACGTGGAGACGGTAGGCTGTACGTACGCACGTATGGTGACATGTCATTAAAAGGATGGATAGAATACTGAATATGGTTGTGCCATATTTATAATAAAATCACAGTATATAGAAGATGCTGGAGTTATTATTTTAGAATAGAAATAACAAAGAAAGAAGAAGATGAAGAAAAAAGGAACTTGAAAGAGGGTGGTGAAAACATTACCTCTTCTTCAGGATCTTCCTTTTGATTTGTTCAAAATGGCAACTTAGGTTGGATTTATGACTAATTTAAGGCCTATAAGATTAATTTAGGATAGTTTATAGGTTATTTGGGCTGATTTTGGCCGATCCAAAAGGCTTTGAAGGCATGAATAATTGGTTAGAAGTGATGTCCTTTTATAAGGGGAGGAGGGGCACTTTAAAAAAACATAAAGTATTAATTTATAATAAATTCATATTAGGTTTATAATGGCTCCAAAGTGTATAGTTAAAATTATAATGTGTGTATGAGTCTGAATAATTTCATATAATAGATTTTATACAGGTTTGGGTCACTATATTAACCTTATCTTTTTGTTTTAACTCTTAGTTAATTAGTTTGACATTTACCATGTCACTTTGTATTTTTATATTATATGGTTAATAAACTTACTATATACTTCCAAGAGACCCCCAAGTTGTCCATTAATGATACAATTATCATTATATAAGTCCTTTGGCCGATCCTTAGAATTTTAGGAATATAATATGAATTAATAATATAATATTTTTTTAAAAACTCTTTTATGTCAATTTTGACACTATTTAATAATTGATTTTTGTTAAAGTATTAACAGCTTTATTAATTCGAAAAAAATTCATTTAATAAATCCTAACATTTCATATTAATCAATAAAATTCTTTTATGGCATCAAAAATTTGAAATTATATTTATTTTAACATTTATAATACTAATTATTTGATTCTTTCATTAATTATGAAAATACTGCATCATTATTGTGTCATAAATAAATTTAATTATTCAATGTATAAATATTATAAATAAAATACCATTATGTAGGAAATATTTTTATTTTTTATAATTAATATTTATAGTCTAAAATATAACATATATAACCCTGTTTAAAAATTTGGTTTGCTAAAAGATATATGCTTATGTCAGTTTTGTATTTACTTTAACTTAATTAATATAAAGTGTCATTATCACATACAAGTGGATACATGGGGTCACAAAATCACCCCAAAGATGCCCATGGTTGGAAATGTATCAACCAATAGGGTTAGTACACGTTTTAGGGTAATTTATTATTATTATAATATTATTTTTTACCCTAATTTACCGGATTTAACCTTTAACCACGGTAAATAAAATATTTACCGAAGTAATTATTCAAAATGTCTAAAAATAGAAGTTACCTATTTACACAAATTGGACCTCCTGATTCTAAATATGGAACCCATTTTTCTAAATTCAAAACACATAAGTGGCAGAAATTAATTTAAAATTAATTCCCGCTATGAAAACAAAAAGCGTGTTTTTAAGAAATAATAACTATCAAAAGATTGACACTTGTTTATGTCCGGTTTAACTGTGAAATTACGTCCAATGACTCAAATTGCATTAAATGGTAAAAATATATTATAAATATAATTTATAATCACTCAAATTCATAATTTATCACTATTAATTATTTCTATTAAAAAAGTTGTTTTTAATTAAAATTTTGTAATTTTCACTATTCATAAAAATATGAAAGTTATCCGAAAAGTACCAAAAAATCACCCTAAGATAATTTCGATATTCCTTGTCTAAAAATGAAGTCCATTTTGTATGATAAAATGTATAAAATTTCAAAAAGTGGGTATTAATAGTCATGAAGGCTAGTTTGATTGGTTGTGGTGTGTGTTAGAACTCGAAGTTGCATACAACACACACTACTGTATTATTCAAAGAGAAGCGTACCACGGATGCTTGGGGTGTTACAGTTTAAGGTCATATAAAAGGACCAACCTGTGCATTTTTATGTCACATGGTAAGGATGCAAGAGTTTAATGTCATGTGGGATAGGGTAGGGTAGTTTAATGCCATAATGCTCAGAAAAAATAGATCTTATATTGAGGTCATAGAATTTGGACCATAAGGTTTCACAACACCTCTTCATGGGTATGAATATACCAAAACTCCCAATCCCATGTGAGCCATGCTCAATGTGGTAAACAAGGAGTGATGTCAGGATTTCAACGTTATATGAGAGTGCATAAAAATGGAAAGGATATTCCATATGGGAAATCCAACCCTATCAACATTGCTAATCGACATACATGGATGCACGAAGGGAAACACCAGGGCTGTTGGAGATCCACAAGGAAATGAGAGGGAAAGGAAATGTGAATCAATGTGTCTGATATTTGGGGGAAAATGGGTCTTTCTAATGATGGAGGATAAATTTTGACCATATCGAAAATACAACAACCATTTTGTGTGACCTAGGATGGGAATAGATAGAATATGTTTGACCACTTACCATATTCGAAGCACAAGACCTATCTCAAAATGTCCCTTGAAAGTCCTCCACAACATTGGCCTAGTATGGTAGGTGGTCTATAAGGCCAATCATTTATACTGTTAGGGGGTACCTTCAGACATGAAAGATGATTAAGACCTAAATAAAGGGACATGTGATACGCGGAAGTGAAGTTGGGGAAATGTCCCTGTGGAATCCAAGGATATAGGACTTGCACCACCGTACATTCAAACATGCCAGTGTGGGAAATCTAAAAGTGGGATCACTTCCTTCCTCAAGGATTGGGATCCTAAGGGGTGTTGAGAATAGTTTAAATGTCGTGTTTCTCATACCATAATCTCTCATTTTACACTTATTGAGTGTGGACCATAGGTGCCTAGTTTAACATCATGTGAGTGGGGCGTACCATTGCATTTTAATATCATGCAATAAAGATGACTATGTTGTGAATTTTATCATCATGTGATAGATTCATTAGTATATTAAATTAGAAATGTGTTGTTTGGTAAGTAACCTGATGTGAATGAGGACCAAGAAGATCTACACTACATATTCTCAAAGGGGAACCCAGGCTAAAAAGTGCCAAAAGGGTTTATAATTCCGTAGATGGGCCTAGAAACAAGGGTTCTAAGCATCACTACATATCATTAGAGGGTACGAATCAGGTCACACGTATTTATGGGGAGTGTCATAATATATGGACGATGCTAAAAGGGGTGATATTACCTCAATAGAGAAGATCATGATTGTTATGGAGTTTACTGTCACACGAACATTGACGATGAAAATCTTAGTTTAAGGTCATAGAATTTAGACCGTCAAAGGGGAGGTGTTTTGTGATGATTCATAATTTAACCCAACATGAATGAGAACCCATAATATCTTTGAAACACAAACATTCCCAAATTAAACCAAGGCCTATGGGACAAAGCGGTGAGCTTATGACTCTGTGGCTGGGGTCAGGGACAAAATGTTTGGGCATAACTATGTATCTTGCTGGAGCAGAAATCAAGACACGTGTAGTTATGGAATCCCATGTAGTTCAAGGTTATGTGGGAGGATTAAAGGGGTCATAGTTTAAGGTCATGGAATTTGGATCATCATAGGGGAGGTGTTTGATTCTTCCATGTAGGTAAAAACCCAACCAAGACACCAAATCCCACATGATCCATTCTTGATGTGAGAAATAAGGGGTATAGAGGGTCCTCAGGATTCCTAAAACACAAAATAGGTAAATAGAGAAGTTAGGTTAAGAACATACCAATAATTCTGATCATCCTACTCACTATGCAAAGTTTCATGAAGGGTTAACACAGAGGGTCTTGAAGTTATTCTTAGACATACAGATGCAGAAAGAGACATGAATCACATTGTCTGATATTTGGGACCAATGGAAGGTGGAGTAAATATGGAGGATAAATATTTAAAATTTAAGAAAAATAACATCCATATCCTGTGACCTATGATGGGAATAGATATAAGAGGTTCAGTTTATGACCATATTTGAAGCACGAGACCTATCTCAAAATGTCATTCAAAATTCTTATGGGGCGTTGCTATAGGATGGTAGGCGATCCATAAGGCTGAGAATCCATACCATTGGGGGGTCCCTTCACACATGGAATATGAATAAGGCCCCAATAAAGGGACACCCAAAACATGGAGACATAATGAATGAATTTCCATGTATAATCCAACACTCTGTGTCCTACGCCATAGAGGATCTGAACATGTTATCGAGGCATATCAAATAGAGGGATCCAAAACCCTTATCAATGGAAAAATAGACTCGAGAGGTCCCCTGGACATGGAATGGGAATGGGAAAATGCTGAAGGGTGATGATAAGGGATAGAATAGGGTTGATAAACTAGGGGATGAACCTAAAAACAAAATTTCTAGGCATTCCTATATATCCCATAAATATTGGAATTAAGCCGCACATATTTATGGGATCTTGTGTAGGTTTATTTCATTTAGTAAGTATGAAAAATAGAGTACTATTCTTAGGGGAGGTATATGGTATGGTTTTTATAGATTGACGTGAATGTGAACCATGGAGGTCTCAACCACACCACATACTACCGAGAAGAACATAGTCCAAGAGTCCATAAAGGTGGTTCCCTCTCAGATGATTAAATCGAGATACTGTGTAGTTTATTATCATGTGAATATGATGAAATGATAGTTTAAAGTCATGTAGGATGGGGTAGTTTAAAATCATGTAGGAAAAAGGTGAATTTTCCTTTTAAGGCTATACAAAAAAGATTATAACTGATATGTAGTTTAACATTATATTGGAGGATGAAAGGGATCTTAGTTTAAGGTCATAGAACATGGGATATAAAATGGGAATCTACAAACATAGGTTTGTTTAGGGTGGTGACATAAAGAAACCCAACATGAATGAAGAAAAAGTAGGCCTCAACATCACACCACACACTACCGAGGAAAACTCCGACCATGGGGCTGAAATATGTGAAATGGAGATTCTGCAGTTGGGATTAGGGAAAAAATGTTTGGGCGTCACTATGTGTATTAAAATGGAAAGAATCAATCCACACATAGTTCTTGAAGGATACCAATTTTAACATCATGTGGTAAGGATGGATGTCAAGAGAAATGGATCCCAAGGGAGGCACGTGGCATGGATGATACAATCCCGATGTAAATGAGAAACAAGGAGGTATTAACCACACCACACACTCTTGGGAGAAATCTAGGCCAAGGGGACATAAAATCTAGAAGGCTTAATAATTATACTAGAGATGAAAGGTCCTAGCACTCCTACTTGTCCCATGAATATAGGAATAAAACCATACATAGTTCATGAATCCCATGCAGTTTAATATCATGTGCTCATGACGATGGTGTGTAGTTTAACATCATATGTGAAAATGATGTTGGGAAGATTTACATCCTATAGCCTAGATGGGGAAGAGGTTATCATGAGAATTATTTCATGAGGAATTAGGCGTTGGTAGGAGGAGTAATTCTCTCACCATTTATGGTGACAAAAGAGTATGCATTGTTGGGGTAAACATTGTGAATTATGTAGGGTCCTTCCCATTTGGGCTCTAACTTTGGTGGATTCCTACCAGGTATCATTGGAATCCTTAGAGCCAATACTGTGTCAGGTTGAAGGAAGGAGTGTAGATGAACTTTCTTATTGAAATCCCTAGATATCTTGTTCTTATGCCTCTTCAGAGTATGTTAGGCCTAAAGACTTTTTTCATCAAGAGATTCTAGTTCAATCAGACAGACTTCTGGTACCCTGTCTGACATCTTCTGATCATAGATAGTCATATGGAGTAATGGAAACTGAATATCAAGGGGTAGGACTACCTCTGTCTCATACACTTGGGAATATTGGGTCACCTGGTTGGAATTTCGAGTTGTCATCTGATAATCCCAAAGAGAGTTGGGGAGCATGAACCACCATCTTTTATTGTTTTGGACCACCATCTTCTATATAATGTTAGAGAGGGTCCTATTGAATGCCTCTATCTTCCCATTTTCTTATTCATGGTAGTGATAAGTATGTTTGGACCAGATATCGTACTTAGAGTACAATTTATTCAGTCCAGCTGCTCAAAAATTTGTGCCATTATCGATGAGAACTATATAAGGGACTCTGAATCTATAGATAATGTTGGATCTCAACAAATCGATGATGGAATTGGCCTTGAATTACTTGATTAGAATTACCTCTTCCCATTTGGAGATGAAATCCATCATAGATAGAATAAACCTACATTGGCAAGCATTCGCTGGTGGATAAGGTCCCACAACATCAAGTCCACATACTTTAAAGGGACAAGAAAACTTGGTGGTGTGGAGGGGATCTGACAGTCGATGTAAAAATTTGGAATGTATTTGACATGCATGGAACCTGTTGTAGAACTCTATGCACTCATAGACAATATTAAGACAAAAGTATCCCAACATTCAAATCTGGTGGGAGAGTTTCGATCCTCCATGATGGGCTCCACATAAACCAGCGTGAAATTCCTACATAACGTTTGGAATATCATCTATCTTAATTCAATGATGGATAATTCCATAAAACCCACATTTTTAGAGTATATATTCAATTTCAAGACCACTCTAGAGGGTGAACTGCACTACACACCAACATATTCTCTCATGTTCAGATATGTCTGTTAGGAGATTGTTATGCTGGAGATACTAAATGAGAGGAGTTTTCCTATAAAAGGTTTCTTCCCCTATGGTAGGTGGATTTGGGGGTCCTTTAGAGGCACCATAAGTAAGATGGATTACCTACTAGTTCTCATCATCATCCAAGGATATAGGAGAAATAACCCTTTGATGTGCCACATGGATAAAAAGGTTACCATATACAAGATCTATCAGAGATGTAGCAAGATTATTCAAGGCATTAAATTGACCATTCTGTGACTAGGGAACATGAGTTACCTCTAGTTAAATGGGAACTGGGCCATTAGTTGGTGTGTGGGCTCTAACAAGGGTATGAGCTATGGATTCCTGACAATATAGTCACTATTGAGATGCTTGATGACTAGTTCAGAGTCCCCCTTCACATTTAGGTGGGGAACATCAATCTCTAGGTAAAACCTGTGACCTGTGATGAGAGACTGATACTACTCCTTATTTTTGGTGCATCCTTATGATGAAAAGAATGAATAGGACAGGACAACTTGTGTAGGGGTAGTGAAGACAATTCCCAGGCCCACTCTATTGTGTATGGGATCATTGAGCCTTCTACCGGTCATACTTCAGAATGCGCCGTCAAAATGAATTCACCAACATGAAATCGTCTGATCCACTAAGAGGATGGCCTCACCTAAAGTATCAAAATCTAGTGAATTCTTTATGGTGGATGGATGGGCATCAAGGATATATTCCAGTGCTAGACCCTTGACCAACTTAATTGAAATGAATCTAATGTCGAACTGGTGAAGGATCACTACCCACTGAGCTATATGGCCTATCAACATAGGAAAGTCTAGAACATACTTCTACGGATCCATATGGGACGCCTAATATATCTCATGATAATGTAGATAATGTCAAAACTTCTATACTAAAAAAACCTGTGTGAGTACACTCTTCTTGATAGAGGAATATATAGTCTTTATGTCAAGGTGAATACGACATAGATAGCACAAACAATTCTCTATCCCTTAATTATTATTTTGGTTGGGAAGGACATCAAGGGATCATTCCAATGCAGTCATATAGAGGACATGTAACTTTCTATAAGGGTGGCATTAGATATGGAGGCTGGAAAAGATACTACTTAATTTTCTCAAAAGTTTTCTAGCACACTTCATACCATTGGTAGTCAATACCTTTCTTCCTAAGTTTAGAAAATGGATTACCCTTGCCAACCATATTTTCAATGAATCGACGTATATAGGATAAGTGGACTGGAAAACCCCATATCTCTCGAAGGTTTCTTGGAAGAGGCATATGAATGATTTCCTTGATCTCTTCTAAGTCAAACTCAATGCCTCTATATTTGACGAAGAATATGAGAAACTTCCAAGAGGTAAACCCGAAGGCAAACTTCAAGGGGTTCATCTTCAAATGGTAGGATTTAAGGAAGCCAAACACCTTCTCAAGATCCCTATGATGGGCCCAAAATTGGAAGGATTTAACAACTAAATTTTCCACGTAGCATTCCACTACCATCATGAGGGACAGTTTGAATATATGGTGCATAGAATGGTGATAGGTAGATCCTACATTCTTCAACCTCAGTGGCATTACCTAATAGCGGAAGGTTCCCTATGGGGCCTTGAAGGTGTTGGATACTCTGTCTTTTGGGGCCATCTAGATTTGGTTATACCCATAATATCAATCTATGAAAGAGAGAGATTGAAATATAGCTATGGATTCATCAATAGCTTTATCAGAGGAATGGGAAAATCATACTTTGGATAGTGATGATTGAGATCCAAAAATTAAATATAGACATTGATTTGTCCCGTGTTCTTCCTGATGGGGATGATGTTGTAAAACCATTTGGGGAACAATATTTTCTTGATGAATTTGTGTAGGATAATATTATCAACCTCGACCTCGACCAAGGCACTATGAGAGGGGTGCATGTTTCTAGGAGGCTATTTGAACCCACGATGATTTACCGGGAGACCATGGTAATGAATGGCAACCTGAGGGTCTAATACTAGCTTCTCATTGTAACTCTTACAAAATACATCACGATGTTTCTTATGAAACTTCACATACTACTCTTGTTCTTTTTCAAGCATAGCTGTGTTGATCAGTGTCATCCTTGAGTCTTCCTTGGTAATGAGGTTCACCTATACCAGCTCATCAATGGTACTAGAGATTCCTTCCTCAAATATAGGAGGGGAATCTTCTAGATCATCCTCATCATCCAAGATATGAGTATCGATGGGAGGAGATGGTTCATCCAATATGAAAGATCTATGGTGAACACATATGCCTTCTTGAACAGTAGGGGAACCTTCATTAGGGGAATATTTCACTACAGAAATCATGTCCACAAATACCGTTGAACGTATTCCATTAGGCCTTCGACCGAGATACCCACACATGATGATATTAAAGCAATGTTGGTGATTTAGTTTGTATTGACTCAGAAAATCTTGACAGAATAGGAAGGTATGTCATACGACTATTTACATAGGGTGAACATCTCTATACATAATAAGGGTAAGGGGTTTTGGTCCCACCCAATCCTAGAATGTATATAAATAAAAAGTAATCTATTGACATTCCTTGTACCTGGGACCATGTTTCCCACTCCTTCCTGAGATAAAAATGTAGTGTCCAATGTTTGGGGTTGTGACCTCCAACCGATGAATCGGGAAGATGAATTCATCATACCAATCTTCCCATGGCTCAGTTTTAGGAGTAGTGTGCTCAAACTTATTAGTTTGAACATGATTTTCCTTGCTCTTATAAAAATCAACATCTAAATAGAAGGTTTTTCATGAGGAAAACTGAGATGAATCACCTTGGAGAGAACCCACTCAACCATTGAGAGAGTATTTGAGGCATTGGTGATATGTGGATAGACCTATTGCATACAGATGGATCCAGGGTCTACAACCATGAATTCAATGATGGTAATTAGGAGACGAAATTGGGTCTTTAGGTGAATCTTTCCACACAGCCTCTGCTCGGTCCTATCATAACCATGAATTTTCATGTTAGATGGACATAGATCTATGACAGATAGTCCTAGCTTATGGAGGGTCTAGGTCGGGATGAGATTGATCCTAGAACCCATGTTGACAAGACAATGGCATACTTCCATGCCATTGAACTGCCCAATGATGTACAACATGTGGATGTGCCCCTGCACATGGGAGCCTTCATATCTCATGAGAACGAGATGATGAATCAACATTATGCTCGGTCTAATTCCTCAGTATGGAAGGACTATGTAGCTGCAACCTCTATTTCAAACTGGAGGGGGATTCTCAAATCCTCTCTGAGGGATTCATGTATATCTTTAGATAGGACGAGAGCCTCTAGGATTGATAGATTTACATGAATGATGCCATGATGCTTATGCACATCATACTTCTGTGATACAGGCACATTTTTGCTTGAAGTAAGTTACTCTACGAAAGATGGTATGATGGGCACTACTAATCGAACTATATGATTATTTCTAGTGATGGGTATATACCATTTCTCACTAGATAAACAACAAAAAATGACCACCAACTAAATATCAGATGACTCCAGTCAGGCCATGACTGAATGCGCTTGATCATAGTGCAGTTGCAACAATTCTTCCTGATCGAACAATACGAATAACATTGGTAGTGAATTTGATGAGATAGGATGAGAGGATCTCACCATCTGAGCTCTACAATGAGCCTACTATATAGTTTTAGTGTCATTCACATCTTGGCTAGAAATTATGGCCTAAGTATTCTGATGGTTCACATATCTAATGCCTCATTGATGATATCATTGACAGGGAACATTAGGAGGTCCTTCTTAATGCTTCTCAATACTGGGAACCATGTAGTGACCCACTCTTTGGATGATATTCACCAAGTAATACTACTTATAATCATATAATTAGTCTTATAACAAAAGGAAAATTCTTGAGGCGATCCCCATCTCCTGGGGCATGAAGTCACTGAGAGTATGAGATGGATTCGACATCTACTGGGGGATTTTTTTACCTTTTGTATGTCGGTTACTTCTCTTCATAAAATTATAAGGTTGATATGTAGATAAAAAAGAAGTTACAGGATTAGGTGTGGCCACTTAGGGAAGCTCGAGCTAATTTAATTGGGCACATATAACACCGTGGGAGAAAGAAACCATTGTTTAGGCTAACAAATATTTATACTTCTAAGATATGTGGTTTTAGACGTAATACCATTCACCTTCACTATCTTTATTATGCTTCGTAGAAAAACACAGCACCTATGCCAAAGCATGACCAAACCTGACTAAATTATTATCGACTTCGTCTTGGAGCTAGTCCTTGAACACATAGAACTTCTTAAGAGTATGTCTAAGGAATTAGTGATAGGGGAAATAGTTTGGGTGATTAGTGAGATTAGTCACCTGGAGCCTCCTTCACTTCGGTAACATCAGGATTCCATAATCCACATCAGTTCAGAAATAATTGGGGACCTGAGCCTCAATAAATGAGTAGGTCTGCTTTCTCTAGTCTGGGAAGGTCACTCTAAAAGCCTAGCCACAACAAGGGGCTCGAGCCTAGCAAGGAGGTGGAATAAAAATATCTCACCTAGGTGACGGTTCCTGATAAGGTGGCACTAACTCATTTTGAGGTGGGTGATGCTGACCCAGATTCTAGGCCTGATGTTGTTGTCCCCAATAAGTCTCTAGATGAGGCTATTTCAGTAACAATTATAATGAGGAGGGGGATTATACCAGTGAAACAACAACAATTTTGGACATGGCTCCTCTTCTTGAAAAAGTTGTGGGACGAAACAGGCATGCCTGCTTGTCTTGAAATAAGGCTTCCTATAGGCGTGGAGCCTTGTCCTAAAAATCTAGGAATCCATGTTTCGCGCGGAATCCGGGGATGACCTCCTGGACGGGAGATTCAAACGTTCCGATCGGTTTCTAATGGGTTTGTTCGTAGAACCGGAAACATACAATGATTCCACATCCGTTTGGACCTACTTTCCAAAGGCAGGCGCTCATTAGCTTGTGGGCTAATGAGGCTTAGGAATTTGCATTGGTCGAGAGGATGGGAGGTCGGACTCATCACACCTTTTTGAGGGGAATTATTGTCTACTCCGGGACTCTCTTTATAGATTTAAGTTAAGTTCGTGAATCCTTATTACATTACCAAGTATAAAATGAGCTTTCCTTTAGTTTTAACAATCAATGATTAAATATGCAAGAAATTTAGAGAATCTTTTATATGTATTCGAGGTTCTTCATCAATATAGAATCATCTATATTTGTTTAGAGATTCTTGGTCAATGGTATCCTTCAAAACATTTATATAAAAGTCTCTTGGTCATTTTGATGACCAGGCTGGTTTTAAAGCCACTCAGTGGGGCACTTGAAGTTTATCGTCATTCAGAAGGACAAAGATTATTTCAATGTTGGGATCGAACCCATGAATGGGCTACCTACATATCCTTTGTTTTGAAAAAGGAATCAGAACCCACGTAGTTCTAGGAATGGGATATAATGTTTTATGATTGATGGCTCAAAGATGAATGTCATAATTACTTTTACACTCTAAGCTCACGTGAGTCATGCTCGGTGTGAGAAACAAGAGGTATTGGTAAAATTTAGACAATTGTGCCATAAAAGATGCAATCATAAGAATTTGTTTTGGGGCTTATGTATAGATGACTGCCCAGATAGGCGAAGGTTTAGGATTTACTTTTAGGAAGAAAATCCATGAACAGGGTCCACAAAGTTATATGTGCTTCATGGAGATTTGAATACTCTAATCTTGGGGCTTACTCCTAAGGAGGATGCCCAAGTTAGGAGGGGACTTATGATTGGGTTTTATTCCTGAAAAGGAAACCCAAATCAAAGGGAATTTATGACTGGTTAAGAGAAATTTTAAGAGACTTGTGGCTTACTCTTAAGAAAGATGCCCAAGATTTATGACTAGGACTTATTCCTGAGAAGGAAGCCTAGGTTAGGGGACTTGGGGCTTACTCCTGAAAAGGAAGCCCAAGGTTATGACTGAGTCTTATTCCTGAAAAGGAGACCCAGGTTAGGGATTAAGGTTTGGGGCTTACTCTTGAGGAGGATGCCCAAGTTTAAAGGACTTTGATTGGGGCTTATTCTTAAGGAAGATGCCCAAGTTTAAAGGTTTTATAACTGGGGATTATTCCTGAAAAGGAAACCCAGGTTAGGATTCTCTCATCTTAAAGGATGAGGTTGAATGAATGAACTCTCAATCTTTGGTGACATAAAGATGTTTAAATCATTAGGTTTTGAGAGATATTTCACATAATTCCTTTCAGATAAGGATGTCAAATCAAGAAATCATGCCATAAATGGCTTTGAAGAGTATCTTGAAGACTGAATCTTGAATAGGAAGGGTGAAATGGCTTAAGAGGGGTGAAAAAGGGCAAGATGGGCACCCAAAAAGATAGGGGCGCGCAAGTATTGAAGGTCGCGCAAGTCCTGCGGCGGCGCGCAAGTATTGGTCGCGCAAGTATACTTGCGCGACATAAGGGATACTTACGCGATTTTCAACCAGAGTTGAATTACTTGAGCGACTCTTTACTAAACCCTTTCCCATCCTCTTGAGGTTCTTCCAGAAGAGGGACGCGCAAGTTATATTGAAGGAATTAAGTCGGCGCGCAAGTGTTTGATAAGTTTCAACACTTAGGCCTTCCTTCTTCCCTTTAGATCTTCCATTCTAGGTAAGAAATTACCTTAGAAGTGTTCTGGAAGCTTTGAGAAGAGACTTGGGCGTCGGGAGCTTTGATCCGAGTTTCTGGGAAAAGATCCCCTCGAATGGGGGGCCCACAGGGTCTATTTATAGGCAAAAGAAGACCCCGGGCGGTTACTGGGCGGTTATCAGATCTGTCGCGCAAGTCCCTTGCACGACCATGATGGGTCGCGCAAGTCCCTTGCACGACCATGATGGGTCGCGCAAGTATTGAGGCGGCGCGCAAGTGTACTTGCGCGACCAAGATGGAACTTGCGCGATACATGGGCAATGTTCTCCTTTTCCATCCCTTTGTCGATTTTTTGATGTTTCTTCAAAGGATTAATCACTTTTTGCTTAGATATTCCCCTTTTCCGATCTTTGGATTCTGTGACGAAAAGGAGCGTCAACAAAAGTCCCCCCTCAGAGTTGGATCCGGAGAGAAATGAGGATTTGACTCTGAGGAAATCGAATTCCTCTAAAGGAAAAGGGCGGCACGCAAGTCTTCAGTGCGCAGAGGGAGGCGCGCAAGTCTGCGTCGCGCAGGCCTTAAACCCTCTGGTATGGCATGCAGGTAGGCCTCCTGGCCTATAAATATACGGCCTCACCTCCGTACAAGTATCCGGATTTCCGGACTTCATACCTTCTCGAGCTCTCGCCGCGCAGGTCACCTAAGCCGCGCAAGTCTGCTCTGTTTTTCCTTGATGTCGCGCTCCTGTAAAGGTATTCGTACTTGCGCGGTTTATACTTGCGCGACGAAAACTAGCGCGACACGTGATCACTTGCGCGCCATTTTGTAGACTTGCGCGCCTTAATGCCTTAGCCATTTTTTCAAATTTCTTCACAAAATTTATGAAAAATAAACCCATTTAAGAGTTAGTTTATTCATCTTTTGTGCAGATTCAGTGGTTCCCAAGGGAATTGGAACGACTTATGAACTGGCTAGCAAGCGGATTGATGACATGATGAACATCATTGGCCCTGATTACTATGACATCTGTGACAGCACTCTTCCAGATTTGGCTAAGTACTTGAAGAAATATCATCTTAATTTCCCACAGAGCATCTACCTGTCTCTATGTGGTCATGGTCACTTGCAAGGAGTCAATGTTCCAAATGCAAACAACTATACACCTGAAATGCAGCTGCGCTGCTACTCCTTCATTTCGGTTATGCTGTGCATTAAAATCAACAACAATGGTGTGAACTTTCAAATTCTCCTTGCATGCCATTTCCTTGCAGATATGAAAATGGCAAACCCATGGGCTGAAATGTTTTCCACTACCGGTTGGTGGAGAGAAGACAAACATGGTATTAGAGCAATATCTGAAAAGAGTACTCTCTTCAAATGGCTCTTTACTTCCAATGCTCCATTCTCAAATCCATGTATCCATCTTCCAAGTCTCTTGGACAGAAACAGAGTCACTGTTTGATCAGCAGAAAATTTTCTCAAACCGCACTCAAGAACATCCTTTTACAATTGTTCCAAGAAGAGCTGGTATCACTGCATCTCCTTTTTGTTTCCAGTTGAATGAATGAATTCCAGGTGGTTGCTGATGAAGCTCGGGATGCCGTAAATCAAATGAAGTGTTATGTTGAAAGCCTCTTGTAATTCTTGAAAAAGAGAAGAGACTCCAATCTGTGGATGTCCTTCTAACTCTTGTGTATCAATGAAAAACACTTTCGTCTCCAATCATTTGTACCTGCATTCTTTCATTACCTGCTTCAAATTTACTTAAGCCAATGGGCCTAGTAATCATAGTTTGATTTTTACTAGGATTATTACAAATAACCCTACAAACTTTGAATCTTTTAATTGCTCAATATTAGCTAAATCATACAAAAAATGTATATTTAGTGAGCTGGAATTTTGACTTTTATTCATAGTTCCTCTGTCTTTTGTGTGGGCAGTTTAAAGTCATGCAAGCCGGACAAAAATAGGCTAATGTTTAAGGTCGAAATAGCTTTGACCGAAAAATGGATTAAAATGGATTCAATTCCTTGATAATTTATCTGAAAACAAATTACCATACTCAAGTATGAGAGAAAATATGTAAACTATGACTTAAGAATATTTGAATCTGAGGAATGATATGAAAAAAGAGCTAAATAGCATTAGAAGAAGTAGTTTCCAAGAATGAAGTTACTATTATTTAACAAAACCCGTTAGGGGGTTGAAATATGCAGGGCCACCTATGGGCATTGGCTGCATAGTCAAATAAAATAGCATCTTTTGGCTGACAAGTCTGTTATGTGGACTGTTTATGCAAGGCCACCTATGGGCACGTGCTGCATAGTTAGGCAAAAGAACTCTCAGAAATTTACTTTCCTAATGCTAAAAGCCAGTGAAAGTTTATGGAGATTCAAATTTTCTAAAGCATAGAGTTTGTTGTATGGAAAGAGGTACTTGAATATGGAGAAGATATTTCCAAACAAGAATATCGAAGAACTGGATGAATATCACTCCTACGAAGGTCTGACCCAAACGTAGGGAAGAAGAATAAACCATAGACTTGAATACTTTCAGATCATGAAAAAGGATATGGGACAAATATGTTAAGGATGGCTATTTTTGCGGATCCCTACATACTGTCGTTTAAGACAAATAAGGACAAAAGAGGCATTCTTCCCAAGAATGAAGTTACTATTATTTAACAAACCCGTTAGGGGGTTGAAAACATGCAGGGCCACCTATGGGCATTGGCTGCATGGTCAAATAAATAACATCTCTTGGCTGACAAGTCTGTTATGTGGACTGTTTATGCAAGGCCACCTATGGGCACGTGCTGCATAGTCAGGCAAAAGAATTCTCAGAAGTTTGACATTTTTGTGACCATAAGTCATGAAAAGGGTTATGAAGATCTGAAAATATTTAAGGTTAGGATTATAATACATAAAGATGGGTATTTTCCAATGTATATAGAGATACATAGGTCAATGAAAACCATAATCATGTTGTGGCTGGGTCCTGAATTGAAACTTGGACTTCACTACGTATCTCATAAGAATGAGAATCAAGCCATACGTAGTTCTTGAAATGCAGTTTAACGTCGTGCAGGACGAAAGGATGAGTGATCTTAGTTTTTGGGGTCATAGAATTCGGACCATAATAATGAATACACAGTGTGTGTTTTCATGAGGACTTTTCAGCCAAGGGACTGAAAGTGAAATTTGGGGTTAGGCCCAAAAGACTTGGGACTGGATTCGAGGGACACTCGAATGTTCCTACGTATCCCATAAAGATGGGAATCAAGTCCACATAGTTCTAGAAACTACCCTTTGTACAAATTTGGTTCGTACATGTGAAGGGTGAAAAGGGACTTTAGTGCAATGATGGTTTTAACCTAAGATAAAAAGTTTAGGCATTACCATGTATGTACGTAGTCTTTTTGAAAATGAAAACCATGATTGAAAAAGAATCAATGTTAATAATGGTTCCTTCTCAAATGAGGAAATCAAAGAATATTGTAGTTTATTGTCGTACTGGACAAAAGTGTTGTATAGTTTAACGTCATATAACAAGGAAGAAAGTGAATCAATGTAAAGATATTGATTCCAAGGGTGGTTTCACAAATCATCATCATATGAGATTGTGGTGAACCAATGTGAAGATATTGTTTTTGGGCTTGAACCTTTGGGAGGTTGCCTACATACCCAGCCTGGAGGGCAAGGATCAAAGTCTGTGTAGTTCAATTAAAGAATGAATTAATGATCAAGTTGTTCTTGTGGACAATGATCTAAAAAAAAATGTTGTTGGGACTTACACATGGTTAGTGGCCCAAAGGGAGTGTTATGGTTGATGTTCGCTCTAAGCTCACGTGAGTCATACTCGGTGTGAGAAACAAGAGGTAATAACAACCTTAACGATGTACAGTTTAATGTCATGTAGGACATAAAAAAGGGACTTTCTGTACAGTTTAGCGTCATGTAGTTAGGACGTCACAGTTTAACGTCTTGCTGGACATATTTGCAAATAGTTTATGGTCGTATACATGGACCAGGAATGATGCAGTTTTAAGGTCATGCTGGACTGTTTATGGAACTTTTTCACAGTTTAATGTCGTGTGGGACGAAGTTGCAGTTTAAAGTCATACTGGACCATTGCTGTATAGTTTTAGCGTCATATAGCAAGGACGAACTGATGCTGTACAGTTTAAAGTCATGTAGCTAAGACTAAGGTGAATCAATATGAGGATATCAGTTCTGATCTTTTTACAGTTTATCGTCATGCTGGACATTGGAAGTGCCACACAGTTTAATGTCATGTTGCTAGGACACAATATAGTTTAATGTCATCTCGGACAGAATACAGTTTAGTGTCATGTAGGACAATAAGGGACTTAACACAGTTTAACGTCATGCTGGACGATGAAAGTGCCACACAGTTTAATGTCATGTCGCTAGGACAAAATATAGTTTAATGTCATCTCGGACAAAATATAAGAACTTCTATACGGTTTATTGTCATGTAGGACAAAATCAGGGACTATGCAGTTTAAAGTCTTGCAGTTAGGACTATTGGTGCTGCACAGTTTAGTGTCATGTTGCAGGGACATAAGTGCGAATAGTTTAAGGTCATATGCACGGACCATACAGTTTATCGTCATGCTGGACGTAGTTGTAGTTTAAGGTCATACTGGACCATTGCTGTATGAACCAAATGTAAGAGTCTTAGTTCTGTGAACAATATTTTGTGTTTATACAAAATACTTCTTCAGAAATCTGGCATTAGTTGGAGTCGTGATGTGTTCTCCATCCATTGAAATCAGAGAATACGCTCCATTGGAGTAGACCTTATGTACTGAATAAGGTCCTTCCCATTTTGGTTCAAGCTTGGGAGGCTTCTTTCCTGGTATCATTGGTGTTCTGAGAACCAATACCAATTCTCCCTGAATGAATGAACGAAGACGAACTTTTTTGTTTAAAGCTCGTGTTATTCGATTCTGATAGATTTCCAAGTGGTGCAAAGTGCACAATCTTTTCTCATCTAACTGTTCCAATTCATTCAACCGCTTTTGGGATTGCTCATCTGTTGATAACTGATCACAAATGGCTATTCTGAGTGAGGGCAATTGGACTTCAATTGGCAAGACTGCTTCTGTTCCATATACCAATGAATATGGAGTAGACTGCGTTGCATTGCGAGTGGTAGTCCGATAAGCCCATAAAGCATGATAGAGTTTATCAGGCCATGACCTCTTATCTTTATCCACCATCTTTTGCAGTATATTTGAAAGAGTCTTGTTGAAGGCCTCTATCTGGCCATTAGCCGCTGCATGATATCGAGATGAATGGTTGGACTTAATGTTGTATTCTTGATACAATCTCTTTACCTCAGAAGAGCAGAAGTTGGTGCCGTTGTCTGTCAATATGGTATGAGGGACACCAAATCTAGTAATGATGTTAGACTTGATGAAGCTAACAATGCATTTAGAACTGACTTCTTTGAGAGGTACTGCCTCTGCCCATTTGGAAAAGAAATCAGTAGCAGTAAGAATGTACTTAAACTGCTTGGCCGTAGCTGAAGGGTAAGGTCCCACCACATCCATTCCCCATGTGGAAAATGGCCATGAGTATTTAGCTGTATGAAGCAACTCTGGAGGTTGATGAATGAAATTGGCATATACTTGGCATGAATGACACTTCTTTGTGAAATTAACACAATCTTGTATCATTGAAGGCCAGAAGTATCCAAGTCTTCGAATTTGATCAGACAATCTATGTCCAGACTGGTGGGCACCACAGACTCCTGCATGCACTTCTTTTATGACAGCCATTGTCTCTTCACCATCAATACATCTGAAGAGAACTCCATCAAAACCACGTTTGTAGAGAATTTTCTCGAGGTGGTTTGGACCATCATAAAGAGTAAAATTGACCACACGTCGCCGAATTTGTTCTCTCTTGGCTCTATCAGGTGGAAGTGTTCCATTTTGAAGGTATTCCCTGATAGGTGACATCCATCCTGTAGTATGACCATATGGTTCAGGAATGGGACTAATTTCATTAATTTCCTCTGTTCTGACTTGAACATAAGGTGAAATTGCACGACGGTGGGCAATACCGATGGTTGTCTCGTCCCGATTTGGATCTGCTAAAGCTGTGGCTATATTAGCCAGTGCATCAGCTTGAGCATTTTGTGATCTTGGGACATAAGAAAATGTCGGTTCTGAAGGGAATTCCGACATTAACTCTCTGACGTAATCATACAAAGGGATTAATTCTTCTTTTCTGATGGCATAATCCCCATTGACTTGTTTGATTACCAGGTCTGAATCACCTTTTACCTTTAAGTGATTCACTTGTGCTTGAAGCGCTAACTCCAAGCCTGCAATGAGAGCTTGGTATTCAGCTTCATTATTGGTACCGCCTTCCCACAACAAAAAGGAATAAGGTAACACTGCCTTATCTGGAGAAATGAGCACAATTCCTAAACCAACTTTGTTGAATTTAGGATTTTCCATTTTCTTCCCTGTTGGACTTCTAGAAGCACCATCAAAATACATTTCCCATGTTTGAGGATTCTCTTGAATAGAAAAAACTTCCTCATCAGGGAGTTCGATATCTGAATATGTGTCTTCCACTGAAGGGTGTTCAGCCAGGAAATCAGCCAGAGCTTGGCCCTTAATTGCCTTTTGAGACACATATTGAATGTCGAACTGCTGTAGAATAACCGCCCACCTTGCCAGACGTCCTGTAAGCATTGGACGACTAAGGATGAATTTGAGTGGATTATTACGAGATACCAATTGGACCTCGTGATGTTGCAGGTAGTGTCTCAGTTTCTGAACTGCAAAGATTAATGCTAGGCAGCATTTTTCAATACACGAATACCGGGTTTCTGCTTCAAGCATAGTTCTACTGAGATAGTAGAGACTATTTTCATTCCCAGCATCATTCTTTTGAGCGAGAAAGGCACCCAATGATCGCTCTAAAGCTGTCACATAGAGGATAAGAGGTCTACCCTCAACAGGTGGCATGAGTACTGGTGGACTTAAGAGGTATTTCTTGAGAACATCAAATGCTTCTTGACATTCTTTAGTCCACTGGTAAGTGACTCCTTTCTTCAATAATTTGGTAAAAGGTAAACTTTTGCCTGCCAAATTGGCGATGAAACGCCGAATATAGGCTAAGTGTCCTTGAAGTCCTCTTAATTCTTTCAAATTCTGAGGAGGTGACATACCAAGGATTGATTTGGTCTTCTCAGGATCGACTTCAATACTACGATGGCGTACAACAAAGCTGAGGAATTTTCCTGAGGTTACCCCAAAAGCACATTGTAAGGGGTTCATCTTCAAATTATGTTGTCGAAGCTTGTGGAATATGATTTCCAAATCAGCCAAGTGATCAAAACGTTGTTTGGATTTAACCACCAAATCATCTACATAGCATTCAACAAATTTCCCTAGAAAAGGTTTGAAGATACGATGCATGGCGCGTTGATATGTTGCACCTGCATTCTTTAAACCAAAGGGCATCACCCGGTAACAAAACACACCTTGAGGAGCTCTGAAGGCTGTATATTCCTCATCTTCTGGGGCCATTCGGATCTGATTATATCCAGAATATCCATCCATGAAAGAAAGTACTTCATAGCCAGCCGTCGCATCAATTAAGAGTTCTGTAATCGGAACTGGAAAATCATCTTTGGGACAATACCGATTAAGATCTCTGAAATCGATGCAAACCCTAATTTGTCCGTTCTTTTTCTTTACTGGGACAATATTAGCCAACCACTTGGGATATTGAACTTCTCTGACGAAGTTAGCTTTGATAAGCTTATCCACTTCAGCCTCGATTTTGGAAGCATAGGTTGGGTGTGTTCTTCTCGCGGCTTGCTTGAATCCTCGATGTTCTTTTGGCAAACCCAAATGATGGGTGGCAACATCAGGATCAAGGCCAGGCATCTCTGTATAATTCCAAGCAAAGATATCTTTATTTTTCTTTAGAAAAGAAATATACATCTCTTGTTCTTCAAGGGTCATGGCCACACTAATTAAAGTGGGGCGTGGATCTTTCTCTGTACCCAGATTTACTTCTCTGAGTTCATCCACAGTGGTAGAGATACCCTCTTCAAATGTTGGAGGAGCATCTCTAAGATCTTCCTCTTCCTCTTCATCATGTGTTATATCTTCCGTTTCTACTTGCAAAGTAGATGAAAAAACGAAATTCTCATGATCATAAGAGATGTCAAAATTTTCACATTTTGAAGAAGAAGCTTCCATTTCCGTCCCTATTGATGAAAAAGGGTCTTCTTTGGGAAATAAAGAGGAGATGATGGATTGAGAATCGACATCAACATTCACCTCTGGTGTTGCTATAACTTCTTCTAGCCTGATTAGCGAAGTATAGACTTGTTGGATTTCAGCAGACGAAATGAAAACGTCACCACTTATGCTTTCATCATTGCTTGGTAAGTTACCAATTTCTCCCATGTTGTCTGGCTCGATTGCCGTAATTGACATTATGGATCTTTCCATAAGAGTATTTTGATTTGGGTCTATTTTGTCAATTTGACTGATAGGTAACACATAATCTGTACTCACATGTGAAAATGGATTTATTGGAATTTTTTCCAAACCATATGGAGCATTAACTTTGGTAATTTCCTTCATTGTAGATTTTTCTCTTCCCTTCATGTGATAAAATTCCGCCTCAATGTATTGAGACTCACATGTTTTGAACGGGGCCTTATCACCATATAATGTTCCAACTTGACCATCGAAACAGTATTTGAGACATTGATGGTATGATGACGGAATAGCTGCATGCTGATGTAACCAGGGTCTTCCAAGCAAGATATTGAAAGCTGAGTCTTGATCAACAATCATGAAATCTGAATTGGAAACAAGATCTCCAAACTGAGTTCTGAGCGTAACTTCTCCCAGTGGTTCTTGTTCATTTTTATCATATCCTTGCAACATCATGGTAGAAGGAGATAAATCAGATTCTGTGAGGCCCAATCGACGAAGTGTGCGAATGGGCATGAGGTTGACTCCTGAACCATTGTCAATGAAAGCTCTTCGAACATCTATACCATTGACTTTGCCAGATAAGTACAAAGGTTTTATGTTCCCATGCACAACATCATCCTCATCTTTATCAGTAAAAGATATCACTGCATGGCATTCTGCAGGATTATTCTCTATGTGATAAATTTCAGCTGCAGCAATCTCAGCTTCAAACTCTTGAGGACTTGACAAAGCTTCGATGAGTGATTCCCGAAGATCTCTTGATAGATTCAAAGCATCCAAAATTGATAATTTGGCTGGTACTTGGGCCAAGTGTTTCAATATATCATACTTTTGATCTAGAGGCCTGCGTTTCCCAATAGGAATATGTGGTTTAGCAGGTATCTTGGAAGCAGATGCTTTGGAAGCTGATGCATCTTGTATTGAAGTTGGCAACATCTTTGGTTTTGGAAAATTAGACTGATTAGATCCATTTGCTTGCTGAGATAAAGAAGATGGAACCTTTAATCGGTCTTCCAAAATAATTGTGCCGAAGCTGAGTTGGCCATTAGCAGAAGAACTTGCTTGTTCATTTTGAGCTCGCTGAAGGGCTCTACCACGAGTTTCTGCTGCATATACAGTGCTAGCAGGGGTAGAATTAGAGTAGTGGCTTCGGAAAGATCCACGTCTTCCCCTATATCCTGAACCTCTAGAACTTCCTCGGGTTCCTTTATTTGATACAGGGAATTCAGGCTCATCAAGACTGGAATATGAATCTGTTAATTGAATCATATTAACAGAACCAAAGATCAATTCTTCGTCTGATAAAGACTCTGCCTGGTTGGCCTGTTTAGGCTGTGCCGTTTGGTGGGACGGTGCCCGTGACTTTGAAGTAGATGGCATGAAATCTGCCAGAGTCAAAGACAATTTAGGCTTTGATACATACTCATCTTCTCCTGATTCCTCTTTCTTCTTTGAATTGCGCTGCCCTTTTGAGGATTTGTCCTTTGATGGAGGCATTACTGCAGCTTTTGTAGGAGACACAATTGGTTTCTTCAATTGTGTTCGCAAAATGGAATGAGTCCGATTGATTGTCTTTCTGACCATCCAATCATCATATTTTTTCGCAGTTTTGCTTTTGACTTCCTGCCACTCGCCTCCTTCCTCTGGATCTGTAGCGGTAATACACGCTACATGAGCTGAAGAACCCTTCAATTTGACTTGTCCCAAGTCGACCATCTTTTGTAGGAGGTCTTTAAAGACAAAACACTCCTGGATGGGATGTCCCAACATTTGATGAAAGGGACAATAATTGGGACGGTCTTCATCTCCTTCCTTGTTTGGTCTCTTCGGCACTGGTAATTGAACCAAATTATTTTCCAGAGCTGAAATGAAGTAACCAGGAATTTGCTCACTTCGGAAAGAGTATGTTTTACTCTTCATATCCTCAAATTGTTTTCGTCGTTGATCTTTTTGATCATTTGGACGAAACAGCCTTTGTTGTTGGCGTTCAGGAGGTGGAGCCCTTCGAGAAGATGAAGGTTTTGAAGTAGAAATAGGTACAGGTGCCTGTTTAAGCATAACTGTAGCAGTTTCTGCTTTACCCATTCTTCTTCCTGGAGCTGATGGAATTACACGAGATTTAACCTTAGCCTGCATAAGGGAATCTTCAATCTGTTGAGCGATTGAAGTAAGGTCTCGAAACCCTCCTGTGTATTTCACAGGGATCAATGGCGTGCGTAATTCGTCACGCAAATTTGCCACACAGATTGGCAATAATTCCTCCTGAGGGAGTGATAAACTCAAGGAATACGTTAATCCCTTCCAACGAGCAATGAAATCAGAGACTCTTTCATTCTCCCTTTGCTTGCAGTTTGTAAGATCGAAAACTGTCGTTTTTGGCAAAGTTGAGCTGAACTGAAGAAGGAATTTTTGACGAAGATCCTCCCATCCGATGACTGACCGGGATTTCAAGCTTGTATACCAGACAAAAGCTGGTCCTTGCAAGGTTCGCACGAAGCATCTGAGTTTCACTGCTTCTTGTTGTTCTGGAGTTCCCATCATAGGATCACAACAAGACACGTAATGCGTCAAATGTTGTTCAGGGTCGCCTGATCCATTGAAAGTAGGGAAAATAGGGTTTCCAAAACTGGATGGAGGAGAAATTGAATCTACCCATTCAGGGTAAACTTTCTTTTCAGGTTGAACTTGCGCCCGTTTCCCTTCCATAGTTTCTAACCGAGCTGTTAATGACTCAATAGTAGTTATTAACTTTTGAGAAACGTCAGGTTGAACTTGGTTTTGGGTAGGTGCAATGAATGGAGCTTGGACAGCCGTGGAGGTTGGTGCTGCAACTAATGGTAGTGCTGCCAACCGTTGTTGCGTTTGACCCGTAGGATTAGACCTCTGTGGGTGTACTGATAAAGGAGGATATTCCTGATCCATCTCAGTAGTTACAACAAATTCCTTCGGCTGTCGGACTTCAGCATTATTAAGAAGAAGACTACTCTGAAGTAGTTCTGCATTCAACCTTCTTAATTCTTTCATTTCTTCCTCCTGTTGTGCAAGCCTTTGCTCTAATGAGAGCGATTGACCTCCTTCAGAGGAAGGGTGAGAAGTAACCTGATTCTTTCCTTTCCCCTTATTGGATCCTTTTCGGAGAGGGGGAAGTGGGTTACTTGAAGGAATACCCAAATTTTGGGTAAGCCTTTGATTACGTGTCCGCACACCTTCTTCATTTAGGTCTGTGTGCGCAACTTCTTGAGCATGAACCTCTTCATCTGATCCCTCTGATTGAGCCTCATCTGGTGAATCAGCAGCAACAGCAGTGATGACATTAATGGATGCATATTTCATGAAATCCTTTCTATCATCATTTCTATGATATTGTCTCCTTTTATGTCCATGATAAGACATGGCATTCCGTTGACTTGACCCCTCAGGAATTTCTTTGTGAACCGTCACTTGGAGAGAATCTCCTGACATCTTGGATCTTCGTTCCTCTTGAGGCTTATTCCCTAATCGAGAGAATACTGACTTTCTCTGAGGGAGGGATTGAAGATTTGAAAAAGTCCCCAGTCCGGTGGACTGGGGGTGTTCCTGTTGCTTCTGCTCAACTCCTCGAATCCCTTTCGTTGATTCTGAGGGTTGGGTTAGAGAAGTCCCCAGTCTGGCAAGCTGGGGTGTCTCTTGACATGCTATGTCTGAGATCTTCTTGAAATCTCTCTTGATCTTGCGGATCTTAGTTCGGAAATTAGCTGGATGCATTAACCTGTATCCACTTTTATCACCTGGTTCAACAGACCGTTGGATGATTTCCGAAACTTCTGTCATTTGATGACGTGTTTGCTCCAGACGAGAGGTTTGCGCAATATTCTCGCCTGCTTGATGTAGGAGCAATTCAACAACCTGTTCTCTATATACTTGATTTTGAGAGGAACTAGTTGAAGCTTGATCTCGAGCAAGATTTTGATTATGAACAAAGCCCATTGACTGTGGCCGGCCATGGGCAATAACATTGCATGAGACCATTTTCGGCGGGCTTTGCTGACCGGAAAGCACTGTGAAATGTAGTGCTCCGTGAATACCCCATCCTCTGATATGAACATTAGATGGAGCATTGGAAATTAACTGACGCAATTTTCTCAGCGCGCCAAGGCATGAACGTTGAAGGGTTCTCTGTTGCTTTTCAGCCTTCGGATACCGAGAGACTGATAGAGATGCCAAATCAATCTGGCGTTGTAACCCTTCTATTATCTTAAGATGGTTTTCATATTCATCGTAAGATAATACCTTCTTCTTTAATTGACAAAGAGTTTTCCATATGTTAAGACGAATATCATGGATTCCATCATCCGTCAACATCTTTGGAATGTCATACTGTGAATCAGCCAAAGGCCAAAACATGACTGGTACTTCACCTTTTGCCAGTTTTTTCCTCATGTTCAGCATTTCCTCTTTATCATTAAATGAAGATTCTTCTACCTGTTTGGACCAGAGTTGGTGTTTCCTTGTTGCTTCATCGGATTCAACAAGATTGGTAGAGGAATCACTATTCATGCTGGAAGATAAATGACCTAGGGAAGGTTCGGAGAATAACCTGAACCCCAAGCTATCTTCTGGTGGAGAAAGAGTTTCACCTGCCGATAGTAAAACTTCAGACATGACTGGTTTTACGTTTGCAAGTGCCTCGAGATAGGAGGGCTTTCTCGTCACTACATTGCCTTCTGAAGAATTTTCGAGACAATGTGAATCACTACTGCGGAGAGGACTTTCGCAGCGAAGTTCATCACCATGAGGAGGACCTTCATGATGGGTTACAGCAAAAGATGATATCTCTTGCTCCTTGGTCTTCTGACCACACAGAGGGTTCCTGTGGTTCTCATCTGAAGAAGAAACTTCAAGATTGACCGAATTTTCATGAAGCAAGTCTTCATGAGGAAGTGTCTGTTGAAGACCTTCGGGATTAATGTTCCTGTTATTGGGAACTGAGGGAGTAGAATCTTGAATTCCGACAGATAAATGTCTGAGGGCTTCAAGAACTCCAGCATCGAGCAAGGCCTTGTTACAGATTGGCCTTTGATCTCCTGACTGTGCTGGGCGGATCTTTTTCTTAGATGCCTTCTTACTCGCTTTAGAAATCACTTGATGACGAAAGTGATTGCTCTGAGCAGGTGTATGTGCCTGATCAGGAAAGATGGTCAGGTTAGGCTGACGATCATCGCTCAAATCAGGTGTATGTGCCTGACTTGGTTGTCCATATGATATGGGGGAGTAGGCCCCACAACCCTCTTGGACTGGAACAGATGTGTGTTTCTGTTCCGGAGTGAATTGTTGATGTGTCACTCCACTGCTAGGGATAGATTTATGTGTCTGTCCCTGAGATGATGCTGAAGATGTTATGATATCCTGGCAAGCATCCAGAATATGAGCAGGAATTTGCTTCTGCTCTTTCACCATTGATAAAATATGCTTGGTGACTTCAGCCGCCGGAACAGGGATATACGTCCATTCCGGGCTTGGAGTAGGTGTATGTGCCTGCTCCTGTCCTCCTTTTCCTGTCAGTGAATTCTGACAGTACTCAAGTGTGGAGGCAGAGAGTTTAGTCTGCCTCCTGTTTGTCGTCGGGACTTTCCGACTGACTTCTCTGGGTGCTACCAAGCGAGACTGTTGGTAGACTTGATTAGTATTAGCAGGTGTATGTGCCTGCTGATTACACTTCGTCAAACGCGGTTGACGAGATCCATCATATGTAGTCAGACGAGCTTGCTGACTAACTACTGATGTATAAGCAGGTGTATTTTCCTGCCTATGGTACTCCGCCGGAATTGCCTGGCGGGATCGGCTTGATGCTGCCAGACGAGTCTGCTGGACAGCTGAATTAAAACGGGCAGGTGTGTGTGCCTGCTCGTTGTTTGCCACCAAGTTAGGTTGGTGGACTTCTCCGGAGATGGCAGGGATGACAACCTGCCTATTATTAACCGGATTCCGTCTCTGGTGATTCATCTTGCCTGCTCGGGTTCGAGGAACCTGAGCTGAATGCCTTGAGCCGGTACCCTCATCATGTTGAGGGTGCACTACCGCACGAGTCTGGCGGCGATTGTTGATGGGAGCCCTTGAGAAGGACTCCTGTCTCTTTGAATTAAGGTCCTGCGGGACCTGCTCATTCACTTCGTCAGAATAAGGGAGTGAATGGAAATTGCGTTCCGGGGATAACGACCCGAAATGGTTGGAGATGGTAGTTAGCACCGCCTGCTTCTTGATTGCTGGTCGCCGTTGTCCGGACGACCAGGTAGAATTGTTAACTTGGAGGGCTTGACGAGCGGCCTCCAGAGTTGGGATAGTACCGTTACGACGGTACTCCTTAACCAGTGCATTTGAAACACAGCGTTGAAGACGCTGAGTTGGTGATGTCATCCTCAGAGCGGATGACGTTCCAGCAGGAGTAGCAGCATTGGTTTTCATGGCAGCAGACCTCACAGTAGAGGTGTTCTCAGCAGCAGTATTCACAGGGGTGAATTTAAGGAAAGCCATTTTTTGTAGAAGATCTTGAAAAAAGAGTGCCTGTTCCATATAACAGACATAATCAAGATGAATCCGGCTACTGCATCTTTTGGATGATCATATGTCAATGATTGCCTTGTTGGCCCAAGGGGCCTAACATCTAAGAAGAACATCACTTTAACTTGGTTAAGGATTCACGTCGGGTTCACCATTTTTTGTTTCGCGCGGAATCCGGGGATGACCTCCTGGACGGGAGATTCAAACGTTCCGATCGGTTTCTAACGGGTTTGTTCGTAGAACCGGAAACATCCAATGATTCCACATCCGTTTGGACCTACTTTCCAAAGGCAGGCGCTCATTAGCTTGTGGGCTAATGAGGCTTAGGAATTTGCATTGGTCGAGAGGATGGGAGGTCGGACTCATCACACCTTTTTGAGGGGAATTATTGTCTACTCCGGGACTCTCTTTATAGATTTAAGTTAAGTTCGTGAATCCTTATTACATTACCAAGTATAAAATGAGCTTTCCTTTAGTTTTAACAATCAATGATTAAATATGCAAGAAATTTAGAGAATCTTTTATATGTATTCGAGGTTCTTCATCAATATAGAATCATCTATATTTGTTTAGAGATTCTTGGTCAATGGTATCCTTCAAAACATTTATATAAAAGTCTCTTGGTCATTTTGATGACCAGGCTGGTTTTAAAGCCACTTAGTGGGGCACTTGAAGTTTATCGTCATTCAGAAGGACAAAGATTATTTCAATGTTGGGATCGAACCCATGAATGGGCTACCTACGTATCCTTTGTTTTGGAAAAGGAATCAGAACCCACGTAGTTCGAGGAATGGGATATAATGTTTTATGATTGATGGCTCAAAGATGAATGTCATAATTACTTTTACACTCTAAGCTCACGTGAGTCATGCTCGGTGTGAGAAACAAGAGGTATTGGTAAAATTTAGACAATTGTGCCATAAAAGATGCAATCATAAGAATTTGTTTTGGGGCTTATGTATAGATGACTGCCCAGATAAGCGAAGGTTTAGGATTTACTTTTAGGAAGAAAATCCATGAACAGGGTCCACAAAGTTATATGTGCTTCATGGAGATTTGAATACTCTAATCTTGGGGCTTACTCCTAAGGAGGATGCCCAAGTTAGGAGGGGACTTATGATTGGGTTTTATTCCTGAAAAGGAAACCCAAATCAAAGGGAATTTATGACTGGTTAAGAGAAATTTTAAGAGACTTGTGGCTTACTCTTAAGAAAGATGCCCAAGATTTATGACTAGGACTTATTCCTGAGAAGGAAGCCTAGGTTAGGGGACTTGGGGCTTACTCCTGAAAAGGAAGCCCAAGGTTATGACTGAGTCTTATTCCTGAAAAGGAGACCCAGGTTAGGGATTAAGGTTTGGGGCTTACTCTTGAGGAGGATGCCCAAGTTTAAAGGACTTTGATTGGGGCTTATTCTTAAGGAAGATGCCCAAGTTTAAAGGTTTTATAACTGGGGATTATTCCTGAAAAGGAAACCCAGGTTAGGATTCTCTCATCTTAAAGGATGAGGTTGATTGAATGAACTCTCAATCTTTGGTGACATAAAGATGTTTAAATCATTAGGTTTTGAGAGATATTTCACATAATTCCTTTCAGATAAGGATGTCAAATCAAGAAATCATGCCATAAATGGATTTGAAGAGTATCTTGAAGACTGAATCTTGAATAGGAAGGGTGAAATGGCTTAAGAGGGGTGAAAAAGGGCAAGATGGGCACCCAAAAAGATAGGGGCGCGCAAGTATTGAAGGTCGCGCAAGTCCTGCGGCGGCGCGCAAGTATTGGTCGCGCAAGTATACTTGCGCGACATAAGGGATACTTGCGCGATTTTCAACCAGAGTTGAATTACTTGAGCGACTCTTTACTAAACCCTTTCCCATCCTCTTGAGGTTCTTCCAGAAGAGGGACGCGCAAGTTATATTGAAGGAATTAAGTCGGCGCGCAAGTGTTTGATAAGTTTCAACACTTAGGCCTTCCTTCTTCCCTTTAGATCTTCCATTCTAGGTAAGAAATTACCTTAGAAGTGTTCTGGAAGCTTTGAGAAGAGACTTGGGCGTCGGGAGCTTTGATCCGAGTTTCTGGGAAAAGATCCCCTCGAATGGGGGGCCCACAGGGTCTATTTATAGGCAAAAGAAGACCCCGGGCAGTTACTGGGCGGTTATCAGATCTGTCGCGCAAGTCCCTTGCACGACCATGATGGGTCGCGCAAGTCCCTTGCACGACCATGATGGGTCGCGCAAGTATTGAGGCGGCGCGCAAGTGTACTTGCGCGACCAAGATGGAACTTGCGCGATACATGGGCAATGTTCTCCTTTTCCATCCCTTTGTCGATTTTTTGATGTTTCTTCAAAGGATTAATCACTTTTTGCTTAGATATTCCCCTTTTCCGATCTTTGGATTCTGTGACGAAAAGGAGCGTCAACAATCCACCTAGGAAGTTCTGAGTGATGTGAGAGGGAACCAGTTCAGTCTTCACATTCCCCACACACATCATTAGTAGCTGTTCTTAAGTTAATTACATATCGAGTGATTACTTGAGGACCTTCACCCTGGAAACAAAGTCCGCAACTCACTCACAGGGCCATTATTTTTACTTGAAGAGGTTGGTAAGACTAGTCTTCCGTGTGGTGGAGTTGAACTGATATAGAAAATGTATTTGAAGATCTTACAAACATTATATAGACTTTATGGGTAACTAGTTGTACAAGATGAATGTAGATCTTTATAGTGTCTATATGAAACCCCAAAGTTTGGATGCTTCCTGCTGTGTTGGAGTTTCCATCATAGCCCCACACCTTGAAATAAAGTGGGAAAGATACAGCAGTGGGTCACCCATCCTATGGAAGGGGGAGAAAGTAGGATTCCTGAAATTCAAGGGTTATGGAATATCATCAACTATTTCAAGATATGACTTTATTTCAGGTGGTATTTCCACCTATCACGTTTCTAAGGCCTCAAGGCGGGAAATGAGAGTGGTCATTGTTCCTCCTGATGTGGGTTTCGGTCTTGGTAGGGGTCCCTAACTGGTAGCATGTTGGCGGGTTCTTCAACATGGTCGGTAAGCCTAGTGGCCCATGGAAGGACTGGTTGAACCATTGGAGTAACAAACAGAAGATCTACTAAATGAGTGACCTGATCTGGGTCTCGAGGGTAATTCTCATGCTGTTCAGGCAGGTTCGGGGGTTCATACTATGATAGTTTTCCATAAAATTCAGCCACTACCCCATCGAGGTATGTAGGGTGGCCGAGATCAATGGGAGGCAACTCAGTGGGAAGAAACTATGGCTGCCCTTACTGCTCCAATAGATGATGGATAGGGTCATATCGAGGATCACTATTATTTGGACTTCGTCTTAAAAGATGTTCAACCAAGAGCTCATCGATGACCCTTTTCTGTTTGCAAAGCAGTTGGTGCACAGAATCCACAGAAGGGTATACCTTCATCTTCTTCACTGAACTAGATGGTTCATAAGGATTAGAGTCCCTAGATGATCCTTTAACCTTGTTGGGGTCTCAACAAAAGGTAAATGATTTGGGTGGCTCTATAAGGCCAAGGATCTTCCTTTTTTGGCGAGTGACAATGCATGGGGTCCTGTAGATGATGTGTTTCCCCAAGGGTTTTTTCATTCATTTTATACCCTAATTTGGTGTCTTTATCCTTATGTGTTCCAGGTTATACCATATTTACCATAACAATGCCTAGTGTCATATCCCCGATGTCGCTAGGTACATCCGGTTATCGCAGGATCATTTTGATGTGGAGAGAAACATAATACCCCCATCCCCAGATCTGCATATATGAGGATGCCTCTTTGATAATTTTCCAGAGCCTAGGGAAGCTCTTAATTCATCATTGATGAAGATATCGATGATTTCTGGGCGATGCCGGGATGCTGAGCCTCTTAAAGCGTGGCTAGGTCAACTATATGACACTATTGGCTAGTGTTGTGAAAGTGCTCTAAACTCTTAGGATAAACCAACTGATAATTATGAAGGTGGAAATGCATCACCCAAATATTCTAGATAAAGCACATGACATTGTCCTCGGTGAGTGATTCTAGAATTTTTAAGTCTAGAATCATGATTTTCCAGAACATATCAGACAACTAGTTTTCCATGAGAATGTCCCATGAACTTCTTTTCTCAGAATCAGGTACCAGCTCTTTGTTTACCCATTCTTCAACTGGTGGTGGCTGAGGAAAACAAATGGCAATGATATAGGCCATTTTAGTGGTAAAATGGTTTGTGGAGAGAACATTTCAAGAGCTGACAAGCCACTGCAGACTGGGTCGTCTCTCGAGGATGGTACTGACTGCAATATCATATCCCTATATGATGGGGTGTTGACCATCAATTTATACATGAAGACGGTGGATATTGGTGGAGAATCTGGCCAGTGCTCATAATCTATAGTTCTCTAAAACGAATCATCATGATCTCATGTTGAGGTACAAAATTATCATAGTGACGATAGATATGACGACATTGTAAGACCCCGAATGGGAGCCAAATATTCCTCCACATGCATGTACCTACGGAGGGCTTCAGGGATCTATTGCATCTCGAATTTTGGGTGGATGAATCTCACAATCTTGGTTCCTTATAAAATCCCTAATGTGGATGATTGAGTTAAGGGTTCCATCATCGAGTCATACTCCACTTCAAAATTGGAAAATCGAAGTAGTTTGACAACGATATGGTATTTCTAATATTCCTTCCTCCAGTAGAGATAGTTTTACCTTCTTCCCTAGGATGGTTCTTTAGGGTAGGGTAAATATTTGACATAGGTTAGAACTCTGTGTAGTTTGATTCTAGATATGGGAGGAAATCCTCTTGGGATGGTTGTGACACAGGGAGGACCTTCACATCTACTGTCATTGAAGTGGGGAGGACCTCTGCTTTGGTGAGCTGGGGTGCGAGGAGCACCCAAGCGTATGTCAAATGGAACATGGGGAGGACTTCCATATCTGTTTCCTAACATGAAAAAAGAAAATAAATTGTAGGTAATGCTTGAAAGGGGATGAAATCCTCTTAGGATAGTGATAACATAAGGAGGACCTTCGTGGTGATGGGTAATGGGGTGAGGAGGACCTCTATGTAGGGTGAAAACAAGACGGGGAGGGCCTCTTCTTAGACTAATACTTGTGACCCTTGGAGGACGTCCATGCTTAGTGTGGGAGAAAGAACACCTCCACTATGGATAAGAACGGTATGGGGAGAACCTTCTTACTAAGTATCATTATCCCAGGTCAGCCTGCAACGGCTTCTGTTCATGCTGATGACCAAAAGAGTCAACCTAGACTACCCATGGGGTGGTTGAGGTCTCAATCCCAATCAAACATGGAAGCGACCTTACTCTGTAATAATAGGAAGATGATAGTATGCATTAGTGGTGGAATGGGACACTAAAGCTGTAGAAGAGGAAACCACCTGATCGGAGTCTTCCTGAGCCTGGGATCGATGTTGACGTTGGGTCAACCTGACCAGAGTCGGTGGCATAACGTTGTATACAACCTATTCCTTGGATTGGTGGACCAACAATTGGTGGCACTGACGAGGCCTGGTGGGATCCCTCCTTGGCTACTACCAAGTTGTAGAAGATGTGGGGTTGACTCTGACAAACTTTAAATTGTTAGTGTATGTGAATATGTTATAGGTGTATTTTAGGGATAGGATTTTGAAATGGTTTGATGTTGGATTGGGGAGAATCATCTCCCTTCGTTTCCATTGGGGATGGTAGTGATTGTGAGGCATAAGAGTCTCCTGGTTCTAGCAGGCCATATCCCTCATGGGTATGACCCTGTCCTGCTCATATCGTTGAGCTAGAATGTCCATCACCATCCTTTGAAAAATTTTGGTTGGTGAGATGGGGTGTGTGCACCCATTAGCTACAATAGTGGATGATGTCATGGTGGAGGCGTTGCTATGTGGAAATACCACAGTATCGTTCCTCCTTCCCCTGCGTCTATGGGAGGGGTTGATTGGTTTCCTATAGTTATAGATTTGGTCCTTCAAAGAAAGAAGATTCGTCCATAAGTACATATATAAGGAACGATATTCCCAATTCCCTAGTGTCATTCAGACTTCTATGGTTGCAGAGAAAGATCCACACTGACATTGGCATAGACCGGAATGCCCAGTGATTAATTGCCTGGAATTCTGGTGCGTTTTACACTAAACCCACTATTTACATAGCGGGACCTATCCCCAGATAGATAGATCCAATGAAACACTCATCTGTTGATGTCTCGAGCACTACTGATTTCCATAGTTAGAGGAGAACTAGTTCATGTTATGCTCACCATTTTTATGTTTGCAATGCTTTCCATCGGGGCGTACTGCCACGTGGGCGTGTCGATGCTCACTGGTGGTGCAATATACCCCACATCCCTACTATCCAAAGGCATGTTACATTCATTACTTCTTCAGATATGTCTTCTCTTTTATTGAAATGGGAAGATGGGATGTCAGTTCCCCCTTCAGTGGATTCCTCCTTAGAACATCTCGCTTAGTCTAGGTCTCCCCTAGAGATTAAGACGTTATTTGTGAAACTCATTCCCAATGCCATATATTTGTGGATGACATTTAATTATGCTACTTCTATCAGGATATTCCAAGGGTCCATATCTGGGTAGAAACCTTTAGTCAGAAGAGTAGTAACATTGGGCATCAATGGAATGTTTGGACACTAAAACATTGGAACACTTGTATTCTTCATTATTAGAGGGCTTCTCAAGGTCATGGAAACCTGATACTTCCCACGTTGATCATGGGGTATCTTATGTCAAAGGCATGTCTCTGAGGTTTTCCTTTGCTTCTCATGTTTAACACAAAGAATGCTGTGAGTTTAATATCTAGTAGATATAGATCAGACTAATCATAACACCTATGAAATTTTATCTAATATGCACATACAGAGGAGGGATAACCTAGAAGGTTGACCGAATGGATGGATCAAAATTCCCAATGAGGATGAACCCAAGAGTGGTGTGTCCCATAAAGGGAAGGTTTCAAACCATGAGGTTTGATCTGGACACCACTGAGGACTGATCAGGTAAGGTGGTCTCTAATGAGGGGTACACCATGGTTTACTATTGGATGGGATTGAACTCTATCGAGGATTCCAACATACCCAATTTAGAAGATAGGGATAAAAACTCATATATTTAAAAAGGTTGATTTGGGACTTACATGTGGTTAGTTTACCTTTTATAGAGGGGAACTCTTGGTTGGATGGAATATTAATTTTATAGGGATTATGCATGGTATGCTACCTGAGTATTTCTAAAAGCAATGGTGAAGTGGAAGGCATGATCTCAGCGAGATGTGACGACCCAGGTAATAATAAAGATGGTTATGGATGAAGTGCTTAAGTGTAATGGATGGAGTGTGGATGGTGGTGGTATTGAACCTCGGGGAGGCTTCGTACATATCCCTGTGGTTGGGAATTAAATTCGACATAGTTCTAGAAGTGGAGAGATGGGACAACTAAGGAGGCGACCCTTGAGAATGATCACATTGATGGGGACATGTAGGATGTGAAACCTCCATGCTGGGGAATCATCCTCCCAAGATAAAAGGACTGAGGGGAAAGATCAGGATGGGAACATGTGATGGTCTTGAACCTCAAGGAGGCTTCCTATAAACCCTATTTGAAATTCAAGGATCAAAGTCCACATATTTCAGGATTGATGTATAGAATCAAGGCGTACAAAATGGAAAATGACCCAAAGAACTTCCAGGAGATTACATGGGGTTAGAGGACCTTAACAATAGTATCAATATTGGTTAGAGGAGTTTGGTGAAGTTTGGGTCTTATGCATAGCTATTGGCCAAATTGGATGGATCAAAACACCTCAACTGGATGGATCAAAGAGATTTATCCCAAAAGGGAAGATGTCACCTTAGAAGGGTGAGTGCCTATAAGAGAGAATCAGAGTTTACCATTTGTTGGTATTGAACCTCAATGAGGATTCCTATATACCTAAAAAGGATTAAAACCTCTGTAGTTCAAAAGAATAAAGGGGCTCACAGTTTAATATCATGCGGGATGAAAGTGAACCGATGTGAAATAGTCAGAATAGATTGATTGTGGGGAGTGAGGGGCTTGAAACTTAGAGAGGCTTCCTACATACATTGTTCAGAATATAGGGATTTAATTATATGTCATTCAGTGAATAAGGTCATGGTGAATACACATGGTAAGTGGTCTAAACTCATGTTGGTTATTATGTGTCGTTAAAAGAGCAATGAGGATGTCATGTTCAATGTTACTCTAAGCCCACATGAGTCATGCTCAGTGTGAGAAACAATATGTAAGAGTAGACCTGATGATCATGTCACAAAAGGTGCAACCACAAGGGATGGTGTGGGGATTACACCTAGATATAGGCCCAAGGAGATGGATATTGGGACTTACTACATAAGGGAAGGCTAAAGAGGCAGTTTGTGTCTTACGTGAAGACTGATCAAGGTTCACATAGAGAAAAATCCCAAAGGGAGAAATATACAAGTGGGCTCTGGTGCCCATAAACTCTCTGGCCCTCTCAGACTTTCCACACATGCGGAAATCATAGTTTAACATCACATGTTGAGGATGTAGGTACTTGAAATTCATCCTCTTGTAACTCAGATGATGAGGACTCACCCCTCACCTATTGGACTTATATGACTGAACCCCTTTAAACCTTGGTGAAGGTATGGAAATGAAAATTCTATAAGAGAGAGAGGTGGAGGAGTGGTTAATGGAGGGGTCCATGTTATCATAGCTATGCGAAGAAGAAATAACTTTTAGCATACCTATGAAAAGAAGAATTAGGTAGAGTAACACATCATGAGACACTATAGGATGGTCCAAGAAATCAATGTATGTAATCCTAAAGGGCCTCATAAAGTAAGTGCGTGGAAGGTATGGATGTTGTGTGAAATAGGATATCGAATATGGTTCCTTGGAGTAAATACAGCCCATGTAGTCAATAGGAAGGGTTTTGTGAAATATTGGAATCTTTCACACAAAAGGAGGGGTATTGAGAAAAAGAGTTATTGCACAAAGGGTAATCCTTGCGCACAAGAGGGGTATTTTGCGCACACTTTCCTTGAGAAAAAAAGGAAATGTTTGAGGGTAAATCCCTTGAGTGATCGATGGAAGGTGGACCCAAGGGGGACCTGTCACGCCAGATCCAATACCTTGATGTCCTAACTTACATGCAGTCTCAGAATGGGTCATCTTATATGCAAGAGATCAGTGGTTGGACTTCTAGAGTGCTACTAAAAAAGGGTGGGGTGCCCTTAAACTTATAGGAAAAGATCTCAGTGGGAATGCCTAAGTAGGCTAGTATGGAAGATACAGGTTGATGTTTCATTGGGTGTGTAAGACTCATGAACACATATTTCAGTCTTGTGTCTTATCCTTAATGTTTATGCACACTTGACTATTCCATTTTTAGGAGGTCCGGGTGATAGATCTCACTTGAAATCACATTGGTCACATAAGGTCCATGCATGAAAATTTCAGTTTTTTGCGCAGCTATCCAACCTTTCATGCAGTTACCTTCAGATTCTTGGACTTGTCCGCCGAGTAAAATTATGGATTTAGGTTGTAGAGATATGCCTATATGTGGCCTCAAGTATAATTCAGCACCAAAATTCACCCTTGGGTTAACTATAATATTTCAATCTTCCCTTGTGTCTTTGTTCACCCAAATTTAACAATCATATCACTACTTCCCCTGAGGGGTTGTGTTCACCCTTGGGTTAACCATAATATTACAAGAACCCCTTGTGTGTAATGTTCACCCCGATTTAACCATCAAAATAAACCAATGAAACATAAACATATAAAAAATTATACAACTTGAAAAACATATAAATAATTCCTTATAAAACAATTAAAATTTCTATTCTGAACCATCCTATTTTGTATTCCAAAATTCATTTTTGAAGAAAATCTTTCAAAATTAGTCCAAACCACTAATTCCAAATCCTTTCCAAAATACCATTCAGACTAGTATTTTAAAATATCATTTTAATGGAATTTCCAAATCACATTTTAAAAAACATTTACCAAATAATTCCCCCATTTTATTTTTAAGAATATTAGACAAAATTACATATAAAAAAGGATTTACATTAAAATACAAAATTTCAAGAGACAAAAAACATTTCAAAAATGGTTTCAAAAAATCAAAAAAATTTAATAATTAACCAAACATTTCAAATGAAATTTTTACTAGGAAAAAATACTTTTCAAGGAATTTTAATTATTAAATAAAATGATTCAGCATTCGAAGAATCCAAAATAACCACACAACACATGCACTTGGGAATATAAAAGACTATGGGTCAATTTTAGGAACCACCTACCTCATTTTTGAAGCTTTTATCATTATTTTATTAAGGTACAATAAGTTTACCAAGGTCTGCCAAGAATCTTACAAGATCATCAAAGCTTATCTATGCATAGACCAACCACCCAGGTTCCTATCACAAGATGAAAATCTCAAATAATTAAATATAAAAAATGATAATTAATAATTTAATCTAAAACTAAAATTTTCAAATCATTTACCAACTCATTGAGCATCTAACGAACACTAGTTCTTTAGTAAGTGAGGTTCTATCTATCCATGGCACCCTTTTAAACCAAAACTGAGCCAAATACTATTCGAAACTAAAAAATTCAATAATAAATTTATTTAGAATTTTGGAACAAAAATATTAAAACCCATATTAAAGACAAACCATGCCAATTTGCTAATATTTTAGGTGCCGATGGTGTATCCGGGAACCCTCATCCTAGGTTTCATGTAATACAATAGAGAATTGGGTGACATTACATTGCTACAATGAAATCATCAAAGAAAACCAAGCTAGAAAAGATAAAAATTAGAATGTGGGGATGATAATATCAATAGAGTTTGATGATGGGTGATAATCACTTTGAATCAGTGCTTTAATCCACTTAAAATACATCATTAGTGAGACATAAATAAGGGAGGAAGGGGGTGGATCCCTCCTTTGGTCTGTGTTTCTGTGGGGAGTAGAATGGGAGGGGGAGAGGTAAAAGTTTAAAGGAAAAAATGGTAAAAAAACATTTTAATGAAAAATTTGGTAGTAATATAGTTTGACTACATGATTTTTAAACTTGTATTCCAACCATGTGATTGGAAATTACATTGTGAAATATACTCATGTGGTTAGTATGCATGGTATTCTGAACTATGCACCAATGATATGACTCTACACTGCCTCAATCTACACTAATGTAAATGGTTTGTCTGCAAAAATACATAAACCATATGCCAAGACTCCAACACAACCCAATCCACATGGTTTTCCTCTAAAATATACTAGGTTTTTCTGAAACTATATGATAAAAATTCCATAAAACCATGAGCTATAGAAACTTAATTAAAATCCCTCCTACATAAGAGAACCCAAACTATTTCCACTAAATCATTCAACACAAACATTATAATTTGGATAGAATTATCCAAAACATTCAAAACATAACCAAATGTTCCCAAAAATATCTCAATCACTAGAGCTTCCTTATTAACCTCAAACCACATATAAAAAAATTAATAGAATATGTTCAAGTATTTGTAATTCCATTCCAAATCTCTAAATATAATTCGGAATATTCAACAAAGGAAAATTCAAATTTCTTTGAATTTAAACCATTAGTATGAATGTGAGGATTTATAAACTCCACACCATAACACTTTTTTCCCTAATAATTCATGGTTTTCATCCAACTAAGCACCTCAACCAACCCAAGTTTTTAATTTTCATTTAAACAGTCACATTCCACCCTTGAACGCCAAATGTTATTCTAATAAAGACTTGAATACAAAGCATTAAAACCATAAAAACATGAGTCAACACTCATAAACAATATCAAAACACCAGCATAGTTCTTTCCATAGATCTCCCATTATGAGGCAAAAGTACATTTTAATCCAATTCATCATCCATATTATGGTTCTCCCCACCATAGGTCTTATCTTACAATTTCCAATTCCATTACTTTGGGGCTTCTTTTTTTGGAATTTTATATTAGAAATCCATGACCATGCCCTTACAATAGTCCTAGAATGGATTCAAACTCTTCAGGACTAATCAAAAGTTTTAAAACCATTACAACATTTGTGTAACTCTATGTTCCTAATTTCAAAGATAAATGGTTGTGTAGTCGCCATCCATTCAGAAGGTGAGACATGAAAGCTTTTGCTTGACGGCCCCAAAAAATTCTTGAGACACCCCCACTGCATCTCATATGACATGACCAATACCATTCCTAATTTAATATATATAATTTCATGTGTAAACACAAGTCAAATCATTTCTTGAATATTCTTCTTGAAAATTATCGATTTTACCTACCGATGTTTTCTCAAATTCACCCAACCATAGTTCTTTAAAAATTTAAGGCACTCTACAACAACTTGTGCATGCTTGTTGAGGTACATACCTAACTCATGGTGTAATCCCACAGTTAAATTATAAACAATAGACACCATTCATTATGCTATACTATGTTCATTGAAATTTTCACACTCGATCGTGGTTGGGTTATCCCAATCCATCCAAAGACAGATGTTTATGCTCAGACACCAACATCACCTAATTTATAAAATAACTAATCCTGGTTCTCCTACACTACAAGACACTCCTTGCTCACTGAAGTCCATACCCAACCCTAAATGAGTTATATTTGATTGGATCATTATCCAAATAAATCCTCAATTTTCTCACCATGAGCACTGATGAATTTTCAATCCAATGGATTTAGATCATCACAACCACCCATATCTTGATAACCACACTCCGAAATTAATTCAGGATATTTTTTGGTCATTGGTACTCAATTGTGACCTAGAAAATCTACCATATGGTCTCTAAAAACCATGAAACTACCTGTACAGTTTCATGTTTCCCATGACCGATTCAATGCTTCCCACTATAAAAGCACCCTAGTCATCACCTCACTTGATTAAAAAAAGATTATCATATCCCACACCTTTTCTATAACTAAATGTGATGATTGGATGTGTCCTAATAATTATATTCCTAATATTTAAGCTGAAACATAGCTCATTTACCATTTCCATCCCATGGGAACATCATCCTTAGTACCCACTGAAGGCTAAACCAAGATGAAAGTCACCATCATCAACGACCTCGAGTGCACTCCCCACTGTATGTATTCAACTAAACCATTCCATTAGAAAATACCATCTATTCCAAAGACCATCACTGAAATTTCACTCCCTTTAATTCATTCTCACATCACCCTAGGAAATACTATCCTTGAACATTTTATGGATAAACTTTGTCACCACACCTAATTACTTTCCATAATATCATCTTCCCCTGAGGCACCACTTAAAATCATCACCCGAACCCCAAACCATAACACCTATAAAAATTTCACCAAATGTCCCATCAATCCTCGGTCTACTCATGGACATCAATGATTTAATCCTCTATGCGTTCCTTTCATGAACTGCACATGCTATTTCCATTTACTTCCAAAGGCAATGAATGTACTCTCTCACACACCACCTGGTCATTGGAACATGACTCACACCTCTATGAGTTGGACACTAACCAAGACTTGAATGAATGTTATCTATGAAATTTTAGTCCCATAACACCTAGATATCCCTTGGAAATCAAATTTAAAATTGGGAAACTTAACTATACCAATATTTACCTCATTATTTCCCACCTCACAACATCATCATTACACTGTAGGTGTGCATCCTCAATAAAACTAAAAATTTAGCTTCATCCCAACATCCCTACAACCCCAAAAGAATCTACTGGTGCTCCCACTTCATACAAAATTCCCCTAGACCAATAGGTCATGGCATTCAGTCAATCATACCCATGCATTCTTACTTTTTTATTGAGCAAAAACCCTTTATGTATTCATCGCCCCAATCCAAAAGGAATTATATTTCCTTTTCCTTAAAATCATATAAGGGTATAATAAAATTATAATCACCCATATTATTTATCCAAAAATATTTATATGGGCCCATCACACCCATATGATTAATCCCAAGACATTTCCATGCCTAAATAGTACTTAGTAGCACCTTAGTGCACCATTAATAACCTGAATCATCCACATGTGTTTCCCATCTTTATACACATCAAAAAACAGAAAAAAAACCTCACATAGGTTTCCTTTACAATACACTTATCACCAAGTCACTAGGTCCCAATCCAACTTTATGGTCACTATGACTTCCACCCAGTCCAAAGACCAAGTCTTGCATCAATTCCACTAGGTCTGACGACCTATCCCTACCAAGTCTCTCTAAGGTAATAACTCATGAAATCTCTATATAGTTCCTATCTCAAACCCACCCGACATAAATATTCAAAACTACACACTAAAAGGTCTCGAACAATATAATGTAATACCCACTCATATCTTAAAAAACCATGATAAATCACATTCTAAAAACTAAATCAAGGATATTAGAAAACACAAGGCATAAATTTCTTGGTCATTCACCCACCTACAAGGGAATCAATTCTCACTAAGAGACCTCTTATGAGATTGATCCCTAGAGAATAATAACTCAACCATCATAAAGACCATAACCAGTGACATTATTCTAGATGAACTGCATCAAGAAAATCAAACAAGAAGGTTTATTTAAGTAAAATTTTATTCTAAGATATATATGAAAACACAATTTAGGCTATTACTGGAACATTAAATAACCAAAATATTAACAAAATCACCACCAAAGGGATTATGTTTATGAAAATAAACACTTTTACAAACATCATAGGGTATCTACTTATCCCTTAATGAAGGGAATGTATCAACATCATAACCATATGATCTGTAAGACGTGTCATCAAAAAAAAATATACATAAACAAGTTGACCCAAATGATTATAACACCCCAAGTACTTATTTGGGAAAACACTATATGATTGGTTACTGATAGTTTAAATAGTTTAACCATAGTATTAACTATAGAAACTACCCTAATGAGAATATATCATGTGAATCCTATATTCCTAATCATGATGCATGGGGTTCATCTTTTATCCATAGTACAAGATCCAAAACCCAATCATTGAACTCTTACCAGAGTCTATAAACCATAAATCTCAAAAATTATGTGTGTTACTCTAGAATAAAATCACAAAAATTATGAGACCACATGAAAAGAACATCTATACCATACTTATAGTAACTTATAATTCCACCAAAAAGGTGTTTGTGACAAACCAGTCTGTGTTTCATCACAAGATCTGACACATTCCTATGTCTCATGTCCACCAACTCTCAAAATAGTAAGGAACAAACAAAACTACACTAATAAAACATTGTAATTTCATGACCTAGATCACTCTATGAAATGTAATTTGACCGGTTCACCATGTTACCTCATCCACACCTCCTCAAATACCAAAGGCTTTCAATAAGAAGTGTTCGTTTAAGATGTATTGTGGGGAGGCTATACCACCTATAACAGAGTGAAAAAAATAGATATAAGAAAAATCCAAACATATTATAAATTAGAGTATACATACAAAATAAATAAGTAAAAAATTATAAAGTAAAAAATGAATACTGATAAAGGTCATACATCATACCGCTAATTGGTCTTGTCACATACACAGACATAGAAGAAAACAATTAATCACTAAAGATCTACTGCAAATCCAAGTAGTGCCTCACCCTGAAATTTTATATTGACTCAATTTTTCAAGCATTCCCCTGAAAAACATGAACATGACACTCATCCTAGATCCTCTTCCTGTAATAATATGTTGAAGTTTTATCTTGTACACAAGTGAAATGTCCCCCAAAAGGGTGTGATTATAGCTTAGTATTCCACCACCAATGTCATCACTAAATATAACCAGTCTATGTAAAGTATATGCAGTGGTTCTTCAAGGTAAATAGATACAATTACATACATTTAATATTTAAAACTGAAAATAAAAATACATCAAACTCAGGGGTTGGGTTCAACCTGGGAATGGTACATACTTTCTTTGTCTAGTGTGGGGGTGCCCCTGAGAATGTTTCATAGTTTTTTCCTATCATCTCACTCTTGACCATGGGTAATAGACTCATCCCAGGTCCAAAATAATATACGAGGGTAATATAGAAATCCCTCGATCCATATATACACTAGGGACTGTGTTCACCTGAAGTTAACCGTCATATCACCGTATCCCCTAGGGGGCATGTTCACCCTTGGGTTAACCATCATATACCAAGAACCACCCAGGGGTCATGTTCACCCTGGGTTAACTATCATATCACCATTCTCTCTGGTGGTTGTGTTCATGCCCAGGTTAACCATAATACACCAAGAATCCCCTAATGGTCATTTTCATCCCATGTTTACCATCAAGAGCATCCAAGGTAACATAAAAATATATAAACAATTCAATAAATAATAATAAAATAGAAAATAATAGTTACCATTTACTTTCCAAACTATCCCATTTTCTATTCCCAAAGTAACTTCAAAGAAAAAAATTACAAAAACTAGGATAAACCACTAATTATAAATATATTCCAAAATATATTTCAAAATACCATTTTAAAATATTTTTCAGAGGGAAAAAACATTTCAAATATTATTAAAAAAACCATTCCCTCGATTATTCATTAAGTATCCAAGCCAATTTTCCATCCAAGAACCCATTTACATTTCAAAACCAATTTCCATTTCAAGATCCCAAAATAATTTCAAATATAGTTTTGGAAAATGAAACAATTTTACCATTTAACCCAATACATATAAGGGAAGTTTAACTGGTGAAGAATACATTACAAGGAAATTTAATTATAAAATAAAATGATTCAATGATCAATGAATCTAGAATGACTGCACGACATGTGAAATTGGGAGCATGAATACTATATGTCAAGTATAAGAACCTTATACCTCATGTCTTAATATTTTCCAATTATTTTACTAAGGGTCAATTGCTTTTCCAAGGCATGATGAGATTCAACTAAGATTATGCAAGAACATTCCGAGAACCCGGGTTCCTATATTAAACCACACATCATAAAGAATTAATTATAAACTATTATAATTAATTATTTAATGTAAAACCAACATGGAATTACCAATGAATAACTCACAGGGTGTCCAACAATCATTTTTTCATTGAGAAACGAGGTGATGGTCTTCTCTACCACACACTTGATACTAAAAAGATCCATGTCCCAATCTAATGGAAATAATTCCATATTCAATTTAATTAAAATTTGGGTAAAAAACAAAGAAACCCATATCAATGAAATACCTTGTCAAACCACTAATTTATTAGATATCGATGGAATCTCGAGACACACTTTTCCATGGCCGCATGAAATCCAATTGGGAATAGAGAGATTCAACCATGATTTAGTGTAATAACAAAATAAAACCTAGCTAAATAAGATGAAAATTGCTATTGATAGAGAATATGATTAATAGAAGATGATTTAGGGTGAAAAATACCTAAAATTAGAATTTGAATCCACTAAAAACACCTTCATGGTTAGGCTTGAATTAGGGATGAAGGGGGGATCCCTCCTCTTTCCTGTGTACATGAGGGGAAGATAAAAGTTGGGGGAGATAAAACCCCTAATATGAAAAATGGTAAAAACACCATTTTAATGAAAATAAATTCAATCACATGGTTTTTTCACATGGTTTTCAAAACTCCGAACCACGCATGTGGATGGAACTAACCAAGAGAAATACACTCGCATGGTTAGGCCCCATGGTTTTCAAAACCATGTGCCAACCATATGAATCAACACTATCAAGCTCTAAAACATTGCACAAGGTTTTTCTAGAACCATGCACAAACCATCTTCCAACCCTCTAGGATAACCCAAGTAGCATAGTTTACCCCTTAAATATGCATGGTTTCACCAAAATCATTCACTTACAAAACCATAAAATTATGATCTATATAAATTGAACATAAAACTCATCTAAATAAGAGTACCTACATGATTTTATATAAACCTTGTGACCAAAATCAATCAATTTGGATACAATTCTACAAAACCCTTTAAACCTAACCCTAGGTTCATAATTATTTCCCAAGTACCTAATAAACCTTTTGTACCTTAAAACACATCTAAAAACACCATTATAATATGTTCAATAATTCAGAATACCTTACTAAATCTCTAAACAACATGCCGAGCGGTCATGCGAGGTGGAGGCTTGACATAACGATTTAGTTACAGGAGAAGAGAAGTTACTTGTAAGTCTTGATCTGGATTTCTTTTTGAATGTTTATTTTGGGTTTTCCACTTTTTCCTAAAAAGTTCTTTTGAAATAAAAAATTTAATTTTCAGTCAGACCATACTGAATCTCTAATCAAAATTCTTCCCACCCACCAAATGAAAATAAAAATTTACTTTATTTAAAAACTATCTATATAGATAAGAGGAATTACTATTTACCTCATCTTGTGGTGGAATGGGAAACCTGGTAATTTAGTATTATTGAGTTGTTCGATGTGATTGGTGTAGATTTTGGTTTGATCATCAGAAGATTCTATAAAAGAGTGATGAAAACACACCTAGGCTATCTTTCATAGTGACTGTGAACCTATTAGAGGTATAAATTTTCTATTTTCATAGATATTCATGGAAGAAAACCCATGTATCTATTATTACATATGAAAGATACATCATTTCATTCACCATTCTAGTAGGTTATGAAGAAAAGATGATATGATTCCCAGGGAGAATGTGGCTTTTTAACACCTCATTTGTCTGTGTGGAATCTTTGGGTAGTGTTCAGTTGTGGTTTTTGACAAAAATGGGTTGTTCCTATGTAACAACCATTTATAACACTCTTTAAAGGGAGTATATTAGAGTTTTAAAATCATAAGTTCCATTAGAGAAAAGTAATTTTGTAATTGATGTCAGTGCTTCATGGATTCTCATCATCCCATGTAGAAGAAATTCATTAAAATAATGATATATTTCATATATAAAGTATTAATAGAAATTTCCTTAATAAGATGCGTGTTTACACCAAATATATGTTCTAACAAAGGTTTGAGCTAGTATCCTTTTGGATGATAAATACGATTCCTTCCAAGCCAGCTGTACATTGAGTGTTCATAGATCTGGAACCACCATGGGAATGAGAGGTGTGAGTGATGATGGTTTTTCCCCATGGGTTTTCTTTGTTACCTACCTTACTAAGGAGACAATTTTTTTTATTTTTGAGGAAAAATGGATTTAATATAGGGGGGATGCAGTGACCTAAGTTATTCCTAAATGATACTTAGCTGGATTTTGAGTTTAGGAATCCTGAAACTCCTTACTAGTAGTAAAATGGTAAATTTACCTGAGTAGACGACCTCAAAAAAATTATCACATTGTTCTGTTGGATCTAAAGTGTAATTTTTTACTCTCAAGATAAGTTGACATGCAATTGTGAGTGTGGTTAGGCCTCAATGAAGTTATTTAAAAAATAAAAATATCATTTTTATCCTACACATGAACATTTTAAAAAATTGTGATTTTCCTACAAAATAGAGTCTCAAATGGAAATTCTAGGATATTGGTTCTATTAAGAATAGTTATATTTACCTAGTAGAGTTAAAATTTTTGTGGGAAGTCCTTAATCCCCATGGTTAATAATTTAAAGGCTAAAATAAAAATACAAATAATTTTTTTAATTTTTTTATTTGTCGGACAAAGTGATATTGTGATGGTGTGTTGGGTGATATTGTATATGAGGTTCCGTGTGGTGATAATAAGAAATGTGTGGTTCTAGAATCACCAGTCTTGGTAGGTCTTCATCCCTATGCAAAATAAATTCTTACCTTTTATAAAGTGGGATTTATTAGGGAAATTAAGAAGGGAAATTAAAGAGGTGACATTATGGAAGTAATTCACCCACCCCTCAGTTCCTATTTAGCAACCATTAGATATGAATATTCATATTTCCTTTGGGTGGATGAATTTGAGAGATGAAATTATCTCTCCATATCTTTTCTCTCTAGAGGATTCCATTTGTTTTATTAGTGTTTTATGGGTGGGGAAACAATAATAATTGAGGATTTTGGTGTTCCCTTCCCTTTTCAGGGGGTTTGAAGGATGGTCTCTTTAATGGGATCATCAATAATAATAGAAATAAATTTGGCTTTGTGTCAATGATTGATCCAACCTGAGGTAGGACTATTTGTCTCCCTTTATGATCTGATCTTCATTGTTTAATAAATTGATATTATTTTTAATAATTGACATGAATCACCTATTTGGACTGAATTATTCTTAGCATTATCATTTACTATGATTTATCTCATCAATATTTTAATTCCATTTTTCTTTGCATGTTCTTCTTAATTTCTTAATTTATATGTTTATCTAAATTTTCCTAACGACGGTGGTGTTGAACTGAGAATAAGTCAAAATGTTTTCCCCTCACCCTATTATTAACCCTTATTATATCCTCTCTCCTTGTTCGTACACGAGTGGGTGACAACCACCATCCCTAGAGTTATCCAGTAGCAAGGAGATGCAAAGTTTTAATGAGAGAGTGACATGTATATAAGGTGACTTCATGAAGATACAAATTTAATTTAGTGTGTTAAAGGTGATGTAAAATTTAAGGGTTATCCACCATCATGGCCATTAGTGCATGCACTAGAGGCTGAACATTGTCATGGTCAACAATGTGCATGGTGAGAATGGTCTCCTAGTGGATAGCAATGCGTACTGATGGTGTCCGGGCTAGACACCACAAAAGGTGAGACATAACACTATTATTGAGTCATAATCCCCATTGGAACCCACAAAATTCCATAGACGGGGGTGTTCATGGATGGTAGTGCAAGTGGCTATCCGTTAAGAGAGAAAAATGATGCCTCAAAGGAACAATCAGTTTTCTATAATCAACCCCTTCATAATGGCGGTGTTGCACCAAGGATGGTGACCCACGGTGGGATGACTGGGAGACTTATAAATAAGGATCATTAATGGTGTTATTATCATGATGGAATCCAATTCCCACAAAATCATGTAGGAATGGATGACCCTAGGATGGGAAGTAACCTAGGTTAGTCATCTAGTCATGTTAAATGGGCTAGCCCACATGGGGTCGACCTACAACCCAACTTATGGGGTTGGGAGTCCTAGTACCTCCATAGGATAAGGGAGATTCATGGGCTAGTTCTTCTCAAAATAAACCATTTAATGCCACGTGAGGCCCGCACGCCCTCTACAACATGCAATATGACATGTCTCATGGACCACCATATGACTAGGAACTTATCCTATGTGATATATCCACGACTTCATCACTAGGTGTCTATTTTGTGAATGTTAATAGCCAATCCGTTGTGATTTTTATACATAAACCACAATAGTTTGTTCTTTTTTTCGATCTGATTCCTTTTACAATTCAATATGAGATTACCTTGAAAAGAATACTCTATTGATCCAATGGTGGGGTTAGGGCATGATGAATGGAGAATTAAGTGGTTCAAAACCACCCACTATTAAACTGAGTGTTACTCTCCATGGACATGTGCTTTCCTCTACTAGATGAGTGATACCCCCATCTATTTTATGCTACTTGTGTCTTTGTTTCTCTACTAGGGTTGGATTTTTAACAGATATAAATCACTGTAGTTGAAAAAATCTTGATGATTTTAACTTTTCAATAACCCCTTGGTTACCCTCAAGATGCAACATTCAATTGGATAGAGACTTCAAACTGTATGATTCATTGGTACTCTGGGTAATCCCTTTATTACCCATTAATATTCAGACCTTTGTGTGTTGTTGTTTAGAAAATTGAGATGAGCGTTCATAAACTATTATAGTGATAAATATGACTATCTATTTCTCTATGATTTGGTGTTTTAGGAATATCTATATTTACTCTTTGACTTCCTATTTTTCACTCTTGGTATCAAGAGTTTGATCTAACTTATTACTTTGTGTTTCCTTTATGGTTTTTAGGGAATCCTATTGGGTTTTCTTATACTCAAACATGCACATGATTATTTTCACATGCCCTTTGTCTGTGAAGATGATACACGTGATGGTTCCAGGCGCAATGGAAGCGCGTGGGTGGATGTTACCACTTGCCTTTTTGTCATTAACAATGATCAATCCGGGATCAATACAATGATAAACGCCAGTCTCCATGGATCGAATCACAGAAATGGACAAAGAAAAGGAAATTCCCGGGACCACAAAGTAGGATCATTACAGGTTGATTATAATTAATTTAATCAATTGAAAAATAAATACCTTTTGGGTGTTCATTCTTCATTTATGTTCTTGATCACATTCCGATGTGATTCATCATTACATCGCAGAAGCCAAGTATAGACTTACTCTAATGGTGATCCACATGTGTACCTCGTATCTTGGGACGTCGTCAAAGGAGTCTCCGGGTGCCAGCGTGGAGAAAACTTTGCTTGTATTTTTTGCCTTAGATTGTCTTGATCCGATGGAAGAGGATCTCTCTCGGTCTTGAGAGCATTCTTGGAGGAAGAGGTTCTTTCGGCCTTGAAAGAATTCTCCAGAATTGTTGTGTAAAAGAGTTGGGGTTGTGAGGATATTTATAATCGAGTTTTATGTTGTATAGTTATGACCATAAATAAACGCGTTACCTATTTAATTTATTTCATTAAATCTTATTGAAAACCCCATGTCAAATAATTAATTCCTTGACATGCTCTCATGGAGATTATAATAAATATCATTTAATAAAACAATATTATATGCTCAAAATCCCGACTGGAAAAACTACACGGCATGTAATAATAAATACACAGCGTGTACTTGTTTTCAAAATAAAAACTACACGGCGTGTAATTATTGATACATAGCGTGTAATTGTTTTATTTTTATTCTTCCTCCAATAATTAAAACAATTTAGGCTTCCATGAATAATTATTAAACCATGTATGGGAATAATCTTTATTCTACTTGAGATACTTGAATACACTTAGTGTGTGACCCTCTAGGCCTCTTTCTCATTGGAATTTTGGCGGACTTGCCTAAAGTTTAATATTACTGTCTAGCAACGGGTCAAGGCACCCAAGAGAAAGAAGTTGACGCTGCATTGACATATCACCACAAATGAATTCTTACTGTGTAATTTAATCCCTTGGTCTCGATATCTCATCAAGCAGGTTTCAAGGAAGTGTCATAAACCTATATGCTTGATCCTTCATTCTTTGACTATGTGAAATAAACTCGTCCTTCACACCATGGACATGGAATTTAATGCGACAGTTCTATTTCCATCAAAGGGTTTAGATATGAACTTCCATAAATGGAAGTAAAAAATCCATCCTCGACTTATCTATTAACAACATGTCACTCATGATGCACCCAACGTACCATACTTCCCGCCAACTGTCTGTGTGACGGTTTTCATTAGTAAATCTAAGTGTGCGAGTCAGGACATGAGTTAATGATAATCTTCCAGTCTAAGGACCATTACACATGCTCACAGATAGTAATGTCCGATGACACCAAGACATGCAGAATTACTACAGGTGAGTCTGTTCTTATAATCTCCCATCTTGGAGATTACCAAGTGCGAACTCCATGAGAGAGAGTCTCATCTTCTTATGAGTACTCACACATGACGGTCTGTATACTATGTGTCCTATCATAGTATGTCATCAAACTGTAGAACTTTTTTTAAGAATATTGTTATAGAATTTCAAGGTTCTCATCATAGTAGGGATCTTCCATGACCTTATCAATGCAACAAATATTCTAGGATATTATTATATTATAGTCATGAAAAACAATGAACAATATATAATAAGTGAACATTCAAGTAATCGAAGTACAAAATAGTTGGTTCTCAGGACACCAACCCTTAAAAACTCCAACTTGGACTCGAGCCAACTGCCTACGACTTTTATTCTTCTATACCTCACATGATAATCATGTTTCTGCTGAGTCAAGTCTTTAGTCAAGGGGTCCGCCATGTTTTCTTCCATGGAAATACTACTCACTACAACTTCACCTCTCTGAGAAAAATCCCTCAAGAGATGATACTTCTGAAGTATGCAGTTGTCTGCTGATGTGACCTTCGATCTTTTGCAAGTGCCACCGCTATAATATTATCACAATAGAGTGTGATAAGATCTTAACTGCTCGGTACTACATCCAGCTATTGGATGAAGCTTCGTATCCATACCGCTTCTTTAGTTTCCTCAGAAGCTGCAATATACTCAGACTCTGCTATAGAATCTGCCACCACACTTTGTTTTGAACTCTTCCAGCTCACTGAACCTCCATTCAAACAGAAAATGTATCCAGTCTACGACTTCATGTCATCTTGATCAGTCTGAAAACTGTCATATACATGTCCAATGATGACTAGTTCCTCATATCGTCCATAAACTAGGAACATATCCTTAGTAAGCATCAGATACTTGAGGATAGTCTTGACTGACATCCAATGGTGGTCTCCTGAATCAGCTTGATATCTGCCTACCACACTTAATGCTTAAGAAACATCTAGCCTCGTACATAGAATAGCATACATGACTGACCCAATCGCATATGCATAAGGGATCCTTTCCATTCTCCTTCTTTCCTCATGTGTCTGAGGACACATTTTCTTAGAAAGATGAACGTCATGTGACACTGGAAACAATCCCCTCTAGGACTGTTCCATACGGAATCTCTTTAGTATCTTGACAATGTATGTACTTTGACTTAGGCCCAGCATTCTCTTGGATCTATCACGATGGATCTTGATCCAAAGAATATATGCTGCCTCACCCAAGTATTTTTTGAAGAAGCATTTATACAACCATGCCTTAACTAACTGTAAGACAGGTACTTCGTTTCCAATTAGTAATATGTAATCAACATATACTATTAATAAAATGACTGCACTTCCACTAAACCTTTTGTAGACACAAGCCTCACATTCATTCTTAACAAATCCAAATTCCGTTATGGCTTCATCAAAATGACTGCTCCATGACCTTGATGCTTGCTTTAATCCATAAATGGATTTCTGCAACTTGCATACCTTGTTGTCATCCTTTTGAGTCACAAACCCTTCAGGTTGTGTCATGTAGACATCTTCCTGGAGGTTCCCGTTAAGGAAAGCTATTTTGACATCCATTTTTCAAATTTCATAGTCATGGTAAGCGGCAATGTCCAATAGGATTCTGATGGGTTTCAGCATCGCAATCGGTGAAAAGGTTTCATCATAGTCAATTCCTTGACGCTGTCTAAAAACGTTTTCAACCAGTCGTTCCTTGTAGGTGCTGACTTGCCCCTACATGTCTAGTTTCTTCTTGAATACCCATTTATTACCAATAGGCTTTACATCAACTAGAGGATCTACCAAAATCCAGACTTGGTTTTGGTACATGGAATCCATTTCAGAATTCATGGCTTCTTACCACTTGGCAACGTCTGTGCCTTCAACTACATCCTTGTAGGTAAGAGGATCATCATTGTCAACCAATAATGAGTCACCATCCTCGGTGAAAAGAAAACCATATCATTCTGGTTCTATCACCGCTCTCGTACTCCTACGCAGTTCTTGTGTCTCTAGAAAAGCTTTTTCTTCCATGGGGCTTTGTGGAATCTTTTCTTGTATCAAATCTTCTGTATCTTGAGCCTCGACTTCATCGAAGTCTATCTCACTCCCACTATCTATTTTGGAGATGTGCTCCCTCTCAAGGAATATGGTGTGTCTTACAACTGTAACCTTTTTGTCTGAGGGGTTGTATAGGTAATATCCCCTTGTTTCCTTGGGATATCCTATAAAGATACACTTTGTTCCTTGGGGTGCAAGTTTGTTACCTGAAGAGGCCTTAACAAATGCTTCGCTACCCCACACATGTAAATTCAATAACATGGCTTTGCGTCCACTCCATAACTCGTATGGAATACTATTTATTGATTTAGTTGGTTCTTGGTTTAGTATGTGTGCTGCTGTTTGTAATGTATATCCCCAAAAGGATAATGGAAGACTCACATGACTCATCATTGATCTCACCATGTCCAAAAGGGTGCGTTTCCTCCTTTTTCTTACACCATTCCACTGTGGCGTGTAAGGTGAAGTGAGTTGAGATAGAATCCTGAACTCCCGTAAGAAATCAATGAAGTCCTGATTGTGATATTCTCCTCCTCTGTCTGAGCAGAGTTTCTTAATCTTATTACCAAGATGGTTCTCAACTTCATTCTTGTATTCTTTGAACCGATCAAAAGAATCTGACTTATACCTCATGAAGTAGATATATCCATATCTACTAAAATCATCAGTAAAAGTTATGAAGTATGAGAACCCACCCATTGACTCAAATGGAAATAGCCCACACACATCTGTGTGAACTAATTCTATAAGCTCTTTAGCTCTTTAACATTTCCCACTAAATGGGGCTTTGGTCATTTTTCCTTGTAGACACGCATGACATACACCAAGTGGTTTCTGTTCGAAAGAATCTAAATACCCATCTTGATGAAGTTTTGTTAAATGTTTCTCATTGACATGACGTAGCCGGTGATGCCAAAGTTGGGTGTGGTATGAGTCATGTGAATTGACTTTTTCACCGATTTCCATTACTTGGTTTGTGCAGTCTAACACATAGAGGCGGCTATATAAATGTTCCCTACAAAAACAAATGCTATCTTTATAAAAGTAGCAACATCCACTTCCAAACTTGAAGATGAATCCATCAGTATCTAATCTGGATACTGAAATAATGTTTTTGGTTATAGAGGGTACATAATAACATCCTTTCAAAACCAAGACCATCCCTGTAGGCAATGTGAGATGGTAGTCTCTGACAGCTACATCAACGAGTCTGGCTCCATTGGCTGCTCGTAGATCTACCTCCCCTCGATAAATCTTCTTGAACCTACTTGGTTCCTGTATTTGGATACACATGTGAGCACCACAAGCAGTATCTAATACCCAATTTGTTGAAACAGATAGATTTCATTCGATGAAAAATGCACCTAAAGCTTCCCCTTGCTTCCTAGGCTGGGTGCAGTTTTTCTTCCAGTGGCCCTTCTTGCCACATGAGAAACAAAAATCCTCTTGTTCTATTGCCTCCTTTTTGATCTTCTTTTACTTAGAAGGCCTTGAAGAATCTTTGGGATTAATGCTCTTCGCCTTCCCTTTCCTTTTATTCACCATAAGGACAGAAGGCTTTTCACGCTTCATGTCATTATCTACATGGTGAATAAGGATAAGGAGATCAGATAGAGACTTATCAATGTTGTTCATGTAAAGACCTATAAAATTCAACGGAAATTTTTTCTTAATTTTCTTTGGAATTTTACAAGAGCGCGGTTTCTGACGGCACCTGATTCTGAGGCCCGGTGTGCCCGGAATCAATTTACGAAGTTTGGCTTGGGTATGTTCAGTGAACGAACGAGTGGGAATTTATAACTTTTGAACCGTTGCTCGGAATCGAATTCCGAGGGCACCGATGGAACCGCAGCACCGGTAATTGCTTAGGAACTCTTGTTCCGGAGTTGCGATTACACGAGTGTTGATAATAAAAATTGTGGAAGTTTATTATATAATTACACTACAATTTTTATTATTTTACTCTAAGTGTAAGTTCTTGATGGGAGTTGGGTAACCACCCAACCTCCCTTGGGAGGTTATGAGGGTGGTGGGACCCACACAAATCCCACCACTTCATATCCTCTAAAACCCCCCTCAACTCCCACTTTAATTATGTTAACTTATGTTATAACCTATGACTTAAATGTAATGAGTTTAATGAGGTGAGTTGTGTGTGGTTATTGAATTTCAAACTCTTGAAATTCAAATGTGTTGTCGTTTTAATAAAATAAGAAAGAGTCTTATTTTATTTTTGTTAGAGTTTTGTCTCCTTGAGAGAATTTGAGAAGCATTCTTCATCTTCTTCAACCTCGACGAAGAATGCGAAGAACACCGTTCTTCAACGAAGAACTACTCCGCCGAAGAACACGGTTCTTCCGCGACGCCGTTTCCGCGACGCGACGTTCTTCTTCCGCGATGGTTTCCCGCAACCAAATCGCCGTCAACGACTTCAAATCCTCACTTCGCGACGTCGACGTTCTTTCCCCGCGACGCCCGACCTCCGCGACGCTCATCTTCCGCAGGTCGTTGACGAACACTGAACCTGAACCGAGGTAGGGGACTATTGTTATTTTATTAATTTAATTCCGTTCTTGATTATAGCATGTCGAACTTCGTGGTTAATCGAATAAATGTTATCATTTAACGAGAGGGGGCCGGACCGCACAAACACGGACTAACCCCCTCCTATGTTCACGATTGTTTCTTTGTGAATGGAACGGGATGGCGTGGTGCCGTCGCACCACGCGAGAATCGCTCGGCAAGTTTTACGCGACGCCGTTGCGCTGCGTCGAAGGAAGTCGTAGGCGCCGCGGCCGGAGTGGAGCTGCGGCGGAGGGGCGCGGTGCCATCGCACCGCGCCGGACGACAAGGGCGGCGGCCGGTTCCGGGCCGCGGCAGAGCGTGGTGACCGGCGGCCAGCCGGGCCGCCGGTGTCGGAGCCGGAAGGGGACCGACCACCGCCAGTCCCGTTGTGAAGGAGCCGGCCGGCCAGGTCGGGCCAACCGGAAAGGAGAAAACCAGGGGAATTAAATTCCCCCAGCCAGCATCAACGTCCCCACATAATGAGGGGGGGGGGGGGGGTTACAAAAGCGGGGCAGGCGCCCCCCATTTTTCCAACAACTCGATCGAAGGCCGAGCTGGCAGTGCGCTGGGCGCGCTGCGTCCAACCGGACCGGCGCCTAGCCGGTCCACCAGGCCGGGCCGAGCCCAGCCGGGCCAGGCCGCGCCAGGCCGTGTCGGGCCGGGTCGACCCTGTCCAGGGCGGGTCGACCCGGTTCGGCCCAACCGGGGGGTCTCGGGCCGAGTCGGTACGGGCCCGAAACCCCCGTTATCGGGCTGTTTGGGTTCAAATGCCCATAACTCGGGCTGCGTACCACCAAACGACGCGACGTCAGTGGCGATGAGATCCTTGGATCGAGATGGTCATTTTGGTATATCGCACTCAAGGTTTCGGGATACTTTGAGTTCGGCCGGGTTGGTTCGTACACGAAACCAACCGGGCCATCGGAGTGGAAACACTCATATCTTGAGCTACGGACGTCCGATTGACGTGCCGTCAGCTTTGTTGGGTTCCTCTTAGTGAGACGGATCTTTTGAAATACTCCGCCCAAGATTTGGATGCAGGTGGAGTACGGTCGTGTTTGTTTTGCCTTAAAAACCAACCGGGCCCCTGGGACGAAAAAGCCAATAACTCTCAGACCGGGCTTCCGATTGACGCGCCGTCTGTTGCGTTGAGTTCCTGTTGACGATACAGAACTTTTGGATACATCAAATATGGACTATGTGTCAGTTGATGTATCAGCCTCTCAGCTCGTGGAGCGGACCCTCCCGAATGAGCTTGCTGTGTGCGGGAACCCTAGAGCTGGCTGCGACTGCTACTGTGACTGCGAAGACGACTGTGCAGAGATCCTCAGTGGATTCGATGACGACGACTACAACACTCAACGATCTTGTGTGGATCGGTGCTACCGATCCTGTGTGGGTCAGCGCTCAGCGGTCCTGTGTGAACCAGCGCCTACAGATCCTGTGTGGGTCTGATCCTGTGTGGGTCTTTGCGGTAGTTAGTACCCATCGATCCTTCGTGGGTCCGACGACTTAGCTGGATCAGTGATCATCTCTATCGTCTTTGAAGAAGTATACCTGTGTGAGCTGATTGCTGTTTACCTTCCTCTGTGGATTGTGTTGTGTTATCCTATGTGGATTACGTTTTGCTTTCCTGTGTGGAATACGTATACTTTCCTGTGTGGAATACGTATACTTTCCAGGGCGGTTCGACCCGGTTCGGGCCGACCGGGGGGTCTCGGGCCGAGTCAGTCCGGGCCCGAAACCCCCGTTATCGGATTATTTGGGTTCAAATGTCCACAACACGAGCTGTGGAACTCCAAACGACGCGCTGTCAGCGGCGATGTGATCCTTGGATCGAGACGGTCGTTTCAGTATATCGCACTCAAGGTTTCGGGATACTTTGAGTTCGGACAGGTTGGTTCGTACACGAAACCAACCGGGCCATCGGAGCGGAAACACTCATATCTTGAGCTACGGACGTCCAATTGACGTGTCGTCAGCTTTGTTGGGTTCCTCTTAGTGAGATAGATCTTTTGGAATATTTCGCTCGAGGTTTGGATGCAGGTGGAGTACGGTCGGGTTGGTTTTGCCTTAAAAACCAAACGGGCCCCTGGGACGAAAAAGCCAATAACTCTCAGACCGGGCGTCCGATTGACGCGCCGTCTGTTGCGTTGAGTTCCTATTGACGATACAGAACTTTTGGATACATCAAATCTGGACTATGTGTCAGTTGATGTATCAGCCTCTCGGCTCGTGGAGCGAACCCTCCTGAACGAGCTTGCTGTGTGCGAGAACCCTAGAGCTGGCTGCGACTGCTACTGTGACTGCGATGACGACTGTGCAGAGATCCTTAGTGGATTCGATGATGACGACTACAGCACTCAGCGATCCTGTGTGGATCAGTGCTACCGATCTTGTGTGGGTCAGCGCTCAGCGGTCCTGTGTGAACCAGCGCCTACAGATCCTGTGTGGGTCCGATCCTATGTGGGTCTTTGCGGGGGTTAGTACCTATCGATCCTTTGTGGGTCCGACGACTTAGATGGATCAGTGATCATCTCTATCGTCTTCGAAGAAGTATACCTGTGTGAGATGATTTCTGTTTACCTTCCTGTGTGGATTGTGTTGTGCTATCCTGTGTTGATTACGTTTTTCTTTCCTGTGTGGAATACGTACACTTTCCGGTGTGGACTGAGTTGTACTTGGGCTCGGAGGTTGGAGCGTATTGGAGTTGATGACTTAGGTATATGTATGGGCATATACCTAAGCAGTGTCGGTTGTTACTTCGTGATTGTTTCTTTCTTTTTTGGTTTATCCTTTGTGGATTTTGGGAGGCCTTCGGGGGTCTCGGGGGCCCTACTAAGTATCTTTTACTCACCCCTGCACTGGCTATGCCCGCACTACGTTGTGTTGGTTGCAGATGACGGACATCGTTGATCGTGGTTGAGGCTCGCAGAGCAGGACGGTACCTGGAGGTGGACCACTGGGCAGGACGTGCTCGGAGCGGACGGCGGGACCCGAGGAGCAGTGGAGCTATCTGTACCCACCCTTCAGGTGGGATTTCTAGTGGACAGCTCGGTGTAGGGGCTTTTACTTTACAGTTGCTATTTTTCCTTTCGAGTTGTACTTTACTTTCAGTTTGGGTTTGTATACTGGCCCATTTACTTTTCCGCACTTACAGTTGTGCTCTGTTTTTACTTAGTGTTTACTTTTCCGCTTGCTTACTCTATGGTGCTTGTTTACTTTACAAAGGCAATGCCTTCCCTGTTTATCGGGATTTATGCCTTGGTGCTAGTCGCCAGCCCCTGGCCTATGGAAGGCAGGCTTGGGGTAGTCACGGCACGGGCCCCGAGGGCGAGTCGTGACAAATTGGTATAAGAGGAGTTTGGTTCTACCGCGAACTCTGATCTTTTCTATGTGAAGCAATAGTGTTTAGCATATTGAGTGTGGTTATCATTCCAGGGAGTCCAGTGTTGGTGCGGCGGCCGACGTATCCGTACACCAGGACCCTGACTTCTGATTTCTGACTTAATACCTGAAAACAATGATTGCATGTGTGTTTCAAGTTTTCTTTGTGATTACTTTGTATCAGCTCACCAGGTATATTGTTCTGACCGTGGCGCACCTGTTTCCTTTTTAGGATGGCCCCACGACGGCAGCCAGCTAGGGTTCCGAGAGTCGAGTGTGACGACATCCCACCGAGCGACGAGACCTCAGTGCAGGGCCCTTTGTCAGCAGTGGCACTGGCGGTAGCTCTACCAGCCGAGCCACCGATACTTCCAGCACCATCCGCTGACGATGCACGTCGCCTCAGCGCACTGCATGAGTTTCAGCGCTAGCGACCACCCAGGTTTCGTGGGGAGACGGACCCCCAGGCAACTGAGGACTGGCTGGAGGCAGTCGTACGAGTTTTCAGGCTAGTGAGGACACCAGCAGACCTCATGGTGATCCTCGCTGCGAGCCTACTGCACGCAGCAGCGGGCCGATGGTGGAGCTTGATGCTCCAGGTGCACGATGAGGCATCTCTACTCTGGACAGACTTTGAGAGCCTCTTCCACTCAGAGTTTGTCCCAACCACCCTCCGTGCGGTGCGCATACAGGAGCTTCTTCAGCTGCGACATGGCAGCATGACGGTCGCTCAGTACTCGGCCAGATTTACCGATCTCTCGCGCTACTCGACCGACATGGTACGAGACCCATTCTTCCGGGCCCGGACCTTTGAGCAGGGATTGAGACACGAGATCAGGGAATCACTGATCTCCCTCAGCATTCCGACTCAGACAGGAGTACTGGAGCGGGCCCTTTTGATCGAGAGTTTTCTTGCCGAGTCTACACCAGCACCGAGACCCACCACAGGGCGGCACGTAGCAGAGTCTTCTGCAGCAGGCAGTCGACAGATGACTCAGGGGTCTAGGCAGACCAGACCCTCAGGCAGATGACTTCAAGACAATGGCTCAGCAGTGCGGGGCACACAGCGCAGAGCCAGTCTTTCGAGGGGCAGGCAGTGCTACTCGTGCGGCGGGCAGGGCCACATGGCTCGTGACTGCCCGACCCGTCGTGCCGAGGAGTAACAGACGGTTGAGGGACCACCGAGGCAGAGGCAGAGGGTCGACCGTGGCAGTCCGCAGGGAGGAGGCGGATGAGGTAGAGGAGCTGGCCGAGCAGCAGGTGGTGGGCGACGCTTTGAGGCTCTACCACCACCACCACCAGGAGGTCCACCCCGACCACAGGGAGCTGGTGGGCAGAGACAGGCACAACTCCAGGCAGCAGAGACCTACGACCACGGCGCGCCCGAGATGATTCGAGGTACTATCTGTGTCTATTCCACCCTTGCTGTAGTACTTATAGACACATGAGCGAGTCACTCTTTCATAGCCGCTGCCCTTGTTCGGAGCTCGGAGATTCCGACAGAGCCGTTGGCTCGATCCTTACGGCTAGAGACTCCTATGGGAGTAGACTCGACGATTACGCACTGGTTCCGGCAGTGTGAGCTTACTCTAGGAGGCGAGAGCTTCGGCTGTGATCTTCTTGTAGCAGCATCAAGGCCTTACGACGTCATCTTGGGCATGGATTGGTTATCTACGGTCCATGCACAGATTGACTGTTTTAGGCGCAAGGTGCGATGTGTACGCACTGACGGGAGCAGGTTCACCTTCACCGGGGAGAAGGGAGCCTTTGCAGCACAGGATGGACAATCGCAGAGGAGAGGACATCCCATCACTCATCAGTTGGCTAGCCTCATCCTAGGAGCAGTTGACATGCGGAGTCCTGGTTTTCCTGCAGCGGTGGATCAGTTTGCAGACGTTTTTCCCAACGACGTTCCAGGTATACCTCCTCACAGGGAGGTAGAATTTTATATTGACCTGTACCCTGGGACAACTCCGATATGGACTCCAGCATATCAGATGTCCCCTACCGAGCTTCGAGAGCTACGGGTACAGTTGGAGGACTTGCAGGGCAAGGGGTTCATCCGACCCAGTGTTTCACCCTGGGCTTCCCCGATTTTGTTCGCCAAGAAGGCAGATGGGTGCTTGCGACTTTGTGTTGACTATCGTCGCCTGAACCAGGTGACAGTGAGGAACAGGTATCCGCTACCGAGGATTGATGACCTCTTTGATCAGCTCAGGGGAACACAGTGGTTCTCGAAGATAGACCTCAGGTCAGGCTATCATCAGCTCAGAGTTAGAGACGAGGACGTGCAGAAGACGACCTTCAGATGTCGGTATGGACACTATGAGTTCTTGGTTATGCCCTTCGGTGTGACCAATGCTCCAGCAGTGTTCATGGCCCTCATGAACAGGGTATTTCAGCCATAACTCGATCGATTTGTCGTGGTCTTCATCGACGACATTTTGATTTACTCGACGACTGAGGAGGAGCACGCCTACCACTTACGGGTTGTACTAGACACACTCCGAGAGCACTAGCTTTATGGTAATCTCTCGAAGTGTCAATTCTGGATACATGAGGTCCACTTCTTGGGACACGCCATCTCTGAGGCGGGAGTTGTAGTGGATCCTGCAATGATCGAGGCAGTGTTAGCTTGGGAGCCACCCAGGAGCGTGACAGAGGTGCAGAGTTTCTTGGGAATAGCTGGATACTACCGGAGATTTGTGCCAGACTTCTCCAGAGTTGCGGCACCACTTTCAGCTTTTACGAAGAAGGGGAAACCCTTTGTGTGGTCAGACAGATGTCAGCAGAGTTTCCAGGAGCTGAGACAGAGATTGACCAACGCACCTATCTTGAGGTTGCCTGAGGAGGGAGTAGGGTATGTAGTCTACTACGATGCATCGGGGACCGGACTCGGTTGTGTCCTGATGCAGGAGCGGGCAGTGATTGCTTATGTATCACGACAGTTGAGGCCGCATGAGCAGAACTACGCTACCCATGACCTGGAGTTAGCAGCAGTGGTCTTCGCTCTGAAGACATGGAGACACTACCTGATGGGCGAGCGCTTTACAGTCTTTTCTGACCATCAGAGTCTCAGGTACATCTTCTCTCAGAAGGACCTGAACCTGAGACATCGGTGATGGCTCGAGTTCCTCTAAGACTATGACTTTGAGATAGTCTATACTCCTGGGAAGGGGAACATAGTAGCCGATTCCCTCAACAGGAGGACGGGCATTCAGCTACTTGAGGAGGCGACAGAGCAGCTATCCTCTTTGCAGATATCCTTCGTGGATAGAGATGGAGCATCCATCCTTCAGTCTCTCACAGTCACTCCTCCACTTCTATAGCAGGCCAGAGAGGCACAGCGTGGGGACGCTGACTGTGAGACGCGGCGTGCACAGATATCCTTAGGACAAGCACCTGATGGTTTCTCCTTTGGAGCAGAGCACAACATTCTTTTCAGAGGACGTACCATGGTACCGGTCGCTTTACGGGAGGAGGTACTGAGAGAGTTTCACACTTCTCCTTTGGAGGTACATCGTGGAGTGGCGAAGATGTACCAGGATCTCAGATTATAGCACTGGTGGCCGAGCATGAAGAAGGATGTGGCAGAGTTCATTTCTCGATGCCTCACCTGCCAGCAGGTGAAGGCAGAGCATCAGGTACCAGCAGGCTTGGTATAGCCCTTGGAGGTCCCAGAGTGGAAGTGGTACGGGATATCTATGGACTTCATGACTGGACTTCCACGCACTTCCAGAGGTCACGACTCTATCTGGGTGATTGTCGACCGACTCACCAAGTCGGCTCACTTCTTACCCATCTGAGAGCAAGGCTCAGTGGAGAGTTTGGGACATATTTATGTTCAGGAGATTGTTCGGCTTCATGGTGTGCCATCATCTATCATCTCTGATCGATATGCTCTCTTTACTTCCCGGCTTTGGAAGGGGTTGCAGGAGGCGTTCAGGACGCAGCTACATTTGAGCACAACCTTTCATCCTCAGACGGATGGTCCGACGGAGAGGACCATTCAGACTCTCGAGGACATGCTCCGTGCATGTGTCCTCGACTTTGGTCATAGCTGGGAGGACCACCTACCCTTGGTGGAGTTTTCGTACACCAATAGCTACCACTCCACCATCAGGATGACACCGTACGAGGCGTTGTACGGCTGACCTTGCAGATCACCGCTGAGCTGGACAGACCCTGGGGAGTCAGCACTTGTGGGACCAGAGATGGTCCAGGCCATGACAGAGAAGGTCCAGGTCATCCAGGAGCAGATGAGGACAGCTCAGAGCCGGAAAAGTCTTATGCTGACAGGAGGCGGAGGCCACTGGAGTTTGAGGATGGCGACCACGTCTTCTTGTGGGTCTCACCTCGACGTGGTATACAGAGATTTGGCCGAGGCGACAAGTTATCTCCGCGCTTCATCGGACCATTCCAGGTCCTCAGCAGGATTGGCGAGGTGGCTTATCATCTGGCTCTACCACCTCAGTTGCACCGGGTGCACGACGTCTTCCACGTATCTCAGCTGAGGAGATACGTGCACAACCTGACACACATCATTGACCATGGGGAGCTTGACGTTGATGATGGGGCGACTTTTACGGAGGTCCCAGAGGAGATCGAGGATCGACAGGAGTGAGTCCTATGTGGATAGTCGATTCCTCTAGTGCGCATTAGATGGCAACATGGGAACCTCCAGGAGAGCACTTGGGAGCGGGAGGCTCAGATGCGTGCTCAGTAACCTCATTTGTTTCTCTAGTTTTGATGTATCTTTACGGGGACGTAAACCCCTGAGGTGGGAGTAATGTAAAGACCTGTGAAATTCAAGGGAAATTTTTTCTTAATTTTCTTTGGAATTTTACAAGAGCGCGGTTTCTGACGGCACCTGATTCTGAGGCCCGGTGTGCCCGGAATCAATTTCCAAAGTTTGGCTCGGGTACGTTCAGTGAACGAATGAGTGGGAATTTCTAACTTTTGAACCGGTGCCCGGAATCGAATTTCGAGGGCACTGATAGAACCACATCACCGGTAATTGCTTAGGAACTCCTGTTCCGGAGTTGCGTTTACATGAGTGTTGATAATAAAAATTTTGGAAGTTTATTATATAATTACACTACAATTTTTATTATTTTACTCTAAGTGTAAGTTCTTGATGGGAGATGGGTAACCACCCAACCTCCCTTGGGAGGTTATGAGGGTGGTGGGACCCACACAAACCCCACCACTTCATATCCTCTAAAACCCCCCTCAACTCCCACTTTAATTATGTTATCTTAAGTTATAACCTATGACTTAAATGTAATGAGTTTAATGAGGTGAGTTGTGTGTGGTTATTGAATTTCAAACTCTTGAAATTGAAATGTGTTTTTGTGTTAATAAAATAAGAAAGAGTCTTATTTTATTTTTGTTAGAGTTTTGTCTCCTTGAGAGAATTTGAGAAGCATTCTTCATCTTCTTCAACCTCGACGAAGAACGCGAAGAACACCGTTCTTCAACGAAGAACTTCTCCGCCGAAGAACACGGTTCTTCCGCGACGCCGTATCCGCGACGCGACGTTCTTCTTCCGCGACGGTTTCCCGCGGCGAAATCACCATCAACGACTTCAAATCATCGCTTCGCGATGTCGACGTTCTTTCCCCGCGACGCCTGACCTCCGCGACGCTCGTCTTCCGCGGGTCGTTGACGAACACCGAACCTGAACCGAGGTAGGGGATTATTGTTATTTTATTAATTTAATTCCGTTCTTGATTATAGCATGTCGAACTTCGTGGTTAATCGACTAAATGTTATATTTTAATGAGAGGGGTCCGGACCGCACAAACACGGCCTAACCCCCTCCTATGTTCATGATTGTTTCTTTGTGAATGGAACGGGATGGCGTGGTGCCGTCGCACCACACGAGAATCGCTCGGCAAGTTTTACGCGACGCCGTCGCGCCGCGTCGAAGGAAGTCGTAGGTGCCGCGGCCGGAGCGGAGCTGCGGAGGAGGGGCGCAGTTCCTTCGCACCGTGCCAGACGACAAGGGCCGCGGCCGGTTCCGGGCTGCGGCGGAGCGTGGTGACCGGCGGCCAGCCGGGACGCCGGTGTCGGAGCCGGAAGGGGACCGGCCACCGCCGGTCCCGTTGTGAAGGAGCCGGCCGGCCAGGTCGGGCCGACCGGAAAGGAGAAAACCGGGGGAATTAAATTCCCCTGGCCAGCATCAATGGCCCCCCATAATGAGGGGGGCCGCGGTTACACAAGCGGGGCAGGCGCCCCCCATTTTTCCAACAGCTCGACCGAAGGCCGAGCTGGCATTGTGCTGGGCGCGCTGCGTCCAACCGGACCGACGCTTGGCCGGTCCGCCAGGCTGGGCCGAGCCCAGCCAGTCTGGGCCGCTCCGGGCCAGGTCGACCCTTTCCAGGGCAGGTCGACCCGGTTCGGGCCGACCGGGGGGTCTCGGGACGAGTCGGTCCGGGCCCGAAACCCCCGTTATCGGATTATTTGGGTTCAAATGTACACAACACGAGCTGTGGAACTCCAAACGACGCGCTGTCAGCGGCGATGCGATCCTTGGATCGAGACGGTCGTTTCAGTATATCGCACTCAAGGTTTCAGGATACTTTGAGTTCGGACAGGTTGGTTCGTACACGAAACCAACCGGGCCATCGGAGCGGAAACACTCATATCTTGAGCTACGGACGTCCAATTGACGTGTCGTCAGCTTTGTTGGGTTCCTCTTAGTGAGATGGATCTTTTGGAATATTTCGCTCGAGGTTTGGATGCAGGTGGAGTACGGTCGTGTTGGTTTTGCCTTAAAAACCAAACGGGCCCCTGGGACGAAAAAGCCAATAACTCTCAGACCGGGCGTCCGATTGACGCGCCGTCTATTGCGTTGAGTTCTTATTGACGATACAGAACTTTTGGATACATCAAATCTGGACTATGTGTCAGTTGATGTATCAGCCTCTCGGCTCGTGGAGCGAACCCTCCTGAACGAGCTTGCTGTGTGCGAGAACCCTAGAGCTGGCTGCGACTGCTACTGTGACTGCGATGACGACTGTGCAGAGATCCTTAGTGGATTCGATGATGACGACTACAGCACTCAGCGATCCTGTGTGGATCAGTGCTACCGATCCTGTGTGGGTCAGCGCTCAACGGTCCTGTGTGAACCAGCGCCTACAGATCCTGTGTGGGTTCGATCCTATGTGGGTCTTTGCGGGGGTTAGTACCTATCGATCCTTTGTGGGTCCGACGACTTAGATGGATCAGTGATCATCTCTATCGTCTTCGAAGAAGTATACCTGTGTGAGATGATTTCTGTTTACCTTCCTGTGTGGATTGTGTTGTGCTATCCTGTGTTGATTACGTTTTTCTTTCCTATGTGGAATACGTACACTTTCCGGTGTGGACTGAGTTGTACTTGGGCTCGGAGGTTGGAGCGTATTGGAATTGATGACTTAGGTATATGTATGGGCATATACCTAAGCAGTGTCGGTTGTTACTTCGTGATTATATCTTTCTTTTGTGGTTTATCCTTTGTGGATTTTGGGAGGCCTTCGGGGGTCTCGGGGTCCCTACTAAGTAGCTTTTACTCACCCCTGCACGGGCTATGCCCGCACTACGTTGTGTTGGTTGCAGACGACGGACAACGTTGATCGTGGTTGAGGCTCGCAGAGCAGGACGGTACCTAGAGGTGGAGCACTGGGTGGGACGTGCTCGGAGCAGACGGCGGGACCCGAGGAGTAGTGGAGCTATCTGTACCCACCCTTCAGGTGGGATTTCCAGTGGACAGCTCGTTGTAGCTTCTTTTACATTACAGTTGCTGTTTTCCCTTTCGAGTTGTACTTTACTTTCAGTTTGGGTTTGTATACTGGCCCATTTACTTTTCCGCACTTACAGTTGTACTCTGTTTTAACTTAGTGTTTACTTTTCTGCTTTCTTACTCTATGGTGCTTGTTTACTTTACAAAGGCAATGCCTTCCCTGTTTATCGGGATTTATGCCTTGGTGCTAGTCGCCAGCCCCTGGCCTATGGAAGGCAGGCTTGGGGTAGTCACGACACGGGCCCCGAGGGTGGGTCGTGATAGTTCATGTTGAAATTAACAAGAAAGTTCAATAAGCTCTGGGGGCGTGATGCAAGAATGAGATTGGTGCCCAGTTCTTTTGGGAGTTTAAACCCTAAAACATCCAAGCGCTCAATGTAGCAAATGAGAATGACTACATGAGGCCCAGCTGGGGCACCCTCTCCAAGCTTGTTCTGAAATAGAGCCTTGGAGATCTCAAACCTTTCCTGTCTTTCTCTCTCCTGGTATAGACCACGGAGGTTCTCTAGAATGCTATAGGCATCCATGTCTTTATGAGACTTCATGAGCTCACTAGACATCGATGATAGCATCAAACATTGAACATCGAGAGCGTCATTTAAATGTTGACCATAGACCAGGAAATCTTCATCAGTGGCCCCTGGGGCAGGATAATTAGGAAGTGAGGACTCCAGCACGTAAAACTTTCGTTCATGGCGTAGGATAACCCGAAGGCGCCTAAACCATTCCTGAATGTTACTGTCGGTGAAGATATTGTATTTATCTAGAATTGATTGTAGAGAAAATGTGGTTGAAGAGTTTTTCATTTTGATTCTACAAATTAAAAGAGATGATTTATCAGTACTCTCTTGATTACATTTTATGAGAAATAATAAATGAATTAATTAATTCTCCCACTATTTTATCAAGTCCCAATGGCCCTCACCATTAAACTCAGAATGTCCAGTTTCTTTGACATTATAGTGTAAAGGATCCATATTCCCCTTCGCATAACCCCAACAAGGGTTGGTCAAGCTATTTGAAGGTATTTATGTAGGAAAGTCTTTGCCAACTGTGAGCTTACAGTTCCTTGATCTGTTGAGTGGACTCCCCAATCCTGAAATCCTGACATGGATTTCCTCAACTATTGGCTCCAATATTAAACCAAGTCTAGAAGGGGATACTCCTCTTGATGTAATATGGTTAAGTCAACCTGAAACCTTTCATAAGGTATTCCTTTAAAAAAGTAAGTGTCCCAACAAGGGTTGGTCAAACACATAGTTTTATTGAGTCTTGACCTTAATCAGGTAATGGAAGGCTTGGTCTGACTTAATATGGCATTTGAGGGATTTTATTCTTTATGCATAGTTTTTCATTATCATATGCTTGTTAATATTAAGTGATTCTTTCTTAAGTGATTAACCATGTTCTGATAATGTTTACGAATAATATAGTTTTTAATTTATTCCATCTTTGCATGCTTTTTCATTTTATTATTTATGTGATCGCGACCACACATACATAATAAATAAACCATGAAATCTAGACATAAATAAAATAATATGGCATGATCATGAGCTTCTATTGGTTAGATTATCTAGCAGTTTGATAAGCTAGACCTGACCTAGGAAAAAACACCTTGAACCGATGGTTCGTGTTTTGCAGCTCCCACCCGTCCACCTTTGTATATTCTTGGGTTTGTTTCGCCTCAGATTTGGGTCTTGAACTGTCTCCTCCGGCTTTTGATATCCTCCAGTACATGGGTTTACATTAGAGAAACCATGGGCACACATGCCCTACGTTTTATTAGAAGAAGGCTCACAGGCCAAAAAATTTAAATTACATTAATTTAAATGAAACCATACACATACAAAGGGTCTTTGGTCTAACTCATGATCATCCATAGCATGCAATGACATTTATGCATATTTTTAATTCAAATTATTTTAATCGTTCTTTCATTTAAGATAAGTCGTGCTCTAATTCAATTAATTATGATCTTATAATTAATCAATTATTTATCCTAAATTCCTTTCTAAATTTCCTTGAGATTATTCTCATCCATATTCCTTGTACGGTGTCTTTGTACATTTGGAGGAAACCTGGTGAAATTTCAGGAAAGTACACGACGTGTAGTTTATATTTACACGATGGGTATTTCTCTTCACCCTTTATCCGAAGTGCACGCCTGGGGATTTGGTGTGTTTTCTCTACTTTGGAAATTTTAGAGTACACGACGTGTAGATGAATCATACATGATGTGTACTTCCTTGTTACGTGGTAACCGGCTTGCCAATCCCATGTAAGCGGTACGCGGCTTATCCTTGTACACGGTTTCACCTGGGCCGGAACGGACTACCCGACATGTAGCTCCAACAAACATGCTGTGTATTCCGGTTTCGACGCGCCGTTCAATTCTGGTCAACATGACATGATTAATACTTAGGCATAATCAAGTCACACAGCGTGGTTTGGTGGACCAGTTCCGGTTCGTTGAACCTAAGTACACGAGGTGTAGTTTTAATTACACACCGTGTAATCCCGTGTTGTACAGACCAAAAGAGAGGATCCTCCGGATGAGTTCATCATTTTTATTTTAATCAAAAATTAAAATTAAAAGGTTATTTCTGTGATATGAATCGAGAAACAAAGGAGGAAGAATAGATCTCATTTATTCAGATTAATAGAACGATATATTTCGAATTGAATCAATTATAAATGCGTAAATTATAAATGAAAATTAAATAACTATAATCAACGTTGTAACCTCGCTATGATACCATTTGAAGGTTTTGGGAACAGCAGGAGCACATGGGTGGATGTGCCCACATGGATTTTTTTCATTAACAATGATCAATCCAGGATCAATACAATGATAAACACCAGTCTCCATAGATCGAATCACAGAAATGGACAAAGAAAAGGAAAGTCCTTGAACCAAAAAGTAGGGTCATTACAGGTTGATTATAATTAATTTAATCAATTGAAAAAGAAATACCTTTTGGGAGTTCTTTCTTCGTAGATGTTCTTGATCACGTTCCGATGTGATTCGTCGTTGCGTCGCAGAAGCCAAGTATAGACTTCCTCTAGCAGTGATCCACATGTGTACCTCGTATCTCGGGATGTCTCCAAAGGAGTCTCCGGGTGCTAGCATGGAGAAACCTTTTCTTGCGTTGTCTGCCTTAGATCGTCTTGACCCGATGGAAGAGGATATCTCTCGGTCTAGGGAGAGTTCTTGGAGGAATATGATCTTTCAGCCATGAAATAATTCTCTATAATTGTTGTGTAAAAGAGTTGGGGTTGTGAGGATATTTATAATCGAGTTTTAGGTTGTAGAGTTATGACAATAAATAAACGTGTTACATGTTTCATTTATTTCATTAACTCTTATTGAAAACCCCATGTCGAATAATTAATTCCTTGACATCTGCTCACACTGATTATAATAAATATCATTTAATAAAAAAATATTATATCCTGAAAATCCAGACTAGAAAAACTACACGGCGTGTAATAATACATACATGGCGTGTACTTGTTTTTCATTGAAAACTACACGGCGTGTACTTGTTTTCAAAATAAAAACTACATGGCATGTAATTATTGTTACATGGCTTGTACTTGTTTTATTTTTATTCTTCCTCCAATCATTAAAACAATTTAGGCTTCCTTGAATAATTATTAAACCACATATGGGAATAATCTTTATTCTTCTTGAGATACTTGAATACACTTAGTGTGTGACCCTCTAGGCCTCTTTCTCATTGGCATTAGGCGGGCTTTCCTAAAGTCCAATATTACTATCTAGCAACGGCTCAAGGCACCCAAGAGAAAGAAGTTGACGCCGCATTGACGTATCACCACATACGAATGCTTACTGTGTAATTTAATCCATTTTTCTGAATATCTCATCAACCAGGTTTCATGGCAGTGTCATAAACCTATATGCTTGATCCATAGTTATTTGACTACCAGAAATAAACTCGTAGTTCACACCATGGCCATAGAATTTAATGAGACAATTCTATTTCAATCAAAGGGCCGAGATATAAACTTCCATAAATGGAGGGGACAAATCCTTCCTCGACTTATCCATTAACAACATGTCACTCGTGACACACCCAACATACCCTAATTCTCGCCAACTATCTGCGTGATAGTTTTTGTCAGTAAATCTAAGTGTGTGAGTCATGACATGAGTTAATGATAATATTCCAGTCTAAGGACAATTACACACGCTCATAGATAGTAATGTCCGATGACACCAAGAAAAGTGGAATTACTACTGGTGGGTCTATTCTCAAAATCTTCCATCATAGATATTACCAAGTGCGAACTTCTTGAGAGAGAGTCTCATCTTCTTACAAGTACTCACACATGATGGTCTGTAAACTATGTGTCCTATCTTAGTATTTCATCCAACTGTAGAACTTTATTTGAGAACATTGTTATAGCATTTCAAGGTTCTCATCATAGCGGGGATCTGCCATGACCTAATCAATGCAACAAATATTACAGGACATTATTATATTATAGTCATGCAAAACAATGAACAATATAAAATAAGTGAACATTCATGTAATCAAAGTAAAAAACAGTTGTCTCTTAGGACACCAACCCTTACAACACGATCCATTACATGTTATGGGTAGATATATAGTAGGAAAGGCTTGTTATGAGATTGAATTTAGTGATGTTTAGTGATTCATAATAGGCCTTAGTGGTCCATGAAGGTGGTGGTATCCATTATGGATAGAGTATGATTCAATATGAACAATGATTTGGAGATTTTTGGATTATAATGTCAATCATATTTATGAATTTCCATATGTACATATTTTTTTTATCTATATGGTATATACTTGTATATGTTTTCAAATTCATGTGTTATATATACATTTTATTTACATAAAAAATTCAAAATAGTGTTTCTAGTTGTTCTATTCTATGTAGTTTTGTGTTTTTATAGGTTAATTTAGGCTACGATCTCCCATATTGTGTTATTTTCCTACTCAGTGATTGTCTCCTACCTCTGGCCTATTGTAGTTAGGCTTAAGGTGGAACTCTTAGTGTGAGAGGGGATTCAGTGGTTTTGGTCATGTTAAGTTATTTTATGCGTCATATTGTGGTCAGTTCATTTTAATTTTTGTAACATGGAATCCAAATAATAGTGACATCAGTTTACGATGAATATGAATACTTCCTTATAAAAATGTATTTACTATAGGTGCATTGTGTTCATTATATAAATAACAAAAGTATTGTAATTAATCATGTTATTATGAGTTTTAATAGTTGATGTTTTATTGATTTCCTATAGAATCTCTACCTGGAGAATAGTCTCAGAATAACCCTAACATTGGAGCAGGGTTTTTTGGTTTTTTTGAATGATTGTATTAGGTAAAGGGTCTAGTACTATCTTCTTTAAAGAATCATTACCAACGATATAATACTATAAATAGTAGAGGGATTTGGTACTCTCTCAAGGAAAAAGGTGTGGGTCCTCTAGTAGTGGAGTTAGTACTTTCTTAAGGATAGGGGTGTTGATCCTCTATAAGAAGAGTTGGTACTAACATGATGAAAGGGTTATCAGTCCTCTATTAATGGTTTTCATTTTCTGTCAATGATATGGGTTTGGGTCCTCTACTTGATGATTTAGTAATCACTCTACAACAGGGGAGTGGGCCCTTCATTAGTGGATTTTTTACTCCCATGCTAATAGGGATATGGGTTCTCCACTATTAGAGTTTGTAATCCATCAATGAAAAGGGTACATATCATTTATAAGTAGTGTTAGTACACTTTTGATGACAATGGTATGGGTTCTCCCTCAAGGAAGTAAGATAATACCATATTTATTAGGGTAATGGTCTACCAACATTGGGGTTAGGTAATCCCTCAATTGATACTTTTCTTTTAGTGAGGCAAGTGTCCTCTACCATATCTCAGTGATTATTGAGATCCTATTCATTATTTATTGAATTTTTACCGTATCATGGATATGGGTACGATCTTATAAATTCCATTGTTTAGAATAATATATCCTAATGGGAGCCTTCATTTGGACATGGTAAGATTCTTTATAAAAAATGGATCCCTAGATATATTGGTTTATCTGGTGTTTAATTTTAGTCATGCAATTGATATTCTTCATTAATTGTCCTATACAACTATTTAAGGAAAACTGATGAAAAATCATCATAGTGAAAATTATTTTTTCTTCAGAACAATAATTTTATTTCCATACTAATGTACTTAGAAAATCAGTGGTCCTATAAGATGTTATAGGATGAATTTTGAATGATCGAGTTCTTGATAAGGACCAGTCATATTCATAAAAGTTTAGAGGTGGTGTCTAAAATTACACTAAGCTAATTTTTAGAACTTTTTTTCATTCCTTGATTTTCTTATAAGATTGTTTTCTTAATTTCATTGTGAATACTAGCCTTTGATATAGGGGAATAGTGTTGTAATCATGATAGGTGGAGTGATGACCATCTATAGGATTTTTAGTATAAATCTATCTATTACAATTGGAGTGTGGATATTTTTATTCCCCTTGTTATTTTTAACCTATTATCATATTAAATATTTTAATAGGTGTCATCTCCAAAAATAATGGGTTAATGTTTTTTTGAATAATATAGAATTTACTTGTCTTCATTATATGGTAACACTAGCTACATAGTTAGGTATGTGGGTCCATAGGTTGTGTTTATAGTCACTCAAGTTTTAGAAGGATTTATCTTGAAATCTAGAGTATAAATATTGAAGTCTTTTGAATGGGTTGTCACCACCCACTTTATATTATAGATTAATGGGTCACCACTAATATGATGTACATTTTTATAGTGCTTTAATGGGACTATTGAAACTTCTTATGGTGCTTATAAGAGTATTTCATGAAGGAGTGATAATTTCCCATCCAATTAATCTTTAGTGGTGGAGTATATTTTGAGTTATAAATGTTATATTTATGCTTTGTCAAGAGATACTAATAAGTAAAGTTAAACCTCAGGGTAATATGTCATTGATGGATTTGAAAATATTGTAAATTTTTATCATTATTACATGCAATGGAAAAGGTTGATGAGAATATATTATATATATTAAAATATTCAGGGTTACTCATAAAAAAGGTGGGGATTATGAAACTCTCATAAAGGATACCTTTGCTAACAAACCATTTCAAAGTTGATGATAATAGTTTTTAGCATCTCTTCATTATATGAATATGAATGACTTATCGATGAAAAAACCTTGACGAGATCCACATAATATGAGATTGTTCACGCATCAAAGTATTTCCATAGAATAATCTAGAGTTGGTTAATGATTATAACTAAATGAGAGTACTAAAAACGGATGTGAAAATGAAAGTGAGAGTAAGGGTATGAGATTTCCTTATTTTTTTTTGTGTTCCCAGGTTTGCATGTATTATGGAAATATAAAAATGAATGTATCATATGTGAAGTTATATAATCCTTTAATGTGAGGATGAGTTGTGGGTTTCCTAGTTTACCTTCCCCGGTTATTTTCGTTTCGAGGATGAAAATTTTATTTATTGAGATATGGTAATTCCCCTAGTTTTTCCTTGATCATGACTTATCTCAATATTGATATTTAGAGCTATGGAACCCTAAAATGGGAAAATAGTAAATTCACTCTATGAAATGGTCATAGAAAAATTTTCAGGTGCATTTATTAATCTTGGAATATGGTGTTTACCCATAGGAGTGGTTTCTGTGAGATTCAGAGACAATTAAGTTTCAGGTAATATTAAATATTTTTTTAACTAAAAATTATTATTATTTGGAATGAGAGTGTAAATATTTCTAAAATATCCTTGGATGGAAAATCCATCTCATTATTTTTCCTCCAGATGAAGGATTTTACCGAGAAGATGTAGAATATATGTTTGGGTTTTTAGGACTAGATCGGGATTATTTCATGTCATTAAATAAATACCCAATTGACATAAATCAAAAGGATATAAATATCCTCTAATTTACATTGGTTAGGGTTATAATTTAATGAAAGAAAAAACTCTATAGATAATTGAGTGGATAATCACGATCCTTAGAGAATCAATGTCAAATATTGAAATAATACAGAATCACGAGGCCACGATGAATAAATATGTGAAGGAATCCTGAACCATGAAGATTTTTGGAATTTTTATAAGGTATGGTTTTTTATTTGTAATATATATTTTTTAAAACATGATGCCTTGGTCAAAGGACCAAAGAACTGAAATATATAAAGATAAAAAGTTTACAGGAGTCTAAATTTGTGGAATTTATTACAATCATTTTGATCTTGAATATCTCTTGAAACATCATTTTTTAATATATTTTTTGTTAATTATTTTTGATAATTTATTCGAATGAATTAAATGTGGAGTAAAAAATTCCTAAATGATGATAAATTGGTTGGATAAACCCTATCCACCTATCACTCTTCCCCTCTCTCATTTTTCACACCTCTCGATGTGGCATGGTGAAATAGGCTTAAGATAACTGTAGATCATGAAAAGTGTGGTCAGTACATCTACAAATCCCCCTCTATCTCCCTTCTCCCCTACTTTTAATTCTTTCTTGTGATAGTGGGTCAATGAAACCCACTGATCATCAGTGTGGGTTATGGTAGGTGAATGTGGTATATTATTTTATTTTGTTGCATGGAACAAAGTAGGATAATAGGTTTATGAGGTGTTCATCAGTGAGGGGAACCACATAGATGAGTAAATGGGGTAAAGGGCTTGGGAACCCATAGTAGAGGAGCTTAGGGGAGGCTCAATCAGTGTATGACAATGGAAGTGTTAGGTGGTGGCGGAGTGATTTAGTTTAATTAGGGTGGTTTAAAGGATAGTATAGTGGTAGTCAATAGTGTTGAACATGGTATCTTGGGATTTTTATATAATGGTGAAAGTGATATGTTTTCTTCCAATAATTAGATCAATCGAGATTTGGAAAAGTATTTATCGATATGTTGTGGTAGTGGGGTGAAAAACCAGTCCATAAATCCCTACCAGTGTCTAGCCTACCCAACCCCAAGTAGTCATTAGTAGTGTAGGAAGTCATGTTGAGACAGTCCCATATATAATCCATTACCAAACATGTCTTCAGGAGGTACATGCCAACCAATTGGGTCAAACCTATGTTAAACCTGAACCAATTGGGTAAATATTGGTTGTTTGGTCATTGACTCTTAATAAAAGTCAATATTTGAGGCTATCTTTAGATTTCGAATAAAAAATTACCCCTATATTGGTATCATGTCACCAAGATTGACATGGGATATAGAGAGTGGGTATCTATTTTAGAGTTTACATTATTCTATCCTCTCACTAACATCTATATTTCCAATTACTATGAGGTGAAGAGCGGTGTGGGACCGGGGTTGGGTACTCCCTTTTTTTAGGTACCAATGATGAAATGTGGGTGACCCTAATGTTGATAGAGGTATTAATCCTCTAAATATTGGGGAATGATCTATCCATGATAGGATTGGGTTCTTAGTGAATTCTTTTGGTTTTATTCTACCAATGAATAAATTTTTTCTTTATAAATGATGGGATAAGAAACTCCACCATTAGTTGAGGCACGATTCCCCCATCTATGGAGTTAGTACTCCCTCAACCAGTACAAGTTTCTTCTAGAAATGTTTGATTTATTAGGGTGAGAATTTCTATTATGTTAACTTGGCATAAGAAAATATTCTTCTAAAATAGATATGTTACTATGTCAAAATCATTTCCCCCATGGTTGGGAAAGTTGTGACCAAAGTAGATGTGGTGTATCCCACAGATTAATGATCATACATTCATGAGTTCTACTTTTTGAGTTACCCTAGTGGTGGTGTAATATTTGAGTCCATGGACTCATTATGTAATCAAAATTTTCTAATTCCTTACATTGTCATGGGGATATCAAGGAGGATGAGTTTTTTCCTATGGTGTGGGGTTTATTTCTGGTGTTATCATTCCCTACTAGATGAGTATACTATCAGGTTATAACCTTGTTTCCATTTATAGGGTTAGTTATGATTCAATTTAAAGATATATTTATAACTTCATATCATCTCTTCCTACAATATCATCTTTTAAATTTAGATTGAGTTGGATGGTTACTTGGTTTTTTCCATTATTGTGATCTAACTTATTATTTGTTCTTTCTTTTACTTTTGGGGTCCCATACAAGGTATTTTTATACTCACCCCTATAAGGTCCATCTATGAAACATGTGTTGTGTCTTTTCAGATGATGTATAGATCAAATTTGATCTTAAGGGAAAAATAGTTTGAATATTTAATGGTCAATAGTGCTTAGATATGTTGGGAGTTTGTGGTGTTAGTATATGGAGTCCTAGAGAATAGGGGGTTTCCTTACATTTTTTGTGGTGGTCATTGTGTCATTTATTTATTTATATTCCATATTTTCCAATTCTATATATTGACTCAGCATTATCTATGGATGACTAGTAATATCTGTATTAATTTTTCTCTTCCATTTCAGTTATTATATCTCATATCATATTGGAAGTTGTAATTATTTTTCATTATAGGAGATGTTTGTATGTTATTGTTTTTCATTCGGTTATATCCTACCATTTATGTTACGCCTTATTGATGAAATTCACCATCACCTAGCCTATTGTTGGTGCTCTTGGGGTGGAACTCCTAGCCTATATTTCATTTCAGGAAGTTCCTTTGTGGTTTGAGTCTTGTTAGAGTGGTATTAGAGCGGTTTATTGGTCATGGGATTGCATTTCATAGATAAGAGTCATAAAAGGGTCTTATTCTGAAAAATGTATACATTATTATTTGGGGTGTTTGAGTCTAGTTACCATAATATAGAGGATAGTTATAGTATTTGGTGATTGACACATTCCTACATAAGGACTCTAATAATATATTTATTTCCTTAAGTATCTAAATCATTATGTTAAAGAAATAGTTAAGTTGGTTCAGGAAACATATTTCGGTCAGTTTGTTGTAATTTTTGTAGTGTTATATCTGAAAAATAGTGATGTCACTATATGATGATTATATAGACTTTCTCATGTAAATGTATTTTCTAGAAGTGTGGTATGGACCTTGTATAGATAGTGTAATCATTGAAATTTCTCATGATATAATGATATTTAATAATAGATACTTCTATAATTTCATATCATAATATTCCCTAAATAATCCTCTTTGAATATCCCTAGTGTTATAAGAAGGTTTCTAGTGGATGAAATCACTTGTATTGGGAATAGGGTTAGGTACTTCCTTGTTCTCTGAATCATCATGAAAGATTGGGTCACCTTCATAATGGATAGAGGTGGTACTCCTTTGATGACAAGGATGTGGTTCCTCTATCAATAAAGTTGGTACTCCTTCAATGATAAGGGTAGAAGTCCTCCAATAGTAGGGTTAGTACTCCCATAAATATATGTATTTGAGGTATTTATCAACTAAGTTGGGTTTTCCTTAATGAAAGGGGTGTGGGTCCTCCACTAGAAGATTTAGTTTTTCCTCAATGTCATGGGTGTGGGTCCTCTATTATTTGAGTTAATAATAGACTAAAAATTGGGGTGTTGTTAATCACCAGTAGAGTTGGTAATCCCTTGATGATAAGGGTGTGGGTATAACTCCCATTGAATTTCAAGGTGTTTTATCGGATGCATATTAATTTTATCAGGTTATTTTTGGTGTTAGATATTGTTCATGTGCACATTCTAAAGGGTTGGAATGAGTTTATAACTAAGATTCTATAGACTGTATGACATCATGATATGGTTGTTGGGGGATAGAGCACTAGAGTGAGGGAGGGCATGTGAAAAAACCTTATGAGCTGTAACGTTGGTCCTTGTAGGGTGGATAACATATAGTTTATCCCTTGAGGGTTACATATCGTGGGAAATATATAGGATTTTGACCCCTTTTCTAGTTTTCTGGTGCCTTTGTCCTAGTCTAGGGACTACAACAAAACACTTCTTAGTGAGGTAGTGTAATAGAAAAACACCTGGAGTTGCACCATGAGCCACCAACAAGGTTGTTTTTTAGGTAAAGGTAGTAATTTCACCACAAAACCCCTTTTTTTCAATATCCCATCCTCTCCCCAAACCCTAACTCAACTTGAGTGACATAGGTCTTCTTCCTTAGGGGGATTTCAGATCATCCAACATCATCTATTGGATATTTTATGTTTTCTTCATTACATAGGATCTCTTTTGGAGATTCTAATTCCATCTAATCCCTAGTTTCCATCATTCTACTATGTTTCTTGTTTTCTATTTTTTTCGAGACCTAAAAGTTGTGATTTAGGGTTTATTTTAGTTTTTTGTTAGTACATGATTGAATCATTGAGTGAATTTTGGTGAGTACACTCTATTATGATTAATGTAGAAATCAATTACCATGTTATGCATTTTTGTATGAATTTTTGTGTCTCAATAGCATGGAGGTGTGTGTGCATGTACCTTTGAGAAATCTTCTTATGGTATCAAAGTGAATGGGTAGGTCCAAAGAGTGGTAGTTTACCCTTTATATGTGTATTAATTGAATTATGTCTCAGTTAAGGTGGAATTTCACCTTGATTTTTGGGTAATGGTAGGGCTATATACAATTGGAATTGACCTTAATGATGGTATTCAAGCTTGGATGAGGATATAATGGCTTGGTAAAATGTTGGAGGGATTGGGTGATGAGTCCCCTTTCTAGTGCTAACATTAATGAGTGTTTTTTATTATCGGTTAATATATAATCATTTATTTATAGGTCCACATTGAGTGATAAGATTTGGATTGGTACATGATGTTTCCTCCCCTAAGTGAGAAATTATGGGTTGGGTATGATAATTTAACCCACCCTTTAGTTAGAAAGTATGGTTTAAACATGATAAATGAAGAAATTCCGTCAATGATAAGCTGTGGGTCATGTTTAAATTTAATCTGAGGATTTGAAAGACACGTACTTCTGACATGGGGACTAAGTAGGTATGATTGTTTATTCATGGAATCCTAGTTACTAAATGATGACTCGGTACGAATTGAATGTTCATTTATTTATTTATTTATTTAGATTTTCTAATAAATCCAACACTACAAAACTGTTTTAATTATGATAAAGTTCCATTAGTGGCGTTGTAATAAGTTTATACTCACACCCTATTGAGTTATATAAATGATTATTTAGACTTTATGGTCAGGGATCCATCCATGGGTGAGGGACCTATAACATACTATTGATTAGGTGGTGGAGGATGATATTGAAGCGATGTCAGGATATACTCTAGGATCTTTTGAAGTGATGCCTCATTAGTTATTTATTTTTCTTTTTTACCATTTTATATACATGGATTTTCCACATTTGGGGATCACTTGACTTTATATACCAGTGTTTTATTACATTTTTATATTTCATGGGATGGTTATATTATTACTTCTATTGTGTGTTATTTTATAAGTTACCTTAATATTATTACTTATGTTACTGAATTACTCAAATGATTATCTAACATTGAGGGTGTAAACTCACCATGGTACCATCAAGACCCTAACTTATACTCAGGATGCTCTTGCATATGTGGTGTCATTCATGAGGTTAGGTTCCACACTATCTAGGACTTGGTGGTACATGATGGGGTTTAGTAAAATTTTATCATAGAACCTTTATTTAAGGCATAGTAAGATGTATATAGGATAGTTTAAACTCATGTAAGAAGTTATTATTGTTTCTATAAAATGAATTTATAGTGGAAAACTGAGTTTCTAGGGAAGTGATACCGCATTGATTGGTTGTGGTGGTATGGTTTTATATTGTTTCTCTAGTGTTGTGTTTTTAGGATTTATGGTATTTTCTATTTTCTGAGTTGTAAAGAGTAAGCAAGTTCATGTATCATGTAAAAGCATATAGGTTCACATTTCATATGAATGATTTGTTATGATTAGTATAGGGATAAAGATAATTAAATGAAAATATCATATATTTGGTATTTTATCATATACATCATTGATGAAATTTAGTTAATTTATACTGCTCAATCCTTTTATTTTTTTTATTATGACTCTGAAAGTAACATCCCAGTTCCGGGTGCTTCCCAGAGGTGCCCCATACCCTGTTGTTCACATGGCCTCAACTGCATTTACCCAAATGCCAGAGGATGCTGAAGAGCAGCGAGGGACTTGGGTGTGATAGTGGGAAAACTATGCCCTCATTGGAAGAGTAAAATAATTGATATAAACAGATAAAAATAGCATAAGAAGTAATAATACCATACAATAGTGAACAACAAATACTGAAGTAATAAACAACTAGAGAACATATAACATTGCATGATACATAGGTCTAGGAAGGCATCCAAATGCATCACAATGCTGAAATAAAGTACTAAACCCAAGTACAGAAAAAAATGTAAATAACTCCTCAGCATTGCAAGCCTCATCTTGGTCCCATGCTCTCCATCTCCAAAGCAGTCAGGTACTAAAAGTAGAAATGCACTTTACCTTATCTAGACTTGCAACAGTATAATCTGTTTGGGCCCAAAAGCATAACTGAAACAGGGTGTGAGATGAATCCCAAAAGTCAACCACCCAAATACTTGTTCCAAACAGTCAATTAATATATATGTCAAGCAATATGAAAAAGAAGTAATAAACAAGTAAGTACTCAAATGTAAACAGTACTATAGTTCCAATTACAAACATTTACATTTTACAATTTAACCAACCAATTAAAAATACAAGAAACCCTCTGGGAAAGTTATCACAAGCTTTCCCCTTTGGTTCAAACAATAATTCAAATAACCCTCTAGGTAGTTCTCTCAGCCAAACCCCTCTGGTTCAATCTACAATAAGAATATAACAAAGACTCTCTGAGAAAGAACCCAGCGTCAATTCCCCCTATAGTCTCATATAATCAAAGAATCTCTAAGGAAGCACTCACCATAAATTCCCCCCATGGGCTTTTAATGGTGAACTATAGACACTATGAGGAAGCACTCAACGTTAATTCCTCATGTGGTCTCGTAACATATCTATAGACACTCTGAGGGAGCACTTAGTGTCAATCTGCCCTATGGTCTCGCAACATGATAAATTAAAACAGACACTCTGGGAAAGCCCTCAATGTCAATTTCAACTATGGTCTCACTACACCAGGTTCCCGCAACCCTATATAAAGCATTTGTACACAAATTATAATGAGTAGCCAAAGTAAACCTCAAAGTACTACTTGGATAATTATCTAAAAGGCATAACACAACATATCAGATAAAGAATCACTCCATCCAAACAACACTAGGAATGTAAAATAATTATCCTGACTGGTAAAGATAGACCAAAAAGTTAAAAAAACACGGGTAAAACATCCATAGCATGGAAAGTTAACCCTATTCACAAACAATTAACCTCTATTCAAACAAACAAGGCATATCAGGGAATAACAAGGCTAAAACCCATAATTACGCAATTACCCATTCTTGGGTATTGGGAATTTTTTTAAATATAACTCAAATAATAACTACATAAAGGCCCAAACCACCTACCTCAACATTTTACAATCGATATACGCTGGCATTGGCCCTTGAATTGACCTAGAACATGGAAGATCTACAAAAACATCTAAAACATTCAACCGAAGCTATCTCATGAAAGAGGAGAAATCAATAGATGATGTTCAAGAATAAGGGAGAACACACCGATTCAATTCCAACATAATCAATGGCTGTCAAGTAGGAGTACAGATGGTGAGTCTGGGGCTCGGAGAAGATTCGTTGGCTTTAGTCGTTCCTAGACGAGGTAGACGAAGAAGAATAGGGTTCTGTCGATTAGACGTGACCCCGGTCCATTTAATAAAAACAATAAAGTGCACAACATGTTCTTTAAAAGTACACAACATGTAATTTCTATAACTGGTACTCGCTTTAGGCTGCCTCAAGGTCACCCCACACAACCAAATACTCACCCATTACACGAAAAGTACACGGTCACCCGCGACAACCGAGTAGACAACGTGTACTTATAAGTATATGGCGTGTACTCCTAAAATTTATAGAAACTCCACCTTTTCTCAAAAAGAACATAAAATAAAACCCATACATGAAAATCAGACTTGAATTCTTACAAAATTCCCCCCTTAAATAAATTCATCCATGAATTACACTAGCAAGGCGGCGTAGAAGAAGAATCCTTGAACAACTCTGGCCACTGCAATCGTACATCAGCCACCCTCTCCCAAGTCTCATTCTATACTCATCTATGCTGCCATAGAACATGTACTAGAAGAACATACCGGCCATAGAGTACCTTCACACATCGATCAAAAATCCATATATGATACTCCTCGAATGAGGCATCCACCTCAAACTCAACCTCTTAGAGATGAAAAATATGAGACGAGTCTGAGAAGTAACGTTGAAGCTATGAAATGTGAAAGACTTTGTGAATAGCCTAGTACCTCTGAGGTAATTGCAACAGATAGGCAACCAATCCAACTCTCTCCAAAACCTCAAACGGCCTGACGTATCTCGGTGAAAGATTATCCTATCTCTTAATCCTCCTGTGTCCCAACTTCGGTGTGACATGCATGAAAACATGAACTCTGACCTCTAACTCTAGAGGCCGTCTCCGTTGATCAACATAAGACTTCTGATGTGACTGCACAGTAGCCATCCTCTTCTGAATCAACTCTATATACTCTATGGTCTCTTGGACAAGACGAGGTCCCAGCATAACTGCCTCTCCTACCTCCATCTAACATAAGGGTGATCGGCATGACCTACCATACAAAGCCTCAAAAGCTGCCATCTGAATAGTTTTTTGAAAACTATTATTATAGGAAAAATCCATAAGAGGTATGTGATTCTCCCATGAACCTCCAAAATCTAGGATGCATGCCTAAAGCATTTCCTCAAGCACCTGAATCATACATTCAGACATGCCATCTGTCTCGGGGTGGTAAGCTGTACTCAAATTTACCTATGTACCCAAATCCTTATGTATCTCCTTCCAGACCTGAGAAGTAAAACTTGCATCCCTATATGAAACAATGTTTTGTGGAACTCCATGTAAACATACAATCTCTAATATGTACAACCTTTCTATCTCATCAACACTTAAGGTCTCCTTGACCGACAGGACATGAGAAACCATCGTGAGTCTGTCAATGAAAACCTATACTGCATCATTCCCTCGAGTTGATCTCAGAAAACCTATCACAAAATCCATCGCAACATCATTCTATATCGACTTGGGAATGAGTAACTACTGCAAAAACCATGATAGTCACTGATGATCTGTCTTTACCCACTGAGAGGTGGAACACCTCGTCATGAAACCATCAACATCTCTCTTCATACCTGGCAACCAATATTGACTGTGTAGATCACAACACATCTTGATGACACCAAGATTAACTTCCCAAACTATGGAATGAATGTCTCACATCAAATCATTACTTATGTATGCTGACACCCATACGCGCCCATGAAAACTCAAGATTTTATCCACACCTATGGTCCATCCAGAAATAGGGTCCTCTCCTTACACACTCTCTCGTAAGAATAGGCCTTTAGAATCTAATAGCTGCCTCATTCGCACTAGATCAAGTAGAGTAGAGGTAACAACTATAGATAAAATAAACGCATGTCCCAGTCTATCGTGAACCTCCAAATTCATCTCATAGAATAGATCCATAAGCTTCGACTCACTGCTGGCCTCCTGAACTGCATGTATCTAAGTCCTCCTACTCAATGAATCAGCCATAGCATTGCCTTTTCCAGAAGTCTAGGCAAGCTCAAAGTCTAAGGACTGAAGGTACTCACCCCACCTTATCTATCTCATATTCAGGTCACATTTTGTGAAGATATACATGAGACTTTTTTGGTTGGTGAAAACCAAAAAGTGCCCTCCCAACAGATAATTTATCCAATATCGTATGGCATAAAAAAGCCGCCAACTCTAGAACGTTTGTTGGGTAATTCATATCATGAGGTCTCAACTACCGAGACTTGTAAAGAATGAATCCTCCACCCTATATAAGCACTAATCCCAGCCCGATACCTGAAGTATCATAGTAAAATGTATAACTCTTGTCTGGCTATAAAAATACTTGTATTAGTGATGAAGTCAACCCCCATTTCAGCTCCTGAAAGGTGTAATAACAAGAATCTGACCATAAGTAATTCACACCTTTCTTAGTCAGACCCGTCAGTAGTGATGATAAGCATGAAAGTACTATATGAAATATCTTTAGTATCCATCTTTCCCTAAAAACCATCATACCTCGAAGACATTCTTCATATTCACCCATGAAACTACTGCTCTCACTTTCTCTTGGTCTACTGATACTCCTTTCACTGAGATAACATGACCCAATAAGTTAATTTGGTCAATACAAAAGTGTCATTTTGAGAGTTTATCATATAACTAATGTTATCTCAGTGTACTCAAAATGATATCAAGATGGGTAGCATGATCATGTCTAGTGTGAGAGTACACCAAGATATCATCCACGTAGACTACCATGAAAGAATCCATGTATGGATGGAACACTCGGTTCATCAGTTCCATGAAGACTGCAGACACATTCATGGGACCGAATGGCATAACCAAATACTTATATAGACCATACCTGTTTCGGATGGCTATAAGAGGTATATCAGATGGTCTAATGTGCAACTGATTGAAACTGGATCTCAAGTAAATCTTAGAGAACACCCGGTCTCCTCGAAGCAGATCAAAGAGATCATAAATCCTTGGAAAGGGATATCGTTTCTTGACCGTCAACAGGTTAAACATTTGATAATCCACACAACGTCTGAGGGTACCATCTACCTTCTTCACAAAAAATACAGTAGAATCCCAATGGGAAGTACTGGGTCAGATGAAACCCTTTTCCAAAAACTCTTCAACTACTTCTTGTGCCCCTGTAACTCTGGTGTAGCTCTCCTATAATGTGGAATAGACATCGGTGCCACTCCTAGAACAAGCATAATCGAAAATTATACCTCTCACTATGGAGGAAAACCTGAAAAGTCCTATGGAAATACATCACTAAAACGATCCACCACTAGAGGAAAGTCCATCGGTGAAGTCCCATGGCCGTCTAGATATAGACTACCAATATGGGTTGTAACTCCTTCCAATCCATGAGGCTCAGTTTTTACTCTGCTCGCCTGGAAATCCAATTCGCCCTTATATAAAAAGGATCCACCTTCTGGTGATGTGAAACTCACCCTACAATGATAGCAATAAAAAATAGCCTGGAAGGAAACTAACTGGTCCATTATGAGAATGAAATCAAAAAATTTCATCTCTAGGACATAAAGGACCCATAAGGGGGAATGGACACTGGTGACACTCTTGGAAAAAGATCAATATAAAATTCTACCTCTCACTTTGGAGGAAAACATGAAAATTACTCTAGAAATAAATCCTTGAAATGATCCACCACTAGAGGAAAGTCTATCTGTGAAGTCCCCTAGTCATCCAAATATAGACTAGCAATATGGGCTGTAACTCCTCCCAACCCATGATGCCTGGGTCCCACTCTGCTTGCATGGACATCCAATTCACCCTTATGTAAATAGGATCCACCTTCTAGTGATATGAAACTCACCCTACAGTGATAGAAATCAACAACAACGTAGAAGGAAACTATCCAGTACATTTTGATAATGACATCATAACATTTCATATCTAGGACATAAAGGTCCCATAAGAAGTGACACCCATCAATCTCAAGAGGGAACTCCTTGAATTGATGTACAGTAGCCGTTCTTTCCCCCAATGGATTGTCTAGCGTCATGAAATTATAAAAATAAAAGATACAGAGCCCAAGTCTCTCCACAATAGAAAAAGATATAAAACTATGGGAATCCCCTATATCGAAAAGAGAAAAATTTAAAACTAAGGCAACTAGAATAGTACCTTGAACAGTAGAGGGTCCATGATCTTTCTCCTTCTACGTCTTATATACTGTAAAATTTTAACCTACTCTGTGGCCCTATGACCCTACTTGACTACCCTGAGCTGATCCACCATGTTGTCGCTAAAAGAATGGAAACCGGTTACCATGGATGCAACCTCTACCTCGGTCTAAATGGCCAAAAGAACTCTAGTTCCCTGACTGATGAGAAACTAGTGGTTCTGCTCCTAAATGAGGAGTCACATTAGAACTCCTGTCACCAGCTGCTGGTGAGACGATCTGATAGTAGCACTGAAGATGACCCATCTTACCGCATGATCAGTACCCCACTGGGTCTCTCGGGAAATGTGGCATCAAATTCCTGACCTTCCCACACTGGTAGCATACCACCTAGATAATTGAAGTTGCATCCCGCCTATTCGGATCTCCACGTGTAGACTCTCTGTGGAACTTCATACTATCGGATGAAGAGGCACTCACTCTGGATGTGGAACCGCATTGGAACACATCTCGAGAATCCATCAGGCTGCTTTCTGTGATCAGTGCCTAGCTTTCTAGAGAATATATAGTAGTCAATATGAAGATGTTCATTTGCAATCAGATGTCTTGCTTGAGACCATCCTCAAAATTACTCATAAGGAATAAATCATCACCTCCTAGGATAGGTGTGAAGCATTGAAACTCTGTTAAGTGAGACGAATACTCCATAACTGAAAGAGTACCCTACTCAAGACTCATGAACACTCGGGCTTGATCGGCCCTCAAAATATCCGAGTAAAAGCAGTCGTAGAAGGCATCCTAGACATCATCCTAAGACAAAACCTACTTTAATACCACCTATGAGATCACATCCCACTATCTCTTGGAAGAATCTCGAAGCATATAGGTAGTAGGCTTGACCCTTCTCTCTGGAGGCGTCTCCAGATTCTCAAAGATCGTCAGCATGTCTTCTAGCCATGGATCTACAGCCTGGGGTCCTCCATCCCTTGAGAAAGTGAGAGGTTGCTACTGCAAAAAACATGCATCAATTCTTCCATTGACTAGGAAGGAGGTTGTTCTCCCTAGAAGGTATGCATCATCCTCATAAATCCCACTTAGAACTGTGCGTCAACAGCTGTGATAATAATGATGGTTGGTTCCAAGACAAGAACTTTAGAAGGATCTACTGGTAGTCCTTGATCATCTATGTCTGGTGTCTAATCACTACCCTGTAACTGGAGGACGTCTTTGTTTCATGACTCTATAAGGTCAAGCGCACACCTTAGATCATGATTATAAAAGAAAGAAAAATAGTAGTGTAAGAAGGGAACAATATAAAGAAAGCATTCAAGTTTTTCAAAACATGAGTACACAGCTTGTATAACCCCTACACAGAGTGTTCCTTTAAGCCTTCACATAGACGTGTATGTTTCCCAACCCAGGTTGTGTAACACCCCATACACATGGCGTGGTGTCCTAACACACATAGTGTACATGAATCCTTTTCTCCTTCCTAATTTCTTCTACATGACTAAGCCACACTGTTCTCCTAAAACAAGACTACACGGCGTGTCATTCTTGAACATGACATATAACACTTAAGTTTCAACCGCCTATGTCGTTAGACACACTGTCAGAGACATAGTTGACTCTACATGGCATGTTTGTGCCAGACACTGTGTGTACTTGAAAGGACATCACCGACCCGTGTTGTTCGTCACACGACCACTTACATGGCTGACTCTACACGGTGTGTTCCAGATGGACATGGCATGTACTAAAAAACACTCCATCAACCCATGTTGTTAGTCACATGGCCGGTTACATAGCTCTAAAACACGGCGTGTACATTTGGTACATGGTGTGTACTACCAAATATTTCCCAACCCCGTGTCTATGCCCACATAGCTAGTGACATGGTTAGAGACTACAAGGTGTGTACATAAGTACATGGTGTGTACTTAAGAAAAATAGTTCTTTCCTGAACAGAAGTATGCATGGCATGTATTAATCATTACATGTCATGTATTCTGGGTTTTTTCAGACAGGAAGCCTCATAAACTACTCCAAAATCCCAAAAAAACACTGAAATGAACATTAAAGTGAAAAATTACGATCCATGAGGGACCATACTCCCCCAAAAATCAAATCTTAGCATCCTATAAATGTCACATAAAAGCATAAAAATTTAATCATCCACAAAATTTCGATCCATGAGGGCCCATAACACCTCAAGAACAAAATTTTGGCATTCATTCAAACCAAACATTAAACAACTTAATACCCTATCAAAGAGTATGTATTTTATCAAGGCATCTATCACAATAGCATGCATATCTTGCACAACATCTATCACAAAAACATGAAATCACTAATTCACCATAAATGGCATGGAAAGAATGCATGAAATGTGATCTCTATCAAGTGCCTATATGATGCATGAGATGGAATACCATCATCTCATTGGGTTGTAACAGAAATAGAACCTCAACAACTTCAACAATAACAACAAAATACATGTGAATCACCCAATGGTGAAATCAAAGCAACTGTTATAATTGAAAAACTAGAAAAAATGAAATATACAAGGTAAATTGGATTTTCTGTGTACACGGGTTAGCTACTCCTGGGAAAAACTTATTACCAAGCACTTATTACTTCCTATCCTTGGATATAGGCTCCAAAAAGTAATTCAAGAAGAAAAGAACCAGCGTCTGATAGCACTTTGTAATGTCCTGGTTCAGGGTGTCGCCTAAAGGTGCCCTATACCTAGTTAGTTACATGGCCTCAAGTGAATTTTCCCAAATGCCATAGGCTTCCAACTAGAAGTAAGAGCCTTGGTTGTGATAGTGGGGAAACTATGCCATCATTGGAAGAGTAACACAACAGAAAGAAACAGACAATAATAGCGGAAGCAGTAATAATAACATTAAATAGTAAACAAAAAATACTGAAGTAATATACACATGGAGCACATATAATGATGCATGATACATAGGTCTAGGATAATATCCAAACATGTCACAATGCTGCAATATAGTATTAAACAAATGTACAAGAAAAACAAATAAAGAACTCGTCACCATTGCAAGCCTCATCTTGGACCCATGCTCTCCAACTCCAAAGCATCAAGTACCTGAAGTAGAAGGATGCTTGCTGTTATCTAGACTTGCAACAATATAATCTCTTTGGGTCCCAAAGCATGACCCAAATAGGGTGTGAGATGAATCCCAGTATTCAACCACCCAATGATCTATGCTAAATAGTTAGTGAATATATAGGGGAAAAAATATTCAAAACAAGTAATAAATAATGAATTACTCAAAAGTAAATGGTACTACAGTTCCAATTATAACCATTTACATTTTACAATTTAACTAACCAATTGCAAATAAAATAAACACTCTGGGAATGTTCTCACAACCTATCGCCTCTAGTTGAACCAAAAAATAAAATAACCCTATGGGTAGTTCTCACAACCTAACCCCTCGGGTTCAATCTATAATAAGAATACAATGAAGAATCTCTTAGGAAGAATTCACCATCAATTCCCCCAATAGTATCTTATAATCAAAGACTCTCTAAAGAAGCACTCGCCATCGATTCCCCCCATGGTATTTTAATGATAAACTACATACACTCTAAGGAAGCACTCAATGTTAATTCCTCATGTGGTCTCATAATGTATCTGTAGACACTTTGAGGGAGCACTCAACGCCAATCCCACATATGGTCTTGCAACGTGATAAATTAAAATAGTCACTCTGGGAAAGCCCTCAATTTCAATTTCCCCTATGGTCTCACTGCAGCAGGTTCCCGCAGCCCCATATAATGTAATCGTACACAAATGATAATCAGCAGCCAAAGTAAACCTCAATGTGCTACTTAGATAAATAGATACAAGTCATAGAACAACATATCATATAAAGAATCACTCCATCCTAACAACAATTGGAATAAAAAATAATTAGCATAACTGGAAAAGCTAGACCAAATGGTCAAAACATGAAAACATCGGGAAAAAATCCATAGCATGGTAAGATAACCCTATTCACAAACAATTAACCTCTACCCAAACCAAAAAGGAATAATAGGAAATAACAGGGATAAAAACCATAATTACACAATACCCTGTTCTTGGGTATTGGGAAGTTTTGCACATATAACTCAAATAATAACTACAGAAAGGCACAAACCACCTACCTCGACATTGTATGATCGATATAATCCAGTGTTGGCCCTTTAATTGACCTAGAACATGGTATATCTACAAAAAATTCTAAAGTGTTCAACCGAAGATATCTCATGAAAGAGGAGAAATCAAGATATGAAGTTCAAGAAGAAAGTAGAACTCACCGATGTGATTCCAATTCAATCAACGATGGTTGAATTGGAGTACAGGCGATGATTTGGGGGCTTGGAGAAGATTCATTGGCCTCAGTCACTCTTGGATGATACAGATGAAGAACAAAAGGGTTATGTCGATTAGACGTGACCCCGATACGTTTAATAAAAAAAGAAAGTACACGGTGTTTTATTTAAAGTACATGGTGTGTACTTTCCATTATCTGGCCCCTCTTTTAGTGTCCTCCCGGTCACCCCACATGGCCATGTACTCGGCCGTTACATAGCCAGTACATGGTCACCCACGGAAACCGAGTACATGACGTGTACTCCTGAAATTTATAGAAACTCATATTTTTCTCAAAAACACCAGGAAAAAAACCATGCCTAAGTAGAATACTTGGGTTCTTATAGTGATTAATGTGTAGGTACCACATTCTTGGGATTAGGCCTTGGTTAATTTATAGGAGTTATACCTTGTATTTGTGGGTAGACTTTAAGTGTGTGTTTTCTTGGTTTATTATGGCATGTTCCCCTATTAATTGCATATTTTTTAATATTTAATCTCTTAAAAGGATTTATGATTCTCCAATTTTTAATTTTAGAAAATTTTTATATGTATATTTCATATCATGGAATCTATATACTAGTATTGGGGCCCTCCCAATGTATAAAATTTCATGGTTTCACCCCTAAATGTCTAGGAGTTTCAATCTGATCATGGTTCTAATGTATCTCACATGGTGTGGAAAATAAAGACTCTTTATCTAGGGATATTTAATATAGTGTTGCTGTGATGTGAAGGTTCCCATAAGGCAGGGTATTTGATGGTGGATTTTTCCTGAGTCTTTCTACTACAACAACCTATATATTTTCATGGGATGGGTGGTCCTAATTATGTTGATGATTTTAGAAAGATTATTTAGGTGATATTTGAGCTTGTGGAGATTCCTGATGAATACTGAGTGACGTTGGTTATTTAGTTTCTATAAATACCTTCCATGAGGTGACGGGGCTTGATGATATAGGCTTGGAGGTTTTAGGGTCTTTTTTGGGTTGATCTTAACTATATTTTTTTTTCAAGGATTCTATTCATGAGATGGTGAGTCTTGGATAGAGCTCATGAGTTTTTGGAGCACCAAAAAGGGATAAAATATTTCATTAAATATATAACCCATTTTAGAGAACTAATTCACTTTTCTCCTTTGTTGGTCATAAATAATGATTAAGAATCCAAGATATATAAGATTGGACTTCACCCTAAGGTGATATTCTAGGTATGAACATTTGACCTAACCTCATACTTCAATGTGGTCTTTAAGGATATCAATATTAAATTTTTTTATCATATGAGAATATATTAGGGATTACTTCCCTTTTCAATAGGATTAGTGGGGGTCCTTTCAAGTGGATTTTTAGCACCTCTTATATTGGTAGTAATAGGTGGTTTGAGGGGATGTTATAGGGCAGAAAAAGGTAGGTTGGGTAGGGAAGGGGGTGTCTCCTTCTCTAGGAGGGTCTCCCTCTATGCGCTTTCTATATGGGAAGTGTAGAAATTACTATAGGATGTGTTCAAGTTAGATGATAGAGTGAACTTTGTGTGATAGAATGGGACATCTAAATTATTTCTATTTTAGGATATCCCAACCAAATATGTGAAAAGGATCAAGACAAATGTAGTTCTCTGAGGTTTGGACAAATAGACCCCAGTTGGATAGTTGATTTTTGTATCAAAGGTCAGAATATGGAATTATATAAGGGTGTTAGGGGTATCCATAATAGCAGGCAGCTCATGAGTTAGTTCTTCAAGTGAGTTAGGTATCACAAGGGTAGGGTCATGGATCCAAGGATGATTAACATTACGGTTTATACTAAGTTATGGATGAATGAATTGTGGGTCCTCAAACAGTTCGAGGTATGGTTCTGATTACCTAAATGATTTTTGTTTCATTGTTTGATACATGAGATTTACATTCCATAATTGTATTCCCTAGTTTTGTCTGAGTTGGGTACGACCATGGAGTTTTCCCTTGGGTTATTGTCTCTTGATACATCAATTGGTAATAGTTTTGATCATCTTTACATGTGTTTGGTATGTTCTATAGTGGTTGGAGGTAATGGGAATTTCTGAGTTTCCTAGTCTTGTACATTGTGAATTTTGTTGTAATTTTGGGGTTGGATTGGCTAATGCATTATCGAGATCACATTGACTGCTACCAGAGGTGGGTTTTTTACCTCTCTTTGGGAGAGGAGAATATTTGTATTTATTACAACACTGGTGGTGGGAATGGTTCTTACAACTGACTAGTGATAATACCAAACATGTTTCCCCCAATGGTAGACTAGTTTTGGTATATCTACCCAAAAGACTTATCAGGGTTTAATCTTGAGAGGGAGGTCTAATTTCTTATTCACATCATTCTAGGTATATATCTTACATAAATTCCAATTTATTATATGGAACCAAATGAACTAATGGTGCACAAGTCGTAGCCCAAGGATCTATAGGTGAAGGGGCTTATTCATCCAAGTAACTCTCGATGGGGTGATATGTTTTTATTCACGAAGAAGGAAGATAATATCCTTAGGTTATGTATGGATTACCAAATCTAAACCAGGTTATTAAAATACTTTTTATACCTTTTCAAGGATTTATGACATGATTGAGTAATTAAGTGGATCTCAATGGCTGTCCAAGATATATATGTGACCAGGTTACCATCAATTGTGATTCAAGAGAAAGGATATAATAAAGATTAAATTTAGTATATGATATTGATTATATGAGTATGGTTTGATTACATTTGGATTAACAAATTAATTGGTGGTGTTCATGGTTCTCATGAACTAGATTTTCCACCCCTATCTGGGCTCCTTCTTAATGGGGTTTTTCATTGACATATTAGTTTATTTATAGACCTAGGAATCACATGTTTATATCCTTGAGATTTTATTAAATACAGTTTGGGAACATAATATTTTTTAAATGTATTAAAAGTCCCACTTTTGGATTAAATAGGTGTTCTTTATTGGACATGTGATCTAAGAGGTAGGGATTTATATCAATCCATAGTAGTTGGAAGTGGATATATCCTAGTCTCAGGACATGAATGTATTTGAGATTAATATTTTATTTGGATTGTTTTGGTATTATCAATGGTTCATTCAGGAATTATCTCACTTGGAATCACCCATGATTGGGTTAACCAAGAAGGTTTTCAAGTTCAATTGGACAAACAAGTGTGTATATGATTTCTAAAAATTGAAGAATTGGTTGACACCCACACTAGTTATGATTCATCTTGGCCTTGATATTATTTATATGTTCTATTAAAATTCCTCAACAGTTAGTATAAGAGACATTATAATTCAAATGGATTGGGTGGTCACTTAAGGGTCTCATTAGCTACAAACCCACATGCATAACTATCCTTTCCAAAATTTTGATCTAGAAGCAATGGTTCATGCCATAAAGTATTAGTTACAATATATTTTCATTGATAGGTTTTTCATCTACAATGAACACAATATCGTTTAATATATATTCTCCCAGTGATACTTGATTTTTTGGAAGAGGAGTTTCATCATGTATCCTAAGACACACAAATTCAAGATGTAATATTCTCTAGGAAATCGGGCTTTCATTATGGATTCATTGTGTAAGAGTGACCAAGAAATTTTATTTCAAACTTCATAATAGGATTGGATGCTGATTATCCTACTTTTAGATTATAAGGAATATGGGTTGGAAGATTTAAAGGTGGTGGTTTGTGCCCCATTGACTATTTTTACTTTGATAATGGATCGAATGATATCCAGCTAGATGGCCGATTTGAATTTATTTATGACATGGGAACAAGTCATTGAGGATGATACCATCTTGGGTTAGACTCAGTACATAGATGGTGTGTTTTAAATCCATAATAAAGTAGGGGTCCCAAATTAATGAGGTAAGATCTAATGTAGGACTCTCATACCTCATGATGGGATTATATATAGATTAGACTAAGATGTGTTGAGATATGAGTTGATGTTTTTTGGTGGTTGGGTATGAAGAAGGATATTATAGGGAATGTTTTTGATACCTTACCTATCAGAAGATAAAAGTAGAGCACTAGTAACTGAGTGGTTTCATTCAACCCCTTCCAGTTTCAGTATAGAAGTGGGATGCAGTGACCATGGAATTCCTTATAGGATAACCTCAAACCAAAAAAAGCCATGATATAGTGTGGGTGGAAATTTATTAGTGGATTAAATTATTTCATTTCCAACCTATTCAAGAGGCTTTTTCTGTGGAAGATCTAAGAAGGTTATATGTAAAGGAGGAAGTGTGGTTTCACGGTTTTCCTATGAGTATTATTTTGGATTGGTATCTATGATTCATGTTGAGATACTGGCAGATCCTACAAAAGGCCATGGGGTCTCACCTGAAAATGAATTCTATATATCAACTATAGATGGATGGATAGTTATATTGGATGATCTAAATATTGTATGATTTTCTTAGGGAAATCATTCATGATTTTGGAAGATCTTTTCATTACCATGTAGTGTTAACAGATCTTTTCATATTGAAATAGATATTGGGCCTTGATCTGGATGTCACCCATTGAGGATCTTTATGGAAGATCATTCTTCTTCTTGTTGTTTTGGTTAGAATAAGAAATTTTTTCTTTGATCTGATCTAGTATTTTTCTAGAAACCACAAAGTTAGTGAAGTTCATCCAGAAGCGGTTAGTTACCACACAGAACATGAAGTATTTATATGCTGACCAGAGGTAGTTACCCTTGGAGTTCTTGGTGGATAACCAAGTGATATTACTAGTATATTATAGATTTTATAGTTGAAAATTGAAGAAGTAATTTAAGTTCACAACATGATACATTGGTTTGTTCGTGATTTTGGATAGGATTGGGATGGGGGCTTATTGGTTGGATTTTCCTCCTTGGCATCAAGGTATGTAAGATTTGTTTCATTTTTCACAAAAGTATGAGTCAAACCCTACATCGGTGATTGATGATGATTAGAATGATGTTAAGTTAGAGGAATATAATTCATTTGAGAAACACCAAATAAAGATTGTATACTTGAGTGAAAGGTTATTTCATGGAAAAATAATTCCTATTGTGTGAGAATTATAACAGTATGGGAAGACCCAGTATGAGACTTGGGACTGGGAATCAGATGTGCAAGAAAAGTGGTTGGATATATTAACCCAATACCTCTAAATACGATTCTTTTGGTGAGAAATCCATACCAGGTTGTTTTGGGGTTTTGAGGTGGCTTTCAAGAAGATTGTATTGAGTTTTCTTGACTTTTTAGCTGAAATATTGAAAATTGTATGTCCTCACAATGTGGTGGATGGGGATTGCGGTGTAGTCAGTAGAGCATGGGAGGCTATATGGAACAACCATAATGGATTTTTTATAGGGAGTTATGGGGTGGATGACTTATGGTGTAGAACAACTCCTATGGTGGAAGGGTAATCAATAGGGATCAACCCACTATTTGTAACACTAAGGATAAAAATTCATTACCAAGGTAAAAGTAAAGTGGGGTAAAGGTTAAAAATGATAATTTTTTTAAACACTTAAGTTGTTTTATAAATGATTTGGTGAGGTTATTACAGATACAAACTCACTTGATCCTTATTTTTTCAATTTTTTGGTACTTTGACCTTGTAATAGTAATGTCAAATTATTATAAATGTTAAGGGTTCTCCCAAAACTACCCTTCCCTTAATTTATAAAAGGGTAACCCATCCACCACTTAAATAATTAACTTCCCTTAGAATTTATAAAGTATTATATGACACATTTATCTTCCTATAACCCTTTCACAATTCCAAAATCCTCTAATCACTATAATTTATCATACAAACTTCATTTTGAAGGAGAATTGCTAGCGAAAATTTAATCCCCTTATGTGAGTATCCACTTTTTCTTAGTGTTTCTTTATTAATTTTTAATATGCTAAAATTATCTAACCTTTTTAATATAACTAAATCATCCTCATTAGTATACATAAATTTTGTTATATTAATTAAATAATAGTTATTCATTCCATTCCATCCACTATGAAGAAACAAAACATTGATCATGAATACGTGAAGACAACCACCTCCATGATGTGATGTGGTTTGTTTTTCATTATTGTATATTGAGAATTGTTTTAAGAGTTTATTTTATGAAAAAATATTTTATTTATGTCACACATAAAATTCTTTAATAATCATTTTATATATTCCATATTTCAATCCATTTGTTGAGAAATGAGATCATTAATCATGCACACACGCGGACTACCGCCTCAATGAACAATGAATGTTTTTATCATCACCACCCATAATGGACGGTTCTAAAAATTTATTTACTAAGGATATATGATAATTATGAAATATTTAAGCTTATGAATATTTCATATTATCATAATCTAAATACGTTCCCTTACTCAGGAAAACCTTATAATACCTTACTGTTTGTGTTAGTTTTACAAACTATGTGAATGATGTTATAATGTGTCTATCATAAATGATTAAGGGATCACTATAAAAAGAAGCATATTAGTGGTGTTTTTTGTGGGGGTTCGGCACCACCCCCTCTAAATTTTTTAACATTATTTTTTATCCTTTTTTTTATTTTGGAGGAGGTTATATCAAAACTGCGGCTAATTTAATAATTATTGGTGCTATATATTCGGTTGTATTTTGGGGGAGCTATAAATATAAAATGTATTTTGATATATATATATATATAAAATTGTTTTTAATGGAAATAGTGGACGTTCACAACCCCCTCTAATTTATGATATTTCAGGGGGTTTAAGAACTGCTGATAATCCTTTAGATTAGAGGGGGTTTGAACCCCTTCTAATTTAAAAAAATAGAAGGGGTTTTGAACACCCTCTAATTGATGAAATTAGAGGGGGGTTTGAACCACCTATAATTGATGACATTAGAAGGGGGTTTTAACCCCCTCTAATTAACCACTAATACCTTTGATTAGAGGGGTTTCAAAACACTCTAAATTTTTATATAAGGACATTATATAAATACTTTGAATATATACTTATACTTATAAAAAATGTATAGATTTATAAATATTGGCTTTGATAATATAAATGTAATTATAAATACTTTTATTCAAATTTATATGTGGTTGTATAAATACTATACATTTATATTATGATTTATATTATACATATATTATATTAAACACATTTATATTGTATATTTTTTATAAATACATTTATATTATATTATGCATACAAACATATATAATATAGGACAAATTAAATATAAATATTCATATGCATATATATTATATAATTATATATATATATATATAATATTATAAATATTTAATTATATATAAATTTTTATATATTATATAATTATTTTATATATATTATAGTATACCGTATTAATTATAAATTAATTTTGTATATATATATATGTCATTTAATTATATTATATATTTTCAATTATACCAATGTATTTAGTTTTATATGTATATATATATGATATATTCTAAATGTATATAATCACGTACAAAAATATATAATATAAATTTATCTAGTATAATATATGTACAATATAAATCATAAAATGAATAAATTTTTCGTATTTATAAAACCATCATATAATTTTAATAGTTTAAAAAACAAGTGTAATAATAATAATAATAATTAAAAGTATTATTCTTTCACACACAGACATATATACAAATATATAAAAATGATTATATAAATTTATATACTATAGTTATATTATATCCAAAAATATTATACAAATACATAAATACACACACACAGATATAAATGTATTTTCAACTATATATTTAAATATATATATATATATGTAAATATAATTATTTATATATTTATTATATATAAGCAGATAAATATATATATATATATATTATACACAAATATATTATATTTTATCTAATATTCATGTATCTAATAGTATATATATATATATTATTGAAAAATCTATACATCATATATTGTACACAAATACATCATATATATATATATTATACACAAATATATATATATATATATATTATAGATTATACACAAATATATATATATATATTATATAAATATTATACACAAATATATCACATATAAATATTTCTCTATATTTAAAAATTTATTCAAATAATAAATATTTGAATCACGTGCCTAATATGTATAAATATAATAATTTTTAATTAATAAATATAGATTTTTTTGCATAGTGGAAAAGGTGATATGGTATATGGTCTTGGATAGTGGTTCAAAACCCAATCATTAATGTATTGAGAAGGGTAATGCATGAATATGGAGGAGGGACAACACCTTGGTGGGTGTGTCATAGTGCATTAGTTAACTTGAGGGAAGGGGTATGGGGAATAAGTAGGGGGATGGACTGGAGGGATGGGGAGAGGGGAACATGCGGGTGTCATATGAGAGGCAAGGTGGTGCAGGGAATAAGATAAAAGGGGTGGGGGTGGTACAAATTAAAAAGAATAACTATATTAGAGGTGGATTTTTTAACTACCTCTAATATGTCCTCTATTAGAAGGGGTTAACCCCCCCCCCACTAATATATCCCTTAAATAGAGGTGGTTTGAACCACCTTTAATATGTAACATACTCTTCTAATAACTGCTTTTATTCAAGTAAATAGATTAGAGGGGGTTAAACCCCCTCCAATATAAACTTCTATAATGAAATTTGAGAGGGTTTTAACCCCCTTTACTCTAAATTTTGCTAATTTTTCTACTACTTTACCAGGGGTTCTTGAAAACCACCTCTAATATAGCCCTTAAATGGAGGCGGTTCAAACCACCTATAATATGTAATGTACTCTTCAAATAGCGGCAGTTTCTAACCGCCCCTATTCTGGTAAATATATTAGAGGGGGTTGAAACCCCCAATAATACGAGCTTCTGTGATGAAATTAGAGGGGGTTTTAACCCCCTCTAATCTAATTGTTTCTAATCTTTCCACTACATTAACAGTGGTTCTTCAAGACCACATTTAAAAATATTAGGCCGACACATTGGAAATAGTTCTTTATAACCACTATTAATGTGTTTAGAGGGGGTTATAACCCCCTTTTAAACTAAAAAAATAACCCCCTCTGATTAGGTCATTTTTTTTGTAGTGGATGTCTTATAATAGTAATATAATATATTAATAATTATAATAGATATAATATTTTATAATGGTTTTGGCAAGGTGTTATAAATATATTAAATATTTATTAATATATCACCTTTTAGTAGTTAAACACATCAAAAACTAGTTCATCACAATTTTCATTTTTACAAGTTGTATTCATGTATTTCACCTATGAAAAAAGGACCTAAGTAATATGTTAAAAAATGATTATTATACATTTAATGATATTTTAATAATGAACTTAAAACCTCTGAGAGGGAATCAATATCTTCTTCATGGAGTTTATATGAAACAGGAAACCAAAAGTTATAACATTCCGTAATGAAAATAAACTATAATATGTTAATATATTTAAAATATATGGTAATAAATTAATTGTAAAGAGTATACTTTGTTTATATTATTTTTTTAATGCAATGTATTAATATATATATGTTCATTATATATGATTTTAGAGCATGATCGAGTAAGTAGAATACAAGGTAATGGTTTTCAACTCAAATTCCACTCTTTGAGATATGTTTGGTATAATGTATCTAATTTAATTTACATGGTGTATATACTACCTTTTTGAGATATAATATCATGAATCACATTTTAATTATTTAATATGAAGTTAAATTACAATCCCACTCTTTAAATGGGTTTTTATTCAAAAGTTTCTAAATCTGTAACTGTTTTCTTGCCTCTATTCTGATTATTTGAGACATAATACATTTTGTGCAACATGTTTCTTTTGTATGGTTCATTCATTGACCGTGGATATATTTTTATCATATTATTTTTATTCCATGGTATTTAATATCAAAACAATTTCCCCTTATTCATGTGGATATTTATTTAATTGTTTCGTTTGTGGTATGGATTTTGGTAACTTAATTTTCATTCATTAAGTTATGATCATTCTCTTGAACTTATTTCATATAATTTTGATGTATTAATAGAATTAATTTTATTATGTGGTGTTATATAATTTTTTGTAGAGATATAAATTTCAACCACATAAACTGTAGAAAAATATTTATCATTTTTCCGGATATGATGCTCATAAGGAATATTGACAACTCAAGTTTCTTTTCCTTGAGTAATACGGTTTCATCATGACCTTATTTCTTATGCGATTGGATTCTCCCACCTTAATAATGAATTTTATGGTAATTTATCTTCCTATATGGTGAAAATATTTTTTTATACAAATTAATTTTTGTAACTCTTTTTACAATGTGATTTTTAAAAAATGGTATTTTTTCAAGATATTAAAACGGGTTTTTCATTTCACTTTCATGAATTTTTTCTTCTGCTTCACATTTATCCAAGATAAACCTTATTTATGTTAAATACACTATCATTAAAAAATATTTTTTAAAAATAATGGGTTTCATGGAGTTTTCACTTATCGTTTTGAAAAAAACTTTTGGAATTGAACAATAACATTCACTTTTATATTAATGTTTAAAATGTTTTCTAAAAGAACTTTTAAGTTTTCTATTCCATTTCGATTTTCATTTCCAAAAGGATTTACCCTAATTGGGTTTATGTTTCCCTATTTATCATCTAGAATATATTTATATTTTAGGGGAATGAACTCATGGTACAAAAAATCTAATTCCTGATCCCTTCTCTGGTGGTATCATTCAAAAATTATTTTTCTAGGATATTTTTCATATATGTCAACATCCTTCTAGGTTTACTTTATTTCTATAGGGTTTTGTTCTTTGGAAACCATAAACCATGATTCTTTGGATGTATTATGATCATGTTATTCTACTATTGACTTATCCATATACTCATTTATTTATATAGTGTGAACATCACATTTTACATATTTCGGATTGGATGATTTTAACCTAGAAAGAATGTTATGTTATTGACATAGGGAAAATTATTAGCATTCTGTAAGTTGTTATTCCAATATGGATGACTATTGGAATTTTTATTATTTATTTTTTAACCATCCACATAATTTAACTTGATTGGTTATGATCAGTCTATCCCTTTTATTGACATTGGGAAATGTATAGACATTCTTGATGATTATTGGATGATAATGTAAGTTGATCATGTATTTTTTTTATGTATTATTAATTATATGGATAACCAAGTTATTATTCATAAAAATATTACATAAGTAATGGTGTGAAAGGTATTGTTGAATCTTATGGTGAATGCATTGGACTTAATCTAGTGACAAGTGGGGATCTGAATTATATAGCCCCTCGATTCATCGATATATCTCATGAGACAAAAAAAGTTGGGTTTTGGTGTATAAAAATTAGTATAACCTAATAATATCTTGGACTAGGGTCTTGAAATCATGTTTTTGATGTTCATAATTATGTATTACACCAGCATAAGAAAATTATTATTGATATCCATGTTTTAATTTTTATCATGGATATATCAAGCCCTAAATTTAAATTTATTATGTATTATTATTGTTTACTTATTCATGCCACAATATTTATTCCATGTTTATTCCATGATTACCTCAGTTGTATGATTTCCCTTACTAATCATTTGATCTCACAACTTCTTATGTTTCTATTCCCTAGGTTATGAATAAAATATTACACATGATTATTCTAACTAGATAGCTTGTGTGTAGAATTTTATGGGAGATGTTGAAGACTAATTATTGACTAAGTAGTTTCTTATTCAGTGGAAAAATTTCTATTGGTTGAGAAATCCATGGGATTCATTTGTTTATGTTTTTTCAGATTTTTATATATCTTTAAACCAAAAAGGTCTTAAGAATGTATGCAATATAATATTTTATTTATGTCATGGAATTATAGAATAGTAATGTATAAGAATCTATAGTTGATATTGAAGCCAATATGTAAAGTATATGGTTGTGGATCCAGATCTAGGAGTTAAGATCTGAGGTGTCACAATTTTTATCAGAGTAGGTTTTAGATAAATTTGGAGATTATGATGTTTTTTGGATAATTTAGGGGTTGATATGTTGAGAATGACCATAATTTTAAAGTTGTAGACCACCCTTTGGGATATTATATGATTTAATATTAAGTTAATAATGAACATTTTATTTCGGAATTAAGATAAAATAACATTAGTAAAAACATTGGGGAAAAGTATAGGAGAGAATTCAAAGTATAGGATATCATAACAATGTTTTGGAAAAGTATATACTGTGTGTTTCTATAAAAAAATTTCATCCCTTTCTGGATACTAAAAGCGGATGATGACTATTTCATAGATGTACCTTTGGGTAATAACACCGAAAAGGGTGTATTGGGTATTAACTTGATCGTCAACTGGTGCAAGAAAAAGATGCCTAACTACACAACTTGTTTCACAATATCAGGGGATATGGTATAATTTATTGACATTTTCTATAATTAAACCATTCTGAGGGATTTTAGTATGATTAAAACTAATTATGTTAGAGAACCTAATATAAAAATTTCCATGGATAACCAAGGATTGAACAATAATATTCATAGGTTGATCCAAAAGTTTTATATATTAAAAAAAGGTGCCATAAGTGAAGATATATTAAGATTTATGTTTTCATATTCATAATTAAGTTATTATCATAACCATTTTGATTTTAGTATTTGGAGAAGACATGATCATGAAGATAAAGTTGAGAAAAGTATGTATCTAGAAACCTATATGTCTTATAACTAAATAATGGAGCATAAAAAATTGGTCAATAATTTCAATATATGCCTATTATGATGGGAAATGTGAGTTTACTAGTCATACACATGGTATTGATATTTATATATTATTGAATCCTTTATCAAAGTTATACTAGTATATTCAAAAACAAATATGACGATTATTTAAATAATCAAAGGAATTTATTTAATAATTTTTCTTTTAAGGTATGTAAACATATATTAAATGGTATTAATAACCATAAAAATGATTTTATTTCATGATTCTATTTTTGGTCATAACTATGTTAAAACGAATGATTTAGGTATGTACAACTGTTATAATTAATATATGCTTGATGTTGAGATAATAAAGGGTGGTTTGATTTTGAGGATGTAATTAGTATGTATTGGTAAAATTTGAATTTATAATTGAATCATGATATTTTTTTGAGAATTTAATATCATTTTTTGGATTATAATATAAATATACTCGTGTATGAACTTATGAACTAGTGGTTACTATCATTTATGGGTTAAGGATAATGTGTTTTTTAGTGGAATATATTACTACATTGTTTTTTATTTACATAAAGATTCAAATAGTTTTGGGATATGTATGTTATAGATAATATATTTTTATGGTATATACATACTTGGGTATGTGATTTTAGGAATGATTAATGTTTTTTAAGGAAAGATAAGTAACTTGGTACGACCTAAGAGATTATGGTAGATGTCATATTATAGGTTATACCTCAAATGATGAATATTTTAAGAATACCCTTACCTAGATTCATTGATGTGTGATAATTAAAATTATTAAGATGTAATTTATTCAGGGGGAATGTAATTCCATGATATCTTAGTATATTATTCCCCTTAAATAATTCTATGTTTTTGATAGCTTACACCACATTCCATACTAAAAATAAATGAAACCACTATATATTTAGTTAAAATATAAATATGTATGTAATACCATTAAAACATAGTATTTTAATTAGAAATAATGAATAAGAGTAACTTCATTATGAAATATATGTAAAATTAAAACAAATTAGAATTTTAATATAAATGAATTTCAATTTGTTTATCCAAAATGATTAAAATGGTTGTTTATTATTTTGAAAAGTATTATTATAAAAATATTCCTTTTTATGTGATATGAATTTATATTTCAATAAAATAGGATTAATTATGTTAAACTATTTATGATATTAAAAATTTGTTAATAAAAATATAGTAGGTAAAATATATGAAACACGAATAATAATAGTCAATATTTGAAAATGTAATTTTCAAATAAAAAAGGGTTTTCAATATACATTGTAATGTTATTAAAAGATTGAATTTATAAATTTTAGAATCAAAATTTGATAATATGGACAAGTCTTTTGTATTTATAATAAAAATATTATCTTAATATTATGTTTTGGGTTTCTTCCAAAAACATTGGTTTTAGGTGAAAAATACGGTTTTAACAAAATTATAATTTTTATGATTTTATCATAATGTATGTGTATCATAAATGTTTATAAATCCTTTTAAATAATAAAATATATTTTAAAGAATACAATAGTTCATTTTAATATATTATTTGAGATTATAAATCCTATTTCCAATATTATTAAAAATAATATATTCATTTTATCATAATGTGTGTTTAATAACTATGTATTACACAAAATGTTTATGCTTAAAACACACTTTTTTTCTAAAAAATGATTTTACATATTATTTTCACAAATCTAGAAATTGAATTTTCAAGACATTAGATATTTTATTTGATAAAATAATATCAAAATTTTAAAATCATAGGGTTTAAATTAATTAAGGGGTTGATTCTTAATTTTTTCATTAATATTAACTAATAAGGTTAATAATTAATTAACTAGAAAAAATTAAATTATGGAAAAAGATAAAAGTTTTAAAAGAAAAATCCTTAAAACACTAAATTTATCTTCGAAATGAGTGTTTGAGGTGAGTTTCAATGCACACTAATTTTACAATTATATTTTTTTTATTTTGATCCATTTACCTTGGAATAGTGACATCACATTACTGAAAATGTTAAGGATATTCCCAAAACTACCCTTACCTTCACTTATAAAAGGTAAACCCTCACAACACTTAGAGAGTCACCTTAACTTTGGATTTATCCTTTAATTTATATAATATTTATCCTCTTATAACCTTCTCTCACATCCAAAATCATCTCCTCACTATTATTTAACATAAGGTATTTATTTCAAAGGGAATTGTTTAGTAGAAATTCAGGTCCCCGATGCAAGTATCCACTTTTTCTTAGTGATCCCTTCATAATTTTTACAATAAAAAATTATATAACCTTATGAATATAATGAAATAATTATCAGTTTTATACTTATATTTCATTATATTAATAAAAAATAATTATCCATTCCATTCCATCTACTAAAATATACCAAAACAGCAATCATGCATATTCGTAGACTACCACCACCGAAATTTGATGTGGTGCGTTTTCCATGAATACCTCTCAAGGATGGTATCGAGATTGGATTTGATGAATAAATATGTTTCATATTTAATAAATACTATTATTAAATGTTTATTTTTTTATATACCGTCTTTCCATCCATTCCTTGACAAATGAGATCATTAATCATGCACACATGCAGACAACCGCCTCTATGAACAATTGATTTTTTTTATCATCACCACCCATACTGAATGAATATAAGAATAAATTTTATGAGGATATGTGATAATTATGAAATTTTTAAGATTATTAATATTTCATATAATCATCATCTAAATACATTCTCTTACTCACGAAAGCATTATAATAAGTTACTATTTGGGTAGGTTTTACCACCTAAATGAACAATGTTATAATGCTTATATTAGAAATGATTATGTTTTGTAATATAATGGTAATATAATATAATTTATATATATATATATATATTAAAGTTTCTATAATTGTGTTGTTAATATTTAAAATATTTATTAATATATCACCTTTTGATTGTTAAACTGATCAGAAACTAGATCATTACAATTTCTATTTTTATGAGCCATATTCATGTATCTCGCCTTATAAAAATGGGACCTAATTAATATTTAAAAAATAATTATTTTTCAATATTTAATTAAATTGGAATGAACAACATGAAACTGTTTAGTGAAAATAAATCTTGTCTTCATGTAGTTAATATGAGACAAGAAATTGAAAGTTTTGTCATCTAATATTGAAAATAAAGTATAATTGGTTAACATATTTGAAATATATGGTTATAAAATGATTTTAAAATGGATATTATGTTTATATTTGTGTTATAATAAAAGTTATTGAGGTATATATATTCATTATACATGAGGTTAGTTCACAATTGAGTAAGCAGGAATACTTTGTTAAGGTCTTCATCTCAAATTTATCACTATGATACATGTTCGGTATTATGTGCCAAATTTCAATTATATGGTGTATTTAATTCTTATTTCAGCTATAATATCACGAAATATATTTTAATAATTTTTTTAAGATCAATTACATTTCCACTCTTTCAAGGGGTTTTTATTCAAAATTTCTAAAGTTGTAAGGGTTTTCTTAGTCTCAATTCTAATTCATTGAGACATAATACATTTTGGGAGTCATGTTTTATTTGTATGGTGTATTCACTACCCATGGATATATTTTTATCAAAAAAAATTATTTAATGGGATTTAATATCCAAATCATGATCCCTTTTTTAAGTGGTAATTGATTTAGTTTTTTTCACTAATTGTAATGATTTATGGTAAAAAACATTTATTCATTGAGTTATGACTGTTCTCTTGAAATTATTCCAAGTAATTTGGGTATATTCTACCCATTTATTTTATTGTTTGTTATTCCCTAGTTGCTTTTCTAAATATATATATATATATATATATATATATATATATATATATGACTACCACATAACCCCTTGATATATATTTCTCATTTCTTGGTATTTGTTTCTCATAGGAATTATTTATAAATCAAGTGTCCTTTACTTGAGTTATATTTTTTCATCATGAAATTATTTCTTCAATTCTTGGATTATCCAAAATTAATATTTAATTTTATGGTAATTTGACTACCCTTATGTTTATAAATATATTTTTATTTAAAAGAATATTATTTCACTCTATTGAAATATTATTTTTGAACAAAGATATTTTTTCTATTTGAAAAAGGGGGTTTAATTTTAATTTCACGTGTTTTGTCTTCCACTACACATTTAGAGATACACAGTTATGTATTTTAAAGACCTTATTATTGAATATTATTTTTAAAAGTAAATTTATTCAAATAGTTTTTAGTTAACAATTTGAAAAATAATTTTGGAAGTGACCTGTAACTTCATCTTTAACGTTAATGTTAAAAATATATTCTAAAATATATTTTAAGTTGTAACTTCTATTTCCCTTATCATTTTAAAGATGATTTACACTAATTTTTTTATGTTTCACTATTTAGAATCTAACATATATTTATATTTTGGAGGAATGAAATCCTGGTACCAAACAATCCAATTCCAAATCTCTTCATGGGTGGTATCATTAAAGAATTATTTTTTAAGGATGTTTTGTTTATAAATCAACATCCTTATAGGTTTCCTTTATTACACTGGGGTTAGGTTATTTTAAACCATCCACCTTATTAATCTATATGGTTTATTATCATGTTAATCTTATATTGAATTACTTTTATACTCATTGATCTATATGGCATGAACATCATATTTTACAAAATTTAGTTTGAATGATGTTAACCTAGATGAATGTTCTTCCCCTAACATAGGGAAAAATATTGTTTTTTATATGTATTTATTACAATATAGATGATTATTGAAAATTTTACTATGTATTTTTTGACCATACACATTTGGTCACTAGATGGGTTATGATCATGTTATCTTTATTGTTGAAAGGTGGAAAAGTGTTGACATTCTTGATGATTATTGACTATTAATGGAAATTTAATCATGTATTTTATTCTATATTGTTCATTTTATAGATAGCCAAGTTTTTATTTGGACAATGGTGCTTTATATAATGGTATATAAGGTCTTATTAAATATTATAGCGATTGCATTGGACTTGATTAAGTAACGGGTGGGGCCTAGAATTATATATCCCTTTGATGCATCAATAGGACTAATGAGACAAAACAAGTTGAGTTTTGGCATATAACTCTTCTCATAACATGATAGTGTCTTAGAAAAAGGCCTTGACTACATGTATTTTATGTATATAATTATATATTAAATCCTAATGAGATCATTATTATTAGTATCCATGTTTTTATTTATTATCATGGATATAGCATGCTCTCAGTTTTAGTTAATTATGGATTCATGTTGTTTAATTATTCCAACCATAATATTTATTCCTTCTTTATTACATGATTACCTTAGTCGTACACGTTCCCTTACTGAGTTTTTTAGAACACCCCTTTTTATGTTTCCATTTCATCTAGTTATGAATAAAAGTATTACACCCGATATGCCAAATAAGATATCTTGTCTGGAGAATTTTTTTGAGAAATGTTGAAGACATATTATGAATTAAGTAGTTTCTTATATAATGTGGCAATTTTAAATTGGTTGATAAGACATTGGATTTATTAGTTTTTATTTCATACTATTTATTAAAATTTACAAACTAAAAAGTCATTGGGAATGTATGTAATGAAATATTTTTATTAAGGCATGTAATTATGGGATAGTTATGTTTGGGAATCTATAATTGGTATTGAATCCAGTATGTAAATAAGTGTTTGTGGAACTAGATATAAGAGTTCATGTCCAGGGAACCACAATACTATTTCTAGGGTTCCTGTACCATGATCCACTCAATAGGTGTTGTTTTTGATGGTGGGTGAAAATTTCAGCCTGGAATCCTTTTTTACCTTCTCAATTCTTCTCTCATGACCCTTAATTGACTTTGGTGACATGGGAATTCATCCTTTGGTGATTTTGGCTCCTTAAACCATATTTATTGGATGTTTGAAGTTTCATTCATTGAATATGATCTCTTTTGGCGATTCTACTACCATCTAAGACCCAATATCCTCCCCCATCCATTATTTCATTATTTCTTTTATCTAAACCCTAAATACAAAAAATTTAGGATGATTCTATGTTCCCATTGAAATAGTTATGGGGATAGAAACTTTTTTAAAAAAAGAAAAATAAAAAACCCTTTTGAATTGGTTTAAGGGAGAACCCATTTACAATACTGAAGTCCCATAGGCATGTATCCTTACAATTGAGCAGGCCAAGAGATCTTTGATACAAATCCCATTACAAGTAAACCCTTAAAAACATGGACAAACTGGACTAACCAAAGAAGTGGAAAAGTACCAATGACCCTGAAGTTCTAGTGATGAATTGAAGGTTTAGTGGTCATGGAAAAAAATGTCCCGATGTTCCAGGGAAAATGAGAACCCAATACCGAATGCCTGAAGCGAGCCTAGGCCATTGCTACCCTCCTTGCCTACCACCTATGATGGTAGAAGTCACCATGACCACTTGTTGAAAATCCATCACCATCACTGCCAGAATAGTTGTCATCTAGTTCAATGTCCATAACAACCCAAGTTAATGGACCCCAAAACTGTCTATACCACAATAAAAATTTCTGTAGATTTCATACAAATCAACGGGACACACTACCATCCATCACTGAAACCCACCCTTGTCACCATCTGCATGGATGCTGCTACCCTTCACTAGCACCAGACCATGACCATGACCCAAATATGAAGATCTTGGCCAGAATGATTCATAAAAACCAAATTTGATACAAATATGATGATGGAGATTCTAAAAACCATGGTGGAAATCTGAAGACACCGAAATCCAAATCTAACTGAAGAGGTGTGTGTATATCTCTATGAGAACTCCAATTGTGGTATCAATGTGACATAGTAGGTCCATAGAAAGTTGTTAAACCCCTTAAATGAGGTGATATAGTTTTGAGACTTTGATATGGTAGAATTTTACCTTCATTTATGGGTAGATATAGTGATTTAATTTTGGTAATTGACCTAGAGGGAACCATTATAGATCTTTTGATGCTATAGTGGATTGGAAAAGTGGTGTAGTGGATCATATGATGAGATAACTTTCTTATAATGACCTTGATGTGTGTTGTTTCCTATTTCATGTAGTGTGATTTCTAATATTTAGTTCCACCTTGAGTGGTTATGTGTTTCTTGAGATGTGATGTGACCTCCCTTGAGTGAGAAGTAATGGGTCGAGTATGAGAAGTGTGACCTCCATTGAGTGAGAAGGGATGAATCGAGTAGGATAACAGAAGTTGCAACTTGAGTTATAAGGTATGAGTTATGTTTAACTTTTATATAATATTTAAATAGAAGCATCCTTATATCATGGGGAAAAATAATCAATAGTTATGGATTCATGGCTACCTAGTTAGTGAATAATGACCCAGGGGTGTTGAATGGTCATTTATTTATATAGTTATCCCAATGTATCAAAATTTATAAAACTATTCAACTTATGTTAATAGCTCAATGTGGGTGTAATATGGGTTCATAATCACACCATTTATGTGAATATTAATGAATATAAAAACCTTATAGTTAGGGATCCCACCAAGGTAATGGTCCCTATGACAGACAACTAAATAGGTGATAGTGGAAAAGACTGAGGAGATGTTGGGATGTACTCCCAGAAATTTTCAGTAATGCCGAATTTAGTATTTTTTTTAATTTTTTTCACTATATATACATGGATGTTCCACATGTGGGGATTCCATAGCTTGATATATAGATGTTGTATTCCATTCTGATATTTTATGGGATGACATTATTTGTTTTTTTTTGTTCTTTTACTGAGTACCTTTATATTATTTCTTTTATTACTACTGTGCTCTAATGGTTATCTAATACTATGTTCATAGTCTCCCCAGTGTATCATCTAGTCCCTAACCACTTGTTTATAGCCTCTTGTGTATGGGTAGTCATGAATGATGTAATTTTCATCACCAGGTCAGACATGGTGATCTATTCCAAGGAATCACAGTGATTCCTCTATTAGTGGTGTTGGTACCCCCTTCTAATGATAGGGGTGTGGTTCTTCCAATATTAGAGTTTTAAATCCCCTGATGATAGGAAATAATTTTATTATTAGTGGATTATTTTACTACCATGATGACTGAGGCACGAGTCCTCCATTAGTGGGGTCAAGTACTCCCTACTGAAAAATATTTTATTTTGGTAAGGCATTGGTCATCCACTATAGATCAATGGGTTTTCCTACCAAGAAGTGAACATTTACCATATCAGGGTTAAGGGTATAAACCTATGAATTACATTGTTTAGAATAGTGAAACTAAATGTGATATATAATTTTGTTATAGTAATATTTATATTAGTTTGGGTATCCTAGTCTATATGGATTGATTGAGTGTTTTAATTTTGTGGTGTGATATACATTCCCCTTTGGTGGCCTTATCCTATGATTGGAGAACAGATGAAGATAATTATAATTATGGATTTTTTCCCATAAATTGACATTTATGTGAACATACTGTTGTTCTTGGTAGGGTACCAATTCATCAAGGTATTATAGGATGTTTTATTTAATATTAAGTGTCCAAAAAATGATTGATCATCTTCATAAAATATAAGTATATGATTCGAAAAAATATAGGATCCTTTCTAGAAATTTTTTTCTTCATTGGAAATCTTGTAGCATTTCTTTCATGATTGTTTTAAAGAGAATAACCTTTATATCTGGTAAGTAATACAATTCCAATGATTGTGGAAATCATCCACATTATTTTTAGTATGAATATGACTATTATAGGATCAGGTGGGATAATGATATTCACTTTTTGATTTGTAATGGTGTATTATGATTGATTTTTTAACTAGGGTCACCCCAGTGGAGGAAGAATGTGTGTATGGGTGTGAGTAATAGAGTGTTAAATGATATAAAATACCCAAAACATCTATATTCATGGTGAGGTATATGGATTTATAGGTTGTGTATATGGTTTCTTATGTTTTTAATGGTGTAATCCATGGGTCTGGAGAAGACAAATCGGTGTCATCAGAATGGTTTGGGATCATTCACATTGTATTGTGATATAATGGATCCTCGATGAGTTTATTTATCTTTAAATTGTGGTTTGGTGAAACTAGAGAAATTTATTTTCATTCTAATAATAATCTTTCAAAAAAAATTTAAAATGACCCAAATAGGTCATCTTCGGTGGTGTAGTATTTTTTGATCTCACAATATTATATATACACTTCATTAAGAGATGAAAAGAAGTAAAAACCCATTAAGGTCACATTTACCTTAATACCTTATAAATATTATAAATTTTTATCATTAACCAACCTAAATGAAGGGTTTCATGAGAAGATATTATAACTTTATGAGTGTCATTTGGTTTTCTCATAAAAAAGGAGGGGATCTCAACACTCTCAATGATGATACCTTTATTCATAAACCATTACAAAGTTGATGATGATGTTTGGTTTCACTTAATTGCATGAAGATAAATTACCCATAGATAGAAAAGTTATTAGGTGATAAACCCTTCACGAGATTTAAATAATGTGAGATTGTATATGCATCGAGGAAATTCCTTGGAATTAAATTGATATGTTCATCAAATTTGGATAAATGGTGTCTTGGAAATGAACATACAAAAAAAATTGATACAAAATATATGTTTTTAGATAACTTTTTTTGTTCATGGTTCTATATTGAATTTGGACCTCCATAAATAAATGTAAAATATGAGAAGTTATATCTTCCTTTCATGTGAGGTTGAATTATGTGATTCCTAGTTTAACAGTTTTAGCTATTTTCTTTTCAATTAGGAATAGTTTAAATATGGGTAGAATATATTGACTTGGGTTTTTCCTTAAGCATTAATTAACATATTCATGATACTTGAATCTATGTACCCTTAAAAGGGAAAAAATTAAATTTAACCAAGTAGGTGAACTTAGAAAACAATTCTAGACTTTTTGTTGGTCTTAGAATTTAGTGTTTACACTTCGATAGAGTTTGAATGAGATTCTAAAATGGTTAAGTTTTTAGAAAATATTTAAAATTTATTTAACAAATAAGTTGTTTTTTCCACCCATGTAAGAATCAATATATCCTAAATGATGATAAAATGGAAAATCCCTCATTTTTATTTCAATTTAGATGGGTAGTTTTACCCAAGATAGGTATAATTTATGTTCATTTGTTGGGAACTGAACGAGTTCCATTTCATGTCTTTAAATAAATAATAAGTTAAACCAATTCAAAAGGCATGAAATATCCAAAAAAATTAATTTAATTAGGGTTAACCACATATAAAATCCTAAAACATAGAGAATATTGAGATTAGGGATTCATGATCCTTAAGGAGTGGATGTTGGAACTTGGAATGAGAATAGATCACGAGGCTACAAAGAAGGAATATATATAGAAATGCCAAACCTTGAATCTTTGACTAATTTTCATGCGGTAAATCGTTTTTATTTATAATTTACCAATTATTTATGTGAATTTAATTTTAATGTTCATTCCTAAATATTTATTGTTACATCAATTTTCTTGAACATGTATTTTTATCATTGATTGCTGATGTATGATTTTCACATGTTGAACGTGGGTTAAAAGAACCCATGAACAAAGATTGGGTGGCCTGCCAAACCCAAGCCATTAATCCCTATTTTCTTACCCTTTAGTGTGAAACACTTAGTGATTCATGGTTCTACCAACTCAAGTCAGAAATATATCATGAAACAAGAATCCAATATGACTAGTCCTTGATCTCCCAATTTATTCTCCCACACCTTTCAGTCATCCACATGAGGATTCATAGAAAAACCCAATATACCTTAAATTTATCGATGATAGTCAAAGGAAAAAATATTTAGGGTTGAGTGGAATGGTATGGGATAACATTTTGGAGAGGGTAAGCTTGATGGGGAGGAATGTAGTAGAGGAAACTAGGTGATTGGTTCATCAATCACATGGTGGAGGAGCATAATGGTGGAACACAATGATGAAGTTGTGAGGTGATAGTGGCATCATGAGGAAGTCAAATGAAGGGATTAAAATATTTTTTAGCATAAAACTAGTGATTAATGATTTCACAACCACAGGTATAGATTTTTGGTCAATCCACTGACTTAGTTATGTATAAATAATTAGAACTCAAAAATTTACATTCTTGTGTGTTGATTATGACAATAATTTAGATATTTTTTATGTTTAATATTTAATTTATGGTTGTGTAAATGAGTTTATAGTGATAAAAAGAAACTTTTAGTGTTTATTAAATGAGTTAAATGTGTGATATTTAGGGTATTGATAACCTAATTTTTCGTGTAAAATGAAATACCAATATAAATTTAATTGGAAATATCACATACTCAATAAATTTCACTCTCATGGTATCTAAGGACATTCAAATAAAAATAAGATTTCTCATGAGGTTTCTTATGTCTATTTGTAGTAGAGATTTCAATTAATTTTCTTATGATTAAGATGCCACTATATCACTTGACCTCTAATTCCTTGGGATGTAGGGATCATTGCCTTATTTAATGATTCAAGATTCCTCTCTAAATTCATCACCCTCAAACTAATGTTAATTAATATTTTATAAATAGTAAAGACATTAAACACAAAACCAAGATTATAAAAAATTTAGGGTTCAAATAATACAATAAAAAATAATAAATTTCATCCCCTTAATACATTAAATAACTTTTAGCTAGTGATTTTCAATATAATGAAGATAAAAAGAGTAAGAAGATATCCCCTATAGGGATGCATGGATTTCTTCCCTCCTTGGGTTGTAGTTATTTCTCATTAATAACAATGGATTGATGAAGGTGTGATATAATAGTGAAATAGTTGAATAGATGATAAAAATGGATGATTTTTCAAAAAACTATATTGATTGAAATAGATATTGGGAGAATCATGTATATGGTGATTTAGAGAATAAATTAATGGGAATCAGAATAATATATAAATTAATAGAAATGGATAATTGAATAAGGGTTCAATCTAGTTTAATATTTATCTTCACATAGATCACCCATATTTCATTAATGCACTAAATGTAACCACTTTCCATCTTATCACACATGATATCCTCCACATGGAACAATTAATATGAGTTTCAACACTATTATATGTGGTTACAAACTTTGAGTGTGAACAAAGTGATTTAACCTATTCTTCTCTCTTCACCGTCTTCTTTCATGGGTGTTCTCCAGAACAATTTTCCCAATTTTAGTAAACAAAATTTTTATAAACATTATCCACTATTAAATGTGGGCGACATGTCTTTTTGATGAGATCCGTGGATCTAATTCATCTTGAAAGTTTCCTCCTTTTAATGGATTTGATATACTACTCGAGGGTCTTCAAGGTTAGTTTTCTAATATAAATAAAGAATATGCGTAGTTGATTTGGATTTCGAGGTGAAATTGGATGGTATTAAGCATTTTTTAAGGGATAAGAATTTATTAGAGAGGGGTTAAGTAAATTCCATAGTGTTGTAATATCGACATTGTTGTGAGAGTTTTGATATATCCACAGATGGATCTTTATAAGTTTTGAGTTAAATGTTGAATCTTCAACCTCCATCATTTTGGAATTAAAAAGGTGATGTTTGGTGAATGATCAAATCACTCATATGGATTGATATTATATATGGAAGGTTCCTAAGGAATGCCAGATGGGTATAAAATGTCTTTATGCTTCAATTTAAATTTTCCCATTCCCCACATCAAAAATGATATTGGGAAGGGGCATTATATAATACTCAACACACTACCATAACGCTTGGTCATTAGTGAATGTTATAATATCACTTTACTTTGTAAGGTATCCTTATATTAGTATTTCCACTAATCCACCCTATTACTCATAGGATATCCCTTTCCATTCACCTGCAAGACTTTACATGATATTGAGCCTCAGTTTACCTTTGAATTATCCATAGGCTTATGTAAACCTACCCTTTATAGTGTTTTCATGAGTTTGTGTTAACTACCTAGTACTAAACCCATTTTTTATTAAAATTTATTCATTATATAACATTTCCATCAACAAAACAACTTATGATTAAATTCTAACAACCACTCTTGATATCATTTTTTATTCTTCATCAAACATGAATTCATCCATGCATTTCTAAAAATAAAATTCTCATAATAAAATTTTCAACCATGACCGTATCTGAATGGTTTTAGACTATAAAAATGGTGAGAATGAATTATTAACTAGAAAATAATAAAAAAAATCAATTTTTAATATATCCATTCTATAAAACACAAAATAAACTTGAATATTCATAATATTTTATAGAAAAGTTAATGATAAAAATATGTTATTCACACCCCCACTATTCCACATTACATTTCCTAAGGTAATTCCTCTCAGTAAAGAATATCACCAAAAATCTAATTCCTCTCATGTTTAGGACTTAATTTATTGAATTTTAATTTCCATGGAATTATTTGAATCTAAATTATTACATGAAAACACTTTTTCAAATCCTCCTCACTCAATATCAACATTCCATTACCCAATTTCACCAAATCAATGATTCATCACTTTACAAAAAATAGATTTATTTTTTTCCTATTGTTTATATGAGTTCAACATTCACCTCCCACTAAACATCACTCAATAACTAGAAAAATTTCGCAAGTTTTATATAAAAATCATATGAAATTCACTTATTCAATTTTGAGAATAAAACATTTGGAACTAAAACATTACAATAAGGAGGAATCACTTGAGGATAATTTTAATAACTAGTGTATAGAGGTTGTGTTGGATTTTTATCTCTCATTTTTTTCTATATTATTATTGATGGATTTTTATTTTTCATATAGACACCCCATTCTAATTAATTTCATCAGATTTATGTATGGTTATTAACCATTGATACCACTAAAATTCAAAATATTTGTCCTATTGTTGTTTAGGGAAAAACATTGAAGTGTTATTTTTTTAGAAAAAAATCCCTCAATGTTGATTTAATTAATCATACCCATATATTCCAAAATTGTGATTTTCATAAATCCCATCACCTTAAACTTCAATGTTCAATTACTATAAAAAAAGTCATTATATTAAAGGTGAATTTTTTTCTTTGAGTTTGATGGATAGATTTTTCTAAATTAGGTACTTTCTCAAACACAATATACTTCACATTTCACATTCCCCAACACTTGTTTTTGATAATGTGATAAAAAATACACAAGAAAGGAAATATATTCAATTATTTAAATAATTAAAGAATACATGGACAAATCTAATAATTAGGGATGTCAATACACACCTCATAAAATTATGTTCCTTTTATTATAGTGTGTGAAACACCATGATACTTTATTATTTATTTACTTTTAAATAAATTCATTCTCTTCGATAGCTTTTGATGCACTCAACACTATCCAAAAGCTCGAAGGCCTTCAATACTGGGTTTAAACAAAATGTGATACCATATAAAAATATTATTTAAACATGATCATTATAACCAAGATGTTAAATTGAAGGGTATGAATAGTACTAATTAAATTCTGAAGATATATATAGTTCTCACACATTCATTTGTTATCCATTTATTAAAAATAAAAAAAAAATTAGAAATTTTTTATGAAAAACTGTATTTTTTTCAAAGAAAACAATTCCATCGCATCTTTCACACTTATTGTAGAATTAATTTCACACACTTTTAAAAAATGTATTTGATAAAATTAAATTCATTTTTTAAATCATCATATCAAAATTAACATAGGTTTAATTTTTGTGATTTTTCAAAAAAGTTTCATTTATCAATGAATAGTGAAAAATACTGATTTTTATTGAAAAATACATTTCATTTGAATTATTTAAAAATTAAAATTAAAATTTTAACTAGTTTTAAAGTAACACTAGACCAATTATATTATTATTTCACTAATACTAGTTATTAATATCAATTTTATGTTCAATTTCAATATAAAAACTTCCCATAATTTTGTGAATTTTCTCTTTGGAAACCTGATTTTTTCATTATGTCTGCAGATATAATTTTAAATTGGATTCTACCACTTATGTGAATTGAATTTGGAAAAATAGATTCCATATTATTAGTTAGTAAAATTTATATTATCTAAAATTTCGACTTAATTTTTTTTCATTATTAATAGTAAAAGTAGTACGATTTAATTACCGCAATTATGGTAAAAAATTATTTACTTGGGGTTAAAATAAGAAGATAAGGGTTTAGATGAATTAAAAACCTCTAAACCACCCTTTTTAGGCCATATTTGACACAAAATATTCCATTGGGACCTAATAAGGGACTACCACAAGCCCACCTCTAATAGGTCAGGGGCTGGAAACTAGCCTCGAGTAGGCATATCACACACATAGGAGGCCTTAGCATATGGTACATGTATGAAAAAACACACATACATCTCCATGAAATAATGTAGAGATAATAATAACTAAAATAAAAAATTCATTCATACATATATCCCACAATTTCAGAATTCAAAGTACTAAAAGAATAAAATGGGGAAAATACAGGCCCACTAAAAATTGAAAAGGATTCCAACCTGCTCAGATGCCTGGGATTTCTATCAAATGTAACCACAAGAACACACCTTGGTCAAGAACAAATATACACCTTGGTATTTATATCTAACTATACTCCACCTTCTTCGGTTCCTCCTCAGAATCTGTTGAAATGTCTATCATCTACACATGACATGACATATGCAAAAAAATCCCATGCAGGGGTGAGTATAAAAATACCTAGTGGGCATCCAAAAAACCCAAAATAAAAGGTAGAAACTGAAAGGAGACAATTTGGTCGACCCAAGCCAAAGGGAACTCAGGTGATAAAGAACAAGTAACTCTATATCGAAAAATCATCAGTTATACATGATTAGTTATCACATCTACACATGGTGTGTTAATCAAGATAAGTGACGTCACCACAATGAATCCTATAAACACCATGATATTATCCTCTCAGACTCCATGCCTAAGGAGGTTCTGAACTCACTGTCAGCCATAATATTCTGCTTGAGGCTCAAAGGTAATGCTCATCCAGGAGAAGTCATTCCATGAGACCTTCCACCCCAGATGAAACTCATCTAAGAGATATCAATCATCAGGAATAGCACTTCGATCCCCAATGGCACTCATATGAGAGACCAAACACTATCATGTATCACTAAACTAAATGAATAAACCCTTCATATGAGGTGACATACATCCGATAGAACACGCTCATCAGGTATCTTTATAAATAAATTCATGATTTTTCCCAGTGAATCTTGATACTCAGTCAGGGGATCTCACCCATCCCTAATGGGGGATTCCACAAATCCTTATAGAAACCTAGAATATATCATCACTCAAAAATGGGAACACACCCATCCCAAATGGGGGATACCATTATCTCAATATAGATCTCTTTAGATTATAACACTCATATAGTGGATCAGACCCGAGATCGTTGGGGGATTCAAAAAACCCTACCGAGTCTCAAAGCCATGTTACAAAGATATGGGATAATGCCCATGACCTTTGGCAGATACCACAAAACCCATATATAGATCAAATCTCCAAGTAGTGGATCATACTATTTATGATACCATGAACCCCACTAGAATCAACCACTGAGTAGGGGATCATGTATCCAACAATTCCACAAAACCTATGAAAACCACCCATTAAGAAGTGGATAGGGAATCTGATGATGTTTCAAACCCAATTGGGATATCTAGCTAGATAAGGGATTACCTCCCTATATATGATGATCATTATGATGCCATGAACTTCATATAGAGAAGTCAAAATGATTGAGTATCCCACACTGGCCTCTCGGAGGGATATAACAACTCTATCTGAACACATCATTTTGATGGGATCACAATCCTATGATGAGGACATAATTCCATAATGTACCCTCTTTGGATATACCAAGGGAACCCAATCAAATGAAACTATACTATACATTTCTAATAGAAGTATCCCATAAATGTCACCTCATGTTGCATCTCTAATGCTAAAACCATTGCCACCATCATTTCCAACATAGAAAGTTACTCAGGATAGGCTACATGCATGCTCTTATCCGAGTCCTGGAGATAGAGATTTGTGAAGAAGAAGTATACAAGGGGAGTACATGGAATATACCATCAATAAATAATTTGTCTCTCATAAACCATCCCTTTCCCATCTCCACTCTCAATACACAACGTGTAAAAGAAGACTACTCAGTGTGTGACCCCATCTAATTTATTAGGCATGTCCTTTCCTATATATGGAAGTCTATCCATGTCTCTATGAATAGAGTATACCATCTTTACACAACATTACATATCTATCTAGCCACTTGGCTATGACCTCAGCCCCTGCTCATGTATGGAACCCGTGTCTGTGTACCTTTCCATGTAAATCCACATGGAAATTTCCATTTACATGGAAGCCTTCCCATGTCTTTGACCATATGGATTTGGATCACTGCACCGCACGTACCCCAGATACATGGTGTGTAGTTCCCAAATTTCATATTCCCCGATCAGGAAGAACACATGATGTGTGCTCTAACACTACATGTCATATAGTCTGAGATTAAAAATTATAATCCCCTTCAATCCACTTAAAACTCAGTGGTTTCTACAAAATTCCATAGATATACCCCTAAGGTATCTCTAGTAATAATAATATGTAAAAACACCATATAAAATTGCATAAAGTAGGTTCAGGGTTTAAAGCTCTTAAATCCTCCAACCTCATGGTGAAACACTAACTCGTCACTATTGTGGGGTGTGATAAAAACAATTATTTACTAAGTTTAAATGTAGTAATGTTTTCAACCTAGGTTTTCTCTAGAGGGTATCACACAAAAATCAAGATGTCACTTTTAAATTAGAGTAAAGAGTGGTTATTTTTGAAATTGTTGGATTTTGAAAAAAACTAAAGCAATGAAATAGAAGAAAGAAATTATGAAAAATATTGAAAACAAATTGAAAAATAAAGTGATTAAAAATAGCGATATGATTTGGTTTATTAGGATGGGTTTATGTTCCCAATTTCAATGTTATCCTAGTTCCAATTTATCCATCCCCCTTTTTGTAATTCAATTAAAGTGGGATTCCACAATCAATTCCTCTCACTCACTTTGTCAAATGGGGATGGTATGAATAAACCTTTCAAAAATATTATCTTGGTATAAATTCATTCCAATATGTTATTAAGTTTTAGTGAACACCCTTAATTTACTTTGGAAATTCCCAATTGAGTCTTTTTTATCCCAAATAACCAAGAATTTCCACTACCCCTTCTACACGTACTGATGATTGATGTGTAATTCAACACTAATACCTAGTCCATTCCAAAATTTATAAACCATAACCTAGTGGAGGAAGATAATTATAATTGAACAAATAAATAATAACAATATAATCTAAAATCGAATATGATGGTTCATGGTAACAAAAACTGCAATTCGAAATTGAAATCATCTTATCAGAAGATAGAAATAATTTTAATTCCATGAAGTGCAAGGACTCACGAATTGAAATAAGAGAACCCACCCTTACCCAATTACTTATAATTTTACCCCTACAAGTGAAGGGTATCTTAATATAATGTAGAAAAATAAGGCACTAAAAAATAAGAAAAATAAAAAGAGGGGAAAGGAATAATAGAAAATTTCTCCTCCAGAATCTATCCTCAAGAAGTTGTCTCATGTTATGCCTGCTATATGGATGAAAATCACCAAGGGTACTTCTTAAGAGTTTTACTAATTTGGGATTTATATTAACATGAAAAATTTCAAAGTTTTTGGAATTATTTACAAGAAGGTATGACATAATTAATTATTCAAACATTTTTTAGCTAAAGATAAAACAAATATTCCTTCATTTTTGTGCTTTCAATGGGTATATTAAGTAGACAATATCTCTATGGAATTAAATTTTCACATGGTGTTTTGAGTTTGATTTCAAATAAATCAGGAATAAACTCATTTTGAGGTCTTTATTTTTATTTATGACTCATTTACATAGGTAGGTTCCATTTTTTTGTCTATAAATATTTGTCAAATTGATTTATTTTTTTGGGCCAGTGGATGTTCAAAGTAGTTCTGGGTCCAAAAGAAGAAGTTAAAGCCCAAAAACAATGGAATACTATAAAAAATAATCACACCAACTGGATCAATATTTTAAAATTTATTATTGAAATACTAGTGTGATAAAAATCTATTAAATTTCAGGAATTAAACAATTTTAACATTTTGGAACAAAACACACCAAAAATTCAAAAATAATGAAAATCATCTAAAATTGATAAATTTTTGGGATTAAATAATTTAAATACATATGAAAAATGATGAAAATATTATGTATATCAAACATATAATCTTCATATCCAAAATTATGCCTAGAACATGTTTCACCTTGATTTGGTGATGATCGACATTAAAAATGAGGATCAGTGGCATGTCTTATCCTTGGTTAAGTCTGGGTAATATATCACACAAGGGGATATAGTCCAATAATATAATGTGTGTCAAAAAAATGTGTGAGGGGTTATTAATTTTATTTTATTAAATCTATACTCTCTATTTGACACCCCGCCAACTCACCCACAGTTGATCACTTGATGCAAACAAACCCTATGTCACACACAGGGTAAACACCATGTTTTGAACTTAACCATGGTGTTAAATTTAAAATATAAGACTTTGATCAAGATTTATTCCACAATTACTATAAAATTGTGTTCATGTGTTTAAAATATATATGATATTTTTAATAACACTGCACTAAGGCTCTCTAGGCCCTAGAATCCCATGCCGACTTAGCACCTAACTTCATAAATATTCCTATAAATATTCCAAAGTATTACAAAGAAAAAAATGAGTTGATACACTCTCCCTAACTTCAGGACATTAATCATAAAAAGTTAAATCCTATGCACAAGGTAGATAACTGATATCTCAATTGGATATCCCATGTGAGTGATCTCACTTGTGGGTTCCCATGCTGTCTACAAACATGCACTTAGGGGAACCACAAAAGACACACCATGCATAAATTCCATCTCCAAGAAGGTAGATATGATGAAATTAAGTGTTCACATTTCTTCCCAACTACGATATGTTGAAATCACCAAGCACCCGATCCAAATGTGGTCACATAGTCTATAGGTACACCACCACACTATCCCTATGCAGACCCGACCCCAGTGTAAGCCAACCATCCTCATCGAACCTAGGATGAACTGAACCCTCAATACACATTTTAATCACCCACTATAGGCCAATTTTTTTTTTGCTCACACCATATTTTAGTAGTACAATGGTTTCCTATAGGGCCTCCCAAACGTGGCCTCAAATGGTGCTACGCTAATGGTGGAGCGACACATACACCACCCTGACCTGAAACCTGAATCATGTTCTTCAGAACCCAAATAATTGACACTACTTGGCACAACAACCCATTATTAGGTATAAGACTAATGGAAAATAACCTCCTCATAATATCGTCTATCAACATGACAGGTGTCATCATCAATCACCATAAGGTCAACATACTCCCCACCTTCATAAAACCCATCAAGAACATGTCCTATGGATATCCATTCACACAAAACCTAGAGGACATAATCTCCTAGTTATGCCTCGTTAACTCATAGAAAAAGTGGAGGTATAACAACCATCAACTAGAGATATGTCATTACATCCTCAAGATTATTTCCTGGAACTTTTACACTGAGTACACGAGGGTACCAGCAAAAAACACAAAGATTCCAAAGTGATACATTGATTATTACTAGGCCATCCCTCTACAAACTGCTAACTATATCACAACACATGAAGTTTCATAGGAGTTAATCAATAAACTATATAAAATATTAAGGTAGTACATGGGTTCTAATCTATATAGAACACCACTCTCAATAGGGAGGTAAAACTGGAATATCCTTGGGTATACACCCTCAACTCCACCACTATAGTATGAAACAGAATGCTCATAGAATTACTAATCCATGGGTCATACTATCCATTTGATACAAGTCTGTTGTATCTACCCACACACAAGATCATCCTAATCAAACTCAGATCACTCCTTAAAGGAGAAAAACTACATTCCATAAGATAGAAACCCACCACACCCACTAGTGGAAAACATCTAAGACTGGATGGTAGGAAATTGATCCACACTGAGGAAGATCATAATATGGCCTCACTCTGTCAATACGAGAAGATCCTATGGGAGGAACCCTTCTAGAGTTAGGTCACATTTTCAGAAGTGGTTTTTAGTCACTAGTCTTATCTATAAGATCCTTCAGCATAAGGATTGATCATAAAGGCTCCACTGGCATCTCTAGGGCCTTCTACAACACTCAAAAACACAAACCTACCAAGAACATGCAAGTTAAAGGAACTTGTTTTCCACACCTCGACACTATCCTATTTAAATATTGGGGGGAGAAGTGCCCCTATTTCTCATGATTATGAGGACACATCAAACATAAACATCCCAATTCTCTAATAACACCCCTTTTCACCCCAGATAAACCTCGAGAAAGAAGTGGCAAGAGTAGTGTCCCTCACAATAGTGTATAACAATACTACAAAAAAATTAGTAAAAAAAATAGATCATACTGATAATAATCCTCAATGACTATAGTTCATAGCCCTATGCAGCCTGAAGTTATCCTCAACCTCATCCTCTATCTTTCTAATCCTATCATCTACCACTTTGGGGTAGTTGTAGCAACATATCGAACCATTTTCCACCGCCTGGTTCTCTCCCCTCTCCTATTCCACGTCCACCATCATGTAGTACCCCATGATCCTATCACTGTATCTTCCAGGCTAGTCCATAGACCATATACCCATTAGTAGCACAGTGGTTTAGGTAATATTATATGATATGTCCCTATCTGTCACAAGAAAAACACCGCCTCTCCCATGCTTAACTAGATCCATCATGTGATCCATATGCCACATCCCCTCTATATTGGCATCATATCATGAAGTGTATCAAATTCCCAAATCCCTAAGCCTATCTTTGGCTACCATCTATTGAGGTATCAACTCTGGTGTTCCCAATATTAATCGTCAGAGTCTACTCATCCATAAAGATCTCCACCACCAAGGCCCCCTCAAGCACCTCATAATAGGTTGTAATGTATAGTGATATCACTGAATTCATGATATCCTATATTACGACCTACTTGAAGGTCCATGATCAAAAAAATGGATCTTAAAAATATCCAAGGAGTATCGAGAAAGGTATATGAACCTTGTTAAATACTCTACCTTGGTAAACTTTTCATTCCAAAGCTACAGAATATCCAAGATACACATCAATCAAAACATGGTTATATAAAAATATTCTCAGAAGATCCTATCAAATTCTATCTAAGTGAGCGCCATATCATCATGGGTCTACATTACTATACTCCCGCATTGCCTGACCGATTCATACAAAAGAATCACCAATATGATGACTATCTAATTGGGAATTTCCTCATAAGGTATAAAACACTTGTGACTGCCTCAAGATAGTATTCATCTGCCTAGGAAACTATCTCACCCTAAAACCTCAGAGATCACTACCTCTGGAACTCATGTATCACACTCAACCTATTCATATCATAGGCTTGAACTACTGGCACAACAAGTTATTCAATATGTGGTGGATCCATAGGCTGGCCACACAGAGGTACCACACAAATCGTAGTGACATGTAAAAAATCTTCATCACTTGGCGTATCATCACCATGATCCATCTATAGAATCTTATCTAGATGTCATATCAATGGAATTCGAAAATTGAATCAAGATTTGTGACATTCAGGGAGTATATCTTTGTAGATGAGTCAAGAAAAACCTTGAAAACACAACCCAATCCTATATAATTCATGTACCAAAGTTTCCCTACAACCAATACCTAAATATTCCATGTTAACAAGAAGGTTATCAATGTTCTATTAAATGGATACATCACCTTCCACACCAAAATTGGAGTCCCTAGCCTAAAATTTGAACTCGAACCACCTTAAAACTATCTCCATAAAACCCAAACCAAACTAATACCTAGACAATATCTACACTACAATCTCGATTTAGAAGCACCTTTGATACCACTCTATCACAACCCGGAATATCAAAGCTCGAGCAGTGACTACCCCAACACTTCCTCCAATAGGCCAGGGGATAGTAACTAGCACTGGGAAGGCATATCACACCCATGATATGCCTTAGCTTATGGTTACTATACTCACACACCCACATGTATCTTCATGAAATAATGTAGATATGATTATAATTAAAACCAATAATGCATGCATGCATCTATCCAAAAATAATAGAAAAACATGTACTAAAAGAATATAAAGGGAGAAACACAAGACAACCAAAAACTATAGAGGAGTCCAACCTGATCAGATGGAGGAGACTATTTTTAAATGAAACCACTAGAACACACCATAGTCAATAATTGGTATAAACGTTGTTCTATCCAGATCACTATGCTCTGTCTAATAAGGGTCCTCCAGGGACTCCATCGAAAGGTATCTCATCTTCACAAGACAAGACATGTATGGGAAACTCTTTTGAAGGGGTGGTTATAATAATACCTAGTAGAGATACAAAAAAAAGGGAGAAACTAAAAGGAAATAGTTTTCTCGACCCAATCGAGATGGAAACCTATTGAGAGAGAACAAGGAACTCCATCTTGACAACTCCTCAGCTATATATGATTATTAATCTCTTCTCCACATGGTGTTTCAATAAATATTTGTAACATAACTACAAGGAAAACTAGAAAAACCTAGATATACTCATATTAGACTCCAATTATCATGGGGTTCTGACCTCATAGCTAGCCATTAGATTCTACTCATGTCCCAAAGGTAACACTCATCCATTAGAAATCACTCTACATGTCCATATGGAACTCTTCCAAGAGATATCACTCATTAGGAACAGATCTATCACCCCTGATGGAACTAATACAAGATATTACACTCCATTGGGTATCATTAAACTGATGGCACAAAAATGCAATACTAGGTGACATACATCTAAGAGAACATGCTCATTGAGTCCTTCCATGTATAAATTCATTCTGTTAGTTAGCATATGTTGATAATCAGTTATGGTAACTCACCCATCCCAGATGGGGGACTCCACTAACCCTACTAGAAACCTATAAGATCTCATCACTCATAATTCAAATCACACCCCTCTCAGATGGGGGACACCATGATCCCAATCTAGAAATATGGAGATCATAAATCATAAATAGGGGATCACACCCAGAACCAATGGGGACACCAAACACCCTATCGATTATCAAGGACACAATACATTGATAGGGTATCATTCTCAGGACCACTAGGAGATATTGTAAACCCAAATCTAGATCCAATCACTGAGTAGGGGATCGTACTCTCGATTATACTGCATACCACACTGTAACTAACAAATAAGTAGGGGTTCATATACCTGATGGTGCCAAAAACCCTATTGAAACTACCCATTAAGTAGGGTATCATATATCCGATGATTCCTCAAACAGTACTGGGCTAGCCTGCTAGATCGGGGATCACCTCCCTATGTATGAAGGTTAGGATGACACTACAAACCCCATCTAGGGAAGTCATCATGATAGATGATCACACAAAATCCATCCAAAGGGAAACAACAAGTCTATCAAAACTCATCCTGTTGACGGGATCACAATCTTGTAATGGGGATGTAATTCTATACTATACCCTTTCAGGGATAGACCAGGGGAACATACTCAACTGATACAAATCTATACATCGCTAATAGAAGATACCCACAAACATCACCTTAATTCTCATATCTAACACCAAAACCATGTCCATAATCACATCCAACATAAACAATCTACTCAGAATAGGCTAAGCAGGGGCCTCTATCTGAGTCCTGAAGATGGAGATGCATGAGGGATAAGTCTGCAAGGGGATAACAAAGTGTGTACCCTTTGTACATGGTGTGTCTCTTACAAATGAGACCTTGTTTGTTTCCCCTCTCAATACATGCCGTGTAAAATAAGTCTACATGGTGTGTACCCATGTCACATGGTGTGTGACCCCGTCTGATATCATTGGTGTGTCCTCACCCATACATGGTCATTTGGCAATGTCGCCATACATGGAGTGCACCATCAGTACATGGAATTTATTAGCTATCTGGATGCTTGGAAGTGTCCTCAGCCTGTTCTCATGTAAGACACCTTGTGTCTATGTACCTTTCCTTGTACATCCACATGGCCATGTCCATTTACATGGCGTGCCTGACCATGTCTCCAACCACATGGCCTAGGATCACTAAATGGTGAGTACCCCCAGTATAGGGTGTGTAGTTCCTTAATTTTATCTTCCCCAAAATTTGAAGAACACACAACATGTTCTTTAGCACAATAAGTTGTGTGGTCAGAAATTCCATATGGGAATCCCCTCTGATCCACTCTAGACTCCCCATTTTCCACCGATACTCATAGATCTACCCCCAATAGAGCTCAATCAGTCATAATAGGTTAATAAAATCATAAAAATGAATAAAAAGGTATTGGGATATTAATCTTGTAAATCTACCTATCTTATGGTGAAATGCTAAATCATTGGATCCATAACAATGCATAGAACCAATTGCACCTCAATTTGGTGATGATCGACATTAAAAATGTGGATCGATGATGCCTAATCTCCATGGTTTAGCCTCAAGTAATCCATCACACAGGGTGGTCCTCATATCCCATATTTTTTGTGAACCAAAAGGGGTAATGGGTTATTAATTTAATATAATTTAATTAATAAATCTCTATTTAACACCCCCACCAACTCTCCCTTAACCAAGCACTCGATGCAGACAAACTTTATGTCGTGCCTATGGTAAAAACCATGTTCTTAACTCAAACATGGTCTAAGATTTTTGATATGAGTCTATAATAAAGAGTTATTCAACATTTACTAAAAAACTATTCATGCTTGATAAAATATATAAAATATTTTTAACATCCTCAGAGAGAGGCTCTACGGGCAAAAAAATCCCACGCTGAATTGATGCCTGGATTCAGAAATATTACTATAAATATTCCAAATTATTACATGTAAAAAAACAATTCATTGAAATATTTCAACCTTATCACCTTTATGGATAAATAATAACCCATTTAGGAGGCTTTTTAATGATAGAAATGTGGGTTTAATTGTTTCTTTTCAAAAATTTCATGTGTGTACTCTCCCCTACTTTTAAAGGGCCAACCACAATCCTCACCTATTCACACTCCTAAATCCATTTGGTTCAGCCAATACCTACCCAATTAACTTTTCTAATTATATTTCCTTATACTATAATCCTTATTTTTATCATAAATTCATCCTAGGAAGGATTTTGTTGTAAACCTAAGGAGGTCATCTAAAGAAGTGGTAACATTCCTAAACGAGTGTTTTTAATTAGCTTCTTTTTCCACCTCCTTCAAATCGTATTCAATCAGGATATTATAATAACACCAGAACCTTCCATATAATGAGATTTTATTATGTTAATTTAATTTTCTATATCCATCTCCTCTTTCATCAAATGGGAAACAAAACAGTCAATCGTGTGTTCAGCTAACTACCGCCTCATGAACTGATTTAATTTGTTTTCAATCACCACCTTTCAAGGATTGATATAAAGATGGATTTAACACATGTATATGATATTTATGAAATTATTATACTTTTTTAATTATAATATCTCATATAAATATTTCTGTTATATTCCCTTTAAAATAGATAACGTCGTTCATGTGCGTAGAGGACTACCTCCACGCAAAGCGATGTGATTCGTTTTTCACTTAAACATTTTATGGAATTTAATAAGGTTAATATTAATGAATATATGTGATATATATCATATGATATTGATTCTATAAAATTAAAATATCACTCAATTCCTTAATCTTTCACTTGTTAATGGAATGATATAATTGCTTGCATATACGTAAGACCTACTGTCTCCATAAAATTTTGCGATTCATTTTCTATTTATAACATTCATAAATGGTTCTAAAAATGCATATGATTTTTAAATTTGATATTTATAATATTATTATTATTCTTAATATGATGTATATATATCCTATTCACAAAAAAAATATATTTCATGACAAAACATGCATGAGAAAACAAGACAATTAACACCCGAAACAATGAACATAATGAAATATTATTAACAAATCAGTGGTAAAAAGTAATAATTTCACCATATATGATATTATAAGTATGAATATGGTTTAGTTATAAATTAATAACGTGCTTAAAACCATTATATAATAGTTTAAAACATGTTCAACTAAAGGGAAGCTTTAGTTAAGAGACTTCATCTCAATTTCCCTTCATTGAGGAATGTTCTATTATTATGTACCAAATTTATTTTATATGGTGTACATACTAACCATTTTACATTAAATATCATGAATAATTCATAATTCATGGTATTTTAAGTTTTAATTTTATTTATTTTTTTAAGGGTATTTGAATTTAAAATTACCAAGTCGTAAATAATTTCATGACTCAATTTCTTTTCATTGGGATATATTACTTCTTCATTGTCTTTGAAATTATAAGATTATGTGTGTAAAGAATTCGGAATATATTATGTTTTATTTCCACTTATTTTATTTGTATTTACTTTTGACACACATAATCAATTCATTTATTATCACTTCAACATTATGATCACTGTAAGGGATTTTGTCTCAATTCGTTTCATTGAGACATATTTGTTAATATAAACCAATTCAGTTTTATGTGGTTTATATAATACCCCTTTGATGTATTTAACATGAATAAATATTTATTAATAATTGTTAATGTTTCAATTCAAGTTTATCTATACTCATTGTATCATGGATATGAATATTGCCTAAAACTTATACCCTTCTTACATATAGTGTTTAATTTTAATGTTATTTTATTAACTCAGGAAATATTGATTAACTTGTCTTCTTTACTCAATGAGATTTTTTTGATATTGTATATTATTCATGAATTAAATCGATTATTCGATATATGAGAAATGATTTGGAAATTAAGTGATGGGTTGGGGTTAGAATTATATTTCCTCTTAATGCATCGATTTGTATCATGAGAAAAATCAGCTGGAAAAATTAAATAGGTTTATCATTATAGTTTTAAACCATCTTATAAAATGTCTGGATACTAGAGGTATCATGATGTCTAATAATTTCCAAATGAAATAGATTTATACCTATAGTTTTAAACGATCTTTTGAAAGGTCTTGATGGTAGAGGTATCATGATGCCTGAGACGATGAAGTAAAATAATTAAGAATTTCCTTCAGTGAGAATTCAGTTATTAATATTATACATGATATTTTCACAATGATATTAGATTTGGATTAATTTCATTCATAGTTTGTTGATTAAATGAATGTATTTTCAGTTATTTAAATTTCTATATTGATTAAGAATCATCTAATCGTGATATACAAGTAATTGGTTAAATGGAATGTGTGTTTAGTTATTTACCATTCCATATTTATTAATGATTTATTCATTAATGATAGATTCTATTGTGAATAAACTTTTCTAAGAATTTGTGATCAAACTTATTTTTTTCCTTTCCATGGGATATGAATAAGAAATATTTGAATGAGTTCTCAAGGATGATTTTTTTTATTATTTTTTTATGTATTATGTTTTATTTTGGATTCCCAGTGTAAAATTGGAATCATGTATGTATTTGGTTCTCCAAAACTACTAAAGTGATCAGTACTGTGGGATCCCCCTGCATAAATTATAATATAATAAAGTAGATTTTGGATCCTGGATACTGGAGTTAGGATCAATATATTTGGAATCAATATAATTTTAGTAGAAAACTTGGGTACTAGATTAATGAAAATATAAATTAGGGAATATAACCCTATGATAGACTTTGAGGATAAGTATAAAGTATCATCCTAATGCTTTGGTTAGGAAGAGAGAATGATGTTTTTCCTAGATATACATCCCTATATAGATACTATAAGAGTAAATGGTTATAGAAGAAAGGTACCTAGAGGTAATAACTCCAAAAAGTGTGCATTTGTATTAACCCAATAATCACATGGTTTATGATAATTGGACATACTGTACACCTATTTTGACACACTTGGGGTATATTCTTAGGATAATTCACATTTCCATTGGAAACCATTATAAAGAATTTGAAAATAATGAGATCTTAAAAGAAAACATGTTCGTTATTTTCATACTAAAAATGAATAATTTTTTTAATTTATGTTGAGTTTTGCACCATATTTTGAATTATACATTATGATTTAATATTCACAATTTTATGAGAAAATACATTTTATTCCATTATTTGGAAATGGTTCCTTGAAGTAAGAAGGGTGTTAATACCTGTGTCCAATATAGATATTTTCCTACTCATGTAACTAATATTAATGGTATTGGAACTGAGAAAATTTTGTCTATATTAGAATAGATTGATCATGGGATGATAAATAATCTTTCCTAGATAGAGAAACCAATTACACAATGTGATTATCCTATATTGTATTTCTTCAAGTGACAGAAAACCACATCATTTAGTAGGACTACTAATCTTTTAGTATCTTAGAAATGGATTAAGTCCATAGAAAAGATATTCCCAGCCTTGGGATGTGATGAAAAGAAAATGGTCACACTTGTAGTGTACTTTCTCAAGGGTGATGATGATCAATTGTGGCCATTGATCCAAAATACTAGAGAGGATGGTGAAAAAGAGCTCATGGAATGGAAAGATTTTATTGATACATTCTTTGATATATATTTCCCTCATATGCAATGAACCAAAATAAAGATAAAGTTCATTAGCATAATGAAAAAGAAATAAGACTATTTTTCTGAGTATGATACTACCTTTACAAGGTTATCTAGTTATGATACATATTATATATGCAATATGGAGTGAATGATTGAGTATTTCTTTGAAGGGTTTAATATAAGTATCTGAAGGGTGCTGGTCTCTAAAAACATTTCATCATATAATGGAATATTTTTATATGTTGTCAAAACAAATAAGTAGTTCTCTAAATGTTACATATTCAATGGAAATTACTAGAATAAGAGATCATATAAACATAAGGAAAAATGGAATTCATCTGATTAGAATAATAGAATGAATTTATTCCCACCTTATAAAAACTATAGAAATAATCATTATGTGAAATCCATGAAGGGAATGGGGGTTTTATATAAGTGTAAATATAAGGTTAATATGTATCATAAATTCAAGGGAAATAAACAAATCAATTATTTTAGGTGATTCAATTATATGTAAATGGGTCATTATTCACACAAATGTCCCTAACATCAAGGTAATCTTCTATAGAATAGGCCAAGGGGAGAAGGATAATTTTATATTATCACTACAGCTGAGGTGGAAGTTCCTAATGATTTGGTTATAGGTACATTAATCATATATTAAATTTAGATAATTATTTTTATGATTTTGGATAGTTACACTCTTTTATATCTACCCAGTTTTACAAGAAAACTAGACATCTTACTTTTAATTTAATAAAGGATTTGTCAGTAAAAACTCATGTGGGAAGTCTCACTTCAATAAAGATGTGTTAGGTAGTCCCCATTATGATACATAAATGTTCTCACTTTGCAGACTTTATTATTATACAAACTGTTGAAATTGATATAATCCTTAGTATATACTAGATTTAAAAATATGAAGTTAACATTCATTACATGGAGAATGAAATTATGATTCTTGATGAATATCCATAATTACATGTATTTAGAATAGATAATTCATCATCTAATTCATGCTCATATCCACCCCTATTAGCTCTTCTGGATGATATTCTTGGGGAATAAGAGAAAAAAAATTGTGAGTGGATAAGAAAATGTTCAAATTGAGGATGTAACTATTGTATATAAACACATTGATTTATTTCACAAGTAATTACTTAGAAATCCCCCATATCAAAAAGTTGATTTTTCCATCAATTTAGTCCCTGATTCAAGACCAATATCAAAGACCCCTATATAATGGACACTATGAAGTTATTGGAGTTAAAGAAACAACTAGGGGAGTTGTGTGATAAGGTATTTATATACCCTAGTGTTTTGCCTTGGGAATCCCCTATTATCCTCATTAAGAAGAGAGATAGATCTATGAGGCTATGAATTGATTATAAGGAAATAAATTCCATTATGATAAATAAAAAGTATCATATGACTCACATTTATGACCTATTTGATCAACTTCATAGAGCCCAATATTTTTCAATGAATGTTCTCTGATCTGAGTAGTAATAATCACAAATCAGTAAGGAATAAATTCGGTTGAAATATTTCTGAATGATGTGTGGACATTAATGTTTTATAGTAATTCCATTTTGATTGACTAGTTCACAATCATTTTCTATGGATCGAATGAACAGTGTTTTCAAAGACAATCATGATAACTTTTTGTTGTATTCATTTATGATATCTTCGTTTATTTTAAAGTTATGGGGACCATGAGAATCACTTAAGTACTATTCTCAAGACTCTTATAGAAAATAAGTTATATGATAAATTTAAGAAGTGTTATTTTTAGCTTTAATAAGTATCTTTTCTTGACCATATTATCTCTAATGATGGAATCTCAGTTGATCCCATGAAGAAAAAGGCAGCCATAGAATGATCTACACCAACTAACATAACTGAGGTATATAGTTTCATTGGTTTGTCCTGTTACTATCGATGATTTTTCAGAAATTTTCCCGATGGTCTGACCCATTAGCGATGATTACAAGAAGAGGGGTTATGTTTGTTTTGAAAAATAATGTGAAGAATGTTTTGATGAATTGAATAAGATATTGGTCAATTCTATAATTTTGACTTTACCATTAGGAAATTATGGGTTTTTTATATATAGTGATGCATTGAAGAAAGGATTGGGTTGTGTCCTTATGAAAAATTATAAAGTTATTTCATATGAATCAAGAAATTTTAAGTCTCATGAACATAACTATCAAACCCATGATATTGAGTTGGTAGATGTGATATTTTATTTAAATATATAGATACAATGTTTCTATAGTGAAATATGTAAGATATACACATACTATAAAAGACTAAAATACATCTCTTCACAAAAATAGATCAAAAGGAGCAAAAGGTGATGACTTGTGTAGCTCAAGGATTATGATATTTCAAAAAACTACCACCTTATGAAATAAAATATGGTTGTAAATGCATTGAGTAGGAAAGATAAAGGAGTTAAGGCCAAAATGATAATTAATAAGGATCCTATGTTAATGGATCTAGTCAAAATGGATATGGTAATTATTAAATAAGGGATCAAATAACTCATTTTTTAAATTATTTCAAAACCATATTTATTAGAAAAGACAAAAATTTCATAATAAAATGATGAGAACTTTCAGAATAAAATAAAATAATTGATTGATAGGAAATTATAATACTTCATTTGTGAATATGGTGTTTTGATATTTGGAAAGAGATTATATTTTTCATCTATACATGATCTAAAAAGGGATTTTTTGGATGACGCTCCTAGATCAGATTTCTATATACACCTTGGTAGTACTAATAGGTATAAGGATTTGAGGGAATATTTTTGTTGGGATAACATGAAGTGAGAAATTTCTAACTATGTATAAAGATGCTCGGTTTGTCAATAGGTCGGGGATTTGAGATAACATCCTAGAGGATCCATGCAATCAATTATTATTCTTATGTGGAAATGGGATGACATTACTATGGACTTTTTCGAATGACTAGCCAAGAATCTTAGGAAGAATGATGCAATATGGGTTATCTTTGATCTCCTATCCAAATCAACACATTTCCTCACTGTAAGAGAATATTTAACTATTGATAACCTTTTAATGAACTATATTAATGAATTTATAAGACATAATGAAACATATCTTTCAATCATGTCTGATCATGATCACCAATATACATCAAAATTCTAGAAGATTCGTTATAAGGCTCTTAATATTAAGCTTCATTTGAGGATTTCATACCAACCTAAAAATGATGGAAAATAAAAATGGAATTTTCAAACAACATGTTGAGGTCATACTCACATGAATTTAAAGGTGTTTGGAATTATTATTTACCTTTTTTAGAGTTTTCTTATAAAAATAGTTTCTATTAGAGTATTCAAATGGCGTTGTATGAAGAATTATATGGAAAGAGATATAATACTAAAAATTGTAGAGATATATTTGTTGAAAAAAACATGTAGTACCAAATCATGTAAGACCAGAACTTGTTAAAGAGACCACAACAAAGGTAAAGACTATTCAGTCTCACATTTAATTAGCTCAAATTAGGAAAAAGGGTTGTTACTATAACTAGAGGAAGGATTTGGAATTTTTAGTTGGATATCATGTTTTCTTTAAAAAACTCATGTTTGGGTGTCATAGGGTTCAATAAGATGGGAAGGATGACCCACCTATACATCAGACCCTTTGAAATTTTGGAATGAATTGGAATTGTGGATTATCTTTTGGAAATACCACCAAATCTCTCTAAAGTACATGATGTGTTCCATATATCACTATTAAGGAATTAATGCCAGAACCAACACATGTACTCAACTATAATGAAATATAATTTTAACATGGTATATGTTGGGACCACTTTGTGTGGGAAGATTGTATTTGTTGTCAACAGTTGTGAGTACTGGTCAAATTAAGGAGATAAAGAAGGAATCCAAAGTTAATGGAGATCGGCTGAAGTGAGGATTCTTGGAGAATTATTATGAAATCATAGCATTGGATGTCATACTTGATTAATTCTCTAAGAAGATAAATTCAGTAAGTTCAATGAACTTGTGTTGAAGGTGACACATTGTTTACAGCGATGAAGAATGGAGAAGTATCATCCATTTGAGGATGATTGGAGCATAATGGTGAAGTATCATCTATCTAAGGATGATTGAAGAAGAATTGAGGATTTTAAGTGAGGATGAAATAAGTACTTGGGAATTCATATTCCAAAAATAATGGAGAAACCAGACGATGCTTTTCTGATTTTTATTTCACAAATATTATAAGTTTGGAGAACTTGTGATGCAAGACTTATGAAGGAAAGGGAGAGAAAAAGAAGTCTTTTTGGAAAAGTCATCACAAATATCATGAGATCAAAAATATGGAAAAGGAAAGAAGTATGCGTGCAAGTATGCAGTAGGCGCACAAGTATGCAGTAGGCGCACAAGTATGCAGTAGGTGCGCAAGTGTGTAGAGGCGTGCAAGTCATATTTCAAAATAGCATTATTTCAGAAATATGGCAAAGGAATGAAAGTGGCGCGCAAGTCAAGAATGGAGCGCAAGTATTTGGCACACAAGTATTTGGTGCGCAAGTATTGGCACACAAGTATTGGTGCGTAAGTCATATTCCAACATCATCATATCCAAAAAATGGCAAAGGAAAGAAGAAGGCGCGCAAGTCGTGGCAAGCAAGTCGTGGCACACAAGTGGTGGCACACAAGTGGTTGCACGCAAGTGTTGATGCGCAAGTGTAAGTGGCACCCAAGTCCTAAAAGATCATCCAATCAAAATATGACAAAGGAAATAAAGTCGTGCGTGAGTTTGAAAGTGTCACGCAAGTCAAGAGTGTCGCGCAAGTATTTTCACGCATGTCTTGGCGCGCAAGTGTATGGGTGTGCAAGTCACCAAATTGAATATAAATAGACCACTCACCTCCTCATTTTTCAATGCTCAACACTTAAGAGAAAAATTTGAGCTCTGAACGCGCAAGTGTAGAAAGTGGCGTGCAAGCTGAAGTGTCGTGCCAGCTGAGTGTTATTTATACAACGCGCAAGTTTTGCCGCGCAAGTCTGCCGCGCAAGTCTTGCCGCGCAAGTCTTGCCGCGCAAGTCTTCTGTGCAAGTTTTGCCACGCAAGTCTATCATGCAAGTCTTTTGGGCAAGCCTTGCCATAGAATTAGTGGCGCGCAAGTAGTAGCATGCAAGAAGAGGCGCACAAGTTATAGGCGGGAAAGTATAGGGCGCGCAAGTGGAAGTGGGCACGCAAGCTGTTTTGTTCCAGGAGTTGCTACCATCTTCTGGAGAGGAAAGAAGAACAAGGAAAAGAGTTCAACTACATTCCATATGCATGATCACATGCATTTATGAACAAGAGGAGAACTCACTCTGATGATGCCAAGTAAGCTGGTCTTAGTTGCCTAATTAATCACATTGGTATATGTGATTCTTCCTATGAAAGAAGGAGTCCTAGTGCATTTTTTTATTTCACTAAAGAAGAAGAAGAAGTCCTAGTGCACCTAGTTTTGCACTAGTGAAGAAGAAAAGAAGAAGACACGAAGAATTGCTTGCCTACTGCTTTGCAAGTAATCAAGTGAAGAGCACTGAAGAAGATCAAGAGCAGAACCTACCTTTTGAAGAAGGAAGAATACTGTCTCCATAGACAGTATAAAGAACCATCTAGAAGCTGCAAGTTGGGCTAGGTCATCACCAGTCCAGGGAAGAGGATTGTTTCCCACCCCCTCTAAAGTGTAGGGACTCACACGGGCTAGAGGATTTCTTTCATAGCCACTCCATTGTAAAAGCATATCACATTATAATGGAGAATCAATGCAGTGGTCATACCCATGCATGGAAAGGACGTAACTACTCTTATTGAGTGGTGAACCTTGTAAAAAAATCGTGTGAATATTTTTACTGCTTTCTATTTTTGCATGCGACAGGGAAAAGAGAATAAGAGAATCAAGATCCTAACAGGTCACGAGGTATAAGGATAAAAGTTGGAATTGGTTTAAAAAGTCCCCAACACTGATTCACCCCCACTCTCAGTGTTAGACATATCTCAAACTGGTCCTATAAATTGGTATCAGATGGAGGTTAACCTCTGTTGGATTCTCTATAGTGATGTTATTATCTTTTGAAAACTAGAGTTCCGTTCCTGAGTCAACAATGAAGAAAAGTGTTGGTGAAGATTTATTTATATCTACCAAGACCACGATGAACAGGAAAAGTAAAGAGAAGAGAATGTTGAAGAAGAATTCCCTCTTATCTAAAGAAGAGGAATCATCTGGTTCTCCATACCTGGATGACATTGAAGACACACAAAATTTGGAAAGTAATGAGGAGGTGGCTCAAGTACCCACCATGAAGATGTACAACCTTCCTACCTCAACTGATCAAGAGGTATGTGTTAGTACATTTTGAAAGTACCCTCCTAATGAAAATGCTAGCACAAGTGGTGATGAACAATCTACAACATCTCAAGAAATATCAGTTGATAGATTAAGAATGATTCTATATGGTATTCTTGAAGAGTGTGCATCCCTGGTTTGCGGGGTATTTCAATGCATACAAGAAAATGTCAGTCATCTGGAAGAAGAAACTGATGTTTTGGAGAAAGGCTTATAAGAAAAAAATGTCAAATTTTTAAAGCTCTCTAGACAGGTTGGAGCCTTTAAAGAAACAAAGAGGGGATTTGAAGAAATTTCTTCAAAGTGGCTCTAAGATGTTGAAGAAAAGGAGGGAGTAAACAAGACTCTAGAAGATAAGATCCATTCACTAGAAGATGAGATGAAAAGGGGCAATGAAGTCAAGAAGTTATATTTGGAAGATAACTCTAAGAAGATCAAAGAACTTGACTTTTTGTTACAAAATAAAGTAAAGATGCATGTAGATGAAATTGAAAGATTAAATAAGGCTTGTGAATAGAAGATGACTATGATTGAAAACCAGGAAGTCATCCTCAATATGAGATTTCTAGAATTGGAAGCTAAACTAACCAATCTTGAGAAGACACAGATTGAGTCTCCACAAAAGAAGGAAATAGTTTCTTCCAGTACTCAATGCTCACTGGAGGATTCTACTATCAAAAGACCTCAAACATGTGATAAGAAGATCATGGCTTCAATCATTGTTCTATCACAAGTATCTGAGAAAGTAAAGGTATTATCCATACCAACTTGTATTAATGTTTCTAAAATTGCTCCTACAAGAAGTGCAGGTAGGAAGAAAAATTCTAAACAAGTTTGGATGAAGAAAAGTGAGATGAAACCTATCACCATGGATAGGGTGGATAGGGGAAAGTGCGTGGAATATAGATCCCCATAAAAATCACAACATACCAAGAAGAAGAAGGCTCAGAAAACTTATCAAGAAGATGAAAAGAAGTTAAGTTTTGTTGGTCAATGCTGGTGCTGCAACAGGTTTGGGCATTGTGCAATGGATTGTTGGTACAATCCCTTAAATGTAAAAGCACAGATAAAACCCATATCAAGGAGGAGAAATCCAGATAAGAAGAAGCTAAATCCACAGATCCAGAAACATATGTATACTGCAAATAGATTTGGAATGCTGGACAACATATGTGATGTATGCAATCGGAGTGGTCACAAGAATGGAGGATGTCTATCTCAGAATGTATTCAAAGCTAATAAGAACAGAAGACCACAGAAGCTGGAGAAGAATGAAGAATCTATCTTGGGAAGTAATCATAAGTATGTTGCAAAATAAAATGATCCCAAGAAGATTACAATGAGGAAAACTGAGAAGTCCTTGGATTCCATGTCCAAGAAGGTGAAGGGTGGTGCATCCAAAAGAACTACTATGACGGAATCCACTCATAAGAATCCATGTAGAAGATCCAATCTTGATGCCTCAGTCCCTAATGATATTTTTGTGATTTGGCCATAAGATTTGGAAAGAATGGGAAAGATGGAATATGCACAAGCTAAGCCTGGTGCTAAGAACAAAAAGAAGATTCTACATGAAGACAAAGAAGTTCTGTGTGTGAGGTGCATCAAGGCTGGTCACACTGTCAAAAAGTGATTTGAACTTATTCCATCCCAACAAGAATTCATAAAGAGGATGAATGTTGCACCGAGAGATTCTAGTGGTTGGAATTCTCCTGAAGAAATAAGATTCACACACAAAGATATAGAAGATGTATTGATATCCACACAGCTACATTTAAAATTAAAGATCAAATGTGAAACTTTGAGTAGTGGAGAAAACGGAGCATCCTGGTTGAGAAAATCATCTCAGACCTCCTGCTCACATTGAAGAAGCATGGAGGATCCACCCTATTCCCTTAAATCTTTGTGTGTTGTGTTTTTTCTTTAAATACAGTGAATTGAAGGTGATGAAAGATATCAGGGGATAACCTGAGATTTAGTGATGATAAGTGTTCTCTATATAGGGATACACATGAAGAAGCTTCCGGAGTCATTATCTCAATAAGTATCAATTTCAGTTGTTACTAAATTCAACTACTCTGAAGATTGTCTGAAGATCATGTCATTGGAAATGGTACGTTATTTCTAAATATTTCATCCTTGGTTACTCAAAATAAATATCATTCTATAAAGGGGGAGTAATAAAGATAATCAATGACATAAGAAGAGTGAATTTGATCTAAGGCCACTTATCCTGCCAATTGCACATGAATGTTTTTGATCTATTTGTTGAAGTGAGTGCAGGAATTTCAGGTTGATTATTTCTTTCACACTCAATATCATCAGCCTGGAATGAAAGTTAAAAACCCTTGAAGACAAGTGTATGAGTTCTCATCTCATGAGGTGTCATATTATGTGGGTAATGGAAAACTTTGTTGTCTAAATCAAATCCTCTTGTTTTCTACGCCGAGCATTGCTCAAGTAGACTTAGAGTGAAATGATTGATGGCACATTTCTTAAGTATAGAATGATACCCTCTCTACCATGAACATTGTATTTCTTGTCAATAAGGGGGAGAGAAATTAAATGAATGTCTAGGGGGGAGACATAAGTAAAAGAGAGAGATAAGATTCTCATTTTGACATCGACACATTCATTTGAGAAGACATTGTGGTATTGACAACAAAATACAAAGGGGGAGATTATTGGGACCACTTTGTGTGTTAAGATTGTATTTGTTGTCAATATTTGTCAATACTGGTGAAAATGAAGAAGGAGATAAAGAAAGACTCCAAAGTTAATGGAGATCGGCTGAAGTGAGGATTCTTGGAGAATTATTATGAAATCAAAGCATTGGATGTCATACTTGAGTAATTATCTAAGAAGATAAATTCAGTAAGTTCAAAGAACTTGTGTCAAAGGTGACACATTTTTTATAGCAAAGAAGAATGTAGAAGTATCATCCATTTGAGGATTATTGGAGCATAATGGTGAAGTATCATATATCTAAGGATGATTGAAGAAGAATTGAGGATTTGAAGTGAGGATGAAAGAAGTACTTTGGAATTCATATTCCAAAAAGAATGGAGAAACCAAAAGATGCTTTGCTGATTTGTATTTCACAAATATCATAAGTTTGGAGATCTTGTGATGTAAGCCTTATGAAGGAAAGGGAGAGAAAAAGAAGTGTTTTTTCAAAGTCATCACAAATATCATCAGATCAAAAATATGGCAAAGGAAAGAAGTAGGCGCGCAAGTATGCAGTAGGCACGCAAGTATGCAGTAGGCGTGCAAGTATGCAGTAGGTGCGCAAGTGTGTAGAGGCGAGCAAGTCATATTTCAAAATAGAATTATTTCAGAAACATGGCAAAGGAAAGAAAGTTGCGCGCAATTCAATAATGGCGCGCAAGTATTTGTCATGCAAGTATTTGGTGTGAAAGTATTGGCACACAAGTATTGGTGCGCTAGTCATATTCCAACATCATCATATCCAGAAATGACAAAGGAAAGAAGAAGGCACGCAAGTCATGGCATGCAAGTCGTGGCGCGCAAGTAGTGGCCCACAAGTGGTTGCGTGCATGTGTTGACGCCCAAGTGTAAGTGGTGCCCAAGTCCTATTTCAAAGATCATCCAATCAAAATATGACAAAGGAAATAAAGCGGTGCACGAGTTTGAATGTGTCGCGCAATTCAAGAGTGTCACACAAGTATTGGCTTGCATGTCTTGGCACACAAGTCTTGGCGCGCAAGTGTATGAGCGCGCAAGTCACCAAATTGCATATAAATAGATGACTCACCTCCTCATTTCTTAAGGCTCAGCACTTAAGAGAAAAATTTGAGCTCTGAACGCGCAACTGTAGAAAGCAGCGCACAAGCTGAAGTGGCGCGAAAGCTGAGTGTTATTTATACAGCGCAAAAGTTTTTCCGTGCAAGACTGCCACACAAGTCTTGCCGTGCAAGTCTGCCACGCAAGTGTTTCCACGCAAGTCTGTCGCGCATGTCTTTTGGGAAAGTCTTGCCACACAAGTAGTGGTGCACAAGTAGCAGCGTGCAAGAAGAGGAGCGCAAGTTATAGGCACGCGAGTATAGGGCGCGCAAGTGGAAGTGGGCGCGCAATCTGTTTTGTTCCAGGAGTTCCTGCCATCTCATGGAGAGGAAAGACGAACCAGGAAAAGAGTTTAACTACATTCCATATGCATGATCACATGAATTTATGAATAAGAGGAGAACTCACTCTAATGATGCCAAGTAAGCTGGTCTTCGTTGCCTAATTAATCAAATTGGTATATGTGATTCTTGCTATGAAAGAAGGAGTCCTACTGCATTCTGTTATTGCACTAAAGAAGAAGAAGAAGTCCTAGTGTAGCTGGTTTTGCACTAGTGAAGAAGAAAATAAGAAGACATGAAGAATTTCTTGCCTAATTCTTTGCAAGTAATCAAGTGAAGAGCACTGAAGAAGATCAAGAGAAGAACCTACCTTTTGAAGAAGGAAGAAGATTGTCTCCATAGGCAGTATAAAGAATGATCTAGACGCTGCAAGTTGGGCTAGGTCATCACCAGTCCAGGGAAGAGGATTGTTTTCCACCCCCCTCTAAAGTGTAGTGACTCACACGGGCTAGAGGATTGCTTTCCTAGCCACTCCATTGTAAAAGCATATCACATTATAATGGAGAATCCATGTAGTGGTCATACCCATGCATGGAAAGGACGTAGCTACTCTTATTGAGTGGTGAACCTTGTAAAAATATCGTGTGCATGTTTTTACTGCTTTCTATTATTGCATGCGACAGGGAAAAGAGAATAAGAGAATCAAGATCCTAACAGGTCACGAGGTACAGGGATAAAAGTTGGAATTGGTTTAAAAAGTCCCCAACACTGATTCACCCCCCTCTCAATGTTAGACATATCCCAAACTGGTCCTATCAGTATATCTTAAGATGAAGAACCCATCTAGATTTTTGATACCAGATATCATGTATTATGACTCAACTGGTAAAGGTTCTTAATAAAAATCACAAAATAGTGGAAGCAACTTGGATGTTATCAAGATGAACTACAACAATATATTTAGATGTTAATATCCATGAAATTTTTAGGATTATTTTTCTTTAGTAGGGAATAATGTAATACCACTAGAATTTATGATTTATTTCCTTTTAAGTAAATTCATTCTCTTCTATGGCTGGCAATGCACACAAGACCAGGTTTAGATGAAACACGATACTCTATTAAAATATTATTTAAATGTGACCATTATAACCTAACCATTAAATTGGAGGTTATGAATATGAATAAATAAATTATTAAAATATATATATTTGACACAAATTCATTGTTCATATATTTATTAGAAATAAAAATACTAATTACATAGAAATGTTTTCTGAAAAAACTATATTTTTTTTGAAGAAAATGGCTGTATCACTTCTTGTGAACTTATGATAGAGTTGATTTTTTCAAATTTTATAAAATTAAATACATTTTTCAATCATAATATGAAAATTATATTAGGTTAATTTTTTTATTTTTCTAAAACGTTTCAATTTTTGATGAATAGTGAAAACAGTGATTTTTATTGAATGATGCCTTTTCGTTTAAATTATTTACAAATATAACTTAAATTTTAAAATTATTTTAAAGTATAAAAAACAATTATACTAAAATTTAAATAATTTAGGTCATTTGGATAAATGTTTCTTTCAATTTCAATATAAAAACTTTTCATACTTATGATAATTTTATCTTTAAAAACCCATTTTTTCATCGTGTCTACAGGTATAATTTTAAATTGGATTCTAATATTTTTGTGACGTCAATTAGAAAAAATATATTATATTTTTATAATAATTAAAATTTATATTATCTAATAATTTCATCTTAATTTTTAACCATTTTCAATAGTTAAAGTAGTAAAATATAATTACCACAGTTTGGGTAAAAAATCATTTACTCAGGGTTAATCTAAGAACTTAAGTGTTAAAATGATCTATAAACTTGTAAAAAACCCATTAGATGCTAATTTGTAGACATTATAAACTCTAATGGTAGATAATGACCCATTTTTAGGCATTTCTTATGATAAAATGTTGGTTTAATTATTTATTTTAAAAAATTCCATGTGTGTCCTATTCTTCACTAATAAAAGGTCATCCAATCTCCTCCCATATTCACACTCTCAAAGTCATTTGGTTAGATAAATACCTACCAAATAACTTTCCTAATTCCCTAACCTCACTATATAATCCGTTTTTTATCATAAATTCATCTAAGTAAGGATTTTGGTGTAAACCTAAGGAAGTTTTCTAAAGAAGAGGTAACGTTCCTAAACGAGCATTTTTATATTATTTATTCTTTAACATTTTTAAAATATTATTAAATCATTCTAGTATAAAAACCTCAATATCTATAATATACTAAGATATTATTATGTTAATGTATTTACCTATATCTGTCTTCTATTCTATCAAATGGGAAACAAAACTGTTGATCGTGTGTATAACGAACTACTGCCTCACGAACCGATTTAATTCTTTTTACATCAGCACCTCTCAAGGATAAATATAATGATGTATTTAACAAATGTATATTATATTCATGATATTATTATATTTATATAATTTTAATATCACAAATACATTATTATGTTCCTTTTTCCTTTATAATTCGATAATCTCGCTCCTGTGTACGACAGACTACCGCCTCGCAAAACGATATGATTAGTTTTTCAAATTGATTTATATAGAATATAATAAGGAAACTATTAATGAATATATGTGATATATATGATATGATATTTATTATTTAAAATTAATATATCACTCACTTCCTTACCCTTTCACTCGTTAAGGGAATGATATCATCACTCGTGCGTACGTACGACATATGATCCCCAGAAAGTGATGTGAGTCATTTTCCATGTAAAACTTTCAAAATTGGTTTTAAAAATGTATATAATGAGTAAATATTATATTCATAAGATTAATATAATTCTGGGGACGATGTATATATAACCTACACACAAGAACTGGAACTTTCATGACAAAAAATACGTGAGAGAATAAGGCAATTAACACCCAAAACAATTAATATAATGAAATATTTTTAAGAAACTGGTGGTAAAAAGTAATAAGAGGATCATATATGATATTATAAGTATGAATATGGTTATTTAATAAAGTAAAAAAAATTAAAACAATTATAAAGGTGGTTAAATCAATTTTTACTAAAAGAGAGCATGGGGTAAGGGACTTCGACTGAATTTCCATTTATTGAGGTACATTCTATTATTGTGTGCCTAATTTATTTTATTAGGTTTACATACTACCAATTTTATTTATAACACATTGAATAATTCATAATTCATGGTATTTTATGTTTTAATTTAAATTATTTCATCTAAGGTGATTTGAATTGAAAATTACAATTTTGTAAGGAATTGCATAACTCAATTTACTTTCATTGGGTTATATTACTTCTTCATTGTCTTTAACATTATAAGATTATGTTTGTAACGAAATTTGACTATATTATGTTTTATACTCACTTGTTTTATTTGGATTTAAATTTGATACACACAATTGATTCCTTGATTCTCACTTTAATGTTATGATCATTATAATGGTGTTTTTCTCAATTTATATTTCATCAGAACATATTTGTTTATATGAACATATTAAATCTAATGTGGTGTATATACTAACACTTTTATTTATTTAACATGAATATATATTTATTCATTATGTTTAAATTTTTAATTAAATTATATCCATATTCTTTGTATCATGGATATGAATATTTCAAAAACTGTATACCATTGTAACATTAGGTGTTTACCTTGAAAGTTATTTGATTAACTAAGGAAATACTAAAAAATATGTTTTTATTAATCAATATAGATATTTTTTATAATTAATATTATTCATGAATCAAATAAATTATTCCATATATGATGAATTATTTAGACATGTAGTGAAAAGTGGGTCCCAGAATTATATAGCCCCTCGATGCATCAACAGGTCTCTTGAGACAAATCAGTTAGCCAAATTAAACAAGATTATACCAATAGTTTTAAACTATCTTTTGAAATTAAATGATGGAATATGTATCATCATACCTAAGATCATTAAATCCATTAATTAAACTTTTCTTTTAGTGATAATTCATTTATTATTATTATCCATGATATTTTTGTAATTATATTTTTTCTAGATGCATTTCATTCTATGTTTGTTGATTAAATGGAATGTATTTTAAATTAGTTACCTTTTCATATTGATTAAGACTTATCTAATCATGATATACAATTAAAAATTAAATGGAATGCATGTTTATTTATTTACCTTACCATATTGATTATGATTTATCGATTCATAATAGTTTCCACAGTATAGAAATCATACTGAGCATTTAAGATCACCCTTATTTTGTATCCTTTTCCCAAGGATATGAAGAAGAAATCATTGAACGAGTTTTCAAAGATTCATAATATTTTATATTGTTATGTATTGTGTTTTATTTCCTATTACCAATGTAAAATGGGTATCATATATATATATTTGGTTCTCCAAGACTACTAAATTGATCGAGCCATTGGAATTTTACTCCCTTATATCTCTACCAATGTAATAAATTCTATGGTGACTATGGATTACTAGAGTCAAACTTGTTATAGTGTGTATCACTTCCCTTCCAAAGTCTCATTACCATTATTTTCCATTGAAATTCGGAAAAAAACACCAAGAAGTAACATGGTGTACCAGATATAAATTTATTAAAAAATCAAGAAAAACTAAAACAAGAAAATAAAATTCTTATACTTGGGTTTACTCCCAAGATGTGATTATTTTAATGTCTTTAACCTAACTTCTTTCTTGTAATTCTTAGCTATGGTCCTCCCTAATTTGTAAAATCTTTAATGGGAATGAAAGTGGTTCTTTTCAAGTTGATTTTTGTTGGAAACAAAGTGTTTCCAAGTCTATCACATCTTTTTTGAAAATATTTTCTTACATGTCTTATTGAATAATCAAGTCTTGCATCTCATTTTTTCCACTTTTAACTACAGAATTTTCAAATAAATGGATTATTAATGGGCTAGACTAGGGTGGATCAAGCCAAGACCACATGGGCATATCCAAAAAATACTGAATCTATTTAGGCCAATATTTATTGTGGGCTCAACAAAATTAGTCCAATCTAGTTTGAATTTTAGACAGAATAGTCCATCTGCTAGCTAAAATTTTAATTAAAATTTAAAATATTTTTTTGACATTTTTAAAACACTTATTAATAAGAAATATTAAATATTTAACACTTAATTGTTAGTAAATAATTGTTAAAATATATATCCCATAATTAAAAAAATTCATAAAAACGATATAATAAATTGAAATATAGTTAAAATAAAGGAAAATAAAATTATTCTTGGCCCATGGGCCGACCTTCATATTTTAGGTTATGGTCGCTTAAGCCTGTGGGATTTTTTCTCAGGTCTATTTAATATTTTTTTTTAAAAATTTCCATTTTATTCTTGTATATATTGACTCATAAATGTGGGTTAGAGGTCCTGACCCATGTGCCTAGACATTTTAAGCACCCTTATTTAATTATAAAAAATCTTTTAAGCATTTGACACTTTTCCTTTCACCCAGGTATGATTTATTACATTAATCTAATAAATGTTTTATGCTAACCTTTATTTTTTAATCTATTGAATGATAATTTTCTATACTTTGTCTTCTTATTCATATCGGGATATCAATTTCCCATTCTTCATATCAATTTCAGCATCTCTTATTGCTAAAAATAAGCTTCTATGTTTTATGATAAATATTTGATCAACTTCCATGTAATCCTACTGTTAATGGTATAAGAGGTTAATCTCTTTCAAGATTGTCTTCATTAATTACCATATAATTTATACTTATTTTCCAATTAATTTTTGGATATAAATCTTCATCAACTTCTCTTTTAGTAGCTTTCTTTGGTTCTGGAATCTCGTTGGACTATTCCTCATCTAATAACTCATGATCCAACTAGTTTTTATTTCTCTCCTCATGTTCCTTCCCATTATTTATAGTGATTTTTTATCACACATTCAACTTGGTAGAATTCTCTATTTTTTGGAATCCTTTCTTTCTTTATTTCACTGTATTGTTGGAACAACATCTCCACTTGGGTTTCAAATACTTGAATACATGCTTGAGAATTTAGAAATAATCAATTCACCCATGCAACCATCATGGTGATGTGGATTTGAGTATTTTTTATATGATTTCAGGTAGTTTTGATGAAAATTTCCATCCTTTTTCATCAGTTGAATGATTGGATTGAATTTTCTAAATGTGGCCCAATATCATCTCATCCCCCTTGGTTTTCTCAACTAAAATTGAAGGTTATTTCTCATGTTTATTTAGTTTACTTATCCCTTAATGGGATAAAACTACCTCTCAATTAAAAGAAATCTAGAATTATTAATGTCATCTTGATCCCTCTAAAATGTGTTAAAAAATTTCATCTGAGTTGTCTATAAATGTACTCGAATTTCATATTCTCAATTTTCTGGAAATTAATTTGATCCATTAAATACAATTAAAAATTATCCCTCCAAACAAAATCACATTAATTTGAGAATATCACATCAATTGGAGGATAAATTCAAGAACTTCCCATGTATTTATCCTCTTTCATTTGATAATATGAATGGGATAATGTCATATAAAAACTCCTAAACGATTTTAAAACATTATTAAACATCCCACATGAGTAACTTCACTCCTTAATCTTCCCTTATATCCTAGAAAACAAGTTTTTCAATTGCTTTTGAAGTGTAAAAAATATAAAATTACTCCACAGTTTTGGTAGGGTAATCCTAGGATATTATTCTTATACTACTCATTTCTTTTTAGCGATACAACTCATACCCGTTTTTTTGATAGGGGAACCAAAATTAATAACGGAAAATAGAGTAAGATATATTTTTGAATGGGTGATATAGAGGGAAAAGAAAAGATATTAAGGTGATAAATATATTTATGATGTTTTGTGAGGTAATGTTAAGAAGGGAGAAATGGTAAGGGAATAAATGGAGGGGAAAAGATTTCTCTCCACCTATTTTTTTAAAATAATTCCAAAATTTTGATGATTTGGATGAAAATGATTGTGGAGGGTTATTAATATTTTAAAATTACAATTTTATCCATATTTTCAACATGTATTAATAAATAATTTATTTTCTTTTCTTTTAAAATTATTCATTAAATAATATGAAGAGAAATTGAAATATTTTTTTTCATAATTCTTAATTCAAACAAAATCATTGAAATAAAAATCATTTATCTAATTTTATTTTATTTTATTAAAAATCGAATCATTTATTTTATATTAAAATTTTTCTGAGGTGGGGGAGAAATACAATGAAAATCCTACTACAGCAATAAATAACTCAGTGAGACTTGAACCCGAGACCTCACCAAGACCCTATAGAGCCGTTACCATCCAAGCTAGACTGGGGGCTGCAAATCATTTCCATTATTTTACTATAATATCACCAAACAAGACATAAATGAGGTATTGATGATTCTAAGGAATCCTCCCATTCCAACCAATATGCACCCAAACCTAAAACCCTAAAGGCAGATGCCTCATACCATACACCTGACATCATACCGAATCATTATCACATCATTCTACATCAGAATCCATATAGCCACCGACATTTGAGAAGTTGCTGCCACCAAAGGACACTCTCAAACTCCATGGAATACTGATGAAGCCACACTGGAAGATTATAATGAGACGAAGAAGAACCAAAATCACACTGAACCATTATAAGAGAAACCATTGATACCTAACACTATGAAATATGGCTGAAGGCAGAGGAAATACAAACCTAAAATCTGGCCACGAGAAGCATTGGAAAAGAGAAAAAGATCGAACCAAGAAAAGGAACGACACATGATCATACACAGCAGAAGATCAGATAACATGTAGTGGTCGCGCACCACAAACCAAGAAGTCAGCTACAAAGGACACCAAAAACCTCCTCCAAGGTTAGGTGTGGATCCAGACATCAGTTGACAATGTGCACTTAGACATTACACCAGAGCTAGGAATTAACACAGACACTATCTCTCAGGATGGGAAAACATCATCATGATGAGGTAAAAAAGAACAAACAAGTTAAATATGTGATCTAATTCCATGATAGTATTGTCCCTAAAAAATCTACCCGATTATAGTTCAAAACGTGATTGTCCATTTAAGGTGATGATATTATAAAGGTATTGCAAAAGTGATGTGGGTAGGGATTTGGTGTGTGGGAATTATTTGTAGTACATCTTGCACCTCTCCTAATCTTCATGGAATTCTTCATTGTCCCCTTAAACAAAGTAGGGATTCTATCCCTAATGTATTTATTTTTTAATTGGATAGAATATTTAATAAATTTCATAATAGTTGGGTTTCCAAGAATAAAATCAGTCCTCCATTAATTGAAGTAACCATCCCTTTCCCCCCTTTAAGAAATACGAAAATCATTTTAAATTGAGTTAATATTCTATAAATCCACCGAGAGAAAACGGTTGTATGGTTATGATGAAATCTTTGATGAACATGTAGAAATATTCTGTTGGAACACCACTAAAAGTTTTCATAAACTCTATTTGATGGTGCTTCAACTCAGGATTCCATCCCTTATATGATAACTTGTATCAAGGTGAGTTCTTTATCACATGGGAAATTCTCATATCCATCAGAATTGGTAAAATATGGTATGTATTTTTATAATATTCCGGATCTCTCTTTTCCATTCCTTTTTGAAAATTCAGTTTTTGGGGTGTTAAGGGAGGAAATAGTAGATCATTTCAATAACTTTCTAAATTTCATGTTTTCCCATCAGTGGGTCATGTCGGTGACTCAACATCAGGGAATTAGTGTCAGTGGGTCATTTCGGTGACTCAGATTGGTGGGTTGCATTGGTGGGTCGCGTCGGTGACTTAGTATCGGTAGGTCGGGTACCAGTAGGTCGGGCATTGGTGACTCGCTATCGGTGAGTTACTATCGGTGGTTCTTGTCAGTGACTCGCTATCGGTGAGTCTCTATCTATGAGTTGTGCTGGTGATTCTTTCTCAGCGAGCTGCATTAGTGAATCACCCATCAGTGATTCATTTCCATATTTTCCCAGACATTTTTGTTTCACCCCTCTTACATTTTGTTTGACGTAAATTGAGTATAAAACCTTGTTTGGTAAATTATAAATTAGTTTCAAATGGTATTAATTATATCATTAATATCATAATTCCTTAGAGACTTCGAAATAGCTAAGATGTGAGGTCTTGACCACGATCTAACTATAATGGCCTTTGAAAATGTCGCCCTTCCATTGATATAGGATCTAGATCTTTTTAGCCGATATGTTCTTTTACCTGCGTGTTTTCAATTTCTCTTGGTAATCCCAAAGGCATTATTCTCTGTGGAGTCATGTTTTGTGGTGTTGAATTTGAATCAAGTTTTCCTTGCAGTATTTACTGCTGCTTGCACAACCGCCTATTTTGGTGGAAGGAGGAGATGTTGATCATTTAATGCTTTGATGTAGGGATCCCATAGTCTTTCTTTATTTGTGTATCATGTGGGGTGGGTAAACTAATGTCTCTTTTTGAATATAGTTTAATCCCAACATTTAATTAAGGTAATTGAAAAGATAATATATCATGTGATAAAGATAATCAGACTTGTTATGATAATGGGTTCTATTAACTTAGTAATAAATGTTCAGTAGGGAAGATGATGATGATTCTTGTGCTGTTGTATCTATTATATTTGATCCATGCTATGAATTTGTATTGACCTTTTGAATTCTGAAAATCATGGTCATCGGAGGTCTCTATTTTCACACCAGACTCATGAATTTTTTTTAATCTTATATTGAATGACTGTGAACATGAACACTTGAATAACCACATATATCTGGTTAATTAAATGGATGCCCCTCGATCAAACTTGTTCTGTGATAACCCCTGATTTATCAATGTGGAATTAAATAATGAGTGTGTTAAATCTGAATACTCATTGTCGTTTGGTGTGATTGTGTGATTTGTATGGTTCTGTTTGATGTTGTGTTTTTTGATGGTATAGGTGGTGTAATGGAATCTCAGGTTGATATATTGATTGATTGTGGAATGGATGGGTAGTGGTTGGGTAGTATGGCTATAGATTCAGGTTGTGCTATGTTTATGTTACTAGGTGTGGTGTTTCTGTGCAGCAGGTCTACCAAGAATGGTTGTAATGATGTGTGTTGCAGGGTTTGGCTTTAAGTTTGGGGTTTTCTTTTGAGATAAAGGACATGGTAGTATGACTTTGAAGAATGATAATGGAAGTGGTTTCTTTAGCTGCAAAGTCGGGAGGAAGTGTGATGTGTGGTGTTTTATCATAGTTTTCGTCCTCTGTTTTCTTGGTTATGAGGCTGGTTGTTTGTTGTGGTTGTTAGTGTCTGAGGTAGGGATGAAATAACTGGTAAATTCTTAAAAACGTCAAGATAATGGGGTGTTGAGCAGCGTTCTTTTACCAACTTTGTATGTGACCATCTTTCATCCAGATACATGCATTTAGAGGTAGGATCAAAGGTTCTAGTCTTATGGGGTGGTTGTTTACTTGAAAACCCATAGGCTGGGATGATTTTTTGGTGCCTATATGTATATACTTGTAGGTCCCTATGATTTCTATATGCACCCCACCAGAGTTATTCACTACAAGTTGAATACCCCCATTATTATGAGGAGGGTGTATTTTACAAACATCCCAGTGGGAGGATTGATGGATGGCCTCCCACTCTTCCATGATCCCTCTTCCATGTGGTGATATCCCATGATTCATTAGGAAGGTAGAGGTTTGTGAGGCCCAGGTGGGTGCAGGTGAGTTGTTTTTTCCAGGTGTCGTTGGGATGAGGTGTGGTAGTGCACAATGTGTCTACGGGCAGGATGTGATTTGGAATGCAGACTAGGATTATTTGGGAGAGATATGGTTGTGAGGCCTAAGTGTTTTTTGTGGTTAGTGATGTGGTTCTTTCAATAGATTTGTAATATCCATGATGTTTGTCGTTCAGTTGTGAGAGCAGATAATCAGTGGGAAAGTGGTGCGGGGTATCCTATCATCAATGTGAATTATATTACTTTAATTGACTTGTGTTATTTGGTGAGAATGCCATTGGTGAGTTTGGGGTTTCTAGTATACCATGTTAGGTTCTTTTGGTTTCTACTGTTTTCTCATAGGGATATAAGTATGTCTCCCCCACTTGTGCACGAGAGACTTTCGTTTTTTCTACTTAGTATACTTGTATTCTCACCCTACATGTATAAAACCACTTTCAGGTTTTTGGGGGGACTATGTGGACCATTCTGAACTGTACATTCTCATACATTTGGAAGAGTTGATGTGTTGCTGCTTATCTTTCCTTTTGGTATTCACTTTGGAGACTGTTGATTTTTTATCAGTTATTTTTTGAACATGCATGTGGTATGGTTTGGCTTTTATTTTATCTATATACATCTATCTTAGAGTTTTTTGTGGTTGGTACATCCTATCTTCTGATCATGGTTACTATAAAAAGGGAAATTCCTCCCATTTTGTGAGATTTATATAAATTTGGTGTTGGTTTCCACCCTAGGGCCTACTAATGGTAGGAATTGGGGGGGGGGGGTCATTATCTATCTTCGTTCATTGCTAGCTCAGGAGGGGCATCTTTGGAGGGAGGGGGTCGTGAAAGAATGGTATCAGAGGCGATGGTTGAGAGATAGGATAGATTTTGGAGTTAGAAATAGTGAGGATTACATTGGTTGGTAGGTCAATAGTGTTAGGTGAACTTGGTGTATCACATAGGCCTAGGAAGATAGTCTAAGACAAGGGATTTTAGCCCCCCCCCCCGTGACTCGATGCGAGGACTCTAATCATACCAAATGACTATGTGAGGCTACACTGTTTATAAGGTAGAGACCCTAGGAAAGTTACAAGAATCATGATGACTTTTTTTCTTGTTTGAATTGGGTGTTTTGGGAAATTTAACTAAATAAAGAGTTAAATGAATCTTAAATAAAATTCCACAATAATCGGGATTACGATTTTTTGGTTTAATTTTCATCTATAGATCCCAGTCATCATCCAAAATTGGCTCATCTAGTGGAATCCCACAATCTATCTGATTATTATAGGGTTGATCTAAAGGAGGAGGACAACCAACAATAGAGAATGTTATGTTCTTTCCAACGATAGACTACAGAAAAGTTTGAGGGTAGTTTTTCAGACATGGAAACAGAGAGTTTGCTCGAGGAGCTTGTGATCACCTTCACCTTGATCCAGGATTCAATGAATTATTGGGTTCCATTGGCGGTTAGTCAGATGATGGGAGTGTGGCGTCTATGGTGGATGATGTACATGGGGTGAGAAAGGAGGATGATTTTTTGTGGGTTGATTTTGAGAAGAAGTCTGAGGAAGAATTCCTTTCTTTGACCATGAAGGTTGAGAGGTGGTATGATCTACTCTCCTTCTAGTAGGGGAGTATGTCGGTATTGAAGTTGGGTATCAAGATCAAGGATATCCTTTTCTTCACTCTGTATCTCTTTCTGGATGAGGATTCTCGAGCAAGACGCTTAGAGGAGGCACTTCTTCCTTCTCTATAGTATGCAATATCTCCATTTACCTTGACGACATACCTAGAGGTCCAGAAGAAGGCATAGGTAGTTTAGAGAATTCACTTATGATGAGGTCTACCATGAGAGGGGATTCAATAGGGTTATTCGAAGGGAAAGTCTACCAATGAAATGTCTCAAGCACAGGTGCCTTTGAGTTTTTGACCGTCATGGAATCGACCTCAGCAGTTTCCCTTTTGACCTTCTGGTCCTCGTGCCTATCATACAGGCCTGGTGCTGGTGGGGTTTATCTATGGAGTTAATGGAAACCTTTATATTCATTTATTGATATTTTTTCAATCTCATTATGGTGGAGGTGGCCAGGATCAGCACCCGCCTCAATAGTAGTTGTTGGTCAGACCGTTTTAGTAGTAGGGACAAAAATATCCTTCTCTACAAAGGGGAGATGAAGCTGGTGGAGGACGACCTCGGGGTCTTCCTCAGGGACCTCGACCCGGGAATGGTCGTGGATGTTTTCATCATTAAAGGGGAAGAGGAGATGGGTGTGGTCAGTTTCTCACTGCAGATGAAGTAGTTCCACCAGGTTCAGAGATCGTTCATGGTATGATTTTATTATTTAATACTCTTTATTGGGATTTCTCTGATTTAGGAACTTCACAGTCCTTTATTACATCTTATTTATCCCATGCAATGGGACTAGACATAGAGAGGTTTTTCGTACCCCTGGTGTTGAGTATGTCAGTCAGAGGTTAGACCAGCTTGTTTGATGTATGATAGGGATGTTGATTGATGATGGGGACACATCAATCCTATGGGAATATTTTCCTATTAAAGATGAAACTATACCATTTCATCCATGGCATTGAATTTTTGTACTCTGTTCATGCTGTTATCGATTGGTTCCAGAGAAGGGTCGTGTTTTCAGATGTGGATGTCCAGTGTGCGGATTTCGTTGGCGAGCGGAATCATCAGATGGGAAACCGATATGTAGAACCTCTTGTTTTTTTGTTGGTCGAGCTATCAGTGAAATCAGTGGATTATGAGATGATGGATGTTCCCATTATTGTTGGGAAAATCATGGATATCTTTCCTAAGGAGGTTTTGACTCTACTGTAACACCACGAGATTTTATAAGATATATTATTTTTAATTTCATTGATGTTTTCAATTATACACTACACCAAGATTAGCCTGTACTATATGAAACACCATATTAGCTTGTAGTATAGGCAATACTATTCTTGGCTCGTGTTACACACAATTTCAATTTTGTTTTTTGGAAATTATTCTACGCAACATTAAGTATAGATTTTGTTTAATGTATAAATGAAATAAGTTTTGATTATGTTATTCGAAACACCAAACGGAGCTTTCACAACACGCAACCCTGACTTGGCTTGCATTACACACAATCAAGACCTTCCTCAATAGCGTGTGTAGTACGCAATATTGAGTTTCACTAAACGAGATATTATTATAATATTATTATCAACTAGCCGTTATGAATAGTAATACCCACTTTTTGAAAATTTATAAACTTTATCTTTCAAAATGGAACTCATTTTTGGATTCAGAATATTGAAATTAACCTAGGGTGAATTTTTGGTATTTTTCTGAAAACTTTCAATTTTTGATGAATAGTGAAAACACTGAGTGACTATTTAAAAACCGAATTTTTATTTAAATAATTATTTATTTTATTTAAATTTATTTTAGGTCAATATAGATACATAATACTTATATAAGTTCAATGTAATTAATTGGAGTCATTCTATAATAATTTTAGATATATAAAACTATTATTGAACTTCTCACCGTCTTTTACCCACCTCCTAGGAGCATTTGCAATTATACATAAAACATAATTTTACCGCTTCTGTGAGATGAATTTTGAAAATCTGAGAGACACGGTTAATATCAAGGAGTAATATGTGGTTCAATAAGATAAAAATAATTTTTTTGTGAATAGTAACTTTTTACTTTTATTTACCACAGTTAAAAGTTAATAGGGTAATTAAGGGTACAAATGATATTATTATTACCCTAACACATGTCCTAATTCTATTGGATAAGTATAATTCGACCAAAACATCCTTAGGAATATAATATTATCATTTAGGTCCACTTGGATTAGATTAAGACATTTATTATTATTTAATTCAAAGAAGAGTTAAAAGAGTTAAAATCAATGTTTAATAGCGAAAACATTTTTAATATAGGGATTTACATAAGATAAATTCAACTATAAATATTCATTAGAAATATAAAAATATTTCCTACATAATGGTATTTTATTTATAATTTTTAAACATTAAATAATTTAATTTATTTATGACACAATGATGATGAAGTAATTACCTTATTAATAAAATATTAACATAATTGATGTTATAAATACCCAAATATATGTAATTTGTGACTTTTAATAAATTAAAATATATTTTTAGGTTAATATGACATGTTAGTATTGATTTAATTAACTTTTTTCGAACTAATCATGCTGTTATGATGTTTAAAAAATCAATTACCAAATAGTATCAAAATTGACATAAAATAATTTTTGAAACAAATATTATATTATTAATTTTTATTCTATTTCTAAAAATCTAAGGATTGGAACAATGACTTAGATAAGGTTATATATATCAATAATTAACCACTTGGGTTTCTTTTGGCTTGTTATTGAATTTCTATTAACCATATAGTGTAATAAAACCAGAAGACATGGTAAAAGTTAAATTATTTAATTTAGAGTTAAATGTAAATGATAAGGTTAAAATAGTAACCTAAACTTGTCTAAAACCTATTTGTAGAGATGATTTCGACCCATCCCCACTTTATCGTATAAATAAATCAATTTGGAGCTATTATAAACCAAATATTACTTTATTATAAAATAATATATTATGTTTTTCCTAAGGTGCCCCTCTCCTCCCTTATTAAAGGGCACCTCCTCCCTCTTTTTTTTTACACAACTTTGAGCCTTAAAGCTCAGCTAGCCCCTGAAAATTTCCCTTCTAAACTTCCTTATAAATATTATAGAGGTTCTGGCCTCTTCAAAAGGACCACTCTAGTGCCTTAAGAGGAAGCATACAAGAGGTGCGTCGAAGAAATGGTAATCTCTTCTACCGATTCTTTCAAGTTTCTTTCTTCTTCAACTTCCTCTTATTTAGTTGTTTCATTGTAAAGTAATAAAATAAGTATCACTAATATAATTATATGATATTATAAATATTAAACAACCCTATTTCACCTTCTATCCATCCTATAGAAAATTAAATCACTGCGTGTGCGTAAGTACGGAATACCATCTCCACGCCGTGGTGTAATATGTTTTTCGACCACCACCTTACTTGGATGGGTATAATAGTGTAAAGAATAACTATGTATAGTTATTATAATATAATAATGATTATGATATATTATATCATCCACTCCAATTCAATTCAATAATTATGGAGACAATATCAAAGATTGTGGGTATGTACGGATTACAGTCTCCACGACGCGATGAGATTCATTCTCCATGTTAATCACTCAAGAATGATTATAAAGTATATATAAAGAATAATAATGAAATATATGACATGATAAAGCTACTTTATTTATGTATATATATATATGTGTGTGTCATCTACTTACTTCCATTCATGTCAATAAGGAAAGGAAATCAGCATTCATGCGTACGTCCGGCCTACCGTCTCCATGAACGGTGTATTTCATTTAATTTATCTATATATTATATATATATATATATATATATACTGAATATATATGATATATTAATCATGATTTATATTCTGGAAGTAAGTAAATCATGATATAAGTAAAAATAATATCAAGAACAACAAGTCCAAACACGGACGATAAATGAAACGATTTTACCCAAAACGCTGCTTTAACATGGAATTTACAAAAGAACTGGTAATATAAAGTAATAAGTGAACCATATATGATATCATAACAATTAATATTATTCTATAATAAGTCATTGGAATTATTTAAATCGCTATACAGGAGGTTAGGATACATATGAATCATATCAGACATAAGGTAAGGGATAATTATTCAAATCTTGTTCTTATCCGAGATTGTTTATTTGTAAGTATTTACTGGGGTTATTGTTATAATCCATGTACATGTTTTCTAAAAGTGTTTCTATGTATGTTTAAAGTCATTTTTAACCATTTTTGACTTTTACCACATGTTTTGAAAGGAATATTTCTTTTTTTAACATAGGAGGAACTTTTTGACTTTTTCGACAAAAGTATGAGGAGAATGTTTTTTTAACTTATACGGCATGAACAGATTTTTACGGTTTCATAACACCTTATTTTCATGAAGCATTTATATTGATGATTTCATAACTATTTTCAAAAAAATCATCTTCTTTTAAAATTTAATGGAATTTTGTTAAAAGAAAATGATTTTGAATAAGAAATGATATTTTCCTCAAGAATTTATTTCTAGTGTTTTATCAAAACCATTTTCCATATAAGATGACATTATTTCATATGTGTATGTTTCATGTATAATTTCTCTATTATTTACATGGTTTAACTTCTCTTATGATGAAATGATATCCATTTGTTTTATATGGATTATGTTATGATGGGATGATGTTTATGAAACCCATTTTATTCTTTGGGATATGATGAATGATTTATGTTTAGGTTGTGGAACACATAAGAATGATTTAATTATGAGATGGGTGGGACCTATATATACCTAAAATTCATTGGGTAAAGATTTATATCTCATGATATAGCCATGGCTGGAATGGTAAGTTAATCTGGTTCAGTGATACATGACTGGAATTAGGAGTGAACTCGATTCAGTAAGGGACTTTGTCCAATAAGATGGTCTTGGTAACAATGCCTTGGCTACTATGGAAATCATATAATGTGCTTAATGGTTTACCACAATTAAATGTTTTATTTCCATGCTATTTTATCAGGATTTATGATCCATTATGATCTATGCCTTATGTACTGCGATGTTTTATGTCATTGCTCAAGATTTTTATGTTTAAATATTATGTTCATGTTTCAAAGTTCAAATGTATATAGTTTATTTTATTTTCTCAATGCTTACCCTTACTTAGAATTTGATCTCACCGTTTTTTTGTTTTATTTTCCCCAGGATATAAAGAAATGTTTTAGGTAAAAAAGGAAGATTTTTATGGGAGATGTTGAAGATCTTTCACCAAGATTAGAAGATTATATTCCAAGTTTCCAAAGACACTAAACTATTACGGTCCGTTGGTGTCTATTTTTGTTATGTATTAAGTATTCCCCAAATGTAATGTAATGTCTATGTATGTCAAGCTTTGGGTCTCTACAGTTGGTATTAGAGAAAAGGTTTAGTCAACCTTTAGAAACTAGGATGTGAGAACTTTACTGAGATCCCTAGATATATTTTTAAGGTATGTCTAGGGATGTCCCTAAGGTTAAGTATAAGTATAGGTTATAGTCCTAGAATTATGGTAATGATATTAGAATTAAACCTAAGATGTTATATATTGAAGGTTCTCCCCCTTTATTATGTTGTTTTCCTAGAATGATTTTTTCCTCACACACTATTTATTTTGGGTTTTAGAAAATGGATGGAAATAGGATGATTGACGATAATGTAGGATATGATGGACAATGGAATGATATTATTCATGAGCATCCAAATGAAATTGGATCTGGAAATCCACATATCGTTATTATGCCTAATCAGGAATATCAAAATATTATCAATAATCTCAACTTTTGTAAGTTTCCCGACTCAGATAATAAAAGAAAGATGGAGTTTCATGATGATCATAGTGGAAAGAAAGTTCAATTTTCCTCATGTGAATCATCTGGGAAGAGGCATCAAGGTTAATGTTTCAAAGGAACTGGAAGATGCTTTGGGTGTGGAAAAGATGAACAAAAATCCAGTAATTGCAATGGAAATGGATCAGTTAACACAATGGACAAGGATAATGGTATTGCTAAGACATCAACAATGGTTAAATGTTTTAAATGTGGAATGTACGGGCATTATGAAAACCAATTCTCTAAGGGAATGTCTCATGAAGAAAATCAGCATGGTCGTATGGGTTGTATTTATGTTGATGATGATGAAGAGACAACAAATGATATGTGAGATGAAAGAATTGTTGAATCTCGATCAATGGTTTAAGAAGGTAGTGAAATGATTTTATGTTTACCAAGAGTTATGTTAATGGTACTATGGAATAAAGAAACATTTAAGGATTGTTACACTTTTGTTTTTCCTAAAGTATTTGAAAGTATATGTTGAATGGTACCGGTAACCATGAGAAGTAATTCATATATTTTTGGAAAGAAGATGATATGTGCATAATGAATGGATAAGGAGAAAATAATATATTCGATATTATTAAGGATCTCGTGACTGATATAAGGACAAAATGATATCATGGTTTGAGTATATAGAAATTTGGGGATTTTGGTTTGTGGAAAGAGTCAACTTTTGACAGTATTCATGTTTTCACTAAGGTTCAATGCATATTCATTTTCAAGATAATACATGATTAAGGAATTAAAATGTTTGGAATGTGACCAACAAGATATATCTTATTATATATTGGGGATAAATGATGGTATTCACATTCTTGGTTGATGACCTTTCTAGTAGTCGTTTTCTGTATAATATGAGATTAAACATAAGTATTTCCAATATGCCTAAAGGTTGGAATGCATTATGTTTGACATTATATATTATTGTTTAAGGGTAGAAAATTTTGATATTATTTCTAGAATGTTTTAATAGTATAGTTTTAGAAAAAGGACAACCCGTAAGATGGGTGACAACCCGTTGCGTCGTACAAGGATGCAGGAATCGAACCCACAACCAAAGTGAGATATGACTTTAGTGCCTACCTCAGGCCTACAGGAAGTCTCTGGTTAGTAGAAACTAGTTTTATTATATTAAGTGGTATGATAGATGAAGTATAAGTCCATTTTTGGAATCATATACGATTAACTTCACCATAAATGGACTTATGTATATTTGATAACTTTTTCTAACATTTTGTTTGAGACAGATGGAATGACCCATCATTCTATCGCATAATCTGCTAACACTTCACGGAAGAAAAATTCAACTACATTTCTTTAAGAGATGGTGTAGAAATTTTTCAATGCACAAACAACAGTGAGATTGTACCAAAATCAAGTAAGTATTTCTTTTAATTATTCTTCAACATTAGGGAAATGATCTTGAAAACCAAAAATGTTGTCCAAGTGTCCTTATATATGATGAATTAGATGGTACTGTAAATCATCACAAATTTATGGCTTTGTGATTGGTGTCTTTTTCATAGTCATGTTCTCTACCACTCTCCATCAGAACTTGACGGTTAGATTTCTCTTCCATATCAATATTTTAACCTATGTTGTCCAATGTGGAAACCCAGTGCTGTGTTACTTTGGGTGACTGTTATGATTCTAACTTCCATTCCTAAAATGAAATTTTAGTATTCCTTTTTATGATGTGGGTTTCTATGAATGAAAATTTCAAGTAGTAAACCATTCATAACCCCGATAAATTTCTAGGGTGAAATTAATATTTAGGGGGGTAGAATGTAACACCCCAAGATTTTATGAGATATATTATTTTTAATTTATTTGATGTCCTCTATTATACACTACACCAAGATTAGCTTGTACTATATGCAACACCATATTAGCTTGCAGTATATGCAACAATATTATTGGCTCGTTTTACACACAATTTCAATTTTGTTTTCTGGAAATTATTCTATGCAACATTAAGTATAGATTTTGTTTAATGTATAAATGAAATAAGTTTTGATTATGTTATTCGCAACACCAAACGGAGCTTTCACTACACGCAACCCTGAATTGTCTTGAATTACACGCAATCAAGACCTTCCTCAATAGCGTGTGTAGTACGCAATACTGAGTTTCACTAAATGAGATATTATTATAATATTATTATGAATTATCTGTTATGAATAGTAATACACAGTTTTTTGAAATTTTATAAACATTATATTTCAAAATTGACTTCATTTTTTGATTTGGAATATCGAAATTATCCTAGGGTGATTTTTTGGTATTTTTCTGAAAACTTTAAATTTTTGATGAATAGTGAAAACACTGAGTTACTATATAAAAACCAAATTTTTATTTTAATAATTATTTATTTTATTTAAATTTATTTTAGGTCAAAATAGATACATAATATGTATATAATTTCAATTTAATTCATTGGAGTCATTTTATAATAATTTTAGATATATAAAACTTTTATTGAACTTCTCACCGTCTTTTACCCACCTCCAAGGAGCATTTGCAATTATACATAAAACTTAATTTTTCCTCTTTTGTGAGTTGAATTTATAAAATATGAGAGACACGGTTAATATCAAGGAGTAAAAATTGGTTCAATAAGATAAAAATAATTTTTGGTGAATAGTATCTTTTTACTTTTATTTACCGCGGTTAAAAGTAAATAGGGTAATTAAGGGTAAAAATGATATTATTTTTACCCTAACACATGTCCTAATTCTATTGGATAAGTATAATTCGACCAAAAACAACCTCAGGAATATAATATTATCATTTATGTGCACTTGGATTAGATTAGGGCATTTATTATTATTTAATTCAAAGAAGAGTTAAAAGAGTTGAAATCAATGTTTAATAACTAATTTTTTTTAATATAGGGCTATACATAAGATAAATTAGACTATAAATATTCATTAGAAATATCAAAAGCTTTCCTACATAATGGTATTTTATTTATAATTTTTAGACGTTAAATAATGTAATTTATTTATGACACAATGATGATGTAGTAATTACCATATTAATGATTTATTAACATAATTGATGTTATAAATACCCAAATAAATGTAATTTGAGACTTTTTATAAATTAAAATAAAATTTTAGGTTAATATGACATCTTAGTATTTATTTAATTAACTTTTTTGAACTAATCATGCTGTTATGATTTTCAGAAAAATCAATTACCAAATAGTGTAAAAATTGACATAAAATAGTCTTTAAAACAAATATTATATAATTAATTATTATTCTATTCCTAGAAATATAAGGTTCATCCAAATTAATTATATAAGGATATATATATTAATAATAAACCACTTGGGATTCGTTTGTCCTGTTATAGTAAGTTTACTAACCATATAGTGTAAGAAAACAAAAAGACACGGTAAAAGTCAAATTATTTAACTTAGAGTTAAATCTAAATGATAAGGTTAAAATAGTAAACTAAACTTTTCTGAAAACAATTGGTTGAGAGAATTTCGACCCATACCCACATTAGCTTCTAAATAAATCAATTTTTAGCAATTATAAACATAATATGACTTTATTATAAAATAATATTTTAAGTTTTTTCTAAGGTGCCCCTCTCCTCCCTTATAAAAGCGAACCTCCTCCCTCTCCTATTTACACAACATTGAGCCTTCATGCTGGGCAAAACCATTCCAATTTACCTTATAAACATCCTCAAAAACATTATAGAGGTTCTGGTGTCCTCCAAAGACCAACTATAGTGCCTTAATAGGAAGCTTACAAGAGGTGCGTCGAAGAAGAGGTAATCTCTTCTACCAATTCTTTCAAGTTTCTTTCTTCTTGAACTTCATATTCTTTAGTTTTTTCATTGTAAAGTAATAAAATAAGTACCACTAATATACTGATATGATATTATAAAAATTAAACCACCCCATTTCACTTTCTATCCATCCTACAGAAAATGAAATCACCGCACGTGCGTACGTACAAAATACAGTCTCCACGCTGTGGTGTATTCTGTTTTTCGACCACGACCTTACTTGGATGGGTATAATGGTGTAAACAATAAATATGAATATTTATTATAACATAATAATGATTCTGAGATATTATATCAGCCAATCCAATTCAATTCAAAAATTATGGGAATGATATCATCCCTCATTCATACGTACGGATTATCATCTCCACGACGCGATGAGATTCATTCTCCATGTAAACCACTCAAGAATGATTATAAAGTATATATAATATATAATAATGAAATATATTACATGATAATGATACTGTATTTAATTATATATATATATATATGTCATCTACATACTTCCATTTATGTCAATAAGGAAAGGAAAACAGCGTTCATGCGTACTTACGACCTACCGTCTCCGTGAATGGTGTATTTCATTTCATTTATCTATCTATTATATATATATATATACTGAATATATATGATATATTAATCATGATTTAGATTCTGGAAGAAAGTAAATCAATATATAAGTAAAAAAAATATCAAGAACAACAAGTCCAAACACGGACGATAAATGAAATGATTTTACCCAAAACGCTGCTTTAACATGGAATTTACAAAAGAACCGGTAATATAAAGTCATAAGTGAACCATATATGATATAATAACAATGAATATGATTCTGTAATAAGTCAATGACATTATTTAAATCATTATACAGGAGGTTCAGATACATATGAAGCCTATCAGACATAAGGTAAGGGATAATTATTCCAATCTTATTCTTATCCGAGATTGCTTATTCATAAGTATTTACTGGGGTTATTGTTATAATCCATGTCCATGTTTTCAAAAAGTTTCTTTATGTATGTTTAAAGTCCTTTTTATCCATTTTTCAATTTTACCACATGTTATGAAAGGAATATTTCTTTTGTTTACCATATGAGGAACTTTTTTACTTTTTCGACAAAAGTATGAGGAGAATGTTTTTTTAACTTATACGGCATGAAAGGATTTTTACGGTTTCGTAACGCCTTATTTTCATGAAGAATTACTCTAGAATATTTTATAACTATTTTCAAAAAAATCCTCTTCTTTTAAAATTTCAAGGAATTTTGTGAAAAGAAAATGATTTTGAATAAGAAAGGATATTTTCCTCAAGAATTTATTTCAAGTGTTTTATCAATCCATTTTCCATATAAGACGAAATCATTTCATATGTGTATGTTTCAAGTATAATGTCTCTATTATTTACATGGTTTCACTTCTCTTATGATGAAAATATATCCATTTGTTTTATATGGATTATGTTATGACGGGATGATGTTTATAAAACCCATTTTATTATTTGGGTTGTGATGAATGAATTATGTTTATGTTGTGGAACACGTAAGAATGATTTCATTATGAGATGGGTGGGACCTATATCTCCCTCCAATGCATTGGGTAAAGATTTATATCTCATGAGATAGCCATGGATGGAATGGTAAGTTAATCCGGTTCAGTGATACAGGACTGGAATGAGGAGTGAACTCGATTTAGTAAGGGACTTTGTCCACTAAGAAGGTCTTGGTAGAAATTCCTTGGCTAATATGGAAATCATATAATGTTATTAATGGTTTTCCACAATTAAATGTTTTATTCCCATGCTATTTTATCATGATTGATGATCCATTATGATCTATGCCATACGTACTACCATGTTTTATGTCATTGCTCAAGATTTTGATATTTAAATATTATGTTCATATTTCGAAGTTCAAATGTATATGGTTTGTTTTATTTTCTCCATGCTTACCATTAATAAGTATTTGAACTCACCCTTTATATGTTTTATTTTACCCAGGATATAAATAATGGGTTTAGGTAATAAAAGGAATTTCTTTATGGGAGATGTTGAAGATATTTCCCCAAGATTAGAAGATTATATTTCAAGTTTCCAAAGACACTAAACTATTACGGTCCTTTGGTGATTTTTTTGTTATGTACTAAGTATTATTAAAAAGTAATGTAATGTTTATGTACGTCAAGCTTTGGGTATCTACATCTACCACCTCAATGTGATGATGATTTCGAGATATAGGTGTAGCCCGATGCTTTTCCGATTTCGATGAATCCATATTATATGGAACCATATGAGTTGTGCAAGCTGCAAATTCAGATTGATGATATGATTAATAAGGGATTTATCATGCCCAATGTTTTACCATGGGTTGCTCCAATTTTTTTCACAAAGAAGATAGATAGTGGTATGAGGTTGTGCATAGACTACTGGAGGTTGAATCAGGTGATAGTCAAGAACCATTACCCTATCCTGAGGATATACAATCTTTTCAACATGTTTATGGGAGAAGTTTGGTGTTCTAAGATCAACCTATGGTATTGGTATCACTAGTTGAGGGTGAATGAGGGTGACATCCCGAAGACTTCTTTCAGGTTTAGGTATGAGAAATTTGAGTTTTTGGTTATGTCGTTCGGTGTTATGAAAACACTGTCCATGTTCATGGGGCTTATGAACTTCATATTTCGTGAGGTCCATGACCGGTTCATCATCGTATTCATTAAAAACATTATAATCTAATCTATTTTAGAAGATGAGAATACCGAGCATCTCAGGACTATCTTAAAAGTTCTTTGACGAAACCATATCTATGGAAGGTTGTCTAAGTGAAAGTTTTGGACACAGGAGGTCCACTTCCCTGGATATTAGTTGTATCAGCAGGGCATATTGGTGGACCCATCAAAGGATGAGGAAACTGTTTCTTGTGCAGCACCCAAGAACACAATGGAGGTTCGTAGGTTTCTTTGCCTATGAGGCTACTATCGGAAATTTGTACACAATTTCTCTAAAGTTTCAGCTCTATTTATGACGTTTACCAGAAGGGGTTCGTCCTTTGTGTAGAGTGAGAATTTCTAGGTATCATTCAGCTATCTAAAGAGGATGTTAATAATTGGTCTAATACTCCGATTACCAGATGAAGGGGTTATGTTCAAGGTGTATTGTGATACTTCCTGTCTGTTCTTGGGATGTGTACTGATGCAGCAATAGGGAGTGATCTCTTATGGGTCCAGGAAGTTACATCACCATGAACGTATCTATAATAACCATGATCTTGAGCTATCAGTGGTCATGTTTGTGCTAATGTTGTGGAGGCATTACCTCATTAGAGAGTGCTTTATGGTCTTCATGGATCACAATTGATTGAGGTATACCTCATCCCATCAAGATACAAACTTTTGATAGTCTATGTGGATGGAGTTTCTTTAGGATTGTGATTTTGAGATCTCATATACCATAAGAAATGGAAACATCACGGATGATGCCTTGAGTAGGAAGTCGCATAACAAGGTAGTCTGGGAATCTATAGATGGTTGGAATGCGATGGAGGAGTTGGATACCTTGCACATAGATGCAGGGATGGGTGGGGGAATATTTTTTCTGTTTTAGATGAATGTGTAGTCATCTTTGATGAAGCAGGTGGAGGATTATCAATGTGGAGACATGGAGGAAGAGGTGATGTGTGATCACGTTAACTATGTTGATGCTCCGTAGGGATAGTGGGAGGATGGTCGGAATTAGGTGTGGTTTTTTGCGAAACTATTTGTTCTAGTAGTGATGCACAAGGGTGTTCTCCATGAGTTTCATAGATCACCATTAGTAGTAGACCTAGGAGTTTACAAGATGTACCGTGGCATGACGGAGATGTTTTGGTGGCCCAGTATGAAGCAGGTTGTGGTGGAGTTTGTGGTGATGTACTTTGGGTTCCAGCAGGTGAAGGCAGAGCACTGGGTACCTGGAAGTTTGATTCAGCACCTATATGTCCTCGAGTGGAATTGGGATGACATATATATGGATTTTTTCATAGGGATAGCTAGGGATTAGGGAGGCTATGATTTTATCTAGGTAGTGGTGGACTGGCTGAAGAAATCAACTCCCTTCTTAGTGATTAAGGAGTCGGGCACAGTGGAGGCCTTATCCCAGAGATGTGTAGATACTGTGGTGCAGATGCATGGAGTTCCAAGATGAATTGTCTCATATTAGGATTTGAGTTTTACCACATGAGTCTGAAGGGGACTGCAACAAGCTTTAGGAACTCAGTTATTCCTTAGCACTGCTTTTCACCCTCAGACAGATGGGAAGATAGAATAAACAATCCAAACATTGGAGGAAATTTTGTGGGCTTGCATCTTAGATTTTGGTGGATCTTGGGTACAATACCTTCCCTTGGTAAAGTTTTCTTATTATAATATATATAAATCTTACATTGGTTTGGCTCTTTTTGAAGCCTTGTATGGGAGAATGTGTCGTTCACCTTTGTTTTGGACAAAAGTTGGGGAGGGAACTATTCTTGGTCCAGACATGGTGCATAGTACGACAGAGAAGGTTCGGCTTTTCTGTGAGAGGAGTAAGGTAGAACATGATTGGAATAAGTCATCTATCAATAATAGGAGGAGGACCTTGTATTTAGAGGTTGGATACTATGTGTTCTTGAAGGTTTCCCCTTGATGTGGGTAGAGGAGGTTTAGAAGAGGAAGAAAGCTTTATCTAAGGTTCATTAGACCCTTGATGGTGTTGAGGTGAGTTGGCGAAGTGGCATACCAGTTATCATTTCCACTATAGTTAGAGAGGATCCAAGACATCTTTCATGTCTCCCAGCTTCATTCGTATTTTCATTATGAATCCCATGTCATTGACTGGGGAGAGTTGTATATCAAGGATGATGCAATGTTCATGGAGTGTCTAGTGGAGATCCAAGATCATTGGGAGAAGGTGATTCATGAATAGAACATTCATTTGGTTCATGTGTTGTGAATTCATGGTGTCCTAGAGTAGAGTACTTAGGAAAGGGAGATGCATATGTGGTCCCAGTACCCAGAGTTGTTTTGATTTGTTCTTTGTGATGTAATGTTTGAACCTTATTTTGTATAAGATTGGTTGCTTCTTATTCTGTAATATTTGATAAAGTCATGGAATATATGAAGGGGAGGACCTGATTCCTAATCGAGATGCATTAATTGAGATGTGATTAAACCCATGAGATTGAGTCAGTTCCTCCCATTGGGGATATTACCTTGACCTGGAGGAAGGAATTCCATGATTCATGTGTTTAGACAGGCTAGTTTATCATTGAACAATGATGATTGTAGTGGTGTTTCATGTTCAAAAAGATCCTTGAGAGGTATCTCATGAGGTGGTTGTTTGGACCACTCTTTATTCTTGTTGGGCTTTGAATTATTGAGGGTGAGAATAGTTTGAGAGGTATTTGATATAATGGCCCAGACCTCTCCTATCCATTCCTTTGTGAAAATCCAGTGCTTGGGGTGTTTTGGGAGGCAACGATAGCTCACTTCAAGAGTTTTCAAAAATTCTAGTTTTTTCCATCGGTGGGTCGCGTTGGTGACTCGATGGTGGTGGGTCATGTTGGTGACTCAAGATTGATAGTTCACGTCAGTGACTCAACATTAGTGGGTCACATCGGTGACTCAACATCAATGGGTCATGTCAGTGCCTCAAATTCGGTGGGTCATGTCAATGACTCAATGTTAGTAGGTCAGGCATCATTAGGTCAGGAAGTAGTGACTTTCTGTTAGTGATTCAATGTTGGTTGGTTGCGTCGATGACTCTCTATTGGTGAGTTGTTGTTGTTGTGTCATTTCGGTGACTCACTTTTAGTGTGTCACTTCGGTGTATCATTGTCAGTGACTTTCTGTTGGTGAGTCTCTATTAGTGGGTCTCATCGATGACTCGTTGTCGGTGAATCTTTGTCAGTGTGTCACATCGGTGACTTGCTGTAAGTGAGTCATTGTCATTGAGTCTTGTTAATGAATCACCCATCGGTGATTCATTTCCATATTTTCATAGTTTTTCTAGTTTCACCCCTCTTACATATAATTTGATTTAAATCGAGTTTAAAACCTTATTTGACCATTTATGAAGTAGTTTCAAAGGATATTAATTATATATTTAATATCCTAACTCCCTAGAGATGTTGAAATGGCTAATCCATGTGGTCTTGACCATTATCCTACATTAGTGGCATGTGAAACCATCTCCCTTTTGTTGATATAGTAATTAGATCTTCTAAGATGAGATCTTATCTTCTCTGTGTGTTTTCATTTTATCTTGGTATTGTAACAACCCGAATTCGGAGCCACTCAACTGGTGCCCCATACCTGGTTCGCCACATGACCTCAAGCGCATTTCCCCAAATGCCAGAGGCAACCGACTAGCAGCGAGGGCCTTGTTGAGTCATTGGGGAAACTATTCCCTAATTTGGTAAAGTATACAAGGGAGAGGAAACAATAGTCAATAGCAGAAGCAGTAAACAACATAAAATAACTAAAACTAAAGAGTTGAAACAATTTATAATATAATAGTGATGATAATGATGTAGCAGGTACAAGTATCTAAGGAAAGTAGAAAACACATGCAAGAGTGAGGCAGAACCTAAGGACAAACAGAAACTCACTATCTGGAACACAACACCTAATGACATGATCACTATATGTGTTCCAAAAGTAGGGGTCATCCCAAATATACCAACATGACTCATGTTTTAGATGATCATCTTGGTTTTTGTAGAAATAAATAGGAATGAAATATTCTACCAAGTAATTTACAATTTCATCATACCAAATAATACCATCTTGCACTCGGTACAATTATTCATTAGGAAACATCTTATTTATGGGAATACATGTGGATGATTCAATGTACAAGGATAGGATATTCCCAATGATATGGCCATCCACCACATTCTATGATCCTTTTTTATCTCTAATTTCTGGATTGATTACATAAAGGAGGAGCATCAAGAGAATGAGATGTGGTTTGATTTTTTATTTCTTAAGTAGATACCAGAGGGCTGCATAATCTACGAACATAATGACTTTGGACCCTAAAAGCTATGAAATGAATTTATCCAAGGAAAACATAATTGTAAGAAATTATTTTTTAGTTTTTGTGTAGTTTTCTTGGTCATGGTCCACTGTGTATGAGGCATGGGCTATGACATGTGGAGCTCGATCGACCCTTTGTGATAAGACTACCCCAACTGCATAGTTAGAGGCATCACACATGATCTCAAATGGTAAATCCCACCGAGGTGGTTGGATTATTGGGGGTGATGTGAGATTGATTTTCAATTTTTAAAAAGCTTCCTCTTAGTATTTTTTTTAAACCAAATTCTTTTTCTTTTTATAGTAAACATGATAGGGGGAGTGCAGTCTTACTAATGTCATGAATGAAATGAAAGTAACATATAGAATGAACTACAAAATACCATACATCCCATACATTTTTGGTGAATTTTAGGGAAAAAATGACGTCCACTTTTGATTTATCAACTTGGATACAATCCCCATAAATGACATTCCCAAGAACTATACCTTATCACACCATGAAATGGTATTTCTTGTAATTTTATATGTCATTTATTTCAATACAGCAATGTAGGAAATGACCTAGAAAACTCAGGAATTCATCAAAATAGGAGCCATAGATGGTGAAAACATACATAAATACTTCCATGAAATTATCTAGGTAATCTGAAAAAATAATAACCATGCATCACTGGAATGTACATGGATCTTTTTTTAGAACAAATGGCATCCTCCTGTAGAAAAATGTTCTTAAGGGACAAGTAACGACTATCTTTTCCTATTACTATATGTTAATATGGATATAAAATTATCAAGAATACCAATCAAGAAAATAGTAATGGGACTTCTCCGCTAGACTCTCTAGCATTTGGTTAATGAACGATAGTGAGAAATGGTTCTTCCTAGTTTGTTTTTTCAGTCGGTGATAGTGTATGCAGACATTCCAACTATTCTAATGATGAGTTGGAACCAATTAATTATTTGGATTTTTAATGACTATAAGACCAGTTTTTTTAGGAAATACTTAGATTGGACTGACCCATTGGCTGACAGAGATTGGGTAATTTAATTTAGAAGACAATAATTTGGTTACCTCTTTTTTAAAAACATATAGGAGGTTTGGGTTCAGTCAATAGTGTGCCTACCTCACTGGTTTTGCCTCATCATTTAACAATATATGATATGTGAAAATTTATGTTGTAATACCAAGAATTTCTACAAGTGTCCATCCCAAATATTTCTAATACTCCCTCAAATGTTCAAGCAGTCACAATTCAGGATCTCAATGGATTGAACTAGAAATGATGACATGTATCTTGTTTCCATTCATAAGATATGAATATTTTAAATCTTGAGGAAGTTGTTAAAGTTTTAATTTTGGTAGATTTTGTATTTATGGTAGTGAGTGTGAAAGTGATATGTCACTAATCTCATCTAAATTATCAACAGTAAAATCCTCAGACAACGAATAAGGTTTAAAAAGAATATAAGTTTAATCAATGGTCCTTGGATCCTTGGTTTTCATGCAATCCTCAATTAAAAATTATGAATGAAATTTTTCAAGACTGGTACAAAATTCTATGCATGATTCATTTCGTATAATTACAATAAATGAATAAAAATAAGGAAGGGGATTAGGGGAATGAATGTATTTTTTTTATGGGAAGGGAGTACATCAATTGAATTAATATAGAGAGAGGAATGTTCCTCTGAGGGGTGCTTCATGGAATCAAGGATATTTTATTGGAAAATGTCACAAAAAAACCCCATAGATAATGTACCATTTAAGACATTAATTATGGTTTTGGTAGTTTTCAAGAAGTCCCTACACAATATAATCGGGGAATGTCCATTAATATTGTCATATTTCATTTTTAATAGATAAAAAACAGAAAGAAAATTTTAATTTTTCACCCTCACAAAAACATCCTCTAACACATTAAAAGGTTTTGTTGTACTCTGATTTTCTAGTTGGAGAACATTTCCAGTGTGATTTAGTTCCCTGACCTCCAATAAAGAGTAAATGGAGTGAGGAATCACATTTATAGAAGTACCCAAATCAAACATAGAATTGGAAAATTAATACTCTTTTATTGTGAATAGAATTGAGAATGTTCCTAGATCACTTTATTTGGTAGGAAGTGATGGATCTATCAATGCTGAGACGTTACTCCCCACTCTCACCTTCTCATCACCTCAAAGTCATCTTCGGTGTGTGAACATCTCATTCAGAAACTTAGAATATATTAGAATTTGTTTCATGACATCGATCAAGGGAATTTTGACCAACAATTTTTGGAAAGAATCCAAGATTTATTTATTAAGTTCTATTTCATTTTGTTTTCTTGGTTGGGTGGACTTTTGGGGGGATGGAAGAGGAATGATTGGGATAAGTGAGTCATCAACAGACACACTCTTTCCATTGTAATGGATTTTCTTAGGACAATGTTTTTCAACTTTTGGACTAATTTCAATGGTTGGGATGGTGTTTTCGTCATGAGGGGATGATTCTAATTGAGAGTCCATTTGTCTGTTAAGACGAGTTTAACTCCTAAAGGTAATGGAAATAACATTTCACTTATCCCTAGGGTGAAAATGATGTTGAGAAAGTAATTTACCTGACCCATGACTTTGTATTTCCCCCACTAAGTTGGATAGTTGGCATAATTGGGTTTTTTAGGTCTTATTTGACAGCTTGGGTGATTTTTTTTGGAATTGGAGATTAATTGGTAGCCATTTGTTTCATCATATACTCTTGGATTGGCTTGGGTTTCCGATGGGGTTGTTGGAAAATCTTTTGAGGAGGTTTATGATTCTTGGGTGGTGGTGGATGGAAAATTTTCCCTAGTTGGTTCCATAGTTGTTGAGGTTGAGTTGAATACCCACTTTCCTATAAGATTCATTTTTTCCACCCAGTTTTTGGTTGATAGTATGGCTATTTCCTAAAGGTTTGGTTAAAGGGAAATCCTGGGAAGGTTGCCTCAACAACGCTCAGATTTTTCTCTGAGTTAAGGGAATTAGTGAGAATAATGTGTTTAATAAGAACATATTCCATTTTGTATGGGAGGATGAGATTGGGATTTCCCTTGGGAAAGGGAAATATGGCAATGAAGGGTACTTACCTCTTCAAACATATTTTCCACCTTCTCAAGCTTAGTTGATTTCCCCTCATGGACACATCAAATGGGTACACTAGACCTTGAACCGAATTATTTAGTCTTTTGAACCATGTTCTCAATCAAGGTCCTTAATAAAATTGAGGTTTTAGTAACCGGTGAACCACCTATAGAAACATCAATCATATTTCTATGAATATGAATGAAACATTCATAAAAATAACGTATTAAAAGATGTTCACTTATTTAGTGGTGTAGGAAACTTGAACAATGCCTTTTAAATATTTCCTAGAATTCATGAAGTGTTTTTCCTTGTGATTGTATTATACTAAATATTTATTTCCTTATGGCTGTAGTTTTAAAATATGGGAATTATTTTTCAAGAAAAATGAATTTCATGTTCACCCAGCCTCTAATTGGTGAATTGACATAGTAAATCCAATATTTTGTAGAATCTTCTAATGAAAAAGAGAATTACCTAAGATTTACTTGTTCCTATGACACATTACCAGGTTTTATGGTTGAACACAGTGTGAAATTATTTTAAATTCTTATGTGGGACTTCTCCAATGAGTTCATGGAATCTCGGTAATAAGTGAATTAAACCAGATTTTAGTTCAAAATTGGGTGACTCGCCTTGTAATTGAATGTATGTGAGTTGAATATTAACATCATTATAGGTTATTTATTCTAGTTTTAAATAGTTTTAATCAATTTTATAGAAGTTATGTTCTATTTTAATGTGGGTTACAAAAAAAGAAGAAGGATCGAGAAGAGTTTCACTATTTTCGGTGTCCTCCATCAATGGATCGTTCGATGCTTCTTGGTGTCAATGACGCAAGATTCTGTACTGTTCGTTTTTGAATGGAAGAAGTTCCTATGATGAATATTACTTCATGAAAAAGGAATACAAAAGGATAATTTCAGAAATCAACTTAAAAATTTAAGGAATAAAATAAGAGAACAAATAATTACAAAATACACAATAATATTATAAAAAAACAAACACTAAAAAATGTACTCCCTAGAAACAACTCCAAAATTTAAATACATTGTCATGAAACATCAAATTTATTATGTTTATGATGTTGATTTATTGTATATTTTAGACCCTAGGACTTCTCTCAAAGAGATTTTGTGGTTTATAGTGTGTATTTTTGGTAAGAAGAACTAAAAGAGGGGAAACTTTTTAAAATAGTTTTAAGAAAATAACTTAATTTAAAGAGTTTAATAGTTGAGAAAGAAAGTGTATTTTGAAAAATATGATATTAAGGTGTCAATGTGATTTCACTAAAAATATTTCAAGTTCATTGTGATTAAAAATTTATTCAGGTTTGCAGTAATTCTTTGGTTGAATTTAATTAGAATCCAGATTAATTCCTAAGATTTTATTTTAATGCTTGAAGAACTAAACCTTGACATAACAATTGTATTGTCACACACCAGAAAATATGAATGGAGTAATATCATCCAAATAATATTTAAATATCATGAAAGTGGGTAATAAAAGGATCCTTGTGTTGTCCAATCGAAACAATACAAGTCACACACTCAAAACCTCACACTGATCGATTAGGAATTAAGATCATAACATTCACATGCATCAAAACAAGCATTGATATATGAAATATTATAAGATACGTGGAATTAAATTTTTAAACACCCAAATTAATCTAAACAATTAGCTAATATTTTTGTGGGAACTCCCTTGACATGTGTTTAGATCTCTCACAACAAACACCTACCATTTATCCCAACATCGAGAGGATGAGGAAGCTCAGGTGGAAATCATTCTTCATACTTGATCCCCCTATGAGGATAATGGGCCTCCAAAACATCTAGTATGAATAGAAGAGTCCACATAAACTCAAAAATGGTAGCACTTAACTCCTAGTTCAAAATTATAAATGGGATTCCCAAAGTATTGTAACACCCCAAAACTTGAACTGCATGTATAGATATATATACGTTTACTTTTTGATTGAATTTTATAATAACTGAAAAAAACACGTTCCTCATGAGAAAGTAATAATATAGTTTTAATTTATACTAGAATGCAACCAAGTAAAACACCCAAATGGACACAAGGCTTTTCATTTAAATAAAAACACCATAGTGTTTACAACACACCGATCAAAAGAGTAATCATGCTAAAAAAATACACCTATTAAAAACCCTATCACAATTACTGGGAGACCACTTAAAACAACAAGAACCCCATGGAAGTAATATGTGTCCTTAGAATCTGATATAATGAACATAAGAATGGCCAAAGCCACCGCGGCCACACTAAGCACCAATGGTATGACATGGACCATCTTCTTCAATCGCCTCGAATTTAGAACACCATAAGGCATGGATTTATATAAGGAAATGACTTGACAATTTACTTGGGTTACCATTGGATTCCAATGGCTATAATCATAGTCGTTGGCCTCGAGGTGAATTAACTAAAAATATTCGAGTACAACTTAGTTTTTAAAAAATTTATGAATTGAAGATTATAAGATAACTCTTCATTATGGTTAAATATCTTGGTTTGCAATAAGGAATTCGAAACGATTTGAAAATATTATAAATATATTGTAATGATTTTTCATTTTCTAAAACTATGTTTAATATCCCATAGTTAAACTATGTTTAGATTAACCTATGTTTTTGACTACTATAATATTAGTATAAAAGATTTTCTGTGGGTATTTCAAATTTAAATTTATAAAATTGAATGTTACAACTTTAGTGTTTATAAATAAATTGAGTAATAATATATCTAGATAATTTATATTTAGGTATTCATTAAACTTTTTTACAAATATTTTTTGTTGAAGAAGGAAAAGTTTTATATAAAAAGACTTAATTTTCTTTTAAGTTTAGTTTTTATAAAAAATGTGGGCTTTCAAGGGCCATCCCTATATGGCCGGGCCAAGGGAGGAAGCTCACGCTAGGTGGATGATCCTATCCCTCAGCCCATGCCAGGGTGGCCCAAGTTTGGGCATAGGTTCCCCGAAGGGCGCATGGGAGCCGGAGCGCATGAGTGTGCAGTGCGGGCACATAGTCATGGTGGGCATGGGTAGGCCAAGGCCTGCGTGGGAGGCGGGAGCCCGTGTGTAAGGCCCCCTGTGTGTGTGCTATGTGATTTATAATTTATGCTTTAGAGGCTTAAGCTTATAAGGAAGTCACGTACACCTCCCTATTTTGATGTGGGATGCATTTTTTTGGGTGAAATGAGATTTGGGATATTGGATCACATATCGTGAAATCTGGGCCATTGATCTCGACCCCGCGCTTGACCCTTGGTAACTGTGATAAAAAATCCACGTTTTTTTAAGCTGTCAGATCAAGTGAGATCTAATCGTAACCGTTCGAGGGTTTTCAAACGCTGCTTCAATCTCAGGCCATCTGATCAGACTCAAATTTAATCTGAGCCGATCATTACCTTTATAAACCGTGAACACATCCCAACCCTTGAATGCAAGCCAGATCTGATCCTGGCCATTGAAATTCCTCCCGGTTTTCTACTCGAAGCAATTCCTTCTTCCCCTGCGGCGTGCTATCCACCAGTACCCTACCTCCCTTTTTGCACCATTTTTCTTCACCCCATTCAGCCTCCAGACCCTCCTCTCACATAGTTTCCACAGAGATATTTTTCCCTAGTATTTTTATAATCTACGTTGGCCTATGATCCCTTTTATCTTGCATTAAAATAACCATAATAGGTATAGTTTATAAAAACCACACCGAGGAATCCGAAGTTCCTCCCAGTTCCTTGCTCACAAGCCTCCAGCGGACCTCAATGATTCCTTAAAGTTTTCCAACGTCTCCCGAGCCCCTCTTCCTCCTTAAACCAAGGTAGTGGATTAATATTTTTCTTTTTTGTTAGGTTTTAACTTATATGAATATATATATATATACTTGTAATATAAATATACATCATCTTATGGTGTGGGGTTAATTCTTTCTTTTCTCAAATAAGAGTTGTAAGATCTTGAGTTACAAGGTATTAATTGACCCTAAGTATGGAAACCCCATAAAAATTTGTTTTATGCCTTAAATACATAATAGTTTATATATATATACATATGTATATGAAAATATATAAGTATAATATAAAAAACCGTCATATTTGTGTAAACTTCATATGCCATATTAATGATTTCTATGTTTGAGATTCAAATTTTTTGATGAACTATGAAATCCATGGAATCTTTTTTGTAACGAAATTTTTATACTTGATCATGTATACTATTAAATATGTTGTTATAATATGTGGTTTTAAGCATTTCATCATTATACTTTTAGTTCCAATTCTTGATAGTCTTCCAAGTGTTAAATAATCATGGTATGAGTCCCTTCCATATACTCATAATTTATAATCGGGTATGTGGGTATGTGTGTATATAAGCCATATTTGATCCCCAATTTAATTTATAAATTTCCAAGGTTTAGGAGGAAGTTACAAAACAAGTTTTTTTCTAAAAACTACTTCTTAAGCACAGCCCGTTGAATGATTGTTTTACCCAACATGAAACCCTAAGTGTAGTTATTTTAAATGCTTTTCTTTCTATGTTCTTAGTTCATGAGTAAAAATATTGGAGGCTTGCAACTTCATATTCACATGTATGAGTTACTCTCTACTATTTATATTAAATGATAAATGTTATGGTTGAGTCTCATAAATTCAAGTTTTAATATCTAATGTGTTAGACAAAATCTTATTTATTATAAATGTATGAGGAAATGTTAATTTGACACCCCACATGGAATGTTGGGTTTGAATTTTATTATGCACCCAGAAGAAAATTTCATCAAGTAGTTGGTTGAAATTGTTTAAGGAACTATCATTTTATGTGGAAAACTCATTCATTCATTACTGGTGTGTTTTAAATCAACATCACATGTGCAAAGATTGTATACTAATTTATGCATGTCGTAGAGAAACATGTTGTCTAAATAGTATTTATCATATTATGATTTAGTCCATTTCCAATTCCTTTTATCTGTGCATGAATTGGGCATGAATGATGAATATGTATTTTTAATGCATTAAAAGCTTATTGCCATGGAAGGTTTTGAAAATTTATGGGATAGTCGAAAAAATTATTGTTTATGAAAATTTATAAAGGGAAATTAAAATTAAATTATTCATGGTGGTATGAGACACTATGAATAATGTGAAGTAAGTAACCAAATAGAATGATGCACATTGGTTTGACATGTGATAAGTAATTTAATAAATCAAAGTGGTATGTGCACTTTTTTAGAGATATGAGGAATGCATTGGACGTAGTATGTGATGGGTGGGGACCTCTACAGCTCCTCGATGCATCGGTAGGTCTCATGAGACAACTAGAAGCGGAATTAGGTGAGTCTTTTCCCAATTTTGATTTATGGATTTTGGCCGAGGCTTTAATCATTAGATGTCTTGGCACGAGGCCTTGACACAGTCTGACATATGCACTTTTCTCATTATGACTATGTAAATTAAATAACCAGAGTAATATTTGCTGAGTAGAATATTTGGTTAAAGATCTTATGACAATGAGAATCACAAGAAGTTTGAGTATGGAATAATATTTATGCAATATTCAGAGATTTTATTGCGAGAGTATGTATCTCAATAGTAAAGGATGAAATTTAAGTAATTATTCAAGCACAACTCTGATCATGCATTACACATATTTATTAATTTTGTACTTGCATTTTAATATGAAATGTCTTTTACTTTTTATCATTCCCATAAATGAATTAGGATAATGTTAGTATTTTTTAAAATTGTGCACTTATATACCTTATAAAATTTTCATGGTATGTTTAATGTGTAATCAAAATTTAAAGAAAATGTTGTATAGAAATTTTAAAGAATGTTTTCAAAAGTTATTTTGGGTATTATATGTTATTTTTAAACCCCCCACTGGGCATTAATATGCTCACCCTATGTTTTTGAAATAAATTTTTCAGGTATCAGTTTTTAGTAGAAGAAACATTTCAGAAGAAGGTGATTTCTTAGAGCCTGAACCGAATTCGATCCCTTATATGGAACTAGCTCCGAGTACTCGAGAGCTGGGGCGTGATAGTGGGTATTAGAATATTCAATTGGGATAAATCTGGAAAAACAGAACTGAACAATGAAATACTTACTTAAGAAAGTACTAAGAATGATGTTTTCTTAATTTTCAGATGGAAAATGAAGGTACTAATCTTCTGTCCATTCGCAACGACGCCCTAAAAACCATAATCTCAACAGCCAGCCATGAAAACTATATAATCTTTTCCCATATCCGTATGCCATGCAAAAATCTTTATGAAATATCCAATTCTCCCTGAGTACATTAACTCCACCGAAGAGAGGGTCTGGATTACATCTTTATTATGAAAGCCCAGTTTCCATCCTACGCACGATGGGGAAAATACTATGAGGGACTTTTTAGATGCTTCACCATAGTAGAAGGCATCCAATTCCTCACGGCCATCCAAGAAGCTGTAGTAGTAGGAGATCTCTGCACGACATATATGTTTCAAGTCCTATACTATGGACATTATTGTTAGGTAATGGACTTCAACATCCTTGAATACGAATCCTCATGTTCTGTGTACAGACAACAAGTACATACGGAAGTCTTACAGTTGTACACCCCACAGGTCAGACTCTGGAGACTATATAAATGCACCCACGATTTCGAACCAAATTGGTTGGGTTTCATATGGTTCTGGGAGATTGAATGTTTTGAACTAGTTTTGGGGATTTGTGTATTAGGGAATTGGGGAAACCATTATCCTTTCTATTTTTATGAATAAGTGGTGATATGAGAATGCAATTTTTTATCCCTTATTTCTTTTTTCTAGTTTGTCTGTGTTTATGTTTCTAAATATGTTTCAATAATTGATCCTTCATAATTAATTTTTATATGGAAGGATAGACTCACATCCCATCGCTCGCTACTAAGATACTAGAGACCTTCTTGGTCAAAACCTATGAAGAGGAGTACCTACCTTTCACAAATTTTTGAAAAACATACAAGAAACTATATGAAGTGTCAAACAGCCTGGAAATTCTCCGTTCTGGTCTGAATAATGCCTACATATACCATAGAATAGCTATGGTATAGTTGGATGAGTACAGGCGAAGAGGGAAATACAACAAAGGACTATTTCAATGCTTTACTCTGGGTCAAAAATTCACGGCTAGAGAGAGATTTCAAGAGGCTGCATTGAAGGGAGACCTTTGTGCAACTTACATGTACCAACTCCACAACTTCAATTTATACGACAACCCCAATGATATAGATATTCTCAATCGAGATTCTGTCCAGTGAATTCTTCGAGAGATGGTCCATTTGGACATCTCCGAACATTCCACCGCACAAGCATCTCTATGGAGGCCCAAATGCTCTATGCCCAGGTTCAACCCCTTCTGATCAAAATGTATATGGGCTAGAGAAGCTGAAGAGTTAAACATAAACTAGGGAATTCACCTAGCCACACTGGAGGACCCTCCATGATGGAGGTTGCAGCGAAGATGATAAAGGAGTCTTTCTCTCATGCGTATGTAGAATGAATTGTGAGGACACAATTCCTCGTAGGGGGGAATGATGTAGCATCCCTAAACTTGAACCACATGTATTTATATATAAACTTTTTTTTTAATTTTATAATTACAGAACAAAACTTCTTTCTCATGAGAAATCAATAATATGGTTTTAATTTATATTAGAGTGCAACCAAGCAAAACACAAAAATGGACACATAGATTTTCATTTAAATAAAAACACTGTAGTGTTTACAATACACCAATCAAAAGAGTAATCATGATAAACAAATACACCTATTAAAAACCCTATCAGAATTACAGGGTGACCACTTAAAACAACAAGAACCCCAAGGAACTAATATGGGTCCTTATAATCTGACATAATGAACATAAGAATGTATGAAGCCACTGAGGCCACACTAAGCACCAATTGTATGACGTGAACCATCTTCTTTAATTTCCTTGAATTTAGAACACCCTAAGGCCTGGTTTTATATTAGGAAACGATTTGACCCTTGGATCCCAACAGCTATAATCATAACTGTTGTCCTCGAGGTAAATTAACTAAAAATATTCGAGTACAACATAGTTTTTTCAAAATCTACGAATTAGAGATTATAAGATAACTATTGATTATGGTGAAATATTATGTTTTCCAATAAGGAATTTAAAATTATTTTCAAATATTCTAAATAGGTTCTAAAGATTTTTATTTTCATAAAACTATATTTAATATCCCACAGTTAAACTTTGTTTAGATTAAACTAAGTTTCAGACTACTATAATATTAATATAAATGTTTTTTGTGGTTATTTAAAATTTCTATTTATAACCTTGAATGTTAAAGCATTAGTGTTTATAAATAACATTAGAAATAATATATTTAGATAATGTATATTTAGGTATTCATTAATCTTTCTTTATATAAAGGTTATGTTTAAAAAGGATAATTTTTATATAATAACACATCATTTTATTTTTAGGTTAGTTATTATAAAAAATTCAGGCCCTCAAGGGCTAGCCCTTTATGGCTGGTCCAAGGGAGGTAGCTCACTCTAGGTGCCTGAGCCAAGCCATCATCCCATGCTAGAGCCGGCCCGAGTTTGGGCATATGTTCCCCGAAGGGTGCACAGGAGCAGGGGCGAATTGGAGCACAACGCGGGCGTAAGGCTGCGATGGGCATCGGTAGGCCGAGGCCTACAGGGGAAGCGGGAGCCCATGTGTAAGGCCCCCTGCATGTGTGCTGTGTGATTTTGAATGATGCTTCGTAGGCTTAATCTTATAAGTAAGCTACTCTGGCCTCCCCATTTCGATGTGGGACGCATTTTTTCGGGTGAAACGAGATCTAGGCTATTGAATCATGTATCGCGTGATCTAGGCCATTGATATTGACCACACACTCAACCTCCAAAAGCCATGGAAAAACATAAGCGTTTTATATGCCTTCAGATCAGGAGAGATCTAATCTCAACTGTTTGAGTGTTTTAAAACCCCGATTCAATCTCAGGCCGTCCGATCAGACTCGGATTTAATCCAAGTCGATCATTACCTTTATAAACCGCAAATCTATCCTGACCCTTGAATCCAAGTCAAATCCAATCCTGGCCGTTAAAATTCCTCCCGGTTTTCTACTCGAAGCACTATCTTCTTCCCCCGCGGCATGCCATGCACAAGTACCCTACCTCCCTTTTGCACCACTTTTCTTCACCCCTTTCAGCAGCCAGACCCTCTTCTCACATGGTTTCCATAGAGATATTTTTTCTTTGTTTTTTATAATCTATGTTGGCCTCATATCCCATTCAACTTACATTAAAAAAACCATAATTGGTATAGTTTATAAAAACCACAGTGACACATCCGAAGAACCTCCCGGTTCCTTGCTCACAAGCCTCCAGTGGACCTCAACGAGTCCTCCGAGTTTTCCAACATCTCTTGGGCCCCTCTTCCTCCTCAAGCTAAGGTAGGGGATTAATATTTTTCTTGCTTGTTGGGTTTTAAGTTGTAAGAATATATATATAAATACTTGTAATTTAAATATACATCATCATACAGTTTGGGTTTAATTCTTTCTTTTCTCAAATAAGAGTTGCAAGATCTTGAGTTACATCGTATAAATACACCCTAAGTATGGACACCCCATGAAAATTTGTTTTATGCCTTAAATACATAATTGGTTACATATATATACATATGTATGTGGAAATATATAAGTATAATATACACAGCCCTCAGAATTTCATAAACTTTATATGCCAGATTAAAGATTTATAAGTTTGAGTTTCAAAATTTTTGAATAACAATGAAATCCATGGAAACATTTTGGTATGAGAATTTTTATACTTGATCATGTATTCTCTTAAATATATAGTTATAATATGCGGTTTTAATAATTTCGCCATTATACTTTTAGTTCCAATTCTTTACAGTCCTGCAAGTGTTAAATAAGCATGGTATGAGTCCCTTACGTATACACATAATGTATAATTGGGTATGTGGGTACGTGTGTATATATTCCATCTTTGATCCCCAATTGAATTTATAAATCTCCAAGTTTTGCGAGGAATTTACAAAACATGTGTTTTTTAAAAACTACTTCTCAAGCACATCCCGTTGAATGATTTTTTTTACATAACATGAAACCCTAAGTGTAGTTATTTTAAATTATTTTCTTTCTATGTTCTTAGATCATGAGTAAAAATATTGGAGGCTTGGAAGTTCATATTCACATGTATGAGTAACTCTCCACTATTTATATTAAATTATAAAGGTTATGGTTGAGTCTCATACATTCAATTTTTAATATCTAATGTGTTAAAAAAGATTATTTATAATAAATGTATGAGGAAATGTGAATTTAGCACCCCACGTGGAATGTTGGGTTTACCTTTTACTATGCACATAGAAGAAAATTTCATTAATTAATTGGTAAAAATTGTTTTAGGAACTATCATTTTATGTGGTAACCACATTCATTCATTACTTGTGTGTTTTAAATCTACATCACATGCTCAAAGATTGTATACTAGTTTATGCATGTTGTGGAGAAACATGTAGTCCAAATAGTAACTGGCATATTATGATGTAGTCCATTTTTAATTATTTTCTCTGTGCATGAATTGGGTATGAATGATGAATATTCATTTTAATGTATTAATATTTTATTTCCATGGAATGGTTTGAGAAGTTATGGGATAGTCAAAAAAATTATTTTTTATGAAAATTTATGAAGGGAAATTAGAATTAAATTATTCGTGGTGGTATGGGACACCCTGAATAATGTGAAGTAAGTAACCATATAGAATGAGACACTTGGGTTTACATGTGAAAAGTAATTTAATAAATAAAAGTGGGATGCACACTTTGATTTAGAGATGTGAGGAATGCATTCGATGTAGTATGTGACGGGTGGGGCCAGCTATAGCCCCTTGATGCATCGGTAGGTCTCAAGAGACAACTAGAAGCGGAATTGGACAAGGCCTTTCCCAATTATGAGTTATGGATTTTGGATGAGGCCTTAATCATTAGACGTATTGGAACAAGGCCTTGGCATAGTCCGACATATGCACTTTCCTCATTATGACTATATAAATTAATAAACTGGAGGAATATTTGACTAGAAGAATATTCCTGGTTAAAGAGCTTATGACTATGAGAATCACAAGAAGTTTTAGTATGGCATATTATTTATGCAATATTTAGAGATTTTATGGCCAGAGTATGTATCACAATTATAAAGGATGAAATTGATGTTATTATTTTAAGCGTAGCTCTTATCATGAAACACTCTTAGTTATTAATTTTGTACTTGAATTTCAATATGAAATGTCTTTTACTTTTGAGCATTCCCATAAATGAATCATGATAATTTTAGTATTTTTTAAAATTGTGCACTTATATCCCTCAGAAAATTATCATGATATGTTAAATGTGTTACCGTACTCTAAAGAAAATGTTTTATGGAAAATATAAAGAATGTTCTAAAATTTTATTTTAGGGTATAGTAATTTTATTTTTAAACCCCCACTGGGCATTTGTATGCTCACCCTACGTTTTTGAAATAAATTTTCCAGGTATCCTTTTTTAGTAGAAGTAAAATTACGGAAGAAGCTGGTTTCTCAGATCCCGAACCGAATATGATCCTTTGTATGGCATCGGCTTTGGGTACTCGAGATCTAGGGCATGATATGTATTATTTTATAGGAAATGGGGAAGGACTTTTTGGGCACACCGATTTCTTAAAACCACATGGACCATTGTTTTTGATATCCATAAAGTCTTATCATGATTTGTGGAAAACTAGAAAGTTCTCCCCCAACCACTTTAATATCTCCACTAAAATTTTGGATTCATTTTGACACATATATCTCGATATATTGATAGAACACAACACACAACTTTTGACTTCATGTAGATTCGGTGGCTTAGATAGATCACTCTAGATGGGCCAAAAATTGATAGAATTGGGATTTGTTTCATTCATAGTAAATGTATCCCATTGAATTTTGGACCATCCAAAAAAAAAAATAAAACTATTTGTATTCACGTTTTAGTATAAGTGTGTGGTTTAATCCACTGGTGTGCTTGTATCTTGTGTAGTTTGGCCTATTTTTCTTATACTTCATCATAGGCCCTCCAAATCACCTCCACCTAAAATTTAATTATCAAAACAAGTAACATTGATTTTTTTAACTATTATAAACACAAAATAATTTAATTAAACATGAAGTATAATTTGTTTTTGTTCTTATAATTTTCAATAAAAAACTAGTTTAGCACAGTTATGTATGAATGAAAATGAAACAGTGAATCACGGTGTGATCTCCCTTACATATAAAACATATATTTCAGATGACCATTATATAATAGGCTGATGAACTTTATGTAGGTTTATATGACATTTAAATAGAATCCAAATTACCTTTATGAAATATGAAGTAACCTTTATATATAATCATATCACTAGAGTTACCTTTATGTGCACAAAGTGAATTTCAATGTGACCTTTATACAACATATATATTACCATCAAGTAGCTAGTTCTTTTTCCAAATTATTAATACACAGGTCCTCTACTTCTCTAAAACTTCAAAAAAATATTTTATTCTTTTATTTAAGTAAGAATCATGATGATGGTATCATAATATATAAATCAGCGAAGTTCAGTTCACTTTGAAAAGAATGATTATCATAATTCCCAACAATTTAGAATTTACCTTTAAAGACATTTTACACAAGTACTATTTTTCAACACCAAGAGTTGTTCTTTATTATGTGTAGCTCCTTATTTCTAAACATATAGCCTTTTCCTCTTTTCTAGTAATAACTATTCAATGTTTTGTGGATTTGTCAAAATAGACTTCATTGATATACTATGGTGTGGTCCTTTCCATTTTGGTTTCCCAAAATACCGACTCTTACACAAGACACCACAAAAATCACTACAAAATAGACAATCTTTCCATTTCACATAGGTAAACATTTTATTTGAAACACTCATTGAATATTCACCATGAAATAGTATTCCATATTATTTTTGTATAGTTTGAATCCCACATAGAATTTAAACTCATCATGCCTCTTCCTTATAAGCCAGAAAACACTATTAAACAACCGTTTAAATATTTTAGAGTTTTTGATATCTAGTGGTGCATTGTATATTGTTTATAAGCACTAAATCGTACTTTATACACATGTTTTGGTCCGTACATGGTATTCTCCTCTTCTATGTGACTTCTGTGGCCTCTCAATTCAAGCTGGAACCTTCTATCTTGGTAAGGTGTAGTTATAATTCCAGGAATGTTTAGGTGGATGTGCTAACCTGAGTTGGAAATATTTTGTCCTTTAACTCATTGATTTCTTTTTTCCAACTACAAATCTCAATAATAACTTCCAGCCTTCCTTTACTTCTACTCTTATTTTCTTTTTAACTTTTGACTCTATCCAACTCATATGGATGGAAATTATTGAATCCCTCAAATAAATCATCATGAGACACCTGAGTTTGAAAATGATTTATTTGATGAAAAAAATGAAATCATACCAATCATATACACTCTATCTTATCTTCACTTCTTCTTAAATCATGGTCTTGATAATCTCTACTAAATCTCTCTGGCTCAACAATCTCTATCATTAGATATTTTTTGAAAATAAAAGAATATAAATCACTTTCAAACTCATTTAACTTGGTAATGACTCATTGTTCAATAATTATAATCCTATTTGAGTGAAATTAGTGTAGGAAATAAGAACATTGAATAATAATATGTTACCCATAATAGTGACTTACATACAATTCTTTATATCCCTTTAAACCTCTTATAACATTTCACATGATAATTTGGTAGCTTTAACATTTTAAATACTAACTCCAAATACCTGATCCCCATTAATAGGTTAAATACATTTCCATAGATTACCCCCTCCATATAGTTTTATTCCCCTTTATTAATACAATAAGGGATAATAACATAAATAAATTTATGTTTTTTTCTCCCCCTTTGACAAAAAAATCCAAATTAAAAAAATGTGAGGGGATATATTTTTCATTCCATAGACATTGATTATCCAAGGGTGAGAATTCTTTTTCAACTTCCTATGTTTTGTATATAACTCCGCATTTAGCAAAAATTATCTTTGATCAGCCACATTATTCTTAAACTACCACTTCATTTTATGAGAATAGATATTATTTTTTAATTTAGTCATATGAAATGTTAAAGTAACTTTCTTCTTGCTACTCTCAACTTCTTTATTTTTATAACAATCTATTGTCCTGAAATGGAAGCATCTTATTCATCTCTATTTTTATGGTATCATCAGAAATAAATCAATTCTTTATAATTTTTCATGATTATATTGTTTTTTCTACTCTATTTTGAATCAAAAATCTCTTATATCTTCATACTATATTCATAATTCTTCTTACAAATCATTTTCTTCTTTACAGTTTCACCCACATAATACAAGTTTACTTGTGTACATTATCTTCCCAAAACAATACATTCATATTCGAGTTTCTTAAAAAAAATTGTTATATTGAATTACTTCTTTAGGATCTTTATCATATATTTAATATGTACTTATCAAATTCTGTTTCAACCTATCAATAAACAAATTGTTTTTCAAATCAAGCTTTACTTATACAATGATTTTTGAACAAATTCCTTGAACTTTGAATTACCCACCATAAAATATTATCAATGAATTGTTATACTTCTCAACATTATTAAAGAGATTTATATCTACTTTCATATGTGAGAATCATCCACTCTCTAAGATCCAAGGACATTCTATTCTAGATAATTTATGTGAAAATTCAACAATCAAGGCCCTATCCTCCCCTGTGCACTTATTATCTTGATGATTTTGATTAGTTAAAGTTGTATTTAATTTAACTTGTATAATGACATGGAATTAAGTTTCATAATGACCATGTTGGTCACATATTCTATAAACGTCTTCAAGATCTTGAAAATTTTCCAAAGAAATCTGTTGAATTTATTTTTATCCATTTCCGCTCTTTCCTTCTTTGATGGGAATAACTGCCCCTCACGACTTTCATCTCAAACCCCTAGAAATATTATTAGGTTTTTAATTAAACCAACACATCTTTTTTTACATGTCTTAAACCTCTAAAATACCAACAAGATTCATATAAACAATACCTACCATTATAAAAAGCATGATGTTTAGAATTTGTCACTTGTCTACCCATTTTATTTGAGTCACCATTCTTGGATCCTTTTTTAAAATCAAAAATATTATGAACTCATAAAATATTATTATTTATATTAGGCTTATTATTATCCTTTCTAGAGTCACATGTTTTACTAGTTTTTCAATTAATGTCGATGTTCCCAGAAATACTAGATTTCTAAGTATTACTAAATTTGGAAACAAACTTGGTCATCATTACTTTCATATTATTATTTTATTCTTACACAATACCTTCAACACTTTTCATCCTTAGGGGACAATATTCGTTGGCCTACTAGATCCTAGAATATCTTTAAACATTCTCCAACTTATGAAATATAACTTTGAATGTTGGATCTACACCTCTTCAATTTTTATTTTATTTTACTCAAGTTTTTATGAATATTATTTATTTGAGTGGATTTTCCATAGATCCCTAGTAAAAATAATTTTTATTTTTAAAGACCTGTAAATTTAAAAGAATTTTTTTTTCTTAAATACTTTGGAATTTTACGAGTATGTGGCTTCTGACGAAACTAGATTCTGAGGCCCGGTGTGCCCAGAATCAATTTCTGAAGTTTAGCTTGGGTACGTTCAGTAAACGAATGAGCGGGTTTTTCTATTTTTTGAATCGGTGCTCGGAATAGAAATCCGAGGGCACCGATGAACTCACAGTGCCGTTAATAGCTTAAGGGGGCCTTTACTATAGTTGCGTTTTTAAGAGGGTTGATAATTATTATTTGGGGTTTAATTAAGAAGTAAATAAAATTGTTTGTACAAATTTATTTCCCTATCCTTGGAAGTTAAAACCTTCCATGGGAAGTTGTTGGTGGAGTCCACAACCACCCAACTTCCCATGTGTGGTTATATGGGAGGTGGGGCCCACACGAGCCCCATCCTTTACAACTTCCCATAACCCTCTCTGAACTCTCCATAACTCTTTAAACTTCCCCCCATTAAACTTGAAAACTCTCCCATTTATGAGACCTCTCACCTTCTCCTCTCTCCCACATTACCTCTTGCCAAAACATTAATTTAATGAATTCAACCACATCAATTAATTAAATGAAGTGGTTTGAATTTGAATTTTAAATTGAATGTGATAATAAAATAAAAGGTGAAGCCTATTATTTTATTTTGGGAGGACTTTCGTTGTGATAAGGAAGATTGGGGAGAGCTCCTGTGATTTTGGAAGAACATCGGTCCTCCGATGAAGAATGAAGTATTCTTCGACGAAGAACACCGGTTCCACGAAGAAAGACAACGCACCTCCATTCTATTCTCCACGAAAAGTGAGGAGACACTGCTTCCACCTCAGACGCACTCCGATGACATCTACGAATCCTCACCTCGCGACGCCGCCTTCCGTGATGCCGACATTCGACATCATTTGTTGAGGTAGGGGTTTATTCTTGAATGAATGTTTTCATACCCCATACTTCGTTGGAAATCGTTGTTTATATATGGAAAATTGCTTTCTCTATACGCGAAGGGCGTGGGATGAACGAACACGGCCAAATGACACCCATCAATCTTGTTTATTATTTTTAGTATCAGCAACCAAAGGCGAAGGAGGCACGACGTCGTCGTGCTGTGCCGGGAACGTGGCGAAGGAAGCCGGCGCCGACGCGCCGGCAGTGTGGGAGGAACCACGACCCGCATCGCAGCCCGCTTCGACAGAAGAACCGGTCGGACCGTCGGCCGACCATGCGAAGGGAACCTGCGGCGCAAGGAGGGCACCACGCTAGAAAACCGGACGGCCTGTGGGACGGCCGGGCGGAGCCAGACCGCGTGTGCCATAAGGTCAGCTCACCTAGCTATCCTGTTTGGGAAGGGCGACACCGTTTGGCACCATTGATTCGGATAGCCGGGGGGCCGCGCCCCCCTCGAAACCGCTCGACCTTTGGGCCGAGCCAGCTGGGCCGCGCGCCCCACCGGGTCGCGCCCCGCTGGGCCGCGCCCCGCCGGGTCAGGCCGCACCACTTCGGGCTGGGCCGCACCCCTTCGGGTCAGGCCGCACCCTTCGGTCCGAGCAACGTTTTTCCGTCGGACCGGTCCAACACCCCTGCCGGGTCGGACCTGTCAAACTGGGTTAACCCAACCCGTCGGCCCACTGGTCTAAATGGGTCGGGCCCGTTATTCACATAAACGTGAATAACTTAAAGACCGCGTGTCCGATCTACGTGCCGTCTATTGTACTAGGACTCTTTCGACGATATTGTCCTTTTGCCATACTCTAAGTGAGTTTTGGACAGCTTTGATAAACGGACGGTTTTGGAACGAGCATATTTCCAACTGGGCCCCTAGAACGGAAAAGCCAATATCTCTCTGACCAGGCGTTCGTTTGACGCACTGTCTATCCTGTTGGTTTCCTTTTTATGAGACGGAACTTCGGGATACATCAAATATGGAATTTGTGACAGTTGATGTATCGACCACTTTTACTCGTGGAGCGGACCCTTTCGGAATCAAGTACGTTGTGTGCGGGAACCCTAGAGCTGGCTGCGAGTGTGATGACGATGACGATTGTACATGGATCTTACGTGGGTTTGGCAACGAGGATGAGATTACATGGATCCTCTGTGGGATCAGCAGTGAAGATGACTGTACTTGGATCCTACGTGGGTTCGGCAACGATGGTTACTGTACTAGTTTCCTCTGTGGGTTTGGTGGCGACAACTTCTGTACTTGGATCCAACATGGGTTTGACCGAGGAGATGATTCAGAGGCTACATTTAATTATCTCCACCCATCTTCATGAGTAGTATACCTGTGTGAGATGAGTCTTGACTTTCAATAATTATCATTAGTAGGATTGACTTCTTTCCTGTGTGGACTGGTTGTGATTGGGCTCGGAATTTGGTGCCATAATGAGATTGATTACATAGGTATATGTATGGTAATATACCTAAGTAGATTTGGTTGATACTTCATTTTTGTAGCTTTCCTTCGTGGTTTAACCTTTGTGGATTTTGGGAGACCTTTGGGGGTGTTGGGGTCCCTACTGAGTATCGTTATACTCACCCTTGCATGGGCTTTGCCCGCACTACGTTGTGTTGGTTGCAGACGACGGACAACACTGATCCTGGTCAGGGCTTTTGGAGCTCGACGGTATCCAGAGGTGGACCACTTGGCGGGATGTACACGGAGTGGACAGACGGACCCGAGGTACCGACGAGACTATCTGTACCCACCCTTCAGGTGGGATTCCCGGAGGATGACTCAGTGGTTTCTACTTTACTTTTCATTTGTTGTAATTTCTTTCTCAGTTGTATTGTACTTTCAGTTGGGTTTGTATACTGTCCCATTTACTTTCCACCACTTACTTTTGTTCTCATTTTACTTTGTGTTTACTCCAGCTTGCGTACTCTATTGTGTTTGTTTACTTATATAACGGAAATTCCTTCCCTTTTATCAGGATTTACGCCTTTTGTGCTAGTCACTAGCCCCTGGCCTATAGAAGATGGGCTTGGAGTAGTCACTGTACAGGCCCCAAAGAAAGGTCATGACAAATTGGTATCAGAGGAGTCTGTTCTACCACAGAACTCAAGACTCTAATAATTTCTTCTCTATGAGGCAATAGTGTTAAGAAAATTGAGTGTGGTTTTCAGTCCAGGGAGTCCAGTGTTGGTTAGGCAGCCGACGTATCCATACACCAGGACCTTGAATTCTAATTTCCGACTTAGTTCTCTAAAACATTGATTGCATGTGTGTTTGGAATGTTTTATTTCTGATTACTTTGTGTCAGCTCACTAGGTATACTGTACTAACCGTGGAACACCTGTTTCTTCTCAGGATGGCCCCACGAAGATAGCCAGCTAAGGGTTCCTAGTTATGTGCGGGATGGCAGCCCACCGAGCGTCGAAGCCTCAGTGCATGGCCCCATTACAACGGAGGCACCAGCGGTACCACTACCCGCTGGGCCGCCGATACCACCAGCCCCAACAGCGGAGAGTGCACATCGCCTGAGTGAGTTTCACGAGTTTCAGCGATAGAGGCCACCCAGGTTCCACGGTGAGATGGATCCTCAGGCAGTCGAGGATGGGATTGAGGCTATCGTAAGAGTCTTCAGATTGGTGGGGACACTAGTAGACCTTATGGTGATCCTTGCCGCGAGTCTCCTGTACGCAGAAGCAGGTAGATGGCGGAGCCTAATGCTCGAGGTGCATGACGAGGAATCTCTAATTTGGACGGACTTCGAGAGCCTCTTCTGCTCAGAGTTTGTTCCATCCACCCTCCATGAGGTGTGCATCCAGGAGTTACTACAGCTGCGGTAGGGCAGCATGACAGTAGCCCAATACTTAGCGAGATTTACCAACCTCTCACGCTACACCACAGACATGGTACGAGACCCATTCTTCAGGGCCCGAACCTTCGATCAGGGACAGAGGCGTGAGATCGGGGCTTTGATGATATCACTTAGCATTCCAAAAACGACAGGAGTACTGAAGAGAGCACTTATTATGGAGAGATTTATTGCTGAGCCTACGCCAGCAGCGAGGCCTACCGCAAGGAGACACGTAGCAGAGTCTTCTGCAGCTGACAGTTGACAGATGTCGCAGAGGTCCAAGCGGACCAAGACATCAGGTGGGAAACCTCAGGATACTGGTTCGGATGTGTGGGGCACACACATCAGATCTAGTCATACGAGAGATAGGAAGTTATATGCATGCAGCAAGTAGAGCCACATGGCTCGTGACTGCCCGACCAGCCATGCAGAGGAGCAGCAGACAGTAGAGGGACCTCCCAGGAAGAGGAAGAGGTCCAACCACAGCGTTCCACGGGGAGCAAGGGGATGAGGAAGAGGATCTGGCTAAGGAGCAGGTGGTGGAAGACGCTTCGAGGCTCTACCACCACCACCACCAGGAGGGCCACCCTGACTACAGGCAGCTGGCAGATAGGGGTAGGCTCATCTCTAGCCAGTCGAGGCCTACGACCACTGAACACCTGAGATGATTCGAGGTACTATCTGTATCTACTCCACCCTTGCTGATGTTCTTATAGACACATGAGAGAGTCATTATTTCATTTCCACTACCCTTGTTTTGGGATCTAAGATTCCTATGGAGCTGTTGGCTCGATCCTTACGACTAGAGACTTCTACGGGAGTAGACTCGATGATTATGCACTGGTGCTGGTCGTGTGAGCCTTTTCTAGGAGGCGAGAGCTTCAGTTGGGATCTTCTTATAGTGGCGTTGAGGCTTTAATACATCATCTTGGGCATGGATTTTTTATCTACAGTCCATGATCAGATCGACTATATTAGGCACAAAGTGCGGTGTGTCCACACAGATGGGAGCAGGTTCACCTTCACCAGCGAGAAGGGACAATTTTCAGCGCAGGATGGACTTATGCAGAGGAGAGGACAACTGATCACACATCAGTTGGCTAGTCTCATCCTATGAGCAGTTGATGTTAAAAGTCTGAGTTTTCCTGTTGTGGTAGATCAGTATGCGGACATTTCTCCTGACGATGTTTCAGGACTACCTCCTCGCAGATAGGTAGACATCTATACAGACCCGTACACCGGGAAAACACCGATATCGACTCCAGCATATCGGATGGCTCCCGCTGAGCTTCGTGAGATGTGGGTGAAGATGGAGGACTTACAACGAAAGGGATTCATCTGAACCAGTGTTTCACCCTAGGATTCTCCGATTTTATTCTCCAAGAAGGAGGATGGGAGCTTACAAATATGTGTCGACTGCCATCGCCTGAATTAGGTGACCGTGAAGAACAAGTATCCACTCCCGAGGATTGATGACCTCTTTGGTCAGCTCAAGGGAGCAAGATGATTCTCGAAGATAGACCTCAGGTCAGGCTACAAGTAGCTTAGAGTTCGAGATGAGGATCTGAAGAAGACAACCTTTAGGTGTCGGTATGGCCACTACGAGTTCTTGGTTATGACTTTCAGTGTAACCAATGCACAAGCAGTGTTCATGAGTCTCATGAATAGGATCTTCCAGCCTTACCTCGATCATTTTGTCGTAGTCTTCATCGACGACATACTGATTTACTCGACTAATGAGAAGGAGCATGCATACCACTTGAGGGTTGTACTTGACACACTCTAAGAGCACCAGATATATGGTAATCTCTCAAAGTGACAGTTCTGGATTCGAGAGGTTCACTTCTTGGGGTACGTCATCTTGAAGGCGGGAGTTGTTGTGGATCCTACGAAGATCGAGGCGGTACTTGCTTGGGAGCCACCCAGGATCGTGACGGAGGTACGAAGTTTCCTAGTTATGGCTAGGTACTATCGGAGATTTGTGCCAGACTTCTCCAGAGTTGCATCACCGCCATTAGCTTTGAAAAATAAGTGGAAACCCTTCGTGTGGTCAGATAGATGTCAACAGATATTTCAAGAGATGAGACAGAGATTGAACAGTGCGCTCATCTTGAGGCTACTGGACGAGGGCGTAGGGTATGTAGTTTACTACGATGCATCGGGGACGGGACTTGGGTGCTTCCTAATGCTGGAGAGGGCAGTGATCGCCTATGGTTCACAACTGTTGAGGCAGCACGGGCAGAACTATGCTACCCAGGACCTGGAGTTAGTAGAAGTGGTCTTCGCCTTGAAGATGTGGCAACACTATCTGATGGGTGAGCACTTTTTAGTCTACTCTGACCACCAGAGTCTCATGTACATATTCTCATAGAAGAACCTAAACCTGAGACAACGACAATGGATCGAGTTCCCCCAAGACTATGACTTTAAGATAGTCTATAATCCTGGGAAGGGGAAAGTTGTGGCTGATGCTCTCAGTAGGAGATCGGGCATTCAGCTACTTGGAGAGGTGACAGAACAGTTAGCTGCTTTGCAGATACCTTTCATGGATAGAGATAGGGAAACATTTCTACAGTCTCTCACAGTCACCCCTCCACTACTTTACCGGGTCCTACATGGATGTTCGATTCCTCTTGTGCGCATTTGTTGGCAGCACATGAACCTCCAAGAGAGCACATGGGAGCAGGAGGCTAAGATGCATACACAGTACCCTCATTTGTTTCCCTAGTTTATGATGTAGCTTTATGGGGACATAAATCCCTAAGGTGGGAGTAATGTAAAGACCAGAAAATTTCAATGGATTTTTTTTCATAATAATTTAGAATTTTACGAGTCTGTGGCTTCTAATGGCGCTTGATTCCGAGGCCCAATGTGCCTGGAATCAATTTCTTAAGTTTAGCTCGGGTACGTTCAGTAAATGAACGAGCGAGTTTTTCTATCTTTTGAACCGGTGCTCGGAATTGAAATCCGAGGGCACCGATGAACTCGCAGTGCTGATAATTGCTTAAGGGGGCCTTTACCGCAGTTGCGTTTTAAGCGGGTTGAAAATTATTTTTTGGGGTTTAATTAAGAAGTAAATAAAATTGTTTGTACAATTTTATTTCCTTATCCATGGAAGTTAAACCCTTCCATGGGAAGTTGTAGGTGAGGCCCAAAACCACCCAACTTCCCATGTGTGGTTATATGGTAGGTGGGGCCCACACGATCCCCCACATTTACATCTTCCCATAACCCTCTCTAAACTCCCCATAACTCTTTAAACTCCCCCCCATTAAACTTGACAACTATCCCATTTATGATACCTCTCACCTCCTCCTCTCTCCCACGTTAACTCTTGCCAACACATTAATTTAATGAATTCAACCGCATCAATTAATTAAATGAAGTGGTTTGAATTTGAATTTAAAATTGAATGTTATAATAAAATAATAGGAGAAGCCTATTATTTTATTTTGGGAGGACCTTCATTGTGCTTAGGAAGATTGGGGAGAGCTCTTGTTATTTTGGAAGAACACCGGTCCTCCAATGAAGAACGACATCTTCTTCGACGAAGAACGCCGGTTCCATAAAGAATGAAAATGCGCCTCCATTATCTTCTCCGCGACAAGTGAGGAGATACTGCTTCCACCTCGGACACACTCTGACGACGTCTACGAATCCTCACCATGCGATGCCATGTTCCGCGACGCCGATGTTCAACATCATTTGTTGAGGTAGGGGTTTATTCTTTAAGTGAATGTTTTCATACCCGATACATTACTGGAAATCATTGTTTATATATAGCCAATTGCTATCACTATACACAGAGGGTGCGAGCCGAATGATCATGGCCCAATGAACCCCGTTGATCTTGATTTTTTTAGGATCAGCAACCAAATGCAGAGGAGGCATGATGTCGTCACGCCATGCCGGGAACATGGCGAAGGAAGCCGGTGCCGATGCGCCGACAATGCGGGAGGAACCGCAGCCCACATCGCGGGCCTCTTCGGTGGAAGAACCGGCCGGACCATCGGCCGGCCGGGCGAAGGGAAGCCGCGGTGCTAGGAGGGCGTTGTGCTGGAAAACCAGCCGGCCCATCGGCCGGCCGGGAGGAGCCGGACCGCGACGCCAAGAGGGAACCACGCTGAAGAAATCTGCGGCCTGCCATGCGGGCCGCGTGCACCAGAAGATCTTCCACCCTAGCCGGACAGTTTGGGAAGTGCGGTGCCGCTTGACGACCCCTATTCGAATATCCGGGGGGCCGCGCCCCCCTCCGAACCACTCAGCCTTCGGGCCGAGACCGCCGGGCCACACACCCAGCCGGGCCACACCCAGAAGAGTCGCGCTGTGCGGGGCTGATGCAGACCGCGCCCCTCTGGGCCAGCCCGCGCCACTCCGGGCCTGGCCGCGCCCCTTCAGGTCGGGCCGTGCCCTCCGGGCCGAGCTGTGTTTTTGCTTCAGACTAGCCCGACACCCCTGCCAGGTCGGACCCTTCAAACTGGTTTAACTCGACCCGTTGGCCCACTGGTCTAAACAGGTCGGGCCCGTTATTCACTTAAACGTGAATAACTTAAAGATCGCGTGTCTGATCGACACGCCGTCTGCGACACTGGGACTATTTAGACGTGACAGTCCTTTTGCGATAATCTAAGTGAGTTTTGGACAGCTTTGGTAAATGTTTGGATTTGGAACGACCATATTTCCAACCGGGCGCCTGGAACAGAAAAGCCAATATCTTTCAGACCAAGCATCTGTTTGACGTGCTGTCTGTTGCACTGGGTTCCTTTTGACGAGACAAAACTTCGAGATACATCAACTCTGGACTTCGTGACAGTTGATGTATCGACCCCTTTTACTTGTAGATCGGACCCTCCCAGAATCGAGTATGTTGTGTGCTGGAACCCTAGAGCTGGATGCAACTGCGACGATGATGACGACTATACATGGATCCTACGCGAGGTTGGCAGCGAGGACGACTATACTTGGATCCTCCGTGGGTTTGGCATCGATGACGACTGTACTTGGATACTACGTGGGTTTGGTAGCGTTGTTTACTGTACTTGGATCCTACGTGGGTTCGGAAGCGACAACTTCTGTACTTGGATCCTACGTGGGTTCAGTAGAGGAGATGATTCAGAGGTGACATCTAATCATCTCCACCCCTCTTCGTGAGTAGTATACCTGTGTGAGCTGAGTCTTGACTTTCAATCATTATCATTAGTATGATTGACTTTTTTCCTGTGTGGACTGGTTGTGATTAGGCTTGGAAGTTGGAGTCATACAGAGATTGATGAATTATGTATATGTATGGGCATATACCTAAGTAGAGTTGGTTGATACTTCGTGTTTGTATCTTCCCTTTGTGTTTTAGCCTTTATGGATTCTGGGAGACCTTTGGGGGTCTCAGGGTCCCTACTGAGTTTCGTTATACTCACCCCAGCATGGACATTTCCCTCATTACGTTGTATTGGTTGCAGATGATGGACATCAGTGATCGTGTTCGAGGCTTGTGGAGTTAGACGGTATCCGGAGGTGGACCACCTGGTGGGACATACACGGAGCGGACAGACGGACCCGAGGTACCGACGAGACTATCTGTACCCACCCTTCAGGTGGGATTCCCAGAGGAAGGCTCGGTGGTTGCTGCTTTACTTTTCAGCTGTTGTACTTTCTTTCTCAATTGTATGTACTTTTAGTTGGGTTTGTATACTGGCCCATTTACTTTCCAGAACATACTTTTGTACTCGGTTTACTTTGTGTTTACTCCAGCTTCCATACTCTGTTGTGTTTGTTTACTTATATAAAGGCAATGCCTTCCCTTTTATCAAGATTTACGCCTTTGGTGCTAGTCTCCAGCCCCTGGACTTTGGAAGGTGGGTTTGGGGTAGTCACGACACGAGCCTCAAGGATGGGTCATGACATTATTACCTAAAAATATAGTACAGTAAACACCCTAGGATCAATCTCTTGAGAAGACCACTCACACATAATTCTTTTCTATTATCATTAATTATAAATTAAAATTTACTTAAATAATATATTCTATTATAATGGGGTTATTGAAATGAATATTATATGAATATAAAAATATAAAAAAGACTCGACTGATATGAAAAGGCATAAGGATATTAGAGAGAAAGAAGGTGACTTTTTGTTCATAAAATTTCATGGCGATGCCAACATTTTTAGAGGAAAAATATCCTCATTATTTCAATCAATATCTTGGGATCAAGAATTATCACCCAAAACCCACTAATTTGAAATGTTAATTCCCTACATTGAAACCTATTCATTAAAGGAAATATCTCTTGAACTATATCTAGGAGAACTCTTCATCACACATAACCACCAAAATAAAACTCCACTGTATAAAGTATTATGATGATAATGGAGAGTATAAAAGATGAATGGGAAAAAGAAACTAGTAATAAATAAAACATGGTAACTAAACACCACAATAATTTTAAATACCATTAAAATATTATAAAAAAATAATAGGAAACTTGAAGTGATAAAAAAAACTCAACCCACACCACTCCCTCTAACGAATAACAATGAGTATATTTCTTTATATTAATAGAGTTGAGAAGGGCATAAAGGGGGGAAAATGAATAATAAGAGAGGAAGAATAAATAATCTATAATAAAAAATTATAAAATTATTACATAGAAAAATTAAATAATAATTTATTAAAAATGGAGAGCTCTTTGAAAGGTAATAGAGATTCATATTTATAGGAATGTGGCCTAAAATATTTTGGCTCCAAATCTATCCTATGAATATTTTTGCATGGTTTTCCCATTAATTGCATGAATTTGGGAAACTTTTCTTCATGAAAGTTGTTATCTTATGTCTTGGAAATCGATTCACGAAAATTTTACTTCATTTTTTACTTGTATCAATGGTTATGATAGATTTAGTCCAAAAACTATATATAGACTAGAGATTATTTGAAATACAATGTATCAGTATCTCATGCATAAATGGTATTGAGGAAGACCAAGTAATGAGTGAAAATATTCAAATAAATTTTTTATTTCCCTATTTTATATCTCTATGTGAAATTAAATATCATTTTGACCAACAACTTGTGAAGTATGAGTCAATTTATAAAAATTTTCAAATTTAGGCACAAATTTTTTAACGTCCCAACCCAGGTTCCACATGTCTGTTCCCCATCCATGTTCATCACATGAACTCTAGTGAGCCTCCCCATATATCAATCAGATACAATAGAGTGTGGTACTTCATGAAGCATTACCAACTTTCTTAGGTATATCATGGTGAGTTGTGAAAGTGATAAATCTTCATAGATGGGAATGAAATGTGTTGAGTTTTTAAGGAAATAAACTAAAACCCAAATAGAATTATGGAATTTAGATATCTTGGGGATTCCTATAATGAAATACATGGTGATTTTTTTCCATTTACATACTGTTATGGGTAATGGTTTCATCATCAACTTATACATATATCATTCATACTTAACATATTGGAATACCAAGCATTGAGATATGTGTTCTTAAATATCCCTCTTCATGTTATCCCACTAAAAGTTTTTTTAGATCTCTATACATATCCATGATTCCTGGCTTAATAGAGAAGGATAAACTATGAGCATCATCCCAATATTCCCTCTTCAGTTATAGTCTTTATGTGACACAAATTTGGGTTTCAAACTATATAACTATATAATCAAATTTGAAGTCCAGAATACTCACTGTCTTTTTATATATCTCTACATCAACCTTGTGAACTTATTTTATATTCAAATGAATATATAGTGGAGAATTAATTTTAGAAATATGGGATATCTGACCTTCCCTTGTAACTACAACATTCATCCTATTAAAATCCATTAGTATTGGATATTTTCCAATCGTCTGGGATCAGGTGGCATAATATTTTCTACATAGAGCATCAGCCACCTTATTTGACTTACCCTAGCATTAATGTGTTGATAAATCATAATATTTTATCAATTACAACAACTAATTTTGGCACATATTCAACACCTTATGTGTGAAAATATATTTCAATCTCTTATGATCAGTATATATATCCCACTTTTCACCATAGAGATAATGTCACCAAATCATTAGTGAATATATCATTGATGCCTATTGGATTTGGTGCCCTAGAAACCAACGTATTTGTAATTTATGATAATCCTATATTAATTGGATGAATATTAATAAACTAATTATCACATAATGATTGTTATTGTTCATGACATAGTATGATATAATGTCCTAATAATAGAGGTCGCACTAAAAGGTCATAGCGGATCCCAACTATGATGAGAACCCAGAAGTGTCATGGAACTATTCGTGAATATATGTTCTATAGATAGATGATATCATTTTAAGTGACATAAATTATACTAGCTATTAGGGTTTGGGAGTAATGAAACTTTGACGCACCTTCTCATTGTGGGCGCCCTTGGTAATATCCATGAGGATATTATGAGAACAAGACCCACCAGTAAGAAATCCACATTCTTAAGTGACTTGGATGTTTCTATCTACAAAAATTTGTATTGGTCCATAAACATTTATATTATTATTAATGGGTATTATGACTTGCGAACTTAGATGTATTGAAAAAAACTATGATGATAGAGGTTTGCAGCGAGGTTGGATATGTTGGGTGTGTCACGAGTAATACAGCGTTAATGAATAATACGAGAAATGATTTTTCACTTCTACAGAATTAGATATCTCAAGCCCTTTTATAGAAATGATATAGCCAAACTAAATCTATGGTCGTGGTGCTCTCTAGGAAAGTTCAATTATGGGAATTCAAAGAATGATAAATCAAGAAAATGGGTTGGTGTCACTTGCATGCAACCCACATGATTTGAGATATTAGAAAAAAGGGATTATATTAAATGGTAAGGATTTGTATGAGGTGAAATATCATTGTGACATCAAATTCTTTCTCTTGGGTGCCCTGACCCGTTGCTAGACAGTAATCTTGGACTTTAGGAAATTCCGCCTAATGAAAATGGGAAAGATGCCTAGAGGGTCACACACTAAGTGTAGCTAGTATTTCAGTCAAATAATTTATTATTTAACGAGTTTAATTATTATTATTCTTAGTTGTGGTATAATAATTGGTCAAGTATTCTTGATCTTATTTATTTCATCACTACTTATTCGAGAGAATATATTTCGGACATAATATTTATTTATCAGAAAATAATGCAGTTATATTTAGTTAATAAATAAATATTAATTATTCAATGATCAATAAATATTGAGGAGGATTGGTGGACCATGTAATGGGTCTGGTGAGATATAATATTTAATATTATTTCGTTAAATAATGTTTAAATATAATGTGAAAGTTAAGCGCATTTTAGGGAAATAATCGCATTGCTAATATTATTTGACATGAGGTTTCTCATGGAATAATAAAATTTGTAATGGAACTTCTGATAAATATTTATTACCACCTAGTGAGTTAAATTCCACATTATGTTATTATTCTCTAATTAACCAAGGGGTCATTCCACTGGCTAACCCACAGTTATATTCACAACATCCTTGGAAAAAAGATCTCGATCCAAGATAATTCTTCGCTCTTTAAGAAACCTCTCAAGAATCAGAGAGATCCTCCTCTATCGGATCTATGATAACACATTGGAAGGGATACTTAAGGTGATAAAATGAATACATCTCAAGTGAAAGGATCTTCTACGTTGGCACCCAGATACTCCTTCGGTGATGCCCGAAGATACGTGCAGCACGTGTGGATCACCTCTATGGGAATCCTATCCTTGGATTCTATATCACAATGAAGCCACACCTCTTATACATGTTCGAACACATCAATGAACAAATAATCAACATGGATCAAATTCTTTAATTTAATTAAATTAATTATGAAAAAAATATGTCAATTCTCTTTCTTTGGTTCCTGGTTCCCTCTTTTTTATTTTATCTTTGATTAAATTCCATTGATACTGGAATTTATCATCGTATTGATCCTGGATTAATCATCAATCATGGAAATTTTCAAAGTTTGATACACACCCATCCTATTCTTTCTCTATTCCCGAAACCTAAAAGTGGTTTCAAAGGGAGGTTATATTTTCGTTTATAATTATTTAAAAAATTTATTTATGATTTACAATTTAATAATTTAGTTTTTTAATTAATTTTTAATCATTCTTGTAATCTAAATTTTGAGATCTGTACTTCCTCTTTCATTTCATGAAGATATAATAGAAACGAATAATTTTATGATTAAAATTAAATCGATGATCTCATTTGGAGGCATAGATGATATTTTCCAGGTAACATGATAGTACATTCCATGTATTCAGAGTTACTTGCCGTGTAATTTCCCATACACACCTTGTAATCCGGATCACACACCATGTAGTTGTGATCAATGAATCATGAGTAATTTAGAAATTAATAAATCCTTGTGAATTAATAACATGTGGGGCAGTTAATTATTACACCACGTGTTGACCAGGAAAGACTGGCGCACCGTCAGCCGGACTACATGGTGTTTGTCCCATTAGACACAACATGTAGTCCCTTCAGGTTAGGGTCTTGTCATGTATCTCATACACAACTTGTCCAGCTGGTGACCATGTAATGAAGATTCGACACGACGTGTGGCACACTGGACATGTCGTGTACTCTGATGATTTCTTAAGTACACCTCACACATCGTTTACCTAAGCATCTACTTCGAATGGACAATGGGGAGGGTAAACATTGTGTTGTAGGATCTACATGCTATGTAATTTTTCCAGATTACAAAAATTTAAAAATTTATCATTATATTTTGTAACCCTTGAGACATGTACCTTTGTGTGGGTTTAAATATGGGATAGAACATGAGATAGGTGTTTGATATATATATATATTTATATATTTATAAATTTTTATTAACATCTGTGTAAAGTTCAAAGATCTTAACATCATGTATAAGTTGTATTACAATTACAATTATTATTTCATTCTATATGTCACAAATAAAAAATTGTATACAAGTATACTGCATGTTGGGTATTTTTGGATCGGTATTCATTGAGTTTTCTCCAAGTTACAAGTTATGTACAGGTTTATGGACGATAATATCAAGGAAATTCAAAAAGGGATTAAGAGAAAAAAATGTTGATTAATTAAAGATAATGGTTAATCGATTAAAACATAATTTATCTTAATAAGAATGATTAAATAATTGAATAATAGTTTTATTAAATGCATAAGTCATTGCATGTATGTGGATGATAATGAGCTCGACCAGACCTTTTTCTATGACTGGTTCACTTTTAATTTATTTATTAAATTAAAATTATTGGCTTGTGTGTCTTATCCTTATTAATATGTAGGGCCTGCATGCCCATGGTTTCTTTTATGTAAACCCCCTTTTATCCCTCACATATATGCGAGTTAAAAGTATATATAATTGATAGAGATTCCAAGCTAGTGGAGGTGGTTCAAGTTAGGATCTGAGGCAGAACAAGTCCAAGAAGATATAATGGTTGACAAATAGAAAGATGTAAACACGAAACTTTAATGGTTCAAAGTGTTTCTCCCCTAGGTTAGGGTTATTTTATCAACCTCTAGATAAAATAACAAATAGTAAATCTCATGATCATACCATTTATTTATTTCTATAATTTGTTAGGTTATTCATTATTGAAGTTGGCAAGATCAAATAATTAATGAACTAACAAGCCTAAAAGATGGGACTAAAATAAAATGGCTTATGTGTAAATATTATCTATATAAGGTTAATCACTTATGTATATTACTCTTAATTTTAATAATCATGTGAAGAGATAATAGGTGGAAATTTACACATAAAGGATAAAATTCCTTAATTAAATATTAAGTTGGTATAGTCTTCCATTATTTCAGTTAGAATAGCACAATAGTGTGAAACACTTGACCAACCCTAGTTGGGGTGATTTCAATTATCAGAGAATTATAATTTGAGGTTTTGGGTTGACTTAACATAGTTTACATCAAGGGTTAACTTCCCTAGCAGTACATAGATCAAATAAGAGGCAAAGGTTTAGGAAATCAAAAATTAATGATTTTAGGATTGGGGAGTCCACTCAACGGATCAAGGAGTTGTGAGTTAATGCACTTGACATTTGTAATGCCAACCTAAAATATTTAAATATTTTTGACCAACCCTTGTTGGGTTAATGAAAATATAAATATGGATCCTTTTCACTATAATGTCCATGAAAGATGATATGCTATAGCCAATGGTGAGGGATTTGGGGTTTTGAAAAAATATGGGTAGACTAATATATATTAGTTTATTTATTTGTCTATATTTATCATGATAATGTGCAAAAACTCTTTTCATATTATTTGTAGAATCATCATCCAAAAATGAAATTAAACATATCATTGTGATCCATACTTGAGTGGTAAAACCATCCCACCGACACTAATTTCTATGAGTGGCAAAGGCGCCTTCGGGTTATCCTTCTCCATGAGAGGAATATTTATGTGCTGGAAGATCCCTTACCAGTTTCTCTTGGAAATGAGAAGAGTGATGATGAAATATTTGTGTATGAGAAACATCTGAATGATGCTACAGATGTTCATTGCATCATGTAATCATCCATGAACAATGAGCTCTTCAAGAAACATGAGGAAATTGATGCTTATAACATGATTTCTCACCATTGGGATCCCTATCAAGAGAAGGAGTGATATGAGAGGTATGAGATCTCTAATTCTCTGTTCACTACTAAGCTTGGAGAGACTACCTTTGATGGACCACATGTAGTCAAGCTTATTGGCTACATTAAACGTCTGAACATCTTAGGGATTAAATTCCTATATGAGTTGCGTATATATATCACACTATCATTGCTTCCTAAGACCATATCTAGATTTATTGTGAATTATAATTTGATAAATAATGAGAATATTCTATCAGATATTCTTACCCTGATTCGTTATGTTTTTAAGGACATGGGGTGTGAAAAACCTACAGTTCTTATAGTGAATAGGAAGAGGATGGAAAAAGAAAAAAGGGAATAATATTTATAAACAATCTAAATCCTCCAAGTACTTTCCGACCATGAATAAAATGATCCAGTGGTAGGGAAAGGAAAAGGAAGAAGTATGATTTATATGTGGAAAGTCAGGCCACTAGAAGTGGACCTGCACCCAAAGGCAAGGGGAAGAAAAAGGTTCATTTGTTATCGAGTGCAATCTTTCCTTTTATATACATTGGGTATTAGATAAATCTTGCGGGGTTCACATCTATATTCAAATTTAGGAACCAATTAGATTCCATAAATTTCCTTGAGGAGATGTGGATATACGAGCAACTAATAGTGCAAGGTTTTCTGATTATTTCATTGGTGAATACCACCTCACATTACCGATGGGAATGATTTTGGTTTTACATGGTTGTTATAATGTACCTAGTGTTACGAAGTACATAATTTCGGTATAGAGTTTAGATTATATGGATTAATTTTTATGCTCAGAAATAAAGGGTGCTACTTTTATAAGGACAAAATATGTTATGGTATAGATCATTTAAATAACATTTTGTCTGTATTAAATTATGATAACCATGTGTTGGGAATTGATAACAAACCACGTTCACATGACTCATACAACACCCAGTTGATGTGTCACCATCTTGATCATGTAAATGAGAATATTTTGACAAATATATATCAAGTTTTTTATTTAGAATCATAAGAGGTAAAACCATTCGATAGATGTCATGATTTTTTACAAGGGAAATGATCAAACCACAATTTGTTGAAAAGGGTGAAAGGGCCACAACGCTTCTAGGATTGGTTCACACTCACGTATGTGGAACACTTCCAATAGAATTTATAGGTTGATATTCTTACTTCATAACTTTTACTAATGACATGAGTAGATATGGCTATATTTACTTAATGAGGTATAAGTCAGAGTCCCTTGACAAATTCAAGGAATTCAAGAATGAAGAAGAGAATTAGCTTGGTAAGAAGATAAAGAATCTTTGATCAGATCGAGGTGAATAATATATTGACCATGAGTTCATCAACCTTTTATGGGATTCTAGGATTCTATCTCAACTGACTCCACCTTATGCACTGCAATTGAATGGCGTTAGTGAATGGTGGAATTGTACCTTACTAGACATGGTAAGGTCGATGATGTATTATCCAGATCATCCATTATTATTTTAGGGATATTCATTTCAAACTACAACATAAACATTAAACTAAGTACCAACTAAGGCAGAAAATGGGATTCCCTTCAAGCTATGGAGTGGAAAGAAACCCACATTGTCGCATACACGTGTATGGGGATGAAAGGTATTTGTTAAGGATTTATCATGAAACACACTAGCACCCTGGGGTATGAAGTGTATCTTTATAGGGTATCCCAATAAAACAAATAGATACAACATATACATCCCCTCAATCAAGAAAGTGATTGATTCTAGACAGGCCATCTTTATTGAGTGGGAGAACATCCTCAAAAAGGATAGTGGGAGGAATGTTGATTTTAATGAAGATGATTCTCAAGATACATAGGAGTTGGTACATTAAGATTTTCCACAGGTCCCCATGGAAGAGGTAGTTCTTGAAACACAAGTACTGCATAGGAATACAAGAGAGGTAAGGGAACCGGAGAGATATGGTTTTCTTTTTCACCGAGTATTGTGACACATTATTGCTGGACAATGATGAAACTCTATCCTATATGGAACCAGTGGAGAGATCATAAGATAAATGATGGGTAAAAGATATGAGTTTTGAGATGGATTCTATGTTTTAGAACCGATTCTGGGTTCTGGTCAATGCACCAGTTAATGTAAAGCCTATTGGGTGTAAATGGAAATTCAAGAAGAATCTGGATTTGGAATTTCACGTTAGTACCTATAAAGCAAGGATAATGGCTAAAGGTTTAAAACATTGTCATGGAATTGACAATTATGAAAAGATTTTACCATTTTCCATGTTTAAATCCATAGGAATCATATATGCTATAATATATTTACATGACTATGAGATTTGGCAGATGGATGTCAAAACTGCATTCCTTAATGGTAACCTTCAGCAAGATGCCTCTATGACACAACAAGACGGTTTTGTGAAACCAGGTAATGTTAAAAGGGTATGAAAGTTTCAAAGATCCATTTATGGATTAATCTACACATCCATGTCATAGAACATTCGATTCGATGAAGCCATAAGACAATTTGGATTCATTAAGAATGAATGTGAGCCATGAGTTTACAAGAGGTTTAATGGGAATGTGTTCGTTATCATAGTAGTGTATGTTGACGCCATATTGCTTATTGGAAATGACATACCAGTCTTGAATTCAGTCAAGGACTAGTTGAAAAAGTGTTTCTCCATGAAGGACTTTAAAAAAGAAGACAACATTATAGGGATAAAGATCATTTGTGATAGATCCAAGAGGTTTCTTGAACTAAATCAAAGTATATACCCTAATTAGATATTAAAGAGATTTAGAATGCAACAATCTAAGAGGGGATTACTTCCATTGTCCCATAGTATACATCTTTCCAAGAAAATGTGTCCCAAGACACAACATGAGAAAGATAGGATGAGTAATATTCTATACACTTTAGCGATATGATCTATCTTGTATGCCAAGTTATATACCAAGCTTGATGTTTCATATAAACTGAGCATTGGTGGATGATATCAAGTTGATCCAGGAGAACAACTTTGGACTACTATCAATACAATATTTAAGTATCTAAAGAATAACTCAGGATATGTTCCTGGGTTATATAGGAGACAAGGATATTTCTATAAGAGGGTATGTTGATGCTGGTTTTTAGACATATCATAATGATCTAAAGTCACAATCAGGATATGTTTTCTGTATCAATGAAGGAGCTATGAGCTGGAAGAGTTCAAAGCAGACAGTTGTCACTCATTCTACAGTGAAGTCCAAATATATAGAGGCTTTTGATGAAGCCAAGTAATCCTTCTAGATTCATATCTTTTTTCATGAGAAGAATGTGGTACCTAGAAGCAAGGATCCAATTACATTTTATTTTGATAATACTGTGGTGGTGGCTCTTGAAAAGGAACCAAGGTCACTTCAACGGAATAAGAACATACTCCGGAAGTATTACCCCTTGAAATAATTCTATCAAAGGGGTGATGTTACAGTGAGTAGAGTGTCCATGAAATAGAACATAGAGGACCCCTTGACTAAAGTCCTACCTCATAACAAGAATTAATATGACGTGATAGATAGTAGACTGAAGGTTGTTAGTAGTTGGCTCTAGTACAAGTGGAAGTCTGCTGCAGTTGGTTCCCTATAAACTAACTTCTTTGTACATTATGTTAAACATGTAGTCATTGGATGAATAATAATAAAATTCTTATCACATAATGATTTTTATTCTATATAACATAGTATGTCATATTGTTCTGTGAATATCGATCACAATAAAATGTCATAGTGGATCCCTAGTATGATGAGAACCCAAAAGTTCCACCACACTATTCTTTATTATTTGTTCTATGGAAGAACAATATCATTTTAAGGGACACAAATGATACTGTCTATCCTGGTTGGGGACTCATGAAACTTTTAGGCACCTTCTCATGGTGTGAGACCTTAGTAATATCTAAGAGGATATTATGAGAACATGACCCACTAGTAGGAAATTCACATTCACAAGTGTCATTAGATGTTTCTATTTGTGGACATGTGTATTAGTCCTTAGACTTTAATATTATTATTAATGGGTATTATAACTCAGACACTTATATGCATTGGAGAAAACCATGATGACAGATTTTTAGAGTGAGGTAGGATATGTTGGGGGCATCACAAGTAACACTACATTAATTAATAATGCGAGAAAGGGTTTGTAACTTCTACAGAAGTAGATATATCATGAACATTGATGGAAATGATACAGCATAACTAAATCCATGGACATGGTGTTCTCTAGGAAAGTTAAATTTCGAGAAGTCAAAGACTGGGAAATCGATCACATGGGTTAATGGCACCTGCATGCAACATGCTTGATTAGAGATATCGGGACAAAGGGATTATATTACATGGTAAGCATTCATATGAGGTGACATTTTATTACGACATCAACTTCTTTCTCTTGTGTTCCTTGACCCACTGCTATAATGTAATCTTGGACTTTAGGTAAGCCTGCCTAATGCCAACGAGAAAGAGGCCTAGAGGGTCACACACTAAGTGTATCCAGTATCTCATTTAAATAATTTATTATTTTAAAAGTTGAATAAATATTATTCCCAGTTGTGGTTTAATAATTTTTTAGTTATGCTTTCTCTAGTTTATTTCATCTCTAGTTATTCAAGATAATATATTGTATATGGAATATTTCTTAATTGGACAATAATGAAGTTATATTTATTTAATAAATAAATATTCATTATTTAAGTCACTGTAAATATTGATGAGGATTGGTGGACCAAGTTATGTGTCCAATGAGAAATAATATTAAATATCATTCAGTTAAATAAGATTTAATTATAACTTGCAAGTTAATCACATGTCATGGAAATAATAGAAATGCTACTATTATTTGACATGGGGTTTCACATGGAATAATAAAATAAGTTATGATAATTATGCTAGTTATTTATTATTACCTACTGAATTAAATTCCCCATTATATTATTGTTCTCTAATTTTCCAAGGGGTTATTCCACTGGCTAACTAATGGTGGTGTGAACAACATCCTTGAAAAAAATATCTCAATCCTAGAGAACTCTTCCCTCTCCAAGAACTCTCTCAAGAACAAGAGAGATCCTCCCCCACCAGATTTAGGAGAATTCTTTAGATGCGATTCTCAAGGCGATCAAAGGAAAATATCGTAAGCGAAAGGATCTTCCATGCCAGCACTCAGATACTCCTTCAGTGATGTCCAAAGATATGTGGAACTTGTTTGGATCACTATTAGAGAAATCCAATCCTTGGATTCTGCATCACAATGAAGCCGCACATCGGACCCATGGTCGAACGCATCAACGAAGAAATAATCACCTTCGAGGAAATTGTTTAGTTTAAATAAATTAATTATAAAAAAAATAGTTTGATCCTCTATTCTTGGTTCTGGGTTCTCTCCTTTGTCTTTTATCTTTTATTAAATTCCATGGAAGCTTGAATTTATCATCATAATGATCCTAAATTAGTCATTGATCATAGAAATTTTCAATGTTGTGTACACGCCCATCGTGCGCTTCCGATGCGACCAGAACCTATAATGCCAACTCTAAATCATATGTCATGTAGTTTTTCTCATTTGTATTTAATTTTAATGGGGAATTATAAATTTCCTTATTATTATGGATGAAGAGTCATCCCAAGTACCTTAACAAAGTGTCACTATATATGAAAAACCCTTCCTCACGGTATGGTAATGTAAGTACAAGTGCAGTGACTAACCTATCCTTTAAATCCTTGAAATATTAGTCACATTACTCTATCAAAAGGAATTTCATTCTATTAGATGTTTACTTGTTTAGTGGATTTATAGTAGTGATAAATTTCACATAAAACATTAATAGTATCTAGATAGCCTAATAAAACTACATATCTCAGTTATCATGGTCAATCTGGTTCATTTTTCACTAACTTAGATCCTTTAAGGATATACAAATATTCCCTTTATTTGTATTGAATTACCTAAGAATGATAATTTCTCTATCCATAATTCACACTTGCTAAACTTGGAAACCAGTTTTCCCTTTCTTAAGGTATTAAACAGAATCTATAAATGATCTTAATTCTTTTCTATACTCTTTAAATATATAAGAATATAATCTATAAAGAAAACCACAAATTTTTCAAGGTAGCCTCTAAATACTATATTAATTATATCAAAAAATATAGTGGTTGAATTAATCATTCCATAAAAATAACTATAAATTCATAGTGTCTATGCTTCACATAGAATCTTGTCTTTGAAATGTTATTTCATTTGAACCTTAACTGTTGGTATCTTGATCGAAGGCCAATCATCAAGAAGTTTTATGATCTTCTGAGTTGATCAAACAAGTCATCGATATGGGGTAGAGAATACATGTTCTTGGTTATGATTTTATTAATCTCATGATAGTAAATGAGAATTCATAGTGATCCATCCTTCATTATGTCAAATAGGATTGGTTCACCCAATAGTGAAGCACTAGGACAAATAAAACCTTTTTCCAAATTCTATTGTAAATGCTTCTTTAATAATTCCAACTCAATGAGGTACATTATATAAGGACTCTTTGAGATAAGTGTGGATCCAAGAATGAGTCAAAATTAAAACTCATTCACATGATATGGTGGAACACTAGGCAGTTCATCTGAAAATACATTAATATATTCTTATATTATAGGCAAGTCACCAATGTTGACTTCTTCCGTGATCATTTGAGGTAGAATTCCCTCATTGGTGGGAATTATGACCCATATTGTAACGACCCAAAATTTTGAATAAATCTTATTTCCTAATTTTATGTGTTATTTTATTTTTTATACTCAACAAAAATGTTTCATTTGATAACATGAGTATAATTAAAATGAGACTGTTGGGTTTTGACTATTATTTGACCATTGGTCAATATGACCGCTGGAAACTAAATGTTTTGATTACTGTCTCTAAATACAAGCAATCTTGGTTAATTAATATAGAAAGAAGATTCGATGGCCTCACCCAGTAGTCTTGGACCGATCGAAGCCCATCTAACAGAACATGGGAAGGAGGTAGCACCACTGGGCTTTGCTCTGGACCAAACCCAAGCTGAACTTCATCGTGTGAAGCTAGAACGGGATCGCCTTCGTGAGAAGTTCAAACTGATAGAAATTACGACTCGTGCGATGTTGGCCGAGCCTCCCTCGGATTATCTCACCTTAGCACACCTTACACTTAGGTCCTATGCTGGTGTGATAAGGGGCTATGTAAGGAGACTGTAATAGCCTTGTGTAAACCTTTGTTTTCAATAAAAATTTGGATTTCTTCTTATGATGAAGTTTATGAATTTTCAAATGTCCAGATAAATATAGTATGCATACTTTTGATGAATTTTAGAGAAAGGATATTTTAAAAATGTTTATGTGAACCTTAAATAAATAAAAATGTGTAATGATTTTCAAAAAATGGTCTTCTACAATTATGTTCATTACGAAATTTCGAGTCTAATAAGATCAACTTGATTTTTGATGAATAGTAAATTATGAATAGTGATTTTACGCTTAGGATTAGTAATGTGACCAAATGGATTAGTAATCTCACTTAAAGAAAGTATTAATATAATCTTGGCACCTTGATTAAGTAATGTGATTCAATAAAATGGTTAAATAACGGTTTCATAAATTATTATTCAAGTATTAGTTTTTTCAGGTGAATAGTGATTTTTAATTAAAAATATTTAGAAAATTATTTTGTTAAAACAGATTTCATTTTTGAACTCAGAGCACCGATATTATGCTATGGTAATTTTTGGGGTTTTTTTCTGAAAAAATGAATTTTCGGTGAATAGTGTTTTTATTTAAAAATTAAATTAAAAATATTTAGAAAATTATTTTTATAAAATGGAGTTCATATTTGTAATCAGAGCGTTGATATTTGGTTAAGGTGAAATTTTGGGACTATTCTGAGAAAGTTGAATTTTCGATGAATAGTGAAAATACAGTTTTTAAGTTACGGGTGTCTAATGACATCATTAAATGATGAATTTAGTATGTAATCAATATGGTCGACTTATGAATAGTAAGATAAGGTAAGAGGTGTCCCAAGTGGCCAATACCATGGGCAAGCCCATGGTTTTTCCAAAACCACTAATGAGGTGTCCCTTGGCCATTAATGCCTTGTCCCCTCACTTTCCCTATAAATACCAAGCCATCCTCTCATCCATTCAACTCCCCACTCTCCCCCAATGATGTTATGGTCTTATTACCTCTCAATGAGTCCTCCCATGGTTCCCCCAAGACCTCAAGGTCCCAACCTTTGAGTTTTAAGAGTTATGTTTTAAGGTAAGGGATCTGACCTCTCTCTTTCATTTCAAGTAATCTCTTTTATGTCATTACTTTTATGCTACATGTTCTTATGTTGGAGGATGTTCTTTTATACTCCTCTTACTGCCCTTTTTATGTTCATATAATTAGAGATCCCCTCTTACTCACATTATTTCGTTTTATGAAGTTTTAAGTGGCGCCGTTAGGTTGCCGAAATTTTTGTAACGGACTCTTTCTCCCTTCCCATTTTTCAAGATCTATTTTCATGTAAAGTATTTCAAGTTCCTTTTTATTATGTTGGGGTATGATCTCTAAATTTATCATACTGATCTTTTATGATCATATGATGAGAGACCCCATATGATCGCTTCAATTCAGTATTTTGAAGTTTTAAGTGGCGCTGCTAGGCTGCCGAATTTTTATGTGGTTCTTCACCCTTCTCGTTTTGAAGTTCTACTTTCATGTCAATTCTTTCAAGTTCCTTTTTGTTATGTTGGGGTATGATCTCTATATCTATCATACTGGACTATTATGTTCATAAGATGAGAGACCCCATTTGATCTCTTCAATTCAGTATTTTTAAGTTTTAAGTGGCGCTGCTAGGCTGCCGAATTTTTAAGTGGTTCTTCACCCTTCTCGTTTTGAAGTTCTACTTTCATGTCAATTCCTTCAAGTTCCTTTTTGTTAGGTTGGGGTATGATATCTATATCTATCATACTGGACTCTTTTGTTCATATTATGAGAGACCCCATTTTATCTCTTCAATTCAGTATTTTGATGTTTTAAGTCGCGCCGTTAGGCTGCCGAATTTTTAGGGGATTCTTTCACCCTTCTCATTCTTTTCAAAGTTCTACTTTCATGTCAAGTCTTTCAAGTTGCTTTTTAATTACGTTGGGGAATTATCTCTATATCTATCATACTGGACTCTTATGTTCATATGATGAGAGACCCCATTTGATCTCTTCAATTCAGTATTTTGATGTTTTAAGTGGCGTCGTTAGGCTGACGAATTTTTTTAGGGGATTCTTTCACCCTTCTCATTCTTTTCAAAGTTCTACTTTCATGTCAAGTCTTTCAAGTTCCTTTTTAATTATGTTGGGGAATTATCTCTATATCTATCATAATGAACTCTTATGTTCACATGATGAGAGAACCTATTTGACCTTTTCAAATCATTGTGTTTGAAGTTTAAGTAACGTCGTTAGGCTGCCGAACTTTCATAAGAGAAATCTAATTTTTTTCTTTCTTCCATGTTTTTCATTTCAAATTGTATGTCCTTGAAATTTCCTTACCATGATCATTTATCCTTCTTATTCTGTCCATATACTATTTTATGGGTCATTTATGAATGTTTGACCCATTTTCCCTCTCTTTTTAATGTCTTCTAAAACCTCATAACATAGCCGTTATGCTGCAGAATTTCCATCTCAAAATGTCTCTCTCTTTTTCTAAAGTTCTTTTATATTATTAAGTGAATACTCAAAGCTCTTTCTTCTAAAGGGGTATTCACATATATACCAAAATGTTCTATTTTAAATTATGGGATTCACATACATGATACCACCTTCCTTTTCTGTGGGTTTTAAAGTGATGTAAAGATCATGTCTTTAAAGCAGTTTTTAAAACGTTATGATTACGAAATGAAACCCATTTATTTTGTGCTACATGGGTTCTTTATGAAATGTTTTATGATGATATATGTGGATCACATGATAATAAAGGAAAATTTAAGGGTGCGCCCTGATAGCGCTCCAATGCATTGGGTAAAGACTTAATCTCTAGAGATGACCATTTTTAACGACGCCTTGGTGAATAACCTTGGTAATTTTTAATGACACCTTGGGGATGGACCTTGGTGAAACGAAATGATTGTCAATATTAAATGTTGCAGCCACATCTTCAAGTTATGAAAAATGTTATTTTTATTATGAAATGCCTCATGATTTCTTTCTCATGCCTTAAAGTTCTTTTCATGTCCTTATTGAAGTATCTCAAGTTCACATGTAAAATGTTCATCTTATTTCCCTTACTGGGCCTTTTGCTCACCCTTTCTTTTGATGTTTGTCCCCAGGTTATGAGATGCAGTAATGAACCTAGGATGAATATAAGGACAAGCCTTTCAAGTGTTTAAGAAGAATGTTTTATGTTGTTTTCATGTTTTATGTTCCTAGTTTCCAAGACACTAAACCTTAAAGATCCCCAGTTTTGTGTAATGTAATGAAAGTTTATGTTATAAAAAGGCAGGATGCTATAGTTGGTATCAAAGGATGGTTTAGTTATTTGTGGAAATTAGGATATGAAAACTCTAGGAAGAACCCTATAGAAAAGTTAAAAAAATAGGAAATCTTCCTGGTATTTTGGTGAGTATTGAGTAAGGGGTTTCCAAGCAAATACATCCCTGTCTGGATACGAGCGGGTAGAGGTGGCTCTGGAACAGATGTACATAGGGGTAAAACCCGAAAACACTGCTTTGAGCTAGACTCGAATGGGAACTGGTACACGACAACGGGCCTTGCTGCACTCTTGGTTATGACACTCCCGGGGGATATGCTTTGGTAAATTTATAAGCTTAGTATGAACCATTGTTAAAGGAACAAAGATAAAATAAAATAATGATTCACATAAGAATATATGATCATGGATAACCTAGATGGGAACCTAGGGGATCACAAGTTAGGGTATACTTTTCTTCTACAAGATATCCTTATATGCTTTCAGTTCCTTTTCATGATTATTAGCTAAGTACTTAAGCCCCTAATTATGCTTTCTCTTCATAGTTAATGGTGGGAAATGGAAGAACATGTCCAAACAACCAATGTGATAGGAAATGCAATTATTGTCGTATTAATATGACAGGGATGATTAGAGGATTAAAATATGATTATTATTTTTGGAAGATGTTCACTATTTTGGACCCTATATGATCGAGGTAAATAGATTACTACGATATTTTCATTGAAGAGTAGGGTAGACTTATATTTTGAAGAATCGATGAATTTAAGGTGGAATTATAGTAATTTAGGTTACTTATGGAAATTATTAACCTATCTTGGGGTAAATATGTTTAGGTTAGTTACTTTTTTTATAAGATGTTAGGAGTGGTTGATGTTTTTTGGAGATGAATGATAAAGTTTACCTTGGAAGACTATGTTATCAAATCCTTCTTGTATTTGGGTTTCAATCTTAGTTTGGTTTATTTTGAGGATTTTTAAGGACAGTTATTTATGGAATGGACTATGATGAACTTTGGGTAGTACCATGGAACTTTGAAGATTTAAAAGTAGTTTCCATTCCTATGGGATTATTTCTTTTTGAAGAGTTGTTTTACCTTACCCTTTCTATTTTTGGGATAATATTTAAAGATAGAATAAATAGATAGTTAATATTTTTTGGATTATGAAGATGATTCTTGTGTTTTGATGAGACCATGTAGTTTTGAATGCTCATAATTTGGCGAAAAGATTAGTTTTTGGTAGAAAATTATTAAAGGATGAAACTCTACATGAAGATAGGTATATTTTATTATGTTTTTGTTTTATGTTGTAAATGAATTCCTAAAAATTCTGAAAAGGAACGTGAAACAAAAACGTTGTTGGTTTAAGTTTCCTACTTAGTAATCAAAGACCGTTTACACACATAATAAGTTTGGGATTTTCTTATCGTTAACGTTCTCCTAATCATGTTCTCTATCACTCTCCCCCAAAAAATTGACCCTTTGTTTTTCTTCCATGTCCATGTTTTCCTCCATGGAATCCTAGTATGGGTTAACTCGGGTGACCTTTGTACTTCCCTTTCTTTCTTTTAAAGTAATAGTTTTACTGACTCCTTTTCCGATGTGGGACTTTCAATGAAATTTCAAAACCCAATTTTAAAAATTGCGAGGACGCAATTTCTTAAGGGGGGAAGATTTTAACGACTCGAAATTTTGAATAAATATTATTTCCTAATTTTATGTGTTATTTTATTTTTTATACTCAACAAAAATGTTTCATTTGATAACATGAGTATAATTAAAATGAGACTGTTGGGTTTTGACTATTATTTGACCATTGGTCAATATGACCGCTGGAAACTAAATGTTTTGATTACTGTCTCTAAATACAAGCAATCTTGGTTAATTAATATAGAAAGAAGATTCGATGGCCTCACCCAGTAGTCTTGGACCGATCGAAGCCCATCTAACAGAACTTGGGAAGGAGGTAGCACCACTGGGCTTTGCACTGGACCAAACCCAAGCTGAACATCATCGTGTGAAGCTAGAACGGGATCGCCTTCGCGAGAAGTTCAAACTGATAGAAATTACGACTTGTGCGATGTTGGCGGAGCCTCCCTCATATTCTCTCACCTTAGCACACCTTACACTTAGGTCCTATGCTGGTGTGATAAGGGGCTATGTAAGGAGACCGTAATTGCCTTGTGTAAACCTTTGTTTTAAATAAAAATTTGGATTTCTTCTTATGATGAAGTTTATGAATTTTCAAATGTCCAGATAAATATAGTATGCATATTTTTGATGAATTTTAGAGAAAGGATATTTTAAAATTTTTTATGTAAACCTTAAATAAATAAAAATGTGTAAGGATTTTCAAAAAAGGGTCTTCTACAATTATGTTCATTATGAAATTTCGAGTCTAATAAGATCAACTTGAATTTTGATGAATAGTAAATTATGAATAGTGATTTTACACTTAGGATTAGTAATGTGACCAAATGGATTAGTAATCTCACTTAAAGAAAGTATTAATATAATCTTGGCACCTTGATTAAGTAATGTGATTCAATAAAATGGTTAAATAACGGTTTCATAAATTATTATTCAAGTATTAGTTTTTTCAGGTGAATAGGGATTTTTAATTAAAAATATTTAGAAAATTATTTTTATAAAACGGATTTCATTTTTGAACTCAGAGCACCGATATTATGCTATGGTAATTTTTGGGGTTTTTTTTCTGAAAAATGAATTTTCGATGAATAGACTTTTTTTTAAAAAAATTAAATTAAAAATATTTAGAATTTTTTTTTTATAAAATGGAGTTCATATTTTTAATCAGAGCATTGATATTTGGTTAAGGTGAAATTTTGGGATTATTCTGAGAAAGTTGAATTTTCGATGAATAGTGAAAATACAGTTTTTAAGTTACGGGTGTCTAATGACATCATTAAATGATTTATTAAGTATGTAATCAATATAGTCGACTTATGAATAGTAATATAAGGTATGAGGTGTCCCAAGTGGCCAATACCATGGTCAAATACCATGGGCAAGCCCATGGTTTTGCCAAAACCACTAATGAGGTGTCCCTTGGCCATTAATGCCTTGTCCCCTCACTTTCCCTATAAATACCAAGCCATCCTCTCATCCATTCAGCTCCCCACTCTCCCCCAACGAAGTTCTGGTCTCATTACCTCCCAAGGATTCCTCCCATGGTTCCCCCAAGCCCTTAAGGTCCCAACCTTTGAGTTTTAAGAGTTATGTTTTAAGGTAAGGGATCCGACCTCTCTCTTTCATTTCAAGTAATCTCTTTTATGTCATTCCTTTTATGCTACATGTTCTTATGTTGGAGGATGTTCTTTTATAATCCTCTTACTGCCCTTTTTAATGTTCATATAATGAGAGAACCCCTCTTACTCTCATTATTTCGTTTTATGATGTTTTAAGTGGTGCCGTTAGGCTGCCGAAATTTTTGTAACGGACTCTTTCTCCCTTCTCATTTTTCAAGATCTATTTTCATGTAAAGTATTTCAAGTTCCTTTTTATTATGTTGGGGTATGATCTTTAAATTTATCATACTGATCTTTTATGATCATATTATGAGATACCCCATCTTATCTATTCAATTCAGTATTTTGAAGTTTTAAGTGGCGCCGCTAGGCTGCCGAATTTTTAAGTGGTTCTTCACCCTTCTCGTTTTGAAGTTCTACTTTCATGTCAATTCTTTCAAGTTCCTTTTTGTTATGTTGGGGTATGATCTCTATATCTATCATACTTGAATCTTATGTTCATATGATGAGATACCCCATTTGATCTCTTCAATTCAGTATTTTGAAGTTTTAAGTGGCGCCGCTAGGCTGCCGAATGTTTAAGTGGTTCTTCACCCTTCTCGTTTTGAAGTTCTACTTTCATGTCAATTCCTTCAAGTTCCTTTTTGTTATGTTGGGGTATGATCTCTATATCTATCATACTGGACTCTTATGTTCATATTATGAGAGATTCCATTTTATCTCTTCAATTCAGTATTTTGATGTTTTAAGTGGCGCCGTTAGGCTGCCGAATTTTTAGGGGATTCTTTCACCCTTCTCATTCTTTTCAAAGTTCTACTTTCATGTCAAGTCTTTCAAGTTCCTTTTTAATTATGTTGGGGAATTATCTCTATATCTATCATACTGGAATCTTATGTTCATATGATGAGATACCCCATTTTATCTCTTCAATTCAGTATTTTGATGTTTTAAGTGGCGCCGTTAGGCTGCCGAATTGTTTTAGGGGATTCTTTCACCCTTCTTATTCTTTTCAAAGTTCTACTTTCATTTCAAGTCTTTCAAGTTACTTTTTAATTATTTTGGGGAATTATCTCTATATCTATCATACTAAACTCTTATGTTCACATGATGAGAGACCCTATTTGATCTTTTCAAATCATTGTGTCTGATGTTTAAGTAACGTCGTTAGGCTGCCGAACTTTCATAAGAGAAATCTAATTTTTTTCTTTCTTCCATGTTTTTTATTTCAAATTGTATGTACTTCAAATTTCATTACCATGATCATGTATCCTTCTTATTCTGTCCATCTACTGTTTTATGGGCCATTTATGAATGTTTGACCCATTTTCCCTCTCTTTTTAATGTCTTCTAAAACCTCCTAACATAGCCGTTATGCTGCAGAATTTCCATCTCAAAATGTCTCTCTCTTTTTATAAAGTTCTTTTATATTATTAAGTGAATAATAAAAGCTCTTTCTTCTAAAGTATTATTCACATATATACCAAAATGTTCTATTTTAAATTATGGGATTTACATACATGAGACCCACCTTCATTTTCTGTGGGTTTTAAAGTGATGTAAAGATCATGTCTTTAAAGAAGTTTTTAAAACGTTATGATTACGAAATGAAACCCATTTATTTTGTGCTACATGGTTTCTTTATGAAATGTTTGATGATGATATATGTGGCTCACATGATAATAAAGGAAAATTTAAGGGTGCGCCCTGATAACGCTCCAATGCATTGGGTAAAGACTTAATCTCTAGAGATGACCATTTTTAACGACGCCTTGGTGAATAACCTTGGTAATTTTTAATGACACCTTGGGGATGGACCTTGGTGAAACGAAATGATTGTCAATAGTAAATGTTGCAGCCACATCTTCAAGTTATGAAAAATGTTATTTTTATTATGAAATGCCTCATGATTTCTTTCTAATGCCTTAAAGTTCTTTTCATGTCCTTATTGAAGTATCTCAAGTTCACATGTAAAATGTTCATCTTGTTTCCCTTACTGGGCCTTTTGCTCACCCTTTCTTTTGATGTATGTCCCTAGGTTATGAGATGTAGTAATGAACCTAGGATTAACATAACGAGAATCCTTTCAAGTGTTTAAGAAGAATGTTTTATGTTGTTTTCATGTTTTATGTTCCTAGTTTCCAAAACACTAAACCTTAAAGATCCTCAGTTTTGTGTAATGTAATGGAAGTTTATGTTATAAAAAGGCGGGATGCTATACATATTACTGAATTCACATCCAAATGAAGGTTATGATTATTTTTACATTGATATTTGACAACATGATGATTTGGGATATCTATTGATATTTTTTTATCCAAGCAATTGATGTGTGCGTTATGCAAGGAAATCCAATCCGTACAAAATATTATGTCAAATTAAAAAAAGGAAGAAGAAATAAATCTAGGGGAATATTATTCACAAAAACATATATTATAGAAGTGATGAATATATTATATGTGATCATTGTTCCACTATGTGATTTCATATATAGTTAAAAATCCAATGCTTGAGGTGGTGAGTCAATATTCTTAGAAAATATACATGATTTGAAATAATGATAAGAACCAAAATAAAATAATGTATTCTCAACTCTAGAATGTAGATTGTGTCTACCTTGGATCACTTCATTATAATGGTCCACCTTAGTGGTAGTGGTAATTTACACTCTTCTATGCTCCCTTTGTTTAATAGTTTTTTGTGGAGTAATAGCTTCACTAACTCATGGGTTAAGGGATTTATTTTCCTAATCCCAAAACCATTAAATATGATTCATTGAATTGTGAGTGGAGAATTAGTAGGAAAATTTTCATTATTTCATTAAACAACCACTTTATCCTCTTATAATAAGCATTATCCTTATGTTCAGTCCCCCCACACTTGAAACACTACCTTTTTCTTTAGACACAAATACACAGTTGTTTTCTACCATATTTTTTAGATGTAGGTTTTTGAAATTTCTTTACCCCAGGTGACTTATCATTTAAGCCTCCATTATACTCTGTATTCCTTTTTATTTATCCAAAACAACTAGATTCTAAAGCTTCCATATCTACTTCATGTGCACATCAAAAATCTATTTATAGCTTCTAAAGTCAATTGTGGATAATTACTATGTGAGGATTTTCCTTAAGCCACTAATGGAATGATTGATTTTACTACCAGGGATAGAAATTAAACCAAAGGAATACCTTGTGATAGATGTGAAGTTTTATTCATAGGTAATAATGGGGTCATCCTAATTTTTCTTTAACTCCATGAATTTTTTATCACCATAATTTTTTGAAGAGTATGAGGAAAGTAATTGGTGAATAACACTTTCATAAATTACTCCAATTTCATAGGGTCTACTTTCTCATTTTTTGGTTATATTTCTAATAAGAGTACACCATTTTTAGACCTCACCTTCCAAATGATAAATAGAAAGGATAAAATTCTCATGTACTAAGCACTAGAGAATGGAAAATATATTTTCTATAACATTTATCCATTTCCCAGTAATAAGTAGATTGGGAGATCCACTGAAGGGGGGTGAATGTTATCTCATAAATACTTGATTGAAATTATTTCCTTCCTTGGTGTGTCCAGGGGATCAATATAGATACAATTATTATTCATAGATTGGTATTTTTGAGTGATAAAATCTTCAATAATCTAAACACCTACTCCTATCTCATTTTGTTTCTCATTGGTACTATCATCACATTTTCCATCACACCCACTGTTAACCTAGTTTCTCCTTAATCCATTCATTTCATAAATAAATTAAATTTTACGATAAGAATACTTAATCTTAAAGGAAAAAATATTAAAATAAAAGGGATAAACCATAAATGATATATATAACATAATTTTTATATTCCTTGGTTTAAATCTAGGTTATTAATATTCTATATCTTATTAGGTCGTCTGACCATACCATAAATAAGAGATTTAATACTTCATAATGGTTTATAACGAGTGAGTGAATCCCTCAATCATATCCCCGGGGATTGTCTAGATAGGTGTGGTATCTTAGTGTCACTCATCATTCACTATATTAGAGATTGAGTTAAGAATCAACTAGTATTTTTTCATACTGATTACCCTAGCTGCATTTATTCCACAGCCTCATCCACTTAATAGTATCCAAACAATGATTTAATTTCTCATAAACCAAAAAATATATACTTTATTAAATCATTTAGATAATATACTAAAATTGGACTTATCCTTTATACTAAACCATTGGGTTTTCACCAAATTTCTTTAATCATAATCCCCAAAATAACTAAACCTATCCTAAAAAACAACTAAAATTTATCTGATACCAACTATATCAACCCAAGTTATTTATTTTTATTTATATAAGCTAAACATTAAAACTAATAAATCATCTCTAAATCCAAAGAATATAAGGTTTATTGTCTTTTATGAGTTTATTCATAAGTAAAATATTCTATAACAGTTGTGAACATTCCCCCATAATTGATCCAAAATATACTCCCTTATAGACTTATCATAAGTTATAATCATCTTCATTACCTGGGGAATGTAAATATAGAAATGGGTAATCTCAAACTCTTGGAAAGGGAAAACATTTCATCATATCATCATGGGTTAAGTTATATGTGTAAGATAAAACATGAGTAAGTGAGAAATATCTAATTAAAAGAACATAGAACCATTAGATTAATATATGATTCATTATGGGACCAAATTTAAGAAGAATACATACCATAGGAATATGATGTGAAATCATGAGATAAGAAACATGATCCACCGATCATATTTATAGGCTTATGGGATGGAAATGTAAAATTACCTTGAGACATAGAATAATAAAGAACATTGGAACCAACATAAGTATAGATAAATAATAACATTGTAAACAAAAAAATTTATTCTTCATATTGTAAATAAAAAAATTGTTCACACTTTATGTTTTGAATAAAAAGAATGTTCACACTTCATTTTGTTGACAAAAAAATTTACATATTTAACATACTTATCTCATGAGATATAAATAATTAACCCACACATTAGAGGTTTGTATATGGACAAACCCATCAATTAACCATACATTTGTATTTCACTTGAAGTCAATAATTTATCATATTATATAGAACCCATGGAAATAAAATAGGTTTTGTAACATTTATAAATGGTATAAAAAATAAAAACAACAAGATTTGGATTTGTTGATACCATCAGTTCAATCACCCAATAGAAGTAATTTATAGAAATATTTTTATGTAGATTCATAAAATATAACTCTATAGGATTTATATCTTTTAAAAATTAAAATTTAAGTGAATCTATGAAAAAGAGATTTTTGAATACATTTTCTAACATCGTCATAAAGAGAAAAACTTAATAATAACTTTCAAAAATCATTTTTTAGAAGGTTACATGAAATCCTTTTTCAAATATCACATTATAAGAAATATAAATAATGGTGTATTGAAAAACACCTAAATGTTTTTCTATAGTAAATGAGTATTGGAATATAAAAGTATAAAATTGATTCAGAAATACATTTTAACATTTTGAAAATATATTTATTGAAATACACATCATAAAAAGAGTGATAAATTTTTCATTTGAAAAGGGGTATAGGGAAATTTTTTGATTTACATAAATAAAACATATTTGAAATTCAAAATTGGGAAGGATAACATTATCGAGGAGAGTCGATATGATTATGGAAGAAAAAAATCAAATTCAAGGAGAATGGAAATTGTTCTTAACATCATAAAATTTATGAAGAAAGATGTTTATTGATGTAAATATCAATAAAATATAGGGAAATTATTCCTAATAACATCATATAATATAATAAAACCATCTTTAAATAACAATTGTAAAAAAATAATCATTATTACTCAAGAAAAGAAGTTGAGTCAAGAAAAACCCCTTACAACATTAGAAAATTTAAAAATATATACCTATTAAAGGATAAGATTAAACATGATATATTAAATACTATTAATTATTATAGGATTAGGATATAAAATATTAAAGGTTTGTAGATACACAATTCCAAATAAAACATGGTGTATAATAAGAAATACATCTCAATGGGTGAAAATTGGGATAAGAAACTCCTAAATTGAATCCCACTTAATCAAACATTCTCTAACCTCCTGTTTAAAATAAATAATTAACTTAATAACCTATTTAATAACCTTATTCACTGCCAAAACCTTTTTACAACTTCATTTATAATCATTTATTAAAAATTTATTAGTTATTTATATTTTATTTTCATCATTGGGTGTTATTATATTCTATTGTTTTTTAATACTATTTTTATAATGGTGGTGTTGCATCTTGTTTTTAAAACAAAATGTCATCATTTATAGATCATTATAGGAACTTAAATATATGTGTTTTAGTGATCTATAATATTATTATTTCATTTCATAACTATTTTGGTTTTGAACAATGATAAGGAATTCAGTGATGAGCTTGGTTTGGTAATTTTAAGGAACAAAAAGGCGACACAGTAATAATAATTATAATAATAGTTTAACATTTATAGAAACATAATACAAAAATTATTTACTCATTAATTTATAATAACACCAGTAGTTAAGTCTCTATATTTATTCATGACATAAAATATTATAATTTTTTATGTACGTGGTTAAACTGATTCAAACAATTATAGGCTTCAATCTATGGGTACAAGTAGTTATGAAATAAATTATTTTTGTATCATATAATTATTACAGAAGAAAAACTGTATTATTTAGGTATTTTTATTATCTTCAATCATATTTTAATAATTTTTTACAAAGAATAATAAAATAGGTGAAAAATAAAATATGTCACTTTTATAGAAGAGGTAATCTGCATCTACACATGGGTGACCCATTCATTTACATATAATTAAATGCAGGTAGGGATTGTTTTATATTTTCATAATCCTAAAAATGTTGCAAATATAATATTTATTAACAATATTCATCCTTAAACCTTACATGTGATCTGGTTATGAAAAACATATCATGAAACTTGTGGAGGCGGTAGTCCCCATATAACACAAGAGACATTTCCATTTATCAGATGGTAAAGAAGAAGGTTAAAAATAGATATGAAATCAGTAAAATAATATTTAAAAACATTATTAATACTGATTATATAACAATTTCATGGATTTATTAGGATTTAGGTGGTAGAATAAGAAAATAAACGAGAGAGGTCGGTTGAGAATATTACCTCTCACTTTGTATGTTCCCCATTGGGTAACACCTCAAGGCTCCATAGCTCAATCTTTTGAAAAGGAAAATGATGATAGGATATGGGTATAGATTTAATGAGGTAATAAGGTATAGTTTTTTTTAAATATAATATTTTTTGAAGGATGGACAAATTTGGTGGAATTGATCCCTATTTATAAGTGAATAAAATGAAACTTTTGTAAATACCCATAATTTTTTCAATGATGGATCAAAACTATTCAATGTTCATTGGCCCAAAAAGTGGGAAATAATGAATCTTGAGGTGATATATAGTCGATAATTCCTATAAAATTCATTTTAACACATGTTTTAAACATGTTTCAAGTCATTTACAATTAGATTTTTACACTTCACCTTTTTGGTTTTTTACCTTTGTGACTATTTTTTACCCAATGTGTTTTATATTTTATCAAAAAATATAAGGTAAAACCTACTTCCAAATTTTGATTTTATGAAAAAAAAATTATTATCCATATAATATAATTCTATTTATAAACAATATAACTTACACTTTTAAATTAAAAAATTTAATATATTGAAATTGTTTTTTGTTGAGAATTATTGTATTCTCCGTGAGGTGTTTTTAATCTTATTTATAATTGATTGTTAATTGAATAAAATTTAATATATTTATATATAGGTTTAAAAAAATATTAGAGTAATTGTTTATAATATATTAATTTATTTTATTTTATATAATTACACAACGTTCATAAAATTGTTCATTCAAATAAAAGTTTTACCATTATCGAGTTAATTAACTTTAATCCTGGTAATATTATTTTTATGCCTAAAAATGAAATGGGTATTCTTTATAATTTAGTCCAACTAATTCCAAATATAAAATCAATTTTACCCAATAAAATTCTTAAGGGTGATAAAATTTTAATTTTATATTTTCACACTTAATTTGTAAAAACAATTTTTAAGAAAAAGTTTATTTTTAGGAATAACTTTTTTTATTTATTATACCTTTTCACATTATTTTCATAAGGTGGTTAATTAAATTGATACTTGATAAATCAATTTCGATAATATATCTATCATATTTAATATTTTATTTTATTAAAATATCTTCGTTTTCTTTTTATTTTGTTGTTGCGTATAAGAAAATCAATAGAAAATGATTAAAGGAAAATTGTTTAATAAAATCTTGGGATTTTAAAAATTGAAATCAAGAGACACAAACCTATAGAAATAAAATTCAATAACCCTCTTAAATTTATTCATTCAAATTTTTGTGGTTTTATGATCTTGAAATCAACCATTAAATATAGGTACTTTATTATTTTTATTTTTGATTTTACTTATATGACTAATGTTTAATCTATACCAAGTAAATAAAAATATATTGAGAGTTTTAATCAATTTAAAAGGTGTTTGAAAACTATATTAGATATTTTATCCAATAATATCAATCCAAAAAAAGATCCAAATACAATAATTATTTCATTGTACAATATATTGAGTTACATGGGATATGGTGTGATTATAGTGCAGCATATACACCAGAAAAAATGAATTATTTGAAAAAAAGATCAACATATTGGCGTACATGGTGAGAACCATGTTATCAAAGAAAATCATTTTAAAAAATAGAGATTAACCATTATGGAAGATATATACATTCATAATAGATATAAACATTGACTAAATTCTTTAAATATGGCCTATGAGATGTGGTTTGGGAAGAATCCAAAGCATAAAGAGTTAAAGGTTTTGGGTAGCCAATGACAAAATAAAATAAAGAGAAGATATTTGGGTGTAATTTTGATAATAGATCTGATAAAAGGATATTTTCTGTATACACCCTCGATGGAACAAGTTGTCAATTTTACAATAAGAATATGATGAAGATCATAAATAACTATGATGTTACTATTTTTGAGAACCATTGTTCATTATGTATATCATTATTTATTGATTATTATATTAAATATTCTCTAGGATAATATAATAAACAACTTTGGAGAAATTCGTTCATTGTAGAATTATTTCAAAATTATTATGTTAATTCTGAATTTTGGAGTGATGAGGAAGAAGTTGAGAGAAGAGGATCTAAGTTCATAAGTGTTAGTGAGTAAGGAATATGTTTTTTAGCATCAAATCTAGTAATATGAGTCTAGGGTTGTCTCAGTTTGTTTCAGAGCTGGGTTTAAATAAATTCATAGGTTATAACTTATCAAATAAGGATTTTTAAGAGTTAAAGACACCATTTTTCTCTGATAAGTTTAAGTATGATCATGTGTTTATAGGAATATATATTTATTTGAGGTTTAGTGTTATTTGATTTTAATGTGACTAATAAAATTTTGGAAAATGTTTATTAGGATTAAATATATCATTGAGGTATATGTAACCCTTAGTCTTAACATGTAAATTAGTATGAAGTTCTTCAGGAAGAATGTTATTGGGGATATAAGTTGAAAGAAAAGCATAATCTTTAGGGTTAATATGAAATTTGATGTTGAAATAATAATTGTTAATTACGATAAAGGGTTGTTATTTTTTCATTTTGGGAATGATATGTTATTAGAGTAAACAAGGTATTTTTTTGGCTAATATGGGATTTTATTTGATTAATAAATTTTTATTTAAATTTTAAAATCATATATGATTTCATTGTTTATTTATGGGAATTTAGTTTATTTATAAAAAATGTAGCATATTTTGGAACATATATGGTTATTACATATACATTTTTGCTATGTGACTATCTGAGTAAGTGATAATGATTAGTGATAAATATTTTTGAAAGAATAAGTGATAAAATCATTCTAATATCTAGGTTTTGATTTTGGTCTAGTATATTTTTAATTGGATTAAGGTTAGTTGTTTATGAAATGTTTAAATTTTAATTATTGGTGTTTTTGTTGAGGCTTTGAAAATTAATGTATTATTTCATCAAATGAAAATTTGTTCACATTGGATTGTAGAGACCTAAAGCTTGATGTATATATACATTACATTAATTTTGTGGAATAATTAATACATGACATAAACAGATGCCTAATGACTGTATTAGTTAAGTGTATTTGGGAACTCAGAACAAAATCCTCTAATCATGGTGAAAGATCTTTAACATCTCCCATAAAGATCTTCCCATTTTTTTCTTACCTAAAACCTTTTTTTATATCCAGGGTAAAAGAAAACATAAAAAGGGTGAGCTCAAATTCCTAGTAAGGGAAAACATAGAGAACATAAAACAACTCATAAGCATTTGAACTTACAAACATGAACATAATGTTTAAACATCAAAATCTTGAGCAATGACATTAAAAATGGAAATATGTAAGGCATAGATCATAATGGAACATCAATCATGATAAAATATAATGGGAATGAAACATGTTATCACTACTGGAAAAAAGGCCTATACCCACGGTTCAAAACCGTGGGTATAGCCCCCAAAACCGTGGGTATAGGCTATACCCACGGTTTTGGGAAAGTGGGCTGGAACGCCGTCGGTATAGGTCCCCAGCCTATACCCACGGTTTTCCAAAACCGTGGGTATAGGTGTTCTGCCACCGTGTCAACAAAACATTCCCAATTGCCACGGTGTCAATGGCTTTTACCCACGGTTTCAAAACCGTGGGTATAGATCCAAAAATAAAGCTGCAGGCGGGTTTCGATCCCACGACCTCTTCGCTGCAAAGTACCGCGTCTACCACTACCCTACTATCAATTATGTGTATATATATATATATTTAGTTAAATATAGTTATATAAACCGTGGGTATAGAGGGAAGAACCGTAGGTATAGGACTCCCGGCAAAAAAAAATTCTTTCTCGCGGAAAATTTTTTTTTCCCGCGCACACATGGGAAACCTGTACCCACGGTTTTTCAAAACCGTGTGTATAGGTTTTTTATCCTATACCTATCCCCACGGTTCTCCTCAAAACCGTGGGGATAGGTACCCCTATACCCACGGTTCTTGAAAACCGTGGGTATAGGTCAATTTTCAAGACCTATCCCCACGGTTTTGGAAAACCGTGGGGATAGACCCCCCTATGCCCACGGTTTTTGAAAACCGTGGGTACAGGTCTTGAAAAATGACCTATACCCACGGTTTTCCAAAACCGTGGGTATAGGGGGTACCTATCCCCACGGTTTTGAGGAAAACTGTGGGGATAGGTCCATTTTCCAGTAGTGTATTGTGGAAAACCATTAAGCACATGTTATGATTTCCATATTAGCCAAGGCATTGCTGCCAAGACCATCATAGTAGACAAATTCCATTACTGAATCGGGTTTACATATCGTTCTAGCCCTATATTACTAACCAGAATCAATTTCCAATCTAGAAATGTCTATATCATGAGATATAAATCATTACCCAATGCATTGGAGGGAGATATAGGTCCCACCCATCTCATAATGAAATCATTTTTTGTGTGCCACAAAATAAACGTAAATCATTCATCATAACCCAAAGAGTAATATGGGTTTCATAAACATCATCCCATCATAACCTAATCCATATAAAACAAATGGATATCATTTCATCATAAGAAAAATCTAACCATGAAGATAACAGAGAAATTATACTTGAAACAGAAACATAATAAATAATTTCATCTTAGATGGAAAATAGTTTTGATAAAACACATGAAATGAATTCTTGATGAAAATATCCTTTCTTCTTCAAAATCAATTTATTTTCACAAAATTCAATGAAATTTTAAAAGAAAAGTATTTTTTTTGAAAATAGTCATGAAATCTTGTAGATTAATCTTCATGAAAATAAGTCATATTAAAACCGTAAAAATCCGTTCATACCGTATAAGTTAAAAAACATTCTTATCATACTTTTGCCGGAAAAGTCAAAAAGTACCTCGTATGTTAATCAAAATAAAAATTCGTTCCATACTACATATTAAAAGTCAAAAAGGGGTAAAAATGACATTATTAATACATGTTAAAATAATAAACACTTTATAAAAACATTTTTATAAAACATGGACATTGATGATAAATATAACCCTAGTAAATACTTACAAATAAACAATCTCTCATAAGAATGAGATTGGAATAATTACCCCTTAACTTAGGTCCAATTTCTTCCATACATGTCAGAAACTATTGTTTAGTGGGTTTAAAAATATTATTAACTTGTAACAGAACCGTAATAATATTTATGATATCATATATGATTCACTTAGGACTTTATATTACCCGTTCTTTTGTCAATTCCATGTTAAAGCAACGTTTGGCGTAAAATCGTTTCATTTATTGTACGTGTTTAGACTTTTTGTTCTTAATATTATTACTTATATCCTGATTTATTTAATTCCAGAATGTAAAACATGATTTATATATAATATTTATTCAGTATATAAATATATATGATAGATCAATAAATGGAATGAAATACACCGTTCATGGAGACGGTAGGCCGTACGTACAAATGAACGCTGTTTTCGATTCCTTATTGAATTGAATTTAATTAAGTAAATGAAAAATATATGTACATAAACCCAGTATCCTTATTATGTCATATATTTCATGATTATTTATTATATATATTTTATAATCATAGTTGAATGGTTAATCATGGAGAATGAATCTCATCGTGTGGAGACGGTAATCCGTACGTACGCACGAGGGATGATATCATTCCCATAATTATTTAATAGAATAGTAGTGGATGATATAATTTATCAGAATGATTATTATGTTATAATAATCATATGTAGTTATTATTTCTACCACTATACCCATCCAAGTAAGGTGGTGGTGTAAAACAGATTACACCATGGCGTGGAGACGGTATTCTGTACGTACACACGCGCGGTGATTTTCTTTTCCATAGGACAGATAGAAGGTGAAATAGGGTTGTTTCATATTTATAATGATATATAATTATATGAGTGATACTGATGTTATTAATTTATAATTAAAAAAAATAAATAATATGAAGTAGAAGAAGAAATAAATTTGAAATAATCAGTAAAGGATATTACCTCTTCTTCAACGCGCCTCTTCTAAACCTCCTCTTAGGGCACTAAAGTTGGCCTTTAAAGAGGACCAGGAACTCTAGTATGTTTCTAGGTAAGTGGATAAGGTAAATTTTCAGGGGTTTTATGAGATTGAAGGATCAAAATGGTCTGAGGAGGATAGGGAGGATGTGCCTTTTTATAAAAGAGGAGAGGGGCACTTTAGGAAACCTCTAAAATATTAATTTATTATAAAATCAAACCCCACATAAAACCCTCAAAAAATAACTCAAATACGAAGATTTGATGATATAGGTTTTTAATCTCATCAACCAATAATATTTATACATGTTGGTAATTTATTTTAATCCTTATCAACTTGATTTATCCTTATTTAATCTATTTAATTTTATTTGTGGTAATAATACTCTAAACTCTAATTTTTTTTTAAATATTTACTTATGTGTTTTGAATTGTCTATATTTGGATAATTTATGAAATTTGAGACCATATAAATTTCAATTAATAATTTTTAAATATTAATGTGATTTTTAAACAATTTTATAATATGTTATATTTATAAAATAACAATAGTGTCAATTTTGATACTATTCATTTATTTGAATTTAAATAAAATTCACACAGAGGATATATTCGAAAAAATATATTTAATAGTTTAATAACATGTCATATTCATCTAAAAAATTAGTGTATAACATTAATTAGTTCATATAGTATTTAGTTTAATATTTTTATAACCATTTATTTGAAATTTCTTTTAATAAAATAATTACTACAACATTTTTTGTATAATTATTTAATATACTTTTTTCATGAATAAAAATTAAAGATAAAACACTATAATAAAGATAAATCTAATATCTTTCATAAGAATAATTTTAGACGAATTTATCTTCTAAAAAACTCAACGTTTAAAATTATATTTTTATTAAATTATGAAGGTGACAACTTTGACATCATTTAAAATAAAATAATATAAATTTCATAATCTGTTTAATAAGGCTCTAAATGGTCCACAAGTCTACCCTTGGTTTATTATGGTATATATATACTCGACCAATAAATTTTGGTCAAGTTTAAGGTCTTTTTTATGGGTATTATTATTTTAATAAAAACTATATTATTGATTTTTTCACTAAAGAAATAATTTATGCATCATTAATGTATAAGCTATTAAGGTAGTTATATATTTCGTAAAAATCACAAATAAATTATCATGATGAATAAAAAAAATTTATAATTTAAATGATAATTTATAATCTAATTTATATTATGTATATCCTTATATTTAAAATACATAAATTATTTACTTTTTAGTGAGACAGATTTCACTTTTATAAAATTAAATAAATTAGGGGTCTTAATCACTTCCAAGTGGGTTCCAAAAGAAACCATTTCGACCCAAGTATATTTTAGGATGAAATATAATCATAAAATTATATTAATACAAGTGTTAGTGAAATTTTATAATATTATTTTTACCCTTAATTATCAGATTTACCTTTAACTACTGTAAATAAAATTTACGGTATTTACTATTCATAATACCTTAATATAAAAAGTAGTCTATTAACATAATTTGGACCTATTGATTCAAAATATGGAATCCATTTTTCCAAATTCAGAACATAGAAGTTGCAGTATTTAATTTAAAATTTATCCTACTATTGAGAAAACAGGTTTTAAAAGTTAAGACATTTCAAAAGATTGAAATGTTTTCACCTATGAATTCGATATAAAATTAATTATAATGACATACATTATGTTAGATGGTAAAAATATATTCAATTTATACTTTAAAGCCATTAAATAATATATTTTAACCGTAAAAATTATTTTGATGAAAAAAGTGGTTTTCATATAAAATTTAGCGTATTTTTACTATTCATCAAAATAAGAAACTTATCAGAAAAATATCAAACATTTATCCAAAGTAAATTTTTATAACCCTATTTCAAGGAAAAAATTTTAATTTGTCAAATTTAGCTTATTAACATGTAAAAAACAAGATTTAAAGTGGGTCCGTCATTAAAAGGCGACAAAACTGCATTTTTTGAAAAATACTTATTTTACCCGAAAAATTTATTTTGTTCTAATACCATGGTCTAGAATATGTTTAAGATGAATGATATTGTTATAAAATTAAAATTTTGTTTAATACTATTCGTAATGAATAGTTCATAATAATAATATATCATTGTTTAGTGAAACTTGGTATTACGTACAACACATGCTATTGAGGAAGGTCGCTCTTGCATGCAACACAATCCAAGAATAGTGTTTGCGTATACTACAAGATAATATGGTGTTTCATATAGTGAAATCTAATCTTGGTTTAGCATACAACACAAGACACCAAAAAAATTAAAAATAATATTTCCCATAAAATCTCATGGTGTTACATGGATATTATCTTATCATGTGTTAATCATTTTTTGTTTTGGTTAATAGATAGAAATAGGAGGAAAAAATTCAATATTTTATAGATATTATGATCCATTGATTTTAATTATTTGGACTTCAGACATAAACATGATTCATATTTTATATTAATCACTTAGAATATGAGATAATGTGGATATGGAAAACTGGTCAAAACACAACTGAAGGATGAAATTATGCTTATAGTATGGAATGAAATCAAGTAAATATATTTTATATTTTACACTATCTATATGGTAAAGTAATTCCTCAACTCAAGACAGATTAGGATAAATATTTTAATTCTTATATGTAAAATATCACATAGCTATGATGGTACACATTATAAAAAAATTCTACATCGAGTCTCATGATAGAAAATGCATGGATTAAGAAGTATTTAGGAAATAATAGTTTTCTTAGTCTTAACATTTAAAATAATTTTTTTTTTCAAAATGAACTTTTATCAATGTGGATTGAAAGGTATTACTTTATTCTCTGTTATATTTATTATCCACTCCTTGGAATTGATTCTTCAAAATTTTTTAAATGTTTTTTTATCAAAAATGAGATAAAATTATGATGGTGTAATTTATTTAAAGGGTTAGAATAACACACCCCATAATTTCAGAATGTGTATTTCATTAAATAGACATCTTTTGAAAACATATGTTTCTTTCAACACCAAACTATATTGAATGTGATATGATTTATTGAGATAAAATATTACAATTTTAGATAAGAATTAATACATTTTAAGGATTCTATAATGATCTGTAGTAAGAGAAATACAATTCAAATAAATGAAAAATATATAAAAATACCACGATAATAAAGTATTTATCATTTTATTATGATATGAATATCATATGAACTATGGATAAAAGGCTACAAAATATAATTATCATTGGATTTATGAGAGAGAGGTAATGATTTTAAGGATTTGTGTGAGATTATATAGGAAGGTATTATAGTCATTGGGATTATATAGTCATTATATTTATATGGTCATTGGTATTATATATCCATTGAACCAATATAACCACTGGTATTATAAATTCATTGGGTTTAACACTTTTAAATCTCTTATAAAATGAAATGATTTGATATTGTCAAAATCATATTTTTGAAAGAAATATTTTTAAGGTGTTTTGTATTTTATCATTATAAATTATTAAATTCAAAAATATTATTATCAAAATATCTTATATTTCAACATATAAACTAATATATTAACATTCATTTAATGGTTGTTACTAGATCAGAAATGAGTATAATACCATTTTATACCTCAAAAATTTGTTTTAGTTTATTTGGAGCACAAAAATCATGATTAATTTATAAAAATTTTAGAACTTTTATTTGATAAAATGGAAATAATTTTTAAAATTATTATATAACAATATTCTTTGTTTAATATTTTTTTATCTTTCTAAAAAGTTTGATTTTTGGGTGAATAATAAAAAATACAGATTAAAAAAAATCTACAATTATTTTCAATTAATAAAAGTAATTTAAATCCTAAATTCGTTTTGGATTTGATATAAATTCACATAATTCTCATTTTATTAAACTAAATCCAATTAATTCCTTGTAAATCAATGTCATGATTGATGTTGGTAGAAAGTTATATTTATACTTAAACTTCCATTTTTCTAAAATTGGCTTTTATTTCCGTTTTGAAAACTTATATTTAAATTAAATTATTATAATTATATAATCTATATATTGAAAAAAATGTTTCATATTTGGAATAATTAGGTTAAAATTTAGTAATGAGTCTAAATTTATTTTTTCATAATGAATAGAAACTTGTAAAAAGTTGTTATGACAGTAAAGAGTGAAATATGTTAATTAATGTTCAAATTTTTTAATAAAATCCCAAAATATAATATTAATTCTTATTGGATAATATTATTTACAAAAATATCAATTTATCTTTAAAAATATTGAAATTTAGATCCACTTTTTTCTGGAAATGACCTTATATTGTTTTAATGTTTAAAATAATTACTAGTGCATCACTCACATCACTTGTAGAAGAAAACCTCCACTCCTCTATTTAAATAAAATTCTTTATCCACTTATCTAAACCAAAATCTAGCCAAAAATATTCTTAAATTAACTATCCACTTAATATAGGTGGTATAATTTTAAAAATATGAACTAAATGTTACTAAAGAAGATTTTCAAAGGAGATTTTCCAAAGAAGTGGTAGAACACTCAACCCAATACTTTCATGGTTATTTATTCTTCTACCTCATTCAAACCTATCATAAAATGTATGTTATAATAACATCAGTATCTAAAATTAAATTAAATTTTATTATTTTTATGTTAAACCCCCTTTTCATTTCCCCTTCCATCCTATCAGAAAATAAAAACATCACTCGTGTGTATGTTTTGACTACCACCTCCATGAAGTGATGTGTTTAATTTTTCATCATCACATCTCTTTTATTTTTATAAAGATAAATTTCTTATAAATATATTGTTTATATTAAATTATTATTATTTTTAAAATATATGATATTATATACCATCTTACCCTTCCATTGTTGGAAAATGATAATTTCGATTGTGCATATGTGTGGACTACCACATCTATAAAGTGATGTTAATAATTTTTCATTTAGGATTTATATGGTAGGTAATATGGATATATTTAAGGAATATATAAAATATTTATTCTATAATTATTATTTTTAAAAGGTTAATTACCATTTATATCTTTTTATTCCATCAATTTTAAAGTGGAAACATCACTAGTGAGTACATACGAACTGTTGTCTCAATGAAGTGATTTAATTCATTTTTTATAATCACCATATATGGATGGTTATAAAAGGTTATATAATGAATAAATATGATATTAATGACTTGATTAAGATTATAGATATTATTAATCCATGACCAAGGTGAATGTACTAAAACTTTCAAACGAAAACATGCTATGAAAACAGACTAGATTTCACCTAAATAATGGTTTTAGTGAAAAATTGTTAATAAAAAGGTAATTAGATTTTATAAGGGAATGATGTATACATGTATATATATATATATGTGAATATTTTTATATAATATATTTACTATAAATATATATCTTTTATATATGATGTTCAAACACATACGAACAAGACGTGGCTTAAGATAAAGGTTCCTAGTTTCACTTTAATTCTTATGAGGCATATGTCATATTCACAAACTGTATATTTTGAGTGATTTATTTAATAAAAATGAATGTATTTTATGGTTATTATAATTAAAATTATATTTATTTTCAAATCCATGTATGGTTTTGTCTTTTATGAGGTTTTTATTGAGGGATTTCCAAAACAGCAAGGGTTCTTCATCTCAATGTTATTTTGTTAAAGAATGTTTCATGTTATACATATATTTGTGTTTATATGGTGTATATACTATAAATTGGATATATTATATCATAAATATATTCATATTCATGGTATTTAATGTTCTATTTGGAATAATTGTTTTTACAGTCTTTATGATTCAACAGCTACCGAAGTGGTAAGGGTTTATTTTATAATCTCATTTATTTTCGGTATTTTCTATATAAAATTTACATTAAGGGAAATTATATAATAATAATATTTTGAAACCATTATATTTTACTCAAATTTGGTTATTTATGTGGTTTTCATGTTTTACATACATTTTCCTCACTTTGGTACTTAAATTGATGGAATTTTATTAATAATAGATAACCTTATTTTTTTCTGGTCGGGAATATTTTTATTCAATGTCCATGTTATCTTGTTTTATTATGTAGTTAATTATTTACCTTTAATTTATTCCCAAATTAATTTTTATATAATCTATTAATTTCATTACAAATCATCAAAAATTAATCTTTTTCAAATTTTCTATATAACTCATTTTTGAATTTCGATACCAAATTGTGAAAAAAACTATTATAAAATAAATATTATTTCCATTTTCTTGACCATTTATTTTTTAAGATTCCTTTATAATTTTACATGGTTAATTTAAAATAAAATATCTTTCTCAATATTCAGAAATTCTTTAGTTTTTTGAAGATATCGAAGGAAAATGTTATTTTTTCCAAACATTACAATAATTGTTTTAAATGTTATTTTAAGTGTTATTTTCATCGATGAGACATAATTTGATGTTTTTAGTGATTTTTTTGGGATATTATGTTATTATACCACCCAATTTCATTATATTTATAGAGTGAGATGATGATAAGTATTATTTCATGAAACCCATTTCATTCCCATGGGTTGATTAATCTATGATGAAATAAGGAATGATTTTATGTTACCATCCGATTACTTTCTCTAGATGGATTATGATTTTGTGATGATGAGGTTTTTATGAAAATTATTTATTTTTTGATGGGTTAATCAATGATGAAATAATGAGAACTTTTATTATCTTATGGCACACATATATGTGGTTTTCATTATCTGATGTGTTGGATCATAATTATATATCCCTCAAATTCATTGGGTAAATATGTATGTCCAATGAGATAATATGAACTTTAATTAGAAGTGAAAAAAGTCCAATATGGGAATTTTAACACTATGATTATCTTAGAAGTGATCATGGACTAAGGAAATAGAATAATGTGAAGTGAACCTAATATGATATGGAAATTGTTCTACTATGATAATATTTGAAGTGATCCTTGAATAAGGAAATAATTTTTTATGCTTATGTGTATACCAAAAAGTTATATCTTATGATTAGGATATCTTCCTATGGCTCATGATTGATTATTAATAATTCTGAATTCTTATAATGTTTGTATTTTTTTATAACCAAACCTTAGCACATCAATCATTATGTTATAGTAAATTTCTACTAATATTATGCTCACTTATGATCAATGATTGATATATCCGACGTTTAACCTTAATAAGAATTTGAGCTCACCCTTTCTTATGTTTCCATTTCCTAAGGTTAAAAAGAATGATATTATGTAATATATTTCAATAAGGGTATCATATATGGAGAGATTTTTATAAGATGTTAAAATAAACATATAGAATAATAAAATTTAGGTATAATGGGAAAAATAACCATTTGATGAGAAAGATATGGGTTTTTTATCTAAATTATTTTTATTAATTATCTAAAACATTAAATAAAAATGGTATTGGCTATGTAAATGACTCAATGTTTTCTATAGACATTTCACTTATGTATAGTTAAAATTAGGTTTCTCTATTTTTATTAGATCTAGTATGTAAGGAATATTTTTTTAGCACTGGATCCAGGTGTATGGGTCTTTGGCAGTCTCAACTGGCTAGTTGAAGCATCAAATTTACTTCACTTGGAATAAATAATGTAAATGTAACTTTTATCAATATTAACATTCCTTCCCAAGTACTTGGGAATCCCATGTGACTTAAAAACATCAAAAAATCATTAGCATAATAAATTTCATCAAGTAAACAATAGAGAATTTTTTATTAAAATATAATTTGATCCATTTCCACCATTAATCTTAAAAGGATGCCTCAAAAAAACCGATCTTTTTAACCAATAAAAAACCATCATAACTCATTTTACATAAAAATACTTTTTAAATAACATCCTTACACAATTAAAAATGGTGCTTCAAATTATACATTATAAATAAATGTTAAAAAACCCATTTGAAATCCTATTTGAAAACCAAATTCAAGAATTCAATTTTAATTTAAAATCTTACCTTTATTATTATACACATAAAAATTTAAATATATATACACATATCGTGATGCCCATATTTACATATTCTCATTGGAATATTATTAAATATATATATACATATACCCATACATATGTGTATAAAAACCTAACATAGCGAATGGAATTTTAAATATGAATTGCATTTAAGAAGCTATCGTATAATATCTAGGACTCCAGTGACCCAGAGTTGGTTGTTATATCCCATTATTGGTATAGAGTACATGAGTTCCCAAAAGATAAAATAGTTTAGTAGTCTTTTAATACCATATACATACAAACATTACAGTTGAAATCATAAAATAAAAAATGAACATATTTTGATTAGATGATTAGACCTTCCATCATATCCTGGAAAAGTATGCATTGTTCTCCTCTACGTTTGCTAGGGAAAGGAATATATTAGATTATTATTAAGGGGTAAATTTATTGGAAGATTATATTACCTGAACAATTAATAAGTTATAGAACAATAATAAATGTTGAACATGAAGCCATAATTAACTGAAAAATGGGGTCATGAGATAACCCTGATAATATATGAGGACATGGATGAAAATAATGATTATTCTCATAATGATGGAATGTATAATGTTAGACATCAAAAACATACAATCAAGTCATTGTTCCAAGATACTATACTTTGATGGAAACATGCATACACTAAATATCATCCTATTTTGTCTCATGAGACACATTGTTGCATCTAGGGGATATATAATTTCGAGGCCCACCCATCACCTGATTAAGTCCAATTCATTCAACATAATATTCATCAAAATTTCATACCATTCCTTGAGAAAACTATTACAAAGTAAATTCTTTATATATATACATTGAGAAATATGGACATCAAATACTTCCCCATTAAATATAATATTGTGTATTTCTAGGATTACATCCCTCAATCAACTTGGAGGTTATGGGTTATCATTAATGTAACATGAAGTGAACTTATCATATAAATATAGTAGAGATGGTATTTATAAGTTACTGGGTTATCCATGAAACATTTTAATTGGATTCAATAGATTTCCTTGGTAGGATACCAAGGCAATGGTAGAAAAGATACATCATCCTATTTCTTTAAGGGGGTGTGAATATTCCCAAGCACATCTCCCAAAACTATCTCTCCAAGTGAAAAGTCTTAGGCTCACTCATCATGAATCATGGTGATGATTGATTAAATTCTAAAAAAATCCTTTTTTGGGTGATTAACAATATTTTCATCCTTGAAAGAACTATATCTACATTCCATTATCCATAAAGGGGTGTATTTTCAAGTAAATTACACATATTTTTACTTTACAAAAACATAGGATGGTTTTTCCACCATGGAAAAGTTAACTTTTGAATCAAAATAATATGACAGATGGATAAAAATATGTACTTTTAAATACACCAAATTTAATTAATAATATAGAAATAATAATTCCATGTAAATTTATTCACAACATAGTTGAAAATTGGTGGTGATTATAACATGAGTCCCAATGAATGTAAATTAAGATGGAAAAACCCAACTTATGGCTTGGGTAGCAATTCAAACACAACTTCTTGAAATACTGGTATTAAACATGATTTTAAAATACCATTAATAATGTTAATTTATGATATAACATATCAAATAGTAATTATATACACCACACAATGGAAATTAGGTGCATAATACAAATTGTGTCTCAAAGAGAGGAATTTGAAATAGAAAAGACTTACCTCTTCTTAAAAAGTCCTAAAATGTGATTTAACCTCTTGTATCATAAAACTAATAATATTAAAAATATGATTTAAAACATTTATCATTTACATTTACATTCATACTCTTCATAAATATTCATTCTCTATATGAATTCTCCAAATTTTCTACATTAGGTGTTTATAGTTGTGAGAATTTGTACTAGTTTCATAGTAGTTGTAACACCCGAGACTTTTATGTTATATAAATCATCAAAGGAATATTTTTCTACACAACACTTTCTTGGCTTGATTTACACGAAATCGTGACCTTCCTCGATAGCTTGTGTCGTACGCAATGCCGAGTTTCACTAAACAACGATATGTTATTAAAATAAAACTAGCCGTTATGAATAGTAAAAACCACTTTTTAAAATTTTATAAATTTTATTTTTCAAAATGGACTTGATTTTTGGATTCGGAATATCGAAATTAGCCTAGGGTGAAATTTTGGTATTTTTCTGAAAACTTTCAATTTTTGATGAATAGTGAAACCACTAAGTGGTAGGTTAAAAACTGAATTCTGCATAAAACTTAATGTTACCGCATCTGTGAATGGAATTTCGAAAATCCGACAGACACGGTTAATATCAAGGACTAAAATGTGGTTCAATGAGATGAAAATAATTTTTGGTGAATAGTAACTTTTTACTTTTTTACCGCGGTTAATAGTAAATAGGGTAACTAAGGGTAAATATGATATTAATATTACCCTAACACATGTCCTAATTCTATTGGATAAGTGTAATTCGACCAAAAACAACCTTATGAATATAATATGACCATTTAGGTCCACTTGGATTAGATTATGACATTTAATATTATTTTATTTAATGAATACTTAAAATAGTTAAAATCAAAGTTTAATAACTAAAACATTTTTAATATGGGGTTATACATAAGATAAATTCTACTATAAATATTCATTGGAAAGCTAAAAAGATTTCCTACATAATGATATTTTATTTATAATTTTTAGACTTTAAATAAATTAATTTATTAATGACACAACGATGATGCAGTAATTACCCTTTTAAGGAAATGTTAACATAATTGATGTTATAAAATCTCAAAAAAATGTAATTTGAGACTTTTTATGAATTACACTAATTTTCTAGGTTACTATGATATATTAGTGTTTATTTAATCAACTTGTTTCGAACATATAATTCTGTTACGACTTTCACAAAAATCATATATCAAATAGTGTCAAAATTGACACAAAATAGTTTTTAAATAAAATATTATATTATTAATTGTTATTTTATTCCTAAAAATCTAAGGTTCGGCCAAATGACTTAGATAAGGATATATATATTAATAATAAACAACTTGGGGTTCGTTTGTCATGTTATAGTAAGTGTATTAACCATATAGTGTAAGAAAACAAAAAGTCACGGTAAAAGTTAAATTATTTAACTTAGAGTTAAATCTAATTGATAAGGTTAAAATAATAACCTAAACTTGTCTAAATCTTATTGGTTGATAGGATTTAGACCCATCCCCACTTTACCTTCGAAATAAGACTCTTTGGAACCATTATAAACCTATTTTGACTTTAATATAAAATAATATTTTGAGGTATTCCTAAGGTGCCCCTCTCCTCCCTTATAAAAGGGCACCTCCTCCCCCTCCTCCTCACACCAATTTGAGCACTCAAGCTCGGCAAACCCCTGCCATTTTCTCCTCTCCACTTCCCTAGAATAATCTTAGAGGTCCTGGTCTTCTTCAAAGACTATTCTTAGTTCCCTAAGTGGAGGATTCAAAGAGGCTTTCCAAAGAAGAGGTAATATCCATTACCGATCTTTTCAATTTCTTTATTCTTCAACTTCTTCTTCTTTAGTTGTTTCATGATAAAGTAATAACATCAGTATTACTTACATACTGATATGTTATTGTAAATATGAAACAACCCTAATTCACCTTCTATCCATCCTATGGAAAAATGAAATCACTGCGCGTGCGTACGTATGGAATACCGTCTCCACGCCGTGGTGTAATCTATTTTCCACCATCACCTTACAAGGATGGGTATAATGGTGTAATGAGTAACTATTTATGATTATTATAAATTAATATTGATACTGAAATAATATATATATACTCCAATACAATTCCACGATCATAGGAATGATATCATCACTCGTGCGTACGTACGGAATACCGTCTCCACGATGTGATGCGACTCGTTCTACATAATCATCATTACATAGTAATTATATAAATGAATTGAATGAATAAATATGATATATGTTACACTAATACCATTCTGGATATAAGGTATCTATAACCTTAAAAGAAGAATAAGAATTTATTCGGCAAAACACGCATAAGAACAAAAGGCAATAAAGACCCGAGTAACAAGTAACAATGAAATATTACTAACAAGAATCTAAGAATATGACCATATATGATATCATATCAATATGTATGATTCTGGAATAAGTCAATAACATTATTTAAACCATTATACAAAAGCTTCAGAAACGTACAAAGCAAATCGGACCTAAGGTAAGGGAAATATCACAATCTCATTTTTATCCGAGATTGTTTATTCGTAAGTATTTACTGGGGTGTATTTTATCATCCACATCCATGTTTCATCAATATGTAATATTATTTCCATCCACCTACAATTGTTTAAATCCATTTTTACCCTTCGGTGAGTTTTTAGTAATATGTATGAAAGGAATCTTTTGTCGTTTTTCGTACGAGGTACTTTTTGACTTTTCCGACAAAAGTACGAAGAATGTTTTTTTAACTTATACGGCATGAATGGATTTTTAAAACATTATTTCCAAGAAACATCCTTTACAAGTTTTCAAGTTTATTTTTAATCAACTTCTTTTATTTTAAAGTCGTATGACATGTTATGAAAGGAAAAATGTTTTTGAAGTAGAAAGGATATTTTCCTCAAGAATGGAGTTCAAGTATTTTATCAAAATTATTTTCCATCTAAGATAATAAAAGGGTTCTGTTTTTATCCCTATTATTAAATTGGTTTGATTATGTTGTGATGAAAATATTTTTATGAATTCCTTTATCTTATATGAATTGTTTTATGATGTCATGTTGTTTAAGAATCCCATTTTTATTACATGGGTTACGCTATGATGTATGGTTTATGATTATGTGGCACACATAAGAAAGGATTCATTATAATATGGGTGGGGCCTATATCTCCCTCCAATGCATTGGGTAATGATTTTATATCTCATGAGATAGACATGGCTGGAACGGTAGGTTATACCGGTTCAGTGAAACAGGACTGGAATGAGGGTGACTCGGTTCAGAAAGGGACTTTGTCCAGTAAGATAGTCATGGAAATGAGTCATGACTAACAAGAAATGATTTTCCATGATTATGTGTGCATGCCACAAAGTTTCAAGTTTCATGTTATGATTATGGGGATCTCATTTTTACTTCTATGATTTGTTCCATGTTAAGATATTATGATCTCTTTTGCAGGTTATGATTTTCAAAAAGATATGATATGATTTTTATTTCCTTTATTTGCCCTTGCTAAGCATTTGAGCTCACCCTTTTATGTTTTCTTTTCCCCAGGTCAGGAAGATGGATATTAAGTAGAATATGCTAAAAGGGACCCTAGATATGATGAAATAAATGGGAGACACTGTAGAAGATTTATGAACCAATTGTTTATGTTTCCCAGTTTCTAAAGACACTATACCTATACGGTCCTTTGTGGTTTTGTCATATGTTGTAATAAGTGTACTTCAATTTTGAAGTATTAATAATGAATGTAAAGTATGGGTCGTTATAGTTGGTATCAGAGGAAAGGTATAGTCAACCTTTGGAAACTAGGATGTGAAACCCTTAGTAAGAACCCTAAGGATAATTCTAAGCATAGAACACAATCTTAGTGTTTTAGAAATGGCCATGAATAACCTAGGATAAGACCTTAAGTGTGAAATTTTATCCTTGATTATGTGGTTTTCCTATTATAATTAGTGTTTCTCACACTATTCTTCTTGGTTTTAGTCAACGGATGGAACCCGAATGAACCGTGTTAATGCGGAATGCGATGGGCAATGCAATGATTGTCCCCCTGAGCAACAAAACGATATGGGAGCTGGAATGCAAAATCTTGTAGCCATGCTCACACAACTTTCTCAAGCTATGAATCATGTAGGACTTCCAAACGAGCAAAAGAAGGAGCAAAATTCTGTTGAATCCTTCATGACGCAGCGTCCACCTTCTTTCAGTGGGTCTACTGATCCATTAGTTGCTGAACAATGGATTAGTACTACTGAAAAGATATTTTCAGTTCTTCAATGTTCTGAACATGATAAAGTCATCCTAGCGAGTGTATCGTTTGGAAGGAGATGTTGATCAATGGTGGAATCTTATTAAGTATACAAGGCAAAGGGATGAAATTGAGTCTATGGAATGGGACGAGTTCAAGAACTTATTTTTTAATAAGTACTTCCCTCGTATTCTCCGAACAAAGATGGAGAAAGAGTTTCTTGAACTGAAGCAAAGGGATGATGAATCTGTTGGTACCTATGAAGCAAATTTTACAAGACTTGCATGGTATGCTTCTGGTATTATTATCCAACCTGAGAGTAAGATCGATCGATTCTTTAGTGGCTTAAAACCAAGTCTTCGAAGGGCGTTAGCCAGAAAGGACTTCAATAGCTACGAGGAAATCGTTCGATGTGCTCTCAAAGTCGAGATGGAGATTGGAGTAACCCATCAGTCATATGGGTTTGATAAGAAGAGGAAAATGGAATTCAAAGGAAAATCTAAAGAGCACACTGAAAAGAATATGAGCTTTACCTTATGCTCAAAGTGTGGAAAGAAACATGGAGGGAGTTGTCTTAAAGGGACAAGTAAATGTTTCAAATGTGGAAAGGAAGGTCATCAGGCATTTGAATGCCGCGATAATGGGAAGAAGATGTCTAATGATGCAAACAAGGGAAGGGATACACAGAATGAACCTACTACACTTCAATGTTTCAAGTGCAAGGAGATGGGGCATTATGCCAATCAATGCCCAAATCCAAGGGTTGATGATGATGGTCGACGTCAACAAAATCTTAAGGCTAAAGACAAAGGAAAGTCACATGCAATTTCTATCAGCGATGTGGAGTATGATAATGATGTGGTGAAAGGTACACTTACCATCCACTCTAAAGTAGAAAATGTTTTATTTGATTCTGGATCCACCCACTCTTTTATTTCTGAAGAATTTTCTAAGGGTATCACCGTATTACCTCAACAATTAGATGTTGAGTTAGCTGTGACAACACCTAATGGCACATCAATCACATCAAAAGTTTATAATTCTTCTCCGATCGAAGTTTGTGGGAAAGTGCTTCCTGCAAATCTTGTGATCCTTCCTATAGTGTAATTTGATGTGATTCATGGCATGGATTGGCTTTCTTTATATGGAGCTCATATCAATTGCCAAAGAAGGGAAGTCACATCTCATATTCCAGATCAATCTACGATCGTCTATCGATGCAAGGATGAATATAACCTTCCAGTGGAAATTTCTTCCATCTTATGGGTATTGATTCCACTAAATGAAGGTTATTTATTTCAAATGGTTGGTGAGAAACTCACGATTAAGAATATGCCCATCGTACGGGAGTTTGATGACGTCTTTCCCGAGGAATTACCGGGTCTTCCACCAAATCGTGAAGTTGAGTTTTCAATAGAACTCGTACCGGGTGCTTTGCCTATTTCAATGACACCTTATAGAATGGCCCCAATTGAGTTGCAGGAATTGAAGAAGCAACTCCAAGAGAATCTTGATAAGGGATTCATACGCCCTAGTGCGTCACCTTGGGGAGCACCTGTTCTATTTGTTAAGAAGAAATATGGATCAATGAGACTCTGCATTGATTATTGAGAACTTAACAAGATCACTATCAAGAAAAAATATCCTCTCCCACGCATTGATGACTTATTTGACCAACTACGCGGAGCTCAATACTTTTCCAAGATTGATCTTCGTTTAGGGTATCATCAATTAAGGGTCAAAAGGGAGGATATACCAAAGACGGCTTTCCGTACAAGGTATGGACACTATGAATTTATAGTGATGCCATTTGGTCTTACTAATGCCCCTGCTATCTTCATGGATCTAATGAATAGAGTCTTTAGAGACTATCTTGATCAATTTGTGGTAGTCTTTATAGACGATATTCTTGTCTATTCAAAGAGCAAGGAAGAGCATGAAGATCACTTGAGAATTATATTGAAGACCCTGAGAAAGGAGAAGCTTTATGCCAAATTAACCAAGTGTGAATTTTGGCTTCAAAAAGTTGCATTTTTGGGTCACATAATCTCAAAAGAGGGGATATCTGTGGATCCAGCAAAAACAGAGGTTATCGAAAGATGGTCAAGACCAACAACAGTAACTGAGATCCGAAGTTTTCTTGGTTTGGATGGATATTATCGATGTTTTGTAAAGGATTTTTCACGATTATCTAATCCACTCACCAAGTTGACTCGGAAAGGAGTTAAGTTTGTTTGGAAAGAGGAATGTGAAGAGAATTTCAAGGAGTTGAAAAGAAGGTTATCCAGTGCACCTGTGCTCACACTGCCTTGTAGTGGAGAAAGGTTTGTGATCTACAGTGATGCATCCAAGAGGGGATTGGGGTGTGTTCTTATGCAAAATGATATGGTGATAGCTTATTCCTCACGACAGTTGAAAATCCATGAGCAAAATTACCCAACACATGATTTGGAGTTATCTGCGGCAATCTTTTCATTAAAGATTTGGAGGCATTACCTTTATGGTGAAAGGTGTGATATTTATACTGATCATAAAAGTTTAAAGTATATTTTCACACAAAAGGAGCTGAATATGCGTCAAAGAAGATGGTTGGAGCTGATTAAGGATTATGACTGCTCAATCCATTACCACCCTGGGAAAGAAAACAAGGTGGCAGATGCATTAAGTCGACAAGACAATGCTAGTTTATCCATGATGAGGAGCACAAAAGATCCAACATTTATGGATTTACAAAGGATGGATCTTGGAATTATAATGGAAAGGGAAAAATCTTATCTTTCTCAAATGAATGTTCAACCATCTATACATGTGAAGATTAAAGAGGCACAGAAAGAAGATGTCGAGTTACAAAAGAAGGTGAGAAATGTTCCTGAATTCAACCTTGATTGTGATGGGATAATAAAATTCAGGAATCGGGTTTGTGTTCCTCCCATCCCCGAATTAAAGAAGGAGCTGCTGGATGAGGCTCATAGTTCTTCATTCTCTATTCATCCTGGAAGCACGAAGATGTATAGGGACCTGAAAGAATAATTCTGGTGGGATGGAATGAAAATAGATGTTGCTGAATATGTCTCTCGATGCTTGGTTTGTCAACAAGTTTAAGCTAAGAGACAGAAGTCTAAGGGGATGTTACAACCATTACCCATACCCGAATGGAAATGGGAAAACATCACTATGGACTTTGTCACAGGACTTCCTAAAACATCCAAAGGCAATAATGCTATCTGGGTCATAGTTGATCATCTTACAAAGTCTGCACACTCCGTTGCTATTAGAGAGGATTTCTCTCTAGATCAGATTTCCAGGATATATGTAAAGGAAGTGGTAAGATTTCATGGAGTACCACTTTCTATTATATCTGATCGGGATCCGAGATTTACCTCGAAGTTCAGGCGAAGTCTTCAGCATACTCTAGATACAGAGTTGAGTTTCAGCACTGCTTATCATCCTCAGACAGATGGTCAGTCTGAGAGAACAATTCAAACCCTAGAAGATATGTTGAGAGATTGCTCTATGGATTTCGAAGGAGGTTGGGATCAACACCTACCTTTGGTAGAATTTTCTTATAATTATAGCTTTCACTCCAGTATTCAGATGGATCCTTATGAAGCTCTCTATGGAAAGAAATGCAGGACTCCAACTTGCTAGGATGAAGTTGGGGAAAGAAAGCTATTAGGACCTGATCTCGTTGATGAAATGGCAGAAAAGGTCAGATCTATTCAACAACACATAAGAGCAGCTCAGAGTCGACAGAAAAGTTATGCCGACAACCGAAGAAAAGACCTAGAGTTTGAAGTGGGCGATAAAGTTCTTACTAATATCTCCCTGGAAGAGGGTTATGAGATTTGGAAAGAAGGGGAAGTTGATCCCTAGATATATTGGTCCTTTCGAAATATTGGATCATGTTGGAAAGGTAGCTTACCGATTGGCGCTTCCACCGAATCTCTCTCAAGTTCACGATGTGTTCCATGTATCTCTCCTGAGAAAGTACATACCTAATCCTTCACATGTACTCAGCTCAGAAGTTGTACCGCTGGAGCAAGATCTTTCTTATGAAGAACAACCGATAGAGATTCTGGATCGTAGCGAAAAAGTCCTACGAAACAAGACCACTCGATTGGTGAAAGTTTTATGGAGGAACCACAAACTTGAAGAAGCTACATGGGAGCTTGAGGATATGATGAGGGAGAAGTATCCTCATCTGTTTGTTACAAAGTGACGAATTTTGAGGGAGAAATTCATTTTAAGGGCGGTAGAATGTAACACCCGAGACTTTTATGTTATATAAATCATCAAAGGAATCTTTTTCTACACAACACTTGCTTGGCTTGCTTTACACAAAATCGTGACCTTCCTCGATAGCTTGCGTCGTACGCAATGCCGAGTTTCACTAAACAACGATATGCTATTAAAATAAAACTAGCCGTTATGAATAGTAAAAACCACTTTTTAAAATTTTATAAATTTTATTTTTCAAAATGGACTTCATTTTTGGATTCGGAATATCGAAATTAGCCTAGGGTGAAATTTTGGTATTTTTCTGAAAACTTTCAATTTTTGATGAATAGTGAAACCACTAAGTGGTAGGTTAAAAACTGAATTTTGCATAAAACTTAATTTTACTGCTTCTGTGAATGGAATTTCGAAAATCCGACAGACACGGTTAATATCAAGACTAAAATGTGGTTCAATGAGATGAAAATAATTTTTGGTGAATAGTAACTTTTACTTTTTTTACCACGGTTAATAGTAAATAGGGTAACTAAGGGTAAATATGATATTACTATTACCCTAACACATGTCCTAATTCTATTGGATAAGTGTAATTCGACGAAAAACAACCTTATGAATATAATATGACCATTTAGGTCCACTTGGATTAGATTATGACATTTAATATTATTTTATGTAATGAATAGTTAAAATAGTTAAAATCAAAGTTTAATAACTAAAACATTTTTAATATAGGGTTATACATAAGATAAATTCGAATATAAATATTCATTGGAAAGATAAAAAGATTTCTTACATAATGATATTTTATTTATAATTTTTAGACTTTAAATAAATTAATTTATTTATGACACAACGATGATGCAGTAATTACCCTTTTAAGGAAATGTTAACATAATTGATGTTATAAATGCTCAAATAAATGTAATTTGAGACTTTTTATGAATTAAACTAATTTAATAGGTTACTATGATATATTAGTGTTGATTTAATCAACTTTGTTAGAACATATAATTCTGTTACGACTTTCACAAAAATCATATATCAAATAGTGTCAAAATTGACACAAAATAGTTTTTAAATCAAATATTATATTATTAATTGTTATTTTATTGCTAAAAATCTAAGGTTCGGCCAAATGACTTAGATAAGGATATATATATTAATAATAAACAACTTGGGGTTCGTTTGGCCTGTTATAGTAAGTTTATTAACCATATAGTGTAAGAAAACAAAAAGTCACGGTAAAAGGTAAATTATTTAACTTAGAGTTAAATCTAATTGATAAGGTTAAAATAATAACCTAAACTTGTCTAAATCTTATTGGTTGATAGGATTTATACCCATACCCACTTTACCTTCTAAATAAGACCCTTTGGAACCATTATAAACCTATTTTGACTTTAATATAAAATAATATTTTGAGGTATTCCTAAGGTGCCCCTCTCCTCCCTTATAAAAGGGAACCTCCTCCCCCTCCTCCTCACACCAATTTGAGCACTCAAGCTCGGCCAACCCCTGACATTTTATCCTCTCCACTTCCCTAGAATAATCCTAGAGGTCCTGGTCTTCTTCAAAGACCAATCTTAGTTCCCTATGTGGAGGATTCAAAGAGGCGTTCCAAAGAAGAGGTAATATCCATTACCGATCTTTTCAATTTCTTTCTTCTTCAACTTCTTCTTCTTTATTTGTTTCATGATAAAGTAATAACATCAGTATTACTTACATACTGATATGTTATTATAAATATGAAACAACCCTAATTCACATTCTATCCATCCTACGGAAAAATGAAATCACCGCGCGTGCGTACGTACGGAATACCGTCTCCACGCCGTGGTGTAATCTATTTTCTACCATCACCTTAAAAGGATGGGTATAATGGTGTAATGAGTAACTATTTATGATTATTATAAAGTAATATTGATACTGAAATAATATATATATATAATCCAATACAATTCCACGATCATAGGAACGATATCATCACTCGTGCGTACGTACGGAATACCGTCTCCACGATGTGATGCGACTCGTTCTACATAATCATCATTACATAGTAATTATATAAATTAATTTAATGAATAAATATGATATATGTTACACTAATACCATTATAGATATAAGGTATCTATAACCTTAAAATAAGAATAAGAATTTATTCGGAAAAACACGCATTAGAACAAAAGGCAATAAAGACCCGAGTAACAAGTAACAATGAAATATTACTAACAAGAAGCTAAGAATATGACCATATATGATATCATATCAATATGTATGATTCTGGAATAAGTCAATAACATTATTTAAACCATTATACAGGAGCTTCGTAAACGTACAAAGCAAATCGGACCTAAGGTAAGGGAAATATCACAAACTTATTTTTATCCGAGATTGTTTATTCGTAAGTATTTACTGGGGTGTATTTTATCATCCACATCCATGTTTCATAAATATGTAATATTATTTCCATCCACCTACAATTATTTAAATCCATTTTTACCCTTCTGTGAGTTTTTAGTAATATGTATGAAAGGAATCTTTTGTCGTTTTTCGTACGAGGTACTTTTTGACATTTCCGACAAAAGTATGAAGAATGTTTTTTTAACTTATACGGCATGAATGGATTTTTAAAAAATTATTTCCATGAAACTTCCTTTACAAGTTTTCATGTTTATTTTTAATCACCTTCTTTTATTTTAAAGTCGTATGACATGTTATGAAAGGAAAAATGTTTTTGAAGTAGAAAGGATATTTTCCTCAAGAATGGAGTTCAAGTATTTTATCAAAATTATTTTCCATCTAAGATAATAAAAGGGTTCTGTTTTTATCCCTATTATTAAATTGGTTTGATTATGTTGTGATGAAAATATTTTTATGAATTCCTTTATCTTATATGAATTGTTTTATGATGTCATGTTGTTTAAGAATCCCATTTTTATTACATGGGTTACGCTATGATGTATGGTTTATGATTATGTGGAACACATAAGAAAGGATTCATTATAAGATGGGTGGGGCCTATATCTCCCTCCAATGCATTGGGTAATGATTTTATATCTCATGAGATAGACATGGCTGGAACGGTAGGTTATACCGGTTCAGTGAAACAGGACTGGAACGAGGGTGACTCGGTTCAGAAAGGGACTTTGTCCACTAAGATAGTCTTGGCAATGAGTCATGACTAACAAGAAATGATTTTCCATGATTATGTGTGCATGCCACAAAGTTTCAAGTTTCATGTTATGATTATGGGGATCTCATTTTCACTTCTATGATTTGTTCCATGTTAAGATATTATAATCTCTTTTGCAGGTTATGATTTTCAAAAAGATATGATATGATTTTTATTTCCTTTATTTGCCCTTGCTGAGCATTTGAGCTCACCCTTTTATGTTTTCTTTTCCCCAGGTCAGGAAGATGGATATTAAGTATAATATGATAAAAGGGACCCTAGATATGATGAAATAAATGGGAGACACTGTAGAAGATTTATGAACCAGTTGTTTATGTTTCCTAGTTTCTAAAGACACTATACCTATACGGTCCTTTGTGGTTTTGTCATATGTTGTAATAAGTGTACTTCAATTTTGAAGTATTAACAATGTATGTAAAGTATGGGTCGTTATAGTAGTGGTGTTCATAATCATTATTATTCCAAAGTTAATTATTAATAGGCAGTTTAAGTCAGTATTAGGGATAAATTATAGTAATTTAATACGGATAAAATACCTTTAATTAGTGTTTCGTTTTTTATAATTCATGCTGAAATTGAAAATAAGTAGGTTTATATGATTGTTGATGATCAGGGTGTGTTTTATTAAATAAGGAATTAAATATTGATATAAATTTTACAGAAACAAAAAACCCTATATTTACACATTTATATCATATTATAAAATTAATTATTTTCCCATAGTCATTCATGATAAAATTCATTTTATTTTTCAAGTATATGGTTAAATCGACCCAAACATTAACATACCATGATTTAGTGAATTATTATGAGGTGGTTTTGTTATAATATCATTATACCAGGAGAATAATTTTATTATTTATTGTTCATTAGTATGATAAATTATAATTATAATAAAATATTATAATAATTAATAGAGATGAAAATATTACACAATTTGAATAAACAATCGTCCTCTTAGTATGATTATTTTATATTATTAAATTAACGATGATTGTTTATTGAACATATAATTAATAGGTTTACAATTTTTTTATAAATTAAACTTAATGTTACTATAAATACATTATTTATCCATTAATATAATCCTTATATCCATCACTATACGGTGGTTAAAGAAACAAAAAAGGTGACATCGTGGAGGCGGTAGTCCACACAACGCACAAACAATAGTCTTGTTTTACATAATGGATGGGGTATATAAATAATTTATGATAATAACATTTATATATTAACATTATTGTGTATAAATTATAATAATATTATTATATTATTTTTTAAAGAATAAAATTTAAAGTAGATAATTAAGAAGGAAACAAAGTAGTTGATAATACTCAAGTGAGGGACTTGAATTTTCCTTGGAAGTCTTATTAAATTTTAAGGTATTAAGATTAATATGATTGGATAGGGAATTATTTTCATGGGATAGTATTATATGGAGTGTAAAATAAAATAATTTAAATATTTAATTCAAAATATAACTGGTTGTTGAAGTGGTGAAGTTGTTACCCATTTATAAGTGAAGCAAAGGGTAGTTTTGGGAGAAACCCTTAAATTTTCAATAATGAAATATTTATATTCAAGTTTCAAAAGACAAAAATCGAAAAATATGATAGAAAAATGATTTCAGATATAAAATCACCTCAACCACTCCTTTTTATACATCTTTGGGTGATTTATGGGTTAAAAAACACTTTTAACCCAATCTACTCTTACCAATGTAATTAATTTCTATCCTTAGTAATTAATTTTAATAAACAAATATTAAGAGAGAAATTCTACCTAATTCGATAGGTTTAATTTATAATTTTTAAATAATTTTATTAAATAAAATTTCTAATGGTGTGAAAAGTTAGTGTAAAAGTAAATACACTTAATCGTGTAAAATTTTTTTTAGAGAAATAACATTTTAAGCATTAAATTTATATATATAATGTAAAATTATTTTGGATACTAGTTTTAATAAAATAAATTGAATTATTACAAAATCAATAAAGGATATGTATATTTAAAGGAAATAAAAAATTGGATATCCCTTGAAAAAGCTTCATTCAATGAAATGAACCAAAATGGTTTTTATATTAATATAAAATTTTAATTAGTTATAAAAAGGTTTTATATATGTTTTATAAGTTCAAATAATATTTTAAAATGTATAATTTTATTCCTTAAATTCTTATTTGATTACTTAAATTTTTTTCTAAACTTATAGGTCATTATTCTATAATGGTAAATTCATATAAATTTCAAGATTCATGAAGCCTGTTTTTTTACTAACAAACTAACTTTTTAGGAAAATATAAAAAATTCATACTAAAATAATTTCAATATGATGAATTTAAAAATTTATTCAGTTTGGTAAATTTAAAATTATTAAATTAACATATTAAATAAATTTATAAATATAGGATTTTAAAAATCAAATTTTGTGATATTTCATGATTCAGGATTTACCTGCAATAGTAGCATATTAGGTATTACATTCTCCCCCCCATAAATAAAATGTCCTCAAAATTTTGGTATATATCATATATTGAACAAATGTGGATAATCCTTCCTTATAGTCACTTTAGGATCTCAGGTTTCCTCTTCTAATTTTTGATTTCTCCAAAGGAATTTCACCAGGTGAGTATTCTAATTATGCAATACATGCTCTCTCATGTTATGAATATGGATAGGCTACTCATTATAAGAAAAGTTAGGCTCCAAATATTTTCCTTCATATATGAGAACATGTGTTGGATTTGAAAATTATTTCCTTTGTAATGAAACATTGAAGGCTTCATGTAATTTATAAAGGTTGGGCAACATAACCAATTAGTAAGCTATAGACCCAATTATATATATTTATATATATATATTTGATAAAATATGGATTCATTAATGTCAAAAATTAGTAGACGTACAGATGTGAATCCATGAAGGAAAATGGTCCAGCCAGATCTATTTGTCATCGAAGGGGCCTGATGCTGCCAACTGATGGGAAGCATTGTTTCCCTCCCTTTTGGTAATGGAGAAGGTGCATAATGTAATGCATTGATGGAGAGAGAGGATTTTCATGATGAGGGATCCAAAGGACTGAAGTCTGCCATCATTGAGGTTGATAGAATTGATAACAGTGAGGTAGTCTGATTCAAGGTTGATTTTATCCCATCCACGGTCTTTAGTGAGCATCATTCTAGGGAGGATGGAGGCAGCCTTGACCACCACAGGTTTCGAGAAAATGTGATGTGATTCATGTTTGGATACAATGATTTGACCAAGTTTATTCTGAGCCAGTAGGCCAAGGGAAACAGGTCCATCCTTGGGGAGAGACGCATCCACATTAATCTTGAGTATACCTTCCTGTGGCGGGCACCATAGGGAGGAAAAAGAAGGGGTTCCAAAGGATCCATTTTTTCCATTTTGTTGCTACTGACCCTCAATCTAGGAAAGGGCCCGTTCAATCCATAATATCATAGGTTTGTGAACATGGTTCAAAACGGAATCATTGTGGATAACCCAAATGATCCAGTCCATAACGCAAAGTGAGCCCACTTTAGCCGATGAGAAGGAGGAGCACCATCGCATCAGGAGAGAGGGGCGGTATGAGCCCATGTTCAGTGAAGAATCTGTAGTAGAGCTCTATTTATTCCAAATCTCCTTTGTAACCATGCATTGGATCATAGCGTGAAAGGGATATTTTAGGACATTCGGGTAGAAGGGGAAAAACCTGTCACTGGAAATATGTCAGAAGACGAGAATGATCATGGTGGGGAGGGTTCCTATGCACACTTACCACCAAAAGTGGTGGATTTCTGGGGGAAAATTGAGTTTCTAAAGTTATTTCCAGGGTCACCCTTCCCTAACATCTGTCTGAGTGCCAATAGTGAGCCGGTAACCAGATTTCAACATATAAGTTCCCGAGAGGTCATTGATCTAAAAGAGTTGGTTGGGGATTGCTTCTGGAACACATGGGGTACATAGGATAATTTTTTTTGTCTCTTTAATTAAACCATGTGTTAATATTTTCCATGCACCCCAACCCCCTGATCAGAAAAAAGGCACCTGAGAGTGGCATCTTCAAAACCTGGTTGGGAAGGGGAAGATGCACCTTCACTTGTGAAACTTTCAAGAATACTTCATCCCCAACTTCAAATTCCAATAATTTTCTTCAATTCTCCTCATAACCATTTTTTCTACGCTGGGGTGATTTAATATTATTCTAAATAGTTCATACTTTAATAGTTTCCTTATACATGTTCTCTCGGAAAACTAAATTTCTTCTCCAACAATTCCCAATACAGTAGAGTATGACATATCTTCCCATACAATGCTTTCCATGGTTCCATCTAGATGATCTAATAGAATCTATTTTTCTTGAAAACTACACCAATGGTAGATTATTTACCCACATACCTTGGAAGTCAAGAGATTATGATCTCAGAATTTCTTCCAAAGTCTATATAGTTTTTTCATACTTCCCCCATTAATATTTATATGATATGTGCTACTTCAATGTATCTTAGTGTCGATACCCCTTTGAATAATCCTTGATAATTTTTATGTGAATAGAGAGTCATGATCAAATAAAATCTATAGAGGTTCCCTATAAAGACTTATTATTTCATTGATATAGAGACATGAATGGTTATCAGTGGATAGAACATCTCTTATCACTAATAAATGGGTAGAATAAGGAAGATGATTAATGATGATCTATATAGCATCGTTCTTCCTTATAATCTTTTTAAATCTAGTTAAAAATTATATTTTAACATTGTATCGCATCAATATATGTATAGAAAGAGGTTGTGTGACTCACTTAGGATGTTGCCTTTCAACCTTTTCCTACTGGAATACTATGAATCTTGAAAAATATTCAGCAATTTTTAATTTCATACCATCCCACTAGAAATATTCTATTAAATACCAATAAATACTTTTCTTATGAGGATGTATAGATAAATTAAAGAAATTTTCTTCATTTATCTATTCCCTTTGCAACTCTGGTATGGAGAAACACATAAAAGCTTCCCAAAAATCTACACTACATCTCTATATATGATTTCTGTTAATTTCCCCTCATTAAATACTTCAATCATCCTTTGAAATTTATCATCATCCTTCTGGGAATTATTTATCCTTTCTAGTAAGGTTGGTTTAGAAATTACATAGAAAAAGAATGATTTCTCCCTTTTCCTAGAAATCACCATATCCATATTTAATAAATTTGTATATATGGGATCATTTTTAATCCTCATCATGGTAATAACTCCATGGTCTTACCTACTCAATACATAATCCACCATATTTTACTTCTTAGGGTAGTGGTGTATCGAGAAATAATAGTACTTAAGTTTCTCCAACCAACTTGTTTGCCTCATGTTGAGAACCTTCTAAGATAAGAAATAATTAAAACTCTTGTGGATCATATATATCTCATATATTTTACCATAGAGGTAGTTTCTCTATATTTTCAAAGAAAATATTGAGGCTATCGGTTCATGGTCATTATTTGGATAGGTCTGTTCATGGATTTTCAATTTCATTGATATATAGGGAATCACCATATCATTATGAATAAGTACACCACCAATTCCTTTATTCGATGCATCACTATAAATTATAAATCATTCCTTACCTAATGGTATTTTCATTACCAATTAATTAATTATTCTTCTCATCACCTCATCAAAACATTCCACACATTCCCTTAACCATGTGAATTTAACCACTTTACATGATTACTTGGTCAATGTATTGTCTAATCGAGAAGAATATTGAAAACCCCTGATAGTAACATTATAATCCCAGTAAAATTCAGATCTTGGTTATGTTTATCAGTGTAGGTCATTATTTGATTAACTTTGTATTTGAGCGGTCAATAGATATTCCATCCTTAGGGACAATATGGCCAAGAAAAAAATTCATTGAGTCGAAATTCACACATATTATACTTCCCATATAATCCGTTTTTCTAAGGGTCTCTAAAATTATTATTATAGGACTATCATTCTATCCATAGGTAATAGAGAATATCAATATTGAATTAGAGAATACCACTACAATGTTATCAAGATAATCATTGAATAATTTATTCATCATATCTATAAATAAATAAGGTTAATTAGACAATCCCAATGTCATTACCATAAACACATAATGTCCATACCTTGTTCAAAATTTCATCTTTGGTATATCATCCTTATTCACCCTTAACAGGTGATAAAAAAAGTTAAGATTGGTATTTAAAAAGTATCAGGATCCTTGAAGTTGATCAAATATGTAATAAAATTATGATAAATGTTACTTATTCTATATGGTGATTGAATTTATAAATATATAATCAATGCATAATCCCATGGACCCATCCTTATTTTTCATTAGTAAAATAGGGGATCCCCATAGTGAAATTCTAGGGAATATAAATCTATTATCACTCAACTCCTAAAGATATTAATTTAACTTGATTAACTCTATTAGTTTAATTATATAACAATTTTTAGATGTTATCAATTCATTAAGTATGAGTTCAATGGAGAACTAAACTTCACACTCTGGTGAATGACCATGTAATTATTATGGAAAAACATTAATGAAATTTTGTACCATGGGTATATCCTCTAATAATAGGATACCTTCTTTATCCATATATATCACTTGATATTTCTTGCTATCTAGAATTTCATTAATTTTGGTTTATAATGGAGGATCTTTAAATGAATCAGATGATGATTTTCCTCTCAAAAGATAAGATATTACACCTCCTCTTCATGAATCATAATCTTCTTCTCATAGAAATAAATATTTTCATTTTACGTTGAAATCTAAGTTATTCCAAGGATTATATCAATGTAAAACATAGGTATAATAAACAAGTTATCCAATACAGTACACCCATGCATCTTAATTGTAATTTTATCAAATATCTTTATTTCTATAAAACTCTCACTTAGTGTCTTAACATATAACTCCATTACTAGGGTGCTAGATAAATATATAATTTTTAATGAAAACATGGAATATATAAATGAGAAAGAAGGTCCAAAATCAAATAAAACATCATAAAATGTTAGGGAAATGATCAATGTACCTACTAACACTTCAAAATCCTATCACTCTTCTAATAGGTACATTTTTAAAATTTTATTGGTTTTCCTTTTTCATTATCTGGGTAAGGCCGAGAACGAAATGGGAGGATTCCTCTAATGGTGAAGTTAGAGATTTTTTAGAATTTCTGGAATGAAATCTAATAATTCTAAATCATTATGGGGTATTTCCTGATTTTTAATAGGGTTACTAAAAATATAAATCATAAATGATATTATATCCATTTTTAATGAAAAGGCAACAGGTTTTTCAGGGAAAATGGGGTTTAACAATTTCACAATCTATAATTGGGTTACACATCGTGTAAAGTCCCAAGGACTGTTTTTAAGTAAGAAGCCTAGATTATGTTTCTTTTTTTATTCCTCGAAGATCCCTTTATCTTGAAGTATATCCTTCCCCCAAGAATTTTGGGAGTCCTCCAACCCTTTTAGGTATTTTAGTTCAACGATTGATCCTCGTTCCAGTCATTATTTATTGGTTTTGGTGTGGTTGGTGTACATTATTGAGGTATGTGGATTTCCCCATTTCTATTGACCCCTTTTTCTAAATTTAATCTATCTTGATATTTGGATTGGATTATAGGGTTTCCATTGATGTTGTTGGGGTTATGTTGTTGGTGGATCCCATTGCGGGTGTGTGTGACCTGAATTTTGAGGTTGTCGGTTGCTTCTCTATCCTATTTTTTATAGAAAAATATTTTTATGTTTTTATAAATTTATTTTTAAATAAATTGGTATAAAATTGAAATGATTTTTTGTGTGTGTTTGGAAGAGATTTTGAAGAAAATTGATTTTTCCTTGGTTTTCGATAGATGAAAAAAAGGTTATTTTCAAATCATTGACTGATTTATTAAAAAAGTGAGTATGGTTACCATATTAAATTTTGAATTGCATAAATGGTTTTTAATTTTTTTTAAAATATTGAGATGATTATGAAAACGAGCACATGGGTTACCCAGGGTACTAGGTGGAAGGTTTATCTTGAGGTCATCATCAATTGTGGGGGTTCACTTTTGGGGTGTTACTCTTGTCATAGAGTGTAGATAATTGGCTCTAGGTAAATATATGATTTTGGGATTTCATAATTTTGATTGTCCCCCTAGTATTGAAGTGTAGATAATTAGATCTAGGTATCATATTGCACTGATCATATATTTTTTTCATACAAGTAGTCTACTGCCTGACATGCTGTATTCCTTGGTGTTTTGATACCTGTGATGCTACTATTGTTATGTTCTGATTGGATTTGTACTATTTTAGCCTTGATATTCATATTGTTTCTTTTGAAAAATGATATGAAAAATGCGCTTTGAAATTGATATACCTTCCTTTGTTTTAGAACTATGGAAAAGGAAAATGTTTACCATGTTTTCTAAAAAACATCTTTACGGCTTATCATGCCATGTTTTATTTGAAATGAGAATACATTAATTGTTATAAAGACTATTTTTATAGAGAACCTGGTTGATATACTATGGATCATGTTATCTCACACCTTGTTCACCCCTTTGGTAGTTCATAGACCTGTGTATGTCTTTCAATGTAGGGAAATGGAAGGTGTGATAGTGAGGCGGTAGGTATTCATATTAGCTAAGTTAGGTAGATGTTGGTGAGATGGTGGTAGGTTTACCACATTATCACATGAATTAGTTGCAAGTTTTTGTTTTCCATTGAGGTTGTACTTGTCTCTTGGATTTTTCAGCTACTTTAGTTGTTGTTTTTTGCACTATCTTCTTACAGTTATGGAATATTGATATATACATCAGAATTACATTGTTTCTTAATGCTTTAGTATGTATATATTTCCATGTTCTTCATTTAGGTTAGGAAAAATATATCCCTTGCTGTGTTTTTTCAGTGCTCGGGTGCTTGTCACCAGCCAATGGAGACCAGGAATGCCATTAGGGTATGTAACAGATCGGTTCGGGTGCCAAGTTTTTGGGAACCTTGGTTGTTTCATTACAACCACGTCATTAATAAAATCTAATTTAGTTGTTTTCATCACATATGATTGGCCATTCTCTATTATACTTTTATGTGGTAAGTTTCCTTGATATTTGGTGAATTCGTTTTCATAATATTCCTTTTACCTGCATTTAAAGCATTGAGCATAAATATATTCCATCTATCCCTTTCATTGGTGATATTTTTGGACGTTTTCTCTACACTTTAACAAACAATGGATTCATTCCTGTAAGCCATATTGTGTTTCATTCTATAAATATCACATGTGGGAAATATCATCAATCATTTCTTCACTTTAGCTATATCATTCTTCCCATGATGATCAACCAACCTATTCCACTCATAATTTTCCTTAAATATGAACATCATAGGGAAATCATTCTCTATCTTAATGTGATTAGGTGTATATCATCATATGATGAAATGGTTTGTGATACCAAATCCCTTCAAAATATTGTTTTAGCCCATCAATGAAATGATCAATCTCTATTTCATGTCTACGTACATAGTTCCCAGCATGTCAACTAACCTTATAAAGTTATCTTTTTTACCCAGCTAAATTTCCCTCCCCCTTTTTCCAAATATTGTGGAACTACCATGCTAATTATTTTCTTTTCTTAGGAGGAAATTATTTTTCATTGAATACCTCCATGAAATTTCATAATTACATGCACTTTATCTCATCTTCTTCTATTGTGTTTTGAATTAATGACCACCATTGTATGAATGTCCTTTTAGATGATAGACATCAATGATTAATTTTTCCCTTTGACTACTTCCCTAAGTAAGAAATATCTTCTCTAGGGACTTGATCAACTAGTTGAATACCAATGGATTAGTTGTTACTCTAAACACTAGATGTTTTTGTCACAATAACTGATCAAACATAGTTACACAATGTTGTGAATCCATGGGATGCTCTATCTAGGAAAGATTATTTTTCACAACTTGGGTCAATTGTTTTAATATGGTTATGAACTAATTATCCCCAACACCATCTTCATTAACTTTTTCTAGGGGAATATTCCTACATTGACTATGAGTGTTGATATGGTTCCCATTCCTCCCATTAGTCACCATCTTACTACAATGGCATAAATATAATTAGCTCAGAATATTAAATTATAAAATATAATCCTTGCTATATTTTCTAGAGTGTTCCCAATAAATAATTAGGATTTTCATAGTACTTTTTCTATATAAATTGGTTCCTATAAATATAATCCACAACATTTCTACTAAACTTTATTTGAAACCAATAGTTACATCCAAAACTCCAGAGACCTAGAGTCGATAGTTATATTACATTATAGGTATAAAGAAAAATATTTATTAAAAGATTGATAATTTTAGTAGTGTTTCAAGATAGGATACATACATATATTACTCTATAAAACCTATGATACAACATAAAGCTATTGTGAGGACATTATTAAGCCTTCTATTATATCCCTAAAAATTTAACATAGTCCTCCTCTAGATTTCCTAGGGAAAGGAAAATAAATATGGGTGACCTAATATGTTAAATATGGGGAAGCATACAATAGAATCATACATAACATAAACATGGAATAAGTGATATTGAAATAACAAATGATAAACATGAAGACATAATTAAATTAAAATTTATGGAATGTTATATCCATGAAAATAAATGAAAACATGGATAATAATAATTATTGATCTCATACGGATGGAATTTATAATTTTAGACATAAAAAACTTATTATAAAGGCCCTTTCCCAAGTCACATTATTATCATGAGAAGAGGAATACACCAAAACCCAACCTATTTTTTCTTATGATACTCATTGATACATCGAGGGGAAATATAACTTTCCCCCACCCATCACATGATTAAGACCAATACATTCACTATAAGATCCATCATGCCCTTTCATATCATTACATATGGAACATATTATTAAAAAAACATATATATTCATATATTGAGAAATAAATACATAAAATAATTCCACATCCAATAGAATGATGTTTATTTTTATCATAACGTCCCTTAATCTACTTAGAAATAATTTAATTTCATCAAATTAACATGAAATACCCATATAAAAATATAGTGGAAAGGGTACTTGTAATGTGATGGGTTATACATGGATGATATTAATTGGATTTAATATATTTACTTGGTATGAGTCCAAGGAAATAGTTTGAATAATTATTCATCATGGTTCATTAAGAGAATGTAAATATTTCAAAGTATATCCCATGGGCGAGTCTCGCCAGGTGTGTAGTATTAATCATATTCATCATGAATCATGGTCATGATTGATTCAATTTTCATACAACCATTTTTAGGTTTATTACCCCCATTTATTTTGTGCCACATCTCCATCAACATTCTATTATCCATGTAGTGATGTATTTTCTAGGAAATTCAACACATTTTGACTTTACTAAAACATAGAATATTTTTTCCACAACGAAAAAGGTAACTCAAGAATCAAAAGAATATGATAGAGTGATAAAAATATGTACTTGTAAAGCACTTATATTTCATGAGTAACATGGTTAAAATTATTTCATGATAATTTATGCACAAAAGAAAAGAAAATAAGTGGTGGTTATAATATCAGTCCCAAAGAATGTAAATTGAGACAAAAAACCCCACTTACGGCTTTGGTGGAAATTAAAATATAAATCTTGAAATAGAGGAATTAAACATGATATTTAAATACCATGAATAAATTTATTTCATATAAATATCTCATATAGGAATTACATACCCCATATAAAAAAATTCAGTGTATAGTAAAAAATTTGTCTCAAATATAAGAATTTGAGATGGAAAACCATTACCTATTTTCCTGAAATCCTTGAAAATACATTAACCTTATGTATAATAAATATAGATATATTAACAAATTAATTAAAAACCTTACTCATTTTCATTTTCTATCATAATCTTCGTAAATAATCATTCTCCATTGGAATTATCCTGATTCTCCACATCAGTTTTTTATAGTTTTGAATGTTTGTACTAGTTTCATAACAATGGGGTTAATATTATTTATTATTCCAAATTTAATCATTATTAGGTAATTAAATTCAATTTTAGGGATTAAATATAGTAATTTATAATTTTTCAAATCCCTTTAAGGATTTTCTGAGTCTTTCTCCTTAAATAAGAAATCAATACTGATCATGTTTCTGTGATTCTTGATGGTCGGAGTGTGTTTTCATAATGAATGAATTAAATTTTAAAATAACATTTATAGAAAAAAACATACCTATATTTATATATTTATATCATTTTATACTTGCAATTTTGTTTCCATAGTTATTCATGATATAAATTCATAGTATTTTTCAAGTAGGTGGTTAAACCAAACCAAACAAGAACATACTCTAATTTAATAAATGATTATGATGTGGTTTTATTATAATATAATTATACCCAGAGAATAATGATCATATTTATTTTTTAATAGTTTTATAAATTATAATTATAAGTAATTATATTAATAATTAATGTATATCAATATATTACACAATTTGAATAAATATTGTTCCTCTTAGTAAACTTATTTTAAATTATTAAATTAATAATAATAATTTGTTGATCATATCATTAACAGGTTCTGTAAAACATCATAATATAACCTTAATGATATCATAAAAATCATATTTATCCTTTAATTACTTCATTATATCCATCCTTTAAATATGGTGAAAGAAACAAAACTTGTGACATCGTGGAGGTGATAGTTCATACAACACACGAACAACGGTTTTGTTTTTACTAGTGGATGGGTTATATGAATAAATAATGATAATAATATTAATATAGTAACATTTTCACATATAAAGGATAATAAAATAATTATATTAGTGTGTTGGGAATAAATTTGAAAGAACATAATTAAGAAGGAAACTAAGTTGTTGATAACACTAACAATGGGGACTTGAATATTCCATTGAAGTGGACTTAAATTTGAATGGTTTAGGTTAATTATGAATTACCATGTGATTATGTTCATGGGATAGGTTTCTAAGATTAAAAAATGTCATAGTTTTAATAGGTAATTTTAAATATTAGTGAGTCATTTAGTGGTGGAGATGTTTCCCATTTTTAAGTGAAGGGAATGGTATTTTTGGGGGTAACACTTACATTTTCACTAATGTAAGGATACTATTCAAGTTTCAAAAGAAAAAACATGGAAAAAACATGATTTTAAATTTAGTGTGGATCTAAACTCACCTCAATAATTTCTATTTTAGAAAAATTGGACTGATTTATGGGTTTTTTACCTTTAAACATTTACCATAATTTACTTTTACATTGGTGATTTATTTCTAACCTTAGTAATTAATTTTAATAATAAACATTAAGATTGAACATTTACCTAACTTTATACCAATAATTTAAAATTTAAAATTAATTTAATCAAATAAAATTTCAAATGATGTGAAAAGTTAGTTTCAAAATAAATACACTCATTCGTGTAAAAACTATTTTTAGAGAAACGAACTTTTAAGCATTATATTTATCTATTAATTAAAATTATGAATAAAGGCTCTATAAAGGGTTAATTGTATGATAATTATAGATAAAATATTTATATTTTTTAGTCGTCTCTTGGGTATTACATATTGAAACCAAGAAAATAAACTTACTATAAAAACCATAAAATTCCATAAACCACACTTAATATCCCAATGTAAATGAATTCCCAAACCATTTACCCTTTAAAAAATAGTTAAAAGACTATAAGTACTCATTATAAATATGTCACATTTTTATAAATAAAATTAAACAATTAAAAAATTGTATATAATTCATACTTTATAAATTAAAATTAATTTTATATCCCATGCATAATTTATATTTCTAGGACAATAGAAACACATGGATGCTCCTACCTTGGTCAAGTAATGACAACGAGAAATCACCAAAAATAATGAGATAAACGCTCCAAGAGGGAATCACACACCACATGAAACAAAACATATCGTATATTATAACTAAAAAACACTTATGTTTTAGCCTAGAGTAATAAAAAATGATATAGGGGAGGAAAAAAAGGAAATTAGAGAGGATAATAACCCTAACTTAGGAGGAATCGACACGAAATCACAAGGATTAGAGGCTAGAGATTGAAATGTGAAGGAGGGAGGAAGGGGAGTTCATTCACATTCCATACATATGATTAATATTCAATTAATGTGAGAGATTTTGTAATGTGAGGATGAATTTTAGGTTTAAATTAGGGTAGGGTAATTTTATTTATTTTATAATTTTGAAATTCTAGGTGCCTCTCACGGTTGTCATACTATTTACCAAACTATGCACCAAAATTGTTCTCTTCACTAAGGGAACAAGGTAACCCCCATGGTTGGTCCAAATGGTGTTTAAAATAATACATTGATCATGAAAATGGATCATATAACTTATATACCCCATTTACATGGTCACCACATGGTTAGTACATACCATGTGGGCTAACAGTGTGTCTTGCACTACATTAAAAAATTTATTTTTTCATGAAAACTCATATCAAAACTCAAATGGAAAATAATATACTCGTAAATAAATAAATAAATAAGGAAAATAAATATTATTGTGTGTTAATTCTTCTCACCATAATACTTTAAACCCCACTAAGTCACCAAATTCAAAAAGAGACAAAGTGAAAAGTAATCTCAGCCTAAAGGAATTAATATCCCAAACAATAACATATAAATTGGTCCAAAAATTAATAAAATCCTGAACCAAGGTATAAACCTCAAATCTAAAAGTCACACCCTACAAGATCAAGTGGGGATATAAATTGGAGACCCATAATGGGTCTCCCCACCATTTAAGGACTCAACTAACATGGCAGATCAAAAGGAACAAAATCATTTCCAAAATATTTCTATGAGACAATAAATAATTACTTAACCAAGAGACATGTAAAAGCACTGAAGAAGACATAATAAAATACATTTAGGTACTTAAGTGTTCATGTAAGAATGTTTAGAAACCGTAATGTAGTATATAGTAAATAAAGAGTAAAAGAAGATCCAACAAGTATTAATATAAAACATGCATCATGGGAAAAACACCCTAGGGTCTCTAAGGCTAGGGGAACCTAGAAAATAAATTCACTAATTAGGTAGACCCTAAACTAGTGGAAAGAGTATTCAAATTATTGGATAGTGGTAGAAACATATTTACTTCATTGGTGATATCTAATGAAAGGGAACTCATCTCGATCTAGGATTTCCTACACGGGTATACGGGCTTCCCATGCGGTTTAAAAACATCAAAACAGTTGTTAGAAAACGTAATTCTCTCAAGAGACCAATAAAAAAATTCTTTTACAAAAATATACCATGAAAAATTTCTACAATTAATCTAAAAAGGATTCATTGGAAACACATTTCTTTTTAATCAGTCCACAAAAACTATAACACACTTTTTTAAACTCCATTTAAAATAAATTCCTTTATAAAATTCCAAATAGGCCATCAAATTATACTTTAGAGATAAATTTTAAAAATACCATTTGAAAACGTATTTAAAAACAAAATTCAAATAACCAATTTAAATTTTAAATATTCCCTTTATTATTATAAACATATTCATATATATATATATATGTATACACACATCACATGATGCAAATACTCACATATTTCATATGAAGATGTGAATTTATATATATATAGTTATGTGTATAAACAACCGACATAGTGAAAGGAAATTAAAAAAATTGAAATTAGGGAAATCATGAAACCAAGAAGATAACCTTTTTTAAAAATCATAAAATTATATAAACCATAGAAAAGGCCTAAAGCAGAAGAGATACCCAACCATTTCCCCTATATAAATTAGTTAAAATACTGTAAATACCCATTCAAAAAATATACCCTTTTATAAATCTCTTTAAAAAATTTAAAGAATATAAAACATTATTTATTTTTAAGGGAAAATTAATTAAAAATCCGAGCATATTTTTTATTTCTAGGAGAAGAGAAAACAATAATAATCTATCTAGGTCATGCACAAATGATGTAAAATCGCTAATAATGGTGAGAGAATGGATCCAAGAGGGAATCAAACACCAAAGTAATCCCAAATTACAAGATATTATAACTAAAACCAACATATGGCTTTGATTATAGTGATATAAGATGAGATATGGGATAAAATAAAAGAAATTTGATAGTAGAGAAACCATAACCTTGGAGGAATCGACACAAAATCATATTAAATAAAGCTCAAATATTGTAGTGTGAATGATGTATAAAGGGAGAGTAGTATGTTCATCCTCCACGAGTTTCATTGAATATCTTCATGAGAGATGTATGATGCAGAGGGAAATTTATTTTTTTAAATTATAGTAGAGAAATTTTACTAATTTAGTCATTTAAAAACTTTGATGCCTCAACAGCTGTCACACAGTATACCAATCCATTCTCTAACCGTGAAACCTTCACTGGGTACGCAATTTCACCTAAACTTTTTTTATAAGTAGTTAGGAAAATCATGAACCCACCATGAAAAATGGCTCTTCCAAATTATGGACGTCATTCGTGTTATAGTATCACGGTTGGTACTAACTGTCCGGGTAATCAAGCAGCCTACACTTAATTTTCAAAATTTGAATTTTTGAAGAAAAATCAGCTCAAACCACTATAAAAAAGCATAGACTCATAAATAAATTAATTACTAAGGGAAATAAAAATCATGGTGCGGTGGTTACAGTTTTCTAGGATTAATTTTCCATCCAATAGTCAAAGACGTTAAAGAATTTTTTAGTCTCACAAAAAGTAATCATGACAATATGTAAGTATTTTGATAGGGATGATCTCATTTCTCTTTATTGAGAAATTAAAAATAATATATGAAAAATATTGAAAATAAATTATACTTTTTTGATTAGTTCTTTTTCTTTGATTAAAAAAAAAATAAATTATTTGAAAATAATATAAAATAATAAACATATTTATTAGAATAATTTTTGAAAATCATTTGTAAAATAAATATAAGAAATTTTAATTTAATTTATATATTTTTTATTATTAAAAAAATAATAAATTATTTTTTACTTTTTTTGATTAACTGAAATCATAAAATACATGTAAGTTTTAGTTGTTATAAACATTTTTTATTTTTTTATTCTTTAAAAATGTGAGTGGGAAAAATAATGAATGTGTTTTTTTAATTTAGATTTTTTAAAATATAAAAAAAATATAATTATTGTTGTTTTCAAAAATATTAATTTACTATCAATTTCACCATGGTAAATATGTATTCTAGTGCCCTATTTTAATTCATTTTTATGTGAAACATTTCATTTGAGATTTCCACTAGAAAATGTATAAAAAATTGTGAGTTGGACCATTAAGTTACTCAAGAGTTTATCTCCCCATTCCAAAAATTTTATTTATTTATATGACATAAGTAACCTATTTAAATGGTGAATTTTAACCCATATATTCAAAATAAAATATTTATTTCATAAATTAAGTAATAAATGACTCTGATTTAACTAGAATGTACATTATAATCTTAAGAGATTGATAAATTCCAACACAATACCAAAAACTAGTAAAAGATTTATTGCCCACCTCATGACCCCTCTCTTGCCCAAAAAATCCTTAAACATTCTTTCCCCAACCTTCTCTTTTTTCCTCATCTTTATTTATCATGAAACTCTACAATTAAACCCTTTTTTTCTAATGTGTATGCTTATGGACGCACCCATTTCTCATTAACTATCCCCTTTTCTCTACCCCTCAACATGTGTAGTATGATTAAATGATGTATTACACTATTGACTTTTAAAATCATTGTAGAGTTTAAGCTTCATTATTATATCTAATATTCATTTTTTCCTTTATGTAACGTTTGTTTTAATTGAATTGATCTTATCCACTTTATAAATAGTTCATGTGTGTATGAGAGAGGATTAAAAAAGTGCCATGTCTTTTATCTACCCAATTTGTATCTATTTTATAATGTATCAAATATATTTACAAATTCCCTTCTTTATTGGGTCAATATGGTTTTTCCTCACTCTATTAAATTTATGATGTTTTATTAACCTAAAAATTAGACTTAAAATTTACAATATCATGGGAGAAACTTAGGAATATTTATTTGCACTGTTATGGAATGGTTGGACAAGTTCTCATATGGGTTTGAAATAGTATGAAAAAAAATCTATGTAAATATTTAGGAATTCACTGTAAATTTTAGTGGGTTTTTTTCATATTGATTTTTTAATGTTATGGATAGTTTTTTTTCATAATTACTTTCCTTCAAAATATACAATACGTAAAAATCATATTCTATTAAATTTTCCTTTAACTCATTCATTTCAGTTTATTTTTATTGATAAATAAAATATAGGTTGAAAATGATGAATAAGAAATTAAAATAGAAAAACATTTACAAAAGGATTGATGAATCAATAAATTTACCTTTATACCAACAAAAATACCTCATGTTCATGGGTTTTACTAGGAATGAATATTTATATTCTAGAAAAGTTGAATGAGTAAACAATTATCATTGGAAGAAAGATTGATTGAAATATTGATAATAATTATAATATATATACTAGTTCATTTAATTATGTTTCTTTAAGTATTGGGATAAATTCTTGATGCTTCTAGTCATTTTACTATCATTTATTTTTAAGGAATATATAGATATTAAAAGAGTACTTTTCTATTATTTTTTCCAATCTTATTTAGTATTCTTTTTAATGTATTTACTTGAAATTTATTTGAGAAAATAATTGTGTTTTTATAAAAGCCATTAGACCTAAATTTCAATATAAAACTACTTAAATAATTGGTTGACGAGAACATTTTAAATAAAAAATTTTAAAATCTTATCTATAAGAACTTATCATAAAAAATAAGTGATATAAATAGTTTAAACTAGTTTTTTCAAAAAAATCCTTACACTAAGTTACTATATGCTATGAAATTACGCCAATTTTGGTGCTTATAAGTGTTAAATGATTAGTTTTTAGTTCATTTAATAACTCATTATTCAAATGTCTCTAAAATAAAATTCGTTGAAAAGTTACCCCTATCATTGAATAATGGAACTAGATATAATAAAATAGATATTTTTAATGATTGAACATCATAACCTATATCTAAATCCAAGCTAGGGTCTCTAAAATATGATAATTTGTAGCTCAAGGATTCATATAATATGAAAATTTATAACAACGATAGTCTTATAGAGAAACAAGATGAAACTTCAAAGTCAAATAATGTGGATTTCATCCAAAATATTTTCATTACTATCAAGAGAGAGGGAGTTACTGACAGAGTCATATTTTGTTTATATTTTTTTAACGAAAGAATGATGTTTTTTACACATTAGTTTATTATTCTTAATGAGGTTTAAATGGTTTTTTGATTAATATAAGGATAACACAAATGTTTATAAAATTTTAAAAAAATGAATTTAGAATGGTAAAGATAGTCAATGTTGGATCACGAAGCAGTGCGGTGGAAAACTGAATTATTGAAGGTAGATTGATGTTGCATTAGAGTCAAGGGAAAGTCAAGGACCAAGTCTAATTCCTATAAATGGAGAACTGGGCTGAAACAGAGTGAAACTGGTTCTATAATAACATTACATGTCATTAAAAACATTCACGGTGTGTAATTGGAGGAATGAAATCCATAAAACATTTTGTGAAAAGTTCAATCCCATATATTACACATTGTGAATCCACTATTCATGATGTGAATTATTTCATAAATCATAGGTTTTATACCACACATTAAACATTGTGAAACACTATTACATGATGTGAAACCTTCAGAAAGGACAAAAATGGGGTGGTTTTGATGCAAATTTTTGGAGAATGTCCTTTTATGATCATGCACACAAATAACCATTTATGATGTAATTTATAATATCCATTTAACATGTAAGTCCTTAAAAAAGATATCAAGGTCAGATTAGAAGAGGACCATTCATCAACTATAGGTTCTGGCACTGCGTTGTGGTGTTAGGGTTTAGATGCTTTAGGTTTTTCTTTTCTTTTTTATTTCAATTTTTTTTGTATTTTAATGTGAATTTATATTTTAGTAATAGTGTTTCCCTCTTCTTCTTCCAACCCCCTTTATCTCCCAATCCCGCTTTTCTATTTTATTATCTCTTCCCATCTTCAACCATGATCTCTTTTCACATTTTTATGGAAAGTGACAAACATGAGGCTTGGCCCAGGGGGAGGTTTCATGCTTTTATTTAATATTTCTCTGAAAAATGTTTAATTTTATGATTAATTTTTGGTGGATAATAGTAAAATGCCCCGGTGTGGTGAATATCCACCATGATATGAATCTATAATTCATACCTACTTTCTACTGAGGGGGGGGGGTACAATTTTATTACATGGACGTGGTTTCCTAGTGAGTAAAAATACCCACTAAAGGTAGACAATATAAATCCATTTTTGATGTAAACTTATTGTCAAATTTAATTTAAACAAGCAATAAATAATGAAAGAACCCATAAATCGAACTCTCGGACAAAGACCTTTCTTCCCTAATTTCATTCTGTTTGTATCTCCATGTTAAGAAAGTGTTATTTTATTGAATTTAATTTATTTTTTAAAACCCAAAACCTAAAATTTAATTGCTTTAGAAAATTAATAAAAAAACAAAAATTGTTTTAGGTGTAATAGAATTAGTGATTTAACCGACTCCAATGCTCCTCAAGTGAGATATCCTAGGTCAAAATCTATACTGCATTAGAAAAATAAAATTTTCTTTTGAAACACCATATGATAGGTGTTTACTGCGTATTTATATGAATGATGATCACATGTGAGAACTTTTAATATATAAAAAATAGCTCAGAGACTTGAGGGAGCGATATGATTCAACAGGCTTCATGTTTCTCCATCCACTCAACTACTATATTGAGATGGTCAATTCGGACACAACCCAACCCACCATGTGACACCCATGGTTTCAATTACTTTAACCTTTTTTTATATTGTAAATTTACAAAATACTTGGGTTGTGTTTTGAGAGTTTTTTGGAAGGTTTTGGAGTGTTTTGAACGTGTTTCTGAAGGTTCATAGTTTGAGAATGGTTAGTATAAATAGTTCACTATGCCCAAGAAAATGTGAAAGTGGGTATGGGATTCACTGGGTAGGCACATGGTTAGTGCATAGTTTGGAAAAACCATGTGAGTTCCTAGGGGAAACTATATATGGTAAATAGATGGAAAAGAGGATCGGAACATTGTTTCTAAAATAGTGTAAGCTAACTATGTGAGGAGTTGGACTTAAGATAGTATCATCTCATAGTTTTCATATAGATTTCCAAAGCATGTGTCCCTAAAGACCTTGTCTATTAGCACATGCATGGTTGACACAGAGATTGAAAAAAATGAGACCTAATTGCGTGACATACATCTAATGCCTCAAAATCTGTTTCTTTAGTTCAAATTAAGGCCTAAATAGTCTCATTAGTCTTATTTTATCTTAGGGTCTTAAATTCATCTTCCTATCTAGAATATCATGGAAACTCCCTTAGTTTTGGAAGAGACTTATAGGAAAACCAAGTGTGTTGGATATCAAAAATAATTGATTAGTCCTTATTCTACCTTTTCTTACTTGTTATTCATAGATACACTCTCATCCTCTACCTATGATCCATATATTTTTTCTATTATAGATAGATCTTTGTTCTATGATGTGAATCTTTGTGATATATTATTGGATATATTGAAGGGAAGGTATTGTGAACCCGTATCTAGTCATTTTTAGTGTCGTTCTTCATTTTTTCCATTTTTTGATAGGTAGGTGGCTTTTCTCTTAGATCAACTATTCTGGAACATGAAGTCATAATTTTTTTAATGTTTTCTGTTTAAATTTCTATTGAGATTTTGTGTGATTTTGTCAAGGAAACCTGTCTGGTTTATGTGTTGGAAAATAGAAAATTGCAAGGATTTCATAGAAATCTCTTTGATTTTAATTTTTAAATGATGATTTCAAAATTATGTTATGATTTTGATATTTTTAAAGTATTTGGAGAAATCATTTTATAGGAATAATTATTTTATGTGAAATTTTTTGTGACATAATTTATCATAATTGGGTTGGGGTGTGTTTAAATTGGATGCATATGGACGAATGTTACTCTATCTTGGTAGGATGGATTTTGGTCACAGAGTGCCACTGTCAATTGTAACACTAATATTGAGTGTATATTTGTCCATATATGGATGTGTGTGTGTATGAATGAACATGGACAAGGATACTACAAATAATAATGGATTAAAATAATATTTTCTATGTTTTTATCCATGGAATCTTCTTATGAATTTAAGTAAATGTTTTTAACTATTTATTAACTGTTTTGTAAAAAATGTGGTAATCAATTCTTGTCTCTGTTGAGTTTGTTGGGAAGTCATTGGGGGGATAAAAATTGAGTTTATACTCACCCCATATTTGGAAACTTTGGTGAATTTCCATATGTTCTATATTAATACATGGAAAAGGGGTATATATTTTATTTATATAGAGATGAACATTGATACCATGGTATTGGAGAATGGGATTGGATCTTGGATATGGTTCGGGTGGTACATGGGATCATGTGACATGATTACTTTGAGTCATGCTATCTTTTGGTTTTTCCTCTTGATAATTCATGTTCTGTTGTTTCTATGATTTTTTATATTGGATTATTATTTGGGTTGTTTTATTTTTGATAATTCATCATATAGGAGGATTGGATGTTTATGTTTTATGTTGTCGGGTCTTTTTATATTTCATGGAAAATCATAGCCCAAATGTTTCATAATCCCTTACAATTTATTTCTACCCTTTTTTTTCATGGGGATGTCACCTAAGGATAGTGCACTCCTTATCTTCTCATGATAATGATTTATGGTGTGATTTTACAAATGGTATTAGTCATGGTCGGTCCATATATCTCATGGGATGGTATCAAGGAGATAATAATATCGAAACATGTAATCCATAGCTTAAAAAGACATAGAAATATTATAATGTTGAACTTCAAGTTAACAGGATTGTTTGGGTACAAGATTGTTCTAAGACACTTCTAGGTGCATTTTCATCTCATTACAGTGGGTTTTTTCATTGAGTTTTTTATATCATGGATTGCGATTGAGACTTCCCACTAGGACTGCATTGTCCATTTTGAGCTTGATAATTTACGTAAATGATTAAAATGGTCGACCTAAAAAATAATGGTTATTTCATACTAGTTATGGTGAATTGAAGTTAATTAATCCTTCAATTGATAGTGCTTGATAACTAAATGGAGTTTTTTTGGTTATAGAGAATGGAACTGGGTACACCTTGTAAGAATCAACAAAAGGAATTAGCTAATAACATGATTTCAAATAAGCCATAGGTGAACCAAAAACTATTTCAAATCATCATTCATGTTCTTCAAGTCATAGAAAGAGGAACTAAGAATGACTAACCTATACATATGGACCACTTAGTTAAGTTCCAAATGAAAAACCAACCAATCTGTCTAGGGATTCTAAGCCTGAAAATGTAGTAGTGTGGTTGAATCCGATGAACTCAATCCTTAAATTTTTGGGTACACTAGCCAAATTGAAATTCAAATTTGAAAATTATATTCTAGAATATATTGCATTCCAATGGTGAGATTTAGCTGCTCAAGCTAAAGTTGACTAAGGCATTATGTGGGAGGACATTGAAGACTTATTAAAAGAAAAATTATATCCTTTCATATTTATAATTACAAGAATAAAAGATTTATTTAACTTGAAATAAGATGTTGTATCCATTACATAGTCTGAAGTTATGTTTATAAACATAGTCCACTTTTAACTGGAAGTTTCCGCGAGTGCGTCCTTAAAGGAACACATATTTGAGTCTGGACTACAACTAGAAAATCTATTAAAGATATTTTTTTGTGTATAATAGATTATACAGAAATTGTAAATAGAGAAGTAGTGGAAGAATGATATATTTCTGGAAATCCAGTAGGAGGGGGTATGTTAACTAAAAAAACTATAATTTAGAGTTGTGTTTCAGGAAATGTCACTAAATTAGAGACACTTCCTGAAAAAATTTGATAAAATAACAATTATTCATAAAAAACATATTTAAATTAGCGATGCTTCCTAAAATCATCCCTAATTTAGGGATGCTTCATGAAAAATGTCTCTAATTTAGCGATGTTTTGTAAAAAACGTCGCAAATTTAGAGACACATCCTGGTAAATGCTACTAAATTAGTGATGCTTCCTATAAAAAGTCACTAAATTAGTGACGCTTCATGGAAAACATCTCTAAATTAGCGACACTTCCTAGAAAATGTCACTAAATTAGCGATGTTTCTTGTAAAACATCATTAAATTAGAGAAGCTTCCTAAAAGTGTCACTAAATTAGAGACGCTTCATGAAAAATTTGGCTAAATTAGCGATTCTTTCAAGAAACTTCTCTATGAATATATATATTTATATATCACATTTCTTCACATGAATGTAAATATATATTTAGATATATATATATATATATATATATTAATATATATAAACACGGGCACTATATATAGACATATATAAATTAATGTATATATTTATATATATATATATAAACACACACATAGAGATATATATTAATATATATATATAAACACATATATATATTTTAAATTTATTCATGTTTTTAAGAAAATGTGTTTATTTTAGTGAAATTTTTACAAGTATTTTAAAACATGGAGAATTATATATATATATATATGATTATAATTATATATATACACATACATGTATATATTTACACACACAAACACACACATAAATGTATATATATATATATAAACGTATATATATTAATATAAACACACATATATATAACATAAACATAAAGTATAAATATATATATATATAATATAATATAAAACAAAAACACTCAAAAAAATATATATTTAAAATATAAACATATATGTAATACACACACACAAATATATATAATATATAATGTAAACATATATATATATATAAGCATAAAATATAAAATATAAATATCAAATATAAATTTATATATTAATATATGTATATGAATATATAAATATATAAATATTTATAATATTAATTTTTAAATACTGAAATCAATATATATATATATATATATATATATATATATATATATCTATTACATAATGTAATTGAATATTTTTAATTAAGTCACATTTTTAAGAAAATGATACTATTATGATGGCATTTGTACCAGTATTTTAAAACGTCCCTAATTATATATATATATATATAATTATATATATGTATTCATATATATATATATATATATATATATTTATACACAAACACACACACTTATATAAACATATATATAAACATAATATATATATATATATAATCACCAAGAACGGTGAGAGAAAGGCTCTAAGAGGGAATTAGACACCCTAGGAAACCAAAATGGAAAGAGATTAGTACTAAAAAAACTTATGGTTTTACTTATAGTGATCCATAATGAGATATGGGAGAAAATAAAATAAAGTAGAGAGGGAGGAACCATAACTTGGGAGGAATCAACAAAAAATAACAAGGAATGGAGGTCGAAGTTCGAAGTGTGAAGGATGGAGGACGGGAGAGTAGTATGTGCATCCTCCCTGAGTTTCATGAATGAGCCTCATGAGATAGGTATGATGGAAAGATAAATTTATTGGTTTAAATTATTGTAGATTAATTTTGGTAATTTTATCATTTCAAAAATTTGGATGCCTCAAATGGTTATCACACAGTCTACCAAACCATTCACTTACTATGAAAACTTCATTGGGTACACAAGGGCACCTGGACAATTGTTTTACATAGTTAAGAAAATATTGCACCCACGATGAAAAATGTATCTTCCAAGTTATGGATCCCATTCATTTGATAGTCTCACGATTTGTACTAACTGTGCAGGCTAATCATATGTACCGTACACTGTATTTTCAAAATTTGATTTTTTCTAGAAAATCAGCTTCAAACTACATACAAAAACATAGACTCATAAATTGATTAATTACTAAGGGAAATAAATAGCAAGGTGTGGTGGTTTGGGTTTTCTAGGATTCATTATCCATCCAATAGTCAAAGATGTTGAAGAATTTTTAAGTCTCATGAAAAGTGATCATTATAATTTGTAAGTATTTTGATAGGGATGATATTGTTTCTCATTATTAATAAATTAAATATAATATCTGATGAATTTTGAAAATAAATTATGCTTTTTTAATTATTTATTTTTCCCTGATTTAAAAAATAAAGAATTATTTTAAAAAAAATAAAAAAATAAATATATTTATTAGAATTACTTTTGAAAATCATATGTATAATAAATAAAATAAATTTTACTTTAATATTTAAATTTATTATTATTAGAAAATTAAAAAATTATTTTAAATTTTTTTTGAATAACTAAAATTAGAAAATACATGTAATTTTTTAGTAGTTATAAAAAAATTTATTTTTCTTATTTTTTAAAAATGTTAGTGTGACAAATAATAAATGTTATTTTTTAATTTAGATTTTTTACAAAATAAAAATACATTTATAATTTTGATTATTTTCTAAAAGATTAATCTCGTATCAATTTTAGCTTGGGAAATAGGTAGTCTAGTTCGTTATTTTAATTCATTTTTATTAGAAAATAAATTCAAAATTGTGAACTGGACCCTCGAGATACTGTGGATGAAATGTTACCCATTGAAGCAGTTTGATCTATTTCTATGATATAGGAATCCTACTTAAATAGTGAACTTTAACCAATATATTCAAAATAAAATATCTATTTCTTAAATTGAATATCAAATGACTCTAATTTAAATAGAATGCACATTAGGATCTCAAGAGGAAGATGACTTCCTGGACAAGGCTCAAATCTAGCAGGAGATTTATTTCCCACCTTATGACACCTCTCTTGCTAAAAAAATCCTTAAACGTTCTTTCCCCACCCTTATCATTTTTCCTCATCTTTATTTATTGATAAACTCTACACATAACCCCTTTTTCCAATGTGTATGCTTATTAACTAACTCATTTCTCATTAAATCCACCTGTTTTCTACCCCTCAACATGAGTAGTGTGATTAAATAATTCTTGTCACTCTCAACTTTTATAATCATTCTAGAGTTTAAGATTAATATTTATATCCATTATTCATTTTTCAATTTATGTATCTTATGTTTTAATTGATTTGATCTTATCCAATTTATAAATAGTTCATGTGTGTATGATATAGGATAGAAAAAGAGCCACATCTTTTTTCAGCTCACTTTTTTCTATTTTATAATGTATTGCATATATTTACTTATAACCTTCCTTTTTAATTCAATATGGATTTTCTTCATTTTATTAAATTTATGATGTTTCATTAACCTATAAGTTATACTTAGAATTTACTATATTATGGAAGACACTATGGTAGAATTGTTTTTCACTGTTATATAATGGTTGGACAAGTTCTTATATGGGTTTCAAATTGTTTGGAAACAACCCATATAAATTTTAATAAATTAAATATAAATTTTACTATGCTTTTTCATATTGATTTTTTATAATTATGGATTGTTTTATTTTCGTAATTACTTTCCTTCAAAAGATTCAATACTCACAACTCATGTTCTAATAATGATTTTTTAACCTGTTCAGTTCAGTTTCTTTTTCATTGATTGATAAAATATTGGTTGAAAATCAAGAATAAGAAATTAAATTAGAAAACTATTTAGAAAAAAATTGATAAATGAATAAATTTACATTTCTACCAATTAAAATACATAATGTTCATGGGTTGTGATAGGAATTAATATTTAAATTCTCAAAAAAATGAATGAGTAAATAATTATCATTGGAAATGAGATTTATTGAAATATATGTAAAAAATATTAAACACTTATTTTAGTGCATTTAATTGTGTTTATTTAATTCTAGGGATAAATTCATGAGGTTTAGATTTATTTTTCTAGAATTTATTTTAAAGAAATATCTATAAATTAAAAAAATAACTTTCCCATTATTTTTTCAAACATATTTAGGATTCTTTTCAAAGTATTTATTTGAAATCAATTTGAGAAAATAAATGTGTTTTTAGAAAACCCATTAAACCAAAATATCATAATAAAACTACTTATATTTTTTTTTGAAGGGAACTTTTTAAATAAAAATATTTAAAATCTTATCTATAGGAACTAATCATATATAATAAGTGATATAAATAGTTTTTAACTAGTTTTTAAAAAAAATCATTATGCTGACTTACTATATGCTACAAAATGGAACTATTTTTAGTGATTTTATGTGTTACAAGACAAGTTTTTAGTAGATTTAATAACTCATTGTTGACCATTTCCTCAAATGTAATTCATTAAAAATTTACCCCATCATTGAATAAGGTAACTTGATATAATAAAATAGATAATTTTAATGATCGAACATCATAACCTATATCTAAATCTGATTTAGGGTCTCTAAAAGATGATAGGCAGTAAATAAATGATTAATATAATATGAAAATGTATAACAGTGATTGTCATATAGAGAAACAAGATGATATTTCATGGTAAAATAATGAGGATTACATCCAAAATATTTTCATTACTATCAATAGAGAGGGAGGTACTGCCCGATTCATAGTTATCATATATATTTAATAGAAAGTATGATGTTTTTACACATTAATTTATTATTCTTAAGGATATATAAATAGTTTTTTGATTTATAGAAGGATAAAAAAATGTTAATAAAATAAATAATATAAATTAATTAAGAAGGGTGAAGGCACTTCATGCCGCATCCTGAAGATGCACAGTGAAACACTGGATATTTGAAGGTAGATTGATGTTGTAGTAGAGTCAAGGGAAATTCAATGACCAAGTCTAAAACTTGGAAATGGAGAACTATGCTGAAATAGAGTGAAACTGGTTGGAAAATTACATTACATGTCCTGAAATACATTCATGGTGTATAATTGAAAGAATACAGGACATGAAACACGTTGTAAAAAGTTCATTCCAGCACATTACACATTTTGAATCCAAAATTCAAGATGTGAATTATTTCAGAAATCAGTGGTTTAGTCTCATACATTAAACATTGTGAATCACTATTACATGATGTTAAATCTTCAGACATGAAAAAATGGGGTAATTTTGATGGAAATTTATAGAGAATAACCTGTTTTTTATCTAGGCCAATAAATAACCATTTGTGATGCAATTTATGATAGCTATAGATCATATAAGTCCTCTAAACACATGGATAGGTCAGATAAGAAGAGGACCAGTTAACTACTATAGGTTCTTCCACTTTATTGCGGTGTTAGGGTTTAGCTTCTTTAGGTTTTTATTTTCTTTTTGATTTCAATTCATTTTGTATTTTAATGTGAATTCTTATTTTATTAATAGTTTTTACTTGTTATTTATCCACCCCTAATTCTCTGTCAATACCACTTTTCTATTTCATTTCCTATTCCCATATTCCTCCATGATATCTTTTCACTTTACAATGGCAACTGACTAACATCAGGCTTGGCCCTGGGGGAAGTTTCTAGTTTATCTTTATTATTTCACTTGAAATTTTTTAATGCTATAATTATTTTTTTGGTGGATAATAGTGAAATACGCTAGTGTGGTGACTGTCCACCACAACATAAATCTATAAATCATACCTACTTCTTACTAAGGGAGGTGAAATTTTATTAAGTTGAAGTGTTTTTCTAGTATGGAAAAAGACTCACTCAAGGTAGAGAGTATAAATCCATTTACGATGTAAAATGATTCTAAAATTGAATTTAAGGAGTAAATAAATAATGAAATAACTCATACAACCAACCCCAGGACCAAGGCCATTATTCCCGAATTTCATTTTGTTTGTATCTAGATGTTAGGATAGTATTATTTTATTGAATTTCATTTTTTTAATCCAAAACCCTAAAATATCATTATTTTTATAAATGAATGAAAACAAAAAAAATTATTGTACTAGTTTTTATAGAATTAGTGATTGAACAGACTATAATGCTCCTCAAGAGAGATGACCTAGGTCAGCCTCTATGCTACATTAGGAAAATAAAATTTTCTTTTTACACGCCCTATAAAAGGTGTGCATCAGGTCTTTATATGAATGATGATCACATGTGAGAACTTTCATTCTATAAAAAATAGCTCACGGACTTGAGGGAGGGATATTATTCAAAGGGTCTCGGGTTTATCCATCCACTCAACAACTATATTGAGATGGTCAAGTTTGAAACAACCCAACTCCCCATGTGGCACCCCCAGTTTCATGTACTTTACCCTTTTATGTATATTGTAATGTTAAAAAATAATTGGGCTGAGTTTTGGGAGTTCTTTGAAGGTTTTGGAGTGTTTTGAAAGTATTTTCAGAGGTGCACAGTTTGAGAACGGTTAGTAGAAATGGAGAACCATACCCAAGAAACCATGTATGTGGGGATGGGAGTCACTGGGTAGGAACATGTTTAGGGAATAGTTTGTCCAAACTATGTGAGTTACGAGGGGAAACTATGTAAGGTAAATATATGGAAAAGAAGATCAGAAAATTGTTTTCAAACAGTACAATCCAACTATGCGAGGGGTTAGACCTAATATAGTTTCACCACATAGTGGGATTATAGATTTTCAAACCATATAACCAGCCATGTGGATCTCAAGACCTTCCCTAGTAGCACATACATGGTTGACACGCATTTTGAAAAAACATGTGACGCAATCATGTGACATACATATAATGCCTCAAAATTTTTATTTTAGTTCAAACTAAGGGCCAAACGGCCTCATTAGTCTTATTTTATCTTTGGGTCTTGAATTCCTCTTCCACTCTATAATCTCTTGTAGGTTCCAGGTGTAGGGGAAGAGCATATGGGACATAGCCCAACATTAATTTTTTCAATATGAAATGACCAACATGGGATCAATACGATGATGAATGTTAGTATCCACAGAATTGAATCAAGGATTTAGAAAGGGGAATAGAAACCCATAACCAAGAGATAATATCAACATATTTTGTTTATAATTAATTTCATAAAATTAAATAATTACATCCAAGGTGATTCTTTCTTCATTCATGTGATCGGCCATAGATCTAAAGGGGTATCATCATTGCGTTGTAGAGATCAATAGTAGATCTCCTCTAGCAGTGATCCTCACGTGTTCCATATATCTCCAGATATCACTGAAGGATTATCAAGGTTCTAACATAAAATATCCTTCTGCTTATGATGTTTATCTTCGATCACCTTGAGAACCACTTCCAAAGCGTTCTGCTCGATCTGGTGGAGGAGGATCACTCTCATTCTTGAAATAGTTCTTAAAGAAGAAAGAACTCTCTTGGATTGATAACTTTTCTCCAGTTTTTTGTCCAAAACAGGATCAACATTTCTTGGTTAGTTCTTCTCTAATAAGAGAATAATATAACTAGTTATTAAATCTACAAGGGTAATAAAAAAATTTACAACTTCCTTAACTATTTTATTAATCCTAGGGAAACACCCCATGTCAAATAAAAACAGAAAAATTATAATTTCATGACATGAACTTATCTTATAAGTTGTAATTAAATATTATTTAATCAAATAATATTAATTATCATTATTTCTCACTAGACCGTTAACTCGGTCTTCCAATCCTCCCCGTATTTAATAAACCGTGAATAATTACTATTTATGTATTAAATAAATATCACTTCATTATTTTCGAATAGATATATAATTATTATATTCACTAAATAGGAAATAAATATTTACTAATTATTCCTATGACAATATATTCACTCGAATAACTAGTGTTGAAATAAATGCAATCAGGAATCCCTGAATAATTATTAAACCAAAACCAGGAATAATATTTATTCAACTTGTTAAATAATAAATAATATATTTTTAATTAAGATACTGGATATACTAAGTGTGTGACCCTCTAGTCCCCTTTCTTAGTGGAATTAGGCGAACATGTCCAAATTCCAAGGTTAGTGTTTAGAAACACACTAAGGCACCCATAGAGAAAGAAGTTAATGTTGAAATGATATGTCACCTCATATGAGATCTTACCATGTAATATAATACCTTTATCACAATATATCTAATCAAGATGGTTGCATTCCATTGCCATCAACCTATATGCTCGATATCTCTTTCTTTGACTTTCCATAAATAGAAACTGCCTATAGAACACCATGGACATGGATTTTAAAGGATATATCAATTCCATCATAAGGCCGGAGATATTATCTTTTTTTAAATAATAGAAGGGATAAATACTTTCTTGAATTATTCATTAATGCAATATTACTCATGACAAACCAAACATATCCTACCTTAATAATAATAATAAAGTCTAAGGACCAATACACACATCTGTTGATAGGAACTTCCAATGACACTTATAAATGTGGATTTCCTACTATTGGTTCTTGTTCTTAGAATATCCTACTAGATATCACCTTGGGTGTACACTATGAGAAGGTTCCTCAAATTCCTATGATCTTCACCCCTAATATCATGTATCATATGTATCCCTCAAATGATATAATCTAGATATATAACATATATTCAAGAATAGTGTCATAGCACTTACGATTTCTCATCATAGCAAGGATCTGTTATGACCTTTTAGTGTGACAGTTACTCATAAGACATTATCATATTAAATGTTACACAAAAGAAAAATCATGATGTGAGAAGGAATTTATTAATATTAAAAACCATGAATATAAGTTATCCTAAAGTAAAAAATAATTTGTTCATAGGGCACCAAATCCAACTGACTACCACTTTCACTAGAGCCTACTACTCACAACCTTCATCCCACTAGCTCTCACATGATACTCATGCATCTGTTAAGCTGAGCCTTGGTCAAGGGGTCCACCACATTCTCTTCCATGGATACTCTAATCACTACCACTTCACCCCTTTGTTAAAAATACCTCAAGATGTGATACTTATGGATTATGTGCTTTGTCTGTTATGTGACCTTGTCTCTTTGGAAAGATCAGTCATTTTATTATTATCATAATTCAATGTGATATGGTCTTTACTTCTAAGTACCACATCATGCTCCTGGACAAATTTCTAAATCTAAATAGCTTCCTTAGCTGCATCAGAAGCTACTACGTACTTATACTATACTGTAGAATTAGCTATAACCAACTGCTTTGAACTCTTCCAGCTTATAGATCATATGTTGATAAAGAAAAAATATCCTAATTTCGAATTTAGATCACTCTAGACTATCTGAAAACCAGTATCATCATTCTCTATGATGATAAGCTGCTCATCTCCTCCATACACTAGGAACATATCCTTAGTTCTTCTTAGATACTTAAGGATGGTATTAATAGTAGTCTGAAGTTGTTCTCTTATATCAACTTGATATATCTACCATGCACAGTGCATAGGAAACATCAATTCTAGTACATAACATGACATATATGATAGATCCTATCACTGATGTGTATGGGATCTTACTCATTCTATATTTCTCTTGTTGTGTTTGGGGACACATTTTTTTTAGAAATATGTAGGCTATGTGAATCTAGAACAAATACCTTATTAGATATTTTAATACTAAATATATTTAGTATGTGGTCAATATTTGTACTTTGTCTTAGTGAAAACATCCTATTGGATCTGTCATGAATGATCTTGATCCCTAGAATGTCGGCTTCTTTTCCTAAGTCTTTCATGGAGAAACACTTGTTCAACTATTCCTTAACATATTATAAGACTAGTATGTCATCTCCAGTATATAATATTTAATTAACTTATACTACAAGGATAATGGCCGAATTCCCATTAAACCTTTTGTAAACACATGAATCAAATTCATGTTTAATGAAACCAATTTGTTTTATGGATTCATCAAATCGAATGTTCTATGACCTATATGCTTGATTCAATAAATAATTGGATCTATTCAACTTGAAAATCCTTTTGGAATCACCTGGTGTCACAGAACCTTTTTGTTGTGTCATATAGACATCTTCTGGAAGGTTCCTGATAAAGAATGTTGTTTTGACATTCATTTGCCAAATCTCATAGTCATGGTAAGATACTATGGAAAATATGATTCCGATGGATTCAAACCTGTAAAATGGTGAAAAAGATTCATCTTAGTTAGTTAATTGATGTTTTTTAAACCTGTTAGCCACTATCCATGCTTTATAGGTACTTACTTTACCATCCATGTCCAGTTTCCTCTTTAATACCCATTTACACCGAAAAGGATTTACATCAACGAGTGCATCGACCAGAACCCATACTTGGTTCTGAAATATTGAACCCATCTTATAATTCATAGATTCTATCCATCTTAAATCTTCTGAGATCTCTATTTCCTCCATTTAGGAGAGAGTTTCATCATTTTCGAATAATAATTAATCACCATCCTCGATGATTGGAAAACCATATCTCTCTGGTTCAGTTACCTCTCTTTCAATCCTACACAGTAATTGTGTTTTAGGAACCACTTTTTCCATGGGGATTGGTGGAACTATCTCCGATACCAACTCATGTGTATCTTGAGCATTAACATCACTAAATTCAACCTTTCTCCCACTATCCTTTTTTAGGATGTTCTCCCTCTCAAAAAAGATGGGTTGTCTAGAAAAATTCACTATCTTGTTTGAGGGATTGTATAGGTAGTATCCCTTTGTTTCCTTGGGATACCCTATAAAGATACACTTTGTACCTTGGGGTGCTAATTTTTTGTCTCATAAAGCCTTAAAAAACCCCTCACATCCCCATACACATGTAAGTGATAAAATTAATTTATTTCCACTTCATAGGTTGAAGGGAATTCCATTTTACAGTTTAGTTAGTACCGAGTTTATTGTGTATGTACAAGTTTGTAATGCATATCCCCAAAAGGATAACAAAATATATACATGACTCATAATCTACCTTACCATGTCCAACAATGTTTGATTCCCCCTTTCACTAATACCATTCCACTATGTTTTATAAGGTGGAGTGAGTTGAGATAGAATCCCAAACTCCCATAAAAAGTTGATGAACTATTGGTCAATATATTATTCACCTAGATCCAATTGAAGCTTATTTATCTTATTACCAAACTGATTATCTACATTATTCTTGAATTCCTTAAATTTATCAAAGGAGTTATACTTATACCTCATTAAGTAAATATAGCCACATGTACTCAAGTCATCAGTAAAATATATAGAGTAAGAATATCCACATATATCATCTACTAAAAATGGTCCACACACATCAGTTTATACCAATCCTAGAAGCTCTGTGCACCTTTCACCCTATCCACCAAATGGTGGGTTCGTCATTTTTTATTGTAAACAATAATGAAATCTATTAAGTGGTTTTAGTTGAGAAGATTTGAAATAACTATCTTGACATATCTTTTTCAAATTCTTCTTGTTTACATGAACAAGACAGCAATGCCAAAGGTGGGTGTTATATGAGTCATGTGAAGAAGATTCTTTATTAATTTCCAACACTTTGTTTGCGTAATTTAGTACATACAAACCATTATTTAAATGTTCCTTACCATAACATATGTTGTACTTATAAAAGAAACAAATTTTATTTCTTAATTTGAAAACACTCTGCCTCCTTTTCCTTACCTTTCCTTTGGATATTATTCTTCTTGGTCAAATAGTGCTTGGGGATTTAGACTATTTACAGGTCTTAGTCCCCTTTTCCTTTTCCTTCTTCTTCATATTCACCATAAGTGATGTGGTTTTTTCACACCCCATGTCCTTATCCACTTGGCGAATCAAAGTAATAAGTTTCCATATACTCTTCTCATTATTGGTCATATTATAATTCATAATGAAACTAGATTAATTCTTGGTCAGTGATGATAGTACTAGATCTATATGAAACTCATATGGGAGTTTAATCCCTAAGATGTATAGACACTCATATGCTATCATCATGCTATATGCATCCATTTCTTCATGTTTCTTTAAGAGATAATTGGAAATGGAAGATAGCATGAAGCACTAAACATATGTATCATCATTAGGATTCTTCATATACATAGAGATTTCCTCATCACTCACCTCATTTCCATGAGCAATTACTAAAGGTTCTTCCAACACATATATTTTCCTTTAATGGTGAAGGATGACACAAGGTCGCCTTTTACACTCCAAGAAATTAATGCTGGTTAGAAAGTTTTACTTCTCGTGTATAGATCCCAATGATATGTTTGATGTCATTTTTAATTTCATTTCTACAAATAATATGAATAGAGTTTTAGTACTTTATGTAATAAAATTAAGACAAATAAATAAATGAATATTCATTAGTCTACAACTATTTTATTGAAACCCAATATCCCTCATCATTGGCTTCAGAATATCCTATTTCTTAGACATTCTAGTGGGAAGGATCTATATTTACCTTCACATTACCCCAACATTGGCTAGTCAAGAAATTTAAATTGTAGGTAGGAATTTTAAATTCCAAGTGAATTAACTCACATCTCCTTGATCCGTTGAGTGGTCTTCCCAATCTAAAAATCCTTAATTTTGGATTTCCTCAACCTTTGACTCTTATTGATAACAAGTACAACTTTAGTAGTCAACCCTTGAGGTAAAATAATTAAATTCAACCCAAAAATTCAAATTAGAATCCCTAATAATTGAATGCACCCAAACATTCTCTAGTTAATCACTTTGAACTATGGTTCAATTATTACCGAAGTAATGGAAAGTTATTCCAACTTAATATTTTATTAGGGAATTGTTACCCTTTATGCATAATTTTCCAATTATTATCTTTTCACATGATTGTTAATATTATGTGGGATTAGTTAAGTGATTAACCATGTATTTAGATATTATTTATGCAAAATCTAGTTTATTTTTGTTCCATATTTTCATGTTTTTTAATTCATTAATTATGTGATCACGAAAAAACATCCAAAATGAAATAACCATGAAACTAACATAATTAAAATAAAGGGTATGATAATGATATTTTTTAATGGTCATTTTATCTAGAATTTGATAAACCAACTGCTGACCTAGGGGTGAAAAACATTCCACCTATTAGGTTCAGGTTTACAACGTTCCACCTATCCACCTTTTTATATCCTTGGAATGGTTTCTCCACAACTCCTAACTTGAACTTCCTTCACTAGCATGGGAGCTTTATCCATAACATATGCTTTTTTCACATGTAGGGGAGGGGTAAAAGGTATTTTACATAAAATAAACTAGGGGCACACTGAACCTACATATTAATGAGGAGAGAAGGCACACAGACCAACAATTTAATTTAATAATAAATTAAAAGGGAAACCAACCTCATACAAAGGTATGGTCTAGCTCATTGATAGAGCCAATATTTTCCTCAATTTTTGTATGAATTTATATTGTTTTAATCATGCCAAATTATCAATTTGTGGTTATATGAATCAATTATGGATTTATGATGTTTTTTGAGCAAAAATATGAAAGGTGTTTAATTATGTATTTTTACAGATTTTTACGTCAAGGGAATTTTAGTCATTTAATTAAAAATATAATTCCAAATTGAGAAATAAGTTTTTTTATAAAAACATATTTTATTTACTATACACATTTTCTTATGGATTAGGGGGTGAGTCGAGCATCTGGAGGCCTTAATAATTCAGTTAAGTTGATGGATTTTCCGGGCCAACAGCTTGGACCCCACCATTGTAATGGAAGTACTTCTTGTCCTACACACCTATAATTGATGTGATTATGCCTTTAATAGAACTAGAACATGTAGGTGTGTCTCTAAAATTAATTGGATGGAGTTGTTAATTCATTAAGGTTGCTATTGAATGTTATACTTTAGAAGGAAGCTTCTTGGAACCTTCATACATAAAAATAAATCTCCAATGAAAAACTCATAACAAGAACTTATGGTGGCCAAATGAGCTTAAATATTTTTATGAGATGTGGAATACAATTTAGAACAGCTTTTATGAAGGGTAAAATGCATGATTAGTCAATTTAAGGGATCAAAAAAGTGTCAACTTTCGAAGTATATAAAAATTCCTATACAAGGAGATGATCTCCTACCTCTTAAATCATTCCTTATCATCCCCACACCATCCGGGGCACCAAGAAAAGGGGGTAGAGGTCCATTTAGGAATTTTATTTCATTATTTTCTTTTTATTTTTAGTTTTATTTTCTCATGTAATGCATTAATATTTTTTATATTAAATTATTCCAATTTCTTTTTCCACACCATTTATCTTCCAATATCAATCTCATTCTCTCTCTTCCATATTTCCATCATGATATCTATGCACTTTTCTATGGTAAGTGAATAACTCAAGTCTTATACTTGGGGGGAGTTTTTCATGTTATTCTTCATTATTTTACTTCAAATTGATTTTTTTAAATCTATTTTTGGTGGTGGCGGGAATACTGCACAGGTGCGGCGGTCGTCCACCACAACACTATTTCCAAATAAATTTTTCTCCACGATTAATACATTTTCCATCCCTTTTATTAGGAATACCATTCATACAATATATTTGGAGTTTCCATAGGGGATAAAATAGTATACGGTGGTCTTTGGTCTTTTTGGAATACCATTATCAGTGGAGGTGTTATCCTAGTTAAATATTATAAGAGGTGTGATTTGGTGTGCTAGAGGAATGATAAAATAACACACCCTTTAAATAAATGGAGAGTAATTCATTAATGATGTTTCATAAATTTAATTATCAAATTGAATTTGAGAAATAAATAAATAATGAATAAAATCGTGTTATCCAATCCCAGGACCAAGTTCTTTCTTCCCTAATTTCAATGTGTCTACATCTTCATCTTCATTTATATTTAAATTTTTATTTTAATTATTTTAATTTCACTATTTTCCAAAACCATTAAAACCATTGTTTTCAATAAATATTAAAAAAACAAAAACAAAATAATTTTTGAACTAGAATAAGTGATTGAACTGACTACAACACTCCTTAAGTGAGACAATCCTAGTCAGCCACTGTTCTGTATTAGGAATATAAATTTGTTATTTCTATGGCCTCTAATAGGCATGCGTCAAAATTGGAACCGTTGTTGGGGATATAAGTAATTATTTTGATAAATTTTTTAAAATTCACATTTTTTTAGATATTTTAATTTTTTTTCTTTATAAAAAAACAAAAAATATCTCATGATGTTTTCAAACAACCATTTTTTCAATTCAGAGAATGATTACTCACAGGTGCAAGAATAATAAATTGATTACACTGAGAAGGAACTTCAAAAAAGGGGTGATTCTTTTATGATAATGATAAAAAGTTACAAAAAATCCAAAATACATAGATCTCACCACATGTTTTGATGAGCATGATCTAAGAACTCCAAACTGACTTGAAATGATTCAAGTCCAAGAAAGAAGTGCCATTGGATTTTCCAGATTTCACAAAAGAAATTCAAGATGTTGAGGCTAAACTCAAGGTGGAGGAGCCTGACTACCAACCTCCATATAGTGTAGATAGACTTCAATAGGCACTTTCAATTGAAAAGGAAATTAAATTTGAACCAACTCAGGGAGATAAAATAATCTTGAACTCACACACATTTAATTTTGTTGAATTTTATTTTAGTATAACTCCCAACTATTTTGAAATTTTAGAATTGTAGGACTCTTATTATGGATTATAGGATGATGTGAAAAAATATGAACCTGTTGAGGAACACCTAGAGATACTTGAAGACTTTCAACATATAATAATGGATCCCTATAATGAAGATATCCATGTTGCTGATCTTGAGAGAATAATTCAAGTGGTTGAAGCCCCCATGAAGCCAGAACTGGAAGATAAGATGGATGCACAAGTAAAAATAAAATAAGAGGAGGTTCAATACTTCATCATACCCCCACCATGCAAGTTGTACCACATTGAAAATGAGGCATATTTGGTGTACTCTATCCATGGATTCCTCCTCAACAAGAATAAAGAAATTCAAGTTGGGAAGAAAAACATGTGGTGGTTCCTATTAAAAAAGAACCACCCCATAAGATTATGGATAAAAACCGGTACTACCCACTGGAGGTAGTAAAAATTCAGAGCCCACTTGTGGGATTATATAAAAATTTATCTTTACATGCTTTTTATATTTCAAATTCCTTTTTAGATTTTTCCAGCATGCGTCCCGCTCCTCCATTTGTTTTTTAGCACTAATTCCATGAACCTTGTTCTTAAGTGAGTAATTCTCTTTTTTAAGTTCATAAATGGGAAAAGGAAGCCTTAAAATAGGAATATGACTGATGTTTTTTTTCAAAATGGAGTTCACATGTACTGTTTAAACTTTTAAACACCTTAAATTTTTTGGTCCAAAACATTATTTGATGTTTAATAATAATAATTTCTTACCAACACTTGAATTGTTACTCTATTAGACTTATCTAGGAGACATGAGTTTCTTGGGAATCCTATGATTACATGTTTTAGATTTTAATTTTAATGAGATTGAATGAGGAAAATGAATAATTTAATTTTAAAAGTGAAGCATAGATATTGAAATGATGAATCATGATTTAAAGTTATTAGTTGATTTATGTAAATGAAATTTCTGTACCATTTCTCAGGCTTTGAATTTCTGAAATTCATGCGAATTGATTTGTTATAATAAATCATGCCTTGAGTGATGGTCCAATATCATGTGTCTCATTTCTAAGAGGATTTATAGACCAAGTACTTCCTATTTATTCTTTATCATATTTAATTATTGATCTTGGGACATTTCACCTATCAGAACTTGTATTAGAACTTGTCAAAGCTATAACTATACCAAAAACACATTTAAATTGATTGAGACATCTTTTGGAAATACGTTATCCTTAAATACCATATTTACATCAATAATTATTTTAGCCCATAGAGACCATGCATGACCTTTATTGTGATGATCTATGTTTCAAGCCATTTTTATCCATTCCTTCCTTACTCTTAGTATTTTCATGATATTTTTATGATGATCTGTGGGGGAGAAGGAAATCATGGTAGAATAGATGTTATAAATTATAAGGAGAAAGTGTGGTGGTGATATTGTGGGAATTTTAAAATGTTATGAAATCATTCATTGTACTTCATTATTTTACCTATTCTTCTTCCAAAAAAAGTACAAAATGAAACAAAAAAAGAAGAGAAATAGGTTGTGATTTTGGAGAACCAAAAATCACCATTCTCCATACTGATGATATTCTAATCATATGTTGTTAGGTGATGGATTTAATGTTTGATATAATTATAAAATTCAAAAAAAGAATAAAAATTACAAAATTTAAAAAAAATCAAGAGGGGGAATTAATCCTTCATTATGAATTACTTTGATTGTGAACGTACTTTGAGTTTTGGGGGAAGTGGGTATTGCTACTTTTATAGGGATAATTTCATTACACCTTTTGATATCATGCATTGTACTTAAGAGATAAACCTCCTCATTGAACCTTATTTTTTAAATCATCAAATCCTACCAACCTTAAGCCTCAGAGTCATTTGAACATTTATTACTGTTCCTCATTTATGTTCCTTTTGTCTTTACAAAGTGGCGAAAGTAACTCTTTTAAAATATTATGAATAAGGATCATGTTCTCATTATATGGTTATAAATCCATTTTAATTGAATCATGAGTTATGAGATAAAAGATTGAAAAGTGAGGTAGATCATGATTTGGAAAGTTTAATAATTAAGAATTGAGAAACATGAATGAATGAATAGAGAAGTTCCATAATTTTTTAAAGGGGAAAAGTAAAATATAAGAATTGATTCTTTCTTAGAAAAATGAGAAATTTAATTGATACTTCATCCTTATTTTTAAAAATTTGATTCGTCATTGAAAATTATTTTATTTTATTACTTTGGAATTTGAATATTGGTAACATTAGTGCACTTTGAAATTTAATGTTGGGATTTTATATTTGAGGACAAGCATGGTTTAAGTGTGGGGGAATTTATAGAGACAATATTTTCCCCATTTTTTGAATTAATTTAAATTTTTTTAATTATCCAAAATTATCAATTTGAGCTTATATAAATCAATTTTGGATTTATGATGTGTTTTGAGCAAAATTGTGAAAATTGCTTACTTTTGGATTTTTGACAAATTTTTACGTCAATAGTATTTTAGACATTTCCTTAAAAATATAATTCGAAATTGGGTGATTATATTTTTTTAAATAATAATATTATTTCCAATAACTTTATCTTTTCAGACAGGGGCTGATTCGAGCATCTAGTAGCCTTATAAATCAATTAAGTTAGAAAATTTTCTAGGCAGATATCATGGACCCCACCACAATAATGGAAGACCATATCAACCTACACACCTCCAATTTATGTTATTAAACCTATAATAGAACGAATACATATATTTGTGTCTTGAAAAATTATTGGAGGGAATTTTTAAGTCATTAAGGATACTATTAGATGTTATAATTTTGAAGGAAGCTTCCTGGAACGTTCATCCAGAAAAAGAAACCACTCATAAAAAATTCATAACTCCATCATGCACTAAAAAATGAGCTAAACTTTTGTGAGGAGATGTGGAAGACAATTAGAAAAAACAATTATGAAGAGTACCACATGTGAATCGTTCATTTAATAGGTAAAATATGTTTCAAAGTCCCGATAATAGAAATATTCCTATAAAAGGAGATGAGCTCTTACCTATCAATTCATTCATTCACATCCCCACACTGTCTGAGGCACCAAGGTGTGGAGGAAAAGGGCCATTTAAGAATTTTCTTTCTTTGTTTTATTTTTTTTTATTTTCTCATGCAATGTATTAATCTTTTTTATATTAAAGTGTTCCCATTTCATCTTCCATCCCTTTTCTCTTCCAATATTAATCTCCTTCTCTCTCTTCCATATTTCCATCATGATCTCTATGCACTTCTACATGGAAAGTGATTAACTCAAGACTTGGATCTGGGGAATATTTTCATGATTTTCTAAATTATTTCACTTCAAATTGAAAATGTTTTAAATCTATTTTTGATAGAGGAGAGAATATTGCATGGGTGTAGTGGTCGTCCACCACGACACTATTTCCAAATCCATTTCTTTTATTTGATTAATTCATTTTTCCTAGATTGTCATAGGAAATACCTTTATATAGTGGAGTTGGGATTTCCATAAGGGATGAAATATTATTTGGTGGGTTCATGACTTTTTGGGATAGCATTATCTATTAAGGTGTTATCCTAGTTGACTTTCAGAGGAAGTGTGGTTTGGTGTGTCAGAGGCATGCTAAAATCACACACTCTTTAAATAAAAAGAAAGTAATTCACTAATTAGGTTTTATAAAATGATTTATCTATTTTAATATAAATAATAAATAAATAATGAATGAACATGTGTTATCCAACCCTAGGACAAAGTTCTTTCTTCCCTAATTTTATTTTGTCAACATCTGCATCTGCCTTTAGATTTAAAGTTTTTATTTAATTATTTTAAATTCAATCATTTCCAAAACCCATAAAACCATTGTTTTCAATAAATATTAATACAACAAAAACAAAAAAATAGGTGAAGTATAATAAGTGATTGAATCGACTGCAACAGTCCTCATATGAGACGACCCTGGTTAGCCATTATACTACATTAGGAATATAAATTTTCTTGTTCCAATCCCTAAATCAGGCATGCGTCACTCATGATAATCCACATGCGTGAAAGAAATTAATAATTTAATAAAACTAACATTGAATTAATTAATTGTTCTTATTTAAGATAAATCGTGCTCGAATCGATTAATTATTTTCTTTAATTAATCAATCATTTTATCTTAAACCTTTTCTGATTTTTTTGAGATTCTAATCAATTATAATTTTGAACAGATTAATAAATTCATTTTAAATTAACTATTTACATAACATGTACATTGGAGGTAACCCAGTTAATACCCCTACAAAACTACCCTAAATGTATTATACTTGTATACAATTTTTTCTTTATGCCATATAGCATGCTCATAGAATAATAACTATAATACAACTCATACATGATGTGTCGATATTGAATATTATGTAGATGTTAGTAAAAATATATATATAAATATATTAAAGTCTTTCACATGGCGTGTCCCAGCATTATTCCCACACGCAAGTACATGTCTTAAGGGTTACATGATATAATAAATTTTAAATCTGCATAACTGGTAAAAGTACTCATCATGTAGATCCGGTCTACATGGAATGTACATTATTCACCATGTATCCAAAGTACCTACCTAGGGACTCGGCGTGTGAGGCGTACTTCGGAAATCTTGGAGTACATGGCATGTCGAGTGGGTCACATTCCGTCTTGACTATCCAATACATGGTCACCTTTTGGGGAGGTCTTGTATGGAATACACGGCCCAACCATCACATAAAAATCACTACATGTCATGTCCAGTGTGCCACATGGAAAGTAGCCCCTCTAACCATGTGCCAGTATGTTTGGGTCGACACACGGTGTAAGAATTTACTACACTGTGTGTCATTATGGCACACGGGTTGAGTAATTTATGAACAAATCTCGATGCATTGAACACAACTACATGACTTTTACATCTGACTACATGGAATATATTTTTTTGTTACATAGATATAAACCTTGGAACCCCTGAATGAGTTCAACAATTTAATTTTAATCCAAAAATTAATTATTTCTGTAAGATCTACGAGAAACGATTGAGGAAGAATAGATATTGTAATTTAGATTAAAATAAATGATTAAAAATGAATTGAAAAAATAATTATTAAATATTAAAACATAAATGAATTATTTAAATAATTATAAACAATAATATGCCCCCTTTGATACCACTTATAGGTTCCAAGTGCAGTGGATGTGTGGATGGGACATATCCCAACTTTCAATTTTCCCATATTCAATGAACAATTTGGGATCAATACAATAATGAATTCTAGTATCCACGGAGTTGAATCAAGAATTAATACAAAGTAAAAGAAACATTAAACCTAAGATAGGATCAAAATATTTTGTTTATAATTAATTTAATTTAATTAAAAAATTACTTCTATGGTGATTCTTTTTTCGTTGATGTGTTCTACCATAGATCTATAGGTGTACCGTCATTTCGTTGTAGATATCAAGAGTAGATCTCCTCTAGTGGTGATCCACTTATGTTCCATGTATCTTTGGACATTGCCAAAGGATTAAACGGGTGCTAGCATGGAATATCCTTCCGCATGTGATGCATGACTTCGATTTCCTTGAGAACTGGATCCAAAACATTTTCCCTGATCTATTAGAAGATGGATCTATTTTGTTCTTGAGAGCATTATTAGAGATGAAAGAACTCTCCAGGCTTGAAAAATTTTCTCTAATTCGTTGTGCACAACATGATCAATGTTTCTTGGCTAGAACTTACATAATAAAAAAATAATATAACCATGTATTTAATCCAGTAGGGTAATAATAATTAATTTTCACAACTACCTTAATAATTTCATTAATCATGGAAAAACTCCCATGTAAAATAATAATAGTAACATTATTATTTCATGACATGTGCTTGTATTTCGAGTTATAATTAAATATAATTTAATAAAATAATATTCAATATTATTATTTCTCACTGGACCATTAACTCAGTCCACCAATCCTCTACCATATTTATTGAACCTTGAATAATGACTATTTATTTATTAAATAAATATCACTGCATTATTCTCTAATAAGTACATAAATATTATATTCACTAAATAGTAAATAAATATCTATTAATTATTATTCCCATAATATATTCTCTCAAATAACTGGTGTCAAAAAAACAATCAAGCGTCCATGAATAATTATTAATCCTCAACTAGGAATGATCTTTATTCACTTATTAAATAATAAATAATATATTATTTAACTGAGATAGTGGATATACTTAGTGTGTGGCCCTCTATGCCCCTTTCTCAGTGGAATTAGACAATCCTGCCTAAATTCCAAGGTTAGTGTCTAACAACATGCCAAGGCACCCATAAAGAATGAAGTTAATGTCATAATGACATGTCATCACATACGAATGCTTACAGCATAATATAATCCCTTTATCACAATATCTCTAATCAAGAAGGTTTCATACCAGTTCCATCCAACTATATATTTGATATCTCATTCTTTGAATTTCTAGAAATAAAACAAGCCTACAGAACACCATGAACATGGATTTATTTAGGCTATATAATTTCCATCAAAGGGACTAATATATTTTATTTTGTTTAAGAACATAAGGTATAAATCGTTTCTCATGTTATTCATAAATTCAATATTACACATGATGCACCCAACATATCCTACCATGCAGTTAACATCTATCATCACAGTTTTCGTTAGTACATCTAAGTGTGTGACTCTTAATATCCATTAAAAATAATCTTAATGTCTAAGGACCAAAACACACGTTCGTAGATAGGAACATCCAATGACACTTATAATTGTGGATTTCCTTCTTCCGGGTCTTGTTCTCATAATATCTTACTAGATACCACCAAGGGAGTTCACCATGAGAAGGTTCCTTACAGTTCTTTGAGTCTCTGTCCCTAATATCTTGTATCATTTGTGTCCCTCAAATGATATCATCCTACTATAGAATATATATTCAAGAATAGTATCACAAAACTTATGGGTTCTCATCATAACTGGAATCCTCTATGACTTTATAGTGCGACAATTACTCTTAGGACATTATCAAATATAATGTTACAAAGAAGAACAATAATGATGTGATAAGGAATTTATTAATATTCAAAACCATGAATATAAGATATCATAATGTACAAAATAAGTTGGTTCTAGGGAACCAACTCCAACATCACGTGGAAATTACTATCTTTATGGAAGATACTTTTAGTAAAATCAAGTGCATTGGAGATAAAAAATAATCGATTAGCCCTTGTTCTCCCTTTTCTTACTTAATATTCATATATATACTCTAATACTCTCATTATAATGCATATATATATTATTTTATTGATATATATTTGTTCTATAATATGAATCTTGATGATATATTATTGGATCTATTGAAGGGAAGGTATTGTGAACCTGTATATTTTGTTTTTTAGTGTCATTCTTCATTTTTTCCATTTGTTGAGAGGTTGGTGGATTCTCTCTCATATTAAATATTCTATAACATACAGGATTAATTTGTTTTATAGTTTTTTTCTGGAAATTTATATGGATATGTTATGTGATTTTGTGAAGGAATCCTGTTTGGTTTATAGTTTTCAAAAATAAAAAATTTCATGGATTTGGGAAACACTCTTTTCTTATAATTTTAAAAATTTGATTTTAAAATTATGTTATTCTTTTGAAAATTTTAAAGTATTTGGAGAAATATTTTTATATGATGAATATTTTTATGTGAAATTTTTAGTGATGTTAGTTATCGTAATTAGGTTGGGGGTGTTAAAAGTTGATGTATATGGTCGAAAGTTCCTTTATCATGGTAGGATGGATTTTGGTCATACAGAACAATCATTATTGGTAACACCAATATTGAGTGTATTTTGGTGTGTATATGGATGTTTGTGTCTATTTTAGTGAACATGGATAAGGTTACTAAAAAAAAGAATAGATAAAAATAATATTTTTTTTAGGTTTTTATGACATGGATTCCTCTTATGGATTTATATAAACCTTTTTAACTATTTATCAATAGTTTCATAAAAAATGTGCTAAACAATTCCTGTCTTGGTGGTGTGTGTTGGGAATTCATTGGAGGAATACCTATTGAGTTTATACTAACCCCATGTTTGGAAATATTTGTGAATTTTCAGATGTTCTATATTAAGATACATGAAAGTGGAAGATATCTTATTTCTATAGTGATGCGACTTGATATCATGGTCTTAGCACACAAGATTGGATCTTGGGTATGGTTTAGGTGGTACTTGGGATCTTTTCACATGATGACTTTGAGTGATGTTGTATTTTTGTTTTTCATTTTGATATTTCATGTTCTATTGTATCTGGTTTTTGTTTTTATATTGGATTTTTATTTGGGTTGTATTATTTATACTAATTAATCATATAGGATTATTGGATGTTTTTATGTAAGGTTATTGGGACTATTTATCTCTCAAGAAAAATCATCCCAAAAATGTTTCCTAATCCCTTGTCATATTTTTCTAGCCTTTTTTTCCTTAGGGATGTCACCTAAGGATAGTGATCTACTTTTATTCTCAAGAAAATGATTTTAGGGTGTGATGTTTAAAATGGTATTACTCTTGGTCTATCCATCTATCTCTTGGGATTGTATTCAGGATATAAGAATATCGAAACTTGTAATGTATGGCTTAAAAATACATAGAAAACTTTTTTATACTAAAATTGAAGATACTATGATGGTTTGGGAACAAGATTATTCTAATACACTTCTAGGTGCATTTTCATCTCATCATTGTGGTTTTATCCATTGAGTATTGCATATCATGGGTTGTTACTGATACTTCCCACTAGAAATGCATTTTTTATTTTGAGTTTGATGGTTTATGTAAATGACTAAAATGGTTGACCTAAAAATAATTGTAATTTCATATTTTTTATGGTGATTTGGAATTAATTAATCCTTTAATTGATAGTGAGTGATAACTAAATGGAGTATTTTTTTTGGTTATAGAGAATTGAACTAGGTAGAAATTTTAAGAATCAACTAGTGGAAGTAGCTGACAACATGGTTTCACCTGATCCACAGGTGAAACAAAAACTAGTTCAAATCATTATTTAGGTTTTTCCATCCATTTAAATAGGAAATAATAATGATGACCTCTACATATGGACCACTCGGTTCAGTTCCAAAAGAAAAAATACACCAATCAGTTTGGGGATTCTAATCCTAAAAAGGTATATGTGTGTCTCAATCTGATTAACTAAATATTTGAATTTTTGGGTACACCAACCAAATTTAAATTCAAATTAGAAACTTATATGCTATAAGATCTTTCATTAAAATGGTGGCATTTAGTTTCTCAATATAAGGTCGAATATAGAATTATGTGGGAGGACTTTGAATAATTGTTCAAAAAACAATTCAATACTCACACATTTAGAATTTCAAGAATAATGTATTTATTTAGATTGAAATAAGAGACTATAAGCATTACATAGTATGCGGTGAAGTTTATAAACATAGTCTACTTTTCACTAGAATTCATTGCTAGTGCTTCCATGAAGGAACACATATACCCTTTAAATAAAAATAACTTATACCCTTTAGATTTCAATGAATGGGGAAGAACATTACCTTGAATCATAATATGATTTATTGTTATTTTAAAGGTTCATATTCACATGTACATGTATATCCTCCAGCGATAAATAAAATGTGCATTTATATTTAATCCTTTTGGGATAAGTATGTTCTTAATGAACCCCTTATGTATGAAATCCATCACTCTTGGAAGAAAAAGATTTAATTATTCATTAAGGGTAAAACCATTCCAAAATTTAATATTTCTTCCTCAGGATGATTAATTCAAAATACAAGGACATTACATGTAAAATCATGTTCAAATAATTCATTAATTTTAGAAATACTCTTCAAGAGTTTAGATGTTTTTCAAAACACCTTAATAATAGGATGAATACAATGGTTCATACAAACCATGGGATGATAAATTCAATTTACATTCTTCCATAACTTAATATGGATACATATTATTTAGTTCACCCAATAATTTATCAGATTGGGTGAAAATTTCATACTTAATATGCTTCAAGAATTTTGAACCCTTCTGGGATTCATATATAAATATCCAAATATACTAAGAAGAATATTTCTTATTATAAGATCTTCAATAATCAATAGTCTTGATAGTTTGGATTATCAATCTAGAACTTTATATGTTGAATATTTCATAAGTTACATTAATAATTTCGTCCAATTATTATGATGTCGACATCTATCAAAATCCATTGTCATTAATGATTTTTAAAAGAATTCATTGAAAATATATCATCATCAACATTTTACGGAGATCACATAATTTCTATGGTACTAGTGCCACTTCATGGAAAATATCTAAAAAGATATAATGTTTTAGATATATTCATTTTCCTCCTCAAGGGAAAATATATTTATTGATTTCTACTCATGATGAACAATGATTTTATATAATCAGTTCAACCACCCGTCAGGTGTGTATAATCAAACTACTGATTTCCAACACTCTACATTCATGTATGTGTTGTGAGCATCATGTCAATGGTTCTACAGGACCATGTAATACATGATACTTGATATTTCATTTAATCAACATGCATAGCATGCAATGTATACTCACCAGTAGCAAATAACACATGTGATCATTTAGTGGATGCATCTTTCATATTGATGGATCACATGGTAGGTGGGCGTGCCAATATATACTTATTCATAAGTATATGGGAAATTTATTTCCATAATAGCTGCTAATGATATAAATAATTTACCTCAAAATGGGTACCTCGTGGTAAATTATCATATAGGGGGAATTCATAATAACTTAATGATAATAAATTCAATGATAATTTTGTAGACATGTATCCATTAAATAAATTCATCATTCTCCCCCTGATGGATGTCTAATATGTTATCAATAAATCGATGCTCATGTATACTTGAATCAATATCTTTCATTATAATTGATCCCAAATGGCCTAATTCATCATGTCTTATATTTGATGTTCCAGGATCAGTAAACTTTTAGTTTACCATTATTAATTAGATTGTAAATAACAAATTCTTTATAATCACTTTTATGAATTCTTGGTACTTATCAAGGTACCTCTTTTGTATCCATATGATATTCATTTTCAAGAATACCGTTCATATAATCACTTTTGGAACTTCCAGCCCAACTATTTTTTTACAATAAATCTACCTCGGATAGAAGCCCCCACATATTTTGAATCTGGTGAATGTGGTAGTGAGAACCAATGTGGAAGAATCTTCTGGATTCATGACACACATTATCACCATCCAAAATTATAATTCATAAACAAAATTCACTTTATCAAATGAAAGATAAATCATTTGTTCAAACCTCATCAACTCTCAAATATTCATAATATCATAATATCATAAAAAAATATTGAATAATTTCATTTGCTTCAAGGAATGAGATATAGTAATTAATACTACTTTCACATCGGGGAATTCATTCATTCATTGGATTTCATGATCCATTAATGATAATTTATTATTTATCAATAACGATCATCCTGTATAAAATATAAATTTTATTGATTATGATGATCATTTCTTTAACCACTTTAGGTGGTAAAATCATTTTCATAATATATATCTGATTATCAAAACAATGTAATTCAATCATTTAATTTATGAATTATATGAACAACAACATCCATTTCAGGGGATATTTGAATTACATGAGATGATATTGATAATCCATAAGAATGTGATAAATAATAATGTTTCCCTTGATATTGTTGCAATGGGAACAATAAATGATAAATGAAGATATTCTTTAATATAATGTCAAAGGACATTATTTTCATATCATCCTTCGAGGATGCAATATTTTATAAATATCAATTAAATTTATTGTTCTCTATAAATTTTTTCTATCATGAAACCACTTCTGGTGGTTATATATTTATTATTTGTTATAAACAAATAAAACACAATGATCATTCTCAAAACAACATATTCACCTTGAACTTGATTTATAATAAAATATGGTATATTTTCATTCACTTTGAGGAATGAAATAAATAAGTTTCAATAAATATTCTCATTCACTCCAGGGAATGGGATAAAATTATTTATTCAAATTTTATAGTGTCTTCAAGACAATTTCATGAATATTCAATTGATAAATTTCATAAATTTCATCCACTTCGGGGGATTAATATATATAAAATATATTTATGATTGTTCATTAAGAATATATAATTTCCCTAAATCATTTTATAAAAATATGAGAAAGTTAAAATAAATAAAACAAATATATACAAATATTTAATGTAAACATCATCTCCATCATGAACCTTTATATAGTATAATCAAAATTGACACCTTCTGGGTGAACAAGAAATAAGTTATATAAAATTTCATTGTTCATGGAATGATTATAGAACTTCTGATCTATGTACGACAGGTACGTGATTATCATAAAACTTTGGCTTGACGTACGACGGATACAAAATGTTCATGAAACTTCGGCTCGACGTACGACGGGTACGCGATGTTCATCAAACTTTTTCTCCACGTATGTGGGGTATGCGATATTCATCAAACATTGGCTCGACGTATGAAAGGTATGGGATGTTCATCAAATTTTGTCTCGATGTACGACGGGTACGCGATGTTCATCAAACATCGTCTAGACGTACGATGGGTATGTGATGTTCATCAAACTTCAACTCAACGTATGATGGGTATGCAAAGTTCATCAAACTTCGTCTCAGCATACAAATGGTACACAATGTTCATCAGTCAACGGCTCGATGTACAATAGGTAGATGGTGTTTATCATTCAATGGCTCGACATATGACGAGTATGCAATGTTCATCATTCAACAGCTCGACGTATGATGAGTACACGATGTTCATCATTCAATGGCTCGAAGTATGACAGGTACACAATGTTCATCATTAAATGGCTCGACATATGACAGGTACACGATGTTCATCATTCAACAACTTCTGGTGGTGTTTTTTATTCATTTTATTAATGATTTTTTTCTCGTCATCTAATACATCAGTTATAAATTAAACACATTCTCTCCAAGAAATGAAGAGAAATTTTTCAACAGTGAGTCATTACAACTCTTCCGGATCTCATTATTTTTCCCGCAGAAAAAGATTACAAAAATCATATATTATTTTCATATTTATAACGAGGGGAAAAACAAATGTAAAAATTTCTTAAATATAAAATAAGGGCCACCTTTTGACGTTAATCCTCTAATGGGTGGAATCGATGCGCATATGAAAGAGTTTATCAAAATAAGAATGTTTATAAAAAAATGTGACATACCTTTTTCCAATGATAATTTTATTATGTCGATGAGGGAGAGGAATACAATGAAATCACGATGCGCAATGCAGATAAGATGATTATGTTGATAACGTGTTGTGAAATTTATTGAACAATGATTGAAACCACAAAGCATTTCGAAACCCGAAATGTATGATCGATCTCAGGCAAAACGCATTATTGAGAAAGAGAGGGTTAAAGCATGTGACGATGATAATAACAAATGGAAATACAAATACAAAATAAATACAAGTAGAGAACACAATGTAGATCCAAAAGTCCATACAATTTCATTAACATGTTTCCATATTTATAGAGTACCTGAGATCTGATCCAACGGTGAGAATATGAATGGTTGACCATTAAGAGGGGAATTAATTGGGATTTGAGGAGTCATCAATATTTTCATAATTATGACATGCATTAATAAGGTTTCATAATATATATATAGAAATATATAAAATAACACAATTGAATATATTTAAGTTAGCCATGTTTTTAAGAAAACAAGAATATTTTAATGACATTTTTACTAGTATTTTAAAATGTCACTGATTATATATATATATAATTATATATATATATATTTATACATATACATATATATATTTATGCACAGACACACAAACATATATAAACACATATATAAACAAAAAATATAAACATATATATAATATAAAATATAATCATATATATATAATATAAACATATATATGTATATATGAACATAAAATATAAAATATAAAATATAAAAATAAATATATTAATATATATATATATAACATATATATATTATATAAATATATATATATATAAACATAAAATATAAACATAGATAGATTATAAAGACACACACACATATATATATAAAATATATATATATAGTATTGATTTTTTAATATTGATATATATATATAACATAATAAAATTAAATATTATAAATTTTGTCACATTTTTAAGAAAACGTCACTATTTTAGTGGCATTCCAACCTGTGTTTTAAAATGTGGCTAATTATATGTGTGTGTGTGTGTGTGTAAATTTATAACTCTAATTACATATATGTACACCTATATATTTACACACACACACACAAACATAAAAATACTGACACACACACATAGATATATATATATACACACAAATATATATAAAATACAAACATAATATAAAATGATATAATATATAATATAAATAAACACACACACACAGATATATATATATATATAATAAATATAAAATATATATGTGTGTATTTAAATATAAAATATAAATATAAACATATAAAAATATATATTACTAATTTTTCAAATACTGATATATATTTATATATATATAACATGATATAATAAGAAAATAATAAAAAAATATCGCTAAGTTGGTTAGGCCTTCGGCTGGTGTTACAAGAGAATGATCCTCAGTGGGATTATTTTTATAAGGATGTGCACAAGAGCAGGTGGGATGCGGGAAATGTGGGAGAGAGAGATTGTGGGTAGTTTTGGAGCTGAAGCCTCAGACTCTCAGAATCACACTCAAATAGGGAAACCAAAACACAAGGACACATGGATTTTATGTGGTCTGGTCAGATGACCTACGTCCATGATGAAGGTAGACACTTCTTATTATTCAAATGGGTAGAACACATATTACAAATTACCCTATTATACCACTTATATGCTCACACAACAACAACCCATATATTTATAGCTAGAGTGGAGAAGAAAATTCAAATGGATTCTTTCAAAATTTCTTCAGGCGGCCACCAACTACAGGAGTGAGTCATCTCTGGTAGCACCACCCTTTGAAAGTCATCGATGGGCGGCACCAAAGAATTGTAGTAGGTCTCCTCTGGAAGCTGGTCTACTATGGCGGTCACCCACCATCAAATGAAAGGTAGTGGACGATGATATTTTATTATCAAAACTCAACAATCTCTACCTTGACTGAAAATATCACCATATTACTGCTCAAATAAATCATCATGTTACTAAAAAACATTTCATACTACTGTTGAAACAAATATTTCTTCCAACTGCTACCTTCTCGGTGCTCGTAGGCATCTCAAGTGTGAGACAAATTGATCAATTCCAAAGAATGTTGGAAATTGATCTTTGTAGTAGCATTCTAGTCCTTTGTAGGAGGAACAATATCCCATATCATATTCTGATGGGGTGAATTCATATATTTTTCCATAATAGACTTCCAATGGTTCATTTATTTACTATCTAAAACAACTCGATCATAATTTGGAAGACCATATTCAACTACAGAAAGAGAATAACTAACCGATTTTCCATACGTTGAAGTTCTTCATATAATCCATCATGTTCTACCATTGGTGATACTCTTATATAATGTCACTACTTCAATTGTAATAGTCTCAACATTCAAATAACACAAATCACTTTTTTAAATACCTTTCATCCCAAGAAGTGAACTATTGATAACTTTCACGAATCTATCTTCAATGGTTATCCAATATCCAATCTTATACAAAACTCCAAGCGATATGAGGTTCTTCTCCAATTATGTTAAATATCTTGCATCTATAAGGTGTCAAGTTGTACCACGATGCGTCTTCAACCGAATCGTTCCAATACCTCTCACGTGACAACGGTGATTATTACCCATAAATACCACACCTTCATCAGACTCATTGAGGTTTGAGAACCAATATCGATTCCATCAATTATGTAATGAACACCCTAAATCAAGAATACAACCTTCAGAATGGATGACCATTGAGAAAACGAGGATATTATCTTCAACATCCTGGTATCTCTGTACAAAATTTTCCTTTTATTTCCCAATTTTGGGACAATCCTTCTTTCAGTGCCCTTTTTCATGACAGTAGGCACACTCATCTTTCACTGGATGTCTAAATCTACACTCGCCTTTTGATGTCGATCATGATTCATATCATCTAAATCTTCTGGATTTCCTGTCAGATGAACTTCCTCTAATTTTCATGAATCCTTCCAAAGTACAATCCCAATGGTGATGCTTGTCCTTCTTCTTGTATTCATTGTTAACTAAGGCATTTAATACATAAAAAAAATTTTCCCCATCTTTACCAAACAACAACACTATAGTAATGTTATCATAACTCTATGTTAGAGATTTCAACGACAATATATCCTTATCTTCATGTCCAATTGTTGCTTCCAAACATTGAAAATCTGCCAAGATTTTATTAAATGAATCAAGGTGTTCAATCATAGATATACCTTGTTTTCAATGAAATCTAAACAATTTCTTTTTCAGGTACAATTGATTTTCAATGCATTTTTCCATATACTTATTCTCCAAAATACTCTATAATCATTTTTCATAGGTTTATCACAACACACTGTATTTATGATCTTTAGACAAACAAAGCCGGATCATACCACAATCTTGATAGTTGAGTATTTTCCAATAACCATTGGAGATATTGGTGGTATTCTCTTCTATGGTGATATCTAACTCTTGTTGAGTTAGAATATCCAAAACATCACATTACCACATGTAGAAATTGTGTGTCCCATCAAACTTCTATACCTCAAATTTGGTATTAGACACAATACTTCTATGTCCTAGAAGTTTTTCAGTACCAGCATGTGTAGCTGGAATAGACTCATAGGGATCCCAGGGTGGTGTCAAAATACATTCAGTTTTGGGATTCTCCATCACAAAAACAAATCAGAATTTCAAAAAATAGACTACATCGATGAATCAGGAATGGTCAAAAATGATGAAATCATTTATTTAATTGGTCAAAATAGATCTCAAACGAATGACTAATTTTCTTCCAAAATATTCTTTTTGTTAAAAAAACACCAAAAAAATTCCGAACTCAAATTTTTTAATCCCCTAATTTTTTAGGTGGGGTGTTTCCAATTCATGCACCCCCACTCATAAAAAAATTAAAAAAACAATCCCCCTTGCCGCCACTAATTTTTTATTCCACATAACATGACAAAACACAGAAGGCCATTTTGGTTTTTTGACTTCCACATTTCAAAAATCCAAGAAACATGTCCCTTTATTTTTTTCCATATCATTACCTTATTCCATGCCTTTGCATCCCATCCTTATATGTGACATGCTATAATTGAAAATGGAGGTAAAATAGATCGATAGAGGAGGGTTTAAGGGGGATTAAACCATAAGAAACAACATTGGGTTTGAACGAGCTTCCATCCACGAGAAGATCCAGAATTGTAGACACCATGAAAATCAGGAAGCGTGGACTAATGTAGGTATGCATAGGGACTGTAGATTTTAGTCGGTTGCTTAAAGAGGAAAATAGTATCACCATTGGGATAGATCTAGATTTGGACACCAACTTCCAACAGGAAGCACAAACATCAAGCAGTTTCAGATATGGGGCTATTCATTCTACGTAATAAAAAAAACCTCTGATACAACTTTTTAGGGGTTTAATCCTTAGACTCTCAGAATCTCACACAAATATGGAAACAAAAACAGAAGGACACACATATTTTACATGGTTCGGTCAGATGAACTACGTCTATGGGGAAGGTAGAAACTTATTATTATTAAAATGGGAGGAACACGTATTAAAAATTCCCCTCTTATCTCACCTATGTGCTCAAACAACAACAACCAGATATTTACATCCAGAGTAGAGGAGAAAATTCAAATGGCCCCTTAAAAAAAATTATGTGGTCACCAACTGCTGAAGTGACTCATCTCCGGCATCACAACCTTTTGCAAGTAATCAACGGGTGACAACAAACAATTATTGCAAGTATCCTCTAGTGGTTGGTCTTCTATGGTGGTCACCCACCATCCACTGAAAGGTAGTAGATGGTTATATTTTCTTGTCAAAACTCAATAAGTAGGACTATGCGATATGAAGGGTGGGAATGTGAGGGAAGGGTTATGGGAGGTAAGTGGAACTGGAGGAAGGGGAGTGAGAATTAGAGGAAGTGGGGGGAGGTAGCAAGACTGCTATTAGGGAAGGGAGTGTGAATGGGAGGGGTGAAGCAGGGAAGTGAACATGAATTGGAGGGGGGAGAAAAAAGAAGGAATGGAAGGGGAATTGGGGGGAGCGGGAAAAAACCTACGGGAAGGGAGTGGGGTATGAAAACAAAAAAAAACAAATTATGCATCATTTACAAAAAAAATATTAGAGGAAATTTGAATTAAGAAAAATAATGACAGGGTTTTATTTATTGACATTTATTTAATGAAAATTTTCAGTTTCTGATGTTCATTTACCTACATTTCTACAAAAAATCATCAAATAAGGTGTCGGAAAATAGTGAAGCTTATAAACGTCACTAGTTTAGTGATGTTTATTTAGCGATGTTTCTTTAAAACATAAGTTAATCAAGTCTCACTAAATATCAACGTTTATAAGTGTTTCCAATTTAGTGATGATTATAAAAATCACAAATTACATCTGTTTACAAACATCACAAAATTAGCGATGTTTATAATCATATCTAAATTAGAGACACCTCATTTATCAGCATTTCTAAGAAAAATCGATAAATGAATTAGAAATGTATTAAAACGTAGCTAATTATGGTTTTTTTGGTAGTGGTTTATCACTATGGGAATATGTGGGGACTCAAACACTAGGAACAAACTGAAGAGGGGAACCTACATCCAAGGTGGTGGAATACCACAAGATCAAACCACATGATCAATTAATTTCCCTTCATGACCTAATATTATGCCTAGTTATTTCTAATGTGGATTTATATCTTATAACAAGTGAGATTTTATGACACCACCTTGATATTTCCATAACTATAATCAGATAAGACATATTCAATGTTATTATCATAGCACTCCAATTTCTAGTGTGGTTGATGCATCACATGTTTCTCATATATCATACACTTCAATGGGGTGATCTCATCAGAATAAATCACTTCCTCAGAACAGAGCATATCGAGGTAGTTCTATGAATACCATGACTCCTCATGTTGTGAAACCACATGAAGGAATTAAGGAAACAAGGAGGAGCTATTAAGAATCATTATGGTGCTGAGAATATAATCATTGACGATCAATATGGTCCTTTGATGGTATGAGGTATGATTATTTTTAATTCAACCCTTATGTAATCCTTGTTTGATATGGGTGAATACCACTCATTTTTTAATTCTTATGTAGTAGATCATATGGGGTTGAATGTTCAAATGATGCCTTCTATTTTTAAACATCAAACACCTATAGGACAATAGGTGTGTCAAACATTTAAATTTGTAGTATTTTTCATATTAACTTATGGGGATGAATTACTTTGGGATGTATCATTTCCTGAGATATATATATATGACCTGATTTTGGGAATTGATTAGTTAACATTATTAAATGAAATAATAAACTGTTATACCCCTCAGGTTGGTTCCACATCTTATGTTGGAATTAAGCACCTCTTTAATGAAGATTGGGACATTAATTCAATCATAGAAGGACCTTTGGTACTAATGGTAGGTACTATATACTATCATTTTATAGTATTTAGTTTGGAATCCATTGATGAAATAAGACATCAATTTTTTCCAAAAATTTCTGATCACTTTCCGGATGTCTTTATCAACAATTTCTATAGGTTTCAACCCAAAATAAAATTAGAATTTATAGATGCTATCAAACTAGGGACCAATCCTATTACAATTCTGTCTTATAGGATGGAACCAACAGAATTGAGAGAAGTGAAATTATATCTTTAAGATTAGGAAAGCAAAGGTTTCATTCAACTAAACACTTCCCTATAGGAGGCATTGGTTCTTTTAATAAAAATGGGGGATACAAATGTTAGGCTTTGTAAGGATTATCATAAACTCAAACAAGATAATATAAAGAATCGGTATCCTCTTCCATGAATTGAATACCTGTTTGATCAATTGATGGGATCCTAGTGGTTCTCTAAAATTTTCTAATTATCAAGACACTATAAACTATGAGTTTAGAAGTATAATATTCCGAACACATATTTTAGTTGTTGATATGGCCATTGTGAATATGTGGTTATTCTATTTGGTATTAAAAATTATTTAGAAGTATTTATGGGATTGATAAATCAGATCATTCAAAGGTGTCTTTCTTTCTTTGTAGTGGTATTAGTTGATGATATTGTTGTGTATTCTATGACTAATTCCAATCATGAAAAACACGTGGTTAGAGTGTTGGGTATCTTACAAGAACATTTCCTTTATCTTTGTATTTTAAAGTGTGCTTTCTGGATATAGTATGTATATTTTCTTATCCATGTCATTTCTAAAAAATGAGATTTAATGGATCCTTAAAAGATAGAAGCTATTATTTTGTGGAAACCATCGAAGAATGTTTTCTGAGACATGTAGTTCCCTTATCTTAGCAGGAAACTACTGGCATATTGTTCATGATTTTTCACATCTTGCATCACTGATGAATCTTTGAAATGTAATGTTGATTAATTCCAATGGAGTAACAACTATAATAAATAATTCCATGAGATTAAGTTTTGGATAACATCAGCACATATCCTTAAGTTTCCTGAGTCGGGATAGGGGTATGTGGTATTTTTTGATATATTAGGATCTGGGTTGGATTATGTTCTCATGATGGGGGATAAAGTTGTGGCTTATGGATCTTGATAGTTATGGGCGTATGAGAAAAACTACCCAACACTTGATATGAAATTGGTTATGATGTTTCATTCCTTAAAGACTTGGAATAATTATCTTTTTAGTTAGAAATCATTGTGTCTATAGATCATAAAATCTTGAAACACATTTTCTCACAAATCAATTTGAATCTAAGGAAACATAGCTAGATGGAATATATACATATTTTTTACTTCAACATGATGTATACACCATGAAAAGTGAATTTTGTTGTGAATTAATTGAGTAGGAATTCATATAATAAGTTGGATAAAGAGTCTTTGGAGCAACATCAACTAATGTCAGTCATAGCTGATACACATCTGGATTGTGCAGAGTAAGGTTATGTTGTAGTTTTATTTCCTATTTCTTCTATTCCTGAGTTGGGTGAGAATGTTAAAGAAGCTCAAGAATCATATCCAAAATGTTTAACATTGAGTTCAAAACTCAATGGTAAGTACATCATTGAGGGATGGATTCTAGAGTTGAGATTTGTGATATGTTCTATAGATTGTATTATGGTTTCTCCTAACTATTTGGAACAACTTATTTCCTCCCACCAATATTTGAGATGGGTTGTTCATCCTGGTATCCAAAAGATTTATAAAGCACTGAGGGAACTAGTTTGGTGGGATGAAATTAACAATAAAGTGTAAAAGTTTATCTCAAGATTCCTAATATGTCTACAAATCAAGGAATAACTCCAATAGTTAGTGGGTATGATGTATTCTTTACCAATTTTTGTGTGGAAATGGGAATATGGAGATATGAGTTTTATGGTATATCTACCAAGAATGGTTCAAAAACATGATTCTATATGGTTAATTATAGATCAAATCTTGAATTTGGCTTACTTCATCCCTATATGTGAATCCAATGTGGTGGCTGATTAGTCCAACCTCTATATTGAAGAGTTTTTAAAGATGCATAACATTTCATTTAAATTTTTTTCTAACCTAGACCAATGTATTACGTATTGGTTTTTGAAATTCTACTAGCAAGACCTTGGAACTCAATTGACCATGATCAAATCTTATTATCCTCAAATGGCTATAAAATATGAAAGGAAAATCGAAATGTTTGAAGGCATGATTAAGGCCTAGATGAAAAATTTTAGAGGCTCATGGGAGAATCATATACCATTAGTAGAGTTATCATAAAATAATAGTTATTAGGCCTCAATACATATAGATACTTTTGAAGCATTTAATGTTCATACTTTTCATTCCTCACTATGTTTGTGGAAACACATGAGACATACCTTATTGGAACCAACATTGTGAAGAGACCAAAAAGAATATTCAGATGATCATAAAGAGAATATTGATGACTCATAGTTGTTAAAAATCATATACATATAATATTAAAAGAATTTTATCATTTAAATTGGCTAATCAGGATTCATTGAGAATCTATCCAAGGTTAGGGAATCATCATTCTGAAAAATAAGGAAACTTTCATCCTCGATACATTGGGCTATTTGAGATACTTGAGAGAGTTTGTGATGTGGCTTACCAATTAGATTTACCTCCAAGGTTCAGTTTTGTGCAAAACATGTTTCATGCATCTTAATTGAAGAAGTGCCAGCCTGATCCTGACCATGTGATTCGATGGGACCATGTTGATCTTGAAAAGATGCAATATTGATTCGTGTGTTGATATAAATTATGGATGGTAAATATTATCTATTTTAGAGTAAAAGTATTAGTTTGGTATGGCATTTATGTAAACATGTGCATATTTTGGAAGAATCATTGGAGCATGAAAAGGAAATGTTGGAACTGTGGTCCAAACAATTCCAGAACAACGCCACTTTTCCACTTTCTAGGGATGAAAAAAATCATGGGGAGAATGTGATACCCTTGGTTTCTTTGAAATTAACATTTTTATATATTTTCAAGTTATATAATGTTTGGGTTGAGTTTTGGGAGATTTGTAAGGTTTTGGATCATTTTTATGGGGTTTATGGAGGTGCACGGTTTGAGAACGGTTTGTAGAAACCATCAACCATCCCCAAAAAACCATGAAGGTGGGGATGGGAGTCACTGGGTAGGTTCATGGTTAGAACGTAGATTTTCCAAACCGTATGTGTGTCCATGGGAAACTGTGAAAGTATAAATAGAGGGAAAATCACTATTGGTTCATGGTTTTTCAAACTGTGTGATCCAATCAAGTGAGGTGTTGGACTTAAAGTAGTAGCACCACATAGTTGGCACAAGGTTTTCAAAACTATATTGTAAAACCATATATATCAATAGATCTTATACTATATCACATGCATGGTTTTGACACAGTTTTACAAACCAAGTGACCTAACCGAGTTATGTGAATTTAAAGCCATGAAATTTGTATTTTTAATTTAGATTAAGTAATGAAAGCCTCATTGGTCTCATTTTCTCTTAGGGACTCAAATTCCTCTTCCTTCCCAAAATCCCTTGATAATTCTCTTTGATCTAAAATCACCTATTAAAAAAAGAAATTGAATTGGAGATCCAAAATCATAAGTATGTCCTTTTTCTCCCATTTTCTTTGTTATTCTTCTTAGATATAATCTTATCCTATCTATCAAAGCCATAGATCTATTCTGTTATAGATAGATCTATGTGTTATGATGTGAATCATGAAGTTTCTTTGTTGGATATTTTTATGGGAAGGTGTTTTGAACCTAGATCAAAAAATTTATAGTGTTGTTCTTCATTTTCCCCATCTATTGGGAGGTATGTGGCTTCTCTCATGTATCCACTATTTTATAACATAATGTAATATTTTTTAACAAAATCATTAATTTTATATGGAAATGTTGTGAGATTTTGTGAAGGAATTTTTTTGGGTTTTTATTTTAGAAAAATGGAAAATTTAATAGTTTTTGGAAATCACTCATTACTTATAATTTTGAAATGATAATTTAAAAATTATGTTATGTTGTTTGAGTTTTCAATGTTTTTTGTTGAAAATACTTTAAAGGAATAATTATTTTATGTGAGTTTTTTGGCATGGAAGTTGATATAATTGGGTTGGAGTGTGTTCAAAGTGGATGAGTATGGTTGGAAGTTCCACTATCAAGATAGGATAGATTTTGGTATTGGTGTACCACCATCCATGGTAACAAAAAACTTGAGTGTAAGGTAGAGTGTATATGGATGTGTGTGATAGTGTGAACATGGGGATGGTTATTCCAGATTGGAATAGAAGAAAATAATATATTTTATGGTTTTTGTTCAACTCATTTGTCAGGGTGCACACATCCATCTCGTTCGGGGATGAAGGACGCGGCTTTTTTGTTACCCTGCATTCCCTCTTTCCAAAGGCGGGTGGCATTCGGTCCTTATTCCGGGACGTCTTCTGCTTGATCAAAACGAGATGATGGGATGTCGGTTCTTCCTGTTGTGGATTCCTCCTCGGAATTTTCACCTAGTCCGGGTCTCCCTCATATATTTAATGCATTGTTCGTGAAACTCTTCCCAGTGCCATATCCTCACGGGCACCAGTTAATTACACTGCTTCTGTGAGGGCATTCCAAGGGGTCCAGTCCAGGCAGCAACCTTCGGTTAGGGGAGTAGTCATGTTGGGGCATCACTAGCGTGTCTGGACACTGGGGGATTGGTGAGTCTGTTTTCTGTTCCTTATTATAGGGCTTCTCGAGGGCGCGAAAGACCAAGGAATCCCATGTCGAGCGCGGGGAATCGTATTCCATAGGAATGTATCTGAGGTTTTCCTCAGCTTCCCTTGTTTAACACATGGTATACTGTAAGTTTAACATCCATAGGAGATGGATTGGACTGATCAGAACACTAATTAGAGTGGATCAGATTGAGGAACCCCTTGGAGGGAACACCGATATGGGGGCCAGCATGATGTCGGCTTCCCGAATGTCGTGGAGAGGAATGAGGTGGCATGATTTAACCGGGATGTGGTGGCCTGGGTAAGAATTAGGATGGATGATGGTTTTGGGCATGAGCCTCGAAGAGTCTTATTACGTTTCCCCGTGGCAGGGAATCAAAGTCCGTGTAGTTCATCTGGCGACGGCTTACCGTCAAGTGAGGTTGAAAACGTCTTTCCACTAAATGTGGTTGCAACGAATTACCATTGGATAAGGATTTCAACGGCTTACCACTGAATAAGGTCACAACGGCTTACCGCTGGATGAGGTCGAACCGACATGAAGGAGGTTGGAACGACCGTGTGGAGGGCTTGAACCTCTGAGAGGATTCCTAAGTACCATGCCATGACATGCATCAAAGAACTTGTAGTTCAGGTGTAAAGTTTAACGTCATGATGGATGGGGGAGAACCGACGTGAAGATGGACCGGGGGTCTGATGGGTTTTGGGATGGAACCTCATGAGGCTTCCTACGTACCATGCCTTAGCAAGGATCAAAGAACCCATAATTCATAAGGGTGTGGGAATTACACTCTAGGATGCCCATGGTGTTGGTGAACCAACATAAAGGGGGTCGGAACGACCAATGGGTGGTGGGATTGAACCTTAGGGATGCTTCCTTTGTACCATGCCTTGACATGGATCAAAGTCCTCATAGTTTGGGAGGATATCGGTGAACTGATGTGAAGGGACATTGGTCCATGTGAATGGTGGGCTTGAACCTCGGGGAGGCTTCCTACGTACCATGCCTTGACATGGATCAAATTCCTCATAGTTCGGGAAGGGGCTTGGCAGAATAAAATATAACGTCTTGCGGGACGGGGGATTTGGGGCTTACACTCTAAGGAAGCCCAAGGTGGAGGGGATTGAACCTCGTGGAGGATTCCTACGTACCATTCCATGACATGGATCAATGTCCTCGTAGTTCAGGAAGGGGCTTGGAGGAATTCAGTTTAACATCATGCGGGACGTGGGCATTTGGGGCTTACACTCTGAGGTGGCCCAATGTGGTGGGGAATGAACCTTGTGGTGGATTCCTACATACCATGCATTGACATGGATCAAATTCCTTGTATTTCGGGTGGTGTGAGATACATTTTATCATTTTGCGGGATGGGGGATGTCATGGTCGATGCTTAATTTAATCCCACCTGAGTCATGATCGGTGTGAGAAACAAGAGGCAGAAAAGGCTTGACGACCATGTTGTGAAAGGTACGTTTGGGGGAAGTGAGGAAGAGTGGGTCTTACACTCTGAGGCGGCCCAAGAAGTGTCGGGACTTACTCCAGGATGGAGGCCCATGGGCGACAAAGCATAGCTGGAGAGTTACATGGGACCGAAGAAAGGAGGAGCCTTGTTCCCCATCACGACCTCCGTTGGCCTCGACACCGAGGAATTGAGGAGGAGCAGGGGCGTTGCCTCCTGCAAGAAATGATAGGTGCTTAAACCAAGGTGGTTGCCATTCCCCCGTGAAAAAACACCACTCCCAGGAGGAGGATATCATCCCCTATCGAGACTAGGGGGTGTGGAGAATGTCCAAGGTGGGGGGACCCTGCGTGCAAGGCATGGGGCCATGTCACAGTTTATCATCATGTGATGAGGCTGAGGGTGCTTGGCAGTTTAACATCATGCAGCTCAGACGAAGATGGTTTTCCCCGCACCACTAGGACTTACAAAACCGGTACCCTCTGCTCCTTGTGGGAGGGAAGGGACCGGCAACGTCGTAATGAGGGCGTGTCATGCAGAGAACCATCAAGGGGTCCATGTTAGCATGTCTATGAAAATAATTAATAGCCATTAGCGTGCTTATGAGAAGAATCATTAGGCGTAGCAACACTACATGCGGTATCATCCAGGGGACTTTTAAGTCACATCGCACAATCCTAGAGGGTCGCACGAGAAAAGGATTTTCCAAGCAGAGGGGTCCATAGGGAGGGGCCTTGTGTAGGTCTGTTTCTCTACGTGGTGGAGGGAACTTGTGAATGGGTGTGCTTTGCGAAGTGGGGTGCCTTAGTCTTATCATGGGGAGGAGGTTCAAATGGGAGGTGCTTCGCGAATTTGATGGTCATTTGCGGAGCACAACATCATGGAGTAAAGGTGCCTCACGATGCAAGGTGTCCGGAAGTAATGTGCTTTGTGAAATACAGTGACCCTGCCTTAGCATGTGGATCATGTGTACATGAAGGGTGTTTCATAAAGAATAAATGCTCCATGATGACTCGGGTCCCCTTGGGGATCTACTTCCTTCACGAAAGCCCTTAGGCTTCGCGAAAGGCATCCCTCTCGGAAGAGGGGATCAAAAAGAGACAATGGGGAGCCACTTCCTGAAGCAGAAGTACCTCGCATAGCTCAACATTCACCGAGCGGAAGAGTGATTCATGATTTGAGAGGTGAGAAGCTGAAAGGTCATATTGTCAATCACTTGAGCTTAGTGGGAGCCCGATATTTTTAGGCAAGGGGAGCCGCAAAGTAGAGATCACGCTACGCGAAGGGGAATTGGATTGCACCGTGGTGGGCTCACAAATTTCAAATGGGTTCACAGAGAATTCTATATCCTTTTCTTCGCAGTGTCTGCGGTGTTGGGGGGACTCCGCGAAGTGACTTCACGAGGCAGCACATGGGGCCTTCGGTGGGCCTTTTCTTCTTTTCGAATTTTTGCACCAACAAATGCCCCCCATCAGACTTGGAGCTGTGGAGAGATCAAGGGTTGATGTCTGAGGGAAATCGCCAAAATCCTCGGTTATTCGCGGTGCTGACTCGTGAAGAGGGCTCGTGAGGCGGATAGGGGTTGCACGGGCTGGGCGCGCCGCAATGCTCCATTCAAACTAGATGCGCGGCAAAGCTCCAAAGGCCATCGCCTATAAATAGGAGTTCTGCCCTCACTTTTTTCCTTTCCTTTCTCTGCGATTTTGTCTTCTTGTGCTCTTGATTTGTGAAGATCCGCGTACTCCGCGAGTGGTCTCCGCGAATCGAGGCTTCGCGGCGCATAGTGAGTCATTACCTCCGAGTTGGAGCTCTGCGATCCGGCTTTGAATGCCGATGAAGCACCCTGCGAACAGTCTTCACGAGCGGGCTTCGCGAACTAACTTTGCAAACGATATTCACAAACCAGTCAACCAAAAGTCCAAGATTCAGAAATGAATGGCCCACCAAGAATCTCCCCAGGGGGTCCTTGTGAATGCCGCTCGGAGGGACGAAATGGAGAATAATCTGGGGCTTGGAGAGCTAGTTCGTATCCACATGGACCATTGTTCAGTTGTGGAGCTGTTCTCGGAGAGCCAGAAGAACTACCCTCTATGCATGAGGTTTCCTTTATACGACATCGGACTGAGGGATGATGTATTCATCCCTGAAGTAGGAAGGGATGAGCTAGCTTACTGGTTCCATAGCACATCGTGTCAGCACCGATGGTTCAGGGCGCCCGATGGTCATGCCAAAGAGTACTTCACGCATGTCACCACCGACTGGCTATAAAATCATATGAACAATGTAGATGGGAGGTAATTGCATCCAGAGACGTCCCCTCCCCCGTACCAGACCATCCTTAATGCGGCGTTGGGGAACCCAAAGAAGGGGTGGTCCGAGGAATGGGACCTACGCCAGGGTAGATACTTTACGGATGATTGGGCTTGGGCCTACTGGGTATGAACCTCAAGCGAGGAGTTCAGAGCATAGCTAAGAATAGTGGTCCTGTATGAAGCAGCTTAGGCTTTCCAGTTTTATATCTACCAGCCGAAGCAGTTAATGCCGGAACTGCTGAGCCGGTGGTCACTGGGGTCCAATACTTTCCATCTGCATCACAAGGAGGTCAAAATAAGCCTATAGGACGTGCATCAGATCTCGGGGGTCCCGATAATGGGGGAGATGTACGAAAAATTCCTCCCAGTTATGGGTGGGTGGGAGGTTTCAGAGCAGATGTCGTGTCTGGTGATGGCATTGATGGAGCTCGTGCCCAGGGAGAACAAGGAGTCGTTGTGGGATGCCCACTTCAAGAACTGGTTCAAAATGTTTATGAACTTTATTGAAATATGAAGTGCTTAGCGAGGCCTCAAACTTGTCCAAAGGGTGCCCAGAGTAAGGAAAACTCATACTGGTGGCTGTTGGTGAATAGCCAGTGGAAGACCAGGGGGTTCAACATCAACACTGAACAACAGCAAATAGTCAAGCTAGCAACATTCATCACAGCCCTCATCTGTGGTTGGACCACGCCGGTGATAGATACAAACATGGGAGTGAATCCAAGCACTTTCATCATGGCAACCACATTGGCGACATGAGGGAGTTTCAACCAAGGGATCCCGATGATCACCATGTTGTACAAAATTTTGTGGCACATCAGCAAGGGGAAAAGGCCACAGAGGGTATGTGGGCCGTTACACCTCCTATGCGGGTGGATGGCGGCGCACATCAGATATATTTAGGAGTATCCGAACCCCATATCTCCACTAGGGTTGGACTCCCGTCCCACAATATTGAACTTGGAAGGGATCATTCTGACAAAGCCGACCGCATCGTCGGTTCTGAACCGGGTGTGGAAGGTGGAGGAATTCAATTTCCACCTGTTCCCGCTGCTGACAGGGGAATTCAATGACGACGAAACGGGGACAGAAGAGCATCAAGCCTACCTCCTGGCCTTTCGAGGTGGAGTCTTAGTGTCCAGGGTGGACCAGGAGCGTCTCTACAAGCTGTACACCCCACACCGGTTCGACAGGAAATTCTGGTGCTTGAAGCGGTAGACCCCGTAGGTCTATCTGGGGGTGCGCTATGAGGAGGTCCCATGTGTGATGGGGCAGATGTGGCTGATGTTCACATGGAAAGATGGGAAGATTCAGAATGCAATGACTCAGCTGACCGTCTTTCTTGGGCTGGTAAAAGAATATGCCCAGAGCTGGGAGGCAGCCAATCCAGGGGAGATGCTGAAGCGTCCAACCATCTTGGTCGGCGAGGGTGAGCTTCCTCGGCCTTGGGGAAGAGGCCGGAAGGTGTCAAGGGCGTCCCTCACTAGTGGGGCTTCTGTAGTGGCGGTGCCCGCAACAGTTGAGGAGGGAGCAGCGGTAGTGTATCTGGAAGCGGTAGCAGAGCCGATGGTCCAAAGAGAACAGAGTTATCCAGTGGGGCGGTCACCGAGGGGGTTCTGTAGGATTTCTACTCAGGCCCCTGGGAAACGGCTGCACCACATTGACATGCTGGATAATTCTGTCTACCCGGAGGCCTGGGACATCTGGGAAGTCAACCGGAAATTACTAGGCCCATCTGAGTTATGGAAGCACCTTAACGACCTCGGAATGGACTTGGCAAGAATTGGCCCCATTTGGGCCGCTTTATCAGTATCCCAGGCAGATGTGGAGGAATACATAGCCAATCTGGAAGACTTCATCCACTCCCGGGGCACCCTGAACCTGATGAAAGACCGTGTCAAGGTGCTGTTGGGTCATACGTTCCCTCCACAGCTGTCATCTTCTAATATGAGGGATCACTTCCCTTTATCGGGAAAATTAGATGAGTCCTCCTGGGGAGACGAGGCTGGTAGAGAATGTCTACCGAAGGAGGGTGAATTCGAAGATCATTCCTCAGATCTCGAAGGCTTCACGGAGGCCCTCGAGGAAAAATCCCAAGTTCCTTTTTCAGAGTCTGCCCTTAGGACACTCTGGATTCCTCATCAGTGTCTGCACTGTGAAGGAGGACCTTATGCATAGACCTCATTCTGCCCCCTCAGCGGGTGCCAACGCGGTTCCTTTAGGATCCATGCCCATGGCTGCATCAACTTCCATGTCTGGCGTGGGTGGGACACTCGCGGCTGCTCCCTCGGAGTCTCCAGACCTACCAACCATATACGGGGGGCCGCGTCTCGGTGTTTCAATGACTTCATCCCGAGAGAGAGACCAGGGATTTGAAATTTGTAAGTCTCCTCTACCAAATTCGCGACCTCCATCCCATGACCGAGTTAACGTACAATCACATCCCCTTCTTGGCATGTACAGTCCTTCAGTTAGCCTGGGCTGCTGTGGCGAATTTGGTCGGAGCTTCTGGTAGCACCTTTCCTCGAGGCATGGCAATGGTCGTGGAGGTGGACATCTGGCCTGACTGAACTGAAGCACTCCCGATCACTGGTGGGGATTCCAGTGGGACCGCGCCTGAGATTATCGAGGTGGGATCTGATGATGAGGATCAACCAGATGATTTAGGCCCTGCCACGCCTGATCAAAAACCAAATGTGGACCCGGATAAGGAGTTCATGGGAGAATTCCCTATATACGAGCCTGCCAATCGTGCAGACTGGGACGAGACGACCTCTCACGAGCAGGAAAACAAAATAGTCTGTCATTGATTGTGGAAGCTGATCACGCGCTTCATCAATGACACCCCCAGGAACTATGGTTGGATGAGATGGATATACTCCGCTCACAACTGCGCGAACTGTGTGCTGGGGGAGTAGATACCCAGCGCCCTCACATGCTCGTCCGAGATCTTATGGAAGAGACGATTTGGGAGTATGTATGTGGCCTCTGTGGGGATGGCAGCGGAGGAAGGTGGTGAGCATCAACAGGATCTAGAAGGTTGAAGACGAGGTCCAGTGGTGGTAGAATCGGGCGGGTGAGCATTCGACCTCTCTTAATGCACATTCTAGGCTAATATTGCGATTTGAGGCCCTGCTGGTAGAAGCCGAAGAGGGCCTGAAGCGAGCTTCTGAGGAGATGATCACCATCTGGGCAGACACGAAGTAGTCTAGGATTGTGGCCAATGGATTGTGCCCTCTCGCTGTTTAGGAGGAGTGGGAGCTGAACAAGTGGAAACAACTCCTGGAAGCCACCAGCCAGAGGGTGGCGGAGATTCTATGCTCTTTTTACGAGGTCAACCCATCCATGGGGGGAGTCAACCCTTTCATACTATAATGATTACAAACCCTCAAACATACTTTCATTCTTTGATTTTTGGATGTCATAGAATGCATGAGTTCCGCTGTTTTCATTGGCTTACTGCATCCTTGTGATGTTCGTGGAGCGTCAAGAGATCCTCCCCTAAGCTCACATGGTTTTGGCCCGATGTGAGAAACAAGGGATGTCCACCTTATCACCCCATCCAAATGTTGGAGTGAAAACCAAGCTTCAGGCATCTGAGGATTGAACAACCAGTCCAAATTTTCCGGAGGAAATGGGGGAGACCTGAATAGAGAATGAAGCTCTCAGAATAGTCGAATTACTATATTCCTAGCGTGCTTTTATGCACAAATGGGGTAATGACAGGGGTGCTGAAATCGATCCAAACATATGGGAATGGGAGGTGTGAATCATGATACCCAAGATTCCAAACATTGTGGGGGTGTGGCATGACAATAAATAATAACTTTTGACCGCCTTCGAAACATAGTATTCTTATTGAATTATCCTGGAACGGGGTCAACCAATTGAAGTTCGACTATTGACCATGTTCGAAACACATGACTTGTCAAAATGTCATCCGTTAGTCTTCCGAAACGTTGGCCCAGGATAGTAGGCGGGAAATAGGCCTAGCATCCATACTGTTAGGGGGGTTCACCAGATGTGAAAGAGGACGAGGGTTTGAATAAGGGGAACAAAAAGCGTGGAATTTGGAGTGATGGTTTGTTTGAACAGAATCCACCACTCATGAAATTATGCCACCGTGGTGGGAGTACACTAGATGGGTTCATCTGTTTGATCATGGATCATTCTTTCTTTTAGATAGGGCCTCTCTGGTGAGGGACCCTCTTCTTCCCAATGTCATCTTGTGGCTTCCCGAAATTGTTCGGGGTAAATCTGTAGTTATGAGGTTCCTCACAAGGCGTCAAGGCAGGGGCCAGAAATGGATAAGAACATGATTTTATGATTCCGGTGGCTGGAAACTAGGAAAAATACTGGGGTGTTTCTACGTATCCCATGAGTATGGGAATCAATCCGTACGTAGTTCTGGAGGCATAGTTTAACATCATGCAGGATGATGAGAAGTCTGGTTGCGCCGGTACACATCCCACCAAAACTACTAAGCCCACGTGAGTCATTCTTGATGTGGGAAACCAGAATTGATGGGGGACTTTCGCAACATAGGAAGGGGCATGTTATGGTGGAGGGACGTTTGGTGAATGTCGGCCCAATGATGCTAACCCGTCCATGTAACGCACCTAGACACACGAAGAGGCAAGGCCATGTATGTCGTAATTCCACTTTAACATGAGGAAGTGGAAATATGTGAATAATTGTGCACGAAATCTGGATCACAATGATGGTGGTGTGGCTATGAAGGATAACTTTTGACCATGGTGGAAATGCAACATCCACATCACATTAACCTGAAGTGGGGACAACAAAAGAGGGTCGATCGTTGACCATGTTCAAAACACAGGACCTATCACAGATGTCGTACGAGATCCTTAGGGATGTTGGCCCGAAATTGTAGGAGAGCCCTTAGGCCTAGAATCCATGCCATCTAGGGGTCCTTTTGGATGTGGAAGAGGATGAGGATCCAAATAGAGAGATCAGGAAATCTTGGACATGGGAGGAGGGGAATGTCTCCATGATGATTCCACACTTTGGGATCTTTGTCAAAACGCATCTGAATACGACAACAAGACTTATCGGATAGAGGGAGTTGAGTCCCTTCCCATCAGTAGATATTAGTTTAGGGTCATAGAATTCGGACCGTGGATGGTAGGAAACATGGGAGACACGTGCTGAGTAATTACAAAAACATGATGTGAATGGGAACCGGGGGTTCTGACCACCACGTGTTCCTTGGAGAGGATTTTAGGTCAGGGGACCAAAAACGAGAGTTGAGTTGGGCCCGAGGAAAAATGAACAGGTGTTCTTACATACCCCATGAGGATGGGGATCAAGCTTCATGAAGTTCTTGAGGTGGAACGGTAAGGTATCAGTGCCAGAGATAAAAGTGGCGTGTGGGTGTGTCCCTCGCACCAAAAGAAGTAGTATTTGATTAATCTTGTTTGTCCTTTAAGGTGATTGTTTTTTTTAGTGAAGTGACAGGCCTATGGTAGCAGGCCCTGACATCTCCACAAGAATAAATCCATAGAAGGCATTGAAAAATGTCATGGTGTGATACTTATACCAAACATGGTGTCCCCTTGAGCGAGGACATGACAATGTAGCGCCATTTTTCGTCGTGCAGCCAGGACAATAATGTCACAGTTTAGGTTCATGTGATAGGACCAAACATACATTTTAACATCATCCAATGCATACGTAGAAGATATGATGCTAGGTGGGGAATGTGTACGGTGTAATAAAACATACCTGACATGAATGGGGACATGATCCCATATCACATCGTACGCAATTCCGAGCAGGGAACTTCGGGCCAAGAGGGCCAAATAGAGGTAAGAGGGAAATGGGCAGGGGAAACTAGCTCCCAACAGAGTTGGACCCAAAAAAGAGATGCCCGAGTGGTCCTACGTATCCCATAAGTATGAGGATCGAGCCGCACATATCCCTTAATGAAGATCTTAGTTTACGGTCATAGAGCTCGGACCGTGGGGGCCCCGAAGGATGTCGTATTGCAGCTTTTTCCCCCCGACGTGTGAAGGTTAACTAAGGGATAGCACCAAGAGTATTACTACTGACCATGTTCACAACATAGCATCATGTCACATTAGCCTAAAATGGGGACAAAAAAATGATAATCGACCACTGACCATGTTCGCAACATGGGATTTTTATCAATTTTTGTTCGAAAACCTCATGGCCATTGGCCCATAATGGTAGGAGATCCCTTAGGCATGGAATCCATGTCGTTCTTGTTGGAACCATGGTCATCTATGCATGAATTGGATTATGATTTATGTTTGTTGTCAATCCTCAGAGGAAGTTCAGAATGTGTTCCAGAAAAGGACTCACACCGGTCAAGAAGATAACCGTATTGAAGGTGGGACTGTTTTCCAGTGTTTCCAAAATTTCTGGACCTCAAAACAGACAAAAGGGGAAAAAAATGCTTTTTGGGAAAGGGGCTTGCGCGCCAGATATGTGCCACACAAGTAACTTGTGCACCGAGAAAGGAATTACACGCCGGTGCTTAGGAGAATTGGAAAGTTTCACGCCATATATTTTTTATATCATAACATCAAAATATGTAAAAGGAAAGAGGGTCGTGCAAGTATTGGTTTGGTCGCGCAAGTGAGTAGTGTGATAGTGGCTAGGGCAGTTGGAGTTGCGTGCCGGAACTTGCACGCCGAGAGGAGGCTTGCATGCCACCGCACTGGGTGTACAGTTTTCCTATAATTGGAGGACCCCCTCATTATTTCTAATGAGTTCGAGACTTGTAGAAATTCAGTTCTCTAATCGGGCAGGTGTAGTGGTCTCATAAGTGGTTGTGGGTTGCACAAGTATAAAATTTGTGACAGTTGTTTGTTGTGCGCCCAAGGAGGTTTGAGCGAGAAAGGGTGTGGGTTGCACAAGTTTTTAGTTGGGGAAAGAAGTGTTATTCATGTGGTTTGGTGACACTTCCACGCCGGTTTTGAAGAAGCACGACAATTGACCTTTGCGCGCCAAAAACAGTTTTGGTGGAAAAGAATGTGAGTCGTGCAAGTTTGGTATCAAAGAAGGTCGAGTCGTGCGAGTGTTGGAGGGGGGCTTGCACACCAGTTATAACTTGTGCACCATCCTTGAAACTTGTATGCCAGCTTGGGGAAGCGCACCAGGTGTTGTTAAAGTACACCCATCTTTTTGAAGATACACGAAAGTTGGGAGATTGCCCGGTACCCTCAGTGCAAATTGATATTCATCTACTGGTGAGAGTTGGACTTCAACAGAGCATCTACAGACAATAGAGGATGAATTATTTTGTAATGATGAAGAGACCTTCACGTCTATAAACTGAGTGGGACTTCACTGAAGGCAGTGAGCCAGGAGGAGTCAACGGGAGTGACCTGAGGGACGCATTGAGCTATCACTGATCCTTTGTAAAGGCAGTGAGCCTGGGATATAGTGACTATGCCCGAACCTTTGTAATACACAGCTAGTGAATTTTAATGGAATTTGGTACGACCGAAAAACTGTCGGCGTATGGTCCTTGGAGGTATCCCTTAGTGGTGAACGAAGTAAAAAGTGATGTTTCATCTCTCTGCATGTGAAAGTTGGCTTTCTGATCATATTCATCTTACAGTTTTAACAAGTTTTTACCAACGTGGGTACAAGATCCATCACATTAAAAGAAACATTTGTCACCCTGAATCACCCCTCCCTTCTCAGGGTGTCTCGGGGTCCTACAGGTGGTATTAGAGGATAAAGGTTACTGGTGTTAGATCTGTCCTTTTTCGTAATGGAGAATACAATCAATACTAGGGGAGTACCTCTCTTCAATGGATGAAATTTTCAGATTTGGAAGAACATAATAAAATCTCATTTAAGATCACTCAGAATGGAAGTAATCTTTGCTACCTTGCAAGGAATACATGTTACCAATCCAACAAGACTTTCTATGAATGATACAGACATGAAAGTTTTTGACACAGATGTTAATGCTCAGAAGGCTATCACTGCGGCTCTTTCAGATCAGATCTACCTAAAGGTGATGAGTTTCACATCAACAATGTCTATGTGGGATACACTTGAAAACATTTATGAAGGAGGTAGAAAAATGAAGGAGGCAAAGCATCAAGTCTTACACAACAGGTTTGATGATCTAAAGATGCATCATAATGAGAATGCAGATTCATTCTTCAATCAAATTACTAAAGTTGTAGGAGATATTCGTGGCCTTGGAAAGTAAATCAAAGACATTGATATCATTAAGAAATTCTTGAAAAGGATTCCTCCTATGTAAAATTAAAAGGCGTCAGCCCTTAAAGAAAGGGATCTTTCAAATCTATCTCTAGATGATCTGTTACATAGTCTAGTGGCATATGAGATGAGAGTCAAACCCGAAGATACTACGAGTCATGTAAGAAAGGAAGTGGCATTCAAGTCCATGGAAAAACTAAAAATTTCTGAAGATAGTAATGGTGAAGATGATGAGGAAAAAAAATTCATTCTCTCGTCTCCAAGAAGATGAAGAAGGGAAAAGGAAAATTTAAAGGTAAGCTACCCCTGACATGTTTTCGTTGTGGAAGAGTTGGGCACATTGCCTCTCAGTGCCAAAGACAGTTTCATGATGATTAGAGCGAAGATGAAGACATCGAGAATCCTCTAAAAAGGTTTTTCAAAATGAGAGACTTCAAATATGGAAAAAAAAATAGAAAAGAAGAGTTTTTTTGTGAAGAAGAAGATAAGGATATTGAATTTTGTGAAGAAGAAGAACCAGAATTTAAAACATGAAACCATGCTTCATGATGGCTACCATTGAAAAGTCAAAACCCTCAGTCAATAAAGGTAGAGATAATCAGATTACTCATAATGGTGATCCAAATATTAAAATTAAGGAATCCTTTTCCAAGCTTGAGAAAAAATGTAAGAGATTCAATAAGTGGAAGGAAATGGTGGTAGAATCATCAAAAAATGTTAATGATCTTTAAGCCTAAATTGGACGACTAGAAGAAATAGTGGGAGTTCAGTATTTGATCCTTGAAAGCACAGATGACGTTGTGGAAATAAATATTATAGTTGAAGAACAAGAAAAGGTCATAAATTACCTTACATCTAGACTAGAAGATAATTCCAAGATAGTTGAGAGTCTTGATGAATAAGTTGTTACTATTAGGAGTAAAATTGTATGTTAATCAACCACAAATGAGGGTAAGAAGAAAATTCATTTTAGAAGATTCTCAGATGCAGAATTACTGGAAAGAGACAAGTGTGGTTCAGATGGCCGTGGAAAAATATTGAGTGATAAAAGACCCACATTCATGGGAAAGAGTGGAATTGGATGTGAAGCTGAGACTTCAACTAATAGAAGTGGAGAGAGCCAAAAGAAAGACAAGATAAATGTTGGACATGTTGAAACATTTCTTGATGAGCTGAAAAAGAAACCCTCAATCCAAACTAAAAGATGAACTGAAAATTATCCCCAAACATTCAGAAATGACAGGCAATCCAATTATTCTCCCAAGGTAGAAGGCATGAGGAGAAATTCAACTGAGAAGACATTTCCTATCATGAAGGGTCAGTTCTGTGGCTATCTGGGCCATACCATGGCATATTGTGAATAGGCAAGGAGATACATGAATGGGGAAGATCTGGGAAATCAAAAAGGGAGACTGACATCATATCCGCAATTTTATAGACGAAATAGTTTCTATGGATACTATTTTCGTTGGTCTAACTATGTCCATAAAGCTATTTATTTCATGGAGAGATTAGATATGAGATATTCATACAACTCTCAGAGACAAGTCAATATCCACCCTCCTAATGGTGTGGCTCTCAAAAACATGTTTTATTCTCTAGAAGAAGATTATGGGTATAAATAATCTGATTATGTGGAAGAAATAATTATAAGGCCATCAATAACTTATACTCAATCATATATCTCTTGGAATGAAAAGAGGAAGATCGAGAAATCCATCCTTATAGGGGTGGCCCTCAAAGCTACAAAAAGCAACAGTTCCTGGATTATGGATAGCGGTTGTTCATCTTATATGATAGGTAATGCTGGCCTGTTAACAGATATAAAAGGAAGGTTGATGGTACAGTACGATTTGGGAATGATGGAGCTCTGAAAATCAAAGGCAGTGGAAGTACATAATTAGCTAATGGAGAGATAAAGAAGACTGAAGTCCTTTATGTAGATGACCTACGTCATAATCTACTCAGTGTGAGTGAACTCTGTGACTCAGGACTTATAGTTACTTTTAATTATAAATGTTGCACTATCAAGGGAAAGATAGTAAATTCACTAATGAAGGGATATAGAACAGAAGGCAACTTGTATCAGGTTGATAGTAAAGAAAATGTTTTCTACATGATTGTTGAAGAAGAAAACAATTTGTGGCATCAGAGACAGGGACATATCAACCAATAAGACATGGAGAAAATATCAAAACTGAGGATTGTCATGGACATTCCCAACCTGAAGCATGAGCGTGAAAAGTCTAGTGATGCTTGCATTCGTGGAAAGCTGGTCTACAATTTATAATGGCCAAAGAATAAAAGGGAATCTCATCTTCTTGATCTAATTCATACAGATGTATGCAGGCCGATAAATGTTGCTGAAACTCATGGAGAAAGGCACTTTGTCCTCTTCATAGATAATTACAGTAGAATGGAATGCGTTATGATCATTCACAAGAAATGACAAGTGCTTGACTACATGAAAAAATATCGGTGCATCGCTGAGAATGATACTGGACAAACAATCAAAGTGTTGCGATCTGACAATAGAGGGGAATACAAGTCCATTGAAAATTAAAATTACCTGGAGAAGCATGGGATAAAACACGAGGTAGTTATTGTGATAACTCCATAACAAAATGGAGTAGTTTAACCTAGGAATTGACAAGTGAACAACATGGAACAAACTATGCTAATTGAGAGTTGTATTCAATGACATTACTGGAAAGAGTCTGTTCAAGCTGCAGTGATTATTCAAAATCGAACAGGACATTATATGGGTGAGACGAAGATACCATACGAATTGTGGCATGGAAGGAAGCCCTCGTTGAAATATTTTCATGTTTTTGGAAGTGAATTCTTCATCAGGAACAATGAAGGAAATCAAAGGAAGTATGGTGACCATGCAGATAAAGGAATTTTCCTTGGATACTCATTGAATTACAAAGCTTAAAAGTGTTTCAACAAATGATTAGGAAGGATAGTGGAAAGCAGTGACGTTGATGTAATTGAAGAGAAAACCACAAATGATTCAAGAACATCATATGCTAATGTGATAGAAAGTGAGGAAGAAAATGAACGTGGGGAAAATAAAAATACAAAAATGGAGGAAGCTGTACAAGTCACTCAACAGTCACATCATGATTTTGACTCAAGAAGAAGAATATGAAGAAGAAACAATGGCTAGAGAGAATTCAACTGAACCGAACAGGATAAATCATAGAGCTGAGAATGATCCATCAAATAAAATTTGGGACATGAGTGCACCCACTCAAACAATGAGGATGAGAAATAACAGACAATCTGCATTTCTATCAGTTTTGGATCCATCCTCCTTCAAAGAATCTGCACAGGATAAATCTTGGGTGAATGCCATGAATGAAGAGTTAGATCAAATTGACAAGAATCAGTCATGGGATCTTGTCAAGAGACCCAATGGTCACAATGTGATTGGTTCAAAATGGATCTTCAGGAAAAATTTTGATGAGCATGGAAGTGTTATCTAAAACAAGGCTCGACTGGTATGTAAGGGATATTGCCAGATTGAAGGCGTTGATGTTGAATAAACCTTTTCTCCAGTGGCTAGACTGGAGTATATCAGGATTTTCCTTGACATGGCACTCCAAATAGGATATAAATTATATCAAATGGAAGTCAAGACAACATTCTTGAATGGTGTTCTTGAAGAAGAAGTATACATCAAACAACCAGTGGGTTTTGTTCTTGGTACTGATGAAACAAAGGTCTGCAAACTAACGAAATCTCTATATGGTGTGAAGCAAGCACCACGATCATGGTATTCCCAGCTGGACTCTTATCTCAAGAAGTTGGAATTCAAAAGAGAAAGATTAGATCACAATCTATATGTGAAGAATTTTCCAAATGATCAATTCATGGTTACAGTCTATTTTGATGATATCATATTTGGTGGCAGCAGGAAAAACTCAGTGGATGAATTTTCCAATCACAAGAAGTCAAAATTAGAAATGTCTTTGATTGGGGAGCTCACTTATTTATTGGGGCTGCAGGTGATTCAAAAGAAGGATTACACTTTCATTTCTCAGAAAAATTATGCAAGATAGCTGCTGAAGAAGTTTAATATGCAAGAATCAAAACCAATATCAACTACAATTGAAATTGGAACCAAACTTGAAAAGAATGAGGATGGGGAATCTGTAGACCCCACTATGTATAGGATGATAATTGGGAGCCTACTGTACCTGACAGATACATGACCAAATATTTTCTTTGCAACCTGTCTAGCGGCCTGCTTTCAGAGTAATCCAAAGGAGGAACATATGAAAACGGTAAAAAGAATCATGAGGTATATTTAAGGTACTCACAGTTGTGGGTTATACTTTGTTGCAGGAAGAGACAGCGAATTATTTGCATTTTCTGATGCTGACTGGGCTGGTGATGTAGTGGACAGAATGTCCACCAGTGGTCGAGCATTCTATATTGGGAATAAATGCGTTGGCTAGTTGTGCAAGAAACAAGAATGTACTTCTCTTAGTACTGCTGAAGCTGAATATATCTCTTCCACAAAGGCATGCACTCAACTACTATGGATGAAGCAACAACTAATAAATATTGGTGATGAAGTGAAGCAACCAATGTTTATTTACTGTGATAACAAGAGCGCAATTGATCTTACGAAGAATCATGTTTATCATTCTCGTACAAAAAATATTAAAATCAGGTATCACTTTATCAAATAAAAATTTGAGCAAGAAGTGATTAGAATGGACCATGTGGGAACTGATGAGAAAGTGGTTGATATGTTGACCAAGACACTCTCAACAACGGTGTCTGAGAAGCATTGGTTGAACCTCGGTGTTCGGCCACCTCCCAGTGCATAAGGAGGTTATGAAAATCTCCTCCTCCCATGTATGTTAATTGTTTTTAATTAGTTTATGGATGTGATGCAGGTTTATGGGGGAGATACTATCCAGGGGGAGTGTGTTTTGAGATGAACAAGGAACAATTACCAATCTTTGGATTTATTATCAACGGGGGATAAAGGAATAAATTCAGGATAAGAAGAAAAAGAGAACCAAATTCATGATTTCTCTCTTGTTTTCTTCACTGAGAATTTCCCACGTAGACTTAGAGTGTTGGATGAGTTGATTCTTGCATTTTTGGTTTTCATGTTGATGGTGATATATTGAATTTATTTACTAATGGCCAACAAACCCAAAGGGGGAGATTTTTGGAAACATGGTCATCTATGCATGAATTGGAGTATGGTTTGTGTTTGTTGTCAATCCTGAGAGGAAGTATAGAGTGTGTGCTAGGAAAGTACTCATATAGGTCAAGCCAATCACAGTATTGAAGGTGGGATGGTTTTCCAGTGTTTTCCAAATTTTTTGACCACAAAATTGAAAAAAGGGGCAACAATGCTTTTTGGGAAAGGGACTTGTGCGCCGGATATATGCCGTGCAAGTGACTGGAGCGCTGAGAAAGGACTTGCGTGCCGGTGCTTAGGAGGATTGGAATGTTGTTCACCATATATTTTTGTAGATCAGAACTTCAAAATATGGTAAATTAAAGAGGGTTGCACAAGTATTGGTTTGGTCGCACAAGTGAGTAGCACGACTGTGGGTAGGGCGGTTGGAGTTGCGCCCCGGAACATGCGCGTCGAGAGGAGGCTTTCTCACCACCACTCAGGGTGTCTAGTTTTCCAATAAATAGAGGTCCCCCTCCTCATTTCTAACAAAGTTCAAGACTTGTATAAATTCAATGCTCCCATAGAGCAGGTGTAGTGGTCGCACAAGTGGTTGTGGGTCACACAAGTATAATCTGTGCGACAGTTGTTTGTTGCACGTCCAAGGTGGTTTGGTCGAGAAAGGGTGTGGGTCATGAAAGTTTGGAGTTTGGGAAAGAAGTGTCGTGAAGGTGATTTGGTGACAATTGTGCGCTGGTTTTGAAGAAGCGTGATAGTTGAGCTTTGCACGCTAAAAACGGTTTTGGTGGAAACGAATGTGAGTCACGAAAGTTTGGTATTGAAGAAGGTTGATTCACACAAGTGTTGGAGGGGGGATTGCATTCCAGTTATAACTTGTGTGCCGTCCTTGAACCTTACGCTTCGGCTTGGGGAAGCACTCCATATGTTGTTGAAGTATGCCTGTCTTTTTGAAGCTGCACGAATGCTGGGAGATTCCCAGTACCCTCGGTGCAAAGTGAGATTCATCCACTAGTGAGAGTTGTACTTCAACATATCATCTACATACAATATAGGATGCATTCTTCAACAATTATGAATAGAACTTGATTTCTATAAACTAAGTGGGACTACACCGAAGGTAGTGATCTAAGGGGAGTCAATGAGAGTCACCCGAGGGACGTAGTGAGCTATCCCTGACCCTTTGTAAAGGCAGTGAGCCTAGGACAGAGTGACTGTTCCCAAACCTTTGTAATACACAGCTAGTGACGTTTAGTGGAATTTGGTACGACCGACAACCAATCGGCGTATGCTCCTTGGACGTAGCCCTTAGTGGTGAACCAAGTAAATAGTGTTGTGTCTTTTCTCTGCATCTGAATATTCTCTTTCTAATCATATTCATCTTACAGGTTTAACAAGTTCCTACCAATGTGGGAAAAAGATCCATCACATTAAAAGAAAAATTTGACACCCTGATTCACCCCTCCCCTCTCAGGGTGTCCTGGGGTCCTACAGTTCTTGGGGATCCCTCTGGGTGTGAAAGAACATGTAGGCCTAAATGAAGGGGAACACGATGCTTGAAAAGTGGAAGGAACTTTACTTAGTTGAATCTGACACTCCTTGTACTAGAACAGAGTACTCTTGACATGTTTGAGAACCACTGCAAGGGTTCGAGGGACTCAACTTGAGGGTGGCCAAGAGATGGAGGATTCCTGGGTGAAGTGGGGTTTGGTGCCAAAAACCCAACGCAAAATGGGGAATTGCCCTGTACCAAACCTATATATCCCCCTTGTGGAGAGGGACAGGCCAATGTGCCTAGGTGACCGGGTGATCGGGATATCTCTAATAGATGGGGCTGGACCCAAAATCAAAATGTTCTGGCGGTCCTACGTAGCCTATAGGGATGGGAATCAAGTAACATGTATTTCTTAAAGTCACCCATGGGTAAGATACCCGTCAAAAGGGGGTTGTATGGAACGAAGAACAACCTGACATGGATGCGGAAATAATCCCACACCACATCGTACAATTCCATAAGAGAGAACCTGGGTCGGGGCCCGAGAAGGCTAAGGGGCATGAGGTGGGGCCTCTGTGAAGAAGGACTGACCTGTTTGCAGTTTAACGTCTTGTAGTGAGGACGTGGGCTTGAGAAGGCCAATGGGCCTGAGGCTGGGCCTCGGTCAGGAAGGCCTGGCCAGCTTCCAGTATAGCATCTTGTAGTGAGGATGGGGGCCGGGGGCCCGAGAAGGCCAAGGGGCCTGAGGCTGGGCCTCGGTCAAGAAGGCCAGACCAGCTTGTAGTTTAATGTCTTGTAGTGAGGACGGGGGTCGGGGGCCCGAGAAGGCCAAGGGGCCTGAGGCTGGGCCTTGGTCAGGAAGGCCTGACCAGCATTCAGTTTAACGTCTTGCAGAGAGGACGGGGGCTGGGGGCCCGAGAAGGCCAAGGGGCCTGAGGCTGAGAGTTGGTCATGAAGGCCTGACCAGCTTGTAGTTTAACATCTTGCATTGAGGACGGAGGTCATGGGCCCGAGAAGTCCAAGGGGACCGAGGCTCGGCCTTGGTCAGGAAGGCCTAACCAACATGTATTTTATCATCTTTCATTGAGGACGGGGGTCAGGTATGGTGTCTCATCTAAGGATGTGTATGACACGGTGAGCAACCGATCGTGAATGAGGACATAATCCCACACCATGCCGTATAATCCTAGAAGAGAAAACCTGGGCCAGACCCCGATGATGGGCCTAGGATGAAAGGTCATGCACCCTCTAGTACGATTACTGCCTCATTATAGCTCCTAAGACCACTTGAACGATGCTCAGTGTGGGAAACACAAAGTCGGTCTTGGATATCCCCATCAAACGGGGCCTGATAGTTGGCATCACCTGAAGGGAGTCCATCGCTTTGACATACAACAAGGTAGAATGAACCACTACACTCGATGTTTGGGACATTTTGGGGTGGGCATAATGATCCATGACTACTATTGACCATGTTTGAAACACAGCGTCCCTATAGTGACCTGAAATGTGAGAAACAAATGAGCATCGACTACTGACCATATTCGCAATGCAGGATTTGTATCAATTTGTTACTTGACATCCTCGAGGGCGTTAGCTCTAAGTGCTAAGAGATCCCTTTGGCCTAGCATCCATACCATTCAGGGGACCTCCTGGACGGGGGAGGTAATGGAATCCTAGTCAAGGAGTGGGTGAATCATAGTTGTACCAATCTATGAAAGAGGTGAACATCTTCAGGAAGCGGGACGTATGGACGAATTAAGGTAAGTTTTATGTGAATTGAGGGAAAATTATGCACCCCTCCATATGTCTTGACCCAAGGGGAATATTCTGGAATTTGGGTTGGTCCAATAGACACAATGTCTGGGTGTTCCTACGTATCCCATGAGGATGGGAATCAATCCATAAGTAGTTCTCAAAATGAAGTTTAACGTCATCCGGGACGATGCACAATTTAAAGTTATACAGGACTGGACAGTTAAGATCACGGGGGACCGGCATGCAGTTTAGGGTCATGCAGGACCGTCCAGTTTAAGGTCATGCAGGACCAGCATGCAGTTTAGGATCTTGAGGGACCATCTAGTTTAAGGTCACACAGGAACAATAAGTTCAGGCAAATTAATTTTTGAGGTACTTATCATTGGTGGGAGGAGTTATGTGCTCACAATCCATGGTCACCAAGGATTATACTCCATTGGGGTAAACCCTGTGGAAAATGTAAGGTCCTTACCATTTGTGCTCCAACATGGGTGGTTTCCTGCCATGGATCATTGGTGCTTAGAGTTCCAATACCAGGTCGCCTTGTAGAAAATAGCGGAGGTGAACATTCTTGTTTAAGGCTCTAGCCATCTTATTCTGATGCCTTTTTAAATTTTTCAGGGCACAGAGCCTATTCTCTTCAAGTGATTCCAATTCAGCTAGATGGATTTTAGCCACCTTATCTAGGGCCTGATAGTCATAGACCGCAGTTCGTAAAGAAGGCAGCTGGATCTCGATGGGCAGGACAGCCTCATCCCTATACATGAGGGAATATGAAGTCACCTGGGTGGAATTGCGATTCATCGTCCGATAATCCCAGACTACATTGGAGAGCTTGTCCAGACAACTTTTCTTGTTTCGACCAACCATTTTCTACAAAATTTTAGAGAGGGTTTTGTTGAACGCCTCGATCTGTCCATTTTCATGCGCGTGATAGCGGGAGGTATGGTTCGAACGGATATTGTACTTGGCTTAAAAATTTCTTTAGCTTGACTGCTTGGAAGTTGGGGCCGTTATTGGTGAGGACTACGTGAGGGACCCCAAACCGGTGGATGATGTTGGATCTCATGAAGTCGACGATAGAGCGGGCCTTGAATGCCCTCAGTGGAACTGCCTCTACCCACTTGGAAAAGAAATCCGTGGCGGTCAGGAAGAACCTGCACTGGTGAGCTGTTGCTAGTGGGTATGGTACCATGACATCAAGTCCCCACACCGAAAATTGCCAAGAGTACTTGGTGGAGTGGAGAGGTTTTGGCGGCCGATGCAGGATGTCGGAATGAACTTGGAACGTGTGAAATCTCTTGGAAAACTCAATACAATCATGGATCATCGAGTGCCAGAAGTACCCAAGTCTCCGGATTTGGTGAGACAGCTTCGGCCCAGCCTGGTGGGAACCATAGGAACCATCATGAACCTCTTGCATGACCTGTGGAATTTTGACTCCTTGGATGAAATGGAGGATAACACCATCAAACCTGCACTTATATCGGATTGGCTCCATGATGGGATGGATCTGGAGGGTAAATTGCAGCGCACAACGTCGGATTCGCTCGCACTCGGCCCGATCAGCCAAGAGGAAACCATTTTGAAGATACTTGAAAAAAGGGTCTCTCCAGTCAGGAGTAACTTCAATCACTGCATCTGAAGAGCCTTGCAGTCCTAACGTGGAGGATCCAATGGTAAGATGGATTACTCGTGGGCCGTCGCCATTCACAGGGGTGATGGGGGAAATGACTCTCCAGTGTGCCACATGTATAATCAGATCATCCTACTCAGGCTCTAAAAGTGATGCATCTAAGCCGGCCAAAGCATCAACTCAACCATCCTGTGACTGATGGATATGGGTAACCTCCAGTCGATAAGGGAACTGGTCTATTAGATGGAGGCTGCTCTCCAACAATGGTGCGAGATCTGGCTTTCTGACAATGTAGTCACCATTGAATTGCTTGATGACTAGCTCGGAATACCCTTTCACATGCAAATGGGGCACATCGATCTCAAGGGCCAGCTCGAGACCAGTAATGAGGGCCTGATACTTTGCCTCGTTGTTGGTACATCCTTCTAACAACAGGAATGAGTATAGAAAAACGGCTTGCATCGGGGTGATAAAGACGATACCCAGGCCTAATCTGTTGATCCTAGGATCATTGAGCCTCTTACCGGTATGGCTCCAAGAGGCACCATCAAAGTGCATTTGCCAACATGGGACGACTTGATAGACTGAGAGTATTTCCTCATCAGGAAAATCCAGGTCCAGGGACTGATCCGCTGAGGATGTATGGGAAGCTAGAAAGTCTGCCAATGCCTGCCCCTTAATAGCCTTCTGAGGCATGAACCTGATGTCGAACTGATGGAGGTTTACCGCTCAACATGCTAATCGTCTTGTCAATATGGGGTGATTCAGAATGTACTTCGGTGGGTTTACCCGAGAGTCTAGCTATACCTCATGGTGTTGTAGGCAATGTTGCAACTTCTGCACAGAAAAGACGAGCGCAAGGCAGCTCTTCTCGATGGGGGAGTATCTGGTCTCTGTATCGAGAAGCCTGCAGCTGAGGTAGTAGATATTGTTCTCTGTCCCCTCATTGTTCTTCTGGGTGAGAAGGGCGCCGAGGGATCGGTCCAGGGCAGTCAAGTACAAGACTAGAATTGTATCGGAGATTGGTGGCACCAAGACCAGAGGCTGGAGCAAGTACTTCCTAATTTCCTCAAATGCGGTCTGGCACTCTTCATCCAATTTGTAGGTAGATCCTTTCTTCATTAGTTGAGAAAAGGGATTACACTTACCAACCAGATTTGCAATGAATCGACTTATACAGGCTAAGTGGCCTTGAAAACCTTGAATCACTCGGATATTGCTCATGGGAGGCATCTGTTTGATTTCCTGGATCTTCTCGGGGTCGATTTTGATACCTTGTTGCCTAAAAACAAATCCAGGAAACTTCCTGTAAGTGACCCCAAATCCACACATCAACGGGTTCATCTTCATGTGGCGGGATCGAAGGAAGCCGAAAAATTTCAAAAGGTCCTTGAGATGGTCCTGGCGCTAGCATGATTTGATCACTAGATCGTCCACATAGAATTCCACCAATTTCACAAGGATTTTCTTGAATATGCGATGCATGGACCACGGATATGTGTCACGTGAATTCTTCAAGAAGAAGGGAATAACCTAGTAACAGAAGGTACCTTGGGTCATCCTAAAAGCTGTGGACCCCTTGCCCTAGGGGGGCATCTAGATTTGATTATATACAGAGTAACCATCCATGAAGGAGAGGTCTTGGAACTCTACCATAACATCGATCAACAATTCTTTCACCGGAAGGGTAAAATCATCTTTCAGACAGTAATGGTTGAGATCTTAGAATTCAATACATACTCTGATATGTCTGTTCTTCTTTCTGGCTCTCACAATGTTGGCTAGCCACATGGGGTACTGGAACTCTTTAATGAAGTTGGATCTGATGAGTTTGTCAACTTTGGCATCAACCATGGTGTTGTGAGAAGGGTGCATCTTTCTGGGAGGCTTCTTGAACCTGCGATGATTTTTCGTGAGACCGAGGCAGTGAACGGATACCTGAGGATCTAGTCCTGGAATCTCGTCATAACTCCAAGCGAATACATCACGATCCTTCTTAAGAAAGTCCATGTATTGTTGCTACTCCTTGAGGGACATGGCAACACTGATCAATGTGGGTCTCGAATCTACCTTGCTACCAAGGTTCACCTGTACCAGTTCATCGACTGTGGTAGAGATGCCTTCTTCAAAGCTAGGGGGAGAATTCTTTATATCCTATTATCCAATTGTGGAGGGATCTTCCATAGGGGAAGTTTATATTGAGCTACCAGACCCCGATGGGAGGCTGGTTCTAGCTTGAGCGGCTGTGGTCATTGCATCGGGGCACTCCGGCGCAACCGTGACCATAACGATGATGGATGTTGACCTGATCCCATCTGGTCTTCGACCCAAGGGGCCACACTTTATAATATAAAAGAAATAGTGGTGCGTCGGCTTAAGCCGGTTAATTCTAGCCTCGCAGAACAGACACGTATGACGTATTGTCGTTGCCAGGGGCGGACTTCCCAATATCGTACAAGAGTGGGAAGTTCCGGGATCACCTGAGCCAAGTTTGAGCAGGAGTACAAGGTTATTTTCCATCGCCGCTTGGACGTGGTAATATTCTTTCCTCTTGTACCAGATACATCAAAGCATTGGGGGTCATGTACTCTAATCGATGGATTGGAAATATGTAGGCATTGTCCACACCTACCTAGGGGTCACTTGTGACCATGGTGGGATCAACCCAACATGCCAGAATCTGCTTATCCTTGCTCTTGTAATATTCAATGTCCAGATAACGGGCTTTACAAGAGGCGAAAGGAGATGCATCACCATGTAGTATGCCTAATCGACCATTAAGGGAGTACTTGATTCATTGGTGATATGATGAGGGGACTGCCTCATACAGGTGGATCCATGACCTACACATCAATTCATTGTACGCAGTGTCATGGGAGACAACCATAAATTCAGTACTGGAAACTAGGTCACTGAACTGGGTCTTCAAAACGATTTTTCTGACTATGGTCTGTTTTGTCCTGTCATATCCTTGGATCCTTAAATTGGAGGGAGTCGGTTCATCTTCAAATAACCCAAACTTTCAAAGTGTTTGAGTCGGGATAAGGTTGATTCCGGAGCCGGTGTCAACGATACAACGGCGAACCTCCACATCGTTGAATTCGCATGTGATGTACAACGGGAAGATGTGACCCTTTATAGGAGACACTTCATCATCTCCTGAGAAATAAATGATGGCATGGCATTCAGAATTATTAATTGCTTCAGCATGGAAGGCTTCTGTAGCTGCTACCTCTGTCTCAAACTGGAGGGGGCTTCTTAAAGCATCAACGAGGGCCTCGTGCATATCTGATGATAGGCGGAGGGCTTCATGGATAGAAATCATCGCTGGGATTCCAACGAGGTTCTTGAGGAAATCATACTTCCATTCTAGGCATGAACTTCTCCTTACAGGAGGCCGCTCTGCGATGGAAGGCATGGAGGGCCCTGCTGGTTGGACCGGCGGTCGACTGGTACTGGGCATTTCCCACTGCCCACTAGTCAAATACTAAAGATTAGCTACTGGATGAGGACCATATGGCTGAGATCATCCTGTAGTGGGGTGAAGATGGTCACGGTATGGACGATGTGACTCTGCCTGATCCAGTAGCACAAACGGTGGTGAAGGCGGTCCTAACGACACCAGATGAAGAGGCTGCGAGTGCTGAGCTATGTGATGGGCCTGATGTCTGGTCTCAGTGGCATGCACGGCCTATATTTAGGTTCCAAATAACATGCCTCGATGACCCATATATCCATGGCTTCATCGATGTTGGCATCGACTGGGGACTTTGGGGAAGTTCTCATGGAGTTCCCCCCTCATCGGGAGTCATATAGGGTTTTACCAACTCAATGGTGTTAGCCGAAGTGTACCCTTAACTGTCACCAGATGATTCATCCACCAGTGGGTGGATTTTGGGAGGGATCTCCATCTGAGGCGTCATGAATTCATCGATAGTGCGGGACAATGATGGCATTGGCGGGGCAAGTTTCTTCTTCTTGCGCCACCGATGCTTGCTCTTATGGGAAGAGGTCGGCTGAGATGATGAAGCCGATGTGATGGCCGTAGCTTTTGAAGGCTCCGGATAATTTAGGCATGCATTGATAATGCCATGGGATTGAGGAACCATTTTACGAGCCATACATTCGTCGTACTTTTGGGATCCACGGCCTGGAACCTGCTGCCACTCACCTTCACTGTCGCTACTACTATCTGACCTCACAAAGACTCCCACCACTTGTGATGGGGCTGGGCCCAGCTTGAATATGTTGTTATCGACCTGGTCTTAGAGCCAGTCCTCAAACACATAGCACTATTTGAGGGTGTACCCTAGAATCCAATGATAGGGGCAGTAGTTAGGGCGATCAGTGATATTCGCCTCTGCCGGCCTTCTGCACTCAGGAAAGCGTACAATCCCCTCCTCTAGGGCACTAAGGAAGTAACCAAGGACCTGATTATTGCTAAATGAGTAAGTCAGGTGTCTTCTTTCCAGATAAGTATCCCTTTGAACCTGGCCTTGATGAGGAGCCTGAGGGGCCTGTCGAGGAGGTGGACCCTGATTGTCCCTCCTGGGTAGTGACGGCGCATTACGCGGAAGTGCCTGCCAATTCTGGGGATGATGCAGAGCCAGAGGTCGTGCCTGAGGTAGAGTAACTCTGCGAGGTTGGGGGGTTAGTTCTACTGGTATAAACTCTTGCTGCCTAGGGGCCTCTATCTGGGCCACTACGGAGGGCTCGGCTCTAGAATCCCTCTTTTCTAGGATTCCATGGGGCTACAGACATGCCTGTTTGGCCTATTGTAGGGCTTCCTCAAGGCGTTGTGCCTTGTCGGAGAGTCTCGGAACCCTTTGGGATTGTTATGAGTGATCAGGGAGGGATCGAGCTCTGTCTTAACATTATCCATGCACATTGTTAGTAATTTCTCCTGAGTCAGTGGAATGTGAAGGGAGTATGTAAGCCCCTTCCATCGGGCGATGAAATCTGTGACTCACTCATCAGGCCATTGTTTGCACTTGAAGAGGTCTGCATTGCTGGTATTCTGGGTGGTAGAGAAGAACTGGTAGAGGAACTGCCTGCGAAGGCCCTCCTAGCTGGTCACAGATCCGATGGGGAGATGGTTGTACCAGACGAATGTCGACCCCTGCAGTGTCTGAACAAAACATCAGATCTTGGCAGCCTCATGTTGTACTGGGGTCCCTAACATAGGCCCAAACCTTGAGATGAAGTGGGATAGATGATGTGGTGGGTCCCCCGTCCCGTTAAAGGGGGAGAAGGTGGGATTCCCGAAACCTGGAGGTGCCGACATATCATCCACGCATGCTTTGTATGGCTTGCTATCCGGTGGGATTGCCACCTGCCGCGTTTCCAATGCCTCAAGGCAGGCTATGAGTGTCTCCATAGGATCATCTGGGTGGGTATCCCTGTCTTGATGGGGATCACTAATCACGAGTGTTTTGTCGGTCTCTTCAACATGGTAGACAGGCTCATCGGCTCATGGAGCAACTAGTGGAGAAACCTGCGGGGTAGCTGGGGGAACTCGGGCCGCATTCCTCAGATTTCCGCACCATTTGGGAGGGTTTGGTGAGACATACCCCACCCACTTTCCATGAGTTCCGGCATCAACCCTGTCTATAGGAGCGGTATGATTAGGGTTTCTCGGTGGCATCTCTTTAGGGGGGAGTTGTTCCTACCCCTGCTGCCCCAGCCTAGGATCACCGTACTCAGGCCGTCGCACTACAACGCATTCAACCAGGAGTTCCTCAACGAACCCCTTTTGCTCAGCATGTTGCTGGTGTAACACGTCCTTCTCGGGGTCATCCTCCGTCTTCTTCACTGAGGCGGACAAGTCGGAGTGCTTGACAACCCTAATGTGCTCTTTTCCCTTTCCAGCATTCCGACTGAGTACCAATGCCTCGGTGGGCTCAGGGAGACCTAGAAGGTTCTTATGCTGATGAGTAATCCTCCATGTTGGGTCCAGCAGTGGTGGAACACCCTCAGAGGGTTAAGTATCCATCAAGAAACTCCAGCTCATCCTCCTTGTCCATGATGTCAGCCATGTGAACCGTGACACTTCCTGGGGGAATGTACTCAATATCGCATAGCGAGTCGGGCTGCCGCTGGATATGACTGAAGAGGAGGGAAGCATACTGTCCCCAGCCACATAATTTCACATGGGGGGTAGCCTCCCTGATAATTTTTTTTGAGTACCTTAATACTCTGAATGCATTGCTGCTGGAGAGCCTCACGACGACCTGGTGACTCGGGGCGCTGGGACACAAGGAGTGCAGCCAGATCAACTAGAGGGCACTGCTCGCTAACGTCTTTTAAATGAACTTGGCTCTATATATAGACCACATGGTTATGATCGAGAATGAATTGTATCACCCAGAGGGTTTAGTGAAAGAACTCAACTTCCTCTAGGATGACAGACTCGGGTATGCAGAAATCCTACGCTGCCACAGGACAGAACTCCACGGGGAAGTGGTCCGCTACAAGAATACTCCAAAAGCTCCTTGACTCAAATTCAAGGTCTGGCACTTGATTACTCCACTCGCTAACTGGGGGTGGTTGAGGAACTGGTAGCGGTACTGAAGCAGACTGCTGGTATGGCAGGTTGGCTGGTGGAGAATACGGCGAACGGGGTGGCTAGCCACCGATTTTTGAGCTGTCCTCCAAAGAGTGGAGCGACCTGGATACTACTTTGTGGTAGGAGGGGCTGATGGCCGTCGTTACTGGCTTAGGGGCCAGGTCTGCTGGTGATAGGTCCTGATGCTGATTGCCTGCCATCGGTCCCCAGAATATCTCTTCGTGATCTCTTGTTGAGGTATAAACTGCCTCCAGTAATGATGGTGGTGACTGCATGACCATAACCTGCGGGGTCACTTTGTTTTCATCCACCTAGATAAACCTACGGAGGGAAGCAGGAATCCTATGGACTTTGCATTCCGGGAGCACCAGGCTGATGCGCCTCATCCCTGCCCCGGCCCTTGACTCGGATGAGCGAGGGGAGGGCTCCCGAGCTGAGTTGCACTATGATTCATAGTTTGAGAAGCAGACCAGTTTGATCTCCATTCAAGCATTCCCATGATTCTTCTTGTGATGTAGATGACCCACCTTCCAGCCCCTGGGTGGATCCTTGGTACAAGGATGATTTCCGACATGTGGTCCTTCGGCCGCACTGGTGCTGGGGCGGAAAAGGTTTCCACCTGAGAAAGCTAAGGTGCGAGGAGAACCGGGACAAACGTAAAATGGGATATGGGGAGGACCTCCATGAACAACATTAGAGCATGCAAAACCTCTGCTGGAACCGACAGGAGCATGTCGAGGACCTCCATGCTTAGTGTGAGTGGAGCGAGTGGAGCGAGGTTGGCCTTCCACTCTTTGGTTGCCGGGGTGAGGAGGACCTTCACTAGCTACGGAGAGGACGTAAGGAGGATCCCCATGTTGGAGAGGTATCAGATGGAAAATGTATCCACATCAACGGTCAGTGGAAGGAGGAAGGATTCAATACCCATTGTGATAGGCACATGGGAGGCATCTATACCGAACATCACTGCCATGGGGCGGACCTTCATTCGGGTTGGGGGTAGCATGGGGAAAAACTCCATGGAGAGCCTCAGAGCGGGGGAGACCCATGCTCTGTGTGGTAGTGGTATGGGGAGGACCTCTGTACGGGGTGTCATCGATGCGGGTTGGTTCATAGCGACCACCGCTCGTGCCTGCGATCCGGAGAGTCAACCCAACCTGCTTGTGGGGCGGTTGGGGCCTCGATCCCAATTCGGAATATAAGCACCCCTACTCAGGGTGTGTAGGGACTTGATGATATGCATCATTGGTGGCTCGGGCCAAAGTATCCATCGACGTTGACGAACGTTGGTGGGCTTCCTCAGCTCGTGCCCAATGCGGGCATCAGGTCAGGCGAGTCGGTGCTAGTGGTGCTGGTGCATAGCTTACCTGCTCCTCTGGCAAGGACGGGCGGTGGTGCTAACTTGGCTGAGTGGGGGACCTCTTTGGAATCCCCTGGATTGGGACTCCGATTGGGCTAGGCCAAACATCACCCACCTCATCAGTGTAAGGCAAGAAGTCAACAAAATGCTTCGGGGACAGGATCCTGAAACGATTGAATGTTGTGGTGGGGAGAAGTGTCTCTCCGCATGGCCATATGGGGCGGCGTTGATGGTGGGGCATGGATGCCTCCAGGTCCAGGCGGTCCATATCCCTTATGGGGATGATCCCCTCCTCCTCATACCAGCATAAAAGGTCATTAATTACCCTTCACTAGATAATTTCTGATGGGCAGATGGGGTGTGGGCGCCCAGCAGTTATGGCAGTCGAATCCATCAAAGAAGAGGTAGGACCACGCGGGGTATCCGCGTCGGTATTTCCCCTACCCCTATTCCAGTGGGTAGGTGATCGGGCTCCGGATGCAACAACGTGGTTCATGGAAGCAGGGAGATGAAATCATTATCACTGCTAGGAAAAGAAACCGACAACCACTACCCCAACGTCGTTCCGTCTTCCAAGGCCGGTAAGAGGGATCCACGCTGACAACGTCGTAGAACGGGATGTCCAACGTTCTACTGCCCCAGCTTCGGGTGAGTTTCATGTTAGGCCTGCTATTTTCTTGGAGGCACCCGGTGTCGGATGTTTGGATCTGGTGACAAGTCAATCTATGGATGCCCCGAGCACTACTAATCTCTATATTGAGGGGAATATTTTCACATCGGGTTCACCATTTCAATTTATGATGCTTTTTCCGGGGCACATGCATCCGTCCCCTTTGGGGATGAAGGACATGACATTTTTGTTACCCCGCATTCCCACTTTTCAAAGGCGGGCATCATTCTCTCCTTATACAAGGACGTCTTCTCCTTGATCGAAACGGGGTGATGGGATGTCAGTTCTTCCTTCCGTGGATTCCTCCTCGGAACTCGTCACCTAGTTCGAGTATCCCTCATAGATTTAATATGTTGTTTTTGAAACTCTTCACAATGCCATATCCTCATGGACATCAGTTAACTACGCTGCTTCTGTCAGGACATTCCAAGGGGTCCAGTCAGGGCACTGACCTTCGGTTAGGGGAGTAGTCATGTTGGGGCATCTCTGAAGTGCCTGGATGCTGGGGGATTGGGGTGTCTATTTTATGTCCCTTATTATAGATCTTCTCGAGGGCGTGGAATCCCTAGGCATCCCACATCAAGCGTGGGGAATCGTATGCCATAGGTAGGTATCTAAGATTTTCCTCAACTTCCCGTGTTTAACACAGTGTATACCGCAAGTTTAACATCCAGCGGAGACAGATCGGACTGATCAGAACACTTATTAGAGTGAATCGGATTGAGGAACCCCTTGGAGAGAACACCGATATTAGGGCCAGCATAAGGTCTACTTTCTGAATGTTGTGGAGAGGAATGAGGTGGCATGATTTCACCGGGATGTGTCGGCCTGGGTAAGAATTAGGATGGACGATGGTTTTGGGATTGAGCCTCGAATAGTCATTTTACGTATCCCCATGGCAGGGAATCAAAGTACACATAGTTCATATGGCGACGGCTTACCGTCGAATGAGGTTGAAAATGGCTTGCTGCTGAATGAGGTTTCAACAGCTTACCGCTGGATAAGGATGTCAATGGCTTACCGCTGAATAGGGTCACAATGGCTTACCGCTGGATGAGGTCAGACCGACGTGAAGGAGGTTGGAACGACCGAGAGGAGGGGTTGAACCTCAGGGAGGCTTCCTATATACCATGCCTTGACATGGATCAAAGACCACATAGTTCAGGTGTACAGTTTAACATCATGCGGGACGGGGGCGATCCAATGTGAAGATGGACCAGGGGTCTGATGGGTGTTGGGCTTGAACCTTGTGAGGCTTCTTACGTACCATGCCATAGCAAGGATCAAAGACCCCGTAGTTCATATAGGTGTGGGACTTACACTCTAGGCTGCCCAAGGTGTTGGTGAACTGACGTGAAGGGGGTTGGAATGACCCATGGGTGGTGGGCTTGAACCTCTGGGAGGCTTCCTACGTACCATGCCTTGACATGGATCAAAGTCCTAGTAGTTTGGGAGGATGTCAGTGAACCGACGTGAAGGGACCTTGGTCCAAGTGAATGGTGGGCTTGAACCTCGGGGAGGCTTCCTACGTACCATACCTTGACCTGGATCAAATTCCTCGTAGTTCGAGAAGGGTATTGGTGGAATATTGTTTAACATCATGCGGGATGCGGGAATTTGGGGATTACGCTTTGATGCAGACAAAGGTGGTGGGGCTTGAACCTCGTGGAGGCTTCCTACGTACCATACCATGACATGGATCAAAGACCTCGTAGTTCGGGAAGGGGCTTGGCGGAATATTGTTTGACGTCATGCGATACAGGGGCATTTGGGGCTTACGCTCTGAGGCAACCCAAGGTGGTGGGGCTTGAACCTTGTGGAGGCTTCTTACGTACCATTATTTGACATGGATCAATGTCTTCATAGTTAGGGTTGTGTGAGATATAGTTTAATGTCATACGGGGTGGGGGATGTCATGGTCAATGCTTATTCTAAGCCCACGTGAGTCATGCTCGGTGTGAGAAACAAAGGGCAGAAAAGGACTAACGACCACGTCTTGAAAGGTTTGTCCGTGGGAAGTGAAGAGGAGTGGGGATTACGCTCTGAGGAGACCCAGGAAGTGTTGGTAATTACTCCAGGATGGAGGCCCATGTGTGACAAAGCGCAGTGGGAGAGGGACTTGGGACCAAATAAAGGAGGATCCTCATTCCCTACGACACCCTCCCCTGGACACGGCACTGAGGAAGTGAGGTGGAGAAGGGGTGCTTCCTCCTGAAAGAAAAGAAAGGGGATTACACCAAGGTGGCTGCCCTTTTCCCACGGACTAACACCACTCCCAGAAGAAGGATATCATCCCATGTGGATACTAGGGGTGTGGAGAATTTCCAAGGTGGGGGGACCCTATGTGTGAGGCATGGGGCCAGGTCACAATTTAATATCATGTGCTGAGGACGAGGGTTCATGGAATTTTAACGTCCTGCAGCTTGGACGAAGTGGGTTTTCCCTGCACCCCTAGGACTTACATAATTGGTACCCTATGCTCCTTGTGGGAAGGAAGGCACCGACAACGCTGTACTGAGGGGGTGTCGCAGAGCAAACTATCGAGGGGTCCACGTTAGCGTGGATATGTGAAGAAGCAATATCCATTAGCATGCCTATGTGAACAATAATTGGGAAAAACAATTCTACAGGTGGTATCATCCAGGGTACTTTGAAGTCACATCGTGAAAACTTGGAGGGTCACACAGGAAAATGATTTTCCAAGAAGAGGGGTCCATAGGCAGGGGCCTTGTGGAGCTCTATTTCTCTGCGTGGCAGAGGGAACTTGCGAAGGGGTGTGCATTGCGAAGTGGGGTGTGTTAGCCTTAGCATGGGGAAGAGGTGAAAATGGGAGGTGCTTTACAAAGTGGAAGGGCATTCATGGAGCACGACCTCGTGGATCAAATGTGCCTCGTGAAACAAGGTGTCAGGAAGTAGTGTGCTTCATGAATTACAGTGACCCTACAATAACATTTGGATCATGTGTAGATGAAGGATGTTTCACGAATCATAAATTCTCTACGACGAACCAGGTCCCCTTGGGGATCCCATTACTTCGCGAAAGACCTTAGGCTTCGCAAAAGGAATCCCTCTTGGAAGAGGGGATCAGAACGAGACAATGGAGAGGCACTTCGCGAAGCAGAAGTACCTCGCACAGCTCATGGTTCACCGAGCGGAAGAGTGTTTCACGATTCAGGAGCTGAGAAGCTGAAAGGTCGAATTGTCTGTCTCTTGAGCTCAGGGGGACCACAGTATTTATTGGTAAGGGGTGACGTAGAGCAGAGTTGACACTGTGCAAAGGGGAACTGGGTTGCTTCGCGGCGGGCTCACAAACGTCAAATGGGTTCACAGAGAATCCTGCCTCCTTTGCTTCACGGCGGCCACACTATTGGGGGGACTCCGCAAAGTGGCTTCACGAGGCAGCACATGGGGCCGTCAGTAGGCCTTTTCTTCATTCTGAATTTTGGCGCCAAAAATTTTATTACTTGGATTCCTCTTATGTCTTTATATAAACGTTTTAACTATATATCAACTATTTTATAAAAAATGTGATAACCAGTTATTATTCTTATGGCCTGTGTTGGGAAGTCTTGGGGGGAATTCCTACTTAGTTTATAATCACTCACTTTTGAGAAACTTTAGTGTGTTTATAGATGTTATATATTGGGACATAGTAAAGGGGAATATGTAGCATCCTAGTCAGATTTCATTTCAGATAGTGCTCCAGGCCAGTTGGCTATTAGTCCTTGGGCGTACCTCCCCATATAACAAAGGCTATTGACTAGCAGCGATGGTCTGGTTATGTGAGAGTGGGTATATTATACCCTAATGTGGTGATAATAATAGTGATCCACATGTATATAAAAAAGGGAAAGGACCATTATAGCAGAACTCAATGGAACCATAAATAAGAAGCATCAATAAACAATACCAGTGACTAAACATATATAGAATAGCACATGCCACAATAGGTTATAAAATATAGATAAAAAGCATCCTATGGATAACCATACTAATAAAAACATATATAAAAAAAGAAAAAATATGAAATGGAATATTTATATTGATTCATGAACCATTTTGGTCCCTTTACCTCCATCCCATGCTAAATGTACAAATCGATCACTAAGTTCCAACTCTTGAGCTGGAATCCTTAACTAATCTCAAAATCATAAATTTAACATGCATTCTGAGGGGTTTGTGTAGTTTGTGTGAGATAACTCAGTAGTCCACTACCAACATATCCATGTCTTACATCCATAATTATACATGTGTATGAAAAATATAAATAAAAGTGTATGTACCCACATTTATATTTAAACCACTCCACTTGTGCTCAACACCCACATAGAAGTGTTACCTACTTCATCCATCACTGGTATATCACTGACCACGTTCCCAAAAATATATATGGAATACAATACATGTTTTCATATATATATATATATATTTGTATTGGAAAGGACCCTAGTATTTGTTCCAAGGAAAACCTTGATGAATATCATATCAGGTGAACCCTTTAGTTACACCTATAAAATATTACCCAATACCTTGTTTAAACTGACACCTCATATACCATAAATAATGTTCCTGGAATCTCAATGGCACACCCATCAAGTACCTGGTCCCTCAGAACTCTACTCCGAAAATCATTATTGTCTTAGAAGCCTAATGTCCCGAGGCATAGGGATATGTGTTCTCTAATAATAATCATCATCAGCTCCACAATCAACATTCCATGGAACGATGATATCTATCCTCCCATAATCTCAGCCCATCGGCCTCAAGTGTAACAGAGAGCCTCATCCCCCAACAGATGGTCTCAACACCATCACCCGATGGTCTATCAACATCCACATTCATTTCAATGGTGATCACCTCCAATATATCTAATGGTCAGCACCATACCTTTGTCCACAATATCTATAGAGTCCTCCACCCACAACGAGTGTTCAACACCACCTCAACTAATCCCTACATGTGTACACACTTTTCCAATGGTGTACTGGCCAACAACAATGAGCAATGGTCACCAAACCTAATCTTCATCATATGTAACCTATTTCCCATGTGTACATGTTTCTAAGTCTTGATGGTCAACACCATATCATGTTACACAAGTTATTTCCTCATATTAACGACCTCACTACCTCAATCCCAATGACTATGTTTCCTCAACTAAGTGATCATCAACACCCCATGTATATCAGGACACGTCCTCAACCTAACGACCGTGTCACCGCATTCCAGGTGATCAGTATCACCTTAATCCTCGGGTCATTCCAATCATTTTTGCATATAACCATTACCATAAATAAATATAATTTAATCAATTTGAATCACAACATTAGACTAACCCCCCCATTTTCTCTCAAGCCCCTTACTCGGCTTAGTAAGTATAAATGAACTAGGAAATATCCAAAAACAAGCCATGAAATCCTTTTATAAATTAAAAGAATAAATTTAATTGTTAGGGGTCTCACTTGGTCAAACACTCCAAGTGAATTTAACAATGAATGTGTAATGCCCAAACAATTATGGAGAAATCTAGAAACCACCTACCACTACTGAAAATATGGAATTTATCATCACTAAAAAAGCGCATTAATAGTGCTATAAAAGCTCTATTAATCAAAGAAAAGATAAGGGGGTCCCTTTTATTAGTGCTCAGAAAAGCACTGATAAAGGCCCCTTTTATCAGTGCTAAAAAACAGCAATGATAAAACAATACTTTATCAGCACATTTTTTTAGTGCTGATAAAAGTCAAAAAATAAATAAAAAAATGTTAAAAAGAAAATACAATTCTCGGGGATATTTTAAGTGTTCTTGACCCCCCCTTAATCTGCGCTAGGCAAAATTCCTCCCACTCTCCACACGCTGCACTTGCCTGTGCATCCCCATCGTTCCAGCGTGCCCCTGCTGCCACTTGAAATCGAATCTGAGACCTCCCCCCTTGCATGCCTGCACCTTTACCACAAAGCTATTTAGTTTTTTTCTCTATTTAATGATATATCTATATATATATAGGTATATTTATTCGTATGTTAATATATATTCATATTAATATAAATATATTTAGTTAAATTTATACATATATATATCTATTCATATATTGATATATATTTATATTCGTATATTAATATATATATATATATATTATAGTTATATTTATTCGTATATTAATATAGATTCATATTAATATAAATATATTTACTTATATTAGTACATATATATTTATTCATAAATTCGAATATATATATTTATTCATATATTAATATATATATATATATTTTGTTATAATTTTTATCCACATATTTATTTGTATATTAATAAATATTTATAAGATTAGTTTTAAATACATTTATAAAATATGTTTCTTATGTGTGTTTATAAATAAATAAATAAATACATACGTACATATATACAACACACACACACATAAACACACGCACACACTGATATATATATATATATGAATAAATACATATATATGTGTCTTTGAAAAGAATTAGAATGTTAAAACGACCATAACTACTAATCTATAAGTTCATTTAAACTACACAACTAGTAAAATCCAAGAAAATAAAACAATCTTTGATATGATATGTAGTCATGGCCTAGAAGACATCCGTATCAGAAGTTATACTAGTTTGAATGTTAAACTATCGGGGTGTCCCGACTAAAAAATCAGTTTCAGAGGCCTTATGGGCCTCAGAAATTATGACAAAAGGTTCCCTTGGGTCCCTATCAAGTAGGAAACATCGCAATCTTTGATTTGATATGTTGTAGAGCACAAACGGACACTCGGATCAAAATTTATGGCCGTTAGAAGTTTGAGTTACATTTTCAACTTATTTTAGATCTTTTATTAATTTTTATGATTTTTGGTGTCTTCAAATTTTTTTTAAATGATTATTAATCAATGATATTTATTTAATTATTAATTATTAATATTTTTTTGACATATTTTAAATCCATTTTCACAAAATTTATAATATATTATATGTAATACTTTATTTATACTTATCTAAAACATATTTAAAAAATATATATTATATTTATATAAATATAAATATACTTATATAACAATATATTATTTTTTATGATTTTTTTTTGAAATATACACATTATCAGCAGTACGAAAAAGTGTTGATAAAGGGTGGTGCTACGGAAACCCAGTTTTGTGGTAGTGTACCTTATACTTGTAGTCTCTCTCTGGTCTGATATTAGCCTCTAACTCTAGTCAAAATGATAGAAATCATGGATTTAGACTAACTCCCTCAAAAGAGGTCATAAGAGATTGCATGAGCCTAGAATTTTGTATGGTAAGATAAAATAGAGAGAGAGGAAATTTGATTTGAAGCCTAAATGATATGATTCTAATGAGACCAACAGAGCTCGGGTGATGAAGGTAGGCCAATGATTAGGTGGAGAACAAAAGGATATATCCTCACCTATGTTGTGCGATAAATGGTTAACAAATAAGTTGAAGAAAAGAAAATAGGATGGAGGAAAAATATGATAATTGTCCACGTTTTAATGACCCCCATGGCTTGGATACACGGTTTGGCTTTTAGTATGCTAATCGTATAATGCCTGCTATCAAAGCACCACACTACGCATGGTTAGGTACACATTTTTTCAAACCATGCATATACTTTGTAACTAACCTTTGTTAAAACTATATAGGTCTCACACATCCATGCACCCCAATATATATAGTTTAAAAAACTATCTCCAGTGAAATAGGTGGGCTGCATGGTTTCTCCTGGAAGACCACACCATTAAATAGAAATGTTCACATTTATCTGTGCTTTCACAAATATGAGTTTCTGGGTTCCAATGCACTCAAAACTCATGTAAAATCCCAATGACCTTTTCAATCCATAAAACCCATCTAAAAATAAGGTCTTGGGTCAAAGAAACTCTAGAAATTATTTTATAAAGATCAAGATAAAAGTTTGTCTAACCACCAAACACAAAAAATAAAACAGGTTGGGGAATTTCAAACCACTCAAAAACCTAGGAAATTATATTCTCCCCACATTAACATAGCTCTTCCCTGAAGCATAAATCATTTCCTGAAGATGTTACCAAACATTCCCATATTATAAAAATTAACCTGGTATACCTTGGTTAATCAAACATAGGTAAGCTCTCCTCAAGGTGCTCCCCAACTTATGAGTTACCTACCTAGTCGCTTCTCGACTCAAAATTTAAATATTCGATGGTTAAAATGGACATCCCCTAACATACAAGTCATCTCATGACACATCATCATTTCTAAACCTCACAAGGACCTCAAATAATTCCAATTTCGTACTTGACACCCATCAAGTCCCACATCACATAAAATTTTCAAAGATCTTGCATCTTAAAAGATGCTCTAAAATAATAATAAATCACACACACACACACATATATATGCATTTCTGTCATAGAACTAATTCATATTCACCTCATAAATAACTCTTATTTCGTCGATTCCCACAAAAAATATTTATTCCTACACACCTCACATATATATCACACATCATAAATGATTCCAATCTACTAAAAAATGCCTAGTTAGTAAAAAAACAATACACATGCAACCTGTGCTCTAAAATTGGACCTTTCTAAACAAAAGGAAAACTTGGTCATGCCCATAGAGTACCACTGAATATCTTCAAATCACCATATTTCTCTAACCTCGACAACTCCAACACCTAGCCTGAAGTCAAATTTTTCTAGGAATGGCCTCTCAGTAGAGCTACACCTGCTACCAGCCACTAAACCCACTATTAGGTCTCTCTACATTTTATATGAAATATGAATGTAACTGAATATTTAATACTAGCTTATGATAATACTCCTAGTCCTACCTATGATACCTAAGTCTGACTTAGTACCTAGCCCTTAGTAATATGGGAAGGATTCATGTATAACCTCTGTAAATGGCCCATCTGACCACATGCTCGGTACTCCTTTGAAACATGATCACACTGTGTATGAACATGTCCCGAATACCCATAGTAGAATCACACTATTGAGTAAACACTCCTCAGTGGTATACATAAATCTCTATCTTGACTTCCCTAATGAGACTCCTCATGGCACTACTTCCTACTACCTGAAGCACCACTATTCAACTCACCTAACACTATCAAATGACTTGAATATGACCGGTCCATTAAATTTCCCTCAAATTTTATTTCTAGATTAATCACCTCAAAATTAGGACAACCTATAGATATTTACATACATCGTAATAGAATTTGAAAACTTTCTTAGAAACACTAAACCATGGTGATGTTTCCTCCCACTATATCAGGTGAAAATGGGATAGGTCTAGGAAACATTATGCATACTCCATGATGGATTTATACCACTATGGGGGATTCATGAGCTCATAGGATCTATCTTCCTTCAAAATCTCAAGGAAGAAGTAATTGAAGAACCTAGCTTCAAAATCGTTCCAAGATTGTCCCCCATGTCTCCCTGCCTAAACCTGTGCATGCCACCAGCACGTTTCCAGTCCTCTAAGCATATAATTCTCCAGATTCACCCTCCAACCTAGGGGTGTCTCAAGCTTATTAAAATATTGTATGGACCAACTTGATCTAGTTATCTTCTACATGCGGTCCACCCACACCCTAAAATAATAGCGGGATTTGAGATTGGAACACACTATTCAAATACTCCATGGATGGCTCAACTCCCTGATCTCCCCTATCGATACCCCATAAAACAGGTACCAGGCCCACCCTTAGCTATTTCTCTAACCATAGCCCAAATTATATCTTCTATTGTGGCTATCCAACCTATAACATATCTTGTACCTTTGGCTCATAATTATCTAGGCCCTTAGGTGCCTCATCCCGATCCTCATGGGCCTCATCTCGTGCCTGCTCTAGCGGCACCATATCATCACCCTCATAACGCTTCATAGGAATCCATCTAGGTGGAATCACAGAGAATACTGGTACCATGGTCAAAAAACCATAAAAGTGTGTGTGTGTGTGTGTGTCTATGTGCGTGTGTATCACAGATAAGGAAATTTGTATTTTTCAGTGCATCTCACCACCCATACACTCCCCTACCGCACCCATGTCACATGTCATCCTATCCTCATATCCCCTTACCAACACATATCAAGGTCATGTAACAAGTATAATTTGGTCTCATGTCACCCTTCCTACCCATAACATAATCAAGAATCACATGTAATTCAGGATCATGTCCCCTTTCCCACCCGTAATAGAGTCCGGCATCACATATCTTATATAATCAATATAGGTTAGTTGAGTAAAATTACACCAAAGAGGCTATACAGGAAAAACTATTTTTCTTTTTTGGAGAATCTTTAAACTACCCACCCCCTTTACCATCATTTCATACCCTTATCGGTGTTAGGTTCATGCATTCTATATTCACATAGCATCACTTATCATTTTCATTAGGAACCACATACCTAGGTTGGCTGAGTAGTTACCAGCAAAAATGCTAAGGAGGAAAACACTATTTAGATTCTTTGATGATACTTTAAACCAACCAAACCCTCTTATAACACTCTGGGATCCCAATGAAAATCACTACCATAACACCTATTATTAGACTAAGTTATTATCATGATGTAGAATCAATCCCCCTGTTCCATATCGGTCCAAGGGTTAATCCGAATAACAAATGACCAACACACCCAGCAGTACCAGCCGAGGTAAAAATCCAATCAATTGTTAGAACCTAAGAAAAAAATAAATTTCTCACCCCTAGAAACTTAGTATCTCCCCCATGCATGTGGATACATGCACACAAACATGATCTATTTACCCTATCCTGACAATATCTCAGTCTCTAGTCTAACATATCCCAAATAGAATGACCAAAAAGGAAAATAAAAACTTTGATTCCATTTTTAGAATACTTTCATAATTTTTAGACAAACAGTGCTATGTTCTAGTTAGCCACTAGCCTTTAGGCATGTCTCCCTATACACAAAGGTCTTCAAATAAGCATTGAGGGTTTTATTAGGTGACAATGAGGAGACTATAACCTGAACTGGTAATAATTAAAGTAGTCCATATGCATTAAACCAGTGGAAGAAAGACCATAATAGAAAAAATTAGAGGAAGCATAAATAAGAAGCAATAATAAACAAGCCCAAAGGGAAACCCATTTGTAGAATAAAACATGTCACAACAGTTCATACAAAATAGACAAACAAGGTTACCTGTGGCCATCCATAACAGTACATACACATATAAAACATGAAAATATTAAAAGGAATGTCAATCTATATGCAATAACAACCATGGTACCTTAACATCCATCCCATGCTAACGGTATAAATCAATCACTGAGGTCCATCTCTCGAGCATGAATCCTTACCTGATCCCAAAAGCATAAAGTATACACACTTCCCTAGGGGCCCATGTAGGGTGTGAGTATGAACTCAGTAGGCCACCACCAATGTGTTATTATCTTACTTCCATAATTATAAAGGTTTATAAAATATAAATAAAAGTATATACCAACACATTTTTAAGTTAAAACTCTTATTTTGTGCTCAACATCCAATAGGAAGCATTATCTACTTCACCCATACCTGGTATATCTATGATCATGTGACCCCAAATATATATATCTATATATATATATATGAAATATTTTACATTTCAGCTTATATAGTGTGTGTCAAGGACCCATGCCTTAGTGACCAGGAGTCCCTTAATAAATATAATACCATGTGAAATCTAGGGTTACACCTATAAAATATCACACGATACCTCATTCCAACTAACACCTCTTATACCATCACTCAATTACCCAACATCCCAACAACATGCCCATCATGTCCCTAGTCCCTCAGACATAAAATCATAAAATCACTGTCAACTCAGCATCCCAACACCCTAAGGCACAATGATATCTTTTCTCCAATAATAATCACCATCAACTAAACAACTGACTTCTTGAGGCATGATGATATTCATCCTACAATAATCATATCCCATTAGTCTCATGTGTAATGGTGATCCTCATCCCCCAACTGATGGTCTCAACACCATCACCCGATGGTCCATAACCAACCATGTGGCTTTCTATGGTGATTACATCCAACATATCTAATGGTCAAAACCATCCCCTTGTAAACAATATCTATGGAGACCTCCACCCATAATGACTAGTCAGCACCATATCAACTTAGTCTTATCTGTATACACACAACTCCAATGGCACACCGACCAACAATGGTGAGTGGTGATCACTAAAAAACCTAAGACACATCATCTGGCACCTTGTACCCCAATGACCACATTGTTAAGTCATGATGGTCCACACCATCTAAAGTTACACATTCCATTCCATCATCCTGATAACCTCACCACTTCAATCCTAATGAAAATGTCACCTCAACCTAGTGATCATCGTCACCCCATGTATCTCGGGCCATGCCCTTAGCCTGAAGACCATATCAAATCAAACTAAGTGATCAACATCACCTCAATCCCCAGTCCAAGTCTATCACATTCCCATAGAACCATTGTAATCAATAAATATAATTTAATAAATTGAAATCAGACAAGTGGCCTAACATTCCAAGTTGGTCTGAAGCCCCTTACTTATCATATAATGTATAAATGAAATAAGGCATACCCAACCAGACCCCATGGAATCTTTTTATTAATTAAAAGCATAAATTTAATTTTTAGGAGTCTCACTCATACACACACCCCAAGAACATTTATGAAAATATGTATAAGGGCCATAAAATCAAGGATAATTCGATGATCCAACTATCTTATAATCATAGGTTCTCACTCATCTGATATCAACCTCTAACTTGAGATGAAATGAGAGAAATCAAGTATTTAAACTAACACCCTAAAAATAGGGGAAAATACCTCACATAGATTTAGCAGTCTGTATAGAAAGAATAACTAGAAAAACAATGCAATAGGATTTGAAGCCTTACTGATACACTTCCAATGAGATCGATGGAGCTCAGATCAGATCTTGGATGAAGACGGTGGCCCAATGCCTTGGTGTAGAAGAAAATGATATCCCCCCCCCCTTGTGCTGCTCGAGAAATGGTGGAGGAAGAAAGAGAATCAGAGGAAGTAGAAGGGAGGGGAAATATGGTAATTTCTGAGGTTTTAATGACCCTAAATATTTGGTCACATGGTTTGTCTAATCGTGCACTTACCATGCGGTTCCAACTATCTAAGCACCACACTGCACATAGTTAGGTGCATAGCTTTCCAAATTTTGTATAGATCGTATGATCCCCCACTATTACATACTATATATGTTACACACAGTCGTGCACCCCCACCCATACGAATTGAAAAAACATGTATAGTGCAGTGGGTGGGATTCACAATTTCTATTGGGAGGATAAAGAGTTAAATCGAACCATGTTCCTCTATCTACACTTTCTCGAAACTAAGTTTTTTTGGAGAATATGCACCTGAAACTCCGTCAAAACCCCTAGGATCTTTTAATATTTTAATCAATTTCTAAAAACAAGGCCTACGGTCAATAAAACTCCTATAATTAGGTTACGAAGATCAAGAGAAAATTTGGTCTTGCCACCAAACACAAAAATTCAAATAGGTTGGGGAATTTCAACCTACTCAAAAACCCATGACGTTATACAAGATATCATAGTTCTCCAATGATGTACCTTTATACCCAGGGAATGGGAGATGTGGTTGGTTCTTAGAGATGGTTCAAGTGGTACTTGGGATCATGTCACATGATTTATTTGAGTCATGTTTTATTTCTGTTTTTACTTTTGATATCCTATGTTTCGTTATCACCCTGATGTGGGTTTTCAATTGGATTATTATTTGTGTTGTAAAATTTAGACTCATTAATCATATTATAGGATTGGATTTTATGTTTTATATAATTATTTTTTTGAATTTTTCATGAAAAATCATTCCCTAAATGCTTCCTAAGCCCTTAATATTTATTATTAGCCTTTGGTTCCTTGGGGATATCACCTAAGGTTAGCGACACTCTGTTTTTTCTTAGCTTAATGAGTTGGTGCAACATATTACACACCAGGACCCCACCTGGCCTAGCTGTATGTCGAATGTTCTTCTCTAAGCCCGTCTTCAACAGCCTAGGTACTAGTGACTAATACTAAAAAGGCATAAACATACATCACTACAAAAAGCAGGAAATTAACCATATTTGTTAGCTATGTTTGTCTTAAAAAATGGCTTATTTTCAATTTAAATGTGTTTCAAAATGTCCAAATTTTGTAATTTTTCAACTTTTTTTTAAAACAAGGCTACTTTAGCCACGTTTTTTATCCATATTTAAAAACAAATTTATGTATAACAGAATTTTTAGCGACATTTTTAAAAAATTGAAATTTTTTATTTTAAACACATTTATAAACGCAGATAAATTAAATAGAAAATTAAAAATCTATGTTTATACTCTTTATTTATTATATATATATATATATAATATTAAAGTTAATTTAAATGAATGATATATATATATATATAGTACATATAAAATAATTTTTATTATATTAAAAGTAAATTTTATTTATATAAAATCCATACACACACTCACACATAAATACATAGATACATGCATACATATAAACACACACACTAAAGTTAAAAATATAATTACAATTAATTAATACTAGATAAATAAAATATCATTAATAATAAATATAAATTTATAAATTTATATATATCTATATATCTTTATAATATTATGTATACATTTATATATAAATTAATATATTAATAACCATGCATTTATATATTATAATACCTAAATTTATAAAAAAAATAATTATTCACACAAACACAGATATATATATATGAATATATATAATGATGTGGATATATATGTAATAAAATTATCTGTACATTAGTATATTATATATATATATTCGCACACTAAAATATATGTATATTAATATTTTAATTTATATACAATTATATGTATATTAGTACATTATATATTCATATAAACATATATAAATATATATTTAAATTATTAAATATATATATTAACTTTTAAATATTAATGTATTAATGTATATATATCTGTGTGTGTGTAACATATATATATATATATACTATGTAAAACTACTATAAATAGGGAAAATCCAATGGGCTAAGTGGTCTTCGAATTTCATAATCTGAATTACCCACAAGAAATGGGGGGTTAATTTGTATGATAGGTTTTTGACACATGGACTCCAAAAATTGAATGGTTCAATAATTACACAGCCTCCCTAAAATAACCTCATTTCATGCACCCCACTCACAACCCCCGGCTAAGCCAAAATTCATCTTCTCTCTTCTATATTCAAATTTTTTCTTTTCCATCAATAATATTTGATATAATACTTTATTTTTCAAATGATATCAAAATTTCAATTTTCCACTATCAATATGATTGTTACATCGATATGTATAATTTTAGACTCATATATGATGCATTATTTTGAATTTAATTTTTTCATATACAGGTACAGATTTTCACTGGAAATTTACAAAAAAAATTAGAAATATTACTGGTTATTTGTTTATACAACAAAAATAGATTAAAAAATAACACATAGATAAATTCTTTATAAAATTAATGAGTATACATGTCTTTATACATATATATATATATATATTACTAATTACATATATACATATATTACTATAATTATTTACAAATATACATATCTATAAGTACATGAAACTTGTGTATGTACATACAAGAACCCATGAAAATTTAAAATTATTTATATGTATATAAAAAATTTAATATATACACATTTACAAAAATATATCACAATAACATATGTATATATACATAAACATATATATAATTATACATACCACATAAATTTTGTTGTATAAAATTTAGAATTTATTTTTTTGTACACTTTAAGTAGTAATTACATTTTTTATATTAACATAATAATAAATGTATCTAAAAACATTGATCACACACACACACACACATATATATATATCAATTAAAATGTGTATATATACATTATTCTTACCTAATTGCGTACACACGTTGTAAATATATATATATATATATATATATAAGTTCTATATGCTGTGTATTCAACAAATACACTTATAAATATCTATATATGTATATACTTATAAAGTGGTATAATTTTAAATAAAATCATACACATATTTATATATATATAAATGTATATATCTGTATGTATGTATTTACGTGTAATAATATTTAGATGCATGTATGTACATGTATTGAAATATCCTTATAAGTAAATATATTTGTATATACCAATAAATATTAATGATCAATCTCATATATAAAAACGAATGAATATATAAATATATACACACAAACATATAGACAAACTCACATACATACATCTATATATACAAATTAATATATCCATATACATATATAGTTAAAAGCATATCAGTATGTATAAGTTAATATGTACATACATATTCCAATCTATATTAATATTTGCCCATTAATGCGTACATTCATTTAAAATGGTATATGCAATAATGTTAATGTAATTATTTACATTCAAAAATATTATTAATATAATTATTTTAAACCATACATCTATATAATTATATAAAAAAACAATTACATGCATGTATTCATACACACACACACACATATAAAGCTATATGTAAATCTCCAATAGGTAATCTTTTAAAGTATATTCATACTATAAATCTCCATTGAGAAATCTAATATGGGAGATTTATACTACAAATCTACATAGGGATATCTCATACGGGAGATTCTCAGTGCCAATCTGCACTAAGAAATATCCACTAGGAGATTTACAGTGCCAATATGCACTGTGAAATTTCACATGGGAGATTCTCAATACCAATCAGTACTGGGAAATATCCACAGGAATATTTTTACATTATTATATTTATATATTAAAATTTTAAATAAATTAATTAATATATATGCATGTGTGCATGGTTGTGGGTACTTATATTTATATGTATGTATTTATGTATGCGTTTATATGCACTGTCATATATGTATGTATGCATGTACATATGATTATGCATATATATATATTTAAATAATTACATTAATATATATTCATGAATTCATGTATGTATATACTATTATTTATATATATGTATGATTGTATATGTTTTTATGTATGTATGTATGTATGCTAATATTTAGATGCATGTGTGTACATGCATTAAAATATAACTATAGATATTTGTTGATTTATATACCTATGTGTGTGTGAGTGAGTGAGTGCATGAATGGAATTATATTTGTAAGTAATTACATTAATTATATTTATATACAATTGCAATAATATATATTTATGTACTTATATTAATATAGATTTATGCGTGTTAGTAAAAATACACTTTAAAATACACTTATAAATATTTATATTTGTATATACTTATATAGATGTATAATTGAAAATATTTACACTTAAATATTTATATATACTTGTTTATATTCATGTGTACGTATATACATATAATAATATTTAGGTTCATGTCTGTAAATGTATTAAAATATCATTATAAATACTTATATTTGGATATACCTTTAAAAATTATTGATCTCACACATATATAAAAATCAATGAATATAAATATATACACACACACACACACACATACATCCATAAAAACATATTAACATATCTATATATAAAAATACATACATCAATACATATAATTGGAGACCTACTTTGTATGCATATATGTGCATGTATAATAATATGTATGTGTGCATGTGTGCGTGTGTATACATATAATTGTACATAATTTCATATATGTAAGTTTGTATATAATTGTATTAATAGGTATTTATGTACTTGTATTAATATAGTTTTATATATGTGTGTATCTATGTATGTATTTATATTTAAATATATTTATGAAAACATGTCTGTATAAAATATTTGTATGAAAGCATGTATGCATATAATTCACATACATATATCAATATATATATATATATATATTTACATACTTCACATACATATATCAATATATATATATATATATATATATATGCACATATATTTAGGTATATATATCACATACATATATGTGTGTATGTAAACACTCATTCATTTTCATAATTTCACACACACACATAATATGTAGTCATATTGAAGTATAATTAATACTATATATAGAAAATTTATAATTAGTAAAATAAAAATAAACCATTTTTGTGATTATATATAGTATACACAAATGTAGAAACTTGTTCATTTTTATAATTTTATATATACATATATATTGTATGTAGTTATATTGATATATAATCAATATAATCAATCTAAAAGTTATGATTAATAAAATATTAATAAAATAGTATGTGTGTAAGTATTTATAAGTATACACAAATGTAAAAACTCGTTATTTATTATATTTTTACGTATAAATATATTTAGTATGAAGTTATATCGATACAAAAAATTTACTGCAATTTCCAATACAATATTTGTGATGTATTTTTTGATAGAGAATTTACATTGTGTTAACATGGTCATGTAAAAATAAATATTATATATATATGTTTATTTTTTACATATATGTGTGCGATAAAAAAATAATCTATATTTATCTACATATAGGTAAAAAAACTTAATTAGTATATATAGTGTATACAAAAAAATTACACTATAAATTTATGTTTTAAAATTTATGTTTTATGTATAATTATATATTTGGTTATAGACACATAAACATGTTTATATGACATATGTACGTAATTATATATATATTTCTATTTGTATATATTTATAAATAATTATATTTGTAAATACTTATATACGTGAGCATACATGCATGGAACCATGAATGTACATACATATAGTTGTATGTAGTTATATATATATATGTATGTATGTAAATAATTATAGTAATATGTATTTATGTAATTGTATTTATGTATGTCTGTTTATGTATGTACTTTTATAGATTCATACACACACACATATATGTATACTTATTATTTTTTTAAAATTTTATCTATATGTTATTTTTTTAGTATATTTTTTTATAAACAAATACATATTAAGAGTTTAAAAAAAACAACACAGTGAAAATTTGTAGTGTAAATTTATACTTGTATATAAAAATATTAAAGTTTGAAATAATGTTATATATATGGGTCTATAATTATTCTTATTTACATAAAAATCGTAATGGTACTACCAGAGTGAAATTTTGATGTCAATTGAAAGCAAAATTTTAGATCAAAGTTTATAAGTGGAAAAAAAGTTTCCATGTGAATAAGAGAGAATGTCAATTGGGTAGTGTGGGTGGCTCATTGATTGTGAAGAAAGTGTAGGTATACTAATATAATTTTTAATTTTAAAAAATCTCTCTATATTTGTGGGTCTATCTCCACTTGTCTCTACTACACACATGCTCCATCCAACATTATGATTAATCCTCCATTTTAGATGGTAAATGGAGATGAGATAGATCTTCTGGTCTGAGCCTTTCATCATAACCTCATCATCGTATATTCGAGTTTTATAAAGTCATGTGGGTGAGACATTTTTGGAGTAGTGTCTGGCATGACGTGTCATGAGGAATTCTAGGGCATGTTTTGCAGGAAATCCAGTGAGTGGGAATATGTGAGATATTGGGTCATGTTGCACGTGTGGGAATAGGTATAAGAAAAAAAACTATTTTTAATTTAATAAGAAAACTTACCCATGTTATTAATAAACATGTTGGGAAAGAATTTAACCATTTATTAATGTTTAGAAAACACAATAAAATGAATATTTTTAGTGAAAGGGAGTCCATAGACAATATTAACCTATAAAGAAGTGTCCCAATGTGAAAAAATAACCTTAAACACTATAAATATATATAAATATCTAAACTGTATAACAACGCTTGAAAGGAACAATAACTATTTTAATTCAAAGCCTCAGGGTCTATCATCATAGGGGTATTCAAATGCACAAGTAAAATATCACTAAATATAAAAATATATAATAAGGTAAGAAACTCTATAACTATATAAACTCCTTTAATGATCTTTGAAAATCAGTCACTACCATTTACCACCACATGCTACTATAAATTAACTCTACAAACTCTGATAGGATCTCTTCCACAATATGACTCTTCCAAGCTATTAAAAATCTAAAAAGACACAACATGTGTCAGTGAAAATCCTGTAAAAGGGTGAGTATAAACATATCTATAAGGATACCCCAAATGTAGAAAATATAAAATAATTTTCCATAACAAACCTCAGACAAAGGGTTGAAAGATAAAACCCAAAGTACTAGATATTCTCTAAGGGCATGGCAACTGTGAATAACGAAGATATAGTTGATCCCTATAGAATATCCCCATGAATGGTCATATCTCATGAGAATTAGAAGATACCCAGTTTAACCTAAGTCCCACCAAACCTGAAGTCAACAACCTAATTGTATGTGGTTTCATACAATCCACATAACCTGTTTCCATATCAAAATAGGCCTCCAATCTCCCACTAAACCTCATCAACCATAATAGGGGACCTTCAACTCGATATGTAGTGTACACTAGACAATGGGATACCAAACCCTAAGGGAAAAACCAATAAACTATATCTAAAGAAAACACTAACCAATATGGGTAGATGATCTATGCCCTGAAACCAATATGTCATTAGGGGGTTTCCAACCATGCTTCTTTAGGATTGATGGGGTACCAAGCTCATACCCAAATAAATTAGTCACTCCCATAGGATATAATTCTTTAGTTCCAAATCCAATAGGATGGTCACCTGCATCATTATGTGTATGGTAAACCTATTCCCTATTCAAAAAATGTCTCCACGGGGATTAACGACCTTATTCTAGCACCAAATGACTCACCCACACACTAATGTCTTATCCAAAAATCTAAAGAACAACATATATCAAAGATTACTAAAAAAATACTAACTATTAGAGAAACATGCACCTGCATACTCTACATGGAAAATATCTTTGTATGGACTACTCATGAGTCCAGTTATGACATCTAGATGAGAAGTTATAAGAAATTAGTAAGGAAAACATTTCACATTGCATGTAATATAAAGTAAATTTTGTGTGGTCCATGGATAGTATCTAATCACATACTATTGTTTCTCAGTTAGTTTGGGGGATTACCTAAATTCCATGTATATGTGTTGTACATGACATTTAGACCACTATACCAGACCATGTGTACCGTCTCGGAGAAACGTATCATTTGTAGAATGTAATTACATGTACTTTATGAAACACAACATGTAGAGCTTCTTTACTCTATAGAGTGTACTCAGGAGACACACTGAGTCATCTCAATCTATACATAGAGTGTTCGATGTAACATATGACATGTTGAATATGGGTACTGACCTTGTGTGTACTTGGGTACATCCCATGGTACGGGATACTAATTTATACACCATATAACATAAGGTCACTTTAAATTTGATATTTAACTCAATGAATAAATACTATCACTATCTATGGTAGTATATTTGATGTGTGACCTAGAGTATTACATGTTTTTTGTTCAGAAAAACCAACTTTAGAACTCCTGCAACTCAAAATTTTCATCATGACCACCACCTTAAATCGTATTTTCAAATGTATCTCCCACATTTACTATCCCTAAAGCACCCATGGTTCATCTTTTCCCTCTATTTGTATATCTCACCATTGATTATCCAATTTAGTTACCACCATAGCATTCCATGAACGTTATATCTAACATTGAAATGATTCCAAGTTTATTGTGTCACTACCACCACCACCACCCACTAATCCACCGCCAATTTACATTGGTTGCCTATTTGATTTCGCTTGGTTAACCATAGCCTTAATAGTGGTAAGGAATTTATGAATAATACAAGTTTTAGCCTATGGAATAACATAGTAGTGAATAGAAATGATTCAATTATAATAGCGGAATAAATTATCATAATATATATAGGTAGGGATTCATTCCATTAATCAAGTGTGATAACATAAGGAAAGTTTATAAAAACCCAAGAAAAATACTTAAGTTTAAATTCAATTAAATAATTTCACATCAATAAATAATTACCATAAAATTAATATAAGATAAAAAAGTTCACAGACTCATGTATCAATAAAAATTCCATCAATGAAATAATAAAATTTTATTTAATTCATGAAAAGCATATAATTTGGAATGAATTTTATATAAAAGTTTTTTAATCCACTCACATTTCACAAAAAATATAGTTTCCAAATAATTCATTTTCAAATATTAATTGAAATTTCAATACGTAATTATTCAATGTTTTTGATCAAAAAACTTATATAATTCATGTGGTTTGATAATAAAGGGGATAGGATTGAATGAAATTGAAGACAAGGAATAAGTAAAATCAAAATGTCCTACCTCATAGACAACACGTTAAAGATTTAATTTGTTCATCAATGATCTATAATTTACTATTTTTGTTCGCTAAATTTTATAGGAATGGAACCTTCGAATCCAAATCTTCCTTGGGGTTGTATTATAGTAAACAACTAACCTGGATTGATTTTTTATAATGTATTTTTTAGGGACTCACCACTTGGATAGCTAGTCATTTACTTAATGACCTGAAACAACTCAGCCTTATTATTACCATCTGAACACACAACTTAATGCCCTTTTAGGAAAAATGAATTATTCTAGACACAACTAAGATGTTTAAATTTTTATCTGAGATTTATTTTGGGAGATATTTCCATTCACATGAATGAGATAGAAATTTATTAATTATTAAATATTAAATATCTATTAAAATACAACTATCATGTAATTCTATCAAAATTTAACCCAATTTTAAACACTATGATTCAAGATCAACATAACCATCACAAAAATTTATAAGGTCTTCTGATATGATAAAAAGTTACACCCTAAGACATTACAATATTTTCATTTCTAAATAAATTTAATTTTCTGATTGTTTTATTTTTACACAATACCATGTTAATATTACACTTCATACAACAATGAGTTCACTTTCATTACACACAAGACCCAGTTTTACTAAACAAAAATATATTTATAAAATATTGTTATTTAATATAATATATAACCTAGCCATTAAATTAGTTCTTATGAATAGTATTAACCAAATTTTTAATTTTATACATTTGATATAATTTTTACATTTAATCATATGTATTTTCTAGAAATGATATAAGAAAAAAAATCATTTTTCAGATTAAATAATTATTTTCAAAATAATGATGTTTTAGTGCCTTTTAATTGGGAACCCTTTTTAAATCCAATATTTTACACTTATATATATTTATATTGACAAAATAAACTTTATCATTATAAGTGGGATATAAAAATTTAGTTTGGGTAAATTTTTGGTGTTTTTATGATATCTTTCATATTTTAATATATAGTGAAAAATGCTGCATTTTAATTCAAAACTACTTTTTCATATAAGTTATTTATATAGATAGATTATCATTTTAATTAGTTTTAATGAATAATTGTATTATTAATTTTATCATTTAATCCAATTTTGATCATTTGAAGTAATTTCACATTTAAATTGGACATAAACACATGTCAATCTTTTGATAATTTTTATTTCTTAAAAACCTGCTTTCTGGTTTTGAAAACGAGAATTAATTTTAATGTAATTAATAAAAATTTTGTGTTTTGAATTTCAAAAAATGGATTCCATATTTGGAATCATAAGGTTCAAATTTTTTAAATAGGTACCATTTATTTTTGGACGTTATGAATAGTAACTTTGGTAATTATTTTCTTATTTACCACAGTTAAAAGTTAAATTAGATAAATAAGGGTAAAATAATATTATAATAATATAAAACTACCCTAACACGTGTCCTAATCTTATTTTAAGATTCATGGGCGACCAAAAAAATCCTTAGGCTGAATTTTTGGCATTTGGGAGCCACATGAGTTTGATAATGACATGTTATAATAATTAATTTAACGTAAAGAGAAATATAACATCAGCATGTATCATTTTACAAAAACAATTTAATATAGAGATATAAAACTGATCTCTTTGAATATAAATATTCATTAGAAATAAAAAATTATTTCATACATCATGGTATTTTTTTCATAATTTTTAGACATTAAATAAATTTATTTATTTATGACACAATGATGGTGCAGTGATAACCTTATTAATAAAAGAATCAAATAAATGAAAATATGAAAATTAAAATAAATATAATTTGAAATATTTCATGTCAACCAAAATTTTTTTGTATTATTATGACATTTTAGGGATTATTTAATGATTTTTTCAAGGGAATCACGTTTTTATGACTTTAACAAAAAAATCAAGTATTAAATAGTGTCAAAATGGACATAAATGAGATTTTAAAATAAATACTACTTTATTAAATGATATAAAAATACTAAAAATAAAAAGATTTTCCTAATAAATTTTACAGTGATACAAATGTCATAAATGATCCACTTTAGGTTCTCTTGTAAGTTTATAGTAAATATATTAACCATGTATTGTAAAAATACAAGAAGACATGGTAAGAAGTAAACTATTTAACTATGGGTAAAATATAAAAGATAATGATACATTTGTGACCTAAAAATTTATAAATCCTATTTTTGGAGATTATTTAGACCCCTAATCATATTATCCTCAAATTAAATCACTTTGGAGCTATTAAAAACTGATAATATATTTATAATAAATTAATATTTTAAGATCTTCCAAAAGTGCCCTCTCCCTTCTTATAAAAGGACTCTTCCCCTTGTCTTTAATTTAGATATCCAAACCCATTTTTCTCAGCCAAAAACCACCCATTTCCTTTCCCAACATCCCTCATATCATCCTATAGGATACACATTGATCATAATGTTGTCCTAAGGGGTCCTTTTTTTTCAAATCAAAAGGAGACACTCGAAAAGAGGTAATTGTTTTATCACCTCATTCAGTGATATTTTCTTATTCTACTTATTATTTCTCTGTTATTTCCATACTAAAATAATAACTCTGAAACCTTATACATTCTAATATTTTATTCTAATCATGGTACAACCATATTCCTCCTTTTACACATCCTATGAAGAATAATATCACCATGTGTGTGTGTATACGACTTACCATCTCTATGTTGTAGTGTAAATTACATTTCATGTACATGTTATTTATATGGGTATAACAATGAATATAATGGATTTAAATAATAAATATAACATGATATTGTTTATTTATAATTCATATTCCACCCCATTCTATACCATTTAACCATTAAATAAATGATACCATCGCTCGTGCATACGTACGTCTTACCGTCTCCACGACGCGATGAGACTCATCTTCCACATTCACAATCCAATAATGATTATAAGAATAAATATTATTAATAAGTATGAAATATATGACATAATAATTCTACTATGATTATATATATACACACATATATTTCATTCACTTACTTCCATTCAGAACGATAAGAAAACGGAAACAACGTCCATGAGTACGTACGACCTTCTGTCACCATAAATGGTGTGTTCCATTTTAGTTATATATATATTATATATATTTATATACAAAATATATATGACTTATAAATCATTTTTTACATTCTGGAAGTAAATAAATTATTATCTAATTAATATGATAAAAAATAACAAGTCAAAACACCTATCATAAAGAAAGTGATTATTACCCAAAACATTGCTTTAACTTGGAAATTATTAATAAAAGGGTAATATAAAGTAATAAATTAATCATATGTGATTTAATAAATATGGATATAGTCCTAGTATAATTTAATAATATTTTTAACCATTATATAGGAGGATAACTCACCATCGACTAAAGGAAAGTATAAAGTAAGTGTTATTTTCATGATCCCTTTATTATCAAAGATTGCTAATAAATAAGTATCTACTGGGATATCTATATCATCCACATCCATGTTTTTTAAAAATAAATTTTAAAATAAATTTACTATATATTTACAATTTTTTAAAGAAATTTTTTCCTATGGTTAAATTTTTCTAAAAATTGTTGAAAAGAATCATTCTGTCACTTCCCAAAGAAGGTACTTTTTCCCCTTTTTGATAAATTAAGTAAATAATGTTTTTTAACTTATTTAGTGTGAGAGACTATTTTCTATCATTATTATGCCTTAATATTTTTAATATTTCCTTACAATATTACAAGGTTATTTTCAAAATAAATGTTATATTTTAAAAATTTGACGACTTTTAAATAATTTAAAGTAAAAAAGGGATATTTCACTTAAAGAGTTTTAATGAATTTATTAAATTATTTTTATCTATATCAACATCATTTGTGGGGTTTTATTATTTTTTGAGGTTTATTTATTATGATACAATATTACATATTGTATTAAAGGTTTTGTGATATTTTTGACTATGGATGCACTATTTTTATACCATTGATGGCTTATGGTTAAAGTATTAATATTTCATATGTTAGTTTTTACATGAATTTTTATGTTATGTTTAACCCATTTAATATGAGGAATGCATTTGACTTATTAAGTGATGGGTAGGTCCATCTATAGCCTATAGATGTTTTAGTAGGTCTCATGATACAAACTAGTGTCTGGGCACAAGGACTTGATAGAATATTTGTGTGTGATCTTGGAAAGAGGCCTTGACGTAGTGGTTATGATGTCTGAAAATAATCATTCCCTCATTATGAGATTATTTATTGATTTTACATGTGATTATTCTACTATTAGAATATCTATTTCAAGGTTTAAATGGAATTATTTGATTTTTTCTTTCCATATTATGCTGAAGATAATGTTTTAAAAGTGTTGTGTTTTAGTTTTGTTCCTTGCCTTACATGTTTGGTTTTATTTATGATAGCTTCTGTTGAATTTTTTATCCTTATTGAGCATCAGAGCTCAGCCATTTCTTATATTTAATTTTCAAAGGATGACAAGAATTGTTTTATAATTGATATGCAGGGCTAATTTGGGATATTAATGGAGTTATCAAAGGACTATCTATGTTTTATTTTATGTTTTTAATTGTAATAAAAATTTCTTACATGTAATCTATTTTTGATGAATCTTAAACTGGTCGGTCCTTCAGGAGATGATTTCTTGTAATCAACCCAATGTAATAAAATAATTCACTGGTTCCAGACTTCTAGGGTTGAGGAATTGCATAAATTTACTATTTCACCCCTTTTAGGGACTCGAGGCCTCAATAAATAGAAATGAACTAATTCTCACTTGAGAAAATCTAAGTTCCTACAACCTCATCCAATTTAAACCTTTTTATCCATAAAAAGGAAACAACTAGAGATTCAAATACCAAGAGTCTTAATGGAACAATCCTTTTTGGAAAACAACTCATCGTAACTTGCACCTCATCTAACTCTAGAGGTTCAGGCTCTAAGAAAACCCAATAGCCAATAATATTAGAAATGAATGACCACTCCTCCAAATTCAACCCCAGTTATATTCCAAGGATTATTCACACACTAACAGGTTCTAATTGGTTCAATACCATGATAGTTTATCCTACATAGAAACATAATTTTATTTTATACAACTCCTGTGAAAACTGAATACCCATTTCCAACCACCCAACCATATAACACACAAACAACACATGAACCATCAATATACACCTTAAAAAGATATGTTATCAATAAAACAAGAGTGTTATTCTCCCCACCTTTAAATAATAACCCAAAATCTACCACATGAAAACCATTATTCCACCTCAAAACCTTGTCTAAGACTGATTTGACAAATGAATTCCACATCATCTTCTTATGTGCTATTAAAAAGAATCTTCTTAAGAATTTTTTCAACTATATGATGCAATCCAAACCTGAATAATCACCAATTACACTAAATCTAAACTCAAATACATCCTCAACATTAAGGAAAACATTTCATCTACCATTAACAAGAACTGCACCACCATACTAATAATTCCAAACCAAATCACATATAACACCAAACTAACTCGGTCATATTATTATCACTATTCATAAAAGTTAATGATAATCAAGTAAAAAATACAATAACAATATATTTAAACCATTATAAATCCAATTTTTAGATCATAAATGACCTATTTCGCTACTATCTGAAGTGGATGGTCCTGAACCATAAAGATGTCCCTGCTCTACTGACTCTAAAACCAAGGATAATACCTTACAACAAGAGAAAAAAAACTGTAACCCCAAGAAAAAATACCTCATGACATATAAATATATAATACATGATGAACATCAATGATTAGTTAAACTAATACCACCAAGGTCCCACACCCTATCAAGTGACCATAATTCAAAAACATCTCACCATAACAATGAATCTAAGTCTTTACGGAATAAAACTATTCAAACCATAGGTGAGATTATATACTCCCCACCTTTAGGATAATACATTAGTTTAACTTCCAAGGAATATACTGCCATGTAATTTCGACAACAATAATATTAAACTAGACTTCCCACATTAACTGGAGAGTTGGGGGGGGGGCACAATAATTGATGAGAGATATTCTACCAACCATACCAAGGAAATATTCTTCTACATTTAAATTATTTTATGGGTATATAATTTCTACCAGGACATTATCCACCATGTTATTATTATGATACTTGTGTTTTATAAGCCTCCACAACATCAAATTCTCAAGAAACCAACCACTACACACTCATAAAGGGATATAATTCCTAAATCCATAACCCACACCTTTAGGGTCCACCAATCTAATGGTTTACTCAAATAAATTCTAAAAACAAAAACCCTAAATATCGCGGTCAATCATCCTATGATTCAACTTTTTAGAGGGTGTCATAAATGAATACTACCTACAATTATTCATGGGTTTCTCAAAAATAATAGGGGTGATATTTACTCCCAAACACATTATTATATTCCAATAATGACCATAAAATGCTTGAACACTACCTAAAAAACAACCTCTACAAAATACTATAGATGAGGGTAAACAAACTTGATCCCAACTAATGAACTACCTCACCCTTTTTAACTAGTTGAAGAGTTTAATATCAATAGAAAGAAACCATCCACCAATATATTTTCCACTTATAATTGCATATTCACTGAGCTAAAATTTCTTACCTAATAATAATGTGAGATATTGGTACAACCACTAATGAAAATTGATAAAAAAAACTAATTTCTTGATAAGGTAAACCTAAGAACATCCCCCCGAATAATGTTCATGTATTCCTCCACCATTTAAAGTACCATACTCTAAAAAATCTACATCACACAAGGTTATTTTACAACTGGTGAAAAATCTTTTATAATTTATCAAGGGTTAAGTAAATCATCTGGCCTGAGGATCTAACTCACAAATTCAAGTGAACCTAGACCTATCTATTTAACTATGTAACACCTTAAAAAATTGTAAATTTTCCTACCATGCGAAGGATTTCATTACAGGGGCACATACTAATATATTTCAACATCATATAAGATCTTCTGCACTTTATAAAAAAATCACACTTTCATCCATTGTGAGAAAAGATAATCTTCACTGGTATAAGTCCTTAGCTAATGGGGATTGACTAGCAACTTCACTCATATCACCTAACTATAATTAATACTATAAGTTGAAATGATTATCTAATATTGGCATTGATGGTTATGAGGGTATGTAAAGAGGATGTTAAGCATACCTCATACCCTATCAGGCACTGAACAACTGAATCTATACATCATTCACAATCATCAACTGTTTGTACTTCAATACTCTTCATCTAAAAAGGATCCCCTGGGGGTGATAGTGATGGTTATCTATAATAATTTCTATTTCAAAATACTCTCACCCAATCTCACATACTAAAACTAATTCATTAATAGATAAATATCCTATAATAATAAATAATCATATCTCTAATATTTCTTTAATGTGTAGGTTTTTACATGACACAACTCTTCCTAACTATAGGGGAGAATTGACCGGTCATGAACTAGGGTTCATTTCTAACAAACTAAAGCATACCTCATCATAGATTCTCAACATGTGATTCTTTATGTTCATAATATCGTGAAGAGGGTCTAGATCCTTCATAAATCAACCATACTCTACACCACTAGATAAATCATACTAAACAAAAGCTCTAACTCTGATTGCGGTAGAGTGAAACCACTGTTGGTTAAGGAAAATTTTAACCCATGATTTAGTGAACCATGGAAGAGAAATCTAATAAAAAACAACTATATGTTTATGAGTGTCTGAGACAAATGTGAAAATGAAAGTATTAAACTTCCACCAACCCTTTATCACCCATAGATTAGGCTCTCATTGAATTTTCATGAGGTATTTATCACTAGGATGCACGAAACGCACCAAACCTATGGGTAGTCTCATCACGGGGAACTACCATACACACCATAAGAAGGTATTATCAAATAAAAATAATGGGGAATCATCCATATATATATGTGGATGAATATTATTCAATATAATCCTTGAATCATCATCCCATCACTCTACTAATTGTTGGTGAATGACTCATTCACTAACACTAACACATGATAATATGACATATAAATATAATTTGGTTGTCTACGGGGGCATAAAATTTTATGAGGATAAACCCATAGTAATTATAGTATATCTTTCTGAAATAATATAGTAATATCATGAAAATTCATTGTTTACTGATATATGATGAATTTACTAACTTAATTATAACTACAACACAATACCTTAGGGTTCTCGGTCAATCAACATGTTCTCAGAGTATTGGTGAGAAGATATATCAATTATTTCATCCATTTTAGTCTCCGTAGTATGTAAATAAAACCAAATAACCGCTTTTAATCACTTACCTAAATCATCAAACCAGTCCTCATAGGATTAACAACTCCAAACACTCCCCCTAAGACTCAACCCGTTCAGATACCATTCGGAAATGACCCAACCCATTAGAACCCTAGCTAGGTTAGAAATAACCTGAGTGTGGAACCACAATATTTCCTTTAATAGGAAAAGGGATGGAAACTAGAACCATGATGTCAAAAATATACATGGGAGCCTATATACAATATCAACTTATAATAAAATGCATCCCATAACACAACAATAACCACCAACCCCATTAATACACATAAACAACTAAAATATATAAAAATTCATGCAAGGAACGACAATTATCTAAATAACAAGACACATGGAAAGCTATCATAAGGGTAAAAATGATTAAGTACAACATCACTAGGTATAATATACTCCACCAAGGGAAGAAAACTTCTTATTGTGGAAGCTCCTTGGACAAACTCTGACATCAACCTTCGCCACCATATATCACCACACTCTACCATAAATTAGAGTTACATACTCTTCTATATCATCTTTTACTAGATAAATATAATAATTTGTGAAACATATATATAAAAAACATGTCTGTGAATGAAGCCTGTATAGGGATGAGTATAAACATAACCAGTAGGTTGCCCCGAAATCCTAAAGTAAATATAAAGTAATGATTTAACTAAAACCCAAGACCAAGGGTGATAGAATTAAACCCATCAGTACTACATATTCTCTAATTATAGGTCATCTATAAATACGAAAGGAATGAAAGGATCTATAGAATATACCTACAGATGATCATATCCCATGGGCATTCCAAGATACCTAATGCAACACAATTCTCACAAAACATGAAGTCAGCAATAAAAATGTAAGTTATATCATGTAATGTCCCAGACCAAATTTTTATAAAACTAGTATCCAAACCAGTCACAACATTGCCTCAAGCATACCACTCCATATTCCAGAGGCTACTGAATAACAGTGGGTGTTTAATGATGGTACAATGGGGAGACTATACCCTCATAATCAGAGTTCCACAATGGTATATCAGAAAATAAATAACATACAATAAAAAAGTAGTAATAAATGAAATATAGAATAGTGGAAGAATAATGAAAACTAAATATAAATGGATAATTCCAATATAAAATAATGAATTAATTTCTAGAAGATGATACATAGACTAAAATAGTATACATAAAATTGGAACATGATAGAGTTAATTACAAAAATAAATAAAGGATGTAAAATCCACATGGGTGATCTCCATAAGTATCCTGATATCTAGCTCAATCCTATGCTCCTAACTCCCAGGTAAAATCAAGACATTTCAAGTAATAATCATTGGTCCTGCCAACATAAGGTCTGCTCGAGCACCCTATTCAAATGGTGGATAGAGTAGGGTGTGGGATAAAATCACAATAGGCCACAAAAAGGTGTATATAGCTAAAATAGTTCATTAATATAAGGTAAAATAGTGTTCATGTATAAAGAATAATAAACAAGCTAAATAAATAACAACCAGCCTGATTAGGTTCCTGAAGGACACTTGGCGACTCTACCTACTTTGGATCTTGGCCAAAATAAATGTATAATAAGAAAAAATGTATATAGTAATAATATATATCTATATATATAATATTTATATACTTCATCCACCTATATAGACTAAGTATGTGAGGATGTAAGTAGCCATGTACTTGGAATACTATGTGGTGGATGGATCAGGGCATAACTCAAGCATTCAAAACTAGTCTAAATGTGCATATAAGATCCAGAAAAAGTATAATCCCTATATATCATAATGAATGAGAGACATCATTCTCATCACTCGAGATGGTGGGTGTGTCTTCCTACCAACACCTGAAATAAGGGATGTGGTGATTCATGCCCACCGTACAAATAGTGTAAATAATGTGAGATGTCATGCTCAAAATTCAATGTAAAGGATCATGAATATTCATTCCCAATAGATCCATGACCATCATTGCACAAACTATATCAAATATGTAATCATATTTAATATAATAGGCATGCGGTGCCACCAATCATTCATCTTACTAGTCAATCCCAAATAAAATAAGCAATTTTAATCCAAATAAGCATTTAATAAATCACACAACAATCATCGTGGAATTTTCACCCTTTAGAATTTATTTCAATTAAAATAGTTATTTCATATAGGAAAGAAAACCATCATGAAGAAATATGTTCAATATAATAAATACATATCATTTTTTCAAGGCATGGAAATTAATAATCAAGGCTTTCCAACTAACTTATATGGTGGTTGGTCTTTGAAACAATTGGTCACAAGGAAGGCCATTTCCATTTATTCAATCCATTTGAAAATATCATTAGAGGACATTTAATAATAATTCCATAAATCTAACAATAAACATAAGGTCATAGAAAACTCCAATTCCATAGAGCTAAGAAAATATAATACACTAATCACTACTTTGTAATTTAGAAGACAGTGCACCTCAAACAAGGGTTATTCTTACCGAACATAAAATTGTTAGCAAACACTTCATTTAATTTAACCCAACACCAAATTCAAGAGGTATAACTCAATTCACTAAAGAGATCAATTAATAAAATTACCAAACATGTAAAAACTAATTCATGGGTCAATGAATCACTTTGGAGGCATCGTTGTCAATTTGGAAAATTCCTAAATGGGAAATTCTATTAATAGTATAAGTTGAATTCTTAAATACATTATGATCATTTAATAAATTAAATAAAGAAATGAATTTCATGTTAGCACAACTAAAGGGATGTCTATAATTGACTTCAACATCCTCTAATTACATATAATGGTTCAAAGGAAGTAACACATCATGTGTATAACAATTTAAAAATGAATAATTCTTTTTGGGGTGACACATGGAAAATGATAGCATGAGGCACAATGGAAATATTTATTAATGAACAAAAACGTGGGGAAATTTCCATAGAAAAAATACCTCTTGTTTTTTATGCCCTACTTGTCCAATATCAAGGGTTGATTCATTCCAGTTTAGACTAAAATGATGAAACAATCATACGCCATTAAAATAGGGTGAATGATCTAACAAAAAAATAGGGCAATAGATTGGAAGAGGAACTAATATATTGAAGGACCCCGGGACACCCTGAGAGGGGAGGGGTGAATCAGGGTGACAACTTTTTCTTCTAATGTGATAGATCTTGTTCCCAAGTTGGTAGGAACTTCTTGAACCTGTATGATGAAAAATATCAGAAAGCAAACATGCACATGCATAGAGAAGACACAACCCTTTTTACTTGGTTCACCACTAAGGGCTACGTCCAAGGAGGATACGCCGACAAGTTGTCGGTCGTACCAAAATCCACTATGCTTCACTAGCTAGGGAATACAAAAGTTTGGGCACAGTCACTCTGTCCCAGGCTCACTGCCTTTACAAAGGTTAAGGGAAAGCTCACTGCTTCCCTTGGGTCACTCCCGTTGACTCCCCCTGGCTCACTACCATTGGTGAAGTCACACTCAGTTTATAGACTTGAAGGTCTCTTCAATTGATAGTCATGAAGTTTATTGTCTCCTATTCAGTATGAGACTTTGCTTTCATCAAAGTCCTGATTTTAATGCTCTGTTAAGATCCAAATTCCAACCACTGATGAATACTCCCTTTTCCCTTGTCCACAGGGCAATCAACCTTTGGAAAAGGCCTTCTCAACGTACCGTACTTCGCGAGGCTCCCAATATTGCAAAGCTCAAACAAGCCTTCGCGGATCCCCTTCCATTCCGCGGAGCTCAATCTTGAATCTCAATCGCGAAGCACTTTCGCGATGCTCCAGCCTTCGCAATGCTTGGCAATCGCGAAGCTCCTGCCTCTTCATGAAGCTCACTGAGCCAACGCGGGGCACACGTCTTTCACGGAGCTAGAATAGCCGCTGTGAAGCTCCTCTTTCGCGAAGCCCACTGCCTTCGCGAGAGATCTTTACGAACCGAGAGCAAAGGACTTTATATGAAATTCTCTCTCTCCTTCTCTTGAGGGGGTTGACCTCTATTTATAGACTATTCCACCGACCCTCGACCCTTCCGCGCAAAGTCAACACCACATCATCACAAATCGCGAAGCTCCAAAGATTCCGCCAGAATTCTGTTCAAATCGCGAAGCACCACGGCACTTTGCCGTTTGTGATGCTTGACGTAGTCGCGAAGAATCACCATAAACATACCTTCACGCCTTCACCGTGAAGGTCCCTCGCAAAGCCCTTCATCGCCGCGAAGCTCTCCAGCCTCTGCCGTTCGCGAAGCATGACATAATCGTGAAGACTCACCACCTCCATTCTTCTGGTCTTCGCAATTTCCAAACGATGAATCCTATCTTCGCGAAACTCATGCCTTTTCCATATTAAATTATGATCTTCGTGGGAATCCACTTTTCGCGATGCTCAATAACCTCCAAATTTTGGACCCCAAAAATTTGGCAAACCCTGGGAAACTGCGCCACCTTCAATACTGTTGTGTGCTTGAACGATATGATCTCTTTGCTGGTACACGATCCGAACTTCCATTGATGATTGACAACAACAAAAAACCACACTCCAAATCATGCATAGAAGACCATGGGTCCAACAATCTCCCCCTTTGGGTTTGTTGGCAATCAGAAGAAAAATTCAATAGATCTCCATCTATGTGAAAGCAAAAAAATGTAGGAATCAACCCAGCCAACACTCTAAGTCTACGTGAGCAATGCTCGGTGTAGAAAATAAGAGAGGAGGCTTGAATTGGGTTACACTGTTTTCCTTCTCATTCTTCTCATCACAGAAGTGGCCTGAATTTATTCCTTCTCCTTTCTCCCCCATTGACAATAAATCCAAAGACCAGTAAATTTTTTCACGTTCAGCTCAAACCATACTCCCCCCTGGATAGTATTTCCCCCATAAACCTGCATCATATCCAAAAACAGATTAAAACATTTAAAACAAATGGGGAGAGGGGTACTCTGTATCCTCTTTATGCACTGGGAGGTGGTCGAACACCGAGGTTCAACCAATGCATCTCAAACACAAATGCTGACAGTGGATTTGTCAGGATATCAGCCACTTGTTCATCTGTTCCCACATGATCCAATCTAATCACGCTTTGCCCAACTTTCTCTTTGATAAAGTGATATCTGATTTCAATGAGTTTTGTACGAGAATGCTGAACAGGATTCTTGGTAAGATCAATTGCGCTCTTATTGTCATATTAAATCACCATTGGTTGCGTCACCTCATCGCCAATGTCAGTTAATTGCTGCTTCATCCATAGCAGTTGAGTGCATGCCTTTGTGGCAGAGATATACTCGGCTTCAGCAATACTAAGAGATGTACTTTCTTGTTTCTTTCTCAACCAACCAACACATTTCTGCCCAATATAGAAAGCTCCACCACTAGTGGACTTTCTGTCTACTACATCACCAGCCCAGTCAGCATCAGAAAACGTTGATAATTCACTGTCCCTACCTATAGCAAAAAATAACCCAAAGTTATGTGTACCTTGAATGAACCTCATGATTATTTTTACTGCGGCCATATGTTCCTCCTTTGGATTACTCTGAAAGTGGGCCACAAGGCATGTTGCAAATACAATATCTGGCCTTATCGCTGTCAGGTACAGTAAGCTTCCAATGATCCTCCTGTACATGGTGGGATCAATAAATTTCCCATCCTCATGCTTTCCAAGTTTAGTTCCAACTGCAATCGGAGTTGACATTGGTTTGGAGTCTTGCATATTGAACTTCTTTAGCAACTCTCTTGCATATTTTTCCTGAGAAATGAAAGTTTGTTCCTTCTTTTGAATCACTTGTAGCCCCAAAAAATATGTGAGCTCCCCAATCATAGAAATTTCAAATTCTGATTTCATGTGGTTGGCAAATTCATCCACTGATTTCTGCCTACTGCCACCAAATATGATATCATCAACGTAGACAAGAACCATGAATTGATCTTTTGGAGAATTCTTCACATAGAGATTGTGATCAACTCCTCCTCTTTTGAATTCCAACTTCTTGAGATATGAGTCCAACCGTGAGTACCATGCCTGTGGTGCCTGCTTCAAACCATATAGAGCTTTCTTCAGTTTACAGACCTTTGTTTCATCAGTACCCAAAACAAAGCCCACTGGTTGTTCAATGTAGACTTCTTCTTCGAGTACACCATTCAAGAATACTGTCTTGACATCCATTTGATATACTTTATATCCTCTTTGGAGTTCCATGGCAAGGAAAAGCCTGATTGACTCCAGTCTAACCACTGGAGCAAAGGTTTCTACAACATCAATGCCTTCAATCAGGGAGTATCCTTTACATACCAGTCATGCCTTGTTTCTGATAACACTTCCATGCTCATAAAACTTATTTTTGAAGATCCATTTGGTACCAATCACATTGTGACCTTCGGGTCTCTGGATAAGATCTCATGTCTGATTCTTGTCAATCTGATCTAATTCATCATTCATGGCTTTCAGTCAAGATTTATCTTTTGTAGCTTCTTCGAATGAGGATGGCTCTACAAATGATAGAAATGCAGATTGTGTGGTATTCCTCGTCCTTCTTGTTTGAGTGGGTGCACTCCTATCCCCAATTATGTTGGATGGATCAATCTCAGCTCTTCGATTTCTCCTGCGAGGTTCAGTAGTATTCTCTTCAGCCATAGTTTCTTCTTCATATTCTTCTTCTGAGTCAACATCTTGATGTGACTGCTGAGTGTTTTGAACAGCTTCCTCTATTTCTGCATTTGTATTTTCTTCACGTCCACATTCTTCCTGAATTTTTATCACATCAGCATATGACGTCCTTGAAGCATTTGTGGTTTTCTCTTCAATTATCTTAACATCACTGATTTCCACAATCCTTCCCAGATGCTTGTTGAAACATTTGTAGGCTTTTCTGTTCATTGAGTAACCAAGGAAAATTCCTTCATCTGCATTGTCGCCATATTTCCCTTTATTTCCTTCTGTGTTCCTGATGAAGCATTTACTTCCAAAGACATGAAAGTATTTTAGAGAAGGCTTCCGTCCATGCCACAATTCATATGGTGTCTTCGTCTCACCCATATAAAGTCCCGTTCGATTATGAATGTACATTGCAGCCTGAACAGCCTCTTTCCAGTAATGTCGTGGAATACGACTCTCAATCAGCATAGTTCGTGCCATGTTGTTCACCTGTCGATTCCTACGTTCAACAACTCCATTTTGTTGTGGAGTTCTCACAGCAGCTACCTCATGCTGTATCCCATGCTTCTCCAGATAATTCTCAAATTCAATGGACGTGTATTCTCCTCCATTGTCAGATCGCAACACTTTGATTGTTCGTCCAGTATCATTCTCGGCGATTCACCGATATGTTTTCATGCAGTCAAGGACTTGTCGTTTCGTGTGAATGACCATCACACATTACATTCTACTGTAATCATCTATGAAAAAGACAAAGTACCTTTCTCCATGAGTTACGACAACATTTATTGGCTCACAAACATCTGTATGAATCAGATCAAGAAGGTCAGACGCTCTTTTCTTCTTTGGACGATATGAACTGCAGACCAGCTTCCCACGAATACAAGCATCACAAGATTTTTCACGCTCACGCTTTAGGTTGGGAATGTCCATGACAATTCTCAATTTTGATATTTTCTCCATGTCTTTGATTTCTTCTCCTAGACCCAGAATTTCTCCAACTACTTCAGTAATTCGATTGAAGAATGAGTCTACATTTTCGTCTGGATGCATCTTCAAATCATCAAACCGATTGTTCAGCACTTGTAGTTTCACCTCCTTCACTTTGCTATCTCCTTCATAAATATTCTCATGTTTATCCCACATAGATTTTGCTGAGGTGCAATTCATCACCTTTAGGTAGATCTGATCAGATAGGGTTGCAGTGAGTGCATTCTGTGCTTTAGCATCTGCATCAAGAAGTTTCCTGTCTGTTTCAGTCATAGCTAGGCCTGTTGGATCAGGGACTTGTATTCCTTACATAGTAGAAAAGAGAACTTCCATTCCAAGATATCTTAGATGAGATCGCATTCTGTTCTTCCAGATCTGGAAATTGCTTCCATCGAAGGGAGGGACTCCCCTGACATTGACCACATTTTCCATGATGAAAAAAGGTCAGATTCAACACCAGAAACCTCCCTCTGATACCACTTGAAGGACCCCGGGACACCCTGAGAGGGGAGGGGTGAATCAGGGTGTCAACGTTTTCTTCTACTGTGATCGATATTTTTCCCACGTTGGTAGGAACTTGTTGAACCTGTATGATGAGAAAGATCATAAAGGAAACATGCACATGCACAGAGAAGACACAACCCATTTTACTTGGTTCACCACTAAGGGCTACGTCCAAGGAGCATACACTGACAAGTTGTCGGTCGTACCAAAATCCACTATGCTTCACTAGCTGGAGAATACAAAAGTTCGGGCATAGTCACTCTGTCCTAGGCTCACTGCCTTTACAAAGGTTCAGGGAAAGCTCACTGCTTCCCTCGGGTCACTCCCGTTGACTCCCCCTGGCTCACTACCATTGGTGAAGTCACACTCAGTTTATAGACATGAAGGTCTCTTCAATTGATAGTCATGAAGATTATTGTCTCCTGTTCAGCATGAGACTTTGCTTGCATCAGAGTCCTGATTTTAATGCTCTGTTAAGTTCCAAATTCCAACCACTGATGAATACTCCCTTTTCCATTGTCCACAGGGAAATCAACCTTTGGAAAATGCCTTCGCAAAGTACCCTACTTCACGAGGCTCCCAATATTACAAAGATCAAACAAGCCTTCATGGAGCCCCTGCCATTCCGCGAAGCTCAATCGCGAAGCTCAATCGCGAAGCACTTTCGCGATGCTCCAGCCTTCGCAATGCTTGGCAATCACGAAGCTCCTGCCTCTTCGTGAAGCTCACTGAGCCAACGCGGGGTGCACGTCTTTCACGGAGCTAGAATAGCCGCCGCGAAACTCCTCTTTCGCGAAGCCCACTGCCTTCGCGAGAGACCTTTGCGAACCATGAGCAAAGGACTTTCTCTGAAATTATCTCTCTCCTTCTCTTGAGGAGGTCGGCCTCTATTTATAGGGTATTACACCGACCCTCGACCCTTCCGTGTGAAGTCAACGCCACGTCGTCTCAAATCGCGAAGCTCCAAAGCTTCCGCCGGAATTCTGTTCAAATCGCGAAGAACCACGGAACTTTGCCGTTCGCGAAGATTGACGTAGTCGCGAGGAATCACTATCAACATACCTTCGCGCCTTCTCTGCGAAGCTCCCTCGGAAATCCCTTCATTGCCGCGAAGCTCTCCAGCCTCTGCCATTCGCGAAGCTTGACGTAATCGCGAAAACTCACCGCCTCTATTCTTCTGGTCTTCGAGATTTCCAAACCATGAATCCTATCTTCGCGAAACTCATGCCTTTTCTATATTAAATTATGATCTTCCTGGAAATCCACTTTTCGCGATGCTCACCAACCTCTAAATTTTGGACCCCAAAAATTTGGCCAACACTGCGAAACGGTGCCACCTTCAATACTGTTGTGTGCTTGAACGGTATGATCTCTTTGCTGGTACACGATCCGAACTTCAATTGATGATTGACAACAAACACAAACCACACTCCAAATCATGCATAGAAGACCATGGGTCCAACATATATAAAGTAATAGGAATTGGGAGCATACTTCTAGTTATCCAATACTTCCAAAAGAATTTGAAAAAGAGTCTGGATTCATGAAATATGAAGATCCCTATATTAGGGAGGATGAGAGCTCGATGGGAGGAGAAGAAAATCCACACATGGGTGGAGAAGATGATAGAAATAGGAAAATGGGGTTTAAATATCATTAAGGTAAAAATGGAAATTTCACCCTTAAAAATTCGGTCACACTGTTTGGCCACATAGATAGTCAAACCATGCGACAACTGTGCAGCTCCCACTTCTTAAGAACCTCTCCCAGTATAGTTCTCCCACATGGTTTGACCAACCTAGTGATATTTGTGTTCAAAATAGAGCACAAACACTAACTAAAAGGAACTAAGCATGCAGTCCTAGTGCATGGTTTTGGAAAGTTGTATGCAGTATGTGCACACCCTCTGAAAATAAATGCAAAGCCTCGGATGACCATGTTCCCCAACCCGCACAGCTCATCCAAACCATGCAACCTCCTACAACACAAAAAGTTCCCTACAAGGTTTATCCTAGAGGGATGCATGGTTTCATACAAACCACATATCTCTTCTAGCTTCTTCTATTTTGGAGTTTCTAGAGACCAATGCTCTTGGGACTCGACGGAGCACCTGAGGCACCTCTCGTTCCTCTAACCAAGTTTAAAACCAAAAATTTTAAGTGTTAAAAATATTATAATTATTTTCTAAATGTTGTTTCTAAGAATTTAATTTCCACAAAATGCTAAAATTAAAATTCCCCAAGAATTCTACCTTGGCTCAAAACACTGGTTGTTACAACCTACCCACCTTAGATCTTCTCATCCCCAAGAAGCCTTGGGGAACAAAAAAACATCACCCAAAATACAAGGGTAGTGAAGTCTCATTCAAATGGCCATAATATGTTCCCAAATTCCCAATGTACCACCTTGAATTAATTAAGTGTATGAAACTTAATTCGTCAAGACTTAAGCCAATTATCATCTTCTGACTGAGAAACCAAAATAATTCCTAAAAAGCATGTTTAGCTAGAGACATGATCTTGTCGTCATCTCTTTATACATCTATCTGATGGTGCTCCCAACCATAGTTTTTTACATAGACAATGGGGAGATTCCAAGACACGATACCTTTACCGTTGTCATTTCCTAAAAATCATGCACTAAACATTCAAGAAATACTTCTGGCATGATTTTGAATCTATAAAAAGTTCGATTACCCACTATCTTCATTATGCTAGGACAAGATATATTTTCATAAAAATCCACAGCTAACACATACTACAGTCATCTCTAACTGAATACATGCCAAAAAACGGTTCTTCAATGACTGTATTCCTTACGAAAATAGGAAAACATTCCAGCCACCACAAGCTGGCCATTCCCAAAATACTCCACTCAGATAATAAGTGTATTACAAACTATACCAAAATTCCGTATTCTAAGGAATCATGTTTTTACCATGAGAACATTAACTAAATCCCATACCGAACTTTAAGTGGTGTTCCCTGATCAATCCATCACCTATCCATTCAATATTTCAAGTCACAGCATGAACAAAGGGTGTAACCCGGATCCATTGCACAAGCATTTTCACACTTTAAACATCACCTCTAATCCCAACAACGAGTCTAGGATAACCTCATATTAATTAAACCGTAGTCTAAGGAACTAACCCAAGGTATTCCATACACAGTGTTTAAAAGTGAGATGTTGGTACTAGGAAAAGATGTCCACACTAGATCATTAACAATGCCCGGAGCGGCATCTGCCTAGCAGTAAAGTCAGAGGAAAATGGCTGGTGTCCAAGAATATTTCAAAGGAATTCCTACATGGGGACCTAGGTATCACTCAGGGATAACCATTCCTTGATAAAAACCATGTTTCCCATGTATAACTCTTATTAATAATTTTTATTGAAACAGAAAGGCATTTGAAACTTTTTTCTCAATGTATAATTAACACTCTCTTAGTGGATTAGGAATAATGAAAAGATAGGGGACACTCTCACTGCTAAGATAGAGTACACTAAGTGGGTGTCAATAATTCCAAGAAACTCTCATGAAACCCTTATCTTGTCCAAGAAGAATTTCTTGGTATGGTTTCCAAATAACCATACCCAACAACCGGAAAGAAGACTAATCAAACCACTACAGGTCGACTTCTCCCAAAAAAATATTTTATTCACCTGTTGGTGCATTATTACTAACCAATGACAAATACTTTACCACATGAGGCATCATGTGATCTCTTAAGATTAACCACTGAATTCCATCCATGACCAATGATGTTTCTCAAGGGTTGAGCACACTACCAACCACATCAACAGCATGTTGTTGAGCAAGAAATGACTTGTTAAATACCTCACCAACCTCATAGGTATTCAAAAACAACATTGACTATTTTTAAACATTCTTCCTCAATTGTGTCCCTTGTACCTAGAAGGACGCGTGTTTACTATAATTGACATAATTCTCCCCACCTTAGGAGTTTCCTCATCATCAACAGAAGATACAAAATATACACTCATAAGTGTGCTGGGTCTGATTCACCTTAAATTTACATCTGAGACTTATCAGAGTCACAACCCCCAACATCATAACATTTGGAATGAACGAAAAAACCAATCTAACTGGTGTTTCAAAATACATTATCCTATTGGAAATCCATCCCGAGAATTGGGATGAATTTGATTCCTTTAACACCAATGTCACTCTACTCTAGATATGACCTGCAAACATACTTAATAGCTCAAGGCTCAAAAAAATCACCAAACTCAACCGGTTCATTATATCATCTAAAAACTTGATGGGTACCATCTATACGAATTGACACTACCCATTGGTATTAGATGAAATACAGTATATCCTTGATACAGTTCATAGGTTTTCTTCCCTATGCATCCAACTATCATGTGGTCTATAAAATATATTTAACCCAGAGTCATATTACCCCATATGACCATTAACGTGGATGAAAACGTAACAATTCATCCCTCACTAAAGTAGAATATAGGGTTACGTGGCCTACTAAGTGGTCGACCATGCCCTTTGAATATCCAACCTAATGAAACCAAGAATTACCTGATGCTCAAACCCATAAATACGGGCAAGGATTCCATAACCACCCTTCTAAACAAAGGTGTCATTTAGAATATAAGAATATTACTGGGGACATTGGAACCTTAATGGTACCACACATTAAAAAGATCATAATATTTAGTAAGGTATTTAATTTCTAAGGGTGCTACCCACCTCAGACTAGCCCCTTACAAAATCACAAGCATCAACCCTATCATTAGGCCATGCCAAACAGATTTCACTAGGCCCTACACCTCTTATTTATTACCTTTATAAAAAGGAAAAATTATTGTGGAAGACATTCATGTTTCCATTTCAAGGAATCTTAAGGTAATTTTTAAACTACCCTTACAAGAGGGTTTAATCTAAGGATACCATATAAGGATTCATTTTAATTAATTGCACTGATTCAGATTCAATATTTAAACATCTAAAATATTTAATTCAAAACATCAGGTACCAATTATAAGATAAATTTACTTGGTACCTAGTTTAACTAATGCCTCAGTACATAATATATAAGTCACATCAAACTATCTTTTTAAACACTAATCATTAATTTAAATCCTATCATAATTAGGAAATTAATCATATAAATTATTTTTATTCATTTTATTTCTCCATAAGGATTTTCAAAATTGGTCTTAGTTAAAAACCAATTTATAATAGATAAGGTGACAAATGAGGGTCTTGTTAAGACAAACTAGGTTTATCAAAATTCCACCCAATATTAGTTGTTTAATTACTAATGTTTCAAGACACCCTTAGTTGGTTATATCATAAGAATCATGCCCCAACTGACCAACTTAGGTCCAGTTGTGAATTTACGAGGTTAATCATATGAATCATCATGCCTGTGAGATAGAGTCAGAAGTTTTTATAGAGAAAACAAACTCATTTGTGATGAAAATAAAATATATTTTTCATTTATAACAATATCAAAACATATCATGATCATATATAATGGTTTGATTATATGGGTTTACATCTTCCAATCTATAATGAACTCAAACACATTACAGGTTGGAATTTGGATTCCATTAATCATGACCAAATCACTTTAAAATTTTATCTTTATAAGATTTTACATTTTAATAATGGTATATAGATATATATATAAAGCTCAAAATATTATTTGAGTTCACGGGTTGCCTTCCCCAATTTATAAGGTGCACATACACCTTAAAACTAATGATAAGATTCCATTTAATTTCATCTAATATGTTTCATCCCATGTAACAAATTATATATCAAATAATAATTATCCATTTAATCAAAAAAAGTAACACAGAGGAACATGTTAATAAGCATAGAATCATAATACATAGGCATGGCTGGCTAAGTGATCAAGCAGCATGGCATATAATCACCTAATCATGGAAGCTGATTAACATGCTAAATAAATCACCCAATAATGTTATATAAACAAAATTATAAAGAAATACATAAAAAGGTATAAAAATAATATTGTTTCTAAAATACCTAACGTGGTATATTATAGCTAGGATAGTAATCCCATGGCACATCATCACAATCAGCATGAAACTTACAGAATGAAGTTGCATGGCATAGAATATACATGACATGTGAATCTCTATGGGACTATAGTGATGCATGTAATGAAACCTACATATGACACTAGGCCAAGAGAAAATTACCATAAACTTAATAAATCAATAAAAGAAGAAACTACTCCAATCACTCAAGTTGAAATCACGATCATCTATAACAATGAACAACATGACCAATAATTCCATCCCTAACCACTTGGTCTTTTTCCCATGGGTGGGTTGATCACTTTCAATCACGACTATTTACTAACCAATGACACATTCCTAGTCTCATGTCTACCCACTCCAAATAGTATGACAAAGTAAAAAATAACCACTTTGATACCACTTTGTATCATCCTAGTCTGACTTCCTGTAAAACAAGTAGTCAGACCGGTCACCAATTGGCCTCAAGAATGCCTCCCCATAAAAAAAGGTTGCAGACTAGAAGCAAGGGTCTAATTATTGTGTGATGTGTATACTATACCCTCATAATCAGAGTATCACATCAGTATATAATAAAATAAATAATATATAACAGAGGAAGTAGTGATAAATGAAAGACATAGTATCAGAAGAATAATATTAACTAAATATAAATGGACAATTCCAATATACAATAATGCATGCATTTCTAGGTGATGATATATAAAGTAAAATAGTATAAATACAGAAGGTAACATGATATAGTTCAGTACATGAATAAAAAGATAGTTAAAATTTCCTGAGGTGATCTCCACGAGCATATTGATCTCTAGCTTAGTCCTATTCTCTAAACTACCAAGAATAAGCATGAAAACACAAGTAATAATCCATGGTTCTATGAACATAAGGTCTACTCAGGTACCCCAGGGCAATGGCGGCCTGAGATAGGTGTGTAATAAAATATCAATTGGCCACCACCAATAGTTTTTATAGATAAATCAGTCTATGAATATAAGGTACAACAGTGTATAGGTATAATGAATAATAAATAAGTTGAATAAATAACAACTAGCCCACTCAGTTACCTGAAGCACACCTGTCGTCTCTACCTACATCGGCATGGCCAGAATGAATATCTTATCAGTGTCTATATATATAGTAATAATATATATATATATATATATATTATATTGTATCTACCTATATAGACTAAGTATGTGTGGGTGTAAGTATCCATATACTTGGAATACTAGGTGCGGGATGGGTCAGGGAATAACTCAGGTGTCCATAACCAGACTAAATAATGATATACGCTCAAGAAAGGGGTAGAATACATATATATCATAATTATTGAGAGGCTTCATTCTCATCAATTTATATGGTGAGTATTTCTTCATGAAAACACCCAAAATAAGGGAGGTGGTGAGTCATTCCCAACATCCAAATAATGTTAATCTTGTGAAACATCTTGCTCAACAACTGATGTAAGGGAGCATGAATCGTCTTTCCCAATAGAACCCTTGGCATCATTCCACAAACTATATCCAATTCATAATAATATTTAAAATAATAGACATCATTTGTTACCTCTCATGAATCTTATTAGTCAGTTGTAAATAAAATAAGTAATTTCAATCCAAATAAGAATTTAATAAAGCATTCAACAATCGGTGTGGTATTACAACCCTTTATAATTTACTTCAATTAAACCATTTAATTAATTAACGAAATAAAACCATCATGAAGGAATTCATTCAATATAATAATGTTATTTAATTTATAAATGAATGGAAATTTATAATCAAGGCTTGCCAACCCTCTTAGATGGTGGTATGTCTTTGAAACAATTGGTCAAAAGGATGGTCATTCCTTTTTATTAAATCCATTTTAGAATATCATTAGAGTCCATGTACTAAGAATGAAACATATCTAAAAATAAACATAAGGTCATAATAAACACCAATTCTATAGATCCAGTCAAATATAAAATACTAATCACCACTTTTAAATATAGAATATGACGCACCTCAACCAAGGGGTTTTATTTTGAAACATGACATTGTTGAAAATCAATTCATTTAAATAAACCCAACACCACATTTATGAGGAATAACTCAATTCACTAAAAATAATCAATTAATGAAACTAAAAAACATGGAAAAACAAATTCATGGATCAATGAATCACTTAGAAGGTGTCGTTATCAATTTGGAAACTACCTACATGGGAAAATCCATTAAAAATCTAAGTCGGATGCTTAGAAGATGTTCTAGGAATTTAATAAATTAAATAAAGGAATTTCATGCCTGAACATACAAAGGGATGGCTATTATTGGGGTTGAAATACTCTAATTAAATATGAAGGTTCAAAAGAAGTAATAAATCATGCATATAAAAATTTAAAAATAATGAAATCATTTTGGGGAAACACACAACAAAGGACAGTGCGCGAAAAAACAACAATATTTATAAATAAATGGAAACTTAAGGAAAGAGATTTATACCACCTACCTAATTCTTAAGACTCTCTACACATATAATATTGATTCTTGATTAATTTTGGTTTGGAATAAAATTAAGAAAAGTACATCCACCCCAAAAATATGGTGAATGATCATGCACCAAAATAGTGCAACAGATCAGAAGAGAAATTGATATGGGAATTAAGAGGAATCTATATCTTAAGTCTAGCACTCCAATGCTTTGATGAAATTTAAAACATAGTTCAGATCTATGATATATCAATATCCCATGGTTGGGAGAAGGATACCTTGATGGGAGGAGAATAAGAGCCTCAAGCGGCGGGAGAAGAAGAAAGAAAGAGGAAAAGGGGGTTTAAGTATCATTAAGGAAAAAATAGATAATTAATCCATAAAAACCAGGTCACATGCTTTGGCTACATGGTTGGCCAAAATTTTCATCAATTATGCATCTCCCACTACTTAAGAAACACTCCCTACAATGTTTTCCTACATGGTTTAACTAATTGTGTCCCAAATAGTTCACACACACTACTTGAAAAGCACTAAGTGTGTGGTCTTGGCATATGGTTCTGGAAAACCATGCGCATCATGTGCACATCCTCTCATAAAAATGATATATCCTCATACAACTATGCACCCAGACCTGAACAACTTCATTCAAATAATGCAGCCTCTTACAACACACAATGTGCCCCCACATAGCTTCACCTAGAGGGCCGCACGGTTTTATACAGACCTTGCGCCTCTACCAGCTTCTCCCATTTTTGATTTTCCATATCCCAATGCTTCTGAAACTCAACGGGGCACTTGATAAACCTCTCGATCCTCTAACATAGTATAAAAATAACACTTTTAAGGGTTCCAAATCTAATAATTATTGTAGTATCCCCGGTTTCTGGTATGTAACCCCTGTTTTATTCTTTTTAAGTACATGAAGTATATGAGTAATGGTTGGGAAAGTTTGGAGACTTTTGAAGTGTTAAAGGTCAAAAGGTGGTGATGCATGGGATTCGCACAGTTTTCCCAAACCGTGCTGAAGCCGTGTCGGTGGTGGTCACTTTGTACAGAGGAGACCGCACGGTGTGCGCACGGTTTGGGAAAACCGTGCGAGTAGGCCGTGCGGAGCACCCCTTCCAAGCAGTGACTACTATATGGTTAGTGCAAAATTTGACTAACCGTGTGGACTAACCATGCACGGGGTCAACTTACATTCTATTTTTATGGATCTAATCCATTTTATCTTTAAACCCACTCGTTTTTTCTCCTAGATGGCCCTAACTCAGAATTTCTCTCTAGTGATGGTAAGAGAACACTTACCAAGAATTTTGGAAGCAATATGGAGGTTTGCCTTGGAATTTAGAGGCCAGTTGATCAAGGTAAGTCTAGTTCCCTTTAGTTTTTTAGATATCCTTCTTACCTCTTTATTGATCCTTAGATCAACGCCCAAGGTGGGTAGATCTAAGGTAGTTGATGAATTTTAAGTCAGGTTTTGGTTTTTTTGGTGCTGGGGGAAGAAATCTAAGGAGGTTTTGGGGAGTAGTTGACTCGGTTTTGTTGTATCTCTTCATCCCTTGGTTGGTTTTTCCTAATTTGTTGGGGTAGGTGGCTTCACTCTCGATTCCTCTTCTTAGAACATGAAGGCTTAGTTTCAAATTGTTTTCCTTGATTGAAATGGTTTATTAATTTTTTGTGAAAGAATGGTTGAAACCCCTTTTAAATAATGGATGATGGAAAATGTGTGTTTTTGGAAAGTGTTTGTTGAAGTGAATTTAAAAGGGTGATTTTAAACTGGGGATGGTTTTTCTTCTTGAAAGAAATGGTTTTCAATAAAAGGTTTGATGATTTATTGAAATGTTTGAACACACTTGGTTTTTGCATGGATTTTCATGGGTTTTGGTGCATGTTCATATGCGTTGGGACAGATAAGGGCGAGAAGTACACCCATAAAAAGGTTGGGATGGATAAGGGAGATAATTACCCCCATAAAAAGGGACGAATAAGGGAGTGAAGTACCCCCATCAAGGTAGTCCACTATGTGATGACTTAGTGGATGGATAACTCACCAATCGTGAGTATAGGGAGGTCCAGGTTTCATGGATGGTTGGTTGTGTGGATTTGTGAAATGGAATGAATGTGCCAAAATGGAAATGGGAATTTGATTGGGAGACTTTTCTCAGTTGCTTTTCTGGAGAAAGATGGTTTTGTTGGAAAATGGTTTTGTCATGGAACTTGTTATATTGTGAACTGTTTTGGAATTGTTTTATTAAAATTGTTTTATATAAATGTGATAACATGTTTTATCCTAAAGGCATGGGTTGGGAAGTCATCATGGAAAACCTACTGAGTTTCATTACTCACCCCTTCTTTTCCATATTGGTCCTTTTACAGATGTCATATACCGGGATGTTGGCAAAGGTTAAGTGCCATATGTTTATAGCACTACTTTGTGATACTTGGGCTGGTTCGTGATGATTGGATCATGGATCTAGGGGAGCATGGAGTTGGGTTATCATCTTGTATTCTTTTAGTTTGTCTTTCTACTGTTTACTATGATTTAGTGTTTGTTTCCGTTGTGGAACTATTGGTTGGTTTATGACAAAATAAATGGTTGAGTTGTCTTAGATTTTATCCTGCATCATTTAGTTGATTAGTTTGGTTATGGTTGTTGGTTATATAGTATGTTCTAAAAGGTAAAATCATCCCCCACTTGTTTTAAAACCCTTCAGAATTTATTTCCAGCTTTTGGCACCTTGGGGATGTCTCTTAAGGCCAAGTAATGACTCGTTGTACTCTCAAGCCAATGAAAATTGGTCGGTCATTACAAATGGTATCAGTCTGTTCGGTCCTTGGGGTATAAATGCAATCAAATTGTTCCTTTCTTTTTGGAAGAAGTACTCATCATTTCTTGTTGGTCTTGGAGTTGAATTATTACGTGTATATTCCTTGGGTGGTCATCTTAGGAAGGAGTAGGATTTTCGAAACATGTAATGTTGGGCATAAAAAGACGTATCTAACCTTTTTTTCTGAACTTCAAGTTACTAGGGAGTTGGGTACGTAAGTGTTTTGGAGACACTAATACAATAAAAAATCTCATTGTCATGGGTTTATCCAAAGAGATGAGCATGACATTCATTAGAATAATGAATTCCCAATAGGAGTGTATATATCATATTGAGAAAAGGATTATGATTTGATGCAAAAGCATGATTTCGGAAAATTTTAAACATGTTTTCAAATGAAATATTTTGAAAAGAGAATGGTTGATGTATTTTGAAAATGGATTGATTTTCAAAAGAAAGAATTTTTTTTTGAAATGGGTAAATGTGGAAAAGGTTGATGGATGGAAATCAATGTTGTGGTAGTGATGTGATAGAAATTGAAATGCTAATCCTTCAATTACTAGGAAGTGAGACTAATGGCATGTGTTGTTTGTATAGAAAATGGAACCTGTTAGGAATTATAGAAACCAAACGGAAGAGGCTGAGGAGAATGTGGTCGCATAGGAGCCATAGGTGAACCAACATCTAGTCCAATGTATAGTTCAAGCATTTCAGGCTGTGGACATGGGGAATCAGAGGATGAGTCAAGGCATGTAGACCATTCCATCCAGTTCCAGAAGTAGAATCCACCCATCTTTTAGGGTGATTACCAACTAGAAAGGGAGGAGGTGTGGCTGAGTAGGATGAATCGTATCTTCGATTTCATTGGAACACCAGAAGAACTGAATGTAGAGTTGGCAACGTATATTCTGGAGGATCTTGCACGATAGTGGTGGGAGCTATTGATTCAGGCTAAGGTGGATCAAGGCCTGGGCTTGGAGGAATTTGAGGAATTGTTCAATAAACAATTATGTCCTCACACATTCAAGATCCAGAGGATGATGGAATTTTTCATGTTGAAGCCGGAGAATCTGTCTGTCATAGAGTATGCGGCTAAATTCACGAATTTAGTGCGCTTTGCACCAGAAGTTGCTGCAAGTGCATCGTTGAAGGCACACATCTTTGAATCAGGGTTGCGATAGGATATTCAACCAAAGATAGATGTGCTATGTAATATGGATTATACAGAGACGGTAAAAAGAGAAAAAGTAGCTAAAAGAAACATCTCAGGAGTTTTGGGAGGAGGAAGTATGATGTTACCCACGGAAACGGGTGGGAACTCTAATAATGGGAACAAGAGGAAGAGGGACACCTACTTCTAAGGTGGGAGTGCGAATCAGAATCAGATGGCTAGATCGGTGAATCTTCCTCCACTAACCATGATGAAAGCTGGGTGTTTTCAATGTGGATTGATTGATCACATGAAACGAGAATGTACATCACCACCGAGATCATGCAACAATTGCAACAAGATGGGGCATATTCAGTGATATTGTCATAGTGCTCCATGGTCGGGTGTTCGTGACACTTCTCAGGTGTCGCAAGCATCTTTTGCTGCAACAAGGCGAGGAAAGAAAAATCAGTCTCGTTAGTAGAATAGAGCTAGCCATAGTGATTCTAGGAATAACATGACTCCTCAGGGAGGACAATCTCAACAAGGAAATATAGAGAAAAGTGTAGCAACAAAGAAATTGTATGGAAAAGAACAGGTGATTGTGGATGACCAGTCTAGATCGTATAAGGTGAGAGGTACGATTCTTTTGAATTCTATCCTCATGTATATATTGTTCGATACTAGTTCTTCACATTATTTTCATGCTTCTCGTACTTCTAATTTGCTGAACTTAAAACAATAAATGATGCCTTCTGTGATAAAACTTCAAACTCTTATCGGTGAAAGAATGTGTAGAGCCTTCACGTGTAGAGAATTTTCTATAACTATCGATGGAGTTGAACTGAAGTTGGTTTTGTTTATGCTGGAGATGGATTTCTATGATATAATCCTGGGTATGGATTGGTTGACAGAGTTCAGGGCTCACATCAACTGTTATAGCAGAACAATCATTTTCGCGACTGAGGATGGCGTCAAGCATCTCTTTAGAGAAGAAAGAGTGGGGAAGGCAGGTGCAATAGGCATGTTGGCACTAGTAGTGGCAATTATCTCTTACTAGTTAGCTGCGTTATACTTGGAATTGATTGACGAGATCCCGAATAATAGTTTTCCAGTAGTCGTGGATCAATTTCATGATGCTTTTCCTGAAAACTTCTCAGTGTTACCACCTGTAAGAGAAGTGGAGTTTACGATTGATCTCCATATAGGGACCAGTCCTATATCACTTACATATTATAGGATTCCACCAATGAATTTAAAGGAATTGAAAGTGCAGTTGGAAGAACTATAAAACAAAGGTTTTATTCGGCCAAGCATGTCTCCATGGGCAGCGCCAGTTTTTTTTAAAGAAACCCGATGGAACTTTGAGGCTATGTGTGGATTATCGTAAACATAATCAAGTTACGATAATGAATAGATATCCACTTCCATGCATTGATGACCTGTTTGATCAATTAAGGGGAGCTCAATGGTTCTCTAAGATTGAATTGGGGTCAGGATATCACCAGTTGCGAGTTTGGAAGAAGGATATTCCGAAGACTGCCTTTAGAAGCAGATATGGTCACTACAAATATTTAGTCATTCCTTTTGGTCTTACTAATTCACCAATAGTATTTATTTCATTGATGAATTGGATATTTCAGCGATATCTTGATTCTTTTGTTGTGGTGTTTGTGGACGACATGTTGGTGTATTCAAGAACAAGTGCTGAGCATGAGAAACACTTGGTGATAGTGTTGGAAATCTTGAGAGACCCTCAGTTGTATGACAAATTATAAAAGTGTGATTTTTGGGTACAAGAGGTATGCTTTTTGTGCCATGTTGTTTCTGAGAAAGGTGTTTCAGTGGATCCAGAAAATATATAAGATGTTCTTTCCTGGAAACCTTTGAATAATTTCTTTGAAATACAATGTTTTCTTGGTCTAGCTGGTTATTACTGAAACTTTGTGCGTGACTTCTCACGACTAGATTCACCTATGACAGCATTGAGGAATAATAACAGTTCATTTCAATGGACCGAGGAATGTCATAGATATTTTCAAGAGTTGAAAGTTCACCTTACATCAGCACACATCTTGATTTTTCCGAAATCAGGACAGGGGTACGTGGTGTATTATGACGCTTCAGGATCTGGGTTGGGATGTGTTCTCATGGAAGGAGACCACGTTGTTGCTTATGGATCAAGATAGTTTAGAGTGAATGATAGAACTACCCAAAACATGATTTGGAGTTAGCTACAGTTGTCCATGCCTTGAAGACTTGGAATTATTATCTCTTTGATGATAAATTTACTATGTTTACGAATCAAAAAAGCATAAAACACATTTTCTCAAAATGAGATTTGAATCTGAGGCAAAGGTGGTGGATGGATTATCTCCAAATGTTTGAAATTGACTTGATGTACACACCATGAAAAGGAAATTCCGTGGCCGATGCATTAAGCATAATGTCGTATGTTCAGTAAGCGAAAGCAGCTTCAAATGAGTGGCAGTTGATGTCGGTCCTAGCCAACATGTGAATGGAATGTGAAGACCGAGCTGATGTTGTGGTTTTCATTCCATTTGCGCTTGTTCCAAATTTTGTGTAGATAGTAAAGGAGGCACAAGCATCTTATGTAGATTGTGTTGCAATGAGTTCAAAACTCAATGGTGGGGAGACCATTGAGGGATGGAATCTAGATGGGAGTTCAATTTTACGGTTTTGAGATCGGATGGTTTTACCAATAGATTCGTTGGAACAACTCCTTCATACTTACAACCATTCCAAATGTGTTGTTCATATAGGAATACAAAAGATGTATAAGGAGATAAAGGCACAATTTTGGTGGAGCATCATGAAATGGAAGGTAGCTGAATTTGTTTCAAGGTGTTTAACTTGTCAGTAAGTTAAAGCAGAACATCAGTGGCCAGAGGGTATGTTGCAGTCTCTACCAATTCCATTGTGGAAATGGGAGCATATAGCTATGTATTTCATTATAGGTCTTCCAAGAATGATCCGGAACAAAATTCCATTTGGGTGATAGTGGATCGTCTAACCATGTTGGCCCATTTCATCCCTATTCGTGAAACTCATACGGGGGAAGATATTTCAAAAATCTATATCCGAGAAGTGGTAAAGAGACATGGAATACCAGTTTCAATCATTTTAGATAGAGATATGAGGTTCACATATCATTTCTAGAAATCCTTACATAAAGCCCTAGGAACTCTGTTGAATTCGAGTATGCAATATCATCCGCAGACGGATGGACAATCCGAAAGGATGATACAGACGTTAGAAGACATTTTTCAGGCTTGTGTAATGGATTTTGGTGGCTCGTGGGAAGAGCATGTGCCTTTAGTGGAGTTCTCATATAACAACAGTTATCAGGCCTCGATACATATGGCTCTATTTGAAGCATTGTTTGGACGTCCTTTTCGTTCTCCACGTTGTTGGGTGAAAACAGGTAAGACAGCACTAGTTGGGCTGAGCCTTGTCGAAGAAACAATGGAGAATATTTAGTTAATAAAAAGAGGATGGAGATGGCACAGAGTCATCAGAAATATTAAGCGGATCATCGCCGAAGGCCGTTGTTGTTTGCGGTGAGTGATCATGTATTTTTGAGAATCTCTCCAAGTCTTGGACATCGTCGTTTTGGGAAGTAGGGAAAATTATCTCCTCGATATATAGGCATTTTTGAGATAATATAATTGGTTGGAGAGGTGGCATATCGGTTGGTATTACCACCACGGTTCAGTGCAGTGCATAATGTGTTCCACGTATATCAGTTGAAGAAGTATCAGCCCGATCCTGACTATGTGGTCTGATGGGATCACGTTGACCTAGATCTGGATGCTTCGTTGGCACATCTTCCTGTGAAAATTGTCGATAGGAAAGACAAAGTCTTACATGAAAAAAACATCAGTATAGGGCAGGTTTTTTTGGCAAAATGTTCAGATTCAGGAAGAGACTTGGGAACGTGAGAAAGAAATGAAAGAGTAGTGGCCAAAAATCTTTCAGGAAAGCGATGGTTTTCTAATTTCTGGGGACGGAAAGGACAATGGTGGGGAGAATTTATTGCCCCCATTTTCTAGTATGTAACCCTTGTTTTATTCTTTTTAAGTAAATGAATCATATAAGGAATGGTTGGGAATGTTTTGAGACTTTTAAAGTGTTAAAGTGAAAAAACTGGTGACGCAAGGGCTTATCATGGTTTGTCTAAATTGTGCACGGGGTCAACATAGATCCTATTTTTAAGGATCTAATCCATTTTATCTTTAAACCCACTCGTTTTTCTACTAGATGGCCCAAAATCGGGATTTCTCTTTAGTGATGGTGGGAGAACACTTACCAGGCATTTTTGAAGCGATCTAGAGGTTTTTCGTGGAGTTTAGAGGCTGGTTGATCGAGGTAAGTCTTGTTTCCTTTAGTTTTCTTAGATCTTCTTCTTCCCTCTTGATGGATCCTTAGATCTACGCCCAAGGTGGGTAGATCTAAGGTAGTGGATGACTTTTATGTGTAGTTTTGGTTTTTTTGGTACTAGGGGATGGAATCTAAGGAGGTTTCGGGGAGTAGTTGACTCGGTTTTGTTGGCACTCTTCGTCCATTGGTTGGTTTCGCCTAATTTGTTGAGGTAGGTGGATTCACAATCGATTCCTCTTCTTAGAACATGAAGTCTTATTTTCAAATTGTTTTCCTTGATTGAAATGGTTTGTTGATTTTCTGTGAAGGAATGGTTGAAACCCCTTTTAAGTAACAGGTGATGGAAATTGGGTGTTTTTGGAAAGTGTTTGTTGAAATGAATTTAAAATGGTGATTTTAAACTAGGGATGGTTTTTCTACTTGAATGAAATGGTTTTCAATAAATGGTTTGATGATTTATTGAATGGTTTTGAACACACTTGGTTTTGGCATGGATTTTCATGGGTTGTGGTGTGTGTTCATATGCATTGGGATAGATAAGCGCGAGAAGTACCCCCATCAAAAGGTTGGGATGGATAAGGGTGAGAAGTACCCCATCAAAAGGGATGGATAAGGGCATGAAGTACCCCCATCAAGGTAGTCCACTAAGTGACGACTTAGTGGAAGGAAAACTCACCAATCGCGAGTATAGGGAGGTCCAGGTCGCATGCATGGTTGGTTGTGTGGATTTGTGAAATGGAATGAATGTGCCAAAATGGAAATGGGAATTTGATTGCGAAACATTGCGCGGTTTCTTTTCTTGAGATAGATGGTTTTGTTGGAAAATGGTTTTGTCATGGAACTTGTTATAACAAGGAAGGCGTAGGACTAGGCTGAGTGCCTAGTCCCCCAGAAATATATTAATAAAAAAGGGGAAAGTGCCGAAAATGTGTTGTTGGGTAACGAGGTATTGAGCTGGCCTGCCCACCTGTGCGCCGGACGTCCCGAGCTAGGCCCAAGGTGGCCAAACGTGTTGTTGGGTAATGAGGTATTGATCTGGCCTACCCACCTGTGCGCCACACGTCCCCCACAAGGCCCAAGGTGTCCAACCCTTGGGCTTGGTCCAGTTCCACACAGAGTCGAGAGGACGAGAGGATCGATGGAATATAGTGCATGTTTCCTTTGCGAGGACTCAAACCCGGAACCTCAACAATAGGACACCACCTCCATGAACCAACACACCCAGCCCTCGCGGGCATTTATAAAACGTGTTGTTGGGTAACGAGGTATTGAGATGGCCTTCCCACCTGCACACCACACGTCCCCAGCTAGGCCCAAGGTGGCCAACCCTTGGGCTTGGGCTTGATCCACACAGAGTTGAGGGGATGAGAGGATCACTGACATATAGTGCGCGTTGCCTTTTCATGTACTTGAACCCGGAACCTCGAAGACAGGACGCCACCGCCACGAACCAACTCACCCAGCCCCCACGGGAAAAACGTGTTGTTGAGTAACGAGGTATTGAGCTGGCATGCCCACCTGCGCGCCACCCATCACCAGCTAGGCCCAAGGTGGCCAACCGTTGAGCTTGGTTCAGTTCCACACAGATTCGAGGTGACGAGAGGATTGCTGGAATATAGTTCATGTTGCCTTTGCGAGGACTCGAACTCAGAACCTCGACGAAAGGACGCCACTGCCTTGAACCAACTCACCCAGCCCCCACGGGAAAAAACCGTGTTGTTGGGTAATGAGGTATTGAGCCAGCTTTCCCACCTATGTGCCGCATGTCCCCAGCTAGGCCCAAGGTGACCAACCCTTGGGCTTGGGCCAGTTCCACACAGAGTCAAGGCGGTGGCGTCCAGTCATCGAGGTTCCAGGTTCGAGTCCTCGCAAAGGCAACACGCACTATAAATGTTCTAACATGTTGTATCCTAGAGGCATGGGTTGGGAAGTCATCGGGGTAAACCTACTGAGTTTTATTACTCACCCCTTTCATTGGAACATTGGTTCTTTTTCAGATGTCATGTACCGGGATGTTGGCAAAGATAAAGTGTCACATGTTTATCGCACTACTTTGTGATACTTGGGCTGGTTCGTGATGATTGGAGCATGGAGCTAGTGAATTATGGAGTTGGGTTGTCATATTGTAGTCTTTTATATTTTTCATTCCTCTCTTTAATCTGATTTAGTGTTGGTTTCCTCTGTGGTACTCTTGGTTGGTTTATGATAAAATAAATGGTTGAGTTGTTTTAGCTTTGATCATGCATCATTTAGTTGATTAGTTTTGTTATGGTTGTTGGTTCTGTGGTATGTTCTAAAAGGGTAAATCATCCCCCACTTGTTTTGAAACCCTTCCGCATTTATTTCCATCCTTTGGTGCCTTGGGGATATCGCTTAAGGCCTAGTAATTACTCGTTGTACTCTCAAGACAATGAGAATTAGTGGGTCATTACAATTATGTTTTGAAGATTGGTTAAAAGAATAACCCATCCACCAAATTTCAAATTCAAATTCCCTTGGAATTCTACATTGACTCAAAACAAGGGTCGTTACATATCATGAAGGAAACTAGACATTCATGATGAATCAAAAGGTCTAATGAATCCACATAAACCATTTATATAATAATTCAGACATCAAAACTCTGATTCTATCTTATCAACCACAACATAGGACCCTCTTCTCTCTTTGTAGTGTATATCATACAAATGGATACAAAACCCTAAGGGAGGAAAAACTTGTAACTTAACTCAAATGAAAACACTAAACTCTATAGGTATATGACCCAAATCCTAGAACTGGTTTACAATCGGGGGTTACCAACTCTGTCTATAGTATGGTGGACCCATGACTTGTTGGGATCGATGGGGTAACAAACCTATTCTTAAATGGTCAACCCATAAACTGAGGATGGAAGACCTTATTTTTGAATATTGCAGGAAGGTTTCCCACGCCAAAGTAAATATGGGGGACCCATTCAAAGTCCTAATAACATCTTCAAGGGGTTATAAACCATGTTCCAGAATAGAATGATGCACCCACACACCGATTTCGTCTCCATGAAGCTAAGAAACATCATTTATCCTAGATTATTTATAAAAAGACCAAATGTCAATGAAATATGTACCATTATTATCTACATGGAAAATAACTCAGTAGGTACTACTCAAGAGTGTAGTTTCGGCACCTAAGTGTGAAGTTAAGTGAAAATAGTAAGAAGAGAACTATATATAGAATGTACTGTAATGTACATGATGTGTTAGCCCCATACAACTAGCGGTCATCTACTGTCATTAACTGGTCTATTTGGGGTTGACTTATACTATGTGTAAAACTATCATTAAGAAACCATTTCCCAAATTATTATCACATTATTTCATTAAAAATATAATTTCTAGCAATAATTTATCATTTTAAATTCATATATTTTCATTGTAAAAGCCATCACATTGTGCATGAAGTTAAACACTTCACACTCGAAAAAAAATATACACCAAGAGAGAAGACATAATTATTTCCAAGACATATGATTTATTATATGTATATATCTTCTTTTGTATTATAAAAAAGGCTTTATATCTATTTTTATATATACTGTTTATATTCATGTATTATAATTCATAATTATATTTTCTAAATTTATACTTAATATAATAAACGAATGTAAAAAATAAAACATTGTATGAAATCCTTCTATGTATTTATTTATTTATTGTAAAATATTAATATTGTTATAGAAAAATAGGATGGATATGAAAAAAATGGATGGATTTCAATAATATGGTAAAATATTATAAGGATGGGGTTAAATAGTTCATCAAGATTTCAATATTGTGTGCACATGACCCTTGTCAATTAATTTACTAATGGTTACATTATTATTATTCAAGATGGATATGTCCATGGGAGTTAGAAGAACGCTTTAATTTTCAAGGAATAGATCTATGTAATAAATGTTGGACTAAACATGGGAAAAGTTAATTTTCATAGATACTAGGATAACATTATGGTTTATGGATCATCTGATATTATTATAATTTTATATGTTGTTGGAGATAACATTTCTATTTATTTGTTATCTTATATGATTAATAGTGTAAATGATGATAAACATCATATTGGGGAAATAAATAAATTACTTTAAGATGAACTTCATGATTATAAAAAGTTTTTTATAAAGTTTTATCTATGAAATTTTTTTATTGTATGCTGGTTGTACTAGATATACAATATTTTGAACCATATTGAAGGTATATAATTTAACAACTAGAAACGGATGGAGCTATTCAATATTTACATATCTACTTGATCACTTTAATGATATGATGCTAAAAGATAATTATATTCCTTTTCAAAAATATGACACTAAATGAATGATATTTTTAATTGGAATGATCTCTAAAAAATAAATTCATTTCCAAATGATTGTATATTGTTTTGCAAGGAATATAAATCACTTAAAAATACACGAGGTGTGTTACTTATTAATACAAGAAAGCTGAATCAAGTAATTTAAAAGTTTTAGGGTATTTCCAAATCATTATATGTTTTAGATTCTTATATATAAGTGAGGATACTACATGATAGTTTATGCGGAACCCTGATACAAGAATTCAAGATGGTAAACTTCATCACTTGACAGACTCTCCATAGTGGAAGAAACATGATCACGAGTATCCCAAATTTGGAAATGATTCAAGAAACCTCCTCCCTATTCTATTTAAATATTGAACGAATCATTTTTATGGAGAAAGTAGGATGCATAGTACATGAACAATTATATCGGTAAATTATAAATTTCCACCATAGTCATGCATAAAGGAGAAATACATTACGGTGCCTTATATTAAACATTTTCTTTATGTCATATAGGTTGAAAAAAATGTATTTCATAATGTCATTATAATGTTAATAAATACACTAGTAAAAACAAAGGTTGTAATTAAGGTTAGGTTGGACATGATTGACATGGTTATAATGGAAGAGTTGGCATCAGTGAGGGGTTAATGGAGGAATTTTCTTTCATTAATATCTTAGACTCTTTTTAGTAAATAGATATGTCAATTTTGTAACTTCTTGAATGGTGTAAATGATCCAAATGGGTATTAATCATGTTTCAAGTGTAATATTTTGATTATTGATTTCAAGTTAAAGGGTCTAAAATCACATGAATTGCATGTTTTGATGCAAGATTTAATGCTTATAACTTTACGTTGAATTCTGCCTAAAAAATTATAATACACATTATTCAATAGTTGATTCTTTTTCAAATTTATTTATAGTAATGTTATAGAACTAGAAAAGTTTCCAACTATATAAAAGGAGATTTATAAAATATTGAGTAAATTAGGGATGTTCTTCCCATAATAATTCTTCAATGTATTGGTTTACTTAATGGTTTTCTTGGTTATAAAGATCTAGTTATGTGGTCATGTACATTACAAATTGATGTACCTCATTGAACAGTATATGATGATTTTCAAATGGTATGTCAAAAAACGATGTTGACCAATATATTGTATTCCAATATAATATATTGTTAAGGAATATATTGTATTTTAAACTAAATACCTATCTTATGTGGATAACATTGGTACCCAAAATCTCAACAATGTATATTCCTTGTGCATATATGAATTTCTGGAAGAGATGTTAGTTCAATTACCATTAAAAAGTGGGAGTAGGCTCACTTTCATATTTTATTTAAAATTATGGTGGTTCCTACATATTTTGAAACCCACAAGTAATTCTTATGAATTTGAATCTATCAAGGGTTGAAATATACGTATAAAATACACATAATTATCAGATTATAGAATGGTTTCAAGACTATTTTTAAGGAGTTTTCTGCAAACCTGAATCCAAATTCATAATGACTATGATGGCTATCCATGGGACCAAGTGTACATGTATTATATTATAATGGTTTTATAATTATCCATTATATATTTAATATAAAGGAATGGGATAAACAGAGTATGATGAAAAATTGTGGAGTTACTCTTCTGGTGGATGCAATGCATGTATCTCATACCAAGAATAGAAATCCAATTTACATGAATATGTCATATTTATCATCTTTGAACAAATATAAGAGTTGGATTATACAAAATATAGAGTTTCAATTTTTCAATAAAAATGTGTTAATAACATGAATTTAGTTAAATTTCATGAATGGGGATTTGTGAAACTAAATGTTATTAAGGAATGGATTATGGATGAACTGTTCAAAATGGAATCATAAAACAGTACAATTTTTTTATCTCGTATGTCCTACCAATAGAAATTGGTCATTTTATATTGTTGGCTAAAAAATATATGTTCAAATGAAAATTCCATTAATGATAACCCTTTCGTTGAAATGTAATAATAATTTTTTAGTGGTATTAATTTATATACTGTCTTGTATGTCAGAAGAGAACAAAATATGGGATTAAGATACTTCAAAGAGTGTACAAATACCCTTAAACATTAAAAAATATAAATTAATAGGTTAATTTTGTTAATATACAATGGTTTTTCTCAAAATACTATGTGTTCACTACTACATCAACATAATCTAAATAAAATGTTTAACTAATTTTCCAGATAATGGATTATCCAAAAGTAGATGCTACCAATCTTGAGGAATAACATATTTTCAATGTCAAAATTGACGAAATGTTACAAGGTGAAAAATATGTGTATAAAAAAATAGGAGCATCATAACATGATAGTCGTAACAAAAAATATTAATGTGATAAAAAATTACAAAAATTATAGGTTTTATGGAATGAATATAGACATAATGTTGGCCCCAGTATGTCCATTTTCATTAGTTATATTAGGTTCACTACTCAATTTAAGGTGCCAATTGATATAGATATGTGGAAAATTTTTGTACCTACATTGAATACAATAATTTGGGAAGATATTAGGTTAACATTATGATATACATTCTTTATTTTACCAAAAAATAAAATAATGAAACAATGATTTACAATTCATTATCCCTTAAAGGGTATATTTATATTAGATAATTGTTGAATAAAAGTCACATTAATGGTTACTAGAAAGTATCATAGTGAATTTTGAACACTTATTATAAAGAATCATCTCAAGGATGCTGATGGGAAATTAAACCCATACCACAAGTTGAATACACACATGATAAACCAAGATGTATGGAATTATTTTATTGGCCATCATAAAGAGGAAACATTTTAGGTACATTTATTTGGTAATATTTTATTTAACATTACATGTATTAATCACTTTAATTCTAAATTTTTAATTTGTAAAATATAAAAGAAGTGCTGAAAATAAGTAGCATGCATCGAAACCTATGTATGTGTACTATAAATCATGGATTGGGTATGCTTTACTTAAAAATGTAATGTATTTTAAATCTAAAAAAAATTCTATGTGTTATATATAAAAAATAGAATTATGTTTCTCAGTTTATATGCAGATTAATGAATCTATAATATAAATCCACTTCTATCAAACGACGTTTGTTATTAAAGGATGATCATGTAAATAAAAAGTGACAAATAGTGTATGAAAAGACACAAAAAGTATAGTAATACTTTATAAGTATGATATAATATAAATTCATTCCTCTTTATATCAATATTACATAAAAATGAATATTATTTTCTTATTTTTTATTGGTACATGAGAATCATCATCAATTATACTCAATGAACGTTTCATTTCAGTGGATTTTAAGAAGCTAGAACAATATGGTCACATCAGTGATTTGTATTTTGGAGTACTACCTCACATGGATTTGTAAAAAGAAACAACATTGGAGGATATATATAATAAAATTGAAGACATGTAGGCATAAATGGATTCTCTAAGCGAAATAGTTACTGAGAAGTCTGATTTGATAGACTAGTTTATGAAAAAGCACCATCAAGAAGAAAAAACACATCAGTAGCCACTAAATGAAGATCCAACCCCCCTCATTTATTGAGGCTAGAAATCCAACTTAATAAGCTTTCTTACATTATGTAGTCTTATAATGGTTTATATTAATGGTGAATCAAACTAATATTGATAACTTTCTTGTACTAAATTTTTTGGGTGAAATTGAGTATGGTTTACATCAAATAACACCCAATCATCACCTTATTGTATGATGTATAGTGTAAAATATAAAAGAAGATATTATAAATAAATAAAAATTCAGAAATGACATGTGAGATAAGGGATTCACATATCTAAAAAGTTGAGCACCAAGGCATCTATTCCCTTGATGATCTGGAACTTTACACAGTCAAACTTGATATTGGAACTTTTACAGCATAATATTTTAAGCTTATAAAGATAAATGCGGATAATAAAAATTTCCTATCCCATTTATTTATTTTTTAATAACCATTAAAAATTTAGTACAAAATACATGAATGAAGGAATATTATTATATATGGAGAAACTAATGGTGAAATGGAAGGATGAATGTAAATAATCTATAGGATAATACAACAAATCAAAATGACCTTCTGAGAGTACCTTTATCCCTCTAATCCAACTGCCACATGTACTAACATTATAATTTTATATGGATACAATTTTCATTGAACAAAATATATTCTATAATGAAATTGAAGAATAAATTTATAGGGAGTCCATTCTAAATACAATTGATATTGTAAACGTAAATGAAATTCGCGACCATCAATAGTTGGTTGCCTTGGTTGTAAACGTATAAATGAGGTATATTTTAATAATCTATTTTTTCCAATAGTTTATCTGATATTTTAATTATAGTTACATACTTTTCATATTCTCTATAAATGTATATATTACTACAATATAAAGGGAAAACATTTTGATGAAAAATTCAGACTCAATAGTATCCATATACATTTTACACAAAAAAACATTCATTTGAAGAAAATGATATTTCATTAGAATCATAGTTATAATCCATAGTGTTTGAAAAGAAACTAAAAAATGAAAAACTCTTCTTAATACCTATAATGAAGGGGTATAACTCAACAATTTAATCATGTAAAGTATATTTTCATTTTTTACTACTTATTCATTTTTTTAGGAAGCACTAGGTGGTTATTAAAATCAATTTCAATAATCCAAAGATTTATTTTTTGAATCCAAATTATGGATTCCCAAATCAATTTACCCTATGTTATGTACTTTATCAATTTTTAATAGAGTAAATTCAACATTTTATACATAAAAATAAAATTATATGTTTTATATTTTGTTTTAATGAGAATTGTGTTATTATAGAGATGTTTAATTATCATAAAAATCATAGTATGAGGATGGACAATGGGAATAACAAGCCTGTGTATTTATATAGATAGATAACTATTATAGAATATATAGTAATATTTCACTATCAAAATATATTTCAAAATAGATTAATTATTTTTCTTAATGTTTATATAGTGTTTGAAACAAAGTTATGATAAAGATTTGGGTTATTACATTTTAAAATTAATGAATGATATTATATTCCATCAATGAACTATTATCCCCAAATATTTACATCCAATGATAATTAAAATTTAATTTAAAATATTTATTAATTGTTTATTTATTTATATATTTCTAGTACTATCAGAACTACCAACAATCTATGTCTTCAAAAGAGTTAGTGGATTTGTTAAGATTTGAGTGTACATGGTACATAGTTTTATAAAGTTTGTTGACATCATGAAGAGGTTATTTCCCATTATTAGTGTATTTTTTTCATAAACATCATGAATATATGGTTTATCTAATTTTTATCTAGGGAAATACCCATTGATGGATTTTTGAAATGTTCTAACAGACACTACATCAATTTAAATTTGGTTTATTCTCCAATATCATTTACCTCTCAAAATCCCACTTCATGAGTTATTTTATGCATATAAAGAGAAAAAATGCCTTGATATATATTTCAAGGTCCATCTTGAATAAATATTTTCCCCATTAGACTACCGCTTCATTTATAATCATGAATTGAGAGTCTAAAGGGGAAATTATTTTTTTCAAGAAGAACCTTAAACTCTGTATAGAGGCCTTTGTGCTCTTCATGGGCTCAAAATGGTTAAGGAAAAATCAATTCCCATATAATGATTTATCAAGGATGATGAATTCGGGTATGGTTTAATTACTATTAATGGAGATATATGTTCCTGATTTGATTTTTTATGTTTATTAGTAATGAAATAAATTCCCCGCATGGTCCAATACCTTTTAATAACATGATGGTGGTAAAAAAATTTATTTTACCAATGGGAAAATAAATTTATTGAACTTATAATATTAGGTTATTTGGTAATGCAAATATCACTTGTATGAATTTTTAAATTCTCCCTTTATGATACATTTTTACATTTATTTCTACTTTGTGATTTGACAAATATGTTTGAGGATATCCATTCCCCTAAAAGTCAAAATTTAGTTCCTATAATGAATCACATTCTGAAAACTATTTTAAAACTCTTATATTGTATTAATACTTTACAAAAATGATCCATGATTAATTTGTCATATTTGTTAAATAACCACACCAAAATTTGACATACCATGCCTCTGATATGAATGAAGGTTTATGTTTTCATTTAAAATTTACGTTTTAGTTAAAAACATGTATAACATACTCTAAACTAATCAAACACACTTTTATATTATTAATATTATATAAAAATAATCTATAATTAATTTTGGACATGTAGGAATCAGCCATACATCAATATGCAACATGGTGTGGTTAGTATGATTGGAAATGAGTGTTTTAATTTGAAATAAATTTTTTTTAAAAATATGTTCCAATATAAAAACTGATAAAACACACTTGAGTTGTATTTATATTTATGGAAATATATTTATAATTCATTGTTTATGTGTAGTAATTAACTGATCATCAATCCAACACATAGTGTGGTTGGTATAACTGAAAGTGTGTGTTTTCATTTAAAATTTACATTTTAGTTCAAAATGTGTCTCATATACTCAAAATGAGAAAACAATCCAATATTATCTATATTAATTATAAAAACAATCCATAATTCATTTTTGATGTATATGAATCAACCAAAAGTACATGTTTTCATTTAAAAATTATATTTTAGTGAAAAATGTGTCTCACAAAATAAAAAATAGTAAAACATTTTTGTATTTTCTTTACATTTAAAAAAACTAAAAAATAATTCATTTTTTATGTGTAGGAATTAACCAAACATAAATCTGACTCATAGTGTGGCTGATAAGAACGTAAGTGTGTGCTTTCGTTTAAAAGTGACATTTTAGCTCAAAATGTGTGTCACATACACAAAAAAGAGTAAAAATACTTATATTTTCTTAATAAATTATAATAATGACCCAAAATTTTGTTTTTTAATGTATCATCAATCTGATACACTATATTTCTATTATGACTAAAAGCGCACATTTTAATTTAAAATTGAAATTTTAGTTCATAATGCAAATCGCATAACAAAAATTTTTGATACAAAAAATGATTCTATAGATGATTTTAGAAAAATATTGTTAATTAGTTTGTGAATTGGATTAATTAACAACATGTTAATTTGATACACTGCGGTAGTTTAGTTCAGAACATGCATCACATACTCCAATCCAAGGAAACAAACTCTGATTGTCTTGATACATTAGGAAAAATATTTAATTAATTTGTGAAATTTGTTAATCAAATTCACATAAATCCTCCATAAAATGTGTCTAGTATGACTCCATGTTCATGTTTTCAGTATAAAAGTAGCATTTGACTCACAACATGTAGTACATAGTCAAAACTAATAAAATTCACTCAAAAGGTATTAATAGTTTTTCAAAAAAATTGATGATGCATTTTTGATGTGTTGAAATTATATTCACATCAATTAAATGCATGGATTATCTAGATTGAATGGATGTGAATGTTTTCTTTTTAAAAGTGAAATTTTAGTATAAAATTCTTGTCACATACTCAAAACAGAACAAATGTTCTTGGATTTTCTTGGTACATTAGCATAATTATTCTTAGTTCATTTTTTATGTTTTAAATTAACCACTAGTCAATACGATACACGGTGTGTCTGGAATCACTAAAAGTCTGTGTTTTCATTTAAAATTGACATTTTAGTTCAAAATGTGTTTCACATACTCAAAACTGATCAAACACACTTAGATTGTCTTGATATTTTAGGAAAATAACAACAATTCATTTGTAATGTGTAGGAATTATCCAATCATCAATATGACAAATAGTGTGTCTGGTATGACTAAACATGTTAGTTTTCATTTAAAAGTGAAATTTTAGTTGAAAACACACATCACATACTCAAAATAGAGAAAAAACACTTTGTTTTCAAAATAATTTATAACTGGTTTTTCATTTTTGTCTTGTCATAAGTGACCACACATCATTCCAATTCAAATTTATAATGGATTATATAACATTTAAAGAGTATTTTGTTTTTATTTTTTATGTATTATTACTAAAATAAATATTGTTTTTATTATAGGAATTTGCTTCTCTTATAGGAGTTTGGGTTGATCATTAGAGAAGTAATTCTATACAAGTTATGTTCTTGGATTGATTGTAATTTTTTTTATAATTTAATTTTCATCAATGTAATTTTGTTGTACTAGAATTATTAAATGTAATAATTGTATTGGAATGATGGTGAAATGAAAAATTAAATTGTTTTTTATGTCTAATGTATCATTTTTTATGCAATTTAATTTTTTTGTTTGTTTTTTATTGGTAGCAGCATATTTTATTAATAATTGTATTATGTAGCTATTGGAAATGGATTTTACCTATGATAATAATAAAATTTATAAAGTCTCTCTTTATAAATTATAAAATATGCACCAATAAAGGCATCCTTTATCAGCACTTTTGTTCGCACTAAAAAAAGTTCCAATCTTTTAAGGGTGATCATAACAGCCGTTGTTTTTTAGTTCTAATAAAAAATATTTTTATCACTAAAAAAATCATGATTTATAGTAATTCTTTAACCCCCCCTGGGGTTGATCTACCGTTAATTTGGCCCTTCACATATTTAATAGACCCAAATATCCATTAAAAGAAGTTTATTTTTTCCTGCCCAATTCATATTTTGAATAGCCTCATATGCCCATTTTATAGTCTTTCTTACATCCTAACCAACCATGTACTTGACAAAAACCTTCCCAACATCAACCACCCACTCAATTATTTCCAATGACAATCTTCTCCACATTAACAGGCTATGCTAACTACCAACATCATCCAGCTTATCCCAGTGACGTACCACCACCATTGAATTGTATTTATCAGGAATTGAAGTCCCACTATCCCACATTTTTATCATAAAAAACATGGGGGAACCCCCAAAAGAGAAAATGACGGCATACTAGGGATTATATTAATAATATGTATAATGCCCAAATATTTGTTTATATATTTTCTCTTTAAAACAAAATGTGTTTGATAGATTATTCAACATGCAACACTGAACTAAAAAAATCAATGACATATTATATTAATATTTTTAATTAAATTATAATTAGTATAAAACCAATAGTAATAAAAATATATTATTCAATTAAAAACACATATATTTGGTAATTAATATGATTTTAAATGATTTTTTTCTTTGAATAAATATTTTTTTTAATTTTTTTGTATTTTACCATAATATATTTAGTTGATAAATATTATAATTATGATATCTAATATTTATAATATATTTTAACATTCATTAAATAAAAAATTTCTATTAAATAATATTAATAACACTTAATGTGTAAAAAGGACAATTTCCCATAAAAAGTTGTTTATCTTTATATTTTGGTATTTTAATTAAAAATATAAGTATAAATTTTTTATATTTATAATTATATATTCTAAACATCATTTTTTTTATTTTACACTGACAAAATTAGCTTTGTATTTTATTTTTATTTTTCTTAAATAATTAATTTGTTGTTGAATAGTAAAAATACAAATTTTACTATAAAATGTTACTTTTACGAAATTATATTAATGAAACAATGACTTAGATTCTATGAAATTTTTTTATATAAATAATTCAAAAATAACATGTTCAATTTAAACAATACCTAGTTAACTTTTGTAAACTAAAGCAATATTTTACTCTAAAACCTATTTTTATTCGCACATATTAAAAATTTATTTTCATCACATGTAGAAATTAAATCTAAAAAAATTGATTTCATTTTTTATATCAAAATTTTCATATTATATTATAATTTAAATTTAAATTTTAGTAAAAAAAATAGTACTACTTCAATTAACGTTAATTACTTCGATAATAATGAAACAGATATTCTTATAGAATTATTTTATTAATATTGTGTAATTTAATTATAATAAATTAAATTGATATATATTATATAATGAATATAATATTATTTTAAGTGAATATATAAATATATTAACATATATTTTTTATTAATCAATACTAAATGAGGATAGGAATACTTAATGAACAAGAAATAATTTTTCTATAAAAAAGAGTTTTTCTTCACATTATCTATTTTAATTTAATGTTAATTTTCTAATATTTAAGAATTTAATATAATTTAATAGAAACTAAATTAATACTTAACACATAAAAATTTTATACAATGTTCTATTTTATATTTTTGGTAAATTCAAAATTACTTTAGTAAAAAATAGTTACCACGGTAAAAAAACTGTAAAAGTAAAAATGTAAGAATAAATAGATTCCAACTTGTTTAAAACATGTTTGGAAACAATATTTTGAGAATTTATATACCCAATCTCACAACATATTCCATTATTTCTCATTTTTGGATCAATTGTCCCATGAATAGTGTCATGCCATTATTGAAGAATAATGGGTATTCACAAAAGTACTATTTTCGTAACTTATAAAAGGGGATCACATCCACCCTTTAAATGATCCACTTCACCAAATATATTTTCTGTAAACCTAAGTAATTTTCCTCTACTATAATTTCCTTACATTTACTAATTCCTGTGATCACTCTCAGCTCACCTAAACCCTTTATTTCCATGGTGAATTTCAATGGAATGTTTAAGGTCCCAATGTGAGTATTACTCAATCCATAACACTATATTCTTTATATTTATATTAAAACCCTATTATAACCATAGAAATATAATAAAATAAGTACCATTATTATATTTAAGTGTTATTATATTAATTTAATAACCATTATCTATTCCTTTCTCTCCACCAAGAAAAATTAAAATAGCATCGATCGTGCATATGTGCAGACTACCGCCTCCAAAAAATGACATCTTCTATTTTAATAAACACCTTTCAAGGATATTTTTAATGATTGTATTAATGAATAAATGTTATATATATAATATATTTTTTAATCTCAATATAAATTTTATTATCTAGCCTCATCCCCTCTCATTCGTTGAGAAATGGTGATGTTAACTGAAGTACGTGCGGACTACCTCCCCCCTAAAGTAACGTATTTTTTCATCTTGATTTTACTTATTTTCCAAACCACATAAAATATGATTCAAAAAATAAAAAAAAATATAAATAAAATCATTACTATTATATTATAATGTTATTGTACACTTCCTGAACTATACTCACCCATCGAGTTATACAATGTTCTTGTTTGGGTCAGGTTAAACACCTACATGAATGATGCAGTAAAACCCTATCCTGGATGATTATGAGATAATAAATTATAATATAATTATAAGTTCATAAAAAATAATCATTGTTTTATGGTTCCAAAAAAATTATATTATGTATTTAACTTGTTATTAAAATATCATCTTTGATCGCTTAAATTAACGAAATAAGATGACACATATTCCATTTTCACACAATATAAATAAAAAACTTATTTAATGATATAATAAATTTATAAATTAATATCAATTTTATATTAAATCACCATAAATAATCTTGTAATGATGTACATGGTTTAAAATAATGGACATTGAAATCCACATCCAAAAACATGTGTGAAACAATTAAAGTTACTAACACCTGATAGTAAAAATAAGTTATAAATAAGTTATATATTAATAATAAATTATCCTATATAAAGTAAATAAAAGGTGAAATATATGAATAATGTTACTAAATTTAATATTAATAATGTTATTCTTTCTTTATATGAGGTTCTATCACATTTGATTGAGCAGGGAAACATGGAAGGGTTTTTTCTAACTTGATTTCCTTTTGTTAGATTACAACCTTTTTTATTTTACTCTATTGATCGAAGTATGATCTATTATAAATAATGAAAAATAAATTATGTATTTACTCATTATTTTTAGGTTTTATAATTCTTTCTTGTAACTGAATTTTTAAAAGATTCTTACCTTAATGATTGTGTTTCTTGTAAGGGTTATTTGTCTCTATTCCCAATTCCATGAGACATGTTTGATATTATGCACCATAATTGATTTTATATGGTGTATTTAAAACCCTATTTACTTTATTTATAATGAATATATTTCATTACATTATATTTCAATTTCCACTTTAAATTAACCCTTTTAAGTTTTTTTTATTTGTACATTACCATTACTATAAGGGTTTCTTCTTTAATCTCAATTTTAAATTGGGATTATGTTTGAAAGATAACACATCTAGTTCATTTTTATACACTTTATTTACAAACCCCACATAATTTTACTCTCTTATGATTATTTGGGGGGTTTATATGTCTTCTCACTATTTCATTTCCCTTTTTATTATTATTTACAAATTGTAAGGAAACTAACCCTGCCCCTTATTTTCATTCAGGAATCCTCCTCCTCTATAACTGTATTTGTTATATAAATTTATAAATGATCTTATATAATAATAAATAACTCATTATCTTCATTTTATACTAATTTTACCTTATTATAAGTTTTAACTAAATTTTTAATATTTTATGTATGGGTAATTTTTGTTACCAACAGTAATTTTTTTATCGATATAGAGCTAGGAAACAAAATAACCAAAAAATCATGGGGGGATAAAATAATATAACCCAAGACTATAATACCTAAAAATATCTAAAAAATATTGATCTAGATACCTATTAATAGAAAATTAATAGGGAAGGAATAGGGATATCAGAAGAGACCTGAGACACTAAGAAGTCAGTGACCTTGTTCCCTTCATGCCAAGTGTAGAGAATAAGAGTCTGATTATCCATTAGTTTTTTGCATTTTTGATACAAAAAATTATCTAAAAATGAGTATAAGAGTGTTCCCATAGTGAATTAGAAATATTTTAGTATTTAATTTTGACTGACTATTGGAAAATGTCTTTGGAGTGACACAATCCTATACCAGGGAGCATAATCTTAGATTCCGTAGTGAGGGAGTTTCCATTACCGTCTGATGTACTAAATTACATAATGACCGAACCACATGTGTTATGAATGAAACCAACCCAATCATGATCCCTTGGTTACATGAACCATTGACATTAATCTTGATACTAGTGTCTGGGGGAATACAACACATCCATCAACTAAATGGAGAGAGGTTTTGAACTGATGAAGAGGAGACCTTGCTATCCATTATTAACTTTATGTATGGCACTAGCTCCTAATAATTCATTAGGGAAGCCAACTTGGATACTATGATCATTACTATAACCACCACCAACATCCAAGATATATAGAATCCATCATGCCTTTTCTTCTTCCTGGTGGTCCAAATATACCAACATCCTATTGTTATAAGGATACATCTAGATTTCCTTTCATGATTGTTGGTAACCACACCATGGAAATATTCTAGATGAAATTGTTGATTGTAATAGAATGAGAGGGAATATCTGAAAAATCTACTATGTAATTCCAAACATCTAGATCCCACTTTCCTTCAAAGAAAATATGTGTTAACTAATAACACATGGGATTTAGAAAACAGTGGAACTTGAAGGCATGTTAATACATTTACATTGGATATACTTGTCTTTCGGCAAGGCATTGTTCCATAGGTGCCACACTAGAAAAATAAAATTCAATGGTAAATCACTACACCAATTATAATCCCTCCCCCTTCCATCATTCCCTCCTTATAATGATTAAATTGTATGACGATAAAAACACCCAGTGAGGAATCAGTGAAAATGCATCTATTATGATCATTAGTTAACATGATACTGATAAAAATGCTTTATTGATGATGGTCTAGGATGGAAATAATAAAGTTATGATGTCTACCAGCTAGTGCAATGGAAATTCCTAGCGTCAAAATCCTAGGTAATGAGAGTGGTTGCGTCCAAAAAATAATTTAACCTCACTCAATGATCCAATGAGAGTGTTTGAACAACATGTGAATGTGTAAATAAACCATTTGCTACAAGCTGGAAACACATCCCTTAAGATGAGATAAATCATTTCAATATTAATTGGTAATTAACCATCCTCGAAGTGATTTCACCTCAATAAAGTCTTATTAATGTTTGTATTGGAGGCTATTCATGGAGAAATCCACATTCCTCATTCCCCCCCCCCACCATCACTAAATGGTCATGACTTATGATCCCATGATGCTCAGTGGATCTTCCTGACTTCCTGGGAATCTCATATAAACATGTAAATCCATATTTTAATCCTCTTAAAAACTATATTTTGAAACATTATTGCATAAAAAATGATCATGGGAATTGACATGAGAATTCTATTAACCGAGTTGATTATGCCACCAAAAAAGAGGAATTGATTCTTCTAGATATGGATCCAACTGGTGATCTTGTCAAAAAGTCCATAAAAGTGATGGATTCAATGTCTTACTTGGTATAAGGGGGATCTAAGACATTCCATTGGGAAGACCCCCTATGAATTATCAACATGTTCTCCAATATCCTTGGGTGAATCTCCGCACAACTTCCTAAAGTGAATATGTGAAACTTTTTCCAATTGAAAATCTTCTAACTCCATTTGAAATAAATATCCATAATAATTTTGAAGATGATAATAAATATACAACTCCAATTTAGGAATAATATCATATCATTTGATAAGAGTAGTTGAGAAACACCATTAAAGTGAGTTTTACAACAGTATGGTAGAATGTTCCTATTATTCACATGCAAGTTGATGAATTTGGATATAGAATCCTAGGCTATAAAGAATAAAGTTGGAGATAGTGGATCTCCCTACCTAATAATTCTAGTGTATTTAATTAAACCATAATTATTTCTCATGAATGAAATGGAGAACCAAGGGTAACTAAAGCACTAGAAAATTAATTCAATCACTCCAGCAGAGAACCCCATGCATCCCAAAACCGTATTGATGAAGCCCCAATCTAATGCATTGTATTCCATATCCTTATCGATCTTAATTTTAATATTAGAGCCTAATTATTTTCTATTAACTTCCTATGGCATCACATGGAAAATTTCGATCACACTTTGGTTGGGTTGAACTCTGATAAATCCATGTTGTTCCTGAGAAACCCATGTGGCCATATGAGAAGAGAATTTCATGTTTAAATTATAACCATAAATTTATATAGAAAATTACACATGCTGATGGGCGTGAAATGATTTAGTGTGGAGGGATCTATCACATTAGGGATTATAAATACGGTAGTAGTTTTGGAAACGTGAGGAACTGTCATCCCCTAAAAAAATCTTGGATCACACCCAAAAGATTGTCTTTCACTAGAGGACAAGATGCCACATATAATAACCTAGGAAAATTGTTTCAACCAAGTGAACTATTGAGGATAAGGGATGACACTTCTATACATATTTCATTTTCCACTAGTATTCCCTCTATATAGGAATGTGTGTTTTATAACACCACCTGAGGAATGAAATCAAAAATATTAGCATGCCCAATCGAGTGTCCTTCCATCAGGAGATGATTGGAATTAGCTAATAGGGACTTAAAATATCCACTGCTAGGACCCCAACCTTTTTTGTGTCATTGATAAAAGAAATATCATCCCTAAAATTGGAATAACACTTTTGTCTTATCTTATCCTTAACACAGGCATGAAATTAAGCTTTATTATGATCACTTTCTTTGAGCCACAACACCCTGGATGTCTCCCAATCCTCCCTTTCTTACTCTATGAGAAACTTTGAAAGCTGTTGTTTATTCTTAACTAGTGAGTTGAATACCATGTCATCTCATCTTTCAACTAAGCTAGCCTCATTGTAAAAAATAGATAATTTTATTTGTTGAGGCCCCGAAAGAGAGAGGGTTGGCTAGATATCCATGCGTGAAAATATTTATTCAAGAATTTGAGTATTTTATAGAGACCGACCCATAGTGTGTCCTGCATGGGATTATTCTAGAACTCACGAACACCGATATGAAAAGAAGGATTAGAGGCCCACCGGTAAAAATAAAATAATTACACACTATCTAGACAACTAGGCACTATGTGTATTAATTGGAGGGAGTGGTTAGAGAGACCTACCTTTGCATTTAAGAAGGAAGAAATACACTGGAAGTTAATGAAACCGCTTTAAAGGTGGCACCAAGTTCAATTATCTCCCTTATAGCTATTACACTAGATGAATTTATCACCAAAGAATACAATGTTAGGTAATTCATTTGAAGATTAAAAATAAGATGAATATTATATTTCTTTCATGAAATGAGCCCCCCTTCCCTTCTTCTCAAAAGTATACAATGGTGAAAAAACAAGAAAGGGGACCTTCACTAACATTTGTTATAATATATTGACTAGAGGATCGAATTAAGTTGACATAAATTGAAGTCTTCAAAAATATACATATGTGTTGGTTAATAGGATCACCATGTAAATAAATATATAGAACTATCAAATGAGAAAAACACATAAGTTTGTAATCCTATTGCTTGGGTTCCAGCATCGAAATAAGAGAAACTTTGTGTTAAGGAAGTTTTCTCTCTTGTTAGTTAGTTTTTTACTAATCTCATAGTACTTAGGTGTTCTAGATAATAATGGAGGTAATTTGATGAAGATCCACATGGGCTTGATTCCCAATGAATAATAGGACCCAAGCTAAGAAGATTAGTTAGAATAATATAATCTGGAACGAGAATGAGTACACATACAAATGGGATCCACATCTATTGATGGAGATTATTGGGGTACATCAGTAGCCTTGAGAACAACCAACAGGTTGAAACTATTGGAGAGAATTATGGGAGGGATACTACAAGATCAAGAGCTCTTATTTGAGATTGGAAGCAAGGTAGATAGGGATTAAAGAAAATACTTTCCATGAATATGCTCCTTTGGTAATGGCTTTGGCTACACTGAGGGCCTATCAGTGCCAGAACCCACCTTAGACTAAGGCCTCTAAGGAACCAAAATGAGACAACTCTCCTCTTTATATTGGTAAGGAGACTAGGTCCTCACCAACAATTTCGGATCCAGAGGATGATGAAAAAATTGTGGGAGGGAAATAGTGTTGGAAGAAGGAGTGGACTGGAATGAAGAGGCACAATAACCTTCCCTAGGAACATTAGAGGACCCTATAGGATGAGGGAGGGAAGAAACGGGATGTCTTGGATGCCAACCAGCTTCTCCTATAGAAAAATAGTGAATATCCATGTAGAAAACACTCTGACCATAAATGAGTCGGATAAGGGATAAGAATAGTTTCCCACTAGAATATATCACCCCTTAGCATGAAAAAGAAATTGCAGCATGAAGGGATTTGAGAGATCAACTTCAAAAAAAATGCAGGTTGATGGGGATTCAACCAAGAATGAGGTTCCCTCATCAACACATAGGAATGATCCCAACAAGTCTTCTATTCCCTGTAAGAATTAGATATTATGAATGGGGAGTGGTAGACCTGGTAGGCTGATCCACATCACCGCCTGAGGTGAATGGTGATCCATATGAAATTCATTTGACCATTTATATAAGGAGAATATCCATTTGTTAATCGATCTAGGAGAGAAAGTGTTTTGATCCTATTATCAGGAATTGAGATGAATAATGGGAGAAAGCATGCCTTTATTTCCCAAATAACAAATCTTACAAAACTCCCTCACTACACCTCTCTCTCTCACAAACATAAAGCTCTCTTGTCTCTCTTATCAGATATACAATATCTATTCGATAAATTGATGGATTATAATTCTCCTATGGCCCTCATAAAATAGGCATGGTGGGAGGTGTAAAGTTTTATACAACTCCCACCCAGCCTTACCTACCATGTACTTCTCCTATATATGCCAAAAAACAGGATGCAAGATCTTACACAGATGTACCTAGGTGTTGTAACCCTAAAGGGTGTATATTGGGTATTAACTCAATTTTCACCTGATGCATGATAAATATTAATGACTAAAAAAATGGTATGAAACTCCTAGGGAATATTCAATAGTTAATTCAAATTTTATTTAATGAAAAATTATATAGGATTTGAGTATGATGTTAATTAATTAGGTTAGAGAACCTGATAGGAGAAATACCATGGATAACTAAGGATTGGACAAAGAGAGCCATAGGTTAAACCAAAAGTATCAAGTGTTAAAAAATATGGTCTTTCTAGGGAAGACATCTTCAGATTGATGTTTTCATATTCATATTTTGGATACTATTAAAAAATTTATTTTAGTATTTGATTAAAATAGGAACATGAAAATGAAGTTTAGAATGATATGTATCTAGAAACCAATATGTCTTATAACTAAATAAGGAAGCATACTTAAATGGTTTAGAATCTTATTATATACTGTTAATTATTGAAATGGAGAGTTTCCTAGAATTAACTAAGGTATTGAAGTTGATATACTAATAGAAATTAAATTTTGATACTTTTAGCTATTTTAATTAGTAAGTGATATTTATCTATGAGATTAAGGTATATTATAAAAGTTATGAGGATTATGTGAAACATATAATTGTTTTCATTTAATAGTTTTTATTTAATGTTTTGAAAACATATAATAAAAGGTATCAATAATATTAGAATGTTATTTAATGAAAATGTTATATTTTTTGGGATAAATATTTTAGAACACATGATTAAAAAATGTATAAATATTCGGTTTAATATATTCTTGATGTTGAGATAATAAAGTGTTTATTGATTATGAAAAATTAAGAAAGAAAATATTGGTAACCATGGGATTGATAGTTGATTATATAAAAAAATGAATCATGCTATTTTTTTGTGAAGTTACCAAAATTTTGGGATTATGGTTCATCTTTGGTGGTGTGTGATTTTATAACCAAGAGGTTGACACCATTTTATTGTTAAAGATAAGTTTTATTTTTGGAAGAATAAATTACTTTTTTATGGTTTTATATCTTGGATATTTAGTTTATTTTGGAATATATAATTAGGGTACACATATACTTAATTATATGGGTAGTTAATGTTGAAAAATATATGCATATTGATCTAGACTATTATAGAAAGGAATATGTATTGTTAGAAGTTATATATTTATTAAAAATTATGTTAATAATGTCCTTATATATCATCATTAGTAATCAATAAATAAAATTGAGAGGTAAAAATTAATTTAAGTAGATTTAATGTAACACCCTAAGATGTTATAATATTATTTTTCCTTTAAAACATAAAATGTTCTATAGCTTGTTCTGCATGAAATGATGAACAAAAATGTGCCTCAATGCATTAGATAAATATTATTAATAAAATCATAATAAGAAGAAAACTGATATTGAATAAAAATATAGGAATAAATATATATTAACTATCTAATAATTATTTTTGATATTTTTAGAAAAGAAAATTTTTAGGGTTAAGTGGGAATGTCACAATGCTTCAAAAACATGATCTGACCCCATAAAATATCCACAAAACAAAACCAACAAAAAAACTAAATGAAATTTTCAAAACACTGATTTCAAAATGGGGAAAAAGAAGCGTTCATAACATCACCATGATCCCATTGCCACCCCCCTCACATCTACTAATATGGAACTCGAATTGAATACTCATGTGATATCACCACTATATCCACCATCCTACTAGAAAACCAAAACTTCATCAAACTGGAAATCTATATTGAATATGACCTCCACCAACCCTCAAAAATGACATTTAGAATATTATTAATGTGAGGAAACATGCACCAACCAGTAGAAGGAACGATACAGAACCCGAAAATCATTAATAAAAAATGATGCCACTAGAAAGCTCCTTCAAACAGTATCCTCTGATGATTAATGTATCTTAAATTTGGATGTAAAATCCATCCAGGACCACTGTCGATGCATGAGGATATTCATTTACCTTGGTAACACCACACCAACAAAAAATAATATAGTTGTATAAACACTGTACCACCCAGCAGAAGAACACCAACAAGGAAAAAATCTATAGGAGTAAGGACACCAAAACACATCGCATGCCACCACCGATACATTGAAAAATCAAATTGGGTAATGAACCCAACCAAGACGCACCATATTCGTCAAAAACATCCAACAACACCATACCAAAACCACCACAAACACCTTTATAAAAGACCAATATGGGGTTTAGCATATTGGGATATGCAGCGAGAGAAGAGGAGGTAGAATAGGCCAATAGGAAGAGTCATTGAGTCTCAATACCAACTTAATCTCAAACCACCAGAGTGCCTTCAAGTCCAACAAAAATGGGGTTTTTCATGAGGGTTCAGGCGATAAGAGCATGGAATCAACATGCAGTGGTAGTATAAATCCATTATGGAAAAGAATCAAAGAATTGTAGAACCCAAATAAAATAGACAAAAGAACCCCAAACCATAAAATAACAAGAAATGTGAAGAAAAAAAACAAAAACAAAAACATCGTGAGAAGCTAGAGGCGACATCAAATAAGAAGAACTAGATTGCCATGAATGGATAAGAAGGAAAGGGTGAGAAGGGAGGAAATCTTATAATTGAGAAAATGAACCAATAATGAAATATCAAGCCAAAAACACTACAATATAGCCATATGAGGAAGACATTGGGCTCAACCTAACATAAGCGAAGGGGGAACCCTAGAGAAGAAGGTGAGATGCAAGAGAGATAATCATTACATGTGAGAATGGATCAATTTCTCCCTTATGGAGGAAGTTACAATCAATATATATTAACATTATTTAAATTATAAATTGGTATTAAATAATATTAAGAATAAAAAATGCGTAAAAATATTTTTTTCCATAAAGATAGTTTATCTTTATATTTTATATTTTCATTAAAAAGATAAATATATAGTTTTTAGAGTTAGAAATAGATAAATTGAACATAATTTTTAAATTTATAATGTAAAAATTAGCTTAATATTAATTATTGGTATTTTTATATTATAATTGATTTTTGTGAATAGTGGAAATACTGATTTTACTAAAACCAGTCACTTTTATGAAATTATATAAATGTAATAATGACTTAAATTTTAGGAGACATTTTTCATATATAGTATTTAAAAATTCAATGTTTAATTTATAAAACACATGTTTAAAATTGGGAAAGCATAAGTAATATTTTACTCGAAAAATTGTTTTTATTCAGTTATATTAAAAATTAGTTTCCATCACTTGTAGGAACATAAAAAAATTGATTTCATATTTTATATAAATATGTTCATATTGTGTAATAAGGTAAATTTATTTTTGTGGAATAAAAATAAGACTACTAGGATTAAATTTAATTGTTTTGATAATGATGGACCTAATATTCAAAAAAAATTATTTTATTAACATTGCATAATTTTAATCTAAAAAATTAAATATTTAAAATGTAAATAATGAATAAAATATTATTTTTAAACACATGTATAAATATATTAACACAAATTTAATTGTTAATCAATACTAAATAATATTAGAAAAACATATAGAATAAGAAGTCATTTTTCTCTAAAAAAATATTTTTTCTATACACTATATATCTTATTTTAGAAGTTATTTTATAATATTGAGGAATTTAATTTGATAAAATAGAAAATAAATTTTTTTTAACACATTAATATTATATAGAATTTTTAATTTTAAATTTTTAGTAAATCTTAAATAATTTTGGTGAAAACAAGTTTCTATGATTAAAACAAAAAAAATGTAAAAGTTAAAATCTAAGAATAAATGACATTTTTTATCAAACATGTACGAAAATTATATATTGAAAATTTATAGGTCCAAAATCACCCCAAAATACATTATTTCTCACTTTTGGAGCCGTTGACCCTTGAATATTTTCATTCCATTATTGAAAAATAATAGGTATTCACAAAAGTTCCATTTTCTTCAATTATAAAATAGGATCACTTCCACCATTAAATGATTCACTTTACCTTCTAAATTTTCCTTGAAACTCTGCCCAAATTTCCTCTCATAGAATTCCCTTATACATCCTAAATCCCCTTATCACTATAATTTAACTTAATCCCATAATTTTCAAGGAAACATTAAAGATAATGTTTAAGATCTCAACATGAGTATTACTTAATCCTTAACCTTTTGTTCTTGATATTAATATTCTAATCATATCCTAACCATAATAATATAATGAACTCGGTATAATTTATATACTAAAGATCTATTATATTAATGAAATATATCATTATTTATTCCTTCCCATCCTCCTACAAAAAACAAAATAACATCGAATGTGCGAATGTGCAGACTAGCGCCTCCAAGAAATGAAATCTACTATTTTTTATCAACACCTCCTAGGTATGGTTTAAATGATGTAATTAATGAATAAATATGATATATATAATGTACTAATTAATATCAAAATGAAATATAATTTATTTCTAAAATTACTGAAATAAGCCAACATTGATTTCATCTTCACACAACATAACTAAAACACTTATGGAATGAGATAAGAGATGTATAAATAAATATAATTTATTTAATAAAGTACATTAAATAATATATGAATGATTAATATGGTATCAAAGAATGGATACCAAAATCAACATCATAAATCATGCATGAAACAATTAAATTTAATAACACCTGATAATAAAAATAAACTATAACTAAATAATATATTCATAATAAATGAACATAAATAAAGTATATAAAAGATAATGTAAATGAATAAGTTTTTGAAATTGAATATAAAGATATTTATTCTTTTTTTACCTGAGGTTATGTAAAATTTTATTAAGTAGGAAAATAAGTTAAGGGTTTTTCCTAACTTAATTTTCTTCCATTGAGTTACATGATTTCTTATTGAACTCTATTGTTCTAGGTTTGATTTATTCTACAAAATAAAAAATATAGGATTTATTTCCTTATTCTTTTGGGGTTTTTAAAATTTTTCTATTTCACATCATTTTCAAAAGATTCATACGTCAATGATTATGTTACTTATATGAGTTATTTGTCTTTATTTTAAATTTCATTAGACATGTTTGATATTATGAACCATTATTATTTTATATGGTGTTTCCACTGCCCTATTTCATTAATATATATTTAATATATTTCATGTCATCATATTTGAATATCCATTTCATGGAAACCTTCCAATTTTATTTTTATTCTTACATTTCTATTTATGTAAGGTTTTTTTCTTCAATCTCAATTTTTAGTAGTGATTATTTTAGAAATATAATCCATCACAGAAATTGGTACACTTTTTTTTAATAACCATCCAATTATTTTCCTCTAATATTATTTTTTTGGAATTTCATATGTCTTTCCACTATTTCATTATCCCACTTGGTTCATTATTTTCCTGATGTAAGTAAACTAGACCTAACTATTTTTTTTATCGCAAATCCTCCCATTCAATGACGGTATACCTTAAATTCATTTACGAATTTCCTTAGATAAGACTCAATAATTTATGAGGTCATCTTATACTAATATTAATTTATTTAAAAGGTTTAAATAATTTTTTTATAATTTCTATATAGTTTTTTTCAATAAAGTGAGAAAAACATCTTTTTTAACATTTTTAATGTGAACAAATGTTTCTGCCATTTTTTCCTTTTTCTATAAACCTTCATATCTATGTTCATATGTATCTAAAAATAAATTATTTTTCTCCTATTTTTATAAAATATTTCTATTTAAATAATTTTTTTCAAAAAGATAAAGAATGTTTTATATTTCTAATGATATTCTCCTAAGGCCCCTAAAAATTTTTGTCAAAGTCAATATCTTTAGATATATTTATTTCTTGATCAAGGAAATTATAAAAATAATATCATACTCCTTCTTTCTTACAATATCTTATGAAATGTTCTTTCCTATCATAGGAGTGATCCATCACAACCTTTTTCTTACCTAACTGTCCACTGTGAATAAGCATACCTTTTCTTCCAATTTCTTTCCTTAGGGAATACCCTTTTTCCACATCTTTTATTTAAGGGTGTTCACCTAGATCTTATACATAGATTGATTGGAGAAATTATTGGCTGAACCATATACCCTTTATCTATATTTTCTAAATAACATATTCTTCAATGAATATTATATACCGGGAAATTTGTTTAGTATCATTGGATACCCATTTATATTTAATGGGTTTATCATGTTTATTAATGGAATTATGAATATTTTCCTCAAATAATTCTATTTTAATGGGATATGAAACCCATTTTATTTCAACGGGTTCTTTATGATATGATGATGATGGATTTTATGTGGCACACATATGTATCGATGATGTTTGGAGGGGCATTATATCTCTCCACAATGCATTGGTTATTTTTTATATCTCATGAGATAGTAATGAGGGGACATGATGAATTTGTTCACAATGGTGTGGGAAAAATGCGTTTTATCACATTTTTTTGTGTGGTCATAATGCATTTTTTCACAAATTCATGAGAATGATGAATTTTATCACATTTTAATGTGTATAAATAATGATTTTTTTTTATAAAGGTGTGGAAATAATGAGTTTTCTCCCAATATTTTCCAATGCTTATGATTGTGTCAACTTTTTATATTTCTTTTCTTTCAGGATATGCTACATTCCATGTTTATGCCTCTTTTCTAAGATATTCTGCACCTTTATGTTATTTTTGCCTTATTACATGATTTATGTTCAATGATTTATTGGTTAAAACATTCTTATGTATCCTGATTATACCCATGTGTTCATCTTATTCTCACTTATAATCTTTGATTATTATCACTTTTTAACACTTACTAAGCATTTGAGTTCACCCCTTTCTTTTGTTTCCATTTCCCAGGGTTATGATGATGAGTCTAATTTATGAGAGGCCTATAATGGAGTATTTTGTGACTCAATTATAGAGAAATGTTCACAAGTATAAAAAAATAAGTTGCTAATATGGATGATCCTCAAAGACACTAAATTTTATACTCTTAGGATTGTGAGATTATTGTGAGATATAATGTTTAAATTATTTAATAATATGTATGTTTAGATTGAGACATCACACATTGTATCAAGGATAGTGTTTAAATATATTTGTTATCACTGAACCCAAATGTGTAGTTTTGAGGCGCTAAAATAAAAGAAATTGTTAACTACACTATGTTGGGATGTTTTGGATGACTCGTGATTGGTGTTATTTTTATTCTACGTTGAAGGATGTATGGGGAATATAAAAATGGTGAGTGTTAAGTATCATGTGTTGGTGAGGGATGGATGTGTTGGTGGTTGTTGAATGTGGGATGTGCAAAAGATAGGCTATAGTTAGCATAGACAAAAAAATTTATCTTTCAGGGGGAGGGGATGAAGTCAAAAGGTGACATAAATGAAACAATGTGTTGAAACTACATTATTTTTTAAATGGGGTTTTAAAAAAATGGTTAGGTTTTTTGATATTTAAAAAATTGTGTCAAGTAAATTAGGAACTTCATTAATGCTTCCTGAATCTTGGTTTCACAGGAGGTGTAAATAGTGTTCATCCTTGCTTTTAAATTTTTTAAAATTTTTAGTTATAATTTTCCTTATATATATATATAATTAATATTTGAATTAATAAAATTAGTAATCAATAATATAATAATTAAGACATAATTAATTAAAGAATTATTTAATAACAAATACACAATAAGTTAAATAAAATATTTAATATAATTAGTCATTAATTTTGTTTTTAATAATTTAATATATAATACTTATTAATTATAACATATATTATTAATAATTTGTTTGTAATTATTAATTAACAATATTGGTTAATATTTTATAATTTTTAATACATAATTAATATAATATTAATTATTAAATAATATTTAATATAATATAATAACAAATATTAATTAATATATTATTAATAATTTGTAATATAATTATTAGTAATATATTAATAGATAATATAATTATTAAATATTATATATATTATTTTTTATTAATTAATATCATATAATTAATTACTAATAATTTATAAATTAATAATTTTTAATATAATTAATTACACTATAAATAAAATTATTATAAATATTAATTATTTATTATACTATTGATTATTATTCATAGGTAGAGTGATTATAAACTACAAATACACATGAATCAAGGCACCATAGTGGGTCAAGCCTCATCCCCGCGCACTAAGATTGACAACCACAACACTGGACCTATTTTATTACATTTTGTAGCATGAAGGACCAGCCTTTGATGGTGTGAGGTCCCTTTGATTCTATTTCCTCGGAATCTGTTGGTTGTGACTCAAAATCCCTTTAGATGGCCCTTGATTTACATGGCCATGTCTGGCCCTCGGTTTTCTTGACACGAAGGCCCTTTTTGATTGCTGGGTCCTTGTCAATCCCTTGGTTTTATAGACCCGAAATCCTAAAATGACCCACCTTGAATGCATGTAAGCCCATGAAGGGCCCATCATGATGAAACCACCTTTCTAGACTGCATGGTGCGCCCCTTTTATCACCCACCGAAGTGCGGGTCTCAGGAAACCACTCGCCCATGTGTGTCACCGCTTCTCTGCGAAGCCTACCTTTGTCAGCCTCTCATCGCTCATGTTGTGCATGAAACCAAATGTTGTGTCAGTTCATGTTGATCACCATGCATGGATGCACAAGGTCGACTGGCCTTACTACGTGCCTCATTTTGATGAATTTTTATTGTTTAGATTTCATTCAAGACTGACATTTTAGCCACATGATTTCACCTACCTGTCACATCAAAACCAACACCCTGTATACCCACTTCCCTAGGTCAATAATGACTTCGACATCCAGATCAGTGCCTTGTATACATGGGAAAATAATTCCCATGAAATGGGGTCAGCGGGGGTCAAACCCCTTATAGAAGGTATAAAAATTGTATTGGTAATTATATAATTAATAAAATAATTAATTATATGAAATATTATATCAATAATAACTAATTGAGTTATTAATTTAAATATGAGATATATATTTAATAATATAAAAACTAGTACACAAGTTATTAGTTGATATATTTACATAGTTAATGGTTAATAATATAATTAATATATATTGTAATAAACTGTTTTAAAATAAAATTAAACTAAAAATTAATTAATTCTTAATAAAATTAATATTGATACATATTAATTATGTTATCTAATTAAAAAAATGTGGTTTTTAAATAATATAAAACTAAAAATTTAAAAAATGTATAACATTGATCTCAGTTAAAAAATTTTGAACAACCAGAAATGTATCACTTTGTTCTACGTCACTGTCTCAAATGATTCTTTGTGCCATAGTTTGAGTATTGATAATGTGTCCACACCATATCTGGTGATATGTTTTCTCTAGAATATGTACCTCATGTGGTAGCATCTGTTGTAGCTGCCTCCACATCTTCATGTGTGGTAGGAGATGGATCCAAATTCTCCTCACCTGTACCCTGTTCGGGCAAGAAATAAAACTGGGTACTAACTATAACTCTCTCCCACTTGTGAGAAGATAGATGTTATGTAGTGTTTGTCTGCTCACAAGGAAAAAAATATAGACTCTATCACACTTCAATCTCCCTTTATTGCTGCAGTATAATCTAACTAAGTAATATAGTGTGTAGAAGAATCATTATCATAAGTGTTGTAGACCTCTATAGTGATAGCAATTGGTTCTAGACCATCTACAATATAAAGTATAGGAGCATTTCGATGGTAATATTTTATATCCTCTCCTTCTATCAAATAATCATGTGGAACAACCATAATAGTATCTTCATCCTCTAGTACATCCAAATGAGGCTCATCACCCTCAGTATCATCAAGAACATCAAAAACATTTCATGAAAAATCTCATCCATGGGAAGAAGATATTTTATCACTGCTCATTGAAAAATAGGCCTTCTAAAATGTGTCTCCCTCTATAAGATTATATATTTCAAGTAGGTGTGAAAAATGAGCATCCTGTAAAAAATTATGTAGAATACTAAAGATAATAAAAATATTATTTAAAATTGGATGCTGGAATTATTAAAAACTAAGGATAGACTCATCCATGTCATGTAAGATATAACAATATGTTCATGTGGTACTAAGGTTCATCATCCAACTAATCTAATAGATTCATGTGTACAATGACTTCCCCTCATAATCAAGACTCGTGAAATCTATCCCACATCTGAATATAGAATTCATGAAATCACATCTAGTCAATATCTTACTTATATAACGTCTTTAGGGAATGAAGTGATGACAACTAACTAGGGGGTATGAAGATAGACTAATAAATCCTAACTACTTCATAACCCAATCAACATGGTGTCACTCAAAAATGTTAAAATTAATAAGATGTACGATGCATGTGTCAGCAATAAGCCTATCCATACAGTAAGGAGGGAGGTTATGGAGGGAAAGACCCACATATGGAATCTATGAAACCTTTAATTTCATGAAATGAATATGTAATTAATAAATGAAATCATTCAAAATAGAAAAAAATAATTTATGTATATAATTAATAGTCATGTATTCCATTCAGCCAAAGATTGTCAAGTATAAGTCAATAAGTGTGGACTTCATGTCTGGCAGTATCTGAATGTCGATGGGCCTAGCTTCACCTAAAAAAATCATATTTAAAATTATAGTTTCATAAAAAAATTAAATATTTTATTTTCAAATAATGAATTCAAGAAATACCATCATCCATGTGGGGAATCCAATAAAATATTAGTAGGCAATGGTGCACGGGCACATGGAGTGAAGTAAGGGATGCACTCTCATGTGTGCACCTAGATAAGAACAAAATTTCCTATAATTCAAATATAATTGATGCAACATGAACATTATAATACTCTATATAAGTATAATAAATACATTAAAACCCCCAGTTGTACCTCTCTATCCACTCCATGTCCTCAAGTAACAGTAAGTAAATTGGATGGAAAAAGTTAACAGAATGACTAATGAGGATTGTACCTTCAATAAGTCTCAGGATGTATGCACCTGAAAATATCAACAAGGTGATCTGACCAACATCATCAGTTAAATGGATGATGTAATAATCTATCCATGGCTTGCATATCTGACTCATGATGGAAAAATTTCCATCATCCTTAACCTCTACGCCTAGAAGACTTTGATCTAAATCAAACCAATCACCATAAACTTAACCTATCTTAGCCACACCATCCATTACGAGTTCTAAAATAAGGGACACATCCTTGAGAGTAATCATCATCTTCCCCTATAGTAGATGAAATGTATGTGTCTTTGGTATCCATCTCTCTATAAGGGCTACAATGATTTGATGATCGACAAAGGTGAAATCACATGTCTTTAATCCATAAAACCTTATACATCAAAGATTAGGCATGATGGAATGATGGGGTTTAACATGATGGAAGTGGAATGGCCATTTTTTGCTTAGAGTAGAAACATGATAGCCCTCTAATACATGAAAAGAAATATGTCTATCCTAGAATGTAATAAAAGGAATGTCTGACATATCTACATATGATATAATGGTAATGAGTGGTAAATGGACATGAGTGATTTATTGAGGTGTTAAATTTTAGGTTTTGAATAAGGAAATATAGTTATTTCATTAATTTTTTGTTAATGTTTTTTGAATTACTTTACATCACATTCATTTTAAATTTTATCACTATTTTCAAAATGTTATTCTTTATAATTTTCTTATTTTAATTCAATGAATCTTAATTTTTTTGTGATTTTTGTTAAAAAAAATTACCTTTCTTTAGACATATTTTACCTTATCATGTATATAAATTAGATTTATACAAGTTTAATTTACCTTTACATGTCTTATATAATTTTTTATTAACCTTTAAAAAAACTAAGCTCTACTTTACATAATCTTCTTTGTATTTTTAAAAATGAATTTTGATACTATTCTTCATAAATTTTAGTACTTTAATTTAATGTAAGATTATATGATGTGGTTAAACTATTTTAATTGTTTTTAAATACATATATATGATGTTCCTGAAATTTAGGAAACATCTCAATCACTCAAAATTCATGAGATTCAAGATGGTTATTACAGATTGGTTTTAATGAAGAAAGGGAATTTTTTTATTGTAAAGAATTATACAGACATGAACTCGTCAATTTATGAGTCAGACCTCAAAGTTGAAATATGAAAAAATAATTTGTGATCCAGACTATTATTTTTATGTTTGATCTATTTTCTATGAAAGTAAAAGACACTTTCTAGAGGTAAACACAATTGCATCTAAAATATGAAAATATCATGAAATACTTAAATACAATATGGTTTTGAAATTATATATAATAATTTTTTTTAAAGAATATCATTTGAAAAAATTCAAAATATAATAAAAAATTTACACTGTTGCAATAAATTGTATAACCATGCTCAATATTTTTGTGAAGTGAAGCACCTAAATGCCACGTCAGGAGATGTTTTACAACTATGATCTTCTAGGTTGATATATGGTTCCTAAGATAAGTTCACTGATATAATTGGTTGACATAGGGTTCCAAATATAAGTTTATTGATGCACAAACTAAAATGAAATGTGCCCAAGTATACCACAATTCCTAAAAAGAACCGCAATCACAATACTTTCCTTCTAGAATGAAAACTAGCACTCAACCACTATTTCCTATGAGTGGGTCATGAAACTATGTTACGTTAAATAATCACCATTCCTAGTCAAATATTCTAAAACCAAATGATTATATTTCCTATAATATTTTATCAATTTCTCTTTTTAAGTTTTAACTAAAGATAATTCCATGTCGCATCCCCCAATAAGTCTGTTGGGATCGTTAGAAAAATTACTTCACACATCTATAAAATATATCTTATACTGAGCCTGTGATTAGTATTCAATTAAAACTCATGAAGATCCTATTTATTCACTCCACAATATTAGTGGTCATATTTCCTTATCTCCTACCATCATCATTTACCAGCTCTCCTTAAAAATCTACACCAAGTAATCATAGACGACCTGATTAGCCCTTCATACACCTTCAAGATGCTCATCGTAAATACCTTTTTGCAAATCATAAACTAAAAAAAAATTAAATTAATGTATTTAAAATAATATTTACAAATCTTCAAATAAATATGTGTATAAAGAAACATACCCAATTTGATGATCGACTTATTTTTTTTTTTAAAACTTATAGGCATTTTTAGATATATGTTTGAAGAAATAGAAATTATTATCATTCATTTCTCATGTGGAAAGTAAATTGGAGTTAAAACCCACTATAATCATTCAATAATGATCATATATCAAGCAAATCCCAATATTTGTGGAACATGTATGTGTACACGGGCTAAAAACCCCATAATTTAAGGTTCTCTTTCTCAATAATGGAGATTGAAAGTGGGATAAGACCATGATTACAATCCTATGATGCATCAATAGGTAGGGCGCCTATATTATTTTTCATAAATAAAAATTCCATCAACTTGAATTAATTTAATTAAATAATAAAATGATGTGATGCAATTCATGAATGACCATAACAACCACTAGAACTTTACCTCTGTTTGATCAACCCAGTTTTCTTAGGAGACATACTCAATTCTATCAAGATTATAAATAACATGATTGTTGAGATTAAAAAATACCATTAATTATGAAAAAAATATTATATGAATTATCACAATCATTATACACTTTTAAAATTGCCTTTTGTTTTTCACTCCAGGATTTTTCATAGGATATCTTATATTTGAACAACTTTTGTATTCATTCCTGGATGAGGTGTATAGAAATATCTTGACATGTTTTTATCATCTCTGAAATAAATTTTAATATAAACTCTACATATAGTGGTGAATGATTCTATAATAGGATTGGGTGCACAGAAGTATGTGGGCCTTCTAACTTATTTATCTTCCATCATGAATAAATTTTCATATATTTTTTGAATTTAGAATTTATATTCTGGTCCATATTTATCACACCAAATTATACATTTTCTCTTCACAGAATCATCAACCAAAAATGAAAATTTTCACTCTATGTGGTATTTATTAACACCATTTTTCAATGCACTTTTATTTTCAAAGTCTGGTCTAACATAAAAGATTTTATTGTTTGAACAGGATGTGTTACCTTCAATTACTAGGAATTCGGTACTTGGTGTAATGAAACACTAATAAAAAACTTGTGCATGTGAAATTTCCTATACTAATGAGATCAATATGGAGTATGGTTACGACTCACTAGTTCATTCCTATATGTAAAAGTGACCTTAAATTTTTTATTGGCCATATCTTCCTCAACAATAACATCTCATTTTTCTTCATTAATACTTCCTCATCATATAAAGTCTCATTCATTAAATTAGGAATATCAATAGGGATGTGTCCTATAGTTATGTCTATATTATAATCATCTTATTCATAATTATTATATGTTACTGGTGTCATTTGGGAATACATTTAATGATAATGTTGTGAAGTAATGATTTCAATAGATCTCCTATAATAGAGTTCTACAGTAGTAGGTTTCACCTCATAAATATTAGAAATATCCACATATAATTCCATTAAATCAATATTGAAATGTTTCTTAAACAATGATGAAGCTTTAACACTATCCTCATAATCGAGAAGAGGAAACACAATGTGCCATAGAAAATAAACTTTATGAATATGATGACTTGTGATTGAATTAATTTCATAATCATTCTTCAATTTTAAGAGATTTTGAATCTTCCTACACAATTCGTCCTGTTCTATATATTCATGAAAATTTGTCACTTTTATTGTTCAAAAAATGTAGTTAAAATAATAATCATTACAAATTACTTCACCATTTTAGTATATGTATACATACATGATTACCTAGAAATATAATTTAATAAAAAATTACATATATGTCAACTGCATCATCAAATGATTAATATTTTTTTAATTAGTTATTCTTAATTAACTATAACTTGATCCTGATATTTTTTATATAATTAGTTCATCATTATTTGATAATCTAACCAAAATCTAGGGGGACACTCCTCGAGCCTCCATTTTCTCATTTTTTAGAAAATAAAATTCTCCTTTTATTCATGGTGTAGAAATCCAATATTAAGCATCAATTCCTACTGTTGATCCTCCTTTTATTACAATATTAGTCACATACAAGTGTGGGATTCGAAGGGTTTGGAATATATAAAAATTATCCTGGAATTGAATGTCCTTATATTATTATTGTGTGGGATGACACATAGGTCATCATCAAATAAATTATATTTAATTATTAAAAAAAATATAACCAAATAAAAAATGATTACATCATACAATTCGAATCATATATTGATTGGTCATATCAAGATCAGTCATCTATCAATGTACTTATTATGTTTTTTATATGTAATTATTATTATATACACATATTAAACATATAGTAATAATATTTTCAAATATAATAAAATATATTACTACATAAAAATATAATTAATGATATTGTTTACAAATAATTAATAAAATTTTTATAATAATAATATATATATATATATATATCTAATTATTGATTTAAATATAAAATGTGAAAATTTTACAATTTATTAATGATAATGAAAATATTATTTATCAAAAAAAGTAGGGGATATTCCCTTTTTATTAAGGAAAGAATCCTTTTTTAACTAAGTTGAGAGGGAACTATTACATGACCTATAGGCCCAGACATTATATGGCTCAAAATTCGAGAGGCACAATGTCTTTGAAATATGGATGGTCTATATAATTTATAATTTGATGGTTTAAAAATTTATTTTATAGTCCAAAGGACCCTTCCCTAAATAATACTTCTACACTAACTATTATAGTACTCGCTTCCACTATAACAACTACTATAGTACCCACTGCTGCAAAAATATTAGTCACATGCAGTTGAGGAATTATAGGGGTTTAGAATACATAAAAATTTACCATGTATAAGAAATTATATACTTTATTAGAGATAGGAAGGACACAAAGTTTATCAATAAAGAAATTAAATGTAATTATTATAATTTATATAACAAAATTCAAAATAATAAAAACATGCAATTATAATAAAACATTAGTCATTCTATTTTTGACTCTTTCTTAAGAGGTCTGCGCATCACACTATTTCATGCCCATTATTTCTTATTTCCAAAGGTGGGAAGCCTCCACCACTATGATTGGTGATGCTGGCTCCTTGATCAATATAGGATGATGCGATGTCAGCTCCACCTTTCATGGAATCCTCTTTGGATCTCATTTCCTAGTCTAGGTCTCCCTCAAAGACTTATATTATGTTCATGAAATTTATTCCCAACACTATCCTGATGTTCACATTGGTTAATTATTCTTATGATTTCCAAATAGGGAAACAACTTCTTGTCAAAGTAGATTATAACATTGGTCATATCTGACAATTTGTGGACAATGGTTGTATTGGTCCCTAGTAAAGTCATCTTCTTTTAAAGTTGATGGAATCTCATGTGTGAGGCTTATTAGGCATAGAACCTGAAACATCCAATGTTGGAAATGGTTTAGTTAACACTAGGGTTATAAGGTATATGAGTCTTATTACCCCTATAATCCCATCTTTATTATATGGGGTATATATATCGAGTGGTTCACAGGTTTAAATTCTTTTGGGGATAGGTAGGTCATAGGTTTAAATTCTTATAAAGATTGGTTATTTGATGAATCCACATAGGGAAGATGATCACACATTGTATTTGATGATAGTGGGAGAAAGTGTGCTCCCATTGGGGTAATATGATCAGACATTAGGATTTTTTGATGGTGAGAGAATTTGTGTCCCCATGGGGGGAAGATGATCACATTTTGGATTTGTTAGTAGTGTTGGGGTGTCATGATTGAACCTTAGGAAGGTATCCCATGATTGTAGAGATGTCAGGATTGGACCTTATAGATCTGTCCTATATAGCTTGTTCGAGAGATATGGATCAAAACATATTTATTTTGATGACATAGTTTAAGGTCAGGTGATAGGACTAATCCTTGTAGTTTAACATCACATGGTAAGGATTCTCATGTCGTGGAAGGAGAATCAATGAGGGATGGTGTGGGTCCTAACTGTGGAAGCTTCTTAGTGTATGAGTTTCATTCTAGATGGTGTGGGACTTATACATATGAGCTGTAATAGAATTGGAGGATGGTGTGGGGATTATGCATTTGAGCTTCCCTAGGTTTTGAAGATGGGTTGGGTCTTACACGTGTTAGTTACCCTGGCGATTAAGGATGGTGCAGGGATTATGAATGTGAGCTTCCATGGTGTTTGGGGGTATCATCCCAGTAATGGAGTTTCTTCCCAGGTGTGAATTTTCATCCCATGGTGGTAGAATATGGTGGCATCCCAAGATAATCATACATGGGGAATCATATGTTCATCACAAAGGGTAAGAATACAATTTAACATCATGTTATGAGGACTTTTTGATGCATTTTAACATCATAAAACAAGGACGTTGGGATTTTTAGTTTTACATGATGAATCTTGGATGTTGTTGGGGACTAAACAATTGGAGACCATTTCAATGAAGGAGGGGAATATTAGGCAATAGTCATCCCTACAAGGAAAGGTAGACAATTTCCCATGATAATTCTACCTCCAAGGCTTATATGTCTACTACTTATGGACCTCTATGTGGGGCATGTATTAAAAATTATTACGAGGGAGTTTCAATTAGGGTACTTAAAATTACGGTGCCTATGTTTTGGATCAAGATTCATTAGGGTTCCAGGGATTATGTTAAAAGTGTAAGGTAATGGTCTAGTTCATGCATAATGTAAAGAGGGTAGGCACAAGGGTTGATGATTCTAGTCGCATAGGAATTTTAGGTGTGGGTGAACATGTTTTAGAGGGGTATAGGGTCCCTAGGAACCCAACATTATTGAAAGGGTTCTTATTGAAATAAGGAATCATGGAGAGGCTGGGTGGATGGGGTGATCAATGGTTATGGTATCATGAAGGATGGAAGACTCACAAATGTTTGTGGAATCATGAAGGACAGGGGTCTCATGAAATTTTATCTTCTATGTAATAGGGTGGCCCTAACATGAAGTAAATTATTTTTTCCCATGGGGTTGGTTTCAAAAAGGATAATTATCTCATGAAACACCAAGATTCACAAAGGTATTTAATCTTACATGAAGGACATGTAACTTCTTGAAATACATCTCTAACATGGTTTAGGGTTTTAAAGAACCCATGGGAGGTGGTTTCATAAAAAAATGGATACTATTAGGAATTCATCTTTTCTTTTTCTCATAAAGTTTAGAGTTTCATTAATTCAAATAATTTTTCAAAAGATGAAAGGCCATGTCCCCCAAAATTTTGGACGTAGGCTTGTATTTATAGGCTTAGTGGAGATGTGAGAATTGATTTCATGAAATATAGTGTTTTTCATGGAAGTTTATAAATTTCAAAATAAAAGGTTCATTTCATGGATATACATATGCTATGTAGAGGTTACTACTTCAACCTTCACATTTTTTTGGTCGGATCTAAGGCCATCATTTTTTATTTGATAATCCCCCTTTCACTGGGTGAGGTGGAACCCTTACAAGGCCCAAAGTCTTAGAGATAATTACATGACCTGAAGGTCTTAGAGGGAATCACCCAGACAAGACAACTTGGAACTGCTCCTCCCTAGTATATGTCACGATATCAGCACTCTACATTTGCAGGGCATGTAGGCTAGCTGTCTTATGCAAAGCTGCACAGGACCGGTACCGATGGAAATTCCATACCCTCTCATTCTTCCAATTCCAGTTAGATCTTCTTTAGTGAATGCGCCTACCCTGAATCCTCATTTTAAGCCTTTCCCCTTGTAGTCTAATTGGTATATCTTCATTCATGTGGCCTGAAGTACCAAACAATACCTATTATAGTACCTTCACAGTGCCTATTACAGTGCCTTCTACAGTACTAATACAATACCCTGGAAATTTTTCTCTCTATAGATTCAGTCTTAGGTCTCTTGGATGCACCTGTCAAGTCCTTACCAACTGGGTTGAGGCTCATGTTTTCAACATTCACATGATTGGGTTACTTCCTTGAAGATACATGTGCTATGAAACGGTTACTGCCTCAACCTCTATGTGACTAGGAAAATTCCCTCTATATACATACTCTATGTGGTGGTTATTTCTTCAAGCTCCGCATAGATAGTGATTTTTATGAGGATCCACCATTTTTGAAGGTTTTGAACGTCATGGACATATAACCTTAGGTGGATTTTTGAGCTTCTTTGGCCTGTATTGCTTTTTAACTAGTATTTCATTTCTCGACCTCTCCTATTACACATTTATTTTTCCATAAATAAATCCTTCCCTCAGAATGGGAGTTGATGAGGAAGAGGAGGGTCAGATTCTAAGGAAAACCCGTAAAAATCGGAGATCTAAGATCCCTATTTATGAAACATGGTATGAACCAATGATTATAAATAAGAGTGGGTTTTCTGGGGGGGACATAATATTATCGAGAAAGATATTATAGTTATCACCTTTCTCAAAACTCAAGACTTTTGGGAGCATAAAAAATGTGGATGGACCTCCCCAAACTATTAAAATTGTTTATTTAAACTTCTTGTGTTCTTAAATATGTTTTTTTCTACATATAAATCATACCGATGAGACAACCAACAATAAATCCATAAGCCCATGAAAGTTATTCCCAGTGTGGGAAATATGGGACAAATAGAAGATTTCTCTCTTACATTAGAGTTCTAGATATGGGTCGAACAGTCAGGTCTAAATTGTTTATTGACCACTAGGAGAATCTTGTCTTGAAAAGATTCAGTTAGAGAATGGGGATATCTTTATGGATGAATTTATTGCTCATTGTTTTTTAGTGAAAAAATATAGACATTCCAATGTTGTTTAATTCTACCAAAACTAAGGGGATAAAGGGTGTGAACCAGGACAACCATGATTTCGAACACAAAAGGGGTAATAGAATGATAGAGGGTTACTACTGACCATGTTTAAAACATAGATTACACTATCATTTTATCATGTATGGGGATGAGAAAATGAGGGTCCACCAATAACCAAATTCCCAATAAGGGAACTATCAAAATATTTTCACATGTCTTTTAGGGTGTATTCCTAGGACAGTGGGTGAGCCGGTGTGGCTAGGAAACATTTCTATTAGGGGTCCCATTCATACATGAAAGATGATGGGGATCCAAATCCAGGAATATGTGAAGCATGGGGATGAATTGAGGTTATATTCAAATACATTTAAACGTTCTCAAGATTACACCACCTTGTTTTGTAGCACATTAGTTTGTAATATCAGTCTGAATGAAGTCCAGACTCATCTTCCATGGTGAGAATTTCATCAGATGTCGAGTGATGATCAATGAACTTGAATGGGGTGGTAGGTGACTAGAACCAACAGGGGGGATGTTATTCTTAGGAAAAGGTCTATGATGTTTTTCAATTTTTCATTATTCTATGAGGATAAAAGGTGTGTAGTTTAATGTCTTGTTGTAAACAAAATAAGTATGAATTTTAGAATCTTTTAGTGAGGATGATTTATTATACCATTTAATATCATGTGATTAGGGTTTTTATAGCACAGTTTAGCATCGTATGACTAGGAAATGTGAATCGATGTGAATAAATCTCAGTTTCTAATGGTATTGGTATGCATGATAAGGAAACAAAATTGGAAGCACCTCATATAGGATCTTATAAAGAAAATGGGAGATAATATTTGGATCTAATTTTTTCTTGAACTAATTGATTCCAATGAATGTAGCATATTTTTTTCTAGGGTTCATGGTGGATCTCATTGGCTTTTAACCTTTTTATTTACACCCCCATTTTTTACCATGTCCTGAGAGTGAGTTGGATGATGGGAGTCATTCCTTCTTCTCAGGTCACCCCTATGGTTTTTCAACCTAAATAATATATGCATCTCTTTCCTAGGGAATTTTAAAGTCATGCTTGTTGGACCAAGGTTGTTAGTTTAAAGTCATATAGACTGAAAAATATTTGAAAATTGTTTTAGTTCTTAATATTAGGACCATGGAGTTGTAAATATATGAAATGCATAATTCTTGGACCATGGAGTTGAAAATAGTTTAAGGTCATAATGCTTGGATCATGGTATTGCAAATAGTTTAAGGTCATAATGTTTAGAACATGGAGTTGTAAATAGTTTATGTTTATAATGCTTGGACTATAGAGTTTCAAATAGTTTATTGTCATAATTCTTGGACTAGAGAGTTGAAAATATTTTTAGGTCATAATTCTTAGACCAAGTGTTTTAAATAGTTTAATTTTTTAATGCTTGCACCATGTCCTTTCAAATAGTTTTAGGACATAATGCATGGACCATGAAGTTGAATATAGTTTATGGTCACAATGTTTTCATTGTGGAGTTGAAAATAGTTTAGGGTTATAATTATTGGAAATGGAGTTGGAAATAGTTGAAGGTAATAATGCCTCGACCATGGAGTTGAAAATAATTTAAGTTCATAATTCTTGGACCATGGAGTTTCAAATATATCAAGGTCATAATTCTTGGATCATGGAGTTTTAAATTGTTTAAGTTCATAATGATTACACCATGGAGTTGTGGATATTTTAAGGTCGTAATGCTTGGTCCATGGGGGAATGTATCAATGGAGTGTGTGTGGAATGGAAGTGTGGTAACCTGATATGAATTGAGGGCCAAGGAGACTTAATTCCATAAAGAACATCTCTGAGACAACATGTACATAGTTTAAGGTCATTATGCATTGACTTGGTCTATAAGTTTAAGGCCTTATAGTTCAGAACAAATATGTAATTATTTTTTTAAGGTACACCTGTGTCTCTGAATATTTAATAGGGAAATTCCTCTATGACTCTTAATCCCATGTGATCCAAGATCAGTATGAGAAACAAGGAGCAGTATGGAGTCCATGTTGTTTACATATGAGAACACAATAAGGTTGAAAGGTAGATGAATTAAGGAATTATCCAAAAGTTGTATACTTATATAGTCTTCATACATGAGTCCATAGGATTTATTACTATATAATATAATAAAGGAAGGTGAAAGGGAAGATAAATCATAACTACCATGATTTATATTGTGGAAAGGGGGGACCGATGGGTAGGGAGTATTGTTAACCATATTCAAAACATAGATTTTAAAATCACACCTGTCAAATATGAGGAGAAAAATGCTGGATCAATAGTTTACTATATTTGAAACATAGGAGTCATCATCTGTCACCAGGGATCCTTTGAGGAGTGTGACCTAAATGGTAGGTTTGCTAGTGTGGCCAGGAAATATTTCCATTAAGGGGGAATGTTCATATTAAAATGAATGATGGGTATCCAAATTAAAAGGTTCACAAAGTGAGAAATTGTAAGTGGGGAATGTCCCCTAGGATAAGGACATTGGGGACCACTCCACCCTATGATCTAACACTTTGGATTATGATAATAGTGGGGAAGGATTAATCCTGACGTTGAGGGGGAGAATCCCAATATTTGTTGGTGGTAGGGGATGGATCTAATATATGAGATTCGGGAATCCCAACATATCCCACGATAATGGGAATAAATCCATATGTAGTTCTGGAATTAGTCTTGATAGGAGACTAATTCTAAAAGGGTGGGGTCCTCTATGGTGAGGACGATGGATCATCTCATAATTATTATATGTAGAATCTTATGTTCATCACATAGGGTAAAGCTATAGTTTAATTTCATGTGTTGAGGACATTTTTTTATTCATCTCATATTTACAATATGAGCTATCATATGTTCATCACACATGGTAAGGCTACAATATAATATCATATACTAAGGGTATATTTTTTATTCAACTCATTTTTTCCAAATTATTCATCCTTTTTTTCGTATAGGGTAAGGCTATAGTTTAATTCCTTATACTGGGGGCATTAATTTTGATCATCCAATATTTTTCATATGAGGCATCCTATGTTCATCACAATAGGTAAGACTATAGTTTAACATCATTTGTTGAAGTCATTGATTTTGATCATCCCATATTTTCCATCTGAGGCATCATGTATTCCTCATATAGGGTAAGGATATAGTTTAACATCCCGTGTTGAGGATGTTTATTTTTACCATCCCATATTTTTCATATGAGGCATCTTATTTTCATCACATAGGGTAAGGCTACAGTTTGATGTCATTTTATAAGGGAATTGATTTTGATCATCCCATATTTTTCATATGAGGAATCCTATGTTAATCACATAGGGTAAAGCTACAGTTTAACGTTATGTACTGAGGAAGTTGGTTTTGATCATACCATATTTTTCATATGAGGTGTCCTATGTTCATCACATAGGGTAGGGATATAGTTTATTTTATTGTGCTGAGAATATTAATTTCGATCATCCCATACTTTTCATATAATAATTCCTAATTTTATCACATATGGTAAGGATATAATTTGATATCATGTGCTGAGGATATTTATTTTGATGATTCCATATTCTTCATAAGAGGCATCCTATTTTATCACATAGGTTAAGGCTGAATTTTAAATTCATGTACTGAGAACATTGATTTTGATCATCCCATATTTTTCAAATGAGGCATCCTATGTTCATCATAAAGGGAAAGGATATAGTTTAACATAATGTTTTGAAGATTTTGATTTTGATCATCCCATATTTTTCATATGAGGCATCTGATGTTCATCACATAGGGTAAGGCTATAATTTATTGTCATGTGATGAGGATGTCGAGACCTATAGTTTAGTGTCATATAGCTCAGACTATGGATACTATTAGTTTATGGTCATAGAGCTTGGAATATAGGGTGTTGGGTGTCTTATAGAGTCTTTTGATGAAAAAAGAGTGAAAACATGATGTGAATTAGGATCCAAGGTAGCTCATTTCCAAGCCAGAATCCCAGAAAAACTGCACACAATTAAATTCATGATGTTGGGGGAGGGGACACCTTTCTGTGTTTACAGTGGGGATGGACCTAGGATATGAGATCTGAGCATTTCTATATATCCCATGGGAATGGGAATCAAGGCACACATAATTTTAGAATAAGACGTGTTGGGAGACCAAAACCGAGGGGGTGGATTCCACTCGACCACAGATGAAATGAAAGAATGAAGGGGTAATTTGTTTTCTAAAACACTAGTGATGAAGAAAACTACGAGAATGAGGGGATAATGGGGCTGGATTCACATAGTTTAAGTTCATAATGCTTATAATTGAAGGTATATAGGTACATCAAGGATGTTTGGGTGCTATAAAATAGTTAAATCCTAATGCGAAGAAGGATCTAAGGAGTTCCTATACCACAAAAAGTAATCTTGAATCCAATTTTATGTAATTCATGTTCATGAGGCTTGGACCAGTGGGAGTCCCCAAAATAAGTTAGTTTTGAGGTTTGGCCAATTGTGTTGGATCCAGTAATCCCTAAACATTCCTTCAGGCATTGGAATCAAGCCATACCTAGTTCTAGGACACGATGCAGTAGAAGACCAATGCCAAAAGGGTGGAATCCTCTCTAATGAGGATACTAAATCATCTCATTTTTTAAATACGAGGCATAATATGTTCATAAAATAGTGTAAGGATATATTTTAATGTTGTATGTTGGGTACATTGGTTTTGGTCATCCCATATATTTTATATGAGGCATCCCATATTTGTTACACATGGTAAGGCTACAGTTTAACATCGTGTGTTGAGGATGTGAGTTTTTGTCATCCCATATTATTTATATGAGGAATACTACACATATATTAAGGTTACAATTATACATTGTGTTTTTAGGATGTTGTGATTTTTTGTTTAAATTCATATAGCTCGGACTATGGTTGTTGCTATTTTATGGCCATATATATCGAACCATGGGGTTGAAAAAGTTTATGGTCATAATGCTTGGACTAATTTGGTTGTAGTTTGAGGTCAAGTAGCTTTGACCATGAGGTTCATGCATATTACCGATTGAGGATCCTAACATTGGTGGGAGGTGTGATTTTCTCCCCATGCATAGTGATTAATGAGTATACACCATTGGAATTGACCTTATGAATAATTTAAGGGCCTTCCCTCTTTGGTTCTAGATTAAGCGTATATTTTCTAGGCATCATCGATGTTTTGAGATCCAGTACCATGTCATCCTGAAGGAAGGATCGGAGGAAAAACATCTTATTGAATGCTTGTTCTACTCGGTTCTAGTGCCTCTCTAAGTTAAATAGCACCCAAAGATTTCATTCCTCAAGAAATTCCAACTTCGATAAACAGAATTTATGTACCATATATGGAATTTTTTTATCATACATCTCCATTCAGAGTGATGGAAACTGAACCACTATTGTTAAAATTAATTATTTTTCTTAAACTTGGGATAATGGGGTTATTTGGGTGGAACATTGAGTTATTTTTGGATAATCATAAAGGGAATTATCGATTTCCTAAAGCCAATTTTTTTATTCAAGCCCACCATATTTCATTGGATTTTATTTTGCGTTTTTTTAATGCCTCAATCTTTCTATTTGCTAGCACATGATAATAAGAAATGTGGTTAGACCTGATTTTGTATTTGGTGCATAGCTTCTATGAATCAGGGGTTCAAAAGTTGGTTCCATTTTTTATGAAATAGTGTGAGGAACCCCAAACTAATGGATTATGTGGGAGATCAGAAACTTAATCACAGACCAGTTTTTGACTTCCTTGATGGGAACAACTTATTACCTCTTTAAAAATAATTCTTTTTTATTCAAAATGAACTTTTATTGTCAAATTTTTGCTGGTAGGTAGGGACTCGCAGTTTCGAGTCCCCAAACTACAAATGTATCATAATTCTTGGTGGTGTGGATAATATCTAGAAATTAAAGACAAAATGGAATGGACTGGAATTCATGACACCTCTTGTAGAACTCATTACTGTTGTGGACCATGGTGGGCCAAAATTAAGATAACCTTTGAATTTGGTGGGAGAGATTCAATCCTACTTGACGGGATCCACAGGACCTGACATGGTCCACTTTCATGACCTGATATATCTCCATCTCTTGGATTCAATGGTGGATTATTCAATAAAATCTACATTTATAGAGCGTTTTCTCAAGGTTAGGGTCACTCGGGAGGGTGAACTGTGTTTCACACCAGTGGATTTTCTCATGATTAGCTCAGCCTAGTTAGAGAATGTCATCTAGGAGAAGCTCAATAAATGGAGTCATACAATTAGGTGTTTCTTATACCATGGTATAATTTGAATGTTATTGCAAAAAAGTACTAGAAGTAATCTAATATACCTATAGGTTGAAATCATCATAATTAGTTGGGGATATGATCCTATGATGTGCCACATGAATGACCATTTCATCTTGGTCTATTTCTATAAGGGACATAACTAGGATTTCAAAATAATTGGCTTGACCATTTTGTGACCAAGGAATGTGGTATACCTTTAGCTGGGAAGGTAACTGGGCCATTTTCTGTTGAGGCTATTCTAATAAGGGAACAAATTCTTCCTTTCTGATGATGTAGTAATAATTGAAATGATTAATGACTAGTTATAATTCTACCTTAACATTTAAATAGGGGAAATCAATCTCAAGAACTAACTAAAGACCATTAATAAGATCATGATACCATACCTGATTGTTAGTCTATCCTTCTAACAACAAGAATGAGTATGGAAGGATGGCCTATACTGGGGTGCTCAAGATGATCCCCAAGCCTACTCTATTGAGTTTGGGGTCATTGATCCTTCTATTGATTACACTCTAAAAGGAACCATCGAATTGAATATGCCAACATGGTGTAGACTAATTTAATGTTATAATGGATTCATTTGGGATATAAACATCCATGATAAGTTTCTAGATGGTAAGATATATAGCTATGAAATATGCTAGAGAGTGGTTCTTGAAAACATTATATGGGACGAAACTAATATAGAAAAACTAAAGGATTACCACCCATTTTTTCAATCACCCTATCTAAATGGGGAAGTTAAGTATGTACTTAATCTAGTCAACATGGGACACCAACTATATGTCATGGTGTTGGAAGTAATGTAATAACATATATACTATGAAATGCAATAAAATTATTATTGATGGGGGGTATCTAGTCTTCATGTCGAGGATCATGAGACTAAGAAAACATAGGATGTTTCCCATGCACTCGTTGTTTTTATGATCTAGAAGGGCACTGAGGTACCATTAAATGGTAGTCACGTAAAGGACCAGAGGCTTCCTTGAGACTACTGACATCTGATCTGGAGGTTGTAGTAGATAATTATTAATATCCTCAAAGGAAATCAAGTAATTCTCATCCCAACGGAATGTGGTTCCTTTATTTATGATCCTCATGAAGGGATTAAACATTCCATCCAGATTTGAAATAAATATGTGAATATAGGCAAGTTTCATTGAAGGCCCCATAACTCTTGAAGGTTTCTTGGAGGAGGCATTTGGTTGATATCCTGGATTTTCTTAGGATCAATATCGAGGTCCTTATATCTGATGAAAAATACAAGAAAATTTCTAGGGGTAACACAAAATGCACACTTAAAAGGGTTTAATTTCAAGTGGTGGGGATGGAGAATGTTTAATACTTTATCAAGATCTTTGAGATGGTCCTATCACTAGTGATATTTAACCAGTAAATCATATATGTAACACTCCACTAACAACCTAAGAAGGTTTATGAATATATAGTTCATGGAATGTTGGTAAGTGGATCTAGAATTATTCATGTTGAAAGGAATTACATGGTAGAAAAAATTTCCTCGGGTGCACTAAGGGATTTGGAAACCTCATCCTATAGGGCCATCTAGATCTGATTATATGAGGAGTAATCATCCATTAAGGAGAGGGACTAGAACCCATATGTAGAATCAATAAACGGATCTTTCTTGTGAATGGTACATTAATCCTTCATAAAATGGTAGTTTAGGTCCTAAATATTAGTGCACACTATGATATTCCCATTATTATTTTAGATCGGGAGAATGTTGGCCAACCATCTTTGGTACTAGATCACTCTAATGAATTTGGCTTTAATAATATTTTCATATTCGACCATAGCCATGGAACCGTGGGAGGGGTTCATTTTTTATGGGAGGTTATTCAAACCTGTATTGACCCACCAAGAGGCCAAGGTGATATATTAAACCTAGGTATTGAGCCCCGGAATCCCATTATAGCTCTAGGAGAACACATCAAAATGTTGGTTTAGGAAGGACACATATTTAGTTTTTTTGTCTGATGACATAGTTGCAATGATCAGTGTTGGATTCAAATAATCTTTAGTGATGAGGTTAACCTGAGTCTAATTATTAAAAATGGAGGAGACAACCTCTTCAAATTCCGTAGGGGAATCTTCTATATCCCCTTCGTCATTTAAGATATAAGGGTCAGAGGGAGGAAGTAACACTCTTGAGACTACCAATCTAAGAAAAGCATTGGAACCCAATACTATCAGGAAAGAGTCTTCAATAACGAATTATTTCTCCATGGATACTATAGAGACAAAGGCCTACAATACAATTCCATTTGGTTTCCTACTATAAGGTGAATTCCTGACATTAAAGCAATGATGATGGGTTGATTTCCATTGAATCATCCCCACTTTGTAGAACATGTAAGAATGTCCTGGATCAGGGTTCATGGGGAGAACCACTTAGTAGTTTAATTGGGTATGGAATTTTGATATTGGTTGGGCCTTCCCAGTGTAAGAGTATAAGTTAATTTTTTAAAACTCTTTCTTGGAGACGGTGAATCAACTTCCCATGTTCAGATTCATGGGTTTTAGCTTATGGATTGGGAGGAAAAAGTTTCCATTCATGTCTACTTAGGGATATTATATAGTTGATGTCATATCATTGGGGGTGTTGATACACTCAACCCCATCAATCCGGGGTTTCATTCCCTCCCTTTTTTAGTACATGATATCCAAATAATGGGAATCACAAGAGCTGAAGCAGGATGGATCACCATAAAGTAACCCTACTCGGTCATCAAGGGAGTATTTGAGAAATTGGTGGTATGAAGTAGAGACTGCTGCATGAAGATGGAGGAAATACCTTCTCGAAATGGTATTTTAGTCCATATCTCACTAGACACAAAAAAATTAGTGTTTTCCACCAAGACACTGAATTGTATATATAGCTTAATTTTTCTACATAGAACCTACTCTATGTTATCATACTTTTGAATTTTTAGGTTGGATGGGATCAAATCCTCTTCTATGATCACCATATTGTGTATTTCTCAATTTGGGATGATATTAATCCCACAATGAGTATCCACTAGGATGTGGTGAACTCCACACCATTGAATTGGCCAGTGATATACCACAGGTATATGTTCCCCTGATGGTAGCACCCTCAACATCTTTGGAAAATTAAATGATATCCTGAGACTCTTCTAATCTATATTTTTCTACATAATAGGACTTGAAAATGTCTACCTCATTATAGAAATGAAGAAGTCTCTTCTATGATTCAATAAGGGCCTCACACATCTTATTCGACAAGTGGATTGCCACAAGGATTGAGAACCTTGCGGGTATACTGTTGTGGTGCTTCAACACATCATACTTATTGTTAAAGGGAATATTTTTTCCTATATAGGGTTTTTTTTACAAGATGTGTAATGGGTTCTATAGGATGAGGTTTTGGGAGATGGATAGTGGTGGTTATATTTTCTATTGCTTGGTTTTCTTGCTCTGAACATTTGACGGTTGGGAAATAAATGGCTAAGGTTGGGCCCTACATGGACGCGGTTGATCAATGTGTGGTCATGTTTATATCACATAGTCAACTAATATAGTTGACTATGTAGGTGCACCCAATGAATTGAATTGTGAGAATTTTACTTTTTGATACCTATATGAGGTCTAGTTCCTAGTTTTATTAGTATGAACATCTTAGTTTTAAGTACTAGCATACACATTCTTTTATCCAGAAACACTAGCATGAACATTCAATCAGACATTGTGTCCGCTACCTCTTATTTGATGGCACTGACTAGAGTTTACTAAAGAGTTCACATGGATTTTCTCATCACTGAGTTTTTTATAGTGATCTATCAGTTCGGCAATGGTCATAGATGCATACATTGGATCCTCATCAATAGAATATTCCAGGGTTGGATAAACTTTGAGTTCATTTTCCAATTCCAAAGGCATGAAGTCAAAAAGGATATGGGGTGGTTTAAAAACTAATGTGGGACTCTAATTTCTCTTACACTGAGGAATCATATTATTTTAAGAAATGGGAGGCTGCGACATAGACGTGGAGGCAGAAGCCAAAGGAGACACGGTGGCTATGGGAGGTTCTAGTCTTCTCAAGTAGTCATGGATGATAACATGTGCATTAGTGACTATCTTCCAAGCCAAATAGTTGTTTTAATTTTGTTCTCATTATCCCAGAGACTAATACCACTCACCATAGCCATTGTTGTCACTGTCGAGGTATGTAGAGACTTGTGCTACCTTTGTTTGGACATCTCCCAATATAACTAATCCATGATCCACTTGGTCCTCAGTCCACAAATTAAAGACAAATCATTATATTATGGAATGTCTAATGATTATATAAAATAGGAAGCGGTTGGAATGATTAGTGAGTTGGGTCTCTTGGGATCTCTTTAATTTTGAAAATTTCTAAATCCCTTTTTCTAGGGTATAGATAAATTACCTGAGACCTGTGCATCCTTAAATGAGTAGGTCTTATTATTTCTTCAAACAATATTAACCATGGGTTCCTAGCCCTGATGAAGTTCAATGGTAGCATTCTCTCAGTGAGGCTATGATGTGAGAGTCTACGCCTGATGAGGATGTTCTTGGAGAGGCTCATCTAGCAAAGGAGAATGTAGGTGAACCAGTTAAAGAGCTTCTATATGCACAAAAATAGCCATTTCTAATTTCATAGGGCTTTGATCACGAGTTTTAAGGGGTAATGGGCATTAATGTTTCTTGGTCAACTACAAGACTTCTTCCAGATGCTGATATTTTTCAGGAAACTCTTGAAATATTCTTTTGTAATTCAGATATATGAGTTTAGGGAAAAATCATCTTTGACATTATCAACACAGATCATTAGAAGTTTTTCTTAAGAAATATTCATGACAAGTGAGTACTTGAGTCCCTTCTATAAAGCAATGAAGTCATAAACTCACTCATCAAGCCTCTTCTTTCATTTAGAGAGTTTTGTGATGTTGTTATTGCATAAAGTGGATCTGAACTAGTAGATTATCTTCTTACAAAGATCCTCCCAATTATAAATAGATCTAGGTCAAATTAGTTATCCCATAAAATTTTTTCCGTTATAGAGTTTGAATGAAAAATGGGTCTTAGAGGCTTATTTCTATTCTGAAGACCCAAATATTGGGTTGCATCATGAGGTGAAGTGGAACAAATGTTGCAGTAGATCACCTATCTTGTTGAATGGGGTGAATCTTGGATTAGAGAATTTTGGCGGTGGGCACATTTAGTCCACCCATTCCAAATAAGGCTTTCCATCAAGAGAAATTTAAACTTATCTCATTTCTATAGCCTTAATGAGGGTTGTGAGAGTAGCTATCACATCATCCTGGTGAGGGTTTTTGGTCACCAGTTCTTTGACTGGATCATCGTTCTGAGAGGCGGGGTGGCCTCAATCTTAATGTGGATAAGCATGCTACTAGAATGGAGCAGGTGACTTATATCTCAATTATTTTTCATATCCACTAAATTATACCAATATTGGATGCACGAGGACACCTAGTTCAAACATGTTCACCTAGAAAAAAATGGACTAGATGCACAACTAGGGGAGAGATAGGGTACATTTTGACATTTTTATGATCCTGGTGATGCTCATAGATAAACACGATGGTAATCCTCATATATTCTTCATGATATTATAGAAAATATGTTATCCTTGAGTCTAAATCAGATTCTAATGTGATCTCAGATAGAAAAATGGGATCAATGATCCCCTTTCTGGTTTTTATATATCAGTGGGAAGCATCAATGTCTCATTAGGGGACTCCCAAGTCCCCACACTAGTCTCTATTGACAACTACGAGGTCATGTTGGGGGATCCACCCGGTATTGTGTTGCACCGTAGGGTGTGTTCCCTCTTTCATGACCTAGGTAGGTGGTCTAGTTTTTATAATCCTCAGGTGGTTCAATTGTGATGAAATTCACCATGACAGATTTTATAGTAGAACATTCACTATCAGAGGGTGTGTAGGACTGGAAATCCTATTGTTTTCATGGGACAAGGCTGATATGGAGGGAATCATACTACCCCCAACCTTTGATATGGACATGTTGAGAGGCCTCTTCCATGAATCATCAAATTATAGTGAGGATCATGGTGAATGTGATCTGGAATGTTGGGAGGTATATGTATGCACTAGGGAACTAAGATACTGTGAGTGATGTGATGTCAACACTCCTGAATTTTTAGCGGATGGAATCGATATGTTCATGTATTTCTAGTTAGGTTAGTTGGTGATCATTAAGGTGGGTTAGCATCGACCAAATATTCTGGAAAATGTATACTTAACGGTCCTCAGTGAGGGACTCTAGGATAATAAATTTTAGGGTTTCAGGTTTCCAAAACATAAAAGGTAGCTGGTTGGGTTACAAGATCCCCTGGAATTTCTCTTGATCATTAACCATAGGATTTTCCTACTCTTAATCAACCCAAACCCCAAATGGTGTTGGTTAGTAAACTGTCAATGACACTGATGAATACCTATATTGTTGTTTATTTTTTTGAAGTTGGTGTGTCACACAAGCTAATTGTACTATTAACATTGGAATATCTTTCAGAGGCATGTCCAGCATAAAGATAATGTCAATTTAGGATGGTATTTTCATAATTTTCTCATTAGAGATAGTGTTAAAATCCCGTTAGGAATCAGGGTAGTTTTCACCATCATATGAGGGAATCAATCAACACCCAGACGCATTATAACACCCCGAGCTTCCACGGTACTCTTCTCTTTCAATAATGCAATAGCTTGCATTGTACGCAAGATCGAGATTCTAACACACCGCGACTAATCAAAATAGCCATTATGAATAGTAATACACACTTTTTGAAATTTTATATATTTTATATTTCAAAATGGACTTCATTTTTGGATTCGGAATGTCGAAATTAGCCTATGTTGAATTTTTTGTAATTTTCTGAGAACTTCGAAATTTTTATGAATAATGAAAAATACTTAAAACAACTTTTTTAATCAAAATAATTTATAGTGATAAGTTATACTATTGAGTGGTTTTATAGAATAATTATAATATATTTTTACCATTTTATCCAATGGTGTTCATTATAATTAATTTCACTTTGAAATTGGACATAAACAATTGTCAATCTTTTGATATATATTATTTCTTAAAAACACCTTATTTGTTGTGACAACAGGAATTAATTATAAAATTAATTCATGCAACTTATATGTTTGTATTTTAATAAAATAGACATCATTTTTGAATTCGGAATATCAATTGTAGCTTAGGGTGACATTTTGGCATTGTTCTGAAAAACTTCAATTTTTGATGAATAGTGAAACCACTAAGTGGTAGTTAAATAACTGATTTTTCGTTTAAATGAAATATTACCACTTTTGTGATTTTATTTTCAAAAATACGACATACATGGTTGTCATTAGAAAGTAAAATGTGGTTCAATGGGATTAATATAAATTTTTTGGTGAATAGTAACTTTTAAGTTTAATTAATCACGATTAAAGGTAATTAGTAAAATTTAAGGTAAAAATGGTATTATAAAAATATGAAATGACCTTTAAACTTGTCCTACCACTATTGTATGTGTCATGGCCGACCAATAAAATCCATGGGTCAACTTGGGGACCCCATGGAGCCACTTTGGTTGGAAAATGACATAAATTACTTTTATTTAAAGTTAAAATAAAAATGTCACAAACATTAGTTGTTTTACTAAAAAAATTAAATGGGGTTATACAAGTCATATATTTGACTATAAATATTAATTAGAAAGATAAAACGATTTCCTACATCAATATAGTTTTTTTATAATTTTTAGACATTAAATAAATTAAATTATTTATGACACCATGATGATGCAACGATTACCTCATTAATTAATGATTTAAATAAAATGAAAAGATAATGTAAAATCCAAGTATTACACTTTTAAAAAACCTATTTTATGAGTATATTTCGAACCCTTATCACCTTATCCTCTAATTTTATAAGTGTGGAACCTTTAGAATCCGAAATTCATTGTATAATAAAGTAACATTTTATTACTTTCCAAGAGTGCCCCTCCTCTCCACTTCTAAAAGGCCCCCACCACTACCACCTTACTCACACTTTCAAAGCCCTTTCGCTCGGCCAACCTCTGCCCAAATACTCTCCCAAAATCCCTAACTTACTCCTAGAAGCCTCAATTTGGGAATAATTATTCCCAAGGAAGCCTTTGGCTCAAATCAAAAGAGTTACCCGATTTTAAGGTAATGTCTTCTCTTATGTTATTTTGTTTTATTTTGCTTATCCAACCCCCTACACTCTTTCTATTCATTTAATATGTAACAACACCAGTATCCTAAATATACTAGGATGTTGTTATAAGAATTATACAAGCTAAAATTACACACACCAACATATAATGGTTAAAGAACATACTGTTTCTGTGGATGGAAAATTTCTGCCTCACGAAACGATGATTGTTCAACACTCATATAACACCTCTAATGGTGGCCATTTTGAAGACACTATTTTCATATATGATATATATATTATGTTTAGGTTTTCCTTATGCTTCTTTATTTCTCATTTGTGGCATAATTTATGATTTCCATTATGGGTAAACGAGATAATTTCATTTTAGGAAGTGCGGAATACCGCCCCCTCAAAGTGATTTGAATAGTTAATGCCATATGTGGGATGTATAAAGGATGGAGTAAATGGTATTATACACTATATTATACTGGAATTATATTATACATTTATATCATTATGATTTCATTCCATTAAATACGAAATAGAAATGAAAGTAGCGTTCATGCGTACGTACGGCTTACCGTCTCCATGAACGGTGCATTTCATTTCTTACCTATAAATGTTACGTAATATTATAAATGAATGTATATACTGGATATATATGTTATATATGATATCTAAATCATGAAGATAATTCTGGATATAATGTATATTTCACCACATGAACAAATTGTAATTATAAGACGTTTATTTTTGACTCAAGTACCAAAGATCGACAAAACGACCGTTATTAAATTAAATAATTACATAATGTTCATAAAATGGTAATAAGTGATATAAAAGGATTAAAAAACTTGAAAAAGGTTCTTAAGAAATTATAAATTAACTCTTGTTTATTATTTAGGAGCATAAAGAATGGTCGAGTCAAGACAGGACGCAAGGTAAGGGAACTTCTTAACCCAATTTCAATTCTTTGGGTTAATCTCCTACTTTCAAATTATGTCATGATATTATTATGTCCTATCATGTATTTATACTTTATTTATGTGTACATATATTTAATACACATAATAGATCTATGTTATTTTAAAAATGATCTTTTTAAGTACTTAGTCTCAATCTCCTTTCATTGAGGCATATTTGGATTTATACACAACTTTCTTTTATACGGTGTATAAACCCCTTTGACATTTACGTTTATTCAAAAGGAATCTTTTTTATACGAAGAGTTTTACTAAACAACGAAAAGGGAATGTTTTTCTTTCCGTACATATGCGGCGACAACGAATTCTCCGCCGCAGTGACCATTATTTGAGTTTCGGCTTCTTCTACAAGCCATAACTTTTTTTAAATGAAAAATAAATACAAAGTTTTACTTTTCTTTTATTTTAGTATTGAAAATGGTTTTGAAAATGTTTTTATTATATCAATGTGTTTTATTAATATCTTGTGATTGAAATGTGGACATTTTATGTTTCCTTTATGCATGTTTTATGTGATATGATTATGTTATGGTTTATGATATGATTAAACCTATTCATACGAGGAATGCATTGGACATAATATGTGACGGGTGGAGCCCTCTATAGATCCTCGATGCATTGGTAGGTCTCATGAGACAAACTAGTGTCTTGGAACGAGGCCTTGACAAATTCTTATTGTAGACTTTGCACGAGGCCTTGGCTACGTGGTTATGATAGTCTGGCATTATGCATTCTATCATTATGAAAGTGGTTATTGATATTTATGATTACTCGACTAGTAGAATATCCATGTGAGTAAGTAAATGGAATTATTTAATTTTACTTTTGCCATATTATTCTAATGTTCATGTTTCAAAGGCTTTTTTTAGTTATTCATTTCCTTAAATGTTAATGTTTATTTATGAAAGCTTCCTCTATGTTGTTATCCTTACTGAGCATCTGAGCTCACCCCTTTCAATGTTTTAATTTTTCCAGGATGTGAAGAAGTATATTATGAATGACCTGCAGGGATAATATAAGGGGATATGAAGAGAAGATGTTGTAGTTTTGTTTTACTTTATGATGTAATGTAATACTTATGAATGTATCTGGTGTTTCCAAGGCTACTAAACTAATCGGTCTTTGGAGACTTGATCTTTTGAGATCATGCCAATGTTACGAAGTAATGCATCGACGCTGGGTAGCTGGGGTCGGGGCATTACACGCATCTACCACTGCTTATGTAGAGGTGGAGAGGAGTTAAGATGATAGTGGAAGATATGACTTCACTACTAGTCCTTGGAAAGAATTAGAAAAATCCTCTACATGCAATTACCTGTGGAGGGATTTAGGGATTTTGTAGATCTTGACATTGGGTATTGTTATGCCTAATTGATGTGATTCTTCCCCCATATCTGGTAGTGTAGGTGAATAATCCTTCATCAAGTCATCCATTTTCTCAATATTTTTGATATTAATGGTTACACAACATTTACCATGGTTCTAACTTTAATTGAATAGGATTTCTCCATGAACTAGTTGATGGTTGTTACATGGTTTTATTCCACATCCATTGCAACCTACGTCATGGGAACATCCCCCATCGTGGTTTCTTGTCCTTATTCCATTGGATGGTTCTTCAGAGCAGGGTATATATTTGGCATGACTAGGAACTCAATGAGGTTTTGATGCCTCAAGATCCTTACAGGCCATATCCCAAGTAGAAATGACCACTACGTGTTTCTATTAATGAATAAGAGAGTTTATTACCCTCCATTGGATGACCGTGGAGGGTGATATGGGAAACATGCACCCTATAGTTGTTGTAGAGGCGGTATTCATAGGGGAAAAATAGTTGTGTGGGATTGACACACTATTAGTCCCCCTACCCCCCTTCATGTTGGAGGAGGGTCATTGTGCGTCTGTTATAGCTTGGGTCCTATGGAAATATATAGAGCCACCATCAGTAAATGCACCATGAATGTGATTCCCAACATTCCCAATATCATTATTCCTTCTCCAATGTTGAGGAATGTTCCACATTAATAATTACTTGGATTAGGGATTCCCAATGACCTTAGTTTTCTCCCAACTGGAGGAGTGGAGTTTCAAATCAGGCCCACAATCTTTCTGGTGAGGGTGTGGTATCGAATATATGGATCTGATCATGCTCAAATCTCATATTTCCCATCATTACCGATCGACTCACCATTGATGGAAAAAAATTCACATAGGGCCCATAATTTTTTCAAATACTTATCACTGGGGATATATATCTGTTGTTTCTTTCCCCATATTCCATCTTTTCAAAGGTGGGTGGCCTCCTTCACTGTGATTGGTGATTTTGTATCTTTGATAAAAATGTGATGAGGTGATTTTGGTTTCTAATTCCAAGGATTTATCTTTAGATACTATTTCTTAGTTCATGTCCCTCCTGAATATTTATGTCATGTTCATAAAATTCTTTCTCAATGCCACCCCAAGGTGGATGTTTGTTACTTATGCAGCTTTTGTCTCAATAAGGAATAAACCTATGGTGTGATTAGATGGTAATGTTGGGAATATATTATAATTTATGCATGTTGGGTGCATTGGTCACTTATAAAGTCTTCCTATTTTGATGTCAAGGTTATATCATGTGTTAGGTTTCTTAGGAATGAAACAGAAGGTATCTTGTGTAATCCATGGGGTAGTTAATGTCAGGTATGTAAAGAAATGTTTATCATTTTTTCCATGGAATATCATGTTTATTGTATGGGGTTGAGATATCGGGTTGATCATAGGTTTCAATTCTTGTGAAGATAAGTTGGTTTCATGTTTAACATCATTTGGAGATATGTTTTTAGTGTGTTCCCATGGGGAAGAAGATCAACCTTGTATTTGATTAGAGTGGGAGAAACTGTGCCCTTGTTAGAGGAAGATGATCACATTTTGGGATTTGTTGATGGTGACAAAATGTGTTCCCCCATGGGGAAAAGATGATCATACATTGGGATTTTTTGGTAGTGTTAGGGTGCTAAGATTAATCCTCAGAAAGGTATCCTAGGTTTTTGGAGATGTCAACATTGAACCTCATGGAGGGTTCTTACATTCCTAGTTTAAGAGATAGGGATAAAAACCCAGGTAGTTAGATTTTATAGTATAAGTACATGTGATAGGACTAGTTCAGACAGTTTAACATCAGGCAGTAAAGAAACTTGTGTCACAGAAGGAACTTCCATGAGGGATGGTGTGGGAATTATGTGTGGAAGATTTCCAGTGTTGGAGTTTCATTCCAAAAGGTGCGGGGCTTCTACATATGGGATGGCCTTCTATTGGAGGATGGTTTGGGTATTGTGAATGTGATTTGTTCTATTATTTAAGGATAATTTGTGGATTGTGAATGTGATCAGCCCTAGTGTTTAAGGATGGTGTGTGTACTACACAAGTGAGGATCCCTAGTGTATGAGGGTCTCATCCCAAGTGTGAAGGATCATCCCAAGAATGATGTTTCATCCTATGGTGGTGGATGATAGTGAAATACCATAATGATAAAACATAGGTCATTATATGTCCATTCTATAGGGTAATACTATATCTTAAAACCATGTACTAAGGATAATTCCATGAATTTTAAAATCATATAACTGGGATGTTGGTGTATATAGTTTTACGTCATGAATCTCAGACATTGTTGGGGCCAACTACCGGGGAGACCATTTCGTAGTAGGATAGGAAGTTCTGGTATAAAGACTCTCTACCAAGAATGGTGTAATATTTCCCATGATGATGAATCCTTCAGGGATTACATGTCTTCTGCTCATGCATCTCTGGGTGAGCATGGTGTAAAAAATCCATGGAGGAGTGACAATCTGTGGTCCTAGCATTTGGTTTCATGTGATTAGGATAAACGATAATTAGGGTGCCAATACTTAGGAGAAAAAAGTAGGGTAGTGGTCCAGTAAATGCTTCAAACAAGGGGGGAAATACAGGGGTAGATGATAATGGTTTAACGGGAATTTGAGTTTTGGATGAAATGGTTTTGGAGGGGTATAGTGTAACAACCCAAACTTTTTATTAATGAAAATTCCTCTTGATCTGATTAAATTTCCTATTATGTAAAATGGTTATATAAGAAATATTCACTTCTTTTGTTTTATTTTTTTGGATTATAGAATACCATTATGAATTTTTACCATTGCAAATATATTCTTTGAATAATAATCACATGATTAGTATAAATATATTGATTTAACAAATCTAATTTACTTAAAAAAAGGAAGTGATGGCCTCATCCAGTAGAATTGCTCCATACGAAGCCCAATTGTAAAAGCTTGGAAAGGAGGTGGAGTCACTAGGCTTTTCTCTTAACCAAGCCCAAGTAGAGCTTTAATATGTTATGCTCAAATAGAACCTCCTATGGTAAAAGTGGAAGTTAATATTGATTACCACCCGAGTGATGTTATCTCAGCCACCACAAGAGTCTCTCACCATCGCACACCTTAACCTTTGGTCTTATGTGGGTGTTATAAGGGGTTATGTAACAAGACCCTATCACTGTGATTATGTGCATTATTTTTTGTATAGAATAAATAATATACATTCATTTTATTATTGTTTCTTTGTAAATAGATTTTAAATAACAAATAGTATTTTTAGTTAATATTCAATTAAGATATCTATTTTGATGAATAAATAGATTTTTGAATTATATAATATTTTAATAAAATATTATTACTAAATTAATTTTTATTATATATAAACTATCGTATAATTTTTATGAATACAATTGTGATTTTTATTAAGGTTTGAAATCTGTTTTTCTCAAAACCCATGAATTCTCGATAAGTGTTGGTTTTCATTTCAAAATTAAAAATTCAAATATTTTGAAAATTATTTAGATAAAATGAATATTATTTTTGGAAACAAGATGTCAAAATTATCCAACATTGATTTTTTCATAATAATCTGAGACAGAAGAATTTTTTAGTAAAAATTAAATACCGTTTAATTATATAATGTGTTTTATGACATCATAATGACCCAATAGTAATGTAATAAAATACTATAAGTGGGATTTCCGGCCAATATATGTTTTAACACTAAAATAATGGGATTTTAGGTTTGTTTGAATTATTTTACAAAGCATTGGTGGACCCACTAAGACTTATAAAACATTTTATCTTTTTAAATTGTTTTCCTTGAGTGTGTGACTCACCTCCACAAAAGAAAGCCTAAAATTTTAATAAGTTAGTCCATTAGCCTTATAAAATAATTTTTTCCACTAAATTTTTTTAAAAAACATGGGAAAACCCATGGGTTGGTTTGTGGTTTTTATTATTTTAATATGTGGTGTCCAAAACATAAATAATAAATAATTTCTTCTCTTTTCCTATATAAACCCACCCAAGCTCCCACTTAATCTTCACTAAAAGCCTTTGAAGGTAGAAAAAAATCTTCCCTACTCTCTCCAAAATACTCCTAAGGCACCCCAATCTCCCAATAATCCTCTCTCAATCCTCTCCCAAGACTTTGGGATCACACTTCCAAGTAAGGGATTTCTTCTATTCTCATTTTTTTCTAAATTTCATCATGTTGTTATACGCTTTTATTTTTAATTAAAAATGTTAGGGTATGATTTATCACCTCAACAATACTTCCCACCTTATGTTTTCATGATGATATACCCCTTTATCTCTCATTTATTCCTTCCATGTACACCCGTTACGATGCCAAAATTCCGCAAGGAATTTCTCTCTTCTCATTTACATTCAAGCAATTATTTTGTATTGTGAATATAAATTACATTACATATGTTGAGACATGTATCTATATGACCCCCTTAAATTAAATTACATGTAAAAATTATGAGACACCCCTTTCTCTCTCATCAACCTTTTTTATGAATTCTTATGTCACGTCGTTATGCTGCCGAAAGTGCACCACGATTTTCCAAGCCAAAGTTATTATATAGTGAAAACCATGACCATTTCTCTATCAAGGGTATTCAACTTTATGCACATTTTCTTCTTTATTATATAGTTTCATGTATTAATTCCACATTAATTTATCGTGGAATAAATTATGATGTTTGACGAATCCGTGTTATATGATCCATGTGGCACACTTATGCATGAAATGAAATGATTAAGAAGGGTGCACCCTGATAGCACTCCAATGCATTGGGTGAAGATTAGTATCAAGGTAAATCATGTGAAATGAGGGTTTAATAATGATAATTCATGTTCAATGAGTTTTTACTCATACTCCATGTGCAATGAGCCTTGTCCCATGCTAATAACATGTTAAGTGTTGTTGCCACATTTCAATGTTATAATAATAATTCTATATCATGCCTCTATGTTCATGTTTCTATTATGCTTCCTTGATATTCCTATATCCTAACATATACTATATTATTTATGTTATTCCATTTTTCAACCTTACTAGTCTTTATAGCTCACCATTTTAACATGTATGTTCTCATGTTATCCCATGCAATTCTATGTACAAAAGAATGTGCGTGGTTATGTAAAAGAAGTTTTAAGTAAATATGTGTATTTCATGTTTTAAGTTGTTATGTAATGTTCCTAATTCTCAAATAAAATAGACCTATAGATATTCTATGTTGAATAAAGTGATTATTTTAGGTAATAAATTATGTTTTTAAGTGTGAAATAAAGAGCAGGGTTTCTATAGTTGGTAATAGAGGATTGGTTTAGTTATTTTTGGGATTAGGATTAGCAAAAACTAGGGAAAGAATTAGGGATAACACTAAGTACAATAAAAACATCCATAAATTTTGGTGAGTAATTAGTAATTAGTTTTTCAAACAAATACATTCCTGTCTGGATACGATCAGGTAGAGGAAAATCTGGAAGAAATATATCTTGGGGTAAAACCAGAAAACACCACTTCAAGCTAGACTCGAATGGGAATTGGTGCATGATAATGGGCCTTATTGCATTCTTTGTTACAACACTCCCAGGGGATATGCTTCGGTAAATTAATAAGCTTAGTATGAACCATTATTAAGGGAATTAAAAAAAACCTAAGAATATATGGTGGGAAGTAGATCATGGATAATATAGATGGAAGCCTATAAATTCATATGTTTAGAAAATAAAAGTAATTTATAATTCATCAATTTTTATCTGTGGATTACCCTTTAAGTTTTACCCTTAACTTTCCTTTTATTCTAGACAATGGCTAGTAATAAGAAGAAACAGGCTAACAACCGATGTGAAGATCAATGTGATGACTATTCTAATGAGATGCCCAATCTGATGGGAGTGGGAATCATGAACTTTTTCACGATACTCTCTTAGTCAACTAAAGATTTGAATAGAAATATGGGCCAAGATGAACATTCAACCCCCCCATCACTAAGAAAGAACAAGTTGTAATTGAGAGCTTCATGAGATAAAGGCCTTTTATTTTGAATGGATCATCTGATCCCACAATTTCCAAAAAATGGATCAACTCCATTGAGAAGATATTCTCCATAATTTAATGTTCCGAACAAGGGAAGGATCTTATGGACGCTTATCATATGGAGGGTGAAGCTGATTAATGGTGGATATTGGTCAAAAATACAAATCCTGAGGAATAGATGGAGGTGTTGGAATGGAAGGATTTCTGTAAAATGTTTTTTGATAAATATTATCCATGCACCCTCCGACATAAGATGTATATGGACTTCCTTTACCTCAATAAATAAGACGAATAATCCATCAGAGCATATGAGGAAAACATCATAAGTCTTGCACAATATGCCTTCAGCTTTGTCATTACCCCTAAATGCAAGGTTGATTGCTTCTTTTGTGGGCTAAAACCTAGCCTACAAAAATCCCTGGTGATCCATGACTTAGATAGCTACGAGTAAATTGACTGATGTGCCCTCAATGTCAAAAATGGAGATTGACGAATCCCAAGGGTATCATCGGTATAAGAAGTGCATAGTGGAATTTAATTCGGGCGGTCCAATGGATAAATCCAATGGTGCTAGAAAATCTAGCACCCCAGTTTCCAAAGGTTCGGAGAGAATCACCCTGGAAATTCCTAGAAGGGGATGGAGAAATGATTTAGATGTGGAATGGAAGGGAACCTGGCTATTAACTGATGACAAGAAAAATCTGTAGCTTTGATTGAGGAGAGGAACACTCTATTCGACCCTCAACACATTGTTTATTTCTTTAACTACAATGAATTGGGGCACTTTGAAAACCAGTGCCCTAATCCAAGGGTTTTCAAAGGAAACCAACAACCTCCAAGGCAAAAAGGGAGATATTTTTCCCTTACTACCGCTAAAGGGAACCCCAAAAACAAATTAGTTATAGTTACTCTAGTTAATCATTTAAAAATAGTAAACACACCTTTTTATTCATATTCTACACATTATTTTACATCCCTAATGTTTAGTATAACAATCCCAACACCAACACAAGTCATGGATGCAAAGGTGTTGGTGAGAATTGAAAATGGGGAAATCATTCCATCCCATTAATATAACTCCTACCCTGCCATAATTTGTGGTTTGAACTTCCTGGTGAACCTCGTCATACTGCCTTTGGTGGAAATTTATGAAATTCTTGGAATGGATTGGATTTCCTTATATAGAGCTAACATTAATTTACTTTAGAGGGAAATCACTCTCCATATGGTGAATCTACCCCCGATTCTATACATGTACAAGGAGGAGGATGAATCTTCTTTAGCACAATCATCTTAAGCGTGGATGTTACTTCCCTATGATCATGCGTATCTGGACCAGTTGATTGAGTCTAAGGATGCAACCATCATTTTATACATGCCTATAATGAGGGAATTCATTGAAGTGTTTCCTGAGGAATTTCCTGGTCTTCCTATTAAAATAGATGTTTAATTCTCAATTGATCTTATACCTGGGGAATTTCCAATATCCAAGACTCAAAATAGAATGGATGTTGTGAAGCTTGAGGAGGTGAAGAAAAAACTATAGGAGAGTCTGGATAAAGGGTTTATATGCCCAAGTGCTTTACCATGGGGTGCACCAGTCTTATTTGTCAAGAAGAAGGATGGGTCAATGTTCCTTTGCATTGATTATCGTGAGCTCAACAAAATCACAAAAAAGAACAAGTATCATCTTCCCCAAATTGATGACTTTTTCAACTAGTTATTTGGAGCACAATCCTTCTACAAGGTGTATTTTTTTCAGGATATTACTAAGTAAGGGTGATGAAGGATGATATCCCCAAGACTGCATTTTGTACAAGATACAGGCATTATGAATTCATAGTATTGCCTTTCGGACTCACTAATGCTATAGAAATCTTTATAGGCTTGATGAATTGAATCTTTAGATATTACCTCAAAAAAATTGTTGTAGTATTTATTTATGATATTCTAATATAATCAAAAAACAATGAGGAGGATGAGGAGTATCTAAGCACTGTACTAGAGACCTTGAGAAAGGATAATATCTATGAAAAGTACATTAAGTGTGATTTCTAGTTGAAGGAGGTCTCATTCTTGGGTCATATCATCATAAGAAATGGGATATTTGTGGATCCCTCCAAGATAGCTGTAATTGAGGGATGGATGAGGCCAATATCAATGACAGATATCCATAGATTCTTGGGGTTAGCTGGATATTATCACCGATTTGTGAGAAACATCTCATGATTTTCCAACCCTCTTACCTAGTTAACTAGGAATGGAGTAAAGTTCTATCCGAGTGATTAATTTGAAGATAGCTTTAAGGAGTTGAAAATGAGGCTTATCACTATGCCCATTCTCACATTATCCACAAGTGGAGAACTTTTTGTGGTATTTAGTGATTTTTTGAAGAATGGAATGGGTTTTGTGTTGGCGAAAAATGACAAATTCATTACCTATGATTCAAGTCAATTTAAATTTCATGGGAAAAAACTATCCAACACATGATCTAGAGTTGGATCTAGTAATCTTCTCTTTAAAAATTTGGCGACATTACCTATTTGGGGAGAAGTGTGAAATATATACGGATCACAAAAGCCTCAATTATATATTCACACAGAAAGAGTTGAAAATTCACCAATGATGATAGTTATAGCTGATCAAATACTATGAATGCTCAATCCATTTCCACCCTGGGAAAGTGAACAAGGTGACAGATTCTCTAACTAGAAAGGACACAACAATTCAATAGTTGATGAGAATTTAAAACGGTCTAATATTCTTAGATTTTATGAAGATGGATATGGGAATCATAAATAAGGTAACATAATCAATCCTTTCACAAATGATTGGTCAAACATATATTTTGGAAAGGTTAAAGGATGCTCAAAAGGATGACGTAGGAATTTAGAAGAAAGTGAAAACTCTCAGAAAAGGGAAATCCTTATATTTCAATGTTAATGAAGAAGGAATTGTGAGATTTGGGTTAAGACTATGTGTTCCATAATATCTAGAGTTAAATAAATAACTTTGGTATGATGCACATAGTTTGAATTTCTCCATTCACCTAGTAAACACAAAGATGTATTGAGATCTCGGAGAGCATTATTTTTGGGATTACATGAAGAAGGAGTTTTTTAAGTATACATCAAAGTGCCTGGTATGTCATCTTCTAAAGACTCCAAGGTAGAAGTCTAAGTAGATGATTCAACCATTACCCATAGCATCTTTTAAATGGGAGAACATCACCATGGATTTTGTCACCAGGCTTTCAAAGAAATCCAATGGAAAAAATAAAATCTGGGTTGTTTTGGATCATCTTAAAAAGAATTCACAATTTGTAGAAATTCAGGAGTATTTCTCATTCGATCAACTAGAATGGATATATATCAGAGAAGTAGTAAGGATTCACGGAGTACCACAATCGATTATATCCGATCGAGATCCAAAATTCACCTCTATGTTTTGGAAGAGTCTTCATCATGATCTGAATACTGAGCTAAACATCAGTACGACTTTAAATACTAAAATTGATTTCCAATCTGAGTAGACTATCTGAACACCTGAGGAAATGTTGAGAGCATTCTTAATGGACTTCAAAGGAGGATGGGATCAACATATTCTTATAATTGAGTTATCTTACAACAATAGTTTCCACTCAGGCATCCAAATGCCTCCTTATGAAGCCCTTTATGGGAAGAGGTGTAGAACACCGACATGTTGGGATGAAGTTGGGGAGCGAAAACTCCTAGGTCCATAAATGGTCGATGAAATGGTAGATAAGGTTATGACCTTCCAGTAGCACATTAAATATGCTCAGAGTCGACAAAAGTTCTATGATGATAATGGTCGATGAGACCTACAGTTTGATGTTGGATACATGTAATTCCTCCACATATCACCACGAAAGAGAGTTATGAGATTTTGGAATAACGAAAAACTTAGTACAAGGTACTTCGGCACTTTTGAGATCCTTGATTGCATTGGAGCAATGGACTACCAACTAGCACTCCCACGAAACCTATCTCAAGTACATGATGTATTCCATGTATCACTCTTGAATATGTACATGCCTGACCCATTTCATGTACTCATTCCAGATGTGGTACTATTAGAGAATGACCTCTCCTATTAAGAGAAGTCGATGAAGATCTTAGATCGTAAGGAAAAAGTTCTACAAAATAAGACAATGACCCTCTTTAAAGTGTTGTGGAGAAACCAAAAGTTTGAAGAACCTACATGGGAATCATAGGAAGTGATGAAGAATATTTTCCCTCATCTGTATTAGTGTGGGAAAATGATATTTTGAGGGCTAAATTTTTAAGGTGGTAGATTGTAATGACCCAAACATTTTATTAATGAAAATTCCTCATGATCTGATTAAATATCCTATTATGAAAAATGGTTATATATGACATATTCACTTATTTGGTTTTATGATTTTGGATTTCAGAATACCGTTAAGAATTGTTACTATTTCTAATATAGTCGTTGAACAGTGATCACATGATTAGTATAAATATAGGGTATTAACAAATACAATTTACACAGACAAAGGAAATGATGGCATCATCCAGTAGAATTGCTTCATACAATTCCCATTTGTTAGATCTTGGAAAGGAGGTGGCATCACTGGGATTCACACTTAACCATACCCAATCTGAGCTTCAACACATTAAGATCGAATGGAACCGTATACGAAAGAAGTGGAAGTTGATATAGATTACCAACCGAGCGATGTTATCTGAACCACCCCAAGAGTTTTTCCCCAACGCACAGCTTACCATTTAGTCCTATGTGAGTGTTATAAGGGGTTATGTAACAAGACCTTAGCACTATGATTATGGGCATTATTTTTTTATAGAATAAATAATATACGTTTATTTTATTATTGTTAATTTGTAAATAGTTTTTAAAGCATAGATAGTATTTTTAGTTAATATTCAATTAAGAAATCTATTTTGATGAATTAATGGTTTCTTGAATTGAATAGTATTTTAATAAATATTATTACTAAATTTCTTTTTATTAAATAAAAATGATCATATAATTTTTGGGAATACAATTTTGGTTTCTATTAATGCTTGAAATCCGTTTTTGTCAAAACCCATGAATTTTTTATAAAGGTCGGTTTTTATTTTAGAAGTAAAAATTCACTTATTTATAAAATTATTTATATAAAATAAATATTATTTTTTTAATAAATATGTAAAATTTATCCAATGCCGAATTTTTCAAAATTTTCTGAGACAATCGAATTTTTGGGTAAAAATAAAATATCATTTAATTATATAATGTGTTTTATGACATCATAATGACCCAATAGTGATGTAATAAAATAATATAAATGGGGTTTTCAGAAAATATATGATTTACCATTAAAATAATGTAATTTTAAGTTTTTTTATTTATTTTACATAGCTTTAATGTACCCTACAAGACTTATAAAACATTTTAGCGTTTTAAATTGATTTGTTAGTGAGTGTGACTCAACTCTATATAAAAAAAGACTAATATTTTAAGAATTTAGGAAACATGACTTATAAAATAATTTTTTCCACTAAACTTTGGAAAAAAACATGGGAAAAAACATTTCTTGGTTTGTGGTTTTGATTAGTTTAATGTGTCCTGTCCAAAACCTAAATAATAAAGAATTCCCTCTCTTTTCCTATATAAAACCACCCAAGCTCCCACTACCTCTTCACTAAAAGCCTTTAGATATCTATAAAACTATTACCAACTCTATATATAATCCTCCCAAGGTTCTACAAGATCCCAATAATCCTTTATCAAGCCTCTCCCAAGCCTTTGGTATCATACTTCTAAGTAAGGGATTTCTTCCCTTGTCATTTTTGTCCAATTTTCATCATGTTGTTATACAATTTTATTTTCAATTAAAAATGTTGGGTTATAATTTGAAACCTCTCCCATAATTACCTCATTATGTTGGAAATATGAGAGACCCCTTTCTCTCTCATTGATTTCTTCCAGGTACACCCGTTACCATGCCAAAATTCCGTAAGGAATTTCGCTCATCTCATTTACATTCAAGAAATTATTTTGTATTATGAATATAAATTCCGTTACATATGTTGGTACATGTATCTATATTACCCCCTTACTTTCCATTAAATGTACATATGATGAGACACCCATTTCTCTCTCATCAACCATTTTTATGAATACTTATGTCACATCATTATGCTACTGAAATTGCACTGTGATTTTCCAAGCCAAAGTCATTGTGTAGGGAATACCATACCCATTTCTCTATCATGGGTATTCACATTTATGAACAATTAATTAATTATTATATTGTTTTATGTATTAATTTCACTTTCCTTTATCAGGTAATAAATGATGATGTTTAATGAATCTGTGTTATATGATCCATGTGGCACACTAATGCATGAAATGAAATGATTAAGAAAGGTGCATCCTGATAGTGCTCCAATGAATTGGGTAACTATTAGTAACATGATATGTCAACTGAAATGAGGGTTTACTCATGATAATTCAAGTGAAATGAGGGTTTACTCATGATCAATATGCATTGAGCCTTGACTCATTCTAATATCATGATAAGTGTTGTTGCCACATTTCCATGTTATGATAATCATGCTATACCATGCCTTTAGGTTCATGTTTTATTATGATCAATTGATATGCCTATTGCTTAAAATGTACTATATTATTCTTTTTATGCCTTTTTTATCCCTTAATAGGGTTTATAGGTCACCCTTTTCACATGTATATCCCCATTTATTCCAATGAAATGCTAAGTACAAAAGAATGTATGTGGTCATGTAAATGAAGTTTTCAATAAAGATGTGTATTTAATGTTTTAAGTTGTTATGTAATGTTTCTAATCCCCAAAGACACTATAACTCTCTTTCTTATATGTTGTATTGAGTGAATATTTTATGTGATAAATTATGTTTAAGTGTGAAGTAAAGAGCAGGGTTGTTATATACAGGGTCCCTGGGAACACAACATTCAAGAAAGGGTACTTTCTCAAATAAGGAACCATGGGGAGGCCAAGTGGATTGGATTTTTGAGGGTAGGGGTTTCATAAAGTATGGAAGAATCATGAACTTTAGCATCATCATGGAGAATTGGGGTCTCACGAAGGTGTATCTTCTGTGAAATAGAGTGACCCTACCTTGGAGTAATGTCTTGGCTCTCATGGGGTTGGGTTCATCAATGACAATTATATCTCAAAACCCCAAGAGTTGAAAAGGGTTTTCTACTTATGAGAAGTCCATAGACCTTAATGAAATGAATTTACACTAGGGTTTTAGGTTATCAAGAACCCATGGGAGGTAGTTTCATGACATATGGATACTTATGTGAATCCATCTTGTCTTTTCCTCACAAAGGATAGAGTTTTGACAATTCAGAGCCTTTTCAGAAGATGAAAGGTCACATTCCCCAAAATTTTAGACGTGGGGAGGTATTTATTGGCTCAACATAGGTGAGGAAATCAATTTTGTAAAATATAAAGGTATTCAGGAGATATTATGACTTTCATGATGGAAGGGGAATTTCACGAACATACATACATTGCCCGAAGGATTCCACCTCAACCTCCACATGATCGGTTGACTGTCACAAATAGACATATGATGTGCGAATTTTATCAGCAAAACCTCTGAACGACCTAGTGACTTCAATGAATAGACAAACACTGTGTGAAGGTTAACAACTCATTCCCCATATAGTTGGTTATTTTCACTAGGTTCCATCATTAGATAAGTATTTAACCATCGTGAACATAGACCCTTAGGTGGATTTTTAAGCTGCGTTGGTTCTGATATACTTCAAACCGAACATGAATTTATTGACATCCCCTATTACATGTGTATCACAACATCAACACGTTCATCTCAAGAATAGTCATTAATAAATTCACTTACAAAGTTTTATATGGCTATATCATATTCTCTATATATAGTAAATATATAGTAATAATATTTAAAATATTTAAAATTTTATGGATAGGGGATAAATGTAATGAAAACCCTATACTACTAATAATAAAAAACATGAAGAGACTCGAACCCAATACCTCACAAAGACCTCATATGGGTTTATACTATTTTGTTTCACCCTAGGGGAATAATATAATTATATGGATTAAAATATACTTATTCAATTAATGATATTATTTATATATAAATAATAACTATTTTCATATTATTAATAATGATATAATAATAATAATAATAATTATTATTATTATAGGTAGAGGGGATTTAATTTAACTAAACAACACACACACCCAGACAACCTATTGGGTCAAGCCTCATCCCTCTATATAAGGAATGAAAAGAACCCATTGGATGTATTTTATTAAAATACATGGCCTGAAGGACCAGAGGCATTAAATATTAGTATCCAAAGGCTCAATTTTCTGGAAGAAGAATATGTGGTTTAACAAAAATTAGTATCCTTTTCATGTCATGTATCTAATAGTACACCTCTTTTCCCATATTAATAGATATCACACCATGTTTCCAGTATGAATGTTGCACCTCCCCCCCCCCCCCAAAACTGTTGCGTCATGATTTTGATGGCATCCTACACACTGTGGAACTGAATCCATATATCCCACATTGTATATTCATGTGAAAAAAAAGTCATATGATTGGTTTCAGTAGGCCCATATCTCTCATGAGCTGCCCACCCGATGATTCTTGCTTTGCGCCCCACTGCACTGCCTGCCTATTGTGCCACACCATCTGACTGGTCTCACTACATTGATAGTCACATGATATGGAACCCATATATCCCACATCAAAAATTTATGAGGTAATATGTATATTTTATAGGTTCTATTGCACCCATCCCTCCTTTGAGGTCACCCACTTTGTGGTCCATATGTGTCACCATGTTTCACCATCAACCTGTTGTGTTGAGTCATTCGTTTGATCTCACTATGTCACTAATTACCCACTAACGGTTTCCAAGTGGCTTGAAGGCCTTTATGAGGGATGGATGGCTCAGAGGCCAATAATATACTATATAATACACACACACACACATATGCATATATACATATATTCAAATATATTTATTTATATTTTAATATATAATTATATATATATATACTATTGTAATTAATGATATTTTTAGAATATAAATAATATAAATTTTACATAATTAATAATAATTCAAGACAATTTAAATTATAAAAACATCATATTTTAATTTTTGAAATCATTCAACATAATATGAAGCATAGAAAGAACTTATAACTTAAATCATACATTCATACAGTCATACAATTTAAATAAATAAGTCATATAAATGATCTATAAAAAATAATATAAAAACTAAATATTTTAAAAATAAATTTTTCCTTATTGAAGATCATAATTACTATATTGAGAAAGATAAATCAACTCACTAAATAATCACTGAATGTTTATTAGAGAATATAAAAAATGAGGGTTCATTTTATAAAAATTGGCAGGAATGAGGCGTGAACTATGTTCACACCAGCAATGTATGGATTACATAAGAAGTGTGAACAAGGATCAAACTTCCTATCATGTAGAATGGGAATTTTTAACCACATTAATGCTTATTTTAAAATTTTTAAGCATGAACGGGGTTCACGCATCACCAAACCCATTTTTTAAAATATTAGAAAATATAACCCAATTTTTGGTTTTTTAAAAATCTAAACCCCATTTAATAAAACTCATGGAAACACAAGGAGTTAATTCATCATATGATGGGGTATGCATAGAAATCATGATATGAATCATGTGATGTGTCTAGAACAACAACCAAGAGGGGGAAATCTAATTAAAAATTGGAATGTTGAGTAAAAAATAAATAAAAAACATACAATATATGTTGTATCATTGTAAATGATAAGATTACCCTATAAAATTTTAAAAATGACCCATGTATAATCTATTATCATAGGGTGGTATTGAATTTTACATGGATGAGTCTGATGGGTAGGATTCATGGGTATTTATCATTGTTTGTATGCCACTTTCATTATTTAAAATTATTATTATTATTATATTAATCAAATTATATAATGACATATACAATAATTATATTATATTAAATATATTTATTGACAACATATAATTTATATTGTTACATAAATCATGATATTATAAATTTATATGATGAAGTCATTAATTATATTAATTATAATAAATTAATAATACACTGCTATTTTTTACAAAAATTAAATTATTAAAATTATATAAATATAAAATATCTACAATAATAAATATATATAAATATAAATGATATAGAAAAAATATTTTTGAAAAATAAACATTAATAACATAGTAATGAAATTAATTATAATAATTGTAATAGTTGGAGTGGCGCATGAGTCGTAAACACCCAGTCATCATGCACTAGAGAACTTGGTTAAAATATAGGTGGGTATTATATTCAAATTACTATAGGAATATTTTATAAGTAATAAAGATGGTATTATAGAAGTACTATAGTAGTGAAACTATTACCCGGAATATGGATTTCGGATTATTGATGTGGGTCTACACACCATAGGGCCTTCAGGTTACAATTAGACCTTCAGGCAACAGGGCCTCCTGTCCATCATGGGCCTTTGGTCCATATATCCGCTAAGACATGTAAAGTGGGAAACATGTGAAATGTTATAATCAGATTAAAAGGTCGACACACCAGGCAAGTTGAACAGAATGACAACATGCAAACATCCTCGGGTGGGTAACCTCGAAAAGAGGGATGGGGGTGTCAGTGCCTATCATCATCCATCTATACCTATCTATTTTCGATGTGGGATAGATGTGTTCTCAGAAACATAAATATAAACATATTTGGAATAGTTAAATGGTGTGGAGAAATAGGTAGGTGATGTATCGAGGTGCTAAACAGACATCATTGGGTGAACAGATCGAAAGAGAATCAGTGTGTTGGGGTCGATCATCTGACCCCCTTCCCGAAAAGATATCCAATGTGGGATGGATGTATTCTCTACCATTGTGTGTCATGTCAGAATGAAGAAATGATTATTTCTGGGGTCAATAAATATTTCTAGACATGTAACATGGTGTGATAGGGGCAGTGAGGCATAAGTCTGGTGACATGGCATGAAGTAGGCTACTCATTTAAGAAAAATCATGTATTCATACTTCAGTTCACTGAGACTTCTATTCATCCATGTTCTAAGTCCTTTGTTCCTTTTTTCCTTTGTTCCATGCTGGCAATAAATTGGTCTTGTGTGTTATTTCTATTACTTATGGGGAGGGATGAGGTTTTACCCTCTAGGGTGCCTAGGTATGTGTGTTGTTTGGTTTCTTGCAAACCCCTTTACCTATAAGTATTATATATTAATTGTATGATTTATAAGAATGATGTGGGTTATTGTTATAGTGACAAATAAAAATTATATATAATAAGATAATAATAATTTTAATCTTATAATGTAAAATAATATTATTATTAATTTTATTAAATACAATATTTATATAGTATCATGATAATAAAAATGATAATAATAAAATAATAAAATATTTTAATATTAATTGCATCAATTATATTAGCTTTTAATAACTATATTTTTACACCGTTAAATTTGGTTTTTTTTATTTTCATTTCTTTTGGTCATTTTGTTGAGGTTCGGGTTGAGTCCTGGTTGAAAATTTTGAATTGTAGATGTTCTAGGTGTGTTTTTCGTCTACACAAAGTTAGATCACAGTTTGGGAAAATCGTACGGATCATCCCAGGTAACCATGTGGCCTATATGGGGAGTCTATTAGTAAGGTTCATGGGTTGTTCATGGTTTTGGAAGCCATGCTGCAACCGTGCAGTATGATACTCTATTCAGAAAGAGGCGTTTAGTAGGTTCATTGCGTGGTTTGGAAACCGTGCGGCCAAACCATGTGAAGTGCCCCTCTTTTCCAGTAGCTCATGAATGGTTGTAACACAATTTTTTAAACCATTCAATCCAACCATGTGAGCTTCCCATTCATTAAAATTTTAAAATTATCGCCTTTCCCCTATGTATTTTTAACCCTAAATTGGGATTCTTCTCATTTTCTCAGCCTTGGTTAACTTAGGGGTCCTCCCAAATCCCCCTTTTCTTCCCTTCCACTTTTGAATCCCCTTGAAGGTCCCAAGGTGAGATTCCTTTGGTTTTATGTCGATTTCCCCTTTCCCACTCCCTTATCTCACAAGTTCTTAGGGTTTCCTTTTGGGGTTTCCCTTTTAGAGGAACCCTAAATGATGGGGTGATTTGTAATTCATCTTTCTTGATGTTTAGGGTGTATGGATTGATCTTCATGGTGTTCTCCTACTTCTCTAAGAGTTTCGTTGCATCCGCAATCCATTGAGGTAGGTTTCTCCAAACATTTCATTTATAATTCATTCCATTGATGCTTATGTACTTTTAATAAATTTATAAACAAGTTTCAAATTCCTTTGATATTTTCCGTTGATATTTTTTTGTAGCTTGGTGTTGGTATAATTTTATTAAAATGATTTATAATGTGATTCTTCATATATTATGATGTGTATATGCACCCAATATGTTTGATAAAATGTCAATATAGATTTTACTTTTAAATTAGAATATTTTAATGGTGATTTCCATTAAATATATTTTATCAAATTGGTTGGATTGTGACTTGAGATTTATATGTGGAACGTGGTGACTTTTCTTGTGTTGTTAGTTGTGTTTGTTCGAAGGCATGTGAGGTTTCTTTAAAAATGGTTTTGGGTAATTTTATGGATACTGATGGTGTTCCATTGGATGTGTGAACATCCATGTGTGCTCAGAGTTCACACATAGATGGGAACACAAATGATGATGGTTTAGGATAAATTTTTTCATGTTAAAACCTAGATTTTAAAACACTTTTCTCTCTATCTATCTCCTTTTACTTCAAACTCTTATTTTTTTTACTAATGGTCCCTCTTCTCTCAATGACACAAAATTTGTTTCAAAATCATATTTTAAGTTATGGACCAAATGGAATTTTGAGTAAGAGTTAACTTCTAAATGGTACAAAATCCTGTTTGGAATCATTGGTTATTTTGTGTGTTCTCTTCCTAGTTTTAAAATGGTGTTAGAAGTGAAATTAGGATTTGGAATATAAAGTCATGTTTGGAATTTTTAATGTAAAATGAGTGTTTAATTTTTTTCTAGAATTATTTTAGAACATATTTGTGATATATTGGATTTAAAGAGTGGAAGGCCCGATTGGCACTTTATGATGTTTGGAAATGAATTTTGTATTTGAAAGTATAAATTCCTGGTTGGAATCGTAGTGCATTTTGAGAAATGATTTTAAAGAGTGTGTGATATGACTACCAAATTAGCACCTATGTATGACTATTGTATGTCTAGAACCCCTATAGAGGATTTCTGTATATGGGTTGTCTTATATATGGTATCATTGTTTGGGGTACACAAGTGCGTTGTTGGTAGGTAAGGCGAGTCACACATGTGAGGGCCTCCCACTTACAAATTATACTATTACTATGGGTTTCTTGGGAATATTTTAGAGGGTTGAGTGGAAGTTTCTTTTCAAAACCAATTAGATAGGTTGGTACACCCTTGAATTGATATGGATTAGTGGGATGTTCCACTGGATTGGTCTGTTTAGGTTGGCCAGTTTGTTATAGACTGTGGAGATTCACCATATACCGATGGGTGAGTCCAACTCGAGTACGTCTAGGGATCTCTCTAGGTATATTCAGGAAATTCCCTTGGTTTACGATATGTATTTTATTGTATACATTCTAATGTATATGGCTTTCTATTTATTCTAGAAATTTTTTTTTCATGATAGTCCAATATTTATTATGTTTGGATTTTAGCATGGGTTTGGGTTTTTGAAAAGATAATATTTATTGAAAACTAGTGATGTTGCGTGTAGTGTTTTAAAAAGGAAAAGTTGTATTGTTTCTTAAAAGGTGAGAAAAAATTTTTATATATGTATTTTGATCTAATATTAATGGACTATTTTAGAGAAAGGAAATGTAATGGCCTGGACCTCCTCGGTCCATTAATCTGTGAAAATCCTGCATTTGAGGTGTTCTAGAAGGAAACAATGACTCATTTCAGGAGTTTGAAAAAAATCCAATTTTTCCAATGGTATCTCGTATGACAGTGGGTCATCCACCAGTAGTTCCCAATGGTTAGTTGTGTCAATGAATCACTGATGGTGAGTCGTGTAGGTGACTCACACTATTGAGTTGCAACGGTGAGTCGCTGATGGTAGGTGGTGATGGTATGTCATCTCATTGGTGAGTCGCGACAGTGACTCATTGGTGGTGGCTCACAAAGGTGAGTCATGAAAATAAATTTCCAAATAGTGACTCTCCATCTGTAGCTCGTTAACGGTTTCTCACATCATTGACTCATCCAACGGTGAGTTAGCCACTGGTGACTCACCCACCAATGACTCGTGATAGTGACTTACCCAACAATGATTCATTTCAACAATTTTTCAAAATTTCCAACTTTTCCCAGTTTTTCCACATTTTCCCCTTTAACATTTAATTTGATTTAAAATGAGATGAAACCCATTTTTAAGTGTTTTTAAATCCATTTCAAAAGATCTAAAATATATCTTTTATTTCCAAATTCTCAGGAGGCTTTAATTTAGTCAAAACACATGGTCAAGATCCACTTTTAATGGGGAGTTCAAAACAGTTTCATGCCCATTAAGTGTTAGATCTAGTCCTACAAATCTAGACACCTTCCTTATTTTTTATTTCTCTTTTCTATTGATAGTCGGTCATCCCAGAACCTTACCTCCCTAAGGAGACATATTTATGTGTTTCACCCTTGGATCATGTTTCCCTGGAGCCTTGTACACCCCCTGTTTGGAATAATGTGGAGGCACTGATCGTCTATTCTTGAGGTAGGGATTACTTCATCTCTCTTTTATTTGTGTATCATACATGGTGGGTGTACAAATGTTTCCCATGTGAGGGAATATGAATCCATTTTTAATAAATATAATCATATCATCTTTAAACAAATGAATATGGGCTGGGAAAAGTGACACAAGCATCTGTTTTGTTTTTTATTGATATTGTGAGTTGTATGGGCTATATGCCTACTGAAGACCTTGTTCATTGGAGGTATTTGATTTTTTCACTCAGAATATCTTGTAGTGGATTTTTATTGATCAGGTGTTGAATTAATATATAAATGTAATTGGTTAACCATGTATATTGGGTTAAATAAATGGATTCTCTAGGATCAAAATTGTTCTATGATAACCCTTGAATTATCAAAGTGGAATTAAAGAACAATTGTTTTCAAAATCTGAATACACGCTTCCTTTTTTGGTGTGGTTGTGTGTTGTGTGTAGTTTTGTTCTATCTTATTCCTTGTGTGGTTATGTGGTTCTAGGGTTGAGAGAAATATTTTAAGGTGGGGGTGGTACGGGTGGTGTCATGGAATCTATGGTTGAGATATTGAATGATTTTTGAATGGATGGCTGGTGATTGAGAAGCAGGGTATCTGGTTCGGGTTGTGTTGTTTTTATGTTATTGAGTGTGATGTATGTGGTGTTGTTATACATTAGGGTTGTTGGGTTTTATGTAATGAGGTGTATTTTGGGGGTTTTCTATAATTTTGGGATTTTCTTATTGAGAGGAAGGGCTGGGTAGAATAATTTTGAAGAATGACGATGGAAATGGTTGGTATGGGTGTTAAACGAAATGAAAATATGAAGTCAGATTCAGTAATATAGTTTTTTTCTTAGCATGGTTTATGTTGTGTGGATTGATGCAAGATGTCGTTGGTAGTTTTTTGGGTAGGGATGGTATTTTAAAATGGTTTCCTTAATGAAGAATGGTAATTGGTTAAATGAGTTGGTCGGGTGTATGTTTGACTTGTGGCTTGTTTTGAACATTTTCCATTTATCATCATTCTAAGTGACTATTGCTGGGGTTAATAAATGCATTTATAGGTACCATCAGAGTTTTTATTATCACTGGGTGGTTTATTTATTGATTACGAACCTATAGATTGTGCTTGAGTATTTGATATTATACCTACATACATGTAATTTCCTTGTGTTTTCTATACACACCCCACCCTAGTTGAGCACTATATGCCAAACACCCTCATTGTCATGATGGTGGGTGTCTTTTCAAAAAATCTCTGGGGGGAAGATGGATGGATGGCCACCCACTCTTCCCTTCTCCCTATTCTAGGTGGTGATAGCCCAAGATTCATTAGGCATGTAGTGGTTTGTGAGGCCTAGGTGTGTGCAGGCGAGTTGTGTTTTCCAAGGTGTCTTTAGGATGAGGTGATTTGGGGTTTCTTATGTGTTTTTTGGATGTGATGTGGTATGTGGCCTAGGTGTATGCGGCTAGTACGTGATTTTGAGGCCCATGAGTGTGCGTGCATGGTGTGATGAGCATCATTTTCCCGGGTTGTGGGACTATATGTGAGGCCCAAGTGTGTGTGGATGGGTTGTGACATGGTAATTTCTAAAGAGGTGGGATCCCCTAGATATTTGTCATTAGGGTATGAGAGCGGCAAATTAGTGGGAAAGTGCAGCATGTTACCCTATCATTTATGTGATTACTATAATAATTTACTTTACTTTCATTACTTGGTGAGTGTTCCTTGGTGAGGTGGGTGTGGCTAGGATACCTTGTTAGGTGTTGTTGGTTCCTCTATTTTCTCACGGGAGCATTAGTATTCTTATAACACTTGTGTATTGGAGACTTTGTTTTTCCTACTCAGGATACTTTTATGCTCCACATACATTGTAAAACTACATTCAGGATTCCAAGAGGACTATGGGAATTGTGTTGGGAATTACTAGCTCATAATTTAGGACAATTGATGTGTTGCTGCAAAGCCTTACTTTAGGGAATTAATTTGGTGTTTTTCATTGTATTTGTAGTAGTTTTACTTTAAACATGCATGTGGGATTGATTTTGTTTTTTCTTTTATGTATGTCTTGTAGTTTTTTTGAGGATTAAACATCTTATCTCTCAATATTGGTAACTATAAATGGGTATTTCCTCTCATATCTGTGACATTTGTATACCCTTGGTGTTGGTCGCCACCCTGAGGCCTACTGGAAGAATTAATCAGAGGTTATTATCTCTCTTACGTCATTTCCATCTTAGTAGGGGCATCTTTGAAGCAAGGGGGTCATGGTAGGATGGTATCAAAGGGATTTAGAGAGATAATATGGAGTTTGGAGTTAGGAACTCTAAGGATTGCTTGGTTTGGTAGTGAAAATTGGTAGGGGATCGTGGTATGTGACATAGGCCAGGGAAGAATATCTAAAACATGGGATTTTACGGTCCCCCATGATCCAATTCAAGTACTTTGAGTCTACCGAATGACCAAGTGAGGTTGCACCGTTTCAGCATAAAGGCCCTAAGAAAGGTACATGCATCATAATGACTTGTGTTCCTGTTTGAATGTTTCGGGGAATTCAAAAAAATAATTAGTTAAAATGAATATTAAATAAAATTTCATACTAATCTGGATTAGGAATTACTTGTCTAGCTTTCAAATGTGGTACCCAATCATCGTCCATTGGTGGAGTAGTAAGTTGAGACTCAATAGGCAGAGTCGTTTGATCGGCAGACGGTTGATCCATTAGAGGGGGATGTCCAATGGTAAAAGATGCTATGTGCTTCCTAGATGCAGACTCTAATAATGTACGAGGGAATCATTTTGGATATGGATACGAAGATTTGGATCGAGGAAACTTGTGATCACTAACAGTTTGATCCGAGCTCCAACAGAGTACCAGGTTCCTTTGGTAGTGATCCAGATACGGAGAGTCGTGTGTCAGGGGTGGACATTATACCTATGAGAGAGAAAATAGGTTGATGTTTTGTGGGGTGACTATGAAAAGTATTTCCCTATAGAATTCATTATATCCACCATGAAGGCTAAGAAAAGGCAAGAGTTACTCTCCCTCCAGTAGAGGAGTATGTCAGTACTGAAGTTGGGGATCCAATTCAAGGATCTACTTAGTTTTTCTCCAGATCTCTTTTTGAATGAGGAGTCTCGTGCAAGATTCCTAGATGAGTAACTTTTTCCTTCACTCTAGTATGACATTACTCCCTTTACCTTGAAGACATACTTAGGGGTCTAGAAGAAGACAAAGGTAGTTGAGGGGATTCACTCATGAGGAGTTCTACTGAGAGAGGGGATTCATCCTAGTTATTCAAAGGGAATAATTATCAGTAGTATGTCTTAGGTACCAGGTCCTTTGAGGTTCTGAATGGTAGGGTGGTGACTTCAGTAGTTTCTATTTCAACCATCTGGTCCTTGTGCCTATTGTGTGGTCTTGGGGTCAGTGTGTTTTATCTGTGGAGTTTGTGGTCATATCTAAAGTTAGTTCCCATCAGTCGTTCAATCTTAGTATGGTAGAGGTGGGTAGGTTCTTCACCTGCCTCAGTAGTAGATTCTAATAGGGAAATTCTAGCAGTAGAGATAGCAGCTTCACGCTCCACTGAGGGGAGATAGATCAGGTAGATTTGTACCTCAGGGTGTTCCTCAAGGACCTCAACCTAAGCATGGTCGAGGAGGCAGTCATCAGAAAAGGTGCATTGGAAATGGGCGTGGTCAGTTTCCCATTACATAGGAAGTAGTTCCAATAGGCCTATAGATCCATTGAGGGACAACCAGCTTGTTAAGTACCCTTTATTGTGATTTATTTGATTCAGGATCTTTGCACTACATTGTTTCACCAAGTCTATCCCATGATCTGTGACTAGACGTAGAGAGGCTTCATGTGCCTCAAGGTTTGAGTACACCGGTCGAAGGTTAGACCAACTTATTTGATGTGTATTGGGGATGTAGACTAATGATGGGACAACATCAGTCCAGTGGGGAACTTTTCTTGATAGATATGTATCCATAAAATATCATCTTTGGCATCGACTAGTTTTACTCTGTGTATGATGTTATCTACTGCTTCCAAAGAAGAGTCATTTTTCAGACGTTGATGGTCAGCGTGTGGCCTTAGTCAGTCAGCAGAGCTGTTTGGTGGGAAGTCGGCTTATGGAGCCTCTTCATTCATTATTGGTCAAGTTGTCAGTGGAATCTATAGATGCTGAGATATGAGAGGGTCCCAGCATTTTTGGGAGTTCATTGATGTGTTCCCCAAGGAGGTTCTGAATCTACTCCCTCAATGTGAAGTTGATTTCGTGATAGACTTACATCCCAGTGCTTTTCTGATTTCAATGAATCTTAATTAGATGACACCTTCTGAGTTATGGGAACTGATATTTCAGATTGATGCCCTGATGAAGAACGGATTTAGCATGCCCAATGTCTCATCATGGGGTGCTCTAGTCTTGTTTGTGAATAAGTAATATGGAGGTATGTGGTTGTGTATAGACTATTATTGGATTAATCAGGTAATAGTCAAGAAATGTCACCCTCTACCAAGGATGGATGATCTTTTAGACCAGCTATGGGGAGAGAGTTGGTTCTATAAGATTGATCTATGGTCTAAGTATCACTAGTTGAGGTTGAATAAGAGCTATATCCTGAAGAATACTTTTAGATGTAGGTATGGGAACTTTGTGTTCGTGGTCATGCCATTAAGTGTTATGAACACACCAACTATGTTCATGGGACTTATGAACTCAATCTTTCATGAGTTCCTGGACTGATTCACCATCTTATTCATTTATTATATACTAATCTACTCAAAGTTATAGGAGGAACATATTGAGCATATCAAGAACATCATATTGGTTCTTTGATGCCACTAAATCTATGGAAGGTTTTCCAAGTGATGTTTTGGACATGAGAGGTACACATCCTTAGACATGTGGTGTCACATAAGGGTGTTCCAGTTTACTCGACAATGGTTGAAGTGGTTTTTTCTTGGGCAGCACCCAATAACATTGTATACGTTCATAGTTTTCTCATCCTGGCTGGTTATTATCAGAGATTTGTACCCGATTTATCTCGAGTTGTAACTCCATTGACAAATCTGACCAGAAAATACCTGGATTTTGTGTGTGGTGAGAAATTAAAGGTAGTGTTTGGCTATCTTAAGGTAAAGTTGGTCAGTTCTCCAGTGCTTTGGTTTTCAAAGGAAGGCGTTATGTTTGAGGTGTTTTGTGATGTTTCCTATCTATTTTTGGGATGCATGCTGATGCAATAGAGAGGACTGATCTCTTATGAGTCAAGGTAGTAATGTCCCCACAAACATAACTATGCCACCCATGATCTGAAGCATGCATATTTCATGTTCACGCTAAAGTTATGGCCTAATTACCACATTGGGGAGTGTTTTGTGGTCTTCAAAAATCATGTGATCTTGAGGTATATCTTTTCCTAGTGATATTTGAACTTCTGTCAATGGAGGTGGATGGAGTTTCTCTTGGATTATGATTTTGAGATCTCCTAAACCGTAGTAAAGTAAAATGTCATGGTTAATGCTTTAAGTAGGAATTCATAGAAGAAGGTAGTTCAGGAATCTACAGATTCTTGGAAAGAGATAGAGGGGTTAGCCGCCTTGCACATTGGTGTAGGAATGGATGGCGACATAGGCTGTTTGTTATAGATGACAGTGTAGTCTACTCTGATGTAGAAGGTGGAGGAGTCTCAATGGGGATACTTCGAGGCAAAGGTGATGTGTGATCACATTGACCATGATGACGCTCCGAATGGATGGTCATAGTATGGTCATAATCATATGATGTTCCATGGAAGGTTGTTTCTTCTAGTGGCAATGCGTGAGGGAGATCTTCATGAGTTTCAAAGCCCACCCTTAGCAGTACAATAAAGAATTTATAAGATGTTCAGGGGATTGATAGAATAGTTTTTGTGTCCCAAAATGAATTAGGTGGTATCATAGTTTGTGACTAGGTGCTTAGTGTTCTAGGAGGTGAAGATTGAGCACCATGTTCCTGGTGGTTTTTTTCATCCCCTTGATGTTGATGAGTGGAATTGGGATGGTATCTCAATGGATTTCATCATGAGTTTACCCATAGCATAGGGAGGATGTGATGCAATCTGGGTAGTGGTGGATCAGATGATGAAATTGGCTCACTTCTTATAAATCAAGGAGTTAGGCACAATGGATGCCTTGTAAATGAGGTATGTGGATGAGGTGGTGCAGCTACATGGATTTCCGAGATATATTGTTTCAGATCAGGATACATGTTTTACCTCAGGGGTCTTGAGGGGATTGTAGAATTCATTTGGAACTCATTTATTTTCCATCACTTCTTTCCACCCTCATATGGATGTGAAGATAGAGCAGACCATTCAAATGTTGGAGGACATGTTATGAGAAAGAATCTAGGATATTGGAGGATCATGGGTGTGCCAATTTCCCTTGGTAGAGTCTTTTTATAATAATATTTATCAATATTCAATTTGTATGGCTCATTTTGAAGCTGTTTACAGAAGACTATTTCATTCACCGTTATATGGGACAGAGGTTGGGGAGATGACTGTTCTTTGTCCGATCATGGTACAGATTATGACTGAGAAGGTGTAGCTTTTTCGTGAGAGGATGAAGGCAGCACAGGACCAAAATAATTCTTATGATAATCATAGGAGATGGTCCTTGTAGTTTGAGGTTTATTACCATGTGTTCTTATAGGTTTCCCCTTGACGTGGGTTGTAGAGGTTTGAAAAATGAATCAATATTTCTCCAAGGTTCATCAGACCCTTTGAGGTGTTAGGGTGAGTAGGAGAGGTGGCATACTAGTTGGCATTGCCACAACATTTGGAGAAGGTCCATGAAATATTTCATGTCTCTCAACTTCATTTGTATCTTCATGATGACTCTCATGTCATTGACTAGGGAGTGTTAGATGTTGGAGATGACACTACATTTTTCGAACGACCAGTGGAGATCCAGGATCATTGGTAAAAGGTGTTGCGCATATGGACTTTTCCCTTGGTTCATGTGTTGTGGAAGCATGGTGTCCTGGAGGAGAGTACATGGGAAAGGGAGACACATAGTCATTCCCAGTACCCAGATTGTTCTAAGTTTTTACTTATTGTGTTTCCCTTAGTAATGTAATGCTTGAACCTTGTTTATTATGATATGAGTTGTTTCCTTGTTCCATGATGTGTGATAAAATCTTGACATTGAAAAGGGGGAGACCAAATTACAAATCATCATGCATTAATTGAGATGTGATTAAACCCATGCAGGTGATTTAGTGCTACCCAAATTGGATAGTATCATGACATGGAGGAAGAAATCCCCTAATTCATATGTCCATATAGTGTGGATTTTGGTTCTTATATGGTGTCACTTGTGGTCAGTTGGGGTAGTAGGTGTTGGAGGATGTTTTCATGGATATTGAGGTTTCACTCCAACTTTCGAACAACAGAGTGTGGTTTATCATGAGACTTTGTAGTTCCAAATCTTAGCAATGTTTCACGTTTATCAAGATCCTTGGGAGGAATCTTACATGGTGGTTTTTTGGTTCCCTCTTTATTTTGGGTTGGTTTTGAATTCTCCAGGGTGATAATAGATTTAGAGGTATATCATGTAAGATATCAGACCTCCCCGATCCATTACATTATAAAAATATAGCATTTTAGGTGTTCTAGGAGGCAAAGGTGACTCATTTCATGAGTTTTCCATAATCTAGTTTTTTCAATGGTAACTCATCTAATGGTAGGTCATCCACCGGTAGGTTCAAATAGTGAGTCACATTAGTGAGTCACTGATGGCGAGTTGTGTCGGTGACACGCACTGGTGACATGAAATGACGAGTCATAAATAGTAGGTACTAATAGTAGGTCATATAATTGATGAGTTGTAATGGTGACTCGTTGGTGGTGGGTCGCGACGGTGAGTCGCAATGATAGTTCACTGAATGGTGACTCACTGAATAGTGACTCACCGAATAGTGACTCACCAAACTTTGACTCGCCATCAATTGCTCATCACTGGTAGTTCTAACTGGCGACTCATCAAGCGTAGAGTCATCCACCAGTGACTCACCCACCAGTGACTTGGGATTGTGAATCACCCAACAGTGATTTATTTTGATATTTTGTCATAATTTATAGCTTTTCCTAGTTTTTTCATATTTTCCCCTTTACTTATTTATTTGATGTAAAATGAGTTTAAAACCATGATTAATTGTTTTTGAAGCTGTTTCAAAGGATATAAAGTATATCTTTAATTTCCTAATGCTCGGGAGACTATAAGTTAGTCAAAACATGTGGGAAAGATCCACTTTTAATGGCAATTTCAAAACGGTTTCAGCTCCATTAAGTATCAGTTATAGTCTTTAAAATCTAGACACCTTCCCTTCATTATTTCTTTCTCGTTTATCTTGATACCGAGGCCTACCAGAGCCTTTCTTCCCTGAGGATCCATATGTCTGTTTTGTACCCTTGGACCACGTTTCCCTAGAGTGTTGTGCACTCCATGTTTGGCATAAGGAGGAGGTGTTGAGTGTTAGATTCTTGAGGTAGGGATTCCTTCATCTCCCTTTTATTTGTGTATCATGCAAGGTGGGTGTACAAATGTTTCCCATGTGAAGGTAGACGAATCCAAATTAAATAAAGATAATTGAATTAGATTTAAACAAATTAATAGGGGTTGGGAAAAGCAACGCATGCTTCTGCTTTGTTGTTTATTGATATTGTGAGTTGTACGGGTTGTATTCCTATAAAAAATCATGGTCTTTTGTGGTATTTGTTTATTCCCTCGGGATGACTTGTTCTATCTTATTATTGATCACATGTTGAATGAAATTATACATATAATTGGTTAACCATGTATATTGGGTTAAATAAATGGATTCCCCATGATCAAACTATTTATGTGATAACCCATAAATTATCAAAGTGGAATTTAATAACGAGTGTTTGCTTAATTAAAATACTCTCTTCCTTTTGTGGTGTGGTTGTTTGTTTTATGTTGATTTATTCTTTCTTATTCATTGTGTGGTTATGTGTTTTCGGGGTTGAGAGTATGGTTGTAAGCTGAGATGGTACGAGTGGTGTAATGGAATCTTAGGATGAGAAATTGACTGATTCTAGAATGGATGGGCAGTGTTTTTGAAGTGGGACTGCTGGTTTGGGTTGTGGTATGTTTATGTTACTGGGTTTGATGGGTGTGGTGTTGTTATATAGTAGGGATATAGAGTTGGTTTTTATGAGGTGTGTTGTGGGGGTTGGCTATAATTTTGGGGTTTTCTTTTTGATATGATGGACTTGAAGGAATGACTTTGAATACAGATGATGGTAGTGGTTACTATGGGTTTTTAACGGAGTGGAAATATGAAGTGAGTTTCTCTACTTTGGTTATTTTTCCTTAGAATAGATTATGTTTTGTGGATTGTTTGATGTTTTGGTTGGTAGTTTCCTAGGTAGGGATGTAATAAATAAATGTGTTCCTTAATAAAGAATGATAATTAGTTAAATTAGTTGGATGGGGGTATGTCCGAGTTGTTCCTTATTGTGGATGGTTTCCATTTATCAACTTCCAAGGTGACTATTTCTGTTATTAATAAATGCATTTAGAGGTGTCAACAAAGTTGGTAATATCATAGGGTGGTTTATTGTTTGATTGAGAACCCATAGGTTGGTCTTGAGTGTTTTATACTATATATACATAACTGTATTTTCCTTGTGTTTTCTATACACACCCCACCCTAATTGAGCACTATGTGAAGAACACCCCCATTTTTATAGGAGAGGGTGTATTTTCAAAACATTCTAGTGGGAGGATGGATGGATAGCCACCCTCTCTTCCCTGCTCCATCTTCTAGGTAGTGATAGCCCAATATTCTTTGGGTAGGTAGTAGTTTGTGAGGCCCGGGTGTGTGCGGGCAAGTTGTGTTTACCAAGGTGTCTTTAGGATGAGATGATTTGTGGTTTCCCAAGTGTTTTCAGGATGTGAAATGGTGTGTGGCGCATGTTTCATCCTGTGGGAAATGGTTGTGATGCCTAGGTATGTGCGGGTGAGATGTGATGAGATTCATTATCCCAGGTTGTGTGATTAGTTGTGAGGCCCGGGATTCTGTAGACGAGTTGTGATGTGGTACTTTTAGAAGTGGTGGGAGTGCCATAATATTTTCCATTAGGGTGTGATAGTGGCTAATTAGTGGTAAGTGGTTCAGCGTACCGTTTAATTGATGTGATTACTATGTTACTTTACTTGTCTTGCGTTACTTAGTGAGTGTGCCTGGGTGAGGCGGGGATGGCTAGGATACCATGGTAGGTGTTGTTGTTTCTTTTGTTTTCTCACAGGACCATTAGTATGCTTCTCCCAATTGTGCACAAGAGATTTTGGTTTTCATACTGAGTATAGTTGTATGCTCACCGTATGTTATAAAACATCTTTCAGGTTTTTAGGAGGACTATAGGGACTATTCTAAGAATTACTAGCTTGGACTTTGGGAAATTTGGTGCATCGCTACTTAGCTTTACTTTGGGGTTTTTACTTTTGAGTTGTCATTGTATTTGTAGTAATTTTACTTTAAACATACATGTGGGATGGTTTTTGGTTTTACTTTTATATAAGTCTTGAAGTTGTTTTGAGGTTGATACATCTAATCAACAGATCTTGGTTACTATAAAAGGGTAATGCCTCCAATTTTATGATATTTGTATACCCTTGGTGATAGTAACCACCCCGAGGCCTACTGGGGGATTGTCTCGGGGGGTCATTATCTCTCTTCCTTCATTTCCAGCTTAGTAGGGGAATATTTGGAGGGAGGGTTCAGCGCATGAAACATATGGATTCTTTGGTGGTTTCCTAATGAGCTGTGAAGCTCACTCCCTACTTGTACCATTTGGTGTGACTACACCCAAACTTTTTTGCAGGTTCAGTTACTTATTTAGGTTTTTTGGTGTGTGTTTGATCTGAGACTGGTTTGGTATTTTGTATGGCGGTGACATTTAGGTCACATAGAGATCAATTTTTTTTCATTTGGGATGTATTTTTTTCTTATATCTTTTAGTTTTTTAGTTTCCATTGTTTAGTGGTAGTTTGTACCTGGACAAGTTTGATATTTATAAAATTTCTATTATTATTATTTCTTTCACCTATCTATTATGTTTATTTATCCTAGTTTATTGGGATAAAATTATTCCAATTTATATTATATTTGATGCTTGACACTAGTTTCCAACCCATGGGGATCAGAAAAGTTCTTCTGGCCTTGCCATAGACCAGGTCGGGTGTCAGGTCGGATTGAACTTTGGCCGAGATGATGAAAAAATGGTATCAAATGAGGCTCTTTATTATTTGGGATGTCAGGTAGGTAGGAGATAGGATTTTCATGACTTGGGATTTAGGTACAGGAAGTGTGTTGTGAACTTTTCTCATTCTTATCCTTGAGTTCCCAACAGTTGTTCGAGTTTTGAGTACTTACATGGATTTTGGATTGTTTTGGATGAGGAATGAAAATGAAGGAGAGCTGGTGTCATGTTGTGATCTCACATGGAGTAGTGACCCATGTGGATTCCATGTGCATAATTCAAGGTCCTCATATTTTTTATTGCTTACATTGGGCATGGAACACTACCATGTAACCGAATTAGAAATGGCTACCAGTTCCTCATTCTTGTAGTTTTCTATGAGTTGTGTTTCATTTTGGTCATGGATGATGTGAATAAGATTATAAAATGAAAATGGTTTTTTAAAATAGAAATGATTTATTTAAATGGTTTTGGGATTGAAAATAATGGTACCACAACCCACTTTTTAGATAAATTCATAAGTTTGATGATAATGTGGTATGTGTGACCCTTGGTGTTCCTTATAAACATTCGCATATGTGTGGGTATGTGTGGAAAGTGAAAATTGGCACATGTGATCTGATGATGTACGTGGAATTGGATGGACACAGATGTGATGATTTGTTGGATCCCATGGGTGTGAGTTTGAAAATAATGGTTTGGATTGGTTTTTATAAGATGGTTTTTGAGTGTAAAATGATTTGGGTTTGAGTTTTCCATGAAAATGTGGGTTTTTGGTTTTGTGAAAATGGATTTCTTTTTTCGAAAGGTGGCCTTTGAAGGAGGCAGTTTTGAAATTAAAATGGAAATAGTGATTTTTGAAAAGATAATTTTGGTTGCGCTTGTATATTTTTGGATTGAGAGCCTAATATCATTGGTTTGAGGTTCTATTTTTGGAATCGTTTTGTTTGGATGTTGATTCTAGTTTTGTGTTTCTTGTGTTATTCAAAATATACCACCTAGAAAGGTCCCCAAAATTTCTAATGAGTCATGCCTAGTTTTCGTTTATTCTCAGTTTTTTCCTATCCTTCATGGAATTCTAATTTTATTATAGGTACTCTAGTGGCTTTAAGAAGTAGAGTGTGTCTTTATATTATTGGTAAATCCCAAAACCATTGGATTTTGTGTTGTTTTGGGGTTGTTTTAGGGTCCATCTTTGAATGAATGAGAGCTGTTTTCCCCATCATTGATGAAATTTGGGATTACGTGGGATGTGTTTAAGTCTATCTTCATCCAATGGATTATACCTGAGGAGGTGAATATGAAGAAATGAGAATAGCTCATGAACATTCAATGAGGCCAACATATGATGAAGGCTTATGTTAAACATTTTAAGGAGATGGTCTCCTTCGTTACAAAGGTGGTGTCATAGGCTCTGATGAAGACTTCTCTTTTTATTAGGGGTATTTTTCTGGAGATCAAGAAGTGGTTCCCCTCCATCAATTATCTTCATTTTTATAAGTTATTGGAGGAAGCGTTCATAGATGAGTTGGTTTTCGAAGGTGAGGAAGTTGGTAATCCGATGTCTCTTATTGTTCATGAAGGGTCCCTATCTAAAAAGAAGTGTATTCTAGAGGAACCTATCTTTGATAATTCCCCTTTATTGGTTCTGACTTTTAGTTTATCAGACCAAATTTTTGTGTTCCACCAGTGTGTATGGTTTAGGCATTCGAAGTCATCTTGGTGCAATCCTTTGAAGACATTTCATTGTTGCAGTTATATGGGTCATCTTGAGAAGTTTTGTAGGAAGAAAATACTGAAGAGAAAGTTTTTATTGGTGGATGCTAGTGCCTGACTGTGAGGTATGGGATACTTTATTAACCAGGGTTCTAGAAGCAGGCCTCAGAGTGAAGCTCATGCATAGTCTGGAATTGTTAGGGATACGGAAGGCCATTGCAGATTTTTTTCCTCCAGTGTTGGGGAGGAGGAATTTGAAGTTTCCTACTATAATTCTTACTACTATTATTAGTTTCTCTATTGTTGTAAGAAGTATTGTGGTTATGTTTACCTGAATGTGCCTCTTTGAATTGTTTGTTATTATTTTAATGTGATTATAATTTATGTGGGTTGGTCTCAATTTTAGTCGTGTTTGTTTGATAATTCTTGAGTTTTTGAAAAATGAGGGGATTTAGTTCTGATTTACCATTTTGTACAAGTTACATTCAAGGGATTATCTCATGGTGTTGGATTTTTTGGATGGGGTGGGAAATTCTAATTGTCGGCGGTGTTGTTTCGCTCAAGCAAAGGAATTCAGGTGGGTTATGTTAGGAGTTCCCATTCGCGGTGAGGGTGTTTCTCAGTTATTGTAGAGAAGTTTTTTTTGTTATTAGTGTCCCGGTTTTCCAAATCACCTTATAGTGAGTTGTGCATTTATGTTATGGTGGTGTTGATTGATTTTCAATGTTCTTATGCTAGTTGAGTTCTTGTGGTGGGGAGAACCCTCTTGCGTTCTCTCATTATTGGTTTATTGTGGATTATTTTTGATTGGTTAGGTGTGATTTGTGGAGTAAAAAGGTCCCCCTGATGTTTTTGTTTCATTTGGTTTTGATCCAGGATAAAATCAATTTTTGGTTACCTTTTGGTTGGGTGACTTTATGGGGAAGGAAAGTGTCGATGGTGGGGAGAATTGTGACAACCCAAACATTGAAAGTTAATTAATTTTATATTTTTATTATATTTGGGTCTTTTGGATGAGGCTTAGGTTGAGCCTTGATTTATATTTTTTAATTTAGGATGTTTTAGGTGGGTTTTGGGCCTATTAATGGTTAGATCGTGGTTTGGGAAAACCATGCGATCCTACCCAAATAACCATATAGTATGTGTTGGATGTCCTTCAGTAAGGCACATTGATTTTACACAGTTTGGGATACCATGTGCAAATTTTGTACTTTGGTTCTATAACCAGAAAGAGGCATTTACCATGGTCAGAAAAAGGTTTGGAAACCTTGAAGCCAAACCGTGTGAGGTTCCCCTCCAATTGAGTAGATCATGCATGGTTGGTGTACAGTGTGGTGAACAGTGTAGTCAAACCATGTGAGCTTCCCAGTCATTAAAATTTTGAAATTAACTATTTCCCCTACCTATTTGTATCCCTAAATAAGGATTCTTCTCCCTTGCTTAGCCTTGGCACACCAGGGGGTCCTCCCAACTCCTCCTTTGATTCCCTTCCTCTTTTAAAGCCCCTTGAAGGTCCTGAGGTGAGATTCCTTTGGTTTTTAGTCAATTCCCCCTTCCCACTCCCTTATCTCTCAATTTTTTAGTGTTTCCCTATGGGGTTTCCCTTTTTTCCAGACCCTAAAGGATTAGGGTGATGTCTACTTCAGTTTTATTGATGTTTAGGGAATGTAGATTAATCTATGGGGTGTTCTACTCCTTATCTAATATTTTCATCACATCCAGACTCCAATGAGGTAGTTGTCTCCATAATTTTCTTTTCTGATGCATTCCATTAATACTTGGGCACTATCCATAAATTTATAAATTTTTTTCTCATGCTTGTGATGTATTTATTTGGTTTGTTTTGATGTTTTGGCATTAGTATAATTGGATAAAAATGGATTTTTAAGTGATTCTTAAAGTATTCATATGTATATGTGCACCCAGTGTGTTTGATTAAATGTAAATAGAGATTTTAAGGTAAAATTGTATGAGTTGAATGGTGATTTCCCTTCAATATATTTTATCAAATTGGTCGTATTGTGACATGGGATTTATATGTGGAACGTGCTGAATTTTCTAGTGTGGTTAGTTGTGTCTGTTGGAAGGCATGTGACGTTTCATTGAAAATGGTTTTGGGTAATTTTATTTATACATATGGTGTGGAATTGTTTGTTTGAAAATCCATTTATTCTTAGAGTGCACACAAGGATGGTAACACAAATGATGATGGTCCAGATAAATTTTCTCAAATTAAAAACCAAAATTTTAGAACACTTCTCTCTCTCTCTCTCTATCTCTCTTTATTCTTCAAAATCTTTTCTTAAAAATGGTACCCTGGATATCAATGAAATGAAAGTGGGTTCAAAATCGTATTTGAAGTTATGGACTGTATGGAATTTTTAGAAATGGTTTTCTTATAAACGGTATGAAATTCTGTTTGGCATATTTTGTTATTTTGTGTGTCCTTTTCTTAGTTTTGAAATTGTATTAGAAGTGGAATTTAGATTTGTAGCCTAAAGGTCTATTTGGCATTGTGAATATAAAAGTACTATTTAATGTTGTTCGAGAAATGTTTTAGAACATATTTGTAATAAATTCTAATTTAAAGAGTGGAAGTCCTCGTTGGCACTTTATGATGTTTGGAAATGAATTTTTGGATTTGGAAGTACAAATGCTTGGTTGGAATCTTAGTGTGTTTCGAGAAATGATTTTGAAATATTGTCTAATATAATAGCCCGGTTGGCACCTATGCATGACTATTGTTTTTTGGGAACCCCTATAGAGGATTTTCCTATATGGGTTATCATATAGGTGGTGTCAGTGTTTAGGGTGAAAAGTACGGTGGGGGAAGGTAAGGTGATTCAGGCATGTGAGGGCCTCTGACTTATAGTGTATACTTTTACCACGGATTTCCTTGGTGTCTTTTAAAGGTTCGTGTGATGGTATCTTTTCAAACATGATTAGAAGGATTGGTACCACCTAAATTTTTAGGTATTGGTGGGACGTTCCATTGGATTGGTCAGTTTGGGGCGGCTAGTTGGTTATAGACTATGGAGATGCACCATATTCCAATAGGTGAGTCTAACTCAAGTACTTATAGGGATCACACTAGGTATATTTAAGAAATTACCATGGAAAAATATCTATATTTTCTTTTTTACATTTTTCTAAATTTGGTTTTCTATATATTATTCCTATTTATTTTTCAGTATATCCTGATATTTATTATGTTTGGATTTTAGCATGGATTTTGGTTTTTAAAATGATAATATTCAATGAAAACTAGTGATGTGGCGTGTAATGTTTTAAAAAGTAAAATTAGTGTTGTTTATTAAAATGTGAGAAACCTACTTTACATATTTATTTCAAACTAGTGTTAATGGAATGTTTTTGGGAAAGTAAACATATGGATTTTTTGTGGTTTCCTACTAAGCTAGGAAGCTCACACCCTACTTGTACCATTTGGTGTCGATAGACCCGAAATTTTTTTCAAGTTTAACTTATTGTTCAGTTTTTATAGTTCGAGTTGGATATTGGAGTGGTTTAGTCTTGTAGATGACAATGACATTGAGGTTACTTGGAGATCATGTTGTTTTCATTTTGGTTGTATATATTTCTTATATCTTTCAGTAATTCAGTTTCCTTTATTTAGTTATAGTTTTTACCTGGACAAGTTTGGTATTTATTAAATTTCTCTTACCATTGTTTATTTCACCTATCAAGTTTGTTTATTGATCCTGGTTTATTGGGTTGAAATCATTCCCATTTGGATTATATTTGATGCCCATCACTAGTTTTCATCCTAATGGGATTGAGAATTCCATTTGAGCCTTTCCATGGACCAGGATCGGTGTCGGGTCGGATGGAACCTCGACATGGTCCATGAAAAAAAGGAATTTTAGAAGGAACTTTGTTATTTGGGATTTCATGTAGATTGGAGATAGGATTTCTGGGACATAGGTGGTTGTTATGAGGAGATATTTGTGAACTCTATATCATTCTGATCCTCGAGATTCTAGGAGTGGTACTGGTTTTGAGTAATTGTTTGGATTTTGGATTGTTTTGGATGAGAAAAGGAAATTGAGGTGAGCCAGTGTCATGTTGTGATATCCCACGGCTTAGTGACCCATGTGTAGTCCAAGTTCACAGTTCAAGGTCCTCTTAGTTTTTATTTCATGCTTGGGGCATGGCCACAACTATGTTTTCGGGCTAGGCATGAGTATTATTTCCTCATTCTGATATTTTTTCCTAAGTTATGTTTCATTTAGGTCTTGGTTGAATTGAATATGATTATAAAATGAAAATGGTTTTTCAAAATATAAATTATTTATTTCAATGATTTTGGACATGAAAAAATGGTTTTAGTACCCACTTTTTAGATAAATGACTAAGTGAGATGATAAAGACATGTGTGGAAACCTTGATGTTTATGATGAACTTTCACATGTGTGTGGGTATGTGTGGAATTTGAATGTTTCCACATATGAGTTAATGATGTAATTAAAAGTGAATGGGAACACATGTTATTATTTATATGATCTGATGTTTGATATTTTGAAATTAATGGCTTGGATTGGTTTTTCTGATATGGTTTTTGAGTGAAAAAGGATTTGGGTTTGAGTTTTCCTTGAGAAAATGGGTTTTTTGTTTTGTGAAAATGGAATTTAGTTTTTTGAAGGTGGCCTTGGAAGGAGACAGTTTTTGAAATTAAAATGGAAATATATATTTTTGAAAAGATAATTTCTGCTGTGCTTGTATGTGATAAGCCTGAGATCCTGATGTCTTTGGTTTGAAGATCTCTTTTTGGCGTCGTTTTGTTTGGATGTCGATTATAGTTTTTTTCTCATGCTATTTAGAATATGCTATCTAGAAAGGTCCCGAAAATATTTTGTGAGTTATTCCAAGTTTATGGTTTTCTCATTGTTTTTCTATCCTTTTTGGTGATAGTGGTTCGTTAGAGGTAGTGGAGTGGCTGGACGAAGTAGATCGTGACTTCATATTATTCTGAACTCCTAAAACTGTTAGAGTTTGTGCTGTTTTGGGGTACTTTGAGGGTCTATCATTGAACAAATGGGATTTTTCTTCCCAGTCATCGATGCAAGTAGGGATTATATGGGAAGATTTTAAGTCCATATTTTTCCTATGGTTTATACCTAGGGAGGTGAAGATGAAGAAAAGATAAGATTTCATGAACTTTCAATAATTACAATAGATTGTGAAGGCTTATGTTGAACATTTCAAGGAGATGGTCTCATTTTCACTAGAGGTGGTTTAACATGATCTGATGAAGAATTCTTTTTCATTGGGGGTATTTTTCTACAAATCAGGGAGTGAGTCCTCTCCACCAATTATATTCATTTTGAGAAGTTTGTGGATGAATCCTTCTTGGATGAGTTGGTTTTTTGGAGCTCAAACAGTTGGTAATCTAGTGTATATTGTTGCACATGAAGGTTCCCCATCCGGAAAAGAGTGAATTCTAGAGGAACCTATCTTTGTGGAGTCCCCTTTATTGGTTTTGGCTTCCAGTTAATCAGACAGATTTATTTTCTGCCACTGGTGTGTCTGATTCGTAAATTCAAATCCATCTTATAACAATCCTCTAAAGACATTCCATCATTGCAGCTATCTAGGTCATCATGAGAATTGTTTTTGGAAGTTTCACCTCATGATAATGTTTTGATTAGGGGATGTTAGTGACTAACTATGTGGTATGGAATGCTTCAGTCACTAGGGCTCTAGCCACATGCCATGGAGTGAAGCTCGCCCATATTTGGAATTTATTGAGGGGTGTGGAAGGACATGGACACGTTTTTTCCACCAATGTTGGGGTGGCTACATTTTACATTTCATATTTTAATTATAACTTCTATTGTGAGTTTCTATTTTTTTGTAAAAAGGTTGGTGGTTATGTTTAACTAAATGTGGCTATTTTAATCATTTGTTCTTATTTGAATGTTCATAGAATTTGTGTGGGTTGGTCTCAGTTTTATTTGTGTTTTTTAGGATTCCTGTGTTTTGTGGAACTAATGGGTTATGGTTCTTATTCTCCATTTGGTTCAAGTTATTTTCATGGGTTTATCTCTTGTTGTTGGTTTATTGGATGGTGTAGGAAATTCATAATGTCGGTGGTGTTGTTTCTCTTATGAAATGGAGTTAGGATTGGTCATATTCGGAGTTCCCGATCATGGTGAGGGTGTTTCTCAGTTAGTGTAGAGAAGTTGTGTTAGTTACCGGGGTCCCAGTTTGTCAGTTTACCTTGTAGTAGGATTTCCATTTATGTTTTTAATGGTGTTGTTTGAGTGTTAATATTCCCATTCTAGTAGAGTTATTATGGTAGAGAGAACCCTATTATGTTCACCTCTAATTCTTGTGAAGTAGATTCTTCTTGATTGGTGGGGTGTGACATATGGAGTAAAAAGGCCACCATTAGGTTTGAGTTTCCTCTAGTTTTGATCAGGCATGGAATCATGTTTTGGTTACCTTTTGTCTAGGTGAATTTCTTGGGGTAGAAAGTGTCTTTAGTGGGGAGAATTATAACACCCCAAACATTGAAAACTATTTTATTTTATTCTTTTCATGGATTTGGATATTTTGGTTGAGGTTTGGGTTAATCCATGGTTTGAATTTTTACGTTTTGGAAGTTTTGAGAGGGTTTTTGGCTTAAGCATAGTTAGTGAACAGTTTTGGAAAACATTGTTTCCATGCCTAGGAAGTCATTCAGCCTGGGTTGGGGGTCTAGAAGTAAGGTGCATTGGTTGCAAAGAGTTTGGGAAACCATGTAACAACCCTGTGGTTTGGTTCTGTAACCAGACAGAGGCATTCAATATGGTCGGTGAATGGTTTTAAAACCGTGTAGCCAAACCAAGTGAGGTGCCACTCCTTTCCAGTATCTCATGCACGGTTGGTTCACAGTTTGGTAAACCATGTGGACACATTGTGTGAGTTGTCCAGTCATTAAATTATAAAATTATGTATGTACCCCCTCTCTATTTTTAACCTTAAATTGGTATTCTTCTCTCTTTCTCAGCCTAGGTGCACCAGGGGATTTTCCCAACTTCTCCTCTTTTTCTTCCCCTCTACTGTTGAATCCCCTTGAAGTCCCCAAGGTGAGATTCCTTTGTTTTTTAGTTAATTTCCCCCTTCCCTTTTCTTTCACTCTCAATTTATTATGGTTTCCTTACGGGTTTTGTCTTTTGGATGAACCATACAAGACGTGGGTTATGTATAGTTTGGTTTTCCTGATATTTAGGGTCTATGGATTTATCTTTGGGGTGTTATCCTCATTCTCCAAGAGTTTTGTCACGTTCACACTTCATTGAGGTAGGTGTATCCATACATTTTCTTTCTGACGCATTCCATTGATGCTTGGGTTCTTTCAATAAATTTATAAATAAGTTTCAAATGGTTATGATTCATTTAATTGGTTTTTTGTTGTGTTTTGGTATTGGTATGATTTTCTAAAATTGGGGTTTTAATTGATTATTCAAATATGCCTATGTATATATGTACCCAATGTGTTTGATAAAATGTAAATAGATATTTTAAGGTAAAATTGGATGCTTTGAATGTCGATTTACCATAAATATATTTTATCAAATTGGTTGGATTGTGACTTGGTATTTATATGTTGAACTTGGTGACCTTTCTTGTGTGTTTAGTTGTATTTGTTGGAAGGCATGTGATGTTTCATTGAAAATTGTTTTGGGTAGTTTTATGGATACTTATGTGGAATTGGATGTGGGCACCTCCTTGTCTTCTCGGAGTGCACAAATATATGGGGACACAAATTATGATGGTTTTGGATAGATTTTCTCAAATTAAAAACCCATATTTTAAAACACTTTTTTTTTCTCTCTCTCTTTCTTCTTCAAACTCTTATTTTCTTACTAATGGTCCCATGGATCTCAATGAAAGGAAAGTGGTTTCAAAGAAATATTTGAAGTTATAGCTTTTATGGCATCTTGAATATTGTTTAACTTAAAAATGGCACAAAATCCCATTGGGCATCTTTGGTTATTTTTTGTGCTATATTATTAGTTTTGAAATGGTGTTAGAAGTTGAATTTGGATTTGGAACTTAATGTCCTGTTTGGAATTATGAATGTAAAATTAGTGTTTAATATTGTTCTAGAAATGTTTTTGAACATATTTCTGATAAATTTTTATTTAAAGAGTGGAAGGCCTGGTTGGCACTTTATAATGTTTGGAAATAAACTTTGTCTTTGAAATTACAAATGCCCAATTGATATCTTTGTATGTTTCGAGAAATTATTTGAAAGCATGTGTGATATGAAAGCCTAGTTAGCAACTGTGTATGACTGTTGTTTGTTGGGAACCCCTATACAGGATTTTCGTATATGGGTTATCGTATAGGTGGGGTCCATATTTGGGTTAGGAAAGTGTGGTGGTGACAGGTAAGGTGAATCATGTGTGATAGGGTGTCCTACTTACACAGTATACTATTATCATGGGTTTCGTATGAATCTATTAGAGGGTTTATTAATGGTTTTTTTCATCCCTGATTAGATGGGTTGGTACCACCTTGACCTGATAGGTCTTAGTAGGACATGCCACTGGATTGGTTAGTGTAGGGTAGGCAGTTGGTTATAGACTATGCAGCGACACATTATTATAGTAGGTGAGTCCAACTTGAGTACATCTAGGGATCACTCTAGGGATGTTTAGGAAATTACCATGGTTTACTATATATATTTTCTAGTTTATATCCATATACATTTGGTTTTCTATCTATTATGTTAGTTTCTTTATCATTATATCTTGGTATTTATTATATTTGTATTTTAGTATGGTTTTAATTTTATTAAACAATAATATTCATTGATAAACATTGATGTGTCATGTAGTGTTTTAAAAAGGAAAAGTCATGTTGTTTATGAAAACATGAGAAACATACTTTATATATGAACATTAAACTAGTGTTAATGGAGTATTTTTAGGAAAGTAAACATATTGATTCTTTGGTGGTTTCTTACTGAGCTTTGAAGCTCACAACATAATTGTACCATTAATTTTTGGTAGACCCGAAATATTTTATAGGTTCAGCTTCTTGTTATGGTTTTCTCGTTCGAGCTGGCTCTTGGATCGGTTCAGTCATGTGGATGGTGGTGACATTGTGGTCACATAGAGATCGAGTTGTTTTTGTTATGGTTGTAGTTTTTGTTTATATATTTCAATTATTCAATTTCCTTTGTTCATTTATCATTTGTACCAAGACCAGTGTGGTATTTATTAAATTTATACTATTATTGTTTCTTCCGCCTTTCTGGTTCATTTATTGACCCGTGTTTATTGGGATGAAATCATTCCTATTTGGATTATATTTGATGTATGGCACTAGTTGTTAGCCTCGGGGGATAAGGAATGCCCTTCATGACTTACCATGGATTGGGTCACCTGTCGGGTCAGATTGTACTCCGGCCTAGTTCGTGATAGATATATATACATATATATTAAATTTAAAATATTAAAATGAGAAAAAATAGTATGACATAAAGAATAAATTTTATTTAACTAATGTATTTCAATAATTAATTAATTTATCATTATTAATATATCTATTAATAGTTTAATTAAAATTATAATAATATTTTTAAATTTTTAAAATTAATATTATATAATATTATAAAAATGTATACATAAAATTAACACTAATTTTTTAAAAATGTTTCACAACATAACAAATTTTTTATATTACTCTTTAAAAAGTTTCAAAATATGGTTTGGGAAAATGAACCTAATCATAATTTTCAAATAATAATATTAATAAATGTTTATGACCATAATAGAATATTACAACAAATTAAACAGATAAAACACACCCTATAACTATTAATCTAGATCTAGGTTAGGCCCATAACCATATGGGTTGACTCGCACTCCTAAATGGTCACATTTATTGTTTTTTAATGACCCCAAAGGGGAATTTTTAAAATTTCCCAGTTAAATTTTTTACTTTTAACAAAGGCCTAAAGGCTAATCAGATATCCCAACAACCACTGAGTTTTAATCATAAGGTCTAAACCATTCTAAATATATTAGAAATTCCTTTTTAACATTTTCTCCAAATTTGTAAGTGGGGTTTTATTCCAATTTTCATGATTAATCCCAATAATTCATTTAAACCATCATCTACATCCTATATCCAGAGCCATGTTCCCTCACTTTCCATCATCCAAATTCTGTGTTATCCAATATATCTATGTTTTAATAACCCAATCCCACTAGAAACATCTCCTAAGTTAGTAGTGAAATTTAATGTGGCCCCCAAAGCCTACCTATAATAGGCCATGGGTTATAGCCTAACATCAAGGGTATCTAAATTATATTAATGGACACATTTCCCTCTTTATGCCCACGAATGAATAATAAAACCACTAATAAACACCCTTCATCTATAAAATATAATAAGAATCACATATATAAGCCCAAAAATGAAAGTATTTCAAAAAAAATCATAACAATTCAAACAGTTCTAAATCCATAGTAGATTATACAAAAACGTCTATAGAAGAAAATTGAAATTCCAATGGATTCCACCATATTTATTAGGAAATCAAGTTATTTAGGTCCTTCCTATTCCCTAATATGAAAATTAAATACTGAAAATAGTATATATAAAAAGGGGTGGAAATAATAGTATACTTAGAAGGTTCTAATCTTGAAACTCTCATGTCATTGTGGAAGAATCATATTAAATAACATGTGATTAAAAAGTGAAATTGATAAAAAATCCCATCTAAGTTAAGGTATCTTCCATAAAAATATAAATACACTCTCAAAATTAGAAGTATATTTACTATAACAGTCGCTTTAAAAAATATAAGAGGTCCCCCATAAACAAACTCCCACCAACTAAGTCACTAATAATTATAACACCTTGCATAGTGAAAGAAATAAACCTTGTTTTATCCTCCTTATGATCACATTTACCTCATAGACACATCATAAAGGAAAATAACCACATGGAATTATCTTTATGATCATTTCAACCACATACTTGTATCGTAACTATATTCAGAGGTAGGTTAAAATATGTAACACCCCCATTTTTAGGTAATTTACCCTTTTTTATGTATCTTGAAACTATATAATGCTTGGGTTATGTTTTGGGAGTTTCTAGATGATTTTTGAGTGTATTGGAAATTTTTCAAGAGGTGCATGGTTTGAGAATGGTCTAACGAAACTTGTACTATCTCCAGGAATCCATTCAATGTGACTACAATAGTCACTAGGTAGATAGAAGGGTGACACATTGTTTAGAAAACAATGTCGATTCCTAGGAAACCATGTGAGATGGTAATTTTTCAGACATTAGTTATGTATGATTGGGACACAGTTTGTCAAATCATGTGTCACGACTTTGCATGTCCCTTGGGTGATTTCCAGTTGCAACGTACGGTTGCCCTATGGTTGTCTAAAATATGTGGAACAACCATGTGACTATCTAGATTAGAGATAGTTTCATTCACATGGTTTGATGAACTGTGAATAAAAAACATGTGATTTAAATTTAATGTTCTTGAAATGAGTGTTTATATTGATTTTTACTCCCAAAAATCACATTTCTATCCTAGTATCCTTGGTTCTCAAATGCCCCTTCCCTCGTAGGAATCCTTGTTGATAAAATTTGATCCATAATGTGTTTTTGATGAATCCAAGTGAATTAGATCTACAAAATGAACTACAATCCACTATTTCTTCTCTTTATATTTAAATATTTTCATTTCACCTCACAGTTTTTTTTACATGTAATTTATTTGGGATAGATCTATGATATATGGGGGTTTTGAGATAATTGTTTTGGGATCTATTGAATGGAAGGTGTTGTGATCCTAGATCTAGAGGTTTCGTTGTGCCATTATTCATTATTATTATCTATTGAGAGGTATGTGGATTCTATCTCCTCTCCACTTAATTTAAAACACATTGGATTAAATTTTATTGAATGTGTTACATGGATTTGAAAAATGAAACATTGAATTTTTTCTTGAAATAAATCAATTTTTGTTTATGAATTCCAACACATAGAATTTGAATGAAATTTTGGAAAACACCATTGATTTATAATTTTAAATTATGGATTTAAAATTATGGTTTTGGTGTAATGAAAGAAATATGTTCATTTAAATGTTTCAAAGGAGGAAATGTTCTATACGGAATGAAATGATATGTAATATTGTCCTGGAATATATGGTTGGTTTGGATTTGTTTTCATTGGATTTGACCCTGAATAAAGGATGTGTGCTATTAGGGAACCTAGAAACTGGTCACCTTGTGATGACATACGGGATCAATGAGAAACCACTCATGAGTATGGAACTATCACATCAAAATCATGTGATTATGTGAGTGATAGACATGGAATGGGTATGCCATGTGGAAAGAAAGAATAGAAAAAATTATTTAGTTCTATTGTTTTCGTTAAAGAGGTTTCTTGTGGAAAAATTGGTATACATTTAATTTAATCTATTTTAAATTCAATAAATATTTTAAAATTATTCCTTTGGATATAAATTATGTTTCAAACTATGATCTTATATATTATTGTCCAAGTGGTGTGATTTGGGAAGTCTTGGGGATTACTTACTAAGTTTCATACTCACCGCATGCTCAGAAACATTGGTGCATTTGAAGATTTTTTTTTACCAAGACACGAGAAAGGGAAAGGTATCATAATTCTCTAGTGGCGATTTAAGGTGCATCTTCCATAGGTTGGTTTTTATAGATTTTGGTTCTCTCTTAGGATATTTGGAGTAATGACACATTAGTGTTACAACGTTGGATAAACTTTTTCTTATTTTTGTCTTCTTTTATTATTTATCATTGATACTCTGATGTTTCTATTTAATTAGTTTTCATTTGATTTGTATCGTTAAAGATGCTCATATATCTAATCATTAATGTCTAACCAGTAGGTAAAAACATAATGGTGGGGAGACAATTGAGGGATGGAAACTATATGGGAGATGTTTGTTTCTTTTTAGATATTGGATTATGGTTACTCTAACTTAGTAGGAATATATTTTTTCTTCCTACCACCACTTGAAATGGGCATGTATTCAGAAGATGTATAAGGAAATGGGAATATAATTTTGGTGGCCTTGAATGAAAGGAAAATTCATAAAGTATGTCTTGATATGTCACACCTATCAGTAGATCAAAGTGGAGCACCAATGATCGTACGGTATATTAATTTTTTTACTTATACCCATGTCGTAATTGGTGAAGAAATCTATGGATTTTGTTATAGATATATCAAGAATGGTTCAAAAAAACGATGCCAAATGGGTGATTGTGGATCAACTCACAAATTCATCTCATTTCATCATAATTTTATAATCGAATATGGTGGAATACATTTCAATAATTAATATTTGAGAACATGTATAGATGCATGGCATTCCATTTTTAATTTTTACTTGATAAGACCCCAGTTTTACATCTCGGTTTTTGAAATCTTGGTCTATGTCCATGAAACCCAATTGACCATGAGCACAACTTATCATCATCAAACACTACTACAAAACACTCCTTTAACAGCACTGGTATTTACCAACACTATGACAAAACGCTGATAAATGGAATATTTATCAGTGCTAAATAATGCACTAATAAATTTAACCTTTTATCAGTGCATCTTTTTAGGGCTAATAAATGAAACCTTTATTAGTGCTTTATTTTTAGCATTAATAAAGGGAATATTTATCAGCACATTATTTTTAGTACTGATAAAGGGTATCCTTCATCAGCACTTTATTTTTAGTGATGATATTGGGTTACCTTTATTGGCACTTTAATTTTAGCAATGATAAAGGGTATCCTTTATCATCATTTTATTTTTAGTGCTGATTAATATTTATAAATATAAAATTATGTAATTAAATAAAAAAATGAAAAATGTTTTTATTAAAAAGATCAATTTTTATTAATTAAATAATTATTGATAAAAATTAATAGATTGATTATACACTATTAATTATTATACATTTTATTAACTAGATAATTATGATAATTATTGATATTAAATTTTATATATTAAACATATAGATATATATTAATGTATATAAATATGATTTATATATTACAAAATGTTTATGCGCTTTACATTAAATTGTCATATGTTTATTGAAAAATTATTTATAATAAAAAACTGATATGAATTAAAAATATTGGCTATAATTGCAAAGTACTCAACCTATAATTGAATATCATTTGATTTTTCAATTTAACATAGATCAAATGTGTGTTATATTGATTTTACATATATGTAATTAATGTACATTTATATACAATCCATGTACACCAAACCTATCCATTTTTTTAACATTATTATAGTGTACTTATTCTTAATTTATTAAATTTCACTCAATTATAATAGAGATGTGTGCACTTAAAAAGGATATATTCATTAATAATGTTAAAAATATATTTGTTAAATAATATTTATAAATAAATATATTTATATATGTACATTTACTATATTTATACTATAATATATTTAAAATAGTAAATAAATAAATACATTTTAAAATTATTTATATAATTATAAATATATAAATATATATATAAATAATTATTAAATTTATAATAAAATTACTTAAATAATGAATAAATTTCTTATATTTATATTTATATATATTTATTAAATATATATGTATAATTAGATAAATATAATTATATAAATATATATAATGATATAAATATTATTTTTTATAAATATTAATATAATTATAAATAAATAAAAATAAAATTATAATAAATATATTTGAAAAGAAATATATTTACTATATTTATATTTGTATATATTTATTAAGTATATATAAATATTTTCAATTTTTATATCTATAATTATAATTACAAATCCTTTATCAATGCTTAAGTAATAAACAATGATAAAATTATCTTTATCAGCGCTTTATTCGTGTTGATATAGATGAGGATTTAACAACGCTAACCAACACATTGATAAAATTAAAATTTATCAGCGCTAAACAATTAGTGTTGATAATGATTGATTTTATAAACATGTTTTAAGTGCTTTTAAATACCTACCATTATTAGCACGAAGAAAGAACAGATAAAGAGTCATTTTATCAGCAATTAAGTGATAAACACTAAGAAAAAGGATATTTGTTAGTTCTTATTCGAAAGAACTAATAAAAGTGATCTAATGTATTTTAAAAACCCTAACCATTTGAAAACTCATCATGATGTCAGAAGATTTCCACAGAAGCCACCCACTACTAGCACTCCTCTTCAGTTAGTCAAAGCTAGAATCACACCACTCGACTATTTTCAGCACTCTAGTTTCACAAACCTCTCATATGACATCCAGTTTTCAATTTTGGTTGTAATGTAGATGGGGTTTCACATCACTTTTAGGAAATTTCTCTGCCCGAGGTAGGTAGTTTCGTGCCCTAAAAATTTTAGATAATTTAATTTGCTCGCTTGGTTAAGTTTTGCATGCTCTATAGTTTATTTTGGTGGCGTGAAAATGTTTTGTAAATTATTGGACAAGGATTTGTGTTGAAAATAAATTTTCTAAAGAGAAATTATTATGTTTCTATATGGGCTTTGTTCTAAAAAATCAGTGGGAGTGTTCAATTAATTGTTTGAGTAGTGAGAAATGTGTTTTTATGGGGGCTTAAGGTGCTCATGTGTTGAAAAAATATTTTTGATGGGAAATGGATTATTTTGGATATGTTAGCCTTGTTGTGAACTTTTGTGTATGAGTTGTGAAGTGTTTAAATAATAAATAATTGTTTTACAAATGAATGTTTGGATGTAGAAATGGTTTATTAAATGATGTGAGTGATGTGAAATACATTTTTGAAGGTTTTGGCATGCTTTGTGTTGGGTTTGGGTTTTGTAATGGAAAATGGATATATTGTGCGTGTGTGTTTTAGTGTGGTGTTCCATGGAAGGTTTTTATGGCTTGTTTTAAAGGTGGAAATCATGTTTTCAAGGGAATATAAATGCAGATGAGTTTGGAAGTAAGTTCTTAAAAGAGATTGACATATTTTTCCATGTTGAACATGTTTTACCTTTTTTAATTTGGATTGTAAATTGTTTTAATGTACGGAAGATATTTTTTGAAAATGATTTTAGGTTGGGTAAAACTTTGTAAAAAAGGGACTTCTATGGAATTGGTTGTGAATGGGTGTGAACTCTTGTTTTGTTAATTGGAAGTGTTCTATAAATTAATTGATATATTTATTAAATTATATAAGTGTTTTAAATTATGTTGTATGTGGTTATGTAATGCATTTGACTTTATAAGTAGCATTTTCATGTGAACTTTGGTGTGTTTTATATGTAAAGCCTTGTGGTGCCTCTTAGGTTTATTTTTATAAAACTCTTTAAATGAATTATTAACATACCTAATATGTGGAAGGAATGTTTGTGAAATAATTTGGTGTGAATATGTTTTTAAATGGGGTTTGGGTGTGCAAGTAGTGGCACACTATGTTTAATTGTTTAGGCATAAATTATGTGCGTAAATGTGTTGTGTTAGTGACATGTGAATGTGAAACTGGATTGAGCACAAATAAAAGGGAATCTTGGATAACTATGTAACCTGATTGTGCTGTGTTATCGAATCTTGATGTCTTCATCATAAAATCATTGTCCATATAATTAATGTACTGCTTCATATTTATGTTTAATTCATTTATTTTTAGTATTAATCACATAATAATTTTTTTCTTATATAGGTGGATTCCTTTTTTCGAGTTAGTGTGCTCTGTCCAACATTCATGCTTCTTCTCCCTTAAAATATTTTCACCCATGCAGTAGTGCATTTATCAATTTCTTTCACATTACCTCCACTTCCTTTGTAGGAAGAGCAATGATTCCACCTATGCTTAATCATCGAGGTAATCACGATGTTTGAATAGTAATATCATTGTCCATAGGATTATTATATTGAATCATATTTATATTTAAATCATTTATTTTTAGTATTACTCACATAATAATTGTTTTCTTATAGAGGTGTATTCTTTTATTCGATTTGGGGTGTTATGTCCAACTCTCATGCTCCTTCTCCCTTAAAATCTTTTCACCCATAAAGTGGTGCATTTATCAATTTCTTTCTAGTTACCTCCACTGCCTTTGCAATAAGATAAATGATGCTGCATCTTCACAATCACAGAGGTAATCTTGATGTTTACATAGTAAAATCATTGTCCATATAATTAATGTATTGTTTCGTATTTATGGTTAATTTATTTCTTTTTATTATTACTCACATAATAATTGTTTTCTAATATAGGTGTATTTTTTTGTTTGAGTTGGGTGATCTATCCCACATTAGTTCATTTTCTTCCTTAAAACCTTTTCACCCCTACTGTGTTGTATTTATCACTTTATTTCAAGTTACATCCACTGCCTTTGTAGGAAGAGAAACAATGTTTTCTCTGCTCAATAACAGAGGTAATATTGATTTTAGCATAGTAAAATTATTTTCCATATAATTAATATATGTTTTTTATATATATTTTTTATTTATTTCTTCTAAATATTAGTCACATAATAATAGTTTTCTTATACATGTGGATTCTTTTGTTCGAGTGGTTGTGGTTTGTTTGAAGCTGCTCAAGTAGTGTTGGCAGTTTGACAACGAAATTCAATGGAAATCTTGGTAACATTGATAGTTATGATTATTTTTGAATATATGTAATAATTTTTAAATATTTAATTCTATAAAGAAATGTTTTAAATATCTATAATATAGTGTTTTTTTCTTGTATTTGTGTTCTAAATTTAATTTAATTTAAATTATATATTGAGACTTGTTTTTGTTGATACATCTGGTCTGTTTATGGTGCTTCTGGTGCTACGATGTGCTATTATAGCGTACTGTAGTATTACCTTTTATTAGCACTTTTGAAATAACTAATAAAGAACAAATTTATCAGTTCTTTTAAAATCATTTAAAAAGAAATTATTTATGAGTTCATTTAAAAGAGATGATAAAGGCCTACTTTATCATAGCTTTTACAACACTGATAAATAATTCTTTTAGTGGAACTTTGAGAAGCACTGATAAATGTTTTATTTATCAGCACTTTTATTAGTGCTGATAAATGTCCCCTTTATCAGTGCCTTTTCAGCACTGTTAAAAGTTATGTGCTTTTAACATCGTTGACATTGTCAGCGCTTTTCTAGCACTGATAATGGTCATTTCTAGCGCTATTAAAGTCATTATTTTTTGTAGTGAAATAGATGATCATTTTGAACAGATGATCCATACATTGAAAGATAGACTTAAATCTTATGTTAGGGATTTTTTATGCTCATGGATGAACCATATACCATTAGTGGAGATTTTATGAAATAAATATTTATAGGACACTGTATATATAGATCCTTTTGAATTTTTGTATGGTCATCCTTGTCGCTCTCCACTTTTTTGGGTGGAAGCGGGTGAGACTTCACATATCTGACCTATCCTTGTGAATGATAATTTGAAGACGATTCATATGATCATGCAAATGATGGAAATGGATTAGTGCTACTAGAAATCATATATAAATCATCTTTATATGCATTTTTTTAAGACATGGGTGATTATGTTTTCTTGAAAATATCTCTGATTTTAGTGCATCAATGTTTTTGTAAATTTGGAAAATTAACGCCTCAATACATTATAACTTTTGAGATACTAGAATGAATTAGTGATGTGGCTTATCAGTTACCTTTATCTCCAAAGTTCATCTTAATGCACAATATGTTTCATGCATCTCAATTAAAGATGTACCATCCCTGTCTTAATAATGTTATTTGACAAGAACATGTTGATCTTGAGCCTACTAATACATTGATTCAAAATATGATTTGTATTGTTGATAAATAGTATAATCTCTTGCATGGTAAAAGTATCAGTTTAGTATGAGTATTATGACAACAAAATTGTGTTAGGAAAGAGACATGGGAATGTGAGAATGAAATGTTGTAGAAGTGGTTCAAGATATTCCAAATAAATGTTACGTCATGACCTAACCCATGCCGGGGCTCAAGACGCAACTACCCCAAGCCTACCTCTATAGGAAAGGGGGTGGATACTAGCGTCGAAGGCACAAAAAACTCAGGAAAACCATTTCCAAAATACCTACACACACAAAACCAACTCAATGTAAAAGTGCCGAGGGAAAGAAGAATAGATGTAGCATGCTAAAAATTAAAACCAAGAAAGCATAGACCACTAAAATAGTATGTATAAAGTAATGTAAACCGAAATAGAAAAGGGAAACAATACATGCCCAACCAGAATAGTGTCCCCACCTAACAGAAAACTAAAAGTAAAGAAACTGAGAAAACCCTACTTTGGGAAACCAAACTGTGGCCACTGAATACGGTCTAGGAATCTTTGACCCTAAGCTCCCTGATGTCCATAATCAAACCTATCTTTTATCTACATAAATCATGATATGTACGGACAAAACCCATGTAGGGGTAAGTATAAACATACTCAAAAGGGCACCTTGAAAATGAGGGGGAGTAGTAAGAGATACCATAGGAATGGAAAACAATAGGTGGAATAACGTACAATAAACAATTTCATATCAACCCAACATGGAAGTGAAGTATGCTCATCCAAACATAAAGAGATATAAATGGTGAGAATATGAAATTATTGACAAATATTTTCTACATATATTAAGAGAGTAGACTCATCCAATCATGAGAATATAGACACAGAAAGAACATGGCATACCCCACACATCTTCACCTCTCTTGGAGAGATAGAAACCAATACCTAAAGAGTGGGAAATGTAATTGGAATATGAAATTTCAAAGAAACACAACGAGCGAGTAATGAGATCTCCATCTTACATCTCATCCTAGGAAAAGAGTCTCCAACATTCCTAGTAGTAACCACCATTGATACACAGTGTTTCTCATGTCTTCTCTGAACTGCAAGTCAAATGGGCTCAAACACCAAACCTCGATACTATCTTCTTTGGGCGGGTCTATCTCACCCACACAGTTTTAGGTTATGTCATGAGTATTCATCTCAATGAGTAAAGATCCCATCTTACTCAGGAGACCAAAGTAGCGTCAAAGTATGTCTCTCCACTAATTTTTAGTAAGAAGGTCATCTTAATGTTGAGGACTCGTGCCCAACCTGGATAGAAGGTTCCACTCTAGTGTAATAGAGGACCCATACCCCTCCCGACTAGAGTGTTCCACTCAAAAAGGGTTCAAGACCCATACCTAGTCCGGTAAGAGGGTTCCACTTAGAAGTCACTGATGATTTTTCATGATCATTGTTGTCGTCGAACACCGTATGATTATTTTTTTTGTGCTTAGTACAACTTGTATCAGAACTAGAAATTTGAAACTGAGTTCACCATCATGTTCTATGTAAAAAAATATGCAGTATAGGGTATTTATTTTCCCAAAATGGACAATCAGTGAAAAGATGACTTTTCACCACAACACGCCTGAATGGGTCAAAGTGGGGCCTGTATCATGATACAAGATTTTAGATTCTAAAATTTAACTCAAAATTACATTCTCTAAGAGAGGATAACACTTATGTAGATAGTGTATCAAACAAAATTTGGGTTTAAAATTTATGGGTGTTTGAAACAAAAAAAGAGGGTCACGGGGTTGGTGGATCGACTCACGATCAATCCACCTACTGTGGTGGTCGATAGTGCCATGCACTACAGCCGCTTCTATGGTGGTAAACCTCCATGATCGACCGTGATTGGTTGAAATTCGTCCAACCCGGGATCCGACCAGGTGCGCGGGGTCCAACCCGTCAGGTCTGGACTCAGCCCAATTGCTCAGCCTAGCCCATCAATGCTGGGCCCGGCTCATTAGCCCGCCCCACCCACTTCAGTTGGGTCAGCCTGTGGTGGCCCAACATGGGAGCTCGTCGCTACTGATTTCAATGCGACTGAATATCCATGTGACATACGTGGAGGCATTCACCGCCTGGGTCACGCCACACGATGCTTCCTAGCCGACCGGCCGAGCCACATGGCCCACCACATTATGGTACCACTAGACCACGGTGTCACCACCGCTCTGTGCTCCTCCAGTGGAGCGGGCCAGCACCAGAATCCATTGTGCTTGTGGTTCCTCGATGGCCTTTTCTGCAGACCACTGATCTCAATATAGTCACACAATCACGAATCCGCCAGTGGATTGAGGACCCTTGCAATGAGGGCTTCACTGTGCCGATCTTCAATCATCGATCCATCGGTGTTTTTGTGTGCACAAAATTTATGGAGGATACCCACAAATAATGACATTTCATACCCTGATCAATGGTCATGTTAGTGAATCCATTGATGATTTAAGGTTGATATATAAAAAACATGAGCCAAAGGAAAGATATTCAATTTTAAACTTGAATTGGAATGCAAAAAGGTCATAAATCATACTTTGAAAATGATGTTCGTCACTGGTGACATGTCTACGATGCTCCCATTTCGATATGTCAAGGTTTTGGCAGAGTTTGATCCTTGATATGATGAATATTGGGGAATAAAAGTTGAGATAGGAGAGGTATAATGGTTTGTAGAGAGAGAAGTGGGATTAGGGACTAACTCTAATCTGAAACCTTGAACTTCTATTTATATTCATCCCACTCGGCGTGGAAATTTGAATCCGTAGTACCCTCTCAGTTTGTGTCAGTCCTAGGTAAAACACCACATTCAAAAATAAATGATGGTCTCAGATTTCCAATCCAAGTACCCATTCAAAAGTTATTTGATTCAACATGAGGGGTAAAATAATGAATTATAATTATTTTAATTATGATTTTTTCGATGCTTGGAGTTTCCCCAAAAGTGTCACACTGATGAATGTTAAGCCCCTCCTAGGTTAAATTCCATGTTTCAGCCTCAACTGTGGCCTCAAATTTCTAATATGATATAATTTTTAGTAGTTATCTATTTTTATTTTTGAGTATAGTATACAATATATTCACTATTTATATAAAATTAATTTCAGGCACATTGGGCCTCATAATTGCATGTTTCCTTAGCACCCAACTCTAGAAATATATATAGAAATATTTAAATGTATTATAAACAAAACCTAGTTCTCTATATCATTCCATCATTCAAGATTTTTCCCACCAAAAGCAAAAAATAGGAAAAAAAACTTGAGATATTGAGCCTGCATCTGGTCTCCCATCCCCCAGATCTCTCCTGCATGTTTCCATGTTGCCACAGTATGCAAACCAAGGGGATGGCCCATCCACATACGGTTTTCTCTTGTTGATCCTCGATCTCCACTAGGTGCTCTATAATTGTTTCCATATTTTCAATGTCTAGATCACCCCAGTCGATTATGTTCATAATATCATGTATGTATCACATCAGCTGCGACGCGTGGAAGATTTCGTGCACCCGATCTAGATGTGGGGGTAGGGAAAGGTAGTAGGAAACTTCACCAACCCTCTTCATGATCTCAAATGGCCCTATGAATATCGAGGATTGCTTGCCTCCCCAGCCGAACCTCCACATTCTACGTCATGGAGAGACTCTCAAGAATATGTTATCTCCCTAATCGAACTCTAAAGGTCTACAATGGTAGTCTCTGTACAATTTATATCTTCTCTAGGCCACCTTTATCCATTCATGGATGACCTGTACATTCTCATTCATGGATCACACCAACTCTAGGCCCATGGGGGATGATTATAAAACCTCCATCCAACACTGAGGTGACCTATAGGGTCTCCCATATAGGGCCTCAAAAGTGACATGCTGATAGTAGAGTAGTAACTATTGTTATAACCACAATCTACCAAATGTAGGTGATCCTCCCATATCCAGATGAAATAATGTATGAAATCCATCAATATATCCTCTAGAAAATGGATAGTGGGATCGGTCTTCGGTCTAGGGGTTAAAGGCCATACGCATATGCAGCTAGGTCCCAAATTCTTCTTATAAGTATCTCCACAATTGTAACGCAAACCGTGTCTCACGATTAGAGACAATCATCAAGGGTACCCCAAGAAGATGGAAGATCTCTTGTAAGAACAACTACCCCAGACATTCTTGAAAACTCTACTCCCTAATAGTAATGAAGTGGGCTGACTTGGTGAGTAAAACCACTATCACCCAGATGTTGTCATGTCCCTTTTATGTGCATGGATTCTTGTTGCGCCAAATTTACCCCAAGTTGTATGGTGTAAGTAGTCATTATAGTATGGCTTGGGTTATCGATCCTCAAAGACCTTAGAAGAAACCTAAGAAACATTTATTCTAAGAATGTGATTTGATGGTCTTGATTTGGCTATGAAGTGACCAACATTGGGTTGAATTGATTGGATTATTAGATATTATAAATACTTAAGCTAATTCAATATAAAAGCACGAGTTGATCCTTGGTTATCTCATTAGGTGTATTGGATGAATTTGTTTTTAAATTATTTCAATGTCTTAAATTCGAGTGTTTCCTTTAACAAAATACAACCATCCCAAATCACTCACCAATTTTGAGTTTTCACTATCATAAGGCTAATCACCTATACACTTGGAGGATCATATTTTTGAGCACTCCAAGGTAGAGGATCGTTTTAGCACTCGGGATGTGTATCCTTAAAATTGGTGAGTTTAATGGATAACGTAAATCATTGAATTAAAATCTAAAAAATAGAATTGATTAAAAATTATTAAATTAAGAAATAACATCCAATTCATCCCTTGATACTCCCTTAGATCAACCCATTATAGGATTATCCCTCCATTGATTCTATTCTATCAATAAAAGTGGGCAGTAGACTTATGATGGTATAATTGGAGAAGAAGAAGAAAAAACAATCACTCCACCGTTGTGCGAAGAGTTTCAGAAAAGATAATGTGAATAACCTCACTCCCTAAGGCAATTGTATCAAAATGATATGGTGAAAGAAATAAAAAATTAATAAAAATAATATGATGATGATATTTTATTCATTAAATGATGGTGAACAAAAAAATTACTTGGGATAAATTAACAAGCGATTACAAAATAAAAGCATGACAATACAATTGAAAGAAAATAAAAACATCCATTCCAAAAAAAATATTCGATCCACATTCCCTTCAGAATAAGTTCCTTATATAGGAATATTTGGAGACTTAGATACACCTCCCAAAAATAAATTACATCTCCATTAATTGGGAGAGTTAAAAGTAGAGTGAGAAAATCAAGGGAATTTGACGTTTCGATGTTGACCCGAAAATTCATCCATATTCGTCCACCGTTTTGACGTGTGAATTTTTAATTTATGGAAGCCAAATCTGGAGGGGTTAAATCTGTTCTTTATTAGCTATAAAAAGTTCAGTAAATTTTGTGTAGCTGTTTGGAAGTTATTTGTAAATGTTTGGACGACTTTATCTGCATTAATATTGGGCCCACCATTTAAATCTCAACTTCAGATCCCTTTTTTATTATGAAGACATCAGAATTAGCCCCCGAAAAAATTGAATAAAATGATTTTAATATTTTTATCTTTCTACTGTAAATATTCGAGCTTTATTGGGCTTGGTATGTGGGCCCCACTTTTGTTTGATGGTCCTTAGACCCATTATGCTTTCTCCACCAAATTTGTGCATTCAGGTGAAAAAATCTCCATCTTCCCTTGGGATTCATCCATCGGACCTAAAAAATAAAATGTTCCAAAAAAAGTGATCAATAATATACCAAAATATAAAATTATTAAAATGAATATAATGTTTTCCCCAAACAGATGAATGATTGGGCCCAAAGTTTCCTTTTAAACATGAATTGCATTTAAGATGAGAAATGAAGTTCTATTTATGTAATATACTAAAAAAATGTTTATGGACTTTGGAAGAATGAATATAAAGATTTTAACAATTAATATTATCAACTTTCAGTGACTAATCACACACCCCAACTTGAGTTTTTCTAGTCCTAAGAAAAATATATTAAAATTTGAAATTCAAATCCCCTTTTCCAAAAACATTTTAATACACATTGCTCACCCAAAGACCTCATACCAAAAACAAATTATGAAACCTGTCAAAATCATTTAAAACAAGCTATGTCCATAAGCATATCCCAAGACCAAGCCCATTCCATTGTTCAAATTCTTCATCACATTTCATCCAATTTAAATTAAGCATGATAATATGTTGTTCATCACAAAAGATATGAGGCACATTTTATTGTTTGAGGGAGAAAAATGGAAGCGCTAGGTGGGAATCACATTAAACCTTAAGATGAGTATCCATTTGTTTTTAGATTTTTTTGTTTTTTTATTTTTTTTTGATTTTTTAACCACAAAAGATATGAAAAGATTAACTCTGGGCAAGACAACTATGGAGTTACGATCCCCAAGTTCCAGAATCCACACATATTTTCAATTCCATGCTCTACAATAGAGATATAAAGCCTAACTCTGGGAAAGACAACTATGGAGTCACGATCCCCAAGTGCAGGATGCCACTGATTTGGAAAAAACATTGCTCTATGTGGTCATTATTTTTTTCAATTTTTTGGATACTAAAATTAAACTGAAAGTCACCCTAGAAACCTATGCTATAATGAAAGGGACCCAAGAAATCAAATTTAAACCCATGATACAGTGGACGTGCATTGTGACATTTTTATTACGATGATGAAAATTTAAACATTGAAAAATCACATCGGACAACTTGACTTTCCAAAAATAGTGCTCATGAACTTAAACTTGCATTAAAATCAGAATAAAGGCATGGAAAATTATTTGATATCCAACATCAGAGTTTTTAATGTGTGTTATCATGTTCAAGGTTAATGGAATTTTTCATTACATGCATGTTCTTATTTAAAAAAATCATTTTTTATTTCATTTCCCCCCAACATAGAATAACACTGTCCCCAGTGTTTAAAGAAAAGGAAAGTTTGAAGGGGGGTTGGAGAGTATTTCAAAGAGGAAATTGAAAATGATAAATATGGACCAAATTCAGCTTGTTTTTGAAGTTGAAGGTCATGATGCTCCAGTTTACTCCTTTTATCTCTTGGGGGATGTAGGCACCTCCTTGATTGAAAATTTATCACCCAAAATAGTTCCTGAACCATACAAAGAAGAACAACATAGACAAAACAAAAAACACGGCCCGACAACCCTTCGTCGTTCTTCGTTGTTGTGCAGATTTGACGGGCAACGACAGAACGTGCCGCAACAGAAGTTCGATGATTCCGCAGTGAAGAACGAGTCCCGAGAGGAGTAGCGGTGCAGACGGGAACAGAATCGGACCACCAGAGCGATTCCAGTGGCCCGCGGAACCCGCCAGCGGCGCCGGCAGCCGGGAGGGCCGGCGCCCCTGTGCGCCGCCGGACGAGGCCGCCTCGGCTGAAGCCGCGGCGGCGGCGGCCAATGGACCCGTGGCCGTGCGGGTCCGGCTGCCAGGGCGACACCCCGCGGCGGCGGCGGCTCCCCCCCGCGTCGCTCGGGTCGTCCTGGGCGACACCCCGCAGGTGCCGCGGGGGTGTCACGCGGGGGCGACAGCTCCCCCCCGCGTCGCGCGGCCGCTCGGCCAAGCCGGGCCGGGTCCGGCCGGGTCGGGCCGGGTCGACCCGGTTCGGCCAACCTATGGGGGGGGGGTCGGGCCGGGTCGTCCCGGGCCCGGACCCCGCATCTTCGGACCATTTTTAGTCTTTTGCCCGTAACATGAGCTACGGGCCTCCAAACGACGCACCGTCAGCAGCAACGCGATCCTTGGATCGAGACGGTCATTTCGATATATTGTACTCAAGGTTTTGGAATACTTTGGGTTCAGCTGGGTTGGTTCGTAAACAAAACCAACCGGGCCCTCGGAGCAGAAACGCTCATATCTTGAGCTACGGACGTCCGATTGACGTGCCGTCAGCTTTGTTGAATTCCTCTAAGTGAGACGGATCTTTTGGCTCACTCTGCCCGAGGTTTTGACACAGGTGGAGTACGGTCGGGTTGGTTTTTCCTTAAAAACCAACCGGGCCCCTGGGATGAAAACGCCAATAACTCTCAGACCGGGCGTCCGATTGACGAGCCGTCTGTTGCGTTGAGTTCCTATTGTCGATACGGAAGTTTTGGATACATCAACTTCGGACTATTCGTCAGTTGATGTATCAGCCTCTCGGCTCATGGAGTGGACCCTCCTGAACGAGTTTGCTGTGTGCGGGAACCCTAGTGCTGACTGTGACTTCGACGACGACGACTATACAGAGATCCTCGGTGGATTCGACTACGACGATGATGAGAACAGTACGGGAATCCTCCGTGTTTTCGACCGTGACCCATACGGTACATCTGGGGTTACGTCAGCTCCGGACTACATGTCAGTTGATGCATCGACCCCTTAGCTCGTGGAGTGGACCCTCCTGGAACGAGCATGCTGTGTGCGGAACCCTAGAGCCGGTTGAGATTTGACAACTGCTGATATAATGACTTAGTGTGTTACGGATAGCGGCACAGGGGAGCGCTTGGTTGTAGCGGCAGACCCACAACAGAGGTGCGCTTGGTTATAACAGCACAGGGGAGCGCTTGGTTGTAGCGGCAGACCCACGACAGAGGTGCGCTTGGTTGTAGCGGCACAGGGGAGCGCTTGGTTGTAGCGGCAGACCCACGACAGAGGTGCGCTTGGTTGTAGTGGCACAGGGGAGTGCTTGGTTGTAGCGGCAGACCCACGACAGAGGTGCGCTTGGTTTTAGTGGCACAGGGGAGTGCTTTGTTGTAGCAGCAGACCCATGACAGAGGTGCGCTTGGTTGTAGCGGCACATGGGAGCGCTTGGTGGTAGCGGCAGACCCACGACAGAGGAGCGCTTGGTCGTAGAGGCATAACCACTGTACTTGATGGAGAAGGAGTTTCCCAATAGCCTTGGGTCCAACTTCATGATCGATCCTATGTGGGTCATTGCAGGGGATTACTACCTTCCGATCCTTTATGGGTCCGACGGCTTAGATGAATCAGTGGCTATATCTGATCATCTCTATCGTCATTTGAAGAAGTATACCTGTGTGAGATGAATCCTGTGTTACTCTCCTTTGTGGATTGTGTGAGCTGAATCTTGTGTTACTCTCCTTTGTGGATTGTGCGAGCTGAATCCTATGTTACTCTCCTTTGTGGATTGTGTTGAGCTATCCTGTGTAGATTTACTGTTTACTCTCCTTTGTGGATTGTGTTGAGCTATCCTGTGTGGATTTACTATTTACTCTCCTTTGTGGATTGTGTTGAGCTATCCTGTGTGGATTTACTGTTTACTCTCCTTTGTGGATTGTGTTGTGCTATCCTGTGTGGGTATACGTTTTTCTTTCCTGTGTGGACTGGGTTGTGCTTGGGCTCGGACGTTGGGGCCAAATGGGAATTGATGACTTAGGTATATGTATGGGCATATACCTAAGCCGTGTCAGAGGTTACTTCGTGATTGTATCTTTCCTTGTGGATTATCCTTGGTGGATTTCAGAAGACCTTCGGGGGTCTCGGGGTCCCTACTGAGTAGCTTATACTCACCCCTGCACGGGCTATGTCCGCACTTCGTTGTGTTGGTTGCAAACGACGGACAACGTTGATCGTGGTGGAGGTGTGCGGAGCAGGACGGTACCTGGAGGTGGACCACTGGGCGGGACGCACTCGGAGCGGACGACAGGACTGAGGTGTTGTGGAGGCTATTTGTACCCACCCTTCAGGTGGGACTTCCAGAGGACGGCTCGACGCTGCGGATTTTATTTTCAGTTGCTGTTTTTCCCCATTCAGTTGTACTTTACAGTTGGGCTTGTATTTCCGCCCCCTTTTACTTTCAGCACAACTTGTTACAGTTTTACTTAGTGTCTACTTTTCCGCTTGCTCACTCTGTGGTGCTTGTTTACTTTTCAAAGGCAATGCCTTCCCTTTTTTTGGGATTTACGCCTTGGTGCTAGTCGCCAGCCCTTGGCCTCTGGAAGGCGGGCTTGGGGTAGTCACGGCACGGGCCCCGAGGACGGGTCGTGACAAAGTCCAGGTAATCCTCCTCAACTAAATGAACTAGATTCCTGAAGAGTCTGCTACACCAAGGGTCACACTTGCTAACTGATGGGTAAAAGGATGTAGTCCCTTGCTCATAACACTCACCTACCATGCTATGAGGCCTTGTTCATCAAGAAAGGTGAACACTATATCATTATTGTGAAGGTGTATAACTAGCCTACAAAGATAGATAATCTAGGATCGAACTATGGAAAGCCAATCCATGCCCAATATAACATCATAATGTAACATGTGAACATTTCTCCTATAAGCAATAACTCCCACTTTCAACAGATAAAAGATAGAGATGAGGTGCTTCTTATAGAAACTTCAAGACAAAGCTGATGTGATAGAGCCTCTACTATGAGATCCACCTCTCATACGAGGAGTAACAATATAAAATAATAACTGGATATAGTTTCTACTAATACCAATGAAATATTACAATAAAAATAGAGCACACCTTAGATCATCTCGTGTGCTGGAGGATCATGGATATCCATAGCTTACAGCTGTCTGCAGTCCTGAATACTAGCTCCCTGAGCCTGATGTGGTTATCCTGGTGGTGGTGGTGGAAACTCGTAACGTTGTCCCCCACCTCCTGGTCCTCCTACTCCTCTTCCAACACCGCCAGCCTGGGGACCACCCTGATCAGAGTGCTGCCAGTGCTGTAGTGGTCCACCTGCAGACTACTTAGGATGCTTAACTCTCCTGGTCTGGAAGTCTCGTTCCGTGTGACCTTGTCCTTCACACATAAAACACTGACCCCCTTTGATCTGACATGGTGCACTGCGTTCTCATGGTTTTGCCTTACCATGTGGCCAATTCTGATCATGGAAAGATATCTTGCACCAAGGAATGATTACCTGACTTCTTCCACCTATTGTGGATGTCTCTACTCTGAATTGGCCACTCCCAACCCCAACTAACTCACACCCATCTAATATGAAACTCTCCATTACAAGCACCCACCCCTACACCCCATCATAGGTAGGGATGCACATGGGCACTATACTAGAACAAATCTCTCTGTGAAGACCTTGATCGAACATCTGTGATCAGAAGTAACTATCAAGGATCATATCCAGGGAGTAGCACTTAAGGTTAGTAAAACTATAGTCATATGAAACCACTATAATGGCTCCCTGCCATAGCTCTAGAAGCTCCCAAATCCCGATGGAGGGCAAGAACAATGGGAAGTACTCCTCGCAAAACAGCTACTAAAACTCATCCCACGAAGGTGCTGACTCATCGTGCATCTGGGTAACTAAAACCCACAAGTGCCCAGATAGCCCAAGAAAAAAGAGAGATTCCCAAGACACCATCTGGTCTACTGGTGTCTGAATGATCCAAAATAGGTAGAATAATTACTCCAACTAGTCCTCTACTACTTGGGGTTCTAGCTCACCTCGAAAAATAAGTGGCCACTGGTGCTGGAACTCACGGAGCATGCTCATCATGAACTAGTACTCAGCTTGTGCTGCTAGTACTAACAGTTTCTCCATAGGTGGAGGTTCTTCCAGGAGCCCACCAGGAGGAAGGGGATCACATAATGGTCCCCATACTAAGGCCTCATCACTTGCAAGGTCATCATCACGAGCCATAGCAGGTAAACTGGATGGCTATTGTTGTGGAGGCATCCTGAAATTTATCGAGGAGTATCATGGTTAGATGTAAATATATATATATATATATATATATATACATAACAATAAAAAAGGAGATCTGACTCAACAAGGATAGTCAAATATTCAATCCTATATGATTCATGTATCAAAGTTCCTTACAACAAATTTCTCAGCATGCCAAGTCGACAAACAGGTAGTCAGGTTCCTAGTGAATGGCTACGTCGGCCATCGCACCATCACTAGACTCCCTGGCATGAGAACCACTCTCAATAGACATTGAAACTATTTCCATACACAAAATAAATCAACTAAAGATTAAATATCTGCAAAAATTACCATGGAATGAACTTTCTCTGATGCGATATTGTCATGACTCAAGCCTTGTTGGGGCTCAAGCCACAACCACCCCAAGAACACCTGCATATGCTATGGGTGGTGAATAGAATCGAAGGTGCAATAAAATTAAGGAGGATTTTTCCTAAGTACCTATACAAAGACGCGCATGCAAACATCCAACTCACTGCAAATGTGTAGAGGGAAAGAAGTAAAATATGCAAACTGCTGAAAAGTAAACCCAAGCATGCACAAACTACTAAAATAGTACGGATAAAATAATGTATAAAAAAAGGAAGAAGGGTAAAAATAAATTACCAACCAGAATAGTGTCCGAAAATAGAAGAAAACTGAATGTAGATCTACTAAGGATGACCTGCTATGAGAATCCAAATTGTGACCACCGTATGTGGTCAAGGCACTTGTGACCTAGAGCTGCCTCATGTCTTGAATAAAAATTTTTCATCATCTACCTAAAGAATGATATGTGCGAGAAAATCACATGCTAGAGTGAATATTAAAATACTCAGTAGGACACCCCAAAAGGAGGGGGCCAATAATAGATACAGGAGAAAAGGAAAATAGTATGTGTAAAAAAGTAAAGTAAAAGAGTGCATCTCAACCCAACAAGGAAGTGAAGTAATCTCATCCAAACACAGAGTTATAGAATCGGTGAGAATATGAAATTCTTATCATGCCTTTGATACCTATAGTAGGAGAGTATAATTGTCTAACCATGAGAAGCTACACACGGAAATCTTGTGGTATACCCCACATGTCTTCACCTATCATAGAGGGAGAGTAACCAGAACCCAAAGAGTGGGCACTATAATAGGATATATATATATATATATATGATCATTCAATGAAACGCAAAGAGAGTGTAAGGGGATATCCATCTCACAACTCATCCCATGAAAAGAGTCTCCAATTGTCCTAGGAGTAACCACCATTGATACCCATTATTCCTTACATATACCATAAAATTTAAGTGAAAGGGCCTCAAACACCACACCTTGATACTATACGCTCTGGTCGGGTATGTCTCACCCACATGGGTTTAGGTCACATCATGAGGATACATCTTGGTGCAGAAAGTGGCCCTCTTACACTTGATCCCAATGTAATGTCAAAGTACATCTCACCAAAAATTCATAGTACGAAGTTTGTTTCAATGTTTAGGACCCATGCCTAGCCTAGTTGGAGGGTTCCACTATAGTGTCATTGAGGACCCATACCCATCCCAGTTGGAGGGTTCCACTTTAAAAAGGGTCGAGGACCCATGCCCAGCTTGGTTGGAGGGTTCCACTCTAGTGTGGTTGAGAACCCATGCCCATCCAGACTTGAGGGTTCCACTCTAGTGTCCTCGAGGACCCATTCCCATCCAGACTGGAGGGTTCTGTTAATAAGTCACTAATGATGTTTCCTGATTAGTGTTGTTGTTGAATAATGCCTAAAGATTCACCATTCTCAGTAAAAATCACATCATAACATGAATTATTGAACTCAGTTCACCATCATGTTCTACACGTAAAAACATGTAGGATAGAATATTTATTTTCCCAAAATGGAATACTGGTTAAAAATGCATTTTTCACTACAACACCCTTGAACAGTTAAAAGTGGGGCCCACTTAAAGACCTATAATTTTAAAATATTAAATTTATCTCAAAAGGTTTGCATTAAATATAGGAACACACTATTGTAGTTAGCACATCAAACTGACACCCTGTTAAAAAGTTATGGGTGTTTGAAACCTCAGAAGAGGGTCACGGGGCAGGGGACTAATTCACGATCTATCTACCTACAAAGGCGGTCGACCACTATCGTTGATACACCCCACGGTCGATCGTGCCCCATTCCATTGTAGTTTCTTTGGTGTTAGACTACCACAACCAACCGTGAACAGTCAACTGTTGGCCGACCCGAGTCTGACCCGCCGGGTCTAGACCTAGCCCAATTTCCCTTCCCAACCCATCGAGGATGGGCCCCACCTAGACCACTTTATTTGGGATCACCCATGAAAGCTCGACCCATGATCCGATCTCTACCAGAGTCAATGTGGCCAACTGGCCATGTGAGATTCCCAATGGTGTTTTCTGCCTGGGTTGCGTAGTGCGACCTTGCCCAGACAATCATTCGGGCCACGTGGCCCACCACATAGCAGCATCGCTAGACTGTGGTGCCTCTGTGCCCAGCCGGTGAAGAGGCCCACCAAACTGATGGTTCCTTGGTAGTCCATTTGGTGGACCACTATTCCCAATTCAGTTGACCAATAACAAATCCATCAGCAGACCGAGGACTCTTTCGACGAGGGCTTCACTATGCCGGCCTCAAATCATTAATCCATCTGTGGTTTGTTGCACCCAAAAGTTGAAGATAGATACCCCTGAAGAACAAAAAAATTATAGAGTTTCAAACCCAAATCGATGGTCATGTTCATGTGGCCATTAATGATTTAATTTTGAAAAGGAAAAAACATTGATCAAAGGAAAATATTCAATTTAAAACTTGATTCCGAACTCAAAAACAAGATAAATCATACATTGAAATGGTCGTTCGTCATTGGTGACGCATCTATGGTGCTCCTTCTTCGATCTGCCAAGGTTTTGCTAGAGTTTTTTCCTCAATACAATTAATAATGGTGAATAATGGTTCATAGAGGAGATAGATAGATCTTCATAGAGATAGAAATGGGATTAGGGACACACCCTAATCTGAAACCATAATCTTCTATTTATATGCATCCTGCTTGGCACAGAAATTTGAATCCATCGTGCCCTCTCATTTTATGTCGCACCTAGGAAAAAAACCCCATATTGAACTCAATGAAGGTCTCATATTTCAAATCCACGTCCCCATTAAAAAGTTATTTGATTTGGTGTCAAGGGTAAAATAATTATGTTTAATTATGTTTAATTATTATTTTCCCTCTGGGTGGAATTTTCCACAAAATCCCACGCCAACGATATTTAATCCCCACCTAGGGTAAATTCCACATTCCAAACTCAATCATGGACTCATATTTTTAATCTGAGTTACCATTTAAGAGCTATCCCATTTACTTTTCATGCACATAATAAAATATACTCAATAATTTTATAAAATTAATTTTGGGCACACCAGTCCTTGAAATTGTATGACATCTCAGCGCCCAACACTCAAAATATATATAGAAATATTCAAAAGTATTACAATGTGAAAATTAGGTCTCTAAATGTTAATTTGATGCTCGCATGTCATTGGGAACAGGTGAAAAACTATAATTTATAACCTACTTACTACTTAGAATAGTGGAAAGATAGGGTCGAACCACAGGGAGGCCTCATGTTGTGTTTGGCGTTCTAAAAAAATAAATAAACAAAAACACACATGAGAAAACCAGAAAAAATACTTGCTGACGGTGAAGTGGAGTGAATGAGAGTTGGTGGGCAAGGAAATTAGGGTGAGATGGTGGGTGAAAAATGAGTAGATAGAGAAATAAGAGAAATTGGGGTGTAAACAATCAATAGATGAGTAAGGGGAAAGTCCACTGGTCGATTCGATATTGCTCAGCCTCATTCATGCATTGGAGTTTGAAAAAATCGATCTGACTAGAAGTAACTGGGTAGAATTTTCATCTGGTCAGTTTGTGATGAAATATCTATGACAGTCCCTTGACTGTAAAAGTCATTCCATCCAATGGTGAAAATAAGTCAGAAGTCACCGGGATCAACATGTCAGTTGAGTTCGGTGGGTCTCTCTAATTCGAGCATAACTCACTTGTGAGTGAGTTACTCAAATTGAAATAGTTTTAATTATGGTGCAAACAAGATCAGTTTTCACTCAATCATGGTGTTTTGAAAATAAGCTCGTCTGTAAATAGTTATAGAGACAATCCAATTAAGTGATGCGGTGCATGAATGAAACTAAAAAAATCAAATCAACTAGCATATTCCCCCCGAAGGAAATTAGCTGGACATAGTGGATGGTTTTAATGAAACAATAGAGTTAAAATTAATGTATTTCATATTGAAATAAGTGCAGAAAAATAGAGCATGAGATAAACTAATCAGTTCGACCTCCCCTGATACTACTCCTGAAAGTACTAATAACAGCTACTCTATGGTGGGTGCGTTGTTGGAGTTTTCTCGATGTCCCAACTTGGGAATAGAGGTATGAAATGATATGATCAGCTGCTCTCAGAACTCTAATCTATCTCCAGTTCCTCTTGCCCTTCTCCTTTCGTTGATGGATCAAATCCTCACTACTCCTTTCCAGTTCCCCCATGTCCCTAGTGATGTCCTCGTAATGTTCCTCAACTCCGCTCAACTGTTCAATGCCTCCCCCGCCTCTCATGCATTCATCACACAATCGATATCTCTAGAATCTACCCTGAGGAGTTCCTAGGCCTCCACGTGGAGCCTTCATTGCGCCCCTTCCTCCAGCACTGGTCACTAGAGCCATTTCTCCCAACGAAATGAAAATTATCTGTGCTCATCAAACCACCTCCAAGTGTAAAAAACTCATGTGATTCAGATTCAAATGAAATGAAACTATCAAAATATATTCTATACATTTATAACACTAAAATAAGAATACTGATATCTAATATTATTGATAAACTAATAACTATTAATAACAAATAAGAAATTAATATTATATATATAAACTTATATACTTTTATTAATATACTTCCACATAGCATAAAAAATAATGTACACAATTATATATTATTTTTGCTATACTAATTATATTTATTATGGATGTTAATATCAATATTATTAGCTATTATATATAATTATATTTATTAATATGATATTCTTATATTATATATAATCTCATATAAAATTGTTAATATAAATATTATAATTATATTATATATGATATATAACACATTATATATATATATTGTATTTATGAATAAAAATAATGCACATAATTATACATTATTAATGTCCTACTAATTATATTTGTTATATATGTGTATCAAAATTATTATCTAATATATATATATATATATATATAAGTTATTATAAATTGTAATATAATATAAACATAATAAAATAGAGAATGAAAATTAATGTAGAAGGGGAGAAAGCGGTTCATGCGGTTGTGAGGAGGGAAGAAAGGAGTTAATCCCTGGAGATAGGTGAGGTCAGGCATGGGGTTCAGGGGAATTCATAGGAGGCGGGCGTGAAGTAGGAGGCGGGCACGGCTCAGGCGATGCAGATAAAGGAATGCGGTATGGGGTGGGCGGCTTAGAGGGGATGACTAGGGTTTGGACTGAGGGGAAGCGTGGTAGAGGGGAAAGAGTGCGGCAGCTTCGAGTGTTCCAGCAGGGGACTACGGCAATGTTGAATCAGTGTGGGAACCGAGGGGTGGCAAGCGGCGAGAGGTGGAAGGGAAGGCTATTGCGACTCACTCCAAATAGTACATACGGGCAGGGGCGCTAGGGATTAAGGGCGGTGAAGTAGGGAGGTGCAGGTCGTGGTTCAGTTTGGGTTTGGACAGCATCACACTGGTTCAGACCTGGTTTCAAACTAGGGTGTTTTGGTTTCTAGTTTCAAGATTATTCGATCTATTTTGTTGCTGTTTAATCATCTATTCCTTCGATTTGTATTGCGTGAGTTTTAATTGTTGTGTTGCTGGATAGTTTGCTGCTATCCGTTTTCTGTGTCGTTGGTGAATTTGGATGCTGCGACGGAGGCTGGGGAATGATGAGTAGCTGGTGCGAGAAATAGATGCAGGAGCAGAGAAGTGGATTGGTGGCGATGGTGGCTGAAGAGAGGAGAAATGAGTATCTGTGAGGAAAAGGGGAGGAGGTGTATCGGTGAAAAAGAGAGTGGGGAATGTATCAGTGAGGAAAAATAGAAATATAACAATGAGGAAAAGGTAACAGTGAGGAGGTGAGGTAGAGCAGTAACGGTGAGGCTGAGACCGGTAGCAAGGCTATTGATAAGGAAATTGTGATGTTGGAAAAAAATAGGGAAAAGTGGCTGTAACACTGAGGAAAAGAGTAATTGATTAATGGTGATGTAAGACAAAAAGTCTACAGTTTTCGGAAAAAAAGGTAACAGTGAGGTTGGATGGATAACAGTGGACTTATCCTGATGCTGAGAAAAAATGGAAACAGTGAGGTGTGCAAGGAGGCGCTGCGGAAAGATAACAGTGAGACAGTCAACGTTAAGGATGGGACTGTGCGACTGCAACACATGCGAATGAACATAACAAATAAAATTAAATAAATAAAATAATTTAATGAAACTATAAAACAAATAAATCAATTAATAAATTAAATTAAATAGAATGTAATTAAAAACTAAAAAAAAGTTAAATAATAAAATCTATAATACTTTATTTAAAAGAATGAATTAATTTGGGTTAAAAAATAAACAAACATAATTAAAGAACAAATTAAAATATTTATAGTAACTTGCTTAGATTATTTAACCAATAAATTAAAGAATTAATTAAATTAAAGAATAAAAATATTAAATAAATAAAGTTAAATTGTTAAAACTTAATAAATTATTTAAAAAAACTAAAAACCAAAGAAAGTTATTTATTTACAATTTCAAGAATTAATCATTAATTAATTTAATAAATGAATTAATAAACCAACTAGAATGAAAAATTATAAAAATAGATGAATAAATAAATAAATGTCTAATTCACAAGACTAAGTTAATAAATGAATTATTTAAAATGACACTAATGCACATTAAAACACAAGTTTTAAACTAAAAACTTATTATTCTACACAAAAATTACAAAATCACAACACTTAACATATATTTAATAAAAAAACATTTAAATATAAAAAAGTCAATATAAAATACACAAAGGATGTGGAAAAGAGTGTTAAAACACTGCAACATCAAACTCCCCCTCACTTAAAGCTTTGTTTGTCCTCAAACAAATACATTCCATTAGACTTTAAAATAGAACTATGATTTGTGAATTTCATCCTAAAAAGTGCATGATTGAACTTTAATATCCAGATGGATTGGACCAAACAATGAGTCAAGTTTTTCAAAGGTGTTCAAAAATGATGTATTTTATAGCTTCAAAAACCCACTAGAATTCAAGATCATCACAAATTCTTACACCATCAAGTATGTCATGCCCCCTATATGTATTCATTAACTATCATACATCACCATCCAATTCAAGTATTTATTCAAGGAGTGTTGACAGGTTAGATGAATCGAAACTCAAAACTTAACCAAGTGTACCTTCCATTCTCACCTTCCCCCAGGTTCCAGAAAATAATGTCCATTAAATTGATCACTTTATTGACTCAAATCAAATGGAAATTAACCAAGTCAATTGTTCCCTTCTTCATCCGAGTTCAAAATTCCCCTCACATTAATGAGTTCATTTTTGACAAGGTCACTTTATTTTAATCTTTCCCAGCCATATTCCATGTGCATAGCACTATGAATAGCACTTATTAAGATTTAAATTGGGTTTATTTATTCACAGAAACACACCCAATGCACCTTGTCTCAGATACTCACCGTGGGATCCCATTTTCCCATTTTACTCCAGTTACAAAGGTCTTAATTAATAGTCATTCATGTTGACTTCCTAAAGTGATTGAATATTATTTAATAAAAATGTGAGTCCCCTGGGTTCTAGTGAGAACATCATTTTATGCTAAGCCATGATACTTAATCCACAAAACCTATCATGTCACACTCCCATCCTCATTTCTTAAACAAAGAGGTTCATAGAGACAGTGAACAATTGCACTCATCAATCATTCATGCTTAACAGTTACTGACTAAGTACCACTCTCAACCTCCTGCAAAAACTTATCCACTAAACAAGATATAATTGAAGTAGTATTGAACCTCTAATGACCATAATGTGATGAAATAATTTTCAATAAAATAAATGGAGTTTTGAACCGTTGTTTTGAAAAAAATGAAAAAAATTGACCATTTTTTTAAACAACTACAAACTCAGGTTCAAGATGGGGGAAGTCAACATGACACTAGAATGACCCCTCTCCCCCACACATAAAACCTAGCATTGTGTCCAATGTTTTATTCTAACGTGGATGATAGATTATGTTCAAAAAAGATGGATATTTCAGTTGAAAAAGGATATGGAGGGGTAGCAATGAAGTTCAAAAATTTTCTTTGCCACAAAAAAAAGTAAAGGAAAATAAAAACAAAAACAAAACAAAACAGAAGAACCCAACCCCACAAACCATAAATAACTACCAAGTGAAGTTATATTCCTAAAATGTTCATGATTTGAATCATTATAAGCAGAAAAAATATTGTATCAATTTACTTCAAATAGTAGCATGATTAACAGTGATGTGCAGCAGCGGTATAATGAAATTGAAAGCAGTGGGTGAAAGCATGTTTCACAAATCAGCTCAAAATACATTTTCAAATAAGTAGATGTTAGGAGCTAACACCCAAGAAAAAAACACAGTCCAACAGTTTCAAAAATCTGCGGGAAGACCCCCACACTTAATTCATAGTGAAGAGTAAGCAAGTAATTGGAAGTGAAAAAGGAAGAACAACACTTCCCTAAATTATTAGACCTTTAGAAGTGGATTTTGTCAACATATCATCTTTAGCATCACTGTGTTTTTACTCCTCTTCATTAACCTAAAGGTTCAAATAAGTAAAATAAGATTTCAGAGTTTTATGTTCAATATATGTAACCCAGGAGAGTGAATAGAGAGAAATGTTATCCATATGATGCAGTGGATTTCTCCCTTGGAGTTTCTTGGCCACATTTCTGGAAGCAACAACTCTCTCTAAAACAAAAAAATCTCATGAAGCACCATCAAGCTATTAAGCAATAAAATCGGAGAACAAGCAGCAGGGATGAAATTTATTAACAAACATGAATAAAAGGGAAAAAATTAAGAAACCATTGGTTAGTTCCCATGAAACACTGAGTTTATAGTCCTCAGTTAGACTTGAATCATATCATTCTTCCAACAGAGATATGGTATCCAAGCCCTTTGGCTTCACTTCAATGAAGTGCTTTATTCTTTGACCATTGACTAAGAAAGATCTATTATCTTCTCCAACCAACTCAACAACTCCATTAACCAAGTCTCTAATAATGGTAAAGGGTCCTCACCACTTGGACTTCAACCTTACTGGAAACATCTTCAATCTAGAATTGAAAAGTAAGACCCTCTCACCAACCTTGAAATTCTTATTTCGAATGATTGAGTCATGAAAAAAAATTCCTTCTCTGTAAATTTCATCATTCTCATAGGAATCTCTTTGAATCTCCTCGAGTTCACTCAGCTCTAGTAGTCTCCTCCCTCCAGTAGATTTAAAATCAAAGTTAAGTGCCTTCACTACCCAAAAAGATCTCTACTGTAACTCAATAGGTATATGGCATGCTTTCCCAAAGAGTATCCTATATGGTGACATCCCTATAATATTTTTATAAGTGGTTCTATAGGCCCAAAGGTCCTCATCCAATTTTCTTGACTAGTCTTTCCTAGAGCTAGACACTATTTTATCTAAAATCTTTTTGAGCTCTCTATTTGAAACGTTCGGTTTCCCACTGTACTGTGGGTGGTAATTAGTGCCTGTCCTATGTGAGCACCCATAATTCTTCATCAAACCTTTGAACTTATAAATCTTGAAGTGATTCCCATTATCAGTGATAAATTCTCAAGGAACACTAAATATGAAAGAGATGTTTTTCTTGATGAATTTCACAACACTAGCAGCTGAATTGTCAGGAAGAGAAACTGCCTCAACCCACTTGGACACGTACTCCACAACAACCAAAACATACTCATTCCCATAAGAGGATGGAAATTGTCCCATGAATTCCAATCCCCACACATCAAAGATTTCGACCTCCAGAATACCTTTTTGGGGAAGTTCCTATCTTCTTCCAACATTTCCCAGTATTTGACATTTCTCACAACCAATAACCATACTCCTAGCATCTTTAAATAGTGTTGTCCAGTAGAAACCATCTTGTAGGACCTTCTGAGCAGTCATTTCTCCTCCATGGTGGCCACCCCAAGGTGATGAATGACAGCTCTCAAGTATGGTTAAAATCTCATCCTCAACCACACATCTTCTAATAATCACATTAGCACACCTCCTAAAGAGAAGAGGGACATCCCAAAAATAATATTTCAGTTCAGATATAAACCTCTTCCTCTAGTTGTGTGAGAGATCATTGGGCATGACTCCAACTGCCATAAAGTTGGCATAGTCTGCAAACCAAGAAGACTGCTGCATAGAAGCATCAATCAATTGTTCATCAGGAATGTTGGGTTGATCTATTTTTGTTTCTCACTTGGGAAATTGGGAAATCTAGACAAGTGATCTGCAACTACATTCTCGGACCCTTTCTTATCCTTAATTACAAAATCAAACTCATGTAGCTGCAAGGTCTACCTCATGAGTCAGGTCTTTGAGTACTTTTTAGCCAGAAAATACTTGAGGGTTGAATGATATGATAAAATTATGATTCTTGATCCTATCAAATATTTCCTGAACCTTTCCAAGGCAAACATCACAGAAGCCAAATCCTTTTCAGAAGTTGAATAATTCATCTAGGCGTCATCTAACAGCTTTCTTGCATAGTAAATAACATTTAATTTCCTATCCTTCCTCTTCCCTAACACAACTCCTACTGCAAAGTCACTATCATCACACATAACCTCAAAGGGAAGCTTCCAGTCAGCAGTAGTGATTACAGGTGAAGTAGTCAACTTCTCCTTGAGCATATTAAGTGCCTCTAGACATGTCTCATTGAAGACCAAGGGTGTTTCCTTAACCAGTAGGGAGCACAGGGGTCTATTGATCTTAGAAAAGTCATTAATGAACCTCCTGTAGAACCCAGCATGACCCAAAAAACGTCTAATTCCTTTGATATTTTCAGGTGGGGTAAACATTTGTATGACCTCAATTTTAGCATTATCGACCTTCAAACCCTTCTTCGAAACATTGTGTCCCAAAACTATGTCTTCAGTGGCCATGAAATGGCACTTTCCCCAGTTTAAGACTAAGTTAGTCTCTTGGAATCTTTCTAAATCAAGTTCTAGGTTTTTTATATAGTTCTCAATGTTATCTCCCACAATAGAAAAATCAACCATGAACACTTCAATAATCCTCTCAGTCAGGTCTGAAAAAATTTCCATCATGCACCTCTAAAATGTGGTAGGAGCACCACACAAGCCAAAAGGAATCCTCCGGTAGGCAGCTGTCCCAAATTGATAGGTGAAGGAGGTTTTCTCTTGGTCCTCATGTGCAATGGAAATCTGGTTGTTACGAGAATAACCATCATGAAATCATAATAATTCATTGCATACCAATCTCTCCAACATTTGATCCTAAAATGGCATTGGAAAGTGATCTTTTCTTGTGGAAGAATTCAATTTTCTGTAGTCTATACAGACTCACCATTTATTCACTGTTCTTATTTGGATTTTCTCATTCCTTTCATTGTTGACCACTGTCACTCCACTATTTTTGGGTACCACCTGGACAGGACTGGCCCAAGGGCTATCAGAAATAGGAAAAATTATTCGAGCATCAAGAAACCTAATCACTTCGTCTCTCACAACTTCTTTCATGTTGGGGTTGAGTATTCTTTGGGCTTGTACTCTGGACATACACTCAGGTTCCATGGATATTTTATGCACGCAGAAGGATGGACTTATCCCTTTGATATTAGCAATTGACCAGCCTGTGACAAACTTGTACTTCATCAAAATAGTATGAAGATTTTTCTCTTGAACCATTTCCAGGTTGGATGAAATGATCACAGGAAGGGTGGAATTGTCTCCTAAAAATAAATATTTGAGATGAGCATGAAGGGTCTTGAGTTCAAGGGTGGGTGGTGACTGGATAGAGGGATGACACTTAGGCCTGGGTGGGCCAAGGTTTTCATGCATCCTCTTGAAGAAGGCAGTAGACAAGGCCTTTTCCTCAGTGCAAGATCATCCAAAAGATATCTCCTCAAACTCAGACTCCTCTATCGGGGTAAGAATATTGTCCAAGAAAAACTCATATAGGATCTCTGAAAAATCACCCTCATACTCATCAACAAATTCTCTCTCCTTACTTCAGCTAATCCCCATGCAAGATGTAGTAGGGATTTCAGGTTCACTATTGATTTCAGCTATCATTATGAGAAACTCTTGTTCCTCCTTATCAACACTACTCTCAGCAACTAACATCTCATATTTTGAGAAAATTGGGTGGGTGGGTTATTTGATTTTTTTAAACACATTGAATTCTTCTTTCTGTTCACCCAAATTAAAAATCAGTTTCCCCTTAGACACATCTATCACAGCTCCCCCTTTTTCCAAGAAGGGCCTTCCAAGAATGATAGGAACCTCCTGGTCACAGTCCATATCAAGGATAAAAAAGTCAGCAGGCAAAAGAGTTTGCCTACTCTCACTAAAAGATCATCAACCCTACCCACTGGATGAGTAATGGACCTATCAGCAAGTTGTAACACAACAGTGGTGGGTTGGGGAAATCCTACTCTTAGGTGATGAAAAAGTGATAGTGGAATCAGATTAATACTAGCACCTAGATCACACAAAATGTTGAACTTACCACCTCTATACCCAAATGTGCAAGGGATGACAATGCTTCTAGGGTCTTAAAGCTTAGGAGGTATCCTATTCTGCAAGACTGGACTACACTCCTCTATTAAGCTATAGGTGGCTATTTCTTCTAATGTATTCTTGGTTGATTTAATTTTATTGAGTGATTTTAGATATGATGGGATTTGAATCAATGCTTCTAAGAATGGGATATCAATGTTCAACTTTTAAACCACTTTCAAAAAATTTAATAGTTCAAAATCATGAATTGGATTCTTAATTATTTGTGGGAAGGGTATTTCATGGGAAAAATTCCTCACAATTGGCGGCATCTCTACATATTATTCTTCAACAATTTTATTCTCTTTATTCTCTTTGTTTTTCAAGCCATTTTCTTTGGGCTTTTGAGTTGGAACAGTAGGAACTGGACAAATTCCAGGGGTGCTATCCAGTTTTCCAGATTCAGGTTCTTTTAGATTTGAGTCTCCAACTTCATCCAGTTTCCCATTTTCATAATTTTTGGGTTCTTTCCTAGGATCTTGGTGTGTTTGGAGACCAATTTTGGTATTCACAACCATGGCATTCTCCCTAGGATTGGCTTATGTGGTGCCAGGCAGTCTACCCTTTTCTCTATTACTATCATCCCTAAACAACTTCCCCATTTAAACTTCCAAGTTCATCATTCTAGTATCCATTTGAGCTTTATCAAGATCATTTTTGGTCTTTTTTTCATCAAAACCCCCTATCAACTGATGGAACATGTCTCTCACCTCATCTTTTTAGTTTGATGACTTAGCCTTAGGTTGGGGTTGGGGTCGGAATTGCTGCCTAGGAGGTTGCTGGAATCCAGGAGGAGTTGTAGGTCAGAGGACTCCCTGCTCCCTCCATGATAGGTTTGGATGGTTCCTATACCCCTGATTGTAGGTGTTGGAAAAACTACCATCCCGAGGCTGCATCTAGGGTCCATAGCCAGCAAAGATGGTACTCTCATGAGGCTGGACAGGCATATCAACGTTTGGGCAACATGTTTGAGAATGGCCATACATGCCACAGTGGTGACACTGCTTCTTAAGGATTTGATGTGGGTTCTCATTAAAGAACCATGTAGCTTGGGCTTTAGATTGAGGAGTAGGGGCGGTTTCTTTTCTCACAATGGTTCTCTTCCTAGGTCATTTGTGCTGGGAATTTTGAGCTAATGTGTTAAAGATCTATTTGATCTCCTCGACAATCCTATCACTAAATTCACTTCTAGATGACTGATCCACCAAGGTTTGGTGGAAATGGGTGAGACTATTGTAGATGGTGTCTATAAGGAATTGAGGTGTACATTTATGGTTGGGACATTGCCAAAGAAAACCACTAAACCTATCCCAGGCTTCATGAAACCATTATCCTTCATCCTGAAGAAATCCAGTGATTTTGTGCATAATATCAGATGCCAACCTCCTAGGATAGAATTTCACTGTGAAGGCATTGTCAACTTGATCCCAGGTGACAATGATTTATTCTTCTAAATATTCGAACCAAGACCTAGAATTTCCCTTGAGGGAGAATGGGAACACTATCAGTTTAAGCTCTTCCTCAGTGAGACCCATATGTGGTAGCTACTGGACACTACAATAGAAGGCTCTAATGATGTTAGGAGAGTCTTCACTAGGCATTCCATTGAAGGTGGGAAGCTAAATAAGCCTGGATTGCATGATCTCATAATTCCTGGACCTAGGAGAGAGCCTAATGCATTAAGGGTTTCTAGACACCGAAGGTAACAAGAACTCTCTCAAACTGTGCCTCTCAACTTTCTCATTCCAAGGTGGGTTCATCATTCCAGGTTGAATCAAATTCTCTGGAAGTGGGTTGTTCAAGATTTATTTTATGTTCTCTTCCATTTTGATTTTTTATTTTTACCTTTTCACTTCCTTAAGTTGCTTATCAATTTTAGGATTACCAGTTTCTAAGTGTCCAGACTTATACATGGTTTGCATGCAGCAGGTTCACAAATGTTTTTTTGAATTTCATTTTTTTGCAGTTTTTGTCATGACTTTTTTTTATTGATTTTTTATGTGAATTTTTTTTTGGTTTTTTAATGTACCTAGCCTCCCTGGAAATGACGCCAAAATTTTCATGCTCGTGCGTCATTGGGCACATGCGACAAACTAAATTTATAACCTAATTACTACTTAGGATAGTGGCAAGACAGGGTCGAAGCACAGGTAGGCCTCGTGTTGTGTTTGGTGTTCTAAAAAAACACACATGAAAAAACAAACAAAATAACTTGATGATGGTGAAGTGGAGTTATTGAGAGTTGATGAGGAAGGAAATGAGGGTGAGTTGGTGGGTGAAAAAGTAGTAGATAGAACAGCAAGAGAAATTGGGGTGTAAACAACCAATAGATGAGTAAGGGGAAATTCCACTGGTCGATTCGATATTGATCATCCTCGTTCAATTACTGGAGTTTAAAAAAATGGATCTGACTAGATGTTCCTGGCCAGAATTGGCATCTGGTCAGTTTGTGATGAAATATCTCTTACAGTCCCATGACTATAAAATTCATTCCATCCAATGGTGAAAATAAGTCAGAAGTCACCGGGCTCATCTTGTCAGTTGAGTTCAGTGTGTCTCTCTCATTCAAGCACAACTCACATTTTAGTGAGTTACTCAAATTGAAACAATTTAAATTTGGTGCAAACAAGATCAGTATTCACTCGATCCTGTTGTTTTAAAAATAAGCTGATCTGTAAATAGTAAGAGAGATAATCCAATCAAGTGATGCAGTGCATGAATGAGACTAAACAAAACAAATCAACTAGCTTATTACCCTCGAAGGAAATTAACCGGACATAGTGGATGGTTTTACTACAACGATTGAGTTAAAATCAATGTAGTTCATATTGAAATAAGCGCAGAGAAATAGAGCATGAGAAAAGCTAAGATGTTCGAACTCCATACTACTGCTCCAGAAAGTACTAATTCCAGCTGCTCAATGGTGGGTGTGTCACTGGTGTTTTCTCGATGTCCTGCCCTGAGAATAGAGGTATGAAATGATCTGATCATCTTCTTCTGGTACTTAAATTTGTCTGCAGTTCCTCTTGCTCTACTCCTTTTGTTGATGGATCAATGCCTCGCTGCTCCTTTCCAGTTCACCCGTGTCCCTAGTGATGTCCTCGTAATGTTCCTCGACTCCGCTGAATTGTTCAATGCCTCCCCCGACTCTCGTGAATTCCTCACCGAATAGAAGTCTCTGGAATCTCCCCTGAGGAGTTCTTGGGCCTCCACATTGAGCTTTCATTGCACTGCTTCCTCCCGCGCTAGTCACCGGAGCAGTTGCTCCTAACTGAATGAAAATGATGTGCGTATGTCGAACCACCTCCAAGTCTAAAAACGAACATGAGTCAGATTCAAATGAAATGAAACTATCTAAATATATTATATACATTTATTACACTAAAATAAGAATACCAATATCTAATATTATTTTTAAACTAATAACTACTAATAACAAATAAGAAATTAATATTATATATATAAACTTATATACTTTTATTAATATACTTTCACATAGAAAAAAAATAATGTACACAATTATATATTATTAATGCTATACTAATTATATTTATTATGTATGTTAATATAAATATTATTATCTATTATATATAATTATATTTATAAATATGATATGCTAATTTTATATATAAGATTATATACAATTATTAATATAACTATTATTATTATATTGTAAATGATATATAACACATAATATATATATATTATATTTATGAATAAAAATAATGTACATAATTATACATTATTAATGTTCTACTAATTATATTTTTTATATATGTGTATCAAAATTATTATATATATATATATATGTATATACGTATATGTTATTGTATATTGTAATATAATATAAAAATAATAAAATAGAGAATGAAAATTAAAGAAGAAGGGGAGAAAGCGGTTCGTGCGGGTGTGGGGAGGAGGGAAGAAAGGGGTTCGGCCCTAGGGACAGGTGAGGTTGGGCATGGGGTTCGGGGGAAGGCGTAGGAGGTGGGAGTGAAGTGGGAGGCGGGATCGGCTCAGGCGATGTAGACAAAGGAATGCGGCAGGGGGTGTGCGGCTCGGAGGGGACGACTAGGGTTTGAAAAGAGGGGCATCGAGGTAGAAAGGAAAGTGTGCAGCGGCTTCGGGTGTTCCAGTAGGGGACTACGGCATGGTCGACTCAGTGTGGGAACCGAGGGGTAGCGAGCGGCGAGAGGTGGAAGGGAAGGCTGGCACGACTAACTCTGGGCAGGACATAAGGGCAGCAGCACTGGGGATTAAGGGTGGCAAAGCAGGGAGGTGCAGGTCGTGGTTCGGTTTGGGTTTGGACAGCTTCTCACTGGTTCAGATCTGGTTTCAAAATAGGATGTTTTGGTTTCCAGTTTCAAGATTATTCAATCTTCTTTGTTGCTTTTTAATCATCTATTCTGTCGATTAGTACTGCGTGAGTTTGAATTTATGGGTTGATGGATAGTTTGATGCTATGCGTTTGATGTGTCGTTGGTGAATTTGGTTGCTGTGATGAAGGCTGGGGAATGATGAGTAGCTGGTACAGGAAATAGATTCAGGAGCAAAGAAGTGGAGCAGTGGCAATGGTGGCTGAGGAGTGGAGAAATGAGTATCGGTGAGGAAAAGAGGAGGAGGTTTATCGGTGAGGAAGAGAGGGGGGAATGTATCGGTGAGGAAAAATGGAAATATAACTATGAGGAAAAGGTAATAGTGAGGAGTTGAGGCAGAGTAGTAACGATTAGGTAGATACCGTTAGCATGGCTACTGATAGAAGGGGGTGAAATGGTGAGGTTGGGAAAAAATTGGAAAAAGGGGCTGTAATGGTGAGGAAAAGAGTAATTGATTAATGGTGAGGTAAGATAAAAAGTCTACCAGTGTGAAAAAAAGGTAATAGTGAGGTTGGATGGGTAACAACGGACTTAGGCTGACAGTGAGAAAAAATGGAAACAGTGAGGTGTGCTAGGAGGCGTTACGGAAAGGTAACATTGAGACAATCACCGTTAAGGATGGGATTGTGCGAACGCAACACCTGCGAACGAACATAACAAAGAAAATTAATTAAATAAAATAATTTAATGAAACTAAAAAACAAATAAATCAATTAATAAATTCAATTAAATAGAATGGAATTAAAAACTAAAAATGAAAAAGTTAAATAATAAAATTAATAATAATTTATTAAAAAGAATGAATTAATTTGGGTTTAAAAATAAACAAACTTAATTAAAGAACAAATTAAAATATTTACAATAACTTCCTTAAATTATTTACCCAATTAATTAAAGAATTGATTAAATTGAAGAATAAAAATATTAAACGAATAAAATTAAATTGTTAAACTAATTAAATTATTAAAAAATACTAAAAACCAAAAAGAATTATTAATTTACTATTTAAATAATACATAAATAATTAATTTAATAAATTAATTAATTAACCAACTAAAATTAAAAATTATAAAAATAGAAGAATAAATAAATAAAAGTAAAAATCACAACACTAAATTAATTAAAGAATTATTTAAAATGAAAATAATGCACATTAAAACCCATGTTTTAAAATAAAAACTGATTATTGTACACAGCAATTAAAAAAACACAACACTTATCAATTATTTAATAAAAAAACATTTTAATTTAAAAAAGTCAAAATAAAATACAAAAAGGATGTGGAAAAGAGTTTTAAAACACTGCCACATCATTAATTTACAAATTTATAAGGTTGGAAAGACCCATGGTGGGGAGAAATAAATAACCTTGGATTCAGGTAATTTACCCATTTATTAATTATTTTAAAGTTATATAATACATAGGTTAAGTTTTGAGAGTTTATGGATTGTTTTGGACTATTTTGGAAGTGTTTCTAGAGGTGAAGGATTTGATAAAGGTTATGGTTAATTGTATACTCTATCCAAGAAACCATCAAATTTGATGCAGGGAGCCACTAGGCAAGCACATGGTTCTCACATGGGTTTTCCAAGCCATGTACATTCCTAGTAAACTATATGAGATGTGAATTTTGGGATTGTAGCTTTGCATGGTTTCTCAAATCATGTAGAAAAAATGTACAACCCCCCCCCAAAAAATGTCTAGTTTGAATGAATGGTTGGTTCATGAATATAGAACTGAAACCTAGAATGAATGTGTGTATTTTAGTGAGAGACATGGAATGGTCATGCTAAGTGGACAAAAAAGAATAGAAAAATTGATTATGTTCAATTGTTTTTCTCGAAATATATACCTAGAGATAAATTATTCTACTTTCCATTTAATCAGTTTTAAATTGAATAGTTGTTTTTATGTTTCTTCTTTGGATATAAATTATGATTTAAATGATGATATAAAATTTTATTTCCCTAGTGGCTTGAGATGGGAAGTCTTGGGGATTTCCTACTGAGTTTTATACTCACCCCATGCTTGGGAACATTGGTGCATTTGAGGATGTTATTTACCTATACATGAGAAAGGAAAATGTGTCATGATTATCTAGTGGTGCATCATGATTCTTCTAAAATATTTTGATGTTTGGATCATGGGATCATATCTTGTATTATTTGGATTGATTCTACATCGGTGTTATTATGTTGGATGTCCTTTGGTTTCTTTGGGTCATATTTTATTAATTTTCAATGCTACTCTAATGTTTCTATTTAATTGGGTTTTATTATAGTTACATCATTATTACTAATGAATCATATAGTCTATTTTGGTTGTTTTTATTTTTATATTTTTTAGGTTATGTTTTATTTTTAATGAAAATATCCCCCAATGTTTTATTAAGACCTTCAAATTTATTTCTGGCCTTCGATGTCATAGGGGTTTGACCTAATGTTAGTAGAACCTCCGACCTAGCCAATGCCAATGGGTTAGGGTGGGATATTACATAATAGTTCTATTGGTTTTAAATTAATCAGTCATACTTTATCAGTGTGTAATGACCATAGATTTTAATATAAATTTTTTTTCTTTAAATTTGATAACTTTCTTCAAATACACTAAAATGAAAATTATGATACATGATTAAATTATGTTTATCATATTTAAAAGTTTATTATGTACAAATATATGATCTAATATATGGAAATACTTTTAGTTATATTTTTTGTGTAACAATCCTCAATGGTCCCCACAACACACCATAACCAGCCACATCATCAGGCTTACACGTGGTGGCCAAACACCTCTCCAATGCCCAACCACATGATAGAAACTATCCCCTACAACCCTTGGTTTTTAATTTCACCTCCCCAATAACTCAAACTCCAGACCTATGTCATAACATCCCACCAAGGAGACTTATGAGTACCACTAGGCCAAAAAATTAGTGGTACTCATAATGCTCCTCGGTGGGAGGTAATTCCAGAGGTCGCTAGTTCGAGTTACAGAGGAGGTGAAATAAAAACCCTATATTGCAGTGGATAGTTCCTTCCATGTGGCTATACAATGGTGAGGCATTTGGAATACATGTATTCCTGATGATGTAGCCAATTATGGTATGGTGTGGTGTCCATTAAGGATTATTACATAAAAATGTAAGTAGAAAATAATAATTTTGAGAAATTATCTAAAAATAATTATGAATATTTATAAAATGTTAATTTCATCAAATTATAGAAATATGATTAGACATTTTATAAAATGATAATTTCCTGTAATTATGTGAAATTTACGAATGATATTTTTTGTGAATTTATAATACTATAATTATTGAATTATAGTTTTAAATACACACATAATGTAGATAATAATTTTTAAATAATCCAAGAAAGATAAATTATCATCTTGTGTGATAATTTGGATAATAATTTTAAAATTATCTAACTAAGATAAATTATCACCACATGTGATAATTTGTATAATAAATTTTAAAATTATCTAAGAAAGATAAATTATCTTTTCATGTGATAATTTATATAATAATTTCATAATTTATCCAGGAGATAGATAATATCATCGCATGTAATATTTTAATGATAAATATAAAATTATATTAGAGAGAGGGAGTATCATCACATATGATATTTTATTTATTTTTGAAATAAAATATCTATTTTTGGTTCTTGTAATCATTGATGAACCTTGAGTGTCAATGTATCTATAATAAAGTTCTAAAGAGGTGTTTGTGACTTGTTTATCCTCACATTTTTACATCGATGATTTTTGAGGTAGGAAGTTCCTTACCTTTTGTGGATTTGATACTCGTGTTGCCTTAATATGATTTATGTGTAGCCATATTTTATGACCATGCAAGATTGTGATTGTATGTGGGTGTGTGTGTAGACCCTAATATGGTATTATTTGATTCATTGATATTGATGTGATCACATGCTGCCATGAGGATGTTTGATTCACATGTTGTTGTATATGATGATGATATATTTCTTATTATTTGTGTTATGGTTGTTATCATGCTATGAATTGTCATGTTTTCCATTGGAGAATCAACATGCGTATACTTGATAGGTTTTTATGCGGTATGATTGCTTCTTTTGGGGTGCACGCATGTTGTGCAGTGAAGATGACAATGCAACATAACAACCTTGTAACATGGAATCTACGTGATGCCTCGTGTATTCTGAGTAGATGGCCAACACTTTATGCCTTGTGGATTCTAAGTGCTACCCAATGCCTTGTGGATTCTGGGTAGGTTATAGATACTCAATTCCTTGTGGATTCTGAGTTTTACCTTATGCCTTGTGGATTCTTGGTAGGTTGTTTTCACTTTATTCCTTGCGCATTCTGAGTGACTCACTAAAATCCTTGTGGCTAGTTTTAAATACTTATCGACAGATAATACATTTACAGCATGAAGATAAAGCAGGTACAGCTGGAGGTTTGTGGTGACTTTGTTAGTGCACGATCGCTCAATTTTGAATCGTGTGTTTTTTATTCTTGTAACACATTTTTTATTGCCATGGAATAAACTTATATACTTTAGAACATCAAGTTAAGGATGTATTGGTGGTGTCTTAATAAGTCTTGTAATCCCACCATTATTGGGAATTTCAATGTTCTTATAGATTTCATAGGGAATCTAGTGAAGAGAAAAGGCCTCGTAGAGGACTATTGCGCAGAGGAGTGTGAAGCTAGTGGTGGGCTTGGACAAAAACTGACGGGATCTGAAATTTATCATTTTTTTATCTTTTTTATTTACGCTGGTTATTATTTCCTCTTTTGGAGCCACTTTATTTGTATGACATTAATGCCATCATTAACATTCAACATGTTTACTCTGATTATTTATTAAATTTTTTGTTATTCATTATCAATCTTATGACATGATACTAACACTGACAGACTCATACCCTCACTTCTAGTCGATATCCTCTTGCATTTGGGGAGGCATGCATGAGGTCATGTGACATTCTATCTTGGACAAGGTGGTTCGGGTCAAGATGTTATAGTTGGATAAAATTATATTAATAAAAATTATGATTAAAAACACCTTTGGTCAAAAACAATTATTTATTTACGTATTGTATATTTACAAATAAATTGTTATATATATATATGAGAAATAGAATTATATAAAATTAACTTTATTTTTAAATTTAGAATACAAAAATCATATTAGAATGAATTTTTTATATTTTTATAAAATATTTATTTTCATGGAAAATAGTGAAACTTATTGGTCTTGGCTAATCTAACTTTAATCTACTTCCATTATTAACCTTAATTAACATTGTTTTTAATTTAAACTTCCATTTTCCTCACCTATAAAAGGAGACCACTTCTACCCCTTCCATACTTGAGATCACATTCCAATTCCTCGTGAAAGTATTCCCTAACTACCTCTCTTAGAGATACCTTACATGACCTCAATCTTCTGGTCACTAAAAGAGATCTTACCTCATCCATTTTCAATAAAACATTCAAGAGAAAGTTCAAAGTCTTGAAAAATGCATCACATCCTTATTAACATTTATTTATTATTATTTATTTCTTCCACCAACTATAATCTCTTATATACATGATATTATGATTAGATTATTATTAATGATATGTTGGTATGATATTATACTATTAGAATAACCCTTATCTGACATCCTTTAAAAAAAATATAAAAATAAAAACATCATCATGCATGTGTGAGGACTACCTCCTTCATGTATGATGTGTCCTATTTTTCATCTTGACCATGCTTGGATTATAAAAAATGGGATTTTAATGAATCAATATTATTTTTTAACATGTTTATTATTATTAAATGATAAATCATTGAACTTTCTCCCTCCCTCCTATTTTATGGAAAATAAAATTTTCAACTATGTATATGTGTGGATTACCGCCTCCACGTAACGATGAGTTTTGTTTTACATTCCCAAAAATAATGGATGTATTTAAAAATTATTTTTATGTATTAAAAAATTTTATAATACTATTTATATTATGGATGCTATGAATATTTTTTAAAAATAAACTTAACCATGGTCAACATAACAAGATATTCACATAATAATCAATCGAACCACCAAAGGTTGTCGACATAAGTGGAAATGATTTATTGAATTATCTACTTATGATAATAAATTGACCTCATGAAATTAATTATTGATGAATAAGTATTTTATTGAACTTAATTTAATTATATATTAATTTATGAACAATTACAAAATGCTTTCATACATAAAGGTACGAGTTTCATCTGAATTCCTCTTCATTGATACATGTCTTAATGTTATGTAACAATTTATTAATTTTATAGAATATATACTAAAAAATAATTTGTTTTATCAAATTACAAAATTTAATTCCTGGAATATATATAACCATATTAATTTCAAGTTTCCAATGAATTTCGGTTCAAAAAATTACTAATTTTATAAGGGTTTCATCTTAAAACATCATTCTTTGAGGTATATGTTCTTTCATGAACCTGGTTTATTTTAAATGGTGTATACACTTCCAATTATATATTTAATATCAGTATTATCCTTAGTTATGTAATTTTATTTTCAAATTAAATCACTCCTTCTTTCAAGGGTTTTTTATTTGAATTATTTAATGTCATTGGAATTTTTTTCCTCAAAGTCCCTTCATTGAGTTTAATTTTACTTTATGCACCAATTTACATTTATATGATGTATATGTAGTCCAATTGTTATGTAATAATGAAATATATTTTGTCATAGTATTTTAGGTTTATTTTTAGGTTCTTTCTCTATCAAGGGATGTTTCTTAAAAAGTCAGTCAAGTATTGACTCATGTTCTTTTTCCATGAGTTGTAAATGTTCATCTTGGAATTGATTTTACATGTATCCCTTCTCATATCATCAGTTTTAAATATGATTTATTTACTTTCTATGTAACGATACAATGTTTTTCAATGAAAATTCCCATCTCATAATTATGTCATAAAATCACATGAAAACACAACATAATGAACTAATAAGTGTTAAGTGACCTTTAAAAATAAGTTTTTCACTTCTGTGTTTGGAATTTTGAAAATCTGACATTCACGGTTGTGTTCATGATGTTTTTTGGAGTCGAATAAAACAAAAATATTTTTTGGTAAATAGTGGCCTACCCTTGTGAATTGTAACATACCCTTATGAATACTGATATACCCTAATGAATAGTAACCTCATATATGGTGGTATAAAATTAATATTCAAGTTAGAAGTACGATATACCTATATTTTAGAATAAGATAATGAGTGTTTTAAAAATGGTTTTCGATAATAAATTATGATTTTAATTAAATATTTAAATAACATATTTAGAAAATTATTTTTGAAAAATGGACTTCATTTTTGGATTCTACATGTCGAAAAATGATCAGGGTGAAATTTTGGGATTTTTCTGAAATAATTGATTTTTTGATGAATAGTAAAATACGGTAATTTACCGTATATATACATTATAAGCTAAATAGACTATTACTAGAATCATGGATGATGTAACCAACCATGGTTCATATTCACATGACTCATTTACTATTCTTGGTCATGGAATACTTACTATTCCTTGTCTTGTGAAGAAATAAAAAATTAATGATTATAATATTATGAAATCCCTCCTCTCCTCCACTATAAAACCCCCCTTCAGTCCCTCTTCTATTCAATCCTCTCAAGCCTTGTTCCTTGCCATTATTCTACCCAAATATCTCTCCAAGGTCCTCCCCCACGTCCAAAAGCTCTCAGACTTATCAAAATACCAACACCTCTCCCCTTAAGAGGTTCTCAAAGGAGGAAGTCTCAAGAGGTAAATTCCTCTTCCCAATTTCTTGTTTTCTTTCAAGTTCTTTTATTTTTTATTTCTTTCCTCACCTCCCTTAACCATAATAGTATGATAAATCTAGTAACATAAATGTACTATAATTTCTTCAATCTAGTGGTATATTTCATTACCCTCTCTCTTTTCCCCACACTATTATTTGAAAGAAATGAAAGCACCGTTTGAGATATGATAATTTAGCACATTCAAGGAAAATGATTTATCAATTTCATTTATTATATTTAATTATGGTCATGAAACCATTTGTGTTATGGTTGAACCAGATTATTATATATGTAATATATCCTATTTTTTTTCTGTAATCCATTGGTACGAATGGAATTAAGTTATAAAGAAAAACACATTATTTGTAATCAAATCCACCGATTAACAAAAACGGTTATCACTATGGTTATATATATAATAATTCAACTTCACTATAATTAAACTAATTAAAATTAAAACCATGTAATCTCCAGGATATTAACTAAATAATATGAATTTAAATATGGACACCCACTTTCATCTTACATACAATCCATTCTTGAATATTAGTGAACCGATCCTTTAAAGCCAAGTAAACGAACGAGCCCGAACAATGAAATTGAACCTTGTAACTAATCAAAAAGGCTTTGAATGAACAATGAAGGGTTATAATAAATATATTGAATATAATAATGTTCTGGAATTATTAATTAATAATCCTAATTTTTTTATTCAGGCCTTTAATAACAAGTGGAGAACACCAACGGATTTAAGGTAAGGGATCCTCCCCTTTTCACTCTTAATCAAGATTTTTCTATATGCTATGAATTTTTGGGTAATACCAAGTGATGGGATATGTTTATACCCCTTCCCCATACTGCCCTAATGTTTTATAAGTGATGATAAACCCCATATGTCTCTCATCAATCCCTCTTACTTACACATGGTACCATGCCAATAAACCCTGATGGATTCTACCCGAACATCCTTTATTCCTTCGGGTTGATCTACCTTTCTTTTTACCAAAATTTTGTTGTCTTTTATTTTATGTAGAACATAAAAATTCTGTTATTATTCTAAAAAATCATGTTCCAAGATCCATCCCTCATTCACTTCTGGGGATATTCATGCTTTTATGTGAATTTCTCTTCGATACTTCCCAATAAGCACACTCATTTCAAAGGAACATCCCGAAATTTTACCCAATTTCAAGTGCACTATATATTCTATTTTAAGACATCATTATCTTTGTAAATTATGTATTTTTATTATGAAATCCTTCTTGGTTCAATTCTGGTTTTATATAAAATAATTTCTTCTTTTCTATTTTAAAAGCTCTATAGTTGTTTCCTTAAAACTGCACAAAAAGGTTTTAATGCTAATATTTCTAAAATAAATTTCTCAGATGTTGTCACTTATTATTGACACCACTTACCATGTTATATGACTATTTTACCCTATTAACTTCCATGTATTTTCTAATTCTTTCCTTGTATGGACACTTTCATGATACACCCATTGGTTATGATTTCTGTCATGATCATGGTACCCAATTCTTTCCATGGGTACTCTTATGTTTGTTTATTGTTGATTACGTATGATTGTTTATGTGGTAAAAATATTTAGGTGGAAATAATATTCATGAAAATTTTGAGATGGGTGTTCCTAGATAGCGCTCCAATGCATTGGGTAAGTTTAAGTCTCATGAGATACGATGTGAAACGGGATTGGCGGTTAGCCTTGACCCATACTAAAATGGGAAATGGGAATGGCGGTTAGCCTTGACCCATACTAAAGATATGATTTATGACTCTACCACATTTATATGATTCAATTTTTATATGATCTCATGCTTATATTAAATGATTTTATAAGTTTAATTCTTTGGAAATCATTATGTCATGCCTCCGAACTCATGTGCTCGAGATGTATCCTTACGTTCATTCCCTTATTTGGATTTTTTAGCTCATCCCTTTGTTCATGTGTTTCCCAGGGTACCCTATGCAGATTTAAGGGCTCAATGGAAGTTAGAAGCTCTTTATGGAGACTAAATAAAGAAGTTTTTTTAGCCCCATGTTTTATGTTATATGTACCTAGTCTTCCAAGACACTAGACTTATCGATCCTTCTCTTGTAATCCGATGATTAATTATTCATAAAATCATGAAATGTTTTATGTAAAAGGATAAGGTCTCTATAGTTGGTATCAGAGGCATGGTCTAGTTATTTTTGGACAATAGGAATAGAGCACCTTAGTGAGAAACTTAAGGATTAGACTAAGTATAAGAAAACAGTCCAAAATTTTGGTGAGTATAGAGTAAGTGGTTTATCAAGAAAATGCATCCATTTATGGATACGAGCAGGTAGAGGATGCTCTGGCACAAATGTATCTAGGGTTAAAACACAAAAAACCACGTTTAGTTGGACTCGAATGAGAACTGGTGCATGATAACGGGCCTCACTACACTCTTGGTTATGACACTCCTGGAGGATATGCTTTGGTAGGTTCACGAGCTTAGTAAAAACTATTATTAAGGGACAGAAAGAAGCCCATAAGAATATCAGTTAAGAAATAGATCGAGGATAATCTATATATAAAACCAAGGAATCACAAGTCAGGATATACTTCTTCTTTATAAGTTCAAAATTTTATGTTCCAAGTTTCTTTTTATGCTCAATAGTAATGTATTCAAGACCTCAATTTATATGTTCTTTTTCATATTTAATGAAGAGAAATAGAAGAACACGTTCGAACAACCAATGTGATAGGCAATGTGATGATTTCCCTAATGAAATGCCTGATGTGACAGAAGTGGGTGCTAAAAACTTCATCGAAATACTTTCTCAGCTGGCTCGAGTTATGAATAATAACTTGAATCAGGTGGAACATCACCCTCCTCCAAGTAATGAGCACGTTTCCATATAATCCTTCATACCGAAAAGGCCTCCCATGTTTACCGGGTCTTCCGACCCCCTCCTCACAGAAAAATGGATTAACTCTATTGAAAATATTTTCTATGTCCTCCAGTACTCGGAAGAAGAGAAAGTTGTACTGGCAGTCAATCATTTTGATGGGGAAACTAATCATTGGTGGAATCTGATCAAGAATACAACATCCGAAGAGGAAATTGATTCCATAGATTGGGAGGAATTCAAGAGGATGTTTTTCAACAAATATTTTCCTCGAACCCTCCACGTCAAGATGGAAAGAGAGTTCCTTGGACTCAAGCAGAAGGAAGAGGATTCCATTGTGGCATATGAAGAAAACTTTACAAGGCTTTCAAGGTATGCCTCTGGCTTTGTCATGAACACTGAAAGCAAAGTGGATCTATTCTTTAGTGGAATAAAGCCCAATCTATGAAAAGTGTTGGCGATTCCAGAATTCAACAACTATGAGGAGATTGTCCGTTGTGACCTCAAGGTTGAAATAGAGATTGGAGACTCTCATTGGTCTCATGGGCCTAGTGACAAGAAGCAAAAAATGGAAAACAACATGGGTGGTTCATCAAAAAAATCCCATGATGTAAAGAAGCCTCATTTTCCCCTTTGAAAAAAGTATGGGAAGAATAATCTTGGTGACTGTCTGAAGGGAACCAAGAATTGCTTCAAATGCGGAAATTTTGGTCATCTGGCCAAGAACTGCCAAAGGGATATGAAAAATACAGCTAATGTTGAAGTAGAAAAGAAGGTTCAGATCAACACTCATCCTACAGTGCAGTGCTATAACTTCAAGGAGCTTGGGAATTATGCGAACAATTTCCCTAAGCTGAGGGTTGTCAGAGGCAATCAATAACAACCTCCAAGGCAACAAGGAAGGGATTATTCTATCACTACTACTGAGGTGGATCCGAAAAACAATGTGGTGACATGTACGCTTGTTATTCATTCAAGAATAGAGAACATACTATTGGATTCTGGTTCTACGCATTCTTCTATTTCTTTCATGTTTCGTATAACTATTAAAACAACACCTCAAAATTTGGAAAAAAAGTTATCTGTGAGAATAACGAATTGAGAAATTATTACATCCATGGTTTATAACTCCTCCCCGGTTAATGTTTGTGGACTGAACATCCCAGAAAATCTTATCATACTTCCTTTAGTGGAGTTTGACGTTATCTTGGGCATGGATTGGGTATCTTTGTATAAGGCCAACATCAATTATCGGGAAAGGGAGATCACTTTTCACTTCCCGAAGCATCCTCCGATTCTTTACAAGTGTATGGAGGAAGCTGAGTCTCCTTTAGAATCTTTGTCTCAAGCATGGATACCGCTTCCTTGTGATAAAGCATATATAGCTCAAATTATTGGGACAAAGGATAGAATCATTCTTGAAGACATGCCCATCGTGAGGGATTACAATGATGTATTCCCCAAAGAGTTTTCTGGTCTTCCTCCAAACTGCGAGGTTGAGTTCTCAATTGGACTTATCCCTAGATCTCTTCCAATCTCAAAGACACCTTACAGAATGGACAACGTAGAGCTAGAAGAGATGAAGAAGCAGTTACAGGAGAATATGGAGAAGGGTTTTATATGCCCGTGTGCTTCACCGTGGGGTTCTCCAGTCCTCTTCGTCAAAGAAGAAGGATAGATCAATGTTCCTCTGCATTGATTATCTTGAGCTGAATAAAATCAATATAATGAAAAAGTATCCCCTTCCACAGATAGATGACTTGTTCAATCACCTTTGTGGGGCCAGTTCTTTCTCTAAGGTGGACAATCGGTCGGGATATCAAGAACTAAAGGTGATGAAGGAGATATTACCAAGACTACCTTTTGAACGAGGTATGGAAACTATGAGTTCATAGTGATACCCTTCAGACTCACTAATGCTCCAGAAATTTTCAGGGATTTAATGAATAGAGTCTTTAGAGATTACCTTGACAAATTTGTGGTGGTATTTATTGATGATATTCTGATATACTTCAAGAGCAAGGAAGAACATGAGGAGCATTTGGAATCTGTGTTAAAGTCTTTTTGATGGGATAAGCTGTATGAAAATTACAGTAAATGTGAGTTCTGGATGGAGGAAGTGTCATTCATAGGGCATGTTATCACCAGGAAATGGATTTCTATAGACCCTTCCAAGATGAAGGCAATTGAAGAGTGGTTGAGCCCAACTTCTCTAACGGAGATCCAATGATTTTTAGGTCTAGATGGGTATTATCAACGATTTGTGAAGAAAATTTCATGATGCTCAAAACCAATGACCAAGCTAACATGGAAGGGAGTAAAGTTCATCTGGACACAGGAATGTGAATAATGTTTCAAGGAGTTGAAAAAAAGGCTTATCACTATGCCAGTACTCACACTCCCTTCAAGTGGAGAACTATTTGTGGTGTATAGTGATGCTTTTAAGAATGTATTAGGCTGTGTGATAATGAAAAATGATAAAGTGATATCATATGCCTCAAGGAATCTGAAAATCTATGAGAAAAACTATCCCACGCATGATCTGGAGTTGGCGGCTGTGATCTTTGCATTGAAAATCTGGAAACATTATCTCTATGGGAAAAAAATGTGAGATAAATACCGACCCCAGGAGTCTCAAATATATATTCACACAGAAAGAGATTAATATATGAGAGTGAAGATGGATAGAGCTCATCAAGGATTATGACTGCTCAATCCACTACCATCCTGTTAAGGCAAACAAGGTGGAGGATCCTCTAAGTAGAATGGATCCCACATCTTTATCAATGATGAGAATTTAAAAGGATCTGATCTTCTTAGATTTGAAAAGGATGGACATGGGAATCATTAAGGGAGGAACATAATAAATGCTTTCTCAATTTATTTCTCAACCATCCCTCTTGAATAAAATAAAAGATTCTCAAAGAAAGGATGTAGAAATTCAGAAAAGGGTGGAAGTTGTTAAAAATAGAAAATCCTCCGATTTGAAAATTAATGAGGAAGGTGTTGTAAGATTTGGGACATGATTATGTGTACCATCTGATCCATAGATAAAGAAGAAGCTATTGAATGATGCACATAGGGCGACCTTATCTATCCATACTGGGAATATGAAAATTTACTGTGATCACTGAGAACACTTATGGTGGGATAAGATGAAGAAGGAGATTGCGGAATATATATCAAGGTGCTTGGTATGTTAGAAAGTTAAAGATGAATGAAAAAAGTCCAAAGGTATGATGAAGACATTACCTATACCCATGTGGAAATGGAAAAATGTTACTATGGACTTTGTCACGGGTCTCCCTAAGATGTCGAAGAGAAATAATGTGATATTGGTTGTGGTTGACCGACTCACCAAGAAATCCCATTTCATCACTATTAGGGAAGATCTCTCTCTTGAATAAATTTCAAATATATATGTGAAGGAAGTGGTGAGACTCCACGGTGTTCCACTCTCAATTGTCTCTGACCGTGATCTATGGTTCACATCTAAATTCTGGAGGAGCGTTCAACATTCTTTGAGCATAGAATTAAATTTCAGTATAGCTTATCACCCCCAAACTGATGGCCAGTCTAGAAAAACTATTCAGATGCTTGCAGATATTCTTAGAGCATGCTCTCTAAAATTAAAAGTTTGATGGGATCAACATCTCCCATTGGTTGAGTTCTCATAAAACAATAGCTTCCACTTGAGTATTCAGATGGCTCCATATGAAGCTCTATATTGAAAGAGATGTAAAACTCCAACCAGTTGGGATGAAGTTGGAGAAAGAAAGGTACTTGGACCCGATCTTGTTCAAGAAATGACAGAGAAGGGTCAAGTCATCCAGAAACACATAAAAGCTGCTCAATGTTGGAAAAAGAGCTATGCTGATAACCATCGAAGGGACTTGGAGTTCAACGTCGTAGATAAAGTCTTCCATCAAATATCTCCATGGATGAGAGTCATACGATTCGGGAAGAAAGGGAAGCTAAGCCCCAAGGTATATTATCCCCTTTGAGATCCTTGACCGCATAGGAGGTATGGCCTATCGACTTTCACTTCCACCAAATATGGCTTGAGTTCATGATGTTTTTCATGTATCACTCTAGAGGAAGTACATACCGGATCCCTCACATGTACTAAACATAGAGGTGGTGCAGCTGGAAGATGATCTCGCTTACGAGGAGTATCCAGTGAAGATGATGGATCAATGATACAAAGTTATACACAAAAAGACTACTCATCTAGTAATGGTACTATGGAGAAACCATAAGTACGAAGAGGCAACAAGGGAATTGGAGTAATCCACGGAGGAAAAGTACCCACATCTATTTTTGGCTTAGAATGTAAAATGAAATTTCGAGGGAGAAATTTCAGAAGGGGGGAAGCATGTAACGACCCAATGTTTTTTAATGGAAATTACCTTCTCATAAGTATGTCATAAAATCACCTAAAAACACAACATAATGAATTAATAAGTGCTAAGTGACCTTTAAAAATAAGTCTGTCACTTCTGTGTTAGGAATTTTGAAAATTTGACATTCAGGGTTGTGTTCAAGATTTTTTTTGGAGTCTAATAAAACCAAAATAATTTTTGGTGAATAATAACCTACACTTATGAATAGAAAAATACCCTTATGAATAGTGATATACCATAATTAATAGTAACATCACCTATGGTTGTATAAAAATAATACTCAAGTTGGAAGTACGATGTACCTATATTTTAGAATAAATTAATCATTGTTTTAAAAATAGTTTTTGATAATAAATAATGATTTTAAGTAAATATTAAAATAATCATATTTAGAAAATTACTTTTGAATAATGGACTTCATTTTTCGATTCTACATGTTGAAAAATGCTCAGGGTGAAATTTTGGGATTTTTCTGAAATACTTGATGTTTTGATGCATAGTAAAATACTGTAATTTACCGTATATATACATTATAAGCTAAATTGACTATTCCTAGCATCATGGCTGATGTCACCACCCATGTTTCAAATACAAGTTACTCATTTACTATTCTTGTTCATGGAATACTTACTATTCCTTGTCATGTAAAGAAATAATAAATTAATGATTATAATATTATGAAATCCCTCATCTCCTCCACTATAAAACCCCCCTTCACTCCTTGTTACCTTCACTCCTCTAAATCCTTGTGATTTGCCATTGTTCTGCCAAAATATCTTACCAAGGTCCTCCCCAGTGTCCAAAATCTCTCAGCCTCCTCAAAATACTAAAACCTCTCTCCTTGAGAGGTTCTCAAAGGAGGAAGTCTCAAGAGGTAAATTCCACTTCCCAATTTCTTCTTTTCTTTTAACTACTTTTCTTTTTAATTTCTTTCCTCACCTCCCTTCAACATAATAGTTTGATAAATCATGTAACATAAATTTAATGGAATGTGTTCATGCTAGTCTTATATTTCATTATCTTATCTCCTTTCCCCACCCTTTTATTTGAATGAAATGAAAGCACCGTTTGAGATTTAAAAATTTAGCACATTCAAGGAAAACAATTTATCAATTTATATTATTATCATTAATTATAGCCATGAAACCATATGTGTTATGGTTGAACTAGATTATTAAATATGTAATATATCCTATTTTCTGTTCTGTAATCCTTTGGTACAAATGGAATTAATTTATAAAGAAAAACACTTTCTTTGTAATCAAATCCACTGATGAACAAAAACGGTTATCACTATGGTTATATGTATAATAATTCGACTTCACTCTAAGTAACCTAATTAAAATTAAAACTATGTAATCTCCTAGATATTAACTAAAGAATATAACTTCAAATATGTACAACCACCTTCATCTTGAATTTAATCCATGTTGCAATATAAGTGAACCAATCTTTTAAAGACAAGTAGACGAACTAGCCCGAAAAATGAAATTGAACATTGTAACTAATAAAAAAGGCTTTGAATGAACTAAAAAGGGTTATAATAAATAAATTGAATATAGAAAAGGTTCTGGATTTATTAATTAATAAGCCAATTTTTTTTATTCAGGTCTTTAATAACAAGTGGAGAACACCAACAGATTTAAGGTAAGGGATCCTCCCCTTTTCAGTCTTAATCAAGATTGTTCTCTATGCTATCAATTTTTGGGTAATATAAAGTAATGGGATATGTTTATACCGCTTCCAAATACTTCCAAAATGTTATATAATTGTTGATAAACCCCTTATCCCTCTCATAAATCCCTCTTAGTTACACCCGATACCATGCCAATAAACCATGATGGATTCTTCCCGAACTTCCTTTATTCCTTCGGGCTGCTCTATCATTCTTTTTACCAAACTTTTGTTGTCTTTTATTTTATGTATAACTTAAAAATTATTTTATTATTCTCCAAACTCATATTCCATGATCAATCTATCATTCTCTCTCTAGGAAATACATGATTTTAAGTGAATCTATCTTCGATACTTCCCATTAAGCACACTCGTTTGAAAGGAACTTCCAGAACTTTTACCCAATTTCAAGTGCACTCTATCTTCTTTTTTAAGAGACCATTATATTTTTAAATTCTTTATTTTTATTATGAAATACTTCTTATTTCAATTCTGATTTTATATAAAATAATTATTTCTTTACTATTTTAAAAGATCTATAGTATTTTCCTAAAAACCACACACAAATGTTTTAATGCTAATGTTTCTAAAATACATTTCTCAGATGTTATCACTTATGTTTGAAACCACATACCATGATATATGACTATTTTAACCTATGAAATCCAATTTATTTCTAATACATTCCTTACATGGTCACTTTCATGATACACCCATTGGTTACGATTTATTTTATGAATGTGGTACCCAATTCTTTCCATGGGTACTCTTATGTTATTTGTATGGTTAATTATGTATAATTGTATATGTGGTATGAATATTTATTTGGAAAGAATATTCATGAAAATGTTGAGATGGGTGTGCCTAGATAGCTCTCTAATTCAGTGGGTAAGGTTATGTCTCATGAGATACGATGTGAAATGGGATTGGCGGATATCCTTGACCCGTACTAAAATGGGAAATGGGATTGGTAGTTAGCCTTGACCCGTACTAATGATATGATTTATGAATATTCCACATTTATATGATTCCATTTTTATATGATCTCATGCTTATATTAAATGATTTTATAAGTTTCATTCTTTGGATATCATTATTTCATGCCTCCTAACTCATGTGCTTGAGATGTATCCTTATGTTCATTCCTTTACTGGGATTTTTTAGCTCATCCCTTTGTTCCTGTGTTCCCCAGGGTACCCTATGCAGATGTAAGGGCTCAAAATAAGTTAGAAGCTCTTTATGGAGATTAAATAAATAAGTTTGTTTAGCCCCATGTTTTATGTTATATGTACCAAGTCTTCCAAGACACTAGACTTATCAATCCATGGATTGTACTCTGATGATTAATTATGATCAAAATCAAGAAATGATTTATGTAAAAGGCTCAGGTCTCTATATTATATTTGAGGAAATTAATCTCCTTCATTATAATTTTTCTATTTCGGGGATCATGTTGTCTTTTAAAATGTGCCAGAGAAAGGAATTATTCCCACCCTAAGCACTCAACGGTTTTTCTTTCATATCCATATTTTTCATATCAAAAATATTTTACATAATGTTGATACTGAACTTATACTTATCTTTACTTCTTATCAATGAAATATTTTATCATCATTTTTATAATTTGGGTTTAATAAAAAAGTTTTCATGGAATTTAAGTATTTTTCACATGATTTTTATTAAAAAATTCCTTCTTTTAAAGTAATATTTTTAAAATGTTCCAAAATTATTTATTTTACGTTTTTTTAAGAATGGTACTTTCAACTACCTTAAATTTATTAAAAAATGTTTTTAAAAGGAAATATTTTGAATGTATCTATATTTGTTTTTTTCAATCAAAATGAATCTCTTTTACAAGTTTCTATGTGAATTTATATTTCCATCTCTTTTATCTTTTTATGAGATATTTATTCTATATTATTTCTTGTTTTAAAAAAAGTAAATTATTTTTCTCAGGGTTTAATACAATATTCCTTTTATTTTTTTAAAGTAAAATGGTAATTCTTATTCTAAAATAATTTTTCCAAATTATTTAAAGAGATTTGTTCATCTGTGTATTATGCTCGATCAAGGGTATTTATCAAATGATATCATCTGACTTATTTTTCTTGATGGATTATGAAATTATCTAATATATATATATGGGATGATTCAACACTTATTTTTTCATTCCAAATCATCCACTTTCAGAAGAATTATTTTCTTCTAATTACATTCCATTGTGAATGCTCCATATTCATTCACATGATTAAAGGGTGTTCGCAAAGATTCCAAATACATCAATTTATTGGTGAATTGTTTTTCTAAACAATATGTCATTTTATTATATAATGAGAGTTCTATATTATTAATCATCTTTACTAGGTTCTATTTACCTAGAATGATGCTTAAAGTAATTGATTACCCATTTATTTTTCCTGTGTTATCATGATATGTGTATTGATGAAATTATAAATGATTCCTTGTAGAACCACTTGAAAAGGATATAGAACCCATTTTTATTACCTTGTTTTTAAGATATATTGATTGAATCTATGTGTCACACATACATATGATTATAATTATGTGATGGTTGGGACCATAATTATATATCCCTATAACTCATTGGTTGATGTTTTCATCTCATGAGATATTATGGTGTGTGGATAGTGAGTCTAGACAACTATGGTGTGTTGTAATTTATCATATCCAACTATGTCATGTTAATGAGGTAGGGACCCTTGAATTATTCTTATGATGTCAATTTCATTGTACATTCCACATTTCTTATGATTACATGCTCTTATGTCATGATCATTTTTTGATCCATGTTGATGTGATATCATAACTTTATTCCAGGCTTTCATTATTATGATCATCCTCATTAGGATATCATGTTATGTATTATGTATCTCATATTATGCTTCATTATTATGTTTAACTTACTTAAAATTTATGGGAAATATTAAATTCTCATTATGGATTTTTTAGATTGTTATATATTGGGGGGAAACGCATCCTTTGGATCATAAATACATTGGTTTTATTAGTTATTGATTTTTACCAATTATTTAAAACTCTATACTAAATGTTCCTTCTTTTGTAAATGTGATAAAGATATTGTAATCTTAGATGAGTTTCATTGATAGTGTAGTATGTTATGTGTTTTCAGCACTACATCCGGGATCATGGGACTAGTGGCTCTATAGTTTGTATAAAATTATTGTTTAGAAAAATTTATAGGTTAGGATGTTATTGTTTAAGAATGATTTAAGATTTATGAATCAAATCAAGGGTTGAGGAATTAAGGGTGATCTTAGACAATCCTTTAGGTTGTAAGTGTTTAATATATTATGTTTTTTGAGGATTATGATAAGGTAACACTGTTAGATACCCAAGGTATAAGTCTAAGTATATGTTAAACTCCTAAAATGTTGGTTAATTAATGATAGTGTGGTTTTCCCCGAAATTGCAACCTTTTTTGGATACTAGAATGTGGAATCAGTTTTTGGCACAAATGAATCTAGGGGTAATAGCCCTTAAAAATATATGGTTTGGTGTATCTCATTCAACATTTTTGTTCACAGTGAATGTTCCCAAACTATGCACCTAACTGGACACTCATGTGTGATATTCCTGGGTTAATTTAGATTCTCTTTACATAACATTGTGAAATATTTGAAGATATGATTTTATGTAAGTTAACTAGTTGGGTAAGATAACATAATTGGAAAATGGCCTTGGATAATATATATTGAAACTAGATAATTAAAGTTTTATGGTTATATAATTCATTTACGAGTTAAGTATTCTAATTTCATAGTTTTCCTTTCATAAGTTGAACTAAATTTATCATGGTTGAAATTAAGGTGTCATGTATGAAGACATATTTGGATTGATTTTTTAAATTTATATTATTTTTTACTTTGATTTTTTGGATATTATCATAACCATTTTGGGTTTATTCATTCATTGTAAATGGGGTCATGAAATTGAAGATTTGTAAGGTGTGTATCTAGAAACTAATCAGAATTGTAGTTAGTTAAGGAGTCATATTTAGTATTAATGGTTGAGAATATTAACATATGTTTATGGAATATGTGAATTTACAAGTATTAACTAATATATAGAGATTTGTATTTCATTAAGGAGTATATATTGATTTAGTATTAAATTATTTCCGTACATATTTTCATTAGTAGAGATTAATTAAAACTGTGAGGGAATAATTTATTTAATGTGGGGAGAACATAACGACCCAGGATTTCAGTATATATATATATCCATTAAATTAGTTAACTTTATTCAATATTTTTAAAATTAAAATTATGATATGCTAATAAATTATGTTGACCAATTTTAAAATAAAATTATCCTTCAATATATGATCTAATAAATTTATATTATTTAAATTTAGAATGTTTGTTTAAAATGATACCAAAAACACTTATGATTAAAATCACCATTGGTCAATAAAAGTGTTTTGTGCATGTATTGTGTATTTTAAATTAAAAGTTAAATATATATTTTTTAGAAATATTTTTAAATAAAATAAAATAAAATATATAATTTATAATTCCAAAATAATTTTAGTGTGATTTTTTCGGATTTTTATGAAAATTTTAATTTTTAGGTGAATAGTTAAAAATATTGGTCTTGGATAATTTTATCACTAATTTTGATATTGCTGAAATAAATATTTATGAAAACATTTTACTCTAAAATTTTATAAATTTAGATAATATATTTAATATATCATGTTTACAAACCCATGATTAACAGTTTTTAACATAAACAATATATTATTATAAATGTTTTTTCAAAATATCAGATGTTTAAATTTGAAATTAAATTTTCTATTATTTATAATTTTAATGGGATTAAATGGAGGAAAAAATTTATTCTACATTTCGAAATTGTGTGTGATGTTTCCTTTTATTTTTTTAGTAATAAAATAATTAACACGATTAATATTTAAGTAAGAGTAATAAGTGTTTAAATAACTAATCTAAAGTGGCATGAATTTTTATCATTTTATTAGACCTTTAGAAATTATAGAAAAACTTTTTAGTTTATAAAGACTTAAACACATATATCACCTATAATACAACACTTATCTCACATAAATTTTATTCAGTTCCATTGTTACCCCCTAACATTTGTTTCCATGGAAAGTGCCCTTTTCTTAACTTATAAAAGGACACATCTTCCACCCCTTCCATAACTGATATAATATTTTAATTACTCTTGAAAATAAAAACTAATTACCTATATTATAAGTCCCATACACTTCATTAATATTATTTTAATATTAAGATAGACTAACTCCTCTACTTTCAACAAGACTTTCAAGATAAAGTTTAATGTCTTGATGAAGGTATCACATCTTTCTTAACATTTATTGCATTTTATTTATTTATTATACCACCTATGGTATATTTGATAAAATATTGTATGATAAAATTATTCTTAATTATATGTTGTTATGTTATTATACTAATGTAATATCCCTTTAACTCCTTCCTCCAAACCCATTAAAAAAATAAAAATGGCGCTATGTCTATCTATAGACTAACACTTCCATGCATGACAAATCATATTTTTCATCACCTCCTTGATTGGATGTTAAAAATGTGTTTTTAATGAATTAAAACTATATTTATAACATTATTATCATTCTTAAATGATAAATTATTTCACTTTCTACCCTCTAACGTTTTATGGAAAATATAATTTTCGACCCTATGTACGTGCGGATTACCGCTTCCACATATCGACATGTTTTGTTTTTCATTACATCCAATAAAGGATGGATTTAAGAATTATTTTGATGAATAAAAATTGAATTTATGATATTAATTGTATTCTTGTTGTTGTTAATCTAGTTTAAAAATAATCTTAACCTTGGTCAACATACCAAGAGATTCACTTAAAAATCAACCAAACTACATCGACTGACATATATATGTGGAAACTATTTTATAAATGAGAAAATTATAATAATAATCATACCATGGAAAATTAATTATAGGTAAAAAATGTTATTATTAAGGTTTTTAATGAACTTATATTAATTAAAAAGGAATTTCTGTATAAGTGATGAATTCTTTCAGACATAAAGGTAATGGTTATGTCTCAAATCCTCTTTATTGAGACATGTTTTAATGATAGGGAAGAATTTATTATATATGTGATGTACATACTTACCCAGAATGTATTTTCAAAAAATACATGATTTATTTTAAAGTGTTTATATAACAATATGAGTTTTAAGATTCTAGTTATTTTTGATTCAAAAATTACTAAATTTGTAAAGGTTTCACCTCAAAACATCCTTCTTTGACAAAGATGTTCTTTTAGGCACCTAATTTGTTTTAAATAGTGTATGTTCATCCAATCGGATATTTGATATCATTCTTTATCCTTATTTATGTTATTTTAAATTAAATTTTAATCTATCCTTATTTCAAAGGGGTTTTTATTTGAATTTTGTTTAGCCGTAAGGTATTCTAATCTCAAACTCCCATTGTTGATAAATGTTTTACTTTATACACCAATTTAATTTGATATATTTTATATATTAATCAATTTTTCTTCTTTTATGAAATATATTTTATTCATGGAATTTGAGGTTTATTTTAAATATATTTATCCTTGAAGGGTTTTTGTTTAAAAGCTACTCAAGTATTGACTCAAGTAATTTTTCCATGAGACATGAATTTTATTCTTGATTTTTTACTTTACAAGTCTCTCATATCCAACCATTTCTTTTAAATATGATTAATTTCCTTTATCGAGGATGAAATTAATCCATTTACATAAAATGTTTCTATTTTGTGGGATTACTTTCTCTATTAAAAATTTTCACTAAAATCAATGATTACTAACCTAATAACATAACTATTTTTCTTCCATATCCATGTTTTACCTATCAAAATTATTCTCTACAATTTTTTAAATTACCATAATACTTAGCTTAAACTCTTAGCAATGAAGTATTTTATCATCCTTTTTACAATTCAGGTTTCAAAAAATTGTTTTAATATACATTAATGGTTTTTTAAATGATTAGTATTCAGAATTGTATTCTTTTAAGTAATGTTTTAAAGTGTTACAAAATGGATACATTACAAATTATTTAAAAATGGGAATTTTAAATTTCCATGAATTTATTAAAAAATGTTCTTAAATTAAAATATATTAAATATTTTTGTATGGTTTTTTTGACCAAAATTAATCTCTTTTATTTGTATCTTTGTGAACATTTATTTTTGCCCCCTTTTTCGTTTTCTAAGAGTCTCTATCTATACTCTTTCATTTTTTTTAAAGAAAATATAAATTCTCATTAACATGGTTTAATAAAATATTCAGTTGAAAATATTTCAAAAATAAAATGTAAATTATTATTTTCAAATTAATTTTATTAATTATTCTAATATTGTTCTACATATATATGATATGATCAATCAAGGGTATTATTAAAATGAAACCATCCACCTTCATTATATGAATGTCTTATAAAATCCTATTTTATATCTTTGGGATGATTCATCACTACTTTTTTGTATGCCTAATATTCCACTTGTATAGTTATGATTTTCTTAAAATTACTTTTCTCTATGAATTATCTATGTTCCTTTACATGATTGAAGGGTGTTCACTTAGATTACAAATAAATTGATTGATTAAGGAAACTGTTGTCTAATAGCATATCATTTGATTATATCGTGAAAGTTTCATATGTATATTCATATTTATTGAGTGTTATTTACCGAGAATTATTTTTAAATTCATTTGATACCCATTTATTTTCCACGTTTTATCATGATATATCTATTAATGGAATTTTGAATGCTTTCTTGAGGAACTGCTTGGAAAGGATATAAAACCCACTTTTATTTCTTTTGGTTATTATGATTTTTTGATTGAAACCATGTGGCACACATATATCTATTTTTTATTTTGTGATCAGTAGTCCATAATTATATATCCCTCTAATGCATTGGGTATTGTTTTCATCACATGAGATATCATGATGACTGGGCAGTGAGGCTATCCAACTATGGCCTGTGGGTAGTTATTCTGGACAACTATGTTATGTTACTAATGTATGTATCCTTTATATATGCTTATGATGATAGGTTTTATATAGTTTCACATTTTCTATGATTCCATAATCTTATGTTATGATAATTGATTAATTAATTTTCATGTTTTATCTTCTATTTATTCCATCATTAGATGATTATGAACATCCTCATTAAGTTATAATGTTTTTCTTTATTATTATGTTTACCATTACTAATAATTTGAGATCAACCCTTTCATATGTTTCCATTTCCCTAGGTTATCGTATAATATTACAAATTATTATAATCATAGAATAATATCCTATGTATAGAATTTATGGGATACTTTGAAGACCTGTTATGGATTTTTTTTATCTTTTTAAATAGGTGGGGTGTGGGGATAATGTCCATTGTATGAGAAATACATGAGTTTTATTAGTTAGTTATTAGTTATAATTTTATTAAACTATAAACTAAAAGTTATTTGGTATTTAAATGTGTGAAATATATTGTAATATAAGATGAGTATCAAACCTAGTGTAGTAAGTTAGGTGTTTTTGGCATTAGATCAAGGATTCTGGGACTGGGGGCTATGTAGTTAGTATCAAAGGAGTATTTAGATAACTATATAGGTTGGGATGTTATTAATTGATGATGATTTAATATTTTTTTGAATGAAATTAATGGTTTATGAGTTAAATATTATCTTAGATAAACCATTATGTTTTAAGTTTTTAATATCATATATTGTTTAGGAATTATGATAAGAGGAATTTTTTTAGAAAATAAATGTATAATTATAAGTATAATAGAACCTTTTGAAAATATTATAAAGTAGTGATTATGTTCATTTCCTAGTAATTACAGAAATGTCACTACTGTAAATAAGGCCATTAGCGACCGCCATTGGCGGTCGCTAAAGGTCTTTAGCGGCCGCGCAGTGACCGCCAATGGCGGTCGCTATAGACGGCCGGCAGATCGGCCTTCAGCGACCGCTTGGCGGTCGCTGAAGGCCCTCTGCCGGGCACCCTATAGTGAGCGCCTATGGCGGTCGCTATTCTAAAAAATTTTTTTTTTAAACTTTTTTTTATTGAATTGAATATAAATATATATATATATATATAAATATTCATATATATACTATTAAATACAATATTTTAAATATATATATATATATATAATATTTTAAATGTTTTAATATATATTTAATATATATATAATATCAAATCATTGTGCTATAATAATTTAAAAACTTCGATTCAAGAAATAATCTCATTTCAGGTCGTTCGGAGCACGTTTGCTCCGAATGAGACCGCCGCACGCCGTTTTGGTGTTTTATGGCGCCGGAAACGCGTTTCCGGCCGTCGCGGTCACACAGCACCTCCGAATGAGGTGCCTTCTGGCCGACCATTTCACAATTCACGCTCCAGATGTTGTCGTACGGTTTCGTGGCATTCGGAGGTCGTTCAGGTGGTTTTGACCCCCCAACGCGCCATTTCAGCGCGCGCCGCGCTGCTGAAAACGACACAATCGGACGTTCCGCGCGCACCGCACGTCCGATGGACGTGCGGCCTCATCCTGCATCTCAGGAATAATATTTTTATCGTTCCCGTGCGGTTTCAGGTCGTTCGGAGCACGTTTGCTCCGAATTGGACCGCCGCACGCCGTTTTGGTGTTTTAGGGCGCCGGAAACGCGTTTCTGGCCGCCGCGGTCACACGGCACCTCCGAATGAGGTTCTGTCTGGCCGACCATTTCAAAATTCACGCCCCGGATGTTGTCGTACAGTTTCGTTGAATTCGGAGGTCGTTCGGGTGGTTTTGACCCCCCCAACGCGCCATTCCAGCGCGCGCCGCGCTGCTGAAAAGGACACAATCGGACGTGCCGCGCGCACCGCACGTCCGATGGACGTGCGGCCTCCTCCTGCATCTCAGGAATAACATTTATATCGTTCCCATGCGGTTTCAGGTCGTTCGGAGCACGTTTGCTCCGAATTGGACCGCCGCACGCCGTTTTGGTGTTTTAGGGCGCCGGAAACGCGTTTCCGGCCGCCGCGGTCAAACGGCACCTCCGAATGAGGTGCTGTCTAGCCGACCATTTCACAATTCACGCCCCGGATTTTTTCGTACGGTTTCGTGGCATTCGGAGGTCGTTCTGGTGGTTTTGACCCCCCAACGCGTCATTTCAGCGCGCGCCGCGCTGCTGAAAACGACCCAATCAGAGGTGCCGCGCGTACCGCACGTCCGATGGACGTGCGGACTCCTCCTGCATCTCAGAAATAATATTTCAATCGTTCCCGTGCGGTTTCAGGTCGTTCGGAGCACGTTTGCTCCGAATGGGACCGCCGCACGCCGTTTTGGTGTTTTATGGCGCCGGAAACGCGTTTCCGGCCGCCGCGGTCACACGGAACCTCCGAATGATGTTCCTTCTGGCCGACCATTTCACAATTCATGCCCCGGATGTTTTCGTACGGTTTCGTGGCATTCGGAGGTCGTTCGGGTGGTTTTGACCCCCCAACGCGCCATTTCAGCGCGCGTTGCGCTGCTGAAAAGGACACAATCGGACGTGCCGCGCGCACCGCACGTTCGATGGACATGAGGCCTCCTCCTGCATCTCAGGAATAATATTTCTATCGTTCCCGTGCGGTTTCAGGTCGTTCGGAGCACGTTTGCTCCGAATGGGACCGCCGCACGCCGTTTTGGTGTTTTATGGCGCCGGAAACGCGTTTCCGGCCGCCGCGGTCTCACGGCACCTCCGAATGAGGTGCCGTCTGGCCAAAAATTTCACAATTCACGCCCCGGATGTTGTTGTACGGTTTCGTGGCATTCGGAGGTCGTTCGGGGGGTTTTGACCCCCCAACGCGCCATTTCAGCGCGCGCCGCGCTGCTGAAAACGACACAATCGGACGTGCCGCCCGCACCGCATGTCCGATGGACGTGCGTCCTCCTCCTGCATCTCAGGAATAATATTTCTATCGTTCCCGTGCGGTTTCAGGTCGTTCGGAGCACGTTTGCTCCGAATGGGACCGTCGCACGCTGTTTTGGTGTTTTATGGCGCCGGAAACGCGTTTCCGGCCGCCACGGTCACACGGCACCTCCGAATGAGGTGCCGTCTGGACGACCATTTCAAAATTCATGCCTCGGATGTTGTCGTACGGTTTCGTGGCATTCGGAGGTCGTTCGGGTGGTTTTGACCCCCCAACGCGCCATTTCAGCGCGCGCCGCGCTGCTCAAAAGGACACAATCGGACGCGCCGCGCGCACCGCACGTCTGATGAACGTGCGGCCTCCTCCTGCATCTCAGGAATAATATTTCTATCGTTCCCGTGCGGTTTCAGGTCGTTCGGAGCACGTTTGCTCCGAATTGGACCACCGCACGCCGTTTGGGTGTTTTAGGGCGCCGAAAACGCGTTTCCGGCCGCCGCGGTCAAACGGCACCTCCGAATGAGGTGCCGTCTGGCCGACCATTTCAAAATTCACGCCCCGGATGTTGTCGTACGGTTTCGTGGCATTTGGAGGTCATTCGGGTGGTTTTGACCCCCCAACGCGCCATTTCAGCGCGCGCCGCACTGCTGAAAACGACACAATCGGACGTGCCGCGCGCACCGCACGTCCGATGGACGTGCGGCCTCCTCCTGCATCTCAGGAATAATATTTCTATCGTTCCCGTGCGGTTTCAGGCCGTTCGGAGCACGTTTGCTCCGAATAGGACCGCCGCACGCCATTTTGGTGTTCTGCGGCGCTGGAAACGCATTTCCAGCCGCCGCGGTCACACAGCACCTCCGAATGAGGTGCCGTCTGGCCGCCCATTTCACAATTCACGCTCCGGATGTTGTCGTACGGTTTCGTGGCATTCGGAGGTCGTTCGGGTGGTTTTGAACCCCCAACGCGCCATTTCAGCGCGCGCCGTGCTGCTGAAAACGACACAATCGGACGTGTCGCGCGCACCGCACGTCCGATGGACGTGCGGCCTCCTCCTGCATCTCAGGAAAAATATTTCTATCGTTCCCGTGAGGTTTCAGGTTGTTCAGAGCATGTTTGCTCCGAATGGGACCGCCGCACGCCGTTTTGGTTTCCGGCCGCCGCGGTCACACGGCCCCTCTGAATGAGGTGCCGTCTGGCCGACCATTTCAAAATTCACGCCCTGGATGTTGTCGTACGGTTTCGTGGCATTCGGAGGTCGTTAGGGTGGTTTTGACCCCCCAACGCGCCATTTCAGCGCGCGCCGCGCTACTGAAAACGACACAATTGGACGTGCCGCGCGCACCGCATGTCCTATGGACGTGCGGCCTCCTCCTGCATCTCAGGAATAATATTTCTATCATTCCCGTGCGGTTTCAGGTCGTTCGGAGCACGTTTGATCCGAATGGGACCGTCGCACGCCGTTTTGGTGTTTTGTGGCGCCGAAAACGTGTTTATGGCCGCCGCGGTCACACGGCACCTCCGAATGAGATGCCGTCTGGCCGACCATTTCAAAAGTCACGCCTCGGATGTTGTCGTACGGTTTCGTGGCATTCGGAGGTCGTTCGGGTGGTTTTGACCCCCCAACGGGCCATTTCAGCGCGCGCCGCGCTGCTGAAAAGGACACAATCGGACGTGTCGCGCGCACCGCACGTCCGATGAATGTGTGGCCTCCTCCTGCATCTCAGGAATAATATTTCTATCGTTCCCGTGCGGTTTCAGGTCGTTCGGAGCACGTTTGCTCCGAATTGGACAGCCGCACGCCGTTTGGGTGTTTTAGGGCGCCGGAAACGCGTTTCCGGCCGCCGCGGTCAAACGGCACCTCCGAATGAGGTTCCGTCTGGCCGAACATTTCACAATTCACGGCCCGGACGTTTTCGTACGGTTTCGTGGCATTCGGAGGTCGTTCGGGTGGTTTTGACCCCCCAACGCGCCATTTCAGCGCGCGCCGCGCTGCTGAAAACGACACAATCGGACGTGCCGCACGCACCGCACGTCCGATGGCCGTGCGGCCTCCTCCTGCATCTCAGGAATAATATTTCTATCGTTCCCGTGCGGTTTCAGGTCGTTCGGAGCACGTTTGCTCCTAATGGGACCGCCGCACGCCGTTTTGGTGTTTTGTGGCGCCGGAAACGCGTTTCCGGCCGCCGCGGTCACACGGCACCTCCGAATGAGGTGCCGTCTGGCCGACCATTTCAAAATTCACTCCCCGGATGTTGTCGTACGGTTTCGTGGCATTCGGAGGTCGTTCGTACGGTTTCGTGGCATTTGGAGAATACATAATCTATAATATCAGATTTATTGATCTGTTGGAATTAGTTCGACTTTTTCAATTGTAGAATCATTCAAGATTATCTGATCAAAAACTCAATATGTGTATAAAATATTTAAAATACCACCATGTATGGTAATAATGAATTACTTAAATGAATAAATACAGTACATCAATGTCAACCCTACCAGTAAAAACAAAAAACATATCTCGTGAATATATGGTGCGTCACGCGTTGCCATCACTGCTACCTCCTTCTGGTGGGCCAGGTGCCTACAACAAATAAACATTATAAATATTTTAATAACAAAAATAATTTAAATTAAATAAATAAATACAGTATATACCTGCGTCGTATGATCCCCTGTACCATCAGCTCGACGCACATATTCTCGCAGTGCTCTAACCTCAGCTGTCAATTGCGCATTTGTCTCCTCGGAAGCGCGCAACCGTGCCTCAAAATCTGACATCTGTTGTGTCATATGAGCAACAGCAGGACCGACAACCGTAGCGCGTGACACTACAGAACGAGGAATCCCTGCTCCATAGGTCAAACTATAGCCATGCCCGTCCCGACCAATAATGTGATGAAAGATCTCATCCCGTCGCATGGGAAGCTGTCACTGGTCCTCTGGCAGATGTTCTAACTCAGCTTCAAATTGATCCTGTGAAATATTTAAATATATATAAATATATATATTTTAATATATAGATTTATGTAATTATTGGTAAGTACAGACACTTACTATCAATGCTGCAATATCTGGATCATTGCAATCACGAGTCCTTATCCACACCGACATTTTATCAGTTGCTGCACCTTGCCCTCACAACTGTATATTAAAAGAATATAAACACAAAACCATATTAATTAATAAATTAAAAAATGAATAATATATACCTCATGTCGGATCTGAGACACATGACGAGTCTCGAGCCTGTGAGCTGGTCCCTGCAACGCTCGATTATCTGAATGGCGTGTTGACACCTCCTACATTCAATTCATTCAAATTTCAAACAAATCACATATTCTTGAAAATATATATACAACAAAATAATTAATATACAAACCGCAACACCCTCAGTAGACCAATATGCAACCAAGTCACGCCACTGAGCCGGGAGGACACCTCTCGGGACTTTTTCCAAAATGACAAGGGCACCCACATTTGGTACCCAGTGGTCCCTCTTCACTTTGCCTTTATAATCTTTCCACAGCTTACGGAATTTGCTCATACACACGGGCCGAAACACTTCAGGGCATACTTTCAAATTTTGCTATAATGAAAATAATCAAACATATTAGTATTATTTAAAAATAGAAAATAAAGTAAAATTATTTTCTTACCTGAACCTCCCTCCATAGACGATCTAATGTGTCCTGAGGGATAGAAGCCCAATCATGCGTGGTCAATGGAAATCGATGTGGGTCACGTATGATATTACCCAGCTGACGAATAAATGCCAGGGCATTCGGTCCCACGGGATGAAATACCTCATCAAATGAAACATCTATCGTCATGTCGGAATTCCATGATAATATGCCACGACCAGGGCCTCTCCTGCGAGAGGAAGAAGCAGCCAAGTCTGATCCTGTTGAAAACAATTTTATATATAAATTGACAAATGTTATATATATATATATATATATGTCAATTACATAAAAAATATAGACAATGACATTCAAACATACCTTGACCATGAGACGTAGATGCCTCAGATGGATGATGTGGATTTTCTGCCTCTTCCCCTGACATGTCTGCAGTCATACAAAATATCAGTAATGAGTCCAAAGTGTTTAAAAGATAAATTGGATTGTTCTTAATAAATCAAACTTGTACAACTGTTAATCAAACAAAAAATGGATTGAATAATTAGTTGTGAATGAATTTTAAAAAATCAGAAAGTTAATCAACCTAAATATTTATGACTGAATTAACTTACAAAAGTGAGGATTAAAACTTATAAGGATTTATAAAATGATTAGATAATTTATGATATCCTAGGACATTCTACTGAATAGCGGGAAAACAATTATACCTTTCATTAAGCATGAAAATCGACCGTTTCTCCTTCAACAGCCGCTCTGACCCAATAAATATCTTCTTCACATTGAACTATGGTATATTGATCAAGTTGTTGGTAAACAAACGGAACAGTCTCAGGTTCATCTTCTTCAAATAAAAACACTCCTCGCCGAGACATTTTGACAACAACTTGCCAACTTGGATCTGAAGGCAAAGTAACGAAGAATACTTGTTCCGCTTGTGATGTCAAAATGAAAGGTTCATTCTCAAATCGTTCATTATTTCTGTATAACATATAGTTAAAATTCACCAATGAAAACTGATATTGATCGACTTTACATCCACGCACTGGATCAACCCAATTACACTTTAACAATATGTACTTCAAACCGTGTGTGTATACAACTTCAATGATGTCTATCAATTGACCATAGTAATAACCAGAATCGACAAAGGGACAACCGATGCCACTGTTTTGTGTTGCTCGTTTGTCGTCAACATCTTTAATGCGAAATCGAAAACCATTAGCATCAATAGCTTTATAACGACGAGCCGTTATAGATGGACCCTCAGCCAGTTGGATAAATACTTCAGGTAGCGTGGGGTCCCCTAACTCCCTCAGCTTACGAACCTACATAATTTATAAAAATCAATACTGATATATGCAGAAAGAATTAGTTTAATACTTCAATCATAATGAAAATCAATTTATACATACATAATCCTTGAACCAATCATGAAATGCCGCATAATGAGATTGTTGAATTTGCAACTCAGTCGCATGATGCATCTCTTCTTTTATCTCATTAATGTGTTTCCTGGAAATGATTACGTGATGTTTTAAAGATCAACTTATGCAAAGAAAACATGTAAAATTTATACAAGCACATTGATAAGATACTTACTGCATTAATGGTGCAACTGATGGAGTATTGAACAAGATATATCGATGTGCTTGTATCCACTCGATGTTGTCCATATCAAATGTGGTTCCTTCTCCAACTGGACCATCATGAATCCAAGAGGGCTTATCTAGTTTTGTTTCAACATCCGTAAGATATTCCTCACAAAAGGCAGTACACTCATCCATCAAATAACCATTGGCTATTGATGCCTCTGGACGAGCTCTGTTGCGTACAAATCTTTTCAATGTACTCAAATACCGTTAAATAGGATACATCCACCTGAATTGCACTGGACCAGCAGCCATTACTTCATCAGTTAGGTGCACTGTCAAGTGGACCATAACATCGAAAAATGAGGGGGGGAAAAGTTTCTCAAAGTGACAAAGCGTAAGTACAATTCGGTCCTGCAAACTTTTTAAATCACTCATTCGTTGATTTCTTAAACAAAGCTGTCTAAAAAAATTACTCATCTCAATCAAGGGCTGAACAACATTGGGGGATAAACAATCACAAATTGAGATTGGAATCAACTGCTGAAGTAATATGTGATTGTCATGACTTTTCAACCCTTGCAATGTCTTGCTCGTTAGATTCACACACTTTGAAATATTAGAAGAGTAACCATCAGGCACCTTGACCATCTTCAAAATGGAAAGAAATTTCTCTTTATCCTCTGTTGTCATCGAATACTGTGCAGCAGGCATATATGCCTTGTTTCCCTCAGCTAACTGTAAATGCAACTGTTTCCTTAAACCCATTTCTTCCAAATCACGGCGTGCATTAACATGGTCCTTTGACTTTCCACTGACACCTAAAATGGTCCACAATATGTTATCACAAACATTTTTTTCAATGTGAATGACATCCAAATTATGCCTCAACATGTTAGTTTTTCAATATGGAAGACTATAAAAAATACTTTTCTTTTTCCAATTGTGACTGCGCTGCCTACCCGCAGCACGAATATTAGGTACTGGAGGAGCCACCAAATCCTGAATTTCATATACCGTGCGGATGTTTTCTTCCTCAATCTACGATAACATTTCGACTCCTGTCATGATCTTTGGTGCTGGGTTGAACTCTCTAGAACCATCAAATGCCACTCTGTCCTTTCTGAACCTGTGCTGGGGAGGGAGAAAATGCATGTGACCCATGTATGCCCATTTTTTGGAATGTTTAAGCCATACAGATTTTTTACTTTTATTGCAACAAGGGCAAGCAAATTCCCCTTTCGTACTCCAGCCTGATAAATTTGCATAAGCTGGGAAGTCATTGATTGTCCACAATAAAGCAGCATGCAGTTTGAACATTTCATTCGTTTCGCAGTCATAAGTCATCACACCATCGCCCCAAAATTCATTCAACTCATCAATCAATGGCTGAAGGTAAACATCAATCTTATCCCCTGGACTTTTAGGTCCATCAATAAGAATGGAAAGTAATATAAATTGTTGCTTCATACAAAGCCACGGAGGAAGATTATATGGAACCAACACCACGGGCCATGTGCTATGAGTTGCACCAACCATAGACTTGAATGGATTGAAACCATCTGCTGCCAATCCCAATCGGACATTACGAACATCTTTAGCAAAGTCGGGATGTCTCTTATCAAAATCCTTCCAAGCATGAGAGTTTTCCGGGTGGGTTAACATGTCACTTTCATGAACTCTTTCTGCATGCCATATCATTAAATTAGAAACTTTATATGACATAAAAAATCTTTTCAACCTCGGTTTAAGGGGAAAGTAACACATTTTCTTTACGGCAATCGGTTTCCCCTGTATCGCAATCTGACTTTGATGAGTCTTATTTTCCCTGTTCTCTTTCCACCTGGAAGCGCCACAAACCGTACAAATATCCAAATGAGAAGTTTCATTTCTAAACAACATACAGTTGTTTGCACATGCATCTATAGTCTCATATGTAAATCCTAAGTTCTCTGTCAACTTACGAGCATAGTAATACGACTCAGGAATCTTAGCGTCGACAGGAAGAACTTTTTTCAATAAAACCAAAAGCATGTCGAATGATGTGTCTGATCAATTATTCAAAGTCTTCAATTGCAACAACTCCATGATAAACGACAGTTTATTGTAAGAAGTACATCCAGGATATAATTCTGTTTTCGCATCATCAAGTACTTCATAAAACCTCCTCGAATCACGATCTGCACCAGAGCGAAGATTTATCTCACCGGTCTCAAGATTCTGGATGTCAATGCCTTCAGGATCAAACCCACGTACCATTTCAGTAAGCATTTCATGCATTGGATCAGTCATCCTTGCATCAACATCCATCTGAGCTGCATCTGTATTTTGACAACGAACATATTCTTCTCCATGACGAGTCCAACTCTTATAATTTTTCAGAAATCCATTAAAGAAAAGGTTCTCCCTCATAGTATCTCGTGTGAATTGATATCTGTTAGCACATTTTCTACATGGACAACTAATATAGTCACTTTCAAATCCTCTCGTGAAGTCAATAAACTGCATAATTCCATTGAAATATTCTCTAGACGTTCGATTTGAAGATCAATCCAACTCTTATCCATACTAATATCTGTATAACAAACATTTACACAATACTTATTACATTTACATTTTTCAAATCAAATATATTCAAAATAAATATTAACCATTTGTTTATGAACCATTGATAAAATAATAATGTAACTGAAAGCTCATGTTACCTGATTGAGCTACAAACCTGAAAGGGAGGGGAGCCGAAGGCGGTGCTGTGAGGGAGAGGAGGCAGCGAAGGGGAGCCGGATCCAAAGGCGGTGCGGCAAGGGAGGGGACGGGTGACGGCGGCGGCGGGGAGCTGGAGGAGAGGAGGCGGTGAGGGGACGAGGGACGGGCAGCGAGGGGGGGGGGTGTCCGGGGTCGGGGGGGGGGGGGGGGGGGGGGGGCTGTCCGAGGTGCGGGGAGGGGTGTCCGGGGTGTCGGGGGCCTGTCAGGGGTGCGGGCAGGGGTGTTCCGGGTGCGGGGGTGTCCGGGGTGCGGGGGAGGGGGGCTGTCTGGGGTGCAGGGGGGCTGTCGGGGGTGCGGGGTGGGGTGTTCGGGGTGCGGGGGGCCTGTCCGGGGTGCGGGGGGGGGGGGTGTCCGGGTTCGGAGGGGGGGTGTTCGAGTGCGGGGGGGGGGGGGGGACTGTCTGGGGTGCGGGGGGCTGTCCGGGTTCGGAGGGGGGTGTCCGAGTGAAGGGGGGCTGTCCGGGGTGCGGGGAGGCGTCCGGGGTGAGGGGGGCGGTCCGGAGTGCGCGAGGGGGGGGGGGGGGCTGTCCGGGGTGCGGGGAGGCGTCCGGGGTGCGGGGAGGCGTCTGGGGTGCGGGGGCGGTCCGGAGTAAGCGACAGGGGCTGTCCGGGGTGCGGGTGCCGTCCGGGGTGGGGGGGGGAGGGCCGAGAGGCCGGAGGGCGGCGGCCGGAGGCCCGAGGGCGGCGACCGGAGGCCCGAGGGCGGCGACCGGAGGCCCGAGGGCGGAGGGCGGCGGCCGGAGGCCGGATGGCAGGCGGCGGGGGAGGGCGGGCGGCGGGGGAGGCCGGGCGGCGGGGGAGGCCGGGCGGCGGGGGAGGCCGCGCGGCGGGGGAGGCCGCGCGGCGGGGGAGGCCGGGCGGCGGGGGAGGGGAGGGCGGCGAGGGAGGGCGGCGAGGGAGGGAGGGGGTTAGGGCGGAGGGAGATCGAGGGCGCGGGGGGGGGGGGGGGGCAGAAACCCCCCGATTTTTTTTATGTAGGTTAGAGACCGCCAATGGCGGTCGCTAATGGTTAGCTATAGCGACCGCCAATGGCGGTCGCCCGAGTCTGGGGGGCTCCAATTCCCCCTTTTCTAGTAGTGTGTCAAGATAATGGAAAGTGGATGTAGTTTTGGTAAAAATGCATCTAGGGGTAAAAACCCTAAAAATAGTTGGTTGGGTATATATTGATCATTATTATAGTTCATGGTGAATGGTCAATGACAATGCACCTATCCCAACACACTCTAAGGCTATTCTTGGGTTAATTCACATTCACTTTACAAACCATTCTTAATTATTTGAATATATGATTTTATAGAAGTTAACTAGTTAATTCAGAGAACCTAATTAGAATATGGCCATGATTAATTTAGATTAAACCCATAGAATTAATGTGTTGTGGGGTATAAGTCATTTTTTAGTTAATTATTCTAAGTTCATGGATTTAATTATATATGTTGAACCAAATATATCAAGTTTGAAATGAAGGTTTCATAGGGGAAGGAATATTAGGGTTGAGTTTTTATATTTATATGATCATTTACTATGATTATGTTGGATATTATTATAACCACTTTGGGTTTAATATTTGGTTGAAAATAGGAACATGAAATTTATGATATGACAGGTATGTATATAGAAACTACTCAAAGTTATTGTTATCCCAGGATTCATATTTGGCATCAATGGTTGAAAATCACAGTATATGTTTATCTAATGGGTGAATTTCATAGTCTTAATTAAGATAGTGAGGATTGGTATATCATTGTGGAGTATATATTGAGTTAGTATTAACCAATACCTTTCGATATTTTTTAGTGTGGAATAATTAAAATTGTGAGGAAGCAATTTATTTAAGGATGGAAGAATGTAATAACCTGTGATTTTAGTATATATATATATATTTCATTAAATTTGATTACTTTATTCACACACACTAAAAAAATTATGATACATTAATAAATTATGTTTATTTTTTATAAATATTATTATTTATCAAAATATGATATAATATATTTAAATTCTATCAATTGGAATGTTTGTATAAAATTATATTAAAAACACTTATGATAAAAAACACCTTCGGTCAATAAAAGTTTCATATCCGTATATTGGGTATTTTTAATTAAAAATTTAATATATATTTCTAGAAATATAATTATTTAAAATAAAATTTATTTATTAATTTATAACACTTAAATCATATTAGTATGAGTTTTTTGAGATTTTTCTGAAATATTTAATTTTTAGGTAAATAAAAAAATTAATAATCTTGGCTAATTTTATCTCTAATTTGGATATTTTACAATTTAATATTTATGAATCCATTTTTATTAAAACCTATATATATTTAGTTAATATATTTAATATATCATGTTTAAAAACCCACGGTTGGAAATTTTTTAACATTAGCGGTATTTTATTATGAATATTGTTTTCCGAAATATTATAATTTTTAATTAAAAAGTAAATTTTATAATATTTAAAAATTGAATGAGATTAAATGTTGGATAAATTTTGATTTCACATGTATAAATTTTGTCGAAAGTGTCCTCTTATATTTTTAGTAATAACATAATTGACATGATTAATATTTAATTCAGAGTAATAATTCTTTAAATAACTAATCTCAAGTGGATCAAATTTTCTTAAGTTTAAATTAACTTTATAGCTTATAGAAATCTTTTGTTGGGTTATAAAGTATTTCCCAAATCTTTCACAAAAAATACCACACCCAACTCACCTAAATTTCTTGGACTTCTATTCTTATCCCTTACATAACATTCTTTTCCTTGGAAAGTCCATTTTATTCACATATAAAAGGAGAACACTTCCACCCCATCCATACTTTCCATGCCATTATAATTACTATTGAAAATATTCTATAATTTCCTCTTATATGTGTCACTTACATGACCTCAATCTTATGGTCACCATAAGAAGGCCTAACTCCCCAATTTTCATGAAGACTTTCCATAGATAGTTCAAAGTCTTGATGAAGTTATCATGTATTTCTTAACATTTCATTGATATTATTTATTTATTCCACCAGAAATAATATCTTATATCCATGAGAGTATGATAAAAATAATTATCAATGACATGATGGTATGTTATTATACTAATGAAATATCTCTTTTATTCATTCATCCAAAACCATTCAAAAAATAAAAATGATGTCATGTGTATGTTCGGAGCACCGCCTCCATGCACGAGGTGTCCTATTTTTCACCATTTCCTTGCTTGGATGGTTCAAAATGGATTTTAATGAATAAATATTTGTTTATAAAACTATTATGATTCTTAAATGTTAGATTTTTTTACTTTCTGCATCCCTTCTATTTTATAGAAAATAGAATTTTCGACTATGTGTATGTGGGGATTACCGCCTCCACAAACCAACGCATTTTGGTTTCCATTAAAATCAATCATAGATGAATTTAGAAATTATTTTTATTTGTATAAATTATATTTAAAAAACTATTGATATTATGGGTGTTGTTAATATGTTTTAAAAATAAACTTAATCATTTTTAACATGTGTTTCGCACGGATTTCGGGGATGACCTCCTGGACGGGAGATTCAAATGTTCCGATCAGTTTCTAACGGGTTTTTTCATAGAACCGGAAACATCCAATGATTCCATATCCGTTTGGACCTACTTTCCAAAGGTAGGTGCGCATTAGTTTGTGGACTAATGAGGCTTAGGAATTTGCATTGGTCGAGAGGATGGGAGGTCAGACTCATCACACCTTTTTGAGGGGAATTATTGTCTACTCCGGGACTCTCTTTATAGATTTAAGTTATGTTCATGAATCCTTATTACATTACCAAGTATAAAATGAGCTTTCATTAAGTTTTAACAATCAATGATTAAATATGCAAGAAATTTAGAGAATCTTTTATATGTATTCGAGGTTCTTCATCAATAGAGAATCATCTATATCTGTTTAGAGATTCTTGGTCTATGGTATCCTTCAAAACACTTATATAAAAGTCTCTTGGTCATTATGACGACCAGGCTGGTTTTAAAGCCACTCAGTGGGGCACTTGAAGTTTATCGTCATTCAGAAGGACAAGGATTATTTCAAAGTTGGGATTGAACCCATAAATGGGCTACCTACGTATCCTTTTTTTGGAAAAGGAATCAGAACCCACGTAGTTCGAGTAATGGAGTATGATGTTTATGATTGATGGCTCAAAGAAGAATATCATAATTACTTTTACACTCTAAGCTCACGTGAGTCATGATCGGTGTGAGAAACAAGAGGCATTGGTAAAAAATAGACAATTGTGCCATGAAAGATGCAATCATAAGAAATTGTTTGGGGCTTATGTATGTATGACTGCCCAAATAGATGAAGGTTTAGGATTTACTTTTAGGGAGAAAATCCAGGAACAGGGTCCATAAAGGTATATGTGATTTATGGAGATTTGAATACTCTAATCTTGGGGCTTACTCCTAAGGAGGATGCCCAAATTAGGAGGGGACTTATGATTGGGTTTTAATCCTAAGAAGGATGCCCAAAATTATGACTGGGACTTATTCCTGAAAAGGAGGCCCAGGTTAGGGGACTTGGGGCTTACTCCTGAAAAGGAAGCCCAAGATTATGACTGAGTCTTATTCCTGAAAAAGAGACCCAGGTTAGGGATTATGGTTTGGGGATTACTCTTGAGAAGGATGCCCACATTTGAGATTGGGGCTTACTCCTGAAGAGGATACCCAAGTTTAGGAACTTTAAGAATTTGGGGCTTACTTCTGAGGAAGATGCCCAGATTAAAGGATTTATAACTGGGGATTATTCCTGAAAAGGTGACCTAGGTTAAGGATTCTCTCATTTTAAATGATGAGGTTGAATGAACAAACTCTCAATCTTTGGTGACATAAAGATGTATAAATCACTAGGTTTTGAGAGATATTTCACCGAATTCCTTTCAGATAAGGAAGTCAAATCAAGAAATCATGCCATAAATGGCTTTGAAGAGTATCTTGAAGACTGAATCTTGAATAGGAAAGGTGAAATGGCATAAGAGGGGTAAAATGGGCAAGATGGGCACCCAAAAAGGTAAGGGCACGCAAGTCTTGAAAGGCGCACAAGTCTTGCGTGGGCGCGCAAGTATTGGTCGCGCAGGTATACCTGCGTGACACATGGTGTACTTGCGCGATTTTCAACCAGCATTTTAAATACTTGAGCGACTCTTTATTAAACCCTTTAGAATCCTCTTGAGGTTCTTCCAGAAAAAGGATGCGCAAGTTATATTGAAGGAAATAAGTCGGCGCGCAAGTGTTGATAAGTTTCAACACTTAGGCCTTCCTTCTTCTCTTTAGATCTTCCGTTCTAGGTAAGAAATTACCTTAGAAGTGTTTCGGAAGCTTTGAGAAGAGACTTGGGCGTCGGGAGATTCAATCCGAGTTTCTGGAAAAAGATCCTCTCGAATGGGGGGCCCACAGGGTCTATTTATAGGCAAAAGAAGACCTCGGGCGGTTACCGGGCGGTTACCACTTAGGTCGCGCAAGTGACTTGCACGACCAAGGGTGCTGTTCAAGTCACTTGCGCGACTATGGGTGCCGCGCAAGTGTACTTGCGCGACAGTGAGATAACTTGCGCGGTGCAGTTGCTGTTGATCCTTTGTTCATGCCTTTGTCGATTTTTGATGTTTTCTTCAAAGTTTGAATCACTTTGAGCTCAGATATTCCCTTTTCCGATCTTTAGATTCTGTGACGAAAAGGAGCATCAACAAAAGTCCCCCCTCAGAGTTGGATCCGGAGAGAAATGAGGATTTGACTCTGAGGAAATAGAATCCATCCAAAGGAAAAGGGTGGCGCGCAAGTCTTCAGTGCACAGACGGCGGCGCGCAAGTTTGCGTCGCGCAGGCTTTAAGCGCTCTGGGTACGGTGCGCAGATAGGCTTCCCGGCCTATAAATACACCGCTTTTGGCCGTGGATAACATCTGATCCCGAATTTCTCGAGCTCTCACCGCGCAAGTCTTCCTCGCCGCGCAAGTCTTCCTCACCGCGCAAGTCTCTTTTTCCACTGTTTCCTCGCTGTTGTGCTACTCTCAAGGTAATAGGTCTTGCGCGGTGATACATGCGTGATAGAAACTTGCGCGGCACATGTAACACTTGCGCGACATCTCCATACTTGCGCGCCTTAATGCCTTAGCCATTTTTTCCAAATTCTTTCACAAATTTTATGAAAAATATACCCATTTAAGAGTTTAATTTATTCAACTCCTGTGCAGATTCAATGGCTCTTAGACCTGGATTAATTGATGAACTGGCTAGCAAGCGGATAGATGATATGATGAACATCATTGGCCCTAATTACTATACTGTCAAAGATAGTACTCTTCCATATTTGGCTAAGTATCTGAAGAAATATCATCGCAACTTTCCTCACTGCACTTATCTACCTTTGTATGGCTATGGTTATCTACAAGAAGTCATTATTCGAGAAGTAAAGAATTATCTTCCATTTTCATGGTTTCAGAATTATACCAATTTTGCTTCAGCAAATATCTCAGGTGGAGGAGTATTTCTAACTGCTGGAACAGTGGAGAAGGCTTATGTGATGCATCATAGCCCTTGCACACCAGATCTGAAAAAACATACACCTGATCTTCAACCACATTGTCATCCTTCAATCTTCCGAAATGCTCAGATGGATCAATCCAAAGGCTGGAAGAAAAGTTGGGATTTCCGTCCTGGGGGAGGTGTGAATCCAACTTGGATGTGGGCATACTGGGTGCGACAGACTTGCGCAGAGTGTATCGAGGACCTGAAGAGAGCTGCAATATATGAGGCTGTTTGGGTTGGGCAAACATATGTTTACAGACATGATAACTTCATGCCAGATATACTCAGCCACTGGAGCCCAGCAACTAATTCTTTCCATTTGACTCATGGAGAAGTAGGTATCAGTTTGTGGGATGTCCACAAGATTTCAGGAGCTCCAATCTTGGGCGATATGTATGATGAATTCATTCCTCCCAAGGTGACTTGGAATGATTCAGAGAAGACTCCTACTTTATCTTGAGAACTATTTAAAATCTTTCACAGGCTCAAGAGTTCAGAGACCTCATTAACTAATTTTATAAAAGATATTCATCCGGAAGAATGGATGAATGTGTTTCTTACTGAGAAGAAAAGGATGGAGCCAAAAGAAAAAGGATCCAAGAAAAAGAAATCCAAGGATACCAGGCCCAGACATCCTACCACTTGTCCAAAACCTGAGAAGAGAGGAGCTCCTGGAACATTCTGGACAACTCTAGAAGCAGGAGAGTTTGAAAAGTGGGGATATGAAGTGAATCAAAGAATTCCAAAGAAAACTCGTCTGGCGGGTTTCTTGGCAATGTGGCTCAGTGTTTATCTCTTTCCGGTCAGGGATTCGAAGGGAGGCGTTAGGCCAGGGACCTTCATCATTGCGGCAAAGTTGGATGAGGGAAAAATGGTTGGGTTAGCTACCCCCATTTTAGCAAAGATTCACAGGAGTTTACTTCACGTCTTCCAGGGTAAATCTCCTTTAAGAATAGTGGGACCATTCCAGGTTTTGTGGGGATGGATCGCCACTCACTTCAGGACTTATAATGTACAGAATGGATTACAAATTCCTGGAAGCTCTTTCAGACCATCAGTGCAAGCATTCTCTGGAATTGCTCCCTTAGATGTTAATGGTTATGACATGAAAGTAAGGCTGAGCATGTTTAAGGAATTCAACTTCTTTCCCTATGGAAGTCCGCCATCCGGGCGGTTTGTTGATGATGGGACATCCCATTTGGATTTGAGGGCATACATGCTAGCTTGCAGGGATGGCGTGTTAGTAGCCAGGATTGATGGAGAAATCATATGTGAGGCCTATGCTCCATATAGATTTGCACACCAATTAAAATGTTTGCAAAAAATTGTTGTATCCCCTCCGGTACATGTCAGGTTAGAGCAACATCCGACGGTTGCTCGACAACTATGGTTGCTGACATCAAGAGAGAAGACTGGGGCGGTATTTGATCTACCAGTTGAAAAAGCGGCACATAATCTGACTACATTTTATGCCGAACACTGGATAGCATCATACCCCAAAGGGATATTGAATCACCCAGTATATCAAGTGGGAAAGAGGAAGAGGACTGTAGAGAAAGAAACCCTTCCTCATGAAGGCGATGCTTCTCCACCTGAAATAGGTTCAACAGACTCCTCTTCTAGAACTGATTCATCGGATTATCACGATGGGGATGATGAGGCACAACCGGTAGCAAAGCGGTTTCATGCCCGATATAATACTCCGGCCAGAATTAAAAGACCCACTCCATCAACTCCTGGTGAGTTATTTCATTGTAGTAATTTCAATCACTGCTACTTTATAAAGTAATAAGTCTTACATTCTTATTATCTATCTGTAGTTGCAGGTGCTGGTAAGAAATTAAAATAAAAAATTGTAGGACCTTCTTCACAGCCTTTATATCTAAGACCAGAGGCTGTTCAGCTATGGCAGAGCTTATACTGTGGTACTGAGACCGCCTGGCTGGATTTGTGTGAGGGCCTACAACTTCCTGGATTAGGAAATCATGTAGATTCTAAAAATCTTCAATACAGAGATAACCCCAATGAAGTGCGAGCTTACATCAGAGAGCTGGAAATGATCATATATGCCACTGATGACTCGGTTCCTATCAGTAGGCGGGTGAAGGAAATGATTGATCGTGGTGCTACTGAGGGGGCTGGTGGTTCTGGAGATGAGGAATGGCAAGAGTACGTGGCTCCTGAAGATGTAAGTTTTCTTTCCTTATTTTCTTTGCAACTTAATTTCAGTTGAAGCTTTGTTACTTAAGGAAGTTATTTTCTTCATCTTGCAGCTTGCAATGAAAGGAACTGGGGTTCCTTCGCCACAATATAGCCCTGGTGGTACTGCTATCAGGGCTGTTGCTGATTCTCCTCGCGAACCAGGTGAGATATCTCTAGGACAGCAGGCCATGAATGAGGCACTGGACACAGCCTTCCATTCGCCAATCCAAGTGCCTATAAGGGAGACCACTGATACTCCAAAAAAACAAAAGAAGCAAAGGCAACGAAGGAGGAAATCCATAGCTAAACGTTTCATTAGCAGCGGTAAGTCCTTCGAACAATCATGAGTTTATACCCATAATCATATGGTTACTCATATTTCTAAGGATTGCAGGGGATTCTTAAATTTCCCCCTTGAGGGAAGGGACTGATCCTTCTTCAAAGGCCTTGGAGGGTGCTGTAGAACAATCACAGACCTAAGCTGACTTGGTTGCTCTTGGAGAAGAGCTAGCATCCATTCCCAGTATCCCTCCTACTATTGAAGATGCTGTCCAGGGTCATGAGTTGCAGGACATAAGTCAGCAAGAAGATGTAGCAAATGCTTCCACTGGTGAGACTAATCAAGATTCTGAAGTATCATTGGATGAAATGATGAATCAAGGAATGACTTTTGAAGAATTTTATGATCATGCTATGTTGTCATGTGATTTAGAAGACCTTGGGTGTGAGTGCTACCCTTCGCCCAATTTTTTTTATTAAAAAATATACTTCTAACCATGATGGAAAATAATATGTAGTTTCTTCTGTAGAAGCCACTGAACTGCCAATGCCCGAAGAGGGTGTGGACACTGAGGTCAACCCTATCATTGCAGAAACATTAGCTCAAGTAGAGCTAAATCCAATAAACCCTCCTGAGACCCATCTTGAAAATCCTGTTGAAATCGGGAAAGATGGGGAAAAGTATTCTCAGGTTGTTGAACCATCCTTGGGTAAGGGATAACAATATTTGTGATTGTACTTTATTCGCAAGAAAATCTATTCTTTTGTTATCCTTTGAAGCTGACTAAACCTTTCAATTAATCATGCAGGACCATCAACTGCAATGACTAGATCCGGAGGTGAGGCCTCAGCCTCTGCCCCAACGGGAATTGAAAGTGAAGAAGCACAAGTCAGGGGGGAAAGAGCAGGACAAGGCACTTCCTTAAGCGCGCTAATTCCAAATTACATACCCCCTTCTGACGATGATATTGAATCAGATCCAGAGATGCTTAAAGCATTTAGCTTTTCACGACGTAAGGCATGGAACAACATATGGAACATCGTATCTAGGGTGCCTTTAGAAGAGCTACCATCAAAAATTTCTCGATTGTCATCCCAATTTGTTATACTGGGACTTGGTGGTTTTGGGTATGAAAAGATCCATGCTGTGGTGGAACAGATCATTTTCAGGAGGGAGCAAGTGCAGACAAGTCGCGAAGATTTTACCAGAGTGAAATTGTCAGTCAACATAGGCGAATTTGAGGCTACGATATCCCAAGCTGAAGCTGATTATGCTGCCAAGATGACGGATCTGAAGAAAAAAATCAAATAAAAGGTCGTCCAGCAGGTGAAACTCCAGCAACAGTTAGATGCTGTTACTGGGGAACTTGATCAGCTTAATAAATCATTGGATGAAACTCATATGAATGGCATGAAAACCATCACAGATGCTAAGAAGGCACTTTAGCAAGCTGAAAAGAGTGAAGCTGGTCAAGTTCACGAGCTTCAAGTAACTGCTGATAAGGCTCAGGATGCTATACATCAAATGAAGACTTATGTTGACAATCTTCTGTAATTCTTGAAAAAGAGAAGAGACTCCAGTCTGTGGATGTCTTTCTATCTCCCGTGTATCAATGAAAAACACTTTCGTCTTCAATCATTTGTACCTACATTCTTTCATTACCTGCTTCAAATTTACTTAAGCCAATGGGCCTAGTAAGCATAGTTTGATTTTTACTAGGATTATTACAAATAATCCTACAAACTTTGAACCTTTTAATTGCTCAATATTACCTAAATCATACAAAAATGTATATTTAGTGAGCTGGAACTTGACTTCTATTCAGAGTTCCTTTGTCTTTTGTGGGCAGTTTAAAGTCATGCACGCCGGACATAAAGGGGCTAATGTTTAAGGTCGAAATAGCTTTGACCGAAATGGATTAAAATTGATTCAATTCTTTGACAATTTATCTGAAAACATATTACCATACTCAAGTATGAGAGAAAAAAAATGTAAACTATGACTTAAGAATATTTGAATCCGAGGAATGATATGAAAAAGAGCTAAAAGGCATTAGAAGAAGTAGTTTCCAAGAATGAAGTTACTATTATTTAACAAAACCCGTTAGGGGGTTGAAATATGCAGGGCCACCTAAGGGCATTGGCTACATGGTTAAATAAATAGCATCTTTCGGCTGACAAGTCTGTTATGTGAACTGTTTATGCAAGGCCACCTATGGGCACGTGCTGCATAGTCAGGCAAAAGAACTCCCAGAAATTTACTTTCCTAGTGCTAAAAGCCAGTGAAAGTTTATGGAGATTCAAATTTTCTAAAGTATAGAGTTTGTTGTATGGAAAGAGGTACTTGAATATGGAGAAGATATTTCCGAACAAGAATATCGAAGAACTGGATGAACATCACTCCTACGAAGGTCCGACCCAAACGTAGGGAAGAAGAATAAACCATAGACTTGAATACTTTCAGATCATGAAAAAGGATATGGGACAAATATGTTAAGGATGGCTATTTTTTGCGGATCCCTACATACTGTCGTTTAAGACAAATAAGGACAAAAGAGGCATTCTTCCCAAGAATGAAGTTACTATTATTTAACAAAACCCGTTAGGGGGTTGAAATATGCAGGGCCACCTAAGGGCATTGGCTGCATGGTCAAATAAATAGCATCTTTTGGCTGGCAAGTCTGTTATGTGGACTGTTTATGCAAGGCCACCTATGGGCACGTGCTGCATAGTCAGGCAAAAGAATTCTCAGAAGTTTGACATTTTTGTGATTAGAAGTCATGAAAAGGGTTATGAAGATCTGAAAATATTTAAGGTTATGATTATAACACATAAAGATGGGTATTGTCCAATGTATATAGAGATACATAGGTCAATGATAACCATAATCATGTTGTGGCTGGGTCCTGAATTGAAACTTGGACTTCACTACGTATCTCATAAGAATGAGAATCAAGCCATACGTAGTTCTTGAAATGTTGTTTAACGTCGTGTAGGACGAAAGTATGAGTGATATTAGTTTAGGGTCATAGAATTCGGACCAAAATAATGAATACACAGTGTGTGTTTTCATGAGGACTTTTCAGCCAAGGGACTGAAAGTGAAATTTGGGGTTAGGCCCAAAAGACTTGGGACTGGATTCGAGGGATACTCGAATGTTCCTACATATCCCATAAGGATGGCAATCAAGTCCACGTTGTTCTAGAACTACCCTCTGTACAAATTTGGTTCGTACATGTGAAGGGTGAAAGGGGACTTTAGTGCAATGATGGTTTAACCTAAGATAAAAAAGTTTAGGCATTACCATGTATGCACGTAGACTTTTTGAAAATGAAAACCATGATTGAAAAATCAATGTCAATAATAGTTCTCTATCAAATGAGGAAATCAAAGAATATTGTAGTTTATTGTCGTACCAGACAAAAGTGTTGTATAGTTTAACGTCATATAACAAGGACGAAAGTGAATCAATGTAAAGATATTGATTACAGGGGCGGTTTCACGAATCAATATCATATGAGATGGTGGTGAACCGATGTGAAGAGATTGTTTTTGGGATTGAACCTTGGGAGGATGCCTACATACCTAGCCTGGAGGGCAAGGATCAAAGTCCGTGTAGTTCAATTAAAGAATGAATTAATGATCAAGTTGTTCTTGGGGACAACGATCTAATTAAAATGTTGTTGGGACTTACACATGGTTAGCGGCCCATAGGGAGTGTTATGGTTGATGTTCTCTCTAAGCTCACGTGAGTCATACTCGGTGTGAGAAACAAGAGGTAATAACAACCTTAACGATGCACAGTTTAATGTCATGTAGGACATAAAAAGGGACTATGCAGTTTAAAGTCTTGCAGTTAGGACTATTGGTGTTGCACAGTTTAGTGTCATGTAGCAGGGAAAAAATAACAGTTTAATGTCATGTAGGACATATCAAGGACTTTCTGTACAGTTTAGCGTCATGTAGTTAGGACAATGGGGACAATATAGTTTATTGTTATATTGGATGAAAGGGGGATTGTGCAGTTTAATGTCATGCAGTAAGGACAAAATAACACATCATTTATGTCATGTTGGACGAAAGTGCGAATAGTTTAAGGTCATATTCATGGACCGTGGATGGTGCAGTTTAATGTCATGTTGGACCTTTGATGATTATATAGTTTAACGTCTTTTCGGACGTGAGTGACTTTTATACAGTTTAGCGTCATGTAGTTTGGACGTCACAGTTTAACGTCTTGCTGGACATAAGGGATTTGCAAATAGTTTATGGTCATATACATGGACCAGGGATGATGCAGTTTAAGGTCATGCTGGACGGTTTATGGAACTTTTTCACAGTTTAATGTCATGTGGGACGAAGTTGCAGTTTAAAGTCATACTGGACCATTGCTGTATAGTTTAACGTCATATAGCAAGGACGAACTGGTGCTGTACTGTTTAAAGTCATGTAGCTAGGACTAAGGTGAACCAATACGAGGATATCAGTTCTGGGGACTTTTTACAGTTTATCGTCATGATGGACGTTGGAAGTGCCACACAGTTTAATGTCATGTTGCAAGGACACAATATAGTTTAATGTCATCTCAGACAAATAAGGAACTTCTGTACAGTTTAATGTCATGTAGATAGGACATAATACATTTTAGTGTCATGTAGGACATAATAGTAACCAATGTGACAGTTTAACGTCATGTTGGACGATAAGGGAACTGACACAGTTTAAAGTCATGCTGGACAATGAAAGTGCCACACAGTTTAATGTCATCTTGCTAGGACACAATATAGTTTAATGTCATCTCGGACAAAATATAGTTTAATGTCATCGCGGACAAATAAGGAACTTCTGTACAGTTTAATGTCATGTAGATAGGACATAATACAGTTTAGTGTCATGTAAGACATAATATCATGAACCAATGTGATTGTTTTGGATCCGAGAACAATATTTTGTGTTTATAAAAAATACTTCTTCATAAATCTGGCATTAGTTGGAGTCGTGATGTGTTCTCCATCCATTGAGATTAGAGAATACGCTCCATTGGAGTAGACCTTATGTATTGAATAAGGTCCTTCCCATTTTGGTTCAAGCTTGGGAGGCTTCTTTCCTAGTATCATTGGTGCTCTGAGAACCAATACCAATTCTCCCTGAATGAATGAACGAAGACGAACCTTTTTTTTAAAAGCTCGTGCTATTCGATTCTGATAGATTTCCATGTGGTGCAAAGTGCACAATCTTTTCTCATCTAACTATTCCAATTCATTCAACCGCTTTTGGGATTTCTCATCTGTAGATAACTGATCACAAATGGCTATTCTGAGTGAGGTCAATTGAACTTCAATTGGCAATACTGCTTCTGTTCCATATACCAACGAATATGGAGTTGACCGCGTTGCATTGCGAGTGGTAGTCCGATAAGCCCATAAAGCATGAAAGAGTTTATCAGGCCATGACCTCTTATCTTTATCCACCATCTTTTGCAGTATATTTGAAAGAGTCTTGTTGAAGGCTTCTATCTGGCCATTAGCCGCTGCATGATATCGAGATGAATGGTTGGACTTAATGTTGTATTCTTGATACAATTTCTTTACCTCAGAAGAACAGAAGTTGGTGCCGTTGTCCGTCAATATGGTATGAGGGACACCAAATCTAGTAATGATGTTAGACTTGATGAAGCTAACAATGCATTTAGAACTGAATTCTTTGAGAGGTACTGCCTCTGCCCATTTGGAAAAGAAATCAGTAGCAGTAAGAATGTACTTAAACTACTTGGCCGTAGCTGAAGGGTAAGGTCCCACCACATCCATTCCCCATGTGGAAAATGGCCATGAGTATTTAGCTGTATGAAGCAAATCTGGAGGTTGATGAATGAAGTTGACATATACATGGCATGAATGACACTTCTTTGTGAAATTAACACAATCTTGTATCATTGAAGGCCAAAAGTATCCAAGCCTTCGAATTTGATCAGACAGTCTATGTCCAGACTGGTGGGCACCACAAACTCCTGCATGCACTTCTTTTATGACAGCCATTGTTTCTTCACCATGAATACATCTGAAGAGAACTCCATCAAAACCACGTTTGTACAGAATTTTCTCGAGGTGGTTTGGGCTATCATAAAGTGTAAAATTGACCACACATCGCCGGATTTGTTCTTTCTTGGCTCTATCAGGTTGAAGTGTTCCATTTTGAAGGTATTCCCTGATAGGTGACATCCATCCTGTAGTATGACCATACGGTTCAGGAATGGGACTAATTTCATTAATTTCCTCTGTTCTGACTTGAACATAAGGTGAAATTGCACGACGGTGGGAAATACAGATGGTTGTCTCGTCCCGATTTGGATCTGCTAAAGCTGTGGCTATATTAGCCAATGCATCAGCTTGAGCATTTTGTGATCTTGGGACATAAGAAAATGTCGGTTCTGAAGGGAATTACGACATTAACTCTCTGAAGTAATCATACAAAGGGATTAATTCTTCTTTTCTGATGGCATAATCCCCATTGACTTGTTTGATTACCAGGTCTTAATCACCTTTCACCTTTAAGTGATTCACTTGTGCTTGAAGCGCTAATTCCAAGCCTGTAATGAGAGCTTGGTATTCAGCTTCATTATTGGTACCACCTTCCCACAACAAAAAGGAATAAGGTAACACTGCCTTATCTGGAGAAATGAGCACAATTCCTAAACCAACTTTGTTGAATTTAGGATTTTCCATTTTCTTCCCTGTTGGACTTCTAGAAGCACCATCAAAATACATTTCCCATGTTTGAGGACTCTCTTGAATAGAGAAAACTTCCTCATCAGGGAGTTCGATATCTGAATACGTGTCTTCCACTGAAGGATGTTCAGCCAGGAAATTAGCCAGAGCTTGGCCCTTAATTGCCTTTTGAGACACATACTGAATGTCGAACTACTTTAGAATAACCGCCCACCTTTCCAGACGTCCTGTAAGCATTGGATGACTAAGGATGAATTTGAGCAGATTATTACGAGATACCAATTGGACCTCATGATGTTGTAGGTAGTGTCTCAGTTTCTGAACTGCAAAGATTAATGCTAGGCAGCACTTTTCAATACTTGAATATCGGGTTTCTGCTTCAAGCATAGTTCTACTGAGATAGTAGAGACTATTTTCATTCCCATCATCATTCTTTTGAGCGAGAAAGCCACCCAATGATCGCTCTAAAGCTGTCACATAGAGGATAAGAGGTCTACCCTCAACAGGTGGCATGAGTAATGGTGGACTCAAGAGGTATTTCTTGAGAACATCAAATGCTTCTTGACATTCTTCAGTCCACTGTTAAGTGACTCCTTTCTTCAATAATTTGGTAAAGGGTAAACTTTTTCCTGCCAAATTGGCGATGAAACGCCGAATATAGGCTAAGTTTCCTTGAAGTCCTCTTAATTCATTAAAATTCTGAGGAGGTGACATACCAAGGATTGATTTGGTCTTCTCAGGATCGACTTCAATACCACGATGGCGTACAACAAAGCTGAGGAATTTTCCTAAGGTTACCCCAAAAGCACATTTTAAGGGGTTCATCTTCAAATTATGTTGTCAAAGCTTGTGGAATATGACTTTCAAATCAGCCAAGTGATTAGAACGTTGTTTGGATTTAACCACCAAATCATCTACATAGCATTCAACAAAATTCCCTAAAAGAGGTTTGAAGATACGATGCATGGCGCATTGATATGTTGCACCTGCATTCTTTAAACCAAAGGGCATCACCCAGTAACAAAACACACCTTGAGGAGCTCTTAAGGCTGTATATTCCTCATCTTCTGGGGCCATTTGGATCTGATTATATCCAGAATATCCATCCATGAAAGAAAGTACTTCATAGCCAGCCGTCGCATCAATTAAGAGTTCTGTAATCGGAACTGGGAAATTATCTTTAGGACAATACCGATTAAGATCTCTGAAATCGATGCAAACCCTAATTTGTCCATTCTTCTTCTTTACATGGACAATATTAGCCAACCACTTTGGATATTGAACTTCTCTGATGAAGTTAGCTTTGATAAGCTTATCCACTTCAGCCTCAATTTTGGAAGCATAGGTTGGGTGTGTTCTTCTTGCGGCTTGCTTGAATCCTCGATGTTCTTTTGGTAAACCCAAATGATGAGTAGCAACATCAGGATCAAGCCAAGGCATTTCTGTATAATTCCAAGCAAAAATATCTTTATTTTGCTTTAGAAAATAAATATACATCTCTTGCTCTTCAAGGGTCATTGACGCACTAATTAAAGTGGGGCGTGGATCTTTCTCTGTACCCAGATTTACTTCTCTGAGTTCATCCACAGTGGTAGAGATACCCTCTTCAAATGCTGGAGGAGCATCTCTAAGATCTTCCTCTTCCTCTTCATCATGTGTTATTTCTTCCGTTTCTACTTGCAAAGTAGATGAAAAAACGAAATTCTCATGATCATAAGAGATGTCAAAATTTTCACATTTTGAAGAAGAAGCTTCCATTTCCGACCCTATTGATGATAAAGGGTCTTCTTTGGGAAATAAATAGGAGATGATGGATTGAGAATCGACATCATTATTCACCTCTGGTGTTGCTATAACTTCTTCTGGCCTGATTAGCGAAGTATAGACTTGTTGGACTTCAGCAGACGAAATGAAAACGTCACCACTTATGCTTTCATCACTGCTTGGTAAGTTACCAATTTCTCCCATGTTGTCTGGCTCGATTGCCGTAATTGACATTATGGATCTTTCCATAAGAGTATTTTGATTTGGGCCTATTTTGTCAATTTGACTGATAGGTAACACATAATCTGTACTCACATGTGAAAATGGATTTATTGGAATTTTCTCCAAACCATATGGAGCATTAACTTTGGTAATTTCCTTCATTGTATATTTTTCTCTTCCCTTCATGTGATAAAATTCTGCCTCAATGTATTGAGACTCACATGTCTTGAACGGGGCCTTATCACCATACAATGTTCCAACTTGACCATCGAAACAGTATTTGAGACATTAATGGTATGATGACGGAATAGATGCATGCTGATGTAGCCAGGGTCTTCCAAGCAAGATATTGAAAGCTGAGTCTTGATCAACAATCATGAAATCCGAATTGGAAACAAGATCTCCAAACTGAGTTCTGAGTGTAACTTCTCCCAGTGGTTCTTGTTCATTTTTATCATATCCTTGTAACATCATGGTAGAAGGAGATAAATCAAATTCCATGAGGCCCAATCGACGAAGTGTACAAATGGGCATGAGGTTGACTCCTGAACCATTGTCAATGAAAGCTCTTCGAACATCTATACCATTGACTTTGCCAGATAAGTACAAAGGTTTTATGTGCCCATGCACAACATCATCTTCATATTTATCAGTAAAAGATATCACTGCATGGCATTCTGCAGGATTATTCTCTATGTGATAGATTTCATCTGCAGCAATTTCAGCTTCAAACTCCTGAGGACTTGACAAAGCATCGATGAGTGCTTCACGAAGATCTTTTGACAGATTCAAATCATCCAAAATTGATAACTTGGATGGTACTTGGGCCAAGTGTTTCAATATATCATACTTTTGATCTAGAGGTCTGCGTTTCCCAATAGGAATATGCGGTTTAGCAGGTACCTTGGAAGCAGATGCTTTGGAAGCTGATGCATCTTGTATTGAAGTTGGCAACATCCTTGGTTTTGGAAGATTAGACTGATTAGATCCATTTACTTGCTGAGATAAAGAAGATGGAACCTTTAATCGGTCTTCCAAAATAACTGTGCCAAAACTGAGTTGTCCATTGGCAGAAGAACTTTCTTGTTCTTTTTGAGCTCGCTGAAGGGCTCTACCACGAGTTTCTGCTGCATATACAGTGCTGGCAGGGGTAAAATTAGAGTAGTGGATTCAGAAAGATCCACGTCTTCCCCTATATCCTGAATCTCTAGAACTTCCTCGGATTCCCCTATTTGATACAGGGAATTCAGGCTTATCAAGACTGGAATATGGATCTGTTAATTGAATCATATTAACAGAATCAAAGATTAACTCTTTGTCTGATAAAGACTCTGCCTGGTTAGCCTGTTTAGGGTGTGTCGTTTGATGGGACGGTGCCCATGGATTTGAAGTAGATGGCATGAAATCTTCCAGAGTCAAAGACAATTTAGGCTTTGATACATACTCATCTTCTCCTGATTCCTCTTTCTTATTTGAATTGCGCTGCCCTTTTGAGGATTTGTCTTTTGATGGAGTCTTTACTACAGCTTTTGTAGGAGACACAATTGGCTTCTTCAATTGTGTTCACAAAATGGAATGGGTCCGATTGATTGTCTTTCTGACCATCCAATCATCATATTTTTTCGCAGTTTTCCTTTTGACTTTCTGCCACTCGCCTCCTTCCTCTGAACCTGTAGCGGTAATATACGCTACATGAGCTGAAGAACCCTTCAATTTGACTTTTCCCAAGTCAACCATCTTTTGCAGGAGGTCTTTAAAGACAAAACACTCCTGGATGGGATGCCCCAACATTTGATGAAAGGGACAATAATTGGGACGGTCTTCATCTCCTTCCTTGTTTGGCCTCTTGGGCACTGGTAATTGAACCAAATTATTTTCCAGAGCTGAAATGAAGTAACCTGGAACTTTCTCATTTCGGAAAGAGTATGTTTTACTCTTCATATCCTCAAATTGTTTTCGTCGTTGATCTCATTGATCATTTGGACGAAACGGCCTTTGTTGTTGGCGTTCAGGAGGTGGAGTCCTTCGAGAAGATGAAGGTTTTGAAGTAGATATAGGTACAGGTGCTTGTTTAAGCATAACTGTAGCAGTTTCTGCTTTACCCATTATTCTTCTTGGAGCTGATGGAATTACATGAGATTTAACCTTAGCCTGTATAAGGGAATCATCAATCTGCTGAGTGATTGATGTAAGGTCTCGAAACCCTCCTGTGTATTTCACAGGGATCAATGGCGTGCGTAATTCGTCACGCAAATTTTCCACACAGATTGGCAACAATTCCTCCTGAGGGAGTGCTAAACTCAGGGAATACATTAATCCCTTCCAACGAGCAATGAAATCAGAGACTCTTTCATTCTCCCTTTGCTTGCAGTTTGTAAGATCAAAAACTGTCGTTTTTGGCAAAGTTGAGCTAAACTGAAGAAGGAATTTTTGACGAAGATCCTCCCATCCGATGACTGGCCGGGATTGCAAGCCTGTATACCAGACAAAAGCTGGTCCTTGCAAGGTTCGCACGAAGCATCTGAGTTTCACTTCTTCTTGCTGCTCTGGAGTTCCCATCATAGGATCACAACAAGACACGTAATGCATCAAATGTTGTTCAGGGTCGCCTGATCCATTGAAAGTAGGGAAAACAGGGTTTCCAAAACTGGATGGAGGAGAAATTGAATCTACCCATTCAGGGTAAAATTTATTTTCAGGTTGAACTTGCACCTGTTTCCCTTCCATAGTTTCTAACCGAGCTGTTAATGACTCAATAGTAGTTATTAACTTTTGAGAAACATCAGGTTGAAATTGGTTTTGGGTAGGTGCAATGAATGGAGATTGGACAGACGTGGTGGTTGGTTCTGCAACTGATGGTAGTGCTGCCAACCGTTGTTGCGTTTGACCTGTAGGATTAGACCTCTGAGGGTGTACTGATAAAGGAGGATATTCCTGATCAATCTCAGTAGTTACAACAAATTCCTTCGGCTGTCGGACTTCAGCATTCTTAAGAAGAAGACTACTCTGAAGTAGTTCTGCATTCAACCTTCTTAATTCTTTCATTTCTTCCTCCTGTTGTGCAAACCTTTGCTCTAATGAGAGCGATTGACCTCATTCAGAGGAAGGGTGAGAAGTAACCTGATTCTTTCCTTTCCCCTTATAGGATCCTTTTCGGAGAGGGGGAAGTGGGTTACTTGAAGGAATACCCAGATTTTGGGTAAGCCTTTGATTATGTGTGCGCACACCTTATTCATTTAGGTCTGTGTGCGCAACTTCTTGAGCAGGAACCTCTTCGTCTGATCCCTCTGATTGAGCTTCATCTGGTGAATCAACAGCAACGGCATTGATGACATTAATGGATGCATATTGCATGGAATCCTTTCTATCAGCATTTCTTTGATATTGTCTTCTTCCATGTCCATGATGAGACATGGAATTCCGTTGACTTGATCCCTCAGGAACTTCTTGGAGAACTGTCACTTGGAGAGAATCTCCTGATAGCTTGGCTCTTCGTTCCTCTTGAGGCTTATTCCCTAATCGAGAGAATACTGACTTTCTCTAAGGGAGGGATTGAGGATTTGAAAAAGACCCCAGTCCGGTGGACTGGGGATGTTCCTACTGCTTCTGCTCAACTCCTCGAATCTCATTTGTTGACTCTGAGGGTTGGGTTAGAGAGGTCCCCAGTCTGACAAGCTGGGGTGTCTCTTGACATGCTATGTCTGAGATTTTCTTAAAATCTCTCTTGATCTTGCGAATATTAGTTCGAAAATTAGCTAGATTCATTAACCTGTATCCACTTTTATCACCTGGTTCAACAAACCGTTGGATGATTTCCGAAACTGCTATCATTTGATGACGTGTTTTCTCCAGACGAGAGGCTTGTGCAATATTCTGACCTGCTTGATGTAAGAGCAATTCAACAACTTGTTCTCTATATACTTGATTTTGAGAGGAACTAGTTGAAGCCTGTTCTTGAGCAAGATTTTGACTATGAAAAAAGCCCATTGACTGTGGCCGGCCATGGGGAATAACATTGCATGATACCATTTTCGGTGGGCTTTGCTGACTGGAAAGAACTGTGAAATGTAGTGCTCCGGTAACACCCCATCCTCTGATATGAACATAAGATGGAGCATTGGCAATTAACTGACGCAATTTTCTTAGTACGCCAAGGCATGAACGTTGAAGGGTTCTCTGTTGCTTTTCAGCCTTCGGATACCGAGAGACTGATAGAGATGCAAAATCAATCTGACGTTGTAGCCCTTCTATTATCTTAAGATGATTTTCATATTCATCATAAGATAATACCTTCTTCTTTAATTGACAAAGAGTTTTCCATATGTTGAGACGAATATCATGGATTCCATCATCCGTCAACATCTTTGGAATGTCGTACTGGGAGTCAGCCAAAGGCCAAAACATGAATGGTACTTCACCTTTTGCCAGTTTTTTTCTAATGTTCAGCATTTCTTCTTTATCATTAAATGAAGATTCTTCTACCTGTTTGGACCGGAGTTGGTGTTTCCTTGTTGCTTCATCGAATTCAACAAGGCTGGTAGAGAGTCCTCTATTCATGCTGGAAGATGAATGACCTGGGGATGGTTCGGAGAATAACCTGAACCCCAGGCTATCCTCTGATCGAGAAAGAGTTTCACCTGCCGATAGTAAAGCATCAGACATGACTGGCTTCACGTTTGTAAGTGCCTCAAGATAAGAGGGCTTTCTCAGCACTACATTGCCTTCTGAAGAATTTTCGAGACAACGTGAATCACTACTGTGGAGAGGACTTTCGCAGCGAAGTTCATCACCATGAGGAGGACCGTCATGATGGGTTACAGCAAAAGATGAAATCTCTTGCTCCTTGGTCTTCTGACCACACAGAGGGTTCCTGTGGCTCTCATCTGAAGAAGAAACTTCAAGATTGACTGAACTTTCATGAAGCAAGTCTTCATGAGGAAGTTTCTATTGAAGACCTTCAGAATTAATGTTCCCGTTATTGGGAACTGAGGGAGTAGAACCTTGAATTCCGACAGATAAATGTCTGAGGGCTTCAAGAACTACAGCATAGAGCAAAGCTTGGTTATAGATTGGCCTTTGATATCCTGACTGTGCTGGGTGGATCTTTTTCATAGATGCCTTCTTACTCGCTTTAGAAACCACTTGATGATGAAAGTGATTGCTCTGAGCAGGTGTATGTTCCTGATCAGGAAAGATGGTCAGGTTAGGCTGACGATCTCCACTCAAATCAGGTGTATGTTCCTGACTTGGTTGTCCGTATGATATGGGGTAGTATGCCCCATAACCCTCTTGGACTGGAACATATGTGTGTGTCTGTTCCGGAGTGAATCGTTGATGTGTCACTCCACTGCTAGGGATAGATTTATGTGTCTGTCCCTGTGATGATGCTGAAGCTGTTATGATATCCTGGCAAGCATCCAGAATATGAGCAGGAATTTGCTTCTGCTCTTTCACCATTGAAAAAATATGTTTGGTGACTTCAGCCACCGGAATGAGGATATACGTCCATTCCGGGCTTGGAGTAGGTGTATGTGCCTGCTCCTGTCCTCCTTTTCCTATCAGTGAATCCTGACAGTACTCAAGTGTGGAGGCAGAGAGTTGAGTCTGCCTCCTGTTTGTCGTCGGGGCTTTTCGACTGACTTCTCCGTGCGCTACCAAGCGAGACTGTTGGTAGGCTTGATTAGTATTAGCAGGTGTATGTGTCTGCTGATTACACTTCGCCAAATGCGGTTGACGAGATCCATCATATGTAGTCAAACAAGCCTGCTGACTAACTGGTGATGTATAAGTAGGTGCATGTTCCTGCCTATAGTACTCCGCCAGAATTGCCTGGCGGGATTGGCTTGATGCTGCCAGACGAGTCTGCTGGACAGCGGATTTAAAACGGGCAGGTGTGTGTGCCTGCTTGTTATTTGCCACCAAGTTAGGTTGGTGGACTTCTCCGGAGATGGAAGGGATGACAACCTGCCTATTGTTAACCGGATTCCGTCTCTGGCGGTTCATCTTGCCTGCTCGGGTTCGAGGAACCTGAGCTGAATGCCTGGAGTCGGTACCCTCATCATGTTGAGGGCGCACTACCGCACGAGTCTGGCAGCGATTGTTGATGGGAGCCCTCGAGAAGGACTCCTATCTTTTTGAATTAAGGCCCTGCGGGACCTGCTCATTCACTTCCTCAGAGTAAGGGAATGAATGGAAATTGCGTTCTGGGGATAACGACCCGAAACAGTTGGAGACGGTAGTCAGCACCACCTGCTTCTTGATCGCTGGCCGCCATTGTCCGGACGACCAGGTAGAGTTGTTAACTTGTAGGGCTTGACGAGCGGCCTCCAGAGTTGGGATAGTACTGTTGCGACGGTATTTCTTTAACCAGTGCATTAGAAACCCAGCGTTGAAGACGCTGAGTTGGTGATGTCATCCTCAGAGCGGACGAAGTTCCAGCAAGAGTAGCAGCATTGGTTTTCACAGTAGCAGACCTCACAGTAGAGGTGTTCACAGCAGCAGTATTCACAGGGGTGAATTTAAGGAAAGCCATTTTGCAGAAGATCTTGAGAAAAGAGTGCCTGTTCCATATAACAGACATAATCAAGATGAATCTGGCCACTGCATCTTTTGGATGAGCACATGTCAATGATTGATTTGTTGGACCAAGGGGCATAACAAATAAGAAAACATCACTTTAACTTGGTTAAGGATTCACGTCGGGTTCACCATTTTTTGTTTCGCACGGATTTCGGGGATGACCTCCTGGACGGGAGATTCAAACGTTCCGATCGGTTTCTAACGGGTTTGTTCATAGAACCAGAAACATCCAATGATTCCACATCCGTTTGGACCTACTTTCCAATGGTAGGATCTCATTAGTTTGTGGACTAATGAGGCTTAGGAATTTGCATTGGTCGAGAGTATGGGAGGTCGGACTCATCACACCTTTTTGAGGGGAATTATTGTCAACTCCGGGACTGTCTTTATATATTTAAGTTATGTTCGTGAATCCTTATTACATTACCAAGTATAAAATGAGCCTTCCTTAAGTTTTAACAATCAATGATTAAATATGCAAGAAATTTAGAGAATCATTTATATGTATTCGAGGTTCTTCATCAATAGAGAATCATCTATATCTGTTTAGAGATTCTTGGTCAATGGTATCCTTCAAAACACTTATATAAAAGTCTCTTGGTCATTATGACGACCAGGCTGGTATTAAAGCCACTCAGTGGGGCACTTGAAGTTTATCTTCATTCAGAAGGACAAGGATTATTTCAAAGTTGGGATCGAACCCATAAATGGGCTACCTACGTATCCTTTGTTTTGGAAAAGGAATCAGAACCCACGTAGTTCGAGTAATGGAGTATGATGTTTATGATTGATGTCTCAAAGAAGAATGTCATAATTACTTTTACACTCTAAGATCACGTGAGTCATGCTCGGTGTGAGAAACAAGAGGCATTGGTAAAAAATAGACAATTATGCCATGAAAGATGCAATCATAAGAAATTGTTTGGGGCTTATGTATATATGAATGCCCAAATAGATGAAGGTTTAGGATTTACTTTTAGGGAGAAAATCCAGGAACAGGGTCCATAAAGGTATATGTACTTTATGGAGATTTGAATACTCTAATCTTGGGGCTTACTCCTAAGGAGGATGCCCAAATTAGGAGGGGACTTATGATTGGGTTTTACTCCTAAGAAGGATGCCCAAAATTATGACTGGGACTTATTCCTGAAAAGGAGGCCCAGGTTAGGGGACTTGGGGCATACTCCTGAAAAGGAAGCCCAAGATTATGACTTAGTCTTATTCCTGAAAAAGAGACCCAGGTTAGGGATTAAGGTTTGGGGCTTACTCCTGAGAAGGATGCCCACATTTGAGATTGGGGCTTACTCCTGAAGAGGATACCCAAGTTTAGGAACTTTAAGAATTTGGGGCTTACTCCTGAGGAAGATGCCCAGATTAAAGGATTTATAACTGGGGATTATTCGTGAAAAGGAGACCCATTTTAAGGATTCTCTCATTTTAAAGGATGAGGTTGAATGAACGAACTCTCAATCTTTGGTGACATAAAGATGTATAAATCACTAGGTTTTGAGAGATATTTCACCGAATTCCTTTCAGATAAGGAAGTCAAATCAAGAAATCATGCCATAAATGGCTTCGAAGAGTATCTTGAAGACTGAATATTGAATAGGAAAGGTGAAATGGCTTAAGAGGGGTAAAATGGGCAAGATGGGCACCCAAAAAGGTAGGGGCGCGCAAGTCTTGAAAGGCGCGCAAGTCTTGCGTGGGCGTGCAAGTATTGGTCGCACAGGTATACCTGCGCGACACATGGTGTACTTGCGCGATTTTCAACCAGCATTTGAAATGCTTGAGCGACTCTTTATTAAACCCTTTAGAATACTCTTGAGGTTCTTCCAGAAAAAGGACACGCAAGTTATATTGAAGGAAATAAGTCGGCGCGCAAGTGTTGATAAGTTTCAACACTTAGGCCTTCCTTCTTCTCTTTAGATCTTCCGTTCTAGGTAAGAAATTACCTTAGAAGTGTTTCAGAAGCTTTGAGAAGAGACTTGGGCGTCGGGAGCTTCAATCCGAGTTTCTGGAAAAAGATCCTCTCGAATGGGGGGCTCACAGGGTCTATTTATAGGCAAAAGAAGACCCCGGGCGGTTACCACTTAGGTCGCGCAAGTGACTTGCGCGACCAAGGGTGCCGCGCAAGTCACTTGCGCGACCAAGGGTTCCGCGCAAGTGTACTTGCGCGACAGTGAGATAACTTGCGTGGTGCAGTTGCTGTTGATCCTTTGTTCATGGCTTTGTCGATTTTTGGTGTTTTCTTCAAAGGTTGAATCACTTTGAGATCAGATATTCCCTTTTCCGATCTTTAGATTCTGTGACGAAAAGGAGCATCAATAACATGCTATGATATTCACATAGAAATCAGCTAAACCACCTCAAGTAACATACATAAGTGGAAAATATTTAATAAAGGAAAAAATTATGAATATAAGTAGAACATGGGAAATTAATTTTATATGAATATGTTTCTTATTAAGGTTTCTAATTAACATAATTTAATTATACAGGAAGTTAATTTCAAGTGCATAATGCTTTCAGACATAAAGGCAAGGGTTTCATCTCAATTCCTCTTTATTAAGACATGTTTTAATGTCATGAACCAATTTATTATTTATATATTGTATATAATTTCCAAGTATATTTTTTATATTATTCCATTTTTTAATTTATGGTATTTATAGAACCATGTGAATTTAAATCTTCTAATTACTTTTGATTCCAAAAATACTAAAATCATAAGGGTTTTATCTAAACCATTCTTTATTATAGATGCATGTTATTTTATACACCTAATTTATTTTAAATAGTGTATATAATTCAAATTGGATATTTAATATATTTTATTATCATTATTTATTTTATTTTAAATTCAAATCCATGATCTCATTCTTTCAAGGTGTTTTTTGAATGTTTTTAATTCGTAATGGATTTTTTCCTCAAACTTTTTTCATTGAGACATGTTTTAATTTATGAACCAATTTAATTTTATATGGTTTATATACTACCTAATTGTTTTTTTATCATGAAATATATTTTATTATTTGTATTTGTTTTTTATTTTCAAGATCGTCCTCCTCCAAGGTTTTTGGTTAAAAATTTACTCAAGTCTCGACTGAGGTACTTTTTCAATGAGTCATGAATTTTCATCTTTACAGTGATCTTAAAAGTATCCCTTATCAAACCATTAATTTCAAATATGATTGATCTACTTTCTATGTAATGAAATTAATACCGTTAATTAAATTATTTTTCTTTATGGGATCATTTTCTATTAAAAAATGCGCCACCAAAAGGAATGATTCCAAAGCTAAACACACAACTCTTTTTCTTCCATATCTATGTTTAACCTATATATAGTATTTTATATAATGTTTAAATTAAACTTCATACTTCTCATCACCTCTTATAAATTAATGATTTTATTTCCATTTTTAAAATTTGGATTTCAAAAAAATGTTTTAATGGCCTTTAAATGTTTTCACCATGATTAGTATTCAAAAATTTATTCTTAGTACGTAATGCTTTATATTTTTTCCAAAATTTTAAACATTTGTTTCAAAAAGATAATTTCAAACTACCCTAAATTATTTTAAAAAAAATTAAAAGGAAATATTTTAAATGTTTGAGTATGGGTAATTTTTGATAAAAATGAATATATTTTATAAGTTTCTATGTGAACATATCATTAAATAACCTTTTTTCTCTCTAAAAGAATTCCTATTTATGCTTTCATGTTTCTACAAAAAAATTAATTCTCATCATTTAATAAAAACATTCCTTTTAAATTTTTGGTAGGAAAATGTATATTATTATTTTCAATGAAATTATCCTTATTATTTTAAGAGTATTATTCATCTATGTAATATGCTCGATCAAGGGTATTACTCAAATGATACCATCCATATTCTTTATCTGGATGGCGTATGAAATTCTCCTTTACATTTATGAGATGATTTATCACTATTTTTGTCATGCCTAATAATCCACTTACAAAAAAATGACTTTATTCCAATTTCTATTATTTATGAATTCTATATTTTCCATTACATGATTTAAGTTCACTTATAATCAAAATACATCAATTAATTTGGGAAATTATTGCCTAAAGTGTATATCCTTTTTTAATATTGTGTATGTACCATATGCTTTGTCATCTTGATTCAATGGTATTTACCTATAATAATTCTTAAATTCATTGGATACGCCTTTATTTTCCATTGATTATCATGATATGTCTATTGGTGGAATTATGAATGCTTCATTTTGGAACCACTTGAAATAGATATAGAACCCGTTTTAATTTTCTAGGGGTTTTATGATATGTTGATTGATGGGTGGGATCAGAATTACATGTCCCTCCAATGAATTGGGTAATGTTTTTATCTCATGCGATATCATGGTGCATGATTTGTGATCCTATCCAACTATAGTGTGTGGGTAGTTAGCCTAGCCAGCTATGGTATATTAATAAGGCAGGGAGACTTGACTTACGTTTATTATGTCATGTTTTATGTAGTTAAAACATTTCTTATTATTCCATGATCTAATGTTATGATCATTGTTTAATCCATGTTCATGTGATATTATATTTTTATTCCATGATTATATACCTATGATAATCCTCATTAAGATATCATGTTATTATTTACATCTCTCATGTTATGGTTTATTATTATGCCTACCCTTACTAAGAGTTTGAGATCACCCATTTCTTATGTTTCCATTTCCCCAATATATTAAAGAGAACTAAAAATTATGATAATACTATTGGGTTATGTTTTCTGGAGAATTTTTGTGTGATGTTTAAGTCTCATTATTTTTATTATCTTTTTATATAGTGGTGAAAAAATGTATCGACGATTGAGAAATACATGAGTTTTATTATTTAGTGATTTGTCTTAATTATCTAAAATAATAAAATAAAACGTATTTGGTTAATAAATATGGGAAATATATTGTAATCTTAAAATAGTATCATATAAAGTGTTTTAATTTATGTTTTCGACATCGAATCCTGGAGAGAGGGTCTATGGGATCTATATTTGGTATGAAAAGAGTGTTTAGATAAATTTAGAGGTTATGATGTTATTTATTGATTATTATTTAGGATTTTTGAATTAAATTAATGGTTAATGAGTTAAGAATAAACTTAGATAAAAATTTAGGTTGTATGTATTTAATATCTTATGTTGTTTGTTGATTATGATAATATAACAATAGTAAAAGCCCAACTTATAAATATAAACATTGGATAACCTGCTAAAATTTTGGTAAAGTAGTGACTGTGTGATTTTCCAAAAAATTAAACCCCTTTCTACATACTGGAGAGTGGATTCAGTTTTGGTAAATATATGCATTTTGCGGTCATAACCCTAAAAATAGTTGTTGAGGTGTATCTTGGTCATCAATTTGGGGCACGTGGAATTTTCCATAACTATGAACCTCCCCAGAGACTATCCTAGGTTATGATTAGGTTAATTCATATTCTCTTTACAAACCATTATGAAGTATTTGACCATATGATTTTATGGAATTTAACTTGTTATATTAGAGAGCCTAATTGGAATATGAACATGGATAATTTATATTGAACCTATATTATAATATCTCATCTTTTTCTAAGTACATCCCTCTTTAATGATTTTGTAAACCTTTTTAATCCATTATTTTTGGGTTTGAGCCATATTTGTCAAGCCTTAGCCTATATGGTTTTATTATAGGAGGAAGCAGGAAGAAGTAAGAAGGTAGTTTAAGTTGTAGAGGAGTATACAATGTGGATATCAATCTTACATCGCAAGGCTAGTCGCTATGGCATGGAGCTCCCAACTGTGGTGTAGAGTCTCAAGTGGAGGAGAATCCAATCTTTTTCTAATTTCAGCAGAGCTAGGATGTGGATCCTTGGGATGTGCTATAAGATAATTCATTGTAGTGTGGTGAACCTAGCTATAGTGTAGGGGGTCATGGGAAGAAATATAGAGCCACTCCCACTTTTTTAATAGTTTCACCATGGAGTGAGGCTGCAACATACCAATCGAGTGGTTGTGGTGTGAAGAGGAGGGTTTTGGCGCAAGAGCCTTGGGGTGGGTTTGGTTTAGTCTTCCAAAACTAGTATCATATGGTATGGAGCTAGATTGCTCTATATCCTATATTCCGGGTTTCTAGATTCTGTGGTGTGGTGGTTAGGATAGCACTGTAGTCCACCCCCCTGAGTTTATAGTATCTGCGGTGTGGTCCAAGTCATGGTCCTTGTATGCGGTTTGGAAGGGAAGGTTGTGGAGTGGTCTCTTGTGTTATTTCCTTTTCCTACCCTTGTCTTTCAGTTTTGTATTATGGTCTAGGGGGTTGTGTCATGGTCCAATATTTTACAGGATATCTATAAATATCCCTTATCCTTTCGAAATCACTTTTCACTCGACTCTTCTACTCGAACTATGTCCACCTTAGATATTTTTTTGAATAATTTTGAACATTCTTTTGATTGGATTCAATCCCTTCCTTATAGTGATCCATACGTGGTGATAAAAACCATATAAATGTGACCTATGAGTGTCCTCTATAAACTAGAAGCACGGTCTATCAGATCTGGGTGTTCCAAGTATAGAATTTGAACTTAAGTCTTATGGTTTCTATTTTCCTACTCTTTTAATTGTTTTTATCTTATGGAACTATTCTTAAAAGAATTATTTTTCATCATTGAAGGGAATGGATAATGAACCAAATTCTACCTTATACATAGGGGGTGTCGGTATCATCTTCACTTCTAAGTTTTGTGGTATAGAACTCCCTTTTATATGTTTTAATTTCTTCTAGTATATGAAGTAATTGTGATCATACTAGTATATCATTATCATGATCTAAATAATTTGATAATTAATTTTATAATGAGTTACCCATGGTTATACCTTGCATAATATCCCACAAGGTCCCTTTTCATTGAGATCATGATTGGGGATAACCACGAAGTGATTCTACCCATGAAATCATAATGAACCAGTAGTTTTGATACTACTGATTCTGGAATAACAATGTGAGTTGTTTTTTGACTTAATATTATGAATTGACATGACATGTGAATTTTTGTTATTACATGAAATAGAATAACCTATAAAATTTTTGTCTAAATTAACTATAACTGGATTAGAATGTTAACATGATGAGTTGTGTCTATATTGGCATTTAATCAGCTCTAGGTATAAATTGACAAATGAAATGGAATTTGTTGAAACTATTTTGAGAATTGGGATACTAGATTTATGAAATGTAAATTTATATGTAAATGGTAATTGGATTAAGTTACCATTATGGCTTATGATTTCATGTTTGTTATACTTGGTTATTGGTTATGTGAATTGCTTGAAAGAGTTTATTTTTTATGACTATTATGATTAATGCATAAGGGATGGTTGTTGCATGAATTATTGAGTTTTGTTTTTTGCATGAAATGTGATTGTGTTGGGTGTGGAACAGAACCATATGTGATGCTTGAGGTTAATGTGCATGGTTAGGTACCACTTGAGGGTAAGATGTATGGTGTTGAATATCATCTGAGGGTAAGGTGAATAGGTACATACAACCTGAGGGTAATTTACAGTCTCTAGATGGTTGAGGTTAAGATTATTTTTATCTTGAGGGAAGGGACCATTTTTTATGATATTTTATATAAGATTCATCATTGGTAGGTAAAGATTTCATTTAATTGGGTGATCCATACTAATGTAGGAGGATCCATCCCAAGATAGATATATCAGGAATGGCACCGAAGTAGGTTTGGATGACACGAATGTCAACCTAGAACTCAAGGGTTAGTGGATTTATCTCATATGTAGTATTATTTCTTATGTTAATACCCCTATTTAATCACTCTATTTCATGAACTATATATTTAGAATTTGTTTATAAATGATGATCTCAACCTAATTAGTTGTACTCAAACCCAGTTTGGGCCATCATTTATTACCCAAAAAGACTTTAATGAAATATATATAGAAAATAGAAAGGGACATTGGTGTTTGATGTTGCTTTCTGGATGGGTTAAATATTTGATACGGGGATATAATGGGGTTTGGGACCAGGGTTGTGGAGTCCTTTATTGAGTATGTTTAGTCTTTTTATTGTATTACTTCATCGTTCCATTTAGTTACATTCATCCTGTCATTGAATGATTATGTTATTCTTGGTATTTTTTATTTTTCCTTTATTCTTGTATGGATGAATGTTTAATTATTTATATTTTTTCGTCTATTTATACTGATCTATTTTTTTTCTTATATTATTGAAGCATTATCCCATAGGGTATAATCTACCCACTATATTCCTTACACCCTCACTGCTAGTTGTAAGCCTATGGAAAATGGGGAGGTGTGCTTGAGGTTACATAACCCACACAAATTGGTCGTGTGAGGGAGTATCGGGTCGAGGATGTTACAAAGTGGTATTAGAGTATCAATTTTATTTTCTATATCTTTACTATTTAGTAAAGGTAGAAATGATTCCATGATGTGTTATGGATTTTTAATTAGCACATCCATGGGAGTAGCTAACCCATGTGTGGGGGAAAATCCAAGAGCCCAGTGATGGTAATGTTGTTCATGCTATTATCTTGTTATGGTTTATTTTATTTCACATTGGGTGATTAAAATTTGTATTATGTTATAGTTTATTTAAATTTTTACTCATTGTATCATATGGCATGATATGACTATGCATGAATCATGATAGAAATGTGGTATATATTTTGACCTGTATTTTTCATTCAAGGGGCATAATTATTGAATGTGACATGTTTTCCCATATGAATTTTGAAATTAAATCCTGTGATATACCTTATAAAAATGAATGAAAAAACTATTATATTATACCAATTTTTCTTGTTAAGCTATGTGAAAAGGAACCTTGAGCCAATATTGGTCTATTCTTTCGCATGTTGTGGTTAATATTATTGTATAACCTATGTTCTAAGGTGTGTGTTAAACCTTGTAGATAAAATTCATCATCCTCGTCATTAGATCAAGCATTAGGAGACTGGTAATAAGTAAACTACAAAAATGGATGAGCTAGAACTTTTTGTAGTTATGAATAGATTGTTGATCAGATTTGTGACAACATCCAGAGGGTTATGTGATCAAAGGAGAGTGAGACTGTTCACACCATACCATCTATGTTTGAGCTTATGAGAGAGTTCCAGCTACTACATCTGCATACGTTCACTATAGAGGAAAGTCCCCAGGCAGTTGATTTTTCGATTTACTCTATCCATATGATCTTCTAGCACCTCGAGACACCTGTTTATATGAGGGTGAATCCTGCTTCTTACATGTAATGAGGACCATACAAGAATTTGTGGGACATTCTGGAGAAATGCTGACAACAATAGGAGTTATCCTAGAATTATTTTGAGGATAAGTTCATGAGACACATTTGTCCAGATATATTGTGGGATGAGAGGGATCATGAGTTCATGAACCTGACATATATGGGAAGGTCGAAGATGGACTATATTGAACATTTTATTTAACTTCATCACTTTATTCCATCCTTATTAGTTGATGAGGTTACAAGGTCAATATGTTTCTAGGATGGGATTCACTATGATATAAGGTAATGGGTGAACATATTTCTTTTCATGATATTTTTAAATGTGATGAATTTGGATCTCATCATGGAAATGAATCTGAGAGAGGCCCTGAGAAGTGACCGTGATGTTTCATTTGGGGGATCTACAAGCTCGTCATCTGGTGGAAAAAATTACCTCTATAATAGTTACTGCTAGAGATGTGGTACATAGACCAGTCGTGGAAGTGGTCATCCAAATTAGAACCATGGTTTTTTGTAGTGATTTCAGCATGGAAGGTTGTTCCAAATCTCCCATAGTGTCCTCATCCCACATTTTAGTGTCATACTTGCGCTAGTTTGGGCTCTCTATTGAAGTTTTGTAGGAACTTTTAGTAGTATAGAAGTGGTAGGGGATCATGTTCTTCATTATAGTCTGTAAATGACTCATATTCCACTCAAAATATAAGTATTTGTAGTTACACCATACATTTGGGTAGATGTAGAGGATATGGTACCCTAGTGAAGAGCATCAGTACCAAGAATATGTAATAGTAAAGTAGAGTCATACTGGAGCCCCGGGTAGAGGGGTGAGTTAGATACATGCTATGAAATCTAAACTTTCATTTTTGGATGTATGAAATTCTACCATCATAGGTATTGTTCTTATATCAACCACCATTTCTGGTGTTTTGTTTGATACGAAAGCATCACATTGTTTTTATCTTATCATCTTGAAAATATTTTGGGCTTGGTTAGGGAGTGTTTAGATATATTTATGTTTGTAGACACACCATTTGGAGTTTAGTCATAGGATATCAAGTGTTTCAATGAGTTCCATCTTAAAATTTTTGGCAACCACTTCCTTTGGGATATTTTGTTGTTGGAAATGATAGGATTCTATTTAAGTCATGGTATAGATTATCTAGTTTTATACCACACTCATATCAATTATTATCGAAGGATAGATACATTTTTATCTCTAGAAGGGCGTAGCAATTTTCACTGGAGTGAGTGGAATCTCTCGACTGGTCATACATGACCAATTCCATGTAGATTGGATTGTCTCATGGATTAGATAGAAATCCTTATTCTATATGATGTCGGAGTTCAACAACTCACTTTTACTCCAGTGGAAGACTATTTTTAGGATGTTTCTCTTGAAGAGTTCTATGGGTTACCAGTTGGGTAGTAGATCAAGTTCACGATCAAGTTGGTGTTGTGAATTGAGAAAATTTCAATCCCACCATATATAATTGAACCCGCAGATTTTCGTGAGTTGAATTTTTATTTGGATGATCTGGAATAAAAGGGATTCATATGACATATTATATCTCTATGGGGTTCTCCCATGATTTTTACTAAGAAGGATAACATGAATTTTTTCCTATGTGTTGATTATTAGATACTGGACTAGATAACAACCAAGAACCAGTATCCCCTTTCATTAATTTCTCATCTCTTTGATCAGCTAAGAGGTCTCATGATTTTCTCTAATATTGAATTATGTTTAAGGTATTATTAATTCAGAGATAGAACATATTATATACCTTGGAAAAATTTTAAAATAAGGTATATCTTGTATGAGTTTGTAATGATGTCTTTGGGTCTGAAAAATGAACTATATATATTCATGGAACTAATGAATAAAATCTTTCATCCTTTCCTAGATTAATTTTTGTTGCATTTTTCCAATGAAATATTAGTGTACTCTCATTATTTAGATGATCATTCAAAACATCTTGACATATTCTTGAGTACACTGAGAGAGAATCAGATTTACCCCAAGCAATATAAATGAAACTTCAAGATTGATAATGTGCACTTCTTGGGCCATGTTATCTCAGAGGCTGGAGTGACAGGGGACCCAAAGAAGGTATTAGCCATGGTTCATTTTGATCATGCTAAGAATAATTTGATATGAGTTTTATGGGTCTAGATGGTTATTATCGTAATTTCATCCATGACTTATCCCATCTAGAAACACTAATGTTTGGACTGGCCAAAAAATGTGTGATGTTTGTTTTTTCAGAAACTAGTGAGAGAAATTTTTTGGAGTTGAAGATTAGGCTAACTTCATCACTATTTCTAACCTTGCTTGTGATGGGTAAGGAATATATCATGTACTCTGATGCATCTAGAGTCAGAGTCAGAGTAGTTATGATTTATGAGGATTGAGTGGTTTCTTATGGCTCGAGATTGTTGAGACCACATGAGGGGAATTATCATATTCACAATCTAGATTTATATTATTTGGTACATTCCCTGATATTTTGGAGACATTATCTAATAACAGAGAGGGTTTTGGTGTACACGAACTATAAGATCTTCAAGTAAATCTCTTCTCAGTGAGACCTAAACCTTTAGCATAAGTAGTAGGTTGAGTATCATTATTCTTTCAACTTATATATGGATTACATACAAGTAAAATTAAACAACATTGTTGATTCCTTAATTTAGAATTGAAAGAAGGAGGTCGTGTATTAGTATTGTGATGAGAAGAAACTAATGTAACTCTTTACAGACATAAGTCTAGATATTTATGAGTCCCAATTATGAGTATCTCTGACTTTATCATTTATAATACCCCTGATTCTAGACCAGGACAATAATAAGTAAAAAAATTATTTAGTGGGCTTATCATTAAGGGATATCTTATACAATGGGGAGCTATCATCTATATAGTCACTTATAAAAAACAATGTTCTTCTTTTCTATGGTTGGGTATGGTTTCCTACAAGTTTTCATGAAAAGATAATGAGCGATTTTCATGATTCTAAATGGGTGTTACTTCCATGTCTTACAAATATTTAACATAATATTCCATGAAAATAATGGTGGTTAGGGATGAAAAAGGAGATAATATGTTTTGTGGAGAGATATTTCACCTCTCAAAAGGTGAAGGGAAATCATCATAGGCTTGTAGCATTGTTTCATCCTCTACCCATCCTAGAATGAAAGTAGAAAGATGTAAAAATGGATTTAATGATAGGATTACCTAGGACAACACACGAGAGTGAGGCGGTATGGGTGATGATAGATCGACTGAAAAAGGTATCCCACTTTTTTCTTATCAAGGTTACCTTTAATATCAATGATCTGGGTAGTCTTTCTATGTGAGAGATAGTTTGATTGCATGATTTTTAGAGTTGTATAATTTCTAATCAAGAAACTCATTTGACATATTATTGGTGAAAGGGTATTTAGAAGTAATTGGGATCATAATTTCTTTTGAGTACAATATATCATCCTTAGAATTATGGCCAATCCGAGCAGATGATTCAGATTCTAGAGGATATATTGTTAGACTATATTCTATAATGTGGTGGTTCTTTGAAGTGGTATATACCACTCATGGATTTATTTTATATTAATAGCTTCCTAGAATCAATTTAAATGGATCTTTTTGGGGTTTTTTATGTAAGGATGTCTTATTCTTCTATTAACTAGGTAGGTTCAAGTGAGATAGTTCTCATTAGACCTAGTCTCATATAAGAGTTGTCTGATTAAGATAAGTTGATAAAAAAATGATCAGTGACCATGAAATTCTGGAAGAAATCATATGTTGACCACTATAGATAACCTATGTAGTTTGAGGTAATTCATCATGTATTCCTTTAGGTGTCACCTAGTATAGGGAAACACTGTATTAGGAAATAAGGGAAGCTAGCACCCATGGATTTTTGGTAGTTTGAGACAGTGGAAATGGTCATTTTAGTGGTGTACCATTTTTCCATTCCATAGCACTAAAACACCATTAATGAAGTGTTTCACATGTCACAACTCTGGATATATCGTCATGAACCTTCTCATATTGTATAAATTAATGGCATCAAGATAGATTTTGATTCATCCATTATGCTGCATCTAATCTGTATCATGAACCATAATTCAAAGAATCTATGATGAAATTATGTACCTCTAGTACGAGTGTAGTGGAATCATGTGAATATGTAATATAATACCTAAGATATAAAGTCTAATATATATAAATAGTGGATATAATCTATCCTTGATACCAACCATGATGTTGTGGAGAATAGATCATGTATGAGTTTTTTATGATGGGGAGGTTTTAAGATTCCATATTTTTCTCGGTATGTACCTATTTAATTTTTTTTAAACCTCTTTGAACTGGTTTTTCTTGGGAACATTTATTTTTTGAGCATTATAATGTATGGGGTTGTTCTATGAGGAATTAGAAAGAAGGTAAAAAGGGGGAGTTGATATTTGGAGGATTCTACACCATGGATATTAGGGTTCTTCTATATGGCTGGTGGCTATAGTGTGGAGGTCCTAAATATATAACAGAGTCCCAAGAGGTATAGAATCTAAGCTATTACAATTTTTGGCATAATTATGTCATGGAGCCTTGGGTTGTTCTATAGGATAAGTCATTGTGGTGTGGAGTCCCAAAAATGGAATAGGGGTCAATGGATGTAATCTAGATCCACTACCATATTTATCATGGTTTTTTCATGGATAGATTCCACATCGTAGTAGTTGAGTGGATATAGTGTGTATAGGAGGGAAACAACACAAGGACCTCAGTGTAGTTTTAGTCAATTATTCCAAAACCATAATTTATATGGCATGTATCTTAGATACATCATAGCCTACATCTTGGGTTTCTACATTATGAGGCATGGTTTTTAGGGAATAACCATAGTCTTAAACACAGGTTTATATTATTTGTAATATAGTCCTAGCTAAGATCCTTAGACAATGATTGATTGGGAAAGCTATAGTATGCTCTCTTTCACTTTGCCATAGTCTTACCCATGTCAGCAAGTTCTTTGATGTGGTCCAGGAGACTACATCACAGTCTTCTATTTTATAGGCTATTTATAAATACCCCTATATTCATGAACTCACTTTTCCATCATCTCTTATACTAGAACCCAAGGCACCCTAGGGATACTTCTGAATGATTTTGAATCCCCTTTTGATATAATTAAATCCCCACTTTCTAGGGATTAGTCCATGGTGAACCAAGACTTCTAATGGTGAACTTTGAGAATCATCTTCAAACTAAAATCAAGATCCATCATATCTTGGTGTTTTTATCCTAGATTTTTAAGTTAAGCCTTTTGGTTTTAAATTTCCTTCTTGTGTGATTGGTTTTATCATAGGGGACACTTTTTTACTAAATTCTATATCATTATCAATGGTAAGGGAGAAGGAACCAAATGATACCTTAGATGTCAGGTGTTTTTCCACATATTCCTTAATTTTAAGGTAGGTTTTCTAGAAAAACTCTATTTTGTATGTTTCAATTTATTCTAGTATGTAGAGTAATTATAATCACTCTGACACATCATGCATGGAATATAAATAATTTGATAATTCACTATCTTATGATTTTCCCATGCTTAATCCCTACCAAGGATCCTAATATGTCTATTGGAATTGAGACTGGGCTTGCAGCCACCTGTGAGGTGAGTATATCATTGAAATTATAATGAAATTGTAGTTTTGATAATGTGGATTTTGGTCTAAAAATTTAAGTAGTTTGTTGGATCAATATTTTAAATTGTAATAACATGTGAATGTTGGTGATTTTATGAAAATTTATAGTCTATATAAAAATTGTTTAAATGGAATGTAATAATCTTGGCATGTTAACATGATGAGTTATGGTTATACTGGTATGTAATTTGATTTGGGGATAAATTGTTAAATGAAACAATTTTTTTTTTCAGTTTTTACGATGATTTGGATCCTGAATTTATGAAATGTAAATGGATATATAGATTTTAATTGTATGAATTGACAATTATGGATTATGATGTCATGTTTTTTATGATTGGTTCTTGGTCAAGTGAATTTCTTATGGCTATTTATTTTAATATGACTCTATTATGATTGAAGCATACAGGATTGTTGTTACATGACCTATTGAGTTCTTGTTTTGGCATGGAATTTTCTTTTGTTGGGTGCATAATGGAACCATATGTGAGATGTGAGGTTAAATTAAATGGTTACATACCTATTTAGGGTAATATATATATAATTTGATACCACATGAGGGTAAGATGCATAGGTACAAACCGCCTGGGGGTAATTTTCATAGTCACTGGATGCATGAGAGTGAAATTATTATTAGATTAATGGTAGGGACTATATGTTCATGATATGTTATATGTGATGAATCTTCGATAAGAAAATCCACCACCAACTGGGTGATCCATCCTAGTAGAGGAGGATCCACCCATATACAAAGATATTTTTATTAGTGCCGATGTAGGTTTGGATGACCTTATGTCAACCTAGAGCTTTAGGGTGAGTGGATTTATTTCATGTACATTATTATTTATTAAATTAATACCCCTATTTAATTTATTTATTTCATGAACTATATATTTAGACAGAATTGTTTAGACATTATGGTATCGACCTACTTAGTTGTAATCACACCGTATTCGGAATACCATTTAGTACTCGAACAAGCTTCATGGATTCAGGTATGGGCAAGGGAAAGGTACCTTATTATTTATTAGTGCTTATTGAATGGGTTGGATCATGGATACAGGACTAAAATGGGGTATGGTACCGATGTCTTGGAGTCTTTTATTGAGTTTTTTTAGTCTTTTTATTGTATGACTTCACCATGTCATTTAGATACATTCAGCCTATCATTACATGATTCTATTATTATTAGATTATTTTAATTTTTTCATTATTCTTCTATGGATGCATGTTTGATTATTTATATTGTACTTAATATTTTATGAGATCTGTTATTTTTTATACTATTAATTAAACTCTATTCAAGTGGTTATACTCTCCTTGCTATATTCGTTAACCCTTGTTACTAGTCGGAAGCCTCTGGAAAATGGGGAGGTGCAACTTAGGTCACATAACCCAATTAAATTGGTCAAGTGAGGGGAAATCAGGCCAGGGATGTTATATAAAGAATTCATATGCTATGTTATGTAATTTATTTATGAATTAAATATTCTAAATTCATATATTTCCTTGTATAACTTGTATTAAATGTATCAACGTCAAAATGAATGTTTCATAGGAGAAGACATAATAGGATTGAAATTATATATTTATAAGATATATTATGATTATTGTGTTTGAAATTATCATAATAAAATTTGGTTTATTATTTGGATGAAAATAGGATCAGGAAATTTATAATTATGGTAATGATAATGTAAGGTATGTTCATCTCATATTTAGCCACCTTTAATGGTTTTTCTAAATATTTCAATCACTCATTTTTATTCAGAATCAAAACTTGGTCTAAAATTTATGAGAACGATGAAAATATATGTGTTTTAAATATAATACATAATTCATTCAAATCTATGTCTACTTTGGTAACTCTATGTAAAAAAAATATTGAATAGATAAAGAAATAAAAGTTTTCCATTAACATATTTAGCGTGTGATTGCACTTCAACTTTCCCATTCTAGGAGTTGTGCACATAGATTCATCAAATATCATGAAATAATATTAATAAAATACATTAGAAACATTTGAGTGTAAGATATTGTATTGTCCTAGATGTTCATATAATTTTTTGAAAATTATTTTTTATTATTACGAATCTGAGAAAATTGACGGCACGTGATTCTGAGGCCTGAAGAGCCCAAAATAGAATTTTAATCTTTTTTAAGGTACATTCAGTAAATGTGTGGGCGGTGATTTATATATTTTGAACTGGTGCTCAGATTAAAAATACAAGGGAATCATTGAATTTCAATCGCTGTGATTCACTTATGCAAAGCTTAACGTCGACTGGAAAGGGACAAAAAAAGATATGTTTTTGGAATTTTAAAAAAATAATAACTCAATAAGTTATTTTATTTCATTCTTTGTAACTGATGAGAGATGGTGGTGGGACTGATGGGTTGTTATACCATTTAATGGCTGGTTACACATGGTTGTGTAATAGCCCCGTCAGAAGATTAATAGGTTCATTAATTAAATTCATTAATTAACTACAGTAATTGTGTAGTGAGTTAAACCCAGATTCGTTCTATTTATGAAAAACCTGGCCATGAGTTTTAGGCACTCACAAGAGGAACCTCTATCGAAGTGAAGATTATGTCTTCCACCAACTTATGATGGATCCTCGATGACTGATGGAGGATTCAAACTAGAAAACATCGAGAAATGATGAACACCTTCAAGCACGGGTTCATCCCCCTCATCCACATTGTCTTCCAACACGTTCGAAGTAGGGTTTTGTCATGATTTATTTATAAGTGTTTATGAATTCATATATATTGATAATGTTTCAACTCCTACCTTGTTATAAAGATAATGTAGAGGGCATGGGCTAAACCGAATAAGGCTCCGATCCTCCGCTGTTATTGGTTTGGTTGCATTCTTCGTGGGTGACCGAACAACATGGTGGAAATGCAAAATTGGGAGCCATGCAGTGATGGAAGCATCCCAGGTGGAATGTAGGCTCAGTCCATAGAGAAAACGGACCTCTAGAACTTTACCAGAGGCCTGTGGAAGTTTCACCTATGCGGTAGTGCGGACGACCAAAGAGAATGTGGCGACATGCTCCCACCAGACGTGAAGAGGAGGCCGCACCCAAAGGCGCCACGCTGAACGGGGGTGGCCGACCAAATTAACGATAGCAGAGCACCATGCTATCACACCGTAGAGAAGGGTTGTGATGGAATAGGGTGGGGGGGGGAATCAATGTCCGCATAGAAACTGGGCGGCGTGCATGGAAGAACCCCGCGAAGAAAGGTCGCAGCTTCAAGCCACGGAAGAGGGCAGACTCGCACCTCGCAGGTCTAATGAGTGACCGGTCTAAGCTAACCAGCCAACAGGAGCAGCGCCAAATGGAACTACTAATTTGATGACCTACACAGTCAAGTCGTTCGGGTGGGGAGAGAACCCCCGCACCAGCCAGCTAGTCGGCTGGATTTGCGGCTCGGTGGGCCGCGCCCATCTAGGTGGGATGGGCCGACACCATGGCCCAGTGGGTCGAGCCCAAAGCTAGCAGGATGAACCTGCAACATAGAGGAAAGGATGGGCCCATCCATACTAGGCTATGTCTAGCCCCTTTGGGCTAGGACCAATGGGTCAGGTCGTGTCGGTCCGGCCGGGTCAGACCGGACCCGGACCCACTTACAGCCCAGTTTCACTTAAATGGGCTTATCTCATAAACCAGATGTTTGTTTAGATGAACCTTCTGCGAAACTGGGACCCTTAGGATGGGTGTTCCTTTTGAGATACTCAAATTGAGTTTTGGAGAATGTTGGTGTATGTCTGGGTTGGATTGAACCCGAATCCAACCAGACCCTTGACGCTAAAATGCCTATAACTTACAGACCGGGCGTCTGATTGACGTGCCATCAGTTGAATTGGAACCCATATTAAATGGAGGTTCGTCGGGTTACTTATTCTTGGGACTTTATGGAAGTTGAGGTATGACCTGTCTTGAGGAGTGGATCCTCCTGGAATCAAGTGTGCTTAGTGCGAGAATCTAGTGGCTGGCTGTGATGTGAATAAATAATAGTGATCCTATGTGGTTCAACATCTATCGGTCTTGTGTGGGTCAGATCTTATCAATCCTATGTGGGTTATCGTCTATCGATCATGTGTGGGTTAGCGCATAGAAATCCTCTGTGTGGAAACATATGTCGATCCTATGTGGGTCAACGCCTAGCAATCCTATGTGTGTCAGCATCTATCGATCCTGTCTGGGTCAGCAATAAAGTATCTCGATAGAATAAGATGATCTAGCTTTACGACTAATAATTTTTACTTCTTTACTTAAGTTATATTTGTTTTGAGGTATGTTTTTCTTTGTTCTTTGTGTTTGAGATCATGCATTGTGGTTATTCCTTTGTGGAATTCTGAGAGACCTTAGGGGGTCTCAGGGTCCCTACTGAGTATTGTTATACTCACCCCTACACGGGCTCTGCCCACACCTTATTTTGTCTTGTGACGATGATGGGGAGCTTTCACTGAGACTCAGGGTGCCAGGACTTGACGGTATACAGAAGTGACCAGTTGACGTGGAGAGCCACAGTGACGAGCTATACCTACCCTTCAGGTAGGATCCTTTGTGAGCAACCTCATAAGTTTTTTTTCCTTTTTCCTGTAATTCCATTTTAGTTGGACTATTATTATGGACTATTTTAAATTTTAGTACTTACTTTTACACTCAGTTGAGGTGTTTATTTGTGGTTGTACCATTATTCTTACGTTGGGTTCTACATGTGCATTGTGTTCCCTATCTGTGTGTGTATAGGTTTGAGGTAGTGCCTTCTCTTTTTAGAGATATACCTTTCTAATGATAGTATCCAACCCTTGGCCTATGGAAGGCATTATTGGGGTAGTCATGGAATGTGTCCTGAGGGACTGGTCATGAAAAACTGGTATCAAAGAGTGGTCAGTTCTACCAGAAGAACTATGAGTCAATGTTTTCAATGGAGAAATAATGTTATGTTTCTTGAGTTCGGGTATTAGTTTAGGGTATCCAATGTTGATGTGGTTATCGAAGTATCCATACACCAGGACCCTGAATTCCAATTTCTAACTCTATACATAAAAAAACTAGTTGCGTGTGTTTTGAAAATGTTGTTTCATTTTTTATCTATTTGAGTCATCTCACTAAGTATAACGTATTGACCATTGTGCACCTATTTCATTCAGGATTCTTCTGTATAGATAGCCAGCCATGATTCTAGAGAGATATCATGATGATGGCCCCCCGATCGATGAGGCGTTGGTGCAGGGCCCTCTAACAATGATAGCACCTTCGGGTGGTGTCCCAGAAGCACCAACACCCATAGGGAAACAGTTACCACCAGCCCCACCAACAGACCATGCACGCTGACTGAACATGTTGCATGAGTTCTAGAGATAGAGGCCTCTGATATTTTGAGTTGAGACAGACCCGCAGGTGGCTAAGGACTGGTTGGAGGCTGTGGTATGAGTTTTTTTCTTGGTTGAGATACCAGAATAATAGATGGTGATCCAAGATGCTAGCCTCTTTCAGGGCGTAGTAGGGAGGTCGTGGATCCTAATTCTCCAGACACAAGAGGAGGTGACGTGATCCTAGTTGGTCTTAGAGGGCCTATTCAGGGAGGATTTCATACTAGAAACACTATGTTCTATGCATATTCAGAAGCTACTGCACTTACAGTAGGGTATCTTGACAATAGCCCAGTAATTGGTTTGATTCACTGACCTCTCTCGGTACTCCATCAACATGGTACGTGACACTTTCTTCATGGCCTTGATCATTTAATAGGGTCTCCGATGGGAGGTTATATCATTGATGATATCACTCAATTTCTCAACACAGGTTGGAGTGCTTGATGAGCACTATTGGTAGAGATTTTTCTAGCTGAGAAGGCACCAACAGGGAGAGCCACCATCAGATGACAAATAGTCGAGTCATCTACAATAGGTAGTAGGTAGATGACATAGTGTTCAAGAAGGCCATTCCATATGGAGGGTGACCCTAGGATGTTGTATAAGGCCCCAGCCTTAAACCTTACTTAAACTTGAGTTATTTCAAGATTACACATTGAGGATCTTTTCAGGTTTAGAGTTTTAGAGAATTAGATCATGAAACTTGCATTACATTCCACATTTAAACAAGGTGGTTACATAAAAGACAATATTCATTCTTCCCATCAATGGAAACCTATTTAAAATAAAACACGGATTATTTATTGACACATCCTTGACACTATCGTCACATCATGAACCTTTCCCTTGACCTGTGAAAAGCATTTCAAAAACTTGGGATGAGCATAAAAAGCTCAGTAAGGGTTATAAAAATATGGAAAGGAAACATGAGTTCATATATACATAAGAATGAAATCATACTTTACCCATAAAACATAGGCATATCAAATCATGAATAAATCATAGAAAACATAAGACATAAAGGTAACTTGAGGCATTCATAACATTCTTACGTAGGGAGTAACCCTATTGGTTACGTTTGGAATACCCATTACAGTATATTCCCTAAATCTCTTCGGAGAAACCTTAACGTTTCACTCCTTCGCGTTACCCAATGCATTGGAGAGCTATATCGGGCTCACCCGCCCTTAGTTTATCACGGAACCACCCGTTCTTCATAAAAATTCCCAAGAACCATAACATAATCGTATCACATAAACATGAATAAAGGAAACATAACATTTCCACATTTCAATCACAATATAACATTTTAGGATATTGAAATAATGAATCCATTCAAAAAGAAATCATTTCCAAAACCATTTAAAACATTTAATAAAGAGATTTTTGAATCAAAGTGTCCCATACCACCTTGAAGCTTTTAACATTTTAAACCATTAATATCCATATAAATAAATCCTTAAAACAATTTTGAAAACATGGATATTAATAAGAACAAATAATTAAAACATTTAAAACGATATTTTGGTTAAAGGGGTTTTACCAAAATTAGAGACAGTTGAATACAATAATCGAGGAGTAACATTTAGTCAGAACTTTATAATATCATGAGAATAAAAGGATTCATGATATAATACTCCAAGGGACAGTATATACACCATATAAGAGTGAATTGGTGCATAACAACAATGAACCCTCAATAGAAATGTCAAATGTGATGAAATCCCTTATAAAGAAGGTATCCTTAAATTAAGGACAAATAAATCTCAAAAATATGTGTGACAAATATATACACACCCAATATAAGTGGATATTAAGTGTAAAACAATGAAAGGTCATTCACACATATTCAATGGATGACATATTCAATGACTGCATGTTGAACCCAAAGCAATCGAAATTGGGTTAAAAAGTTCCCTTGACAGCCTAACGGCATCACATCAAAATGAGTTGATGAGAGATAAAAAGTGTATCTCATAACTTGGACATAAAATTTACATCAATAAGGAAATATGAAAACATATCCCAACATAAAAATATGCAAATTAAAAGACGCAACAAAAAATTCTTTTAAAAAAGAGGAGGGTGAAAGCTTCCCTTACCGACTTGGGTATCTTTCAAAACATACACCCCATGAAAGAAGGACAATAGATCATTGATGTAAATACTCTTAAACGAAATTATATTACACAAAGAGTAGAATAAGGGGCATTACTTACACCACTCAATGGAATTTGTGGCAAATGTAGCATAAATCTCACGGGAATAAAAGTGAGATGAAAAATCCATCACGAAAACTCGGCAGCCTAACGGTGCCACATAAAACTTCCGAATATGGATTGATGAGATCAAAGAGGGTATCTCATCACATTAAAATATAATGTACAGAAAGAGGAATATAAAAGAACATCCCCCAACATTACAAATAGGAGCTTATAGGAAGTGACATAAAGGAGAGTACTTAAAAAGAATGAGAGAAGTTAGATCTCTTACGAAAGTTCGGCAGCCTAACGGCGCCAATCAAAACTTCCAAAATGGATTGATGAGAGAGAATAGGGTCTCTCATCACATGAACATAAAAATTAAAGTATGTGTAATATAAAATATCATCCCAATAACAAGAAATATGATCTTTAAAAGGAATGACATAAACGTGTGTACTTAAAAAGAAAGAGAGGAGTAGGATCCCTTACCTCGGGTCCGACTTGACTCGATCGTTCTTTAATCTCCTGAATAATAAACTTGATTTAATTTCCACTTTATTAAGAACCTTTTTCTAGTTAATTATTCCTATTAGATCACTTATTTCCATGTTATAAACATTATGTAAACATTTAAGTTAATAATGTTTGTTTTGTCGATATTTGGTTCTTAAGTCGAAAGTGGACTTCTTACCATTACATGTTGTTCGTGTGGTCAAATGTTTATTATATCCAGAATAATATTCATGATTTGGATATCATATATGTAATATATATCCAGTACATTCATGCATTTATAACATTACATAATCATTTAGAGGTAAGAAATGAAATGCACCGTTCATGGAGACGGTAAGCCGTACGTACGCATGAACGCTACTTTCATTTCTATTTCATATTTTATAGAATGGAATAATAATGATATAAAGGTATATTATAATTCCAGTATATAATATCATATATTATATCATATTTACATCCTTTATACATCCCACATATGGTATTTAACGAATCAAATCACTTTGAGGGGGCGGTAGTCCGCACTTCCTTAAATGAAGATATCGCGTATACCCATAATGGAAGCCATAAAGGTAAGACAAAAATGAAAAATACAGAAGCATAAATAAAACATAAACATATTATATATCATATATAAAAATAGTGACATCATAATGGCCACCTTTGAAGGTGTTAAATGAGTATTGAACAATCATCGTTTCGGGAGGCAGAATTTCACCATCCACGGAAACCATATGTTCTTTAACCATTTGATGTAGTTGTGTGAGAGTTCAGCTCGAATAAATCTTATAACAACATCATAGTATATTTAAGATACTGGTTTTGTTACAAAAGAAGTAAATAAAAAGATTTTAGGGGGTTGGAGAAGCAAAATAAAACAAATGAACATGAGAGAATGAATTACCTTTAAAAGTGTAACCCCTTTTGATTTGAGCTAAAGGCTTCCTTTGAAAGGATTCTGCCCAAAGGGAATCCTCTAGGATGAGGATAGGGATGTGGAGAGAGTAAATGGGCAGGGGTTGACCGAGCCAAAGGCTTGAGGAGTGTGTGAAATTAGGTAGAGGTGGGAGCATTTTATAAGAGGAGAGGAGGGGCACTTTTGGAAAGTAAAGAAATATTACTTTATTTGAAAATGTGTTTCGGTTTTAAAAGGTCCCACATTGATAGAATTCGTGGATAAGGTGATAAGGGTTCGCAATCCACTCATCCAATTGGTTTTGTACATGTGTAGTTCATAGATTTTACATTATCTTTCCATTTTATTTAAATCGTCAAATAATGATGTCATCGCTGCATCATTATTATGTCATAAATAATTTAATTTATTTAATGTCTAAAAAATCATAAAAAAAATACTATGATGTAGGAAATATTTTTATCTTTCCAATGACTATTTATAATCAAAAATCTGATCTTTATAACCCCATGTAAAAATTGTTTTCGTAAAACATCTCTTGTTTGTGTCATTTTTACTTTAACATTTAATAAAAAGTTATTTATGTCATTTCCAAACCAAAGTGTCTCCATGGGGTCCCCAAGTTGACCCATGGCTTGTCTTGGTCGGACATGACACAACCAATAAGGATTGGACATGTGTCTAGGTCATTTCATATTATTAAAGCATTATTTATACCTTAAACTACAGTAATTACCACTAATCACGATTAAGAACTTAATAAGTTACTATTCACCAAAAAAATTATTTTAATCTCATTGAACCACATTTTACTTCTTAATGACAACCATGTATGTCGGATTTTCAAAATTCAGTACACATTAGTGGTAAACATTCATTTAACTGAAAAATCAGTTTGCTTGATTACCACTTAGTGGTTTCACTATTCATCAAAAATTGAAGTTTTTCAGAAAATTACCAAAAATTCACCCTAAGCTATATTTGATATTCCGAATTCAAAAATGAAGTCCATTTTACAAAATTCAAAAAATATAAGTCACATTAATTATTTTAATAATTAATTCCCGATGTCATGACAAATAGCGTGTTTTATGAAACAATAAGTATCAAAAGATTGACACTAGTTTAAGTCTGATTTCAAAGTGAAATTGATTCCAACGACCACTATTGAATTTAATGGTAAAAATATTTTCTAATTTCACTTTCAAACCAATTAAAAATATAATCTAATCATATAAATAAATTATATTAAAAAGTGGTTTTGAATTAAAATACAACATTTTACACTATTCATTAAAAAAATGAACTTTATCGGAAAGATACCAAAAATTTACACAAAGTAAATTTTGATGTCCCGATTCTTAATAAGAGTTTTATTTGGCCCAAAAGAATGTTTAAGAGTGAAAAAAACTATATTTAATGACAGTTATCCATCAAAAGGTGATAAGTGAACCTTTAGTGAAAACTAGGGCATATACGTCTAAAATTGAATTCTTTCCGTATTTTAAGCCTTTATCTTTTATTGTATAAATGTAAAAATATTTAAGAACATATATAATAATATTTTAGTTATTTCTATCCATTCCCACTATTAAAACGGCTACATGTTAACTACCATTTAAAATAATATTATTTTATTATTAGAGTGCAACGTAAGATTCCCAATAAACTCGTTGTTGCGTGTTGGGTACACCATCGAGCATAGCGTCCCCTTTAAAGTCATATTAATATTTTATTCACAAATATGGATAAATATGAAAATGTAATATTCCTTATTTACCTGGGGTGTTACATCCTTCCCCCCTTTTGGGAATTGCGTCCTCGCAATTTTAAAATTGCGCTTGGAAACATCCTTGAACGTCCCACATCGGAACAAGAGTCGGTAAAAAAATCACTTTAAAATAAAGAAAGATAAGAACAGAGGTCACTCGAGTTAACCCATAATAGGATTCTAAGTATGAAAATATGGACATGGAGGAGAAAACATAGGGTCATGTTCCGATGGAGAGTGATAGAAAACATGTTTAGGAGAAAGTTAACAATAAGAAAATCACAAACTTGTGATGGGTTAAACGGTGTTGGGTTCCCCAGTAGGAAAAGTTAATAGACAACTTTTTTGTTTTAAGTTACTTTTTATTGAGGAATTTATTCATAAGGAAGCATAATCACTTATCATGTTGACTTTCAACTTTTACTAGATTCCTTAGTCAAACTCATATTTTTTCCAAAAGACGAGTATTTAGGGAGACTTGTTCGCATTAAGAGTACTATAATCAACTTCTAGAGAATCAACTAATCCCCAAAAGAGAACTATATACATCCCATGTATTTAGGCTTTAACCAAAACCAAAACAAAAAAGGTTAGTACAAGATCAGATAATCCAGAAAAGGATAACCCCTTATAAAAAAAATCTATTCTTAATCTCCAAAATTTCTCCAACAAAACCCAAAGTTCAACGAGGACCATCTGATAAACAATTTGTCCATAAAATTCTTCAAAGTAAACCAATATAAGATTGAAACCCAAATATTTGAAGGATTTAGTCACATAGTCTTCCAAGTTAAATCGTAACATTTATCTCCAAACAACATCAGTTGCTCCTAAAGTCTCACATTGAAAAGTAATTATCCTAATCACATATCCTCCAAAATCAACTTACTCTTAATTCATAAAATCATATAACTAAAAAGAATCAGTCAAACTAACCAGGGACTTCACGTAGTCCAGTGGTAGGCGATAAATACCAGTCGCACTTTGGTTGTGGGTTCGATTGCCGCAGCTTTGTCCGACGCGACGGGTAGTCACACGGTCTACGTGTTGTCCTTTTTCCAAAACTATATAATTATTAAAACATTCCCCAAAATGAGATAAAATCTTCAAGAATAATCATAACATATTTTAACCTCAAGTTTATCTCATGCCCTTAATTTTCCATCATATCATATAATAACCCATAATTACCTCAAAAGTAAGGATCATATAAACCCTAATGGTTACCTTAATAATTATTACCTGAATTTCCACATCGAGTTGGCCATCTCGTACATGATGCATTAGAGAACTCACAAAGGTTGAAGTGGTTGATCATGACCCCTTGATTGTTGGTTTAGAACAAATCTGAGATTCCTCATTGAATCCCCCATCTCATCCAGTATCTTAATCAGAGAGCCACCACAGTTTCCTTCAAACCCATTGTCACTTTGGTGCCTGCTAGATACAGCCATTTACTAAAACCAAAAAGGTCAGTGTGAGTATATCAACATAACCATCATGTACTAATGAGGAAGATAAACACTAAGATATACTTACTCATTCACTTTATCTAAAACTAGGACTCTTTCTGAAATCCTAACCATTATGGTAATGTCACTTATGCTTAGAGAATACCCTAACCTCTAAAGTTATCTAAACGGACCTTTGATACCAACTATAAGGCCCCAGCCTTAAACCTTACTTAAACTTGAGTTATTTCAAGATTACACATTGAGGATCTTTTCAGGTTTAGAGTTTTAGAGAATTAGATCATGAAACTTGCATTACATTCCACATTTAAACAAGGTGGTTACATAAAAGACAATATTCATTCTTCCCATCAATGGAAACCTATTTAAAATAAAACACGGATTCTTTCTTGACACATCCTTGACACTATCGTCACATCATGTACCTTTCCCTTGACCTGTGAAAAACATTTCAAAAACTTGGGATGAGCATAAAAAGCTCAGTAAGGGTTATAAAAATATGGAAAGGAAACATGAGTTCATATATACATAAGAATGAAATCATACTTTACCCATAAAACATAGGCATATCAAATCATGAATAAATCATAGAAAACATAAGACATAAAGGTAACTTGAGGCATTCATAACATTCTTACGTAGGGAGTAACCCTCTTGGTTACGTTTGGAATACCCATCACAGTATATTCCCTAAATATCTTCGGAGAAACCATAACGTTTCACTCCTTCGCGTTACCCAATGCATTGGAGAGCTATATCGGGCTCACCCGCCCTTAGTTTATCACGGAACCACCCGTTCTTCATAACAATTCCCAAGAACCATAACATAATCGTATCACATAAACATGAATAAAGGAAACATAACATTTCCACATTTCAATCACAATATAACATTTTAGGATATTGAAATAATGAATCCATTCAAAAAGAAACCATTTCCAAAACCATTTAAAACATTTAATAAAGATATTTTTGAATCAAAGTGTCCCATACCAACTTGAAGCTTTTAACATTTTAAACCATTAATATCCATATAAATAAATCCTTAAAACAATTTTGAAAACATGGATATTAATAAGAACAAATAATTAAAACATTTAAAACGATATTTTGGTTAAAGGGGTTTTACCAAAATTAGAGACACTTGAATACAATAATCGAGGAGTAACATTTATTCAGAACTTTATAATATCATCAGAATAAAAGTATTCATGATATAATACTCCAAAGGACAGTATATACACCATATAAGAGTGAATTTGTGCATAACAACAATGAATCCTCAATAGAAATGTCAAATGTGATGAAATCCCTTATAAAGAAGGTATCCTTAAATTAAGGACAAATAAATCTCAAAAATATGTGTGACAAATATATATACACCCAATATAAGTGGATATTAAGTGTAAAACAATAAAAGGTCATTCACACATATTCAATGGATGACATATTCAATGACTACATGTTGAACCCAAAGAAATCGAAATTGGGTTAAAAAGTTCCCTTGACAGCCTAACAGCATCACATCAAAATGAGTTGATGAGAGATAAAAAGTGTATCTCATCACTTGGACATAAAATTTACATCAATAAGGATATATGAGAACATATCCCAACATAAAAATTTGAAAATTAAAAGACCCAAAAAAAGTCTTTTAAAAAAGAGGAGGGTGAAAGGTTCCCTTACCGACTTGGGTATCTTTCAAAAAATACACCCCATGAAAGAAGGACAATAGATCATTGATGTAAATCCTCATAAACGAAAGTATATTACACAAATAGTAGAATAAGGGGCAGTACTTACACCACTCAATGGAATTTTTGGCAAATGTAGCATAAATCTCACGGGAATAAAAGTGAGATGAAAAATCCATCACGAAAACTCGGCAGCCTAACGGTGCCACATAAAACATCCGAATATGGATTGATGAGATCAAAGAGGGTATCTCATCACATTAAAATATAATTTACAGAAAGGGGAATATAAAATAACATCCCCCAACATTACAAATAGGAGCTTAAAGGAAGTGACATAAAGGAGAGTACTTAAAAAGAAAGAGAGAAGTTAGATCTCGTACGAAAGTTCGGCAACCTAACGACGCCAATCAAAACTTCCAAAATGGATTCTTGAGAGAGAATAGGGTCTCTCATCACATGAACATAAAAATTACAGTATGTTTAATATAAAAGATCATCCCAATAACAAGAAAGATGAGCTTTAAAAGGAATGACATAAACGTGTGTACTTAAAAAGAAAGAGAGGAGTAGGATCCCTTACCTCGGGTCCGACTTGACTCGATCGTACTTTAATCTCCTGAATAATAAACTTGATTTAATTTCCACTTTATTAAGAACCTTTTTCTAGTTAAATATTTCTATTAGATCACTTATTTCCATGTTATAAACATTATGTAAACATTTAAGTTAATAATGTTTGTTTTGTCGATATTTGGTTCTTAAGTCGAAAGTGGACTTCTTACCATTACATGTTGTTCGTGTGGTCAAATGTTTATTATATCCAGAACAATGTTCATGATTTGGATATCATATATGTCATATATATCTAGTACATGCATTCATTTATAACATTACATAATCATTTAGAGGTAAGAAATGAAATGCACCGTTCATGGAGACGGTAAGCCGTACGTATGCATGAACGCTACTTTCATTTCTATTTCCTATTTTATAGAATGGAATAATAATGATATAAAGGTATATTATAATTCCAGTATAATATCATATATAATATCATATTTCCATCCTTTATACATCCCACATATGGTATTTAACGAATCAAATCACTTTGAGGGGGCGATAGTCCGCACTTCCTTAAATGAAGATATCGCGTATACCCATAATGGAAGCCATAAAGGTAAGACAAAAATGAAAAATACAGAAGCATAAATAAAACATAAACATATTATATATCATATATAAAAATAGTGACATCATAATGGCCACCTTTGAAGGTGTTAAATGATTATTGAACAATCATCGTTTCGGGAGGCAGAATTTCACCATCCACGGAAACCGTATTTTCTTTAACCATTTGATGTAGTTGTGTTAGAGTGTAGCTCGAATAAATATTATAACAACATCCTAGTATATTTAAGATACTGGTGTTGTTACAAAAGAAGTAAAAAAAAGATTTTAGGGGGTTGGAGAAGCAAAATAAAACAAATGAACATGAGAGAATGAATTACCTTTAAAAGTGTAACTCCTTTTGATTTGAGCTAAAGGATTCCTTTGAAAGGATTCTGCCCAAAGGGAATCCTCTAGGATTAGGAGAGGGATGTGGAGAGAGTAAATGGGCAGGGGTTGGCCGAGCCAATGGCTTGAGGAGTGTGTGAAATGAGGTAGAGGTGGGGGCCTTTTATAAGAGGAGAGGTGGGGCACTTTTGGAAAGTAAAGAAATATTACTTTATTTGAAAATGTGTTTCGATTTTAAAAGGTCCCACATTGATATAATTCGTGGATAAGGTGATAAGAGTTTGAAATACACTCATCCAATTGGTTTTGTACATGTGTAGTTCATAGATTTTACATTATCTTTCCATTTTATTTAAATCGTCAAATAATGATGTCATCGCTGCATCATTATTATGTCATAAATAATTTAATTTATTTAATGTCTAAAAAATCATAAAAAAAATACTATTATTTATGAAATCTTTTTATCTTTCCAATGACTATTTATAATCAAAAATCTGATCTTTATAACCCCATGTAAAAATTGTTTTCGTAAAACATATCTTGTTTGTGTCATTTTTACTTTAACATTTAATAAAAAGTTATTTATGTCATTTCCAAACCAAAGTGTCTCCATGGGGTCCCCAAGTTGACCCATGGCTTTTCTTGGTCGGCCCTGACACAACCAATAAGTTTGGGACATGTGTCTAGGTCATTTCATATTATTAAAGCATTATTTATACCTTAAACTACACTAATTACCACTAATCACGATTAAGAACTTAATAAGTTACTATTCACCAAAAAATTATTTTAATCTCATTGAACCACATTTTACTTATTAATGACAACCATGTATGTCGGATTTTCAAAATTCATTACACATTAGTGGTAAACATTCATTTAACTGAAAAATCAGTTTGCTTGATTACCACTTAGTGGTTTCACTATTCATCAAAAATTGATGTTTTTCAGAAAATTACCAAAAATTCACCCTAAGCTATATTTGATATTCCGAATTCAAAAATGAAGTCCATTTTACAAATTTCAAAATATATAAGCCACATTAATTAATTTAATAATTAATTCCCGCTGTCATGACAAATAGTGTGTATTATGAAACAATAAGTATCAAAAGATTGACAGTAGTTTAAGTCTGATTTCAAAGTGAAATTGATTCCAACAACCACTATTGGATTTAATGGTAAAAATATTTTCTAATTTCAATTTAAAAGCAATTCAAAATATAATCTAATCATATAAATAAATTATATTAGAAAGTGGTTTTGAATTAAAATACAACATTTTACACTATTCATTAAAAAAATGAACTTTATCGGAAAGATACCAAAAATTTACACAAAGTAAATTTTGATGACCCGATTCTTAATAAGAGTTTTATTTGGTCCAAAAGAATGTTTAAGAGTGAAAAAAACTATATTTAATGAAGGTTCTCCATCAAAAGGTGATAAGTGAACCTTTAGTGAAAACTAGGGCATATACGCCTAAAATTGAATTCTTTCCGTATTTTAAGCCTTTATCTTTTATTGTATAAATGTAAAAATATTTAAGAACATATATAATCATATTTTAGTTATTTCTATCCATTCCCGCTATTACAACAGCTACATGTTAACTACCATTTAAAATAATATTAATTTATTATTAGAGTGCAACGTAAGATTCCCAAGAAACTCGTTGTTGCGTGTTGGGTACGCCATCGAGCATAGCGTCCCCTTTAAAGTCATATTAATATTTTATTCACAAATATGTATAAATATAAAAATGTCATATTCCTTATTTACCTGGGGTGTTACATGTAGGGTTGGAGGTGTGGAGCTCATGGGAAAGAGGGGGTCAACAGAGGATCATATTGTGCTACACGTGCAGCGGGAAGGGTCATATGGCTCGCGACTACTCGACTCGCCACACCGACAATTAGAAAATGGTCGAGTGATCGTCGAGGCAAAGTTATAGATTTGAGGGAGGAGGTTCGTAGGGTGGTAGATGTGTCAGAGGAGTTGGCCGAGCAGTAGGAGGTGGGTGGTGGCTTGATGTTCTACTACCACCACCTCTAGGATGTCCACCCCGGCATGAGGGAGTAGGTGGATAGGAACGAGATCAGCTTCAGAAAGCTGAGTCCTATGATTATGGCGCTCCAAAGATTATTCGTGGTATGATAGGTGTCTACTCATCACTAGCTATAGTACTTATAGACATAGGTTCCAGTCACTCTTTCATTTCCATGACTCTCGTTTGAAGCTCGAAGATTTCGATAGAGCTGTTGACCTGATCCTTGCATTTAGAGACTCCTATAGGAGAGGATTTGACGATTATGCACTGGTTCTGGTAGTCTGAGCTTACTCTAGTAACAGAGAGCATCATCTAGGATCTCCTAGTAGTAATGTTGAGGCCTTATGATGTCATCCTGGGTATGGACTAGTTATCCATGTTCCTTGATCATATCGACTATTTTAGGCATATAGTGCGATGTGACCTAGAAGAAGGGATCAGGTCATCCTTCACAGGTGAAAAGGGAACCTTTGCAGATCATGATGTACTTTATCAGATAAGGGTTCAGTTGATCACTCATCAGTTGGATAGCCTCACCCTCAAAGCAGATGACAAGAGGAGTTTGAGTTATCCTGTAGTGGTGGACCAATATGCTCATGTATTTCCGGATGATGTTCCGGGACTACCTCCTCGTAGAGAGGTAGACCTCTAAATTGACCTATACCCTAGGACTGAACTGATATCTACACCCACATATTAGATGGATCTCATAGATCTGTGTGAGTTGAGGGTAAAATTGGAGGACTTACAGGGTAAGGGGTTCATAAGGCGTAGTGTTTCTCCATGGGAAGCCCCGATTTTGTTCTCCAAAAGGTAGATGTGTGTTTGAGGCTTTGCGTGGACTATCAGTTCCTAAACCAGTTGATCATGAAGAACATGTATCCACTCCTAAGGATTGATGATCTCTTCAACTAGCTGAAGGGATCATGGTGGTTTTCAAAGATAGACCTCAGATCAGGCTATCATTAGCTCATGGTAAGGGATTAGGACGTACCGAAGACGACCTCCAGATGTCGGTATGACCACTATGAGTTCTTGGTGGTGACTTTAGGCATGAACAAAGCCCCAAAAATGTTCATCAGACTCATGAATAGGATCTTACTACTTTACCTTGATCACTTCGTGGTGGTTTTAATTAACGACATCTTTATATACTCGGCGTCAGAGGAGGATCATGATACTCATCTACAGATAGTTATGGATACACTCCAAGAGCACCAAATTTATATTAAGATCTCAATGTTCCAATTCTGGATACGGGAAGTCCACTTTCTGGGACATGTTATCTCAGAGGATGGATTTGCATTGGATCCAGTGAATTAGAGGCAATGCTTTATTGGGAGACACACATAAGTGTGACCAAGGTGCGGAGTTTCCTGGGAATGGTTTGGTACTATCCGAGATTCGTAACTGACTTTTCTAGAGTAGCATCACCATTTTCAGCTTTTGGAAAGAACGGAAAACCTTTCTTGTGGACATAGAGATGCCAGCAAAGTTTTTAGGAGCTAAGGAAGAGATTGAAAAAATCCCCCATTTTGAGACCACCAGAAGAGGGCGTTGGGTATATAGTATACTGCGATGCATAAAGGACCAGACTAGGATGCATTATGATAAAGGAGTGAGTGGTGATCGCCTACGGCTCATGGCAGCCGAGGCAACATGATTAGAATTACGCTACCCATGAACTGGAGTTAGCATCCATGTTCTTTACCTTGAACATGTGGCGACACTACTTAATGGGTGAATGGTTTACCATCTACATTGATCACAGGAGTCTCAGATATATCTTCTCACAGAAGGACTTGAACCTGGTATATAGGCGATAGATGGAGTTCCTCCTAGACTATGACTTTGAGATAGTCTACACTCCTAGGAAGGGGAACGTGGTGGCATATTCACTCCACAGGAGGTCTGTGTTATAGTTGCTGGGTGATGCGATAGAGCTGCTAGCCACGTTGCAGTTATCCTTTGTGGATAGAGATGGAGCCACATACCTCTAATCCATGAATGTCACTCCCCCACTCCTTCAGCGAGTACAGGAGGCACAACTTGGTTACATTGACTACGAGGCCCGACAAGCTCAGATATCCTCAGGACGAGCTCTTGAAGGATTATATAAAGGTGGGGAGCACATCATCTTTTTTAGAGGATGCACCATGGTACCTTTGATGCTACGAGAGGAGGTGTTGAGGGAGTTCCACACACCCCTTTTGGAAGTACATCTTGTGGTGGTGAAGATTTACTAGGACCTCTGGTGGCTGTTCTGGTGGCCATGGATAATAAATGTAGTGTAAGAGTTTGTTTCAAGATGCCTCACATGTCATCAAGTGAATTACGAGCACCAGGTTCTAACATGCTTGACTCATCCATTAGAGGTGCCAGAGTGGAAGTGGGGTGGAATCTCCATGGACATCTTGATAGTGCATGCATGTAGGTATAGGGGCCATGATTATATCTGGTCGATCATTGACTGAATCACCTTGTCGTCCCACTTTCTACCCAACCAAGAGCAGATATTAGTAGTGGGATTGAGATTTATCTACATATAGAAGGTTGTATGACTTCATGGGGTGCCATCGATGATCTCTTCATATCATGATACTCGTTTAACATCTCGGTTGTGGATGAGATTACATGAGGCGTTCCAGACTCAGCTATGCTTGAACACCGCCTTCCATCCTAGATAGATGGTCAGATAGAGTGGACCATACAGACACTCGAGGACATGATTTGTGCTTGTATCCTTGATTTTTTCCGCATTTGGGGGGACCACTTTCCACTGGAAGAGTTCTCCTATAACAATAGTTATCACTCCACCAACGACATGGCCCTATTTGAGGCTTTGTATGAGAAACCATGCATATCGCCTATATGGTGGACAGACCTAGGGGAGTCAGCACTTATGGGTCCATAGATCGTATGGGATTCCACTAAGAATGTGAATATCATCCTGGATCAGATGAAGAATGCACAGATCCAAAAAAAGTTTTATGCTGATAGGAGATAGTAACCCTTGGAGTTCGAGGAGGGAGACCATGTATTCCTTTGGGTATAACCCCAATAAGGATTGATGAGATTTGGACGGGGTAGAAAGTTATCTCAGACATTCATCAGACCTTTCTAGATTCTCAGAATATTGGGGGATGCGGGGTACCATCTAGCCCTTCCCCCATATATTCAGTAGGTGCATAATGTTTTACATGTGTCACAACTAAGGAGGTACGTGCATGATCTGTCACACGTTATCTACAGGGGCGAGGTAGACATTGATGATGGGGCGACATTCGTAGTGTTCTCGGTGGAGATATAGGATCGACATGATCAGGTCCTTCATGGGAATCGATTCCTCTTGTGTGAGTTCAGTGGCAGCATAAGAACCTCCAACAGAGAACATAGGATTGGGAGGCTCAGATGCATGCTCCGTACCACCAAATTTTTCCCTTTTTTTGTGGCTTTCGAGGAGGTAAATCCCTAAGGTGAGGAGAATGTAATGACCCATATTTTAATATAATTTTTTTAAATTATATGGGATTATTATGAGTTTTTAATAATTGACGACACGTGATTCCAAGGCCAAAATTTCACAGAACAGAATTTTGAACTTTTTTCTGGTGCATTCAATAAACGTGCGGGTGGTGATTTGTATCATTTAAACCAGTGATCGGATTAAAATATGAGGGCACAATATAATTCATAGTGCCGGGATTCCATTTGGTGAATCTTAACTTCAACAGACATGGGACAGACAAAAAAGATATTTTTTGTGGACTAAACAAAAAAAATAACTCAATGAGTTATTTTATTTCTTTCTTTGTAACCAATTAGTGATTGTGGTGGGACTGCTGGGTTTTCAGACCATTTAGTGGATGGTTACACATGGTTGTGTAACCGCACTATCAAGAGATTAATAGGTTCATTAATTAAATTCATTAATGAACCACATTAATTGTGTGGGGAGTTAAACCCCTATTCATTCTCTTTAATCATATTTTGTCCATGAGTTTTAGGAACTCCTGAGAGGAACCTCTGTTGAAGTGCCAATGACGTCTTCCACTAACATAGAACAGATCCTCAATGACCGTTGAAGGATTCTAATCTAACAACATCGAGCGACGATGAAAACCTTCAAGTATGGGTTCATCCCCCTCATCCACAAAGTCTTCCAACACGTTCAAAGTAGGGGTTTGTCTTGATTTATTACTATGTGTTTTTGAATCCATCTATCTTGAAAATGTTTAAACTCCTCCCTTGTTATAGCGCTAATGCGGTGGGCACGGGCTAGACCGAACAAGGAACAGACCCTCCGTTGTTCTTAGTTTGGTAGCATTATTCATGGGTGACCGTGCAACAAGGAAACAAGGTCAAACCAAGAGCCATGCAGTGATGGCAACATCCCGGTTGGCGTGTAGGCGCAGTCATAATTCAAAACAGACCTCTGAAACTTTACCGGAGGCACGTAGATGTTTCTCCAGAGCAGCGATGCCATTGACCGAAGATATGGTGACGGATGGCTACTACTATCCGTGAAGAGCATGCAGTTCCCAAAGGCGCTACAGAAAATGGGCGCGGCCAGCTGATGTCGGAAACGTTCACGATGGAGGCGCACCATGACAGCGTGCTGCGGAGGAGGGTCGCAGCTCCGGGCCAGGGCATACGAGGGGGGTGGGGGGTAGCTAGCCATCATCATATGCATTTATTCTAGGCAGTTCTCCACAGTTGTGAACCAAAAAAGAAGTTCGCAGCTTCGAGTCACAGTGGATGGCGGACCCAAGCCCTGCGGGTCCTGTGGGTGACTCGTCTGAAAGGACTGACCAGCTGGAGCGGCACAAACTAGCACCGCTTCATTAAGGACCCAAACGGCTGAGCCCTTCGGGTGGGGAGCAGACCCCCATGCCAGTCAGAAGGCCGGGCCCAGCCGAACCAGGATGGGTCGGTCCGACTGGGTTGGATTGACTTTGTTGTACCGGACCCAAACCCACATACATCATCGTTTTACCTGAAATGGGCTTATCTCATAAACCAGATGTTCGATTGACAAAACGTCTATGGCACTGGGACCGTTATGAGAAGAAGGTCCTTCTGAGATAATCTACTTGAGTTTTGGAGAATTTTGGAGTATGGCTGGGTAGGATCGAACCTGAATCCAACCAGGCCCTCACCACTAAAATGCCTTTAACTTACAAACTGGGTGTCTGATTGAAGCGTTGTTAGTTGTGTTAGAACCCTTATTACATTGGAGTTAATTAGGTTACTTCTTCACGGTACATCTTGGAGGTTGAGGTATGACCTATATTTAGGAGTGGATTCTCTCTGAATCAAGCGTGTTTAGTGTGGGAGTCTAGTGGTTGGGTGTGATGTGTAGAAAGAATGACGATCTAGGGTGGGTCAGCATATATCGATCCTGTGTGGGTCAGAGCTTATCGATCCTCTGTGAGTCAGCATCTATAGATCTGGTGTGGGTCATCCCCTATCGATCCTGTGGGGGTTAGCATCTATCCATCCTCTGTGGGTCCGCACCTAGCAACCTTGTGTGGGTCAGCATCTATAGATCATGTGTGGGTCAGCAGCAGAGCCTCTCGATAGAATAAGATGATCTAGATGTACGACTAATCATATATACTTCTTTACTTATGTTATTTCTAGTTTGAGATTTATTTTTTCATTGTGATTTGTGTTTGAGCTAATTATTTGTGGTTATTAATTTTTGGATTTCTGAGAGGCCTTCGAGGATCTCAGGGTCCTTATTGTGTATTGTTATACTCACCCCTACATGAGATTCGCCCGCACCTTGTTGTGTCTTTTGCAGATGATAGGTATTTTTGACTGAGACTCGGGAATCCATGACTTGATGGTGTACAAAGGTGACTATTTTATGTGGAGAGCCGTAATGATGAGATATACCTACCCTTTAGGTTGGATCCTTATAGGGCGGCCTCGTGGGTTTTTTTCTTTTTCTCGTACTTTTATTTTAGTTGTTTTAGTATTCTAGCCCATTTTTACTTCAAGTAATTAATTTTACAATCAGCTGAGGATTTTAGTTGTGGTTCTACCTTTCTTTTTTTGTTGTGTTATACTTGTGCATAGTGTGCCCTATCTGTGTGTGTACAGGTTTGAGGCAACGCCTTCCCTTTTTGGGGATATGCATTTTCAGTGCTAGTCACCAACCCTACCCTATAAAAGATAGGATTGGGGTATTCACGGAACATGCCCCAGAGGACGGGTCATGATAGATATATAACTCCCACCTTTTCTTTTCATTACAATAAACCATCACTCCCCTTTATCATAATATTTGATATAATCAATGCAAGGGTATAAAAGTGTAATTGGAATACCTCGGCTTCCAAAAATTTTAGATGTTTTCCAGTTTTGATATTTATACAAAGAACTTATCTCTAGTAGTTTTTTCACATGCTATCTCCCCAACAAGGGATGCACTTTATTATTCACCATAGAAATTAGGACATACCAAGATTAAAACTCATCAATATCCCACTTTTAAAACATCACCTTAGATTCCATGAATGTTTGTTAAATTAAAAGGAACCATGTAATGAGGATGAACCTATTAGTTCTATAGTTAAAACAACAAGGATAAGAGTTTCCTCTTAACCATGATCTTTCATTCCTTCTAATATCTTTGGGGAGAATTCTTCTTGTTTCCTTTCCTATTATGATCCTTCCTAGTTTCTTGGTCATTTTATTCCATTCAACTATTTCCTTGTGTGGGTCTTTCTTCTTCACATCATCTATCAAGGAAAATTAATTTTATGGTGATTTAATGAACTTTCTAATCATCTCTTATTGATATAGTAAGATAATAATACAGTAATTTATTCCATGTCTAGTATTATTTCACCTTCCACACATATTCTCTTAAATATTTGGGTCATATTTTTTAAATAACCTCTCATGAAATTTTATAACTTCATGTGAAATAACTTATTTCCCATTAAATCTAGTATTTTATTATTCTTTATCCATTTTCTATCCATTACTATGTGGTATGGAAAATAATTAAGCACCCAAAATTACCATACAAAAATGTCTTAGGGTTTCCACATTGTTTATTAATAGTATTTGAACAACATGAATTTTCTTTATTCACCTTATTATTCAATTTCACTTCACATCATAGGGAATATGTTCAGGTATACAAGTCACAAATTATTTAGATCTATGACCATTATAATAAAATATAATATTTATTTCATCTGAGCTTTCATACTTGTTTTCTGTTGGAAAATAAGATTAATTTCTAGTGTCACGACCCCCTACCCACAAAGTGTACCCCTCCTGGGCCGGCAATGTGAGAAGGGAGATAATGACCCCCGAGTCCCGCCTCCAGTAGGCCCCGGGTTGGCGACTAGCACCGAGGGTATAATACCTCAAGCCATTACAGCCCATACGCCGAGTAAGGATTCTCAAGCCATCATAGCCTATACACGTTACACCTATAGTAGTCCGTAGGATACTATATCCAGAATATATGTGTGTGAATAACCACAAGCCATTATAGCCCTCTACACACATATATGGGGTAACTAACCGTTGTGCCTCATGGCACAAGTATCTACCAAGAGAAGAGAGCGGAGCCAAAGGGGGTAGTTAGCCATTCAACCTCCCATCAGAATGTTGGGGAAAACACCCCCCCCCCCCAGGGCTCAGAATCCCCGGGGTGTCAGTTTCCCTTACCGACAGGGTGGAGTAGCATATAGAAACACAAAAAGTACAAAAAATATAAGTAACTCACATCCACACTATGGGCATTACCTAGTCTTAAATACAACTGTAGTTAACGTCTCTCAAACTCCAGGCTGATACTTCTAAGACTAGGTATCCTATAAGCACACAAACATTTGAAGAGATTTATTAGATTACTCCATTCTCATTTTATCAGTTCTACTATACGTTAATCAATTCTTTAAACATTAATTAAGAATGATCAATTCCACATCAAACTGAATTGGCATCACATTCAAAAACAACTGCTCCTTTTTAAGATTCACATCACCTTTAAATTCCAGTTTCTCCATCCCCGTGGATTTTCACCATTTAATCAAACATTCATTACAGAATTACTTTTCCACATTCCCAGGCATTCTAGAAAAACATCCTATGCTTCTAAACACAAAGGAGGCTCAACACGGTGAATAGATGTACTACCCGTCGAGTCTTTTCCGCCTATAGAAAGAGAATATACCCATTCTCCCTCGAGAGGCTAAACACAGAAAGCACGTGGCATACCCCGTGCGTCTTCACCTCCTTCGGAAGAAGGGTAGCAGGACCAGATGCCTTGAGCAGTGGGGAAAAGCAAAGCAGATTAACATTCAAGAAAACCGCAAGCAACCAGTAACCACATCCATCCCATTCCATCACCTCTGGTGTCCTCCCCGACACCCTTATGCATAAACTGATGCATCTCGCCACACTAGGCGTCATCCGCTGCCACAACCACAAGGCCTCCACACCTCCACATATCACAACAGCCATCCAGGCTCACATCACAATACAAATAGCAGAAAAACAACAATCACAACCATGGGCTCTTGACCCATTAGCAAACAAGAGAGTAACTCAGAACCCCTTTTTAGAAATTCCCACATAAACTGTTATCTAATCCATATTGAATTAAAATATTTGTTATTCGTAGGTTCCAATCACGGATACCAAAACAGCAAGCTATTATAATTAAACAACCATGCTTCCTTCCCTAATTTTATTATCCTCAAATTAGAACAACTACAACAATGGAAAAACAAGATTAATTTACATGCCTCTTTATCTTTCCAATTAATTAACAATTAATTCCGGCTTTACGTTCATTATCAATTTCAATCATGAACGAACAACAAATCAAAGAAAACATAGATATCACTATATCTAGGAAAACATGAGGCAAACCGTTATCACGGTATAAAGCAACAACATGCGATCAAACAATTCTTTTAATCTGGTTCAAGTATTTAATTAGGTCAATTTCATTGTGATCCAAAGGAATAAATCATGCTAATTCTACGATTGCACATACACAATTAGAGAATCCATGAATCCCCTACTTCGAAGAGTTCTTGATATCCTTTATCCACACAGTGGGCCACAATCCTTCTCTCGCGACAACTTATGTGGAAGAATGATCGACACAGCTTGGTTGCATCAAAAACAAAGCAGAACCAATCCTAGGAGTAAAGATTGATTGTGCAACTCCTACGGAAAGGGTTGAAAGGTTCTAGCACCTCTTAGTTGAGAACAAAGGGAAAGAATAAGGGAGAATGATATCTCGTCCCTTTTTAAGATTTAACGAGGTGACAGTTTATGATCTGGTGAATTCTCCATTAAAAACGGATCGTATTAACCCCCGCGGTTTGACCAAGTAAAACATTCCAAGCCTTAGGAATAATTAATATAGGATTTATGGCATTTGAATCGGCCTTAAGAGCCCTTAAAATAAGGCTTTAAATGTATTTTACGTCAAAGGAAACGTCAAAAGGGGCAAAACTGTAGGAGTCTGGAAACACTGTTCACCCACCGTTACTGTACATGAAACCCATTTGTGAAACTGATCTGTCACACCGATCTGTGAAGCCGATCTGTGAAACCAATCTGTGAAACTGATCTGTCACACCGATCTGTGAAACCGATCTGTGAAACCGATCTGTGAAACCGATCTGTGAAACTGATCTGTCACACCGATCTGTGAAACCGATCTGTGCAACCGATTTATGAAACCAATCTGTGAAACTGATCTGTCACACCGATCTGTGAAACCGATCTGTGAAACCGATATCTGAAACTGATCTGTTACACCAATCTGTGAAACCGATCTGTGAAACCTATCTGTCAGACCGATCTGTGAAACCGATCTGTCACACCGATCTATGAAACCGATCTGTGAAACCGATCTGTCACACCGATCTGTGAAACTGATCGGTGAGACCGATCTGTCAGACCGATCTGTGAAACCGATCTGTCAGACCGATCTGTGAAACCGATCTGTCACACCGATCTGTGAAACTGATCGGTGAGACCGATCTGTCAGACCGATCGGTGAGACCGATCTGTTACTGTTCATAAAACTGGAAACACTGTTCACAGAACTGGAAAATTGGCAAAGTGTTGGGGATAAGTCCCCTTGACCTCCCAGAACACCTCCAACACCAACATTTCACAAAGTAATGGACCAGAGAGGTCTGGGCCATTACATTAGATACCTCCCAAAACATTCTCGTCCTCGAGAATTAAAAACCAACCCAGATGAAAAGGGGGGTCCAAACAACCACCCCATAAGATACCTCTCAGGGGAAAACCACCATGAGTTGTTCAAAAGCTAGAAAAAAACTACGACATCCGAGAGTATAGAAACAGACAATTCATAACCAAACAATTCAAACATAACATCTCATCAAAGGTACATAAATAAAACATGAAAGGTCCAACAAAAAAGAAAACATCATTAAACGAAAGGAGTTAAACATTAAACAACTCTGGGTACTGAGCACGTATCTGTGACTCACGCTCCTAGGTACTCTCCTCCATGCCACCGTGTCTCCACAAGACACGAACTAAGGGGATAGAACTCCCACGCAACACTTTCTCCTTGCGGTCTTGGATCTCCACAGGTCGCTCCTCGAAGGTTGCATCATCGTTAACATCAATCTCTCCCCAATCGATAACATGAGATTCATCATGAAGATAACGATGGAGCTGTGATACATGTAAAACATCATGTATCCGACTCATATGAGGGGGAAGTGCTACTCGATACGCCACAGCTCCAACACGAGCTAACACCTCGAAAGGCCCAACAAACCGGGGAGAAAGCTTACTTCAACGACCAAACCTTCGCTGCCCACGATGGGAAGTCACCTTTAGAAACACATGATCCCCAACATTAAACTCTAACGGTCTCCTTCTTTGATTAGCAGAAGATTTCTGACGATCTTGTGCTGTCTTCATCTTCTCACGAATCACTTGAACCATCTCTGTCGTATTCTGCACTAGTTCTGGTCCGAGAATTGCGGACTCTCCGACCCCAGTCCAGCACAACGGAGAACGGCATGGCCGTCCATACAAGGCTTCAAACGGCGCCATGCCGATGGTAGAGTGAAAACTATTATTGTAAGTGAACTCTACCAAGGGTAAGTGATTCGTCCATGAACCTCCAAAATCAAGAACACAAGAGCGCAACATGTCTTCAAGAGTCTGGATGGTTCACTCTGTCTGACCATCCGTTTGAGGATGAAAAGTAGTGCTAAGGCAGATTTGAGAGCCAAAAGCATGCTGGAGACATCTCCACACCCTAGAGGTAAAACGAGGATCTCGATCCGAAATGATCGTCTTAGGAACTCCGTGAAGCCTCACCACCTCCTCCAGATACTACCTCGACAAAACCTCCACTGAGCTCGACTCCTTGAATGCTATGAAGTTGGCCGATTTAGTTAAACGATCCACTACAACCCATATAGCATCATGTCCTCCCGGAGCTCGAGTTAAACCTGTAACAAAGTCCATTGAGATGTCCTCCCACTTCCACTGAGGAATCTCTAAGTGCTGGAGAAGACCACCGGGAACACGGTGTTCGGCCTTCACCTTCTGGCAGACTAAACATCGAGACACACATTCTGCAACTGTATGCTTCAGCCCCGGCCACCAAAACTGACAACTCAAGGATCGGTACATCTTCGTCACACCAGGATGTACCTCCAGGGGTGAACTATGGAACTCTCGGAGAATCGTCTCGCGCATCGCCAAGGGAACAAAAAGCCTTCCATGATACAACACTCGGTGTTGTTCATCCTCCGACCAACCATCAGGGAACTCACCACATACAACTCTGTCTCTCCAAACTTCCACCTCTAGATTACCCAACTGAGACTCTTCCACCTTCTGCATCAGGGATGACTGCACCGTCATCTGGAAAAGGCAACCTCTTCCCCCAACTTCTCCCATATCAAGATGCAAAGCTGATAGCTCTTCCATCACTCTCCAGGAATCACCAGATTCACGCACAACATCATTACGTGACTTTCGGCTCAGTGCATCAGCAACAAAATTTCCCTTCCCAGGTGTATACGATATTTCAAAGTCGTATTCCTGCAAGAACTCCATCCACCGACACTGCCGCAAGTTCAAATCCTGTTGAGAGAAAACATACCTCAAACTCTTATGATCGGTGAAAACCACAAAGCGCTCGCCAATGAGGTAATGTCTCCACAACTTCAGCGCAAACACCACGGCTGCCAACAAAAGATCATGGGTGGCATAGTTGCATTCATGGGGATGCAACTGCCGAGACCCATAAGAAACAACTGACCTCTGCTGCATGAGAACACAGCCTAGCCCCAGATGTGAAGCATCACAGAAAACATCAAACTGGTCTCCCTCTGCTGGAAGACAAAGGACTGGAGCACTCACCAACTTCTCCTTTAGATACTCGAAAGCTGTCTGACACTGATTAGTCCATATGAACGCTTGATCCTTCCTGGTCAAAGCTATCAGAGGAGTCGCAACTCGGGAGAAATTAGCCACAAACCTCCTATAATAGCCTGCGAGACCAAGGAAACTTCACACCTCTGACAAGGTCTTGGGGGCTGGCCAAGACACCACTGCTTCTATCTTCGAAGGATCCATAGCTACTCCCTGTTGGGACACAACATGTCCCAAGAAACGAACTTCTCGAGCCCAGAACTCACACTTGGACAACTTCCCAAACAACCGATGTTGGCGAAGAACTCCCAAAACGGCTTGTAGATGCTCTGAATGCTCCTCTTCAGATGTGGAGTACACAAGGATGTCGTCAATGAAAACCAAAACAAACTTGTCCAGGAATTCACAGAACACAGCATTCATCAACCCCATGAAAACAGCTGGAGCATTTGTCATGCCGAATGGAATTACAACAAACTCATAATGCCCATGATGACAACGGAAAGCAGTCTTCGGGATATCCTCATCCTTTACACACATCTGATGATATCCTGACCGCAAGTCGATCTTTGAGAACCAACTTGCACCCTTCAGTTGACCGAATAGGTCATCAATCCGTGGAAGAGGATAGCGATTCTTTATTGTCACTTTGTTTAATCGACGATAATCGACGCACAACCGAAAACTGCCATCAGCCTTTTTCACAAACAAAACTAGTGCACCCCAAGGTGACACACTTGGCCGAACAAAACCACACTGCAACAGACCATTGAGCTGAATACGTAGCTCTCATAACTCAGAAGGGGCCATCCTATACGGAGACATAGATATAGGAGACGCTCCTGGTTGTAGCTCGATCCCAAACTCGATCTCTCGTCGAGGGGGTAAGGATACAACCTCTTCTGAAAAGACATCAGGGTACTCCTCTATGACCCTAGGAAACGCCAACTGTTGAACCTCTGAAGAACTCAGCGTCATCCCAGCCATCATGGATGATAAGGATGGAACTCGTCTATGACTCATCCGAGGATCTCTCTCACCAAAAAACACCACTTTCTCTCCATCTTCATCAAAGAAAACGACCTTCCTCCTGTAGCAATCCAAAATATCCTGCACTGAATACAACCAATCCATGCCGAGGATGACATCATATGGTTATATTCATAAACATAGGAAATCTCCCCAAGAGCGGTGCTGCCCCAACACTAGCTCACAGTCTCTACATACTTCAAACAAGCTAGCTCGACCTCCAACTGGCGTAGTCAACGCCAAGGGCACTGGAAGCCTCTCTACCTCAAGTCCCAAAGCGTGGACAAGGGTAGGGGATATAAAGGAGTGTGTTGCTCCTGAATCAAACAAGGCATACACCAAGGTAGAAAACAAGCAAAGGGTACCTCGGACGACGTCTGGATCGCCTGGAGATGGCAACGCTAGAGCATGAAGCTGACCACGAGCACCTCCACGGCCTCTCTGACCCTGATGACGACCACCACCACGGCCACGCTCTGCTCTCTGAGGACGGGGAGCATCATGGGGCTGTCCTCTGCCTGCTCCATCTACCCTCGGGTGATCTAAAGCTGGTGCAACCTGCTGCTGCTGCCTCGGCTGGAATTGCCTCAACGGAGGAACCTGGAGTGGAGCGCTTGGTGCACGATGACTGCTCTGAAAAGTCGGGCACTCCCGCTGCTGATGACCACGACCACCATAAGAAAAACAAGCGCCTGATCCATTGGCATAGGCCTGAGAGTTGCTGCCTCCGTAGAAACAAGATGGGAAGGGATGGGACCTACCCCCAGGTGAACGGAAACCCTTCTGTCCGGAAAACCAGGAACCCCGAACCACAGCTCTACTTCGTGAGGAATCATGACGATTCCCCTCTCGTGACGATCCAGTCCTAGCCAAAGTCCTCTCAACAACCTCTGCCCTCGCCAGCACCTCAAGATATGTCTTCAGCATAAATGGGGTGACCTGGCGCTGGATCTCTGGATGCAAAGCCTCCTCGAAATTCCTCGCCCTGGCCTCATCATCTGGTAACAGGTCTGAAGCATATTGTAGAAGGTTCCTGAAACAGATTCCAAACTCTCGAACACTGGAGCTCCCCTGCCGAAGGGTGAGAAGCTCCTGGCGACTGGACACCTTCGCAGTCGATGAAAGAAACTTGACTCTAAACCTGTCTCGAAACTCCTCCCACGAGATCGCTGACTCCTCACGATCACCGAGGAACAAGAACCACCACTGCCTCGCTGCTCCATGCAGCATCGTCACAACCAAGGACACCCAGTGTTCCATCCAAGCATGAATCGAACTGAAGCCTATCTCGATCTCCTCCAACCAGTCTTCTGTGACTACATCTGAAACGGAGCCCTCGTACTTCTGTAGACTCTGGCGCTGAAACTGTCGAAGTGTCTTCCTCCAAGTGTCATCGTCGTCAACCTCTAGCCGATGGCGATCTGTTGGAACAGCCTGCTGGGCATCTTCTGCGCAAACCTGATGAGGACGTCGACCTAGAGCCATACTTGTAAAATAACAACTGTTAGAGCTCCTAAGCCTGGAATATGGAATACTCAACATTAATTAATTAATTGTTTTGTTTTATTAATTTTAGGTTACCAATCCCAAGGTCTACCCATTCAAACACAAGCGCAAAGAATAATGATGCATGATCCTTTCCTAGGTCTCTACCCTGCAACCAGTATCACTTTGTTTAGTAGCCATCGTAAACTTAAAGGTCCGTGCAACAGATCATAGGGGGCCCTGAACGCCTATGTCTCTGTCGGTATCCATTGTTTACCCCACTTGCTAAACATGAATGACACCGTTGCCCTACCATCCCATGCATCCTCACCTATGCCTAACTCCAAACTCCATCCTATCCCTCAACCAGACCTCTGATACCACTCTGTCACGACCCCCTCCCCACAAAGTGTACCCCTCCTGGGCCGGCAATGTGAGAAGGGAGATAATGACCCCCGAGTCCCGCCTCCAGTAGGCCCCGGGTTGGCGACTAGCATCGAGGGTATAATACCTCAAGCCATTACAGCCCATACGCAGAGTAAGGATTCTCAAGCCATCATAGACTATACACGTTACACCTATAGTAGTCCGTAGGATACTATATCCAGAATATATGTGTGTGAATAACCACAAGCCATTACATCCCTCTACACACATATATGGGATAACTAACCGCTGTGCCTCATGGCACAAGTATCTACCAAGAGAAGAGAGAGGAGCCAAAGGGGGTAGTCAGCCATTCAACCTCCCATCAGAATGTTGGGGAAAACACCCCCCCCCCAGGGCTCAGAATCCCCGGGGTGTCAGTTGCCCTTACCGACAGGGTGGAGTAGCGTATAGAAACACAAAAAGTACAGAAAATATAAGTAACTCACATCCACACTATGGGAATTACCTAGTCTTAAATACAACTGAATCTAACGTCTCTCAGACTCCAGGCTGCTACTTCTAAGACTAGGTATCCTATAAGCACACAAACATTTGAAGAGATTTATTAGATTACTCCATTATCATTTTATCAGTTCTATTGTATGTTAATTAATTCTTTAAACATTAATTAAGATGATCAATTCCACATCAAACTGAATTGGCATCACATTCAAAAACAACTGCTCCTTTTTAAGATTCACATCACCTTTAAATTCCAGTATCTCCATCCCCGTGTATTTTCACCATTTAATAAAACATTAATTACAGAATTACTTTTCCACATTCCCAGGCATTCTAGAAAAACATCCTATTCTTATAAACACAAAGGAGGCTCAACACAGTGAATAGATGTACTACCCGTCGAGTCTTTGCCGCCTATAGAAAGAGCATATACCCATTCTCCCTCGAGAGGCTAAACACGGAAAGCACGTGGCATACCCCGCGCGTCTTCGCCTCCTTCGAAAGAAGGGTAGCAAGACCAGCTGCCTTGAGCAGTGGGGAAAAGAAAAGCAGATTAACATTCAAGAAAACCGCATGCAACCGGTAACCACATCCATCCCATTCCATCACCCCTGGTGTCCTCCCCGACACCCATATGCATAAACTGATGCATCTCGCCACACTAGGCGTCATCCGCTGCCACAACCACAAGGCCTCCATGCCTCTACATATCACAACATCCATCCAGGCTCACATCACAATACAAACAGCAGAAAAACAACAATCACAACCATGGGCTCTTGACCCATTAGCAAACAAGAGGGTAACTCAGAACCCCTTTTTAGAAATTCCCACATAAACTGTTATCTAATCCATATTGAATTAATAGATTTGTTATTCGTAGGTTCCAATCACGGATACCTAAACAGCAAGCTATTATAATTAAACAACCATGCTTCCTTCCCTAATTTGATTATCCTCAAATTAGAACAACTACAACAACGGCAAAACAAGATTAATTTACATGCCTCTTTATCTTTCCAATTAATTAACAATTAATTCTGGCTTTACGTTCATTATCAATTTCAATCATGAACGAACAACAAATCAAAGAAAACATAGATATCACTATATCTAGGAAAACATGAGGCAAACCGTTATCACGGTATAAAGCAACAACATGTGATCAACTAATTGTTTTAATCTGGTTCAAGTATTTAATTAGGTCAATTTCATTGTGATCCAAAGGAATAAATCATGCTAATTCTACGATTGCACATACACAATTAGAGAATCCATGAATCCCCTACTTCAAAGAGTTCTTGACATCCTTTATCCACACAGCGGGCCACAATCCTTCTCTCGCGACAACTTATGTGGAAGAATGATCGACACAGCTTGGTTGCATCAAAAACAAAGCAGAACCAATCCTAGGAGTAAAGATGGATTGTGCAACTCCTACGGAAAGGATTGAAAGGTTATAGTGCCTCTTAGTTGAGAACAAAGGGAAATAACAAGGGAGAATGATATCTCGTCCCTTTTTAAGATTTAACGAGGTGACGGTTTAAGATCCGGTTAATTCTCCATTAAAAACGGATCGCATTAACCCCCGCGGTTTGACCAAGTAAAACATTCCAAGCCTTAGGAATAATTAATATAGGATTTATGGCATTTGAATCGGCCTTAAGAGACCTTAAAATAAAGCATTAAATGTATTTTACGTCAAAGGAAACGTCAAAAGGGGCAAAACTGTAGGAGTCTAGAAACATTGTTCACCCACCGTTACTGTACATGAAACCGATCTGTGAAACCGATCTATGAAACTGATCTGTCACACCGATCTGTGACACCGATATGTGAAACCGATCTGCGAAACTGATCTGTGAAACTGATCTGTCACACCGATCTGTGAAACCGATCTGTGAAACCGATATGTGAAACCAATCTGTGAAACTGATCTGTCACACTGATCTGTGAAACCGATCTGTGAAACCGATCTGTGAAACCGATCTGTCACACCGATCTGTGAAACCGATCTGCGAAACCGATCTATGAAACTGATCTGTCACACCGATATGTGAAACCGATCTGTGAAACCGATCTGTGAAACCGATCTGTCAGACCGATCTGTGAAACTGATCTGTCACACCGATCTATGAATCTGATCTGTGAAAGCGATCTGTCACACCGATCCGTGAAACTGATCGGTGAGACCGATCTGTCAGACCGATCGGTGAGACCGATCGATGAGACCGATCTGTCAGACCGATCTGTGAAACCAATCTGTCAGACCAATCTGTGAAACCGATCTGTCACACCGATCTGTGAAACTGATCGGTGAGACCGATCTGTCAGACCGCTCGGTGAGACCGATCTGTTACTGTTCATAAAACTGGAAATACTGTTCACAGAACTGGAAAATTGGCAAAGTTTTGGGGATAAGTCCCCTTGACCTCCCAGAACACCTCCAACACCAACATTTCACAAAGTAATGGACCAGAGAGGTCTGGGCCATTACATCTAGTCACATATTTATTTCATTGAAAATATATTCTTATATTCTCATAACATCTCCCCCTTGGTTCATTCCTCTTTCCTGGTAGTGATATATTGAACCATAAAGTGTAGGATTTGTGTCCAAACACCACAAAACACTAGTATTATCCTCTGAATATTGATCTCCCATGCTAATAATAGGTTTTTCCTAATGATTATTATTGTTGTATTTTTGATGAAAATTGAGCCTACCATTACCTAGGAATTACTATTCCTCATGAGATATTACTCTCTTATTTTAAATATAGGAGAGTATTTTTCACTATTAATCTTAGTCTATATAGGTTTAAATTGTGTTTTAAAACCTATAATATTAGAGATAATAGGTTTACATTGGGATTGATTAAGAGAAGAAATAACTTATATCTTTGGACCCTTCTTTTCTGTAGCCTAAGATGACTCAAATTTAGCATTAAAATCTTATTGAAATCTTCTATGATCTTTTTAAATTAATTTAATCTTAAAAAACATTGACTATATCTCAGTATGCTCTTCTAATTTCATAACAATATTTTTCTGAATATCTAATACAATTTTCTCTAGCTCAATTATTCTTTGTTTTTCTTTCCTGGATCTCATAAAATTAAGTTTCTTTTTTCTTGACATACATCTTTTTTCCTCAACTATCATAGAATTTTCTTTCATAATATTTGTCTTCCCCTTTTTGAGTTATGTGTTCTCCTCAAGATAATATTCTAACTCATTCATCAAAATATATTACAAAACTATCCAATCTCATTCATCATAATCACTTCTTGAAGTTTTAAAAAAAAATTCAAAATGATCCATAAAATTGAATTCATATATTATTAGTTGATTGATGAGGAGTCAAAATTTTCTTTCTTTGCTTATCAAATTTATTATTTTTTTACTGGAGCACTTCCTATTGATTCTACATTATTTAATTGATTCTTCTAAGATTTTTCCCCAATTATTATTATGAGGTTTCTCATTATATTAATTTGAATTATGTTATTTATCCTTCTTCTTGGAGGTATTTATAGAAAATCATCTAATTCCATCATAATTGTAGTACCTAAGTACTTTCAGGGATTTTTCTTTCCATTATCCATATTTGATCCATTTTTAAAATAGATAAAAAATTATATTGATGTATTTATCATCTTCATCATCATCAAATTCACTTGACTATGCAAGTTCATTATATCTGATTATGATCTTTCTCATGGAATCCATTTGACTATATTTTTTAAAAATTGTTAATTTCTCATTTCATAAGGAATTACAATATTATATAATTCATCATGTGTAAGATAAAATTTATCTTCTAAACCTACAACATTTAGATCAAACCAATTTAGAAAATTTCTCATAATATTTTTAATAATTATGGAATCATTTTGATTTTCTTCAAATCCCTATATATTGATTATTATTTCATCAACTCTAGTAAAATAGCCATCAATATTTTCTTTATTATTAATTTGAAAATCCTCAATCTTCTTCCTCAAATTTTTAATTTGGACTCATTGACTTTCACATCACCTTAACAAATTCTCTCTAATTTATACTAAATTTCTTTGAAAGTATGAAGTCCCATAATTTTTTATATATTTTTTGAAAGATACATGAAAATAGAATTTTTATCTTTTCTATCAACTTCCATAGTTCACTTATCATAAAGGGACATAGGATAACCATCATAATGATGTGAAATCCCACTGATGCAATATATCGTAATTCTAGATTAAGTGAATGAAGATATGGTAACATCATTTTCTTCTACATGTGATTGTTCTTGTTATCAAATATCTGAACTCCCTTGATATTGACTGAATTAAAATTTTCCGTCCTAAAAAATTCTTGGATATAAATAAAAGAACTTAGTTTTTCTCCAATACGAACTGAAGTTCTTAGATATGGTTAGATCACTGAGAGGGGTGGGTGAATTAGTGTTAATTTTTTTGAATTTTTTATTTTTAATTAAAACTATATGATTGGTTAGGATCTCAATCCAACCAATCCGTATCCCTCGGCCTTTCTCAAAAGTTAAAAAAATTAAATGGAACAGTTCATGATAATTTTTGAAAAGTTTTTCCTTGGTGTGAGAGCCTTCTCCTTGTTGGTATTGTTTAGACCCCATCCTACTAATCACAAAATCTACACTATAAATTCAAGTGGTTACACTATTAATTTTTATCAATCTCATAAAAATAGAATTTCAATATGACCTTTCTGGAGTCCCATAAGAAACTAAAACTCCTCACTACCTATTATAAAATATTCAAACCAAAATAAAAGGAATATCACCTTTTTTCTAAAGGTTTTTTCTGCTCTAATAGATATAGATATTATTCCTTAATAATTTTGGATAAATTAAACCTTACATGAAAACATATTCAAGAAAAATTATTTCTATTAATGATGATTAAAATAATCAGGTTTCCCACAATCTTCAAATCATCAAGGATCAAATTCTTCCTCAGAAATCACTGAATTCTCAGGCATAAAAGTCTCATTCGTCACTCTAAGAATTCCTACCTTCAGTCTATTTTCTATCTCTATAAATCTATTATCATTATTAGCTTAGTAAAACCTATTTTCATGAATATTTCTCACCTTACATCAAGGCATTTCTTAATAAATAATATTTTAATTATTTTTAATATAACACTCAGTATGAAAAAACTCAAATGGTTTATGTAACAACTATTACAGAGGATTTGTTTCATTTAAATATTATATATTGAAGGAAAAATAAGGTAAATTTTATTTCATCGATTCAATTATTCATTAGCATAGGATATTTTATTATTCATAAACTTTTCGTAGAAAATTATTCATAAGAAAGATACTTGTAAGATTATTTTTCATGAATATATCATTGCATCAAATAATAATCGTCAAAATTGTTTATCTCAAACAAATTCCCCACATATTGTGTTATATACACTAATTCTTCATGTACTATAGTTCATTACTTAGTATTTAGAACTCAACTAGATTTAAATATCTTCAAATCTATATGACCTCTTCTCAAGAATTAAGAAGACCTTAATAGTCCTATTGAGGGATATTTATCGTCAATAATGAACCGTTTTATACTTTAGTTGTAACACACCATGAATTTACAAATAAATTTGATATTGAATGTATGAAAACACCAAGTATCTATGAAAAGACACTTTTTTTATAACCTAGCCAATGAACATAATTTTTCTACTTCAGTGGTTTGAATTTCAAAAAACCCACATACATGATTTCAATCAGTATGATATTTAGAGCTTGATAGGATAAACTTAAATTCTTTGTGAATAGTATCTTACCCTTATGAATAGTAACATACCCTTATGAATAGTAATGTACCCTCATGAATAGTAATATAACCCTTGTGAATAGTTACCTCACCCATGAATGTATTTATAAAATCTACACACCTTATAAATGAGATTGAATGTTAAAAAAATTATTAATTAATTGTTGGATGTTTTTTGAGTAATAAATATTTAATTCCAATTGATAAATTATTTTAATAAAAATTAAATATTCATTAAATTTATTACTAAAAAAATATTTTTCCTCTTATTATCTTAGAATAATTTTATTATACCTCAATTAATTTTTGAAAGTATTATAAAATCAGTTTAAAATTTATTCTGTAATTTTCATGTAAATAATGAATTTATTTAAAAATTAAATTTAACATATTCATAAAATTATTTTGATAAAATCAAGTCCATTTTTTAAATATAAATGTCTAAAAATTGTTATGGTGAATTTTTAGTATGTTTCTAAAATACTTGAATTTTTTGTGAATAGTAAAATACGATAATTAACGATAAATGTTAAGTACATGATTTATTGAGTCATAGGTGATGTATGGATGATGTAAGAACACATGGTCTAAACTCACATGCACTTATTACTATTTTTAGTCATAAAAATTAACCCTATTGCACGTCTTTAGAAAAATAATAAAATAATTAATAAGATATTCAAAAACCACTCATCTCCTCCACTATAAAAAAACCACCCCTCACCCCCTCTTCCCCTCACACCACTCAAGTTTTGAGCCTTGAATATGTTATATAGAATAATATTCCCAATACCCTTTCCCACATCCAAGACCATATGGTCTCACCAAAAGTCAAAAACCAAAGGCCTTAATGAGGTTTTAAAGGAGGAGTACTCAAGAGGTAAACCTCTCTTCCTTTTTATTTAAATTTCTTTTACAAGTTCCATTATTTTGTTTCTCTATCCTCACCAACCCTAATCTAAATGATAATATAAATCCAATATATTAAATTTAGTATTAATTTTTTATGAAAATTTAATATTTTATCATCATATCTCTTTCCTCATCCTCTCATATTAAAAATGGATACAATGTCTGAGATGCGTTAATTTATCACATTCAAGGACGATGAGTTTTAAATTTCTATTAACATCTTCAATTCTGGTCCTGAAACCATTTTTATGGTTGAAAAATATCATAATAAATTTAATATATGATACTTTATGGTCTATAATCATTTTTTTCACATGGTATTATATTATACAACAAAATGAGTACATGGTGATTGAAAAACCACCAAATTAATCCAAGCATTATCATGAAAATTTTATCTAATGATTCATCCTATCACAAAATAAAAAGATGGTTTATATGATAATTTAACATTCCGGATTATCATTAATAACTCAAAAATTAAATTCTATATTTCAATTTCCATTTTACATGAACATCCATACTCTTATACAAACGAACTGATCATGAAAACTAAGATAATGTGCACTCCCTAATGATGAAATTAAATCTCTTAACCCATATAAAAGGACATAAATGAACATAATAAAAATATAAGAAATAAATTACATGAATATAAACATCTAGAATTATTAATTAATTAATCTAATTTGATTATTCAGTACATTAAGATCAAGTGCATAATACATTCGGTCCCAAGGTAAGAGTTTCTTCATCTTACTTCCATTTTTGGGAGATATTAATTATTCCCTACTACTAGTTGAGTATGGTGTATTTATACTTCCCATTGATATATAATATCATGAATATATTTATTATCATTATATTAAATGTATCATTCTATGATTATCAATTTTGGGGAATATGATTCAATTGATTATGAAGTGGTACCCAAACCTCCATTTTCATTTGGGTAAAATTTATTATCTACTTAACTCATTGAAATTCTTATTTATTATTTTTTACTCCTCATAAATTCTGTTTGAATGTTCTATATATGTGTAATAACCAGAATCCTTCTTTCAATTATGGGGATTTACATTTTTTAAAAGGTTCTTCCAGAAAAATCATCTTGAAATACAAACCTAATATAAGAGAACTTATCGAATTCTTACCTATGTTCAAGTACAATCTATAATATTTTTTTATCCACCATTATTTTTATAAAATGAATCATTTTATTATTAAAAAACTATATTATTTAAATTCTGGTTTTATACAATTATATTTCCAAAATAACTCTTCTTTTAATGTAAACGATTATTATTTTAAGAATTAATCGAAGATTTTAGAAGAGTATTTTCATTTATTTCAACACTCTTGTTGATTATTATGTATAATTGGGACTAATATTTATGATATAATATACCATATTTTTTTGTATGGTTTATTATTAGTTTGACTATGTATCTTCCAACTTGAAACCATTCACCATATTACTCTGAATGGTTAGTGTTTATGTTTGGGGAAAGTTATTTACATTTACTATATTAGTTTCAATATTAATGTATATATTGTTTATGTTTATCCCCATTCATACGAGGAAGGAATTGGACTTAGTTATTTATGTGGAGGTCCTGCTATATCCCCTCGATGAATCGGTAGGTCTCATGATACAAAACATAAATGGACTTGGATGAGGACTTGGCAATTTTTCAGATACAGTTTTGTCAAGGACTTAATAATTTTTATATGTATTGGCCAAGGCCTTGATGGTATATTTCAGAATTTATGACGTTTTACATTTCCCTCATTATGAAAATTGATAGTCCATGAGGTTATTTGACTATTAGAATACCCATGTTTATGATTTATTATGGCATTATTTATTCATCCCTTATTCCCTCCATATTTTGTTCAAGTTCATTTTTAAAGGAATGTATTTTTAGTTATTCACCATGCTTTATGTTTTTGTTTATGATATCTTCTATTGTATTTATTACCTTTACTGAGCATCTGAGATCACTGATTTCTTATTATTTTATTTTCCTAGGATGTGAAGATGTAAATTATTAAAGAACTATTGGGGTAACCTAGGAGTTATGGATGTTTTCAATGGATTTTCCATATTTTATTTCATTTCAATTTATAATGGTTCACCTATGTATGTATTTTGTTTTCCAGAACTACTAAACTAATTCATTCCTTTAGGATATTCATTTCTTATAATCATGCCAATGTAATGAAATAAGGCACTGGCTCCGGGCAACTGGGTTCGGGTCTTTAAAGTTGGTATTCTATGAAGTTTAGTAGAAAACATGGAAACTAGATTTAGAAAACATAGTTTAGGGAACAAAACCCAAAGATAGTATTTTAGGATATACATACAATAAAATCATGTAATTTTGATAAGGAATAGGTTATGGGCATATTTCTAGAAAATACATCCCTCTTTAGGCACTATAAGTGGACATGGTTTCAACACAAATGTACCACGAGGTAACAACTCCCACATGGTGTTTTGGGTTTGACCTGGGGTATCCTGGTAAATGAAAAAGGGCTTTACTATGCACCCATTTTGACACTCCCGAGGGATATTCTTGGGATAATTCACATTTTCTTTATAAACCATTATGAAGGAATTAAATGTAAATTTTTTCGCAATGAAACCATGTTTATTATTATGAGATTATCTGTGGATAACATCTCAATTTATTCTAAGTATTTTTATAATTTGATATTATACACTATGATTCATAACTTAATCTACTATATTCCATTATTTAGACATGGATCCTAGTTGAAGTAATGGAAACTACATGAACACGTGTATCCCATGTAGGGATTTCCCTCCAATTAAAGATAATGATGTTGGATTTGGTGCTACGATTGGTGATGGGAAACATATAACTATACTGGTATAGTTGACTCAGATTATGAATAATAACCTTAACTATATAGATCATATGGATCCACAATGTGGAGAATCTATGTTAGACTGATTTATGCGACTACAACTGTAACACCCTGAGCTTTCACGATACGCTTCTCTTTCAATAATGCAATAGCTTGCATTGTACGCACGTTCGAGATTCTAACACACCACGACCAATCAAAGTAGCAGTTATGAATAGTAATACCCACCTTTTAAAATTATATAAATTTTATATTTCAAAATGGACTTCGTTTTTGTATTCGGAATATCGAAATTATCCTAAGTTGAATATTTTGTAATTTTCTGAGAACTTCCAATTTTTTATGAATATTGAAAAATACGAAAAAACAACTTTTTTAATAAAAATAATTTATAGTGATAAATTATACTATTGAGTGGTTTTAAAGTATAGTTAGAATATATTTTTACCATTTTATCCAATGGTGTTCATTTGAATTAATTTCACTTTGAAATTGGACATAAACAATTGTCAATCTTTTGATATATATTGTTTCTTAAAAACACGCTATCTGTTGCGACAACATGAATTAATTATAAAATTAATTAATGAAAATTATATGTTGGAATTTTGTAAAATAGACATCATTTTTGAATTCAGAATATCAATTATAGAATAGGGTGAAATTTTGGCATTGTTCTGAAAAACATCAATTTTTGATGAATAGTGAAACCACTAAGTGGTAGTTAAAAAACTGATTTTTCATTTAAATGAATCATTACCACTTCTGTGATTTGATTTTAAAAAATACAACATACATGGTTGTCATTTGGAAGTAAAATGGGGTTCAATGGGATTAAAATATTTTTTTGTGAATAGTAACTTTTAAGTTTAATTAATCGTGATTAAAGGTAATTAGTGTAATGTAAGGTAAAGATAACGTTATAATAATATGAAATGGACTTTAAACTTGAACTACCCCTATTTTATGAGTCATGGAAGAGAAAGACAATCAATGGGTCAACTTGGGGACCCCAAGGAGTCACTTTTGTAGGAAAATCACATTAAAAACTTTTTATTTAATGTTAAAATAAAAATGTCACAAACATAAGTTGTTTTACTAAAACAATTTTTAAATAGGGTTATACAAGTCATATTTTTTACTATAAATATTCAATAGAAATATAAAACTATTTCCTACATCATGATAATTTTTTTATAATTTTTAGAAATTATATAAAGTAAAGTATTTATGACACCATGATGATGCAGCGATTACCTCATTATTTAACGATTTTAATAAAATGAAAAGATAATGTTAATTCTAAGACATAAACTTGTCAAAAACCTATTGGATGGGTATATTTAGAACCCTTATCACCTTATACTCGAAATATATAATTTTGGGACCTTTGAAATCCGAAAATCATTTCATAATAATGTAACATTTCATGAGTTTCCAAGAGTGCCCCTCCTCTCCTCTTATAAAAGGACCCCAACACTACAACCTTACTCACACCTTAAAAGCCATTTTTATCGGCAAAACTCTTCCCAAATACTCTCTAAACGTTCCTCTCTTACTCCTAGAAGCCTCACTTTGGGCAGAAGTCTTCCCAAGGATGTCTTTGAGCTCAAATCAAAACGAGTTACCCGTTTTAAAGGTAGTGTTTTCTCTTGTGTTCTAATGTTTTATTTTGCTTCTCCAACCCCCTAAAATCTTTTTATTCATTTCCTTTGTAACAAAACCAGTATCCTCAATATTCTAGGATGATTTTATAAGATGTATTCGAGCTACACTTACACACACCTACATCTAATGGTTAATGAACATACTGTTTCTGTGGTTGGTGAATTTCTGCCTCACGAAACGATGATTGTTCAACACTCATATAACACCTTAAAAAGTGTCCATTAAGATGTCACTATATTTATATATGATATATAATATGTTTATGTTTTACTTAAGCTTCTGTATTTTTCATTTATGGCATACCTTTATGGTTTCCATTATTGGTAAACGCGATAATTTCATTTTAGGAAGTGCGGACTACCGCCCCCTCAAAGTGATTTGAATCGTTAATGCCATATGTGGGATGTATAAAGGATGGAGTAAATGATATTATATATGATATTATACTGGAATTATAATGTGCCTTCGTATCATTATGATTTCATTCCATTAAATATGAAATAGAAATGAAAGTAGCGTTCATACGTACGTACGACTTACCGTCTCCATGAACGGTGCATTTCATTTCTTACTTATAAATGTTACGTAATATTATGAATGAATGTATATACTGGATATATATGATATATATGATATCTACATCATGAATATAATTCGTGATATAATGGATATTTCACCACATGAACAACTTGTAATTATAAGAAGTTTATTTTTGACTCAAGTACCAAAGATCGACAAAATGACCGTTATTAAATTAAATAATTACATAATGTTCATAACATAATAATAAGTGATATAAAAGGATTAATGAAAATGAAAAATGTTCTCAAACAAATAGAAATTAACTCTAGTTTATTATTCAGGATATTAAAGAACGATTGAGTCAAGTCGGACACGAGGTAAGGGAACTTCTTAACCCAATTTCTATTCTTTTGGTTAATCTCCTACTTTCAAATTATGTCATGATATTATTATGTATTATCTTGTATTTTTACTTTATTTATGAGTACTTATAGTAAATACACATAGTAGACCTATTTTATTTAAAAAATTATCTTTGTAAGGGACTTCGTCTCAATCACCATTCATTGAGGCATATTTTGTTTTATACACAAATTTATTTTATACGGTGTATAAACCCCTTTGAATTTTACTTTTATTCAAAAGGAATATTTTTATACGAAGCGTTTTTACTAAATGAAAAAAGGAATTTTTTTTCTTACGTATGCAAAGACAACGACTTCTCCGCCGCCATGACTATTATTTGATTTTCGGCTTCCCTTATATGCCACAACTATTTTTTAAAAGAAAAATAAATACCATGTTTTACTTTTCTTTTATTTTGGTATTGAAAATGGATTTGATAAAGTTTTTATTGTATCAATGTGTTGTATTGATATATTGTGATTGAAGTGTGGAAATATTATGTTTCATTTATGCATGTTATATGTGATACAAGTATGTTATGGTTTATGATATGATTAAACATGTTCATATAAGGAATGCATTGGACTTAATAAGTGACGGGTGGAGCCCATTATAGCTTCTCGATGCATCGATAGGTCTCATGAGACAAACTAGGGTCTTGGCACGAGGCCTTGACAAAATCTTATTTTTAGTCTTGGCACGAGGCCTTGGCTACGTGGTTATGATAGTCTGGCATTATGCATTCCATCATTATGAAAGTGGTTATTGATATTGCATGTGATTATTTGACTAGTAGAATATCCATGTGAGTAAGTAAATGGGATTATTTAATTTTTCCATATTATACCTAAGTTCATGTTTAAAAAGGCTTTTGTTTTAGTTATACATTTCCTTAAATGTTAATGTTTATTTATGAAAGCTTCCACAATATTGTTATCCTTACTGAGCATCTCAGCTCACCCCTTTCAATGTTTTCATATTTTCCAGGATGTGATGAAGTATTTTAAGAATGACCAGAGGGAAAGTCAGAAGAGGATATGAGTGTAGAATTTGGAGACTTTGTTATTGTAGATTTTCACATTATGATGTAATGTAACACTTATGAATGTATCTAGTGTTTCCAAGGCAACTAAACTAATCGGTCTTTCGAGGCTTGATCTTTTGTGATCATGCCCATGTTACGAAGTAATGCACCGACTCTGGGTAACTGGGGTCAGGGCGTTACAGTTGGTATCAGAGGCAGTTTAGTACTAAACTTGGATGCTAGATTTAGATAAACTCTGATTAGAGAACATAGCCCAAAGATAGACTTTGAGGATTAGTATAGAAGAACTTCCTAGAATTTTGGTATTATAGAGATTTTGTGAGTTTTCTAAGAAATACATCCCTGTCTGGATACGAGCAGGTAGAGGCGGCTCTGACACAGATGTACCTAGGGGTAAAACCCTAAAACACCACTTCGAGCTCGACTCGAATGAGAACTGGTGCACGACAATGGGCCTTGCTGCACTCTTGGTTACGACACTCCCGGGGGATATGCTTAGGATAATTATCATTTTCTTTACAAACCATTATGATGGGCTTATGAATATATACTTCCTTAAAAAAAACATTTTTATGATTATGGATTATATCCGTAAATAGTTCAATTTATGTTAAGTGTTTTGAATGTTTGTTATTATGTATTTTGATTCATAATCTAACCTAGTTTATGCCATTGTATAGAAATGGCGCCCAGTATAAGGAATGTGAACTCCATCAATACGTATGATCCAAAGAGTAAGAAGGATCACATCTTTCATGGTATTAAGCCAACATTTAGAAGGGAAATAGTCGCCCATGTGTTCTCAACATATGAAGAAATAGTATCATGTGTTAATAAGATAAGTAGAGAGTTCTCGGAGTCTTATGGATTTGAAGGGATGAAAGAGAAGAAAAGGATGGAAGAGATAATGATGGATAAAGGGATGAGGGAAAAGAAGAATTTTCCAATATGTGATAACTGTGGGAAGAAACACCTTAGAACTTGCCTGAAGGGAATGGGAGTTTATTATAAGTGTGGAGAAAAAGGACACCAAGTGCGTGACTTCAAGGGTAAGAAAAAGGTTTCAAATGTACAATGCTTCATCTGCAAGGAGTGGGGACACTACGCAAACCAATGTCCAAATCATCATAGTATGACCCAAATGAAGTTATTGGATAATAATAAAGTTATGATACTACCACAGATGAGGATGAATGACTAGAGTTATTATGTTGTTATTAAATAATTTTATCATTTGAGTGTTGTATCAATGATGTACTGGTTATAATAATTATGGATTATATAAGGATTGTACTGCAGTACTATTTAATCAAGGACTTGAGATTGTGTGGAACCAAGAAAAGTGACTCCATAGCAGGTTAAATTTTTGGAAAATATATGGTTGAGAGAAAGATAAACCATAATATGGTTCTGATACTGAGATAGTGATTTTGGAATAATACATGATTGATTTATTATTTTGGATATTCTTAACTTCCTTGAAACTGATTAATGATTTGTATACATTTTTGAATAGAGGGAGTATATCTAGTATTCTATAAGGAATAATGAATCATGAATGTAATCAATAAGGATTTATGGTAATTCAGTATGTTGCAGTGTTTTAAAAGAATACATGATGAAGGTGTTAACATGTTGTTACGTGAAAAAAATGATCTTTATTATGTTTACCTTCCGTATAAAATTTGGACTGTGAGTTGGAAAGAAGTATTTTGGATAACTATAAAGGTTGGAATGGATTAAGTTGATCTTCGGATAGTATTGTTTAAGGTTAAAACATTTATAAAGATTATTTTTGGAATATTGTAATACTATAGTTTTAGGAAAAGGACAACCTGCAGGGTGGGGCATAACCCATCGCATCAGACAAAGCTACAGGAATCGAACCCACAACCATAGTGCGATAGGACTTTATTACCTACCACTAGCCTATAAGAAGTCACAGGTTATTAAAAAATAGTTTTCCTAATCTAAATGGTATGTGTTAACATTTTTAACCTTGTACGATTAGGATAAATATAAAATTTTTGAGTTCTATTATCTTTTTGAGTAAAAGATGAGTTTGTGGTAGAAATTAGTTGAAGGATGAAACTCTACTTGTCAAGAATAAATATATATATACCTATATATTATTCTATGAATAAATTAATTCTTGAACTTTATAAAAGGGATATTAAAACAAAAAATGTGTTATCCTAATACCTTATGTCTTGTTTAACTGATAATATTTTAAATCAAAATAGATTGAAGGCTTTGAGGCCCTCAATTTTACACATGTTTGTGATTTATGACCTCAATCACTCTCTACAAATATTTACATTTTTCCTCCAATTATATGTCTCTAATTTCAACAATGTTATCCTTATCATGATCATAATTTTGTGGTGGCTTTTTCATTTCCCTTTCCCTCTTATTAAGGCTAAATTTTATGAACCTTATTTCCGATGTGGGTTTTCTACAAAGGTATTTTCTATTTTCAACCTTTTATTTTCAAAGAAAAATTTCAAATTACGAGGACACAATTTATTGAATGAGGGGAGAATGTATCACCCTGATCTTTCACGATACGCTTCTCTTTCAATAATGCAATAGCTTGCATTGTACGCAAGTTCGAAATTCTAACACACCGCGACCAATCAAAGTAGCAGTTATGGATAGTAATACCCACTTTTTGAAATTATATAAATTTTATATTTCAAAATGGCCTCATTTTTGTATTTGGAATATCGAAATTATCCTAAGTTGAATTTTTTGTAATTTTTTGAGAACTTCCAATTTTTTATGAATAGTGAAAAATACGAAAAAACAACATTTTTAATCAAAATAATTTATAGTGATAAATTATACTAATAAGTGCTTTTAAATTATAATTAGAATATATTTTTACCATTTTATACAATGGTGTTCATTAGAATTAATTTCACTTTGAAATTGGACATAAACAACTGTCAATCTTTTGATATATAATGTTTCTTAAAAACACGCTATTTGTTGCGACAATGAGAATTAATTATAAAATTTATTAATGAAACTTATATGTTTGGAATTTTGTAAAATAGAAATTATTTTTAAATTCGGAATATCAATTATAGCTTTGGGTGAAATTTTGGCATTGTTCTGAAAAACTTCAATTTTTGATGAATAGTGAAACCGCTAAGTGGTAGTTAAAAAACTGATTTTTCGTTTAAATGAAACATTACCACTTCTATGACTTGATTTTAAAAAATCCGACATACATGGCTGTCATTAGAAAGTAAAATGTGGTTCAATGGGATTAAAATAATTTTTTTTGGTGAATAGTAACTTTTAAGTTTAATTAATCGCGATTAAAGGTAATTAGTATAATTTAAGGTAAAGATAATGTTATAATAATATGAAATGACCTTTACACTTGTCCTACCCCTATTTTATGAGTCATTTCCAACCAAGAAAATCCATGGGACAACTTGGCGACCCCATGGAGCCACTTTGGTAGGAAAATGACATTAAAAACTTTTTATTTAATGTTAAAATAAAAATGTCACAACCATGAGTTGTTTTACTAAAAAAAATTTTTAAATGGGGTTATGAAAGTCATATTTTTGACTATGAATATTAATTATAAATATAAAAAGATTTCCTATATCATGATATTTTTTTTATAATTTTTAGACATTATATAAATTAAAGTATTTATGACACCATGATGATGTAGCGATTACCTCATTATTTAACGATTTAAATAAAATGAAAAGATAATGTAAATTCTAAGACTTACACTTTTCAAAAACCTATTGGATGGGAAGATTTCGTACCCTTATCACCTTATCCTTGAAATATATATTTTTAGGACCTTTCAAATCCGAAAATAATTTCATAATAATGTAACATTTCATGAGTTTCAAAGAGTGCCCCTCCTCTCCTCTTATAAAAGGCCCCCACTACTACCACCTTACTCACACCTTCAAAGCCATTTGGATCTGAAAACCTCTTCCCAAATACTCTCTCAACTTTCCTCTCTTACTCCTAGAAGCCTCACTATGGGAAGAAGTCTTCCCAAGGAAGCCTTTGAGCTCAAATCAAAAAGAGTTACCCGTTTTAATGGTAGTGTTTTCTCTTGTGTTCTAATGTTTTATTTTTCTTCTCCAACCCCCTAAAATCTTTTTATTCATTTCTTTTGTAACAACACAAGTATCCTCAAGATACTAGGATGTTTTTATAAGAAGGATTCGAGCTACACTTAAACACACCGACATCTAATGGTTAAAGAACATATTGTTTCTGTGGATGACAAATTTCTACCTCATGAAACGATGATTGTTCAACACTCATATAACACCTTAAAAGGTGTCGATTAAGATGTCACTATATTTATATATGATATATAATATGTTTATGTTTTACTTAAGCTTATGTAATTTTCATTTATGGCATACCTTTATGGTTTCCATTATTGGTAAACGCGATAATTTCATTTTAGGAAGTGCGGACCACCACCCCCTCAAAGTGATTTGAATCGTTAATGCCATATGTAGGATGTATAAAGGATGGAGTAAATGATATTATATATGTCATTATACTGGAATTATAATGTACCTTTATATCATTATGATTTCATTCCATTAAATATGAAATAGAAATGAAAGTAGCGTTCATGCGTACATACGGCTTACCGTCTCCATGAACGGTGCATTTCATTTCTTACCTCTAAATGTTACGTAATATTATGAATGAATGTGTATAATGGATATATATGATATATATGATATATATATCATGAATATAATTCAGGATATAATGGATATTTCACCACATGAACAACTGGTAATTATAAGAAGTTTATTTTTGACTCAAGTACCAAAGATCGAAAAAATGACCGTTATTAACTTAAATAATTACATAATGGTCATAACAAGGTAATAAGTGATATAAAAGTATTAATGAAAATGAAAAAGGTTCTTAGACAAATAGAAATTAACTCTAGTTTATTATTCATGAGATTAAAGAACGATCGAGTGAAGTCGGACACGAGGTAAGGGCACTTCTTAACCCAATTTCTATTCTTTGGGTTAATCTCATACTTTAAATTTATGTCATGATATTATTATGCCTTATCTTGTATTTGTACTTTATTTATGAGTACTTATAGTGAATACACATAATAGATCTATTTTATTTAAAAAATGATCTTTGTAAGGGAATTCGTCTCAATCACCTATCATTGAGGCATATTTTTTTTATACACAACTGTCTTTTATACCGTGTATAATCCCCTTTGACTTTTACTTTTATTCAAAAGGAATATTTTTATACGAAGCTTTTTTACTAAATGAAAAAAGAAATGTTTTTTCTTGTGTATGTTATGACAACGACTTCTCCGCCACCGTGACTATTAATTGAGTTTCGGCTTCCTCTATAAGCCATAACTTTTTTTAAAAGAAAAATAAATACCATGTTTTACTTTTCATTTATTTTGGTATTGAAAATGGTTTTGATAATTTTTTTATTATATCAATGTGTTGTATTGATATCTTGTTATTGAAGTGTGGAAATATTATGTTTCCTTTATACATGTTCTATGTGATACAATTATGTTATGGTTTATGATATGTTTAAACATGTTCATATGAGGAAGCATTGGACTTAATAAGTGATGGGTGGAGCCTGCTATAGCTCCTCGATGCATCGGTAGGTCTCATGAGACAAACTAGTGTCTTGGCACGAGGCCTTGACAAAATCTTTTTTGTAGTCTTGGCACGAGGCCTTGGCTACGTGGTTATGATAGTCTGGAATTATGCATTCCATCATTATGAAAGTGGTTATTGATATTGCATGTGATTATTTGACTAGTAGAATATCCAAGTGAGTTAGTAAATGGCATTATTTAATTTTGACATATTATGTTAAAGTTAATGTTTAAAAAGGATTTTGTTTTAGTTATACATTGCCTTAAATGTTAATGTTTATTTATAAAAGCATCCGCAATATTGTTATCCTTATTGAGCATCTGAGATCACCTCTTTTAATGTTTTAATATTTTCCAGGATGTGAAGAAGTATTTTATGAATGACCAGCAGGGATAGTCATATGAGGATATGAGTGTGGACTATGGAAACATTGTTATTGTAGATTTTCACATTATGATGTAATGTAACACTTATGAATGTATCTAGTGTTTCCAAGGCTACTAAACTAATCGGTCTTTCGAGACTTTATATTTTGTGATCATGCCAATGTTACGAAGTAATGCACCGACTCTGGGTGACTAGGGTCGGGGATTTATAACAACCTCTATCATTCAATGGAACTACAACCACATTCATAGAGGAGTAGTGGATAAGTTATTTTGATTAGATATTTCTCACATTGGGATGTAATTAAAGATAGAAGGTTGTCATGGACGTTTATTGTCTATCGGGAGATATGGATCAGTGGTGGTATTTAATTCAAAACAAAATGGAGGAAGAACAAATAAAAGAAATGGAATGGAGGGATTATAATGAAATATTCTTAGAAAAATACTTCCCTCATGAACAGAAATAAGACATGGAAAGGTAGTTTTTTGAATCTAAGGCAAAAAAAGTATGAGAATGTTTCAAAGTACAATGCTAACTTCACAAGGTTATCAAGCAATGACACAGATGACATAGGTAATCAAAGGAGCAAGATTGATCAATTATTTGAGGGTTTAAAACCATTCATACAAAGGGAACAAATCTCCCAAAGTTTCTCATCATATGAAGACATTGTCTCATGTGAAATCAAGACAGAGAAATAATTCTCTATGTCTTATGACTTTAAGGGAAATAAGAGAAGAAGAGGGTGTTGGAGGATAGAATGGATAAAGGGTAGAATAAAAAGGGAAATTTTCCAACATGTGATACATGTGGAAGGAAACACCTTGGTTCCTGCTTAAAAGGAAACAGAGTGTGCTACATGCGTGGACAAAAAGTCCATCATGCTGGTGATTGAAAGGTTAATAAAGAAGCTATCAATGTCCAATTCCATAATTGTAGGGAGATGGGATACTATGATATTGAATGTCTAAAGAGTCATGGAAATGTGCCTTATAAAATTACAATTGAGCAAGGCCAATATTATGAGATCATAACTGCTAAAGGTGAAGTTCCTAACCATGTGGTGGTAGGTACTATAATCATTTCCTCAAACATGGACAATGATTTTTTTGATTCTGTATCATCTCATTACATATATATTCCCAATTTTTCTTAAAAATAAAATAAATAAAATTTTCCTTCATAATGGATTTGTTGGTCAAAACCCCTAAGGGAAGTCTCATTGCAAAAAATATGTGTTAGGCAGTCCCCATTGTGGCCTATAAATATTCATTATATGTTGATTTCATCATCATACCAATGGTAGAAATCGACATAATCCTTAGCGTGGATTGGATTTCAAAATATAATGTGAAAATATATTTTAAGAAGAAAGAAATTATGATTTTTGAGGAAGTTGTAGAATCCATTATCTTTAGAGAAGAAACATCACCATAAGATTCTTATCTAGATCCACCACCAGTAGCTCTACAGAATGAAACTCTTAGTGAGGATGAGAATGCAATATCTATGGGTGAAGAAATAAATATTAAAATTGATAATGTACCTATTGTGAACGAATATATTGATGTTTTTCTAAAGGATTTACCTGGACATCCCCTATAGAAGGAAGTTGAGTTCTCTATTGATTTAATTCATGGTTCAAGGACTATACCAAAGAATCCTTATAGAATGGCCACTGTTGAATAAGTATAACTGAAGAAAAAACTAGAGGAATTGAGTTATAAAGTATTTTTTCACCATAATGTTTCAATATGAGGATCCCCTATTATTTTTTTAAAAAGAAACTTGGATCTATGAGGTTTTTCATTGACTATATGGAGATCAATGTTATTATAATAAATAACAAGTATCCCATACCTTGCATTGATGATTTATTTGATAAACTTCATGAAGCCCAATATTTTTCAAAGATTGACCTTCGATCTAGATATAATAAGTTTTTTGTGATGAAGTTATATGTTCCAAATATAGCATTTTGAACTAGGTATTAGAATTATGAGTTTACAATAATGCCTTTTTAACTGACTAATGCACCCTCAATCTTAATGGCTCTAATGAATAGGGTTTACAATGAAAATCATGATGAATTTTTGTGGTATTTATTGATGATATCTTAGTATAATCCAAAATATTCAAATATCATGAAAATGAAATTCCCAATATTCTGAAGACTCTTAGAAAAATGAAATATATGGGAATTTTATAATGTGTGAATTTTGGATTCAATAAGTTTATTTTCTTGGCCATATTGTCACTAAGGGTGGAATATTTGTTGATCCTATGAAGTGAAAGGCTGCTCAAGAATGGACTACAATAACTAACATAACTGATGTACATTGTTTTATTGGTTAAGATGGTTATTATTAGTGTTTCATTTAGAACTTCACTCGATTATCCAACCCATTAACCAAGCTTACTCGTAAAGGGTTCATGTTTGTATGGACAATATAATGTGAGGAATGTTTTGAAGAATTAAAGAGGAGTTTATTGAAAGCTCTGACACTAAATATAGCAATAGGGAATGATGGGCCAATAATCTATAGTGAAGCATCAATGAAAATACATGGTTTTGTCTTTATACAAAATGATAGAGTTATTGACTATGCATCAAAGCATTTAAAAACTCATGAACCAAACTATCCTACTCATGATATTTAGATATCTGTCTTAATATTTTCTCTAAAAATGTGAAAATATTTTCTATATGGTGAAAGATGAAAGATATATACGGATCTAAATAGTATTAAATATATCTTCTCATAGAAATAAATCAACAAAAGGAAAAGGTGATGGTGAGAAATACTCTAGGATTATGATTGTTTCATAAAATACCACCCAAAAAAGGAAAATATGGTATCTGATGCATTAATAATAAAGGATTATGGTGTATTAAACAAATTGTGTATTGAAAAGGCTCTTATGTACACAGATCTAGTGAGGATAGATATGGGAATTATCAACGAAGGTGAAACATCATCACTTTTTCAATTGGTTGCCCAACCATATATACTGGAAAGTATTAAAACTTCTCATTTTGAGGATGAAAATATTCAAAATAAAATTAAAGGATTAAATGATAGGAAGTTGGATGATTTTGTGTGGGAGGATGGAAATCTGAAATTTAGGAAGATGATAGGTGTTCCTTGTATACTCGAGATGAAAAGGGAGTTATTGGATGATTCCCATAGCTCAAATTTTTTATACACCCTGGTAGCACTAAAATGTATAGATATTTTAAGGAACATTTATGGTTGGACAACATAAAGCGGGAAATTTCTGATTATGTATCAAGATTTTTAGTCTTTCAAAAAGTAAGGGTTGAACGAAAACATCCAAGAGGTGTCATGAAACATCTACCTATTCCTACATGGAAAAGGGATTACATAACCATGTATTTTGTAATTGTATTACCCAAAACTCCATGAAATAATGATACAACATGGTTAATTATTGATGGACTTATGAAATATGCACATTTTTTTCACTATAATGGGAGGATTTTCCACTAGAGCGCCATGCATGAATCTATATCAATGAAATTTTAAGAATTCATGGATCAAATATTTCAATAGTGTCTGATCTTGATCCTCAATTTACATCGAAATTTGGGAAAATTCTTCAGAAATCTTTGGACACTAAGATTTACTTGAGTACTGCTTATCACCCTCAAACTGACGGGCAACTAGAAAGAACAATCTAAAATATATAAGACATGTTGAGATCATGCTCACTTAATTTTCAAGGTATATGGGATCATTATTTACCTTTGATAGAGTTTTCCTAAAATAATAGTTTCCAATATACCATTAATATAAAACATATGAAGCATTGTACCAAAAGAGATTTCATTAAACAACATGTTGGGATGAAGTCGGTGAAAGGAATATTGTGGGCCCAATGCCTATGGAGTGAACAATAGTGAAGGTAAAAAATATTCAAATCCATATCAAAGCATCTCAAAGTAGGAAAAGGGATATGTTGTTAATCGAAGGAAGTATTTGGAATTTCAATAGGGAGATCACATTTTCATGAAAGTATCTCCATGGAAGGGTGTTATAAGATTTGGGAATAAAAGGAAAATGAGCCCCAAATATATTGGACCTTTTGAAATTTTGAAGATAATTAGAGTTGTGGCTTATTGTTTGGCGATGACACCTAGCCAGTCTAAAGTACACAATGTGTTCCATGTCTCATTATTGAGAAAGTACATTCCAGACACAACGCATGTCCTCACTTATGCATGAAAACACTAAGTCTCTACAAAACAAAACTTTGTTAAAACCTAACCAATGAACTTAATTTTTCCGCTTCAGGGACTTGAATTTCAAAAAAATGACATACATGGTTGCGATCTGTAAGATATTTAGAGTCTGATAGGATCAACTTAATTTTTTTTGTGAATAGTGACTTACCCTTATGAATAGTAACGTACTGCCATGAATAGTAATATATCCCTTATGAATAGTGACCTCACCCATGAATGTGAAAAAAAATCAAGGCACCTTATAAATGAGAGTGAATGTTTTAAAAATTAATAATTAAGTGTTGGTATTTTTGGAGTAATAAATATTTAATTATAAATAATAAATTTATTTAAAATAAAATTCATTTTCATAAATTGTATTCCTAAATAAATATTTCATTATCCTAGGATCATAGGATAATTTTATGATACCTCTGTAATTTTTGAATGTATTATAAAATCAGTTTTAAATTTAATCTGTATTTTTCATGTAAATAATGAATTTATAGAAAATTGAAATTTCACATATTTAAAAAATTATTTTGATAAAATGGAGACCATTTTTTAATTCTACATGTATAAAAACAGTTATACATAATTTTTTGTATTTTTCTAAAATAATTGAATTTTTAGTGAAAAGTAAAATACAATAATTAATGATAAATTCTAAATATATGATTTGTTGAGTCATATGTTATTTATGGAAGATGTAAGTGCACTTGGTTCAAAATAATATTCATTTATTACTATTTTTTTCATAATAATAAACATTATTTCTTATTTTTAGAATAAAAATAAAATAATGAATAAAATATTCAAAAACCACTATCATATCCTCCACTATAATGTACTATCCCCCTCTTCCTCTCACTACCCCCCTCTTCCTCTCACACCAATCAATTTTGAGCCTTGCCAAAGATCTAAAAAATACTCTTCTACAACCCTTTCCCCGTGTCCAAGACCTTATCATCTCACCAAAAGGCCAAAACCAAATGCCTTAAGAAGGTTCTTAAAGAGGATTACTCAAGAGGTAAACCTCTCTTCCTTTTTCTTTCAATTTTTTTACAAGTTCCATTCATTCATTTATCTCCACTAACCTACACTAATCAAAATTTCATAATAATTCCAATACCTTAAATCTAATTTAATTTTATTTTTATAGTGGAATATTTCATCATCATCTCCCTTTCCCCGTCCACCTATATTAAAAAAGAAACATTGTCTGAGATGTGTTAATTTATCACATTAACGGACGATGAGTTTTCCATTTCTATTACCATATTCAATTATGGTCATGAAACCATTTTAATTGTTTGACTAGATCATAATATATGTAATATATCATAATTAATTTTATGGAATTGTATTGTACACATGATATTAAATTATATAAAAAAATGAGTTCATGGTGATCGAAAAACCTTCTACTTTATCCAAGTGTTTATCATTAAAATTTTATCTATTGATTCGTCCTATCAAAAAAAATATTGATATTATCATTTAAACTTATGTATGATCATTATTAACTCATAAAATTATTTCTTTATTTCAATTTTAATTTTACACGAACATTCATACTCTTATACAAGCGAACTGATCATTAAAACTAAGAAAATGTGCACTCCAAAATGATGAAATTAAATATATTAACCCATCTAAAAAGCCATAACTGAAATTAATAAAGATAAAATAAATAAATTTCATGAAGATAATGTTATTTAATAATTAATAAATGAATCTAATTTTATTATTTAGGACATTAAGATCAAGTGCAGAATACATTCAGACATAATGTAAGGGTTTCCTCATCTCACTTCTATTTTTGTGAGATATTCTTATTACCTACTATTAGTTGATTATGGTGTATGTATACATACCATTTATGAATCATATCAGGATTATATTTTTTTTCATGCTATTCAATGTATCAGTTTATGATTATTAGTTTTGGGGCATGTGATTTGATTGATTACAAAGTGTTAAGGTTTTTCTACCAGAACCACCTTTTTCATTCGGGTTACTCTTATTCTCTACTTACCTCAATTAAATTCTTATTTATTCTTGTGTAGTCCTCATAAATTCTTTTTTAATGTTCTATATATGTGTACAAACAATAATCCTTCTTGCTATTATGGGGAGTTACACATTTTAAAAGGATCTTCCCAAAAATTCATCCTGAAATATAAGCCCGATATAGGGAAAATTCCCAAATTCTTACCTATGTTCAAGTACACTCTATAATCTATTTTTATAAACCATTGTTTTTTAAAATAAATAATTTTATTATTAAATAACTATATTATTTCACTTCTAGTTTTATACAAATATTTTTTCAAAGGAACTATTCTTTTCAAGTTAAAGAGTATTTATTTCAAAATTACTTGATTATTTTATAAAAGTAATTTCATTTTTTTCAACACTCTTGTTGATTATTATGTACAATTGGGAATAATATTTATGATATCATATTCCATAATATATTGTATATTTTATTATTAGTTTTACTATGGATGTTACATCTTGAAACCATTCACCATATTACTCAGAATGGTAAGTGTTTATGTATGGGGAAAGTTATTTACATTTTATATGATAGTTTCAATATAAATTTATATGTTTCTTATGTTTATGACCATTTATATGAGTAATACATTGGAATTATTAGGTGATGTGAGTGTCTCTCTATATCCCCTCGAGGCATTGGTAGGCCTCATGAGACAAAAAAATGAGGACTTGGCCGAGGCCTTGCCCTTTTTCAGATATGGTTTTGGTTGAGGCCTTGCTCATTTTTAGATCTATTGGCCGAGGCCTTGATGATATATTTCAAAATATCTGACATTGTGAATTTACCTCATTATAAAAATTGATAGTCTATGAGGTTATTGGACTTGTAGAATACCCATGTTTATGCTTTCTTATGACATTATTTATTCATACCTTATTCCTGCCATATTATGTTCAAGTTCATTTTTAAGGGCATGTGTTTTTTGTTATTCACCATAATTAATGTTTATGTTTATGATATCTTCCATTGTATTTATTATCCTTACTGAGCATCTTATCTCACCCCTTTTTTATTATTATTATTTTCCCAGGATGTGAAGGAGTAAATTATGAATGACCTGCATGAGTAATTTAGGAGTTATGGATGTTTTTAAATGATTTTCCTTATTGCATTTCATTAAAAGTTGTAATGTGGAACCTATGCATATATCTAGTTTTCAAAAACTACTAAACTAATTCATTCCTTTTAAATACAAATTTCTTGTAGTCATTCCAATATATTTAAATAACCACCAAATCCAGGAAACTGGGGTTGAGTCTTTACATTAACACTTCTGATAATGGCAGTTAGCCACTCACTCTCATGTGACACCCAAAATAATGGCGTTTTTCATTCAAAAAATTCATTTCTAATTCAGGTACACCTTTCATGCATTGATTACAACATTCATCACATATTCCATTCATGTTCACAAAAAAAATACATGTTAATGTAATGTACATTCATCATATAGTGAATAACCCATGAACTAACATTGTGTTGTGATACCCATATACTTGCTTTATATAGTATCCATTGCATAACATGTTTCAAAAACTGACTTTATGAACTCAAATCATGGTCATGAATAAACTTTTCAAACATAATCTCTTTTTAATTTTTCCATTACCACATTAAGCTTCATCTTATTTCACTTGGATCACTTGGTGGTTTCATGTGTTCCGCCTACAATGTTTATGTAGTGCATACTCCCTATGTAAAATCTTATATCATTCAAAACCCCTACGTAGAGGAAGAAGATATTATAGACGATTTCATGCCATATGGACCTTTTTTTTAAATTTACCAACAATAATCATGAAGGTAGAATCCCCTATAGCACATGAGAATGGGATTTTTCTTGCTTATTATCTACAATAATTATCATGCCACCATATAATGTTTTTGGAGTCACCCCTCTCAAGTAGGTTTCCATACCACCCCATACAGTGGATCTTCTCAAGTGTCTCCCTGCGCTCCTCTATTCTTGTTCCTATAATAGTTCGAAGACATGACTATCCAAATTACATGATTTAAAGTAAATATTTTATTATAATACATTCCCATGTACTTTTAGATTTATGGTTTTATAGAATTAGGAAAAAACATAACTAATAAAACTCATGTATTTTTTAACTAATGGAAATTTTAACACTATATAAGAAACTTATTAATACATATGAAAAATTAAACATCTCCCACTAATTATCCACATAAGATAATCTTCTAAACATTTCAGACATTTCTTATCCTCATGATCTATGGAAATGGAAACCTAAAAAAGTGTGGGATCTGATTCTTAGTTTGGGAAAACATAAGTTTTAACAATCAAGGATCATAAGTGAGCATATGATGAAAATATATGTATAATCATGATACATAAAAAAGTTATACACAAAAATAATAGATCATAAATCATGGTATCTCAAAAGAATACATCATAAAAAATTTTATATCATAGAAACCAAGAATACTTGATAATTATGGAACATTTATTAGTATATAACTCATAACATAGTGGTTCAAGATTCATAAATTATTTCCCTTAGTGGATCGAGTTTCAGTCACCTATTTTCCAAGGTGGATAATGACTCACGAACCTATTTCTCTTAGTGGATAAAGCTTCACTCACCAGTTTCCCTTAGTGGATCAGGCATTAATCACCTATTTTTGTTATTTGATTGAGTCATCACAACTCATTTTTCATTATCACGTGAGAGATTAAACTTTAACCATTGCATTGTTGGGTGATAGGGGACCCCACCCATCATTATCTATACATAGGTGGGAATCATAAAATAAATCACCATCATATCATTATGAACTAATGGAAATAAATTAGGTTTCATATACTTGTCAAATGGAATCACATAACAAAAACAATCACAATTCTATAAATAATTATAACTTGATATACCCATGGAAAATAAATGGGTATCCAAATATATTCAAAAACTTTTGAGGGAAATACAATTTAATCAAGATAATATAGCACATGGTATTAACACTGTATAGATAAAATTTATATGGTTATGTCAATAATTTCCCTTGTAATATATGTATAGGTTACTAGCTTAATTCCATTAAATAATAGGAATCATGAATAAGGCATTCGTAGAGGAAATTATTTTGATGAAAAATTATAGTTGTGCACCAAAGACGATTATGCAAGACAAAGGTATTGCTAGATCATTCCTTAGAAAGTGAATGGAATTCATAAGTCATGTAGATATGGATGTTTATGGTATAATTTTAATAATATCAACCTCAAGCATATGATATGTTAAAGGATAATGACTTGGAATGAATTTTTTTTGTAGTTTTAGAAAAATACCCTTTGGAAATAATAAATGTCCTTGCTATTTTGAAATCATTTTCAAATATTTTATTATAAAAAATGGATAGAAAAAATTTATTTTAGAAAAAATAAAAACATAAAAGTAAATATTCATATTAAATTTAAAATGGGGAGAAAAATGTGTTCACATAGATGGAAATCATAAATGTTATTTTAGAATGAATTTTTAAAATTATCGCAAAAAAAAGATGTTATGAGTCCTTTAAAAAGTTAAATTCATAAAGGTGAATTGAAAATTTTGAAAACAAATTACCTTTGAAAAATAAACATCAATTATTGATCCTTTAATGACGTAAAGGTTGTCAAAAGAAATGTGGGGTGGAAGATAAAACATTTCCTTTGAAAGGATGGAAAACCGTTTTTAAAATATTGAAATACCGATGTTGAAAACCCACATAATAAAAGAGTAATAAAACTCCATTTTAAAAGTGGATAATGAAAATATGGAGCTAAAATGAGATAAAACATAATTATTTTGTCAATATAAAGTATAATAATGGCTGAAATTTTAAATATGCATAGTGAGGGGGGACTGCAATTAAATAGGATGAAAATTATTCTCAACAATTATATACTTTTGAGAAATAATTTTTAGGAAGTTAAAATATTTGAAATAAATCACAGTTTGTTACAATATAGGAAGATTAATTAACATTAAATAATATTTTAGGGTGGAATAAACCAATCTTTGAATAAATAAGCTCAATAATAAACATTTTAACTCAATGAAGGGAGATAAGTTAACAAAAATAATTATGGTAATTGTAACATGTGAATCAAAAGATCATGAGAGATTCACTATTAAATAGACATTAAAATATCAGGATATGAAATATATTCATATTACTTGAGGTAAATAGGGTATTTTATAGACCATATAAAATAAATTATGGTTCGCAATATCAAACCTGTCTCATTGAGCTGAAATTGAAAAAAAAGAAACCCTTAAAACTTTTATAATTTTTGTTTCAAACAATATGAGAGAATGAACAAGGAATAGAATATTTATTATCCTGGAATATAAAGTAATAATTATAAAAAATATTAATTGGGTATTATTTACACCCTGGAAAAGAAAACATTGTTTATATCATAAACATGTTACATGGAATTCAACTTTGAGACAGAGGCCCCTTACCTTGATCTTTTTTTCCACAATTGCACTCTAACCTCCAAAATAAAAAAAATAAATATCTTAATAAATTATTTAGGAACAATATTAATAACTAAAACAATTATATTTTTCATTTATAATCATTATTTACATGTGTATCAATTAGTTTTTACCTATTTACCAATATCAGGTGTTTATTGTTTTGGACATTTGTACTAATTTCATAGAAGTGGTTCTGGTGTTCATTCTTATTAAAATTTAAAAATTATATTATAATTGAATTTACTTTAATGGATGAATTATAATTATTTATGATGTTTCAATTTCCTTTTAGGAGTGTTTTAGACTTTATCCATGAAGATGAAAATGAAAATAAGCACACTTTAGTGATTTTCTTAACCAATGAAAGGAGTTTTCTTAATCATTGAGTTAAATATTTATCTAACCTTTCCAAAAAGACAAATAATTATTCAAATATTTAAATCATATTTGACCATTAATTATGTATTCATAGTCATCCATGATATAATTTTATAGCATTGTTCAAGTAAGTGGTCAAACCGACATAAACGTGAACATACCATGATTAATGGATGATTTTGATGTGATTTAGTTGAAATATAATTATAAGAATATCAAAATTATATAATTATTAATTTTTTAGTGTTATATATTTTAATTTCAAATTATTAGGAGAAGATTTTATGGATACGAAACAATTACATGTTATGAATAAGTTGTTTTTCCTTCTAAGTTTTCATGTTTAAAACGTTGAATTTTATGGTGATTGTTTATTATTCATATAATTAATAGGTTATTAAATTTTTATTAAATAAAACATATTCATATAATAAAAATAATATCTATCCTCTACTATCATTCTTATAACCATCTATGAAGGGAAGTAATGAAAAATAGAATACATCGATCCATGGTGGCAGTCTTCCATACATACGCATGGATGATGATTCTGTTTTCATGGAATGGGAGAGATGAGTAACATGTTTTATCATTTTAGAATCATTAATAAGTAATAAATAATATATTTATACTATAAATTACTTTTTTACTATCCATTTTATGTAGAAAAGTAAAACAAACATGTTACTTCATGGAGGTAGCAGTCTGTACATATCCATGTTTCATGTATTCGTTTTTCTTAACAGAAAGGGGAAAAGGTGTTTAAAGATAGTAACCGAATTATAATAATATTTAATTATACTAGGGATATATATTTTATAGTTTTAAAGTTTTAAAATTTAATTTTGGATGAATAAGTTCACATAAATATATATAAAGAGAAACGACTGGTTAGAAATTTATACCTTGGTTCTTGGATTGTCTCCTTCATAAAAGGGGTTAATCCTTTTATAGATGGTATTTTGAGAATAAAAAAATTCTATGTAAGGTGTATAGAATTGTTTAAGATATTTTCCAGTAGATTTATGGCTGAGATAATGTGGTTTTGATGTGAGGGGAATTGAGGAGAGGAGATCCCCTTTTCTAAGTGAAAAGGGATGGTATTTTTGTAAATAACCATATCTTTTTAATACTGAGAATTCACTCTATCAAGTCGTGTGGAAAAAAAATTATGAAATAATTTAGATTATGAGTGATAAGGTCAATAAATTCATCAGCCATACAGCCTCACACATGTATAAAACATTTTTTAAGTTATTTACTTTTAATTTTTTACTTTTAATATTTTTACTTTTACCGTAGTAACTAGTTTTTACCAAAATAAATTATCATTTATGAATAAAAATCAAATGGTCATTTTTAAATAAAATTTACACAATTATTGTAAATTTTAAATTAAACTAATTTAATTCAATTTATAAAAGTGATAAAGATTAATTTTCAAATAATAAGTATATAATGTATTAAAAATAATTCCTTGAGAAAAATATTACTTGAGTTAGAAAACATTAAATATGGATTTTTATATAATGCCCCGACCCAAAAATCTTGGATCTAGTGAAATATTTTATTAAATTGAAATGATTATAAGGAATAAAATTATGAATTACTAATTATTTTAGCAGTTTTGGAATGATAGATTACACACATGATTGTTGACGCTCATTTTCGTCACAGAGTCAAAAGGAATGTAAAGGGAAATGACTTAGAACAAATTGATTCAGCCTTTGAAGAAGAAATCAATAATCTACCAAGGCATGAACAAGGCTTCAAAAGCACATGCGCCGCACAAGTTCCATCATTGTCGTGGAAGTCCACTTGCACGATGCCTAATGGTCATCCAAGTGACTTGCGCGCCCTAAGTGATAACCGCTCGGGTACTTCTCTAGCCTATAAATAGACCCGGTGGGCCCCCTATTTAGAGGGAGGAATTTTTCTAGAATTCAGATATAGAGATCTGAATGCCCAAGTCTCTTTTTCAGGTCTTCCGAACACTTCTAAGGTAATTCTTTCCCTAGAATGGATGATCTAAACAAGAGGTGTACGGTCTATGTGTTAGAATTCACCAACACTTGCGCGCCTAAGTGTTTTACCCTTAAGGGAAATGAACACACTTGCGCGCCGCCCTACATCTTCTCCAAAACATGTGCGCCCTCTTCTGGAAAGCCTCTAGGGATAATATCATGGGTTTGAGCCAAGTCTCACCCAAGTGTTACCCTACTGGTTAACAATCGAGCAAGTACCCATGTGTCGCGCAGGTATACCTACACGACCAGGACTTACGCGCCCACGCAGTACCTGTACGCTTGGAAAGGCTTGTGTGCCCCTGCCTTTTTTGGTGCCCTTCTTTCCCATTTAACCCTTCTTATGCCATTCCACCTCTTTTATTCAAGATTCAGTCTTCAAGACATTCTTCAAATCCATTTATGGAATTTTTTCTTGATTGAATTCCTTATCTGAAAGAAATTCTGTGGAATATCTCTCAAAACCTACTGATTTACATATCTTTATGTCACTAAAGGTTGATAATTCATTAATTCAACCTCATCCTTTGAGATGAGAGATTCTCTTAAACTGGGCCTCCTTTTCAGGAATAAGCCCCAGTCATAATTCTCAAATTAGGGCATCCTCCTTAGGAGTAAGCCCCATGTCCTTATTAAACTGGGCTTCCTTTTAAAGAGTAAGTCCCAGTAATAATTCCTATTAATTTGGGCCTCCTTTTCAGGAATAGCCCCAGTCATAATTCTCAAACTTGGGCATCCTCCTTAGGAGTAAGCCCCAAGTCCACATTAACATGGGCCCCCTTTTCAAGAGTAAGTCCCAGTCATAATTCCCATTAATTCTGGGCATCGTTTTCAGGCGTAAACCCCAATCTTAAAATTCTCAAATATGGGCATCCTCCTTAGGAGTAATCCTCAAGTCCCCTAATAATTTAAGTCCCCTAACCTGGGCCTTCTTCTCAAGAGTAATCCCCAGCCTTAATCTCTCTTAACTAGTCCTAATTTACTTTTTGATATGGGTCTCCTTTTCCGGAGTCAAACCCAATCATAAGTCCCCTCCTAATTTGGGCCTCCTTTCCAAGATTAAGCCCCAAATTAGTGTATCCAAATCTCCATAAAGTACATATACCTTTATGGACCCTGTTCCTAGATTTCTTCCCTGAAGTAAATCATAATCTTCATCTGTTTGGGCAGTCATACATACATAAGCCCCATATAATTTCTTATGATTGCATCTTTCATGGCATAATTGTCTGGTTTTACCAATACCTCTTGTTTCTCACACCGAGTATGACTCACGTGAGCTTAGTTAATAAAAGTAATTATGACATATTTCATTGAGACATCAATGATAAACATCATATTCCCTTACTCGAACTACGTGGGGTCTGATTCCTTTTCCTAAATAAAGGATACGTAGGTAGCCTATATGCGGGTACGATCCCAACTATGAAATAATAAATTTCCTTCTAAAAAACAATAAACCTCAAGTGCCCCACTGAGTGGATTTAAAACTAGTATGGTCATCATAATTACCAAGAGACTTTTTATGTATTGAAGGATACCATTGGCTAAGAATATATAAACCAATACAGATGATTCTCTGTCGATGAAGAACCTCAAATATATATAAAAGATTTTCTAAATATATACATATCAATAATTGATTTCCAGATCTAAAGGAAAGCTCATTTTATACTTGGTAATGTAATAAGGATTCACGAACATAACTTAAATCTATAAAGAGAGTACTGGAGTAGACAATAATTCCCCTAAAAAAGGTGTGATGAGTCCGAACACCCATCCTCTCGACCAATAAAAATTCTTAAGCCTCGTCTATCTACAACTAATGAGCGCCTACCTTTGGAAAGTAGGTTCAAATGGATATTGAATCATTGGATGTTTTGGATTCTATGAACAAACCCGTTAAAAACCGCTTGGAATGTTTGAACCTTAAATCGATGAGGTCATCCCCCATTCGAGGGGGAATCAAAAAATGGTGAACCCGACATGAATCCTTAACCAAGTCAAAAAGATGTTTTGCTTATTTGTTAGGCCCCTATTTAAAACACAATGAGGGGGCCAAAAAAATAATTGACATATGTGCTCCTCCAAAAGATGTAATGGATGAATTTATCTGGATTACGTCTGTTATATCAAACAGGAACTCCTTTCCAATATCTTCTGCATTTCTAGAATGGAATCTCTTAAGTTCACATCCGTGAATACGTCTGCTGTGAAAACTTCTGCTACAAAGGCCACAACTGCTACTCCTGCTGGATCATCATCCACTATGAGGACGATATCACCTACTTAGCATCTTCAATGCTGGGTATCAGACGTGCTGGTTAAGGAGTACCGTCAACGCGGTACCATTCCAACTCTGGAGGCTGCCTGACAAGCCCTCTAAGTGATCAACTCACACCGGTCATCCAGACAACGGCGACCAGTGATCAAGAAGCAGGCAGTGCTAACCATAGTCTCCAACCGTTTCGGGTCGTTATCCTCGGAATTCAATCACCATTCACTCCCATATTCTGAGGAGGTGAATGAGCAGGTCCCTTAGGGCCATAATTCAATTAGAGAGGTGTCCTTCCCGAGTGCTCCCATCAACAATTGCCGCCAAAATTGTGTGGTAGTGCACCCTAAACATGATGAGGGTACCGACTCCAGGCGTTCGTCTTAGGTTCCTCGAACCCGAGCAGGCAAGACGAATCGCCAGAGGCGAAATCCGGTTAATAGTGAAAAGGTTCTCATCTCTACCATCTCCGGATAAGTCCACCGACCTAACTTGGTGGCAAGCAACGAGCGGTCACACACACCTGCCCGTTTTAATTCCACTATCGAGTTGACTCGTCTGGGAGCATCACGCCAATCCCGCCTGGAAATTCCGGCAGAGTATTATCGACAGGAACATACACCTGTTTATACATCATCAGCTAGTCAGCAGGTTCGTCTGACTATATATGATGGATCTCGTCAACCACGTTCTACGAAGTACAATCAGCAGGAACATACACCTGTAAGTATTGATCAAGCCTACCAATAGTCTCGTTTGGTAGAACACGGAGAAGTCAGTCAGAAAGCTCCAGTGACAAATAGTAGGCAGACTCAATTCTTTGCCCCCACACTTGAGTACTGGCAGGATTGACTGACCAGAAAAGGAGGACAGGAGCAGGCACATACACCTACTCCAAGCACAAAATGGATGTATATCCTCATTCCGGTAGCTGAAGTCACCAATCATATTCTATCAATGGTGAAAGAGTAGAAGTAAATCCCTGCTCATATTCTGGATGCTTGCCAGGATATTATAATAGCTTCAGCAACATCTCAGGGAAAGACACACAAATCTATCCCTACCATTGGAGTGACACATCAACAGTTCACTCCGGAACAGACACACACATTTGTTCCAGTCCAAGAGGGTTGTGGGGCATACTCCCCCATATCATATGGACAACCATGTCAAGCACTTATACCTGGTTTGAGCAGAGATAATCAGCCTAACCTGATCATTTATCCTAAGCAGGAACACACAACTGCTAAATTGAGTAAGAAGGCGTCAAAGAAAAAGACCCACCTAGCACAGTCCAGAAATCAAGATCCAATCTGTAACAAGGCCTTGCTGGATGCTGGAGTTCTTAAATCCCTCAGACATTTATCTGTTGGAATGCATGTCTCTATTCCCTCATTTCCCAATAGTGGGAACATTAATTCTGATGGTCTTCAACCGACACTTCCTCATGAAGTCTTTCTTCATAAAAATTCAGTCAATCTGAAAGTTTCGTCTTCAGATGAGAGCCACAGGAACCCTCCGCGTGGTCATAAGACTAAGGAGCAAGAGATCTCATCTTTTTCTGTAACCCACCATGGTGGTCCTTCCCATGATGATGAATTTTGCTGCGAAAGTCCTCTCTGCAGTATTGATTGACATTGCCCGGAAAATGCTCCAGTGGATAATGTAGTGCCAAGAAATCCCTCTTATCTTGAGGAACTTGCAAATGCGAAACTAGTAATGTCTGATGGTTTATCGCTAGCAGGTGAAATACTTTCTCAATCAGAAGACAACCCATGGTTTAGGTCATTCTCTGAACCACCCCTAAGTCATGCATCTTCTAGTTTGATCTGTGATATCTCTACCAATCCTGTTGAATCAAATGAAGCAACAAGGAAGCACTAGCTCTGGTCGAAATAGGTAGAAGAATATTTATTGAATGATAAAGAGGAAATGCTGAACATGAGAAAACAAATGGAAAAAGGTGAAGTTCCAGTCATGTTTTGGCCTCTGGCTGACTCTCAGTATGATATTCCAGAGATGTTGACGGAAGATGGAATTCATGATATTCGTCTTAACATATAGAAATATCATTGTCAGTTGAAAAAGAAAGTATTATCTTATGATGAATATGAAAATCATGTTAAGATAATAGAAGGGTTACAATGACAAATTGACTTGGCATCTCTATCAGTATCTCGATATCCGAAGGCTGAAAAGCATCAGAGAGACCTTCAACATTCATGCCTTGGCGCACCAAGAAGATTGCGCTAGTTAATTTCCAATTCCCCATTTGGTATTTATGTCAGAGGACGAGGTGTTCATGGAGCACTGCATTTCACGGTGCTCTCCAGTCAGAAAAGCCCGCCAAAAATGGTCTCATGAAATGTTATTGACCATGGCTGGCCACAAATACCTGGCTTTGTTTGTAATCAAAATATTTTCCCAAGAACAGGCCTCAACTAGTTCCTCTAAAAATCAAGAATATAGAGAACAAGTTGTTGAATTACTCCTGCATCAAAAAAACGAGAATATTTAACAGGTCGCTCATATGGAGAAAGGACATCATCAAGTGAAAGAAGTGTCAGAAATCATCCAACGGTCTTTTGAGCCGGGTGATAAAAGTGGATGCATTTTGATGCATCCGGCTAATTTCCAGACCAAGGTCCACAAGATCAGGATAGTATTTAAGAAAGTCTCAGACATAGCGTGTCAAGAGCCACCCTAGCTGGCCAGACTAGGGACTCTTTTAAACCAACCCTCAGAATCAAAAAATAGGATTCGGGGAGTTGAGCAAAGACAGCAGGAACAGCCCCAGTCCACCGGACTGTGGAATTTTTCAAATCATCAACCCCCTCCTCAAATAAATTCAGTCTTTTCTCGATTGGGGAAGAATCCCCAAGAGGAACGAAGAGCCAAATTATCAGGAGATTCCCTCCAAATTACGGTTCGTCAAGAAGTTCATGAGGGATCGAATCAACAAAAGACAATGTCTCATAAAAGACATGGAAGAAGAATATATCACAGAAATGATGATAGAATGGATGCGATGAATTATGCATCAATCAATGTCATCAATTCCTTTGTTGTTGATCCACTATATTAGGCTCAATCAGGGGATTCTGATGAAGAGGTTCCAGCTCAAGAAGTTGTACGCACATACACGAATGAAGAAGGTGTGCGTAGACAAAATCAAAGAATTACTCAGAACCTAGGTAATACTTCAAGTAACCCACTTACCCCTCTCCGAAAGGGGTCAAACAAGGGGAAGGGAAAGAATCATGTTACATATCCTTCCTCTAGAGAAGTCCAGTCGCACTCACTAGAGAAAAGGTTTGCACAACAGGAGGAAGAGATGAAGGAATTGAGGAGGTTGAATGCATAACTACTTTAGGGAATTCTTCTTCATAAATGTGTTGGAGTCAGTCAGCCAAGTGAATTTGTTGAAGCTATTGAAATGGATCAATAATATCCTCCTCTATTAGTATACCTTCATAGGTCTAATCCTACGGGTCAATTGAAACAACAGTTGGCAGTGCTGCCATCAGTTGCAGTACCAGCTGTTGTACCTGTTAAAACTCCAGTCATTACACCAGCCCAGGTCCAAGTTCAACTGGATGTTCCTCAAAAGTTCATAACTACCATTGAGTCATTAAAAGATCAGTTAGAGAAAATGGAAGGGAAGCGTGTGCAGGTTAAACTAGAAAACAAAGCTTACCCTAAATGGGTAGATTCAGTCTCTCCCCCCATCAAGTTTTGGGAACCCTATATTCCCTATTTTTAATGGATCAGGCGATCCTGAATAGCATTTGACACATTACATGTTTTGTTATGATCCTATGATGGGAAGTCCAGAGCAGCAAGAAGAAGTGGAACTCAGATGCTTCGTGTGAACCATGCAGGGACCAGCCTTTGTCTGGTACACAAGCTTGAAATCCTAGTCAATTACAGGATGGGAAGATCCCCGTCAACGATTTCTTCTTCAATTCAGCTAAACTTTTCCAAAGACAATAGTTTTTGATCTTATAAACTATAACCAAAGGGAGAATGAAAGGGTCTCAGATTTCATTGCTCACTGGAAGGGATTAACATATTCCCTAAGCTTAGTACTCCCTTAAGAGAAACTATTGCCAATATGTGTGGCAAATTTGCGTGATGAGTGGCGCACACCGTTGATACCTGTGAAATACACAGGAGGGTTTTGAGACCTTACTTCAATCGCTCAACAGATTGTAGATTATCTTCTATAGACTAAGGCTTAATCTCGTGTAATTCCATCAGCTCCAGGAATGAGATTGAGTAAAGTAGAGACTTCCACAGTTATTCTTAAGCAAGCACATGTACCTTTTTCTAAATGAAAACCTTCATCTTCCCGAAGTGCTCCACCTCTTGAGTGCCAAAAAAAGAGGCTTTTTCGTCATGATAATCAAAGATATCTAAGAAGAAAACAATTTGAGGATTTGAATATAAAAGATTACACTTTCCGAAATGAACAAGTTCTTGGTTATTTCATTTCAGCTCTGGAAAATAAATTGGTTCAATTGCCAATGCCCAAGAGGCCAAACAAGGAAGGAGATGAAGACCGTCCCAAATATTTCCCGTTTCATCAAATGTTGGGGCATCCCATCCAGGAGTGTTTTGTCTTCAAGGACCTCCTGCAAAAGATGGTTGACTCGGGACAAGTAAAACTGAAAGGTTCTTCAGCTCAAGTAGCATGTGTTACTGCTACAGTTCCAGAGGAGGAAGGTGAGTGGAAAGAATTCAAAAGAAAAAATGCACAAAAATATGATGATTGGATGGTTAGAAATATGATCAACCGAACTCATGCTATTTTTTGAACAAAATTGAAGAAACCAATTGTGCCTTCTGCCATGAACGCTGCAGAAAAACCTTCTTCATCAGAGAGAAAATCCTCAATGAAACAGCACAATTCCAAGAAATAGGAATAATTAGAAGAATATGAGTATATGTCAAAGCCTAAGTTGACTTTGACTCCGACAGATTTCATGCCATCTACTTCGAAGAAACGGGCACCGTCCCACCAAACGGCACATCCTAAACAGGATAATCAGGCAGAGTCCTCACCAGATGAAGATTTATTCTTTGGTTTTGTTAATATGATTCAATTAACCGATCCATATGCCAATCACAGTTTCGATTTCGATGAGCCTGAATTCCCTTTATCAAATAGAGGAATCAGAGGACATTCCTGAGGCTAAGGATATAGAGGAAGATGTGGATATTTCAGAAGCCACTATTCCAATTCTACCCCTGCTAGAACTGTGTATGCAACAGAAACTCATGGTAGAGCCCTTCAGCGAGATCAACAAGGACAAGCATGTTCTTCCATCAATAGAAAATTCAGTCCTGGCACAGTTATTTTAGAAAACTGGTGGAAGGTTCCATCATCTTCCTCTTAGTAAGTAAATGGATCTAATCGGTCTAATCTTCCAAAACCAGGAATATTTCCAACTCCTATCCCGATACGAGATGCATCAACTTCCAAAGCAACTACTTCCAAGTAACCTACTAAACCACATGTTCCTGTTGGGAAACATAGACCTTTGGATCAAAAGAATGATGTATTAAAACACCTGGACCACGTACCGACCATGTTATCAATTCTGGATGCTTTGAATTTATCAAAGGATCTTCGGGAAGCACTCATTGAGGCATTGTCAAGTCCTTAAGAGTTTGAAATTGAAATTGCTACAGCTGAAATCTATCACATAGAGAATAATTCTGCAGAATGCCATGCGGTAATATCTTTTACTGATGAAGATGAAGATTATGTCTTGCATGGACATATTAGACCTTTGTATTTATCTGGAAAGGTCAATGGCGTAGACATCTGAAGAGCTTTCATTGATAATGGTTCAGGAGTCAACCTCATACCCATTCTTACACTTCGTCGATTGGGCCTCACGGAATCTGATTTATCTCCTTATACCATGATGTTACAAGGATATGATAAAAAAGAACAAGAACCACTGGGCGAGGTTACAATCAGAACTCAGTTTTGAGATCTTGTATCTAATTCAGATTTCATGGTTTTTGATCAAGATTCAGCCTTCAACATCTTTCTTGGAAGACCCTGGTTACATCAACATGCGACTATCCCTTCATCATACCATCAATGTCTAAAATATTGTTTCGATGGTCATGTTGGGACATTTTATGGTGATAAGGCCTCATTCAAGACATGTGAGTCTCAACACATTGAGGCGGAATTCTATCACATGAAGGGAAAGGATTAATACACAATAAGGGAGCTTACCAAAGTTAATGCTCCAAATGGTTTGGAGAAGATTCCAGTAAATCCATTTACACATGTGAGTACAGAATATGTGTTTCTGATCAGTAAAATTGACAAGATAGACCCAAATCAAAATACCCTTATGGAAAGATCCATAATGTCAATTAAAACAATTGAGCCAGACAACATGGGAGAAATTGTTAACCCACCAGGCAATAATGAAAGCTCAAATAGAGATTTCATCGTTTCATCTGCAGAAATCTAGCAAGTCTATACATCACCAATCAGGCCAGAAGAAGTTATAGCAACATCAGAGGTGAATAATGATGTCGATTATCAATCCGAAATCTCCTCATTATTTCCAAAGGAAGACCCTTCATCATCAATTGGGTCAGAAATGGAAGCTTCTTCTTCAAGATGTTCAAATTTTAACGTCGCTTATAATCATGGAAATTCTGCTTCATCATCTACTATGCAAGTAGAAATGGAAGAAATAACACATAATGAAGAAGAAGTGGAAGATCTCAGAGATTCTCCTCCAGCATTTGAAGAGGGTATCTCTACCATCGTGGATGAACTCAGAGAAATAAATCTGGGTACAAAAGAAGATCCACGCCCCACTTTAATCAGTGCGGCCATGACTCTTGAAAAACAAGAGATGTATATTTATTTTTTAAAGAAAAATCAAGATATGTTTTCTTGGAACTATATAGAGATTCCTAGGCTTGATCATGATGTTTCTACTCATCATTTAGGTTTACCAGAAGAGCATCGAGGATATAAGCAAGCTGCGAGAAGAACGCACCCAACTTATGCTTCCAAAATTGAAGCTGAAGTGGATATGATTATCAAAGCTAAATTCATCAGGGAAGTTAAATATCCCAAGTGGTTGGATAATATTGTCCCTTTGAAGAAGAAGAGTGGTCAAATTAGAGTTTGCATCGATTTCAGAGATCTTAATTGGCATTGTCCAAAGGATGATTTCCCAGTTCCGATTACCGAACTTGTAATTGATGAAAAAGATGTCTATGAAGCACATTTCTTCATGGATGGATATTATGGATATAATAAAATCAAATTTGCTCCAAAAGATGAGGAATCTATAGCCTTCAGACCCCCTCAAGGTGTGTTTTGCTACCGGGTAATGCCCTTTGGCTTAAAGAATCCAGGCACAACATATCAGTGTGCGATGCATTTTATCTTCAAACCCTTTTTAAGGAAGTTTGTTGAATGCTATGTGGATGATTTGGTGGTCAAATACAAACAACGTTCTAATCACTTGGCTGATTTTGATGTCATATTACGCAAACTTCACCAACATAATTTAAAGATTAACCCCTTAAAATGTGCATTTGGGGTAACCTCAGGTAAATTTCTCAGCTATTTTGTATGCCATCATGGTATTGAAGTCGATCCTATGAAGAAAAAGTCAATCCTTGGTATGTCACCTCCTCTAAATTTGAAATAATTAAGAGGAATTCAAGGAAGATTATTCTATATTCGGCATTTCATCCTCAATTTGGCAGGAAAAAGTTTACCCTTCACCAAATTGATGAAGAAGGGAGTCACTTACCAGTGGACTGAAGAATGTCAAGAAGCATTCAATATTCTCAATAATTACCTCTTGATTCCACCGTTACTCATGCCACCTGGTGAAGGACGACCACTTATCCTCTACATGATAGCTTTAGAGCGATCATTGGGTACCTTTCTTGCTCATAAGAATGATGCTAGGAATGAAAACAACCTCTACTACCTTAGTCGGACTATGCTTGAAGCAGAAACCCGATAATAAAGTATTGATAAGTGCTGGCTGGCATTAATCTTTACAGTTCAGAATTTGAGACACTACCTGCAACATCACGAGGTCCAATTGGTATCTCGCAATAACCCGCTCAAATTCATCCTTAGTCGTCCAATGCTTACAGGACGTCTGGTAAGGTGGGAAGTTATTTTACAGCAATTTGACATTCATTATGTGTCTCAAATGGAAATAAAGGGCCAAGCTCTGGCTGATTTCCTGGCTGAACACCCTTTAGTGGAAGACACATCTTCATATATTGAACTCCCTAATGAGGAAGTCTTCTTTATTCAAGAAAGTCCTCAGGCATGGGAAATGTATTTTGATGGTGCTTCCAGAAGTCCTCTAGGGAGGAAAATGGAAAATCCTAAATTCAACAAAGTTGTCTTAGGAATTGTGCTCATTTCTCTAGAAAAGGCAGTGTTACCTTATTCCTTCTTATTATGAGAAAGTGGTAACAATAATGAAGTAGAATACCAAGTTCTCATCGTAGGCTTGGAATTGGCACTTTAAGCACAAGTGAATCACTTAAAGGTGAAAGGTGATTCGACCTGGTAATTAAACAAGTCAATGGGGATTATGCCATCAAAAAAGAATAATTAATCCCTTTTTATGATTATGTTAGAGAGTTAATGGAGGAATTCCCTTTGGAATCGACATTTTTTTATGTCCCGCAATCAAAAAATGCTCAAGCTGATGCACTAGCTAATATAGCCATAGCTCTGGAAGATCCAAATCAGGACGAGACAACCATCAGTATTTCCCACCTTCATGAAATTTTACCTTATGATCAAATCAGAACAGAGGAAATTAATGAAATTAGTCCAATTCCTGAACCATATGGTCATACTACAGGATGGATGTCACCTATCAGTGAATTACTTCAAAATGGAACACTTCCACCTGATAGAGATGAGAAAAAACAAATCCGGCGACGTGTGGTCAATTTTAATCTTTATGATAGTCCAGGCCACGTAGAGAAAATTCTCTACAAACATGGTTTTGATGGAGTTCTCTTCAAATGAATTACTGGTGAAGAGAAAATGGCTCTCATGAATGAAGTGCATGCAAGAGTCTGTGGTGCCCACTAGTCTGGACATAGACGGTCTGATCAGATTCGAAGGCTTGGATACTTTTGGCCTTCAATGATGCAAGATTGTGTTGATTTGACAAAGAAGTGTCATTCATTCCATGTATATGACAACTTCATTCATCAACCTCCAGAGTTTCTTCATACAGCTAAATACTCGTGGCCATTTTCCACATGGGGAATGAATGTGGTGGGACCTTACCCTTCATCTACGGCAAAGAAGTTTAAGTATATTCTTACTGCTACTGATTTCTTTTCCAAATGGGTAGAGGCAATACCCCTCAAATAAGTCAGTTCTAAATGCATTGTTAGATTCATCAAGTCTAACATCATTACCAGATTTGGTGTCCCTCATACCATATTGATGGACAATGGCACCAACATCTGTTCATCCGAGGTGAAGAAGTTGTATCAAGAATACAACATCAAATCCAATCATTCATCTCGGTATCACGTAGCGAACAATGTCCAGATAGAAGCCTTCAACAAGACTCATTCCAATATACTACAAAATATTTTGGATAAAGATAAGAAGTCATGTCCTGATATACTCTTTCATGCTTTATGGGCTTATCGGACTACCACCCGCACTGCAACGCTGTCAACTCCATATTTACTAGTATATGGAACAGAAGGAGTCTTGCCTATTGATGTTCGACTAACCTCGCTGAGAGTAGCCATTTGTGGTCAGTAATCTACAGATGAAAAATCTCAAAAAATGATTGAATGAATTGGAACAGTTAGATGAGAAAATATTGTGCACTTTGAACCACTTGGATGTCTATCGTAATCGAATAGCACAAGATTTCAACAAAATCGTTCGTCTTCGTTCATTTACTCAGGGAGAATTCATACTAGTTCTCAGAACTCCAATGATCCATGGAACCAAACCTCCAAAGCTTGAGCCAAAATGGGAAGGACCATACTTTATACATAGGGTCTAATCCAATGAAGATTATTCATTAATCTCGATGGATGCATAACTCATCACTACTCCAACCAATGCCAGATTTTTGAAGAAGTATTTTGTATTGACACAAAATATATCATCAATGGTCTGGTATGACCTTAAACTGCACCACCATCCTACATGACATTAAAACTGCACATCATGTTCGTCCAACATGATGTTAAACTGTGTCCCCCTTCGTCGTCCTTGAAATATGACGTTAAACTATATAGAAGTCCCTTATGTACAGCAAGAAGTTAAACTGCATAACCAACGGTCCATGCATACGTCCATAAACTATTGGAACTTGTGTCCAACATGATGCTAAACTGTATCGTCCCTTTTTCATCCAACATGAAGTTAAATGATGTACACTTTTGTCCTCACTACATGACATTAAACTGCACAGTCCTCTTTTTGTCCAACATGACATTAAACTGTGTTGTCCCCATCATCCTAACTACATGACTCTAAACTGTATAGAAAATCCTTTAATACATCCAACATGATATTAAACTGTATTTTGTCCCTGCTACATGGCCCTAAACTATTCATCACCAATAGTCCTAACTGCAAGACTTTAAACCGCATAGTCCCTTCATATGTCTTACATGACATTAAAATTTTCATTGTTAAGGTTGTTGCAACCTCTTGTTTCTCACACCGAGTATGAATCACGTTAGTATAGAGAAAACTTCAACCATAACACTCTCTCCGGGCTACTAACCATGTGTATGTCCCAACACTATCATTTTTAGATCGTTGTCCCCAAGAACAAAATGATCACTAATTCATTCTTTAATTGAACTACGCGGACTTTGATCCTTGCCTTCTAGGATGGGTATGTAGGCAACCTCCCAAGGTTCAAGCCCATAACCAATCTCTTCACATCGGGTCACCTCCATCTTGTACGATGTTTATTCGTGAAACCACCCCTAGATTCAATATCTTTACATTGGTTCACTTTCGTCCTTGATATACGACGTTAAACTATATAACACTTTTGTCTAGTATGACAATAAACTAAAATATTCTTTGATACCCTCACCTGAGAGGGAATCATTATTTACATTGATTTTCAATCATGATTCATTGCAAAGACTATGTGCATACATGGCAATGCCCGAATCGTTTATCTTGGGTCAAACCATCATTGCACTAAGGTCCCCTTTCACCCTTCACATGTACGAACCAAATTTGTACATAGGGTAGTTCTAGAACTACGTGGGCTTGATTCCCATCCTTATGGGATACATAGGAACGTTTGAGTGTCCCTCAAATCCAGCCCCATGTATTATGGGCCTAACCCCAAATTCCTCTTTCAGTCCCTTGGCTGAAGAGTCCCCATGAAAACACACACTGTGTATTTCTTATAATGGTCCAAGCTCTATGAACCTAAAATAAGATCTACAATCCTTTTGTCCCACACGACGTTAAACTGTAGTTCAAGAACTATGTATGGCTTGATTCCCATCCTTATGGGATACACAATGAATTCCAACATTTCCATTTAGGACCCAGCCACAACATGATTATGGTTAGTATTGATTTGTCTATCTCTACATACATTGGACAATACCCATATTTATGTGTCATAATCATAACCTTAAATATTTTCAGATCATCATAACCCTTTTCTAGACTTCTAGTCACAAAAATGTCAAACTTCTGAGAGTTCTTTTTCCTGACTATGCAGCACGTGCCCTTAGGTGGCCTTGCATAAGTAGTATACATTACGGACCTGTCATCCAAAAGATGCTACTTATTTTACTATGCAGCCAATGCCTTTAGGTGGCCCTGCATAATTCAACCCCCTAACGGGTTTGTTAAATAGTGGTAACTTAATTCTTAGGAGGAAAGCATCTTTTGTCCTTATTTTTTCTAATGACAATATGTAGGGATCCGCAAAAATAGCCATCCTTAACATAGTTGTCTCATATCCTTTTTCTTGATCTGAAAGTATTCTAGTCTATGGTTTATATTCTCCTTCCCTACATTTGGGTCATACCTTCGTACGAGTGATATCCATCCAGTTCTTCGATAATCTTGTTTGGAAATATCTTCTCTATATTCAAGTACCTCTTTCCATACAACAAACTCTATACTTTGGAAAATTTGAATCTCCATAAAATTTCACTAGATTTTAGCACTAGGAAAGTAAATTTCTAAGAGTTCTTTTTCCTGACTATGCAGCACATGCCCTTAGGTGGCCTTGCATAAGTAGTCTACATAACGGACCTGTCAGCCAAAAGATGCTATTTATTTGACTATGCAGCCAATGCCCTTTGGTGGCCCTGCATAATACAACCCCCTAACGGGTTTGTTAAATAATGGTAACTTCATTCTTGGGAACTACTTTTTCTAATGCCTTTTTAGATCTTTTTCATATCATTCCTCAGATTCAAATATTCTCATGTCATAGTTTACATATTTTCCCTCATACTTGAGTATGGTAATATTTTTTCAGATGAATTGTCAAGGAATTGAGTCAATTCTAATTCATTCAGTCAAAGCTATTTCAAACATAAACATTAGCCTCTTTATGTCTGACATTCTTGAATTTAAACTACCCACAAAAGAAAAAGGAACTATGAATAAAAGTCATGTTCCATCTCACTAAACATATATTTTTTATGATTTAGGTAATATTGAGAAATTAAAAGATTCAATGTTTGTAGCGTTATTTATAATAATCATAGTAAAAAATCAAACTATGCTTACTAGGCCCATTGTCTTAGGTAAAATTTAAAGCAGATAGTAGGAAAATACGTGCACAAGTGATTGAAGATGAAAGAATTCTCTCCATTGATGCACAAGAATTAGAAGGACATCCATAGATATGAGTCTCTTCTCTTTTTTTCAGGAAATTACAAAAGTCTATCGACTTAAGTCTTCACTTGATGAATCACATCCAGAGATTCATCATCAGCCACCTAGAATTCATTCATTCAACTGGATGCCATAAGAGATGTAGTGATACCAGCTCTTCTTGGGACATTTTTAAAATAATGATCTTGAGTGCGGTTTGAGAAAATTTTATGATGATCAAAGAATGACTCTATTTCTGTCCAAGAGACTTGGAAGATGGATACATGGATTTGAGAATGAAGCATTGGAAGTAAAGAGCCATTTGGAGAGAGTAATCTTTTTAGATATTGTTCTAATACCATATATTTCTTCTCTCCACCAACCGGTAGTGGAAAACATTTCAGCCCATGGGTTTTCCGTTTTCATATCTGCAAGGAAATGGCATGAAAGAAAAATTTGAAAGTTCATGCCAATGTTGTTGCTCTTAATGCACATCATAACCGAAATAGAGGAGTAGCAGTGCAGCTACATCTCAGGCATATAGTTCTTTGCATCTGGAACATTGACTCCTTGCAGATGACCATGACCATACAGGGGTAGATAAATTCTTTGAGGGAAGTCGTGATGATATGTCTTCAGATACATAGACAAATCCGGAAGAGTTCTACTTTTTATGATATAATAATCGCGGCCAATGGTGTTCATCGTATCTTCAATCCTCTTTCTAGCATGTTCATCAGCTATTCCGGTTCAAAGAGCCATTGATTCTGCACAAAAGTTGAATAAATTAACTCTTAATTAAGTTGATTTTTCATTAAATTTGAAATAGAATTTCAGAAAAATGGCAAAGGCATTAAGGCGCGCAAGTGTAAACTTGGGGCGCAAGTATGGATGTTTCGCGCAAGAGTTAATGTGCCGCGCAGGTTTTTGGCACGCAAGTATCACCGCACAAGTCCTATTACCTTGAAAATAGCGGGACAACAAAAAAATAGCGGAAAACGAGCAACTTGCAGGGAAAAGGAGACCTACATGGTGAGAGATCGAAAATCTGAAAATCAGATGCTATGCGTGGAAAATGACCGCATATTTATAGGCCAGGCTGTCCACATGCACCCCTATAATCCAGCATGCTCCAGCCCTGCGTGACTCGCACCTGCGTGATGAGTGTTGCACCCTGAAAACTTGCGCACCTCTTTCCCTTTGGTTTTCTTCTTTTACTCAATGTCACATCCTTATTCTTTCAAATCTAACTCTGAGGGGGGAATTTTGTTGACGCTCCTTTTCATCAGAGAGTCCAAATGAATGTAAATGGAAATGACTTATCACAAATTGATTCAGACTTTGAATAAAACATCAAAAATTGACAAAGGCAAGAACAAGGATTCAAAATCACATGCGCCGCGCAAGTTCCATCACTGTCATGCAAGTCCATTGCGCAATGCCTAATGGTCGCGCAAGTGACTTGCGCACCCTAAGTGATAACCGCTCGGGCTCTTCTCCAGCCTATAAATAGACCCGGTGGTCCCCCCATTGAGGGGAGGAATTTTTCCAGAATTCAGATATAGAGCTCTGAAAGCCCAAGCCTTTTTTCAGGTCTTATGAACACTTCTAAGATAATTATTTACCTAGAATAGAAGGTCTAAACAAGAGGAGTAAGCTATATGTGTTATAATTCACCAACAATTGCATGCCTAAGTGTTTTACCCTTAAGGGAAATGGAAACACTTGCGCGCCACCCTACTTCTTCACCAGAACTTACGCACCCTCTTTTGGAAAGCCTCTAGGGATATTATCAAGGTTTTGATTCAAGTCTCACCCAAGTGTTACCATACTGGTTAATAATTGCGCAAGTACCCATGTGTCGCGCAGGTATACCTGCGCGACCAGGACATGCGCGCCCACACAGTACCTGTGCGACTAGCAATAATTGCACACCCCTGGCTTTTTTGGTGCCCTTCTTGCCCATTAAACCCTTATTATGCCATTCCACCTCTTCTATTCATGATTCAGTCTTCAAAACATTCTTCAAATCCATTTATGGCATTTTTTCTTGATTGACATCCTTATCTGAAAGGAATTCTATGAAATATCTCTCAAAACCTAGTGATTTACACATATTTATGTCATTAAAGGTTGAGATTTCATTCATTCAACCTCATCCTTTAATATGATAGATTCTCTTTAACTGGGCCTCCTTTTCAGGAATAAGCCCCAGTCTTAATTCTCAAATTTGGGCATCCTCCTTAAGAGTAAGCCCCAAGTCCTCATTAACCTGGGCCTACTTTTCAGGAGTAAGTCCCAGTCATAATTCCAATTAATTTCGGCCTCCCTTTCAGGAATAAACACCAGTCATAATTCTCAAATGTGGGCATCCTCCTTAGGGGTAATCCCCAAGTCCTCATTAACCATAGACTCCTATTGAGGAGTATGTCCCAGTCATAATTCCCCTTAATTCTGGGCATCCTTTTCAGGAGTAAACCCCAATCTTAAAATTCCCAAATATTGGCATCCTCCTTAGGAGTAAGCCCCAAGTCCCCTAATTTTTCATGTCCCTTAACCTGGGCCTTCTTCTCAGGAGTAATCCCCAACCTTAATCTCTCTTAACCAGTCCTAATTTACTTTTTGATCTGGGTCTCCTTCTCAGGAGTAAAACCCAATCATAAGTCCCATCCTAATTTGGGCCTCCTTTTCAGGAGTAAGCCCCAAATTAGAGTATCCAAATCTCCATAAAGTACATATACCTTTATGGACCCTCTTCCTGGATTTATTCCCTGAAGTAAATCCTAATATTTATTTATTTGGGTTGTCATACATATATAAGTCCCATATCATTTCTTATGATTACATCTTTCAGGGAATAATTGTCTAGTTTTCCCATACCTCTTGTTTCTCACACCGAGTATGAATCACGTGATCTTAGAGCGTAAAATTTATAATGACATCTTTATTTGAGCCATCAATCATAAACATCATATTACCATAATCTAACTATGTGGGTTATGATTCTTTTTCCTAAACAAAGGATACGTAGGTAGCCCATCTGCGGGTATGATCCCAACTCTAAAATAATCAATGTCCTTCTGAATGACAATAAACATCAAGTTCCCCACTGAGTGGATTTAAAACCAGTATGGTCATCATAATGACCAAGAGAGTTTTTATGTATTGAAGGATACCATTGGATAAGAATCTCAAAACAAATACAGATTATTCTCTATCGATGAAGAACCTCGAATACATATAAAAGATTCTCTAAATTTTTACATATCAATCATTGATTGTCAGAACTAAAGGAAGGGTCATTTTATACTTGGTAATGTAATAAGGATTCACGAACATAACATAAATATATAAAGATAGTCCCAGAGTAGACAATAATTCCCCTGAAAAAGGTGTAATGAGTCCCTCCTCCCATCCTCTCGAGCAATGCAAATTTTTAAGCCTCTTCAGTCTACAACTAATGAGTTCCTACCTTTGGAAATTAGGTTCAAATGGATATGGAATCATTGGATGTTTCTGGTTCTATGAGAAAACCCGTTAGAAACTGCTTGGAATGTTTGAACCTTAAATTGATGAGGTCATCCCCCATTCCATAGGGAAAAAATGATACACATTTTACATTGGGAAATAACGAATAAAACATGATACATAATAAAATGAGATAAAAATCCTTCTTGAAAGATTATTCAATTAATTCTTCTTTATAACCTGGGGAAAAACACAATAGCTATGAGATCAAGTTCTTATTATGGGTTTGTAAAGTTCAAGAAATAAATAATTAATGAAAATAAATTAACACATAATGGTAGATTACTGATACACATGTCTTTTAATCAATAATATGAGAATAAAAATTAACCATGGATATTATAAATAATTTACTAATCACATGTAATAATAATAAATGAATACATAATGATGTAATTCATAATTATAGATATCTAAAACATATCATCGATTCTTCATGCCAAGAATCTATTATTGTTAAGGCTTCATGCCAAGAATCTAATACTATCAAAGATTCATTATAAGAATCAAATAATATCAAAGTTTCATGAAAATAATCTAGTAAATGGGTATGTCCATGGACAAAAAACATATCTATTTTTTCCCATGAAACCTACCAATGAATCTAGGGGATATAGCGGTCCATTCCTGTCACATACAAAATCCAATGGCTTCCTTATATATTGAATAATGAATTTAATTAATAATAAAGGTGACTTATCAGAAAATATAAATATTGAATAAATAATATATTTATTTCAATAATTATTCAGTGGAGGATAATTAATAAAAAGTTTTGTTGATTTTGATGAATGGAAACACGATTTAAAAATCATTAAAACATTCTTGAGGAAAGTAATCATAAAAATTTCAACAGTGTCCCACATCACTTGGAAACATTTTGAATCATAATAACCTTGAATTGAAAAAATTAAATGAAACTTATAATATCATTAAATAATTATATTCATGATATAACATGTCAATGGTCGACATATACACTATATAAAAGTGAATTGGTGTAAAAGAAAAAATAAGTCTCAATGGAATGTAAATTGAGATGAAATATCTTACCTTGACTCTGACTTGTCATGTGTGTCTTCATATTCCATAATAATAAAAATAATTTAGTCATTAAATTTATTCAGAACCTTTTTCAGGTTTATAATTATTTTATTTCACTTATTACGATGTTTTAAACAACTACTTAAACTATTAAGTTTACGTTGGGTGTTTTGACCAAATTTGATCCATGTGTTAAAACAAATTTGGAATGTCAAATATGGTCTCATGGTTCATTATATTAAAATATTAAGAATAATAATAATTAAATAATCACCATATTTATACATAGATTATAATTTTAGAACTAATTATGAAAGATGGTTATGAAAAATGAACCAATGTAAAAATCATAGAGACGGTAGGCCCTACTTACGCATGATTAACATTCTCATTTTTCAATGATCATTATGAAAAGATGTTAAGTAAGATTATATATTTCCAGAATAATACTTATATTATAAATAACATTTTATTTAATAATATAAAATTATATATAAAATTATTTTTATGTAAAATGAATCACATCATGTTGGTGAGGTGGTAGTCCACACGTCCATGACCGACGTAATAACTTTTTATTATATGAAAGGGTAATAAGGAAAATGATATTTTATATTTACCGAAAGATAATTATATAATTAATATAATATATATGTCATTTATTTAACATATTTTTAATTAAACACACCCTTTATACATTCCATGTATCGAATAAATGAATCATATCGCTTTGAGGGGGATTTAGTCCACACTTCTGTAAATGATGTTATTGCATTTACACAAAATAAATAGAATAAAATTATGTTCTATATAAAAATTAATGAAGCATAAATAAATTAGAAACATCATATATATAATATATAAATTTATTTTCAATCATAATTCCCAACCAAGGAAGGTGTTAATGGAAAAAAGGAACATTCATCAATTCATGAGGCTGTAGTTCGTCGTACAGAAACGGTAAGTTCGTTACCCATTACATGGAGGTGTGTATAAGTGTAGTTATAACCCTAGGAATAAAAAAATATAATTATATTTAGTATAATTAGGTTATTATATAATAATTAAATGAGTATCCTAGATTGTGTGGATAATGAAAATAAAATAAAGGAGCTTGAGGAAGGATGTTACCTCTTCTTTGGGTAACTCATTTTGGTTTGCACCAAAGGGATTACTTGGATGAATTTATTCCCAAATTAAGGATTCTATGATTAGTTTAGGGATTTTTTAATCTTATTTGAGTATATTTTGGGTATTAAAAATGGATTTAGAGGTGTGAGGAAGTGAGAGGGGTGAGTGCCTTTTTATAGTGGAGGAGGAGTGGCATTCTTCCTAATTTTTGAAAAGGAAATTTAAACCTTGTTTTTACTAAGGAAATTCGATCCAATAATTGAAAATATTAGATAAAAGTTAGTATATGTTTGAAATATGGCCATTAAATGTACGTTTCAAAAGTTTTTAGGTCATTTCTATTCCATAAGTTTAAGGTTTGGTCCCTTGTTGAGCTAATTTTTCTCTTAATCGCTGTATTTAATTTTAATAACTTTCACTAATATTTTTGGTCAAAAAATATGTTGGAATTATTATAAATTATAAATTATAATTATTACATTTATTTAATACATTTTTTAAAATTAAAATCACAAAATTGATAGAAGTTAATTTAAAATTAATCATTCGGATGGGATGACAATGTGGGTTTTGGAAGTAAAAATGTTCTAATGTTTTCCATTTTTTATAACCAATTTCAAAGATAAATTGATTTAAATGAAATAAAAAATGGTTAATATATTTAAAATTTATCTAATAAGACTTTAAATAAAATAAAAAATTTAATTTAACCATATAAATAAATTAGTAAAAAAGGTAGTTTTGAATTAAAATTCAGTATTTTTCAGTATTTATCAAAAAATGAAACTTCATAGAAAAATACCAAAAAATCACCCTAAACTAATTTTTATGTTTAAAATTAAAAAAATATTTTTATTTTGTCATTTTAAATTTAAAAAATTTTCAAATTTCATATTTAATGTAGGTGCGTCATTAAATAGAGGTAAAATTACAATTATAAAAATATAGGTTTTTATACATAATATTGGGTTTATTCTTATCTTATTCTTTTAAAATATATTGGATGAATTTTAAAATATTTTATATTATATATAACATATATATTAAATAAATATAATTCACTAATAGTAATTAATTTATTTTATGTGAATGAAACACCTTGGGAGCATAAAAATAGTTCTTATAAAATCAACCCCTTTATATTCATTTGGTTTCTATATTTATTTATAAATAATTGGTAACCAATGTATTAACCTAAATATTTTCATAAGTTATTCAATACTATTCATAACCTCAATTTAACTTCTAGTATATAATCATCATTTTAAATAATAATATTAATAGTATTCGGTAATATTTGGTCTTGCATGTAACACAAGTCATCAAAGAAACTCGTTGCATGCAATGTAAGTTAAAATCAATTTGCATGAATTGAAATATATATAATTTATTGAATCTATATAAAAATAGGAAATATAATTTAAAATATTTGGATATTATATTCCCTTATGTGATTGGTGTTCTGTGTCTTACATGCTGTTAAATACAATGTTTTTACTTTAAAACATTGGGGTGTTACATTGTAAACTGGAATCAATATTTGTAAATTTAAAATATAAATAATAAAGTAAATAATTTTTCTAGTAAATTTATTTATAATTTTACAAATAATTCATATAAACTAATAATGCCATAAAAGGAACAATATTTTTAAAAAATGTATAGTGCACTATTCACATAAAAATAGTTTTTTACAAAAATCACAAAAAATAATCCTAAGATAATATTGATAATATAAATAAAAAATGAAGTTTTTTTCCAAATAAAAATTTAATAATTTTATATTTTAACTTTTAAATAAAATCGTAAAATATAACGATAAACTACTTTTATAAGAAAATAAATTTGTGAGGTATAATCCATTCATATAATTATTTCATGTAAATTACATATCAAATGATTGTTATTATAATATATATAATTTTTCATATCAATAATATATCATGTATATAATATATTTAATTTCTTCAAATAATGTGTATAAATGTATAATTTTAGGAAAATATATTTTTAATCATAGGGTGACATTTTTAGTTATCTAGCTACACAAATTGAATTTTATCAATGTATTAATATTTAAAATGATCAAATTTCTATTTATATTTCATAAATTGGTCACTTATATTTATATAGTCATAACCCATCCTGGTGGCATTCATGCCACGACTCTCAAATCCCACCTCCAATATGCCATTAGATGGTGACTAGCACTGAATAGGAATATCACTAACATGAGAGGCATTGGTTAATTACTTGTACACATTTACACATATTCAATCCAAAAAAATGCTAAAATGTAAAAAAACAACCAATGCATTTATACATCTATATCACACACCCAGAGTACAATATGAATTAAAGGAAAGTAAATGGGGCCAAATACAAGGCCACCAAATTTTTTTTAAACACAAGTCCAACTAGAATGTAAAGGTATTAGGACTACTGTCTAATTCCATAAGAACACACCTCGGTCTGTCCAGTTTCACTAAGCATCGTTTGGTCCTGGTCCACCAAGGACTCTATCGAATGGTTGATCGTCTGTACAAGACATGACACATGTTGGAAAAACCTGTGTAGGGGTGAGTATTAAAATATTCAGTACGACACCCTGAAACCAAAAATAATATAAAAAGGAAATACAATTAGATATACAAAGGTATATTTCTATTGCACATATAACAAGAATATCGAGATATACTTAATAAGGACACACCGTCTAGGAGTAATGAACAACCATAGTAGAAAAATCCTAGGATTCTAGCTTAAATATTCCATGAAGTACTCATCCGGGAGAACACACTCATGAGTATGGTAGAACTAATGACATATGTTTGAGAGGTATTGGTAATCAGGTCTCTTCGTGAGAAATATACGATGATATATCTGATGAAAATAAGATACACAGATGAGGATTATATCCAGGTTCATAGAGTGATACCAAAAACTCACTTTGGATTAACCTAATAAGTAGAGGATCGACGCCTGGTATGATTGGTTAGGTAGATACCCAGTACTCTATGTAGGGCATGAAGATGAATAGGGGATCACACTCCAGGCCTCTTGGGGGCGGGGGTGGATTCCAACAACTCTATCCAGGAAGTCCCATTGAATATATCATTTTTCTAGGAGTAGGAACAATACTATACCTACCTTTAGAGAAATAGTAAGGGGAATTAACCCTAATGAAACTTGTCTAAGATACCTAGGAAATAATATCTAATGCATGTAATAAATAGTGAACAACATATAGAGTGTTTACACACCATGTTCCTAGACCACGAGTTTTTTATGTAAATGGGATATGTCATCCAAACTGTGTCTGTAGAGAAGGATATTAAAAAGAATATAGAGGGGTTACACAGTATGTCCCAATATTTAGGGTCCCTCTCTTATTCCCCAGTCTTGTGCAAGTACACAATGTCATCCCATGTGTCCTTGACCATGTACTAGCACATGGGGTAGCCTATGTGCATGGTCCAGGACGTGACGTGTGGGGGAGTACAAGATGTGTAGGCAACCCATGTAATCCACCTCATGTCCATATACTTACCAAATTGAACATCGAGTATCCGTAAAGGGATCACACTCCGTGGGACATGGGTCACATGTCGTGTGATTTTTAACTTACTCTAGAACCCTAGACGTCACTTAGAGGGTGGCCCACATAGTTTATAGATCCAGTTTACATGCTGTGTTGTTTCAGATTTTACATAAATCCCAGTCTACCTTCCATGTTTGATAGGGAAACTATGGCCTTTGATCTAGTGATCGTTTCACTAGGAAATCAAATTGAAAATCTCTTCTAAGATATTCCATCATCAAACAATGTGTTTCATTTTTAGATCTAGTTACAAAATAGATTTAAACATCGTTCATCATTATACACCGAAGAACATGAATATGGGGAACCACCATCATCTGAATAGATTTATTAATATCATCACTTTGCATTCACATCGTGCTGATCTTAGATATGTGATATCAATTTGTTGTGCTAAGAATCAAGTGGGAAATGATCGATTGGTCGAGATTTTTCAATTATCGGGCCAAACAAAGAACTCATGCGATGAACTATTAGTTGGGGGAGAAAAGCATAAGAACAAAATAGAGGAACAAACTTCGATAAATGTTCATTTTGATATAGATCTTTTGACATTAGAATGAAAATCTAATAAAAAAATAATCACAAATATTAATTTCCCATCAAAACCCCAAAAATATAATAACAACCCACAATAGGTACGATCCATGAATCAATCCATTATTTTATTGATTCAAGTTCATCATAGAAATAAATAATGGGGAATAAATGAACTAAAACACATGCCCTACCTCGATCTGGATTGATTGCTGATGAATAATGATTATTGTGTCATTGTTGTAGCCAAGATTCATCAAATGTGAGGTACATTAATCGTCGATCCATGATCTTCCATTATTAATGTGAGAGGATTCTATAGAACTCTCTCCAACAATCATCTAGAGGTTCCAGGGTTATGTAGCTAACTCTAGGATTCTAACAAAAATATATATTTAATGATTGTTAGTTATTCCATCAACAAAAATGAAATAAAATAATTTTATTCATTTTAGCACCCATGATGACTTTTCTACAACCAACCCACACTAAATAATATTAAGTAATTCCTAGGGTAAACATCACATTATTAAATCAATAATTCCCTCATATTTCTAACCTGAGCACTTGTTTAGAAGTTATTACACTCTTTTAGGAAAACCGTGTACACATGCTATTTAATATATTTAATATATTTCTAAAATTTATTTTAGACACACCTGACCTTGGAATCACACTTTATCTCATCTTATGCTTTTGATAATAATCTATATAATTTTTAAAATTAATACTTAGAAAATATGATTCGTTACATTCTCCCCAACTTCGGCTTTATGTCCCAAAAAGCCAAAATAAGGGCTACTAAAAAAGTTGAGGGTACTGAGCATGAATCTGAGACTCCCACTCCCATACACACTCTTGATGATTCATGTGTTTCCACTATAGCCACACTAATAGAATCAATCATCCATGAAGGATCCTCTCCTACGAATCACCATTCTTCATTGGGTGCTCTGCAAAGGTCTCTCCATCCTCGATGTCCAACTCACCCCATTTGATAATGTGAGATGGGTCATGAAAGTGCCTCCTCAGCTATGACACATATAAGATTTTGTGTACCTAGTCTAACTTTAGAGGTAGATATATGAGGTACACCACCTTTACAACTCTACAAAGTATTTGTAAAGGGATGATGAATCTCGGAGAGAGCTTGTCTCCCCCATCCGAATCTACATAATCCTCTTCTTTGTGAAACTCATAGGAACACATGGAATCCTTAATAAAACACCAAAGGACTCTATCGCTTGTCAGCATAATACTTATAATGACTCTGTGTAGTCTTCATCCACTCCGGTATAATCTGAACCTTCTCTATTGTAACTCACAGAAACTCCAGGCCCATGAGTGCTGAATCTCTTGGGTGATTCCAATAAAGTGGTGACCTACAGGGTCCCCTGTATAATGTCTGGAATGGTGCCATACTGATAGTGGAATGGTATCTTTTTTTGTATGAAAACTCCACCAATAGTAGGTTGTCCTCCCAACTATGGCCAAAATCCAATTTGAAAGCTCACAACATATTCTTCAGGACTTAAATGGTTCACTCAGTCTTATCATCAGTTTGTGGGTGAGACACTATGCTCAAATGTAGCTCGATCCCAGAATCCTCCTACAATCCCTTCCAGAACTGATATGTAAACTGATCATTATGATTATAAATAATAATCAATGGAACTCTATAGATTTGTATTATCTATTGAACATAGAGGAATCCCATGATCTATGCTAAACTATGCTCTCATATAGCTAAGAAGTGGGCTAACTTGTTGAGTCGGTCTACGATCACCCAAATAGCATTGCATCCCCTAAAAATGTGTGGTAATCCCATCATAAAGACCATATATATATCATCCCACTTCCATTTTGGATCCCCAAGGGGTTGATCTAAACATGCTGGAACATGGTGATCATCCTTCACTTGTTGAAAATTAATGTATCGAGGGAAAAACAATGAAAATCCTTTCATCGTCCGTGGCCACAAAAACTAACATCCAAGTTCTTGGTATATCTTTTCTACTCTTGAATGTACCAAAAAAGGATATGTGTGAAAATATCTGATAACCTCTTCCAGAAACATCACTGGTTCCACCCTACGTCCTCTAAAAAGAAATACAATCTCCCCACCTTTTGAATATCCATCAAGAGCATGTCCTGTTGAAATACGAGCACATATGGTCTCACAGTTGTCATCCCCAAGATATGCCTCACTGAATCACTTTAATGGTGGAGGGGTGACTACCTTCATCTGTAGGTAAGATTCTTCATCTCCATCTATAAAGGATAACTGCAATGAGGAAAACTTCTCTAAAACCTCACTCAAAAACTATGAACAAGATATCCTACTGAGGGCATCTACTACCACATTCCTCTTCCCATGAGTGTAGAAAATTTCGAATTCATAATCGTGGAAGAAATATAGCCATTTATTCTTCCTCAAGTTAAGATATTTCTGCAAGAATATATACTTGATACTCTTGTGGTCATATTAGATGATAAAATTGTCACCCCACTGGTAGTGTCGCCACATATTCGAATCGAATACTACTACTACTAACTCAAGATCGTGGGTCGCGTAGTTCTGTTTATGTGGTCACAACTGGAGTAATAAATAATAAATCACTATGAGACTCTACATCAGGACACAAACAAGACTGGTTCTTTATGCATCGCAGAAAACAACATACTTGACAACCTCCTCCAACAATCTCAATATCATAGCACTCTTCAAAATCAGCCTCGACTACTGAAATGTATGACAACACTTATTTTTCCAGACAAAAGGCTTCCCCATTCGATTCAAAGCTGTCATGGGTGCTGATATACTTTATAAATTCGTTATGAATCATTGTCAATAGACTTCCTACCAATGAATTCTTTGAACGTCTGTCACGCTCTTAGTGGCTCCCAAGGTAACAATACCTTGATCTTGGCCGGGTTCACTTCCACTCCATCTGCTATGAAAACATTCCCCATAAAGTGGGCGACCTGAATCTAGAACTATAAATTCAAAAGTTTTCTGTAAAAATGATGTTCTCGGAGTACGTCGAGAATTATCCTTAAGTGTCTCACATGATCCTCCTCAGCCACCGAGTACATAGGGATATCATTGATAAAGACTACCACAATGTGATCTAAGAAAGATTAGAATATCCATTTCATGAGTCCCATGAACACTTTTGGGGTGTTTTTCATTCTAGAAGGAATCACTAAGTACTCGTAGTAACCATAACGACGTATAAATTCCATATTTGGTGTATCCACATTCTGTACTCGTAGCTGATGACTGCCTGATCTGAGGTAAATCTTCCAAAACCATTGTTCCCATATCAACTGCTCAAAGAGGTTATTGATCCTCAGTAGTGTATATTTATTATTCACAGTCACCTAATTCAAGAACTAGTAGTCCAAAAACATCCTCAAGCTCCCATATTCCTTCTAGGAAAACAAAACTAGGGCTTCCCAATATGAAACATTGGGTCTTACGAATCCCTTCCGCTGCAATTCATCCAACTGCACCCTTAGCTTGTCAAGCTCTACGAAAGCCATCCAATATGATGTAGAAGATATTTGTGTCATACCAAGGTGTAGATAAATGTATAATGTTATATCATATTGGGGATGTAAAACTGGAATATCTTTGAGGATGATGTATTTGCACTCCGCCACTACTACAGGAAACTGGAAACTCACAACATCCAATGCACCATGAGTCCGACTATCCAATTGATGACTAATCAGCTACACCCTCCTATTTACTACTCCATCCTACACTACTTGGATTTCCTTTTCACCTGAAAAGACAAACTCAGTTCCCATCACTGTGGATACAATTTACCCTTTCTCCGAAATAGTAAATATGAGCATGAACATAGATAACCATTCCATAATAAGAATGACGTCATAAGGCCTCATTGTTTTTACACGTAGGTTCCAACCAAAACCCTTTCCTCTAAGAGTCAGGTCACACTATTAGTATATGTTCATAATCATTGAGTCTTCTCCAGTATGAGTCTCCAAGCATAAGGGTCGAGTCAATGGTTCAACCAAAATCTCTTAGTATTGATCAAGAAATGTAAAGATAAAGTAATTAATAACACATATGTCTACCAATAATAAAACTGAATTATTAAAAACGTAGATTATACCTTGAATCATTCCCGGAGCCACCAAGTTATAATATTCGACTGCCTACAGTTGTCCCCTACCATGTCCTCCAGCTCCCTGAGTCTGGTGTGGACCACCAGGGGGTGGTGGTCATAACAAGGTGAAATGTTGACCACCTCCTACTGATCTCCTAGATGATCCAACACAGCTTCCATCCTACGGACCAACCTGCTCCTTCCATGGTCTCTACCTTCATGTCCCATCTATGGTTTCTCTGCCAATTTTTTGGCGGGTTAGACAATCTTGAGCAATATGTCCCCAACCAATACATGAGTAGAACTGCCTCTCCCCAGGCTGACTGGACCCAACCTATAAACCCTAAACTATAGGTCCTCTATCTTAATACCATCTAAAATGTCTCCCACATCCATGTCTCTAAGATTGATGTCAGATCCATGCTTCCAAGGTCACTACTGCTCCTTCAATCCCACTGTTGACAACCACTGGTTGTATCTACTCAGAAAGAAACTCTCAACCACCAAAGCCCACTCTATCACCCCTGTATAATTAGGAATTCATAGATGGATAATGTTGGATCAGATGTCTCTACACATACCTCACTCAAAGGTATGATCCATAATGAAATAATCTCAAAAAATATCCATTGAGTACCTAGAAATCTTGGAAAAAGTTGATGAATACTTAGCTACTGTCATGATGCCCTGTTGGAGATACAAAAGCTCTTGGATACACACATCCCTTAGACCATGAAAGAGACACTCAAACTCTGTCCATCAGAGAGTCACTTCTTTACAATATAGGGTAAATAAACCCCACCATTTCCCTATTAATCTAAGAAGATGGATCACTAGAAGGACCACCATGTGATTTGTTGGTGTCCTGAATAGATAGAAAACTCGGGTCATCACCTCAAGCCAATCCCAAGCCACCTGTGGTTCAGGATTTCCCCAAAACCTAAGGGGTACCTATCAATAAAAATCGTGAAGCACACTCATCCTTTGCACCTCATATATTAGTAATACGGGTACCACATGATGCTCTACAGGTGGTATGGATGGCGCACCATCAAAGGGTAACATCTGAAGAACTTTTCCTTGTATCAAAGCCTTATCACTAAGGGGATCATCCTCATGATCATCATGCTAAATCCTAGCGGGTATACATCACAGAGGCATCCTGAAGGTAAAAAATATGTTCCCTGATCAATAAGTATATCTATAGAGGTGACTCAATAGGAAAATTGAAACCATGACCCATTCATTTATGATTCATGTACTATTTTTCCCCTGCAACCAGTGTTATCATGTACCGAGTCAAAAAACAGTTGATCAAATCCCTGGAGTATGGATATGTCGGGTACCACACCAACACATGAGTCTCTAGCCAGAAAGTCAAACTCGAAACACTTAACACTGTTTCCCCATTCTACAGTCATAGACTCTTGGTCCTAAAGTAGAACCAACCACCTCTGGTAAAACTTGATCATGACCCATCCTAGTGGGGCATGTGTCATGACCCCTCAGGCACGTCTTTAGTAGGCTAGGGGCAAGTGACTAGCACTGAGTAGGCATATCACAAAGTTGGGAATCTTTTCTTAAGTACATGTGTACATGCACACATATCCAAGCCTAACAAATGATGAAATATAAAAACAACTAAGAAACCAATGCATGAATACATCTATATCCCACACCTAGACTGTGCTAGGAAGTAAAGTAAACAGGGAAAAATAAAATCCCACCACAAAGAAGTTTGTAACAGAAGTCTAACCTAAAAGTAAATTAAAGTAAATAGGTCCAAATACAAGCCCGCCACAAAGAAGTCTATAACACAAGAATGAAAAAAAAGTAATGGTACTGAGACTAATGTCTAAAGGTGCAGGAATACACCTCTGTTAATATAGTATCACTTTGCACTGTCTAGTCCGGGTCTACCTAGGAGTCCATCAAAAGGATGATCATATGCACAGGAAATGACATGTGTGAGAAACCCCATTTAGGGGTGACTGTAATAATACTCAATAGGACACCCTAAAAACAAAAATCATATAACAAAGAAATAAAAAAGTAAACTTTACATAGGTATATGTATACAGTACAAATAAAAATAATATCTAGATATACTCAATAAATACACATATTCTAGGATTAATCCACAACCATAGTAGAGAAAGCCTAGTCTGGATTGATGATTACATAAACCACTCATCCGGGAGAACACACACCTGAGTCTGATATCACTAATGATGTACGTCCGAGAAGTACTACTCATCAAGTCGCATCATGAGAAAGATAAGTTGATATATCTAAAGAGAATATGATACATAGACGAGGATCATATCCAGGGCCATGGGGTGATAACAATAACTCAATATGGATTAAACCACTAGTTAGAGGATTGAAGACAAGTAGGATTCATCATATAGATACCCAGTACTCTCTACCTCAGGAAACAATAAGGATAAAGGATCTCACTTCATCCCTCTTGGGCGGGGGGATTCCAAAAACCCTATCCAAGATGTCTCGCTGAAGGGATCATTGTACTAGGAGTAGTAACTATACTATATTTACCTTCTCGGAAATAATATTGGTAACAATTCCTAACAAAACATGTCCAAGATATAAGGGATAAGATATATAATACATTTAAGGAGTACAAGGTGTGTAGAGGGGTTACACACTATGTCCCTTGACCCCAGGTTCTACCCTTGTAAATGGACCATGTCATCCAAAATATGTCTATGTAGAATGATAGTACATGACATCTTGAGGTGCCACACGCCGTGTCCCAGTATCTAGGGTCCTACCTATGGGTGTAATTCTATCTCGACGGCCCAAAATCCCGCCCGACCCGGCCTAAAATCACGAGCATCCCAACCCAACAATGCCCGAGTCGGGCTAGGATGGGGTGAGGGTGATGGTTCATCGAGTCGAGCCAACCCGTAAGAGTGTGGCCCATGAAAGCCCATCTTCCCTAAAAAATCTGGGAAACTATTGGTAGGGAGACTTAAACCCCCTACCACTTGTTTCCAAGGCAGCACCTGGTTAAGAATTTCCATACTATATATATAATGCTATTAATAATATATTTATATTTATTTCAATGATATAATATATATATCAATGATATTATCTATATATGAATGATTTAATATAATATATATATATATCTATTAAGAATATATATTAATTAAGCGTGGATTTTAAATATCCATTCATATATATATATAATATTTAATTATATATATATAATAACTCATTGTATAATTACAAAAAAATAACACAATCACCTAATGATGTCCACACACGTCCCACGACCATATTATTTTTTTATGTTTCAATTTTCATATATTATATATAATATACATATTTAAATATATATTTAGAAAAAAAATTAACAAACCCAGTACGACGAACCCCCCAAACCGTAGTTATTTTTTTACAGCTTTCTTATAATATATATATATATATATATGTCAATGATTTAACAATATATATATATATATTGACAAAAAAATAACACACTCACCCAATGATGCTCCCCCAACCTCATTATTTTTTTAAATATGTTTAACCTTGCATATATTATATAAAAATATATAAATAATTTTATAAAAAAATTAACCCACCCACTACGCACCCCCTCATTATTTATTTACAATTTTCACATAATATATTTAGATTCAAATATATATATATATATTTAGAAAAACAAATTAACCCACCCAGTGCGGTGCACCCCCAACCCCTAGTTATTTTTTACAACATTCTCATATATATATATATATATTCACATGCACAAACAGGCATACACATACACACACACACACATATATATATATGATTTAACAATATATATATTAAAACAATAAAAAACTCACGCAATGATATCCCCCCCACAACATCATTAATTTTTCTAAAATATATTGAAACTCGCATAAATTATATATACATATATAAATCTATTTAGAAAAAAATTAACTCACCCACTACTGCACACCCCTCATTAATTTTTTTACACTTTTCACATAATATATATTTATTCACATATATAAATCTATTTATAAAAAAATAACACATTCACCCATTGTAAAATGTTAATAAAAAAACATTTTCACACAAAAAATGTTAAATGTTTTACGAAAATACATTTACAAAACATGCATTAAAAAAATTAAATGATATTTTAAAAAATGTTTTAAATAAAACAAACACTTAAAAAATTTATAAATAAGATAAAAAATATATATAATTTTTTTAAATAAATGTTAAAACATGTTTAAATAACAACCGTTTAAACCCACCCACCACTTCACCCCCCCAAATCCCTTATTAATTTTTTTACAATTTGCACAAAATATATATAGATTTATATATAAATATATTTAGAAGAAAAAACATATCCACCTATTGAAAATTGTTAATAAAAAATAAAATAAAATCTTTTTACAGAAAACATGATAAAATTAAAAAAAAATACATGTAAAATCACACGTTTAAGAAAACATTTTAAATTAAACTTCTAAAATTAAATATAATGTTTTTAAACAAATGTTAAAAAATAGTATAAAAAAAGTTTTAAATAAAAACATTTTAATAATACTTTAAATAAATACATTTTAATAATGTTTTAAATCATTCATTTAAAAAAATAATAATAAATTCTTAAAAAAAACTTTTATATTAAACATTGAGAAAAAGTTAAATGTTTAAAAAAACAAGTAAAAAACAAGCGTTTAAAAAAAATTAAATTAAACACTTAAAAATAGAAGTAAAAAAATGTCTTAAATAAAAATTATTAAATAAAAAAACTAAACAAAAGAATAAATAAACTTTTTAAAAAAAAGATAAAAAAATAAAAATAAAATAATTTTTTTAAAAAAAAATGTTTACACACCAACACTTTAAACCCTTGTTGCACACCCCCACAACCTCTCATTAATTGTTTCTAAAATTTTCACTATATTTATATAGATTCACATATATAAATCTATTAGAAAAAACTAACATTTCCACACAGTATAAAATGTTAATAAAAAAGAAAATAATCTTTTTTAAACAAAAAACGATAAAAAACATGCGGTTATTATATATTAAAAAAATACATGTATTTAAAAAAATACATGCAAAAAAATGCATTAAAAAATAGTTTTAATAAAAGACCACTATGTAGAGACTCTTGTTAAACGTTAAAAAAATTTAAAAAATGGTTTCAAAATGTTAAAAAATGTGTTAACAACATGTGTTTTAAGAAATGAATGTGTTTTAAAAAACATGTTAAATGTTAAAAAAAATACTTGTAAAAACATTCATTTTAAAATAAATGTTTAAAAAATGTAAAAACATCATTTTAAACAAATGTTAAATAATTTTTAAAAAAAGATTTCAATAAACATGTTTTAAAAAATGTTTTGAACCAAAAATTTAAATAAAAATAATTAAACAAACACTTAAAAAAACTTTTTAAAAAATAATTTAAAGAAAATATACATTACACTTTTAAAAAAAATTAACTCACTATATTTTTATTTTAAAATAATAAAATCCCACCATGGCCCAACACAAATAAGCTCAGCCCATCCCGGGTCGCGCTAAAATTACACCATTATAGTAAACCATAACTAGTGTCTTACTTTATTACATATGAATGTGATACAAGAAATTGAATCCCAAAGGACCTAATAATTTATTAGTCTTGGTAAACTAGATATACATGATTCCCTTTTGATATTTGAAAGAATAATTATAACATAATTTTTTTTAGAGAATAATGTTTTTCCCTTTATAATATCCTTGTATATCAATCATAGAAAACATCATGTATTCTTGATAAGGGAAATAAAATAAGGGTAAGGTCAAATTCTTAGTAAGGGTTAAGTATAGTGGAAGCTATCCTAAATCAATTAGCATAATCATGGAAAGGAAAATAACTATTCACACGTGTCATTTTAATAATTTTACTTGTATAATCAATTTAGAAAGGTAAGTAACTGAAAACACATTCCATTTAATCAGTAACATGAATATAATAATTGAATAATGAATAATAAATATGGAATGGTAAATAACTAAAAACCCATTCCATTTACTCAATAAACTTTGAATGAAATGAATCCATAGATAATATCATTGAGAAAATATCTGGGATAATAATAACTAATTTCTCGATTAAGAAACAGCATAATTATTAGATGAAATTTTCCACGTAACATGATACCTCTGCAATCAATACCTTTTACAAGATGATTTAAAACCAAAGGTAGTTACCTCTTTAATGCTAGCTTATTTACTTTCCTCATTTGGAAAAGGATGCATTGAGTGGATATATAATTTTGGGTCCCACACATAACTGTAGGTCCAAATAATTCTTTATATATCTAATGATCAATTTAATTCATGAATCAAAATGTATTTTTAAAAAATATCTATATTGAGTAAAGAATATGGATTTATCAATATTTCTTAGTTAATCAAATTACTTTAAAAGTAAACATCATATATAAAAATGCTCTATGGTTTAGGGAATAATCAAATCCATGATACAAATAATATGGATATTTAATAGAAACACTATATATAAAATTGATATAAGATTTTGAATATAATTATATCCATGATAAAAATAATATAAAAATTTAATAGAAATGAACTGTACAGTGATCATAAGAGAGTGAATGTTTCAAAGGAATGTTAATGACTAATAAAATGAATCAAGAAAGTAAATTTTAGTACTTTATTTGGTAAAAATTATCATAATCCATATAAATAATGAATAAGAATGATATCTATAAAACATATCCTCGATGGATCATAATAATAATTCATTTTATATGTTTTTGATGAATATAAATACTAAATAAATCAATTAAAAACAATATTTATAAAAATAGCATTTTTACTTTGAAAAATAATTTTAAAACTAAATGTTATAAAAATTGAAAATAAAATTCTTTTAAAATAACCTTTTAAAATTATAAAATAATCTTTAAAAAATTTATTTCTCATGGATGTTGGAAATTTTATTCATTTTTTACATGGTAAAACGAATATTCCATTCAAATTTTCCTTAAAATCCGAAAAAACTTCTTTGGAAAATGACATGAAGATTGTTTTCAATTTTTTTGTAAAAAAAAAATAGATAAAAATGTATTTAGTAAATAATTTTTAAAATTATCATAAACATTTATGAATGTATTTTTTGAAAACATGGATTTTGAGGAAAAAATAGTTTTGACTGAAAATAGAAATGAATTTGGATTTTATTTAAAACAATTTATCAATCATTTTATGTACCAAAGAGTGGGAAAATAATACAATTACTTAAAAAAATAATTAATAACCAGATAGTAATAACATTTAAGGGGTTTATTATACAATTTTAAAATAATTTCATTCAATGGAAACTCAAGTATTAACAATCCAGATTAAAAAAAGATTATAAAATAAACCCGTACAGTGATCACAACGTTCAAGTGTGGATTAAAAAAAGAATTGATTATGTGTATAAAATTTAAATCCACATAATACAAATTTAAATAAAAAATAATATATTCAAGAGTATTTTCACACATAATCATATAATTTCAATGATAATAAGGAAGTAATATAGCCTAATGAAAACAAACCGATTCATGAAATTATTTATCACATGGTAACTTTTAAGTCAAAATCCATTTGGATGATATACTTAAAATAAAAACATAATATTCAATGAATTATTATGAATCATGGTATTACATGTAAAATTAAAAGTATATACACTATATAAAATAAATTAGTTTCATAACATAAAAATAGGCCTCAATGAAATGAAATTGAGATGAAATCTCTTACCTTATGTCCGAATCGTCATGTAATTTCTTTATATTCCTAAATAATGAACTTAAATTTATTATTTAATTGATTAATAAAAAATTTTCAAGTTTATTATTCATTTAATTTCACTTATTACCACTTTATATACAATTAATTAATAAATTAAATTTATGTCGGGTGTTTTGATGATATTTGACTTATGTTGAAAAAGTTACTTTAGTAGGTTGAATATTGATCTAAGAGGTCATTATTTAAACATATACAGAATAATAATTATGAGATAATAATAATATATATATACATTAATTATAATTTTTATAACAATAAGGACATTTGAGTTTGATTAATGAAGTATGTTACAATCATGGAGATGGTAGGTTGTATGTACACATGAGTAATGTTTCCATTTTTCAACGATCAATATTGAAAAAAGGTAAGTGATGTTTTATCTTTCCATAATGAAAATAATATAATAAATACCATATTATTTGTTTAAATATACATATATATATATAATACAAGTGGAGTGATGATTAAAAGAGAGTCACATAGCTTCGTGAATGTTGTATTCCACACGTACATGAATGACGTTATCATCATTCATTGAGTGAAAAGGGAAGAAATAAAATGATATATTATCTTTTAATAATGATAAATATTTAATTAAAATCATAATTATTTCATTTATATCACATGTATTCATTAATATTATCTTTATTACCATACATATAAATCATTTGTGAAAAATGAATCATGTCATTTTGCGAGGTAGTTGTCTGTAGTACACATGAGCAACGTTATCATACCCCCTATAGAACGTAAAGTAAAAAATGTATATTTGATATAATGATTCCCGCGGTATAATTATATAATAAATATCTTATTTATTCTTTATATCCATCCTTATACCCAACCGTCAGAGGTGTTTATGGAAAAAGTTTCACATTGGTTTGCATGGTGGTAGTCTGTCATACAAATGAGTGACATTATCATTTCCCATTTGAGGGAAGATGAGGTGGTTATTGGTCATTAATTGAACATAAAAACATCTCCATATATTGGAAATTATTTTTTTGTTATAAATTCATACATGAATAATATTTTAAGGAGTTGTAAATATATATAAAACAAAAAATCATAGTTAAGAATTTTACCTCCTCTCAGGACACCTATTTAGGATTATACCTAAAGTATTCCTAGAATGGATTTATGAACAAACTAAGGATTCTAGTATGAGGTTATGTAAGTTGGGAAATGATTTTTATAGGTCTTGTATGACACAAAATGGTTTTACTATGTGATTAATTGTAACACCCCAAGCTTCCACGGTACGTTTTCCTTTGAATAGTGCAATAGCTTGCATTATACGCAACTTCGAGATTCAAACACACCACAACCATTCAAACTAGCCGTTATGAATAGTAATACTCGATTTTTGAAATTTTATACATTTTATCATTCAAAATGGACTTCATTTTTTGATTTGGAATATCGATATTAGCTTAGGGTGAATTTTGGTACTTTTCAGATAACTTTCATATTTTGATGAATAGTGAAAATTACTAAATTTTAATTAAAAACCATTTTTTTAATCGAAATAATTAATAGTGATAAATTATGAATTTGAGTTGTCTTAAATTATATCGTGAATATATTTTTACCATTTAATACAATGTTTTACATTTTACATAATTGCACATTTAAACTAGATATAAGGAAGTGCTAGTCTTTTGATAGTTATTATTTCTTAAAAACACGCTTTTTATTTTGATAACGGGAATTAATTTTAAATTAGTTTCTGCCAATTCTGTGTTTTGAATATAGAAAAATGTAATCCATATTTATAATCAAGAGGTTCAAATTTTGTAAATAGGTAACTATTATTTTTAGACATTTTGAATAATTATTTCGGTAAATATTTTATTTACAATTGTTAAAGGGTAAATCCGGTAAATTAGGGTAAAACAATAATATTATAATTATAATAAATTACCCTAAAACGTTTTCTAACCCTATTGGTTGATATATTTCTTCCCTGGGGAATATTTGGGTCGATTTTAGACACCATAGATCCACTTATAAGTGATAATGACACTTTATATTAATTAAGTTACTGTAAATACAAAAATGACATAAGCATATATCTTTTAGAATTTTTTTTACATAGAGTTATATATTTTATATTTTAGACTATAAATATTAATTAGAAATATAATACAATTTTCTACATAATTGTATTTTTTTAAAAAAAAATTAGACATTGAATAATTAAATTTAGTTATGACACAATAATGATGCAGTATTTTCCTTATTAATGAATGAATCAAATAATTAGTATTATAAATGTTAAAATAAATATAAATTGAAAGCTTTTATGAAATAAAAAAAATTTATTGGTTTATATGACATTTTAGTATTGATTAAATGATTTGTTTTCGAATTATTAAAGTTTTTATGATTTTAACAAAAATCCATTATTAAATTGTGTCAAAATTGACATAAGGAGTTTTTAAAACTAATATTATATTACTAGTTGATATAATATTCCTAAAAATCTTAGGATCAGTCAAATAAATTATATAACAATATTTTTATCATTAATTAACCACTTTGGGGTCTATTGGATGTTTAGAGTAAGTTATTAAACATATAATATGAAAATACAAAGAGAAATGGTAAATGTCAAACTAATTAACTAATAATTAATACAAAAAGATAAGGTTACTAAAGTGACCCAAACCTATATAAAACCTATTGGTTGAGTTGTTTTTGACTCCTAACCACCTTATACTTTAAATAAATCTGTTTTGAGCCATTAAAAACTGAATATGAATTTATTATAAAATTTTTTTTCTATCTTTTCCTAAGGTGCCCCTCACCCCTCTTATAAAAGGGCACTCGCCATTCTCTAAAATTCACACATTCAGAGCCATTTTTCTCAGACAAACCCTACCAAAATATCCTCTAAACTTCCCTCACTTCACCATAGAGGCCCTAATTGGGTCATAAATTCATCTTAAGGATCCCTTTTGATCAAATCAAAAGGAAGAACCCGAAGAAGTGGTAATGATTTCACCACCCTCTTTCAAGTTCCTTTCTTCTTCCACTTTTTCTTTCTTTGTTATTTCCATTCTAAAATAATAACTCCAGTATCTTATATATACTGTGATGTTATTATAATTATGGTACAACCATATTCATTATTCTATCCATCCTTTGAATGACATGTCACCATACGTGCGTACGTACGACCTACTGTCTCCACGTCGTGGTGTAATTCTAATTCAATATATTATTATTTTGATGGGTATAATAATGATTTGAAATTAATATAAATAATAAATATAACATGATATTCTATATACATGATATAAAATCCAATTATATATTATTTTAATATCAAAAGACTGATAGTTTTGCTCATGCGTACGTATGGACTACCCTCTCCACGAACATGATGAGATTAATTCTCCATCGTATCAATTCAAGAATAATTTTCATTTTATGGTCAAAAATAATGTTTAATGACTTAATATAATTCTGGATATAAATTGGATACATCCCATCTATAACAAATATGTCTCACAAAACATATAATATAAAGGAAAACGAATCCATTAACACCCGAAACGACGATAATACTAAGATATTATTAACAAATAAATGCTAAAATATAATATATGATATCATATTAAGGAATATGATTCTTTTATAATTAAATAACAATTATTTAACCATTATAAAAGAGGTTAACCTACCCTTGACCATGGAAAATGTACAAAGTAAGGGGTTTCTTATCTCACTTTTAATTCCGTGAGATTTCCATTGTTCACCACTTATTTATTGCATGTGGTGTGTGTACTGCCCATGATTGTATTAATTGTGTAATATAAATTAATTTATAGATATTTAAATCATCATTTTATGACCCTTCTTTCATGGTTGTATTTTTCTTAAGTTAACAAATCAATAAGTAAATTTGATATTTCAATTTCCACTCATTCGGCTTTATGCATATTTAATTGATTATTTTACTCCAAGATTATGTGTTGAATCACTATTTATTTGCTTATGTCATAATTAACACTCCCCTTTATGTGGATATACTTTTGATACACACAATCACTCCATTTTTAAATTCTCAAGCCATTGATATGAACTTGATAAGAGTAATTTTAACTCAATCTTCATTTATATAGTTAAACATATAATTCATTGGTGTTGTTTTTACAAGAATATGTTGGAATGTCCTTTGATTTTTTATACTGAATATCCTATCATATTGAGTGTATTTATATTTTTCACACATAATTATGTCTTTGATTTATCCTTAACATAAGGATACAGTCTTTATGAGATATTTCATCTCAATTTACATTTCATTGAGACTCCTTTGTTTTTATAAACCAAATCACTTTTATATGGTGTATATAATGTACATTGAAATAGTATATCACGAATCCCTTTATTCTCATGATATTAAAATGTTTTTATTACCCCAATTATTGGTATTCACGTGTCTCTCATTTGGTTAGGAACTCTAACTAAAATATCATTTTAAAATGTTTTAAAGATTTATTATTATAAATATTTCTCGTCAATGTCCATGTTTTAAAATTTTTTTTAGGGATTTATTCATATGGACATTAAATATTTAAAATTAAAATCCCTTTTAAAAGTTTCAAAGTGGTGTGGGACACTTTGATTCAAAAATCTATTTTTAAAACGGCTTCTTGACAAGTAGTGTGACTTTAAATGTTTTCAAGAAAGGGGGGGGGGTATTTCTATCAAATAGTTTTGATGATTATTTTCATTTGTGTCAATATCCTTCATTATTATTGATTGAGGTTAATCTGTTACTATAAAATCTTCCATATTTTATTGAATGAGTGATGTTTGACTGTGGATGTTCTATTTTTATACCATTAATGGTTTATGGAGAAATTATTGACATTTCGTATGCTAGTTTTAATACGAATGTTTATGTTATGTTTAAACCTATTCATATGGGGAATGAATTGGACTTAGTAAGTGATGGGTGGATCCCTCTATAGCTCCTCAATGCATCGGTCAGTCTCATGAGACAAACTAATGTCTTGACACAAGTCATTGAAAAAATATTATTTGAAGTCTTGGCACAAGGCCTTGACTATTTAGTTATGATGGTCAGGAATTATGCATTCCATTATTATGAAAGTGGTTATTGATATTGCATGTGATTATTAGACTATTATAATATCCTTGTTAATAAGTAAATGTAATTATTTCATTTTTTATTTTCCATATTATGCTTAATTTCATGTTTAAAAGGATTTTGTTTTAGTTATACACTTCCTTAAATGTTCATGTTTATTTATGAAATTTTCCGCTATATTGTCATCCTTACTCAGCATATGAGATCACCCCTTTCAATGTTTTATTTTTCTTAGGATGTGAAGAAGTATTATATGAATGACCTATAGAGATAGTATGAGGGGACATGAAGAAAATATCTTGTTGTAGTTTTTTTTTCAATTTATGATATAATGTAAGACTTATGAATATATCTAGTGTTTTCAAGGCTACTAAAGTAATCGGTCTTTCGAGACTTGATCTTTTGTGATCATGCCAATGATACGTAATAATGCACAGACTCTTGGCTTCCGGGGTTTGGGCATTACAGTTGGTATCAGAGGAAGTTTAGTACAAACCATGGATGCTAGAATTAGATAAACACCGATTAGAGCACATAGACCTATGATGGACTTTGAGGACTAGTATAGAAGAACTTCCTAGAATTTGGGTATTATAAAGATTTTGTAAGTTTTCCGAACAATACATCCATGTCTAGATATGAGTAGGTAGAGGCGACTCTGGCCCAAATGTACCTAGGGGTAAATCCTGAAAACACCGCTTTGAGCTAGACTCGAACGAGAACTAGTGCATGATAATGGGCCTTACTGCACTCTTGGTTATGACACTCCTGGTGGAAATGCTTATGATAACATACATTTTCATTATAAAACGATTTGTTTTATTTTAATATAAGATGAGAATAAATGACCTTGGTTAATTTTAAGGTGTTTAAAATTGAAAATATGGTGTCATGATATTTTCTAAATGATTTTATGACTAATGTTACTCACACAATACTTTCTGGTTTTAGTCAATGGATGGATTCCAAGGAAGTCATAGTAACTTTGAGAACAATGTATAGGGTGGGAACAATGGTGGAAATGAGAAAAGAAGTGGAATGTGGATAGGCGTAAATAATTTTTTCTTCATGCCGAATTAGTTTTCCAAAAATACGATTAACAACATATATATTAACCAACTCCCGGACTCAACAAAGAAGATAAAGGCAGTGAATAATAAGAGCTCCAGCTGTGGATACCATGAAGAGAAGAAAGATCAATTTCCCTCATGCCAGAAATGTGGAAGGAGACTCCAAGGAAAGTGTCTCAATGGAACAAATAAATGCTTCATATGTGGGAAAGAAGGGTATAAAGTAAAGAACTACTGAGAAAAAATGATGAGTACTATGGAATAAAATAAAAATTATCCTAATATTCCAATTATGGTCATTTTTCATAAATGTATTGGACCTTGGTATCACCCAAGTCAATGCCCTATTTTACAGGATAGCCTCTTTGTCATGGAAGAACACATATGGAAATAAATGCATGGAAAAATGTTTAAAGGTATCAGTGCTCTTTGTTGTTGAGATTACTTTGGGTGAAGTTTATATTATATGTGTAACCCTGAAATGTATCTTGTGATAATGATATTTGAGGAAGAATTTTCTTTTCTCTTGTGGATATAGTTATAAATAACCATTTGCTTTTATATGATCCTTGAATTTGAGGCAATTACGAGTTATTGTATTTTGGGATGAAAATGCAAGGTATGAGATGAAATTTTTGGATAAATTATGTTATGGTTATTTTGAGGAATTTATCTCATTTTTTTAATGTTATAAAATATATTTTTTGAAAATGGACAACACACAGACCGTGTGACAACCCGTCACGTCAAAAAAAGTAGAGGGAATCGAACCCACAAACAAAGTGAGATTGGGATTTATCTCCTACCACTGGACTATGTGAAGTCCCTGGTTAGTGTGACAAATTATTTTTAGTTAAATGATTTTATTGATAAATAATATGTTGATTTGGGATCCTACGCCTTATCAAATGAATACCCTTAGTATAGGAAAATGATTTGGTGATTTAGTGATAAATGTGATTTTGGAATATGTTCACTTTGTTGGGAACACTATTTGACCAAGGAAAATAGAATACTATGGGATTTAATTTGAGGAGTAATGGTGGATTTTTATATATGTTTTTATTATTTATTTATAGTTAATTTGGTTATTTATGGAAAAGATTAACCAATAATAGAGAATATGTGATTAGGTTAATTACTTTTTAGTATGTGACTTTAAGAGTAGTTGATGTCATATGGAGATAAAATTTAATGTGGAAGTCTACATAACCAAATTCTTCTATGTTTTGGGTTTCAATATTATTTTGGATTATATTGAAGGATTTTAAGGAGAATTGTTTATTGAATGGTATTTATTTTACATTGGGGTATTGTTGGTTTAATTTTAGAAACTAAGATTAGTGTTTATTTCTCTAATGGAATATCCTTTTGGGGGATCATTAGATCTTATACTAACCATTTTGGTTTTTATTAATCTCTAAATATAAGGTAAATATATAGTTTATGCTATGTGGATCATGTGATTCCATAGAAGTTTATTCTATCTCATCCAGTGTGACCAAGTCTTTTTGAATACTCATCATACAGAAAATGAGTTAGTGGTAGAAATTTATTAAGGAATGAAAATCTACATAAAAAGTAAGTATATCTATTTATGTTCTTAGTCAATCTCAGAAATTAATTCCTCACCTTTATGTAATGTAACTTAAACAAAAAAAATGTAGTCCGTTTACTTTTCCTACTGGGAGACTAATGACCGTTTGTCCCATCACAAGTTTGTGGTTTTCTTGTTGTTAACTTTCTCTTGATCATGGTTTATATCCCTCTGCATCATAACTTGACACTTAGTTTATCTTCCATATCCATGTTTTCCAACATGGAATTCTTGTATGGGTTATCTTGGGTGAACTTTGTACTTCTCTTTTGTTCTTTTAAAGTGATAGTTTTATTGACTCTTTTTCCGATGCAGGACATTCTATTATATTCCCAAGACCAATTTTAAAATTTCAAGGACACAATTTATTGAAGTAGGGGAGAATTTAACACCCCAATATTCCATGATACGTTTCCCTTGGAATAATGCAATAGCTATCATTATACGCAACTTCGAGATTCTAACACACCACAACCAATCAAACTAGCCGTTATGAATAGTAATACCCATTTTTTGAAATTTTATACATTTTATCTTTCAAAATGGAATTCATTTTTGGATTTGGAATATAGAAATTATCTTGGGGTGAACTTTTGGTACTTTTTGGATAACGTTTATATTTTGATGGACAATGAAAATTACTAAATTTAATTAAAAAAACATTTTTAATCAAAATAATTAATAGTTGTAAATTATGAATTTGAGTTATTTTAATGTATATTTAGAATATATTTTTACCATTTAATAAAATATTGGTCATTTTACATAATTTCACATTTAAAATAGACATAAGGAAGTTCCAATCTTTTGAAAGTTATTATTTCTTAAAAACACGCTTTTTGTTTTGACAACGGGAATTAATTTTAAATTAATTTCTGCCACTTCTGTGTTTTGAATTTAGAAAAATAAATTCCATATTTATAATCAGTAGGACCAAATTTTATAAATAGGTAACTTTTATTTTTAGACATTTTGAATAATTACTTCGGTAAATATTTTACTTACCATGGTTAAAGGGTAAATCCGGTAAATAAAGGTAAAAATATAATATAATAATAATAAATTACCCTAAAACATGTCCTAACCCTATTGGTTGATACATGTCCGACAATGGGCATATTTGGGTCGATTTTGGGACCCCATATATCCACTTGTAAGTGATAATGACACTTTATATTAATTATGTTAAAGTAAATACAAAAATGACATAAACATAGATCTTATAGAAAAACAATTTTTATATAAGGTTATATATGTTATATTTTCTACTATAAATATTCATTATAAATATAAAAAAATTTCACACATAATGGTATTTTTTTATAATTTTTAGACATTTAATAATTAAATTTATTTATGACACAATAATGATGGAGTATTTTCCTTATTAATGAATGGATCAAATAATTAGTATTATAAATGTTAAAATAAATATAATTTGAAAGTTTTGATGACATAAAATACTTGTATTGGTTAATATGACATGTTATTATGGATTAAATGAATTTTTTGCGATTTAATAATGTTTTTATGATTAAAAGAACAGTTATTAAATAATGTCAAAATTGACATAAAGGCGTTTTTAAAACCAATATTATATTATAAATTGATATAATATTCCTAAAAATCTATGGTTCGACCTAATGACTTATATAATGATATTTTTATCATTAATGAACCACTTGGGGGTCTATCAGAAGTTTGTAATGTGTTATTAACCATATAATATAAAAATACAAAGAGACATGGTAAATGTCAAACTAATTAACTATGAGTTAAAACTAAAAGATAAGGTTAATAAAGTGACCCAAACCTATCTAAAACCGATTGGTTCAGTTTTTTTGACCCATACCCACCTTATACTTGAAATAAATCAGTTTGGAGCCTTTAGAAACCGAATATGAATTTATTATAAAATAATATTTCTATCTTTTCCTAAGGTTCCTGTCACCCCTCTTATTAAAGGGAACTCCCCCTTCTCTCTAATTAACACCTTCAAAGCCATTTGGCTCAAAAAAACCCTGCCCAAATATCCTCTAAACTTCCCCCAATTCATCTTAAAGGCCATAATTTGGTCATAAAGCCAACTTAAGGAGACCTTTTGATCAAATCAAAAGGAAGAACCGGAAGAAGAGGTAATGATTTCACCACCTCTTTCAAGTTTCTTTATTCATCCACTTCTTCTTTATTTGTTATTTCCATTCTAAAATAATAAAACCAGTATATTATATATACTGTGATGTTATTATAAATATGGTACAATCATAGTCAGTATTCTATCCATCCTTTTAATGGCATGTCATCATACGTGCGTACATACTGCCTACCATCTCCACGTCGTGGTGTAATTATTATTCAATATATTATTATTTGGATGGGTATAATAATGATGTGTAATTCATATAAATATTAAATATAACATGATAATTATTCTGAATATATGATATAACATCCAATTATATATTATTTTAATCTCAAAAGAATGATATTGTCACTCGTGCGTACGTACGGACTACTGTCTCCACGAACACGATGAGATTCATTCCCCATCGTATCCATTCAAGAATAATTTTTATTTTATGGTCAGAAATGATTTTTAAAGACTTAATATCATTCTGGATTTGAATAAGATACATCCCATCCATAACGAATATGGCTCAAAAATAAAGATTATAAAGGAAAATGAATCCATTAACACCTGAAACGACAATAATACTAAAATATTATTAACAAGTCAATTTTAAAAGATCATATATGATATAATATTAATGTATATTATTCTTGTATAATTAAATAACAATTATTAATCTATTATACAGGAGGTTAACCTACCCTCGGCCAAAGAAAAAGTACAAAGTAAGGGGTTTCTTATCACACTTTTAATTCTATGAGATTTCTATTGTTCACCACTTATTTATTGCATGTGGTGTGTGTACTGTCCATGATTGTATTAATTGTGTAATATATTTTAATTTATAGATATTTAAATCATCATTGTATGATCGTTCTTTCATGGGTGTATGTTTTGTAAGTTACCAAATCAATAAGGAAATTTGAAATTTCAAATTCCACTCATTCGGCTTTACACATACTTAATTGATTATTTTGCTCCATGATTATGCATGGAATCACTATTTATTTTCTTATGTCATAATTTACACTCCCCTTTCTATGGATATACTTTTTATACACTTAATAAATCCATTGATAAATTCTCAAGTCATTGATATGAATATGATAAGAGCAATTTTAACTCAATCTCCATTTATTGAGTAAAACATCTAATTAAGTGGTGTTGTTTTTACAAGAATTTTTGTGAATGACCTTTGATTGTTTTAAACTGAATATCCAATCATATTGAGTGTATTTATATTTTTCACACATAATTATGTTGTTTATTTATCCTTAACCTAAGGATATGGTCTTTATGATAGATTTCATCTCAATTTACATTCCATTGAGACTCCTTTGTTGTTATACACCAAATTAATTTTATATGGTGTATATAATGTACTTTGACATATTATATCATGAATCCCTTTATTCTCATGATATTAAAATGTTTTGATTACCTCAATTATTTTTATTCAAGTGTCTCTCATTTGGTTGGGAAATATAACAAAAATATCATTTTAAAATGTTTTAAAGATTTATTATTCTAAATATTTCTCATCATTGTCCATGTTTTAAAAATGGTATTAAGGATTTATTCATATGGAAATTAATGTTTTAAAATTAAAATTCCTTTTAAAAGTATCAAAGTGGTATGGGACACATTTATTCCAAAATCTATTTTTAAAACTACTTCTTGACAAGTAGTTTGACTTTTTAATGTTTTCAAGAAAAAGGGGGAATTTCTCTCAAATAGTTTTGATGATTATTTTAATCTGTCTCAATATCCTTCATTATTCTCAATTGAGGTTAATATTTTAGAATAAAATCTTCCATATTTTATTTAATGAGTTACATTTGACTGTGGATGTGCTATTTTTATACCATTCATGGTTTATGTAGAAAGTATTGACATTTCGTATGCTAGTTTAAATATGAATATTTATGTTATGTTTAAATCTATTCATATGGGGAATTAATTGGACATAGTAAGAGACTGGTGGAGCCCTCTATAGATCTTCTATACATCTGTAGGTCTTATGAGACAAACTAGTGTCTTGGCACAAGGCCTTCACAAAATCTTATTTGTAGTCTTGGCACAAGGCCTTGACTATGTAGTTATGATAGTCTGGAATTATGCATTCCATTATTAGGAAAGTGGTTATTGATATTTCATATGATGATTCGACTAGTATAATATCCACATGAATATGTAAATGGAATTATTTCATTTAATCTTTTCCATATTATGCTGAAGTTCATGTTTAAAAGGCTTTTTTAGTTATTCATTTCTTAAATGTTCAAGTTTATTTATGAAATTTTCCGCTATATTGTTATCCTTACTGAGCATCTGATCTCACCCATTTCGATGTATTATTTTTCCCAAGATGTGAAGAATTATTTTATGAATGAACTGCAGGGATAGTATGAGGGGATATGAAGACAAAACGTTATTGTAGTTTTTTTTCACTTTGTGATGTAATGTAAGAGTTATAAATATATCTAGTGTGTCAAAAGATACTAAACTAATCGGTCTTTTGAGAATTTCTCTTTTTTGATCATTACAATGATATGTAATAATGCATCGACTCTAGGCTTCTGGGGTCAGGGAGTTATAGTGATAGAGGAGGTGGTGGACTTTTATATTTGAGGTGAGTGGCACACTAATAATTGTTTGAAAAAAATGTACACCCACGTTTCACACATGACAGAAGGGACAAAAATGGATTATTATAGAGACATAGACATTATATGGTATTAATACTTCTAGATAACAGATTTTATACAAGTGTTTAGTTTATTTTAAACATTGTCATTTTTTTAACCCCTAATTAACCCATTTTTTCCCCTAACCTTGATTTTTAATTTTTAGTATTTTTAGTATTTATTTTCTTAAAGAATTATTTTATAATTAATATAAAATATAAATTATGATAATTAAAAATATGGAATCCCTTTTACCTAACTAAATTCACATAATATGAAAATTTAAATTTAAAACAAAACCTACAGATGTGACAAACAAGTGGGTTTTCAATGATAGTTTTTAATATATAAATTCAAAATCAAATTGATTCCAATATCCTAAATTTTATTAATTATAATATAATTGAACTAATTATTCATTAAAAACAATTTAAAATATAATTTATCTTTTTAAATCATTTAAACATAAAAGGATGTTTTCAATAAAAATCATTATGTTTCACTATTCAATGAAAAATTAAACTTTTCAGAAAAATCCCAAAAATTCTCCCTAAGTTCATTCTAATATATTGTTTTCAAAAAAAGTTAATTTTATCAAATAAATTTTCTATAATTTTTAAAAAAATTATATTATTTGTGCAAAGTTATACTAAACCTTATTTTAGAAAAAATACAGTTTTTAGAAAATATTTATTTTTCTGTTAAATAATTATTATTTTATTGTTAATTAATAGATAACCAATGCATTTTTCTTACATTTTTAAACCATATACTTTCCATAATTGATTTGGTACTATTCATAACCACCAATTTAACAACATGGTTATAATAGTATACTATATTATGGTTTATTTAGACATTGGGTTGTGTGTTCCTTTAGCTATCAAAGAGATTAAATCTAAATAAATATGTTTTGTGGGATGTTTATGCTCAGTGTTTCATGTCACATACTCTATCGAATACAATGTTATTATTTTATAATTATAGGGTTTAATAGGAGTAATATGTTCTATCTATTAAGAATATTAAATAATTCCCAAATATCATAATTATGAATTAAATTTCATTTTTAACTATTCATGTAAGGAGGTGAAAGAAAACAAACATGATACTTTATGGAATAAGTAGTCTTCACATATACAAGTTCCACGTTTTCATTTTTCTTAAGGGAAAATGGAAAATGTGTTTAATTATTTTTCTATAATTATACTCACATATCAGTATACTAAGGATACTAATTTTATCATTTTTATATGGTGTGATAGAATTTGAGGAAGAAGAAGTGGACATAAAGAAAATAATTGAGAAAGAAGTGATGAGAAATTTATACATCACTTCTTGGATTATATCCTTTACAAAGGGGGTTAAACATTTTAGGGATGGTATTTTAAGAATATCATATCCTCTTTAAGGTGTCGAGGACTGTTAGAGAGAGGTTTGGATAGAGTATGGCTATAACTCAGTAGGTTTTAGTGTGAGTGGAATTTAGAATAGTAGAGCCCCTTTAATAAGTAAAAAGGAAAAACATTTTTTGTAAAGACCCATAAATTTTTAATAATGGGAAGTCACACTAAAGGAAAGTGGCTCAAAAATTGAGAAATAATGGAGAATATTAGTTATAAGATAAATAAAGGCCTCAACCACACATTCCCAAACAATTTTAAAACATTTGTTTTCATTTACTCTTATATTTTTACTTTTACCATTTTAGATTTCACCACGGTAACTAGTTTTTAACTAAATAAATTATCCTCTATGAATAAAAATAGAGTTATATTTTTATATAATTAGGAAAAACTTATTCCAAATTTTATTTTCATTTAGATTAATTTAATTTATAATAGTGATAATGATTGATTTTTAAATAATAATTATATAATGTATTAAAAAAACTTCTTGAGAAAAATATTACTTAAGTTATAAAACAATAAATATAGGTTTTTAAACTAGAATAAACATTTTAAAATATAAATTCTAACTCATAAAATTATTATTATTTATACAGAATGGTTTTATAAATTTAAAAATCATCACATAAACTAATAATGTCATAAAAGGTATTATATTTGTAAAAAATTTATATTGAAATCTTCACATAAAACAAAATTTTTTTTATAAAGATCCCAAAAATACATCCTAATATAATAATTAATTCTAAATCCAAAAAATAAGTTTTGTGTTGTAAAATTCAAAATCTAGAATTTCATATTTTATCTTTTAAATAAAATCATAAAATATAATTTAAACACTTTTTTATTGTAAAATAACTTTTCAATGTATTAATCATCATCATTATTATTTTTTATCAATAAGTAATCAAATTAGTTTCATTATTTTATAGATATTATTTATATAAATAACATAAATTATCTATAGTATATATAGTTTCTTAAAATAAGTGCATAAAAAGATAGTTTTAGAAAATTACATTTTTTAGCATAAGTTTATCTTACATGTTATTTAGTAACACTAATTGAATTTTATCAATGTATTGATATTTAATGTGATATTTATTTATATTTATATTTCATAAATTGGTTACCTATATTTATAAATTTTATCTTAATGGAAAAATTATAATAGTTATGTAACTTTTCGTGGTTTGTTTTGATTTTTTGTTTCATGTGCAGCAAGCTATTGAAGATATTATTAATTTAAGACACTTCTATAGATTTGGCCTTATCCAGTTCTACCATTTATCAGTGATAAAATAGGAACATCCCAGGTAAAAAATAATATGTTATTTTTTATTTATTAATATATTTGCATTAAATATTAATTTTACTTTAAAGGGGATGCTATGTCCAATAACATACTCAACACGCAACAATGGGTTTATCCAAAATCTTAAGTTCCACACAACGTTGAGTTATACCAAAAAATAATATAATATTATTAAATTGAATGGTAGTTAACACATAGCCATTATATTGGAAATAATGAACATAACTAACTAAAATATGATTATAGATGTTTATTAAATTTATTTACATTTATCCAATAAATTTTAGAGGCTTAAAATTAGAATGAATTTGATTTTAAGTAAGAAATAATCTAAAAGGTCATTTTACCACCTTTTGATGTGAGCCCTTTTTAAATATAGATTTTTTAACTTTTACATATTCGATTTCAAAAAATTAACTTATTCTTTAGAAGAGGTACATCAATATTTATTTTGGGTAAATTTCTTGTATTTTTTTAATAAAATTTATTTTTTAAAGAATAGTGAAAAATACTGCATTTTAAGTCAAAACCATCTTTGCATATGATTTATTTATATGGATAGATAATCTTTTTAATTATTTTTTTAATTAGATTAATTTTTTACCATTTAATCCAATATTGGTCATTGTAAGTAATTTAACTTTTTAATTAAACAAAAACACATATCAATATTTTGATTGTTATTATTTCATAAAAACACGCTTTTTGACAATGGGAATTAATTTTACATTAATTTATGAATATTCTGTGTTTTGATTTTAAAAAAATGTATTCAATATTTTAAATCAAGAGTTACAAATTTTTTAAAAGCATAAATTTTATTTTTAGACATTATGAATAGTAACTTCAAGAAATATTTTATTTACTACAGTTAAAGTGTAAATCTGCTAAATAAGGTTAAACAATAATATTATAATAATATCAAATTACCCTAACAAATTTACAAATCCTATTTTATGAGTTGTATCCGACTATGGGAATACATGTGTTGATTTTAGGACCCCATGGAGCCACTTGTGTTTGAAAATGTCATTTAATTACTTTTAATTTAAAGTTAAGGAAAATATAACATAAACATATTTATTTTACTAAAAAAATTTCAATATGGGGTTATATAAGATACATCTTCAACTATACATATTAATCTGAAATATAAAAATATTTCCTAAATCATGGTTTTTTATTTATAATTTTTAGTGATTAAATAAATAAATTTAATTAAGACACAATGATGATGTAGTGATTGCTTCATTAATAAAGGATTCAACCAAATGGTATTATAAGTTTTAAAATAAATGTAAATTGGTTATTTTTATGCCATCAACGAAATTTATAGATTAGAGTTATATGTTATGTTTGTATTAACAAAGTTTTTTTTCGAATCAATCATGTTTTTATGGATTTTTAAAAAATTCATGATATGAATATTGTCAAAATTGACATAATTCATATTTCAAAATATAATATATTTTATTAAATATAATTAAATTTAAAAAAAATCTATAATTTGTCCAAATGGTTACCATAAGTAAAATTTTTTATTATTTACTCTTTAATTGAATATTTTTCATGTTTTGGTAACTATTTTGATTCTCATTGTGTTAAATGCTTGATAAAATGGTAAGAGTAAAAAAGGTTAAATAAAAATGATAAGTATTAAAAAATATTCAAAACCTATAAAATTCTTATTGGATGATTTTATTTAGACTTATATTCATCTTTTATTCTAAATTACTGAATTTTGACTCATTTATAATCAAAATCGAATTTATAATAAAACAATAATTCATGATATTCCTTAAGTGCCCTTTCGCTCTCTTATAAAAGGACACCACATCTAACCCATTACACACACCTCTCAAGCCCCTTGTCTCATAAAAAATCTACTGCAAAAATCTCCCAACATCCCCTTATTCTAATTAGAAGCTTTCCCCTAGGAAGAAGGCAATTAAAGAAGGCCATTTAGCTTAAATCAAAAGAATTTACCTGATTTAAGGTAATGTCTTCTCTCAAGATTCATTCATTTATTTTCTCTTATCAAACCCCATAACTCTCTGAATTTAACTTTTTTATAACAAAACCTATATATTCAATATACTAGTATGTTTTTATTCAAAGGATTCAACTTACACTCACACACACCTCCATCTAATGGATTTAAAACATACTCTTTCTATGGATGGTGAACTACTACCTTACAAAATGATGATTGTTCAATTATATCTTAATGCATCTCATGGTATCAATTATGATGGAACTATATTTATATGTGATATATATTATATTTATATTGTCTCAATGATTCTATATTTTTCTTTTATATCACTCTTTTATCATTTCCATGATGTGTAAATATGATAATTTCATTTGAGGTAGTGCAGACTATCGCCCCCTTAAAGTGATATAAATCGTTCATGCCATACATGGAACATATAAAAGAGCGTGTTAATGAACTTATCTAATATATAAATAAAATATGATATTATACTAGAATTATAATATACCTATGTATGATTTAGTATTTATTCCTTTAAATATGAAAAGGAAATTCCCTCATGGCGGAAGCTTCCGCGGTGGTGAAAGGTATTGAGCTTTGTCACTCGCACAACATTAAGTTAGAATCGATCGAGACCGATTCGGTTATCCTCCACGGTTCGTTCCAGGGGATGTTCAAAATCCCTTGGACCATTTTCTACATCTTTCGTAAGTGAAAACGTCTATTGGATCCACAGGTGATTATTAGTCACACATGGCGCGAGTGGAACATGGTGGATAACTTCCTCGCCTCATGAATTACTAATGGTGATCATAATTTTTTGTTTTCCAGGCTGGGGTCTCTTCCACATGCATGTGGTAACTTTTTTAGGGCAGATGCATTGGGTCTCCAATACTGTATACCTTATTAGGTTTGTTATGTGTAGGGATTTTCCAATCTTGAAATAATAATAAAAAGTTAATGTTGGATTGATGAATGGATGAATGTAGCGTTCATGTGTATGTATGACCTACCATCTACATGAACAGTCCTTTTTATTTCCTATATACAGATGTTATGGAATATTATAAATAAAAATATAATTAATAGTTATTATATCTAGCTCATTAATACAATTCTAGAGGTAATAGACTTTTTACCCTATGGACAATTTGTAATTATAAAAATGTTTATTTTTGACTCAAGTACCAAATATCTACAAAATGAGTGATATGAACATAAATAATAATGTAATGTTTATAATGTGTTAATAAGTGATATAAAATGAATAATAAATTTGAAAATGGTTATGATGTAATTATAATTTAACTTATGTTTATTATTCAGGAATAACAAGGAACATAAGTGATGAGTCAGACTCAAGGTAAGGGACTTCGTCTCAATCTTCATTCCTTGAGGAATATTTTGATTTATACACAACTTTCTTTTATATGGTGTATAAACAGATTTTGTTTTTAATTTCATTCAAAGGGAATATTTTTTCTATGAAGTGTTTTACTAAACGAAAAAGGGAATGTTTCTTTTTAATGTACGCCGTGACAATGACCTTTCTGCCGTCGCAAGTATTATTTGATATTTGGATTCCTTAACAAGCCGTAATGTTTTTGAAAGGAAATTAAATACCATATACCCTTTTTTCATATTTTGGTATTGAAAATGGTTTTGATAATTGACTGATTTTTTAAATATATTAAAATTATATATTGTGATTTCAATGTGGAAATGTTATCTTTATTTTATATTTATGTGTTATGATTATGTTATGGTTCTTGGGCATTATTACGTATACGAGTGGTACCATGATAAAACTTGGGTGGGTGAGCCCAATATATCTATCCAATTAAATGGGTAATGTGATGGAGGTAAATGTTAATGTTTCTCCTAAGATATTTAGGGAATATACTGTGATGGTTATTCCAAACGTAAATCCCTAGGTAGTTGTGAATTCTACAATGTAAGTATGTTATGAATGACACAAGTTACCATTATGATTTATGATTTCTATGTATTATTCATAAATATTATGATTTCATGAGGTATGTTAAAGATAATATGTTATATGATTAAAAAATATGATCTCACTGATTTGTATATATTTATGGGATAATGTCTTCTTTCATTATTTTATGACCCTTACTAGGATTTTTATGATCATCCCAAGTTTAGGAAATGTTTTTCATAGGGTATAAGGAAGGGTAAGAGAAAGGAATAATTCAAGATGATTTATATCAAGAAAATAATTCTTCTTTTCTTTTAAGAGTCTTGATTTTATGAAAAAAATGGAAACTGAGTATAAGTTTCGACTTTGTAATATTTGAGATGTAATGTAATAGTTGTGGACTAATTCTCTAAAACATTAAACCTGAAAAGATCATCAATTTTAATTCTTTATTTAACTCGTGATTATGTAATGTTTAATGCTAGGGCCTTATAGTTGGTATCAAAGGTCAGTTTAGACAAAATTAAAAGTTGGGATATTGTAAAATTAATACCTATAAATTAATTGATGATAATATTGAAATGGTACAGTATTTATATACTACCATATGGATTTAACTAAGATATTTATGTTTTTATAATGGGTTTCTGCAGTGTAAATAGGGCATCTATTATTTGACGACATCAAGAGGAAAACAACATTCAAATCAGGAACCTGAGATAGTTAGAAATGGAACTGAATTATTTGTTGCAACGATGGATCATTTGAATTAGGTGATAAATGGTGGTTGTGTTTATAGATGAAATTTTTTTATATACCAAAAAGAAATAGGAACATTAAGGTCATTTAAGAGATTAATTTCAAACCTTAAAGGAAAATAAATTTTATGGGAAATTCAGCAAGTGTGAGTTTTTGTTAAAGAAAATTACATTCCTTGGTCACACTGTTTCAAAACTTTGGCCTAACTATTGATCCTACTAAAACAAATGTTCTTAATGAATGTCCAATACTCACAAATATATCCAAGATTAATGTTTTTTTGGTTTTTTAGTCTATCAGTGAAGGTTTTTTGAGTATTTTGCATGGTTATATATCCCCCTGACTATGTTTACTCGAAAAGGTGTTGAGTTCATCTAGACAAAAGAATGTAATGATTATTTTTAGGAATTGAAAAGAATATTGGTGAATGCTCCAGTTCTAGAATTACCTTCTAGTGATGGTGAATTTGTTATCTACAGTGATTCTTTGTTGAAAGTACTTGGTTGTGTCCTAATACAGAATGATTAGGTAATTGCTTATGTTTCACGTCAGTTGAAACCCCATGAGTTAAATTACCCTACATATTATTTGAAATTATCTTTTGTTTTTTATTTATTTAAAACTTTTGAGGCATCATATTTATGGAGTATTATGTGAAATTTAAACTAACCAAAAAATTTTGAAGTATATATTCACTATGAAATAATTGAACATGAGACAGAGGATATGGATAGAATTAATCAAGGATTATGATTGCACAATTCATTAACATATACGAAAAGTAAATAAGGTAGTTGATGATTTTAGTCGAAAAAGTAATACAACATTAACCATATTATTTTTGGAAAAATATCCTTTGATTAACAATTTGAAAAAAAAAAATTCCATAGATGTTTTTGGTGATGGATATTCCTCTGTTTTTTTTTCAGGTTTTAATACAATCGTTCCTAGCAGACAGAATAATGCAAGCGCAAAAATATGACAGTGAGTTGTAGAAAAAGGTATAATTGGATCATAAGGGTATGTTACCTAAGTTTTAAATTGATAGGGACCGTGTTTTGAGTTTTGGAAGGATATTATGGGTGTCTTGTGATTCATAGTTGAAGAAAGAGTTATTATGTGAAGTTTGTAGTTCTTCATTTTTAGTTTATCCGGGTAGTACTAAGATGTACAAAGGTAATTGGGAGTATTACTAGTGGGGTAAAATGAAAAGAGATATTACTAAATTTACTCTGAGATGTTTTACATATCCACAGGTTAAAGCAAAGCATCAGTTACCGAAAAGGATTCTTCAACCATTGCCAATGTAAGAGTGGAAATGGGAAAATGTGTCCATTGATTTCATCATGGGATTACTGAATACATCTTGAGGTAATAATGAAATGTTGGTTATTGTTGATCAATTGACTAAATCTTCTCATTTCCTTCCTATTCGAGATAAACTTTCTCTAGATCATCTTTCTTGGTTGAATGTTAAAGAGATAGTCATGTTTCATGGATTTCTCCTCTCCATTGTATCTGATCATGATCCCAGATTTACTTATAACTTTTGGAAAGGACTTAAAAAGTCATTCAGTACTAAATTAAATTTTATTACTTCTTTTTATCCACACTCAAATGGGCAGTCAGAATCAATAATTCAGACATTGGAAGATATGCTATGTTCTTGTTAAAAGGATTACTAGGTAAGTTGGGACCAACATCTTTCATTGGTTGAGTTTTCTTATATTGACAGTTTTAAATCCAGTATACAGATGGATTCGTTTGAGGCATTATATGGAAAGCGTTGTCGAACTCCAGCATTTTGGGATGAATTAGGTGAAAGGAAGTTGATAGGACTAGAATTGGTAGAAGAGTTGGGATAAAAAGATCAGTTTATTCAAAAGCACATGAGAATAACTCAGAGAAGGCCAAAAAGTTATGTGGATAACTGGATAATGGATCTTTCTTTCTAGGTAGGTGATCATGTATTTTTCAAAGTTTCTCTATGGAAAAGTGTGATATGTTTTGGTAATAAAGGAAATTTCAGTCTGAGGTTCGTTGGACCTTATAAAATTCTAGAGTAAGTTGGATCTGTTTCATTTTGAGTCGCTTTATCTCTAAGTTTATGCAAGGTACACAATGCTTTTCAGGTTTCAATGTTGATAAATTATATGCTGGATCCATCTCATGTTTTGAACCTGGAGGTATTTTAGTTAGAAGAGAATATTTCTTATGAAGAACAACCAGTCTAGATTCATGAAGAAAGAGATAAAGTGTTTTGTAATAAGGTAATTCATCAAGAATAAATTTTTTTTGAAAAAAAAACCGCATGGTTGAAGAGGCAACACAGGAATCTGAAAATGCTATAAGGGATAAATACCCCCACTTATTTGATAAGTGAATGAAATTGTGAGGACGTAATTTCCAAAATGGGGTAAGGATGTAACATCCCAGGTAAATAATGAATATGATATTTTCTTATTTATTAATATTTGTGAATTAAATATTAATTTTACATTAAAGGGGACTCTATATCTGATAGCGTACTAAACACGCAACAATGGGTTTCTCTGAAATCTTACATTGCACACAACGTTGAGTTATACCGAAAAATAATATTACAATATTATTATTTCGAATGGTAGTTAACACATAGCTGTTATATTGGTAATAATGAATAGAACTAACTAAAATATTATTATACAAGTTTTTTAAATGTTTTTACATTTATCCAATAATATTTGGAGGCTTTAAATAAAAATAAATCTGATTTTAAGCATAAAATACTCTAAAAGGTCATTTTATCGCCTTTTAACGGGAAACCATTTTTAAATATAATTTTTCACACTTTAATGTGTTATATTCGAAAAAATAAACTTCTTATTTAGAAGTGGGACAAAAAAATTACTTTGGGTAAATTTTTAGTATTTTTATGATAAAGTTCATTTTTTAATAAATAGTAAAAAATACAGCATTTTTTGTCAGAACTATATTTTCATATAATTTATTTACATGGTTAGATTATATTTTTAATTAGTTTTAAAGTATAATTAGATTATGTTTTTTCAATTTTATCCAATGTTTTTCATTGAAGGAAATTTTACGTTTTAATTAGACATAAACACATGTCAATCTTTTAATAGTCATGCTTTTTAGTTTGAAATTAATTTATGCAAATTCTGTTAATTGAATTTTGAAAAATGGATTCCATATATAGAATTATGAACTAAAAATTGTGTAAATTGTTAAATTTTATTTTTAGACATTATGAATAGTAACTTTAGTAAATATTTTATTTACCACAGTTAAAGGGTAAATCTGGTAAATAATGGTAAAAAATAATATTATAATAATATTAAATTACCCTAAAACATGTCCTAATACTATTGGATGAGATATATAAGATTAATATCATATTTGGGTTGATTTTAGAACCCCATGGAGCCACTTATGTTTGAAAATGACATTTAATTACTTTTAATTTAAAGTTAAGGGAAATATATCATAAACATATATCTTTTACTAAAAAAAATTTCATATAGGGCTATATAAGTGATCTCTTTGACTATAAATATTAATTTATAAGCTAAAAATATTTCCTAAATCATGGTATTTTATTTATAATTTTTTGATATTAAATATATAAATTTAATTAGTACACAATGATGATGCAATGATTACTTCATTATTAAAGGATTCAAATAAATGATATTATAAATTATGAAATAAATTTAATTTGGTTTTTTTAATGGCATAAAATAATATTATGTACTATATTAACATGTTATATTTGTATTAATGATGTTTTTTTGAATCAATCAATTTTTTATTGATTTTTAAAAAAGTCATGATATGAATAGTGTCAGAATTGACATAATTCATATTTTAAAATATAAAATATTTTACTAAACATTATAGAATAAAAAAATTAACATTTATCCAAATAGTTATAATAAGTATAAATATTTATTATTGACTCTTTAATTGGATATTTTTCAGGTTTTGGTTTCTATTTTGATTCTCAAAGTGTAAAATGCATGATAAAATAGTAAGACCAAGAAAGGGTTAAATAAAAAAATAAGGATTAAAAAATATAAAAAACCTATCCAATTATTATTTGATGAATTTATTTTCACTTATATTCATATTATCTTGGAACAAAATAAATTTGGATGCATTTATAATTGAAAATGAATTTATAATAAAATAACAATTTAACATATTCCTTAAGTGGCCCTCCTCCCTCTTATAAAAGGTTGCCACCTATAACCCATTACACACACCTATCAAAACCATTGGCTCATCCAAAATCTGCTCCAAGAATATCTCAACATCCCCCTACTCCTCCTATCAGTTTTACCCTAGTCAGAATTCAATTTAAGATGGCATTTTAGCTTAAATCAAAATGAGTTACCCGATTTGAGGTAATGTCTTCTCTCAAACTTCTTTAATTTATTATCCCTTATTCAACCCCATAACTGTATTTGTTAAATTATTTTACAACAAAACCAGTATATTAAATATATTATGATGTTTTTATTCCATTTATTCGACTTACACTCACACACACCTCCATATAATGGATTTAGAACGTACTGTTTCTGTGGATGGTGAACTACTGCCACATGAAATAATGATTGTTCAATTATCTACTAGCGCCTATCATGTTGTCCATTATGATGGAACTAAATTTATATGTGATATATATTATATTTCTATTGTCCCAATTTTTCTATATTTTTAATTTATATCATACCTTTATGGTTTCCATAAAGGGTAAATAAGATAATTTCATTTGAGGAAGTGCGGACTACCACCCCCTCAAAGTGATATGACTCGTTCATGCCATACATGGAATGTATAAAAGATGGTGATAATAAAATTGTGTAATGTATATAAAATATTAAATTATACTGTAATTATAATATAACTATGTATCATTTAATTTTTATTCCTTTAAATATGAAAAAAAAGAAAGTAGCGTTCATGCGTACGTATGGCTTACTGTCTCCATGAATGGTGCTTTTCATTTATTATATTCAAATGTTAGGGCCTATTATAAATACAAATATAATTGATATATATTATATTTAAATCATGAATAAAATTCTGGACATAATGGAATTTTTATCACATGGACAATTCTTAATTATAACAAGTTCATTTTTTGCTCAAGTACCAAATATCAGAAAAACGACCGATATTAACTTAAATAATTATGTAATGTTTATAACATGGTAATAAGTTATATAAAAGTAATAATAAATATGAAATAGGTTTTTAATAAAGTTTAAATTAACTTAAGTTTATTATTCAGGATGAATAAGGATCATATGTGACGACTCAGACTCAAGGTAAGGGACTTCGTCTCAATTTCCTTTCATTGAGGCATATTTTGATTATACCTGACATTTTTTTCTACGATGTATAAAAACCTTTGATTTTTAATTTCATTAAAAGGGAATATATTCCCTATGAATCATTTTACAAAATTACACGGAGAATATTTCTTTTTGACATACATGGTGATAATGACCTTTCCTCCACCACAGGCATTATTTGATATTTGGATTCCTTAAGAAGCCGTAATGTTTTTAAATATAAAATAAATTCCATATACCCTTTTTACATATTTTGGTATTGAAAATGGTTTTGATTATGGATTGATTAATTCAATATATTTAAATAATATATTCCTATTATAACACCCCAATATTTCATTGTAAGTTATTTTCTTTAAAGAAATTCAATAGCTTGCGCTACATGCAACACCGAGTTCGAGCATACCACGACATACCAAACTAGCAGTTCAAAAAGAAATTATGGATAATATAAACTGAATTTTAAATTTTATATACTCTATGTAATTTTATAATCTATATTATGTGTTTCTTAGACATAATATGAGAACAAATTCAATTTTTAGATAAAAGAAGTATTTTTCAAAAATTGTAATTTTACCACCTTTTAATGGAAAACCCTTTTTAAAACCAATATTTGACACTTTTATATATTCAATTTAATGAAATTAAATTATTTTTAGAATCCGGACATAAAATTTTATTTTGGATAAATTTTTGGTACTTTTCTCATAACTTCCATATTTTGATGGATACTGAAAATTACTAAATTTTAATTGAAAACAATTTTTTTAATTGAAATAATTTATAGTGTTAAATTATGTATTTGAATGGTTTGGAAGAATAATTAGATATTATTTTTATAGTTTAAAAAAATTTAGGTCATTATAAGTAATCTCACATTTAAATTTGACAAAAACACATGTTAATCTTTTGATAGTTTTAACTTTTTAAAAACCCACTTTTCGGTTATGAAAATGGGAATTAATTTTAAATTAATTAATGAAATTATATGTTTTGAAATTGGTAAAATAGTATTCATTTTTGAATTTCGAACATCAAAATTAGAATAGGGTAATGTTTTGGTATTTTTCTGAAAACATTCAATTTTTGATGAATAGTAAAAAATATTGCGCTATAGTTTAAAACCGATTTTTTATTTACATAATTTTTTATTTTATTTATTTTTTAAAACAAAATATATATATAGTACCTCTATAAGTTAAATGTAATTAATTGGAGTATTTTTATTATAAAATTAGATGTATAAAATTTTATTGAACTATTTACCATCTCTTACCCACCTCCTAAGAGCATTTGTAAGTTTTCATAAAACATGATTTTACCACTTCTGTGAGTTGAATTTAAAAAATATGAGAGTAAAGGATAATATCAATAAGTAAAATGTGGTTCAATAAGATGAAAATAATTTTTGGTGAATAATATCTTTTGACTTTTATTTACCACGATTAAAAGTAAATAGGGTAATTAAGGGTAAAATGATTTCATAATTACACTAAAACATGTCCTAATTCTATTGGATAAGTATAATTAGAACAAAAAAATCCTTATTAATAAAATAGGAACCTTTTTGGTTCACTTTGATTCAAATAGGACATTTATTATTATTTTATTTAAAGAAGAGTTAAAAGAGTTAAATTCAAAGTTTTATAACTAAAACATTTTTAATATAGGGTTACACACAATATAATTATACTATAAATATTAATTAAAAATCCAAAAATATTTACTAAATGATGGTATTTTATTTATAATTTTTATTCATTAAATAAATTAATGTATTTATGACACAATGATGATGCAGTAATTACCTTATTAATGAAATATTAAATTAATTGATATTATAAATATCCAAATAAATGTAAATTGAGACTTATGTTGAATTAATATAATTTTATAGGTTAATATGACATTTTAAGTTTAGTTGAATAAATTTTATTCAAAGTAATAATGCTTTTATTGCTTTCAAAAAATCCAATACTAAATAGTGTCAAAATTGTTAAAATTGAGTTTTTAAAACAAATATTATATTATTAATTGATATAATATTTCTAAAAAATCTAAGGACAGACCAAAATACTTGTATAAGGTTATATATATTGTTAATGAAGAACATTGGGTTCTGTTGGCATGTTATAGTAAGTTTATTAACCATATATAATAAAAATACAAAGAGACATGGTAAATGTCAAACTATTTAACTAAGAGTTAAATCTAAAAGATAAGGTTAATATAATGACCTAAACCTATCTAAAACCTATTGGTTGAGAGGTTTTCAACCCATCCCCACATTAGCCTTTAAATAATTCATTTTGGATCCATTATAAAGATATATTTCACTCAAATATTTTTTGGATTGATTTCATCTATGTCAATATCGTTTTTTGTATTCTACGGTTGTTTGAATATGACTTATTATGATACAATATTCCATATTTTATTGAAGGTTTTGTGATATGTTTGACTGTGGATGTGATATTTTTATACCATTAATGGTTTATGGTTAAGGTATTGATATTTCATATACTAGATTTAATAAAAATGTTTATGTTATGTTTCAACCTTTTCATATGAGGAATGCATTGGACATAGTTAGTGATGGGAAGGTCCCACTATATCCCCTTGATGCATCAGTAAGTCTCATGAGACAAACACTTGTCTTGGTACAATGCCTAGAAAAAATTTATATTTTTATTGTTTCCAGGAGGCATTTTCTATGTGGTTATGATGTACAGAATTATACATGCAATCATTATGAAATTAGCTATTGATATTACATGTGATTATTTGACTAGTAGAATATAAATGTGAATATGAAAATGGAATTATTTTATTTATCATTTCCATATTATTTTGAAATTTAATCTTAATAATCTTTGGTTTTAGTCTTATACATTTCCATCAATGTTTTTTCTTATTTATGAATCTTTCCGTTATATTGTTATCCTTACTGGGCATTTGAGCTCTCCCATTTCATATGTTTTATTTTTTCCAGGATGTGAAGATGTATATTATGACTGACCAGAAGGGGTAGGATAAGGTAAATGAGTGTGTTCTATAGAGACACAATATTTTTTATTTCATAATGTAATGTAAAACTTATGTATGTATCTAATACTTCCAAGGATACTAAACTGATTGTTCTTTCAGGATGTGATCTCTTGTGAACATTCTAATGTTATGTAATAATTCACCAAATCTGGGTAACTAGGGTTTGGGAGTTACATCACTAGTATAGTTTACATCCACCTGTAGAATATTGGGTCTATGAGGATTCCATATCTCCATAATTCAATAAGTATAAGAGGTGGTGTTTCAATAGCCTTCATAAATCTATTTGTTCCTCCAATGCTCATGTGCCAAATATTAATTCCTTTGAATCATATATTCATGGATACCATTTTTTAGGTAAGTTCAGTAAACAAATTTTCATTCCTCAACTATTCTAATATTGATTCTAGTGAATAAATATCTCTTACAACATTACCCATATCCTATGTCTGAGAAGGTTTTTTACTAATATGTGATTTATGATCAACTTTAGGTGTTTTAGTTTACTGTAAATAGGGACTCTTGTATTCCCATTGACAAGCTTGTTCCATGATTCACTTACAACTTGGCTAAAAACTGGAGCATCTAACTATATATAAGAGAAAAATAACTAACATCCACTCTCTTTAATAGAGTGCAGAGATACCTGGAGCAGTGAGTAGTCTGAGATACGTCAGACAAGGTGAGTGATATTTTCCATAGGGAAGGCAGGGATAGCAAGATCATTAATAGGAATTCTATAAAAGATGAACTAGGTGTATAGGGTTTATATTTGGGGTTTTCACCATGTATGTAAGTTCACTATGTATCATATGTCAATTTGATAATTACTCCCCATGAACTGAACAAAATCTATACTGGCTTTATGAGGAAATTCCCCTAATCAATTCTTTTTATTTAGAGCCACAACCACATTGAAATCTCCACCCAAAAACCATGGAGATTCCCCTGGATCAAAGATCCAATTCTTACCATATGGATCCATTAATATGAGCATCACAATTACCATATAAAAAATAAAAAAATATATTTTTATACCATTAATTACCCGTGTGATAAAAACTTGATCTAATGTGTATATTTGAACAATTGATATTTATGAGTTTCGGAAGATCCAAATGTGCTAGTTTTGGGGGTTATCATGAATAAACACTAACATATTCATGCTGATAAACAAAATCATATATTACAGAGGATCATTTTTTTGGTTTTTGGATAGTCACAGTATATGACTTGTTTTGATTATGCTTGGATGCAATGTAGTCCTTTTTTTCACGAGCACCTAGGCCTCGGGCATTCTAGACTATTAAGGGAAAAAATAAAACCGATGAGACTTATAATTGGATCAAGGAAACATTTTTCTTTATATATATAATGTAGATGAATCAAAACTACATTTATATTGAAATCATGTTCCCACTAGTACACATTTGTCAATAAGAATATGCATGAGAAGATGGAAGCAGCTGGGAGAAACCTATTAAAATCCTCGTCATGCTGATGTTTTTTAGAGGATGAAGGCCAAGAATATATTTGATTATAGAAGTTCTAGGATGTATCTTAGGGGTCGGATATGTTAGAGGATCCCTCCAAGGAGAAGATTCTTATTTCTTAGGATTGGTATGATGGAAACCCGCATAAAACTGAGGCTCATTCAAATGTGATGATACATTGTAATTTGTAGGTTGAAAAAATAGATACATAAATGAGGGTATTGGGTCTTGTGGAAAAGATATTCAGATTGGGGAGTGGCAAGAAATACCCTTCCCTTAATCCTTTTTAGAAGATAGACCACCCTCACCTCTAAAAGATGAATCAATAGATATTGGAGACGCATGTGCCTGACATGGAACCAGATCCAGGAAGGGGAAAGTGATCTCACATAGAATTTTTGGTGTGGTACTAACTAGAACCTAGAGTGTAATGCAGAAATCATCTATGATTTTTTCCCTTTGAATAATGCAGTAGCTTTCGTTGTATGCAACTTGGAGTTTTAACACACATCAACCAATCAAACTAGTCATTATGATTAGTAATACCCAATTTTTGAAATTTAATAAATTTTATTTTTCAAAATGGACTTCATTGTTGAATTTGGAATATCAAAATTAGCTTTGGGTGAATTTTATTACTTGTCTGAAAACTTTCAATTTTTGATGAATAGTTAATAGTACTAAATTTTAATTATAAACAACTTTTTTAATCGAAATAATTTATAGTGTTTATCAAAACATTTGAATGTATTTTAAGTATAATTAGATTATATTTTATCATTTGATATAACTTAGGTTATTGGACGTAATTTCATGTTTAAACTAGACATAAATAATTTTCAATCTTTTGATAGTTATTATTTTTAATAAGAACACGATTTTTGTTTTGAAAATGGGAATTAATTATTGATTAATTTGTGCCACTTCTATGTTTTGAATGTGGAAAAATGGATTCCATATTTGGAATTAGGTGGTCCAAATTTTGTAAAAATGCAAATTTTATTTTTTGACATTATGAATTTTTACTTCAGCAAATATTTTATTTACAATGGTTATATGGTTAAATACAGTAAATAAGGTTAAAAAATAATATTATAATAATATTAAATTACCCTAACACTTTTATAACCCTATTGGATGATACATGTTCGACCATGGAAATATTTGGGTCTATTTTTGGACCCCATTGAGCCACTTGGGAGTGATAATGACATTTTATATTAAATAATCTCACGTAAAGACAAAAATAACAAAAGAAAATGTCTTTTAGTAAAAAAATTTTTATAAGAGGATATATAATTGATCTATTCTTCTATAAGTATTCATTAAAAACATAAAATATTTCCTACATCTGAATATTTTATTTATAATTTTTATACATAAAATAATCATATTTATATATGACACAATAATGATGAAGTATTTTTCATTATTGATGAAACAATAAAAAATGATATTATAAATATTAAAATAAATATAATTTTAGAGTTTTGATTCCATCCCCGAATTTTATAGGTAAATATGACATTTTAGGAATGATTCAATGTATTTTTTTCGAAGTAATCAAGTTGTTATGACTTTAAAAAAAACCAAAAACCAAATTGTGTCTAAATTGACATAAAAGAGTTTAAAAAAATATATTTTATTATTAATTGATATAATATTCGTCAAAATATGCGGTTTTCCCAAAATATTTATATAATAACAGGTGTATCACTAATTAACAACTTTATGTTCTCTTGGATGTTTATAGTAAGTTTATTAACCTTATAATATAAAAATACAAAGAGAGATGGTAAATGTCAAACAATTAAACTAAGAGTTAAATCGAAAAGATAAGGTTAATATACTGACCTCCACCCATCTAAAACCTATTGGTTGAGATATTTTTGAGCCATACCCACATTATCCTATAAATAAATCATTTTGGTGCAATTATAAAATGAAAATTATTTTATTATAAAATAACATTCCAATCTTTTCCTAAAGTGACCCTCACCTCTCTTATAAAAGGGAACTTCCCCTTATCTTAATTTCACACCTCGAGAGCCTTTTGGCTCGTCCAAAACCTGCTCAAATATCCTCCCAAATTTTTTCCATTAATCCTAGATGCCATACTTTAATCAGAAAGCCATCCTAAGAATCCATTTTATATCAAATTAAAAGGAATAAACCAAAGAAGAGATAAATATTTCATCACCTCTTTCAAGTTATTTTTTTCTTCCACTTCCTATTTCTTTGTTGTCTCAATTATAAAATAATAAATACAGTATCTTCTATATGCTGTCATGTTATTATAAAAATGTTACAACCATATTCATTATTCTATCCACCCTATAAATGACAAAGTCACCATACATGCGTACTTACGAATTACCGTCTCCACGTTGTGGTGTAGTTTGTTATTCAAACAGTTCATTATTTAGATGGGTATAATAATGAGTATAACATAGTTAAATAATAAATATAAAATTTTAATGATTTTTTATATATGTTATACCTTCCAATACATATGATTTAACCATCAATATAATGATATTGTCATTGTGCATACGTACGGATTACCATCTCCAAGAAAGCGATGAGATTCATTCCCCATCATAATAATTCAAGAATAATTTTAATTTTATGATTAAGAATTATGTTTATGAACTTAATATCATTCTGGATATGAATAAAATACATACTATCCATAACAAACATAGCTTACATAACCAAGTATATAAAAGAAACAGATCAATTAACACCCAGAACGATGATACTACTAAAATATTATTAACAATGAAATATTGGAGGATAATATATGACATAATATTTATGTATATAGTTCATGTATAATATAATAACCATGATTTACCTATTATACAAGAGTTTAACATACCCTCGACCAAGAAAAAGTACAAGGTAAAGGGTTTCTTATCTCACTTTTAATTCCGTGATATTTCCATTGTTCGCCACTTATTCACTGAATGTGGTGCATCATGTGTGGTAACTTGATATATATTATCATTATTATATTAATATTCTTGGTATTCTGTGATTCATTTGGTGGTTATTAACATTGGTTCATATGACTCGATTGATTGCAACTTGGTAAGGTATTTTCATCTCGTTCTTATTTCTGTGAGATTCATGCTATATTGCCACTATTTCCTTTTATGTGGTCTATTTAATAACAACGATTGTATTATTTGTGTAATATACATTAATTTATGGGTATTTACATCTTCATTGTATGATACTTATTTTATGGGGTGTATGTTTCTAAAGTTACCAAATCGGTCATGGATAATTCCTCGAATCTCATTATTATTCGAGATTGTTTATGTGTAAGTTTTTACTAGGACATATTTATTATCCATGTCCATGTTTCACAAAAGTGTTTTCAAAAGGATTATTTTATAAGGAATATTTAACTAAAAAATCATATTAAATGTTTTAAATATTTATTCTTCTAAACCTTTATCATTAATTTCCTTGTTTTCAAAATGATTTTATGAATTTTTTATATAGACATGAATGTTTTAAAATGTTAATTCCTTTCAAAAGTTTCAAATTGGTATGAAACACTTTGATTCAAAAATATCATTTAAATGGATTCCTTTATAAAATGAGTGACTTTTAAAATGATTTCATGAAAAAGGGATATTTCTCTCAAAGATTTTTACTAATCATTTTCAACTACGTCAACATCCTTTAATGAATATCATTCTTGATTGAGGTTGATTTATTGTGATAAAAATAATCCATATTGATTTGAAGGTTTTTTGATATGTTTGACTATGGATGTGTTATTTTTATACCCTTCATGGTTTATGGATTAAGTATTGACATTTCGTATGCTAGTTTTAATACGAATGTTTATGTTATGTTTAAAACTTTTCATATGAGGAATGCATTGGACTTAGTAAGTTACTGGTGGAGCCCGTTATAGATCCTCGATGCATCTGTAGGTCTCATGAGACAAACTAGTTTCTTGGCAGAAGGCCTTGACAAAATATTACTTGTATTCTTGGAAGAAGCCCTTGACTATGTGGTTATGAAGTCTGTCATTATGAATTCCATCATTATGAAATTGGATAATGATATTGCATGTGATTATTCGACTAGTAGAACATCCATGTGAATAAGTAAATGACATTATTTGATTTATATTTTCCATATTATTCTGAAGTTTAAGTTTAAAAGGCTTTTGTTTTAGATTTATACCTTACCTTAAATATTTCTGATTATTTATGAATGTTTCCTCTATATTGTTATCCTTATAGAGCATATGAGCTCACCCATTTCTATGTTTTATTTTTTCCAAGATGTGAATAAGTATTTTATGGTTGACTTGTAGGGATAGGCTAAAGATATAAGTGTGTTTAAAATGGGTTTAAATGTTGTTGATGGTTTTATTTAACGATGTAACATAAAACTTAGGAGTGTATCTAGTAATTCCAAGGCTACTAATCTAATCGGTCTTTTCGGACAAGATTCCATGTATCATGCCAATGTTTGGTAATAATACACCGACTCTGGGTAACTGGGGTCAGGGCGTTACAGTGATTGTAATGTGGAAATGATAACTTTGTTTTATGTTTATGTGTAATTATTATGTTATGGTTCTTGGGAATTGTTTACGTATACGGGTGGTTCCGTGAGAAAACTATGGCGGGTGAGCCTGAGATAGCACTCCAATGAATTGGTTAATGTGACGGAGGTGATCATTAATGTTTATCCTAAGAGATGTAAGGAATATACTATGATGGGTATTCCAAACATAACTTCCAATGTAGCTATGAAATATAAAATCTTAGTATGTTATGGATTACACAAGTTACCATTATGATTTAGGAATTATTGGTGTTATTCAGAATTTTTATGATTTCACGAGGAGTGTTAAAGGGCATATGTTTTGTGATTGAAAGGTATGATCTCATTAATATGTATTTTCTGATGGGTTAATGTTTTCTTTCTTTATTTTATAACCCTTAATGAGATTTTTATGCTCATCCCAAGTGTTTGAAATGTTTTTCATAGGGTATAAGGAATTGTAAGAGAAAGGAAGAATTTAAGAAGATTTATATCAGGAAAACAATTCTTGTTCTCTTTTAAGAGATTTTATTTTATGAAAAAAATGGATACTGATTTGATTATGTAATGTTTGTGGATGAGGACTTATAAAAATGATTATTTTTAGCAATAATAAATGGTATATTTCATAAAAAATTTATACATCATTAAAAATAATATATTTATATATTGATATTAATATTAATATAATATATTTTATAAAATGCTATTTATATAATATGAAATATGAAACCACACTTAATATATAATATATTTAGTGGGAGATTGTTTATAACATAATTAGAAAATAATATTAACTATTAATTTGCTAATTATTATTGAGTAATAGTTATTTAATTACATTTTGATGATAAAAATTTCCAATAAAATAATAAACAATCTAAAATAATTTAAAACTGTGACTTGACCTTCAAAAACTCATAAATTTTGATCCAGATTCTCTTTTGAGCTTTACTACATATAAAATCGAAGCTTGTGAAAATATCTATACCATGGTGACAAGGTGAACATTGTTCAAAAATATTTAGGTTAAAAAAGTCTGAAAGGTCTCCAAAATTGAGTTTTTTTTAGGTAGCCCCATTTTTCAACATTTGAAAGAATATCATCATAATTTGAGGGGGTCTTTTTATATTTTTTATAGAGATTTAATTTATTCTAAAGACTGACACTCATATGGATATAATTAAATTCAAAATTTATCATTTTTTATATTGCACTATTATTTATAATTAAATATGTACACATATTTACATATTTGTAGACATTTACACATACAAATTTAATTTTATAAGTAAATATTTAAACATATTTATATATAAACAATAATTCTATATATATAAATTATATATAAATAAAAAACATACATTTTATTTAAAATAAAAATGAATGAATATTAATATACCTGTAAAATGTAAATATAATGTTTATATATATATATATATTTGTGTATATATTAACATATATATATATATATATGTATATTCATTTATATATTCTAATATATGAATATAAATATTTATATATAATAACTTTAAAAAAATATAAATATGTATAAATAAATTTATAGACACCTATATATAAAAATATGTATATTTTTATATATGTATGTATTTATAAACACACACACACAAAGCATATTTTATAAATGTATATTAAAATAATTATATATATAAAAATATATGGATTGAAAATGTAATCACATATATATATATATATCAATAAATAAAGAACAAAATAATATAAAAGAGTGGTAAAGGAATACATCTATGAGGGGGAGGTATCATGTTCAAAACTAGTTTAAGGAAGGGATGTGTGGGGTGGTTTTCAAGTGCTTTATCACTGGTAAAATTTTTGGGACCTCTAGCAATAATAAAAGCATAAGGCTAGGGCTACATAAGCACTGATAAAAGGGGATGTACCCCTCCAAATTTATATATATTTTTACTTTTATCAATGTTTTATTTAGCATATATAAAAGGAACCATTTATCAGTTCTTTTTTTAGTGCTGCTAAAAGACTCCTTTTATCATCACTTTTTTAGTGCTGATAAAAGATCCATTTTATCATTATTTTGTTAGCACCAATAAAAGGGTGCTTTATCAGCACTTTTGTTATCAATGATAAAAAGGTCCCCACTTTTAACAGCATTTAGTACATCAATTCTTTTTCACACTGATAAAAGTGATTTCTAGTGCCAATAAAATGAGGATTTGTATTAGTGGGGGTTCCTAAAAGAATAATCCCTCCCTGTTGTGGGGTTGATGATGTGATCAGAACCCCCAATTGATAGTGGGGGGGGGGGGGGGGTGGAAGTGGAATAAGGGAATAACCATTCATGGGGTGGGGGGATGATCGGTTCCTACAATGGTAAGGTCTTATGGTAGTAGTGGAGAAAGGGCCCGATGACGGATTAGAACCCTTATCATGGGAGTAGATGGTGTGGTCCCATCATCATCCTGATCTAGCGGTGACTTCTATTCACATAAATCTCACTCGATGGTAGGGTATGGAAATATTTTAAGGGAACCCACTCGATGCGGGGTCTAGAAGTTGATCAGAACCCATTCTCGATAGTGGGGGTTGGTAGAGGAGTAAGCCCCCAAATCATTATAGGGGATAGTGGCATGATCAAAACCCCCACCCGACAGCAGGCATTGGAAATGGAAAAAAATTCCCCGTCTTTTACAGGGGGTTGATAGCTCGATTCCTAAATCAATTTGATTTGGTGGTGGAGACACTCAATGAATAAATTCACATACCCAGGGTTTCATATGGTATTTCCTATTATCCTAGCCTATATGTCAATTCATACATGCTTAGGAAATTAATGTAATGATCTTTTTCTAGGAAATTTATGCTTTATACATATTTATATTGGTCCATGTTCCTATGGGATCATGGACCACATCATATAATAGGATTTAAGGTAGTGTGTGGTTGGGTATCCTTGTCTTTTAATGGGTTCTCTCTCCCATTAAAAGAGTTTATTTTTTTCCTAGTAAGGGTATTTGTCCCCATCCCATTTTAATAGAAACTTAATGGATCTAAAATTTAGGTTTGACACAGTTCCAACCTTTGAAAGCGCTATACAGAACCACTTCTTATCCTCAATTTCTCCTTCCTTTGATCTTTTTTGGAGGTCATGTTTGATAGTTTGTTTCTTTGGTGGGATTTCCTAGAGGTGCTAGCATGGTTTTTTATTTCCTTTAAAAATATTTACTTAAGAAATTTAAGTCATTCAAATAAAGAATAAAAATTCTACCCATAAAATCAACTCAATTCAAATCACTTAATAAAATCTCAAAAACATTATTAATACATCAATATGTTCCCCAAGAACGTCCAAGGACTCTCATTTAAAATAGAAAACAAATAAAAGGCCTTTAACTATTTCAAATTATTCAATCTCTCTATATATTCTTTAATATCTCCATTATTTGACCACCAAACATTCATAGAAAAACTATAGTCGTTGTATTAAAATTCCTCTAGTACTTGACATTCCTTCACACTTATGATTAGTTCCCTAATTTTTTAAGTTCTTATTCTCATATTTCTTCTTGAATTATAATTTATTTTGTGATATTTTATTCATTGAAGACCAACACTAGCATCGACTGATTTAAAAGGTTGTTTTATACAAAGTAGAAACTCATCACTTTTCAACCTTCTTAGACAACTAATGTATGTTTCTCAAGAGTCTTCTAATGGTATCAACCATAAAAATTCCATGATAATAAACAACCAACCATAGAGAACTTCATCGAACTCATCCACACAACAACAATTCAGTATACACATTTATTTTCTTTAAATACAACCTCAACATCCTATTAACATTCCAACCAACAAAAAACAATCTCAATATTCATCAATTCATCATGGTTCTTCAATTTAAAATTAAAATTAATGGATTAAGAGATGTAGACTAATACATATGGGTGTATGAAACTAAAAATCCACATTTTCTGCAATGATTACAATTTTTTATATTGAAAATGGTATAAATTTCATAAATTAAAAGTATAGAACTTAAAAATATTAATCTAATAAATCCCAAAAATTCAAGGATTTTTTATATATAATATTTTTGATATGATACTATAAAGAAAAAAATCAAGTATTGGGTATATATATTGAGTTATAGAATATGATAGAGAAATTTTGAAATATTTTTTTAATTTATTACTAACTCTAAAATAATTAAAAATAAAAATATTGATCCACTAATCTCTATGAAATTGAAATATTTTTATATAATTTTATGATATCCTAGCGAATTTTCATAAACTAACATAGTAGATACAACACAATATCATAAAAATAGTAACATATCAATAACAACAATACACAATATTTAGCATATCATATCTCACTTATCCTTCTTAGATATATAATTTATTCTATATTATTTATATCAATTCATACCTTTTAATCAAATGGCATAAAACATGATAATTCTATAATGATAAAAATATGGAATGTTTCAAAATACCTATCAAATTCAAGATCTGTAAATAAATTATGATGATAACTAATAAATTCAAAATGTTGGGAGTTACAAAAATTCATTGAACTATATATAATATAAAGAAAAATGAGATTCAAACATAACACATAATCCCAAATATATTATAATAAAATCACAATGCATAAATTTTATTAGATGACATGATCCTAATGATGTTAACTTTTCATCAATTGTATGACAGTAAAATAATACTAGGTAGAGAGAAGTTGAGCCTCATTATAAGATAGATAATGATTTCTTTTTTTAGGATGATGGAAAATGTGGGGTAAAAATAGGAATAAAATAAGGGTGGGTTGAGCCCCTTGCTTTATGGGTCTACAGAAATAAACAGTATTGGCTCCCTCTTTAAAATTGTTACTTCCTATATATATTATTTTATTTCCATCTATTTATTATTATTATTATTATCACTTATTTATTCACTCACTACTTACATGAAATGTTTCTCACGATATAACTTTTATCATTTTCCATTTTTTGTTACTATTATATATTCACTGAGTGAATCACCTCTGTCAACTTGTTCCACCACACACCACTCAGATTCTATCTTGTTACACAATAAAAACCACACACCAATGTTCATTTATTTCATTATATCCCACCACACCCCCACCATAACATAAATAAACTTTACTTAACACGAATATATTTATTTAAATCATTAATTATAACAATAAAAATAACAATAACAATATTATTATTACCACTAATACTACTTTTAATACTACTATGCCCTATTTTCCAAGAGAATGGCTAACTGAAAACTCAAGAGCTGACTGAATTGAGTTCCTAAATGTTAATTTATAAAAATACTCCCCCTTTAGGGATGAAAGTTCAAATATTTTACTTATGGAAAATATGATGTAGAAATATATAATCTTAATGGAAATTTATTGAACATAGTATATTTATAGAGTTTTAGGGAACAAATAAATATTTTTCCACTCCACCAAAACTCTACTCCATGAGCATGTGGATTTTCACTATAACATCCCTTTTAGCAGGGGCTCATAGATGAGTACAAGTAGTGGTCAAATAATACAATGGTCTAAGAAATTTCAACAAGGATCTCCCTTTATAAGACCTATCCATGGTCTCAACACAATATTATAATGAATAAAAAAATAATAAATAAAAATTTTAATAATGATTTCGAAACATAGTTTCAAGCATCAACTGATAGTGGCCGAAGATACATCCTGAGAAGATGATAATCTTCAAGGTGTAGCTTAGAATTATCTTTAGTGAAACTGATAAACATGTAATCAATACATGAGCATTTATCTTTTATCTAGTATATATACAGGTTTTTATTATCAATGTATATATATGTATGTGCGTTAAATATGTTCTTCCTTTCCATCCATATATTTCCTTGTAGTATCTAGCTCTTCCTTTTATATATCCTCTTTAACTTTGAACTTAATTATGAAATAATCATAATGGTCGAGTTGATAGTGAGTTGAAATATTGATATCATAGACCATTAATATAATTCATACCTTCTATCCATATATGGAATAGTCTTCTATAATATCACAATTATAGATCTTCTTCTTTGGATATTTACACTCTTGGAAACACAACACTTTGTACAAATAGATGTTTACTTAAATGGAAAATCCTATTTAATACATTCAAAAAGAATGAAATGGATTATCAAAATATTATAAAAGTAATCATGACATTCTACATAATATCTAATTCATTATAAGATATTCAGCTTGAAGTATTGTTCTTTTTTAGATAAAATTCTAAGAATTTTGTTTTGATAAAATAGATCGTTGTCCTCCTCAAGGAGTAAGATAAAATTCATTACATTGGATAATATTTATTCATAAGATAAATATATTACTGAGTTGTGATATATAGTTTTCATTAATTCTTCTAAAATTCATAAGATAAAATTTTTCAAATATCTTTTTAGTAATATAAAAACTTCACATAACTTTATTATATCTGAAATATATTATTTTGATATTACAAGAACTCAATTATATAACTTATAAGATAATATCATACATAGTATGATAAAATTTCAACACAGATCTTTTTTATTTTGATTAAAATGAATATAATATTTTATTATCGTAAGATAAAATACTTTTTCATAAAAATAATACTTCACACATCTTAATGTAATCACTTATAGATTCATCATAAGATAAATTATTTTGGTAAAGGTAATCTAAAACACTTAATACTAAATTTTTAGAAAACAATAGGGACATGGAATCGTCAAAACAAATAAATACAGATATATATTGGAACAAAATAGGTATATCCAACTGTCTCCCCCTTTTTGATGATCACAAATCCCATGAAATAGAAAACAATTTTTTTTAAAAATGATATTTAAAATATTCTTTTAAATTTTGAATTTCACTTTTAAACCATTTATTCTTTAATTTTCTTATCCTCATTTGAAATAACTCCCCCCCTATGAAATAAATTTAGATTTTAACTTTTTTATTCCCCTTTATTCAAATAAATATTTATGTTTTTTAATTTTTTATTATCCCCATCTTCTTCCCAAAATAAATATTTTAAAACATTAATTTTTTATATTCTCCATTTATTCACCCCCTTTTTTGATATATAAAATATGTAGAAAAAAGGAATACAATCAATATTGAACATAAAAAATTGTAAATAGTTAATGATACTAATTGTGAATAGAATATTGAATTATGTTGGGTAAATAATAATAAGTTGTATAGATCACTTAGTAAATAAGGATACTAAAATATAATCATGAGTAACAAAAAGATACTAAGAATAAAACATATGGACAATATGGATAAACAAATTCCATAAGAAAGTTTAAAATAAAGAGATTAAAAAATCATAAGACAAGAACTGTGAATAACTACCAAAAGATAAGATAAAAACACTTTTGTATGAATGAAAAAAAATTCATTAAAATCATAAAAAGTAAGATTTAAGATGTTTAAAAATCACCATTTAGATGTTTAAAAATTATACTTAACCAATCATGATTAAAATGTTGAAAAATACCCCATTAAATTGTTTAGAAAAACTCATCCATTCATACTCATATTTTTTTACAATTTTATCAATAATTCAATGTGAAACAACATTTTGGGAGTATATTTCTGAATGATAAAGGTCGAAATGTATTTAATGAGGATAAAGGAATAGGAGTATCATCCATCCCTCTAACAACGTCTCCCAATGTACGCAAGGATGATCAAAGACCTTATTGATTAATTCAAGAGATCCTTATAGATATGGATTTGATGTTGGGAATAACTTGTTGAGATATCTCTATATCAAACTTATATACAGGTAAAAAATCTAGTTTATAGGGTGGTTTCGGTAGAGATAAAGAAAATTTTTTTTTCAAACCTATGATTCTCACTTAAATAAAAATCAATCAGGTCAAAGATATCCATTCAAGAAAAAGAATTATAATAATTGAAATCAACTATATGAGTTCATGAAATATGTCTCCCTTGCATCTAAAATAAATCATTATCACACATGTCAGTTATTTTTACAATTTCATTAATTCAATAATTTAGGATTTTTATGAATCCATTCTGAACCCACTGAGAGAAATATCTAAATAAATTCTTTATATCTACCTTCTTTGTAACACCAATAACAAAAATCTTCAATTATTCAAACTGATTAACCTACAAGCTCACTGGATGATTAATAGAAACAATTTCCTTTTCTTTCTTAGAGGTATGAGATTATTTTCTCTCAAAAAAGGAAACTATTAATTCTTTATCTTCTTATTCATATGATTCTTTCTTTGAACTACTTACAACTATCTGATGTATGTCATTAAAATTTTACCCTATAAATTTGAAAATATTCTCCAACGAACAAGTCATTATTTGTAAACTAGTTATAATAAAACTTACATCATGTTTCACTTTAGATGAAACATTCTGAACTTCAATAAATTTTTCTATCCAAAAAGAGGAGAGTTATTTTCTAGACTGATCAATTTATATATTATATTCTTGTGAAACAACTTGGATCATTCATACATAATTAACTATATATTTTTGAATACTCTAAATGATTTACTTATAGATTATGTCACGTTTCATGGATGTAATGGAAGAGGTTAAGGTATTTATTTTTTGAGACACACCTTCTAACTTTAAAAGTACATCACATTGACTTTTGGTTTATATAAACGATTGCAATGAACATTTCTATAGAATTTATTGAACCAATAGCTTAACTTCATTTAACTCATTATTATAAACTAATTTCTCATGAAGAGTCATGATTTCATTTATAGATTCAAGAAACTGAGATTTCATATATTCCAATTCTAATGCCAACTTAGAGTCGATATATTTTTCTATTTCAGTAGAATATATAGCTACTTTAGGTTATTTTTAATTTTTTTTTTCTCTTCATGGAAAATAGAGTATATATCATGTTGAAATTCTATGCTTTCACCACCAACTTGTTCGATTTCTTCAACATGATGTGATTCTTGAGATCAGATCTAATTCTTCTTCAAGCAACTATTTTATCATGTTTTCAGAAATTATAGTCAATAAAAATAGGCGAATGACATTATCTTAATCTGATTTTATTTTCTTGATCAATAGAAAATTAATGAGTAACAATAGAGGATAACCTTTCTCTATCAACTGAAAAGGGAACTAAAATAGTTTGAATAGGCGTATGAGGTGAAATCTGTTATGGTGAATTTCATTCTCCATGTTGAGAAAATATGGGTCTTCTTTTCCTTTCCAAAATATTATCATCATCATGATGTTCTCTTACTTCAAAATTTTTGTTGGTCTATCTACCAAAACAGGTATTTCTTCTAGGAAGGATAAATCCCCCTAAGTTGAAGTAGGATCAATTTTAACTACTTCTCCAAACACCACAGAAATCAACTAAATCAGATATTAATTCCTATAAAAACCAATCTTCCTTAAGATATTCACACATAATGTTTTTAGACCATGATAATGAACTTTGTTATTTTCATCCATAAAAACTCCGACATTACCAGAAATGAGAGTTAATATCATTATGAATAGATAAAAATTTATAGATTTGATCTAAACATGACACATGTATCTTATAACATAAAATTCTAGATTACATTTTTTTTCAATCATGAATAGTTAAATCAAAGTAACATCTTGAAAGAAATTTTTTTCAAACTCACCATTCCTATGATGGATTTAATATTTAATAACTTTTAAAAGAAATTTTATATTTGCCTCTAATACCTTTACTGGTTTCTTTTCAATGTCTATTGTTCTAATTTGAAACTTCATTATTTATGGTGTAGTAACTTCATCTACAACAACTAAGGAGTAATAAGTCTAAATGGCCATCATGAGGGAACTTAAATTCTTTATTTATCTCTAAAGAGGTTAATGAATTATTTTTTCAGTTCACTATTATAGTCACTGTGTCATTATTATCACTAAAGTGAAAAAATATAAACTTTAATAACACATAGATTTCTTTTTAAAAAACACTATTAATTTCTCATTGAAAAAAAACCATCCTTGGTGATTGATAGCTTTCTTGAGTAACATATATATCTTATGCATCTTGCTTAAATATATTGCATGTACACTCAAAATATTTTTAATTTCCATTACCTTTTAATTCTTCTAGTAGAGGCACCACCAGTTATCTTGTTTCTTTCCATTTCAAAACATGTTTGAACGATTTGGAAGATTATGGAATGGAGGGTCTATATAGAAGAGATAAGATGGATTTTAAGGGTTTTAAGAGGTTTATCATATAGAACTGACATGCATTAATTTCTTTCATGGTAATAAAAATGTCACATAGAGATGTTCTAACACCCCAAGTTTCCACGGTACACTTCTCTTTGATTAATACAGTAGCATGTGTTGTACAAAACTTCGAGTTCTAATACACACCACAACCAATCGAACATGCAGTTATGAATAGTAATAACTAATATTTGAAATTTTATAAATTTTATCTTTCAAAATGGAATTCATTTTTCGAATTGGAATATTGAATTTAGCCTAGGGTGAAATTATGGAACTTTTCGGATAACTTTTATATTTTGATAAATAGTGAAAATTACTAAATTTTAATTAAAAACAACTTTTTTAATAAAAATCATTAATAGTGAAAAATTATAACATTGAGTGGTTTTAAAGTATAATTAGAATATAATTTTACCATTTTATCTAATTGTGGTCATTTGAATTAATTTCACTTTGAAAATGGACATAAGCAATTGTCAATCTTTTGATTGATATTGTTTCTTAAAAACACGCTAATTGTTTTGAAAATGGGAATTAATTATAAAATTAATTAATGAAACTTATATGTTTGGAATTTTGTAAAATAGACATCATTTTTGAATTCAGAATATCAATTATAGCTTAGGGTGAATTGTTTGTATTTTTCCGAAAAACATCAATTTTTGATGAATAATGAAACCACTAAGTGGTAGTTTAAGAACTAAATTTTCATGAAAATTAAACAAAACCACTTCTATGTATTGAATTTCAAAAATTCTACATATATGGTTTTCATTAGAAAGAAAAATGTGGTTCAATGAGATGAAAATAATTTTTGGTGAATAGTAACTTTTAAGTTTTATTAATCGCGATTAAAGGTATTTAGTGAAATTTAAGGAAAAAATGATATTATAAAAATATGAAAATATATTGACACTTCTCCTACCCTTATTGGATGAGTCATGGAAGACCACGAAAATCCATGGGTCAACTTGGGGACCCCATAGAGGCACTTGGGTAAGAAAATGACATTAATAACTTTTTATTTAAAGTAAAAATAAAATTGTCACAAACATGTGTTGTTTTACTAAAACAATTATTACATGGGGTTATATAGGTTTAATTTTCATCTATAAATATTAATTGGAAATATAAAAATATTTCCTAAATCATGATATTTTTTTTATAATTTTTAGACATTAAATAAATTAAATATTTTATGAAAATATGATGATGCAGCGATTACCTCATTAATTAACGATTTAAATAAAATGAAAAGATAATGTAAAATATAAGACATAAACTTGTAAAAAACCTATTTTATGAGTATATTTAAAACCCTTATCACCTTATCCACTAAATATATAATTTTGGGACCTTTAAAATCCGAAACTCATTATATAATAATGTAACATTTCATGACTTTCAAAGAGTGCCCCTCCTCTCCTCTTATAAAAGCCCCCACCTCTACAACATTATTCCACCTTCAAAGCCATCTGGATCGGCCAAACTCTTCCCAAATACTCTCCCAACATCCCTCTATAACTCCTAGAAGCCCCACTTTTGGCAGAAGTCTTCCCAAGGAAGCCTTTGGCTCATATCAAAAAGAGTTACCCGATTTTAATGTAATGTCTTCTCTTATGTTAGTTTGTTTTATTTTTCTTCTCCAACCCATTAAACTCTATTAATTACTTTCTTTTGTTACAAAAAGTATATTAAATATACTATGATGTTTTTTTGAGAAGTATTTGATTTACACTTACACACACCTTCGTCTAATGGTTAAAGAACATACTGTTTCAGTGGGTGGTGAATTACTGCCTCATGAAACGATGATTGTTCAAACTTCTTTTAACACCTATCATGGTGGGAATTAAGATGTCACTATATTTATATATGATATATATTATGTTTATTTCTTCCTTATGCTTCTGTTTTTTCATTTATGGCATACCTTTATGATTTCCATTATGGGTAAATGCGATAATTTCATTTTAGGAAGTTCGGACTACCGCCCCCTCAAAGTGATTTGAATCGTTAATGCCATATGTGGGGCATGTAAAGCATGTAGTAAATGATATTATATATGATATTATACTGGAATTATAATACACCTTCATATCATTATTTTCTAATTCCATTAAATATGAAATAGAAATGAAAGTAGTGTTCATGCGTACGTACAACTTACCGTCTCCCTGAACGGTGCATTTCATTTATTACCTCTAAATGTTATGTACTATTATAAATGCATATATATAATAGATATATATTATATATATTATATCTACAGCATGAATATAATTCTGGATATAATGGATATTCTACCACATGAACAACTTTTAATTATAAGAAGTTTATTTTTGACTCAAGTACCAAAGATCGACAAAACGACCGTTATTAACTTTAAAAGTAAAATAATGTTCATAACATGGTAATAAGTGATATAAAAGGAATAATGAACTTGAAAAAGGATCTTATGAAATTAGAAAATAAATCTAGTTTATTATTCAGATGGTTAAAGAATGGTCGAGTCATGTCGGTCACGAGGTAAGGGACTTCGTCTCAATCTCCTTTCATTGAGGAATATTTTATTTTATACACAACTTTCTTTTATACGCTGTGTAAACCCATTTGACTTTTAATTTTATTTAAAATTAATCTTTTTATATCAAGAATTTTTACTAAACGACAAAAGGAATGTTTTGTCTTACGTATGCGGTGACAATGACTTCTCCGCCGCTGTGACCATTATTTGAGTTTCGACTTTCTCTACAAGCCATAACTTTTTTTTAAAATGAAAAATAAATACCAAGTTTTACTTTTCTTTTATTTGGAATTGAAAATTGATTTATTATATAAATGTGTTGTATTGATATCTTCTGATTGAAATTTGGAAATGTTATGTTTCCTTTATGAATGTTTTATGTGATACGATTATGTTATGGTTTATGATATATTTAAACCTTTTCATATAAGGAATGCATTGGACTTAATAAGTGACAGGTGGAGCCTGAAATAGCTCCTCGATGAATTGGTAGGTCTCACGAGACAAACTAGTGTCTTGGCACGAGGCCTTGACAAAATCTTATTTGTATTCTTGGCACGAGGCCTTGGCTACGTGGTTATGATAGTCTGGAATTATGTATTCCATCATTATGAAAGTGGTCATTGATATTGTATGTGATTATTCGACTAATAGAATATCCATGTGAATAAGTAAATGGCATTATTTCATTTTATTTTGTCATATTATGATGATGTTCAATTTTAAAAGCCTTTTTTTCAGTTATACATTGCCTTAAATGTTTATGTTTATTTATGAAAGTTTCCGCTATATTGTTATCCTTACTGAGCATCTTAGCTCACCCCTTTTAGTGTTTTAATTTTTCCAAGATGTGAAGAAGTATTTTATGAATGACCTGTGAGGATAGACGGAAGGGGATATGAGTGTGGACTATCGAGACCACATTATTTTAGTTTTTCACTTTATGATGTAATGTAACCTTTATGATTGTATCTAGTGTTTCCAAGTCGACTAAACTAATCGGTCATTAGAGACTTGATCTTTTGTGATCATGCTAATGTTACGTAATAATTCACCGACTTTGGGTAACTGGGGTCGGGGTGTTACAGTTGGTATCAGAGGTAGTTTAGTACGAACCTTGGAAGATAGATTTAGATAAACTCTGATTAGAGCACATAGCCCTAAGATAGTCTTTGAGGATTAGTATATAAGAACTTCCTACAATATTGGTATTATAGAGATTTTGTGAGTTTTTCGAGCAATAAATCCATGTCTGGATACGAGCAGGTAGAGGCGGATCTGGGACAGATGTACTTATGGGTAAAACCCGAAAACACCACTTTGAGGTAGGCTCAAATGAGAACCGGTGCACGACAACGGGCCTAGCTTCACTCTTGGTTACGACACTCCCGGGGGATATGCTTAGGATAATTCTCATTTTATTTACAAACCATTATGAAGGGTTTATGAGTATATACTTCCTCAAAGAATACATTTTTATTATTATGGATTATATCCATAAATAGTTCAATTTATGTTATGTTTTTCGCATGTTTGTTATTATGTATTATGATTCATAAACTAATCTAGTTTATGACATTGTTTAAAAATAGCGCCTTGTGAAAGGAATAGAAACTGTATCAATGAGCACACTCCATGTAAGGATTTCCCCCCTACACAAGATAATTATAATGGAGTTGGCGACACAACTGGTGCTGATATGCTTATCACCATACTGGGACAACTCACTCATGTTATGAATAATAACCTTACTCATATGGAGAAACCTGATCCGCAACGCGGAGGATCAATGTTAGACCGATTGATGAGGCCACAACCACCAAAATTTAATGGGGGTACAAATAAATTTGTAGCTGAGAAATGGATAAACTCCTTAGAGAAAATATTCTATGCCTTGGGGAGTAGTGAAAGGGAGAAAGTTTTCATGGTTGTTTACCGCCTCACTGGAGATGCCGAACAATGGTGGCCACTAATTCAAAACAAAAAGGAAGATGAAGAAGTATCATGTATGGAATGGAGGGATTTTAAGGTAATTTTCTTATAAAAATAATTTCCACATGACCATCGAGCAGATATGGAAATGAAATTTTTGAGTCCGAGGCAGAAGGAGGATGAGAATGTCACAAATTATGAGGATAACTTTACAAGGCTAGCAAGGCATTCTGTAGATTATATATGTAACCCCAAAAGTAAGATTGATCATTTATTTTATGGGTTAAAACCATTTCTCCATCGAGAATTTGTCTCACAAACATTCTCGTCATACGAAGATATTGTCTCGTGTGCTATAAAGATGGAAACGGAATTCTCTAAGTCTTATGACTTTAAAGAAAAGAAAGAGAAGAAGAGATCTTCTGATCAATCTAGAAATGGAAATATGGGGAAGAAGGGAAAAGATGAATATCATTCCTACAGTAAATGTTTGAAGAAACACCCCGGTACATTCTTGAAGGGAATGGGAGTCTGTTACAAGTGTGGTGAAAAAGGCCACCAAGCACCTAATTACAAGGTAAAGAGAGTTGTTGTCAATGTGGAATGATATAATTTTTGAGATATGGGACATTATGCAAATGAATTTCCTAAGAATTAGTGGAACTTACCTCAAAAGAGGCCAAGGGATAAAGGCCAAGCTTATGCTATCACTACTGTTGAGGTTGATGCTCCGAAAGACATGGTGGCAGGTAATTTAATGGTTTCCTCAAATTTAGAAAATGCATTATTTGATTCTGGATCATCACAATGTTTTATATCTTCCCAATTTTCTAAGAAAATTAGATATTTCCAATTTTATTTAACAAAGGATTTTTCAGTTAAAACTCTAAAGGGAAGTATCATTGCAACAATGTTTTGTGAATCAGTCCCCATTAAAGGACACAAATGTTCCTTTTCTACTAATCTCATTATCATACCTATGATTGAGTTTGATATAATCCTCGGTATGGATTGGCTTTCATACCATGATGTGAAGATTTATTTTAAGAAGAAAGAGGTTACAAATCTTGATGATGATGATACAGAACACCTTATGTTTAGAGAAGAATCATCACCACCTAATTCTGATCTATATCCACCCCCAGTAGCTCAACTAAATTCACTTATTGGGGAGGAAGAGAATGAAATAACTGTGGGTGATGAAGGAAATCTTAAAATAGAGGATGCAACTATTGTGAGAGAATATGTTGATGTGTTTCTAGAAGATTTACCTGGGCGTCCTCCAGAATGAGAAGTTGAGTTTTCTATTGACATAATGCCTGGTTCAAGGCCCATATCGAAGACCCCATATAGAATGGCCACTATGGAATTAGTTGAACTAAATAAACAACTAGAGGAATTGATTAATAAGTAATTTATTCACCCTAGTGTTTCTCCATGGGGAGCCCCAATTCTTTTTGTTAAAAAGAAAGATGGATCTGTGAGGTTATGTATCAACTACAGGGAGATCAATGCTATAACAATAAAGAACAAGTATCCTATACCTCGCATTGATGATTTATTTGACCAAATGAATGGAGATCAATACTTTTCAAAGATTGAACTTCGATCTGAATATTAGCAGTTGTGTGTGAAGAAGTAAGACATTCCGAAGACAACATTTCGAACGAGGTACGGGCATTACGAGTTTACAGTAATGCCTTTTGGATTGACCAATGCACCCTCTATATTCATGGATCTATTGAAAAGAGTTTTCAACAAATATCTTGATGAATTCGTGGTTTTATTTATTGATGATATCTTGGTATACTCCAAAAGATATGAAGATCATGAAAATCATTTTAACATTATCCTAAAGACTCTTAGAAGACACGAATTATATGGGAAGTTTAACAAGTATGAATTATGGCTTCATGAGATTTCTTTTAATGGCTATATTGTCTCTAAGGATGGAATCTATGTTGATCCTTCTAATACAAGAGTGATCTAAGAATGGCAAGAACCGATGATTATAACTTAGGTACGAAATTTTATTGGTTTAGCAGGTTATTATCGACCTTTTGTCCAGAATGTTTCCCAATTGGGTAACCCATTAACGAAGTTGACACGTAAAGGGGTTAAATTTATTTGGACAAAATAATGTGAAGAATGTTTTTAAGAACTGAAAAGAAGATTAGTCAATGATCCTATATTGACTCTACCATCGGGGAATGATGGGTTTGTTATTTATAGTGATGCATCAATGGAAGGACTTGGTTGTGTCATTTTGCTGAATGATAGGGTTATTGCCTATGCATCACAAGAGCTAACAATTCATGAGCAGAATTATCCTACTCATGATCTTGAGTTAGAAACTGTGATCTTTGCTTTGAAGATATAGAGACACTACCTCTATGGTGAAAATTTGATATTTATACAGATCACAAGAGTTTGAAGTATATTTTATCACAAAAAGAACTCAACATGAGGCAAGGGATATGGCTTGAACTACTCAAGGATTATGATTTAACGATACACAACCACCCGGGGAAGGCAAATAAGGGGGAAAACGCTTTGTGTAGAAAAGATCATGGTGTTTTGAACAAGATGAGAGTTGAAAAGGATCCTATATACATGGATCTAGTAAAGATGGATATGGGAATCACTATGAAAGGTGAAACATCAATGATGTTTCAAATTGTTTCCATACCATCTTTACTAAAAAGGATAAACAGTTATCAGACCGGTGATGTAGAGTTACAAAGGAAGATTAAAGCTTTGAATGATGGGAAATTTAGTGACTTTGTGTATGATGATGGAATTATGATGTTTGGGAAGAGAATTTGTGTTCCCGATATACCCGATCTAAAAAGATAATTGTTGGTTGATGACCATAGTTCCAATTTCTCTATACACCCTAGGAGCACCAAAATGTATAGAGGTTTGAAGGAACACTTTTGGTGGGACAACATGAAGAGGGAGATTTCCGATTTTGTGTCAAGATGTATGGTTTGTCAACAAGTGAAAGCAGGAAGGAAACAACCTAGAGGAGTATTGCTTCCTCTTCCCATACCTGATTGGAAATGGGATAATATAACAATGTACATTGTCATGGGACTACCAAAGACTCCTAGAAGGAATGACACAATATGGGTCATTGTTGATTGTCTTACCAAGTCAGCACATTTTCTTGCTATAAGAGAAGATCTACCACTTGAACCTCTAGAAATACTATATATTAATGAAGTTGTGAGACTTCATGGAGTACCCCTATCGATTGTCTCGGATCATGATCCCCATTTTACATCAAGATTCTGGAAAAGTCTTCAGAAGGCCTTGTATATTGAACTTCGTTTGAGCACTTCTTACCACCCTGAAACAGATGGACAATCAGAACGAACTATTCAAACTTTAGAAGACATGTTGAGATCATGCTCACATGACATTCAAGGTATGTGGGATCAATATTTACCTCTGGTATAATTTTCCTATAACAATAGATTCCATTCAAGTATTCAGATGGCACCATATGAAGCGTTATACAGAAAGAGAAGTCACACACCATCCTTTTGGGATGAGGTTGGTGAAAGAAAACATGTAGGCCTAGAACTGGTGGAAGAAACGATGTAAAAGGTAAAGGTAAACCAAAACCACATCAAAGCAGCTCAAAGTAGGCAGAAGAGCTATGTTGACAACAGAAGGAAGGATTTGGAATTTTTGGTAGGAGATCATGTTTTCATGAAAGTATCTCCATGGAAGGGAGGTATGCATTTCGGTAAAAAGGGTAAATTGAGTCCCAGGTACATCAGACCCTTCGAAATTATAGAACGAATTGGGGGTGTAGGTTACCGTTTGTCAATGCCGCAAAGTCTCTCCAAACTTCACGATGTGTTCCACGTATCACTATTGAAAAAAATACATGCCTGACCCAACGCATGTACTCACCTATGATGAATTAGAACTGGAACCCGATCTATCTTATTGTGAAGAGGCTGCCAGGATTCTTGATACAAGAGAACAAGTGCGGAGAAACCGGACGACTCGTCTGGTAAAAGTTCTATGGAGAAACCATAAGATGGAAGAGGCAACATGGGAACCCATGGAACTTATGATTAAGAATCACCTGAGTCTTTTTATCCGGTGATATTATAATAAATTCATAAGAAGAAATTATTTGAAGGAGGGGAGAATGTAACACCCAAAGCTTCCACGGTACACTTCTCTTTGAATAATATAGCAGCGTGTGTTGTATGCAACTTCAAGCTCTAACACACACCACAACCAATCAAACTAGCCGTTATTAATAGTAATACCTATTTTTTAAAATTTTATAAATTTTTCCTTTCAAAATGGACTTTATTTTTGGATTCGGAATGTTGAATTTTGCCTAGGGTGAAATTTTGGAACTTTTGAGATAACTTTTATAGTTTGATGAATAGTGAAAATTACTAAATTTTAATTAAAAATAAATTTTTTAATAAAAATAATTAATAGTGATAAATTATACAATTTAGTGGATTTAAATTATAATTAGAATATAATTTTACAATTTTATCCAATGGTGGTTATTAGAATTAATTTCACTTTGAAATTGGACATAAACAATTGTCAATCTTTTGATTGATATTGTTTCTTAAAAACATGATATTTGTTTTGACAACAGGAATTATTTATAAAGTTAATTTATACAACTTATATGTTTCGAATTTTTTAAAATAGACATCATTTTTGAATTCAGAATATCAATTTAAGCTTAGGGTGAATTTTTTGTATTTTTCTAAAAAACATCAATTTTTGATTAATAGTGAAACCACTAAGTGGTAGTTTAAAAACTATTTTTTCATGTAAATGAATCATTACCACTTATGTGTATTTAATTTCAAAAATCTGACATACATGGTTTTCATTAGGAAGCAAAATGTAGTTCAATGATATGAAACTAATTTTTGGTGAAAAGTAATTTTTAAGTTTTATTAATCGCGATTAAAGGTAATTAGTGAAATATAAGGTGAAAATGATATTATAAAAATATGAAAATATCTTGACACATGTCCTACCCTTATTTTAAGAGTCATGGACGACCAAGACAATCCATGGGCCAACTTGGGGACCCCATGGAGCCACTTGGGTAAGAAAATGACATTAATAACTGTTTATTTAAAGTAAAAATAAAATTGTCACAAAAATGTGTTGTTTTACTAAAACAATTATTACATCGGGTTATATTAGTTAAAATTTAGACTATAAATATTAATTCAAAAGCTAAATAGATTTCCTACATCATGATATTTTTTTATAATATTTAGAAATTAAATAAATTAAATTTTTTATGACACTATGATGATGCAGCGATTACCTCATTAATTAACTATTTAAATAAAATGAAAAGATATTGTAATATATAAGACATACACTTATCAAAAAACTATTGAATGAGTATATTTAGAACCCTTATCACCTTATCTACGAAATATATAATTTTGGGACCTTTAAAATCCGAATCTCATTATATAATAATGTAACATTTCATGACATTCCAAGAGTGCCCCTCCTATCCTCTTATAAAAGGCACCCACCTTTACCACCTTATTCAAACCTTCAAAGACATTTGTCTGGGCCACAATCTTCTCAAATACACTCCCAACATCCCTCTCTTACTCCTAGAAGCCTCACCTTGGGCAGAAGTCTTCCCAAGGAAGCCTTTGGCTCAAATGAAAAAGAGTTGCCCGATTTTAAGGTTATATCTTCTCTTTTGTTCTTTTGTTTTATTTTGCTTCTCCAACACCTTAAACTCTTTTAATTACTTTATTTTGTAAAAAAACCAGTATCTTAAATATACTAGGATTCTTGTATGAGAATTATTTAATTTACACTTACACACACCTTCGTCTAATGGTTAAATAACATACTGTTTTTGTGGGTGGCGAATTACTGCCTCATGAAATGATGATTGTTCAATCTTCTTTTAACACCTCTCATGGTGGACATTAAGATGTTACTATATTTATATATGATATATATTATGTTTAGGTTTTCCTTATTCTTCTATATTTTTCATTTATGTCATACCAATATGATTTCTCTTATGGGTAAATGCGATAATTTCATTTTAGGAAGTGCGGACTACCGCCCCCTCAAAGTGATTTGAATCGTTAATGCCATATGTGGGACGTGTAAAGGATTGATTAAATGATATTTTATATGATATTATACTGAAATTATAATACACCTTTATAGCTTTATGTTCTCATTCCATTAAATACGAAATAAAATTAAAGTAGCATTCATGCGTACGTACAGCTTACTGTCTCAATGAACGGTGCATTTCATTTCTTACCTCTATATGTTATGTAATATTATAAATTCACATATATACTGGATATATATGATATATATGATATCTAAATCATGAATATAATTCTGGATATAATGGATATTTTACCATATGAACAACTTGTAATTATAAGAAGTTTATTTTTGACTCAAGTACCAAAGATCGAAAAAACGACCATTATTAACTTAAATAATTACATAATGTTAATAACATGGTAATAAGTGATATAAACAGAATAATGAACTTGAAAAATGTTATTATTCAATTATAAATTAACTGTAGTTTATTATTCAGGAGGCTAAGGAATGGTCGAGTCAAGTCGGACACGAGGTAAGGGACTTCGTCTCAATCTCCTTTCATTGAGGCATATTTTATTTTATACACAACATTCTTTTATACAGTGTATAAACCAATTTGACTTTTAATTTTATTCAAAAGAAATATTTTAATATGAAGCGTTTTTACTAAATGAAAAAAGGAATGTTTTGTCTTACGTATGCGGTGACAACGACTTCTCGGCCGCCGTAACTATTATTTGAGTGTCAGCTTTCTCTACAATCCATAATTTGTTTTTAAAATGAAAAATAAATACCAAGTTTTACTTTTCCTTTATTTGGTATTGAAAATGGTTTTATTATATCAAGGAGTTGTATTGATATCTTGTGATTGAAACTTGGAAATGTTATGTTTTCTTTATGCATGTTTTATGTGATACGATTATGTTATGGTTTATGATATGTTTAAACCTTTTCATATAAGGAATGCATTGGACTTAATAAGTGACGGGTGGAGCCCGCTATAGCTCCTCGATTCCTTGGTAGGTCTCATGAGAAAAACTAGTGTCTTGGCATGAGGCCTTGAAAAAATCTTATTTGTATTCTTGGAATGAGGCCTTGGATACGTCGTTATGATAGTCTGGAATTATGCATTCCATCATTATGAAAGTGGTTATTGATATTGCATGTGATTATTCGACTAGTACAATATCAATGCGAATAAGTAAATGGCACTATTTAATTTTTTTTCCATATTATTCTAAAGTTCAGGTTTAAAAGGCTTTTGTTTTAGTTATTCATTGCCTTAAATGTTTATGTTTATTTATGAAAGTTTCTGCTATATTGTTATCCTTACTGAGCATCTGAGCTCACCCCTTTCAATGTTTTAATTTTTCTAGGATGTGAAGAATTATTTTATGAGTGACCTGTAGGGATAGTCGGAAGGGGATATGATTGTGGACTATGGAGACCACATTATTGTAGTTTTTCTCTTTATGATGTAATGTAACATTTATGAATGTATCTAGTGTTTCTAAGGCTACTAAACTAATCAGTCTTTCGAGACATGATCTTTTTTGGTCATGCCAATGTTACGTAATAATGCACCGACTGTCGGTAACTGGGGTCGTGGCGTTACAGATGTACAACGTAATAATTATAAATATTAGGTGGCATATCCTCTTTTTTATGATTAATATATAAAATAATGATTAGAAATCTAGAATACGATATAGTAATAAAAAATATTTACTCGGTTATAAAATTATGTTTCTTCATAAGTAAAGTTGAAATAAATAAAAAAAAAATAAAAATAATTCATATTTGATAAACTCAAATCTTTAAGTAGGAAAAGGTTTACTGAAAATTTTGTTGGTTTATTTTATATCCAAAAAAATCTAAAGATTGATCATTATTTTTTTCATGATCTCTTAATAAATAATGTCTGAAATCAATGTTCTTTGTTTTGGAATGGTTTATCTAATTATTTGAAATATTGATAACACTTATTTTATAACATTTTATTGTAATGTAGTTAATGTTAAATCCAAATTCCATTATATTATTTTTTTATCCACAATACTTGTTCATGATAACATCCCGTTTTAATATACTCCACTTCAACATTTGATAATGCTAAAGAGTGTTGTTTCTTACTCAACCAAGATACTAATGATTTTATAAGAAAAAATATATTCCTAAGGTAATTTTACCAACTAATATACATCAAAAAAATCCACATCTAAATATGAAGTTAAATTAATGTCATATGTTTTTGGAAAAAGAAGATAAAGAAACATATTTTATTTTTAAATACCTTGAAATCCTTTTCACAATATTTAAATGATATTTTTTGGGTTTCGATTGAAATCTCGCACAAAGACATATTGAAAACATAATTTTAAGTCTATTTGTAGTAAGATATAGTAAACTTTAATTTATTCCACTACAAAACTTTTTGATAGCTGGTTTTCTAATTTCATCCATATAATGTTTTATATTAGAGATCATAGGATTATAATAAGTCTTATTATTTTCTAGTCAAATTTTTTTAATTAAATAAATCATATATCTTCTCTAGTTTAAAACATTTCAAAAAACCTTTTGATAAATTTTATATCATCGATAACATTTTAAATCACCCATCATAATCATTTTAAACTGATTTTTGCATAAGTTTTGAAAAATCATTTCACAATTTTTTATTTTTTGATCCAACAATGTCATCATAAACATATATTTGTATGAAAAGGATTTCTAAGGATTCAATTCTCTTAAATATTACAGGGCCTTCCAGCTCTACTAAAATCCTATTTGAAAAAATAAATGAAGTTAATCTTTCATACCATGCTGTTAGTGCTTGTTTAAGTCCATATAGATCTTTGGTATGTTTAATAATAGAATTCTAAAAGAGAGGATTTTCAAAAGAAAGAGTATGTTATATATAAACTTCCTCCATTAAAAATATATTCAAAAAAGAATATTAACATCTATATAAAATAATTTAAAATTCATATATGATGAATATTCTAGAATGATTCTAATTGCTTCTAGTCTAGCTATTGGAGTAAAAGTATCTTCACAGTTTATCCCTTCTTCTTGATTGTACCTTTTTCCAGATATTCTAGACTTATTTATAGTGATTATTCCATGATCATATTTCTTGTTTCTAAATACCCATTTTTCTTAATAATAGGATTAATGGTTTGTCTTTTAACAAATTCCCAAACATTTTTCTCTTGAAATGAGTTAGCTCATCATGTATAGTTCTGAAATAGCATTCATTAGATAAAGCTACTTTTATAGTTTTTGGATTCTATGTGAGATAAGAAAAACGAAAATTATATTAGGTTTCCTATATTTCTTATAGTTATAAATCCCTCATCTAAGCTTCCTATAACTTTTTCTTGAGGGTTGTCTTTAAGGACTCTAGGTTTTCAAGGAAATACACTTTCTGGGTCACTAGTACCAACCCTTATAGATTTTGGTTCAAAATAAGTATGCCCCAAATCATTATCCTATTTATTTTTAAATAGGATTTCAAGTCTCATATATTTGATATAATAACGTTATCCATTAGTTTGAGCCATTTTTTTGATCAAAAGGATCACTTTCATCAAACATCAAATGAGTTGATTCGTCAAAAATCCTTGACCTTTTTTTGAAAACTCTATAAGATTTTGATATATTAGAGTAACATATGAAGATACCTTCATCATCCATTGGATCGAATTTACCAATATTATCCTTGTTGTTCAAGATGTAAACCTTGCATCCAAGAACATTGACCTATCATACCTTGGTTTTCTATTATACCACATCTCATAGGGTTTTTTCTTCAAGATAAGCACTATTAGAACTCTATAAATGAAATAAAACGTTTTATTAATATACTAATAATAAAAATGAGTGGGAAAGTTATATTATCATAACATAGTCCTAGAAATTTCATGAAATTTCATATTCTATATTTTTACAATACCATTACGTTGAGGTGTCATGGGGGTAGAAAAAGTATTTTTAATACCTCGTTTTGTGTAGTAGGAACCAAATTAATAATTATAAAATTATACATCAAGAGAACTTCTCAAATATACAATTTTAAATCTTTTTCATTTTTTACAGGAATATAGAAACTAATAAATATAGAATAAGATACAATCTTAAGTCTCAAAAAGTGAACCCATGTAAATATTCAATAATCATTAAACAACACATAAAAAATTATTTTCCAACAAGAATTTTAGATGTATTTATTATAAATAGATCCATATAGATGATCTTTGGAGGTCTAGATATAGAAACTTCTTTGATTGGTTTAAAATATAGCTTGAATTGGTTTCCCATTTGGAATGCATCACATAGTTTCTTTTTGTCCAATTTAATGTTAGGAAAGTCAGAAATCAAATGTATTTTAGATATCTTTTTTAAAGAATAAACATTATAATGTTGATATATTCTATTCCAAATTCATGATTTATCATTTTCAGCTTTCAAACAGTTTTTTTTCGTAACAATGAATTGAGATTTTATTTATATATATTTTTCTTTTCTAGGTTCTTTTAACATGAGATATTTTACTTTGAAAACTGAACATGAATTGTTAGAAAAATAAACCAAATAACAATTATCAAAATGTTAAGAGATACATATCGGGTTCTTATTAAAGACTTCTACATAAATAACTTTGTAGAAGAAAATAGAATGATTATTTCCAACTGATCCAATACCTACTATTTTTCCTTTATCATTGTTACCAAATGTGATATAAACTCCATCAAACTTTGGTGGTGAATAAAAATTCCAGAAATATCCACTCATATGTCTCAAATATACAATCTCCATAGAACATTTATAAGTTTTTTAGTGTGGATAGTTCTATACAATGAAAAATCAAATCATAATTTTTTTCGGTACCCAAATACTCTTGTTTTTAACAATTGTAGATATAAAATACCTGAGGATCAAAATTTATTCGTGTTTCCCAAAACATTAGTAATAATTTTGGAAATTATTTTGTTATAAAATAAATTTTAATTCTATATAATTGAGGATTTTTAATCTTATATATGTTATCATAATGTCTTACTTATCCATAATGAATATAGGTAACCTTAGAAAGATTTTTGTTTTTAAAAATAGGCACCAAAAAATTATTGTAATGTTTGTGCCTTTCACCTTAAATCCCTATTTTGAATTTTTATTTCTTAAGATGATCCTGATAAAGAAATTTATTTAGATAATCTTACACTTTATCAAAAAAAGTTTCAAAATAATTTATGTTTTAAACCTCCTTCGGTAGGTTCCATATTCTCTCAAGTTGTTCAACATATGGCGCAGTAGAATTTTCCAATTTATTTTTTAAATATGAAATTTGTTTGTTTAATTATTCATCTTCATTGAATATTTTATCAATAGAGTTCTTGAGAGATTTGATTTTCTTATTTAATATTACATAATTAGTTTGTAACATGGTACAACATTAATTTAATTATTCATATGTGGAATTTTCATTTTATAATTCATACTCATGATCATAAGAGTCGTAAGAATGTACCTCATATTAATGTGACATTAAGCTTATGTTGGCATTTTTATTAAGAGAATAAACTTATAATTATGATGGTGTTCACTCACTAGAATCCTCATAAGCACTATAGGAGGGCTTAATTGCCTTCTTAGCTTTCTTAATATAACCAAATTACTTGAAGTATTTCTTTTCTATATTTTTATCAAACTTGCACTGTAGATAATCAAGCTTTTTGTGTCCTATCTTCTTTCACTCATAACATGTTAATTATTTAGAGTTTTTATCACTCTTAATGTACTTGTTTAAAGGTTTTCTAAAATCTCTTCTATTATTGTTGAATTTTTTAAACTTTGGAGAAAACTATGCAATCTCATCATTTGATCTAGAATTACTTGAGGAGTATTATTCTTTATATATTTCATAGATCAGTATACATTTGATATTTTTTAAATATATATAATTAGAAACCTTGAAGTCAGTATTTTCTTTTATGATAATTCTAGGTTCTCTATATTCATTTATCATTTATGATTTCTACATCATAAGAGTTACAATGAGATATTTTATCTTGAGTATTTTTCCTCTATATATTGTTTGATGGTAGATTAAATTCAACAACACATGGGTGGTAAAACTCTGAGAACATTAAATGTTTATTCAGGGTTAGTAATAGGTCTCCCTAGAGCAGAAAAATTATTAAAAATATCAGTGAGTATTGTATTAAACTGAGTAATTCTTTCTCTTTCAGCAATATTGAATGTTTCAAACTTATGTTTGTTTGTATCAAATCTAAAATCATTCACATTGTAAATACATTCATATGAAATTACTATAGGGGACCACATTTAATGATCTTTTTGACTTCAAGAATTGTTTTTGAACTCATCTGGTCATAATTCATAGATTATAGAAATCATATCTTTGGAATTCAAATTACATTTTTCATTAGTTGAAGAATACCATTTTTAGGTTATGTTATAGGAATTTAATTGGGGTTTACTACATTGATATAAATTTTGAAGCCACCATTCTTTAGATAGATGATCATACGAGCCTTACAACCACCATAATTTTCACCATTAAGGTAAGGGGAGCTAATCATTGATATAAATTCTCTATTTTCAGCAATAAGAGCCTTTTGAAAATAGATATTTGGACTTCAATCTTTGATAGTTGTGAACTCAAGAGCCATGATCTATAATACCAGTTTTTTTCCCAGAGAATTGCTAACTGAAAACTCAAGAGGGTGGGTGAATTGAGTTCCTAAATTTTTTATTACAAAAAACCTCCTTCCTCTAGTATGGTAGTTAAAATATTTTCCATAAATAAAATATGTAGAGGAAATTTAAAATCTTAAAGGAAATAGATTGAACATGGGATATTTATAGTGTTTAGGGGAACAAAAATACCCTAGTCCACTCCACCAACACTCTACTCTGTGATATTAGTGATTTTCATTATAACAGCTCTTTTACTGGTGGCTCCTAGATGAGTAAAGGAAACTATCACTTAATAAAATGTTATAAGAGATTTCAACTAGGATATCCCTTTACAAGACCAATCCATGGTCTGACCACACTCTTACAATGAGTATAAACAAAATAAAATGAATAAAATTTTAATGAATGATTGTAGATCATAGTTTCAAGAAACAACTGATAGTAGTCAATCATACGTCTTGAGAAGATGATACACTTGAAGGTTTATCTTAGAATGATCTTCAGAGAAACTAATAAATTTTAACGATTAGTATGAGATTTATGTCTTAACTTGTCTATATACATGCATTTTTTGTTTTTAGAGTTTATGTATGTACATGTGTTCTATATATTCTTCTAATCCATCTGTATAGTTTTATGTAGTAGCTAAATCTTCTTTTTTATATCTCTTATTCAATTTTAAACTTAATAATGGAATAATCATAACTTTTGAGTTGAAAATATGTTGAAAATTTGATATAAACAAACCATTAATGGAATTCATCTAATCCTTCCAAATATGGAATAAGCTTCTACAATAGTACTATTACAGATCTTCTTTATTAGATCTTTCCACTCTTGGAAACATGAAACTTTTTAAAACTCGATCTATACATAAATATACAATCCCTTTTCTGATATGTTTCAATAGCATCAAATGACTTATCAAAATATTATTAAATTAATTATGAAATTCTTTATAATATCTAATTCTTCATAAGATATTAAACAAGAAGTACTGTTCTTCATAAGATAAACATCAGAGAAAATTTATAAGATAAAATAGATCATTGTATTCTTAGAGATTTAATATAAACTTCATTACATAGGATTATATTTCAGAATAATATAAATATATTATTATGTTATGATACTTAGCATCCATGACTCCTCTTGAGTTTCTTAATATAATGTTTACAAAAATTATTTTTGTAAGATAAAGTCATATCATAACTTCATTATATCTAAAATATATTATTTTGATCATAAAAAAACTCAATTATACTGCACATAATATAATATCTTAAATATTAATATAAACTTTCAACATAGAGCTTTCTATTTCCGAGTAGATAGAAGATAATATGTGATTATCATAAGAAAAAAATACTTTCTCATGAAAATAATACATCACACATAATAAGATAATAACTTATAGAGTCAGTGTACGATGAATTATTTTGATAAATGAAATTTAAAACAATTAATATAATATTTTTATAAAAAATATACATTTTTTGAATCATCAAAACACATAAACACTAAGATATGTTTAAACAACATAGGTATTTACAACACACCCTACATTGGTGCTGGGGGTTTGTATGGGGTGAGTTTTGGGTGTACATCCAAGGTTTAAGCCTCGGGATTGATGTATTTCTAACAAGGTGGTGCCAGAGTGGTGCCACATTCTACTCCACATCCATGTGGTCAATATTTCAACCCCTGAAAATCCCCATATTTGAGGGAATTTTTTATATCATTATAGCAAGAACTATAGAAAACTCTGTACCAGCATAGGTATAGTAGCAATGAGGGTATTTTAGAAGTAGTATTCATTGAAATGGTCTTCAAGAAAAAAATAAGATTTCATGCCCAGGTCCTTTTAACAATCACAAAAATTAATGGTTTAGTGGGTGTTTATAATACTTATAGGGGTGATTTTTGATCGACATGAGGGTCATGGATGTTTGTATTTGTTGTTTCTAATCCACTCTACCAAAATAAATATAATTATAAATATAATAATTCTCATTCAATATTAAAAATATAGAACTTATTAAATATAAATTTATACACATATATTTATTTAAAATTATAATAATAATAATATCATCATTGTCACCATCATAAATTAATAATAAAACATAAACCTTATTTATACTTTCACACTTAAACATATTTGTACATATATATTTTTAAACAAACGGTATTCCCATTAAAAATATTAATTATACTATTATTATAATCAATAATACCGTTAATTTATAGAATAATTTCCATTAAAAAACAAAACAAATAAATTCACTCAATTACATTATAAAAATAAAAAATTCTAGAAATTCAAAACATTCATTCAAACCTTGAGTTGTTACATAAGATATCCTTTAAATTATTTATATTATTGTAAATCCAAACGACCCACCTAAAATAAAAATGTATGAAATAAGAAAAATTAGATCCCAACATCACGTAATCCTTAAAAAACATTCACCCTTGAAAATTAAAAAAAACATAATAGATACTCTTCAATCCCTACAAAACATTCCTCTTAAAAAATATCTTCCACAAATTTCCAAAACCCCAAAATAATGGTGAACATCGAGTTAAATAAACCCCACCCATGAAATAATATTTACACACAATGAAACATTAAAAATCTAAATGTAAAACCTCTATCAACATAAAGGTTATAAGACTTCAAAAAAATTCACCTCCATTTAAATTCATGTAAAACAAGGCCTCACCATGGAAACATTCACTTTTTTCAATTATAATTATATTTCATTTCATAAAAAACTCATGGAAGAAAAATTGAAAATTAACTCAAAAGAAAACTAGATAAAATTTAGAATTGTAGAAAATAGGTTTATTTCACCTTGAAACTTAATATAAAACATAAAAAACTCAAAATATCGGAAAACACGTTGATTTAAAATTTTAAAACTCTAGTTAAAACTTTTAATAAAACCATAATAATATCTAGAACTATAAAAATGATACATTTTTAACTAAATATAAATTTTTTCAAATATTATAATCCATTATATTTGAAGAAAATATATTTTAAAATACATCAATCGTCGGTATAAATGACATTTTCTTCAAATAAGTGTTTAACTTATAAATAAAAACCCCCAATGTTTCACCTTTAATTTCATAATCATATTCAAAATATATGATTGTATAAAAAATATAACTACATATTCATTAAGTGGTTCAATATTCAAATCCAAGACTATTAAATCATAAATAACTACCCACTGATCACTCACTACTCTAATAGAAAATACATGAACGTGAAACTCTCATATCTTTAGAATATTTCCTTATTGTACCGAACCAATCCAACCTCACAATAAAATATCCACAATCAAAACACAATATCCAAAATATTTAAATCCAAGATAATTATGAATTTATTTTCATTCCCAAAAATAAAAAATTTTAAATTCTTTTAATTGAAATTATTATGTCAATGATTTATCAAAATATTATAAAATAAAGTTGAAATATTTATATTTTCATTTTTAAGAAAAATCATTTGAGAGATAACACTTCCATATAAAATTATTACACATAGAATTTTCAATTTACCTCAAAATATTTATAGATTCAATAAACTTACTTATTTTAATTCTTTAATTATAGAAATCACAAAAATTATAAAACAATAACTCCCATATTTTTAAAATTTAATTTACTAACCCACCTTATCATTTCATAAATTCAATAAAGAAAACATCACTAAGAAAAACTTAAAAAACATTAACAAATCATTACTGAAAGATTTAGATATTTTTAAAATCATTTTTCAGAACAAGACCCTACATGTCGTAACTCATTTCAGATCAATAGTACTATAATAAATTATCTCTTAATCTGTTATCTATATTTTTCATCAATAATTTTTTTAAATATTTTATTGAGTAATTATATTGAAAATTAATTCTAAAAAATAATTGAATCATAATTATAAAACTTCAAAAATTTTAATAGAATCCTTACTAAAACTGTTATAAATAGTACTCATTATTCTTGTAGCTATAAATAAAAATCAATGAAAAAATATCATTTAACACATTATTTACAAATATATAATGTATAAATGTTATTAAACAAAATTGCACCTCTTTATTTCATATTATGGGACTAAAAAATAGTAATTTAATAACCAAACATGATTAGGTAATAAAACATTAAATCATGCAATCATGAAATACAATACATTCATAAATCATAGTACTATTGAATAATTTAACAAGTCATTCCAATTATAATGCTCTCAAAATTTTAAACATGCCTTTTATTTTGTTAATTTAAATGTATTTAATCTTTTATCATGCCAACATGCATTAATTTTTCAATGTTTTAAACATTCTATCCTTTTAAATAAAATCTCTTAACTTATGGTACACAATATAATAACATTAAATTATTCATATTAACTTAAATATTGATTCCCACACAATCCATTTAAGCACATCCTCAGAAAAGTTTTCAGTGAAAACACATAATCATAAATCTAATGGAATTTATAGAATTACACTCTCAAGGGAATTTCAATATTTATTCTCTCTTTGATTTAATACGTTTTTACATTCACAAAGGGTTTAATAAAAACATATATCTTCTTAAAGTTTTAAATTTACACCAATTATATTTTTCATTCAAATAATATAAATAAATTAAACAACAAAATAAAATCAACACAAGAAATATTAGTACAGGCACAAATCAACACAATCACATATTAATATAGGTATATCAATATCTTACTTTTATTAAGTATTTTTTCACAAATCGTATCTAAATTCAATCACATGTGAAATCAATGATGACACATGTACCACACATAAGTTGTATCCATGTAATCAGTACATCATCACTTAACCACATTCAATAGACTATTAGGGTCCACACATTAGCTCATAGGGATCCTTCTATATCATAGATTCTCTCTTTGTCCTACATCACATAGTGAAATAAAATGATATTGTTTTCCTACCAAACCAATGAAATACTGGCCAGTTCCTACTCTAAATGTCATCCTAAAAAAAGATATTCAATCTAATACCACCTTATCATGACCTAATTCCACTATAAACCCCTCATAGGTCAGTGGTAAAACTGAATATAACTTCTAAATACTACATCCAATAAGTCATAGATTGGTTATTAGCACTAAGGATACATAAAGTGTTATAGGGGAGGTATTCCCCCATTTAATCCCAGGAAGGAAGAATAAAACCACCAACCATGACCCATCATATATAGAATCTATGAAAAATAAAATATATAATTCTAAAAAATAACTGTAATTCCATGAAACTAACATTAATATAAATAAATCTGAAGTCACAGTTGATCAAATAAAAACTAATAAAAAGGAAATAGAAAGTCTAATGGTTTATATCATGTCTACCATTCCCATAAGAAAATAAGGTTCATCTTGAACGATTGTATAAAATCATAATCCTGAAAATTAGTATATATAAGTAGGGGTTGATATATAATAATACCCTATAGGTTGCTCTTAAAAAACTCTTGTGTCATTATAAAAGAATCATGGTAAATATTAAATGTTTAAATAGTGAAACTAACATGATCCAATCTCAGGTAAGGTCACTAACCCATATGACCACATGTACCCCCTCAAAATAGGAAGTATAAATAATATAACACACACTTTGAAAAATATAATAGGTCCCTAGTAAACTAACTCCCACAATCCGAGTCATCGATATCCCCAACACCTCACATCATGTAGGACATCAACCTCATGACATCCTCCTCAAGGTCACCTCAACCCCACAGACACTTAATAATGGAAATTAAAATCATTATCTCTTTATAATCATCTCAAAAACATATCAGCATCATAACCATATCATTAGGTTGGGAAACTAGGTCTACAGGTTTTCCATCTCATTATTCCACTAGTAATCACTTGACATAACCTCTCTCTGGCGGTGGTTTCATAGAAATGGTGAATTTTACAACATCCATTAATGAAATAACCTAAAAATAAAATGATATAATATTAATCATAACCCAATAAACTATGTTAATTAACTACCATTTACATCCATCATTATTTCCAATACATATATCAGTCCTTGCACTACACAACCTCCTCATCGGACCATATTACCTAAAATAGATAATCAATAAAAATTAATTTAATTAACATGTTTATAAAATCTCTTTTTATTCATAAATCAGTTCATCAAAAAATCTAACCCTAACAATCATCAATTAATTATACAACCTATATTCATTACACATCAATCACTACTACCTTTTTAATCCATACCATTATTTGTTCATTATGTACTTATCTACTATATTCTTATTTTTTACTTTCTAAGTATTTACCAATTACTATATATCCCCATATCATTTATAATATCCCCTTAATATGTCATATAATCTAACATAAAACTTATATTCATCATAAAATAACATTGTTGAGTCATATAATATAAAAATTTAAAATAGTATTATTTTTAATTCGATCTAAATAAGCCCTTGTTCATGAAAAACAGTATTCTAAAACTTTATAATTACCTTTAAAAAACATGAGGAAACAAATATACACTCAAGAATCCACATGGTAATTTTTTAAACAAAAACACTTTTAAAAAAACCAAACACACCCATATATCATAAAATATACTTCATAAAACTTATGGGAATATTTTAAAATTTATATTTTTCATCTAAAATTCATCTCTAAATATCATAGGATAGAATAATATTGAACCTAAATCACTCAATAGAGTTCAAACTCAAACATAAATTCCATATATAGAAATAATAAAAATTTTATAATAGAAAGGATGGAATAATAATAGAATGATAACAAAACCCAAGACAAAACCTACATCATTAAATCAATAAGAGGAATGATTCAAACCTTTAAAAAGAAATTAAAAATCTAAAATATCATCACAAGTCTCCATAGATCAATAAATTTATAAAATACCATAACCAATGGACATTAAACATTTTTTAAAGATGAAACAAAGATAACATACATTTACAAATAATATCTTCATCATGTCTAATATAGAAAAATTTCATTAAAAATCTCTTCATAAAAACTACACAAATATATATAAATCCTAAAATTATATAAATGAATACTAGAAATCATAGTGGTTACAAGTTATATTTATTTACATTTTTTGATTTAATATATTAAGAGAAATCAATTGATTAATTTTACTTGGAGAATCCATCTTTTTTGAAATCAAATTTATTTATTTTAAATTATATATCTAATTTGAAAATATACTAAACAAAATATTATGATATTTTATGATATCAAAATAAAAATAATAATATTTCTCACTCATATTTTTTTTCTTAATTATAATTTATTATTTAAAATAAATAGACTAAATGAATAGGGAGTATGAAACTAATATTCTATTATTTCAGTGATGGGTATAATATTTTATATTAAAAATTGTACAGTTTTCATCACTCAAAAATTATGAAACATAAAAATATTGATCAATTAAATCCGAAAAAATTAACAAGGATATTTATATTTTTTTAAGGAAAATAAGAAATTCACGAAACAAATAGTGAAAACATCCAAAGAGTTAAAGAATAAGAGAGAGAAAATTTGAAGACTTATATATAATTTTTTACTCACGCTAAAATCATAAAATATAAATATGTTTATTGAATAATCACCATGAATCTGAAAAATATTTTTATATAATATTCTACAACACATTCAAAGAGAATTAAACCAACACATTTGATAAAACCAAACAACTGTAAAACAATAATAAAACAATAACAACAATATTAAGTATTTAATATATCAAGTATCTATTATCCTACTTAGACATACAATTTATTTTATATTATTTTAAAAAATTTAATATTTAATCAAAAAATATAAACCATTATAGTTCTATAATGATAAAAAATATAGGAAGTATTTATATCATCTGCCTCATTTAAGGATAATAAATTAATTATGAATATGGCCAATAAATTCAATAGAATGTGCATTGTTCTAAAAAATCATAAAACAAGAATAAAAAATAAAAAATGTATCCAGTTTGAAAGTAAAATCTTATCTTCTTCAAATGAAATCATTGGGGTTGCCCTCTACTTGATTAGGAAACCCTAACATCACTGATGGTTTGTTAATCTGAAGAGTATCAAAGAATGATAGGTTGATCGATGTTGGATATTATTCTATAATGAGAGAGAAATATTTTGAGAGTGATAGATGGAATGAAACAATACAAGAGTAATAAAATAAGGGGAGGCTAAGACTCTTGCTATGTGTTCCTAGAATAATAAATAGGGAAAGCCCCACCCCTCATTTTTTAAATCAATTACATCTTATCTATATATTATTTATTTTAATTTATTAATTAATTTCAAAAATAATACATCTCTAGTACAGTGCCCCTATCTTCTTCTTTAACTTTACTATTATCATTTTCCCTCCTTAACACACTAACCACTAACACGAAACACTACACACAACATCACTTACACAATTTTTCATTTTTCATTGTCACTATTATTTATTCAAAAAAACAATTTGACGTATTCACTCTATACACCACACACACCATTCATAGTTTCTCACATCACAATATAACACACCATACACATTTTCCCTTTATTTTTTTATTATTAGTTTTTATTTATTTATTTATTCTCCAAGCATTGTTATTATTTTTTAAATCATAAATTAACATTACTTTAAAACAGAAACATTTATTTAAATAATTAACATAATTATTATAATTATTCTCAATCCATATTAAAACATTTATCTTCTTATATACACATTTAAACACATATATTCAGTTAAATAAATAATAATAATACAATAATATCCAATTTTGTTGTTATTATTATTATTATTATCATTAAATAATAATGAAACATAAATTACCTTTATATATTCAGACTTATACATATTTTCACGTATATATTTTAAAACCAATTACATGTCCATTAAATATATTACTAATACTTTTATTATAGTAAATAGTAATATTAATCTCTAGAATAATTTACACTAATATTATCGAAAACAAATAAACATACTCATATATTTTTAAAAAATAAAAAACAAATCAAATAATTTACCCCAAAACATGAGTTGTTATATGATATTCCCCTAAAATTATTTTCATCCACGAAAATCAACAAAAAATCACTTAATATAACAATATAAGTAATATAAATTTTGGGTCCTCCCTTGAATCATGCAAACCCGCCACCTTTATCACCTTTTTTATTTGCATGTCCAACCTTGTTTATACACTTAGACACATAAAATATGAATTATCTACCCCTTTAACTAGGCATAGAACATGTATAGACACCCTATTATAAATTTTCTAAATGGGACCACCCTATATTTTTCTGGAGGTTACAACATAATTGAGACTTGTCAGCGCAACAATGCACCTCTTCTTACCACACCACCCAAATAAAAATACTCTTTCTGACTAAATGTGTTGATAAAACCACCCATTGAAACTAAAAATAAATCCATTGGGTTCAAACCACCCAACATGTAGGATATGGGTTGATTTACTAGAGCCACATAGAAACAGGATAGTCCAAAATAATAATGTGGCATTATTCTCAAATTTTAATATTATATATTTCGAATTTGATGAGTAACAAAACAATTATCAATCTATGAATACATGATATTTCAAATTTTACAATAGATTAATAAATGGTTGTAACAAATGGAATAAAAAACATTTTACCTAATAAAGATAGGTTGTCCAATAGAGAAATTATTTGAAAAATATAAAAATATTATTTAATTTTTTAATTAAAACTGAACATTAAAATTTTGATAATTTCAATTATACCATTAAGAGAATCAAACATATTCCATTATGTTTATTACATTGTTACTTATTAATAGAATTCTTGTATATATCTACTTTATATAAGAGTTTAAACAATACATATTAAAAAAATATTTCTCTACTAGTTTATTTAAATAGATTTCAGCACTGTAATATTTTTTCCTCAATTACATAACTTGTCTTAGAACCCATAAAAATTTTAGATGATAAAAAATAAATATTTTCACAAATATTCCTATTTCCCCTCCTACAATGATCATATCATTGAACCATTAAGGAATTTATCAATGATTTATCCCTATAATCAACCCCCATCAAGTCAATTTTTTCTTTTAAACCACATCGCATATGTCATGAGCATCTTTATTTTTAATTTCATTTCACTCTCTATAATAATTATATTACTTTTTTGGAAGATTAAATGAATAAAAAAATACCACAACTCTATTTACAATCATTAGAATAAAAAATGAAATAATTAACTAGATAAAATACTCATTATTTATTCATTTAATTATCCTCCCCCTCTAACATGAATATCTTGACTTTATATATATATTGTGGTTCACTCATCATACAAACTAGATTACTTTAACTTTCATTGTTTGTTTTTATATACGTCATTATATAAATTATAAATCTTGGACCGTACATTAAATTTAAGGTGGTTCACATATTGAACATTCTTATATACTATATCATTTTTTTAAAAATGGTTTTCATATTCAAAATAAAAAATGATAATTTTATTATTACTTCAAATGGTCCTTAATTTAATAAAAAAGAAAAAACCATACCATATGTTATTGATCCTTAAATGAAATTTCATATTCATTATTGAGAATCTACAATATTTTAACCCAATAATATTTTCAATTACATCAACACATACCATATAACAAGGGACAAATATATGGTCCATAATTAAATTATATAAAAATTATATAGTCTAGATTAGATTGAAATAAATTTTTTTTATCACACTCTAAATTAAAATAATAGAAATGATATTATGAGACTCTAAATTAAAACCATATAAGTGATCAAACAATCTGAAATGCAACGATAAATCACATGATCAATTTTTTTTAAAAAGTTTCCAAAAATCAATGTATACATTAATATTATTAATAATTATTTTTGTATAAGTGAAAAAATAATTAAAAAACAACACAATTATTACCCAAAAAAACTCAAATAATCCTATATGTATGAAAAAACCATTTTTTATAAGGTTAGAAGAGGTGAGATTCCCATTAACTGATATCCAAGCCATCTCAAGATCTCCAATAATAATTTTTTGAACCCTCTAAATCAAGGGATCATTTATAACTTGGATAATAAATGGTTCAATATTATATAATAATATTTAAAAATTTAAAAATAAGTACATAAAATACAATAAGAAAAAAATTAAATGTTACACATAATATATATTTTTTACCCTATAAATATATAAAAATAATATAACATTTCATTATTTTTTAACTTTTTGGGAAGGAAAACAGTCATCTTCAGTAATAGGAGAGTCCATTAGTGTTTTTTAGTTCATTATTTATGGAAATTCCACAAGAAAATTAAATGGAGAAAATTCAATTGAAATTTTCAACAGGAGAGTGTTTTGGTCCCATGAGAAAGGGAAGGATAGTTTCATTCCATTAGGGAAAACCCATTCATTTGGTAAAATGATTGAAAAACTCTGACCCTAGGCATAATAACTTGAATGAATTTGAAATATATTCACTACCTACTATTCGGATTACGTTACAACTTATCAAAAAAATCTACCATAATGGCAGTGGCACTATAAACATAAACCATCGAATGACTGTTGATATAGAAATCCATTTCCCTAACAAGAGATTCATAAGGGTGGAGATACTACAATAATTGGATATCTAGTTTTTATTCCCATAATTATTTGGGTTTTTTCACAAAAACATTACCATTACTATATTTCCCCTCATATAAAGTTCAACTGAGCTAGGATAATAAGTTTACAGAACAATTTATGATAGAATTTTTTGATTATTTTCAATATAATATTTCATAATTTCTATGACAAAAAATTAATAATTTTTAGATTATGGATTTGTTATGTGCAATGTTTTTTGAATTTTTTTATCATTTGAAGATTATAGTGAAATATGAAAATCGATATCTATGATTTTTTCATTTTCTAATGCGATTTAAAGATTTTTCATAGAGGGAACAAATGAGATTAAATAAATTTTTACATATTATTTATGATAATAACTATTATATTGTTTTATTTTGAATTTTCTTAGTGTCTTGTGTTTAGAGTGATACCATTATACAGTACATAATTTATATATATTAACTAAATATTAAATAAAGATAGAATATAAGATTATATTTAAATATTGAACTAGGTTTTCTTAGTCAAACATACTTATTTTTTATATTAACCTCTTTGTACTGATAATACACCATGTCATATCTTTGAGACATATAATATATTATAAATTTATTAGATTGGTGTCTAGTGATCGAAACACATTGTTGAACATAAGTTATCTTTTTTATTTTAATTTATTTCAAAACATCACATGCAATTTTAGTCATCCAAATTTTGAAGTCATGAGTCACTGAATCCAATATGAAATTAATTCTGTAATTTATTCTCATTGATTCCAATCCATTGGTGTGTTTGAAAAAAAGTATCAAAATTAATGAAATGTTAAGTATAATTACTCTTCATACTGAATATCCATGTTAATATTATATATGTTACAAATATATTGTATATTAAATACTTGACTTATGTAATATAGAAATCAGTGTATCTATTATCAAAATAGAAGACACATGTTATTCGGCATAAAAATGAGTTATTACGAACATTAGTTGTTTAGAAAAATGTTTCTTGACTATTAAGGTTTCACAATATCTAGTTGTGTTGTAAAAAGTATGTTCTTGGGTGAAACAAATTAATGGTTGGTTGAAGGGGTAGGTTTTAATTTGACTCATTTTCAATTCAACAGTCAAAAACATTGAATAATGTTTTTATCTCACACAAAGTGATCGTGATAATATGTGAGTACATTCATAGAAAAAAATATTTTTTGTTGACCGCACCTATTTTGATAATCTCAATTATGTCTCAATATGATTTGATAATCCCAAATAATTTTTATCTATATATTAATTCTTTCAATATATGACATCCTACTATTGAGTTGATAAAAATATCAAAATAATCATTGGAATATGTTAATCAATGTTTATATATGTTTATACATACTTTGAAATGTTTCTAACATATGTTTTTCATAGAATAGATAAGTGTCAAGTTTACCCGTATGCCTAAAGTTTACCGATACAAACAGCTACTTATAAGGATAAGTACATCGGGACAGAAATCTACCGATATTGATAATGTCACTGATATGCATAACAACTACCGATAGAAGAAGATTTATCGATAGAATAAGTCTACCGGTATGCACAATTCGAATGATATAGACCTACCTGTACATAGTCTACCGATATGTAATGGTCACTGATACGTACTTACTTATACAATCACCTGATACAAACAGATAGACAGACACTACCGATATGAAGTCCACCAACACAAATACAAAGTCCACCGATATAAAAACAACTACCGATACAAAAGAGTTACTGATACAAAGAAGCTACCGATAAGAGGAGCTACTGATAAGAGGAGTTACCGATAAAAATAACTACCAATTGAAAGATCTACCGATACAAGGAGCGACCAATTCAAGAAATCTATCATTACAAATAATAACAACTACCGATGGAAACTAGTCACTATTTCTCTTAACTCTATTTCTATTTGTTTAGTTAGCAACGACCATATTTGATGTTTTTAATTCACCTACTATTAATTAATGATAGTGGTTGGAATCTCTGGATCTGTACCTAATACTTGTAAAAATGCAATCATTCCCATTGCTGGAGCTAATGCTATATAAGGGAACCTCAAACTACTAAAGACACGTTTGTTGGATGGTTGGTTGGGTGGTCTGTCTTCGCATGGAAATTCAAGGACTTACATACATAGAAGAAGAAGGAAGAATTCATACTGAATCCGTAGAACTTGAACATTCAAGGAGAAAAGAGCTTCAATGATTTCACATGCACTCAAGCTGATCAGACTGATCATCCTAGACCTGGAAGAAAAATAAAAAAATGACACTCTGTTTATTGACAAAAACCAGAGAAGGACCCAAAGCCTCATCAGAATCAATCCAAGGAGTCCAGACCTTCACTCACAACACATAGAGCATTCTAAACTCATATCTAATTGTTTATCTCTACTATGTTTCATCTATTTACATTTTGAGCAGTGTGTGTGCTCTGTATTTTTATAACACACATTGTCTCCTATAATGAACTAGAGGATTTATAAATCATCACATAATTTTTTCTCTATAATCTTGTATTTCACTGTGGATTGTGGTAGAGGAGAAGTGTGACCTGGATAGCCTGTGTGCTATTGTTTCTGTTTTCCCACATAGAAATATGGTAGAGGTCTTAGTACCTACATAGTCTTTGTACTATTGCAAACCCCGATCCAGGGTGTGGATCAAATTTTATATAAATTTTTTGAGAGGACTAAGTCTCGTCTTCAGACTGAACTTATTTGTTAAAACTATTGTGATTATTTATTTTGTTTTAAACTATATTGAATATTCCACTTCTAATTAAGTTAAATATAAATCTATTTTAACGTAACTCTGATAGTTAAAATAGCATGTGTTTATAACTTTTTTTAGCCATTAAGTTAGTTTCAAAAGTTAATTAATCTTCAGATTGACTTAACTAATAAATAATAAATCTCTTTAGAGACTAATTGAAAACAAACAATATTTATAAATTTAATATAGTTTAGCTTGATATTTTAATTGGGGGATTTTTCCTAGAAATACATTTAACAAAATTTTTTAATTGTAAATCAATTCACCCCCTCTTTCGTATCCACTCCAACCAACATTTGGTATCATAGGTTGTTTGTTATTAATAATGGATTTCCAAACACTCTAATTTTTAACTTTGATTTTAGTTGTATCTTAATGATCTTAAATTTATGTTAGTTCTAAATTTTATCTCTTTAAATATATTTTCTAAAATCTAATTATGGATAACATACTAGAAGGTGCTACTACCAACATGACACCTTTCTTTAATGGTGTTAATTATTCCCAATGGAAACTGAAAATGAAAATTCATTTAGAAAGTATGGGATTTGATATCCAGACTACTATAGAGAATCAGTATAAGTTTCCAAAAACTGAAAGAACTACATGGTATGAACCTACTAAAACAGCTTACAATAATAATTGTAATTCAATTAATTACCTATATTGTGCTTTAGGAGATGAATAATTTAATACAATATCTGCTTGAAAGACTGCTAATGAAATTTGGGATACCTTGGGTGTTTCTCATGAGCGTACATCCAATGTTAAGGAAATGAGACTAAACACATATACTATTAAGTATGATAATTTTACAAAGAATCCTGATGAACCTATTTCTGACATCTATCTCAGGTTCAACGAAATTGTAAATACAATGAGCTCACTGGGAAATGTTGTTCCTGCAAAAGAACAAATCATGAGATTACATAGTTCTCTGCCAGACAGATAGAGAAGCAGATCAATTTCAATAAGAGAGTCATGTGATATAAGTTCACTTTCTATTAAAGAGTAGATTGGTATGTTGAGGATGTATAAAGAAGAACTGATTGTAAACAAGGAGAAAGAAGATAAACCAAAGAGGAAATCAGTGGAATTCAAGTCTACTGCCTCAAAGATCAAGGATAAAGAGAAAGTTCACATACCTACTGAGAGCTTAAGAAGTGAAGGTTCATATTTTGATAGTGATGAAGAGATGGATCAAATATCTAGGAGACTCAAGAAATTATATTGGAAGTAGAAATTTTTTAGAAGACCAAACTATAAGGGTAAATATGACCAATGAGGAAATTGGAAGAAATATTGGATGAAAGCTCATAAAGATGATGAGATAGTGTGTTATGAATGAAAAAGGAAAGGACATATTGAGGTAGACTATCCAAAATTTAAGTTCAAGAATAAATACGACTACAAGGACAAAAAATATTTGAAAGCCATGAAGGAAACATGGAGTTCTTCAGAAGACAACACAAGTGAATATGAGACTTCTGATTCTGAAAAAGAATCATAACAACATGTGTTTCATGACTAATACTTCAGAGGAGACCTGGATGAAGAGTTCCCATAAGAAGATATCGTACTTGGGTAGTGGATATTCAAGGCATATGACTGGATATTACTCATGTTTCAAGTGTTTAATCATGGTTGATAGAGGACATGACACCTTTGGTGATAATTAAAAAGGAAAAATCATCCGGTAAGTCCAGATTGGTAACACTCATTTAGTTTTAGTTTCTAAAGTTTTATTTTTTTGATGGATTAAAATACATCATCTTAAGTATTTCTCAGTTGTGTGATGATGGTTTCAAGGTTAAAATTGAAAATTATTCTTTTAATGTATTTAATTCAAAAAACTTCTTTTCAGTTTTCTACCTTAAGAAATGAAAATGTTTATATTGTAGATTTAAATTCTTTATCCAAACAAATGGTTACATGTTTAAATGATTTTCCTAGAGAATCTTGGGTATGGAACAGAATATTAGGACACTCCAACATACATTCACCTAAAAAATTGACTAAGACGAATTTAGTTAGAGACCTACCTCCACTAAAATTCCCATCAGACAAATTTTGTACTCTCTGTTAAAAGGGAAAACAAAATAAAGTATCGTTTCAATTAATGATAGAAGTTTTAACTTCTCAACCTCTCGAGTTGGGTCACATGGACTTGTTTGGATCTTCTAGTGTTTCTAGTTTAAATGGGATGCACTACATCTATGTCATAGTAGATGACTTCTCTAGATACACTTAGGTATACTTTATTACTCACAAATGTGAAGCCTGTTCTTATTTTATGAAATATTCCACGTTTGTAGAGAACATTAATGGACATAAAATGAAGACCCTGAGAAGTGATCATGTCCCTGAGTTTGAAAATCGTGGGATTGAATCTTACTCATCACATAATGGCTATAGTCACAACATTTCTGCCCCTAAGACACCTCAACATAATGGTGTAGTAGAAAGAATAAATAGAAATCTTTAGGAAATTGTAAGAACTATGCTCAATGAATATGATTTACCTGTTTATTTTTGGGCAGAAACTGTGAATAATGCTTATTATATTACAAATAGAGTCTTGATAAGACCTGTTCTTAAGAAGACCCCTTATGAACTGTGGAATAATAGGAAGCCTAAAGTTTGTTACTTCATAGTTTTTGGTTGAAAAGTCATTATTATTAATACTGAGGATAATCTTGACAATTGTTCTTCTAAATGCGATGAAGGAATCTTTCAAGTTTTATATATAACATGTAAATCTAATAGAGTCTTTAAAAAAAGAACCAAATATGTTGAAGCATATATTCACATCAAATTTGATGAAACTTATCCGCATGAACCTAAGTATTCTCTTGAAAATATTGAAGAGGATCTGTTTATTCTGGACCTTAATGACAAAAACAGTGAGCCTGTTGTAAAGGAAACCAGTTATGGAAATATTCCTGAATCTGCTTCTGGTGAACCAGAGCATAGAGAAGAACCTGAAATTTCTAGTCCTACCTTTACTAGATCATCTAGGATTCTAATGAATCATCCTTTAGATACTGTTGTTGGTAATCTTGATAGAAGGATAGAGACTAGATCTTCTCTAAGAAACCAGGTTGAACATCGAGCCTTTCTTTCATAGTTAGAACCTAAAAATATCAATGATGCAATCAATGATGAATTTTGGGTGATGGATATGCAAGAATAATTAAATCAATTTGAAAGAAACAAAATTTGCGAATTAGTTGACAGATTTAAGGACACTTTGACCATATGTACTAAATGGGTTTTTAGAAATAAGGTTGATGAGTCATGAAACATTGTTAAAAATAAATCAAGGCTAGTTGCACAAGGGTATTGTCAAGAGGAAGGAATAGACTATGAGGAAATCATTGCACCTGTAGCTAGATTATAGTCCATTAATATTCTACTTGCCTATGCTAATCATCTGAATTTCAAGTTATATCAAATGGATGTTAAAAGTAATTTTTTTAAATTGTTTTATAATTGAAGATGTTTTTTTGAACAAACACCTAAATTTATTAATCCTCATTTTCCAAATTGAGTTTTTAAGCTCTCTAAAGCTTTATATAGTTTGAAACATGCCCCAAGAGTTTAGTATGACATAATTAGTAGTTTTCTTATATAAAAAGGTTTTTGTAAAGGTAATACTGATACAACTCTCTTTATTAAAAAAATTTCCAAATATTTTTTGATAGTTAAAATCTATGTTGATGATATTATTTTTGGATCTTATAAAAATACTCTGTGTATTGATTTTTCAAAGAGTATGCAGAATGAATTTCAAATGAGATTAATGAGAGAACTCAAATATTTTCTTGGATTTCATGTTTTTAAAAATGAAAATGTTATTATTCTAAATCTAAATAAATACACATAGGATTTTTTAAAATGTTTTTGTTTGGATATTAATATAAAAAGTGATACACCTATGAGTAATAATTGTAAGTTGGATGCTGATGAAACTAGAAAACTAGTGGATCAAACCAACTATAGAGGTATCATTGGGAGTCTGCATTATCTTACTGATAGCCAACCTGATATTAAGTTTAGTGTGTGCATGTGTGCAAGATTTAAATCTAATCCAAAAGAGTCACACTTGCTTGCTATTAAAATAATTTTCAAATATCTAAACCATACTACTAATGTAACACCCCAAGATTTCATAGTGTGTTATTTCTTCAAAATAATTCAATAACTTTCACTACATGCAACACCTTGTTCAAGAACACCATGACTTACCAAACAAGCCGTTCAAAAGAGGTTATGAATAGTATTAGATAAATTTTAATGTTTATATAATCCTTATAATTTTAGAATCCGTATTATGAGTTTCTTAGATATAATGCAAGAACAAATTCATTTTCAGTATTGCACTTTTATCAACTTTAATAGTGAACCCTTTTTAAATACTATATTTTAAACTTTTTGACTAAATGGGGACATCAAAAATTTAAAATGAAACATCCCAAGCTTCCACGGTACGCTTTCTTTGAATAATACAGTAGCGTGTGTTGTACGCAACCTTGAGTTTTAACACACACCACAACCAATCAAACTAGTCGTTATGAATAGTAATACCTAATTTTTAAAATTATATATATTTTATATTTTAAATGGACTTCATTTTTGGATTCGGAATATCGAAATTATCCTCGGGTGAAATTTTGGTACTTTTCGGATAACTTTTATATTTTGATGAATAGTGAAAATTACTAAATTTTAATTAAAAACAACTTTTTTCATCAAAACAATTAATAGTGATAAATTATGAATTTGAGTGGTTTTAAAGTATATTTAGAATATATTTTTACCATTTAATATAATGTTGGTCATTGGACATAATTTTACAATTAAACCGAACATAAACGAGTGTCAATCTTTTGATAGTTATTATCTCTTAAAAACACGCTTTTTGTTTTGACAGCGGGAATTAATTTTAAATTAATTTCTGCCACTTCTGTGTTTTGAATTTAGAAAAATGGATTCCATATTTGGAATCAGGATGTCCAAATTGTGTAAATAGGTAACTTTTATTTTTAGACATTTTGAATAATTACTGCGGTAAATATTTTATTTACCATGGTTAAGGGTAAATCCGGTAAATAAGGGTTAAACAAATAATATTATAATAATACTAAATTACCCTAAAATGTGTCTTAACCCTATTGGTTGATACATGGTCGACCATGGGAATCTTTGGGTCAATTTTGGGACCCCATGGATCCACTTGTAAGTGATAATGACACTTTATATTAATTAAGTTAAAATGAATACAAAAATGACACAAGCATATATCTTTTAGCAAAACAATTGTTACATAGGGTTATACATGTTGGATTTTAGATTATAAATATTCATTAGGAAGATAGAAAGATTTCCTACATAATGATATTTTATTTATACTTTTTAGACATCAAATAATGTAAAATATTAATGACACAATGATGATGCAGTAATTACTATAATAGTGAAAAATTAAAATAATTGATTTTATAAATACCCAAATAAATATAATATGACACTTTTAATGAATTAAACTAATTTTCTAGGATAATATGATATATTAGGATTGATTTAATTGACTTTTTTCGAAGTAATCAATCTGTTATGAGTTTCACAAAAATCAACTATTGAATAGTGTCAAAATTGACATAAAAGAGTTCTTAAAACAAATATTATATTATTAATTGATATTAAATTCCTAAAAATCTAAGGTTCGGCCAAGAGACTTATATTATGATAGGTTAATCATTAATGGACTACTTGGGGGTCGCTTGGATGTATATAGTAAGTTTATTAACCATATTATATAAAAATACAAAGAGACATTGTAAAAGTGAAACTAATTAACTTAGAGTTAATACTTAAAGATAAGGTTAATATAAGTACCCAAACCTGTCTAAATTCTATTGGATGAGTTGTTTTCGACCTATCCCCACCTCATCCTTTGAATAGTCAACTTTGGAGCCTTTGGAAACCGAATATGAATTTATTATAAATTAATATTTCTAGCTTTTCCAAAGGTTCCCCTCACCCCTCTTATAAAAGGGCACTCCTCCTTCTCATTTCCTCACACCTCTCAAGCCACTTGGCTCGTCCAAACTCTGCCCAACTAAGCTCCCCACATCCCTCTCCTCCTCCTTGAAGCTTCCCCTTAGGCAGAAAGCATTTCAAGAAGTCCTTTGGTTCCAACCAAAGTGAGTTACCTAAATTAAAGGTAACAATTTCTCTTAAAGTATTTTCATTTATTTTGCTTCTCCAACCCCCAAAATCTTTTTATTTCCTTTATTTTATAACAACACCAGTATCCTCAATATACTAGGATGTTGTTATAAGAAGTATTCAAACTACACATTCACACAACTCCATCTAATGGATGATGAACATAATGTTTTTGTGGATGGCAAACTAACGCCTCACGAAACGATGATTGTTCAAATACATCTTACCGCCTCTCATGGTGGCCATTAGGATGGAACTGTAATTAAATATGATATTAATGATATATATTTTATATATAAGCTTCTTTAATTCCATTTTATTTCATACCATTATTCGTTTCATGTTGTATATACATACGATAATTTCATTTGAGGAAGTGCGGACTACCGCCCCCTTAAAATGATATGACTCGTTCATACCACACATGGAACGTATAAAGGATGGTGTAAATGAACTTAAGTAACATATATAAAATATTATATTATACTGGAATAGTAATATACCTATGTATAATTTGGATTTGATTCTTTTAAAATAAAAATTAAATGGAAGTAGCGTTCGTGCGTACGTACGGACTACCGTCTCCACGAACGCGATGAGATTCATTCTCCATCGTATAATTTGATGATTTAAAAATGATGTTTAAGAACTTGATACCATTCTGGATATGAATAATATACATCCCATTAATAACGAATATGTCTCACATAACAAAGAATATAAAGTAAAATGAACCCGTTAACACCCGAAATGACGATAATTCTAAAATATTATTAACAAATCAATGATAAAAGATCATATATGATATCATATTAAAGTAAATGATTCTTTTATTATTCAATAACAATTATTTCACCATTATACAGGAGGTAAACCTACCATCGACCAAGGAAAAAGTACAATGTAAGGGATTTTCTAATCTCACTTTTAATTTCGTGAGAATTCTATTGTTCACCACTTAATTATTGCATGTGGTGTATGTGTACTACCCATGATTGTATTCATTGTGTAATATAATTTAATTTATGGGTATTTACATCATCATGGTATGATACTTCTTTCATGGGTGTATGTTTCGAAAGTTACCTAATCGATAAGGGAATTTGAGATTTCAATTTCCACTCATTTGGCTTTACACATATTTCATTGATTATATTACCCCAAGATTATGTGTGGAATCACTATTCATTTGATTATGTCATAATTTCCACTCCCCTTCCTGTGGATATAAGTTTGATGCACATAATCACTCAATTGGTAATTCTCAAGTCATTGATATGAATTTGATAAGAGTAATTTTAACTCATTCTCCATTTGTTGAGTTAAACATCCAATTCGTTGGTATTGTTTTTACAAGAATATGTGTGAATGTCCTTTGATTGTTTTACACTGAATATCCAATCATATTTAGTGTATTTATATTTGTCACACATAATTATGTCATTGATTTATCCTTAACCTAAGGATACAACCTTTACAAGAGATTTCATCTCAATTTACATTCCATTGAGACTTCTTTGTTGATATACACCAAATACCTTTTATGTGGTGTATATAACGTACTTTGACATAGTATATCATGAATCCCTTTATTCTCATGATATTACAAAGTTTTGATTACCAAAATTATTTGTATTCAAGTGTCTCTTTTGGTTAGAATCTCTAACCAAAATACCATTTTTAAATGTTTTAAATACTTATTCTTCTAAATCTTGCTCATTAATGTCCATGTTTTAAAAATGGTTTTAAGGATTTATTTATATGGACATTAATGTTTTAGAAATTAAAACTCCTTTTAAAAAGTTTCAAAGTGGTATGGGACACTTTGATTCAAAAATCTACTTTTAAATGGCTTCTTGACAAATAGTGTGACTTTTAAATGTTTTCAAGAAAAGGGGGATATTTCTCTCAAATAGTTTTGATGATTATTTTCATCTATGTCAACATCCTTCATTACTCTTGATTGAGGTTAATGTGATACAATACAATCTTCCATATTGTATCGAATGAGTTATGTTTGACTGTGGATGTGCTATTTTTATACCATTCATGGTTTGTGGTAAAAGTATTGACATTTCGTATGCTAGTTTTTAATACGAATGTTTATGTTATGTTTAAACCTATTCATATGAGGAATGCATTGGACTTAATAAGTGACGGGTGGAGCCCGCTATAGCTCCTCGATGCATCGGTAGGTCTCATGAGACAAACTAGTGTCTTGGCACAAGGCCTTGGCAAAATCTTATTTGTAGTCTTGGCACGAGGCCTTGGCTATGTGGTTATGATAGTCTGGCATTATGCATTCCATCATTATGAAAGTGGTTATTGATATTGCTTGTGATCATTCGACTAGTAGAATATCCATGTGAGTAAGTAAATGGCATTATTTCATTTTACCTTTGCCATTTTATGCTGAAGTTCAAGTTTAAAAGGCTTTTGTTTTAGTTATAAATTGCCTTAAGTGTTTATGATCATTTATGAAAGCTTCTGCTATAATGTTATCCTTACTGAGCATCCGAGCTCACCCCTTTCAATGTTTTATTTTTTTTCCCAGGATTATGAAGAAGTAATTTATGAATGACCTGCAGGGATAGTATGAGGGGATATGAAGACAAGATGTTTTTTTTATGATGTAATGTAAAAATTTATGGATGTATCTAGTTATTCCAAGGCTACTAAACTAATCGGTCTTTCGAGACTTGATCTTTCTCGTGATCATGCCAATGTTATGTAATTAATGCACCGACTCTGGGTAGCTGGGGTCGGGGCGTTACAGTTGGTATCAGAGGAAGTTTAGTACAAACCTTGGTAGCTAGATTTAGATAAACTCTGATTAGAGCACGTAGACCTAAGATGAACTTTGAGGATTAGTATAAAAAAAACTTCCTAGAATTTTGGTATTGTAAAGATTTTGTGAGTTTTCCGAGCAATACATCCCTTTCTGGATACGAGCAGGTAGAGGCGGCTCTGGCACAGATGTACCTAGGGATAAAACCCGAAAACACCGCTTTGAGCTAGACTCGAACGGGAACTGGTGCACGACAACGGGCCTTGCTGAACTCTTGGTTACGACACTCCCGGGGGATATGCTTAGGATAATTTACATTTTCTTTACAAACCGATTTAAGTAATATATACATAAGATGAGAGAAAATGACCTTGGTTAATCCTAATATGTTTCAAATTGAGAATATGGTGACATTTTAATCTCTAAATGATTTTACGACTACTATTACTCACACAATGCCTTCTGGTTTTAGTCAATGGCTGGATTCCAAGGAAGTCATAGTGACTTTGAGAATGATGTACAAGTTGGGAACAATGGTGGCAATGAGCAACAAAATGGAATGTTGATAGGCGTGAAAGATATCGTCTTTATGCCAAATCAGTTTTCCAAAAATATGATCAACAACATATATATTAACCAACTCCCAGACTCAACAAGAAAGAGAAAGGTGATAAATGATAAGATCTCCAGCAATGGAGACCATGGAGAAAAGAAACCTCAATTTTCATCATGCAGAAATTGTGGAAAGAGACACCCAGGAAAGTGTCTCAATGGGACAACGAAATGTTTTACGTGCGGGAAGGAAGGACATAAAGTGAAGAATTGCCGAAGAAAAATGAAGAGTACTATGGAAGAAGATAAAAATGGTCCCAAGAGTCCATTTACAGTCATTTGTCGTAAATGTAGGGGACCTGGCCATTACCCGAGTGAATGTCCTATTTTATAGGATATTTTCTTGGTCAAAGAAGAAGCTATGTGGAAATAAATGGATGGAGAAAAATTTAAAAAGTATTAGCACTCCTTGTTGATGGGTTTGCTTTGGAATAATTTTCTCTTGTATTTGTAACCCCGCAGTTTGCCATGTGAGAATGATATTTGAGGAAGAATTGTCTCTTCTCTTGTGGATATAAGTATAAATAACCATTTGGTTTTATATGATCATTGGGGATTGAGAAAATGATAAGTTATTATAATTTGGGATGAAAATGCAAAGTATGATATAACATTTGTGGTTAAATTATGTTATTTTGAGGAATTTATCTCATTTTGGTAATATTATAAAATATAGTTTTTGAAAAAGGACAACACGTAGACCGTGTGACAACCCATCGCGTCGGACAAAGCCGTGGGAATCGAACCCACAACCAAAGTGCGATTGGGATTTATCGCCTACCACTGGACTACGTGAAGTCCCTGGTTAGTGTGACTATTTTTTTTTGTTAAATGATTTTATTGATCAATAATAAGATGATTTGGGTTCTTATGTCTTATCAAATGAATACCCTTGGTATAGGAAAATGATTTGGTGATTAAGTGATAAATGTTATTTTGGAAGATGTTCGTTTTGTTAGGAACACTATATGCCCAAGGAAAATAGAATACAATGAGGTTTCATTTTTAGAGTAATGGTGGATTTTTATCTACATTTTTATTGTTGATTTATAGTGATTTGGGTTATTTATGGAAATGATTAACCTATAACAGAGAATATGTGATGATTACTTTTAAGTATGTGACTTTAAGAGTATTTGATGTAATTTGGAGATACAATGTAACATGGGAGACTACATAATCAAATTCTTCTATGTTTTGGGTTTCAATATTAGTTTGGATTATATTAAAGGATTTTAAGGACAATTGGTTATTGAATGGTATCTATTTAACTTTGGGGTATTGTTGGTTTAATTTTAGAAATTAAGATTAGTGCATATTTATCTCAATGAATATCCTTTTGGGGGATCATTAGATCATTCAATAACCATTTTGGTTTTGATTAATATATGGTTTATCCTGCATGGATCATGTGATTCTATAGAAGTTTATTCTAGCTCTTCCAGTGTGACCAAGTCTTCTTGAATACTCATCGTTAAAAAAAAAAATTGAGTTAGAGGTGGAAATTTATTAAAGAATGAAAATCTACTTAAAATTTAAGTATATCTCATAATGTTCTTAGCCAATCTCATAAATAAAATCCCCAACATTAATAAAAGAAACATAGAACAAAAATGTTGTCCTAGATGGTACCTTAAATCATCACAAATTTATGGCTTTGGGATTTTTGGCCTTTTCATAGCCATGTTCTCTACCACTCTCCATCAGATAATTGATGGTTAGATTTCTCCTCCATATCCATATTTTCCTTCATGGAACCCTAGTATGTGTTATTTTCTGTAATCTTCATACTTTCGACTCTTTATTTTAAATAGAGGCCTCATTAATTCATTTTTCGATGTGGGATTTCAACTAAGATATTTTGAAACGTCAAAAATGTGTTATCCTAATACCCTATGTTTTGTTGAACCGATGGTATTTCAAATCATCATAGATTGATAATTATAAGGACCTCAATTTTACACTTGTTTGTGATTGATGACCTCAATCACCACCTATAAATATTTACGTTTTTCCTCCAATTATATGTCTCTAGTTTCCACCAATGTTCTCCTAATCGAGATCATAATTTGGTGGTGACCCTTTGATTTCTCTTTTTCTCATATTAAGACTAAATTTTAGTAACCCAATTTCCGATGTGGGTTTTCCCACAAATATATTATCTATTTTCAACCTTTTTTTTTCGAAGAACAATTTCAAATTGCGAGGACACAATTTATTGAAGGAGGGGAGAATGTAACACCCCAAGATTTCATAGTGTGTTATTTCTTCAAAATAATTCAATAACTTTCACTACATGCAACACCTTGTTCAAGCACACCATGACTTACCAAACAAGCCGTTCAAAAGAGGTTATGAATAGTATTAGATAAATTTTAATGTTTATATAATCCTTATAATTTTAGAATCCGTATTATGAGTTTCTTAGATATAATGCAAGAACAAATTCATTTTCAGTATTGCACTTTTATCAACTTTAATAGTGAACCCTTTTTAAATACTATATTTTAAACTTTTTGACTAAATGGGGACATCAAAAATTTAAAATGAAACATCCCAAGCTTCCACGGTACGCTTTCTTTGAATAATACAGTAGCGTGTGTTGTACGCAACCTTGAGTTTTAACACACACCACAACCAATCAAACTAGCCGTTATGAATAGTAATACCTAATTTTTAAAATTATATATATTTTATATTTAAAATGGACTTCATTTTTGGATTCGGAATATCGAAATTATCCTAGGGTGAAATTTTGGTACTTTTCGGATAACTTTTATATTTTGATGAATAGTGAAAATTACTAAATTTTAATTAAAAACAACTTTTTTAATCAAAATAATTAATAGTGATAAATTATGAATTTGAGTGGTTTTAAAGTATATTTAGAATATATTTTTACCATTTAATATAATGTTGGTCATTGGACATAATTTTACAATTAAACCGAACATAAACGAGTGTCAATCTTTTGATAGTTATTATCTCTTAAAAACACGCTTTTTGTTTTGACAGCGGGAATTAATTTTAAATTAATTTCTGCCACTTCTATGTTTTGAATTTAGAAAAATGGATTCCATATTTGGAATCAGGATGTCCAAATTGTGTAAATAGGTAACTTTTATTTTTAGACATTTTGAATAATTACTGCGGTAAATATTTTATTTACCATGGTTAAGGGTAAATCCGGTAAATAAGGGTTAAAAAAATAATATTATAATAATACTAAATTACCCTAAAATGTGTCTTAACCCTATTGGTTGATACATGGTCGACCATGGGAATCTTTGGGTCAATTTTGGGACCCCATGGATCCACTTGTAAGTGATAATGACACTTTATATTAATTAAGTTAAAATGAATACAAAAATGACACAAGCATATATCTTTTAGAAAAACAATTGTTACATAGGGTTATACATGTTGGATTTTAGATTATAAATATTCATTAGGAAGATAGAAAGATTTACTACATAATGATATTTTATTTATACTTTTTAGACATCAAATAATGTAAAATATTAATGACACAATGATGATGCAGTAATTACTATAATAGTGAAAAATTAAAATAATTGATTTTATAAATACCCAAATAAATATAATATGACACTTTTAATGAATTAAACTAATTTTCTAGGATAATATGATATATCAGGATTGATTTAATTGACTTTTTTCGAAGTAATCAATCTGTTATGAGTTTCACAAAAATCAACTATTGAATAGTGTCAAAATTGACATAAAAGAGTTCTTAAAACAAATATTATATTATTAATTGATATTAAATTCCTAATAATCTAAGGTTCGGCCAAGAGACTTATATTATGATAGGTTAATCATTAATGGACCACTTGGGGGTCTCTTGGATGTATATAGTAAGTTTATTAACCATATTATATAAAAATACAAAGAGACATTGTAAAAGTGAAACTAATTAACTTAGAGTTAATACTTAAAGATAAGGTTAATATAAGTACCCAAACCTGTCTAAATTCTATTGGATGAGTTGTTTTCGACCTATCCCCGCCTCATCCTTTGAATAGTCAACTTTGGAGCCTTTGGAAACCGAATATGAATTTATTATAAATTAATATTTCTAGCTTTTCCAAAGGTGCCCCTCACCCCTCTTATAAAAGGGCACTCCTCCTTCTCATTTCCTCACACCTCTCAAGCCACTTGGCTCGTCCAAACTCTGCCCAACTAACCTCCCCACATCCCTCTCCTCCTCCTTGAAGCTTCCCCTTAGGCAGAAAGCATTTCAAGAAGTCCTTTGGTTCCAACCAAAGTGAGTTACCTAAATTAAAGGTAACAATTTCTCTTAAAGTATTTTCATTTATTTTGCTTCTCCAACCCCCAAAATCTTTTTATTTCCTTTATTTTATAACAACACCAGTATCCTCAATATACTAGGATGTTGTTATAAGAAGTATTCAAACTACACATTCACACAACTCCATCTAATGGATGATGAACATAATGTTTTTGTGGATGGCAAACTAACGCCTCAAGAAACGATGATTGTTCAAATACATCTTACCGCCTCTCATGGTGGCCATTAGGATGGAACTGTAATTAAATATGATATTAATGATATATATTTTATATATAATCTTCTGTAATTCCATTTTATTTCATACCATTATTCGTTTCATGTTGTATATACATACGATAATTTCATTTGAGGAAGTGCGGACTACCGCCCCCTTAAAATGATATGACTCGTTCATACCACACATGGAACGTATAAAGGATGGTGTAAATGAACTTAAGTAACATATATAAAATATTATATTATACTGGAATAGTAATATACCTATGTATAATTTGGATTCGATTCTTTTAAAATAAAAATTAAATGGAAGTAGCGTTCGTGCGTACGTACGGACTACCGTCTCCACGAACGCGATGAGATTCATTCTCCATCGTATAATTTGATGATTTAAAAATGATGTTTAAGAACTTGATACCATTTTGGATATGAATAATATACATCCCATTAATAACGAATATGTCTCACATAACAAAGAATATAAAGTAAAATGAACCCGTTAACACCCGAAATGACGATAATTCTAAAATATTATTAACAAATCAATGATAAAAGATCATATATGATATCATATTAAAGTAAATGATTCTTTTATTATTCAATAACAATTATTTCACCATTATACAGGAGGTAAACCTACCATCGACCAAGGAAAAAGTACAATGTAAGGGATTTTCTAATCTCACTTTTAATTTCGTGAGAATTCTATTGTTCACCACTTAATTATTGCATGTGGTGTATGTGTACTACCCATGATTGTATTCATTGTGTAATATAATTTAATTTATGGGTATTTACATCATCATGGTATGATACTTCTTTCATGGGTGTATGTTTCGAAAGTTACCTAATCGATAAGGGAATTTGAGATTTCAATTTCCACTCATTTGGCTTTACACATATTTCATTGATTATATTACCCCAAGATTATGTGTGGAATCACTATTCATTTGATTATGTCATAATTTCCACTCCCCTTCCTGTGGATATAAGTTTGATGCACATAATCACTCAATTGGTAATTCTCAAGTCATTGATATGAATTTGATAAGAGTAATTTTAACTCATTCTCCATTTGTTGAGTTAAACATCCAATTCGTTGGTATTGTTTTTACAAGAATATGTGTGAATGTCCTTTGATTGTTTTACACTGAATATCCAATCATATTTAGTGTATTTATATTTGTCACACATAATTATGTCATTGATTTATCCTTAACCTAAGGATACAACCTTTACAAGAGATTTCATCTCAATTTACATTCCATTGAGACTTCTTTGTTGATATACACCAAATACCTTTTATGTGGTGTATATAACGTACTTTGACATAGTATATCATGAATCCCTTTATTCTCATGATATTACAAAGTTTTGATTACCAAAATTATTTGTATTCAAGTGTCTCTTTTGGTTAGAATCTCTAACCAAAATACCATTTTTAAATGTTTTAAATACTTATTCTTCTAAATCTTGCTCATTAATGTCCATGTTTTAAAAATGGTTTTAAGGATTTATTTATATGGACATTAATGTTTTAGAAATTAAAACTCCTTTTAAAAAGTTTCAAAGTGGTATGGGACACTTTGATTCAAAAATCTACTTTTAAATGGCTTCTTGACAAATAGTGTGACTTTTAAATGTTTTCAAGAAAAGGGGGATATTTCTCTCAAATAGTTTTGATGATTATTTTCATCTATGTCAACATCCTTCATTACTCTTGATTGAGGTTAATGTGATACAATACAATCTTCCATATTGTATCGAATGAGTTATGTTTGACTGTGGATGTGCTATTTTTATACCATTCATGGTTTGTGGTAAAAGTATTGACATTTCGTATGCTAGTTTTTAATACGAATGTTTATGTTATGTTTAAACCTATTCATATGAGGAATGCATTGGACTTAATAAGTGACGGGTGGAGCCCGCTATAGCTCCTCGATGCATCGGTAGGTCTCATGAGACAAACTAGTGTCTTGGCACAAGGCCTTGGCAAAATCTTATTTGTAGTCTTGGCACGAGGCCTTGGCTATGTGGTTATGATAGTCTGGCATTATGCATTCCATCATTATGAAAGTGGTTATTGATATTGCTTGTGATCATTCGACTAGTAGAATATCCATGTGAGTAAGTAAATGGCATTATTTCATTTTACCTTTGCCATTTTATGCTGAAGTTCAAGTTTAAAAGGCTTTTGTTTTAGTTATAAATTGCCTTAAGTGTTTATGATCATTTATGAAAGCTTCTGCTATAATGTTATCCTTACTGAGCATCCGAGCTCACCCCTTTCAATGTTTTATTTTTTTTTCCCAGGATTATGAAGAAGTAATTTATGAATGACCTGCAGGGATAGTATGAGGGGATATGAAGACAAGATGTTTTTTTTATGATGTAATGTAAAAATTTATGGATGTATCTAGTTATTCCAAGGCTACTAAACTAATCGGTCTTTCGAGACTTGATCTTTCTCGTGATCATGCCAATGTTATGTAATTAATGCACCGACTCTGGGTAGCTGGGGTCGGGGCGTTACAACTAACTTAGTATTATTCTATCCGACAAGACAATCATTTGATTTAATAAGTTATCCATATGCTGAATTTGCTAGTTGCAGGTTAGATAGAAAGAGTACTTCTGGAACATGTCATATTCTAGGAAAGTACATAGTATCATGGTGTAATAATAACCAGAATTTTGTTGCATTGTCTACTCCTGAGGCAGAGTACATTGCTGCTGGTAGTTTCTATGCACAAATTTTGTGGATGAAACACACTTTGATGGACTATGGAAATCAGTTTAGACATGTATATATAAACTGTGATAACACTAGTTCTATAAATATCTATATGAATCTTGTGTCTCACTCTAGGACAAAAAACATTGATGTAAGGAACCACTTTTTGAGAGATAATTACCAAAAGGGTGATATTACTCTTGAATTTATAGGTACTGAAAATCAATTACCTGACATTTTCACAAAGCCTTTATGTTCGGATAGGTTAAGTTACATTAGACATGAGTTAAGAATGATAGAATTTGGTTAGTAGAAACCTCACTGTTAGAGACCTCACTATTGGAAACCTCATCGTTAGAAACCTCACCGTTACAAACCTCACCATTAGAAACCTCACCGTTAGAAACCTCACCATTAGAAACCCCAACAGTATGAACCTCAGTGTTATACCTCACTGGTATGAACCTCACTATTATACCTCACCAGTATGAACCTCACTGTTATACCTCATTGGTATGAACCTCACTGTTATACCTCACCATTAGAAACCTCACTGTTTTACCTCACCGGTATGAACCTCACTTTTATACCTCACCGGTATGTATTACCGTTAGGATTACAGTGTTTTAAAATTCTGTACCTTTAGCCGCCAGAATCAATATCACTTGTATTTTACTTATTATGATTTATTTATTTATTTTGTGATTCCTAAATTATAAAAAAAATAAGTCTTAACCTCATCTCAATCCACCCCAAACCCTTTACCTTCAAGAATTAGCTCCCAAACATTTTTTTCTCTCGAACCCTATGTCTCGTGATTCACAGAATGGAAAGAGTGAAGAGACCATTAGTCAGTGAAAAGGATGATGAGCCAAATGCCAAGATACTCAATGGAGAGTCTAGTGGTGGAGGTGAAGTGAAGAATCCTAAATATCCGCATCTTGTTCAAAAGGAAATAGTAGTTGAGAAAGAGCTATACAAAGAATGGTTAATTTCTAGTAAATCATTAGTTCTAGAAATACTGGAGGACTAGAAATGGGTAGAGTGCTTCTCGAATAACAATGTCCCCTATTATCCAAAGCTGGTAAAAGAGTTCTATGTGTCCATGCGCTTTGAGAAATCTGAAGAGGAGAATATAATGGTCTCAGTTGTGAATGGAAATAAAATAGTATATTCCTCTACTAAATGGGCTAAATGCTTGAATGTCACAATGAAGGAGTGTTTGGGTATTTCTTGAAATCAGTACCTCCTACCAGTTACATCTTTGAATATGAAGCTGCATTGGAAGAATTAACAAGAGATGGTACACCAATAAAGGTAGTTTCTACAGAAATGGATGGAGAGAACTAGTTGCTATTCAAGTTCATTCAACATGTACTAAGTCCAAGAAGAGGGGATTTTTCAAATCTGAAATTACAAGATATTTATTTGCTCTATCTGTTAAGATATGGTGTTAAGGTGAATCTATGTAGACTGTTAATGTTTCAAATTGAAGATATGACCAACCCAATTTCAATAACTAATTCTCTATTCTTTGCAAAGCTGATCTCTGTGATGATCAAGGTAAGAGGTGTGGCTAAGTCTCAGAATGAGACAATGGTTATGAAAGACAACTTTTATATTTCCAAAAATATCTGTGAATACATGAAGATCAATTGGAATCCGTGTAGAAGAGAATGGGTCAGTGATGATGAGAATCTATATGATAAGATTAATCATGTGGATCATCCTTATATGACTAAGGATGTGAGGGATCCAGGTCTAGGACCTGACGAAGAGGAACCTCAGTATAGTGATGATACTAATGAAGAGGATACCTCTGTAGCTGATGGAAGGGATCCAGAATTGCCTCCAAGTCCAGTTGATGAAGTTATATAATCTATAAAGGAAACAATGTTTGGAATAAGCAATAAAGAAGCCCTTGTTGATGAGGAAGACCGGACTGCCCAAAAGAATGATGAAGAAAGAGAATCTGAAACTAAATAATCTACCTCTTCTTGCATGAATCTTAGTCCACTGATTGTGAACTCCTCAATGCCTACTGAGGACGTTGGTGAAGTAGATAGACAAGAACCTATTCCGGAGGAGCCTCCTACAGTTGGAGAAATGGAGATGGTTGTGGAGGATTCTTCTGAGGAAGACCGAGCTGCTGAGGGTGTTGTTGCAATACATTTACAGGAGAATGCACAAATTGAGGGGGAGAATCCAACTAGACCTGGTAATTTTTCAGTAGATAATGGAATTGAAGACTGGGAAGAAGATCCAGGTTTTGTAGTTTTTGGGTTGGACTATCTTGATTAGGAAGACGAGACACCGATCAACGGACCACAAGTTGACTACAATATCGTTTCCAAGTTTTTACCTGAGGATGTGGAAAGAAAATATGATCTAGATCAGTTGAAGTCTGATATTAAGGCCTAGTTTGTGGAAGGGATTAGAATAATGGAAGACTCTTTAATGTCATCCATTAAATCTATTATTAATGACACTGTGGCTAGTATTTTGATAGAAAGAGCACCTGTAGTTGTTCCCGACAGTCTGGTTACTAAGGTTGATCTTGATTCTTTAATGGATGAGTTGAAGGAGCCTTGGATTTCTTCTATTGTAGATTTATAGAGCCATTTTATTAAGGAACTAAGAAAAATGTAATCAACTTTAGAACTCTCTCATGGGTGTATGGTGTCAGGAACTGTGATAGAGATGATGAATGAGATCAGAGTGTGTCATTCTTAAATTGAGAGCTGGACAAGAGCTGTTGTTGCCTTGAAGCAGTCTGTTGCTTCTCTTACTACTTTGAGTAGTTATTAAGATCCAATGAGTGGTGATATCAATTAAATTAAAGGTGTATTAAGGAATTCGTGGATGTTTTTGAGGGATTTAATAAGTCCATGTAGTAGCATGCCAGTACCCCGGACTCTCTTTTAAAAAATCTCATATGTGGGCTGACTAAATCTTTTAAGGAAATAGTTGGCTTTACTGTTGCACCTCTGAGTTCTATCAAGCCTTCTTTGGATATTTATCATATTCGAGTTGTGGTGAGAGAAGATATTGGCCAGAGTTCTACCAGTGGCTCTGTAGACTCTGCTGCCTTGACCCAAGTGGTGACTACCACAAGGGATATAGGGAAAATTGTTCAGAATTTTATGAGAGAATTCACTGATCTTAGAAAAAGGTAAAAGAAAAAGTGGATTTCTATTTCCAAAAGGTCTATACCAAGAATCAGCTCAACAACCATTTCAAGATTATGTTAAAAAACATGAAGATACCCCCAGTCACTCAAGATTTCAAAGAACAAGTAAGAGAGATGAGGGAATTGACTCCTACTGTAGATAAATTTTTGGAGAACAAGGATGATTTCATTTCTACTATGGAAAGAGGAGGAGGGATCATAATGAACTTTAGGAATCTGTTGCTGCCATTTTTTTCATGCGGACAGTACTCCTATCATTGCACCTCTAGCTTTTCCTACCTCTGCTTAGTCTAGCTCCATTCCTTAGATGACTCCATTCCAATAAATTTAGAGCCTCACGCCTAGGATCACACAGCGAACTACCCACTACTGGCCAGAAACAGTCCCTATTTCTCAACCTCTATTAGTTCATTTTAGAATTCCAAAGCCTTCCACTGAAGCTATCTAGCCCGAGTCTACCTCCGAACCAAAATCCATATCCAAAGTGGACATTCAGAAGGTGGATTGATTAATTTCTAGGACCTTTTATAGGAATCACTTGTATTCTTTTTAATTCAATTCTGTATTTCTATGTATTATTGCATATAGTAATATATGCATGCCTTCATTCTCTCTTACTTTATGAGTCTTTTATCATCATTGTTTCATAATTTTTTCTAATCAGAAAGGTGGAGAAATAAGGGCGAAATAATATAACATAATAATATAAAGGGAAAGGGGGAGAAATAATACTAAGGGGCGGAAACATGATAATTATGTGAAATATGACCTTAATATTTATGATCATAATACTTTTACCTTTGGTACATTTTTTTTATAATTTTACCTTAGATATATTTTTTTTATAACTCTAGTACAATGATTTTATTATTACCTCGGATATAATTACATTTAATACTATATTCTATGATACATTACCCACACTGAGAAATAAGTACCATTGCATTTTATACTGATACATTACTGATTATTTTGGATTATAATATCATAATTTGTGATTATCAAAAAGGGGGAGATTTTTGAACTCACCTATTTTGATAATCACAATTATGTTTCAATATGCTTTGATAATAACAAATAATGTTTATCTATATATTAATTCTTTCAATATATGACATATAATTATAGAATTGATAAAAATATCAAAATAATCATTGGAATATGTTAATCAATGTTTATATATGTTTATACATACTTTGAAATAATTATAACATATGTTTTACATAGAATAGATAAGTGTTATGTCTACTGGTATGCATAAAGTCTATCGATACAAACAGCTACTGATAAGGCTAAGTACACTGCTACAGAAGTCTAGCGATATAGATAAGGTCACCGATAAGCATAATTTCTACCGATAGAAGAATAAATACCGGTAGAATAAGTCTACAGGTATGCACAAGTCGAATGATACAGACCTACCAGTGCATAGTCTAACGATAAATAAAGGTCACTAATACATAGTTACCGATAAAATCTACTGATAGAAATAGACAGACATACACTACAGATATGACGTCCACCGATACAAATACAAAGTCCATCGATATAGAAACAGCTACTGATACAAAAGAGCTACAAATGTAAAGAAGATACCGATAAGAGGAGATAATGATAAGAGGAGCTACAAATAAAATGAGTTACCAATAGAAGTAGCTACTGATAGAAGGATAGACCTATTCAAGAAAGCTACCGTTATAAGGAGTAACAACTACCGATGGAAACTAGTCACTGTTTCTCTAAACTCTATTTCTATTTGTTTATTTAGCAACAGTCATATTTGATGTTTTTAATGCACCTGCTATTAATTAATGATAGTGGTTGGAATTTCTAGAACCGTACCAAGTACCTATAAAAAGGTAATCATTCCCATTGCTGGAGCTAAAGATATATAAAGGAACCTCGAACTACTAAAGAAACGTTGGTTGGATGGTTGGTTGGGTGGTCAGTCTTCACATGAAAATTCAAGGACTTACATACATAGAAGAAGAAGGAATAATTCATACTGAATTTGTAGAACCATAACATTCAAGGAGAAAATAGCTTCGATGATTTCACTTTCACTCAAGCTGATCAGACTGATCAACCTAGACATGGAAGCGAAATACAAAAACGACACTCTGTTTCTTGACAAAAACCAAAGTACTCAAAGCCTCATCTGCATCAATCCATGGAGTCTAGAGCTTCACTCACAACACATAGAGCATTATAAACTCATATCTACTTGTTAATATCTACTATGTTTCTTCAATTTACATTTTGAGCCATGTGTGTGCTCTGTATTTTTAGAACACACATTGTCTCCTGTACTGAACTGGAGGATTTTGAAATCCTCAAACAATCATTTCATTATACTCTTGAATCCCACTACTGATAGTGGTAGAGGTCATGTGTGACCTGGATAGCATGTGTGCTATTGTTTTTGTTTTCCCACGTAGAACTATGATAGAGTTATTAGTACATGGACAGTCTGTGTACTGTTATAAACCCCGATCCCCGGGGTGGATCAAATTTTATATAAATTGTTTGAGAGGACTAAGTCTTGGCATGAGACTGAAAGTCTTGGTTAGAACTGCTGTTCTTATTTATTTTGTTTTAAACTATATTGAATATTCTGCTGCTAAGTACTTTAAATATAAATTTATTTTAAAGTAACTCTGATAGTTAAACTAGAAAGTGTTTATAACTTTTTTTATCCAATAAGTTAGTTACAATAGTTATATATTCTTCAGATTGAGTTAACTGAGAAAAAATCAATCTCATGAGAAACTAATTGAAAACAAACAATCTTTATAAATTCACTACAAATTAACTTGTTATTTAAATTTGGGTATTTTTAATAGAAATATTTTAAACAAAAAATCTTTATTAGAACTCAATTCACCACCCTCTTGAGTATAAACTCTGAACAACAATTTTATTTATTAATATATTTAAAATAAATTTATAATAACATTGAAATAATTTTAAAGTTAGATAATTCTTGTTTGATTAGTTTTTCCTTTGATTTTAATTTTGTTAAGATCTTTTTTTAATTTTTTCAAAATTGGAAGACAAGTTAATGAAAATTAATTTTTTAAAAGTCACATTTAAAATACCAAAAATATTTATAATGTTATTATTATTAAAATAAAATAATTTAATTTTTTGAATTTTTTAATAACTAAACTAGTAACATACATCTAATTTTTTAGTTATTGTAATCATATTCGTATTTTTATTATTCTTATAAATGAGTATGGAGAAAATTATCAAAATTTATATTTTAAAATATATTTTTCAAAAAAAATTTATAACTACTTTTAAATGGATTAATAACCTCTCAATTTACCTTTGGGAACTAGATAGTTTGGTTGTCTATTTTAATTTATATTTTTGTAAAACATTATAGTTGAAATTTCTATTATAAATGAACTCAAAATTGATAAGTAGATATTTAGATTAATATGGAGGAATTTTTATACTTTTAAGTAGCTAAATGTCATTTTACAATGGTGCGAGCCTCATGAAATGGTGTGGTTGTGGATCATATATTAGGATTAAAATATTTAATTTGTAATTAAATATCAAAAAACATAGATTAAACTATAACACACATTTGAATATGGATATGGATATGACCACTTAGCTAGGGAAATTATATTGGATATGATTCATGGATCACTCGAAGACCCCTCTCCCACCCATTGAAACCATAAACATTTTTCCTTATCCTTATCATTTGCTTTCATCTTGATTTATCAAGTATCATTATACCCAACCAATTAGTTTTCCCTATACTTGTGAAAAGGGCCTCACATGTTTCTCTTTGACTCTGACCTTCTTCTCCATCCCTTTCATAAAGACAGGGGCCAATAAAATCATGTCCCTAATAAATTTTACAACCATTAAATAACGAAAGCTTCACCTTTTTATCTATTGTTCATTTTTTCTATCTTTATGTATCCTTTGTTTTTATGATTTAATATTTATACTCTTTAAAAGGTTTATGTGTGAGAGAGGGATATGGAGAGTGAGAGGGTGAAATACAAAGAGTAATTTCTTTAATGTGAATTTTTTATTACATATGTTTATTGATTTCAGTCCTTGTTCAATCAATCAAGTTTTTCATCCTTTTATTAAATTTTTTAATTTTCCATTGAATTGTATTCCAAATATAAAAGTTATAATTATATAAAAGTAATTTTGTGGATTTATTACTCTGTTATGAATTTATTATACTAGTTCTCATATTATTTTTAAATATAAGAACAAAATGTGCTTAAATTTATTTTTAAATTTCAATCAAATTTTAGTGGTTTGTTATTTATTTTGAGTTTAGATGGTTATTATGGGTATTATTTTCTTAAAAACTATGCTTTAAGAGAAAAACATACTTAATCCTTTTTTTCAAATAAAGTTACCTATAACTAATTCAGTTAAATTTATTTTCCCTCATTAATAAAATGTTAGTTTTCAATTAAGAGTAATAAAATTAAATTAGTAAATTATTTGGAAGGTCTTGATGAATAACTAAATTTACCTTACACTAGCTAAAAGATCCCATTACCATGGGATGTGATTGGAAAAATTCAAACTATATAAAAACTGAATGAGAAATAAATTAACATTATAAGAGGGAATAAATAAAATGATACTAACATGTATAAAAAATATCTTTCAGTGTATTTAACTGTGTTTATCTCTCTTTGGGGAAATATTTATGAGGTTTCAAGTACTTTTATTAGAACTAATATTGAATTAATTAATATAAATGATAAATTCATTTACCCTTACTAATTTTAAATCAAATTTATTCCCCTTTTTACAATATTTATTGAAATCATATTTAAAAAAATCATGTTTCTAGAATAACACTTGAATTGAAATTTCATACGAAATAAACTTAATTAAGTAGAAGAAGACAAATTTTTCAATAAAAAATACTGAAATTCTGATGTATAAGAACTTACCAATAGTAATAAGTTATAGAAACATATTTTAACAATTCTTTTCAAATGTATCCTCATAATGACTTTTCATTTGGTAAAAACATTCATGATTTATGGTGATTGTATGTCTTGTATAACTAGTTAATTTTCCTTAAAACTACTCATTCTAGACAGGTTTTTAAAATAGATTTTTTTAAAATAAACTTCTATATTTGAAAATGGAAATTAATATGATGAAATATGTAATTTTAATGATGTAACGTCGAAAAAATACTAATTTGATCTTGGATTAGTATAATATGATGAGGTGAAGCTTTAAAATCCACTAAATAAATAAATATAGAATAGAGACGATCTCTTCAAGAAACATGATAATATATTATGGTTAGGAAACATGAATCAGATCCACATGCCATCCATTAATGTTAAAAGAGACAAATTTTTGGATTTAAATAAACATTTCATATAATAATTAACATTTTACAAACAAGAACCCATGGACATTATGGAGGGATATGAAAATATCAAGATAATGACCTCTCATTTCTCCAGTATCTCGAATACTAAATCGAGATGTTCAATCCAGAAACTCATAGAGAAAATATGAAGGGTAGGATTCTCATAGAGAATAGAAGAAAATAGGAGGTTAATAATAAGAGAAAGACATGGTGGTGAAGAAGATATATAAATGGGTATAGAAAATAAATCTTAAGGAAAATACAAAGATAATGAAAAATGAATTTGAGTTGGAAAATATTTAGAGGAAGAAAAGGTAGATGGGTGAGGTTTTAGGAATGGGTAGGTCATATTTCAATTTAAATATGGTAATAAATTTAAGTGTTTAAACAAGGTCTTAAAGAAATTTATTTTTGATGATCATTCAAGGAAGGAAGAGAGTATTTTATGTAAAGTAAGGAAAAGGAAATAATTGAGGGATTTATATTATAGGTTTAGAGGTATGGAAGGTATTAAGAAGTAGAAAATGTATTATTAATACATGAGTTTTGAGGTTCAAGTAAGGAAGAGGAAGTGTAAAGAAATTAGTTACATGAAAAATATTTTTTTAATTGCCTATATTTTATAATATTTTTTAGGCACACCAAAGTCAACATTGATATAAATTCTACTTCAATTTCTCATACTCATTCTATTTCCCTTCCCTTTCCATTTCCATCATAAATCTTTTCCATATACCAAAAAATTCATAAAACTCAAAATATACCATGATAATTGTAATAATAATTATAATAATAGTAATAATAGTAATAATAATATCATAGTTATGAAGGGTTATAAAGTAAAAAATATTACACATGCACCCACGGTCCATGGTGAGCTGGACTTAGAGGGTTTTGGAGGGATGTATGACATCCTATACATAGTGGAATAATAACTCTAAAACCCCATTATTCCAATAATATATCAATGCTTTTAGAATGAATGTAAATTAAGAATAAGAATAATGTACCTCACACCTATTTATTTGGATTATCAAATCTTTTTACAAGTTTTCTATTGAGATCACTGAGAGGAAGAAGAAATAATCCTTCATTCGATGGTATACACAAATTGTGGGAATCACCTGATGCTCGAGTATGACCTCACTCTATTCATGGTCTATTATAACATTGGGTTTATATAATAGATAGAATATACTCATTGATTATTTTATTCATTTTATTTACTTTTGATATGATTCATGGTACTATGAAATACCAAACTTTTGATGAGGAATGAATTTTTTTACATAGAATATACATAACCTCAAACAATAAGCCTATATTGATTGAGTTTTTCACAAAACTATCCAAACATATCAACTCTTAAAACGTTTTTATTAATCCCATTAAATGTTTTTAACATTTAAATGATTGTATGAAATGTTAAAACTCTATAAATCCATCATTTTATAATAAATGACCAAACATGATAACATTTACAGAAAGGTAATGAGAAATATTTCAAGATGTCACATATCATTATAAATACATATAGGCACATTTTGTCAGGGATACACTCACCATATAATGGTTTAACCTAAGTTAGACAATGACATGGTATAAACTAATACATCATGGTTGTTCCCCTAGTGCACAATTCCAAATGTCATCCTATTTCACTAAAACCCCCATAGACTTAGCACACATTATTCACTTTATGGCACATTATATACAACAACTTTTGGAACCATATACAAAAATACTTTCAAATGAATTCATATTTTTTTTGGAAAATATGTCACTATTTTACTATACATCAAATCATATGAAATACCTTATGAAAATACATCCAGAAAATTCTTCCTGATCTCATCCAAAACACTTTTTTGTGTAGCTCTCAAAGTTTTATAAACATGATCCTCATTCACATGACCACAATGTATGAACTCAAAGGACTTTATAAAATTGGAAAAAATATAAATTAACAAATTCATAAATGTTAGAAAAGAGTATCCTCTAAAAAGCATCAATGATACATAAGAAATAAAGGGATTTTTCATAATTTCCATAAAAACTATATATCTTCGTACCTATTTCCACTAGTTTTATCATATGAATGTATTCATAACCGCATAATGAATTAATCTAGTAAATCCAGTAACCATGCGAAATATATTATTTGAAACTCATATATATACTTATACATTCTAAATTCCATATGTATAAACAAACAAAGTCGATGAATACATCACATGTAATTTATTTTAGCAGATGATGGCATCATATTCCCCTCACCTAAATAGATAATCACAATTTATGTACTATTTTGGTACAAAAATGAACTTCCTTAGTCTATCAAAATAGAGGGAACATATGTTGTACTCATCATATAATGGTAAAAACCAAATCTTGGTTAACCATCAATCGATGACAAGGTCAACAATATACCCAACCACCCCTAATTTGGTATGTATCAAGGATTTTATAAGAAATGTATCAATGTATTCTCATGAGAGATATCTTTACATCCTCAGGTATATAGATTCAATATGAAATATACACCCCTATTTTACCAAATACATGGTGTATGACACTCTATGTGGTATATACATAGTGGGACATCCAACACACAAAACTCATTTTATGCCTCATGATCATATTCTCTATCTCGATATAAGAATCTACTCACACCATCCTTAATATTTCATCATAAAATATATAACTATTGGATAAACATCTATTAGGTATAAATAAAATTAATACTTTTTGGGGTTAATTATCATTTCACTTCATAAAATATATGAATTTTTGGGATATATCTATATCTTTTTGAAGTGCAAGAAAAACATGAAATCAATACCAAAGATACTACTAATGTTAAATAATAGAATAAAATGATAAAAAATAATCCATATGTTCCTCATTGTCTATTATTTCAATCTTCATTATCAGTAATTTTTATTGAGTTCCCTGAGTAATAAACAATGGTTTCTTTCTTCAAATGGTATCCACAAGCTGCTAGAATCACTGAACAATTTGTCCAGACCTCCTTTATCCAAATAGTGTGTTAATAACACTTCCATGAAATCAAATGAATATGAGTGAGATTTAGATAGGTTCAGCTATTTGAGAATAATCTTAAGTGTACCAAATGTGGTCTATGAATCCTTTTTATATAAGCCTCCTTCATGGAATGAAAGTTACTCTTATAGTTACTACATTTCAAAAGTTTTGGAATGGACAACCATTATCATTCTTCAAATTTAATAATATAACTTTTTATATCCTTTAACAATCAATATTTTATCTACACATCATTATATAATGTATAGTGTGATAACCAGAAAGGGAGAATCATTTAAATAATATTTAATATAATTATTCGTATATACATGATATGGTATCAAATACCATAAAAATCATATAATAAGGTGTGGTGGATTCCACCAGGTCATGGTCATTACATTAGTGAATAAAATTCAAAAATATATCCCTTTCACTAAAGTGATTAAAAATTTATACAAAACTTCATAACTCTTTATGAATCCATCCAAACTATTTTGAATAAGATTATTATAATACAAATAAAATTTTGGATAAACACATTTTAAAAAATAATCATCATCATTCCAGAACATTATATGTGACCCATGAGGGAATTTATAGAGTTGAAAACAATTATGAATTAGATGATGCACAATTAATAGTAAAGTTATACATATATAAAAATATCAGTTCCACGTAAGCTATAAAGGGGTCTAGAATTATCTCAATAAAACACAATTGTATTTTCATATGAAAATTTACATCATAATATGTATCTATATACACTATATGATGATTATATAATCCAATTGTCTATGGAATCAAGTGAGTATTGGACATGGAATAATATTTTATAGTCCAACTCATGCATTCATGATTATATGAAATGGGATTGATAGTTTGAATGAATACATAACATGACATTCATCTAAGTAGTTGAGCACATGAATTTTCAATCAATTAATAATGGTTATGAATTTCTTCAATGTAATTCAATAAATATTACATATGTATTTTCTTATCATATGAGTAGATTAATATCATATTTCTTAAGATAAAAATAAATATATGATCAACAATATACACAACCACCCCGGATTGTCTAAGCCTTAAGGCATACATAAGAAAGGTATCAAAGTATGATGGTTCTCATGATTGGTGTATCTCCAACCATAGGTAATAGGGATTCATAAGAAGCATGCATCCCAATGTATATCAATGACTATATAGACTTCAATGTGATATACTTTACTTGGTCAGTACACATAATAAATCTCTACATACTATCTCATAAGTTTATTCTTCATATATCACATAAAACTATTTGTATTTTATACAATATTATACTACTTGGAATATTAACATATCATCAAAACCCATAATAATCTATGATGACCATCAATTATGGAAAACTCAAAGTCATATATTGAGGGTATATTCTCATTCAATTGTTCATGTAATATATAAATGCAGCACACATGAGTAAATGATAAATGGATATTTTCTTTATTATAAAATCATGATACATTTTAAACCATTATATCCAATAACTAGTGTATTTTATACTAATATATTATATATAACCCTCATTCCATTTCCATGTTAATGGTTTTTAAATGGATCTACTATTTTTTTCTTCCATAGCCACTTAATAGATCTTAACAGCAACCCTCTCAGTGATCTCTTTGATTAGATGATATTTACAAATTATTTGTTTGGTCTTTTAGTGAGTCTGAGGTTCCTTATCCTAGGTAATAGATCAATTTTTGTCACAATAAATATCAATTACGCCCTCAATGTTATCAAACAACACCAGTTCAAGAATTAACTTCTTGTTCCAAATAGATTCTTTTATAGAAACTGATATAATGATTTACCTTGGTTCAATTTCTATGTCCACAATAGTGGATTGTTTGGAACTCTTCTAAGTGATTTATCCTCTATTTAGGAAAAAAATGAATCTATAATGATATCTCTTGTTTTATTTTTTATATTAGAAACATGCATTAATGTTACCAAATTTAATGATCTCATACGTACCTCAAATGACCAAGAACAAATCCTTACTTCTATAGAGGTACTTAATTATATTCTCGATAGAAGTACAGTGATTCTCACTAAAATTGGATTAGCATCTACTTTTTATTATTAAAGAATAAGAGACATCAGGTAAAATACAGAATATGGAATACATGGAATATCCAATGGTGGATGCATAAGGAATCATATCTATCCTTTCTACATCTTTATAATGATATTGAATCTTGAAAAGATTTATTCCTTTCAATATCTATAAATCCCCTTTCCTGTAGTTATCCATGTTAAACCTCTTTACTAATTTTCCAATATATATATTTAATTATTTTAAGAATACAATTATATTTTTCTATTTATATCTTTATTCCAATTATATTGGTTTCTTCACCCATGTTTTTCACAGAGAATCATTTTCCCAATCGTATATTTATAGAATTTTAAGCTAGAATATTATTTCTAATATGGAGTTAGAAATTAACTACTAATATAAATTATAACAAAAAAATACCACTAACCCTATTTTATACACAAGAATTCATCCATGATTTTTAGGAAACAGAAATATCTTATTTTATCATCAAACTAAATGTTCTAACTCTAAGAAGCTTACTTCAATCCATAAATGGACTATTACAACTTTTAAACCTCAACAGATTCATTTTGAACTTCAAAACCATCAGGTTTTATCATATACACATCCTCAACTAAATTATAGTTAAAAAATGGTTTTAATATCCATTTGATAAATATTATAATCATAAAAACTATTAGATAAATAAATATCATAATGGACATTATCATCACAACTAGAGAAAAAGTTTCTTCAAAGTAAATAATATGATTTTTTACCCTTTATACCATGTAAGATATTTATAGGTAGAAACACTATCATCCATATTAGTTTTGTTATAGAAAACAATCCTTCAACCTATTGGTCACACCCCTTCCAATTAATCCCCCAAGTTTCAAACATGGTTAGTATACCTGGATTCCATCTCAAATTTCTTGTCATTTTACTATTTATTAAAATTATAACTCTTAATATCCTATCGATAAAATGTATGATAATAATTAATAAACATTACACATTCAATTATTTTATAAGAAATAATTATCTCTAGGGAACCTAATGAATCCTACATGACTTTCAAGGTTCTAGTGTAACCAGAGTTAGTTCTTCTTCTGAAACTCATTATGGAACTGGATTAAATTCCATATCAGGAACACTTCCTATTTTTTTGTCTTAAAATTCTATAATTTAAACTTTCCTCCCACCGACTCCTTGATTCATGTGTTTTTGGGGATTATGAATCCTTTTTCTTGAAATTTCATATTTATTTTAACAAAAATATGAACTCTGGTAGAACATCGGTCTTGTCAAGGCAACAAAAGTTTTCAACATCATCATTGGAGTATGTTTGTTGGAAGTTGTAATTATTATAATGGGTTGTACAAGTTAGATTGAGTTCAATGGATATTATTTTGTTTTGGGATCAGTTGAATGAAATGGTAGGTATAAAGAATCCATCAGTTATAGTGGTTGATATGGTGCTAGCTATAAAAGAACAGAGGATGCAACAGAGGGTTGACCATGAATCTATGTTGGTGGTGAAACCTACTCAACTGGATAAGGATATTAATTAAATTTATGTGGGACTACATTTTTACTAACTAACATTTAGATTAATTAAGAATATAACTAATTTAAATAAGTGTAATTACTATCTCTTTTGATATAGTAATTGTTATCCTTATATTTCTAGTGAAATAAAAGATTTGGAAGTTCTCTCAAATGAATATGGGATGAAAATTAGAACCACACAATTTTTATGCATCAACTAATATTTCTTATTGTTCTATTTATTGAATGTTTTTTTTGAGTTAATCAAAAGAGTGAATAATAGTTGATTCATAGTGGTAGTGATTATGATGGAGTAGACATTTTAATTCCAATGCTCTAAATAAAAAAGACTTTTTCATGGTTTTAAATCTAAAAAGTAGGACTACGAATGTGTGAGATATTTTAGAGATCTAACATTATATCATCTAGTGATTTTATAGATAGTATCCTCCCAAAAATAGGTATAAGAGTTTGGCTATTAACACTTGACAACTCAGGTAACATTCACATTATCCGTGGGGTTACATTAATCATAGTTGAATTTACCATCCTTAGAAGATATGATGTTAAAAGAATAAAAGGTTTGAATTGACAAGTTATACAGAAGTTAATTAATTTTTTAGTGGATGCATAATAAATATTATCTCATCCAAAAGGATTTGTAAATTCTATTGGCTGAATCCAATTTGGAAAATATTGAGAAATTTTAATAGGAAATTTTCGATAAAAAAGAACAAAAATTAGTGAGGTCTTCATTAGCACAGATTGTGGCCTTTAATATCCAAGAGAAGAATACTATTGTTAAACTGATGATAGCCTTAATGAATATGAATTAGAAACCTACAAAACTGAAAAGTGTTATTTATATAATTTTTTTAATGAGGTTATTAGAAAGAAGTCCTACATATATCATGTGAATGATTTCTAAATGATCAATAGTCATATCAAATAAGTGGTAGTTACATTCATAGATGATTTCTGGGAAATTATTCTACTTTTACCTTTACTGTAATGCATTTTTGACTCCAAATAGATAACCGATATTAGAGAATCAATATTATTACCACTATGAAATATCGAGTATGATAAACACAATGGTGGAGAGTTTGTAATGCCTCATCCATATTGGCATTTGAATTTTCCAGAGGAGATGGATTGTTATTCAATTAGTGGACAAACCATTTTTAAAAATGAGGGTTGGATTTAGAACCTAGAAGTTGGGATATCTTAAAGGAGTTTTTTATATAGTTGGATCCTTGATATGTGTCTTAGGTTCTTAAACAAGTCACAAAAACTTTAGGAGTTGAAATTATGGGATTTGGGGTAGCAGTCTTGGGAGCATAGTTTTCACATGATTAGTGATAATCATGCACCATAGTAGTAAATATTGGTTTTCATAGGAACAATGTTTATTTAAACCATGTGAGGGGCCTTAGAAAACCATAACAAATTAATTAAAAAAATTTAAAGGCATTTCTCATGGTTTTCATGCTGTTTGTTAAACCATGCGCATTAACTATGTGAAATGGAATGTCCTGGATAGTGAAGATTGTATAGTTTCCACATGGTTTTGAAAACCTTAATGAAAAACCTTGAACCACTTTAAAAAGTGATGTTTTACAAAAAAATTCCCTCTAGACCTTTTATATTTTACTTGAATTTTCTATTTTTTTCATCTAGAACCCCTCCACACTATTCCACCATCCCATTACTCTCATATTGGGTGGTTCTCCATCACTCGGTGTAACTTTCATGTTTCATCACTTATATTAGATAGCCCAAGATAATTTTACCTCCCTTATTCCTTCTATTTTAGTTTTATTTCATTGTCTTACAGTTTTCCACTTGGTTAAGCTAAAATCCACTGTTTTTTTATAATTTTCTGGTTTCTCATTTTCACCCATTTTAGGATGAATTATTGGATGATATTTGGTGTGTAAGGGAATAGTGGTTATGGTGTATTGATGACCAATGCAACATAGTCCATTTCTACTTGATTATATGATCTAATTATTGACCATGAACGTGGATTCTAGATGTGATTTTACCAGGAACCATTGTGGTGTGGCCATTTCCTTTGTATCGTAGTTATTTTTCATTTGGGACACATTATGGAATGGCCCTATGTGTTGTGTTGTGATGCATGTCTTGTTCTCCCTTATATTTAAGTCTTTTCAAATTAATTCCATCAATATATCCACATCATCCACCCCCCTAAAGATTATTATTTAAACATTCCGCATCACTTGTAATTATATGATGAATGAAACCAACCTTATTAAAATTGAATGTGTGTTGTAAGATATTTCCTATATATTTTTCCATAGGTTATAATGTAATCACATAAATTTTAATCACTTATTCGTTTATGATTTCTACTTGACACACTAGGTTCAACAAACATTACTACCATACAAATGATGAAATCCTTAACAGTGACTACTCTAAGGTTTAATCTATACAATATTTATCAGTTATGATACTATCAGGACCGACCCCCATAGGAAATATAGTGCAGTTAGGAAGATATTAGTGTATAACCCCCCCCCCCCCAATCCTATTTTTAAATGGACATGGGTTGGTTACAATTGGAAATGTAATTATAAAACCTAGGCTGGTATCATAACCAACAACTAACTTGACTTTCCACTAACCTAAGAGGGGTTCATGATCCCTATGGGATAACAATGATCCCCTAGAAAAAATATTCTATTAATGTGGAACATTTTACCCATAAAATAGAGTAGATTAAAAATGATATTTCTCTTAAAACCATACATGTCCCATTAATAACGTGAACATCTAGGAAAATAGTAGATACACAAAAAATATAAATAGGAAGTATATATCATAAATGTAAAATAAAATCCCACTATTGAACAATAAAAATGTTTAACCGAACATGTCTCATTCCTAAATATCATTGGACCTATTTTGTATAGGTATAACATATGAGTTCTCATTTTATGTTTTCCATTTAGTTGGAAATCTCCTCTATAATGCGCCTCTCCTCTACCGCGAATGCACCTCTTCCACGCATTGAATGACTCCTTCAGGGTTTATTTTATACTATTACTCATTGGTTTCCTCTTGTTCACATGTTTTTACTATTTAATATTGATGGTTATGTTAATAAAAGTATGGACTAAATTCCCCACTAAAAATCATGGTTGGTTTATGGTCCTTGTTTGTGCACTAAATGAATTGCATGTTGGTTGGTTCCTGTTGAACATTTTGAATATAAAAATTGGTAATTTACATATACTTGGATGATGAATGAATTCCCAAGGATGATAAAACTTCTATGACAACCCTTTAATTAACAAACAGAATTGAATAAGGGATGCTTTTTAAAATCTGAAATTATGATTGTTTTTTCTGTATGATGTTGTGATTTTGAGAACGATTGTGTGTTTGTATGGTTTTGTGTTTTTTGGCATGATTGGTATGAAATTTTATCCATGTTTTAGTTCCTCCACCATTGAATATAAATTGAAACCTTACCCATTTCAATGGCACCACCACTTTGTTACTAGTGAAATTCCACCTAATCTTAGAAAACTAATTCTCTAGAGGACTCTATGGGCACATTATGGACACCCTTGTCAAATAAACATAAAAAAACATGTAATTAATCCTTCCACCTACAAGAACTCTTTTTAATATCATACCATATATTAGTTTAGTACCATAGTTCCTGACTTGATAAATTATGTTTCTAGAAAAACACTAAAAAACTGGTTAACAAATATTCATATAGATCACGTGTGTGATACTAAAAAATTCTAATTCAAGGGATTCTCATAGCTAGTTAGACTGATTAGGTGGTTGTGAATATGGGTGTGATCTAGTTTGGTCATGAGTAATGCATGTAGAGTTAAGAGTGTTGTTTACCATATCTAGTTCCATTGATATAGTTGGATGATGACTCTAGTTGAATATCTACTATGTAATTATTTTATTAAATATTTATATTACTGAATCAAATAGAATGAATATGAATAAAGAATGGATGAATTCCAACCGATTGACAAAAGATTATGAAGATGACATGAATGTGTTTATCATGTTTGTATAAGATCAAGCATTTGAACCTTCTCAAATCCTTTGTTTGTGTTTATACTATTGTTATTCAAGACAAATTAGTCTATACGAGTTGGAAGAACACCTGATCTATCATAGAATAGATCGAATTTATACATATTGGAATAAAAACAGGAAAAATGAAAGTAGGTAGTGGTTGGGATATCACTTTATTTAATAGATCATCTGATATGATAACAAAAGTGAACAATGAAGATGATTGTATGTAAGATGTGATTATAGATGTAAATTATGATGAAGACCGTATTGAGGAAATGACAAGGACAGTTGGAGATTAAATTCGTTATTGAAAAAAATTGTTTGGGAAGTTAAAGAGTTGTTAAAAGATGTCATTGAATGCTGGTTTCACTAAATATACAGCATTGTCAGCCATACTGATGTTTTGTAATTTGAAAGTAAGAAATGGGTGGAGTGAAGCCAGTTTTATGGAACTACATGCTCTCCTAAATGACATGATCCCAGAAGATAATGATCTCTTGAACCAAACATACTACGCCAACCGAATGATACGCTTGATGGGTATGATCTTTGAAACAATACACACTTCCCGAATGACTATATACTACTTTGCAAGGACCAAAAATCATAGAAATAATTACCAAAGTGTGGTTCTTCTCGATACAAGAATGATGAATCCAGTCATATGAAAGTTGTCTGGTACGTTCCAATCATTCCAAGGTTTATGTGCATATATGGAAGTGAGGAGACTTCATGAAAATTGACATGGAATGTAGATAAAAGAATTAAATATGGGAAACTATGTCACCCGAAATCATCTCCTCAATGGAAGAGAATTGATTGTGAGAATTTTGAATTTGGAAACGAGCCGAGAAACCTTTGTATTGCGTTATCTATAGATAGAGTGAATCCTTTTGGTTTTCATATAAGCAGTCATAGTACATGGAAAATTATGTTGGTAAATAATAACTTACAACTATGGTTATGCATGAAACAAAAATACATCATGTTATCTATGCTTATATCAGGACCAAAACTACCAGGTAATGATATTGATGTATCTTTGGCTCTATTTATCGAAGATTTGATATTATTGTGGGATTCCGGTGTTACGTTCTATGATGCTTACAAAAATGAAGATTTCACTTTGTAATCCATGTTGTGTGGGATGATAAATAACTTTCCTTCTTATGTAAATTTGTCAGGATATAGCATTAAAGTAACTCAAGGGTGTACCATTTGCGAACAAGGAACACAATTAATTAGATTGAAACATTCATCGAAAACCAAGTTTCTAGGACATCAAAGATTTCTACCCCGATGACATAAGTACCAATCATGGACAAAATGATTCGATGTAAGTTTAGAATAATGTATAGAACTATCTCCACTAACAGGTGATAAATTGTTTGAGAATGTAAAATATGTGGAGACTACTTTTTGTATACCGTTTTCAAAAAACCTTACAAAAACCAGTTGGAAAAAGAGAGCAGTTTTTTTAATTACCATACTGAAATTGTTTGTATGGGAGAAATTTTCTTGATGTTATACATGTTGAAAAAAATTAAGTGATAGTGTCATCGGCATGTTTCTAAATTCACCTGGAAAAACAAAGTATGGAATTAAGGCTAGGTTTGACATGGTTTAGATGGAAATACGAGAAGAGTTGGCATTAGTGAAGGGTGAAAAATGAACATATCTTCCTCCTGCTGCTTATACTCTTTCCAAACAAAAGAGATATCAGTTTTGAAACTTCTTGAATGATATAATGGTTCTATAGGGGTATTCATCAAATATCAAGAACATAATGTCAATGAGAGAGTTAAAGTTAAAGGGTTCGAAATCACATGCTAACAATTTTGGATGCAAGTTATATTTCTTATATCTTTACGTTGCATTTTTTCCATTATTTTTTTCCATAAATTAACGAAGATATTTTTCTTCCTAATAGATATATGTAGCAAAGTTATAGACTCGAAAACATTTTCATCTATGGAAAGAAAAATTGTCATCATATTATTTGAATTAGAAATGTTCTTCTCACTGACAGTCTTTAATATAATGGATCATTTGATAGTTCATTTGTTGAGAGAGATTTGACTACATGGTCTTGGACATTATATATGGATTTACATAATTGAATGGTATATGAATATTTTTAAAGGGTTTTTAAAAAATCAATGTTGGCCAGAGGGTTGTATTGCGGAGTGTTATATTGTTGAGGAATCTATTGAATTATGTACCGAATACCTGTCCAGTGTGGAAAACATTGGACTAATGGAATCTTATAAAACTAGGAGGCTTGAGGGTGAATTAATTTCTGGAAGGTAGTTTATAACAATCAATATTAAAGATTGAGAGCAGGCCCACATTTATGTTTTTCATAGTAGTTTCAATGTTCACTAATATGTTCAAACCCACGAATAAATTCTTAGGAATTTGAATCCATATAGGGATGGATAATGGATATCAGATACATATAATCGACTATTTACAGGATGGTTTTGAGACCATATTTTTATGAAGAAATATAAAAATCCAATCTCAGTTTCAGAATGACTTCGATGGCTATCCATATGACCAAGTGTTTATGTATTATCTTAAAATTATAATGTAGTTAATGGTTATACATTCTATAATAATGAACATGATGAAGACAGTACCATGTAGAATAGTGTAGTTACACTTGTGGCTGATTCGATGCATCTTTCTAGTGCTAAGAATAGAAATCCGATTTATGCGAATATGTAATACTTTGGCATCATCAAACAAATATGCGATTTGGATTATCTGAAATTCCACATGCCAATTTTTTATGCAAGTTGGTTGATAAGAGGATTCATATTAAAATAGAAGAATTAGGAATTTTGAAAGTTGATTTCAGTTAGGATGGAGAGAAAGATGAACTATTTATAATGGAACCATAGGCAGTATAAGTATTTCATGTCCCAGATCCTACAAACTGAAACTGTTCAATTGTTCTGTTATTGACTAAAACAACTGAAGGGTCAGATGAAAGGTCAATTTAGGATGACTTTTTCATTGGGACATCACAATCATTTGGTAGTGGTCCTAATGTAGACAGCGTTTTTATGTCAAAGATGACCACAATGAAGTGATTTACATAGTTGATAGAGGGTTCAAATCACATCATCCTTTAAAAAAAGAGAGTTCAATAATCAGGTTAATTTTTTATTGTAATATAAATTGTGTTATGTTATGTTATTATATATTCACTGATGGTTTTACGTAATCTAAATTCATTATTAAATAACTTTTACAAATAATTACTTCTGCAACTGCTGATGCGCCCAATCCCAAGGAACAACAGGTCTCCCAACTTGCTATTCCGAGTCCTAGTGTAGAGCAACAATTTGTTTCTCAACCTGTTGTTGCTGGTCCCAATACTGAGGTACAATGGATTTCTCAACCTATTTCTTATGGTCCTAGTGTCAATGATAGTGCTCTAGAGGAACATGATGATGTTGCTGATACTGAGAAAATGGTAGGCAATGAAACCCATATGATGCAAAAAAAACAAAAGAGTAATTGTTTGATAGTGTTAGCGAAAATCCTTATGGAAAAAAGAAAAATGAATCAAATTTTAGGTGGGATAGAATAAGAGAGACTAGCTTGTTAACCCGAACAAAGCCATGTTTAGTAGCTATAAATTGAATCGTCACTCGGCAATGCATGCAGATTGATGTACAGTCATGGAACCAGGTTGTCATTGGGAAGAAGTCACTAATGTGGGAAGATATTACGGTAATATCATGATATCATTTCTTTAATTAATTAATATAAAATAATCTACTAAAACATTGACTTACTCTTCATCATCCCTTGTAGTGTGCATTTATAGTATATGCCTCAGACAAGGAATATATATTAAGAGTTATAAGAAGGATTCATAGAGGCTTCCACACAATTTTGATGAAATATAATCTCAATGATTCTAAAGGGAAAATCAAGCTACAATCACCTCCTCTTTATGCAAATTTGATATCCCAAGGAGCGTGGGAGGCATTTATAAGTTGTTATGCGGAACATAATTTTCAAGTACATTGTCTCTGGTAATACGTTTTTTGACATTTCTTGTATTAATCACTTTGATTAACAGTTTTTTATTTATGAAATAGTAACTGAGTGCAAAAAAAAAGAACATGAAACAAAATTGGGGTGCCCCTACCATAATGCAAGGATGGGGTACGCTTCACTTGAGAAAAAATTGGTACATATTTTAAATCGACTGTAATACTTTTATGTGACATAAAAAAACACCATTACCATGTTCCTATATTTATATGCATATTAATGAATTGAAATCGAAATCCACTTCCATCCAACACCATGTTATATAAAAGGAGGCTCATGTAAATTAATATGGAATACTAATAGATGAAAACACACAAAAATTGTGGGAAACATGTGTAAGTATGACATAATATAAATTTTAGTTGCTTTAAATCGTGATTACATAACAATGACAACTTATTTTCCTATATTTTATATATGAAATAGTCACAAGAATCAAAAACACCCACAACTGATGTAGAAATACTTTCAGCGGCCTTGAAGCAGCTAAAATAGTATGGCTGCGTCAGAGATGTGGGTTTTGGGGTGACACCCCGAACATATTTTCAGAAAGAAAAATATGTATAGGATCAAACTGAGGAAATGAAAAAATGAGAGAAACAATAGATATTTTTTATGAAAAATTTCAATACCGAAGATAGATGATAGAAAGTTTGATGGGGGGCGGAAAATATAAGAAACAACTCAAAAATAACTTATGTGTGAAGATCTATCCCCACCCCCACTAGCTTTGAGGTGAGCCATTCTCATCAAAAACAGAACTTAGTTGAGGTAATCGATGTTCTAATAATTGTTTCCATGAAATGTGAATCACAAAGACATTGATACCTATCCTATACTGATATTCTATAGGGTGAAAATGACTGTGATTTATATTTATCAAATCCCACCTATCGCCATGTAGAGAGGGCTATGGAGTTCAATATACTGAACAACATGCTGCACGATAAATCACTTCCAGCAGGTCATGTCAAAATTTTGATTAACCAAGATAATGAGTTGAGTGTCGAGCTACTTGTTCCAAATGACGATGATGACATTTATACATTCAAAAAGGTTTTTGGAAAATTCATCGCATGTCTGTATATTATTGTAAAAAAACATGTCAACAAGGAGGTATTCATTTGTAATTTGATTTTCATGATGAACCTTTCACATTTAATGAAAAAAGGTCTGATCCAATAAATATTATTATAGAACGACAAAGGGAAGGGGTGAAATGAAACATCGGCTCAAAACTATCTCAAGGATCAACCTACCGATCGAAGAGATCTACTAAGATCACTTTCACCATGCCCATTCTATATCCACATTTAATATCATTACATGCTCATGTGGATACAATGTTGATTGACGATAATACTCACACAGTTAATTTTGAAAAACATATGTATGGAGGGGAGTAATTAGATTTCATTAGTGTTGAAAATGTAAATGAAATTATCAACTATGAATGGCTAGACACCTCAGTTATAAATGTATACATGAGTTATGTTTTAATGATTTGATTTTACAAAATTTGATATACTATGATAATTATGACTAAATACATTTCATACTATTCACAGGTGTATATATGAAAAACAATTGAAGGGATTTCCACATAAAAAAATTGGACTTGTTATTCCTCACATCACCTTTTTAAAAGAAGAAATAATGATGATAAATAAGGTGAAATAATATAATCCCTACTCAAATCATTTGAAAAAAAAATTATAGATGATTGACTATTTTTAATACCAACGATGCAGGGGTAAAACTCTACAATATAATCATATCAACTATATTTTTATTTCATTCATTACTTATTCCTTCTTGTGTTTTAAGCAGCATTCGATACTCATTGCAGTCAATTTGGATACTCAAAAGTTTTGTTTTATGGATTCAATGGATGGATATTCAACAAAATGACCATGCATGATAGCATTTGTCAATTTTTAATACACTATATTAAACATTTTAGAACTAAACATCCATTTATTTTATTTATATTATATTTTAATGAAGATTATTTTATGATAGGTTGGTTCATTAATATCGTCTACATCAGGGCCTAAGGACAAGAACACCCATGAGATCTACTATTGGATAGGTATCTTGGTATATATAAGAAAATTTCACTAAACAAACACATATCAAAACAAATTAATTATTTCTCTCTATGTTTCTATTGTGTCCAAAAGAAACAAATGGAAATGACCATGGTTATTATGTCTGCAAATTTATGAAAGAGATCGTATTTCATCAACAAACTTACATCCCTGAAGAGGTATTTTTGAAAATAATTACTAGTTCATTTAAAATATTTTTTAATCCTTTGTGTATTTATATTTTCTCAGTACAACTATGACTGTCGCAAAAACTATATTCACAAGATGATATAGATGTGTTCAGAAACAAATGGGCAGCATACCAGATGTAGGGTTGTACACAAATAGGATGAAGGTGAATTCTAACTATCTATATTGTCCTTATATGATCATTTATATCTCCCTTTTTTACACTTATTGAGCATCTATGATCACCCTTTATTATGTTTCATATCATTAGGTTATGAAGAATGGTTTTATAAATTATTTGTCTTTCTAGTAACGAATGACTTAATGAGAGACTCTTATGAACTATTTATTTATGTTTCCATGTTTCCAAAAGCACTATACCTAAACTATTATTGCACAGATCATTTATATTTTGTATTTTGGTCATTTATGCAGCTGTTTCTACTGATGTTGTGTGTTGGAATGAAATTGGTTATGCATCACTCACAAATTTAATAAAAAAACTAATGATTCTTTGTTCACTTTACTACTGTTGGTTAAATCATTCTTAGCATAGCATATGATCTAAACATCTGATCTGGCAGCCCATTGATGCTCTCATCCCACACCATCTCTATGATTTCATCATTCAACATTCCCTTTTCCTTCTCTTCATGAACCCATTTTTTAGGTAAATGTGTGCAGGAATAGAAGGAAAAGTGAATGTTGAATGATGATATCATAGAGATGGTGTCATATGAGAGAATCACAGGGATGCTGTATCAGAAGGTTAGATCAGATTCTATGCTAAGAGGTAGTTAAGCAATAGTATTTAATTGCACAAAGAATCATTAGTTTTGTTATTAGCTTATATATAGACCAAATAAACTTTTTTGGAAAGATTTAAATGTAATGTTATGATATAATAAATCTATTTTAATGAAAAATTATATAATAAAACATTGATTTTATTTTCATTATTCCTTGTTGGGTAAATTTATTTTAGAAAATTTTTGTCCATGTGACATGATTTGCAGGAAGAGAAACGACAATGTGTCAACTCAATCACAGAAGTAATCTTAATATTTTCACAGTAAAATAATTTTTTATAGAATTAATGCATTGTTTCATATTTATTTTTAATTTATTTATTTTCTGTAAGGAATATTAATCTACTAATATGTGATATCAATTTATGAAATGTTTAGGTCATTATAGTCAGTATCAGAGTAACTAGACTATTCAAAATCAAGCAAATGCATTCAGTTGTTTTGTTACTTTAGGGAGATGATCCATAAGTCATGTCAAAGTGAACACGAATCCAGAAATTCATCGAACAACAAATGATGATCAGAAATCACTAAAAAACCTAATCCACATTATATGACACATCGTTCCCCTATGACCATCTATGTCTCTAGAAGAAGTGCTTGAAGAATATGGGCTCCAAATCCTTCTGAGTCAATCCCTTGTGTCTGCCTACATATACCGATATATTGCACAAGCATTTTGATAAGGAACTTATGCTGATCAAGCAAAAAATGACTTTACTTAATGAAAAACAACTATGTGTACTTGGAATTACAGCTTCTGAGATAGGGGAAAGAAGGTAGAAAATGATACTGAGAAACCCTCGATAGGCCCCTTGTCTCACCCACCAAAGCCTTGAAGCCATCTCACCAAAATAAAATATCCATTCTCCCTATCCATGTCCCTTCCCCTCTTGAAAATCCCAATCTTGACACTAACCACTCTCACTAGCCCAACAAATCTTACCAACCCAACAACCCTCCTTCCAAGAAAGTTACAATAGTACCCTTGGCCATTAATACCCCATACCCACTTGTGTACTACTCCTATCTATCAGAATTACTACCCAACCCCACCACTTAAATACCTATTACTACCGCTATCTTGAAAATCACCATGTCCTCAAGGTGAGAAACATGATGAATCTATGGAGGAGTCACCAGAGATACAGATTTCATTCCTTGATTATCTAGCCATATGGTATGTTGTTTGCTCACCTTATCTCTCCTTGTTGAAATATGTTAATTATAAAGGACTTGTTCCAAAGCTTGGTCCTACCCCATAGTCATCAACTTCTTAGAAATAGGCATTACCATGATCAAAACACCACTATTTTGGTGGATACTATCCTCCAGCATCTGTGTAGTGAAGTTACTTATGTCGGCTAAGTACTTGTCACACTCCTCCCATCGGTGGATGACATCCTTGTCTTTTAGTCATGTTATTGGGTCTATATTGACCACTTTTAGTATCTCTACCTCATAATGTGTAAAATTCCTCTTCATTTACTCAGTATTTTGCAGTTGTAATTGAGGGCATCTACACCCTTTTGGAACAAGTTCATTTCTCAAATCAGAAATGAGCTTACCTTTCTTTGGCCTCTCATAGAATTTTGTTATATAAGAAGGTGGGCCACCAATTTTATGGTCGTGTGCATTATCCAAACTTGGATAAAAATACATTTGAGTATCAACCGTGTTTCTCTTCAAGTAAACTCTATGTGGAACAAGAAATCCCTCCACAAGATGTTGGTGATCTAGAAATACATTTTGGGAAACATATTTCCAACCCGTCCATAGACCATGTCGGTTGAGCTTATCATTAATCATGACCTGCATGATCAAATATGCTGGAACAATAGGAAGTTCCTCAATGTCTGGGACATTATAGCATATCTTTTCAAATGTGTGTGATTGTTCCAAGTCATTCAACACATTAGTCACCACACTCGTGGAATCAAGAATATTCTTTCTCAACCCCATCTTCCTCTTCTGATGTTCCAACACATGGAACATCTTTATTATTTCTTCATTCCGTTGAATACAATACTGTTAAAAGACATACATAATAGCATAAATGACCCCACATTAATCATCACTAGTGTACTCTGTTCCAGCCTCTTTAAAATGAATTTTGATGTTCCTTGGATCAAATGTTTGATCAACCAAAATTTTCTCTCTGTTTTTTATAAAAACTCTTAATGAATTTGAAAATATCAATAAATAATATATCCAACATCCAAGACCTGATAAATTAACATCACGACAAGGTCAGATTATGAGATAGACTCCCATTCGCCACCCATAACTCACTTTTGTCACCTTCAGTCAGGAACCCCCCCACGGTAATCATCTCGGTTTGCTTCCAATATGCTGAGAGATCACTGTAACTCATTTTTCCTATGAAAATGTGTTCTAAATCTGTTTTAATGTCAACATATAGGCTAGTTCTCCAATAATCCAAGTGCATATCCTTCTGGTAAGAACTACTGAGTAAAAACCAACAATACAACATGTCTCTTTCTATGAACATGTGGAACTATTTGAACCATCCTCATTGATTTTGATCCTCATTTCCTCTTCCCCCCATACTAAAATTTTTTCATATGCATGCTGAATATCACCATGAAACTGCCATATATATGATAAATTTCCACCTAAACAATAGATAACCTTTACAACCTCATATGCCTCCTATATTAGTGAATCAAACAGCAAAATTACCCCAGAATGATGCATTCCAATTTCAGTCCTGACAAAGAAGCCACAAACTCCATGGTGGAAGTAATGCTTTGAGAATAGATCTTTAAAACAAAATATTTTCGTGTACTGAATACAGATACCACATGTAGTCCATACATTCCTAGTAGATCAGTTGTGTTAATGCCAATGTTGTATCCTTCCTAAAAAATTTCTTGTACTGGTTATTCTAAGGCTGTTGTGGTTGAGTCGATAATTGAGATGGCATCCCTTGTAATGCCAACCCTCCCCCATAGAATTGGGAACTTATAACTCCCTCCATGTTGTGAATCTTGTAACCACTGAAATACGGCTCGATATCAGTAGCACCAAAAGCAAGATCAGATTCATTTCCATCAAACATCAGGTTCGTAGATTGCTTCATACTAATTCGTAACTCGCTCTTCAAATATTCTATAAATGTGCCTCCCTTGTTAATTCTCTCCTATTTTGTGTTCATCTATGATATCTCCTTGTTAGTTCATATCTTTGAGTCTATGGACTTATTTTTCTAACATCTCTCGGTCCCCTTATCGTTACTTCATCCCAACACATATCGATATCCTCCCCAATCCAGCCACATTTTTTTAGAAGGTAGGAAGTAAAAGATCCACCTTTCGTATTTCCAGAATTTGTTTTCTATATGTATGTGTTCTTCCCCTACACCTGACTAATCTAATTAACTTCCTTTCACCCATATCCCTTTGTTATTCTAGTCCCCTTTGACTGGTTCTTCCTTTCAAGGCGTTCCACCAGTAACGTGAGAATACACAGGTCGTGTTCCCACTATAGTCAAATCACGTAGCTTCTTTGGAGCATGATTTCTATATCCTTGAGTTGTTGGTCCACCATGTTGAGCCTATTCATCTTCTATTCTCCCCTATGAAGAATTTTCCAGTAGGTTGGACCAAATTATAAAGACATCACACTGATCAAGCATCAAAATGAATTGGGTCCCCTATTCCAAAATTTAAGAATCACCACCTCCCGGTCTCTAGACATCAAACTATATTATCGATCATCCAATACTAGGTCCCATATATAACTTGTACCTGTTAATAATTGAGATTCTTCTTGGTTAAAAAAGTGAAATGGCATCCCAAACAAGGTGCGAGTAAAAAACTTATTTGGGAACAACTAATGCTATCATGTACATAATAAAAAATTTAGTGATATGTATATGTGTCGTGAATTGAATAATAAATAAACCACTATAAAAAAATAAAAAAAATAACTACCTTTGACACTCAAGACCATGACCCTAATCAACCTCAGCCGCTTTGTCTAGTACTGAAGCATCTCTGAGTATTTCACAATGACCGTTCCAACCATAATGTTGAACTAGGTGTATTTATACTCAGTATACATTGATAATGTGTCATGTGATAAAATCACCCAGATATATAGAATAATGACCCAGGGAATGCTCCATCCTAGTATTGTAACCTATTGAATGCTCCGTCCTAGTATACAACTGTTCTGGGCAGCTGAGCCTCGACAATGCATGAAACTCAACCATGCCTTCCAAAGACTCCACATTCCTTGAAAAATCACATGTGGAAATACCTATACTTTGCCAAGAACCAATATAATCTTAGAACGAAATCTATGGTAGCCCCACCAGTTGTATAAATGACCACCCTACATGGGGTGTTTTCTTTAGTAACACAGACCAACATAAAAGAGGTGTTTCCCATTTCAAGAAAATACACCCTGAATAGAATATTCCATATGCGTATCAACCGTAATGATGGTGTGTAACATATAAAATCATGACATACTCAAAGGAATATTCTAATAATTCCATGACCATGTTAGTTGAAAATTTCTATATCATTTATAAAAAAATAAAAAAGGCTTAGAGGAATGACTGAACCTTTTATCAATTTCTATAGCCCATCAACTCATATTCAATGTACATATTCCAAGGTGACACCTAAAATAATATTTTACAATCACATGAAGTACTCTCTTGAGGGTGGTATATTATCTGGACACCTACCATGGACCCCATGGCCATACCAGAATGAATGAGCCCTTCACAGGGTCCCTGATCTAAATTTAGTCCCTTGAGTCATCACTCAATCCTCCTATGAGACTATTATCTTTGATGGTATAATAAAACATAATTTGGACTAATTATCCACAAGGGTATCTCTCATTGGATATGGTCAAGGGATACAAATCACGGCTTATCTTAATCTCCAGGGTTACTCTATGTCAGTTCACAGCAAACCTGAACCATCGTGCTCAAGGTCTAACTACAAAGGAATGTCTCTTCCAAGAGGAGAGAACCACCTTCCCCGAACTCACTTCACCAATCCAAAAAAACTCAATGGTTTAAAATATTTATTCAATAACCTACTAGGGTCAAACTCTTCTAAGCCAACTCACCTCTATCAAGAGGTGTCAAAGGCTCTTATTCCTAGTCTTGTACATCAGTCCTAATTAAATTTAGTGAATATGACCCCTTATGAGGGTCTAAGAATCTCAAAGAATGTATTCCAATATGAGGTCCAATAATTGGTGTTTGAGATATTAGATAGTGCACTATGTCCCTCAAGGCCCTGGTACGTTACTCAGTCTAGGGAAATCATTTTAAATTAGGCAATTTATCCCATTTTAAAAACTTATGTTATTATATTATAAAAAACCATCAATAGAATGGTTTTATGTCACATATACTATATTAAAATTCATAAAACCACAGAGATATTATCAAGGACAACCTATCCAATTAAAGAAGTATTACCTTTTAAATATTCAAGTAGGTAGATTTCCCATGGATCATAATGTCTCTCCCAAGATTGACCATTCTTTAACAAGATAATCCTAGCTTATCTGAGCACCTCCAACCCACAAAAGTCCCTAAATCAGATAGAATAATACATAACAAACAATTATATCATTTATAATTAATTAAAAAAATTTAAACAAGGAATATTCATTGAAAACTCATCAGTCATCCAATGATCACTGATTCATTAAGTAATGGGGTGTCGACCATCACTAACACACCCATGAACTTAAAAAAAATCCAAATACCCATCACACACAACTATTTAAAACATTAATATAATATAATTTTAATGAAAAACAATAGAAAAATTCATGTGATTATGTACATTCATGAAAATTATGAGATGATACTTGTAGCTGGAATTACAAGATGCCCTCTTCCTAGATAGAGTGAAATCCCCAAGCGAATAAAAAATTCCACAAATTTCTGGTAGAATCGTCTAAAAACATAAAAGAGAGACGAAGGTATTATTGGAAAAAGATGAGTATATCATGAAAGGATATCTAAATGGAAAAATTTATCTTTAATAACTAATAATCACTATCAAAAGACTCCCTAACCCAAGGTGGATGGAAGAAGTGAAAAGGGGGAAGAACACCCGACTAAGTGATATAGAATGATAGGGGGAGTGGGGATAACCCCTTTAAAAATTGAGGGGTAAAAAATAAATTCCCCCATTTTAATCCCACCAACTATCCTATGGGTATTTGGTGGTTACAAAACCATTTTTATATCTACTTTACGGTCAATGGCTAGCTAATGGCTGAAACAGTGAGCTTGTTATATACCGGCCACCCTAGGATACCTTTTCTGCTTCATTGAGTCCCCAATATACTATAAGATATTTCAACCATGTCCAAAATAAATCTCCATCGATGTTCCAACTCTCTATTATGAAATTCAAAAGACAATATGAAATCAAATCCTCTAATATTTGAAAATTCAAATTCATCATGAATTTTTCATACCCATATAGACATAAAATTTTAAACATATAAAGAATTATCTATCTTTAAGAATTAGAGTTCATGGTATTTATGAAGGAAAACTCACTTGTATAGAAGTTTTAGTAGCCTACACCTTCCTACTGTTATTAGATGATGATCATAGGAGAAAAAAACCAATATATTCCTGCCACCATGGGGATAAGACTGAAATTTGGATTTACAATCATATCATCGTGATTCCTTACGTTGATAGGGATGTTAAAACCTTAACTATATGTGATGAATGATAATGTGGGGGAGAAGAGTATTCCAGAATTGTTTTCATGAAACTGATGATCACTACACTGCCAATGAGGGAACTCATTCCCTTATATATACCTCTGAGAGTCCCAGGGAATTATGTAGTCATCTTAGGGGGGGGGGGGGGGGGTTAATTAGAGGTGACTAAATTTTACCTATTAAGCTCAACATAAACTATTATTTTATTTAATTTAATAAAAACCATTTTATTACCTTGGATGTATTGATCTTTAGTATGAACCCTCGCCACTTTTACCTTATGCTATGTAGATAATGTAAAGTAAATAGTACATTAGGATTTTTTTAATATTTTTCCTTAATATGAGATCTTAATCCTTTCTGTGTTGAATCCTTTCGATTTATATATTTCTACTAAAAATATTTTCAACAATTAAAAATGGTTTAGGAATTTATCATCCTAAAACCACTATCCATGTTGAACATATAGTCTCCTTCCTAGATCATTATACTAGCATGCTACTAGTTGAGCTATATCCTAAAAATATCCTCTTATCTCTTAATAGAAACATTGTTTTTTTATACTAGAACCACCGGTCTTCGATATTTATTCATGAAATTCCTCATAGATGTAACTTTGATCGATTTATATATTATGTTTTACTAAAAATTCATGTCATCCTATCCCCCTTTTGGTAAAATGATCTTTTGTAGATTTCACTGCCTTAAACATCAAATTATTTAACATCCACAAGTTAGTGCTTGGTTTCAATCTGGATTTCCTCCTTCCAATATTTGGGATTTGAATAACACACTCAGTACTTCAGAACTTCAAGATTCAATCATCTCAAACTTCCAGAGTTGTGTTCTTCCAATGGAAGCACTTAATTAGATTCTTCCACTCTTTGATAATAAAAATTCATTCAATTTTATTCTCTAAAATTATAAAAAACACAAGTGTTATCCCAAAATTATTTATCCAACATTACTATAATAAATGTGGTTAATAATTGAGATTTAATTTGAAATTTCCACCTTTATAAATCTTGAATCAACAAGATTTAATTCCTTATAATGATATTAGGATTTGACTTCATTAAATATCTCACAAAACATTGTATCAATAATCTTCAACTATTCCTCAAAAATCAACTTGTATCATGACATTTTCATATGTTAATATATAAATTGGAACATCCTTCATGGAATTATCATAATTTTTAACATCATTACAATCTAAATTACTTCTAAAATCTTCTAGTAAATGTTTTTCCATTGAAGTCACTTTGTTGTTTCTAGTTTTACTTTGCCTCAACATAATCTTCTGAAACATTTATTATTTCAAAAATTCTTCATCTTGATTCATGATATTACAATGGTATCCATCCAATGGACCATTATTTAGTACAAACATGGCCTCCATATTCTTATTCTGATTGAATCAACTCCACCAACATCCTAACAAATCATCCTTCAACTTTCGATGTTCTGGCCTTTCATTTATTTGGACCCAAATAAGCTTCATGATTCAGTTAAGTCTTCTCATCAAATCACCTGTATCCTATGATTTATCCTTCCATAAATCGATATTATTTGGATTTTTCACATGGTATTTACTCAAGAATGATCTTCTAATCAATATTTCTTTGACCTAATTATATTCATACTTTTGATTGAATTAGCCTCTAACATTTGACACACATTGCTTCAATGCATCGGGAATTCCTAAACTCCTTAATTTGGACTAGTCACTTTTATATCAATTACAATTTATGCTTCATATTTACTTTAACTAAATTTTATTATCATATATGACTATATTTAATTCTAGTTCATTGACCTTTAGTCCTAGTTATAGTTGTTCTTCCATCTTAGCATCATCCTTATCTTAAGACTCTTTACATGTTCCTACTCATTCTTCCAGTGATTTCTTATTTCTTATATTGATGATCAATGTAATGGTAACTTCAAAACTCTATTATTATTTACACAAATCCTAAACTTATAGAAATAAGCATTTTTTAATTCAACTAAACTTGTATTACTATTGGTATTCCTCTAAAGTGATGTTCTTCGGATGAATTTGTAATTCTAAAACCTTTAGTGGTTTGGGATTCTCAACTTGTAATTATGGAGACATTAAATTTATGATAAAACTACCGTATCATATATATTTGATGAAATCATAAATATCCTCCCCTAATATTCTTCTAGAACCCCCCTTTTAGATTTTCAACACTTCAGTAGTTCAGGTTTAATAACATACATGAAACACAATCTTCTGGAAATCATTTAGCATATCATGTTCATCATAGCATCTAGTATTTCAACACTTTATTCCTTTACCATTTACGTGGTAGAAAATATCATCATAAGGTAAAGGTAAGCTTAAATTACTTAGGAATAAATCATAGTGACTTGATTAATTCTTCAGTGTGGTTCATCCTTTCGATAATCCTATTTTAATATTTCTTCATTAATTATATTCTGAGGGTTTTATCTTCAAGATTATTTTATTAAGAATATCTTTTTGTATCTTATAATGGTTCATCTATTAGTATACTCTTCTTCAATTTGTATCAAATATTCACTTTTAGGAAATCTACTATCTTTTTTAGATATTACTATAATGTTTTAACAAAATTGATTCTAATAAATTCAAAAATATTTTTCTGATGAACACATCTTCGCTAATAACTAAGATTTCCAAACTTCTCATCCGGGTCTTCAGTCTTACCACCTTCTAGAACAGACTTATTCAACATGAAATGTTTGTTGATATTTCTTATTCATCCTTTATCACTAATCATAAATATGATGTGGATAAACTCAATATATATTTTGATGTGAATGGAAGATTATTGATATAATATTTTCCATTTATTTATCCATCCCTCATCAGTACCAACTCAACATATCTTTAATAGTTATAGTCTTATTCTATGATAAGATATTGTATATATGGTGTTCGTGATTTTGACGGTTCCCCCATACAAAAAAAAAATTTAGTGGACGTTATTTTGGAACATCCCTAAAAATTTTCTTTCAAATTACGCATTAAATATTCTACAAACTATTGAAAATAAATAAAATATATCATTATCATCCGATGGGAACATAACTATCCTTGATTATCCTCATTTAATGAATAATTCATTGAATATATGAAATGTATAAGGTGTCATCAAATGGAACCTGTGAATTATATCCCATTGGATAATCCATTTAAATCATTAAATATATATGAAATACCAGTTTAATCCATTCATTATGGATTAGAAACTAAAGTAAAACACATGGTAAGAAGGTGGTTGATTCATATACTTCATTAATGTCATCATAATGCCTATTGTATGATACAGGCAGGAAAGGGATCTTATACCATTCATAAAATTTATACATATCATATACTATGATATCAATCTCATGGATATCACATCATATGATATTGATGTATCATATTATACAATACACATTATTTTTGCGCACATCCAAAAATCTCAAACTTATAGATAAATATTATAAGGAATTAATGTAAAACATCACTACTCATTAAGAGTGCATCAAAAATTTCTTTTGGACATTGTTTCAGGAAATCTCATCATTTTGCAATAAAAAGTTTGTCCAAAACATAATCCTTATACAAATTACTAATAGTGAGACCCTTCAATCCTTAAAAGCGTTGACAATATATAAGAAATCCTTATTTGATAGATATAATCCAAGAGAAGCCTCTAAAAAGTTTCAGTGCTACTCAAGCTATTAAGGTGTATGGTGTAATCATTATTAAACATACTCATATACCAATATAATAATTCCCACCACAAGATATATCAAATAAAGAATATGTATTCCTATAACATCCCTTTTACCATGACATCAACTAACCACTAGACATGGAAAACTTTAACTCAAGTACATTCCATCTCATTCATTCATGATTCTCTAAATAATTAACCAAGTAAATAAATACATAAAATTTAATTCATCTAATAGATGGGAACATCAAATGTTCCTCATCCATGTAGCTAAACCGATCATATGTGACTAAAATAATCATATTCATTAATTTCCTCAATTTAATTAACTCAAGGGATATATTTTATTTATTTTTATACAGGTGGAAAAATAAATTCTTGGCTGTAATCAAATCAACAACATGATAAAAAACACTCCAAACCAATATCTGATTATCTAAGTCACTTTTGACTTACATAATAAAGGTATCATAGTATAAAGGCTCAAATACATGGTATTTCACCATCCTTATCTAATGAATATTGATAAAAGTCATACATTCCAAAGTATATTGACGATGATATGAAATTTCATGAGATATACATTAGTGGGCAACTCAATGTAATAAGTCTCTACTTATTACCTAATTTATCTATTATATGCATCTCATATAAATCTCTTTTTAAAAATTATAAAAAAAATTCATGATAATATTAACATATCATCATAACCCATTAATCTCCATGATTATCACTAATTATAAATTACTCAGTGTCACACATTGAGGAGATATTATCATTTGAATTTTTATGTAGAGTAAATTTTAGAACAGATAAATGAATGATGAATAAATATTTCATTTATTATAAAAGAATGATATATTTATAAGAATTACAACCAATCTATCATGTTTCTAACTCCCATATATTATATATGACCTTTTTATTTTATTTATAGAATTGGTTTCATCAATAGATCTACTACGTTGTCCTGTCTAGCATCCCATAAGATCTTATGATTTCCCCAATCAATGATCTCACATATGATATGATATTCTCAAAGGATGTGTTTGGTCCTTTGGTGAGACTAGGGTTCCTTTTCCTAAGTTATAACTCCATTGTTTTCATTATAATTCTCAATATCTCCCTTAATGTTAGAAACATCTTCTATTTTAGTAATGAACATAATGATCGAAACAACTTCTTTTATAGTAACTAACACGGTGATATACTATGAATATGTTTTCGAGTACACTGTGGTGGATTATTTATAACTATTCCAATTAACATATGCACCATTTAGAAAAAACACGAAACTATATTGAGATTTCATATAATCTCCATCATATTTGAAACTTTCATATGTGCAACCATTTAAACAGAACTCATTATATCCTTCAAATACTAAGAACATATATAGAGTCCTTATTAATTACTTAAAAATGTATTTCATAATATTTCAACAACTCTCAGTAGAATTATATTGGTATTTACTAGTTATAATTAAATCATAGGAACCATCAAGTTGAGTACATAACATGACATACATGATATATCCTATGGTATATGCATAGGAAATTCCATCAAACCCTTTTAATTAATTAAATGGACCACGATTCATTCTATGATCTATGCAATGTAACACTATTAAAAACCCCTTATAGGACATATCCATGTTAATACTCTATCAATTTATCAATTTAAGTGTCTAGAATAGGTCTAAGAATATTCTTAGATCTATCTCTATAAATATTTCTACCTAGTATATTGGATGGTTAACCCATGTATTTCATTAAGAATAATTTACCCATCTACATCTTCACCGAGAAAAGTAGCAGTATTAAATTTTTAATAAGTATCATTTAATCTACATAAAATATAAATAACTCTAAATAATCCCACTAATATTATGGTATGCATTAGATTAATTTGTATTCTTTATGAAACTAAACCCAGTTATTGCATTATCAAACTAGATAACCCAACTCTGAGAACCTTGATCCAATCCATAAATGGATTAATATAGTTTTCATATCTTAAAAATATCATTTAGAACATAAAAAACTTTTGTATGTACCACATACATGTCCTAAACTAAATTATTATTAAGGAAAGTAGTTTTGAAACCCGTGTGATATATCTCATAATCAAAATAAACTACTATGTCTATCAAGATATGAATTGAATTTATTATTGAAATAGGTGAAAATGTTTCTTCAGAGTAAATACCATGAATCTTCCTATAAATTATTACAAATAGGTGTGATTTATAGGTATACACTATTTTTGAGTCATATACATTATATTTTGTTTTGAAAATCAAGAACACTCATGATTTAATTCATCTTAACATGGTTTTTGGTGTTTTAAGTGTTTTTGGTGTGGAGGACTGATTTTTTGGTAATTGTAAATAAAGATATTTTGGCATGAAAATATATAGGATTTAATTTTTATTCCATACTATTTTCAATGGATGTATGCGAACTATAGTGATATTTTATTAACCTCATTAGAAGATGTGATGTTATACTGAATTCATTGGACATTGATGAAGATGATTCTAATTCTATTACAATTGATCCCAAATATTGTGAATTCCTACAATTTAGGGATTTACTATAAAAATCACCACATATTTTAGGACTGGAAGAAGAGGTGCATACACACTATTGATATTGAAATAACTTGAAGTATATAATGAGTTATTTTCATGAGAGAGCTTCTAACTATATTTAGTTTTTTTATGTTTTCTATAAGAGTTAAAATGATAGGTTTTCATTATAAAACTTGTATCATTTATTTTTTACTTCATGATTTTATGATCCTTTGAGACTTAGAGATTACAAGAAGGAAGTTAGAGCTTTATTAGATACTTTTAGATAATGAGTTTCTAGTTTTTAGAATTTGATATACTACTAATTGGGTCCATCGAGGGATTTCAATAGAAATACATATCCAAGATTTTGTTTTATAGAATTATATTGATAACATTCTATGGGTTATGTTGATGGATTCTAGGTTATTGGAAGAAATTCCCTTTGATAGGTTAAAGTTGAGGATACCTATAATCAAGTCTCAAATATTTTTTTGTACTTTGGATAAAAGTATGGTTTATAATTTTTTTAAGGGTAATTGATTTATGAATTACTACTCTATGTTTTGTTAATTTCCATTGTACATACTACTTTGTGTGGTTTATTTTTAATATTTGAATTTTATTGTTCTCATAAATTCATAAAATGAGATAATATTTAATATCAACTACACGTAATTTTTCTAATTTGATATTTTGTGGGTATATTATTAATGGGTTCATTATAACTTTGTGTTTTTATTTTTTTAATTTGAGGAGGTGAAAATTTTTAATTCCTATTTTACCATAATTCTCCCTCTTATATTTTACCTACTATGGTAACCTAAGAGAATCTCTGGCATCAAAGAGAGTATATTCTCGTATGGGTAAGCCTGATATTATTATTATTATTATTTTTTATCATATTTTGGTTCTCAGTTTCCATACAATAACGTGTTTTAGAAAAAATTTATTTACTATTTTTATGATGTTAGGAATACACATTGACAGTATTAACAATATAAATCCTAATCGACCATTGATTTTCGATGGTAAATACTATGAATATTGGAGATATATAATGGAAAAAATCATTATCAATACTATTTTGGATAATTTTATTATGCTTACTGTTAGTTACAAGACTCCAAAGAAAGTGATTACTTATTTTTCAAGATAAGTGAAAAGTTAATTTAAGTTAAACTTTCATGTTTTAAATACTCTATTACGCTCAATACAACTGAATATATATATATATATATCCATGTTTATTTAAATATAATTCATTTTTCCTATGGAAGAAGTTGAAAATTACACATTTTAGAACATCAAAAGTTCTTGAAAATAAGAGAGTTATGATTAGGGTTGGTTACCAAGAATTTTATTTTATAATTGGTGGAATGTTTTATCAAATGTATCAAAGATCGATGTAAAATGTAAATAGTCTATAATAACATGGGTAAAAATAGATATAAAATGATTAGTAGGTATATAAGGTCATTTATATACTACATAATGAGTGGTAATTTGGTAAGAGTACTATAGAAGATAGAAAATATATTACTAAGTTGAGTCTTGAGGACATTCACTAAATTTTAAAGCAATATGATATTCATTTTAAGAGAGAAGCTATGAAAAAAAATAAAAAATGTTGTTTTATTAACATTTAATTACGGATGATTAAATTATTAATCTTTTAATTATAATATAATCTCATGTAAAAAATGTTCAAAAAGGACTTTTTATGATAATGGTTTGGAACCTATGAATGGTGAATATAGTAATATGGAAAGAAGATTGTTAAAAAAACACAAATTCTGAACATAAAAGAAAAAAAAAGAAATATAATAGAGATTCATCAGAACCTAATTTATATGATTGTATTAGTCCTTCAAACAATATACTAGACTGTACAGAGCTAATGAAAAGTGATTTAATGAATTATAAGAAATAAACTAAGAGCAAGGATAATGATATTTTGAAAGTATTAGATATTTAGAGTGAAAGTGGAGGTGAAACTACTTATGATTAGCCATCAGGTAAACGTAAGTATAATAGGACGATTACTAGATTTTATGAAAATATAAATTTTTTTAAGAATGTAATGTTTTTAGGGGAAAAGTTAACAATGATGAAAATCTATCACAATATTCCTTGAATAATTTTTTGGAAGATTTATCCATTGAGGATGGTGATGATGAGAGTTCATATTTTTCCAATGATGAAGATATAAAAACTTAGAAATATGATAAGATGAAATCATATGTTTTTTAGTGTGAAAATCTTAATTAGAAACAGTAAAAAAAATACTCAATTCTTATAGATGAAGTTTCTAAAAGAGGGTAAAATTTTACTAAGTATGATCTTTAATTGACCCAAATAAGAATATATAATTATAATATGGTACTAGATTGGGGTAATATGAGAATTTAGGCACGTAATTTAAATTCTGATAATAAAGGAAAAGGATTATTCATATCATTAGAATATGTAAAGAATAAAATAGATAATATTTTTGTTTAGAGTAATAAATGAAAGAATATATCATTCTCACAATATGATAAAACATTTATAAGACTAAAATATGATATTTAACATTTGAAGAAGAAACTATCCATCTTTACTAATGGTAGAAAATATCTTGATAAACTTTAGGGTAATATTAATCAATCTAAAATAAATACATCACGAATTGGAAATCAATCCTTAAAAATTATAGATTATCAATCAAAACACTTTTTTCATAATCTATAAACCTTTTTCACTATGTGTTAGAGTGGATGATATTGGAGGAATAATTGTTCCTTGAATTCAAATAAATATTTTAGAATTACTTGAGCCATTATTTCAAAAAACGTTTCTACTTATGAACATCAAAAACCAAAAAAAATATGGGTTCCAAATTTACATTTTAAAATACTTTTATATTGAAGAAGGAAAATCCTGTAAAGACCTTATTTTTGAATAAATTAAACTATTATATATTAAAACCCGAATAATTATCATGGGTACCTAGTAATTTTTTTATGTTTGAGAAAAACCACTTATTTTATGAGTTTATTTATTTCTATGTTTCAAATATTTTTATGTTTACATAATAACTTTTTTTGATTACTTTGATTCTTATAGAATTAGTGTTTTATTTATTTATATAAATTTTTATATAGTAAAATTTTAATTACTGTAGAGTTTAATAATTATATAATTATATATAAAACCATCCTTTAAAGAAGAAGACCATCTCAGTTTATCTAAATCAAACATATATTACATTTTTTCTTTTTTAAACCAATAAATATTTGGAGGAATTATTATTTTAATTTGAATGAAAATTCATTTGATGTTTCAGTGGAATTTTATAGCATGGAATTAAATAAATTTTGAAAATAATCCTTTTAATGAGTTATTAAATCATTTTCTTTGGTGATAAAAATTTTACTCCGTCTAATCAAAGTTAATCACTAGTGACTGTTTATTTCTTCTAACTATTATATAAAGTAAATAGATCCAAATTTGTTTGGTTGTATTCATTTAAAAAACACTGATGGGTATTTCATTAATTTTTTGAATTACTATTCATCTTTTTATTGTGGAATGAAATCATCCAGGGAAATTTCTACAAGGGAATTTTTTAGAAAGGTTGATATACTCAGAGATATTTTTAGAGAGTGATTTTATATTGAATGATATTATTAGGTTTCAATTATGGTATTTTGTAGCTTTTCCACGATAAAACTTTGAGTTTAAACCTTTTTTAATCTAAGATTTTTACAGTTCTACTATGTATATATAATCATATAGTGAGAATAAGGTAATACATTTTACCTACAATCCTAATTTCACTATAACTCTTATAATATATTTTGAACTAATCAGAATTACATTTGAATAAGAATATATTTTTATAAACCACACATTTCAAGAGGTTTTTGTTTCATTTTCTACATCTTATGATGGGGAAAGTCTATTCTTTTTAAAGTAAAAAAAATTTAAATAAAGATTCATCTTAGAACAAAATAAAAAATAAAATTTCAATAGTTAAAATAAGTTTTATTACCAATAAAATTTGATAAATATAAAATTAAAATATAGAATGTTTATTTATTATATTTCCTTATCAATATCTATATGTTTATAATTGTGAAGTATATTTGGACTTACATCAAGGCTATACACACTAGTATGGTAAGGTTTACTTTTTGTTTGCAAAACTGAGGGTTGAATAGTGTTATCATGAAGCTCTCAGAAAATAAAGGTGTTAATAATGAAGCTCATTGCAAAAAATTAATGAAAAATATTATTATTTTGGAGATAATATATAGGTTATATTAATGTATGATCTTAATGAAAAGAAGTTTATAGATTTTTTTTATTATAACTTCTATAGATATTCATAAATCCTCTAAAAAAAGTATGAAAAAGGAAGAGTATTATAAGTTTCATATACTAAAAAATATACTCCATTGAAGAAGTAAAAATGTGTATAATTTAATGTTCAAAATATTGATGTTCAAAAATATAAATTTTCTTATAAAGAATAATTTTAGAGGTTAGTTGATGAAATTAATACAATTGATTATAATTAATTTATTCTATCATAAACCGATTCCCATACCCTTGAAATTAATCGACTAGTAGAAGATAATGTTTAGATGACGAAAAATAAAATGGGAAAAAATATTAACAAATAGGTAATGATGTTGGATCTGAATATACGGATTACACACAAGAGGGGGGGTGAATTGTGTCTTTTCAAAATTATTACAATCTCTTCAATTTAGAAAAATTCTGTCCACTATGCTTTAGCACGATTAAATACGCAGCGGAAAAAGTAAAAGCATGAACACACGGATGTATAGTGGTTCGGGGAACAGAAGGCCCCTAGTCCACTCCACCAACGCTCAAATCCACGAGCTTGGTGATTTTCACTATCTGGTCCTCGTTTCCACAGACCTGTTCACAACTGAGTACAGGCAGTTGACACCTTTACAAGTTTCAGGCAAACACAGCCTTCCTGGTTCAAACACGAACCCACACAGCTTAGAACGAGAAGCTGATCACTCAGAAATAAAAAGGGTTTCGATAAAGAAAACACTTCTCCAGTTGTTCTTCCCAATTGCAACAGAATGCAATTGACAGTAGATAGATCGTCGTCTTCAGAAAATAAAGATCTGTAATCAAAACAGTTCTGAGTCGATCCAGTTGCAATAGATATTACAAGAAACTTCACAACTTCAGCAGCAGTAGATTCACAACAGATAGTCGATGTAGAACACGTGAATCTGCTATCAAGATCTTCCTTCAGTAATAAAGGTTTTACACTTCTTCTTGATCACCAGAAAAGAACGCCTTCACACAGTCTCTGTTTCTTGCTCGTTAAAAGATCAATCTATATATTTCATACACTTTCCTGTGTATATATATATCCGAAGTTTCCAAGATAGAACATATATATTCAAATCTGAGAAAATCTTCCGCATAAATAGATCCATGAAAATCTCCTTTAGATTCGCGATATATAAAAAAAATGAAATAACAGAGCCGTTGTAACTCCCCTGAAGAATCGGCATAAAAAGCTCTGTTTAAATCAATCATTAATCCGTTGAAAATCGTCTTTGATTCAGTCAAAGTCGTACTTAAGAATCGGCTCGAAATCTGCTTAATAATCCGCCTGTTTGACCAATGCAAAAGGAAATATCGTCTGTCAAAAATATCCCGACGCCAAACGTAGGGTTGATGACGTGGCTCCAAACGTAGGGTTCACAAACGTAAGGTTCAGAACGTAAGGTTCAGAACGTACATACTTTATCTTCAGCATTCAAACGTAGGGTTGATCATCCATACTTTGTCTTGCTTCAACTCTCCAAAGAACGTACGGTTGATTATAAAAGTAAGGTTGATGATCCATACTTTTGAGAAACAAACTCAACACTGAAAACTAACGTACGATTTCTCTTCCATACTTGTCCAACAACAAAAACGTAAGGTTCCTTCCAAACGTAATGTTCTTCTTCTATACTTTTCAACAACGTAAGGTTCATTAACCATACGTTTCAAAATAACGTAAGGTTCCTTAACCATGCGTTTCTTTTAACATAAAAAGTAAACTTTTAATCCATACGTAACGTTCATCAACGTAGGGTATGAACAGTGATTCCAGTACGCGCAAAAACTGATCTCGCGCTACAGTGATTCCAGAACGCGCTAAAATTGATCTCGCGCTACAGTGATTCCAGAACGCGCTAAAATTGATCTCGCGCTACAGTGATTCCAGAACGCGCTAAAATTGATTTCGGAATAAATGAAGTATGAAATCTCGTTATATGAAATAAATAAATAAATAAATTCCTGCAAAATACTCAACGAAATAATTAGTAAATAATTAAGGGTATTTGTGAGCATCAAAATCATCATAAAGAGACAGAGTATTATTTAAAATAATCTCCCCCTTTAAAAAACATTATTTTGAATTGTTTGAAAACAATACATTGCTCAACAATCTCCCCCTTTTTGATGATCACAAAACCCATAAAATAATAGAACTAATTTAATTGCAATCTTTATTGAAAAAATTAGTTTTATAAAATTTTAGAATTTTGAAAGGATTAAAACAATATTTAACTATAATAAAATTTCTCCCCCATAAAAATAAATTTTCAGCTAAAAATAGATAAAAGATAAATGTCGTATATATCCAAATTCTCCCATATATCCAAATTTCTTCATAGGAAACAAATGAATTTAAATGTTGTGTTTATCCAAATTCTCCCCCTTTTTGTGATATCAAAAAGAATGAAAAATTACGGATTTGAACACATTCAATATTGTACTGAACTATAAGTAAATGCTATAATTAACTGTGTATGAATAAGTGAATTTGTTATACTGGCTAACTCAATCATAAATCAATAAACAACAAAACAAAAAAAAAGTAAGAAAAGAATTTTCATTTACAAGCTGTTATATATAAACGATTGTGATATACAGAGGAATCAAGGTTCATAGATAAGACAGGGAAAAAGGTGTCTATCTCCTTTGAATCGCGGTCTATATCTCTGTAAACTGTTCTCTGAGCCTCTTCATCATCCCATCTCCTAACTTGATGATAAGATCTCTGTTCTCTCGAGTCATATGAATATCTTCAATCAAATTAACTCTAAAAAACTCATGCATTCATTCTTCTTTTTCAACAAAAAGAGCCAGGTTTTCTGATAACTGATTCAAAAGAATCCTAATCGGTTGCTCTCCAGATGTCAACTGATCCACTAAAAATCTCTGATATTCTAGAAAAACTGACAAAGGGGCACTATTACACTGAAGATCGTGTAATCTGTCACTCATATTGCTCATTGCTGCAGTAATTGCTTGAAATTTCCGAATCAAATCAGGTGAAGAGCCTGATCCACTCACAGCACTGTTTGCAACAGATTCAAATTTATTCTCCATGTAAATCTTCAACTCAGATAAATCATCTTTCTTTACCATCTCTGATTTTAACTGATCAACAGCATACAGCATATCAGCCTTAAACAAATCTACTTCCTGTCTTGAAACAGTACATTCTTTCAGCTTCTGAAACTTCAACTGCTCTAAGTTCAGAGAATTTCTGAGACTAACATTCTCAGATTCTAACTGAGAGATACGCTTGTACAACTCAACAACTTCTTCTTTTCTCGAATCAGGGGCACCCTGTGCTCGATTCTCATGTCCAGAATTAGGTTGATGAAGCAGGGAAAGTGGTAAGGAATCTGCATCTGACTGTTCTTTGTCCTTGTCCTGACAAGGTTGATCCACTGAACTATCTTTTGAAGCCTGAAACTCTACCACTGAAAAATCTTCCTGAAGTACCTCTGTATTAGCTTCAGAAGTATGTTCATTACGAACAGTAGTCTCTCTGACTTTTACTGATTGGTCAAGAACAATATTTTCATGTAAATCTTGAGGTCGGGCCACTTCTTCACCAGGCACTGCCTCCATAAGTTGTTCTTGTTGAATTACTTTTTCAACAGTCACAGCAGCAGATTGAGGTTCTTTTTGAGTTTCTGTTTGAGCTGCTGGTTCCTCTATCGGTGCAGTCTGCTCCACAACAGCTTCTCTCACAAATGAATAAGAAAATAACGGTTCAGAGGATTTCAAGGCAGGAGAGATAATTTCTTCATCAATTGACCTCTTCCTTCTAGATTGAAGTCCTTCTTGACTTCTCTCTTCCTCAACTTCCTCCATCTCAAAACGAATTCTCCTTGCCACTGTACTAACTCTTGATTCTGCTTGTCCCTCCTTGGACTTAGCCGGTTGAGCCTGAGCACTCTCCGAGTTTTCCTCAGCTCCAACAGGTAAGAGTTTTCCTTTAATTGTGCTCCAGAAGTATCCTACTTTCCTCAAAGTTCCAGCATTAAAAACATTTCTGTGGTGACATTTCACCCCAGCATCTACCAATCCGATCATTCCTCTTTTAAACAAAAACAAAGAAATGAACCTTCCATAAGGGAAAAAGGTCATTCTTGCTTCACTCTGACAGCAGTAACTCAGATATCTTATCATAAACCAAGGAAAATTAAACTTAATATCACACATCAGACGATACATTATGTACATGTCCGGGTATAGGATTTTCTCCATCTCAGCCATTCTTGGTGCTAAACCAGTCTGAACAAATTTTACCAAAATTTTCTGATCGGGCTCCAAATCCTTAATAAACATCTTCTTTATCACTCTGGTTCCAAACAGAAAAGACATAATGTCTTCAGAATTATGTACAGAATCTCCAATATTCCGTAAATCGAAATGAAAAACTCCTTCATGAGGGCAGTTAAGAATTTTACTTATCTCTACATATGATATTGAAAAGTCCTTATCCTCTATTTGATCCAATAAACTATCCTCTGTATCTCCAAGGCTAAACTGAACAGTTCTAAAGAAATTTCTCATTTCTGCCTCATATAGAAACTCAGAATTTTCACTATTAAAAGCTTGCTCAAGGATTTGAAACGACAACGCTTGCTTCAACAGTAAATTAGTTTCAAACAGCCACTCTAAATCTATGACTTTACCTTGCAGTATTTTCCAACTAACTACCTTAGGTTTCTTTGTAGCACTGCTCTCGGCTTCATCTGGACGGTTAGTCTTTTCCATTCCAACAACGATTTCTGAAGGTTCGTAAGTTTAGGGTTTGAAGATTCAGAAAAGGGTTTTGGAGCAGATGTGCAGTTTTAGGTTTTCGAAAGGGTTTCCGAAAAAGGTGAAGCAGTTTAGAAGGTGAAACGGTTCTGACAGCCTTGATTCCCGTGTAATCACTAATCATTACTTTTATTTAAAACAAAATAAAATTACTTATAGCGGGAAACAGAAATTAAGCAGAATTCGAAAACAGAATAAGATTTAAAAAAAAACTATTTAAAATTAAATAAACCTAACTCCCCCCTTAATAAATTCAAACCTTGCCGTGGGAAGTGGTTTAGTAAAAATATCTGCTAATTGATTTTCTGTATTTACAAATTCTAAAAATATATCCTTTTTAAACACATGATCTCTTAAAAAGTGATGTCTTATATCAATGTGCTTAGTTCTAGAATGACTAATAGGATTTTTTGAAATATTAATTGCACTAGTATTATCACATAAAATAGGTGTATTATTGAAATTTAATCCAAAGTCCATAAGAGTGTTTTTCATCCACAACACCTGTGCACAGCAACTACCTGCAGACACATATTCTGCCTCGGCTATTGACAGGGCAACTGAGTGTTGTTTCTTACTAGACCATGATACTAAAGACTTCCCTAAAAAGTGACATGTTCCTGAAGTACTCTTCCTATCTAATCTACAGCTTCCAAAGTCAGCATCTGAATATGAAATTAAATTAAAATCAGAGGTTTTTGGATAAAGCAGAGATTGATAAATAGTACCTTTTAAATATCTAAAAATTCTTTTAACAGCAGTTAAATGGGATTCTTTGGGATTTGATTGAAATCGAGCACAAAGACATACTGAATACATTATATCTGGTCTACTAGCAGTAAGATATAACAAACTACCAATCATACCTCTATATAACTTGTTGTCCACTGATTTTCCAGTTTCATCCAAATCAATTTTTATATTAGTACACATAGGAGTTGTAAATGGCTTGCTATTTTCAAGTCCAAATTTCTTAAGTAAATCAGTAATGTATTTGCATTGATTTCAAACATTTCCAAAATCTTTTTGAAATATTTGAAGACCCAAAAAGAAATTTAATTCTCCCATCATACTCATTTCAAATTCTTTTTGCATTAATTCTGAAAATTCATGACAAAGAATTTTATTGGTTGATCCAAAAATTACATCATCAACATAAATTTGAACCAACAAAACATTATTTTTCACAGTTTTCTTAAAGAGTGTTGGATCTGCCAGTCCAACAGTAAAATCATTTTTCAAAAGAAAAGAACTTAGTCTTTCATACCAAGCTCTAGGTGCTTGTTTAAGGCCATAAAGAGCTTTAGTAAGTTTGAAAACAGAATCTGGTTTTTGAGAATTTTCAAAACCAATAGGTTGCTCAACATAAACTTCCTCCATTAAATAACCATTTAAAAAGGCAGATTTAACATCAATCTGAAATAATTTAAAATTCATATAAGATACATAGGCTAAAAGGATTCTAATGGCTTCTAACCTGGCTACAGGTGCAAAGGTCTCATCATAATCTATTCCTTCTTCTTGATTATATCCTTTAGCTACTAATCTTGCTTTATTTGTAGTTATTATCCCTTGATCATCCTGTTTATTCCTAAAGACCCATTTAGTTCCTATTACTGGATAATCATGTGGTCTTTCAACTAATTCCCAAACCTTATTTCTCTTGAACTGGTTCAATTCATCCTGCATTGCTATTACCCAGCTCTCATCATCTAAGGCTTCTTCTATGGTCTTAGGTTCTTGTTGGGATAGGAAAAAGAGAATTCAACTATGTTTCCAAGGTTTCTTCTAGTTTGAATACCAGTCTCTAAGTCACCTATCACAGATTCTAAAGGGTGATTCTTTAAGGTTCTAGACTGTCTAGGCATTACATTCAAAGGTTCTTCAGTGTCATGTTCTTCTGAACTGGACTGAATTTCTTTTATATCATTTTCAAAATCATTCTTTAAATTCTCAAGTCTCATGTTTTCATTAGAATCAGGTTCATCTATTTGTTCTATCCATTTCTCAAAAGGATCAGATTCATCAAATTTCACATGAACTGATTCTTCAACAATCCTTGACTTTTTATTATAGACTCTATAAGCTTTGGAGGTTGCAGAATATCCTAAGAAAATACCTTTATCAGATTTTGGATCAAATTTACCAAGATTATCTTTGGTATTCAAGATGTAAACCTTGCATCCAAAAACTTTAAAGTAATTTACTTTAGGTTTTCTGTTATTCCATAGTTCATAGGGTGTCTTTTTCAAAATAGGTCTTATTAAAATTCTATTCATTATATAACAAGCTGTATTAACAGCTTCTGCCCAGAAACATATAGGTAGGCTATATTCATTTAACATAGTTCTAGCCATTTCTTGAATAGTTCTATTTCTTCTTTCTACAATCCCATTCTGTTGAGGTGTTCTTGGAGCAGAGAATGTGTGTTTAATACCCATGTTTGAGAAAAAGGAATTAAATTCCTGGTTCTCAAATTCTCCACCATGATCACTTCTCAATGAGATTATATTAAAACCTTTTTCATTTTGAATAGATTTACAAAAACCTTCAAATAAACTAAAAGCTTCACTTTTAAATTTCAAAAAGAAAATCCAAGTAAATCTAGAATAATCATCAACTAATACATAAACATATAATTTACCAGCTAAACTTGCTACTCCTGAAGGTCCAAACAAATCCATATGGATAAGTTCTAGAGGTTTAGTTGGAGCAACTTTATTAACAGATTTGAATGATGATTTGTGTTGCTTGCCAAGCTGACATGCATCACAGAATCTGTCATTTTCAAATTTGAGACTAGGAAAATCAGAAACTAGATGTTTCTTAGATAATTTATGTAAAGCATATATATTGCAATGACCAAGTCTTCTATGCCAGATCCATGATTCACTTATATTAGCAGTTAAGCAGTTTACTTGTTGTTTACACAAGGAATACAAATCCAAATTATAACCATTATCAGTTCTGGGTGCTCTAAACTTAAACAGTTTATCTTTAGAAACAGTACAACTATTGTTAGTAAAATCAACAGTGTATCCATCATCACAGAGTTGAGAGATACTTATCAGATTGTGTTTTAACCCTTGTACATAAAGTACTTTGTTGATTGAGACTGTCTTTGGATCTCCAACTGTTCCAATACCAATAATATTTCCTTTGGCATTGTCACCAAAGGTGACAAGTCCTCCTTCCTTTCGAGTAAGAGAAGAGAAATTAGCTGAAGTTCCACTCATGTGTCTTGAGCAGCCACTGTCCATATACCATATTTCTTTCTTTCTTTGGTGACCTGCTACCTCATCAGTTTCAGCCATGAAACACATATTTGCTTTTAAATTGGCTTCCTCCTTCTCTGAGATTGATTCAGAAGAATTACTTGAGTCTTCAGAAACACTCCAAGTAGCTTTCATAGCTTTCTTGTCTTTCTGCTCATAATCATCTATTTTGAAGAATTTCTTCTTCTTTGCATCTTTCAATTTTGGGCAATCCGGTCTGATATGTCCCATCTTTTTTGCATTCATAACATCTCACTTCCTTGCTATCCTTCTTGAAGGATTTCTTGAAGTCTTTCTTCTTACTGTAGAACTTTCTGAATTTTCTGGCTAGTTGAGCCAGTTCTTCATCCGAATTTGAGGAATCAGAGCTTTCTGATTTAGCACTTACTTCTCTGTTCTTCATCTTTCTATCCTTTTGTTGAGAAGTCACTTTCAAAGTAGTATTTTCCCTTTTTATGTAGACTTTATGCTCATTTACCTCATCTTGCATTTCAGCCTCGTACATCATCAATGTACCAATCAGCTCTCTCATAGTTAGATCTTTAACAGAAGTTGATTGTCTGATTGCTGCAGAGATTCCATTCCATCGAGTAGGAAGTACTCTCAGTACCTTTAACGCTTGATCATCCTGCTTGATTGGTTCTCCTAGAGCTGTTATATTATTGACAATTTCTGTCAATCTTCCATTCATCTGAGTGATGCTCTCTCCTTCAATCATTCTGAAAGTATCGAATTTTAATTTTGCAGTTGCATATCTCATCTGTCTTACATTATCTGTTCCTTCATAAGCAACAGCTATTGTTTGCCACATTTCATATGCAGTCGGGCATTGAGATACTCTGTTAAATTCATCCGGTCCTAGACCACAGATGATTGCATTCATAGCTTTTGAATTCATGTCATACTCAGCCTCTATAGCAGCACTCCATGTATCGGGATTTTCAGGAATTTCATAGGGAGTCAGAATCTTTGAATAGACTTTGTAACCAAGATTTTTCAGATAAATAATCATACGTGATTTCCAGCAGCCATAATTATCTCCATTAAAGTAAGGTGCTCTGACCATTGACATTCCCTCTCTCGTATCAGCCATGATACACTATGTATAATCTTTAAATACTTCTAGCTTGACAAGACTTTAAAAATAAGAAGCTCCTCCTCTGATACCAATTGTTGGATCTGAATATACGGATTACACACAAGAGGGGGGGGTGAATTGTGTCTTTTCAAAATTATTACAATCTCTTCAATTTAGACAAATTCTGTCCACTATGCTTTAGCACGATTAAATACGCAGCAGAAAAAGTAAAAGCATGATCACACGGATGTATAGTGGTTCGGGGAACAGAAGGCCCCTATTCCACTCCACCAACGCTCAAATCCACGAGCTTGGCGATTTTCACTATCTGGTCCTCGTTTCCACAGACCTGTTCACAACTGAGTACAGGCAGTTAACACCTTTACAAGTTTCAGGCAAACACAGCCTTCCTGGTTCAAACATGAACCCACACAGCTTAGAACAAGAAGCTGATCACTCAAAAATAAAAAGGGTTTCGATAAAGAAAACACTTCTCCAGTTTTTCTTCACAATTGCAACAGAATGCAATTGATAGTAGATAGATCGTCGTCTTCAGAAAATAAAGATCTGTAATCAAAACAGTTCTGAGTCGATCCAGTTGCAATAGATATTACAAGAAACTTCACAACTTCAGCAGCAGTAGATTCACAATAGATAGTCGATGTAGAATACGTGAATCTGCTATCAAGATCTTCCTTCGGTAATAAATGTTTTACACTTCTTCTCGATCACCAGAAAAGAACACCTTCACACAGTCTCTGTTTCTTGCTCGTTAAAAGATCAATCTATATATTTCATACACTTTCATGTGTATATATATATCCGAAGTTTCCAAGATAGAACATATATATTCAAATATGAGAAAATCTTCCGCATAAATAGATCCATGAAAATCTCCTTTAGATTCGCGATATATAAAAAAAATGAAATAACAGAGCCTTTGTAACTCCCCTGAAGAATCGGCATAAAAAGCTCCGTTTAAATCAATCATTAATCCGTTGAAAATCGTCTTTGATTCAGTCAAAGTCGTACTTAAGAATCGGCTCGAAATCCGCTTAATAATCCGCCTGTTTGACCAATGCAAAAGGAAATATCGTCTGTCAAAAATATCCCGACGCCAAACGTAGGGTTGATGACGTGGCTCCAAACGTAGGGTTCACAAACGTATGGTTCAGAACGTAAGGTTCAGAACGTACATACTTTCTCTTCATCATTCAAACGTAGGGTTGATCATCCATACTTTGTCTTGCTTCAACTCTCCAAAGAACGTACGGTTGATTATAAAAGTAAGGTTGATGATCCATACTTTTGAGAAACAAACTCAACACTGAAAACTAACGTACGGTTTCTCTTCCATACTTGTCCAACAACAAAAACGTAAGGTTCCTTCCAAACGTAATGTTCTTCTTCCATACTTTTCAACAACGTAAGGTTCATTAACCATACGTTTCAAAATAACGTATAGTTCCTTAACCATACGTTTCTTTTAACATAAAAAGTAAAATTTTCATCCATACGTTACGTTCATCAACGTAGGGTATGAACAGTGATTCCAGTATGCGCTAAAACTGATCTCGCGCTACAGTGATTCCAGAACGCGCTAAAATTGATCTCGCGCTACAGTGATTCCAGAACGCGCTAAAATTGATCTCGCGCTACAGTGATTCCAGAACGCGCTAAAATTGATTTCGGAATAAATGAAGTATGAAATCTCGTTATATGAAATAAATAAATAAAATAAATTCCTGCAAAATACTCAACGAAATAATTAGTAAATAATTAAGGGTATTTGTGAGCATCAAAATCATCATAAAGAGACAGAGTATTATTTAAAATAATCTCCCCCTTTAAAAAACATTATTTTGAATTGTTTGAAAACAATACATTGCTCAACAAATGATCCTTTTAAAAAAGAATTTGAACAGTATGTTTCACTAGAGGAATCATCAGTTCACTGATCTAATTTTGTGACTTTATTTCCTATCATATTTTAATAGAACGAATTCAATTAATTATAAGCTCCAAGTATTTCAACATATTACTCATTAAGTTCATGTAAAGCTAAGAATAAAAGTCCATCGTATGTTACAGATGGGTAAAATCAAGTAGATGTTATAAAATTTTATTAGTTGATCAATAATGTGGATAAAAATCCTGTTAAAGATAATGTCCCATAGGATTAAATAAATGTTAATAAGGACACAGTTGATGAATCTTATAATATATTAGAATCAACTAATAGCTCAGAACCATATGAATTTAATTAAACAATGACTCTCATAATAGAATATTAAAAATATAGAAACTTTTAAAAATATTCTAGAACATAATATTAGGGTAAATAAGATTCTATATAAACTGGTTTGTTTGTAATAAGAAAATGTATATAAAAAATTATCAATTCTGTGGTTAAAAATAAATGAGGTCAAGAAATTGTTAATGAAGAATATATATTTTATTCCTATACGCTGAGAAACTTTTAATGTAATGTGAAGTCTCTAGGAAAATATATCAAGATCATTAATGACCATAAAGTTTTTCTTTACAATGATCGTGAGTAGTTATTTAAGTGGAGCTGATAATGTGAATAATTTTTTAAAGGCCATGGATAAAGTCTATATCCACAATATTAATCGATTGAGGAATTAAAGAAGTCATATTTTTTTAGAATAACCAGATAGAGTAAAAAATTCATAAGATATAAGTTCAATAATAGATATTAGAGGAACAGATATAAAAGTTATCAGAACAAGTGGTTCAGTTGGAAGATAAAAAAAGGTAGACAAAGAATAAAAAACATAAGATCAAGAAAACTGAAAAAATATATTTTTCAATTTTTTTAATGTACTTATTTATTCTTCTAGTGATATTAAATATATAAACTAAATTATTTTATGATCTTAGATGATTGATAATTATTTTAATTTTTAATTTTCGATTGATTATGATTGTTTATTCAAGTATTTTATTAAGGGGGGGATGTTTATCTATTTTCTCAATGTTTTTAATATCTAACTTTTTTATATAACTTTAAATATGATATTTTGTATTAATTCGTTTAATTTATATTACATTCATGTTTCAAATTTCTATTTCTTCAATATCTTATCCATATGTTACTCAAATTTTTTAAATTTTGTTCCACAAGTATATTTTATTTTATAATATGTGAATGTTTTTCATTTTGTATGATCTAAAAGGATAAATAATTATTTTTTTATTTTAGGTTCTTATATGGAATATTTAATTCTATTTTATATCTTTTAAGTAGGACGTTTTATTTAAAGTCAATGGTATTTGTTTTTCAAATGAATCTTACATTAAAATTTCAGATTACTACACTTGATTTTTATTTTTTATTTCCTATATTTCTTTTTGAAAATCAAAACGTTAGAGAGATGTTGAATTATTGAATAATTGTTTTATTTAGTGGTGGTTTTTAAAGAATCGATTAAATCAAAAGTTTAATTGCATATTTATTTACGTAACTAGGGGTATGTTTTTGAAATATTATTTATGTTACTTAGGGTGAGAGACTATGTTATAAAAGAGAATTTTTTTATTTAATTGTTTTTTTCTATGTAGGATCGAATTTTAAAAATCTGTTATTTTAGAGAATTTAGCATGAAAATCTAGAGGATTGAATTTTCTATCGAGAAAATTTTGACCTGATGTAAGAGAACTATATTTAAACATAACTAAGTTCATTTTAATATGTGAATACACAAAAAAATCATTAGATTATGGTGATATTATTTTTATTTAGTTATAACTAATATTCAATTTTTCAGATTCCAACTATTTTAGGAGTTCTTATAATGAGAACTATAGGTTTTAGAACTATAAGAAGAAACAAATACACAATTTTGATCTTCATATCACTTGAAGTATATAAATATTAGTTCTATTTGATCACTTCTAATTGTATTTAATTTATGTGTGTTTTCACAAAGAGTATGATTGGGAGGTTTTCATTGTAAAAATATTATAATTTATTTTTTCTTTATTGATATTCCAATTCATTAAGATTGATGGATTTTATAGTGGAAAACATATTAGTATCAAATCCTTTGAGAACAAAGATTTTAGGTTATGGAAATAGAGCTATTGTAGATTAGGTTTATCAATGGATTCTAATAATAAGACTTATCCGATATTCTAGCTTATAGAATTTGGTCTATTCCTTGTGATGAGTTAATCCAAGGGATAATAGGGGATTGGAAGATTGAAATTTTTACAAGTTAAGTTTTGGATACGCTGAAATAGGTCTATATATTCTCCTTTTACATTTAATAAAAGTACGGTTTATAATTTCTTATAAGGGGTACATGATTTGAAAATATTTACTTCATGCTTTGTTAATTTTTTTGTACTTACTAATTTGTGTAGTTGATTATATTTTCACTATTAATTTTTTATTATCAAAGGTTCATAAAATTAGAATAATATTAATTTATACAATTCATACTTGTTTTAATTTTATATATTGTGTTTTTATAAAAAATTCTTATTTTAGGTTATTTTAAAAATTAATGTTGTGAAAATTTATAGGTCACATTTTTTACTACAATTCACCCCCTTTTATAGTTTACAAGATCTGGTAATCGAGGGAAAAAATATACCATTCATGCTAATTTTATTATTGAAAACCCAATTTCTCTATATGGGACTAACCCCTTCATGTTAATCTACCAAGTTCCAAACATGGTTTGCATACATGGAGTCCATTTTGGGTTCCATCGATTTTAACTATTTCTCTTAATCAAATCTCATTATAGACTTATGGTTGGTAATTGGTCCATATCTTATGACCATTAACTCATCATACTTGGATATAAGAAATCTATATATCACAATCTATTATCAAATCCTACCGTACCTTCAGCCTTCATGTGTGTCTTGAGTCAATTATTTAAAAATAATTGTGCAACCAAATCAATTTCCATATCAAATATATTTCCTATTTATTGTTATTGAACATCTCTAAGTTTTCCATTACTTTCAATAACTCCATAATTAATAAATTCATTCACAAGTAATTTTGAAAATCTTGCTAAAAACAATTTTAGATCAATGGTATTATCAAAATTTTATCCCTTAGTATCCTTGGGACAACAAATAAATAATCATTTTTTTCAGATTTTGAGTTAAGATTATCATAATCCAATCATTTTATGAATTATTCACATCCCAAAATATCTCTAAAAGACATAACTGGAAATTTCCCCATCCATATCTCATATAGTGTCATTATTACTACTTTATATGGATAACTGTTTATTAAAAATGCAATAGTCCTAGGAGAATAAACCTATAATGTAATAAAGAGGTTATATTGACACATAATTAATTAAACCATGTCTAATAAGGTATGATTTATATCATTTGACAACCTATTCCATTATGGTGTTCTAGGAGGAATCAGTTGTGAACCCAATCTAGAAACCCACAAATGATTAATAAATTTATAGATTAAGTATTCACCACCCTGATCAGATCAAAGGATTTTTATGATTTCTACTAATCGATTATATACTTCATTCTAAAACTATTTGACCTTTTAAAAAGTTTCAAACATGTGTCTCATTATAAACACATATTGATACCAATTAATGTTATCAATAAAAGTAAAAAAGTACCTAAAACCAATACTTTATTGGGTACTCATTTTTTTACATACATCACTATACATGAGATCAAAAATCCACTATCTCTTTAACATTTTTACCTAAGAGTTTCTTTTTTAAAATTTCTTAATGAAAAATATTAAAAAATTTCAAATGATTCATAATTTAATGATACTAATGATTCATATATATAGAATCTCTATATGTGTTTCACATATATATATAAAAGGTGACAATGAAAAAAATAGGTGGGATTATAATCAACCCTTGCCTTATTATTATGAATTTTATAAATAGGATTATCCATATCTAAAAAATATAAATCCTTTATGATATTTTTGATACCATAAAACATTTTTTTACTATATACTTAATATATAAAGTTATTAATAGTGAATTAAAATCACATCTTGCCTAAAAAATATTTACAAATAAAATTTTTGTTTATGGAGGGAACATAACACCCATTCTCCAATTATAGAATTAATCTAATTGGCAATATCAAATCATAAGTTCCAAATTATAATGAAAAAATCTTACTCCATCACCGACACAAATATCTACTTTTCCCATTTTTAGATCCCTTATACCTATAAGTCTATGTTTTCCACACAAATGTACAATTCCCAATCTGAATCTAATACCCAATATTCATAGTTAGTGAAATTGAGCTTAATAATATTCAAATTTATATTATTTGATTTATTTATTTTTGAACATTTTTCAACCCTATATAATAATATATATATTTTTTATAGGTAATTCCTATGAGTGATCTCAATATGATTATTATTAATTAAGTCATAACCTCTAACAAAGACATATCTATGTATTATATCTTTTCATAAAGGAATTTTAATGAAAGTAATCTCACTAAAATTGATAACCCCAAACATCACATCTATTTAGTGGGATAATATTCATATATCAGTAAGAAATTATTAATATTTTCTTTCCACTTACAACTTAGTTATTTATCTATGGAATCATCCGAATCATAATAGTTGAGATTCTTTGATAGTTGAGTGAGAAATTATTTTAATATATCCATCACATGGACACGATCAAGTACATTCCTATAGTATACTAACTCTTATTGTTTCCTAGACAGGTGTAACCCAATAGAAAAAGTAAATAATAAGATAAAAAAAAGACAACCCAGGGGAAACCTTCTTCGGAAGAACCTACCCAAGGATAATTTAGTGTCACCCATTACTTTATTTTCTTATATAAGATAATCCAAAGTCACCTTTCTTTGTATAAACCTACCTAGTTGGATGATCGATTTACTGACATGTTCCTCTTTGGAACGAATAACAAACATAGAATTTAAAAGGTCTTACTTTTAAAATTATCACTAAATTTATATACAAACCATTCCAATCAAAGCCTCTTCATCTCCTGAAACCTTTATTTTCTCATGTTTTATCCCATTTTATATGCATGATTCTAATGATTTAGTTTTGGAATTCTTATTCCATAAACCAAATTAATGTGTTCAACAAAAATTAATATATAACTCAATATATAAACCAAACGTTTGAGTTATTCACCCAATCAAAGAATCCAAACATATTTGAATGTATCTCATACATAAGGTACATGAAATTTTAATGTAAAAGTATAATGTTATATAAGATTGAAAATATCTACATGAGTAAGACTATATCGATATATAACATACACCTCACCTTTTTAGAAAAAATAATAAGTCTCTAGGATAGTGGGTAGTTCAATCCCAAATCCCTCTTCTTAGGGAAACTTTACTCAAGGTATAATTCTATTCATGATATCTCTAAATCCAAATATGCACAAACTATATTTATAAACTATTCTCAATATAATAACTGTAAAAACATATTGACGTCAAGGTAAATAAAAACAAAATATGAGGGATTCACACATATTATGTAATGTTAAGCTCTATTATTGTCACAATAAATATATTCTGTGAGTTTGAGAATATAAATGTTAATAAAGAAGAAAGATCAATAAGAAGTATAAGAGAACCAATCAAGAGAACTAGTGAACCTATTTGAGAGAAGAATAATATAATACCATAATTGTTTTAAAAAGAATAAAATTTATATGTATCAATAAAGAATAATAATTCAACTTATTGGGGTTTTTAAAATTTATTTAGTTGAGAAAAATTGATTAGAAGAAGATGAACTACGATACTCTATACTACAGAAGTTTGAAAAGTGATAAAGAATGAAGAAGAGTTAAAAAAGGCCCAGGTTCATGGAGATATTATGATCATTTATAGGTATATGAAATCCTTTAAGCCAAATTAAGATAATAAAAAGATTATATTCTAAAAAATATCTAGGATAAAAATTTATTTATAGTGACAGAGTTGCATGTTGTTATTCTTAAAGATTTAAAAGCACTTGAAAACTATAGGAGGAAGAAGATCTGTTCATCTTGTTGTAGTGACATCGATTTAATCATGGATATATTCTTTATCAGTGAATTTTTTTTTGTGAACTGGCATGAGTTAGTATAAAGAAACCATGAAAGATGATATCTCTTCACCTATGTAATATGGTGAATACTCACTTATATAATATGGTGAATATGGTTCGAGATAATTCCTGAAGAACCAATATGTAATTTATTATAATATTATTAGTGAAGAACCTATATCTTTATAGGATTTTAACATTAAAGGAGTAGGTTTACCTCATTGGGGATGAACCATGTAAAAATAACACATGTTTCTATTTACGTTTTCTTACAATATTATTTGTGGTTGTTAAATTTTTGGTAAACAATAAACATATCCACTTATTTTAACTGATAATAGAGGTTCAATGATCAAAGGGGGTATAAATAATAAAATATTACATAGAATTTGGTAAATGTTGATAACACCTAATTCACCCACTGGGTGTCAACACCAGATCTCAAGGGAATATAGAATTTTATCCAATTTCACTAAAATTTATAAAAATAATCTCTAATATATATATTTGGATTTTTAAATAAATATTCTTCATTGGATTTAATGGGAACCCATATGAGGTCCTGAAAAAATGATAATTTACCAAACCGCCACAATTTCAACCAATCTTCAAATCGATAGATAATGGAGAAAAAAATAAAGATGGGGCATGAAAATTAGGTAAAATTATCTAGATGCTAAAATGGAACCACTCTAAAGTATAGAAACTGGTAAAATTGATTCAATCAACATCCAGAATATGAATTTGATCCTCATAATCCCTAAGATGAAATTAAATCAATATCTTAGGAACATTCATCCATTAATCCAACATCCCATTACGGTCCCATTATAACTATCTAAAGAATATCATCTAAGATACTATCGAACACAAAAATTAACATCAAGCATCACTAAATAGAATCTCAAGACAATAATATTTTTTTCATTAGCATGAAATACTACCCATATAAACTCTTACAACACCACGTATCACATATAAGGACCACCACACCATGATAACAATGGAACACCATTAATATAATTCTTTTTTCAAGATCACCAATGAAATGAACCTTTAACAACACAACACCAGGAAGTAAATCAAGAATATCACAAAATCTCCAAGTCAAAACCAAATTTTATTGATGATCAATCACTGGCTGTAGAAGTTTCACCTTCATATCCCAAATAAATTCTACTATCACACTATTTAAAACCCTTTGTTAGCTTCCATAACTTTTACAATATACCTTCTCCCCTGAAGAAAAAAACATTTATTAACCCTTCCTGACATCTACCCAAAAAGTTGATCAGAGAGACATGATTGAAGGAAAATATGATAAACATAGGAGATCGAGGAGAATCATCAACCACAATCATAATTCAGGAAAGTTGGTGGGGGAAGAATAATTTTTGAATAAATATCATAATCCATGGAACAACCAACCTCTATGGAAGGAAAAAACATCATATATGAATAAAACCAGGGAAACACATAGGATGAATCCTAAAACACAAAAGAGTATAGACAGAGAGATACTAAAAACATAATAATAAGGACCCATCAACACCAATGATCAACCTTACCTGTAAAACCCATCAATGATATAACACCCCAACCTGAACCACTGGGTTTGAGATGAGTTTTCCACATGACCTCATGTATGCCTCCCCATATGCAAGAGGTTGTTGAATGGTGGCGAGGGAACTATGGAATGGTGTGGGGATAATTTTCCATTGTACTAGGTAACATCAAAGTATATAAACAAATGAATAATAGTAATCAATAAATAAATAATAAAATAAATAAACACCAAAGTATAATCATATAAAAATATAAATCAGTCATTTTTAGTATGTCATGTGAGATACAAAAACCAAAATTAACAAAAAATGAATCCAAAGCATGGTAAGACAAAAAAATAATAGTAGTAGCAACATATATTCGATCAAAACTCCATACATTAATTTCCACATCCTCTTACCTACATACTCCACTATATTCCATAGCTATATTTCTTTTTATTGGATTCTTGATCATGAAATCTATAAGCACACTAAAATGTTCATGTATGGTGTGAGTATAAGGATCAATAAGACACCACAAAAAACCCTTAACATAAGTTCATTACTTATATAAGTTAATTAAATTATTGTAAATAGGGTAAAAATATCACAAAAATATATCACATAATTATAAATCATATGAAGAGTACTCATAGACATGATTTACCTTCTTCAACACCATACTAAAAAGAACATTTATCATCTAGATAACACCCCCCCTGAGAAATAATAGTCCCAACCATGTTTGAAACATATTTTCATCGAGGGATAATTCAATTCATGTCAAAATGACACAAAAATCACTATGGGGGGGTGTTGGGAGAGTCTATTAGGATTTACCTACATGCTATACAGCAAAAGATAGAAGAGAAACACATATAATACAAGATGAAAATGACATATCAAACATTATATAATTCAAATATTATAATCATCAGAGCAATGTATATACAAGAAACACAAGCATAGGTCAAGGGAACACATGAACACCTCATGTGATCATTAAAAAGACCTATATATTTCATTAATACACATTCACACCAATAGTCATGCCAATAATTCATATAAGACATGCACAAAAGTCAAGGGCTTCCAACATTAGGATCAATAATGAAGATCACGGAAAGGGTTACCGTTAAAGTCCTGAAGCACCATCAGATCCTATAATAATTCATGTTTTGGAACTGTAGTAGTCAGGAATATTCCCTCATTTGGGCCTTTGGGCCACTAATTTTGTCCCCGAGTACTTTAAGGCCTTCGGGCCACCCAGGCCTTCGGGTCAGTATGTCCTTCAGGCCACCTCAAGGCCTTGGGGCACCTTATGTGTAGATGAAAACTGGACAACCTACAGGGAACAAGATTCAGAATAAGGATGAGCAAGGATATTTCACCATTGCATAAGCTAAATAGATTGAATGAATGAGAGGGTATGGTACCTGCTGTGGAGGATCAGTTCCAGGTAGTTACTCTGGGATGTATGTAATGTTTGGTGCCTATGGGTAATGAATTCCTCTAAGGCCTACGAGCAATGTAATACTTATGCCTACAGGCCTTCTAAGGGTTCCACCTCACCCATTGAAAGGTGGATTATCAAAAATCAATAAAAATGAAGGCCTTCGGGCCATTGGAGGAGGGATAAGAGTAACCACAAAAAAAATGTTAGGTCAATAAAAAATCACTATGTAATATCTTCTACTGACACCGGTCATGGACCAATAGTTGATCAAAAGACACATTTATGAATTCAGATGATGATTCTATCAACGATCATCAATTTTTTTTTAGAGAATTGCAAAACACTTATATATTACTTGGACGTCTAATATATATATAAACCCAAGCTGTATACACATATTTTACATGATTAACTAATAAATACAAACTGTGGATCAAAAGGCCTGGTGTGTTTGGAAGACTAGGTTCATAATACATCAATGTGACCCTAAAATATAATGATTTTATTTTAATCTCAATAATAATATCCTAACTCCATTTAATCTCCTGAAACTATATAGGATAATCTAGGTAATACATATAAAAATTAGTGGGATAAAAATTCATGTATGTTAATAAACATGACAACAAAGCATAACATATGATTCAAAATCCATGAAATGATATTATAAAAGTAACATATCATGAATAATTAAGTGGGAGAATAACATAGATAAAATGTACTCATAATATCATGGAAACATAGGAATGTGGTAGTGACATTAAACATGATAAAATCATATGTTAAGGAAAATTTCTAAGGAATCATTACATGGTGGGAAGAGTCCCATATTCGATTGGGGTTACTACTTAATCCCACATACACTATATAAAAAGACAAAAACAATACCCAATTAAATGGATATCTATCTGGGAACACCCATCATAACATTTATATTTTTATGTGTTATAAAAAAGGAAATCAATCATAACGAATAAACATAAGAATTACCCATGTACTGAAATGGGTTTCATATCTTGTCTCATATCATAATCAAATGATATTTCATCAATATTCCAAAGAGTTGAAGGAATTAAATATGTTTTATGTTAATATTTTATTACATATTTATAGGTCTCTAAATATAGTGGTCATTTGGAAAAAAATTCATGATAAAGTGTAGATAATTGGGTATAGAAATAATCTTTCACAATGGTGTTTTACAGAATCAGAAAAGGCTTTTAGATAAAGAATACACATGGAATTTTCATTAAAAAACATAGGTAAACCATAATATTTATACATAAAATATTCATTTATTTAACTAAATATTTAATAATAATAAATAATTTAAATGATAATTATATAAAAGTATTATGGGATATAAAATATCACTTTAATCATCTTTGATTGTAAAAACAAAATTTGAGAAATGAACTTAAGGAATGTATCACCCCATAAACGAACGATAGAATAACATAGGTATATATGTAAGATACATACATACATACAAACATACATACAAACAAACAAACAAACATATATATATATATATATATATATATATATATATATATTAGAAGCATTACATAACATCAAATAGAGATTAGGTGATTTAGAGAGAGAAATGACATAACCTAAAGAAAAAGGGAAGTTCAGAGAGACCCATTACCTTAGGATAAATAATCATTATGAACCAACACATAAAATCATAGATAATAAAATAAAATTAATTAATTAAATAATTAAGATCCTTTTCCATATATATTTTATTTACTATAATTATATAATGCTCATTTAAAACCATTTCAATGAGATATAATGCTTAATTTCACAGTTCTGGGGGTGTTCGTCTCATGGTTCCAAGGTTAGATCACCAATGTATAATTATTGACGTTATATTAAAATGGAACTATTAGATCTATAAGCAAAACTAAATATTATTAATTTACTTCCACACATTTAAAATTTTCCAAATATTATATTTTTCTAACATAGGAATGATTCATTATGTAAAAATGTAAATGTTATATGGTATGTTCATTTGGGATGTTTTTTCAACCATCAAAAACTAAATTAATTTTTCAATTAAATGAGTATTAAAACATTAAAGTAATTTAAACAAGTCTATAATATTTTTTATATAACCATCATTGATGGGAGTGGAGAAAAACGATTCACGTTGTTCATGGAGGCAGTAAACCAACCATATTTTAAATAATGTTTTCATTTTAGAATATAAAGAAACAAGGATAGAAGATGGATATTATACCATAATAATAACATATAAGTATATATAGGCTACTTATGTTACTATTTATGGGTATTTGGAGAACATATTTTTGTGGAAGAAAAAGAATAAAATTAAATGAAATTTAGTTTAGAATCTACCTCTCCCTTTGGTTATGTATTTCTAGTAGACACCTTATGGTTCCTTGGAATGGTATTTTTATAAAACTAATAGTACTAATACATTTTTTAGAGTATTTTAAAGGGGAATGGGAAAGAAAATTTTCAATTTACAAGCATTATAATTTGTGAGGAGAACGGGTGGTATTTATATGGGAAGAGGAGGGGTGTTTTGGAATATTATATTCATTAGTTTTTTATTTTGGATCAATAATATCAATAGTATTGATTCTCGTGACTATATAAAGTAAATAGTGAATGTGAGTTAAAATTATTAGGTTATAACATCACCCATGACTCAAAAAATCATGTATTTAACTATATGTTAAATAAAGTATTTTATTATATTTTATTATTCACAAAAAATTCAACAATTTTAGAAAAATAAAAAAAATTAAGCCTCATGATTTTTTTGACATGTATATACAAAAAATTAAGTTCATTTTCTTAAAATAGTTTTCAAAATATGATAAAGTTAATTTTAATTAAAATCCTTATTTATTTTAAAAATAACAATTTCAATATCATGATCAATTTTCTAACCCTTTGAAAAATTACTTATGGTCCCATAAAATTATCTTATAATTATAATAAAACTTAATATTAATTTATAAATCCATTATATTAAAATTAAAATTATTTTATATGAATTTATTTATTATAAAAGTTTCATTAAATCATTATGGTTTTATAAAAATACAAACACTTAATTTTTCATTTTTAAAAAAATTATTTACTAATTACTTGGTTGAAATATATCATATTTACATTTTCTAGGATTTATAAATATTATTTTACACTTGCATAGGTGATATTAATGTTCTTATAACAAGGTTACAATTCCAATGGTCCCATTTATAAAAGTCATAGGGGTTCCCTACTTATTATTAATACCTTATATTCGATTCATTATTCATCCAATGTTATTTTCTATCAAGGTTATAAATATTTTAATTTCCAAGATGAATATATCATTACTGCTATTCTGATTTATTTTTACAACATTTTTTATGAGTGCGGTTATTCTGGTGGATCAATAATACCCAATTTTTGATATTTTAGTTATCTTATTTTCTATTTTTTACTTCATTATAATATTTTTAATTCTTATGGACTTTTTTATTCTTTAAATGTAATGTTCAAATTAATAAAATAAAATTGTACGGGATTCATCATGTGGTGCATATTATTTATAATACATTAATAAATATGAAAAAATTATAAAAAGGGAAAATTTCATTCATACAATTTTGGGTCATTACAATATAATTGATTTTGATCAATGATAAGAGGAGAAAATTAATCATGATCAAAGAATAATTTACCATATTGGATGCATATGATCAAACAAGTGTTAGAATGTCGAATAGAGGAGTTAGAAGGGGGAGATGTGATTCCAAAAATTCCTAGAGAGATCCTAGGGGTCATAGATGTAGTAAATAAGATGGATGAGAAAATATAAGGGAATTGGGTTATTAAATATGTTGGAACCAACAAAATTCATGATTTGAATTAAGGATTCACATAATGAATTCTTAAGAAAATCGATACATTGAAAAACCTACCATGTTGTCATAAAATCTTAAATACCCATTCATGCAATGAATTTGACTTCCATTTTTTAATTCTAATTCATTCATATAATTATAGGTTAATGGATTTTGTCTATAATCCATTCACATTGCGAATATCCATTCATGACTTGAACCAATTTTGTAGAAAAAATTCCCAACCTTTGAACCAATTACTTCCCTGAACACTGCTGATATGGCTCAAATAAATTAATTACACCCTTAGGATATGAAAAAACAAAAAATGAGGCATACATTTAGATTGAGGGTTTTATAAATCTCCCACTCTAATGACTTATCATCCTCAAGAAGTGTCTCTTGAGGTCTGATTGAACAACTTAGTCTAGGGCACCCGAAAGTTTGTCTCCCACTCCAATGTTTCTACCCAAAAAGTATTGTGATTCCTTTGATCTTGAACCATGGGAATGGAATTTCATCACAAAATATTCTCACATTAATCCACTATATAAACATGTCACTTCATAAAAGATAAATTAGGTGCCAACTCAACATCCTACCAGTTGAGAACATGTTCAAGATCGGGCTCATACTTACAATGATGAGACACATAGAATACATTGTGCATATCTTGATACCATGGAGTAAGATCAACCTGATAGTTCACTATCTTGATGCATTTGAAAATCATGAAGGGTTTAACATGCCCTAGTGGAAACTTAACTTGCCTATTTAGATATTTATTCCCTAACTAAGGGGAAACCCATAGGAAAAACTTGACACCTACCAAGAACTCAAAAGGTTTTCTCCTTTGAGAGACAAATGACATCTACCTATTCTGAGTGATAACCAACCATTTCTGAATCAATTTCACACTATATGAGGTCCATGATTTTCCCAACAAATGAAGTATCACTTTCATCATACTAGAAGAGAGGTTAATGAAGAGACTGCTCCTACAAATCCTCAAATGAAGCCATCTGAATTGAATACTAAAATATATTATTATAGTTAAAATCTTTACAAGCCAAGTGATAATCCCAATAACCTCAAGAATATAGAATAAAAGATTAAGAATATACTCTAAAGTCTAGATCATTTTTTCTGTGTTCCTTTTAGTATGAGGATGAAAGGTTCTACTAATCTTATTCTAGGTACCATTAACCTTCTGTAAAGCTTTCCAAAATAAAGAGGTAGACTGAATGTATCTATCAGATAATATGCTCAAAGGAACTCTATGAAGTTATATGATCAATCAAATATAGAGCCTACCTAACTCATCCACTGATTTCGTCTGCCATATTTATATATATTTATACACATAGTTAACCGATCCACAACCACCCAAATGGTGTATCAACCTATCAGTGTTCAGGTAAACCCTATCACATAGAATATTATCACCTCATCCCACTACTACATATGTAATTTATGTGTATAGAGTATATCTATATGTATTTTATGCTCACCCTTTATTTTATGAAAAGTTAAAAAATAAGAAACATAACTTATAATGTCCCTCTTCAATTCAGTTTTCTTGAACAGCTTCTTGACATCGTGATATATCTTGGTCGACCCCAGGTGTGCTGACCACTATGAAGCATGAGAGTATCTCATCATATCCAATATCATGGGAGATATAACCATCACCCTACAATGGACCAAAATAACTCCATGTCTATCTAACTACCTAAAATAGAACAACTTTCTTCAAACCTTTCACACATTGTGATACACTCTAGATTAAGATCCTAACTGGTATTTACACATTCTTCCAACGAGTATGTGATCATTAAGGGTCCACAAACCACTTCCCCTTGTTCCTTATATATTCTAACCTTCTATTATTCCAACAAATCCATGAGCATATAGCATGTTTTTGATGTCCATTATCCTACCTCCAACATTTTTTTTCTCAGTACATCAATAACCACATTGATTTTTTCTTGGAAAACACTCCATATAAATTTAAAATGTATTATAGTAATCTACCCAATTACTTTGAAAAATATTCAGTTCACATTGGGAAAAAATATAATAAAAAATATTGTGGTCCGTATACATGAAAATTATCTCACCAAATAGTTTGTGTCACAAAATTTCAACAAATATACCACAACCACTAACTCTAAGTCATGAGTTAGTAATTTCTACATGTGGGGTCAAAGATGTAAGAACTATAAGTGAATACTTTGTTTCCTTCAATCCGAACAAATTCTATGAAAATACAATATGCATTAAAATATAAAACATAGCTGACTTTGGGATCATGATCGGTCAGGATCAGAGCTGATGTCAACATTTTCTTCAGATCTAAGAAAACATCTTCCCACTAATCCTTCCATTAAAATATCACTCCCTTCTTGGTAAGAATGACCATGGGGGATTCTAGGTGGGAGAAGTCCTGAATAAATATCATGTAGTACCGAACAAATATGAGAAAAGTTTGAATCTCAAACACATTATTCTGTCATGCCTATGATATAACCATAGAAAGATTATCTGGATCAACCAATATCCCTTCTCGTGAAACCACATGCTGAATAAAAGGCACCATCTGTATCTAAAATCAACACTTTGAGTACTCGACATAAACCTTGTGTGTCTGAATAGTACTCAACATGATATTCAAGTGTCTAGTATATGATTCCTATATATTGGAATATATAAGTATTTCATAAATGAAAAAATGATGAAGGAATCCAAGTATAGGTGAAATATCTTATTCTTGAGATACATTAACACCATCAGAGCATTATTCATATGAAAAGGAATAATAATATACTCATACAACTTGTACCTGCTCTTAAATTCTATTTTAGGATGTATTCCTATCTGACCAGAAGATGATGGTAGCCAAAATATAGACCAATCTTAGAAAACCATTTCCCCCATTAACCTATCAAATAAGGAATATATTTTTGGAAATAGGTACCTATTCTTCATAGTTACTCGAATCAATTTCTGGTATTCCACTCAAAGTAGAAATAGAACCACCCAGCTTCTTGGAGAACAACAATAGAGCACCCTAAGGGGAAGTTCTCAGTCTAATGAATATTCTTTCTTCTAGATCATCCAATTTTACCTTGATCACTTTAAATTTGGATGGTACCATGTGATGCAGTCAAATTGATATTGAGAATGAACCATGAATAAGATCAATCTCAAATTCAACTCCTTTTTATGGTGGAAACTCTAAGAAATCCCCAAGAAAGACATGTTGGTATAGGTCCACCACTAGAGGAAAATAGGAGGGAGTCACCAACTAATCCACTACAAGGATAATGATAGTCACCTATGCTCTAAATAATTATCTCTGATGAGGGTCAAGTCCCACTCTACCAGCCTGAATGTCTCAATCATCGGTCAACATAAACTTTTCTCCCTTGGGGGATGAGAAGGTTACCCATATCTAATAAAAATAGATGTGTGAACAAAAACAAGTCAACTATTCTATGAAAAGGATCAAGTTAAAGTCTATCATCAATATAATTGTGAAGCTCTAAACATGGCCAAAACTAGTAACCACCATCTGATAGTATAGAAATATATGAATATGATACACTTTATTTATATATGTGTATAGATATACATAATATTTTAATCAAATTAAACTAATAAATACAACTCAACAACCACTTGAGTAGATATAAATGAATGGGGTTCTACTATGTTAAACAAAGTAACCTATCGAGTTGAAGAGATCTGTTCCATACCTCGAAATGTGGAAAGTCCCTCCCTACTATTATCTATGGCCTGATGAACTACATATTCCTAAAAATACACCACACTATGATTACACAGAGTCTTATGAGTCACCTAGTTCAAAAACTCTTGAGGGTTATATAGTTACTGATGAGGTCCTATACCTGACGTAATGGAGAGAATCTTTAAAGTTCTATCACAAAACTATTTCAAATGAACAATATTTCCACATTGGTGAAATGTATTGAGAGAAAAGTTGAAGTTCATGAGAATGAATTCCTTTCTCCCATAGTTATAGCACCCAGCAGAGTAAATACCCATATAAGTAGAGGAAGAATCATATCCCTTCTCTGACTATCAACCACCTCCCAAGAATCTATCCTTTAACTTCCTCTTCTTTTCCCTAGAATAAGAAACTGGTACCAAACTAGAGAAGGCACCTATCAATCCACATATATCTATAAAATTACATACAGAACTTTTTTCTATGAATCTCTTTCCAATCGTTATTGATTTATGATTTAATATAGCACATGTCATCAGATCGAAGTTCCTAACTAACCATCTCTGCTTTGGGTGAAGTCTAATATTCAAATTTAGTTATTTTTGAGCTTTGTTCATTGATATAATATGATAAAATAGAATTGAATCTATTAAGAATATTGAGTATTCATGAACTACCATCGACACCTATTTGAGCAACATAAACTCATGACCATGGTCCATCTTCAGTGCATCAGGGAAGAACTCCTCAGATAAGAGGTCTATAAAGGTCACCCCTCTCTTCCCTTAATATTTACCAGCCTAAGTACTAAAATTCAACCATCATCCAACTGCATCTTAAATCATAAATGTTTCAGGTTTAACCTTATGATCCCCTATGGTCTCTATTAGGTTGAAAATACGCTCTATGAATCGTATCCAGTCCTCTATGTCGTAGGGGCCTTCGATTCCCTAGAATAATCGGGGGTGCTAGATCTGAAAATCATGTGCAGATTTTACCACCATCAACCCACCCATACGGGCTCCTCCAGCTTTAATATGAACTAGTTGAAAGAGACCTGGTTGGTCATTTCTAAATATTGACCCACTGAATCCACCAATGGAACCAACTCAGTTACATCCTTCTACATAATAGGTGTAGCAACTAGCTAAGAAAATTTTATATAGCTAATCAGTTCCTAAAATGAAAAAAATAAGGTTGAAAAAAAAATAAGAACATCAATAACTAAACATAGGTACACACAAGGGTTCCCAACAAGGCTCAACCTAAGAGTATTCCCATAAGAACAAGGCATAACTCCCTAAGAGCCACCCAAAACCCAAGTCGAGTCTATAGTATCTGCATATTAGTCACAAAAAATAATATACACTAAATTATAGAATACAACATTCTTAAATAAAAAATTAAAGAAATAAGGCACCAAGAACATATCATAATTTTATTAGGCATTTAATTATTCTGGATCTCTATGATTTAAGAAACATGTATATAAGGAATATGAACCCATATTTCTAGTAAGATGCATGAATGTAAAAAAAATCACATAAATAAATATATCAAAATTATGTGCATCACCCAAGGTGAATTTAATCAATGATAACATCAAACAGTAAAACAAAATTCCACAATTTGTAGAAACTCAAAGGTCAACTATACAATGATGGGCAGTCATTGACATAATTATCATGACCAAGCCACAACCACCCTACCTCCTATCAACCTTATCCAATACTAAGGTAAAAATAATAAAGTAGTTCTTAAAACACCTCTAATTCTATTTCTTAATATTCTGACCTGAAAAATATAGTCTTATATGGGGATTCCATATGACCTCATGAACACCTCCACATACGCAAGAGGTTACTTACTAGTGGTGAGGTCCCTATAGAACGACATGGGGAGACTATAACCTAATTACTAGGTAACATTAGATTATATAAATAGACTGATAAAAATAATAAATAAATAAATAAATATTCAAACAGATAACCATCAGAGTAGCAACATATCAAAATATAACCCATGCAGTAGTAGTTTGTCATGCCAGATAGAAAACCCAAAACTAACAAAAAAGGGATCCAAAGTATGTTAATCTCAAAAAATAAAAGTAGAAGATGTAGATATCTGGTCCAAAATCCATCTATAAACATCCAAATACTCTTATATACACATATAACCATCCACCATATGTCCCTTTACCTTAACCATATCCTTGAGCATGAAATCTATAAGTGCACTGAAATTCCTGAGTTGGGTGTGAGAATACGACTCAATAGGACACCATCAATGACCGTTAACATAAGATCATAACATATAAAAGTGAATTCCATGAAATTAAATATGGTAAATATATCAAAAATATATCACACAAGTCCAAAACATATCTCAGGTTCTCATAGACCATTTCTACCTACTATAGCTCCATGCTAAAAGTAACATCATTTATTCGATTGTCACCCACTATTGAGTAGGGATAGTCCCAAACATGGCTGGTGCATCCATTCATTAAGGGATAGTAAAATTAATGCTTACCTCATACCTAAAATCCCCATATTGTGAGGGGGGGGGGTATTCCATTTGGGTTGACCTTCAATCTCATATGTAGAAGAAACAAGAACCACAAATATCCTACAAGATGCAATTGATAGAATAAACATCACATTAAGTCAAAAAGTATCATCATTATAATAATCCATACACAAGAGATAAAAGTATAATTAAATGATAAACACACAGCTAATGTAATCAAGAATAATACATAGGTTTCTTAGGGCTACACATGCACACCAAAAATCACACCAATAATCCATATAAGACATGCATGAATGTGAAGAGCATATTAACTTAGGTAAAACAATGAAGATCAGGGAATGGGTCACTATATAAGTCCATAATAACCACAATATCCTATATCCATTCCAAATTTGATGTATCTGGAACTCTATTATTGATTTAAAAGAGGAAACATACCCAAAATGTTTAGTAAATGATCAACTCAACAAGGAAGGTCTACTATCGATAATGGTCTTATTCTAAGCACTATGTAGAATTCAAATCCCTGAATTTGAATGCTTATTATATCAACGAGTATAAAAAACATAATTAGATCATTAAAAAACACTTAGATCCATCCATGAAATAAAAGGTTTAATTGATTTTGATCAATGAGAATATTATATAATCAATCATAATCAAATTAGAACATACTACATTGGACGTGCATAATCGAATGGGAGTTTGGGTGTCAAAGAGATGAGTTGAAAGGGGAGACAGGAACCCAAAAATTTCTGAAGGGAGCATAGGGTTTAGATTAGTAGGAAGTATGATAGATGAAAATTAAGAAGGACGTTGGGTTAGTAAATATACTGGAACTAGCTACATTAATGACATTAATAAAAGATTCATATCATGAATTATCTGAAAAAATGATATTCCAAAAAGAACATCGCCGCAGCATAAAATTCAAAATACCCATTAATGTGATGAATTTTCATTTCATGTTGTAACTCTATTTTACATCATGAATTGTAGGTTCATGTCTTCTAGACATAATCCATTCACTTTTTGAATATCCATTCATAGAGTAAACAACTCATATAGCCAAAATTTCTATCCTTTGAGAGAATTCACTCTTTAAACACCCCTAACATACTTTAAATCATCTAATTACACCCTTATGTTGAAAAAATAAAATTAGGAAAACATAATGATTTTGGAAGTTACAAATAAATCCTCTTAAAATTTGTATCCATAACATATTCTCTCAAATGTTGTCACATATAATGTTCTATATTTCTTATGGAAAATAAAATTACTTCAATGAAAATCATGGATGGAATAATAAACTATCAAGACATATGTTCATATATATATATATATAGAATATAGAATAATTTTAATTAAAATCATTGGTCTTGGATAAAATCCCAATAGGATGAGACTTAGAAAGAACCATTTGGGAGGACAATACGAGAAAGCAAACCCAATCAGAATCATGGTCCTAGAATATAGAAGAAATGGAAACCAGAAGGTCTAGATGTTAGGGAAGACAAGGAGAAAAAAATTAAGACCAAGACATAGAATAGGGAAAATGAGTATGAAGGCATGGGCTACCTAATCCCAGGGGTATAGTCTCCACATGATATTATTATGTGACCTATGATGCTATTTGGTATTCTTTGGCATATAAAGAGGTATTTTCGAGGTCATGTGGTGACCTATAATTTGTAAGGATGAAGGTGGAATAGATGAAGGATTGACTATTCACATTGGAAAATTATTCCTTTGTTCTCAAACACTTGATTTTGGGTGCATTTTCATTGCTTAATTAGTATGTGTTTTTTATTTTAATGTATTGATGAATATTTCTTTCCATGCATTTTTTATTAAAGATTTAAAATACATATTTTCAACAAACTTATACATCATGATAAAATAAATGATGTTTGTATATTTTTAAATAAAACATTTATGCTCATGTTTTTTAAGAGAATACTTATAAATGTGATAAGAAGTATTTTTCGATAAAATATTAGGAAATAAATTTATTAAATCCTATTTTATGATAATTATTATGAAAAATTATATATAAGTATGACACCTAACACTTGAATTATTTTAATAAAATAAGGAGTGTTTATTATAATTTGAAAACAAACCGACAAAGAAACCACTTAAATATGTGACATTAAATTATGTTTTAAAAAAATAAATTTGTATAAACATATGATAGTTGATAATTTCTATCAGTGTTTAACATTATCGAATTTTTAATCACATCTAATAAGAACTTGTTTATACACCTCTCCATCTTACATATACAAGAAGAACTATTAATTTTACTCCTACACTTGCAATCGTTAAAATTTGAAAATTGAAAATTGAAAATGTTAATTTTTTTAGTCATTTACTAGATACATAGACATGGGATAGTTGGTGGAAATTTCATACATAATTTTATTTATCGTGAACAGGTGCATAAAAACTCTAATGCTTATATTTGTCAAGGAGGTTCAAACACCTATTTAAAATATTATCATTAATTTATTAGTCTAATACACCACATTTATATGGGACTATCATTATTGTCTGTGTATCATGGGGTGATCCATTTAATTTTTTACTTTATCATAAAGTATAATAGAATATTTTTCACTTATTAAGGAGTGATTCTTGTAATTTTTACATGGGTTTTATTTAATAAAATGTATTGATTTTTAATGTTTGATTCCCATTTATTAATCAAAACAAAAATTTTGTGGGTAATTTATAATATTAATACAACGGTTGAAAAAGTAAAATAAAATTTAGTTTATAAGGTAATTTTTCAAATATTTTATTTCTGATGAATTTTTTTATGTTCTTATTGTGCACATTTTTAGGTTAAAAATTTTACCAACACCTGCCTTGCCCTCAAGATCCAAAGAAATTCACATATCCATCCTCAGGGGAATCTGAAAAAGCTAGAGGGTATGGTGATCTATGGTGTGGAATAGGCCATGCATATCATTCATAGGGGATAGAATGCATGAACTGGCTCATGGGGGCTGGGTCCATGCGGTAGTTGTAGGAAAGGATAATACGAGGGATCAAACACAAAAGAAAATAGAGGCCCTCCTGTATTAGTCCAACTTCAATAGTTTTTTGAGAAACAATATTACTTGTAAATAAGAAAAATCACAAGTTTTCATCCAATGTGGGATGTAAGACATTCTGGGCACTTCTCATCATTTACAAAAATGACATCACTTCATCCACGAGTCACGCTCCCCCACCTCATACACACCCAATTCCACCTCCACTAATAAAAGTCACTAAACAACCATTTATAGTGTCTGGGAAGCACCATTTAATCTACTTCCAATCTTGAGTTTAGAAAGAGATAAATTGAAATGGGCTGAAAACCCATGTAAAATTCATCGAGAGCTCAGGAGACCACTGTGTAACAAAAAATGACATGAAGGGATATCTTTATGAAATGATGATGTAAATAGCCTCAAAAACACCCTTAGCATGCAAACTCATTTTGAACCAGAGAAGGAAAAAAGGAAAAATTGATTTAGAAATGATATGTTGGATATGGTTTGTATCATAACCTAAGGATAACAATTTAGAAAATTACACTACAACATAATGATGCTTCCTGTGGTCTATTGGAGGGCTCAAAAATTAAAACATCTTTGATATTTTCTCTACGTCATAGACAACTAGTTTTTAGTGAAACGGGAATATGAGAACAATCAATTCTATGAAAAATAAAACAAAATATTTCAATCTATGGAATGCATTTGAGGGAAGTGATGATTGTAGGTTTGATTTTGTGGCTTTGAGGTATTGTAATGGTTGATCATACGTTGTGGAAGATGAAAACATGATTCAAAGGGTATGTAGTAACAATAAATGGATATTCCTATATTGTTGTGAAATTTTAAAAGTCATTTTGAGAGGATTAAACATGAGACATGGTCTGGTCATATAAATGAAATTGGACCGAGACTCCCACTCCCATGAACATGGACCATATTTGTTTAAGAGGATAATATTACTTAAAGGATCATGAAAAATTCAAGTGAGTTTTAGAATAGAGATTTGAATTATAAAAATAAAAGGATAAGTACTTGAAAAAATTCAAATATGAAAAAATTTAAATATTTGAAGAAGAGAATTTGAGATTTAAGGGCCAAATATTTGGTACCCTATACCTTTAAATAGAAGGGTAAAACTATTTTGTAGATGGAGATGAGATTTATAGAATAATTGGAAATAGAATCAAAGTGATACTTCCTTGGATTTATATTACTTATCTTTTTCTATTATTTTAATATGTATTCTACTCCTCCTTTATCATTTTTTCATATTTAATGGTGGGGTAAAAATTTTGGGTGATTAGGGAAGGGAAGGAAGGCCTCTTGTGATGCCTGGGTCTGTGAATTTTTATTAAAAACAATATTCTATTTTTTTATTGTTACTTAATTTGAATATTTAGGAGGATATTTAATCTTGGATATGATTGTGTTTAAATAAGTCTTGTGATATTATTTATTTACAGGTTCAAGGATCCCTCTTTTTCACAAACCAGCCTAGATAACCTGACACTAATGTTGATCCTGACATTTCCCAAAGGGTCTTCCCGATCCCCATGGGTTGGATAAAATCATGTGACATCAAACAATATGAAAGTTGGAATGAATTTTCTACAAACACAATATAATAAATATACGCAAGTTATTATTCAAAAAATAAAACTACACAAGGAGAAAAGTACCATATATAAAATAGGTATAAACAAACCAATGTACATAATCAACGTACTAGAAATATATGAAGATAAATAACCCAAGACCCAACAAGACACTGCTATCCAAGCCCCAATGATCAAAAACAATAACCACCTTCAAGTGGCACTTTTCCTTTTATTTAACATGGTAGTATACAATCTATAAACACCCAAAGGAACATGTAGGGTGTGAGCTAAAATCCTAGTTGGGTCTCACCATGGATTCCTTAATAAGATTCCACAATTAATTAAACAAATAATGCTCTAAATTTTAAATAAATAGGCGTGGAAATAAAAAAAATATTTTTATAAAAATCATTATTTACATTTCAATTGGTGTAAATATTTCAAAAAAAAGGCTTAAAAACCATTTAAATAATTACTTTTATATATATTCACATGGAATGTGTACAACCGTTTACAAATAATGGAATTTATATATCAAAATAATCAAAAGAAAGAAACATGGTAATATTATAATAGGTAAGATAGTTCTAGGTTATGGGATCCTCACACACTCTAATTGGTGATCATGGAAATATGTGTACACACATCCCTTAGAAACTGGTCAAAGAGGAATCATCACCATCCCATATGTGATGTGACCTCTTGTATATGTTTTGTTAGAGTTATAAAGTATCAATAGAGTGTTTTACTGAATAAATCACTAAAAACCTAGGATTTCATCTATTCTAAAAACAATAATTAATGGTAAATTTACATTAAAATTGCTCAAAATACAATTAACCAATTTCCCATTTCAATATTCCAATTTCCATTTAGAAACCAAATTGAGTTTTTAATCAATTAATTCCTTTTTCTAGGATAAAACAAATTGGTTCTTATAAAAAAATTAATCCATTTTTCTTATATACAAATTTTAAATAAATTTCAAAATTAAATTTCAAGTTTTAAATTCCACAATTTGAATTCCACAATTCAAATTCCATAAATTAATTTCACAAATTTCCATCAAATTCTACAAACACACCCCAATTAAATGGAATGGGGGGTTTCCCCAAAGTTGATTCCAATGCACAACCGAACCCCAATTCAATCTGATTTGGGTTTTTTATAATACAATTTAAATAAATTAGATTCAAATCAAGAAATTTATGGTTAAATCAACTGGAAAATATTAAACAATACCACCTTTCATAGATCTTGGGATCACAAAACACAACTTCTACAATGGGATTAGTCAATGAAGAATGTCGGAAATGGATATTCATGAATGAAACCAATAATAAATATCTAAAACAAATTATATTATATCCTCAAACAACATAGATATATAACAAAACCTAGGGAGGAGATAAGTATGGTGAAAGAAAGTGGTACAGAAGGAAAAAGGAACAAAAACTTACTCGGAAAGGATTGAATAATGATCTCTTAGATTTGATCCACTTTGGAGAGCATTTAGAGGATCCAAATTTGGTTATTGGGAGCCCTCCCAAACTAGGAAATTGTAAAATCCCTATTTAGACCTGAGAGGGAGATAAAAAGGTGGTTATATTATTATTTAATGAATTTTTGGAATAATTAAATCCATCACACACTATTAGATGGTTAGGGCCACATAGTTTTTCAAATCTTTCACCCTAAACACAAGCCTATACTGGTGGGGTTGCATGATTTCTCCTTGGTGGGAACATGGTTTGATAAATCATGCACCAACCTTGCACACCCTCACTTCCCGGGGTTGCATAGTTTACACTAGCTGGGAATATGTTTTGGGCGAACCATCCACCAACCATGAACAACCCAAAAGACCTCCAAATTTTTTAAAATTAATCCCAAAACAACCTGAGAAGAAATTTAATTAAAACTTGATCAAAAAAGGTTTTGAGGAGTACTTGAAAATAGTAACATAATGTTATAACCGCGCCACCCTAGAAACTTTCTATCACGATAAACCTTATTAATAAGCTTCTATGTCAAACAATGAGGCAACTTCTCTATCATTTGTACCTCCCTCTCCTTAGTCTCATGATTATCAGAACCGTAATTCCATATTAATCAAACAAAATGTGTCTTCCTCCCTTGAAGTACCTCATAATCAACTATCCGTACTGGATTATCAGTCATGGATAAATTGGGTTCAACAATAAGATCACTCTATCTCATAACATGAGGAGGATCAAAAATATACTTATGCAGCTGCGATACATGAAACACTTTATGTATCAACATCATTTGTGGAGGATGTTATAAATAGTAATCAACTTTCCCCACCTACTCAATAACCTCAAAAGGTCCCACAAAATGAGTAGCATGTTCCCCTTTCCTTCTAATTAATCGATGACCCAAATAGGGTGAAACGTTCAATAAAACCTAGTCACCAACTAAAAAATTCTATGGTCCATGGTCGAAATCAATATAAGGATTATATTTTCTCCATGACATCGTCATTTTCTAACGAATGAACTAAATCTTTGTTGTTGTCTCTTAAAACAAGCTCAGTCTGACCTAGGAACTTTCACCGATCTTTTACCAACACAAAATAGATGTGCAAGGCCATAAATAAAAGGCCTCAAAATAATCCATTCTTGTCATGAACTAGATACTATTGTTATAAAAAAACTCAACCTTCCTCAACTAATCATCCCAAGCCCCACAAAATTCTATAACATAGGCACGCAACATATCCTCAATAATTTGTATAGTTCTTTCTTTTTTGACATTTGATTGCGGATGATATGCTGTACTCAAATGAACCTAAGGTCCCAGTGCATCATAGAGGCCTCCCCAAAAGTGAGAAATAATCCAAGGATAGATATCATAAAATATAGAATATGGAACTTCATATAAAAAAAATAACTTTCACATAGAGATTTTACAGCTCTTGAACATTGGTTGTATCACAATTGTGTGTAAAGTGATCCGATTTATTAAGCCTTTAGATCAAAAGAGTTAGGTCCCAAAGGTTCCTAGATACCCTAGGGGGGGATGAATCCAGGTATGGATATTATTTTCTAAATTATTCCTTCCCCAATAGACCATGGCCTCATTATTATAAAGGTTACTTTTTTTCAGTTAAATGTTAATGATGATCTTAGTTTTTCCTTGTTTATCTGATGATTATTCTTTGAATGTAATGTAGGAAAGAAAGAAAAAGGATGCAATGGTTATTACTTGGTTCCCCCTCACTGGGATATATCCAAGTAGTATACAATGATGATGTGCCAATTTTACCAAATTCACTAAGGTTCACAGGAAATAATGATGTTCTTGATAGATCACATCTATGGACAGGACCACTACCTGTACAAGGTTTAGGGTTTGATCACCGCATTCCCAAGGGTCACCCACTATTTCCCTTTCTTTGGATCACTACCATTCGAAAGGATCACCATCTTCCTCTTACATCACTCAGTAGTTTTGGAAGGTATCCACTCACATTTTATGGACTTGTAGGTTGAACAATGTTTATGGACATGTAGGTACTTTCATTATTTCTATTGAATTCATCCTTTGCTGTATGTAGATTATATGTTGAAGTTTCACATTCATCCAATTGATGAGTACCACTTTACCATATATTTAATAGGAAATACCTTTTAATCAATTTTCATGATACTCACTTCCTTTGTGAAGTTTCCTCTTTTACAATCCTCCTTTACTGCGCACTTTGCGAACCTCCTTCATAGAACTCTTTGTGAATATCCTTTGTAGAGATCAAATATTCTTCACAAAACTCCTTTAGTTTCATGAAGCTCTAAACATTTGGTTGGATTTTATAGTCTTCACGAAGCTCCTTCCTTTTCACAAATCTCACCAAGCCTTCATGAAGAAAACCTCTTTCACAAAGTTTAGAACATTCAGTTGGATTTTAAATCCTTCGTGAACTTCTTCACATACCACCTTCTTGAACCGACTCTCCAAATCTAGATCCTTTAGATTTTCAATAAGCCTCGCTGCTCTTCTGAAGTGGGTAGAGGCCAATTTATAAGCATTTCCACTGATTCTAGATCCTTCCATGCCACACGATCACCATTTCATGAAGCTCCCTAATTTCCTTTTTGGAAATCTCTATTTTGTGAAGCTCCATGAAAATTTCCCATTCACGATGCTTGTCAAAATCATAGATCATTTCTTCAAAAACTCCATGACTTTACCAACCATCAATTGTGAACTCCACTATTCATAAAATTAATTCCTTTACCATCTTTTTATATTTCCCTCAAGAAATTAAAACTTTTGAAATCGTAGAGCTTTCCATAAAAATCTTTGTGCCTTCTTGAACCATCCTTCTCCAACTCAATTAATTGAAACATTCATGCATATATGATAATTTCATATGGCCTTAAAGAAAATACAACATTCATGATGAATTTCATAGTTGCATAGATCTCCGTTATAAAACATAATGCCTTCACAAACCACCCTTTTTGAAAACCTAGTATTCGGAAAAACAAATCCTTTTCTATATTTTTACTGGGCCATCATGTAAATCCATATTTCGCAATGATTGTTTAAATCATGGAGATCAATGTCAACTTTATTTGATCCTTCCTGAAAAACTACTCAAAAATCCCATATTTTCAAAATTCAGGCCCTTATCGTATTTTAATAAGGCCTTCAAGGGAATCCACATTTCATGATGATAGTAAAACTCCATATTTTGGAACCTAAAAATTTTGAATACACTTTGAAACTGTGTCACCTTATGTATACAATTTTTTATACCTCTTCTAGGGAATCCATTACTCTGTCATGGATCATTGTCAATACACCTTCTCAATAATCTCTCTGGATATCCACACATACCTTGGAAATCCTCTTTGTTAATAAACAAAATCAACCCAAAAATACTACAACGTTACCTTAAGGGGTTTTCCCCCAACAACAGCCCATATTTAATTATTCTTTCTCTAGGTATTTGGAAATAGAACCACACAATCCATAAGGATCTCACCCTACTTCTAAGTTGGAACTAGAAGTGTAAAAAGAAATACCTAAGGTATCTAGTGCTCAAAATTGACATGTTGGCACGTATAATAATGAGAGACAAAATTAGCAATTCCCCATCTCACACCTAGCCACCAGAATCTATGATGTATGTCATAGAACATCTTTGTGGTTCCTTGGTGCAATTCCCATGGGGAATTATGGAAATACCCCATCATATATTCCATAGTTGATAACGGTACCACAAAACGATTCTGATAACATAGAATGCCCCCTGTGGATACTAACCACTCAAAAATAGTCTCCCCACCATAAATTCTGTAACACCCCAAGCTTCCACGGTACGTTTCCCTTCGAATAATGCGATAGCGTGTGTTGTACGCAACCTCGAGTTCTAACACACGCCACAACCAATCAAACTAGCCGTTATGAATAGTAATAACTAAATTTTGAAATTAGATATATTTTATATTTTAAAATCGACTTCATTTTTGGATTCGGAATATTGAAATTAGCCTAGGGTGAAATTTTGGTACTTTTCGGATAACTTTTATATTTTGATGAATAGTGAAAATTACTAAATTTTAATTAAAATAAACTTTTTTAATCAAAATAATTAATATTGATAAATTATGAATTTGAATGGTTTTAAAGTATATTTAGAATATATTTTTACCATTTAATTTAATGTTTGTCATTGGACTTAATTTCACAATTAAACCAGACATAAACAAGTGTCAATCTTTTGATAGTTATTATCTCTTAAAAACGCGCTTTTTATTTTAACAACGGGAATTAATTTTAAATTAATTTCTGCCACTTATGTGTTTTGAATTTGGAAAAATGGATTACATATTTGGAATCAGGATGTCCAAATTATGTAAATAGGTAACTTTTATTTTTACACATTTTGAATAATTACTGCGGTAAATATGTTATTTACCATGGTTAAAGGGTAAATCTGGTAAATAATGGTTAAAAAATAATATTATAATAATACAAAATTACCCTAAAACGTGTCCTAACCTTATTGGTGGATACATACCCGACCATGGGCATCCTTGGGTCGATTTGGGGACCCCTTAGAGCCACTTGTATGTGGTAGGGACACATTATATTAATAAAGTTAAAATAAAAATAAAAATGGCATAAGCTTACATCTCTTAGAAGAACAATTTTTACATAGAATTATACATGTTGGATTTTCGATTATAAATATTCATTAGAAATATAAAAGGATTTCCTACATAATGATATTTTATTTATAATTTTTAGACATCAAATAATTTAAATTATTAATGACACAATAATGATGCAATGTTTACCTCATTAATAAATCATTTAAATAAATAAGATTATAATGATTAAAATATTATCTAAAACCTATCCAATTCTTATTGATTGATGTTATTTAGAAAAGGAGTCATCTTATCTTCGACCTCAATGATTTTTGGACCATTATAAACCGAATATAAATATATTATAAAGTAATACTTTCACTCTTTCCTAAAGAGCCCCTCCTCTCTCTTATAAAAGGAGTCCACTTCTACTCATTCCTCACACCTCTCAAGCCACTTGTCTCGTCTAAACCCTGCCCAAATACTCTCCCAACTTCCCTCACTACAACCTAGAGGCCTTAGTTTGATCAGAAAGCCAACCTAAGGAGCCCTTTTGATCAAATCAAAAGGAAGAACCCGAAGAAGAGGTAATGTTTTCACCACCCCTTTTCAAGTTCCTTTCTTCTTCCACTTCTTCTTTCTTTGTTCTTACCATTCTAAAATAATAACTCCAGTATCTCACATATACTATGATGTTATTATAAATATGGTACAACCATATTCAGTATTCTATCCACCCTTTGAATAACATGTCACCATATGTGCGTACGTACGGCTTACCGTCTCCACGTCGTGGTGTAATTGTTATTCAATATATTATTATTTGGATGGGTATAATAATGATGTTAAACTCATGTAAATAATAAATATAACATGTTAATTATTCTGTATATATGATATAACATCCATTTATATATTATTTTAATATCAAAAGAATGATATTGTCGCTCGTGCGTACGTACGGACTACCATCTCCACAAACGCGATAAGATTCATTCTCCATCGTATCCATTCAAGTATAATTATCATTTGATGATTTAAAAATGATGTTTAAGGACTTCATATCATTCTGGATATGAATAATATACAAACTATCGATTACAAACTTGGCTTACGTAACAAAACATATCAAATAAAACAAGTAAGTTAACACCCGAAACAACAATAATACTAAGATATTATTATTAAATCAATATTAAAAGATCATATATGATATCATATTAATGTATATGATTCTTTTATAATTTAATAAAAATTATTTCACCATTATAAAGGAGGTTAACCTACCCCAACCAAGGAAAAGTACAAGGTAAGGGTTTATTTCGCAATCTCTTCATTATCCGAGGTTGTTTATACATAATTATCTACTAGGACCTTGTTATCATCCACATCCATGTTTCTTCAAAATGTATTTCAAAACATTTTTAATATTTAAAAGAATATGGGTTAAAGTCATTTATACCCTTGTTTGACTTTTTATAAGAGGTTTATAAGGGAATCTTTCCGTCGTTTTCTAAACAAGGTGCTTTTTAACCTTTTCGACAGAATTAAGATAAGAATGTTTTTTTAACTTATACGGCGGGTGCGGTTATTTTCCGCCGTTATAAAATCGTCAAAGCTTCCCTTACAAGCTTATAAGAATATTTTCAAAGAAACTGTTTTATTTTATATGGATCTTAAATGATTTCAAAATAAAAGGAGATATTTCTTTAAAAATAATTTTGAATTCATCTATGTCAACATCCTTTGATGGATTTTAAGATTATTTGAAGTTGATTTATTATGATACAAAACTTCTATATTGTTTTGAAGGTTTTGTGATATGTTTGACTGTGGATGTTCTATTTTTATACCATTCATAGTTTATGGTGAAAGTATTGACATTTCGTATGCTAGTTTTAATACGAATGTTTATGTTATGTTTAAACCTTTTCATATGGGAATGCATTGGACTTAATATGTGACGGGTGGAGCCCGCTATAGCTCCTCGATGCATCGGTAGGTCTCATGAGACAAACTAGTGTCTTGGCACAAGGCCTTGACAAAATCTTATTTGTAGTCTTGTCACGAGGCCTTGGCTATGTGGTTATGATAGTCTGGCATTATGCATTCCAACATTATGAAAGTGGTTAGTGATTTTGCATGTGATTATTTGATTAGTAGAATATCCATGTGAATAAGTAAATGGAATTATTTCATTTTATTTATACCATACTATGTTGAAAGTTCAAGATTGAAAGGCTTTTGTTTTAGTTATACATTGCCTTAAATGTTTATTCTTATTTATGAAAGTTTCCGCTATATTGTTATCCTTACTGGGCATTTGAGCTCACCCCTTTTCTATGTTTTATTTTTCCCAGTAAGTGAAGAAGTAAGTTATGAATAACCTGCAGGGATATTATGTGAGGATATGAGTGTGGATTATGGAGACAATATGTTGTTGTAGTAGTTTTTCGTTTTATGATGTAATGTAAAACTTATGAATATATCTAGTGTTTCCAAGGCTACTAAACCAATCGGTCTTTCGAGATTTGATCTTTCTTGTGATCATGCAAATGTTATGTAATTAATGCACCGACTCTGGGTAACTGGGGTTGGGGCGTTACAGTTGGTATCAGAGGAAGTTTAGTACAAACCTTGGAAGCTAGATTTAGATAAACTCTGATTAGAGCACATAGACATAAGATGAACTTTGAATATTAGTATAGAAGAACTTCCTAGAATTTTGGTATTGTAGAGATTTTGTGAGTTTTCCGAGCAATACATCCCTATCTGGATACGAGCAGGTAGTGGCGGCTCTGGCACAGATGTACCTAGGGGTAAAACCCGAAAACACCGCTTTGAGCTAGACTCGAACGGGAACTGGTGCACGACAACGGGCCTTGCTGCACTCTTGGTTACGACACTCCTGGGGGATATGCTTAGGATAACTCTCATTTTCTTTACATATCATTATGAAGGGTTTATGAGTATATAATTCCTCAAAGAAAACATTTTTATGATTATGTATTATATCCATAAATAGTTCAATTTATGTTAAGTGTTTTATAAGTATGAGATTATGTATTTTGATTCATAAAGTGATCTAGTTTATGCCATTGTTTAGAAATGGCGCCTAGTGGAAGAAATGGAAACCGTATCAATGCACGCACTCCATGTAGGGATTTCCCTCCTGCTCAAGATAATTATTGTGGGGCTGGTGATGCAACTAGTGCCGATCAGCTAATCACCATACTGGGACAAATTACTCAGGTTATGAATAATAACCTTACCCGTATGGAGCACCCTGATCCGTAGCGTGGAGGATCAATGTTAGATCGATTCATGAGGCAAAAACCACCAACGTTCAATGGGAGTACAAATCCCTTAGTAGCTGAGCAATGGATAAATTCCCTAGAGAAAATATTTCAGGCTTTGGGGAGCAGTGAAAGGGAAAAAGTTATCATGGCAGTTTACCGCCTCACTGGAGATGCTGATCAATGGTGGTCATTGATTCAAAACATGAAGGAAGATGATGAAGTATCAAATATGGAATGGAGGGAGTTCAAAGATCTGTTTTTAGAAAAATACTTTCCTCGCGACCATCGAGCTGATATGGAAAGGCAATTTCTGAGTCTGAGACAAAAGGAGGATGAGAATGTCACAAAGTATGAGGCTAACTTTACAAGGTTAGCAAGGTACTCTGGTGATTATATACGTAACCAAAGGATTAATATTGATCGTTTCTTTGATGGGTTAAAACCATTTCTCCATCGAGCTTTAGTCTCACAATCCTTTTCATCGTACGAAGACATTGTCTCATGTGCTATCAAGACCGAAAAGGAATTCTCTAAGTCTTATGACTTTAAAGCAAAGCAAGAGAAGAAGAGACCTGCTGATCAATCTGGGAATGGAAATAAGGGGAAGAAGGGAAAGGTTGAATATCCATCCTATGGTAAATATGGGAAGAAACACCCTGGTACTTGCTTGAAGGGAATGGGAGTCTGTTACAAGTGTGGTGAAAAATTCCACCAAGCTCGTGATTGAAAGGGGAAGAAGGAAGATACCAACGTTCAGTGCTACAATTGCAGGGAGATGGGGAATTATGCAAATGAATGTCCTAAGCGTCAGGAGAACTTACCTCAGAAAAGGCCAAGGGATCAAGGCTAGGCTTATTCTATCACTACTGCTGAGGTAGAAGCTCCGAAAGACGTGGTGGCAGGTAATTTAATGGTTTCCTCAAGTTTAGCAAATGCGTTATTTGATTCTGGATCATCGCATTGTTTCATATCTTCCCATTTTGCTAAGAAAATTAGATATTTCCAATTTGATTTAATAAGGGAGTTGTCAGTTAAAACTCATAAGGGAAGTATCATTGCAACAAAGTTTTGTGAATCAGTCCCGATTAGAGCACATAAATTTTCTTTATCTGCTGATCTCATCGTCATACCTATGATTGAGATTGATATAATCCTCGGTATGGACTGGCTTTCGGACTATGATGTGAAGATTTATTGTAAAAATAAAGAGGTTACGATTCTTGATGATAATGATAAGGAACACCTTATTTTTATAGCAGAATCGTCACCACCTAATTCTTATTTAGATCCACCCCCAGTAGCTCAACTTAATTCAATTATTGGGGAGGAAGATAATTAAATAACTGTCGGTGAGGAAAGGAATGTTCAAATAGAGGATGTACCTATTGTGAAAGAATTTGTAGATGTATTTCCGGAAGATTTACCTGGACAACCTCCAGAACGAGAAGTTGAGTTTTCCATTGATTTGATTCCTGGATCAAGGCCTATATCGAAGACCCCTTATAGAATGGCCACTGTAGAATTAGTCGAACTAAAGAAACAACTAGAGGAATTGAGTAATAAGGGATTTATTCGCCCTAGTGTTTCTCCATGGGGAGCCCCTATTATTTTTGTTAAAAAGAAAGATGGATCTATGAGGTTATGTATTGACTACAGGGAGATCAATGCTATAACGATAAAGAACAAGTATCCCCTACCTCGTATTGATGATTTATTTGACCAACTGCATGGAGCTCAATACTTTTCAAAGATTGACCTTCGATCTGGATACCATCAGTTTTGTGTGAAGAAGGAAGACATTGCGAAGACAGCATTTCGAACCAGGTACGGGCATTACGAGTTTACTGTAATGCCGTTTGGATTGACTAATGCACCCTCTGTATTCATGGATCTGATGAATAGAGTTTTCAAGGAGTATCTCGATGAATTTGTGGTGGTATTTATTTATGATATCTTGGTATACTCCAAAACCTACGAAGATCATGAAAATCACTTGCGTATTATCTTGAAGACTCTGAGGAGGCATGAATTATATGGTATGTTTAGCAAGTGTGAATTCTGGCTTCAGGATATTTCTTTTCTTGGCCATATTGTCTCTAAATATGGAATCTCTGTTGATCCTTCTAAGACCAAGGCAATCCAAGAATGGCCATCACCTACGAGTATAACTGAGGTACGTAGTTTTATTGGTTTGGCAGGTTATTATCGACGTTTCGTCCAGAATTTTGCCCGATTGGCTAACCCATTAACGAAGCTCACACGTAAAGGGGTTAAATTTGTTTGGACATAAGAGTGTGAAGAATGTTTCGAAGAACTGAAGAGAAGATTAGTCAATGCTCCTATATTGACTCTACCATCGGGGAATGATGGGTTCGTTATTTATAGTGATGCATCAAAGAAAGGACTTGGTTGTGTCCTTATGCAGAATGATAGAGTTTTTGCCTATGCATCACGACAGTTGAAAATTCATGAACAAAACTATCCTACTCATGATCTTGAGTTAGCAGCTGTGATATTTGCTTTGATGATATGGAGACACTACCTCTATGGTGAAAAATGTGAGATTTATACTGATCACAAGAGTTTGAAGTATATTTTCTCACAAAAAGAACTCAACATGAGGCAAAAGAGATGGCTTGAATTACTCAAGGATTATGATTGCACGATACACTACCACCCGGGGAAAGCAAACAAGGTGGCAGATGCTTTGAGCAGAAAAGACCATGGAGTTTTGAACATGATGAGAATTGAAAGGGATCCAATTTTCATGGATCTAGTGAAGATGGACATGGGAATAACCAGGGAAGGTGAAACATCAATGATTTTCCAAATGGTTGCCAAACCATATTTACTAGAAAGGATTAAGAGTTCTCAGACCGATGATGAAGAATTTCAGAAGAAGATTAGAGCTGTGAATGATGGGATATTGAGAGACATTGTGTATGAAGATGGAATTTTGAAATTCGGGAAGAGACTTTGTGTTCCCGATTTACCTGATCTGAAAAGGGAATTGCTGGATGATGCCAATAGTTCCAATTTCACTATACACCTTGGGAGCACCAAAATGTATAGAGATTTGAAGGAACATTTTTGGTGGGACAACATGAAGAGGGAGATTGCTGATTTTGTGTCAAGATGTATGGTTTGTCAACAAGTGAAAGCTGGAAGGCAACAGCCTGGAGGAGTCATGCAACCTCTTCCCATACCGGAGTGGAAATGGGACAATATTACGATGGAATTTTTCATGGGGCTACCAAAGAATCCTAGAAGGAACGATGCAATATGGGTTATTGTTGATCGTCTTACCAAGTCAGCACATTTTCTTGCTATAAGAGAAGATCTACCCCTGGAACGTCTAGAAAGACTATACATTAATGAAGTTGTGAGACTTCATGGACTACCCCTATCGATTGTTTCTGATCGTGATCCCCGTTTTACTTCAAGATTTTGGAAGAGTCTTTAGAAATCTCTGGATACTTAACTTCATTTGAGCACTGCTTACCACCCTCAGACAGATGGATAATCAGAACGGACTATTCAAACCCTAGAAGACATGTTTAGATCTTGCTCACTTGACTTTCAGGGTATGTGGGATCAATATTTACCACTGGTAGAATTTTCCTATAACAATAGCTTCCATTCGAGTATTCAGATGGCACCATATGAAGCGTTATACGGAAAGAGATGTCGTACACCAACCTGTTGGGATGAGGTTGGTGAAAGAAAACTTGTAGGCCCAGAACTGGTGGAGGAAACAGTGGAAAAGGTGAAGGTAATCCAAAATCACTTCAAAGCAGCTCAAAGTAGGCAGAAAAGATATGCCGATAATCGATGGAAGGATTTGGAATTTCAGGTCAGTGATCTTGTTTTCCTGAAGGTATCTCCATGGAAGGGAGTCATACGTTTTGGTAAGAAAGGTAAATTGAGTCCTAGGTACATCGGACCTTTCGAAATTCTAGAACGAATTGGGGATGTAGCTTACCGATTGGCAATGCCGCCAAGTCTCTCCAAAGTTCACGATGTGTTCCACGTATCTTTGTTGAGAAAATACATGCCTGACCCAACACATGTACTCACCTATGAGGAATTAGAACTGGAACCCGATCTGTCTTATTGTGAAGATTCTGTCAGGATTCTTGATACAAGAGAAGAAGTACTGAGAAACCGGACGACGCGTCTGGTAAAAGTTTTGTGGAGAAATCATAAGATGGAAGAGGCAACGTGGGAACCCGAGGAACTTATGATGAAGAACCACCCGAGTCTTTTTAAGCAGTAATACCCTAGAAATTGAGAGGACACAATTATTTGAAGGAGGGGAGAATGTAACACCCCAAGCTTCCACGGTACGTTTCCCTTCGAATAATGTGATAGCGTGTGTTGTACGCAACCTCGAGTTCTAACACACGCCACAACCAATCAAACTAGCCGTTATGAATAGTAATACCTAAATTTTGAAATTATATATATTTTATATTTTAAAATGGACTTCATTTTTGGATTCGGAAAATTGAAATTAGCCTAGGGTGAAATTTTGGTACTTTTCGGATAACTTTTATATTTTGATGTATAGTGAAAATTACTAAATTTTAATTAAAATCAACTTTTTTAATCAAAATAATTAATATTGATAAATTATGAATTTGAGTGGTTTTAAAGTATATTTAGAATATATTTTTACCATTTAATTTAATGTTTGTCATTGGACATAATTTCACAATTAAACTAGACATAAACAAGTGTCAATCTTTTGATAGTTATTATCTCTTAAAAACACGCTTTTTATTTTAACAAAGGGAATTAATTTTAAATTAATTTCTGCCACTTCTGTGTTTTGAATTTGGAAAAATGGATTACATATTTGGAATCAGGATGTCCAAATTATGTAAATAGGTTACTTTTATTTTTACACATTTTGAATAATTACTGCGGTAAATATTTTATTTACCGTGGTTAAAGGGTAAATCTGGTAAATAAGGGTTAAAACATAATATTATAATAATAAAAAATTACCCTAAAACGTGTCCTAACCTTATTGGTGGACACATAACCAACCATGGGCATCCTTGGGTCGATTTCGGGACCCCTTAGAGCCACTTGTATGTGGTAGAGACACATTATATTAATAAAGTTAAAATAAAAATAAAAATGGCATAAGCTTACATCTTTTAGAAGAACAATTTTTACATAGGGTTATAAATGTTGGATTTTCGATTATAAATATTCATTAGAAATCTAAAAAGATTTACTACATAATGATATTTTATTTATAATTTTTATACATCAAATAATTTAAATTATTAATGACACAATAATGATGCAATGTTTACCTCATTAATAAATCATTTAAATAAATAAGATTATAATGATTAAAATATTATCTAAAACCTGTCCAATTCGTATTGGTTGATGTTATTTAGAAAATGAGTCATCCTATATTCGACCTCAATGTTTTTTGGACCATTATAAACTGAATATAAATATATTACAAAGTAATACTTTCACTCTTTCCTAAAGAGCCCCTCCTCTCCCTTATAAAAGGAGACCACTTCTACTCATTCCTCACACCTCTCAAGCCACTTGGCTCGTCCAAACCCTGCCCAAATACTCTCCCAACTTCCCTCACTACAACCTAGAGTCATTAGTTTGATCAGAAAGCCAACCTAAGGAGCCCTTTTGATCAAATGAAAAGGAAGAACCCGAAGAAGAGGTAATGTTTTCACCACCCCTTTTCAAGTTCCTTTCTTCTTCCACTTCTTCTTTCTTTGTTCTTACCATTCTGAAATAATAACTCCAGTATCTCACATATACTGTGATGTTATTATAAATATGGTATAACCATATTCAGTATTCTATTCACCCTTTGAATAACATGTCACCATACGTGCGTACGTATGGCTTACCGTCTCCACGTCGTGGTGTAATTGTTATTCAATATATTATTATTTGGATGGGTATAATAATGATGTGCAACTCATGTAAATAATAAATATAACATGTTAATTATTCTGTATATATGATATAACATCCATTTATATATTATTTTAATATCAAAAGAATGATATTGTCGCTCGTGCGTACGTATGGACTACCATCTCCACAAACGCGATAAGATTCATTCTCCATCGTATCCATTCAAGTATAATTATCATTTGATGATTTAAAAATGATGTTTAAGGACTTGATATCATTCTGGATATGAATAATATACAAACTATCCATTAAAAACTTGGCTTATGTAACAAAACATATAGAATAAAACAAGTAAGTTAACACCCGAAACAACGATAATACTAAGATATTATTATCAAATCAATATTAAAAGATCATATATGATATCATATTAATGTATATGATTATTTTATAATTTAATAACAATTATTTCACCATTATACAGGAGTTTAACCTACCCCAACCAAGGAAAAGTACAAGGTAAGGGTTTATTTCACAATCTCTTCATTATCCGAGGTTGTTTATACATAATTATCTACTAGGACCTCGTTATCATCCACATCCATGTTTCTTCAAAATGTATTTCAAAAAAATTTTAATATTTAAAAGAATATGGGTTAAAGTCATTTATACCATTGTTTGAATTTTTATAAGAGGTTTATAAGGGAATCTTTCCGTCGTTTTCCAAACAAGGTGCTTTTTAACCTTTTCGACAGAATTAAGATAAGAATGCTTTTTTAACTTATACGGCGGGTGCGGTTATTTTACGCCGTTATAAAATCGTCAAAGCTTCCCTTACAAGATTATAAGAACATTTTCAAAGAAAATGTTTTATTTTATATGGATCTTAAATGATTTCAAAATAAAGGGAGATATTTCTTTAAAAATAATTTTGATTTCATCTATGTCAACATCCTTTGATGGATTTTAAGATTATTTGAAGTTGATTTATTATGATACAAAACTTCTATATTGTATTGAAGGTTTTGTGATATGTTTGAATGTAGATGTGCTATTTTTATACCATTCATTGTTTATGGTGAAAGTATTTACATTTCGTATGCTAGTTTTAATACGAATGTTTATGTTATGTTTAAACCTTTTCATATGGGAATGCATTGGACTTAATATGTGACGGGTGGAGCCCGCTATAGCTCCTCGATGCATCGGTAGGTCTCATGAGACAAACTAGTGGCTTGGCACAAGGCCTTGACAAAATCTTATTTGTAGTCTTGGCACGAGGCCTTGGCTATGTGGTTATGATAGTCTGGCATTATGCATTCCAACATTATGAAAGTGGTTAGTGATTTTGCATGTGATTATTTGATTAGTAGAATATCAATGTGAATAAGTAAATGGCATTATTTCATTTTATTTATTCCATACTATGTTGAAAGTTCAAGATTGAAAGGCTTTTGTTTTAGTTATACATTGCCTTAAATGTTTATTCTTATTTATGAAAGTTTCCGCTATATTGTTATCCTTACTGGGCATTTGAGCTCACCCCTTTTCTATGTTTTATTTTTCCCAGGAAGTGAAGAAGTAAGTTATGAATGACCTGCAGGGATATTATGTGGGGATATGAGTGTGGATTATGGAGACAATATGTTGTTGTAGTAGTTTTTCGTTTTATGATGTAATGTAAAACTTATGAATATATCTAGTGTTTCCAAGGCTACTAAACCAATCGGTCTTTCGAGATTTGATCTTTCTTGTGATCATGCCAATGTTATGTAATTAATGCACCGACTCTGGGTAACTAGGGTCGGGCGTTACAAATTCTGTCTCTAATGCTATGGAATTCGTCATCAATCTATTGTTATTGAAGAATAAACATGAGAATAGTAGAGTAAAACTAAACACTATCCAAGGAAACCTCAGACCCTATTTTTTGGAATCTAATATGAAATTACGAAAAATGATCCATCATGTTCCACTATTCAAATGATTTTTTCATGAAATGTGTCAGAACATTACATCTCAAAGCATTTTTGACGACACTCACTTTCCCAGGGGTATAGGTGACGTCAAATTCAGAAGATTATAGATATTCTACCCAAATACTCTAGTGGAGATTCTAATCTTTTTGAGAGAATATATAACTCAAGATCTTGTGGTCGTAGTATGAAACAAAACATTCTTTGAAAATGTAATGAATCCAAATATTCAATGCATGAATCATAGCTATGAGTTCAAGGTCATGGGTTGGGTAATTATTCTCATGTGGACTAAGATACCAAGATCCATAGGCAACAAAATGACCACCCTGCATAATAATGCAGCCCAATATCGTACATGATGCATCACAGAGGACCACACAACCCTACCCGACCATTTGAGGGGTTAACAATGGTGAAATTACAAAAATATGACTCATATTAATAAAATAACTATGAAATTTATTATACAAATCAAAATCTACTCCCTTTCAGGATAGAGCATTCAATAGAGAATCCATCTTTGAGATATCCTTTTCAAACCAGTGATAATATCCATCTAAACACCAGATGCTCTAAATATCAAAAACATTTCATTGTTGTTACCATATCATAACAGCTTTCAACATCTTTGGATCAACTGATATACCATGGTCCAACACCACATGCCACAAGAAATTCACTTCTCGAATATAGAAATCATGTTTCTATAGCTTAGCATGTTGTTGGTGACTTGTTAATAATTCTAGATATTCTCTCATAGGATGAATATGATCATCCTCAGACTTATAGAAAAATATGATGTCATACAAAAAGACCACCATAATAGTATCCAGAGACTTGTGGAATATCCTATTCATTAAATCCATAAAAAATGGAGGAGTATTGGTTAAACTAAATTTCATGAAATGGTACTTATACAGGCTGTACCTACTCTGAAAGGATGTTTTTTTAAATTTCATGTTCTTTTATTATCAACTAATTTTAACCCAATAAATGAAACATATTTGAAAACCAATTCTACCCTTTCAACTGGTCAAACAGATCTTCAATACATGGAAACAGATATTTGTTCTTTACCATAACCATATTGAATTTTCATTAATCAACAAAAAGGAAATGTGACCCATCATCTTTCTTCATATAGAGAACAGGTGATGCCCAAGTTGACACACTTGGGTGTATGAATCATTTTTCTAACATATCATCCAACTGAGACTTCAAACCTTTCATTTCAACTAGTTTCATGTGGTGAAAGTGAATAGATTCTGTTTGTGTAATTGGATGTAAATCTATAGAAACCTCTAACTCATTTATTAGTGGAAAATCGGATAAGTCAAAGGGAAAACATCGAGAAACTCGACAGAAACTGGTGGGTGATCATCTCTGAAGTATTATCACTCCAAATCAAATGAAAACATAGATATTACTTTCTCTATCTCCGCATAAAAATTTCTTACTCTAATCAACATTGACTTCCTTTCTCCTTGAATGATATGACACACTCCATCAGTTGTAGTAAATGAGACCTGCCTAAGATAGCAACCAATTCATGATTTATAAACAATGAGACAATACATCCCGAATATGATGTCAAGAGGTTTCATGCTAAGAACCAAGAAATCCCAAGAAATTTTGATATCTAATACTGAAAAAACACAAGTGGTACTATGGAGACCCTTATATCTCTTTGTTCTAAGGGGTGTAATAATATCTATCACATAAGATAAAAGGATCATAGGACGATTAATAAGATTGAAGATATGGGTCGAAATGAATAAATGAGATGCACTGGTATCCTGAAATGTAGTCACTAAAGATGAAATAATAGTGATGGTACCTCTCATTGTTGTTGGACCCATATCTGCTTCCACTGGAGACTATTCCCTTGTGTGAAGAATATTTATTCTAGATGTCTGTGGCTAGAACCCCTTAGTTTATGAAGCATCTAATCAGACTATAGTGTTTTTAGGAAATGATGTTATCATGCCATTATGTGGATTATAATAAACAAATTATAACTTCTTCAAGTGACCTAATAATCCATATGAACCACACAGCTTGGGTGGATTAGTTAAAACCCATTTTGAGTGCCTAGGTTTTCCACATTGGTAAAAAATGGAAGGGCCTCTACTAGGAACTACGGATGGTCCCAAAAAACCCTACTATCTAGTAACACTATGAGAATCATCATGATTCCTCATCCCTTTATGTCAACTCACAAAAATTCCACTAGGAGTAAAAGGAACTCCTTTCAACCCTAAATTACTATCTAGGTCCATTTTAACAATCAACATTCTATCAAACACATTAGTATAATATGGAGACTTAAACAAGAAAACATGATAAAAAAATATCATATCAAAGTCCTATTTCAAACCGTCAAGTATTCATCTTCTATTTCAACACATTATTAGATGTAAACTACACAATATCATCAAAATAATTTGCATATTCTATCACAGTCTTGTCGGCTTGCTCAAGTTTAAAAAATACTATAGCCTTAAACAATACCAACGACTTGGGATTGAAATTTTCAATGAAAACACCTCTAAATTAGTTTCACTGTAATACCGTATGATTCATTAGCATCCCCATAATGACACATATTATCTTGATTTCATCAAGAGTTTCAAAGAACTAAAATATAAGCTCGATATTTCTCAAACAATCCTCATCCTTTTGAGTATTTTTGAACATTGGAACTGTAGTGTATTATGGTGAAGTAACACTGGAGAATGAATCATGAAGTCAACATTCCATGGTTCCATAGTGGGAACCTGAATAGGAACATGCTTACTTTCCTGTCCTAATGCTTCCATAACACACAATATAACATCAATCTAATTCTAGTCCATGGGGGGATTTTTTTACTATGGTTCATTAGCATCTTCCTCCTAGATCTGATTCACACATCTTCTTGGATTCATTATGCTACAAAACATAAATTGATAACATTGAAGACATCAGAAATTTTTTATAGAAAAACTCTCAAACAATAGAAACAAGGAAATTTAATCCCAATTGATAGATAAACAATATTTGGATTTCAATCTATCAAAATAAAATTTTGGGAAAAGACATAAAATAATCCTCAATACATATTTCCCAAACCACCCCTAGTTACTTATGGATCATTACAGTGAGAGATTTTCAGACACTCAGTCATAACTACCTATTATGTCCTGAAAATATTTCACAACTGCATATTAACATCAAGTCATGATGCTTAGAATACACCTATGATACCACTTTTTTACGAACATGCCCAGATACCCGGGTACCATAACATCAGAGCTGATCCTAACATGGCTTGAATGGTTTTCTCAATCCCCTTAGGTTCACAGAAAACACTTGACATTCAATAATATAAAAGTGAGAACAAAGTTTTGATAAACACGATGAAATAAAGTGATAAAAGTCTGTATGAAAAAATAAAAATCCAAAGGGAGAAAAGGAACATAAGTCAAATAGGTATTAAAAACCCAAAGTATCTCATTAAAGTACCAAAAAATAGGACAATAAACAACCCAATCCCCCACAAGACACAAATCTTCAAGACTCAAAGATAAAAAATAAGAACCACATCCAAGAGACACTTTACCCTTGCTCGAACCCGGTGTAATATAATCTATAAACAATGAAAGGTACATATAGTGTGTAAGTTAAAAGCCTAGTGGGGTCTAACCAAGGATCACATAATAAAATGCCCCAATTAATTAGCCAAATAAATATTTAAATTATATATAAACACGGGTGGTTGTAAAAAAGAATATTTAAAGCAAATCATACTTTACAATTCAATTGATGGAAATATTTCCAAATAATGGATTGACAAAAATTTTATATAAAACAGTTTATATAAATTAATATCACATGTGTAAGATAGTTTAAAAACAAAAATATATACATATATATATATATATATATTTAAAATAAAAATGAGAAACAAGTTTATCGACCAAGAGGTATGATTGTTTCATGTTATGAGATCCCCAAACACTGAAATAAGTGATAGCAACAAAATTTGTACACACGTCCCCCAAAGATAGGTCAAAGAGGACTCATCACCATACCATTGGGGATGTGACAAAATGTATATATTTTTTAGAGTTGTAAAGTATCAATAGTGTGTTTCCCTAAATAAATCACTAACTACTTAGGATTTACTGTTCTCTAATAATTATTAATAATGGAAAATTTACATTAAAAAAGTTTATAATACAATTAACCCCTTTTCCATTTCAATTTAAAAACCAAACCAATTTTAATCAATTAATTCCTTATTTTTTGGATAAAACCAATGGGTGCTTATAAAAAAATTAATCCATTTTTCTATGATACAAATTTGAAATCAATTTCACAAATCAATTCCTCAATTTACATCCCATAATTTAGTTTTAAAAATTTCCATCAAATCCAAGAAACACTACCCAATTTAATGAAATTGGGGGAATTGTCCAAATTTAATGCCAAAGTATGTCCAAATCCCAATTCAATGTGGTTTTTCTTCATTATAAAATTGAGTTTAAATAAATTAAAATCGTGTAATTTTCGGTTAAATCAGTTGGAAAATCTTAAATGGAACCACCTACTGTAGATCTTGGTATCACGCAATACAACTTCCACAAAGGGATTAGTCAAAAATGAACACCCACAACAAATATCAAAGAATAAAACCTAGATTCATGATCTAGAATAATGAATATTAGATCCTCCAATGACATAGAAATCTAACAAACCCAAGGAAGGAGAGAAGAAAATAGTAAGAGGGTGGGAGAGAAGGAATGAGGAAGTAAAAATTACTAGGAAAGGATTGAAAAATGATTTCATAGATTAGATCCACCATAGAGATGGTTCTGACGTTAAAAAATTGGTTCTTGGGAGACCTGCAAACCTAGGAAATTATAATATGGTGATTTAGGCCTGAGAGGGAGGTAAAATTGGGCTTCAATTTTTTTTAAATAATTTCCAGAATAATTAAATCTCACATGCGCGATTTGATGGCCAGGGCCCCATGGTTTGTCAAACCGTGCACCCTAACCATGATCACATGATAGTGGGGTTTCAAAGTTCCTCCCTGGTGGTCACATAGTTTGATATAACATGCACCAACCATGCAAACCCCCATTTCATGGGTTTTCAGAGTTTTCACTAGGAGGGTGCATAGTTTGTGAAAACCGTGTTTCAATCACGCACAACCCAAAATCCATCCAAAATTTTCAAAATTCTTCATCAAATAACCCAAGTCGAACCCCAAATAAATAATTATAAGAATAGGGGTTTAGGAGTACCTAAAAATAGTACCATAATGTTACAATCATCTCCCTCTACTTGGTTTTAGATTAGATCGATCAAATGATATAAGTGTATGTAGTGAGTGTTTAGAGATTATTATCATGTAAGGAAGTAACGATGATTATAATTGGATTAATTGGGAATAAAAATATATTATTTGGTATTTAATAGGTGAATTGAGTGTGATTATATATTCATTTCACACATTGTAAGGAGGAAAAAATGAATTTTATTAGGCTGGTCTCACCTTTATTATTAAATCCAGGGTGAAGAGTGGAAGAGATTTTGTAATCAATAATTTATCAATTAACAAGGAAAATAGATATATTTTAGAATAGTTTTATAAAATTTAAATTGGGAATAAAAACCCAAATTAATCAATTATCTCCGAATATGATTTTAATTTCTTTTTTTACATTTCTTTTTTACTCATTGAAATGAAAACATCATCATTATTTTCTCACTTGTGACAATTAGATTTAGAGAAATCCTCCCCATAGAAAACCTATTTAACCACCACTAGTAATACTTTCCCTAGGAAATTATTAAGTTTTTTCTACACCCCATAATAAGTGTGCATCAAGGATTCTTACCATTTTGTGAAATGATTTATATAATGGAAAATGAGAATCTTCTAATCAAATATTATGTAATTTATTAGATAAGCGGCTAATAATTAAATTCCAAGATTACTATTTTGTAGTCTTACCTATCAGCTAGAGATAAAATATAGAAATTAAGAATAATATAAATGTGGTCACATATTTTAATAGTTTTGAATAGTAAATATCTTCTTGAAATAGAAAAAAAAATTTACTTCTTATTGAACGATCTTCTCTTCTCAAACCTTTATAGAATTTCATATCTAGGACATAGTCCTATATTATTCTCCTATATTTTTTATATTAACAAAACCAACATTTTATAGATAATATTAAATATCTCTAAATCTTAATAGTATTTATCATTGATATTTTTCATGTGTCCCTTTTCAAATATTGGAAAAAATCCATTAATTTCTTCTAAAAAAGTAAAGTGGGATAACCCAATCATTTTACCAAATTTTTTCCATATTAATTATATAGTGAAAGAATTTTTACATATATCAATCACACCATGGTATGGGTTACTTTACCATGGGAATGGTATGCATTTATCAAAGGGGATATTGAAAATCAAGGGTCATATGTCAAGACCATCTTAGAAAAATGATCAGATTTCAGTTACTTCATTTCAAACACCACGCCGTTTCATCTTTTTCCATGATTTGGTTTTGATTCCTTAATTTCTATAAATATATAATTCATTCTCTGGTAAAATTGACATCTTTCATGTCACTATATCGCACATCATGACATTTCATATAGAGATTAGAATTCCTCCATCCATTGTAATGACATCACACAAAAATGTGCATACCTTCTTATAATATTTCACATAAACTCTCAACTGTAATGCATCTCATCATCAATAGGACTCTGATATCATTCTCTCATAAATCTCAGCATAACTTTATTGTCGATTTATTACAGACTTGTCGTGTTCAACTTAATAACACTCATAATGCTTCCATTCCATGTCTCTAAAAACTAATCATAATATTCATTGAAATAAATTATATATACTACGAATATTTCACCTAATTTATCTACAATCCCCATCTATTCTTTGGTGTCACTTTAAAGTGAGTTTCCCATCTAATGCCGTGTGTCACAATCCAAATCAACCATTAAACTCACTTGCACCGACATCTCGAATGTCAATAATGTTTCCAAATGAACTATTCAACCAAAAACATCAACAACTAATAAAATCCTAGTAATTATCAATCTTATCACTATAATAAGTCTTTTATGAAGGTCGATTCCATTTAATTGTGTCACCACCACAATAACCTCCTACCAAAAAAACCAGAATTGGCCTAATAAATGAATCCATCAATCATGTGAATAATTTCTTGAGTGTTAAATTATGCAGCCAATCCTTCACCATAAAATACATCGGTATCCCTCTCTAATAAAACATAACACAAAACACAACACATTGAATTCTAGATACATGTGTTACTATTAGTCAAATTACTAAAAATCATGTAACATATTTAATTCAACTAACACACACCAGAACTCACCTAGCTTCTTCCTAAAACCCCTTTTACATCCATGTTTTTCTCAAATAAATAAATATTAAAATCTAACTCCCATCAATTATTTTTCAAAATCACCCCTTAATATCCTTTTATACATGTGGTGAATTTCAATTTTTTTTTGAAAAAATATGTTTTCCCCTAAATTATTATTTTAAAAAAAATATATAGATATAGAATATTATTCAAGTAAAATTGATAGTAAAATATTTTTATATATGCATTATTCCACCAAACATGATTTTTATTAGAAATACTATATTTTTATAAAAACCAAAAACACCTGAAAACCACTTCCCACTAATGATTGAACATGACCAATAAACAATCAATCACATTAATAAGAAATTACTCTTATCTAAATTAATCTAATAACCTATTATGAACTATTTAATAAAACATCAAATATATTAGTTTATCTTAATTTATAATCGAAATTGTTGAGAAAATATATCAAACAACACCACCTTTAGGTTTATGAACCATGCTGCAAGAGTTCCACTATTACGATGCTTGAATAAAATAATTGACTCCCAACAACGTCTGATATCACATCTTGAGTCCTTTCCATCTCAAAGTTCAAAAACTAAGTCCCCACTCACCATCGTGTTCTTATTATCAACACTAGATATCACCTAAAAACATGGGATTTTAATGGAATCCATGTTGAAAATACATGCTATGGACTACCTATCATGTTTTGATAACAAATATTCAAATTTAAGAGACTTTGTTTTGACCAAAAAATGCTTTCATACCATTTATATTATCTAGATCATTTGCACTTTAATGTCACCTTATCTGAAGCATCACTGGACCAATGCACACCTCCTTGTATGATAGAGACCACCAACTAATTGTAAGGGACTAAACCAAATTTTAGGAGATTTTTCCCATAAATATAATCCATATGTGGTATTCCTGATTCTATCAAAAATTTATTAAGACCTATATATACATTATATATATATAAAAACCTATAGTCATAATGTATGAACCGGAGAGGGTATCCTATAATTTAGCAAATAGTCTATATGATGCATCACTAAATAGAGTAGTAGTAGATCAAATAAACAACGATTCATGGTAAGTTAGACGAATAAGTTGTTCCCCTGGATATTATAAATACAATACAAAAAACCATAATGGACTATAGCCTAACATCTTAGCCAACTCTGGTCAATTAATTTTCCTCCACGACACTACTCATTCCGATCTAGCTCTAGCTCTAACTCAAAATAGATACATTTTCTTAAAATAAAACATTAATTCTTTGTACTTACATTAGAAACCATGTTATGTATATAGGTAGTGGGTATGTCCAACAACCAAGTGAGATTCCCCCACTGAGCTCGACTTACCATGCTATAGAGATAATGCATATGCATATACAGGTATGTGGTGATTATGACTCAACCCACCTAGAAACATAACTCATGAATTCCCATGAAATATCACAACTTATTTTAAGGGATGTAATCCATGTCATAATGGGTTAACCCATTTAATATTCATGTCAAAATACCCAACCCTAACCTAGACCATTTATTAAACAGGTTATGGTGTTGATAATTGGTCCACATATTTTTTATATATTTATTTAATTAATCAATATATAAACATAATTTATCCAAATTTTACTTATATTATGTAAAATTATTCTTAAAATGTAAATTATTATTAATCATATAAGATATTAGTGTGCACATACATGTTAATTTATGTAAAAATAAAATAATTTATTTTATAATAAATATATATATTTTTTAAAAAATTAAATAATTGTGCCATGTGTGAAGGATAATGGTTGATTTATAGCTTATATTTTAGCTTGGATTTTTTATCATGTTTGGAAGAGTTGGTTGGAAGATTGATTATTGGATTAGTCTGGATTTACCCATACATCTGTAACCCTAACGTAACATCATTTTCCATAGATATGACCCTTACATATTATACATTTTCATAAAAATGACCCATCTGTATCCTCTAGTGTAAAAATTAACTGTATGTACAACCCTTTATCATTGAGATTTCCCTTACATATTATACTTCTCTTTATTTTCCATTTCCTATTTTCTGTATGTAATGGTATTCACTATAATATATAATAATAAAACCTGGATACATAAGAGTCAATTATTCATATGTAAATGTAAATAATTTATATATAATTGAAAAATATTTCATACATAAGATTAATTTCCTAATATATAAGAGTCATTTATTCAACATGTAAAAGTCATTCCTATAAACATAAGATTAGTTTCCTCATATGTAAGAGTAACTTTTTTTACCACAGAAGTTAAAATATTCTTTTTAGTCTTGAATAAAATTTAATGATTGATAAGAGTGTCATAATTTGTAGGCCATTAATATTTTATTATATATCCCTTTGCCACTAATTTTTTTTTGCAACATATAGTGGCATGATTCCTTGGTCGTTGAGATTCCTTAGATTTTCTATCCTTAGAATCATTATTCCATGGGGATTTCCTTATGTGATGATAATGTTTTAGGGATGAACATGTTTAATGTAGTCATTAAAGGTCTTCAATTTGATTTTAAAAAATTTTAATGTTTTGGCATGGTTATATTCATCACACTATGACCTCTATCTATTGTATTGATTTTAAAAGGTGGAATGAGTTTTTAAATTGGGAAACACCAGAAAGAATCATGTTATGATACTCAAATAATTGTTTTTATTAACCTACTATGTTATGAATCATTTGTCCAGATCATGATTTCGTGCATATGAATTTTATCTTTAAATACGAGGTTCCTTCTCATCTCTTAACTTTTATCTTTCTTATTATTCTTCGAGGGATAGTTTCATTACTAGTTTTAATTGGTTCAAGTGGATAATTTGATGTGAATTAACATAGATCATGTTGGCGGGAGACTCACATGGATTCATTAGTTCTCAATTATATTTATATCAATGTGTAATTTTTTGGTTACATTATGGTTGGTGATTTCTAATATTTTATTCCATCTTATGGAATATTATGTTTCTTAATATGGTATGAGACCTTCTATGTTTCCCTTATTGATCCTAAATCTCTTTATTTGTTATCCTATTTGAATATAATTATTATAAACCCTTTTATTATTTTCCATTTAATATCCAATGATAACAATTTCTATAATTCTTTTATTGAAACACTCCCATTGAACCTTATAAGAGTGGATTAATGTACCACTCCAACCGTTGATAATTTAACACCTTTGTAAAAACCAAGATATTACTTCTAACTGAGTATGTTCACACACTTTCCTTAGGCACAGTGATGATTATTTGGTTTAAGGGAGCGGGTTATTTATTGCTTTATTATATATATATATATATTACTCCATTTTCTTAGGCTCGGTGATGTGAGTTTTATTTACAAGGGAGGGTTTATTATATATTTATTCAATTATTTAATTTCTACATTGTTTTAGTTTTATCATGTCTTATTGTGTTATTTTCTTACTTTGTTTAATTTATTTTTTAGAATGTTGTTATTATTCTATGGATTCCTTGTGATGTAGAGATTTACATTAAATAATTTATACACTTTATGATGAACTGAAAGTGAAAAATTTATCATGATGACAATCTCCTTTGACATTCCATTTAATTATAATGATTAATATATATTTACACACTCATGATATTATGTGGTATCCCATGTGATATGGGTGGTAATTTTGAAAGGAAATTAGAAATGGGAATCTGGAACCATAATAATGAATTTGGAAGCATGAACATGTTTAGATAAATATTTTTATACTATCATCATTGATTATATATTGAATACAAGTTTCTGAGTTTTATTGATGACACTATGATAAACTATATGTATAAATGAGAAGTATAATAAGATACGTAGTATGGTATAATAAAAATTAATCCTTTAACAAAATATTCATAAACATGGAAATGATTTTAGTAGTGTTATTCATTACATTATTATGGTTTTTCATCTCAATATATATTTGAGGGAATGTTTATGATTGGAGTTCCAGTTCCTTCCATTTATGTAAGGACAATTTAGATAAAGGTTAGTTGCCTTATTTTAATGGAATAGGGTGTGTTGTTAGCTAATTGAGATTATTTTATAAATTTATAATATTTTCCATTTACTAGGATGATTTCTCTTGATTTTTGGTGTCTTAGTGATTAGTTGGATGTTTGAAGAGGGTTCAATTGTTCCTTCCTATGGTAATTCCATTAGTTCATTTTTTAGGTTATGTTGTGTAATGTAATTAAGGGTTTTTATTATTTTATTGCTGAATGTGTTGTGAATCATTAATATTAGGATTTATGGAGGATTATGACTATATTTAGAAGTGGAATTTGGTTTTTTGGGTGTCTATTGGTTCTAGTTAGAGTTATCATAGGAAAATGTAATGTGAGGTTATATGTTTAGCTGATGGTTTTATCCGATTTATCATAATTATGTGGTTGTGTTATAATTAAATAAATAATTAATTAGGAATGAGTAATTATATAATTGTGGTTAATCCATGAATTTATAATGATGTTTTGAAATAATACTTGATGGTGGTATATTTTATGATGTTGTGAAGTTTATTAAATTATAAATTTGATTGGTTAGTTTATTGGATATCATATGATGTTATTTTTCATTAATACCTTGTTATACTGATTTGATTATTATTATTTTTTGTTTTTATGTTTGATTAATTGATTTATTTATTGTCGGTTGTTTATGTGTGATACTACATATATAGTATGTAATGGATTTTTTTGTTTATAGTTACTATTTCTACAATTTATTAAGGTATAATGTTTCTACACATGAGCTATAATGGCTCAATATTATCACATGTATAGAATTTATAGGGGTTAATGGATTACATTTGTGTTATGAAGTTATTTATATACATCAGCTATAATGGATTAAGGCATAATGTTTTTGTTTCTATACAATTTTGTAGGATACAATGGATCAAGGTTATGACCCGTGCACTTATTTATGGTCTATAATGGCTTAAGATTATAACATTCCCACATTTCCCCTTGTTGTGGTTACTTAAGGTCATTTCATGTATTTGAGCCATGATGGATTTAAAATATTGCACACATCAATGAGAAAATTATAGGGTGATGTGGTAGTGGATGTGATGTGGTTTTGTTTTTGGTAATATGGTGGTTGTGGTATGGTTTTGGTTGTGGTGTTATGATTTGTTAATAGTTTAATGGTAGTAGTGATTTAGTTGTGTTTGTGATGTGATTATGAAGGCTATAGGAGAGGATAGTTATTTCTGTACTCTATTAATTTCCTATTATATGAATCTAAAAGTTTTATATCAAACTTGTTTATTTATACTAGCACCTTCTTGATCAAATATGATGAATGTGGGTGAAACAGTTAAAGGTTATTGTTAAAAAATTATGTGGTGATATATTTAATACCAACTTTTCTTGCAAACTTTTTTCCCTATCCATGATTATTCTCTGGTTAGTTTCTATCAGCCATGTATATCTCATGACAGTTTTTTCACATGGATGCTTAATTATTTATAAGTATAATTCTAATTAGTACACTTAATTTATCACCCCTCTATAGTTTTCTTTAGTTTTTTACAAGAATGTTTAATTGGGATTAGAGATATTGCTGTTCATGATATTGGAGTAGTGTCTAAGAGGTCATCATTCTATTTTCCATGATTTTATTATAATAATTAATATGTATAGGTGGTCGTGTATATGAAATTTTATCTTTTCAGTATATATATATAGTTACGTTATTGGTGGTTTCATTTTATTTTACTAGGATTAATGAAGGTAATTCTTGACATCTGTGTGAGAGATACCCTTAGTGCTAGTATCCAACCCATAACCTATTAGAGGTGCTATTTAAGGGATTCACTATTCTTTACTATCAACCTATGAGGGGTTTTAATGGAAGTTGATCATGAAAATGTGGCATCAGATATTTGTTTGAGATGTGTGATGGATTTTGGAGTTAGGAATAAGTGATAATTGCATGATTTCAGTTGGGAAATAGTGTTACATAACCTTAACATGTGTTATAAGGGAGTACTGGATAAAGTGTAGATAATTATCCCCCCTTAGGCATAATACATGAACCCTTAATGTCAAGAGAGACCATCATGGAAATGGGTATCATGGACCCCCGTGATCTGATGTAAGGACCATGATAGACAAATAATCATGTTTAGGATAAAATACACTAATTATTGGGTATGATATTTAGGAAGGGTTCATGAATCATTTTCATAGGTTTAATTTTAGTTAATTTTTCTATTTATATAGTCTTTTTTTATGATAACATATATTGATATGATGTAATATTTATAATTATTCTACATTCATCTTCAAATATTGATTCATTCTAATTTAAACATACTATCTTAAAATTCATGACATGATATTATGTTTGATTCTCCAAATATTCCATGTTATGTTTTATAATTTTGAGTTATATTTTAATTTAAAAACTATCTAGAACCTTTTGTGAACTAAATGTATGAATTAAAAATAATTTAAATAATATGATGATATATTCCCATTAATAGTGAATCATTTCTAAAAGATCATTATTTCCATGAATAAATTTCTATAAACTTCTTGATAGAGAATTCCCTTGATGATTAATTATTGAATACAATAAAATATTTTAAAAGAAATGTATTATTTTCATGTTTTAAATCCAAATATTCCTTAACATGAAATGTTATTCTATGTGTTAATAGAAACTTGTAATTTAAGGAGTTTGAATATAGTAAGTATGATTTTATTGAATTTAAAATCCTGTTAGAGTTATGAATTATTATTTCTTAACATGCATGACATGATGAATGTTGTGATGCACAGAGATTACATATTATACTTAGAAGGAATTGATGATTCATGATTCAAATTGAAAATTAACGTAATGTGATGGCTACTTTCTCGCCCGGGTTCCTCCTCATACTTTAGGCTTTGAATAGGGTTTCCCTCTAAAACCCTTTATTATGGTTCCATCAGTGCACATGAGCACCATCCTTCTCCCTTTCTTTTGTCCCCCTCTATTCTCTTTCCCTGCCTTCTTCCTACCCCATTGGGCAACTTATTCAAGATATCTTCCCCATTTCCACTTTCACGGCTTGCCCGAATTCCGCTTGTTTTGCTCTCTTGTTTCGTCTTCAGCAGTGGCCTCTCTGTGGTCATCATCTTTCCTTGGTGGTTTTACTGATCTCTTAAAGGTTGTGTCGAATAATTTGGTTTCTAATCTGCTGCTCTGACCCCATGATCCTCAGAGAATGTCCATGTCAGATTTGTAGCAGTGGATACATCGAGGTTTTGGGGTTTCTGGTTTGGTGGTTGACTATTTTCAGGATATTACTAAGTCTGCATTATTTTGTTTGGTTGGATCTAGTTTTTTGGCCTCATCGATGATGGGTATATAGAGCCCTCAACCTTCCTTTCCCTGATCTGATCTCTCAATCCTTTGTGACATTCCATGGTGGACTAGGTGTAATGGTAATAAAGTGGTTTCGGGGGTGGTTTGGTAGATGGTGGTGCTCCAAGAGTGAGTCACATTGATGATGGTTCAGTGCAAGGAGTCATCTTCTTGCAGTGAAGTTTCTATTTTTCTATATTATTCAGTTTTTTTTCCTTCATAGTAAAGATATTGTCTTATATGTGATTCTTGATCTGGTTGTTTCCTATTCGATATGATTCGAATTGTGTCTTCGGTGGTCTACAATGGTGTCTCTAATAATGGTTTGTGACGGCGATGTGTGTGCTTCCGATGTCCGCGCTGGTCTCCAACATGCTGGTTTTTGATGTGATGGTTTTGATTAGTGTTAGATCGTGTGGCAGTTTTCTAGAGAAGTGATAATGTTCTATATTTTGAAACATGAAATAGGTGATGTGTCATGGTGCGCATAGCGAGGCAGTGATAATTTTGAATTAGGGTGTTATGAAGGATTGTGGTGTGATGTGGGTGGTTTTATTTGATAATTTGAATTTTGAAATATGTAATGTGTCTTTTGTATATTTTCTATAGGTTTCCACTTTTCCTTAAAAGTGGATTATTCAATAAAATAAAAACATGGATTGGTGTGTAAAAGTAACTTGATGTAAATGAACTCATCATTTTGGATAATATTTCCATGTTTCTTAAATGATATAAGTTATTTTTTATGAAATCATGCTAATATATATTACATGTTAAATGATTTTTATTCTTTTATGAGAATGATGAGTTCTTGTTAATGAAACATGATTTTAATTTACAATATTAATTATTATGCTATAATTTTATTTCGTATGAATAATAATTTAAAACATGTGGAAATTAAGTGATGAATTTAAAGAATCCTATGACATTAATAAATAAATTAATATGGTTCAAATATTTTGATGTGAGTGTTCTAAGAATATGTTAATTATTCAAGTATTGGATATGAATATTCCATGTACACCTCCCATGAAATATTTCTACTAATGGTGGTCTAATTTTATGTATCATTTGCTAATATTCATCATGTATACATAAATATTAGCATGCCCTATTGATGATATGTTTTTTTAAGTAGCAATGCTAGTTAATGTGGAAATATATTAATATTAACAAGTAAATTTTTGTGAAATGAATTATCATTTATTCATCATTGATATCATTGATAATATATGATATGATATTGAAGGGTGGATGTGGTTGATAGTGGAAAGGAATGTTTGATATGGATATGTGTTAGGGATTTTGTGATTATTTTCCTGTGATGGAAGTGGTGGTTAGCTATTAATATATTATTTGTAGATGATGATTGATAAATTTATTGATTTTATGAGAATTGTTAATTTTGACTAACAATGTTTTGTAATCATTTTTTAATCTTGAGTTATCTGTTTGATGAAGTTATGGTTGATTTGAAATTTTTTTATTGATAGTACTATGATCACGCATCCATATATTCTAGAATATAGATCCCTTTCCATGATTTAAACCTAAAACCCAACTTCTAGTTGATATTGAATGAAATGTTTGGTTAATGAATATTTATATATCCATATATGTAATGATTTTAATTATTATTTTTATATGATTCATGTGGTATGTGTTAACCTTATTTTTTCATCAAAAGTGGCTTTGAAAGGATGGATGATGCAATAAAACTACCCAGATGAGGTTCCTTGGTCAATGTTTCTTGAAATTTACAAGAATATTATTTTATCCTTATATAGATATATAGAATTCTATAGAATTTTAAAGAAGACAAATAAAGGTAAACATGAATGTATTGGGATATGAATCTTGGGGACCATCTAAATGGAGTATGTGATGATTCATTGGAGTTAGTGTGTGGTTCTGATCCCTGGACTTGATACATTTGAGGTATTTTATGATATGTTAACTATTTTGTCCTCATTTATTTTTTATATGGTATTTATAGTATGAATGTTATGAGGTTTGGTATATCAATCAGTCTTAATTGGGTAGTTAGTTATGTTTTGGTAAGTTATATGTATCATAGGTTGGTATATCTACTTATTTCTTTAAATAATTTTGAGGTTATTATGAAGCTGATCGTAAAGTAATTAAAAAAATGGGGTTTTGATATGATTTGTGTTAAGATAAATGAATTCTTACCAAATAAAAATTTGTAATAAATATTCTGAATTTTTTAAAAGGTATTTTATTTCAAGAAACAAAAAGGATTTTGAGTGGTTTATTTGTTATTTTAAAAGGAAATTACTTTAACACCTTGATAATAAAATGGACATTACTTTGAAACTAAAATAGTTGAGAATAAATGAGTAGTTATTGAGATTCCAGTGATCAAAAAGTGTGGTTGGTGTTGTCTTATTTTTTTTGGTTTCCCTTGGTGGTGATATTCCTGTTTGAGTGGTATTTTTTTAGGATTTTTTATTTTGGAAGTTGTCTTGTTGCAAGTTAGTTGGAGCCCAACTCTCCCAAGAGAGTGGTGGTCGTATTCTTATTTTGTTTGATAGGTATCTTACTAGGGCCATTATGATTTTATGATTTTATTATTTCATGTTTAGTTTCGGTTCATGAGGATGAGAATTATATCATAGGTATTTAATTTAAAAGATTAGGTTTCCCAATCCTTCACTTAGGTTGGTTTATTCTTTTTCTATGTTTTATTTTGATTCTCAAGGATGATAATTGATGAGAGTTACATTGAAATATCTCTAAAACATAATTTATAACCTATATAATACTATTATTATGGTATATCGGGTTAAAAAATTAAGAAAGAAAACTATAATAAAACTAAAAAACCGAAATAAACAATAATAAAAAAAGTCATTAGAGAATGGTGATGATGGAATGAAGTTGGAAGCGATGAAAAATAGTGGTAAAGATAAAATAAATTTCAAAACTAGAGAAAATAGAACATGGGTGAAAAATGAATGAATTAAAGGGAAATTATAATTAATTGAATTGATAGATGACTATTCTATTGTATTAATATTGATGTAGTGGTGCCAAAAAACTATGAAATAACAAAGTTGAAACACTTAACTATCATTGGTTTCCCACTCTACCAGTGAATTCTACTAAGGATGACGTGTCAGTCCAAAACTTAGGAAAATGATTATTCTTCATAGAGAAAGTCTAGACATAACCTTTTCCAACTTAATTACTTCAGTTTAAGATCCAAGGGATTAATGTTCAAAACTCTTCAACTATTAGTTCATGAAGTAGTACAACATTGATGTTTAAGAATAATGGAATTATGAGAACACTGAAAAAATGAAAATACTACTAAACTCCCAAATTAATGCTCACCTAAAATTTTGAAATTTTAGAGAAGAGTAAATTTATATTATACTACCAATAATATTTCTAAATATAGTTTCATTTTTAAATTTATCATGAAATAATGTTGGAAACAAGGCACAAAAAACTTAGAAGAATAATATCCCACCATGAAGTAATTGAAAAATAATAGGAAAAAAGATGTCAATTAATTCCACTCCAACCATAAATATGTATTTAGCTGCTCATGATCACATAAAAAACGTAAAAACTATTAATGACGTATATAAAAACAGATATAATAATAATAAAATATAAATGAATAAGGATTTTATCTATTTATATCGATATGTTCTCTCAAAATTCAATCTTCTGAACCACTTACTCAAATATAACACCAACATATGGTCTATCTTTTCCTTCCATGAATGTTTGTGAATCCATAAATTTGGAATATTTTTCACCTCTATAGGATTTTGAATTTTAGAATTTACTCGTGAACCAAATCATAGGATGATTTCATTAACAAAATTGATGACCTCATAGCACTAAAGTCCATATATCGTGGGACATTGTTGATTGTCTTTTTGATATGAATTGAGAATAATTCCCCAACAAATAACGATAGACTCTCCTGACCTTGATTCATATTATGTATTCCTTAACACGCATTAGGATCTTCTTACCATCTCTTCTTAGATATCATCTTGAGCTTCTATTTTATTTTGAATTAGATTTGAGAATTAAGGAGCGACAAATTAAAAACACTCCTAACATTTACTTGCCCACTATAAATCTTGTAATACCATCATGGGAGTGACTTCTGACCATCAAACAGGTCTGTTGAAGTGCAAACTACCCTTATACGACATGAATATTGTGTAGATATTGAAGCACATGATTACCATTAAACAATTTCTCAACAACCTTTTTTAGGTAATCCAAATACCGTTTAGTATGTTTTGGACATTATAATTACCTTGATATATCCACTACCTAACATTGGAATCAATACAATTAAAAATATTAATTAAAATAAAATCAAAAATAGAACTGAATAATGAAATTCTAAATTTCTAATAATGAATGTGTTCTATAAAATGTTATTAAAAAATATACACATAAAATAACCAAATTATTAAATCCAATTTTTTTTGAAACAAGTTAAAAATGATAAAACAATGAATTTACTTATTAGAATCATTAATAATGTTTGATGATAAAATATAAGGAAATTCGAAAAATATTAATTAATCTATAAGTCCCGAAAATCACCAATTTTCATAAAAATATATAAATAATTACTATTTCTACTCAAATTAATCAATATTAAATATTTTTCCATTATAAACATATTCTGTAATTAAAAGAAAAATTATTTCCCCAAAATGGATGTGGAAAATACATATCATACTAAATATACATAAAAAATAATTTGATTGGTATCTAATGTAAGGCCCTATAATTTCTTGAACCCTTACTTAATTGTTTGTAAAGTGATGAGGAAGATGAAAGAAGTGTTGGTTGTTGTTTAGAAGGAGAAATTTTAAAATAAAGATGATATTGTAGTTAATTTTTTATTATACCATGAATATTTGACCGGAAGAGTGATTTTTAGCTAAGTATAGGTTTACCTTTGTGTAAGTGATTATTACGCAACATTATTTTCCAGGGAGATGACCATACTGTATCATTGTTTACTACAGAAATGACCTTTATAAATAATCCATTTATACCAAAATAAACCCTATGTATAATACATTATTTCCAAAACGATTCTTACATATCACCCTTTATCAAAGAGGTTTCCCTTACAGGTCATTGTGAACATACTTTTCATTTTCTAATTTTCAGTATATAAGATTCTTCATTATACTATAGGTAAAACCTGAATGCGTAAGGTTTATTAATTCAAATGTAAAAATAAAACCTTGATATGTAAATGTAATTTCATTAACATGTAATAGTAATTTACTAATACATAATACTCATTTATTAAATGCATAAAATTCATTCCCACATATGTAATAGTAGTTTTGAAAATTCATCTATATGATCAGTGTGATCATTAAGAGTGGGGATACTAAGTGATATTCAGTTATTTTTATGTTTTAATTTAAAAATAATCCTTTTAAAAAGTTATATGGATTTCAATTTTCTATTAAAAAATAACATGTGCATATAGTATACGATACAATGGATTTATAAGGTTCACCTGTCAAAAAAATAAGGATAATCCATAGTGTTATTCAAAATCACCCATGATCACATGACCCACTATTATCAACCTATGGATTAAAACAATAGAGGTTTATCAATGAACAAACATTACACATCTCATGGGTGTGTATGTGAGTCATATATGATTATAATGAATTATAAATATTTTTCAATAATAAGAGTGTCTTTCACCACATCACAATTCAATCAGGTTTTCAATGTGCTGCTTCTTTTTTCTTCTTCCTACACTTCTACAAGTATTTTATTCTTACACTTATTTTTCTTACACAAGAACGAGTGATATATTCTTTTTATTTAACTTTAGTTATCACTCTTTAATACAACATAAATTCAATGTATTAGTGTATCATTTCTTCTCTTTTTTATTTGATCAATCCTCAATACCCAACATTCTTCCCTTATTTCTTGTTTTATATTCTCTAATTCTAAGTTAATATTATTTCCATAAATTAAATGTGGAAATTTACAAATGTTTCTCTATCTCCATAACACGATTCAACTATTATTTATATTTGTCTTTCAAAATGTTAAATTTCAAATATTTAATTTGAAATTACCTCCAATATTTCACCATGATATTCTCCTCTTAATTATACTAAAAATATCACCATAATTTTATCTTTAAATTACTCCATGAAATCTTCTATCATTAATTCTATTTAATTATTCATCCATATGTTCATATTATATTGAAACACCACAATATGGTGCATCTCTTTATGTTGTGTAATTATAGAACATGATCTTGAATCATGATATATTATTTTAATGTTTGTTTCATGGAAGATTGGTTCAAAAAACATTACCCGATTTAATTTCATCATTTGAAAATATTTTCTAGAAATATCTAATATTTTTCTCTAAAGAAAATTAAAAATATCACAAATTATATCTCTATTAAAAACTCAGTACCTACTCGTTCGAACTCTTATGTTACTCTTATGAAGTCTCTTTTGACTATTCGAAAGACCATTTTATTCTTACATAGTGAACTATTATTTTGAAGTGTCAGGATATTCATCTGAAGTATAAGTGTACTCTTCCAATGTGTCAAACTACTATTATTAAGTACAAGTATACTCTTTTAATGTTTAAGTTGTAATTTATAAAACTTATGATTATAGTTCTATACTCCGATATTACTCTTATGATGTTTTAAATTACTCTTTAAAATTCACCAAATAATATTTCAAAGTAACAAGTTACTTTTCCAAAGTCACAAGTTACTATTCTAAAGTATCAAATTTTTCATATTTTCAATATACTATACATGGGAAGACTCCCAATGTTTAGAGTCATTAGGTAAATTTCAAACTCTAATTCCAAAATTCTATAATACTTCAAAAAACCTCTTAACTTATTCCAAACTCCTACAAAATTCAAAAAATAAATCACCACACATGTTAAAATTTATTTCATGTGAGTTTGAATATGATTTATGTATTGAAAAAAATATTTATAATATATATATCCACTTCAAACTTCTCCAAAACATCTTCTCAAGATAAATTCCATAATTTTTGAGGAATTCTTCTTCTTCTTCTTCTTTAAAACACAAAGCTTCAATTCGAATGTTCAATACCCTTCTTAATATCTCAACATCTCTTGGTCATCAAAATATCACCCTTTATTGTTTTCGTAACCAAGTAATATAATCACTTTAAAACACAATAAAATTTGAAATGAATCATCATATAATTGTTCTAAGACAACATGAGCTAACTCAGTGTAATAAATAAGAACCTTGAATGAAAAGTCATTCTGGTCCATAAAAAATAAAGATCTACATTAAATTATGAAAATATCTTAATTTCACTTGATACCACTTGAAAATATCAGATTTTATTTGTTTGTGATACCAAATGATATACTATTTGAGGTCATATATTCTTCTACTAATTCCAATTATTCTTACAATTCTCATAACAATTCATAAAACTAGTTATTAATAGATTTTAGCATCCATGCTCATGGAATTATTGAAACAGTTTAGAAATAGTTTTTTAATACACACCATAGTACGAGTTCATAGATTACCCATCTTAATAAGTCTATCTAAATATACACTCCCAATAAAGTATAGTAACACATACCTTTGAATACCCCCCCCCCCAATATAGCTTTTCTCCCCACTTATGAATACATTTTCATATTAAACATAAAGGGATATATATTATATTTTTTATTTTCCATTATCTATAATATATAAAGAACAAGATTATAGTGGGTATAAAATGAATCATCCCTTATCCTTGAGATAAATGACGTTGAAATCCCAGCTTTAACCTTCATATTTGATGTCCATTTTTTAGAAATAGTTTAGAGAACACATATACAATTTGATCTAATGAAAAAATTAGAAATTTGACACATATTTCTTCTCAAGATATTTGATGAAGTGATATTTTAAATTAATGTGTTTAAAAATTTAATATTGAATATTACTCCTTAGAATATTAATTCCACTTTTATTATCATAGTCCAAAAGTAGAAGAAACTTCACTTACACCCTGATATCTTATAACTGAGTCTTTATCCACACCATTTGGGATATGGATTGAGTTGAAAAATTATATTCCACCTAGTAATTTCTCATGGAATTTGAAGGTTAATTATTTGTGTGGAAAAAAACACACACACACACACTATTCACCTAGAAAGAAAACTCTACCAGATTTGGATCTCCATTCATTAACAAAAGCTTCCCAATTTAAATCAATATAACCAAATAGAGAATTCCTTTCATATTCTCACATTTGAACCCATTATATGTAGTTATTTCTATATATCTATGAAAAATATTTCTATCCATAGTATTATGTATTTTTTGTGGAATTTTAAACCTAACACAATGGGTAGAAACTTAGATAATATCCATTATAAAAGGCATCAAGTATAACAAGATTCCAATCAACTTCTTAATCACACATGGGTTTAAATCCTTTCCATCCACATCCTTTAAAAATTTTGTTCCCAGTGATATTGGTTTGGATACTAACTATGAATCCTATATTCCTATATTCTGTAGATGTTCAAGAGCATACTTCTCTCGAGAACGAAAAATATGATCTTTCTATTGAGAAATTAGTTGACCGATAAAATATATTATCTCAATTAGAATGGAAATTTCAATTAATATATTTATATATATAATAAAAATTTAAAACAACCTTCATCATTTATAAAACAATATTTTTATATATATAATCATTGAAAATGAGTGAAATTATTTATCATATTTAATATAGATATTTTCTTCTCGCTACCTTTTGTGAACATTTAATTATTAAACCATGTATCTAACTTGTAATACTAAGATACTGGGTCCCATTTTAACCCATATACCTCATGGGGCCTATTTAAACCCATATAGACAATTTTCTATCCTATAAGGTCTTCTTCAGTGATGAATTATGACCAATCCATTACTTTGTAACTCATTAATCGATGCCATGGTTTCACACATCCAAATGTTATATAAAAATATGTGGTACCTTCTTGTCTCTTCATTATTTAATTTTTATTCTTCTTCCAGGGATAGTTATAGTAGTGATTATAATTGGATATGGATGAATCTTTGATATGGATTGACATGAAATATGTTACAGGGATATTTTCATGGATTCATTGGTTCTGGACTACTATTCTCTTGATTTGGAATTTCTAAGTTCTATTGATGTAGGCGATTTCTATGGTTCTCCTCCATATTTTGTAATATTAAATTTCCCAATATACTGAAAGACCTTATATGTTACCCCTATCGATCCTTAATCTCTTTTATTGTTATCTGTTTCAAATATAATTATCCAAGAACCCTTTTATTATAATTATTTCTGAATCAAATTATTATAATTACTATCATTCTATGATAAAAGCTCTCCCATTAAAGCTTATAACTCATGGATTATTATATCAATCCAACCCTTGATAATCTATCCCTTTTTAAAACACCCAGACATTCCTTCCAACTTGGTAAGATTCCACTACAATCTCAATCTTAGTGTTGGTGGTTTGATCTAGGGGAAGGGGTTATCTTATGCCATATTTTTTCCACAAACACATATATATATACAATACTCCCTTCTATCAGACTTGGTATTGTGAGTTTTGGTTTGTTGGAAATATTAATTGCATGTTTGTTCTTTAATTTAATTTATATATTCTTTTCGTTTTATCATTATTGTTCATTTCTTTTATTATTCCTTTATTTTTTTATATTTGTTTTATTATGTTGTGAATTCCTTATGAAGTATAATTTCACATTATTGAATTTATAAGCTTGACAAAGAATTAAATTTGAAAAATTGAATATGATAATAAATTACTTTCATATTCTTTGTTTTTGTGATGATTTAGTGATAATATTTTTACTGCTGATATTAATTGGTATACCATGTGAGATGGGTGGTATTTTCGAAATGGAATTTAATAAGGGAATTTCGAATATTAAAGAATAATAAAGGAAGAAGAACATGATTACCTGAATCTTGTTATACAATCACCATTGATACTATATTGAATACATATTTCCAAGTTTTAATGATGATACTATATCGAATTATATGTGTAAAATTGAAGTAAATTAAGAAAGGTAGTATGATATAATAAAAAGTATTCATAAAACAAGAGATTCATGAACATGGAAATGATTTTAGATGTGTGATTCATATTCTTGTTATGGTTTGTTGTCCAGAGATAGATTTGAGGGATGATTTATAATTAAAGTGATAGTTCCTTAAATTATATTATATAAGGTTATATTATCTATGGTTTGGTTAGGTTAATTATTTTAAATAAGGTGTTTTTTTAGTTTCATGATAATTTTCATTGACTTTCTAGTATTTTATTTTATGTGTGATGATGTCTCTAGATTTTGGGTTGTTTGGTAAAGAGTTAGAGGTTAGAATATAGGTTGATTGTTCGTTTTTTAGTAATGAAAGCAGTTGGGTTTTATGTTACGGTGTGAACACACATTAAGGGGTTGGATGGGTTTATTATTGAATGAGTTGGAAGGTATTATTGATGGGAGTTATGGAGAATTATGGTTATGTTTAAAATTTATATTTGTGGTGTTGCTCAGTTATTGGTTTTGGCTAATGTTATCTGAGGTAACTGTTATGTGAGATTGTAATATTTTGTTGTTGTTACAACCTAGTTTTTTTAATTAGATGGTTTTTTAATTATCTAATTAATTAATTAGAATAATGTCACTATATAATTGATGGGTAAACTAATAATTTATCATTGAGTTTTAAAATAATACTTGGTGGTTGTATCTTGTATAAAGTTTTGATATTTCATAGATTATAAATTTATTTGGTCAGTTTAATGGCCATCATATAATGTTTTCTCTTATTAATACCTTATGATGATGATTTCATTTTTTTTTGTTCATGCATGTTTGTTTGTTTGATTTATTGATTGACATTATATTGTTTGTGTGTGATTCAATACATATAGTCTATAATGATTTTTATTTTTGTGTATGATTTCATGTCCAATAATGTCTTAAGGATCAATGCATCTATATACATGATGTAATGTCTCATGGTTATCACATGTATATACTTAACATGTTGTAATGATCTATGGTTATGTTATGAACATTTTTATATAAGTGGATATAATAGATAAGGTATAGTTTATGTATATATACATGTGGGTCATTAATGGAATAAAGTCATGACACATGTAGCTATTAATGGTATATAATGGAATAAGGTTATAACATGTACAAATTTCCCTTCGCTATAGTGGATTGAGGTTATTCCATGTATTTGGTTTTTTATGTCTCTCATTTATTGAATGAATCTGTGAGATGTTGATGGGATGATGTGGTAATGGTTGTTATGAGGTTATGGTTATGGTGATATGGTGGTTCTGGTATAATTATGGCTATGGTGTGATGATGTGGCATTGGTGTGATGGATGTCATGATGTGGTGGAGGATATAATGTGATTATGATGGTTTGAAGAGTAGTGGATTGTTTCTAGACCCCATTCCATTTATATTATATGATTCTAGAAATATGAAATCACCCTCAATTATTTATACTAATGCATTATTGATGAAACCTAATGAATCCATGAGACACTCTTGAAGTTGACAGTTAATTGATTAAGTAATATTTTATTTTCTATACACTTTGCTTACTCTAATAATTCTTATACATGATTATTTTGTGATTCTACTTAAATTATCTCACTCAAGTACAACCTAAAACATTTTTTAACATGGATGTTGAATTGTGTAGAAGTATGATCCTTTTGAGTACTTCTATGTACCCACTCTTATGTTTTTTTCTTGAGTTGTTTTGAAATATAATTTGATGGATATTTGAAATTATACCATTCGGGAAGAAATATTAGATTATGAAACATTATACTTATACTGTCCTCGATTGAACATTATTTATCAACATGTGGAGATGGTTGTGTATCAGAAATATTTATCCTTTATGTATATGTATATGATTTTTTTGGTGATTATAATTTATCTTCCTTGTATTTATGAGGATTATTCCTCCCATATACGTGATAGATACCCTTAGTGCTAGTTTCCAATCTGTGAACTATTAGTGGTGGGATTTGGGATTCTCACTCAACTTCACTATTAACCTATAATGTGTCTCAGTGTGGGTGGATTGTGATATCATTTTATTAGTTTATCATGATATTCACACTTAATCCCATCCCATACCATTTATTAATATTATCATGGGTTATTTTACATGTTCTTATCAAGTTATCATGTCAGGTTAGAAATTAAAATATTTACATATGCACCATTATGTAAAGAAAGACACTCACACCCCACAGACTCAAAATAGAATTTTATAAGTCAAGTTAGTTCGTACCTTCCTATGATAGATAAATAGTATACATTCACGTAACAATGATGTATACCACACTATCTCTCTCATGTAAATAGACACCATCACAATTTTGTTTCACTCTTTCACACCATAATCCTAGTTTTATTTATTTTTTATTTGTTTATTGATTTTGTATATTTTGGTTGAGGATTGAGTTGTGTTTCTGAATAAAGTTTTTGAGTTTTGGAGGTTTCAGGTGGTTTTTGGATCGGTTTACGATTAGTGTACGTAGTTAGGGGAGAAACCAGGTTGATGGTTAAAGATGAGGGTGTTTCTGGTTGAATATTTTCTTACAAAGTTTGAATTGCTTGGAATGCACATGGTTTGGCCCAAACAAGTGAGGCAATGGAGAAACTTTGAGGATTATGGGTGGTGCTTGGGATGAGGAACACAACATGTACACAGTTAAGAGAAACCATGCTTCATGCATATGAGGAGGCATTGTAATTTGATAGAACCATTTTTTCAGAACTAGAGCATGGTTTCCCAAACTTTTCAGCCAGCCCGTGTGGGTGTCCTCTTCTTCCAGCAAGGTGCACACAATTAGTTCATGGCTTGGAATTCTATATAACCAAACCATTCAAGTTGTCCAGGTTCTTTAAGAAGTTCAATTTCCATTGTTTTAACCTCCCTCTTACTAACCCCATTAAATATTATCTACCCTATTTGGCCTGGTCACATCATGGGTCTACCAAATCATCCTTCTCATTGGCTCATCCTCCACTGTTTATTGTCCTCCAAGCTTCCATAACGATTTAATATAGATTTTTAGTCTATTTTACTTACATTTTCTTCTCCCTATTCTTGTAATTGGATCTTCTTTGGTGGGGTTATCTTTTGGAAAAATCGTAGGGTTGATGTTTGATGTTTTTATTGTGTTTCGTTCATGTTAGGGTGTTCAGATTGTCTCTCAAGTTTTGTTCTTCCTTCTCCCAAAGTGTCATTGATTTCGCATGTCGATGAGGTAGGTGCCTCTATATATTGACTTTCTAGAACATTATGATTGATTCATTATCTTTAATAATTATTTGATAAATATGTTTATTATGACTATGATGTGGTTTTATGAATTTTTGGGGTGTTTTCATGTTGTAAAATTTGTGGAAATGGGTTTTAAAGGAATTTCTATAATTATGTCTATATATGTTGGTATATAAGTGGTTTGATGAAATGTATATTGGTCTTTTAAAAATATACTCGGTGTTTTGGATTGTGTTTGTAAGTTTTTATGTTTCGATAACATTGTTTATTTTGAATTGGGGGTTGTGATTGAATTTTGTTGCATTTTATTGAATAGTACCTAACAATGGATTCTTGTGCATGGTTGTTGAGCTCCTTGTGTTTCTTTAATTAGAGACTTTGGTCATTTTATGGATTTCAATATGTGTTCCATTAGATGTGGGAATATCCATATATGAATGGGGTGCACATACAGATAGGCACACATATGATAATTTATTTCTATAATGATGTTCATCCTAAAACCCAGATTTCAAAAACACTTTCCCTTATTCCCTATTATCTTCTTAATGAACCCTCTTTTCAAATGGTTCTTCTAAAACCCCAATGTTTCCTAAATATTTCCTTGATTTTTAGGTGAACACAAATGTTTTTTTTCAAATGTGTTTCTTAAATTTGGGCATGTTTTACTCCTTGGAATGTGTTTTGGTAACTAAATGATATAAAGGTTCATTTGCCACATTTTGAGAAAGTTTTATATATTCAACAGAGTTTTGTAAATTGTTTTCGAAATTGACTTTAATGGTAAATTTAAAAGGCTTTTTTGGAATCTTTTATTGTTTTGGAAAGTGGTTTTTAAACGCATATGACCAGTGAGACTGGTTTACACTTTGGAAAATTCTACGTGTGATTGAAATCCCTTTGGATGTCCTTCCTATGGGAGGGCCTTCACATAGGTAGGTGTCGAGGATTTGGAAAGGCATGGATGATGTAATTTGTGGGTTATATTTAATGTCAAGTGTGTGAGGACCTCATCATTATCCATTACACTATCATCATCGGTTTCTTGGGAATCATCTAGAGGAGCAAGTGAAAATTTCTTAATGATCCTAATTAGAAGGATTTTAACCCCCTAGATAGAGGATAAGATATGTGGGAATTTCCACTCATGAGGCTAGTTTAGAGTAGTCAGTTTGGTTATAGACTACGAAGCTACACCATACAACGACAGGTGAGTCTGAACTGAGTACATAAAGGGATTTATTCTAGATATTTTTAAGAAAATCCCTTGATTACTATCTATAAGTTACTATTTTAGATTAAATCACATTAGTTATTTGGTTATTGAGTATTTATATGATTTCAGTAGTGTTTCATACTAATGTTTTTGGAATCTTTTGATACACTTATGTTCATATTAGTCCAAAATCACCTTTTTTGTGCTATTTGGGTTTCATTCTTCCATAGGTTTTCTTTTTAGACTCTTTTTTACCAATGGAAATGTAATTGGATTTTAAAATAATGAAATCATCATTTTTTAAATATATTTCAAAATAATGTATTTAGACTATTTTAGGAAACAAAATGTATAGATTATATGGTTCTTACCTTCTAAGTTATTTTATGCTCCCATCCCACTTGTTCCACTCAACGTTGGTAGACCCGAGATGTTTTTGAAGGTTTAAGTTCTATTCATATTTTCTTATGCAGTGGTCTGGTCCGTATGGATGGTAGGGACCAAGAAATCACAAGGATATTGTGTTAGTCTAGTTTGTTCTAGTTTGGTTATAGTTTTGTTTTTCTTCTATTTTGATTATCTACAGATGTATCTGGACATGACTTTGTATTTATTTATGTTTAGCACCAAATTTGTTTTTTATTTTACAAGAAAAATGTTAAAAGTGAGGTTTTTAATGTAAATTCCAACTCAGTTCTCTATATCATACCACATCAATTATAAGGAAAGAAAAAAAACACTTATAACAACATAAACATTATAAAACATAAATATGCATCACCCTACCATAACATGAATCCATTAAAAAGAGAAGGTACAAATAAATAGAGATGGATGTTATTATTCTTCTTCTAGGGACCATCCTTATGATCGCTGCCTCCGCCGGGGATTTTCTCCTTGACCTTCTCCATGAACCTGCCTCCCTCACCTTGATCACCCTTCCAAGCCTGCACGTTCTTTCCGCGGCCTCCACCGGGGATTTTCTCCTTAATCTTCTCCACCACCCCACTGCCCTTCCTGGTCTGCCCCATGCCTGCTTGGATGTGATGCCCACCACCTTCTGCCATGTGTCTGTACCCTTTATTCTCCTCCCTCTTGTGATCACTGCCTCCCTTCACTGTCTCCCCGATCTTGTAAACCATTCTTTCCATTGCTTCGCCTTCTTCGTTCTCTCGCTTCACAAAATCTCTGTTTTTTATGTTTAGTGGTTTTATGAAATATTCTATTTTTTATGTCCGTTTATATTGGGATAAATCATTCCCACATGGTTTATCATTGATGTTCGACACTTGTTTTCTACCTGAGAGGATCGGGAATGCCTCTTGGGCCTTACCATGGGCCATCTTAGGTGACCTGTTCAGGGTCTACCTAGGTTGGTTCCTACAAAAATGGAATTAGAGTATCCATTTGTGAATTTGAGGAATTTGATAGATTAGAGATAGGACTGTCAGAACATAGGTGGTAGGTGAGATAAGAGCATCATGAACACTTTATCATTCTGATCCTTGAGCTACTAGGGTTAGTTCGAGACTTGAGTCTTTTATTTTGAGTTTTTGGTTTTATAATTTTGGTTCTTGTTTGGGTTTTTGTGGTTTGGGGAATGATAATAAAAGTTAACCAGTGTTACATGGTCATATTTCATGGGGTAACAACCCATGTGGAACCCATGTTCATGGTTCAGGTAATATCCAGTGGTTGGTTATTGCTCGGTTCATGGTCTAATAAACCATATTATCGAGTTATGTATGGCCACCAGTTCCCTATTTCCTGATTTTCAGCATGAGTGGTGTTATGGTTTGATTTTGGTTGGTGTGGATGGATTTTGGAAATAAAAATGGGACATGGTATTATTTTGAAAAGTATTATTGGGTGTTTAAAATTGGATTTTTAATAATGTTCCAGTATTTGAAAAATGTCCATGGAGTAAAACAGTTTTGAATTTGGAATGAAAGTTGTGTTTTAAAAGAGTATTTTGGATTTAATTTGAGATGTTTGGTTCATGAATTTGTTATATTGATTTGAAATATACCTTTTTATTAGATTTTGATTTGATTTTTTGTTTTTAGGTCATTTATATATTAACACATTAAAAGATTCATATGGTTTACACTAACACTTCTCTAGTTGTTGGCCCTACGCAGACTCCCTGTGGGGTGGAAGGGTTGAGTTTTTCTCTATTTTTTCCATTTTACCATAGTGATCGAGGTCTGTTAGAGGCTTTGGGGTGGATTGAGTAAGTTTAAATTCATTTCACGTGCTTGGATAATCCTGAACTTGTTAGTGTGGGAGAAATTATTAGTTTATTTGAGGGTATAAGTTTGGATGGGTGGAGAGTGATCATCCCACAATTATTGAAATTTTTCTTTTCTTGGGAATTTTTTAGGACCAATTTCATCGGATGGTTTTTAACTGAGGTGGTGAAGGTAAACAACGTGATAGAGATCTTAGGTGTTAAGATAGGTCAGTGAACGATGTAGGCCTATATTGAGCACTTCTATATGAGGGTTTATTTTATTTAGTGATAACATCAAAGGATCTGTTGAAAGATCCTATCATTATTTGAGATCTTCATCTAGATATTAAAGATAATGTCCTCTCATATGAGGAAGCTCTATTTGGGAAGCTGGTGGATAGAAATATTTTTCCAAGAATTTTTTGAGTGAGTAGTCTGTATCAACTAGTAATATAGTTTCTTTTAGTTATTCTGATGGTTCCCTATCTGGTGAGAAGTGTATTCTAGAGGAACATGTTCTTGGTGTGTATGCTTTTTTGATTCCTGCTTCTCATTCATCAAACTATTTGATTGTTTGTTTCTAGTGTAGTCAATTAAGTCATTTTATTCCATCTTGTCATAATCCATTGAAGGTTTGTCGATGATGTGGCCATTTGGGTCACTTGGAGAAGTTTTTCAAGCACCATTTCTAGAAGATAAAGTATTGTTTGGGGGATACCATATCTTAAATAAGTGTTAATATATGCTTCAGGGCACCATGGATCCAGCTATAGGATCCAGATTGAATCTATTCAAACACTCCGTAATTTTTGGTATAGTAGGGTATTTGGCCCAAGCTTTTTCTCAATGTGGATGTGGGGATAGGTTGAGTCCTCCTTGTTATAGTTTTCCTTATTTTTATATTTTTCTCAAGGATTTTGATAACTCTATACACATGGATCCGTATTTTATGTTTGTTCTTTTTGGATATGAATCATAATTTGGTTTTATTTTTCGTGGATTGGTCTTAGTTATGGTTTGTGATCATTCTGGAGATGTTAGTTCATTATGGAAATGATGTTTTGTGGTTTGATCCTATGTTTAGTCAGATTTACTTTTTTTCTTTCCCTCTATTTGACGGGTAATTAGTTAATTTCTGGATTTCTGGTATTATTGATATCATGTTGGAAAGTTCTTGTGGTGGAGAGAACCCACCCTTTTGTTTTTATTTCTAGTGTATATATTTTTTGGGTTTTTATAGAGATGGTTGGGTGTGACTTTTGGAGTAAAAAATTCACCCCAAGGTTCATAGTTTTGTTTGGATTTATTTTGTTTCAAGATGGATTTTTGTTCCTCATTTGGCTGGGTGACTTTCTTGGGGATGAAATGTTTCCTTACAGGGAGAATTATCATACCCCAATCTCAGTTTTATTTTTTATTTTCATTTATTTATTGATGTTGGATCTTTTTTTTGATGTTTCAGTTTATTTTCCATTAAATGTTCTTGAGTTTTTCAAGTTTTTGGTGGGTTTTAGTGCTGTTCATAGTTAATGTGCATGGTTTGGGAGAAACAGTGTGTATAGGAAAGGTTAAGGGTATTTATAGTATAATTTATTCTTTCATTATTTGAATTTAATGGACTATGAATGGTTTGACCCATACCATGTGACGAAAACGAGAAATCATGTATATTTTGGGTGGTGTATGGGAAAAAGCGCATGACATGCACACAGTTAGGAGAAACCATGTAGAAGCATGCATGGAGGCACTATAATTTGATTGAACCATCTTTCATGGTTGGCACAAGGTTTCCTAAACCATGAAACAAACCCATACAGGTGTCCTCTTCTTCCAATAGGTTGCACACAATAGGAACAATATTTGGAAAACTGTGTAGAAAAACTATGTGAGATATCTAGATTATTTAAATAGTTTAATTTCCCCTTTCCCCTCCTGAATTTTAACCACATTTAGGATTCTTCTCCCCCATTTGGCCTAAGAACACTATGGGGCTACCAAATCCTCATGCTACATAAGTCCTACTCCTTGTTTAATTCCCCTCTAAGCTTTCAAGGTATGTTCTTCATGTATTTTAGTCTCCTTTAATTCTATTATCTTCTCCATATTATTGTTCTTGGTTATTCTATCGCGGGGTTCTCTCTTGGAAAAACCCTATGGTATATCGTTAATGTTTTTATTTTGTTTCTTTGATGTCAGGGTGTGAAGATTGTCTCTCAAGCTAGGTTCTTCCTCCTCCTAGAGTGTCTTTTATTTTTCACACCATTGAGGTTGGTTTCTCCATTCATTTCCATTTAGGAACATTTTAATTGATTCTTGAGATTTCAAAATTAATTTATAAATGTGTTTATCATGATTGTGATGTGGTTTTTTCATGTAGTAAAATTGGTGGAAAATGGGTTCTCAACAGATTTCTATAAATTATATATATATGTATGTATACAAGGTACTTGATAAAATATAAATTGGCCTTTTAAAATTATACTATGTTTTTTGGATTTGGTTTTTACTTGGTTATGTTTTGAGAACATGGTTAGTTGTGAATTGGGGGTTGTGATGAATTTTGTTTCCTTTTTATGGTTTAGTACCTATGTTTGAATTTTTTTTAGTTATTGAGCTTCTAAGTTTTCTCTAATTTGGTTTTTATTCATTTAACGGCTTTCAATAAATGTTCCATTGAATGTTGTCATATCCATATGTGCATGAGGAGTAAATATGGATAGGAACAAAAATGATAATGGATTTCTATAATGATGTTCACCCTAAACTTCATATTTTAAAACACTTTTCCTTATTCCATAAAATCTTCTTCTTACATATTTTTAAATGGTTCTTCTAAAACCCCAATGGTTCCTAAATGGTTCCTTAGTTTCCAAGTGATCATAAATGTGGTTTTAAAATGTCTTTCTTTATTTTTGGACTATTTTGCACCATAAAATGTGGTTTTATAACTAAAATATATATCCTTTTGAGAAAGTTTTATATATTCATATTAGTTTTTGAAATGTGTTTGTAAATGTACTAGAATGGGAAATGTCAAAGGCCTAGTTGGAATCTTGTATTGTTTTGGAAATTTGTTTTCGAAATCAAATGACATGTTGGACTGTTTTTCACATCAGAAGATTCTATTTGTGATGATTACCCCAATGGTTGTCCATTTGATGGGAGGACCTTTTCATAGGTAGGTGTCATGGATTTGGAAAGTCCCGAATGTAAGAATATACTGGTTATGTTTAATGTCAAGTATATGTTGACCTCCTCATTCTCTCTTATACAATCATCATGGATTTCCTAGATGTCATCTAAAGGTTTATTTGATAGTTGATTACTAATATTGATTAAAAAGATTGGTACTCCTGGATAGAGGATAGGCCAGGTGGGATTTTACACTCGAGAGAATAGTTTAGAGAATCCAAGATGGTTATAGACTACAGAGCTGCACCATACACCGATAGGAAAGTCCATACATAGTAAGTCCAGGGATTCATTCTACAGAATTTTAGTAAAAGAACATGATTACTCTATTTATGTTACTATTTTAGTTTAAAAAACTTGGGTAATTTTGTTATTGATAATTTATATGCTCTCACCAGTTTTACTTCCTTATTTATTGGAATTACATGATTCCTTTCTATTCATCTTTGTCTAGAATTCCCTTCCTTTTTTTTGTTATTTGGGTTTCATTCTTCCTTAGGATTGTTTTTCAAACTATATTTTATAAATGGAGATGAGATTGGATTTTAAAATAGTAAAAACCTTATTTTATTAAATATATTCCAAACTCGCATATTTGGACTATTTCAGGAAAGGACATGTTTGGATTTTTTGGTGCATACTTACTGAGCTTCATTATGCTCACACCATAATTGTGTCACTCATTGTTGGTAGAACCAAGCTATTTTTCTGGTTCAGGTTCTTTTCAGGTTTTCATGTGGAGTATGATAGTTCTTATGGATGGTGGTGAAAAAATAGGTCACATATAGGTCATTCCATCCAGGTTGGTTTGAGTTTGGTTTTAATTTTGTTTTTAGTTCGGTTTTCTTCAACTTCTATTGTATCTTGATCTATATTTGTATTTATTTATGTATAGTTGTTTTATGTTGTGTACTCTTTTTGTTTTCTTTTATTTAAGTTTATATTGGGATATATCATTCCCAATTTTTTTATATTTGATTCCTGGAAATAGTTTCCAAACTGGGAGGATTGAGAACACCTATCACGACTTTTCATGGGCTGGTTTGGGTGACTGGTTTGGGGTCAACCCATGTTGGATCATTATACACTCTAAATCACTAAACAGTCACCCATTAGAATCCCAAGTGATTCATCTATCATCAATGAACACATTGAATAACAAAAAATGGTAGTCAAATAGGGTTCAAAAAAATTAATAAAATCAAAACCATATTCCCATGATAAAATAAATGGGAAAATAAAGCATAGGGACCAATCATATAAAATAATAATCTCATATCTCACTCTATACCCAATAAAACCTCACTATTCCACACTGAAACTACCTTCCAGTCTAACCATAAATTGAATTCTACTCAATACTAAGTATTTAAATTTGTCATAGTGGATGAATCAAATTTCCAAATGGTAAAACACTAGCTATGAACCAATCACTCCAATTGAATAACAAAACATTAAATTTATATCCCATGGACTTGGTTTTATTGTGGTAAATAAAGATAGATCAAAAATCTCCACTAAGGGATGTATGATCACTTGCATCAACATAATCACCATTCTTTCATAGAGACTAATCTTCCACTACATCACATTAAGTTACCAATAGGGACAAGGACCACTAGAAGAGGCCTCAACATCATCACCTAGGTTTAGTAACATCCATGTGTTTAACATAAAAAATTAAAATAACCACAATTTACTCAATTAATTATTATCTATGAGGTCATTACTAATATTTCCTCTTCATCCAGGTCATATCTATATCAATTAGGTGGTCTTATATTCCACCTCTTTGTCTAAGAGCCACCACAACGTTAAACCTTACCATGCATGAAATCTTTCAAGTAACATCATCTCATCAACCCTACATTATCCATTGAGAAAAACCTAATTAAAATATCCTAAACTAGCCATATGTATCAATCAAAATAACACTCGGTCGCTTCCCATAACTAGGTACTCCCTAAATTCAAAATTGATGGTGAATCCCCACACCATCACTCAATAAATACATGGTGTCTCACATCTCCCCAAGTTGATGTGAAAACCTGATAACATGCCATGAATAATCTATCACAATGTATCATTGTGATACCTTTACAATGCTTAAAGCATTCAAGGATACTATCAGTCTTAAACTCTATCCAATGTTGGCTACCTCCCATTTTACCAAATACGCCATCAAGAATCCCACTAGGAATCCAAGACTAATTTAACTAAATAATCCACTAAAGGGATTTTTATATATATTTATTATGATATCATAATTGATAATGCATCATGAGATAACATATAAGGGAATAAAATAATGATAGATCACATAAGCCTGAATTATTTGGAAAACTAAAAATTTCTATCATGTGGTCCTTCATATCAAACATTTATCAAAATATTATCTCTTTGACTTTACATAAAAAAATACATATTTTATGACCATTTTAAAAATTAATATCCAACATGATTTAATCATATGAAGTAAATGAGAAAAAAAAAGTGAAAATCCTCTTTGAAAGTTAATCTTGATGTTAATTATTTCAAATTCATTCTATTTGAAATTATCTTTAAAACCCATTTTATTTAAAACCATTTTTTAAATGTAAACACAATTACATTGGAAAACCAATCCAAAACCAATTCCCACCACCATGAAATCAATAATATAGACTACCGATACTCATTCATCCCTGTTGTCAACAAATGAACCATTTAGTAATCTATTTGATCCTTTGGTGACTGTTAATTTTATGAAATACCATCCCTTTTATGGAGTGATCACACACTATGTCATAAAATCATACCAACAAAAAAAATCAAATGAGTATAAAATAATAACTACGGAAGACATAGTAGTCCAAAATATCAAAATTGATATTCAATAAAGACCACTTACCTCAACCATGCATCCATTTTAATAGCCTTGATGATTAACAATGTTCTTGTTAACAATATTGATGATATATTTTTTCACAATGTTGTTAATATATTTGTGAAGGGAGTTCAATTTATGTTTGAGTGTAGGGTGATGGTTGAATTATCCACCTAATAAATAAGAAAAATATACTTCCAATACATAGACGGGTAAAGAAGTTTGATGAGATCTTTTCCTTGAATACCTAGCTGGATATATTTAATATAACAACTATTACACATATGATGATTCATGAGATGATCTATATGTGAAATATAATTATTGATGCTATGATAATATTTGTAATAGTGTTATGGAGGTTTAAATACATCAAACGAACTAATTAATGATAAAATAATAATGATATGATTATAAAAGAGATTAAAGGACGTTCAATGTTTTAAAAACAGCTATATAATGTTGGGAAGAAACAATCCTAGTGTTATATAACATGAATTATATTGTATTTACTAATTAAAATCACTTAGATAAAGGCTAGAGTGAATGATTTTGAAACTCGAATGTTGAGGTAGTAGTAACATATTAAAACACTCAAAATTAAATATTTAAATGTTATAAAATACATGAGAAAAACTCTAGAGAGTTTTGGAATTATTTTGATAATTTCCTTAATTATTTAAAGCTATTCTGAGACGATTTAAAGTGAGGTGAACTAGAAAAATATTTGAAGAGGTTTTAAAATGGCTTGAAGTATTTATGAAATTATTTTTTACATTTTGTAAGAGTTTGATACATTTTGTAAATTTTAGATAAATTTGATAAATGATTGATGTAATTTTGTAAGAGTCACCAAATTTTGTCTGACTAATGCTGATTTTGTATGAGTTAGACTGATTCATGTAATAAATAGAAGGACCATGAAATATTCAGTTATAAATCATAAGATTCATTTGGTAAGGGTCATTTATACATTTGAATGAAAAATTATAAATGGAAAAAGAATTCTATAAGGGTCATGAAAATTCTATAACAGTGAATGTGGATGCCATAGGAGGCATTTTTCACAGAATGTAAGAGATATTTCCATAAGATACATTTCCATAAGAGTCATTTAAAAATGTAGAAAAATTTAAAAGGATGTGAAGTAAAATGTTCATCATAAGAGTCATTTTACTCTTATTATATAGACTATATAGGAAATTTATAAGATTCAACCATTTACGAAATTTTTATATTTTCGAAGAGTAAAAAAATGATATATCCAGAATTAAATATTCTAAAGAATATTTTTCGATTCTTGAAATATTTAGTAAAAATTACAAAATTGGAAACTTCATGTCACAGTGAACAAGATCACACAATGAGAACAACTGAATGAAGAAGACTCAATTAAACCTGATTTTGTTTATTGTAGAAACTCAAAAAGATAAAATGTGATGATACTTTGAACTATTATCATGTGTTTTAAATATCGTAAGTGTGTTTCTAATTCAGAATATAAATTGATAAGATCAAAATGAGTTTCTATTTGGAAGTTGGAGATTCATGTTTATATCTACTACTATTTTAGATTAACTCATTCTAAGAAGAAAATTACAAAATAGTAGTAGTTACTGCCATATTATTTTTATAAAATAATAGGTAATTAATATTTGTGTATTTTGTGGGAATATTTTGAGAATAAATATTTAAGACTTATAGTAGAATATATAAAGGCTTAATTTATTTGTATAAAATTAGAAATAAATGGATAAGGGTATTCCTATAAATGTAGAGGATATAAATGATCATAAGAAAGTAATATCACAATAATGAGAGAACATCCAGAAAAATTAATTGAATAAAAATAAAAGAGATCATGAGAACACACCCTTGTATATAATTTAAGGAAAATGAGAGAAGAATCAGCATACCAATTTGATGAAGAGTTTCATTATCAAATATATAGAAAATATATTTTGTGATCATTAGAATAAGAAATATAATGAATAAAAAAGATAAATATATTGTATGAAATTACCTATCAAGAGAACGAGTGATCCTATATGAGACAATAATAATAGAGAACCTAATACTATGATGATGAAGAAGAATCCTTATGGGTATCAAGAATGAATAATGGTCCAACTAGTTTGTGTGGATTAAATCTTTTCAATCAAGGAAAAATGATAAGAAGTTGATTTCATGATATAATCTACACTAAAAAGGTTTAAAAACGTGGAAAATAAAAAATAAGATGCAGAGTTTAATAAGGAAAACATCCATAGTGTCCTTATGACCATTTATTAGCAGTTAATATTCTTAAAGTCCGAGTATGGAAAGTCAACAAGAATATTTTGAATAAGAAATGGTGGAAAATATATTTATAGAGACCGAGTTACATGGTGGTATTCTAAAATATCAATATGTATTCTAATACCATGTGAGGAATAATATCTATTCATCTTGATGTAGTGACATATAGATAATCTTAATGATCTTTGTTAGTTGTGAATGTTTTTTATGAACTAGATGGAACTAGTATAAAAAACAAATTAAAGGTGAAATATATTGACCAATTTAATATAGTGAACATGGCCTTAGTATGATACCAATCTAAATCACTTATAATTGATAATAATATTATTATTGGAGAATAAATGTATCAATTAGGGTCAAACACAACAAGGAGTAGGTTTCCCTCATTGGATTCAAACCTTCTAAAAATACCATGTACTACTCTTTATATACTATTATTTTATTTCATGTAGTTTTCAAATGTTTGGTAAAAGATAAGAAAATCCAATTTTCTTAATAAAAAAATATAGTTTCAATGACAAAAACTTTTAAAAATAATATAATAGTAATTGTAATTTAACAGAAGTTGGAAACATGCTATTTACCCCCTCCACTCAGGTGTTTTCACCTAATCCTCAGTGTATATCAATTAGAATCAGAGCACAATGATTCCTATGATTGGATATAATTTTTTTTATTTCCATGGTGTCTCTATCAGAATGATATGAAGTTCATATTTGAAGAGTTTTTAGAATATCAGCATGTGGAAATTTACTTTTTTATCTCTGTTAATGTATAAAATTGGAGTGTTGGAAATTAATATAATAAATAGGAAGAAAAGATAGGCAAAAAATATGAAGAATAATTAATTAAAGAAAGACTAATCACAACTACCCAAAGGTAATCATATTGGTACTAATTTTTCTAAATATTTTGAAAAATATTCCTCATATTAATATTGTTGCATCTCTGATTAAGATGTATTTAACGAACCAATTAGATATTTCCTTTATGATGTTAAAGATTATTTGAGGAAAGTTCTTATTATGGTTTTCAACTATATATTTGAATATATCATGGGGATACATGATTAGAAGTCAGAGATGGAGTTGGAATATAGTGTAATGGAAGATGCATTGGTTAGATAAGTGAGCGTATGTAACACTACCAAAAAAATAGTTATATCTAAGGAATAATCTATCATAATTTTAAATAAAATATATTATCTTATTGGTAAAAAATTAAAATATTTTTTTTGAGAAATTTTTGTTTTCAAATGTTGTTATAAAATTTATCCATGAATTTATGAAACTAAAAAAATTCATTATGAATATCAAATATACCTAGTAAGAAGTTAAAAAAAAGAGAATAAAAAGCTAGAATATTATTTGTTAGTGAAAGAATCGATTCAGAAGGATTAGAATCAAATATTGAAGAATTAATGTGAAGAAAGAGTGGAATTAATTAAATAACATAAGAATATTATCAATCTAAAATGTCTTGAGTTGGATATTAAGCTGAGAAATATGGAGAAACACTAATGATAGATTTTTTATATGTTAAACCATACACATTAATGATAGAAGTATTACTTATAAAAATACTTAGAAAAGTGTAAAAATGTTCTTGGAATTATATCTTGATCAACCAAAGAAAATATCATGGGAGAAGGTAACCCATGATTTAGATAAATCTATTTACAATGATTATATTTTGATTGATAGTGCAAGAGTAAATTTAAAATAAAGAAATATTTAAGTGGAAAAATGGTTAGAAACACACCAATGTTTCAAGGGTGGATATGAGCATATCTAAGAATAACATATCCCCAAAAAAAGATCAAAAGAGTTATATTTCAGTCTAAAAATAACAAGATGAACAATATGGTTAGACTACTATAAATTAAAAATATAGAGATTAATTTTATACTATTGGTGTTATTAGAGGTTTGTATGTATGGCTATAGAGTTTTAACACAAAATATTAACTCATAAAAATGATAAACAACCTACACTCTGGGGTAGCAGAGATGAAGTTGAATGAAATACTATTGTCCTAAAGAAGACTTCATAGGAAGAGAGAAATATTTTTACTAAAAATAAAATTGATTTGTTTGATAATTTATATGAATATATCAAAAAAATGTGGTCATAGTAAAGAAGTGTACTGGTACAAACTAATTTACCACAACTTCTATGTTGATATTAAGAGAATACCACAACAGAAAATGAATAATATGATAAAAGAAGATAATTCTTCCATGGGGTATAACCAAAAGAATAAATCTAAGAATGATCTTCCTAATAAGTAAGAGAAGAATGCTTAAGACGGTTTCACATTTACAAAGAAGATATTCTTTCATTGTTGTAGGAAAATCTACATCCTGGGACATTGTAAATTTTCCATGAACATCAATGTTAATGGAAGTTATCATGAATCAAAAAGGAAATCAATCCAATAATGGGATAACAATATTGTCTTAGTGGTTTTAATCCTTAATGAATAATTTGACTATTTTTTTAATGAAGGGAAACTCTAAATCTGTGGAAAATGTTTATAGAAGTTAAAAAATGTCAGGGAATTCTACCTTCACATGTATAACATAGCTACGCAAATAATAGAAATTATTGAAGAGAAATAGGAAGGCATAAATGACTATATGTGACAATATTAATTCTATAAAAAATGATTCTATGCACATAAATATTTTTTTACATACTTAAAATGAGTTCTTGAAAATATCGATAGCCCTGTTGGAATTAGACATGAAGTTAGGGCAAGATAAAAATTATGATTTTGAATTACTTGATGAAATAAAGAAGGTTATTTTAACTAATAAGAAAGATCAAAAGGAAAATAAATCCATAATTATTAAAGATACATAGATTGGTAAAATCAATATTGAATCAAGCATGAAGAGTACTCAATATTTTAAAGTAACAAATAAAGGTGTTTCTAGGGTGATAAAAAATCTTATCCCTAGTGCTCATATTAAGAACCTAATATAAACTCTATTTATTCCCACATGTGTCTATTTTTACTATTATGTTATGGGGTTTTGGGGGATCTTCTTATGATCAGTGGAAGTGGATGCTAGACCATATTGTAATATCCTAAATTGAATCACTCTGAATAGTAACTGAGATGGTTTCATGTGACCTCATGAATTCCTCCCCGTACAGTAGTGGATGGTAACTAGCAGTGGTGTTCTATTGTGGTACCATGGGGAGACTATACCCCATTTACTAGAGTATTAATAGTAGAAAAAATGAGTAAAATATTGAAAAAAACTATTACATCCATGTGTATATAAGTAACAAATAAAATAAACATGATATTCCAAAATGAAAACCAGTCTTACAAGAATAAATGACTGATCACTAACTAGGTTGATTACATATAAAGAATAAATAAAATAAATAAAATACATTTTAGGACCTATTCTGAACTCCAAGACTCACCTCCTCACTATCTCTAGACTTTGATCTATCTTGCAAGATCATGTGAAACTCGAGCCCATTCCCACCATGTACATGCAACCAAACCAGCGTCTTCTCAGACACCCAAGTGAAATAGTAACCCAAGCCTGGTGTGAGTACAAAACTAAATTGGGTACCACCAACATAGTCATATACATAATCATAAATGTAGTGACATGTTCTTGTGACATGATTTTAATAATAATTAATCAATTGAAAATAAATAATACAAAAATAACCATAATTGATCTGTAAGAACATGACTCTTATCGACCTTATATTCTTTGGCCAGTGCTGGAGTGTTTACGAGTACATCACAATTAATGTTCCCACCATAACTACATCTTGGGGGGTCTTTCAATCTGGTATACAGTGATAAAGACTCATGAGAGAAACTCACCTTGATATACAACATAATGATCTGGGAATTATCTATAATATAATTAAAACCCAAGGAATGCCCCATCCTAGTATATAATGGTCCTTACAACGGAGCCCCAACAGTGAAGGAGACTCAACCACACCTTCCAAATTACCCTAAATCCATGAAATCTCACATTTTGTTGGACCTATCCTCTACCTAAAACCCATATAATAATAGATACAAATATATGGTATCCCCACCAGTTGTATCATTGACCTCCATACTAGGGGAGTTTTCTTTAGTGACATAATCCAACCTACAAGGGGTGTTTCCATTTCCAGAATATACTGCCTCAAGGGAAATTTATATATGTGACCCAAACACTATGAGGGAACATGATGTATCACATGACAAAAATCTTTCAGTCATATGATAACAATGTCATCACCTACTCAAATGTAATATTCCATAACATTTATAAAAAATAAAAATAAGGAATGGTTAGAAGAATGCCTAAACATTTCATCACTATCTACAACTTATCATATCATGTGCAAGGTACATATTCTAAGGTGACACCTAAAATCAACTTAAATATTAACATAAAACACTCTCTCAGGGTAGTCTATATTTAGGGAACCTATTGCAGTCCCCTGGGTCATGTTATAAATCAAGATCCCTATATGGGGTCCTTATTCTCAATTTTGTCCCTTAGGTCATCACCCAATCCTTGGAGGACACTATATTTCTCGACAGTATCAAAAAACATCATGTGGCTTAATTTTCCCCAAGGTTATTCGACATAGGATATGGTTTAGGGAGATGCCTCATGGATAATCTTAGTCTCCAGGATAACTCTAGGTTAATATTCTTACATAACCCACACCATGTTTCTCAATGTCTAACTCACAAAGAAAGTGCAATCTAAGAGGGGAGAACCGCCCACCCCATCCTTACTTCAGCAGGTCTAACAACATAAATGGGTCATATGGTTCATTCTATGGCCCACTAGGGTTAAAATCATCCATGTCCATACACCTCTAGAAAGAGGTTTCAAAGCATCATATTCACATGCTACTATATCAGACCTAACTCTTTTTAGTGAAGAACACCCCTAAAAGGGGGTCCATGTATCTCAAGGCATGTCTTCTTAAGAAAGGTTTCAACCATCAGTGGCTGAAAAATTATCCAGGGAAACAATTCCAAAAAGGCCGGAACAGTTTTCTCATTCCAAGGAATTCATTTTAAATTTGTAAATTTATCATATTTTTAAACAAAAATTTATATTATTTTAATGTACTGACACCTTCAATAGAGAGGAAATGCATCACTAGAACTAGAATGAAATTCATAATACCAATGGGTGAGTATTGAGGACTATATACCTCATTCAAGAAGCCATCCCATTTAACTCTCCTAGGTGGAATATTTTCGAAGGACCACCTAAGCCCAACTAAGCTTATCCTCGCTTATCCAAGTACTGCCTACCCACGTGAGGCCCCAAATCACACTGAAAAATCGATAAAAAAATTATAACATTTATAATTAATTAATACAATTTATTTAAACTAGTAATATTTTCCAAAAACTCACCATGTATCCAATGATTGTTAATTATTTGAGAATCACGATGTCAATCATCCTCGACACACCCCTAAACCTAAACCAATCAAAATCCCTATCACATAACACCATTTAAATAATTAAATTTATTTAATTTTAATGAAAACTATATAATAATTCATTGAATGAAACACATTCACAAAAATGACGAGTGACCACATACATACGTTATAGGATATCATATTCCTAGGTAAAGTATAAGCCCCAAAAGAATCAGATAATTACACCAATTTCGGAAAGAATCATCTAAATCCCTAAACCAAATAATAATATATTAGAGGAAAAAGGATAAGGAGATCAATGAAGTACATCTGAATAAAAAATTAACCTTTCATATCCAATAATCACCATCAAAAGACACCTCAACCCATAGTCTATGGAGGAAGGGAAAAGGTGGAAGAACCCAAAGATTAGTGAGAGAGAACGGGGGGAGAGTTGGGATTTTCCCACTAATCATAAAGGGGTAAAAATGAAATTTCCCCCTTCTAATCCCATAATTAAGCTAGTAGATCCCCACTGACTACAACATCATTCCTATAGAAACTAGCCAGCTAGTGGATAGTTAGTGGATATACGATGGATGTATTAATGAGCCTGATACAGCCCCAACCACCCATTCTACCTCTATATCTTCCCTAATTCCCCAATTTTGCATAAAATACTTTAACCATGTATAGAATACGTCCCTTTAGATTTTCCAACTCTCTATATTTAAATTGAAATCCAATTTGAAATCCTACACTCCAACATCTGAAAATTAAAATTCATCATGAAATTTTCACACCCATACATGCATATAATCTTGAACATATGATGCTAAATCTATATTCAAGAGTCAATCTGAGTTATAATTATGAATAAAAACATACATGTATAATAGCTTAAATATCCTCCACCTTCATAGAGTTATTCGAAGATGATCACAGGAGTGAAAACAATTGGATTCCTACCACCGAGGGGATTACAACAACCTTTGGATTTACCATCATATCATGAGAATTTACATATGTTGATATTGGTATCAGAAAATTCACTATATTTGATGACTGAAATCAAGGGAAGAGTAGATTTTCAGAAATATTTTCATGAAACTAATGATCACTACACCACTAATCAGGGAAAATGTTCCCTTGTTATCCATCTTAGAGTCCTAAGGGATTATGCAGTCACCCTGGGGGGGTGGATCAGGGGTGACTAAATTTTATTGATTAATGTCACCTTAAATCCTTCTTTACTTCAACTTAAATCCTTATTTACTTAATGTTTTTCAATCCAATATTATTGGTTAGGATGTTAGGATATTATTTATAACCCTCACCACTTTCTCTTTATACTATATAGGTAATATAAAGTAAACAACAAACCATCATTTTTTCAAGATTTTTTCTTAATTTTAGAAATTACTCTTTATCGTATCGACTTCCGTCAAGTTATAGATTCTGACTAATAATATTTTCCACAATTAAACGTGGTGTGTGAATATATTATCCTTAATCCATTATGCATATCGTACAAAAATTCTACCAACTATATCTTTATATTGGAATGACACCAGTTGAGCTATCTCCTAAAAATATCATCCTATCTCTTGATAGTAATGTGGTGTTGTTTATGCTAGAACCATTATCCTTCAATATTTATTCATATATATCCTCGTGGATGGATCTTCGAATGAAGTATATTTTTGTTATACTCAAAATTCATATTGTCTAATCCATATTCATGTAGATTGATCTTTCATAGATTGTGATGCCTTGAACTTTAATGTTTGAAACTTATGAAAGTTAGTGACTGGAATCAATTTGGATTTCCTCATTTCAGTATTTTTGATTCATAGAAGTCATTCAATACTTTTTATGGTTTTATAAAACATTAACCCTTATGATCTTCAAAGTGAAGTCCTTGGTTAGAACCTTCCTCTCTTTGATAATCAACATCTCTCTCAATTTTATTCTAAAAAATTATCAACCATTAATTGTTTCCCCCCCCCTCTATATATATATGATTACTAAAATGAATGTGGGGAATCCATGATCTTCGATTCTAAATTCACAGCTTCTTAAATCTTAAATCAAACTCCTTTAATAACTTCTAAAGATATCAGGATTTGAATTCATGAAATATATCATAAAAATCAACATCAATTATATTCATCTAATCCTAAAAACTCAACTTGAATCACAAACATTCACTCTTTGAATATAAAAATCTGAACATCCAACTTAACATCATCTGAATTATTGAATTTAAAATAATGTAAATTCCTTCTGACATATTTTGGCCAATTTTCTTCCATATAAGTCACTTGGATCCTTCCAATGTTCTCCATCCAATGAAACTCTATTTAGTTCAAACACATATTGTAGCTTACTCTTTCATGTGATTCAACTCCACCTACTTCTGATCTACTCTTCCTTCAGCTTCCAATGTTCTGAATTTTTTTTTATCTGGACACATATCATCTTCATGATTTAGATTATTCTCCCAATCAAATTATCATCAACCTCTAATTCATCCTTATATAAATCAATCATCTGGTGATTATTCACATGATATTTACTTAGGATTGATCTTCAAAAAAATATTTCTTTGACCAACATATCTTCTTACTTCTGATTTACATACCCTCCAACATTCAATACTTTAATCATCTACACATCTAGTCTTTCATACCTCCTTAATTTGGATCAGTGATTTTTACATTCATTAAATTTTATAATTTTTATTTACATAAAGAAAATATTATTAGAATAACTAAATATATTTACTTCTATATATTTATCCTTTAGTCCCACTTTGAATTGGTCTTATGTCTTTTGATCATCCTTATCTTACGACTCTTTTTAGGAATATCCTCATTCTTTTGATGCATTATTATTTATTTTGTCGATACTCCCTATTCAGGTAACTTCAAAACTGCATGATTCTTTACAAGAATCATAAATTTATAAATGTAGGATTTTTTAAATTCAACTCATCATGGATCATTTTTATTCTTCCACTAAAGTAATGTAATTATAATGAATGAATAATTTAGTATCATCTAAATTTTTCCTTCTGAAACCTTTAGTGGTCCTGAATTCTCATCGTGGTATTATGGAGACTTTCATCTTCATGTTTAACATAATTTAGCATTTATCATTGAAGAACTCGGAAAACAATTCCTGAAACTCTTTATGGAATCTCTTTTTGATCTTCAAAACACATTATAATTTAAGGTTTCATAACTTAATCTATAATATAATATTCTAGAAATCATTTAGAATATTATGTTTTTCATATATTAAGTTGGTGTGAAACTTCATGATTTTCTATTTTAATGTTATAAAATCTATTCATAAGGTGAAGGTCACCATAAAATTATTAAGAATGAATCATATGAACATTATAAATTATTTACTATGGTAATTGATTTCGATCATACTAGTTTCTTAATTCTTCATTAATTATCTTCTAATGGTTTTATCTTTAAGATTAATTTCTTTAGTGGATATTTTTTTAGCTTCTGAGGGTTCATCTATTAGTATAATCAACTTCCATATGTATCACATCATCATATTCATGTAATATACCATATGATTAAAAATATTCTTTTAGTTTATTTACAAAAATACTTCTGGTGAAGTCGTAAATCTTATTCTCAGGAAAAGACCTTTTTTAGTAACCTAGATCTCTAAAATTATCACCCCATTCTTCAATCATACCACCTTATAGAACGAACTTATTAAACTTATAATTATGTTTAAAATGATTATTAATCCTTCAGAACTATTCATAAATACATTGAAGATATTATCAGTCAATATTACAAAGTGTATGGATTCTTTTTTATATAAAAGTTTCCATTTATTTCTATATCAATCAATAGAACTAACTCCACCAATCTTCATTATTTTTGGTTATTGTATTAGAGTATATATTCTAACTATGGTGTTCATATTTATAATGGTTCCTAGATAAAAAATTTACTCTTTTGGTGGATGTTCTTTTAGAAAATACATATGAAACATTTCTTTCAACTTTCTCATTGAATTTTCTATAAACTATTGAAAAAATAAAATATATCATCATCATATTATGGGAACTTCACCATCCTTGATTCTCCTCATTGAATGAATAAAGAATTGACCTTATGAAATGTACTGAGTTTTATTAAATAGAACTTGTGAATCATTTCACATTAGAGTATTCATTAAACCCATTAAAATTATATGAAATCCATATTTAATCCATTCATTATAGATTATAATTTAACGAAATCCGCCTGGGAGAAATGTGGTTGATTCTTATACTTCATGAATGTAATCATAAATCCTATTATATGATAAGACAATGATGGTGAAGGGATATTATTCCTTTCATATGATTCACATATATAATATTATACGATATCTATCTCATTAATATCGAATCCTATGGTCCAAATGGATCATAAAATACAATACACATTATTTAAGTACACATCAAAAAATATATAACTTTCAGTTAAATCTTATAGTGACTTAATGTAAAACTCAACAACACTTTATAAATCCATCCAAAACACCTTTTGGATATGTTTTCAGGAAATCTATTCATATTGAAAGAAATATTTTGTCCAAAACATAATCCTTATCCAAATTCCAAACGATGAGACCTTATAAACCATAAAAGTGTTGAAGTTTAATATAAAATCCCGATTTTATAGATATAAGAAAAGAGAGTCCTCTAAAAAAGAATTAGTGCTACTCAATCAATTAACGGGTCTAGTGTTGTATCTATCAAACACACTCATATATCTTTACAAAAAATACAACCAAAAGTTGTAGAATATAAATCATATATATATCTATATAATCCCATTGAACATGACATATAGTGACCACAAGACATGGGAAAATTTCAGTCAAGTATAACCCATCTCATTATTTCTTTATTCTCTTAAAAATATTAACCATGTAGATAAAGAAATACCATTCATCTAATAGATGAGTATATCACATGAATCTCATCCATGTAACTGAACACATAATATCTGACTCAGCTAATCATTGGAATCAATTTCCTCAGTCTAATTAAATCAAGGTAAAATGTATTTTCTTGTCATATTAGTTGAAAAACACCTTCTTTATTGTACTCAAATTGATAAAATGATCATCAACATACCAAACCACCATCTGATTAGATATGTCACCTTTGAATTATATAAGAAATGTATCAAAGTATAAAGGATATCATACTAGGTATCACACCATCCTTATATAATTTGGATTGATAATAACAATATATACCTAAGTATATCAATGATTGTGAAACATTCCATAAGATATACTTTAGAATGGTAGTCCGAGTAATAATTCTACACTTATTACCTAATGAGTCTATTATTTTTATCTCATGTAAAAACCTTTGTAATGAGTATAAAATTTTATTCATGAAAACCTTAACATATCATCACAAGCTATTATACTATTTGATAGTCATTGATTTGGGATAACTCAAAGCCACACATTGAGGAGATATTATCATTTTACTATTCATGGAAAGTAAATTTCAGTACATATGAATGAATGATAAATATATATTTCATTTATTAAAAAATCATGATACATTTAAAACCATTACAACAAATATATGATGTTTCTAGCACCCATATATTCTACATGAACTTTATGTTGTTGTTGCAGTAATGGTTTCATCAATAGATCTTATATATTTCCCTGTGTAGCCACCCAAAAATGATTACATTTCCATACTCAATGATCTCTAATATGATATTGTATTTTCAAAGGATTTGTTTAGTCCTTTTATGAGACTGGGGGTTTTTTCATGAGTTACAACATAAATGTTATCATAATAAATGTCAATATCTCCCTTAATATTAGAAACATAATATACTTTAGGGATACAATTCTTAATATAAACAAATTCCTTTGAAATATCTAATATAGCAACGTAATATACGATTTTATTAAGTACTCTATGGTGGAAATTTTAAAACTCATCCAACTGATAGCTCCACCATTTAGTCATAATAAAAAAATATTTTGATATTTTATATAATCTCTTTCATATTTGGAACTTTTATTTGTGCAATCCTTTACTCCTAACTCATCCACTCATTAAAATATCAAGATCATATCCATAGACTTTATCAAGTACTTAAAAATTTTATTCACAACAATCTAGTGGCTCTCACTAGGATTGTACTAGTATCTACAAGTTATACATAAATCATAAGAAACATTAGGTTTAGTGAACACCATTAAATACATGATAGATACTATGGAATATTCATTGGTAATTCCATACATACCTTTTAATTATTTAAATGTATCTCGAACATTTCTGAGATTACATTCATTTAAAATTGATAAAAACCCCTTCTTGGAGTTATACATGCTAAAACAATTAGTACTTTACCAATTTATGTGGCCTAATTAGGTCCAAAAAACATATTAGATATATCACAATAAATATTCTTACCTAATATATAAGAAGCTTCAATCATGTATTTAAATTATAAGAATTTATCTAACCACATCTTCACAGAGTGATGTTTTAGTATAACATTTTTTATAACTACAATATCACCAACATACAATAAAAATAACACTACAACACTCGCACTAATATACTTGTATACACCATAATATTCTAAATAATTTATGAAAGTAAACTCATTGACTTCATCATCAAACTTGGTATTCCAACTCTAAGAATCTTTATCCAATCTATAAATGGATCATTACAACTTCATACATTAACATTCTCATTCAAACTTCAAAACCTTTGGGTTGTATAATATACATGTCCATGACTAAATTTTTATTATGGAAAGAGGTTTTTACATCCATTTTATATATCTCAAAATCAAAATAAGATGATATTATAATCAATATCTTAATGGAATTTATTATTGCAACAGGGGAAAAAGGATTCTTTATAGAAAATACCATGAATATTCTTATAACCTGTTATCACTATGTGTGATTTATAGGTAGATAATATTTTTGAGTCATATAAATACTTTATATTTATTCTTGAAAATCATATAACACTCATGATTTAATTCATATTAACTTAGAGTTTTTTAAATTATGTTTTTTTATGTGGAGGACCAATTTTTCAATAACTGTAATTATAAAGGTTTTAGCATGAAAATGTGGAGGAAAATGTTTTTAGTCTATACTATTTTAAATGAGTGAATGAGTAATTTAGACATGTAAGATTAAATTAATTTGAATATGTGAAGATATAATGAATTAATTGGTTGATTATGAAGATTCATTTAATGATGCTACAATAGATCCCAAATATTTTAAATTATGACCATTTAAGGATTTCATATAAAATAACCACATATTTATGTTTTGGAAGAAGTGAAACATACACATTTTTGATATTTTAATCACTTGAAATATATAATAGGTTTTTATCCTGATAGTTCTTTTCATATTCATTAGTTTTTGTGTGTTTCCTTTTAGAGTTCGATTGTGTGGTTTTCATTATAACACTATTAGTATTTTGTTTTATTTTCTGAGTTTAAAATCCTTTGAGATCCAGGGATTCTAAAGATGAAGCTAGATATTTCTTTAATCCTTCATGATCATTATATTCCGGGATGTAGAAGTTAAGATACTATTTATTTGTTTGATAGATGTATTTTTATAGAAATATACATATGATCTTATAGTTTATAAAGGTGGATTCATACTTTCTGATGGGTTAAGTTGAGGCATTTTAGGTGATTGGAAGACAATCCTTTAGATTGGTTAATGTCAATGATTCCTAGAATTCAATCTACAAATTATCATTATACTTTAGATAAAAGTATATTTTATAATGTAATTTTAAACGTAATTGATTTATGAATTAGTACTCTATGTTTTTTAATTTCCATTGTACTTACTACTTTAGGTATTTCACATTTTATCCATGTACTATTTTATTTTAAAAAATTCATAAAATTATGATAGAATTAATTTTCTCCGCACATAAATGTTCTACTATGAAATATTTTGGGTTTATAATTTGTGGGTCTATCAAAACTTTATATATTTATATTTTTTAAAATTTAGGTGGTGAAAAAATTTATGTCATTTTTTTACTGTAATACACCACCTCTTGTAGTTTACCTATTGTGGTAATCTTATAGAATATTTGGTATTAGAGAGTCTTTGAACATGAGGCTGAGCCTGATAATATTCTTTTTATTTCCATTTTTTTATAATAATGTGTTGTGGAGAAAATTTATCTTCTGTTTTTATGATGTTTAGAATACACATTTGGAGTATTAATAAGAAAAATCATAATATACCACCTATTTTCAATTTTATTGACTATGAATACCCGAGAGATCCGATGGAAACATTCTTCTTGAATACTGGAGTAGAGATTTTATTATTCTTACTTGAAATTACTAGATTCCAAAGAAATGGTTAACTTATTTTTCAAGAGAATAGAAAATTAAATTTAAGTTAAACATTTATGTCTGAAATACTCTATTATACGCAATAAAAAAATATATTTCCATGTTTCTTTATGTAGAAATACTTTTGGTATATAGACGATGTTCTAAATAACATATTTTAAAACATTCAAAATTCTCCAATCTAAGAGAGATACATTTTGGGTTGATTAATAAGAATTTGATTTTCTACCTGGGGAAAATGTTTCCCAAATTTAATAAAAATAGTTGAAAATTGTAAATTTTATAAAATCACATGGATAAAAAGAATTACTAAATAATAATTTTGTATATTAGGTGTTATTTGCACTACATAAGGATTGTGAATCAAATAAGACTACTATATATGATACAAAACATGTTTCCATGTTAAGTCTTCAGGTCATGTTCCAAACATTAATGTAATATTGATTTCATTTAAAGAGAGATTGTAACAACTGTAATTATTGTAACCCTGATCTGGTGTCTAATTTATTTTATTATAATAGATACAAGGGATCTAATCCTGATGGACTTATTAGTTTTTTAGTCTTGGGGAACTGTATATATACATCATAACCATTTCATATTGGGAATAAAATATTAAACATAACAAAACAAAAGTTTTTAATCCTTGAAAATCATTTCAAAAATTCATCTTCACACCCTGAGGAAAATAAACAGAATAAGGGTGATCTCAAATACTCAGTAAGGGTTGACTGAAATGGAAGATATTATGAGTAAATAAGGCACAATCAATATGGAAAGGTATATAACTGAAAACACATGTCATTTAATCAATAAGATGATTAAAAATTGAATCCATGGATAATATCAATTTATTAATATCATGGATAATAATAACTAAATTCTCAATGAAGGAAATCTGAACCATTAGATTTCATGATTTTAGACATCATGATATCTTTACTGTCAAGGCCTTTCTCTAAGATAGTTTAAAACTATGGGTAATACCCATTTAATTTTGCCAATTGATTTAACTCATGAGACCCATCAATGCATCTAGGGGATATATACTTCCATTCCCCACCCTTCACTACATAGAAAATGCTTTCTTTCTATAATTAATTTAATTCATAAAAATATTTCTTAAAAAAATATCTATATTGAGTAAGTAATATGAAATATTAGTAATTTCCTAGTCAATCAAATAAATTTCGTGGTAAAAAACTAAATTTAGAAATGGTAATGGTTTAATAAATAATAAAATCCATGTTTTGTATAATTAGGATAAAATCAATTTACAATGATAATTAATAACAAGAAAGTGAGTGTTTTAAAAGGAAGTTGACAACCACAAAATGAAAGAGGATTTTCAATTCCTTAGAAATATAGGTTTTGTAGTAAAATTATGTTTTTCTGAAAATTGAAGTTAAATATGAGTTTTCTTTGTAAAACTATATAAAACATATAGAATAATATAAATAGCATAAAATGGTTAATATGGTGGGAATGTCTAATAATGACGTATACGTTAAAAACACTCCTATTTTATTTTTTAAAGAGAGTTGAAAATGAAATTTTAGAAAAATTTTAGAAAGATACATTTAAAAACATAAAAATTCAATTATAGTAGAAAATTTTCTTAAGTTATCATTTAATTAAATAAAAAGGTATTTTGTAAATCAATTTTAAAAAATATGGATATGAAAGAAAAATATATCCAATCAATAAGACAAATTAGGTCAAATTTTCATTAAAAATAATTCTTGAAAGTGTAACTTAAATTAAATAATTAATCATTATGAATAAATATATATTAATATTAAATATCTCAAAAGGGTAGTATATACACCATAATAATATAAATAGGTGTTTAATATCAATCAAGTCTCAATGGAGTGGAAATTGAGACAAAATCCCTTACATCAGGATTGACTTTCCTAATAAGTTATTTTAACCTCATATATAATAAATTTAGATTTATTATACTTAAATAAAATATTCATATATGAATTTATAATTTCATATATTTTCTATTTATATCATTTGATCACTTCTTTTTATCAATAATTTTACTATTATCATTATTTCAGGTTTTAACTACTTCATTTTTCATGTATGTTTTGATTCCGCAGATCATTGTTCATTGATTATGGTTCCATAATCTCTAGAATAGTATTCATGATAAAATATTAAACATATTAAATATATATCTATATTGTTATCTATAACATATAGTGATAGAAAAATGGATTACAACGTTAATGGAGATTGTAGGCCGTATCAATGAATGTTGTTTTCACATTTCGATAGATGGAATGAAAGAAAGTTAAATAATAGTTATCTATTACAGAATCATAATTATATAAAACATATCACATATATACATTAAATGTTTCATTATCACCATCTACATTAATCGTAAATGAAAAACATATCACATCAATTCATGGTGGTGGTGGTCCACACATATGTACGAGCGATGTTATCGTTTTACAATGGATTGATAGATAAGAATATAGATACAATAATATAATTTAATATGAATTATTATGTTGTAAATATATTTTATATTCTTTAGTTCCATAATTATGACTATCCATGCGAGGTAGTGATGGAAAAATATTACATCGATTCGCGAGGCGGTAGTCCAACGTACACATGAGTCATAATTTTGTTTCCCATTTGATGGAGATGGTGATGGATACATATTATTTCTACAACATAATGAAATTTAATTATAATGAAGATAATTGTCTTATGATATTGGAAATTTTAGTACATAATTTATAATAATGAAAGAATAAGTAAAAAAGAAAGAGCCTGGTTATGACGATTACCTTCTATTAGAGAAATATCCTTTGGATCTCTTCTCAGGGACTCTAGGATCGGTATTTTGGGAAGAACACAACCTATATAACTTTTATAAGCATGTTAATTATATTATTAATTAGTTTTGGGTTTAGATAATATAATCTAGGTGGTTTAAATAAGATATGATAGGTGGTTCCTTCTTATAGTGAACTAAAGGACACTCGTGGAATTAATAAAATGATTTAAATATAATGAATTCATTTTCATGTGAAAATGGAACAATATGGACATAATTTAGAAGATAATATTGGATATTATTTAAATAACTTAAATTAATAAAATTTTTACTGCTTTATGTGGTATTTTAAACCTTATCATTTAATTTAACCCCTTCATTAAACATTTTTAAGCTTAATCTTGGTACTGATTTTTTCAATTTTAAAGAGTTATATTTTTACATATAAAGAAATAACATTCTCATAAATTGAAAAGGGATAAATTTTTTACCATTTATGATAATAATTGTCCTATTTTAATATTATTATGATTTTTAAATAATTTAACAAAATATTATTTTTCACAAAATATAAATTATATCAATTTTGACATTAATCATTGAATTATACATTAAGAACATCAAGAAAAATATGTAATTTGGGTTTATATTTTTAAAACATTTATAATATTTCATAAATTTATATTATTTTTTTGGGTCATTGTATATCACTCAAAAATATCACTTTTTTTGTTTTTAAAATAATTTATTTTATTTTTCTATTATTTAGATAAATACTGTGTTAGTATTTCATACACATTTAAGGTAATTATTTCATCACTAAAAATTTAAAATAAATTACCATGACAAAAAAAATAATTATTCTCAAAAATAATATTTTATATCCATTCATAAAATATTCTTATCCATAAGTGAATATATAAAAGAAATTAAAAGTAAGAGAGTGACATTTTGAATTTTTTATTACTTAATATAATACAAATGTCATTACCAATGTCAAATGGATTCAAAATGGCATATATTCAAATTTGGGATGGATATAGTCGAATTAATCCCATAAAATGAAATAAAGGTTGGTTTTGGGTTGTTTTGTATTTCATTGTCTTATTATTTTTAACCTTAATCACATGATTTTCCATTTACCAAAGTAATAAATTTTACCACAGTTGCTATTTATAATGCGTAAAAATAAACATGGATTATTTAAAAAATTTAAACCTCCTAATTCAATAAATTGTATAAATTTTTAATTATTCAATATCTATAATTGAAAAAACGAGTTTTAATATAAATGTGTAAAACACAATGAAAAGTAGTTTTTAGAAAAATGCATTTTTAAGCATAAAAATAAACTTATATCAAAATCATGAAAATTATTTATTAAAATTATATTATTCAAAGAAAAATGGATCATATGTTACTTTAATACTAAATAAAAAAACATAATGGTACTTTTAAATAACTTGATTATTTGAAACAAAATGATAGTATTTAAAAAATTTATTTTTCACTATTCATTGAAAAATCATTCATTTTATAAAATTACCAAAATTTTACACAAAGATAATTTTTATATTTTTATTTAGAAAATTAAATCAAATTAAATTTATATAATTTCAGAATATAGTTTTTATTAATTTTATTTAATAAAAATATGTGTATTGTGTTAATGCTTCGTTAAAAAGAAAAGATTACTATAATTAAAGCTCAGATGTTACATTATTACATCATTCAAAAAACTGATCCTTGAATTTTATATAATATCACCACATAAATAGATTTTGGTAGTTATTCATCATAATTTATTTAGGTTCCCATGTTACCTCTTTTATCTTATGATTTCTCCAAAGCACATTTACCAGCAGAGTGGTCTGATTCCTAAACACTTGTTCTCTAGTGTCTAGAATCTGGATAGACTTTTCATAGTAAGATAAGTCTAGTTGCAATTATATTTCATCAAAGGTGAAATCATGCATTTTATCTGTCATGTACTTTCTCATTAGATATATATGTAACACATCATTTAAATAAGTGAGGCAACGTGGCATTTCTAAATAGTAATCCACAACTCTAATTATTTCTAGAATCTCAAAAGGTCTGATTTTCTTGGGTATACGTTTTACATTTTTCTCAAACCCTAATAACATTGTTCTATGGAGATAATTTAAATAAAACGTGATCACCCACTTGAAATTACAAATCTTTCCTTTGGTTATTAGTATATTTCTTTTCCTACTTCGAGCTACTTGAGAGTATACTTGAATAGTCTTGACATGTACCATTGCCTCCTTAAAAATTTCTGGGACCACATGCTTTAATTTTCCAACTTCATCACAACAAGTTGTAGTATGACATATCTTTCCATATAATGCTTCATAGGGTCTTATTTTAATACTAAAATGGAAGATATTTTTATATTAAAACTCAACCAAAGGTAAATATTTCTCCCATCTACATTGAAAGTCAAGTGAGAAAAACCTAAAAATTTCTTCTAAATATTGAATAGTCCTTCTAGACTATCCATCAATATGAGAGTGATAATAAGTGTTTAAATAAAGCTGAGTGTCCAGATCATTTTGAATACTTTTACAAAATTTTGAGGTAATTCAGGGGTCACTATCAGACACAACTGATATATGTCCACCATGATATCATAAATATTTATTAACAAAGAGTCATTCAAGGATATCTAGAGTAAAATCATCTCTTATAATAAAAAATTTGTATATTTTGTAAGGTAGTTAAAAATAACCCATATTTCATCATTATTTCTTGGATTATTTGGTAATCAAGTGATATTCCCTAGTAATTTACTCTTATTTCCACATATGAGTAGAAACATATCGCATAAATACTCTAGGATGTTATCTGTCAACCTTCACTTATTGAAAAATCAAACTTCTTTACACATAATCAGCAATTTCCCACTTTATATTATCCCACCAAAAATGTTCCTTCATATCTCTATACCTCTTGGTGCTACCATCATGTATAGAGAAATTGAATCCATGTGAATCATATAATAATTCCCCTTTTAGCATATTTATGGATGAAATACATAGTATCCTTCTATATTATAGAACTACATCTTTATATATTAAGTATTCTAATTTCCTATCATTCATAACATTATCTTTCATTAGAAAATTCTCATCACCATGTTGTGAACTTTTTGTATTTTCCAATAAATACGGTTTAGTAACCATTCGAATAAGTAATGATTTTTATCATCTATTAATAATTTCCATATCCACATTTACTATATCCATAAAGATAAAAATTCCTCTATTTCTTAATTTTTTCTAAGACTCCACAATCTTTCATACTCAATGCATCCACTACCTTATTTACATATGAATTGAAAATTTGTAATATTGTGAATAGATCAATCCGTCATCTTTTCCTCATGTTGAGCACTTTCTTTGAAAAGATGTAATTCAATCAATTGTGATATATGTATAACTCATATCTCTCATCATAAATATTATTTATTCATATATTTAAATAAAATATCACTACTTCCCACTCATGATCATGAGTTGGATAGTTCTTTTCGTGATTCTTTAACTTCCTAAATGCATAGGCAACAAATTTATCCATCTATATAAGGACACAACCATGTTCCTTTTTTGATACATCAGTATATATCACAAAGAAAATATTTTATGGTGGTATAATCAAAATCATAGAATCCACCAATATCCTTTACAATTATTCAAAACATTATCCTCATTCCTTTGTCTCTGTGAACCTAACCTATTTATTTGTAAACTTGGTTAATGGGTCTCCGAATCACGAATTTTTTTAAACAAATCGACATTAGTAACCTACAAAATCAATGAATCTATGTATCTATGTTTTGTTTTTTGGTGTATTATGTTCTTTGAATACTTTTGTTTTTACTGGATCGACTGAGATTCCATCCATAGAGATAATTGGACAAGAAATTGATGTTTCTAAATCTATAATTCACACTTTCTAAATTCACCATATAACTCTTCTTCACTAAGTGTATTAAGAATGATATGAAGGTGATTCTCATGGCCCTCATATATTTTTTAATTCAAAAATATATTCATTAATAAATAACCCCAAAAAATTATTAGTATATTTCTTGAATACTATATTCATTGGATCTATAAAATCATAGGGTGAATTAGTCAATCAAAATGGAATTAATGTAAACTAATAATGCCAATAACTCATAAGAAATTTTTTCATTAGAGTACCTTTATTCTTTACTCAAAATTTTTGATATCTAGAATGAAGTTAAATATTTGGAAAATATTGATCTCTATAATGTATATCGAACAAGTATTCAATTTGAGGAAGAGGATACTTATTATTTATAATAATAGCATTGATTTCTCGATAATCAATGTAAAACCTCATATATATATCTTTATTATTTATAATAATAGAATTGATTTCTCGATAATCAATGTAAAACCTCATATATATATCTTTATTATTTTCAAAAAATAAGAAGGGATCCCCAAGGTTAAACACTAGGGTTTATAAATCAATTTTCACATAACTCCTATAACTTCTTCTTTAACTCCATTAATTCCACTATACCCATTCGATATGTATTGTTTGATACAGGTCTTGAAACAAGTATTAAATCATAATGAAAACTCAACATAATTTTCTAGTGGATTTCCAACTAATTGTTTAGTAAATCCATCAAGATTTCCCCATACAATAAGAAAATTCTCAATTTTAATATTACAATTTCCATCCATAGATTGTTTCTAATCATCTTCCCTAAGAATCTCACTCATACGAGATACTAGAGAATGATCTAGATATGAATCAGGTGATAATGTCTCCCCTCCAATGATAAGGAATTCTTCATCCTCATCACGAATCATAATTTAAATCTCTTGGAAATAAAATTTTTGAACTATATTTTTAAATACAATTAAAATAAATGATTATATAAAAATTAACAACATGTATGATAATAATGTCAACAAATAGGTCGTGATTATGTGTCATAATGAGAACTGATTGACACATTCTTGTTCGGGTGATATTTTCACATGGTGTTTTAAATGCCAACTCCCTTATTAAGGTGATAGTGAAATATCAAATTTTCATGGAAAATATGTAATATATGAAATACTGTAAAAATACAATGTCAAATAAAGTATTGCAAAAATTCTATGCAATGATTAAATTACTAGACCCCATATCATTGGGAACTTAAACTTCAGTTGTAGTGATCACATAATCATATCCTTCTCCCCTCATCCACTTTTATGGTACATTCCTTTAATTCTTGGGGTAGTTGTGTGAATAATTCACCATTTTTTTTACATTTTATGAACTTAGAATATTCTATTTATTTCTTTCAATTTCATTCATTAGCCATATTATCCTTATCTATATACTTGTATCAAAATCACATTCCCTTCAATCATTTTCCATGATATTTGTTTCTAAAATTTCACATGATGGGAATTGCATTTTCCCCTAACCCTTATTTGATTATTTATAATTTTAATGCTTCTAATCTGACCTATTCATCTCTTAAATTCCATTTAATATATAGTATCTTAAAAATCACTTCTTCATTTTTATGAGAAATAATACCATTTAATTATATGATGAAAATGTTTGGGAAAACAGTTCTCTTTTGAGGTTTGGCTTAAGGACTTCAATGAAATGGTCAATATTGCTCCCTGGATTATATATATTATCCATTGTAAACTTGGATATTATTATAAATGTTACCTCATACTCCACCATACTTTATTCCTCATTTTTCATTAAGCTAAGGAACTTTATTGTCGTTTTAGTTCATTTCTCACGAGGGAAATCTTTTTCAAATAATATTAATTTAAAATAACTCTAATTCATTTGTCCTATTATTCTTATCCTTTGTATTATGGATTTACAACCACTATTTATCTTCCTTGATTCTATGAAAATTCACTACCAACATAACCTTTTCCCTTTCATTGCATCCCAAAGTGAGAAATATCATTTCTTGATACTTGATCCATTACTCAGCTACCACTGAATTAGTAGTTCCAATAAAAGACGAAGGCTTTTATTTCATGAAATGATATAATATAGGTGTATCATACCATAGAACATCATGTCGCTCCATATTTTTAAGGTTATTAAACATAACATGGTATAAATTACGTAACATGACCATGATTTTCTCAGTTACAACACCTAATATATTATCCTGCTTAACAAGTCAATCCCTACAATGACCGTGGGTGTAGATTCTATTTTTTCCATTAAGATCCATCACTAAATAATGTTACACAATAATTTAGCTCATAATCATCACTAATATTGTTCCATAAAATAAAAATACCTCTAATGGTAAATTTTTTCGTATAATATAAGGGATTATCAGAATTCTTATGTTAGCTACATTTATTTAAAATCATGTTCCAATGGTTTCTACTAAAACCGCTTTGATATGAACTATAACACTCCCAAATAATGTAATTCAGAAATGGTATCTAGTTTATTACATTGGGATATATATAAGGGATCAAATCCCAATGTACCGGTCAGTTTATTAGTCTTAGATAACAAGATATATACATGATACCCATTTTACATTGAGAATAAAAAATTAAGCATAAGAAAAGAAAAATTTTAGAATCCTTGAAATTGATTTAAATAATTCCTCTTCATACCCTAAGGAAAATAAACGTAATAATAGTGATCGTGAGTTCTCAATAAGTGTAATGCCTGACCCCAAAAGCCTAGAGTCAGTTCATTATTATGTATCATTGGGATGATCACAAAAGATCAAGTCTCTAAAGACCGATTAGTTTAGTAGCCATGGAAGTACTAGATACATTCATAAGGTTTAAATTACATCATAAAATAGAAAAATAGAACAACATTATTTCCATATATAACATTGATATCACATAGACTATCCCTGTAGGTCAGTCATTATATACTTCTTCGCATCCTGGGAAAAATAAAACATAGAAATGGGTGAGATCCGATGCTCAGTAAGGATAACAATGTAGTGGAAACTTTCATAAATAAGAATAAACAATTAAAGAAATGTATAAAACTAATACAAAATCCTTTTCAACATAATTGTCATCATAATATGGAAAATATAAATCAAAATAATTCCATTTAATTACTCACATGGATATTCTACTACTTGATTAATCACATGCAATATCAATAGCCACTTTCATAATGATGGAATGAATAATGCCAGACTTCATAACCACATAGTGAAGGCCTTGTTACAAGACTACAAATAATATTTTTTCAAGGCCTTGTACCAAGATGCTAGTTGGTCCCATGAGACCTAACGATGCATCATGGAGCTATAGCGGGCTCCACCCATCACATACTAATTCTAATGCATTCCTCATATGAAAAGTTTTAAACATAACATAAACATTTGTATTAAAACTACCATATGAAATGTCAATACATAATCCATAAACCTTGAATGGTAGAAAAATGAGTCATCCATATTTAAACATATTAGAAAAACTTCAATAAAAAATGGAATATTTGTATCATAATAAATCAACTTCAAACTAATTAAAATCCATTATAAGATGTTGACATAGATGAAATTGAAACTATTTAAGAGAAACATCTCATTATTTTTTTTGAAATAATTTAAAGTAACATAATTATAAAAGAAAACATTTATTTTTAATATATTCTTATAATAGTGTAAGGGAAGCATCTATTATGTAATAACGGTAGAAAATAGCCGCACCCGCTGTATAGGTTAAAAATAAATTCTTACCTTAATTTTGTAGAAATGGAGATAAGATTCTTTGTTTGGAAAATGACAGAAAGATTCCTTTCAAACCATTTTATAAAGAGTAAAACAAGGTTATAAATGAATTTAACCCATTTTTGAGTAAATAGTAAAAAAAATTCGGAATATATTTTTAAGAAACATGGATGTGGATGATAAAGAGGTCCTAGTAGATACTTACATAAAAAACAACCTCGAATAACAAAGAGATTGTGAAATTAACCCTTACCTTGTACTTTTCCTTGGTCAATGATAGGTTAAAATCATGTATAATAGTTATATCAATGTTATTAAATTATTTACGAACTATATTATATCATTTACGATCTCCTAATATTGCTTTGAAAATGATATTTTAGTAGTATCATCATTTCGGGTGTTAACTGATTCATTTTCCTTTATATGATTTGTTATGTAAGTAATGTATGTTATGGATAGGATGTATCTTATTCATATTAAGAATGATATTATGTCTTTAAAAATTATTTTTAATCAAAAAATGAAAATTAGGCTTGAATGGATATGATAGGGAATGAATCTCATTGCGTTCGTGGAGACGGTAATCCGTACGTACGCCCAAGCGAAAATATCATTCCTTTGATATTAAAATAGTTTAAAATGGGATGCTATATCATATATAGAGAATAATTATCATATTATATTTAATATTTACATCATTTATACTCATTATTATACCCATCTGAATAATAATGTATTGAATAACAACTACACCGCGACGTGGAGACGGTAAGCCATACGTACGCACGTATGGTGACATGTCATTCAAAGGATGGATAGAATAATGAATATTGTTGTAACATATTTATAATAACATAACTTTATATATAAGATACTAGATTTATTATTTTATAATGGAAACAAAAATGGAAATAAGAAGTGGATGAAGAAGAAAACATGAAAGAGGTGGTGAGATATTTACCTCCTCTTCAGGTTCTTCCTTTTGATTTGATCAAAAGGGATCCTGAGGTTGGAATTATGGATGAATGAAGGCCTATATGATGAAGTGAGGAAAGTTAGGAGGATATTTGGGCAAGGGTTGGGTGAGGCAAATTTCTCTAAAGGTGTGAATTTGAGAGAAGGGTAAGTGCCCTTTTATAAGTTGGGTGAGGGGAACCTTAGGAAAAGATTGATATATTATTTCATAATAAAATAATATTCGGCTTATAATGGCTCAAAAATTAATTATTTATAGTATAAGGTGGTTATGGGTCAAAAACTACTCATCCAAGAGGTTTTAGACAGTTTGGGACACTATATTAACCTTATCTTTTAGATTTAACTCATAGTTAAATAGTTTGACATTTATCATGTCTCTTTGTATTAATATATTATATGGTTAATAAACTTATTATAAACTTCCAAGAGAACCCAAAGTGGTTTATTAATGATACAAATATCATTATATAATCTTTTCATTGCAACCTTATATTTTTAGAATTATTATATCAACTAATAATATGTAATTTGTCTTAAAAACTCATTTATGCCAATTTTGGAATTATTTAATAATTGATTTTTTAAATGTCCTAAAGACTTTATTACTTAGAAATAAATAAATTTAATAAAACATAACTTGTCATAGTCACCTATAAAAATTTTTTATGGCTCAAAACTATCAAATTATATTTATATTAGTATTTATAATATCATTTGTTGGTTGTTTCCTTAATAAGGAAAATACTACATCATTATTGTGTCATATATAAATGTATTTATTTTATGTCTAAAAATTATAAATAAAATATCATGAGGTAGGAAATATTTTTAGATTTATAATGAAAATTTATAGTCTAATAGATCAATTATATAACGTCATGTAAATGTTTTTTACTAAAAGATATTTGCTTTTGTTATTTTTGTCTTTTCATTAGATTATTTAATATAAAATGTTATTATCACTCCCAAGGGACTCCATGTGGTCCCAAAATTTACCCAAGGATTCCCATGGTCTGAAATGTATCAGAAAATAGGATTAGGGCTTGTGTTAGGGTAATTTAATATTATTTTTAACCATATTTACTGGATTTAGCCCTTTAACCATGGTAAATAAAATATTTGCTGAAGTTAATATTCCTAATGCCTAAAAAAAATGTTACCTATTTATAGAATTTGGACCTCCTGATTCTAAATATAGAATCCATTTTTCAAAATTTTAAACATAGAAGTGGCATAAATTAATTTAAAATTAATTATTTTTGTCAAAACAAAAAGCGTGTTTTTATGAAATAATAACTATCAAAAGATTGACACTTGTTTATGTCCAGTTTAATAGTGAGATTACATCCAATGACTTAAATTATATTAAATGATAAAAATATAATCTAATGATACATAAAAACCATTCAAATTTATAATTTAAGACTATAAATTACTTCTATAAATAAATTTGTTTTTAAATAAAATTTAGTATTTTCACTATTCATCAAAAATTGAAAGTATTCAGAAAAATACCAAAAATTCACCCTAAGGTAATTTCAATATTATGAATCCAAAAATAAACTCCATTTTGAATGATAAAATTTATAAAATTCCAAAAAGTGGGTATTACTATTCACAACAACTAGATTGATTGGTCACGGTGTGTTAAAACTCGAAGTTGCGTACAACACTGGCTATTGTATTATTCAAAGAGAAGAGTACCATGGAAACTTGGGGTGTTAAATTCTACCCTACTTAAAATAATTTAATCCTAAAAATTTCTAGAATATTACTGCATAAAAAGTATCAGGTGGTTCTTCATCATAAGTTCCTCGGGTTCCAACATTTCCTCTTCCATCTTATGGTTTCTCCAAAGAACGTTTAATAGATGAGTCGTCCGGTTTCTCAGCACATGTTATTTGGTATCAAGAATATTTATGGGCTATTCACAATAATATAGATCAGGTTACCGTTCAATTTCCTCATATGTGAGTACATACATTGGGTCAGGCATGTATTTTCTCAACAGTTATACGTGGAACACATCATGAACTTTAAAGAGACTTGGCAACATTTCCAAACGGTAAGCTACAACCCCAATTCGTTCTAGAATTTCAAAATGTATGATGTACCTGGGACGTAATTTTTCCTTCTTATGGAAACGTATAACACCCTTCCATGGAGATACCTTCAAGAATACATGATATCCTACCAGAAATGGAAAATCCTTCCTTCGGTTATCAACATATATCTTCTTCCTACATTGAGCTTCTTTGATGTGGGTTTGGATTACCTTCACAATTTCCATCATTTACTCCACATGTTCTGGGCCTATGAGTTTTCTTTTACCAACATCATCCCAACAGGTTGGTTTGCGACATCTCTTTTTGCATAATGATTCATATGATGCCATCTGAATAATTGAATGGAAGCTATTATTATAATAAAATTATACTAGTGGAAAATATTGATCCCACATACCTTGAAAGTCAAGTGACCATAATCTCAACATGTCTTATAAGGTTTTAATAGTCTGTTCGGATTGTCCATCAATTTGGGGGTGGTAGGCAGTGCTCAAATGAAGTTTAGTATCCAGGGATTTCTGAATAATTTTCGAGAATCATGATGTAAAACATGGATCCAAATAAAAAAAATTAATATTGGTACTCCATGAAGTATCAAAAATTCATTAATATATAATCCTTCTAGACGTTCAAGTGGTAAATATTATCTTATAGCAAGAAAATGTGCTGACTTGGTAATACGATCAACAATGAATCATATTGTATCGCTTCTTATAGGAGTCTTTGGTAGTCTCTTGAAAAAACCCATCATAATATTATCCCATTTCCACTTAGGTATGGGAATAGGTTGCATGACTCCTCCAGGCTGCTTCTTCCAGTTTTCACTTGTTTACAAACTATTCATCTTGACACAAAATCAGCAATCTCCCTTTTTATATTGTCCCACCAAAATTATTCCTTAAAATATCTATACATCTTAGTGCTACTAGGGTTTATAGAGAAATTGGAACTATGAGAATCATCCAACAATTCCCTTCATAGATCAGGTATATCGGGAACACAAAGTCTCTTCCCAAATTTCAAAATTCCATCTTCACACACAAAGTCACTCAATCTCCCATCATTCACAGCATTAATATTCTTTTGAAACTCTTTATCGTCAGTTTAAGAACTCTTTATCCTTTATAGTAAAAATGGTTTGGAAACCATTTGAAAAAGCATTGATGTTTCACCTTCCATGGTTACTCCCATATTCATCTTTACTAGATCCATGAAAATAGTATCACTTTAAACAGTCATCTTTTTTAAAACACCATGATCCTTTCGGATCGAAGTATCTACCACCTTATATGCCTTCCCTGGGTGGTAGTGTATTGTGAAACCATAATCCTTGAGTAGTTTAAGCCATCTCCTTCGACTCATGTTGAGTTCTTTCTATGAGAAAATATTCTTCAAACTCTTTTGATTGGTATTTAACTCACATTTTTCACCATTGAGATAATGTCTCCATATTTTCAAATAAAAGATTATAGCTGCTAACTTAAGATCATGAGTAGGATAGTTTATCTCATGATGTTTTAGCTGTCATGATGCATAGGCAATAATCCTATCATTCTGCATAAGGACACAACCATGTCCTTTCTTGGATACATCGCTATAAATAACAAAACCATCATTCCCCGATGGTAGAGTCATGATAGGAGAATTGACTAATCGTCTCTTAAATTATTCAAAACATTCTTCACACTCTTTTTTCCAAACAAATGTAACCCCTTTACATGTGAGCTTTTTTAATGGGTTAGACAACAAAGAAAAATTCTGGAAGAAACGTCAACAATAACATGAAAAACCAATAAAACTGCGTACCTCGGTTATACTCATTGGTGCTTGATATTCTTGGATTACCTTGGTCTTAGAAGGTTCAATAGATATTCCATCCTTAGAGACAATATGGACATGAAAATATATCTCCTGAAGTCAGAATTCAAGCTTAATAAGATTCCCATATAATTCATGTCTTCTAAGAGTATTTTAGAATAATGCACATGTGATTTTCATGATTTTATTAGCATTTGGAGTATACCAAGATTTCATCAATAAATACCCCTAAAAAGTTATCAAGGTATTCCTTAAAAACTCTATTCATTTGATACCTAAAGATAGAGGGTGCGTTATTCAATCCAAAAGTAATTACTATAAACTCATAATGCATGTACCTGGTTCAAAATGTGGTTTTCTGAATGTATTCTTTCTTCACACACAACTGATGATATCCAAATCGAAGGTTAATCTTTGAAAAGTATTGAAATCTATGAAGTTGGTCGAATAAATCTTTAGTGAGATGTAGGGGATACTTGTTCTTTATTATTATAGCATTGATATCCCTGTAGTCAATGCACAACCTCATAGAAAAATCTTTCTTCATAAAAAAAAGAACAGGGGCTCTCCATAGAGAAACACTAGGGAGAATAAATCCCTTATTACTCAATTCCTCTAGTTTTTATTTTGTTCCACTAATTCCAAAGTGGCCATTCTATAAGGGGTCTTTGATATGGGCCTTGAACCAGTAATTAAGTCAATTGAAAACTCAATTTCTCATTCTGAAGGATGTCCAGGTAAATTCTTTTGAAACACATCAACATATTCCTACACAATAGGTACATAATATATCTGAACATTACATTCCTCACCCAAAATTATTTCATTCTCATTCTCCCCAATAATTCAATTTAGTTGAGCTACTGGGGGAGGATCTAGATAAGAATTAGGTGGTAACGTTTCTGCTCTAATTATAAGGTACTCTTTATCATCATCCGAAATTGTAACCTCCTTCTTCTTATAATAAATTTTCGCATGATGGTCCAAAAGCCAATCCATACTAAGTAGTATATAAAATTCAATCATGGGTATGATGATGAGATCATCAGATAAATAATGTTTATATGCCTTAATGGGAACTGATTCATAGAACTTTATTGCAATGATACTTCCCTTAAGAGTTTTGATTGATAACTCTCTTGTTAAATCAAATTGGGCATATCTAATTTTCCTAGAAAACTAGGAAAATATGAAATAATGTGATGATCCAGAATCAAATAAATCATTGGATAAACTTGAGGAAACCATTAAATTACCATTCACTATATCTTTCAAAGCTTAAACCTCAATAGTAGGGATATCATAACCTTGGCCTTGATCTCTTTTCCTTTTCTGATGTAAGTTCCCCTGACTATTAGGAAATTAATTTTCACAATTCCCCCTTTCTGTAAAATTGTAGAATTCAACATTAACAGCCGCTTTCTTCCCCTTTCAATCACGAGCTTGGTGGTCTTTTTCATCACACATGTAACAGACTCCCATTCCTTTCAAACATGTACCAAGGTGTTTATTCACACATTTACTGCAGGATGGATATTAAACTTTTCCCTTCATCCCCTTATTTTTATTTCCAGAGTGTTTATCAGATATCTTCTTATCTTGCTTTGCATTAAAGTTGTATGACATAGAGAATTCTTCTTCTATCTTGATAGCATATGAGACAATATATCCGTATGATGAGAAGTATTTTGAGCCTAATGTTTGATGGAGAAATGGGTTTAACCCATCAAATAAATGATCAATCTTACTTCTTGGGATTCATATATAATCTATAGCATGAATCTCTAATGTTGTAAGGTGAGCTTCACACATTGTGACATTCTCATCCTCCTTTTTCTTCAGACTCAGACTCAAAAATTGTATATCCATATATGATTGATAGTCATGAGGAATGTTTTTTTCTAAGAAAATTTATTTAAACCCCCTCCATTATATATTTTATACTTCATCATATTCCTTTGTGTTTTGAATCAATTTCCACCATTTATCAGCATCTCCAGTGAGGTGGTAAACTGCCATGAAAAAGTTTTTACCTTTAGTTACTCCAAAAGGTATGGAATATTTTTTCTAAGGAATTTATCCATTTGTCAGCTACTAATGGATTTTTACCCCCATTGAATGTTGGTTTTTGTCTCCTCATGAAGCGATCTCTCATTTATCCTCTACACTACGGATCGGGATGCTCTATACGGGTAAGGTTATTATTCATAACCGGAGTGAGTGGTCCCAGTATAGTGACAAGATGATTATAACCAGTTGTATCACCAGCTCCACTATAATTATCTTGAATTGGATAGAAATCCCTACATAGAGTGTGATAATTGATACAGTTTCCATTCCTTCCACTAGGCACCATTTATAAACAATGGCATACACTAGATTAGTTTATGAATCACAATACATAATTCCAAAATTATAATATACTTAACATAAATTAAACAGTTCATGGATATAATCCATAATCATAAAAAATGTTTTCTTTGAGGAGGTATATACTCATAAATCCTTCATAATGGTTTGTAAAGAAAATATGGATTATCCTATGCATATCCCCTAGGAGTGTCATAACCAAGAGTGCAAAAAAAGCCCGTTGTCGTGCACCAATTCCTGTTCAAGTCTTTCTCAAAGTGGTGTTTTCATGTTTTACCCCTACTTATATATGTTCTAGAGCCGACACTACCTGCTTGTATCCAGACAGGGATTTATTACATGGAAAACTCACAAAATCTCTAAAATTCCAAAATTTTTGGAAGTTCTTCTATACTAATTCTCAAAGTCTATCTTAGGGTAATGTTCTCTAACCAGAGTATTTCAAAATCTTAATTCCAAGGATTGTATTGAAAACCCTCTAATACAAACTGTAATGCCCTGACCCCAGAAGCCCAGAGTCAGTGCATTATTTTGTTTCATTAGCATGATCACAAAAGCTCAATTCTCAAAAGGCCGATTAGATTAGTAGCCTTGGAAGTACTAGATACATTCATAAGGTTTAAATTACTTCATAAAATGGGAAACTACAACAACATTGTTTCCATAGACAACACTGCGATACCATAGACAATCCCTATAGGTCAGTGATAATATAAATTATTTGTATCCTAGGGAGAATAAAACATAGAAAGGGGAGAGCTTAAATGCTCAATAAGGACAAAAATAAAGTAGAATCTTTTATAAATAAGCACAAACATTAAATTCAATGTATAAAACTAAAACAAATTCATTTTCAACATAAACATTATCATAATATTGAAAATATAAATGAATGTAATTCCATTTACTTACTCACATGGATATTCTACTTGTCAAATAATCACATGCAATATGAATATCCACTTTCATAATGATGGGATGCTTAATGCCAGACTTCATAACCACATAGTCAAAGCCTTGTGCCGAGAATACAATTTAGATTTTGCCAAGGACTTGTTCCAAGACACTAGTTTTTCCCATGAGACCTACTAATGAATAGAGGAGCTATAGTGGGCTCTGATCATCACTTACCAAGTCGAATGCATTAATCTTATGAAAAGTTATAAACATAACATTACCATTCTTATTAAAACTAGCATAATAAATGACAGTACTTTATCCATAAACCATGAATGGTAGAAAAATAACACATCCAAAGTCAAACATATTACTATAACATCAATACAAAATGGATGATTTGTATCATAAGAAATCAACTTCAAACAAGATTAAAATCCATTAAAAGAAGTTGATGTAGATTAAATCAAAGCTATTTGATAGAAATATCTCATTATTTTTTTTGAAATCATTTAAAGTTAAATAATTATAAAAGAAAAAAATTTATTTTGAAAATATTCTTATAAGATTTTAAGGGTAGCTTTGACAATGTTATAATGATGAAAAATAGCCTCACCCGCCGTATAAGTTAAAAAACATTCTTACCTTAATTTTGTCAAAAGGTCATAAGGTGCCTTGTTTGGAAAACAATAGAAAGATTCCTTTCAAACCATTTTATAAAAAGTAATACAAGGGTTTAAATGAATTTATCCCATAGTCTAGTAAATTTTAAAAATGATTTGGAATACATTTTAAAAAAAAACATGGATGTGGATGATAAAAAGGTCCCAGTAAATACTTATGTAAAAACAACCTCAAATAGTAAAGGGATTGTGAAATTGAACCTTACCTTATAACTTTACTTGGTCATGGGTAGGTTATCCTCATGTATAATAGTTAAAGCATTGTTACTAAATTATACATGAACTATATGATATCATATATGATCTTCCAATATTTATTTTTTGATGATATTTCAGTAGTATCCTCATTTTGGGTGTTATCCGATTTGTTTTCCATTATTTTCATTGTTACATAATTAAAGTTTGTTATGTATAGGATATATCTTATTCATATATAGAATTATATTAAGTCTTTAAACATTAATTTTAATCAAAAAATTAAAATTAGTCTTGAATGGATATGATAGGGAATGAATCTCATCGCGTTCGTGGAGAGGGTAATCCATACGTACGCACAAGCGACAATATCATTATTTTGATATAAAAATCGTATAAAATTGAATGGTATATCATATATAAACAATCCCAATAATATTATATTTATTATTTAAATCATTTATACTCATTATAATACCCATATAAATAATAATTTATTTAATAACAACTATACCACGACGTGGAGACGGTAAGCCATACGCACGCACGTATGGTGACTTGTCATTCAAAGGATGGATATAATAATGAATATTGTTGTAACATATTTATAATAATATTATATTATATTGAATATACTTGAGTTATTATTTTATAATGGATACAACAAGTAAAGAATAAGTGGAAGAAGAAAAAACATGAAAGCAATGGTGAGTTATTTACCTCTTCTTCGGGGGTTTTCTTTCGATTTAGTCAAAAAGGCTCTCTAGGTTGGATTTATTTATAAATTAAGGCCTTTAGAATGATGGTAGCACAGTTGGGAGGATATTTGTGTAGGGTTTGGCGGATCCAAATGGCAATTAAGGTGTCAATTTTAGAGGAGGGGAAGTTCCCTTTTATAAGAGGGGTGAGGGACACCTTAAGAAAAGATAGAAATATTATTTTTTAATAAAATCATTTTCGGTTTCTAATGGATAGAAAATAAATTATTTAAAGTATATGGTTTGTATGGGTTGAAAAATACTCAACTAATAGGTTTTAGATATGTTTGGGTGACTATATTAACCTTATCATTTAGATTTAACTCGTACTTAAATAGGTTGACATTTACCATGACTCTTTATATTTTAATATTATATGGTTAATAAACTTACTATAAACTTCCCAGAGAATCCTAAGTGGTTAATTAATGATACAAATATCATTATATAAGTCTTTTTGCAGAACCATAGATTTTTTGGATTATTATATCAACCAATGATATTGTATTTTTTTTAAAAACTCATTTATGTCAATTTTGACATTATTTAATAATTATTTTTTGTTAAAGTCATAACAACATTATTACTAGTAAATAAATACATTTAATAAAACCTAACATTTCATAGTCACCTATAAATTTTTTCTATGGCATCCGGACATTCATATAATATTTATTTTAGTATTTATAATATCATTTATTTGAATGTTTCATTAATTAGGAAAATAATGCATCATTATTATGTCACATATAGATATATATATTTTATGTTTAAATATTTTAAATAAAATATCCTATGGTAAGAAATCGTTTTATCTTTCTAATTACTATTTATAGTCAAGTAGATCAATTATATAACCTCATATAATTTTTTTTACTAAAAGATATTTTCTTTTGTTATTTTTGTCTTTAAATTAGATTATTTAATATAAAATGTCATTATCACTCCCATGTGGCTCTATGGAGTACATAAATTGACCAAATTATGTCCATGGTCGGACGTGTATCATCAAATAGGGTTATTCCACATGTTAGGGTAATTTATTATTATTATAAAATTACTTGTTAACCTTATTTACTTGATTTACCCATTTAAAAACGGTAAATAAAATATTTACTAAAGTACATATTCCTAATGTCTAAAAATAAAATTTGTCTATTTACAAATTTTGGACATAATGATTCAAAATATGGAATCCATTTTTCCAAATTCAAAACATAGAAGTGGAAAAAATTAATTTTAAATTAATTCCCATTGTCAAAACAAAAAGCGTGTTTCTATGGAATAATAACTATCAATAGATTGACACATTTTTATGTCCAGTTTAATCATGAGATTACATCCAATGACTTAAATTATATTAAATGATAAAAATATAATCAAATGATACTTAAAACCCATTCAAATCTATAATTTAACACTATAAATTAATTTGATTAAAAAAGTTGTTTATAATTTAAATTTAGTATTTTCACTATTCGTCAAAAATAACAAGTTTTCTGAAAAATACTATAAATTCATGATAAAATAATTTAAATATTCTGAATCCAAAAATTATGTCCATTTTGAAAGATAAAATTTATAAAATTCCAAAATGTGTGTATTACTATTTGTAATGGCTAGTTTGATTGGTCGTGGTGTGTTAGAACTTGAAGTTATGTACAACACATGCTATTGTATTATTTAATGAGAAGTGAACCGTGTAAGCTTGGGGTGTTACAATAAGGGTTGAGTAAAATAGAATAAATTATGATTGAATAAGGAATAATCAATATGAAAAAGGTAAATAACTTGAAACACATGCCATTTAATAAATAACTTGAGATAAAATGAATCCAAGGATAATATCATTGTAGTAATATCATGGATAATAATAATTCAATTCTCATTAAAAATAATAATAATATTTTAAATCATGATTCTGAAAATCTTGATATCTCTAAAATTATGATCTTGTGCCATGATAGTAGAAAACTACTTGTAAATACCCATTTAATTTAGCCAACTAATATTTCTGATGAGGCCCATAGATGCATCCCGGGGATAAATAATTTTGTGCCCCACCTATCACTTCTTTTCCTATTAATTATTCATATATTGAATCTAATTCATAATAACATGTCTTATCATAAAATATTTTTATTGAATAAATAATTTGAAATATCAATATTTACCAAGTCAATTAAATAATATTCGAAGAAAAACACTATATATAGAAATATTATATGGTTTAACGAATAATAATATACATTATATATATATTTAAGATAAAAGTAATATACAATGAGAATTTATCACAAGAAAGTGAATGTTTCAAATGAAATTTAACAGCCAGAAAATGAAAGATGATTTTCAATTCCATAGAAATATAGGTTTTTTATTGAAATTTTGTTTTTTTGGAAAAGGGAAGTGAAATATTAAAATAATATTTCATTAAATATTTTTATTTTAAAAACTATGGAAAATTAGTGAATAAAAAAAATAGAATAAAAATTATTATGCTGGTGGGAATGTTTGTTAACGGTGTACATGTTAAAAAACATTCCTTTTTATTTTGTAAACAGAGTTGAAAATGAACTTTTAAGAAACAAAATTATAACGGTATAATTAGAACCATAAAATTTCCATGATAACATCAAATGTTCTTAATTAATCATTTTATTAAAAAAATATTCTGTAAAATAGTTTTGAAAAATGATGATATGAAAAAAAGACCCAATCAAAAAGAGAAATAGGATTAAATTTTATTTTAAACATTATTCTTGAAATAATAACTTCAATTGAATCATTATCCATAACGGATAAATATATATAATTTTAAATACCTAAAAATATAATTATTTACACTATATAATATTTAATAGGTTCATAATACCAAATAAGTCTCAATAGAGTAGAAACTGAGATGAAATCTCTTACATCAAGTTGGAATTTCCTCAGAAGTGATTTTAACTTCTTGTATAATAAATTTGGATTTATTATAATTATATACCAAAAACCATATATGTATCTATAATGTCATATATTATCCATTTATATAATTTTATCTCTAGTTTGTTACCAATCCTTTAACTATTATCACTATTTTGGATTTTAACTACTTCATTTTTAATGTATATTTTGATTTGATAGTTCCATTCCATGTACTTTTATTATGGTTCCATAATATATATAAATTTATTCATGATGTTGTTGGGAAAAACCTTTCAGGATTCCTCTCAGTGTTTTAGGGTATGATTGTGTTTATCGACAAAGCCAGATGACTGCAGATGAGTATGGTTGGTGTTTTCTAATGTAGGTGTAACATCCCAAGTAAGTAATTAATAATAGATATTTTTATCTATGTCTATTAGTGAATTATATAGTGTTTTAGAGGCTTAAAATGAGAATAAATCCAATCTTAAGCATGCAATACACTAATATTTTTAAAAGATTGTTTTACTGAATTTTGATGGAAACCCATTTTTAAATCGATCTTTTGACAATTTTATAAGATATGTTTGTCAAAATAAACTTATTCTTTAAGATTGGGACATCAAAATTTACTTTTTGTGAATTTTTGGTATTTTTCCGATAAAGTTCATTTTTAAAGAATAGTGAAAAATGTTGTATTTTAATTCAAAACCTATTTTTAATCTAATTTATTTATATGATTATATTATCTTTTTAATTGGTTTTGAAGTTAAATTAGAATATATTTTTACCATTTAATCCAATGGTGGTAATTGGAATCAATTTCACTTCGAAATTGGACTTAAACTGGTGTCAATCTTTTGATGCGTATTGTTTCATAAAAACACGCTATTTGTCATGACAGTGGGAATTAATTATTAAATAAATTAATGTAACTTATATTATTTGAATTTTGTAAAATAGACATCAATTTTGAATTCATAATATCAAATATAGCTTAGGGTGATGTTTTGATATTTTTCTGAAAAACTTCAATTTTTGATGAATAGTGAAACCACTAAGTTGTAGTTAAAGAAACTGATTTTTCGTTTAAATGAAACATTGCCACTTCTATGATTTGATTTTCAAAAATCCGACATACATGGTTGTCATTAAGAAGTAAAATTTGGTTCAATGAGATTAAACTAATTTTTTGGTGAATAGTAACTTTTAAGTTTTTAATCGCGATTAGAGGAAATTAGTGCAATTTAATGAAAAAAATGATATTATAATAAAATGAAAATACCTAGACACATGTACTACCCTTATTGGATGTGTAATTGCCGACCAAGACAAGCCATGGGTCAACTTGGGGACCCCATGGAGCCACTTTGGTAGGAAAATGACATTAATATCTTTTTATTTAATGTTAAAATTAAAATGACACAAACATGAGTTGTTTTAATAAAACAATTTTTACATGGGGTTATACAAGTCCGATTTTTGACTATAAATATTAATTAGAATGATAAAACTATTTACTACATCATGATATTTTTTTATATTTTTTATACATTAAATAAAATAAATTATTTATGACATCGTGATGATGCAGCGAATACCTCATTAATAAAGGATTTAAATAAAATGAAATGATAATGTAAAATCTATGACCTACACATGTCCAAAACTTATTGGATGGGTGGATTTCTAACCCTTATCTCCTTACCCTCGAATTATATCAATGTGGGACCTTTTGAATCCGAAACTCATTTTAAAATAAAGTAACATTTTTTTACATTCCAAGAGTGCCCCTCCTCTCCTCTTATAAAAGTCCCCCACCTCTACCTCTTTACCCACACTTCCAAAGACTTTGGCTCGGCCAAACCCTACCCATTTTTTCTCTCCACTTCCCTCTCTTACTCCTTGAAGCCTCACTTTGGGCAGAAGTCTTCCCAAGGATGCCTTTGAGCTCAAACAAAAGGTAGTTACCCGATTTTAAGGAAATGTCTTCACTTGTGTTCTTTTGTTTTATTTTGCTTCTCCAACCCCCGAAACTCTTTTTATTCATTTTTTTTGTAACAACACCAGTATCTTACATATACTAGTATTTTGTTATAATAAGGATTCGAGCTACACTTACACACACCTACATCTAATGGTTAAAGAACATACTGTCTCTGTGGATGGTGAATTTCTGCCTCCCGAAATAATGATTGTTCAACATTATTTTAATACCTTCAAAGGTGGCCATTAAGATGACAATATATTTATATATGATATATAATATGTTTATTTATTCTTTAAGCTTCTTTATTTTTCATTTTGGGCATACATTTATGGTTTCCATTATGGGTAAACGCAATATCTTCATTTAAGGAAGTGCAGTCTACCGCCCCTCAAAGTGATTTGATTCATTAATACCATATGTGGGACTTATAAAGGATGGAGTTATGATATTATATATGATATTACACTAGAATTATAATATACCTTTATATCATTATTATTCCATTTCATAAAATACGAAATAGAAATGGAAGCAGCGTTCATGTGTACGTACGGCTTACCGTCTCCATGAACGGTTCATTTCATTTCTTACCTCTAAATGTAATATAATATTATAAATGCACGAATTTACTGGATATATATGATATATATGATATCTACATCAATAATCCCATTCTGGATATAATGGATACATGAACAACTTGTAATTATAAAGGGTTTATTATTGACTCAAGTACCAATGATCGTTAAAACTACCATTATTAACTTAAATAATTAAATAGTGTTCATGACATGGAAATAAGTGATATAAAAGGAATAATGAACTTGAAAAAGGTTCTTAAACAAGTATATATTAACTCAAGTTTATTATTCAGGAGATTAAAGAACGACCGAGTCAAGTCGGACCCGAGGTATGGGACTTCATCTCAATCTCCTTTCATTGAGGCATATTTTGTTTTATACAAAACCTTCTTTAATACAGTGTATAAACCCCTTTGACTTTTACGTTTATTCAAAAGGAATCTTTTTTAGATGAAGCAATTACTAAATGACAAAAGGGAATTTTTTTGTCGTACGTATGCGGCGACAACGACTTCTTCGCCGCCGTGACCATTATTTGAGTTTCGGCTTCCTCTATAAGCCATACCATTTTTTAAAGAAAAATAAATACCATGTTTTAATTTTCTTTTGTTTTGGTATTGAATATGGTTTTCATAATGTTTTTATATCAATGAGTTGTATTTATATCTTGTTATTGAATGGTGGAAATGTTTTGTTTCCTTTATGCATGTTTTATGTGATACGATTATGTTGAGGTTCATGGGCATTATTATGAAGATGGGTGGTTCCATGATAATCTAAGGGCGAGTGAGCCCGATATAGCCCTCCAATGCATTGGGTAACGCGAAGGAGTGAAACGTTAAGGTTTCTCCGAAGAGATTTAGGAAATATACTGTGATGGGTATTCCAAATGTAACCAAGAGGGTTACTCCCTACGTAAGAATGTTATGAATGCCTCAAGTTACTTTTATGTCTTATGATTTCTATTATTTATTCATGATTTCATGAGGTATGTTAAAGTGCTTATGTTTTATGGGTAAAGTATGATTTCATTCTTATGTATATATGTACCCATGTTTCCTTTCCTTATTTTTATATCCCTTACTGAGATTTTTATGCTCATCCCAAGTTTTTGAAATGTTTTTCACACGTCAAGGGAAAGGTACATGATATGATGATAGTGTCAAGGAAGTGTCAAGGAAGAATCCATGTTTTATTTTAAATATGTTTCCATTGATGGGAAAATTGAATACTCTCTTTTATATAACCACTTTTTTTAAATGTGTAATGTAATGCATGTTTTATGATCTAATTCTCTAAAACTCTTTACCTGAAAAGATCATCAAGGTGTAATCTTGTAATAACTCAAGATTAAGTAATGTTTAAGGCTGGGGCCTTATAGTTGGTATCAATTGTCAGTTTAGATAACTTTAGGAGTTAGAAATTTATTAAATGATTATCCAAAAATATTTTTTTTTGAAATGATATAGCATTTGAAGATTACCACGTTGCTTCATCTAAGACATGTTTGTTTAGAATGGTTTTCCGCAGAGGAAATAGGGAACCAGTGCTAGGAAGGCATACAGAAGGAAATAACCTTCCAAATCAGCATCTTGAGATGGTCAGAATTGGAACTGAATAGTTTGTTGCAGTAATGGCACAGTTGACTCAAGCGATAAATGGTGGTGGTATCCATGCACAAGATCAGCCAGATCAACCACAGAGGAACATGTCAGTGGTGGAACATTTCATGAGGCAACATCCCCCATCATTTAGATTATCATCTGACCCTGTGCTAGCTGAAGGGTGGATTAAAGCACTGGAGACGATTTTCAATGTCATGGGGTGTTTAGACAATCAAAAGGTTAGTCTTGCTATTTACCGTTTGGAGGGTGAAGCAGATCAGTGGTGGTCGATGGTTAAAAATATCAGGGATGCTGATGAGATTGATGCTCTCTACTGGGATGAATTCAAAGGTATGTTTCTTGAGAATTATTTTCCTAAGGCTGTTCGACTTAGGATGGAAAACAAATTCTTGGAATTGAGGAAAGATGAAGACTCAGTGGCTGCTTATGAAGAGAGGTTCACTCGTTTGGCAAGGTATGCTCTAAATTTTATCCGAGACCTTGATAGTAAAATCAATCGTTTTTACTCAGGATTAAAAAAAAATATCGAAGGGCATTAGATTCTCGTGAGTTTAAAAGTTATGAAAAGCTTGTTCGGTGTGCAGAGAAGGTGGAAATGGAGTTTTCCAATGATCAAGTGTTCTATAACAACCAACATAAGAAGAGACCGAGGTGGAAGGAGAAAGGAAATAATTCATCAAAAAAGTCTGATGGTAAGAAAACAATGTTTCCAGTTTGTGATAAATGTGGTAAAAGGCATGTTGGGGAATGTCTTTTGAATTCTGGAAAGTGCTACCAATGTGGTAATATGGGATATAAGGCTCGTGATTGCACTGAAAAAGATCAAGGTGATGGTAAGTCCAAATTTGATTTACAGTTAGTGAAATGTTTTAAGTGCAATGAGATGGGTCACTATGCAAATGAGTGTCCAACAAAGAGCTTGAGTGATGGGAAGCAGTTAGACTACAAGAAGAAAGGGGTGGTGAAATCTTTTGCAACTACTTCAGCAGATGTCGGGCCATCAAATGAAGTTGTATCAGGTACTTTGTTTGTTTTTTCAGATTATGCTAGTGTGTTGTTTGATTCGGGGTCCACACATTCTTTCATCTCTAAAACCTTTTCTCGTAAAATTGTAATACCATCTCATGAAATGACTCCTGAACATGTGGTAAAAACACCTGGGGGAAATGTTGAGGCAAAAAGAATTTAAAAAATCTTCCTATCCTATCTGTGGAAAGAACCTACTTGAAAACCTTATTGTTCTACCTCTAGTAGAGTTTGATGTTATCCTGGGTATGGATTGGCTCCCTATTTACCATGCTAATATTGACTGTAGAGCTGAAGAAGTTTATTTTCAGAAAGACTTTCAGTTTGTTTACAAGAATGAACCCTTACTGTTGATAACTTATCAAGAGGCTGAGAAACTTGTAAATGATGGAAATGAATGTTACCTTGCACATATTGTTGAAAACAAGGGAACTGTTCAGATTAATGATGGGCCAGTGGTAAATGAGTATCCTGATGTTTTTCCTGATGAGTTTCCTGGAATAATACAAGACCGGGAAGTTGAATTTACTGTTGACTTAGTTCCTGATGATAAGCCAATTTCAAAACCCCCTTATCGAATGGCTCAAATTGAACTTTTAGAGTTGAAGGAGCAATTTCAAGATTTATTAGAGAAAGGTTTCATTCGACCTTGCACATCACCATGGGGTGCTCATGTTTTATTTGTTAAAAAGAAAGATGGTTCTATGAAACTTTGCATTGATTATAGAGCCTTTAATAACATCACTGTTAAGAACAAATATCCTTTGCCTCATATCGATTATTTGTTTGATCAGCTCCACGGAGCTCGGTTTTTTTCAAAGATTGGCCTGAGATCGGGGTACCATCAGCTGAAGGTAAAGGAAGCAGATGTTCCGAAGACTTCGTTTCGTACAAGATATGGCCATTATGAATTTGTAGTAATGCCTTTTGGGCTAACCAATGCACCTGTTGTATTCATGGACTTAATGAATAGAATTTTCCATGATTTCTTGGTTAAGTTTGTGGTGGTTTTCATTGAAGATATTTTGGTGTTTTCTAAAATTAAATAGGAGCATGAAAGACATTTAAGGGTTATTTTTCAAAGCATAAAAGAAAAGAAATTTTATCGGAAATTCAGAAAGTGTGAGTTTTGGTTGCAACAAATTTATTTCCTTGGTCACATTGTTTCTAAAGATGAGATAACCGTTGATCCTGCAAAAACAAAGGTTGTTGTAGAATGACCAAGACCTACAAATGTAACAGAGATTCGTAGTTTCCTTGGTTTGGCAGGCTATTACCGAAGGTTTGTTAGAAATTTTTCACGGTTATCTAGTCCAATGACTAAGCTAACTCGGAAGGTTGTTAAATTTATCTGGACAAAAGAATGTGATGATTGTTTTTAGGAATTGAAAAGAAGATTGGTGAATGCTCCAGTTTTGGAACTACCTTCCAGGAATGTGGAGTTTTTTTATCTACAGTGATGCTTCATTGAAAGGACTTGGTTGTGTCCTAATTCAGAATGATCAGGTAATTTCTTATGCTTCACGACAGTTGAAAACTCATGAGGTAAATTACTCTACAAATGATTTGGAATTAGCTGCTGTTGTTTTCGCTTTTAAAATTTGGAGGCATCATTTGTATGGAGTAAAGTGTGAAATATATACCAATCACAAAAGTTTAAAGTATATATTCACTCAGAAATTATTAAACACGAGACAGAGGAGATGGCTAGAATTAATCAAGGATTATGATTGTTCAATTCATTACCATCCGGGAAAATCAAATAAAGTGGCTGATGCATTGAGTCGAAAAGAAAATTCTTCATTTGCAATGTTGCATTTGGAACGTGATCCTTTGGTTAAGCATTTGATGACCTTTGGCATAGAATTTGTTGGTGTAGGATGTTCTTCTATTTTGATTCAGGTATCAGTGAATTCTTCTCTATCAGACAGAATCAAGCAAGCACAGAAGCAAGACAGTGAGTTGCAGAAAAAGGTAGTGTTGGTTCAGAAAGGTAAGTTGCCTGAATTAAACATTGATAATGATTGTGTTTTGAGATTTGGGAAGAGATTGTGTGTGCCTTGTGATTCAAAGTTGAAGAGAGAGTTGTTATGTGAAGCTCATAGTTCTCCGTTTCCAGTTCATCCTGGCAGTACTAAGATGTACAGAGATCTACGGGAGTATTACTTGTGGGATGGAATGAAAAGAGATATTGCTGATTTTACTGTGAGTTGTTTGACATGTCAACAGGTTAAAGCAGAGCGGCAGTTACCGAAAGGGATGCTTCAGCCATTACCAGTGCTAGAGTGGAAATGGGAGAATATATCAATGGACTTCGTTGTGGGATTGCCGAAGACCCCTCGAGATAATAATGCAATTTGGGTTATTGTTGATCGCTTGACTAAATCTGCTCATTTCCTTGCTATACGAGATACCTTTCCCCTAGATCAACTTTCCCATTTTTATATTAAGGAGATAGCCAGGTTACATGGAGTTCCCCTCTCTATTGTATCTGACCGTGATCCCAGGTTCACTTCTAAATTTTGGAAAGGCCTTCAGAAGTCGTTGGGTACTGAATTAAATTTTAGTATAGCTTTCATCCTCAATCAGATGGGCAGTCAAAATGAAAAATTCAGATATTGGAGGATATGCTATGTTCTTGCTCTATGGATTTTTCGGGATGTTGGGACAAACATCTTTCTTTGGTTGAATTTTCATATAATAACAGTTTTCATTCTCGTATACAGATGGCACCATTTGAGGCGTTATATGGGAAGCGGTGTCGAACTCCAGCTTTTTGGGATGAAGTGGGTGAAAGAAAGCTGATGGGACCAGAATAGGAAGAAGAGTTGGTAGAAAAAGTTCAGCTGATACAAAAACACATGACAACAGCTCAGAGTAGGTAGATAAGTTATGCGGACAACAGGAGGAAGGATCTATCTTTTGAGGTAGGTGATCATGTTTTTCTCAAAGTCACACCATGGAAAAGTGTGATGCGATTTGGTAAGAAAGGAAAGCTGAGTCCAAGGTTCATTGGACCATATGAAATTTTGGAGAGAGTTGGATCAGTTGCATACTGGGTGTCTTTAACTCCGAGTTTATCTCAGGTACACAATGTTTTTCTTGTTTCGATGTTCAGAAAGTATATGCCAGATCCATCTCATATTTTGAGTCCAGAGGTAGTTCAGCATGAAGAGAACCTATCTTATGAGGAACAACCGGTCCAAATTCTTCACCACAGGGAGAAAGTGTTACGGAATTAGGTGATTAATTAGGTAAAGGTTTTGTGGGAAAACCACATGATGGAAGAGGCAACATCGGAATCTGAAAATGCAATGAGGGATAAGTACCCCCATTTATTCGATAAGTAAATAAATTGCGGGGAAGCAATTTTCTAAAGGGGGGAAGGATGTAACATCCCAAGTAATTAATGAATAATAGATAGTTATATCTCTGTCTATTAGTGAATTAGGTAGTGTTTTAGAGGCTTAAAATTAGAATAAATCCAATCTTATGTCTGGAATACACTAATATTTTTAAAAGATTATTTTACTGCCTTTTGATGGAAAACCATTTTTAAATATATCTTTTGACAATTTTATAAGCTATGTTTGTCAAAATAAACTTATTCTTTAATATTGGGACATCAAAATTTACTTTGTGTGAATTTTTGGTATTTTTCCGATAAAGTTCATTTTTAATGAATAGTGAAAAATGTTGTATTTTAATTCAGAACCTATTTTTAATCTAATTTATTTATATGATTATATTATCTTTTGAATTGGTTTTGAAGTGAAATTAGAATATATTTTTACCATTTAATCTAATGGTGGTCATTGGAATCAATTTCACTTTGAAATTGGACTTAAACTGGTGTCGATCTTTTGATATTTATTGTTTCATAAAAACACGCTATTTTTCATGACAACAGGAATTAATTATTAAATTAATTAATGTAACTTATATGATTAGAATTTTGTAAAATAGTCATCAATTTTGAATTCAGAATATCAAATATAGCTTAGGGTGAAGTTTTGGTATTTTTCTGAAAAACATCAATTTTTGATGAATAGTGAAACCACTAAGTGGTAGTTAAAAAACCGATTTTTTTTAATGAAACTTTGCCACTTCTGTGATTTTATTTTCAAAAATCCAACAAACATGTTTTTCATTAAGAAGTAAAATGTGGTTCAATGAGATTAAAATATTTTTTCGGTGAATAGTTACTTTTATGTTTTTAATCGCGATTAGAGGTAATTAGTGAAATTTAAGGCAAAAATGATATTATAATAAAATGAAAATACCTAGACACATGTCCTACCCTTATTGGATGTGTCATGGCCGACCAAGACAAGCCATGGGTCAACTTGGGGACCCCATGGAGCCACTTTGGTAGGAAATTGACATTAATATCTTTTTATTTAATGTTAAAATTAAAATGACACACACATGAGTTGTTTTACTAAAAAAAATTTAAATGGGGTTATACAAGTCATATTTTTGACTATAAATATTAATAATAAAGATACAAAGATTTACTACATCATGATATTTTTTTATAATTTTTAGACATTAAATAAATTAAATTATTTATGACATCATGATGATGCATCAAATACCTCATTAATAAAGGATTTAAATAAAATGAAAAGATAATGTAACATCTATGAACTACACATTTCCAAAACCTATTGTATGGGTGTATTTCTAACCCTTATCACCTTACCCTCGAATTATATCAATGTGGGACTTTTTGATTCTGAAACTCATTTTAAAATAAAGTAACATTTCATTACTTTCCAAGAGTACCCCTCCTCTCCTCTTATAAAAGGCCCCCACCTCTACCTCCTTACCCACACTTCCAAAGCCTTTGTCTCGGACAAACCCAGCCCATTTTGTCTATCCACTTACCTCTCTTACTCCTTGAAGCCTCACTTTGGGCAGAAGTCTTCCCAAGGAAGCCTTTGAGCTCAAACCAAAGGGAGTTACCCGATTTTAAGGTAATGTCTTCACTTGTGTTCTTTTGTTTTATTTTGCTTCTCCTACTGCCTAAACTCTTTTTATTCATTTCTTTTGTAACAACACCAGTATATTACATATATTAGGATGTTTTTATAATAAGGATTCTAGCTACACTTACACACACCTACATCTAATGGTTAAATAACATACTATTTCCGTGGATGTCGAATTTCTGCCTCCCGAAACGATGATTGTTCAACATTATTTTAACACCTTCAAAGGTGTCCATTAAGATGTCACTATATTTATATATGATATATAATATGTTTATGTTTTCCTTAATCTTCTTTATTTCTCATTTTGGGCATACCTTTATGGTTTCCATTATGGGTAAACGCGATATCTTCATTTAAGGAAGTGCGGACTACCACCCCCTCAAAGTGATTTGATTCGTTAATACCATATGTGGGATGTATAAAGGATGGAGTTATGATATTATATATGATATTACACTGGAATTATAATATTCCTTTATATCATTATAATTCCATTTCATAAAATACGAAATAGAAATGGAATCAGCGTTCATGCGTATGTACGGATTACCGTCTCCATGAACGATGCATTTCATTTCATACCTCTAAATGTAGTATAATATTATAAATGCATGCATGTACTGGATATATATGATATATATGATATCTAAATCATGAATACCATTCTGGATATAATGGATACATGAACAACTTGTAATTATAAAGGGTTTATTTTTGACTCAAGTACCAATGAACGTTAAAACGACCGTTATTAACTTAAATAATTACATAGTATTCATGACATGGCAATAAGTGATATAAAAGGAATAATGAACTTGAAAAAGGTTCTTAAACAAGTATAAATTAACCCAAATTTATTATTCAAGAGATTAAAGAATGACCGAGTGAAGTCGAACCCGAGGTATGGGACTTCGTCTCAATCTCCATTCATTGAGGCATATTTTGTTTTATACACAACCTTCTTTTATACGGTTTATAAACCCCTTTGACTTTTACTTTTATTCAAAAGGAATCTTTTTTATACGAAGTGTTTACTAAATGAAAAAAGGGAATGTTTTTTTCGGACGTATGTGGTGAAAATGACTTCTCCGCCGCCGTGACCATTATTTGAGTTTCGGCTTCCTCTACAAGCCATACCTTTTTTTAATGAAAAATAAATACCATGTTTTACTTTTCATTTGTTTTGGTATTGAAGATGGTTTTCGTAATGTTTTTATATCAATGAGTTGTATTTATATCTTGTGATTGAATGGTGGAAATGTTATGTTTCCTTTATGCATGTTTTATGTGATACGATTATGTTGAGGTTCTTGGGCATTATTATGAAGACGGGTGGTTCCGTGATAAACTAAGGGCGGGTGAGCCCGATATAGCTCTCCAATGCATTGGGTAACGCGAAGGAGTGAAACGTTAATGTTTATCCAAAAAGCATTAGGGAATATACTGTGATGGGTATTCCAAACGTAACCAAGCGGGTTACTCCCTACGTAAGAATGTTATGAATGCCTCAAGTTACCTATATGTCTTATGATTTCTATGATTTATTCATGATTTTATGAGGTATGTTAATGTTCTTATGTTTTATGGGTAACGTATGATTTCATTCTTATGTATATATGTACCCATGTTTCCTTTCCATATTTTTATATCCCTTACTAAGCTTTTTATGCTCATCCCATGTTTTTGAAATGTTTTTCACAGGTCAAGGGAAAGGTACATGATATTATGATAGTTTCAAGGAAGTGTCAAGAAAGAATCCATATTTTATTTTAAATATGTTTCCACTGATGGGAAAAATGAATACTATCTTTTATGTAACCACTTTGTTTAAATGTGGAATGTAATGCATGTTTTATGATCTAATTCACTAAAACTCCTAACCTGAAAAGATCCTCAAGGTGTAATCTTGTAATAACTCAAGATTACGTAATGTTTAAGGCTGGGGCCTTATAGTAGGTGTTTAAGGTGGCGTAGTTTCCTAGTGTTTACCAAATTTTCAGGCCTCCAAATTAGAAGTTTGTTTTTGGAAAAGGAAGGTTTCCACAATGGATATCATGCTCTGAGAACTGTTAAGTTCAGTTCACGGAATGCAAAGGGTTGTACATGGAGGTGTGAGGAAAATTAAAAATGAATGATTTTCTTATAGCAGTTCTAAGTGGACCTTGAAGTGCGGTACATGGACCATGAATGAAAAATGGTTCACCCGAAGGCCCATCTTTTATGGGAGTCAAAGGGTTTTCTGAAGGATTTTGGTACACGGTACGATGTGTCATTATCGGAAATGAGGTAGTGATTTAAAGAATCACAGAGTGTTTCCTTTTCAGAAGAGATCAGCCTCCACAAGGAAGAGTGTTGGTACGTGGACCAGATAAGATAGAATGGTTGACATGAGAAGTGATAAATGGTTAAGGCTATACCACATCAAAGTTTTTGTGATATTGCATTAGTGAGATTTTTGGATCTATTTTTCTATATAAGGAACGCTAATCCCATCATTACTAAGAGAAATTTCCATAAGAAAACATTATATCATTGGGAATTCTATGATGTAAAAAATTGGTTTTCGTGGGAGAATTATGATAAGGGTGAAGTAGTTCATGAGGAGTATTCCATGAAAGGAGAAGGAGGAAATTGAGGTGGTCTATAGAGGAGAGGCCGTATGAGGAAGAAGTTGGTCCATGGAAGAATAAGTGATCCACAAAAGAAGAAGAATTCTATGGAGAAGAAGCGGCCGGAGGAAGAAAAAATTTGGGAGAACACAGAGGAAATACTCAGAGGTGTTATTCCGAGGTGGTATGCGGAAGAGGTGATCCATGAATCACTCACGCCATGTGGTGCAACATAGTTCAGAGAGGACTCAAGGTAGTCCCTAGAGGACTCAGGGTAGTTCGTGGAGGAATAGTTTGCGAAAGTAATTTCCACAAACTAACAGTGTATAGAAAATTAAAATTCATCTAAGGGTGAAAATGGAACATCAATAGATAATATACCTATAGTTGAGAAACTGTTATTTCATGGAAATGAAAGGACCTGCAAGTCCATTAACTGTGAGTGGATCCCTTCCAAGAGGAGTGAGAGAAGGAAGTGGAATATGGTGATCCTTTCAACTGGTAGTGAGCCAGAGAAAGATATATTGGGAATGAACCTATGAAATATCATGATAATACCCTAAACCTTTTAAAGGTAGTGAACCTAGGTATAGAATTTCTCTATCCCATACATCATTATTGGTAGTGAGCAGTAGTGAATTTGGTATAATCGATACATTGTCATTGTATGCTCCTTGTATGTAGCCCAATGAGGGTGAACCGGGTAAAAATATATGTGTCATTGTGTTTTCTTTATTTCTATATTTTCATTGAATTATCATCAAATAAAATTGTAATGGATGCAATCAAAATTAACATTAAAGAGCATAATAAGTGACCCTTGTAATAAAGAGTTCAAGATCCAGTGGGGCAGGAAGAAGTTTGAAAATAATATCCATACCCTGATTCACCTTCTCTCAGGTATATATGAACCTTTTAGAAATAAAATATATAAATATTATATAAATAAAATATACATATATTTAGAGTCATCCATAAAATACAGTGATTGAAAATTTAATTACACTGTTCACGGAGAAGGTAAGCTGCACGTATGCATGAACGTTATTTTAACTTATCAATAGATAAAATGAATGAAAGGTAACTTATAATTAAATTTTATAGAATAATTATTATATCATATATATCATATATATTTAATAAATATTTTTTTAATTACCATCCACATAAATCGTAAATGAAAAATGAATCACATAGATTTGTGGTGGTGGTGGTCCACACATACGCACGAGCGACATTTTTGTTTTCTAATAGATTGGAAGGTAAGAATATGTATATTATATTATAACATCAGATATATAATTATATCATAACTATTTTATATATTTATTAGTTCAATAATTATGACTATACATGTTAGGCAATGATGACAAACAAATTACATCGGTTTGTGAGGTGGTAGTCTATCGTACACATGAACGATGGTTTTGTTTCCCATTTGATGGAGAGAGATATGGATAAATATTATTTAACCAACATAATAAAATATAATAATATGAAAGATACCATTGTTATTATATTATAATTTTTAGAATATAATTGAATGTTTTTTAAAAAGAAGTAAAAAACAAATATCTTTGTTAAAACAATTACCTTCTCTTCGAGAAACCAGCTTGGGATCTCTTCTTAGGGACACTAGGGTTGTTATTTTGGGAAAACCAGAACCTGAAAAACATGGATTCATATATGATAAGTGTATTGGGTAGGGTTTTCATGATATGATATTCTCTAGGTGGTGTAAATAATAGAGGAGAGGTGGTTCGTTTTTATAGTGAATGAAAGGACATGCAAGGATTTAATAAAAGGATTTAATTATAGTAAATTCATTTTCATGTGAAAGTGAAACAACATGAACATAATTTATAATATTCAATAATATAAGGTTGATATAACTTAAAATAATAATTTTTTAGGATTATGTGATATTTTAAAACATATCTTGTAGATTTACCCCATTCTTAAACAATTTTATCCTTAACTACAATATCATCTTTATGAATATTAAAGGGTTATAATTTTACATATAGGATAATAATTTTATCATAAATGGATAAATTGTGAAAATATTCACATTTTATGATCCTACTTGTCCTCTTGTAAAATATTAATGTTTTTTTAAAATTTTACAAAATATTATATTTCATAAAATGTCAATAATATCAATTTTTCACTATTCATTGAATTTGATATTGAAGAAATCATGAAAAATATGTATATATAATATATAATATATAATAACTATTTATAAATTTTATTGGTCACTGTAACCCACAAAAAAATATTATTTTTAGATTTTTTAAATCAATTTAATTTCTTTTTTTTTATTGAATGAATATTGTGTCGGTGTTGCATAAGAATTTAGGGAAATTACTTGATCATAGAAAAAAAATTATTGATAAAAATAAACTAATTATGCTCAAAATAATATTTTATATTTTTTTATAAAACATTCATATTCTTATATGAATATAAAAAAGAAATTAAAATCAAGAGAGGGACATTTTGCAATTTTCTTTACTTAAAATAATACAAATGTCACTACTAAGCTCAAATGGCTACAAAATGTAATATATTAGAGTTTGGTATGGATATAGACAAACTAATCTAATAAAATTAAATAAAGTTATGTTTTGTTTTTATTTTTATCGTATTATCACATTTTTAACATTAATTGTCTGATTTACCCTTTATTGAAGTGATAAATTTTACCACAGTTACTTTTTATAATGGATGAAAATAAACAAAGAATATTTACCAAATTTGGGCCTGAAAATTCCAAATATGGTTTCCATTTTTAATTACTCAGTTTATATTTATGGTAGAAATTAATATTAATATAAATTTTTAAAATGCAATGAAAAGTAGTTTTAAAAAAATGTGTTTTTAAGTATATAAATTTACTTATATTAAAATAATAGAAATTATTTATTCAAATTATATTATTAAAAATATTATTAGTCATATTTTAATGTAATACTAAATCAAAGAAATATTGGTACTTTTAAATGACCTTATTAATTGAAAATAAATGACAAGTATTTTAAAAATATGTATTTTTCACTATTAACATAAAAATAAATTCATTCAAAAAAATAAAAAAAATTTAACCCTAAGTTATTTCTAATATGTCGATTTTAAAAATTAAAATAATTTAATCATATTTAGTTGAAAAAATTTGATAATTTATTTTTTAATCATATTTCTGAATAAAACTATGTGTATTGTGTTATTACTTCTTTAAAAAGAAAAGCTTATCATAATTAAAGGTTGGGTGATATAGAGATGCTCAGAAATAAAAGTTAAAATGGTGTTTCGTTTACATAATATTATTAACGATTAAATTTAGATGATTTTCATTCTATGTTCATCTCATATAACATAAGTTCATGAAGGATTTCTTATGATAGTGGGTTTGAAACTATCAATGATGAACTTACTAATATGTCAAGACGAAATTTTAAAAATAAAAAATTTCTGAAAATGAAATATATAAAAGATAATAAAGACAATAGATATTCATTATGTCATATTTTTTATGATTTTAGATGTCATGGACACCATAAACAATATTTTCTTGAGCTAAATAATAGATATAGAAAGAATTATAATAAATCCTATTAGAGGAAGGATAAGATGATTTTAAATGTAATGGATACTTGGAGTGATAGTAGAGGAGATACCACTTCTGATAGATCATCCGATCAAAGTAGTGATAACAATAGGATCATTGGATTTTATACAAACATAAAAAATCATGAGAATGTAATGTTTTTTATGGGAACATTTCATGTTATTGAAAATCTATCACAATATTCATTGAATAATAGTTTTAATGATTTATCCATTTAGGATATTAATGATGATAGTTAATCTTATTCCAATGATGAATATAGGGGATCTTGGATATATGGTGAGATAAAATAATATATTGTTGAGTGTGAAGATATGTATCAGAAACTATATAAAAGATACTCGAGTCTTAAGGATGAATTTTTCAAAAGTAAGTAAAATTTTACTAAGTATGATTGTAAATTTAATAAAATAACACAAGAGAATACTATGATGGTGTCATATTTTGATAATATGAGATGTTAGGTGAAGAATCTATCTTCTGATAATAAAAGAAAAGATTTATTTATCTTATCATAAGAAACAAATAAGAAAACAAATAATATTTTAGATAAGAGTAAGAAATGACATAATATCTCATTCAAAAAATATGATAAAAATTTTATTAGACTAAAAAAATATTTAATGTTTAAATAATTTATTAGCCAAATTTTCCCCATGAAGGCAATTTTGGTGGTAGGGGGGTTGGGGGTTTAGGGATCCGGTCACAGGGTCGATTCCCTGAACCGTCTTCTTTGTAGCGCATGTATAAATATAACCCCACATTTAGAAATTTATTATCTAACTTTACTATTGGTTGAAAATGTTTTGAGAAAATATATTGTAATATTAATCCATTTAAATAAATACACTAGAACATGGAAATAAATCCATTGAAATTATTGCATACCAATCAAATTAATTTGTTCCTAATAGAGCACATTTTTCTACTTTGTGTTAAAGAGGTGGATACGAAAAGATTAATTGTTCCTTGAATAGAATTAAATATTTAGAAGTACTTGGTCCTTTATTTTAATAAAACCTTCAACTTATGATAATCAAAAACCAAAATGAATATTGGTTATAAAATTCATTTTTTTCAAATATTTTTAGATTTAAGAATGTATATCATATGAAGACCTAACATCTGAAGAAATTAAACTTGTGCATATCTAAATCTTAATACTTATCACTAGTACGTGGTATTTTTTTATTTCTTAAAAAAATTAATTTTTATGAGTTTATTTTTCATAAGTTTTAAATATTTTTAAGTTTTTCATAGTATATTGCTTTAATTCCTTCGATTTAGGGGGAGTTTGCATTTTATGTTTTTAGATAAATTTTTATAAAGTGAAAATTTTAATTTATGGAGTGTTTATTTTTAGATAAATCCATTTGGAACAATCTTTTAATGATGAATATGATCTTGGTTTACCAAAAGATAACATTAGTAGATTTTTTATTTTTTTTGTTTTTATACATTAAAATTTTCAAAACATTTTTTGTCTTTGAATGAAATTTCATTTGATGTTTCAATTTAATTTTATTCCTTAATATTAAATAAATTTTTAATATAATATTTTTAAATAGTTATTACATCATTTTCTTTAGTAAGAAAAATTCTATAACATCTATTAAAAGTCAATCAATAGTTACTATTAATTTCTTATGAATCCTATATAAAGTAAATATATCCAAATTTATTTGGATGTATTCATTTTCAAATTATTTATGGGTATCTCATTAGTTTTGTGCATTACTATTCTTCTTATTATTATGCAATGACAACATTGAGAGAAATTTCTACAAAGGAGATTTTTTTGTGAATGGTCAATGGTCTCAAATATATTTTTTAGAGTATGATTTTATGTTAAGAGATATTATTATGTTTCAAGGCTAGGAGTATACAGCTCTTCTAAGAGAATACCTGGAGTTGTTTTACCATTTTTTACTCTATGAGTTTTAATATTCTTCTATATTTTTAGAATCAGATGGTGATAATAAAGTAACCATTTTACTTTTGAAGCATAAGTCCACTTTAACTATTATAATAATTTTTTAAACTATTTTGACTTACACTTGAGTGGGAATCTCTTTTTTGTGTCCCATAAGTTTCCATATGTTTATATTTAATTTTTAATTATTATCTAGAAGAATTTATATTCAATTTAAAGTAAAAACATTAAATAATCAATCACCTTCCACTAAAATATGTAATAATATTATGACGGGTAAAATAATATTTGTGATGTTTATTTATTATATTTACTTATAAATTTCTATAATTTTAACTTTGTTAAGATTATTTAGACTTACATTGAGGGTATACATTGTATGAACATGGGTTTTTTGAACGGGTTAAAATCCCGACCCTGTTTGAATTTTTGACTGGTTCCTGAGGCAACTGGAGAAAACGGGAAGTTTTTGGAAATTTCTAGACTACACGTCATGTACTTTTAGGTACATGCTATGTATATGTTAAGAGAGTGACAGTCATGTGCTCGCCAAGTACATGTCGTGTGATGACCGTGTAGAACTTTCTTACTACACAGTGTGTAGTTTTAAACATGTCGTGTAACCCTGACCGTGTTGTGGCTATACATGGTGTGTAGGAATGTTGGCCAGGTAGCACCAAGTACATGTCATGTTCCCTTGGGCACGCCATGTAGTCTAGTTGTGTATGCAGGATATACATTGTGTGTGGGTTAGTTGGCGTGGAAGAGAAGAGAAACCCCGTACATGCCCTGTACTCATGTCGTCAGGTCGGCGAAATCCCAGCTACCAAATGAACAGTTAAATGTTATATAAACGGTGTGTAGTCATGAAGTAAATGTCGTGTTATTTCTTTTTTGGCACTAAAATAGGAAGTAGCCTCGTTTTTGAGGTAGAACTCATGTTTATCACTGGGTTTCACGAACCAAGCTAGCCGAACCTATTTCCTTTTCCCGATCGTCTATCCGAGACCCGATTCAAACTCTGATTGATGCGTTGGAACCCCCTCGGTAAGACCTCGATTCCTCTTTGGCCATTTTTTCTGATTTTCATTGTATAATGTGTTATATGTGTTTGATCGGGAATGAATATTTTTTAGATTTACCACGTTTTAGACCTAATTGGTGGCTGTTACCGGAGGAGTAGTGTCATACAAGTCTCAGGTGGGTGGTGCATACCTCATTTTGTGTTTTTGTGGTTGTTTGGGTAAAGAGACCATCAGTGCGTTTTCGGGTATTATAACCGGGACCTATTTTATCTTCTATTTTAGATTAAATTTCTTGGGGGACCTATGGGTTGCCTTTGGGTATGCCCTGTTACGAGTTTTCATGAGCGGGCCGGGTGAGGGGTCGTGGATCATCCGGGCATTTTGGCCGAGGAACACCAAAATTGTTTTAATTGAAATATTAATGTGTTAAACTATTTATTTGAATTTATTAAAGCCTGTCATAAATTGTTAGAGGCATTTAAGACCACAGTGCTGGTACGGGAAAACACCTTGCATAGTGTAATTCAACTCTTTAGTTTGTTTTGACTGGTTATGATTTCAGTTTGAATATTTTATATATGCAATTGCTGAATTGTATCTGCTGGACTCTTTTGGGTTGTTTTGGGCTTTTCCCCATTACGATTGAGTGATTCTGATCACAGGTTGGGGCTTTTTATGATTTACTTTGGGTGGTTTTGACCATGGGATTGGGCGTCATATACGGCGGATTGAGGCAGTACGACTGTCGGGATGGGCATGGCCCGGGTTACTTGGATGGAGAGACCATCGGACTAGAGCAACATGGTCTCAGGGACACGAGTTGTCAGATGTATTGGTGTCTTAGGTACTATTTGGTGATTACCGCTCACCTGGGACTTGAGTAGTGTACACACAGAGATACTCCATGGTGTGGTGGTTTTGACCACTTCTGTGGGTAGAGGCCCCCGTAGTTGCGGTTAGGTAATTTGGTTGGGGGGTGCTTTTCATAGAAATCCATGTGGGAGGTAGGAAGCCTTCATGGGATGGGTGTGACTTTGGGATGTCGGTACTTGAGACACAAGGTGTCAGGAGGCACATGGTGCCGGGTTACTATTCTTGGGAGTTCCTTCGGGATGTCGATACTTTAAACATGAGGTGTCAGGAGGCACATGGTACCAGGTTGATACTTCTTGGGCATGCTTTCGGGACTTTGGTACTTGAGACACAAGGTGTCAGGTGGCACATGGTGCTGGGTTACACGACAGAGATTCCGGCGTTAGCCGAAGCAGGTGACACTCCATGGTTGTTGTTGAGCACCAGTGGAGTTCATGTTAATTTGTGCATTTTACTATGTACTACTTTCCTTGTAAATGCCTTACTGATTAAACACATATATTTCGTACACACCATTGGGTGGTATCCTACTGATATTTGCCTCACACCCTGCCCAGGCCCTTCGAGACGCGTGCATACTTTATGGATTTACGTGTAGGAAAGAGGCCAGCTTCTAGAGCTTGGCTGCATTAGTTGTTGCATGGAGATGGTATGGACCTCAAGGTCATGCCTTGCTGGGGTTTACTTTGTTTTGTTTACTTTTCTGTATCGGCATGCTTACTTGTTTTAGCTACCGTCGGTTAGCCATTGGTTCCCTCTTTATATTCAGTCTTTTATGACCTGTTTTGGATGCATGTTTTACTGTTCAGTAGTACATACATGTTATCAGCATGCTATTGTGTTTATTTCTGCAGCTATTGTTATATTTAATGATTCTGGTGTTTATCTATATTGATTGTGCTTCCGTTCTGCCGGCCTGGTTTGAGTCTGCTGAGTCTTTCTTTTCGCTGTATCTTTACTGTTATACTTGGACCAGTACCCTTATTATGATCCTACGAGAGGGTATAACCTCCCCACTATACCTAACAGAACCTCGCTACTAGTCGGCAGCCTTTGGTGTTCTAGGGAGGTGCACCTAAGGTAGTGACACCTGACTCGTTCGGCACTGTTCGGGTGGTGGGTCGGGTCCGGGTCATTACATACACACTAGAATTGTATAGTTGATTTTTTTTTGTAAAATTGGATTCTAAATCATGTTATCATGAATTTTTTTTGACATTTATGATGTTAATAATGAATTTCTTGTTGAAAAAATGAAGGAAAATATTATTATTATCGAGATAATCTCTAAGATGATATTAAAGTATGATCTTAATGAAAACATGTTTGAAGAAAATATTTCAACTATAGATTCAATAGGTCTTAAAAAATCCTCAAAAAAGAATTTCAACATAGAAAACCTATTAAAAGTGGTATCTACTATAATATCCTATCTATAGAAGAAGTTAAACAGTGGATAAGTTAATGTTCATCATATGGAATTTCATAAATCGAAAGATTATTTTAAATAATAATTTGAGTGATTAGTTGATGAATTTCATACTATTATTATTAATAATGTTGCTAAATTAGAAGTTGATCCCCATTACCATGTAATTAACTAATTAAAATAAGATGAAGTTTAGATGAAGGAAAATAGTAAGGTAAATGAAGTTGAAAAACCAGGTGAAGATCCTATTGAAAAATGAGTTGAAAAAGATATTTCACTAGAGGGGTCATCGGTTCACTAATCTAATTTTGTAACTTCATTTCCTATTTTTTTCTTATTAAAAAAATTCAATTAATCATAAGCTTAAAGTAGTTCAAGATCATCCTAATTATGTTTAGGTTAAAATGCATATAAAATTACATCATAAGTTACAAATGGATGGAATCAAGTAGAAATTATCAAATCTGATGAGTTGATCAATATCTTGAACAAAAATACTGTGAAATATAACATCACATATGTTTAATAGGATGTTCATAAGACTAGGGTTGAGTAATATTAGAGTTTATATAAATCATCTTCCAGTTGATAAACATAAAAAATTGAATAAAAAATTGATTCTCAGAATATCATAATAAAATTATTAGAAAATTAATGGAAGTATTTCTAGAACATAATGTGCGGGTAGATATGATTCAATGTAAATTGGTAAATTTTAAGAAGAAAAATGAAATAATTGAATTATCAATTTTTTAGCTAAAATAAAATGAAGTTTATTAAATCTTATATAAGAATATAAATTTCTTTCTCAAATGTTGAGAATCTTGTCATGTAATGTGAATTATTTAGACAACGACATCAAGATCATTAATGAACAGAATTTTTCTCTTCATAAAGCTCATGAATAGTTGTTTAAGTGAAACAGAAAAAGTGAAGGAGAATTTGAAGAAGATATTAAAGGCCTAGGAGAAAATATAGATCAACAAGATCAATCCATTTAGGAACTGAAGAAGTTATTTTTTTAGAATAACCAGATAGAGGGAAAAATTCATAAGATATAATTTTAACAAAATATTTTTTAATAACTTGTTGAAAAGTTAATACACCAAGAAATTAAGTTAGAAGTTAAAAAAATGAAGATAAATAAACAAAAACATGTGATTGAGAAAACTCTCAAAAAAATAATAATTTTCAATTTCGGATGATTGTGCTTATTTAAAATTCTGTTGAACGTACGTATCTAAAATAAGTTATCTGATGATCATAGATGGTTAATAGATATTTTAATTTTAAGTTTTTTGTTGATTATAGTTGTTTTTTTATTGTTTTTTTAAGGAGGAGATGTTTATCTTTTTTTCAATGTTTTTAAGATCTCATTTTTTTCTACAATTTGAAAAATGAGGTTATTTATTAATTCGTTCAATTTATACTATATTGATGTTTCAAATTTCTATTTATTGGATATCTTTTCATATATTGCCAAAATATTTATAATTTTGTTCCTTAAGTAACTTTTATTTTCTAATGTATGAATATTTTTCATTTTAAATGATCCAAAAGGATAAAAAAGTTATTTTTTATTTTTTAGGTTCTAATATGGATAATTTCCCTATACATTATATCTCCCTAAGATGGTAGTTTTCTTTAATATTACTGTCATTTTTCTTTCAAAAGGGGCTTACTTTACAATTTATAATTACTTCACTTGATCATTCTTTTTTTTAATTTCCTATGTATCTTTTTGAGAATAACTAAGGGGGAGTGGTTTTGAAAAAATGGATAATTTTATTATTTAGGGGGAGATATTTAAAAATATTCTTTAATCAGAAGTTTTATTTCGTATTTCATTACTTAACTAAGGGGGATATTTTATGGATGGGGTGGTGTTGGTGGGTTGGGGTTTGGGACGTTGTCACGAAACCCAGATGCATCGCCCAAAGCCACCAAACTAGAATGCCAGCGAGACCTGTCACCGGAAAATAGACCGTCATCCATATTCCATCACGCCAACACCCACTTCATCGAACGAGGAAGAAAACCTCATCACTTCACAAAAGCATCGCCGACACACTGTGAGAAACAACATGATGAACACCCGTCGAGATAAACAAAGAGTGAGAATCCAAAAAAACAATAAATTCAGAACCACACAACAATCAAATACAACCAATCCTCATGAAAAACCTCGACGAGATCAGGACCAAAGCACCAATATCTCCACCGCCAGAAGAAACACAAAAACATTCCACATACCTGAACGGATTCATCAGCACAACCAACATAAGACAACATAGATTTAATGAAAAACCCGTTGTCGCCTTCAGAACCGCACCCAAAGACCAGATCTACCCAAAAACTCGAACAACTGACTCGTAATGCAACGAAAACCCCAAATCGTAGCACCAATAGCCCGAACCCTAGACCATCATCACGCCTCATCAAAAAAATAGCCAGATATGAAGCTAGAGTGAGGAGGAAGAAATGATGGATGACGCCAAGGATGTTGACGATCCCGCGTGACGAGACGAGACGTCTCAAACGCGCCGAGTAGAGAGCCAGTGGAAGGTTAGCCAATGGGGAAGTAGAAGACGGTGGTGGGTGGGAAACCTAGCACCACATAGGGTTTCTCAATATAAGAAAAAACAAAACACATCATAAATGCATTCTTAATATCTAACTATACAAGCCACTGATCACTTGATCAGATACTTGACCACAAGGGAATCCTCAAGTGTCACTAAAACTAGTCTTTGAAGCTTTATAACAGTAGGATGTAACTTCCATCCAAAGGCATCAACCCAACCCAATGGCTCTAAAAGATCTTGTCTCCAAACATAGAAGATAAACCTCAGATTATCTAACCTTAAACAATCATTCCCAACACATAGGGAGAAAACAAGATATACTAAATGATATTATTCAATCCTTCCTATTAGAATCTATCTAGAGAACCTCAAATATATCACCATGGTACACTTATTCTAGGCTGATCACCGATCTGACAACCCTCACTTGGGCCTTACAACTCACAACCCAATCCTCCAAGAGGATTTTTGAAACCAAACCTCAAGGAAAAATAATCCAAAAAATTTCATAGTCTAAAACACTATCCAGATGGAATCTAAACTCCAAAAGGATATCACCATCATGGTCTACATGTATAAATTCTTATAATGGATTACTCACAAGTGAAATTCTGACAACGGGGTAAAAAATAGGAAAAAAAGACCAAGGCATGATAATTACACAACATACACTTGGGTTACATAGAATGTAACCGCATAAGTCCTCCATGGAAATGTTCCTCAGGACACTCAGTATGTAATTTCCCAAATTACATTTTGTGTGGAAATTGTGCACGACTTGTTCCCAAGAATGGGTACTTGTATGTGTACATCTACCCCACATGGTATAAAAAACACTTGAGTACATGAAGTGTACAACTAGTTCATCATATGTTACCCCACATGGGTCCTCTCCCTTGAACTTATCCATATAACCCACATAGGTGTGTGCACTAACAATAATTTCACCCCACATGGGCATTGTCTATATACCAAACATAGCTAATTACCCCCACATAGGTTCTATGACCATGTACTCGAACACACCCCAGAAGCCCTCTACATGGTGTGTACCCCCAGTAAATGGAGTGTAGTACCCAAAAACTAATATTACACAATCATTACGAACACATAACATGTTTTTTCAAAGAAACATGCCATGTACATGGGTTTTCCCAAATAAAACCCTCTCAGAACACCCCAAAACACCCGATGTCCATGAAAATCCCACAGATCAATCCATTAGGTGTACCAAACACCCATAAAAGTCATTAAAAATAGAAAACATTTAAACTATGGGGATTTGTAACATGAAATGTAAAATGAGCCTACCTCAGGGTGGAAACCACTGAATCTTCACATTGATCTGTGATCTGCAGCTAGCGCATGATGATCCGACACCACCTGGGCTTTACGAAGACACCTCCTCTTCTCCCTACCCCACTTTTCACTCCCTCTATATTTATTAGAAAAATATCCCAATGTTCGGGGGGATACTATGGGTCATACATGTTAATACAAGGTAAAATATTGATGAAGGAAAAAAATTAAAAAGGAAAAAGAAGAAGAAATGAAAAAAGAAATGAAAAAGAAAAGCCGGCCTAAGCCTAGACCCGGGTCTCGACACTTGGTTATGCATCACCTAGGTAAAAACCCCCATTTCAGACTCAACAATGAAGAAATAATTAAAATAAATACTTATATTTAAAATATTTGACTGAATGAACATACTTGAAAAAAGTTATATTTAGTTAATTATATATTAAATATTCCATGAAAATTTGAACAGCTTGGATTTTCATCAAAATGACGTCCTAGGGTAAAGAAAATATTTTGGGACCAATAGTATGGTCATAAAAATTATCTATGATCATACTATAAGTGAAATTACCATATTTCCCCTAAATGCTCTTGGGAACAAAACTGTTCATGTTTCAATTAATTTTCACAACATTTCATGATGTGGGTCATCAAAAACTCCCCACCACAAACAATTATCTCCCATGAAAAGAATAAATGGACAACCAATAAACATTATATCCCCAAACTACTAGAACAACCATTATTATATTGACTATAAAATGATAGGTCTTACAACATCCATAAGTATCTCCCAACATGAGAGGCATTCCACAATGACTGATCTGATTCTCCCCACCATAGAAGTATCATTTTCATTTCCCAACTTCCTAATGGAAAACCAAAAGGCACACACCACATCAATCACTGAATATAATGAATTGATGTAAAATAACCACTCACACTTGATCCTCTATATGAAAACCCACAACAACCATTCTCAACAAACCACTTAAATGTGGTTCATTACCTCCAAAAGACTATGGTGTACTCCACACCACAAGTATTTCTTTAATCCACTCCTATATCACACAACATGACTTTCAATCACATGGTAAAGTCCTAATGAAACTAGTATAACACACCTAAAACCATTTAACACCATCCACAAACGTATTGATCCAAATACAACACTCAACTTCTAAAACAACATGCATCCTTATTCATAACCACATCATTGTGATAGAAGACCTCAACAGAACCACCAAGGATGAACTGACACTCCCACCCGTGTTATCAGTGATAGCAATCACATCGGCCCCACTATATTACCCAATTGACCAAATATGGAACAAATAGTTCCCACCAAAGTAATAAGAATCGGGGACCTTAGGGGAACCACCAAATCAATGCACTAAAATCCTAAAACAGAGATCCCTAAGGAATTCTTGCAATCATCAAGCCTCTAACTGTACACTCAAATCCTAATTTAGACCCACATGGGTCTTCATGAATTCCTCAATGAAGGGACTAAATCTCTACTACTGTAAAAGATATAACTACATGATCCAAATGACATATCATCATAAGAAAATATATAGTAAATCACAATATACAATAATATTTCATTTGAATCTTATATGCTTATAATGATGCATGAACACTAGCCTATTACCCACATTCCAAGGGAAAAAATCCAGAATAAACCATAAATATACAAAATCATGTGCATTATTCTAGGTGAAATCATACAACCATAAAAAATTCAATAATATAAATCTATTTCCCTGAAAACATGAACTTCCTATCAGAAATGATTTTCTCAACACACCAATCCTATATTCATCACAAGTTTCGACACAGTCCTAGACCACTTGTCTACCAAAATACCCAAATAACAAAACCATACCCTTTATACCATTTTGTAATGAACCATCCAAGGTATACCTACCATGTCCCTTGATTTGGCATACCATAAGACCTCAAGAATGAATCCCTGAATACTAGATGCTTCTAACTAATAGTGGGGGTCAAAAATTTATAGTGGGTAGAATATATCAAATAGTAATAGGAAACTAACAGTAGAAAATTACCAAATTCATACACATAGATCAACATAACAGTATGTATAATAAATAACTAAAATATAAGAATTATATAATAAATGGAATGCATAATATAATCATACAGACTCAAATAAAAAGAACCACAAAACAACTGATCTACCACTAGGCTGACCACATAAAAAAAATAAAAAAAACTAGAAATTCACAAAAATATCTACTTATAACATTGATACAAACCAAATACCAAATCATCATGAGGATTGAGATACACTAGACTGATCCAGAGAATCCACCCAAGCATCTTTTCTTGATCAAGAAACATCGGGCCTCATCCCCATCCACCACGAAACCTATTCTCCAACCTGAAACAAGTCATCTGTTCTGCCTTCACAATGAGTTTCATGTATAGGGGTGAGAAATAAATATCAATACTCCACCCTAATAGTGATCTTATAAAACTATTGTCATAAAATGTATATGCACATGTGATATTACCATCCTAAAAAAAAACTAACAACAAATTCCATAAAAGAAACTATTTCATAAAAATATGGAAAACAAACGCAAGAAAGCATCCAAACATTGGAATCTATCCAGAAACCCATGGTTAATATACCCCCACTCTTTCCCATGATAGAGAATTTAAAGCATGCAGTTCGCCCATCCACACAACAAACTACGCATTGTCCAGATCCATAGATAAGCTACAATATGTATAAATGTAGAAGGTATGAATTTTGGACCCTAGGGAAAACCCTAGGAATCCATACAAACAATATTCATTTACAGGGAACTTGGAATCTAATGAAATGATCAGAACTATTGAAAGGAATGTCTATGATAACACAACTGGAGAACATGTAATTCCCAAAGGTCCTACAGAATGAATCAGTCACCATATATATACTTGAATGAAAATTGTACCATAGTCACTATAAAAACATGGAGCAAACAACATCCATAGACCCAAGAGTGTAAAAAATACATGGTTCATAAAAACCCACATTGTGAGTACCAAAACACCCCACTATCCCTAAGTCATAGTAGTTAATGATAACACTCAACATGATGGGGGTTTCATTCATCTATATCATCAATTATATCCTTAATCTTATCTATAAAAAATCTAGCCAATTGAGGATATAACCATATCAAACTCAGAACCAACACCCAATACAAGATATATAATGACCTTATACATTTAAAAATTTATTTACAAGATTTAAAATATAATTATCTATCAAATACAAATCAAGGATAGTAAATTTTAGTGTATTTGGAGGACTAGGTACATAATTATATAACATGAATAAAAAAACATATTTTATTTAATCCCCATAATGAGATACTAAATTCATTTGAGATCTAACATCTACATATTATAACATGGGGAATATATGAATAAACGGATGAGATAAAAATCCTATTAAAAGAATAAACATAGGATTAAGAATAACACATGAATTAAAATATATAAAATAATGACATAAAAATTTGTGGCATAAGAATAAAAACATGGAAACATAACATATAGAACATTGGATCATGTAATCCTAAAACAAGGGAATGTGACAACAACATATAACATGGCATAAACATGATTCAAGGCTAACTTCTAAGACTATGTCACATAGCAGACAAAGTCCCATAAAGTAATTAGGTTTACTACTTATAACAACATCACATCTCATGAGTATAAAAATTAACCAATGAATTGGAGTATTATCTAGGATAAACCAACAAAACACATTCTTTCATATGTTTTCCACTTACATAATCAAGGATAAGTAATAACCATAAGGGTTACCCATGGAAATAAATGCGTATCGTAATCAAGTCATAAGGGATAACCATAAATAATATCATAATAGTGTCCATGAAAGAATGGTTTAAAAATATAATTGGGAATTAATAATGGAAAATTGGTACAAATAAATAAATATGGTATCCAACTAAATTATAAATATCTAAAAAGAGTGTTTAAGATACTTTATAAATGAACCACTTCAGTGCTATTTAAGGGAAACTATTAAAGAGTCTTTAAAATAGAAAATGGCATAATTGTTTGAATAAAACTGGAAATGAACAAATATATTCTTTTCATGAGAAAATGAGGGGTTTTTAGAAAAATAATTGTTTCTTAAAACTGATTATGGGGTTTACATGAGAATGGGTAATAAATGAGGAAGTTCCCATTAATTGGGCTTGCTTATCGGGAGGAATTGAGAATGGATCCTTATAAAACATATATTTTCACATAAAATATAGAATAATTTATCTAGGTACATATTTTTAGAACATACACAAAAAATTTAGGAGTAGTACATAACAATAATTAATAATTTCATTGGGGTAATGAGAGGGAAATTGCAACTTAATGGAAAAATTGAGGTTTGGAAATAATCCCTTAACTTTTGTCGGAATGTGTTATGCACTTGAAATTAATATGCAGGATCATAAAATTATATCCATTAATTAATCAATTAAAAACATATTATCAATATATTTTATTTATTATAATTTTATTATGTTCATTTATGGTCAATTTGATGATTTATAATGTTAAATATTTTCGTTCTTGGAGTATTCGTTTCATGATTTTATCATAAATTCCCTTCGGTTTAAATATTAGAGTTGTTTTAAAATAAAAAAACAATAGAAGTGAAATTATATTTTATTAATTAAATTCCATAAATTTAAATGTTCTCATATATCATTTTTGTTTTTTACATTAGGATTATTCATTAGATAAAATGTTAATGAAAAAAATGATTAGTTTATTTGGCAGTTTTTACAACAGTCACAAATAAGTATAGTTTTATTTAATTTTATGTTAATATAATAGTTATTTAATATTAAATAAGTTTTAATACACATATTATAATATTTTTTAAACATAAAAATGATTTTATGACCGTCCTTTAAGGTTGCAATGAAAAATGAAAACTCGTCATCAACGAAGGCAGTGAATTGACACCCCACAAACAATGTTTTCATTTTTGGAAAAAAAGGAGAAGAGAAGAGATTTTATGATGAATAATAAATTAACACAATAAAATAATACTATATGTATGATAATTTAGTTATCATGTAACTTTGAAGAGTGTAGGAAAGGATGAGGTAGAAGAAAGAAAGAATTTAAAAGAGAAAGCTGGGGGATTTTACCTCTTGAATATTGTCTCTTTGAGAACCTCCTTAAGGAACATGGTTTTGGTATTTTTGGAGATTAAAAACACCTAGATGTGTGTAATAGGTCTTTTAGAAGAATTTGGTAAAAAAATAAGCAAGCTACAAATCGTAAAATGTGTGAGGATAAGAGGGGGAGAGGGTGGTATTTATAATGGGAGGAGGGGGTGTTTTTTATTATTTTATTAATTTATTTTTTTATTTTGACTCAACCGTATCAATCGTGTTGATTATTATTACAATGTATAATAACTAGTTAATTTTATATCAAAATAATGTTTTCATACATCATCCATTACTCAAAAATTCATGTATTTGGCTTAAAATGTTAAATACTGTAAAATACTACATTATTCACAAAAAATTCCACTATTTTTTAAAAATACCAAACAATTACACAATTTTTTTTTCAACTTGTAGATTTAAAAATCTATACTCCATTTTAAGAAAATAAATTTCCAAATATGAGAAATTTTATTTTTAATAAAAATAATTATTAATTTGAAAATACTAATTTTAATATTATAACCGAACATAAATTTTTTTGGAAAATTAAATCAAGTCTCATAAAATTATCTTATAATCAGAGGACAACAAAATATTAATTTAGGAATCTATTTATGAAAATAACTTTTTTTTAAATAATTTTTATAAATATTAAATTATAAATAAATATTTACATTTCATAAAAATTAAAACACTTAATTTACCATTTATTAAATAATTTATTTACTTCTGAAAATATATAAATATATCATATTTTCATTTATAATACTACTATATTTTATTAATACCTTCATAGGCGAGATTACTATTCTATTGGTTGGGTTACCCTTTCATCAGTATAAGTTATTTAATTTCAATAAATACCACTTAATTCATTATTAATTTTTTAGAATAATGTTTTTATTAGGTTCATTATGTGATATATGTGTTTTATAATATATAACATAATTACAAGAAAGCAAATTACATTGATAAAATTTTGGGTCATTATAATATTACTCCCTTTTGAAAATTTTCACATGAAATTTCATTTTACATATTAAGGTAAAAACATGTGAGGGTATTTCTCCTTTATCACTTCCTCCAGTTCCCATGTCGCCTCGTCATACTTATGATTCCTATACAACATTTTTAAAAAATGGGCTGTATTTTTTTTTGTATGAGTTTATCTCCACTATCCAAGATCTTCAATGGATTATCTTTATAAGAGAGGTCGTTCTCCAGTTGTACCACCTCTGGATTCAGTACATGTGAGGGGTCAGGTACGCACTTCCTCAAGAGAGATATAAGGAACATGTCATTAACATAATCTATATTTAGTTGAAGTGAATGCCAATATGACACTACTCTTATACGATAAAAAATATCAAAGGGAAAATGTACCTTAGGCTAAGATTCCATTTATTTCCAAACTACATGACTCTCTTACATGATGATATTCTAAGGAAGACTTTATCACCAACTTTGAACTCCAAGTCTCTTTAGAGATTGTCAGTATAGCCCATTTACTGAATTTGAGAAGCTTAGATATGTTGACGGATGTCTTAAACCTTCTCTGTCATCTCTTTCTTAAGATCAGGTACAAGTAGATTTTGTTCACTAACTTCATCCCAGCAAGTTGGAGTTCTACATGACTTCCAATATGAATCATCATATGGAGCCATTTTAATACTCTAGTTGATGTTATTGGGGTTTAGAAACTCAACCAATGGGAAAAAATGATCCCATCCTCCTTTGAATTTCATTGAGTAGGATCTCAATATGTCTTAGTGAGTCTGAATAGTCCTTTCATATTGTCCATCCGTTCAGGGGTGATAAGCAATTCTAAATTTTAATTCAGTGCTCAAAGAATATTAAAGAATTCTATAGAATTTAGATGTGAACCTTGTATCATGACCAGAGATGATCAAAATTCAAACCCCATGTAGCCTCAAAAATTATTTCACATATATCATGGAATGTTGTTCCAGTGAAAGATCATCCTGAATAACGATAATGTGGGAAGTCTGAGTGAGTCGATCAATCGCAACCCATATCACAACATTTATTTTGGATGTATTTTTGAGATTATTGAAAAGGTCTATAGTGACATTATACCTTTTTCCATGTGGGTATAAGAAACAGTTTCATCATCCCTTTGGACTTCTATCTCTCTACTATTGCATTTTGACAGACCAAACATCTTGAGACATACCTTGTAATATCCTTCAAAATATTGTCCCACCAGAAATTCGCTCCAACATCATGATATATCTTGGAAATTCCAGGATAGATGGAGAAATATGAGATACGTTCATCCAATAGATCCTTCATTATCTTAGGTGTTGATGGCACACAAAGCCTTTTTGCAAACAGAATAACACCATCATCATAGATATGGAACTCATATACATTCCCTTTATTTACTAATTTTACCTTATTTTGTAGCGTTAGATCATCCCTTTCTTTTTCCTTGATCATATAATAGATAAATGGTTGGGAAATCATTTGTAAAATATAATATGAATTCCCTAATTTTATTATTTACAAATCCATCCTTTATATATCCAATAAAATTGGGTCTTTCTCAATATGTATCATGGATTAGGTAGAAGGTTCTTTTTTGATGAGAGCATCAACTACCTTGTTTTCCTTTCACAGATGGTAGAGAATAGAGTAATCATAGTCCTTGATTATCACTAACCATATTCTTTGATGCATGTTGATTTAGTTCTATGTTAAAATATAATTTATACTCATGTGATCAGTATATATGTCACACTTCTCACCATAGAGGTAGCGTCACCAGATTATCAAGGAAATAATCATTACTGCGAGATCCAGATCATTCATCAGGTAGTTATACTCATGGAAATTCTACTTTAATTAGTAGTTTTCTATCAGTTTAACATTTTTCATGAGTACACAGGCCATGAATTTCTTTTAACCATCACTGCATATCAGAAAATCTTATCCACTTATTGGTATTTTGAGTATAAGTGTTCTGAATAGCCTCCTCTTAAGATCCTTGAATTATTCCTCACATTCTTCAATTCGGGAATACATTACCCCTTTCTAGGTTAACTTAGTTAGTGGGTTATAAAATCCTGATAAATTTTTCACAAAATGTTAGTAGTACCCAACTAATCCATGAAATGTATGGATCTCTATTATAGAAGTTGTCCTGAGCCACTATTTGACTGCCTCTGTATTGGAAAAGCCCAAAAATATTCATTTATGAGTGATAAAATTCTCTAAGAATGATACCTCATCCATCCAAAACACACATTTTTTATACTTTTCATAATGTTTTTCTCATCAAAAGTTCTTTAGCATAGTTGTTTCATTTCCCTCAGAATGTCTGTTCTAGTTAGGAATCAATTCATCCCGGAAGTTTCCATTATATTTATTTATGGAATCAGAAACATCCAACGGTTCCTTATCCAAAGGACCTACATTCCAAAGGTGTGTGTTCTTTATGTTTGAACTTACGATACTTAAGAACATGCATTGGTTGAGAGTATGGGAGGTCGGACACATCACAACCTTTTGGGGGGAATTATTTCCTACTACAGGACACTCTTATAGTTTTAATATATATTCATGAATCCATATTAATTTACCATGTATAACATAGGTTTCCATTGGAATTTAAAATCAATTATTTGCTTGTGTAAAATTTAGAATCATATGTATGTATTTGAGGTTCTTTATTAACAGAGACATCTGTATGTATTCAAGGTTCTCCATCAATTTTATCCTCTCATATAATATTTACAGATTATTTTAACTATCACTATGATAATAATAGTTTCTAAGCCGCTCAGTGGATCACTCTATAATATATTATCATCCCGGGAGGCGAACTTTTGTTTTGATATCGGGATCATACTCATAAATGGGAAACCTACATATCCTTGTGAAAGGAATCAGAACCCTCTTTGTTTGGTTCCACTTAATGGGACACATCATAACTTTTAAGGTCTTGTGAAAATGACCTAGCCATACAGTTTAATTTTATTTGGTAAGGATATCTAATCGAAAGGTGATTAGTCAAATCTTGGTATGATATTCCTACCCAGGTAGCCCAAGGAAATTGAAAAATATATGAATTTCCAAGTTGGATTAGACCCTATTAGGAATATAGACTAGGAAGAACACAGTTGATTTAAATTGTTGGGTTTGAACCTCATAGAGGCATCCTACATATCCATTTTAGATCCGAATCAAAGCCCATGTAGTTTGATGAGTCTCATAGAAGAGTATAGTTCTTTGAGGGAAATGAGTTTGGGATTACTTCTTAAAAATTATTCCATTTTATGGATGAAATGAGTTGGTGCGTGAGCCTTAGGAAGGATTCTTACGTATCCCAATTATGGTGGAAATCAAATTTATCGTAGTTCAAGAGTCTCAAAGGAGAGTATATTCATTTGAGTGAAATGGGTTTGGGATTACTTCCTAAAAAGGATGCCCTTTTATAGATGTAATGAGATGTCGCTCAGGCCCTATGAAGGCTTCCTACGTATCCCAATTATGGCGGGAATCAGATTTCTCGTAGTTCAAGAGTCTCATATGAGAGTGTATTCCTTTGATAGGAATTATTTTGGGATTACTTCCTGAAAATTATGACTTTTATGGATGAAATGAGATATAGATCAGGCCTTAGGCAGGCTTCCTATATTTCCCAATTATGGTGGGAATCATAGTTCTCATAGTTCAAGAGTCTCATAGGAGATTATAGTCTTTTGTGAGAAATGATTTTGGTATTTCTTCTTTAAAAGGATGACTTTTATGAATGAAATGAGTTGGATCACAGACCTTAGGTAGTCTTCTTAAATATCCCAATTGTGGTTGGAATCAGATTTATCATAGTTCAAAAGTATCATATGAGAATATAGTCTTTTGAGATAAATGAGTTTTGGATTATATCTTGAAAAGTATGCCTTTTATAGATGAAATGATATGGAGCCGGGGCCTTAGGAAGGCTTCCTATGTATCCCAACTATGGTGGGAATCAAATTTGTCATAGTTCAAGAAGGGGGTGTTTGTGAAAATGTTTTGATATTGACAAATATCCAAGACCACGTGAGTCATTCTCGGTGTGAGAAACAAGAGGATGTCAAAGCTTCAACAAAGGCCCATACACACATTTCCTCCTCCGCTGAAGGAAGAGGATAGGGATTACATCGGTGAGGGTGGATGTGGCCGAGGTGACCGTGGAAGAGGGTGAGGCGATGAACCTTCCATCCATTCTCTTCAAATTAGACAAGGTCCAATTGTAAGGAAGGAGTGAAGGTGAAGTAAGTCGAGAAGAGAAATACTGAATCATCCTACTAGAAATGTTAGGGGCTTATATGAGGATGGCTACCCTAGTGGATCCTAGAACAGGAGGGAGACTTCTCATTTCCTTTAATGGAAAAGAATGTGCAACTTTCACTCTCCTTATTAGGAACCGAAGGCTCCGATTCTTATAAAATAAAAATGGAGGACATAACCCAAGAAAAAATCCTCCAGTCTGGGATCTCCCCAACACTGTTCCTAGGAGAACGGTGCATGTGACTACTGATATAAAAACCCAATGAGACTCTACAAATCTTGACCCCAACATGAAACATATCTGGGAAACCTCTGACTACGGATATACAAACCCAAATAGGAGAAAAGATGATATGTCTTTTCTAAATGTTTGATTAGTTAGGAGGTTTCGGTGGAGGCATCAACTTTGTTCCTTTCAGATAGGGGCTCCAAGGAAGGAAGTACCCTGCCATGTGTGGATTTAAGGAGGTTGTAAAAGTTTATGCATAGGCCATGTTCCAAATATGAAGCTTCTCTTTGCAGTGTAGGTATACTACGTAGGTATGCCACGTAGGTACCCCGCGTAGATTTGTCGTGTATGTGCCCCATGTAGGGGTGCCGCACAGGCTTTAGTAATGACTAGAAAGAGTGGTTAACATAGGAAAACCAAGCCTATGCATGCTCTAAACTTTTAAGGACTTCATGATGGGCTTATCCCAGGTAATTGTCTCTTCTTTCATGGTTTTATAGATATTTCTGAGAAAATTTGAACGATCTGGGTAAAAGCCCTTTGCAATGGGCTCTTTAATACTTCTGTAAACTATTTTAGTTGTCAAATTAAGAGACCAAGGGTCCTATTTATAGGCATGGAGGGGGTTATTCAAAATCAATTTGTCATTATCGGTTATCCGTGCATCCTTTCAATATTTATCCCCTTTATAGGTGTACAAAAATATTCTTTCCACGTAGTTCTGCCGAGTAGGTATGCCACGTTGGCTCTCTATATTTTTTTATTCCCTTTAGTTCTTTACGAATTATCATGAGACATTGAAATATCTGGTGGATGTCTTCATTTTGTTTTTTTCTTACTAAGGAGTTTCAATAAGTGACCCCATTAGGATTGGATTTTTTTTAAAAAGAGTGTCGAGTCCTGAGGTAAGATTGTAGGGAAAATACTATTAATTAATTACTAAAGCGCACATGTTTTCCACATAGCTATTTTATGAAGTTATGATGCATAGGTATTTAGTGCAGGAATACCACATTGGTAGATGATGTATATAAAAAGGTTTATTCCATTGTTGTTTTCTTCACCCAGGCTCTTAGATTTTCTAATCTTATTGCTTAACTTATTTGTCTAGCCTCGTCACATTGTGCTCTCACATAAGTTCATTGAAATTTTCTCAAGGTGAAACCATTTGATTGATAGAGTTATTTAGAAGGAATTTGTCGAAGTATTTTCACTAGGAACCTTGTCTAAAGCCCTACGTGAATGAACTCCTTGAAGGAACTACGTAAAAGTTTTCGTTTGCCAAAATTTTAAATCCCTTTAAGTTGAAATTTGATTTCTAAGTCAAAATTCAAACCAAATAGGGGGAAAATTGTAATTATTTTGTAATAAATGGATCACTTGATGACCATCACATAAAAATCTATGGGTCGTCAAATGAGATGATGGAAATTGTTAGTCTAGACTATTATGAAATTGTTGAAAGTATTCTTCCCGGACTGTGGAATGGTTTAATTCCATATCAATGTGAATACCCATCAATTAACTATCTGTCATTTTATGGACATGGGATTTTAAAAAATTCACACATTATTTCTATTAAGAAATATTTTCCAAATAATTGGTTTCTTAAATACTCCAATTATCATTGAATGAATATTACTGCGAAGGGTATTCCAGTTCATGAGGGAACAGTCCCAATGGGATGCATCCTACATCATAGTGGTTGTAATCCTGATATGAAAGACCATGTTGTAGAGCCAAGGCCACATTTTTATGATTCAAAATTTCATGCTTCAAGAACAAATGAGTCTAATGGTTGGAAGGAGGTCTAGGATATTCGTTCTAGAGGAGGTGTTAAACCTGAATGGATTTTGGTGATTTGGGTATGCCAGACATGTGAAAAATTTAGGAAAGAGATATAAGATGTTTACATTTCTGAAGCTGTCTGGGCGGGGCAAAATTATGTTTACAAAAATAATTTCATTCCTGAATTGTTGAGCTGATGGAGTGTGCAGATGAATGCTTTCCACATGATGCACAGTGAGGCTGGCTTCAATTTATGGGATATCTAAAAAATATATGGGGTTCCCATTCATGGGGAAATGTATGATGATTTTATTCTACCAATAAAAACATCTGGTGATGTTACCAGAATACCACCATTAGATCATGAATTCTTTAAAATTGAAAATAAATTGATTAAACAAACGAAATATATTAATGATAGAATGTTGATGGTATCCTTTTTAGAACTAACAAAAGCTAAAGGTCCCACATGTGGACGTCCTAAAATTTGTCATTCTGTAGATAACCAGGGAATTTCAGACACATATTGGCCCACATTGGAGAGAGGTGATGACAAGAACTAGGGATATAATGTAAAATCTAATATTGATGCAAAGGTATGCTTAGCTGGATTCCATTACATCTCGAAATGAATTTACAAACTTCTAGTACGTGAGTCCAGAGGTCGTGTAAACCCACAATTTTTTTTTTAGCTAAATTGGTAGAGGGAAAATATAATGGGTTGGAAACTACTATATTGGAATGAATTTATTATTACATGCTACATTTTCACAATAGGAAGGATCTATATAGACTTTTAGGGCCATTAAAATTCTAGTGGGAGTGGATTATAACACACTTTTCTTTATATTCAGTGTTGAATTCAGTTATAATCCCCAATGTTTGATTCAACCCATTTTTACAGAATGTTTCTGGTATTCAACCTCAGAACTCGAGACATGATGTAGTGCTAATGGAATTGAATGAATTAGGAGAATTCAACTTCTTTCCATTTGGTAACCCACCAAATGGAATATTTATTGATGTTGGTAAGTAAGAAACTTATGAGTTGAGTTCTTATATGATGAAATTTAGGGACAATGTATTATTGACAAGGATTGATAGTGAATTATTTGTGAGGCCTATGTCCCTTATAATCTTTCTTTCCAGTTCAAATGTATTCAACAATCAAACACTTTTCCTCCCAAATATGTTAGACATGATAAAAAACCAATGGCAGTGAGATAATTGTGGATTTTGATGGCCTTAGAGACATCCAAATTCTCAATTATGTTACCTTCATCAAATGCATCAATCAGATTGAATACTGGATATGCCAAAGCATGGGATTCTTCATAACCTCAGTGGGATTTGAAAAAAGGATTATTTCTGGTGGTAGCCACAATGACTATTGTGTGTAGCAATCATGGTAATAATTACAAATCCAAAGATGCTGTAGATGCTTCATAAGTTTCATAACCTTCAAAACATCTTCATATAAGGTATACTAGGAAGACTAGGTCCAGGGAAACAATACCTCTGGCATCAAGGCGATCCTACCACCACCATCAGAAAGAGAATACCATCCCATATGATGACCTCTCTAAAGAATAAGGGAGGCCCAAATAGGCTCTTCAATCAAATGGTATTGATTTTTCTCCATAGATAACCATACCAAAACCGAATAATGTGCTGCCTTCATCTATTTAGTTTTGGGAAAGCATGGCTGGAGAACTCAGGGATGCATGGGAATTCCTCCAAAATGGACTTCAAATACCTAATGTGGGTGAAATTAAAGCACCATATGATTATCATATTGATAATAACCTAGTTGAATTATGGGAGTATATTGTGGAGTTGGAGACATTTATATATGCCACTGATGAACAAGTCCCTACCTCTAGATGAGTATCTATTATGATTGAACTAGGGATACAAGAAGAGGTAATTATTCACCCTAAGGAGGAATGAGACATTTATGTTAATACTGAGATCATATTTTACTTTTCTTCTGTATCAATTATTCATTTTCATTCACCATCATTAAAATTGATGAGATTCCACTTTGCATCTTGAATTTAGGGATGGATCCTTAGGACAGGTTCTCAGGTCACCAAGGTATGAACCTACAGGTTTTACCATAGACTCATTAAATAATCCTCCCAGGTCTCCAGAACATTCTCAAGGAGAAAAAATCATCACTTGGGTAATGGAGACATACAATCCCCAACCACTACCTCAGGTTTCTCCTTCCAAGTGGAGTGATTCAATTTCTGCACAAGATTATGAGAAGAAATCAAGAGATAAATGAGACTGGTTTGGAATATATGTAAAAAAAGAAATTATTTATATTTTCCTATGGAATAATTACATTATTGATAAATTTAGTTAATCATGTTAATATTCTCATAGGATCAGAATCTCTCTCTTTTTTTAAGGTCTTAAGAGATGATCCCTTACAAATGAAGAAGGAAACCCATGAAGAAACATAGGTTCAGGTTAATGAATTTTCTAACATGATGAATAAGACATAAAAAGGTTCAAATGTACCTAATCCTGATTCTATTGAGAGATAAAAAATTCATGGTAATTTGAAAAACATTTATCTTTAATATTAAAATCTTTTCTAATATTATTCTCTTCAAAATATCTCAAATCAGTTTCCCTTTCCAATGGATCCTGCAATAATGAATGATGATAGTCTTATTGTCTGGAACAAAGGAATTAAGATCTTGGAAAATATGATGTAGGTACTGGTGTTGACCCTAACCTTGATTGATCTGATGATGTTGTAGCAGTTGAAGAAATTATGTAACATAATGTCATCAGAGCCAATTTGGACATAAAACAAAGTTCACTGGATACTTTAAATGGTGAGGATTATATAACCATTCAAGCTGAATACATTGGAATTATGGACACCCTTAATCCAATCATTGATATTCCAGGTTACATAATGCATTTTAATGACATTCATTGGGAATTTCAAGGACATAAGTTCTCATTCTTATATTTTACATACATAAATGTTCTTCTTTTACTTAATACTTCACATCAAAGTCGATCTTATGCAGCTTTGTTTGCAGATAATGTTTCAAATCCCCTTCATGAATGGGGTATTCAACTCTCTCATTCTTCTATTGAAGCTAGAGAAATACATACTAGGGACCCCATGTTGACATACGTTCTAGATCCTTCAATTATGGAAACTGGAAAACTGAGGAGAATTCCCCTTCTCAAGAAACATCTTCTCAAATTGATGAAGGTGAGAATACTGGGGTGAATCTAATCAATTAGTTGACTAACTATTGGGTAAATGTTATCGGCTGTCTAAATCATTCTCTATTTTTTCATTCTTATAAAAATAACAATGATATTGATTTACAATATTGGGTTATCATCTCCCAAGTCTAGATCAGACGGTGAAGCTTCTATGTTGGATTAGACATCAGAAGAAGGTGATCCATCCACTGTTCTGAGAGAAACAGAACAATGAACCTCTTTTAGTGATCTGTTTCCAGAGTACATTATACCCCATGGTGGTGAATCAGATTCAAAATTTGATATGAAGTTTTATCATAGCATGGAACATAAGAAGACATGGTAACAAATATGGAAAATAATTTTCGAGAAGCCTCTAGATGAACTATTGTCCCATTTTGGAAAACTCCTAGCACTATTATTCATATTGGTATTTTAAAGATTTAATTATCACCCAGTCTATAATGCAATGAAAGAGACCATTATATGATGGGAGAAAGAACATAAGGTGCGACAAGATCTTGAATTGGCTAAATGAATTATTAATAATGAGATCTTCCAAGATGCAGTAGTTGAGGAAGAGGCCGATCATAATAGTAGGTCAATCGAAATTGGTCAAAAAATTAAAGAATCAATGAAAGAGCTGACATATCTTCAAATAAAAATGGATTTTGTTCATACAAAACTCGACAAATTGAGCCAATTATTGGCTAAAACCTAGTTGGATGGGATAACTGCCATTTCAACTTCCAAAGAAGCACATCGTCCATCCATGGTGGCTGATGTTTCTCAATTTTCTCAACTTCAACAAGCGGCTGATAGGGATCATGAAGCCATTCAACAAATGAAGATTCATTCTGAGTGTTTATTTTAACACATGACAAAGAGGATCCATTTTTTCTATATCCCTATGACTTTAACATATAAATGAAATGAATTTTGTCTCTAGTAATTTTTGTCTCCATTCAATCATTATGTAATTTCAATGTCCATGGTGATGGTGATAATGATTATTTTAACATCAAACCTTTATGTCAGATAATGATAATTACTATAACAGTAATGGGGGTGCTCAAAATTTTATTATTAAGTTGATGGGCCTAATGATCATAGTTTAATTTTTTTACTAGGTTTATATAGACAAACCCCACAAACGTTTTATCTTTTGACTTTTTATTGCTCAATATTACCTAAACCATACAAAAATGTATGTTTAGTGAGATGAGACTCATGTTTTTTCTAGAGTTCCCTTTGGGGGTTTTCAATGTGGTGAGTACCACATCTCTTTTTATTGGTAGTTTAGAGTCATCCATGTCGGACTGAAAATAGCTAGTGTTTATGGTTGATCATCTTTGACCATAAATTTTTAAATTAGATTATAAACAAGGCTCAGTGGCTAAGAATTGTTCTAATATTCTTTAAATACTTCCCAGGGGTATCTTGAGTTAGGATTTTTATGGTCACGTAATCAAAAACTTTTATAAAAACATAAGTAGGTATCTTCCAAGAATGTGGTCAACATTTTTTGATGAACCCATTATTGTGTTGTATTAGCAAGGTTGAGTAGGGAATATACTTCATATCCAAACAGTGGAATCTTTTGACTGAAATGTCAGTTATATAGGCAACTTATGAAAGGCCACCTAGGGGCAGGTACTGCATAGTAAGGAAAAAGAGTTCTCAGGGATTAGTTAATTTTTTACAGATAGACAATAGAAAATAAGATTTGGGTGACTCAAGACCACAGTGGGTTTTTTTTCAATGTAAATTGATTTTAAGTATAAAGGGTTATCTATGAAGATATATGACATGAATAGGAAAAAAACATCGACACAAATTTTGTATATGAGGAATGGTTAATAAATTTCAGAAAGGGGGATTTTTGATTTAATGCTATGTAGTTTTGAAGTCATGAAATGAAGACATTGTACTATGCATTTTTAAGTCATGAAATACGGACATTGAACAATGTAGTTTTAAGTGATAAAGTAAGGACATTGGGTGGATTTAATTTAAGTTCTTTAGCTTTGAACAATCGTTTAAGACTCTTTAATTTATTGATAATTGGATTGGAAACATGCCACCATATTCAGGTATGGAAAGGAAAAAATTGTAAACTATGATTTTGGAATTTTTGGATATGAAGAATGATATGGTAAAAGGTCTAAAGGAATTAGAGGAAGTCTTTACTAAGAACCAAGTTACCATTATTTGACAAAACCATTGTGAGGGTTGTATTATGCTGGGCCAACTAGGGCATATGATGAATAGACAAATAGTGGTATCTTTTGACTGACAATAGCGTTATATAGGAAACTTATGCAAGGCCATCTAGGCGCACATACTGCATAGTCAGGAAAAAGATATCTAAAAATTCTATTGATAAATCATAAGGAATGTTTATGGAGATTCAGATTTTTCACAGCACAAAGTTTGGTTTATGGAGAAAGGTACCTGAATAGAGAAAGAGTATTTCCAATCATGATTTCCAATGAATTGGAGAAATAGTATTTATTCGATGGTCTGACCCAAACGTAGGGAGTATGGTGTTTATAGTTTTAGATCATACGAATAGGACCAAAATGGAAACAATAGATGATATGTGGTCAAATTATACAAGGTTATTTCATATTTATTTGAACACATAGAGAAGGAAATCTGTAAACAATGGTCTTGAAGTCTTTTAGATCAAGAGAATGGTGATGGAAAAAATATACATATATGACTAATTTGAGATACAGATTCATGTATATTGCCCTCAATGTTTGAAGGGGAAAAAATACACATTAACAAAGAAAAAAATTACCATTATTTGAAAAACCTGTTATGGGGGCTATATTATACACGGCCAGCTAAGGCATATGATGCATAGCCAAACAATGGAATATTTTGACTGATTGGGCCATTATTTAGGCAACTTATTCAAGGCCACCTAGAGGCAAATACTACATAGTCAAACAAAAGTGTTCTCTTATATCAGAAACTTTTCCATAAATAACCATTATAAATATTAAGAATATCTAAAAATATTCATGATTAAGATTTTGAAATACGAAAGGGGGTAACGATCAATGCATAGGAGAAATATTTGAATCAATAATGGCCATGATTTTGGAGTCCCTTACATATATTTGACTCATATGGAAAATGAGGACATTTCATGTTTCCTTGGTGGGATCTCTAAGGAGAGGACCCAAAATTAAGACCCCCACATAGAATTTTAATTTTATGTGTAAGAGAGATAAAAAATTTAATCGGTTGTGGGGACTAGTATCTAAGGCCATGTTTTCACTACTTATCTCAATGATATGAGAATCAATCCATACATAGTTATTTGGGTGCTTTTCTTTTTAATGTCGTGCAGCAAGGAAATTATGCTGTGAAGTTTAGAATCATGCAGTGAGGACATGAAGTGATTCCAATGTGAAAATGTAATATTGTGGCTAAACCAAGGAATTAAACCCAGGTGTTACTATGTATCTCATAGGAATGAGAATAAATCCATACTTAGTTCTTTGAACACTTCCTATGTATTATTGATTCATACATATTGAACAAATGGTTTTTTTGTGATGGTGGATGGTCCCATGATTAGAGATCTAAGCGTCTCTATGTATCCCATTTAAAATGAGAATCAAGCCAGACGTAGTTGTTGAAATAATAATTAACCAAAATCATTGATTTTGATGTGGGAGACGGGGGATTTTAACACATTCCAGAAGAAGAATTGTTAAAAATAATACAAAAAATGGTTTGAATATCAAACTATGTATCTCTAAAGAGCACTCTGTATAGATCTGTTTCATATACATGAGGATAAAAATGAAATAATCTTTTTTGTGGTTGTGGCTGGGACCACGATTAGAGATCTAGGCATCTCAACGCATCTCATTGAAAATGAAAATCAAGCCACATGTAGTTATTGAAATTAGGTCCTTATGTAGATCTGATTCAATAATATGGATTAATGGAACTCATGTGCCACTATGATGTAATAATGATGTAAGTGATGATTTCACATGGAAGCTCTTAACATCAAATAATGAAGACTTTAACTGTATAGTTTAATGTTTTTCATTGAGTACAAATTATTTCATGTACTTTAACACCGTGAGATAAGGAAAAAGATTCTATACATTTTAACATCCTGCAACATTGGCATATAAAGTTTTTATGTAGTTTACTATCTTGAAACTAAGACTTTGTTCCATGTTGTTTAGAGTCATACAATGAGTAAAAATCATGTGAAATTAAAAAAAACTAAATCTTCAAGAATAATTCATTGGCTTGAGTGGTAATAAGTTCTCCATCCATTGAGATTAGGGAATAGGATTCATTAGAGAAGTCCTTATATACAGAGTAAGGTCCTTACCACTTTGGCTCATGTTTTAGAGGCCTCTTTCCTAGTATCATTGGAGTTCTGGGGACCAATACAAATTCTCCTTGAAGAAATGAGCGGAGGTGAACTTTTTTGTGAAAATGTTGTGCTATTTAATATTGATAGACTTCTAAATGATGAAAATTATGAAATCTATTTTCATCTAATTTTTCTATCTCAACAAATATTTTCTGATACTGTTCATATGTAGATTAAAAATCAAAGTTTGCAACCCATAGTAAAGGAAATTGAATTTTAATTGGAATATTTTCTTCTATTCCATGCACCAATGAATATGGGGTTTCTTGAGTGGTAGTTCAGGTAGTAGTTCGATAAGACCATAAAGTATGAAAAGTTTTTCAGGCCAAGATTTCTTATCTTTATCTACAATTTTCTGTAGAATGTTTTATAAGGTCTTATTGAAATATTTTATATATCCATTTTTTGTTTCATGATAGCGAAAATAATGGTTGTATGTGATATTGTGCTCCAGATATAACTTCTTTACTTACATATAATATAAATTGGTGTGTTTTCTATCAATATAGAATGAGTGACACCAAATATGGTAATGATATTAGCTTTGACAAAGCTAACAATTATTTTGGCTCTAAATTCTATGAGGGGTACTGGCTCAACCCATTTGGAGAAGAAATTAGTAGTGTTAAGAATATACTTGAACTGCTTAGTGTAGCTGGGGGATAAAGTCCTACAACATCTATTCCCCATGTGGAAAATGTCTACGAGTATTTAGTTGTAAATACAAACTCCGAGGGTTGATGAATGAAGTTAGAATTCACTTGGAAAGGATGACATTTCTTGGTGAAATCTATGCAATCCTTCGTCATAAAAGGCCAGAGGAATCCACGATTTCATATTTTATCAGAAAGAATTTTCCCAGACTGGTGATGGGTTGAATCTGGTGGTTTTGTGAGGGTCTACACTTACCCATTAACAGTGTTATTAGAAAATATTCTCTGTTAATACACCTGAAGAGGATTCCATCAAAGCCTCATTTGTAGAGGATCTAAAGGTGATCTAGGATATCATAAAGTGTGAAATTGGCCACTCATCATTAGATCTGTTCTTTTTCAGCACTATCTGCTGGAAGTACTCCATTTTGAAGGTATTTCATTATCAGTTTTATCTATCCCATAGTATGACCATAAAGCTCGTAAATAAGGCTTATATCATTAATTTCCTCTATTATAGTTTGAATGAATGTTGAAGCCACATGACGATGGGAAATATTGATGATTATCTCATCTATATATAGATCTTCCAAGGCTGTGGTTGCATTATCCAGTGAATCTTCTTGGGAATTTTGTGATCACAAGACATAATACAATGTTGGCTCTGAGGGAAATTGATCTATTAACCCTATGTAATAATCACACAAAGGGATTAACTCTTATTTTCTGATAGCATAATCCCCATTGATATATTTTATTACCATCTTTGAATCACCTTTCACTTTTAAGTCGTTCACTTTTACCTGGAGCACCAATTCTAGGACTACAATGAGATCTTAATATTCTACCTCATTGTTGGCACCACCTTCTGATAATAGAATGGAATATGGAAACACTAGTTTTTCTGGGGAAATAAACACAATTCCTAACCCTAATTTATTGAGTTTAGGGTTTTCCATTCTCGTCCCCATTGGGCTTCTAGAAGCACCATCAAAGTACATTTCCCATGTTTGGGGATGATCTAGAATAGAGAATATTTCATAGTCAGGGGGTTCAATATTCAAGGATGTATCTTCTACAAATGGATGATCAGTAAGGAAATATTCAAAGGATTGGCCTTTTATTGCTTTCTAAGGGAAAAACTGGATATTGAAAAGTTACAAAATGACTTCCCACCATACCAAACATCCTATAAGCATAGAATGGATGAGCATAAATTTGAGTGGGTTATTGCAGGATACCAAGTGGACCTCGTGATGTTGAAGGTACTGAATCAATTTTTTAATTACAAATATTAATTCTATGTGACACATATCGATACTAGAATATTGAGTATCTATGTCCAGAATAGATTAAATGAGTTAAAATATTCCTTTTTCATTCCCAACATCATTCTTTTGGTAATAGAAGGCACCCAATGATCACTATAATGATATTATGTTGAGAATAAGTGTATTTCCTTAAACATGTGGAATTAATACCATTTGAATCAAGAGATAATTCTAGAGGGTCTAAAATGCCTCTGGATAGTCTTACATACATTTATAGGTGACTAACTTATTCATTAATCTTGTAAAGGGTAAACACTTTTCATCCAAATTGGCGATGAATCACTGAATATAGGCCATGTGTCCATGAAGTCCTCTTAATTATTTCAAATTTCGAGGTGGTTACAATCCAAGGATTGATTTTTTTTTATCAAGATCAACATCGATGCCATTATGGTGTACAAAAAAGTTAAGGAATTTTTCTGCGGTTACCCAGAAAGCACATTTCAAGGGAATCAACTTCAAATTATGTTGTCGAAGCTTACTGAATATTGTCTTCTGATCAGCCAAGTGATCATAACATTGTCTCTATTTTACCGCCAGATCATCTAAAGAACATTTGACAAATTTTCCGAAGAAGGGTTTAATGATATGGTTCATAGAACATTAATAAATTTCACCTGCATTCTTTATTCCAAAGGGAATTAAGAGATAATAAACAAACCTTTAGAGGATTTAATGGTTGTATAATCATTATCCTCTAGGGAAATTCTGATTTGATTTTACCCAGAGTATACATCCATGAAGGATTGAGCTTTATATAAGACTATTGCATCAATTAATAGTTCTGTGATCTGAACTAGAAAGACATATTTAAGACAGTTAAGATCTCTTAAATCAATGAAAAATCTAATTTTCCCATTTTTCTTTTTCACTAGGAAAATATTATCCATCCATTTTGGATATTTCACCTCCCTAAGAAAGTTTTCCTTAAAAATATTTTAAAATTTTGCTTCAATTTTAGAGGCATGAGTTGGGTGTGTTATTCTGGCTACCTACTTGAATCCCTGATGCACTTCTGGAAAACCCAAATGATGAGTGGATACATCAGGATTAATCCATGGAATTTCTGTATAGTTCCAAAGACATATATAACTATGTTTTTTAAAAATAAATTATAAATTTATTGCTCTTCAAAAATCATGGAAGATCTAATTATAGTGGGGTGTGGATCTTATTCTATACCCAGATTTATTTCTCTGAGCTCATCCATAGTGGTGGAGATGCCTTCCTCAAGTACTGGAGGAGCGTCCTAGAGATCATCTTCTTCAGCTTCCTTACATGTAAAATATTTTATTTCTTCTTTCGTAGTAGCTGATAGATAAAAACATTCAAAGCTAGGGGAGGAGTCCGTTTATGAACATCCTAAAGAAGAGGAAACCATTTCTTACCCAACTGGTGGTAAAGGGTCTTCCTAGATAATTGATGAGAATATGATGGGTTAGGAATCAAGATCCTTGTCTTCCTTCATTACTATGACAAATTATTATAGCCTGATTGAGGAAAAAAAATACATTTTGATGTTTGATGGATGAAATGAAGACATCTCTATTTAATCTTTCACCACAGCTTGGTAAATCAAAAATTTCTTATATGCTATCAGGCTAAATTTCTAGAATTGAAATTATGGAAGTCACTAGATGAGTTCTTGGATTTGGGTCTATCCTTTTAGTTTTATTGATAGGAAAAAAATAATCTATACACAGATGATTGAATGGTTTAGCATGTATCTTTTCCAAACATTTCAGAGAATTGATTCATTTTATATCCTTTACTATGGGACTCATTCCCATTTTCTGATAGAGTTTTTCTTCAATATACTTAGGTTCACACATTTTGAACGGATCCCTACCACCATACAATTTTCCAATTTGACCATTGAAGAAATACTTGATACATTGGTGATATGATGAAGGGATGACTACATAGTGATGTAAACAAGGCCATCCATGTAGAATGTTAAAGACAGCGTCCTGACATACAACCATAAAATATGAATTGGATACAAGATCTCCAAACTGAGTTCTGAGTGTAATCTCTCCTGGAGGTTCTTGTTCATTCTTATCATAACCTTGCAACATCAAATTGGAAGGAGATAAATCTAATTCAGTGATTCCCAATTGACAGAGTGTATGAATGGTAATGTGGTTGACTCTTGATCCATTATCAATGAAGGCTCATCGGATTTATGTATCATTAACACTTCCACGTATATACAAGGGCCTGATGTGTCATTATACACAATCATCATCATCTTTATCCATAAAATATATGACTACATGAAAATCATCAGGATCATTCTCTATACGGTAAACCTCAGTGGTAGTAACCTCGTTTTCAAAATCACGAGGACTTGAAAATGCCTCAATAAGTGCTTCTCGAAGATATTTTGACAAATTCAAGGAATCCAAGATTGAAAAACTAGCTGGTACTTGGGCAATATGTTTTAAAACATTGTACTTTTGGCCCATAGGTATGTATTTTCTATAATAGATATGCGGTTTTGTAGGTGCCTTAGATGTTGATACACTTGATATTGATGTACCTGGTGCCGGGGAAGAAGTTGGAAATACTTCTTTTTTTAGTATATTAGATTGAATATGTCTATCTAGTTACTGAGGGAATTATGGTGTATCATCTAATTGGTCCTCCATTATAAGCATGTTAGGACCAATCTTGTAATGTGTAAGAGAACTTCATTGTTCTTGCTAGGCCCGTTGAGGGGCTCTCCCACGAGTTTCTGCTATAGAAATGGTTCGAGCATGGGTATAGTTAAAAAACGTTTTTTTCTAGAATATCCACTTCTTCCCCTATATCCTCAAACGTGGTTTATTCCTCTAGTTCCCCATTCAGGTATAGGGAAATCAGGTTCATCATAACCAGAATCATCATTTTCATAGGGATCTGTTATGTCAATAATGTTAGTGAAACCAAAGATCAATTCTTCCTTTGATGAAGATTCTACTTGAAAGGTTGGTTGTGGTTGTTCCATTTGGCAGGGTGGTGCCTGTTCTTTTGAGATATATGGCATGACATATGACAAATATAAGGAAAAATTTGTCCTTGACATGGGCTCTTCCTATTTTGATTACTCTTTATCATTCTGATCATGCCACATATTTGAAGATTTACCTTTGGAGGAATGATCTTTTGATGAAGATGGATTTGCTGCAGTGGAAGTGGAAGAAGTCACAATCTGTTTCTTCAATTGTGTTTGTAGAATGGAATGTGTTTAGTTGATCATTTTCCTTATCATCCAATCATCATACTTCTGGGCATTTTTTCTTTTTTCTTCCTACCATGGATCAGTAGCACTAACACAGGATAGTTGGGCTGATGAAATTTTCAGTTTCACTAGTCTAGAGTCTACCATTTTATTAAGATTCATTTGAAAACAAAACAATTTCGAATGTGATTTCCCATCATTTGATGAAATGAGAAATAATTAGGAATATCTTAATCTTCTTATTTGTTTGGTTTCTTCATCCATGGAAACTGAACCAAATTATTTTCCAAAGTTGAAATAAAGTAACTAGGAAACTATTCATTCTAAGAATAATAAAAGATGTTCTTTAACTCCCCCAATTGACTTCGCCTTTGATATTTTTGATCATCTTGATAATGTGGTCATTGCTGCTGACACTCAAGAGGTGGGTCCCTTTGGTATGATAAAGGTTTTTAAGTGGAAGGAGTTACAATTGCTAGTTTGAGTGTGACTATAGCAGTCTCTTCTTTCCCTATTCTCCTTCTGAGAGCTGATGGAATTATACAGGATTTATCTTTAGTTTCCACAATGTAATCCTATACTTATTGTGTGATTTAAGAAATGTATCAAAACCCTCATATGTATTTCACAGGGATTAGGGGTGTGGGTAACTCATCACACAGATTTGTCATGCAAATTGGATGAAAATATTCTAAAGGGAGTGCTAGATTTAAGGAAAATTTTTATCCCTTCCACAGGGAAATGAAATATTAAACTCTTTCATTCTCCCTTTTTTATAATTTTTTGATAAAAAAATTGTTTTCATCAGCAGAGTTAAGTTAAATTGGAGAAGGAATTTCTAACGGAGGTCTTCTCATCCAGTAATTGATCGAGACTTCAAACTTGTATACCAGACAAAGGCTGGCCCCTTTAATGATTTCACAAAGCATTTGAGATTTATTGCTTCTTATTTTTGAGTGGTCCCCATCATGGGATAAAAACAAAAATCAAAATGCGTTATGTGCTTCTCCAAATCTCTTGAACCATTAAATATTGGAAATGTAGTATTCAAAAAGTTTGGTGGTGGAGGGCTTAGATCAACCCATTTAGGGTAATCTTTTTTTGGCTATACTAGTGAACAAAATTCTTTCATAGATTCCAATCTATTTTTTAGTGCCTCAATTGTGTTCATAAGAATTTGGGGATTTTCTAGATGAGTGGGGACCTATATAGGTACAACAGCTGGATCTTGAACTGGTGCGATGACTGCAAAAACCACTAGTGGTATTGCTACTGGTATTTGTCTTGGATAACCCATGAGAATAGGCCTATATAGATGTGTTTTCTTCTTCCCTTACTGTGTAACCAATGGAGGGAATTTAGTATCCACAAATGTTGTTACAAAAAAACCTCTTTACTAAGGAGTTCCTATAGGATGTGAAAGTTGAGAATCTTCCTGGGGTGCATGTCAAGTAGAAATACTACTTCGAAGTAAATCTGTATTGAGTCTTTTCAAATCCTTTATCTCCTCTTCTTGTTGGGAAAATATTTCTTCAATAAAAATATATTTACCTTCTACAATGTAAAAGTGGGACGTTATCTGACCTTTACCTTTCCCCTTGTTAGATGCCTTTCGAAGGGGTGGGAGTTGGTTATTTGAAGGAATACCCAAAATCTGGGTAAGTGTCTGATTTTGGGTACACACACCTCTTTCATTTGGTTCAATGTGTATCATATTATGGATAAGAAACTCATCATCCGACTCCCATGAAATGAACTTATTCCCTATAGGATATTCTATAATTGTATTAATGAAATTTAAGGACACATAATGCATTAATGGAATTCTATTAGTATCTTTATAATATCATCTTTTTCTATAACTTCCTTGAGACTCCATTCTCATATACATTGAATTTCCAAGAACTATTTAATGCATAATAATCTGAAGGGAATACTTGGATAGTTTAGTTGTTCATTCACTTTGTGGATTTATCCCTAATTGGGAGAAAACTAAATTCAATTGAGTAGGGGATTGTAGATGTGAAAAATCCCCTCGACCTATAGTCTGGGGCTATTCTTTTCCTTCTTCCTCAGACCATCTAACTTTGTTTATTAAATTAAAAGGTTGAGTTAAATGGGACCCCATCCCAATAGGCCGGTGTGTCCCTTGAACTACTATAGATGAGATTTGTGTAGTTACTCTTCTAATTTTGTGAATTTTGGTCTCAACAATGGTTGGGTGTATTATCCGACAACCACTCAAATTACCTATTTCTGAAGACCGTTGTTATATTTAAAACTATTTTTTTCATATGATGGATTAAATAATCAGAAAGAGGGGCCTTCTTAATGATCTAAGATGCTTGATTTAAAATTATGGCAACAAATTTCTCTCTTTTGGTCTGACTCTGATGAGAGCTAGTCAAGGCCTGTTCTTGAGCGTATCATGGACTAAACATAAAATTTGATGATTGTAGTCGTCCATGGGCAATAAAATTTCATTAGAACACATTTGGCTGGATTTTCTATTTTTAGAGATTAGTGAAATACAATACTTCATGTGCACCCCATCCTCTGATATGAACACAAGATGGGGTATCATAAATTAACTGGAGTATCCTCTTTAGTGCATCGAGACATATACACTGAATGGATCTCTATTTGTTTTCAATTTTTGGATGTCATGAAACTGAGAGAGATTCCAAGTCGATATGGCATTGAAACCCTTCTATCAAATTTACATAACATTGATATTCATCATATGTTAATAATTTGGATTTAAAATGATGAAGAGTCTTCCATAAGTTGAGGAAGATATCCTGAATGAAATCTTGTACCATAAATCCTGGAATGTTGTATTGAGAGTTTTTCAAAGGCCATAACATGACAAGTATTTCACCATTAGCCAATTTTTTTCTCAAGTTCAACATATCTTCATCATCTTTTTCTAGAGATTTTTCCACCTGGTCTTACCAGAGTGGATGTTTCTCAATTATTGTATTACAAACAATGGAATCAGTTTCTTTTTCCTAAGATATATTAGAAGTAAAATGACCCAAGGGAGGTTTAGAGAATGACCATAACCTCAAGATGTCTTCTGGTTGAGAAAGTGTATCACCTATTAGTGACAAGTCATTATACATGACTTGCCCAATTTTGGAAAGTTCCTCGAGATAAGTGGGATTTATTATTACTACATTGTAAATCGTAGAATTGTCTTGACAATGAGAAACACTATTATGGAGAAAACATTCACAGGGAATTCCATCATGTGGAGGACAAATATGGTGTATTACAACAAGGTATAAATGATATTTATTCTTGGTCTTCTATCCACACAGAATATTTTTGTGGAATTCATCTAGAGATAAGCTCTCAATATTGACCGAATTTTAATGAAGGAAACTTTCATAATGAAGTGTTTGATGGGGAACATTATAATTACTATTAATACTACTAGAATTTGGTAATGAGAGGGTATGATGATGAGTTGAAATAGATAAATGTCTGATGGATTCATGAAATCCAGCATTAAGAGGATCTAGATCGTAGATTGGATCTTGATTTTCCAACTGTGTTTGGTGACACTTCTTCAAAGATGATTTTTTACACATAGTTGGGGCCACTTTTTTGGGGAATTGGTTATCATAGGTAGGTGTATGTTCCTAAAATGGAGTGGCCATCAGAATGAGCTCATTATCACCAATTGGAAAGGGTGTATGTTCCTGATCTAGTGGTCCATATGATATGTGGGATTATGCCCCATAAACCTCATAGACTTGAACAGAGGTGTGTATCTACTCCAGGATGACGTGCCGATGAGTCATACATGGTCTGGGGAAATAATTATGTGTTGTTTCCCCTGGTACTGCGGAATTTTATGTTATGATATTATGTAATTCTTCTAGAATATGGGCAATAATTTGTGTCCAACCTTTCACCATTGATAAAATGTGTTTTGAGAATTCGGTGAAGGGAACAAGAATATACGTCCATTCCGTATCTAGGGTAGGTGTTTGGGCATGATTCTATTCTCCTTTTACTATAATTGGGTAGTTATAGTAATCATATATAGTGGTAGAGAGTTGAGTCTTTCCCAGGTTAGTTGTTAGAGCTTTCCGATTGACTTCTCCAGGTGCTTCCAAACAAGACTGTTGGGAGATTTGTTGAATGCTGGCAGGAATATGTGATTTATGGATGTTTTATTCCAATCATGGTTGACAAAATTCTTTCAATGATGATAGAATAGATTGATAGAAGAATTGGTGAGTATAAGAAGATGTATGTTCCTGCTTACCTGTAGCCACCATATTTGATTGACAGGCCTCCTTGAATTCAGTCATATGAGACTAATGGCTTAGAGATAGCTTGAAAACTGGTGTATGAGCCTGTTCATGGTACTCCATCTGATTTAACTAGTGGGATTTGTGGGTTTCATCAAGACGAGTCAGCTGGACAATGGAATTGGGATAGATAGATTTATGTTCCCATTCATTGTTTCCCAAAAATTTGGTTGATGGACTTCTCCAAAGGGGGAAAAGGTAAGAACCTTATCCCTATTAGCTAGAAGTTATCCCCGATGGTTCAACATGCACACCCAAGTCTGAGGAACACGGTCCAAACAACCAATGACAACACCCTTATCATGTTGGGGGTGTACTATTGCGTGATTATGATAACAGCAGTTGTTAGTAGGAGCCCTCAAGAAAGACCTCGGAATCATTGAGTTGAGGCCATGAGTGACCTCTTGATCCAACTCTCTATAGTATGGGAGTGGCTGGTTATTGCATTCTGGGGATAAGGACCCAAAATGGTTGAATATGTTGGTTGACACCATCTGCTCCATGGCCACCGGTCATCACTGATCGGACGATCAATGGTTTTTGTTAACTTGGAGAGCCTGTCGAGCAACCTATGTGGTTCGGATAGTACTATGTTCACTATATTCCCATACCAGTACATTTGAGGCCCAAAGTTGAAGATGTTGGGTTTGTGATGACATCGTTCCAGCGGATGAGGATCTAGCTTGATCAATGACCAATGTATTCATAGCTGCAATGTTGAAGAAAGCCATTTGTAGTGAAGGGAATTATAATAAAAATGGGAAAAACAATGAACTCTATTAAAGAAACATCTTTTAGATGTATACATGAATTATTTATTCCTTTGTTTAGCCTTCCTTTATCAATTAATAAGGGCCTCATAGATGGGTAACACCATTAACTTGGTTAAGGATTCACGTCGGGTTCACCATTTTTGTTTCACATCCCTTCGAATGTGTGTTTTTGGTTGGAATCACTATTTATGGGTGGTTCATTTATTAGAATGTGTGAAATTTAGAATCATCTATATGTATTTTAGGTTCTTCATTAATGGAGACCTCCATATATATTCGATGTTCTCCGTCAATGGTATCCTCTAATATACTATTTAGAGATTTTTTTAACTATCTTTACAATAATATTTGTTTTTAAGCCACTCAGTGGGGCACTCTGGAATTTATTATCATTTATGGAGAGGAAATTTTGTTTTGATACAAGGGTCATACTCATAAATGGGAGACCTATGTATCATTGTGAGAGGAATCATAACCCTTGTAGTTCGGTTCCGCTTAGTGGCACACATCACAATTTTTAAGGTCCTGGGATAAGGACCTAGACATAATGTTTAATTTCATGTGGTAACTAAATATCAGCTAAAGGTTCTTAGTCAATGCTTGGTTTGATACTTATACCTATGCATCCCAAGGATTTTGAAAAAGATACGAATTTCCATGTTTTATTAGACTCTCTTGTGAATATGGCCTAGGAAGAACATGGTTGATTTAATGTTTTTCGATTTGAACCTAAAGATGCTTCTAACATATCCCATTTAGATGGGAATCAAAGCCCATGTAGTTTGATGAGTCTCATAGGAGATCATATTCCTTTGAGATAAGTGAGTTTGGGCTTACATCCTGAAAATGATACCTTTTATGGATGAAATGAGATGGATCTCGGCCCGTAGGAAGGCTTCCTACGTATCCGAATTATAGTGGGAATTAGATTTATCATGGTTCAAGAGTCTCATTAGAGAGTATAGTCCTTTGAGGGAAATGAGTTTGGGCTTACTTCTTGAAATGGATTCCTTTTTATGGTTGAGATGAGACGGAGCACGAGCCTTAGGAAGGATTCCAACTTGTCCCAATTATGGTGGGAATCAGAGTCCTCATAGTTCAAGAGTCTCATAGGATTGTATAGTCTTTTGAGAGAAATGATTTTTTTCTTACTTCCTGAAATGGATGCCTTTTTTATGGATGAAATGAGATGGACCTCAGGCCTTAGGAAGGCTTCCTATGTATCCCAATTATGGTGGAAATAAGAGTTCCCATAGTTCAATATTCTCATAGGAAGGTATAGTCATTTGAGAGAAATGAGTTTGGGCATAAATCTAGAAATGTTTTCCTTTTATGGATGAAATGAGATGTAACTTAGGCCTTAAGAAGGCTTCCTATGTATCCAAATTATGGTAGGAATTAGTTTTCTCATAGTTGAAGAGTCTCATAAAAGAGTATAGTCCTTTGATATAAATGATTTTTGGATAACTTATTGAAAAGGGTGCCTTTTTTATAGATGGAATGAGATAGAGATCATGCCTAAGGAAGGCTTACTACGTATCCCAGTTATGATGGGAATCAAAGTTCTCATAGTTCAAGAAGGGGGTGTTTGTGAAAATGTTGTGATCAGGAAAAATATTTATGCCCACGTGGTTTATTCCCTATGTGAGAAACAAGATAATTCGAATGATTCAACAAAATAATATACAAACATTTCCTCCTCCACTGAAGTAAGTGGACGGGGTGTACAACAGTAAGGGTTGACGAAGCCAAGGCCACCATAGAAGATAGAGAGGTGAAAAAACTTCCCTTTATTTTATTTACATTAGATAGCGGTCCCAATCGAAGGAAAGAGTGAAGGTGAAGGAGGTAGAGAGGATCAAAACTACAACCTACAACATGAAATGTTAGGGGTTTACACTAGGATGGATGTCCAAGTGGATCCCAGGAGAGAAGGGAGACTTCTCATTTTCTTGAATGGAAAAGAATTTGTGACTATCACTATCCTTATTGGGAACTAGAGGCTCTGAGTGTTGGAGATGAAATTAGAGGACAGAACCTAAGACCTTATCCCCCAGACCGAAATCTCCCCAACACTGTTCCGGGGAGAAAGGTCTATGTGACTGCAGATATAGAAACCCACAGACACTCTATGAATCCGAACCACATTATGAAACAGATGTGGGTAACCTCTGAATATGGATATACAAAACCAAATATAAGACAGGTTGATGTGTCTTTCCCAATGTTTTGATAAGTCCAGTGGTTTTGGTGGAGGCTTTAACTTAATCCCCTTCTGATAAGGGAACCAAGGAATGAAGTAACCTTCCATGAGTGGATTTAAGAGGGTTTACTAGATGATGTTTAGTCCATGTGTGCAGCTATGCACCTTTATTATCCAGTGTAGGTATAACGCATAGGTATTCCATGTAGGTTCCCCACATATATGTGTCGCGTAGGTACCCTACATAGGTGCACCACACAAGCCTTAGTGATGATTGAAAAAAGTGATTAATATAGAAAAAAAGCCTATAAAATCTTCAAACATCGAAAGGAATTCAATAAGGGTTTATCCAATGGTATTCTCCCTTCATTCGTGGCTTTAAAGAGCTACCTGAGACAATTTGAGTGATCTTGGTGAATGAGCTACGCAATGGGATCTTCAAGATTTCTTTAAAAAAATTTATTTTCAAATGAGGAGCCCAAGGGTCCTATTTATAGGAAAGGAGGGGGTTGGTCAAAAGTAATTATTTGGTGTAGTTTGGCCATGCAACCTTTCCATGTATCTCCTCGACATTGGGGTATAGAAAGCATCCTTCTACATAGGTCTTCCACGTAGGTCTGTCACGTAGGTCATCCACATAGGTCTGCAGTGTAGGACCTATACAATTTTTATGCCCTTTAGTTCTTTGAGAATTATCTTGAGACTTAAAAATATCCAGGGAATGTCTTAATAGTCTTTTTTTCTTATTAAGGAATGTCAAAAATAGTATTCAAATGCTCCTTATATTCCTCATTGCTCTGAGAGTATACCTGAATATCATCACTAAAGACTACCTAACTTTTTTCAAGGTAATATCTAAAGGAGCAATTCATTAAGTCCATGAATATTTCTAGAGTATTGGTGAGTAAAAATAGGATCACTATTAACTCATAGTGTCCATACCCAATTCAAAAGGGAATCTTGGGAATATATTCCTTCCTCACAAATAATTGGTGATATCCTGACTAAAGGTCCACCTTAGAGAAATAATTGGCCCCACATAGCTGATTGAATAAGTCATATATTATTGTTATGGGATACTTGTTCTTTATTGCGAATTTTTTGATCTCACGATAATCCATGAATAGGCACATCGATCCATCTTTCTTCTCGAAGGAGAAAACTAGAATAACCCATAGTGAAGCACACAGGTGTATAAAAACATTGTCTAGATTCTATTGTAACTTATTATTTAGTTTTTCCAAATCAATGGTGTCTATTATATAAAAAGTGTTTGGTATAGAAAGAGATCCAGGAATAAGTTAAATCAAGAACTCAACCTATCGATTGGGTGCAAGACTTGCAAATTCTCCAGGGAACACATCAATATAGTCCCTTACAATGGGAATGTCTTCAAGAATGATTCACTCATCCATATCAATCATTTGATCTAGATATTCTTGCTTATAAGGAAATAATATCCATAATTAAGAGGATTGTTCTAAAATATATTCATCCTCATCCTTACACTAATACATAATTGGAGGATGCCTCGAGATGGGAAGAGTGATATCCCTTTCCCAATAGTTAATGTTGTTTTTGTATAAAGAGAGACAAGCCATACCCAATATAGCATCAAAATACACCAAAACAGGTAAAAAAATATTTTATGGAAGGTTCATCCCACATAAATTAACTATTTAGGAGTTATATAATTTTGATACAATAAGTTCCCCATTTTCTAGACTCACAGATAACTCAGCCTCTATATTTTGAGGTGTTGTTTGAATAGTTATACTAAACTCGAAAGATAAGAAATAATGCATAGAAACAAACTCAAATTTTACATTCAATATTCTTTAATGAATAACATGTATACCTATCAAAAAATAATTTTTGGGCTCCACCTTAGTAGTAGTGACAACATAGGCCCTTCCTTGTTTTCTTGGAGGTCGTTGTGGATGATTTCCTATGAAAACCCTTAATATAGGTCATTGGATTACATAATGACAATGTTCATTGAAGCTGATAAAATGAACTAAATGTTGTGTGTTGATCTAAAGATTCATTTATTTTTCCACATTTATTATATTCTTTATATCACTTTGGAAATAATTATCTTGATGCCCCTGTATTTTACATTTGATGCACCTTATGGTTCCCCTTAGGCAGATTCTAGGATGATTCTTCCCACAATTTTGACATGTGGGATATTTGTATTTCTTTTCATCATGGGATTTATCCATTGATCCTCCCATATCAAACTCAATTTTTTTTATTTTTATCTCTAGGACCATAAGTCCACTCAGAGTTTCTAATATCCATTTCAACCTTAAGGGTATAATGTGAAATATCTTTATATCTTTCAAAGTCTCAAATTACCAAATCTTTTCATAGACTTGGATTTATTCTTCTAATGAACAGAGCCACCTTTCTTTCAGTGTTCATGATAAACCCAGAGGCATATCATTCAAGTGTTGTAATGTTTTCCTGGCACACCCTAAAAGACTCATATTCCTTTTTATTCAGTATGTGGACCTCCCTTTATATATTAATATGGAGTGTTTGGGGAAAATATTTATTGGAAAATATATTTTTGAAGGATTCCCCATCCATAGATTCAATTTTCTACTTGGACTTTGTGTTTTTGATCAGTTTCCACCACTCATTAGCTTCCCCATCAAAACGATAGACCACAATCAAGAATTTATCTTCTTCTCAGAACTAGAGGATGGAGAATATCATTTCAATGGTGTTAATCCTTTCTTCTGCAAAAAGGGGATCAGAAAATACACCAAAGATATTTAGAATTTTTCATATACAGAATTTTACTAATACATTATCTTTCTTAGGATAAGGATGGAGTTTCACATGATTCATGTTATTAAGGATAACTTGAACTATTTGAGAAAGTATTTTCATGAGGTTTGGAGCTCCTATTACCATTATATTTGGAATTTCATTGGAAAAATTGTCACATTTACATTAAAAATTATTGTTGGTATATGTTCTCATATTTATATCCATTAACTAATAAAAATAATTTTCAATTAGGGGGGATTGAATAATTTTATATTAATCATATAAAAATGTAACTTTGAACATAAAAGGATAGAACTATAAATGAAAATTATATCCCCACACCTGATTATCTATGTTTAAATCTAGGCTATCCAAGGTGATTGAACTATCCATAGGGTTCTTATAAATTTTTTATAGTCTTAATCCCTTAAAATAACTCAAATGTTCTCTGATACCAACAATGACAACCCTGTCCTTTTACACATATTATTAAATTATTTTATGCATAATTATCCATGAAATACAAACCTTGGATCGTAATTTCTAGTTTATATGGAGGAATATGTTACTAATAATTAATCAGGACACCAAAATACAAACATATTTTATTAAATATCCATAATGATCTCCTAAAATCCTTTGAGATTTTACATTTTTATAGGATGACCTAAGGAATACACGAACAAAGGTATGAGCTAAAAATTATAGTAAGGGAATAAGCATGGGAATAAATAATAACAAATGAGTTAGAAGGAATTACATGATTCCATAAAAAGGAATGCGACAAGAATAAATACATGTAATCATAACATAATCAAACATGGTACCATGTAATCATAGAAACATAGGAATGTGACAACAATATATAACATGACATAAACATGAGTCAAGGATAAGTTCCATGACTATATCACATCGTTGATAGTGTCCCATAAAGGAATTAGGATTACTCCCTATCCTAACATAACGTCTCATTAGAATAAACATTACCCAATTCATTGGAGTTATATCTAGGAATAATAATCATATCATTTTCATTTATCTATATTCCATATAAATAATCAAACCAAAGGAATAAATATAAGGGTTACCCATAGAAATAAATGGCAATCATAATCATGTAATAAGGGATAACCAAAGGGAATATCATAATTGTGGAAATGAAAGAATGGATTAAAATATAATTGGGAATTAATAAGTGAAATAAGGTATATATATATATAAATAATGTCCAACAGAAGTGAAAACTTGTAAAAATTGTGTTTAAGAAACTTTATAAATGAACCACTATAGTGCGGTTTAAGGAAAAGTATTAAAGAGTCTTTAAAAATACAAAGAAATAATTGTTTGTATAAAACTAGAAATGAAAAAATATTGTTTTTATTGAAAAAATGAGTGATTTTAGAAAAATAATGGTGGATTAAAATAGATTATGGAGTTTATATAGGAATGTGTAAGATATGGGAAATTTTCTTTCAATCAGGATTTCTTATTGAGAGGAATTGAGAAAGGAACCATATAAAACGTGTATTTTCCTATAAAAGGTAAAATAATAGAGATAGTTATATATTTTTAGAACATAAAAAGATAATATAGGAAGTGTACATAAGAATAATTAAGAATTACATTGGCGTAAGGAGAGAGAAAGTGTAACCCAAAAGAAAAATGAAGGTTTTGAAAGAATCCCTTACCTTATGTCGGAATGTGTTCTTTAGTTGCACTTAATATCTGGGATAATATAATTATATCCAAAAATTAATTAATTTAGAACCACTTTTACATACATTTTATTTATTATAATTTTTGTATGATCATTTATGGTCATTTTGATGAGTTATAATGATTATTTTTTATCATTATGGGAGCGTTCTTTTCATGATGTCATTATTGTTTCCCTTGAGTTTAAATATTAGAGTTATTGTCAAATGGAAGAAAATCTATAGTATTGGAATTTTAATTTATTAATTTACATCAAGAAACTTAAATGGTCTGATATATCATTTTATTTTTTTACATTAAGATGATTTATTAAATAAAACGTTGAAAAAATGATTAGTTGGTTTCGAAGTTTTTACGACTATCATGAACTAGTATCAATTTACTTATTATTTTGTTTATATAATGGTTATAAAAAATTAAATAAGTTTTAATGAACATATTATTATATTTTTTAACCATAAAATGGTTTTATGACCATCATTGAATGTGGTAAAAAATGAAAACTCATTTTCCACGAAGGTGGTGAATCAACACCAGACATATGATGTTTTCATGTTTTTAATGAATGGATATGAGAAGAGAAATGATTATGGATATTCCATTAAAAAAACAAAACTTCAATATATGTATGATACTACAGTTATCATGTAACATGTAATAGTGGATTAAATAATGAGGTAGAAGAAAGAAATAATTTAAAAGAGAAAGGTGGAAGATTTTACCTCTTGAATATTGTCTCCTTGAGAACATCTTTATAGAACATAGGATTGATATTTTGATGAGATAAAAATATCCTAGACATAGGGAATATGTTTTTAGGGGGGATTTGTAGAATATAAGAAAGATCTAAATCTTAGACTGTGTGAGCAGAAGAGGCAGTGAGGGGTGGTATTTATTGTGAGAGGAGAGAGGTGTTTTAGATTATTTTATTCATTTGATTATTATTTGGCTCAAGAATAAAAATATTGTTTATTATTAAGACTAATTATATTAAATAGTGCATGATAGTTTGAACTAATGGTTTATTATTCCATTCATTACTAATTTTTTTTTCTATTTGGCTTAAAATGTTAAATACTGTAAATTACTATGTTTCACTATTCACCAAAAATTCAACTATTTTAGAAACTTTTCAAAAAATTACTCTGAATATTTAATCATGTTTAAATTTAAAAAATAGGCTCCATTTTATGGAAATAATTATCTAAATATGAGAAATTTAATTTTTAGTTAAAATCACGATTTATTCAAAAAACACTGATTTTAATATTATAACTAATTTATGACACTTTTAAGAATTAATTAATGTATAATAAAATTATCTTATAATCATAGGAAATAAATATAAATTTATGAATCTATTTATGAGAATAAGTATTCTTTTAAATCATTATATTAATTATAAAATTGTAAATAAATATATACATTTTACAAAGTACAAACACTTAATTTATCATTTTTAAAACATTTATATACTTATTCCAATATATATATATATATATCGTCTTTTCATTTATAAGATGCATATATTATAATTATAATTTCATGAATTATGTTATTATTCTATTGGTTGGGTTATTATTCCATCGGTATAGGTTCCTTAATTTCTATAAATACAAGTTATTTCATTGTTCATTTATGAGAATAAGGTTTTTTTGGGTTCCATATATGATGTATGTGTTTTATAATAAAATAAGAAATTATAAAAAGTGAAATTAAATTGATAAAATTTTGGGTTGTTACAATATATCCTAAGGGTCTCCTCCTCAAAGTAGAGAATTAAGAAGAAACTACTTCCAACATCACAACCAAAGGCCAACCAAATGTGGGATGATCCAACCTTGAACCCACCATCCAGAAAGATGAACTAGCAATGATAATCCACTATAGGACAAAAAAAGGGTCTCTCATCGTCCTTAAGATCTCATAATCTATCAAATCGTCAACCACAGGATTTCCACAACCCACCTCATGGTAAAAAAAACCAAGGGGTCACATAGTCCCTAGGGATACAATATAAAGCATATTCCACAATAGGACTACCTTTCCACACCCAAGATCTTGGGCCATTCATTCATAAAGAACCTCAACTAGCCCAATGTCAACAAAAAGTTAAATACAACCTACGAGGGTTCCTCTTTATCATCTAAAAACATGACCATTACCGACAGAGGTAGTATCCTCAATATGCCCTCAATAGCTTCCAACTAACCGTCGATTAAGAAATAACCCAAAGGGGCATCCAAAATCCCAAGAATTCCTATAGGTCATTATAAAACCATCCTCATGACCACCTCAAAAGTAAAAGACCCTCCAAAAGAGTTCCTTAAAGAAGTAAAAATAAAACATTCCATACAGACATTATGAATATCTCACTAAAACAACCATCAATCACTTGATCAGAAACCAGCTCACAAGGAAATCCATAAGAGCCCATCAGACTCATCTCACAAGATCAATGACACCTGTTTGTAACCTCCATCCCTAGGAATCAACCCAACTGAATGGTTCAAACAAATCTAGTCTCCAAAAAAATAAGATAAACCTTAACTTCTCTAACCTCGAGCAGCCAGTCCCAACATTTAAGGAAAAACCAAGATCTCCTCATAGATACTAATCAATCCAGTCTACCAGAATATTTCCAAATAAACTCAAATAGATCGACATGGAACACTCCATCTAGGCTGATCACCAATCTCACAACCCTCACCCAGGCCTCACAACTCAAAAAACAACCCCCCAAAAGATGATTCTAAAACCAAACCTCAATGAAAACCTCCTAATAAACTGTCATTGTCCAAAAACACCATACAAATGATCAATGAACACCGAAAGGATACCCCTATCATGGTATATACAGAGAAACTCTGATGATGAACTAATTATAAGTCTAATTCTAACTCCAAAGTAGAAAACATGAAAAATAGACCAAGGCAAGAAAATTACACGGTGTGTAACCCTAATAGTCCTCTATGGTCATGTGATTCAAGACAATCATCATGTACTTTCTCAATGTACATGGAAAGTGGGAGCTGTACACATTTGATGCCCTAGTATCGGTACATTCCCATGTACCTCATCCCCAAGTGGAATGTAAAACTCTTGAGTAAACCGTGTGTAGTGCCAGTGCATGTAGTGTGACCCCACTTGAAGCCCACACCCAGGTACTTGGACATGTTACCCGCATGGGAATGTACACCTACACAGTGTGTACCCCATAAAGGCACTGTCCATGTACCCTACATGTCCAAGTACCCCCACATGGGGTGTTTTACTGAGTACTCGACCACACCTTGGAAGCCCACTACATAATGTGTACCCCTAATACATGGAATGTAGTCCCAAAAAACTCATGTTCCCCAAACATGAAGAACAAATGATGCATGTTTTCTAAACAAAATTCTATGTACAAGTATTTTCATTAATGAAAACCCCTAAAAAATAACCTAAAACATTCGATGTCCAGAAAAAATTAACTAGGGGTCCCAAACAAACAATAAAAATATTTAAAAATGAAAAAACATAAACTATGTGGATTTTTAGTATAAAACAAAAAAAAAGAGAACCTTTGGGTGGAAACTACTGAATCTTTTCACCAATCTTTGATTTGAAACTGGCGCTTGACAATCCAACGTGACCCAAGCTCTACAGTGAAACCTAATATTCTCTCTCTCCCTATATCAGCCAAAGTCCCCAAGGGGGGGATCCCATGAGGTGTATTCTTCATGCTAAGGAAAAATTAATAATAAATAAAAAAATTAAAAAGGAAAAGGATTAATAAAAGAAAAAGAAAAGTGGGACTGAGCCTAGACCTAGTGCTCAAGGCAAGGTTATGCCTCTTATATTCAAAACCCACATTTTTGATCCAATAGCGGAGGGATAATCTCAATGAAAACATAAATTAAAAATATAAAATAAAAAAACAGTTGTGAATAAATTAGTATTTAATTAATTAAATATTAAATATTCTTTGAAAATTCAAACCACTATAATTTCCACAAAACACTAGTCCTAGGGTAGAAATCATATTCTAGAACTAATGGAATGGTTGAAATATTATCCAAAATTATATTATAGGGTAAATTGCCATTTTCCAGCTTAAATAACCAGGAATGAAATAATAAAATTTCCCTTAATTTTCACAACCCGTGATGACATAGGTCATAACACTATGATTCATGGATAGTTGAGTGAGAAATTATTTTCATATATCTATCATATGAACAAAATAAAGTCCATTAGTTTGGTATACTAACTCTTAGGGTTTCCTATATAGTTTTAACCTAAAATAAAACATCAAGAATAAGATAAAAAGATAACATAGGGGAACCCTTATTTGGAAGAATCAACCCTAGCATAATTTAGTGTCACCCATTACATTCATTCCATATTTAAGACAATACAAAAACACTATAATTTGGAAGAAGATACCTTGTTGGATGATCGATGTCTTGAAAAGTTCCTCTTTGTAAGGAATCAAATTCTTAGTAATGAAACGTTTTTCCTTTGAAAAGTATCACTAGTTTGAGATATATATAATTCATATCAAACCCACTTCATCTCGTGCGACCATTATTATCTCATGTATTAAAACATTTTTGTATGAATTCATCTAAATATTTAGTTTTTTAATTTCTATTCCATCCACCGAATTAATGTGTTCAACCACATTAATGTAAAGCTCCTCACAGACCCCAAAATTTTTATTTATTCACCAAATAAATAAATCCAAACATATTCATACATATTTTAATGAATCTCATGTATAATGCACACTAACATTTCAAGAAAATTTATAGAGTTATATAAGATTAAAAATATCAATATGAGTAAGCCTAGAAAGATTGATAACAAACCCCAAACCTTTCTAGAATAATGAATAATCCTCTAGGATGAGGGGTAGTCCAATCCCAAGTCCCTATCTTTAGGGAGAATTTACTCAAGAGAGAATTAAATTCATGATATCTTTAATACCTAATATTCGCAAACTATATCTTATTATTATAACCCTAAAAAAAGATGAGGGAAAAGTAAATAAAAACTAAATATTATAGTGTCTTATTTTCCATTTTATTAAAAGATATATTTTTTTCAAAATAAATATATTTTGTGTCTTGAAAGGATTCAAGCACAAAAAGGTGCAGGTTTCCCTCAATGAGGTTGAAACTTGTAAAAATAACATGTTCTTCTATTTAATTTTTATTACTGAATTGCAAGTGTCTCTTAAATTATTGTTAAAAGAGAAAAAAATAAACTTATCTTAACTAAAAACATAGGTTCAAATACTGAAGGAGTTTAAAATAATATAAGAGTACACTAAATTTGGTAGAAGTAGTCTACACCTAATTCAACCCCCAGGTGGTTGCACTCAATCCCAATGGAATATCAAAATTTATCCATTTTCATTAAAATTCCTAAAAATATTGCCTAATAACTTTTTTGGATTAAAAAAACATATTTTATAAGATTTAGTGGGAACCTATACAAGGCCTTGAACACATCCTAATTTACCAAACCACTATAATTTCACCCAGTAATCATATAACTATAGAGTAGAGAATAAAATATAGATGGGTCCCTATATGAATGTCCAGCCACCAAGATGCTAAAAAGAAACAACTTGAATGTAGAGTTAGTGCGAAAATGGATGTGATCAATATATGGACTCTGAACATGAACTTTATTTACCACAAGATGATATAAACACAATATATGAGGACCCTAAATCAATCAACCCAACCACCCACTAAAGTTCTATGACTATTATGTATATCATATCAGCCAAGACATCATCAAACACTAAAATTATCCCTAAGAATCACCATTTAATGACTTAAGAAAATAATGCAGGTTGTCATTAGTGTGAACTATTTCCAATAAAAACAAAAAAACCACCACATAATACTTAAAAAGACAACTACACTATGATAACAACATACCACCATCATAGTAAAATTGTAGTGGAAGATCACCAATGAAATCAATCATTACCAACATAACACCATGAACATAACCAATAATATCAAAAAATCACCATGTCAAAACCAAGGTTTCTTGAAGAAGAACCATTATCCATGGATGTTATACCTTTATATGCCCACTAAATACCAATATCACACTATTTCAAACCCTTGTATAGCTGAAACCACTTTAATAACATACTATCTCCTACATAGAAAAAAAATATTTGATTAACCCTACATAACAACTACCCTAAAAGTGAACCAAAGAGACATGACTAGAGGAAAACACGATAAACATAAAATATCTAAGAGAATTAATAGTTTCAATCATAAGCCTAGAGAACTTTTGGGGGTATAAATAATGATCAATGAAAAATCATATGTTGTGGAAAAATCTACTTCAGTGGAAGGGAAAAAACATATATGATGAAAACCAAAGAAAAACATAGGATGAATCCCAAAACAATAAATGATGAATATATAAAATGGCTAAAAATATAATAAGAAAGTTTCTTAAACACAAATGATCATCCTTATATCTAGAACTCATCAATGAAGTAACACTCTAACCAAAACCACCATTTTTGAGTCAGTGATTCCACTTGACCTTATGTGTGCATCCTCATATGCAAAATGTTTTTGATTAGTGGTTAGGGTCCTATTGAATGGCATGGGGATAATTTCCCTTAGTACTAAGTAACATATGAGTATATAAAAATGAAAAAATGAAAAATAAAATAAAAATAGAAATAACCATCATAGTAACATCATATACATATACAACCCATTTAGTAGTAGTATGGAATGCTAGATACAAAAATAAAAACTAACAAAAATGGATCCAAATTACGGTAAGAGGAAAAAATAAAAGTTTAAAGTATATATATCTAGTTAGAACTATATATAGATATATTAAAATCTCCCTACCTATCAACTCAATCATCCACCACAAGGCTCTATACCTTCAATAGATCTCTGAGTATGAAATCTATTAGCGCATTGAAATTTCCAAGTAGGGCGGGAGAATAAGAATCAATAACACAAAAAAACCATTAACCTAAGTTAATAACATATATAAGGTCATTATATGAAAGAAAACATGGTAAATATATCACAATGAAATTTAAAATAATTATAAATCATATGTTTGGTCCTCATAGTCTATCCCTACCTGAATCAACTTTATACAGGAAGGAATATCATTACTTCACTTGAAACTCCCCCCTCTCGAGCACTAAAAGTCCCAAACATGAATGAAACATCCCTTTACCAACGTATAGTGCAATTCATGTCGAAGTCGGACATAACACAAATCTCCCAGGGTGGTTATATTATATTAGGATTGAACTGCAAGCTCAGATGAAAAATATCAAAGAAAAACACATATGATAAAAGATAAAAATAATAAACCAAATATTACATCAATTAAAAAAGTATAATCATCAGAACAAACAATTTTAAAGAAACAAAAGAATATTTCAATGATATAAATGAAAACTAAATGTAATTAAGAATCATACTTATGTTTATCTAGGATACAAATTCACGCCAAAAATCACTCAATAACACATATAAGACATGAAAGTAAGTTATTGTCTTCCTACCTTAGGTGTGTTGGAGTTGGTGGCCTAGAACCAACTACTTTGAACTTTATTCATTAATAAATATCTTATCACATATTGATTGTTCATCTGTATGACAATGCATGTGATTATTTCCTAAGGATATCTGTTGAATTAAAGGGTCATAGTGGATCCCTACTATGATGAGAACCTAGAAGTTCCATAACAATATTTTTGAATATATGTTCAATGGCAGGATGATGTTATTTGAAGGACAAAATTAATATAGGCCATTAGGGTTGGGGAATCATAAAATATTGAGGAACCTTCTCATGGTGTGCTCCCTTGGTAATATCTAGGAGGATATTATGAGAACGAGACCCACTAGTAGGATATCCACATTTCATAGTGTTATTGAATGTTCCTATCTTCGGACGTGTGTATTGGTCCATAGACATTAAGATTATTATTAATGGCTATTACAACTCACACACTTATATGTATTGACAAAAACTGTGATGAAACACTGTTCACAGTGAGGTAAGATATGTTGGGTGCCTCACGAGTAATACTACATTAATAAGTAATGCGAGAAAGAATTTGTCCCTTCTGTTCCATAACAGATGTAGATATCTTTGGAACTTTGATGGAATTTATATAGCCTAAATAAATCCATGGCCATAGTGAGTAATGTGCAAGTTAAATTCTGGGAACTCAAAGAATGAATAATTGAGCACATGGGTTGGTGGAACTAGCATGCAACGGGCTTGATATGAGATATCATGACAAAGGGATTACATTGAAAAATAAGCGTTCGTATGAGGTCACATGAAAATGCAGCGTAAACTTATTTATATTTGGTGCCTTGAGCCATTACTAGACATTATTCTTGGACTTTTGGCAAGTCTTCCTAATTCCAATGTGAAATAATCCTAGAGGGTCACACACTAAGTGTATCCAAGTATCTATAGTAGAATAAAGGTTATTCCCTATATGTGGTTTAATAATTATTCAAGGAAGCATAAATCATTTTAATGTTGGAGGGTTAATTAAATAAAAAAAGATATAAATTTCGTGTACATTGAATGTACACACTGTGTAGTTCTCATTTTGGAAAGGAAATAAAAAACTAGTACACGCCGTGTATTAATGATTACACGCCATGTAGTTTTTTCAGTGGAGATTTTGAGGAAAAAATATTGTTTTATTAAATGATATTTTTTATAATCGGTGTGGGAACATGTCATGGAATTAAAGATTCGATATTGGAATTTTCTATAAGAGTTAATGAAATAAATAAAATGTGTAACGCGTTTATTTATTTTCATAACTCTATAACCTCGAATCCAATTATAAATATCCTCACAACCCCAACACTTTTTTCTAATCATTGTATACAATAATTCTGGAGAAATCTCTCAAGTCCGAAAGAACTCCTTCTTCCAAGAATGCTCTCAAGACTGAGAGAGATCCTACTCCATCAGATATAAGGAGGAAAATGCAAGAAAAGGCTTCTCTATATTAGCAGCTGAATATTCCTTTAGTGACATCCAGAGATACATGGTGCACATGTGAATCACTGCTTGGGGAAGTCTACAGTTGGATTTTGAAATGCAACACCGAATCACATCGGGACATGATCAGAAATATCAATGAAGAAAAAATGGCATAAAAGGTACTTCTTGTCATGTAATTAAATTAATTATAATCAATCTGTGATGATCCCCCTTTGTGGTTATGGGACTATTCATCTTCTTTATCTTTATTTGTGATTCTATTCATGGAGTATGGCGTTTATCATCGTATTGATCTCAGATTGATCATTTCTAATGACAAAAATCAATGTGTGCACATCCACCCATGAGCTTCGACAGAACCTGGGACCTTCAAGTGGTATCAGATCGAGTCACAATGTTGATTGTAGTGATTTAATTTCTGTTGATAATTTATGCAATTATATTTGGTTAAATTCAAGATAAATCATTCTAAAAAACTGAATGAATGAAATCAGTTATTCCTCTATCATTTCTCTATTCACATCACAAAAAGGACCATTTAATTTTAATTTTTATTAAAATAAAAATTAGGAACTCATCTGGAGGAGCCACTCATTCAGTCTATACAACACTAGAATAAAGGGTGTGTAGTGAAAACTACACACCGTGTACTTAGGTTCAACGAACCGGTACTGGTCCTCCAAACCACGCTCCATGAATTTAGCATACCTATGTTTTTAATACACCGTGTTGACCAAAACTGAACGAAGCATGGAAACAGGAATACACAACATGTATGTTGAATCAACTTGCTGTGTAGTCCGATCCGGCCCAGGTTAATCTATTTACAAGAAGAAGCCATGTACCGCATATAGTGGATTGCCATGTCGATAACCACATAACAAGGAAGTACATGCCATGATATATTAATCTACACGCGGTGTACACCAAAATTTCCAAAGTACAGAAAACATTCCAAAGCCCCCAGTGTGTACTTTGGATAAAGGGTGAAAACAAATACATGTTGTGTAATATAGCCTACACGTTGTGTATCTTACAGAAATGGAATTTCACCAAGTTTCCTCCAAAGTAAAAAAGACATGTATAAGGAATATGGATGAGAATAATATCAAGGAAATTCGAAAGGGAATTTAAGATAAAGAATTGACTAATTATAAGATCATAATTAATTGAATTCAAGTGTGAATTATCTTGAATAAAAGAACGATTCAATAAATTTGAAGACTAAATATTCCTTAATGTTATTGCATGATATAGATGATCCTGAGCTAGACCAAGACATTTGTATGTGAATGGTTTATTTAATTAATTTAATTAAATTAAATTTGTTAGCCAGTGAGACTTCTCCTCATTAATAAGTAGTGATTGTACGCCCAAGGTTTTTTAGTGAAAACCCCCTTTACCCCTCACCTACATGTGAGATAAATTCATATTTAATGGATTTATCTCCCAAGATAGTGGAGGTGGCACAAGTCAGGAGAAAGGGTGAAACCAATCCAAGGAGATACAAAGGTGGACAGGTGGAAAGATGTAAACATGAACCTGAAAGGTTTAAGGTGTTTTCCCCCTCGGTCTTGGGTTAGTTTATCAAACACTAGATAAACCAACCAATATAACAAGATCATGATCATATCATTTATTTTGTTTCTGTCTGTTGCATGGTTTATTTATTGTGGGTGTGTTTTCACGATCACACAATTAATGAATTAAACAAGCAGGCAAGATGGAACTAAAATAAGACTGGCTTATGTGTAAAATATTATCATAGATATGGTTAATCACTTAAGTATATCCCACTTAATATTAACAAGAAGTTAATCAAAGATAATAAATTGAGAATTTATGTATAATGAAAAATCCCTCAAAGAAATATCAAGTCGGTATAGCCTTGCATAATCTTATTTGGAATTGAACCATAGTTCAAAGTACTTAACCAACCCCAGTTGGGGTGCTTTCAATTATTGGGGAATAATAATTAATGGTTTTTTGTTAACATGACTTGGTTTGAATCAAGGGTTGACTGCCACAACATCACATAGTGTGACCAAGAGGCAAAGGTTAAGGAAATCCAAAATAGAAGGATTACAGGACTGGGGAGTCCACTCAACGGATCAATGAGCTGCGAGTTAATGTAGTTGTCATTTGGAATGCCTACCTAAAACCCTTCAAGTTTCTTGAACAATCCTAGTTGGGGTAATGCTAAGGGAAATATGGATCCTTTCCACTAGAATATTAAAGCAACAAAATATTCCGAAGTCATTATTGAGGGCTATTGGATTTCGATAAAAATGTGGGAAGCTAATTATTTATTTGACTCAGTTTTATAAAGTACTAAACCTTTTCACATTATAATTTTTATAAATGACAAGAAAAATTACATAAAACATATCATTTTGAACCATAATCGAGAAGGAAACCCTTATCACCAACACCAATTTCCATGAGTGGTAGAGGTTCTTACGTGTCATCCTTCACCATGAGAGGAAATTGTATGTGCTGGAAGATCCCATTCTAGTTACACCTGGAAATGAGGCAAGTGATGAGGAACTATCTCTCTATGTGAAACACATGGATGATACCACATATGTCCAGTGTTTCATGTTGTCGGCCATGTATAATTAGCTCTTGAAGCAACATGAAAACATTGACATTTATAGCATGACGTTTCACCTTAAGGATCTCTATCAAGAGACAACGAGACTGGATAGATATGATATCTCCAATGCATTGTTTACAAATATGCTTTGAGAGTCTGTGATAGCTGGGCCTCATGATGTCAAGATTATTGGCTGCATTGAACGCCTGGACAACTTAATGATTATGCTCCCGGATGAGTTTCATACCGATCTCATCCTATCATCACAACTAATGACATTCTCTAGATTCATTGTCAATTATAACATGAGCAAATATGAGAAGAGTCTATTGGAACTTATGACCTTAATTCTCCAGGTATATAATGACCTGGGGCATGACAAACCCTCATTCCTTATAGTCAATAAGAAAAGGAAGGACAAGGAAAAGGGAATAAGGACTTATAAATGGTCTAAAGCCTCCGAGCACCATCCCTCCCAGAAGGGGAAGATCCAGAGGTAGGGCAAGGAATGGGAGGCGGTATGTTTTGCATGTGGCAAGAAAGGCAACTGGATGATAAACTTAACCCAGAAGCATGAGGACGTGAAATGGTGTGTTCGTTATCAAGTGAAATATTTCCATTTCTACACATTGGGTGTTAGATACAGCATGTGGGGCTCACATCGGTATTCAAATGCAGGAACCAAGTAGATTTAGAATGACTTCCAGAGGAGAGTTGGATCTTTGACCTGCCAATGGCGCGAGGCTGGCTATGTTATCCATTGGAGATTACCACCTCTCATTACCGACTGGGATGATTTTGGTTTTATATAACTGTTATTATGTGCCTAGTGTTACCAAGAACATAATTTTAGTATCTTGTTTGGATATGGATGGATTTATTTTAATGTTTGGAAATAAGAGTTTTCTCTTTTATAAGAACAACTTATATTATGGTGTGGCGCATTTAAATAATGTTTTGTATGTATTAAATTACGAAAACCAAGTGTTGGAAATCGGGAATGAAAAAAACTCACTTTACTCACACATCACCTAGTTGTGGCATCACTGTCTCGGTCATGTAAATGAGAAGCACTTGACAAAGCTCTGCCAATATGGTTATTTAGTCTCTACTGAGATAAAACCACTTGATAGATCTCATGCTTTCTTACAAGGAAAAATGACCAAGCCGCCTTTCAGTGGACAAGGTGAAAGGTCCACATAGCTTCTAGGATTAGTGCACACGAATGTCTGAGGACCATTTCTAGTAGAGTCTAAAGGTGGATATTCTTACTTCATTAATTTTACTGATGATGTGAGTAGATATAGTTGTGTCTACTTAATGATTTATAAGTCAGAAGCCTTAGAGAAATTTAAGGAATTCACATATAAAGTAGAGAATCAACTTAGTAAGAAGATAAAGAAACTTTGATCGGATTGAGGTGGAGAATATCTGAACCAAGAGTTTATCGATCATCTATAGGAGTCTGAGATTCTATTTAATCTAGCTCCTCCATGCACACCACCGTTTAATGGTGTTAGTGAAAGGAGGAACATCACCTTGTTGGACATGGTGTGGTTGATGATGAGTCATGCAGATCTTCCATTATCCTTTTGGGGATATGCATTAAAAACTATAACATACACATTAAAATGAGTACCAACTAAGGCGGAAAATGGAACTCCCTCTAAGTAATGGAATGGAAAGAAACCCATTTTGTCCCACAAATGTGTATGGGGATGCGAGGCATTTGCTAAGGCTTTCTCAGGAAACAAACCAGCACATCGGGCACGAAGTGTATCTTCATATGATATCCCAAATAAATGAAAGGATATTTCCTATATAACCCTTCAGAAAATATTGTGATTGTTTCCATACAAACCTTCTTTCGTGGGAGGTAGAACATCCTCAAAAAGTACAGTGAAAGCAAGATTGACTTCGACGAAGTTTATGCTCAAGATACACAGGAGTTGGTGTAGGAACAAGTTCCACAAGTCCCCATAGAGGAGGTTCCAGAAACACTAGTTCTACGTAGGAGCTCAAGACAGATGATGAAACTAGAGAGATTTGTTTTCCTAGTCACCACGGATGGTGAATCATTATTATTGGACAATGTTGAGCCTCACTCCTACATGAATGTAGTAGAGTGATCATAAGCAGTAAGATGGATAGAAGCTATGAATTTTGAGATGGACTCCATGTATCAGAACCATGTTTGGGTTTTGGTTGATGAACTAGTTGATGTAAAGACTATTGGATGTAAATGGGTATTCAAGAGAAAAATGGATATGGAAGGTCAAGTTAACACCTATAATATTGAATCCTTCCTTTTTAATACATAACATTTCATTACATTTTAAAAACATAAGATCTTTAAAGTCTAGTGTCATGGAAGTCAAGAATAAAAACATGAAAACCAAAAAACTCGTTTAATTCCCCTTGAAATGCTTCTTGAAAATTTCAACCTATGTACAATTATTGCATCTGACAAACTGGAGACATACAATCCAAGGAAAGGGTGAGCATAAATCTTAGTATGGAAGACAAGTAAAACAGTTGACATGTGATCTTGAGAAATATTAATAAGAACATGATATAGATCATAGAGTCATAAGAAATTGAATAATAACACTATCATAATAAAAAAATGAATCATAACATGAATATGTGGCTACAACATTTCATTTAGACATTAATGAACATATCACCAAGGTCCATCCCCAAGGTTTCATAAAAATTACCGAGGCTATTCACCATGTTATCGGGAAACTTTTCATCAATAGAGATTAATTATTTACCAAATGAATTGGAGCGCTATCAGGTAACACCCTTAATATGTATTTAATTTCTTGTGAGACACATATATCACAATCAAACTATTCATAAATAACCCATATATAATAAAATAAATGGGTTTATTTCCAAATCATGACGTTTTAAGGAGTGAGGGTTACATGTATGTAAATTCAAGAATAAAATATATAATTTTTTCATAACTATGAACATAGATAGAAACAAAATAGGTATGGGTAGTCCCATATATAAAATAATATAATTTCTTGAAAGAAAGAGTGAGGACCTTCGAGATGAAAATTCTGTAGCATAACAGCTATATAACATCTTTTTAGAAATCATTAAAAAGTGAGGGGACAAGGGTCACCCACTAATAAAAAACTCATAATATAGTATGGGTATAGAATAAAAATAAATAATATCATGGTATGGATATATTAATGAAATAATATATGAAAATGAAACTCAAAGGAAAAGAGGATACAGGATTTCTTTTATGAAAATTCGGCAGTGTAATGGTGTTACTTAAAAATTCAGAAAATAAATTGATGAGAGTTGAAAGGGTCTCTAATCATTTGGAAACGACATTGAATGTAGTAAAGATATATAATAACAATCTTCAGCATAATTAAATGGTACTATAAGACATAACATAAAGGAAGTCTTGACTTAAAAGAGGAGGGTGAAAGTTTCCCTTACCAATTAGGTAACTCTCGAATCGTACACCCCATGAAAGAAGGATCATATAATGGATATGTAAACACCCATAAAATAATTTATATTACACAAATAGTACAATCATGGGTAGTACATAAACCATAAAAAAGGAAATAGTGGCAAATATACCATGAATCTCACAGGAATAAGAAGTGAGATGAGAATACCTTACAACATTGTATTCAATCAAATCGTATGACCAAAAATTTATAACCACCAAAAGAATCACAGAATACCAAAAATATAAATATAATCCTGATAATATATAACCAATGTCAGTACACAATACACCACATGCTATAAATAAGTTAAGAACAATGGAAATCTCACATAATTAAAAGTGGGATAAGAATCCCTTACCACATTTTAATCAATCGAGTCGTATGAACAGAAGTTAATAACCGCCAAATGATTCACAAAATAACATGAATATAAAGATAATAATGATAATATATATAAAATGGATGTACAAAAACACCACAAGAAATAAATTAGTGGTGAACAATGGAAATCCCATAGAATTAAAAGTGATATAAGAAACCCTTTACCTCATTGTCCGACTTGACTCACTTGTATATTCCTTGTTCCTAATAAATAATAAACTTATGTTACTTTATACTTTATTAAGAATATTTTTCCTGTTTATTATTCCTTTTATATTACTTATTACCATGCTATAACAATTAGATAATTTATTGAGCTCATATCGGACATTTTGTCAATGTTCGTAACATGAGTCAAAAATGAACTTTTTATAATTATAAATTGTCCATGTGGTAAAAAGTACATTATCTCCAAAATTATATTCATAATTTAGATTTCATATATATCATATATATCCAGTATATATATGTATTTATAATAGTACATACCATTTGTATATAAGAAGTTAAATGCACCGATCATGGAGATAGTAATTCGTACGTACGCATGAACGCTCCTTTCAATTCTATTTCCTATTTTAATGAAATGAAATCATAGTGATTCATAGGTATATTATAATTTCAGAATAATATTTATGTAATATATGTTACATAAGTTCATAAATTATATCCTTTATACATTCCACGTATGGAATGAACGAGTCATATCACTTTGAGGGGGCGGTAGTCTGCACTTCCTCTAATGAAATTATCGCATTTACAAATTATTGAAACCATAAAGGTATTTTATAAAAAGAAAAATAAATTAGAATAAATAAAACAAAATAAAAACATATATCATATATAGATACATTCCCATCATAATGGCCAGAATGATAGGTGATAGGAGATAATTGAACAATCATTATTTCATGAGGCAGTAGTTCGTCGTCCACTAAAACAGTATGTTCGTTACCCACTAGACAGAGGTGTGTGTAAATGTAGCTAGAATAATTCTCATAACAACATCCTTGTATATTCAGGATACTTTTCTTGTTATTAAATAATGGAATAAATAGATTTTAGGGGGTTGGAGAAGTAAATTAATATAAAAGAACTTAAGAGAAGATGTTAACATTAAATCGGGTAACTCCCTTTGGTTTGAACCAAAAGGGTCTCGTAAAGTGATTTCGACCTATGTTAAGGCTTCTAGGAAGAATAGAGCAATCTTGGGAGATTATTGGATTAGTGGTTGTATGAGTCAAGGGATTGAGAAGTGTTTAAAATGGGTAGGATGTGAGGGATTTTTATAAGGGAGACGAGGGTATCTTTTGGAATGTTTGAAAATATTATTTTATTATATAATGATTTACGGTTTTGAAAGGTCCAAAAATCATTAATATCTATGATAAGGTGGCCCATGTTCGAAATAAAATCATCCAATAAAAATTGGACATTTTTGGATAATGATTAAATTTTTATCTTCTTATTTATTTAAATCCCCCATTAATGATGTAAACAATGCATCATCATTATGTCATAAATAATTTTATTTCTTTGATGTCTAAAAATTATAAAAAAATTATCATGATGTATTAAATCTTGAAATATTTCTAAATAATATTTATAGTTGAAAATATAACTTAAATAACCCCATGTAAATTTTTTTATTAAAATAATACATGTTTCTGACATTTTTATTTTTACTTTAAATAAAAAGTTATAAATGTCATTATCTTACCCATGTGCCTCTATGGGGCCCCACAATTGACAAATGGATTGTCTTGGTCGTCCATTACTCATCCAATAAGGTTAGGACATGTGTCATGGTAATTTTTTATTGTTATAAAATTATTTTTACCTTAAATTAGCCTAATTACATTTAATCGTGGTTAGTAAAAGTAAAAAGATACTATTCACCAAAAATTATTTTCATCCCATTGAACCATATTTTACTTACTAATGATAACCATGTATGCCGTATTTTTATAATTAAATTCATAGATGTTGTAAAATTTCATTTAAATTACAAAGTCGGTTTTTTTAACTACTACTAAGTGGTTTCACTATTCATAAAAAATTGAAGGTTTTCAGAAAAATTTCAAAAATTCACTCTAAGATAAATTTGATATTCTAAATAAAAAAATGATGTCTATTTTACCAAATTCAATACACAGAAGTTTAATTAATTAATTTTATAAATAATTCCCATCGTTAAAACATAAAACGTATTTTTATGAAATAATAACCATCAAAAGATTGGTAATTATTAATGTCCAGTTTCTAATTGAAATTACGTATAGTGGGCAACATTAGGTTGAATGGTAAACATAAAATATATTTACACATTAAAACCAATTAAAAAGATAATATAACCATATAAATAAATTATATTAAAAGGCGGGTTTGAATTAAAAGACAACATTTCTTCACTATTCATTAAAAATGAACATTATCAGAAAAATATCAAAATTTCATCAGAAGTAAATTTTGATGTCCCGATTCTAAAGATGAAAACTATTTTTTCAAATAAAAAATTTAAAAGTGAAAAAAACTATATTTAAAAAGGGTTTACCATCAAAAGGTGGTAAATCTTCCATTTAAAGTAAATTATGCTTAAAATAGCTTCATTTACATTTTAAACCTCTGAGTTTTATTGGTGGAATTTAAAAAAATTTAACAAACATATATTATCATATATAATTTTGTTCTATTAATTACCACCAATACAATGACTAGGTGTTAAATACCATTTAAAATAATAATATTATATTATTTGTGTGCAATGTAAGATTTCAAAGAAACAAGTTTTTGCGTGTCTGGTATGCCATTGAATATAGAATCCCATTTAAAATAAAATTAATATTTAATTCAAAAATATTAATAAATATGAAAAATTCATTCTCCTTATTCTTCGGTGATGTTACAGTCTCCCCCCCTTTAGGAAATTGTGTCCTCACAATTTTATAATTGGGTTTGGAAACATCATTGAAAGTCACACATCAGAAAAAGGGTTAGTAAAACTATCACTTTAAAAGAAAGAAAGAGAAGTACAAAGGTCACCTGAGTTAACCCATACTAGGATTCCATTTTGGAAGACATGGATATGGATGAGAAAACAAAGGGTAATGTTCTGATGGAGAGTGATATAAAACATGATTAGAACAAAGTTAACCACCGTAAAATCATATACTTGTGATGTGTTACACGATGTTTGATCACCCAATAGGAAACGTACATAAAAAAAATTTCTTTTACATTTCTTTTCATAATTTTGAGGAATTAATTTACTATATTGAAAAAAATCATATGTAAATATACTTAAATTCATGTAGAGTTTCATCCTTTAATAACTTTCCACCAAAACTAATAGTTTCTCCAAAAAATGAGCATTCAAAAAGACTTGGTCACATCAAAAGCACAGTAATCATATTCTATATAATCACATAATCTAAAAAATAATAACTATATATTTTCCTTGTCTTTAGACATCAACTAAAACCAAAATGGTTAGTACGAGATCATATAATACCTCAAAAGGTTAATCCTTTATAAAATGAAATACTACAATTAATCTCCAAAATTCAACAAAAAGTACCCAAAGGTCAAAAAAGACCATTAAATTCAAAATCATACTTATAATTCTTCAAAATAATCCCAACTAAGTTTGAATCCCAATACTTAGAATGATTTAATAACATAGTCTTCCATAATAAATATTAACATTTATCTTTAAATAACATCGAATACTCGTAAAGCCTCATACTAAAGTGTAACTGACCTAATCACATATTCTCTATGATAGGTTAATCATTTTACAGAAATAACCCAAATCCCTATATGACCACAATAAATACATAGATTCTTAAAAAAATAAAAATTTCAACCATTCCTCCACAAATGAAATCTTGTAGTATTTTATTTTCCTTAGGCATATAGTACTCCAAAAGAGATAAGATCTTCCAAATTAACCTTTATCATTTAATCACCAAATCATTTTCCTATACTAAGGATATCCATTTAATAAAACATAATATCTCAAAATCAACTTATTCTTGATCTATAAAATCATTTAACTAAAAAGAATAAGTCATAATAACCATGGACTTCACGTAGGCCAGTGGTAGGCGATAAAACCCTATCACACTTTGGTTGTGGGTTTGACTCCCATAGCTTTGTCCGATGTGACAGGTTGTCACACGGTCTATGTGTTTTCCTTTTAATAAAACTAAAAAATAACCCTAACATTTTTTAACCTTAATGGTTTTCTTATACCTTTCATTTTTATCCCAACACATTAAGATAGTTCTGCTTGTATCAAGATAGGGATGTATTTTCTAGATAAACCACTTACTCCATACTCATCAAAATACCAAGAAGTTTTCCTATATTTAAAATTTTCTATAGGGTTATTACAAATGTTTTATTATAATAATTTCCATAAATAACTAATCTATCCTTTGATACCGGCTATAGCATCCCATCTTTTTAATACTTTACTTTTCATTACATTTTACAAATAGAAGATCTTTAAAGTCTAGTGTCTTGGAAATCCGGAATAAAAACAAGAAAACATAAACACTATTTTAAATCCCCTTTACAAGCATCTTGAAATGTTCATACTATGTACAATTAATTCATCTCATGTCCTGGAGACATACAATCAATGTAAAGGGTGAGCATAAATCTCTATAAAGAAAACAAGTGAAATAGTTGACATGTGATCTTGAGCAATATTCATAAAAACATAATATAGATCATAGAGTCATGAGAAATTGAAGAATAGGACAATCATAATAAAAATAATATGAACCATAAAATTAATATGTGGATACAACATTTATTTTATACATTCATGAACATATCACCAGGGTTTATCCCCATGGTGTCATAAAAATTACTGAGGTTATTCATCAAGGTATCGTGAAACGTGTCATCTATAGAGATTAATTCTTTACCCAATGCATTGAAGCACTATCAGGGCGCTCCATTAATATTTCTTTAATTTCATGTGATACACATATTTCATAATCAAAAATTTCATAAATAACCCATAGATAATAAAAGAAATTGGTTCATTTCAAAATCGTGACGTATTAAAAGTTCTTAAAAATAAGATCATTATGTCATTTATAACCCTTGTAAAGAGAGTGGGGGTTACATGTACGTCAATAAAGAATCAAATATGTCATGTATTTATAACTATTAACAAGAATATAAATGAAATAGGTATGGGTATTCACATAAATAAAATAAGATAATTTCTTTAAAGGAAGAGAGAGGACTTTCGAGATGAAAATTCTGTAGCATAACGACTATATAACATCTTTTTTGAAAACATTAAAAAGAGAGGGGACAGGGGTCACCCACTATAAATAACTCATAATACATTATGGGTATATAATAAAAAGAAATAATATCCTGGTATGGATATTTTAAAGAAATACCATAAGAAAATGAAACACAAAGGAAAAGAGAAGACACAATTTCTTTTACAAAAATTCGGTAGCCTAACGACATCACTTAAAAATTAAAAAAATCAATTGATGAGAGTGTAAATGTTCTCTAATAATTTGGACTTGGAATGAAAATTATTAAAGATAAAGAAGAACAATCCCCCACATAATAAAATGGTACTATAAGACATAACATAAATGAATTAATGACTTAAAAGAGGAGGGTGAAAGTTTCCCTTACCGATTTGGTAACTTCAGAAATCTACACCCCATGAAAGAAGGATCTTATAATGGATATGTAAACACCCATAAATTAAATTATATTACCCAAAGAGTACAATCATGGGAAGTACATAAACCATACAAAAGAAATAGTGTAAAATATACCATGAATCTCACAGGAATAAGAAGTGAGATTAAAATACCTTACCACGTTGTATTCAATCGAATCATATGACCAAAAATTAAAAACCACCAAAATAATAATAGAATACCATGAATATAAATATAATACTTAGAATTATATCCAATGTCAGTACAAAATACACCACCTGCTATAAAAAAGCGGTGAACAATGGAAATCTCACAGAATTAAAAGTGAGATAAGAATCCCTTACCACGTTTTAATCAATCGAGTCGTATGGCCAAAAGATAATAACCACAAATGATTCACATAATAAAATGAACACAAATATAATCATGATAATATATATCAAATAGTATTACACAATATACCACATGAAATAAATTAGTGTAGAACAGTGGAAATCCCATAGAATTAAAAGTGAGATAAGAAACCCCTTTCCTCGTTGTCCGACTTGACTCGGTCGTATGTTCCTTGAACATCCTGAACAATAAACAGAAGTTACTTTATACTTTATTAAGAATATTTTTTCAAGTTTATTATTCCTTTTATATTACTTATTACCTTTCTATAACAATTACTTAATTATTTGATCTAATATCGTACATTTTGTCAATGTTCACAACCTGAGTAAAAAATGAACTTGTTATAATTATAAATTATCCATGTGGTAAAAATTCCATTATATCTAGAATTATATTCATCATTTATATGTCATATATATCATATATATCCAGTATATATATGTATTTATAATAGTACATACCATTTGGAGATAAGAAATGAATTGCATAGTTCCTGGAGACGGTAAGCCGTACGCACGCATGAACGCTAATTTCATTTCTATTTTCTATTTTAATGAAATGAAAACATAGTGATTAATAGTTATATTATTATTTAAGTATAATATTTCTGTCATATATGTTACAGAAGTTCATAAATTATATCATTTTTATGTTCCACATATGGAATGAACGAGTCATATCACTTTGAGGGGGCGGTAGTCCACCCTTCCTCTAATGAAATTATCGCATTTACCGATTATAGAAACCATAAAGGTATGCTATAAGAAGGAAAATACAGAAGAATAAAGGAAAAATATATTATATATATCATATGTTATTATATTTCCATCATAATGGCCTCAATTATAGGTGTTAGGAGACAATTGAACAATCATCGTTTGGTGAGGCAGCAGTTCGTTGTCCACTGAAACAGTATGTTCATTACCCATTAGATGGATGTGTGTGTAATTGTATCTCAAATAATTCTCATAAAAACATCCTTGTATATTGAGGATACAGTTTTTTTAATAAAATAAAGGAAAAAAATAGTTTAGGGGATTGGAGAAGTAAATTAAAACAAAACAACTTAAGAGAAGACGTTACCTTTAAATCGGGTAACTACCTTGGGTTTCAACCAAATGGATTTCTTGAAGTGATTTCTACCTAAGGTAAGGAATATAGGATGAAGATAGAGATCTTGGGGGCTTATTGGAGCAGTGGTTTGATGATCCAAGGGCTTTAGATGTGTGAGAAATGGGTAAGAAGTGAGGGCTTTTTAAAAGAAAGAGGAGGGGCTCTTTTGGAACAAATGAAAATATTATTTTTATATATAATGATTTTCAGTTTCTAAAAATCCATAAATCATTGATGTCTAAGGTATGGTGGCCTAGGTTTTAAATAAAATAATACAATAAAAATTAGACAAGTTTTGGATATTATTTTAATTTTTAACTTCTTGTTTATTTAAATCATCAATTAATGACGTAAACAATGCATCATCATCGTGTAATAAATAATTTTATTTACTTGATGTCAAAAAATTAAAAAAAAATACCATGATGTAGGAAAAATTATTATCATTCCAATGAATATTTATAGTCTTAAATATAACTTACATAACCCCATCAAAAAATTGTTTTAGTAAAATAATACATGTTTATGACAGTTTTATTTTTACTTTAAATAAAAAGTCATAAATGTCATTATCTTACCCATGTGGCTCCATGGGGCCCAAAAAATAACCCAGGGATTGTCTTGTTTGGCCATTACTCATTCAGAAAGGTTTGGACATGTGTAAACTCAATTCATTATTATTATAACATTATTTTTACATTAAATTACCTTAATTACCTTTAATCGTGGTTAGTAAAAGTCAACAGATACTATTCACCAAAAATTATTTTCATCCCGTTGAACCAAATTTTACTTACTATTGAAAAACATGTATGTCACAATTTTGAAATTAAATTCACAAAAGTGGTAAAATTTTGTTTAATTGACAGTTTTTTTAACTACTACTTATTGGTTTAACTATTCATAAAAAATTGAAGGTTTTCAGAAAAATTCCAAAAATTCACTCTAAGATAAATTTGATATTTCAAATTCATGAATGATTTATATTTTACCAAATTCAAAACATATAAGTTTAATTAATTAATTTTATAATTAATCCCCATCGTCAAAACAAAAAGCGTGTTTTTAAGAAATAATAACCATCAAAAGATTGATACTTGTTGATGTGCAGTTTCAAATTGAAATTACATCCAACGGCCAACATTGGAATAAATGGTAACAATATAATCTATTTACACTTTAAAACCAATTAAAAAGATTATATAACCATATAAATAAATTAGTTTAAAAATCGGTTTTGAATTAAAATACATCATTTTTTCATTATTCATTAAAAATGAACTTTATCCAAAAAATATCAAAATGTCATCTAAAGTAAATTTTGATGTCCCGATTCTAAAGATGAAAATTATATTTTCAAATATAATACGTAAAAGTGAAAAAAAACTACATTTAAAAAGGGTTTTCCATCAAAAGGCAGTAAATCTCCCTTTTAATGTAAATTATGCTTACAATAGATTCATTTACATTTTAAGCCTCTGGATTTTATTGGATGAATGTAAAAACATTTAACAGAATTATATTATCACATTAAAGTTAGTTCTAATAATTCCCACCAATACAATGACTAGGTATTAACTACCATTTAAAATAATAATATTATATTATTAGTGTGCAATGTAAGATTTCAAAGAAACACGTTGTTGCGTATCAGGTACACCATTAAATATAGAACCCCTTTTAAAAAATAAATATTTAATTCAAAAATATTAATAAATATGAAAAGGTCATATTCCATTATTTTCTAGGATGTTACATATAAAGAAAGGCTAGTGGGTAAAGGATTCATACAACATCAATGAATTGACAATAATGAAACCTTCTCGCCAGTTTCCATGTTTTAATCCATAGGAATCATACATGCCATAGCAGCATACCCTGACTACGAGATTTGGAAGATGGATGTCAAAACAGTATTCCTTAACGGGAACCTTCACTAAAATGTCTATATGACACAACCCGAAGGGTTTGTTACACCAGGTGAAGCTAAACGGGTTTCCAAGTTGCAGAAATCTATTTAGGGATTAAAGCAAGCATCCAGGTCATGGAACATTCGATTTGATGAATCCATAAAGGAAGTTGGATTCATTAAGAATGAATATGAGCCATGTGTTTATAAGTGGTTTAATGGGATTGTGATCATTATCCTAGTAGTGTCTGTTGACGACATATTTCTTATTAGAAACAATGTACCAGTCCTACAGTCAGTTAAGGACTGGTTGAACAAGTGTTTCTCCATGAAGGAATTCGGTGAAGCAGCCTACATTCTAGGTATCAAGATCATTCGTGATAGATCCAACAGGCTGTTTGTACTACGTCTGGGTATATACATTGACCAAATACTAAAGAGATTAAGTATGGAACAATCCAAGAGGGGATTGGTTCTAGTTTCACATAGCCTTCATCTTTCTAAGAAAATGTGTCCTCAGTCACAACAAGATCAAGATAGAGTGAGTAAGATCCCATATGTTTCAGCTATAGGATCCATCATGTATCCCATGTAATATACCAAGTTTGATGTTGCCCATGCATTGAGCAGGGTAGGATGATATCATGCAGATCCATGAGAACATCATTGGACTGCTGCTAAGACTATCCATATGTATCTGAGAAGAACTAAGGATATGTTCCTGGTGTATGGTGTAACACCCCAGGTAAATAAAGAATATGACATTTTCATATTTATCCATATTTGTGAATAAAATATTAATATGACTTTAAAGGGGACGCTATGCTCGATGGCGTACCCAACACGCAACAACAAGTTTCTTGGGAATCTTACTTTGCACTCTAATAATAAAATTATATTATTTTAAATGGTAGTTAACATATAGCCTTTGTATTGGCGGGAATGGATAGAAATAACTGAAATATGATTATATATGTTTTTAAATTTTTTTACATTTATCCAATAAAATATAAAGGCATAAAATACAGAAAGAATTCAATTTTAGGCGTATATGCCCTAGTTTTCACTAAAGGTTCACTTATCGCCTTTTGATGGTGAACCGTCATTAAATATAGTTTTGTTCACTCTTATACATTATTTTGGACCAAATAAAACTCTTCTTAATAATTGGGACATCAAAATTTACTTTGTGTAAATTTTTGGTATCTTTCTGATAAAGTACATTTTATAATGAATAGTGTAAAATGTTGTATTTTAATTCAAAACCACTTTTTAATCTAATTTATTTATATGATTAGATTATCTTTTGAATTGGTTTTAAATTGAAATTAGAATATATTTTTACCATTAAATCCAATAGTGGTCTTTGTAAATAATTTCACTTTGAAATCAGACTTAAACTAGTGTCAATCTTTTGATACTTATTGTTTTATAAAAACATGATATTTGCTCTGACAACGGGAATTAATTATTAAATTAATTAATGTGACTTATATGTTTTGAATTTTGTAAAATAGACTTCATTTTTGAATTCTGAATATCAAATATATCTTAGGGTGAATTTTTGGTAATTTTCTGAAAAACATCAATTTTTGATGAATAGTGAAACCACTAAGTGGTACTTATAAAAACTGATTTTCAGTTTAAATGAAATTTTTCCATCATTGTGTTTTGAATTTTGAAAATCTGACATACATGGTTGTCATTAAGAAGTAAAATGTGGTTCAATGAGATGAAAATAATTTTTGGTGAATAGTAACTTTTAAGTTCTTAATCGCGATTAGAGGTAATTAGTGTCATTTAAGGTAAAAATGATATTATAAAAATATGAAAACACCATGACACTTGTCCTACCTCTATTTGATGAGTCATGGCCGACCAAGACAACCCATGGGTCGATTTAGGGGACCCTATGGATCCTCTTGGGTGAGAAAATGACTTTAATGCCTTTTTTTAAATAAAGGCGGAAATGACACTAACATAAATTTGTTTACTAAAACAATTTTTAGAAGGGGTTATACTAATCATAATTTTGTCTATAAATACTCTTTGGAAAGATAAAAATATTTCCTACATTAGGATATTTTTGTTATAATTTTTAGACATTAAATAAATTAATTTAATTATGACATCATGATGATGCAAAGATGACCTCATTAATGAATAGTTTAAATAAAATGAAACGCTAATATAAAATCTAAGACCTACACTTGTCCAAAAACTATTGGATGGGAATATTTCGAAGCCTTATCATCTTATCTTCGAAATATATCAATGTGGGACCTTATAAATTCGAAACACTTTTGAAAATAAAATAATAGGTTCATGATTTCCCAAAGTGCCCCTCCTCTCCTCTTATAAAAGGCCCCCACCTCTACCTCATTTCACACACTCCACAAGCCTTTGGATCGTCCATCCCCTGCCCATTTACTCTCTCCACATCCCTCTCCTCGTCCTAGAGGATTTCCTTTGGGCAGAAGCCTTTCAAAGGAAGCCTTTAGGCTCAAATCAAAAGGAGATACACTTTTAAAGGTAATTCATTCTCTCATGTTCATTTGTTTTATTTTGCTTCTCCAACCCCATAAAATCTTTTTATTTACTTTTTTTGTAACAACTCAAGTATCTAAAATCTACTAGGATGTTGTTATAAGATTTATTCGGGCTACCCTCACACACAACTACATCAAATGGTTAAAGAACATACGGTTTCCGTGGATGGTGAAATTCTGCCTCCCGATACGATGAATTTTCAATACTCATTTAACACCTTCAAAGGTGGCCACTATGATGTCACTATTTTTATATATGATATATAATATTTTTATTATTTCCTTAATATTCTGTATTTTTCATTTATGGCATACCATTATTGTTTCCATTATGGGTAAACATGATATCTTCATTTTAGGAAGTGCGGACTACCGCCCCCTGAAAGTGATTTGATTCGTTAATACCATATGTGGGATGTGTAAAGGATAAAGTTAATGATATTATATATGTTATTATACTGGAATTATAATATACTCTTATATAATTATGATTCCCTTCCAGAAATACGAAATAGAAATGGAAGTAGCGTTCATGCGTACGTACGACTTATCATCTCCATGAACGGTGCATTTCATTTCTTACCTCTAAATGTGATGTAATATTATAAATACAAGTATATGATGAATATATATGATATATATGTTATCCATATCATTAATATAATTCTGGATATAATGAAACTTTGACCAAATTAACAACATGTAAGTGTAAGAAGTCTATTTTGGACTTAAGAACCAAATACCGACAAATTGAACATTATTAACTTAAATGATTACATGATGTTCATAACATGGTATAAAAGGAATAATGAACTTTAAAAAGATTCTTAAGCATGTATAGATTAACTCAAGTTTATTATTCAGGAGATTAAAGAACGGTCGGGTCAAGTCGGATACGAGGTAAGGGATCTTACTCCTCTCTTTCATTTTAAGTACACTCTTTTATGTCATTCCCTCTAAAGCTCATCTTTATTGTTATTGGGATGTTATTTTATATTACACTCACTGTAATTTTTATGTTAATGTGATGAGAGACCCTATTCTCTCTCATCAATCCATTTTGGAAGTTTTGAGTGGCGCCGTTAGGCTGCCGAATTTTCGTAAGAGATCTCACCTCTCTCTTTCTCTTTATGTACTCCCCTTTATGTCACTTCTTTTAATGTCCTATTTGTTATGATGGGGGATGTTCTTCTATATTCCTATTTCAATAAAAATTAAGTTAATATGATGAGATACCCTATTTGATCTCATCAATCCATTTTTCTAAGTTTTATGTGGTGCCGTTAGGCTGCCGAGGTTTCATAAGGGATTTTTCATCTCACTTTTTTTCCCGTGAGATTTATGCTACATTTGGCACAATTTACTTTGATTGGTGCATGTACTTCCCATTATTCTACTCTTTGTGTAATATACTTTCGTTTATGAGTATTTACATCAATTATTTATTGTCCTTCTTTCATGGGGTGTATGTTTTGAAAGATACCCAAGTCGGTAAGGGAACCATTCACCCTCTTATTTTTTTAAAGACTTATTTTGTTGGGTATTTTAATTTACATATTGTTATGTTGGGATATGTTCTCATATATCCTTATTGATGTAAATTTTATGTCCAAGTTATGAGATACACTTTTTATCTCTCATCAACTCATTTTGATTTGATGCCGTTAGGCTGTCAAGGGAACTTCTTAACCCAATTTCGATTTCATTGGGTTCAACATGTAGTTATTGAATATGTCATCCTTTGAATATGTGTGAATGACCTTTGATTATTTTACACTTAATATCCACTTATATTTGGTGTATTCATTTGTCACACATAATTATGTAATTGATTTACCCTTAAACCAAGGATACCGTCTTTGTATGGGACTTCGTCTCAATCTCCTTTCATTGAGGCATATTTTATTTTATACACAACTTTATTTTATACGGTGTATAAACCCCTTTGAATTTTATGTTTATCCAAAAGGAATATTTTTTATATGAAGCATTTTACAAAATGACAAAAGGGAATGTTTTTTTCGTACGTATGCGGCGACAACGACTTCTCCGCCGCCGTGACCGTTATTTGGGTTTCGGCTTCCTCTACAAGCCATACCTTCTTTTTAAAAGAAAAATAAATATCATGTTTTACTTTTCTTTTATTTTGGTAGTGAAAATTGTTTTCATAAGGTTTTTATATCAATGTGTTGTATTGATATCTTGTGATTGAAAGGTGTAAATGTTATGTTTCCTTTATGCATGTTTTATGTGATACGATTATGTTGAGGTTCTTGGGCATTATTATGAAGACGGGTGGTTCCGTGATAAACTAAGTGCGGGTGAGCCCGATATAGCTCTCCAATGCATTGGGTAACATGAAGGAGTGAAACGTTAAGGTTTCTCCGAAGAGATTTAGGGAATATACTGTGATGGGTATTCCAAACGTAACCAAGAGGGTTACTCCCTACGTAAGAATGTTATTAATGCCTAAAGTTACCTTTTATGTCTTATGATTTCGATGATTTATTCTTGATTTGTTGAGGTATGTTAAAGTGCCTATGTTTTATGGGTAAAGTATGATTTCATTCTTATGTATATATGAACTCATGTTTCCTTTCCATATTTTTTATAACCCTTACTGAGCTTTTTATGCTCATCACAAGTTTTTGAAATGTCTTTCACAGGTCAAGGGAAAGGTACATTATGTGATGATAGTGTCAAGGATGTGTCAACAAAGAATCTGTGTTTTATTTTAATTATGTTTCCGTAGATGGGAAGAATGAATATTGTCTTTTATGTAACCACATTGTTTTAATGTTGAATGTAATGCAAGTTTCATGATCTAATTCTCTAAAACTCTAAACCTAAAAAGATCCCCAATGTGTAATCTTGTAATAACTCAAGATTAAGTAAGGTTTAAGGCTGTGGCCTTATAGTTGGTATCAGAGGTCGGTTTAGATTACTTTAAAGGTTAGGGTGTTCTTTAAGCATAAGTGACATTACCATAATGGTTAGGATTTCAGAAAGAGTCCTAGTTTATGATAAAGTGAATGAGTAGGTGTATCTTAGTGTTTACCTTACTCATTAGTACATGATGGTTTTGTTGATATACTCACACTGACATTTCTGTTTTTAGTGAATGGATGGATCTAGCAGGCACCAAAGAGACAACAGTTTTGAAGGAAACTGTGGTGGTTCTAGGATTAAGATACTAGATAAAATGGGGGATTCAATGAGGAAACTCATGGTTGTTCTAAACCAACTATCAAGGAGTCATGATCAACCACTTGAACCTTGGTATAATCTTTAATGCATAATGTACGAGAAGACCAATCGATGTGGAAGTTCAGGTAATAATTATAAAGGTAACCATTAGAGTTTATGTGATCCTTACTTTTGAGGTAATTATGGGTTACAATATGTTATGATGGAAGTGAAAGGCATAAGATAAAATTGAGGTTAAATTATTTTATGGTTATTTTTGATGATTTTATCCCTTTTTGGGGAATTATTTTAGAATTATATAGTTTTGGAAAAAGGACAACACGCAGACCGTGTGACTACCCGTCGCGTCGGACAAAGCTGCGGGAATCAAACCCACAACCAAAGTGCGACTGGTATTTATCGCCTACCACTAGACTACGTTAAGTCCCTGGTTAGTTTGACTGATTCTTATTAGTTAAATGATTTTATGAATTAAGAGTATGTTGATTTTGGGTTATTTATGAAAATGATTAACCTATCATGGAGGATATGTGATTAGGTTAATTACTTTTCAATACGAGACTTTAGGAGCAACTAATATTGTTTAGAGATAAATGTTACGATTTATCTTGGAAGACTATGTGACTAAATCCTTAAAATATTTGGGTTACAATCTTATATTGGTTTACTTTGAAGAATTTTATAGACAAATTGTTTATCGGATGGTCCTCGTTGAACTTTGGGTTTTGTTGGACAAATTTTGAGATTAAGAATAGTTTTTCTTTTTATAAAGGGTTATCCTTTTTGGATTATCTGACCTTGTACTAACATTTCTAGTTTTGGTTTTGGTTAATGCCTAAAGACATGGGATGTATATAGTTCTCTTTTGTGGATTAGTTGATTCTCTAGAAGTTGATTATAACACTCTTAATGTGAACAAGTCTCCCTAAATACTCATCTTTTGTAAAAAAATATGAGTTTGATTAAGGAATCTAGTAAAAGTTGAAAGTCAACATGATAAGTGATTATGTTTACTTATGAATAAATTCCTCAATAAAAAGTAACTTAAAACAAAAATGTTTTCTATTAACTTTTCCAACTGGGGAACCCAACACCGTTTAACCCATCACAAGTTTGTGATTTTCTTATTGTTAACTTTCTCCTAAACATGTTTTCTATCACCCTCCATCAGAACATGACCCTATGTTTTCTCCTCCATGTCCATGTTTTCCTACATGGAATCCTATTATGGGTTAACTCGGGTGACCTTTGTACTTATCTTTCTTTGTTTTAAAGTGATTGTTTTACCGACTCTTGTTCCGATGTGGGACTTTCAAGGATGTTTCCAAGCACAATTTTAAAAATTGTGAGGATGCAATTCCCAAATGGGGGGAAGGATGTAACACCCCAGGTAAATAAATAATATTTCATTTTCATATTTATCCATATTTGTGAATAAAATATTAATATGACTTTAAAGGGGACGCTATGCTCGATGGCGTACCCAACACGCAACAACGAGTTTCTTGGGAATCTTACGTTGCACTCTAATAATAAAATTATATTATTTTAAATGGTAGTTAACATGTAGCCTTTGTATTGGTGGGAATGGAGAGAAATAAATAAAATATGATTATATATGTTTTTAAATATTTTTACATTTATCCAATAAAAGATAAAGGCATAAAATACAGAAAGAATTCAATTTTAGGCGTATATGCCCTAGTTTTCACTAAAGGTTCATTTATCGCCTTTTGATGGCGAACTGTCATTAAATATATTTTTGTTCACTCTTATACATTCTTTTGGACCAAATAAAACTCTTCTTAAGAATTGGGACATCAAAATTTACTTTGTCTAAATTTTTGGTATCTTTCTGATAAAGTTCATTTTTTTAATGAATAGTGTAAAATGTGGTATTTTAATTCAAAACCTCTTTTTAATCTAATTTATTTATATGATTAGATTATCTTTTTAATTGGTTTTAAAGTGAAATTAGAATATATTATTACCATTAAATCCAATAGTGGTCGTTGGAATTAATTTTACTTTGAAATCAGACTTAAACTATTGTCAATCTTTTGATACTTATTGTTTTATAAAAACACGCTATTTTCTCTGACAGCGGGAATTAATTATTAAATTAATTAATATGACTTATATGTTTTGAATTTTGTAAAAGAGACTTCAATTTTGAATTCGGAATACCAAATATAGCTTAGGGTGAATTTTTGGTAATTTTCTGAAAAACTTCAATTTTTGATGAATAGTGAAACCACTAAGTGGTACTTATAAAAACTGATTTTCCATTTAAATGAAATTTTGCCATAATTGTGTGTTGAATTTTGAAAATCTGACATACATGGTTGTCATTAAGAAGTAAAATGTGATTCAATGAGATAAAAATAATTTTTCGGTGAATAGTAACTTTTAAGTTCTTAATCGCGATTAGAGGTAATTAGTGTAATTTAAGGTAAAAATGATATTATAAAAATATGAAAACACCATGAAACTTGTCCTACCCCTATTGGATGAGTCATGGACGACCAAGAAAACCCATGGGTCGATTTAGGGGACCCTATGGAGCCTCTTGGGTGAGAAAATGACTTTAATGCCTTTTTTTAAATAAAGGGGAAAATGACACTAACATAAATTGTTTTACTAAAACAATTTTTAGAAGGGGATATACTAATCATATGTTTGTCTATAAATACTCTTTGGAAATATAGAAAGATTTCCTACATCAGGATAGTTTTGTTATAATTTTTAGACATTAAATAAATTAATTTAATTATGACATCATGATGATGCAACGATGACCTCATTAATGAACAGTTTAAATAAAATGAAACGATAATATAAAATCTAAGACCTAAACTTGTCCAAAAACTATAGGATGGGAATATTTCGAAGCCTTATCATCTTATCTTCGAAATATATCAATGTGGGACCTTAGAAATTCGAAAAACTTTTGAAATTAAAATAATAGTTTCATGATTTCCAAAAGTTCCCTTCCTCTCCTCTTATAAAAGGCCCCCACCTCTACCTCATTTCACACACTCCTCAAGCCTTTGGCTCGGCCATCCCCTGCCCATTTACTCTCTCCACATCCCTATCCTCATCCTAGATGATTCCCTTTGGGAAGAATCATTTCAAAGGAAGCCTTTAGGCTCAAATCAAAAGGAGTTACACTTTTAAAGGTAATTCATTCTCTCATGTTCATTTGTATTATTTTGTTTCTCCAACCCCCTAAACTAATTTTATTTACTTCTTTTTTAACAACACCAGTATCTTCAATATACTAGGATGTTGTTATAAGATTTATTCGAGCTACCCTCTCACACAACTACATGAAATGGTTAATGAACATACGGTTTCCATGGATGGTGAAATTCTGCCTCCCGAAACGATGATTGTTCAATACTCATTTAACACCTTCAAAGGTGGCCACTATGATGTCACTATTTTTATATATGATATATAATATGTTTATTCTTTCCTTAATCTTCTATATTTTTCATTGATGGCATACCGTTATTGTTTCCATTATGGGTAAACACGATATCTTCATTTTAGGAAGTGCGGACTACCACCCCCTAAAAGTGATTTGATTCGTTAATACCATATGTGGGATGTGTAAACGATAAAGATAATGATATTATATATGTTATTATACTGGAATTATAATATACTCTTATATAATTATGATTCCATTCCAGAAATACGAAATAGAAATGGAAGTAGCGTTCATGCGTACGTACGGCTTACCGTCTCCATGAACGGTGCATTTCATTTCCTACCTCTAAATGTGATGTAATATTATAAATACATGTATATGCTGAATATATATTATATATATGTTATCCATATCATTAATATCATTCTGGATATAACGAAAATTTGACCAAATTAACAACATGTAAGTGTAAGAAGTCTATTTTTGACTTAAGAACCAAATACTGACAAAATGAACATTATTAACTTAAATGATTACATGATGTTCATAACATGGTATAAAAGGAATAATGAACTTGAAAAAGGTTCTCAAGCAATAAGAGATTAACTTAAGTTTATTATTCAGGAGATTAAAGAACGGTCGGGTCAAGTCGGATACGAGATAAGGGATCTTACTCCTCTCTTTCTTTTTAAGTACTCTCTTTTATGTCATTCTCTCTAAAGCTCATATTTATTGTTATTGGGATGTTATTTTATATTACACTCACTGTAATTTTTATGTTAATGTGATGAGAGACCCTATTCTCTCTCATCAATCCATTTTGGACGTTTTGAGTGGCGTCGTTAGGCTGCCGAATTTTCGTAAGAGATCTAACCTCTCTCTTTCTCTTTAAGTACTCCCCTTTATGTCACTTCTTTTAAGCTCCTCTTTGTTATGTTGGGGGATGTTCTTTTATATTCCTATTTCTATAAACTTTATGTTAATATGATGAGATACCCTATTTGATCTCATCAATCCATTTTTTGTATGTTTTATGTGGCGCCGTTAGGCTGCCGAGTTTTCGTAAGGGATTTTTCATCTCACTTTTATTCCCGTGAGATTTATGCTACATTTGCCACAATTTACTTTGAGTGGTGTATGTACTTCCCATTATTCTACTCTTTGTGTAATATACTTTTTTTATGAGTATTTACATCAATTATTTATTGTCATTCTTTCATGGGGTGTATGTTTTGAAAGATACCCAAGTCGGTAAGGGAACCTTTCACCCTCCTCTTTTTTAAAAGACTTCTTTTGTTGGGTCTTTTAATTTACATATTGTTATGTTGGGATATGTTCTCATATATCCTTATTGATGTAAATTTTATGTCCAAGTGATGAGATACACATTTTATCTCTCATCAACTCATTTTGATTTGAAGTCGTTAGGCTCCCAAGGGAACTTCATAACCCAATTTCGATTTCTTTGGGTTCAACATGTAGTTATTGAATATGTCATCCTTTGAATATGTGTGAATGACCTTTGATTATTTTACACTTATTATCCACTTATATTTGGTGTATTCATTTGTCACACATAATTATGTAATTGATTTATCCTTAAACCAGGGATACCGTCTTTGTATGGGACTTCTTCTCAATCTCCATTCATTGAGGCATATTTTATTTTATACAAAACTTTATTTTATACGGTGTATAAACCCCTTTGACTTTTACGTTTATCAAAAATGAATCTTTTTTATACGAAGCGTTTTTCAAAACAACAAAAGGGAATGTTTTTGTCGTACGTATGCGGCGACGACGACTTCTCTGCCGCCGTGACCGTTATTTGGGTTTCGGCTTCCTCTACAAGCCATGCCTTCTTTTTAAAAGAAAAATAAATATCATGTTTTACTTTTATTTTATTTTGGTATTGAAAATTGTTTTCATAATGTTTTTATATCAATGTGTTGTATTGATATCATGTGATTGAAAGGTGGAAATGTTATGTTTCCTTTATGCATGTTTTTTGTGATACGATTATGTTGAGGTTATTGGGCATTATTATGAAGACGGGTGGTTACGTGATAAAGTAAGGGCGGGTGAGCCCGATATATCTCTCCAATGCATTGGGTAACGCAAAGGCGTGAAACGTTAAGGTTTCTCCGAAGAGATTTAGGGAATATACTGTGATGGGTATTCCAAACGTAACCAAGAGGGTTACTCCCTACGTAAGAATGTTATGAATGCCTCAAGTTACCATTTATGTCTTATGATTTCGATGAGGTGTGTTAAAGTTCCTATGTTTTATGGGTGAAGTATGATTTCATTCTTATGTATATATGAACTCATGTTTCCTTTCCATATTTTTTATAACCCTTAATGAGCTTTTTATTCTCCTCCCAAGTTTTTGAAATGTTTTTCACATGTCAAGGGAAAGGTACATGATGTGATGATAGTGTCAAGGATGTGTCAAGAAAGAATCCATGTTTTATTTTAATTATGTTTTCGTTGATGGGAAGAATGAATATTGTCTTTTATGTAACCACTTTTTTTAAATGTGGAATGTAATGCAAGTGTCATGATCTAATTCTCTAAAACTCTAAACCTAAAAAGATCCCCAATGTGTAATCTTTTAATAACTCAAGATTAAGTAAGGTTTAAGGCTGGGGCCATATATATGGAGGAGACGAGGAGCTTTTCATCAGAGGGTATGATGATGCTGGTTTTCAAATAGATCATAATGATCTGAAGTCACAGTTTGGATTTGTTTTCTGTTTCAATGTAGGAGCTGTGAGCTAGAAGAGTAAAAATTACATAGTTTCCACCGATTCTATAGCAGAGTCTGAATATATAGTAGCTTCTGATGTAGCCAAGGAAGCCATCTGGATTTGGATCGTTTTCTAGGATCTTGATGTGGTGCCTATTAGTAAGGATCATATCACGTTGTATTATGATAATAATACAACGGTGACTCTTGAAAAAGTACCAAGGGTACATCAATGGACAAAGAATATACTGTGGAAGTATCACTTATTGAGGGATTTTTATCAAAGGGGTGAAGTTTCAGTGAGAAGAGTGTCCATGGAAGAGAACGTGGTGGACCCCATGACTAAACGCCTATCTCAGTAGAAGCATGAATATCATGTGAGAGTCAGCGGGTTAAAAGTTGTTAGTAGTTGGCTATTGTCCATGTGGGAGTCTGTTGGATTTGGTGGACTACAACCAACTAATTTTTACTTTATTAATTAATAAATACCTTATCACTTCTTGATTATTCTTCTGCGTGATAATGCATGTGATAATTTCCTAAGGATAACTGTTTCATTAAAGGGTCATAGCAGATCCTTGCTTTGATGAGAACCTGAAAGTGCCATAACACTGTTCTGGAATTTATGTTCTATGTCTGGATGAAGTTATTTGAGGTAAAAAAATAATACAGGCCCTTAGGGGTGAGGACTCATAAAACATTTAGGCACCTACTCATGGAGTGCACCCCTGGTAATATCCAGGGGGATATTATGAGAACGAGACCTGCCAGTATAAAATCTACATTTCATAGTGTCATTGGATGTTCCTATCTGTGGATGTGTGTATTGTTCCTTAGACTTTAATATTATTATTAATGGGTATTACAAGTCATTCACTTAGATTTATTATCAAAAACTATGACGACACACTGTTCATAGTGAGGTAGGATGCATTGGGTGCGTCACGTGTAATACTACATTAATTGATAATGCAATAAAGGATTTGTCCCTTCTGTTCCATAACATTAGTAGATATCTTAGGCCCTTCAATGGAATTTATATAGCCTAAATAAATCCATGGACATGGTGATTAAAGGGAAAGTTCAATTCTGGGAAGTCAAAGAAAGAATAATCGAGCAAATGGGTTGATGGCACTACCATGCAACTTGCTTGATATGAGATATCACGATAAAGGGATTACATTACAAAGTAATCATTCGTATGAGGTGAAACGTCAATGTGACATAAAATTTTTTCTATTGGGTACCTTGATCCATTGCTAGACAGTAATCTTGGACTTTAGGGAAGCCCTCCTAATGCCAATGAGAAAGTAGCCTAGAGGGTCACACACTACGTGTATCCATGTATCTCAATTAGAAAAAATATTATTCTCATATGTGGTTTAATAATTATTCAGTGAATCCTAAATCATTTTAATGTTGGAGGGAGAATAAAATGAAAAACATGATATACACTCCGTGTACATTGAATGTACATGCCGTGTAGTTTTATTTTTGGAAAGGAAATGAAAAAGGAGTACACACCTTGTATTAATGATTACACACCGTGTAGTTTTTCCCGTCAGGATTTTGAGGAAATAATATCACTTTATTAAATGATATTTATTATAATCAGCATGGGTGCTTCAGAAGGAATTATTGATTCGACATGGGGGTTTTCAATAAGAGTTAATGAAATAAATAAAACACGTTATGTGTTTATTTATTATCATAACTCTATAACCTCAAACAAAATTATAAATATCCTAATAACCCCAACACTTTTATCTAATTGTTGTGCACAAAAATTCTAGAGAAATATCACAATGATGAAATAACTCATTCCTCCAAGAACATTCTCAAGATTGATAGAGATCATCCTCCATCAGATTTAAGGCAGACAACGCAAGCAATGTCTTCTCCACGATAGCACCCAGAGATTCATTTTCCTACTTCCAGAGATATTTGGTGCATGTGTGGATCACTACCAGAGGAAGTCTACACTTGGATTCTGCGACACATCAAAGAATCACATCGGAATGTGGTCATAAATATCACTAATGAAAGAACACCACAAAAGGCACTTCTTGTCAATTAATTAAATTAATTACAATCAATATGTGATGATCCCTTTTTGTGGTTCCAGGACTATTCTTCTTCTTTGTTTATTTTTGTGATTCGATCCATGGAGTCTACCGTATATCATCGTATTGGTACAAGATTGATCATTTCTAATGAAAACAAATCCAAGTGGGAACATCCACCCACGAGCTTTCGCTGCGCCCAGGACCTTCAATGTGCAATAATGATGATTAAGGTAAGGGTCACTATACAAGTCAAGAAACAACAAACAATGCTATAAAAATTCTTCGATTGAATTTTTTAGAACCTTAGGATTGAAGGATAATAGTAAATTCACCAAAAAAATGTTAGTACACGATAAACTCCCACATTGAGATATGTTGTTGATAAGGGTTTTGTTCCAAGAATTGAACAAAAGCCAAATCCTTGAATCCATATGCCAATTATATAAAATATCACCAATAACCTAATTATACAATTCAAAACCCCATATATCTGTCTAGGAATTCATTAATATAAATATAAAAAAAATCCTTCTACCCATTTTTACAATATGTTGAATATAAATATTAAATAAATACAAACCGATGACTGAAATGCCTCGTGTCTATGGAATACTTGTTTCATAATACATTAAAGTGAAACTAAAATAAAATTATTTTATTTTAATCACTATAATGATATCATAATATCCTTTAATATCATTAAACCACATAGGATAACCTAGGTAATTCATAAACAAAAGGGGTGATCTATAAATTTTAGTAAGATATTACCCATGATAATGAAGAACATCATATGAGTTAAAAGGAATGACATTATATTATTAAACGAAAGTATAATAAATAATCAAAGGGGAATAAAATAAATAACATGTATTCATAAGACCATGAAAACATAGTAATTTTGAAGAAATATAAAATATAACATAATTATATGTCAAATATAACTACCAAGACAATATCACATGGTGGAAAAAGTCCCATATTGGATTAGGTTTACTCCCTATCCCATACATACTATATCATGAGACAAAACAGTTACCCAATGAAATGGAGATATATCTAGGAACAATAATCATAAAATGTACTATATTAGGTGTTACACAAAATGAAATAAATCAGAAGTCATGAAAATAATAATTACCTATCAAAAGAAATGGGTTGCATATCTTGCCTCATATCATAATTAAATGATATATCATAAAAATTCCAAAGAGAAGAAGGAATTAAATATTTTTTATGTCATAATTTAGTATATAAACATAGGTCTCAAAATATATAGTTCATGTGAAAAATAATAATGATAAAGGGTGGAGAATTGGGTATAGAAATTACCATTCAAATTGGAGTTATAAGTAATTAGTTAAATAATTTTAGAGAAATAATTAATACATAATTTTCATTGAAAATTTGACGTAAAACATAATGTTTATACCTAAAAAGGTCAATTATTTAATTAAATTATTAATGTTAATAAATAATTTAAATTATTTTTATATAAAAGGATAAAGGGATAAAAAAGTTCCCCTTAATGAGGTTTTATTTTAAAAAAGGAATTTGAGAATTGAACATAAGGCATGTATTACCCCGTAAAATGGAGAATAAGATATGTATATATGTAATTTGAAAATATACATGATTTAAAATTATTTATTAACATAAAATAGACAGATAAAGTGAGTTATAGAGGGAAATGTCATAACCCAAAGAAAAATTGTGATTTAGAGGGATCCCTTACCTTTGGGTCCCAAATTGTTCTTAAATTTCACTTAATATCCTGTATAATAATATTAAACTCATGAATTAATTAATTTAGATCCTTTTAAATGTATATTATATTTACAATAACTATATTATGTTCATTTACAACCATTTTAGAGAGATATAGAGCTTAATTTCACTATTTTGGGGGTGTTCGTCTCGTGGTTCCAAGGCCGGATAACCTGTGTATAACAATTGATGTCCTTATAAAATAGGAATATAACTACATAATTTAAATGAAATATTATTTATGTACTCATTAATTTAAATTTCCCCCAATATTATTTTAACATAGGAACAATTCATTTAGAAAAAACATTAACATTATATGGTTAGTTCATTTATGCGGTTTTGCCGAACGTCACAAACTAACAAACTATTATTTAACTAAATGATTATTAAAACAGTAAAATTCTTGAAATAAGTTATAATAAATTATTATAATCATATTTAACCATAAAATGTTTTTCATAACCTACCTGGTAGGCGGTGGAGAAAAACGAAGTACGTTGTTCATGGAGGCGGTAAACCGACCATTTTAAAAAGAATGTTTTTCATTTTAGAATCTAAATAAGGGATAATATAAGATTAATATTAAATAATAATAGTAATATATAAATATATTTAGGATAATTATGTTAATATGTTTATGTATATGGAGAACATAAGGGGTGGTAGAAGAAGTCAAAATTTAAAAGAAATTCAGTTTAGTGTTTAACTCTCCCTTTGGATGTCTTATTTTAGGCTACCCCTTGAGGTTCATTGAAATGGTATTTGGATGAAACCAAAAGAACTAGGTCATGCGGTAGAGGATTTGGGAGTGAATTAGGTGGAAATTTGTCATTCTTCCAGGCTTAGAAGTTATGAGGAGAAAGGGTGATACTTATAAGGGGAGGAGATAGGTGTTTTTGATTATTATATACATTATTTTATTATTTTGGATCATTAATACAAATATTATTGATAATTGTGAATATATACAGTAAATGGAGCATTTGATTACAAAATATTAGGTGACTACATCATCAGTGACTCAATAAAAAACGTTTATTTAGCTTATAATGTTAAAAACTATATTTTACCATATTTCACTATTCCTAAAAAATCATATATTTTAGAAAAAACCATAAATTAACCCTAAACATTTCTTGACATGTAAATTTAGATAATTAAATAAATTTAATTTAAATACTTTTAAAAATATGATACTATAATTTTTTTTTAAAAAAAATCATAATTTATTTGAAAAATAATAATTTCAATATTATGATCAATTTTCTAACCCTTTGAAAAAATTACTTATGGTCTCATAAAATTATATTATCATTATAATTAAACATAATTTTAATTCATAAATAATTTTTATGAAAAAATATATTTTAAATTTGTATATTTATTATAAAAATATAATTAAAACATTTATGTTTTATAAAAATAAAAACAACTAATTTATCAATTTAAGGAATTTATTTACTTGTACCATGGTTTAAATATATAATTTTTTAAGATAAATAAATATTATTTTACACTTTACAAGGTTTTTCTACTATTCTTATTACTAAGTTACTATTCTTAATGACTATTTTACTATTCCAACAGTTGGGTTACTATTCCAATGGTCAGATTACTATTCAAAGATACAAATTTGTACCGCTCATATGGGATCCCTAACTTATATAAATCCACAATATTTCATTAATTATGAATCCAATTCAATTTTCTCTAATGTTTATATATATATTTTCTTTTCTAAGATTAAAATTTCATTACCAAAATTCTACTTTATTTATATAACGTTGATCAGAAGTGCATTTATTTTGTTGGATCGAATGGATCAAAATATTGATATTTTGGGTATCTTATTTTGAATTTTTTATCAAACTTCAAAATTCTCAATTATTATGGAAATATTTTATCTGTAAATTTTATTTTCAAATTAATATAATAATTTTTTTTGGTTTCATCCTACAGTGCATGTGATTTATATTACATTACTAAATATAACACAAATATAAACCACATCTCTGATTCGATCAACAATCTCAATGGGGAAAATATACCTGGGACTTAGATTATATTTATCCCAAAATATCATGACTTTATTCCAGGATTAAATATATATATATATATATATGAACTATTTATCTCTTACCTAAAACTATAGGTGTTGTTTATGATTGAAATTATAGATCTTCTATCAACTCTGAATAACAGTAGTGTTCCGTTGAATGGTCTTGAACTTTTCTACCATATCCTCAACAATTTCAAGTCCCAAAAACTTTTTTTCCCCAACTTCACCCAATAATATAGGTCTTCTATATCTCATCCCATAAATGGATTCATATGGATCAATTTGGATTTATTATTTAATTGTATTATTGTTCAAGAACTTGACTAGTCGAAGATGTTTATCTCATCCTCTTTTAAAGTCCATCATTCATGATCTCAACATGTATTCCAGTTTCAGGATAGTCTATTCATAATAACCATTTTTTTGTGGCTAATAATCCATAATTAAGTTCAATTTAGTGTTTAGAGAATATCAAATACTTCTCTAAAACTTAAAGGTAAATCTATATCTCAGTCAGATACACTCGATAGTTATTTCTATATAACCTCAAAAATTCTCAACTATATATCCTTCAAAATTTATCAAGTGAGAAGTCCTATTGATTTAGAATGAAATGAGCAGTCTTTGTAAGATGATCCGCCTAAAACCATATATAATTATTTCATATTGATTTATTTAGAAGAACAATGACAATGTCCATGGTGATGTTTCCCAATTTCCGTGTGGGTATGGGTAATGGTTGTATTATCCCCATGGACTTTTTCCTTTCTGCCTTCACTTAATGACATACCAAACACTTTGATGTATATCTTATGATCACCTTCTTTATACTATCCCATGAATGTTTCTCTCATATATCCCAATACATATTTTTTTATTGGGTGGATGGAGAAGGTTGATCTATGTACGTCATTAAATAACTCCTTCTGTATCTTTATATTTGATGGTACACATAATATTTACCCAAATATTACAACCCCTTCATAAATTTTGAACTATGAGGATTTCCCTTTTCTTATGGCTTAAAATTATTATGAATTTCCACATAATATCTTTGAGTATACTTTATATAATCCAAAAGGGATAGTTAAGAAATAATTTGAGAAAGGAATTATGAATTTTTTCCTTTATGATTCCCATTTCTGTCCTTTTCATGTCTCGGATAATGATATCAACTTAATTCCCATCATTCATATGGTCACATGATCCTTTATACTTATAGATTCTTACACTTTGATTTCTTTCCCAGGATGGTATTGTATTGAGTAGTCATATTCCTTGATCATTTCTAACTATATTCAATTTTTTCATATTGATCTCCATTCATGTGAATATATATTTGATGCTATTATAATCATTATATATTGCACACTTCTTCAAATAGATATAGTGAAATAAAATATTCAATCTGAATTATATTGCGTCAAAATATATATGATGTGTTGGATATTTATCTTTATAAATTCCAACCACCTTGAGGCATAGGATATCACTTTATCATTCTTCATCAGTACACAACCAAATCCCATCGTTAAAGCATCATTGTATACCGTGAAAAATTACCATGGTGAAGTTCTAGGAGATATAAAACCTTTTTCAAGATTATCATATAACTGTGTATTTAGTTCTTCTAAATCAATAGTGTCCATTATTTAATGATTATTGAATATGTTCATATATATAGTATTAAGTTCAACTGAGAACCGAATATCCGATTCAGTAGAAAGACCAAAAAATTCATTAGGCAATACATCAATATATTCCATCATAATGGTCATTTATTTTAGAATGATTATTATATTTGTCACAATCATTTGAGCTAGATATGCTTTCTCATAAGGAAATAATATCCACACTTGAGATGAATATTACAGAGGTGATTAATCCTCTTCCTTACACTAGTACAAAATTGGTGGATTACTTGGGATGTGAAGAGTGATCTCCCCCTCCCCATAGTTGATGTTTCCCTTATATATAGAAAACTAATCCATTCCCAATATAACATGAAATTCCACTAAATAAAGTAAGAGAATGGTTTTTGGAATATTCGATCTGAAAACATTGACTGGGGAGGTTTTATATGATTGGGATGAAATAATTTCCCCATTTAATAATCTTAATGATAACTCAACCTCCATGTTTTTATCTGGTGCTTGAATAGTTCTACTAGGCTTTCAATATATGAATGGCTGTGTAGAAATATAATAATATAGGAAATATCAAGCTCATCAATTGATAATGATGGTAAATTTAGCTATTTGATTCTGGTTCTAGTAATATATGATATCTAAAATAAACACCGGGATAGGAATACCCAACCTAATAAGCATATAAAAAGGGAAACTGTACACTAAGAAGGAATAATTCATAAATGAAATAAAAATCCAAACTTACAAGTATCTAGGTTTAAAACTATTACATCCATGGTAACTACCCGATTATTTTTTCTAACCAAACAATCTATTCTTTTTCCTCATGAAATTCAGTAAAGAGTTTTTTAATATGCTAAATCATATCCCCCGGGAGTGTAAAACCTGGTGTGCAATAATGCCTCTTTATCATGCACCAGGTAATGATTGAGTTAATACCCATTGTAACTTTTTTTGGGTTATTATAACTAGTGTAATTTTCTCCATATACATAAACACTTGTAGTATCTATATAGGGATGCATTTTCCGGAAAATAACTCACTCTATACATAACCAAAATTTTATGATATATTCTTATACTTAGACTTATCTAAAGGATTCAAAAACAAAGTATTCTTATCCTTATAAAAACAACTGGACATTAATATGATACCTACTATAGAGACCCAATCCTTTTATACATATTTTACATGATTTTTAACATAAATATCCAATAAATACAAATCAGGGATTAAAAGGCCTAGGTTATTTGGAAGATCTGGTTCAGAATACAACAAAGTGAAACTAAAATATTTTTTTATTTTAATCTCTATAATGAGATCCTAACTTATTTTTATCTCCTAAAATGTATAGTATAACATGGGGAATATTGAAAAAAAGGGGTGAGTTAAAAATCCTAGTAGAGGAATAAACATGATAATGAAGTATAACATATGAGTCAAAAGGCATGTAATGATATCATAAAAGGAAAGTCTCGTGAAAAATTATAAGGATACAAAACATAAATAAAATTTATTCATAATATCCTGAAAATATATGAATTTGTAAAAAACACAAAACATGACATAAGCTTAAGTTAAGGCTAACTTCCAAGACATCATCACATGGTGGATACAGTCCCATATTGAATTATGTTTACACCCTAACCCTGTACATACCGTATCATGAGAAAAAAATATTACTCAATACTTTGGAGACCAAGCTAGGTGAACCCATCATAAAATGTGCATGATTATGTGTGAAACATAAGGAATTTGATTATAAGTTCTAAACATAATAATTATTCATGGGAAGAAATGACTTTCATAATCTTTCATCATGTCACAATCAAACGATATTTCATAAAAATTACAAAGAGAAGAAGGAATTAGTTATTTTTGGATGTTAAGATATAAGTATAGAAGTATAGGTCTCAAAACATGTTTTCATTTCGAAAAAAAATTATTATAAAGGGTAGATAATTGGGTATAGAAATGAACATTCAAAATGGTTTTTTAAGGAATCAGTTAAAGACATTTGGAGGATTAATAGCTATGGAATTTTCTATGAAAACTGGATGTAAAGATAGTGGTTATACATTAAATATTACTTTATTTAATGAAATTATGAATAGGAATATAGACCTTAAATGAGTAAATCATAAAGGGATAAAGGGATAGAAAAGTTTTACTTAATCAAGTTTGATTTTATAGAAGGAATTTGAGAATTGAACACTAGGAATGTATTATACCATAGAAGAAACCACTAATAAGATAGGTACATATATAAGATACGTATATATAAAATCTAGAATCATTCAATAACATCAAATATATATATAAAGTGAGTTATAGAGAGAATGTTCATAACCCAAAGAATAAGGGTGGTACAGAGAGATCTCTTACCTGATGTTCCAGAATAACTATGTACTTTCACCTAAAGTCTTGGATAATAAAATTATATTCATTAATTACTTAATTAAAATACTTTATATCTATATTTTAATTATTATAATTTTATATTTTTCATTTATAACCATTTAATTTAGATATAAAGCTTAATTTCACTATACTAGGAGCGTTCGACTCATGGTTCCAAGGTTAGATCACTTATGTATTATTAAAGATGTTATTTACAAATGGGAATATATCTATACAAGATAAATGAAATAATATTAATTTAATTTAATAAATTTCATTGGTCCCAAATTACCTTTTGTGTTCTAACATAGGAACAATTCCTTTAGTTAAAACGTCAACGTTATATGGTCACTTCATTTTGGTGATTTTGCCAACAATGACGATCTAAATTATTTTATTTTGTTAAATGACTATCAAACCATTAGAATACATTAAATAAGTTTTAATAATAAATTTATAATCCTATTTTTCCATAATATTGTTTCTATAACTAGCCTCAAAGGAAGTGGAGAAAAACTAAGTAGGTTGTTCATGGAGGCAGTGAACCAACCATATTGTAAATAACATTTTGATTTTAGAATAAAAAAGGCAGGGTAGAATATTGATATTAAAAAATAATAATAACATATTAGTATATTTAGGCTAATTATGTTATAATTTCTACATGTTTGTAGAAAATATGGGGGTGGTATAGGAAGAATAAAATTAAATGAAATTTAGTTTAGAGTTTACCTCTCCCTTTGGTTGTAGCTTTTTAGGCTACCCATTAAGGATATTTAGAATGGTATTTGGATGATTCCAATAGCACTAGTACATGGGGGATATTATTGGGAAGACAATGGGGAAGAAATTTGGAATGTTCTAAGGATTTTATGTTTTGAGGAGATGAGGTGGTATTTATGAGGGGAGGAGACAAGTGTTTTGGAATATTAAATTCATTAGTTTATTATTTTGGATCTAGACTATTTAGAATATTTATTATTATGAATATATAAAGTATGTGGTACATTTTATTTTAAAATATTGGGTTCTTACACCACCCATGACTCAAAAAATAATGTGTTTGACTTATAATGTTAAATACTTTCTTTTACTATATTTCACAATTCACTAAAAATTAAACAATTTAAGAAAAACAAATAAAATCCCACCTAATATTTTTTTCACACATAGATCAAAAAATGAAATATATTTTCTTAAAATAATTTTCTAAATATGAGGAAATTAATTTTAAATTAAAATAATTACTTAATTGAAAAATATAAATTTTAATATTATAATCAATTTTCCTACCCTTTGAAAATTTACTTATAGTTTGATAATATTATCTTATAATTATCATACATCATAATATTAATTTCTAAATATATTTTATGAAAATAAATTTATTTTAAATAAGTATATTTATTATAAAACTTAAATTAAAACATTAATGTTTTACAAAAATAGATGCAGTTAATTTATCAGTATTAAACCATTTATATACTTGTATTATTGTTTAAATATATCATATTTTAATTTTATAGGACATATAAATATTCTTTTACACTTCTATATGTGAGGTTAATATTCTAATGGTTAGGTTACTATTCCAAATAGTCAAACTACTATTCCAAAATCCAGATTACTATTCTAATAGTCATATTTTTAATAGTCATATGGCTTACCGAATTTCTATAAATACCTCATATTTCATTAATTATTCATCAAAATCTAATTTATGTTAAGGTTATATATATTTTCATTTCCAAAATGAATGTTTATTTCAAATATTCATATTTATTTTTATAACATTATTTATGAGTGTGATTATTCTGATAGATTGAGCTGATCCAAATTTTCATATTTTAGTTATATTATTTTATATTTTTTATCCCAGTTTAATATTTTAAATTATTATGGTAATTTTATTCTTTAAATTTAATGTTCAAATTAATATAATCAAATATTGTTGTTTTCTTCTTGTAGTGAATATGATTTTTATTACATTACTAAATATGAAGCAATTATAAGAAGGAAAAATTACAATCATTAAATTTTGAATTGTTAAAATCTTATGGATTTATATTAATGATAATATGAGATAATTGATCATGATAAAATATAAAATTACCAAATTGGATGTACAAGATCAAACATGTGTTCAGATGTCGGAGGAGTTGGAACGAGAGAGGAGAGTCCAAAAATTCCAAGAGAGAGACTAGGTTTCAGAGTTGTAGGAAGAAACATGGATGATAAAAGAGGACATTGGGTCATTAAATCACTTATATTTGGATATATTCATGTTTTCAATTAAGGATTCACATTTTGAAATCCTAGGAAAACAGATACGCTGAAAAAGTATAGCCTCGGCTCAAAAAACCAAAGAACTATTCATGATGTGAATTTGAATTTCGCATCATAAATATATTACATATTATAAAGTGTAGTTTTACAGCTGCTTTCCAAAATCCATAAACATCATGAATATCCATTCATGATGTGAACCTCTTTGAAGCCAAAAATTATATCCTTTCTCCCATTTTCTCCCTCAAACTCTCCAAATAAGCCTCAACTCATTTAATTACACCCTTAATATTTTAAAAAACATTAATGAGGTGTAACTTGAGATTGAGGATGTTATTAATATCTCACATTAATAACTTATCTTCTTCTAGAGGATTATTTATAGGTCTTCTTGAATAACTTGATCCAATGTGCCCAAATATCGATCTGTCACTCCCATGTTTCTTACTAAAAATTCATGTGCTTCCAAGGAAATCCAACAAGAGGAATGGTATTTCCTTGTAATATATTCTCATTTTGGTCCACTGTTTGAATATATCACTTCTCAAAAGATGAATCTGATGCTAGATCAACATCCTAGCAGTTGAGCACATGTGATGGATTAGGATCGTACTTCTGAAGTTGAGACTCATCGAATATATTGTGAATACCTTGAGACAATGTAGGATGCATAGACTATTAGGACACAATCCCAAAGAATTTGATGATATTTAATGGCCCAACATATCATGGGGTTGAATTTCCTTTCCTCTTTACATATCTATTACCCAAGAGAGGGGACACCTGTAGTAAAACATGTCACCTACTAGGAACTCCAAGTGTTATCTACTTTATTCCGCATAAGACCACTTCCTATTATGATAAAAAAACCATACCTGAATCAACCAAAATAACTTCGAATGGGTACCCATCACCTTTTTTAAACCACTCCAAAACCATGAGGTAAACAAGTAATCTCTATAAAATTCCACGATGTAAATAATTTCATGAATTCACATGATCTTTCTAATATATGGCCTACCAATCACATCCATTGAGTATATCTCCCAAATTGGTATGTGGTGAATACCTTAGTCAATTATTCCACAACCACCTAAATAGTGTATCGACCTCTCAGGGTCCTAGGTAACCCTATAACAAATTGTTTTATCACCTAATCATACTATCACATAGGAACTGGAAGTGGATGGTGTTATCATCTTTGTCTAAAATGCCCAAACATGATTTCTTGAAAACTTAGACAATGATAAATAATGGCTCCAATGAATCACTTCATGTTGGGAGTCAAAAATATCTACTTGACATTGTGATACATATTGGTCGACCCTAGGTGAACTGACCTATGTGAAGCATGAGAGGCCCTCATTTTCTTATCTATAATAGAATATGGAACCATAACCCTTCTATAAAGCATAAGAACCCCATGTCTATCCAAATACCAACATGAAATAGAGCCAGTTGCTGCCAAACTTTTTCACTTTATGAGACACTCCAGATCAGGATTTTGATTAACCATTACTCATTATACTAGTGAGGAAGTGATCACTAAGGGTCTAAAAAATTTTTCCCCTCAGGCAACAGTTATGCCCACCTTCCAGTCTACCGACAAATCCATGATCCTCCATCTAGCTTCTAAGGTCCGTCCTCTCAACTTCTACATATTTTTTCTCTAAACATATACTACCACATTGGTTTTTTTGAAGAGAACATTCCATATAGAAGGTGAACATATTCAAATACTCTACCTAGTTTTTATAATAAACATTCTCGTCAGGTTGGGAGAAAATATACCTCAGACTCTTATGGTCCGTCTACATGAGAAATCTATCACTAAAGAGATAGTGTCACAATATTCCAGTGTATGGATCCCAACCGCTATTACTACTAGAAAAAGGAATTTGTAATGGGTTAATTGAGATAGGGAATATCCTAATAGAATATATTCCTTAAGAAAGAGGTATTTGTGTTGGAATTAATTTTCCATTACAAATACTAATTATTTTCAATGGAAAATATGATTCGTCACCACTACATTTGGTGCAACTGCATTTCATCCCCTGGGAAACGTATTTTTGATGGAATAATAGCAATGAATTCTTATACCCATCACTATTTCTCATCCTACATGAACCATTTTTGATGATTAATAATGTCTATCAGATTTGTTTTATGAAAATTTACTTTAGTGATAGAATAAATTCTGCTGATAAAAACCCATCATGATTAATAATAAATTAAAAACATGTGATCCCTTCCTTTCCCCCTCTAAATTTATCATGATCGCGTATTTAATATTCAATGATAGACCCCCCTAAAAAATCCTTTGTTTGAATTGTTTTTATATGTCTGGGTTCAAATCATCTTGTTACGGGCTCATATTATCTCCTCTTTTATTTTTTTATTTTTCATTTAATATTACATGAATTATTTTTGGAAAACCTTAGGTTAAGAATTTTACTTGAATTTTATGGATTATTTTGTATTTAAGGTTACTATAAATTTAATATTAACTATTGGAGATCCCACCAGGTCTACATGAGTTATTCCAATTTATTTGAGGTGTTTTCCCCATTGTTAAATCATTAGATTTTACATATTTTTATATTTGGTATTTTAGGTTAATGCAAGTATATTATTTTATGATATTTTTATAAATATTTTTTTATAGAAATTAATTTTGGATATATGATTTTTAAATAGTTTATATAAATATATTTAATTGTTCAACTATATTTTACCATTATGGTTATATGTTTTTTTGATGAATTATGATAATACATTATTTGTGGTCTTGGTGTTAATCTATGTTTGATTATTTTTTATTTTTCTTAAATTTATGTGAATATAGTTTTGTAAAAATTTGAATATATTCATATATATATGTTAACATTTGAATGTAAATATATAAATGTTTTTTAAAAAACATGAAGGATTTTTTATATATATTTATATTTATGTGTGTGTATGTGTATGTATATATATATAGATTTGAAATGTAATTTTTTTAAAAAGTGTGAAATCATATTTGTTTTATTTATATTAATTATGAAACCATGTAATATATAATTATATATAAATATTACCTTGTGAATATACCTATATAATCTTTTAAAAAATAAGTAAGGTTTTTTATATGTATATATATGTATGTATATTAACATATGAATATACATGTATAACCATTTTTAAAAAACGTGTAAGGTTTTTAATATATATATATATATGTATGTTTGTATATTGACAGGTGAATATACATATATAAATGTTCAAAAAACTTATAAGTTTTTTGAGATATATGTGTATGTATGTATGTATATATTAATGAATGAATGAATGTATGTATGTATATTTGTATAGATTTAATATATATTTGATTAGGAAACATATAATTTTTTTGATGTAAATATATTTGATTAAGAAATTATTTAATATATATATAACATATGAAATAAATTAAAAATTAGTGTCATAAAAATGATGAGAAAAACAATTAAAAGAAAACATTTTAACAAAGAGTTATTTACAATATTTTTTTATACAAAAATTATTAATTTTGATTTAATGGAAAAACAAAAAAATTAAAATGTATTAATATTTATAAAAACTTAACAAATAATAATTAATATATTTGTCTTCAATACCTTTTAAAAATAAAATAAAAAATACTAACAATTATTAAATATTTGAAAAAATATTAATTATTAAAAACATATGAATAATTTAAATAATTAGTAACATTCCTTATATAATTTATAATTTATAATAATTAATTTTTATATTATTAATAAATAAAAAATATTATTGTCAGTTTGAAAAAATTATTAGGAATTTGCAATTTTGAGGAAATTATGATAATTTATAATAGATTATAAAACAAAAATATAAATACTAGTTATTATTAAATAGTAGTAAGATTTATTAAAAATTTATTTATAATAAATAAATAATATTTATTACTTAAAAAATAATTTAATTAATTAGAAAACAAATTTAAAATATTTTTAATAATTACAAAAAATAATTCATACCTTGTAAAAAAATATAAAAACTAATAAAAACTAATAGAAATTTCAATAATTATTATAGGTGTATAATTAATTAAAATAATTAGTATTAATCATTAAATAATGTGTAATAATTGATAAATAATTAATCAATATTAGTAATAATTAGTAAATGTTAGTATTAGTTACTAAATATTTTTAATAATTTTTGAATGTCTGTAAATTATGATAATTTGTGATAAATTGTATAAATAATATATATGAAATACTTATTAGACATAACCAAAATATAATATTAATTTGTAATTTTTCATAATTATTAATAAATAGTTTTATTTTTGTAGTTTTTATATATAACTACATACTAAGAAAGTAGACATCAGTTTCTATTATGCAATCATTAATGGATAAATCATCAAAAAAATACAAAGGGATCTTATATAAATCATATTTACATTGGTGGTGTTGAATCATTTATATCATTTGAATCATCAAATTCAGATTTTTTTCCTCAAAGAACAATTAATTATCCATTTAAAAAATGTGATCATAGATGATTCAAAACACTTGAAAATGTTGAAATTCATCTATTATGTTTTTTTTGAAAAGATTATTTTTTTTGGAATCAGCACAGTGAACATAATTTAATATATCATGCAATTTTTTGGCTTCTGAATCCATAATTTTAGTATTTAGTACATGGGGTTGTGTTCCCGCCTATTCAAGAAACAACGACTCAAAATAATATTCTAAATTATGAATCTGAACCTTCTAAATTTTACAATTTTTTGAAATCTGTTAAGGAGGAATAATATCTGGGATTTCAGATGAGAAAACAAGAATTTGTTTCTAAATCTAAGGCTATTAAGATAGATTTTGAAATGTTAAATAGTTTTTGATAAAATATTAGATTTGTTTAAAATTTTGTTTCCTGACGGAAATACATTTCCTATGAGTTTCTATGAAATTAAGAGGTTGGTCTATAAATTGGGTCTTAGTTATCAAGAGATCCACACATGTTCAAATGATTTCATGTTATATAATATTGATTGTAAATCTTTAGTTAATTGTACATGTGGAGAATCAATGTATACAGAGGCACAACATGGAAAGTCTATATTTCATGGGAAATAATTGAGGTATTTTCTAATTTCACCTTGTTTACAACATTTATTTATTTCCCACAATACAACTACACTAATGACATGGAATAAATCAAATATTTCTATCAATAAAACCTTAAATCATTTATGTGATGGTGAATCATGGAAACAAATTGATCATATGAATCCGTTTTTTTCTTAAGAACCTCATAACATACGATTGGATATTTCTACTAATGGATTTTTCCATTTTTTGATTATGATAGATAATATCATTGTTGTCTTGTTTTCATTACTCCATAAAAATTAATCCTTGGATTTCGAAAATGGAAACACACACACACACACACACATATATATATATATAGCAATATTAATTCTAGGATATCTGAATAAGAATATTAATATTTATTTTATGCCACTAATTGGTAAGTTAATTTCATTATGGAACAATCGTGTAACTACATTTGATATAGTTGCAGATCATAATTTTAAACTAAAGGTTTCATTAATATGGATGATCAGTGATGTTATGACATATGATTTGTTATCTGGAAAGAGTACACATAGTCGAAAAGCCTGCCCATAATCTATGGATGAGAATAAAGCATTTATGCTTGGTAATGGGAGAAAGACCATTAATTTTGACTATCATCCGAGATTTCTTCCAGAATATCACCTTTTTCGATGGATCAAAAATAATTTTAAAAAAGGTTAAATTGAAAGAGATGAACCTACCTAAGTTCCCTCATGTATTCATGTAAAATATCTTGTTTCTAAATTACCTCATATTACTTTTGGAACAAACCATAAATAAATAAAAAATAAATGGTTTTGGGAGTGATCATAATTAAATAAAGAAGAGTATTTTTTGGGACCTTCCATATTGGACTGATTTACTTCTTTATAACATGTTAGATGTAATGAATATTGGGTAGGTTTTTTGATAATATGTTTTATACCATGTTAGACCTACTCAGTAAGACCAATGGTAATATAGAATCATGGTTAGATCTTTACAAAATTTACAGACATCATGAACATGAATTATTTGAAGATGAAAGATCACATAATTTATTGAATCCAAAGAATTGTATGAATATTCTATAGAAATTGATGTATTGTTCTATCAATGGATTCATGATTTAAGGATATTAGATGTATATTCTTCTAATTTGTCACATTGCTTCAGAGTTGGGCATGTAATTGGGTTAAAAGTCACGACATACATGTCATAATGAAAGTATTACTTCCTTTTTGTATTAGAGGACTATTGAATTCTAAAATATAGTACATGTTGAAAGAAATATCATATTTCATATGAGATATTTGTGTGGAAACAGTATATTACGATTCATTTATTATGATAAAAAAAAATGTTGATTTAATTTTATGTAAATTTGAGAAAATATCCCCACTAGGATTCTTTGACTCAATAGAACATTTAATATTGACTTTTTCATATAAAGCTAATTGTGGAGGGCCAGTACAATTCTGATGGATGTAACCATTTGAGATATGTATACAATAATTAATGAAGAAATTATGTAACAAAGCATCAGTTGAAGGGTCAATTGTAAAAACACACCTATATAATGAAATTTCAAATTTCTCCTCATATTTTTTTTAATCAGAATATCCTTCAAAATGTAACCAGATCGGTCATAATAAGAAAAATGTTGATGATGTCACAGGCCATTAGTTGTTAGTTTTTAACCAATCCAAGATTGATTTTGAGGGTTATTAGGAACAATGAATTTTACTTTAATATCTACACATAGATCATATATATGTTCTATATAATTTTAAATAAATGATAAAATTTGTGCAGTAATTAAAACTTATTATTTTTTTTATACTTTTATGATAGATACCCTTATTTAAATTATTTTTTAGAATATATGCTGATGATATCAAATTTTTTTTATCCAAATCACATCTACTATTCTAGATGAACATCATCAAAAAAAATTTCATATTGGTTTGAAATAGTGGAAAGATATGTTTCTCTTCATAGTACGTTAAATAAATTTTATAATGATAACTATTATTAATAATGTTTATTATTTTCAAGAAGCACAACATGGAAATAAAATTGATATTTGATTATGTGTTCTCAATAAACCTCTTCCAAAAATGATTAATTTTTGTAATGTATGTGTGGTTAATACATTTCTATTCCACACATGAATATATAGAGAATCAAAGAAATCAATGAATTATGGTGTTTTTTTGAAAGGAAATAACAATAATGATAGTGAAGTTGTCTTTTATGGCTTACCAGATGAAATAATTGAATTATGCTATCTAGGACCAAATTATTAACAATGTTTATATTATATTTGTTTGATAATAATAGAGGGTTGTGAGTTCAACTAAAATATGGAGTTATTGACATTAAATACAATAGTCTTCTTTCATCAAATGAACCATTTATATTGAAATATAAAGTACATAAAGATTATTATATAAATTAATGCGACATTTAAATAGATTTGAATGACTGGTGGAGTGTAATAAAAATGAAATCTCATGAAAATAAATTTATTAAAAATGAAAATGGTTATGTGGAAGTGAAACATATTGAATTTTTTTCAGGATGCATCCCAAAATATATCTATTACCCACTGAGTTATAAATATCAATGATGAACCCCCCCAATTAAGTGAAGAATATATTTATAATTTTGATGAAGTAATAAGGGGTGTTGAAACTGAAAGTTCTATGGAAGTTAAGGATTCTAATGATGGGGATGAAGTCATTATTCTCAACTAAGATAAGGAAGAATATGACAATTGGTATATTATATTTATGTATTTGTTAGTTGTTTATATTTTATATTTATACTAACAGTTATTTATTGGAAAGATTGTTTGTTTCAGATGGTTGGTCTCGATGATCTATTATGATCCCTCAATGTAGCCAATAATTATTAGTTTTTTATATTTTATATCTTAATTAATAATTATTAGTAGGTAATAATATTATATTGTGCATGGTATTTATTATTTTTCTTTAGGTGATATCTATAATAACAAATATTTACATGTTAAAATATTATGTTATGGTATTTATTTAAAGGTAATTATTATATTTTGGTATTCATTTGTTTTTATATTTGATATATGTATTAAATATTATTTACATGTAAAATTATTATATTTTACTATTTTTTTTATATTTGAATTCTATATTAACATTTTTATAGGTAATATTATTTGTTTCACATGGTTGGATATCCTCCTGATGATCTATTGTGTTCTCTCATTGATTCTGAACTTCCTGTCAATGAGCCCAATTTATTTGATCCATAGGATACTGCAACTTTTAGGTGGGGGTGCGATCTTACTCAATTGATGATTCCAAACTTTGTTTTAGAGAGATGGTCATCTCTTTATTTTGATCTTCATTTATAGAGTTATGTTTAATTTTTATGATATCTATTTTATAATAAGTTTTTTATTATTTTTTGTAAAGATATTATAAATTTTTTTATTTTAAAATTTCTTCACCGATATTTTTGGAAGGCTGGTGCAATTCTACGAAATTGTTTTTACAATCCATGTGTAGGTTCCCAATGTTGTTCCTTAGTATATATTGGACCACTGTATTTTTCATTATAAAATTATATATATTTGTTTATGTTTATTTAATTACTAACATATTTATTTTAATTGTCTTTCATAATTTATGATTTTTGATTAGTGATAGCTTGAGAGATCCTATCCGAGAGGCATGGGAGATTTTTATATATTAATTTTTTTGTCATTTTTCACACAACTTCATAGAATAGAGATATAAATAGAACTTATGTTACTGTTTTTTACTAGTATTTCATCTCCCATTGACCTGAGTATATCTTATCTTAGGTATGGGATTGATTGTGCTCCAATTGGCAAGGAGATAATTTTCGGAGGAGTTCATATTCTAGATGTCAAATCCGAGGGAGGAAGGAGGTCATACATAGGTCATAAAGTAGTACATTCTGTGTTCATGGTGACATATAGTGAGTAATTTTATTTATTAATGTATATATACTTTAATGTTAATTTTTTTATATTATAAATTCCACTACTAACCCCTATATTATGAACATAAATATTTATAAAAAGATGTACACTAATTCCCATACTATACAACTTGTATTCAATCGAAATCTCCATAATGTGGTTAGATTTGCTTTAAAATTTTACTAATTTTAATTTTATTATTATTATAATTTATAATAATATTTGAAGGAAATGTATGTGGATGTGCCTTATCATTCATGAGGTATTAAAATAGAGGGTGGAGAAGATTCCAATGGTGAGTTAGGTTTTTATTAGTGGTCTTGGATACACGTGTCTTTGCATTGTGTGGAGAAATTATGGGTGATCGACATTGGTTCACAACTGACACATACAAGTTATTATGGTACTTATAAGATGTCATCAGTCAGCTCAAAGGGATCTCGAGGAGAGCCTTCACTGTCATCCACTATATGGTATGAAGAGAGGTTGAGAGCTCAGGATTAGATGATACAATAAATGTATAGAGAAGGAGGAGGATCTGGAGTACTAGAATCAGAGAGATGAGAAGATGTTGGAGTATATGTGACCAAATGTGCATGATGTTGGTATGGTGTTTCCTCCCCTAATCATTATAGTGATCCTCCTACACCTAATACAAGTTGATTCTCAGTTATTTTTATAACTATTAATTATTTTATGGTGATAATGATATAATGTTGGTAATTATTAATTAATCTTATATTTTTTAATTATTCTTATATTTTTTAATTATTCTTAATTTTTAATTATTTTTTTGTACTTTAGTATTTTTTTTTGAAAATATTATTAATTGTTAGAGATTTCTATATCCATCAAAATTTCATATTTTAGACATACCGATAAAAATTTTTATTTATCAAACTTATGAGTATTATTTGAGACAGATGAATTCACCATCTAAATAGTAATTAATTACAATGGTTCTTCACAAAAAAACATAATTACGATGATTTTTCCTTCATGGCTCATTAACGATGGGATCCCTTCAGAAATATATTTTTACAATGGCAGTGCAATGCTAATGTACTGTCATAAGAACATAAAAATATAGTATTGTAAATCCAAGAAAGGTGTAGGCTATTTTCATTCATGGGGTCATAACCGGCAAGAGTTGTGAGAAACTACCTTATCACCATGCATTAGAATATATCCTAAGTCAATGCCAAACATGTCACCATACATAGCATAAATGGATTTAGGATTAGGAAGTAGTAATATCATAGTTGAAATCAAACATTTCTTCATATCTAAGATAACTTCTTATCATTGATCTATATATTCAAACATTAATCCCTTCTTGGTAGGCATAGTCATGGGTGTTGTTAGGTAGGAGAAGTCCTGAATGAATCTCCTATAGTACCCATACAATCTGAGAAAACAATAACACTTGAACACATTGCTATATCATGCATAAGAAATAACTACATCAAACTTCTCTAGACCATCCAACATCCCTAATTATAAAGCCACATTCCTAGGAAACCACACCTCCTATATCCCAAAGTGACACTTTGAGTACTTGGTGTAAATCATGTGTGCCCGAAGAGTACACGACATTATATCCAGGTGTATATCATGTGATTTCAACATATTGAAATATATAATGATGTCATTAATGATCCCAATGATGAATTCATATAATTATGGGTAAAATATTGTGTTCCATAGAACCATTACGAGTTATAGAGCATTAATCAACCCAATAGGCAAAACAAGATACTCATAAACCCATAACATATCCTAAACAATAACTTCAAGATTTATTACTCTATGAATCAATGAAGATAGTGTAAAAAACATAGATCCATCATAGAAAACCACATATATCCCATACACTGATCAAATAATTATTATATTCTTGTAAAAATGCATCTATTCTTCACATTGATTTGATTCCACTTCCATTAGTCCACACAAATACAAAAGTACCATCTGACTTATTGGGGAACAACACTAGAGCACCCCAAGGAGAAGTTCTTGGTCTAATGCATCCTTTTGGTTCCATATCATCAAATTTCACGTTGATATATTTCAAATAATCTATTACCCTGAGATAAAGTGGAATCGATATTGGGCATGCACCGGGCATGAGATCGATCTCAAATTCACCTCCTCTATATGTCAGTTATAAAGACCCAGACTTATTACATTACATAATCTTGAATTTAGTAATGAAATCACTTCCTTCCACATTAATGATCTATTCATGATTAGAGATTTAGATATTTTGGACATAAGACATCTTTAAAATCACACATTATTATGGAGTGGATACCATAAAAATAGTATTCATTTCTTGAAAAATATAAAACTTTTCAAATGAAACATTAATTCGTTGAAAATTCATCAACACTTAACATGGATACCTTATTTGTCTTACTCATTCCTATAACCTATGATAATCATTTAAAAAATTGGGATGAGAAAAAAATGAACAGTAAGAGATTTAAAAAGAAGGGAATAACACATTAGTCTATGAACACTTGTAACATATGAAATTATTTTCAAAAGACATACATGTTACCCATATATACCTACTTTGTGAAACATCATATTTACACAAGATCCAAAAAAACATAAGAACATAAATGTAACCATAAAGGCATCTTGTGGGAATTACTTATATATTCTTGTAACCCTCTAAGCCACCTTATAATTTGTAACCGTCACGACTTCCTTAAGATTTGTGTAACCATCAGAGTTACACTTGGAGTAACCATACAACCGACCTCCAACTTACACATACCCAATGCATTGGAAGAAGATATAGGTCCCACCCTTCATCATAAAAAATTCTGAAGAACCAGAACATAATCATACCACATGAATAATTTCATAAAAACAATTCTTTTGTATTTTTTAAAATATAATTTTAATATATGATTTTGAAAGAAAATCCCCTAATAAATATCATATAATTCAAGTGAGAATGAATTGAGTGGATGGAATATGTATATACACTGTAAATACACATAATTCAACATAATATAAAAAAAACCCATCACACAATCAATTTTAATATCAATTAAATAATGAAGAATAAGGTTAACCCAAATAATGGAAATCAAGTTAATAATTCCATACCTCAGGTTTGTCTTACTTCCAACTCGTTTAAACCTCCTATTGATATCTTCTCTTTGAGATCCTTCATAAGGCCCTTTGCTTTTGGCCTTTTGGTGAGACAAGAAACTCTGGGACATGGGGATGATCCTTGGGAGGAGTGTTGGGAATAACATAGATAAGGTTCAAGGATTTAGAGGTGTGAGGGGAAGAGGGGAATGAAGGTGGTATTTATAGTGGAGGAGAGGGGGGATTTTTCATTATTTAAATAATTTTTACAATATTTTTGCTCAAGAACATGAATAATAATAATTCATGTGACCCCAAATAATAATAGTGTCATGTGAGTTTGAACCATGTGTAATTACATCACTTAGGATGTAATAAATAGTGTATTTAACTGACAATTTGCATACATAGTATTTTATGGTATTTCATTATTCATCGAAAATTCACAAATTTCTTGAAAAATCCCAAAAATTAACCCTTACCATTTATCGACATGTGGAATTCATTAATGAAGTCCATTTCTTGGAAATAATATTATAAATATCATTAATTTAATTTTTAAATAAAATGATACTTAATTCAAAAATTAATTATTTGAAAACTATAACTACTTCTATATCACATTGAAAAATAAATCGATATGTCATTATCTTAAATCCCTAATAAAATAAAATAATAACACAATTTACTATTCATTAGGGCCATATTACTATTAATATTACTATTCATAAGGGTATGTTACTATACACCAAAAAAACAAGTTGGTTCTATTATACTCCAAATAACTTACAGAACAAAATCGTAGATGGCCATGTTTTGAAATTCAAAACATAGAAGTAGGAAAATTATTTTTAAAGGATAGTAATAAATATCTACTTAAAACAACGTTTCATGAATTTAAAATTATTTTTAAAACCTTGGGGTGTTATATTACCCCCACCTTCTGGAAATTTTGTCTCTGCAACTTTATTTACTTGTTATTCAAGTGAGGGTACCTTTCTCCCATAGCATTACCAGACTCCCATGTTGCTTCTTCTACCTTGTGGTTTTTCCAAAAAAAATTTACCTGGTGGATTACCTTATTCCAAAAACACAAGATCCCTTTGATCAAGAATCTGAATGGGTTTCTCTTCATAAGAAATGTTCTCTTCCAACTGAATTGCTTCTGGGATCGAGACATGTGATGAATCTGGGACATACATCCTTGACTTCGAAAAATTAAAAGAATTTTTTACCTAAAACAACTCGAAAGAAACAAAAGTTGGTATGAAATTGTTCCAACTTTTTACAAGATTTAAAAAGGATCAATGAGCCATATACTTATCTTCTTTTCTTACCGAAACAAATCACACATTTCAAAGGAGAAATTTTATAGAAAACATGGTCACCTACCTCAAAATGGAATTCTTTCCTTCTGTTATCTACATAACATTTCATCCAACTCTAATTTGTCCTCAAGTGCTGCTAGATCATGTCCACTTTCTCATCCACTTCCTCTTCTAATTATGGCCCCATAAACATTATTTCACAGATTTCATCCCAAAAATCTAGAGTCTGACACCGCTTCCCATACAATGTCTCAAAAGGTGCCATCTGTATACTGAATGAAAACTATTATTTTAAGAAAACACAACTAAAGAAAGATGTTGATACGAACTTCCCTGGTAGTCCATTAAACTAGCTTGAAGCATACCCTCTAATGTCTGAATCATTCTCTCTGACTGCCCATCTGATTGAGGATGAAAAGTTGTAATGAAATTTAATTCTGGTCCCAACGACTTCTGATTTCACTTCCAAATGTTTGATGTGAACTTGTGATCCCGGTCGGATATAATGGAAAGAGGAAATCCATGTAACCTAAAAATAACCTTGAGGTGCATTCGAAAAACCCAATCCAGAGACATTGTATCTAAAATAGAAATAAAATGTGGAGATTTTTTCATCTAATCAACAATAACCGAATTTGAATTGATACTTAGTGATTTATTAGGTAGCCCCACCAAATATTTCATGGATACAATCTCCCATTTCCACTCTGGCACTGGAAAAGGATGAATCATCCCCTCCAGTTACTGCCTCTCTCCTTTAACATGTTGATATGTCAAACATTTCACAGTAAAATCATAAATATCTCTTCTCATTCTATCCCACCAAAAATACTCCCTAAGGTCTCTATACATATTAGTACTAACAGGATGACTTGAAAATGGAGAACTATGAACTTCACACAAAAATTATTTCTTTAACCTCGAATCACAAGGCACACAAAACCTTTTTCCAAATCATAAAACACAATCTCTATCAAGGATAAATTCTGGTAACTTACACATTTTAACTGGTTCTACCTTATTTTATATCTCATGGTCTTCTTTATTTGATTGCATAATTCTGTCTAATAATGATGATTGTACTGAACCCTGAGACAAAATAGAGTTATTTCCTAAACCAACAACTTATAATCCCAAATTCATCAAATCATTAGTCAAGGTATCATGTTCCAAACATAACATGGTTAATGATGCATGATGTTTTTGACTTATGGAATCCACCAATTTATTTGATTTTCGTAAATGGGAATTGATCATGAAATCATAATCTTCTATCATTTCAAGTCATCTTCTCTACCTCATGATTAATTCCTTCAGAGTGAATATATACTTCAAAATTTTATGGTCATTATATATTTTACATTTGACTCCATATAAATTTTGCCTCCAAATTTTCAAAGAAAAAAGCACAGTTTCCAAATCCAAGTCATGTATGGGATAATTTAACTCATGGTGTTTTAGTTGTCTTGAAGCATAAGCAATTAACTGATCATTCTGCATCAAAACACAACCAAGTCCCTTCAATGAAGCATAATTTTAGATGCAAAACTCTCCATTTCAATAAGGAAAATACAAAATTGGAGAATTCACCATTCTCTTCTTCAGTTCCTCAAAAAAACATCACATTACTCTATCCAAATAAACATAACCCATTTTCTTGTTAACTTTGTTATCTGTCTCGACAACTGTGAAATTTTCTTAACAAATCATCATTAATAACTTGCTAATACATGAAAAATATGATTATTTGTGACATTTTTAGGTCTTGTCCATTCATCACCCACTTTTGGTTTGTCAGGATCAACTGTAATTCCATCCTTATTTACAATGTCCCCAAGAAAATAAATCTGTTGCAACCAAAAATCACACTTTCTAAATTTTACATACAGTTTATTTTCCTTTAAGGTTTGTAAAACAAACCTTAGATGTTTTTCATGATCTGCTTTATTTTCAGAAAATACCATAATTTCATCAATAAATACAACCAAAAACGTATCCAAGAACTCATTAAATATTCACTTCATATGATTCAGGAATACAGCAGGTGCATTAGTTAATCCAAACAGAATAAAAACAAATTCATAATGCCCATATCTAGTATGAAAGGCCATTTTCGAGTTGTCATCCTCCTAAACCTTCAACTGATGGTATCCTGATCTGAAGTCAATCTTTGAAATGTACTGAGCTCCTTGGATTAGATCGAACAAATCATCAATGTGAGGAAAATGATTCTTGTTATTAATAGTGATGTTATTCAAAGCTCTATAATCAACACAAAGTCTCAAGGAAGTATCATTACTTTTAACAAACAAAATAGGTGCTCCCTATGGTGAAGTGCTAGGATGAAAGGAGCCTTTATCAAACAATTCATGCAACTGATTTTTCAATTAAATACGTTCTATTTGATCCATACGATATGGGGTTTTTGAAATTGGATTAGAATCAGGAACTAAGTCAATTTTGAATTCAACTTCCCGATCAGGTATGACACCAAGTAACTAACCAGGAAAAATATCAAGGTATTCATTTACCACTGGCACATCATTAATCTGAATAGTTCCTTTATTTTCAAAAATATGAGAAAGATAACTTTCATTTCCATATTTCAATAGTTTTTCAACCTCCTGATATGTTATCAATTGTATGAGTTCTTTCTTTTATACACACTGAATCACTTTCTAAAAAACAACATTTTTATCTCTACAGTAAATCATAGACTGATAAACAGAAAGATAATAAATTCCCAAAATAACTTCAAAGTCGACTAAGGTTAAAAAAACAATGTTTACAGTTAACGTTTTTCCACAGGCCAGAATATAGAGATTCTTATAATTCCTCTTTATTATAATATTTTCCCCTGGTGTTTAAACTATAAGTTCAGTTCTCATTTGTTGAGGTTATATTTCCAATTTACCAAAAAAATTCTCAGAGATGAAGGAATGTGCAGACCCCATTTCAAGAAAAAGATTATAAAAATAGGATCAAACAATCAAAATACATGTTACAGCATCATTTGATGACTTGACATCTGCTAACATAGTTGTAAAAGATCTCACTACACCTTTCTTCTTATAGTATGGCTTCTTTGCATCATTTGGATCACTCTTTGGGCAGACATTTTCATAATTACATATCTCACCACATTTAAAAAAAATTATTGTTTTTTTATCAGGATTAGTCATAAGATCATTTTCATTGCAATCTCGAGTGATATTTCCAAACTTACCACATTTAAAACACTTCCCAATTTTGGTAAGACATTCCCCATGGTGCTTCTTGCCGCAATTTTCACATAATGGAAACTGGATTTTTTTTCCATCAGTTTTCTTTTGTTGATTGCGACCCATGATTTCCATCTAGGCCTTTTATTCTCCTTGTTTCCAAAATGAATGTGATGATTAGAAAACTCCATCTCAACCATCTCAGTAGATCGGTAATGTTTCTCATAACTTCTGAATTCATGGGAGGCAAACACCCTTAGATACCTTGGATTTAGTCTAAGTGAAAGAGGTTTATTTTTCTATCAAGATCTAGAATATGATTTGGAGCATACCTTACCAGTAGAGTAAAGTTTTCTTCATACACGACCACTGAATTTTCATCCTTCTGTTTCATTTAAAGGAATTGCTTCTCCATCCTAATTCACACCACCTTAGGAAATATTTTTCAAGAAAATACTTCTAATTTCATCCCACTCTAAGGCATCAATATCATCTCTATTCATGATATTCCTTACCATTGAACACCGCTGATCAGCTTCACCTTCAAAATAATAAATTCCTAGACCTAAAAATTGGTTATATCAACATCCCATAACATCGAATATCTTTTCATGCGATTTAATCCACCTTTTATCCGCTACTAGGTCAAAATATCCATTGAAAGTGGGAGGGTTTTGTCTCATAAAATGTTCCACTATTGTCATGTTCCATTTTCATACCTCGGGTTGTTCCCTTGCATTGAATCCACCACCATTTATAACTTGAATTAGGTAAGCCATTATCATCACAAACTGTTCAGTTCCAATCCCTACCATTCTGGGCCGCAGATTCGGAAGGATGTCATTTTGTCAGTGCCTCTTCTTTTTAGCTTCCTTTTTTCTTATATGGACAAAAATTCTGAACAAACATCTCTTAGATGAAAAAACATGGTAATATTTAAATTATATATCATTTTAAATTAATCATAGAGTCAAAAAAACATTTATGGAAATATATTAACGTCATCCTAACCCCTAAAGTTAACTAAACCATCCTCTGATACCAACTATAAGAACACGACCTTATTACATTACATAATCATTCATTTAGTAAAGAAATTACAACCTTTCACATTAAGGACATTTTAAAGTTTAGTGATTTACAAATTTGGGACTTAAAAAATTTAAAACATTAAACATTATTATAGAGTGGATACCATAAAAATAGTATTTATTTCTTGAAAAAATAGAAATATTTTCAAATGAAACATGATTTATTTGACAATTCTTCAACATTTAACTTGTATTCCTTCTTTTCCTTGCTCATACTTATACCCTTTGAAAATCAATTAAAAACATGGGATGAGAAAAAAAGATCAGTAAGGCGTATAAAAATAAGGAGAGAACATATTTTTCCATGAACACTTGTAACGTATGCCTTCATTTTGAAAAGATATAATTGTCATCTATATATACTTACTTTGTGAAACATGAGATTCGAACAAGATCCACAAAAAATATAAGAATGTTAATATAAACATAAAGGTATCTTGGGGACATACTTATATAATCATATAACCCTCTCATCTACCATATAATTTGTAACCCTCACGACTACCTTACAATTTGTGTCACCATTACAGTTACACTTGGAGTAACCGCACATCCAACCTCTAACTTACACTTACCCAATGTAGTGGAGGGAGATATTGGTACCACCCTTCATCATTAACAATGCCCATGAACCAGAACATTGTCATAAAAAATGAATAATTTCATAAAAACTTTTCTTTTGAATTTTGTAAAATAGAAATTTAAAAGAGGATTTTAAAAGAAGAACCCCTTATGAATATCATATAATTCAAGTGAGAATGAATTGAGTGGATGGAATATGTATATACACTGTAAATACACATAATTCAACATAATATAAAAAAAAACCCATCACACAAACAATTTTAATACCACGTAAATAAATAAGTAGGAGGTTAACACAAAGAGTGGAAATTGGGTTAAGAATTCCCTTACCTCAGATTTATCTTACTTCAGACTCGTTTAGACCTCCTCGTAATATCACCTCCTTGAGATCCTTATTAAGGACTTTGGTATTGGAATTTTGGTGAGACCAGTAGCTTTAAGACATAGGGAAGAGCCTTTGGAAGATTTTTGGGCAGAACATAGGTAAGGTTCATGGCTTGAGAGGTGTGGGAGGAAGAGGCGAATGAGGGTGGTATCTATAGTGGAGGAGAGGGGGTATTGTTCATTATTTTAATCACTATTATAATATTTTTCTCAAGACTATGAATAATCATAATTCTTGCGACCCCAAATAGTAATAATGACATGTGAGTTATAACCAAATGGGATTACATCACTTATGATGTCATAAATAGTGTATTTAAAAAATAATTTGAATATACTGTATTTTATTATATTTCACTATTCATCAAAAAATTCAAGAATTTTAGAAAAAATCCAAAAAATTCACCATTACTATTTCTCGACTTGTAGAGTCCAAAAAAGAACTCCTTTTTTGAAAATAAATTTATAAATATCATTAATTTAACTTTTAAAAAAAATAATACTTAATTCAAAAATTAATAATTTAAAAACTATACCTGATTTTATATCACGTTGAAAAATTAATCAATATGTCATTATCTTAAATCCAAAAGAAAATAAAATAATAACAAAATATACTATTCATTAGGGTTATATTACTATTCATATTTCTATTCATTATTTTATGTTACTATTCACAAAAAAAACAAGTCTATTCTATTAGACTCCAAATAATTTACTAAAAACAACTGTAGATGACCATTTTTTGAAATTCAAAACATAGAGTTGGAAAAATTATTTTTAAAGGATAGATATATATATCTACTTAAAACAATGTTTCATTCATTTCAAATTATTTTTGAAACATTAGGGTGGTACATCAGTAACCCAAAGAAAACATTTGGAAATACATCTCAGAATAATTCCCCCACCATAGGGAAAGAGGATGGATTCATCACATGTTCCATGAGAAGGATCATTCCAACTAATTTCACTAAAAATAATCCTATCTGATGAGGGTCTAGTCCAAATATTCCTTCCTCAACATCCCATTCCCTAGTTAGAATAAAATTTTATCCCTTAGGAAATGATAAGGTCACACATATCTGATAAAATTAAATGTGTAAATGGAAAATGTTACTCAAAACCCACATGATAAGATATGAAAAAATGAGATTATTCTATATCAAAAAAGAAACATATTGATTTCAAGTGATTAGGCCTATACCTAAAACTTTGTATGTTCCCTCTCCACCATTATGTAAGGCCTAGTCAACTATATATTCCCTGCTAACTAAAACTATATTATAGCCTAAAGGATCATGAATCACCCTGTTCAATGACCCTTGTGGGGTCTACACCTGCTGCTGAGGTCATGTGCCTGAATTAGTTGAGTGCATCATAGCATCCCAATCACAAAACTGCTTTAAATGCCCTATATTTTCCCATTGGTGATGATTATTAAGATAAAAGGTTCCTTTCTTGGGAAAGTGTCCCTTCCACCCATTACAATAGAACCTATCAGAGCCTCTTCCCATTTATAGAGTAGAATAATATCATCTCTTCAATGGATATAAACAATATCCTTTGTATCTATTCATTTCTTCCTCTTCTTTTTTAATAGAATAGGAAACTGAGACAACACTTGTGAAGGTAGCTATTGATCCAATGACAACTCGAATAAGACATGGATATTTTTCATCCTTTAAACCTGTCTCAATCATTAGTACATTATAATGCACTGTAGAATAGGTTATTAGATTGTAGTTCCAAAACTATTGTCTCATATTTGGGGGAAGTCAAATCTAGAACTTTCTACCTTTATGATATTTGTTCCCGGCTTGAAGGGGATAAAAGAAAATTATCATTATTAGGGATCATGAATTGATTGAAATTGCTATAGACCACATATAGAGATCCATGAACACCTATCAATACTCTATATTCTAATTATCAGTGAATAAATCTTTGTAGAAGAGGTCTATATAGGCTTCCCATTTCATCCCATATAATTCACCACCCCACATCATGACATCCCACTATCTTACAACTAATCTTTGAATCATAATGGTTTCAAGCTTACCATTCCAATCCATTGGTGTCTCTACCCGGTTGAAAATCCTCTTTATTAATCATATACAGTCCTCCTCTTCTTAGGGGCCTCCGGTGAACTGGAATGATGATGGTGTTGCAGTTGAAATTCAGGCACATATTCGACCATAATCATCCCACCCCTGAGGGATCCTCCACTATAGACATGTGATAATCGAAAGAGTCTAAGATGGATCAGTTATAAATCTTGAACCATTGGATCCACCAATGAATCTTACTTAGTCGCATCCTCCTACATAGTTTGTGGAGTAACTAGCAATGTGGGACATCTATGAGGGTGTATTTTATGAAATTGTAGAAAAAAACTTAGTGAAGGAAAAAACTAAAACATGAAAACTGATAACTAAACATAGATACACAAAAGGGTTCAGAACATGTTTCAACCTAAGAGGATACCCATATGAATAAGACCCCCCCTATGAACTATCCAAAACCCAATTCAAGCCTAAAAATACCTTTTTATTGTAAAAAACATAGATATTCACTCAATAATAGAATAAAAAAATTTCAAATAAAAAAATGAAATAAATTATACAATAAGAACATATCATAATTTCATCAGGAATTTAGATATTTTGGATCTCTCTAATGTAAGAAACATGTATACGTGTCATGTGATCCTACATTCCAATCTTAGTACATTAACATAAACCAAATCCCATAAATTAATATATCAATATCATGTGTATCACAGAAGGTGTATTTAATAAATGGTAACATCACAGAAGGAAAAAAAATTCCCCACTTTATGGAAGCTCGGTCGTCTAATATATAGTGCTGGCTAGACATTGACACCGTTCCCCTACTCAAGCCACAACCATTCCACCCCTTATATACCCTATCCCAAATCTTGGAAAATATAATAAAAAAGTTATTAAAACTAATTTACTAACATTTTTTAACACCTTGTCCCAAACCACCGGGTTTAATCTAGGAACACCACATGACCTCATGTGTACCTCCACATATGCAAGAGTTTTCTGACTAGTGATGGGGTCCCTATGGAATAGAATACAAAGACTATTCTTTTAGTACCAGGTAACATAAGAGTATATAGATAGAGTAACATAAATAATCAATAAATAAAGTATTAAACAAATGACCATCATAGTATAAAAATACTAAGGTATAGACTACATAGTAGTAGTATGGAATTCTGGATTCAAAACCAAAACTCACAAAAAGGGATCTGAATTATGGTAAGTTAGTAAAATAAAATTAGTAGGAACAGATATCCGGACCAAACATCATATAGAAATGTCCACATCCTCATGCCTATCCACTCAAATTTCATCCATAAGTCCATTTCCATTTAGCATATCCCTGATCATGAATTCTAAAAGTGCACTGAAATACATAAGTTGGGTGTGAGTACAAGACTCAATAGGACACCACCAATGAATGTTAACATATGTTCATAACATATACCAGTGAATTCCATGAAAGTAAACAGAGTACATATATCCATAAAACATATAAAAAACTCCAAAACATATATTGGGTCCTTAAAGACCAAATCTACCTACATTGGTTTCATTCCAAATGGAACATCAATTGTTTACTTGAAACCCCCTATCAAGTAGGGTTATTCTCAAACATGGATGTCACATAAATTCATCATGGGATAGTAAAAAACATGACAACCTCATGCCAAAAAAATACTTCTTGGGGGGAGGGGATAGTCCACCAGGCTTGAACTGCATGCTCAGCTACAGAAGATAGAAGAAAAAAACCTATGATACAATATTAAAATGACATATTAAAGGTCACATTGATTCAAAAAATAGCAGCATCATAAAAATCCATATTCTTGAAACAACATAAAAATTCATGGATATAAAAAAACTCATACACACACCTCATTTGATAAATTATAAAACACATGGTTCTTAGGGATACACATTTACACCAATAGTTATGAAAATAACCCATATAATACATGCATGAAAGTTAAGGGATTCCTACCTTAGGTTTAAAAATGAATAAAAAGGTAAGGGTCATTTTAAAATTATAGAAACACCAATAGATCCCATAAAATTTATGATTTAGACATATTTAGAGCTATAATATTAAGTGAGAAGATTAAACACATCCAAAAATGATAGGACATGATCAACTCACCAAGAAAGATTTGCGGCTGAAAATGGTGTTTGTCCAAGCATTGTATAGAATCCAAATCCTCGAATCTAGATTCCAATTCTATCACCAACCCTAAAATACTCATTATATATTTTAAAAAATAATATATTATACATGGAAATAAAACGTATACTTTATTTTCATCAATGAGAAGATGAATTAATTAATCACAATCATATAATAACTTAATAGATTAGATGTGTAGGATCGAATAGGTGTCTGGAATTTGAAGAGAGGAGTTAGAAGGGGAGACAATAGACAAAAAATTATTATATTGAGACTAGGGTTTTGGATTATTAATAAGGAATAAGTATGATAAAATATAATGAGGTTGGGTTTTTAAATATATTAGAAATAAAACCATTCATGACATAAATTAAAGGTTCACATCATGAATTCTCTAAAAATTATAAACACTAAAAAACAAACCGCCCCTTTTAAAAATTGAAAATACCCTTTCATGTCATAAATTTTATTTCATAAATCTCTTTCATGTCTTGAATTTAAGGTTCATGTATTTTTTTCCAAAATCCATTCATGCCAGGAATATCCATTAACGGTGTGAAATACTCACATAGCCAAAATTCCAAGCCTTTTATCCATTCCCATAACTGAACACCTCTAAAAACTATCAACTCATTTAATTACACACATAATATGTGAAAAAAACCTAAAAAAGGAATACGTTGAGATTAAGGATGTTATAAATTAAACTTTATAAAATTATTATCATTAGCCTCTTCTCCAAAGAGTGATTAAATCAAATGTTTCAGATTACTTAATAGAAAATATTAGGTCAATGCCACTCATGGATGAAATATTTAACTATCAAGACCTAGATTCATCACTATAGAGTGTTACTATTATAATTTTAATTAAAATATATTCTATAGGTTAGAATTAAAATACACTGAGACTACGAAATAGACATCATTGGATGCCAACGCCAGAGTGTTAACTCAAGAAACATCATGGTCATGGGATTTAGAAGAAATGAAAACCAATGAAACTAGAAGAGAGATAATAAAAGGGAAAAATTTAAGACTAAGTTATATAAGAGGGAGAAAATTAGTAGGAAGGTAGTTGATGAGCCATAATCACCTAAGTGAACCATAAGAAATCCTAGAAAAACATTAGTGGTGGGAGGGTATTTAGAGAAAACATGGCCATCCTCAATATTTATTTTATATTATGTCCCTATATATGATCATTGACATCATATATTAGGTGAAAAAACATATGATAGTGAGAAAGAATCCTTCTGAAGACATATTTATCCACAAAAAACCTAATTATTATGAAGCAATTCCCCCATGATTTACTAGAATTGAAACTCAAATACCTAACAAAATATATCTAAATTATTATATGAGAGAATAAAATAAGGGAGAAAGAACGATGATAAGGATTTACCTTAGATATGTATAATGAATGATACCTAAATCACCCAATATCAAGGGGAAACCATGATTAATTTAAGATAATAGAAAGGGCTTGATCCTATTTATTCTACCTATCTGTGGGAGATGATGCTTGGGGGGGATTAAAAAAAATTCCCCACTAAAATGACCACTATAAGCCCATTTAAAATGGGTGACAAAAAGCACTACTGGAAGTCTTGTGGCCTTCCTTAGGGTTCTATTGGAATTTTATTGAACTCCCACTATTAAAATAAATGGTACTACCCACTACCCAACTTCTAGAAGTCCATGAGCTGCATAAAATTTTTGATGTACTCTTCAATCATCCACTAAAATCTGATCACTTCTAACCATAATGAAATTTAGTTTTTGAGATTTCCCACATGTTCCAACATATCCCAAACCACTATTTAATATTCTAAAATGCATCAAAACAATATTACTTGCAATCCATTTTATGAAAATTAAATCCATCAAAGCCCTAAAAAATATTAGTTGGAAATTCCTTATATTACACTGACACATGAAGGAATGGGTAATTATTGTCTAGTATTTGGTTAAATTTGTTACAAAATTGTATCATATAAATTTTTTATGTTAATTGTGTTAGTTAGATATGAAAAATGTGATTTCAAAACATGGAATGTAGGTTATTTTAATTCATAGCTAATGTTAATGTGATTAAAATCAATGTTATTAGGGGTGTTGTTTCTCAAATATCTACTATGGGTAAAGTGAGTTTTCGATTTATAAAATATCAATTTGGGATTGATAAATACTTTCGATGATTCATAAGGAATCAAACGGTTTTAATTTTTTAAAAAAAATCCTTATTCTAGTGGAATGTATAAGACATTTATATGTGCACACGACTATTATGATTGATTTTAATTATTTTTTGGTGATAGATTAATATCAATCAATAGTTACCAATAAAACATTAAACAAGTTTATTAAATAATCTATTAGTTGTGATAGTCTAAATCAGTATCATAAGGTTTATTTGACATCTATGATTATGAATTTTTTATATCTTATGAGTTGTAGAATGTTTTATAAAATTAGGAATTTTAAAAATTAATTTTTTTTAACCATTATGGGATGGTTTAGGATTATTTTAGAAAATATTTTAGTTTTAAAATTCTATGTGAAATATAAAATTGATTTTAACCATAAAAACGGGGGTTTAAATATTTTATAATTTAAATGGTGCTTTGATTTTATTTATTTATTATATGAAAAAATTTAGAATGATTGGTTTTTTAATTCGAGAAAATTTCTTGTGGGTAGTTTGGTTGATATACCATTGTAAAATGTTTTTTGAAAATGAGTTTTAAAATTTTTATGAGGGGGTGAAATTTTCTCTTATTATTTGTGAATGGTTTAAAATAATTGAGTATCTGGTATAACAGATAAATTTATTCCAAAAATTTTGATTAAAATTTCAAAAAGATTTAGGGAATCATTTTGATTTAACAATAATAAATATTTTGGGAAAAGGAAATTTTTTAGAGGTTCAAAATGACTATTTGAAAATAAAAAAAATATAAAATTTATTTTAAAATAATATATTATATGGTTTTTAATGAAATATAAATATCTATTTATTATATTTATAATTATTATTAATTTTTGAAATAGGATCCGGATTCAGATTGAGACCATGAAGTATTTAAAAATAATGACGTCATTATCAATTGTAAACAAACTATAATATTGATGAAAGCGAGTGCATTGTTGAAAAAATGTGTGCATACAGTTACATATAAAAATAGGATAAGTAAGGACATACATTAGAGAGATTAATAAAAACAAAATTATTTTGTCATCATCAAATTTTCACATATTTATATGCTATGTGGTATTGCAATTAATGGTTTAGATTATTTCTCACATTCCATGTCAAAAACTATAGTCAATATTATCATCTAATTATTTTTAGTTAAAAGGATGGAATAAGAAACTAATAATCCCCATTAACAGGGAATTATGACATCAAACTAAAATAATAATTTATAATACCCCCTTGGAAATCATTGTATTCACAAAATATTATTTTATTTTTCACATTAAAATACGCAATGGGGAAAAATTGATGATAAAATAATTGAATCCCATGAAAATGTTAAGATTAATCATTAAAAAACATTATTGGGACAACCTATTGGGAAAAACATGATGAAGGGGAAATAGTAAAATATCCTTAGCTCCCCATAATTAGATCATGATGGACTATGACTTCTTGACATCTCAATTTTATATATTAATTTCTAAAAATTTGTTTTTGGTTATAGTTTTCTGAATAAATATTCCAAATCATCACCTTATCTAATTTACTATACATCTATCTCACTATTCATTTAAATACCTTTTCTAAAAGATTTTGTTTGGAGAGATATATTTCGTCCTATCCCATTTTATATACCCATAGTTCAATTAGGATATACCAGAAACATTATATTTAAATAATATGGTGGAAATATAATGAAAGATTGTTCTTAAAAAAACATATTCCTGACTTTCTTCAAGAATCACAATCAACATAGCATGATTTGAGGGAGTTGAAAAAGTAGCCTATTTTATAAAACACTATAAAATGGTTCTTCCACTATATGCAAATTAATATGTAGTGTGAGTTGTAGTTTTATATGAATCAGAAAAAATTTCATCCTCAATATAACCAATCAATTTGTGTTTTAAATTATAGAACAAGTAATCATTTATACTACTAAATTCTCACAGATCATAAGAAAAACTTTACCTTGCATCAAATTCATTTTGATAAGACTTTATATTATTTTCAAGATGAACATGTACTTTTATATCATTTGGGGTTAAAAATATGAATTTATTTTATTCATTTTTGAACAAATAAGTTCATTATTGTCTCCTCGTGTATTACATATATCACTCATGAAATATTGATATGTAATTATACATTTAGGTTATTTTAAAGAATATGAAAGATATTTTAATGAATATGAAAGATATTTTCATAATTTATAGGTTTTATCATGGATGATTAATTTAAAAATCCATGGATATTCCTTGTAATTTAATGATCAAATACTTTATTTATTTTTGAAAATATATAAGATTTTTGATGAAATTCAAAACATGCTAATAATATAATGAATAAATATATTTATTTACGTAAACCATGGGATGATGAATAAATTTTATATTCATAGATTTTTTAATAAATTTTAATATGTAGATAAATGATTAAACATTAACTATACATAACCGAAATACATAAAAATATCTATATTTATATGGAAGAACATTTCTTATAATGACCTCATACAAACTAAATAGTCTAAGTAATTTGAATAACCAAATGAAATCTTTATAAGATCATATATTGTTTCAAAATTATTTTGTAAATTTATTTATATGTCAAAATATCACAAAATTCATTTCTATCAATGTGTTTTATATGTATTTTAAAATTTAAATATACCATTAATAATATTTAATGATATCCCGTAATTTATTAGGTAAAAGTGTCACTTCAGAGACAATATATTGAAAGTCAGATTTTTGTAAATTTATATATTTTCATATTCATGGAGAAAATATATATATTTCTTCTTAGTCATGAGGAATAATGAAATTAGTACATCCACACTTCTATTGTGTATAATCAGACTACTAATTATCAACACTTTACAACTGAATTATTCAAATGAGTGTTAGGATTTTCTTATTAATGGATTTATAAAAATAGTTTATATGGTTTATGATGCTCATTATTTATTTTAATCAACATATATTGAATGAAATGTATATTCACAATAAAATAATAATTCATGTGATAATATGATAGATACAACTTTCATAGAATTTTTAAATGGTTCCCATGTTAGGTTTGTACAACCATATATATTTTATAATAAATACATTATATAAATATTGAAAATTCCCTTCTGATATAGTTTGTGAAGATATAAAGAAATTACATTAATAATAAGCTACTGATGGTAATTAATCATACAAAGATGTTTCATTATAATATAATGAGTGATAATATAGTATAAATACGACCAATACATAGATTCACCATTACAAAACCTGATGGATGAATACTATTTTCTCCAAAATTAATGCTCATGTATACTTTTATAAATATTTTTCATTATAATTGAATTTGGATTATGTAGGGACTTGTGTTTGACTGTTACAACTTTGGAATATTCCTAATTATATTTCTGATGTTAGGCAATGAGTCGGCGTGGGATTTTGACGCCCCCAATAGAATCAACGTGGTGATTTTAAAAATATTAAATTTACCTTTTAATGTACACACATTTCCTATTAAAACATGATTAACTCATGAGTAGAGTCATACATCATATTTTGATATTGCAGTTGGGTTCTTAACATTGTGTTTTTCTTAGGCGTGAGATAATGTTTCCCGCACCACGACTTTTGGTCGAAGGTGAGTTAGAGGGGAATTATGTGGTGGATTAAGTATTTAGATTGAAATTTAATTAAGAATCAAACCTAATTCCACCATCCCATTCACATTGGATGATAAATACACATAGGAGAAAATACCACTCTTCCCCGTCGGTGACAGATGGAATCCAAGCCAAAAAAACACAATGATTTGCTACTAATATGAGTTTTTGGCACAGATTGCCATCAAATCAAGGAGTAGCATGATCCGCACATCTTTGTACACCCGCAACATCAATGTTTCTCCATCGAGGTATGAAATTATGAGTTTTGGTCACGTTCACTTAGTTATAAATTATTTTATGGTTGTAGAGATCTATTATGAATTCTATAGATCGCTCCTTGGACGATCAACAGTTTTTTGGGAAAAACAGAGAAAATTATACATTTGTAAGGTGATTCCCGGTAAGAATTACCATTTAAATGACGTGTAGTCTAATGAGACATGCTTTTTATCCCTTACTATTTGGGGAAGATGAATTCTGGAGACTACATGTTGTGTACTAGGGTTAGACTTTGTGTATTGACCCCAATCCATGTGGCCAAAGGACATTACCATGGTTGTCAATGTAACAGTACATGACTGTGAAAAATTACATGGAAAAAGTACACATACATGAGGTGCTGTAAATGATAACAATAAAATCTCATGGACAAGGGGCTATTTATCCTCGTCACACTATATAGTATGAGATACATGGTGTGTGGGGGCATAATTCTCTGGTAGTGTAGATGAGGAATGTAGCCAGGGTTGGGGTAATGCAGGACATCCTGTGTACCCCTATATGTGTTGGAAAATTTTATAGATATGATACACAGAATGGTGATCAGGTGGATTCACATGTAGTGTGGACCCCAGTGCATGTTGTCTAATCCTTTGAGATATTCCTCCATCCGTACATCCTTCTATGTAACTCATATTTTGGCATCTGAGTAACATTTCATGAGAGTATTTCCATGTAGAATGTGATGGTGGCATCCATTTCATCCTATTAGATATAAATTGGAATATTTCAACAACTACGCTTCTATAATGGGGCTTAACATTGGGAAGTGATCGAGGTGTATCACTAGGTTGACATTAGTGTTCGAACCCTTCCCTTCACCATAGGAAGTGAGTCCCTAAACTCTATTGTCTGGTAGAGTTGTTCTCCCCTATTGTATCAGGGTGCGGTTCCCCTACCTGTGGAGGTGTTGTGATTCTTGGTATAATTAGCATGATGCTTCTTTCAATGGTGTTTGAATGGTGTATGAAATCATAGTTGTTCTTTATAGAGATACAGAGACTGGTACTCACTTATGAAATTAGGGTGTAAGTTCCTCTTTCCTCTTTAATTTTGTAGAGATGGGGCTCCCCATTTCATGTGTATGTTTCTTGTACATTAGAGTAGTTATTCAGGGTTTTATAATACCTTGATGGAATAGGGAATAAATTCCCCATATATTTCAAATAGTTAGATACAACGGTCCCCTACCGAGCTAGAGTGTGGGCCCTCCATACATGGTGGAAAGATAGAGTAGTTACTCTCCTGTCATTTCAGGGTGCGAGTCCTCTTTCAATGGAGTCAGTACTCCCCTACTATGCTAGTCTGTAGTTCTTATTGATGTGATGTATAGATAGAGTAAGAACTCCCCTATCGTGTTAAGGTGTGTGTCATCTATCATTATAGTTGAAACTCCCCTTTAATTCCAAGGTGTGGGTCTTCCATTCGTGTTTACTCAGCAGACATGGTACTCCTATGCCATGTAAGGGTGTGGGTCCTCTAGCCTGGGGTTGATACTACCCTATCACATCAGGGTGCGGGTACCAATAATAATATATATGGAAGGGTGGTACTCCTTTATCATTCGTGGACGTAGGTACCATGTCTTTGGAGTGGTACTCCCCTATAGTACCAGGGAGCAGGTCATCTAGCCTGGGGTCGGTACTCCCCTGTTGTGTCATGAGGTAGTTCCCACATATTAATCGAGATGGTAGAGAGATAATACATTATTTTACAATGTTACATGTCCTCTGGACCCTAATATTCACTCCCCTGTTGTATCAGGGTGCATGTCCTCGCCTACGGAGTAGTAATCCACTATCTATGTGTCGAATCAGTGAGTGGGTCCTCAATTAGAGATAATGCTCTCTATGAAAATGAGCACAGTAATGTGGATAAATTCCTCAACTTGTTATGTGTGATACAAGGCTAAGAGTTATTTGTCCCTTGAAATTATGAGGTGTGGTCAAATATTAACATGAGTGAAAAAGGTTTCGTTAGTTATCTACATGCATGTACTCTCTCGACTATAAGGTAGTTTCTAGGTGAGGGTCCCTCCTCTCTCTATCAGTAGAGATGATGTACATGGTAAATAGTTTGGAGCATTGATCACTTAAATATGTGCAGTGTTGAGGGGAAGGCCTCTCCACATGGGTTCTTACAACCTAGCGTTGGATGTAGGTTAGAAATGGTTGGAAATCTAGTGAAGGTCACTAGAGATAGACCTAGTGAGTTCTTCTTGATGGATTATATATCTCATATGGGTTCTATCAAGCATGTATGAGCCTGTGGAGTGTGTTATCTTGGTTTTATGTTACCGTTAGATCTTCAATTAGAATATTATTTCTAGCTATAACGTCACAACCAATTGAGACTTGGAGTCTGAGATGATTATTTCAATTTTTTCTGGGGGTGCTTGTATTATGTCACATATATGGGTTTAGAACCCTTTTTTACTATGCTATCATGTCATGTATATCTGAGGATGGATTGAGTTAGAATTTCCCTTTCGATTGGGTTTCCTCTAGCTAGGTCGAGGATGCTATTGCATTTTAGTTGCTCCATTTTTTTGTGGTTTTTTGGCACCTACTAAGTATTCTTATACTTTCCCCTACATGATATTTTCCTATATGTGGTGGGTATATGAAAACGAAATTCCTTTCGATGGAGTCCCCAGAGGACCTGAGGTAGGTGGATCTTAGTGAGCTAGACTGACTGAGTTGTTTATCAGAACTGAGGAGGGGATCTTTCTAGAAGTTTAATTCATCATCAATCTAATCCTTCTAAAATGGTTTGATTCTTTTACAGTTTTCTTTTGGTGGGAGTGTATTTTTTACCTTTATAATTTCAGTAATTCTATTGTACTTTGGTTTGGGATATTTTTATGCATGCATTTTAATTTTCCAGTTTTTTATTATATCACTATACTATTGCATTGAGGTGTTTGTGGGTGTGTTCGTATAGGTTCCTTATGAAAAGGCCTCCCTTATGTGTGATATTCCCACATGGTACTAGTCACATTACTTTAGACTATTCGAGTCGGGCTTTGGGAGTTACAAGCAAGGCCCCACTAGGTTGGTTCATAATAGAGTGGTGTCAGAGCAGCTTCCACTTTGGGACCATAGTGTCATGAGATTGGTTTGGGTTGCATAGAGATAGTGTAAGGATGTTTAAAGTTTGGATCTTAGAAAAGAGCTTCTGGTGTTGGTATAATGAACAATATATCCATCCACCAATACATTGATGAATTTATTTTTTACATGGTACATTTGGAAAATGGTCACTGAGAAATAGTGTTACAGGCATCATAAAGGACTGTTTTTTGGTTTCTCATTATCCTTCTTTAGTTAGATCCTCAGATATAATCTTTGACCATGAGGCGTCTTGATTCTGTTTTAGGATTACATTATGATGAAAGTGATGTAGGGTTCCACAATGGGATTTTGATGAAAATCCCCACCATGATGAAGATTCAATTTAGGGTACTATTTTTGAGGAGGTACCTATGGGTGGTCCTCCCGTTGAGGCACCACTCGTTGAGTAACTGGTTGTGATAATAGTTATGTCCGCAGGTGCACGTAGTTTGAGTGAATTGAACGAGTTCTAGAGGAAGTGACCTCTAGGGTTCTAGGATAATCCAAACCCCCCGAGATGTGGATGATTAGATTGAGGCAATCACACATGTTTTAATCCTAGTGAGGGAAACCCCCGACTAGACGGTGGTCTTAGAAGCGGTCGTTCTTCATGGTTTGGTCGAACAATAGTGGATCCTAGTGACATAGTCCCATGGAAATGAGACACTCACATGGGTAGAGTTAGAGTGAATCTTTGGGGAAGAGTTTTACCCATCCATGTTGAGGTTGGTGCGTATCCCAGTGCTTCTGAAGCTTCAGCATGGTTGCATGACTGTGGCGGAGTACATAGTATGGTTTACAGACCTATCACGTTACTCCATGGATATGGTGTGAGGATAATTCTTTAGATCATGGAAGTTTAAAAATGGCATCATAAGATGTGTCATAGAATGTGTGATATCTATGCTCCGTCCCTCTTACGTGGGGGTATTGGAGAGAGCTCTTGACGTAAGGAGATTCCTGGTGAAGGGACAAGTGGATGTGGCTTGTAGTGGTGGTCATGAGGCCGAGGCATCTGCAACAGCTTGAATATAGACGATGATAGGATCACGATGTAGTAGGCATACCCATTACCAAATTTAGGAACACATGCCTATGGTGTAGGATCTACACCAGGGATCAGGTCATTAGTAGGAGTTGCACTGTTACACTTGCGATGGATGGGGACATCTTTGTATAGATCTTCCGACATGTTGTAATGATGAGAGGGAGTCGATCGATGGGATAACTTGGAATAATAATAATTTTGAGCAGGTATGTCTATAATATGGTGGAATAGGTGTAGTATCTAGTAGATTATATGGTTTTGGAAGGAGGTTTGAGGTGTTTCCACCACCACCCCAGGTGGTTCACACTAGGCTCAGGGAGATGGAGGATATGAGAAAGGATAGATATAGGCTATAGAGGCCTCTAACCCAGAACATGTGATTATTAATATAGGTAAACTTTGTTTCCTTTCTACTTTATGAGATAGCATTTCTAGAAACTATTTTGAGGTACTCTTTTATTTCTATTTTTTTCTCAAGGTCTGTTCAGGGTGACATGTTGAATTGTTGTAATATTCTGTTTTTTTTTTGTTATATGTAGCATCAAATTCATGAGGAATATAGGTCCTTCCCCCACCATGATTCATTTTATTGATGTGAGAAAAACTATGAGGGGGTGTAAGTGCCTCCCAAATTAGATAGTATCAATTTTTGGTGTATGATTCTCTTTGAATTGTGTGTTTGTGGTAGGGTGACATATTGGTGGTTTATCGATAGAGGGCCTAATAAGACCCAGTGTGAGAATTTGGGAAGAACTTATTGTTTGTTAGTAAGCTCATGCACTTGGAATTGTATTTTAAAATGATAATCTAGAGAAGGGACATGGCATATTTTGACCTAGCTTTGGACTCACAAGGAAAAAGGATGCTTTCAGAAACAAGAATTGTTTTTGTGATGCAATCAAAACCCTGTGGCAGAGTTAGTGCCACCCAAATTTTATTGTGTCGACCTGTTGAGAATGATTTTTTTATAATTGTGTGTTTAGGTAAAGGTTGTGCACTAGTGTGTCAAAACATATATTTTCCTTTCCATTTGAGATTTTATTCTTGATCCTTTTTCTTGGAATCCATGGTGGAGGGAGAGCCTTGATTAGAACATTTTTATAATGTCATAGTTATATCCTTTGATTTTTCTGCAGTTTGGATTGGTTAGATACCATCCAAACATAGTTGGTATGCTAGTAGTGGGTGTGGTAGTGTTTTTTGCTATGTTACTCTCCTTCCAGGAAAGTGAAAGATGCATGGGGTATTCCATGTCCTTTCCATGACTATCTTCTAATGATTTGATGTGTATAATCTCTATTCTTGTTTGTTGGTCCCCACATATGCTTGACATCAACCTTGAAAATAATACCCTTGAGGAGGTTTTCGTATATTTAATCTAGTGTTATATGTGAAATATGGGGTTATTTCTATGTCTATGTTAGCCTAGAAAGGTGGCGTACTACTAGACCCCATGATTGCAGATGGACCTTGGAGTTTGGGGATTTTCCACCTATCATAACTGAGGACACATGTACCCATTTTTTGAATGATGTTGAACTGGTGGGAGTTGGAAATAAGTGAGGGATAGAATTGGGGGTTCTCTTCAGTGCATTATATGATGTAGCATGAGAAAACTTGGTGATATCACATATGTAGGAGTTCTAGTGGAGAGATTAGTTTATTTCCCTTATTCCTTTCCTTTCACTTTTCGAGGATGATAATCCTTAAAGGTGGGGAGAATGTAGTGATCATTTTTGACCTATATGACATTGTAATATTTCTAAGAATATTTTTTAAGCCGGGCACTAAGTTGGCGTAGGATTCTGAGTCCCGAAGAGCCTTGTCATGGTGAATTTTAAAATATTAAATATGTTTTTTCTTTCATGTGAAGTTTCTCTAAAAAGGTGAATAAATTTGGATTTGTATATCAGATTGGATATTTTAGACTAATAATGATTTTATAAATTCATGTTTTTGTTAGGTGTGACATAAAGTTACCTTTTTCAGGAGTTTTGGTCTTAGATGAATTGGTAGGGCATTGTGTGGAGGATTAATTAGTTAAATGGAAATTTAACTAAAAATATAACCTAATTTTCCCCTCCCCCTTCACATTGGGTTTAAGACACATAGAGGAGAAACATATCCTCTCCCCCTTTGGTGATAGATGTAAACAATTCCAAATAAATGCAACGAGGTGCTTATAATCTTAGTTTTGGGGACAATAACCATCAGATCAATGAGTAAACATGATACGAGCATCTTTCTACACTTGAAGATTTAGCATTTCACCCTTGAGGTTGGCGGTATTTCGTTTTGGTTCTAATTCCCCTTCTTTATTCACTGTTACAAAGTTTTAGAGTCATATTTCAAATTTTAGAGATCCTTACTAGGTTGATACGCATGGTTTGGGGGAAACTCGGGGGAATCAGGTGTTTTTAAAGGTAACTCCCAACTATAATTACTGTCTTTAGGGTGTTTATTTCAGTGATACATGTCGTGTATCCCATCCTATTTGGGGAAGATGACTTTTGGGGACTACACATTGTGTAGTTCCCCCAATCCAAGTGGAAAAATTACGTGGACAAGGTTTTCTGGGTAACAGTGTATAGCCATGTAAAAGTACATGATCAATGTACATGGACATGGGGTGATGGGAATGTTCATATGGAAATCCCATGGCCAAGTTTCTATTTAGCCTAGATAGGCTATGTAAACTAGGATATAGGATGTGTGTGGAACATGGTTGGTTGGCCGTTTGCAGGAGGAACACAACCATGGGTCGGGTGAAGTGGGACATGTCATGTAAGGGTAGTACATTACATTTACCCCTACATGGGTTGGAAATCCATGTAGATAAGATACACAACTAAGTTCTCTAGTAGGTTCAAAAATTGGGTGGAATCCAATGATTGCTGTGTACTCCTTTAAGATCTTCATGAGATATTCCACATTTTATATGTCCTTCTATGGCACTCGGATTCAATGTTATGAGTGTCATATATTGAGTAGTTTTCCATTTAGAACACTATGATGGCCTTATTTTTCTCATAATACATATTAAGTGGAAGTTTCAAGAACAACTATTGTGTAGCGGTGCCTAACCATGGACTCTATTTGGGTTGTATCACCAGGTTGACATCGGGGTATGGACCCTTACATTTTTTCCTTAGGAAGTTGGTCCCTTGGACTCTATAGGCTAGTAGTGTGGTGTTACCCTATTGTATCATGTTGTGGGTAACCTACCTGTCGTGGTTTTTTGTTTATTTGTATAATATGCATGATGATTTTTTCAGCTAATATTGACTGATGATAAAAATAATTTTGGTTCATAAGAGAGACACTGGGAGCTGTACTCCCCTAAGGCATGAGGGTGAATGTTTCCCTTACCTATCTTCTTTGGAAGAGACAAGACTCCGTACATAATGGGTGTGGGTTCTTATACCATTGGGCAGTTCATCCAGGGTTAGTACTCCCATGGTGGATTAGGGCACGAGTTCTTATATCTTTTGTATAGTTGGAGACAACACTCCCCTGCCAAGACAGTGTACGAGCCATCTTTACATGCTATCCGGATAGAGTAGTTACTCCCGTCATAGTCCAAGGTGCAATTACTCTATCCATGGAGTTGGAAATTCCCTTCTATATCAGGGTGTGGGTCCTCCAGACATGTTGTATAGAGAGAGTGGATACTCCACTATCATGTTAGGGATTAGGTCCTCTATACTCTAAGTTAGAACACCACTATCATTATAGGGTGTGGGTACTCCATACGTGTTAACTAAGAAGATTTGGTAATCCCCTGTAATGTTTGGGTACATGTACTCTATCATAGGGTCGGTACCCCCTTGTCATGTCAGGGCATGGGTCCCCCATAGTAATCAAGCTAGAATAGTGGTACTCACCTACTATTCCAAGGTGCGGTTCCTCTATCTATCAAGTAGTACTCCACTATCATACCAGGGAGTGGTTCCTCTAACATGGGGTTAGTACTCCCCTAAAGGGTTAGGGAATATGACCCCCATAGCAATTGATCTAGTAGAGTAGAACCCCACTATCGTAATAGAGTGTGTGTCCTCTAGCCACTGAGTTTCACTCCATTTTCATATCAGGGTGTGGGTCCTCACCTACAGAGTAGTACTCCCCCATCTCCAAGTAGAAGAGGGTAGAGGGTCCTCCATGAGAGTTAGTGTACCCTTAGATGTTGATTACACTTATGAGGAGCATGACCCTATACTAATTATGTGAAATACCTGGTTATGATTTAGTTCTCCCTCAATGGACTGAGGTGTGGGCCACTCCATACAGAAGAGACATATGTTTTGTGGGATAGTTATGATCTAGTATCACCTGTACTAAAGGTTGGTGGAGAGGTGTGGTCCCTCCTCTCTCTCTCAATAGATTGGATGTAAGCAGTGCATAGTTTGGAGTAGTTCTCCCTCAACTGTGTGCAGTGGTGAGGTGCAGGCCTCTCCACTTGGGTTCGTAAAGCCTTACATGGGGCACATGTTAGCGATGGATGGACAAATAGTGTTGGGAACTAGATATGGAACCAGTGAGTTATTACTAATGGATCATATCTCTTGGAGGGGTGCTGTCAGGAATGGTTGATCTCGTAGAGTGTGTTCCCTCTGTTTTTTGTTACCGTTAGATCCTTGAGTAGAATCCTGTTGTTTTCTATGTAGTCAGAACCTAATGAGAGTTAGAGTCTAAGATGTGTATATTTGGGTGTTTTCTTGGAGTCCTTTAGGGGTGTCAATCATTTGGGCTGACACACCTTATGGACTAAACAATATTGTCCTGTATAGGAGAGGATGGTTCGAGATGGAGTTTCTCAATTGGGGTCCCTCCAGCTAGGTTGAGCAGACATCTACCTTTTAGTTTCTCACATTTCTTTTGGTTTTTTTAAGAACCTACTTAGTATTCTTATTCTCACTCATGAATAGGCTTTTCCCAGAGGTGATGTTTCTTTTATATACCACATTCCTTTAAATGGAGTCCCAATATGACTCGATGTAGGTTAAGTATTGTAAGATAGACCGTGTGAGGTGTTTACTGGAGTTGGGATAAGGATATTTTTGGTAGTTTCCTTTTACAACAATTTCTTCCTTCTGAGCAGGTTGGACGCTTTTATAGTTTTATTTTTGTGGTCAAGTGTTTTTTCATTTTGCACTTTGATTACTTATATTTTAATTTGTTTTGGGATTGTTTTATTCATGAATTTTTTTTGTTTTTTATATCTCTGCATTGTTGCATCGACGTGTTTTTGGGTGTGTGTGTGTAAGTACTTTAGGAAAACGAATCTCGTTTCTGTGATATGCCTACTCGGTGCTAGTTTCTAGACCCTAACCTTTTAGATGTGGGCTTGGTTAGTTGTGTATTGGTCCCTATTGGATCGGGTTGTGATCGATTACCTAAATTATCATGTCATGCATTCAATGTATTAGAGTTATTAAAATTAAAGGATACAATAATTTATTTTATTATACATAGTAAAAATCAAATCATAATAATCTCTTTATAATCAATTTTTTTTTCTATTATAAATGCCTATTATATATAGAGGTTTTCAGAAAATCATTCAATGAATTTATTCATATGATATTTTTTTTCAAGAATACCATTAATGTTAGATATATTTCATCAAAAACTTTTATATAACATAACATTATTCATTAAAAAATTTATACCACTAGGTTGAAGTATATTATCTCTACTAGTGCCTTTGATTAAATTTCACTACTCATAAATGTACTTATATGAGCTTATACTATATATTTAAGATATTTGATAAGTAATAACCATAAATGAGTTATTTTAAAACATTTAATTAAAATAATATTTAAAAACCCCAGGATTTAAGAAAAACATTTATATGATCTCCAAGATCTTCCATTTGGAATATTTAACACATTAATGAAATATATTAAAAATTTATAATACGTTTATCTATGACTATTCTTATCATTTATATTGGTTGATCATAAATTAATGAATTAAATCAAAATATAATCATAATAAGTTATGTTCATCACTCATAAAATATTTTATGTTTTGTATCATCTCTTACAAGTGCTTTTTGAAATATATCTACTAGGGAGAATAGTGCCCATGTATTTTAAAGAAGATATATAGAGTGTGAGGATAAATGTGGAAAGATATTATGGATTTAAACCATACACATCATCAACATCAAAATTTATAATTAATAAAATATTTTTTTAATAACATTCACTTTATTAAGTGTAGGTGAATCATTTTATAAAATTTTACTAACATCCCAAATTCTAGTATGAGTAAGACACATTATATGAATAATTTATTTTTCTTTAAATAATTAAACTAAGAAATTAAAATTACATTTATCAAGGGCAATGAATTCATTTATTTAATTTTTTGATTCATAAATGAAAATTCATTATTAATCAATAATGATCATATTTTAAAAAACACTATTTTTATCTATAATAATGATCATTTCCAACCACTATAAGTGGTTAAATTATTTTCATAAAATATATTGGATTAAAATTTGTATATAATTCTATCATATCATTTATGAACTGCTTTAATAATAAAATCTAGTATTATGGGATAATATCAAATTAATTACAAAATATGATATTGACTATCCATATGAACATGATAAATAATAGACTTTTATCAATATTTCAACTACTAGAGAAAAATTGATAAATAAAAATATTCTTCAACATTATTTCAAAACACGTTATTTTCCTATAATCATTTGGGAATGCCCTATTTTATAATTATTAATAAAATTCATTGTACTTTTGAATGTATTATTATCATCAAACCACATAAGTTGGTTTTATTATTCTTATTTAATTTCAAAATAATTAAATAAGGCACAATAATCATTGAAAAATATCATATTCAACCTAAAATAGATTTAAAATAAAATCATTCATATTTACATTCGCTTTAGGGAACAAGATAAAATTGTTTTAATATACATTATCATTCATTTCAAGGAACATAATAAAAAATAAAAATTTTATTTGATTTTATGAGGCCTCTAAGATGATAAAATAAATATTCAATTCAACATTTTTATCTACTTGAGTGTATGGATATAAATAAAATAAATTTTTATTATTCTTTATGGATAATTAATTTATTTTATCTATTCTACGCATAAGAAATGAAATAAAAGATAAAATAAATAAAAAAATATAATATTTATTTTAAAATAAATAAATAAATATCATCCATGTCATAAATTCATTATAATCAATCTTAAAATCTTGAGTGTGAATAAATAAATAAGAGATGTCAAATTTTATGGTTGATGGCATGATTAATAAAGTTCACTACGGTGTATGATAGGTATTCAAACTTTATCTTTTGACCACTTCCAGTTGAATCATTTCATCTTTTAATTTATTAAATGATGTTTAAATATAGGGGACAAGATAAAACTTTTTTAACATACATTACCAGTCATTTCAATGAACAAAATAAAAAATAAGTTTTTATTAGGTTTTATGATGACTCTAAGATGAAAACATAAATATTAAAATTAAAATTTTTATATACTTTAGAGGATGCATATAAATAAAATAAAATATTATTATTATTCATAAATAATTAATTTATTTTATAAATTTTAAACATAATAAATACAATAAAATATAAAATAAATAAATAAATTATATTATTAATTTTCAAAAAAAATAAATATCATCCATGGAATAAATACATCATAATCAATCTTGAATTTTTTTAATGTGGATAAATAAATATTGGATGTCCAATTTCATGTATCATGGGATGATTAACCAAGTTCACATTGTCATATGATAGGTAGGAAAAATTTATCATTCAACCACTTCTGGTGGAATCATTTCCTCTTTTCATTTATTAAATGATGTTTTAATATAGGGAACAAGATATTTTTTTTAAAAAAAATTGCCATTCATTTCAAGGATAATAATAAAAAATAAATTTTTATTAGGTTTTATGATTCCTCTAAAATGATTACAAAAATATACAATTCAACATTTTTATCGACATTAGAGGATGTATATAAATAAAATACATTTATAGTATTCTTCCTGAATAATTAGTTTATTTTATATATTTTAAACATATGAAATAAAATAGAAGGTGAAATAAATAAAACAATATAATATTTATTTTAAAAAATAACAATAAATATCATCCATAGGATAAATACATCATATTTAATCTTGAATTTTTTAATGTGGATAAATAAGAAAGAGATGTCCAATTTTTTGGTTCACGGAATGATTAACAAACTTCACATCGACATATTATAGGTATGAAAATTTTATCATTCAACCACTTTTGGTGGAATCATTTACTCCTTTAATTTATTAAATGTCGTTTTTATGTCAAAATCATCAATATAAACAGTATTTGGTAATAACCAGACACATTTACTTTAGGTCATGGAGTGGAATTCGGTAGTTGTTATTCATTAATCCTATTAAAGAGTTCATTTTTTCCATAAAAAATATTAATAAATTAATATATATATATTCAATGTTATCGAATGATGGAAAAAATATATAATAATACATTATATATAAAATGAAATTAAGTCGTTAATATAACTATGAAAATGAGTGGAGATCAATGATATCAACAAAGGAAGAATCATCAAAATTCACATTGTGGAAAGGACGATCGTTTTGATAATATGTTGTGAAATGGGACTACAATACTAATTAAAACAGTGATTTTTTTTTCTAAAATTTGGACTTCATTATTGATTATAAAAAAAATTCATTGTTAATAGAAAATAAGAGAGTTGAAAAATGAAAACACGTAATTAATTTTAAAGTAAAACAACATAAATCAAGAAAAATATTAGAGAGAACTATAAAGTTAAAAGACTTATTTCATTATCGTATTACCACATATATATATTCTATATGAAATTATAATAAATGTTAGATATTAATCATCATATTCCATGAAAAATCCAATGGTTATTATTATCTATTACATAAAATATTAAATTTTTGAATATAAAAATTCAAGATATTGAGAATTTGAATTGGGAATTACTAATCCTCAGTAATGAAGAACAATGAAACCCCCAAAAAAAATAATTTATAACATATTAATATTACTATTTGTAGTTATTTAAAAAAAATTTACATTTGAGTGAGTTGAAGAAAATAATTGATGGAAATTATTTGTGAAAGGATATCATTATTAGTTTCAACTAGAGTTTTATTATTCTATTTAAAGTGTTTTTGTTTTATCAGTTATTTATATAAATTAAAATCTAATATGAATTGATTTTTTGATTAATGGTTTTCAGCATACATTTGTGTTGAATAATGTTTAATTTGGATCTCTATTATTGGATTTGAGTTGTTTTCATATGAATATGTTATCAATATATGAGTCATTATTGTGGGGGATATAAGATGGAGTCTTGTTTCATTATCTGTATACTAGAAATGGGAATGTGTGCACAAACTATTTTACTATTGTTCTTTATTGTGGAGAGTAATGAAATCAAGGATAACTAATATAATTGAATGATAAATTACATTTTGGTGATGAGGTGATGATCAAGAAAGATTAAAGTGATATAGTGATTTGCTTATGTTGTCTCTTTGTTGATGAAAAGTGTCTGTGGTTTGGAGATTGTAACTCCCTTAATTTATTAGGATTTTTATATTTTGTACTTTTTTATATTAAAAAATGTAAAATTTGAGGAAATTTATAATTTAATTGTTATTGAAAATAATTTAATTCATTGAGTGTAAGTATAACTTTTTTATTTAAGTTATTATTTAACCGTTGTGTAATATTTGACTAATATTTTTATAGATTATTACATATATGTGTGTGTAGGATCCTTTCTTTTTCTAGGTATGGTTATTTTTAAATTTTTCATCAAGAGGGGTTTTCTTTCATTTAAACCTAGTTTTTTGAGCCTAGGATTGGGTGGGGTATAGTGTTGTAGGGGTAAAACGCGACATAGTGAATTATTTGTTGGAGACCATGTGAAATTAATTCACATCTTGAACTAATTCACAACCCTCAAATTTTTCACACCCTATACATGCTTTTCACCACTTTTCAACATGTCATGAAAGTTTTTTTACCATGTTTTTACATGTCAGAAAATTATATTACACCACATGTAATTTTTATTTATTGTTATTTTTGAAAGGTTTTGATGGGATTTCTTTGGAAAATGGGGATAAGGGTTACAACTTTTTACATAGCTTGAAATAAAATTCATATCAGGTAATTATAATAACCAACATATTAAAATGATGTTTCTAGTGTTGTGTAACCCTATATACTCACATATTCGTCACTATAGAGCTTTGAAAACCTCTCTTCTTTGGTGGAGACTACCCACACACCTCAACCTTTGATCGAAACATATTTTCACACCACCTTCTTCATCTAAAGACCCTACGCACACCTCCATCATCGTTGTACATAACCTCTTATTGATTTCTAGGAGTCCTCTTTGATCTAAAAGTTATTTCACGTCTGATATTCAATATCCAGACTTTAATAAAGTATTAGATATTGATTTTTTAAATTGACATAATTAATTTTTGAATTAATTATAATGAATTGATTTTGTGAATGAGATAATTAATTATGGTTTTTTTAGTTTTTTAATATTGATTAATTATTTTTCAAATTAATTAATAGGATTCACATACTTAAATAATTGTGCAATTAATTAAGTGTAATTATGTGATAGACTAATAGATAAATTTTTAATGAAATCATAGAGATTAATTAATTATTGAATTAATTAATAATATTAGTGTAATTATTTAATTTTTGATTTAACTAATAGAATTTCCATGTTTACATAATTGTTGAATTAGTAATGGAATTTATGTGCACTATTAATTGTTTAATTAATAACATGTTTACGAATCAAAACATGGTCATTCAACTAGGAATTAATGAATGGGAACATTGTTATTATAATGTGTGAAGTATGAATGGTAACATGTGAATTCATGTATTAATTAATGAATTGGAACACGGTAATTAAAATTTGTAATGTATGATTGGTAAAAATATAATTATGATACATGATATCCCTCAGACATACTTCGAGCCCTAATATGAGACCAAGCAGGTATTTGGGTACAGGTGTCTATGGGAACCCGGGGATTTTATGTGGTTAAATAATGAATAATTTGACAATGTGATTATTGTTAATTTATGAATTGTAATTAATTTATTATACAACTTTATACATTATTATTGAGTGCATTTTTTTTAGACACTAATTGTGGTGGCCTACTCAGTTGTACTGACACCCTACATGGGATTATTGATCAGTACCCAAATAGATTCAATTATTCCAGGATAGTTTAATGGAAATTTCCCTATGTAAGATTATTGATTTGGGGACAAATCATAGATGAGGGAAACAAAAGTTGTTTTGGACCTTCTTGGGAGTCTTCGATGTCTTTATTTTTAGTTTTCATTTTAGAAACATGACACGTACCATATCATGTCATGTTTTCTTCCTTAATTTGGATATTGTATTTTCCTCCTTTTATTATCAGAAAATATTTGTATTTTTTATGGTTATATGTTATTGTACTATGTTTTATTTCCGCTAGTGTATTACTCTGATAAAAGATGGTATAGTCTCCCCATGATCAAAATATCAAATCTTATCTGCTAGTCAGCATCCTCTGGCCTATGGGGATGTGCGATTGAGGTTATGTGACTGACCAACTTAGGGCACCAGTGCGTGGAACATGGTATGGGGCCTTACAAAGTGGTATCAGAGCCCAATTTCCATTTCTTTTCATTTTTTCATACTATATGGGAAAGGTATATAGAATACTATGAAGGGTCAAGGCTTAGACATGAGCTCATGCATGGGAGTTGAAAAATCCTGTATGGGGGGGGGGGGGGACCCAGGAACCGAAGGTGGGATTGTTGTTATTTATATTTTCTATTAAAATTGAATATTATTTCACCTCGGGTGACACACTTTTTTGTGTGATGTTAAAATTGTTTTTTAAGTTTTATGATAATTAACTCATGGCCCAGAATGGCCCAAGATTTGATTTGATTCATCATTTTCGGCACTCGGAATTATTTTGGGACATGAAACATTTTAGGAATGCATGAGAAAATAGTTTTTGGGTATTTTGTTAAACATAAACTATATTTCCTTGCTTGTGATATTAAAATTGAAAATGGAAATTTCTTTAAAATTGAGAAACGTAAAAAAATAATTAAAAAATGTAAAAAATTGGCATTTAAATGAGAAACAGGATATGATAATTAGAATTTCCTTTGATAACCAAGACCTATGAGTAGTATGGTTAAGGATAGTGATAAAGCCATAGTTTTTACCACATTGTGTTATCTTGGGGAAAAGGATTATTGTGATTATACCTATTGTCAAAATGTGTTAAATTTATGTTATGAGTTCTAATACATGTGTTTGTTATTTTAGAGATATGATGCCATGAATAAACTTGTTAAGAGGATGATAAGAGGAGATGGCTGGAGTTGATCTACCAGCCATGGAACATGAGGCACTGATAGTGCTGGGTAAGAATGTAGGAGAGAAGTTCAGAGTGAACTTTTTTCACATTATGTAAATCATCGGAAGATACTCATGGTGGTTTGAGAAGTGTATGTATGACCGGAAAATGAATATTCAGTTGTTTCATCCTCCAACTTTTACTGGAGAGGGAAGACATGATGGATTTGAGTTCTTTGTTGAGTCCATCAAGACAATACATGACTATTTTGAGACGCATGTAAATAGTAGGGTCATGTTCGAAACATATATGATACAATGATTAGTGAAGAGCTGGTGGGACATTCAGACATGAATAAAATATACTTATGGTATGTTATGGAAGGAATTCTTGGATTGGTTCTTGGAGCACTTCTACCAAGATATGATGATAAAGGTGAGAGGAGTGGAGTTTATGTGACTAAGTCAGGGGATAATGTATGTTATGGATTATTATATATGCTTTATAGATGTGTAATTTTTTTCTCCAACATTGGTAGGATATGATATAGCTATGAAAACATGTTTTTAGGAAAAACTTAAGTGCGAGATTATGTCCCATGTTAACCTATTTAGGTTAATGATGTTTGATGAGGTGGTGGTTGAGGATCTCATTGTTGAGGGGATATTAAAAGAGGATTCTAGTGATAGAAAGATAATTTCAATTGGATTACTAGGAGGTGAGACTTCAGAGAGTAGGACGCTCCAATATGTGAACTTTAGACAGTGTAGCGAAAATTGGGTGGTCAGACAAGAGGTTTGGTTGCACATGATCTTAATAGAGTTATATTTCATTAGTTTGGTAAGTCAGACACATAACCTAGAAAATGACCCCAACCACATGTAGAGTGCACATATTGCAAAATGTTGGGGCATCTACAAAAGTATTGTAGGATAAAATGAAAGACAATCAGTAATAGAGGAGCTAGATAGTACTAAGGTGTGGGAATGAGATATTATGAACCATATCTGTCAAGAAGATGGAGTTATACTAGCCCAAGTAGTGTATACTGTGATTATAACGAAGAGTACCCATATCATTAGAGCGGTGAAACACAGAGGAGTCATACTACATCATAGGAAAGAGGCGTTGGATAATTACTTGTAGTGTAGCCTACACTTGTGGATATTGAGGCTAGATCATCGACAGTGATAGGTATTATTCTTATAAATTATTCGTTAGATACTACCTTGTTTTATCCTAGTACCTCTCTTTTAGTTATATATTTAAAACTTGAAAATCATTTGAGACTAGAGGTTGAGTTCATGAGTAGGGTTTTGAAGATAGATACACAATTGATAGTATGGTCTAGATACATCACTTTGTTCTAGGGATGTTCTCTCAAAATGAGGGAGTATCATTTTATAAGGGATAATTATATCCTTGACATGTCAGGATTCAACCTAACCATGGGTATGAACTGGCTAGTGGAATACCGAGCCCACAATGATTGTTACCACATGAGAGTAACATTTAAGTCTCATAAAGGTGACCATTACATTCACCACGGGGAGTCAAATATTTGGGACGATCGAGCAGGGCCAATTACTTGACAATTGGGAAAGATCATAGCCTAGGTTGATTGTCCTTTTCTGGATGATAGAGTTATGATTAAATATGTATTTCCACTACTAGTGGAATGGTTTTGGGATGTATTTATTGATGAATTCTTTGGGTTTACACATAAGAGAGATGTTGAATTCACTATTGAGATCATATTGGGGGATGGTCTAGTTACAATTCCACTGTATATATTGACACTGATAGATATTCAAGAGATCAAGACTCAATTAAAAGAGTTTGAGGATAAGGGATTTATCTCTCTATTTATGTCTCCTTGGGGTTCTCCAATGATGTTTTCTGAAAAGGACGATGGATCTCTACACTTTTTCACTGATTACCAGAAGTTGAACTAGATGACTCTGAAGAACTGATATCCTCTTCCGCATATTGATGATATATTTTACCAGTTGAGAGAAGATTGTGTGTTCTCAAATATTTAATTGAGATTAGGTTATTGAAAATAGATATTTATAACTTCTGATATACCTAATACTTCTTCTAAGAGTATGTATGTCCAATATGAGTTCATTGTAATGGCATTTGGGTTAAATAACTCACTGAAATTGTTTATGGACTTTATGAATAAATTATTCCACCCATACCTAGACATTGTTTTTCATATTTGCAGATGATATATTGGTGTACTCCAAGACTCATGATGATCATTCCCAACATATTGAAATCATGCTAAGTATACTAAGAGAACACTGGCTATACACTACGCTATCTATGTTTCAATTAATTATCGATCAGGTACACTTATTGGGACACATTATATCAGAGTAATGTGTGTCAGTGGACCTATATGATGTTCAGGTCATAGTATATTTGGGATATTCCATGAACGTTTTTGATATCCATAGCTTAATGGTATTAGCTGGATATTATCAAAGATTCATTCAAGACATTTTCTATTTAGAAACACTACTTTCAGGCTTCACAGAAAATGGGATAAATTTTAATTGGTCAGAATCATGTTATAATAATTTAAACGAGTTGAATAAGTGTTTACCATTGACACCAATCTTGGTCCTACCTTATCTAGGTGAGGAGTATACTGTGTATTTTTAATCTTCTGGGATAGGGCCTCGATTAGTTTTGATACAGGGAGATCATGAATTGGAATATGGGTCTTGGAAGTTAAGGACACATGAATGGAAATACCCTATGTACGAAATCAATTTTATAATAGTGGTTTATGATTTAAAGTGTTGGTGACATTATCTATTGGGTGAAAAATTTACTATGTATGCAGATCACAAGGTCTTCATGTATATCTTTTTGAAAATGATATTTGAATATCTGACAGTAGAGATGGGTTGATTATATGAAGTCATTTCATTTTGAGCAAGAATATATTCCTGGGAAGGGAAACATTGTGGCTGACACTTTGAGAAAGAAAAATAATGTCTATGTAGTTCAAGAGCCTAATGCTAAGTGGAAGATGATGACTTTGTTGTATGAGATGCATGTGGTGGTTCAAGAAATTCAGGAGTAGATGAATCTCATATCTATTTCAGTGGTGTATATTCTTTCAGATTTAATTAGACAGATAAATTATGAGGATCCAATGTGTTTTACCTTGAGGTAAATCCTTGAATGAGGGGAGTAACCTTCCTATTGGAGAATAGAAGTGGATGGGATATTCTATTTCAAGAATTGAGTTGGTGTATCTATGAGCTTGCAAGAGGATATGATGTGGGAATTTCATGACTCAAAGTGGTTGGTACATCTAGGTGTGGCCAAAATGTATCATGACCGATAACGATAGTTTTGGAGGTTGGGCATGAAAAAGGATATAGCAAGGTTCATCACATGATGTTACACATGTCAGCAGGTGAAGGGAAAACATCAATGACCTGGAGGTTTGCTACAACCATTATCCATTTCAAAGTAGATGTGAGATGACTAGACTATGGAATTTATGGTGGGTCTTATAAGGATTAATTAGAATAATGTTGTTATTTTGGTGATTCTAGACCATTTGAAAAAGGTTTCACATTTCCTACCAATATGGGAGTCCTTCTCAGGGGAGCAGTTGTGAGAACTGTATGTCTGGGAGATAGTTCGTCTACACAGGGTTCCATGGGCTATAGTTTTAGATTGTGACTCTTGATTTACTTTTCTCTTCTATTAGGTCTTAAATTAGGATCATGGTATATAGGTCTTATTGTGTATGTATTCCTACATATGGACAGATGGGAAATTGGAGCTTACTATACTAGTGCTGAGGCTATGATGCAGGCATGTGTTCATGACTTTGGTGGGACTTGGGAGAAGTACCCTGATTTAGTAGAGTCCACATATAATAATATTTTTTAGGATATGATATGTACGGAACCATATGATGCTCTTTATGAGAGGCCATGAATATCACCACTATGTTTGATGGAGGCAGTTGAGTTAGAACTATTGGTGATTGAGTCTCGTGTAGGAGATGTTAGAGAAGGTTTGGTTTATTTAGAAGCGTATGGATATGAATTTAAGTGTAAATAAGTCATAAAATTATAGATGAAGATGGCCCCTAAAGTGTACATTGGTTGATTGTTTATTCCTTTGGATATATCCTAGATTAGGTCACTACAGGATACGAAGATTGAGAACGATGGTGCCCAGGTTCATTAGACCATTTGAGGCTACAAAGAGAATCAGGTTAGTGGCATACTAATTGTATCTTCCATAGAGAAACATTTCTATGCATTATGTCTTTCATGTATCTCAACATCGTAGGTATCAAATAGAACCTTATCATGTGATTGATGTGAATGATGTTGAGCATGAGTTAGATTCTCCCTTTTAGGAGCATTCGATACGTGTGTTATATCACAGTGATAAAGTGTTGTGGGGAAAGATTCTACTAATAGTTTGTATATTCTGGCAACATAGGTGTGTTAAAGCAGAAACTTGGGAGAGATAAGTGTATATGAGGGATCAATGTCTTGATCTTTTCGACTAGGAATCATAGAGAAGCTTGGGAGTACACCTCGACGATGAGCTGTTATATGGTGGGGAGATCGTAAGATCCTGTCTTTTTACAAGTATGAATCTTTTTATTTTTTTTCAAGTTGAGTTGTCTTTATTTTAAACCCAGTTTTCTATGCCTAGGTTTATGTTGGGTAATGTATTACAGGGGTACAACAGGTATAATTTAATTTTGTTTGGCAGATCATGTGAATTTAATTCATAGCTTGAAATAATTCACAACATCAAAAATTGACACACCTTGTAAATTTTATTTACCACGTGTCGACAATCCATGAAGGTATATTAAAGCACATTAAATTTTTATATTTTATTTTCTTAAAATGGAGGGATGATATTTCTTTAGAAAAGGGAAAAATGTGTTATTACATTGTACATGATATGAAATAAAATTCACATCTTCTAGTTCGAACACCCAACATATTAAAATGACATTTCTATCATTGTGTAACCATAAAGACCCCCTCCCTTCTACTATAAGGATTTAAAACCCTCTCTTATTTACCGAAAATTCCATGTGAACCTCCACCACCAATATAAGCCTCTCCTCATTGCACTGTCTTCGACTGAAGACCCTGTGCGCACCTCCCTCCTCATTACAAGACATCTGTTATTGATTTATGGGGTCCACATCATTCTGAAAGTGATATCATGTCAGATATTGGACATCTGAACATATATTTTTAAGGTATTCCTTCCAATTATTCAAATTCTTCTTGATCCATTACTAATGATTTATCTGGTTCTTGTTCAAAGGAATCTAGATGCAAATTTCTAGTGCAGACAGATGGTTTATTCCACCACTTCCTCCACTTTCAAGGTAGGTGGTCTAATATTCAAATCCCATGGTTTTGATTTTAATGAAGTGTATGAAAATTGCAGACATTGTATATTTTTTTAGAAATTGAATTTCTTATAATAATCAATTAATGTCGTAAATTAATCTATGAAGGAATAGTGAAATTATGGGATTTCTAAATAGTTGTTGGTGAAATTAATTATGTGAGTTTTTATTATGAATTTAGATATATAATGGTGGAATTAATTATGTGATATTAATATTATTGACTAAGACAATTAATTGCAGAATTAATTATGAGATGTTTATTTTTGGAATTGAGATAATTAATTGTGAAATTAATTATGATGAATTGAGATTGTGTAGGAGATAATTAATTTGGAAATTAATTATAGGTTTTTTATTTTGTAATTATTGATTAATTAATTTTTAAATTAATTAATGGGTTAGAGATAATTCATTAATTAATGAATTAATTAAGTGTAATTATGTGATAAACTAATAATTGAATTAGTAATGAAATTGTTGTGTTTTATTAATTATTGAATTAATTAATAATATTAGTGGGATTAGTTAATTATTGATTGAACTAATGGAATTGTTGTGTACAACTATTTTTCAAATTATTAATGGAATTTATATGCATAAATAATTATTGAATTAATTAAATGTTTATGAATTGTAACATGGTCATTCAAGTATGAATTAAATAATGGGAACATGGCCAATCTAACGTGTGAATTATGAATGGTAACAGGAGAATTCTGGTATGAATTAATGAATGGGGGCATGGTCATTATAATGTGTAAAGTATGAATGGTAATAATGGAATTCTGAGACATGATATCTCTTAGACATACTTTGGGATCTATCATGATCCAAAGTAGGTATTTGGGTACTTGTGTCTACGAGAACCCTGTAACTTTATGTGGTCAAATAAAGAAAAATTTGATAATGTGATAACTATTTATTTATGCATTGTGATTATATATTTATAAAACTGAATACATGATTATTTATTGGATTCATTTTAGACACTGTTGGTGGTCGCCTACTGAGTTGTACTCTCACCCTACTCAGGCTACGCAAACGGTACCCAAATAGATTTCATTGTTACAAACAGGTTAAGGGAAAATACCATGTGTTAGATATCTAATTTAGGGATAGATCTTGGATAATGGAACCAGATGTGGTATAGGGCTATTGTGGGTGTTTTTAGTGTCTTCATATTTAGTTTCCATTTTAGACACTTGACACGTAATTTAGCATGACATTATTTCTGTTTTAGTTTGGATATTTTATTTTCGTTATTTGATTATCATAAGATATTGGTAATTTTTTATCATTATATATTAATTTTTTAATTTTTTTTATTTCCTCTCATGTATTTATTTGGTAAAATAGGGTATATTCTCCCTATGATCGACATATTGGACCCTCACAACTAGTTGGTTGCCTCTGGCATATGGGGAGGAGCACATGATGACATGGGATAAACTGGCTTGGGGAACAAGTGTGAGGAAGCCGGGATATGGTGTTATAGTGTGCATGGTTGATATAATCATCATCCTTATTATTTTGAATTTTGGGGATACTATTATTATAATTATAATATAATTTTTACTAATTTGATATTAAATAAACTATCGTAAAAGTTAAATTAACTTTTATTATTAGTGATGATGTTATTATTATAGTTATTTTTTATAATTATGTAACATTTTATTTTTATTTTTATTTGTATAACAATTATGGACAATAATAATATGATCATTAATATTAAAAATATTATTTTCTCTTGAAGGTTATTATTCAGGTCAAGTGTTTCTCTCTAGATATTCAATGGTGATTAATTTTTTGTGTTTTGATAGATTCCCAAATATACAATTTTTTAATACATATGAAGTTTTTATTAATTATTCAATTTATAATACACTTATAAGAGATCATGATACAAATTATCATTGTTTATAGTTCTATAATAATTTAGTGAAAATGAAGGTGATTAATAAAATTTGGGATAGTGAATCCAAGGTGTGAATAGATATTAGGAAGGTAGATTCAACTTCAACTCAATATATTACAAATAATGGATCCTTGGACAATATTGAATCATATTAGAGTTTCCTTGAGGTATGAATAAGTAATATATTTTCTCTGTATTTTCTAATTTGATTTTATCAAGGGATCGAACTTAGAGCTTTATTAATTTGAAAAGAATATTATATAAAATATAGTGATTTGGTGACTAGTGTATAATAACAATAGGTAAATGGTTCTACCACATTATTATATCTATAAACAAACTTAATTTTAGGTATTTTGGATTTGGATTTGTTTCCATAAATCTTGGAATCCTAGGAATTAAATAGCGTTATTTTTGTGTTAATATAGTGAAGTCCAATAACTCCATCATATAGTCATGGATTTTAATTATAATTTTAAGCTATTTTTTTGAATTTACAAATTTTATGGGTTATAGATTATATTTTTGATGTTTTTATTATGTTTTATCAGGAAACCAAGAATGATAAATACGGTAAATTCATGAGTGTTATTATAGAAATTGATCTTTGTACAACATTAACTAAGACTGTTATTTTAGCTGTTGAAGATAATCAATTTGAATTTATATTGAGTTTGAGAAGTTTCCTATTTTGTTTTCAGTATTAAAAGTGTATTGTTCATAATATTAATAGATTTCATATTGGAATGGTGTGAACCCTACATATAAAAACATGATATCATTATAACAATTTTATATTAGGGTCTAAACCCTCAAATAACTTTGTACCCCTTATGATAGATAATTAATTGTTTTGGGAAAATTGTATAAAGGTGTAACTACCCACATCCTATATAGATTTGGGTTTTAGTGATTCATAGATACTGAAACATAATACTCAGAAGGAAATTATTTTTGGATCCGACTCATAGGTTGTAGAAGATTTAGTTCATGGTGTTCCTATTCCATTGGGGGTTATTATTTAAGATAACAATATTTATTAGAGGAAAAAAATTTCAGGTGAGGTAGATGATTTTGATCATATTGAAAAAAATGATTCATATGGAGATATAGGGGTGGATTTTACAGACTTATAGGAAGACGAACTAATGATATCAAGTTCTAGAAAATAAAATAAAAACCACTTGATACAACAAGTGTATACTCAAAATTTCATTTAAAGGATTTTAGGGAAAAGAATGGTGTTATACTTATGGATAGTGATCAACTATCATTGTATATGTGGAATGAAAATCCTTCTCGGTTAGAATATAATAAAGGAGGGGATACTATCTCCGAATAATAAGAATTGGATATAAAGGATTATGAAGTGTCTTCTAATTAGAATAATTATTGAGGATTTTATTTTTATTTATCTATTGAGATCATTGCTAAGGGTGTAAAGGAACTATTATAATGAATGATTATTCTTATAAGAAAAAATACAAGAATATTTTCTCTAAACTTACTACCACTTTTATTTCTACATTTTAACAATGGAACAAGCCTCATTTAGAGACAATAGTATGTTGTGGGGAGATTGGTAAGAAGGATATTTTTAAATTTCACTCTCACTTTTTTATTATTATTTTCTCACTAAATGTATTTTAGAATCATAAAACATATATTATGGAAATAAATATTAGTCAATAAAAATATATCGAATCACTAAGGATTACTACTAAAGTAATAACAACTTCTCTAAAAGTATAGTAAATAGTGATTCCAAACCCAGTTAATGGTATCTATGAAGAGGATTCATGGCCTGTTAATTCAAACAATAAGGTTTATCTTTTAAAAGATAAGGGTATAGATGACCTGTCTGATGCGTAAAAATTTAAGAAGTTATCTGATTAAGATAATGATATCTCACGAAGAACTGTTAATATTAGGAGGAGAGACTGTTTCCCAAGAGTTTATGGTTCTCTACATACTATGTGTGTGATATCTCATTAAAAAAGGGATAAATATTTATTTTTTCTTGGTTGATTAGGAAGATCTAGTTAGTTATGAATTATGTCCTTTTGGATTATAGTGACATGATTTAACTATTCTTGATTTTTTATTTTGGATTTAGTTTTTGATGGAGATGTGTGAGGAACTGTAAATATTCTATCTCCACTGTACTGTTTTTGATTTTAAATAAATGGACCAAGATTTTGTTTTCCCAAATGCATGGTTCAACATTTATGATTATTATTATAATTATATAATATGTATTATATATATACTGATTTTTCATCATTATCATCATCATTATTTTTCATTATTATATTGTATATATATATACATAACGGGGAATGGGGAGATCACCTGAAACATGAAGAAGTTTAAAAAATATGAATAAAATAAAATTAAAATATAAGTTGATTGGGTATAACATGGGGATTTGTTTTTTTATTTATTTGGGCTATCATATTATTCCAAAATTCTAAAAAAACCAAAATACATTGTAATTGGATATCTTCTGTATACACCCCTAGAACCATAACACCCCTCCCCCACACTATATCACCCTTATTCTCCCTTTATCATTAAATCTCTCATACCTTCTATATCCTCAGGATTCGTCATTATACATTTGGTTTATGATTATTTATGGATTTTAGGACGGCATTTTTGAATACTATATAAGCCCTCTATTTATTTTTAGTTGTTTTCATGTGTGGATAATGATGCTTTAAAATTTTCATTTTTCAAAAACCTTCTTTGGTATTGATTTGATATTTTAAAACATGATCTATTGATTTATTTTTTGTTAATTATTTTATTTAATCATTAAGGTGGGTAACCCTTACTCTTATGAATTTTAGTGATTAATATGAGAAGTTCTTGTTGGACCGATAATTTTAATAATGTTTTTAAATGTTATTGTTACTAAATATCTTATTGTTTAATATCTACTTGTTTTTTAGATTTAATAATATTTTTATAGTAGGTCTAAGTATATCTATTATTATGTAATCACAGTTTTTGGTAAATTTAGTCTCTTCTTGATTAAATTTAAAATACCATTTTTGGATTTTATATTTTGTTACCATTTTAATAGTTTGAAATGGATTTATTTATTATGTTACAAAATATATTTTGAAAGAGAAGTATTTTAAATTTGGTTTTTATTATGTATATTATTTTATAAGAATGATTTTTTTTCATATTGGATGATTTTAATTGGGTTTTGGTTTTTTTTATAAACAATGGAAAATTAAATTTTGAATAAGGAATTTATAATATTTAAAAAGTAATTTTTAGGAAAATGGGTTTTGGATGTTAGTTTTAATTTAAAAAAGAGCTTCCATGGAATGTAAAATGAATAAATTTTTTACTTATGGGGTTTTATATTGTTTTTTTAATATATAATGAAACAGTGATGTCTGTTCAAGTGCTTTGATTGGATTGACTCTTACAAAAATAAGTATTTATCTATTTAAATTATGTTATTTGATGTGAATGAACCTTTTATTATAAAATTTAATTTCTATTTTTAATATTTTTTGATATTGATTTAATTTTATAAAGTGGTTAAATAACATGTATTAATTTTCTTGTCTCTCACTATATTTATTTATATAAAAAAATTACATTTTGATATGATTGTAATTGTTCGGTTTCTTCCTTTATTGTGATATGATTATGGTTGACATGTCGTCTGTTACTGTATATGTTTCTTTTAAAAATTGGGGGTTTAAGAAGTGAATCCTTGTTTAAATGGAACATCAGGTATTAGTGAGAGTGTTGTTAGAAATATTTATAATTGGAAAGTTAATTTAAGGTCGTTTGATTATTTTAATATATTTTTTATTTTTCATCATATATAAATTGGGCATAGGTTGTTGTTTGAAATTGGGGATTTGATTGTGTGCATTTAATTATTTATGGAGGACTATAAAATTTTGAACGGTTTATGGTACCTTGTTTTTTTAATAGTGATATTATGTCCTCTCCTTGTTTTTTTATTGGTGGTATAAATGAAAACGTGATGTTTTTGTAATAGATTACATGGGAGTGTTAATATCATGGTTTGGGTTTGATTTAATTTGTTTGGGAGGCATTGTGAAGTCATGATAGTTATTGAATCAGTCATGATTATCTTGTGATTGCAAATGAGGTGACCTCTTGTTTTGTGATTGGCTTAATTATAAGTGGTTTCATAGTTTTGTTTTTCCTAAAGTTGCATAATCATGGGAATGTTTATGCCCTGTTGTTTTATTAGTAATCCCATATTATATGAAGATCCTTTAAATGGGAATAATTTATGTTGTTGGGAAACTGATGAGACCACTTATTGAGAGTGATGATCAATTAGAGGAGACTTAGTTGTTCGACTATACTAATCATATATAGTATTACTTTCATAGTATTTAATAGAGGAAATCCAACGGTAATGGAAATATATGATTTTTTAGTAGAGAAGGATAAGTTCCAAGAATCCATTGACAGTGAACCCCATTTATGGGTTTTGATGGAAAATGTGGTAGAGAAATATTTCTCTGGGATTGTTTTGGATTATGTTTTTCTAGTGAGATTTCATGAGATGAACCTGGGGGCCAATACAAGAGATAGAAGTGACCTCTTATTATTTCCATTGAAATTTAGGCCATCCATGGATATTTTTTTCTTGTTCTTTTCATGTGATTAAAATTTTATCAATATTTGATGCTAAATCCCTTTTTGATTATGAATGTTAATTTCATTATTATAGTGGCAGTTTCATTATAATTTCATTTATATCATGTAGTATATAAATGGATCTATATCTTATTTTAAAATTTTGAAATAGAATTATAAAAAAAATGATTTAATTTAATAAAATTATTTTAAAAGAAATTAATTTTTTATAAACTAATAAATAGTAATAATAATAGAATAATATAAATCCTTAAGTTAGTAAGAATACAATTTGATTGTTATTGAATAATAATTAAAGTTAAACATTTTATTGAGAAATAATTCATATTTATTTATATATTATATTTAATCATTCAAATTAAATGAGGAAAATATCGTTAAAAAAATAAATGTCATATAATAACACAAACTGTTATTTCCTTTAAATATTTAACATAAAAATTATTTCAATAATAAGAAATTTTTTCTATGATAATTAAACATCAATATTTTGGGGACATTTTTTCGTGAAATTAACATTATATAAATAACCTATTAAAAATAATGTGAATGATTTTTTAATATATGGATAATGTAATTCGACAAACACATAAAATGTGTTCTACTTGTTGCACGAATCCTTGTGTGTAATTTGAAAAAAAAAATTAATCTATAGAAAGAAACATGTGCTATATATTGTTTTTAATGAGGTGAATTTTTCTTCTACATATTATTTTATAATTTTAATAATGTATAAATAGTTTTAATATTGTGATATTTAATAGAAATAATGTGTGTTTTATATTATTATTTAATTAATAAAAAATAAAAAATTCAAGATGATTGTTTTTATCTTTATAAACAATAATCAAGTTTTAAGGAATTTCATCTTCAAATTTAGTTCTCTTTGGAAAATATTACATGTAAATATAATTTATAGGTATGTTGGATATATAATATATACTATTTGATCATTTGTTACATTTATAAATGTTGTTCATAAATGTAACACCCCGATATTTTTTTTTTGAATATATATAGTTATTATATTATCTGGGTTGATTTTTTTTTATAAAATTTAAGACTTTTGATAGTTTTACAGTTAGTTTCAAGGTAAATGGACTTTTTATACTTACTATAAATCTCAAAATGTCCCTGAAAACACTATTTTTTTCAATTTTTTTAAATTCATTGAGGAATCAATTTATAGGAATATAAAGTGATATCATTTGATGTTTTATATGATTATATGATTATTTTATTATGAATTGTGTTTTATATATTTTAGTATATATTTCATTTAAAATTGAATATATTGTGTGTTATGCATTACTATTATTATAATTGTTATCTCTTTATTTAAATTTGATAAACAAATAAATTAGATATAATTATATAATGGATATAAAGTGGTAATATGTGTGGAATCATTGTTATTATTTGATAAATATGATTATGATACTATTATTATTATATTACTATTATATTCATATTATTATTATGTTGGCATGAGGGATAAAAATAAAGAAACATACTCCCCTCTCCAATCATTTTGACCAACACATAAAAATGTGTATTGAAGGAACTTCATTTTCTTCTTTTTTGTCAATCAATAACTTAATAGATGATCTTAGGTATGTCACTCTATTATTCTATATTTTATTTTTCATCCTTCTCTGTATAATATTCTTCTCTTTTAACTCCATAATGTGATGATTTTATGTATCAACTGATTATTAAAATTGATGGTTTTCGCATGAAAAAGAGAAAACATTGGGAAGAAGATGGACCTTTTCAACACATATTAGATAAGTCTATAATTTATATAATAAACCTCATCATAATAATATTATCATTTGTTATTCATGGGTTTCAAAAGTTACCTAAAATGTATGGTTTAACTTTTATTAGAGATGTTTATTAATTACTTAGGCATCAATGTAGGTAAAAACATTGATAACACTTAGTGTCTATTTTCATACCTCAATAAGGTAGTAAAATCTATACTTTATACATTCCTTAGATATGAACCCTCATGCGTAGGTTTAATAAATCCATTATTTTCTAAATGTTTAAAATATTCTTAAAATGGTTTTTCCTTTTATATTTTTTAAAACATGGTTTCAATTAAGATACACCATGTTGGGGAACTATGAATATATAAATGTTTTTCTTTTATTGTAAAATGGTTTTAAGTGACATAAATCTATTTTGATAGTAATTCCTAGATTGTATTGATTTTAATGTAACATAAAAGTGGGAATATATTAATTTAAAAAAAATTCATGTTTAGGATTTATATTCATTTAATGGTTTTATTTTTTTAAAATATTTTTCATGATTTAATAAAAGTATTTTAATAAATTAAACATTTCCATAATCATATGACTCACCATTTATGAATTGTGTTACATTTCATTATTGTTAAGGATTTATGATATATAATGGGGATGATTATTTTTGACTTGGGGATGATTTTATGAGGTGTTTATATATAAATATATGTTTATTGCATGGTTATAACTTTGTAAAATCACTTTTTGATGATCTCAATTAGATTGTGATGAAAAGTTATATTAATTTTATTTATTATAAATATTTCAAAGGGTATTGAAGTTGATATTTATTGAATTAGGGTGATAATGAATAGCCCGATGATGATGATATGATACTCATATATATATTTGAAAAGGTAACTAGGTTGAAACAATAATAAATATATAGAAAATGATATATATATGGATATTATTTCTTGGAACACCTAGGAGGAATGATAATAAGAATTATCTATATACTTGTGTTAATTGTAGAGATGAATTATAAAGAACAAAATGCAAGTAATGATGGAATGAGAATAACATTGTATATAATAATTCCAAATATTTTTGGTGAAAATGGATAATTTATAACCAGAATATTTGTGGTTAAGGAAATAAAATGGTTTATTGAATATAGTGGAACCATACAAGGATCATTGACCATGAATACTATTAGAATAAGTAAAACATGTCTCTTTCTTAAAGGTATAATAATTCTAAGTTTGAATAAGTAAATAAAGAGGGGGTGTATGTTCATTAATGTATTCTAAATTGATTATTTACATTCTATAATACTTTGGAAATGATATTGAAAAAATTTGAAAATATTCATCAAATATTCAATGTTATTCATAGTGTTTTTGAGTAATCGAAGTTGTTTCATGGTTATTTGAAGTATTTATAAAAAATATGAATAATTTTATACTCATGAATAATATATTTTTATTTTTATTAGATATATAGAAATTAATATGTTTATTTGAGCATTATTGACAATTTCACAGTCATATGGAGTATGCATATAAGTAACTTGGAAGCAGGTTAAAAGAATTTGATAGAAATAAAATATATATGAGTAGATCTAGTAAATCCTTAACAGTCATTCCAACAACATAAAGTAAAAAATTGGAAAACTACATTAGTGTTAACCTTAATATACATAATATTAACTATAATTGGACAATATATAATATTCAAAAAGTCTAGAGTGACACTAAAAAATGTTGGGGGAAAGAATTTTTTATTTAAATGTTACTTGCAGTTGCAAAAAATTAAAATGAATAAAAGTATTAAATTGTATGTGAATACATAGGATTCATTTTTTTAATGGAAATTTTAATTGAATAATTTTGAGGAGTAACTCTATAATGTGTAATATTAATGATTTATTATGTAAGAGTCACGTTCAAGAAAGATTGAAAAAACATTTTGTTAATACATGAGTTCACTGAGATGCACATGAGTCTTCATAAGAATTTTATGTAATATGAAGGATGAATAATTTTTTACATAAAATATAACATTTTAAAAATTTAAATAATATGATTTGTAACAGCTAAACAATGTAGTTTAAAAATATTACGCTAAATATCTTTCTTAACACACAACATCGAGCTTTATGTGAATTGTGATATACTTTAAAAATAGAATTATTTAAACGTGATAGTTATAACCTAGACTTTAAATGGTAATTATGAATAAAAATAACGAAATTAAAAATATTTATTGAAGTTTTATATAATTTAAATGTATTTATTAATTCATAATAAATAGGTACTCAATTTTCAACAAAATCATTGAATGCTAAAAAAATATGTTTTAAATGATTTTTATTTGATTCTATGCAAAAAAAAATTACTTAATTTATAAAATATTTAGAAATATTTTTTAAGGAAATGGATCTAATTTTGAAAATAATAATTTCAATATTATATTTTGTTGAATTTTTGAGATTTTCCTAAAAATATTTATTTTTAAGTGAATAGTGAAAAATATTAATTTTTGGAAAACTACTATTGTTTCATTAAATTATGTAATGTAAAAGTATTATTATATTTTAGTTTTTTTCTAAAAACCACATAATGCTCTTTTAATTAAAAATAATCATATGAATTACATAGGAATCAACATAATACTTGATTTTATTATAATATTATTTTTGTGATTAATAATGCATTTTTGAAACTGTTTTTCATTGAGTTTTATGAATTTATATTAAAATTGATTTCTTAAACAGACAAAAATTTAAAATAAGGTAATTTATTCCATATTTGGAATCATTATATTTAAATATGGTAAATAGGACCCTTTTATTTTTTGTCATTATGAATTGTAACCATGGTAAATGTTTGCCTCATCAATAAAGGTAAGAGAAGTAAAATATGGTTAAAACTATTGGATAAGGCTTTATAATCTCTCTAAAACTTGCCTATAACTTATTGGATCAGTGGTGTTCTACCAAATCCATCCAATATATTAAAATGTGTTAATTCCTTTCCACTTTCCTTTGATTATAACATTTATATTATTATAAGAAAAGGACAAATACAAAAAGTCACTCTCTTGATATTAATTTCTATTATATGTTTTCATATAGATAAAGAGAAGTTATGAACTAATATAAAAGGTTATTTAATAAATAAATAAAATATTTGTATTTGTATAATATATTTTAAACTTTTTTATGGTGATATAAATACCTTAAATTCTTACATAACACTTACTCAATGATCGTGAAAATGATGGGTAAAATATAGTAAATGATTTAAAATGAATTAAAATCAATATTTTTCAAATAAATTATAGTGTTACTAGAATATTATGGTTATTAGTAATTTATAATTTATTTAAAAAAATTCAAAATACATTCATATCATGATGACTTTAAAGTAAAATTAAATCAATATTTTCATAAATGAATTTAATGATATTTTATATTAAATATTACTTCTCAAATAATTTATAAAAAATACGTAACCTGAAATAGGATAGGTGGAATGTGAAATGGTCTACAATGTCATCCATGGTACATTTTTGTGCCATTTGTTCACCTAATAAATAAATTTACAACCCTTAAATGATAAAAAATGTGTTACTATTGTTAATATTAAAAAGTGTTAATGATAGGGGTTAAAACAAAGGATATGGTTTAAAATTACACCAAAACCTATATAAATTTTATAATATGATGATATTTTGACCTTGTAACATTTTTATTTCAATAAATGCCCATTTTTAGGCATTATAATTTATAAATACATTAATTAAATTAAAATATTTTTTGTAATTACAAGTGTGCCCTCACCTCACTTATGAAATGGGAAAACCTATTCTCCCTTATTCCTAAAGATTGAGACTTAGAGAAAGACAATACCTACACTAATACGTTCTAATATTCATTTACTTCTTTTTTTAGCCTCTAATATTACAGTAAGACCATCCTAATAAAAATTATGGTGTAATGTAAAAGAGGTATCTCTAAAGATGATGTGGCTAGAGCACTTATGATTCATGTGTAACATAAGGTAAAGGTTATACATATCAATATTGTTTTACTAAGAAGTGTTTGACTTTATGAACCAAGTTATGTTTCTGAGGTTTATAAACTATTAATTTGAAATTTTATATAATGTATTATTCTTAATTTATGGTATTTAATGTTAAAATTCAAAATATTTCATCCAAGGGGGTTTGATTCAAAAGTTACCAAAGTGGTAAGGGTTTCTTATCTCTGTTTTGTTTTTGAAATACATGTGTCATATTCCCTAGTTTGTTCTTTCATTTGGTGTATATATATCCCTTGGGATATTTTATATCAATAATCTATTTATATTCATGGTATTTAATGTTTCATTTTATTTTTTTTCTCTCATGGGGGTTATGATTCAAAATTAAACAATGTGGTAAGGGTTTTATGGTATAATCTAACCTTTTTCTGAGATTATATATGTCTAAATTTCTGATGATGAAATTACATGATATATATCTCAAAAATACTATGTATTTTCTTCCAATATGGTTATTTCTAGAAAATTTAAATTTTCCTTACATTTTCCTCTCACTAAACACTGAAAATCTTGAAAGAATGTTTTTTAGGAAAACCAAATTTATATCTCTCTTTATTTAGTAATTGTTTCTCTTCAATATCCATGTTTTAAAAAAAATTCAAGAATGGTTATACTATTCATAAATGACTCATTAATCTAATTTTTACCCATGATTTAATTTATATAATTATGTTTAAAATGAATATTATTGTCATCTTAATAATGAAGTATATTTGAATTTTTAATGAAGGTGTAAAAATAAGATTGTTTAACAAATAACTAATGAATTAATTATAGCACCATCATGAAAAACCTTATCTTGGAATATTGATTTAACAATATCAATGATTTTTTAAAAGAAAACTATTTTCTTAATACTAAGTAAAATTCTATATTTTAAATAAGTTATTTCAAAATTATTTTCCTCAAGAAATGATCCATTGATTTTTAATGATATTTTCATCTATACAAATATCCATTGATGTTGCTTATGATTCCAGGGAGATATGATTCCAGAATACCATCCTTATTCTTTCTCTAGATGGTTTATGTTTATGATGATGAAATATTTATGAAACCCATTTTTTTACACAGATTAAGCTATGATTAAATGATAAATATTTTCAAGATACTGTGGAATAAATATAAATGTATTATGTTATATGTGGTTCCATTATAGCCCTCCAAGGAATTTCGTGATGATTAATGATTATGAGATCAAAGGGTATATGAGAGGTTATCCCTGCTCAAAAAAGGGTACATGGGAGGTTATCTCAATTATTGAAAAGGGTATATAGTTTTTTATCCCAAGACCAAAGTGGGTACATGGGTAGTTATCCCAATCCTAACATGTAATAAATTTATTTTTGGGTATCTCTGACATAAGATTTTTCTAATTATGATTATGACACAAATTTTATACCACTCTTTATGACATGTTCTTATGATTATAATACGATCTCGTAGATCACAATCATTGATTATTTAATGATTCATATCTTATGATCTATATAATCATTATTTCATGATTATGATCTATCAATTTTTTGGTATTCATTTAAAATGTTAGTATTATGTTCCCATACCATTATACTCGTGATATTATTACATGTGATCACTAACTTATATCTTCCTTGTTTTCCATTACTAATCACCTGATCTTATCATTTCTTTTGTTTCCTTTCCCTGGTTTATGATGCAAGGTTTTATGTAAGGTGTGTCTAAGAACTGTACTATGTGAGGTGAAAATTGTGGGATATGTTGAATATCACACACAATATTAGATTATTATATATCCAATCATTAATGAAACTAAACCTTTATGGTTCCAGGTCACGTATTGTTGTGAAATGTACTGAATATTCATCCACAATTATATAATATGTGTATATATAAGGTTTATATTTCATCAGTTGGTATCATAATAGATTTTAATTACTTTTAGAGATTAGGATAAAAGAAATTTGTTGAGAATCGTAGGGATAAGTCTCTATATAGAATAAAATCATGATGTTTTTGATAAAGTAGAGATTGTATGGTTATCTTAGAAAATACATTCCTTCGTGGATATTGGAATGTGGATGCACCTTTGGTACAGATGCACCTGGGGGTAACAACTCTAAAAGAGATTAATTTGATATGAAGTCGATCATTACTACTTCACAATGAGTATGCCTAGGACCGTATACCTAGATAAACACTCTTAGGTGCCTATTCTTGGGTCCATTAAAATTTTATTTATGAACCATTATGAAGTATTTGAATATATAAATACCATGATTGGCCTCATTTAAAACTAATGTGTCATATAATGAAAAGTATTTTTCATTGTTTTTCCATCCTATGAATTATTATTCATGATTATACTATTTATTATCATTAGTATTGTTTCTAACACTATGTTGTTTAGTTTTTTCGATGACTGGAACCTAAAGAAATAGTGTTAATACTGAATTTTATGGATGGTGGAGTTATTATCCTCATGAAAAACCTAATGAAATGGGATATAGAATGTAAAATCATGTGATTATTCCAAATGAACTATTTCAATATACGATTAAAAACTTTAACACATGTGATTTTATAAATGAACCAAATAAAAAAAGGAGTTTCATAAAGACTATGGAGTAAAGATGATTTAAATTCCTACATGTATTAATATGGGAATAAGTACACCAGTAAATGTCTCAAAGTAATGAGAAGTTGTTTTATGTGTAGAAAATAAGTGAATAAAGAAAACATTGACCGATAAAAAAGGAATATTTTAATGTAGGGAAATAAAGTATATACTGAGGTACTATTTATATTTCCATGTTATATGTGTGGAGAACGTGGACAGTATTTGAGTCAATTACATAATTAGAGGGCAAACTCATCGACTATGGAAGGTCCGATGATATACCAATTATTAAAGTAGAATGATTGATGTGTTTATGTATTGATATTCAAGAAATAAGTTATATATGTGTTTTATCAATGATATTATACTTATAAGAATCCTAAAACATGTATGGATTGTTCTACAGTAGTTTTCTTTTAAGTATATAAAATCATATATTGAATGATACTGATAACCATAAAAGTGATTTAGTAGTAAGGTAATATTTTTGGAAAATACATGATTGAGGGATATATAACCTTTAATATATGGAGACTTTTGGATAATAATTTTTAATTGGGATAAATGTGCGATTGATTTTGTTAAAGTAAATTGAGTAGTTTTAGTGACCTTGAAATTAATGAGTGATTTGATGAAAAAGTTATTTTTTTATCTTTTATAAAGTATTTACATTTTTGGATTTGTGGAATATATTGGATAGTTTGGGATTTTATTTGAGAAAAAGGATAGATTTAATTTTTATAAGTATATAAATTTTCATTTCGGTTTGTGATGATTCGAGTTATTAGCATGTTTTAGGGGAATATATGATCTAGGTATTCATGTGTTTGGAATGAGACATTATGAGCTACCATATATTATTTGTGGAATAAAGTTTGATTAAAGTTTGATATTATATTTTTACTCAATTTCCATATTTTAACTTCCCAGAAAAGGTACCTTTATCTAGAAACCCAATTATGTGTTTTTTCATGTACCCTTTATATTTCCCACTTCCCCTTTTGAAAGGAAGTTTTATTATCCATTTGTACGATGTGAGTTTTCAACAAATATATTAAATAATATTGAACCCTTGATTACCGATAAGAAAATTGAGAAGATTAAATTACTTAAATGGGGAGAATATAACACCCTAAAAACATAGTTTAAAAATACTATGCTCGATAGCTTTCTTAACACACAACACTGAGCTTTAAGTGAATCACGATAAACTATAAGAATATTATTATTTAAAATGTTACCCTGAGAACCTGGATACTAAATTGGAATTATGAATAGGCATGAACACATTATAAATATGAAAAATGTTTTTTACTATTTAAATTTGTTAATTAATTCATAATACATTGGAACATAATTTTAGCAAAGTAATTTTATGCTTCAAAAATATATTTTCCTCAAAAATGGGTTTTATTACATTCTTTTCATGATAATTAAAATTAATTTCTACGATATTTATAAATTTTATTCTATGAAATTAACATTAGTTGTTAAATTTTCATTTAAATGTTATATTACGGTTACTTTTTGTGATTTTAATGAAAATATTTATTTTTAAGTGAATAGTAAATAGTATCATTTTTTGAAAAGCGTTATTTCTATTCAATAAATAAAATAATTGAAAAGTATAATTATATTTTTAATTTTATATTAAATTAAAATAAGTCTAATTTAATAATAAATAATCTAATTAATTACATAGAAATTATTAATAAATTTTATTTTCGTATAAGTTCATTTTGGGCTTAAAAAGTTATTTTTAAAAACTAGTTTTCATTTGGTTGTACATATTTATATTAAAATTAACATTTTCACTTATAGATTTTTAATCCATTAAAATGGATTGAATATTTTTAATTATGTGGTTCAAATTTGGTATATAGATTTATTTATTTTTGGAAATTATGAATAGTAACCACGGTAATGATTTGTTAACTCGGTAAGGGTAAAACATGTGAAAGGGGGTTAAAAAATTTGATAAGGCTTTAAAATATCTATAACAGATTAATTTATCCTAATTTATGATTTTTATTTGAGTAAATCCATCCTAGGTATTAAAATAAGGAAATTTATTTCCACTTAACATTGATTAATATATTTAAGAAACAGATAAATACAAAATACCAATCTCTTGATTGTAATGTATTTTATATATTTTGATAAGGATAAAAAGTACTAATTAAAGAATTTAAATCTTTATTTTGAACATAAATAATTATTTTTATAATGGTAATTTGTTTTTACTTTTTTTATCGCATATTTACCTTAAATTCTTATGCAATGCTGACTTAGTGCTTGTGAAAGACGTAGTAAAAATATAGTACATGATTTAAAAAACATTTATAGAAATATGTTTTGGATTAATTATGGTTATATAAATAAAATTCTATTAATAAAAATGAATAATTAAAGTTAAAAGAAATTATATTCTAAATAAATTATTATATTGATTACATAAATTTCAAATTAAATGATTCGTCACAAAAATTACCATTAACGAAATTTTATTGTAAATAATATTTTATTAAATGATTTAAAAATAAAAAAAAATCCTTGAATTAAGATATGTGAAAGGATAAATGGTTTAAAATATAATACATGGACCATTTTTATCCACATTTCAAAATATAAGTAAATTTATGACCCTTAAATTCAAAAAAATATGTTACCATGGTTAAGGTTAAAATAAGTTTATGAAGAGGTCAAACAAATGGATAATTTTTAAAATTACACCAAAACCTATCTAAATTTTATCTAATTATGATATTTAGGCCTCATTTACTTTTCTTTGAATCCATGTAAATTTTAAATAATTACACTTGAGAAATAAATTAATTATTTTTAATTATTTTTGGTAATTCCATGTGTGTCCCCACCTCACTTATAAAAGATAACCTTTTTACCTCCCTTATTCACAATGTTTGTGACATATATCTTGTCCAAGAACTCCCTAATACTTAATTATATTCCTTTTATTAATTAATCATGTTCTAGTGTTACCCAAATACCATTATAATAAGTCTTAAGGTGTAATATAAAGGAGGTATCTCAAAGAGGAAGGGCATAGAGAACTTATGAATCAAGTCATACATAATGAAATGGATCTTCATCTTAATTATGTCTCATTGATACATGTTTGATATTGTGATCCTAATTATGTTTATAAAGAGTATATACTCTCCCTTTGAAATTTCATATCATGTATACTTCTGAAATAATTGTATTTAATGTTTCAATTCAAATTAACTCATCCAGGGGTGTTTGATTCATATGTTACAAAAGTGGTTTGGGTTTCACATATAATTTTTTTTTCTCTGAGACATATTCCATATTAATAACTTATTACATTGAGGTGGTTTATATAATTCCTCTTCGATAAGCTATATCATCAATATCTTTATGTTCATGGTATTTAATGTTTCAATTGTTTTTTTTTATTAATGGGGGTTATGATTCAATTTTTACCAATGTAGTAATGGTTTCATGTTACAATATCACTTTTTATCAATATTATTTATTATTAAATATATTATGATGAAATTATACAATGTTTATCAAAAAAATATTAGGTATTTTCTTATCCTATAGTTATTTATTAAAGTTAATTGTTTCCTTTCATTTTCCTCCCTCTAAGTACTCAAAATCCAAAACGTTTTTAAGGAAAATTGAATTTATTTCTCTCTTCATATGAGAATATTTACTCTTCCATATTAAATATTTTTAAAATATATTCAAGAATATTTTTAATATCCACTAATGATTAATTAAATTAGTTTCTACCCATGTTTTACTTTCTATAAAATGTTTAAAAGTAATATTCTTTTAATAATATGAATGATTTATTTTTTTAATTTTTACTAAAGGCGTGAAAAGAGACATTATTTTAATGTATACTTCATTAATTAATTTTATAACTATCAATAATAGTATTTTATTTGAAATTTTCATTAATAGTTTCCATTATTATATTCAAACCAAATTTGTTTCTAATGTTTTGGTTTTTTTATATTTTTAATAAGTGATTTCAGAATAATAAGAGTATTTTCCTTAAGAAATGAGACATTGATCTTTTAAAATCATTTTTATCAATGATAAAATCCATTAATTGTACTTCTGCATCAATGGGTATATGATCCTATGATACCATTTTTAATCTTTGTCTCAATGGTTTATGATTATGATTATGAAATATTGATGAAAACCATTTTCTTTTCCATGGGTTAATATATAATGAATTGATAAATGTTTTCATTATCTTGTGGAATAAATATGGATGGATTATGTGACAGCTAGGCCCATTATATCCCTATAATTCATTGGGAAATGATTATGGTTTATGAGCTCAAAGGGTATATTGGAGGTTCTCCCAAGATCATAATAGGTCACATGAGAGGTTATCCCAAGCTCAAAATAGGTCACACAAGAGGTAATACTAAGCCTAAATGAGAGTACACAAGAGGTTATCCCAAGACCAAAGTAAATACATGAGTGGTTATATAATGCCTAATACATGATTAATATCTTGTTCTTTATATAATATTTCTTTGATTATGAAAACATCAATCATTTTATACCACTCTCTATGACTTCTTCTAATGATTAGGATATAATATCATGAATAATGATCATTTATTATTCTATTATTCATGTTTTTTGATAAGCTAAATCCTTATGCCATTATTATGATCTATCAATTATTGGATATGAATTTCAAATGGAAATCTAATTTTCTCATAACCTTATGTTCATGAAATACTTATGATAATTGATTAATATATCCCATGTTTATCTTTACTGGGTATTTGAGCTCATCCTTTATTATATTTCCTTTCCTCTAACTATAGATAAATGTGTTAAGTAGGGAATGAATAATAAGTGTACTGTGTGAGAAGAACTGTGGGAGATATTGATGATTTTTTATGATATCATATGATTATGTATCATGTTTTAAAATTAACTAAACCATTAAGGTTATATGGAATATATTGTCATGATATATATTAAATATTCATCTAAAATTATGTAATATTTATGCATATGATTTTTGGGTATCCTCATAAGGAGTTTCAAAAGATAATGACAAAAATTATTCAAATAACTAAAGGAACTGGAATTTAGTTAAATAAGAACCACAATATTTTAAGGGGGATTATGATTCAAGATATAGTGTGGAAAGGATGATCATTTGAGGAAGTGGGGTGAGTATGAGAAACCAGTAAATCATTGTTCTTAAATGTAAATTATGACCATTACCTAAAGAGTAATTTTATCAAGAACCATCAAGGGTCATACTATCCTAATAACCAATCTTTCCCTAAACAATTCATAAAGTGCATTCCTAATATCCATGGGCTAGAAACTATTATCTAGGTATAAAATAAACCAAGTATTTGGAACAGTATCACCCTTGAATCATGACAACAAATCAAAAAATATTTACAAAATATCTAGTAAGGTCATTTCATACTTTGGACAGCCACACATATAACATTAACATATACAAATACATATCCATTCCAAATATATCATAATAGAGTAAACATTCCAAATGAAACTTGATTGATGTAAAACAACAAATGATACAAAATTAGAGTAAAACATAGAAAGGTATTAACATAATAGAAACCAATATACAAATAAACCACTAAAAAATGCATGATACATAAGAAACCCAAAATAAACTAATATGATGAGAAATAATAATGTCAACTCATCATGAGTCATAGTCACTCATCACATAAAAACTCATCCATTATCAGAATAAGGGAACAAAAACCAACATGGAAGCATAAAATAGGAACGTATGAATGAAAATAAGAGCAATATATTCTCACAAGTGTGTATTTAAGGAGTGATCTAAATATGACTAACAGTATTTCACTAAGGATTCCAAGGAATCATGTTTTTTAAAATATTTCAGAAATTATAGTTTAAACCACATTTAGAAAAAAGTGTTTTCTATACTAGAAAATATAATGAAAACCAAATATCATTATTTTATCCATAAAGAAAAAATAATTTCTTTTTATATATAACAAGTGGGGTCACCACATAGTAGTTAAAAACACTTTGAAAATCTAAATTTATTACATTTGATTTTCATGAAACAAAACATTACTTTTTCCTCATTTCAAAGCATTTCTATAGAATCTTGTGTAAAAAACAGACATTTTCATTTTAAATTACACTTCCAAATTCATGTTTGAAAATAAATTATAAAGTAAATGGAACCATGATATAATGATAATATAATTGAACAATTCACCATAATATTAAAGAGATATAAAAATGTAAAATGATGAAAAAAATTGTTCCCCAAACCAAGATAATCAAAAAGTGATGAAATATTGTGTGAAATGGTTATACCTAAGATAACATCATCATTAAGTGAATATATGTCACGGAAAACTCTCTAGGTTATAACATGAGACAATCTGAACAATACTCACGTTTAACTAACTGTCAACCTATGTTTCATTCCTAATTAAAATTAAACTGAGTTACTCTTAGTAGTCTCATCAAGGGAACTCCCCTAGCTTGGGACATAATATATGACATGGGGGGTAATAGATAGTGCATAATCATACTTGTGTTGTACAGATCAAGATCTCTCACATAGATACATGGGGTTCCAATGACCAAACCAAAGTATAGGTGCGACAATAATCGAGAAATTATCATCACATGTATCACACGAGAATAAAAAATAAATATCAACTCATATCCAACACCATCACATGGAAAAACCCATTTCCAAATCATAAATTCATCACATATACTAATTCAATACATTCCATAAAAGGGAAACATATAAAATTTGTAACAAAAAGGGAACTATGGTGGTCTCACAACAATCAAGGAAATTATTTTATATGGTTCAACTTGGAATTTTTATGAAACATGGAAAACCAATTTATAAAATACCCTTTGAAAAAAAATATCTAAAAAATATCTACAAACCATTTAAATAAAAAAAAATTCCTATTTTAAAATAATAAATAAATCCATCACCACATTAATGCATTTAAATTAACTCAAAAATACTCCTAGGTGTTTATAAGAGAAATTATCATGTATTAAATATTCATTCATATACCAATGATTATAGATCCATATAAAAGCCCTATTATTTAGAGTGTGAAAAATCCTTGAAACAATTTAACAAACTCATAAAGGAAACCCCATTCTAGTATAAGATTATAATAAATTATATTAATGCTACTAAATAATTACATGATATATAATATAATAGAATACATAAATACAACTACATAAATAAATGGAATACTATTACCATAATGGTGGATGAAAAACTTCGATGTAAATTAGCCTCAATAGACCCTAAACACCCATAACCCCATGTTATAATCAACTCAAACCCTAAATTCACACCCCATGGACATTAAGGTTCATGAGAGAAAGTAAAATTGAGTGATAATGTAGGGGAAATGAGAGGATAACAAGAATTGGGTAAATAGTAGGATTTACGTCCACAAACCACTAGAAATACCAATATAGAAGCATAGAAGAATGGATAAAGAAGAAAATAAACACTTAAATATCTACCTGTTAATTGGTCATGTGAATGGTGAGGAAAAAGGGGATAAAGGGGATTAATATCATATAATGGTAGAAGAGTAAATTAATAAATTTAAAATCTATGTAGTCTGGGTCATGGAGTGACCTACCATATCATAGAATGACTTTCCTCCCCATAAGAAGCATCAAAAAATGGAATCCACAAATCATGGCACACACACATCCCCTAAACCAAACAGAATCATGACACTACTACTTTGGTTGGGTCACCACAAAACCTCCACCCATTACGGTGTAACATACCTCCCAAGGAAATAAACCCACTACTTGGGTCTCATTGAGGTAGAACCTGCTAGAGTTCAGAACTAAATCATACCAAAAAACTCAAAAAAGCTCACCCAACTCTGTATTACACCTATAATTTCAAAATAGTTTATAATTAAACAATAATAAATACAACCATGAAATGTTAGTGTCACAATTATCCCCCCATTAATAATTCTTCCCAATGAAGTAATAAGAAAAGTAGAAGAAATGGTAAACCAAAACTCCCAACAAATAATATGAGAGTTGACAAAGTTGTGAAGACATAACGAAACCAAGTGGAAAATAATAAATGAACAACAAAAACACCTAAATATCAATGAATTGAATCCTAAATAATCATTAGATAACTTCAATCCAATGGTGTACAAAGTCACTGACAAAAAGGTGGGGGTTATCACCTCTATGGAGTCTGGATGTCAGGTCGGTGGAGATCCGGAGTTGGAAACCTTTGGGGGTGACGACCCCCCACATATGTCAGAGGAAAAATCTCCTCAAGGGGAGGAAGAAGAGTAGACTAATGTCCAGGAAGGGGAGGAGCTTCTTAACATTGAGGAAGTGCGTCAGGCAGAGGATGAACTTCCTCCAGGGTAGTAGCGGGAGGTGGGCTTCCATGCTAACCCACAACGTTAGATAGCATCGGTGCTGCATCACATGGACCTTCTTTTGCACTTGGATGAAGAAATGGTGGAGCAAGATCTTGATATCAAATCACTGAAGGATGTGATCAAAAAAATGATGGGAAGATCGATTTTCTAGTAAAGTTAAAAGGGGAAAGGTAAATGGATTGATAGGAAGAACCATATTTGGAAGAGAGGCTTCAACATTGGAAAGATAAACATGGAGGAATGCATGAAATCCTGGGAAATCTTGGATAACCATTATGAAGATATTTTGAATGACGATCTAGAGTCCTAGGTAAATTATATTCCCTATATACTATTCAGGGATATTAATTCCAATCGGCTGAAGTTTTTCTTCAATAAAAAAGTAGTAAATTTTAATGGTTAAAATATTTTGATGTCAGGGTTCTCACTTTCCCCCATAAAAGTGTTTTTAAAAATTATAATTTCGTTTTGGAGAATATGAAATAAAAATCCTAAATAATAGTGAGACATACGATAGGCCTCCCTAATATTTATAATCTATCTATAATGGTAAAACCAATGATAAAAACGTTTATAAGAATGTTATCAACAAAAATAAACATGTTTTCTAAAACCACCATGGGAAAAATTATCCTATAAAAAACACAAACAACCACTCATGGAAATGATTTAAAATCTAAAGAGGACCTTATACCCAAAATAAAACACAAATAACAGTAATAAAATGTCAAATGTTTCACCAATATCCCATAAAATGGATTAATTACATCAATAAAAACATTCCCCTACAAGAATAATATGGGATAAAACCTTGGGTTATAGATCTAAAGGGAAATGAAATCGGTAATTTACTTATGGAATCCTATCCCATGGTAAAACTAATAAAATGTACTATAATGATTCGGATAGAGACCTCTTATTAAATAGAGAAAACAAGTACAATAAGGAGTTGGATAGGGTCATACAGGCATCATACCCTCATGAAAATAGATACTAAAGTGTATAAAAACTCGTAATCAAACTGAAAATAGTCATCATAATTACCATACCAGTCATAGTCATCTAAGGGACCATGATACCTTGTGAGCATAGTTGTCCTGAGATAAGAATTTTATTTCCCCTCTCCCACTTTCCTAGTAGGAACAATAATAAAATCGTCATAATAAATTTTTTTTATGTTGTACAATTATTGAAAATATGATGATTTTTTTGGGAATCTTCATTGATATCATCCCAAATTCTATGAATTCTCCGAGTTTACCTTAATATAATAATTTCATCTTGAATCCATGAACTATTCCCATCACTCAGATTTTGTTTCCCTTCAATTTCATTATAAGACTTTTTCCCCAAAGCTACTCCCAGTATGAGGCTGCCCTCACCCGTTTGGATCTCCAGGACTATCCCCTATGACCCATGAGTCTCTTGTGTCAATTCCTTAGCCAAGACATCTCCAATATGAACATTACCTTTATCAAGAGTGGGTTGTGTGTCACCAATTAAATCCACAATATGTTGTGTAGATTGCATCCTCAATTTCATCCTACAAGAAGCTTCAGGGTGCCCAATAGAGGAACAAAATGAGCAGACCATAGATTTTTGACATTTATCCTTAACATGAGAAATCATTTGGAACTCCAAAAAAAAGTTAGTAAGCCTTTAATATACCAATTTTAAATTAATATCATCATCCCGTGCTGACAAGATAAAACTATAGATCGAGCTAGAGCTCAAGTCATTCTCGAACAGAAACCTAGTATAGTGACCAAATTTTGTATTCTCAGTTTTTTTTAAAATGGTTGGGGCCGAAGAATTAATTTATTATTAAGGTAAAGACCTCTTTAGAATTGGTAGAGGGTGACCCATTACATAGCCCGATTTCCCAAGGCCAAATGTCCTGCATACAGGGCTAGAAAGCCCATTTTTTTACCCAAATGACCCTTTGGTGAACAATAATGCTACAACACCTGCAGAGCTATAGTACCTTCTATAGTACCGCCATTGCTACAGTACCCTGCTACAGTCCCTCCGCCGCTACAGTGATGCCGCTGCTACAGTCCGCCACTGCTATAGTGCTGCTACAGTGCTGCTTCAGTACTCAGTAATTCTCCCCTGCCCGAATTTGATCCTGGGTCTTTTGGATGCAGCGAAGGAGCCTGAACCACTACAGTATAGGCTCGTTGGCATTTTCAGTATTTTTATCCATATTGATTGGAATTCCCAAAACTGTTAAAACATCATATAATTTTTTTGGATGCCAAAAAATTCAATTAAGGATAATTATTTTCATCCATACTTTATCTCTAATGTTTTTTATGGTAAAAGGATTAAAACGAAAATCCCATTCTAGAAATCATATCTTACCTATCCTTATGATAATTCAATGTCAAAATTTATAAATATTTTCTCAATGGGTACATCAATGAGAGGTTCTAATAAATATAAAAAAATTTGGATCAGTGTTCCCATGTGTTCTATACTGGAAACACACAAGAGGTCTATTCTTCTTATTAAGTGGAATAAGGTGCTGAGAAGACTAACCTTTATAAAATGACCCTTCCAACTTAGGTTTATATAGAATCTTCTATTAAACATATGTAATATCATCACTCACACAAGATGTGTCTGAGACATCACACATCATATGTTTACTTGTCTAATTATCTTACACTGACATGTTCCTTTCCACTACTTCATTATATAATCTTAGGTCATATAAAAAATAAACCGTATCCAATGTCATAAAAAACTAATCCCCCAAATAATCATGAATTTTTAGAGTTATTGGTTACTATCTTTAGAGAACATAATATCAACTCTGTGATATGACCAATTTACTCATTCATCATTCCTTTATCTTGATGTTTGCTCATAAATTTGATGCCTTTATCCCCTTTCATATTCTCAAGAAAATTCCATTAAATTGTTTTTATATTGATTAATTACCAAGAAAACCCATCATTAAAACTAATAAGGAACCATATTATTCAGCCACGCAAAGATATTTCCTTTATATAATCCCATAATATCCTTTACCCCTAAAATTTCAGGCATTTTAAGAGAATTGAATATTCCCTATTTCCTTTTTAACCACTGCACTACCTCAAGGGGACATAGATCAGTGAGTAATGGAGGAATAAATTGGGTTAATAAGTCTTCGATAAGGTTTAAGATCATATAATATTAATACACCACTAATCTATTTTGAGTTTGGGAAAAGTCAAGAACCACAAGCGTCACACTCAGATGATAAGAGGGATCACCATGAGGATCATCTTTAGAGACTGACATTCCACCTTTCACCATTATATTTATGATAGGTATACTATAAATAACATGAATCATGAATCATGAACCCAATAAATTCATGCTTCACAAAATAAATCAAATGATCCCAGTATTAAAGGAATCAAACCCAGAAGAAAAAAACACCCAAAATAAAGAATGTTTGAAAATTTTCTATCTTTAAAATAACCATCATCTAATAAAGAGGTTTAAATATCATTTTTATATAATAATTCAAACTTTTAACAAAAACTAACTTTTAATACATTATACCCCATTCATTAAAATAAATGTAATTCAAAAAAATTATAGAAATACCCACATTCATTTCAAAATGTATTTCAAATTATTTAACAAAACAAATTACTCTTAAAAAACATCCTCACAGAGAAAGAATAAAATATTAATAATCCATAAAACCTAATTTTAGAAACATTTTTTAATTATATTTTCACACAAAAAAACTTCAAAAAACAATACTAAATAAAAAAATCATGATGTTACTGAAAGAATTCAACCCAAATAATATCCTACACATCCAAAACCCTTATTGACCCATCTCAAACAAGTAGAAACCACATTATGAGAAATTATAGATAAAAATAGTTCTAATGAACAAGTTTTTGATGTGTAATGACTTCCTCAAATTTTGGATCCATGGATTCATTTATTTTGTGTCAAAAATACAACGACCTATGAGAAGTCATATGAACAACGTACATGAGCTCCACAAGGTTAACCAGACTATCAAATCCAATTATTAAGCCATGGTTATTTTTTAATTTTCTCCCCAAAACTCAATATAGTTTTAAAATATCCCAAAAAACCCAATGGGACTTGAAACACCATAAAAATAATCATAATTTAATTCAAATTCATTATTTAAATACTAAATACCTATGAAAACTTCAGGCTCTAGATGACTAGGAGCTCACTAGACTCTCCATACAACTACCTAATATTTATGACATTAATTTATCAATAAAAATATGATTAAATCAAATAAAAATAGGGTGGCATGATTCCATTTTATCTCAAGACATCTCGGGTCACCTATCCCGATAACCAAGCTGACCAGCGATAAGGCCCATAGTATGTTCCTAATCACCATGTGCTGACAACTATTTTCAAGGTATCAAATGAAAAAAATGATGCAAAATGGTTTCGCCTATAAATCATAATAATATATAAATAAATCTTAACAAAATATTCAACATGGTGTGCCCATAATTTGGACTTCCACACATATAACATAAACAAATGAAAAATATAACCAAGCCAAACATGGAATAAAAATATAAACCATCAAAATAAAACCTAATTAATGTTTCCAAAAAAATAAATACACCATAAGAGTAAAATATATCTTGTTTATTGCATTAAAGAAACCAAAATAAAAATAAACCATTGTAAAAAATGATCGACACATAAATAACAACAAATATAGAAAAATCTAGAGAAATCAAAAAAACACCTCCCTATAACTCTTAGTCTCCCACCACATTCAAACTTATCCATCATCAGACCTAGTAAAGAGAAACCATTATAGATGTAGAAATTAAAAACATAAGAATATACACAAGATCTATACACACACACACACACGTGTGTGTCTATAGGGTGTGATTTAAACAAGACCAATGGGATTCTACGAAAGAGTCTAAGGAATTATTTTTTGAAAAACATTTCAACAATGTTGTTTTGAACTATATTTATGAAAAAGTATTTTATAAATAATAAATTGTAAATAAAACAAAATATCATAATTCTGTTAATAAAAAAAGATTACTTGTTTTTATATAAAACATGAAGGGTCGCCCCTTGTTTGCTGAAACACATAAAAACCCCCAAATGAGGAATTTTGATTTTCATGAAATAAAATAATACCATTTACTCATTTCAAAACCTTCATAATAATATTACATAAAAAATTGATGAAATAAAAATTCTAAATCCATATATGAAAATCATTTAGAATGTATACCCATCTATGAAATAATGAGAATATAACTAAAAGAGGAACCACTATATCAAGGAAATTTAACAAGGGTGAATTATGGTAGTATAAATGATGATACAAAATAGGATGAGAAAAATATGATGAATTAAATAATGAAATGGGAATCCCCAGGATAATATCATCATCAAGTGAATAATTTTCATGGGAAATTCTATAGGTTCTAATGTTAGATGATCATAATAATAATTTTGTGGAACCAACTATCGACCTAGGTTTTATTTCTAAAGAAAAATCACCAATTACACCCTCACAGTCTCATCAGAAGTATTCCCCTATCTATGGTCGGGAAATAAAACTATTTGACACAATATAGTGCATAGTATAACTATTTTTGAAACAATAATGATCTATCATATAGCTACCTAGGATTCCTATGAAAAACCCAAAGTGGAATTGAGGAAATAATCAAGAAATGATCATCACATGAATAAAATAAGAAAAAAAATCTCATTTGACCTTTAACACCATCACATGAAATGAACCCTTTTCACATCATAAAATCTTTATATATATTAATTTAATATATCCCAAAATGGTTATAAGCCTATATAAGTAACAACACAATGGGTACAAAGTGGGTCTCACAACAATCAAAGAAAACTATTTTTTAAGGTTAATGAATCCATTTTACCATACATAAAAACCCAAGCTATAAAATCACTCTAGAAAACCAAACCATGGAATCATTATTTACAAGTCATTTAAATAACATCAAAATCATGTTTTAGACATAAAACAAAGTCAATAACCACATGAATTTAAAGTCACTGGAGTAATCCTCTTGGGAATTAAAATGATCACTTAGAATACATAAATATTCATTTGAAAATAAAATATTAGAAATAAATATAAAAATATTTTCTTTCCATGTAGGAAAAATCATGAAACCGCTTAATAAATTTACAAGGGGAACTATATATATGTATAAGTTAATAATAAATTATTTTAAATCCATTCAAGAGTTTTACGATATTCCTAATGAAAAATTCCATAAAAGAACCTATGTGAATCACCATAATAAGATGCCTTTTATTGAAGATGATAAAAAATGAAATCATTCTTAATAAATATTAGATACCCAAATACCTAAGTTAGAACTAATATAAAACCTAAATATGTCCCCTCATGTTCATAAAATGTTATGGAGAAAATATAACCACGAGGAAAGGGAGAGGGAAATATAGTAGAATATGAAAAGGTAAATGGGGTATTCACCTTAAAAAGCACTATAAATCCAAGGAGAGAAACATAAATGTAAGGGATAAAGTATATAAGAAGCTCCAAGCACACTCCCTCTTGAATGATCATGAATATGTTAAGTAAGAATGGGACAAATGGGATTAAATTAACATAATATATGAGGGGTAAATTTATCACTTTTAAAATCAATGAGTCCAGGTCATGGAATGACCTACCCTATCATTATATGACTCAACTTCTCCAAACAAGAATCTTGGTGTGAAATCCTCCAGTCTTTATCTAACACGCCACACTCAAACAAAATAGAATCATGGAACCCCTTCCAAGTTCAAGGACTACGGTTACCTCCTCCCATTATTGAGTGATGTACCTCCCCAAGAAATGACCCCAATTCCTGAGTCTCATTATGGTACAAATATTCTCCCCATCAAGGCAAGACGCACCATAATCTAGAACCGCATCTCACCTTTAAACAAAAAAAACTCACCAAACTTCAAATTAATTTTTTTAATACTATATAATTAAGAAATATTTAATACAAAATGACATGGGGGAATCAAGGAGTCCCTCTTTCAGTTTTTGTAAAATTGAAAGATCATGAAGGCCACTTTGTGGTAATAGTTATTTTCTATAAGATGTTTCCCTATGAGAATTAGAATGAAATAGTCAGGCTGTAATTGAAGTTTTTTTTGGTTCAAACATGAATTTATCTGAAGAAACTATTGTAATGATATGATATTCCACTCCACAATGATATTCATGAATTCTACTCAAGATTAAATATAGGTGGATTTTGTGAAAGAATGAGAACATAATAATTCTGGTTATCACATGTTTTTTAGAAAAACAAATGTCTAAAAGAGAATTGAATGATAATATATTTTATTAGAAGGAGAATAAACTTTTTGTTTAGTCCCTGATACTATATTATTATAGAATTTTGTATATAAAGTAAATTTGAGAACCTAACGTAGAATTCATAAATATCATCCTTGTGTATTTAATAATAATATTAAAACACTCTTTAGTGATTGTGGATATAATATTTTGAGGAAATAAATGAAGAATAAGAAGGAGAATCACGTTTGGATCCTCATCCTGTGATATTCATACATAATGGAAGAATAATTAGAATAATATAGAAGAATATTTGAGAAAGGATAACACAATTGATTCTGTTTATTTAATATGTATTGAAGAACATGAATAATAATAGATGAAGAAGAAAACATTAATTTTCTTGATATCTATATGAATTGGAAATTCTGAGTTTTATCCAAGACAATAGGGCGGACAATCATGCAACATTATTTATTCCATTCTGGCATTAGAATACTTTTTTCTTGAGGAAGATGGTCTTTTTACTAGGATGCAGTGAAATTTTGAGCTTAAGGAAGATCTTATTAATTATTTATTTGAGGAGGAGAATTAAAAAATAGAGGATACTAGTATAATAAAATCATTATGACTAAAGTGATCCATTATAATAATTTACATATATTATGGTGGATAAAAAACTATTGGGAGATAGATACTATCACAATAGTCAATGAAGAATGCAATACTTTTCTTATATTCACTTGTGTAATATAGTGAAGAAAACTATATAGTATTCAAGAATGAAAACTATCCCCATCCTATTTTATTCACTTGTGAAACATATTGAATATATGTGTCACATAACTTGTCCTAAGCATAGAAACTATTGGGTACCACATTGAGACCGAACGTTGTCAAAATTCGTATATGCTACTATCTCTTGTTTATATTCTATATTACATATGGTTTTGGTTTTTCAATGTGTATTAAAATATCAATAAATATTAACTAAGATAGTAGTTTTAATATTAAGAGGGATATTTAAGAGAGAAAGTGAAATAAAATATAAAATAGGTTAATATCGATTCACTCTCCACATAGTGTTATTATAATATATTACAAGAACATTAATTACTACCAGATCTACTATATTTTTCCTATAATGGGATATATTCCGTTATTATTTGTTTTTATTATAATTATATTAAGTATATATTTTATTATGGTTCATAATTTCTTAAAATAAAAAAATCATTTTCCATTCCCTTTTATACAAATTTGAATGAATTAGTTAAAATCTTGAAAAATGGGATGAGAAGGGAGGCAAAGATATTGAGAACAAATTTAACAATGAAAGTCTAAAAACAATTATTTTATGCTAAAAATGTTGGTATTTCACTTACCAAATCTATTGGAAATAATCTATTTAATGATTTGGGTTTAAATAGTGTAGTGTATGAAATTAATAAATTAGTTGGAGACCTTTACTATGAGGTTAGTGGTTTCCTAAACCATGTTATTGGTGAAGTTATCACTCATATATTTTGGTTCATTCTATAATATGATGATAAAAATAAACATTTGGTAGATAATTAAATTGATATGATAATAACATTGAGAAAGAAGATGTAAAAGTCTAATGTTCTCATAAAAAGTTAGAAGATAAGAGATAACTTGTGTTATTTTTCCTTGAATTTTTCCCCTAATTGATGAATACATACAAAATGTATTTTATGATAAGGAAGAGGTAATACTATTCAGTGAATAGATGATGAATACATTCTAGGAGAATCATAAAGTTGTCTTGAGTGTTAATGATTCTCAATTGGAGATCAAATCTAGAAGTATTAGAGATTTGGACAATTATTTGCCTGAAATCTAAAAAATAATGAATAAAAATTCCAACAATGGAAAGACTATATGAATATAGAGTGAAATAACTTAAATATGATAAGATTAAGATAAATATGAAATGTCTTGAGGTAGAGGTTCCCTAGAGAAATATGGAAATCAAAAATGTAGGATCTTCCCAAGAATCTATAAGAATAAAAGATTCCAAAAGTGTCACAAAAAATATTCTTGTCTCAAAAAAGAGTCATATCATTTCTAAGAAGTTAATTAAATTATATCTTGATAAATACAATTCATTCTTATAGAAAAGGTAACACACTTTACTATTAATTATGTTTATATTATTGTACATTTATCTTCTAGTATAGGTTTGAAATCAAATTCTAGAAGAAATTGGGAAGATTAAAAAGATTAAAAATACAAATCCAAATCAAGGGTGGATTTTAGAAAAAGTATAAAAAGTATATCCCAAAAGAAAGATAAAAATATGATCTATGTTTTCCAAGAACAAAAAAAGGTAAAACTTTATAAGCTATAAAAAAGGAAAAAGAATAAGATTTATTGCTTATTATTGATACCATTTGATGTTAGGACGCAACGCCACTAAATGTTACCACAATTTATTAATTTATAATTTTTATAGAAGAAAAATATTATGGGGGTGAATATCTAAAGTCAAAATATTTTTTTTGTGCAAAAGAAAAAGTTCCAAAAAATATGGGAGTAAAAACAACAAAAAATAATGGCTTATAAACTATTTATTAGCGTAATATTTATGAACTGATTCTAAAACTAAACATAATTTTTTTAAATTAAAAAATATAATTTTATAACGATTATATATATTAAATTATAAAAAATACATTTAAATTCATAATAAAGTTCCTTAATTTTTTTTCTAAATCTCTAAAAAAACTCTAATCAGCCATCGCCTCTATGACCTCGACCCTGAAAAAACCCTCTTTCCCCTCAATACCAACGCCAACCCAAAACCATAATGTTGATGAACCTCAACAATGATCATTCTCGCCATGACCAAGACCCATGATGGTTCCCCCTTCCCCTTCTCACAGTGACCCTCACCCTCCTTCCTCATGACTCAAACCCCATACCTCGACACTAGCCTTCACCACCTTCTCCCCACAAGGGTGAAAATGAATTACTCTTCATAATGAAGATTGACAATAATTATGGAAATGAATATAAAGATAATTAGATTTATAAATTGGAAATGAAACTGTATTAAAATCCCACATCTTTAAGTGTTTCATACATATCTACATTGTTCTATTTTTTGATATTTTTTGTTCAAATATTTAACATTCTATTTTTTTGTACAATGAATATATGATTATCCATGTTAATTATATGAATGGATAGAATAAAAAACATCAAAGACATTGGATGATCGTCATCTCAGGGAACATTTTACGTAAAATCACTTATTGTGGATCCAAGTGATTCAACTGTATAAGATAATTTTAAGTTACCATATGCTTCCCAAAATGTTGTTGTTAACTTAACATATGATGCACCTCTAGTGGTGGATTAGTTGCAATCTTTTCCATCCATGGGACATTGGTGGGTTTTCATTATTTGTATGTATTTAATTATAGCAAAAACTATATATTTTTATTAATTATTCAATGAAATTTTCAAATAGATAATTATAACAACAAAATAGATACAAATAGTAGTATTGTAGATTCATGATAATTGAAATAAATTATAATTATCATTCCATTTTATGAGTTTCTAGGGATTATTAGTTATTATACCTGAATATATAGACCAATTCTTATGCATCCTGTTTGAATGATGGTGATGATTACCCTTAATTAAAAATATTGGAGGCATATTACCATATCTTGGAAGAATGAAATGTTTAAAACCCAATTAATGGAAATACTAATTTATTATTCATTGATAAATAATTTAAAATGCATCATAAAAATTATTAATATAATTATAATGTGTTATATTTTTTTATTTCTATATTGGTTTTCATTTTTATGTCCATGAACTAGTTTCATGCCCATAGACCATAACTAATCCGAGTTGAAAATGGAGATACTTTATGTGGAGATTATTTAATGAGTTTAATTAAAATTCTATAATCACATGATAGATGTATAATAATTTTCTCAAAGGTTTGTCTCATGATAAGTGGAATATGATTTCCCATATTAACAAGTATATATATCATGAGGTGTTTTCATATTTTACAGTATCTTAATAATATAAAAAAAATTATAATTTTTATTAATGTTATTATTTTTTTCTCAAAACTATCTAAAAATTAAAATGAATAATGAAAATAGATTAGTCCCTCATATCACTCTATCCCAGAATGTTTTCAAAAAAAGATAAATCTTAGTTATATTTTATCCATTATTGTTTATATTATGTTATTTTACCTAAAGGGTTTCTTCAAACTTGTATATATATTTTACATAAAGGGTCATGATTTAGGTAACCTGATTTAATGAATAGATATGTAGCTTAATGTTCATTGGAAAACTAACAACAGTTTCATGAGTGAACCTACCAGAGACATTAACATAAGTACTTTTCATTTCTATTTAACTTTAATTCATTACTATAAATACATAATAATGAAAAATAAATTAATTAGACAATATTATGATGTTTAGATAATTAATATAATCATTGTTAATGTTATTTTATTAACATATTAGAATTTGTGAATATTGGGATGTGAACTCTACATAATCATCCCGGGTTTCCTAAAACAATATAGTGGAAATCAATTTAGGGATGGATCATACTAGGTGTGTATGAGGTACGGGTTCTTGTACCACTCCATCAACTATATTTAGTAAGACAATATTATCATTTAATTCTACACCATCTATTTCGGGAAAAATCAGTACTATTTATCAGGAACCACATTATAAATTTCAAGTCTAAAATAAAAATTAGAAGGACATGACCCATATAGTCTAACATAGTATCAGTGGTATTCAGCAATGGAACATTTCTTAGTTTATGTATTTAAAATTTTGGAGGTTATTTTAACCATATTTATTACTATTATTAGATTTCATCCTAATGTGTAAAATTCTAAAATCAATCAATGACATGTCCAAAAAATTATGTTCTTTATTTATATAATTATATTGTATCTTATTGTGGTTGGTTTTGTGAGGGGATGTTTGGGTAATGTGGGTTGATTGTTCTATTTGAATTACATGGGTTCAGATTGATGTGAGATCATAATACAATCTCCAATTAATCATTTTTATGTGTATGAGTAGTCAACATGTTAATCCAATATGTGAAGTCCTCATAATGACTTAATACACATTTCTAAAAAATATCTAAGGATTTAAAAACATGACTTAGAGTGTCAAAACAATGAAAATGACCTCTAATTAGAGTGAGATCGTATGCAAATTACTGTATATTGTTTTTTAAAATAGAGGATCTGACAAAAAATCAATATGATTTTATGTTTTCCAAATATTATGGTAAATATAATTTTTTTTGTCTTAAAATTATAACACAATATTTTTACAATCAGAAGAATATATAATGATCTTATATTAGTTTAAAATCATATGAATAATATCTTTGAATCATTTTTTGTATTTACGATTAGATGACACATCAATTTTATTTTTTGTGTGCTCATAATGAGTCAATAAGAAATTTTTATTGATATGAGAGTCTTCAGAAACATTCACAAGGGGTAAAACATATAAAATTACCACACTTTAACATTAATTCATAGGAAAACTATCATTGAACCATTTTCTATGTGTATGAAAAGATGTCACATCAATATGATATGTGGTATGTTCGAAATTATTTAATAGATAGTTTTAGAAAATATAAAAGGCATTAAAAACCTGACTTATGGGGTCAAAACCAAGTAAAAACCTCATATTAGAGTGAAATCGTAGAAAACATATTTCATATTTACTTCTTAAATGAAGGAACTTATGCCACGTCAAAATGAGACGGTGTTTTTCCAGGGTTATAGTAAATAATTGTTATCTATTTAAAAACATTGTAACATGAATATAGTGGTAAAAACTATATAAAATGACCTTATATTAACATTAAATAATAGAGAAAACATTTATGATTCACTTATAACACAAACACTTCAATTATAGTAAGTTGTTTATTCTAAAGAAACTATAGAATAATACAAATAGATTTATTAAATAATTTTATTTAAACCAAAATCCCCGGATATTATAATTTTACTTTTATGAAATAAATTTGGTTTTTGAATTTATCAAGTCAAAATTATCTTAGGATGAGTTTTTGAGATTTTTATAATTAGTAGATAATTGGGTGAATAGTAAAATAAATTTACAAATATAATTTTAAACATAGAAATCTATGTTTTACATTTTAAAAATCCAAGTAATGTTTTTATTCAAATAAAAATTATTTCCAATTATTTTTTCTTATTCAGGTATTCAAATGTTTACTTTCAGTTTTGGTTAGGTTTAAATGTAAAATAATTATCCTTTGATTTAAAATAATCCAATTAATTTTATATTAATCAACACTATACATGATTTTGGTATTTTTTTATGATTAAGAAATTATTCTTCTAAAAATTGTTTTCTTTGCATTTTTTGAACATATTTTGAATGTAATTTATAAATATTATAGGAAATAAACCGTGTAAAATGGATTAAAAATTTGGAATTAACCTAATTAATATTATTAAATGTGTTCAGATTATTTATTGGTCTTAATGAATTGTAACCATATTAAAAATTTGAAACCTATGTTAAGGATAAAATTAGTTAAAAGGGTTAAAAAAAGAGATGAGACTTCAAGATAAACAAAAAAAAATTAAATATCATTTGATGGTTAGATTTAGACATTAACCATAACATATTTTAGACTACGAAAATTTTGGGCCACTATAATTGTGTAATACATACATTATATAATAAAGTTTCAAGTTTATAAAGGTTTTCCACCAACTTTATTTATAAAATTGAACATCATCCCCTCACATATACACAATTCATGTGCCACTTACCTCAACTAATACATGCCAAAATACCTTTTTTGGTATCTTTTTTCCATATATAATTACTGTTATCATTAAAATTCTACTTCATCCCTCTAACAGCCCGAAGGCCTTAAAATTTTTATTATTACTATAAAGCAAACCCCCTTTTAAGGGATTAAGGGGGGAAAATCTAACAGACATCATCGAAATAAAACAATTCATAACCTGAAGGTTAGGTGAGATAAACCAAACAAACAACATGAAGCTACCCATCCCCGACAAATGATTGTGAAAATATCTCCACCGATAAAAGGCTGAACGACAAGAAGGTGTCATGTGTCAAAGAACAGGCCCGATCCGATGGCTTCTATCATACCCTCTCAAAAGTTCAAATCCATAAAGCACTTAAATTATGAAAATCTAGCTCTGGAACCCCCTCGAGAGCCTACTCCACATGGTTAAGTCTGGAAGCAACACCGTACCAACAGTTCTCGCAAGCCCTTCCATCATTCTAAAAATACATAACCAAATAACATTCAACCTCATCCATCCTAGACCAACCCCACCATCCTACTTAGGACACTCACACCAAAGTATCCATAGAAGTCTGGAAGGCAGTTCAAAAAACACGAGGTCAAGGCATCATCACCTTGGTCTGGATGACCAAACACCGCGCTGAGAGAACACCACTGATAAGGGAATCAAAGTATTATTGAAACAGAAACGCCGATCTGGGAATGGATCTGCTCCGATCAGAACCACAATGCATCCTTATCAGGTTCTCACACAAGCATCATACTAAAAAAGAGTGCAGAGGAGAACCATTGAAGTTGAACCCGGGAATCCACAAAGATCTATCGAGAGAACAAAATTGCAAAAACACCAAATACACAACCAGTCGAAAACTCACAGGATCTGTGGAGAAAACCACCCCCTTACGTAGTGTTTTAGATCTATCTCTGAGACGCTTTCCAGAAGACCGTTGGAGCACTTCCAGACATGATGACACTGAGTAGACCCATCCTGAATGTCAAAGCAACGCTTAAAAGAATAGGCACTGAAGACCGAAGCCCCACCGAGAATCAGAGATGCAGATCATGGCACGACGTCAGACCCGCATCGAGCTGTTCGATAACTGATGAACACAAAGACCCACTGAGATCCACCATCGCCGCACAAGAACAAAGCCCTACCGGGGTGGGGTTCCCGGCCATGGAATAACGTCGATCCAGGAATAAGCCGCCAGCCAAAGCACCACCGAGAGCCAAAATCACCACACACGCATGATGCCCACGCCGAGTCAAACCAGAGCCGCTGCAAATAGATCCAGACCCAAAGGGGGAGGAAAGAAAGCACTAGGAAACCCTAGGTCCATGGGATAAAGGGTAGGAGGCCACTATGAGGTTCAATTTTTTTAAAATAACACTTCAAGATGTCAATTGGTGTAAGATAAAGGAGATCCCAAAAATAAGAGGTATATGTTCTTATTGATATTTCTCATGTTCTTTTCTTCTTAAACGTAAACCAAATATTCAATAACTATATTAAAATATTTAAAAAAAATTATATTATATGAATATATATTTTTTATGTTAATGATACATCCATTTTCGATCACCTTTTTATCCTATGGAATTTGAAAACATCGCTCTTACGTATATATGGACTATCGTCTCCCATAGCAGTGTAATTTTTTTTGTCACCACACAACCTAGATGGTTACAAATATGTAATTAAATAATATATATTATATTTAAGATATAATAATGATTTTATAAAAATAAAATATCATCAACCTTCTTACCATCACAAATTTTTGGAAAATGATAGTTTCTCGTATGTGTGAACTACAACCTCCATAAAAATGTGATTAGTTTTTCATTTATACATTGCAAGGATAATCATAAGGATTAATTAAAAATATATATATAATATTTGTGATATAAATTTTTTACTATAAATATTGATTATTATATACATTTTTACTTTCCAACCATTAGGATAATTAAAATTTCCTCATACAAGCGTACAAACTACCACCTCCTTGAACAACATTTTTAGTTTCTCTATTATCACATGACATTTTTTTATAAAATTTTATAAAATGAATAAAAATTATATTAAATAAATTATTAAAATTATTTAGTTGGTGGAATAGTTTCCTAACATATTCAACCATGATAAATATACTGAAGTAATTATAGAGAAATTGATCGTACAACATTATGTCGATGACATAAGTAAGAACTATTCAATTAATGGATATCAAATGACTATAAAGGAAATTAAGAACGTTATATTGATGAAAAAATAATAATAAATATTTATTAAATTTTAATTGATTATTTGGGAGGATATAATGTGTTTGAAGAGGCATGAATCCAATGTAATGGTTTTTTATCCCAAGTCCACTCTAATGAGACATATTTTATATTATCCACCTAATTTATTTTATATGATGTATATAATAAAAATTTGAAATGTTATATCATGAATTAATCTTTTTTCATTGTATTTAATGTTTGAATTTATTGTTTCTATTTTAAGGGGTTTTTATTCCAAAATTATTAAAGCTGTAATGTTTTATTTTAAAATCTCACTCTCATTCGAGATTATTCATTTTTAAATTTTTAATCGAAGAATTATAAACTCTATATATTATTAAACCATATATTTTTTCATCTCCTCTGGTTATTTATATGGTCTTTAGGTTTTCTTCTAACATTTCCTATCTTCGGCACTCAAAAAATACTAAAATAATGTTTTTAAGATAGTCAGCCTTATTTCTCTTCTTTTAGAAAAAAATATTTATATTATATATCTATAATCTTCAAATTATTTTATGAAAGTATTTATATAATTTTAAATTATTGGTAAATGTATTTTTATACCACCATTTATTTTATTTATAAATATTTATAATGAATCCATTTAAATTTTTATTAACAAGTCATTTTTTACATTATTTACAATTGTGTCAATGGAATGTTCTTTTTAATGTATACAATGAAAATGGATTTTATAGCCTTCAGGAACATTATACTTTATCTATATTCTTATGAAATATTCAATGTTTTTTCAATGAATTTTTTTTATTATTCTATGAAATTTTTATCGGTCATATAAAAATAATAATTCATTATTTTCTAAAAGGATGAAAAGAATTTTTGAAATGATTTATAGAATCATTCATAAAAAAATTTAAAGAAATTTATTTTTAAATGTTCAATTCTATTTTACTCTATAGTTCTCAATAGTCATTCCTCTATTTCAAACCAACATTTATGATGAATTTATGGTCTTCTGTTACCCTTGTGTATTTTATGAATTATACCATATTTCAAGATAATTAACATTCATACGATCATGTTCTCAATCACTCTCCATTATTCATTGGATATAATTTTTCTCATTCATGTTTATATTTTTAATATCTTGGACATATTTCATATAATTTCTACTAGATTGATATTTTATTAACTGTATACAATTTTAATAGATGATGAGGGATGAATGAATATTATTATGAAATTTATTTCATTTTTTAGGGAAATATTTAGGTTATGTATTCTTATGTAAATACATATATTTATTTATTTATGAAGTATATTTATTATTTATTATATTTTCAATTAAATATATGAGTAATGAATTAGAAATATGTAAGTGATGTGTAGGTCCTGATTACAAATAACCCAATGATGTACTGACAGGTCTCATGACAAAAAATATGGGAAAATTAGGTAGGTATTTTTTCTATACTTACCCATTCATTGAAATATATTAGAACAAAGACCTAATGGTAAGGTTCATGATGTAATGACATGAGGCCTTGATTGTTAGATCATGACATCTAGCATTATCCATTTCCATCATTATGATTTTAGATACTATTATTAATGTGATTGTTATGGTAATATTTTGCAGGGATATATTTTTAAGTTAAAGTTATTCATTAAATTTAATATGTATTGAATAGTGATAATATTATTATATATATATTTTTTGGTTTAATTTTTTTTATGATTTTATCCTGCTTTATTCGATAATGTACCAGCTTTTTGTTCATGAATCAAAAGGAAGAGATACCAAAATAAAAAAATGGACTGTACATGTTATGATACACATACATGATGTGTATGAATCATTCAAAACATATCATTAAAAGGATAACATTGCCCATGATAATTTACATGTCATGAAAGACTACAAAATGTGAATCTCCGGTATATATTAGGTAAACATTAAATTACAATTCCCACTCAAACCACAATTCAAAAAGATATAGAGTGTCTTGAGAAACTTACAGATCATTAAAGATATCATATCTCTAGATCAAATGGTTACAATCCACATGATAAAAGGTAAAAGGATAAATCATCAGATAGAGATTACACAGTGAGAGTAATTTACATGTTCTGTAAATATCGAGTCTATTTATATGAAGAACACAGACAGTTGTGGGATGAAAAACATGGAAACACCTATTTCTTTTGTTTTTATCTCATTTTTTCTATTATTTCCATTAAAACCCAACTATAGTCAATTAAATTTGTTTTTAATAAAATATCTATGTCACGTATCATACAAATTTTATTCATTCATTTCAACTCATTTTAACATTTTAATGAATGTTTTCCTTTATTGTTGTCATTTGATGTCAAATTCATTCTACATTATTTCTTATTTTCCATTTCAAGTAAGTGTTTTATTGAATTTACAATTTATTTTTCTACAAACTACTTTATTCTAAATTCCAGAATTGTGAAATTCTCTATTCCAACAATTTGATGAATATAACAAGAATGTTTTCTATTCTTTCCCCATTTTTATTAAAACTATCATGAGAAGCTAATCTGTTTAGGGTAGGGGTTGAGATTAAGGGTTTTTATGCTTAATTAATCTCAAAACTGAGACTTTTAACCATAAGTCTAGTAATTAGTTTAAACATTAACTGTTGATTTAATACTTTTATAAAACCCTGACCATGATAAGTTTAAATGAACAAACCTGACCTATTTTTTTTCAAACAATCTATAACCATTAGTCTATGAAACCCTCTTCCATATAAGCTATGATTAGTGAATCTATGTTGTTATCTATATCTATAAAAATTAGTATTTTAATCCTAGAATGATCTAGTTAGTTTGAATATAATCAATTAGTGATCTATGCACCGCTACAAAACCTAAGCCGTAGGACTATCCCATGTTGGTCCTGAGATTACCTTTTTAAACTGAAACCCTAAAATTGGCATTGGAACCTATCTTCCTTCAAGATCCAAAGGAAATATATGTATTATTAATTTAATCCAAAATAAAAAATAAATTAATTATGACTAAAACATTAAGGTTTAACAATCACCAAGAACCTATTATGAAATTCAACCTATGGGTTCGTCCACGCCCATCCACATTACTATTCCATTGTATAAATTGTAGTTAGGGATAATATATATTTATAATCTGATAAAATACAATTTTAATTCAATGACGTGTGTAGATTCATTTAATTATGACACCATTTCTAGGTATTCTTATTGTTTCTCATGCAAAGGAATCTTTGACACGAACCTAAGATTATCTCACCTGTCCCCCTTTCTAGATTCACTTTTCCTTCTTTCTTTATGACGACGTTGTTTCCTTCTTTATCTTCATCCTAGTGAATGAGTCATGTCCCCCTGAATCACTTGAGGATCCATGAAACTCAATAACATCTCAATTTAGTTCTTGAAATAAAAATATTTCTTTTCTATGCCTCTTTCTATGTATGAATGACGGTATAAATCCTATGGGCCCCATCCTTCCAAACATGAAATATGTGGCACCAGAACTATAAGGATAGAAGCCCTTTTTGTTGGATCACACCATCATGGATTACTACTTACTATCTATCAGTGTTGATAGAACCATTATTAGGTGCCCTCTTGTTCAGGTGCATAAATTGAAAATGAAAATTAGATTGATCTACACGATCGATAATATGGGTTAGTTCAGAAGACATCATACTGAAGATTCCCACGATCATATATCTAGTTTCCTAAAACATTGTGATACCTTTCGCAACGAAGGTGTGTCATCTGATGCAATAAAATTATGAGTATCCCCATTATCCATGAATAATAAACCCATGAATTGGATAAAAAGACAATCTCCAATGTCAATCATGACTTGGGAAGACCTATCCATGAAGTTATTAGATATGTATTTATCAACCATATGATCAGGTAATCATAGGAATGATGTCTTGAAATTCTTGAAATTAAATGGAGAGTCATACTATGAGGCCTAGTATCACATCAAGGATACTCAAAAGTGAATGCATTATGTAGTTTATGTAATACTTCAATTGAAAACATTTTACAAGGGACTCCAATCACCTTCTCCCTCCATGAAATATTTCTTTGTTAATGGTGGGCTAATGCTCAAAATTCTAGAAGATGGAGAATAACTTTTAGATGAGGTTTAAAAAAATTCTAGTATATGGCTTAACGATTGAGTACTGACTCAACATGTAATCCACCAAGTAGAAGAAAACACCTCTCTAGCAGCACAAGTAGAGGCCCTAACTAAGAAGTTGGAGTCCCTTCAGCTACTTGCTACACCGCCACCCCATCCTATGTCTATAATGGTGATTCAGTCTTGTTCGATGTGTAGTGGATGAAAAATATACCGTGAATTCAAGGTACGATTAAACGAACATAAAATCCATGATTGTAATTATATTTATTAAAATCAACAAGGTAAACAATAATAGAAACCATAATAGTACTATCAACAGTGGCCGATTCAACATCCACCACAAAATAATCAAGTGTATTATCAATAGAAAATTAATAAAGCACCAAAAAGGAACCAATGAAAACCTAAATACCTACATATAAATCCAATTACTCAATCACCACAATAAGTAGACCAACAATATTTTCTTCATAGATCCCATCAATAATTTAAATTGGATTCACAAAGACCAAAAAATCAGCCCCACCACTTTAATCAAATCTGGAGAATATTCTAACCACGTTTTTTCAAAAAGAGGATAAGAGGATGATCACCTAAGAAACTAAAATTCAGAATAAAAGGGAGGACCTATGAAACATCGATCACAATATGGGTCAAATATCAAAGACCATATTATATAGATGATTAGGTATGACACATAGTAAGGATGCCAATGAAAGAAAAACTTGAACTGATCAGTAGAAAAATATATGATCATCACCTCTTAAAAAATAACCAACACAAGGGAAACATAAATAGGACATCTAAATTGCACCTATAAATTTAAAAAAACCTCTTAAATTCCAAAAAAAAATAATCTCTAAAGGTTTAATTTAATTGAAATACAATGAATATTTAGAAATTTTCAAATAAATGCATATCAAAATCACATTTTCTGAATCCATTTCCAAAATGAATCCCAATGAGAAGTTAGTAAAGGAAATACTCTCTAAAAAGAAGAATATGGAAGAAGTTGGAGTCATCTTATTGAAGGAATAATTCTCTGACATTGTTTAGCTGGAATCTTCCACTAATGATGGGAGACCCTAACACTTTCTCAATCCATCGAACCATAGGGGCCTGAAACTTAGAAAGTGCCCTGTGAGTGTTAAGATCCATCATTGACCTCATTACAATGAGTGTATTTTTCAAGATGGGACATGAAGAACAGAATCCAACTAAGTGTGATTTTAATTGGAAGACTGGACTATAAATTTTCCTCAAGTAATTCTCAAGGATGTCCTTGTAAAAGTCAGAAATTTCATTTTTCCAACATACTTCCTCATATTGGACATGGAAGAATGAGACATTCCAATTATCCTATGATGTCCATTCCTATATAATGTGGAGGAACTGATTAACATGAATAAAAAGAGATTTATATTCATATTTGGTGATGATAAATTTGAGTTCAAACTTGTTAATTCCACTCAAAAAGCTGCTGATTTATTCGATTTTGAAGCCAACATTCTCACTTAATAGAAAAGTGACTTCATGTCCATAGAGGAAGAAACAGATACATTGCCTCCTTCTAAAAATTAGGATCATGACTATGTGGAAGTTAATTACATATAAACCTATATAATGGACACCATCTCTTCATTAAATCCCTCAGTCTTCCAAACACCAATAATGGAGTTGAAACCTCTGTCATGCACACTCATGTACTCATTCCTAGAGATGAAAGCTATAATGTAAGTAATAATTTTACCAAAAATGAAAGAGTCACAAGAGAATAAATTAATATAATTACTAAAAAAATATTAATTCAATTTCTTGGGGAGTATCTAACGTAAATGGAATTAACCCCATAATCTACATAGATATGATTTTATTGGAAGAAGGTGATAAATTAAAATGCTACCCCATAGGTGATTCATCCCACCGTTGAAAGAGATGGTTAAAAAATAAGTTGTATAACTCCTATATTATGGAATAATTTTTTCAATCTCTTACAGTTAGTTGGTGGGTCCACTATAAGTTTTTCCAAATAAAATCAGCATCATTGCTTTGAAAAATGATCACGAAGAACTGATTTAAACCCTAACCATCACTGGTTGGAGAGTATGTGTGGATTATATAAATCTACTTACAGCAACCTGAAAAGATCATTTTCCCTTCCCTTTTTTAGGTAAAATTATAGAGAGACTTATAAGACATAAATTCTAATATTTCCATAATTTATATTCAGGATACAATGAAATTTTTGTCGACCTAGCTGAATACTCCAAAATGATGTTCACATGTCCATTTAGGACCTTCTCCCATAGAAACAAGACCTTTATTATGTTTAATGCACTGGGGAGCTTTCAAAGGGATGACACATATATTTTATGATGTGATCAAGGAATTATTATAGATCTTTATGGATGTTTTTTCATTTTATGGAATATCTTTGGATGTATAACTAAGAAATCTAGAATTCGTCTTATAACATTGTGATGAAATGTGTATGGTTTAGAACCGGTATAAATGAATCCATAAGGTCCAAGTAGAAATAGTTCTCTGGAAACAAATCAGAAATAATGGCATGGAATTTGATCTAAAAAAGATAATGTAGATCAAAGACTTAACTGAGCCCTCAATTTTAAAAGGCATAAGGATAATTCTGGGCTATAGGAGACCCTAACACCACTTTTTAAAAGATATTGATAAAGTGGGTCACCCTTTTACAAGAATATTATTGATGTATAATCCTTTTGATTTCACAAAATAGTGGCATAATACATTCAATGTTATAATAAAAATCCTGGTGTACACTCCACGTATTATTTCACTGGAATGTGACAGAGGGCTCAAATTAATGTGTGATTCCAGTGACTTCACTGTAGGTTTTTTCAGAGGAAAAAAAGTCAGCCACATATTATGTTCCGTTTACTATTCCAATCATATACTGAATGAAACTCAGGTAAACTACACAATTATATATAAGGAAATATTATTATTCATTTATGTTTTTGAAATGTTCCTCCCATACCTTGTTTTGTATAAGGTAATTTTCTACACTGAACATGCAACGGTAATATTTTTATCAAGTAAAAAGGATGTTAAACCACAAATAATGTGGAGGATCCTATTATTTTAAGAAATTTAAAACATTATAAAAGACTCTAAGGGGGTGTACAACATCATTTTTGATCATTTATCTAGACTCCCACTACCCATTAATAAGGATAATGATAATCTGGACATCGAGGTTGACTTCAATTATGAAACTCTTTTCCACATAAACACACAAGCATGCATGTTGTTTTCAGACAATGTAAATTATCCTTCTATGGGATCACTCCACATATAACTCTCCTACCAAAAATTAAATAGACTAGTAGTCGAAGCATCACATTACTAATTGTATGAGACACTAATTTTTAAGGATTTTTTTATGGTTTAGTATGGGGTTTAATCCTATTAGATAAAATACAAAGTGTACCTAACATGTTTCATATGTCACCGACTAGAGGGAACCATTTCCATAATCTTACCGTGGCCAAAATCATGTAATGTGGATTTTTTTGTCCCACACTCCATCATTTTCATCATTAAAATTTTTATTCCAAGAAAAGGAAAACATACAATTCGGCCTACAAATGCAGGTCCTGAGAAGCACAACACTATGTGGCTCTAAAGTAGTGGAGACCGGGGGAATCCCCACTAATGATGTTGATCACTTCTTTCTTTAAGCTATGTACGTCATGAAAAAAGACTATCCCTGAACCTGGAGAGTCGAGCGAGGACAAATAGTCCGCTTCTTTTTTACCCTCCCACCATGTGTGGACCACTTTGGAATTGTTGAAGAGGATTACATAAAATTTCTTTATGGTATACTCGATCGACCAAGGGATAATACCAAGGTAGTGCAAGGAATTAAAAAATATTAGTGAATAAGTTTCCACTTCCAATATAGCTAGACATAGCTGCCGACATACTGTATAGCCTGTAAGCATGGCCATGGCCTCGGCTAGTGGGGATGTTCCCCCACATTCCATCCAGATACAAGAAACTTTTGTCAGAGATGTGATCGGTAGCAACGAACTAGCACCATTGGAAAAAGAATTTAAATTCCCAAAAACCTAATCATGGATGTCAAAATCTCTAATGTATGGCTAATATTTTTTATGGTACATTCCCTAATTTACATATAAACTTTTATATCCTAGTTAGAAATGACTATGTATCAAAATGGGTAGAGGTTGAAGACCCCAATCATGACATAGAAAAATTTCTTATGATATTTTTAAAGGAAAACATATTTTCATGATTTAGATTCTAATGATTATTAATAAGTTATCTAGGAACTCACTTTACCAATAAAAATTTCAAGGTATTACATGAAAATTATGGCATCCAACACAACCCAAGAAATCCCTACCCCTATCAAACAAGTGGGAAAGTTGAATTTTCAAGCATGGAACTAAAAAGAATCGAAGAGGAGACTGGGAACACAAGTAAAAAAGGGTTGCAACCAAAATTAGATGATGAACTATTGTAATATCACAAAAAATACCAAAAACCCATCAACACTCCTCCATTACAACTAGTGTATGGAAATCATTCAATTTACCAGCAGACTAGAGAATACATGTTATAGGGAATTTAAGAAATTAAATATGGATTCCCAAAAATTAGGGGAAGATAGGATTCTATAAATGGATGAACTGAAATAAATAAGAAAATATTCGTATAATAATGCCAATATTTTTAAAGAAAATTAATAAGTGGCATGACCAATTCATCAAATGACGAATCATTGCACTAGGGAATAAGGCCCTTTTATTTAATTCCAAATTGAAACTATTCCCTAGTATGTTTTAATCTAAATAGTTAGTACCCTTTTATTTTGAAAAGTAATTACCATATGGGATAATCAATATTTTGAAAGGAATAAAACTACCATTCAAAGATAACGGACAATGATTGAAAATATACTAGGAACCACTCCACTAGGTGTGCATCGTAATTTTAAGATTCAGCTTAGTGAGGCCGAGTGAATCTATCAATATTAAAAAGAGCATTGATTGGGAGGTAACCTAGGATAAGTCAAATAGGCTAGAATAGGGTAGTGTAGTTTTTAGGAAAGACTAGGGAATTCTAGAAGCAAGGAATAAATGTCATTGCTCAAAAGGGGAAATATTCCAAAAATACACATTATGTAGACTTTACATGACATGTACGCATAACAGACTAAAAAAATAAAAATTTAAAGAATTTCATGCCAGGTAATTTTACATGAGGTGAAATTTCAAGGATCTTTTAAATTTCATGATCCTAGGGTTAAAAATGCATGATCTCCCCACCCTTATCTTCATTCCAGTATCTCACATGCGACATAACACCTTACACCACTCCATCAAGCTCACCTCACCCTCACCGCACCGATCCACCCTCCTCCCTCATCATCCATCCATACTCCCCTCTCTAATAACCATCCCCTTTTCCATTCATTAAGTCCCAAATGGAATGCATGAAGACTACCTATATCCCTCATATTAATCAAACACATGAGTTTGATGATCCACCTTTGGTGAAGCACTGGAGGGTAACCCTTCCTTCTTCACCATCCACATCATCATATTCTAGCTCAACTACTATCTTCATGACCCCTTCGACCACTAAAGAGTCAGATTGGACTGTATTTGGGTCACATGACACTTCCCATCGACACTCTGCCCCTAGAATCACCTTTCTAATCCTGAATTGCAGGTCACATTGTTCCATTTACAGGAGAGGTCTATGAAAACCAACAAGACCATTTATATTGTCATAATAGTGAAACTATGGATCATTCAAGAGGTCATTGACATCATTGGTAGATTTAAGCCCTCCCCATCATCAATATGAACATGGAGACATTTATGGTGATTTTTATTATGTTATTGGTAACCTTTGATCTAGTCTTCAACAATGTCTCCTTATTGATATCTTATAGACCCCATTTACTCACCCTCAGTGACATTGGAATCCAAATCAACCTTTATTTATATGGATTCACCACCTCCATGGACTTTTCGACTCTCCATCACAAATCATGAAAGTTAGATATAACATGTTTCTATAGGTTAATTGCGCAAGACCCTCAGATCTCCCAAGATCTTTAGACTATAAAGTCCAACTAGTTGTGAGGTGCTTCACGCCAAATCCTTCACCGAGTCATGATTCATGCTTAGATGACACGTGCAGAGGCCCACAAGAGTGCCAGTCAAGTAGATGTCCTCATTCTTACCTCATCTATGGGAATCCCAACCATTAACATGGAATCCAAATTCACCCTATATTATAAGGAGTATGAGAGGCATAATTGAGGCATGATGGTGGAGGATCCTTCCTCACCCATATATCTAGCCATCTAATCATTTTTGACGCCACTATTACCCTCAATTCCCTAGGCCCAATAGAGTCGATCGGCTTCCTCATGATCCAAATTATGGGGCTATTAAGGAAATATGATGACATTTATTAGTGGGGGCATGTGATACATTGAGGGAATTGATGAGGCTCCCAGCCACCATTCATATGACACTACCACCACCTCATCCCCTGATCGTGCCACCTCCATGTCCTCCCACCCTTCAACGACCACCCTTCACTAAACCATTGTGATTCCCTTACCTGCCCTTTACACCAACAATATCTATTCTACATCCCCCAAATACATTCCTACACCATAAACCACCCCATTATTCAATGAATATCTCTGTCATGTACACATGTTTATTCTGGAGAACCTGCGTTAGATCTTCCAACACTTGGACATACCATTCATTTCACCACCATTCATTACCACACCAACCTCACCACAAAAACCTTCTATATTCCATCCACCACCTACTACATAACATGTATCTACCTATAACACTTTGACCAACTTTCCCTCAAAGCTCACTCACCCTATAGACCAGGATGGTTTCCTTGTGGAGTAGGTCTAATGAGGAAAGGGTACATCCATACCACCATCTACCGAAGAGTCATTCATTTACCATGATACTAGACACATGACCACCATTAGGATCATATAAATGCCTACACCTTCAACCAATATCACTTCCAGTGCAAAAAAACCTTCTAAGTCTTCCAATGATCACATGTTCGTATCTATAGAGTACATAGATAGAGTGATATACATTGAGAGACCCAGTGTTTAAGAGGGTGCGTCAGATGTAACAACCAATGAGTTTCCATTAATTATTAGTTTTCCGTTATACCCCTATCTTAATGTAATCTCTCTGGGTCTATTTTTTATTTACATTTTATCCATGATTCCCAAATGTACTATGTTTTACACATTTATGGATGGGTTTAACTTTTTTGACTCCCATGTGTGATTCAAATTTCTCTTCTCTATTTATGAATTTTTATACACATGTCTAGATATTCAATGTCATATATGGTCATTGACATTCTTGTCACAACACCACCTATGCTCATTTATTGGTTGTTTCTGCATCTAGCTGATATCGAGCTCCGTCATGAGGAGCTCTCACATGAGATCCATGCTCAGTAGGGGTCCCCACCATGATGAGCACAAATTCTATTCATACCGCACAATATGCATGCTCACTATGCTCCTGAGGTGGTAAATCCTATAAAGAATCCATGTACGCTCGATGCCACGACAACAAGTTCTAATAGGAGGTTTAAGACTTTTGAGAAGATGGGCAACACAAAGTGATTCCATTTTTCATTCATCTAGATGACGACATTTATGTCATCACTAAATAAAGGAAACCCATATTGTTTATGGTCTAGTGATGTTTAGGATGTTTCACATTAATTTATGAAATTTATTTTTGATATATGACTCAGAATAACACTATAATCCAATTAGTGCATCTATTAGATCTCAATTATCTTTTACTATAAATACTATTAACCCACCAATTTTTCGACTATTATATTTCTTATCACTTATTTTCTAATGGTCCATCTCTTATATGAATCATTTATATCTAATAAATTTCTAGGTAACATGATTGACCACCAAAATCAACTAATTTACCCATAGTGCATGACATTTATTACATGGAGCTATTGATTTCTTATTTTCACAACATACTTTCCATTATAAAACTTTATATACTTTACATTCTTATACCCAATGAAAATTCAAAAAAAATATGGAAACTATTTCACATTAAATGTGGAAAATATTTGAGCTTTTTTATCACTACACTTGATATTGTTTATTCTCATTAATATATGAGGCATTTTCCATTAAAGATAACTATTTAAATACCAAAAATCATTACACCCTTTTTAAATAATGGATATTTGGAAGAAAATTTTATTAGTCGTGTTTTTATTATTGTTAAAAATTCCAACATTATTGCAATGTCAAATTATTTAATTCATATTCAAGATTATTGAAATTTATTTTTATTTAATTATTACTTGATGATATTATCTAAGTTATTGATAGTTTTATCTCATGATCCCATTCCCAACATGTTTCCGAACCTACAATTTAGTATTCTTATTTGAGAATATTTCTTGAGTGACCCCTGAGGCATGTGAACATATTAAAACTTGAATTGTAATATTATTGAGGACATTAATGATCAAATAATATGTAAAATTGATTGAGGAAATATTTTTTGATATATTTTATACTAAGAAACACCATTAAATATGTCCTTCTCCAGCCTATAGTAGCCATAATTGACCTGTTTTAGATAAAAAAAATCAAACCTATTATCCCTTCCCACACTACTCTTGGGTTTTATGAATGGTTTTATTGTGAACAAGTGTGGGTGTCTATTCATCACTAGTATGTGTAGGATGTTTGAAATTGAGGAGATTTATGGTTATATTTTCAAGAAGATACCTATTCATGATTACCTTTTGTATTCCTCAATGATTTCCCTATGACAAAAAATAGATTGTGATTGAGGATGGTCAAAATCACCATTTCCAAACCAATGATTATCTCGAAAGAACATATGTGGTTATTTTATGGATGTGATACCCATAATATGTATTAATTTCAAAAAAAATTATAAATAAAAAAATGATAGGGAATTTTTTTTATCCCTACTTGACACATTCATTGACCTTTGCCAGGCAGTTGAGAGCACTATGACATTCGTACCCAAGAGGAGTTCTTTTACTAAATTATTTATGACTAACATGAATTATAATATAGAAATAAACCCCTATTGAGACTTTTTTATCATCTACCAATATACCCTCAGCCTCAGAGTCATTTGATGATTATTTCTTAAGCCCTCATGATTAATATTGAATTTTTCTTTACAATAGTGGAGATTCTAGAACCAATAAAAGCATATGGTTAGGAGAATGTATTCAGGGAATGAGAATGTATATTATCATATGTAACCATGAGTGGTGAGATAAAATGAGTTATAAGGTAAATTGAAACATGGGTTTAAATTCTAACGAATAATTAAATGATTGTAATTAAATGAAAAATTGATCTAGTAAAGTAATTTGACCACAACACATGACTAAATTTCTCATCATAAATGATTTTGGAGGACTACCTTTTTCCAATAACACTTAGTTTTATTATCTTTGTTTGAATTCATATTTTGGATTTAATTTTTTTATTTTTTGGAATCATTGTTGTGATTGTTTTTCTTAAGGATATGAAATTGTTAAACTGTGGGTGGATTTGATAATTTCAATTTATATGTATCATTTCGTTTCAACATTTCATGGTTTTATCACTATTTATTTAGTAATTTACTAAGATTGTGTTGATATTTTTAGAAAATAGTTTTCAAATAATCAAAAGGAAGAGCTATCAAAAATGGGAAAATGGACATTACACATCGTGATGTATATACACAATGTTAATGAATCATTGACAACGTGTCTGTAAGATGATAACATATCCGATGAGAATTAAAATTTTTGGAAAGACTACATGGGGAAAATCTCCAATACACACTGTGTAGAATTTAAATTCCCATTAATACTCAAAACATTTGTCATAGAGATATAACATGTCGTGATAAGCTTAAAGGTCATGAATGATATGATATATCTAGATCCCAATGGTACAGGCCTCCAGATACAGTATACATCCATAAATATTCCGATTGAGATAACACGATGCGAGTAACTTACATGTCATGTAACTCTTGGGGTCTATTTATATACTGAATGTGGAATGTATCGAGGCATATAGCATGAAAACACCTATTTCGTTTGTTTCTGTCTCTTTTCCTTCTACTTTTCCCCATACAACTCAAAAATAGTCAATTACTATTGTTCTTTTAATCAAATTCTAGTTTTATGTATTGTTTTACATCCAATTTTCTTACTTTTCATCTTTATTTTCATCTTCAAAAAACATTTTCCATTATCATTTTCATTATACATCAAAATGTTATAATTTATTTCTTATTTACCTTTTCATGTAAGTGTTTCATTGAATTTACAATTGTTTTGATTGAAAACTACATTATTCTAGACTCGTTAATTGTTAACTACTCTATTCTAATTGATTTTTTAATATGTCAAGCACATTTTTATTCATTCCAAACTGTTGATTAATAGTATCATTAGTGGATAATCCACTTAGAGTAGGGTTTTAGAGTAAGGGTTGGTTTGTGCTTAATGAATCTCTAAACCAATACATGGTAACCCTATGTCTAGTAATTAGTTTAATCATTAACTCTTTAATAAATTCTTTTATGCAACCCTGACCATGAGAATTTTAAAGAAATGAAGCTAACCTAATTGGAGTTGACCAAGCTATGAACATTATCCTGGGAAAATTTTTACTAGAGAATCTATGATAAATTACAATAGGTTGTTATATATATACCATGTAATAGTTTCATCTTTTATAGATCTAATTGATTTGGCCATAATGAATTAGTGATCTATGCACTGCTTTGCAGCCTAAGCCTAAGGAAAATCCAATGCTAGGAATCAGATTAACATTTCAACCTAAAACAATTAAATTGACCATGATCCCTAATTCTTTCATAAATATAAATACAATCTATGTATATTTGATTAAATCGCAAACCCAAATAAATTCATGAGGACAACTACATAAAGGGTCTGAAATCACTAGTTACCTATCATCTAGTTCTCCCTAATGGTTTAACCGTGTACTTCTATTTAACTATGGAATTGATGAAATTATAGATTGTGATAATAGAAATTTAGAATATAATCAACACATGTATAAATTTAATGATGCACTAGGATTCATTAAGTATATACTCTTCCATATTTTTTATGTCTTATCTAATCATTATATCTCCCATTTTATATAACTCTTACAAAAAATTCGAGCTCACCCCTTAATTTTGGTTTCCATTCCATGGGATATGAAGAAAGAATCATTGAATAATTTTCATGGATGCAAGAATGTTTTTCATGTTATGCTTAGTATTCCAATGTAATATAAAAATTATGTATGTATTTAGTCTCACAAGACTACTAGACTGATAAATACTTGGTGATACGATACCTTTTATCTTGTAAAAATGTAATAAAGTAAACATAAACATTGGTTTACTAGACATGGGATCATTATATCATTTGTGACATGTATAAGTAGACTACATGTCAATATAATCAGCAGTGTGCACATAATGACTCGATAGGTAGTTTTTAATGATATTAATGTATTTAAAAATATTCTCCAGGGAGTCAAAACAAACCAAATGACCTCATAGTTCTATGAAATTATAGAACAAAAATCATTTATTGATTTTTGATATATTAGAACTGAATCTAAATCAATATAGCTGGTGTTTTATTCAAGATGTCCTTAAATTTATTTATTATGTTTTAAAACTACAAAACATGTGTATAGTAGTAAAAACCATATAAATGACCTAAAATTGGAATAAAATCATAGGAAAAACATCATTGAATCATTTTTAGGCACACATAAAGAAAACACAATAATCTGATGAGTTCTATACTCAAAATGACGCAATATGAAATTTCGAAAGATTCTAATGGATTTAAAAATATGCCTTATGAGGTTAAAACCAACTAGCCAAAGTTATATTAGAGTTAAATAATAGTAAAATCATTGTAAATTATTTTTTTATATTTTTAAACAGAATCCAAATAAATCCATGATGTGGTTTTCCTAGGCTATCAGTAAACTCATTTTTAGTGCATTAAATCACTAAAACATGCCTGTAATGATCAAAATAATATAAAATGTATATGTATTATCATGAAATAAGAGGGGGAAATTTTTTGAATTAGGTTTTACATGTATGAACATATGTTATGTCATTCCAACATGTAGTGCTCTTATAATTTTTGAATATGTAGTTTTTAATTACACAAAGTCTTTCAAAAGGTTTCGGAGGGGGTCAAAACCTAGAAAAAACCTCTTAGTTCCTTGAAATCATAAAAAAATGACCTTATATTTCTTTTTGAAATGTATTAACTAAATCTACATGAATATATGAGGTATTTTTCTCGGGATTTCCATAAACACATTTTTGTGTTTCAAAATTCTAAAACCTATGTGTAATTGTCAATGGAATATCCAGTGATCTAATATTGACATGAAATCATAAAAGCCCCATATTTGATTCATTTTTATGTGTATAATTAGATGACATATCAATATGATGTGTTTTATTCTCCTAATGACTTAATAATAATATTTTAATCACATGAATGTCTTTAAAAACACTTTAGGGGGTAAAAACCCATGAAATGACCCCAAAGTTCCATGAAATCATAGGAAAAGGGCCCTAGATTGATTGTTGAAATTCAAGAACTAATACCACTCAAAATTTTGTGGTTGTTTTCTAGTGATATTATTAAATGAGTTTTTTCTATTTTAAAACTCATAAACATGTATATAAAATCCAAAATCATGCATGATGACATCATATTGGTGTAAAATCATATTACAATCATCATTGAGTCATTTTGGATGTCTAGAAGTAGAAATCGCATTAACAAGACATGTGATGTTCTTGAAATGTCTAAATATAAAATTATTATGATTTAAAAGTCTTTAAATTGGTGTTTCAGGGGGTCAAATCCAAGTAAATTTCTTCAGTATGTCGTTAAATCATAGAGCAATGATTATATAATTAATTTTTAAATGTAAGAAGTGAATTCAAAACAACCTAAGTGGAATTTTTATTAAGATAACAATAAAGGTATTTTTATTGTTTTAAAACTCTAAAATATGCATTAAATAGTAAAATTCCAAGCCAACAACATAAAATGTTCATTAAATAATAGGAAAACCATAATTGAATCATTTTTTATGTGTAAAATAATATGACACATCAATTTGATAGGTGGTGTTCTTAGAAAGTATCAATTAGTAGTTTTTACTGATACAAAATTATTTAAAAACATGTGCAAAGGGTTCAGAACCAAGAAAGTGGACTTAGTTTAAAAACTAATTTCATTTTTATATACTTATCCACTTCAAGTTACAAGAGAAGATTCATATTTTAAATAGGTAATTTGATGTTCTCATACTGTTTAGGAAGATATATTAATTTTTATCTGTTGAAATTTCATATGTTTGATTAAAAAAATAACAAATGTTATGTGTTAAATTATAAATATATTCTATTACTACTATATATCATGATCTTTTTCTTAAATATTCTAGTTTTTATTATAGGTGACCGAATATGACAGTATGAATGAGGTAGATCAGTATGATCGATGACACTTTTTAGAAGGTTATCATGATGGCATATAATTTTTGTAGTATGGATAGACATTATCATTGATTATAATATAAATATTATTCGTTATTTCTATTTTTTATTTATATCTTGATACTATACTATTAATATAACAGTGTTCTGGTAAGTTTCATGTCTGATGAGTTTAGTAATTGATGTTTTTAGATGCAGTTGAGGTGTAGAGATAGATGTGATGGTCATGGATTGTTGGTGGGTGTTGGAACTATTCTATATGTATATTATTAAAGAGCCTATGATTTCTGTTTTTGTATATATAACTGAATGATATATATTTATGTCTATTTTTTGATAATTTTTTATTTATTTACATTGAATGTCAATTTTTTCAAAACTATTATTACTTTATTTAAAAAATAGTAGCGACTTGTGTAATCCAATGCTAAAAGAAACCACTTCCCCAAGGACCTGTAAATTTCAATGATTTTTTTTTTAAATTTTTCTGGGATTTTACGAGTATGCAGTTTCTGACGGCACCTGATTTCGAGGCCCGGTGTGCCCAGAATCAATTTCCAAAGTTTAGCTCGGGTACGTTCAGGGTACGAACGGGCGGGATTTCCTAACTTTTGAACCGGTTCTCGGAATGCAAATCTGAGGGCACCGATGAAACCGTAGCGCCGATATTTGCTTAGGAACACCTTTTCCGAAGGAGCGTTTGCTCTAAAGGAGTTGTTGAAAAGTTTGACGTATAAAAATATAGTTGTTAAACAATTATATTTTTATTACTCTGCTGATGGTTATGTGTTGTGGAAGAAGATGATGAGAGGAAGTTGGGGTGGTGCCCACACGATCCCCCACCTCCTTCAATTTCCCCAACACCACTTTGAACCCCCCTCTAGCAATTAGTTTGTAACTCCTCCACATTAAAATACATGCCAATAAAACGCCTCATTAATTGGACAACGCATGTTAATTAATTCGGTGAATTCATTTTGAATTTCAAATTAATGTTGGCATGTGTGTGTGTGAATAAAAATAAGACAAAGGTCTTATTTTTATTGTGGGTGGATTTTTGTTGTGTGGAAAAGAGGAGATAACTCTTGCGGTCTTGAAGAACGTCTTCTTCCTCGTTGAAGAATGTGAAGAACGCCGCATCACCAAGGAGAGATGGCGTGCCAATCTCTCCCTTCTCTGCAACTGGTGTGGGACGACATCCTCTTCTTGGGCGCTCGCCAACACTGTCTTCGAACCATACTCATGACACCATTTTCCGGCGCCGATCCTTGTACGACAACTTCATCGATGAAGGGTTTTGGTTGTGTGTTCGTGAATATTCTTTTTCCATCCAACGTTAAATTCATTAGCCGCTTGATATAGAATTAACGGGAGGGGGCCTGACCACACAAACATGGCCGACCCTCATCCCCCTTTGTTGTTGTACTCATTGCGGCTCAAACGAAGGCAGTGCGGTGCAACGACACTGTGCGGGAATGAGAAGGAACGCGGAGAAGGTGCGCGGCGCCGTCGAGCCGCCCCGTCGCGCCGCACCGTTGAGGCCGAAAGAGGCCGCGGCCGGAGCGGGCTCGCGGCGGAGGAGCAGGGCGCCATCGCACCGCGCCGGAGAATCACAAAGGGTCGCGGCGGAGGGGTGCGGTGCCGTCATGCCGCGTCGGTCAGACAAGGCTGCGGTGGTGTTGGGAGGGGCAGCCGGAACCGCTGGCCGCCGGCGCATGGAAGGCGGGAACCGCTGGGGGTCCCACGGTGGCACACTGGCCGGCCAACTCGGCCGGCCGTTTTCGGAAGAGCTGGGGATCGTAACCCCTGGCTGGCAAATGACTTGGCCCCCATGTGGGGGCTGCCGTTACAAACAAGGTGGCAGCGCCACCCCCCCCCCCCCCCCTCCACGTCCGCTCGGCCAGCGTCGAGCCGCCCAGGCCGGACCGGCCACACCGGGCCGGGCCGACCGCACCAGGCGGGGCCGCCCACACCGGTGGGGTCGTGGCGTGCCAGCCGGGATGGGACGCGCCCTAATGGGCCAGACCCGTACCCTGGTCGGGTCGAATCGGTTCGGGCCGACCTATGGGGTCTCTGGCCGGGTCGGTCTGGGCCCAAAACCCCCTAAAATCGGGCAGGTTCGTTCAAATGCCCTTAACATGGGCTACGGACCTCCGATTGACGCACCGGCAGTTGCGATGCAATCATTGGATCAAGACTGTAGTTTCAATATATTACCCTCAAGGTTTCGGAAAATCTTGGGTACGGAAGGGTTGGTTCGAACACGAAACCAACCGGGCCCTCAGAGCAGAAACGCTTATAACATGAGCTCCGGACGTCCGATTTACGGGATGTCGACTTTGTTCATTTCCTTATAGTGAGAAGGAAATTTTGGATTACTCCACTAATGGTTTGGATGCAGTAGGAGTATGGTCGGGTTGGTTTTGACATAAAAACCAATCGGGCCCCTGGGACCAAAAAGCCAATAACTCTCAGACCAGGCGTCTGATTGACGCGCTGTTGGTCACATTGAGTTCCTTTTGTCGAGATGGAACTTTGGGATATATCAACTACGGACTAAGTGTCAGTTGATGTATCGATCCCCCTTGGCTCGTGGAGCGGACCCTCCCGTAATCGAGCATGATGTGTGCAGGAACCCTAGAGCTGGATGCGACTGTGATGACGATAACGACTGTACAGAAATCCTCCGTGGGTTCGGTAGCGACGAAGATGGCACTGAAATCCTCCGTGGGTTCAGCAGCAACGATGACCGTACTTGGATCCTCTGTGGGTTCGATGACGATGACTACTGTTATTGTATCCTTTGTGGGCTCGAAAAAACGTGACTACTGTTATTTTATCCTTCATGGGTCCAGTAGTATTTGACTCTGTACTTGTATCCTACGTGGGTCCGGTAGAGTAGCTGGTCTTGTATCCTTTGTGGGTCTTACAGCTTAGCTGGTCTTGTATCCTACATGGGTCTCACAGCTTAGATTAATCAGTGGCTGCATCTGATCATCTCTATCGTCATACAAAGAAGTATACATGTGTGAGCTGAGTCTTGAATTTTCAATCATTATCTTCGATATGATTGACTTTCATTCCTATGTGGATTGGGTTGTGTTATCCTATGTCGGTTGGTTGTTCTATCATGTGTGGACTGTATCGAACTTGGGCTTGGATGTTGGAGCCAAACTGGAATTGATGACTTATGTATATGTATGGGCATATACCTAAGTAGAGTTGGTTGTAACTTCGTGATTATATATTTTCTTTGTGGATTATCCTTTGTGGATTTTGTGAGAACTTCGGGGGTCTCGGGTTCCTTACTAAGTAGCGAATACTCACCCCTGCACAGGCTATGCCCACACTATATTGTGTTGGATGCATACGACAGACATCACTGATCATGGTAGAGGCTTGAGGAGCATGTCGGTACCTGGAGGTGGACCACTCGGCGAAACGTACACGGAGGGGACAGCTGGACCCGAGGAGCTGAGGAGGCTATCTATACCCACCCTTCATGTGGGAATTCCAGTGGATGGCTTGGCATTGCTAATTTACTTTCAGTTTTTGTACTTTCTTTTCAGTTGTACATTACTTCAGTTGGGTTTGTATTTTGGCCCATTTACTTTCCAACACTTACAGTTGTACCAAGATTACTTAGTGTTTACTTCAGCTTTCTTACACTGTGGTGTTTGTTTACTTTGTAAAGGCAATTAGTCCCTTTTTTATCGAGATTTACGTGTTGGTGCTAGTTTCCAGGCCCTGGCCTATGGAAGTCAGGCTCAGGGTAGTCACTGCACATGCCCTGAGGATGGGTCGTGACAAATTGGTATCAGAGGAGTTCGGTTCTACCACAGAACTCAGGACTGTTATCCTTCTTCTATGTGAAGCAATAGTGTTAAGCGTACTGAGTGTGGTTATCAGTCCAGGGAGTCCAGTGTTGGTAAGGCGGCTGATGTATCCGTACACCAGGACTCTGACTTATGATTTCCAACTCAGTGCAGGAAAACATTGATTGCATGTCTATTTCAAAAGTTTTCTTTGTGAATACATTGTTTCAGCTCACCATGTATACTATTTTGACTGTGGAACAACTGTTTATTTTCAGAATGTCCCCACGATGGCAACCAGCTAGGGTTCCGAGCCTTGTGTGAGAAGACAATCCACCGAGAGACGAGGCCTCAGTGCAGGGCCCTTTTACAGTGGAGGCACCGGCGGTACCTCTACCCGCCGAGCCACTGATGCCACCAGCCCCAACCGCTGAGAGTGCACATCAGCTTAGTGCACTGCACGAGTTTCAGCATCTGAGACTGCCCATGTTTCATGGGGAGATGGACCCTCAGGTAGCTGAGGATTGAATAGAGGCTGTAGATCGAGTTTTCAGGTTAGTGGGGACACCAGCTGACCTCATGGTGATCTTTGTAGCGAGCCTCCTGCACGCGGCAGTAGGCAGATGGTGGATCTTGATGCTCCATGTGCACGAAAAGGCATCCCGCCTTTGGTCAGACTACGAGAGCCTCTTTCGCTCAGACTTCTTCCCAGCCACCCTCTGTGCGGTGCCCATTCAGAAGCTACTACAGCTGCGGCATGGCATCATGACGGTAGCCCAGTACTTGGCAAGATTTATCGACCTCTCGCGCTATTCGACGGACATGGTACGGTACCCATTATTCTGGGCCTAGACCTTCGAGTAGGGACTCAGGCATGAGATCAGGACATCGATGATCTCCCTCAGCATTCCGACGTAGGCATGGGTACTAGAGCGATCCATTATCATAGGGATATTTCTTACTGAGCCTACACCAGCAGCGAGACCTACCGCATGGAGACATGTAGCTAAGTCTTCTGTAGATGGCAGTCGACAGATGTCACCGGGTTCCAGGCGGACCAGACCATCAGGCGAACGACCTCAGGACACTGGCTCAGAGGTGCGGGGCACACGGTGCAGAGCCAGCCTTCCGAGGAGCAGACAGTGCTACGCATGGGGCAGGCAGGGCCACATGGCTCGTGACTGCCCGACCCGCCGTGCAGAGGAGAAGAAGACGGTTGAAGGACCACCCAAGCAGAGGCATAGGGTTGACCATGGTGGTCCGCATGGAGTAGGCAGACGAGGTAGAGGAGCTGGCCGAGCAGTAGGTGGTGGGCGACTCTTTGAGGCTTTACCACCACCACCACAAGGAGGTCCACCCCGACCACAAGAAGCTGGTAGGCAGAGGCTGGCTCAGCTTCAGGCAGGGGAGGCCTACAACCACAGCGCACCAGATATGATTCGAGGTACTATTTGTGTCTACTCCAGCCTTGCTGCAGTTCTTATGGACACATGATCGAGTCATTATTTTATTGCTACTGTCCTTGTTCGGAGCTCGGAGATTCTGATGGAGACGTTGGCTTGATCCTTACGGATAGAGACTCCTACGGGAGCAAACTCAATGATTACGCACTGGTGCTGGAATTGTGAGCTTACTCTGGGAAGCGAGAGCTTCGGTTGGGATCTTCATGTAGCAGTGTTGAGGCCTTACGACGTCATCTTGGGAAAGGATTGGTTATCTACAGTCCAGACTTAGATCGACTGTATTAGGCGTAAGGTGTGGTGTGTCTGCACCGATGGGAGTAGGTTCACCTTCACTGGCAAGAAGGCAGCCTTTGTAGTGCAGGATGGACTCACGCAGAAGAGGAGATAGCCGATAACTCATCAGCTGGCTAGACTCATCCTAGGAGTAGTTGATGTGCGGTGTCCGAGTTTTCCTGTAGTGGTGGATCAGTATGCGGACATTTTTCCGGACGACATTCTCGGACTACCTCCCCGCAGAGAGGTAGACCATTATATTGACCTATACCCCGAGACATCCCTGATATCCACTACAGTATATCGGATGGCCCCCACTGAGCTTAGAGAGCTATGGGTACAGCTGGGGGACTTACAGGTCAAAGGATTCATACGACCCAGGGTTTCACCCTGCGCTTCCCTGATTTTGTTCTCCAAGAAGGCGGACGGGAGCTTGCGACTATGTGTTGACTATCGTCGCCTGAACTAGGTGACTATGAGGAACAATTATCCGCTACCGAGGATTGACGACCTCTTAGATCATCTCAAGGGAGCATGGTGGTTCTCAAAGATAGACCTCAGGTCATACTATCATCATCTTAGAGTTTGGGACGAGGATGTGCAGAAGACGACCTTTAGATGTCAGTATGGACACTATGAGTTCTTGGTTATGCCTTTTGGTGTAACCAATGCTCCAGCAGTTTTCATGGGCCTCATGAACATGACCTTTTAGCCTTACCTCGACTGATTTTTCATGGTCTTCATCGACGATATATTGATTTACTCGACCACTGAGGAGGAGCACGCCTACCACATACAGGTTGTACTGGACACACTCCGAGAGAACCATCTTTATGGTATGCTCTCGAAGATTCAGTTCTGGGTAGGTGAGGTCCAATTATTGGGACACGTCATCTCTGAGGCGAGAGTTGCAGAGGATCCTACGAAGATCAAAGCAGTGCTAGCTCGGGAGCCACCCAGGAGCGTGACGGAGGTGTGGAGTTTCTTGGGTCTAGCTGGGTACTACCGGAGATTTGTGCCAGACTTCTACAGATTTATAGCACCACATTCAGCTTTTACGAAGAAGGGGAAACCCTTTGTGTGGTCAGATAATGTCAGCAGAGCTTCCAGGAGCTGAGACAGAGATTGACCAGTGCACCTATCTTGAGGCTACCAGAAGAGGGAGTAGGGTACGTAGTCTACTACGATGCATCAGGGACCAGACTCGGGTTTGTCCTGATGCAGGAGTGGTCAGTGATCGCCTATGAATCATGACAGTTGAGGCAGCATGAGCAGAACTACACTACCCATGACCTGGAGTTAGCAGCAGTGGTCTTCGCTCTGAATATGTGGCGACACTATCTGATGGGCGAGCGTTTTAAAGTCTTCTATGACCACCAGAGTCTCAGGTATATCTTTTCTCAGAAGGAACTGAACGTGAGACAGTGGCGATGGCTTGATTTCCTCTAGGGATATGACTTTGTGATAGTCTATACTCCTGGAAAGGGGAACGTAGTAGCCGATGCTCTCAGCAGGAGGATGGGCATTTAGCTATTTGTTGAGGCGACAGCGCAGCGAGCCGTTTTGTGGATATCCTTCAGGGATAGAGATGGAGCAATCTTTCTACAGTCACTCACAGTCACTCCACTTCTTTAGAAGGTCATAGAGGCACACCGTGGTGACGTTGACTATGAGACACGGCGTGCACATATATCCTCAAGAAAGGCCCCTTATGGATTCTCTGTGGGAGGAGAGCACGTCGTCCATTTCAGAGGACGTACCATGGTACCATCTGCTTTACAGGAGGAGGTTCTGAGAGAGTTCCACACTTCCCCTTTAGTGGTACATCTAGGAGTGGCGAAGATGTACAAGGATCTCAGACGGCAGCACTGGTGGCCGGGTATGAAGAAGGTTGTACCAGAGTTCGTTTCTCGATGCCTCACCTTCCAGTAGGGGAAGGTATAGATCCAGGTATCAGCAGGCATGGTACAGACCTTGGAGGTCCCTAAGTGGATGTGGGATGAGATATATATGGATTACGTGACTAGACTTCCACACACATCCAGCGGTCACGACTCCATTTGGGTGATTTCTGACCGACTCACCAAGTCGGCCCACTTCTTACCCATCAGAGAGTAGGGCTCAGTAGAGATCTTGGGACGTCTCTACGTTCATGAGATAGTACGGCTTAATGGTGTTCCATCATTTATCGTCTCTGATCGAGATGCTCTCTCTACTTCCTAGCTTTGGAAGGGGTTGTAGGAGGCATTCGGGACACAACTACATCTGAGTACCGCCTTTCACCCTCAGATGGATGGTCAGACAGAGAGGACCATTCAGAATCTCAAGGACATTCTATGTACATGTGTCCTCAACTTTGGTCACAGCTGGTAGGATCACCTACCGTTGGTGGAGTTTGCGTACAATAACACCTACCACTCCACTATCGGGATGGCACCATATGAGGAATTGTATGGACAACCTTGCAGATCATCGTTGTGCTAGACAGACCATGGGGAGTCAGCACTTGTGGGACCAAAGATGGTCCAGGCCACGACAGAGAAGGTCCAGTTCATCTAGGAGCGGATGAGGACAACTCAGATCCGACATAAGTCTTATGCTGATAGTAGGTGGAGTCCACTAGAGTTCGAGGATGGCGACCACGTCTTCTTGCGTGTCCCACCTCGATGTGGATTACGGATATTTGGTCGGGGTGACATGTTATCTCCATGCTTCATCAGACCATTCCAGGTTCTTAGCAGGATAGGCGATGTGGCTTATCGCCTGGCTCTACCACTTCAGTTGCACCGGGTGCACAACGTCTTCCACATATCTCACCTGAGGAGATACGTGCATGACCCGATGCATATCATCGACCATGGGAAACTGGACATTGATGATGGGTTGACTTTTACGGAGGTCCCGGTGGAGATCAAGGATCGATAGGAGAGGGTCTACGTGGGTGGTCGATTCCTCTAGAGCGCATCAAGTGGCAGCACGTGAACCTCCAAGAGAGAACATGGGAGTGGGAGGCTCAGACGCATGCACAATAACCACTTTTGTTCCCCTAGATTATGATGTATCTTTACGGGGATGTAAATCCTTGAGGTGGGAGTAATTTAAGGACCTCTAAATTTTAGGGAAATTTTTTTAAATTTCTTTTGGATTTTACGAATACGCAGTTTCTGACGGCACCTGATTCTAAGGCCCGATGTTCCCAGAATCAATTTCCGAAGTTTAGCTCGGGTATGTTTAGTGAACGAACGGGCGGGTTTTCCTAACTTTTGAACCGGTGCTCAGAATCAAAATCTGAGGGCACCGATGAAACTGCAACGCCGATAATTTCTTAGGAACACCTTTTCTGAAGGTGCGTTTTCTCGGAAGGAGTTGTTAAAAATTGTGATGTATAAAAATATAGTTATCAAACAATTATATTTTTATTACTCTGCGAATGGTTAAGTGTTGTGGAAAAAGATGATGAGAGGAATTTGGGTGGGGCCCACCCGAGCCCCCAGCTCCTTCAATTTCCCCAACACCCCTCTGAACCCCCCCCCCCCCTCTAGTAATTAGTTTGTAACTCGTCCACATTAAAATACATGCCAATAAAACACATCATTAATTGGACAATGCATATTAATTAATTCGGTGAATTCAATTTGAATTTCAAATTAATGTTGGCTTGTGTGTGTGTGAATAAAAATAAGACAAGGTCTTATTTTTATTGTGGGTGGATTTTCGTTGTGTGGAAAGGAGGATAGAACTCTTGCAGTCTGGAAGAAAGTATTCTTCCTCGTTGAAGAATTCAAAGAACACTGGAGCACCAAAGAGAGACGACGTGCCGATCTCTCCCTTCTCTGCAACCGGTGTGGGACGAAATCCTCATCTTGGATGCTCGCTATCTCCATCTTCGAACCACCCTCGCGACGCCGTTTTTCTGTGACGATCCTTGTACGACAACTTCTTTGAGGTAGGGGTTTGGTTTTGTGTTCATGAATATTATTTTTCCATCCAACGTTAAATTCTTTAGCCGCTTGATATTGAATTAACGGGAGGGGGCCGGACCGGACAAACACGGCCGACCCTCCTCTGCCTTTGTTGTAATACTAGTTGCAGCTTGAACGAAGGTGGCGCGGTGCAACGGCATTGCGCGAGAACGAGAACGAACGCGGCGAAGGAGCGCGGCGCTATAGCGCAGCACCATTGAGGCCGAAAGAGGTTTCGGCCGGAGTGGGGCCGCAGCGGAGGACCGCAGCGCCATCGCGCCGCGCCGGAGCATCACAAAGGGCTGTGTCAGAGGGACGCAGCGCCGGCGCGCCACGCCGGTATGACTAGGCCGCGGCGGTGCATGGAGGGGGCGGCTGGAACTGCCTGCTGCCGGTGCATGGAAGGCGGGACCCGCGGGGGGTCCCATGGTGGCACACCGGCCGGCCAACTCGGCCGGACGTTTTCGGAAGAGTCGGAGGTCGTAACCCCCGGTAGGCAAAAGAGTGGGCCCCCGCGAGGGGGACGCCATTACAAACAAGGGGGCAGTACCCCCCCCCCCCCCCCCCCTTTCCAAGTCTGCTCAGCCTGTGCCGAGCCGCCCCGCTCGGCCAGCGCCAAGCTGCCCAGGCCGGACCGGCCGAACCGGGCTGGGCTGCCTGCACCGGGCCGCGCCGCTCCCTAATGGGCCAGACCCAGCCCGGGTCGGGTCTCCCCGGTTCGGGCCGAACCATGGGTCTCGGGCCGGTCGGTCTGGGCCCAAAACCCCCTAAAATCAGGCAGGTTCGTTCAAACAGCCTTAACTTGGGCTACATACCTCTGATTGACGCACTGTCAGTTGCGATGCGATCATTGGATCAAGAAGTTCGTTTTGATATATTAGACTCATCTATTCAGAAAACATTGGGTATGGATGGGTTGGTTTGAACATGAAACGAAACAGGCCCTCAGAGCGGAAATGATTATAAAATGAGCTCTGGACGTCCGATTGACGTGTTGTCGACTATGTTGGTTTCCTCTTAGTGAGAAAAACCTTTTGGATTACCCCACTCAATGTTTGGATGTAGTTTGAGTACGGCCGGGTTGGTTTTGACTTAAAAACCAACCGTGCCCCTAGGATGAAAAGGCCCATACTCTCAGACCGGGAATCTGATTGACGCGTCGTCGGTCACGTTGAGTTCCTTTTGTCAAGATGGAACTTTGTGATAAATCAACATCGGACTACATGTCAGTTGATGTATCGATCCCCCTTGGGTCATGGAGCGGACCCTTCCACAATCCATCATGTTGGGTGTGGGAACCGTAGAGCTGGTTGTGACTGCGATGACGATGACGACTGTACTGAAATGATCCATGGGTTCGGCAGCGACAACGACTGCACTGAAATCCTCCGTGGGTTCGGCAGCGACAATGTCCATACTGTAATCCTCTGTGGGTTCGACGAAGATGACTACTGTTCTTGTATCCTTTGTGGGTCTGGAATTACGTGACTACTGTTCTTGAATCCTATGTGGGTCTGGAAGAATTTGACTCTGTACTTGTATCTTACGTGGGTCCGGAAGAGTAGCTAGTGTTGTATCCATTGTGGGTCGGACATCTTAGTTGGTCTTGTATCCTATGTGGGTCTGAAATCTTAGATGAATCAGTGGCTACATCTGATCATCTCTATCGTTTTACGAAGAAGTAAACTTGTGTGAGCTGAGCCTTGACTTTTCAATCATTATCTTCGATATGATTGACTTGCATTCCTAAGTGGATAGGGTTGTGTAATCCCGTGTGGGTTGGTTGTGCTATCATATGTAGATTGTATCGAACTTGGTCTCGGATGTTGGAGCCGAACTGGAATTGATGACTTAGGTATATGTATGGGAATATACCTAAGTAGAGTTGGTTGTTACTTCGTGATTGTATCTTTCCTTTGTGTATTATCCTTTGTGGATTCTGGGAGACCTTCAGGGGTGTCAGGGTCCCTACTGAGTAGTGTATACTCCCCCATTCACGGTCTATGCCCGCACTACGTTGTGTTGGATGCAGACGATTGACATCGCTAATCGTGGTTGAGGCTTGAGGAGCAAGTCGGTAACTGGAGGTGGACCACGGGGCGGAACGTACACGGAGCGGATGGCTGGACCTGTGGAGATGAGGAGGCAATATGTACCCACCCTTCAGGTGGTCATTCTAGTGGACAGCTTGGCATTTCTGCTTTACTTTCAGTTGATGTACATTATTTTCAGTTGTACTTTACTTTAGTTGGGTTTGTATTCTGGCCCATTTACTTTCCAGCACTTAAAGTTGTACCCAGTTTACTTAGTGTTTACTTCAGCTTGCTTACTCTATGGTGTTTGTTTACTTGATAAAGGCAATGTCTTCCCTTTTGTTATCAGGATTTTTACTTTGGTGCTAGTCGCCAGCCCCTGGCCTATGGAAGGCGGGCTTGGGGTAGTCACAGCACGGGCCCCGAGGACGGGTCGTGACAAATTGGTATCAGAGGAGTTCGGTTCTACCGCAGAACTCAAGACTCTTATCTTTCTTCTATGTGAAGCAATAGTGTTAAGGGTATTGAGTGTGGTTATCAGTCTAGGGATTCCAGTGTTGGTGCGGCGGCCGACGTATCCGTACAACAGGACCCTAACTTTTATTTTCTGACTCAGTGCACGAAAACATTGATTGCATGTGTGTTTCAAAAGTTTTCTTTGTGATTTCTTTGTGTCAGCTCACCAGGTATACTGTTTTGACCATGGCGCACCAGTTTCTTTTCAGGATGGCCCCACTATGGCAGCCAGCTAGGGTTCCGAGCTTTGTGTGTGGCGACAACCCACCAAGTGATGAGCCCGCGGTGCAGTGCCCTTTTACAGGGGAGGCAACGGTGTTACCTCTACGCAACGAGCCACCGATGCCACCAGCCCCAGCCGCTAAGAGTGAACATCACCTTAGTGAATTTCATGAGATTCAGCATCAGATGCCTCCCAGGTTCCGCGGGGATACGGACCCTCAGGCAGCCTAGGATTGGCTGGAGGCTGTAGTTCGAGTTTTCAGGTTAGTTGGGACACTAGCTGACCACATGGTGATTCTTGCAGCGAGCCTCCTGCATGCGGCAGCAGGAAGATGGTGGAGACTGATGCTCCGGGTGCACGACTAGGCATCTCTCCTTTGGTTGGACTTCGAGAGCCTCTTTCACTCTGAGTTTTTCCCAGCCACCCTCCGTGCGGTGCGCATTCAAGAGCTACTACAACTGCGGTAGGGCAGCCTGACGGTAGCCTAATACTCGGTGAGATTTACCGATCTCTTGCGCTATTCGATAGACATGGTACGAGACCCATTCTTCCGGGCCCGGACCTTAGAACCAGGACTGAGGCATGAGATCAGGGCATCAATGATCTCCCTCAGCATTCTGACACAGGCATGAGTACTGGAGCGAGCCCTTCTAATAGATAGCTTTCTTGCTGAGCCTACACCAGCAGCGAGACCTACTATAGGGCGGCACGTAGCTGAGTCTTCTATAGCTGGAAGTTGACGGATGTCTCAGGGGTCCAGGTAGACTAGAACATTAGGCGGACGACCTCAAGACACTGGCTCTGAGGTGTGGGGCACACGTCGCAGAGCCAGCCTTCTGAGAAGCAGACAGTGCTACGCATGCGGCGGGTTGGGTCACATGGCTCTTGACTGCCCGACCCACTATGAAGAGGAGCAGCAGATGGTTGCGGGACCACCCAGGCAGAATTAGAGGGTGCACCATGGCAGTCCGTAGGGAGATGGTGGACGTGGCAGAGGAGCTGGCCAAGCAGCAGGTGGTGGGCGACGCTTTGAGGCTTTACCACCACCACCACCAGGAGGTCCACCCTGACCACAGGGAGCTGGCGTGCTGAGGCAAGCTCAGCATCAGGCAGTGGAGGCCTAAGACCACAACGCACCATAGATGATTCAAGGTACTATCTGGGTCTACTCCACCCTTGCTGCAATTCTTATAGACACATGAGCAAGTCATTATTTTAATGTCACTGCCCTTGTTTGGAGCTCAGAGATTCTGACCGAGCCGTTGGCTTGATCCTTATAGCTAGAGACTCTTACGGAAGTAGACTCGATGATTACACAATGGTGCCGGCAGTGTGGCCCTACTCTGGGAGGCGAAAGATTTGGCTGGGATCTTCTTGTAGCGGCGTCGAGGCCTTAAGACGTCATCTTGGGCGTGGATTGGTTATCTATAGTCCATGCTCAAATCGACTGTATTAGGCGTAAGGTGCGGTGTGTCTGCACCGATGGGAGCAGGTTCACCTTCACCAGCGAGAAGGGAACCTTTGCAGCACAGGAGGGAAAAATGCAGAGGAGAGGACAGTCGATCACTAATCAGTTGGCTAGCCTCATCCTAGGAGCAGCTGACATGCGGTGTCCAAGTTTTCCTATAGTGGATGATCAGTATGCCAATGTTTTTCCTGACCACGTTCTTGGACTTCCTCCCCGCATATAGGTAGTATTTTATATTAAAATGTACCCCGGGATAGACCCGATATCCAATCCAGCATATCGGATGGCCCCTGCTAAGCTTCGAGAGCTAAGGGTATAGCTGGAGGACTTGCAGGGAAAGAGATTCATCCAACCCAGTGTTTCACACTAGGCTTCCCCAATTTTGTTTGCTAAGAAGGCGGACGGGAGCTTGCGACTGTGTGTCGACTATCTTCGCCTGAACTAGGTGACCGTGAGGAACAAGTATCAGATACCAAGTATTGAAGACCTCTTCGATCATCTCAAGGGATCACGGTGGTTCTCGAAGATAGACCTCAGGTCAGGCTATCATCAGCTCAGAGTTCGGGACGAGGATGTGCAGAAGATGGCCTTCAAATGTCGATATGACCACTACGTGTTCTTGGTTATTCCTTTCGGCATAACCAATGCTCCAGTAGTGTTCATGGGCACCATGGACCTGATCTTTCAGCCTTACCTCTATCGATTTGTCGTGGTATTCATCAACAACATATTGATTTACTCGACCACTGAGGAGGAGCACGCCTACCACTTGTGGGTTGTATTGGACGCACTCCGAGGGAACCAGCTTTATGTTAAGCTCACGAAGTGTCAGTTCTGGATACATGAGGTCCACTTCTTGGGACACGTCATCTCTGAGGTGGGAGTTGAGGTGGATCCTATGAAGATCGAGGCAATGCTAGCTTGGGAGCCACATAGGAGTGTGAAAGAGGTGATGAGTTTCTTTGGTCTAGCTGGGTACTACCGGATATTTGTGTCAGACTTCTCTAGAGTCATGGCACCACTTTCAGCTTTGACAAAGAAGGGGAAACCCTTCATGTGGTCAGATAGACGTCAGCATGTCTTTTAGGAGCTGAGACAGAGATTGACCAGCGCACCTATCTTGAGGCTACCAGAGGAGGGAGTAGGGTACGTAGTCTACTGCGATGCATCAGGGACCAGACTCAGGTGTTTCGTGATGCAGGAGTGGGCAGTGATCGCCTATGGATCACGAAAATTGAGGTAGCATGAGAAAAACTATGCTACCCATGACTAGGAGTTAGCAGTAGTGGCCTTTGCTCTGAAGATGTGGTGACACTATCTGATTGGCGAGCGTTTTAAAGTCTACTGTGACCACCATAGTCTTGGTGAAATCTTTTCATAGAAGGACCTGAACCTGAGACATCGGCAATGGATCGAGTTCCTCTAGGACTATGACTTTTAGATAGTCTATACTCCTGTAAAAGGGAATGTAGTACCTGATTCACTCAGTAGTAGGACGGGCATTCAGCTACTTGGGGAGGCGACATAGCAGCTAGCCACTTTTTGGATATCCTTCAAGGATAGAGATGGAGCAGCCTTTCTACATCACTCACAGTCACTTCTCCACTTCTTCAGCAGGTCAGAGAGGCACAGTGTTTGGAAATTGACTGTGAGACACGGTGTGCACATATATCCTCAGGACAAGAACCTGATGGATTCTCTATGGGCGTAGACCACGTCATCCTTTTCAGAGGACGTACCATGGTACCAGATGGTTTACAGGAGGAGGTTCTAAGATAGTTCCAGACTTCCCCTTTTGCGGTACATCCAGGAGTGGAGAAGATATATTAGGATATCAGATGGCAGCACTGGTGGTCAGGTATGAAGAAGGCTGTAGCAGAGTTCGTTTCTCAATGCCTCACCTGCCAGCAGGTGAATGCGGAGAACCAGGTACCAGTAGACCTGGTAGAACCCTTGGAGGTCCCGAAGTGGATGTGGGACGAGATATCTATGGATTTCGTGACTGGACTTCCACGCACTTCCAGAGGTCATGACTCCATTTGGGTGATTTTCGATCGAGTCACCAAGTCATCCCACTTATTACCCATCAGATTGCAGGGCTCAGTAGAGAGCTAGGGACGTCTCTACGTTCAGAAGATTGCACAACTTCATGGTGTGCCATCATTTATTGTCTCTGATCAAGATGCTCACTTTACATCATGGCTTTGGAAGGGGTTGTAGGAGGCATTAGGGACCCAGCTACGTCTGAGCACCACCTTTCACCCTCAGAAGGATGGTCAAACAAAGAGGACAATTCAGACTCTCGAGGACATGCTCCGTGTATGTGTCCTCGACTTTGGTCATAGGTGGGAGGATCACATACCATTGGTGGAGTTCGCGTACAACAACACCTACCACTCCACCATCAGGATGGCACCATATGAGGCATTGTACGACCGACCTTGCATATCACCGATGTGCTGGACAGACCCTGGGGAGTCAGCACTTGTGGGATAGGTGGCTTACTGCCTGGCTCTACCACCTCAGTTGCACCGGGTGCACAATGTCTTCCACATATCTCAGATGAGGAGATACTTGCACGACCCGACGCATATCATCGACCATGGGGAGCTGGAAATTGATTATGGGGAGACTTTTGTAGAGGACCTGGTGGAGATTGAGGATCGACAAGGAGTGGGTCCTACGTGGATGATCGATTCCTCTAGTCCGTATCAGTTGGTAGCATGGGAACCTCCAGGAGATCACTTGGGAGCGGGAGGCTCAGATATGTGCACAGTACCCACTTTTGTTCCCCTAGTTTATGATGTATCTTTACGGAGACGTAAATCCCTATGGTGAGAGTAATGTAGGGACCTATAAATTTCAAGGAATTTTTTTTTAATTTTTTTTGGGATTTTGCGAGTATGCAGTTTCTGATGGAACCTGATTTCGAGGCCCGGTGTGCCCGTAATAAATTTCCGAAGTTTATCACGAGTACGTTCATTGAACGAACGGGCAGGTTTTAATAACATTTGAACTAGAGCTCAGAATTGAAATCTGTGGGAACTGATGACACCGCATTGCCGGTATCTTCTTAGGAATACCTTTTCTGAAGATGCGTTTTCTCAGAAGGAGTTGTTAAAAAATGTGAAGTATAAAAATATAGTTGTTAAACAATTATATTTTCATTACACTACTGATGGTTAAGTGTTTTGAAAGAAGTTGATGAGAGGAAGTATGGGTGGGGCCCACATGAGCCCCCACCTCCTTCAATTTCCACAACACCCCTTTGAACCCCCCCTCTAGCAATTAGTTTGTAACTCCTCCACATTAAAATACATGCCAATAAAACGCCTCATTAATTGGACAACGCACGTTAATTAATTCGGTGAATTAAATTTTAATTTCAAATTAATGTTGGCATGTGTGTGCGAATAAAAATAAGACAACGTCTTATTTTTATTATGGGTGTATTTTCGTTGTGTGGAAAAGAGGAGAGAAATCTTGCGGTTTTGAAGAACGTCTTCTTCCTCATTGAAGAACGCGAAGAACGTCGGAGCACCAGGAGAGAAGACGTGCCGATCTATCCCTTCTCAACAACCGGTGTGGGATGAAATCCTCTTCTTGGATGCTTGCCAACGCCATCTTTGAGCCACCCTCGTGATGTCATTTTTCCGCGACGATCCTTGTACGACAACTTCTTCGAGGTAGGGGTTTGGTTTTGTGTTCGTGAATATTATTTTTCCATCCAACGTTAAATTCTTTAGCCACATGATATTGAATTAATAGGAGGGGTCCATAATGCACGAACACGGCCGACCCTCCTCCCCCTTTGTTGTTGTACTCGTTGCGGCTCGAACGAAGGCATCGCGGTGCAACGACAACGCGCGGGAACGAGAAGGAACGCGAAGAAGGAGCATGGAGCCGTCACGCCGTTCCGTGGAGGCCGAAAGAGGCCGTAGCCGCAGGGGGGGGGGGTGCGGTGGAGGAGCACGGCACCATCGCGTCGTGCCAGAGAATCACGAAGGGACGCGGACGGGGTGGGTCGTGACGGAGGGGCGCGGTGCCGTCGCGCCGCGCCGGTCAGACAAGGCCGTGGTTTAAGGCCGCGGTGGTGCAGGGAGTGGCGGCCGGAACCGACGGCCTCCGACCCATGGAAGGTGGGACCCAGGGGGGTCCCGCGGTGCCACACCGGCCGCCCAACTCGGCCGGCCATTTTCGGAAGAGCCGGGGGTCGTAACCCCCGGCTGGCAAGGAGCGGGCCCCCACGTGGGGGCCGCCATTACAAACAAGGGGGGCAGCACCCTCGCCCTTTCCATGTCGGCTCGGCCAGCGCCGAGCCGCCCCAGCCAGACTGGCCAGACTGGGCCGGGCTGGCCGCGTCGGTCCGGGATGCGCCCTAATGGGCCGTACCCAGACCCGGGTCGGGTCAACCTGATTCGGGCCAGGTCGGTCCGGGCCAAAACCCCCTAAAATCGGACAGGTTTGTTCAATGGTCCTTAACATGGGATATGGACATCCGATTGACATACCATTAGTTGAGATGTGTTCTTCGGATAAATACGGTCGTTTTGATATATTACACTCATGGTTTCGGAAAATCTTGGGTATGACCGGGTTGGTTCGAACACGAAACCAATCGGGCCCTCAGAGCGGAAACACTTATAACTTCAGCTCCGGACGTCCGATTGACGTTCTGTCGACTTTGTTGGTTTCCTCATAGTGAGAAGGACCTTGTTGCTTACTCTACTCGAGGTTTGGCCATAGTTGGAGTATTTTTTTGTTGTTTTTCCCTTAAAAACCAACCGGGCCACTGGGATGAAAAGGACAATAACTCTCAGACCATGCATCTGATTGACGCGTTGTCGGTCACGTTGAGTTCTTTTGTCGAGAAGGAACTTTGGGATACATCATCTCCGGACTACGTGTTATTTGATGTTTCAATCCCCCTTGGCTCATGTAGAGGATACTCCCGGAATCAAGCATACTGTGTGTGAGAACCCTAGAGTTGGCTACGACTGCGACAACGATGACTACTGTACAGAAATCCTCTGTGGGTTCGGTAGCAACGACGACTGCACCGAAATCCTCCATGGGTTCGGAAGCAACGACGACTGTACTGGAATCCTTTGTGGGTTCGATGGTGATGACTACTATTCTTGTATCCTTTGTGGGTCTGGCAGTACGTGACTACTGTTCTTGTATCCTACGTGGGTCTGGCAGTATTTGACTCTGTACTTGTATCCTACGTGGGTCCGGTAGAGTAGCTGGTCTTCTATCCTTTTGGGTCTGACAGCTTAGCTGGTCTTTTATCCTACGTGGGTCCGACAGCCTAGATGAATCAGTTTCTACATCTGATCATCTCTATCATCTTAGGAAGAAGTATACCTGTGTGAGCTGAGTCTTTACTTTTCAATCATTATATTCTATATGATTGACTTGATTTCCTATGTGGATTGGGTTGTGTTATCCTGTGTGGGTTGGTTGTGCTATATTGTGTGGACTTTATCGAGCTTCGGTTTGGATGTTGGAGCCGAACTAGAATTGATGACTTAGGTATATGTATGGGAATATACCTAAGTGGAGTTGGTTGTTACTTCATGATTGTATGTTTCCTTTGTGGATTATCCTTTGTGGATTTCAGGAGGCCTTCGTGGGTCTCAGGGTCCCTACTGAGTATCGTATACTAAACCCTGCATGGGTTGTGCCCGCACTACGTTGTGTTGGATGCAGACGACGGACATCGCAGATCATGGTTGAGGCTTGAGTAGCAAGTCGGTACCTGGAGGTGGACCGCTGGGCGGAACTTACACGGAGAATACGGCTGGACCCGAGGAGCTGAGGAGGCTATCTGTACCCACCCTTCAGTTGGGAATTCTAATGGACGGCTCGGCGTTGCTGTTTTACTTTCAGTTATTGTACTTTCTTTTCAGTTGTACTCTACTTCAGTTGGGTTTGTATTTAGGCCCAATTACTTTCCATCACTTACAGTTGTACCCAGTTTACTTAGTGTTTAATTAAGCTTACTTACTCTATGGTGTTTGTTTACTTTATAAAGGAAATATATTCCATTTTTTATCGAGATTTATGCCTTGGTGCTAGTCACCAGCCCCTGGCCAATGGAAGGCAGGCTTGGGTTAGTCACGACACGGGCCCTAAGGATGGGTCATGATAACTTATAACATAAATATCTATGGTTCTCATATCTAATTTTATTTTGCATATATCTATTTTTTGGAAGTTCACAATAAATTCTATAAAAGAAATCCTCTTCAAAATTATATTATTAATATTAATTCTTTTCTTCCAAATTTATCAAATAAAAATATTTTAACATAGAATGATGAAACTAAATCAATAAAAAACATCCACTAAATATATGCAACTATGAATTATATAAAACATCAGTAAATAAATTGAAATTTCCTTTAATTACTTATTAACCATGAAATATGGGTCAATTTTTGTAACCACCACTAATTTGTTTCCCTATAGTTTAAACCTTCATTCAGTGAAAGAAAAGCCACTTTTAATCCTTATTTTTTATAGTGAAATATATACATAAATAACAAATTCGAAATCTTAGATAATTTCTATGATAATTAAAATAATATTGGCCATAATGACGAAGAATAATAGTATAAATATACTATCCATACATCATAACATTTCAATTAATTAAGACCAATATACATAAATAAACAAGTGAATAGAAATTAAAGTGATTTTTCATTGGGATATAAAAAATTATCAAAGTTAAATAGACCTTAGAAAATTCTTAAGACGATGTCACACCAAAGTTTATTTTCATCTACTATAATTTAAAATGAAACATAATTGTCCATTATAAATAGGCTATGAAAAATAGTACTGATATACGTAAGTGAGAATAAATTAAATAATTTCTACATGAAAAAAATAAAAGTATTATTTAGGTGGAAGACGTTCCAAAAGTGGAATTAGAATGGTTACCTAAAAAGTGTAACATGATGGTTGCTAAAAAGTTGTGTAGATGATTTAAAACATAGGACACACTCTAAATAATTTCATAGAATGGATTCTAGGATTAAATATGTTATTAAATAATAGAGGGAAATATTAAGTGACTTTATGTGCCAGGAATGCTTCTATGAAAAAGGAGTCAACAAAGAACAAAAAATATTAGAATTTTCCTAAATAATTCCTAACTATATGACCAACAAATATAGAATTCACTAAAAATATAGATATTGAAAAATATGCATGTTCCTTTCTAGATAAATTTTAAAGACACTTTAATCTATGGAGAATATAGAAGATAAAAGCAATTCCATGTTTCATATGAATACTTATGTTTGGAAAACTAAAGGAGTTTCATGCATGAATTTTTTTAAAAAATAAGAGTTGAGAATAAAAGGGTTTCTATATTGATCCTAAAACATAATCCCTATTTATCAGATAAATATAATGATATAAAACTGACCTTATTACCATTTTTTTGTACATCTTTTTACAAGGAATTTAAGGTGGAATATGAAAAGGGAGAAGCGACTGAACGTTGTGATGTCTATACAGCCTAATGTGTTACACATCATAGAGAATTTCATCAATAATCTTGATTTCCCTTTGAAAAACTATTAGTTATATCAATATATTAAAAGATTTTATTTTCAAGAAAAACCATCCATGATGAAGAGATGTTGGATTGCATTGCTTGAGGGGGAGTTAACCAAATGAGAAGCATCCAAAAAACATTTACTATAAGAACACGTAAACATGGATAACTCATTAAAAATTTAGATTTTTGGTATGATAAACACTTTTCCCATCATTTGTTTAGACCATATAAAATCTAATTATTAGGGAGAGTCTATATTGAACTAAAAAACATGCGATAAACATTCTTTAACTTTACTGTTTATAGTATATTTGTTAAATACGAGTGTATGTGTTTATGTATAAAACAACTTTTGAAGCCCATAAGATATCATATTTGAGGGTTGTATAATATTTTGAATAGGATATGGAAAATATTGATACTGGATATAATGACCTTTTTTTACACTAATCAGTCCTCACAGAGGGTTATAGATGAATGATATAAAGATCATTCATAATTAATATGCGATTCCATCCTTCTTTCAATTATTGAATCTGGATATAACTATTGAAGGGAGATTGGATGGGATAAGATGACATTTTCATATGTCTTAGAAGAAATCATAAAGTGAAGAGTATTTTCCCTTACCATATTATCTTTTTATTTATTATAAATGAGGGGGAGAATATATTGACTTTACATATTAAAACTAGTATTTAAAAAGAATCCAAATGGGGAGTTTAAAGAGCCCAATTGGATTGTGATGAAGTGTTTTATTGATTGTAGTTGTTATAAATCTGTTAAAGAAGAATAAAATAAATATGTGATAAATTTGGGTGATGATTAAGATCATGAAAAATATGAGTTGTTTCTCATATATAGATGCGAAAGGGGACTGAGTTGGTACTATCATAAATATATGGAAAAGTATAATGATATGAAGTTTCCATACTTGGATAACAGGATGGAAAAATTATAGTTATAATATATAAACATGTGTTGATTAGAGATTTTGATTATAAATAACCAAATGAAATTAATAATGGAAGGAGAACAATTCTGTCTATATAGTTTCAAATGATGTTTGAGTAATTGGTAAATACACAACATGGAGATCTACGATTAAACAAATAAAAACATTGATAGACTATAGGGAACCATAAAAGGATCATTTATCATGGAAACTACTAGAATTATTGAATATTATCTATTGGATAAAGGTTTGAGATTTCTACGATTGAATCTAGAATTAAAGTGGTATTATAAGTTAATGGAATTAATCATAATGGAATATTTAAATATTAAAAGAATTTATAAATGAGATTGATGATATTTGAAAATATTATCAAACATTACAAAGTTATATAAAGTGTTTTTGAGTTATTGTAGATTTAATAGAATGATTTTAATTTGTTATGAAGCGATTTAAATAATTTTGGATTTATATGTAATATATTTTAATTTCAATTAGTATTGTAGTATGGAAAAGTTTATATGATAATCACTGAGAATTTAATATTTTTCTAATTTATAACATCCCATACCTTTAATATACCTTAATTAATTATTTATTAAATAAATTTATCCATAATATAATTCCTAATGATCATATATCCAATCTTATTTTGAAAATTAGGTACATATATAACAACATACAACAAGAATATAGTTAAATTATTGAAAACATCCTTAACATTCTCCAAAAATTCCATCTCTCTTCTAAACATGCATGTGATTACTTGGGTATGTTCATAAGAAAATTTTGGGATATTAATCATAGTAAGGGAATAAAAAAATCATAGCATAAGTTATATTAATACTTGTGATCTTATATTCATATAAAGGTATCATAATTGCAGTGATCATCATAATTTTTTATAATGAGGCATGATATATCAGGATAACAAAATGTAAACATAAGAATGTGGAAAAAACATAAAACATTAGATCATATTCATAATTTAACAATAACTTCCAAGAAAATATAACATAGTGTTCTTATGATAACCTCACATTAACCAAACATGTAATCATATGAGATAAAAACATTACCCAATGCATTGAAGGGTTATATAATTTTGGGCCCACCAATCACTTCCATATCTTTTACATCCATAAGTGTGCCACCTAGATCATTCAACATAAAGATGTATTTTATAAACTATAACCCCATGATTAAGTAGTTTGGGTTAAAGATATTTAAATCACTAATAAATAAAGGATAGAAAAATATAGGTGAATACTGTTGAGTGGAAATAGTGATTGTTATTCAGTATACAAATGATTGGTAGAGAAAATCTTAAGATAAATTTGGCAGCCTAATGAGTATACATAATGGTTTCAAGAAAGCCTTAATGAGACTGAAAGTGCTCTATCATAACTTTGACATAATAAAGATAGTAGTTGCGATATATAAGAACACAACCAAACATGTATAATTGGATATTAATGGGAATAATAAAAGAAGGTTCTTGGATAAATATGAGAAGGATAGAATCCCTTGGCATGAGAGGATACTTTTAAAAGCTTGAGAGTATCTTCTTAAGAGATTAAGGGCACCATGGGAGAACTATATAGATAGAAATGAAATATAAATTTTGTACTATAATAGTTTAGAGTGAATATGAATTATATTTTTGGTGGGTTTATACAGAAAAAGAGAGGAAGATTATTTATTAATTTATAAAACTTATGTTTTGGGTTCTATATTATAAAGTCATAAAAACAAAAAACTTTCTCATGGTTTCTCCCATGGTTTCCACCGAAGAGTATTTCTTTTAATTATTTTATAAGGATAGTAACTAATAAAATTAATGTAACTCCCTTGGATATGTGTAAGTGAGTCATGTTCATAATGAATTGATTTTAAAACTATAAAATATAATATTTCTTTTGGAGGATTTTTTAATGATTTATAAAATTGATGAAAAAAAACAAAAAAAATCATTATTTTAAAATTAAAAAATAATTGTTTTCATGTATACAATTTATAGTATTTATTAACTCACTTTAATCTTTTAAGATATCAAAATAAACACTATATATTTATATCATATTTATTTTTTACCCAAAAAACTGACTATCTCTGAAAATTATGAAACAAATCACCATTGGATATATTCAATGTTCTAATATAAAATATAATATTTATTTTATCCAAAATATTCTATAAGTATATCAATTTTAAATCTTGAATAAAAAATCAACATTTATTAAAAAATGATGGGTTATTGAAAATATCAGTTTTATAACTCTTATAATTTTTTTGATATCATAAAATTATATTATCATTTATATTTGATAAATATTATTTTATTAAAATATAATTTATTTCAAAAATTCCCAAATTCACTAAAATATAATGTCTTTATTGAAACATTATAATTCTTTGAATTGTAATTTTTGTTTAATTGTGAAAAAATCTAATTAAAAATCATTCTTTAATGTAATATTAAATGAGGATAAAAATAATTATTATTTTATTAAAATTAAAATATAAAAATTCACAATGTTAGGGTCTAGATATATATTCCTTTATTACAACAGCTTACTCTTTATGTGTAAGGTGTGTGGTGGTGATATTTTCATGGGGTGGTTCAACAAACATGGTTTGGTCCATGATCTTGATGAGATCGAAATTCTATCATATATGGTTTGCCTCATAATTTAGTCCCTAAAATTTGGCTTGGGTTTTGTCAAGATAAAATTCTAATGATTCTATATCCCTAAAAGCATCAATAAATGGACTTCATACGGTATGATATTATTGGTCTAGGACGTTACATACTTTTTATATGTCAAATAAACTTTATCACAACCCTTAATATACTAATATTAATGGTAACTATACTACAAATATATTATCAATGGTTACAAAGCATTACGATCTTTAAAACATTTCAGATCATTTAATTGTGTAAGAAAACTAATGTATTGAAAGTGTCTTCTATAATTCGATTTCTTAATAATTCATTCTCTCATATAAAAATGGGACTTAATTTATAAAATTCTGGGCCATTTCATTATTCCCCTCATCAAAACTTTTTCTCACTGAATTTTCTTTTCATTCACTAAAATAGATCTGGGAACATATATTTCATCACCTCTTTTGGATCCCATGTTGCTTCCTAAAACTTATGGTTCATCCATAAATTATTAACCAAATGAGTTGTTCTATTTCTTATAAACTTGTCTATATGATCTTAAATCTTCACTGGCTACTCCTCATATGAATGATCATTCTATAATGGTGATACCTATGGAATAAAAGCATGTGAGGTGTTTGGTATTTACTTCTTTAAGAGGGATACACGGAACATGTCATGTATTTAATATATGTTAAGTGTGAGTGCCAATTGATAGGCCACCTATTTGATGTGATCAATGATCTCAAAGGGGACGATGTATCTAGGGATATGATTTCCCTTCTTCCCAACCCTCATGAAGTTTTCCAAGTAAATATACAACGGAAAAACTCTTCCCCGATCCAAAACTCTAGGGTATATTGATGATTTTATATATAAGTTTTCTATCTATTTTGGAGGATTTCATATGATGCAGAATGGTATGAACCTTATCTATTATTTATTGGATAATATCAGGTCCCATTAACATCTGATCTCTCCAACATCATCCATTCATGTTGTTGTTTGACACCTCTTCCCATTCAGATCCACATAAGGTTCCATTTCAATGCCATAATGGAAAAAATGTTATATGTGAACTCTCATAGAGAAATTTTTCGATCCAAACTTCCTTGAAAATATATTTAACATGATATTGGAATATCATCTATAGCTTAAATGGTTAATTTAGACTAACTATCTTTACAACAGTGATGAATTGTGTTAGAGTGTAGTTTTAAATCCAATTCATGATGAATTCTTCTCCAAAACATCAAGGTAGACCTAGAATATCAATTAGATATAATAGAGAGTGGAACTTGATGAAGTATTACTAATTCCCTTATGTATTTCATAGCATGTTGTCCAAGAGGTAAATATTCATTGATGTCAATGTAATGTTCCAACTTTTTAAGGTGATCAACTACCACCTAGATAGCGTTATTTCCTTATGGTGTCCTAGGGAGTCCGATGATGAAATCCATGGTTAGGTTTTCCCATTTTCATACTGGTATGGAAAATATATTCATTTCACCCTTCTACTTTTTTCATTTTACATTGACTCGACGGCATACCATGAATAAATATACAAAATCCAAAATATCCCTCTTCATGTTATCCGACCAATTTTTTTGAGTCAAATATCTTTACATATTAGTGCATCCTAGTTAAATAGGAAAGGATAATCTATATGCATTATCCAGAAGTTCCCTCTTTATTTATAGTTTTTATGGGACACATATCTGATTTCCAAACCTTATAAATCCATCATATTCAAGGATGAACCCGTGAATATTCACTAGCTTATTATGTAGTAACTCAAAAACTTTTAGGCTTCCTTGTGCATATCAAGAATGGATGATTGAGAGGTTATTTGAGAGAGGTAATATTGACATACTTTTTTTATTCCCATGTACGTTCTTTTCATGTACAACAAAATTGAATCATTTTAAATGTCATATTTCTCTCCATAGATATAATGGCAACAAATATTCAACATGAATATCACTACTACTAATTACAGATCATGCATTAGGTAGTTCTTCCCATGGATATTTAATTTATGAGAGGCATAAACTATCACTTTTTCATCTTCGATGAGTACAAAACCTAATACATTTTCGTATGCATCACTATGGACCATAATTCCTTTCCTACTCATGGTTAATGTGAGTACATGTTCAGTATTTAGCCTCTTCATTAACTCTTTACATCTATCCTCGCATTCATCGATCCCTAAAATCATGATATCCTATCGAGTTAGCTTGGTTATTTGTATTGAAAATATTGTTACATTTTTCACATATAAATTATAGTACATATCTATTCAAAGGAAAATATGAATTTCTATCATAGATGTTGGTTTTGTACATCCTTTAATTGCCTCTATTTTTTATGGATCTACAGATATCACTTTTATGGTGATAACATACCCTATTAAAGTTACATGGTCCAAAAAAACTCACATTCACTATAATTTTAATATAACTTTTCCTTTCATAAGTTGTTTAGTATAATATTTAAATTATACTCATATTCCCCCTATCTCTTAGAGTAGGTAAATATATCATATACAAATGCTGCCAAAATATTATTGAGGTAATTCATAAATACTCTATTCATAATTTTTTTTAAATATTTATACAAAATTCTTCAGTATAAATATATTCACTATGAACTTTTAGTAACCATTAAATGTATGCAAAAGTATTGGGGATATCCGCCTTCTTCACTATTATGTGATAATATCCTGAATGAAGTTCCATCTTAGAAAAATTCTTTCCTCAACATAGTTGATCGAATAAGTCATCAGTCTTTGAAGATGATACTTGTTATTTATCATGATCTTTGTGATATCATGATAATCAATTTATAGGTGCATTTACTCATCCTTAATGTTTATTAATAGGATTGATGCTCCCCATAGTGTATCACTTGGGAGTATAAAACCGTTATTCAAATTCTCATATAATAGTTTCTTTAGCTCCTCAAGTTCAACAAACACTATTCTATATGGATTAATGGATACTGGAAAACCTCTGGTTATATGATAAATTTATAACTCAACCTCTCATCATGGAGGAAGAAAAATAAATTCATTGGTGAACACATCTATTAATTCCCTCACAATGGGCATGTCTTCAAGAATTATATTTTCCTTAGTCTCAATAATTTGAGAAAGATACACATTCTCATAGGGGAATAATATCTCTATTTGATATAATTATAAAAAACGATATAAATCATCCTTCTTGAACTTGCACATAATCATAGGTTGATTCACAATATTGAGGGTTATTTCCTTTTCTTGGAATATTATGTTTTCTCTATGCACAAAAATCCCATCCTTACCCATAAGTATGCCAGATTATACAAAAAGGAGAATCATAATGTTTTATGGGAAATTAATGCAATAAATATGGATATGGGAATAGTTATATTCTTTAGATGAAACAATTTACCCATTATCCATCTTCACCAATAACTCAAATTCCATGTTTTGAGGTGGTGTTTGAATATTTCATCTAGACTTTCATTATATGAAATAATGTGTAAAACACAGTCACATAGGATATTTTAGGTTTATGAATGGATGATAATATTGGATTTCAGTATTTTATTCTATCTCTAATCATTCACTTCATCAAAAATAAACATAGGGATGATTTTTTTTAAATGCATAAAAGTGGGAACTCAAATATTGAAGGGATAAATTATTAATGAGAAATATTACTTAACCTATGAATTTATAGGCTTTAATCTTTGTTATCAATGAGATATTTACTAACATAAATTATTTTAGGCATTTACCCACTTAATAATTGTTCATAATGAGCTTTTTAAATCACCAATTCATATCCCCCAAGAGTTTCAAACAAGGTGTGAAACAAGGCCCATTTTCATGCACCATATGATGATCTAGTTTTGAACAATGCTACCATTTTAGGGTTATTACCCTTAGGTACAACTTTTCTAGAGTTAATAAACTTTTACTATACAATAGAGGATTTATTTTTATAGAAACCACTTACACTATAATTTAAAAAAATAGTCTTATCCATATGGCTTTCACTAAATCTTTCTAATACTAATCTAAAAAAACAAAATTTTTCATTGTTACCAACTATGACATCCACAAATTTTAATACACATTAATTAATGATTTAATAAAAAAATTACACATAATAGAATCCCAAAATATCATAAATCCCAATGAATCTTTACATTTAGGTACATATCATAATAACATTAAATAGAAATATAATTAAATTATTGAAAAGATCTTTAAGATGCTCTTAAATTTCCATCACCCTTCTAGAACTGTATGGGTTAACCTGGGGGTGTATATAAGAAAGGGGTGAGAAATAAAGCCTAGTAAGGGTATAAGAAAATACTAACATAATAAAAAGTAGTACAAGTGATCCAATAGGAATATCAAGGTAACATAAGATGCGTGAGAATCATAATATTTAATAATGAGGCCCGATATAATTTGATAATATAAAGGCAACGTAGGAATGTACAACAACAAAAAATATGAAATAAAAAAAATTCAAGTCTAACTTCCAAGAAAACATAACATTTTGTGCTTATTATAATATCTTGTGAATCATATATGTAATATCATGAGATAAAAACATTTTTTAATTCCTTATAGGGCTATATAATTCTGATACCACGTGTCACTTTCATATCAAGTAAATGCATAAGTGTTCCATGTAGATCATACAATATATCGATGAATTTCACAAATTTGAACCCTAAAATTAAATACTTCATGTTACATACAAGTAAATCCTCAATAAATTAATTATATTTATAACTAGGTTGGAAATGGGTATGGGTATTCACAACACAAATGTTTGGCACTGAAAATATGAGGGAAATTTTGGTAGACTAATGAGTGTACATAAAAGTTTATAGAAGGGAATAATGATACTGAAAGGTGTATCTCATCAATTAGAAATCATAATTATAATAATAATGATATGTAAGAATATAAACAAACATTTAAAATTGTAAATTAATGGTCACAATACAAATAATGTTCTTGAATAATGTAGAGATGAAGTAGATCCCTTGCCATGATAGGATGCTTCCAAAAGATTCTGATGATCTTTGTAAGATCTCATGGTCATGTAGGATAACTATATAGATGTAAATATAAAGTAATTATGTCATCTATGTTCTTTTAGTGAAGAGTAATTATAGTTTGGATGATTTTATATAGAAAAGTATAGGATAATTCTTTATTAATGTCTAAAAGATAGGTTTTGGACTCTATATTATTATGTAATCAAAAACACAAACATTACAATTGTTTTTACTACATTTTCTGAAAAATAAGTTCAGTTTTAATAAATTTATAAGTAAAGTAACTGATCACATTAAAATAATTCCCTTTATGACGTGTAGGTGAGTCATGTTAATAATAAATTTATATTAAAAACTACAACTATAATATAGGTTTTGGAGGATTAAATAAAGGTTTATATAATTAATAAAATAACGTAAAAAATATATCATTTTATAGGGTAAAATAATATTGGTCATGGGTTCTCTTAATATATTTTATTACTTCGCTTTGGGAATTTTATTATTTAATAATACACATTATATATTTATACTGTATATAATTTTGAACCAAAAAGTCGAATGTCTCTGAAAATTATAAAAAATTCACCACTAGCTGATTTTGACATGTTTATTTCAAAAATAATAACTATTTTATCCAAATAATTCTCTATGTGTGATAATTTACAATTTTAAATAAAAAAATCCATAATTATTGAAAAATATTGTTGTTTTTGATAAAAATAGTATTCTTACACTTATAAAAAATATATTTGGATTTTTAAAATTATATTAAATTATTATTTAAAAAATAATATTTAATATTATTATTTTATTAAAATAAAATTAATTTTAAAAATCGGTGAGTTCATTAAAATATAGTGTCTTGATTACAACTATACATTTCTCAAAAAATATAATTTACTTCTCAACATATCAAAATGTAAATCAAACTCATTATCTAAAGTAATATTAAAAGTGATAAATTTAATAAACATTTTATTAAAAAGAAAATATAAAAAATCATACCATTAGGGCCCAAATTCATGGCCCTTTATTACACTAGTGAATGACCTAAGGGTAACGTGTGTTATGGTGATATTTTCCAGGGGTGGTTAGATGAACATGGTTCGAACCATGATCTCACGTTTCTTAAAATTCTCCCATAAACGGTTTCACTCATTCTTTATTTGTTGAATCCCAGTTTGGTATTGGACATTGTTAAATACCGATCATTCTATTTTACTCACAATCATTGATAAATGAGATTCATAGGTTATGATTGTTCTGCTCAAGTTCTTCACTTCCTTTGTGCCAAATAGACTTTATCAAAACCAATAATTTACTAATATTAAATGTTACAATAAAAAAACTAAATTTTTAATGGTTATGATTCTTAATATTCTTTAAAATTTTCTATATCATATAACAATCCAAAATATCAAATGTAATGCATGAATTACCTATAATTCCATTTATTATTAAGGAATTCACTCATTTAAAAGGGAATTTAGTATATTAAATTATATGGTTGTTACATAGACTTTGCATAAGAGTAACTTGGATGTATAGAATGAGAATATGAAAAAGGATTTGGGTATTTATGAGTTACTCTAATAAATCTATAAGACTCATTTTAATAAACTAATATTTAAATTGGAAAATTCCCTATGATTTTATATTTGGATACATAAGATTGAATCCTAGAGATAATGTTAAAATTGAAAATGTTATGAGGGAAACTGATGAACATAATATTAATGAATATCTTATATAAGAGTATTTTATTTTTTTAAAACGTATAATTGCATCTAATTCCAAAATATTACATGAATAAATAAGATTTATTTAATATAGTGGAAATCTGAAACACTATAAAGGTAGTAGATACTCTATAATGTGTAAGATTTAAATTTCATAAGGAAGATCCATGATCACTAGAGGTAGATATTTTTTTAGAAAAGTTATAATTTTACTTATATGTGTGATATATTTCACAATAAAGTTATATAATTTATAAAATTAATAATTTTTTATATGAAATTCATCAATTTTTAAAATTGAATAAGATGGATACTTCCAAAAATTATTCTGACAATAAAATGAACTATTTTTTTGTGAAATAATCATTACAGTTATTTAAAGGGGATTGTGATTCAAGATGTTGAGTAGTAAATAATAAAATTCCATGAAGATGTAAGTCTATGAAGAAATAGTGAAACCTAGTTCTGGAAACTAAATTGTAACCACACTATGGAGAATAATTCATTATCATGGTGTTTGTAAAATGGAAAGATCATAGAGTCAACTCCATGATTGTAGGTATTTTCATTGAGATGTTTCCCAATATGAAATGATGATACACAATCATGTTTTGGTTGAATCTATGGTGGCTCCCATTTGATTTTTTCCAATGAAAGTCATGTCATGGTATGAGGTGCCACACTGTGATGATATACATGCATGCACCGAAGATTAAATTCCTATATATTTTATAGAAGAACAGAGACCATAAAAACTTATGCAATCACATAGTGTTTGAATAACTGATTCTTTAGGGGAATTAGATGATAATATATGTGAAAAATTTAGAAGAAATTGAAGACCAATATCGGAGTAGAATTGACATGCTGTAATATTCACATGATATAATGAATATATAGAACTAAAGGAAATAGAAATATGTGATATATACCTTAATATTATATTAATTTAGATTTTTATATATCCATCAAATATAATAAACTCATACAACATTACAAGAAAAATTCATTTTATATCGATGAAGAAGAAGAACAATACAATTATATTTAGTGATAGTAAATCATGTGTATTAAGGAAGTAAAATATGTTATAAAAGGATAAGAATTTTTGAATCCCTATACCACGATATTCATTTATTAAGGAAGAAGAATAAGAAGAGAAAAATAATTATTGAGAAAGGTTGGCACTATTATTGTGGTTTGTGTTCTATGTGTCGAAGAAATTGAAAAAGACCAGAGGAAGAATAATTTTTGAAGTATCTTGGGATTTATATGCATATATCATCTTAATATTGAATAAAGATAACAAATATGATATTTGTACAACACATTTTATACCATTCTAGCTGTAGTGGACCTTTGGGTTTGAGGAAGAAGATATTTCTACCACAATTTAGTGACATTTAAAGCATAAGGAAGATATTGTTCATCTTTTATTTGAGTAGTACCATCAAAGACTTGAAGCTACTAGTATAATCAAATATTGATGACTAAAGTGATCCAGTATAAAAATATTTATCCAATTGGGGGGGGGGGATAAAGAGTTTCCAGGAAATAGCTACTATCAAAAGACTCAATCATGAATTCTACCCTTACCTTGTATTCACTTTTGTAATATAGTGAATATGGCTTAACAAGATTAGAGGATAAAAACTATACCCATATGGTTGTATTCAGTTGCGTAATATAGTGAATGTTTATGTTCCAAAACATGACCCAAACACATTAAGGATTCGGTCCCCACATTGGGCAAAACCTTGAAAAAATCTTCGTATGATACTATCTCTTGTTTCTTTTCTTTATTGCATATGATGTTGGGAATTGAGAGTTCATTAACATATTTATCTGTGTTAACTAAAATAGAAGTTATAATATAAATTTTATATAATTAATATAGAATGTGAAATTCAATAAAATTGGTTAATAATGATTCACCCCTCTCAGTGTTCCTTTACGATCCATTAAGTACAACACCTAGAAATATTGTTAGGAATTGTGGTTTTGAGTTCTCAAATAGTTATTATTATACACTAAATATTTTTTAGTTAATATTATTCTCTAACTCACTAAGGTACTCCCAATAAAACTTGTATTATGAAACTAAAATTGTTGATGTAATCATGTTACTACTTATAGGATGGTTCAAATTTAGTGGAGGCCATGATTAATCCCATATATCTTTATGGGATTATATTATTGTTATAGTGATGATTTATTGGTTTTTATTTCATAATTGTCATTTAAATGTGTTTAAATTAATTTATTTTGATTTTATAAATGTTTGATATATATATATGTGGTTTTATAAATAAAATAAAAAAATTTCATTTTATTTTTATAAATTATTCATTTTTTAAAAGTTAGTGTTTTATTAATTTCATTTAAAACTTGTATATAGGTTTTAATTTTAAATAAAACTATATTTAAATTTTAATTTCATTTTACTATGTTATAAGAACACTAACAATATATATAAATATATAAATATATCCTTGGTGTACAAGTAGTTTTTTGGTTTCCATCATATGGGTATGGGAGAATATTCTCTATTAAAAAGAGTTAGACCTTAGGTTTGATGCAAGGCCATAGAGGGGGTCACATGTAGATGTGGTCATGTTTCAAAAAATTAAATATGTTTTATTTAATTAATTTTTTATATTTTCAAATATCTATTGGCCATATAGGATTCATTATTCTTTATTTATTTATATTGGTGTTGGTAATGTATGTAATTATAATATTTTAATATTAAATGTTTATTTATAAATTTAATAACATGTTTAGATTTAAAAATTCATTTTTAGCATCCAATATTTAGACACTTTATGTCATATTTTAGATTAAGATCCCATATTTATTTAAATTATTTTTTAACTATTATTCACATTTTATTCATGTGGTACCCATAACACTTTTTATAATCTATAATAATTGATAATTTTCTATAGGTTTGTGACATATTGTCTTAGATATCAAATTAAAGTGTCTAGGTTCATATGTTAAAAAATGGTATCAAATGCTAGGTTGGGTTGTTGGGATTTTGGTAAATAACGTTTGGATTTTCATAATTTCAGATGTTTCTTATAAATAGACCCAAATAACCAATTTATAGATAAAGCTAAAGCTATAAATGGATTGAGGAATTATGTCTGGTTAGTTGACCTTAATATGGGTTTTATTTTATTCTTTATGATGGTAAGGTGTCAATAATATTTATAACAATGATAAGTGACATTTTTTTGAGTCTTTTTCATCATTGATTGTTTTAATTTAGTTGAACCCACTTATAACAATTCAGTAATTTCTGGAATGGTTATCATTGGTAATATAATTTAATGGGACTTATAAGGAATGAACTTCAAATATTTTTATTTGTTTATTCAATGATAAATTACAATTTATTTCTTTAATTATTGATTAACATGAATGCATGTTAACAAAAAAATCGACGTTTTAAATTATTTAAATGATGATTATTGATTAATTTATTTGTTTCTTGGCTTGGGTGAATTTTTTTTATTAATTTTATAAAACGAATAAGTAATTGGTAATTATTATAAATTCAATTACTTAATTTTTAAATGTTTTCTTAGGAAATATGTTTTAAAAAGGTATAATTTAAAATTTGACAGGAAATTGTTTTGTAATAATTTTTATGATCATAATTGAATTGGTTTTCATTATGGAAAATGAAATGAATTTTTTTATATTATAATTTGATTATTTTAAAATCCTACCTAGTATAAATGAATTGATTTTTAACTTGGATATACCTATATAAATGTGATAATAAATTAACGGCTTGGAAGTAAGAAATTATAATTTAGAATATTGAATGATAAAATTGAGGTTTTGAAATTTAATTTTCAACAGAGGAACCTTGTTATTATATTTTGAAACATGATAATTTAAATAAATTGTATTTTTTATTTTATAATAACATTTTTGTAGAAAGTTTATTTAAATTTAACGAATTAAAATTTTCTTTTTTCCTAGTGTTTAACATATTCATGGAATTATAGTGTATACAATGTGTTTCTTGGAAATTTTGAATTTATATTGAGTGTTGTATGTAATTTTTTATTGCTATGTTTTTATTGTATTTTTTTATGAATTTGATTCAATGTATTTAGAATTTTGTTTTAATTTTTAGGATGCTGTAAAAATAGTACGGGACACAAGATAGTTAAAAATATTTTGAAGTGCCTTATAACTAATGATAAATATCTTGTTATAGTGATGGAATAATTAGTGAGAGTTTTTTAGTTTAACTTTTTGGTTAGTGTATTAACTGTGTACTTATATTTTTTGTATTTTATTTTAATGATTTTCTTTATGAGTAATTAGAAGAATCTCCATGGATCCCTTTTATTATTTTTTGATTTCATGATATTTTGTATACTCATTTTTAATGTTTCATTAGCAGGATAAAAACATTTAATTTTTTGAGAAATTGTTACTTGGATTAAATAGATATTTTTGTACTTATTAATTTAAAAAATATTTTAGATATATAGATATTTATATGATTGATGAGTGTTTGAACTTAATTTTTTTCAAAAATCCTATGAAACGTTAATGGGGATCATTTTAAAAAGGAATCAATGTTATACTAAAAAAACATTGAATAAATTTTTAATCAAGTGCTTAAATTCTATGTATTTAGCATAATAATTTATTAAAACAATTCAGAAAACGGTTGGGTGGTAATTTTCTCAATTTAATAATATTTTTAATTAGTAATGGTTGTAATTTGAGTGTGTTTCATAAAAAGGATTTATGATTTATCAAGTAATGAAAAATCATAGTTTTAATTTATATAATTAAATATTGTTTTCTAAAAATAATTAATATAGTTTTTTTAGAATTATTTAAATTCATATATATATATATGAGAAAATTATTTTTATATTTTAGATTCATGAAGAATGTGTATTATTTTATCATTGTTTCATTGAATTAGTTTATAGTGACAATGGTTTTTCTTAAGATAAACTTATCTCCATTATGTATTTGAAATTCCCAACACCTCCATAGGGCTGATATGATAAATCTTTCCTTGTATACAACCTCAAAAAAAAATATTTGATGGTTCTATTGATTTTATGGTGTGGTGTTTACTATCTGGATGACGTGATGTGGAATTGTGGGCATAGAATGGAATCAATAAATATATATTCATTATAAAAATATTATGTTTAGTCTAAGAATTTTTATTCTAAATATTTTTTTTCACATTAAAATAATATTTTGGATGTGAAATATGAGATGACGGTTGTGCCCGAGATTCATGTTTTACCCTAGGAGGGTATAATTTTTGTTGGCACTCAGACCCTCGAGAGTTCACTGTCACATTTGGAATATTGGTTTAATTAATAAATTAATTATTTTGAGGGTTAATTATTTCTTTTGAACTAGAAACACTCTATATAAAAAACCCAATGACTAAATACAAGGGTTATCCACACAAACTCTAGGATTTTGGAGTTCCATTATTGGGAGAGGTCTTGAGGTATTGGAATCAAGGATGATTTGGGAGATCAATGAATGGGATTGATGAGGGATCACTAATGATGACAATTCAGCCACATCATTATACAATTATTAAACCACTGATGATGTATGGATTTTCTATTTTTATCATTCCATTATTCTTTAATTTTTTATTGAAATTGATGAATTCGTATTCTTCATTATTTATAGATATTTCAAGGATATTTTTCTTTTTGAGTATTATGTGACTTTGTTTTCTCAATTACCATTGTATTTGATGAATTAACACTATCATTTTTATTAAACAAAAAATCTTGTAACTATATTTTATTTTATGGAATAATCTCTAATTCTATTAAATGGGGATATGTGTTTTCCTTAGTAGACCATTCAAGAACACTACTCGATATTATTCTCTTTCTCTCCCTCTCTATCACTTCAATTTCATCCCTTTTACTATATTCTCAATTTCTCCCCTATTTCTACCTCATATCTTATCACCTATAGATGAAATGGAGGATGATATTATCTATGGTTAGTGGAAGTGAAGTTTAACATTAGAGAAGGGTTCCAGGTGAGACCCAGTGGTGCGTGAGGAGGAGGTTATTGTAGTGTGGTGGTCCAATGAGATACATGTGATGGTAAATGATGGTGCTCTAAGGGGACATAAACATACCATAGAATTACATACTATAGGAGAGTAGGATGTGTGTGGAGGTTCTCAACCGAGACAGTGACATGAGGCAACGATGATGAATGAGGGAAATGCATCTAGACAAAATAGTGTTGATCGATTGCAACTATGACCAGCATGGTTAATGTGAAACTATCGAAGAGGGACATTATTCAAAAAAGATACAGGGTTCTACATACTCACCACCATAACCATTTTATCCCTTTTTGGGATTTTATAGCATCTATCCTTCTATGTTGTTAGTGGGAGGGATATTAGATTTGAATTCCCTAGGCTGGGTGGCATAGAATGGAAAAATATGGTGGCCTATAATGGACCGGGTTAGGTCTATACAACCTTACCTAGGGGAATGTGGGGACTTTTAGTAATGATCACATGGTCATGGGAAATTTTCTACTTCACCTGTGGGGCTCGACACACATGGATGGGTGCACTCATACCCACCCAACGTAGCATTTGGAATTCCTAGAGGTATCCTCTTATTATGTGTCCTAATTATATGGTGTTTTTCATAATTTTTTCATAGTGTTACCATTTTGAGAACATTAATAACCTATACCAATTATATTTATGTATAAATTTCAAGGGTATAGTTTGTTTATCCATATGAAGTTATTTGTGAGGAAAGATAAAAAGGATTTTGAATTAGATCTTTATGAATGATGAAAAGGATTGGTCATACTGAACAGAGTGTTCTCAAGGTTGGATACCCCCAATAAATTGTTTGGATTATAGGATGAAATACCACTATAGAACTATGGGGATACTACTTTTCGGGATCCTCATATGATATTGAGTAATTCCGTACATCACCACTATGTTTTATGTTTCCCACACATTCCTAAGGCATGTGTCCTCCATAATGGTTCCCATGAACTTACGTAGGTTACTCAGTATTATTAGTTAAAATACCTAATCTCTTTCGAGTTATGGATGAACTATATGGTTTGATGATAACTTGACTAATGAGAATGATCTAGGGATACTTGGAATCCCCTTAATTTATTATAGTTGTTTTTGGTAGTTAGAAAGGTTGAGTAGTACAAATTTAATTAAGCCTTTTAAATCCTAAGCACCCCTGGATTTCCTTTGAGATGTGGTATTCAAATATCTATAAAATTAAGGCTTCATTGTATCTATGGTGTTATTATTTCCTTATGTTTATCATATGGTACAATTTTCCATGATTATATCTATGATTATTACGACCTTCCTTGCATACTTGGTATTTTTTATAACATATCTATAATGGTATTCTTTATCTTCCTCCTAGTTAATATCCAGTATTAAGATCTTTGAGTGGACCTATTTATCTAATATTTATTTGTGGTTTTTAGGGTGAATTAATTGGTAAATTTATTAACACCCCTACATGGGATTTGATCCCACACATGTTGTGTCAAAAAAATAAGACACATGTTTGGAGATTTTCTTGGTAGATATGGAGCTGGTGTGTCTTATTTAGAGTTAACACTTGGTAATGTTTGAGGGAGCTTGGTGGTACCTGATTATGGAAATGACCATTTTGGCTAGAGGTCTTATTAGTACACATAGAGGGGAGGAGAAGTTTTCCATTTTCTATGACTATCAGATTTATAGGCTTGTCGGATGTGTAGTTCCTTGGCCTTTTCCTTCAGGGTGATGTATTTTTACTTATTGCAAATGCATGTGTTGTATTTTATTTACTTTATTATTTATATATACATCCTATAAAAGTTTATATTTTTATGTGTTGGATATATGAATTTATTATAGGTTCATATATTTTAAGGCCTCCAATATTGTGAGATATGACTACTCAGTGCTAGTCACAATCCCCTTGATTATTAGAGGTAGTCATGGGGTGGTACTCACAACCTACAGCTGATCTGGGAGGGGCTACAGTGGGTAAAGTAATATTATAATTGTTTCAATGTGGGTTTTTCTTAAGGGTGGAGTTTGTATTTATTTTTCATGAGGGGGTGGATGGAAACATAAGGAAATCATGTAAAATATTCTTGATTTTAGATTTCAGTCCATGGAACCAAGTGATGGTGTGATAGACAAGGTATCCAGTCCTTAGGACTCTAATAAAATTATTTAAAACATGGTGCATTGAGGCACCAGTCATGATAAATATTAATGGTATATTCATCATATAAAAATTGTCCATTTATTTCCATGTATTTCTTGAGATAGATGTCTCAAGATGCTTTTTTGACCATGGTTCATCATGCTAATTATATGATGAATCCATGTAGGTAGCCCTCCAGGATTTCAAGGTTGGGTTATTTCATACTCGTACATATTATTGAGCATATTTATAATTAATATTTTAGTATTTAGGCTTCCAATTAGAGGTATGTTTTCCATGTTGTGATTTCATATTCCATCTATTATCACTCATTATGTGATCTGACCTGCAATGAGTTCTCATATGTTGTTTTCTCTCATCTTCTATGTGGTACACCTTATTATTATGTTCCATCCTCATTTGTTGTGTTCTATCTAATGATTTGTGAGTTATAATGTGTGAAACCCCAAACTTTTATGTGCTATCATATCTATTATGTTCTACCCAATGAAGCATATGTTCCCCATTATGATTCTAAAGGGGTGATGGGGGGGTTGTTTCCAAGACTCAATTGAGATACATTATTTACCCATGATCTGAGGTAGTTACTCTCCTCATTTTTCTTATTGAATAAATTTCTTATAGGTAGGATGGTATATTCTACTGATTTATTATATACTACCTATGGATTGAGTATTCTATATGTGTTCTGATACTAGAGACCTCATTGTTTTATGAGGTAGTCCTGACCCTCTAGTGAAAAGAGTTCAGATGGAGTTTGAGGCTTGTGTTTCCATATAAATTATAATTCTATAGACCAGATATCTATTCTTGAAATGATCTTCCTATATGGAACAATGAGACATTAGTTGATGATGTTTCCTTGAACTCAGTAAGGTACTATTATATTGTTATTGGAGTTTTATTTTTAGTCTAGGATGGAGTTATCTAGGGATGTTGGGCCCTTAAAAGGATATTGAAACTATATTTTAGTACACATTGAGTCCATATAACTCAAAATGTATTCCATAGACATGTCTTATGATGGAATTTTATGGTATTATTATAATAAGAAGATACTCTAGAAGAAGAGTTAAAAATATGTGGTCATGTTTTCTTATAAACCTACATATACTAGAGACTTTTGACCCATATTTTTTAGTTGATTATTCATGTCATAGATTAACCCTAGATATGTGAACAAGTTATCATTTCATTTAAAAATATCCATGGTGGTTCTACGGATGGAACTCATGATTGAATATTATGATGATATTATATACTTCTGTATTTTGTATGTTGAAATCTACCATTGATTCATTTGGTGGAAGAATGGTTGGTGTTGGAGAAATCGAAGATGAATAAAGCATGGGTTTTCTCCCCAATTCCCCAACCATGATTAATTCATATCTAACATGGGATCCTAATAGTTAGATCATTTAGATGGTGTGTGTGATGGATTGATATAACAAAAGATAAATATATTTAATTTAGAGTATGATTTGTGACCTTCTATGATTCTCATAATGGATGGCATAAGAAGGATTTATTCTCTCTATATCATGTTTTTAGAATTTGGAGATCCTGATGGAACCAAAATCTAGGCCCCTATAAACTAGGGAGTTTTCACTTATGTTGAGCATATTTCAGCCATCCCTTTTAGTGAAGTGATTCCATTATATTCAGGGATATGGTTAATAAATTGGAATTCACCCATGTTTTTAATATCAAACAAGTTTCGATCCTAGAGGCATGTATGTTCATTTAAGAGAAGTCCTCATCTATGTTTTCCATGGGAGTCCAATCCTTGTAGGTGTGATGAGTGTAGCCAACCCCTTTTGAAGATAGTTTCAGCTAACAATTTGATAGTATGGATGGTTTTATGAACTATGTGCATGGATGTGAAATTCAATTCTATCGAATATGGATGAATGAATGTTTGATTATGAAAGAAAACCATTTCTTCCCATTTGTGGTAAACATATGTATGGATTGGATTGTATTTTAGAGATAAAATTTTATGTCATGGTTAAGTAGGATGAATATAACCTTTTTAGTATATGCAGAACTTCTGGACTGAATCCTTACTCACGTTAATTCAAAGTGGATCCAATTATGAATTTTTGGGTATTTACCTAGAAAATTCATATAGCCTATATGTAATTTAATTTTTAGCATTTAAAAAAATCCTAATAGCACAATAGTGTCATGGTTATTGACACTTCTATAAGAGTAATATCTCTCTAGATGATGGATGAGGTTCATGGAAATATAGTTTTTGGGTAGTGATTATTTGATATATATATATATGTGTGTTTCTCACCTTTGAATGATGATGGTGTCTGCACACACTTCTATTGTGAGAGTGTTTTTAACAATGGTGATGTTGATTTAGTGATTCTATGTGACTAGACGTTTGGCAGGTAATAGAAAATAAGGTTTTTTTCTAAAATATTGAAATAATTTTGACCACATCCCTAGGTGGATAATTTTTTTCTCTTTGTGTTCACTGTACGTGTTGGGATGAATATCCTGAGATGATTTCACACTTGTAAAACACTAACCTCAACGTGGTATGTTCAGTGAGCCCTTTTTGGTAGTTCCCATCTCATTTAATCTCATTCTATGCATTAGAAGAAGAGGTTTCCTTGGTAATTTGTGGATTGTGATTGGTCAAACATGTCTTATCTTTTGGTTTGGAGATGAAAAAGGGATATCCAAATGATTAAGAAATTCTATATCAGATGTTAGTGGAATGTGAGACCTAAATAATAGTTATGTGATGATGCATAGTTTTAAGAGTTTTGTTCTATCATCAAATATTATCTTTGGTATCTATTATGTAAGTTCAGTGACAAAAATATCAGGCTATCTTTTTAGAGGATGTGAAACCAGTCCGAGATCAATGTTTCAATGGAGGATACTCATATTTTGGGTGTGAAGATATTGGGAAAGATGTCCCATATAACTCTTATACCTTGAGAAAGAAACATTGGAGTTTGTGCTTTGTTGGAAGGATATGTTAGGGATGCTGACATGGTATTTTAGAAACATGTTTCCCTGTAACTATTCTGGTTTCAATGAAAAATAATAGTAATGTTATCAATGTTAGAGTGTGTCATGGATGGGTTGTTCTGATAACTTCCATATAGTATTATATATAAGGTGAAAAGTAGATAACTCCCTCCTAAGGGATCCTGGAAAATGAACTCTCCCAAGATGTATGTTGGTGGTTTTTAGATTCTATTCATCTCGTATGGTAGTATAACATCATAACACCAGCTTTCGGTTACTCACCTTTTTTTATTTTTATTGTCTATATAATTCACATTGATTTGTAATTTTCTTATTTATTCTTGGTTGTTTCACCTTGGTTGAGCCTTTTGAGGGTTTGGAGAATTTATTTTTAATCCTTGTTTGAGAGGTTAGGATCTACCTTATTGGGACCAACTTGGATGGAGAAAGAAGTGCGAAGAGTTATCTTTTTCCGAGTGTTGTCTTTTATTGTCAAAGAGGATAAAACTATTCACATTGTAAAATCCTTGAAAAACAGATAATGCTTTGATTATTTGTATTTCACAAATATCATAAGTTGTTTGGATAACATGTGATGAAATCCTTATGAAGGAAAAGAGGGAGAAAAGGTGTTTCCAATCATATTAAATTTGGATTATAAAGAATGATGTTTCTAGAAAAACAGGGAAGTTTCAACACTTTCCACTACAAATCTGATAATTCTAAAGGTGATTGATCAAAGACTATATGTCATGGATGAGGATTTTTATGATAAAATATGATGTTTATTGAATAATTTAGATGAAAATAAAGCATCACATGTGTTCTAACCAAATTATATATTTAAGGTGGTGTCGTTTCTGAGGGTTTTGCCAAATTTTTTGTACCTCAAAAATGGGATTTTATTCTTGGAAATGGATGTATTTCTTCATAGGAGTGAATGAGATGAGGAATGATAAAGGAAATTGGAAAAGGAAGAGAACCACATACCATGGGACATGGACTGCATTCAATTTCTGCTAATAGTACAAGGACCACATACGAGACTACTGGAATGGTACGCGGAGGGGTTTGTAGAACCAAAAATGGTTCATGATGGAGGAATGTGGAAAATGCATGTGGTATATATATGGTTCAATGTTTGCAGATAATATTTTCATTTGTGGAATAGAGGTGGTGATTTTGGCCACCACGAAGGAATATGGTGGTACACATATTGTGTAAAAATGTGGTTCACAGACAAAAATGGTTTGTAGGAGAAAGTGGTGTGTGGTGATAGTTGTACCATATTTTAATTATGGATAAAATTTATTAGTGAGTTTTTTTAATTTATTTTGGTATATAATGGAACCTAATCTCATCATTTTAGCAGAGTGAATTTTATAAGTAAGATCATCATTGTGGATGTTTTTTATAGAAGTACGAAGAGTTTATAGAGGAGGATTTTGTGTAATAATGGGTTCACGAGAATAAGTTATATGAAGAGAAGTGGTGCATGGGATGTCACGAACCAACCCGGGTTGACCATGAACCGGTCTCCCGATCCGGTCCACATCATGGCCCGAGGGGCGTTCTCGATCCTCACGGGATGGAAAATAGTGTCAGGATTCAAAATAATCTAGTTGGGAATTATTTAGACCATGAAAAAGATAAATAAACATAAACTAGACAAGCTGATAAATAAAGGGGAATAAACCAAACAACTTGGCAGCGGAAAAATGAATTAAAGAAGCGATATTACATAGCTCAGGTGACCCCGTGGGTCAATATGGAATGTAAACCACAGTCACTCCAAAATGAAATCCATGGCTGAAACCTGCAACTGAAAGGTAAAGTAGGCAAGAGCACTGAGATGCTTAGTAGGAATTCCAAAATATAACCACGTTCTATGCCCTCACCTTTAGTAAGAAATCCAATTATTCCAGTTTGAAAATAAGATATAATAAAATAATTATTGTCCTTATTTTCCAAATCAGTAACAAGTTTTCATTTTCATTTATAGTATTTCACTCCAACTCCATTATCAAAATAGGTTCCAAGCATGTATTTCTGTTTCAAAATGAAAAGAAAACAATTTGGATTGAAATATGGTTTTCAAAAATAAGTCATCAAATATGAACACACTGAAATGAAAATTACATCACAGGAAGCATGTCGCAAATGACCACCATGGGTAATCCCTATAGGTAACTAGAACAAGTGGGAACCTAGATACCTCATACCTCGATAAAACGTTGCTTTGAAAATAAGACCCTCAGAATAGAGTGGCTAAGAATACCATGACCCTCAGTAATTCATATGTTTATTTAATGTTGTTGTGTCAATCCTACTAGACAAACTGAGATGAAAGCCTGTCGTGTCATCTAACATACTAGTCCTGGTCACCCACCTAGATACCTAGGTTTCCCATTGTGCTCAATTTCAAGTGGTGGTGAGTTTTTATTTATCAAGCAAACATATATGTACATAACATTTTGTTTATCAAAAACTCATTCAACCTCTCACCACCGCTCTCCCTCATTAAGAGAATTCCCCCTGTTTCACATCACATAATTTATAAGCATCAAATTAAGCACATAATCACACATTCAACTTAAAAATATTTTTTTTATAAAACCAAAGGGGGCATTCCTCAAGAGAGGTTTTTGTTTTTCATAAATCATTCTTAAGATTCCAAACATGATTACTTATATAAAGGGAACATTTTTATTCAATTAACTGGCCAAAAGTCCAAACACCTTTTGAAATAAACATTATCAATTCCAAACCACTTAGAAAATAAATTTTCAAGAAAAGGTCACTTAAGACTGATATCATTAGACATACAGTTCAATTCTAAAAACAAATTCATAATAAATTCAAGAAACAACAACCATTTTCATATCATGTGTATATAGCCTAAATGTCAACAAATTACTTTTAAAACATTCCAGAAAATTTGAAATTCAAATTAAAGGCGTAGGCATAGGAGTCCTACCTCAAACTTGTCGTTATTTGTTGAAGACCACTCGAACCGACCCTGCGCACTTCCATGCACATGCATTTATACAAATATATAAAAATACCCCAAGCTACATTTCAAATATTCCCCGCACCATGAGGGAATATGTACAAATCGGGCATTTATATGTATTTGTATTACCTTATGTATTCACATGTAGGCGTTCTTGACACCCGAAACTTGAAACCATCGTAGCGAGGTCCAACACACGACACATATGATTTAACAAAGCAATTAAACACTCAAACAATCCATAAAATGTTTCAAAATAACACATCAAGGATTTTCACCAAAGACACGCAACTTACATAACTCATAAAACCCATTGAAAATATTTAAAGAAAAACACATAATCAATTTAACCATTTCCAAATGCTATTTGAAATCATCAAATAAACTGGAACCAATTCCAAAACATGAATTTCATTGTTTAAACCATCTAAAATATACATTTATAAATACACGACAACTAAAATACCCTAAATTATGCTTTTCTCTTTAAAAACATACACCCATACCCATTTTCACCATAAGTTCCATTGAAAACATGATTCACACCATTTAAAAAACTAAATAAACAATTTGTACAATTTATAAACCACCTAAAAAATCATAACATGGTTTTTACCTAAAATGTACACCCAATTTCACATTAAGAAACAAATTCCATCCCAAGCGCATATCAAATTAATTCAAAAACTAGTTTTTCATCTTCAATAAGATTTAATAAACCACTAAAAAAATTTATGAAACAACCCCAAGAAGTATTACCAAACTTTGAAGAAAAATTCCCAATAAAACATCTTTTACGGTCAAACTCACACCAATAACATGATAAAATAGAATTTGTAGTCCTTGCGTGACATTATATACCAATAACAATGTTTAAAAAACAGAACGAAAGGATCAACATGGGTTTTCAAAAAATCAAAACATTCCTATAAAATAACCTTGCTACTAAACACATTTAAATCATATCAGACATCATATAAAAATATAATCGCACCAAGTAAAAAAATAAATGATTATGCCCAATTAACTAATTATGATAATTAATTCATCAAACAATACTAATAAGTAGAAATTATTACCTTCGATGTCGAAAATTCTGAATTTCGGTGTGAAATTTCAATTGCACTGCATTCACACCATGAGGGGCCAAAGATGAACCCTAAATCGAACTACCGAACCAATGTTCTAAAAAATTAACCATAAATATAACATCCCACCCAATCAAAACCTAAAACACCAAATATATTAAAAAAAGACAAAAACTTAAGGAGGAATAGGTGTCTATCGGTGGTGGTCACGCTGACAAGGAGACTCGCCTATAGGGGGTCGCACCGCCGAAAGGGGGGTAACGTTAGAATTGCGCTCGGCCAAGGGTTCTTCATGTCATCGGTTTGTACACTGCAGGTGGGGGTCATGAATAGGATGGTTCTGGGAGAAGGCTCGAGCAGGCTGGGTTATCGCACCAGAGGACTGTCTGGAGGGATCTCAGCTAGGTGAGCGGTGCGCGTAGGAGATGGGGGGAAGAGAGGAGGGGTGACGAGTTGGAGAGGAGGGATGGTAGGTGAGGCGCGATGGTGGGGGTGACAAAACCCTAACAAAGGGGAGAGAAAAAACTAAGTAAAACTTAATAAAAATCTATAATAATAATAACAATAACAATATTAAAAAAAAGAAAATATCAATAATAATAATAATAATAATACCAATCAGAATAATAATATTAATAATAACATTATGTATAATAATAATAAACTAAATGATAATATTATATTTATTATTATTATTAAATGGTTTTTTTAATTATTTTCTTTTATATAATTTTTTTAATTTGAAAATATTTTTTTACTTTAAGAAAAAAAATACTAATAACATAAATAAATAAATAAATAAATAAAAATAATAGAGACCGCAAGATATCGGCTCGTGGTGTAACATGGGAGAGAAATTCATCATGGGATGAAGTGGTAAAAAGAAGAAGAAACAGTTTCATGAATTGTAATGAGCGGTTTGTGGGAGAAGTAATTTTTCAAAATTAGAGGTAGCACGTAGAATTGGTATGCGAAGGTGGTACACAGTGTAGTGACAGCACGTTGAGCAGATATACTTAGATCCTAACTGGGAAACATCAATTGGTATTAGTGGGACATGTTCCATTAATTTTTTCTTTGCATAAGCTTTTGAAGAAATGTTGTGATGGAGAATATGAATTTTTTGATGAGTAAGGGGATTCAAATATTCTATGGAAGAAATTTCCATATTCTGAAAGACAAAATGATTCCTTATCTAATGTGTCATAGGTATGAAGTTCGTTGAATCTACAACAGATGAATTCCTTCTTATTGATGACATGGTTCCTTTTAAAGTTACTCATAAGCAAAAACTTGAGAATGTGGGAAGAGATAAAAATACATTACATTCATCTCTTTTTGAGAGTGGGGCTTTAAGAGTGAAGGATCTTTCCATAGGTAAAGGTATCTTGGATAAGCTGAAAACATCTGTGAAGGAATTACAAAAGTGAAGAAGGAAAAATGTCAAATCTGGAGGCTGGAGTATGAATATTTGAAAATGGATGAGCTTAAATCTATTGGGGAATTCATTACTAGGTTAAATGAAATTATCAGTAAAATCATATGTCTTGGTGAAAATTTTGGAGAATTCTATAGTTGTTGAAATGATCTTTAGAATTTTGACCACCAAGTTTGATGCTAAATTTTCGTCATTGGAAGATAGAGACCTTGAAACATTATCTCGAGATAATTTTCATTGATGTCTCATCACTTAAAAAAGGATAAGTAAGATTAATATGAAGAGAAAAACAAATACTGATATAGAATTGTCCTTCATGGCTGCAAATAATGCTAATTTGAGGAATATTCATATTGAAGATAAAGCTGGTGAATCTGATTCTGGAGATGAGGTATGTAAAAATTTTGATGAAATCTTATACTTGTTTTCTAAGAATATGAAAAGAGGTACATGGAAATATAAGGGGAAAATCCCATTGAAATGTTTTAGATGTGGAGTTGTTGGGAACGTTGTGGCCTACTGTCCTCAAAGAAAGAAAGAAGAAGATAGTGATAAAGATGACAGAAGATCAATAAAGTCATGGAAGAAATAGTGTGACCATGATAAGTTTTTTTCATTAGTGAATGATAAAAATTTCATCAAATAAAAACTAAAAAGCTATTTTTGAAGACAATGATGAAGAATATAGAGAAGCTAAATCCAAAAAATCTATTGCTGAGAAAGTTAGAGAAATTACCTTTATTATAGTAGTGAATAATAAAGATTATGGGAGAAACGATTATAAAGAAGAATAAACCCAACATGAATATCATCTGAAAGAATAGTTAAAATAATGCTTGAGAATGATTAGAAGGCTTGAGAATTAATAGAAGAAGTTGATAAAACAAAACTCATCATTAAACAATCAAGAATATTTTCCTAATGAGAACGTAAATCTAGTAATAGAGATTGATGATCTAGAGAATTTTCATGAGAGTTAGAATAATAATAATGAACCTCTAGAAGTAAAGTTGATGGAAAAAAGAAGAAGAGTTTGAACAATTCCAATTAAAACATTCTAAAGATGAAGAATGAAATATAAGTTTCCAAAACAATATCTCTAATTCTAGTGAAAGTTATAACATGAATGAACCAAATAAGGATAAACAATAGTTACCTTTAATGGTTGAGAATAATGATGTAACTGGTATATATAGGAACAATGCTGGAAAGGCTATGTATGTGACCAAACTTTAGAATGTCGAAAATTCAGAATTATCCAAAAATATTGAGTCCATAAAAATATCTACTACTTATTATTTTGATATGTTTGAATAGAAATCTATGCTAATGAATAATTTTATGATTGAAACTAGGAAGACATATGGACATTATAGTTTTGGTAAGAAAGTTATTGAGAAGCTTGTTCACAACTCTGGTCAGTATGGATGTTTTAGAGGGAAATATTCATTTTATGGGTACTTCTAGTACTGTGGCTGATTTAGACACATGGAAAATTTGTGTTGGTTAAAACAAATACATTACTACAATTCCTCAAGCTATGGAAGACAGGGTTTGAGGGGGAGTGAATCCTCTCAAAATAAGAAGTTTGAGAAGGATGTTTAGAAGAAATTTGAGAAGGATGGTTTGAAAGTTGAGAATATGTTATAACCACTAGAAACTATTTGTAAAACATGTGAATATCCTATAAATCTTGATAATGGATGTATTCTTTTATTTCCTTCACAAAAAAAAGGTTCTTAACAAATCTAAAAAGCTGGATGTGAAAAATGAAAAGAAAGAACAAAAATACCTTATTGTTGAAACTACTTTGAAAGCTACAAAAAGATAACATCCATGGATTCTTGAGAGTGGGTATTCTTATTATATGATAGGATACTTAAATCTGTTAAATAATGTGAAAGAATTCAAATAAGAAACTGTGAAATTTAGAAATGATTAATCTTTGAGGATTGAAGGTGTTGGATCAACCATTATTGGGAAATAAAAAATGAAATCAAGGAAAATATTATTTGTTGATGGGAAGAAAAACAATCTTTTAAGTGTTTCAAAACTGTGTGATGATGGTAACAAAATTATCTTCATGAAGGATGGGTTTGATTTGAAAAGTGAATTTGAGGGAAAGAGAGTCCCAAGAGGTCAACATACAAAAGGAAACATGATTCAAGTTGGGGAAATACGAAACTCTTGTTACATGTGTATGGAGAATGAAAATCATTTATGTCACAAAAGTATGGGATATATTTTTCAAATAAACATGAGGAATTTATCATTGTGAGATAGTGTCTGATATGTTCCTGATATGTCAAGAAAAAGATACTGATTTTACAGTACTTTTCAGAGAAGAATGATTATAAATTCTATGCATCAGAGAGTTTCCACTTGTTTAAAACGACCCCTATAATGTGAGGATTCAGTGAAGAAGTTGATAACTGAGAATTTTAGAGAGTATAAGTATGAATATTTTGGAAATTATCTTGAGAAACATGGAACATAGAATGAGTTTAGTTCACCATACCCACCACAACAAAATGGGGTTTCTGAATGAAACAATAGAATTCTAGGGGAAATGGGAAGAACTATGTTTCATGAACATCATATTTCTCATTATTATTGGAGGAAAGACATGAGAACTACTATGTATATTCATAAACAATATTTCAATAGTCCTAATTATGATATGAATCATTATGAAAATTTCTATCGAAAAACTCCCAGTCTAAAACACTTAATATTTTTTGGTAATTTGTGCATTATAAAGAATAAAAGTGGAAACCTTGGAATGTTTGAGACAAGGGGAGATAATGAAATATTTCTTAGATATGATCTAGAATGAAGAGGATATAGATGATTCAATAATGAAACATGAATAATTTTTTATTTTGATGATTTTAAAGTTGTTGAAATTTTTGTGAAAGCAAAGTGGTCTTATGATGATGTGTAAGTTGAGAAGGATAAGGAACGTTTTGTTAAAAATTCTGATGATGATTCCAACAGAGTTAATCCTAATCAAGAAGAATAATTAGACTCAACAATTTCAAGTGAAGAGGATGAAATTCAAATAGATAAAACTACTCTAAGGAAGTAAGTGGAGGATCAGAACATTACTGGAGATAAACCTCAGAGGGTTCAAGCTAGAAGAACAAAAAATTCCATTACACATAATTCATTATATTTTTAACAGGATACTAATGATTTCAAATAAGATTTTGGGCATCCAGAATGAGTTCATTCTATGAATTAAGAGATTGATCGGATTGAAAAAAATGATACATGGGAACTCGTGCCCAATTAGGATAATAAAAATGGTTTTTGTACAAAATGATTTTCTAGAACAAGATGAATGAATAAGGGGAAGTGATAAGAAAGAAGTAATGATTAGTGTAAAAAGGTTACTCAAATATTGAAGGTTTTTATTTTGATGATACTTTTTATCCAATGTCTATATTAGAAACAATTAGAGTCATTATTTCTATTGTGCCACAATGAGGATACAAATTTTTTCAAATGTATGCAATATATTCATTTCTGAGTTGGGAATCTTGAGGAAGAAGTTTACTTTGAATAACCTTATTTATTTTTTATTGGTAAATATGAAAGTTATGTGTATAAGATGAAAAAAAACTGGTATGGGCTAAAACAAGCTCCATGGGCATGCTATTACAATATAGATACGAGCTTAAGAAAAATGATTTTAAAGTAAGGAAGAGTTGACAACAATCATTACATCAAGGAATGTCATATGTTTTCTCTCATCACAATTGTTTATGTTGATGAAATTATCATTGATGGTAATGATGAAATATACCATGACAAATTTTCTAAAGAGATGAAGAAGTTGATTGAGATTTCCTTATTGGGATAAATGAAGTATTTTCATGGGTTATAAAGTTTACAGAATATAAACAACATTTTTATTTCTCAAGAAAATTATGCAAAGGGAATTCTAAAGAAGTTTATCATGGAATATTCAAAACAAGTTTCCACACTGATCTCAATGGTAACCGTGTTTTCTAAATGTGGGGAAGGTAAGAAAGTTTATCAGAGAGTGTTTCAAATGATGATTGGAATTTTATTATATTTGAATGCCTCAAGACCCGAAAGCGTTTATAATGTTACATTATGTGAAATGATTCAGTGTGATCCTAATTAATAACATTTAATTATTGGGAAATGTTTTCTCAGATATATCAAACACACAAAAAATTTCAGAATTAGGTATGATGGATCAAGAAATATTGATTTTTCAGGTATTCAAATGTTGATTACGAAGGAAACATTGATGATTGAAGATCCACATTTGGTGGATTTTGATTTCTCAAGAAAATTTATGATTTTTGGTATAAAAAGAAACAGAATACAGTAACTCTTATTACATTTAAAGATAAGTGTATTTCTTCCACCTAAGCTTTTCCTCAGCTCATGTGGATGGAAACTTAGTTGAAATACTTACAAATTGAAGTAAAGGTACGATTGATCATGGGATTTGATAATCAAAGTGAAATTAATCTTATAATCAATAAGATACAAAATTATTTTCCAAAAATATTAAAATAAAGTACCACGTCATCAATTAGCATGTGGGGAAGAAGTAATTAATGATGGAAGATGTTTCTACACTAGAAGAAGTTGCTGACATTTTAAAAAATTATTTACCAAAGGAAACATTTTATAAATTGAAGTTGAACATGGGAATCCAACCTCCTTATCAAGGTTTAGGTATGTGTTTCTATATCCTATCTCATTTCACCTATTGATGATGTTGTTATGAAGGGTAATTATTTCATAAATATATCCTTATGGTAATATGCATCAAACAGAGTTGTGTATATGACGTGAATCCATCACGTGTGTGTGCAAACTATTCTAACTATTTGATGGAGTTGTTGTACGAAACATAATATTTTTATTCTTGGAATGTTGAATAAGTGGAGAAATATGAGGAATAAATGCTGAAGAAATTTCATAATTACTACTTTTGGAGAGCATGATTTTTCTTTCAATAATTCTTGTTTACCACAATGCATTAGCTGACACAGACTTGTAATTGTTGATTAGTAATCAATCAATTTAGGTTAAAAAGTTCAGTAATTTATGAATTGTGGATGACAAAAAAATCCAACAGGGGATATTTTTGCGACAAAATTGGAAGGACAAATATTTAAGAAAAGTTTTCTTTTATAAAGTGTTGTCTTTTGTTGTCAAAAAGGATAAATCAATAAACTTTGTAAAATTCATGAAAAATTAGACGATTCGTTGGAGATTTTCTTCAAAAATATAAAATGTTGTCTGTAGAATTTTTTGATGCAATAATTATGAAGGAAAGGAGGAGAAAACTTGATTCCAATCATATTATGTTTTGGTTGGAAATAATAATATTTCAGGAAGATAGGGAAGGTGCAATACAATCCTTTGAAAATCTAATGATGATAAAGCTGGTCAATCAATGACTATATATAAAAGAAGATGATCTTTTTTATGAAAGTAGATGTTTATAAAATAAGGTAGATGATAGTGAAGCAGTATGGGTGTTCTTTCCAAGGCAGCTATTTATGGTGGCACCGTTTCATAGTGTTTTTAAAATTTTTGGACATCAAAGTGAGGATTTTTTTTTCAAAATGGATGTATTTCTGCATAGGAGTGAACGAGATGAGGAAATGTGATGTAAATCAGTAAAGGAATAAAAAGACATACCATGTGACATGGACCACATACCGTGTTTGGAGAATGGTATGCAAACCGTGTACGAGACCAAAAGAATGGTACATGGAGTGGTTTACGGAATCAAAAATGGTTCATGTCGAAGGCATGCGGTGGAGGCGTACTGTACATGGAATGTTCAATGTTTTGGGGGAGGATTTCCATTTGTGGAATGAAGGTGGTGATTTAGGCCAATATAAAGGAATAAGGTAGTACATATATTGCATACGGAAGTGGTTCATGGAGAAAAATGGTTTGTGGGACAATTTTGGTTCACAAGAGAAAGTTGTATACGGTGAATGATGTACCACATTGATATTTTTGGTAAAATGGATTAGAGTATTTTTCATATTAATTTTCTTATATAATGGACCCTAATCCAATTATTTGAGTAGAGAAAATATTATAACTATGATTATCGCTGTATAATATTTTTGGAGAAGTATGAAGAGCTTGTAGAGGAGGATTCCGTGTAAGAAGTGGTTCATGGGAGTATGTTCTACGAAGAGAAGTTGTGTGCAGGAGGGGGATTCTGCATAGGATGAAGTGGTTAGTGAAAGAAGAAAATTCTTGTGGAATTAGAAGGAGAAGTCGATGGGGAAAGGAATCATGTATAAGTAGAGGAAATACATAGAAGTGGTTTACGGAGGTGGTATGCGGTGTTGTAGTTGTATGCAGGGTAGTGACAGTTCATGGAGAAAGTTATCCATGAACCATTCCCACTGAACAATATACATGGGATAGAGATAGTATACATAGGAGGTAATTTAGTATGAGGAGGTGGTAACTCAGTATGCAGAAGAGGTAGGATAGTTCATGGAGGAGGCTCATCGGTTTGTATAATAATGAAGGATGTTTCTACCCTCTTCCCGGTAGAAAAAGGAAGAAATAAATTGAATGAAAAAATTTGTGAAAGATGATTAAGAAGCACAAAAACATTGAATTACACTATTTGTGCTAAGAAGGTGTACGCATGCTTGTTGATTGTTATCCAAGTGCTAAATGAGTGTAAGGGTATATCCTAATCATTGTATTCAACATAAAAGGATTGTCTTATAGTGGGTTCTGTTGTATTGGATTGTTTATATACTATACCAAGGGTGTATCAACTCTTTTTGAGTATTTAACATGTCAATTTTGGTGATCCTATGGATGTGTTTTGGGATTGTGTTCAGTACGAGACGATCTCTTCAAGAAGAGGAGAAGGTTGTTTTAAAAAATAGGAAACAGAAAAGGAATAGATATCACTAATTCCCCCCTCCCCCTTATAGTGATACTTGGATCCTGACTTGGAAAATTCATAGCTGAGGGGTTTATCTTAGGATGGACATGGTCTTATAGGTGAAATAGCTACAGGAAGCCCACTGACTAGTCTGTGGGAGTATAGAAGTGGGATATTCATATAATAATCACATCAGTCAGCTGGTGAGATGTACTATCAATCTAGTGGGATTTTGATAGAAAGTAATTCATATAGGAACTCCACTGACTATCTAGTGGGGTTTATAGGCCAATAAGAATTCTTTTTGGTGACACTGGCTAGCTAGTGTAAGCTAGTGCCTATCTGGAGAAAATGATCTAGCTGATAAATAATAGGGTAGAATTGTTATTATATTTCATTTAACCTCTATTTTATTTTGAATTTCTTCTCCCTCAAACCCAGTTCAACCTTAACCATTTTAGAGACCCTTTTTTCATGAATATAGCCCTTCTATCCATCCTTCTTCATAGATAGAAGTTCGGGTTTGTGTGTTTGATCTCTTATAGTAAGTGTAATATCAATTTTGTTGTAAAATATACTTCCACCTCCCTTCCCCTCATCAAGAGTGGTGGATCCTCATATCATTGATGGATCTAGATACATTTTTGGTGAATTGTGGTTCTAGTATTCTCACATTATCTTTTTATCAATTGAAAATCCATTGGTGGATAATGGATTGGGTGATTGTTGGTCTACTGTTTGAGGTAGGTTGATTCATAAGACAATTACTATCATAAAAATCCAGTGATGGTTTCTTAATATGTAATGGATTTCCAATTGATTTCCAAATCTTGATTTATTATTTTTATAAATAAATTTCAAATGGAATGGTGTGATTTTTGAAATCTATTCGAAAATGGGTTTTCAAATAATGCATTGATTTTTTGAAAATGATATTTAACTAAAATTAATTATTTAAATCATGAATTTGATGAATTATTTTGAAATTAGATGGCATAAAACGGTTCGTGATTTGGAATGAAATTAATCAATTCAAAAGGCAGGAGTTTTTGATAAAAAAACTTGATATTGGTATTTTAAATTAAATTCCATGTTTTGAAACATGAAATTTGGAAGAAATGAAATTACTAATTGAAATTATTTTATAATGATTGAAATGAATAATAGCTGAAAGTATGATTGATAACTTTTAAGCACATTATATTCTCCATAGTTAGGTTGAATGATATGCATTCCGGGTAAACTGTTATCTAGAAATGAATTGGTGATAACAATAATACTAATATATTATGAAGGCATAGAGTTTAATCTTTCAGATTATATCTCATTCCTTCTAGGCTTGGGATCTAGTGTGTGTGCACACTTGGTGAAATATTTCACTAATATTGTGTTGAAAATTATGACTAGAACTATCTAACCCAATGTGTTATTACCATATTGTTCCGATTGAAAATGATAATACATTCCAATGTTGGACTGGAAATCATATTCATGCTTTCTTAGATAGAAATGATTATTCATGAAAGTTTTGAAAAAAATTATTATATCTACAAATTTTGTTGAAAATCAACTTTTGTATCTATTTCATATTCCCCATTCAATTTTTTTTATAAAACATTTTTTGACGTAAACTGTGAAAATATTTATATTCCATATTTTATTTAAAATTTAGAATAATTATTGTACTTGATAATGATTTATTATAGAATACTTGGTGATATACAACTAAGATTTGATCCTCACACCCTGCTTTTTTCTTTCGACTTCTTATAATATTTCCTATGTCATGTCTTGATAAAGGAAAGGAACCACTTGAAGAAGGTTGGTATTCATGATGAGTGGGACCAAGGGAGTTATTAGTAACCTATAGGGAATGTGATCAACTTCTTACATGGAGTTATTATTATGTTTTCTTTAATGTATTGATGTGCTGAATTTGGTTGAGATGCCATTTTTAGGACATATATCCATCTACATGTTGTACTTTTCTATTTAGGACTGTTTGAAACCCTAATTATTTGTTGTTTCTTGTCTATTTCATAGTATTAATGAATTTATCATATTAAAAAAACACTCCCTCATATTTTCAATTGATTCCAAGGAACTAATCTCTAGCCTATAGGGATCAAAAATTACTTTTATGTTCTGTTAAAATTGATTAGTGTACCATTTAGGTGGGTTATCTAAGTCAGTTCTTGACAAATATGAATCAAAGTAAGTGGTTGTTTCCTTTATTGGATATTAGTTTGTAGTTTGTAATGTATTGGTAGATAAGAGATAGGGATTTTGGGACTCAAGGGGTAGGTTATGAGGCAGTGTCCAGTTAGATATCATCAAAATTAGTGTTAACATACCATGGGATTTTTGAATAAGGTTTCATTGAGGAGTTGTTTGAAATGATTGTATATTTTTTCCAAAAATATTTTATTTTAGATTTGTATTTCCCAGTTGAATTATGATTGATAGAGTTGATGATATCATGCATCTTTGGGGCAATTCCCTTGTAATCTATTGATGTTGTCTACTAAAATTTCCCTAAGAAGACATTGGAATAGATCTCTGGAGGGAGTTATTGAAAACCTGTAATAAGGGAACCCTCTATTTAATAAGAAACTTGTAGGGGTATTTTTTCATGTGGTCCATCTTCAGTCTATGTTGCTTCACCTATCCCAATTTATTATGCCGAGGGTGTACCTCATAGGGATGATAATAGAGATCATTCCAAGGATTTCCATAATCTAAAGGCACAATCTTTATAAGGTACCAATGATCCTTGGGAGAAATAATATTTATTAAAAACGTTACATCAACTCTTAGAGTTTTTAGAGACACTAAATTCTTTTAAGGTTAAATATTCCATCTACAAGGTTAGAGGACCTAGTGGATAGTGGTGGGATTCTGCATTTCTAGGTAGGAAAATATTATCTTGGATTAGAAATACTTCAAGGATCTTTTTACAGAGAAATTAAATCTAGAATCAATGGTTTTGGCTATATACATGGAGTTCCATAACCTTCTAAAAAGTGAATGAACCATGAATAAATATGAAAATGACATTTCTAAACTTGTTTATTTCTCACCTAAGGTCATGTAAAATGAGAATCCAAAATCCTAGAGGTTTTATTAGGGTGCTCATGTAAAAATATCATCTCAGGTTTCATGATATAGATCAACTCATATTCTAATGTATTTGATAGAGCTCCGATGGAGGAACGTGACATTTCTATTAGTGTTAAAATGAGTTCCTTCTACTCCCAGTGATATTTTTAGTGGTCCCTTTAATGGGAAAAGGAAGTTGGATTATTCTCATAGTGGAAACCATAGTGGTGGATCTTAGAATAATACTCATTCCAAATCTTCTATAGTATTTTTTAAATGAGCTTTAACTTGATCCTAGTGTGGAAAACTTGGAAAATAAAATAATTCCTTCATAGGGGAACCAAATATCTATATATTTTATAGATACTTCGGGGAATTAAAAATCTTTTCCAATGTTTTTACTACTCTATGTAGTGGTACAAATGAAAAAATAATGGGAGGATCAACAGTGAAGGAAAACATTTCAAAAACAAAGAGGTTATATCTATAGGCATTAGGAGCTCACCTTATTAATGAAGTAGATGAGTCTTATATGGAGGTTTATGTGGTACCTATGGTAATGAGAGGTACCTTTACCATTCCTTTAACATTAGTGACTTTTTTTATATTGGTTCCTCTCATTCCTTCATATCTGTTGAATAATAGAAAGTATCTCATGAATTATGTAATGGATATTACAACACCTCTCCAAATAAGGAGTGAAATGTATTTCAAGGATAATGGGGCCCGAGGATTAGTCTATTTGGACCTCCTATTCTAGAGTGGTGAAGGATGATATTTATTTTTTCTTTTAAACTAGGGAAGAAGTCTTCATTTGGTGATCTTCCCACAGTATAGTTTTAGATTCCTAATGTGTTTCCATATGTTTTTTTCACTACTGAGGGACTGATGTTTTCTATTAACTCAACACCAGGTACCCAGCCCATTACTTTTCCATCAAATCAGAGAACATCGGCTAAACTAAATAAGTTAAACACTCAGTAAATTAACATACTAAACTAGGGTTTCATTCAACCCAGTGTGTCTCCTTGGTATGTTACAATTATTTTCACTATGAAGGCCAATGAGTCCCATCACCAATGTGCTGATTAATAAAATCACTATTGGGTCATGGTAAATAAAAAGCATTCATTGGCCCATATTGATTTTTTGTACAAGATAAAATGGGAAAAGTGGGTCTCAAGGATTGATCCTTGGCCTGGTTATCAAATGAATTGGATAAAGGAGTATGATATACCTAGCACCACTTTTAGGAATAGGTATGGTCATTATGAGTACCTTATTATTACGTTTGGCTCAACCACTTTTCATGCTATTTTATGGAATTGATAAACATGATTTTCCTCCAGTACCTTGATTCCTTCAACATGGTATTAGTGGATAACATCTTGGTTTACTCTACAATTGAGGAGAATTATGTGCATCATTTGAGGGAAGTTATGTACATATTTATAATTCCCCAACATTACACCTAGTGATCAAATTCAAATTTCTAGATTTTAGAGGTCAATTTCGTAGGAAATGCGGTTTCAGAAAATTGTATTTCAGTTGATCCTGAGAAGGTGAAAGTTGTTATGACATGGTAAGAACCTCTTAATGTATTTGATATTTTGATATTAATGGTATTGATAGGGTATTACCACTAGTTTGTAAATTATTTTTTAAAAATTGGAATCTCTATTGACTATTATCACTCAGAAGGGAGTAAATCTTATATGGGATTTGGAATACTAGGATTACATTGAGGAGTAAAAATTACATTTGACTTCATACCCAAGGTTGACTCATTTAAAAGTTCGTAAGGGTAATGTTTTATTTTGTGATGCATCGAAATCAGGTTTTGGATGCACTCTCATGAAGGGTGATAATGTGGTTGTATATGGATTTATTTAGTTTTAGCCACATTATAAAAATTATTCCATTCATAATCTCAAATTTATAGATATGATGAATTATTTTACGATTTAGTAAAATTACCTTTTTCTAGAAAGTTTGACTATTTACATTTTTAAGAACCCAAATCTTTTTTCCTGGTATATTTTCCTTTTTCTGGTGTTTTTGAGGAAAGAGAGGAGTTTTTGTAAATTTCCAAAGTACATGTCGTGTAATTAATGAGTACACACTAGGAAATTAGTTACCACAGGTTCCCATGTGTTGGTCATGTAGCAGTTATGCAGACGACTGTGTGTAGTGACCTGGAGGTCGTTGAAAGTAGGGCTTAGTAAGTCAAAATACACACTATGTACATCATTTTTTTCATTAAACATACCGAGGTTGTGTATGTTAGACAGAACCACCTCCTTCTAGGTCCGACTCGTCTGAGAGCGTCTGTATGGCATAAACCTTCACTGAGCCCCCGATCGAGCATCTGTCCTCTGAATATAACTCCTTCGGTTGATTTGGAATCACAACAGTGAGTTCTATATTCCTCTTGAACACCATCTTATGTTTTCTCATCTCTCATGAGATATCATGGGTTGAACGTTTTAGATGTTTTTATAGATATACTTCATTCTATGTCGATCCAAGGGCCGATACCAGAGTATAACGGTCCTACAACACCGAGGTAGGTGGTTTGTGCCTTTCCGTTGGATGTCTTTGAGTTATATGTGCCAATTTTTTCAATACCATTGAATGGGGTATTGTGTGTTTTCTGTTTTATCCCTATTGATTTTCTACTATGCATGTATTCTATATTAGAGGTTATTGAATGTGAATAGGGTTAATTAGTATTCTTTGGATGTGTTTTCCCATGTGTGTTATATTTATGAACGTTTGGTCCTGCATAGCCTCTAAGGCTGCCTTTCCTATTTCCCATGCCCAATATTGTAGGATCGAGTTATTATTTATATCTGAAATGATATGATAATTTTTAGATTGTTAATACAAGTAGTTATAGAGGTTTAATTGTGCTGATGTTTATTGTTTGTGCACAATTTCTCTACACGGGGCTGCATGAACTTGATGTAGTGAGACTGTATGGGAAATTAATGCTGAGGGCTTTCCCAAAGTGGATGTTATAATTATTACACTGTGAGACCATAGGGTGGATTGACGTTGATTGCACCCTCAGAGTGTCTATAGATATTTTATTAGGTGACAAGGGGAATTGACGTTGAGTACTTCCTTGGACAATCTATAGGCTACTGTTAAAAGACTGTAGGGGGAATTGACGACCATTGCTTCCTCAGAGAGTCCTTAATCAATTTTTAATATAAGGGGAATTAATGGTGAGTACTTCCTCAGAGAGTCCTTGTTATATCCTTGTAATTGAACCAGAGGGGATAAGTTGTGTGTAATTCCCAATGGGTTACCTGCCTTGATAAGCTGCTTACTTGATATGTGGAATTGAATGATTTGAAACTGTTGTATTGTTTACTACTGAGTACTTCCTTGTTTACTGCTTCCATTTTGCTTACTAACTTCCATTTATATTCACTGACTAGTAGGGACTGATCTTTTGGTGGTTTCCTACTTGTATATAGTATCACACCATGATTGGTTCGTGATTTTGGGCCCAAACATATTATATTACACCAGGTATAGATAAGGGAAAGTTCCATTCTACTTCACGTAATTGACTGGTGTGGAGATGGAGAGCCTGGGACCAAGATGAGGCTTGCAATACTGTGGATTTTATCTGTTTTCTTTGGAACTTGGTTTTTGTACTGTATTCCAGAATTTAGTTTCATTTGGATTCATTCCTAGACATATATATCATGCATGATTTATATATGTTCTCCTCTTGTTTCTTACATTAAGTTTTCCACTGTTTACTGTTGAATGTTATTATTATCACTAAATCCACTAATTCCATTTGTTTTACTTCTGTTGTGTTACTCTACCAATGAGGGCATAGTTTCCCCACTATCACACCTAATTCCCTCACTACTAGTCAGCAGCCTCTAGTGTTCGGGGAAATGTGCTTGAGGCCATGTGACCAACTGGGTACGGGGTTCTTCTTGGTGGATTCTGGAACCTAAAATTAAAAAGTGGAATCAGAGGAATTATTTTCTTCATGACATACTGTTTGGAGCCAATATCCAGGGATAGGAAGGAATGGGTATGTCATAATAAGTTGTGCCCAAGAGTAGCTAACCCATGTATAGGTAAAATCCAATCTAACTCATTTATTGAAATTTTTCTGGTTTTTCAATTATACAGTTGATTTTATTTTCACCGTTTGGTGATTCGGATGATTTGTGCTATTATTGTTGATGTCATTGAGGTTCTATTTCTATTGAAACCCGATGAGATGAGGGTATTCCATCTTATGCATCATATTGGAACATGCTAGAAATCACATGTCATTTATTTTATCCTTGCAATTTTGGGTGCATTAGCGATTTCATGTTGCTGTAATAGATGTTGAGATAGATATTCATGCTATTGTGATAGATGCATTGATAGAATACATATTGTTTGATAGGGTATTACATTGTGTACGGTTTTTTTGAATGAACGCCAAACTTTGGTTCTTGAGGTGTTATGGGCTCTCATGAATCGGAATTTAGTGGATCATTGACTTGGTTTCCTTGTATATGACATGTATAAGATTGCAATCTTTGATTCACCGAGAGTATGGGCCATCATGTATCAAAATTTGGAACATTCAATGTTTTTTTCAGTGTTTTTCTAGGTTCCAGAGTAGTCCTTGAGGCTTACGATCTAGAAAAACCCATAATAGACGGTGTGTAATGTTGAATACTTGCCATCTGTTCTTCTGTTCAGGAAGAAACTATTTTTCCTATGTACATTCTGTGTAACATATGTAAACACCGTATAGTATCTAACAGTGTCTCAAACTATGTTCGCAGGGACACGGGGTTTGGAATCTTTGGTACGACATGCAGTGTACCAGATATACATGCTGTGTTGTAGAACCATCTAACTGGTCGTGTCAGTAACAAGAAGGTTTGGTTGAGTGTTTTCTTATACACTCTGTGTCCGTCTGGAACATGCTGTGTAGTGTAACTCGAGTATCTGGCCCTCTAACGAGCAACATAGGTCAGTTAAATCATCTTATACACATCATGTCTGGTGTAAACAAGTCGTGTAGTTGTAAACCATGTAACTAACTAACATGGGTAGTCAGGACCTAAGTAGTTCTTGCCATGTCCAACTAGAGTACATTGTATAGTGTGAGCAGTGTATCTTGCTATGTCACTAACAACACGGGTTTGTGAAGCTCGTATAGTACACTCCATTTCTGGCATGAACACACCATGTAGTCTTGTGATAGGAGATCCGTGTGGCATAGCCATTATTGTCAACTTGGGTAGGGAAATAGAATTCAAGTACACTCCATGTGATTGGAAAACATGCTGTGTATTTGGGGTGTTACACAACCAGTTTTGGCGGGAGTACACGCTCATGTGAAAGGCTTCTGGAAAAATGCCCTGTAGGTAATTTACACACCGTCTATCCATGTTTTGAAAAACAAGAATGTTTTCTTTATCCTGTTACATTCTTAGACCTCTAGATTTCATTCCTTGTTAATCTTGATCTAAGGTTCATTATTGACCTTGCAGAGTTATGGCAACAAGACGTCCTCCTGTTGCACGCCAGTTACATGGCACTGATCAGACACTAAATATGGATGATCAGGGACTATCATCATATCCTCCAGTTGTTCCAGTATTGCCAGCATCAGTTATACCAGACACTGGTGCCAATTAACATTTCATTGAGGGCTTATTGAGGATGATGCATTCCTTCCAGGGAGTGCCGCCTCTAGCCCCTTCGATGGAAGAATTGACGTAGGTCTTTCAGCAGTAGCATCCTCACATCTACTCAGGGGATGGAGGACCCCGGGCTACAAAGTCATGGGTAAAAGCCATGCTAACAATATTCGAGCATCTGGATACTCCTCTTGATAGGTGGGTCAAGATTGCTACATTCATGCTACGAGACTCTGCTAAAAGATTGTGGGATGTGATCTCACAGGCAAAACTCCAGCAGGCCATGGCTTGGGATGAGTTTCAGCACCCTTCAATGATTACAACTATCCAGAGACAATGAGGGGAACCGAGCCAGAGATTTAATGAGTTTTGAGAAAGTTACTCTTTTTGTTATGGAGTATTCTTCTTACTTCACTGAGCTAGATTTATTTACACCCTTTCTAGGGGGAGATGGGTTGTTCCTAGAAAGTAAGTTTGAGGATGGTCTAAGACAGGACATTTAGGCTCAGGTGAACATCTTCTGGTTGACTTTGATATCTTCTATAGTCAACCAGGCACTGATCACAGAGTGTATTCTAAGGGATTTTGGAGTTGTTGGATTTGGTGGTTTAGCATCCAGAGTTAGTGCTTCATCGACTAATAGTAGGATGTTCCATAGGGAGACTACGCGTGGAGATTCGAGTATATGGGATGCACCTTTAGGTAGCCAGGTTTTATGCTACCAGTGTGGAAAGGTCAGGCATATGAGGCCACATTGCTCGAGATACCCACTAGAGTGTTGATCTTGTAGCAATATGTTTCATCTTTAGTGCTTCTGTCAGATCTTCTCACCAGTAGCTAGTGACAGGTGTTTTTTGATGACTCCTTGTTCGGAAGAATCACCATCAGTTTCTCACATGTATGGGACCTAGATTTATTCCTGCCATTCAAGACGAGGTGATGGTCATGGGAATGGTATCCAGTCTCTAGGCTTCCAACAAAAACAGGGTGGATCTGCTCAGAGTGGTCAAACAGGGTCACAGGGCCACGGTGTTGGTCAGACGTTGGCAGTGGAGTAGACCCAGCAGGAGCAGGATCCAGGACCCTCTACAGTTCGAGGTATGATTTTAGTTTCCTCCATTCTAGCATTTTATCTTTTCATTATTGGGGCTTCCCATAGCTTTATATATTTTTCTATTGATGAGAGCCTTAATCTCTTTATCTTTTATTCTACTGATATATTGATGCTAGACACTCCATTGGGGACTAGAATGACTATTGTACATTACTGCAAGGAGTTCCCTCTTGAGGTTGGTGGGTGTCACTTCTTATGGGATATCTGTGTCCTAGCGATGAACGACTATGATGTCATTTTCAAAATGGACTGGTTAGTTCTCTTTCCCAGAATTTTTTGATTTCTATCAATGTAGGTTGAGTTTCGCATCACTCGAAGGCGGATCTTTTCTTCATAAGGGGAATGGGATGTCCATGCGAGTAGAGTGGGACCTGAGCATCATGGTTTGGGAGGAGATACAAACCAAATCACTAGAATATATCTGGATGAACAGAGGACATCACAGTTGGATATTCCTCTAGTGGTAGATCGTTTCAGAGATTTCATTCCAGAAGAATTTTCAGGTTTTCCACCAGAGCCTGAGATAGAATTTTCAATTGATATTGTTCCAGGAGCGACACCAGGGTCCATTCTTCCATATAGTATGGCTACACCATAGCTACAGGAGTTCACGAAGTAGTTGGACGAGTTGCAGGAAAATGGTTTTATCTGACCCAGTACTTCTCCATGGGGGTCACCTATCCTATTTTCAAAGAAGTCGGATGGTACCCTCATCATTTTTGTGGATTATCAGAAATTGAACCAGTTGATGGTCAACAACCGATATCCCTTGCCAAGGATTGATGATCTCATTGATCATATTCAAGGATCCTAGGTGTTCTTGAAGATTCCAATGAGGTTATGTTACCATCAGTTGTGCATTATACCATCTTATATACCTCTTATAGCATTTTAGAGGAGGTATATTCTATAAAAATATGTGTTTATGTCGTCCGGTCTCACGAACTTGCCTATAGTTTTCATGGAACTGTAGAACCAAGTGTTCCATCCATACATGGATTCCTTTATGGTTGTCTTCATTGACAATATCTTGGTGTACTCTCACACTCGACATGACCATGCCACAAATTTTGATATCATTTGGAGTACACTGCGAGAGAATCATTAATATGCTATGTTCTCAAAATGCCACTTTTTCATGGATCATATTCACTTCCTGGGTCATGTTATATCTGAGACTGGAGTATCAGTAGATCCAGAAAAAGTGAGATGGGTAGTTTCATGGGAGAAGTAGAAGAACTTATTTGAGGTAAAGAGTTTTCTAAGGATGGATGGATACTACATAAGCTTAATACAGGACTTCTCACACTTAACAGCGCCACAGACATGTCTGACTAAGAAGGGTGCAATGCTATTGTGGTCGAATTCTTATGAGTAATCCTTTCAAGACCTAAAAGGACGGTTGATTTCAGCACTGATACTAGTATTTCCAGAGACAGTCAAGAGCTATACTATTTAATGTGATGCTTCACGTATTGGGTTGGGAGCTATGCCTATACAGGTAGAAAGAGTCGTTATATATGGGTCTCAAGAGTTGAGGCCACATGAGAGGAACTAACTGACGCACGATCTTGAGTTGGCTGCTATTGTTCATGATTTACGCTATTGGAGACATTATCTTTTGGGAGATCATTTTCTGTTTTTCACTGACCACAAGAGTCTCAAGTATATCTTCACTCAGCATGATATGAATTTGAGACAGTAAAGGTGGGTTGAGTACCTTCAGTCTTTTGAATTTGAGCTTTCCAATATGCCTGGGAAAGGAAACACAGTAGCTGATGCATTGAGTAGGAGTACTCCGATACAGGGAATTCAGGAGGCCAACAGTGAGTGGTAGTTTATGGTTCTATTCTTTGAGATGAATTTGGAGATCCATGATAGACAGGGGAAGACATTTCTTTCTTCTGGGGATATTACCTCTACTCTTCTTGATCGAGTGAGAATGAGGAAGCTATCAGATTCAGAAAGCCTAGTCCTACGAGAAAGTGTGTTAGGAGAGGACTTTATTCCTTGATGGACAATAGGCGAGGATGAGATCTTTCATTTCTAGGGGTGTGTATGGGTGCTATCCGACATACACGAGGAGCTGATGCAAGATTTTCATTCCTCTATTTGGGCAGTTCATCCTGGTGTCACCAAGATGTATCGTGATCTTCACTGTTAGTATTAGTGGCCAGGTATGAAGAGAGATGTTTCTAGTTTTTTCATGAGGTGTTCCACCTATCATTAGTTGATGTGAGAACATCAGGGACTAGTAGGTCTTTTGCAACAGTTACCCATTCCCAATTGGAAGTGGAATGATGTCACGATGGACTTCGTGATAGTTTTTCCAAGGTCACCTAGAGGGAATGATGCAGTATGGGTTGTCATTGACAGACTCACGAAGGTTGCTCACTTATTTCCGATCAAGGAGGCCATCACTGTTGATGAGCTAGGACGGTTGTACATCTGATAGATTGTACATCTACATGGGGTTCTACACTTAATTTTTTCAGACAGGGATGCCCATTTTACTTATTAGGTCTAGAAGGGGCTTCAAAAGGATTTGGGTAAACAGGTTCTTTTGAGTACAATATACCATGTCCAGAAAGATGGCCAGTATGAGCGTATGATTCAGATACATGAGGACATGATTCGAGCATGTATCCGGGATTTTGGAGGTTCTTGGGACTAGCAGATACCTCTTGTGGGGTTCTCCTACAACAATAGTTTTCATGGAACTATTGAGACAGAACATTATGAGGCTTTGTATGGCAGGCCTTGCTGATCACCCATATGTTGGTTGGAGGTGGGAGAGGTAGTTATGCAGGGAACTCGTCTTGTCCAGGAGACCACTGAGCAGATATAGTTGATTTAGAAGAGGATGGATACTGCACAATCTCAAAAGAAGTATTATGCTGATCAACGGATATGACCTTTGGAGTTTGAGGTCGGGGATCAAGTTTTTTAATGTGTCACACTGAGGATGGGACACAGGAGGAATAAATTATAGGGTAAGCTTTCACCGAGGTACGTCAGGACGTTTGAGATGTTGGATAGAGTTGGTCCAGTTGCCTATCGGTTGTAGTTACCTCAGAGGTATCAGGATATGCATGACGTCTTCCATGTTTTTTAGCTTCGACATTACTTATTAGACCCGTCTCATGTTTTTCGACTCGAGGAGGTTGAGTTAGAGGTGAACACCTCATTAGACGAGCATCCTATCTGGATTTTTAAACGATGTATGAAGGTTATCCATGGATGGTTTGTTCCTCTGGTATGAGTGGTATGGCACCACGAGCGAGTATAGGATGAGACGTGGGGGGAGGGAGGTCGATGTACGATCGTAGTGGCCGGAGCTGTTCAGGGTTTCTTCTTCTACACTGCCTTACTAGGGAAATTCAGGGACAAATTTCTTTTAGTGGGGATGTTCTTATGAACCCTAATCTTCTTTCCATGTATGTTTTGCTTTTTATTTTGTTTTGAGGAAAAATAAGAGTTTCTAGACATTTTTGAAATACACGTGTAGACGCCAGAAAAGTCCGTTGTTCCCAAACGAAGCTCCGGATGCAGAAAACGAGGTCATATTTGGAGTCAGAAGCCCGTTTCGGAAGATCCGGAGGTCTCGCGCGGAATTTTGGAGGCCCGCGCGCAAAGTTGGAGTGCAGCGCACAATCCTCCCGGGATGCGTGCAAAGCGCCTGGCCGGCGCGCAGTTTTGCGCGCCCGCTGCCCGCGCGGCTCCCTTGCGCGCCGGGGTCCCGATTCCGCGCCCGCGCCAAGAATTGCGCGCCGGTGGCGAGATTCCGCGCTTGGGGTTTCCTATAAATATAAGGCGACCCCCAACGTTTTGAAGGTTGCCGGAATCCGAAGGGTCGCTCGTTCGCGCAATCCAACCCCCTCCGCGCGCAATGCCGATCTTTAGGTAACCTCCTTTCTTTCGCGCAAGAAAGTCTCGGGGTTTGCCTTCGCGCGCAATCCCTTTGGCTCTTTTCCTTTGAATAACTCCTCACCCAAAGGCTTTCGCGCGCAAAAGAAGCCTCTTGCGCGCAATTTCCCCCCGGGTGCGCGCAATCCAGCCCGATTGCGCGCACCCCCCTTTCAAAGTGGACATTCGTTAAAGAATGGGCCGTTGCCCCCGCGTGCTATCCGAAGCCCAGTGCGCGCAATCTCCATCTTCCGCACGCAAGGCGCTGGCCCAATTGCGCGCCAGCCCGCACATTTGCGCGCCGAACCACGGTATTGCGCGCCAATTTCCATTTTGCGTGCAAACCGCCAGGGTCGACCCCTTTGACCCCCTGAGGGTACCCGCCTGCGTGGCGCCCGATGATCTTCATCTTGGGTTCCCACACCGTGCGTTGTCTTCCCGTGCGGCCCTCCAGGCTCGTGCGAAGTGACACGGACCCATCGGCGACAACATTCGTCCGCGCTGCAGGACGTTAAACTGCCAGGCATCCATCGTCCTGCATGACGCTAAATTGCACCACGTCCGCGCTGCAAGACGTTAAACTGCCAAGCATCTTCGTCCTCAACACACGACGTTAAGCTGTACTTCGTCCGGCAAGACGTTAAACCGTCCGCTTCGTCCTCAACACACGACGTTAAACTGTGCTTCGTCAGGCAAGACGTTAAACCATCCACATCACCCGATCCCGTGCCTCGCACGCAGGGTCCCCCTCCCGGTTTGGATGTGGCCCCCACCCACTCGTCTCTGCAGGGATGTTGGGATTGGAGTGGCCTTCGCCCATGGGGGTAGAGTATTAAAAACTGAATGAACTACGTGGAATTTGATCCCTGTCTCCTAAACAGGGTACGTAGGAAGCCTCCCTGAGGTTCAAGCCCACAACCTGGTCGTCCCGGTCGTATTCACGTCGGTTCGTCCATCAGTGGACCCCTCCCGAGTTCACACTTGCATCGATTCACCTGTGAATCTGCCCTTGTGGGAGACTGCACGTGTGTATCTCCATTGTGCTTCCCCACTGCCGAGGCTAGTGGAGGGCGTGACAGGGATCGAGGTCTCTCACCTTTGGCCCAAGTCCCTCTCCAACTGAGCTTTGCCGCATCCGGGCTGCCTCAGTGCGTATGTCCTGACAGAATGAACTACGTGGACTTTGATCCCTGTCTCCTAAACAAGGTACGTAGGAAGCCCCCCTGAGGTTCAAGCCCACCACCTGGTCGTCCCGGTCGTATTCACGTCGGTTCGTCCATCAGTGGACCCCTCCCGGGTTCACACTTGCGTCGATTCACTTGTGATTCCGCCCTTGTGGGAGACTGCACGTGTGTATCTCCATTGTGCTTCCCCACTGCCGAGGCCAGTGGAGGGCGTGACAGGGATCGAGGTCTCTCACCTTCGGCCCAAGTCCCTCTCCAACTGAGCTTTTCCGCATCTGGGCTGCCTCAGTGCGTAAGTCCTGACAGAATGAACTACGTGGACTTTGATCCCTGTCTCCTAAATAGGGTACGTAGGAAGCCTCCCTGAGGTTCAAGCCCACCACCTGGTCGTCCCGGTCGTATTCACGTTGGTTCGTCCATCAGTGGACCCCTCCCGGGTTCACATTCACGTTGATCCACCTGGCTATTCCATCCCCCTCTGTGTGAGGTGGTTCGGTTCAATCCTCCGCCCGGTAGCCTCGAACTCCTCGAGAGTCGGCTTGCCATCGTCCAGCATGACGTTAAACTGTATATCCGAACTACGTTGACTTTGATCCGCGCTAACGCACAGTACGTAGGAAGCCTCTACGGGGTCCAAGCTCTTCACTCCATCATCCATCCTGATCCTTACCCGGGCCGCCACGTCCCGGTGGGGTCATGCCATTTCATTCCACTCCACTCCACTCGGGAAGCCGCCCATGTGCTGGCCCCAGCGTCGGAGGTTCCCCGTAAGGGGTTCTGTCATCTGATCCACTCCTTGTGTTGATCAGTCCGATGCCGTCCCCGCTAGACGCTAAACTCGCGGCATACCCTGTGTTAAACATGGGAAGCTGAGGAAAACCTCAGGTAACGTAGTTCCCCGCACCCAGCGCGGGATGCCTCAGGCCATCATGTCTTCGAGAAGCCCTATTAGGGACGGAAGGCATACACGCAGAGCCGCAGTGTTAAGACATGCCCCCAACACCGGGAGCTACCCGGTCTCCTCACCGCAGGTTGCTGCCCCGACCAGACTCCTTGGAACATCTGGGCGGAAGCAGCGTAATTAACCGGTGTCCATAGAGATATGGCGCCAGGAACGAGATTCACGAACATTCTTAAATCTATGAGGGAGACCCGGATTAGGTGACGAGTTCCGAGGAGACGTCCGCGGAAGGAGGAGCCGACATCCCATCATCCCGGTTTCGATCAAGGAGTAGACGTCCCTGAACAAGGGGTAGATGCCGCCCGCCTTTGGAAAGTGGGACTGCGGGACCACAAGCCGCACTCCCATCCCCTCGGGTCGACGGGCGCACGCGCGAACGCGTCCTAGCGGAACAGCGTCGGAACAGAAACCCGGCGCACATCCGCACCGAAACAGAAAAATGGTGAACCCGACGTGAATACCTTCTCCTCAATACGAAGACCGATGGCTTTCAGAGGTGTTGGAAGACCAGAATGTTTCCCGGCCGAGCATTCGCCATATTCACCGCCGGCCAGCCCGTCGGCCCGGCGGGCCACCTCGGCACCACTGCCGGTTCCCCGTCCATTCCCAGTCGTTGAAGAGGACCAAGGAGACCTGGGTGCCGAGTTTGAGTCGTGGAGCATCTGGACCGTCTTTGCAGAGGGCCACTTCCCTGAGAATTTTTGGCCAGTCGCAGGACCAGACTTTGATGCACCCGAATCACTCACCCCGGATGAGTTCGAATGCTTCCGCCGAACTCTCCGGGAGACTCACTCCCGTCTTCACCGCCTACAAATGCCATATCCCGGGAGTCAAGAGCACCTGGAGAATATTGGTGAGCAGCGACGTCAGATTGACCTGGCCACACTCCCCGCGGTTCGGCACCCCGGGTCATTTGGGCACCACGAGGCCCTCCAACAACGATGCGTTGAGTGTTCTCAAGTACTCCGCAAGGTTATTGAGGAAGCCACCCCCCACGTGCATATCTGTGGATGGGGGCAGTACGCTGCCCTACGCTTCAGTGCGATTCGCCGACAGCCCGATTCACTGGGTGGCCCTGAGGGTACATCCCCAGGGACGGAAACGGTCAATATGGATGACCTGTCGGGAGAGGGGAACGACTTGGAACTTCTTGACGGGGGCTCTCCCCCCGAATACAATCCATTTTTGGATCCATCGGTGAGAGTTACTCGTCACCAGAGGAACCTCCTGGGTCTCCCCACACCCACTGAAGCACTGACGTTGAGCCGAAACGTCAGCAAAGGTAAAGAGCACGACGGGGCTGTAAAGCCCGCCAACCCATCTACCTCCATGTAGAGGGCGGATGAGGATCCTGAGAAGGATACGCTACGTCAACAGCTCGCCGAGAGAAGAATCTAGTTGACCAGCTCCTCGCCGAGCGCGCTGCAGAACGTCGGCCTGACTACGGTGATCCTAGGCCAGCACAGCAGGGACAGGAACAACCGCTCCTCGACGAGACTCTCCCGGGCAACCGTGATTATGCCGGGTTTGCCGACATGGGAGAGGCCATTGCCTATTGCAAGAGGGCACGATATGTTTCACCGCACCCTCCCGAGCGGCGTGACTACCTGAGAGACCCTGCCCGGATTCCTCCCGCTACCCCAAGGGCCGCTCCGCCCGCCATCCCACGAGCTGCCGAGTTCGACGACCCGGTCGACGACCCGATTGAAGGGCCATGCAATGCGCTCGTGGTTAGAGATCCTCTCCAGGACTGGAACCCATGTCCGAACGATCCGATGGCGGAACTCATCGCCCACTTGGAAGCCTTGGAGACTCGGCAAGTGGCGATCCCACCGGACGGCAAGCCATACCCAGCATGGGTGGATGTCATGCCGGCACCTCTGGGATTCGGGAATCCCACTTTCGCCCCCTTCAACGGGACTGGAGATCCGCCACAGCATTTGGCCCATTTCAACTCGAGGTGCGGGCCTATGTTGGGAACTCCGGCGCAGCAGGAGGCCGCTAAGCTTCGCTGCTTTGTCCAGACACTGGAAGGGCCAGCATTTGTCTGGTACAGCCAGCTCCTCGTCGGGTCGATAACTAGCTGGGAGGACCTTCGTAGATAGTTCCACTATCAGTTCAGTTCCATGACCCGGAAGACGAGTATCGCAGACCTCTTCATGTGCATGCAAAGGCCTGATGAGCGAGTCGCGGATTTCGTCACCCGATGGAAGGGTCTCACGTATTCACTTGACATGCCATTGACTCAGGAGAAGTTGCTGACAATGTGCGTCGGGAACGTCAAGACCAAGCTGGTCCCTTCCTTGATCCCTCAGAATTACCCCGGAGGGTTCAGGGACTTCTCAGACAAAGCTCAACGTCTTGAGGAAGCCCTGCAACAGGCCAGTCAGGAACACCCGCTACCTCCTATGATTCCTGCAAGGAGGGTCAGCAGGGCTGAGCCCGCTGCTGTTGCCCAGATAGAGGCCCCCAGGCCGTTGGAGCTGATGCTGGTGAGGCCAGCTCCACACCCTCACAGGAATCCGCCTCCACGGGTTCAGTTCCCGGCCCAGCAGCGGCAGCCCCAGAACCGGTCGGCCCCTCCGCGTAATGTACCGCCACAACCCAGGCGAGATAATCAGGGTCCACCTCCTCGGCAGGCCCCTCTAGCCCCTCGTCAAGACCACGCTCCCAGGGGCCCGCGATACCTGACTTACTCATTCCACGAGGATCAGGTCCCCGGTTATTTCCGAAGCGCCCTGGAGCAGAGGATTGTGCGACTGCCTGAGTGTTGGAGGCCAGAGGAGGCGCATCTCACAGATAACCCCCGCTACTGCCCTTACCATCGGGCCCTGGGTCACACCATCCAGTGGTGCTACCTGTTTAAGGATTGGCTCCACGACCAGATTAACAACAATGTAATCAGGTTGGGCCCAGCTCCAGCACAAGTGGCGGGTGTGTTCGTGGGATCAGATGACGACAGTGGCAACGAGGACGAATGGCGGCTGGTCTCCGACCGCGGATCCCAGAAGTATAATAACTGGATGGCCCGCAAGACGACCATTCGCGCCCATGGAATCATACGTGCGCACTTGAATTAGCCTGAGCCCCCAGAATCTGCTGGTGCTGCTTCGGCATCGTCGTCCCAGCCTGCCTCTTCCGAGAAGAGCAAACGGTGGCGGCGCAAGAAGGAAGAGCGCGCCCCGCCAGTTCCGCCACTATCCCGCACTCTCGGCGATTTCATGCCCCCGAAGATGGGGGTCCCTCCTCGGATCCGCCCGGTGATGAATGATTCGTCCGATGACAGTGCTGGGTACGATTCGGTTAATACCGTCGAGCTAGTAAATCCCTTTTCGGTTCCCGACGTTGAAGAACACCAGGTGGACCTCCCTAGTGTCCCCGGTCGTCGCCACCGTCGGAGGAACCGCAACAACAGGAGTCGCTGGGGCACAACAGTTGGTACCTCCAGCCAGACCGTGCACGCCACTGAGACTAGGCAGCAGGCTCAAAACCGAGCTCAGCGCGCGCAGCCCCCCCATCCAGGGATGACGGATTCTCCTCCGCCACTGTTTGTGGGGTGGGACCGGGCAGAACCGCCTCAGCCGCGCCGCGACCAGCTCCGTCCTGCCACGAGTCCATCCCGGCCTCCTGGCCCCAGTACGGTGACCACTTCCGGGGCTGCAACCAGTGAACAGCGAGATGCGCCAAGTACCAGCCGGCCGCCGGTCCAACCGGAAAGGCCCATCATGCCTCCAACCGCAGAGCAACCTCCTGCAACCAGGGGCTCGCACTTGGCAAGAAAGTATGATGTCCTGAAGCACTTGGACGACATCCCAGCAAGGCTCTCCATCATTGAGGCTCTGCGCATGTCACCTGAGATGCGCGAGGCACTCGCTGAAGCCCTGAAGAGCCCCCTCCAGTTTGAGATAGAGGTTGCGGCTGTAGAGGCCTTTCACGCCGAAACGATCGAGGACGCCGAATGTCAGGAAGTTATCTCGTTCTCTGGTAAGGATGAAGACCCTTCTATACAGGGGCACATTCGTCCGCTGTATGTTACTGGCCAGTTCAATGGCCTTGAAATCCGGCGTTGTCTTGTCGACACGGGGTCCGGGATTAACCTGATTCCCACTCGGATGCTCCGGAGATTGGGGTTGTCTGAGGATGACTTGATTCCCTCCGACCTCAGGATCCAGGGGTACGACCACACCGAGCAAACTCCAGTCGGCAAGATACGTTTGAAGACCCAGTTCGGTGACCTGGTTGCCAACACCGAATTCATGGTAGTCTCTCAGGACACTGCGTATAACGCATTGATGGGCAGGCCATGGCTCCACCTTCATGCGGCGGTTCCCTCGTCATACCACCAATGCCTTAAATACTCCCTTAATGGTCGAGTAGGCGTGCTTCAGGGAGATTCCTCTTTTTTTGCCTCATGTGAAGCCCGCTATCTGGACGCGGACTATTACAAGAGCAAGGATAAGAAGATCCTGGCAGGTGAGGTTGAGCCTGTCGCTGTTGCAAGTGATCCCTGGGCAAGTTTGGATGACGCTTACGTCCTCCCGATCCATCGGTTGGACGTAGCCATGGTCTCAACGGCCTGTGAGTCTCCTGATGAGATGACCGCGACCGCCCATGCCAGCACCAGCGGCCTAGCAAGATCTGGTAGCCCCAATGCAGTTTCTAGCGCAGTCTCTCCCGTGGACGATCCCTCCCCGAGTAGAGAGGACGTGGAAGATGCACCCCCAGCCTTTGAGGAGGGCGTCTCCACCACGGTCTATGAGTTAGTACAGGTGAACGTTGGAACCGAAGCAGATCCAAGACCCACATTGGTCAGTGCCGCCATGCCCTCAGAGGAGCGACAGCAGTACGTGGACTTTCTCAGGCAGCACCTTGATGTGTTTGCTTGGGGCTATGACGAGATGCCGGGGCTAGATCCTCAGGTAGCCGTCCACCGCCTTGGTCTCCCGGTGAACCATCGCGGGTTCAAGCAGCCTCCCAGGAAGATGTACCCATACCACGGTGCCATGGTTAAGGCCGAAGATGACAAGCTTATCAAAGCCAACTTCGTGAGGGATGTTCAGTACCCCAAATGGCTGGCCAACATTATGCCGGTCAGGAAGAATAACGGGCAGATCAGAGTCTGTATCGACTTCCACGATCTCAACCGCCACTGTCCGAAGGATGACTTTCCCCTTCCGGTGACAGAGCTGTTGATTGACGCCACGACAGGGTTCCAAGCCCTCTCCTTCATGGATGGATACTCCGGATACAACCAAATCCGGATGGCCCCTGAGGATGAGGAGTTCACTGCCTTCAGGGCCCCCCAAGGTATCTTTTGTTACCGGGTCATGCCCTTCGGCCTGAAGAATGCAAGTGCCACCTATCAACGGGCGATGCACCGCATATTCAAGCCAATCCTCGGCACACTGGTGGAATGTTACGTCGACGACTTGGTGGTCAAATCGCGCCAGCGTCAGGACGATCTCAAAGATCTTGAGAAAGTGTTCGGCTTCCTCCGGTCTCGTTGCCTGAAGATGAACCCGTTGAAGTGTGCCTTTGGGGTCACCTCCGGGAAGTTTCTTGGCTTTGTGGTAAGATACCGGGGTATTGAGATTGACCCGGAGAAGATCAGGGCGATTAGCCAGATGCCTCCCCCAGGTAACATCCGGGAACTGCAAGGGTTCCAAGGACACTTAGCCTATATACGCCGATTCATCGCGAATCTGGCCGGAAAGTGTAATCCCTTTTCTCGGCTCATGAAGAAAGGCGCCACCTATGTATGGGATAAGGAGTGTCAGACCACTTTCGAGGAAATCAAGCAGTACCTGCTTCAACCTCCGGTTCTGATGCCGCCTGTATCCGGGAAGCCGCTGGTCCTTTATGTGACCGCCCTGGAACGGTCCCATGGTGCCCTTCTCGCCCAGAAGAACAACGAGGGAACAGAGAATAGCCTCTATTACCTCAGTCGCATGCTCCTCGATGCGGAAATTAGGTATTCCCCCATCGAGAAGAGCTGCCTGGCGCTCGTATTTTCCATACAGAAATTACGGCACTACTTGCAGCACCATGAGGTACAGTTGGTTTCTCGGGTAGACCTGTTGAAATATATCCTGAGCCGGCCTATGTTGACTGGCCGTCTAGCGCGGTGGGCTGTGATTCTCCAGCAGTTCGACATCAGGTATGTGTCTCAGAAGGCCATCAAAGGGAAAGCATTGGCAAACTTTCTGGCTGCTCACCCGACCTCCGCGGATCAACCGCTGGATCTAGGCTTTCCTGATGAGGCCATTCTCTCGGTCGATCGTGCCGATCCATGCTGGACGATGCACTTTGACGGTGCCTCCCGGAGCCCCACTGGTAGAAGACTCGATCATCCTAAGCTCAACAAAGTGGGTTTGGGTATCGTCTTCATTACCCCGGAGCAAGCCGTGCTGCCATACTCTTTCCTATTGACAGAGGGCTGTACCAACAATGAGGCGGAATACCATGCCCTCATCACCGGCCTCGAGTTAGCTCTCGAGATCGACGTGCCCCATCTGTGTGTGAAAGGGGACTCCGAGCTGGTCGTTAAGCAGATCAATGGCGACTATGTTGTCAGGAAGCCGGAACTTGTGCCATTGCTGGAGTGCACCCTCCTTCTGATGGCCCAGTTCCCTTCTCGGCCAGAAATTGTCCATATTCCCCGGTCGCAGAACGGTCGAGCAGATGCTTTGGCCAGCCTTGCTGCGTCACTCGCAGAGCCTGAACAGGACAACCTGATCATCCGCGTGACGCACCGCAGGCTCATCGCTCCCGTTATCCCGGAGGGAGATCGCGGCCCGTCGGTAAGTAATCTCACCGCGGTTTCCCCTATGCTCGGAGACCCGAGTACCCCAGATATGGCAGTCGAACCAGCCCCTGATTGGAGGACGCCTCTGGTTGAGTACCTCCAACATGGCATTCTCCCGTCGGATCGGGCCGAGCGCGAGCGAATTCGACGCCGCGCATCACAGTTTGTCCTCCAGAGCAGTCCCGGCCTGGAGCAGATCCTCTATAGACGCGGATTTGATGGTGTTCTCCTCCGTTGCCTTCAGGGAGTTGAGATCCCACGAGTCATGCAAGAAGATCATGCTGGTTCATGTGGTGCCCACCAGACTGGGCCGAAGCTGTCCCACCAGATTCGGAGATTGGGATACTTCTGGCCCTCCATGATCCATGACTTCATCGAGTATGCCAGGAGGTGCCATGCGTGCCAGGTTCATGCGAACTTTGTGCATCGGCCGCCGGAGCCTCTCCATACCACCAGGTATTCTTGGCCCTTTGCAGTCTGGGGACTGAACGTTGTGGGACCTTACCTGCCGGCGACAGCTCGCCAGTGCCGGTTCATTCTGACCGCCACGGACTTCTTCTCCAAATGGGCAGAGGCGATTCCGCTCAGGGAGGTCAAGTCTTGTTCTATCGCTGACTTCGTGACCTCCAACATCATTTATCGATTTGGAGTGCGTCACGCTATCCTCACGGATAACGGGGCCAATTTCCGAGCAGTCGAGTTGAAGAAGTTGTACGCCAAGTACAACATTCTCTTGAACCATACATCTCGCTATCATGCGCATGCAAATGGACAGATTGAGGCGTTTAACAAAACCCTCTCTAACATTCTGCAAAGGATGGTAGGTCAGAACAAGAAGAGTTGGCCGGACAAGCTCCCCAACGCCCTCTGGGCTTATCGGACGACGACTCGCAATTCCACCCAGATGACCCCTTATTCCCTGGTGTATGGAGATGAGGCCGTCCTGCCCATCGAGATCCAGTTACAGTCCTTGCGCACTGCGGTCTACGACCAGCGAGCGCCGGACAGAGCTGTTGAAGCCCGTCTAGTCGAGTTGGAAGCACTGGATGAGAATAGGCTTCACGCTTTGCACAACTTGGAGAGGCATCAAAGCAGAATGGCTCGTGCTTTCAATAAGAAGGTTCGCCTCCGCTCCTTCCTGCAGGGTGACCTAGTACTGGCCCTAAGAGCACCAATGATCCCCGGCAGGAAGCCGCCCAAGTTGGAGCCCAAGTGGGAGGGACCTTTTGTCATCCACAAGGTCTATCCCAATGGCGCGTACTCCCTAGAGACTATGGATGGTGAGCATGTTACTCCTCCCACCAACGCTAGGTTCCTCAAGCAGTACTTTTCTTAACTGTACATCGTCCAACATGACGTTAAACTGTACATCGTCCAACATGACGTTAAACTGTACATCGTCTAACATGACGTTAAACTGTACATCGTCCAACATGACGTTAAACTGTACATCGTCCAACACGACGTTAAACTGTACATCGTCCAACATGACGTTAAACTTTACATCTTCCAACATGACGTTAAACTGTACATCGTCCAACATGACGTTAAACTGTACATCGTCCAACATGACGTTAAACTGTACATCGTCCAACATGACGTTAAACTGTACATCGTCCAACATGACGTTAAACTGTACATCGTCCAACATGACGTTAAACTTTACATCGTCTAACATGACGTTAAACTGTACATCCTCCAACATGACGTTAAACTGTACATCGTCCAACATGACGTTAAACTGTACATCGTCCAACATGACGTTAAACTGTACATCGTCCAACATGACGTTAAACTGTACATCGTCCAACATGACGTTAAATAGTACATCGTCCAACATGACGTTCAACTGTACATCGTCCAACATGACGTTAAACTGTACATCGTCCAACATGACGTTAAACTGTACATCGTCCAACATGACGTTAAACTGTACATCGTCCAACATGACGTTAAACTGTACATCGTCCCGCATGACGCTAAACTGCACCTCGTCCCGCTACAAGACGTTAAACTGTTCAGCATTTGTCCCGCATGACGCTAAACTGCACCTCAAGAACTACGTGCGGCTTGATTCCCATCCTTATGGGATACGTAGGACCGCCTGAACATTCATATTTCAGGCCCAGCCCCATCCTTCGGGAATTTCCATCCCATCTCGGGCCCTTGGCCCAAGTACCTCTGGGTATGCGGCGTATGGTGTGAACGCGGGGCTATGCCCTCATTCATGTCGGTTTGCTCGCCACTCTATACGCCCCCCACGTTTGGGGATGCCTTCCGCTCCCCCCTTTTCCTTTTTCGTCCTGCATGACGTTAAACTGCACTTCAAAGAACTACGTACGGCTTGATTCCCATCCTTATGGGATACGTAGGACCGCCTGAACATTCATGTTTCAGGCCCAGCCCCATTTCCCGGGAATCTCTATCCCGCATTGGGCCTCTGGCCCAAGTTCCCCTCCTTTTTTTTGCAAGGCGTAACGCGTGAGTGGGGGATTATGTCCTCATTCACGTTGGTCTACCGGCCGCGCCGTACGCCTCCCCCGTGTGTGGGACTACCTCACACCCCTCATCGTCCTGCATGACGTTAAACTGCCTCTCAAGAACTATGTACGGCTTGATTCCCATCCTTTTGGGATACGTAGGACCGCCTGGACGCTTTTGTTTCAGGTCCAGCCCCGTCTCTGGGTTGATCACGGGGATCTGCCGTCTTTTGGTTGCTCTCAGGGTGAGTCCTCCGACCCTTTCCGGTGATCTGTTAACATGTTTTGGGTACTCCGGTCTATGACATGTAGTGTCAGATTCAATCTCGACAAGTCCTGTGTTACTTGTCAGGCCTCGCGCTTCCTCTTGTTCGGGCATTCCTGGGCATCAAATCGATATGAATCCTGCGCTTGAGCGGTTGATGCTCGTTTTCTTTACCTCATCCTAGGCTGATGCGATCGGATGTTGTGTTGCGAATATGGTCAGCGACATCCTTGATTGCCATGTCGGCTCTTTCAGGCTCTGAACATTGGTTGCGCAGTCCTCATCACACTCCGCCTCTGTGCGTTGTAGTGGAATCTCGACACTCTCTTCATACTGACCTTCAGTACACCTCTATATGTTAGGCAGGCCAACCAGGGTAATGGTGTCTTTCGGGGCTCCCACGATCTGAGCACCAAGGATATATACTGATGTCCTCCCTAAGGGCCATGTGTAGCTAGATCCTCGTCCCCATGAGGAGGAAGGAGTCGCCCGAACAATCGCGTTCTGGGCCCAGCTTAGCTGGAGGCTAGCATCTCTGCCCCTCGGGTGATGGACATACGCAGGCCCCTATCCCAGGATCCTTCTCCTGGAATCGTGCGTGACCACAGGGCTGGGATGTGTCCCCACCTCCGTTGGGTCCGCCGTATCGCAATAAGCGGATTCCTCCATGGTCCGAATCACACGACCTTAAACTGTGTTGCCTGGTCTTACCACACGACCGTAAACTGTGATCGTCTTTGCTGCCCGATGAGAAACGGCACTGCATCGTGATGTTCTCCTCAGGGGACACTCACGTTGGGTGCTGGTTAATAACCACGCCATTTATCAATGCCTTTCATGGCTTGATTATTGTGGTGACGCAAGGGATTTCTTAATCACAGGCTTGTCGCTGCACAAAGAAAAACCATCCACCTTTAAGGACAAACAAGAAATGTCAAAATGCCGCTTCTTCTGGGTGCGAGGGCCAGACCCGCACCCCTCCCCGCGCTGGTGCCCGATTGTGTTGCGCCGCGCTTCAAGAACTACGTGTGGCTTGATTCCCATCCTTATGGGATACGTAGGAACGCCCGGATGTTTGAAACTTCGGGTCCAGCCCCCCACTTCTTAGAGATTCCCCCTTCTCTGGGGAATCCGCCGCCTTCGGGTCACCCTCAAGGCGTGCCCCTCGACCCCTTTCAGTGGTCCACTGATGTCAAGAGTACTCTGGTTTATTTCCAGGAGGGTCAGGTTCAGCTTGGTCAGGTTCCTTCCAATTTTCAGGCTTCGTGCTCCCTTTCATTCGGACCCATCGCCAACGCCCTGGGTGGAGCCCCCGTGAGCAGTCCGGACACAATGCCTCAGTGCTCTCCCACCGACTCGGGCTGGTGCCCCCAAGGGCCCCGGGCAGCAAATCGATATGAATCCTGCGCTTGAGCGGTTGATGCTCGTTTTCTGCCTCATTTTATCAACGGTCAGTGCGATATCGATGCTGCTTTTCCGCCACGGTCGGCAGTATTCCCATATCGTTACGCCGGTGCCCCCAGTCCTTGAGTGAATGGCTGCACGATTCACATTACATTTTCCACCTCCCATTCTGACCAGGCGAAACCTCGACACTATTGACACTAGCCCTCAGTGCATCTTCGCATATCCAGGGGATAGGACCATGATGTGGCATACTTTGAGGTTCTTATGGTCCGATCTCTAAGACCTTAAACTAAGATCTGCCCCTATGGTCCAAGCTCTACGACCCTAAACTAAGATCTCCCCAAACGGGGTTCTACGTCCCGCATGACGTTAAAACTGCACTCCCAGAACTACGTGCGGCTTGATCTCCAGCCTAATGGAGTACGTAGGAACGCCCGGGCATCTCGACTCGGGTCCAGCCTCAGGGATCGCTAAGTCCCGCTCCTCCTCGTCGCCGACCGTCTGGCCTGGCTTCTGGTAGAGTGGTGCAGTCGTGATATTCTCCCCGATTCAGCTCGGGATGCCCCATTACAATGATGGGAAGCGACAGTTTCCTCATCAAAGAGGTTCTGTCTGAGAATTGGGGTGATTCACGGCCAAATTAGTGCATCCGCCTAATACGCTTTCCCCATGGTGGCGCAATTTTGGGAGTGTTAGATTCTGTCCGAACAAATCATCACTTCGCCCCACGCTTCGCATGCCCTGTTGATCCGGATTTCCACCCTTGTGCCTGAAGGAACCCCAAAAGCGGTATTGATGATGACATGTGATCCGCCTCCTGCAATATGAATGATGACCTTTGGTCCGTCTATTGCAGTAGTATGGTCGATTGATCCATTGTCCTCTTTCCGTCTTAGGCATTTCCTGGAAGGCCGACCATCGTGGATTTCTCAATTCGGGACACGCGATTCACCCTTTCTCATTTCCCTATGTTCGGATAAAATCTCAACGCCCCTAGCGTTGTCCCGCTCGTGTGTCGGAAAAAGTTGAGGGGATGATACATTGATTAGGTCTGAGGTATCCTTTCCTAGGAATGACCTCCCTCTTTTCTTTAGAAACCCAGGGCCCCTATTTATAGGCGAGGCCGGGTGTCCGCGCTGCGCGGAAAGTGCTTTGCGCGACCGTGCCAGTGAATTTCGCGCCCGACGCCCTTTTTTGCGCGCCACAGTCCCGCGCCACCCAGGACTTCGGCATTCCGGCGTCTCCCTCGGAACCCGATCGTTGCGACCTCTCGCCGATCAGATTCTGAGGGGGGCTTTTGTAGACACCGGAAAAGTCCGTTGTTCCCAAACGAAGCTCCGGATGCGGAAAGCGAGGTCATATTTGGAGTCAGAAGCCCGTTTCGGAAGAACCGGAGGTCTCGCGCGGAATTTTGGAGGCCCGCGCGCAAAGTTGGAGTGCAGCGCGCAATCCTCCCGGGATGCGTGCAAAGCGCCTGGCCGGCGCGCAGTTTTGCGTGCCCGCTGCCCGCGCGACTCCCTTGCGCGCCGGGGTCCCGATTCCCCGCCCGCGCCATGAATTGCGCGCCGGCGGCGAGATTCCGCGCCCGGGGTTGCCTATAAATATAAGGCGACCCCCAACGTTTTGAAGGTTGCTGGAATCCGAAGGGTCGCTCGTTCGCGCAATCCAACCCCCTCCGCGCGCAATGCCGATCTTCAGGTAACCTCCTTTCTTTCGCGCAAGAAAGCCTCGGGGTTCGCCTTCGTACGCAATCCCTTTGGCTCCTTTCCTTTGAATAACTCCTCACCCGAAGGCTTTCGCGCGCAAAAGAAGCCTCTTGCGCGCAATTGCCCCACGGGTGCGCGCAATCTAGCCCGATTGCGCGCACCCCCCCTTTCAAAGTGGCCATTCGTTAAAGAATGGGCCGTTGCCCCCGCGCGCTATCCGAAGCCCAGTGCGCGCAATCTCCATCTTCCGTGCGCAAGGCACTGGCCCAATTGCGCGCCAGCCCACACATTTGCGCGCCGACCCGCGGTATTGCGCGCCAATTTCCGTTTTGCGCGCAAACCACCAGGGTCGACCCCTTTGACCCCCTGAGGGTACCCGCCTGCGTGGCGCCCGATGATCTTCATCCTGGGTGCACGCACCATGCGTTGTCTTCCCGTGCGGCCCTCCAGGCTCACACGAAGTGACACTGACCCATCAGCGACAACATTCGTCCGCGCTGCAGGACGTTAAACTGCCAGGCATCCATCGTCCTGCATGACGCTAAAATGCACCACGTCCGTGCTGCAAGACATTAAACTGCCAAGCATCTTCGTCCTCAACACACGACGTTAAACTGTACTTCGTCCGGCAAGACGTTAAACCGTCCGCTTCGTCCTCAACACACGACGTTAAACTGTACTTCGTCCGGCAAGACGTTAAACCGTCCGCATCGCCCGATCCCATGCCTCGCACGCAGGGTCCCCCTCCCGGTTTGGATGTGGCCCCCACCCGCTCGTCTCTGCAGGGATGTCGGGATTGGAGTGGCCTTCGCCCACGGGGGTAGAGTATTACAAACTGAATGAACTACGTGGACTTTGATCCCTGTCTCCTAAACAGGGTACGTAGGAAGCCTCCCTGAGGTTTAAGCCCACAACCTGGTCGTCCCGGTCGTATTCACGTCGGTTCGTCCATCAGTGGACCCCTCTCGGGTTCACACTTGTGTCGATTCACCTGTGAATCCGCCATTGTGGGAGACTGCACGTGTGTATCTCCATTGTGCTTCCCCACTGCCGAGGCCAGTGGAGGGTGTGACAGGGATCGAGGTCTCTAACCTTCGGCCCAAGTCCCTCTCCAACTGAGCTTTGCCGCATCCGGGCTGCCTCAGTGCGTAAGTCCTGACAGAATGAACTACGTGGACTTTGATCCCTGTCTCCTAAACAGGGTACGTAGGAAGCCTCCCGGAGGTTCAAGACCACCACCTGGTCGTCCCGGTCGTATTCACGTCGGTTCGTCCATCAGTGGACCCCTCCCGGGTTCACACTTACGTCGATTCACCTGTGAATCCTCCCTTGTGGGAGACTGCATGTGTGTATCTCCATTGTGCTTCCCCACTTCCGAGGCCAGTGGAGGGCGTGACAACGATCGAGGTCTCTCACCTTCGGCCCAAGTCCCTCTCCAACTGAGCTTTGCCGCATCCGGGCTGCCTCAGTGCGTAAGTCCTGACAGAATGAACTACGTGGACTTTGATCCCTGTCTCCTAAACAGGGTACGTAGGAAGCCTCCCTGAGGTTCAAGCCCACCACCTGGTCGTCCCGGTCGTATTCACGTTGGTTCGTCCATCAGTGGACCCCTCCCGGGTTCACATTCGCGTTGATCCACCTGGCCGTTCCATCCCCCTCTGTGTTAGGTGGTTCAGTTCAATCCTCCGCCCGGTAGCCTCGACCTCCTCGTGAATCGGCTTGCCATCGTCCAGCATGACGTTAAACTGTATATCCGAACTACGTTGACTTTGATCCGCGCTAACGCACGGTACGTAGGAAGCCTCTACGGGGTCCAAGCTCTTCACTCCATCATCCATCCTGATCCTTACCCGGGCCGCCACGTCCCGGTGGGGTCATGCCATTTCATTCCACTCCACTCCACTCGGGAAGCCGCCCATGTGCTGGCCCCAGCGTCGGAGGTTCCCCGTAAGGGGTTCTGTCATCTGATCCACTCCTTGTGTTGATCAGTCTGATGCCGTCCCCGCTGGACGCTAAACTCGCGGCATACCCCGTGTTAAACATGGGAAGATGAGGAAAACCTCAGGTAACGCAGTTCCCCGCACCAAGCGCGGGATGCCTCAGGCCATCATGCCTTCGAGAAGCCCTATTAGGGACGGAAGGTAGACAAGCAGAGCCGTAGTGTTAAGACATGCCCCCAACACCCGGAGCTACCCGGTCTCCTCACCGCAGGTTGCTGCCCCGACCAGACTCCTTGGAACGTCTGGGCGGAAGCAGCGTAATTAACCGGTGTCCATAGAGATATGGCACCGGGAACGAGATTCACGAACATTCTTAAATCTATGAGGGAGACCCGGATTAGGCGACGAGTTCTGGGGAGACGTCCGCGGAAGGAGGAGCCGACATCCCATCATCCCGGTTTCGATCAAGGAGCAGACGTCCCTGAACAAGGGGCGGATGCCGCCCGCCTTTGGAAAGCGGGACTGCGGGACCACAAGCCGCGCTCCCATCCCCTCGGGTCGACGGGCGCACGCGCGAACGCGTCCTGGCGGAACAGCGTCGGAACAGAAACCCGGCGCACATCCGCACCGAAACAACACGCTCTGTACATTATGAGTACATTCCATGTACTCGGTTACCGTGGGTAGCTGTATGCTGGCCGTGTAGTGGCCATGCACACAGCCATGAGCCATGACCTAGAGGTCCACTAATGCGGGGATCATTATGGGAAAGTACATGCTATGTAATATTTTTTCATTAAATGTATCGATGTCGTGTTTGAAGAATAGAACTTCCTCCTTCGAGGTCCGACTTGTTCCGAGGCATCTGTATCACACGAATCTTATCTAGCACCCTGATAGAGCATCCATTCTCTAAATCGAACTCCATCGGTTGAGTTGGAATCGCACAATTGAGTTATCCAAAATACTTTTTTATTATTTTGAAGACACTTTTAAGAAAAATGTGAAACCCAACGCCACAAAAAAGCCTTCATAACACATCCAAAACAGACCGAGCAAACAAACACACAGAGCAACCAACAAATAATAAAATCCAATGTCTTCATACCCTTCATCGCAAACAACACAGGAGTCCTCCACGGTGGTCTTCCCCCATTCAGAAGCTATGTTAAAACACCTCATGAAATCTCCATTATAGTCTCGCCTCACATATTCCAATGTGATTCGCTGAAGTCCATCTTGCTTGGCCAGGATGCCTTTTTTAAAAGCCAGGGACACCCCATGGTCGGTCTTAAAGGAGGCTCTGGTGCACAATGGTCGAGGTAAATAGGAATAATCCTTCATGCCTCTTACTTTTGGAGTAGCAGATGCCACTCCTCCATCCTGAGTCCTATATCTATCCCCACCCTGCACTAAATCACTGTTACCCATATTTAGACCAGCCCTGCCCTAGACAATGTTGTTATACGAGAGCCTTACCAATCCACAACTATTTTCTTTATCGCTCTCAGAAATCTCCCCCTTCCTTTCCAGGGAAAACCTCCTTTGGATATGTTGCTGACCAATTGTGTTGTAATAGAACATTTGTATCAATTAAATCTAAGCATTGATGTCTCTCAACCAGTTCATGATCTTCATACCTTACTATCCTACTTTCTTCATTTCCAGCAGAAGCCTCTTGGGGACCATTCTCTGCATTGGAATCAATATTAACTGAGTTAATCACCTCTGAATCTTCTTGTTCCAGGCCCTAAAAACAGTTTCTTTTAGGAACTGTAATCAATATCCCTCTAGTTGCATTATTCAGACCAGATTTCTCATCCTTATGACCTTCTGAAGTCTCCACAGTAGGAACATCATACTCTGTGGGCCCTGTTTTTTCCACTACCACAGTTTTCACCACCTCGACCCTACTGTTGAAATCCCACTCACCTCTAGCACAAGATCCACACTTATCCTCAACCTGAATCCCATCATCCCCAACCTATAGATCACTCTTCAACCGCTTATAAACTACAGAAACCAATGGATTTATGGAGGCCTTATCAGCCTTTCCCACTACCAGTGCATCCATATTCACCAGGCCATAACCCATTCTAAGATTAGTTACACACACCCTCCTCTTTCCATCATCAGGCCTCCTCCTATGTCCTTCCTCGGGACTCCTCCTCAGAAAAATGTTTCCCTCTTTGAAACCATCTACATGACATTCAGAAACCATATTCCCCGAATGGAAGCTATTTAAACAGTAGTTAAACCAAGACTCAAACACAAATTCTTGTTTCCATCTAAACTCTGAACCCACTACAATCCAAAACCACTCCAACGGAGGCTTTGACACATCTACCTCAACACAGATGTGAGGGTTTATTGGATGACTTACAGTGGAAGTACGAATGTCAGAACAAAGGTAACGACCCATTATATTTATAATCATACGGAGAATTGAAGGAATCTGAAATGGTAGTGGAACCTAAGGACGACTTACCCAAATCGCGCTGTATGTTGGATCTCGATTCATGCAAAGGTCGAATGACCATCTGAGGAGAGATAACATGAAGCAGTTACATCACTGAGGGGCACTAGACCAGGCCCGAATCAGATCAGCTTCCGAGGAGAAGTGAGCCATGAAGTTTCTTCTATCCATAAGACCAACAACCTCCGGTCTTGAAAATCCCATTTACTAAAGACAAAATGATCAAAGTTGTCAACTGAGGGTCCTCAAATATTGAAACGTGCGACCAACATTAGGTCCAGATGAATCGAAGCTTCCATGAACTCTGACATCGAAATCGGAAACTGCGGACCACCAAGATGTTAATCTGGAACCTTCGGTCTTAGAGAAATCGTCGGGAAATCCGAGAAAAAATTAGGGTTGGAAAAGGGTATAAATGATTTTCGTGATCTCAAAGGTGACCGAACCAAGTCCTCCTCCTCCCCCACCCCTCCCGCCTCTAGGATGGGGGGGAATTCCATCATCTAGAATTCTAGGGTTCCCTCATCACCTTGATCTCGTTTGCACCGTCGCCACCACCAGCATCATTGAGTTATCTCTTCCTCTTGAACACCACCTTCTATTTTCTCATCTCTCATGAGAAATCATGGGTTGATTATTTTAGATGTTTTTGTAGATATATAGTGTTCTAGGTCAATCCAAGGGATTACACTAGAGTATAACAATCCTACATCACTGAGGTAGGTGGTTTGTGCCTTTCCCTTGAATGTACTTGAGTTATATGTGCCAATTTGTCCCATACCCTTGAACGGGGTATTTTGTGTTTACTGTTTAGCCATGTTTATTGTTTTCTATTCTTTTATTATTTATTAGAGGTTATTGAATGTGAATAGGGTTAATTTATATGATTTGGAAGTGTTTTCCCATGCATGTTCTGTTTAGGACAATTTGGTCATACAGAGCATGTTAGGCTTCCTTGCATGTTTCCCATTCTTAGTATTGTTGGATGGAGTGATTATTTATATCTAAAATGATATTATATGCTATAGAATATTTAGATAAATAGTTTTAGAGGTTTACTTGGGCCAATTTTTATCAATTGTGGACAATTTGTTTACATGGGGCTATGGGAACCTGATGTAGTGAGACCATTGGGTAAATTGATGTCACGGGTTTTCCCATAGTGTTTGTTATAATTATCACACTGCGAGACCATAGGGGAGATTGATGTTGAGTGCTCCATAAAAGTGTCTATAGTTATGGTAGAAGGCTACAGGGAGAATTAACATTGAGTGCTTCCTCAGAGTTCCTCTATATTACCATTAAAAGACTATAGTGGTAATTGATGGTGAGTGATTCCTCAGAGAGTCTTTAATCACTTTTGACTATAAGGGGAATTAATGGTGAGTGCTTCCTTAGAGAGTCATTGTTATATACTCGTAATTTACCATAAGGGGACATGATGTGTGTACTTACCATAGGTTTACCTACTTTGATTAGCTCTTAACATGATATGTGGAATTGAATGCTTTGAAACTGTGGAATTGATTACTGCTGAGCACTTCATTGATTACTGCTTCCTTTCTAGATACTGCCTCCCATATCTATTCACTGACTATTAGGAACATATCTTTTGGTGGGTTCCTACAAATATTTAGTCACAAACCCCATTTGGGTCTTGCTTTTGGGCCCAATCAGATTATATAGTTGCAGGTATAGGTAAGGGAAAATTCCATTCTACTTCAGCTACTTGACTGCTTTAGAGCTAGAGAGAATGGGACCAAGCTGAGGCTTGCAATGCTAAGGAGTTTATCTATTTTCATTTGTTCTTGGTTTGTACTATATTCTAGCATTTCATTTTCTTTGTATTCATTCCTAGACATATAGATCATGAATCAGTTATATATGTTCTCCTGTTGTTTCTTACATTGAGTCTTCCACTGTTTACTGTTGAATGTTATTAATATGACTTCTTCCGCTATTACCATTTGTTTTACTTCCTCCGTGTTACTCTGCCAGTGTGGGAATAGTTTCCCACTATCACACCCAAGGTCCTCACTGTTAGTCAGTAGCCTTTGATGTTTGGTGAAATGAGCTTGAGGCCATGTGACCAATTAGGTATGGGGCATATATGGGTGGATTCCAGAATCGGGGAATTACAATGTGGGTTAGGGGTATCCCACATTGAAGGAGGAGGATCACAAAGAACCACTTTATAAGGTGGTGTGGATACCTATCCTATAATGAGGCCTTTTCCTGGGCGATTCCTGAGAGCCATAGCCCATGGAAAAGAAAAACCGTGTAGGGTAGGGCCAAAAGAGAACAATATCATGATCGTGGGATGGACTAGACCGTCATAAATGGTATCAGATCCAGTGTCCATTTGATGTGCCAGTGGGGAATTTAGGACATTCTCAGGGGGGTGGGTTATGGCAATCCCACATCGAAGGAGGAGGAGCACAAAGAACCTCTTTATAAAGTGGTGTGGATACATCTCCCATCATGAGGCCTTTTCCTGGGGGATTCCTGAGGGCCATAGCCCAGGGAAAAGAAAAAACTTGAGGGCTAGGCCAAAAGCGAACAATATCATGATCGTAGGATGGACGTGGCCATTCCAACTTTGACTATAAAATCATGAGTTATATATTCTCTTAAGAACATTTGATCCTTCGATATAGGTGATGGGTGGAGTACATTGTATTTTTTTGACATTGACATTGCCTACACCCATAGAAAGTGAAATATTATTGCTGATTCTCATATTAGTAAACTTGTATCCCATGTCTAAAATAATCTTATGAAGACTTGAAGCTCATGGATATCTTTTAGCATATGCATTTGAGTGTTCAGAAGGATGAATCCAATGTTATTTTGATGATTTCTCAGTTTACATCCTCACTTACCAATAGGATTATCCATGAACAATAGCTTAATGTTGAGTTTTTAGGTATAAGAGAGTCTTTATATGGTGGGGAGACTATCAATGAATTGTATCTATCTTTTTTGGGTATCCTTTTATTTATGAATAATTATGTTATTCTATCCCCTATGAGAAAGGAAATACTGGGGGAGTGTCATCATTCCAAGTGGGAGGTACACCTAGGAACAATCGAGATGTTTTATGATACGAGGGATCGATTCTGGTGGAAAAGTATTAAATATGAAATATATGATTTTTTCTCATTATTATTATTATTAGAAGATTAATAAATATCATTGGAATCCTTTAGATCTAATTCAAAAACTTCCTATTCCATCTTTTAATTGGGATGTGATATCAAAAAATATGGTTATTGGGTTGCCACATACACTAAAAAGAAATAATTTGATTTATGTGGTGATTGAATGATTCAAAAAATTAGTTCACTTCATTCCAATTCATGAATTGATCAAAGTTAAGGACATTGGAAATCTATATGTGTTTATCATTATCTTATTTCATGGAGTTAAATATTCTAATGTTTATAATTGGGATCTCAGATTAATTTTTTTTGAGAGGCTTCCAAGAGGTGATCAAATCCATGTTAAATGTGTGCATGATGGTCTGTTCTCTAACAGATGGTCAGAAAGAAAGGTATATATAGATTATAGAGGAAATTAATAATGCTTGTGTCGTTAACAATAGAGGAGGTCGGTATTTATTCATGGGGATGGTTGAGTTATACTATAAAAATATCAACGAGTCTTCCATCAAGATGGAACCCTTGAGGCCTTTTATGGATGACCATGTAAATCTCCAATTTTTTTTCCAGAGAATGGTGAATGATTCCCATTGGGACCTAGTATGGTCTAAGAGATAATGAAAATGATTCTGTTATTTAATTAGAAAATGGTGGGGGTAAAAATATGGTATAAGTCTTATGCTAATCATCATCAATTACCTTTAGAGTTCTTAGTTGGTTTTCGGTTGTTATTGACAGTCTCAACTTTGTTGAGTTATCGATGACATGGATGATAGGGGAATTGGCACCATATATATGAGACATTTTTAGATTGTTGAGAAGATTGAAAAGGTGGATTACCATTTATATTTTATACCAGAAATGACATTGATCCGAGAGGTATTTCAAGTATAGTAGCTCCAGATATATCTTTTAGTACTATATCATTCCTTTAGGTGGGGGGACATGATGTGGAACCAAATATGATCATGATTGAGCAGCCGATTCAGGTTATTGATTCTAAGATAAAAGTTATTTAGGGAATTTCCATACCCTTGGTATAGGAGCTATTATAGTATGATTTTGATTCAACTGATATGTGGGAACATGATATTTTGATGAGAGAGCAGTGGGCTCACCTCTTGGTTTTGGAGTCTTCTTGAAATTATTTATGAAGATAGAAAAATTATACAATGGGATAATTTTAGCTTCTTGATATGATATTTTTTTATTAAACATTGGTTTATTTTACCTTTCATTATAATTTACTTTTTTATCTTTTTTTCTTATAGAATATTTTCTTTTCACCTTGGTTGAGCCTATTTATTGGTTGTGGAATGTATTTTCATTATTTTTTTGATCGGTTTATGGATGAATGAGGGGTTATCTTGAAACTGGGAATGGTCTTATAACTAAAATAGCTACTGAACACCCACCACCTGTCTAGTGAGGGCCACTGACTGAATGGTGGGAGGTTGGTAGTGCGGCGTTCCTATAAGAATCCCATAGTCCAACTCATGAGGTCTCTCATCCAACTGGTGGGCCACTGGCACAAAAGTGTTCTTATAAGAACCTATTTATCTATAGGATGGTGTTCCCAGGCCAACATTCATTCTTCCTAGCACCACCAGCTATATAGTGGGAGCTAGTGGCAAGACATTATTGTTGATGTTGTTGAGAAATGGTAGGGTAAAATAATAATTTTATTTCATTTAATATCTAGTTTATTTGAAATATATTCTCCCTCAAACCCATTCTAACACTAACCATTATAGAGACCCTCTTGAGGGGAATTTTACCCTTCTAACATTGATTCTTAAAAGACCTATTTGTATATTGGTGCATTAGATCTCTTTAGATAGTTGTAATAAATGTTTTATCATGAATTCACATTTCCTCTTCCCTCTCCCTCTTTGTTAATGGGGGATCCTTATGTCATTGATGGATTTCCATATTCACTTTAGGAGTTGTGGGTGTATGATTTTACCTTAATTGTTCTATCCATCAACTCCCCATTAGTGGATCCCAGGTTGGGTGATTATTGATTGAGTGATTGTGGTTGGTGGTTTCATATGTATAATCATATCATTTGAAACCGTTGTTTCATACTTCAATTCTTGTGGATTTCTAATTTATTTCTAAATATTAATTTAAGTATTTTGATAAATAAATTTCATATAGTTTTTTTATGAAAATGGATTTTCAAATAAAGTGTTTATTTATAGAAAATATTCTTGAATTGAAATAAATTATTTGAAGCATGAATTTGATGATTATTTTTTAAAAGATATGGCATGAATTGTTTTATGATTTGTGATGAAATGAATTGATTTTAAAGGCATGAGTTTTTTTATGAAAAACCATTTGATATTGGTTTTTGAAATGAAATGTCATGTTTTGAAAAATAAAATTCAGGCCAAATGAAATGTTTTATTAAAATTATTTGATATTGTTTGAAATCAATTAATACTAGTTATGATTGAATACCTTGAAGAACATGGGATACTAGGCAGTTAGATAGAATGATATGCACACTAGGTAAACTACTATCTGGAAATGAATTTATGATGACAACAATACTGAACTATCATAAGGGTAGGGAGTTTATTCTTCATTATATCCCACATAGGATTAGGATCTAGGGAGTGTGTGTGTGCACACCTAGATTCATATTTCACCGAGACTGTGTGGAACCTTTTACTGAATCTAATTATCCATGAGTGTCATTACCATGTAACCATGATTGAAAATGATTATACATTCTAGTGTTTGATTGAATTTATTATTAATGCCTACTTTGATAGAAAAAAAATATCCACGAATGTTTTTATAAATATTATTATATATATACTTATTTTTATTGAAATAAAATTGTTTACCAATTTTATATTAGTCATTGATATATTTTTAAATCCAGTTTTAATTTGAATTAAGAATTATTTTCATTACCATGTTTTATTTAAAATTAATGATATCTGATTTTGTTGATATAGATTTCTTATGAAATACTTAGTGTCATTCCATTTTTCTTTGTTTCTCACACCCTACGTTTTACATCATCCAATTTTATACAGTGTTATTCTATATTCATAGAAAGGAAAGACACCATATAGAGGCACTAGATGTTCTTGATGACCGAGACCATGGGAGTTTGCAGTTACAAGTGGGGTATGTGATACAATTGTTACATATAGTTCTTATGATGTATTATTTAATGTGTTTATATGGTTAATTTGGATGACATATCATTTTTAAGAAATGTATCCATCTACTTGTGGTACTTTTCTCTTGAAGATTGTTTGGAATTGTTATTATTTATTATTCTACATTAATTTATTTTCACTGATGAGTTTTTTTTCTAAGATTCATTCCATCTTGTTTGTAATTGATTCCTAGGTACCAATTTATAGCTTGTGGGGATAGATAATTTCCTTTGATCCATGTCATAACTAATTCAGATACTATTTAGGTGGGTTATCAGGGTCGGTTCATGATATAAAGGATTCCCATCAGAAGAGGAATGATTTCCGATACAAAGTTGGGGTAAACATAACGTAGAGTGGAGGTCTATTTCTGCATGGGTCATGCTTTAAGATAGATATATCCAATACCATTGTGTATAAAATAGGATTCTTCCTTCTTAGTAAGATGACTGCTATGTTTTCTTAGAACTCAGGACTCTATAGGTGAAGGTGGTTTGTATGACGGTGGTGGTTTTCCATACAATGCTTTTTACACCCAATTTTGAGATATATGGTTATCTAATTTTATATTAAAACGATTAAGGTTGGGTTTATGCTGTGAACTCAGCTTTTCTGAGCTAAAAAATGCTCCATTTTGGGTTTTATAGTTCCAGGACAACACTAGGTGTAAAAAAGTAAATTTATCCATGAATTTGGCATTAGAACATTTTTCTAATGGCCCTATTAAAGTAAGACAACGTTGTGTACCTCCAAGTTGAGTTGGTGAAGAAATTTAGGTATGATACGGCCTTAATAAAAAATTATTAATTATAATATTATTATTTTTATCCAAAACACTTATTTTTGGAATTTTTCATTTCCATTAAAATAGTGTCTCAAAAGGGAAATAAAAAAGAATAATTTTGTCTTGAATGTTGGTTTTAACCAAGAGGTGATGTAAATTTTGTTTTCATTAGGTTTCTCAATTTTTCTCTGTTGAGGGTCTAATTTTTTTTAAATTATTTAATTAATTCATTTAAAATTTATCTATTTCTTCTAACTAAATAACTTTCTATTTAACCCACTAATTATCTAAATACAATGGTTAATTTCAAAAACCATAGGTTTTGAGAGTACCATCATTTGGAGAGGTTCTGGGTTGTGGGAATCAAGGACAGTCTGGGATATCAATGAACAAGAATTATGTGGGATCACTAAGGATGCCATCATAGATGTGTTCTTCTATAGTTAATGAACCATCACTGATGTTAGGATTTTTTTTTTCATTATTTATGAGTTCTGTATTGAAATTGATTAATTGAAATTATTTATTCGTCATGGATAATTTAGCGAGATTTTTTTAATATTATTCTATTTTTTTCGTAATTATAGTTTCAACTTATAAATTACTACACTTTTTTCCTACATTACATGCCTTGGAACTCTTTTATTTTGATGGATTAATTTCTATCCATTTTAAATGCGGATAAGTGGCTCAGTTGGAGGATCATTCGAAAATGATTCTAAAATCCCCCCCTCTCTCTCTTACCCCTCTTCTCTTTTCCATTATTATGTACTCCCCTATTTTGAGGTTCCCCAAACCCACACTCAAATATTTAGTTTTAAAAAACCCCTCTTCAAACACCTTCTTTGAAACGATGTGAGATAATTCGATCTTTATTTTAAAAAATTAACATAGGATGAACATTACAACTCATCAATCCTCTCAAAATCCAAGGATAGATGGTTTAGTGGATTTGAGAGTCAGATGTATAAGTAACTTATTTTACAATACTTGTGAACATTTCTCCAAATTCGTAGTGCACTAGTTACACTTCTCTACATCACCTAAGTTATACTCATATTTATACCCAAGGGAATGAAAACATAATAAAGGGGTTTTCTCAAATTCTCATAAGAGATAAGTTATCAACAAGTTAACAAGGTTTATATCATAATAATGTGAGAAAACATGAGCATAGAAGGAATATCTTAAAAAGTGAACATTGAACAATAATATTTTTTTAAAAGTCATGATATAAGTACATGGAATCTAAAATGAACACACATATAACATGGATAAAGAATAAAAAAAGTAGAAGATAATAAACATGAGTTATGGAGTATAATAATATGTATATATCCAAGAAATCTAACATTCCCAAAAATCCTTTCATAATAATGAACTTTTTCTCTATTGGGTAAAAATCCCCAAAGGAGAAACATCGACATTTTTTAGGTGATTTTGTTTATTTACAAACAAAGATGGCCACATTTTACTATGTCTTGAGTTTCTGAAGTATATATTTAAGGTGGAATAATTTCCCAGTGATTACCAAGTTTCTAGGCCTCAAAATTGGGACTTTGTTTTATGGAAAATGAAGCTTTTCAGCATAGGATTTCATGGACCATAGTTCTTGGACTATGAACCATGGGTTTTACAAACCGAACAGTAATGCAACTGAACAATGTGGACTCCAAAGGACATACACAGAACAAGGAAGGAAAATCAGAAAGGAAGAGTTTCTGTATAATAGCATTATGCGGACCATAAAACATGCTCTATGAACCGTGTAGTTAAATCAGTTCAGAAGAGGCTCTTTATTTATGGGAGGATCATATTTCATGTGAGGCTCATCATTCATGTGAGGATCATCAATTTGGAATTGATGTAGTGATTTAAAGATCCAAAAGGGTTATTTTCATTAGATGACAATAACCTCATAAAGGATTAAGGTGCTATGTGGGCCACATAATAGATCACGGTAAAGGTATTACCTCGTTAATGTATTGGGTATTTGTGATTAGAGGGTATCGTTGTATTTATTTTATTATATAAAAGACCATTATCACATCATTCAAGTGAGAAAATTTCATTATAGAAGACCATAACTAATGGAAGAATTAGGGTAAGTCAAAAGAAGTTTCTGAGGGAGGTTTCTAGGATGGAGAGGAGGTTAATGAGGAAGAAATTAAACAAAGGAGGAAGTTCTATGTAATGCCACGACCCCAGCTACCCAGAGTCAGTACATTACTTCGTAACATTGTCATGATCACAAAATATCAAGTCTCGAAAGGCCGATTAGTTTAGTAGCCTTAGAAACACTAGATACATTCATAAATGTTACATTACATCATAAAGTGAAAATCTAAAATAACAAAGTCTCCATAGTCCACACTCATATCCTCTTCTGACTATCCCTGCAAGTCATTCATAAAATACTTCTTCACATACTGGAAAATATTAAAACATTGAAAGGGGTGAGATCAGATGCTCAGTAAGGATAACAATATTGCAGAAGCTTTCATAAATAAACATTAACATTTAAGGCAATGTATAACTAAAACAAAAGCCTTTTAAAATGAACTTCTACATAATATGGCAAAAGTAAAATGAGATAATGCCATTTACTTATTCACATGGATATTCTACTGGTCGAATAATCACATGCAATATCAATAACCACTTTCATAATGATGGAATGCATAATGCCAGACAATCATAACCACGTAGCCAAGGCCTCGTGCCAAGACCACAAATAAGATTTTGTCAAGGCCTCGTGCCAAGACACTAGTTTGTCTCATGAGACCTACCGATGCATCGAGGAGCTATAGCGGGCTCCACCCGTCACTTATTAAGTCCAATGCATTCCTCATATGAATAGGTTTAAACATATAATAAACCATAACATAATCGTATCACATAAAACATGCATAAAGGAAACATAAAATTTCCACATTTCGATCACTAGATATCAATACAACATATTGATATAACAAAAACACATTCAAAACCATTTTTAATACCAAAATAAAATAAAATTAAAACTTTGTATTTATTTTTCATTTTAAGAAAAAGTTACGGCTTGTAGAGGATGCCGAAACTCATATAATGGTTACGGCGGCGGAGAATTCCTTGTCGCCGCATACATATGAAAAGAAAAATATTCCTTTTTGTCGTTTAGTAAAATTCTTCATATAAAAATATTCCTTTTGAATAAACTTAAAAGTCAAAGGGGTTTATACACTATATAAATGAAATTTGTGTATAAAACAAAATACGCCTCAATGAATGGAGATTGAGACAAAGTACCTTACAAGGATCATTTTTTAAATAAAATAAATCTATTATGTGTATTCACTATAAGTACACATAAAGAAAGTACAAATAAATGATAGGACATAATAATATCATGACATAATTTGAAAGTAGGAGACTAACCCAAAGAATGGAAATTGGGTTACGAAGTTCCCTTACATTGCGTTATGTCTTCACTCAACCGTTATTTAACCTCCTGAATAATAAACTAGAGTTAATTTATAATTGCTTACGAACCTTTTTCAAGTTTTTTATTCCTTTTATATAACTTATTACCATGTTATGAATATTATGTAATTATTTATGTTAATAACGGTCGTTTTGTCGATCTTTGGTACTTGAGTCAAAAATAAACTTCTTATAATTACAAGTTGTTCATGTGGTGAAATATCCATTATATCCAGAATTATATTCAAGGAATAGATATCATATATCTCATATATATCCAGTATATATATGCATTTATAATATTCCATAATGTTTAGAGGTAAGAAATGAAATGCACCGTTCATGGAGACGGTAAGCTGTACGTACGCATGAACACTACTTTCATTTCTATTTTGTATTTAATGAAATCATAATGATATAAAGGTATATTATAATTCCAGTATAATATCATATATAATATCATTTACTTCATCTTTTATACATCCCACATATGGGATTAACGATTCAAATCACTTTGAGGGGGCGGTAGTCCGCACTTCCTAAAATGAAAATATCGCGTTTACCCATAATGGAAACAATAAAGGTATGACATAAATGAAAAATACAGAACCTTAAGTAAAACACAAACATATAATATATCATATAAATATAGTGACATCTTAATTTCCACCTTTGATGGTGTTATATGAGTGTTGAACAATCATCGTTTCGTGAGGCAGAAATTCTCCATCCACAGAAACAATATGTTCTTTAACCATTAGATGTAGGTGTGTGTAATTGTAGCTCGAATAACTCTTATAAAAACATCCTATTATATTGAGGATACTGGTGTTGTTATAAAAGAAAGAATAAAAAGAGTTTAGAGGGTTGGACAATCAAAATAATACAAAACAACATAAGAGAAGACATTACCTTAAAATCGGGTAACTCAATTGATTTGAGCCAAAGGCTTCCTTGGGAAGACTTATGCCCAAAGTGAGGCTTCTAGGAGTAAGTGAGGGAAGTTGGGAGAGTATTTGGGTAGTGGTGGCCGAGCCAAAAGGCTTTGAAAGTATGAGTGAGGTGGTAGTGGTGGGGGCCTTTTATAAGTGGAGAGGAGGGGCACTCTTGGAAAGTAATGAAATGTTACTTTATTATATAATGAGTTTCGGAATTTAAAGGTCCCACACTTATATATTTATAGTATAAGGTGATAAGGGTTCGAAATATACTCATCCAATAGGTTTTTGACAAGTGTAAGCCTTTTATTTTACATTATCTTTTCATTTTATTTAAATCGTTAATTAATGAGGTAATTACTGCATCATCATGGTGTCATAAATAATTTATTTATTTAATGTCTAAAAATTATAAAAAAATATCATTATGTAAGAAATTCTTTTAGATTTCTAATTAATATTTATAGTAAAAAATAGGACTTATATAACATCATTTACAAATTGTTTTAGTAAAACAACTTATGTTTGTGACATTTTTATTTTAACTTTAAATAAAAGTTATTTATGTCATGTTCCTACCAAAGTGGATCTATGGGGTCCCAAAGTTGACCCATGGATTGTCTTGGTCGTCCATGACACATCCAATAGGGTTAGGAAAAGTTTAACGGTATTTTCATATTTTTATAATATCATTTTTACCATAAATTTCACTAATTACCTTTAATCGCGATTAATTAAACTTAAAAGTTACTATTCACCAAAAATTATTTTCATCCCATTGAACCACATTTTACTTCCTAATGACAACCATGTATGTCGGATTTTTGAAAATCAAATCACAGAAGTGGTAATGTTTCATTTAAACGAAAAATCAGTTTTTTAACAACCACTTAGGGGTTTCACTATTCATCAAAAATTGATGTTTTTCAGAACAATGCCAACATTTCACCCTAAGCTATAATTGATATTCCGAATCCAAAAATGATATCTATTTTAAAAAATTACAAAAATATAAGTTGCATTAATTAATTTTATAATTAATTCCCGTTGTCACAACAAATAGCGTGTTTTTAAGAAACAATATATATCAAAATATTGACAATTGTTTATGTCCAATTTCAAAGTGAAATTAATTCTAATGACCACCATTGGATAAAATAGTAAAAATAGATTCTAATTATATATTAAAACCACTCAATAGTATAATTTATCACTATAAAATACTTTGATTAAAAAAAGTTTTTTTATGTATTTTTCACAATTCATAAAAATTGGAAGTTCTTAGAAAATTACGAAAAATTCAACTTTGGATAATTTCGATATTACGAATACAAAAATGAAGTCCATTTTGAAATATAAAATTTCTATAATTTTAAAAAGTGGTTATTACTATTCAAAACGGCTACTTTGATTAGTTGTGGTGTGTGTTAGAACTCGATGTTGCGTACAATACAAGCTATTGAATTATTGAATGAGAAGAGTATCGTGGAAGCTCGGGGTGTTACATTCTCCCCTCCTTTAAAAAATTGCGTCCTCGCAATTTGAAATTTTTCTTTGAAAATAAAAGGCTGAAAATAGAAAATACCTTTGTGGAAAACCCACATCGGAAATAAGGTTAATAAGAATATAACATTAAAAGAAAGAAAGAGAAGTACAAAGGTCACCCGAGATAGCCCATAGTAGGATTCTATGAAAATATGGATATGGAGGAGAAACAAACCATAAAGGTCTGATGGAGAGTTGTAGAAAACAGGATTAGGAGAATGTTTACCATAAGAAAATCACAAACTTGTGATTGGTTAAACGGTCATTGAATCTCCAGTTGGAAAAGTTAACCGACAACATTTTTGTTTTAAGTTACCTTTAATAAAGTTGAGGAATTTATTTAAGAGATTTACTAAGAAAATAAGCAAATATACTTACTTGTCATATAGGCTTTCATTCTTTAATAAATTTTTACCACGAACCCATCTTTCACTCTAAAAGGTAATAGAACTCAAAAATATTCTATTTATCCTAATTGTATAAGGTTACAAATATTAACACATACCGTTTAGATTAGTAAAACTATTTTGTAATAACCAGGGACTTCTTGTAGGCTAGTGGTAGGTAATAAAGGCATGTCGCACTATGGTTGTGGGTTTGATTCCTGCAGCTTTGTCCAACACGACGGGTTATGCCCCACCCTGCAGGTTATCCTTTTCCTAAAACTATAGTAATCCAAAAAATAATCTTCAGAAATTTTTTAACCTTGAATAATACTATCCAAGGTTCAACTTAATCCATTCCAACCAATTTATTTTTCCAAAATACCTCTGTCCAAACTTTCTCTAAAGGGTCCTTGAATTCCAAAATCAATTGTAACATTAGATTCCCTAAACAATGTAAAGTTTCTCTTATTGTCACTTACTAAAAATATGATTTCCTTAATCATATTAAAACCTTAATGATAACAACAAGTACTGCAATACAATATTTATATATATCACATTATTTTTATAACCAGAATATAATCCTTGAGTCCAAAAGCACCAATACATTAATTATTCAACTTCATCTGTAGTAATAGCATAAGACTGTCCTTGATCCCTTGGCCTTTTCTGAGGTAAGTTTCTCGGACGCTTAAAACATTCATTTGAATAATGACCCATTTCCCTACAATTGTAGCATTCAACATTGATAACCTCTTTCTTTCCCTTGAAATCACGCACCTGGTGACCTTTCCCCCCACATTTATAACAAACTCCAATTCCTTTTAGGCACATACCAGGATGATTCTTCCCGCAATTATCACATAATGGAAAATCCTTCTTTCCCTTTTTCCCTTTATCCATCTCTTCTTCCACCGTTCTCTTCTTCTCTTGCTTTACTTTATTGTCATAAGACTTAGAGAATTCTTTTTCTGTCTTGATAGCACACAAGACTATATCTCCATATGTTGAGAAAGATTGTGATACTAAATCTCGATGGAGAAATGGTTTTAACCCATCAAAGAAATGCTCAATCTTACTTCTTGGGTTACGTATATAGTCTACAGCATGCCTCGCTAACCTGGTAAAGTTAGCCTCATACATTGCGACATTCTCATCCTCATTTTGTCTCAGACTCAGAAATTGCCTTTCCATATCTGCTCGATGGTCACGAGGAAAATATTTTTCTAAGAAAATCTCTTTCAACTCCCTCCGTTCCATATTCGATACTTCATCATCTTCCTTTGTTTTTTGAATCAGCGACCACCACTAATCGGCATCTCCAGTGAGGCGGTAGACTGCCATGACAACCTTTTCCCTTTCGCTACTCCCCAAGGCATGAAATATTTTCTCTAAGGAGTTTATCCATTGCTCAGCTACTAATGGATTTGTACCCCCATTAAATGTTGGTGGTTGTTGCCTCATGAAGCGGTCTAACATTGATCCTCCATGTTGCGGACCAGGGTGATCCATAGGAGTAAGGTTATTATTCATAACCTAAGTGAGTTGTCCAAGTATGGTAATAAGTTGATCAGCACCAGTTGTATCTCCAGATCCATAATAATTATCTTGAGCAGGAGGGAAATCCCTACACGGAGTGCATGCATTGATACCATTTCCATTCCTTCTACTAGGTGCCATTTCTAAACAATGGCATAAACTAGATTAGTTTATTAATCAAAATACATAATTCCATAATTATAAAATACTTAACATAAATTGAACTAATTATGGATATAATCAATAATCATAAAAATGTTTTTTTGAGGATGTATATACTCATACCCCTTCATAGTGGTTTGTAAATAAAACGAGAATTATCATAAGCATATCCCCCGGGAGTGTCGTAACCAATAGTGAAGCAAAGCCCGTTGTCGTGCACCAGTTCCCGTTTGAGTCTAGCGCAAACCGGTGTTTTTGCGTTTTACCCCTAGGTACATCTGTGCCAGAGCCACCTCTACCTGCTCGTATCCAGACATGGATGTATTGCTTGGAAAACTCACAACATCTCTATAATACCAAAATTCTAGGAAGTTATTCAATACTAATCCTGAAAGTCTCTCTTTGGGATATGTGCTCTAATCAGAGTTTATCTAAATCTAGCTTCTGTGGATAGTACTAAACTGCCTCTGATGCCAACTTTAATGCATCGACCCTAGCTACCCAGAGTCGGTGCATTACTTCGTAACATTGGCATGATCACAAAAGATCAAGTCTCGAAAGTCCGATTAGTTTAGTAGCCTTGGAAACACTAGATACATTCATAAATGTTACATTAAATCATAAAGTGAAAATCTACAATAACAAAGTCTCCATAGTCCACACTCATATCCTCTTCTGAATATCCCTGCAAGTCATTCATAAAATACTTCTTCACATCCTGGAAAATATTAAAACATTGAAAGGGGTGAGCTCAGATGATCAGTAAGGATAATAATATAGCGGAAGCTTTCATAAATAAACATTAACATTTAAGTCAATGTATAACTAAAACAAAATCCTTTTAAACATGAACATCAGCATAATATGGCAAAATTAAAATGAGATAATTCCATTTAATTATTCACATGGATATTCTACTGGTCGAATAATCACATGCAATATGAATAAGCACTTTCATAATGATGGAATGCATAATGCCAGACTATCATAACCACGTAGCCAAGGCCTCGTTCCAAGACCACAAATAAGATTTTGTCAAGGCCTCATGCCAAGACACTTGTTTGTCTCATGAGACCTACCGATGCATCGAGGATCTATAGCGGGCTCCACCCATCACTTATTATATAAGGCCCCAGCCTTAAACCTTACTTATTCTTGAGTTATTACAAGATTACACATTGAGGATCTTTTCGGGTTTAGAGTTTTAGAGAATTAGATCATAAAACTTGCATTACATTCCACATATAAACAAAGTGGTTACATAAAGATAGTATTCTTCTTTCCCATCAATGGAAACACATTTAAAATAAAACATGCATTATTTCTTGACACTTCCTTGACACTATCATCATATCATGTACCTTTCCCTTGACCTGTGAAAAACATTTCAAAAAAACTTGGGATGAGCATAAAAAGCTCAGTATGGGATATAAAAACATGGAAAGGAAACATGAGTTCATATATACATAAGACTGAAATCATACTTTACCCATAAAACATAGGCACTTTAACATACCTCATAAAATCATGAATAAATCATAGAAATCATAAGACATAAAGGTAACTTGAGGCATTCATAACATTCTTACGTAGGGAGTAACCCTCTTGGTTACGTTTGGAATACCCATCACAGTATATTCCCTAAATCTCTTCGGAGAAACCTTAATGTTTCACTCCTTCGCGTTACCCAATGCATTGGATAGCTATATCGGGCTCATCCGCCCTTAGTTTATCACGGAACCACCCGTCTTCATAATAATGCCCAAGAACCATAACATAATCGTATCACATAAAACATGCATAAAGGAAACATAACATTTCCACATTTCAATCACAAGATATCAATACAACACATCGATATAATAAAAATGTTATGAAAACCGTTTTTAATACCAAAGTAAAACATGGTATTTATTTTTCATTTAAAAAAAGGGTATGACTTGTAGAGGAAGCTGAAACTCAAATAACGGTCACGGTGGCGGAGAAGTCGTTGTCGCCGCATACGTACGACAAAAACATTCCCTTTTGTCGTTTAGTAAACTCTTCGTATAAATAAGATTCCTTTTGAATAAAATTAAAAGTCAAAGGGGTTTATACACCGTATAAAACAAAGTTGTGTATAAAATAAAATATGCCACAATGAAAGGAGATTGAGACGAAGTCCCATACCTCGTATCCGACTTGACCCGACCGTTCTTTAATCTCCTGAATAATAAACTTGAGTTAATCTCTATTTGCTTAAGAACCTTTTCCAAGTTCATTATTCCTTTTATACCATGTTATGAACATCATGTAATCATTTAAGTTAATAATGGTCATTTTGTCGGTATTTGGTTCTTAAGTCAAAAATAGGCTTCTTACACTTACATGTTGTTAATTTGGTCAAAGGTTCGTTATATCCAGAATGATATTAATGATTTGGATAACATATATATCATATATATTCATCATATACATGTATTTATAATATTACATCACATTTAGAGGTAAGAAATGAAATGCACCGTTCATGGAGACGGTAAGTCGTACGTACGCATGAACGCTACTTCCATTTATATTTCGTATTTTCTGGAATGGAATCATAATGATATAAGCGTATATTATAATTCCAGTATAATAACATATATAATATCATTAACTTTATCCTTTACACATCCCACATATGGTATTAACGAATCAAATCACTTTCAGGGGGCGGTAGTCCGCACTTCCTAAAATGAAGATATCGTGTTTACCCATAATGGGAACCATAAAGGTATGCCCAAAATGAAAAAAAAACAGAAGATTAAGGAAAAAATAAACATATTATATATCATATTTAAAAATAGTGACATCATAATGGCCACCTTTGAAGGTGTTAAATGAGTATTGAACAATCATCGTTTCGGGAGGCAGAATTTCGCCATCCAGGGAAACCGTATGTTCTTTAACCATTTGATGTAGTTTTGTGAGAGTGTAGCTCAAATAAATATTATAACAACATCCTTGTATATTGCAGATACTGGTGTTGTTACAAAATAAGTAAATAAAATGAGTTTAGGGGGTTGGAGAAGAAAAATAAAACAAATGAACATGAGAGAATGAATTGCCTTTAAAAGTGTAACTCCTTTTGATTTGAGCCTAAAGGCTTCCTTTGAAAGGATTCTTCCCAAAGGGAATCCTATATGATGAGTAGAGGGATGTGGAGAGAGTAAATGGGAAGGTTTTGGCCGAGCCAAAGGCTTGAGGAGTGTGTGAAATGAGGTAGAGGTGGGGGCCTTTTATAAGAGGAGAGGAGGGGCACTTTTGGAAAGTAAAGAAATATAACTTTATTTGAAAATGTGTTTCGGTTTCAAAAGGTCCCACATTGATATAATTCGTGGATAAGGTGAAAAGGGTTCGAAATACACTCATCCAATTGGTTTCGTCCATGTGTAGTTCATAGATTTTACATTATCTTTCCATTTTATTTAAATCGTCAAATAATGATGTCATCGCTGCATCATTATTATGTCATAAATAATTTAATTTATTTAATGTCTAAAAATCATAAAAAAAATACTATGATGTAGGAAATATTTTTATATTTCCAATGACTATTTATAATCAAATATCTGATCTTTATATCCCCATGTGAAAATTGTTTTCGTAAAATGTATTATGTTTGTGTCATTTTTACTTTAACATTTAATAAAAAGTTATTTATGTCATTTCCCAACCAAATGTCTCCATGGGGTCCCCAAGTTGACCCATGGCTTGTCTTGGTCGGCCATGACACAACCAATAAGGTTGGGACATGTGTCTAGGTCATTTCATATTATTAAAGCATTATTTATACCTTAAACTACACTAATTACCAGTAATCGCGATTAAAAACTTAATAAGTTACTATTCACCAAAAAATTATTTTAATCTCATTGAACCAAATTTTACTTCTTAATGACAACCATGTACGTCGGATTTTCAAAATTCAATACACATTAGTGGTAAACTTTAATTTAACTGAAAAATCAGTTTGCTTGATTACCACTTAGTGGTCTCACTATTCATCAAAAATTGATGTTTTTCAGAAAATTACCAAAAATTCACCCTAAGCTATATTTGATAATCCGAATTCAAAAATGAATTCTATTTTGCAAAATTCAAATCATATAAGTCACATTAATTAATTTAATAATTAATTCCCGCTGCCAGAGTAAATAGCGTGTTTTTACAAAACAATAAGTATCAAAAGATTGACACTAGTTTAAGTCTAATTTCAAAGTGAAATTGATTCCAATGACCACCATTGGATAAAATGGTAAAAATATATTCTAATTTCACTTCAAAACCAATTCAAAACATAATCTAATAATATAAATAAATTAGATTAAAAAGCAGTTTTGATGTAAAATGCAGTATTTTTCACTATTCATTAAAAAATGAACATTGTCAGAAAAATACCAAAAATTCACACAAGGTAAATTTTGATGTCCCAATCATAAAGAATAAGTTTATTTTGACAAACATAGTTTATAAAATTTTCAAAAGAAAGATTCAAAAATGGTTTTCCATCAAAAGGAAGTAAAACAATCTTATAAGAATATTAGTTTATTCCATGCATAAGATTGTATTTATTTTCATTTTAAGCCTCTAAAACACTATCTTAATCATTAATAGACATGGATAAAAATATCTATTATTCATTACTTACTTGGGATGTTACATCCTTCCCCCCTTTAGAAAAATGCGTCCCCGCAATTTATTTACTTATCGAATAAATGGGGGTACTTATCCCTCATTGCATTTTCAGATTCCCATGTTGCCTCTTCAATCATGTGGTTTTTCCACAAAACCTTTACCAGGTGAATCACCTTATTCCGTAACACTTGCTCCCTGTGGTCAATAATCTGGACCGGTTGTTCCTCATAAGATAGGTTCTCTTCTAGCTGAACTACCTCTGGACTCAAAACATGAGATGGATCTGGCATATACTTTCTCAACATTGAAATGTGAAAAACATTGTGTACCTGTGATAAACTAGGAGGTAAAGCCACTCGGTATGCAACTGATCCAACTCTCTCCAGAATTTCGTATGGTCCAATGAACCTTGGACTCAACTTTCCTTTCTTACCAAATCTCATCACACTTTTCCAAGGAGAAACCTTGAGAAAAACATGATCACCTACCTCGAAAGATAGATCCTTCCTCCGGTTATCCGCATAACTCTTCTGTCTGCTCTGAGCTGTTCTCATGTGTTTCTAAATAAACTGAACTTTTTCTGCCATCTCTTCTACCAATTCTGGTCCCATCAACTTCCTTTCACCCACTTCATCCCAGAAAGATGGAGTTCGACACCGCTTCCCATATAATTCCTGAAATGGTGCCATCTGTATACTGGAATGAAAACTGTTATTATATGAAAACTCAACCAAAGAAAGATGTTGGTACCAACTTCCCGGATAATCCATAGAAAAAGCTCGTATCATATCCTCCAATGTCTGAATTGTTCGTTCTGACTACCCATCTGATTGAGGATGAAAAGCTGTACTAAAATTTAATTCAGTACCCAACGACTTCTGAAGGACTTTCCAAAAGTTAGAAGTAAACCTGAGATCACGATCCGATACAATAGAGAAAGGAACTCCATGTAACCTGACTATCTCTTTAAGATACAAACGGGAAAGTTGATCAAGATAGAAAGTATCTCGTATAGCAAGGAAATTAGCAGATTTGGTCAAGCGATCAATAATAACCCAGATTACATTATTACCTCGAGATGTCTTCGGTAATCCAACAACAAAGTCCATGGATATATTCTCCCATTTCCACTCTGGCACTGGTAAAGGCTGAAGCATCCCTTTCAGTAACTGCCGCTCTGCTTTAACCTGCTGACAAGTCAAACACTTCACAGTAAAATCAGCAATATCTCTTTTCATTCCATCCCACCAATAATACTCCCGCAGATCCTTATACATCTTAGTACTGCGCGGATGAACTGAAAACGGAGAACTATGAGCTTCACATAACAACTCTCTCTTCAACTGTGAATCACAAGGCACACACAATCTCTTCCCAAATCTCAAAACACAATCATTATCAAAGTTGAATTCAGGCAGCTTACCTTTCTGAACCAGCTTTACCTTTTTCTGCAACTCACTATCTTGCTTCTGTGCTTGCTTGATTCTATCTGATAGAGAAGATCTCACTGATACCTGAAACAAAACAGAAGGACTTCCTGGACCAACAACTTCTAAGACAAAGTTCATCAAATCGTTAACCAAAGGATCACGTTCCAACCGCAACATTGTTAATGAAGCATTACTTTTTCGACTCAAAGCATCAGCCACTTTATTTGCTTTTCCCGGATGGTAATGAATTGTACAATCATAATCCTTGATTAATTCCAGCCATCTCCTTTGTCTCATGTTTAACTCTTTCTGAGTGAATATATACTTTAAACTTCTGTGATCGGTATATATTTCACACTTTACTCCATACAAATGATGCCTCCAAATTTTTAAAGCAAAAACAACAGCAGCTAATTCCAAATCATGTGTAGGGTAATTTACCTCATGAGTTTTCAACTGTCGTGAAGCATAAGCAATTACCTGATCATTCTGCATTAGGATGCAACCAAGTCCTTTCAATGAATCATCACTGTACATAACAAACTCACCATTCCGGGAAGGTAGTTCCAAAACTGGAGTATTCACCAATCTTCTTTTCAATTCCTGAAAACAATCATCACATTCTTTTGTCCAGATAAACTTAACACCCTTCCGAGTTAGCTTAGTCATTGGACTAGATAACCGTGAAAAATTTCTAACAAACCTTCGGTAATAGCCCGCCAAACCAAGGAATCTACGAATCTCAGTTACATTTTTGGGTCTTGGCCATTCTTCCACAACTTTTGTTTTTGCAGGATCAACAGTTATTCCATCTTTAGAAACAATGTGACCAAGGAAAGAAATTTGTTGCAACCAAAACTCACACTTGCTGAATTTCCCATACAGTTTCTTTTCTTTTAAGGTTTGCAAGATAACCCTTAAATGTCTTTCATGCTCCTCTTTACTTTTATAAAACACCAAAATATCATCAATGAAAACCACCACAAACTTATCCAAGAACTCATGGAAAGTTCTATTTATTAAGTTCATGAATATAGAAGGTGCATTGGTTAGCCCAAAAGGCATTACTACAAATTCATAATGGCCATATCTCGTACGGAACGCGGTCTTCGGAATATCTGGCTCCTTTACCATCGGCTGATGGTACCCCGATCTCAAGTCAATCTTTGAAAAAAACTGAGCTCCCTAGAGCTGATCAAACAAATCATCGATATGAGGCAAAGGATATTTGTTCTTAACAGTGATATTATTCAAGGATCTATAATCAACGCAAAGTCTCATAGAACCATATTTCTTTTTAAAAAATAAAACAGTAGCACCCCATGGTGATGTTCTAGGTCTAATGAAACCTTTCTCTAATAAATCTTGCAATTGTTCCTTCAACTCTAAAAGTTCAATTTGTGCCATTCGATAAGGGGGTTTTGAAATTGGCTTAGCATCAGGAACTAAGTCAACAGTAAACTCAACTTCCCGATCTGGTATTATTCCAGGCAACTCATTAGGAAAAACATCAGGATACTCATTTACCACTGGCACATCATTAATCTGAACAGTTCCTTTATTTTCAACGACGTGTGCAAGGTAACATTCATTTCCATCTTTTACAAGTTTCTCGGCCTCTTGATATGTTATCAAAAGTAAGGGTTCATTCTTGTAAAGAAACTAAAAGTTGTTCTGAAAATAAACTTCTTTAGCTCTACAGTCAATCTTAGCATGGTAAATAGAGAGCCAATCCATACCCAGGACAACATCAAACTCTATTAGAGGTAGAAAAATAAGGTTTGCAAGTAGGTTCTTTCCATAGATAAGGATAGGAAGATTCTTATAAATTCTTTTTCCCTCGACATTTCCCCCAGGTGTTTTTACCAAAAGTTCATGAGTCATTTCTTGAGATGGTATTCCCATTTTACTAGAAAAGGTTTCAGAGATGAAAGAATGTGTGCCCCCGAATCAAACAACACACTGGCATAATCTGAAAAAACAAACAAAGTACCTGATACAACTTCATTTGATGGCCCGACATCTGCTGAAGTAGTTGCAAAGGATTTCACCACCCCTTTCTGCTTGTAGTCTAACTGCTTCCCATCACTCAAGCTCCTTGTCGGACACTCGTTTGCATAGTGACCCATCTCATTGCACTTATAACATTTCACTAACTGTAAATCAAATTTGTTCTTACCTTCACCTTGATCCTTTTTAGTGCAATCACGTGCCTTATGTCCCATCTTACTACATCGGTAGCACTTCCCAAAATTCATAAGACATTCCCCAGCATGCCTTTTCCCACATTTATCACAAACTGGAAACTTAGTTCTCTTACCATCAGACTTTTTTGAAGAATTCTTACCTTTCTCCTGCCACCTTGGTCTCTTCTTCTGCTGGTTGTTATAGAAAACTTGGTCATAGAAAAACTCCATTTCCACCTTCTCAGCACATCGAAAAAGCTTTTCATAACTTTTAAACTCACGAGAAGCTAATGCCCTTCGATATTTTGGCTTTAATCCTGAGTAAAAACGATTTATTTTACTATCAAGGTCCCGGATAAAATTTGGAGCATACCTTGCCAATCGAGTGAACCTTTCTTCATAGGCAGCCACTGAGTCTTACTCTTGCCTCAATTCCAAGAATTTCTTTTCCATCCTAAGTAGAACAGCCTTAGGAAAATACTTCTCAAGAAACATACCTTTGAATTCATCCCAGTCAAGAGCATCAATCTCATCGGCGTCCCTGATATTTTTAACCATATACCACCACTGATCTGCTTCACCCTCCAAACGGTAAATAGCAAGACTAACCTTTTGATTGTCTGAACACCCCATGACATCAAAAATCTTATCCAGTGCTTTAATCCACCCTTCAGCTAGCACAGGGTCAGATGATCCTCTGAATGATGGTGGATGTTGCCTCATGAAATGTTCCACCACTGACATGTTCCTATGCGGTTGGTCTGGCTGATCTCGTGTATGGATACCACAGCCATTTATCGCTTGAGTCAACTGCGCCATTACTGCAACAAACTGTTCAGTTCCAATTCCGACCATTTCTGGATGCTGATTTGGAAGGTTATTTCCTTCTGTATGCCTTCCTAGCACTGCTTCCCTGTTTCCTCTGCGGAAAAGCATTCTGAAAAAACATGTCTTAGATGAAGCAACATGGTAATCTTTAAATGCTATATCATTTCGAAAAAAAAATATTTTTGGATAATCATTTAATATAATTCTAACTCCTAAAGTTATCTAAACCGACCTTTAATACCAACTATAAGGCCCCAGCCTTAAACCTTACTTAATCTTGAGTTATTACAAGATTACACATTGAGTATCTTTTCGAGTTTAGAGTTTTAGAGAATTAGATCATAAAACTTGCATTACATTCCACATATAAACAAAGTGGTTACATAAAGATAGTATTCTTCTTTCCCATCAATGGAAACACATTTAAAATAAAACATGAATTATTTCTTGACACTTCCTTGACACTATCATCATATCATGTACCTTTCCCTTGACCTGTGAAAAACATTTCAAAAAAACTTGGGATGAGCATAAAAAGCTCAGTATGGGTTATAAAAACATGGAAAGGAAACATGAGTTCATATATACATAAGACTGAAATCATACTTTACCCATAAAACATAGGCACTTTAACATACCTCATAAAATCATGAATAAATCATAGAAATCATAAGGCATAAAGGTAACTTGAGGCATTCATAACATTCTTACGTAGGGAGTAACCCTCTTGGTTACGTTTGGAATACCCATCACAGTATATTCCCTAAATCTCTTCGGAGAAACCTTAACGTTTCACTCCATTGCGTTACCCAATGCATTGGAGAGCTATATCGGGCTCACCCGCCCTTAGTTTATCACGGAACCACCCGTCTACATAATAATGCCCAAGAACCATAACATAATCGTATCACATAAAACATGCATAAAGGAAACATAACATTTCCACATTTCAATCACAAGATATCAATACAACACATCGATATAATAAAAACGTTATGAAAACCATTTTTCATACAAAAGTAAAACATGGTATTTATTTTTCATTTAAAAAAAGGGTATGACTTGTAGAGGAAGCTGAAACTCAAATAATGGTCACGACGGCGGAGAAGTCGTTGTCGCCGCATACGTACGACAAAAACATTCCCTTTTGTCGTTTAGTAAACTCTTCGTATAAAAAATATTCCTTTTGAATAAACGTAAAAGTCAAAGGGGTTTATACACCGTATAAAAGAAAGTTGTGTATAAAATAAAATATTCCTCAATGAAAGGATATTGAGACGAAGTCCCATACCTCATATCCGACTTGACCCAACCGTTCTTTAATCTCCTGAATAATAAACTTGAGTTAATCTCTATTTGCTTAAGAACCATTTCCAAGTTCATTATTCTTTTTATACCATGTTATGAACATCATGTAATCATTTAAGTTAATAATGTTCATTTTGTCGGTATTTGGTTCGTAAGTCAAAAATAGACTTCTTACACTTACATGTTGTTAATTTGGTCAAAGGTTCGTTATATCCAGAATGATATTAATGATTTGGATAACATATATATCGTATATATTCATCATATACATGTATTTATAATATTACATCACATTTAGAGGTAAGAAATGAAATGCACTGTTCATGGAGACGGTAAGCTGTACGTACGCTTGAACGCTACTTCCATTTCTATTTCGTATTTTCTGGAATGGAATAATAATGATATAAGCATATATTATAATTCCAGTATAATAACATATATAATATCATTAACTTTATCCTTTACACATCCCACATATGGTATTAACGAATCAAATCACTTTCAGGGGGCGGTAGTCCGCACTTCCTAAAATGAAGATATCGTGTTTACCCATAATGGGAACAATAAAGGTATCCCCAAAATGAAAAAAAACAGAAGCTTAAGGAAAACATAAACATATTATATATCATATATAAAAATAGTGACATCATAATGGCCACCTTTTAAGGTGTTAAATGAGTATTGAACAATCATCGTTTCGGGAGGCAGAATTTCGCCATCCACGGAAACCGTAAGTTCTTTAACCATTTGATGTAGTTGTGTGAGAGTGTAGCTCAAATAAATATTATAAAAACATCCTTGTATATTGAAGATTCTGGTGTTGTTACAAAATAAGTAAATAAAAAGAGTTTAGGGGGTTGGAGAAGCAAAATAAAACAAATGAACATGAGAGAATGAATTACCTTTAAAAGTGTAACTCCTTTTGATTTGAGCCTAAAGGCTTCCTTTGAAAGGATTATGCCAAAAGGGAATCCTCTAGGATGAGTAGAGGGATGTGGAGAGAGTAAATGGGCAGGGTTTGGCCGAGCCAAAGGCTTGAGGAGTGTGTGAAATGAGGTAGAGGTGGGGGCCTTTTATAAGAGGAGAGGAGGGGAACTTTTGGAAAGTAAAGAAATATTACTTTATTTGAAAATGTGTTTCGGTTTCAAAAGGTCCCACATTGATATAATTCGTGGATAAGGTGATAAGGGTTAGAAATCCACTCATCCAATTGGTTTTGGCCATGTGTAGTTCATAGATTTTACATTATCTTTCCATTTTATTTAAATCGTCAAATAATGATGTCATCGCTGCATCATTATTATGTCATAAATAATTTAATTTATTTAATGTATAAAAATCATAAAAAAATACTATGATGTAGGAAATCTTTTTAGCTTTCCAATGACTATTTATAATCAAATATCTGATCTTTATAACCTCATGTGAAAATTGTTTTTGTAAAACGTATTATGTTTGTGTCATTTTTACTTTAACATTTAATAAAAAGTTATTTTTGTCATTTCCCAACCAAAATGTATCCATGGGGTCCCCAAGTTGACCCATGGATTGTCTTGGCCGGCCATGACACAACCAATAAGGTTGGGACATGTTTCTAGGTCATTTCATATTATTAAAGCATTATTTATACCTTAAACTACACTAATTACCACTAATCGCGATTAAAAACTTAATAAGTTACTATTCACCAAAAAATTATTTTAATCTCATTGAACCAAATTTTACTTCGTAATGACAACCATGTATGTCGGATTTTCAAAATTCAATTCACATTAGTGGTAAACTTTCATTTAACTGAAAAATCAGTTTGCTTGATTACCACTTAGTGGTTTCACTATTCATCAAAAGTTGAAGTTTTTCAGAAAATTACCAAAAATTCACCCTAAGCTATATTTGATATTCCGAATTAAAAAATGAAGTCTATTTTAAAAAATTAAAATCATATAAGTCACATTAATTAATTTAATAATTAATTCCCGTTGCCAGAGCAAATAGCATGTTTTTACAAAACAATAAGTATCAAAAGATTGACACCAGTTTAAGTTTAATTTCAAAGTGAAATTGATTCCAATGACCACCATTGGATAAAATGGTAAAAATATATTCTAATTTCACTTCAAAACCAATTCAAAACATAATCTAATCATATAAATAAATTAGATTAAAAAGCAGTTTTGATGTAAAATGCAGTATTTTTCACTATTCATTAAAAAATGAACATTGTCAGAAAAATACCAAAAATTCACACATGGTAAATTTTGATGTCCCAATCATAAAGAATAAGTTTATTTTGACAAACATAGTTTATAAAATTGTCAAAAGATAGATTCAAAAATGGTTTGCCATCAAAAGGCAGTAAAACAATCTTTTAAGAATATTAGTTTATTCCATGCATAAGATTGTATTTATTTTCATTTTAAGCCTCTAAAACACTATCTTAATCATTAATAGACAATGATAAAAATATCTATTATTCATTACTTACTTGGGATGTTACATCCTTCCCCCCTTTAGAAAATTGCATCCCCGCAATTTATTTTCTTATCGAATAAATGGGGGTACTTATCCCTCATTGCATTGTCAGATTCCCATGTTGCCTCTTCAATCATGTGGTTTTTCCACAAAACCTTTACCTGGTGAATCACCTTATTCTGTAACACTTTCTCCCTGTGGTCAAGAATCTGGACCGGTTGTTCCTCATAAGATAGGTTCTCTTCCAGCTGAACTACCTCTGGACTCAAAACATGAGATGGATCTGGCATATACTTTCTCAACATTGAAATGTGAAAAACATTGTGTACCTGCGATAAACTTAGAGGTAAAGCCACTCGGTATGCAACTGATCCAACTCTATCCAGAATTTCGTATGGTCCAATGAACCTTGGACTCAACTTTCCTTTCTTACCAAATCTCATCACACTTTTCAAAGGAGAAACCTTGAGAAAAACATGATCACCTACCTCGAAAGATAGATCATTCCTCCGGTTATCCGCATAACTCTTCTGCCTGCTCTGAGTTGTTCTCATGTGTTTCTGAATCAGCTGAACTTTTTCTGCCATCTCTTCTACCAATTCTGGTCCCATCAACTTCCTTTCACCCACTTCATCCCAGAAAGCTGGAGTTCAACACTGCTTCCCATATAATGCCTGAAATGGTGCCATCTGTATACTGGAATGAAAACTGTTATTATATGAAAACTCAACCAAAGAAAGATGTTGGTCCCAACTTCCCTGATAATCCATAGAACAAGCTCGTAGCATATCCTCCAATGTATGAATTGTTCATTCTGACTGCCCATCTGATTGAGGATGAAAAGATGTACTAAAATTTAATTCAGTACCCAACGACTTCTGAAGGCCTTTCGAAAAGTTAGAAGTAAACCTGGGATCACGATCCGATACAATGGAGAGAGGAACTCCATGTAACCTGACTATCTCTTTAAGATACAAACGGGAAAGTTGATCAAGAGAGAAAGTATCTCGTATAGCAAGGAAATGAGCAGATTTGGTCAAGAGATCAACAATAACCCAGATTGCATTATAACCTGAAGATGTCTTCGGTAATCCAACAACAAAGTCCATGGATATATTCTCCCATTTCCACTCTGGAACTGGTAAAGGCTGAAGCAACCCTTTCGGTAACTGCCGCTCTGCTTTAACCTACTGACAAGTCAAACACTTCACAGTAAAATCAGCAATATCTCTTTTCATTCCATCCCACCAGTAATACTCCCGCAGATCTCTATACATCTTAGTACTGCCTGGATGAACTGAAAACGAAGAACTATGAGCTTCACATAACAACTCTCTCTTCAACTGTGAATCACAAGCCACACACAATCTCTTCCCAAATCTCAAAACACAATCATTATCAAAGTTGAATTCAGGCAACTTACCTTTCTGAACCAGCTCTACCTTTTTCTGCAACTCACTATCTTGCTTCTGTGCTTTCTTGATTCTATCTGATAGAGAAGCTCTCACTGATACCTGAAACAAAACAGAAGGACTTCCTGCACCAACAACTTCTATTCCAAAGTTCATCAAATCGTTAACCAAAGGATCACGTTCCAACTGCAACATTGTTAATGAAGCATTACTTTTTCGACTCAAAGCATCAGCCACTTTATTTGATTTTCCCGGATGGTAATGAATTGTACAATCATAATCCTTGATTAATTCCAGCCATCTCCTTTGTCTCATGTTTAACTCTTTCTGAGTGAATATATACTTTAAACTTTTGTGATCAGTATATATTTCACACTTTACTCCATACAAATGATGCCTCCAAATTTTTAAAGCAAAAACAACAGCAGCTAATTCCAAATCATGTGTAGGGTAATTTACCTCATGAGTTTTCAACTGTCGTGAAGCATAAGCAATTACCTGATCATTCTGCATTAGGATGCAACCAAGTCCTTTCAATGAAGCATCACTGTATATAACAAACTCACCATTCCTGGAAGGTAGTGCCAAAACTGGAGCATTCACCAATCTTCTTTTCAATTCCTGAAAACAATCATCACATTCTTTTCTCCAGATAAACTTACAACCCTTCTGAGTTAGCTTAGTCATTGGACTAGATAACCGTGAAAAATTTCTAACAAACCTTCGGTAATAGCCCGCCAAACCAAGGAAGCTACGAATCTCAGTTACATTTTTGGGTCTTGGCCATTCTTCCACAACTTTTTTTTTTGCAGGATCAACAGTTATTCCATCTTTAGAAACAATGTGACCAAGGAAAGAAATTTGTTGCAACCAAAACTCACACTTGCTGAATTTCCCATACAGTTTCTTTTATTTTAAGGTTTGAAAGATAACCCTTAAATGTCTTTCATGCTCCTCTTTACTTTTAGAAAACACCAAAATATCATCAATGAAAACCACCACAAACTTATCCAAGAACACATGGAAAATTCTATTCATTAAGTTCATGAATACAGCAGGTGCATTGGTTAGCCCAAAAGGCATTACTACAAATTCATAATGGCCATATCTCGTACGGAACGTGGTCTTCGGAATATCTGCCTCCTTTACCTTCAACTGATGGTACCCCGATCTCAAGTCAATCTTTGAAAAAAACTGAGCTCCCTGGAGCTGATCAAAAAAATCATCGATATGAGGAAAAGGATATTTGTTCTTAACAGTGATATTATTCAAGGCTCTATAATCAATGCAAAGTCGCATAGAACCATCTTTCTTTTTAACAAATAAAACAGGAGCACCCCATGGTGATGTGCTAGGTCTAATGAAACCTTTCTCTAATAAATCTTGCAATTGTTCCTTCAACTCTAAAAGTTCAATTTGTGCCATTCGATAAGGGGGTTTTGAAATTGGCTTAGCATCAGGAACTAAGTCAACAGTAAACTCAACTTCCCAATCTGGTATTATTCTAGGAAACTCATCAGGAAAAACATCAGGATACTCATTTACCACTGGCACATCATTAATCTGAACAGTTCCTTTATTTTCAACGATGTGTGCAAGGTTAAATTCATTTCCATCTTTTACAATTTTCTCGGCCTCTTGATATGTTATCAAAAGTAAGGGTTCATTCTTGTAAACAAACTAAAAGTCTTTCTGAAAAGAAACTTCTTTAGCTCTACAGTCAATCTTAGCATGGTAAATAGCGAGCCAATCCATACCCAGGATAACATCAAACTCTACTAGAGGTAGAAATATAAGTTTTGAAAGTAGGTTCTTTCCACAGATAAGGATATGAAGATTCTTATAAATTCTTTTTCCCTCGACATTTCCCCCAGGTGTTTTTACCAAAAGTTCAGGAGTCATTTCTTGAGATGGTATTCCCATTTTACTAGAAAAGGTTTCAGAGATGAAAGAATGTGTAGACCCCGAATCAAACAACACACTGGCATAATCTGAAAAAACAAACAAAGTACCTGATACAACTTCATTTGATGGCCCGACATCTGCTGAAGTTGTTGCAAAGGATTTCCCCACCCCTTTCTGCTTGTAGTCTAACTGCTTCCCATTACTCAAGCTCCTTGTCGGACACTCGTTTGCATAGTGACCCATCTCATTGCAAATATAACATTTCACTAACTGTAAATCAAATTTGTTCTTACCTTCACCTTGATCCTTTTCAGTGCAATCACGAGCCTTATGTCCCATCTTACCACATCGGTAGCACTTCCCAAAATTCAGAAGACATTCCCCAGCATGCCCTTTGCCACATTTATCACAAACTGGAAACTTAGTTCTCTTACCATCAGACTTTTTTGAAGAATTCTTACCTTTATCCTGCCACCTCGGTCTTTTCTTCTTGCTGGTTGTTATAGAAAACTTGGTCATCGGAAAACTCCATTTCCACCTTCTCAGCTCATCGAACAAGCTTTTCATAAATTTTAAACTCACGAGAAGCTAATGCCCTTCGATATTTTGGATTTAATCCTGAGTAAAAACGATTGATTTTACTATCAAGGTCCCGGATAAAATTTGGAGCATACCTTGCCAATCGAGTGAACCTTTCTTCATAGGCAGCCACTGAGTCTTCCTCTTGCCTCAATTCCAAGAATTGTTTTTCCATCCTAAGTCGAACAGCCTTAGGAAAATACTTCTCAAGAAACAAACCTTTGAATTCATCCCAGTCAAGAGCATCAATCTCATCGGCGTCCCTGATATTTTTAACCATAGACCACCACTGATCTGCTTCACCCTCCAAACGGTAAATAGCAAGACTAACCTTTTGATTGTCTGAACACCCCATGACATCAAAAATCTTCTCTAGTGCTTTAATCCACCCTTCAGCTAGCACAGGGTCAGATGATCCTCTGAATGATGGTGGATGTTGCCTCATGAAATGTTCCACCACTGACATGTTCCTCTGCGGTTGGTCTGGCTGATCTCGTGTATGGATACCACCACCATTTATCGCTTGAGTCAACTGCACCATTACTGCAACAAACTGTTCAGTTCCATTTCCGACCATTTCTGGATGTTGATTCGGAAGGTTATTTCCTTCTGTATGCCTTCCTAGCACTGCTTCCCTGTTTCCTCTGCGGAAAACCATTCTGAACAAACATGTCTTAGATGAAGCAACATGGTAATCTTTAAATGCTATATCATTTCGAAAAAAAATATTTTTGGATAATCATTTAATATAATTCTAACTCCTAAAGTTATCTAAACTGACCATTGATACCAACTATAAGGCCCTAGCCTTAAACCTTACTTAATCTTGAGTTATTACAAGATTACACATTGAGTATCTTTTCGGGTTTAGAGTTTTAGAGAATTAGATCATAAAACTTGCATTACATTCCACATATAAACAAAGTGGTTACATGAAGATAGTATTCTTCTTTCCCATCAATGGAAACACATTTAAAATAAAACATGTATTATTTCTTGACACTTCCTTGACACTATCATCATATCATGTACCTTTCCCTTGACCTGTGAAAAACATTTCAAAAAAACTTGGGATGAGCATAAAAAGCTCAGTATGGGTTATAAAAACATGGAAAGGAAACATGAGTTCATATATACATAAGACTGAAATCATACTTTACCCATAAAACATAGGCACTTTAACATACCTCATAAAATCATGAATAAATCAAAGAAATCATAAGACATAAAGGTAACTTGAGGCATTCATAACATTCTTACGTAGAGAGTAACCCTCTTGGTTACGTTTGGAATACCCATCACAGTATATTCCCTAAATCTCTTCGGAGAAACCTTAACGTTTCACTCCTTCACGTTACCCAATGCATTGGAGAGCTATATCGGGCTCACCCGCCCTTAGTTTATCACGGAACCAACCATCTTCATAATAATGCCCAAGAACCATAACATAATCGTATCACATAAAACATGCATAAAGGAAACATAACATTTCCACATTTCAATCACAAGATATCAATACAACACATCGATATAATAAAAATGTTATGAAAACCATTTTTAATACCAAAGTAAAACATGGTATTTATTTTTCATTTAAAAAAAAGGGTATGACTTGTAGAGGAAGCTGAAACTCAAATAACGGTCACGGTGGAGGAGAAGTCGTTGTCGCTGCATACGTACGACAAAAACATTCCCTTTTGTCGTTTAGTAAACTCTTCGTATAAAAAAGATTCATTTTGAATAAATTTAAAAGTCAAAGGGGTTTATACACCATATAAAAGAATGTTGTGTATAAAATAAAATATGCCTCTACGAAAGGAGATTGAGACAAAGTCCCATACCTCGTATCCGACTTGACCCGACCGTTCTTTAATATCCTGAATAATAAACTTGAGTTAATCTCTATTTGCTTAAGAACCTTTTCCAAGTTCATTATTCCTTTTATACCATGTTATGAACATCATGTAATCATTTAAGTTAATAATGTACATTTTGTCGGTATTTGGTTCTTAAGTCAAAAATAGACTTCTTACACTTACATGTTGTTAATTTGGTCAAAGGTTCATTATATCCAGAGTGATATTAATGATTTGGATAACATATATATCATATATATTCATCATATACATGTATTTATAATATTACATCACATTTATAGGTAAGAAATGAAATACACCGTTCATGGAGACGGTAAGCCGTACGTACGCTTGAACGCTACTTCCATTTCTATTTCGTATTTTCTGGAATGGAATCATAATGATATAAGCGTATATTATAATTTTAGTATAATAACATATATAATATCATTAACTTTATCCTTTACACATCCCACATATGGTATTAACGAATCAAATCACTTTCAGGGGGCGGTAGTCCGCACTTCCTAAAATGAAGATATCGTGTTTACCCATAATGGGAACCATAAAGGTATTCCCAAAATGAAAAAAAACAGAAGCTTAAGGAAAACATAAACATATTATATATCATATATAAAAATAGTTACATCATAATGGCCACCTTTGAAGGTGTTAAATGAGTATTGAACAATCATCGTTTCGGGAGGCAGAATTTCGCCATCCACGGAAACCGTATGTTCTTTAACCATTTTATGTAGTTGTGTGAGAGTGTAGCTCAAATAAATATTATAAAAATATCCTTGTATATTGAAGATACTGGTGTTGTTACAAAATAAGTAAATAAAAAGATTTTAGGGGGTTGGAGAAGCAAAATAAAACAAATGAACATGAGAGAATGAATTACCTTTAAAAGTGTAACTCCTTTTGATTTGAGCCTAAAGGCTTCCTTTGAAAAGATTCTGCCAAAAGGGAATCCTCTAGGATGAGGAGAGGGATGTCGAGAGAGTAAATTGTCAGGGTTTGGCCGAGCCAAAGGCTTGAGGAGTGTGTGAAATGAGGTAGAGTTGGGGGCCTTTTATAAGAGGAGAGGAGGGGCACTTTTGGAAAGTAAAGAAATATTACTTTATTTGAAAATGTGTTTCGGTTTCAAAAGGTTCCACATTGATATAATTCGTGGATAAGGTGATAAGGGTTCGAAATCCACTCATCCGATTGGTTTTGGCAACGTGTAGTTCATAGATTTTACATTATCTTTCCATTTTATTTAAATCGTCAAATAATGATGTCATCGCTGCATCATTATTATGTCATAAATAATTTAATTTATTTAATGTCTAAAAATCATAAAAAAATACTATGATGTAGGAAATCTTTTTAGCTTTCCAATTACTATTTATAATCAAATATCTGATCTTTATAACCCCATGTGAAAATTGTTTTCGTAAAACGTATTATGTTTGTGTCATTTTTACTTTAACATTTAATAAAATGTTATTTATGTCATTTCCCAACCAAAATGTCTCCATGGGGTCCCCAAGTTGACCCATGGCTTGTCTTGGTCGGCCATGACACAACCAATAAGGTTGGGACATGTGTCTAGGTCATTTCATATTATTAAAGCATTATTTATACCTTAAACTACACTAATTACCACTAATCGCGATTAAAAACTTAATAAGTTACTATTCACCAAAAAAATTATTTTAATCTCATTGAACCACATTTTACTTCTTAATGACAACCATGTATGTCGGATTTTCAAAATTCAATACACATTAGTGGTAAACTTTCATTGAACTGAAAAATCAGTTTGCCTGATTACCACTTAGTGGTTTCACTATTCATCAAAAATTGAAGTTTTTCATAAAATTACCAAAAATTCACCCTAAGCTATATTTGATATTCCGAATTCAAAAATGAATTCTATTTTACAAAATTCAAATCATATAAGTCACATTAATTAATTTAATAATTAATTCCCACTGCCAGAGCAAATAGCGTGTTTTTACAAAACAATAAGTATCAAAAGATTGACACCAGTTTAAGTCTAATTTCAATGTGAAATTGATTTCAATGACCACCATTGGATAAAATGGTAAAAATATATTCTAATTTCACTTCAAAACCAATTCAAAAAATAATCTAATCATATAAATAAATTAGATTAAAAAGCAGTTTTGATGTAAAATGCAGTATTTTTCACTATTCATTAAAAATGAACATTATCAGAAAAATACCAAAAATTCATACAAGGTAAATTTTGATGTCCCAATCATAAAGAATAAGTTTATTTTTACAAACATAGTTTATAAAATTGTCAAAAGATAGATTCAAAAATGGTTTGCCATCAAAAGGCAGTAAAACAATCTTTTAAGAATATTAGTTTATTCCATGCATAATATTGTATTTATTTTCATTTTCAGCCTCTAAAACACTATCTTAATCATTAATAGACATGGATAAAATATATATTATTCATTACTTACTTGGGATGTTACATATTAAGTCCAAAGGATTCCTCATATGAATAGGTTTAAACATTTCATAAACCATAACATAATCATATCACATAAAACATGCATAATGGAAACATAAAATTTCCACATTTCAATCACTAGATATCAATACAACATATTGATATAATAAAAACACTTTAGAAACCATTTTTAATACCAAAATAAAAGAAAATTAAAACTTTGTTTTTATTTTTAATTTTAAGAAAAAGTTACGGCTTGTAGAGGAAGTCGAAACCCATATAATGGTTACAGTGGCAGAGAAGTCATTGTCGCCGCATACATACGACAAGAAAAACATTCCTTTTTGTCTTTTAGTAAAATGATTCGTATGAAAATATTCATTTTGAATAAATGAAACAGTCAAAGGGGTTTATACACCATATAAAAGAAATTTTTGTATAAAACAAAATACGCCTCAATGAATGGAGATTGAGACAAAGTACCTTACAAGGATCATTTTTTAAATAAAATAGATCTATTATGTGTATTCACTATAAGTACACATAAATAATGTTCAAATACAAGATAGGACATAATAATATCATGACATAATTTGAAAGTAGGAGACTAACCCAATGAATGGAAATTGGGTTAAGTAGTTCCCTTACCTTGCATCCTGTCTTGACTCGACCGTTCTTTAACCTCCTGAATAATAAACTCGAGTTAATTTATAATTGCTTAAGAACCTTTTTCAAGTTTTTTATTCCTTTTATATCAGTTATTACCATGTTATGAACATTATGTAATTATTTTTGTCAATAACAGTCGTTTTGTCGATCTTTGGTACTTGAGTCAAAAATAAACTTCTTATAATTACATGTTGTTCATTTGGTGAAATATCCATTATATCCAGAATTATATTCATGATATAGATATCATATATCTCATATATATCCAGTATATATATTCATTTATAATATTCCATAATATTTAGAGGTAAGAAATGAAATGCACCATTCATGGAGACGGTAAGTCGTACGTACGCATGAACACTACATTCATTTCTATTTCGTATTTAATGAAATCATAATGATATAAAGGTATATTATAATTCCAGTATAATATCATATATAATATCATTTACTTCATCCTTTATACATCCCACATATGGGATTAGCGATTCAAATCACTTTGAGGGGGCGGTAGTCCGCACTTCCTAAAATGAAAATATCGCGTTTACCCATAATGGAAATAATAAAGGTATGCCATAAATGAAAAATACAGAGCCTTAAGTAAAACATAAACATATAAAATATCATATAAATATAGTGACATCTTAATGGCCACCTTTAAAGGTGTTATATGAGTGTTTAACAATCATCGTTTCGGGAGGCAGAAATTCGCCATCCATAGAAGCAGTATATTCTTTAACCATTAGATGTAGGTGTGTGTAAGTGTAGCTCGAATAATTATTATTGAAACATCATAGTCTATTTAGGATACTGGTGTTGTTACAAAAGAAATGAATAAAAAGAGACTAGGGGGTTGGACAAGCAAAATAAAACAAAATAACACAAGAGAAGACATTACCTTAAAATCGGGTAACTCTTTTGATTTGAGCCAAAGGCTTCCTTGGGAAGACTTATTCCCAAAGTGAGGCTTCTAGGAGTAAGTTAGGGAAGTGGGGAGAGTATTTGGGTTGTGGTTGACCGAGAAAAAAGGCATTGAAAGTGTGAGTAAGGTGGTAGTGGTTGGGGCCTTTTATAAGTGGAGAGGAGGGGCACTCTTGGAAAGTAATGAAATGTTACTTTATTATATAATGAGTTTCGGATTTTAAAGGTCCCACACTTATATACTTCGTGGATACAGTGATAAGGGTTCTAAATATACTCATAAAATAGGTTTTTGAAAACTGTAAGCCTTGGAGTTTACATTATCTTTTCATTTTATTTAAATCGTTAATTAATGAGGTAATCGCTGCATCATCATGGTGTCAAAAATAATTTAAATTTTTTAATATCTAGAAATTATAAAACAAATATCATGATGTATTAAATCTTTTTATCTTTCTAATGAATATTTATTGTAAATTATATGACTTGTATAACCCCATTTAAAAATTGTTTTAGTAAAACATCTTATGTTTGTGACATTTTTTTTAACTTTAAATAAAAGTTATTTATGTCATTTTCCTACCAAAGTAGCTCCATGGGGTCCCCAAGTTGACCCATGGATTGTATTGGTCGGCCATGACACATCCAATATGGGTAGGACAAGTGTAAAGGTATTTTCATATTTTTATAATATCTTTTTTACCTTAAATTTCACTAATTACCTTTAATCGCGATTAATTAATCTTAAAAGTTACTATTCACCAAAAAAATTATTTTCATCCCATTGAACCACATTTTACTTCCAAATGACAACCATGTATGTCGGATTTTTGAAAATCAAATCACAGAAGTGGTAATGTTTCATTTAAAAGAAAAATCAGTTTTTTAACTACCACTTTGTGGTTTCACTATTCATCAAAAATTGATGTTTTGAGAACAATGTCAAAATTTAACCCTAAGATATAATTGATATTCCAAATCAAAAAATGATGTCTATTTTAAAAAATTCCAAACTTGTAAGTTTCATTAATTAATTTTATAATTAATTCCCGCTGTCACAACAAATAGCGTGTTTTTAAGAACCAATATATATCAAAAGATTGACAATTGTTTATGTCCAATTTCAAAGTGAAATTAATTATAATGGACACCATTGGATAAAATAGTAAAAATATATTCTAATTATAATTTAAAACCACTCAATAGTATAATTTATCACTATAAAATACTTTGATTAAAAAAAGTTTTTTTAAGTATTTTTCACTATTCATAATAATTGGAAGTTCTCAGAAAATTACAAAAAATTCAACTTCAGATAATTTCGATATTACGAATACAAAAATGAAGTCCATTTTGAAATATAAAATTTCGATAATTTTAAAAAGTGGTTATTACTATTCATAACGGCTACTTTGATTAGTTGTGGTGTGTGTTAGAACTCAAAGTTGCGTACAATGCAAGCTATTTCATTATTGAATGAGAAGCGTATCGTGGAAGCTCGGGGTGTTACATTTTTAAAGATAGTTCCTGGGATTTTACGACCTTGGTTTCTCACAAAGTAAAAACTTCTATGAAAAAATGGTGGAATGTGAAGCATAAATGGTTTTTGATGAATATGTTTTTTGTTAGGAAATGGGTTTCTATGAAGCAGTCATACCTCCTGGGGCATGGAAGTTCATGGAGGATGTAATAATGTTCATAGTTAGTGAAATAAAGTTATTCAAGGGACTATAAGGGTTCAAGAAATAAATTTTAGGAAACTAATAGTATTTGGAAATGTTAATTTCATCTATTGTTTGAAAATATGACTTCAGCATAGCATCTACCCACAGTTGAGGATACATTCATTATTGATAATGAAGGGACCTACATGTCCATAAACATTGTGTGGATAATTTATAGAGTATTTGGAAGTGGGAGAGAAAGAAAATGATCATTTCCACCAAGAGTAATCCATCAAAAGTGAGTTTGGGAGTGACCCTTGGGAAATTAGTGAGTTAAACCTAATCATTGTAAAGGTAGTGAGCCGAGGAGTAGAAGTGATCTAGCCTGATTCTTGATTTGGTAGCAAGCCATAATAAATTTATTAAAATCGAAAACTACCATTTCATGATATTTGTATATAGCCCAAGGAGGGTGAACCATGTAAAAAACACCATATCTTGTGAATAATTTCATTTCTATTCATACATTTACTCAAAAGAGTGAGAGAAGAGTGTTTTTTAAAGAAGAAACAAGACACAAAGGGGCAGTTTTTTAATCTATCATAACCTGATCCCCACTCATAGGTTATATGACCTAGTTGGGATAATATTTTGTATGAGAGATAATGTTTTAATGTTTGTGTTCTTATTTTAATTGAAGAAATATAATACTTTAATCACAAAGGGATTATGATCTTTTATAGAAACAATTTTTAGTTATGGAAGAATTGAATGAAACACTTCTTTCAATCATGGGGTATGGATGTATTTACAACTACATTTCATGCTATTTCTACCATTATTGATAGTAATGTTTTATATAATGTAGAAAAAATATAATTGGATGTTGATTCCAAAGGAATCAATACATTAGGGGGATCCCTATCTAATGAAATCAATAAAAACGTGTTGTCTTGTAAGTCATCACATTCCATGTGGGAAATGCTTCTAAATATACATGAGGATGACTCAAAAGTAGGAGAATCCTCACTACAGGTTCTATATAAAAAGTATGAGGATCTGAGAATTCACTCTAATGAATATGTTGATTCATAATTTGATTAGGTAAATTTATTTGTGGAGTACATGCATGGTATTAGAGAACGTATTATAGATATAATGACTGTGAAGTATATTTAGGGAAAATTACCACATTGGATTAATATGAATGTTTATGTATTATGAGATATAGGTCCAAAGCAGTTGAAATTTGAAGTATTGCACAATACACTTGTTGTATAGGAAATAAGAAATTATGATAACAATGAAGTGGAAAAGGGGAAGTAAACAGAAGTTGAATTAAAGGCCATGAAGAAGATCACTATTGAATATAGTTAGGGGGAAGATAATATGGACGATTTTATGTAATTTTTATCCTGTAATATACAAAGAGGAAGATGAAATTTCAAATGGAAACTACAACTTGCATGCTTGTAACGTGTATGAATTAGACATCTTGTAGCAAATTTTCATAAGAATTTTCAAGATGATGATGAAGACAATGATGAAATTCTTGAGAAGAAAAATTCAGATAATTTGAAAGGTAGGAGGATTACCAAGAGAAATTGAACCAAAAAGAATAATATTCGTTCAAAATAAGATGATATTTTAGAAGAGTATAAGGTAAAATAATTTGAGACTATAAGGATCATGAAGCAATAGCTATGGTGGCGGTTGTTACAAATTCCAAAACATGGGAAAATAGAGACAATGAAGAAGGATAAGTTGAAGGAAGAGTTGACCTTTAAATCAATTTTGAAGCTATGCTAGAAGAGATAGACGTTTGGAGAGAGAAAAACAAAGAAAGAAAATATGGAAGTTAATGATGCCAAACTCTATACGCAGTAAGTGGAAGAAGAAAATTCTAAGCTAGTGTATCAAATTTAATGTATTAAATATTCAATGCTAGAAAAATTATAAAAGGTTTTTGAGTACAAACTAAAATTTAAAGAATAGAAAATAGAGATTGATAGTTTAAATAATACTTGAAATGATCAAATCAATATGTAATGATGAACATGAAGAGAAATTTGTCAGTATACGAAGGAACATTCAAGATCAGGAAAAACTCTTGATTTTTGCAAGGCAGGATATAAAGGCAATAGAAAAAGTAAAAGTATAATTTAGAGTTCCAATGAAATAGAAAAAGATGTGATAGGATAGAAAAATGATTGATCAGAAAAATAAAGAAGGCCAGTGGCTAGATCACAAATAGAAATTAGTTATGGTTGATGTTATACCACAAGCAGCAAATATGAGGCTATATATTTATTTGGGTAAAAATTCGAACTAGAAGATTTCGATAACACAAGTGAAAACTAGTGGTGTAGTAATTAAACAGAGGAATGAACCCCTCATTATATGTTATTTTTGTGGAATGATGGGACACTCACAAAGTTATTGATAAATGGCCAATAGGTATCAAAGGCCACATGACCAATAGAGGAAACCATACAAAGTTCAATTCTCTAGGAAGTCATTCGACAGTCACAATTTTTGGTGTGGAATATTGAGACACATGGAATGATATTGCTCAATATTAATGCAAAAAAATGTGCTGAAGAAGATTGAATGTGATCATAAAAAGTTACTCAATTTATAATCAAATAACATGAAAACAAAAACTAAATTTATAACATTATAAGATGAAATTAGTCTATCATGATCCAATCATCATCTAGAATATCAGTCAAATGAATGGATTAGAACGAAATGATATGAATAAGGATTGGTTGCTGATATTACATTCAAAGCATCAGATTGCACTGGAATATGGATCATTGTAATAGATGCACCTCTCATATGAAAAGAAATAATGAACTAGTGATAGGAATTAGCTACGAAAAGGAAGGTATTATATTATTTTGTATTGATGAAGGCTTAATATTTATTGGAACTAGGAAAAACCAGGTTTGGGGGAAAATACTTGAGACATGAATATGTCTTGGTTATTGAAGGTCATAGTCATAACCTATTAAGTGTAAATAAACTATCTGACCCAGGACATGCCATAAGTTTTTCAAAGAAAATGTGAATTATAAATGAATAAGATAGTGAAATATTTTTAGGGAAATCATACAAAGGAAAATCTCTACCTTCTATTTAATGAAGAAGATACATGTTATTTGTACATGGAAGAAGAAAAAAAGTTATGGAATAAACACCTTGGTCATTTGATCTCAAAATAATTGGAATAACTGGTGAAATATGATGCTACTTGAGAACTCCCTATGATATCATATTATAATACCCATATGTTTGTTGTTTTTCAACAAGGAAAGATCATTCAAAAGGCATATCAATAAAATGATAAAAGGTAAAAAAGTTTTTGAGTCAGTGCAGATTTTTGTGTATAGACTCATTTCACCATGATCTACTGATAAAATGAGATATTATATTTTCTTCATTGATGATTCTAGTGAATGACATGGTTTTAATTCATCACTCATAAGTAAAAGCTGTTTAGTTAAATAACATATTATCAAATTGAAGTTGAAAATACTATAGGTCATTAAATCTAGAAGGTATGAATGAAACAAAGTTCAAAAATAGCATAATGGATGATTGTGTTGAGAAAAAATGAGATAAAGCACCAAGTTTCAATTATAATAACTCCACAATAAAATGGATTAGTTGGTAGATGAAATTTAATTATCAATAACATGGATTGAACAATGCTCATTGAGAAAGAAATTACGAAGAAGTTTTGGAAATTAGTAGAGATGTCATAAGTCTATAAATAAAATAGATAGTTAGTATGTCTGAAAGAAGAGACGACTCTATATGAGTTAGGGTATGGAATGAATCCAATATTGAATTATTTTCCAATATTTATAAGTAATTGTTTCATTCTCAATAAGAAGAAATACATGCTTTTTGAATCCCAAGGAGATGAAGGGATATTCCTTGGATAATCAAATAAAAGAAAAGTATAAATATTCTTCAATAAGTGGCTGGGAAAGGTAGTTGAAAACAATGATCTAACAATAGTATATAATGATAAGAATATTAATAAAATACATTATCAGTCTAATGAGGATAGTGATGAAAATATATGATTGTAAGGGGATGTTCCAGTTCTAGAGGGAGATTCAGAATAAGATTCAGATAATGAAAAGGATGAGCATAAACATGCATATATACAAATATGAATGAGAAGATCCCAATTTTATAGATAAAAAATCGATGATTATACAATACTAGTGCAGATAGGTTCAATGAATACAGTCTAGAAAGAATCTCCCTTATCATAGGTAGCACCTACAAGTTTTGAGGATGTCGTAGGAGTTTACAACCGGGTTTAGTATATGAATTATTAGATTGTTAAAATTTAGAAGATTCAAACATGAGATATTGTTTCAAGACCATCATATAATAATTTCATTTGGAAAAAATAGGTCTTTTTCAAAAGTATGAATGCATATGGAATAGTCATTCAAAATAATGAATTATTAGTGTGAAAATGGTACTCCCAGATTGGGTTATTAATGCTGATATAACAGTTTCACCTATTAGGAGGCTCGAGACAATCTAATTATTCCTGGACATAGTTGTTCAAAGAAGGTTCAATGTTTTACAGATGGTTGTCAAGTCAATATTTCATAACAGGGTTCTAGAATAAGATGATTTTTTTTTATCTAAATGGTATTTTTCTTTCATAGAGATTATAAAAATTGTTTTTAGATTAATAAGATGCAATATGGGTTTAATCAAGAACAAATATCATGTTATTTAAGAATATATCAATTTTTGACGAAGCTCGGTTTTAGTTGTGGTGAATTTCATTATAATATTTGTTTTAACAATGATCGTAATCAATGGATGTTGGTGCTGGTATATATCGATTACATAATATTTTGTGGAATAGATGAAAACTGATCAATCATTTCTCAGAATTCATGAATAATGAATTCGAAATTTCTATGATTGGTGAACTGACAGTTTCCATTGGATTATAGGTATCAAAATGAAATATTGAAACATCCATTTCACAATATATATATATGGTATGGAGGTTTTGAGAAGATTTTTATTTAATAATTATTAGGATATGAAATCTACGGTTTCTAAACAGTTGAATTTGTCTTGGGATAATGAAGGAAATATAGATAATGTCACATAATACTAGAAAATAGTTAGTAGACTAATTTAATTCACAATGATAAGACCTGTTATTGTTTTATCACATGGAAAGTATAATGGTATAAAAAATCACAAAGAATCCCACATGATTTCAGTTAAAAAATAGTTCATTATATTAAGGGAATGATGGATTTAGATTTATTATATAATGAATAATATCAGCAGGTTTGATTGGGCTATACAGATGAATATTGAGTCGGATTAGAATATAATAGAAAATAAATTTTAGGCGGTGCATTATATATTAGAATATTGTATATTTATTATCTAATAAAGAAACATTATTTCATTTCATTGAGCACTATAAAAGATGAATATATTGAGGCTAATCAATCATTCACATAAATATTTTTGATTGTGTAGTAGCTAGATGATATGGGAGTAAAACTGAAGTCTCCTATCAATAGTTCTATGGTCTATGTTTCCTGGTCTTCCTTTGAGGCAGCACTAGATGACGTTTTGAGTTGAGAATTTTCTCTTAAACATTGTTCACTGGAATTGAATGTTTGAGAGGGTATGGATTTTTTCCATCAGTTCCAGGACCATTCATTTTTTCATGAGAGAGATAGTTGAGCAGCGATGGGTAGGTGAAATCTGGACATAATGTTTTGGTATTGGGGATGGGATTTCCTTTGTTGAAATTGATCATGTTTTATATATTTTAGTAAGTGGAAGTATGGTTCTATTTCTTAGGTCCATGATATCATGTTGGTTCCCCCTCCACCTTTAAAATGGGATTATTATATTTAAAATAATAATTTTTATTAAATGAAGTATTATCTTATCAAGGAGAAGGTGGATCATGGGGTTGTGAAGTTAGAGTTCGTTCATATAGAAATACAATTTGTATACATTCTGATGAAGGCCTAAAAAGAGTTTAAATGGAATCTAATAGCTTTGACTGTTCATTTGACTCATCACAATTGAAAAAGTGTGGGTGTGGGACACCTATCCCTAAGGTATTTTGTCTATTTACCGGATATAATGATCTTTTATATTTTCCCTATTACAGTCCACAACAAATTGACCTTCAGGTTTATTTATAAAGGGGGAGAAATTGTGTAAATAATTGGGGATAAAATGTCATAATAAATATAGATGGAGAAGTTGATAGGGGGAAGTGATTTAGAAAGAGTTTTTATTATGATAATGCTAAATATGACATATCAAAGGTTATATATAATGAAATAATTATTTCATGATGAAATTAATTGATTGGTTTTGTAATGAAGTGTTTCATTGATGAACATTTCATGCTAATCTTGTTTCTCATGACAAGTATGGATCATGTGGGATTAGAGTGTGTGTTGAATAAGTATTTTATTTCAAATAGAATCACTTGAATTGAATATTTATAGATGATGAAAAAATATTTAATGATGTATCAAATTGGGAAGAGTTGTCAACAAACCCATTAGGGGAGATTTTTGGGAAAAAATACCTCAAGGTGTTTTCTCAATGTTTTTGAGGTGATTGTGTTTTATGATAAAGAAATTTTATTGGGTTTTAGTATGTTTGGTGTTTCCAAAGTATATATTTACTGTGACACAGTTTCACAAAGTTTTATAAAAATTTGGGCCTCAAAATCAGATGTTTTTTTATGGAAAATGATGTTTTTCTGCAAAGGATTTCATAGAACATAGTTTGTGGACCATGAAGCATGGAGTTAATAGATCACATAGTAGAAAAATTTCCATATGTGGACCACATAGGTGGTATGTGGAATAGCGAAGGAAATTTTTCAAAGGAACTGTTTCCACATAGTTTTGCTATGTGGACTGTAAAGCGATCTATGTAGACCATGTAGTGAAATCAGTTCATGGGAGGCTCATCTTTTATGGGAGGATCATTGTTCATGAGATGATTTTAATTTGAAGAATTGATGAAATGATTTAAGGAGATGAAAAAGATTTTTTTATTTTCAGATGACAATGACCATCGTAAAGAATTAAGGCACTATGCTTATCAAATAATAGTTCACAGTGAAGGATGTACCATATCAATGTTTTTGGAATTTGGTATTAGTGGGTTTTGCCAAATTTATTTTCCTTTATAAAGGACCCTAATAAAATCACAATATTGAGAAAACTTCATTATTGAAGACCATCACTACAGGAAGAATTTAGTTAATTCCAAAGTATTTTGTGATGGAGGATTGCGCAAATGAGAAGAGGTTCTCAAGGAAGTAATTCCATGCAGGTGGAAGTTTACGAAGATAGCTTTTGAAAGGGATTTTTAGAGCTCGATTGCTCACAAAAGAAAAGGGACCATTAAGAAAAGGTAGTCCATGAAGCATCATTGGTCCACGAGGCATCAAACATCCAAGAAGGAAAGGTTTTTGGCAAAGCACTCACACCACATTGTGCAATGTAGTTCATAAAGGATGCCAGAAAGTTCTCGGGGAGTGGAAGGAAGTTTTCAAAGGGACTAACATTGTTTGTAAAATAAATTTTCACAAACTTAAAGTTTGTGTAAAAGTGAATTTCACCTACTAGTTAAGAACACGACTTTACTAGATCATCTATTTATTGTTGAGGATGAAATCATTTTTGATAATGAAGGGACCTACATGTCAATAAACTGTTTGCAGATCATTTCTATAGAAATAAGAAAAGCAAGAGGAAGAATGTGATCCTTTCCACTGGTAGTGAACCATCAAAAGAGAGTTAGGTAGTGACCCTTGGGAAATTAGTGAGTTATCCCAGTACACTATAAAGTTAGTGATTTTTGGCTGGGAAGTGATCAATCTTGAACCTTGATATGGTAGTGATCCGTAGTAAATTTTTTACATTGACACATTTTCATTGTATGCTCTATGGATGTATCCAAATGAGGGTGAAAAATGTTAAAACACTATGTCACATGATTGATTTTATTTCAATTCATACATTACTATAATAATGGGAGGGAATAGTTTTTTATTTAAAGACAAAACAAGATCCAACAGGGCCACTGTTTTAATATATCATACCCTGATTCACCCCACTCTTAGGGAATTTTACCTAGTTAGGATAACATGTACTAACATAAGAACATGGAAATTATAACATTGCAAAAAAAAATAGAATTTCCAAGATTCTTGTTGTGAAAACACATTATTCCCACAATTCATGTTATGAATAAATAAAATTCCCACTCTTTATGTTTTGAACAAATAAAATGTTTATGCATTATATTGTGAAGAAACAAAATTTTCACACTTCATGTTGTTAAAAAATGTACATTATTAACATCCAAATATCATGAGATAGAAATCCATAAACAATAAATTGGGGGTCTATATAGGTTCCCACAAATCAATCATCTATATATATGTGTTCCACTTGAAAAAAAACATTCATCATTTCATAAAGTACCCATGGAAAAAGAATGAATTTCTTAAAACATTAAAAAAACATCAGACAACATGAACATAAGAATAAATAGGAGGTGATAAATATTATTTTCCAAAAGGAATAATATCATAATAAAATATAGAGGTTGATCAAAACTGTAATTCATTAAATATAAACCTTAGAGTGTAAATAGAAGTGAAAATAAAAAAGTTTTCACCAAACCATATAAAACAATGTTATAAAAGATGAAGTACATATTAATTTAAAACACATTTATAGGGATTGAAATAGAATACTTCTTAAAACCATATTACAAGGATTTAAAAAAATATATTATGGTTATTAGTGGATTGTAAGATAAAAAATTTTATTTACAAAGGATCTAAAACCATTTTAAAAAAAAATATTTGGAAATACCTTTATTTTAAAACCCATATCTTAAAAAGATTATTAAATTTTAATTTCAAAATGTGGTAAATATAATTATGAGAAACATATAAAATAATCCATATTTTTTTAATAAAACATATTCTAACTTTGGTAGGAATGAGAAGATGGTCATGGAAGAAAAAAGTTATTGGAAAATTGGAGATATTTTTACCAACGTTACACTTTTACTTTGGAATACATTTTATAAAATAAGTTGTTATTTATAAGGATATGTAATTTAACCAAAGAAAAAGTGTATATACCATATAAAAAAGATAAATATTAGTATCCAATAAATATAGAAAAATTATACTGAATTAAGAAATACTATGACCCAAGGAATCATATATCGATCTGATAAAACACTTAAAGCTTTCGTAAATTATTAGTCAATACCCCATGAGAGAAATACCATGGAATTAAACATTCAATATCCTGATTTATAATTAAGTAATGATACAAAATATTAAATGGTTATTAGTTACACCATTGCAAATAAAACATAGTTTATAATATGAAATATGTTTCAATGGGTGAAAATTTGAGACAAGAAACACTTTCCTTGTTTACCCTCTTTATCGAGTGCACTCTAGGATCTAGTATAGCAAACATAAATATATTAATTACAGATATTATAACCCTTTCATTTAAATATCGTTTTATATATTTATTTTTTAATTAATATTTTCAAGTATATTATTATGTTTATTATCTATTTTCAATATCAAGTGTGAGTTACCATGGTTGTTTTGAAATAGTTTTTGAATCACGGTGTTTTTTTTCATTACTATCTCAAATTTAATAATTTATATATCATGAAAGGTACTTTATTTTCTGTTTTATAATTATTTTAAATTTTATAATTTCATTTAATTGGTGTTATTTTATGATATTTAAAGATGAATATGAGAACAAGCATATTTTAATGATTCTTTGCGAATAAAGGGTGTTTTCTTAAATAATGAGTTTAATTTTAATATTATCATTATAGAACAAAAAAATCATAATTCCCTTATTTATATAATATAATCTCCTAAATTACTTTCCAATATTTTTACATTATATAAATTAATTGCATTGTTCATGTAGGTGGCCAATCCAACCCGAACATGAACATGCCTTAATTGATGGATGATTATGCATTTGTTTAATTGTAATATTATTATTATTGAAAAATAAAAATAATATATATTTTTTATTAGTTTGTTATATAAAAATTGAAAATAATTATGAGTATATTTTAACCTCTGAAAACTTATTTCATAGTAATAATAAATCATTTTTTGTCTTAAAACACTATTTTTATGGTTGAATTTACCGTAATTGCTTATTGATCATATTGTTTATTGGTCTTCTAATTTTTTTTTAAAAAAATTAATAATTTTATAAACATATGGTTTATCAAATATATCCATTATATTTATCATCCATGTAAGGTGGTGATGAATAGAAATCTATCTCTCCATGGAGGCGGTATTCCACATGTATGCATGGATGATTATTTTATTTTCCATAGAAAAAGAAAAAGGAGTAATTTGGTTTATCATTTATGAGTATAAAATATCTTATAAATATGATAATTATATATTAAATTACCTATAAGTACATTAATTTTAATGCGGTGAAGAATAAAATGTTCCTTTATAGAGGTGGTAGTCTTCACAACGCACAATTAACGATTTAGTTTTTCCAAATATAAAAGGGGAAGGGTGTTTAATTCTTATATAATCATTATAATATATATATATATATTTATATATAATAATGATATGTATGATATAATTTTAATACAGTGTAATTGAATTTTTGGAATGAGATAACATGATGAAATTGAAACAAGAAACAAGTAATAAGAAATTTACACCATAATACTTGAATTTTATACATTGCGAAGGGGGTTAAGCTTATGAGGGATGGTCTTTTGGGAAGACCAAAAATTCATTATGGTGTATAATAATTTTGAGGATAATTTTTGATAGATTTTAAAAGCAAAATGTTTTTTCTGTGGATATGTGAGCAGAGGAGTTCCCCTTTTATAATTGAAAAATAAAGATTTTTTTAAAAAAAACGTTAAAAGTTTCAATAATGGGAAGTATCTCTCATGGAAAGTTAATAAAATATTTCTAAATAATGGATATGAAAAGTGATAAGGTATATAAATTATTCATACACACATTCCTATACAAGGTTTAAACTTGTTTGATGTCTTTTACTCGTATATTTGTTTTTGACTTTTACAATTTTAACTCTTACCATGGTAACATTTCTTTTTACCATTGATGCTCCACCTGAGCGGCCTTCACTTGAGTAGCTTAGAAGTAGGGTTCAAACTGCAAATTTTTGGAGGCATCCAGAGTGGTAGTTGGATACGGGTGAGGAGGAATCCTGCATGGGTTTTGGAGATGATTACGGGTATTATGATGTGTAATGTTTTGATGTTCTGTTTCGTTTAAGTTTTGTCTTTATTGTATGTAGGTTGTACGTTGGGGTACTGGTCCCCCTTTTAACCGGCTTTCAAAAATGGAAAAAATGATTTGCTGGTAACTTATCATTTATGAAAAAGGACCGTTTTATATAATTTAGACCTATTGATTCAAAATGTTAAAGTCTATTTTTTATTTAATTTGAAAAACTGTTATAAATTAATTTTAAAAAAAGTAATGGAATAATGATTTAATTTTTTTTTGAAATAAATATAACATTAGTTCTAAAATTTAAAATATATGTTTATTAATTAAGAAAAAGTTAAATTTTAAAGTCGCTTAAAATTTTAATATTTATTTTTATAAAATGGATTGATTAATTTCTAAATCATATATATATACTAATAATTTCATAAAATTCATGTTATTTTTAAAAATGATATTTTCAACATTCACATAAAATTAATATTTTTAGAAAATTTCAAATATTAATATTAAGATAATATTTTTTTGATAAATACAAAAAATATTGTAAAATTTTTCAAATTGAAATCCTAAAAATAAAAAAAAATTATTTTAATTTTAAAATATAAATATATTGAATTTTTTAATTGGAAAATGAATTTAGGTGTTAGTAACTATTATTTTTCTTATAAATTATTCATTAATATAGTGTTAATATATCTTGTTATTATTCAATCAAAATAAACATAATTTCTTGAAATAAAATTCTAAATTATGAAAAATAAATTTTTAATATAGTGTTAATATATCTTTGTTGTATTATCATTAAAATTTTTTACTTAAAAGTAAACAGAGGATATATTTGAATATAAATAGTCATATAAAATATAAATTAATATATTTTATCATGTTAATTTATTTATATTTTTTAGTGATAAAATAATTACATTAAATGCCTACGCAACAATAATATAATATTTATTTAATTAATTGAAAAATAAAATAAATGATTTTAATAATATAAAACGTGATATAACATGAAATAATTAATTTTTCATAAGAATTTTACAGATTTATATAACATTTAAGGATAGGTTTAAAGGATTATATTTGAATTTACCCCTTTTTTGATGTATTTAATGTCAAAATAAATTAATAGTGTCAAAATGACATTAATGGTATTTTATAATAAATAATATTTGTTTAAATTATTTAAAATTCCTAAAAATATTATATTCATATAGATTAATTGAATATATTTTAATACATAATACATTATCAATTTTTGGGTCTTTTCACATTTTATATTAACATTATTAAAACATAAAATGTAGAAACATTTAGTATTGTAGTAATTGTAAAAATGGTAAATGAAGGGTCAAAACAAAAAAGATAACTGTAAAAACAAAACTAAAACATGATTAAATTTTATTGTATGATATAATTTCTACTAATTATCATTATATATTCTAATTATATCATTTTTCATTCATTTTAATATAAAAATTCTTTTATATTATTTTAATACTTTAAGAAATTTCAAATGCGCCCCTCCCCTCACGAATAAAAGGGAAAATCCCTTGATCTTTTATTAAAACTTAAAAACACTTTAGGTTTCGAAAATAATTAATAAAATACTTTACTTACATACCCAACACATTATATAGTATGTTTTTTGTCATAAATCCAATCTAGGAAGGATTTAAGTATATCACCGAACAGGTTGTTCAAAGAAGATGTGGCATTCTTAACAGATCATATTCATTTTATTTCTTCTTCTCCATCCTTAAAATATTATACAACCATGAAAATAAAATATCCCCAGTATCACCCATATTATTATATGTTACTACATTAATTTTATAGCATATATACATATCCTCTTTCATAAAATGAGAAACAAAATCGTTGTTTGTCTGTACGGCAGACTACTGCCTCACGAATCGTTATAATTCATTTCCCATAACCACATATCCTGGTTATTTATAATGATCAATTTAATATATATATATATATATATATATATATATATTATTCATGAAATATTTATCATTTTTTAAGCGAATTTTATATTTTATTACCTTTCCATCCATTGAATAATGATAATGTCGTTCGCACACACATGTGGATTACAATCTCCACAAAACAATGTGAATTTTTTTTCACCACTACATCACATTAATGATATATATAAGTTTATTAAAATATTTAATATTGTATTTATGATTTAATTATCATTATATAATGATAGAATAATACTTACTTTCCTTCCATCATGATTGATGAAAAATGAAAAACGATTTCATGCATACGTACACCCTACCTTCTCCATGGTTATAATATAGTTCAATTTTATTATCCTTATTTATAGATTAGTTTTAAATTTATAATTAATTTATAAAAATTATAATTATTTCATTTTTATTATTTCATATGTGATGGAACAAAGACCACATTTATCATATTAAACCTACCAAATCCATTTTAGACATATGAACCGACTATCATCAAAACATATGATGTGGACATAATTGGTTATGTATTTAAATATAACATGGTAAAAGATATAATAAAATTATTAATAAACTTTTAATAATTTCATAGTCTATTAAATAAAAAAAAATTTATTTATTTGTAAAAATAATGTATGTGACAATTCAGACTTGAGGTAATGGATTACATCTAAATTTCACTTCATTAAGGCATATTTTAATGTTAATCATCTAATTAATTTTATATAGGGCATGTAATACCCCTTTTACATGTTATATCGTGAATCATATATACTTCATGAAATTTTAATTTTTAACACAAATTATTACACCCAATGGGTTTTGAATTGAATGCATACCAAGTGGACAGGGGGTTTTTAACTCAATTTTGATCTATTATGTTTTTGTTCTACTTCATTGACTAAATTATACCATTATTATGTGTGAAATTTCTTATGAATTTATTATATTTTAATTACAAATTTATTCATCTGAATTTATTTTTATTACACATAATAAATTAATTGAATAATTCTCACTTCAATGATACGATCTTTGTAAGTTTTTTTCTCAATTATTACTATATTGTGATATATTTTTCATTATGAAACTCCTTAAATTTTTGTGATGTATATGATGATATTTTTATGTATTTAAATTACTATAAATTTATTCATGAGGATTAATGATTCAATTCATGTTAATCATTCAATAGTAATGTTTAAAAGGAAACTCGATCTTACTTCACTTTTTGATCGAATATATTTTTCTTATATATCCATATTTTTTAAATTTTTTACAAAAGTAATTTTAATTTACTGAAATCATTTATTAAGTAAATTTTAATATATTATAGAATTTTTACATGTTTTTAAAGTAATACTTGTAATGTTTTTCCTTCAAATGGTCATTTCTAATTTTTTTATAAAAAATAAAAAGGAATATTTTCTTTCTATGGTATACATAGTTAACAGAATTTTCCATCATCATAACTATTTTATTCCCTTTAGCTTCACATAAAAATTTACAATGATTTTACAAAGAAAATTATTTATTGAAAACTAGTTTTCAATGTTTCATTTATATTTTCATCTATTCATTAAAAATAAATATTTTACTACAAGATCTATTTTTTGAGGGTCACATCTCCGATCTTGATTAATTCCATGGACATAAACTTTCTATTGAAACATTAAATTTCTTATGATCATTATACATTAAATTTCCATTAAATATTAATATTATTTGTATCATGGATTTTCTTATTACCTATCCTACATACCATTTCAATAAAAAATGTTTTACTTTGAAAGTTATTTGATTGTTTGTGGAATTGTTGATATTCCATATTCTCTACATGATATAGAAATTTAAGGATAAGGCATATTGTTTTATGAATTTAAGTTTATTATTCAACATATGAGGAATGAATTGGTCAATTAGTGAAGGTTAGGGATTGAAATTATATATCCCCTAGATGAATCAACATATCTCATGAGACAAATCAATAAGATAACATTAAATGGGTTTCTAGTGTATACCTACCCATTGGTTAAATAATGTTTGAGTAAGGATTTCACTATATAAATATCATGATATCTAAAACCATAATTTATAATATTAATCATTTCCATCATTGAGAATTCAATTTTAATTATTGGATTTTAGAACTAATTTGTTTTGTAATTGATTATACGTTGTCATTATTAATGACGTTTTATTATCACAATTTCATTATTCATATGAATGAAATTTATATGTGATAATTTTCTAAGAATATACATTATTCCAAAATGTCTTATAAGTTCCCCACTATGATAAGAATCTAGAGGTTCCATTAAATCAATCCTGAATATTAATCTATGGTTGAATGATATTTTCTAACTAGACGCATACAATATAGGATATCAGAGGTAGGAGGACCATAAGACATTGATACACCTTCTCATTGTGTTCACCCTTAGTAATCTCAGAGATATGAGGTAATGACAACATACCAATTAAAATGAAATCCATGTTTCCTTGTTTTATTAGATTTTCCTATCTTTTAGTTTGTTTGTTTATCCTTATAAATTAATATTATTATTAATTGATATCATGACTCACATGCTTTTATGTATTGATGAAAACTATGACAAAATATAATCGCGATGATGTAGGATATATTGGATGTGTCCCGAGTGATATTTTATTAATGGATAATTCAATAAAGGATTCATCCCTTTTGTCTCTTGATGAAAATTAATATCTTATGCCCTTTATAGAAATAAAATAGTTTGAATAAATCCACGACCATGGTGATTTATGGGAATGTTTATTTTCTGAATTGTAGAGAAGAATATTTTAGGAATATGGGTTGATGGAACCAATATGAAACTATATTTATTTGAGATATTGCGATAAAATGATTATATTACATGGTAAACATTCATGGTGGGTTGGATATTGTTGCAACGTTAACATACATTTAAATATATTCCTTTGAATAAATATAGATTTTAATCTTTTACTTTTGGTGGTTATGCCCTATTCTACAAATAAAGTGGCCTAGAGGGTCACAAAGTAAGTGTATATGAAATATCAATTAAATTATAGTACTTAATTCATTAAGAAAGAATAAATAATAATTATTCAGGTTTGGTCAATCACCATAATTTAATCACAATTTAATTTAAAGAAGAAGTGATTTAAATAATAATAAATATTTGTTTTGAAATGTGGAAAGTATAATATTTCTAAAACTTATCAGTGAATAATGTAGTTATATTTATGTATTATATAAATATTAATTATTCTAGGATCGATAAAAGTTGGCGAGGGAAAGAATGATTGGTTTAATGGTCATATTGGAAATTATATAAATAATATATATTTATATATTCTTAAAGTCATGTCACATGTCAAGAGATTTATAATAATAATATTTTTATTATTGTACATGGGGTCAATATAGAATTATAAATATGGAAAGAGTTTAGTTTTCAATATTCCAACCCTAAACATGCAATAATAATTATCTAATTATATCACCTTCCAAAACATAATTTAGGTGCATAATAGATAGAGTGAGAGTCTCTCAAGACCTAGAGAGAGATAAAGTGATCCAAAATTCCCTGCTTACCTTCTCTCTCAAACCAATTAGAGTACATGAATAGTTATTCCTCTATGAAAGAGAATTCTACTATGATCAATAATGAACAACACAGGTGATAAGTTTTGGCGATGATAGAACTACGTAATTCTACACCAATGGTCAGAGATTGTGGTGCTAATTTAGATCAATACTAGCGAGATTATTCACTTAGATCATACAACATAATAATGGTGAAACATGTTTTATTCCACCATATAATCAATGAATGTATAATTACAAGTTGAGGTAATTAAATATCTAATTATAAATTACATTTGATGCTCCTTTGTTTCTTTTTCCAGAATTTATTTATAGTCTATTAATCTATTTTTTAATTTGGAATGATGTTTTGATCATGTGAAGTAATGATTACATGTGAGTTATGATAAAAATATGATTGGTTCATACCTTTAAAGGATGTTTTCTCTACACCTTAAACATAAAATTGGTACCAGAGTCATCACTTTTTTAGGTGATAATTAATTATTATTCATTGATTTAATGCATGTGTTTTCTTTTCATTTTACATAAAAAACTATTTTTAATAACCAACATCATCGTATCTTCTCTATATTCATTCCCAATAAAATAATAATTAATCATTTAATGATTAAAAATGAAGATGAATTTCATTCACACCATCTAGAGGTTCCAATGGTTCTAAATTAAAAAAACTAGATTACATAGAAGGTAATTTTTGTATACATGTCGTATATTTTTTTCATGTTTGGATATAATTATAAAGTCAGATAGATTTGACCCATTCAGATATAAGATCCAAAAATGGGATTTGTGTGTATATTGAAATTGATTGGCACATAACACATAGAACTACATGTTGTGTAAGTAACTTACACACCACGTTGTCCCTATATTCTCATGATTGAGAACATGTGGTGTCCCAGTGATCCATGTATCAGATACATGACTCAAGGACATAAATTCCATTCATGTCTCATGTTACACACCATATATGTTGGATTACATTCTATGTACCACAAGGTTGTCCATAGGAAGGGAACATTTTTAGTCCCATGGGCTGTGATTCAGAACCAAGAAAAAAAGTACATGTTGTGTACTTTTGTAGATGATGTGTAGTATATTTAAGGAAGTGTTCTCAAATATTCATGAAATAAATAATTAAATATATAATTAAAACTATTCCTTATGTTTTTCATGTATCGTTCATTAGATAGTACATTCAATTCCATGGGCTTAAAAAATTATATATTAAATTAATTTCAATATTAATTTTTTTATTAACACATGAGGTTTCCTCAAAGTAAACTTGTGTACTAAATTAATTTTAAATTATTTTAATTTTGTTTAAATTTATAGATAATGGAGAGTTAATTATGGTTGGAGGGGATTAAGATAAATTGAATTAATTGGATTAATTCATGGAGAATTATCTTAATTAATGAATGAATTTAAATAATTAATAACTATATAGAAGATTTATGGTCTTTTTTTTAATGTGTAGATGATCATGATATTTGGAAAACCCTTGTATGTGAATGATTCCTTTTTTTTGTTATTAAATTAAAATTAATTGCTTTTGATTCATCCCATATTCATTATTATATAAGGTCTTGTGTGCTCATGGATTCATTTTTCTAAACTCCCTTTGTCTAATCCATTTGATTCCCTCACTTGTATCTGGGTAAAATGTTATAGAAGGATAGAGCTCTCATGTGAGTGGAGGTGGTCTATGTTATGTATCCTAGTTTAATTCAATCGAGGGAATACATAAGAGCTAAGGTAGAATATTGTAATATGATTCAAGCTATGGTTCATGGTGTTTTCCCCTAGTGTGGAGGGTTAGTTTATCATCCACATTACAAAATAACCATTATCGAATATAATGACCATAACACATATTTTTTTGATATATTCATGGTTAATTATTTATGTTTGTGAATGTTGCACAATTTCAAGACAAATGAATTAACATGAATGTAATATGAAATAAAATATAAATAGATTATACATAAATGTTTTATCACACATGTTTAGCCACATAAGTAATATACACTAAATATTAACAACTAATGTAAAAAAGATTAAATGGGATTTATTAATTAGAATCAAATCCCTCAAATTAAAATATTATGTATTTTTAACCTCCCACTACTTGAGTTAAAATCAAACTCATAGTCCAATGTTTGTGAACAACCCAAGTTAGAGTTATTTAATTATAATGGTGATTTTATATTAATGTTTTGGTTAAAATAACTTAGTTTACATCAAAGGTTGATGGCCCATGAAGTACATTGTGTGAAAAAGTGAAAAAGAATGAGAAAATTTTAAAAACAAGATTTTAGGATTTGTGAATCCAATCAAGGGATCAAGGAACTATGAGTTAATGTAGTTGTCAAGTTATGATTAACTAAACCCTTGAAATAATGAATTAGGAATAGGTTTGGATTATAAAAAGGGGAATATGGATCCTTTCCACTAAAATATCAAAGAAATATGATATTCCAAGATTGATGGTGAGGTTTATTGAGATTCTAAGAATAATGGTAGATAAATTGGATTTATTTTTAAATTTATTAATATATTTTTGAAATCAAAATATGTACTAATTATATTATCTTAATTTTTAGTAATTTAAAATAAGATAACTATGAAAATATCATGGTGATCTACATGTGGGTTGAATAAACTTCTCATATACGTGAATTTATAGGAATGGAATAGGCACCTGAATATTATAAAATACAAAGAATAGAAATTATATGTGATGTAAGACCACATACTAGGTTAATTTACAAAGAGGATAATGAGGAAGAAATATCTGTCTATTTGAAGCAAGTTGATGATTTTAGGGATTTCCAGTGTTTCATTCTATACTCTATGTTCAATGATAATATAATGAAATATGAGGATATGGATGCACATAGTATCATTTCTCACCTTAAGAGTCTCTATCAAGAGAATGCGAGATCATAGAGATATGAGATCTCCAATGAACTATTTCAATGAAAGATTAATTAGTTCATTCTAAATAGGGAACATGTAGTTAAGATGATTGGATATATTGAGCACATGGAGTTATTGGGTTTTAATATCCTTATAGAGTCATGCATAGATCTCATTATTCTCTCATTACCCAAGAACTTAGGAAATTTTTTTGTTAATTAAAATATGATAATTAGTGAGAATAAATTATCAAAAATATCTTATTCTTATACCCCAATTTGATAAATATCTCGGTCATGAAAAACCAACTTTCATTATGTTGAATAAGAAGAGGAAGAATAAGGTAATGGGGATAAAGACTCATTCCTTGTCTAAGGATCCAAAGCACCATCCATACAAGAAAAAGAATATCCAATGGAAAGGAAACGAACAATAAGTTGTTTGTTTTTCTTTTGGCATGCATGTTTATTAGAATGTAGAATGATTTAGGTGAATTCATTATTGAGCATAATATTTCTATATCATCAATTTGGGTATTATTTACTTACTGTGGTGATGAAATTTTAATCAAAAAACTGGAACCATATAGATTCTGGGAAGTAAACATATATGAGAAGGATATATGAGCTACCAATAGAGTGAGGTCGAATTCTTTATCTATTAGAGACTAACATATCACATTATCGAAATTTTTGATTTTGGTTTTAAATAATTGTTAATATATTCCCAATGTTACCAAAAACAGAACATCCATTTTTTATTTAGATATGGATATATTTCTTTGTCATTGGAAATAAGTGTTTCTATTTTTATAAAGATAACATATTTGATGTAATAGAATAATTAAATAATGGTATTAATGTGTTAAATTATAGAGACCAAATATTAGATACTGATAATGAAACTAATACATGTATCTTATATGATTCCTAGGTGTGGAATCTCCATATCAATCACATAAATGGGAATCATTTGAAAAATATATATCAAGATATTTATTTAGAATAATTTGATATTAATCCACTTGAGAGATTCCATGCTTGTTTTCCAGGAAATATGAATGAGGTACTATTAGATGGTCAAGGTGATGGGACACAAATCTTCTTGAATTGGTACACACTGATGTGTGTGAACCTTTTCATATAGAAGCTAGAATAGGATTGTAATAATTCATTACATTTATTGGAGACTTGAGAAGATATGGTTATATATACTTGAAGAGTTATAATTCTAAATCCTGTTTGAAGTTCAAAGAGTTCATGAATGAGGTTGAAAATCAAATTAGTAAGAAGATAAAGAAACTTCAATCAGATCGAGTTAGTGAATATCATAACAAAAAATTTATTGAATTTCTTCTGGAGTATGAGATTTTATCCAAACTAATTATACCATATACACTACAGTGTAATAGTGTTACTTAAAGGAGGAACCATTCCTTTTTGGATATGGTAAAGTCGATGATGAGCCTTGCAAGCCTTCTATTATCCTTTTGGGGATATGCATTACAAAAGGAACTATACTTACTAATATGAGTACCAACCAATCTGGAAGACAACATTCCATTAAAGTTATGGAGTGGAAAGAAATACATTTTTTCACATGTTCATGCCTGGAATTGTAAGCCATATGTTAAGGATATATCAAGAAAAAAACTAGTACCCTAAGGCATAATGTGTAACTTTATAGGGAATCTTAAGGAAACAAGGGAATACTATCTATAAGACCCTTCGAACATGAATGTAAATATATCAACATAGTTCATATTTCATGTGATTGAGAACATAATTAATTAGGATATTGGGGAAAAGATATAATTCAATGAAGTTGATGCTCATGATATGTATGAGTTGGTATAGGAACTGATTCCAATGGTCCTGATGGAATATTGTTTTTCTAAAACACAAGTGCTATGTAGGAGCACTTGAGAGGTAAGAGAAATAGACTGATATGGTTTTACAGTAACTAATGATAATGAATCATTATTGGTAGAAAATGATGATCCTCCCACTTACAAGGTGGAATTATGGAGCTCAAAAGCTTTAAGATGGAAAGAATACATGAATTATGAGATGAATTTAATGTATCAAAATTAAGATTGGTTTGGGATTGATCAACTAGTCGATTATAAACTTCTTGGGGGTAATTTGGAATTCAAAAAAAGTATACATGGAATGTAAAGTAAATACGTATGAATAATGGCTAGTATCCAAAGGGTTTAGATAATTCCAAGGATTTGAAAATGATGAAACATTTTATTCTATTTTTATAACACACCATGTTTTTATGGACCTGTTTTTGAATAAATTAAATATTAATTTGTCTCTTGCAATGCATTAATTCAAACATTCCTTCTACATGACACAAAATCAGAGAATATTACACACAACACCTAATAATAGTATGTTACACACAACACCAACATGGTGTATGTTACATGCAACACCGTATTGGCGTACGATACATGTAACACTGACTTTGAATACATCACACGTAACACATAGTTTCTACAAAAAATCATTTTTAATGATATAATTATTTACATTAGATAATTATAACCTAGAAATTAAAAATAGAAATATGAACAGAAATAAATACTTTTCAAATATATTTTATAATTAATAAATAAAAATAAATCATATTGATAATGAAATATATGTTTTTTCAAAAAGTACTTTTATTTTTTTAAATACCATTTTTTTCTAATGAACTGATTTTAATAATAAAATAAATTTTCACAAAATTAAAAATTTAATTAGATAAAATAAACTTCATTTTTTGAATTTATAATGTTGAAATTATCCTTGGGGGATTTTTTGGGATTTTTCTATTAAACATTATTTTTTGATAAATAGTGAAAATACAACTATTTAGTTAAAAGAATCCTTTTATTTATATAATTATTATTTATAAATTACATTATAATTTTTTTATGGTTCAATTAGATAGATTTTACAACTAATAATACTATTTAATTCAATATAATCAATTTACTATTGAAATTTAATGTAAAATCTTATAAATCATTTAGACATTTTTTTATATAAAAAACCAATTATTGCATCCCTCCTGCAAGATTAACATTATTATTAATTATCCACTTGTGATTTTAATTTAGAAAAATTAACAACAATAATTTTTTTCAGTATAATATTTATTGTATAATAATACCAATATAATTTTTTACCAAAATGATTAGTAAAGTTATTAAAATTAATCCCAGCAATTAAGGCCAAATAAGATTAATTACAAACTAAACCTTTCAATTAAGGGCCCAAATGACCTATCCACTTGTCAAACACCCATTAGATGTCAATATTTATTCAATAAAACAAATATATCGAGTTTCGTTTGGTTTTTTATGACTTTTATTAGGTAAAAACATGTGTACACCTAGTTTGTTTCTAAAAATTCCATATGAGTCCTTTTCCGTCCCTATAAAATCCACCATATCTCCCACTTCCTCAGACATATCAAACCAGTTATGATTTGATAATAAATGAAAAATAAACCTTCCAACATCCATTTATTCTTTCTATAATCCTTAACTTTGGAATAAGGCAATCCAAGGAAGCCTTTTGGAAAAACCAAAAGGATTTACCCGATCCAAAGCTAACGTCTTCCCTCAAGTCCTTTCTTTTATTTTATTTCTCCATGCCTCAACATTATTTTTCCCATGATTGTATAACTAAAATATATTCTAAATATTATAGTATTTTTCTATATTAATTATTAAACCTAAACTTACACACTCCTCCATCTAATAGATAATGAACATATAGTTTATGTGTATGACGAACTACCACCTCACTAAACAATGATTGTTCAATTTTCCTTACAGACTCTCAGGATAGGAATTATGATGTAAACTATATTTATATATCATATATATTTTATTTATAATTGATTTAAAATTATTTATTTTTTATTTACATAATAACTTTATGATTTCTATCTTATATAAATACGATAATTTCGTTTGAGGAAGTGTGGACTACCGCCCCTCCAAGCAACATGATACGTTCATACACTACATGGATTTTATTAAGTATATTATTAGTGAATATATATTATATATGTGATATCATAAAGGTAATTTAATAATTATTGGTATATATATAGATATATATGTATTTTACTTTCTTTCTCTCAACACGACAATTAAATGTAAATAACGTTCATACGTTCGTACGACCTACCGTGTGAATGAACGGTGTTTTTCATTTCATATTTATAAATTATATATTTTATTATAATTAAAATATAATTTATATAAATGATATTTATATCATTGTTAACATTCTGGAATCATTATATAAGTATAAGTACCACTGATATAACAAATTAAGACACAGGTGAAAAACAAAGAGAATATTACCTGAAGTGAATCCTTAACATAAGATTGTTAACAAGCGGGTAATATAAGGTTATAATAAAAAATATGGTATTTGATATAATTATATTGTTCTATAAAAAATTTATAAAAAATTTATAATTATTATAATGTTGGTTTGAGTGAGTACGACAAGAGTCAAGACACAAGGTTAGGGGATTTCATCTCACTTTTTATTCCTGTTAGATACATGCTATGTTTGCCACTCTTTACTTTTTCATGGGGTATGTAATGACCAATATTTTATTATATGTATATTATACAAAAATTTATGGTTATCAATATAAACATTTTATTAAAATTAATTCATGGGGTTTATGTTTAAAATGTCACCAAATCGGTAAAACAATTTGTCATCATTTTCCTTCGTTGAGACTTGTGTTTCGTTATGCACCTAAAATCTTTTTAGAGGTGTATATACTTACATTATACATGTTATATGACCAATATCACTATTTTTATGATATTTTATACTTTATTATATTTAATTTTCTTACATGGAGATTATGATCCCAAGTTACCAAATTATAAGTGTTTATTGAGACAAGCTCATTATTTTTCGTGATTGTTTTCATTTGTGCTTCCTTTGATGAAATATTGTGATCAATCTCTCACAGATACTCATGATATTCATACAACTATATTTATTCAGGATATCCTTATTTATTAGTACCATTTTCCACTCTTTGGTACTTTTGATAATGTTTTAAATAAAACCTAACTATCTCTCTCTCTGGTCAGAAATATATTGTATTTAAAAACAATGTATTCCAAATCCAATTCAAAAAAGATTTCAAAAATGTTTTCAAAATATATTTTAATGTAATTTTCTTACAAAATGGATTTTAAAAATGTTTTATTGTATTAAAATATTCTTTATAAGTTTTCAAATCAATTTTCAATGAAAATGTTTTTCAGAAATGTTTTCTATTTCAAAAAGCATTTTCAATGCGGAAAGGATTTTTTAATGAAGAAATTTATTTAAATGATCTATCAAAATTATTTACCATCAATTATAACATAAAATTGTGATACTAGTTCCTTTGTGGGGAATTTATTCAATTTTTACATTCATATTGTTTCTTTAAATGAATTATGTTTTTATGGAATGATGTTTATGGAACCTGTTTCACATTTAGAGGTTATATGAATTTGAAACTCACTTCTATTCATGGGTTATGTTTATGATAAAATTATTATGAAACTTGTCACTCTATACATGTTATTATATGATTACATGTTAAAAATACCCATTTCATTTCATGGGTTTTGATATGATTATTTAAGATCTTGTGGCACATGTTTGTATGATTTCATTACGAGATACGTGGGACCTATATATCCCTCCAATGCATTGGGTAAAGATTTATATTTCACGGAATAGACTTATATGGTATTGGGAATAAACCTTATCTACTTAGATAACCATGGGAGTGAACCATGACTACCATGATGGTATGATGAGTGACCTCCTACTACCGAGATGGCCATGGGAATGAACCATGACTACCAATATGGTATAGGGAGTGAACCAAGAATACCATGATGGTCTTGGAAGTGATGCCTTGGCCACTGTGGGAAGAATTATATATTCATATGCGTCTTACACAATTCCATGTTTCATTCCTATGTTATTATTTCATGGATTATGTTATTTATTTAATAATTATTCATGTCTTATGAACTATCACGCTTGAATCCATGATTAAGGTATATGATCTTTGATAGGTTGGGTATGATTTTATATTTTCATGATCATGTTCTCATACCCTTATACTCATGATTATGCTTACATGTCCCTCTTTTTTACATTTATTGAGCAGTTGGGCTCACTCCTTTTTATGTTTCCTTCCCCTGGTTATGAAGATGTGTATTATGTTTGATGTTTCAAAGAAGGTTGATAGTCACAAGGAACCTAGTGGGAGATAATGTATCTCACTTATATACCAATGTTTATGTTTCCATATTTATAAAGGCACTAGACTACTATGGTCTTCTTGCATTTGGTTGTATAATGTTTTATGTATTTCGTAAAATTTGTGTAACATTAATGTAAATCATGATTGGTTCATTATAATTGGTATCAGAGGAAAATGTTAGTTAACCTTTGGAAACATGGACGAGGAAAACATAGTGAGAACCCTAAGGACATGTCTATTGGTATGTACAATGATGATTCAACATTTAGGTAAATGTCCTAGAATTTTAATAAATGATAGAGTGAGTGGATTATTTGAAATATATCCCTGTATGGATAATACAAGTGGATTTTGATCTACAATAGATGTATCTAAGGGTAACAACTATAACAAGATGTTCTGGTCCAGACTTGATGTAATCTATTACACAACAACGGGTCTTGCTACACACCTAGTTTGACACTCCCAAGGGATATGATTTGGAAATTCAAAAACCCTTCATAAACCATCATTAATTTTATAAAAAGAATTCGTCTATGAATAACCTAGGATAAACCTAAGGTTCCATAGATTAAAGAAGGTTCCATGATTTAAACATCAAATAAGTTACTGTTCATGATTTTGTGGTTCCTCATTATGATAATTGTTTCATACTCTATGAGTTTATTTTTTGTCAATGGATGGAACTGGAAGGAACCGTGTTAATGGTGATTGTGAAATACAATGTAATGATTGTACCCATGAGCAACCAAATGCCTCGGGTGAAAGAATGTAAATCTTTATTGCTATGATCACACAGCTTTCTCAATAAATGAATCATGGTTGACTTCCAAATGAGAGAATGAGGTAACAATAATCTATTGATTATTTCATGAGGAAACATACATATTCTTTTAGAGTCTCTTTTTATACACTTGTTTCTGAATAATGGATCAATACCACTGAAAATGAATTCTCCATTCTTCAGTGTTCAGAGCATGAGAATATTGTTCTGGCTGTCTATCTGTTAGAAGGACATAGAGACCCATGGTGGAATCTAATCAAGAATACATGGAAGTAATAATAGATTGAATCCATGGATTGGGATGAGTTCAATAACTTGTTTTTCAATATGTATTTTTATTAGATTCAATGTACCAAGATGGTAAAAGGGTTCCTTGAGTTGATGAAAATGGATGCTGAATTTGACGATACCAACAAGGTGAATTTCAAGATACTTTTGAGGTTTGCTTAAGGAATTTTCATCCAACATAAAATTAAAGTTGATTTTTTCTTCTATGGATTAAATTTAAGTCTCAAAAGTGAATTGTCCATAAGAGACATTAGTAGCTATGAAGATATTGTGACTGACTGACTGAATAGCCCGAAGGCTGAAATTTTTATTGATTTTGGATAAACCTCTTTTAAGGGTAAAGGGGAAAAACCAAGACTTCAGAGACGTTAGGACATTAACAAGATTTCAAAATAAAAGGGTTGAAACCTATAAGAAGACTACAAGGAAGTGCCTCTACCCAACATCAATATCATAAAGGCAAGTCTCCACGAAAGTATATCTAATCAGAAAGTTGTCCTGTGCAAGGATGCACAGGCCTGGTACCGATGGTGACTCCATACCCTCTCATTCATCCAAATCCAAAAATCCATACATGATGAAGACAACCAGATATGAATAGATTGTGTGTTTTACACTCAAGGTTTAAATGGAGGTTGGAGTATTGTATTAATCTCACTGGTTTGACAAAAAGAGGAATATGGTGTTTAAATGAAAATTTAAAAACCATTGAGAAATGAAATTGAGATTTGATTTATGTTCTATGTGTGGGAAGAAGAATGGAGGAAATTTTATCATTGGGTCTATTAAAAGTTTTGAGTGAAGAAAATAATGTCACTTAGAAATTGATTGTCGTTGTTTTAGGAAGAAGTTAGAAAACATTGTGAATGTGAAAAAAGAGTCACAAAAATTTACCTCCCATGATTCCATGATACATGACTAAGGAGAATTGGCCTTTTTCTAACCGCTACCCAAACCATAGAGATGGTGATGATAATTGACACTAGTAACCTCTTAAGCTATGGGACAAGGGGAAATATCATGAAATTGCTATTTTTGATGAGGGGTGTGATAACGATGTGATGGAAGTTACACTTACCATCCACTCAAGAAATGATAATTTCATATTTGATTCTATATATTCCCAAATTTCATATCTAAATAATTTTCTATTAGTGTTAAAATTCCTCCAATATAATTAGTTGTGGAATTAGCAGTGAATACCATAAATGGTTCGATGATTGAATATTAAGTTTATGATTCCTCTCTAGTTAAAGATTGTGGGTATGTTCTTCCTTAAAATATTGTCAATCATCCTTTGGTATAATTTGATGTCATCTTATGTATGGATTATATTTTTCTGCATAAATTCCACATCAATTATTATAGAAGGGAAGTTATGTTTGATATTTTCAACCCTCCTATTATCATCCATCCATGTGAATATAAGTATGAACATTATTTGGAGATTACATATATTGTATAGGTATTAATTCCCATTCATAAGGGTTATTTATCTAAAATGGTTGGGGAGAGAATCGATAACAACAATATGCATGTTTTTGAGGTCTTTTTTGATGTCTTTATAGATGATTTTCATAGTATTCCATCAAAATGTGAAGTTATGTTCTCAATAGAACTCATACCTAGTTCCACTCTAATTTCAAAGACTCATTATAGAATGACCCCAATTGAGTTGTAGGAATTCAATATGAAACTCCAAGAAAACCCTGATAAGGTATTAATTTAGGCAAGTTTGTCACATTGGGGTGCACCAATTTTTTTGTGAAAAAGAAATATGGATAAATTCTACTATTCATTTATTATCTGTAGTTTAATAAGATCGAAATCTAATACAAGTACCATCTTACCTATATTGAATAATTATTTGATAAATTGTGCAGAGATCAGTACTTTTCAAAGATTGAGCTTCGTTTTGGATATCATCAATTGGGGGTTAAGAAGGATGATATACCAAATATGTTATTCTGTACAAGGTATTGTTACAATGAAAATTTATTGATTACATTTGGTCTTACTAATTCCCCTTCTATCTTCATGTATTTAGTAAATTGAGTCTTTAGATGTCACCTTGATATTTTTTTGGTAGTCTTTATAAATGATATTCTTATCGATTCAAAGATAAAGGAAGAGCAAGAAGATCACTTGAGAATTGTACTAAAGACCATAAGGAAGGATAATATATAGGGCAAATTTTATAATTGAGTATTTTTTATATAAAAGAATTCATTTTTGGGTCATATAATTTCAACAGATGTTATAGAGATAGATCCATCAAAGACGTAGGATATTGAATGATAGCCTAGACCAACCAGAGTAACTAAGATGCTTAGATTTCTTGGTCTATCCCGATATTATCTAATGTTTGTAGGTAATTTCTCAAGACTATCTAATCCTCTTATCAAGTTAAATTATAATGTTTTCATGTTAGTCTGGAGAGATGAATGTGAGGAAAATTTCTTGGAACTGAATAGAAGGTTTGTTAGTGCACATGTGCTTACATTGCACTATAGTAGAGAAGGGTTTGTATTATACAATGATTCATCCATGAAGGTATTGGGATGTGTTATTATTCACAATAACATGTTTATATCCTATTCCACATGATTGTTGAATATTCATTTGAAAATTCACCCAACTCATGATTTAGAGTTAGCAATGGTATTTTTTTCATTAATGATAGAGATTAATTATCATTGTGGAGAAAATTGTGACATATATACTGATCCTAAAAGTCTAAAATATATATTCACATAGAATGAGTTGAACATGTGATAGAGAACATGGTTAGAGTTGATAAGAGATTATTAATATTCAATACATTACCACCTTGGGATAGTGAACAAGGTGGCTGATGGTTTCTGTCAGAAGGATCATGTTATATTATCCACGATCAGGACAAAAAACGGTCCAATATTTCTAGATTTTCAAATAATGGAATTAGAAATATTGAATGAAGGTGAAAAATCTTATCATTATCAAATTAATATTCAACCCACTATCCATGTAAAGATTAAGGAGGCACATAAGGGAGATTAAGAATTGAAAAAGAATGTCTGAAATGTTCTTGAATTTAACCATGATCAGGATGGAATGACAAGGTTCAAGAACCACGTATGTATTTCTTTCATACCATATTTGTATAAGGAGATGTTAGATAAATCTAATGGGTTTTCCTTCTTTATTGATCCTAGAAGTATGAATATGTATAGGGAATTGAAATAATGCATCAGGTGGGATAGCATGAAAAGAGATTTTGTAGAGTTTTTATGTCACTATTTGATATTCCAATAAGTTATGGCTGAAAGATAAATGTGAAAGGGGATGTTGCATACATTACCCATAACATAATGTAAATGAGAGAAAATCACTATGGATTTTTTCATTGGACTAACCAAAACCTCTAAGGGGATTAATTCTACATGGGTTGTAGTTGATCTCTTTACTAATTCAGCACACATCATAACTATTAGAGATGGATTATCTCTGGATTCGCATTCTAGTATATACATTAAATAAGTGGTAATATTTAATGGTGTACCATATTCCATTATATCAGATTGGAATCTAAGGTTTACCTCAATGTACTGGTGAAGTCTTTAGCCATCACTAGACACAAAATTATGTTTCAACACTGATTATCATCCTCAGATAGATGGTCCATTTGAGAGACAAATTCAAACACTATAGGATATATTGAGATCTTTTTCTCTTGATTTCAAAGGTAGTTATGATCAACTCCTTTCTTTAGTTGAGTTTTCATACAAAAATAGATTTTACTCATGCATTCAGACGGAACATTATGAATCCCTTTATGAGAAGAAATGTAGAGAGACAATGTGTTGGAATGAAGTTGGAGAAAGAAAGATATTGGGACCTGATATTAGTGAATAAATGTTCAGTAAGGTTATAACCATTTTGTATCATATCAAGGAAACTCAAAGTCAGTATAAAATTTATACTAATAACCATCGGTGTGATCTGGAATTTGAAGCTATTGAATTTTTTTTACGAATCTCACCCTGGATAAAATTTATGAGATTTGGGAAGAAAGGGAATCTAGGACCTAGGTATATCAGTCCCATTAATATCATGATCATATCAGGATGGTAGTATATCCCTTTTCACTTCCTCCAAATCACTTTCAAGTCCATGATGTGTTTTGTGTATCTATCTTGAATAAGTACATACCCAAACCAAAAAATTTAATGAACTCGTAGTTCATACCACTAGACTAGGATTTATATTACGAAGAACAAGAAGTTGAAATTTTGGACTGATCAGATAAACTTCTTGGAAACAAGACCACTCACATGGTTAATGTTTTGTGGAGAAATCAATAGTTAGATGAAGATACGTGGGAACTTACAGATATAATAAATCTTTAGTATCCGCATTTTTTTACATGAGTGATGAATTTTGAGGGAGTAAATTCATTTAAGGGTGGTAGAACGTAAAACCCATATTTTTTATGCACCATTTTTGTCGCAGAAATTAAATATTCATTTGTGTCTTGTAATGCATTAAGTCAAAAAATCATTTCACATGGTACCAAATCAAAGTATGCTACATTCAAAATCAAATTATAATATGTTACATGCAAGACCATCTTGGTATACATTACATGCAACACCGACTTGGTGTACGATACACACATCGTCGACTTGGCGTACATCACATACAACACAGAGTTTCTATGAAACATAAAATTTAATGATATAATTATTTAAATAAGATAAATATAACCTTTATGTTAAACTTAGTAATTTAAAAAGAAATAAATAAATTTCAAAAAAAAATTAAAATTTTTAATATAAGTAAATCATATTGATAAAGAATGATATGCTTTTTGGTAAAGTCCTTTTATGTTTTGAAATACAGTTTTTTTCAAATGAGACTATTTTAAAAATAAATTTTTTTTAGAAAAATTTATAAATTTAATTTGATAAAATTAACATCATTTTTTAATTTATAATGTCTAAAGTATCATAGGGTGATCTTTTGGGATATTTTCAAGAAACATCATTTTTAGATGAATAGTGAAAACTGCATTTTAATTTAAAAATACCTTTTTAGTTAATTATTAATGTAAAATGACTTTGGAAATTTATTTTAGGGTCAAATTATATGAATATTAAAACTATTAATAAAATTTAATTCACTATAATCAAATTCAATTTGAAATTGAATATAAAATCTTAATAATTTTTTGAACAATTTTCATCATTGAAAACCCCTTATTACGTCCCATCTCCAGGATTAACATTAATCTAAATTTTTCTGCTTCTATGATTGGACTTTAAAAGAGATGAAATACAATATCTTTTTATTATAATATTTATATTCTTATAAGACCATGTTTTCTATACCAAACTATTCAGTAAAGATGATTAAAATTAATCACAACGATTAAGGCCAAATTATTCATAATTTGGGACTAACCCTTACAATGAACGACCCAAATGACCAAGAAAATTTTCCAAAACAAATTTTCTATACCTAGTTATGAAATAAAAATTCCATTATTTATTTTGGTTTTAGGTTTTATATAAATTTTTTTAGTTAAGAACACGCATACACAAAACTTGTTTCTAAAAATTCCAAATGAGCCCTTTTCCTTTCCTATAAAAAGCCACAACTTCTTCCACTTCCTCACATCTCTAAAACCTCTTAAGTTCAAAGATTACCTACCTAGTACAGTTATAAACATCCATATCTTACTTATATAAGCCTTCTTTTGGGAATAATGAAATCCAAGGAAGCCTTTTCGCACAAACCAAAAGGAGTTACCCAATCAAGAGGTAACATCTTCCCTCAAGTCCTTTCTTTTATTTTCATTCTCCATCCCCTAAAATTTATTTTTCCCATGAATTTATAACAAAAAATATTTCCTCAATACACTAGGATTTTTTTAATATAACTATCCTCTATCTAATGGATAGTGATCATATTGTTTCTGTGTATGGTGAACCACCGCCTCACTAAATGACAATTGATAAATTTTCCACACCACCTATCATGGTGTCCATTATGATGAAAAATATATTTATATATGATATATATTATATTTATAAATTCTTTAAATTTCTATAATTTTTATTTATAACATACATTTATACTTTCCATTTTATGTAAAGACTATAATTTTTTTTGAGGGAGTGTGGACTACCACCCCCTCAAAGCAGTATGATTCAATCATACTCAAAATGGATTGTATTAAGGATGGTATTAGAAAATATAAATGGTTTATATGATATCATAAATCTACTATAATAATTATATATATATATATATAAATAGACATATATGTCTTTTACTGTCTTTCTCTCAACAAGAGAATTAAGCAGAAATAACGTTCATACATACATATGACCTACCGTCTCCATGAATGGTGTTTTCCGTTTTACATTTATATATTATATAGATTTTTATAAAACAGATATATTATATATAAATGATATTTATATAATTTTTCGCATTTTGGAATCCTTATATAAGTATAAGGAAAAACGATAAAACAAATTAAGACACATGCGACGATCAAAGTGAATATTACCCAAAGTGAAACCTTAACATAGGATCATTAACAATTGGGTAATATAAGGTCATAATAAAAAAATAAAATATTAGATATAATGATAATGTTATATAACATATTTATAATAAATTTATATTTATAATACATGATTTTTGAGTAAGTACGATGATATTTAATACACAAGGTAAGTGGATTTCATCTCACTTTATATTCCTGTGAGATACATGATATGTTCGCCACTCATTACATTTGTGTGTTGTATGTACCAAATATGATTGTATTTAATATATATGATACCTATGTCTATTGGTATCAACATATAAATTTTACTCACTTTTATTCATTTGGTTTATGTTTCTTCAGTTACCAAATTGGTAAAATGTTTTGTCATTGTTTTCCTTCTTTGACACTCATGTCTGGTTATGCACCTAAACACTTTTATGAGGTGTACATACTTCCATTTTACATCTTATATCCTGAATCTCCTTATTTTAATTATATTTTAAGTTTCATCAAATTTCCATTTCTTACATTGAGAGTATGATCCAAAGTAACCAAGTTATAAGAGTTTATTGAGACAGTATCATCACTTTTTGAGATTTTTTACGTTTATGATTCATTTGATGAAATGATTTTATCTATATCTAATGAATACTCATGAGTTTCACTATTGTCTATTAATTCAGGTTATCCTAATGTATTAGTACCATTTTCCTCTCTTTGGTACTTTTTATAATGTTGTAAGTAAAATATGACCATCTCTCTCTGGTCGGAAATCTATTGTATTCAAAAACCATATTTTCAAAAACATTTTAAAAAGTGTTTTCAAAAGATATTTGAATCCCATTTTCATGGATAATGGATTTCAAATTTTTTTTATTATCTTAAAAGATTAATTTATATGTTTTCAAAGCAATTTTCAAAGAGAAAGGTTTTCAAATAGGTTTTTTCTTTTAAACAGAGTTTTCAATGTAGAAAGGATATTTTACTCAAGAATTTTTTTTAAAATATCTATCAAAAATTATTTCCCATCTAAGATAACATCCTTTGGTTTTAATCATTCCTTTATGGAAATTTTTTTCAATAATTCCATTCACACTCTTTCTCGGAATGAATTATTATTTGATGGAATGATGTTTATGGAACACATTTCACTTTAATTAGATATATGAATTTGAAACCCTCTTCTTTTCATTTGTTATGTATATGATAATTTGGTTAAGAAACCCATCTCCTTCAAAATTTTATGATATGATTACATGTTTATGATACCCATTTCATTTCACAGGTAATATTTTGATTAGTTATGATATTGTGTCACATGTATGTATGATTTCATTATGATATGGGTGAGTCTGATATCTCCCTCGAATGCATTGGGTAATGATTTAAATCTCATGGGACTGACTAAGGTGGTATTGGGACAGAAAAATGACAACTAAGATGGACATGGGACTGAATCATCACTACCAAGATGGTATGATGAGTGAACTAATTCTATCGAGATGGACTTATGACTGAACCATGAATAACAAGATGGTATGTGGAGTGAACCTATAATACCAAAATGGTCTTAGTAGCGGTGCCTTGGATACTATGGAAATCATATTATCCTGTTATATGTCTACTACAATTCCATGTTTCATTTCTTTGTTATGTTTTCATTGATTACGTTTTCTATTTATTTATTATTAATGTTCTATAAATTACCAAGATTGATTATATGATTAATTTATATGTACTTTGATATGTTGGTTATGATCTTGTATTTTGATGATCATGATGTCCTACCATTAGGCTCAAAATTATGCTTACATGTCACCCTTATTTACCCTTTCTGAGCATTTTATCTCCACCATTTTTATATTTCCTTCCCAAGGTTATGAGGATTTGTATTATGTTTGATGGGTATAAGAAGGGTTCTAGTATTGAATAACCTAGTGGGATATAATGTATCTCTCTTTTGTTATTTTTTCATGTTTTAATGTGTCCAGATTCACAAGATTAGTATGGTCTTCAGGAATCTGTTTGTTTAATGATTTATGTATTTCGAAAATGTAATGTAATGTTAATGTACATCACGACTGGGTTATTATAGTTTCCATTTTTAAATATATCATAATTTGACATGGCATAGAAGCATAAAATGACTACGAGATTCAAAAAATAGATGTCAAAAATGATTTCCTTGATAGGAACCTTTATGAGGATGTATATATGATACATATTTAATGGTTTTTTACTCTACAAAATTCCAAAACCTTATGACAGTTATAGAGATCCATTTATATATTAAATAAAGTATCTAGTTCATGGAGGATTTGATTGGATGAATTCATAAATAAATTTGACTTCATTAAGAATGAATGAGAGCTCTATGTTTACAAAAAGTTTAGTTAAAGTATGATTCTCTTCATAGTAGTGTATATTGATGACATATTACTAATTGGAAAAAATAAAATAGACATAAAAAAGTTTAAGGAATGTATGAATAAGTTATTATGAATGAAGGACTTAGGTGAACCATCCTAAATTTTAGTGATCAAGATCATATATGATAGTTCCATCAGTCTCCTTGGACAAATTCAAGCTACCTACATTGTCATGATTATGAAAAGGATTGGTTCTATTGTCACATGGTATAAATATTTTCAATAAAATACATCCTCATACACAATTGGAAATAGAGGTAAGGAGTAATATTTATTACACGTTAGAGATAGGATCCATCACATATTCCATGTTTTTTATGATTATTGATGTTTTCTATAATTTTATAATAGTGTGAAGATATTAATAAGACCCTATTGAACATTATTGGACTACTATTAAAAATATCCTAAGTTATCTGTGGAGAACTAAGGATATGTTCCTGGTGTATGGAGGAGATAAAAATATAATCATCAGGGGTTATATAGATTCTATATTTTAGATATATTAGAATGATGTGATACCACAATCTAGATATATATTTTGTATCAATGGAATATCTATGAGATAAAATAGTTATAAGAAGTAGGTTGTCAATGATTATAAAGTGGATTCTATGTTTATTATAAATTTCAACATATCCATCGAATCAGTTTAGATTCAAAACTTCATCCAAGATCCTGATGTGGTACCTTTTAGTAAGGAACTTATCATAGTCTACTATGATAACACTACAACTATGGATCTCTACAAAGAGACAACGTCACACCAAAGGACAAAGAACATACATCAGTAGTTTAATCAATTTAGATGTTTTTCGAATTGAGTTGAAATTATGTTGTGTAGAGTATAATCGGAGGAAAACATGGTGAACCCCTTGACCAATGTTTTATCTCACTAAAGGCATGAGTATCATGAAATAGCTAGTGGATTGAATGTTTTTGTCTATTGTCTATAGTGTAAGTGGCAGTCTATAGGAGTTGGTTCCCTAAAACCAACTTTTTTAGTCCTTGATTAATTTTTATCATTATTAATTATTTTTTATTATAACATTATTGTTTTTCCTATAAATGACATTTTTATGTGATAATTTCCTACAAATATGTGTTGTGAGGAAAGTCCATAGTGGTTCCCATATATGATGATAACATATAGGTTCCAATAAATCATTGTTAGATATTTATGATTGGATGATATTGTATTAAGAGACATAAGAAATATATTATATTTTGTTTAGGATGATCATAAAACATTTATACACCTTCCCATGTGGATATCCCTCACTAATATCTAAAATAGGGGTTAATAAGAACATACCACTTAATAATAAATCAATATTTCAATGTCTCATTAGATAATCATATCCATAGACATGTGTATTAATCCATTTATTTTAAAATTATCATTACTGTAGATCTTGACTCATGTGATTTTATTTATTTATGAAAACCATGATGACATATTCTCGTGATGAAATAGGACATGTTAGGTTCATCACGAGTGATATTGAATTAATGGACAACATAAGAAATGATTTATCCAATTTTTATCTTGAAAAATGTTTATATTTCAGTCCCTTTGATAGGAATGGAATTTCCTAAATAAATTCATGTCTATGGTGTTTGATAGGCGAGTTCATTTATAAAAAGTCAATGAATGTCACATTGAACATATAGGTGGGTGGCACTAGTGTGAAACCTGCTAGATTTAAGATATTTTAATAAAATGATTGTATTACATGATGAAATTTCTTTGGAGTATAGACATAATTATGAAATTAAATTCTTTGTCAATGGATTCCTTTGCATGTTTCTTAATTATAATCTCAGACAGTAGGCAGTTATGCCTAATACCACTAAGAAATAGGATTCGACTGTTACACACATAGTGTCTCCAAAATCTCAATTAAATTATAGTATTGAATTTAACATGTTAAAATAAATAATATTTATTCAGGTTTGGCTGAATACCATAATTTAATCACAGGTTATTTGAAAAAAATAAGTTAGATAATTAATATTTTTTTCATGTTTTTAGAATATAATATTTATTAATGGTTAATGTTGTGATATTTATTTATTAAATAAATAGTCATTATTCTTGGATTGGTAAATAATCATGAGGGAAATAAGATATATTTTAATGATATGATTTGAAATTATACAAGTGAGATTTATTTATATATTATTTAAAGTGTTTAATATTTATAGTTATTAATAATATTATTATTATCATTGTTATCGGACATGAGGTCAATTAAGATTTATAAATATGGAAGGGGTTTAGTGTGCAATTTTCCAAATTTATAAATTCCATAATAAATATATAAATATATCACTTTCCAAAACAAAATTTGTGTATAAAAAATATAAAGTTAGACTCTCTTAATACATAGTGATTGATCAGTAGATTTAGATTGTTCTCATCCCATTCCATTTTTACCCAATGTGAGATCATGAAGTATTCTTCCTTTCTCGAGAAGATTTATACTAAAAACAACCACAATCAATTAAAGTGATTAGGATTGACCATACTAGAACCTGATGATTCTACTATTACTTTCAAAGATCATGGTACACATGTGGATAAACTCTATAGGGATTCTGTACTTGGATCATATAACACAATGATGGTGAAAAATGATCTATTCCACCAAATAATCAACAAATGTATAATTTCACATTGAGGAAATTTTATATCATCTTATAAATTAATTATAAATTACATGTGATGATACTTTTCTTCTAGTTTAAATAGTTTAATCTAGTCATGTAATATATTGTTTTAATTAGATATGTTATTTTGATCATGTGAATCAATGATTACATGTGATTTATTACTAAAATATATGTTGTTTATATCACCAAAGGATGCTTCTATTGTGCCTTGAACCTATAATAAGTATCCCTGAGATTTAAAAATTTATCATATCCATGAAATAAATTAGTACATTACATATTTAATAAATTAAATGTGTTTTCCTTTATTTACCTTTTCATATTAATTATTCAAAAATTAGTCACGATTTATTCTCTTGTATTAAACCCTTATTGAGCATTTGATCTCACCAATTATTATTTTTTATTTTCCCTAGGATATTTAGAAGGAATATTTGAATGGGTTCAAGGATATATAATAATTATGTTGTTATTTATTTTTTCAAATATAATGTGAGATTAAATTATGTATCTTTTTTACTAAGGATACTAAACTATTTTGTCATTTGAGATGTGATCACTTGTATCTAGTGACAATGTAATAAAGTAACCACCCACTATTTGATACTAGAGTTGATGTATTTACATATAATTTTATTAGGGATTTTATTGGTCTTAGTCCATGAAAAATTCTAGAAAATCTACCTCCCTATTGAGTTCATACAAATAGGATTCATAATGAAGAAATTTGGTCAAGATTTCATTTATTCTTAATTTCTTTATTGATTTTTTCTATGGCTACTTAAATTTATACCAGATAAATTAATGAATTTATTTTAATAGTAAAATTTAATATTAAAAATAAATTAGGCTTTTTTTGTTTTAGTATTACATAATGTTTGAAATAGAATATTTCATTATATTATTTATTTTGGGATAATATACAGTGAAATATCATATTGACAAATATACTCATCCATTTCTTCCTATTACATATAGATTAAGGGTCCTTTAATGTTATCAATGAGCAATGATAGAATAGGATGGTAGATATGAAGGGTTATCTGTACCTTGACAACAATGTGGCGGTCCAGTGAGAGAGTGGTGGTGGGGGAGACAATGCTCAATGGGGATAATGGTAGGGGATGATGGCCATATCTAGAGTAGAGGTTTTGGCATGAGGAAATTCATTATCAGTATAGTGGTGTAGGATAAAGATGCTATTAAAAACGATGTAGTTAGGTGGAATAATGGCAGTTAGCTAAATCTACAGTTTGTGTGGATGAGACAAAGACACAATGTACAGATGTAGTAAAATCAACATATGTTAGGGAGAACATGCTCTCTTCCCCAATCTATATGATACATGGTTGGATTAGACAGTATTCCACCTACCAAATGGGAGGTGTGCAGACATATCGTATTGACCCCCAGAGACCTTGGGTTGTGGGTCAAAAAGATTGCCCGACCGCGGGCACACCAAGTGGTTTCATCATACTTGAATCGAAAGTTAGAAAGGTGCACAGTGTAACACCCAACATTCTACATGGCATGATCAGATGCCACCATGTATTTCAGTTACTACTTTTGAGGTATTTTCATAACTTATTCAATAGTTTCCCATGTCACTAAAATAAAAATCTTATCCATAGTATTATGTCATATCATAAATATTTTTATTTGAAGATCATAATTGTGTGGTCCATTTTTACCTTTTGGTCCATTTGTATGTCAAGATAGATAGGCTTTGAAATTAGCTCTATAGGAATAATGAACCTATTTAATCGTAATGAAAAAGTTTTCTCAGAGTTGAAAACCCCATGATAACTATAAATATACTATGAAATGAGACCCCAAGTAAATTGTGGGGATATTAGGATGTGGGATCCCCATATGAGCTTGAAGTGTACGACACTCCCCCACTTGAGTTGGTCCCCCAACCTTCCCATGACATGATATACTCCATAGAAATTAACATGAGGTTATATGGGTCTTTACACATTATTAGCTTAGAATTTTGATATTTGGGGTGATATTGATGGACCTTAGGGTGTGGTGTTACAGTGATAGAAGTTCTATGATTAAGTGAGGATTAGGACTCACTTTAGAGATTCTTGTGGATGTTTGGTAGCTGGAAAGGCTAAGTGGTGTACAATTTTATGGTAATTATGACTCATCAGCACCCCAGGTGTTTTCATTGAGATGTATTATTTCACTTTCTGTTGAATTTAGGGATTAGGTACTCTATGTAATTTTATGTTCCCTTAGTTTCTTGTATGTTATGAATTTCTAGGATCAGAGCTGAAATGATTGCGAACATTTTGGAATCCTTGGGAATTCTTATTATAGAGAATATTTGTGTTGATCTTTCTAATCTTCTTCCTGATTACACTTTTGTGTCATGAGATTTAAGTTGACATATTGGTTTTCATTTTCTTTTTTCGATTACATGATATCCTACTATACATGGTTATACTCACCCTTTCATGAGAATTGTTCCCACACGTATTGTGTCTATGTAAATGATAGATAGGATTAGATATGGTATTGGTATATGTGGAGCTGACATTAATTATTCAGAGTTGACTCCTTGAGAAACTTGTTGATGTACGATGGATATTGTAGGTCCTTAACTGCGGTAATTAAAATTTCATTGAATGTTAATCCAAGATTAAATTCATCGAAGAAGAGGTGTTTTGCGATATTTTTAATCTATCAGATTTATAGGATTCTCATATGTATGATTCCTTTGTATTCTATTTTTTAGTGTTGTATATATATTCATTATCACATGAACAAGTTGTATTCAACTCAGTTGATAATTTATATATACAACCTAATGGTATTCCCTTTTTATTGTATGCATTGGTTATATGTATCAATTATATGTTGATATTGGATAAGGCCTCCCATATAGTGAGATATTCTAACTCACTTCTGGTCACCCACCTCTGGATTATATTGGAGCGAGGATTGTGGTGGCCCTCATGGAATAATATTGGATCAAGTAGAGCCTCAATGGGGTGGGTCATTTTAAATTTTCAAGCATTCTATAATAGTAATATTTGAGTGATTTATATATTGTCTATTTTCATTTAATGGTTTATAAGTGGATTGATAAGTGTCAATTTATAGTTTAGTTATGTATATCTAATTTTTTTTCACATATAATGTTGGGGAAAGACTATTAATTATTAAAATAAGAAACTTTTAAAATTATTCATTAAATTTTTTATTGAATAATGTAATGTTTTAAATATGGATTTAGAATTTAATATCGGTTGAATTGAATTTTAATGTGTTTTAAAATGTAATATAAAGAAATATGGAAGTGGAAATGATAAATTTATTGAAATTAAAATTATTTAAAATTTAAAATTTGGTTTATTTTGAATTATTATTATTTTATCTAGAAAAAAACTTTTGTTATTATAATATAAAAATATATTATTTATTTATAGTATTTCAACTATTTGGAGCTGTAATTACTTTTTTGGATGGGTGGGTATTTTCAATGAAGTCCTTCAAAATATTTGTTTGACATTAATGTATATTCATTTATAATTGAAGAATTGGGTTTGGAGTTATTTGGAGTGATTAAAATTGTTTCAGGCATAACAATTCATTTTGTGTGGAATATATTCCCCTTATTTTTAAATTTTGTTTGGTTATTCTTGAATCATTTGATTAGGGCTTGTGATTTGATTGATATAAAGATTATTCTGAAAAGATATATTTTTAACTATACCATGGTTTTTCTCTTTTGAGTAATTGTATTGTAAATTTAGAATCATCATTTAAATATTTTTTGAATTATAAATTTGGCAATCAATTGATTATTCTTAGTAGTAATATAATAAATGACACGTGTGAGTGTTTTTAGGGGTCATAAAAACTCAAAAATTAATCTAATGGTTTAAATAAATGTAACAAACCTAAATATTCATATTTTGTGATGTTTTCAAGGAATTGAAGGTGAATTATGAAATTAGAATTTTGAATTGCTGAGTTTTTTTCATTTTATAAAAGTGAATAGATAAATTAGTAATAAAATAAGTATATTGAGGTGAAAATAGATTATAAAAGATAAAAAACATTAAATGGGATGATTTTATTTCATAAAATATCATGAAAAAGTTTTTAACTTTAATTATATAAAATGGTAATAGGCCAAAAAAATTCAAAAAATTCATGGTTTATTGAAAAAAACATGATATAGATGCATGGTCATCCTGAAAATGAATCTTTTAAAGCATACTCCAGTATGTTTTGTAGCATCGCATGCACTATTTGGTGAATGGTATGAGAGACTGTGCATCCTATTATATTGTATTGTATATGGTTAGATACATATTTTACGATAACATTCAACTTTACTATAAATTTATGAAATGTTTTTTTGAAAATAATGAAATAAAACTTTAGAAGACTATATGTTTTGATAAAGATGTTCATTTTTGTTAAATAAGATGTCTAGTAGAAGATGAAAAAACATAAAATCCAATTAAATATTATGTAATTCTTAAGTACTTTACAAGGTTAAAATAGGTCAAAAAATATATTTAAAATGATGTTCATGTTGGAATAAAAAATTTAACAAGATTAATTGAAAGATTAAAAATGAAATATATAATTTTATATTTGTTATATAATTTTAATTAAAACATGGGATCATAATTATTTTCCTGTATAAGTAATATATAGTCTGTTTTCACATAATTTTTATTTTATAAAAAATTTTTCCCCAAATTTAATATGTCTGATTAAAAAATTAGTTTTAAACATTATTGTTTCGTTAATTTTTTTTAGTAAATATAAACTAGAGTTTTTGTGTGACCCTTAATTAGACTTGATTCATGAAATGTTTTCATAAATTATTATTTTTATTAATTATAATCATTAAAAAAACATAGTCATAACAATAGATAAACTTTATATTGTTCTTGTATTTTAATAGGACATTTCCAAATTTGATAATTTCCTAAAAATACAATATCGTGGTAAACTATCAATATCAATAACTAAAAATCCATATTCTGATGAGTATATTATAAAGATATTTTATAACTAACTTAATCCTTATTACTATATCAAAATAATATTATATCACGAAATAAAATAGAAAACAACAATCTTTCAAAATATTAACACTATATGTAATACCCTGAAATTTCATGTAATTATTATTTTTAAAAATAAATTGGATTATTTTGAGACCAACCTCAGAGACATAATTTAATTCCGAGGCTCAGAGTGGCTAGAGAGTATGTTTGAACTATTTTAAGGTTCATTACATAAAAGTGTGAGTAGGTTTTTCTATCATTTACAAAGGTTTCCATATCAAAAATCTGAGGGCACTATTGAACTCAGAGCATCATGATTCTCTTATAAATGGCCTAACATTGTCCTGTATGGGTGAACAATGGAATGTATTTTTTGTCCATTATTAAAATATTTAACGCTTATTTAATTTTAAAATAATTATAACTCCTAAATGGTATCTCAAATTGGAAATAAGAGAGTAATGTTGAGCCACTGAGGTCGTTCTTCTCTTAGGGGGAGCCTAACCTCAACTAGTGTGGGTTGAGGATGAATGTCTGTTTTTTGAATTTTCTGAAGAAAAATTAAATAAATTTAAAAATTAATTTTAATATATTTTCTTCTTTTTTATGAAGCGACTCGTCAGCACTGCGGTGTAGCGATGAGGTGAGGCTGAATCCCACTAATGAAAGTAATTAATGAGTTAGTGTAAAAGAAATTACCATTCATGTTTCTCCAATTAATATCCTAACAAGAAATGCAAGATTGATGGCACATTCCTAGAATTGCTCTGAGGCTTTGGTGGGTGTCGACGACGAACAATGAATGCACATTCTTCCACCCTTCAATGATTCCCTAACGATGATGAGTTGTGGATCAAGAACAAAGAACATAGGTTCTTAATCCTGCTCTTCCTTGACCAACAATTATATCCCAAGTAGAGGATTGATTATTTTCTGTGTGAATTGATTTCCCCCATTCTTTCTTCTAAACGACGAATGCAGGTTAACTCTCGAAAAAATTAATTTGAAGATCGATCATTCATTGCAGGATGGTTAATCATGTGGGATAAAAGGAGATATATATTATAGTGATTATTCCCCACTATTGGTTCATATTGATCCTTCTAAAAAGAATGGATCCAAGTCTATAAGAACAAAGTCTGGGATCATTATTTTGGGTGTTCTTATGTGAAAATCCTTCCCCTATCATATCCTTGTGTTCTTCCCATATTCTGTGGAGAAATGGCCTACGATGTATCGACTAGTAGAGCCAGGTGAGATGGGCCACAACTAGGTGGGCTAAATCATCAACATCAGGTCGTGGCAGCGGAAGGATACCATGGCACAAGGCCGCGGCACCCGGATTCAACGCCAGGCGAGAGGTGGTGCGCCCCAAAGGCACACTGAGGTGGAAGAGGTTGCGACCACCCGGGGCTACAGCAGAGGAGGCACATTGTGGCAGCGTTTGACTCGTCAGCCCGTGATTTTTCTATGGAGATGACATGGCATGCGGTCGCGGACATAGTGCGGAGGAGCGGCTGACTGCATGCTACTGAATTGGAATCCAGTGTGGGATCTGGGATGGTTCCAAGCCGTCCGGCCAACTTTTACAAGTAGAGATAAAACCAGACTATTGGGAATCCTAGCTAGGAAGTACCAATCTGATTGAGTTGGACCAAGACGAATAATACGGACCAGGTTACTGGATGACCCGTCAGGCTGGACCCACAGCCGAACTCGGCCAGATCCAGTAAAGCCCAATGGGCCTTAACAATGGTCCATGCCAAATCAGGTCAGCCTAGACCCAACCTGAATGGGTCCGGTCATCCAAATTGGTTATCACCATGCGGGACCCGGAGCTAGGTTGATTGGGTCGATCTGACCAAGTCAGACCGGGCCTGGACGCAACATGTCTCTCTTTACTAAAACACAAATATCTTTCAAACCGGACATCTTATTGATGCACCATATATGGAGTTGGGATCCTTATGATAAGATAGTCCATGGGAAATAATATATGTGAGATTCCATGATAGTCGAGATATGAATGATGGACTGAGGATTAGATTCTCTTGGAATCAAGCACACTGGAGAGCGGAAATTCTACAGCTAGCTGTGACATGAAGGATATGACGAGCGAACCACAGTGTTATAGAAGAAGTGAGTACCTCAGTGGTGAAACAAAAGAGTGTACCTTAGTGGTTCGGTAGATGAGAAGAACTTAGCGGTCAAGTAGATGAGCGTACCTCAGTGGTTTAGTAGAGGACCAAGCCTCTGAGGTTCAGTAGAGGAGTAGACCTCACTAGCCCAACAGGGGAGCAGACCTTAGTGGTCCAATTGTCGAGCAGACATCAGTGGTCCAAAAGGCATGTGGACCATAGTGGTCTAACATATGAGTGGATCACATTGGACTATTAAAAGAGTGTACTTCATTTGTGTAATAGAAGAGAAGACCTCAGTGGTCCAGTAGAAGATCAGACCTCAGTGGTACAATAGATGAGTGGACCTCAGTTGTCTAGCAGCTGAGTAGACCTCAATGGTCCAGTAGTAGAGCAAACCTCAGTAGCTCATCATGGATGAGTTCCCCAGCGATACAATATGTTTCAACGTTATCATAGATAAATATTACTTTCTATACATTGAGTAATACCTAGTGTGAGTTGTCTTTGCTGTGTGATCTAGCTGTGTGGTCTAGCTTTGTGGTATTTACTTTGTGGTTTGGGGTCCCTACTGAGTATTGTTTTATGCACCCCTTAACGGTCTTCAGCCTCTAATGTTCTGTCTGGTGCATGTAATTAATTCTTTGAAAGATACCTTGGTGGTCCAAGACTGGGTGGGGCTCAGTGAGATGGGTCATACAGGTGTACTTCTGTGGGTATACGCAGCCCCATTCACTTTCCCTTCAGGTAGGATCTAAAGCAGATCGATTGTGGAAGTTGTACATTCCTTTATGGTATTGGGATTGTATTTTGTCTCCGTTGTAATTTCAGTTGTACTGTACTCTTAGTAGTTGTCTCAGTGATAGTTGTGGTTTTGTTTGGGTTTACATTCTCTAGTTTGATCATTGTGTGTGTGTACATGTTAAAAGAAAAATTACATCCCTTTTTGGGACTACCTTTTTGGAGCTAGTTCCCAGTCCCAGGAAAAGGGAATGTGGGTTTGGGGTAGTCATGGCACAATCCTTGGGGGATGGGTCATGATAAAGTGGAATTAGAGGAGGCGGTTCTACCAGAATATCTAAGAGTATAAATGTTTTTCTGGGGAAACAGTGTAATGTGACTCAAGTTTGTATTTCAGGCCATGGAGTCTATTGTTGGTGCGACAGTTGATGTATCCATACAATAGGATATAGAATTTGGATTTTTGATTTGGTACATGAAAACACTAGTTTCATACCTCTTGTATTGTTTTCCCATGATATTTTGAGTCAGAGTTAGCTCACAAGGTATAATATATTGATCTTTGTTTATATTGATATTTTTTAGGATCCCTCCAGGCATAGAGCCATCCATGAATCTTATGTGGGACCACAAGGATGGTCTAAAGAGTGATGCAGATTCGGTATAGGGATAGTTCCCCAAGATGGCACCTTCGAGTGGTTTCCCAACAATACCGCGACCCATTGGTCATCAGTTACTATCAGTGATACTAGTAGAGGAAGCACATTGGCTCAGTTCCGTATGTGAGATCCAGTGAAAGAGACCTCATTGGTTTAGGGGAGAGATTGATCTTTAGGTCACTAAAGATTTGTTGGAGGTGGGGACATGAGTCTTTTGATTAGTGAGGCACCACTTGACTAGATGGTTGTTTTAGCAGTGCGACTTCTATAGGTATCGATGGTGAGATGATGGATTTTGACCATCCAGACTCACGGGGAGGCGACCCTCACAAGGTCTAACATAGAGAGACTTTTCAGGGGGAGTTCATCCCAACGAATTTGTGCTCAGTTCCCATATATGAGCTACTTCACATACAACAGGGAAACCTGATAGTGGCTGAGTACTCTGTGAGGTTCTCAGACCTCTCCCGTTACTCTACAGATAAGATGAGGGACCCTTATTTTAGGTCATAGACCATTGATCAAGGACTCTGATGGGAGATCAAGGCATCAATTATTTCCCTCAGCAACCCTATGCATGCTGACATGCAAGAGAAAAGACTACTAGTACAGATCTTCCTCGCCGAGTAGACACTGACAGTAAGAGCTACCACCATGTGATGGGTGGCCAATTCATCCTTGGCAGGTATCCAACATATGATGTAGAGGCCCAAATGGACTACAACATTTAGAATATGGCCCCAGGACTCACGGTCTGTGGTACGAGGCTCCCAAGGAAAACGGAGTCATTAGGGAAGTATATTTTTTTAAGCATGTGGTGGTCAGGGGAACATAGCTCGAGATTTCCTAAATTACAGCGCAAAGGACCAGTAGACAGTTGAGGGTCCATCGAGGTAGCAGAAATGATTGGAAGATGGTGGTCCGCCTGGTAGTTGTTGTGGAAGAGGATTGGGACAATCAGAATGAGGTGGGCATAGATACGAAGTACCACCACCACTAGCCCTAGGTGAACCTCTACAGGCTCCTTGAGCAAGTGGAAAGGGGAGGTCTTAGCTTTTGGAAGTCGAGGAATACAATCCAATCATCCCATAGATGATATGAGGTACAATATATGTATTCTCCAATATATCTTCAGTTCATATATACATAGGTTCCAATCGCTCTTTCCTTTCCACAAATCATGTTTGGAGCTCTGAAATTCTGATCGAGTCTTTGGCTCGATCATTACAATTAGAGAACCCTATGTGAAAGTATTTGATGATCACACGCTTGTTACAGTAATGTTAGATTACTCTTGGAGGAGAGATATTTTCCTGGTATCTCCTAGGAACAGTGTTGAGGCCTTACGATGTCATTTTGGGTATGGAATGGCTATCCGCAGTCCATGCCCAGATTGACTATTTTTTGTGCATAGTATGGTTTGTCTGTGAAGATGGTACCCAGTATTCCTTTATCAAAGAAAAAGAAACTAGAGCAGCACAGGATGGACTCGCATATAGGAGGGTGCAGCCGATCACTCATTAGTTGGCTATCATGCTCTTCGGTGCTGTGGATGAGACGAGTCCATAGTTTCCTGTAGTGGTGAATGAATATGAGGACATCTTTCCTGGAGATGTTCTAAGACTAACTCCACATATATAGGTAGAATTATGCATTGATCTGTACCCATTAACTACACCAATATGTACACTTTCATTTCAGATGTCTCCTGCAGAGATCCAAGAGATGAGGGTACAATTGGTGGTCTTGTAGAGAAATTGGTTCATAAGGCCCACTGTTTCACAATGGGTATCACCGGTGTTGTTTTCCAAGAAGAAAAAAAGAGTCTTGAGGTTATGCATTGACTTTTGGCACCTGAACCTGGTAACTACTAAAAATATGTATCCTCTAACTAGGATTGATGACCACTTTGATCAACTGAAAGGGGCATGATGGTTCTGGAGGATAGACCTCATATAAGGGTATCACCAGCATCAATTACAAGAAGAGGACATCTTGAAGGAGAATTTGAGTTGTCTTTATCGACACTAAGAGTACATAGGAATGTCGTTTTTCCTAAATAACACCCTATTAGTGTTCATGGGACTCATGAATATGATATTCCATCCATAATTAGACCAATTTGTTGTGGTCTTCATTAATGAAATCTTATTGTATTCAGTGTCTGAGGAGGAGCATGCAATACACCCGAGGATGGTTCTGGACAAACTTAGAGAGAAAACAATTTACAGAACGTTTATGAATTGGGAGTTTTGGATATGAATGGTCAACTTCTTAGGAAATGTAATCTCAGAGGCCAGAGTACTGATGGATCTAGCAATGATTGTGGTGATTCTTTCTTGGGATCCACCAAATAGAGTTACCGAGGTTCAGAGTTTCCATATGTTGGAAGGGTACTATCAGAGGTTTGTACCTAAATTCTCCAGAGTATCATCACCCCTAGAATCGTTGAAAAATAAGGGAAATCCATTTGTAGGGATAAAATGATACCAGTAGAGCTTTCAAAATCCGAGACAGAGCATGACTAGTGCTCCTGTCTTGTTGTTTCCATTGGAGGGCGCCATTTACATAGTGTAATATGACACATCATGAACTAGGCTTGGTTTTGTCCTAGTGAAGGGTAATGTAGTGATTTCTTATGGCTCAGGATAGTTGAAATTGCATAAGTAGAACTTTGTGACTCATTACCATGATATGGAAGCGATAATCTTCGCATTGAAAATGTGGAGACACTACCTCATGGGTGAACGATTCATCCTATACTACGACAACAAGAGTCTCAAGTATATCTTTTCTCAGAAGGATATGAACCTAAGACAGTGTAATTGTTTAGAGATCATCCAGGAGTATGAATTCAAGATAGTATATACACCTGGTAAGGGGAATGTGGTGTATGATGCTCTCAGTAGGAGACCCAGTTCATAGATACTAAACGAGGCCGCATTGTAGTTTGAATCAATTCAGATATCCTCTATGAATAGAGAGGAGGTATGTTATCTTTAGATGATGGTAGTTTCCCCTCAACTCTTATAGTGAGTTATGGAGGCACAAATTGGAGATGACAGCTGTGGGACTACACGTGCCATGTTGTCCACATGGCATTCGTAATATGGATATTAAAATGGAAGAGAGCACATAATTCTTTTCAATGGTTTCACTGCTGTACCTATGGAGTTATAGGAGGATGTGTTGAGAGAGTTCCATACACCCCATTTAGCAGTACATCTAGGTGTGGAAAAGATGTTCCAGGATTTACGATGTCATTACTGGTGGATGGGGATGAAGAAGGTAGTGAATGAGTTTGTCTAAAGATTCCTTACTTGTCTGCAAGTGATGGATAAGCACCAGGTTCCAACAAGTTTTACACAACCCCTCATGGTATCAGAGTGGATGTGGGATGTGATATAAATGTATTTTTTTACCGTCTTACCACGTACGTCCTAGGGGAACAATACCATTTGGGTGATTGTACACTGACTCATCATGTCAGACTACTTCCTACCCATTCAAGAACAAGGTTCAGTAGGGATCTTGGGACACATATAGGTGAAAAATATACTTAGATTACATGTAGTCCCATATATTATAGTCTCAGATCATGATGTACGATTTACATCCCGGTTGGGGAAGGGATTACAGGAGGCGTTTGGGACTTTTCTGAGCTTGAGTAGAACCTTTCACCATCATAAAGATGGTCAGACAGAGCAGACCATACATACATTAGAGTACATGATTCGTGCTTGAATTATTGATTTTTCTCATAGTTTGGAGGACCACATAGCATTGGTTGAGTTTTTGTACAACAACTACCACTCCACCATCGGTATGGCACCAACCGAGGAACTGTGTGGATGACCATCCAGGTCACTATTATGTTGGACAAACCTAGGGGATTCAGCACTCATGTGTTCGAAGATGGTACATGGTACCATTTAGATGGTGAAGGTCATCCCAGAGGAGATGAACAGTTCACAGAGCCAACAGAAGTCTGATTCTAGTAGGAAACAGAGACCAACAGAGTTCAAAGAGGGAGACCATGTATTTATATGCGCGTCTCCTCGATGAGGGATATGGAGATTTTTTTAGGGGAGTAAGTTATCTCCGAGGTTCATCAGAATTTTACTAATACTATGTAGAGTGGGTGAGGTGGCACACCCCATGTGTCTACCGCTACAGTTAGAGAGGGTGTGTGATGTCTTCCATGCATCCCAACTGAGGAGATACATGCATGAACCATCTCACATCATCGACCATTGGGAGTTAGAGATTGATGACCAGGCAGCATTCGCAGAGTAAACACTTGAGATAAACGATGGGAAAGATAGGATACTTCGTTGACGGTTTATTCCATTGGTGGGTGTTCGTCAAAATCAGAGGAATATTAAATAGAGAATGTGGGAGCGATAGGTTCATATTCTTGCATTATACCCCCATTTGTTTTATTGGATTTTATTCTGGCTTACACAAACATAAATACCTAAAGGGGTGAGTAATGCAATACCCTAAAATTCCATGTAAATTTTTTTAAAAAATTACATGGGATTATATAAAGACTAGGATCTAGGACGACATGTAATTTCAATGCCGGGAGTGGAAGGAATGTAATTTTGACCTAATTTTATATTTCATTAAATAAATAAGCCAGTGGGTTTTCCGAAAATTTAAATAGGAGGCCAGATAAAACATCTTAGGGTATCGTTGAACATAGGGCATTAGGATTTTCCTATAAATGTCCTAAAATTGGCAGGTATGGGCCAATAGTATAAAGTAGTTTTTTACCATAAATAAAATAATTAAGTGATGATTATTTTATTTTCAAATACTTCTAACTCTTAAATGGTAACTCATATTGGAAATATGAGAGTACGGTTGAGCTCATGAGTTCATGTTTCCAATTAAGAGAGCCTAACCTCAACTAGTGTGGCTCAAGGGTTAAAGTTAGTTTTTTGGAAAATTTGGAAGAAAATTAAAATAACATTAAAAGGTTATTTTATTCTATTTTATTCATCATTAGATAGTGACTTGTCAACGCTGTGGTAGAATGATGAGGAAACTCTGAATACCATTAATGAACCTCATTAATGGATTAGTGTAAAAGAAATGATTATTCACTTTTCTCTAATTAATAGCCTGACAAACAATAAAGTATTTTTGGAACAATACTGAAATTTCATTGAGGATTTGGTCAGTGACGACAATAAACGATGAACTCACTTTATTAAACCCTTAGAAGAATCTCTAGTGATGGTCGGCTGTAGATCAAGAACAAAGAATGGATGTGCATGATCCCATTATTCCTCAACCACAAATTCTATCACAGGTTGTGGTTTGATGCTTTTTTGTGTAAATAATTTTTCCCCGTTCGTTCTTTTAAATGAATAATGCAGGTTAACTCACGAACAAGTTATCCAGTGGATCGTTCATTCGTTGCAGGATGGTTAATGATGTGCGATAAAAGGGGATATCTATTTTAGTGACCATTCCACACATTTTGGTTCTTTGTGATCTTGCTAACAAGAACATATATGGGTCTATACGAATAATGTCTTGGAACATTCTTTGGGTGTTCTTATGTGAGACTCCTTCCCCTATCATCTCTTTGTGTTCTTCCCATTCTTCATGGAGCAATGAACGTTGGAGATTCGGATCGTGGTGATAAGTGAGAAGGCCCACAATCAAGATGGCTGCAATATCAACAAGAGGCCATGATAGTGGAAAGAGACCCCCACATAAGGGAACTATGATGGTAGGAATTCATGGAGACGACACCACGCCACGAAACACATGCCACAGAGGAATACCCCAGTGGTGTGCCAAAGTGGTAGAGGCCACAACCATCCCTAGCTGTGGACGAAGAGGAACACATGGGTAGTGGGGCGCTACGTCAGACCGGTCATCCCACGGGTTGATCTCAGGGACGACGTGGCATGCAGTTGCGGACCACATGCGGAGGTACATTCCTCTACCTCCCGGCCGCGTGCTACCAAGTCAAACACCACCATAGGCATCAGGGATGGTTCCAAGAAAGCCTACCAACCAGGACGGGACAAGATAAAACCAAACAACTAAGTGGCCCATCTAGGCACGACCGGTCCAACCGTGTTGGACCGGGCTGGAGAACGTGGACCTGGTCGCTAGGTGAATGAGTGGGTTGGACCCATGGCCAAACCTGGACAGGTCCAGCAACACAAAATGTGCATGAAAAATTGGCCATACCAGACAGGGTCGGCCCAGACCCAACCAGGTCAGGTCGGGTCTGCCAAAATGGGTCGGGACATGTGGGACCCCCGAACCGGGTTGGTTGGGTCGATCAGACCATGTTGGACCGGGCCTAAACACAACTAACCATGGTTTAATAGAATTCATATATCTTTCAGACATAGTGTCTGATTGATGAACTGTCTAGGGAATTGGGACCCTTACGATAAGGCAATACATTGGGAATACTCTATGCAAGATTCTGTGAAATTTCAAGATACAACCAATGGCTTGAGGAGTAGATTATACTAGAATCAAGAACACTGAAGACCAAAAATATTATAGCTAGCTGTCACATGAATTATATGCTGAGTATAAATAAGTGGTCCATCATATGAGAATACCTTAGTGGTCCAGTAGACAAGAATAACTCAGTGGTTTTGTAGACGAGTGGACCTCATTGGTCCAGCAGACGAGCTTACCTAACTAGTTCAACAGAGTATCATACCAGAATGGTTCAGTTGACGAACATACCTTAGTGGTGAAACAGATGAGCAAACCTCAGTGGTCCAGAAGATGAGCATACCTCAGTGGTCCAACAGATGAGCGGACCTCGGTGGTCAAGTAGATGAGGGGAACTTAGTTGTCCAACAGTCGAGAAGACCTCAATGGTGCAGCAGACAGGCACACCTCAGTAGTCCAATAGACAAGCGAAACTTATTGGTCCAGCAATGGAGCGGACCCCAGCGGTCCAACAGTCGAGTGGACCTTAGTGGTCCAACATCCGAGCAGACCTCAGTGGCTTATCGGGGATGAGTTCCTCTATAGTAGGAGATGATTTAGATTTATGATTGATAAGTCTTACTTTATCTAATTTGAGTTATACCTGGTGTGTGTTATCTTTTCTACGTGGTCTTATTTTTTTGTCCTTCTTTGTGATATTTACATTGTGGTTTGGGGTCCCTACTAATCATTGTGTTTCTCAACCCTCTACAGGCTTCGCCTGCATGTGTCGTGTCTCATGCAAGTGGCCAACATTTTTATGGAGACCTTGGTGGTTTAGGACCAGGTGTTTCTTAGTGATACAGGATAGATGAGTGTTCTTCTACGACTACATGTAGCTACCTTCACTTACCCTTCAGGTAGGGTCTCAAGCAGACAGACCGTGGCAGTTGTAAATTCCCTTGTGGTGGTGGGATTTCATTCTTGCCCCTTTTTTGTTTCAGTTGTACTATACTCTCAGTAGTTTTCTTAGTGATAATTGTGCTTTAATTTTTATTTATGTTATACAATTTGGGCTTTGTACGTGTGTACACGTTTAAAGGAAAATTCCTTCCCTTTTTGGGATTTGTGTTTTTGGTGCTAGCTGCCACCCCTTGCCTATGGAATGCAGGCATGGGGTAGTCACAACATGGTCCTTGGGGGACATTTCATGACATTATATGTTTCAAATTTTATAGTTTAATGAAAACATTTAATATTTTATTAAATTAGTAATATTACTTACAAAAAAAAATAATTTAATATTGTTATTTTAGATAAAATAAATAAAAATATATTAGAAATTACCTACTAGAAAATGTTTTATAAACAAATTAATTGAATTATTTCTATATCTTAACTCTATATTTCTAAAATAAATAAATTTCTTGGAATGTTTTTACAATACTGTAAATAGTACAACGAACCTGATATTTTTTCATATGGATAAAAATAATTTACAAAAAACTAACCTAGTCACAATTTATATAAAACAAATATTTTTTAGGATATATTTCTATTTAAAATATTTTATTTATTTGAAATCCTTCTTCATATGCAACACTGTATTTAATGAACGTGGATATTAATATTATTATTTATGTCTGATCCTTATAAAATAGGCATTAAAATTTGAATTGTGAATTAGAATTAAAAAATTATTAGAAATATGTATAATTATTTTATATAATTTAAATTCATTGATAAATTAGTACTAAATATTTAGTAAAATCATTTCATGCTTCACAAAAACAATTTTTTCAAATATGATTATTATTACTTTTTATGATAAAATATTATAAATAATTTATAATAATTTAATAATTTTTATTTTTTAAAAAATTTTCGTTTTTGAAATCATCGTATCAAAACTATTTTGGGTTAAATTTTGGATTTTTTCTAAAAGGTTTTATTTTAGAGCGAATAGTGAAAATACTAATTTTCATTGAAAACTATCTCTCCATTTCAAGTATTTACAAAATTAAATTTTAAGTAAAAATGGTTTTAATGTAAAATTAGTTGATTTGTATTTTCATAAACTAATTATGGTCATTTGAGTCAATTATAATCATTATTTTGGAATTAAAACATTTCATATTTATGTAGAATTTTTTTCTGGAAAACTGCTTTTCATCTTGTTTTTCTAGATTAATTTTAAATTAAACACTACCCCGTTTGTGAATTTATATTGATAAAATATATTCCATATAATTAATTTAAAAATAAATATAATATAATATGGTCAAATTAATTTTTGGTCATTATAAATAGTAACCATAGTAAATATTTTTCACCTTAGTAAAAGAGGAAAAATTGGGTGAAAACCATAGAGTAAATATTTAAAATCATGGATTTATCCTATTTTATGGGAAATTTTGGTCCATATATTTGTTTAATGAGTTAAATAATATATTTTATAACATTATTTGGAATTTGGGAACCATACCATGACTTATTTAAAAATAAGTGGTATTTTATTCAAAACTTAAAACTATTTATGGGTATTTAGATTTAATAGAATGATTGGAAGAATGTATTCTTGTATGAATCTATAAAAAATTATAAAAACCTTAATTAAATTATTATTTAAACAAAAAAACTCATTTAAATCTATTTTTACCTAATTTCATGGTGAAATTTTTATACTCTAAAAAATATTTATTTTTCTAAAAATTATTTTCCACGTGTTTTGTGTTTCTAAAATAAAATTAATTTCTTCCACCGATTTATATTAAAACTGATAAAATTGATTCCAAATTCAGATCCATAATTAAAAAAACAATTAGAAGCCCCATTTTTTTGGTTTTATAATTATGTTATTATGGTAAGAATTTGAGTTATCAAGGTTGTGGTTAAATTGAGTTTAAAGTGGTTTCACATGGTTATATGATTAAAATGAATCAAAAAATTATCCAAAATTTATTTTTTGATCTTTTTTAAAAATCATCACATATTATCATATAATACCTTTATCCTTGGTCACACGTGACCTGATTATGATATATATATATATATGTATATATATAATCATTAAAGTAATTCCATGTGTGTCATTTTCCTCCTTTATAAAAGGATACCACCTATACTCTCTTATCCACACGTCATGATCCATCTAAATAATCCAATAAATACAATAATAAATTCCTTGATTATTTACCCATGTAATATAGATTATTTTCTTTCCAAAATAACATCCTTTCAAGGAATATGATGAAATCCAAAAGAGGTTTCTCAGTAAAGAGGTGAAACTCTTAACAAAGTACCTTCAATTTTATTTATTATTCTAGATCCATCAAATATATGGTATTAATAATAAAATAATAAATAAAGCTTCATAAATATACTAATGATATATTATGATTATGGAAGAACAATTATCCACCCGCTTATCCATCAAATGAGAGATGAAAATATCGCTCATGCGTACGTGTGGACTATCTCTTCCAGATAGAGATATAATTCAATTTCCATCACTATCATTCATAGTTGGTTATTATGATGGATTTAATGTTTATATATTATATTTATTATATTTCTATATTTATTGAATAATAAAATATTTATTATATTTCTTTCCTTCTTTTTTATGAAATTATAACTACACTCATGCATACGTACAACCTACTATCTCCATGAACAGTGTAAATAATTTTTCTACCTATAACTTATATGGATGATTATAAAAAATTATATATTGAATTTATATTATTTTGAAATAATTATTAATATTCTGTATATTATGGAATCATGATCAAATTACATGTTTTGGGACTACTGAACTGAAACATAAATAAACAATGAAGCAATTATCATAGAAAATAATTATTTTAATAAAGGATTATTAATAAATGGGATATAAGATTTTATATGTAAATAATATATGGTTTGATATGTGTTTGTATTTTTAATTAATATATTTATAACAAATATCTATTTAGAATAAGAATATATTTATTATATAGGATATTCAAACACATACGATGCAAGATGAGACTTGTGGTAAGAGGATTTCTCGTCTCACTTTAATTTTTGTGAGACATATTCCATATTCACCACTTTTTTCCATTTTATGGTTTATATACTTCCAATGAATTTATTTTACGATTATTTTCATAAAATTATGTTACTTTGTAAATCCACCTAATTTTATCACTTTTATGAGTTTTTTATTTGGATTTTACCAAAGTGGTAAGCATTCTTTATCTCAATATTGGTATGTTGAGACATGTTTGATGTTATGAAAATATTAATGTTTATGAGGTGTATATACTGACCCTATGACATGTTATATAATGAATATACTTTTTTCATTATAATCAAAAATTAATTTTATGTTATTATTTCGGGGGGATAATAATTTAAAATTTTCCAAAGTGGTAAGGGGTTTATTTTACAATATCATTTCTTTTCGGGACAGATTGTGATAAATTTATATTGAAAGAAATTATTTGAATCTTACCATTTAAACAAAATCTATTTTAGTCTCCCATATTTATCTATGTAGTTTTTAATTATTATTACCATTTCCCTCCCTTTGGTAGTTAAAATTATTGGGAAAATGTTTTTTAATGAAAATAATACCATATTTCATCTATAGTCAAAATACTTTTTCTTCCATGTATATGGTATCATTAAAATGATCTCAAGAGTGTTTTCCTATTATAATTTGATTTTTAAAATTAATTCCGAACCATGAATCAATTTATATGAAATTTATTCAAATAATGCTTTTAGTTGTTTTCTGAATGAGTAACATTTTAGTTTTCCTCAAAAATCTGAAAGGAATATTTATTTTAACATAATCAGCATGAATTAAATTTACCCCCATCATTTCCAATAAATAAATTGATAATTAGAATAAAAATTTCCATGATTATTTTCAAATAAAATTTATTCATTAATTTTTAAGAAATATTTTAATTTTAAATAAGAGATTTCAAAATGAAATGGTGTGTTCATCAAGAAATTTTCCATTGATGTTTAAAGGATTTTTTTATGTATGATAATATCCTTTAATGTTACTCATGATTTAATGATGATATAATATAATGATACAATATTTATTATTTATCTATATGTCTTATAATTATGAGATGTTATGTTTATTAAAAAACAATTTCCCATGTGTTATGCTACGATGAAATGAATAATGTTTTATATAACCCATTTTTTTTCATGGGTTATGATATTATTATTTGATTAATGTTTTGTGATCATATGGAAAACATGTGTATGGTTTTAATTATTTCATAGGTAGTCACAAAATAATATATGACTCCAAATCATTAGGAAAATATTTATATCTCAAGAGATTATTATGGGAAACATGTTTCTATGATAGAGAAGGTATGTGTAATAAGTAGGGATTCCAGATCTACTATGGTAAAAAGTGGTTATTCCTAATACAATATGATATGTGAAAAATGTTTTTATGATTGATTCACTATGATTTTATGGTCTTGGTATTTAACCTTTATATATGAAATGGTTCTATTCCTATGATAGTTAGAAATTCTTATAGAAAATTTTATGCTTATGATTTGAACTTCTGGTTTATGATTAAATAATCATGATTTCACACTTTTATAATTAAAATATTTTAAAATATTAATGTTTTATTATATTACTCATTATTCTGATCAATGACAGATTGGTTAAGAACATTGTATGTTATGATCATAATGTTACACCCTTATAATAATGTTATGCTTGCATATTGCATTTTTTTTGATATCTCCCTTATTTTACCTTAATGAACATCTATCATCACCCTTTATTGTGTTTCCTTTCCATAGGTTATAAAGAAAATGTATTTATAAGAAGTTTATTATGTGGGAATATCTTTGTGGAAGACACTGGAGATATTTTGCGAAATAATATTATTCTATATCTACTCTAAAAAGATACAAAACCGTTACGGTTTTGGAATGGATCCATATTTTAAATAATGAATATTATTCTAATATGATGTAATTTCTTTGTACAAAAAATATGGTTGACTATAGTGGGTATAAAATCACGGGTTAGTTAACTTTTAATGATTATGGTTATAAATCCTTTTTTTAAACCTTGTGCATTATTCTATGTATAATATAATATATTAATGTTTTGATAAGTAGATATTTCATATTTTTACTAGTAATACATATTTATTTAGAAACTATATGTTGTTGTTGTTTTGGAATAGATAAATATAGGGGTAATAACCCAAAATAATGTTTTTAAATAATATAATCACCATCAGTCTGGTGCATAGTTAATTTTCCCTTACTAAACACATGGTTTGATGCTCCTAGGATATATTATTGGGTTAAATGACATTTTATTTATGACATATTATGAATTAAATGGATAGATGTTGGAAATTAATGTACTAGGTTAGACCTAAGGATTCATATATTTAAAATATAGTGTCATGATTTAGAAATCCTATGTATGGTTTTAATGATTATGTGATTTGTCACTACGATATATGATACTCATGATAACTATTTTAATTTTATAATGGATTGAAGAAATAGTGTTGAAGTTGAGGTGATGATAGGAATTCTTAAATATTGAAGTATCTTGATTTTATTCATACAAATTCATTTATACCTTGAAAAGAATAAAGGGATGACTTTTCATATGCTCAATGTTTAGATGTTAAATTAGTAGTAAAAACTTCTAATGTTATGACGATCACACCTAATATTTATATATCCTCTATAATAGATATTTATGGGAATTTGGTTCCTATAAATCATGTTATTCTCTATATAGTTGAATTTGATGTGATATTGGGTAGGTATTTTCTCTCTCTATACATACCCCTTTCAATTTCTAACGATGTAAGTCACATATGATATTTTGAACCAACCCATGATTGAATTTTTCAATGATAATGAATATGAAAATATAATGGAATTCATTCTATTATGTGAGTATTACTTCCTATTCCTAAGGTATTTTTATATGAAATGGATGTGGAGAAACTCAAAATCAAAGATATTCCAATTATTTATGATTATGATGATTTATATTGAAAATAATTTACTAGTATTCCACAAAATCATGACATTAATTTTTCAATATAACTCATAATTGGTGATACACCTATTCAAAATATCCCATATTGAATGGGCCCAATTGAGTTATAGGAATTAAATAAAAAAACATGGGTGAATATTTATAATGAATTCAAATTCCCAAGTAAATCACCATGGGGAGAAAATGTTCATTTTATTAAGATTAAATATTGGTCAATGGGTATATTCATTGATTAAATGGAACCTAAAAAATAATTGTATGAAGGACAAGTATCCACTTCCCCATATCAATGCTTTTCCTGATCAATTACAAGGAGGTCAATAATTTTAAAAGTATGAACTTCATTTTGGATATCAACAACTATGATTTAATAAGGGGATATACTAAAGATAGAATTCCATATGAGGTATTTTCATTATTAATTTATAGAAATTTAATTTTATAAATACCAATGATCCTACTATATTCATTTTTTTAAATAATTGAGTCTTTATAGATTTACTTTATCTGTTTGTGGAAGTATTTATTGATGATATTTTAAAATATATTAAGAGAAAATAAGGGCATGAAGAATATTTTAGGATTATGATAAAGACTAGAGCAAGGAGAAAATATATTCCAAATTAACTAATGGTGAATTTTGGCTATATAAAGTTTCATTCTGGTGTCATATAATCTGAAGTGAGAGTATAACATTGGATCATTCAAGATAGAAGTTTTTGAACAATAGCAATGAACAACCATGGTAACTGAGATAAATATATTCCTTGGGTTGAATGATACTGTCGATGCTTTGTGAGAGATTTATCATAGCTATATAATTCAGTAACCATATTTAATTAAAATGGATCCAAGTTCTTTTAGATAGATAAATGCGAGAAAAATTTCATGTAGATAAAAATAAGGTTGGTTAGAACACCTTCACTTATACTACCCTATGGTGGATATGTTTTTTTTTGATATATAGTGATGCATTAAAGAATTGTTTGGGATTAATACTCATATAGAATGATATCATGATATCTTATGCCTCATTATAATAGAAAACATCTGATAAAATTTACCAAACTCAAGAATTGCATTTTTTAGTAGTATTTTTTTCATAGAAAAAATAGAGGATTTATATTTATAGTGAATTGTGTGAAATATATACAATATATAAAATCGTGAATTATATATTCATAAAGAAGGAGTATCATATGTTCTAAATGATATAGTTGGAGTTGATTAATGATTATGATTTCTCCAAACATTACAATCCTGGTAATGTGAACAAGTTGTATGATACTATGATTAGTAAACACAATGATAGTTTTTATATGATGAGAATTAAAATTGATCCAATGCATATGTGTTTAAATGAGATATATATTGAAATAGTTATGAAAGGGGATAGATCATATCTTCCTATGATAAATATTAAACCAACCATCTATATATGGTTTAAATAAGTGAAAATGTAGTATGTGGAACTGAAAATAATTTGAGAGATGTTTCTAATTTTAATCATGATTTTTATGGAATGTTATGGTTCAATAATAGATTATCTATCTCCTCCATACTATATCCATTTATGTATTTGTTTGATGAATCTCACAGCTAACCATTATCTATTCATCTTGGAATTTCGAAGATGTATATAGATCTAGAAGAATAATTTTGGTGAGACTGCTTGAAGAGAGATATTTTAGAGTATCTATCACAGTGATGAGGATATTTTCAAGTTAATTATGAGAGATAATATTATAATGAGATGTTATAACCATTACCCATATCAAAAATAGAAATGAGAAAACATATACGTGGAATTCATTTTTAGACTCCCCAAAACATCTAAAGGCCATAATTCTATTTGGGTTGTAATCGATCGCCTTATGAGGTCATCAAAATTAATATACATTATATAAGATTTATCTCTTGATTATTTTTCAAGGATATACAGGATGGATTTTTTATGGTTTCATGTAGTACCACATTCTATTGTATCTGATCTGGGTTTAAGGTTTACCTCATATTTCTGGAGACTACCTCGAAATATTAAGATATAATGTAGAGTTTTAGTTAGGTATATCATCCCTTGATAGATGGTAAATATAAGAGGTCCATTAGAACTCTATAGTACATGTTGGGAAATTTCTATAAATATGTCAATATTTATTTGCCCCAATATATGCCTTAGTGAAATTTTCTTTCAAAAATATATTTCACTGAATCATTCAAATGGATCCTTATGAAAACCTATATCGTAGTAAGTGCATAACTCTGACATGATGTGATGGAGATGGAGAAATAAATTTATTGGGACCTAATCTAGCTTCATATATGTAATATAAAGGTAGATCCATTAAAAAACCCATAAGGGTAGCTCAGAATTGATAGAAACATTATGTTGATAATCGTCAATGAGAACTAGAGTTTGAAGATGGTGACAAGGTATTACTTTGACTATATCCTTGGTAAAAGGATATATATATTGTGAAATAACGTAAATATTATCTCAATATATATCAATTAATTTTAAATTATTAATCATTTTGGTTTGGTATATTTTTATTTTCCACCTCAACCAAATTCCTGTCAAGTTTTTGATGTGTTCTATGTATCTCTCCTGAGGAAGTATAGATAAAATTATTCACATGCACAAAAATCAAATGTCATACCAATAGAACAAGATATATCTAATTAGGAAAAACCCATGGGGATTTTTATCATCACGATAAACTACAATGAAAAAAGACCACACACCATGTCATTGTTTTGTGGTGAAATCATAAATTAGACGAATGTGCATGGGAAATCGAGGATATGATAAGGTAAAAGTAACATGATTTTATTTATATTTTAGTGACACAATTTTGAGGTAGAATTATTATAAGGGCATTTATTTGACACCTTGATATTTTATGATATATTTCTTTTTAAATAAACTTGATTTCTTTTATATATTTCATTACATGGTACGCTGACTTTAAAAAAACTAAGATATAAATATTATTATTTAAACATGAACATTATAACATCGTAATAAAAATAGTTGGTATCAATATTAATAAAATAACTATGAAAAAGATGTATAATTGTTATATATAATTTAAATTAATTGATAAATAAGTACTCAATTTTTTTGTAAAATTATTTTACATTTAAATATAAATTTTATTCAAAAATGGTTTTTGTTGATTTTTGTTATAAAATCTAATAACTAATTTCCTAAGTATTTATATATTTTATTTGATAAAAAAAATATTTTTTTAAATCATTATATCAAAATTAGATTAGGGTAAGTGTCTTATATTTTTGTAAAAAAATTGATTTTATAATGAATAATGAAGATATTTTTTTATTGAAAACTGTCTTTTCTTTTCAAAAATTTACAAAGATAAATTTTATTTTAAAGTGGTTTAAAAAATAAAATATTTCATTTATATTATTAATAATACTATTACGTTAAATGAAATAAATATTTTTCATGATTCTGGTTTAAAAAAGTTGTATACTTAAAAAGATATTTTTTCCTTTAAAACCACTTTTCGTCGCATTTTACTAGTTTAATTATAAATTAAATCATGCCCATTATGTGAATTTAATTTTATAAAATGAATTTAATATTTTTTAAACCATTAATATAATTTAATATTGTCAATAATTTTTTTCATTATGAGTAGTAACTGTTGTTGATATGTTTCCCCTTAGTAAATGAGTTCAATTTATGTTAGAACCATAGGGTAAAGCTTTAATATATATCTAAAACTTTAAATTATCCTATTTTATGGGTTATTTTAGACCAAATATAACTTTCTGTCATTAAATAAATTATTTTAAAATATTTTTTTTGAAACTGGGAACCCTATTTTGACTTTTTTATAGATTAGTTATATTTTATTCAAATTTAAAACTATTTTGATGTATTTAAATTTAATGGAATTTAAGGATGATAAAATTAAATTATTGATATATATAAAAGTATAAAAATTTCCTTTATTATTATTTTAAAAAATTAATTTAATCTAATTTATTACATTATTTCAAGGAGAAAAAGTTTTTACTCTTTAAATCGGGTATTTTCCAAAAAAATACTTTTAAAACATTTTGTGATATTATATCAAAATAAATTTAAACATATAAAAATTAAAATTAATAAATTGGAATAAATTTTTTTAATCATAATATAAATATTTCATTAGAATGGTTCTTTTATGTTAGGTCATATAATAATGTTATCATGGTAAAAAGTTGAGTTATCACAGTTAAGTTTAAAATGTGATTAAAGTGATTTAACATAGAGATAAGGCATAATATGTATTGAAAACTTTTCAAAAAGTTATTTTTTGAGTTTATTTTTACCTTATGAGATACTATCCTAAACTTTTGGGTTCCTTGGTTTCACATGACATGATTGTGATATATATATATTATATAAACATTATGTTATTCCATGTGTGTGCTTTCCCACCCTTATAAAATGATACCACCTTTCCTCTCTTATACACTCTTCATGACCCTAATATCCTACAAAATACCTATCATAATACCTTTATATCTTATTTAAAACGTCATATATCTTATGTTACTTCCCAAATACCATCATTTCAAGGCATATGGTGTAAGTTAAATGATGTTTCTCAATAAAGAGGTATAAATATTAACCAAGGACTTTCAATTTTATTTATTTTTCTACCTCCTCCAAATATGTGTATTTTTTCATCAAATAATATTGTAAATAACATAAATATTCCTAAACTTTATTATTATTATTATTTTACCACTACTATACACCTTCTTTTCCATCAAATGCGAAATCAATGTATCGCTCGTGCGTTTGTGTGGACTACCGCCTCCGCATAGTTATATAATTCATTTTCCATAACCATAATTAATGGTTGATTATTATGATGGATAATATCATAATATATGATATTATTATATTTTTTAATGGTAAAATATTATTCATATTTTTTTATTATTTTCTTCAGAGAAAATAAAATTGTGTTCATGCGTACGTACGACCTATCTTCTCCATGAATAGTGTAAATAATGTTTCAATTTATAAATTGAATGAAAAATTATATATATATATATATATATAAAATATTTATTACATATATATCATGATTAATATTATAGATATGATGGAACCATGATCAAATTACAACGGTCGAGACTGCTAAACCAAAACATGAATGAAAAATGAAGCAGTTATCACCCGAGACTGTGATTTTAATAAAAAAAATTAAAAAATGGGTTATAATTTGTTATAATGAAATCATATATGGTATAATATATGAGATTAGTTTTCTTTAATATATTTAAAATAAATAAGTATTTATTATACAAGAGGTTCTAACATGTAGGTAGTAAGATGAGACTAAAGGTAAGGGGATTTCTCATCTCACTTTTATTTATCTGAGACATATTCCATATTCACAACCATTTTACATTATGTGGTGAATATAGTTCCAATAAATTTTTTTATGATTATTTTCATGAAAATAATTAGTATTTAAATATTCATATTATTTTGTCTTATTTTTAGGTTTTGAAGCAAAATTTACCATGGTGTTAAGGGTTAATTATCTCAATATTTTTTCATTGAGAAATATTTGATGTTATACACCTATTTATGTTTATAAGGTGTATATAAAACCCAATTGAAATGTTATATAACATTTCTATAAATTTTAGGGTTATTTTATGTTTCATTCTATGTTTTTCTTTCATTGATCTTACGATTTAAAAGTTAGAAAATTGATAATGTGGTTTTGTTACAATGTCTTTTCCTTTTATGATTTTTTATAATAAATTACCATTGGGTGAAATTATATAGATATTATCATTATACCCTATATATTTTATAATAATATGGTTATTTCTATAGTTTTTATTTATTAGTACCATTTTCCACACTCTGGAACTTAAAATAATGTTGAAATTGTTAAAATAATAAGCGGACCATATTTTATCATTGGTCAAAGAAATTTTTATTCCATGTCCATGTTTCATTGAAACTATATTCAAGATTGTTTTTAATATTATACTTTGATTTTTAAAATTAATTTTTACCCATTTTAACATTCTATGAAATTTTGTCAAAAGAATCATATTGTTGGTTTACAAATGAGATAATTTTTACTTTTGATAGAAAATGTGAATGGAATCATTGTTTTAATGTAATCGACATGAGTGAAATTTATCACCATTATGTCCACTCAATTCTTTGATTCATCATTTATAATTTATCATCATTATTTTGATTGAAATTTTTTCCCTTTATATTTTTAAAATAGTTTAATTATAAATAAATGATTTCAAAATTAAAATCATAATTTCCTCAAAAAATATTATAGTGTTCTTTTTAGAGGAATTAGCCATTTATGATAACATCTATTAAGGTTACTTATTGTCACACCTAGGTTTTTTTGAGTTAACATTTTTTCATATTCGATTTTGGTCCCAAGGTAGTCTCTTGGGAACCAAGTGTGACGAATTTGAATTTATGGAGTATTTTTTCATTTTATATTTTGTCTATATTTTCCCATCGAGTTTATTTTGATTTTTTGGAGAAAAAAATTGAGTTTTTGGTTTGGACAGATTTGGAGAAAGGTTGGTAGACAGTTAGTAGTAATTGTGATCCCAATATAGGAAACCATGTGGTATGAGATATAAGCTACCAAATAGCCTCTAAAGGTATGTGTGCCTCAGCCCAGGTAAGCGTGTGGCTAGGCCTCCTTAGGTATAGGTGGACGCATGATCTCCACACAGTTTGGAAAATTATGCAGACTAATAGTGCGACCATGCCAAATCATGAATAATTATTTCCGCCCTTCTCTCTCTACCTAATTTTAACCCCTTTGGCCCCTATCTCATTAACCTCAGAATCCTTATCTCGTGTCACACCTCCCTCCATATCCTCCTCTATTTGGGAATTGATTCAATGGGAATTTTTTGGTGAGGATACTTCAAGATATCTCATGTAAGTCATCATCTTTCTTTTTTTCATCTTTTTTTTTGGTTTCCACTCTTCTCTCTTGGGGTTTCAAACTTACAGTAGATTTGGGGTTTGATTTTGGGTTTTAATCATGCATTTCTGGGTTTGGTTTTCTTGATTTGGGTTTATTCAATCCAAGTTGTGTTGAGAATGAGGTGCGGATGTGATTTCACACCTTTTCGAAAATGTTAATTCTAGAGAGGTAGGTAGTTCCATGGCCTAACATTATTAGATGAATTTAATATGTGTTTTTTAATTTATAAATGTCTTACATGGTTTAATTGTGTGGTGAATAAGGTATTTTTAAATGGGTTGACATTATTATGTGGTGTAATATAGTTTTATAAGGGATAATTGATGGATTTATGTATCTGCTTTAGTGTGGTATTTCATGGGAATTTTTTATCGATTCTTTTTAAGGTTAGAAGCATGATTGAAAAAGAACTTGTGGTTTGAATGGGATTGGGTATCAGTTTTCAAAAAAGGAAATGTAATACTTTTTCATGTTATGCTTGTCGTGTATTTTTAAATACTAGTTATAAATAGTTTAAATAATGGGAAACATTTTTTAAATTGAAATGTGTTTATGTGTGTGGATTTTAAAGGGGTTTGGCCCATAAAAATGGTAAAATTGATCATGTGTCCTTCTTGAGATAAATTCAAATGGATTTTATAAATTGTTCAACTGGTGGGAAATGTAATTGAAAATGGTTTCGATGTGTGTGTAAAATGGAAAGTGTCTTGGTTCAGGAAAAAATGGAGATTTCCTCATATATTTATAATGTTTTTCATGTGTATGTGAAAGTGGTGGTATGTATGATATGTGAACAAGAAACTGATCACAAAGGGAATCTCGAGTATATTGGTGGGAAGACTAGAACTAGGTCAATAGTGATTCAAAAGTGGATTTTCCCATTTTTTTCATGGAGAAATTGATGTTTAATACACTAACAAAACTATTATAATGGATGATCACCACCAGAACATTGGATGTTACTCTTATCTAGTGGCTCGTGCATGAGGACATTGAAAATTGTGGTTACTATACCACACTTCACTAAGGTACGATGTTCTATGGTCCCACTCGAGCTAGATTAACGATAGGGAATTTATGGTTCACTTTTATATATGATTTGGTTCCGTCTGTCGATTTACAAAGGAACACTTGAGTGTGTGTGCTATTTATAAAATTCATTTCTCATTTAATCTAGTGGTTCTTAAATAGTTTTACATGAAATGGTTTTTTTAACTGTTTACCCAATAAATGTTTTTCTTAGAAGTGTTTTTTAAAAGATTGAATTTTGATGAGCATGTTAGATTATCTTAGAAATGTTATATAATCGAACATATTTCTTGGGTGACATCATACAAGGCTTTGGATCACACCCTACATGCACCCTTGGGTGTATTTAGATCTTGTTGTATATTTTTTCCAGGTAAATCTAGGATGTTCGGTAATCATGGTCCGAGTTGTTAGTGGACTTATCTTGTGGTTTTTGTGGTGGAGGCTTAAGGATATAGCCCCCAATGTGGAATGAAGGTTTGGGTTTGAGTTTTTAGTTTTCTTTGTTGTAGTCCTTTATAGTGCTTTTTGTTTAATGTGTAAAATTCAATTTTCAAAATTGTTAAGGGAATGTTTGGATGGGTAATTTTAGTTTCGACATAGTTAAAACAATTTTTTTATATGTGTGAAATTGGGTAAAATCATTCCCAAATAATTTTATTTACATGTTGTCACAAGTTTCTAGATTGTGGGGAGCGGGAACGCCATTCAGTTCATGCCACAGAACTGGTCATGTGTCGGGTCAGATGGAAACCCGACCTTGCTCATGAAAAAATGGTATCATATCCAGGTTGGCTCTTTTGGGCCACATTACATAGGGAATTTTTAGGGTTGACCGGAGTTAGGACTGTCTAGACCTGACACTCTGATTACGAGTAGGGTTCCTGGAAAGCACACCATTGTACAGGACAAAAGTCACCAATGAAAGTCGGTTATCATCTAAGTAATTTTCCAAGAATCCATTTTTTTATTTTATTGAAAATTCACATTGAGGGTAACTGAAAAACACCAAACCAATCCATCTACATTTTTCTTACCCTTACAATGCCCAAATAACAGAATTCAAATATCAAAATGATAAAACAGAACCAAATCAGAGTGCCAAGACCATCATCACACACCAATTTCAAAATTCAAACCATCATCACCACATATCACGGTAGCTGATTGAGGAAAATGAATCAAAAACATCTGTCTACATTGAATCACTATCATCTTTCCACCACTAAAAGTCACAAAAAACACAACAACATGCGTTAAGTCATCACATCATCAGGTAATATATCCTCAATTCCACAGTACCACATGAATTTTCCCCAAAGACAATATAAAATGTCCAAATAGTGATTCAAACTTCAACATCACCATCATCAAATCACAAAATCACCATCTAATTGGACAAATATCCAAAAACCAGAACCACTATCAGAATCAAGCCATACGAAAAAACAATAAACACAAAAAAAAAAACAAAACCCATCCATTGAGATAACCCTACAACACCATCACTAGTGTAAAACTAACATCCTTAAACAAAACGACCAGGAAGCATACAAGTGAATAAGAACCCTAATCCATTGATCTGGACTACAACAAATGTATAGTTATAACAAACATATAGGGTGAACAAGGTTATGCCTCCTTTAAAGTCGTTCAGCAAACAAGAAACAAATCCCAAAGCCTCTTGAATCTACTACTGTAGAATGATGGGGAGAGTGTCGAGGGACAAAGAAGCCATAACATAGATTTTAGGAGAAGAGTCTCCACAAATAAGCTCATCCTTTCCCAGAACCACCAAGTGCGACTGTCAAATCCACCATGAACATGGTTGAGTTCCTGTGACACTGACACGGTTCAACCTACACATCCAAACCCTACCTGAGAAAACCAGCACACAAGACCAATGTGGGGTCATAAATGCGGTAACCAAAAGGGAACAGAAGGGGAAAACTAATGGGGATTCAACAGGGATACATGACCACAAATTGAGGAGTGAGAGATCGATGGAAGAAAGGAACGAATTAAGAGATATGATGACACAAAAATGAAACCTGAGAAAGAGGGGAAAAGATCCTCATATCTAGAAGGGATTTTTGGGGAGAGGAACAAACCCAAATATAGATATGAGGATAGATGTTAAATCTCTGTGAAACAGCTCTTACCCCATAGTCACTGCATGAAGAAGATAATAAGACAAACTCCGATGAGGGAACACTGAGAGATGTGAGGTTAGAAATAGAGGCCACAACTCTGAGTTGCATGATGATCAAGTAGGAGGGAAATAATGAACATGAAGAGGTGGAAGCCAATGAGGATGAATGAAGCAAGAAGGATTCCACTACATCACTAGGGAAGAAAACCCTAAAAGGAGAGGAACTATACTCAGGAGATTTAAGCTGGATATAAAGGAGACATCTCTGAGTAATTTTGGTTTTGTGACCTTTTAATTTCTTGGTAAATGAAAAGAGAGTCAGTTCAATGGTATAAATGAGCTTTCAAGGCCTGGAAATCCACGTGGAGCTGGGGACATTGCCTTAGAACACTCTCTGTGATGGTGGAGTAATTGGAGTATGGCTATCAACCCCTAGTACTAATTTCCACTCACATGGCCTTATGAATCATTGGGTTTTGGAAAACAAATTTGAAATATTTTTTTAAAAAATTGTGCAAAACTAGAGTTTTTTTAAAAAGAAAATGGGTTAGAGTGGATGGTTTTTAGTTTATTAGGATTGGATTTTCACATCGTAAATGTGTGGTTTATTGAAATCAATTATTTTGAAATCATTAATTATGTTAAAATGGGTTTGGGAAAATATATTTTAAATTGGATTTTCAAAACTATTGGAATGTATTTTGAATGGGATGAATTGTTTTGGGATTTATATATGATTTTTGTAAATAGACTTTGATTTGGTAATTAATGGGATTTTGAATGTTTGATGAATTTCCGGAATCTTGTTTTTAATTTGGATAAGTGAGTTTTAAATGAGTGATTGTTGATGAAAATGATTTTTTTAAAACTAAGAGTGTTTTATAGTGAAATGAAATGTTATTATGTTGGTGTGTATGGTTGAAAATTAGTTTATGATATAATGCTTGATGATTTATGATTTTTTATGTGAAACTCAAAGTGAGTATTGAATGTTATGGATTAAAGGTTATTAAAATAATCATTATAAAATTTTCAAAAAAATTGAAAGGCGAGTAAAATGTTTGTTTTGGAAAGCGGAAGTGTTTTATTTCACCATTGGAATCACTGTGAGTGGTCACATGCATAGGATATGTATGAGAAGTGGATGGGTTCCTAGTTTGGTATGAGAGAAATTCATGTCAAAGGCTCCATGGGATTACATTGGTGAATATGAAACTCACCATTATGATTTTACCATTGAAAGTGATATTGAAGAAAAAACTGTAGTGTATCTTTTTATATTTTGGGAATGTTTTCATGGGGTGTTTTGGGTTTGAAAACCCCAATTACATGATCGATGTTCCATGTTTATGATTCGTTGGTGAGTTGGTTTGTAGTGGTGGTAGGTGGTACCTTTTGAAAAGTGTTTCTGGAAGACATTGGAGTGTTTTACCCCCAAGATTTGGTGTTTTTTCATGGTATGTTTGACCAACATACTGGTTTAATTAGGTCTGTAGTTTTTCATCATGGCCACTGTATACCCCCATAAAGAGTTAACATGTGATTGAAGTGAGACTACAGGTGATTCGTCATTGAATGATCTTCTAGTTGATCAATGTAAGGACCCTCTCCTCTACATTTGTACAATGGGTTTCTTCTCCACTGTCTTGGATAAGTGAGTTCTATTGTAGTGGGATAGCCGATGCGAGAGGATTTAAAGGAAGTTTTGGTTTCATTGAGTTCGTGTGTTTGGAGATCCAACCTGGAAATGGTGATGGAAATTATAGTGACGAAAGGTGAGAAGCCCATATTTGATGTTTTCAGATGCTCTATTTAAGGGGTTTTGGGTCTTTCATTGGTCTTGTTTAAGAAGGGATTCATGTCGGGCTTCCAGTTTAGCAAGTCCAATCATTAGAGGCTTTTATGGAAGTTTATAGGAATGTTGTGCCATTTGAGACTCAGTTTAAGGTCAATATCCTTATAATGTTTCTATCAGTCACAACTTTCATGTTCGGTGATGTCTTTTGGGGTCATATTTTCACTCATCTCCAAGGTTGTATGTGGTACAATTTTTCCTAAGATCCTTTGTTTTAACACAAGTGAGTTTCGTTTCAAGGAATCTAAAATTACTCCATTCTATAGGATGGTGTCTTCAATTTTCACTTCTTGATGATGGTTCTATATTAACGTAACAAGGGGTGATTCATGTATACCCTCTAATCCATTATTTTGGTGAATGTGTCCTGTGGAAGTATGTAGATTCCAGGGTGTGTTAGGTTTGATGGTGTTGTCACGGTGATAGTATAGTTGGTTGAGGCACCATTAAATGAACTTCTGTTCGATGAGTATAATGTCTGACCATGAGGTAGGTGATTCTTCAATCACCATAGCTCCAGACATAGGTCCTGGAGTGATGTTGGTGTGTTTTCAGGAATCCCAGTGGTTCCTGGGATCCCAACCCAATCTCTTTTATTAGTGTTGAAAATAAAGGCAGCTCGAGCCATCTTTTTTATCTATTTTATTTTAAGTGGTCACGTGTGGTGAAAAGGGACATGGGGACTCCGTTCTGCAATGTTATGATCCACACAAATGCAAGAGTCTCCCTGGTCATTAATTGGTGGGTTGTTTTTTCTTCTAGAACCGTAGGGATTATGCCCTGGTGGGTGTGGGCCTATGTGTGGTTGTTCATATAGGGTCACCCTTGGTAGTTGATCTCAGTTATGGATCATGTTCATCCAAGAATGGTATTTCCCGATAGGAATATTATATTTCATAAATATTATAACATATTTTAGTGTTTCTTTCGTCAGTCCCCTTATATCTGGGTTTGGGTCTGTATGGGGTTTCTCGCATCAGTCTGTAGTGATCATTTAAGATAGCTAGTCAGTTTTTATGGTGCCGAGACCCACCGTGGTTTTTAATGAAATTTACCATGAGTAAATCGATATATTCCAATTCATTATGGTGGGGATTCTATTTGGGCCTCCCCACAATAGTGTCCTGGTTTCGTCTTGAGTGTTAGGTTGTTTCTTATGGCGGGGAGTTCATTCCGGACTCCCCATGTCTGTAAGTCAGCTTTGATCATGGTTATGGCTTGGTGGTAGGTAGTCTTTTTTGTAGCAATCTAACCCCCACAACTTCCTTTTTGAGTAAATTTTGGGATTAGGATGGTCTCAATTGTTTTCTTAAAGTAAGGAGGTGTTAGCCTCATTCAAGTCCATTGTTTTTTTATCAAATTTTTTATACCATGATTGGTAGTGATTAAGGTGTTATGTTTTAGGATGTTGTTTGATTCTATTTACCCATTAAGGAAAGTTTCATATGTTATATTTAATAATTTATGGGGTGTTTTGACTCAAGAGGTTATATTGTGTGTGGTGATAGTTTCTCTTCATTTGACCGATCAACAAGAGGTGTCTTATCTTTTTGGGGTGGGTGATCCGTAGCAGAATGTCTATTTTGGTCTCCCAGGTTCAACTCATAAACCCCATTTTAATGGTTGGTAGAATTTTTTTCAAATTTTAATTTTTCATTCATTGGGAATATCCTTAGTTTGAAAAGAAGTTCCAGATATATATTTGGAATCAAATTTGAGATAGATTTCATGGGGGGTGTTATGGTGGGGAGAATTTTCACACCCACGTTTTTGAATTCCCTTTTTATTCTGGTTCAGGATTGGACATAGGGTTTCCTCTTGGGAAGAGAGTGTGAAAGGTTTGTATTTTTGGAGTATTATTCCCTTTTATCAATGGTATAGATTTCCCCTTCATCTTTCCTTTGAGTTTTCATACAAAATTGTGTGTTTTTGGGTTAGACAGACAGGACGCATGTTTGGCCCATGGTTACTAGTAACCGTGCACCCAATCTAGGAAACTACATGGAAGGAGACATAACCTACCCCATGGCCACCACATAGCCATGAATCTTTTATATAAAATATTATGGTTGGTTATCCTTAGGCATAGGTGGTGGTACGGTCTTCACACACTTTTGAAAATTGTGCGAACTAAACCTGCTGTTGATCCAGCTCATTAAAAATGTTTTCCCTCTTTTTATCACTCCAAGAATTTAACCCCTTTACACCACTTGATCAAAACCCACGAACTCCGTATCCCTAGGTGCACCTCCCTCCATCATATCCCCTCATTGGGATTCAATTCATGGGCATTTTTTGTGAGGATTTCTTAAAACCTATCATGTAAGTCTTCTTCTCTCTTGTTTTCCTTTTCTTTTTGGGGTTCCCCTCTTCTCTTTTGGGGGTTTTAGTTTTCTAGTATGTTTGGGGTTATATTTAGGGAATTAATCAAGTGTTTTTGGTTGATTAATTTGAATATGGTTCAATATTTCCTCCTCATTGGGAAAATGAGGTGCTGATTTTATTTCACATCATTTTTGGAACATTCTTCATTATATGTTGGTGGTTCCATGCACTAAAATTATAAGATGAATTTAATATGCATGTTTGAATTTATAAATTTTTTCCATGGTTTAATTGTGTGGGGAAGAGGTATTTTTAAGTGGGTTTACATGTTTATGTGGGGATACTGATTTTTATAATGGGTAATAGTTAGGCTTTATGTATCTTCTTAAGTGTGGGATTTCATGGGATTGGTTTATCAGTTCGTTTTTAGGTGCGAAGCATGTTTTCAAAGGATGTTGTGGAATGAATGGGTTTGGGAGTAAGTATTTATTTTTGATGCTTTCACTGGGGAATGCATCTGTATTACTAAGATGCAGAGCTATTGCCCCACATTCCCAATTTCCAAAGGCGGGCAACATCTGTTTCTTATTTAGGGATGTTTGATCCTTGATCGAAATAGGATGATAGGATGTTAGTTTCTTTATTCGTTGGTTCCTCCTTGGAACTCATTACCTAGTTTGGGTCTACCTCATAGATTTGAGTCGTGGTTTGTGAATCTTTTGTCTTAGTTCTATATCTTTGTGTACACAAGTTAATTAAACTACTTCTGTCAGGACATTCCATGAGATCTTAACGTGGTAGCAACCATTGGTTGGAGTAGATGTAAAAATCATACATGTTAGGGAATATCTGGATGCATGAAAGTTGGGAAACTTGTATTCTTCATCATAAGAGGGTATCTCAGGGGAATATAACTCGGGGAATCCCATGTCGGTCATGGGGTATCCTTTGCCGGAGGCATGTCTCTAAGGTTTTCCTCAGCTTCCCTTGAAAATATTGTTACTCCATGGGCGTGTCTTCCAAGGTTTTCCTCAAGAATATCATGTATAGCATAAGGTAGGCTACGAGTTTAACGTCTTTTGTAGATAGAATGAGAGTGATCAGAATTTCCCATGGAGACAGATCAGAGTGGTATGTCCCTAGGAGGGTGTTCATAGATGGTTTACCAGATTGATGGATCAGAATTCCCAATGAGGAAGGATCAGAGGTGGTGTGTCCCAAAAAGGGATGGAATCACACCGTGAAGGATGATATAGACACCATTGGGGGAAGATAAGAAAGTGTTCACCCTATAATGGGGAACACTGGAAGGATAGGTTATAACGTCCATGGATAGAAGACCAAGGGTGGTGTGTCCCATAATGGGAAGATGTCACACCATAAAGGCTGATCTGGACACCACTAAGGGTGGACCAGAGAGAGTGCACCCCAGAATAGGGGATACGAAGGTTTACCATTGACTGGGATTGGACCTCATGGGTGTTTCTTATGTACCCTATGCAGATGACAAGGATAAAAAACCATTTAGTTCGAAGGGGAGATGAATCAGGGTGTACACAAAGGACAGTGACCAGGAGACATACTAGGGCTTACTTCTGGTTAGTGTCTCCTTACAAGAGAGAAATTCCCAGTTAAATGATTATGGATTGTGTGGGGCTTATGTGTGCTTAGCTGCCCGAGTGATTCTATGTAGTGGAAATGATGGATGGATGACATGATCTCACTAGGATGTGGCGGCCCAGAAAAGAATCATGATGGATGATGGATGGTTGAGAGTAGTGATGGATCCCCAGGGAGGCTTCCTACGTATCCCTATGGTAGGGAATCAAAGTTCACATAGATCAGGATGGGGTATAGAATCAGGGTGTGTACAGAAGAAAATAAATCGATGACATACTAGGGCTTACGCGTGGTTAGCGGTCTGAGTTGGTCTGATGCCCAGGGGCAGACCAAAGATGTGTTTCCGAAAAAAGGGGAATTCAATGTCTTACAATCTATTTTAGTCTACAATGGCTTACCACTAGTTGGGTGAAATGGATTACTGTTGAATGGGGTTCCAATGACTTACCACTTTTTGGGGAACACAATGACTTACCATTAATTTGGGGGGCACAATAGCTTACCGTTGATTGTGGATCACGACTTACCATTTATCCGGAAACACAACGACTTGCCGTTGATTGGGGTTGGACCTCAGGGAGGATTCTTACGTGCCCTATCTAGGAGATAAGGATCAAATCCCACATAGTTCAAATGAGTATAGTTTAATGTCATGTGGGATGAAAGGGGGTGTACAGTTTAACATCGTGCGAAATGGGGTGAAATGGCGTGAAGTAGTCGGTACCAATGGGAATTGGGCTTGAACCTCAGGGAGGATTCCTAGATACCTTTCCTTGACAATGATCAAAGTCCACATATTTTTGGATGGTGGATGCAGTTTAACATCATTCAGGATATAGGTGAACTGACATGAACTGTTCATAACAATTAGGTGTTGGGATTGAACCTCAGGGATACTTCTTACGTACCTTGCCTTTGAAAGGATCAATGTTCATGTAGTTCGGAATGTTTTTGGTGAACCAACATGAATGGTTCAGGACTAATGGGCGTCGAGATTGAAACTCAGGGAGGATTCCTACGTAACTTTCCTTGGAAAGGATCAAAGTTCACATAGTTTGGGAGGGAGGATACAGTTTAACGTCATGAGAGGTGAAGGTAAATCGACTTGAAGGGGTCGGGACAAGTAGGTGTTGGGTTTTAACCATAGGGACACTTCCTAAGTACCATTCCTTGTAAAGGGTCAATGTCTATGTAGTTCAATATGGTGGATTGGGGATTATACTATAGAGAGGCCCATGGAGGATTTCAGGGTCACTATTACTCTAAGCTCATGTGAGTCATGCTCATTGTGAGAAACAAGAGGCAACAACCAACCAAATGATCATTGCACAAAGGTGCGAACATGGAGGGTGGTGAATTGGGCTTACACATGGATGCTTCCTGGGTGCCACTATGGAGCATCAAAAGTTATTGAAGCTTATTACTAAAACCTTCTTAGGTTTCTCTATGGAGTGGCAATGGTGTATGGTTCTTATGAATGGAAGCTTCCCACGTGCCGCTATGGAGCAGAAACGGTGACTGGGGGTTACTCTTGGAAGTATCACATACCGTCCTCCTCATTTCAAGCCATGAGGGAATCCCAATATACTAGTGGGTTGAGGCATACAATTGAGGCCTACCCCTATGCGCTAGTGCACAAGAGGGATAACCCCAAGGGCATTGGAATCAGTCCAAACAAAGGGAGATGTAAAGTGGGAATCACTTTCCCGACATTCAGAATGTGGTGTGGGTGGAGTGATGATGGAGGATAAATATCGACCGTGTTCGAAACACAACATCCATATCATGTTATCCTGAATTGGGAAAAATAAATGAGGGTCGACTGTTGACCGTGTTCGAAACATAGGACCTGACATAAAGTGTCATCCAAAGTCTTCCAGGGCATTGGCCCAGAATGTTAGATAAGCCAATGTGGCATGGGACTAGGCCATTAGGGGGTCCCTTTAGACATGAAACAGGATGAAGATCATAGTGTAGGACACATGAAGCATGATGTGGATTGATGGAATGCTTGAACGGATTCCAACGCTCTTTGAAATTATTCCATTGTAATCATGGAATGAGGTATCTTATTCTTGTAACATAATCCATCTCAGATTTCGAACAAGTGGAATCCTATTATTTAATGATAGGGAACCCTAATGTTTAAAGTCATGTAGTGAGTAGTATTGGAATATCATGCTTGGGACATAAGGAATATCTTGTTTAGAGTAAGAGGAGTCATATATTCGTCACACAGGGAGTACTACTATTTATAGTAATGTTGAGAGGACTATTGGAATCTCATGCATGGAACATAAGAAATATCTTGTTTGGAGAAATTGGAATCCTATATTTTTTATATATGGTGTACTATAGTTTATAGTCATGTAGAGAGGAGTATTTCCATCTTATGATTGGTGCATAAGGCATCTCTTTTTTGGAGAAAGTGGTATCCCATGTTTGGCACATAAGGCGTACTACACATTATAGTCATGTAGAGAGGACAAATGGCATATTATTATGTGTGCATAAGGCATCTCTTATTTGGAATAAGAGACATCCTATGTTTGGCACATAAGGTGTTCTATAGTTTAAAATCATGTAGATCTGAATATTGTCATCTTACGGTTGGCACATATGGCATGTCTTGTTTGGAGCAAGTGGCATCCTATGTTTTGCACATAAGGTGCACTATAGTTTAAAGTCACATTGATATGACAATTAAAAAAGGTGCCTAGTAATGGATGGTGTTGGGACATACGCTAGAGCGGCCCTTTCTGGTTCAAACTAGAATAGGAGCCAAGTGATAAGGTTTGGATGGGTTACATGAGGAATGGTTCGACTCAAGTTAATTAGGTAATTAATGACGAAAATTTCAACTGATGACACATGAAAGGGATGAAGAGGAATATATAAACTCTAGGTATTTCATGATGTTTGTAAGAGTACCTCGAATAATGGTATTCCATAAGTGGAATGTTTCTATGCATAAGTGTGCAATGGAAAATTCTGACTTCCCGACCCGAAAAATCCATGGTGAGACACCCAATTTTCCAGTGGGCGGTGACGGTAGTGAAGGGAATGATATGAAGGGTGGGTATTTCAGCCCATCACATATCCCGAGTATAAGTGGGGGGTGAATTCCTTGTGGTATGGACCGGTAGGCATGAAGGAAGGAGCTTCACGATGGAATGGTGCTTGTGGATCATAGACTCATGGAGCATAGGGGCTCAAAGAGCAAAGGGGCTCGCAGAGTAAAGGGGATCGCAGAGCAAATGGTATTGTATAGAAAAGTGGATCACAAAAAAAGTACATCACCAAAAAAATGGCATGTAGATCCTCGAGCAACCTAAAATGGATCATTCCTTCCCAAAGGGTGGATCCCTTTGGGAAGGGCATCACTTCACGGTGCTTTGGAGCCCCACGAAATAGGAGATCAGCCACCCAAGGGGGGCGTAACCATGCTTATGAAGGGGGTGAGTTGGATATTTATAGGAAATGGAGGCTAGAGAATCCCACCATGGAGCAAAAATGCGAGATGCGAATAGAAAATCATGCATTGAAGGAAATCATTCTCCGCAAATGGAAGGAGTTCCCTCATGTTTCTCATAAGTGCAGAGAAGACCATCATCGACATTCACAACACTCGTGGAGATTCTGGAAAATACCAATCACGTTCTTTGTAACCACAGAGTCAAGAATCACTGCATTTGTGGTGCTCGCCGAGGCTCCGGTCAAGTTGCCTCTACTCCATGATCACGGAGGGAGCTTCACAAATTTGCAGCGTGAACCATTTTTCCATCCCTACTTCAAATGTCCATAACTCTTAATCTGTAAGTTCGTTCGAGCCCTATGACCTATTTAATCGAAACATGAAAAATGGGCTATGCTCCAGAATCATTAATGGAATCATTTGGAATATTTTGGGGATCTGTCTTTCGGTGCCAACAATATTCAAAAATGAAATGTAATACATTGGCATGTAATGATTTTCATGAATTTTTTAAGTTGAGTTATAATTTTTTTAAAGAAGGGAAGAATAATTTTAATTTAAATGGGTTTTTGTGCATGTATTTAAAGGATCCTTCCCAATGAAAATAGTTAAACTCATCATGTGACCTTCATGAAAAAATTTCACAAGGGATTTATGAATTGTTCAAGTGGTGGAAAATATACATGAAATTGGTTTTGGTGTGCATGTAAAATGGTAAGTGTCTTTGTTTATAAAAATGAAAATTTCAACATATATTTATTATTTTTTCCATGTGTATGTGAATGTGGTGGTATGTGTGATATGCGAACATGAAACTTAAGACAAAGTGAATCTCGAGTATCTAGGTGGGTAGACTAAAACTAGTGCACTGGAGATTTAGAATTTGCTTCTCCTAGTTTCACTTATCATGATTGACATTTACAACACTTACAAAACTATGAAGATGGATGATTTATACTAGAGAATTGGATGTTTCTTTGTTCTAGTGGCTTGTTCATGAGGATGCCAATGGTTTTGGTTACTATACAACCTTTCTATGTGGTACTAGGTTTTAGGGTCCCACTCAAGTGAGATTAAACCAAGGTAATTTACCCCTAGTGCTCTATTATATATGATGTGGTGCCATCCTTTAGAAAATGGGAAACACTTGAGTGTGTGTTATATTTATAAATTTACTTTCACATATAAACTAGTGTTTGTGAAATGGTTTTCCTTCAATGGTTTCTTTTTATATATTTACTTAATAAATGTTTTCCATAGAAGTGTATTTTTAAAAATCATGAATTTAGATGAGCATGTTAGATAATATTTTCGATGTTATACAATGGAACCTATGTATTTGGTGGAATCCTACTAGGCTTTGGCTCATAGCCTATATACACCCTTGGGTTTTTGTAGATGAAATTGTATGTTTATTCCATATAAGGCTTTGATGTTTGGTGATCATGGTGTGGGTTGTTAGTGGTCTTCTCCTATGGGTTTTGTGGCGGTGGAATGAGGATATGGTCCCTCAAGTGTCATGAAGGCTTGGGTTGGTGTTTATTGTTTTCTTGGTTGTAGTTATTTTTTGGGGTTTTTATAGTGTAAACATTAATTTTGAAAATTAACAAGGGCTTGTTTGGTTTTGTAATTTCAGTTTAGGAATATTTAATTTTTTTTATATATCTGAAATTGGGTAAAATCATTCCCAAAGCATGTTATTGATACTGAAGCACTAGTTTCCTGCCCATGGGTATCGAAAATGCCCCACAATTCATGCCACAGACTGTGTTGGGAACCGGGTCAAATGACGACACAACTTGGTTCGTGAAAAATTGGGATTAGAACCAGGTTGGCCTTTTTGGGTCATGTTATTTGTGGAAGGGTCAGGTTAGACATAATTTATGACTATCAGGACATGGTACTAAAAATATTAATAGGGTTCCCGGCCAACACACCTCGTGATGGGGCTCAAGTCACCATAGGAAATAAGGTTTCATCTGAGTCATTTTATTTTTTTGGTTTGTAATTGTTTGGGGAATTAAAAAGAGAGTTGGGTAAATGGTCTCTGTCTGCTCATAGGGCCTGGAAAGTCATATAGAGGTGGGGAAATTTCCCTATAATACTATCAATGATGGTGTTGTGATTTTAGTATGGTCTCCAACCATATTTCCAAGCCACCTATCGATTCTAATTTCCTCTTGTGTGGTCTTCTGTCTCATTGGGTTTTGGAAACCCATTTTAAAAACCGTTCCATATTTTTTTTGAAAAACTATATTTCCTTAAATGAAAATAGTTTTGAGAAGATGGATTTAGTTTATATGTATAGTATTTTTACAACATAAATGTGTGGATTATTGATATAAATTATTTTTAAATAATAAATTATGCTAAAACAGGTTTTGGAAAATCTATTTATAATGGTATATTCTAAACTATTGGAAAATATTTTTAAATAGATGAAATGATTTGGGAATTATGTGTGATGTTTGGAAATAGCCTTTAATTTGGTAATTAGTTAGGTTTTGAATGTTTTGACGAATTTATTGAAGCTTTTTAAAAGAGAATTAATGAGTTTTAAATGAGTGAATATTGATGAAATGTATTTTTTTTTCTAAAAACATGAGTGTTTTAAAGTGAAATTAAATGTTTATAGGTTGATGTGTAAGGGTTTGAAATGTGTTTTTTTAATAGTTTGTGTTTTAATGAAAATTCATTTAGATACTCACAATGTGTTTTGATTTTTTTGGATGGTAGATTATATAATGAAACATTAGTGATTTTTTTAAATAATTGAAAGGTGAGTTGAATGTTTTGTTTTGAATGTGGTACATTTTTTATTTAATCTTTGGTATCACCGTGAGTGGTCACATTCATAGGATATGTGTGGGAAGTGAATGGGTGCCCGATGTTTCTTGAGAAAAATGCTTGTGAAAGGTTCCATGGTATACCATTGGTGAATATTCAACTCACGAATCTAGTTTTTTCTCTGAAAGTGATTTTGATAAAAAAAAGTGTGGAATGTCTTTTTGTATTTTGGGAATGTTTTCAAGGGGTTTTTTGGGTTTAAAACCCAATTTTTTTATCAATTTTCAATGTTTATGTTTCTTTGGTGAGTTTGTTTGGAGTAGTGGTTAGTGGTTCCCTTTAAGAAGTGTTTCAAGAAGTCTTTTTAGTGGTTTCTAGAATGTTTCTAGTGTTTTCTCATGGTATGTTTGGAAAATGGACAAGTTTTATTAGGTACTTTGTTTTTATTCATGGCTAGTGTATACCCACACAAAGAGTTAAAACACTATTGAAGTGTGGCCAAGGGTGATTATCCGTTAGAAGATCCTCTAGTTGATCAACGTAACAACTCTCTCCTAGAAATTCATAGGGTGATTTACATTCCCCTCTGTCTGAGATAAGTGAGTCCACCTATAGTGTGATATAACATTTGAGTGGAGTTGAAGGACGTTTTTTTCGTTCAATCCATTTGTCTCAAGATCCTAATATGAAATGATGATGGGAATTCATATGAGGAAAGGTGAGGAGTCCAGATTTAGCAGTGTTGGATACTGTATTTATGGGATTTTGGCTCCTTCTTTGTTCTTTTCTTTGAAGGGATTCATGTTGGGATTCTAGTGTAGCAAGTCTGGTCATAAGATGTTTCTATGGTTATTTTTAGGAATTTTGTGCCATTTCGGACTCAATTTAATTTCCATATCATTATAATATTTTTCTCCATAACAATGTCTATGTTTGGTGACATCTTGCAATGTCATGTTCTTTCTCATATTCATGGGTGGAGGTTGTTCTATTTTTCCTGAGAACCTATGTTTTGATAGAAGTGAGTTTCCTTTTGTGGAATATCATATTCCTGCATTATAGAGGAATGTGTCTGTAATGTGTCATTATTTATAGTTGTTCTCATTCAACGTAACAAGTCATGAAGTGTGTAAAACATCTAAGAACATGTCTTGGTGAATGTTTCGTGTGGGATTAAGTTTCTTTTTGGTTGTATTGTGTCTGATGGTGTTGTCTCGGTGGACGAATTGTTTCTTAGGGAACTAGAAAAAGATTTTAATTTTGATGTATTTAATTCCTCACTACCTGGAATGAGATTATTCAATCACTAATACTCCAACCATAGGTCCCTATGTGATGCTGGGGCATAGTTAGTAACCCTAGGGAAGTAGGGGATTCAGGCATAATCTCAATCATCGGTGTTGAAAATGGAGGCAGACCAAGTCAAATTCTATATCTATTTAGTTTCGAGTGGTCCCATGAGGAGAAAAGGGACATGAAGACTTTTCTCCTCAATGTTTTCATATGCGTTGATAGGAGAGTCCCCTTGTTATATATATTTGGGTTGTTTTATCTTTATAAACCTTAGTTCTTATACCCTCATAGGTGTGGTCCAAAGTGTGGTTGTTAATATATGTTCAACCTTTGGAGTCGATCTTAGTTTTTGTTCGAGTTCATTTGAGAATGGCAATTCCCTACATGAGTAGTAGATTGTTTCACGTTTCCAATTTGGTTTAGAGTTTCTTTCCTCATTCCTCTCATAGTGTGGTTTGGATCATTGTTTTCCTTATCAAATTGGTTTGTAGGGATCAGTTAAGCAACCTGGTCAGTTATTAAGGTGTGTAGATCCACTGTGGTTTTTGCTGAAATTTCCAGAGTGTAAATTTTTGTTTTCCAATTCATTATGATGGGGTGTCCATTTGCGCCTTCGCATGTTAGTGTTCTAGTTTTTTCTCAGGATTTAGGTTGTTTCTTAGGGTGGGGAGTTTGATCGAGCCTCCCTGTGTTAGTAATTCGGCTCTGATCCTAGTGATGGATTGGGCATTGGTAGTATTTTTCAGAGTTATATAACCCCATGTTACTTTTTGAGTTAAATTTGGTATTGGGGTGCACCCAATAGGGTTTTTAGGCAAAGTAGTGGTATCCTAATTCGGGTTCATTGTTTGTTTTATGATATTTGTTATGCCATGATTTGTTATGATTATGGTGTTTGTTTCGGGATGTGGTTTGATTTTGTTTCCACGTTCATGCAAGGGGAATCAGTTTTATTTGGTTACGTTTGGGGTGTTTATACTCAAGAAGTTATATTATGTGTGGTGAGAGTTTTATTTCATCTAATCCATCAACTGGAAGTTTCTTATCTTTTGGGGGTAGGTGACACTAAGTGGAAAGCCTATTTTGGTCTCCTAGGTTTTAATATTAAATCTCTTATTCTAGCTGATAATGTTATTTTCATCTTGTTATTTTAAATTCCCTGGGAATCTCATTGGTTTTTAATGGAGTAACAGTTATCTATTTAGAATCAAATTTGGGATGAATTTCTGGGGGCTGAAAGCATTATGGTGGGGAGAATTATAACACCTTGTTTTCTGAATGCCCATTTTGTTTCCTTTCAGGATTCATCATAGGGTATTACCTCATGAACCGTGTTGGAAAATTTTAGATTTTGGGAGTATTTGTCCCTTTTATCTTTGGTATAGATGTCCCCCATTAGTGTTCATTGTGTTTTTTGAGAAAAATGATTGTTTTGGGGTTGTATTGACTAGACACACTATAAGAACATGGTTAGTAGTAATCGTGCACCCAATCCAAAAAACTGTTTGGTAAGAGACATAACCTACAACATGGCCTCAGGATGGACATACACCTCACCTCAGGTAATCATGTGGCGGGGTATCCTAAGGCAGAGGAAGTGGCACATTCTCCACACAGTTTTCTAAACCGTTGAGACTGACCACGTGGCTGTTCCATCTCATTAACAATTCATGATCTATTTTTCTCCCCCCTTAATTTTAACACCTCTTACCCTTTCTCAACCCCCTCATATTCCTCATCCCTAGGCTCTTATCCTTCTATCTCATCCTCTCCTTAGGCTTTGAATCTTGGGTGTTTTTTGGTGGAACCTACATGATCTCTCAAGGAAGTCATATTCTCTATTATTTTCCTATTATTTTTGGGTTTCCCCTCTTCTATTTTTGGGGTTTCATTTTTCTAGTGGATTTGGGGTTTGATTTATGGTTTTAATCAAAGGTTTTGGGGTTTGATTCTCTTGATTAGGGTTTCTTTTTTCCTCCTCACAGTGAGAATGAGGTACATATGTGATTTCACACATTTTTCCTTAAGGTTCATCATGAGAGGTAGGTGGTTTCATGCCATAACATTATTTGAAAAATTTAATATGTGTGTTTGAATTTATAATTGAGTTCCATTGTATAATTAGGTGTTTCAGAATATATTTTTATGTGGTTTGACATGATTATGTTGTGATAATGAGTTTTATAAAGGGTAATGGTTGTGATTTGTGTGTGTTCATTAGTGTGTGATTTTATGGGAATTTTTAATGGGTTGTTTTTAAGGTATGAAGAATGTTTTCAAAGGCACTTGTGGTGTAAATGGGTTTGGTTGTATGTTTTTAAAAAATGAAATTTAATACTTTGGCATGTTCGGCTTGTCATACATTTTTAAATTTGAGTTATAAATTTTTCAAATGAAGTGATGAATTTTTTTTATTGAAATGGGTTTGTGTGTGTGGATTTGAAAGGGTCTCGGCCCATAAAAATGGAAAAAATGACCATGTGACTTTCTTAAGATAATTTCAAAGGGTTTTTGTGAATTGTTCATGTGGTGGAAAATTTTCATGAAAATGGTTTCGGTGTGTTGGTAAAATTTTAAGTGTCTTGGTTTATAAAAAATGTTGATTTCCTCATATATTTATAATGTTTGGATATTGAATGTAAAAGTGATCTAATGTTTGATATGTGAACACAAAACTGAGAACAATCGAAATTCCAGATGGTGTGTATACTAGAACTAGTGTTCTAGAAATTTAGAAGTGTCAGGTCCCAATTTCACTTTGATTGATTACAGTTTACAACAATAAAAAAACTATGATTTTGGATTATCACCACTAGAACATTGGATATTTCTCCAATATAATGCCTCATGCACAAAGACACTGACAGTTGTGGTTACTTTACCACCTTTCACCGAGGAATGAGGTTATAGTGTCCCAATCGATCTAGATTAACCATAAGGTATTTTCCCATGGTGCTCTATTATATATTATGTGGTGATATCTGTCATCATACAGAGGACCACTTGAGTGTGTGTGCTATTTATTAAATTCTTTTCTCATTTAATCTATTGTTTTTGAAACAGTTTTCCTTCAAAAGGATCCTTTTTAACTATTTATGTAATAAATATTTTTCTTAGAATTGTTATTTAAAATATTTAATTTTGATAATCATGTTATATTATCTTTTCAATGTTATAATATAGAACCACTTTCATAGGTGATATCCTACTGGGATTTGGATCACACCCAACATACATCCTTGGGTGCTTTTAGATCCTATTGTATGTTTATTATAGGTAAATTCAGGATGTTCAATGATCAAGGTTTGGGTTTATAGTGGTTTAAACCTGTGGTTTGGGTGGTGGAGGCTTGATGAAATGGTCCCTCACGTGGCATTGTGGTTTTTGTTGGGGTTTCAATTTTCTTTGTTGTGGTCCTTTTTTTGGGTTTTGGTTTAATTCTTAATGTAAAATTCTGAAAAAAATTAAGGGATTTTCTGGTTGTTTATTTTTTGTTTTTGAAATATTTAAATCTCTTCATTTTTTATATGTATAAAATTGAGTAGAATCATATCCAAAGAATGTTATTGATACATAGACACTAGTTGTCAGCCCGTGGGGATCGGGAACACCCTTCAGGTCATACAAGAGACAGGGTCGGGTGCTGAGTAGGATGGTGACCCAATGTGGTTCATGACTCTTATGATTTATTAGGGATATGATCCCTTGGTATCGTCCTTTAAATTTAGTTGGATGGTTTATTATTATGATAATGAGTTGTTTATGAAACCTATTTATTTTTGACATGTTATGATATGATGAACTGATGAAATGTTTAGGAATATTGTTTTGTTTCCAAGGGTTATGATATAATTATATGATGAATTTTTTATGATTTTTTTAAAACATATTTATGGTTTCAATTATGTGAGGGGTGGACCTATACTTTTATATCTCTATAATTTAATGGGTAGTTTTTTTTATCTTGTGAGATAATTATGATAAATGAGTTGATGTTCTCAATAAACAATGGGAAATAGGTATGGATGTGTAATCCACTATGAAAAAGGAGGAAATTTATAATCCGTTATGATATGGGAAACATGTATTGATTCCTAATCCACTATGATTTAATGGTCATAGTAATTAAACATGAAATATTAAATCATTTATAAGCCTATGATGGTTCCACACTGTTGTGACATGATTTTATAGTTATGATTTGGGCCCATGGATCATTATTGAATTATGATGATTTCACAGTCTTTTAATTTATATATTTTCAAATGATAATTTTTTATTATATAAATCATAATTATAATCTATGGTAGATTGGTTATCAAATTTGTGAGTTATGATAATATCCCACAACATTATACATTTTTTATGCTTTTATATTATCATCAACTGATATATCCCATTTTTACCATTATTGAAAATATTAGGTCACCATTGATTGTGTTTCCATTCCCCTGGTTAAGAAGATAGTTTTCAAGTACGGTATGTCTACGAAGTGTGATATCTGAGAAGTTATTTTTGGATTTTTTTGGAGATACTTCATTTGATAACAATATTCTGTATATAGTCTCCAAGTACACTAAAACATTATGGATCATAATGTTATATAATGAATATTCACTCAAAAATATATAACATCTTTGTGTAAAACACAAGAATCACAATAGTTTCTGGGTCCAAAATATTATATAATAAATATATTAATAATAACCTTATAAATTTTCACATTTAATATTAAATGTTTAATAATTTAATGAATTTTTTTAAAACATAGTAAATGATCCATATCAGTAACTATAAATCTAAAATATGATTTATATAGGGGTCACCCCATAATTAAGGGTAACTATGTTTAATAATTTATTAAACTATATATTTTAGTATTAAATAAGTGGAGAAATATCTTAAACATATCGAGTGGTGTATATGGTTGTTATCTTTGAAAATAATAATAAAATCATTAAAAGGATAAATGAATTATTTCATTTTTAATTAATATACCAAAATAATATAATATAAACGGTTAGGGTTGTAGATAACGTTTAGAGACAAATATAAAATAGAAATTTTTGGCTCTTAAAAAAGAATCTCAAGTAATTTTACAAGATATAAATATAATTATATTATAATAAAGAATGAAATTTCTGTGTAAATGGTTTGTGAAGAGGCTTACTCTCATTTTTCCTCTCATCGTCATTTTTTAACATCTATAAAATGATTAAATATTATTTATTTCGAAATTTAATAAAAATAAAGATTTTTTTTGTATTCATTGAGAAATAAAATTGAAAAACATGTTTTTATATATGTATCAAATCTTACTAATCCTTTTAATTATCTTGGTTAATATTAGTTATATTATTTCCAATGAAGGGAACAATAAATATTATACTTATGTTTTTATTAATAATAAACTATAAAATAAATATAAAATTCAAAGATAAAATTTTGTTAAATTATTAGTTAAAATAAACAATATTTTCATAAACCATCATTGAACCTATAATTTTAACCTTGATATAAAATATTTTAATTAATCATACACATCATGTTTAAAAAATAAATTATAAAAATATAATTCTAACTTGATATTTGATATCCTTTACCAATCTCTACCTCATCATTTCTCCAACACATTTGATTTCAAATTCATCAACCACTACTCATAAAATGTTTGATTCACCACCAAATGGTATGTCCCCTTTTAATAAAGAATATATATTTCTATATGTGTTGTTTTTATATATATCCACACACACATATGATTCAAAGCACCAACAATACGTACTATATAACATGTATAAAAGGTGTGTTATTATGTTCGAAAATATAATAATTACATAGAATAATTATAACAATCGAGATATTGAAAAAACCCATTAGGGGATTTTTCCTTCTTAGTGGAATGAGCTCATGAGAATGGAAAATAATTATTTGGAGTAATCTTTTATAACATTTCCATGATCTCTCCTTATGAGATCTCAACTTGGATCCTTTAGTGGTTTAAAAATTCATCTTAACCACTACCTATAGGGCCCTATCCATAAATAATATATAATATCGAGTTAAGTAAATAATTTGAAATTATTTCACGTTGGGGATATTTTTATGTTTTGATAATTTGAGAATTAAACGATAAATCATACACAAAAACCTAAATATTACTAAGTAGACACTTCTACTCACTATCCTTTTTTTCATAAAAAAATATTAAAAATATACATGGTTTCATTTCATATTTAAACATCATAACTTTTATTTTATTTCATTATTAACTGTATTATTCTTTAAATCTTGTTAAAAATATTTCAAAACTCAGGATGATCGCAAAAAAACTCAGCAATGATACAGAAAGAAGGGAAAAATTTTCCCTTGCAAAAAACATGTAAAACATTCATAACATATCATAAAGTATTAATTTTCACCTTTAAAATTAGCAAATACACTTCACTGACTATAATCCCTTTTATTAGCATTTGTTTAATAAAAATATTACCATAGAGCCCATAGAAATCACATATATCAAATAAAGGAAACTTCAAATATAATCATACATAAATGGAATAACCATATGTCCGACTTCCATACACACCACAAAATGGAATAACCATGTGGTCAACTTCCACAACCAATGTATTGGAGGTTATAATGTAACCAATAATCTTTATTTTATCAAATAACCACCCATTATTTTTTTATTACATATCCACTTGTCTTTGTTTTATCACGTAACCACTCGTCAAGTTTCCAAGTCCCATTATATAAACATAACACATAAAAGATTGTAATTTTCAACATTTCACTCATAATATTCCAATTTCAATTACAGGAAATCAATTTTAAATACAATTTTAAATACCAAAATAACCAAAAGGGAATAATTTATTAATATTTCATTAAAATTAAATTAATTCTTAAAAAGGAATCCAAATATCAAATTACTTTTATGGTGGAGGATTATTCGTTGTCACCACATACATTAAAAAAAATTTCTTTTGTAAATTTTTAATGAAATAAAAACTCTTCATATTAAAATATTCCTTTTTAAAACCATTAAATGGATTTAAAATACAAAGTGGTGGATTATACACCGTATAAATTTAGGTGGTATATAATATCAAAATATGACTCAAAAAAAGAAGATTGAGACAATGTCCCTTACATTGAGTTCGATTCCTGACATATGTTCCTTGTTATTCCTGAAAAATAAAATTAGGTTAATTTATACTTTCTAAAAAACCATTTCAATTTTCTTATTCCTTTTATATCATTAACAACCATATTTTAGTAACTCGTTAATTATTTGAGTTCATGTCGGACGTTATGATGATATTCGGTACTTGAGTTGGAAATTATATGGTTTTATATCACTAGTCCATGTGTTCATTAGTAATTAATATATAGAATAACATTAATGATATAATAATCACTTCCTATATAGAAATTATAATTTTAAATCAAAAAATTTATTTATGGAATGAAACATTAACAACGTTATAATCAGGGATACGATAGGCCGCATATACACCTGAGTAATGTTTCCATTTCCATTTGATCATTATTGAAAGAAGGTAAGTATTGTTTTATATTTGCATAATTATAATAAAATAATTAATATAATATTAATCATGTATATATACTTATATATATTATCCAAGTGATGTGTTTTTTTTAAAACGAATCACAACACTTCATGGAGGTGGTAGTTCACACGTACACATGAATGTCGTTGTCATTTTTATGTCCATGGAAAGTAAGAACATAATTGATATATTATTAAATTATAATGATAAATAAGTAATTAATATAATATATTAATATTAATTCCATCTTTATAACTAGTCTTGAGAGACGGTAATGAAAAATAAACTATATCGATTTTTGAGGCAGTAGTGTTCCATGCAAATAAACGAAAATTTCATTTCCATTTGATTAAATTAGAGATAGATTTGGGTGATTATATAAACATAATTACATCTATGTATATTGAGGATATTGGAGTTATTATCTCATAGTTGTTGTAGGAGTTTTTTAGGAAGTGTAAGAATAAATGAAATAGAAACACATAAATAAAAACATTACCTTTCCTTCAGGTTAACACCTTTCTTAACGCCTTAACACTTTTAAAGAGGGTGTTCTACATAAAATAGTGGTTCAAAAATTTGGGGAGGTATTCTAGGAGTACTTTTGGGTAGATATTTTGTGAACTAAAATGCTTTGGTAGTGTTAGTAAAATATTGGAACCGATGCCTTTTTATAGGAGAGGGGATAGGAACCCTTGGAATTATTAAATGCATTAAATGAATATAAATTTAATTTCATCTAGAAATGGGTCCAAATTAATTTATATATAATATAGTACAATTTTGGGTATACATATAATCATCCAATTATAATTGGATAAGTTTCTAATAATTTTTCATACTTATCGTTTTGTTTTAATATTTTTTTCTCTTACCATTTTATAAAGTAATTTACACTTTGAGAGTTAAAATAATTAACAAATCCTTCCAAAAGATCAATTTATTAAAAAAGTAAAGAAATGTATTAACATATGTCATTTGTTTTCCCAGTATTTTATTTTTATAATGTTTATATCATATAATTAGATATTTTATATTTTAATTTACGAATTTAGTCAGTTTTGACACTATTCATTACCTTGCTTTTTAAAAAAACATAACAACTTGGTTACTAAGAAAAAATAAATTAAATTAAATATAACATGTCATATTAATCTATAAAATTCGTTTATGGGATCTAATATTTCAAATTATATTTATTTTATAATTACTGATATCATTTATTTCATTCTTTCTTTAATAAATATACTACTGCATCATTGTGTCATAATTACGTTTAATTTTTTAATTTCTAAAAATTATAAAAAAATTCATTATGTTGGTACTATTTTTAGATTTATAATAACTATTCATAGTTGAAAGTATCACTTATATAAAACCATATTAAAATTGTAATAGTTATGAGAGACATGATTATGACATCTTTCTATTTACATTAAATAAATTGTTATAATTGTCATAATCACACCCAAGTGGCCTCAAATGGCCAAATTTTTAACCCAAGTATTTTCTTGGTTGAAAATAAATCATAAAATAACATTTGGCCAAGTTTTATGGTATTTTTATAAATTTTATAATATTATTTTAACCTCTAATTACCTAATTTATCATTAACTGTGGTAATAAAAATAATTACTGAAGTTACTACTGATAATGTTAAAAAATAAAAGGGATCTATTTACATAATCTGTAACTTCTAATTCCTAATTTAGAATATATTTTCCAAAATTAAAAAAAATATAATTTTCTGAAATTGATAAATAATTAATCATGTTGATGGAATGAGAAAACAAGTTTCTAAAGTAAAACTTTCAAAAGTTCCAATAGTTTTTCTATTGAGTTTAAATTATAAAAACCAGCCATTAAAATAAATTTTCTTATTTAATAAAAACATAATCAAATTAAAACCTAAAACAATGTAAAATGATAATCTATCAATATAAATAAATTAGATGAAAAGGCAGTTTTGAATTAAAATGCAGTATTTTTTACTATTTATTAAAATATGAATTCAATCATAAAAATACTAAAAATTTATCCAAACTAAATTTTTATGTACCTATTAAAACTAAGAAGATTATTTCTTTCAAATATAACATATACTGGTGTCAAAACTAGTTTTAGATAGGGTTCTCTATCAAAATGTGGTAAATTGTATTTTTTTGAAAAACAGAAATTTTATATATAAAATTGAGTTTGTTCATATATAATGTCTAAAAATAAAATAAGTTGAATTTTTAAGACATAAAATTGAATTTATATTTCATTAATATAATATAAAAATATTTATTTTTTTATTTTTATACACAATTATTCACATTTAAATAGTTTTTCATAAAAAAACATCTTTTATATTCAATTGATTTTTATTTTCATTTCATGTTAATTTGGTAACCTATGAATTATTATGTAAACATGTGAAAACTATATTTTCATAATTTGTTTAACATTATCACTTCTATTATAATTGAAAGGAGATAATGAACATACTGAATAATAATATTTAGTTATCCATTTAAGATCAATGTGGCCTATCATGTATGCTATCAAACATTGTGTTTCCTTTTAAAACCCAGGATGTTACACTCTCTTTACTTCATTAATTTGGTTTACATGTTTTTTATTAATCCAAATAGTGGTAGAAACTCCTTATTTTTATTTTTTATCAGTATTATTTTTAATCTTATTCAATTGTGGATTCTCTTCTAATGCTTCATCTTTAGTATTAAATTATATCTTTAGGTTTTATCCCTTTTTTTATTTTCCCTCGATGGGTTTTCCTATGATGGAACTATAGCCATAATCAAGTTGTTTTATCGTCATCCTTGTATTAAATTTTCATTTTTTGATGCTCGTGTGTTTCTCTAGTTCCATATTCTAGGGGTTTCACTAAATATTGGTGGTGTTATATTTTTAGATATAGTTTTTTTTATTTTTGGAATAAAGTACTTTAATGGACTATCCCCTCCTAATTCTCCATTGTAATTTTATTATTTCATAGAAAATGTCTTCTCTAGATAATGTGATTTTTATTCTATTGGTGGAACTATACTTTTGTTTCATACCAATTCTTTAAACCCATGGAGGTTCTTCCCCATTCATATATTTTACAGTGATCTCTTTAACTGTTGGTAAAAAAGTAGTCTTTATTAAAGTAAAGATACTAGTCATTTTTTTATCTTTAATGATGGATTATTTTCGGGTGGTAGTGAACCTCTATTATGGTTTGGATATGTATTTTTCCCACTTATATTGATCATGATTTATTGATTATTGGATTGTGTTTATTCTAATTTTAGGAAAACCATTGTGATATCACATGGATTTTTTGTATTTGTATATAGGTCTTGGGCCTTGATTCATCTTTATAGCACTTAATCATACCATCATATGTAATAATTTATAATTTTGATAAAATATATACCGAGGGATTAAATTAAAATTTTATTAAGTCCAAATATGTTTAAATTTTATTAAAAACTATATGAACAAAAATAAGATATTGTACACTACAAATTTAAATAATATAAATTAGAGTCTAAGATACTAAAATAAATAAACACAATACCCAACCAAAAATCCAAACCAAAATAATAAAGCATAAACTATGATTTCTCATTTAATTTTCCATAAATGATTATATATATGATAATTATGAATCTATATTTTTTAATAAATTTATCTAAAATTAAAAACTAATTTTTTTTTTGGAAATTTCTTAAACAATCTTGTAAGGATAACCCATCACTTGAAATTGGTTTTCATCAAATAGAAATTAAGATAAAAAATTACGTTAAATACACTGGTGGTGTTTATTAAAATATTAAATTCATCAAATGATAATCCACAGATTACTATTTTATAGTTATAAAGGAATGGAAATTGAGTAGTTTCTCCTTATAAATGGAAAACTGGTTAGTAAGGTTCATTAAACAAGTGATGTGATCAATGAAGAAGAGTCTAGACTTCCGAACATAATTTTTTTAATTATAATAATAATTTTTTATGGTATTGATTATTTTCATAAAAATTATGAGTACATTAAAAAACCCAATATTTTTTGGTTTCTTATTTAGTAAAATACACAAGTTTTCAGGTCAAAATGAATTCATAAACAATTCGATTCAATAACGATTGTACTATTTTTCCATAAAATGTATAGAAAAATGTAATCTCCTATTATTATATTGATAATAAAAAATAAAATGTATCATTGAATACTAAATGATCTATTCCTAAAATTATGTTAGAAAAAAAAAGAAATAAATCACTCAAACTTACAGCTACAAAATTATACAATAAGAAAGATACATAAGGTTACTATAGAGGGAATTGATTTACATGCTATATAGAAAACCCTAAAAATAAATTATATAAATACTATAATTATAAAATAGAGTTTATATGATCAAAAAATTATGTTAGTGGGTATTCAGCAAGTGTAATTTAATTCCACTCAAGGGGATTGTGTTTTCATCTATCTGTAAGGATTGAATGGTCATTTATACATAGAGTTTACTAAAAAATTATCTTTATAAAGATGTGGGATAATTATGTTTTCCTCATCTTAAGATACTCAACGTTTTTTACAGTAGGATGAGATTGTATCTAATCGTAGTTAATGTTGCAGATTTGAGCCTTAGTGTCTGTATCTTTTGTATATGTTCTTGTCTATGGATGGTAATAAAATTGAACAAACACATTTTTTGAGTTTCAAAATAACACATAAATTTTAATGGGTGGGAAATAATTTATCTTGTTAACTCATATTAAAGAATTTATAAGTTATTATAACATTTTATCTATAAGTTTTCAAAAGATTTGTTCTATTTGAAAATAGTTATTTAAAACTATTTATTACAACACTTATGATTTTTTTGGAATAATTTATTGTTTTTTGTTTTATTTTTGAGAAGAAACATATGTTAAGGTTTATGGTATAGATCCCAATTACTAAACATTCACTATTTTAGTAATCTAGTCCAATTTAACATCAAATACAAAAGTCATGACCTCTTCTTTAAAATTAGCCTATATGTTAACAAGAACAAGAATTACATGCATTAAATGATTTCTTTTATTTTCAAAATGGAATAGAGGTATCTAATTTTAATTCCATAAAAAATAGTACACATTCATGTTATAAAGGAAATAATATTCTGGCAACCTTACTGAAACCACATGAATAGGATTTTATATTATATTTCTCAACCTTTAAGACTTCCACCTTTGACATTGTATCCTCTTGAACCTGAAATTTCCTAGGTTAACTCCTTATAGATCCACCCCTACTTTTATATGTCATAAAGATCATTATGGAAATTTAATTCCATGTACTTTATATATCTTTAAAATTAGTTCTAACCCACTCTTTATTGTGGTTCTTAGTTAGCCATCCATACAGACCTATTCTCTGGAAAATGTGGGCATATATCTATTGGTATGAGAAAATACCAATTTCTTGTAACTACTCCAATCAGACTGCCAAATTTTTATGAAAAATTTCACATCATCTCCACTTTACTATAATGTTCATACCAAATATCCATTTTCCATATTCTCTAGTAATTAATTTCATGTCTTATCATTTCAATTCATGGAACTCATGAACTTCTACATCTTGTTTTAGCTACTCTAGACTTATGTTCGATAACAAAAATCTATGTAACATCGTGAGATTTTAAAAAGGAAGGAATATGTTTGGTAGAATACAAGTCACACAATACCATGTTTAAAAAAAACATAATCTTATTATTTAAATGTGACTATTACAAAACAAGGGTGAGCCCGATAAAGCTTTTATGAAGGTTTTAACCCCATTTTAGATCACATGTGAGAATAATATGGATTATATGAATGGTTGATCACTATTATAGATCATGAAATATGGGTTATCCTAATAGAGCTGATACAAATGGTGATCCTCATTATATCTCTCAAATTTATTGGGTAATCATTATGTTCTCAAGATAATTTTAATAGATGTTTGGAATATGGTTCTTCAAATTTCAAGGGTTTTGTAATGTTTTATGAATGTGGTTCTCTATGTAGAAAAATGGTTTTTATTTTTGTGTTAATGGTTTCAATGGATTTATATGAGAAAAATTTTTGTGTGACTTTCGTTAGGAATTATTTTAATATACACAATGAACATTGATGATAGAGTTTAACAATACATGTCTTTTTAAATTTTTCACTAGACTAATAGATTTATTTATTTTCATTTACATTAATGATATTTTTTCATCATAAAATTTTGGAATTTTTTATATTATTTAAGGATAGGTATGAAAAGGAAGTTTTCAATTTTTTAGTAATGAAGTTATTTCATTAAAATAAATCATGTTTAATTTTTAATGATTTTTTATCTATTGAAAAAATGGATACTGAGTAGAAGTGTCCCCTTGTGTTGTAAGATTTTATTCTAATTCTCTAAAACTATAAAAATAAAATAAAATAATAAAATAAAGAAATATATTTCTAGTCTAAAGTCACTAGAATATGTCATGTATAAGTATTGGTCCTCACAAGATTCACCTTCCATCAACCTCAGTCCATCACTGGAAACATTACCTCTACTAAGAGTACATGCATCATAATATCATTCTCACCCTTACTGTACTCTAAATCCATTGTCATTTATCCATTTGATTGATTCCATCCATCATTTTATAGTGAAATCAGTTTTAGGTGACTAAACACCAAATAGATATTAAACCACTATAATTTTTCGGAGCTCACCATTCAGATGCCTTTATATGGTTACTTGCTTCCCAAGGCTCCATCAGACTTCCATTCAACTAACACATTCTACTTTTGGTGGACTAACCAATCCTCATAATAATACTCTAGTGAAATGAATTATCAATATGTTAAAAATCGATTGAAATGACTTAAACTTCCTGAAACTATATTTCTATTGTTTTGATGCACTATTTTCTTTTAAAACCGTTACAAGTGGTATTTTCAGTGAATGGACATTTAATGCTCTGTCACTTGCACCATAAAACAGTTCTCACACAAAATGATAACAATATCAATCATAAAAATTTATTGTATAGGTTAATTCTAATAACATACTTATTACCACATTTGGAAATACATATTTAAAACTTTTAATAGTACTTATCACTCCTTATAAGTGCTTCTATATTAAGTGCGTCAAGATTTATTATTGAGAATGTGTTTCCCTTCCACATATTCCTATGTAATATAATTTCAAAAAATATAATAAATTCTAATTTTTTCATATTTATTATCATATGTTATTGAAGATATAATTATATTTTAATAATTTTTATTAAACTACGAATTTAATTCTAACGGAAAAGCACTTAGATAAGTGGCATTAAACAACATTTTCAAGGAGTAATATGAAAAAACTCATACAAAATTACCAATCTATATGATAAATTCAATATGTATTTTTCAAAAATCACTATAAAAAATATTATTAGAAGTTATTTCATTCCACTTTTTAAAGTAGTTTTCTTGATATATTTAAGAGTAATTGTTTTTTTTAAAATTGAAGACATGTCTCTTTTAAAAAAAAATTGTATCCTTGTTGATAAGACTTATAAATAATTTGGAATTTTATTTTTTGACAGGAATTAAATAGATTTTATTAACAGGTGGGTATGTTTTATACTAGATAAATTGAATATTGACTTATTATTTACATCCAATCATATCATATATATTAAATAAATGGATGATTATAGAGTAAAAATATTAAAATATGAAAAAAAAGATATGTTATCCCCATCGATGTAAATAAGATGGGTCAAATATTCAAATATATAAGAATTCATATAAATACCTAGATCATTGATGGTATTCCCAATTTTTCTATTAAAACTGAAAAATCCTTCAAGAATATAGGTAGATAGTCGTTTAAATTATTGAATACTATATTTGCATCCATTAGCACTAAGATATGAGCTTTTTTACTTGAATAAAGAGGTATTTGGTTTATTTGAAGTTTGAGGATAAACAGGCTATTACAATTTATATTTAACCTAAAAAATATTGTTCTAGTTACAATATTGAAATCACTGCAATATTCTAGGTCAAAATGGATTTTTTTAAAAACGAATGACAGTTACAATTATAAATAAAAAAACTAATGTTATGTTTGGATTTGAAAATCATATTTTACATTATTTTCTATTTTTTCTTAATGTACTGAATAAGATAAATGGAAAAATTATCAATAAATTATAAATGTAAATGATATAATTAATGAAAATATAAAAAATGATCTTCAGCTTTCCAAGAAAAATAAAAATGATAGAGTATAACAAACCATTTTCCCCTTCTATCTAATTTTTTTTTCAACAATTGTGATAATTATTTTTTAATAAATAAAATAAAGAAATGTTTTATAAAAAAATTTCATTTAAATGTATATAATAATCTAACAAGGAATCAAAATATTCCCATTCATGTCTTGTATTTATAATTAAAGTCCATAAATTCAAATAAGTTTAACTTATGGATACATGAACACAAAAATGCATATGAGTCCTTGAGGATCAACAAGTTCATATGATTTTAAAATAATGAATTATTAATAATATTATTTATTATATATTTTTTACATTTAATGATTTAAATTTTGAAATAATATATAATATAACCCATCGTTGTTCTAAAAGTAGTGAAATTAAATAAAAAATATCATGTATATTTATATCATCGAAAAAGAATGAAATTTTTTTAATTTCGAGTGAGGGGTGGAAAAATAACTTGAATGGAAACATAAATCATGCGGTTAAAAAGGATAAAATATTTAAAAAAATATAACTTTTAATAAAATAAAAATATATAGATAATAAACATGAATTTGAGAAAGGATCTATGAAAATTTAATTTTTCCATTTGATCTAATAGATAGTTTTGACAAGAACAACATTCAATAGATGAATTTTTATTTGAACACTTCAGTATTTATAGCAGTAAGCGTCCAAAATGTTACTAAAATTATTTTTATCTAATAATATCCGATAATCACCACACAAAAACACCATGATCATGATTCAAAAAATAAAAATGAAAAAGAATTAGACAATTATTATTTTTTTGTTTCAAAAAATTCCTACATCCATAGGAGAACACAGTAAACATATATAATATATTGGGATATAATAAAATAATAAAAACTCAATCACTTCATCTACACTTTAAAAATTCTCTTAAAATTGATTATGAAACTTCCACTAATCATTATATGAGTAAAAAATAGGATCATTTCATTAGAGTTGGTTCACCGTGATGCTTTATAGAGTTCTATATTTAATGAACCGGTTACACCAACCTTAAAGATTCATGGTCAACCATCAATTAACATAGGAAAATGATGTACACTATTGAGCAATCCTTAGGAACCACCAAAATCTGGTCACCATGAAAACAACTTATGTATTGAGTCTTATTTCCCAGTGAACAACTACTGTGGGAACTCTATCCGATGACGTTTGTATAATTATTACTATCCAATGAAAATGAAGCATCACCATAGTATTTATCTATCTCATTTTCTCTATCTGATGAATTTATTTGATGAAAGTCTATATAGTGACCTTTCTTCATGATTATCATAAAACTAATTATTGAAAAACATCCATCTGGTGGCCTCTATCAGATGGTATTAATTAAATCATCTCGGTATGATGAATCCAATCTGGAAAGCACTATTTCAGGAAATTATATAATTTCTATAAATAAAAATAATATACCACTTGGAAATTTCTTTTGGTTTTCAGCCATCATAAACCATTAACCAGAGAAAAACCTCTTTCAAGCGTAAGTAGTGTTCGCTATTATATCTGACCATTTGAGTCCAACTAAGGCACACTATTTCCTTAAACATTATTGAACTATCAACTATGCAATAATATCATAAAGACACTCATTCCTAGAAATATTATACTCTTACAAAACAATTTAATCCAAAATACTATATATAAAGTGATACTTTAGGTCAATGCGTATTTTCTCATGAAATGTTGTATTGAGATAAGGATGTATAAAACATTAATTATCACGGAATTAATGTCACCACTCTTTCAGATTTGTAACACCGCAAGTTTTTAAAATAGAAATGTCATGTTTGAAAGCATGTTTGAAAATAAAAACTAATATTAGAAAAAAATAAATCACCCTAATATATTGTCATATATTTATTTTTGAATAAATTCAATCAGCTCAATAACTTGTGAAGCACACTAAACTAGGTTTAAATGAAACAAAACACTCTATTAAAATATTTTTCATTAAACATGACCATTATAATCACAACATTATGTTGATGGGTATGAATAAATATAACTAAATTATAGAAAATATATTTTTACACATGTATAAAATAAATTCAAGGGTAATATATTAATTATATATAATATAGTAATCAGTTTAAAGAGAAAGAATTATTTTATTAAAAACTGTATTTTTTTGAATGGTGGATTAGTCATGCTTTGTGGACCTAATTTGAAATTAATTTTTTCCACTTTTAGAATTTTTTTTTAAAAAATAAACATAATTTTTTTTAAATTTACAAGTCAAAATATTATTTGAATGATTTGTTTTGAATATTTTTAAAAGATAAATTTTTTAATGAATAGTTAAAAATGTTGAATTTTAATTGAAAAAATCTTTTTTTTAAATCATTATAAAGTAAAATTAATTTTGATATTAATTTTAAAGTAAAATTAGTAAATTAATATTAAAATTTAACTAATTTAGGTCATTGTAATCAGTTTCATATTTATTTTTTATATTAAATTATGCTATACAAATATGAATTTTCTCTTTGCGAACCTGCCTTTTCATCGTGTATTTGGGTATTAATTTGAATTGTATTATTCCATTTCATTGAATTTAATTTTTAAAAATGAATTAAATATTTTGAATTAAAATAATTTATAATATATAATAATTTCAATTTAATTATTTACCATTATGAATATTAAAAAGAGTAAAAATTAACTATCATGATTAAGGTAAAATGGATATAGTAGGGGATAAATTAAAAAAATAAGGGTTACAATGATATTAAAAAATGTACAACAACCATTGGATGGTAATATTTCAACCATATCATCTATATGGTCTGGTAATGACACATTTATGTGTCTTGTGGATGAAGAAAATGTGGGTGTGATTAATTCTTTTCCAAAATACCAAGGGTGTCCTCTCTACCACTTATAGAAGGCCACTCCTCTCCTCCACTACTTGCACTCACAAATCCCTTTGATTCCTAAAATACCTAACCAAATATATTAATTAAATTTATACTCATATCCTAAATTCTGTTTTTATATCCAAAAGATAATATTGGATGGATTTGTGTTAAACCTAAAGAGGTTTCTCAAATAAGAGGTAATGTTTTTAACTATGTGTTTTTATTTAACTTCTTATTATAACTCTGTAAAATGTTTTACAACTATGAAAAAATAATAAAACAAGTATCTAATATATAATTATATTTTATTATTTTAATTTATTAACCTATATTGATATCCACTTCCATAAAATGGAAAATTGAACTTTCAATCGTGTGTATGGTGGACTACCTCCTCACGAACCTATGTAATTTTTTTCTAGGAACACCGTTATAGGAGGGATGTAATGATATATTTAAAATATTTATATTATATTTAATATATCATTATACCATTTTAATCAACATATCACATATAAATTCTAACATTCCATTCCATTAGGTATACGATAATGTTGCTAGTGTGTATAGTGGACTACCACCTTACGAAGTGATGTGACTCATTTTTCGCATGCAACTTACATGGAAGGTACTAAGGATAAAATTTAATGAATATATGTAAAATATTTTATCTAAAACACTTATTAAAATATAATATCACAACTAATGTTTTTCTTTATATTCTATTGGAAAATAATAACGTTGCTCATGCGTACATGTGAACTACCGCCTCCATGTAGCGACGTAAAATGTTTTCCTTTTATTTTTACATTTATGGTAATAATAATGGATTTTATTAATATAATTGATATTTATAAAATAATAATGATTATTCAATGGTTGATTAATATTTATTTTTGCATCCCATCCGTTAAGAAAAATGGAAACACCATTCATTGGTATGTACATTGTACCGTCTCCATGAACGGTGTAATCCATTTTCTATCTATAAATTTTATATATTACTATAAGTAAGTATATAAATAATATATATTATATTTATATAAATTATCAAATTATTTATATTATGTAACCATTTTCAAATTTAAAGGAGAAATATTACTGAACCAAACCAGACATGCAATATGAACCAATTATCACACAAAATAGTGATTATATCAAATAATTGTAAATAAACGAGTGATAAAAGACTATAAGGAAGTATTATATGGTGTGATATATATTTTTATGGATCTTTAATGGATTTTTAATAATCCTATATTCATTATACATCAGTTGAAGATAGATATGAATGAATTTTATAAAGCTTTATGTGTTTCTTTTCTCAATTTTACTTCAATGATACATACGCCACATTCACCACTTATTACTTCATATGGTGTATATAATAATACTGTTTTACAAATTATATCATTAATATACTTATCTTCATGGTATTTAAAGTTTAATTTTATGTTCTTCTTTTTCACGAGGATTATGTTTCAAGAGTTACCAAAGAATTAAGGGTTTATTTCACAATCTCATCATTGTTCAAGATTGTTTTTGTTTAACATACCCTTAGGGGAATTATTTTATTTTTCTATATTAAAATACGTAATTTTTTTATACTCTAGTTATTCATGAAATTTTTTCAGGAATATTACCATTTTATCCACTTTTTGGTTCCTAAAATTGTTGAGATTTGTTTAATGAAATATTGACTTTGTTTTTCTCTTCTGTCAGAAATCCTTTTTCACCAAAATTAATGTTTTCTAAAAAAGTTTTAAAAAAATATATTTATCATTTTCCAAATGATTTATTAAATAAATTTTTACAAATTTTTAATATTTAAAGAATGTTTTTAAAAGAATATTCATGTTGTTTTCAAATCAAGACCCATTCAACTTTTACTAAAATGTGAAAGGAATCAATATTTTAATGTGTACAAAATAAACTATATTTTATAACATCATTACCACTCAATATTTTAAAGATTACTTTAAATATTTGATAAATTTATTTTCATATAATTTATTTTAAATATTTTTTGAAATTTTAGTCTAAAAAATATTTTCAAAGTGAAACGGTTCTTTTCCTCAAAAATGTATTTATTAGAATTTTATGGTATTTAAATTCATCTGAAACATAAGACCATTATTTTAATTATGATACAATAGGGATATGTTATATTAGTACCATCCTTATATTTTCTCTATATATATTATGATTTGTATAATGGAGGATGTATTATTTTATTACTATTAGACATATTACTCTGAAGGGTTTATGATTATTCTTATCGATTAGGGTAAGTATAAAATTTTTGTATGTTAGTTTTTCAATATTAATGTTTATGTTGATTATGTTTCACCACATTCATATGATTAATGCATTAGAATTAATAAGTGATGGGTGGGGGCAGAATTACATTTCCCCTAGAGGAATAGGTAGGTCTCATGAGAAAAATTGGATTGGATATTTGGGAGAGTCTTTACCAATTTATTTAAGATGTATTAGATTGGGGCCTTGATAGAAAAAACTCTTGGAATGAGTCCTTGACAGAATGTTTAATACATTTTACATTATGAATTTAATCATTATGAATATAATCATTGGTATTCCATGTGATTATTCAATAAGTTAGAATTTATGTGTTTAAGTTTCAATAAATTGTGATTATTTATGTGTAACTATTTGATTATAATTTATTGATGCCATATTATGATCTTTATATTTATGGAATGAAATGGTTTTCAATTATTTACCTTTACATATTTATTATTCCTTATTTATTCATAGCTTCTACCTTATGCATACTATTACTGAGAATCTGAGCTCACCAATTTCTTATGTTTTATTTTTCCTCTGATACCAATCATAATTTTTTTGATTGATATGTAGGGAGAGAATAATGGGAATAATAGAGATCTCAAATAATTTTTATTTATTTTTTTAAAAATTTATTGTGAATTTAATATATATATATATATATATATCGAGTTTACCAATACTTATAAACTATTTGGTTATTTGGGATGAGATTTATTATATATAGTTATAATGAAATAATGTATCCATCAACTGTAGGCTACTACGGTTAGGGTCTTTACAATCGGTATCAAAGAAATTTTAGTAGAAACATTTGGAACTAGATGTATGAAAAAATGTATTAGGGAATATAACCCTAAGATAGACTTTGAGGAAAAATATAGAATAACATAATAATGTTTTGGTAAGAATGAGAATATATTGTTTTTACTAGAAAAACATCCCTATATGAATCCTACACGTGTAAATGGTTTTGAAATTGGTGTATTGGTCTTGACCAGATTGTCACCTGGTGCATGAAAGCATGACTTACTTTGCCCCTAATTTGACACTCTAGGGGGATATATGCTTAGGATAATTTACATTTTCCCTACAAACCATTATAAAGGATTTTAAAATAATAATATTCATTAGGAAACCATGTTTAATATTATGATATTAGTTATTCATAAAATTTTCAATTTATCTTAATCATTTCACAAGATTTTTTATTATAATTTATGTTTCATAATAATGTGATATAATATAGTGGGAATCGTTCTTTAGACATGGATCATAATGGATGGTATGGGAACCATATCAATGAAAATAATCAATTTATGGATTTCCCTCATGGGAAATATAATGACCATGGATATGGATTTATATATTGAATAGATCAAATTATAACCATATTGGGGTGGCTAAATCATGTTATGAGAAAAACCATTCCCATATGAAGTGGAATGTTGATCCACCAAATAGTATAGAAATGTAAGACTTCTTCATGAATTAGATGAATCCATAATTCAATGGGACTATAAATACATTTAAGATTAGAAATGGTTATGTTCCTCATAGAATATATTTCTCACTCTTAGAATTTTTTAAAGGGATAAAGTTGTTATAGTAGTTAATCATCACAAAAGAGATGCAGATAAATGGTGCTCATTCATTCGAAAGACAAAGAATGAATAAGAATTAACAACTAAAGAATGTAAGGATTTCAAGGTACTCCAATTGGAAAACAATTCCACAAAAGAAATGGGAAAATATAGAAATATAAATCTTGACTCTAAGACATAATGAAGAGCAAAACGTTGCTATGTATAAAACCAACATTACAAGGTTATCATGGAATTTTTCGGACTACATACATATCAAAAGAGATAGATTGATCATTTCTTTGATTGGATTAAGGAAATCATTTGAAGGGAAATAGTCCCCCAAAATTTCTAATCATGTGAGGATATAATATCACGTTATGTAAAGATATATAAATAATCCTTCAATTCATATGAATTCAAAAGGAAAAAAGAGAAGAAGAGCATGGAAGAGAAAAAATGGATAATGTGAAGATGGTAAACAAGTATTTTTCCACATTTTATAATTTTGGAAAGAAGAAACTTGGCACATACAAAAAAGGAAAAGTAATTTTATTCTAGTGTGGAGAAACATGCTAAATTTATCATGAATGAAAGGGTAAGGGAGATGCCCTCAATATACATTACTTTAATTGTAAGGATAATGGGGGACTATTCCAACCAATTCCCCAATCGTGAAGGAAATATACCCTAAAAGAAGTTATGGGATCACGTTCAATCATATGTTATTGATACAACCAAAGAGGAATGATTAATGTTCTTGTTTATTGGGATCCATGAATTATGTCTTAAAAGTATATATTTATGATATTCTTGTTAAAAAAATCATGAAACTTATAAGGATTGTATTGTAGTAGTTTTTATTTAAGGATTAGAACATTTGTGTCAAATGGTACCAAGAAAAGTGATTCTATGTAAAGTTTAAATTTCTGTAATATACATGATTAAGGGAATATAACCATTAATACGTGCAATATGTTGATATAATAATGAAAAGATATTTATATGGGGTAATTTTGGTGAACATGAATTTATTTAGTGATTTTATGGTTTATGTTGACTGTTAAATTTTATTGAATGTTTAGATCTAGGGAAAATATTAAAAAACATTGGATTTTAAATATGTAACTATGAATTATTTTATTATGGTTTTATGGTGATCAAGGTATTAAAATATTTGGAATGTGATATTAAGATACCCTTTATATTTTCTATTGAAAATCATATTAATTTAGTGACTTTGACTCAAAAAATTTGGCCATTGAATTTGGAGGGACTTATTTTTTATAAGTCTTAATGTAAAATATATATGGAATGGATTAATTTGAACTTTGGGAAAATTTTCATAATATTTTATAACTATTTTTGTTTCGGAAAATATCTAGAGATAATAGGAATTAATTTATATACTACTCATCTATTAAATGTTCTTTGGGTTTAAATATTAATTTTGGATATTCATTTTATATAGTAAAAAATGAAGTGGTAATTGATCGAAGCACAAAAAAGGATGAAATTTTGCATATTAAATCGAAAGCTCTCAATTAAGTACATTTTTGTATTTTCTTAGTCAAAATTGAAGTATAATTCATTAATTCCAGGAAATGTATCTTGAATCAAAAATATTATCCAAGTATCTTCATTTATGATGAATCAAATGTTATCTTTACTCATATTTTATGGTTTTTAAATTTATATAAATCAGTCACCTTCTTGTGATTAATGAACCCGATCACCCTTCATCATTGTTTGGGCATTGTGATTTCTTAAATGTTCAAATATTCACTTCCCAACTATGTTCTCATACATGGAAACCTTGTTATGTTATTATTCTAAATGACCTTCATAATTCCCACTTTATCTTACCCAGATGATGTTTTATAAACTGTTTTTGCGATGTGGGATTTTAATATGGAATTTTAAAATTTCAAATCCTTGATTATTGAGATCATGACTAAATTACGAGGACACCATTTATTTATGGGGGTATAATATAACACCTTGTGATTTTAAAATAAGAACATCAAGTTTGATAACCTATATGACATGAAACAAAAGTCATAGAATAAAATATTTTACCAAAATAATTTACTATATATATATATTTAAATAAATTTAGTCTTTTTTATAGTTTATGATGCATGAAACACAGGGTTGAAATAATATGTGACACTTTACAAAAACATTATTCTTTAATCATAACCATTATAACCTAGATTTTATGTTTGTGGGTATGAATATGAATAACTAATTTTTTTAAATTATATGTTTTACAGATGTATAATATAATCTAAATGGTTATCTATTGAATAAAATAAACAAGAACCATTTGAATTAGAACAAAATATTTTCTCAAAAACTATATTTTTTATGAATTCCCGATGAGTCACTCATTACGTTCATAATAAAAAATTATTTTTTACCAAATTTATAATATTTATTTGGAAAAATAAATTTCATTCTTTAAATATAAATATAAATATTATCCTCATATGAAAATTTCCAAATATTCTAAATGGATTTTTTTTTAGGAATAGTATAAAAATTATAAATTTAAACTAAAAACTGCCTTTTCGTTTAAATTATTCATCAAAATAAATTATATATTAAATTGTATTTGAAGTAAAAATAGTTTAATTATAATAATATTTAACTATTTTTTGTCATTTTAATCAATTTAATATTTAATATTTATATTAAAATATTCTATACTAATGAGCATTTTCCCTTCGAAAACCCGCTATTTCATCGTGTCTATGGGTCTAATTTTTAATTGGATCCTAAAAGTAATGTTATTTTGAATTTGGAAAAATGGATTCCATATTTAAAATAAACATAATTTATATTATCTAATAACTTCAACTTAAATTTTTACCCTAATGAAAATTAAAAAAATAGATACCACGATTAAGGTGAAAATGGGTTTACTTGGGGGGTTAAACTAAAATGATTGTGGTTAAAAGAACCTAAAAACACTTCCAAACGCATGTTTATAAATATTTAGACCATATAACTATATGGTTCGATAATGAATCATTTTTTTTGGCTTTGTTCATGATAAATATGTAGGTGTAATTGATTCTTTTAAAAAATACCAACTGTATCCTCTTCCCCACTTATAAAAGGCCACCAATTATCCTTGCCTCTTCACACTCCCAAATACCTTTTGTTCAGACAATAAATTCAAAAATATATTACACAAATACCTCCCCAAAACCTAGATTAATGGTTATTGTAAGTCGTTATTTTAATACTAAAGATGTTGCTTGAAAAAGTGGTAATGTTTTTAACTATAAGCCTTCATTTTACTTCTTATTATGACTGATTATAATATTTTAAAAATATGAAAAAAATACTATCACAACTATATACTCAATATTATGATGTTATTATGTTAATTTAAAAACCTTATATCCATATAAAATTACATCAAATGGAAAACTAAACCGTTGATCATCTGTTTGGAGGACTACCGCCTCACGAACTGATATAGTTTGTCTTCCATCTCTAACTTCTAAGGATATATGTAATGATGAATTTAACATATGTATATTATTTTTATTATATTATTATAACTATTTAATTTTCATTTTACATATATCTTTTTACTTTCTAATATGTGATGTATATGATAACGTCGCTCGTGTGTATGGTAGACTACCACCTCACAAAGCGATGTGATTCATTTTCAGCTTACAATTTACATGGAAGGTAGTAAGGATAAAGTTTAATGAATATATGTGATATTTATTGATTAAACATTATTATAAAAATATAATTTCATTTCTAACTTCTTAACTATCAATCCAGTGTAAATCAACAATGTTTCTCATGTGTACGTGTGGATTACCGCCTCCACGTAGAGATGTGAAATGTTTTTCATTTTTTTACATGGATTTTAATAAGGATGTATTTTATTAATATAAATGATACATATAACATAATTATTATTATTTAAAGGGTAATTAATATTTATTTTCATTTCCTTTTATCAGTTGAGTAATATGGAAACATTGTTCTTGCATATATAAGACTTGTCGTCTCCATGAAAGGTGTAATCCATTTTCTATCTCTAAATTTTATAAATTAATATAAATAAATAAATAATGAATATATATTATATTTATATATTTAATAAAAATTATAGATATGACTTGGTGAAGATAAAATTAAAATGACCATATTTACGGACCCAAAACACACCTGAAAAATATCAATTATCCCCTAAAATCATGATTTTATAAAATAATTTCTAACAAGAGAGTAATAAAATACTATAAATAAACCATATATGATATGATATATATTATTTTTTTCTATAAATGTATTTTTCATGATACTATATTTATTATATAGGATATCCATGCATATATGAATGAATCTTAACCAAGGGTAAGGGTTTCTCCTCTCACTTTTACATCTGTAGGACATACACCATGTTCACCACTTATTCCTTTGTGTGGTGTATATATTTCCACATTTTACATGTTATTTAATGAATATATTTCTCTTCATGGAATTTAATGTTTTATTATATGTTATTTATTTAATTGGTCTTATGATTCAATCTTTACCAAATGGATACGAGTTTATTTCAAAATCTCATCATTATTCTGGAATGTTTTTCTATGTACCCCTTGGGGGAATTATTGAATATTTATATATTAATATAAGAATATTTTATTCTACTATGGTTATTCATGAACATTTTTAAGTAATATTACCTATGTTTTCACTCTTTTTACTTAATATGATTGAGAAAATGGTTTGAAGAAAACTTGACATTATCTGTCTCTGGAATCAAAAATCTTTTATCATCAAAATCCATGTTTTCAAAAAAAATCAGAAAATATTTTTTTTATCTATTTCAAAATGATTTATTTAAGTCATTTTTCCCATTTATAATATTTACAAAATATTTTGAATGGAATCTTCATGTTTTTTGAAAAACAAAGACAGATTGCAGTTTACAAAAAAGGTGTGAGGAATATTTTTTTACATGTATGACATGATAATAATTTTCTACCGTCATGAACCCTCATTGTATTAATGTATATATTAAATGTTTTTAAGATTATTATCAAATTATAATATTTTAAATATATTTTTAAAACTTTTAGTTTTGAAAATATTTCCTAATTTAAAAGGTTATTTTTCTTAAAAATGTTCTAATAGTTTTTATGGTATTTTTATTCCTTGATGACATCAATTCTTTATTTTACATTTCATTCATTAGGGGCATGGTTTATTGATATAAAAATTATTATTTATTTAGATTGTTAAAAAAAGTTTTACTGGGGTAGTAAATTTTTATTACCTTTCACCATATTACTCTGGATAGTTTAGGATTTTGTTTACTAATTAGGGTAAGTATTAACATTTATTATTTCATTTTTTCAATAAAAATGTTTATATTGATTATGTTTCACCCATTTAATATGAGTAATTAATTGGACTTATTAAGTGGTATATGGGGTTAAAAATTACAAATTCCCTTTATGCATCAGTAGGTATCGTGAGACAAATTAGTTTTGGTATTTGGCAGCGGCATTACCCAATTCTGTAGTATTTCATGGCATTAAGACTTATTGATAAGAAGTCTCGGCATGAATACTTTATGGTATAATTAATATTTCAAAAAATATGAATTTAAACATTATAAATTTTATCATTTACATTCCATGTGATTATTCGATTATCTAGAATATATGTGTTAAAGATTCAAGATCTTGTGATTATTTATATGGAATTATTTGATCATAATTTATTCTTTTCATATTGTGTTCAAGATATTGATAAAATGGGATGTGATTCAGTTATTCACCATTCTATATTGGTTAGTAATTATTTATTCATATCTTACACTATACACATACCCTTACCGATCATATGATATCAGCCTTTTATTATGTTATATTTTCCCCAGGATACCAAGATATGTTTTATGATTGATATGTAGTGATAAACTAATGGGAATAATGGGGATATCAGAGATATTTTTCCTGTATTTTATTTTTTAAAATGTAATTTAAATTTCACACATATATATATTACCATGAATACTAAACTATTGATTCATCTAGGTTGTGATTTATTTTATCTACTGACAATGTAATAAAGTAACCATTGGCTTTAGGATACTTGGGATGGGGTCACTACACGATCCCTTTATGAGTTCATTAAAAAACTAATTAACATTATCAACTCATTCCATACTTTAGTAGTACCAATATATTATCATCCCATTATAGATAATGTAACTACTGGCTATAATCAAGTTACCTATCCCACCACTATTCCTCTAAAAGTAAATGCATGACCTTTTGTACATTCTTTGGAGTCCATGTTTCCGATGAAATATTAATCTATTAAAACATTCAACTGATCATCATTAAAAAAACATAAATCTACATCCTATAACCACTTCGTGTATCATAAAACCACTTTCAAATTGTTCCAATGTTTCATTCCATGATTTGAAATTAAATTACTGATAACTATCATTATAAAAGAAATATTTGGTCGAGTATAACCAATTTTCAACATCAAAATTCATATAGTCAAAGCTTAAGAAACTTTCCACAAGTAATAATCTTATCTATCTAATAATTTTTCCTACAATTTTGAATTTTTGAACTGTCATATGAAGGGGGGCGATATAAGTTTAGAACAATTCATTTTAAATATTTGGATGACTTTCCTTATATATTCCCTTTGGGATATGACCAAATAGATAACTTTTTAACCCTCTCAATTATCATCCGAAATATCTTCTTATATTATACAAGGTTCTTCATATGTATCCCTCTTGATATATTGGTCTTTAATTTATCAATTAGATAGATGTTTAGACCAATAATCATTATATCCTCAACATAAAATAACTCTATGATATATGTTCCACTATAAAATATCTTTCTATAACTACAGTGATCATAATCACATCGAATAAAAATTTCTTCAAGAATGATACTGTCAAAATTCCTATTCCAATGTCTTGGAGGTTTCTCCAAGCCATATAGAGTTTGTCTTAAATTAAAAACTAATTCCTCCATCTAATGAAATTCATAACCATTGGGATGAACCATGTAATTTTTTTCTTCAAAATCCCCCTTGTGAAATGGTTACTTTACATCCATATTATATAAGTGTATATCATCAAATTCATCATTTCTATTCATTATCTGAATGGTTGTGTGGTTCAAAAATGGTAATGAAATTTTAAAAAAATATATTCCTTTTACTGAAAACCCTTCACAACAAACATTAATTTTTTCATATCACTTCCATAAAATTCTTCATTCAAATAAATAAACCCATATTTTTCTAGATCTCTCATTCCTTCCAGTAGTTAATCCAAATCCCAAGAATTATTGTGATTTAATTAACTCATTTCATCATTCATGGATAACTCCCACTATTTTGAGTATCTAAGAGTAGCTACCTCTTCCAAAAATTATAGCCCCCCCCCATGTGAATATAAATTATAAATTTTGTATCATCTCCATACCACTGATAATGTTTTATAATTTGAGTATATCTTCTCATCACACCCCTAGGTTCATTCATGTGAACCTCCTTTCTCGATAGTCCCCCATACAGGTTTTCTCTATCAAGTATAGGTCTTCCCAATCATTCTCAATCTGATCGTAGTCTATTAACTTATCCTTAATTTGGAAATTTGTTTTTTTATAATTATCCATCTATTAACCTAAATATGAGAGCATTGACCTATGATGTTCCTCTTAATGTTTTCAGATTTATTTTCTATCTGGTAACCTTGGTATAATCACCATAAACTTAAATAGTAGATCTACCCTCAACATCCGTTCAACCCATGTTATGATATTTTCACAAAAGTTATTCATCAAAAACATCATTGTGGAAATGTATTTCTTTTTTGTTATCATCATCTCATAGGTGATAACCAAAATTATCAACTCCATATCCAATAATAAAATACACCTTGGATTTTTCCACAAATATATCTCTATATTTAGAATTGATAAAAATATATGAGACACTTCCAATGAATTTGGAATGGTTCACCTTGAGAATATTTTTGAATTGAAATCCTAATAGAAGTTCTTATCCTACTATTTAATATGAACTTTGTTCACTAAATACAATGTTGTATTTTTTACCAGTACTAAAAACCCATTAGGCAATCTAGAATAAATCCTTATTTTTAAGAGTCTTATTAATCTATTAAACTAATCTATTGAATTTTGGAGTTCCAAAAAATGTATTTTCATACCCGATACCCTTCTTATTATAGAAGTTACAAAAGTTGTGCCTGATGTATTCCCTGCAATTGTATGATTGAAAACATTTCAACATTCATTCATATTCTATCTCAGCCAAACTTTTCCAATAAATAAAATACCTAAAGACAATATATTTATACTTCAATACGCAATTCAAAACCTTTCATGTATCAACATCAATTGAAGGTTACAATGTATAGGGGTCCTCCATTCGATTGAATAGGGAATGGAGCCCAAACACCAAAATTAATGTAAGATCCTTACCCTTTTGGAAGACTTATCAAGCTTATTTATAGGTAATATATTTTTACCTGTGTTGAGTAATTTTGTTTTGAGTTTTACCTTGTGGTGTGTTTGAGTGATTTTTGAGAAAAATTGAAAGAATGAGTGTTTTTTCATAGTTAGCGTACGATTAGAGAAAACCTAGCACCCCAACCTAGCATACCATGCAACCCTAGACAGTGGGGGTTCACATGGCTAACACCCATTTTGTCAAATCATGATCCCTAAAAAGAGAAACCTTAAACAATTAAAATAATAGGTTCACATTTAGGGCACATAATTATGGAAAATCATGCGACCATACCTAGAAAATCATACACTATATTTTATGTCACCCGAAATTAGTTTTTAAATACCCCAAACCCCTAAAACTCACCATTTTTAACCCAAATATAGTCCAAATCGGGGTTTTCCAATTTAAGAACATTATGGAGGGATTCCATGGCCGCATGACCTCATTTATTTGAATTTCAACCCTCTATAGAAGATATTATCCTCTCTCTGAAAGTGGATCCTATCCTATTGCTTTCCTGTTCGTCCTCCTTCTTTCTCTCAATCATTTTGTGGGGAGTAGTATTCTATTTTTCTAGATCTATATATAGATTTTTTTAATATAGATCTTGTATTGTGGATCTCGATTCATAATTTAGAGATTCTATTTTCCTTAATATTGATATATGGTTTCCAGATTCATATCTAGATCTACGTCGTTGTGCTGATCAATTATTACAAATTTATGTTTGGTGGTTATTCTTTAACGTGTTGAGGTAGGTGGAATATAATTAAAATCCCAAAGTCTTAAATACAATTATGTGTATTTAATTTTTTAATTTATATCATATGTTTTGAAATTGTGTTCTTGATTGGATTAATTAATTTGATGAATAAAATAATTAAGGGAAATATTCAAATGAGAGATATTTGGATTATAGATTATGAATAATTAATTTTGAAATTCATTATGAGATAACATTATGGAATTAGATATTTAATTTTTAAATTAATTATTAAATATTTAATTGTTATTTTGGATAAATAATTTTTGAGTTTATTATCCAAATATTGAAATGATTTGAAATAGAATAATAAATTAATGAATTAATTCATGAAAATGAATTAATTGAGTTGGAAAAACTAATTGTGTAATACATTATGGGGTTTTAATATTATGAACTGAGATAACTAATCGGGGAATTAATTATGGTATATGGATGTTATAAGCATAGAATAATAAATAGTTAAATTAATTTTTTGACATTATGATTGTGTGTATAGATAATTAAACGATGAATTAATTATTGGTTGTTGATACTATTAAAAGATTAATTAATTGTTTAAATAATTAATGGGAATGATGTGGTTCATTAATTAATGAATTAATTAATGTTATTTTTGTGTTAGTTGAATTTAATTATTCAGATTAATTAATTGGAAAATTAATTAGTGGGAATATTTGTGTCGAACTAATTAAATGAGTCGGATTAATTAAAGGTATAATTATATAATAAAGACTATTGTGTAGATGTAATTGAGTGAATTACATATTTAATTATTGAACTAATTATGAGATAGTGAGATAATTGAATTGAGATAATTGAAATGAGATAATTAATTAAATAATTAATTATGATATACTAAGATTTAAGAATTGAGAAAATTAATTGTCAATTAATTATCGTATATTGATATTGTGAATGTGATAATTAATTTTGGAATTAATTATTGTATTTTTATATGTGGATATTGATTAATTAATTGATGAATTAATTAATGGGAGTGATGTGCTTAATTAATTTGGGAACAAAGTAAGGGGGTTTGTGTGATAAGCTAATTGTTGAATTAGTAATGGAATTGGTGTTTTTTGTTAATTGCTGAATTAAATAATATAACTAACACTGGTAATTACTTTTATAATTATTTAATTTATTTTATGTGATTAATTTATTGTTGAATTAATTAATGTTATTTAATTGATTAATTAATTGTAGAATAAATTAATGTTTTTAATGGGTGTAATTGATTGTTTAATTAATTAATATTATTTATATAATTAGTTAATTATTGAATTATATAAATTAATTGATGTTATTAGTTAATTATTGAATAAACTATAATAATTGATGTGGTAAATTAATTATTAAATTATTTAATTTTATTGATATGATTAGTTAGCTATTTAATTTAATAGAGGAATTTATGTGATTAGTTAATTATTTAATTAATTGATATTATTTATGTGATTAATTAATTTTAGAATTAATTAATGAATTTCATTTGATTAATTTACTATTTTATTAATTAATATTATTTATGTGATTAGTTAATTTTTCAATTAACCTGAGTTATTGGTGTGAATGGTTAATTTTTAAATTATCCAGAGTAATTTATTTGAATAATTAATTGGTGGATTAATTAATGTTATCGATGTAACTATTTAATTTCTCATTATATTAACGGAGTTTTTGTGATAAATTAATTTTTGAATTGACTAATTATATTTATGTGTTTAGTTAATTTTCGAATTAACTAAAGGATTTGTCTGATTAATTAATTGTTAAATTAAAAAATATTATTGATGTGATTATTAAATTGTTGAATTAACTAAAGGAATTGTTTTATTAATTAATTATTGAATTAATTAGTTTTTCTTTATTAGATTAGTTAATTTTTTAATTAAATAATGTGATTTTTGTGTTTAACAAATTGTTGAGTTTTTAATGGAATTAATGTGGATCATTAATTATTGAATCAATGAAGTGTTATTTAATGAGATCATCCTAATTATAATGTGTGATGTTTGAATAGTAACATGGTCATTCATGAATGAATTAAAAAATGGGAACATGAGATATGAACACGCATGAGAAATCGTCAGGATCCAAAAAGAACCCAACAAGGTATTGAGTTTTGATATATCCTTGGAATACTTCGGGCCCCGACATGAGTTGAAGTCGGTATTAAGATATTATATTACAAGGGAATAATTTTTGTTCTATCATGAGTCGAAGATGGTATTGGGATAATATATAACCTTATAAAACATTGGCCTCTATCATGAGGAAAAGAATTTATTAAGATATGATATTACTTAGGAACACTTCAGGCACTAGCATGATCCGAAGTATGTGTTGGGATACAGGTGTTATCGGAAACCCCAGAGTTAATGTGGTCATGTAAAGAATAAATGATAATATGTTAACTATTTAATTATGATTTTTAATTATTAATTTATACAACTTAATACACTTTTTGTTGATTGGATGATGTATTAGATGTCATTGGAGGTGGCCTACTGAGTTGTACTGACACCATAATTGGGCTGCCTGATTGGTTCCTGAATCGAATTTCTATTTTCTGGTTAGGTTAACTTAGAAGACCTTTTTTTAGATGGATGAGTTGTGGGGATCAGGGATGAGGGAACCATACATGTTTCGTGACCTGACTGAGTTTCTTCAGTGACTTTAATTTTATGTTTCATTTAAACACTTGATATATACATTGGGATGGAATATTTATATCTCAAATTTGATATTTTATCTCCCATTTTGGTCATCTCATGATATTGGTACTATTATATTTCTGGTTTTATATCATTTTTGTTGTTGCTTTATTATTCCCAATGGTGTATTACTCAGATAAAAAACAGGGTATAGTCTCCATGTGATCGATATTAGAACAATTCTTCTAGTTGAAAACCTTTGGAGTATGGGGATCCATGCTTGAGGTCACATAGTGAACTGGCTCAGGGCACAGTGTGTGGCACATGGGGTGGGATGTTATAATGTGTAATTTGAGTATTTTTCGTTTCTTTATCCATTTTTCATAATGTTTGGGAGAGGTAGACAAAAGAATAGGTAGATTTGGGCCTTGGTTATGAGCTCATGCATTGGAGTAGCTACCCCATGAATGGGAAAGAACCCAAGTACCAAAGGTGTTGATTTTTTGTTCTGTTTCACGTTATAGTTATATATAATTCCACCTTATGTGAGGCCCTTATTGTGTGAAGTGATAATTTTTTTTAAAATTTAATGTGAATTTAATCATTTCTTGATATGGAATGAGTGTTGAGTTTACATGAATCATTCTAGTAACTCATGGTTAGTTTATGACATGCATCATTTTAGGTATGGATAGAAAATATTTTCTTGGTAAGTTCCTGAACTTGAATTTTTTCCTTTCTTTTTAAATTGAAATTAAATTGTGCCTAATGTGAATAGATTAAAAACGTAAAATGAGGAAAGATGTGAATAAATGGGTGTCTAAATAAGAGACATGAATAAAAAGAATGATTTTCCCTTCTAAGTCATGACCATGTAGTAAAATGGTTAATGGTATTGATAGTTCCTTGGTTTTCACCACGTGATGGGAGAAAGGGGGAATGACTTGGTATAGTTATATATAAATCCACCTTTTTAACAATTATAATGTTTTGACATGAAATTTTTTTATTATGTTTATCTTTACCTTTATGTGGGTGGTTTGGTTAGTTATATTTACCAAGTTTGAGAACTCAGCTGTAGGTTGTGTGAGACACAAGTGGTTTTTGATCAATGTGGTGAGATTTTGGTGGGAAGGGAATCCCACTAATTTCAATATGATAATGTGTTTATGTAATGGGAGGTAACATCAGTGTTGGAATAGTTGTGGTGGTATTCGTATGTAACATCTTAGTGTACTTTTAACCAGTGATAATAATGTACCCTATCATAACATAATTTTGTGTAGGCTGAGAATGACATGGCTTTACACCTAGCTACCTAAATGTGTTTTGGTTGGATATAGGCCCCTTGGAATCTATTCTTTTGAGGTAGTATATTTCTGGAGCTGGATGGTGTGAGTTACAGCATCAACAGTTTATAGATGAGGTTATTAGGAGAGATTAGAGGATGATGAAAACTGTGGTGGTTGAGTTTCTTGAAAAAGTGGTGTTAACAAATCTTATAAGGTGAAGAGTGATGTGTTAGTAGTTGGTTCATGGAGAATGACCATTGTTTGGAAGTGGTGGAATCATAATTCCAATGAGGAACATGTAAGGTGCATTTTTAAATTCTTTAAGAAAATCTTGGTGGGCCTTAGTGGTCATGTATGTACATCCTTTCTAAGTGTCTTGATGGCAAGTCTAAGTGCCATTACTGGACGGTGTTCTTACGGTTGATGTTAATGGTGATTTGGGAAATGCATTAGATATATTGATGAATTAGACCTTGATATAGATGTTTCATTAGTAGAGAATTTGATACATGGGTTGGATTACAGTGAGAAAGTATTTCAGAGGAATACTATGATGATAGATTGTGTTTTGAGGAAACATGGGTGTGTATAGGTGGGTTCATGGGAAAATGAAGAAGAAATGAAAGCTAACCAGACTGATCATTTTCGCTTGAAGTCTTAGAGAATCTTCAGAGTATAGATCAAGGATGACCTATTATATGGTGGGGAGATTTTAAGAACTCACCCTATTCTAGAGTTGTGTCAGGCTAATTTACAGTACTATTTTCCCTTGTGTTGAGTACTTTTCATTTGGTTTTTAACTTGAAGTAAATTTTAGTGATTTTTGAGAAACAATTGTAGGGTAGAGGGTTTTGTATGGTTGGTACAAATTTAGAGAAAACCAGGTTACCCTACCCAACTATCCATGTAACCCTGGACATTGGGGGTTAACACGAAAGGAGAATGATTTTTCAAACTGTCTGCTCTAAAAGGAAAAACCATTTACCCCAAAAATAATAGGCGTACGGTTCAGGAAAACCATGCAACCCTTCTGAGGAAGTCATCTAGAATATTTAAAGTCACACATAAATTTGTTTTTAAATCCCTCAATCCCCCAAAACTCACCTTATTTGACCCATACTCGGACCAACTAGGTTTTCAAGATTTTAGAGCTTTCGTAAATGGATTCCAAGGACACTTGACCTCCGTTCATCTCAATTAGATTCTTGGATAAAAGATATTCTCATATGCCAATATGTGGACACTATCATGTTTCTTTCCCATTCACCCTTATTCTTTCTCTCATTATTTTGGTGCAATGTAATTTTCTATTTTTCAGGATCTAGATATAGATGTTGTGAACCTAGATATAGGCTTATAGATCTAGATTTAGAATTAATAAATGTTGTTAGCTTAAATACAGATTTTGGGTTTTGAGATTTTGATATAGATTTATGTCAGTATGGCGCTTAATTTTTAGGGATTTAAATTGGGTGACTATTCTTCGATGTTTTAAGGTAGGTGGTCTATAATTCAAATTCCATAGTCTAAATTATAACTATGTGTATGTAATTGTAGAATTTATATAAAATGTTTAGAAATTAAACTCCTGATTGAAATAATTAATTTCGTTAAATAATTAATTAATGGAAATGTTCAAATTGGGCATACTGGGATTATAGACTGTGAATAAATAATTGTTAAATTAATTATGAGATAATTGTATAGAAATAGATAATTTATTGTTAAATTAATTATGTAATATTGAATTATGATTTTAGAAAATTAATTATTTATTTAATTGTTGGAATATTGAATTGATTTTAGATATAACTATTAAGTGATGACATTATTTAAGATATTGAATTAATTATGTTAGAAAAATTAATTGTGAAATCAATTATGGGGAATTGATATTAAGAATTGAGATAATTAATTTGGTAATTCATTATGGGATATGCGTTTTATGAACATGAAAAAAATAATTTTTGAATTAATTATGATACATTTAGATTGTGTATAAATAATTAATTGGTGAGTTAATATTTCGATATTGATATTGTTAAAAGATTAATTAAATGAGGAATTAATTGGTGGACATGATTTATTTAATTGATTGATGATTTAATTACTTTTATTTGTGTGATAATGAAATTTAATGACTTAGATTAATTAATTAAACAATTAAAAAATGGTAATTGTTGCATTGAAGTAGTTGAATGATTTGGATTAATAAATGGGTGTATTAAATAATGGGAGTTATTGTGTAAATTTAATTGAGTGAATTAGATAATTAACTGTTTAATTAATTATGAGATATAGATACTATGGAAATGAGATAATTAATTGGTTAATTAATTACGATATATTGATATTTGAGAATTTATATAACTAATTGTGAAATAATTATGAAATATTGATATTGTTAAATAGATAATTAATTGTGGAATTAATTATGTGATTATGAGATGCGGATATTGATTAATTAATGAATGAATTAATTTGTGGGTATGTCATTCTAAATTAATTTCGGAATTAATTAAGGGGGTTTATTTGATATACTAATTGTTTAATTTTAATGAAATTGGTCTGATTAGTTAATTGTTGAATTGAGTAATAGAATTGAAGTGATTAATTAATTGTAGAATTGTTTAATGTACTTGATGTGATTAATTAATTTTATTGAAGTTATTAATTAATTTTTTAATTGATTAATGTATTTTATGTTATTAATTGATTTTTTAATTAATTAATATTATTGATGTTATTAGTTAATTTTTGAATTAAATAGAGTAATTGGTGTGATTAGTTAATTGTTGAATTAACTAGAAAATTTGACAAGATTAATTAATTGTTTAAATAATATAGTTATTGATATGATTGATTAATTGTATAATTAAATAATTTATTTGATGTGATTAATTTATTATTTAATTAATTAAAATTATTGAAGTGATTAGTTAATTTTATAATTAACTATATCCATTTAAGTGATCGATTAATTATAAAATTAACTAGAGTAATTGATGTAATCAATTAATTTTCAAATTAGTTAATGTTATTGATGTGATAAGTTATTTGTTTGAAAAACTAAAGGAATAGTTGGGATTAATTAGTTGTTTAATCGATTAATGTTATTGATGTATTTTTTTAATTCTTGAATTAATTAAAGAAATTGGGTGATTAATTAACTGTTAAATTAATTAATTATTTTTATCAGTGTGATTATTTAATTTTTTACTTAACTAATGTTATGGTGTGATTAATTAATTATTCAATTAATTAATATTATTTATACTATTAGTAAAATATTTAATTAATAAACTAATTTTCTTTTTTAACAAGTTGTTGAGTTAGTAATGGAATTGATGTGGATTGTTAATTTCTGACAAAATTTTGTTTTAAATAATGGGAACATGGTCATTCTAATGTGTGAAGTATGAATGGTAACATGGTCATTCCAGAATGAATTGAAGAATGATAACATGGTCATTCTAATGTGTGATGTATGAATGAGAACATAGTCCTTCAATTATGTATTAAAAAATGTAAACAGATTCATTATAATGTTTGATGTATGAATGGTAACATAGTCATTGAAGTATTAATTAGAGAACGAGAACATGGTCAATATATTGTGTGTAGTATAAATGGTAACTGGGGCCTTCATGTATGAATTAATGATTGATAACAAAGAGACTCCCAAAAATGACCTCACTTGAGAATACATTGGGCTTTGGCATGAGCCGAAGCAGATATTGAGATATGTTATCTCAGAATACTTTGGGAAATGAAATGTGGTGAATCAAGTGTTAGATATGATATTAATTCAGTATAATTCTAGCTCCATAATGAGATGAAGAAGGTATTCAGATATCATATCACATTGGAATACATCAAGATCCAACATGTTCTGAAGAATTTATTAAGATATGATATTATGTAGGAACATTCTGGGCTCTTACATGAGCTAATGTAGGGGTTGAAGTATATGGGTCCTCATGAACCTAAGAGTTAATGTAGTTATATAAAGAATAAATGATAATGTGATAACTATTTCATATGCATTTTAATTATTTCTTTATACAAATTCATACACATTATATATTCTGGATATTGTTTTATACATCTTTGTGGTGTCTTACTGAGATGTGCTCACACCCTACTAAGGTTGACAGATTGGTTCCCAAATATAATTTATGTTTTATTGATAGGTTAATGGAAAATGACCTCGGTTAGATAGATGAGTGGGTGTGGAGCATGGATGAGGGAACCAGATGTGGTTACGTACATTCTTGGGTTTCATCAGTTTATTTACTTCAAGGATTCATTGAAATAGTTGACACATACATTGACATGGAATATTTATAGAAAAATTTTCATATTTTTTATCTCCAGTTTTGGGAATCACGTGATCTTAGTACAATTCTATTTCTGTTTATATGACATTTCTTTTATTTCATTATTAGTTGAACTTGTGTGTTACTCCGATAAATGAAACAAAGGTATAGTCTCCCCCTAGTCGACATTATATCCTCACTGCTAGTTGAAAGCCTTTGTCATACAGGGAGGCATGCTTGAGGTCACGTAGAGAACTAGATCAGGGAATTGGAGAGTGGAACCCATGAGAAGATGCTATAATTAACAAGTTCAATATTATTATTACTTTAATTTTTACTATCCAAGTTGATAGAAAATCTTTTCTTATCTTCCTAGCATAAAATATCTCATAGTATAACATCTCTGTGACTAAGATTATGTATTCCCTTAAACACTATAAATTTTAAGATTCATTTAATTGAGGTGTCCAAACATATAGTTCTATTTTTTAGAATCATATAATAAAGTCATTCTGACCGTTGTAACATCATCACATCATCCAATCAAGTAAAAGGTTCCATTATTAACTCTATTTGAAATTAATATGGAACCTTTTTGGATCTTCAAAACACAATTTAATAAATTTGTTCCAAAACGTACATCATCAGGTTTTCCCACTAATACGTTTTTACTCCAGAGACCTGGAATGTGTCTATCATATTTCAGTCTCAATACACTTCAATTTCTTTACCTTGAATTCTTATATTAAGTTTTCCAACTATATATAGAGATTCATCATCCACTATTTGTACTATACCCATGATTCACAGTATATAATCAACCATGAAATCACCCCCCCCCCAATTTAATAAAATGATACACTTTAGTTAATGAAAAATGAATCTTATGGAATGATCATACATAGAATAAAATTTTGAATATTCATCTTCTTAATGACTGACTTAATATTTCAAAAAGTTAAAGCCTCAGTTCAATTCTAATAATCATTCTTGATATGTCCTTTTCCCACCCAAATCCAATGTGTAGTGCCAAGACTAGTTGATTTACCTCTAATTCTTCTATGGGACATATATTATGATGATTTATTCTTCTGATAACCCTTCTGTTGAGGTGATAATCCCTATTTAGTATCATAGAGACAACATTTGAACAATTTATGAACATTTTTACACCTCAACTCCTCATTCAAGATCATGTTTCAATTGTAATAAAACACAAGATATTCCGTCATACTATATTTTCTAACAACTATCACCGTAAAATATTAGCTTTTCATAAGCGGGGAAAAATATTAAGGACCAATAATTATATGTGAAATTTTCCTCTGCTGATTTTAGCTCCCCTCTGATCATATTGAATCCATTAACATGATCATATATAGGTATTCCATCTGATAAAATCAAGATGAAATCTCGTTTTATCATGAAAGTTGTGTTAATAGTATCTCTATTTTTATACCTATCAGCTAATACATTCATAAACTTAACTTTTCTTTTCTTCTCTCTATTGTTGAATGAAACATTTAGAGTAAAAAACCCCTAATCAGGAGAAATCCTTCCTAACCAAACACTCTCATTCCATTTAATCCTTTTTTAGAAAATTTAAAAAACAAAGAAGAATCAAGATATTTTCATATAAAATTTTCATACATATTCAATCACTAAAACTGAAATTTTATTCCATTTACCTCGTTGATACCAACCTTTGCTTAATCTGGATTCATTCTTCTGATAACAATAATAACAACAGAAATAAAATAACTCATAAGCCAAGTGGGAAAGTAACCTAAAAGTATTGAGGTAGGTAAAATAAGACCATTGATACAACTTGATTTGTATGTAACCCTGAGAAATATGTTCTTTCATTTTATCCAAATGAAAAAATGAAAAAAAAACTACATTCACAGAATAAACGTGTTTCTGAATGATTCATCTATTTTATAATTCTTGTTATAAAATGTCATCTGAATTTTTTTTCTTCTGAAAACCAAGTCCTTTTAGTTTTTTAACATTAACTGTGATGATATCCCATATAATCACGACAAAAAACTCTAAAATCACTATTCATAAAAAAATGTGAATAGAAAAAGGAAAACATGAATTATTTGGTTTGGAAAAAAATTCTTACATCCATGGGAGAACACTAAAAATACACTTTATTTTGGTAGATATAATTAAACACAAAAAAATTCACTCACTTCTAATATACTTTACAAAATCATAGAAAATTGAATCAGAAACATACAATGATCAACATAAGAATAAGTTAGAGGCTTATTTCATCAATGAAGAACCACCACACCTCTTTATAGAGGACTCCATCCGGTGAAAAGGTTTCACCAACATATGAGACTCACAGTCAGCATCTTATTAACCTAGGTGAATACAGATATAATATTGAACAATCCAATCAAATATAAAAAAACTAGTCACAGAAAGAAAATTATGCATAGTGTATCTATTCTCGTTGAACACAATTTATTGAAACATCATTCAACCATCACTATCTGATGACATGTAATCCGCACAATAGGGTTCCTCAATCTGGTCATCATTATCTGATATCTCCATCTAATAAAATTATACCTCGTGAGATTTTTCCCCAACCACTATGAAATTGATCAACAACAAACTGATATTTGGTGGTATTTGTCTGATGATCACTATTAGATCATCCTAGTTTGACTACCTATATATTTAAATCTCTATTTGTTGAAACTAAATAAATTCCACAAAACCCGTCACATTTTTTCATAATTTTTTATTGATAAATTTAAATTTTTACTCTAATTGACCACACCATTTATCTATGAACTCTAAAAAACAATACTTAAATATTTATCATAAATGAACAATCTAATGTAATACTTATCATATTCAATAATATTGACCTTCATAACCACTATCCTCAATGGTATATGTAGATTGTGGATAAATGGGTGAACTTTGTCCTCTTATAGAAGTAGGTGGAGATAAAGATAAAAAAATACGTAGCAAGATAATAGGAATATAGAGGACTTATAATAAAGAAGCATGTAATGTTGCAGTAATGAAATGTTATGAAAGTGAAAAAATAAATAAAAAAATTATATAAAAAATCATCACCAATATAAAATTCAAGTTACTCAATTGATAACCCGTATAAATTATTGAAAAATAATTCCATGGATTAAATTAGAAGATATACATGGTTAATAATAAAATATATCTAGGTTTAAATGTAAAGAAATATATTTATTGTCATCATTAATTTCTTGACCATGAAAGGTTAAAATTATATCTAAATTTTATTAAATAAAATAAATATAGTGTCTGTATCCTATTAGAGAATAATATTAGTGTCATATTAAAATTCTAGAAACTAAAGTACACTCAAACCATTTCCACTTTGATCCATCTTCTGTAGAAGATTCCCACAAATTCTTGATATAGGAAGGATACAAAGCAAGGGTATGACCATAAAATCAAGTCACACTAGGGTTCTCCAACATTGAACCAAAAATTATTCCCATATATAATTAATTTATTTTATTTTTTAATCTATCCCCTCACACACACAATAGTTTTCAGGAGCTTCTCCCCCATTTCAGTAATAGTTGAATTCAACCCCTAAATACCTTATATGAAAAATTTGCAAACCACACTAAAGAATAAATATCATAAAAATAACTCATTAATGTTACAATTTATTATTCACACATTCAATTCTAAATACATATACCTTGTAAAATAGATGAATATTGTTTCAAAATTAAAAACCAAAAATACTAAAAATTAATGCATTATGAAAAAATTATTTAGTAAACCCAAAATACTAATAACGTTATCTTGAAAATTATCATCAATATTTTAATAGTTTTGATCCTTGAAATGAGTTTATTTAAAAATTTATAAAATTAAATTCTAATAAATAAAATATTAGTGAAAGGATTAATATTCTATAAATTAAGCATTTTCAAGGAAGCATAGATAGGTAATTGATACATTCCTTGAAATTTACAAACCAAAAAAACATGTTTTGAAAATATTATGTTATAGGTAAAATTATAATCCAAATGAAACATGACTCATAAAATTATGTACCCAATGTTAGTGATCAATGAAAATAAAATATTTAATATATTAGAAATAAAAAAACCCATCAATTGTGACTTAAAGTTAATGGTTTTAGTGGATAAAACTGTTTCTAAACTAGTTTATCTCCACTGTATAGATTCATTATCAATTAAAAATTCCAAATTCAATTACAGTTTATAAATATAAAACCATTGATGAAACTGGATAATGAAAATTATAAAATTCATAAAATTTGCAGACGATTATAATCAATAAAAACAGTAATATGAAAATTCCTACCTTATATTGAGTCTATTAGATGGATACTTGGTTTATCCATCATTTTTAAAGGCTAAGGTATTTAAATAATGTTAACAATCATATAGTTTTTAATTAGTGTAATTTAAATGATTAAATTATGACATATTATATGTTTCCTTTTATGTGGAAAAGTTTTATAATCCCTGGATAGATATCCCATGTGAATTTTATCCCTTATAGAAATTTGAAAAAACATTCTTAAAATGATTGATCCACAAATCCAATAGATTCTATATGATATAAATGAGAACTACAAAAAAATATGTTTAATATAATATTTCTAAAATATTAATGAATTACCAAATTATACCTTGGATGTTTTCTTGCTATTGCATCAACATTATTTAGTTTTTTTAATCACCTAAGAGTCAAAATCTCAAACTTATTATAGATAAAAAAAATATGTTACAAAAAAATACAAAATAATGAATTCAAAATTAAAATAAGAAACTAAATTAAATAATTCATAATTCTCTTTCCAATTAGAAAATATTGATAATAAAATGTGGATAATTGAATGAAAAGTATATTGTTGAAGGTTATGAGGTAATGAAGTATTAGAAAATTTAAAGTTTTCATATTAAAAGACAACTTCACTCAATCGGAGAAAATAAAGAAAATAAAAACTTATAATCCTAAAGAATTTGATACCATGTAAAAAACTATCATTCTAAATTGATTATGGAATATGATTTTAATATATCTTGACATTCTTATTCATATCAAAATAAACCGTAATAAAATATTTTACATTATCTTTTTTACTAACAACAAATTTATGTCAATAACATCCTAAATTAAAATTAGTATAAAAATTATAGCTTTTTATAAAACATTAAAAAATAATATTTTTATTTTTTAGTAAGAGGTGAAAAAAAAATTATATTTTCAAATTATTTATCATAAATGATCCTTGATATATGTAGTACTTAATACTTTCTTACAGACAAACTCTTGTCATGAATTCATAAAATATTTAAGATATTCCATTGAATCTTCAATACAAATTGAATTTTTGATTCAATTAACACAAATATATTTTATAAAAAGGTAAACTAATACATATTAAACAATTATATTTCATGTGTGTCCATGAATTTTCAATATAGTTTTGAAACCTACATACATTAAAGTAAGAGATCAATTTAAAAGTATTGAAACAATATAAAAAATATAAAAAGAAACACTAGGAAATGAAAATATTTTTTTTGAAGAATATAAGTTGTTCTATGAAAGAAAATTTATTTTATAGAGGCAATGTATTATCCAATAAAAAAACATACCATTTAAAACTTCTTCACTCATCATTTAATAAAACATAAATACATGTTTACCTAGTAATATTATTGAAAAAAACTACAATATTAGATATAATAAAACCTAATTCAAAGTATCAGATACGAGTAAAAAATAGAAAAATCCGACATTTGTAAATTATTTCCAACTAAGACTCCCTAGCTCTGGAAGGGTTAATCAAGGAGTAAATTTTTTCTTTTTTTTTTTTTGAAATATCATGTTCCCATGTTAGTTCAAACTCATTAAACTAGTTTGACTATAATTCATATTGAAAACAATCAAAATAGAAAAAATTTAAATCGAACACAATAAATTTTTTACCTGGTTCACCATTAATGTACATTTCAAGTAATACACAATGAAAATGTGTCATTCATATATAAATATACAATTATTCACTATTTTTAGTGGATTATAATATTTTTATATAATCACTCCAATCTAGTATCACTACCTTTATAATAAATTATGGTATAAAACATACCCTCACTCATATCTCTTTTTTCAACCTCTACAAATTATATTCATTATACAAAGTATTAATTTGTTTAAAGACTTGATGGTCACTTCTGATTCAACTTGATTATTTTTTGATAATTTCATCCTAAATGACGATGTTTATTCTCTAATATACACCCAAATATTTTCCATTATTTATCTTCTTCAAACATATCCACATTCCCTAGGTGAAAAATCATCACATATGTCCCTTTTCCCCTGTATTTTTTTTCCTTTACCTACCATTCAACCAATTTTAGTTCACCTAGGACCCATTCATTGAGGCCCCTTCACTTAGGTCATGTTCCCGAAACTACTACATCCAGATCCCACTTTATCCTATCGTTACACATTTAATAGAATTATATTAGTATAACATATATCACTCAACATATTCATGGAACTTAGTTTATGAAACTTCTTTTCACTTAGGTATGTTCTCTTAATTATCCCTCATAGTATCATCTTTATGTAGCTTACATCACCCAGATGTTTTTATCAATCAAAGTTTTCACAAGCGTCTTCTCTCTTATTATTTTAATGAAATGAGAGATACTAAGTCGTTAACAAATATTCATTAACTCCTATGAAAAATAAAAAATTGTTGAAAAAAACTAATCTTTTATCATCCTGAAGATATTATTTACGTGGTATTTTGTTCACTTAACTTTATTTTCATGGTCCCTATGACTATAATGAATCCTCTAGGTAACATGAAATTCAATATCTTGAAACTCCTAACTTATGGGAATTATAAATGGTGAGAATCTATTGACTTGTGTGGTTCCCGACATATATGACACTTGACTGGAATGATGTTCCAAGATGTGTGTGAGAACACTTCAACTATTATGAAATAACTTCAATGAGTCTGAAACTATATCCTTTGAACAAGAATCAACTCTTATCTTCATCTAATGTTTCAAAACTATATTTTGTCAAACATAGTAAAACTTGTCTATTTACTTTAACCCATCTCCCTTAGTCTTGAAACTCCCTCATAAACATGATAATTGATTGAAAAAAACTCAATACCAATTTATAATATCGACTGACTTGGTTCTAAGATAAATAGAAATATATAGTTTAATGAATGTAAGTTTTTCTATGTGTGATAAATAATTTTACAGAGGAATGTAATTATTGAGGAATTAATCTCATAATTATAAAAAAAAGTATCTGAAACAACCCAAAAAAGAAACTATTGTTTTAATAAATATTTTTTCAAGTGAACCTATAAATACGAGTAGTACATGATCAATTTAAAAGTATATACTTAACTAAAAATAATTTAAAATCAAAACATGGGGAATTTTTTTATTTATTTTAAATAATTAAAGTAGTTCCGAGGAATAGAAATAATTTTTATATAAGATATGCATTAAGAAAATAACCTTAACTCTTAAAAAGTATTAATTCAACTCAACATTAAGAACATTAATGGTTCTCTAAATATTTTTTAAGCCAATCGATAGACATAAAACAAGATCACTTTCAAATTATCAATATTTATTAAATAAATAAAATGATAACTTTGACAAACAAAAGTATATAATTTGGAAAGTAAAAGTAGTTTTTTGAAATATACATTTTTTTAAATATAAGGAATTTTCATAGAAAATTAATTCATTATAGTTAACTATAGAATAATTGAGATAAATTACCCATGCATGGACTATGAGTATATTTTCATCATAAAGTGAATATAATATCATAAATTTTTTAAATATTATCATAATTTGTTAATGATTGGATAACACATTTTACGTATATTAATATGAAATTAATTAATTGATATCGATGGTATACTTTATGTTTATATGAAGAATCAATGTTAAGTGGATAACCAATGCTGACCGGAGGCTATATATTTATGGATTAAGAAATGGAGTTCGAGAGATGGAGAATAAATTGTGAGGTGAGAGTCAATATATATGTGAGAATTGACGCCAAGCGGAGAAAATAAATTTTGAGTAATTTAATTTTGGTGGATAATTGATGTTAACAATAATTTTATTATCATCATCAAAATTACATGGGATACAATAGAAGTACCAGTTAATGATGATAGTATAATGAAAATTTATAATTACTTCAGTGGTGTGAAGCTTAAATACCCATTATTTAAAGAAAAATAAAAAATCATAATTTTGAAAAGTGTTAATGTAAATAATTATTGAAAATAATAATTTAATATAATAGTTGTGAGATTATTAAAATTTATATTTTCTTAATCAATATGATACACATCTATTATATTAAATTAATCATCAAAACTTATTCCCATTGAAATAATATAAAAAAATTTATACTCATGAGAACTGATTTCAAATATATAGAAAAATATATCTTTTTTAATTATAAAAAATTATTTGGGAAGTTATGATCTATCAACAAATATATTGTAAAAAAAATAATCTAAAAATATCTATTAGGAAATCATACAATCATTTTCCAACATCAACTATGAAACTAAATAAATGAACCATTGTTTTTCAACAAAAAATGGGGAGAGTGTATGGTTAGTGAAATAACATTTTAATAAAAACATTGAATCAAAATTTTGAGGATTCTATTTTATAGGATTGGGTTATATTAATAAACTAAACATCTATCATAATTTATCAAAAAAATATATAATTTGATATAACTTTGTAGCCCATGATGAAACGAATTTGAAATGGAGAGATTAAAGAACCATCCATTTTTATTTTAAAAAAGTTTAACAACCGTTTTGTTCTTATTAATACCCATGATTTATATATCCTTCCATACAATAAAATAATGAAGTTTAAAACATTATAAATTATTTTATAAATTATCTTATTTTAGTATTTTTACAAACTCGAAAAATATAAATGTGATCAATCTAAAAAAATAAGACATATAATCAATAAATAAAAAATTCATATTATATATGATAATCATTTATAAAAAATAAATAATATTTCTTCAATTTTATAAAAACCACTTGTACTTATATTTGTTAAGATCATAAGAATATAAAGGTAAGTTTTTAATAAATAATATACAAATTATTATACAGAACCATGATTAGGTTTTCATTGAAAAACCTTACTGAATTTTCATTACCATGCTCGTTATGTTTTATAAGTATTTTTTTATAAAATATGTTTTGGTGGTCTATTTTAGATAAAGACACATAACATTAAGTTATTTTTTGACAATACCAATTAAAAAAATGTTATTTAACATATCACATATAATAAGAAGTTTGAAAAAAACAATAAAAAGATTTGTTTTTACTTTTTTTTAAAAAACCAACTCATGCATATAAATTGCAGTAGAATAGCACTAAATAAATTTTTATGAAAAACTATTTAAATAAGGGTTATGGATTCACTTATTCATAATAACTTCTCATAAATACTATAATAATTTCTTAAAATATTCTCTCAAATAAACCTTAAATGTTAGAAGAAAAAAAATATATAAGTGGTAGGGAAACACTTTACTAATAAGGATATGTTTATAAAACTATTTATATAACATATCACTTATGATATGAAACTTGTAAAATAATAATTTGTTGGATATATTAATAAAATAAGTGTATTTAAATTTAAAATGTAAATCACATAGTAATTGGTAGTAAATTAATTTTTTAATATGTAATTTATAAATTATTATAATAATTTTTCAATATTTAATTTCAAATAGTGTATATGAGATTTAAGCATTTATACATGGAAAATTATAATAAGTGATAAATGTTATAATAAATTTTAAATTCATGTTTTCCAACATATTCAATGTTTCATAAGTATTTTTTTGTAATAAATTTCAAATGGATCATTATTTTATTCATATATACATAGTAGTGTCAATTTTTAAAAGTCTAAACATTAACCTTTCAAAATTTACTATTCTCTCAGGATGACCAAAATATGACTGTATCTAGTTGATATTATATGAGGTTACCTTTTGAATGTGATGAAATAAATATATCAGTTTCAAAATCCCCCCCCCCCTCATCCATGAAGTGTTTATAGTGGCTATTGGATGGTCGTATTAAGAACCTAACTTTGGTGTATAATCTATAATGGTAGAAGGTGGAAAATATTTGGTATGAAAACATAAAATATAATAAACTCCGAAACCATCCAAAAGAGAATAATTACATTTTTGATATACAATTTTAATAGGTTTCTATTGTTTGGAAATATAATCACATAATGAAACATGAAGATATAAATCCCAAAAAACATAATTTAGAAAACCTATATTGAGTTTACTTATGAGGAGTTAGAAGATTATATGGTAAGTATCTGAGAATAATTTAATTGGGAAGGGAGAGAGTCCACATTTCAGAAAGATATAGTTAACTATCTTTTTGAATCTCTTGATCAGATTTCATTAGATATGGAGATCTGATATGTGTAAAAAATAGCTTCATATCTAATACTATTTAAATATAGTGAGAGAGGATTATTTTTTGGAGTGGAACACAGAAACAAACATAAAATTTTTACTCACCTAGGATAAATAATTTTTATGATCATATATTGATAGAAGTGAGGGAGAATGTAAAAATTCATTATAGGTAGTGGAAGGTATAAAAAGATATTATAAGAACTTGGAGGAGTGGTGGGAAGGTATGGAGAAGGTTACACTCATTAAGAAGGATGATATTATATACAATTCTAGAAGGATAAATTTAAAAGTATAATTATTGATATAGATATAGATAGTTGTAAAAAAGGTATACATAGAAAATGGTTATTTATATATATTTATGGTTATTATTTCCAAAATAGATCATAAAAATTCATAAAGAAATGGTTAACAAAAAAAATGCTAACTATTGATCAAATCACATCAATAAATGGTTTCAATCTTAGTCAAAAAAATTATTGCAATAAAAAAAATATAATGTGATAATTAATATTTCCCACATGAACCTAATAAAGGTTATGATATCAACATTTTTCCGGTACCAATAAATGATGGAAAAAATATATAAATCATTTATAGTTGTGTAAAATATTATATTATGTAAATTAACTCTTGTTAAAATAAATCTACTAGAAATTTTATCTGAATATTTTTCGCAAAGTTTTAGCTTCTTGGATTTTCTAAATAAATCAAGGAATATATTTACATTAAATATAAGAAGAGTGATTTTTTTTCAAATTGATAAGTATTATACATTAAAATTAGGGACACTACTTAAAAGTAAAACATTAACTTCATCCAATATGGGTTTTTCAGAAACAAACACAATTGAAATGGTGATGTAGTGAGAAATTAATAACGATTCATTTATTATGGGCAAAACTCATATTTATGGAGTAAATGTTAATTGAATATTATATTTTATGGAATTAAAAAAATAAATAATATTGATAATTTAAATTATTAATAAAATTTAAAAGTCAATATATTTTACATTTATCTCAAATATTACATCCTAAATGGAGTTTTACAAGAGTAAGTTTATATAGACCAACTAAATGAGTTCTGAATAGATAATGTAGAAGTAAAGATTTTGGGACTGAAAAATGTTCTCAATGAATACAAAACATTTCAGGAATATTAATTCGGTTTAGACTACAATTTCAATGGGTTTATGTTTTATAGTTTGGGAATTGATCAAAATATATTTATAAATAAATGTATTGAAAAACAAATGATGTCTTTTCTGTATGTTAGGGATAATAAATTATATGAAAAATGTTTTATAATTAAATGTATTTTAAAATCTATATGAAAACGAATTTGATATGTACTTTATTTTTTAATTAATATTTTTCTTTTGAAAAGGATAAATATATTTATATCATACAAAATAATATTCTAGTAAACATTTGAAAATACTTCATATAGTTGATAACATTTTTAGAAGACGTATTGCTAATAAAAATGAAAAACAAGATGCACATGGGAACCTAATTAACCTTAAATATATATAAAATCCATTACATATATATTTTACATGTAAATAATATTTATGGCAAAAGTTTTTTACACATTCCCTTCCCTAAGATACTAGAGTGATCCAAAATAATTTCACATGTCATAATTAAAGATTATTAATATCAAATTAACTAATAATTATATATTATAATATGTTATCAATGATAAATACATGATTATTTGGTTAATTTATTTTTATTTGGAATACTATATTTATTATAAATAAATCGATATATGGTAGATCATTCCATATTGGTAGTGATTGTGTATTTTAGATTTATGAGAAGAAAGAAAGTATATGTTGAATCCTAGATGAGAAATAATACATTGACAATACTCATATTAAACTAAATTATCCATGATAAAATTATAGTTATATTAATTTTTATGGAAGATTATATTTTTATATTTCAACTCATTGTAACAACAATAATGTGAAAAACTTTTGTAAAAATAAATTCTAGCCAAAAAATAAAAACAAGATAGAAATTAATAATCATACAATCAAAATTACATTTGAAGATAGTATTTTAATGTAAAATAATCTATAAATATAATAAGAAGTTATTTATAAATAAATAAATAAAAAATTAATATGGAGGGGTTTTTAATGTTTTTATATATCCTATAGTAATTTTACTTTATAATTACTACTAAAAATAAAATGGTTTTATAAAATTTTATGGGATTTTTCATTGAATTCCAAGTATTTCTAAAAATATTAATTTACATATTCTAGTAATAATTTATGAATATCATGTGAAAATAAATCAATTTTAATAAATAATCACTATTCCTAACATAAGATACCTCAAGTAGATTTATGTTTGGTTTTTCCCTCTTTAACTAAAATTTAATCAAATTCATAGAACATATGTGAGAAAAAAAATTATTTTAGAAAGGGGAAAATATTTTGTACTTTTTAAATAGTGGTATTTTAATTATTAAAATGGATGAATATATTAAAATGTCACTGTGTTAATATTAGTATTTTCTTTTTTTGAGCATATTCTATTAATTTTTATTCATATACACATTTTAAATTCATTTAGTGTTGTTAGAAATATATTGGGTGAGATTTTTATGACTTCTATTGTATTTTATTTATAAGTTTTACAAAAAATAGATTGTTTTTATGCTTTTATGTAATTTACAACATGTTTTTATTATTTTATTGATAAATTAAATATAATATTAAAATTACAATTACAAATAAAAAACCATAAGTTTTAGTTATATTATATAACTCACATGTGATATTCCTTATGAATTGTGTTTTTTATTGGTTGATAGTCTATATATTTTTTAAACATAGAGGCTTGACCCCTTATGAAAAGGGTATTATATTTGATTATGGTGATATTTATATTATATTACTTGTTAGACTATAGTGGAATTATGTTGGTTAATATTATGATTTATAAGGAAATAATTTTACCAATGCCTATGATATTTTATAATAGAATATCATATGTTATAGGAACACATTTTATTCTATGATTGAAATCAATATGATATTAATAATGAGATGTTAATTTTTTGAAGACAAAAGAGAACTATTTAGAGCATCTAGTTCTAATTTATGAATCATTAATAAAATCTATAATGATAGAAATAATATTCCAAGACTTATGATGATTGGATTATAATAAAGGAATATTTTAATGAATAAATTCAGCCATATACTATGACTAAATGGAATAAGATTCTATAACCATGGTTTTTCTTTTGTGATAAAAGGAAGATAATTATTTATGATTATTCAAAAATTGTGTCTAATAATATGAATATGTATATATCATATTCTATTCTATTTTTTTACTACATATATATATATATATATATTATTCATATATTATGGCTAGGGAACACTATAATATACTACATTCAATAAAAAATAAGGTCATATGCGAGTTATATATTGTAAAATAAATAGAAATTTGAATTTTACTGTCAATATTTTCATTCTTATCCTATGAAATAGTTGAGTCATTTTTATAGCATGACACCCTAATTTTATTTTTGATATCAAATTAATAGTTTATCAAATTTTATGGGAATAATTTATTTAATTATTTTTCATCTAAAATATAAATTATAATGAAAAAACAATGAAGATATTTGTGGATACATATGATATGATATTTTAAAAAAGGCTTCCTAATGTTCGGATATTGAAATGTTAATTTTCAATTAACAGTTTAACTACCTTTTCTGATATATTTATTTGATTGAGAGATAAGGACTAAAATTATTAGAGTTGTTTTTTATCATTAAATGTAGTTTATTAAAATGAAATTATGATATTTATATTTGGATAAAATAGTTGGAATAAAATAAGTGAAAATATTTCATGTGAAATAAAATAATGTTTTTTAATAATTTATATAATTTATTAAATGGTTCATAAATTTTAGTGGAAAATTTTTCTAAAGATCAAGAGGAGTATAATCCTATTAGGGATTATATTTATGATCTAATGGATTTTATTGTCACTATTGAATTTATTCATCCACTTGTATCCTTTTAGTTTAGTATTTTATATACATATTTAATCAATATATAGATTAATATTATTCATTTAGGTGCAATCGAATTTTAATTATTATGTTCCTTTAAGGTAAGTGATTTCTCAATTACCTTGTACTCAAAATTAGTTTTATTGAGTTTTTTTGTTGTGAGGAAATCCCTATACACCTATGATTAGAATTTATATTATATTTAAAAAAAGTAAAAAATCTTCCTCAAGTATTTTTTTAATTAAATTTTATTTTTATTTAAAAATATAAAAATAATTTCCCATTTTAACATGAGAATAATATTTGTAAAAAACTCAATATTTAACCTCGGATTAAAAAATAATTTATACTAATCACATATTTTTATTCAAAGAACTCTGATAAAATTTTTAAAATATTGTGGCATCCATAAAATTACTATAAATAAACATCCATTAAATTTATAATCCAAAACCATTAGTTTAAACCATTATAATATCATATATCACTTTAATATAAAAAAAGACAATGTTGTTACCCAATGTGGATTTCCTTATTTAATTTTGGTTTGATTTTAAAAATCTAAAAATAAATGTTCATATTTACCTGGGAAGATTATTTTTTAAAAAATGAAAGATTAATTATAATTAAAATAATAGTTTAAAATTTTCAGTTTTTTATTTATCAAAATATAATAAAAATTTGAAATTTTTGTTGGCTTTGTAAAAATACTATCAGTAAAAATTCATTCAGGATTTAATCCGAACTCTTTATTTTAAATAATTTTCTGATAATATATCCATTGATATATTTATTTTCCCCAATTTTAGTAATTAAAATTCAAAACTTCACTTATATTGTTTACCTTTATAGAGATAAATCCTATATATAAAACATTAAAACTCCTCCTAGACTCAGAAGAGATCTCAATAAAACCAATAACGAAATATTTTCAATATATCTTCAGTATTTTCTCCCTAAATAATAATTTTAACCCCTTATAGTGGTATTTAATTCAAAAATATACTCAAATAATAATATAAATATGTATAATACCATGGAGTATTCCTCCGCAAAACCCGTAGGTTAGTCCAGTTTGAGTTATATTGGTGTTTGTACCAAAATATAAATACTTTTGTTGAAGGAAGAGGAAAATATATGGTTATGAACACTTTTTCTAAGCTATTAAGGGATAAAAATGTAGATAAAAATGGGTTATAGGTATGAGAATGTGTATTTTAATATTTTAAGAGACTCTAGAGCCTAACTGTACAAAATGGTATTATTGGAATGGATTCCTATATGGGTTGACACACAACATCCTAGATCATGTGACCTAATAATTCATGCCCAGAATGTGTTGTCTATTTTTCTTAAGACTATTATTAGAATCCTAAAACCGTCATTAATATCCAATTATAACATTGGAATAACTTAAGGATCATTAAGATTGATTTTAGGGATTCTAGGCTAAATAAAAACATGATTCACAGTACGATTGATCTGATAGACATTTGACAAAAAGTTACACCACTTTGATCTTATCTAGTGTTTAATATATTGTTTCTCATCCACTTTTTCTAGGTATAATTATCTTTCCAATTAGATATATAATAAATAAATTATGAAATATTGAATCGTGAATGTTAGACTCATTAAAATTATAATTTTTTATAGGGATCAATGGATTAGATCATGAATGATGATGTCAAATCTATGGTTTTTCCGACTTTAGGAATTTTCCATCGAAGTAGGTGGCTACTAATCTTACCTTGTTTTATTACGATTGCATATGTCAAACCCTGACTCTACTAGACCATATTTTGTGGTTATTTTATTAGACTGACATAAATACAAGATATCACAACACCAAGGATCAATTAGTTTAGTTGTATCGAAGAACTAAGAACAAACATGGTTACATTATTACATTGTTAATTTAAGATAGAACCTAAAAAATCAAAAAAGTGCTTCATATACACTTCTTTAATGGTTTCATCTTCATAACCTGGGGAAGGAAAAAAAATAAAAATAATCAGTTCAAATTCATATTAAGGGTTACATAAAACAAAAACATGAATCAATATTAAGTGAATCATAATCAATATGGAATAATCAACATTAAAAGTTAAATAATTGAATTCCACATTCCATTTACTCAATAAACTAATAATTAAAAAGCTTCAATGGAATTTTCCAAAGTGAAAATCTCATAGAATGAAAAAACTAAAAACCAAATGAAGATAATTATTAAATATAGGATGTTATAAATCTAGAACATGAACTACTACCATCAATAAGTTTCACAAGATAGTTTATGTTTGTGGATAGAAACCCATTTTATTCTTCTTAAAAATAAACGTGAAGGGTTGTTCACCAACAGTTTTGTCTCATGAGACATGTTGATGCATTGTGGGGAAATATAATGATGGGACCACCCATAACTACAAGTATAAGGAATTATTCATATATATATATATATATATAAATATATTTAATTAATGAATAATATTAATTTTAAAAATATCCATAATGAGTAGAGGAATTTTAATTATCAATGTTTTTGCAATTAATAGGACATTCAATGTAAACATTGTACGTAATCATGGTATGCGGCTTAGAAAAAGTCATATACATGATACAAGAAATACGGATATTTGATGAAATATCCAATTATTGATTATCATAATAAAAAGGGGTATTAAACAATGGTAATAAGTAATGAAAATTGAATATTTACCATAGAAATTAAAGTTATACGAAAACCCTTACTACTTATAATCAATGGAATCATACACCCCATAAAATTAATAATCATAATTGAATACCATGAATAAAAATTTATTACTAAAATCATATGTCAATGGGTATTATACATATAATAAACAATCAAAATTGGTTGTCAATTAGGTGTATCTAATAGAAATAAAAGTGTGATGATAAACCCCTTACCTTAATTCTGAAATCATTTTTCACTTATACATAATGTCCCAGATAAAAAATTTAGATTCATTAAGTACTTAATTCATAAATGAACAAATATATATTTTATTTATTATAATTTTATTATGCTAATTTATATTATTTTTTTATGGGCTATAATGTTTAATTTTATAATTCCAAGAGTGTATGTTTTATGATTTTATGATCGATTACCTTGAGTTTAATTATAAGAGTTCTTGAAAAATTGAAGAAAAAAAATAGAAGTTTAATTTTATAATATTAATGAAAATACATAATTATTAATGTTACCATTATAATTTTGTATTTATATATGAGAATGATTCAATATGAAAAAATTTAACGATACACATATAGTTCATTTTTGGAAATTTTTCGATCATTATGAACTTGTTTTGTTTTTTATTTAATATTATGCTTATATATATAAAAATAATAGTTACAGTACATGAGAAAATAAACAATATAAATATATCACTACAAATTATCCATAATAAGGGTTTTATTACCAGACCTTAAGGCAATAATGGAGAAAAGAAAACTAATCATCCACGAAGGCGGTGATTTGACACCACACAGACAATGTTTTCATTTTTTAGAATAAAAGAGTAAGAGAAGAGATTTAGTGATGGATATTCCATTAACAAATAAAATATATATATTATAATATATTTATCATGAATATTTGGATCGTGGATTAAATGATAGGATAATAAAATTAAATAAATTTAAAGAGAATGGGGGATTTGACCTCTTGAATACCATCTCCTTGGGAACCTCCTTAAGACACATGGAATCGGAATTTTAGTAAGATCAATAGTTCTTGGACACAGGGAAGAGGCTTAGGAATTTAATGGGGTTGAATTTAGACAAGACTAAAGGCTTATAATGTTTGAGGAGAAGGGGTGGCGAGGGGTTGTATTTACATACAGAGGAGAGGGGATTGTGCAATTATCTTATTCATTAGTTTATTATTTTGTCCCAAGACTATCAATAGTGTTGATTCCCATGAATATATATAGTAACTAAATAATGTGATTTAAAATAAATGAGTTATTAATAGATATATACATAATCTACGAGTCATCAATTCATTTAATTACTTATAATGTTTAATACCATAAATTATTCTATTTCACTTTTCACTAAAAATTCAACTATTTTATAAAGATCCAAAAACATCACCTCAAAAATTTGTTGTTGTGTATATTTCAAATTTGGACACCATTTTATAAGAATAATTTTCTAAATATTAGAAAATCATTTTATAATTTAAATTATTTTTTTAAATATAGGTTAAAATATTATAACCAATTTTACGACACTTTGAAAAATTAATTATGGTCTCTTAAAATTAGCATATAATTATAATAAAAAATATATTAAATCATGAATATATTATATGAAAAATAATTTTCTTTTAAATTTTTTTATTAATTTTAAAATTATAAAAAAAATATTTATGGTTTACAAAAATACCAACAATTAATTTATCATATTTTAAACACTCATTTACAAATTCATTGATATAAATATATCATATTTTAATTTATGATACAAAAAAAATTTATATATACTTTCATAGGCTTGGTTATTATTCTAATGGACACATTAAAATTCATAACCATCATGTTAATATTCAATCGTATATCATAGTAATCTATTGAATAAATTGAATTTATATAAGACGATATATACCGAAAAAGCATGGGGTGTTATATTCTTTCCTACATTGAAAATTGCATCCTCACAATTTCTCATGAATATTTCCTTCTATAAATATGGGGGTGGTTCATATTTAAAACATCCTTAGGTTCCTATAGTGATCCTTCAAATACATGGTTTTTTTAATGAACTTTTATCAGTTGAGTTATCCCATTACTCGATACAATCCTTCTAGTAGTTGAATCACGATAGGATCGTCGAAGTAAGAAAAATCATGTAGCAGTTATACTTATTCAATGGTGATTACATTCATTGGTTATATAATTTACTTTTTCAACAATGATATATGGAAAACATCTTCAACTTTGGAGATACTTGGTGTAATTACTAATTGGAATGCCACAACTCCAATTCTTTCTAGAATTTCAAATGGTCTAATGTACCTACAAATCAATTTACCTTTATCACCAAACCTTATGAATACATTTCCTGGAGATACATTCATAAAGATATGATTTTCTACATGAAATTCCAAATCCTTTCTCTAGTTTTCAGCATAAATATTTTACATACATTGAACTGTTTTGATATGAGCCCAAATAGTCATTACCATTATCATTGTCTCTTTAATAAGTTCTGGGCCTATATGTTCCCTCTGACGAACTTCATCCTAATGAGTTTGAGTATGAAATATCTTGACATATAAGGATTTATAAGGATCAATTTGAATACAATATTCGAAACAATTATTGAATAAAAAATATACCAAAGGTATATACTAATCCCAAATATCTTGAAAGTCTGGTGAGCATAATCTCAAAATGTATTCCAACGTTTAAATAGTCATTTGAGATTGTCTGTTAATTTGAGGGTGATAGGAAGTACTCAAATGAAGCTCAAAATATAGATATTTGTCAAGACTCTTACATAAATTTAACGTAAAACAGGGATATCGATTAGAATCAATCGATAGAGGTGTACCCTGGATTCTCAAAACATCATTAATATAGATTATTTATGGAATCAAAATAGCTAAATATTCAATAATATTAATAAAATGTGAAATTTGTTTATGGAGATCAATAATAACCAATATCCTATCATTCTTTCTAGGGGTCTATTGTAATCTAGTGATAAATTATATAGTAATTTAATCCAACTTGCACATAGGATAGGTAGAGTTTGCATGAATCCTCTAGGATGTTGTCTCTTAAACATCACTTGTTGGAAAAATAGACATCTTGATACATGTCAGTAATTTTCTTCTTCATATTATCCATCACAGAATGTTCCTTCATATCTCTATACATCTTGGGACAACCAGGGTATACTGAGAAATTTGAGTTATGAAAATCATTTAATAGATCTATTTTTAGCTCAGGTATTGATGGAACACATACCCAATTTCCAAATTACATAATTCCAACTTCAAACACAACATCTTACAATCTTCCATACATAACGACATTAATTTTAATTTACGAAAATTCACATCATTATATTGGGATATGTTTAGGTTTTCCAATAAATATAGTATCCCAATAATTTCAAAATAGAATGATGTTTCCCCTTCATTAACAATTCCCATATTCATATTTACTAAATCCATGACCATATTATTTTTCACAACCCTCATTTGGGATAAATGTATGTGATCCTTCCTTCTTAATGAATATACTACCTTATTTTATTTTCATGGGTGGTAGTGTATTTAAAAATCATATTCTCTAAGTACCTCAATCCATCTCCTTTGCCTAATGTTGCGTTCATTCTGTGTAAAGATGTATTTTAAACTCTTGTGATCCATATATATCTCACATATTTGACCATATATGTAGTGTTTCCATATCATTAGAGAACTCATTACGGTAGCTTACTCAAGATCATGAGTTGGATAATTTTGTTCATGAGTCTTCAACTTCATTAATTCATAGGAAATAGCATTATATATTTTCAAAAGGAAAAAATCTAGTATTTCCCTTAATGAATCATTGTATATCACAAACCCTTCATTTTTTTATCATAGATTAAAAATCAGAGCATTGAATAATCTTCCCTTAAATTCCTCAAAACATTATACAAATTCTTTTTTCCATTCAAATATAACCCCTTTACATGTGAGTGTGGTTAACCAGTTATCAAATCCTGATTTTTTTGAATGAAATACAAATAGTAACCTATAAAACTAATGAAACTACCTACCTTGGTTATTCTATTTTGTGTAGTCCATTATTGTACTGCCATTATCATTATAGGATCAAATGTGGTTCCGTCCTTAGAGAAAATATGGCCAATAAAATAAATTTCTAAAATCTCGAATTAGCACTTGCTAATTTTTTCATAAAACTCATTCATTATATGAGTATTAAGAATGACCTATAAGGGATTATCATGGTATTAATATACTTTAGAATATACCAAAATATTATCAATGAATACCAAAAAAAATATTCAAGATATTCCTTGAACATTATATTCATTAGATACATGAAAACTAAGGGTTCATTATTAAATCCAAATGGAATTACAGAAAAAGCATATTGTTCATACCTCTCCTGAAAATTTTTTTTTGAACATCTTCATTCCTATATCACAATTTATTATACCTATAATAGTGTTAAATATTAAAAACATATTGAGCCCTATGAATTTTATCAAATAAAACATCAATAGGAGGAATATGATACTTTTTATTTAGTGTAATAACATTGATTTCTCTTTATTCAATGCAAAACCACATGGATTCATCTTTCATCTCAGTAGTGAGAACAAGGGATCCACATAAGGAAACACTAGTGAGAATGAATCCGTTTTTACTTGACTCCTCTCGTTGTTTCTTCAGCTCTTCTAATACCAAAATGGCCATTGTATAGGTATTATTTGGTATTGGTCTTATATCAAGGATTAAATGAATGTTAAAATAAACTTCACACTCTGGGTGATGTCAATGTAATTATTTAGGAAATACATCAATGTATTCATGTACAATTGGTACATCTATAATATAGATATTTCTCTTCCTTATATTTTGTTTTCAATTCCTCCCAAAGAATATCATTTAGAAGAGGCACTGAGGTGGGATCTGGATAAGGATTATCTGAAGTATATTTTCTTCTAATGATATGTAATTCTATATCTTCCTCAAAAATAGTAATTTTTCTTCTAGTAATAAATTTTTGGATTATATTTTGAGTTCCAGTTCATACTTAGGATTATATCAAATTCAGGAATTGGTATGATGTTAAGGTCACCAAATAAAGCATGTTTCTATATTATAATGGGGATTTACTGAAAAAAAAATTGTAACAAGACTTCCCTTAAGAGTTTTGATTGAAAACTCCCTTGTTTAGTCAAAACAAAAGTGACTAGTTTTCTTGTAATACATAGTAATATATAAAAGAGTTTGATGATATAGAATCAAATAAAGCAATGGATAAATTTAAAGATAGTATTAATGTACCTTCCAACATATCATTGGGTACATTTACTTCGACTGTGGTGATCACATAAGCCTAGTCATATTCTCTTAGGCTATTTTTTTAGTAGATTCCACCAACACTTGTGACATTTATTTGAATAATACCACAAATATTTAAATTTTATGCATTGAACACCATTTATTTATATCCTCCCATTGTATTCCTTATATCGATGAACCCTTTCTACGAACTTATAACAAACTCACATGCCTTTCAAGTATTTCCTATGATGATTCTTTAAACAATTTTCACACAATGGGAATTAATTTATTCCAGTAAAAGTATTTGACACTTTACCTTTTTCATGGTTATCAAAAGAATTATTATTCTTTTTATTTCTTGTGATCATATAGGATCTAGAGAATTCCTTCTCTATTTTGATTTCCCTTAATACTATCTCATAATATGTTGAAAATGTTTGAGAGTCTAGTTCCCTTGGGGGATGTGGATTAATACATTCAAAGAAATTATCAATGTTGTTTTTTGTATATTGTATATAATTTGTAGAATACCTCACTACTCTAGTGATGGTATCCTCATACTCTACAACACTCCCTTATTTATATTGGTTTATTCCAACGAATGTTATTTTCATTCAATTTTTTTTATCACACTAAAAATATTTATTAAAAAATAGTTCTTTAAAATATCCCTATTACATATATTATATATGATCTCTCTCCTTATAATTATCGATTGATGACCATCATTTATCGAAATCACCCCTGATTATATATACCATTAGCACTAACATTTCCCTTTTATCACAAACCAATGCCAAAAATATATTTTCAATGAACTTGATCCATTGGTCATGTACCACTAGATTAGTAGTCTAACAAAAAGATAGGGGATTCTACCTCATTAAATGATCCAACACAGGTGTAGTATGGTTTTTCATCATAACCTAAGTAAAATATCCATATATGGACATCATATACTTAGATCCAACACCAACTATTTAAACTTTATTAGTGGGAAATCCCTACGTTGTCCTTAGGTATTGATTCCCTTTATTCCATTAGGCACCATCACTAAACTATTGAACACATTGTGTTATCTCATAATAATCATGTTTATTGATCCAATAATTCACTATACGAAATTATTATAATTATTATATTTATATGACATATAGTTCCCAAGGTTTCTATTAAACCTGCTCTGATACCAACAGCAATAACCCTGCACAAGTATCCTAGAGATAGTGGTTATTTTATTACAATGTAATAGATACAAGATATCACATCTCCATGGATTGAAAATTTTATATTTCATCAAGAACTAAATATTACATGGTTCACTAATGACACTAGTAATTAAACAAAGGACATTACAATGTAAAAGAAACTTATTCCGAGACACTTATTCAATGATTTCATCATTATAACATCAGGACGTGAAAAAATAAAAGAGTGGCATTAAATGCTTAGTAAGGGTCACATATAGTAGAAACAATAATAAAAAATATTTTGATCATAATAAATAAATAATAATCAATATGGAAGGTAAATAGATGAAAAATAAATTCCATTTAATAAATAGAACGAGAATTAAAATGAATACATAGATTTTTTCAAAGATAAAATCTCATGGATAGTAAAAACTAAATACTGAATAAAGGAAATAATTGATTTTTAGAAAAAATGTATTTGGAACATGAACCACTATTTTCAATACCTTTCAAAAAATAATTTATGTTTTTTAGTAGAAACACATATGATTCTTCATGGAAATAAACATAAAGGGGTGTTTGCGAACTGTTTTGTCTCATGAGACTCATAAATGAATCTAGGGGCTATAAAATGTTGTCCACACTCATCACTGAAATTTTAAATAATTCATATATTGATTTAATTCATGAATTATATGACATATCAAAATATATATATTGAGTAGAGGATGTATATTTTTCAATATTTCCCAAGATAAAGTAATATTAAATGTAAACAGCATATGTAAAAATGTTATATGGCTTAGACAAAAATCATATACATGATACAAGAAATATTGATATTTGATTAAATATTCAGTGATTGATGATCATAAATTAAAGGGACATGACATAAAGAAAATAAGTGATTAATATGGAATATATCCTATTGTAATTAATGTGAGATGGAAAACCCTTACCACTTATAATCAATTGAATGATATACCCCATAAAATTTATAATCATAATTGAATACCATGAGTAAAATAGATTTATGATATTATATATCAATGTAAAGTATATATATACCACAAACAATTAATAAATAGTGAATAAGGCATATCTCACAAAAATAAAAGTGATATTGGAAACCCCTTTACCTTATTTCTGAAAGTGTTATGAACTTGTAATTAATTTCCTAGATAATTAAATAATATTTATTAATTTTATGAATTCAGAACCTCTCTAAAATATATTTGATATATTATAATTTTTCTAAGTTCATTTATAGCCATCATGATGAGTTATAATGTTTTATTTTGTTGTTCCATGATCTATCATTCATGATTTTATTATCAGTTCCCTCGAGTTTAATTATGGGAGTTCATTTCAAATGGAAAAAAACTAAAGAATTTCAATTAAATGATATTTATAAACCTCAGTAATTTTAAATATCCCCATATATTTTGATATTATAATGACTCATTAGATAAAATGTTAATGATAAATGTTTAGTTTGTTTTGGAAGTTTTTCTATCATCACAAGCTAGTTTGTTTTATTATTTTATATTACGCACATATATATATTAGTTCTATAACATGATAAGAGATATAATATAAATATATAAATATTATTTACCCATTATAATGGCTTTATGACCATATATGCTGGTGGAAATGGAAAAGGTAATATCATCATCTATGAAGGCTGTGAATTGACACCTCACAGAAGACATTTTTATTTTTAAAATAAAAGGAGAAGGGATAAGAATTGGTGATGGGTATTCCATTAACACAATAATATTAAAGTATATATAATATACCTAAGTATTCATGTAACTTTTTATATTGTAGGAAATGATAGGATAATAAAATAAAATAAATTAAAAGACAAAGAAGGAGGATTTTACACCTTCAATATCATCTCCTAAAGAACCTCCTTAGGACACATGGATTTGGTCTTTTGGTAATAAATGTAGGTCTTGGGAATGGGTAAGAGGATTGGGAAAGTAATTGGGTATATGTTATACAATCCTAAAGGCTTAAAAGTTGTGAGGATAAATGGTGGTGAGGGTTGGTATTTATTGGGAGAGGAGAGGGGTGTTTTGATTATTTTACTCATTTGTTTATTATTTTGTCTGAGGATTATCAATAGTGTTGATTACCATGTATTAATAGAGTAAGTAGATCATGTGAGTCTGAAATATTGAGTTATTAACTCATCCCTACATAATCCATGACTCAATAATTCATTTATTTAGTTACAATGTTAAATATTATTAATTACTCTATTTCACAATTCTCTACAAATTCTATTATTTTAAAAGAATCCATTAAAATTACTCTAAAAATTATCGACCATTATATTTCAAATATGGAATCAATTTTATGAAAATAATTTTCTAAATATGATTAATTTAATTTCTAATTAATACCATTATTTATTAAAAAAATACATATTTTAATATTATAATAAATTTTACAACGCTTTTAAAAAATAATAATTATTTCATAAATTCATATTATAATTATAATAAAATATAATATAAACTAATGTATCTATTCGATGGACAAAATTACTCTTAAATAATTATATTAATTATAATATTTTATATAAGAATTTACATTTCACAAAAATACCAACATTTATTTTATCTTTTTAAAACAATTATTTACTTATTTGTTGATATAAATATATTATATTTTTATTTATGACGTACCTGAATTTTATTTATACCTTTATAGGTTATTTTATTATTCAAATTTCCAGATTACTATTTGTAATATTTATATTAATATTTTATAGTATATCATGGTCATGGTAAGATATAAAATAAATCTAATTTATTTAAGAAGATACATACTTAAAAATCACAGGTAGTTATAAATTCTTTAATGATTAATGAAATTTTATAATATTTAACTTTTATATATTTTAATCAAATAATTATGAAGGATTGATTTGAGAAAACTAGGTATTTCATATTTATGAAAAAATATTTTGTTATTATTTTAAAATAATATGTGATTTGATTTTAAATTGAGATCTTTTTAAAAAATATTGACTTTTTATCATATATTATTTTAATTTCAGATAATACAATTTGATTAATTTCTTTTTTAAAATGATATTTTGTAATATAAATAGTATTGTTGAATAAAATGAATTTGGGTATGAATGATGAGTGAGAAGATTCATGAATAAACAGAATGGTTAGGTTGTTGTATTGTACAAGGAGTTATTTTATGTGTAATATATATAAGTAGGGTTTCCTTTTTTGAGAAAATAGTTAGTTTTTGTATGGTTATCATTTTTCTTGATGAAGGAAAAGTCAAATATCTAATGTTCATTTGTGATGAATCTCAGGCATTGTGTTAATGATAGAAATATCAATGTTTAACAATATGTTGCATGATGTGTTGAAAAATCCATCGTAAAGTAGTTTTGTAATATAGTTGGTTATATCATTTGAGATATTCTTCTATTATTCTTCAATTTCACTATTATTGTTTGATTTTTATTTTAAAAAATAACCAATTTTAATGTTTTGGTTTCTATTTTTAATGGGAAACTACATCTATATTTCATATAGTGGGTTCTTTTTAAGATGTAAATTTATTACCAAAAAATTATTTTTTATCCCTCCTCATTAGTTTATAGTATTTAAGTGATTGAGGAGAATTATAGAGGCAATACAATGATCATGGCTTATGATTCCAGATCCATGCTCTCTAATTGGGATCATTAAAATTTAAAATTATTGATTGATTTTTAAAAGTAAAACCATTTAAAATTTTCTAAGCATATAGATTACATGGTAATAACTCAAAGAGATGGATATTCAGGTGAGTTGGTGGATTTTTCTTAAATATTGAGATACCCATTGGAGAAAGGATAAAATAATTAATTTGGTGCCTATCATGTTCCACTATTTTTATTTATGTGGAGATATTGTGGGAATTCATAGTTGTGGAGATTAATGCTTATAATTTCATAAGTGTAATTGATTATTATAGACGCCGGAAAAGTCCGTTGCTCCCAAACGAAGCTCCGGATGCGGAAAGCGAAGTGATATTTGGAGTCAGAGGCACGTTCCGGAGGGCCCGGAGGACTTGCGCGAAATTTCAGAGGCCCGCGCGCAAAGGTGAGTCGCGGCGCGCAATCCTCCCGGGATGCGCGCAATGCGCTGGGCCGGCGCGCTATTTTTCACGCCCGTGGCCTGCGCGGCTCCCTTGCGCGCCGGGTCCTGATTCCGCGCCCGCGAAGGGAATTCCGCGCCCGAGACCGGATTCTGCGCCCGGGGTTGCCTATAAATATAAGGCGACCCCCGACGTTTTGAAGGTTGCCAGAATCCGAAGCGTCGCTCGTTCGCGCAATCCAACCCCTTCCGCGCGCAATGCCGATCTTCAGGTAACCTCCTTTCTTTCGCGCAATAGAGCCTTGGGGTTCGCCTTCGCGCGCAATCCCCTTGGCTCATTTCCTTTGAATAATACTTAACCTGAAGGCCTTTGCGTGCAAAAGAAGCCTCTTGCGCGCAATTGCCCCCGGGTGCGCGCAATCCAGCCCGATTGCGCGCACCCCCCATTTTCAAAGTGGCCATTCGTTAGAGAATGAGCCGTTGCCCCCGCGAGCTGTCCGAAGCCCGGTGCGCGCAATCTCAATCATCCGCGCGCAAAGGGCTGGCCCGATTGCGCTCCAGCCCTCCATTTTGCGCGCCGACGTGCTGTTTTGCGCGCAAGGCTTCCCTTTTGCGCGCAACCCGCCAAGGTCTCCCCCCTTGACCCCCTGAGGGTACCCGCCTGCGTGGCGCACGATGATCTTCATCCTGGGTGCCCGCACCGTGCGTTGTCTTTCCGTGCGGCCCTCCAGGCTTGCGCAAAGTGACACGGACCCATCGGCGACAACCAACGTCCAGCATGACGTTAAACTGCACATACGTCCCGCATGACGCTAAACTGCATCCGTCCAACATGACGTTAAACTGCACCACGTCCAAGCTACACGACGCTAAACTGCCTAGCCCCTATCGTCCGTGCTGCAAGACGTTAAACCGCCAAGCACCTTCGTCCTCAACACACGACGTTAAACTGTACTTCGTCCGGCAAGACGTTAAACCGTCCGCTTCGTCCTTAACACACGACGTTAAACTGTACTTCGTCCGGCAAGACGTTAAACCGTCCGCATCACCCGATCCCGTGCCTCGCATGCAGGGTCCCCCCCGGTTTGGATGTGGCCCCCACCCGCTCGTCTCTGCAGGGATGTCGGGATTGCCCCTTTTTAGGGACGATTTAATGGGAGCGGCTTTTCCCTACGGGGGTAGGGTATTACAAACCCCTAGTTTCTTGTGGGGGGCTGCACATGTGTATCTCCATTGCGCTCCCCCACTGCCAAAGCCAGTAGAGGGTGTGACTGGGATCGAGGTGTCTCCTACTTTCGGTCCAAATCCCTTCCAACTGAGTTTTTCCGCATCCGGGCTGCCTCAAGTGCGTAAGTCCTGACAGAATGAACTACGTGGACTTTGATCCCTGTCTTCTAAACAGGGTACGTAGGAAACCTCCCTGAGGTTCAAGCCCACCACCTGGTCGTCCCGGTCGTATTCACGTCGGTTCGTCCATCAGTGGACCCCTCCAGGGTTCACGCTTGCGTCGATTCACCTATGAATCCGCCCCTGTGGGAGACTGCCCGTGTGTATCTCCACTGTGCCTCCCCACAGCCCCTTTTTCCATCTCTCCTTTTATCGTCCAGCATGACGTGAAACTGTGATCCACCCGGCCGTTCCATCCCCCTCTGTGCGAGGTGGTTCGGTTCAATCCTCCACCCGGCGGCCTCGACCCCTTCGTGAGTCGGCTTGCCGACGTCCAGCATGACGTTAAACTGTATACCCGAACTACGTTGACTTTGATCTGTGCTAACGCGCGTTACGTAGGAAGCCCCTACGGGGTCCAAGCTCTTCACTCCATCGTCCATCCTAATCCTTACCCGGGCCGCCACATCCCGGTGGGGTCATGCCACTTCTCTCCACTCCACATCATTTGGGAAGCCACCCATGCGCTGGCCCCAGCGTCGGAGGTTCCCCGCAAGGGGTTCTGTCATCTGATCCACTCTTCGTGTTGATCGGTCCGATGCCGTCCCCGCTGGACGTTAAACTCGCGGCATACCCCGTGTTAAACATGGGAAGCTGAGGAAAACCTCAGGGGACACAGTTCCCCGCACCCAGTGCGGGATGCCTCAGGCCATCATGCCTTCGAGAAGCCCTATTAGGGACGAAAGACAAACGTGCAGAGCCGTAGTGTTACGACACGCCCCCAGCACCCAGAGCCACCCGGCCTTCTCACCGCAGGTTGCTGCCCCGACCAGACTCCTTGGAGCGTCCGGGCGGAAGCAGCGTAATTAACCGGTGTCCATGAAGATATGGTGTCGGGAACGAGATTCACGAACATTCTTAAATCTATGAGGGAGACCCGGATTAGGCGACGAGTTCCGAGGAGACGTCCAAGGAAGGAGGAGCCGACATCCCATCATCCCGGTTTCGATCAAGGAGAAGACGCCCCTGAATAAGGGACGGATGCCGCCCGCCTTTGGAAAGCGGGACTGCGGGACCACAAGCCGAGCGCCCATCCCCTCGGGTTGACGGGTGCACGCGCGAACGCGTCCTGGCGGAACAGCGTAACTCGACGCACATCCGCACCGAAACAGAAAAATGGTGAACCCGACGTGAATCTCTTCTCCTCGATACGAAGACCGATGGCTTTCAGAGGTGTTGGAAGACCGGCATGTTGCCCGGCCAAGCATTCAGTCTTACCCGCCAGGGGCTGGGGAGGGACATCGGGCACTCCGTCTCGCAACGTCGAGGGCCTGGGTTCCCCCCACGGAAGGCGTCGTGGCGCTAATGGTTGGTTGTCGATTCCTTTTTCCTGTCAGTGTTAATGGGTCCTTCTCCCTGCTTTCAGAAATCAGGTCACTAGATCCAGTGCCCGATCGCCACCCGCCCACTGGCGCAGGGGTAGGGGAAACACCGACGCGGCTACTCCGCGCGGTCCCGCCCGTTCCACAGCCGTCCCAGCAGCCACAATTGCGGGGCGACCACGCCCTCTCTCCCCCTCGGAGGTCATCCAGAGAAGGGTGATCAACACCCTGGTGCGGAGATATGAGGAAGAGGGAGTCATCCCCACTAGGGACATGGCTCACCTAGACCTTGAGGAGGCTGCACCTCGCCACCACCACCGCCCCCGAGGGCCGCGCAGGGAGGCACCGCTGCCCACCTCAACGTCCAACCGCTTCGGGAGCTTATTCCCAGAGCACTCTGACAGTTCCCTTCCCTATGCGGATGGGGTGGAAGATGCTCGGGATCACCCTATCCGGGATTCGCTCCAGGGATCCACGGTAAGGACTCCCGCCAGGCCACGGCGACACCGCCGCCAGGCCTCTCAAGCCGAAGAGCGGGATCTCCACCTGCCCACGCCGCTCATCCCGACTCGTTTGTCCCGACGCCAACGTCGGGCACGAGCGGAGGAGGATGCCCGCCTTGGGGCCCTAGCAACAGCGGCCGCATTGGCCCAAGCCACTGTTGTCTCCAGTCGCCAGGCCCCTGCGCATCCTGAGCAGGGGAACTTCTATGCCCGACCTGGATCGAGGCCCCGACCGCCCCAAAGGCAGGTTGGGTCGACTCTCCTGGTTGCTGGTACAGGCAGTAGCCACCGCGGACCACCTCGCGGTAGCGCTATTCACCAGCGGGATCTACTCCGTGTGGCAAATCCAGGAGGCATGGGTCATCCCACCTTCGGATCCCAGCCCAGAGGCCTGCCCGGAATCATCTCTCCCCGCGTCCCCTTTGATATCTGTCCCGGTGCCCCTCGCACCTTGGTTTCCAGTCCTCTTGGCCCCAGCACCAGTGCGGCCGGAGGACGCCAGGACAGAGATCAGCCCTGCCCTGAAGAACCACCCAGGGGCAGGAAGGCAAGGCGTCGACGCCGAGGGAAGAATGTTACGGAATTCCGAACAGAGATCCGACCGGTTCGCTTCTCTGATTCAGAGGAGGAGTACGATTCGGCGACAGAGCCCTTTCCCCAATCCCGCCAGTCAAGGGCAGGGGTAGGAATGCGGCACGTCAGCCTCGTGCTCCCCGAGAGCGAGATCGATGTGATCCCCGCTTCTCTCCGAAGGTATATCCGGAGTAACGAGGGCCTGGTAGACCCCCAAGGATCAAGCTTGCGGTTGGTACCGGCCCCTCCGGAAGTGCCTTCCGTCTCGATCGGGGAAGCCGGAGACTTTTTCTGGGGACCGACGGTCGAACCACGATCTAGTGCACCCTCTGCGAGCACCGATGCTACGGCAGGATGTTCGCTCGCCGGCCCGTCCTATCGTGATGTCGTGGCCAGGGCACCGCCACCCTCAGAGGGCGGCCCGGGATATGGAGGCCAATCGGCCTGTTCGCCGTATTCACCGCCGGCCAGCCCGTCAGCCCGGCGACCCGCCTCGGCACCACTGCCGGTTCCCCGTCCGTTCCCAGCCATTGAAGAGGACCAAGGAGATCTGGGTCCCGAGTTTGAGTCGTGGAGCTTCTGGACCGTCCTTGCAGAGGGCCACTTCCCTGAGAAGTTTTGGCCAGTCGCATGACCGGGCTTTGATGCACCCGAATCGCTCACCCCGGATGAGTTCGAATGCTTCCGCCGAACTCTCCGGGAGACTCGCTCCTGTCTTCACCGCCTACAAATACCATACCCCGGGAGTCAAGCGCACCTGGAGGATATTGGTGAGCAGTGTCGTCAAATTGACCTGGCCATGATCCCCGCGGTTCGGCACCCCGGGTCATTTGAGCACCACGAGGCCCTCCAACAACGATGCGTTGAGTGTTTTCAAGTACTCCGCAAAGTTATCAAGGAAGCCACTCCCCATGTGTATATCCGTGGATGGGGGAAGTACGCTACCCTACGCTTTAGTGTGATTCGCCGACAGCCCGATTCACTGGGTGGCCCTGAGGGTACATCCCCAGGGACAGAGACGGTCAATATGGCTGACCTGTCGGGAGAGGGGAACGACTTGGAACATCTCGACGGGGGCTTCCCCCCCGAAGACAAGCCGTCGTCAGATCCATCGGTGAGAGTTACTCGTCATCAGAGGAACCTCCTGGGGCTCCCCGCACCCACTGAAGCACTGACGTTGAGCCGAAACGTCAGCAAAGGTAAAGAGCACAGCGAGGCTATAAAGCCCGCCGACCCATCTGCCTCCATGCAGAGGGCAGAGGAGGATCCCGAGAAGGCTACGCTACGTCAGCAGCTCGCCGAACAGAAGAAGCTGGTTGACCAGCTCCTCGCCGAGCGCGCTGCAGAACGGCGGCCTGACTACGGTGATCCTAGGCCAGGACAGCAGGGACCGGAACAACCGCTCCTCGACGAGACTCTCCCGGGCAACCGTGATTACGCCGTGTTAGCCGACAGGAGAGAGGCCATTGCCTACGGCAAGAGGGCGCGGTATGTTTCGCCACACCCTCCCGAGCGGCGTGACTACCTGAGAGACCCCGCTCGGATTCCTCCCGCTGCCCCAAGGGCCGCTCCGCCCGCCATCCCACGAGCTGCCGAGTTCGACGACCCGGTCGACGACCCGATTGAAGGGTCATGCAATGCGCTCATGGTTAGAGATCCTCGCCAGGACTGGAACCCATGTCCGGACGATCCGATGGCGGCACTCATTGCCCGCTTGGAGGCCTTGGAGACTCGGCAGGTGGCGATTCCACCGGACGGCAAGCCCTACCCAGCATGGGTGGATGACATGCCGGCGCCTCCGGGATTCGGGAATCCCACTTTTGCTCCCTTCAACGGGACTGGAGATCCGCCACAGCATTTAGCCCACTTCAACTTGAGGTGCGGGCCCATGTTGGGGACTCCGGCGCAGCAAGAGGCCGCTAAGCTTCGCTGCTTTGTTCAGACACTGGAAGGGCCAGCATTTGTATGGTACAGCCAGCTCCCCGTAGGGTCGGTAACCAGCTGGGAGGACCTCCGTAGACAGTTCCTCTACCAGTTCAGTTCCACGACCCGGAAGACAAGTATCGCAGACCTCTTCAAGTGCAAGCAGAGGCCTGATGAGCGAGTCGCGGACTTCGTCGCCCGATGGAAGGGTCTCACGTATTCCCTTGACATGCCATTGACTCGGGAGCAGTTGCTGACAATGTGCGTCGGGAACGTCAAGACTGAGCTGGTCCCTTCCCTGATCACTCAAAATTACCCCGGAGGGTTCAGGGACTTCTCAGACAAAGCTCAACGTCTTGAGGAAGCCCTGCAACAGGCCAGCCAGGCACACCCGCTGCCTCCAATGATTCCTGCAAGGAGAGTCAGCAGGGCTGCGCCCGCTGATGTTGCCCAGATAGAGGCCCCCAGGCCATTGGAGCTGCTGCCGGCGAGGCCAGCTCCACAGCCTTACAGGAATCCGCCTCCACGGGCTCAGTTCCCGGCCCAGCAGCGGTAGCCTCAGAACCGGCCGGCCCCTCCGCGTAATGTACCGCCGCAACCCAGGCGAGATAATCAGGGTCCACCTCCACGGCCAGCCCCTCCAGCCCCTCGTCAAGACCATGCTCCCAGGGGCCCGCGACACCTGACTTACTCATTCCACGAGGATCAGGTCCCCGGTTATTTCCGGAGCGCCCTGGAGCAGAGGATTGTGCGACTGCCTGAGTGTTGGAGGCCAGAGGAGGCACATCTTACGAATAACCCCCGCTACTGCCCCTACCATCGGGCCCTGGGGCACACCATCCAGCGGTGCTACGTGTTTAAGGATTGGCTCCAAGACCAGATTAACAACAATGTGATCAGGTTGGGCCCAGCTCCAGCACAAGTGGCGGGCGTTTTCGTGGGATCAGATGACGATAGTGGCAACGAGGACGAATGGCAGCTGGTCTCCGACCGCGGATCCCAGAAGTATAATAACTGGATGGCCCGCAAGACGACCATTCGCGCCCATGGAATCATCCGTGCGCGCTTGAATCAGCCTGAGCCCCCAGAATCTGCGGGTGCTGCTTCGGCATCGTCGTCCCAGCCTGCCTCTTCCAAAAGGAGCAAACGGCGGCAGCGTAAGAAGGAAGAGCGCGCCCCGCCGGTTCCGCCACTATCCCGCACTATCGGCGATTTCATGCCCCCGGAGATGGGGGTCCCTCCTCGGATCCGCCCGGTGATTGATGATTCGTCCGATGACGGTGTTGGGTACGCTTCGGTTAACACCGTCGAGCTGGTAAATCCCTTTTCGGTTCCTGACGTTGAAGAACACCAGGTGGACCTCCCTAGTGTCCCCGGTCGTCGCCACCGTCGGAAGAACCACAACAGCAGGAGTCGCCGGGGCACAGCCGTTGGTACCTCCAGCCAGGCCGTGCACGCCACTAAGACTAGGTAGCAGGCTCAAAACCGAGCACAACGTGCGCCGCCCCCCCCCCCCCCCCCATTCGGGGATGACGGATTCGCCTCCGCCGCTGTTTGTGGTGTGGGACCAGGCAGAACCGCCTCAGCCGCGTCGCGACCAGCTCCGCCCTACCACGAGTCCATCCCAGCCTCCTGACCCCAGTACGGTGACCATTTCCCGGACTGCAGCCAGTGAACAGCGAGATGCGCCAAGTACCAGTCGGCCGCCGATCCAACCGGCAAGGCCCGTCATGCTTCCAACCGCGGAGCAACCTCCTGCAACCCGGGGCTCACGCTTGGCCAAAAAGTATGATGTTCTGAAGCACTTGGCTGACATCCCAGCAAGGCTCTCCATCCTTGAGGCTCTGCGCATGTCATCTGAGATGCGCGAGGCACTCGCTGAAGCCCTGAAAAGCCCCCTCCAGTTTGAGACAGAGGTTGCGGCTGTAGAGGCCTTTCACGCCGGAACGATCGAGGACGCCGAATGTCAGGCAGTTATCTCGTTCTCTGGTAAGGATGAAGACCCTCCTATACAGGGACATATTCGTCCGCTGTATGTCACTGGCCAGTTCAATGGCCTTGAAGTCCGGCACTGTCTTGTCGACACGGGGTCCGGGATTAACCTGATTCCAACTCGGACGCTCCGGAGATTGGGGTTGTCTGAGGATGACTTGATTCCCTCCTACCTCATGATCCAGGGGTACGACCGCACCGAGCAAACCCCGGTCGGCAAGATACGTTTGAAGACCCAGTTCGGTGACTTGGTTGCCAACACCGAATTCATGGTAGTCTCTCAGGACACTGCGTACAACGCATTGATGGGCAGGCCATGGCTCCACCTTCACGCGGCGGTTCCCTCGTCATACCACCAATGCCTCAAATACTCCCTTAATGGTCGAGTAGGCGTGCTTCAAGGAGATGCCTCTCCTTTTGCCTCGTGTGAAGCCCTTTATCTGGACGCGGACTATTACAAGAGCAAGGATAAGCAGATCCTGGCAGGTGAGGTTGAGCCTGTCGCTATTGCAAGTGATCCCTGGGCAAGTCTGGATGACGCTTACGTCCTCCCGATTCACCGGTTGGACGTCGCCATGGTCTCGACGGCCCGCGAGTCTCCTGATGAGATGACCGCGACCGCCCGCGCCAGCACCAGTGGCCCAGCAAGATCTGGTAGCCCCAATGTAGTTTCCAACGCAGTCTCTCCCGTGGACGATCCCTCCCCGAGTGGATAGGATATGGAAGACGCACCCCCAGCCTTTGAGGAGGGCGTCCCCGCCACGGTCGATGAGTTAATACAGGTGAACCTTGGAACCGAGGCCGATCCAAGACCCACATTGGTCAGTGCCGCCATGCCCTCTGAGGAGCGGCAGCAGTACGTGGACTTTCTCAGGCAGCACCGTGATGTGTTCGCTTGGGGCTATGACGAGATGCCGGGGCTAGATCCTCAGGTAGCCGTCCACCGCCTTGGTCTCCCGGCGAACCATCGCGGGTTCAAGCAGCCTCCCAGGAAGATGCACCCGTCCCACGGTGCCATGGTTGAGGCTGAAGTTGACAAGCTTATCAAAGCCAACTTCGTGAGGGAAGTTCAGTACCCCAAATGGCTGGCCAACATTGTGCCGGTCCGGAAGAAGAACGGGCAGATCAGAGTCTGCATCGACTTCCGCGATCTCAACCGCCACTGTCCGAAGGATGATTTTCCCCTTCCAGTGACAGAGCTGTTGATTGACGCTACGGCAGGGTTCCAAGCCCTCTCCTTCATGGATGGATACTCCGGATATAACCAAATCCGGATGGCCCCTGAGGATGAGGAGTTCACTGCCTTCAGGGCCCCCCAAGGTACCTTTTGCTACCGGGTCATGCCTTTCGGCCTGAAGAATGCAGGTGCCACCTATCAACGGGCGATGCACCGCATATTCAAGCCAATCCTCGGCACACTGGTGGAATGCTACGTTGACGACTTGGTGGTCAAATCGCGCCAGCGTCAGGACCATCTCAAAGATCTTGAGAAAGTGTTCGGCTTCCTCCGGTCTCGCTGCCTGAAGATAAACCCGTTGAAGTGTGCCTTTGGGGTCACCTCCGGAAAGTTCCTTGGATTTGTGGTAAGATACCGGGGTATTGAGATCGACCCAGAGAAAATCAGGGCGATTAGCCAGATGCCTCCCCCAGGTACTGTCCGGGAACTGCAAGGGTTCCAAGGCCACTTAGCCTATATACGCCGATTCATCGCGAATCTGGCCGGCAAGTGTAAGCCCTTTTCTCGGCTCATGAAGAAAGGTGCCACCTATGTATGGGATAAAGAGTGTCAGACCGCTTTCGAGGAAATCAAGCAGTACCTGCTTCAACCTCCGGTCCTGATGCCGCCCGTATCCGGGAAACCGCTGGTCCTCTATGTGACCGCCCTGGAACGGTCCCTGGGTGCCCTTCTCGCCCAGAAGAACAACGAGGGAACGGAGAATAGCCTCTATTGCCTCAGTCGCATGCTCCTCGATGCGGAAGTTAGGTATTCCCCCATCGAGAAGAGCTGCCTAGCGCTCGTATTTGCCGTACAGAAACTACGACACTACTTGCAGAACCATGAGGTACAGTTGGTTTCTCGGGTAGACCCGTTGAAATATATCCTGAGCCGACCTATGTTGACTGGCCGTCTAGCGCGGTGGGCTATGATTCTCCAGTAGTTCGACATCAGGTATGTGTCTCAGAAGGCCATCAAAGGGCAAGCATTGGCAGACTTTCTGGCAGCTCACCCGACCTCCGCGGATCAGCCGCTGGATCTAGGCTTTCCTGATGAGACCATTCTCTCGGTTGATCGAGCCGATCCATGCTGGCAGATGCACTTTGACGGTGCCTCCCGGATCCCCACCGGTAGAAGACTCGATAATCCTAAGCTCAACAGAGTGGGCTTGGGCATCGTCTTCATTACCCCGGAGCGAGCTGTGCTGCCATACTCGTTCCTGTTGTCAGAGGGCTGTACCAACAATGAGGCGGAATACCATGCCCTCATCACCGGCCTCGAGTTGGATCTCGAGATCGACGTGCCCCATCTGTGCGTGAAAGGGGACTCCGAGCTGGTCGTTAAGCAGATCAACGGCGACTATGTTGTCAGGAAGCCGGAACTTGTGCCATTGTTGGAGTGCACCCTCCTTCTGATGGCTTGATTCCCTTCTCGGCCAGAAATTGTCCATATTCCCCGGTCGCAGAACGGTCGAGCAGATGCTTTGGCCAGCCTTGCTGCGTCACTTGCAGAGCCTGAACAAGACAACCTGATCGTCCGCGTGACGCAGCGCAGGCTCATCGCTCCCGTTATCCCGGAAGAAGATCGCGGCCCGTTGGTAAGTAGTCTCACCACGGTTTCCCCTATGCTCGGAGCCCCGAGTACCCTAGATATGACAGTCGGATCAACCCCTGATTGGAGGACGCCTTTGGTTGAGTACCTCCAACATGGCATTCTTCCATCGGATCGGGCCGAGCGCGAGCGAGTTCGACGCCGCGCATCGCAGTTTGTCCTCCAGAGCAGTCCCGGCCTGGAGCAGATCCTCTACAAACGCGGGTTTGATGGTGTTCTCCTCCGTTGCCTTCAGGGAGTTGAGATCCCACGAGTCATGCAAGAGGTTCATGCTGGTTCATGTGGCGCCCACCAAACTGGACCGAAGCTGTCCCACCAGATTCGGAGGTTGGGATACTTCTGGCACTCCATGATCCATGACTGCATCGAGTATGCCAGGAGGTGCCATGCGTGCCAGGTTCATGCGAACTTTGTGCATCGGCCGCCGGAGCCTCTCCATACCACCAGGTATTCCTGGCCCTTTGCAGTCTGGGGTATGGACGTTGTGGGACCGTACCCGCCGGCGACAGCTCGCCAGTGCCGGTTCATTCTGACCGCCACGGACTTTTTCTCCAAATGGGCAGAGGCAATTCCGCTCAGAGAGGTCAAATCCTGTTCGATCACTGACTTCGCGACCTCCAACATCATTCATCGATTTGGAGTGCCTCACGCTATCCTCACGGATAACGGAACCAATTTCCAGGCAGTCGAGTTGAAGAAGTTGTACGCCAAGTATAACATTCGCTCGAACCATACATCTCGCTATCACGCACTGGCGAATGGACAGATCGAGGTGTTTAACAAAACCCTCTCTAACATTCTGCAAAAGATGGTTGGTCAGAACAAGAAGAGTTGGCCGGACAAGCTCCCCAACGCCCTCTGGGCTTATCGGACGACGACTCGCAATTCCACCCAGATGACCCCTTATTCCCTGGTGTATGGAGCTGAGGCCGTCCTGCCCATTGAGATCCAGTTGCCGTCCTTGCGCACTGCGGTCTACGACCAGCAAGCGCCGGACAGAGTTGCTGAAGCCCGTCTAGTCGAGTTGGAAGCACTGGACGAGAATAGACTCCGCGCTTTGCACAACTTGGAGAGGCATCAAAGCAGAATGGCTCGAGCTTTCAATAAGAAGGTTCGCCTCCGCTCCTTCCTGCAGGGTGATCTAGTGCTAGCCCTGAGAGCACCGATGATCCCCGGCAGGAAGCCGCCCAAGTTGGAGCCCAAGTGGGAGGGACCTTTTGTTGTCCACAAGGTCTATCCCAATGGCGCGTACTCCCTAGCGACTATGGATGGTGAGCGTGTCACTCCTCCCACCAATGCTAGGTTCCTCAAGCAGTACTTTGTCTGAGTGTGCCAACGTCCTGCACGACGTTAAACTGCATTCGTCCAGGCTACAAGACGTTAAACTGTTCAGCATTCGTCCGCGCTGCAAGACGTTAAACTGCCAAGTGCCACGTCCTGCACGACGTTAAACTGCATACGTCCGCGCGGCAAGACGTTAAACTGCCAAGCACCATTCGTCCAAGCTACAAGACGTTAAACTGTTTAGCATACGTCCTGCACGACGTTAAACTGCATTCGTCCAGGCTACAAGACGTTAAACTGTTCAGCATTCGTCCGCGCTGCAAGACGTTAAACTGCCAAGTGCCACGTCCTGCACGACGTTAAACTGCCTACGTCCAAGCTGCACGACGTTAAACTGCCTAGCATATCGTCCGCGCTGCAAGACGTTAAACTGCCGAGTTTTTCGTCCAACATGACGTTAAACTGTACTACGTCCGAGCTACAAGATGTTAAACTGTTCAGCATTCGTCCTGCATGACGTTAAACTGCCTCTCAAGAACTACGTGCGGCTTGATTCCCATCCTTATGGGATACGTAGGACCGCCTGAACATTCATGTTTCAGGCCCAGCCCCATCCTTCGGGAATTTCCGTCCCATCTCGGGCCCTTGGCCCAGTTGCCCCCGGGTGTGCGGAGTATGGTGTGAGCGCGGGGCTATGCCCTCATTCACGTCGGTTTGCTCGTCACGTTGTACACCCCCCCACGTTTGGGGATGCCTTCTGCTCCTCCCTTCCTTTTTTCTCTCTTTTCGTCCTGCATGACGCTAAACTGCACTTTAAGAACTACGTGCGGCTTGATTCCCATCCTTATGGGATACGTAGGACCGCCTGGACATTCATGTTTCAGGCCCAGCCCCATTTCCCGGGAATCTCTATCCCGCGTTGGGCCTCTGGCCCAAGTTCCCCTTCTTTTTGTGCGAGGCGTATCGCGTGAGCGGGGGATTATGTCCTCATTCGCGTTGGTCTACTGGCCGCGCCGTACGCCTCCCCCCGTGTGTGGGACCACCTCACACCTCTCATCGTCCTGCATGACGTTAAACTGCCTCTCAAGAACTACATATGGCTTGATTCCCATCCTTATGGGATACGTAGGACCGCCTGGACGCCTGTGTTTCAGGTCCAGCCCCGTCTCTTGGTTGATCACGGGGATCTGCCCTCTTTTGGTTGCTCTCAGGGTGAGTCCTCCGACCCTTCCCGGTGATCTGTTAACATGTTTTGGGTACTTCGGTCTATGACTCGTAGTGTCAGATTCAATCCTGACGAGTCCTGTGTTGCTTGTCAGGCCTCGCGCTTCCTCTTGTTCGAGCCTTCACTCAAAGGGATCCTCGTTAGCGGTTTGGGTACGATGCCTCAGTGCTCTCCTACCGCTCCGGGTCGATTTACCGGCGGGTCTTGGGCCGCAAATCGATATGAATCCTGCGATTGAGCGGTCGATGCTCGTTTGCTTGCCCCGTCTTAGGCTGACGCGATCGGATGTTGTGTTGCGAATATGGTCAGCAACGTCCTTGATCGCCATGTCGGCTCTTTCAGGCTATGAACATTGGTTGCGGAGTCCTCATCACACTCCGCCTTTGTGCGTTGTAGTGGAATCTCGACACTCTCTTCATACTGACCTCCAGTACACCTCTACACGTTAGGCAGACCAACCAGGGTAATGATGTCGTTCGAGGCTCCCATGATCTGAGCACCAAGGATATATGTGGATGTCCTCCCTAAGGGCCATGCGTAGCTGGACCCTCGTCCCCATAAGGAGGAAGGAGTCGCCCGAACAATCGCGTTCTGGGCCCAGTATATCTGGAGGCTAGCATCTCTGCCCCTCGGGTGATGGACATACGCAGGCCCCGATCCCAAGACTCTTCTCTTGGAATCGTGCGTGACCGCAGGGCTGGGTATGTTCTCACCTCCGCCGTGTCTGCCGCACCGCAATAAGCGGGTTCCTCCATGGTCCGAGCCACACGACCTTAAACTGTGTTGTCTGGTCCTACCACACGACCGTAAACTGTGATCGTCTTGGCCGCCCGACGAGAAACGGCACTGCATCGTGATGTCCTCCTCAGGGGACACTCATGTTGGGCGCTGGTTAATAACCACGCCATTCATCAATGCCTTCCGTGGCTTGATTATTGTGGCGACGCCAGAGATTTCTCAATCACAGGAATGTCGCCGCACAAAGAAAAACCATTCATCTTTAAGGACAAACAAGAAATATCAAATGCCGCTCCTTCTGTGTGCGAGGGTCAGACCCGCACTCTTCCCAACGTTGGTGCCCGATTGTGTTGCGCCGCGCTTCAAGAACTACGTGTGGCTTGATTCCCATCCTTATGGGATACGTAGGAACGCCCGGATGTTTGAAACTTCGGGTCCAGCCCCCCACCTCTTAGAGATTCCCCCTTCTCTGGGGAATCCTCCGCCTTCAGGTCACCCTCAAGGCGTGTTCCCCGACCCCTTGCAGTGGTCCACCGGTGTCAAGAGTACTCTAGTTTATTGCCAGGAGGGTCAGGATCCGCTTGGTAAGGTTTCCTCCACTTTTCAGGCTTCGTGCTCCCTTTCATTCGGACCCATCATCCACGCCCTGGGTGGAGCCCCCGTGAACGGTTCGGACACAATGCCTCAGTGCTCTCCCACCGACTCGGGCCGGTACCCCCAATGGCCTCGGGCAGCAAATCGATATGAATCCTGCGATTGAGCGGTCGATGCTCGTTTGCTGCCTCATTCCACCAATGGTTAGTGCGATATTGATGCTGCTTTTCCGCCACGGTCGGCAGTACTCCCATATCGTTACTCCGGTGCCCCCAGTCCTTGAGTGAATGGCCGCATGATTCACATTTTCCACCTCCCATTCTGACCAGGCGAAACCTCGACACTCTTGACACTATCCCTCAGTGGATCTTCGCATACCCAGGGGATATGACCACGATGTGGCGTACTTTGAGGTCCTTATGGTCCGAGCTCTAAGACCTTAAACTAAGATCTCCCCTTATGGTCCGAGCTCTAAGACCTTAAACTAAGATCTCTCCTTATGGTCCGAGCTCTAAAGACCTTAAACTAAGATCTCTCCTTATGGTCCGAGCTCTAAGACCTTAAACTAAGATCTCCCCTTATGGTCCGAGCTCTACGACCCTAAACTAAGATCTCCCCAAACGGGGTTCTACGTCCTGCATGACATTAAACTGCACTCTCAAGAACTACGTATGGCTTGATCTCCAGCCTGATGGAGTACGTAGGAATTCTCGGGCATCTCAACTCGGGTCCAGCCTCAGGGATCGTTAAGTCCCGCCCCTCCTCGTCGCCGGCCGTCTGGCCTGACTTCGGGTAGAGTGGTGCAGTTGTGATATTCTCCCCGATTCAGCTCGGGATGCCCCATTGCAATGATGGGAAGTGACGGTTTCCTCGTCAAAGAGGTGCTGTCTGAGAATTGGGGTGATTCACGGCCAGATTAGTGCATCCGCCTTATACGCTTTCCCCACGGTGGCGCAATTCTGAGAGCGTTGGATTCTGTCCGAACAATCGTCACTTCGCCCCACGCTTCGCATGCCCTGTTGATCTGGATTTCCACCCTTGTGTCTGAAGGAACCCCAAAGCGGTATTCATGATGACATGTGGTCCGCCTCCTGCAATATGAATGATGACCTTCGGTCCGTCTATTGCAGTTGTTATGGTCGATCCACTGTCCGCCTACCGTCTTGGGCATTTCCTGGAAGGCTGACCGTTGTGGATGTCTGGATTCGGGACACGCGATTCACCCTTTCTCATTTCCCTATGTTCGGATAAAATATCAACGCCCCTAGCATTGTCCCGCTCGTGTGTTGGAACAAGTTGGGGGGATGATACATTGATTAGGTCTGAGGTCTCCTTTCCTAGGAATGACCTCCCTCTTTTCTCCAGCAATCCAGGCCCAACTATGGATGCCTGATGCTTGGTTAACGCTCCCGCAAGACAGTGAATTGTGGTTGAGCATGTTAAGCCAAAAGATGCAGATAAATATATTGGTTCATACAAATGGATCAAGGTAGCAGAAGAAAAATGTTCTGACAGTGGCAAAACAAAGCCCCTAGGGATTAGCGTGATGAATGAGTCTCTCTAACGCCGCTACCCTTTGGCTGGCGGCCTCCAGGGCTGCTTCTCGCTCTCTGCGTGCCCTCTCCTCGTCGGCGGTCGCAGCACGCAGTTCGTCGATTCTGGCCTGTGCACGCTCCCGCTCGACCTGAATTGTGACCATCTGTTGGCCCGCCTCCGTCAGCTGTACCTGGGCATCAACCAGCTGGGCTGCTAGTTGCTCCACAAGCTCGGTACATGTTGCGACGAAGGCCTCCTTCTCTGCCGCCTGCCCTTCGAGGCGCCGGACTTCCTGTTCCGCCGCGAGGAGCGCCCGCGTGCTCTCCGACATGTCCCGACTTTGTGTGACGTCGGCACGCCGGCAGCTCTCGTGCATCTTTTTGGCCATGAAATCACGGACTGTAAGATGGAGGCGTTGAGCATCAGCTCCCCCATCACACAGGAAGCGCAGCCAGGTTTGAAGTGATCCCATGCGCCCCAGCCACTCCGATGGGTCTCGCTTGAGGAAGCGCTGGATGCACTTCCACCCCCTGCGGCGCGTTATCCGGCTCTCCTCGACCGCCTCCGCGTCCGAGTCGTCCATCTCCTCGGGGTCGGCAGGCCGGTAGGCAGGGAAGGCAGCCAGCAGGTCTGCTGCAGGGTCCGCCCCTGGGAGGTCCTCATGAGGGATAGGTTCCCCAACATCTGGGCGACCTTCTTCTCTCTCCCCAGCGGCGCTGACACCCTCGTCAGCCCCCGACCTCTCTCCGATGTCAGCACCGCCGGCGTCCGCAGCCCCCTGATCAACAGTTGGTGGGGCCGGCTCGGTTTGGGAAGTCTGTTCTGGAGCAGGCGGCATGTCCACCACTGGTCCACTCGTAGATGGCCCGGGTTCGGCAACCCGACGAGCCTCCAGTGTTGAGATCACTGTGCGGGGCATGCCATGGTTAGTCACGGATCGTCAACGGTAGGCACCAGCAGTAAAGCAAGGAGACTTACGGGAGGTCAGAGCGTCATCTTCCGCTATCCCCGCCGCCGCAGGAACAGTTGCAGCAGGGGGACCTTCCGCGCCTGTCAATTCGATAATGGGTGCCTGCCCCCCGCCTTGTCCTACTGGCGCCCCTCCTACTCCCGCTGAGGACGCCTGACCAACATCCGTGCGCTCCTGAGAAAGATGGAGAAATGGGTTAGAAGCTGCATAAGAGAATGGATGAAGCAGATTGAGTAGGGATAGAAGCGGACCTCGAGGAGCTCGGTGACATCAACATTGTCAGAGCCGGCCACCTCGCCGCTCTCCCGCGGACTCCCCTGATGGGATCTTCCCTCGGAGCCTTCATCCTCCCCCATCTCCTCCTCTTCCTCGGAGTCGTTGTTACTGTCGTCTTCTTCCGGCGGCATCTGTTCTGGAGCGGGCTCTAGACCGAGCATCACCTTCACCAGAAGGGATGGCTCTGCACGCTGACCACGTTGGCGCGCGTAATCTTCCATGGCCATCAGATACGCATACTGCCGGTTGAAGTCCACCCTGTCGGCAATATGGAGGCGCCCGACCTCTGGCAGATGGATTCCTTCTCTGAGAATCTTTCGCCAGATGGCGTCGGTCCCCAGTGACTGCCGCAGGGTCATCCAGGCCGACCACAGCGCCAGGAAGACTGCATCGTGGGAGGGTTCGAGCAGACGTCTCACCTGCTTCCCAGGCCGCTCTTCGACCACCGCACGTGCCCCCTCTCTGGGCGCTGAGGTCGTGGCGGCAGCTCGCGATGTGCCCGCCGCCGAAGTCCCTGCTCGCGCCGGCTCTGCTGCTTGGCGCGCCTCCGTTCTCCCCCGTGTGGCGGCGCCTCGCCTCCTTCCTTGACGCCCGGTCTCCGCACGGGTAACCTCGAGCCGCCGAACTGGCTTCCGTAGAAGCCCCTCGGGGTAAGCGATGGCCCATTGTTCGGCGTACTCGGTTGCCAAGCCTGCGTCAACCCCGGTAGGAGGGAGAGTGATTACGTCGCCAGAGCCGAAAGCGGCAAACATCAGCCACATCTGTCGAAGGACCCAAGGGTTCGTCTCCTCCCGGACAGCAGTGAATACCCTCTTCGGCATCCGTTGAAGGCACCCGAACTACCTGGCGAACCGGTTGGCACGTAAGGCTCGCAGATCACCTTCCCGTCGATCCGAGCCACGAGCACCCCGCCCCGCATGTTCAGGAAGTATTCATGCTGCTCCAGCGGACCCTGCCTGTTGTCGATCATCTGGCCGACGGGAGTGGGGAACGGACTGAAGTTGAAATTGGCATGATTGCCAATCCGAATCCTCACGCCCTCCTCACTTAGGGTCATCGGAGCGACCCCCGCGATGTTCAGCAGGGAGGGTCGCAGGCCGTTCCCCGGAGGAATGATGGCGTTCGGAAATGTGTACCCACCAAGGTGAGCAGCCACCCAGCCGTGGAAGAACTGAAAGGGCCCACAGATCCTTCGTGGCGACCCCCCTCGTGAGATGCGTCCCAGGATGGCATACAGCCTCGCCAGCACTGGGACCCCGAGGTTGTATCTTTTGTTGGCGGCCATAGCGCCCGCCACCGCCAGTGTCGCCGGGCAAACGCCCATTCTCGCGTCCCGCACTGGCAGGAGCCACCCACTCAGAAAGGCGGCCAGGAACGCCGCATACCGGACATTTGGGTCCCGGGCCTCGATGACGCGGTACCCCCATGAGCGGTAGTCGCCCGTCTCCAGGACCCGCCAGTACGACCCGTTCCGGCTCCTCTGAGCTGCGGTCGGGCACCGCTTCCCCCTGCCTGGCATCTTGACCACTGGGTCATGCTCCAAGAACTGGCCGAACCACTCCTTGTAGGCTATGTCCTTCTGGAAGTCCTTGACCCCGAGCCGCTCTGTAGCCAGGTCCAGCAGATGCCACGTCAGGATGGGAGTCCGTGACCTGTCACCCCAGGTGTTCCTCGGAGGCAGGAACTCATCATACTGGTAGCCCTCCAGCAGGATACCTCCGATGCAGTGGATGTCCCAGAGACCGATGCCGACCTCCCCATGGTGAAGATGGAAGGTGTTGGTATCCGAGGACCAGCAGGTGAACAGCTCCGGCCCGAGCTCGGACTGCTGGTAGAAGTGGAACTGCGACGTCCACACCGCCTCAAATAGGCCGATGTACCGCAGCTCCTCTGCGAAGTGATCGCAAGTGTGGCGTACCCAGAACGCCCAGGCCCACTCGCTGGTGAAATTTCCCCCAGACCGCAAGTCCCAGTCCTTCAGCCAGCCCTTGGTGTCGTCAGTGACACTCTGGCGATATGTGCTCGAGTAGAGGGCTGGAGAATTCTCCGCAGTAGGCTCAGCCCCGTCAATGGTTCGCGTCCTCGGGTTCAAAACATAGACGTCCAAGTGCCTGGACTCCCTGGCAGGATGCCCATTGTTGGTGATGTTATAGCGGGGAAGCTCGTCCTCCCGAGTCACCCAGGTCCGTGGCGCATCAACCTCGAACCCTGGCACCGGAACCTCATCTAGGATGCCGAAGTTCCAGAGCGGCAGGTTGTCCGACAGTGGATATGTCTTCTGGGCCGGCGTCAGCAAGTCGAACAGGGATTGATTGTTGGAAACAATCTCCTTGGCTCCGTAAACCTCCTCGTTCGTCGCCATCTCAGCTCTGCGAGTGGCGGCATCCCTCTCATTTCCTTGATGCGCGGCCATCTCAGAAGTTTCGGGAGTCGTGCGGGTTAAGGGATGAAGCGTGCGGGATCGGACGAGGCTGGTAGAGAAGTTTGAAGGTTGGCGCGCAATCCAAGTGGACGGCGCGCAATTGGGAAGAATGTCGCGCAAAGTTCCGGGTTTTCGTGCAAAGACAGGCGAATTCCGGATGGTTTTGCGCGCCGATCGGGCGAATCTCGCGACCAGAAAAGGCAATTTCGCGCACGAGAGCATTGAATATTATCGCGCGGAAGGCCTGTGTACGGAACGCGGGACCCTGGACCCCTATTTATAGACGAGGCCGGGATTCCGCGCCGCGCGGAACGCTCGATTGCGCGACCGCGGCGGCGAATTGCGCGCCCGGCGCCCCTTTTTGCGCGCATAAGTCCCGCGCAGCCCAGGACTTCGGCATTCCGGCGTCTCCCTCGGAACCCGATCGTTGCGACCTCTCGCCGATCAGATTCCGAGGGGGGGCTTTTGTAGACGCCGGAAAAGTCCGTTTCTCCCAAACGAAGCTCCGGATGCGGAAAGCGAAGTGATATTTGGAGTCAGAGGCACGTTCCGGAGGGCCCGAAGGACTTGCGCGAAATTTCAGAGGCCCGCGCGCAAAGGTGAGTCGCGGCGCGCAATCCTCCCGGGATGCGCGCAATGCGCTGGGCCGGCGCACTATTTTTCGCGCCCGTGGCCTGCGCGGCTCCCTTGCGCGCTGGGTCCTGATTCCGCGCCCGCGAAGGGAATTCCGCGCCCGAGACCGGATTCCGCGCCCGGGGTTGCCTATAAATATAAGGCGACCCCCGACGTTTTGAAGGTTTCCAGAATCCGAAGCGTCGCTCGTTCGCGCAATCCAACCCCTTCCGCGCGCAATGCCGATCTTCAGGTAACCTCCTTTCTTTCGCGCAATAGAGCCTTGGGGTTCTCCTTCGCGCGCAATCCCCTTGGCTCATTTCCTTTGAGTAATCCTTAACCCGAAGGCCTTTGCGCGCAAAAGAAGCCTCTTGCGCGCAATTGCCCCCGGGTGCGCGCAATCCAGCCCGATTGCGCGCACCCCCCATTTTCAAAGTGGCCATTCGTTAGAGAATGAGCCGTTGCCCCCGCGAGCTGTCCGAAGCCCGGTGCGCGCAATCTCAATCATCCGCGCGCAAAGGGCTGGCCCGATTGCGCGCCAGCCTGCCATTTTGCGCGCCGACCTGCTGTTTTGCGCGCAAGGCTTCCCTTTTGCGCGCAATCCGCCAGGGTCGCCCCCCTTGACCCCCTGAGGGTACCCGCCTGCGTGGCGCCCGATGATCTTCATCCTGGGTGCCCGCACCGTGCGTTGTCTTTCCGTGCGGCCCTCCAGGCTTGTGCGAAGTGACACAGACCCATCGGCGGCAACCAACGTCCAGCATGACGTTAAACTGCACAAACGTCCCGCATGACGCTAAACTGCATCCGTCCAACATGATGTTAAACTGCACCACGTCCAAGCTGCACGACGATAAACTGCCTAGCCCCTATCGTCCGTGCTGCAAGACGTTAAACCGCCAAGCACCTTCGTCCTCAACACACGACGTTAAACTGTACTTCGTCCGGCAAGACGTTAAACCGTCCGCTTCGTCCTTAACACACGACGTTAAACTGTACTTCGTCCGGCAAGACGTTAAACCGTCCGCATCACCCGATCCCGTGCCTCGCACGCAGGGTCCCCCCCCCCCGGTTTGGATGTGGCCCCCACCCGCTCGTCTCTGCAGGGATGTCGGGATTTCCCCTTTTTAGGAACGATTTAATGGGAGCGGCTTTTCCCTACGGGGGTAGGGTATTACAAACCCCTAGTTTCTTGTGGGGGGATGCACATGTGTATCTCCATTGCGCTCCCCCACTGCCAAAGCCAGTAGAGGGTGTGACTGGGATCGAGGTGTCTCCTACTTTCGGTCCAAGTCCCTTCCAACTGAGTTTTGCCGCATCCGGGCTGCCTCAAGTGCGTAAGTCCTGACAGAATGAACTACGTGGACTTTGATACCTGTCTTCTAAACAGGGTACGTAGGAAACCTCCCTGAGGTTCAAGCCCACCACCTGGTCGTCCCGGTCGTATTCACGTCGGTTCGTCCATCAGTGGACCCCTCCAGGGTTCACGCTTGCGTCGATTCACCTATGAATCCGCCCCTGTGGGAGACTGCTCGTGTGTATCTCCACTGTGCCTCCCCACATCCCCTTTTTCCATCTCTCCTTTTATCGTCCATCATGACGTGAAACTGTGATCCACCCGGCCGTTCCATCCCCCTCTGTGCGAGGTGGTTCGGTTCAATCCTCCGCCCGGCGGCCTCGACCCCTTCGTGAGTCGGCTTGCCGACGTCCAGCATGATGTTAAACTGTATACCCGAACTACGTTGACTTTGATCCGTGCTAACGCGCGATACGTAGGAAGCCCCTACGGGGTCCAAGCTCTTCACTCCATCGTCCATCCTGATCCTTACCCGGGCCGCCACATCCCGGTGGGGTCATGCCACTTCTCTCCACTCCACATCATTTGGGAAGCCGCCCATGCGCTGACCCAGCGTCGGAGGTTCCCCGCAAGGGGTTCTGTCATCTGATCCACTCTTCGTGTTGATCGGTCCGATGCTGTCCCCGCTGGACGTTAAACTCGCGGCATACCCCGTGTTAAACATGGGAAGCTGAGGAAAACCTCAGGGGACACAGTTCCCCGCACCCAGTGCGGGATGCCTCAGTCCATCATGCCTTCGAGAAGCCCTATTAGAGACGGAAGACAAACGTGCAGAGCCGCAGTGTTACAACACGCCCCCAGCACCCAGAGCCACCCGGCCTTCTCACCGCAGGTTGCTGCCCCGACCAGACTCCTTGGAGCGTCCGGGCGGAAGCAGCGTAATTAACCGGTGTCCATGAAGATATGGCGCCGGGAACGAGATTCACGAACATTCTTAAATCTATGAGGGAGACCCGGATTAGGCGACGAGTTCCGAGGAGACGTCCAAGGAAGGAGGAGCCGACATCCCATCATCCCGGTTTCGATCAAGGAGCAGACGCCCCTGAATAAGGGACGGATGCCGCCCGCCTTTGGAAAGCGGGACTGCGGGACCACAAGCCGCGCGCCCATCCCCTCGGGTTGATGGGTGCACGCGCGAACGCGTCCTGGCGGAACAGCGTAACCCGACGCACATCCGCACTGAAACAATTATATTGTGATATTCAAGGATCTTATATACTTTTATAGAAGTAAAAATTCTTTTACTTCACCCAATGTGAGTTTTTAGAGCTTTCAACTACAGTAGGACATTCATGTGAGTTGATAAGGTCTAGTAATTAAAGACCAAAAATAGTTGATGTGTTTATGAGATAGATCTATTCTAGGATTAGAAGAATAATGAATTCAATTTCATTTATTAGTGATATTGCGAGATTTTTAGGATGACTACCCCAAATAATTCTCAATAATTTAACCAGTGGGAGATGAATAGTTATATATAGACATTTTTCATAGAATGAATATGAGTTTATTACCTTTATATCTCATAAAACCTATAAAATTATTGGTTTTGAATAATTAGTTTGGGGATTTGAATAACAATTGTTTTATTTAACTATGTGTTTTACCATGGGAAACACTACATTAATTGACCATGAAATATAAAAATATCTTGTAGTTATTCATTAAATATTATCTGATGAATTAGGTTACTATGAGAAATAAATATCCTCAACCTCACATTAGTGACCCATTTGATCAATTAAATGGAGAAAAGTGGTTATGAATGATCAATTTGAGATAAAATAAATCACCAGTTAAGGGTGATGGAGAGAGAAATTCCAAATAATGATTTTGGAAGTAGGGTCAATTATTATGAATTCTTTGTAATGTAATTTGGGGTTTCTAATACTCATATTTTTTATACCCTTGATTAATTTTATATTATATTTATTCATTGAATCAATTTTCCAATATTTGTGGATGATATCCCGATTAATTCTGGATTGGAGGGGGATTAGGGAAGATATTTGGGATTTTTATAGATATTTTTAAAATTAACTTTTATATGAAAAGATATCTAAATGTTAGTTTTGGATTCATTAAATAATGTTCAATGGATTTGTTAAATATTTTAATGTTATTTTAGTTAACATAGAAATAATTATATAAGTTATTTCGTTGGAGTGACATTATAATGTTTTTAATATTTGGAGTTTCCTTGGGTTTTTAGGCTACCATTGTTACTTTATTTAATAATTTTCATGGTTATCGTCACTAATGATAATGTTTAATCAAAATTATGTGATCCTCTAGTGGGGTGAGAAGTCATAGGAATCATTCAAAGAGATAAAGAGAAGGTTGGCTTCCATGCCATTGTTGATATTATCTAAATCAAATTATGGGTCTTCATCTAGAGATAGATCATTATTTGATCTCATAAAAGGGAATAATGGGGTAGTGTATAGATCAAGGTAACTAATAATACATGGGATGAACTATCACATATATGATCTAGAGACAGAGACAACTCTTTGTGTGTTAAAGAGATGATGAAATTACCTATTTGGTGAAAGGATCATGGTGTATTTAGGCCATAATGTCATATATATATATATATTTCTATCAATGGGTTTTTAACTTGAAGAAAATAATATTGGTTCAATTGTTTCAAACATTCACCATTCAAGTACCTTATAAATTTGATAAGTGTAATGTTGTAAATAATTCCTTGAGTACAAAAAATCATTCGGTGAAAGAATCAGAGTGTCAATGATAACTAATGGGATTAATGGTATATATATATCTATATACCTTAGTGGAGGAATAAAATACGGTGTTACATTGGATTGATGTCACTTATATACTTTTAGGAAAAGTTAAGAAAGAAAAAATGATTAATAATGGATGAAATAATATTGGTGGCATATCAAATGGTGGATAGATAATTTAATGGAACTCACTAGTAAGTAGGTTCTTACACTATTTACAGGATGGGTTTGGGGTTCCCTTAATCATTAAGGTGTATAAATTGGATTCATGACTATATTTGGATAGTTATATAAGAGAGTTCATGATGTATAATGGCATTTGGTGATAGTTATCATTGAAATTACTAAATATAAATACAACAAAATATATTTCTTACTGATTGACTTATCAATATGTGAATTTCGTACTGATTGACTTATCAATATGTGAGGGTAGATCATCAGTGAATCATGGGTATTTTAAAACCTATTTCTATATTGTCTTGGAAATGGGTGGATATATTCATTTTTTTCAAGGTTGGTGTACCTATAGCACTATTGAAAAAAATTATCATAGATATCATAGATTTACTCAAGAATTTGTATAATTTATTAACCATTCAAGAAAAATTCCTTGTATAATTTCTAGGTAAAATTAATATGAAGGATATGGTTTTTGTTAATAATGTTCCTTCAAATATCATTTCATATATAGTCATATAGTTTAAATTAAGGTTTTCTTTAGAACTATATATCGTTAATGGGTACCCAATTAACGATTATTATATCATCCTATAAAACATTGAACTTCACAATGGACCATAGATTCATTAGAGGACATTCTTCGAGCTTGTATAATGGATTTATAAACATCATTAGAAGATTATGTTTCTATCATATAGTTTTGTAAAATAATAAATAAAAATCATTCATTTAGTTGTATCTATTTAAAATGGTGTATTAAATTCCATATAGATTGCCCTTGCGTTGGGCAGATGTTTGAACAATATCTCTCTTTGGACATAGTTTTGTACATAAGATGAAGGACCAAATTTATCTTTTTAGGAAGTGATTGATGAAATCTCAGGCATGGTGGAAGTCTTATGATATATTTTGATTATAAACATCTGAGTTTTTAGTTGGAGATCGATTAATTTTTTGAGTGTCACCAAGGCCAGGTCATCGAAAAGTTAGGAATTAAAGAACGTTAAAACCTCATTATATAGATAAATTCAATATTTTTGAGCTAATTGGAGACTTGTATTATCATTTAGATCATCTATAAAATTAAACGCCAGTGCTTGAAGTGTTTTATGTTTATTATCTAAGGAATAATTACCAAATCTATCTCATGATCATCATTATGAAAACATTTACTTAGGACTGAATATGGACTTTATTGGAATGGTATTCAGGATAATTGATTGGTCGGAGAAGTTTTTGAGAAGATAAATATGTCCATTTGTGTTAGAATTGTGGCAGAATAGGTTGATTTATGAGATTAATTTATAGAGAGAAGATTATATATGGAAATAATGTTTAGTTTTTTATGGATAATGGATTAAAATTACTTATTAGGGACAAACAGTCTTATAATATGATGGGTTGTGATACTTTAAGCCTATTCAGTCAGTCCCCTTTAAGTTTTGATGGTTTTGGACTGAAATTTATTATTTTGGGGGAGGTTAGGGAAATCGAATAGTATAATACTTAGTTTTAAAGATCATATGTTGTAATATGAAAGGGGAAAAATTAGGTTAGACACATCTGTATAGGTATGCGCATTATTCTAGAGACCATGGAGCATAACCATGCGAGTTAGGATTCATAGAAAAGTGGCCTATATGATTAAATTCATGGCATCCAAGACTATATGTCCAAACCATTCATATTAGGTACTTGTTTTCTATTTTTTATTTTTTAACACACAAATTAATATCTTCAAACCCTTAATTACACACTATTACGAATATAGATGGACTTGGGGCCCATTAAGAGTGATTTTTGGGCTTCTTCACTATGGAATAATGTAATTCTACCAATGATGGATCATTGTTTTGAAAAATTAAATATTATATCTCTAAAATATTATTGAATCTTCAATATTTCACTTTTTATTCTTATTTCCCTAAGTATATCTATATTAAATAGAGATTTGTGATAATTAAATTATTATATATTAGATTCTAAATGGTAGATTCATGGTAACGAACATTTTTTCTAGGATTGGATAGAATAGATCACAATAATTGATACTTGATCTAATTTTTTTTGATGATATTTAGTCATTTTTCCTTAATGGTATGTGAATCCCATTAATTCATTGGTGGATAAAAATTTATAATGTCGCGACCCGTCCCCTAGGACCCATGCCGTGACTACCCCATGCCTACCTTCCATAGGGCAGGGGATGGAGACTAGCACCTGAAAGGCATATCCCAATAATGGGAAGGCATTTCCTTTAAACCTGTACAAACACACGGTCCTAGAACACAACAAGAAGAAACTGTGAAGTAAACTGTTGTAATAATAGTGTACTGAATGTAAATGGGCCGATATACCAGCCCAAATGGAAAAGTACAAGTACAACTAAAAACTAAAAAAAATAGTTGAAAGGTGAAAAACAACTCTTGGATCGTCCATCAAGGATCCTACTAGGTGGGTAGGAACATCTCATGATCATTAGTCCCTATGTCACGTCACACAAATGGCCTTCCTCTAAGCACCGTCTAGTCCTGCCTCCCCCAAACCTCAGCCCAGCTTCTCATCATCTGCACAAGACACAACAAGGTGTGGTCGAAGCCCCTGTGTATGGGTGAGTATAAAAATACCCAATAGCAACTCTGAGACCCCCAATGGTCTCTCTTAATTCCACATTAGAAAACCAAAAAGTATGATCTCAATCATAAATCACAATGAAATAGACACATCTCAAAAAGTGTGTCATCTCAAACCGGGTTTTTAGTGAAGCATAGAAGTACATATGATTAGTCATAAAGCTAGATCATCTTATTCCATCATGAGGCACTACATCTGACCATACAGAGTTTTACCCACATAGGTTGGATAGGTACAAAACCCTGCAATGATCCACACAAGATCCAATCAGACCAGAGTCAATGGGTAACTTACCACCACTGACACACAGAGGATCTGACCCACATAGGATCGGTATGCGCTGAACCACACGGGATCGCTGAGTGCTGACCCAAAAAATATCTGAACCACATATGATCAGTATCCCCTAACCCACACCGAAACGCTATGAACTGAACTCCATATGATCTCTCTCCAACCTTCGCCACACTGCCCGCCATAGGATTCCTCGCACCTGGTGTGTGTGAGTTCCATAGAATCTACCCTCGAGATATCATTAATACATATACCGTGACTAAACTCCACAAAGTTGTAACCCAATGTACCTACATGTCGTAAGGGTTCCAACACGACATTGCGTCAATCAGATGCCCGATCTATTAGTTATAAGATTTTTAGTTTTGGGGGCCCAATAGGATTTGGGTTCGATCCAACTTGGTTGTACTAGAACTGTCTCCAAAAATCAATATAAGTATATCAAAAGGACCATCTTGATCGAAGGGTCTCAACACCCATACGGATCATCAAATGGACGTCTGGTTCTCAATATATTTTCCTTTAGGTGCTTCGGGCCCCGATTGGGTCCGGTCAGACCCAGTTGGACCATCCCGGCCTGAGCTGGCCTGGGCTGGGCTGTGGTGGGCTTGGCCTGTTGGGCTGAGGTCTAGCTCGGCCTGCAAGGGGGCGGCCTACAGAGGTGGCCAAAACCACAAATGGTGTCCACCAAAAGGGAAGTTGGGCCGGCATAGGGCACGACCCGCAAGGTGGCGGCTTGACCTACATGGGGGCGGCTCGACCACGTAGGTTGTGGCCTCCGAGAGATCATCTCGTCCACTATCCTCCTAAGCTGGAAAGGGGGGGTCCCCTACCCGTATCCCAGAAGGCCTAGTGACAATTTGGTTTCGTGAAATGGTGGCTCCATGTGCACGCCGCCTGGTCGCCGCAAAAACCGAAGATGGCACAGGTTCAGCCTCTTCCGTGGATTCTGCTCATCGGTAGTGCGCTGGTCGTGCTGCCTCCATGTCTTTGGCCGACCGATGTGTCGGTAGCCTCCTCTATCTACCACGGCTGATGAGCCCTGGCCCTCTGCTCAATGCTGGCTTGCGATGGTTTTCCCTACCTCCTCCATGGCCGTCTGGTGTCGGCCGTTCTGATGGCCACCTCATCTTTGTGACATGTCCTCCTCTTGCAGTGTGTGTCGGCGCACACCTTCTTCGTAGCCGGTCGGTGTCACTGTGCCGGAGGTATTCCACAAAGAACGCAAGGGTGTAGAAAAAGTAGTGGAGGGTCTAGGTCGGGTTCATTAGGCCTAAGACCTCTATGTTATCTTTTAAACAAGATGGAGGATACATGGGTTCAATTAAATTCACTTGAAATAAACAAGCATTGAACCACTACCTTGTAAACCCACTGGAGAGCGTCTGTGTATGAAGGTTGATCATGTTCTTCATTCCCGCAACAAATTCCCAATGACGGCACTCATACGTCATCCTTCGGTTCGTGGTTCGGGGTCACCTGTCACCTCCCACTGCATTCAGCCCCGTCCACTAAGGTTTTGGCATCATGAGACTCCTTAAACACTTTGCTTCTTGGCGAAGTTGTGGAGAAACCACTCCCCATGATCCATATAAATAGGAGAGGGAATGGTAAGTAACGATGCATGGAATTAATGGGGGCATTTATATTTGGTACTTTCCTAATTCCCCAACTTTGTTGTTACTTGTATTGAAGGGTTGATACATTTATTAGCTTGACTCATCATTGGCCCCACGCGCCACTTATCCTTTGGAGGACAAGAAAGAAAATAAAATAATAATGCTATTTTATTTTATTTCTGTTAAAAAGTACCAAAACATAATATTTTCTCCAAACCCACTATAGTTAATGTAAATTCTCCCTTAACCAAATAACGTTGTTGTGGATTCAACAGTTCCCTTATATTTTTAATCCAAGAACCGGTTCAAATGTTAGAAAATTCCACTCACACATTTATAGAACTAATATTAAAAAAAATAAAATAAAATAATAATATTTACAATATACCCGCACTGGTTTAGGTTACTCTCCAAATAAGGAGAAAACAACCCAACAAATGCAACGACACTCTCGGATTTTCAATCTAAGTTAATATTCAAAAGTTATAGATTTTTACAATTAAATAATTGTCACTTATTTATTTTATTTACTGCCAGAAGCTAACTTTTATTTGTGGCCCGTGCCGGACAATGTTAGTATTTTCCTAATGGGAGCATACCCTCACGAGCTTAGTGGTGGTCTCAGATTTTTAATCTGAGTCACCGTTCATGAGTTATATGCATTTAAAAAATAAAATAAAATTATTTAATTAGTTTATTTAATGTTATTCCATTTTTGTGTTTTCTCACATGAGGCCCGCACCATCGATATAACTTAAGTCACACATAGGGTAAACTTGCCATCCTGAACGTAACAGTTCCCTCATATTTCTGATCTGGGAAATCATTTAAGAGTTATTCCACTTTTTCAGGAAAATTTCTTATGCGCGCTATCTAATGTTTAACAAAACTTCAACGGATCATTCCGGGAACTCTGGGGAACGAAATCATGCACTGTTAGATTTTGTAGTTTGGAAATAATTCTATATTATTAAAAAATTACACCAAAATTCCGGGACTATACATTTTACCCAATTTATGGTTTTACCTCCCCAAAATCCAATACAAAGGAAAGACAATAAAATGAGGGTACTAAAAATGAATATGAGCCTCCCACTCCCATTTACTCTCCAAGAGGTCCCCGTGCTACCACCGAACGCGCACCAGAGGGATCGACTATCCACAAAGGAATCCCTCCTGTCGATCCTCTATCTCCATCGGGAACTCCGTAATAGTCACCCCATCATGAAAGTTCAACATTCCCAAGTTGATAATGTGGCATGGATCATACACACATCTTCTCAACAATGACACATGGAAAACATTATGCACCTGGTGCATCTGTGGGGAAAGAGATAGATGGTACACCACCTCATCCACTCTGTTAATAATAAAGAAAGGTCTGATGAACCTTGGAGATAACTTTCCGCCCCAGCCAAATCTCAAAAAAACCTTGGCGAGGCGAGACCCATAGGAATACATGGTCTCCTTCCTCTTTTCAGCATAAGAATTCTACCGGATCTGTGGAATCTTCACTTGCTGACAGGCGAGGCATCGTGATAAAAATGTTTCCATGACTTCATTCATCCTTGTCCATCAGTACTGCCATTAGAGGTCCTGGTACATCTTCGATACTGTAGGATGTACAGTTAAAGGGTATGTATGGATCTACCTCAACACCTCCTCATAAAGAATCACCGCTACCATGGTGCATCCTATAAACTGAAAAAAATGCTCCCCACCATCAAAAAATCTATCATTAGGCCATCCTGAGGATATCTAATCATGTTGGTCCACTTAGTCAACGTCCCAAGCTATGCCCACTAAATTTGATAATGAATTGGGGGAGTGGCAGTCATAGACTGGAGGTAAGCTTCTTCATAATTATCCAAAAAGGATATTTGCAGCACGGATAGCTTCTCTGATGCCTCACTCAACAGTTGTAGACCAGACCTCATGATAAGTGCATCTTCTACCATGTTCCCCATCCCAAGATTATAGAAAATATCTTGGTCATTGTCCAGGAAGAACTCTAGCCATCATCACTGTCTCATCTCTTGAATGCTCTACTGACTCTTCTCCGTCCACCAAAAATGATCCCCCTTTTTCTTCAAAGTTGAAAAGGGTGCCTCTACCCTAGAGAAGATAGGTAAAAATCTCCAAAATTACCCAACCAATGCAGAAGGCCCTCTCCCTTAAGGGAGGTAATCCTGGGAAACTATTTTGCAAATATGTCCCCACACTCTGCCACTCTTGTTGGGAACTGAAATCTCAAAACTTTTGCTCCCACGAAGGTATGCCTGGCCGACTAAAGAGTTATCGGAAGCACCCTCCATTGCATGAGCGTATCATGTGCTACATGGGTTACCTTTTTCAAAGGCCAAGGAAAACCCAATTCCAACATTCTAGATAAACCGCATCCTTCATTCATAATATAGTTAGTCTGAGTATGAACTGTCGATGTCCATTCCACACCAAAACAAAAATTGTAAGGCCTCGACGCTGCCACCAAGAGGTTTAAAAAAACTCTCACCTAAAGGGTTAGATCACACCATCGACATAAGTGTGATTATCATGTCTCCACCCAATGGTATCTCGAGATTTAAGGGTCGAGTAATGGGTTTAACCGGAAACTCTATATCTGGAACATGATTCATGGAATGAAGTAATGATTAGTTCCTAAGTCTATTAATATAGAAGCTAGTAGTAGACACGAACAGCACCTCTAATCATCCATAGAGCCATTGGATCACACTCCTTGACCACATAAAGCTACTCCATTACCCATTCATTCAGCTCCCTGATCTTGGTGGGTACCACATTGTGGTGGTCCTTGTAACATGTCAAAAAGTATATCACCTCATGCTTCTCTCATAGATCCACTTCCATGTCTGATACCCTATAGATTAATCTGTCTCTATCACTTCCTCTTCCCAAAACATTTTACACACCCAAGTCTCTGAGACTGGCATCAGATTCATGTCTTCCCACTGTTAACATTCACTGACTGCATCCGTATAGGCAAAGTACATTCAACACCACATGTTATCTCTAGAACCCTAACATAAGTAGAAATGAATAAGGGAATAGTGTTGGATTGGATGTCCCTAAACGCACCTTTCTCAGAGGTCTGAGTCCTGAAGAACTAACCATACTGTATTCATCGAGTACCTGGGAAGGCCAGTACGCCTCAATGAATACCCAGCTACTGACATGTCATCCTACCGAATCTATAATAGCTCTAGGGAACACTCATCCCTTATCTCTTTATGGAAAGTGACCCCCTTCTATGGGGAAGGTTCTCAAGAATGTCCATAAAAAAGTCACCTCTTCATAAGATCAGGGTAATCTAATCTCTATCATCATCCTACTGAGCTATGTAGAAGGCTCTCTACCAGGACCTCCATCTGATCAAATGGTACCCTGGCTAGATGGAAACTTATCCACCTCCTCAAGCCAGTCTTTTGCTGCCTTTGAATCAGGATCGCTTCGGAACCTGATGGGTATGTAATGCTGAAACCCATGTAAGGCACTAATCCTACATGTGTCCTCTACTAGCACCACCAGTTGTAACTTCTAACCAATGACTAGTGATATAGTTGGTACACCACCTGGAGGTGCTAACACTGTAAGAGGGCCCTGCACCAAGGTGTCATTGCTCGGTGGGCCATCATCGTGTACAATCTCAGGAATTTTAGTTGGATGTTTACACATCAGCAACCTAATAAGTAACAAGTGTTCTATGATCATTAATTTATACTTAGTGAGATGGCTTGAAGAAATCATAAGATTAATTTTTTTAAAACCCATTTAATCAGTGTTTTTGCGTGTTGAATCAGAAATCAGTATTTAGGGTCCTTGTGTATGGATACCTTGGCCACCGTACCAACCCTGGATTCCCCAAACATAAAACCACTCTCATAACACTTAACACTATTTCCACATTAAAAATATCAGAGTCCTAGTTCTTCAGTAGAACCCACTCCTATAATACCACTTTGTCATGAACTATCCCCAGGGGCCCGTGTCATGAATACCCCAATTTCTCCATCCATAGGCTAGGGGTTGGCGACTAGCACTGGAAAGGCCCATCCCCATAACGAGAAGGAATTTCCTTTCAACCTATACAGACACACAGTCCGAGAACACAACAAGAAGCAACTATGATGTATAATGTTGTAGTAAAAGTGTACAGAAATTAAATAGGCCGGAATACATTCCCAACTGGAAAAGTACAATTACAACAGAAAAGTACAAAACAACTGAGAGGTGAAAAGAAGCTCATGGATCATCCACAACATATCCTACCGGAAGGGTATGTACAGCTCATGTTCAGTTGTCTCTATGTGAAATCATGCCAATTTTCTGCCTCTGAGCACCATCCGGTCATGGCTCCCTCTAACCTCAGCCTAGCTACTCGTCATCTGCACAAGAGACAACAGGGTGCATGTGAAGCCCATGCAGGGGTGAGTATAACAATACCCAGTAGGCACATCGAGACCCCCTAAGGTCTCTCAGAATTCCACAAAGGAAAACCACACAATGAGATCTCAATCACAAAGCCCAAAGCAATACACACATCTCAAAAATGGTCTCATCTCATACCAGGTTTTTAGTGAAATATAGATGTACATATGATTAGTCACGAAGCTTGATCATCTTATTCTATCAAGAGGAACTGCTTGTGACCATACGGAGTTTGACTCACTTAGGATCGATTGGTACTAATCCCTACAATGATCTACACAGGATCTGAAACAACCATAGTCGATAGGTAACTAACCCTCACTGACCCACACATGATCGGTATGCGCTGATGCACACAGGAATATTGAGCGCTGACCTACATAGGATCTGACCCACATAAGATCGGTATGCGCTGAAACCCACTTGATCACTGAGCGCTGACCCACAAAAGATCTGACCCACACAGGATCGGGATGTGCTGACCCACATAGGGTCACTGAGTGCTAAACTCTGTTTGATCTGTCTCCAACCTCCACCTAACTGCCAGCCACTGGATTTCTCGCAAACGGCACGCTCTACTTCCATAGAATCTGCCCTTGAGATATTGGTAATACCTCGACCATCACTATGCTCTACAAAGGAGTAACCCAAAGTACTACCATGTCGTAATGGTTCCAACGTGATATATTTTTTTAGATAAATTTAATATCCATAAATATTGATAATAAGAAATTTATTATCTTAAGAGAAAGAAATCAATCACAAAATTAATCAAGAGATAAGAGGTGACCAACAGTTCATCTAGAATATTATTTTTTTCAATAAAACCATGTAATTTGGAAGAATAAATGGAATGTAAGTAAAATATTAAAATAAGTTTTCTTAAAATGTCTTTTGTTGTAAAACTATTGAAAATTGATAGAATAATCTACATTTTTGCACTATATATTTTAAGAAATGATCCTTATGATTTTTTTCCAAAACCACCCTTAAAAAAATAGTATAAAGATTAATTTCCCACCATTTTTAAAATTCATGGATAACGTAAAATTTACTTACCAAATAATTGAGTAAATAAAATGATATCTATAAAAACAGTTATTCAAGTCATGGACATTGAAGGAAAATATATCAGATTTAGAATGATAAAAATCAATTTTTCAAATGAACATTTCATTACTAGATTCAATTACCAAAGAGAGGAAAAGTTATAATTTAAAATATTTAATATTTATAAATCCATGTTATAATAATTTTACTGGATGTTTTTAAGGATAAATGATAACATTCCTCCAAAAAAATTGAAAGTGATCCCAACGAAAATTGAGATAGTTCAATTGGTTCTTACCCCTGTGATAACTTTTAAATTGTAACTGATTGAAATAATAAACATTAATTGAAAAATTAATCATGGTGTATAAATTGTTATTATTATTAAATACATCAATGGGGATGTATATAACAAATTTAATAGGAATATATTAACAAATATGTCTCAATGGAATGAAAATTGAGATTGAATCCCTTATATGATTTACTTTAGATGAACGCAATTTAACATCCTATATAATGGTTTATATCATGTTATTAATTTACACCAAAACCATATTCATATTTCTATTATCATATGTGACCCTATTATAACATTTTTTTAACCTGTTTGTTTATAATATTTCACTATTTTAATTGTTGTTGTTGTTGTTTGCCTTGTTTTCTCATTCGAATTTTGTCTTAAAAGTTCTGGTTATTATTCATAGGATATAAATACATCATATAAAAAACTACAATAATAATATAAATATAATATTGACTCATTAGATAATGTTTTAAAAGCATTCTTGAAATTATACATGGAAAATGAATCGCATCACTTCCAAGAGATGGTAGGTTGTACGTACACATGTGTGATGGGATCATTAAATTAATGGATGAAAGGGTAGAGAAGTGGATGGTATATTAATTTTAAATTATTAATATAATTACATATGTATAATATAAATTCATTATTTATATCTTTATGACTACCCATATCAGTCACCAATGGAAAAAAGTTATTTCTGTTCATGAAGTGGTATTCCTCCATCTATTTGAATGATTTGGAACATAAAATATTTTTATTTACAATGATTCCATTATAAATGGTCTATCATTTTACTTATCCTTACTTAAATATACCTTCATGAATCCAAATTTTGATATTTTAACTACAATCATATTATCAAACCACTTGCATTGAAAAATAGGCACAACGAATGTCTTATAGTCCAACCGTCATATTTGTTCGATGGTTCAAATATTAACTTATTCACATATATTGGAATCATATCCATGGTAAAATATACAATCCTGGCTTCAGTCACAAGTGTAACTCCACTATTTTAATGGTGATGTGTTCATCATGTTCCTTTGTATAGAATTTCTAAAAAATAATTACAGAACCACTATAAGATAGTACATGAAAACTTACTCCTATGACTAGAAATCAAAAACATTTTGAAATTGAATTTATAATTGAAGTATAATCCTTAAAAATTAGACTTGAAACCATCCTATAATATATCTATTATGTGTATGTGATATCCATATTTCATCCCATGATGAATTAAATTTCCTAATAATTACTTTGGGCATTTCAACATATTGTAACAAATATAAACTATTATGAAAAACATAAAGGCAAGTCTTTTCATGTTCTATAATCGTATTTGTGAAAACATCTATTTTAGAAATTCCTCCCCCAAAAATCCTCCTAGTGTGATGAAATATTCATAGACTAGTGCATTCCACATCAGATAGGTATTCAGAACAGAATTCAATGGCTTCCTCTATAATATATAACTATGTAATACAACCTTTTGACCAACATTGATATTTTTCATACATTTTCAATATCTCCATATACCATTCAATGGGGTACATCCATCTAAATTATTCAAGACAACATATCCCAATTTCTCTAACCAATTGAACCATACAGTGAACCATCATATCAAATAATGATGGTGGAATGAACATATTTACATAATATGATTGCAGTTTCAGTTTCCATGGTAATAAATTTCATCAGTTTTATTACATTAATACATATTTCATTGAAGTAGAATCATATCATGGTAAAAGTATGAAAATATTCTTAGACAAAATTAAAGGTAAATATTTAATCATTAGATGTTGCATCAAATCCTAACAGTCATGTTATTTCATGACCTTTAACATTAAATTAGTTATTGAAAAGATATTACTGATATTTGATGAATACCCCTATATAACCATTATATCATTAAAAAAGATGAAAAATTGATATGTATCTTGTTTGTAATGAGTGTGTGTGGGTAGTGGAAGAAAATTCTATCATTCACCATTCACTAAAAACAAATATTTTTGTATCCCCATGTCAATCATGTACAACATGGAATTATTGTCATCCTTTATTGAACGTTACATTTAGTAACATGTCAATAACACTATCCAATACTTTTTTTTACACATTTATGATATCAAGAAAATGTCTGATTTTCAAAAAATTAATGAATGATAATTAAAAAAATGATCATGTTTTTCAACTAGTTTCATAAGGTTTCCCAAAAATGATAACCATAAGTCGTATCCATATCCTTTAATTTATCAAATGGTTAATCACCTATTAGTGGAGATGGTATTGTACCTTCTTATAAACTTCCATCGAATGATGTCATCAAATATCGGTATTTATGTCATCAGGGTTGAAACCTATGATGTCTAATAAACACAGTATTCAATGAATGTTTCAACCTAACAGAGTGTGTGCCGTATTCACAAATAGTATCTCCTTGAGTTCCTTTAATTTTATATCCTATAAAATTTCCATAAGTTCAAAAATCATTTATCATCACATAAAACATGTATCTCAATATGAAAAGTTCATTTATATAAGAATCATATAATGAAACACCTAAATCCCACAATAAATTTAAATCTTTGATCGATGGATATAAATAAAAAACAATATCATTACCCAATTATTTTGTTCCTAATATAATAACAGAAAATATAATGAATTTGTTCTTCATGCATAACCATAGTGAAATGTTATTATTTTAAATCATAATTATCCACACACTTTGAATGTTTCTTTGAAAACCAAAAAGGATTCACTCCATCTGTAGTTATAACAAGATGAATTTTTCTTAGATCATTTACTGTATCAGTATACTCATGATCAATTTTATTCGACTAGGAAGGGTCAAGCTGGTAATGAAGTTTAAAATATTTACTTCTTGTATCTATGTGCTACATCAATTATCTCACAGTCTCATCACTTCTATATAGGCACATAAACCATGGTATGTTTGGAAAGTACCAAACAACTTTGGAAGGACATGAATCAAATTTTTTGTATAGATATTCACCACACGTTGAGAATTTTAAAGAGATTAATTTTCCTTGAGAAAACATATATATACATTAAGATAAGCATGTATTCATTCAAATATCATACCCATTGAACATATTATTTATTTAGAATCATATATTTGAAAATAAAGCACACTATCTATCATCAGCGTTGACTTTATATATATTTTGTATGGTTGACATTGTTTTATATTTAATATGACCAATATACAATATAATCATTTTATAACTCCTTATCATCTGAAACTTTTTTTTAAAATATTTATGTTCATCTTCAAATTTCATTTTCATTTCCTCAATATGATCTTCGTCGTCATACACACCTGTAGTCATATCATTGATACAATCTTCATTATTTTTCACACTTGTAATCATATAATATGATCTATAAAACATAGTATTATACAAGACACTAGATATACTCAGTTTTCCCCATGATTGTTCCAATATTTATAACTTCGATATAGTCTGTGAGAAATAATGTTTTCTTCTAACTCCTTTGGACTAATTAGTCTTGAATAAGAACATTGAAATCATAGAAAAATAATTTGATAAGTGTTGTATGCAAGATATTTTTCAAATATAAGTAAATCTTTCACCCCATCATCATACTATTTTGTTATAAAATATGCATCCATCCATTTCTAATTCATATCCATCATATTTTATTTAGAAATATTAATATTTAAGAAAAAAATAAACATATATTTTTTGAGTTTAGAACATAAAAATTTTATTCTTAAAGAATAATTTAATCTAAATGATGCTATTATTCTAAGATAATAAGATTTTAGTAATTTGTATTGATATTGTTTTCTAGTGATGGAATTCATTAATGTAAGTGAGTGTGTGATATCAATAAATTTACAAAGAGTCTAATTAAAATTTCATATATTGAAAACATAGAGACACAAGACTGTTTCTGTTACTTTTCTATGTGGGATTAAAACAAGAGGAGGAGATTATGTTTATTTATTTCTCGACATGGTACATGGTTGTTGAGTTGTTGTTTCAGTGACCGGATGATTAGGAGAAGAAGTTAGTTTATTTAACTACTGAAAATATTAATAGATTCAATTAGTATAGTCTTAAGAACACAATTATTGAATAAAATAATGAATTTAATTTAGATTTGAAAAATAAATCAAATTTAAACATTTTACCATTTGGGATGAAAATTTATAGAACAATAATGAATGTCATTATCGGGGTCAAAAGAAACAATCATTTTCAACACGAGTTGATGATGTGTCCCAGATGTATCTGCAAGAAATCTATTCTCAATATAATTAATGGTGTGTAAGACCAACTACCTGGGATTTCATGAAAATAAAACATATCCTTAGTGGAACCAACATAGAGAATCAAATCTGGAAAAAAAGTTTGAGCGAAGAGTTGGAGTGAGGTTTAAATAGGATGGAATAAGATATGTATTTTTTTATTGGCTGTCACAATTTGAATTTAGGGAGTTAAAGACAATCTTATTGGAGCTTTAAATAGGGTTCCGAGAGTCCCTCAAAATAATATTAGGATTTAAAAAACTGTGGGTCTATCTTAATGAGATGAATTAATAAATCCAACTGAAAAAATATGAAAATGATGGTATAAATAAATCTAATGGTGATTGGAATGAATTCAAGTGGGGAAAAGGTTGATCCCACACGTGGTTTGGTTGTAATGACACGATGTGTGTTTATTACATTAAAAAATGTTTTTAATGTACAAAATATTAATCTCATGCTCAGGATTTGAAAACAAGTTCCATGTGAGGTAAAAGTATAAGAAAATAATCTTTATTTAATTTGCAACATATATAAATAAATTGTGTTTCAATATTACATGTAGATTGATCATAATGAATGAAGGTAAAATTTTTACATTTAAGGTTGGTATTAAAGTAAAAATCATGTGTTACAGACTAAAAATATGTAATATTATCATTGAATAATTGAAAAAAAAAACTCATATGTCATCAATTAATATGTGATGTATTGGAATGAACTGTACATAAATTTGACACGTGGTTTGTTTGAAATGACTCAAAGTGAGATTTTTAAATTTAAAGGTGTTTAAAATAAGGAATATGTGTCATGTGATCATGTATACCAAAAAAGGGAAAAATAACGTGACCATTTATTGATAGAAACTTTAAATATATATGTGAAATTTAGGAAGGTACTGTATATAAAATTCTATGTGATTATGATGTATGAATTTGATTAAAATTTACTTAAACCCTATTTATATTAGACATATTTTAGTTTTTGAAATCGATAAGAAAGACTTAAATTCATTTTCTGAGAGAGGAGATTGATGGTGGGAATAATATTTGGAGAAATTTATGAGAGGAAGCCTAGTGGGGGTCTCCTAGACTTTCGATGGGCCTGGGAAGTGGACAATACATCATCCCACCCCATTAGAGTTGTGGTGGACTTGGGCGGTGGGTGGTGCTACTTCCCACTCCAATAGTGTTCCGATGAAATCCTATAATTATAGATTTTAGTTAGTGAATAATTATCATTTAAATTATAAATTTAAATGGAAACAAAATAACACTGATCACATGAAATCAAAAGAAAATAGTGAGGGTTAAAGGAATTGTTCAAGATGTATCTATTGAACACTAAAAAAGTAGAATTGGTTATATAATATTGACTAGTGAGGAGTAGAAATAATAATATTCCTAAGGTTTTTAGAGGGTCCATTTGTTCAAGATGTTTGATGGGGAGTGGTAATAGAGGTCGACTTCAATGGTAGAGCTTGAATAGAGTGAAGACGTGAGTTATATTATGATTGAATTTAAAAAATTAGAAAGGTTTTTTTTCAGTTTTTTCTTAAAACTCCAATAAATATGAGTTTTATCAGTGCTAAAATTAGTATAGATAAAGATATACATTTATCAACACTTTGTATTGTATCACTGATAAAAGGTATTTTATCATTCTTTTTGTAATGTGCTGACAAAAACTACTTGAAATAAAATATTAAAAAATTAAATGAATATATATTCAAAATGAAATAATTATTATAAATTCAAAAAAAAATTAATTAACATCATTAATGATTATACAATATCAAATTCAAGAATATTAAAAATGAGTTAAATTGAAGAATTAAAAATTAAGAGACTACAAAAAAATTAAAAAAAAATTAAAAAATATATATATTAAAATGAAGATTAATAAATAGTGAAAATTTTTAAATAGTAAGTATGTATAAAAAATTAATTATCCGGACTAATTACATGAATTGTAAACATGTGAAAAAATTATTAAATATTAAAAAATGAATTTTAATAAATTAATAATATAGATATAAAATATTTTAAAAATATTTTAACATAAGAATAAAATGAAAATAATATTAACCATTTAAATTGAAAACATACTTGAAATACTAAAACATCGTAAATAATTATGTATAATTCATAAGAATAATTTCATTAATTGTAAACACAAATAATAATTAAAAGATTATTAAAAATAAATTTAAATATAGTAATTATATAAATTTCAAAACATTTTAAATTAATACTGCTTAATAAATGAAATTGAAAATTATAATTCATATAAATTAAAGAACAATAATAATATAAAAGAATAGTAAATAATTATGTATAAATAAATATGAAAAAATGAATAAATTCCAAAAAAATTAATAATTAATAAATATAAAAAGTTAATAAATAATATAAAATGATATAATAATAAAAATGTAATGTTCTGACCTGGATTCTACTTGACCAATGCCCCAATCTAGTTCTCCAAAAGACCTCAAGTGCACCTCCTCCTATGACAAAGGCTATCGACTAGCAGTGGGGGTCTAAGATGAAAATAAGAGGAGACTATACCCCCATATTAGTGTGCACAATAGGAAGTATTTAACTAGACATCATACAAATCAGAGAAATCAAAATAAAAAATAAACTAAAACTGATACATGTTGTAATAAAAAGAAACAGAGTAAATTCCAGAACATCCATGCCATACATATAAGAACAGTTACCAACTGGGTTAATCATATATTTTAAATTATTAACTAGAAATTAAATAAAACACGCTCTACTATAAACTCTAGGATGTAACACATAATTGGTCTCCAGTACCCTATCAAGATGATCCAGTCTCACCAGTCGACTCCACATGAGCATCCCACTCAACTATGCTATATAGGGCCTCCTCTCGATCCATCATGCATTTATGATAAACTAAAAACCAGACATAATGTATCCATACACACAGAGGTGAATGTATAGGGGTAAGAAATAAATATCAGTAGGTCACCTCCAATACTGAACTAATAAACTACAGTCAAAAGTGTGTGCTCATGAAACATGATCAGCCTAGCCAAAAAATAACTGGAAATACAGAAAAATATAACCATTTTTTATCCTTATGTCCTGGACCTCGGTGTACCATACCATCTTTTTTCAATACCGGAGTTTCTGTAATCACGTCTCAATGATCGTGAAACCCAAATATCCAAGGGGCTTCATATACATGGAAACCGCATCCAAAATGAAAATTTTAGGGAACCATCATATGATAGTCCTATCAGCTAGGATAAAAATCAAATATATCCCTTATAGTGTACTCATGACCCAACTATTATCTCATAATTAGAACATCGATACAATTATCCCCGTTAGCACTCAAATGTACTATCGATCCATGATGATGATTCTGACATCCACATACCGAAAGAAACATTTTTATTAAAGTAGTTCAGAATGTAAAAGGGTGACAAGATGAATAAGGGGCTCATGGGGATTTGAAGTAGTGGATCCCCAAGCATCAACACGAACCAGTTTCAAACCCTCTAATGGAAGAGACCCAATATATGAAAAACATGCAATCAGTCTTGCCTATCATAAAGAGAAGGAACGTAAGTCAAACATAATGTTCCACTTGGAATACCATTATCACCCAGACCATCAGTCTCGAAGTCTATCCATGAAGTATATAAACCATGTTTAGACCCTCAGTCCCACAACATATCTGTAGTATACCTCTTGTACCCAAAACATTATTCTAGTACTGAACAATATACATGTGATGTCACATCCACAATACAAAAGAGAATAAAACAACATGCATTGAAACTCAGTCCAACACTCCAACAATAATAAACTATCGGTACCAATATAGAGTATCATGTTTGACAATATCAATCAGGAATATGTAGAACTAAACATGTATATCGTCTTTCCATCTCTCTCATCCATCTCATACATTAATAATAAATGGGGTTCTAAAATGTGGCAACCCAACCATATCAAAACTACCCTGGAAGAATAATAAAATTCTTATCATCAGTAGTGAATACATATCATGGGCGACATAAAATTCAATCTTGGATGTCAACATGTCAACCCCATCATCACATTCAACATCATTGGTCCCAAGGGAACACCCACAACAACAAAAAAATAAGTACACACACCCATTCATGTCCATCTAATCAATCAAGAATGAACTTATCCCTCTTGATCCAAATGTAAACAGAGGCATCCCTCTTTGGATCCTCAATTATCCCAAAATCAACAACATGTGTAAATCACCATATAAAGGGTATATCTGTCTCATACAAGAATAAGGAAAATCCCATCACAAGAAACATTTTAAAGTGTCCCTTAGTTTCCTCTAAATAATCCATGATCGACCACATGCCCACAAGGATTCCAAAAGAAAACCCGTGAAACATTATAATTCTTAATAGCCAACTAAGGCATCCAAAGATCGATTGACGAGAAACCATCCCATTTGAGGCATCATCAAGAGTCCCCTAGCCTCAACTCAACATCAAAATGATGAAAGATCATAACTTCCATCATGTGATATCAATTACGCCTTCAATCTCTAAACACTCTGATAAAAAAACATATTATCTTGTCCACAACCACTTTAAGCTCCAGAAAGTAGTCTCAATTCGTAGGGAAAAACCAAGATCTACTCATAGATACTACTCAATACCAACATCTATAATCTATCCATGAAAATTGAAGATAAATTCCATAACACCCTAAGTCCATACCAATCACTGAGCGCACAACCCTTACCTGGGTCTCCAAGCCCACAACTTAACCAACTGGAGGATTATGAATACAAACATCAAGGAAAATCCTCCTATTAAATAATAATTGTCCCAAAACACCATACATATAAATTCTATATGCCCAATCTTTTCCCAATCCCTATAAATGTGGGAAAAGGCTCATAATGGACTACTGACAAGTCTAATTAAATTTCCGAGGAACAAAACATCAAAACCACCTAAAAGGGTAACTAAGGTGCGTCACACAAGATGTATTCCTGAGAACACAATGTGTGCTCCCATATCACCACATGTGGATGTACTCTAGAAAAAACTAGAGTATAAAACACAATTTCATGGAGTGTTAGTCAGGTACATGGTGTGTACCCAACATGGTCTACATTCTCATGTATTTCACATGGCCTGTCAATGTGCCCATGTCTGGTCGTGTACTCACACATGGCGTGTCACCCACATGTGGTCTGGCTGTGTACCCTACAGAACCATGTCTCCCCCAACATGGGTTATCTATCCCTGTAATGAACCACACATTAAGTGTAACTACATGATTTTTCCTACCGACTACCCATCATGTAGTTTTCTTCATCACATTATCCATGAATAGGATGAACATAAGACATGTGTTCTTAAATCCACACACTTTGTAGTTAGGTTTTCTGAACGGAAAACCCCTATGAACCACCTGAAACCCCAATTTTACCACAAATAAGCATAGATAAACCCCCATGGGGTGTTTACTATTCATAATTAGGATACCTAAACATGAAAACAATTATTTATGGGGTTCGAGCCGTAAAACTAAAAAACTGGGCTATCGCATGACATAAACACCAACGATTTGGGTTAAAATCTACTCCTTGTAGCTGGTACACCTCGATTTGGTCCAAATCTATGCCATTGTAAATGTTTGGCGGTATCTCCCTACCCCTTCACTCTTGGTTAAATCAGCACATATTACGAGATCCCCCTTCATCCATGCATAGGAACCCAAAATTATGGGGGGATTTTAATTATTTTAATTAAATAATTAAGCTCCATTTTAATAACCATCCTGAGTCCAAGAAAATGAAGTCAGTTTAAACCTCGCCTATAAAAAACCCCAATAAATACTAAATAGTGTTCAAAAATTTCAATCTTATGCTCTATTAAAAAGATACTGCCATCAAAAACCACATGAAAATTTTAATATTTAATTAATAAAATATTTAATATTCTTCCCAAACTCAAAGTACACATAATTAATCTAAATTTTTTTCATAGGGTAGAAAACCTATTCTACGACCAATTGAGTGGTCACAAAAATTATCCAAGATCAATATATCGGAAAAATGACCATTTTATCCCAGATGAGAACCCAAGAACAAAAAAAATTATACACAAAAATCAAAAACCTAGAAAATATCGATTCACTATAACCTCCCCAACATAAACATTATCATCATAGTGAATCCATAGTGATATTTAAACCACACATGTCAACTCACTATGGGCATCAATCCACACTCAACTATTTTAGTACTACATAGAGATTCCAACTTAGTTTCTTTGAATAAATCCTATGATAAAGAGTATAATCCATCAATGGACAATCCTCCAAATTGCAGAATTAACAAACCTCTTGGCCAGTGCCTAACCAAACCCGTCCATCCTATTACATCACATCATCCTTTACAACTCATAATCAATCTCATAGATCTCCACACTATATTAATCATCCAACAACCATCAATTATAGTACACCATGATTCCCATCATCAGAGTTTCCTCTCAGAACGCACCACCAGAGGTCCACCAACCTGCTCGGTGTGGTCGTCACTACATCTTTAACCCTAAACTCATAATTTTCATGTCACTATAGCCAATCTGGCAGTTCCTAACATAGTATTATACTTATTTTCACCTCATAACAACAATTATTTTCCATGGACCATGCCCCAATAAAAAAAAACCATAGATCTGAACATCTCTATTACACTCCCCCCAAAGCAATGAAAAAAACATATACTATCACCTGTACCCATAATCCGTGAAAACAATTGATGGTATATTTCAATATATAATCCCTCACAGGGACCTCAATCATTGAAATCAAATGGTTCACAGCCCAAAATATAGATTAACACATGCCACTCCATGAGAAAAAACCCCTAGGAGGCCCCTTACCAACAGAAGGAACCACCTATATAGAATTTCACAATGTTGATGCTCTCTTAGAGTACACATGATTATGTTACGAAATTGGGATTTCCTATATCTAAAATAGAAGTATACGATTTTGTGATCAAAAAATACAACCACAACCATTCCATTTTAGAACATAATAGTTATATCCCAAGGGCCTCAGGTCAACATGCCCCTAAGCCATTCATCACACCTATAATGATTCTATGCCCACTCATGAGTGCATACCCAACTCAAGAACCTCATAAAAACAACCATGTAACATCTGATCCACAATAGAATGATACAGTACATCCTAACTCTTGGTTATCTAAGAAATATCTATCAAAAACCCAATACATGCCCATTTGTAACCCAACCATGAATATTTTTTTGACTCCAGTGAGCCATGTGTCATGAAATCTTGGATTAAAATCACCCCCATGAAACTCAAGAACATCATGTACTCCCGATCTAACTCAAATACAATAGCCTCATCCCACATACAAAACCATCCCAGAGTCTAAAAACCTAAATGAACCTTCTCCTCCTAGAAATAACCAAAAAGGGTAAAAGGCCAACACACATGTTCACCCTCTCAGAAACAATGGCAACCAACAATATTAACCCACAATCCCAGTTTCACCATTCGTGTAACATTCTCCAAAGTCCAATGCATCTATCTATTCATAAAGTACCTAAAAAGATCTCATAATTCGTTCAAAACCTCATATGGCCACCATTAGAAGACAAACGACTCTGAATCTTTTCTCTGGAGTCATCTCAAAAGGCCACCAGGCTCTCCCAACCTAGGTCACATCAATCCACAAGGTCCAACAACCTAGGATTAATAAAACTCACAGAAGGACACAAATAATAAGGTATCAATATGAAACAATATCTTCATCACATGACATTAGAAAACAAATACCTACATCTAGGATCATGCACAATAAGGTGCCATATCAACCCGTTGCCCATAGCTAGGGATGTCATCCTCTCTGAGAATCAGTGCATCAAACTGCCCCTAGAGAACCTATACATGCAACCATCATTGAAATAAAAAATATCCAAAAGGGCTCCACATACCTTCAATTATACCAAACTAACCCACCTAGTTCACTGAACCAATTGTACTTAAATATCATACCAACATCCTCATCGTTGATCATCTCATCGTGGATCCACTTAAACTACCATTAGATATAAATCCATGAAATAAAATAATAGAAGGACTATTGTATATGGATCCTATATTAATATCATGATACAAAAGAAACCTTTTTTCTATTGCATAACATGATTCAAAACCAAATCATAGGCCTATTTCTAATGGTCCAAGAGCCAAAAATCCATCATGAACAATATAATCTATACAGCATGTGCGTCACTTGAAGAGTAAATCACTCAAAACCCTATCATAAAAAATCCATAACATCAATCCCTGCACATGGTAACCAAGAATTACTACTTGAACAGTAGTTTGTGATGCCCTAGCTGATATCCATCACAGGATCTGACATTTTTCTACATCTCTTATCTACCAAACCCCATATAGTGAAATAACAAGAAAGTAACTACTCTGAAACCACTTTGTAAAATTTCAACTGAGATTCCACTAGACCAATTCCCCGAGGCAGTTCACATCAAGTCCTCAAGAATTTATCCTCATATTCTAGAGGCTACCAACTAGAATTGGGGGTTTAAGGTGAAACTATCAGGATACTATTCCCCCATTTTAACATGCACAAATAGAAGTAAATATCCAAAAATCATAAACATCAGAGATAGAGGAAGAGTTAATAAAAGAAAACTACTAAATAATGTAATAAAAAGAAATACCGAAAAGTCATGAACATCACTTCCATACATACAATATCAATTACCCTCTGGGATGATCTCATATACAAAATAAATAACTGAAAAATAAATACAACAGGACCTACTGCCAACTCCAGGGCATAACAAATACTCGATATCTAGTTACCTATCATGATAAATATTAAATCCCATATTTACAATCCTTAAATATAAAAAATACACTATATCTAGTGCCCTATAAATATTCTCTAGCTCAAAAATTTGACTCCTCATGAGAATCCTACTCAACCATGGAAAATGGGGCCTCGACCTGGTCCATCTAGCATCAATGTTGAACCAGAAAGTAGATATAATTTCTGCATGCACACTGTGGTGCCCGTATATTGGGTTATATATAAATCTCATTAGTCCACCCCTAATGTTGAACCCACAAACTTCTTCCATAATTTAATGATCATGTAATATACTTTTTCTAGATGAAACATAACTGAAAACATACCCATATCACACCACTATTGATCCTTAGATCCTTGAGATCTGTCGACCATACCTTCTTTGGCCAATTCCATAATGTATTTGATTGATTCTCAATGATCGTGAAACCTAAATGACCAATGGGCTCCATACCCATGGAATCCACATCCACCAAGAAAATTTTGGGGACCCGTCCTATGATTGTATTATTATCTAAGATATTTATCTAATACATTCCGTACAATTTCATCAAGGAACAAACATTATCTCACACTTGGAACCTCGACAAAAAGTTTCCTATTTACCACCCCAAAGTTCTACCAAGACTATATCATCTATCCGACATCTATCTCATGACATAAATAATAGTACATGGATCATCAATTTATTGTGTAAACCATCTGAAATCAAACATGTCTGGAGCAACAGTCCAACATCTAAACAATTTTTCAAATAAAACATATCAGGAGTGTAATTCCATCATCTAAACCATGGATGTGGAGAATTAGTTTTCCATCCAATATAGTTGGTTTATGATAATTTACTAGAGAATAAGTATGTTATATAAACAAAAAAGTAATCTGTATGTGTCTAGAGCCTGATTTTGACACATAATCTACGTAGTCTACCACCCATGATTGAAACTTCAATCTAAAAACACTCTATACCTAACATTGAAGGTTCCTAGAGAATCTGTTTGGCCTAACCAAATGAGAAGGATCTTCATTCCAACATCCTATTCCACATGTAATACTATCATCACTCAGATCATTAGTATAACACTCTAACCATAAAGTATACCACTAGTATCTGGAGCCTCAATCTGACACCATATCTGTAGTATACCTCCTATTAACAAAACATTAGTTTTTCAGAAAACCACATACACATTACATCACATATATAATACTCAACAGTATAAAACAATGTGCTTGGAAACTCAGTTCATCAATCCAACCATAAAAACTACTAGTACCAATACAAATCATCATGTCCAACAATCTCAATCATGGCCATTTGGAACCACACATATGTATCGTCTATCCAGCTCTCTCAACCATCACATCCCAAACTAATAATCCGGTTTTTAATTATCAACAATAAAATGTATACTCACACAATTAAAAATTATATTATTAATCTATGTCCTGATGTTGGGTGATAGACCTACCATATGAGAGAACATATCTAACATAAACATAAATATTTCTTTTTCAGTCAAATATAACGACAAGTAATCTCAAGAATTTTTTTATCAAGATGGAACATGAAATTGAGGTTATGTTACATCAATATGTTATCTAAAACCTTAATTATCAACATATTTAAATGACAACACATCAATGATTATCATTTTAGAAAGAGCTCTTCTACAGTATTTTTGGGGAAAATGAGTTAATGAAAATTTAACTATCCCATCACCCTCATCTTCAAACTTCTTTCTATGACTGATAGTTGTTTGATTGTTGTAAATATTTTTGTGATGATTTTTATTTCCCCATGTCAAACTAATACTTCCAGGTTTTCAAGACGTGAAAGCATTATCTTTATGAAAATAATTAAAAACAAACCTTCTATCCTTCTAATGAAAATGATCTAAATCTTTTTAATTTCTATAACTAGTAAGATATTTTGGAATTATTACCTTTTTGGAGTCTATATACACTCATTTTCTTTAATTGGTTTAATGAAAATACCCTCATATTTATATAATTTAATGTGTAGTTCGAGTAGACCACATATAACAGAGTTCATGATGAACCTAGGGGATTAGAACCAGTTTTTTTACCACATTCCATGAATGGCTAGCTGATGTCTACAAAATGCTCCCTTATATAACCCACTAGAATGATTTTATAATGGAACACCCCTACTTGAAGGAAAATTAAAAGGTTTTGAGTGATGAGGTTTTATCATCATAACCACAACATAATTTTGAATATATTAAGAAATAAGATGAATAAAAATAAATAATGGTGTACCACTGCCAGACCGTATGCACAATTGGAGGAATAAGTGAGAAAGGATGGAATTATCTTGATCGCTCGTGAGGGATGGTCAAGGGATGATTCTATCAAGGAGTGATTTTTTAGGTGGTTACCTAATTTATCAGAGGTTTGAAAGGAGGTAGGAGAGGAGGATGGAAGGATGGTTATCTCAAAAGGGATGGAGAAGAGAGAAGAGAAGGCGATAGGTTGTATCATGAGGGAAGGATAGGGAAGGAGGAGGAAGGAGGAGAATATAAAAAAAGTACCAGGGTTTACCCTCGCTAGTCAAAAGTGAGGGAATGAGGTAAAAGAAAGATGGAATAGGTTTTCATTATGCAATCAAAGTTCAAGGTCGATGGTGGGGAGGAATAGAATGTGAGCCTAAGGGAGGGAGGGAATAAATGAGAAGGAAGTCGGTATGTCAGAGGGTTTTTTCATACTCTCATTGGGTGATCGGTTCGGGTTGGGTCTATATGTATACCACCTGAAACCAAACCCAACCTATGCATGGGTCATCCCAAAAAAACCCAACCCAAGTGTCTTCTGCATAATTGGACTCATCCCGAAAATACATGGTTGGGTCGAGTCAACCCCATCGGTTTGGGTTAGGTCTGGAAAACCCAACACATTCTATATGAAGATACGTAAGTATTTTAGACCCTTTTTTGAATATTTGGAAAAATAATTAGTCTTCTAATAAGTGTTGGACTTTAAATTCACATTCAATTAATTAGAAATAAATTTACATAATTTCATATTTATGATTATAATTTTTATTACTAAGAAAATTTTCAAATGGAAAAAATTAGTTGTAAAATTAAATCGCTCAGTATATGAAAATTTATTTTGTGGGAAACATATTTATTATTTATGAAAAAAATAAAAAATGGTTATTTTTTGATACTAAATAACTTGGTTTTCTTATTAGGTTATTATTGTACAATAGGTATGTAGTTTCTTTCATAATATCTCTAGAATGGACTAAAAAAATTAATATCCCCATCCCTCACAATGGACATCACAAAACCATGTAACATAATAATTTCCTTGAATAAAGTCATTATTCTGAGTGTAATGATTGTTTTTATAAAGATAAATAAAATGAAATTTTTTTTATAAATCTATAGACAACCACAATGATTTTAACATCCCATGATTTTTACATAGGAAATCATAGTAAAAAATAAAATCGAAATTTTAACCTAACAGTGAGAGGAAATATGCAATGGAGTTCATAATTCATGTTGAATAATTTTAGGCATAAATTGTTTACAAATATTACATGTTTTAATGCAAATAGCATCCTGAATAATATGGTCCTAATTGATGTTGTTGGGTTCTTTTACATGCCAATGTTTCTCACCACCCCACAACCACTATTAGGACTATTTGTGGCGGGGGATTTCAGTGTATTGTCATAGTAACTACCAATATGTAGTGTAGTCATTTAAATTGTGTGATGTGTTCTATTTTGTGGATAGGTAATGGTTATTAGTATTAATATGTGAGAGTTGGGTATAGACATAAGTTCATTTTGATTATTTTTCTTCATTGTTGTTTTTGGTTTCATCCTTGGGAGGTCTCACCAGGTCTCTTCAAGAGTATTTTTCTACAGTATATTTAATCTTCATTCTCCATATTTATACAATAAATCTATCTCATTTTTTTGAAATGGTCCATCTACCAAAAATCTGGCGGATTTATTCATTAAAAATAAATATATACAAAATTCAAAAACATAGAATCTTTTTACAATCAACCTCACAAAGAGGAAAAAAAATCCAATGGAAGTGTGTCTGACCGGAAAAGAGTCACACCAAAACCCATATGATCCTCAACATCTGAAACCATATTCACCTCATGATAAGCATGAGCAATGATGAATTTCAGGTTCATTAGATACTTCATACATTCCATCCACTTAGTTTCAAGACTTCATGAGATGATCAATTCACCATTTATAATATTCCTCACAAGGGAACATGAATCTCTCTCCAACGAGATATTATTCCAAAATTTCATTTTAACAAAAAAATATCATAAACAAATCCAATAATCTTCGAATATAAATATGTAGACACACCATAAGTGCTATAGAAACATCCCTTAATATTTTCATCATGATCTCAAAAGACATCCTCACACCCTAGGGGATAAGGGTTTCATTTAGAAGCACCATCCTTATAAACCTTGATATAACAAGGAAAATTAGGCAACCAAAAATCCTCTAAAGTACCAATGAAAGGAATGAAATTACCATGAGCACCAAAATTTTTCAGAACCATGTATTCGGGTATACTGTTATCACAATTACCCATGTTGTTCATGGATGAGTCTTTTATATCATCCTAGATTTTCTGTATAACTGGTATAAAAATATACCTTTCCAGTATTGATTAAAGCATTTCAAAGACACCATATAGAGGGAAACATTTCAGCAATAGAAACAGAAAATAGTTCAGACACCTATGAGGATTACTGGATGAATGAGCAGAATCATATAAGGGCTTGCAGTCCTGAAACTAAAAGTCCAGCCAATCCAAAAGAATCCATAAATTCATTCCAAATAGCTGAGTCAATTCCAAAACTAAGAAAGAGATGATCAATATCCTCCCCATGTTGATGACACCAAAAAACCCAAGATAAAATTTGAAGTCCAAATTTCGACAGATCCTCATTAGTGGGTAGTGTGTTTTAGACCAACCTCTAGATAAGATTAAATGGTGAAGGACTAGTCCATTTTTAGTTAAAGGAAGATAACTAGTTAAAATCATCATTTGATCACATATTCACATTTTGATAGTATTGTCTACTACAAATTACTCAATTTATAGCAGGCTCCCATACCTTGAAATTATAATAGGAAACGAAACCATTGTTATTAACAATGACTTGAAGATAATCTAGGAATGATTAATAAGGACCATAAAAATATTTATTAATTGTAACCTAAGAACATGTATCTAAAAATGCATGCTGAAAATCACTACAGATAATAGAACCATAATAATTATCAATCCATAATTTCATATTAGAATTCCTAGTCACAATCCATCTAGAGTAGGTCATGATATTCTAAAAAGAATATTTAATTTCTTGCTAAATAGAACAGTCCAGGTAAATATTACTTTACTTATTTAGTTTATCAAAAAACGATCTTGGATAAAAACCATTGATTCTAAATTTTTGTGAAGAATGATGCAAGTGAGATGATCTTGAAGTGAATCATTTAACAAAACAATATCCTTTATACCCATACCACCATTTGATAATGGTTTGTGACAATACTTCCACGGAACAACGTCCAACATAATTTCATTAATATTACCACTCCAAATAAAATTATTAATAGAAATATTTAATATTTTGATGAGTCACATTGGACATTTATATACCATGATGGAATAAAACAATTTAGATATAATAACAAACTTCACCAAAATAATTTTCCAGCCATATAGTGACTCTTATCTCTCCAGGTTGAGAGTTTTGTATTTAACTTGTCTGTAATTTCAGAGAATAAAGAGTCCTGATGTCTCCCCCAAAAAAGTATAACACCATGATAAGAAAAATGGAATGTCCCATTCCTTGATTCCTATCTACAACAGAATCAAAATTTTCCTAGAGGTATAGAATCTCTTCCCAAAATGAATGAAAAATTTATCCCAGCTAAAAAATTACATAAATACAATCTGATAATGGTGAAAATTTTTCAATAGAACACAAACATTCGTTTTCCCACACTATAGAAAAATATTGGCATAATTAGCATAGAATAACTCGGTATGGGCTATGAGAGACCTAAATGCCTATATTGACTTGACAATTCCTTGAAAAACATGTGGGTGATGAGCCTACTGAGGTAATCCTCAACAATAGAAAATAGTAATGCTCAGATGGGATCACATTGATGAACACATCTAGAAAAAGTAAAATAACCTTTCAGAGAACCATTTAAAAGAACCTACACATGCACAAATCCTAATGACGAAGCAATCAAACTAATAAAAAAAAATTTAAACCAAATCATCCAAGAAACTCATAAAAAAAGTTCCAATTGAGAGTATAAAATTCTTTTTTAATATTAAGATTAAGGGAAATTCTTCCTCATCATTTAGGCTTCTGGAGAAAATTAATACATTCTAAGGCAGAACAAATACCTTTCTGAATAGTTTCTCCTTTAATAAATTTGATTCTATTACAAGAACAATTTTAGAAGAAATATTTGATATCATGTCGGAAATAATCATCGAGATGACCTTGTAAATTTTATTTACCAGGGAATTGGGTTTGAAAAGATGCATCTCACAAGAATTCTCAATTTTAGGAATTAATGTGATAAACTGAGCATTAAGGCCCTATGGGAGTATTCTAGAAGTGAAAAAAGAGGAGACTAATTTACAGAAATCCCCTTTTATCACCTCTCAATACTTCTGAAAAAATAAATTTTTGAATCCATTTGGGCCTGGAGCACCATTAGAATTGATGTTGAAAACATAATCCTTAATATACAAATCCATAATAGTACTAGTGAGAAATTGTGTGTCCTACGAATAGAATAAAGATGTGATTATACCATCCATCGAAGATACCTTTAAAACATATCCATTAAAGAGATTAGATAACTATTCATTAATGTGGACAACAATGTATTACCAATTTTTAATGATTTTTTATACAACCCTAAGAAAGGATAATGATATATTAGCTCTCATAATTATTTGAAGAGAATTAATATGTTTTATATTTATATGTCTATTCTGAAAGAACTTTTTCTTTATAGTCTCCCTAAGAACCCAATCCATCATATGTAAGAGATAATTCAGATAGAAAAGAAGATTGGCCTCCTTTGAAATGTGAAGATGAATTTCCACATTAGTTTCCTCATATTGAAGTTTATGTATAGTATATTAAAGGGGAAAAAATATACTTATCTAGATCACTATATGTTTACTTTCTCCAAAGATTTAATTTGGACTTGAGTAGACCTAGTTTAAAATGGAAGGTAGATTCGTGCATGATTTTTGAAAAGTTTTCAATAAGCCTACCACTATCACATTGAAGAGAGCATGCATTAATAAAAATAAAAGAAAGAGGAGAATGTTCCTCCCAACTCCTAAAATCTACCAGAATCAGATAGTAGTTTGATGAAAATTTAGGAAGTGAAATGATAGAAAAAGAGTTTCATTTCTCTAAGGCCACATTATTCACAAAATCAAGATCAATTTTAATAGAAACCATCCAGTATAAGTATATCCTATACCAGGTACACTTGGAACCAACCAAGCTAACCTCAATTAGCTCATTATCATCAAAACAATCTTAAAATTCCTTGATAGAAAACTGAAATATTGTTTCCCATTTCCTCACTTGAATAAAGGATTGTATTGAAGTATCCAATAAAAAACTAGGGGGAAGAGATTACCATAAGGTTGTAAATTTCCATCCATAGACTATTTCTATCTTAAAATATGTTCTTGGAGTGAATAAAATACCCAACCATATTCCTTGGATCCCACAATAAAGAGAAGGATATAATCTGATATTTGATGGAGATATCATTAACATTTCCCAAGGAAACCTGATAAAAGACCCAAATACAATCCCTCTAACCAATAACACCACTAGAGGTAACCAGGTGAGAACCATATTTATTGAGGCCCGAAAAACCCAAAGAAAAAGAATATTTGGGCTCATAAATTCCTAGAAACATTGGTTTATGAATCTAAATATTAACATGGAAAGCATTAACTATTGATGAATTATAATGTCGCTAAAATATCCAACCCAGAACATTCATTTTGTACCAAATTTATAATTAATTTTTCCCTTACTATTTTTCCTCTTATCCTTCTTCAGTCTTGATGAATTTTTAGATCCATTATTCATCTTATAGAGGCTCCACGTTTACATTATAAAAAACTGAACCTTCCACACAACCCACTCTAGGAATTTGTTTTGAGGCCCCTATGGGAGAGGATCTTGACTCTAAGAAGCATGAAGGAGAAATTTGAGCCTCAAAAGCTTCTTCTTCTTCAACCATGTATCACCATTTATTTTTAGAATATGACTGCTTACAAATTGATTTAGTAGAATCCTTTAATGATAAGGGAGGAAGAGACCCTACCACAACATGGGGTACAACCACACCATTTAATACCTTAAGGGATCGACCGGTATGAACAACCTCATAGCCAGGGACATGATGAGTGACATCATCCAGATAGGCCAAATTCTCAGCCACTAAGACACTGACTTCCAATGGAACAACAAAACTAGTGCTAACACCATTCACACAACCATTATGCCCAGTTAAAGAAACAAATTCCTCAGAATTTAAATAAGAATCAGAAGTATTGAAGACCATTTTTACCACATATTTCTCATCATTTGAACCAACCCCATCATATAATTCATCACTAACATTAGAGAGAGGCCCATCCTGCACCACAATTTGGATAAACTCTTGATTATACTTACCAAAATGATCCCACTTTTCAGTTAGTGGTTCCTTGATTCAATTCTACATACCAACATCCTTCCAGTAGACGGTTTTATCAGTGGAAGAGATCTTCACCTATTTTAGAATGTGTCTGTAATTAAATACATAATTTCCAACAACTTTTCAATAGTATTAAAAAGGAGGCTTCAACTCATACTCTATTTTGACATCAAACTTCTGATTATTATCAATTAATTGAACCATTTCTGGAAGTTTAGACTCCATGTTCACTTTAATAAGGAAACAAGAATAAAACAAATGTTCCCCATAAATAGGTTGTTGATTCATCTTTAGAGGAGTACCCACATAAGAGGTAGTGTCACTATGTATTTTAGGATTCCAATAAAACCAATTAAGACCATAAAAAATCCAATCTCAAGCTATTGTTTTCTACTCAGTAAATGTATTGAAATTCCTATCGCATTTAGTCAATTTAAAGATTCCCATCCTTAAAAATATAATCCACTTCTTCTAGGACATCCTGAGATCATCCTTATTAATGAAAGCAATGCAAAAATAGCCTTTCTTAATCAGAATAAGTTTAAAAATGCTCATGATATATCACTGAGAAATCCTTGACTTTAGATCATTATTACTATATGGTTTATCTCCTTTAACTAGTGAAATTTGGCCCAAATCCGAAAACATACAAGCTTCAAGCCACTGCTTAACTATATCTTGATTAGAAAAAATGGAAATTTTAATATCCACTTGCTGAATTGAAGTGGGATAGGGCGTTAGGATGATTCGTCATTGCGAGGGATACCTCAAAAGAAATCAATAAAGAAGACACCCATATCCTTAGGAGCAATATCTATATCCACCTTCTTAGAAGATGCTTCATCTGAATCCATGACTGGGATCCTAGCGATATCCAATGCCGAATCGATATAGCCATTACTAGAACACTACAGAACTAGATATTAGGTCTTTAAAAACCATCATGCTTGAACATAAGATTCACTATCAGCCTGCGCCACCATAACTGATTTAACCATTAATCTATCTCATTGCTGTTGAATAATATGAATAAACTGTTATTTGATCATATCCTAAAACATATTATTTTATATGGGACCTTGTTTTAGAGATATTACTAAAAATATTGGTTCTTTTTTTGAGATCATTGTGGCAATGGAGCTGGAACACATGATGCAAGAATAGATGGCTGAGATGCATAAGCATTAATTATATATGAAAATCTTCGATAAGTTGTAGGAATAGGGAAAGACCAAGCACCATAAGCATAACGAGGACTTTCATTTCATGCACGATAAATTATGAGAACTAGTTGAGTTGTGTGCTTATGTGGGATCCATGGAACAATCATTTGAATCTTATAATGCGTTAGGATCAAAGGTTGAAGACTATGTTTCTTTTAGGGTTTATCAAAAGTAAATGGGAAGGACCAACAGTATAAATGTTAAGGAGTAATCTGGATTCACTATAATTTGGCTAGAATAAGTAATTCATAAGAGAGGGCCTATCTTGGATAAGTGAGAATAGATTTAGAAAGATGATATTTCTTCCCGATTCTGGGCTTGAAGCTTCTTACCTCTATTGTGGAATGTCCATGAGTATGAAAGGAGGTGAGACTAGTGATTCTTATCCTATGTGAAGGAAAAGGAAGTTTGGAATACTTCTCTCAAAGTGAATTTATTCCCCAACTAGAGCATATGAGGGGATGATCAATCAAATGCACGCACCAACATTGCACATCATTTTCCACTAGCCAAGTGAACATTAGTTGCAAAAATATCCGAAATTGTAATTATGGAGGGGAAAATTGACTAGGAATCTATTTTTATCATGATACATAGGTCACCACCAAATCCACCAATAGGGGTTGTCATGACAATTCTTAAAAAATAGATTTTGAGATTTTATTCCTATTCCAATGAAGTCAGGAACAACTATCAGAAGGCCGCCTTGGTGAAAATGTGGTTTTTAGGATGTAAAAATTGATAGGACTGTGTGTCAGGGGATTTTAGTGTATGATTGGAGTAACAAAGAAGGGAAACTGTTGTCATTTGATTTTTATTAGGTGTTGTGTTAGGTGGACATGTAAGGCATATTATTGTGGGCATGTGGGAGTTGGGGACGGAAATGATTTCATTTTGAGCATTCTTATTATTTCTTTATATTTTAATTATGTCTCATTCCTATTGAATAATTTGAATAAACAATTGTTTGATCCCTTATTATAGCATAAAATTTATGTTGTCAACATTTTAAAGAGATATTCCTAACAACCATGAATCCTCAACCCAAATAAATCAATCCTTAGAAAATATCGAGAGGTGGAGGCGAAGGATCTTCACCCTTAGGTGGGGGGTGACTGATACAACCATTACAAATGAGGTAATCTGCCAATGTCAGAGAGAAAAAAAAAGACACAAAAAGGGTTCCTATCACCTCCACTATATTGTGATTCATTATCATGAGAATCTTGTATAGAATAGAATAAAATATTCTATTTTTTTATTTATCAAAATAAAATAACAATTTATATAAAATTCATAATTTTTATGCTCTTCATATAAAATTATTATATTAGTAAATATAATCATCATCTTCATATATACCCCTAAATAATGAGATCCCATGTATTAAGTCACATAAAACATAATAAGTGAATATATTCCATAAAATTTATTACATAATTATTATCATTTTCATAGTTTTGATAAAATATTTATATGTTCAAATAAAATTAAAAATATTGAAAATGGAACTTATTCAATTTTAATCATGATTTATAAAATTTTATTATTTAATGATCTTAATTGATTGACAATAATTTTGAAAATAAGTAATATTTTCAATTCTATAAATCCCATTCATTGGAATATAATTCATTATTATATGTGGAGTGGTCCGATAAAACCCTATTTAACTTATCAATATAATATGTGATAATATTAGTGTTTTTTAATATAATTAATTTAAAGAATTCCAAAAACAATACATTTAAATGAAAATACCTTAAAAAATTTAGGAAAATTTAAAACTATTGGACTGGTCAACATACCTTTGACAGACTAAAAGGCCAATTGTGATTTTTCCACATTTATATTACCCATTTCATTGAATATTTATTTAATGATTTAACAATGATTTTATAGTATCTTAATAACTTTATATAAAAAGTTAAATTCCAATCGCATATTATTAACTTAAGGAAATTATTAGGAGTTGGAAACTCCTAACATGAATCCAATTTCTCTAATTAAAATTTGATGATATAGGAAACCATGACAACCCATAGATTAAAATTAAATCGAAATAAAATGTGAAACTCTCAAAATTATTAAACCATATATTTTTCATAGAAGTTAAAAAACATTATTTAAATGTATATCAAGTTCACCAAGGACCTTTGAATAAAAAAGAATATAATCAGAGTAAAATTCTAAATATATTCTAATGAATGGTTGAAATACATGATTTATAGGATTCATAAATAATCAAATGGATTTATTTACATTAAAATTAATAACTTTCCATTCATTTAAACTAATTTTTATTTGAAACGTCATTTTCAATTCATATTCATCCTTCATCCTAATTTGGTACCATTTAATCCTTAGATCATTTTTTATTTAAAATAAAAATCCATGATCTTTATAAAGACTAGAATAAATATTATAAATGAAATAATGATACTCTATCAGGTTTTTTGATTGTTTTTCAATTTAAAAACAACCACCACTTATCATTTTTTGAACTAAAACCATCGTTATGTCATAAAGAGCCATGATTTATATTAGAAATCATTTAATTAGTATTTCCATTACTTTATTTTAATTTCTCCAATTTATTTTCTATGTTCATAGGTTGTTTTTGATTTGAAAGTATTTATGAAAATATAAAATCTAGAAAAAATTAACCTTTATTCGGTATGCATTAAATGTAATTAGAAATAGGAAAATTCCAAAGAGGCTAGAAACATACTCCCATACCTCCAAAACCAAGCATAAATTAAATAAACAAAAAAACTGACAGACATCCCTATACACCCAACCATATAAATAAAATATTACAAAAGAGTATAACAAAAACATCCAAAATGGTGAGAGTGATGTACCCTTTTTCCAAATAATTAGTTTTGTGAAAAATTGATGGGGGAAAAATATAGACAAAAAAACGAATGAGGAACAAAAATAGTGAAAAATTTTGAATCATAACTACCCATGTCAAAATCCACTTCATCATAACTGTCCATGGTAGATCCATCTTAATCAGTTGAGGATTCATTATAAGGATTTAATTTATCATCCACCCTAATCACAAGAGAAGTTTTCTATTTTAATTACTTTTTATAAGATGATTTACCTTCTTTAAATTGTCTATAACAACATCATAATATGTAATAAATTTCCTCCATAAAATTATTGGGAGTGTTATTTTCCAATTCAACAACCTTTCCGCCCCTAATATCAACATAAAATATATCGATCATTTTTTAAGACATTATTTTTGAAACAATGGGAATGACAAAACATTGAATAAAATAAATAGTATTCCTCAGGGGAATATAAGGACTTAACACTCTAGATATCTTCTTTGGGAGCTTCTTCATACATTTTATTATAACTAGATCTAGTGAAAACGATTTTTTCTAATTGAGATTAATATTTATTGGTTATCTTCTACAAACATGTTGTTATAAGACTAACAATACCCCTATCAGGTATCAATATCCTCATCATCCTAGAGGTTATACTGATCCCAAAAGGTCAACCTCTATATGCCATCTACCCAGTCAAATAACACTACATTTCCCTAAAATACTAACAATATAGGTGACACACACCTATCACAGGATATGAAAAAAATTCATAGGATAAATGGTGTAGTAGTGGAAACCTAATTTTTTTCTACAGATAATATTGATCTAAATATATTATTACATGCTGGTTAGTGAAATGGGGGTTTTATTTTAGTGGATCACTTTTTGAAACTAAAGAAATAAATAAAACAATAATTCAGAATTTTTTTTTAAAAAGGGCGCACATTTCAGGGTTATATATCCTATTGAAATAATATCATAGTCTCAAAATTGTTCCTCAATTATTATGGGTGACTGGTAAGATAGATAATAATGTTTCCCCTCTCACCCAGGTAAAATAAAAATGATGATAACAATCCTATCTAAAATCACATATTGTTTTATCCTTCTTCCAATGTGTTTAAGTGTTTCAATGATCCCTCCCAGTTGACCGAGGTCATTCCCAATTGAGTATTATTCTTCCTAAACAACCTTGAGTTCCCACTACCACTTCCACATGTGATGCGTATCTATAATAACTTCACCAATCATCTATAGAATATCCTATCAGAGATATATCAGAACTTAGTAGAGGAATATTACAGATTATTGAGTAAATCAATAATAAATAAAATTAATTAAAAAAACAATCATACATGAAAATAAATACTATCATAGAGTATCAAAACGATGAAAAAAGTAGAAACATTATTCATTTGAGTGTGAGACTCATTCTTTGTAAAAGGGTTTAACCTTCCCTCCCCCAATAATTCATAATTTACCCCTCCATGTGTAGGATAGAAAAAGTGAAGGTATAAATAGAAATAATTAGAGAATATAAAATAAATGAAATAATAGAAAATATTAACATCATGACCCTAGGAAACCCTTAAAAACCAATCCTTGCGACCTATAATTTTTTAGAGTGTTACAACCTCCTCCAATTTAAAATAGTCAAATCCCATGAATCTTTACCCTTTTTATTTTTAGAATGGTATTTTTTTTATTTTTCACATTTTCAAATCATTATCATGATGTTAACAACATAAAATATATGTTCTTCTTCTTTAACAAATTATTTGAATTTTTTTCATATTCTAGTTCATTAAGTGGGCCTTTGATAAGGGGGTCTATATTTATATACAATGCTCTCCTAATGTTATCATTATGATGAGTTTTTTGGTTACATTATTGTTATTTAGCTAACATGAAAATGCGTAAGAGGTGTGGACTTTTAGTCGTCAAATTTAAATGTTTGAAGTAAGGTTTCACCTCAGATTGGGAATCTGAAAATGGTTTGAGAGTATGGGAACCTACCTAATGTAAATTATGAATTAAAATTATACTTCATAATAATTTATCGTCAAATAGAAATTGATTGGAATGTGATGCCCATCCATGTTTGTATTATGAGTGTTTCCTATTTGATATAATTTTCCTAATCATGATTGGTAATGGAAGTGGATTTTATGTTATTATAATTCATAACTTGGATATGTATTTATTATATAGTAAGTTATGTTTTGATATTATTTTTGTGATATTCTTTTTTTTGGAGATATGGTGAGATTATTTTTAATGATACGCTAATCGTGAGTGATATGGAAAGATAAATTTAATTATATACTTTTGATTAGAGATATATAAAGATGATTTTAATGATATTATTTCCACTATAGAAACAATGATATGTGTTTCATCATATAATTTCTGCTATTGATATAGCAATGTGAGCTTTATGAACACTTTTCACCATCAATATGGATAGATGATGTAAGATATTTGTTTTTCATAGAGGTAATGATACATAAATTTTAAGTTTAAATACTTTTTTATCATTATAATTGTTCCAAAGGGATTATGGAATGCTTTATGAGACTTTGAGGCTTGTTTGGAGCCTAAAGCTCCAATTTTTGGAGAATCAAAGTGAGGTGAATGGTTAACACATTGTTAGTGCTAACTATGCATCTCTAATATGTGGACCAAATATGAGGAGAACAATTTTCTTAATCCACATTATGGAGGCCACATGGATATAAAAAATATAATAAACATTACATGTGTTTGTTGCATGATTTCTACATGTTTTCTTCTAAATGTGTGATGGTGGTTCCTCTAGATAGTAGGAATGCATGATCGGCGCCTAGTTTCTCAAATCGTGTAGCTTGGAAATGCAGGGTGTGGAATCCCATAAATATTAGATCATATAGTCGGAACACGATTCGGATAACCATGCATCCAAACAACACACCCCTTTAAAATTCTTTAAATGGCCATTTTACAACTTTATCCTTGAAACCGTTAACCCTCCCCATCCTTCTTTGAACATATATCAACCGCCATAATGAGAGATATCCAAATTTTTATTTCCTATTTTTTGAAGGAGGTTTTCTATTCAAGCTCGGATTCAACCTCCTTTTGTCACATTGTTTCAACCATTAATTATAAAACTCAATTACCATATTTTCTCATTTTATCTCACCATCTTGGATGATATTACTTTGTGATATAATATTCCTTTTTTAGGTTGGTTGTCTAGTCCCTCTTATTTCATTCATTCTAAATTTAATATTAAGATGAAATTGGATGGGGAGTCATCTAATGGTATAAGGTTGGTGGTTTAGTACCTTTCCCTAAAAGGCTGGATTTCTATATCATATGACTTTGTCTCATACATCATACCTTCCATGAATCCCCTCTTAAATGAGAAACTAATTAAATAAATTTCTATCAACTTGAATTATCTAGTTCTTTCCCTCAAAATTTCATCATTGGATGTTTTCCATATAAAATCAAACATCCCCTATGGGTGCATGGACTGTATGACCACTCTATTACATTTTTGTGATAGTGAGAAATTATCCCTTTTAGTGAGTTTATTAAATGTTGGGATCTCATAATTATTTCGATATATCATATATATATGAAACGGCTAAATTGAATTAAATTAATTGTTTATGGTACAGATAATGATCTAGATCGTGTCCATTCCATATGTTATGTCCTAAGTAATGCATTAATAGTTAAATAAAGTGCCTTGGATTGTCCCATTGAGCATATTGAATTGAATGAATTATAAATCAAATTATGATATGCTAGGGGTGATACTTGAGTTTATTTTGGGAATTCCTTGGATGGGATCATTAAAAATATGGGTTATATTAAACCATGGGCGATATATGGGATCCTATATAGAATGCCATGGATATGCTTGAAAGAAAAATGTTGTTATACCCCTCCTTGGGAGATACATGGGTACCAATATGAGTTTCCATGGATAGAACCATAGGGAAATTGGAAAATATTTTGTTTGATGTGATAGGTAGATTTCTTACATGGATTACCTTGGATGTGATGAAGACGTCAACTAATTAAATGAAATGTCCACCTAGTCAAAGATCATTCTTGGATTCACTCAATGTTACAAATACATAAAGTTGTTAAATATAAATTTTTTTGTCTTACATATTACTACTACATCATAAATCCTATGTGACTTGTTAATTACTTCTATAATTATCATTATACAAGGACACCTTGGTTATGACCCTCGGGTCCCAAGCCTATTTAATAAAATGATAGACACTTAATGACACTTGGACTTAGACTAAAGTAGGTAGCATCAAATGGGTACCATATGGGGAACCTGATCCATCATGGGTGTTATTTATTTACATTACTTCTTTTATTATTACTAATTATACAATGATTCATCACATATACACACAGACTTTGTAGAATTATATATCATTGGTGGAGAACAATAGAGTTTCAAACACACCTTGTTCTGGTGGTTGATTAGTACCCAAATAGACTTCATGGATGTAGGAATCAGAAAAAGGAAGAACACAACTACGACGGGTTTATTTTTTAATATTATGGAGTGTGAGAAATGAAGATTGATCTTGTTCTCATAAAGATAAGGGAGTTTAAATTTTTCTCTTTTTGTATATTTTTGTACAACATGTACTATGTATGCCTACTTCATGTTTCCCCTTACTACAAATTTTGTTTACAGCATCACGAAATCATCATTTTGTATATTTTACTACTCATTGATTATGTATTGATCTGGTTGGATGTCATTGATTTTATCATTTATTTATTATCTCGATGATTTATCTTCTGTTTCATCATTTTCATGGTTTATTTTAGTTTTTATAAATTATTATCACCATTGTTCTACACTCTGATAAAGTGGGTATAGTATCCATTATCATACTTTCATTGACTTGCGTTTCATGTTATAGGACCACAGAACATGTGTTAGTGCTCTTGAGGCTATGTAGCCCCTTAGGATGGGTCACATATGAGTGGACTGGGTTTGGGACCTATCAAAGTGTTATTTTAGGAGTTTCTTTTATTTTCATTACTATTTTGGGATGGTAGAAATGAGATTAGGAAGTATTTGAATTTTGTAACGAGCATGTTCTTAGGAGTATCTAAACCATATATAGAGAAAAACTAGGTTTTGAAGGATGGGACATACTCTTATGGTTTTTTTAAACTATATTTGTGCTGATTTCACCATTGGGTGATGGAAATTATTTTTGGGGTTTATTATCATTATGGATTTTTAACCTTGTCTCTATATAGAAAGGATGTACAGTCACATGAATCATTATAATCAATGAATATTTATATGTCATGCATATTCCATGCATGTTTATTTTATACCATCATTGCTTGTGGAATATTGTCAGTTCATTGAATATTATATAATTTAACTCGAATAATGTTTCTTATAGGGAATGGGATAAATAATTGGTTAATTAAAGTGTTTTCATCAACCTAATATGCGTTTTTCCACATAACATTATTATGGAACCTTAACTAACCAATTGTGATATGTTTGACCCATGAAACAATAGTTAAATGGATTGAGATTTTAGCTGATTATGATTAAATTGATGAAAATTGTAATTTATAAAGCGTGTGCTTCTATAAATTATGAATAGTGATCCATATAATCAAATAATCATACATTTATTCTTATATCCATAGATTGGTCGTATATATGTTTTATTGTTGTTACATGATGTTCCATTTGTAATTTATAATGCTTGGAAATTTATAACACGAGAATGGTAATTCATCTTACTAGCCCATTATATAAATATGAAAATTTTTAAATTATGGCTCATAAATGACTTGGGTACCATTAAATGGGGATTCTAATTAAAACATAAAGGTAATTTTCATCTGTTAATTTCAATTGACACTCTATATAACATAATGATTGTGATTGAATGTGAAATCTTACCAATACCAAAGACTTTTTAGTAGGAAGTTAGGTTAATGTTTCATGGGTAGTGATCCCTCATTCCTATCTTGTTATCTTAAGTGAATCTTTTTAAATTTGGATATCAGGTAGAGATCCCTTAGGATTTATTTTTCCCCATTAATTAATTTTCATATGTTGAATATTTTTTGAGTCACGTTCATGGAATTGTAGATATATGCCTATACAATGACCTTATGTTAAGTACTAGGAAGGTGGTGATGACCATGCTATTGAGGTAGAGGGACCTGAACCACCTGTGTTAGCTCATGTGGTTCCACCTAGAAAACCTATTTTTATACCTAATTTGGGAACTTATTCTCAGTTTAAATTGGGTTTCATATGGTTATTGTAGACCATACATTGATCCCTATGACCAACCACTACCATTGAACATTTGAAACTAGTGTTTGGGCAGCAACATCCAATGAATTTCTCAGAGTTTTGTATCCCCTTATTTGTTGAGTCATGGATATAGGGTATATTTTCCATCTTTTAGAACATAGAGATGCCACCAAAAATTATAGTCAATCATTTAGTATATATTATTAGTGAATCTAGAATGTGATGGTGATATGTTATGAATCCGAAAAATCAACATCAAGGTATGGTTTGGAGGGACTTTTGGACAAGTTTATATGATTAATTTTATCAAGAATCATTTTGATCCATACAAGATAGTGAATTTATCCTTGTGGTGTTGGTTACTCTTTTCGTTATGGACTGCTGAACTCATTTCATATTGCACTAGTGTTTCATTCCATTACTTGTCAGTGATGAATTAACCAAAGATAAGTGAATCATGTATGGGTTTAGGAATATCATATGATCATCGGTGAATGTTTTCGAGTTGACTATTAGTTTCAAAATATTGAAGCAGGGTATCATAACACTGAGCATAACTTGATTAAATCTAATGGTGTGTGGTACGGTGGTAAAATTCTTGGCTATGGAGAAAATTTATCAATCAGTAGGAATCATCTCTTTTCGATTTATCATGGGGAAAAAATAGTGAGAGTGTTCTCCTGTGTAGAAATATGGTATTCCATCAATGTGGTAGGTTGGGACACATGATTCATGTGATGAACCAGCCCATGTTAGCATGAAACTTCACTCGATCTAGCTCTCCACGTGGCCTTAATAATGTATCCTATAATACTAGAGGCTTCCGACCAGTGGTCGGGGAACAATACCCTCTACTCAGAGTGAAATGGCAGTAAAAAATAACCAAATGCATACAAATGGATGAACATCAGAGTAACCATATTAAATAACTAAAAAATCATTCTATAATTATTAAAATGAATCATACAATCCTATTGACTCACAAGAATGAAAACCATGAAACAGAAGATCACTCACTGGGACAACCTCATATAAAATAATAAAACTAAAAAATTTAATATTGTAGGCTCTACTACCAACATTGATCCATAACTCATACATGTTCTCCAAGATTCTTAGGTTGTACCGGCCCAATACCGAGACTCCACATTTAGTGGCTCTACTCAATCCAGAAACATTGGACCTTGACGCCATCCACTTCACAACCTATTCCATATCCTAAAAGTAGACACCAAGATTTCTTGTTCAATGAGGTCAATATATAAGGAATGTGAAATAAATCTTAGCAGGCCAACAAATTGATTTACTAATAATATTCTATCATATCATGTGAATTATCATGTGTCATGCCCATCCTTGCTGAAAACTAATAATAGTTGGCATAAAATAAATACAAAACAATAAATGAGGATAAAAACAATGAAAATAGACAACAACAAGTTCTATCCTATCTCTCAAAAAAAATATACCCCTTTTCTACCCCATTCAAGAGGATTTACCACACACGGCACACCCTACCACATGACATCAATCACATCCACTATATCTACATTGGATCTTTAAAATGTATAAATGAAAAGGGAATGAATGGCCAACACCAGTGAATAAACATATGTATCTAAACGACAAAGAACATCTACATTGATTTAGGACTCAAATAAAAAGGTATGAACTAGTGACATGAAAATCTAGGCCGAAACAACTTTTTGTTTAGAGTGTAGAAGAAGAATGAATTATGGGTTATATATTTAAAATTTCTTTTAAACAAAATGTCCAAAAACCCAAATTGAGGATCTTTTAAAATCAAATTAATAATAATTTATTTATATCTTGATGAAAATTAATACCTTATCCTCTGATCCTCTCATCATTGATAATGTCAATATTTTGAAGGACCATTTATCAATCGTCTCCGTTGCGATGTGGGTATACAAGGGTAGAATCTCTCTAGCTGTGATCCTCGTGTGATCCTTTAATCATTGAGCAATTCCAATCAATTTTTAGTTTCTACGGTGGTGAATCAATTATCAAGAATTTTTCAGGCTGATTGTTTGTTATTTATTCTTGAAGGAATATCTCTTTCATTTATCATTCTTCGGCGGGAGATAAAATGAGACAAAAGATATTTTTCTTATGTGTAATTATTCTCAGTTTTCATACCACCTCACACAATTGACCTATGTCTCTATTTATAGATCTAGTGTTTGGTTTAAAATAATAATTAATGGCATGAATTTCCTTAAAAATTATTATAATATTTAATAAAACACATTTCACCTAATAATAATAATAATAACAATAATATATTTATTATTATTATTTTGTTTCATGGGCTAACATATACAATATAAAACATTTTTAAACTAGCTTATTAATTAATATTTTTAACCAGAAAAGATCATAGTCCGTTAGAAATACTATATAATTTCTTAAACACCCAAAAAAATATTAAATATTTTATTCATCCATAAATATTTGTGATCATTAAAACCTGAATAAAATTATTCTATAATCTTGAGAATAATATTTATTCTGTTAATTAAATTAAAATGTATGGTAGTCATGATCAATGAAAACACTATATGTGTGACCCTTTAGGATTATTTCTCATTGGAATTAATAAGGCTTCCCTAAAGACCAACATTACTATCTAAAATATGTAAAGGAACCCAAGAGAAATAACATAATGTGACAATGATGAAAACCAAATACAAATTCTCACTGTGTAATATAATCTCTTTGTTACAACATCTCGGAACAAAAAGTCACAAATTTGTGTCACCAACCTATATGCATGATATATCATTATTTAAATATCTAAAATAACCACATCAATCATGATAGCCATGTAATTTAATGTTATGGTTCTATTCAAGTCAAATGGATGAGATATCATGTTCTATAATGATGAAAGGGAAAAATCCTTCATTGACTTATCCATTAATAACTTTTCAATCATGATGAATCCAATGTAACCTACCTCACTATGAAAATATGTATTCATATTTTTCATCAAAAAATCTAAGTGTGAGATTCAAGACATGAAATAATGATAATATTAAAGTCTAAGGATAAATACACATTCTCACAAATAGAAATATCTGATGACACCAAAACACACAAAATTCCTACTAGAAGGTCTGTTCCCATAATCTCACAAATTAGAGTTTACCAAGTGTGAAATTCATAAGAAGAAGCCTCATCCACTTACGCATACTCACACATGATAGTCACTTTCTCTGTGTCCCATCATATAATGTTCTCTTTCCATAGAAATACATTTAATAATATCATCATATAATTTTAAGCTTCTCATTATAGTGGGTAACTGCTATAACCATATTAATGCAATATATATCCTTTGACATTAGTATAATAAATTAATTTTGAAAAATTAAAAATAAGTAATAATATTTTATTAATATTCAAATCATATAATATATATGTAATAAAAGTACAAAAAATTTGGTATAGGAATCCAACCCCAAAAAACTCCCACTTGGAATAGAGCCAACTACATATGACATTTAGTCATCTAGACCTCACATGATAATAATTTTTCTATTGATTCAATGATTTATTTATAGTGTTTAGCACAATGTCATCCATATAAATAATTCTCACTACAACCTAACCACTCTGAGAAAAATCATTCAGTAGATGAAAATTATGAAGTCTGTGATTCTCTTGCTGATGTGATATTATATCTTTTATGGGATCTAGTATTGCTGTATTATACAAATAGAGTGTGGAAATATATTTACTAATATGCACCACATCAAGATCATAGAAGATATTTAACATATATATTTCTTCTTTAGAAACCTCATAAGACACACTATAATAAAAATCTACTATATAATCTGTGATCAAAAACTACATTGAGATCTTCCATCTCAAAACACATCTATTCAAAGTGAATAAATTTGATACATCATGTCTTATTGATATGTTTGGAAACTAGAATATATATATCCTCTGATGACAAATTCCTCATCTCCACCATAAAAGGTAACTTGTCCTTAGATCACCATAGATACTTAAGGATAGTCTTGTATTATATCCAATGGAATTCTCTTAGGAATTCTTGATATCTTCCTACCAGAAATAATGCATATATGACATCTATCCTATTACATAGTATGAGAAACCTAATTACTGACGTGTATAAAATCCTAGCAATTCTGTTTTTTCCTCATGTGTTTGAGAACACATTTTATGGACATATGAATATCATGTGGAACTAACAATTACCCCCTCTTGGATTTGTATATACCAAACCTCTTTAGTATCATGTCAATATATATACCTTAACAGAGGTCAACCAGCCTCTTTGATATATCATAATGGATCTTGATCATAATAATATATGCTCCCTCACCTATGTCCATGGGGAATAATTTATTCAACTAGGCCGTAACCGAATATAAGACTTGTATCTCATTGTCAATAATTAATATTTAATCGACATATAGTATAGAATAAATGAAACACACCCACTGATAATTTTATAGACACAAGAATCATATTCATTTTTTATGATACCAAATTCAATTATGTCATAAACAGATCAAATTTTCTATAATTTGGATGTGTGATTTAATCCACAAATAGTTTTTTGAAATTTGGAAACTTAATTGGAATACTTTAGAGTCTCAAACACTTCAGGTTGTGTAATATAGAAATGTTCTTAAAGGATACCATGAATTATGTCAATTTTTGAAATCTATTTTCCAAATATCATTATCATGGAAGTCCGAAATGTAAACAAAAATTTTGATGTATTTTTTCATATAATATTTTGAAGATGTTTTTTCATAGTCAACAACATAATGCTTTTTAATCCATTTTGCAACCAATTTTGATTTATAGGTACTTAATTTTCCTTCCAGGTCTAGGTTCATCATTAATAACTATTTGAGACCAATAGGATTTACATCCACTAGTGGATCTACCAAAATCCATACAAGGTTTTGGTATATGTAATCAAATATTGAAATCATGGATTCTCGACACTTGGAATAATATGCGCTGCTTACTGCATCCATATAGGTTGGAGGATCATTATTATCAACTAATAATGGGTCACCATCATCAATGACAAGAAAACCAACACATTCTAGTTCTCTAAACTCTCCAGTACTCTTACATAATACATGTGTCTTCGGAATAACTTCTTCCATTGGGATTTGTAGAATATTTTTTTCGAATAATTTTTTATCTTGCGCCTGATCATCATTGAAATCTATGTCACTAACACTATATATTTTAGAGTTATTATCCCTCTCAAGGAATTTCAGATGTCCATTAACCAGAACATTCTGGTCTGAATGATATTATACGTAGTAACACATTATTTCATTTGGATATACTTCAAGGATACACTTGGTGCCATGGGGTTAAAACATGTTTCCTGAATAGGCCTTAACAAACTTCTCAGAACCCTACACATATATGTAAGACAAAACTAATTTCATTCCATTTAATAATTTGTATGGTATATCATCTCTTTCATTAGATGAAACTCATTTTAGTATATATAATTTAGATTGTAATGCATATTTCTAAAATGATAATGGAGGACTTATATGACTTATCACTGATCTCACCATGTCTAACAAGGCATGATTCCTCCATTATATTACACCATTCCACTTATCTTTATCAAGAGGAGTGAGTTGGGTAGGGTCCAAAACTCATGTATGTAATCAATGAATTATTTATTATGATATTATCCACCACAGTCTGAAAAAATGTTCTTAATATTCTTACAAAGATGATTCTCAACATCATTATTGTATTTCATGAATCTTTCAAAGGAATTCTATTTGTACCTCATGAATTAGACATATCCATATCAACTAAAATCATTTAAAATAGTTTTTAAGTATGATTACCCACCCCTTGAGTCAACATGAAATTCTCTAGACACATCTGTATGAACTAATTCATGATGAACTTTATCCCTTTCGCCTTTTTCATTAAATGGGGGTTTGTACATCTTACCTTGTAAACATTCATGACACAAAAATAACGAGTTTAGTTTAAAATTATCTATATATATATATATATATTTATAATTATATGAAATTATTTTCATTTATATGTCCTATCTAGTGACACAACAGTTGGATCGGGTGTAAGTTATGTGAATAAATCTCATTATTAATTTCCCTTACTTGTTCTATGTAATCCAACATGTAAAGACCGTTACATAAATGATTTTTAACATAATATTTGAAATATTTATAAAATAAGAAACATTTATTTCTTAAACAAAATATAATACCATTCGTATCAAGTATGGATACAAATATTTTTTTAATAGAATAAATATAAAAAAATATTGATAATCAAGATTGTTTTAGTCAGCAACTTACAGAGGTTGTCCTCAATTATTAAAATAAGTAGTTTTTATCTATTTTCTACTCATAAATCCACATCCCCTTAGTCGGTATTTTTGAATCTACTTTTTCCTGTATTTGAATATATATTTTAGAACCACATGATGCACCTAGTACCCAATTTTTATAAATAGATAAAATTTACATGATACAAAACACACCCGATGGTTTCCCTTATATCGTTAGTTGGGTGCAGTTTTTTTCTAATGGACCATCATGCCACATAAAGAAAAAATATGATATTACTTTTCATTCTCCTTGATCATTCACATCATGGATGGTCCTAAAGATGATTTGGGCTTATAACTCTTTTCTTTCCCTTTCTTTTTAATCGCCTCAAGTATGGAAGGTTTTTTTGCTTCATTTCCTTATATAAATGTAGAAGAAGAGTGAAAAGATATGGAAGATAATTCTCAATGTTCTTCATATTAATATTAACAACACAAATAGACACTCTTATATGGAGTGATTCAAGAATGATATTATTGTATCTTTTTTCAAGGAGTTTAATCCTTAGAACCCCTAGGTGCTCAATTTAGCGATTGTGCTCAATTATGTGTAGAAAAACTAGGGAATCCTATATAATATTATTTTAAAATAGTTATGTGGAAATATCAAACTATTATTTTCTAGATATCTTCTCGTATAAACCTTTTTGATTTTCAAGTATTCTATACACATCCATGTTTCCATGATACTTCATTAGTTCACTAGACATAGATGAAAAAATTAAATATTGAACATCAACCACATAGCTCATATATTTTTCCTACGTAAGTATATCTTCATCATTAACCTTCTTAAAAGATGGATCAAGAGGTGAGGAATCTATCATGTATGATTTCCATTCAATATGCAGCACAACCCAAAGTAATCTAAACCATTTCTAGAAGATACTGATAGTGAGGAGATTTTCATTATCAAAAATAGATTGTAGGGATAATGTGGATGATGAAAATTCCATTTTATAAATTTATAAATGAGAATATTAAATGTACATTTCTTGATTACAAATTATTTGAGAAATAATAAATAAATTGATTTTATTTAATATCCCACTATTTTATCAAGTCTCAATATCCCGCACCATTGAACTTGGTCTTCCATGTTTCTAGAGAAATCTAGTGGTAAGTATCCATATTAAATTTCTTAATGATCCATTAGTTTTCAATCAGAACAATAATAATGTTCTTGGTATGCGGGTTTTGCAACTTCGGGCTTGCTGTTCCTTAGTCTATTAAGTGGGATAACCAATCAAAAAGAACATACTTGGATTTCTTCAAAACATACCTCTAAATTTGTATTGAACAAACTTTGGACATTAAATTAAATACATGTTAGGCTAATTCAACCCAAAACACTCATGATAACTCCCTGATAAAAGTATGTTTCCAGACATTGGCCATGAAAACTGTTAGTTTTGTGGTTACATTCCCAATTAAGTAACAGAAGGCATAATCTAAATTAAAATTAAGATGAGTTATTTTAATTAATTATACTAAAAATTTATCATGTTTTATACTTGATATGTATTTTTATTATTAAGTGGATTTTACATAATTAATTAACCATTTTGGATAAAACATGTACCCATAATCCATTTATTTTAATTTTATTTTTTATGTAAAAGTCATTTATTTATGTGATCACACTCTTGCATCCATAAAATAAATAATGCATAAAAAATTAATAAATATTTAAATAAACCATTAATGAGCATATAAAATGGTCAATTTAATGTGTGGAAAATAAATAATCCAATTGCCTAGGGGAGATAACATATATTTCTAGTCTTGGAATGATTTACAACATTCCATGTATCCACTAGTATAACTCCTAAGTTGGAATTATTAAGGTTCAATCGTGAACCACCTCTATGTTCCTTGGGAAATAATTTTACTTAAAATTATTTATTAGTCACATGTATGCAATGAGAACAAAAGGAATGGTTAATGGTGGGTAACATAAATATTTTTGGACACACAGTTCCAAAAAAATAATGGATGGAGGGAAAAAAACATGGTCCATCAAATTACATTAACAATTATTATTGAAAACCCCATGAAATAAATTAAATTAAATCCATGCTTACACATACACTGGACTTGGTCAAGCTCATAAATGGCCTTACATACATTTCATACACAAAAGGAAACCTGTTAACATTAATTTCATATTAGTTCTTTATTATTATGATAAACGTTCTTGCATTAATTAATTAAATACCATTCATCTAAGTGATAATCCAAATACTCTTGGAGATAAACATCATATTTTCATTAATGGAAGGAAAATGGTGGAACCAATTACTAAAAATTATTAGAATTTATAATTAGATTAAACCATTATTCAATTAAAAAAAATTGGTGAAAATCAATTAATAAATATTTAATTAATCAATTTTTAAATTTTTAAATTTATTTTATCTATTAATTGGGTGACTATGTGTTATATACTATGAAGCTACACACCATGTACCTCAGTTTTCGTGTATCCAGGTTACATGCTTGGGGATTCAGTGTGTTAACTCGACCAGACTTCACAACCTGTACATGATAGTTATATGGAATATTTCCACTATCCATGTTCTTAGGATACATGCCTGGTCTTAGGTCTAGATATCAGACAGACTACAAGGGGTGTACATGTTAGTTACACATCATGTATCTATTTTTTTATGTGTTCTGTATTCTCTTAGAATAGCTTATCATGTATTTTGGACATGGGAAATGATGAGGTATATGGTGTGTATACTGTATACTCATTTTTTTATCCTAAATTCTCTAGGATATCAGTATCGTAGAGTTTCAATATGTATAATGACCACACAGATTGTGTGATTTATGCTACTAACCGATAGAGACTACACGATGTGTATGTCAGGTACATGCCATGTAATATGACATCCTTATCTATATGTGTGTGCAATAAATTCTATGTGTGTAATAAACGACTCAGTGTGTCATGTATCATGTGACACATCATGGTGAAGGATACATCGATACATGTCATGTAATCTAACTACATGAAATGTTACCCAATTTTAATGAAAAAATGTGGCACTTCCCGATAGCATCTCTAGTTGTTCTTCATCCATTCTTAGACATGTATGAAAATGAAACCCCGAAAAAACATGATTAATTTATCAATAACATGTTAATTAAAATTGGATTGAATATTGAATAATAATAAATAAAACATATAACCAAAATTTCATATAGATCAAAAATAAAATAAATAATTATAAATTTAAAATGAGACCCCTATGATACCACTAGTTGGGTAACATCCCACCCCTCCTCATTGGACTGAGTTCTGACATGGGAGATACTAGGACATAGGTGACCCCTTTGAGATTCCAAAGGCTAGAAATAAATTCTAGTATCCTCAATAAAGTTTGGGGGATGATTTAATCTTTAAAATATAATACATCCAAACTCTATAAACGATAACCAACCAAGACTATATATTATTAATTTGTATAAAGCAAAACTCTAAACATATCCAAACCATGAAAACCTATCAGAGAATAAGAAGAAACGTAAATAAATACTTAAGGGGACCAAAATTAAACAAAAATCCAAACTCCAATGTGATAGCAACCAACACTTACCCACCCACTCCAAGCTCCAACCCCATGTGACAAACCATGACATTAAGAAGTATCACTAATTAAATGAGATAACATGGCTTAACATATGTATAAATAGATGAAATATTCAAATTAACAGGAGTTGAAAAGCATGGAGTGAGTCTAAACTCATTAGAATTTCCCCAATGACTTCCCAACTCACAACCATGTAAAGAATTTGTTTTCATATTTTATAAAAATGTTATAAGCAATAAAAATAGTTCATATCAAATCCATAAACTAGTTTCCCAAGGGAAGTATCAAAAAATCCTTCAAACCACATCTAATTTCATTTGACACATTGTTTTCCATATCCACACACATAACCACACATACACACATGATTGGAGTCACCATTGATGATGAAACCTCACATCCATACTCCATCACATCTTATGGTGGTACTTCATGACCCTTATACATCCCATTAACCTCATTCCCAACTATTTGTTCCAAAATAATTCCATGTAATTTAAATATAAACCTTTTATTCATTAAATAATTTCACCAAATACATTAACTATATCAATCTAAACCATAATTTAAAAATCATAATTTAAAAATTATCAATAATTGGTTTTTATAAAACCAATAAACATTCCATGATTTCCAATCCATTGCCAAAATGATATTTTCGTCAATAATCTTACATGGATTTAAAAACCATTTCAACAAAATAATTTAATTAAATATAATAATTCAAGTTATAAAGGAAGTATATTGAAGAGAGAATACACGTACCTCTCAAAAATTGATATAAATGATGAAAAATATAACAAAACATCATGATCCAATCACAAAATACATTTCCTTCACTAGATAAAATAAGATTTCATCATAAAACCATTCATAACACATAGATATATTCATAACAGACAAGATATACAGATATGATATAGATAGGAACCTTGGATATAAGAAGAAAAAATAATAATGGGCACTTATGGATGAATTTAGTCCTTTAACGCACTTTGATTCACTGAAGAATCACCCCCAAATCAATGTGGACCATCTGTCATGCCACAAGTTAAAAATGAATAAATGTTATGGGACTATTAATGGAAAATGGGGGACAAAAGGATAAATTAATATTAAATCTAAAATTTAATGGGGGACAAATATACAATGCATGGTTTGGCCATATTATTTTGAAAATTGTATACTAACTGTGTGTTGATAATATCTTAAGGCCACACCTTGTATGGATGGATCACACAGTTAGAAATACGATGCTTTGACTGTATTTTTACCTCTATTTAATGATTCATGATTTCTTATGATAATTTTCATGGTTTGGAAAAACTGTGTTCCAAATTTATAACTTCCCAGTTCCCACTTTATCCACTTGTATGGTTTCTTGGAGGATCTTCATGGTTTATTCTAACTGTTCACAAACCACGAGACTCAAGAAAAGACTCAAACAAATAACAAAATCCCTCATAAAATCCCAAAATATAACTCAGAAATTATATAGACACAAAATAATTGAATAATGGTTCATGTACATAAAAATTAGGGATCTATATTTTCCAAACCATTGGCCCTTCCATACTCATATAGTAGAAAATCCTTATCATCCTGAGATTTTTTGGGCCATTTCTCCACCATTTTCCTCTCAATCTCCATTTTTTATTCTTAATCCTGACCATGATTCTCTAAAACATACACAATATGGATTATTTTCCCTTGAAATATCGCCTATTTCCTATACACAATCCATACTAACACATGAATCAATATAGAATCTTAATCTTGGTCAACATGATACCATCAAATCACCTAGTCAAGATTTGATTCTTAATTCTTCAAATAGGATACATGAAACCCATTGTGCATTTAACTGAACTATATTGGATGATCCAACTGCTATTCCACCACACACTAACTCATTAAAGTATCTCAAAATGACCAATGTATCAAATAAATAACTTTAACATCTTTCTAAAGTAATAATTCCTAATATTAGAGATATTCTCAATAATACATAATCACTTATCTCAAAAATGTAGTTGTAGATGATGATCTAATGATGACTTCGGATGAATCATTCCCATTTGAATTATCTTTTAGATCAACTATATCTTCTCTATTTTCTCTTCAACATGGTTGGATCCAATTAGAGAAGTCTCTCTTAATCTACCCAAAAAAGAAGATAAAATCAAGGAAATCCATATAATGCTTCAAAAGGATCTATATATATCATGGAATAATAACTTTTATTATATGAGAATCTTTCTAATGGTAAATTCTCTTTCATGAGATACTAAAATCCATTAATCATTCTCTATGAATTTCATCCTACATTTGGATTTTCCATATAGATAGTGAATTAATTTATGGAAAATAATCCATATTCCTATGGAAATTTGTTCCAAGGAATTTCTACATGGATTTCCAAAAATGAGATGAAATATTGGTGCCTCTTTCTGATACAATCAAGACTGTAATTTCATGAATCTTTACAATTTACCGAATGTAAATTTTTTACAAGAATTCTATAAAATTATTTTCACAAATCGAGATGAAGTGTGCCACCTTTTGATATGATACAATATCACTCATATGGATTAATGTTTCATAACCATCCTTGGTAGACCTATTATAATATAAATGGAAAATGTCCCCCATTTTCACATGAGATTCGATAAATACTGTAACATACCTGCCGGTTGTCTATGCTCTACCATGGCCTACTGATTGGTGAGGAATATCGACATAGAACATACTATATATTTTTCATTCCTACAAAAAAAATACATTTTCAATTATTTATACATAATATAAATTCCTCAACAAACATCCCATCTCTAATGGTAGTAGGAACAAAGAATTTTATCCTAACAAGAAAAATTCAAGATATGTGATCTCTAATCCGCAACAACGGGCTTTCATCTAGCTTCTATCCCTGAATAGTCTCCCAACAATTTAGTTTTAACCTCATAGTAAAAAATAAAGTATCAGATGTATGATAATCAATAACCTACTCTACCAAATAATGAAAAAGTGAAACTGGAATGAAAACTATGACATCACCATAGTTAGAGCATTCTAGATTCATATTCACTATAATTAAATTAGTTACCACTGGTACAAAGCCTCATTGTCCACCAGATCATATGAATTCCTACTAAATTAATGAACCATAGAGTTTGCATTTCCTAGTGTATACATAAATTCAATGTCCAACATCTATATATACTCCATCAATCCAAACCGTCTTATATTCAAATATATGTGTAATAAAATGGGTTTTAAACCCATATTATCCATAGAAACTGTGGATTTATCACCAAAAGAGTAATTGCACCATGAATTCAAATTATATACCAACATAGTTAATTCCAAATCTTTAATTGAGTAGTTCTTCTCAAGCAACCATAACTTCTGTGATCCTTAAGAAACATCTTGATCTCCTTGCATGAGAAAAAATGAAAGCCTGGATCTCATTGCATCATAATCGAATACATATCCCCTTACATACATTTTCAAAGTGATGATAGGTGTTTATGTAAGTCCAAACCTATGTTATTGAAATCATTTATGAGATTATTCATTCCACTGGAATTGAATTCATTTCCTCATCAAGGATTTCATTAGTGATTATAAGTGTGATGAATAATGTAAAAAATGATTTTAGTTTCCTATAAATCTAAGGAAAATAAATACCACAAAGATTCTATTTATTTTTTTCAAAGAGATAATAACATCAATATTTTTTTGGATCTATAGAAATTCCTATTTCAAAAATGAAATGGCCGAAAAACATACCTCTTGTATCCATAAATCACACTTCGATATCTTGGCATAAAAATTATGTTCCCATAGTATACCCAAAAAAACAACCAACGGTTTACCATGATACACATTTTTCCCTGAATAATACAGTATATCATAAATATAAACAACCATAATGGAATCCAGTTATATATAAAAAAAATTGATTCATCAAAGAAATAAATATGTTTGATGCATTCATATGACCAAAAGGTATAATGATATATTAGTAATTCCGACATCAATTTATGAATGTTTTGGTAGAATATCCTTCTTCGGAACATTCAAATTCTGATACCCAAAACACAATTAAATTTTAGATAACCACCAGGCCCCTTAAATTGATCAAATAGATTAACAACGTGTGGAAGAGGATACCATTTATTTATCATAACTTGGTGAAGATTATGATAATCCACACAAATCCTACGAGTTATATCCTCATTCTTTACAGAATTGACCAATGATGTCTACAAAGACATGATTTCGAATGAACTCTTTTCATTCGTATTATTCCAATGAAACATTCAATTCCATAATTTATTTTAGTTCAATCCTATAAGACATTAATGAGATTGGACTGGTCACTGATATGAGATACATTGTAAACTCCACCTCTCTTTTAGGTGGAAACTCTGATAAATTATTTTGGGAAATGATCTAGAAACTGGTCCAAAATAGATTGAAAATCCTTACTCCACATATCATCCATTGATTACAGATTTCATGCTTCTAAATAATATGATATAATTGTAAAAACCGGTGAAAAAGTCATATACATACCATTATATTCCAAAATCCTCTATTGTGGTGATAGAATCCATCCATAGATGTGAAACGAACCTTTTGTGAATAACAGTTGATGTGTGCCTTGAATGATGTCAAAAAATCTATTCCCAAAATCAATTCATAGAAATAAATAACAATCATATAGAAATATCAAATCAACTTAGCCTCATCGATTGTTATTGTCACGACCCATCCTCGGGGCCCGTGTCGTGACTACCCCAAGCCCGCCTTCCATAGGCCAGGGGCTGGCGACTAGCACCAAAGGCGTAAAATACCGATAACTGGGAAGGCATTGCCTTTATAAAAGAAAACAAGCACCACAGAGTACAATAGGAAACAAAACAATAAGTACAAAAGAAATGCTGAAAAGTAAATGGGCCAGAATACAAACCCAAAAGAGAGTACAACTACAACTGAACAAAAAGAAAAACAGCTGGAAGAGGGAAGCAACTCCTGGGTTGTCCTCCTCAGGTCCTACCTGAAGGGTAGGTACAGATAGCCTCCTCCACGCTCTCGTCCGTCAACCTCCTCTGTGAGTCTTCTCGTCGCGTAGTCCACCTCCGGGTACTGACTCGTCGTGTAGTCCACCTCCGGGTACCGACTCGTCGTGTAGTCAACCTCCGGGTACCATCCAGTCCTCGAACACTCGGCCTCTATCAGCACTGCCCGTCGTCTGCAACCAACACAACGAGGTGCGGGCATATCCCGTGCAGGGGTGAGTATAACGATACTCAATAGGGACCCCGAGACGCTCAAGGTCTCACTAAACCAACAAGGATAACCACAAGAAGATCTCAACAGATAACCTCTACATAGATATATTCCCATACATATACCTAAGTTATCAAGTAACCCATCTCAATCATGAGGAAACACAAGGATTGTGAAATCAACGGATAACCACTACCCAGGTATATTCCCATACATACACCTAAGTTATCAAGTGACCCATCTCAATCATGAGGTAAACACAAAGGTCAAAAGTCTTAGCTCAAACCATGATTTTCATGTATTGAAACCGTAACTGCTGAAGAGATCCGTCTCTGGAGTGTACAGTGGTCCTGTCACGACTCCAAGGTACTGCTCACTAACCTAAGACTACTGAGGTACTCCTCCTGTCGAGTACCGCGGGCCTACCACCTCACACAGTAGTGCTTCCCGCCGGGGTCTGCCACTCAAACACAGTAGTGCTCCCCCCTCATAGCCTACAGAGGTACTCCTCCTGTCAAGTACTGCGGGTCTGCCACCTCACATAGTAGTTCTCCTCCGCTGTGGGTCTGCCACCTCACAAAGTAGTGCTCCCCACTGGGCTACGTAAGTCACTCCGAATCGAATCGGGCAAGCAGTCTTCAGGTCTCTGCCGGCTACACGGTCTCCGTACTCCGTACGCTCGTCTCCGGGAGGGTCCGCTCCAAAAGCTACAAGTCGATACTCCAAGTATCTCAAAGTCCCATGAAGAAGTATCTCAAAGGACCGCCTCGTCATAGGGGTCTCAATGCAATAGACGGCGCGTCAATCGGACTCCCGGTCTGTGAGTTATTAGCCTTTTCGTCCCAGGGGCCCGGTTGGTTTCGTGAGTGAACCAACCCGGCCGTATCTCAATTGTACCCCGAACTCCCATAGGGTATACTCATAGGCACCGATACTTAACGTGATCACCAACGCCGCTGACGGTTCGTCAAACGGACGTCTGGTCTGAAAGATATCAGCTTTTCCGTTCCAGGGGCCCGGTTGGATTTTGGTGCGATCCAACCCGGCCAATATCCATCTGCATCCAATCCTAGGAGGTCACCCATCCTGATCACTACTCTAGGTCAAGCACGCTTAACTATGGAGTTTTAACCACGTAGGCTCCCGAAAATGAGGTGCACCTTGAGTATAGTATACCTAAACGACCGTCTCGATCCAAGGATCGTGTTGCCGCTGACGGCGAGTCGTTTGGAGACCCGCAGCCCAAGATAAGGGCATTTGACCGAATGTAGTCCGAAACTGGGGGGTCTGGGCCCGGGCCGACCCGGGCCGACCCCCCCCCCTGGGTTGGCCGAACCGGGTCGACCCGCCCCGGGCGGCGACCCGGCCCGGCTCGGAAAACCCGTCCCGGCCGGCGGCGCGGACCGGCACGGCGGCGCGACCTGGGCGCCGTTCAGGTGCTGCGTGCGGGGGGAAAACCCCCCCTTTGAGAACCGCGGACCCTTAATTGGGGCCGCTTTTGAGACCCGGTCGGGGGAAATTAATTCCCCCGGTCTCCACTGTCCGGTCGGCCCGCATTGGCCGGCCGGTTTCGCCAGCAAGGACCGGCGACGGCCGGTGCTTCCTTCGCCGACACCGGCGGCCCGGTGCCGGCCACCGGTCATCTTGCTCCGCCGCGGCCCGGAACCGGCCGCGGCCTATGTCGTCCGGCGCGATGCGACGACATCGCTTCCCTCCGCCGCGGCCCCGCTCCGGCCACGACGCCTTTGACTTTCTTCGACGCGACGCGATGGCATCGCGTTCTTGGATTTCTTTCCACGGCGCGGCGCGACGGCGCCGCGCAATAATTGTCGTGTGATTCCCGCGTGGTGCAACGGCACCACGACATCCCGTTCCATCCGCAAGGAAACAATTATGAACATAGGAGGGGGGTTCGGTCGTGTTGGTGCGGTCCGGGCCCCCCTCTCGTTAGACAATAATATTTAATCCTTTATCCTCGAAGTTCGATATTCTAGAATCAAGAATGGAAAATAAATAAATAAAATATCAACAATCCCCTACCTCGGATTCAAGTGCGGAGCATGCCAATCAATCCACGGAAGACTAGCGTCGCGGAGGTCGGGCGTCGCGGAAATCGAACGTCGTTTCTGTTGACGTCGAGGTACGTCGCTGGAGAAGCTTCGTAAGCTGGCGGAGATAGTCCGAGGAGGAAACGGCGTCTCCTTTCGTTGACATTGGAAGAAGATCGAAGAAGCGGCATCGTCGATCTTCGGAAACACGCCGGCTACGAAGAAGAGAAGTGGCGTTCTTCGTCGGAGCTTAAGTGTTCTTCGTGTTCTTCGTCAAGGTTGAAGAAGATAGAGAGAGCTTCTCAAAATCTTTCAAGGTGGCAAAGGAGACCAACCCAAAATAAAATAAGCTTAAGCCTTATTTTATTTACACAACTAAACACTTGAATTTCAAAAGATAAGAAATGAACCATTAATTCGTTGTATTAATTCAATGAAAGAAACAGCTCATTTAATTTACGAAATAAACCGCCCAATTAAATGGTCTGTTAAGAATTTAAGAAAATGTGTCAGATGACTTTCATAATGACGGGTTTTCGCGGGTGCGTTACTTAGCGGAAAGAAACGACGGGGCTCGTGCGGGCCCCACCTCACAAATATCCTACCAAGAGGGTAGGATATTTCTGGATAGTACCCTATCCGGTTCAACTCAGTTTAAGCCGCTTTTAAGTGGATACAAGTGGCTTCCAAGTGGCTTAAGTGAAATAAAATAAAGTTGTCGTAAAATTATTTTATTTCTTAACTTTAAGCCCAAAAAATAAAAACCACACCCGAGCAAACGCAACTCCGGAAGAGGCGTTTCTAAGCGAATACCGGCGCTGCGATTTCATCGGTGCCCTCAGAATTCGATTCTGGGCACCGGTTCAAAAGTTAGAAAAACCCGCTCGTCCGTTCACTGGACGTACCCGAGCCAAACTTCGGAAAATGATTCTGGGCACACCAGGCCTCGAAAGCAGGTGCCGTCAGAAACTGCGTTTTGTAAAATTCCAAAGAAAATTAAGAGAAAAATTTCCTTGGAATTTACGGGTCTTTACATTACTCCCACCACAGGGCTTTACGTCCCCGTAAAGCTTCACCACAAACTTAGGGAAACAAAGCGGTACTGAGCACGCATCTGAGCCTTCCGCTCCCATGTGCTCACCTGGAGGTTCCCGCGCTGCCAAAGAAAGTGCACAAGAGGAATCGACCGTCCTCCTAGGATTCGCTCCTGTCGATCCTCGATCCCACAGGAACCTCCATATAAGTCACCTCATCGCCGCCATCCAGCTCCTCATGGTCGATGATATGCGAAGGGGTCGAGCACGTATCTCCTCAGTTGGGATAAGTGGAAAACATCGTGCACCTAGTGCAACTGAAGTGGATGGGCCAAGCGGTAAACCACCTCGCCTTCCCAGCTGAGGACCTATAAAGGTCCGTTGAACCTCGGAGATAACTTTCCTCCCAGGCCACATCTCCATAAACCTCGTCGAGGTGAGACCCATAAGAAGACGTGATGGTCATCCTTGAACTCTAGAGGTCTCCATTTCTGTTAGAACTGAAACTCAAAACGACATCTGCTACAAGGGTAAGGTTGACCGACTCAATAGTGATCGGTCTCACCCTCCTGTGCAAGAGTTACCCTGTGCTTCCTGGGGTTTCCTTTTCCGCCGACCAAGGAAAACCCATCCCGAAGTTTCCCTAAAACTGTCAATTTGAGTATGAACAGTTATTGCCTATTCCATACTCAAACTAATGTCGTAAGGCCTCGACGCTGCCACCAAAAGATTCCAACTAGAACTCTCTCCTCGAGGGTCTGACCACACCGTCGGCGTAAGTGTGATTATTGAGTCTCCTCCCAAGGTATCTCCAGACGTGAGGGTCAAGTCCACGGCTTATCGGAAACTCTAGGTCTGGAACAAGATTTGTGAAAGCGAGGAATGAGTCATATTGATGTCTGTTACTACAGCAGCTAGTAGTGGACACAGACTGTCCCTTGAATCATTTCTAGAGCCATTGGGTCACACTCCTTGACCGCATGTAGCTGCACTCTTCCTCCTCCCTCTAGCTCCGTGAGCCTAGCGGGAATAATTAAGGCGGGTGGTTGTACCATGTTAGGATGTACACCACCTCATGCGACTCTCCTAGCTCCGCCTCCACGTCTGCCACTTCGCAGACTCATCTCTATTTAAATCTTCCTCTTTTTGAAACATTTAACACGCCCGAGTCTCTAATACTGGCACCGGTTTCCTGTTTCTTACTGCACTTTGCAGTCATCATCCGCTCCTGGATTAACTGCACCTCCTTTAGTCTCACAAGAGATGATATGATTTCTTCTTTCCCGATAAAAGAAATATGGTCTCATCCCCTGGACGAACCACATTCGTTGCCTAATACAGTCGATCCCAACATGAATGATGCATTCACGCCATGGATGACCTCGTAAGGCCTCGACGTAACAACTAAGAGATCCAACTGTCACTCTCGCCTCCAAGGGTCGAGTCACAGTGTCGGCACTAGTGTGAGGTCACTGGGTCTCCTCCAGTAGAAATCTCGAAAGTGAGGGTCAAGTCAACAGTCTAAACAGGACCACTCAGTATCAACCAAACAAAAAGGACAGGAAAGAAAACATCACAAGATAAGTGTCTTTTTATTATTGCATCTCATAATACAAAGACACAAATACAAAAGAAACATGGAACTAGAAGTACAAAGGACGTATCCGCTAGTTCTGCTCCTGTCCACCTGCTCCCGGAGCTCTACTGCCTTGTCCACTGCTTGGCTGTTGCTCAAGCACCCACCGCTACTTCTGTCTCGGTGGCTCCTCCAACACCCGCTGATCAACCGTGCGGGGGGTCGTACAGTCACGTGCCAGGTGACCCTTCCTGACGCAGGAGAAACACTCTCCGTTTCTGGCACGCCTGGCTCTGACCCCACCCCTGGTGCCCCGCACCACTGATCCTAAAACCCGTGATCGTCCAACTACTGGTCTGGTCCTCCTGGACCTCTGCATCATTTGTCTACTGCCCAGAGATGACTCGGCAACTGATCGAAAACCCTGCGGCAAAGGCAGAAGCTCCAGTACACGCTTGGGGTGTAGAGCTACTGGCACAAACTCCACCCTGAAGAAGGTCTCGAAGTCTTCCCATGTGAAGGCCATCCCATCACAAAACTGGAACAAGTGGCTCCACCACCTGTCTGCTGCTTCCTGAAAAAGGCTTGCAGCAAAGATCACCATGAAGTCTGTCGGCATCCCCAGTAGCCTCAATACTCCCACCACAGCCTCCAGCCAATCCTCAGCCGCCTGCGGGTCCGTCTCTCCCCGGAAACTGGGTGGCCTCTGGTGCTGGAACTCGTGCAGCGCACTCAAGCGTCGTGCATCGCCTACTGCTGGGGCTGATGGCATCAGTGGCCCAACGTATGGTAGTATCGCTGGTGCCTCGGCTGGTGCCTCAACTGCAAGAGGGCCCTGTACCGAAGCCTCGTCGCTCGACAGGCTGTCAGCACGCACATCCCTATGGGCTCTAGCTGGTCGTCCGCGAAAAGGCATCCTGAAAGAAACAATGTAACACGGTCAAACGTTTATACCTGGTGAGATGACCTGGTTGAGCTGTTTTAAGGGAAAACCTTTGAAAACACACACGCAATCAGTGTTTTCGTGCACAAAGTCGGGAATCAGTCGTCAGGGTCCTGGTGTATGGATACGTCAGCCACCCGCACCAACACTGGACTCCCAGAACTGAAAACCACACTCGGTACTCTTAACACTATTGCTTCACAGAAAGAAACATCAGAGTTATAAGTTCTGTGGTAGAACCGAACTCCTCTGATACCAATTTGTCACGACCCATCCTCGGAGCATGTGCCGTGACTACCCCAAGCCCACCTTCCATAGGCCAGGGGCTGGCGACTAGCACCAAAGGCGTAAAATCCCAATAACTGGGAAGGCATTGCCTTTATAAAAGAAAACAAGCACCACAGAGTACAAGAGGAAACAAAACACTAAGTACAAAAGAAAAGATGAAAAGTAAATGGGCCAGAATACAAACCCAAAAGAATGTACAACTACAACTGAACAAAAAGACAAAAAGCTGGAAGAGGGAAGAAACTCCTGGGTCGTCCCCCTCGGGTCCTACCTGAGGGTAGGTATAGATAGCCTCCTCCATGCTCTCGTCCGTCAAACTCCTCTATGAGTCGTCTCGTCTCGTAGTCCACCTCCGGGTACTGACTCGTCGTGTAGTCCACCTCCGGGTACCGACTTGTCATGTAGTCCACCTCCGGGTACCGTCCAGTCCTCGAACACTCGGCCTCTGTCAGCACTACCCGTTGTCTGCAACCAAAACAACGAGGTGCGGGCATAGCCCGTGCAGGGGTGAGTATAACGATACTCAGTAGGGACCCCGAGACCCTCAAGGTCTCACTAAACCAACAAGGATAACCACAAGAAGATCTCAACAGATAACATCTACTTAGATATATGCCCATACATATACCTAAGTTATCAAGTAACCCATCTCAATCATGAGGAAACACAAGGATTGTGAAATCAACGGATAACCACTACCCAGGAATATTCCCATACATATACCTAAGTTATCAAGTGACCCATCTCAATCATGAGGTAAACACAATGGTCAAAAGTCTCAGCTCAAACCAGGATTTTCATTTATCGAAACCGTAACTGCTGAAGAGCTCCGTCTCTGGAGTGTACAGTGGTCCTGTCACGACTCCGAGGTACTGCTCACTAACCTAAGACTGCTGAGGTACTCCTCCTGTCGAGTACCGCGGGCCTGCCACCTCACACAATAGTGCTTCCCGCCGGGGTCTGCCACTCAAACACAGTAGTTCTCCCCCTCATAGCCTATAGAGGTACTTCTCCTGTCACGTACCGCGGGTCTGCCACCTCAAATAGTAGTGCTCTTCCGCTGTGGGTCTGCCACCTCACAAAGTAGTTCTCCCCACCGGGCTACGTAAGTCACTCCGAATCGAATCGGACAAGCAGTCTTCAGGTCTCTGCCGGCTACACGGTCTCTGTACTCCGTATGCTCGTCTCCGGGAGGGTCCGCTCCACGAGCTACAAGTCGATACTCCAAGTATCTCAAAGTCCCACGAAGAAGTATCTCAAAGGACTGCATTGTCATTGGGGTCTCAACGCAACAGACGGCGCGTCAATCGGACGCCCGGTCTCTGAGTTATTAGCCTTTTCGTCCCAGGGGCCCGGTTGGTTTCGTGAGTGAACCAACCCGGCCGTATCTCAACTGTACCCCGAACTCCCAGAGGGTATACTCATAGGGACCGATACTCAACGTGATCACCAACGCCGCTGACGGTTCGTCAAACGGACGTCTGGTCTGAAAGATATCAGCTTTTCCGTTCCAGGGGCCCGGTTGGATTTTGGTGCGATCCAACCCGGCAAATATCCATCTGCATCCAATTCTCGGGCGGATGATGCCAAAAGATCCGTATCATCAACAGGAACTCAACGCAACAAATGGCGCGTCAATCGGACGCCCGTTCGAAGAGTTATTGGATTTTTCCGTCTCACACCCACCCTGGGAAACTTCCTAGGAGGTCACCCATCCTGATCACTACTCTAGGTCAAGCACGTTTAACTATGGAGTTTTAACCACATAGGCTCCCGAAAAGGAAGGTGCACCTTGCGTATAGTATACCGAAACGACCGTCTCGATCCAAGGATCGTGTTTCTGCTGACGGCGAGTCGTTTGGAGGACCGCAGCCCAAGATACGGGCTTTTGACCGAATGTGGTCCGAAACTAGGGGGTCTGGGCCCGGGCCGACCCGGCCCGACCCCCCCCTGGGTCGGTCGAACTGGGTCGACCCGCCCCGGGCGGCAACCCGGCCCGGCCCGGCAGGCGGCGCGGTCCGGCGCAGCGGCGCGGTCCGGCGCGGCGGCGCGGACCGGCACGGCGGCGCGACCTGGGCACCGTTCGGGAGCCGCGTGCGGGGGGAAAAGCCCCCCTTTGAGAACCGCAGCCCCTTAATTGGGGCCGCTTTTGAGACCCGGCCGGGGGAAATTAATTCCCCCAGTCTCCACTGTCCGGTCGGCCCGCACTGGTCGGCCGGTTTCGCCAGCAAGGTCCGGCGACGACCGGTCCTTCCTTCGCCGACACCGGCGGCCCGGTGCCGGCAGCCGGTCATCTTGCTCCGCCGCGGCCCGGAACCAGCCGCGACCTATGCCGTCTGGCGCGATGCGACGACATCGCTTCCCTCCGCCGCGGCCCCGCTCCGGCCGCGGCGCCTTTAACTTTCTTCGACGCGACACGACGACATCGTGGTCTTGGATTTCTTTCCATGGCGTGGCACGACGGCGCCGCGCAATAATTGACGTGCGATTCCCGCGTGGTGCGACGCCACTACGCCATCCCGTTCTATCCGCATGGAAACAATTATGAACATAGGACGGGGGTTCGGCCGTGTTGGTGTGGTCCGGGCCCCCCTCTCGTTAGACAATAACATTTAATCCTTTATCCTCGAAGTTCGACATTCTTGAATCAAGAATGGAAAATAAATAAATAAAATATCAACAATCCCCTACCTCGGATTCAACTGCGGAGCACGCTAATCAAGCCGCGGAAGACTAGCGTCGCGAAGGTCGGGCATCGCGGAAATCGAACGTCGTTTCTGTTGACGTCGAGGTGCGTCCGAATAGGTACGTCGCTGGAGAAGCTTCGTAAGCTGACAGAGATTGTCCGAGGAGGAAACGGCGTCTCCTTTTGTTGACATGGGAAGAAGATCGAAGAAGCAGCGTCGTCGATCTTCGGAAACACACCGGCTACGAAGAAGAGAAGCGGCGTTCTTCGTCGGAGCTTAAGTGTTCTTTGTGTTCTTCGTCAAGGTTGAAGAAGATAGAGAGAGCTTCTCAAAATATCTCAAGGTGGAAAAGGAGACCAACCCAAAATAAAATAAGCTTAATCCTTATTTTATTTACACAACTAAACACTTTAATTTCAAAAGATAAGAAATGAACCATTAATTGGTTGTATTAATTCAACGAAAGAAACAGCTCATTTAATTTACGAAATAAATCTCCCAATTAAATGGTCTGTTAAGAATTTAAGAAAACGCATCAGATGACTTTCATAATGACGAGTTTTTACGGGTGCATTACTTAGCGGAAAGAAACGGTGGGGCTCGTGCGGGCCCCACCTCAAAAATATCCTACCAAGAGGGTAGGATATTTCTGGATAGTACCCTATCCGGTTCAACTCAGTTTAATCCGCTTTTAAGTGGCTTCAAGTGGCTTCCAAGTAGCTTAAGTGAAATAAAATAAAGTTGTCGTAAAATTATTTTATTTCTTAACATTAAGCCCAAAAATTAAAAGCCACACCCGAGCAAACGCAACTCCGGAAGAGGCGTTTCTAAGAGAATATCAGCGCTGCGATTTCATCGGTGCCCTCATAATTCGATTCCGGGCACCGGTTCAAAAGTTAGAAAAACCCGCTCGTCCGTTCACTAAACGTACCCGAGCCAAACTTGGGAAAATGATTCCGGGAACACCGGGCCTCGGAAGTAGGTGCCGTCAGAAACTGCGTTCTTGTAAAATTCCAAAGAAAATTAAGAAAAAAATTTACTTAGAATTTACGGGTGTTTACAGTTATAGAACAATCCAAACACATAAAGGCTTGACACTCTCTTTATTTAATAAGACTTTGATGTTTCAAAATAGAAGACATCATCTCAACATGAAACCCCATATTATCAAAAATAGTAGAAGAAATTAATGAGTGGCATGGTCTCATATAAAATAAGGAATATATAAGGGTATAATTAAAAATAATCTCACCTCTCAACATTAGAGTACCCAATAGATAACACACAACAATTTTATCAACTCCATATAATTTATTACTCATTGTGATTTTATCATTGTTACCATAATGTAATTTTACTGCTTGAGGATTCATGGTGTTTCTATAATCATTTTCGCACATTCTGTTCTGATGATGAGAGTTATCCTGTTGTACTCATCCCATAGAAGCCTATGTTTTTTTGATAAACATGAGATGTGTCTCCAACACCCAAACACTCAACATTGAGAAAAATAGAATTGAAGATGTCCCATATTATTGAAATTGTAACATTATATAGGTGAAGCCATAAAATCCCACTTGATATGATGAGGTTAACCACTCTAGAAACATACTGGATTACTTATGGGTCAATCATGAATATTTATTGATCCCATGGTCTTATTATAAGGTGTCCCATCACACTGTAGTCAGTTTCCCTCTACTGTGTATTCCAAGTATTAGAGTTCCCATTTAATTATATAGGAATAAAAATGCTCCCCACAATCATATTTCATGATATGTCACATTATTCTAATATCTCTCCATTTAATATCTCATTATAATTCCTTATAAAAAATAATTAAACTCTTTAATAGAATATCTATTCATAATCCTAACTAAAAATACATTCATTCAAGGATTCACTTTAAAAAACTTCTTGGGAAAATTGGATTAAATTCATAAATTTATCTACAGACTCTATCGTTAAAATAATCTCTTACCTCAAACTTAATAAGTTTGTTGTTCTGGAAATCTAAAAGGTGTGATGATAGAATTTGTTGTTAAAAAACTATTCAAAACCCTCACAAGTCATTCCTTGTTCCAATATAGTCTGAACTACTAATTCCAACCATTAACATTCCATGTTCTCTAGTATATACATTTCCAGCATCACTTCTATTTTTTTGGTGTCATATGGAACATGAGGATTGGATTCATCAAATTTAACCAGACTTGTGCTTTTTACTCTCGGAATCCCATCAAATGAAGGTGGATTATTCTTTCAGAATAGAACCTAATGGCCCACTTTACATAGTTTTTCTTTCCTATTACAGTTATATATAGCCAAAAAAGTCATTCTTTTTACCATCTGTTGGTTCACTTGTTGCCAATGTGAAGCCATATTCTTATAAAATTATTTTTATTGATTTCTATGATTCCAAATTAGTATAATTGACTATAACTAGAAAAAAAACTATTGTTAGTCTCACTCATTATAAACTAAAGGCATATTAATTCCAATTTACCAAATCAAAACTTATTAAAACATATTATTCCACAATTCCGCAATCATCAACATTTTAACCATTTTTGAAAATAAAACCACCTTGATTTTCAAAACAACCATTTTACTAATTTCAATGATCAAATGTTTTTATCCATTTCATATACCATTCACAGAGAATGAAAAATGAGTAATTATTTGAAAGAATTTCCATAAATTTATATCATGAAAATCTGAAATTACAAACCCATGAAAATGAGGTGAAAGCAATACTAGAAGTGTCTTAAAACACTCTAGTAACCAAATTCCCTGGTAACTTTGTGTTCATTATAAAGAGGTTGGTTATGACCTTTTATGATCTAGATTTCATGCTCTGACAATCCTACAAATTAATATCATCTTAAGAGATAGACTGATACTAGTTCCACCTCCTAAACCAAACAAAAATGACACCATTTACTTTATTAAGAACCTAACAATAGTTATACCATTTATCCCAAAATTGAAAGATATGTTGGCCAAGAATAATACCATTTGGAACATCTTTATCCTCCACATTGGCTTTAGTTGTTATACTGGAGATACTAGACCTCATGTGACATCCCTAAGACAATAATGGATGGAAATAAATGCAAAGGGCCACAAGTATATTTGTATGATAATTTTCCACTTTAAAGATAAAACATTGAAAATATATACAAAATATCCCATTAAATGCCTCTATGATGCATGTGTTGAAAATAAAACTCAAAAGATAAAAAAACCATATCAGAGTATTAGAGGTAACAAATAGTCACACACAAGATGAAAAAGTGGCCACATAACTCAAATAATATAAAAGTGACAATAACTAGAAATAAACCACCTTCTCCAAGATCCAACTCCACATTCAAAGCCATGGTTTCATGAAACATCACAAAAGTACTAAAATACATTGACATTAGCTCTGTTTAGATAGATGAAATCAAAAAATGAACAATATTTCCCAAGAAGGGGGTGATTATAAACACAATAGTTATCTCCAATGACATCCTAACTCTTTAAACTAGTATAAAACAAATTATAACATTTAATATAATATTTTTAAGTAGTAAAATTAGTTCATATCAAAGCTATGAACTTGTTTCCCATGGAAAGGATAAAAAATCCTTAAAAAATATATCAATTGATTTGGAATGTTCATTCCCATGTCCACGCACACAACCACACACACACACACAAGACTTATGTCACCATTAATGGGTTAACATCATTCCCATAGTTCATCATATTTGATGGTGCAACATTATGACCATTATCTATCCCATTCAACTCATGCCCAACTGTTTATGGAAACATCATACCGATTAATTTTAATAAAAACATTTATTTCATTAAATCATTTCAACATGTAATTTAAAATCATATAAATAAACCATAAATTTAAAATCAATATTTTAAAATTATCAACAATTGGTTCTTTGAAAAAACCAGTTAACTTCCTATGATTTCCAAGACAACAAAAAAATGATACATTCATAATGTTTCCAACAAGAATTTAAATACAATTTCAAGAAAACAATTTCAATAAATACAAGACATTTTTTCTAGATCAATTAGAGTTAAGATAGAAGCCACCAATATTTAAATCATTTGAGAAAATGAAAAATGACACAACACAACATCAAGATAGGATCACAAGTCACATTCCCATCACTAGATCCAAAAACATTTCTTCATAAAACCATTCATAACCCAAATATATATCCATAATAAGATATATATATATATATATATATATATATATATATGGTTCCAAGAGAGAGAAAATAAACATGTTTTGAGGAAGAATGAATTAGAATATTCAAATATAATTGAATCTAGGACTCCAACCAACTTTTCATTCCCTAAGGATCATTATAGGATTGAAGGGGATCATCTCTAAAACCATAGTGGAAAAAAGGAATTCAATTTATGAAAGGATTAAGGAAAAATGTTGGTCAAAAGGATTAATTCATATTAGATCCAAAATTTAGTAAGGGGTAATTATATTATACCCAGTTAGGGAACACAATTTTTAAAAATATTCCCCAACCATGGAATACTACTATCTTAAGGCCACACCTCACATTATTGGGTCACAATGTTAGACAGATAATGCAGAAATCATGTTTTTATCTCTATTTCAAGATGCACAGTTTCTCTTAGGAATTCACAAGGTTTGGAAAGACTATGTGCCTACCTAGTTCCCATTATATTCCCATTCATGGTTTCCGAGATATGCTGCATGGTTTCTATTAACTGTTCACAAACCATACACCTACTAAAAATCCTCTAAAACATGCAAGAACCCCTTAAAACCTCCCAAAACATATCCTGAAAATTATAATAACTCGGAATACATGAATAAATGGACATGTACATGAAACAAAGGGTGTTAATGTATCCCCAACATTGGCCTTTATATCCTCTAAAAGTAGAAAAACCATTATTTTATAAGATAGTTTGGACCATTGCTCCCCCATTTCCATCTCACGGTCCAACATTTCTTCTTGAATCCGACCATGATTCCATAAAACCCACACTAGAATGATGTTTTTACCATGAAATAAATTCTATTATATATCCAAAATCCATATCAGCACATGAATCAATGTATCATATGGATTTAGGTAAATGTGACCCCATAGAATCACATGCATAGTATCAGGATGGTAGTTCTTTAACTCAGATACATCAAACACATTATGAAATAAACCAGACAACGGTAGATAATCTAGCTGATATTCTCCCTCACCATCTAATTCAAGTATCTCAAAAAGAAAAATGTATCAAGGATATAAATTTCCATGAATACCAAAATGACGATGCCCTATCCTTAGAGATATTATCAAGAACACCAGAACACTCACCTCAAATGACAATTGTGGTTGATGATGATCAACATATTATTTTTTATGATGCTAAACCATATCCATTATATTTCTTATAAAATAAATCTTCTATATCATCTCTTCAACACGGATGATTCTAATTTGTTATGTATCACATATTTATAACCATCAAAGTAGTGAATGATAAGGATGCATGTACAATGCTTCAAAGGGATCCATATGTATCGAGGCCGAATAACTATTATTATATGAGAACCCCAATAATGGTAAATTATATACTACGAGACACCAAAATCCATTTCCAATAACATTATCATGTCCTACAATGTTTGGATTTTCTTTTCAAGATATCAATCCAATTGAGGATGATAATGTGTACTCATAGCCAATTGTGATCCAAGGGAATATTGTAAGGGTTTACCAAAACGAGATAAAAACCCAGGGTCTATGTATAATATAATTGAGACTGGAATGTCTTAAATATTTTAAATTTATTAAATGTAAATATTTGATAGGACATCCAACAAATTAGTTTCACAAATCTGGATGAAGTGAGCCAACATTGTGACCTGACCCAATATCACTAATATAGAATTTTGTTTCTTAACCATCCTTGGTAGAACAATTATACTAGTGTCCTAAGTAAATTAATGATCTGCTTAATCTTATTTAACAAGACTTATTATTTCTTGGTCCGTGAATCCCCCAAAACATGGGTGGATTATTCTTGTTAATGTAAATTGAATGGACCACTTTTTATAGATCCTCATTCTTATTACCCTTATCCTTTTACCAAAAAGATTGGACAATGATTTTTACCATCATTTGGTTTAGTTTTGGATCAGGTGAAACCATATTCTTTGAATATTCATCCAGTTGGTTTCTAAGATGCATACACTCTCATTACCCCCTATTTCTAAAGTTTCTGAAATGTGGAGAGAGAGATGATGATCCCAAATTACCACATCCAAAAGGCTCTAGGTTGGTGACTAGCACGAAGACGATAAAAAATATCACAGTATGCGATGTATTTCCTGTTGGGCGGAGAAAGAAAGGGAGTGATGGCAAGAGGGGGGTGAATTGCCTTTTAAAAAAAGAATTAACAAATTAAAAATCAAAGTTGAAAGTGCAGCGGAAATAAAAGAGGCAAGACACGCAATTGATAACGGAGTTCGGCCTAAAACCCGGCCTACGTCTCCGCTCCCAACTCAACCGTTGAGAGATTTACTACCGCTTTCTTTTTAATGGTTTTAGCAAGAAACCCACTAGACTATTCAGGTATTCTAGAACCTATTACAGCTTGCTTTTAAATGGTTATGCAAGAACCCACTTTCTTTCAATGGTTGAGCAAGAACCCACTAGCCTTCTTACAGGTGAAGGCTAGCTCACCTATGTCTCAAGCCTTTTAAAGGAAAGGCTTGTCCAACCTCTTCACACCTTAATGGTGATGTGAAAACCCAAAATAATGGAGGATGAGAGAAATGGGAGTTTGTAGGAACAAACTCAATTTAAAGCTCAAAAATGATAAACAAGAAAAACCGTAATGGGAAAAGCCTTGGGTGCCAAATGATTGATGAAGTTGATGAGGTTCTCTCCCAAGCTTCTATGGTGGTGCTCCTTGGATGTGGAATTGTGTTGGAGCAATTGGGGTTCCCTTGGAAGAATCCGCCGGAGGTTCGCCAAATGATGGGAAATGTGTCCGTTGGATTCACAATAGTTCCGGCTATGTTTCGTTGGCTTCCGGGGGTTCCTAGTCCTTTATTTATAGAGGGGGAACCCTCATATGGCCTTTGGAGGTCTTCGGAGCCGTTGGAAAAGGCTTCGGAGCCGTTGGGAGGCAAGTGGACCAGCCTGGTCAAAGGACCAACGGCTAGTTTGACTGGCTCCACCGGCTGACCGGTGCTGAGCCACCGGTTGGCCGGTGTGTGCAAAATGGAGGAGGGATCGGGCTCAGGCTCCACCGGCTGGCCGGTGAGGAGGCCACCGGTTGGCCGGTGCTGAGGCAGTAGCAACCACTGTGCTGGCTGGGTGCCACCGGCTGTCCGGTGCTGAGGCCACCGGTTGGCCGGTGTTGAGGCAGTGGCTGGACTCTCGGTCTGGGCTCTACTGGCTGGCCGGTGCTGAGGCCACCGGTTGGCCGGTTCTCTGGACAGTGGAGAGCCTTTCTGTCAATGGTCCATCGGCTGGCCGGTGCTGATCCACCGGTTGGCCGGTGCACATGAAAACAGTGCACTTTGCTCCTTTCTTGGCTTCAGCTTTCTTGGCCCAATTCCTTGGTAACCTGAAATCATGCCTATCAACAAAAACACTTGAAAACACGATTAGTAAAATAGGAAAGTGATTGTGATCATGAAAATTAAACCACGAGGGGTACGAGAGGTACAACAATCTCCCCCTATTTTGATGATCACAATCACCAAAACAAACAATGTAAAAAGACTGAAATGAGAGGTATGCTTAAAAAGGTTTTTCCCCCAATCAACCAAGAATTTCTCCCCCTTTGTGATTATCAAAATAGAACGGGGCATAAAACTTGATTGAGGGAAAAGAAATATTTTAAACCAATTGAAATTTTTGAAATTTGAATTGAATGTTTTGAATCAAAAATTTGAAATGAAAGTTTTGAATGAAAAATTGAATAACAGTTTGAATTGAAAGTTTTTGAATGAAAAATTGAATAGAAAATTTGAAATTAAAAAATTTGATACCAAGTGATGAAATTGAAAGTTTGAATTGAAAGTAAAAAGACTAAAACGATCCTAACTCTCCCTAAATAAAAACAACAAATCACCGGGGAGAGGTTTTTGAAACTGAGACAAATTTTGGCCCGGTGAGACTCGCTAGAAGGGATTTTTCAATCCATACTTGTCTAGTGGCGGGTCTTCTACTATAAAATTCATCATTGAAGAAAATAGTTTTGGGCCTACCATACCGGGAATTTTTGCAATCGCACTCATAAATTAAGTGCCCGGGTTTTTTACAATAATTGCAAAATTTAAATTGAGAGCTCCCCCTTACAAAAATAGTAGGTGCATGGGAGGAGGAAGCTTGCTTGGAAAATCCAAGCCCTTCGGTGGTTCTAGATATACATTGGGAACCTAGTAGTTTGGTCAGATTTTGTTCCCCTTGGGTGAATTTTGCTAGATTCTCCCTTAGATCTTTGATGGTTGATTCCATGGAATCAACATCAGGAAGATTTTGGATTTTGAGGGACAGCTCTTCCTTCTCTTTGAGAAGTTGTTCTTTTTCGGAAGAGAGTTTTTTGAAATTCTTTTTTAAAGCAACAAATTTGGAAGACAGTTCGTGAAAACCTTCCTCCAATTGGTCTTGCGCATGTTGGAGATCCTCGTACGATAAATGATTTAAAGAATTTGACGAACTAGAGGAAGAGGAGTCGGAAGATGTTACCTCATGAAATGCCATTAGGCATTTGTTACCGTTGTCACTTGAGGAGGAGGAGGAGGATGTGGATCTATCACTCCATGTGGCCTTGAAAGCCTTCTTCTTTTCCTTTTTCATGGCCTTTTTCTTGTTGAGTGGGCAATCGGGCTTGTAATGGCCTTTCTCGCCGCACCCGTAACATTTTACCTTGGGCTTGGATTTTTCATTGGGTTGAGCCTTGCAGGATTTCTTCTTCTTGTGCTTCTTCATGAATTTGTGCATTTTTCGGGCAAGATTCTCCATTTCGGAATCGCCGCATGAAGAGGAAGAAGATGAGGAGGAGGAGCTTTCTTCTTTTTGTACCTTGAAGGCGATGTTCTTTGGAGTTTTGATTGGTTTGCCTTCCTTTTCAGCTTGCCTCCTCATGGTGATCTCGTAGGTCATGAGGGATCCGATGAGCTCTTCGACCGGCATGTTCTTGATGTCTTTGGCTTCTTGGATTGCTGTGACTTTTGGAGCCCATGTGCTTGGAAGGATCCATAGGATCTTCTTGACCATTGTTTCTGCAGAAATATTATCTCCAAGAGATTTTCTACCATTGCAAACGTTAGTAAAACGTGTAAACATTTCAGAAATTGATTTGGATGGATGCATGGAAAAAGACTCAAAATCTTGACGGTACATATCCAATCGTGTATCCTTAACTTTTTTGTCCCCTCATGGGTAACCTCCAATAGTTTCCAGATTTCATGTGAGGAGGTGCATGTGGAAACTCGATTGAACTCATTACGATCAAGGCCGCAATGTAGAGCGTTCATGGCTTTTCCATCAAGCTCGAAATTTTTAATATCGGCTTGGGTCCATTTGGATTCATCGGGAGAAGAGAGAGTGTAACCATGCATGAAAATTTTATAAATAGTATAACCTATGCTTCTAAGAAAAGTGGTCATGTGGGTTTTCCAATAAGTGTAGTCGGTTCCATCAAAAAATGGATCACGACCCAAAGAATATCCTTCAGGGGCAAAAGAGGTTGATGCCATCACAATGGATCTTAAATTTGAAACCGGTTAGGGTATTACTCAAATTTTCCTCTGATACCAATTATTGGGCGGAGAACGAAAGGGAGTGATGGCAAGAGGGGGGTGAATTGCCTTTTAAAAAAGAATTAACAAATTAAAAATCAAAGTTGAAAGTGCAGCGGAAATAAAAGAGGCAAGACACGCAATTGATAACGGAGTTCGGCCTAAAACCCAGCCTACGTCTCCGCTCCCAACTCAACCGTTGAGAGATTTACTACCTCTTGCTTTTTAATGGTTTTAGCAAGAAACCCACTAGACTTTTCAGGTAGTCTAGAACCTATTACAGCTTGCTTTTAAATGGTTATGCAAGAACCCACTTGCTTTCAATGGTTGAGAAAGAACCCACTAGCCTTCTTACAGGTGAAGGCTAGCTCACCTATGTCTCAAGCCTTTTAAAGGAAAGGCCTGACCAACCTCTTCACACCTTAAAGGTGATGTGAAAACCCAAAAGAATGGAGGATGAGAGAAATGGGTGTTTGTAGGCACAAACTCAATTTAAAGCTCAAAAATGATAAACAAGAAAAACCGTAATGGGAGAAGCCTTGGGCGCCAAATGATGGATGAAGTTGATGAAGTTCTCTCCCATGCTTCTATGGTGGTTCTCCTTGGATGTGGAATTGTGTTGGAGCAATTGGGGTTCCCTTGGAAGAATCCATCGGAGGTTCGCCAAATGATGGGAAATGTGTCCGTTGGCTTCACAATAGTTCCGGCTATGTTTCGTTGGCTTCCGGGGGTTCGTAGTCCTTTATTTATAGAGGGGGAACCCTCATATGGCCTTTGGAGGTCTTCGGAGCCGTTGGAAAAGGCTTCGGAGCCGTTGGGAGGCAAGTGGACCAGCCTGGTCAAAGGCCCAACGACTAGTTTGACTGGCTCCACCGGCTGACCGGTGCTGAGCCACCGGTTGGCCGGTGTGTGAAAAATGGAGGAGGGCTCGGGATCAGGCTCCACCGGCTGGCCGGTGAGGAGGCCACCGGTTGGCCGGTGCTGAGGCAGTAGCAACCACTGTGCTGGCTGGGTGCCACCGGCTGGCCGGTGCTGAGGCCACCGGTTGGCCGGTGCTCTGGACAGTGGAGAGCCTTTCTGTCAATGGTCCATCGGCTGGCCGGTGCTGATCCACCGGTTGGCCGGTGCACATGAAAACAGTGCACTTTGCTCCTTTCTTGGCTTCAGCTTGCTTGGCCCAATTCCTTGGTAACCTGAAATCATGCCTATCAACAAAAACACTTGAAAACACGATTAGTAAAATAGGAAAGTGATTGTGATCATGAAAATTAAACCATGAGGGGTACGAGAGGTAAAACATTTCCCTCTAAAATAGAATCACTATTGGGAGATAGGATAATTAATCACTAAAAGACTCCAATAAAAAATATAAAGGTAAACAAAAAATCATTCCACAATGAAATAATAATGTAAAACAAATATATATAAAAGTATCCAATGTAAATAATAAAATATATGTCTATGAAAATGACTAGAATATAAATCAAAACCAGCTAGTAATGACCAGATCAGTCCCCAAATTACTTTTGGAAACATAAAAATTGTTTATATATATATATATATATATACAGTGAGAATAACCGTTATACTATGTAGGGATATAACCAAGGCCTTAAGTGAACATATTAAAATATCATGCTATAGAGACAGTGAAAAAACAATGGAATTGGAAATATCCTATACATGTAATATAACCAAACCCACCCTCACTATTTCTCACTCACCAAATCATGAATGCAATAAAATAATATAACATTCAGTTTAGGACAAAGACGTGTTCCATTTACACTTCACCATGATTTTTCACTCTCACGTACCAACATCGAGCGTCTTATGCTCCCATCGATTCCAAACATACCACATCACATCACATCCCACCCATAGAAACATAGTCCAAACATCACATCATGTCTCACCAATAGACACCTTGGCCAAACAATCACATCACATCACTTCACATCCCATCTGCAGACACCTATACCACACATCACATCACATCATATCTAAAACTAGAGTTGTAGGGTATCATGAACATGAAGACCATAAACCTCATTACCTCATCCTACAATGCATAAAACCCACCACATATCACATAACACCACATCATATCTCACCCGTTGACACATGGGTCAACACATCACATCCTACTCGAAGACACCTAGGCCATCACAATACTGTGGGGTGATCTTCAACACCAATCCATATCAATAAAACTAAATGAAGAGCTGGTGTAAAATGTATCCAACCATCCATATTAATACAATCATAGATGTTGGATAAAACAACCAAAACTCAATGCCTTCAATAATTAGTAAGGTTATGTTACTCGTGTGGGGCATGTATAAAAATAACATAATAAAATATTGTATATATATATATAGTACACAATACCCATTATATGGGTTCACATTAGCAAAACTAGTGCACACCACATCACTACTATGTACCAAAAATCAACAATCTAAACTACTACCACCACTATATGGAACACCACATAGCCACCACACAATCTACACAACGTTTCCAACTTTCAGTTATAGTTTTCACCACATTTGTTCATTATTCATTTCATTTCACATTACACTATTCATTTTTTCATTCAATTCAATTTAATACTTTTATCACATATTGTTTTCCAGTCCACCTTGTTTATTTACTAGACTATTTTTTATTATTTATCATCATATTTAATCATGTGGATAACTAAGAAACTAATGAGACCACACCATGCTAAATCTATCCCAACTAACATGGCCACAAACATAACATTACACATCTATCGTCATCATTGACTAACATTTCTCAAGACATATAAATATGAAAAACTCATATCTCACAACCCCTACTCCCACACATCACAACCACTGCGTGATAACCATTGGTCCACAACTACTTTTCCATGACACAATCACCGCACACAACAATCATATGATACCACCACACATTGTCATGAGCACACAACACACCACTACACACCATGAACAAATAATAACTCTATAAACCACATCGCAATACTTCACACATCGGATCCATGCTACAAAACTTTGCATCACATCCCCACAAATATCACGTCCCAACTGGACACCTCCATCAATGTAAAATAGCCCAAACCAAATAAGGAAACACAATAAAAACTTGAATACACAAATGTATCACAAACCATCTTCCTTATTTATTTATGGTCTTTCATCACATTACTTCTTTAATTAGAATGCACATTATCACACAAACTACAATGCTTGGGAATGTAGATTACTATCCAAATATAGGATCCTTAGCATTTTACTTATGGTTTGATCCCACAACAACATAGAAGGGGTCATCAAAACATAACAACTGTAGTGAAAACAAGGCTCCCAATTTACATTATTTTCATAATTGGAAACATGAATTCATTATACCATCAAGAACATATATCAAAGTAGTAAATCATAAAATAACTTCCCATTCCAATAAATTAAACTATACCAATTAATTATAAATTTATTCCAACACTTACTATCCTCTAAATGGTATGAAAATGTATGAAAATATCTCACATAGCACATAAATTGGTGATAATTAGGATCCCATACCCTAAGTAAGCTTTCCAATCACACTACCCACCACAGGGTGAAGAAGAAACTTCTCAACACCACAACCACCACATGAGATCATGGATCAACATAATCCACACAGAAGGGTTGTCAAAAACATATCCCATACACAACCCAAAGAAAAATCACACTGCCACAGTGGATCTTGATAGAAGAAGAAGAGGAAATCCTCAGGGAAAAAAGAGGACAGCTCACCATGAATCGTCAATGGCCATAAATAAGTACCAAAAAACCAAATCAGAAGGAAGAGTGTTAGAATGTATTCTTGGGGAACCTAGGGTTCATATGGAATGAGACAGAGGTATGTCAGAATGATGGAAAAATGGTTGAAAGGTTTATAAAATAACCATAATCCAAGACTTTCATGTTGTGCAATATATTCATGACATGAATTCTGATTTTTCCAACATCCTCTGAAATTTACATCACCATGGATCAAATTAATTAAATATAATGAATTCACCTTTCAAGAAATAAACCCATTTGATTCTACACACCACAGCAGAACACAAGCCATGGATTCACTGCATTCACAAGCCTTGAATCACCAATTCACATCATGTGCCACTTTCACAACAAGAATATCCTAAAGCAATTCTATTACACCTCTAGTCACCAAGAAACCACCTTTATCCTCTAATAAAAAATCTCCAATGCCCAAATATAACAATGTAATGGGCTTGGAAGGAGTAAACCAACAAAAAATTACATCATTCACTATAACTAGAACAAAACATAGTTTAGTCTCACTAATTAGAAACTAACGGTTTTGTAATTCCAACTTTCCACATCAATACATATTACAACAAGACATTACATAATTTATACATCATAAATATTTTAACCATTTTTTTTAAATTCTATAACCCTATTTTCAAAAAATCCATTATCACTATTTTCAAAGATCAATTTTTTTCCATTCCATAAAATATCACTCAGAATAAAAAATAAATAACTATTAGGAATTCTTAACATCAATGAATGTTATGAAACTCTCATCATTTAAATCCTTGGCGATGAGATGAAAACTCAATTAGATGTTTCATAAATTAAACATGTACCCAAACAATCTAGTAACTTGATGTACAGTATAAAGATCTTAAAAACTTCTTTTTATGCTTTGAATTTCAAGTTTCAATAATACTACTTCTTTTTACCATCCCAAGACATAGACTAATCCTAGTTCCAACACTAGAATCAAGTTAAACTGACACAATTTCATATTTCATGAACTGAAAAATGGTGATACCATTTGTCCCGAAATTAAATGATAGACCAACCATGATTGATTCCATTTGTAACATCCTTCCCCTAATCATTTTATTGGGTAGTGATGGGGGAGCTGCTAGCCCTTAGGTGAAATAACCAAGACACCAATGTTTGGAAGTAAATGCAAGGTCATGAAGAACATTTGGGGGATGATTTTCCCTTTCAAAGATAAAACATCCAAACTACGTAAACAATAACAAACCAAACCTCTACACGATGAGTGTGTACAAAATAAAACACCAAAAAAACTAAACCTACATACCATATCAGAGAACAATAGGAAAAAAGGCATACTCAGTAGGACCAAAAGGACACCAAACTCAAAACAACAAAGTGATAATAACCAGAAACACCCCACCTTCTCTAACCTCCAAATACACATAGCAAGGCATGATATTAAGAATCATGACTAAATATAGGAGATAATTTTCCTTTACATCTATCTTGATAGATAACTTCATCCAACACACAACAGTTCTCAAGTAGGGGGGTGACTCTGACACAGTAGGGTTTATTTAATGACTTCCAAACATATTACACTAAGAAAATACTTGTTAGAAAATTTTATAAAAATGTTTTATAAATTAAATACCACTCATATGAAATACATAAACAATTTTACCAAGTAAATCATCAAGAACTAATTTAAACAACTTATCATATGATTTGGAATGTTCTTTTAAATTTCCAAATGCAAAACCACACACCCACACAAAATATTGGTGTCACTATTGATAGTGGGACTTCACATCCATACATTATCCCATTTCTGGGTGGTACTTTATGACCATTATAAATCCCATTAAACTCATGCCCAACCATTTACTCCAATATCGTGACAAGTAATTTTAGTAAAAACATTTTATTCGGTAAATCATTTAAATATATAATTTTCATACATCAATATAAAAAATAATTTTTAAATCATCATTTTTAGATCATCAAAAAATAAGTTTTCCAAAACCCATTCAACATTCCATGATTTCCAAGATAATACCATAATGATATTTTTATCAAGAATTAAAAAGTATTTCAAAACCTTTTCCAGAGAAAAATTTAATAAAACACGAGTATTCGAGTTCTAGATTAAGAGGAGTAGAGAGAGAAGCCACCTACCTCCCAAACGGTGGAGAAAACATAGAACAACAAAACAAAACACCATGACTCGATCAAAATTAATGTACCCTTCACAATATCTAATAATATTTTACCATAAAACCGTTCGTAACACATAGATACTTCCATATTGTAAAAGATATATGGTTCCGAAGAATGAATAATAATGGGAACTTACCAATGGACCTCTAACATGTTTTGATTTACCAAAGAATTTTTCCCAGAATGAAGGGGGTCATCTATCATTCCTTGGAAGAAAACTGAATTCGAGTTGGGGGAGGATTAAGGAAAAAATGAGGTTCAAAAGGCTTAATTCAGATTATACCATCAATTTAAAGAGGGCTGACTATATGCTTCATGGTTAGGCTAAATAGTTTGAAAACCCATGTGGCATCCGTTTGGTGCAACTATCTTAAGACCATACCTCACAAAGATGAATTATAGGATTATAAAAACTGTGTGCCCACCGGGGTTTCACTATATTTCAAGATTCATGGTTTCTCTAGGGCATTCACATGGTTTTTCCAAACCATGCGCAAACCTCATGCATGCCCAGTGACCACTATCTTCCCTTTCAACGTTTCTTTGATATTCTACATTGTTCCTGTTAACCGTACACAAACCATGACCCTCCAACAAAGCCTATAAAAAATTTTAAAACCCCTCAATAACTCTTAAAACATAACCCAAACATTATATAGACTCAAAATACAAGAAAAATTGGTCATGAACCTAAAATTGAGGATGTTAAATGTTGGTTCTAGGTTTAGAAAAAGCATGTGGTGTGGGAGATATATATATTTTTTCATTTAAATAAAATATATGGAACCTAAATAGAGTATAATTTCATGTCAAATATAAAATTAATTTATATAGATCGTGAAAAAAATAAATTTCTCATCTTAGGATCCTATCATCATTGATGTTTTTAATCTTCAGAATTATTATTTTTTGATTTCCTTAATTGAAATGCAATTACCCAATTGTATAATCCCTATATTGGTGATCCAAACATGCTCATTTGATCTATAATCAACTCCAATAAATTTTTGGGATCGACCATAGAAATTAAAAAATATTTCACTGTTTGTGTTGATCATTTTTCATTCAATCATGAAGGAATATGTTTTTAATTTGTAAATTTTGAGAGGGAGGGAGAAGGAGGAGTCAAAAAAAATTCATTGCGCACAGCAATTCTCTATTTTTGTACCCCCCACACAATAAACATCACCTTATATTTATAGTGCAAGGGTTTAGATTAAAATATTATTTAATTTTATTTTTCCCCTTAAACTATTTTATAACCTATAATAAACCTATTGTAACATAATAGTAATAATAATAAAATAGAATTATTATTATTTTTTGTCATGTGCCGACATTCATAATAAGAAATATTTTTTAACCAGTTTGTTAATTAATAATTTATTAACAGACATAGTGTTGGTATATTTGAACTCCTCTAGAATTTGTCAAATAAATGAACAAATATTTTATATTTTTTTATTAATAAATATTTTTTATCTATAAAATGTAAATAAGATTATTACTTGGTTTGAGAATAATATTTATTCTATTGATTAAATAAAATAGAATTCAATAGATATTAACAGAAACACTTAGTGTGTGACCCTCTAGGACTCTTTCTCAATGGAAGTAGTTTCGATTTCATAATGTCTAAGATTAATATCTAGAAATGTGTCAAGGAACCCATGAGAAGAAACATAATTTTGAACTGATGAAAACCACATATGAATGATCCGTGTGTAATATAATACCATTTTCATAATATTTAATCCTGACAGTTGCACATCTATGTCAACAACATATATTCTCAATACATATTTCCATGACTATCTGTAATAAAAACATCAATACACCAGGACCATGGAATTTAATGTGATAGTAATAGTCCAATAAGAGGCTAATATTTCAGCTTCCAAAAAGATAGAATGGAAAAATCCTTCCTTGATGTATCCATTAACAACATGTAAATCATGATTCATCCAACATACTATACCTCACCTTGAACACATTTCATCTTATTTCTTATTTAAAAATGTTAGTTTTCATGTCATGTAATGCATTTATGATAATAATAATGTCTATGTACCATTACCCATGCTGGTTGATAAGAATATTTGATGGCCCCAAAACATATAGAATTATTACCAGAGGGTTTGTTTTCATAATTTTTTATCTTAGAGTTTACTAAGTTTGAACTACATGATAAGAATACTCCTCCAGATATTATTACTCATCGATAATATTCAAATTATATGTGTACCATCATGGAATGTTATCCAACTATAGAAATATAAATAAGAATATCATCGTAGAACGTTATGGTTTTCATCATAGCAGGGAACTGCTATGAACATAGCAATGTGAAAGACACCCGAGAACATTATTATATTTAATTCATGATGAATAATTTTCAATATATAATAATATTTCACTAATATTAAAATACATTAATATACATGTAATCAATGTACAAAACATTTTCCCTAGAACATGAACTCCAACAACAACTAGAGAAACTGTTAGATCTGAAATTCATACAGAATAAATTGGGCCGTATCTATGGACCCAACAACTGGGGGGATCCCTATATGAACCTGGGACCACAGAAAATCCATTGGTTGAGGAAATATACAATATCTATGATGGAAAAAACCAAATCATTGAGTCACTCAATACCTCGATAGTTCGAACCCACTCAAGCCACGGTACACACTCAACTAGGTGGGGGTTACACTCATCCAAGACACTCTTTAGCTCCGTAGGCCCATATAACCACAGACATCCAATAGAAAAGAGAACCTTATAAAAACTTATGTACAACACCTGATCCATTATATCATAAGGGTATCCTCATCAAACCATATTTCTGAAGAGAAACATCCCCAAACGACATGGCCAAAGTCCAATGGAAGGTGGTTCAGTCCCACTCTAGAACTCACTGTCCAAAAAGATAAACTAACTGCACTGATTAAATCATTGAAAATGAACCAATAAGACTCTTTTAGAAACCTAGATCACATAATCCAAAAAAAAAAATACCCCAAAACCTCAATAAGACATGTCAGGGCCAAACCCACACATGAGGATCCCAAAGTCCGTGTGGGAAAACATAAAGCTATGTCCAAGTAGGGAATCACTTTCTACACCCAATACCTTAGGAAACACCCCTATAACTATCAAAAAGGTAAAAAAATGGGAAAATGGTAGAAAACCCAATGAGGGGTTCTTCTAGATCATCTAAGAGGATAAAACATTCCTCGTGTGGTAACATACCAAATAGTCGACAGTGGCCTCCAAATGATCCTCAATCAACAATACACCCAAAAAGAATCTAAAAGAATATAACCCCTATAATAGAATTCACAATGGTCCACATAAAATATATCAAATAATGACCCAGTTGGGATTTTCATAATAAGAAAAATCACGCCACACGTTCCTTCTCAACCATCAATGAGGAAAATAACTAATATCTTGGACAAAAAACATCCCAAAATGGAAAAATCTTGATTCTCCTAGACTCATATCAAGAGAATAATGAAAATAAATTGTAACCACCATCCCATGGTTTAAATCCTGAAAATGTATCCAATAACTGCCGTCCTCAAACCGAACAGCTAACCTCAACTTCAATAAACTCTAGCAAACAATCCTGATAACTAGAGGAAACCAAGATAACCTTAAGGATACTAGTCAGTCATACCTTCCAGGATCTATCTGAATGAACCTCAAATAGATATATTGGGAACACTCAATCTTGGGAAGACATTGAAGTCACAACCCTCAATTGTGCCTCACAACCCACAATTGAACAAAGTAGAGGATTATAAAACCAAACCTCAATGAAATCCTCCTACTAAACTATATCAGTCCAAAAAAACAATCCAGATGGAATCTAAATACCAAAAGGATTCCACCATCATGCTCTAAGAGAAATATTATATAGACTACTCCCATATTCAATTATGACTTTGGGGTGAAAACATAAAAAATGGAATAAGGAAGGAAAATTATATAGTATGTATTTTTGGTATACGATGTGTAACCCCAAAGGTTCTTTTTGGACGTTTTCTGCATTACACTAAACATGTACTTCACCAAATAAAATGAATTCAATAACCACTACAGTACTTTTAACCCCACATCGGTACCTTTCCATGTACTTAATACATACTGGGCATGTACAACACCAAACTACATAGTGTGTGCCACCCCATACATGGATTGTACCCCACACAAGGTCCCAAACTGTATACCTAGACATGTTTCCCCCACATGGAGTCCAAAATAGTTCTGTACCCTACACAATAATGTGCCCCAACACACCATGAGTCACCACTAAAAGGTGTGTACCCATATTCCACAACGTCTGGTCCCAAAACTAATCTTATCTAAATAGGGAGAACACACAGTCTGTGTTCTCTAAACCACATGTTGTGTACTCTTGTTTTCCTGCATAGAGAACCCCTAAGATGGCCCAATAACATAGTTTCTCATTGATTTATCCTAGATAGACCCTAAATGGGAGCGCAAAAAGCATAAAATTGTTTAAAACTAAAAAAACATCTCTATCGGGATTTATGGTGAAAAATAGTAAATGGGTCTACCTATATAAGGAAATCATTAATGTTTCGAACCATATCTATACCACGCACCCACCGAGCCTCGATATACCTCCAAGATAACACTATGGGAGGGGACTCTTCTTTCCAAACCCTCTTCTACCCATCTCCCTCTTTTGGATTTTAAATGAAAATGACCCAATGCATCATGACTGGGAATGAAAAGGTGAGGTAAGAAAAAATAAAAGGGAGTAAATAAAAATGGAAAAAAGAAAAAGGAAATAAAAAATAAAAGGGGATTGGGCCCAACACCAAAATCGAAGAAGGGTTTATTCCCCACCTCAAAAAACCCTCCATTAAGGACTAAATCACATAGAAAAATATTAACCCCAGGATTAATTTAAAAGATATCACTGATGAAGCAAATGTGGATAAGTTAATATTTAATTACATAAAATATTATGTTTTAGTGAAAATTTGAATGACTCATATTTCTACCACACTCAAATCGTAAGGTGAAAACCCTTTTATGTGACCAATGTAGAAGTTTAAAAACATATCCTAGATCAAATTTTAGGAGGATTTACCATTTTCCCTTGAAACACTTTTATGAACAATATGGTTTTAATTTATTCATATTTTGACAATCCCTAATGCTGTAGTTCATTCACAAACTCATTAATTAAAAAATTTATACCCCCAAAAAATCCCATGTGTTCAACCATAAGACATGATTACAAATAAGAACTAGTGCATCAGACACTATCTTGAATGTCCAACAACCAGTCGTATAATGTCCAAAACTCTCTCCCAATACGAGAAAAGTTCAACAACAATTGATCTAATTCTCCCCACCACAAGAGTATATTAATCATTTCCCCACTACCCAAATGATAAACCACATGACTCATGATACATACACTACTAAAATTAATAGATATTCATGACCAAATTTATCACACATGAGGGAAAACAAAAAAACACATAAAAAATTCTCGTTATTGTCCCCCCCCCCCTCGAAGATCAACCTCAATGCACAATAAACATGTTTTATGATTCTCATCAACTCCAAAATCCTATGGTTCACTCCCCACTACAAGGATTTACTTAAAATTACCCTGGATAAAAAAAGGCACAAACCAACATGGTGAAAGTACTAGTGAATCTATGTGAATGTTGTCACGACCCGACCCAACGGGGCTCGATCCGCGACTCCCCAAGCCCGCCTCCAATAGGCCAGGGGCAGGCGACTAGCGCCGAGTAGGCTATCACACACATGGGAGGAATTAGCCTAAGGTACCTGTACACACGCACCCAAAAACACCTCCATGAAACAGTGCAGAGATATAGAAACTGAAACATAAATGCATGCATACACTATCCAAAACCAGAGTACAGCAGAAGTACAGAAGGACAAAACAGGGCCCACCAAAAGAAAACTACAAGCGCGTCCAACCTTCTCTGAAGAAGGGGAACGCTGTCACAAACACCCGCCGGAAATCTCCCTCAGCACAGCTCCGATAAACACCCCGGTCAACACGTTCACTAAGCTTCGCCTGCTCCGGGTCCTCCTGGGACTCCGTCGAAAGGCCTGTGGTCTGCACAAGACACAAACATGTGCGGGCAAAGCCCATGCAGGGGTGAGTATAAACATACTCAGTAGGCACCCCAAAAACCCAAAACCCAAGGGAGCAAATGAAAGGAAACAGTCCACTCAACCCAGCCAGAGGGATCCGAGACAAGAGAGAAACTCCATCTCGTGACCATCCTCGGCTAAACACAACAAGTCAGCTCAGCTCAGCTCAGGTGTATGCCCATACATACACCTTGAAAAGACCAGATATACACAGCTCACGCCAGAGAGCCACAAGAGGTACCGACCTCATCACCAGCAACTGTCCCAACCAGGAGAGTACTCCACACGAACACTGTCATACCAGATGACACTCATCCGAGAGATACACTCCATCGGGTCCCAAACAAACATCTCAAATGCTCACCCGAGAGACCACGCTCGTTGGATAACATCACTGAGGAAACCTCACTGAAACAACGTAACCACCAAACTCCTCGGATAGGGGATCGCCGCTAGGGTCTGCGAGGGGATGCCAAGACCCACTCCGGTATACGTAGCTCACAGATAGGGGATCACTCCCAGGTCCGCTGGGGGATACCACGACCCGATCTGGCATACGTAGTTCTTACAGATAGGGGATCACACCCAGGATCCGCTGGGGGATACCACAACCCGATCTAGCACTCGACAGAAGCTTCACACTCAGATAGAGGATCATCGTCCATATAAAGATGGTCACGACGATACCGGAACCCTATCTGGTATAACTCGCGTTGTAGGGGATCGAACCGACGATGCCGCAACCCTACCGAAACCACGCGCGGAGTAGGGGATCACATAACTAACGATACCGTAACCCTACTATAAACCACATGCTGAGTAGGGGATCATATACCCGATGATGCCACAAACCTACTGTGCATGACCCACCGCGTAGGGGATCATATTCCCGATGATGCCACAAACCCTACGGGGTTAACCTGCTAGATAGGGGATCTCCACCCGTAAATAAGCGGTCACAGCGATACCAAGAACCCGATCTAGGGTAAAGATGTTAGAGGATCCACTCCGGGCCCTCCGGAGGGATACCACAACTCTAACTATATAAATATCCCATCGAGAGGATCACAAACCCATATGAAGGTTGTGATGCCACACGAACCCTCGTAGGAACAAACCAAGGGAGAACCCTCAACCACTGCTGGTCCAAACGTCGCTAACCCGAGCGACCCGCCACAATACCACACTGCGCATATCCTAGGCCAAAACCGAGGCCACCATCGCGTTCCACGCGGAAAAACACGCAGGATAGGCTGTTTACTCACCCGAAACGGAGCACCGGTGAAAAAGGCACTATTCGCCGTAGCTAGCTCGTGCGGGGCCCACACAATGATCCTGAAACTCATCGAGCGGACCATACCACGACGATCCCCTCGGAAAAACAAGCGGAATCGACTACTCGCTCGTCCAAAACGGACACCCGGTGAAAAAGGTACTATTCACCAAAGGCCAGCTCAGGTGGGGCCCATGCCTGGATTCCGAAACTCATCGAACGGATCGCACCATTGCGATCCTCTCAGAGAAACACACAGGATCGACTATTCATCCACCAAAATCGGACTCCTGGTGCAAAAGCTGCGTTTATCCGCAAACGCCAAAACCCGGCCTCATGGGGCCCGCACCCCGTTCTCAGTCCCAACACCCTAAAACCATCTCAAAAAGTCCATCGTACCATCAGGGTCTCAACGCCACTGACGGCACGTCCATCAGACGCTTCGGGTAGAAGTTACAACGGCCCGAAGTCGTAAAATAATAAAATAATATTATTTTATACGACGTTTCTAGCTCCCGGGCCACGTTCCCTAACCTTTAAACCCTCAAAGTGAGTTCAAAAGGTCCGTCTCGACGCAAGGAGCGCGTCGCCGCAAACGGCTCGCAAATCGGAGTTACGGTTTGCGAGTTACGGGGGTTTAAAGAACCCACAGAACATTCTGGCCGGACCACCGTAGGGTCGCCGGAAACCACCGCGCCGCCGCCGGACTCCGCCGTGCCGGAGCCGGAAACCACCGCATCGCTGCCGCGCCGCCGCGGAACTCGCCGGAGTCCGCCTTGGCCGCCGCGGGTCTCGCTGGAAAACCGGGTTTTTAGCCGAAAAACATCCGGGAGCCACCGGGAGCACCCCGTTGCTCCAAATTCAGATCCGAAACATGTTTCGGAAAGCTCGGGAGCCAAACTATACAAATCTTATAAAAATTTGAAGAAAAACAACACAAAAATGGGATCCAAGATTTTCAAAACGTAAAACGCCTACCTTGCGGGTGAAACACCGAAGCTTCGGGTGCAGATCGACGCCGACGACGCCCTGAAGCTAGATCCGCTGACGATCGGCGCAGAAAACGGACGATTCCCGCTTGATTTGGCGAAGAACGGTCGAGGTGGGGAGGGGTTCCGTGCGTGCGTTCATCAACCGGAGGAGGGAGTTGAGGATGAGTCTTATGTTTTTTTAATTAAAAGCTCCATTTAAAACAAAACACCCCCAACTAGACCTCCCGGCGCGGTGCAAATTAGGTCACCCATAGGGTAACCGCGCCGTTCTGAACGCAACGGCGGACTCAGATTTGCGATCCGAGACTCCGTTCAGAAGTTATTCAAGCCAACGCCCATAAACCAACTTTTCCACTTATTTACAAAAACTCCCCTGGTGGCGTTTTCCACAGCAGGCCCGCGTCGCAAAGTTTACATCTTGCCTAGGGTAAACAGCACGTTCCGGACACAACCGTGCCCCCAGATTCCCGTTCTAAGCTACTGTTTAGGAGATATCACACCCCCGCCACGTGCATAGTATAAAAATACTTAATATTTTTATAAAATTAATTTCGGGCACACCGGGCCTCATAATCGCACGCCGTCTTCGCGCCTAGCTCTGGAATTATTCATAGAAAAATTCCAAACTCTGACAGGGCCAAAAACCCGAGTCGCTACATCCTCCCCCCCCCACCCTTAAAACTTTTCGTCCCCGAAAATCCCTAAGCACAAGGAAAGCGAATGGACTCTAAACTGGGTCTCAGACACCAGCGAGCTCACCAACAAACACCCACACAGGGTCTTACCAACGCCCTGAACAAAACTCGAGCAAGCAACAAAAGGAAAGAGTACCGCTAAACAGTGTCTGACAAACTACTGCAGTAAGTAGAAAAGACACAAGGCATACCTCTATCCATCTACGGTGCCTCTGGGTCGACTGCCTCCAGGGCATGCAGTTGTCCTCGCCCTCGGCCACCAGCTCCCTGAGCTTGGCATGGACCACCTGGGGGTGGGGGTGGTGGAATCTGGTACTGCCTACCACCGCCTCCTACTACACCAGCTCTGCCGCCACGTCCGCCGCCCTGCGGACCTCCTTGCTCGAGACGCTGCCTCTGCCAAGGCGGTCCATCGACCGGATCCCTCTCAGCGGCACGTCAGGTGGAACAATCTATAGCAAGATGTCCCCGACCATCACAAGCATAACACCGCCTCTCCTGCGGCTGACCAAAACTGGCCTGTGAGCCTTGTGAGCCCTGAGGCTCAGATCCTCCATCCTGGGGTTGCCTCCTGAAACGTCGACCATGTCCTGACCCCTGAGTCTGTCGTCGGCTACTAGATGCCAATCCGACTGACAAAGTCTCATCTCTCACGTGCCCAGCACTAACAGGCGAGATCTGCTCAGCCATAAAACTCTCCACCACCAACGCTTGCTCCAGCACTCCAGCATAGGTGGGCAGGCACAAGGAAACCACACCTGCTCGGATGTCCCTGCGTAAGCCCTGCTCGAAGGTCCGAGCACTAAATAAAGGGTCTCGAACCATATCCAGGGAGTAGCGCGACAGGTCTGTAAACCTCGCTGAGTACTCAGACATAGTCATGCTCTCCTATCGAAGCTGCAGAAGCTCCTGGATCCGCATTGACCTCAGCGTCACCGGATAGAACTCCTCCCTGAAGAGCCGCTCAAACTCCACCCACGTGAGCGTCTCCTCATCATGGGATTGCGTCACCAAACTCCACCATCGCCCGGCAGAACCATGCAAAAGGCTCGCCGCTAGGACCACCATCTAATCTAGAGGTGTCCTCACTAGGTGAAAAACTCGGGTGACTGCCTCAAGCCAGTCATCAGCTACTTGGGGGTCTAGATCACCCCGGAACCTCAGAGGTTGCTGCCTCTGTAACTCGTGCAGCGCACTCAGCTTGCGTGCAACCTCGTCCTGCACCACCGGCACAACCAGCTGCTCGACAGGTGGTGGCTCAACTGGAAGACCACCTGGAGGTGAAACCTCAGAACCTGCACCCTGCTCCACAGCCACTACACGGGGCGGGTCATCAGCACAATCCTGTTGCGGAACCCTCGCTAGCTGTCATCGTGGAGGCATCCTGAAATACATTCAAGACGCACCAAAGTCAAGCGTATATCTGGAGAGGTGACTCAAGAAGGACAAGGAAAAACCAAAAACCCAGTCTTATATGACGCATGTAACATTATGTCCCCGCGACCAGTGTACGAATGTCCCAAGTCGAAAGGCAGGTTGTCAGAGTCCTGGTGTATGGATATGTCGGCCGGCGCACCAACACTGGAGTCCCTGGCCTGAAAGACGAACTCGAAACATCCTAACACTACATCTATGCAACCCAAACCAAGCTCACAGCTAGACCACCTACGCTATGAGATCCCAAAGGTGGAACCTGCTCTGATACCACTCTGTCACGACCCGACCCAACGGGGCTCGAGCTGCGACTCCCCAAGCCCGCCTCCAATAGGCCAGGGGCTGGCGACTAGCGCCGAGTAGACTATCACACACATGGGAGGCATTAGCCTAAGGTACCTGTACACACGCACCCACAAACACCTCCATGCAACAGTGCATAGATATAGAAACTGAAACATAAATGCATGCATACACTATCCAAAACCAGAGTACAGCAGAAGTACAGAAGGACAAAACAGGGCCCACCAAAAGAAAACTACAAGCGCGTCCAACCTGCTCTGAAGAAGGGGAACACTGCCACAAACACCCGCCAGAAATCTCCCTCAGCACAGCTCCTGTAAACACCCCGGTCAACACGATCACTAAGCTCCACCTACTCCGGGTCCTACTGGGACTCCGTCGAAAGGCCTGTGGTCTGTACAAGACACAAACATGTGCGGGCAAAGCCCGTGCAGGGGTGAGTATAAACATACTCAGTAGGCACCCCAAAAACCCAAATCCCAAGGGAGCAACTGAAAGGCAACAGTCCGCTCAACCCAGCCAGAGGGAACCCAGACAAGAGAGAAACTCCATCTCGTGACCATCCTCGGCTAAACACAACAAGTCATCTCAGCTCAGCTCAGGTGTATGCCCATACATACACCTTGAAAAATCCAGATATACACAGCTCACGCCACAGAGCCACAAAAGGTACCGACCTCATCACCAGCAACTGTCCCAACCAGGAGAGTACTCCACACGAACACTGTCATACCAGATGACACTCATCCGAGAGATACACTCCATCGGGTCCCAAACAAACATCTCAAACGCTCACCCGAGAGACCATGCTCGTCGGATAACATCACTGAGGAAACCTCACTGAAACAATATAACCACCAAACTCCTCGGATAGGGGATCGCCGCTAGGGTCAGCTAGGGGATACCAAGACCCACTCCGATATACGTAGCTCACAGATAGGGGATCACTCCCAGGGTCCGCTGGGGGATACCACGACCCGATCTAGCATACGTAGTTCTCACAGATAGGGGATCACACCCAGGATCCGCTGGGGGATACCACAACCCGATCTGGCACTCGACAGAAGCTTCACACTCAGATAGAGGATCATCGTCCATATAAAGATGGTCACGATGATACCGGAACCCTATCTGGTATGACTCGCGATGTAGGGGATCGAACCGACGATGCGGCAACCCTACCGAAACCACGCGCGGAGTAGGGGATCACATAACTAACGATACTGTAACCCTACTATAAACCACATGCTGAGTAGGGGATCGTATACCCGACGATGCCACAACCCTACTGTGCACGACCCACCGCGTAGGGGATCATATTCCCGATGATGCCACAAACCCTACGGGGTTAACCTGCTAGATAGGGGATCACCGCCCGTAAATAAGCGGTCACAGCGATACCAAGAACCCGATCTAGGGTAAAGATGCTAGAGGATCCACTCTGGGCCCCCCGGAGGGATACCACAACTCTAACAGTTTAAACATCACATCGAGAGGATCACAAACCCATACGAAGGTTGTGATGCCACATGAACGCTCGTAGGAACAAACCAAGGGAGAACCCTCAACCACTGCTGGTCCAAACGTCGCTAACCCGAGCGACCTGCCACAATACCACATTGCGCATCTCCTAGGCCAAAACTGAGGCCACCGTCGCGTTCCATGCGGAAAAACACGCAGGATAGGCTGTTTACTCGCCCGAAACGGAGCACCGGTGAAAAAGGCACTATTCATCGTAGCTAGCTCGTGCGGGGCCCACACAACGATCCCGAAACTCATCGAGCGGACCATACCACGACGATCCCCTCGGAAAAACAAGCGGAATCGACTACTCGCTCGTCCAAAACGGACACCCGGTGAAAAAGGTACTGTTCACTGAAGGCCAGCTCAGGTGGGGCCCACGCCTGGATTCCGAAACTCATCGAATGGAACGCAGCATTGCGATCCTCTCAGAAAAACACACAGGATCGACTATTCATCCGCCAAAATCGGACTCCTGGTGCAAAAGCTGCGTTTATCTGCAAACGCCAAAACCCGGCCTCGTGGGGCCCGCACCCCGTTCTCAGTCCCAACACCCGAAAACCATCTCAAAAAGTCCGTCGTACCATCAGGGTCTCAACGCCACTGACGGCACGTCCATCGGACGCTCTGGGTAGAAGTTACAACGGCCCGAAGTCGTAAAATAATAAAATAATATTATTTTATATGACGTTTCTAGCTCCCGGGCCACGATCCCTAACCTTTAAACCCTCAAAGTGAGTTCAAAAGGTCCGTCTCGACGCAAGGAGCGCGTCGCCGCAAACAGCTCGAAAATTGGAGTTACAGTTTGCGAGTTACGGGGGTTTAAAGAACCCCCGGAACATTCTGGCCGGACCACCGCAGGGTCGCCGGAAACCACCGCGCCGCCGCCGGACTCCGCCGTGCCGGAGCCGGAAACCACAGCGTCGCCGCCGCGCCGCCGCGGAACTCGCCGGAATCCGCCATGGCCGCCGCGGGTCTCGCCGGAAAACCGGGTTTTTCGCCGGAAAACTTCTGGGAGCCACCGGGAGCACCCTGGTGCTCCAAATTCAGATCTGAAACATGTTTCGGAAAGCTCGGGACCCGAACTATACAAATCTTATGAAAATTTGAAGAAAAACAACACAAAATAGGGATCCGGGATTTTCAAAACGTAAAACGCCTGCCTTGCGGGTGAAACGCCGATGCTTCGGGTGCAGATCGACGCCGGCGACGCCCTGAAGCTAGATCCATTGACGATCGGCGCAGAAAACGGACGATTCTAGCTTGATTTGGCGAAGAACGGTCGAGGTGGGGAGGGGTTCCGTGCGTGCGTTCTTGAGCCGGAGGAGGGAGGTGAGGATGAGTCTTATGTTTTTTTAATTAAAAACTCCATTTAACACAAAACACCCCCAACTAGACCTCCCGACGCGGTGCAAATTAGGTCACCCCTAGGGTAACCGCGCCATTCTGAACGCAACGGAGGACTCAGATTTGCGATCTGAGACTCCGTTCAGAAGTTATTCAAGCCAACGCCCATAAACCAACTTTTCCACTTATTTATGAAAACGCCCCTGGTGGCGATTTCCACAGCAGGCCCACGCCCGCAAAGTTTACACCTTGCCTAGGGTAAACAGCACGTTCCGGACACAACTGTGCCCTCAGATTCCCGTTCTGAGCTACTGTTTAGGATATATCACACCCCCGCCACGTGCATAGTATAAAAATACTTAATATTTTTATAAAATTAATTCTGGGCACACCGGGCCTCGGAATCGCACGCCGTCTTCGCGCCTAGCTCTGGAATTATTTGTAGAAAAATTCCAAAGGCTGACAGGGCCAAAAACCCGAGTCGCTACAAATGTACTTAAAGTAGATAACCATGCTCTTCAAGTTGTTCAGTTCCATAAAACTCCAGTATGTTCGACACCCCTCTTAAAAAATGAGGCATATCCCTCATGCTACAGTCAACAATATGACTACCTTCCATTTGAGCATTGATCAAATGCCAAAAGAATCCAACCATGCTTCCACTGCACTACCCAATGCACACCCGAAAGCTACAAGGGATATGAAACTAACCAAACCTTCTCCCTCAATCCATCCATGAGATAGGGAGCACTACCAATGCCTGAATTCTCAAACACCAGGAATCCTCATACCTAACCTCACCCTGGTTAATGTAGAACTCAAAAAACCCACCATGTAAGAATAACCACACTAACCCAATATATTCATGATACCAGACACATGAGACCCACTACACTACTAGATAAAAATCACAGAGAAATAACTATTACACCAAATTATTTTTAGAATAATATATATATATATATATAATTTTTTCTATAGCATATTTTACACACAACATCATGCTTAGATGCACAATGATACACTATTAAAATATTATTATCACCTAGCCATTGGATTTGAAGGTATGAATAAGACTATGTAACTTATGAAAATTCATGATTTTGATATATATAAAATGAATTTGATCATTATAAAATAATTATAAGTGAAAATAAAAATCATTTGAAATTGGATGAGTTGTTTTTATAAAAAAGATTTTTTTTTCATGAGAAATCTAATTTAAATCTAATAAAATAAATTAATCGCTATTTATGAATGATTTGAATGAAATTTAAATATTCAATAATTTTTCAATATTCATCTAATTTTTTTATTATAATAAATATTATAATAAATCATGTTTCATTCTTAAATATGTATTTTTTAAAAAAGTGGTTCTCATCGTATATTCAGAACATACTTTTAATTTAATTTATTCAATTTATATTTATTGAATTATATAAAAAAAGTTAAATATTTAGAATTATGATTTGCAAATATGGTAAATAGAACCCTTTTATTTATTGTCAATATAAATGGTAACTATATTAAAATCTATCACTATGGAAAATGGTAAATCGAGTTAATCTAGGATGAAACTAAGTAGTAAGACACTAATTTTTCATCCTAAGTATTATTTTATGAATTTAATCCTACCCTTATCATCATATTATTAAATATTATTAGTTTAATAGGTATTATTCTTAAAAAGTACCTATATAATATGTAATTCAATGAAGGTTACAAAATGTGACTATTTGTTTTCAGTATATGTTATGTTTCCACATAGTAAAAAAAGAAAATTATGAACAAATATAATTGTTTATTTTGATATTAATGAAATTATTTTATAGATTTAAATTTATTTTTATGTTTTAGTAATTATAGGATGATCTTAATTGCTTATGCAACGCTGATGCATTATTTCTCCATTTAATAATTAATATATAACAAACAATTTTAAAATTATATAAAACGAGTTGATTGGAAAGTGTTAATGTTTATCATGAGTTTTATAAATCTATATTTCATATTAGGTTTGTTCAAAAACAATATATTTTAATTTACCCTAAGGATTGACGTATTTAAAGATAAATTAAATGAATTGGGTTAAAAATGACATTAATGATATTTTCTAATAAATAATATTTTACTAAATTATATAAAATTTATAAAAATTATATATTACTCCAAATGAATTTTATATGACTTTAAACATAAACCTGGTCCATTTATTTATTTTTTTTATTTTAAAGAAATGATATTAACCATTAAAGTGTAGAAAACTTTAAAAATACAATAATTTTCAGAAGGGTTAATGGGTGATTAAAACTAAATATAAGGGTAAAAATGTCAACCAAACATGTACTGATTTTATAGAATGAGATAATTTATAATCATGTCAATATTATATTTATAAACACTTTTTATACATTTCAACAAAAAAATTAATTTTGTATTAATTTAACATTTTAAAAAATTCATGTTTGAGTTGGTGGCCTAAAACCAACTACTTTTTACATTAGTGATTATATAAACCCCTTATCACAACCTCATTATTATACTACGTGGAAATGCATGTGATAATGTCCCAAGGATAGTTGTTGCATTAATGGTTCAGAGCAGATCCTCGCTATGATGAGTACCTGGAAGCGCCATAATCCTGTTCTTGAATATATGTTTTATGGCCGGATGATGTTATTTGAGGGACACAAATAAAACATGCCATTAGGGGTGAGGACTCACAAAACTATGTGGCACCTTCTCATGGGGTGTTCCCTTGGTAATATCCAGGATGATATTTTGAGAACGAGACCCACCAGTAAGAAATCCACATTTCATAGTTTCATTGGATGTTCCTATCTGTGGACATGTGTATTGGTCCATAGACTTTAAAATTATTATTAATGGGTATTACAACTCACACATATATATGTATTGACGAAAACTGTGATGACACAATATTCACAGTGAAGTAGGATACGTTGGGTGCATTACGAGTAATACTACATTAATAGATAATGAGAGAAAGGATTTGTATCCTCTGTTCCATAAAAGAAGTAGATATCTCATGCCCTTTTATGGAATTAATATATCCTAAATAAATCCATGTCCATGGTAAGGTATGGACAAGTTCAATTATAGAACGTCAAATAAAGAATAATCAAGCACATGTATTGATGGCACTAGCATGAAACCCGATTGATTCGAGATATCATGACAATGGGATTATATTACACGATAAGCGGTCATAGGAGAAGACACATCATTGTGGCATTAACTTCTTTCTATATGGTTTCCTTGGTGTGTTGCTTGATTCTAACCTTGGTGTTATGGATGGCTCCGCCTAATGCCACTGAGAAAGAGGCCTAGAGGGTCACACACTAAGTGTGTCCATGTGTCTCAGTTAAATATTAATTTAACAAGTCAAATAATGATTATTCCCGGCTGAGGTTTAATAATTATTTATGGATGCCCGATCGCATTTATTTCAACACTATTTATATGATAGAATATATTGTGGATGAAATAATGTATATTTATTAGCGAGTAATGTAGTTACATTTATTTAAGAAATAAATAGCCATTAGTCAAGGTCTAATAAATGTTGTGGAGGAAAAAAAGGAAATGAAAACAAGTATACGCCATGTACTAATGATTACACGTCCTGTAGTTTTGAGTCGGGAATTTGAGAAAATAATATTGTTTTATTAAATGATATTTATTATATTCAGTGTGGGAACATGTTAAGGAACCAATGATTTGACATGGGGTTTTTCAATAAGTGTTGATGAAATAAATAAAACGTGTAACACATTTATTTATTATCATAACTCTATAACCTCAAACATGATTAAAAATATCCTCACAACCCCAACATAATTCCCCAATCGTTGTGCACAACAATTCTGAAGAGTACTCTCAAGGCCCAAATAAATCCTTCCTCAAAGAATGCTCTCAAGACCGAGAGAGATCCGCCACCACCGGATCATGGAGATTGAAGGTGGACATCACAAGAGAATGTTCTTCGGTGCTAGCACCTGGATATCCCTTCAGCGATGCCCAGAGATATGTAAAGAATGTGTGGATGAACGCTAGGAGAATACTACACTTGGAATCTACTACGCAATGACGGATCACATCGAATCGTGAACGGAGACATCAATGAATAAATAATTCCATCAAGTTAATTCTTGTGAATTAATTAATTTAATTATAAGAAACATATGATGATCCTATCTATATTGTTCCGGGGATCCATATTTTGTTTTTCATTATTCTTTCTATTCTGAAGATCTGATATGTTACATCATGATGGATCACAGATTGATCATTGTTAAAGATTAAATTAATGTTGGGCTGACCGACCAATGCGCTTTCACTGCACCCGGAACCTACAAGTGGTATCAGAGGGGTTGTACCATTGATTATAATTATTTAGTTTTTTGTTGGTGATTTACGCATTTAATAATTTAGTTTTTCAATTCATGTTAATTGTTCTTAAAAATTAGTATCTTGAGATTTGTTCCTCCCCTATCGTTTCTCATTCACCTTACCGAAACGAATATTTCTTTTAATTTTTATAAAAAAATAGAGGAACTCATCCGAAGGTGCCAAACTATCCTAGTCGTACAACAACAGAATAGATAGAATGTATTCGTATGTACACATTGTGTAGTCTAGGTTCAATGCATTCACTGATCCACCAAATAAGGCCGTGTATTGGATCCTATCTAAGTCATTATGACACCGTGTGTTGACTAGGAACTGGTGGCACACAGTTTCTGGATTACATATTGTGTGGTCCAACTGAACACAGCGTGTAGTCCCTTCAGGTTAGGGTTGGACGGTGTACCCCACAGCTTGCCCGGATGGAAACCGTGTAACACGGAAACGACACGGTGTGTGTCCCACTGAACATGTCGTGTACTCCAAAAATTTCCTATGTACATCAACAATCCATGTCCCCAAGCGTGTACTTCAGATAGATGGTAAATAAAATGTACATGGCATATAGTTGGAACTACACGCCGTATACTCATCCAAATTACACAGATTTTTTAAAATTTATTAATATATAATACAAACCCTTGATACGTTTACCATAGTGTAGGCGTAAAGGTGAGGCACAACATGTGATAGGTGGTTTATATATATGTGTTTAACTTAACATATGCGTAATGAATAGAAATTCTCCAGGTTGCATGTAAGGGAAAATTTACATACTAGGGAAATTTTAAATGAATTTATTTGTTTAAAATTATTACGGATGAGAATCTCAATGAAATTATGAAAAAGTTTTAAGATGAAAGGAATGATTAATTAAAGATAATTAATTGATTCGAGCATGATTTGTCATAAACAAGAACGATTAAAGAATTGAATTCTAGTTTATTTATGCGTAAATATCATTGCATGTATGGATGATCATGAGCTAGACCAAGACCATTGTTGGTGAATGGTTTCTTTTAATTTATTTATTTAAATTAAATTTTTTTTCCTATTAGCCTTCTCCTCATTAATATTTAGGGCCTGCGCGAGCAAGGATTCTTTTATCTAAAAACCCCTTTTTACCATTCACCTGTGTGTGAGATAAATGCATATGTAATGGATGGATCTCCCATGCTGGTGGAGGCATCTCATGTTAGGAGCCATGGCGAATCCAATCCAAGGAGATACAATGGTGGATAGGTTTAAAGCTGTAAGAACAAACCTGATAGGTTCAAGGTGTTTCTCCCCTATGTCTTGGGTTAGTTTATTAACCTCTAGATAAAATAACCAATAGAAAAATCTCACAGTCATACCCTTTATTTTATTTCTTCTAGATTCACGGTTTATATATTGTGGGTGTGATGTCATGATCACTAAATTAATAAATTAAATGAACATGCAAGATAGAACTAAAAGAAACCAGCTTATACGTAAATATTATCTTAAAAATGGTTTGTCACTTAAGTATATCCCACTTAATATTAACAAGCATGTAATGAAAGACAATAAATTTGAAATTTACATATAGAGATAAAATCACTCAAAGTAATATTAACTCAGTACAGACTTCCATAATATTGGTTAGAATCGAACCATAGTTTAAAGTGCTTGACCAAACCTAGTTGGGGTGAATTCAATTATTGGGGGATTCTAATTCAAGGTTTTGGGTTGACTTAAATTGGTTTGCATCATGGATTGACTGCCATAGCAGGACTTGGTGTGACCAAGAGGAAATGATTGAGGTAATCCAAAATAAAAGGAATTTAGGATTAGGGAGTCCCCTCAGTGGATCAAGGAGCTACGAGTTAATGAATATGGAATTTGGAATGCCTACCTAAAACCCATCATGTTTCTTAAACAACCCTAGTTTGTGTAATACGAAGGGCAATATGGATCCCTGCCTCTAGAATATTCATGAAAAAGAATATTACGAAGTCAATGGTAAGGGAAATTGGATTTCGATAAAATAGTTGGAGATTAATAAGTATTAATTTATTTATTTGTCTCAATTTTTATAATAAAGTACTATAAGATTTGATCATCCTAATTTGTTGAAACAGAAAGAAAAATGACTTCAATCATACCATTATGATCCATACTTGAGAAGGAAATCCTTCTTACCGGCACCAATTTCAAAGAGAGGTAGTGGAATTTACGCATCATCCATCCCCACGAAAGGAAATTGTATGTTCTAGAAGTGCCTATTCCAGTTGTGCTTGGGAAAGAGGCCAGTGATAAGGAACTATCTATCTATATGAAACACATTGATGATGCCAAAAAAGTCTAGTGTTTCATGCTATCGGCCATGTCTAATGAGCTATTGAATTAATATTAAAACATAGATGCGTATAGCATGATATCTCACCATAAGGATCTCTACCAAGAGAAGGAAAGATAAGAGAGAAATGACATCTCCAACGCTTTGTTTACAACTAATAATGGAGAGTTTGTGCCAGCTGGGCCTCATGTAGTCATGCTCGTTGTCTACATTGAACGCCAGGACATCTTAGGGATTATGTTCCCGAATGAGTTGTGTACAGATCTCATCCTATCATCACTTCCCAAGACCGTCTATAGCTTTATTTTCAACTAAAACATGAGAAATAATGAGAAGTGTCTATCAGAACTTCTAACCTTGATTCTCCATGTAGATAAGGAGAGGGGGCATGAAAAACCCATAGTTCTTATGGTGGATAATAAAAGGAAGGACAAGGAAAAGGGGCCAAAGACTTATAAACGGTCTGAACCCCCCGAGCGCCATCCCTCCATGAAGGGGATGATCTAGAGGTAGGGAAAGGAATGGGAGGCGGTGTGTTTTTCATGTGGCAAGCAAGGACACTGTAAGAGGAACTACACCCAGCTGCATGGGGATGCTAATGGTGTGTTAATTATCGAGTGTAATCATTCTATTTCTACTCATTGGGTATTAGATAGAACTTGTGGGTCTCACATCTTTATTCAAATGGATAAAATAAGTAGATTTAGAAAGATTTATATTGGAGAGGTGGATCTTCGATCTTCCAAGGGCTCAAGGCTGGCTACGTTGGCTATTAGCGATTACCGCCTCTCATTTCCGACTGGGATGATTTTGGTTTTATATAACTATTATTATGTCCCTAGTGTTACCAAAAACATAATTTCGGTATCTTGTTTGGATAGGGATGTATTTATCTTCATGTGTTGAAATATGGGTTGTCTCTTTTATAAAAACAACATATATTATGGTATGGCACATTTAAATAATGGTTTATATGTATTAAATTAAGAAAACCATGTGTTGGAAATCAATAAAAAACAAACTCACATGACTCGTACATCTCCCAGTTGTCGTCTCACCATCTCGGTCATGTAAACGAGAAGCTTCTGACAAAGCTCTACCGCGATTTATATTTATACTCTACTGAGCTAAAACCACAAGATAGATGTCATGCTTGTTTATAAGGTAAAATGATCATGCCGCCTTTTAGTGGACAAGGTGAAAGGGACATAGAGCTTCTAAGATTTGTGCACACAGATGTTTGTGGACCATTTCTAGTAGAATCTAGAGGAGGATATTATTACTTCATTACTTTTACTAATGATTTGAGTAGCTATGGCTATGTCTACATAATGAGGTATAAGTCAGAAGCCTTAGATAAATTTAAGGAATTCCTGAATGAAGTAGAGAATCATCGTGGTAAGAAGATAGAGAAACTTTGATCGGATAGAGGTGGAGAATATTTGAACCAAGAGTTCATCGATCCTGAACGGGAGTCTAGGATTCTATCTCAGCTCACTCCTCCTTATACACCACAGTGGAATGGTGTTAGTGAAATGAGGAATCACACCTAGTTGGACATGGTGAGGTCAATGCTGAGTCATGTCGATGTTCCATTATCGTTTTGGGGATATACATTACAAACTGCAGCATCAATATTAAACCGAGTACCAACTAAGGAGGAAAATGGAATTTCCTCTAAGTTATGGAATGGAAAGAAACCCATTTTTTTACTTACACGTGTGTGGGGATGCAAGGTGTTTGTTAAGACCTTCTCCGGAAATAAACTAGCACCTCGGGGAATGAGGTGTATCTTTATTGGATATCCCAAAGAAAAAATGATATTACCTATATAACCCTCAAGACAAGAAAGTGATTGTCTCCAGACAAGCCGTCATTCTAGAGAGGGAGCCCATCCTCAAAAAGGATAGTGGGTCCAAGATTTACATTGACGAAGTTGATGCTCCAGATACACATGAGTCGGTACAGGAACATGTTCCACAGGTCCTTGTGGAAGACGTTCTAGAAACAAAATTATTGCGTAAGAGCTCATGAGAGGTAAGGGAACATGAGATATTTGGTTTCCTAGTCACTGAGGATGGTGAATCATTATTGTTGGACAATCATGAACCTTCCTCCTACATGGAAGCTGTAGAAAGCTCAGAAGCTGCAAGATTGCCAGATGCTATGAATTCTGATATGGATTCCATGTATCAGAACCAAGTCTGGGTTCTGGTCGATGAGCAAGTTGATGTAAATCATGTTGGATGCAACTGGGTATTCTAAAGAAAAATCGACATGGAAGGTCATTTTATCACCTATAAATCAAGGCTAGTGGATAAAGGATTTAGGCAGCATCAAGTAATTGAATATGATGAAACCTTCTCACCTGTTTCCATGTTTAAATCCATAAGAATCATAATTTACATAGCAGCTTAACATGATTATGAGATTTTGAAAATGGATGTCAAAAGAGAATTCCTTAACGGGAACCATTATGAAGATATCTATGTGACAGAACCAGATGGTTTGTGACACCAGGTGAAGCCAAACCGGTTTTCAAGTTGCAGAAATCCATTTATGGTTTAATGAAATCATCCAGGTCATGGAACGTTCAATTTGATAAAGCCATAAAGGAATTTGGTTTCATTAAGAATAAATGTGAGCCATGTATTTATAAGCTGTGTAATGTGAATGTGATCGTTATCCTAGTAGTATATGTTGATGACATATTGCTTATTGGAAACGATGTATCAGTCTTACAGTCAGTTAAAGACAGGTTGAACAAGTGTTTCTCCTTGAAGTACTTGGGTGAAGTAGCCTACATTCTAGGGATCAAAATCATTCATGATAGATCCAAGAGGCTTCTTGGACTAAGTCTAGGTACATACATTGACCAGATACTAATGAGATTTAGTATGGAACAGTCAAATAGGGGATTGGTTCCAGTGTCACATGGCTTATATCATTCTAAGAAAATGTGTCCCCATACACAACATGAGAATGATAGAATGAGTAAGAGCCAATACACTTCGTCTATAGGATCCATAATGTATTCCATGTTCTGTACCATGCTGGATGTTTCCTATGCACGGAGCATGGTAGGTAGATATCAAGAAAATATTGGAGAACAGAATTGGACTGTTGTTAAGACTATCCTTAAGTATCTGAGAAGAACTAATGATATGTTCATGGTGTATGGAGGAGACGAGGAGCTTGTCATCAGAGGATATGCTGGTGCTGGTATTTAGAATGGTCGGAACGATCTGAAGTTGCAGTCTTGATCTGTTTTTTGTCCCAATGGAGTAGTTGTGAGCTGGAAGAGTTCAAAGCAGCTAGTTGTCACTAATTCTACAGCTGAGTCCAAATATATAGTGGCTTCTAATGTATCCAAGGAAGCCGTCTGGATTCAAAACTTTGTCTAGGATCTTGATTTTGTGCCTATCAGTAATGATCCTATCACGTTGTATTGTGATAATACTACAGTGGTGGATCTTGTGAATGAACCAAGGTCACATAAACAGACAAAGCACATACTCCGAAAGTATCAACTCTTGAGGGAATTCTATCAAAGGGGTGATGTTGAAGTGAGAAGAGTGTCTATGGAAGGGAAATGACAGACCTTGTGACTAAAGTCCTATCTGAGCATTAGCACAGATATCATGTGAGAGCTAGCAGGTTAGAGGTTGTTAGCAGTTTTCTCTAGTCCAAGTGGGAGTCTATTGGAGTTGGTGTCCTAGAAAAAATTACATTGTACTTTTTTCATTAAATAAACCCATTATCACATCTTGATTGTTATATTGCGTGACAATGCATGTGATAATGTCCCAAGGATAGTTGTTTCATTAAAAGGTCATAGAGGCTCCCTACTATGATTAGAACCCGGATGTGCCATAACACTGTTATTGAATATATTTTCTATGGCCGGATGATGTTATTTTAGGGACACAAATAATACCGGCCATTAGGGGTGAGGACTCATATAAATTTGAGGCACATTCTCATGGTGTGTGCCCTCGGTAATATCTAGGAGGATATTATGAAAACGAGACCCGCCAGTAGGAAATCCACATTTCATTATGTCATTGGATGTTCTTATACGCATACGTGTGTATTGGTCCTTAGACTTTCGGATTATTATTAATGGGTATTAAAACTCGTGCACTTAGTTGTATTGACGAAAACTGTGATGATACAATGTTCACTACGAGGTAGGATATGTTGGGTGTTTCATGAGTAATATTGCATTAATAGATAATGCGAGAGAGGATTTTTGCCTTCCATACCTTAAGAAAAGTAGATATCTCAGGCCCATTTATGGAATTGATATAGCCTAAATAAATCTATGTCTATTGTAAGGTATGGGCGAGTTAAATTCCAAAAATTCAAATAATGAATAATCGAGCACATGGGTTGATGGAACTAGCATGAAATCCAATTTATTCAAGATATCGTGACAAAGGGATTATATTACATGGAAAGCATTATTAGGATGTGACACTTCATTGCGGCGTTAACTTATTACCTTATGGGTCCCTTGGCGTGTTTCTAGATGCTAAACTTGGACATTAGGTTGGATCCGCCTAATGCCACTAAGAAAGAGGCGTAGAGGGTCACACACTAAGTGTGTCCATGTATCTTAGTTAAATATTAATTTTACATGTTAAATAAAAATATTCCCAACTGTGGTTTAAAAATTATTTAAGGATTCTTGATCGCATTTATTTCGACACTAGTTATTCAAGAGAATATATTGTGGGCGAAATAATGTATATTTATTAGCGAGTGATGCAGTTAAATTTATTTATGAAAGAAAAATCCATTACACATGGTCTAATAAATGTGGTGGAGGAATTAAAGGAAATAAAACCAAGTACACGCCATGTATTAATGATTACACGCCGTGTATTTTTTAGACGGGATTTTGAGGAAATAATATTGTTTTATTAAATGATATTTATTATAATCAGCATGGGTGCATGTCATGGAATTAATGCTTCGACATGGGGGTTTTCAATAATAGTTAATCAAATAAATAAAATTCATAACACATTTATATATTATCATAACTCTATAAACTCAAACCAAATTATGAAAATCCTCACAAACCCAGCACTTTTCCCCAATCGTTGGGCACAAAAATTCGGGAGAGTTCTATCAAAGCCTAATGAACTCCTTATTCAAAGAACACTCTCAAGATCCAGAGCGATCCACCACCACTAGATCAAGGCGATTGAAGGTGGACATCACAAGTGAAGGTTCTTCCGCGCTAGCACCCGGATATCCCTTCAGCGCTGTTTAGAGATACTTGGAGCATGTGTGGATCACCACTAGAGGAATCCTACACTTAGATTCCACGATACTATGACAGATCAAATCTAATTATGATAGTAGATATCAATGATGAAATAATTACATCATGGTAATTCTTTTCAATTAAATAGATTAATTAAAACCAACATATTATGACCCTATCTTCATGGTTCCAGGACTCCCTCTTTTGTTTTTAGTCCTGATTTCTATTCCGAAGATCTGGCATTTTACATCATGATGGATCTCAGATTGATCATTCTTAATGCCAAAATTAAATTTGGGTTAACCCACCAAGGTTCTTCTACTGCGCCCGGAACCTACAATTCCAAGAGTTCCCCTCCCCTCAATTATAGAATATAACATTCCAATCATTTTTTCACACCACATTGAGCCTTATATATTTATAAAACAATTACCATTAATATTATAAAATTTCCCAGTCACATCATATAGTTTTTATTATTCTCAAAATTCCAACCTAAGAGCCATTTAGAGGTGATCTAAAGGAGTCGTTTCGATGAAGAGGTAATCACCTTAACCGATCAATTTCTCTTAAATTTTTCTTTTACCTCATATTAATATATTATATTATTAAAAAAATAACAACTTAATTTCCTAAATGTACTAAAATTTTATTATTATTATGAAAAAACGATTATACACCCCTTTAACATAAAATGGGAAGTGAAAGTATTGCCCATGCATGCATACGACTAACATTCTCCATGTAGCGATGAATTCATTTTTGAACACCATATTTTATAGATGGATATTTTGATAGATTTAACATTAATAAAATATAATTATGAAAAAATTATTCCTCTTCAATTTTAATATCATTTCTACCATATTACCATTGTATATTATTGGGAAATGATAATTTCGTTCATGAATACATGTGTATTACCACCTCCATGAAGTGATGTGATTCAGTTTTTATTTAATTTTTTCTTGTATGGAAATAAGTTTGAAGTTTATGAACATATATGATATATATCTCCATGGCCCAAAGGCCATCATTTTTTATTGATTTTTGATAATACACCTTTTCAAGGGGTGAGGTGGAACCCTTACAAGGCCCATAGGTGTAAGTATTACATGGCCCATAGAGCATAGAGGAATTCATTGCCCGTAGGCTTCAAACATTACATGTAACCCTGAATAACTACTTGGAACTGCTCCTCCCCAACATCTTCTTTGTGAAATTATCTCTCCACCCTCACATGGCTATTCAGCTAGACTTTCCCATACATGCACAGGCTTGTCCCGATGGGAGGTGACATACCCTCTAATTATTGCAATCTGTTAGCTTTTGTTATGGTGAAAGCTCATTGCTCCCCCCCCCCTTCTGAAGTTTGATCATTGTAGGTTGTCTCGTTTTCATCTGCACTTAATGTGGCCCGAAGGTCTTACTGACCCAAAGGCCTGGGTGGCCCAACGGCCTTAAAGGACTCAGGGACCAAATCGGTGGCCCGAAGGCCCAAACAGGGGCATATTCTCTGCTTCTACAGTGCCAAACAGTACCTACTACAGTTCCTTTATAGTTCCTTCTATAGTTCTATGTAGTTCCTACTACAGTGCGTACTATAGTGCCTCCTACAGTGCTACTACAGTCCCCAAAAATTATCCCCCACCTAGATTTGATCCCTAGTCTCTTGAGTGAATTTAAGGAGTCCTCACCAACTGGGATGAGGCTCATGTGCACATATATGATATATATGATAAAATAATTATTTTTCAAATGTGAGTTAATATTTACCTTTCTATCATTCCATCCATTTAAAAATGAAATGAACGTTCATATGTACATATCACTTACCATCTCCATGAATAATGTAATTCATTTTTCTATCCCCAAATTTTATAGATGAATATATATATATATAATGAATATATATGATATTCATTCCCTGATTAACATTATTGAGATTATGGAACTATGATCAATGTACACGGACCAAAACTACCAAACTGAAACATACATGGAAAACAAAGAAATTATAAACCAAAATAGTGATTTTAATAAGAATTTGTTAATAAACATGTATTAAAAGGTTTAATGTAATTCATATATATATTTATAAATATGAGTATGGTTCTTTAATAAGATATATAATATAAATATAATTTTTATATAGGAGGTTCGAAAACTAATGAAGGAATTCGAACCAAAGCTAAGGGGTTTTATGTTTCAATATCAATATTTATCAAGATTTTTTATAATTATGATTATGATGAAAAAAAACCTACGATATTCCTCTTAAGAAACCCTTTAATTTTAATTCCATATGTTTATTTCTTTAGAATTAATTTTTTTCTTTAATGTACCTCATCTTAAGTACTCATGATACAGAAAATGTGTTTTTAAATAAAATCAACTTTACTTCTCTCTTCGGTTGAAAATTATTACTCCTCCATATCATTTTTTTTAAAAAGGTTTTAAATATGGGTTTTTACAATTATAATAATATTTTTTAATTTAATTTTATTCATGTTTTAATTTTATGAAAATGGTTTTAAAGGGATATTCTTTTCATTTTTTAAATGAGTTACTTTGAGACTTTTGTGAAAAAAGTATAGATGGAATGTTTTTTAACTCATATAGAATGGATATGTTTTTTATCAGGGATGATAACTTTTTTAAGATTACTTTAATATTTTCCATGTCTATTTTGATCAAAAAAAATTCCATAATATTATAGTAATCTGTTTACTTTAAAAAAATTATTTAAAAATTGAATGATTATTTCCCCATGAATGTTTTAATTAAATTTTTAACAATAAATAACAAAAACCTTAAATATAACTTATTATTTACCAAGAATATGACCTAATGAAACCATATTTATTATTTATATATATGGTTTATCTTAATGATTGTATGATTTTTATGAAACCTATTCATTTTCCATGAGTTATACTATGATGAAATATTTATGAAACTCAATTCTTTTCATGTGTTCAGATATAATGAATGGTTTATGATATAGTGGGACACATATATATCATTTTCATTAAGTTATAGGTGGGACCAATATCCACCAATAATTCATTTGATAAAATTTAATATCTCTTGATATGAATAGAATTGGGATGGGGATTGAACCTAATTGTGTAAGGAATATTTTCTATTATGATAGTATTCGAAGTGAACGTTGGCTATTATGATGGTTTGGAGAATAATCTGATTCCACTATGATAGTCTTGTAAAAGAGACTTCACACTAAGTAAAATATTTTATATAATTATGTGTATTCCAAAATTTCATGTATTATCCCAAAATTATTATCACTTGACTCGTGTTCTTTGATTCCTCTACGATATATATAATGTAAACTGCAAATATTTATGTCATGACTCAAGATTGCGATATATGATATGAATTGTATTGTTTTAAAATTTTAACATCATGTTATTAAACAATTTTCTCATGTTATTCTTATATGATCATTGATATCTCCCATTTTTATCCTTAATAAGAATCAATGGTCAACCTTTATTATGTTTCCTTTCCCCTATTATGAAGAAACATTTTATGTATGATATGTCTATGAATGGTAATATTTATGAAAAAATAAGTGGGAGATTATGTAGAACTATTATGAACTAGTTTTTTTATGTTTCTCTATTTCCAAATATACAAGACCTATAATGTTATGGTGTGGATAATTAGTTTATGTAAAGAAAACTCATCCACTTATATGTAATATATACATAAGAAAACCTCAGGTCACTATAGTTTGTATTAGAGAAAGGGTTAGTTAAACATGGGATACTATGATAAAGAAACATTAACGATAACCGTGAGGATAATTATAAGTATACAATAAAATTTTAATGTTTTAATAATGATCCTAAATGTTCTAGGTAAAACCTGTGTTGTCATAGAAGAAGCTGGACCGATTTAAACCTCCTATAAATTTTTTTCAGGATTATGTGGCATCCCGCTATGATTATTTTTTTCAAACTATGATTTTGGTTTTAATAATTGGATTGAACTTGAAGGAATCATGTTAATACTGAATACAATAGAAAATAAAATGATTTTCCTCCTGAACAACATAATTTTATGTGATTTTGGATAAAAAATATATTTTATATGCTCACACAACATTATCATTCTATAAATCACATTAACTTACATAATGTAAAAAATAGGGAACACCAATATATTTATTCCTTCTTAAGAAGATAGCCAGCCTATTTTATTTGGTCTACTAATTCAATATTCATTGAGCAATGGATCAGTACTACTGAAAAAATATTTTCCATTCTCTAGTGTTCAGAACATGAGAATGTTATTCATGCTCCTTATCATTTAGAATGTGAAGTAGAGTAATTGTGGGCTATTATAAAAACATGAAGCAACAATAAGAAATTCACTCCATGTAGTGGGATTATTTTAAGATTGAATTTATCAATAAGTATTTTCATCATACTATTCAAATGAAAATATATAAGGAATTCCTTGAGTTAAAATATAAGGGCAAGAATTATTTTTCATCATATGAGGAAAAGTATACCAGAATATTATGTTGTATTCTAGTATTATTATACAACCTGAATATATGGTTGATTGATTCTTAAGTGGATTAAAACCATGTCCTCTATGGGTGTTATACATAAGGGACTTTAATATCTATAAATAAATAATTTTATGTGAAATCAAGGTGTATATAGAGAATGTAATTACCCATCAATCTCATTTTTTTAAAATGAAATGAAAAAAAGGAATTTGAAGGAAAATCTAAAATTCAGGGAGAGAATAAAATGATTTTCATTTATTCACAAAATGAGGCAGGAAATATGCGGTATTTTATTAAGGGAACTAGTAAATGATTCAAGTGTGGAAATGATGGTCATGAGGTAATAAAATGATGAAGTTATTGGACGATGTTAAATAATGATGAAAATTGATAGAAATCACCACAAACATCACCAAGCATAGTCATGTGTTTTAAATTCAGGGTGTATGGTTATTATTATAATGTGTGCCTAAATATAAAGGTTAATGGCAATAATCGATGTCAACAACCTCTTAAGAATACATACAAATAGGAATATCACGTGATCAATATTTTTGATAAGGGTATGGTAATGACATAGTAAAAGGTAAACAAAACATTTATTCTATAACAACTAAGATCTTATTTGATTATAAATCTACCCACTATTTTATATCCAAATACTTTTCTAAAGGTATCATAATACCACCTCAAAAATTATATGTTGATTTAGAAGTATAAGCACATAATTGTATAATGATCACATTCAATGTCTATAATTCTTCTCCAGTTGACATTTGTGGGAATGTGTTTCTCGAAAATATTCTCATTATTATTGTATTTTTATTTGATGTTTTTTGGTCATGGATTGACTTTCATTACATAAATCTCATATCAATTATTGAGTAAGGGAAGTTATATTTTATATTCAAAGTTAACCTATTATCTTATATTAGTTTGTGGAAAAAATGAATATATAATGAAAATTACATCTATTCTATTGGTCGGGATTCATATTCATAATGGGTGCTTATCTAATCTGATTGGGGATAAATTCAACATCAAATCTATACCTATTTTTTTGTATTATATTGTTCTCTTTCAAAAATAAATTACCTGGTCTTCCACTGAATCATGCCGTTTATTTTTTAACAGAACCAATACCAAGTGATAGAAATATTTCTATGAATTTATATAGAATGTACATAATTTAGATTCAATAATTAAAGAATAAAATCTAGAATAATAATGACAAGGGATTCAATGAAACAATTGAATCACCTTGGGGTGAACATAATTTTTATGTTAAGAAGAAAGATGTATCAATGATACTATGCATTGATTATTGATAACATAATACGATCAATATTAATAAAAATTATCCTATTCCCCATATTCATAACATGATCAATCAACTATGCTAATCTCAATAATTTTCCATGATTGATATTCATTCTGGATGTCATTAATTTGTGGTCCAAAAGGAGGATATACCCAAAATAGCATTCCATACACGGTATGGACATTATGAATTTATTGTTATTCTATTTGTTTTTTCTAATGACCCCACTACCATCATATTTTTAATGAAGAATGTATTTATAGAATACCATGATCAGTTTGTGGTAGTATTTATAGTTGAAATATTTATATATTCAATAAGAAAGGAAAAGAATTAAGATCACATAAGGATTTTTCTGGGGACACTAAGGAAGGATTATATTTATTAAATAAATAACCAAGTGTGAATTTTGGCTTTATAAAGTTTCATTATTGTGTCATTATGTATCATATGAGGCTATATTATCATATCCTTCAAAGAAAAAAGTTACTGAACATCAGCCCAGACTAACTACTGTTACAGTGATCCATAGTTTTGTTGGATTGTGTAGATATTATTGGTGTTTGGTGAATAAGTTTTCATGGATTTTTAATCCAATCGCTATGATAAATCATAAGGGATCCATGTTCCTTTGGATAGATGAAAATTAGGAATGATTTAAGGAAATGAAGAGAAGTCTATTCAGTGAACCTATGCTTACAGTACCTTGAAGTGGAGAAAGGTTTATAGTATATCATGATTCATATATAAAGATATTGGGATGAACCCTAAAAGAATAATTATATGGTTATAAATTTTGCCAAAAAAATTGAACATCTCTGAGAAAAATTACCCAAATCCAAATTTTGAGTTAGCTTGGGTAAATTTTCCACTAAAGATATTAAGGAATTATCTTTATGTAGAAAGGTGTTATATATATACCTTGATCATAAAATATTAAATTATATTTCAAATCAAAAAGATATATACATGTACTAAAGAATATGGTTGGAGTTTATTAATGATCATAACTTCTAAATACATTACAATCATTGGTAATTGAACAAGGTGGTATATTATCAATGTGAAAAAAGGATCATTCTATCATATATATGACGTGGACCATAAAAAATGTGATATTTTTAGACATAAAAATGACGTATATTGAAATATTTAGGTAAGGTGAGAAATATTATCTTTCCCAAATTATTTTTCAAACTGTATTTCCATGTGATGACTAAAGAGGAATAAAAGGAGGATGTAGGCTAGGAAAACGATGTGATAAATGTTCTTGAGTTAAAATTTAATAGTGATTGAATAATAAGGTTTGGTAACCATGTACATGTCCCTTATGATTATCTCTGAGTCGAAATTTTTTTTGCAAATAACCATAGGAAATATCTATAGGTTGATGTTGGTGATAAGGTATTCCAATAAGTATCCCTAAAAAAGGTGGTGACATTTGGAATGGAGGTAAATCTAAGTCCAAGATATATCAATCCTTTTGAAATTGTTGATCCTTTTGGGATGGTAGCTTATCAATTGGAACCCCCAATAAAACCCTCTTAATTTTATGACATATTCAATGTATATCTCATGGGGAAGTACATATTAGACCCTTAACATGTAAAATACTAAGAGTTTATACCACTGGAGAGAGATCATTCTTATGAGGAAAAACTGGGGGATATTCAAGATCATAGATACAAGGTTCTATGAAATAAGACCACTCACCTTGTCAATGTTTTGTGGTGAAACCACCAATTTGACAATGCAACATGGGAAATCATGGATATGGTGAGGAAGGAATATATTATGTTTTTATGGGATTAAAAAAAATACGTGTGAAATTATATTAATGGGGTTATAATGTAACATCCCGATATTTTAATAATTATATTTTTTTCAAATAAATTTAATTTCTTTGATATCTGGTGTTACACACAACCACGAGTTTAGACAAACCATGATATAATATTATGATATTATTATCACCTATCCATTGGATTAGTGGTTATGAATATGAAAAAATAAATTATGATAGCTTATTTTTTACAACTTGATAAAACAACTTCATTAGTTATCATGAAATTATAAATGTAAATAAAAACATTTTAAAATAAAAGATGTTTTTATTCGAAAAAACTATTTTTAGGTTCAAAATGTATTTTTATAAAAATATATTAAATTTTTAACACCCCAAACATTTTATGGTGAGATTCTATTAATTAAATTCTATTCATCACTATGTTCCTTCGAAACAACACTAGGTTATTTAGGATATAGTCAAAACATAGCCATTAAATATAAATTTTCCATTACTATGTTTTGAATTTCAGAAAATGGCCATCAAGAGTTGTGATCAGTATGTCATTTCGAGTATATTAGAACAAACTTTTATTTTTGGTGAATAGTAACGTACCCTTAGGAATACTAATATTAATGGTAATATGACCATTATGAATAGTAAATAATAATATTATATTATTTTCTTAAGTCAATAAGATAATGAGATCTTAATTAGTTTTCAATGAGAAGTAAAACTAATTGCACCTTTAAGATGGTTATTTTCTTAATTAACTATGACTTTATTTAAAAACTAAATTAATAATACTTAGAAAATTATTTTAAAAAAATGTAGTTCATTTTTGAATTCTACACGTTGAAAAATGGTTAGGGTAAAGTTTTTCAATTCTTCTAAAATACATGAATTTTTCATGAATAGTAAAAATACAGTTTTGAGTTTTCAGTAGTTTAATGACATCATAATGATGTAATAATTAAATATAAAAGTTTGGTCAACTTATGTACATTTACTTATTACATGAGGTGTCCGAAGTGTCTAGCACTATGGTCAAATAACATGGGAAATCCTATGGTTTTCGAAAAACAACTAATGAGGTGTATCTTTGAAATTATTAAAAATTTCCGCTCTTTTTCTATAAATACCCACTCATCCATTCGTTTTATTTCATTAAAAACCCTTCATCCTCGAATATCTAGTAGTTTTACCTCTCTATGTGTCCTACCAAGGTGTTCCTAATCCCCCAAGGTCTCATCCTTCATGATCTAGGAGTTATTCTACAAGGTAAGGGAATCCTTCAATCTCCTCTTTAAGTCGACAGTTCTTTTATGTTAGCTATTTGAAATTCCTTTCTCATATGTTGGGGGTTGATTTTATTTATTCTTCTTACAATAATTTGTATTTCAATATGAATAGATACCCTTTTTTCTCATCATATGATATTATGAAATTTTATGCAATGCTGTTAGGCTGCTGAATTTTCATAAGGGGTCTCTCAACATTTCATTTATTTTCAAGCTCATCCCTTTTATTTTTCTCTCTCCTCACCTCCTATGTCAAATTGACCATGATAAACTCCCACATAATCTATATACTATAATTATATCATGTTAATGGAATAAACATCATCAATATTGTCACTCCCTCTCTTTTATTTTTATAAATGAAATCATCGTCCATGAGGTTCCAATTTATAACATTCGTAGACGATGAAGTTTCGTTCTTAATTTGTTCCTTAATTACTGGTCATGAAACCATATTTATGGTTGAACCAGGTCATAATATATTTATTTTATCTAGATTAATTTTCTGGAATCTTTACACATACATAATATGGAATAATAATACAAAACATGTTTATTGAGCACAAACCCGCCAAGCCAAATTCAAGCGTTTATTTTTAACTCGTCGAATGAGTCATCCTCATGGTATATAAATAGAATTATTATTATATCATTTATATCTCTTCAATTTCACTAATAATTTATATTAACAATTCTGTATGTTCAATAATATTTCAAACCAACTTCCATTCATGAATTCAATAAAAAAAATCATGAAAACAAGTAAGAAAATGCTTCCAAAATAATAAAATTGAATCTCTTAAACCCATCAAAAATGACATTAATGAACATAATAAGGTTATAAAATATAAATTAAATGTTAATTATGTTATGGAATTATTAATTAATGAAACTATATTTGATTATTCAGGTCATTAAGAATAATGAAGAACATATTCGAGCATAAGGTAAAGGATTGCTTAACTCAATTTTCATTCTTTGAGTTAAACATCCATTTCACTGGTAACATTGTTCCATGAATATGTTTGAATGACCTATGATTGAATTATAATAAATATCCACTTATATTTTGTGGATTTTTATTTGTCACACATAAATACTTCATTGATTTACTGTCACTCTAATGACATAATCTTTGTAAGGGATCCTCTCTCTCACTTTTGTTCAAGAATCTCCCCTAACTTTTTCCATTTTATTTTTAAATTACTAATGATGGGGTATGTTTTTTCAGCTCCCCCATACTTTCCTTGTGACATATAAATAATTTAATACCACTTTACCACTAATTAATCCCTCACAATAACACTTGCTACCATGCCAAAATGATTGTAAGTGGTTTCTCATCTCACTTTCATTTCTGTGAGATTTTCATTGTTCACCACTTATTTCTTGAATGTTGTATATGTGTACTAAAATTTGATATATAATATCATTATTATCTTTATATTCATGTTATTCAATGATTAATTTGAGTTTTATTAAGTTCTGGTCATATGATTTGACCAATTACAGTGTTGTAAGGGACTTGGTCTCAACTTCTATTTGGTTGTGACTAATTTTATATTGTGCACCTACTAATCCTTATGTGGTGTACATACTATCCATTTGAGGTCACTTTTCATTTTAAATTAAATTATTATTAAATATCCATAATATCATATCATAGATATGTTTGTTTTCTAAACCGTATACCATTATACATACGATGTTTATTTGGAAAGTAATTTTAATTATGAAAATATTGATGAATCAGTATACTATACTCTATACAGATATTGAAAAGGCATATTGTTCTTGTATTGAATCAATGTATAAGGAATGATTTGGACATGAAGATGAGGTTGGGGCCCACTATATCCCCTCAATGAATCGGTAGGTCTCATGAGACACATCAGTTGGCGACAAACCCTTCGAGTTTGTTTCCCAAAATCAGATGGGTTTCTACCCACAGAAGTATACTATTTTTACGATATTATGGTTTCATGTGCCAGATATATGATTTCCAATTAATAAGAATTATCTTTATTCATTATCAGTTGTTATTTTTATCCTAGTGGTTTTCAATATGACAAAATCTATGGATGCAGTTTCATTCTTAGTTTATTAATGGAATTTGTTATACATTTATTCACAATGACATATTTATTATAGCAGATTGATTTTGATTCAATTATTATTGTACACATTATTTAACTATTTTTAACCCTTAGTGAGTTTTTGAGCTCACCCCTTTCATTGTTTAATTTAAACATTTGACAAAAAGGAGATCGTTTATTGAGTTCTTTTGGATGCGGTTTTTATTTTTCATTATGTATTTTATTTTTTAAAACATTCAAATGTAATTTGAGTATCATCTGTGTATCTAGTTTCTTCAAGACTACTAAAATGATCATTTCTTCAGGATTTTCATTCCTTCTAACCATACCAATATTAAAATTAATGCTCTATCTCCATCCTAGAGGGGTCAAGGTGTTACTGTTGGAATCATAGGACATTTAGTAGAAAACTTGGAAACTAGAGTATGAAATGTATAGTAGGGAACAAATCCCTAAGGTAGTATTTGAGGATAAAAATACAAGAAAGTCTTGGTATTTTGGTATTGAATAAATTATGTGTATATTTTAAGGAATATATCTCTGTCTGGATACGAGCAGGTAGAGGCAGCTCTGGAACAGATATATCTAGGGGTAAAACCCAAAAACACTGCTTTGAGCTAGACTCAAATGGGAACTGGTACACAAAAATGGGCTTTTTTGTACTCTTGGTTATGACACTCCTGGGAGATATGCTTAGGATAATTCACATCTTTCATGCAATCCATTATAAGGGAGTTTAATGTAAATTTTCGTCAAAGTATTTGGTTTGGATATTTCTGGAAACCAGAACTGAACAATGAAAAACTTACTTAAACAATACTAAGGGTGATGTTTTTTTAATTTTCAGATAGAAAATGAAGGTACCTGTTATTTGTCTCTCCCATCAGAAGTATTAGATATATGGTGGTAAAATCATGTGTATAAAACTATGATACTTTTGAAAATATTTGTTTATCATGCAAAACCCTCTTCCAAGTATCTAACTCTCCTCAGGTACTCCAGCATCACCATGAGGAAGGTGTCATCTATTACCTCATGATGAGTGCACAATTCCAATTCTATGTACAACAAGGGATATACATCCATGTTAACTTTAAATTGTTTACCCTATCCAATAATTTCTTTTCTCTTGAGGACTTTGAGGAGGCTGCACAAGGCGACGTCCTCCAGGCAGCATATCTATGTCAGATTTTGACCTACGGACTCTATGGTGGAGTTGTGGATTTTGAAGCTCGTGAGAACGAGACTACCCATTTTCATTATTGGCATTAAGTTCATATTGATGTCTCACAAATTGATACATGACATGCTTCTCTCAATCATAATTCTAGATGTCCACACGCGGTTGACCTTAGTTGCACACGTTGCATTTGGACCAAAGAAATAGAGGAATTTGGAATTTCATTGGAGATCCGTTTGTCTGAAAACTGGGGAAATCCCCAATATTGGTGGAATCTATGAGGATTCATCTTAGAGGACGTCATGAATTCCATACTAGTGTTTTGTGAAAGGGATCATGATATTGTGTAATTTCTTGAGTTTATAAATCATGTATAAATGAATGATGTTGTATTCTCTATTTTGATATGTTTTTATATAAAACAATAACGTTGTTTAAAATGGATTTTCCATACTGAAGGTTGATTTACTAAAACATTTTATATAGAAGATATTAGTCAACCAACCAATATTTTATCACTACCAACTGAGTTGTTAGAGACTATAATTGTCAAGACATGCTCTAAAGAGGACCAGCCCTATTCCAAATTACGTATGACTTGTAAACTACTCCATCGGTTATCGAATTGTCTAAACATTCTCTTTTCCAAGGAATAAATCTGGTCTATTACCATATTTCATATGAACAATTTGATTCATATATGAAAAGAGGAAAGTATCATGAATCACTTTTTCTATGTTTCACTGTGGCTGATAACTACCGAGCTGTCGGTAAATTTCTAGAAGCTGCTTTGGATGGTGACCATCGAGCGGCCTACCTATTCCAGATCCTGAGTTTTAGTATGTACAAAGAACATTACAATATCAAAGTCTTCATGAATTATGTTGTGTGTGGGAATTATAGGCATTTAGTCCACACTGAAATTTCTGACCTCAACACTTCTCATGCCTCTCTATGGAAGCCAAAGCGCTTTAAGCACAGATTTGAACCTATCTGTCTGCAAGGTGTTTGGGCTAAGAAAATTGAAAAGTTAAATACTACCTCAGGAATCCACCAGAGGTCGTCAGAACCCCATCATTGGTGGTGCTCTCGGTAAAAGGACTTTAGGAGTGACGTGTGTCTAGTGTTGCATATGGTTCTAGGAGGTTGAAATCATTGAACTGGTTTTGGGGATTCATGTATTAGGGGATGGGGAAACCATTAGCCCTATTTTACTTTATGAACCAGTGGTTATATAAGAATAAAACTTGTTTCCTCTTTTTTTGTTATCCATTCATCGGTTATACTTTTGAATGAGTGTCACTAAGTGAACATTTATAATTAATTTTCAGATGGAAGGACAAACACATATGTTATCTTTTCCGATGGAGGTACTGGAGATTATTGTGATCAAATCCTATGAAGAGGAGTACCTACCTCTCGTAAACTTGGGAAAATGTGTAAAAAACTATATAAAGTGATAAAAAGTCTCAAAATTATCTGCACTTATCAAGGGAATTCTTCCATTTACTACCGCATTTCCACGACACAATTGTCCGAGTATAGGTGAAGAGGAAAATATCACAAAGGGTATTTCCTATGTTTCATGCTAGCCCGGAACTACACGGCCATGTTATGTTTTCAAGAGGCTACATTGGAGGGAAACCTTTGTGCAACCTACATGTACCAACTCCTCAGTTTTATCCTCTACAACAACATCTACAACTTAGAAGTTCACATTTGAGACATAGTTCGGTGAGTTCTTCGGGTGTTGGTCTACTCTGACATTTCCAAAATTTCTAGCCATCAAGCCTCCATCTGGAATCCCAAGGGTCTCATGCAAGATTTCAACCCCTTCTATCCGAGGTGTGTCTGGGTTAGAGAACTATAGGGTTTGAGCATCAATTAGGGTTTTCTGTTGAATGCACCTGAGGATCCTCTACGATGGGAGAAGTGGTAAGAACATCATAGAGCTTTCTTTTGTGGTTATGAAATGAATTGCGAGGACGAAATTCGTCGAAGGAGGGAATAATGTAACACCACAAACATTTAATGGTATGATCCTATTAAATACATTCAATTCATCATTTTATTCCTTTGAAACAACACTAGGTTATTAAGGAGATAGTCAAAATCTGGCAATTAAATATAAATTTTCTACTTCTATGTTTTGAATTTCGAAAAATGGTCATCTAGAGTTGTGATCAGTAAGTCATTTGGAGTCAGTTAGAACAAAACTTTTTTGGTGAATAGTAACATACCCTTATGAATAGTAATATGAATAGTAATATTACTCTTATGAATAGTAAATAATAATAATATTTTATTTTCTTCAGGCAATAAAATAATGAGATCTTAATTAGTATTTCAATGAGAAATAAAAAAAATTGCACCTTTATGATTGTTATTTTATGAATTAACCATGAATTTATTTAAAAATTTAATTAATAATACTTAGAAAATTGTTTTCAAAAAATGTAGATCATTTTTTAATTCTACACGTCGAAAAATGTTTAGGGTAAATTTTTGGGATTCTTCTCAAATACATGAATTTTTCATGAATTGTAAAAATACAGTTTTGAGTTTTCGGTAGTTTAATGACATCATACTGATGTAATAATTTAATATAGAAGATTGGTGAACTTTTTTATATTAACTTATGACATGATGTGTTCCAAGTGGCTAATACCAAGGGAATATACCATGGCCAAGCCCATGGTTTGGCAAAATCAACTAATGAGGTGTCCCTTTGACATTATTAAAAAATTTCCTCACTTTTTTTATAAATACCCACTCATCCATTTGTTTTATTTCGTTAAAAATACCTCATCCTAGAAGATCTAGTGGTTTTACCTCTCTAGGATTCCTTTCAAGGGTCCCTAATCCCCCAAGGTCCCATCCTTCAAGATCTAGGAGTTATTCTACAAGGTAAGGGAATTTTTCGTTCTGTTCTTTAAGTCGACAATTCTTGTATGTTAGAAATTTGAAATTCATTTCTCATATGTTAGGGTTTGATGTTATTTATTAACATTACTGTAATTTTGATTTCAATATGATGAGATACCCTTTTTTTCTCATCATTTGATATTATGAAATTTTATGCGACATCGTTAGGCAGCCGAATTTTCATAAGGAATCTGTCAACTTTTCATTTATTTTCAAGTGCATCCCTTTTATTTTTTATCTCCTCTCCTCCTCTTTCCAAATGACCATGATAAACTCATTTATCATCTATAAAAAATAATTATATCATGTTAATGGAATAACCATCATCAATATTCTTACCCCCTCCATTTTATTTTTTTAAATGAAATCATCGTCCATGATGTTCCAATTTATAACCTTAGTAGATGACGAAGTTTCGTTCTTCAATCGTTCCTTGATTACTGGTCATGAAACCATATTTATGGTTGAACCAGTTAAAAATATCTTTATTTTATTTAGATTAATGTTATGGAATCTTTACACGTACATAATATGGAATAATAATACAAAACAAGTTTATTGATCACAAAACTGCCAAGCCAAATTCAAGCATTTATTTTTAACTCATCGAATGATTCATCCTCATGGTATATAACCAGAATCATTATAAGATCATTTATATATCTCTAATGTCACTTATAATGTATATTAACAATTCTGGAAGTTTAACAATATTTCAAACCAACTTCCATTCATGAATTCATGAAAACAAATCATGAAACCAAGTAAGAAAATGCTTCCAAAACAATAAAATTGAATCTCTTAAACCCATAAAAAAGGCCATTAATAAACATAATAAGGTTATAAAATATGAATTAAATGTTAATTAGTATCTGGAATTATTAATTAATGAATCTATATTTGATTATTCAGGTCATTAAGAACAATCAAAAACACCTTCGAGCATAAGGTAAAGGATTGTTTAACTCTATTTTCATTCTTTGAGTTAAACATCTATTTCATTGTTTACATTGTTCCAAGAATATGTGTGAATGACCTATTCTTGTTTTATACTGTATATCCACATATATTTTTTGGATTTTTATTTGTCACACATAAATAATTCATTGATTTATTGTCATTCTAATGACACAATCTTTGTAAGGGATCCTCTCTCTCACTTTTGTTCAAGAATCTCCCCTTTGTTGTGCCCTTTTATTTTTAAATTTTTAATGATCATGTATGTTTTGAAACCTCCCACATACTACCCTTGTGACATATAAATAATGTAATACCCCTTTACATCTCTTTAAGTCGTCACAATAACACTTGGTACCATGCCAAAATGTTTGTAAGTGGTTTCTCATCCCACTTTCATTTCTATGAGATTTTCATTGTTCGACACTTTTTTCATGAATGTGTTATATGTGTACTGAAATTTGATATATAATAATATTATTATCTTTATATTCATGTTATTCAATGATTCATTTGAGTTTTATTAGGTTCTTCTCATATGATTAGAACAATTACAGTGTTGTAAGGGACATGGTCTCAACTTCTATTTGGTTGTGACTAATTTTATATTGTGCACCTAATAATCCTTATGTTGTGTACATACTTCCCATTTGAGATCAATTTTCATTTGAAATTTTATTCTTATTAAATATCCATATTCTCATATCATGGATATGTTTTTTTTCTAAACCGTATACCAATTTACATATGATGTTTATTTGGAAAGTTATTTTAATTATGGAAATATTGATGAATCTGTATACTCTACTCTTTATAGATATTGAAAAGGCAAATTGATATTTTATTGAATCAATGCATAAGTAATGATTTGGACATGCAGTGGCAGTTGGGGCCCACTATAGCCCCACGATTCATCGGTAGGTCTCATGAGAAAAATAAGTTTGCAACAAACCCCTCGAGTTTGTTTTCAAAAATCAAATAGGTTTCTACCCAGAGAACTAAACTGTTTTTACGATATTATGATTTCATGTTCCAGATACATGATGTCGAATTAATAAGAATTATCTTTATTCATTATCAGTTGTTATTTTTATCCATGAGGTTTTCACTATGACAAAATATATGGATGCAGTTTCATTCTTAGATTATTAATGCCATCAGTTATTCATTAATTCACTATGCCATATTGATTATGTCAGATTGAATTAGATTAACTTATTATTGTACACATTCTTTCTCTATTTTTAACCCTTACTGAGTGTTTGAGTTCACCCCTTTCATTGTTTAATTTAAACATTTGACAAATAGGAGATCATTTATTGAGTTCTTGTGGATGCGGTTTTTAGTTTTCATTATGTATTTTATTTTTTGAACTTTTCTAATGTAATTTGAGTAACATCTATGTATATATTTTCTTCAAGACTACTAAAATTATCATTCCTTGTTCATTCCTTCTAACCGTGCCAATATCCCAGGTAATGGACCGGCTCTAGCCTAGAGGGGTCAGGGTGTTACAGTTGGAATCAGAGGACGTTTAGTAGAAAACATGGAAACGTGAGTAGGAAATATATAGTAGGGAAAAAATCCCTAAGGTTGTATATTAGGATAAACATACAAGAACGTCCTGGTATTTTGGTAAGGAATAAATTATGCGGATATTTTAAGCAATATGTCCATGTCTAGATACGAGCATGTAGAGGCGGCTCTGGCACAGATGTATATAGGGGTAAACCCCAAAAACACCGCTTTGAGCTAGACTTGAATGGGAACTGGTACACATCAACGGGCCTTGTTGTACTCTTAGTTACGACACTCCTGGGGGATATGCTTAAGATAATTCACTTCTTTCTTGAAAGCCATTATAATGGAGTTTAATGAAAATTTTCATCAAAGGATTTGGTTTGGATAACTCGGGAAACAAGAATTGAACAATGAAAAACTTACATAAACAATACTAAGAGCGATGTTTTCTTAATTTTCTGATGGAAAATGAAGGTACATGTCTTTTGTCTCTTCCAACAAAAGTATTAGAGTCCATAGTGGGAAAATCATGTGTATAAAACTACGATACTTTTGAAAATATTTGTTTATCATGCAAAACCCTCTTTCGAGTATCCAACTCTCCTCAGGGACTCCAACTTCACCATGGGGCATGTTTCATCTACTACCTCATGATGAGTGCACAATTCCCATTCTATGTAAAACAAGGGAAACAAATTGATGGTATCTTTAAATGTTTTACCCTAGCCAATAACTTATTTTCTCTTGATGACTTTGAGGAGGCTGCACAAGGGGGAGACCTCCGAGCATCATATCTATGTCAGATTTTGACCTACGGACACCATGGTCGAGTTGTAGATTTTAAAGCCCTTGAGAATGAGACTACCCATTTGCATTTTCGGCACCATGTTCATATTGATGTTTCTCAAATTGATACCCAACATTCTTCTCCCAATCTTAATTCTAGATGTCCACACGCGGTTGACCCTAGTTGCACACGTTGCATCTGGACCAAGGAGATAAAGGAATTTGGAATTTTATTGGGGATCTGTTAGTCTGAAGACTAGGGAAATCCCCAACATTGGTGGAATCTATGAGGAGTTATCTTATAGGACATCAGGAATTCCATACTAGTTTTTTTGTGAAAGGGAGAAAGATATTGTGTAATTTCTTTAGATTTATAAATCATGTCTAAATGAATGATGTTGTATACTCTGTTTCGATATGGTTATACACAAAACAATAACTTGGTTTAAAATGGATTTTTCATACTAAAGGTTTATTTATAGAAACTTTTCATATAGAAGATATCAGTCAACCAACCAATATTTTATCACTACCTACCGAGTTGTTAGAGACTATAATTGCCAAGACATGCTCCGAAGAGAACCAACCCTATGCCAAATTACATATGACATGTAAACTAGTCCATCAGGTATCGAATTGTCCAAACATTCTCCATCATTACCAAGGAAGAAATATGGTCTATTACCATTTTCATATGCACAATTTTATGCATATTGGAAAAGAGGAAAGTATCATGAAGCGCTTTTTCTATGTTTCACTCCGGCTGATAACTACGGAGCAGTGGGTAAATTTATAGAAGCTGCTTTGGATGGTGACGATCGAGCTGAATAACTTTTCTAGATCCCGAGTTTTAGTATGTATGAATAAACTTATGAAATAAATATTTTCATGAATGATGTGGTGAGTGGGAATTATAGTCATTTAGTCCACACTGCAATTTCTGACCTCCACCCTTCTCATGCCTCGCTATGGAAGCCCAAGTGCTTTAAGCACATATTCGACCCTATATGTCTTATGTTTGTTTAGGATAAGAAAATCGAGTAGTTGAATACTACATTAGGAATACACCTGATGTCATCAATATCCTAGAATTGGTGGTGTTCTCGGTAAAGGGACATCGGGAGTGGCGTGTGTCTAGTGTTGCATATGGTTCTGGGAGGTTGAAATCTTTGAACTAGTTTTGGGGATTCATGAATTAGGGGACTGGGGAAACCATTAGCCCTGTTATACTTTTTGATCCATTTGTTATATAAGAATATAACTTGTTGTATCTTTTTTTTGTTATCCATTCATCAGTTATACTTTTGAATGAGGGTCACTAAACGAAGTATTATAATAAATTTTTAGAAGGAATCACAATCCCATATGTTATCTCTTCTTGTGGATGTACTTGAGATTATTGCGATCAAAACATGCGAAGAGGAGTACCTACCTCTTGCAAACTTGGAAAAATGTGTAAACACCTATATAAAGTGACAAATAGTACGAACATTATCCACACCCGTCAAGGGAATTCTTCCATTTACTACCGCATATCCATGACACAATTGGCTGAGTATAGGAGAAGAGGAAAATATCACGAAGGGCTTTTCCTATGATTCCCCCTAGGCCGGAACTACACGGCCAGGTTATCTTTTCAAGAGGGTACTTTGGAGGGAAACCTTTGTGCAGCCTACATGTACCAACTCCTCAGTTTTAGCCTCTACAACAACGTCTATGACTTAGATGTTCTCAGTTGAGACATAGGTCGGTGAGTTCTTTGTGTGTTGGTCCACTCTTACATTTCCAAACTTTCTACCGTTCAAGCCTACCTCTAGATGCCCATGTGTCTAACTCAAGAGTTCAACCCCTTCTATCCAAGGTGTGTCTTGGTCAGAGAACGAGAGGAGTTAAGCATTAATTTGGGTTTTCTGTTGAATGCACCTGAAGATCCTCTACAATGGGAGATGTGGTAAGAACATCATAGAGAGTTCTTTTGTTGTTATGAAATGAATTTCTAGGACACAATTCTTTGAAGGAGGGAATAATGTAACACCCCAAACATCTAATGGTTCGATTCTATTAAATAAATTCTATTCATCATTGTGTTCCTTTGAAAAAAGACTTTTTTATTTAGGAGATAGTGAAAATCTATCCATTAAATATAAATTTTCCACTTCTATTTTTTGAATATCGAAAAATAGTCAACTAGAGTTGTGATCAATAAGTCATTTGGAGTCTGTTAGAACAAACTTGTTTTTTTGGTGAATAGTAACATACCCTTCTAAATAGTAATATGAAAAGTAATATGACCCTTATGAATAGTAAATAATAATATTATTTTATTTTCTTAAAGCAATAAGATATTAAGATCTTAATTAGTTTTTCAGTGAGAAATAAAACTAATTTCACCTTTAAGATTGTTATTTTCAGAGTTAACTATGAAATTATTTAGAAATTAAATTAATAATACTTTGAAAATTATTTTCAAAAAAATGCAGTTCATTATTAAATTATACACGTCTAAAAATGGTTAGGGTAAATTTTTGAGATTTTTCTAAAATACATGATTTTTTCATAAATAGTAAAAATACAGTTTTGAGTTTTCGGTAGTTTAATGACATCATAATGATGTAATAATTAAATATAAAGGTTTTGTTGACATTTTTATAGTAACTTATGACATGAGGTGTCCCAAGATGCTAAAACCATGGGAAAATACCATGGGAATGCCCATGGTTTGTCAAAAACAACTAATGAGGTGTCCCTTTGAAATTATTAAAAAATTACCTCCCTTTTTATATATATACCCACACATTCATTCATATTATTTCATTCCAAATTTCCCATCCTCAAATATCTAGTTTTTTTACCTCTATAGGAGTCCTCCAAAGGTGTCCATAATCCCCTAAGTTCCAATCCTTCAAGATCTAGGAGTTATTCTACAAGGTAAGGGAATCCTGTATTCTCTTCTTTTAGTCAACACTTATTTTATGTTATATATTTGAAATTCCATTCTCATATGTTGGGGTTTGATTTTATTTATTCATATAACTATACTTTTGATATAAATATGATGAGATACCCTTTTGTTCTCATCATTTTATTTTATTAAAATTTTATGCAACGCCGTTAGGCTGTCGAATTTTCATAAAGGATCTCTCAACTTTTAATTTATTTTCAAGTTCATCACTTTTATTTTTTTCTCTCCTAACCTCCTATTTCCACATGACTATGATAAACTCCAGTATCATATATATAATATAATTATATCATGTGAATGGAATAACCATCATCAATATTCATATTCCCTCCCTGTTATTTTTATAAATGAAATCAACGTCCATGAGGTTCCATTTTAGGACCTTCGTGGAGGATGAAGTTTCGTTCTTCAATCATTCCTTCATTACTGGTCATGAAACAATATTAATGGTTTCCAGGTCATAATATATTTAAATATTCTAGATTAATGTTCTAGAATCTTTACACATACATAATATGGAATAATAATACAAAACAGGTTTATTGATCACAAAACTGCCAAGCCAAATTCAAGCGTTTATTTTTTACTCATCAAGTGAGTCATCCTCATGGTATATAACATGATTATTTATAAGATAATTTATATCACTTTAATATCACTAATAATGTATATTATCAATTCTGTATGTTTAACAATATTTCAAACCAACTTTCATTCATGAATACAAGTAAACAAATCATGAAACCAATTAAGAAAATGCTTCCAAAATAATAAAATTGAATCTCTTAAACCCATAAAACAAATCCAATAATGAAGATAATAATTTAATAAAAAATAAATTTCATGTTGTTTAGGTTATGAAATTATTAATTAATGAATCTAAATTTGATTATTCAGGTTATTAATAACAATCAAGAACACCATCGAGCGTAATGAAAGGGACTGCTTAACTCTATTTTCATTCATTGAGTTAAACATCTATTTCACTGGTAACATTGTTCCAAGAATATGTATGAAAGACCAATGATTGTTTTATAATTTATATCCATTTATATTTGGTTGATTGTTTTTGTCACTCATAAATACTTCATTGATTTAGTGTCACTCTAATGGAACAATCATTGTTAGGGATCCTCTCTCTCAATTTGGTTCAAGAATCTCCTCTATGTTTTTCCCTTTTATTTTTAAATTCCTAATGATGGGGTATGTTTTATAACTTCACACATACTTTCCTTGTGACATATAAATAATGTAATACCGCTTTATCTCTCATTAATCCTTCACAATAACAGTCATTACCATACCAAAATGTTTGTAAGTGGTTTCTTATCTAACATTCATTTCTGTGAGATTTTCATTGTTCACCACTTATTTCTTGTATGTGGTATATGTGTACTGTAATTTGATATATAATAACATTATTCTCTTTATACTCATGTTATTAAATGATTCATTTGAGTTTTATTATGTTGTGTTCATATGATTCGACCAATTACATTGTTGTATAGGACTCTGTCTCAACTTCTATTTGGTTGTGACTATCTTTATATTGTGCACATAATAATCCTTATGTGGTGTACATACTGACCATTTGAGATCACCTTTCATTTTAAATTATATTAATATTAAATATCCATAATCTCAAATCATGGATATGTTTTTTTCTAAACTGTATACAATTTTACATACAGTGTTTATTTGTAAAGTTATTTTAATTATGGAAATATTGATGAATCTGTATACTCTACTCTATATGGATATTGAAAAGGAATATTTCTCTTGTATTGAATCAATGTATAAGGAATTATTTGGATATGAAGTGTAGGGTGGATCCCACTATAGCCCCTAGATGCATCGGTAGGTCTAATGAGACAAATCAGTTGACGACAAACCCTTCGAGTGTGTTTTCAAAAATCAGACGAGTTTCTACCCATAGAACTAATTTTTTTTGGTATTATGGTTTTTTGTGCCAGATACATGACGTGAAATTAATAATAATTCTCTATATTCGTTTTCAGTTATTTTTATTATCCATGAGGTTTTCACTACGACTAAATCAATGGATGCAGTTTCACTCTCAGATTATTAATGGAATTAGTTATTCATTTATTCATTGTGCCATATTGATTATGTATGATTGATTATGATTCACTTATTATTGTACTCTTGAATTCGCTATTTGAAACTCTTACTTATCATTTGAGCTAACCCCTTTCATTGTTTACTTTAAATAGGTGACCTAGAGGAGATCGTTTATTGAGTTCTTGTGGATGCAGTTTTTAGTTTTTGTTCTGTATTGTATTTTGTGAACTTTATACAAGTAATTTGAATAAAATATATGTATCCAGCTTCTTCAATACAACTAAACAGATCATTCCATTAGGAATTTCATTCCTTCTAACCATGCCAATATCACAAGTATTTCACCGACTCTAGCCTAGAGGGGTTGGGGTGTTACAAAATTAATAAATATTGGTGACTAACTTTTTTTAAAATTTATATATTAAATAATTTTTTTAATAATTCATATAATCATTTATTATACATAGGATACTAATATATTAAGTGTTATTCTTAAAAATGGTTTTTGTAAAAAGCGGCTTTCATCGCATTTTTTCTTAATTACTTTAAAATTAAATTCTTTAATTTATAAGTATAAAATTTGATAAAATTATCTAAATATTTAGAATTAGTAACTTCTCATTTGGTAAATATGGCCTATTTATTTTTTGTCAACATGAATAGTAATTGTGGTAAAATTTATCACCATGGTAAAGTGTACATCAGGTTAATCTAAGTTAAAACCATGTTTTAAGGTAATATATTTTCAAAAAAATTATTATATAATGAATATAATTTAACCCTTATCACCATAGGCTCTAAAGTTATCTATTTAATGGCCTCATTTCCATGAAAATTTCTTTTATAATATTTCAACCACTAAAAGTCACAAAATGTTACTATCTTTGTTTTTAATATATCTAATGTGTACACCTATTGGAAAAATAATGTTATGAATTAATATAATTGTATAATTTGAAATTAAATAAATTATTCTCCCAACATAAATTAAATTTTATTTTTTATTAATTATATAATGTCCTTAATTTTTTATGAAACACAAATGCATTATTTCTCGATTTAATAAAAAAATATAATAAATGATTTTATTTTTTTTAGAAAATGATAAAAATTTTATTATTTAATTTATATAATTAATTTTATAGATCTATATTAAACATTATGAATGTTTTAAAACATTATATTATAATTCACCAATTTTCTTGAGGAATTTAAAGTTAAATTAAATGAAAAGCATTAAAATTGACATTAATGATATTTTACAATAAATAATATTTTATTAAATGATATAAAATATCTCAAAATATGATATTCATCCATATTAATGGTATATGGTCATAAAAATCATCAATGTTCTATTTATCTGTTTTTTATCATTATATAGTAACATTATTAACCCTAAATGGGTAGAAAAACATTAATATTACATTAATTTTCAAAATGGCTAATGAGGGTTAAAACTAACATATAAGGGTGAAAATGTCATCCAATATTTTCTGTATTTTAATTTATGAGATTATTTAGACACATAATAATATTATATTTCAGTATTACAATCTTTTATTAATTTTTAAATTCAAATTATTTTATATTAATGTAATATTTTAAGAAATATCAACAGTTCCCCTCCCCTCAATTATAAAAGGTAACATACTTTTCCCTTCTTAACAACACTACGATCCGTAAGTATATGAAAAAAAACATAACAATTAATCTATAAAATTACCTAGAAACATAATATTGTTTTTATTATTCCTAAAAGAGCAACCCTAGTTCCCTTTAGAGGAGATCTAAATGAGTCGATTCAAAGAAGAGGTAATCATCTTAACCGATCACTTTCTTTTAAATATTTTTTTACATCCACCAAATATGTTGTATTATTTATAAAATAATAAATTAAATATCATTAATATTATTAAATGTCATTTTGATTATGAAAACAATATTATACACTAACTTTTTTATGAAATGGGAATTTATAGTATCACTTGTGCATACGTATGACTTTCCTTCTCCACATGGAGATGCAATTTATTTATCATTATAATATTTCATTGAAGAGTATTATAAAGGGTTTAATATTTATATAATATATTGATGATGAAATTATAATTTTTTAATGATAATATCATGACTACCTTTTTACCATCCAATCCTTTGGTAAATGATAAGGTTGCTCATGCGTACATGTGGACTACCACCTCCATAAAGTGATCTGATTCATTTTTCATTTATAGATTACATGGATGATAATTAGGATAAATTTTATTAACATATATGATATAATAACGATCCTATAAATTTGAATTAATTTTTACATTTCTTTCCATCCATCCATTGAAAAATGAAAACCACATTCATGTGTCCAAATGTCTTAACATCTCAATGAATGATGTTAATCATTTTTCTCTACCTAAAGTTTATGGATGAATATATATATATATAATGAATATTTATTGTATTTAAAATATGATTAAATTTTTTTAGATGATTTAACTATGATCAATATAAAATGTTAAAGACTATAAAACCAAAACTTATATGAAGAACAGAGTAATTATCATATAGAATATTGATTTTAATATTTAATATTTAATAAAATAGAGAAAAAGGATAATATTAAATCATATATGGGTTGATATAAATTATTATGGTTATTTAATAATATTTATAATAAACCTGTATTTATTATATTTATGGTTGTAAATTTTACAATGAATTCGGTCCTACGGTATGGGGTTTATGTTACAATATCAATGTTTATCAAGAATGTTTTTTATTATCTTTCCGATAATAAACTATTATGATATAACTATAAATAATGTCATCCTTTTTTCTCTTATATTTATTTATTAAAATATATTTTCCCTTAATTGACCTCATCTTAAGTATTCAAGATACCATAAATGTGTTTTTAAGGAAAATCAACTTTATTTATCTATTCTAATGAAAACAAATTCCTACAATATATATATTTTATAAAAATATTTTAAATAAGGTTATTTATTATTATAATATGACTGTTGAAATTTAAATTTACCCATGTTTTAATTTTTACAAAAAAAATTAGTGGAATATTCTTTTCTTTTCCCAAATGTGGTCCTTTGTGACTTTTCAAAGAACAATATAGAAGGAGTGTCATTTAACATATAGTGAATGAAATGAATTTCCCACAATCATTGATGATATGTTATTTTAATATTAAATTAAAATATCCCATTGTTATTTCCAAGGAATACTTTTTACATAATATTTAAAAAAATTTAAATTTTAAATAGGTGATTTCAAAATGGAATGGTTATATTCCCAAAGAGTGTTATAATGATCTTTTGATTCATAAAAGAAAACAACCATCAATGTTTCATATGATTTATTAGGAATAATATCCAAGGATTCCATAATTATTATTTCTGAAGATATTTTATGTTTATTAGGGAATGATATTTATTAAACATATTCTTTTTATATGGGTTATACTATGATGAATTTTCAATGAAACTCATTTCTTTTAATTGGCTCTAATATGATGAATGGATCACGATCTTGTGTCACACATATGTATTATTTTCATTATATTATGTGTGATACGTATATATCAATAACAAACCTGATCTTTATTTCACATAGTAGTTGATTTATTACATTAGACTACACTTTATACGTCACAGATGATCGAGAAGTCTACTGTATTTGGTAATTGAGTACATTACATAACAACATAAAAAAGGAATACGAAAACATTATTTTAAACTTTTTCAACATGCTCAAAATACTCCTTCGAACATAAAACATCATGGTATAACCTATGGTTATATAGAAGAAATGGGTGATCTATAAAACCCAGTAAGGTAAGAAACATGGTATAAGTGATGTAATCATTAAAGCACATATATCAATGAGTAAAATAAGGAAAATGAATAATAATGAATGATATAGCATGATAATCATAACATTAGAAATGAGGAAACAAAATAAAATATTGAATCATAAAAATTGGTCAAGGATAAAATTCCAAGAAATAATGGTTGAAATTTTACCATAAATAAATTTGGTACACCCCTTTCCTAACATAATGTTTCATGATACTAAACATTACCCAATGCATTAGAGCGTGATCGTACCACGATACACTATTTTATTTCACCTGTATACCAATGTATTAAATTGGTTTTGTATTGAATATTACATGTATTTTATCAAATTTCACATCATTTATTATTCAATTATTTTGTGTTTAACACTGTTAAAAATGGAAATGTTACTTTTTCCATATTTACATTTTTGGTGGATGTGATTTGAATGGAATATGACGAAGTCCAAGAAAAATGGGCCAATATGCATAGGATCCAAGAAAAATAGTGAACTAAACCACATACTTATACTAAACTCTGCATAAAAATGGGGTTATATTTTCAATTTGGTCATAATGTTAATTTTAAACATTTATATGAATGAACCTATTCCCCATTCCGCCTCTACAATGCCCATCTGAACTGATCTTTCCAGGGAATAAAATCTACACTAAGTCAAAAGCAGTGTCCTATATCATATTAATATATCACGTTGAAGTTATAAAAATTATACCAAATTTTATATTTAAATATTCAATAGGCGTGGATACAACTTTTTAGTTTTGTACAAAGAAAGATAAGATATTCTGGAGGTCGAAAACAATGGTCCAAGTAGTTTTACACAACCATTATGATCAAAACCACCTTTCAATTAACATATAAAATGAGGCATTGGGAAATCCCATAAGGATTTAGACCATTAGGGAAGGTGCTACCACTTTTAGAGTCCCAAAGGCATCTTATCATAATACATAGACATTATGGAGGCTATGGGAAGTGTTAATTTGACATCTACTTCTTCCTCCCCTTGCATGGATTTCTAAATCCTTGGGATCACCTAAGGAGAAACGTGATGTAAATCCAAAGCTTCATTTTTGTTATATTTGAATGATATTTTAAATTACAGGTTATAATATTGTTATTCATAATCCTCTGTTCTTATTTTCTTGAGTAATGTACCAGTATGTAATGCTCAACTCATATGATCTTGTTTGGGGGTACCAATTCATGTGATGATTCGCACATCATTCACCACTTCTTCTCCCACTTTCAATTGTAGAGTTTTTATGGTTTCTATTGTCTAATTTAACTCACATAAAAACTATCATGTCCATGTACATTCCAGTAATTGTAACATAATGAAAAAACATACAAACATGGAAATCACATCTAGTTCTTCATGTGTTACCTTGGTGAGTTTTAGTTATGAAGTTGAACTCAAATCACCCAACCATCGGCGGTAACCGATGAATCAGTATGTGTTTCCGAATGAACCCTAGGAGGTATCCTAGTATAAACATAGTAACATTATGGTTATAGGTGTTACAAAATAGGGATTAAAATATCTTAACCCAATCTCTTGATGTGATGTAGGATGAGCATCAAAATATTTCCCTAGGTTGATCATGCTTAATTAATCATCTTCACTTCATCTTTGTTTTATCACTTTTAATTTTAGATTTTCATATTTATTCATCAAGAACCATGCTTTAAAAATCCCATTAATCATTTATTTTTACAATAAAAACCATATTTTTTAACTAATGATCAGAGGCTTCATCGAGAGATGACCTAGGGTAACTTATATACTGCCGAAATTCTAGAATAAATTAAACAAATAATTTCACACGCTTGACAGCATGATAAAATTTTGGCACCATTTTTAGTGTGAAAAAGATCATTTTTATTCATTATTTCCTTTTATTTATATATTTATTTTACTTCTTAATTATTAATCCTTTCAATATACCTCATCCATTTGATATTTTTTTGGGGTATCTATATTTTTTTTTTGTTTTTTGTGATTTATTCCCCCCTCTCTCTCTATCTTCTTCTTCACTGACTTTATCATTATGTAGTACAAAAACCAATTTCTATTTCTCCATCTACCCATATTATGATCATTTATATTATCTGTCTTCAATCATAAAATCTAAAAAAAATACAAAAAAACTTCACAACGTATTTCCATGAACTGGTCAGAAAAAGAAAAATTGCTTCAATTTTACCCCAAAATTCAAAAGTCACATCACTAATTAATCAGGGAATATGCAGTGGGTAAATAAAGTAACACTTATTAAACCATTTTGTATCCTTAATTGGCCCTAAAAAACTCAAAAAAATTATCCCAATAAAAACCAATAAAACATGGCTACAAAAAACAAACGATAGAAGAACTGACCACCCCATATGTGGTGTACCAACCTGTGTAAATAAAATATCTCGAGGAAGTATCCAACTTTGATATGATTTCAGGCCTCATCCACATAATTATAAAACTCAATGGTATTCTTGGTGTGGACCCTCACAAACATCTCAAAGCGTTTCACATAGTGTGCTTCACAATGAAATCCCAAAATGTATTTCAGGACCTAATAATGTTAACGACCTTCCCTTTATCACTTGATTTTGTTGCCAAAGAATGGTTACACTATATTCCGATCACAATTGGGGGATGTAATGACCATAAATGAATATTTCTATAGAAGTTATTCCCTAACTCCCAAAATTCATCAATTAGAAAACAAATCTCTAGAATTATGCAATCACAAGGAGAGACCCTTCATGAATATTGGGAGATTTTAAAAGAGTTTTCTCATATCCCCCCACCACCAAATTAGTTAACAATTTCTAATTAAATAATTATATAAGGGGAATGTCTCCATGGATTGTGAAATTATAGATGCAATACCTAGTGGTTCCCTTGTTGATAAAACTCCATCTGTTGCTCTATACTTAATAGCCATCATGGCTCAAAATGAACAACAATTTGGTACAACAGAAACTGCACCAACCCTGAGCAGTTCACTAGGTAAGTCATTCATCCCTAGAAAAATGGTAGATAATAAACTTTATGAGATCAATACCATTATAATGTAATTATATGAAGTTCAAGTAACTCTCACACTTCTTCTATTCCATTACATTGTGGCATTTTCTCTGATAACACTCATTTTTCTGACCAGTTCCCACCATATCCAGACTCATTTGAGTCTTTCATATAAGTATTCCCAGGGAATCCATTTCATCAAGAACCACCATTAATGAAATAATATTTTCAGCCAAATCCAATCCCCAGTTGGAAAGAAAAACCATAGTACAAACAAGGAGGCAACCTAAGCTACCCCAAGAAAAATTGGTATCGACAAGGACTATGTATGCGATCTTCACATACCTAAAAAATCATGGAATAATCATCCTCATCCACTCAAATGTTGAGCAAGTCTTAAGTACATGGTAAAGAAAATGGAATTTCAAAAACTCCAGTTCTAACAGAGCACACACTCAGCTACTCAAGACCTACGAACTCAAATGGGCAATTAGAAAACATTACCAGTAAGATCAAGATGCATGGTTCTGGACCACTACCATCCCAACCCATAGCTAATCTGAACTAAAAAAGGTAATTTATGTGAAATGACACATCTTTGTGTTAAATAAGTTTCTATTTCTACAGAATCTATACAATAGGTATGTCCCCTCATGAAAACATTGTTTCTCGACCCTTAAATTATTATAGTCAAGAAAAAAAACTAAATGGGTAAAGTTATTATCATTTAAGATTCCTATGAACAAGACATTCCTCTTCCTTCACCCAAAATAATCTCTAAATCTATGAATAATTTTGATTATAACATTGATAAATAAATAATGTATAAATTTATAAAGGTGAAATTTATCATTCCTTTATTAGATGTTGTTCAAAAAATCAATCAATATTCCACATTTCTTAAAGAGATTTGCAACCATAGATGGATACTGAAGAGGAATGAGAGATTCAACATGGGAATAAATTTCGAATTCTTGATTCAACAATTAATAACAACCATGTTCAATGATCTAAGAACATTAACAATACCTTTCAGCATATGGGAGACATTATTATTAGATTTTATTCTAGATTTAGGTGACTCAATTAATGTAATAACTTACACTGTGTACACTTCACTATAGGTTGGAGATATTCAACTGACAGGAATCAAAGTGCAACAAGCCAACCGGAACACAAAACACCCATCAAGAGTGGTTGACGACTTCCTTGTAAAAGTGATGAATCTCATTTTCCCCACTGAATTCGACATTTTTGAGATAGAGGAAACCTAAACCCAATGACATTACCCTCCCGTACTTGGGAGTCCATTCCTCAAAAAATCATAGACGATCATCAACATTCACAATGGTAAATTGTCCATGGATTTTGGTAGAGAAAATGTATGTTTTAACATACTTTTGGAAATGAAACACCCTATTGAAGAGAACTCCACTTTTACTTTCTATTCGATGGAAGTTCCCTCAAATGATCCACAGAAACACAATTCTCTCCTTCACCCATACTCTAATTCATTTTCCTATTATTCAAATTTGGATTATTTGATCTTTGATTCCTGTTTTGAGTGTTGTGTGGGTTCTGAAAAGTGTAAATTTTGTGCTTTAATTGATGAGTGTGTTCATTCTAAGGTACCCATGACCATTGATGATTCTGAAAATTGATTTTTAATAGATTCACAATCTTTTGAAAATAAAAATGATTTTATAGAGAGTTTCATGGAAATAAATCTTCATAAATCCCCACCCTCAATCCACAAAACCCCGATGATAGAATTGAATCCATTTCCATCTAATTTGAAATATGCATATCTTGATGCTATTGACCAATTGCCCATCATTATTTCTAATAACCACTCCCAACAGCAGGTATCCAAACATCTTGATTTATTGAGAGAGTGTAAAAAGGAGATAAGTTGGACATTGGATTATATTCATGGGATTATCCCATATAGCTGTATGCACCATATACTTTTGTATGATCATGCTAAGCCCATAAGGCATGATCAATATCGATTTAAACCTAGTCTCCTTGACGTGGTAAAATTGGAAGTCAATAAATTATTTACTGTTGGGATCATTTATTTATATCTCATAGAAAATGGGTTAGCACATTTCAAATTGTGCCTAAAAAAACTGGAATAACAATAGTGTGTAATTAAATGAATGAATTGGTTCTAACACATGTGAAAAATAGTTGGTGAGTCTCCATTGACAACCGTCGAATGAATCAATCCATGAGAAAGGACCACTTTGATCAACCTTTCACTACAACACAAATCGCCTATATTGGAGGACTTTTAGATAAGGTTTTGGAAACCGTAGATAAACCCCATTATTTTTCCCAGCCACGACCCTCCCCCCGACTCTGACTCCCCTTCTCCCTCAGACCCCCACGACTGATCCTCGAACCCCAGCTCCGCCGACCATCCATCGGCACCACTTCCCCATAACACCTGACCCCAAACCCCCTTCTCCTCCCAAATAGCCGCGACCCCATCTTCTTCTCCCGATCCCTACGAAACCCTAACCCTAGCTCGCCTCCCCACCGCCGGTGAATTTTATTTAGGTATGTGTTTCCATTTCATTGAATTTTATTTATGATATATATCTGTGATTGGATTTGTAAATTAATTTCCAATCTAGATAATGATGGTGTGGGTTATCTAGGTTTGGTTTATAATGGTTTTATATAACTTAACATTCTTTTAATGTGACTTAAAGGTTTTTATGTCATGATTAAATGATATTTTTATATAAATTTGTATTTTATACATTTGACATGTTTGATAAAATTAAAAGAATGGTTTTATATAAGAAAAACACATGGTCAATCGATTTTAAGGGAAATTGGGTTGTCAAGGTGGGTTACCCTTTAGGGGTTTAAATGGTTTCCATGTTTCAAAGGGACATATTGTTTTATGAAATGGAATTGTGATTAATTTGAGTTATGGTGGTTGTGTTTTGGAAATGATTATTACCCTTATATTGGTGTTTTGATTCCAAAACATTTTAAAATTGAATTTACAAATTTATATATTATATATGATAATTTAAGGTCTTGGATGACACTTTGTGATGTGATATTTGTGTTGATTGGTTCGTTGTTCCCTTTTTGATCCCCTTTTTATTTATTTATGATGTCATGTGTATCCATGTGATGGTTGTTTGTGATGTGATTCATGATTTTCATATGGGTGGGGGATCATTATAAGCTAAATGTGGGATGTGGGAAAGATTTCATTATTATTATAGCATTTGGCTATTATTATTTTCATTGAATGACATTCACTTTAAAAATGTATCACCTCTTTTAGTTATTTTATAGGGACCCCTAAGATACTATGTGGGAATTCAAGGGATGTTTCTAGAAACATTGTGATTACACAATTTCTAGTGACACTAGTTGTACAGAATACCGTGCAAGTGGGGTGTCACAGATGAGATTACGTTTAGGGTGATTTGTTTGATGGATGTGTGACTGTGAACCTGATGGAATTAGGTCATCCTTATCAGGTATTATAATTTTCCCATTAGTTCCTAATGTGTTTCCTTATGATATTTATCATGTGTTATGCCTTTAATTATTTATTACCATGTGTATTGCTTTTTTACATGGATGTAATTTCATTGAATCATTGATCCTCCAATTATTTAGTACAGATTTTGGTAAGTCTTGTTCCACTTGTGATTATCATAATTTACGACTTTTGATAAAGAATTTTTCTTTATAGTTATCCTTGTTTCCTTACTTTGAGTTTGTTTTGTTAAAGATTTCATGTTAGGGAATTTTTTTTAAAATTTTCTAGCCATTATTATAAGTTTTTTTGATATGTTTTTAAACTGTGTAAGGGTTTTTTTTATAAAAGGGGTGATGTTTTAAGGATAGATGAATGAGTTTTTAATTGGAATTGTTTCAAGAAAAACATCATTATACCAATGTTTTATAAATTTTTTGCATTGATAAAGTGCATGTTTTATATTTTATTTATTTATATATCATGTTAATGGGAAACCCCTATTTTTCTATATTATTCTCAAACTAGAAATTATATTTCCTCTTATAAAATGAATAAAAGTCAATGAATTACAATGAATTTCATTAATAACTTTGAATAATAGACGGTTCAGTATAATTTAATGAATTGTAGAAGATAATACTTCAAATTCAACTTACTTCTATATGAGAATGATCAACTAGAAAATATCCCAATGCTCTACAAGGTGACTTCTAATACAATGCTTCAGTTTAACTCTTAACATTTTTTCTAATTCTGAAACTGCTCAAATATATCTAGAAGTACTAACCATATTCTTAAAATGTACATTGCCTAAGAAAATACTCACTATCTTCTTGTTTCTTCAAGTGATTTTTTAATTACATGTGTATAAGAATACAAATACATGCACAACTGTACTTTGGTTTTCTAGTGGGTGATTTTCCATATGTATTTATATAGGAAAACCTTAAGAAATATATTTATATATTTTTTCAACTAGTTTATATTAATCTTTACCATTATTTATTAGTAACTATGTGTTTTAATTTTTATAATATTGTGTAGGAACATTGTGATATACATGGATAAAAGTTGGATCACATTACTGAGGAACAAACCTCAGTATGTTAAGGGTCTGAAAGAGTTTTTAGATTTTACAATTTCTAATTGATACATTGAAGGGAGAATAAGATTTCAATGTCCTAAATGTAAATTTAGAATATGTTTGAAGATAGATGATGTTTATTAACATTTAATACTGATGCAATTACCTGATCAATATTTTTGTTGGATTTGGCATCGAGAATCAAACATTATTGAAAGGTTTAGCACTGATGTTAATCGACAGAATGAGCTCTCAACTTCCCCGATAATGGAAAATGAAATGAAAAACCACATAAATTATTCTTTCAGAACTGCAAGACACCACTATCAACATCAAAACATAACAGAACAATGAGATTTGGGTGCTACAAATTTCAATGTGACAAGTGATGTTTTTGACACTATAACACAACCAGATGAAGATTGTGACATATCATCGGATCCTACTCTTGATTATGTGAAGAAAAATGTAATAGAAAACATCGTTGAAGAAAATACATTTCATGATTTAGTTGACGATAGAAATAAATAGTTATATAATGGATGTTTGAAATGTTCAAAGCTTTCGTTTCTACTGAAGTTGTACCATATCATATTCCTATGTGGAATTACAAATAAAGAAATGTCTATGATATTGGAATTGATGCCTGATGCATTTCCTGAAGCAAAAATCCCTAATTATTATTATGATATGAATTTTTTTTTTACAGTCTTGGTCTAAATTATACAAAAATACATGGGTGTCCCAATGATTGTATGCCTTATTGGTGAGAGGATTCAAGTAGAAAGAATTGAAAAAAATTTCCTTCTTATAGATGGTAGTAAATGGGTTATGTTGGAAGTCTTAATAAATATACATTCATGTAGAAGAAGAAGAAGAAGAAAGAGAACACACCTGCAAATGTTTTTCATTACTTTACTTTAAAGCCTCAATTGGAAGGATTATTCATGTTAGAGAAAACTTCTGAACACATGAAGTGAAATTCTATAAATATTAACAATGATGGGTTAATGAGACATCCATTAGATTCACAATCATGGACTAAATTTAATTCATTACATCCATATTTCTCAACTGATCCTAGGAATGTTCGATTGGGATTGGCTATCGATGGAGTCAACCCATTTGGGACTTTGAGTACCAGTAATTGCATTTGGCCAGTTGTTTTGATCCCTTACAATATGCCTCCATGGACGTGTATGAAACAAAAATATTTTATCATTTCGATGAATATTCTTGGAAAAAAATTCCTGGAAATGATATTGAAGTATACGTGCATCCTTTTATTGAAGAATTACCGGAGTTATGGAGAAACGGTGTTGAGACATTTGATGCTTCTTCTAAAACAATGTTCAAAATGCGTGCTAATTTAATGTGGAAATTTTGTGACTTACCTGGGCATGGGAATTTATCATGTTGGAACATTTATAGAGGTTTGGATTATCTTATTAGTAACTTTTATATTGATCCCAAACAGCTACCTCACAGTAGAAAATGGTGCATCTTATTCCATCGATGATTCCTCAATGCATCTCATAGATTTCGGCAGAATGTATCAAAATTTAACGGTTTCCTTGAACGTAGACCACCTCCAAAGTTATTAATTGGTTCTGAAATTTGGACACAACTTGAAATTTTTGATATGATATTTAGGATGGTTCATCATTTGAATAATAGTAGGGAAAGGGTTCGAAGTGAATCCTCACATGAAATCAGAAAGCGACAATGGAAGAAAAAAGTATATTCTACAATCTTCTGTATTGAGAATTTAATTTATTGCAAAACAATCTTGATGTGATCCATATTGAGAAGAATGTCTAGGAATATTTTATTTTCACATTGCGTAATGAGCATGGAATGTCGAAGGATCATCTCAATGCTCATAAAGACTTACATGTAATGAACATAAAATGCGATCTCTGGCCAGATGAGGAAGAAAAGTGTGCTCCAAAAAAATCAATAGAAAATAGGGATAAAGATACATTCCATCTATTTTTAAAGAATGTGAAGGTATCTGATAGGAATTCAAGTAACACCCCTAGGTGTTTTTACTTGAATAATCGTAAATTACATGGATTAAAAAGTCACGATTCACATATTTTGTTACTATAGTGACTGCCATTGGTGTTGCATACATTAGTACCTGAAAAATTTACTACTTTTTTCTCCAATTCTGCAAAATTTTCCGAAAACTATGTGAGAAATATATACTTCCATTTTTTCTTGAAACACTCCATTATATGTTTGTATTTAATCTTTGAGCAATGGAGATGATCTTTCCTCCCTCGTTTGTTACTATCATGTTGCATTTAAATGTGCATTTGGTTGAAAAAGTTAAATTAGGTAGCCCCATTCATTATCGATGAATGTATCCAATTGAGAGGTACATTATTTATATGTTTTTCAGTTAGGTAAAAAATTATTTTCTATTAATTAAATGCATAATTATGATTATTTTATTTCACAGATATCCTGGGCATTTGAAATCATACGTTAGAAATAAAGCTCAACCAGAAGGCTCTATTGCTGAAGGCTATTTGGATGAGGAGTTACATACCATTTTTTCTAGATACATGGATGATGTTGAGACATGATTTAATTGAGTTGGACGTGTTGAAAACACATCAACGTATTATCAAATACATCAGAAATCAAAAATATTTCATGTTATTGGCCGATCAGTTGGGATGACCTCAAATGTGACACTGACAGAATTGGAATTGTTATAGGCACATAGATATGTGCTGCTAAATAGTGAAATTCCAGACCAATTTATCAAAGAGTTGATGATTAAAAAAAACATATGAATGAGAGGATGAACATGAAATGAGAAAGATATAATGAAAGCTATTAATAAAGAACTTGTAGAATGGTTTGTACGATGTGTAAGTTCATAAATATTGAAATTAATAAGAATATTAGTTCGACACATATATTTTGTAAATCTAATAAAGTATGTTACTTTATCTAGATCATGAATAATGATTCACAAGTAGAGTATTCAGAATATTTGATGTTTCATGCTTGAGTTCCTCTAAAACATGTTATAATGATCGACGCTTAAAATGTGAATAGATTTAGATTTCTTAAAGTTGATCGAGAAAGGGGTTTGAAAACACATAATAGTGGTATATTTACATTTTCTGAAGTGGGATACAATGGAAAGCTAACTAATATTATTGAATTAAATGACCACATCCATTTTTCAGTTGTTTTATTCATATTCAATTGTGTTGATATTATCAGAGGTGTTAAATAAGATTCTATGCAATTTTCTTCAGTGAACTTCTCTTGCTTGATGTATGTTGGGGATCGTGAACTGAAAGATCCATATATCTTATCATTAAAAAATTGTTTTATTTTGTGAATGATGTTGTGGATATAGGGTGGAGTGTATTTTCTCAATAAATACAAAGAGATTTGCTTTATATGGGTGATGAAGTGGATGATTTGACCTCTGAAATTGAATCTCATCGACAACAATAAGTAGAATTACTTATCCATCATGATATTTAAAATATTATTCTAGAAAAGATGAATGAAGTGAATGATTTAATAGAGCTGGAAAACATTATGATTTAACGGGAAAATTATTGTATGTACAGTAATTTATTCATTCAGCAACCACTTATTTCATATGTGCAGTCATTCATTATCATTTTTATGTATATTTTCTTTATTAATAATGGGTATCTATTATAATTTTTTAATTTTTTTTATGCATATTGATATTTGAAATAAATTTTATGAACTTAATTTTTTTTATCAAATGATGGGAATGCCAAGGAGGAAGTGATACACTATTTCATCCACAAACTGCAATAGATGACGATCAATATGTCTCCCACCCTATATCATCTGAGCCACCAGCTGCCTACCCCCTACACCATCTCCCTCTGCACCATATCTCACACTCTATTTGAGATCCCCTTTAGAAGATGATTCATCGACTCCCCCTTCAGCGGCCTCAGTAGTGGGGTGGTGGTGCGCCACATCTAGTTCATCATGGGCATACTGGAGGGTCACTATTATACGTACATATTTTAATATAAATATATTTATTTCACTTTTTTATACTATCTATTTTTCATTAAAGATGAAAAAATGAAACTGTGGAGAAAATTATAAAAACTGCAGATTTGTGGAATATGAATGGAGAGAAGATATTTGTCCCATTTGATTCATATGGGGTCCCTATGGATGATGCCGAGGGATTACATAGCCAAATTCTAGGCCAGTTGGTATCAGATCCCATTTTCCTTCTTGTTTCTTATGATGATTGGAGATATATTCCTCCTAGTTGGAAAAATGATGTTTTTGATTCCCAAATAATGTTAATTTTAATACATTATGGTGTAATTAAATGTCATGTTATTAATATGTTCAAAATTTATTTCTGTATACATATATATTTTTACATTATAGTTGCTAATATGATAGCATGAAAGTGGACATTAAAAAATCATGGTAAGAAATGGAACAACATAAAATGGAGATTGTGGAGTGATGTCAACGATACTTCGTTGACCATCCAACAAATGTATGAGAAGCTACCCAATGGGGTACCCAAAGAACAGTGTAATGTTTTTATTGACAAACATCGTGATGATAAGTATATGGTATTTAAATATATATTATTATATTAACATCATTTTACATTTATACATGTATATGATGAGGAGATTACATTTAATACATCACTATTAAATTTCATTTTATTTATTTTAGGATATCTCATGAAAGAATGCATCATGCCAGGGTAAGAAAGTCATCACTCACACTGTGGGGTCAAAAATATTTTCTAGAAGCCGATCAAATCTCATAATCATTTCGTTAGATTAGATATTTATAAGACAATATTTTCTATTTAATATATTTAACTATTGATTCGTTGTTGTTTAATGTGGTCATAGAGTTTAGGGCATGAAGCATCCCGAATTGAAGTTTGTTTGGATGTTCACAAAAAATCTGATGGATGTTCTGTTAATGGGTATACCAAATAACATGGGTTATGAACTCATTTTTTCATTATAATAACTTATTATCAGTTTCAACTATGTAAATATATATTGATATTTGATTTATGGGTAGAAATTAAAGAAAAATTGGATGGAAATCATGGGTAGTCCTACTCAGTCTCCTAGGATGACCCGGTTGATAATGTCAATGGGAAAGAGAATCCTTATAGAGTACGCTGAAATGGTTTGGGACCCATACCATCTATGGTCTTTGGCAGGCCATTGGGTCTTATAGCTGAATCTACTTCTGGTTTTAGTTAGTCCAAACCTAGATATGCTCATAGAGGGATTATTTCTCTATAAAACATAATTCATGACCAGGGGGCTCATATATCCTCTTTGCAGAAAGCATTGACTGATATACATCAGAAGATGAGTACATATCCCCGGTGGTATTGCATCGACTGGTGTTGAGCAGGTAAATCACAAAAATTTAATATCATTTAGTTTTCAATCTTTAATTGGTTTTAAGTTTAAATATAAATATGAAAAACAAATAAATTTTCAATATAATGTTCTTATAGGTGGTAGTAGTAAGTGGTGATTGAGGTGGAGAGGGTGGCGATATCTATTTATCATCGGGCTTTGATTAGTAGTATTGTTGATATGTGGAAAAATATTATAATAGTCAGTTTGTATATGTATCATGTGTGGAACATAGGTGCCTCCAAATATTTTTAGGACATAACATTTTCTTGATTTGTCATATTTTATATTATGTATTTTATTGATTTATGATGTTTCCTTTTTTGTGTTGATTTCTCGATGGTTTTATGCACCATATATATCGACTATTTATTGTGATGAATCATTTTTAATGAATCATTTTTCCTAAATTAATTTATTTATCGTAATAACTTATCCATCATTTCTAGCCCAATGCATTTACCACTACATTACCATTTCTATGAAATACTTCTTTGTTATGCTCTTGTATAAATCCCTAGGGATGATAATCTGTTTTTCACTATCATGTTTAATATATATCACCATTTATTGCAGCGTAATACTAGTATCCAAAATTTCAAAAAATAGTTGGAATCCATAGATACTGATATGTGATGAGGAGAAATTTTTCTGCACTGTCCGAAATGGGGTTTTCCTCCCATTTCCAAAGTGGCCTCCACGAACAGTCAGGCAATGTGAATGACAGTGTCCATTATCTCATCAGGCATGACATGTCGATGGGAAACTCATAGTAGATTCTCTAGAACACCCTTCCCTAGAAAAATGTTAAATAGACTACATGATCTATTTTTTCCTTTCATAACATCAAATACCCTATCACAAATAATTTATTATAAGAATCAATGTTCCTTGATAGAATATATCAACCCCCTTCACAATACACTCTTCCCATTGAAGGAATGTTCGAGATCACTTCTTTTATATTCCGCACATCAAAATAACTAGGATGCATATTGGGAGTTATAATATATTAGGATCCAAATTCAGTTCCTTTTAAGGAATCCACACTAAAGACTCATTTTCCAAAGAAATCACATGAGTGAAACAAATATGATACTTGAACCTGTTCTATCATTCTTAAAAAATTAGGAACAGTTATCCATGGGAGATATGATTTTACCTTTTTTCTATGTTTAGTGTCATGTATATAATTCCACATGGAATAACCCAAGCGAGAGATGATTTTACCTAATACTTATGTAATGTTTCATTTATAATAATTACACACAGAACAACAACATAAATTAATCACAAGAAAATATTACCACATCATTATTCCCATGATAAAGGGTCTACCACCAACATACTACACCCCACATCTTTTGAGTAACTAATGAATAAATAAATAACCACACAATCATGAACTTAATGGACTGTAGGAGGGTTTAAATTTATCAACAAATAAATGGAATAGAAATCTAAATAGTTAATATATATATAGTTGTAATATATATAGTTTATATGTATTTCAACCACCTATATTGTAAAGGTATGTGAAGATGTATTTAGCCATATACATATTATAATACTGATGAATAGACCATGGAATAACTTAGACATCCCTAACCAGTCTAATGAGCCTATGTACTCATGTAATTAGGTATATTCCCTATATCCTAATAGAGTGAGAGATGCCGTGAAACAACACATGAGATGTTGAGTGCACCATCATGTCAAAATTCGTGTCACGGAATGTGGTGAGTAAATTATAATACTTATATACTAACATTTTTGTGATAAACCATACTCAACACCTGATGTAAGTAATTGGGATATCTCCTTTCTCAAAAATCTCATTCCATCATACCACAAACTATATAAAGGCATATATTAAATATAACTAGCAAGGGGAATTAACTAAAATCCATCTCTTCTATCTACTCCATATACATAATAAATGCATAATCATTTGTATCATAATAGATGAGGAATAACATCGTATTCATGTCTTTATCCATGTTCAATTCACATTTAAAATATTACAATTCGTATGAATCATTTTATAAAGAAAAAATCAAGAGCATCACATTACAATTACTTAGGGTCATTCCATTTAAAACTAATTGATTTATTTTAATAAAGGAAACCCATCACTAATTATCCATTTCACATTACCTGTTACATTTAACTCATTCAATTCTTTAAAACAAGTGAAACCCATATATAATCTCACTGGAGTCACTTATATTGTGACATGTTAATATAGGAAATTTCCCTCTTTAGAAATTCCAAATATAAGTGGTCTAAACACCTAAGGGATCCGTTTGGTTCTATCAAATACTCATCTATAAAGGTATATTACATTCTTGAACAATTACAGATGATATGTTGGAGTACCAACATTTAAAAAAATTAATATTTTCCAATTTCACCTAGATCACCCAATGGGTGATCATAGAAGTTGTACACAACATGTGAACATCCAATAAAGGATCAACAAGTATATATGAGTTTGCAATGGTCAAATTCAAATTCATAAATTCACCACTACATTTTATTGGATACTATGATTATGCCATGTGATATGTTTTTTTCATTCCTTTCCTCACTGAATGTTGCATTTTGTTTTGCTTAGTTAAGAATATCTTTTCATATTGATTATAGTATGTATTCTGTTGGTGTTTTGGTATTCTTGGAATGGTTTTTTAGGGCATTGGTACAAGGGCTCAAAAAATTGGTTCTTTTGTTTTCTAAATCTTCTCTTTAGTAGTGGTTTTAACCACTCCTAACTATAAGAGGTACATTTAGATGGGGTTTTAACCAATGCTAACTGATGATATTTTTCTATTAGCATCGGTTTTAACAGCCGCAATAGTGGCCCATCATCCGTGCTTTTTTTGAGATTGTTATATTGTTTGTCATGGCGGTTTGTTTGGGAAAGTCATTAATTTTGTTACAGTCGGTCTTTACCACTGCTAAAACAGTTTAACATCCGCAAATAGTTTCTTGACATGCAATTTAGCAGAGGTTTTCGGAATCCACCGCAGAAGCATATGGAGGAGGTTTAGATCGTCGCCATATCCAAAAAAAACTTGTCAAAAAATTGCAATTTTTTTGTAATGTTTATTTTTATTTATGCTATAATGATTGGATGGTATGTCCTCTTATTTTTTCCATGATCTCTATTTGGGTTATCTACAAATCCATAAATCCCTTGAGGATCAAGAAAAGGCAACATTTACCTATCCATTTGACACATTTGCAAAAAGACAGATGCAGTTTTGTCTATGTAATGCACCCGATACTTTTTAGTGATGTATGTTGAGTATTTTTTCTATGTACCTATAGAATTTCATGGGTGTTTTATAGATGATTTCACATTTTATGGAACATACTTTGATGATTTTTGTTTCTCACCAAGGTTATATTATCCATCATTTCATAGAAAAAGATATTGTATTAAATTATGAGAAATGTGATTTGATGGTTGAACAGGGGATAATTATTGGGCTTGTTTTTTAAAAGAGGGAATTCACGTGGAAAAATAAAAAATTGAATTAATTTCATCCCTTCCATATCAAAAATGTGTTCGTGAGGTGTAGTCTTTCATGGGTTATGCTGGTTGTTATCGCCGATTCATTAATAACTTCATTAAGATAACACTTTCCTATTATCAGTTATTACAAAATGATTCTATGTTTTTGTTTGATAAAAAATGAAATTATTATTTAAATTCACTAAAAATAAGTGTCACGTCACCTCATATCATCTAACCAAAAATGTGGGATCTACCGTTTGTGATTATGTGTGATGCCTCTAACTTTTCAGTTGGGGCAGTTTTGTCAAAAAGTTTTGAGAAGGCTCTTCATGTCATTGCGTATAGCTCACGTTTCCTTGACCCTACCAAGGAAAACACCAAAACCTATACAAAATAACTTCTTTTAATTTTTTTTCCTCTTAAAAATTCAGATCATATCTTATTGGGTAAAAACTAATTTTCTTTTCTAATCATTATGCCCTTTGGTTCCTCCAAAAGAAACCTGATGCAAAGACCATCCCGATTCGGTGGACTCTCCTATTATAGAATATTAAAAATGAGATTAGAGATAATAGGGGAGTGGAAAATGTGGTATCAAACCACATTACCAGGATATCTCCACCATTTTACCATTTTGTTGACTCATCCCTCACAATTGGACAATTCTTCCCTCATGAGAAACATTGTGATGTTGTGGACCTTACCCCTGGTATGCTGACATTTTGAATTTTCTAGAAACATCTAGGGTACCCAATAATTTCATCACTTCACAATACCAGATAATTAAGCATGATTCTAGATGGTACATTGGGGATTACCCTTACTTGTGGAGACTTTTTTCTGACCAAGTTGTTTGTAATTGTATCACAGGTTATGAGTTAACCACTGTTTTGATCTTCTGGAACTCTCTAGTTTATAGGGGCCACATTGGATTTCAACATACTAATCAAATGATCCTTGACGTAGGCATTTAATGGCCAAAATTGTTTACACATTCCCATCGGGTTTGCAAGTAATGTGTTGGATGTCAATTCATAAGGAATATCTCTAAGAGGAATGAAATTCCCCAACATCCCATGTTATTTAGAGAGATCTTTGATTCATGAGGAATTGAATTCATGTATCCTTTTACAATTTCATTTGGCTTCGGGTAAATCTTATTGGTTATTGACTATGTATCTGAATGGGTGGAAGAAAAGTCCACCAGGACCGGTGACTCTTGAGTGGTTGTTGATTTTGTGAAGTCCCAAATTTTCTGTAGGCTTGGTTTACTAAAATTCATCATTAGTGAATAGGGTTCACATTTTTACAATCAAAACATAAAAAATTTCTTCGTAAGTATGGGTTTGTTCATAACATCTCCACAGAACATCACCCCCAAACTAATCTACAATCATAAATCTCAAATCCACAAGTTAAGAGAATATTTGAAAAAACAGTACAACCTAATAGGAAAGATTGAAGTTTTCACATTGATGATGCAAATTGGGTGTACATTATAGCTTTGAAAACAACAATAGGAATTTCAACATATAGGATTAGGTTTGGAAATTATTTTCACCTCCCGATAGAGGTAGAGAACCATTTATATTGGAATTTTAAACAATGTAACATGAATATCTCAGATGAAATTGAGAATATGTAGTAGCAAATTTAGGAGATAGAAGAAATTGGGGGTGATGTATATATGAATTCTCAAATCAATAAATAATAAACAAAGGAAATCTGTGAAGGGATGATTCATCAGTGTAAGTTTCACATTGGTGAGAAGGTTCTCATGTATAATTCTAGGCTAAAGATCCACTGAGGTAATCTTCAATCCGGATCCCTCGGTCCTTGTACGAATACTGACGTCTACCCTTTTATTGATATATAGGATTTTCATTAGAAGAGTGTTAAAAGGAATACTATCAATGGGATGAGGCTAAAACACTTATATGCGGATTTTCTAAAGCATCTTGGATATGAAATCCAACGATAGATGCCACATATGACATAAATTAGTAGGATATCCTTTCTCCATACCTTTATTTAATTTTCAAATTATTTAAAATACTATCATTGAGGATAATATATTTTTAGGTGTGAGGGAGGGTAATATGACATATATAAGATTAGAAAACAAAAAACGAAACCAAAAAGAACAAAAAATGTGTTTACATTTTTTATTTCTTTTTCTTTATTTTGTGTTTTTAGATAAAAATTGATCTTAAAAAGAATATCAAAATAAAATTTTCATTATTGAGTCAATTTTTGAAAAATTTCATTTTTTTGGAAGTTTTTTTTAAATGAATGTTGATATGGGATCTCTTTTCTAGAATTTTTATTTTCAAAACATTGTTATATGTTTGACCGATTTTGTAATCCATTACCCGAGAGACATTATAAGCCCTTTATAGTATATTATTACTTTTTAAAAACATTGTTGAGAATATTGGGTCATCTAGGGAATCTAGAACTTTCCTTGATTCTTTTTCAAGCCATAAGATTGAAGTATTCTACATTCATGATTGGGGAAATCATTCATTGAAAATCCCTTTGTACAATTATCCTATATTTTCATCCACCATTATATTTTATCCTTATTAAGCCTTATATACCATGAAATTACTGTTAAGTAGCCACATTACAAGATAACTCATCCTTACATACCCATCTCTTATGAATATTATTGCTTTATTTTTATCTTGTGTGGGAGAGGGGATGTTTCTAGGGGAATTCTGGGGACAGAATCATTATTATGGGTTTTTATAATGGGTGACTACATTTTCCTTCGGAAATAGGTTCACATGACATATTGAATCATAGTTTCACACATGTTTCCATATTTATCTCCAAAAAACTATATATTGAAAAAATAATTCTATATATTGAAAAAATATAACCAATGAATAAAATGGAGAAATGAGGATGTTTACTCATTATTATTCACTTCTTGGTTGTGACCCGCACAAGTGGACAACGTGTAGAGTGAGTTGGGGGTAATACAAATTTTGAGGGGTTGAGTATCTACATTTATTGTGAACAACTATTTAATTTTGACAATTTTGGTACATAAGAGACTAAACACTCCTTTTCGGCCTAATATTATTAAACATTAAATCCTAACAACCCTACATCCTCAAAACAACCTATTTGATGTCCTCTTGAGTATCACACTAGTTTCTTCCATCAGAGAATGGATAATCATGGAAAGCATATTGTAAGATCACATGAAATCTGGGAAAATATAAAATAACCACTTCATGATTTTCCTTGATGGATGGGGGAAAATTTCAAGTTGAGTTAGTTTGAGACATATTACATGGGTGAATAAATGAAGTTGAGAAAATAAGAATGTGAGAAAAGAAAAATGATAAGAAAATTTATTCCATAATTGTGACATGGTGAATTTAATTTAAAAAGAATCTTGGATTTTATAGAACAATTTATTTAGGAATGTGACATGATATGATATTATAATTTTCCCAAGAGTGAAAATGTTTATGTGTGAGGTTGTGATCGTACCATGACTCACTATTTTATTTGCCCATTATACCAATGTATTAAACTGGTTTTGTATTGAAAATCACAAGTATAATAAAAAATTTCAATTAATGTTGGATTCGATGTTTTGTGTGTGTTTAAAACCATAAAAAAAATATTTTACTTTTTTTATAATTACATTGTAGGTGGAGGTGATTTGGAGGGCCCATGATGAAGTCCAAGTAAAATGGGCCAATCTGCACATGATCTAAGCACACCAGTTGACTAAAACAAATACTTCTACTAAACCATGAATCCAAATAGACTTAAATTCGGTGGTTTATCAAAATTTTTATGTTCTAAATTTCATATTAAGGAACACAATCCCCATTCATCCTCTAGGATTCCCATCCGAGATGATCTATCTAGTGAATCAAATATGCACAAAGTCAAAATCATTATTTTGTATTTTATTAATATCTCAAGTTGTTGTTGTCCAACTGGTGACAAATATTCAGTATAAATATCCAATATGCAGGGCTACAACATTATAGTTTTCTCTAAAGCAACATAAGACTTTCTGGAGGTCAAAAAGAGTGGTCCAATTGGTTTTACAAAATCTGTGTGCTCAAAACCACCATCCAATTTTCCCATAATAAGAGACCTTGGGAACCTCATTTAGGAGTTCGACCAGGACGTATGGTGCTTCCATTTTGGAGTCCCAAATGTGTCTTCCCATCATCCATTGACATTCTGGAGTCTTTGGGAAGTGATACTTCAACATCTTCTTCTTCCTCCCCTAATATGGATTTTTAAACACCTTGTGTACACTCATGGAGGAACATTATGTAAATCCCAAGCTTCATGTTTTTAATATTTGAATGATCTTTTTAATTACAAGTTGTTATATTTTTATTCATAATCTTTTATACTTATTTTATTGAGTTATGTATTTGTATGTCATGCTAAACTCATATGATCATGTTTGGGGGTACCCATTCATGTGATGTTTCACACACCGTTCACCACTTCTTTTCCCCTTTCAATTGTATTATTTATGTGGTTCATATTGTTTAATTTTACTCACATAAAAACTATCATGGAAATGTACTTTCAATTGATGGTAACAAATTGATATAACGTAAAAACCTGGACAACACATTGAGCTCTTTGTGTGCTTCCTTGGTGAGTTTCGATTATGAAGTTTAACACAAATCATCCAACCATCGACAATATTTGATAAAGAATTATGTGTTCCAGACTGAACCCGCGGAGGCATCCTATTATAAAATCAATAACATTATAGTTCAAGGTGTTACAAACTAGGGATTGAAAGAACATAACTCTATCTTTTGATGTGATGATAGATGATAATCACATGATTTATCTAGGTTGATTACACTTAATTAATCATGTTCATTTCTAATATGTTTTTTCACTATCAATTTTTTATTGGTATCTTTAATCATCAAAGACCATGATTTCCACATCCCCTTACTCTATTATTTTCACATTTAAAACCCACTTATTAAATAAATGATCTTAGGCTCCACTGACAGATTACCTCAGGATGCATCTATACTATAGAAATTCCACTAAAATCTAATCAACTAATTTGACGCACTTGACAACGCGATGAGAGTGCTATCTGGGCACACCCATAATAATCCTCTCATTCTCATTCATAAGTTTTCCACATAGATCATACAACAAGGATTCATTCACATCATAAGTTATACCACGATCAAGGAATATAGAATACATACATTTCAATCCCCAATCGACAAGTATATGTTCATAAAGGTGAATACACTTGAGAGAAAAATGGTTATGCTATTCACAATACAATTGTTTTGGCGTGGAAAATTTTGGTGAAATTTCACCAAAATAACAACGTTAGATAAAAATTTATAAAAATGGATGATGAGAGAAAAATGGACCTGTCATTATTTGGAATTCAAATGGTCAGAAACTTGTACATAGAAAATCATATCCCAATATTATAAATTTGTAAACATATTTCATAAGGTAATGGAGAAACATGAATTGAGGAATGAATCCTTATGAAATTTCCACATGGACACAACTGTACATAATAAATCATTGGAGGATTAATGAGTTCGAAAGGAAGAAACAAGAGTATATAAATAAAATGGAAAGAATGGGTAATATGTAATATCATATTCCATCATAAGAAAATGATAATTAAAAGACAAAACATAAAAGGAGTGCTTCATAAAAGAGGACAGTGGAAGATCACTTACAGAATTTTAGCATAGTAACGACTTAGGTAAGGGTAAAAATGAGGGAAGAAAGACAATCCCTAATTAAATTAAAAAAATGGATTGTAAGGTTATGATTATAAATTAATTAAAATAATACCAAATAAAATTAATAGAGCTAATTTCAAAGAAGGTTCTTGAATTTGAAAAGAGAAGAGGAAGTTGAGGATCACTTACTTGATTTTGTGACTCTAATGGATTGGGATAGTCTTGTTAAAATATTGGGGGAACCTTTGGAACAATCTAGGGGGTCTAATTAAGTCTATGAATTTTTACCAAGGATTTTTAGTGAAGATAAATGGGAGATTGTGTGGGTTTATATAGTAAAAAGGGAGATTTGTTTATTATTTAGATTTTTCACTCTAGGTAATAAAATATACAAAACCAGAAACCATAAACTGTATTTTCCAATGGTTTCAAAAAAAATGTTTTGGTTTTTATTTTTTATATGTTTAATGTGTAAAGACTCGTAAAATTCATAGAAATTTTTTTCTTAATTTTCTTTGAATTTTACAAGAACGCAGTTTCTAACAGCACCTGATTCTGAGGCCCGGTGTGCCCAAAATCATTTTCCGAAAATTGTCTCGGGTACGTTCAGTGAACGAATGATCGGGTTCTTCTATGTTTTGAACCGTTGCTCGGAATCGAATTCTGAGGGCACCAATGGAATCGGAGCGTTGGTATTTTCTTAGAAATGCCTTTTCTGGAGTTGTGTTTGCTCGGGTGTGGTTTTTAATTTTTGGGGTTAAGTTATGAAATAAAATAAAAGTGGTGCGACACTCTATTTTATTTCACTTAAAGCCACTTAAAGCCACTTAAGCCAGGTTAAACGGATAAGGTGGGACCCATGATATCATACCCACTTGGTAGGATATTTGTGATGTGGGGCCCGCATGAGCCCCACCGTTTCTTTCCCTCTAAGTAACTCACCCGTGAAAACCTCTTTTAAATAAAGTCAACCGGTGCGTTTACTTAAATACTAAATGCCCCTTTTAATTGGGCAGTTAAGTCGTTACAATTAATTCATCGAATTAATTGTTTGTTTATTAACATTGTATTTCTAATTATTGGTATTGGGAATAAAATAAGACCAACACTTGTTTTACTTAAGGGTGGCTTGTTGAGAGGATTTGGAGAAACTCTAAAGCTTGAAGATATTCATCCTCCTTCGCGAAGAACGCGAAGAACGCGAAGAACGCCTTGTAACGACCCGAAATTTTAAATAAATCTTGTTTACTAATTTTATGTGTTATTTTATTTTATTTTTATACTCAACAAAAATGTTTCATTTGAAAACATGAGTATAATTAAAATGAGACTGTTGGGTTTTGACTGTTATTTGACCATTGGTCAATATGACCACTAGAAACTAAACGTTTTGACTATTGTCTCTAAATAGAAGAAATCTTGGTTAATTAATATAGAAAGAATATTCGATGGCCTCACCCAGTAGTCTTGGACAGATCGAAGCCCATCTAACAGAACTTGGGAAGGAGGTAGCACCACTGGGCTTTGCTCTAGACCAAACCCAAGATGAAATTCATCGTGTGAAGCTAGAACGGGATCGACTTCACGAGAAGTTCAAACTGATAGAAATTATTACTCATGCGATGTTGGTCGAGCCTCCCTCGGATTCTCTCACCTTAGCACACCTTACACTTAGGTCCTATGCTGGTGTGATAAGGGGCTATGTAAGGAGACCGTAACTGCCTTGTGTAATCCTTTGTTTTAAATAAAAAGTGGGATTTCTTCTTATGATGAAGTTTATGAATTTTCAAATGTCCGGATAAATATAGTATGCATATTTTTGATGAATTTTAGAGAAAATATATTTTAAAAATGTTTATTTAAACCTTAAATAAATAAAAATGTGTAATTATTTTCAAAAAATGGTCTTCTACAATTCTGTTCAGCACAAAATTTCGAGTCTAATAAGATCAACTTGATTTTTGATGAATATTAAATTATGAATAGTGATTTTACGCTTAGGATTAGTAATGTGACCAAATAGATTAGTAATTTCACTCAAAGAAAGTTTTAATATAATTTAGACACCTAGATTAAGTAATGAGATTCAATAAAATGGGTAAATAATAGTTTCATAAATTATTATTCAAGTATTAGTTTTTTCGAGTGAATAGTGTTTTTTAATTAAAAATTATATTAAAAATATTTAGAAAAATATTTTTATAAAATGGATTTCATTTTTGAACTCAGAGCATCGAAATTATGTTAAGGTAATTTTTGGGGATTTTTCTGAAAAAAATGAATTTTCGGTGAATAGTGTGTTTATTTAAAAACTGAATTAAAAATATTTAGAAAATTATTTTTATAAAATAGAGTCAATTTTTCAAATCAGAGCATTGATATTTGGTTAATGTGAAATTTTGGGATTTTTCTGAGAAAGTTGAATTATCAGTGAATAGTAAAAATACAGTTTTAGGGTTTCAGTATGTTTAATGACATCATAACTGTGTCATGATGATGTCATGAGATATTTTAAATGATGGTAGACTAAAGAGGATGCATTATTGTGTGGGGGTCCCCATGTGGCCTAATTCTATGGGAAGTACCATGGGAGGGCCCATGCTTTTGAGAAAACCACTTTTGAGGTGTCCCTTGGCCATTAATGCCTTGTCCCCTCACTTTCCCTATAAATACCAAGCCCTCCTCTCATCTTTTCGACTCCAAAACCATCCTCAACGAAGTTCTGATCTCCTTACCTCCCAAGGAGTCCTCCCAAGTTTCCCCCAAGCCCTCAAGGTCCCATCCTTTGAGTTTTAAGAGTTACGTTTTAAGGTAAGGGATCCAATCTCTCTCTTTCTTTTCAAGAAATCTCTTTTATGTAATTTATTTTATGCTCCATGTTCTTATGTTAATGGGTGTTCTTTTATACTCATCTTACTGTAATTTTCATGTTCACATAATGAGAGATCCCCCATTACTCTCATTATTTCGTTTTATGAATTTTTAAGTGGTGCCGTTAGGCTGCTGAAATTTTTTTAACAGATTCTTTCTCCCTTCTCATTTTTCAAGATCTATTTTCATGTAAAGTTTTTCAAGTTCCTTTTTGTTATGTTGGGGTAGGATATCTATATCTATCATACTGATATTTTATTCCCATATTATGAGAGACCCCATTTGATCTCTTCAATTCGGTATTTTGAAGTTTAAGTGGCGTCGTTAGGCTGCTAAATTATTAAGTGGTCCTTACACCTTTCTCCCTTTTCAAAGTTCTAATTCCATGTCAAGTATTGAAAGTTCCTTTTTATTATGTTGGGGTATGATATATATATCTATCATACTGATTTTTTTGTTCATATGGGGAGATACCCTATTTGATCTCATCAATTCATTTTTGGTTGAAGTTTATGTAACGCTGTTAGGCTGCCGAATTTTCATAAGAGAAATCTTATTTTTGTCTTCCTTTCATGTCCTTCATTTCATATGGTATATTTTCAAATTTCATTACCATGTTCTTAAATACATTATATTCTGTCCCTCTAATGTTTTATGGGACATTTATGAATGTTGGACCCATGTCCCCTCTCTTTTCAATGTTTTCTAAAACCCCGAAACATAGCCGTTATGCTGCAGAATTTTCATCTCAAAATGCCTCTCTCTTTTCTCAAAATTATTTTATGTTATAAAGTGAATACTCAAAGCTCTTATTTATACAGAGGTATTCACATATATATCAAAATTTTCTATTTTAAATTCTGGTATTTACATACATGAGACCCGCTCTCCCCTTCCATGGGTTTAAAGTGACGTAAAGATCATGTCTTTAAAACAGTTTTTAAAACGTTATGATTATGAAATGAAACCCATTTATTTTATGATATATGGGTTATTTATGAAATGTTTGATGATGATATATGTGGATCACATGATAATAAAAGAAAATTTAAGGGTGCGCCCTGATATCTCTCTAACGCATTGGGTAATGATGTAACCACTAGAGATTACAATTTCCACGATACCTTGGTGAATAACCTTGGTAATTTTCAAAGGACACCTTGGGGATGGACCTTGGTGGTATGTTCATGATTGTCTATGTTAAATGATGTAGCCACATCTTCAAGCTATGAAAAATGTTATTTTTATTATGAAATGCCTCATGATTTCTTTCTCATGCCTCAATGTTCTTTTCATGACCTTATTGAAGTATCTCAAGTTCACATGTAAAATGTTTCACTTGTTTTCCTTACTGGGCCTTCTACTCACCCTTTCTTTTGATGTATGTCCCCAGGTTATGAGATGCAGTAATGAACCAAGGATGAACATGATGAGAAGCCTTTCAAGTGTTTAAGAATACTGTTTTATGTTTTCATGTTTTTTGTTCTTAGTTTCCAAGACACTAAACCTTAAATATCCTCAGTTTTGTGTAATGAAATGAAATTTTTGTTATAAAACGGGAGGGATGCTATAGTTGGTATCAAAGGACGGTTTAGTTATTTGTGGAAATTAGGATATGAAAACTTTAGGAAGAACCCTATATAAAATTTTAAATATAGGAAATATTCCAGATATTTTGGTGAGTATTGAGTAAGGGGTTGACAAGAAAATACATCCCTGTCTGGATACGAGCAGGTAGAGGTGGCTCTGGCATAGATGTACATAGGGGTAAAACACGAAAACACCGCTTTGAGCTAGACTCGAACGGGAACTGGTACACGACAACGGGCCTTGCTGCACTCTTGGTTATGATACTCCCGGAGGATATGCTTTGGAAAATTCATAAGCTTAGTATGAACCATTATTAAAGGAACAAAGATAAAATAAAATAAAGACTCACATAAGAATATATGATCATGGATAACCTAGATTGGAACCTAGGGGATCGCAAGTTAGGATATAATTTTATTCTACATGTTTATCCTTTTATGCTTAATGTTTCATTTTCATGATTATTGGTGAATTATTTAAGCCCCTAATTATACTTTATCTTCTTAGTTAATGGTGGGAAATGGAAGAACATTTCCCAACAACCAATGTGATAGGAAATGCGATGATTTCCATATTAATATGACAGAGATGATTAGGGGATTAAAAGATGATTATTATTTTTGGAAGACGTTAACTATTTTGGGGACCCTATATGATCGAGGTAAATAGATTACTACGGTATTTTCATTGAGGATTAAGGTTGAATTATATTTTGAAGAATCGATGAATTTAAGGCGGACTTATAGTAATTTAGGTTACTTATGGAAATGATTAACCTATCTTGGGGTAAATATGTTTAGGTTAGTTACTTTTTTTATAAGATGTTAGGAGTGGTTGATGTTGTTTGGAGATGAATGATAAAGTTTACCTTGGAAGACTATGTTATCAAATCCTTCTTGTATTTGGGTTTCAATCTTTGTTTGGTTTATTTTGAGGATTTTTAAGGACAGTTATTTACGGAATGGTCTATGATGAACTATGGGTAGTACAATGGAACTTTGAAGATTTAAAATTAGTTTCCATTCCTATGGGATTATTTCTTTTTGAAGAGTTGTTTTACCTTACCCTTTCTGTTTTTGGGATAATGCTTAAAGATAGATGAAATAGATGGTTAATATTTTGTGGATTATGTGATTCTCTAGAAGATGATTGTTGTGTTTTGATGAGACCATGTGTTTTTGAATGCTCATAATTTGGAGAAAAGATTATTTTTGGGTATAAACTTATTAAAGAATGAAACTCTACATGAAGGTAGATTTATTTTCTTATGTTTTTGTTCTATGTAGTAAATGAATTCCTCAAAATTATGAAATGAAACATAAAACAAAAATGTTGTTGGTTTAAGTTTCCTACTAGGTAATCAAAGACCATTTACACACATCATAAGTTTGGGATTTTCTTATGGTTAACTTTCTCCTAATCATGTTCTCTATCACTCTCCCTCAGAACTTGACCCTTTGTTTTCTCCTCCATGTCCATGTTTTCCTACATGGAATCCTAGTGTGGGTTAACTCATGTGACGTTTTTTACTTCCCTTTCTTTCTTTTAAAGTAATAGTTTTACTGAATCCTTTTCCGATGTGGGACTTTCAATGAAATTTCAAAACCCAATTTTAAAAATTGCGAGGACGCAATTTCTTATGGGGGGAAGATTGTAACGACCCGAAATTTGAAATAAATCTTGTTTCCTAATTTTATGTGTTATTTTATTTTATTTTTATACTCAACAAAAATTTTTCATTTGATAACATGAGTATAATTAAAATGATATTGTTGGGTTTTGACTGTTATTTGACCATTGGTCAATATGACCCCTGGAAACTAAACGTTTTGACTATTGTCTCTAAATACAAGAAATATTGGTTAATTAATATAGAAAGAAGATTAGATGGCCTCACCCAGTAGTCTTGGACCGATCGAAGACCATATAACAGGACTTGGGAAGGAGGTAGCACCACTGGGCTTTGCTCTGGACCAAACCCAAGCTGAACTTCATCGTGTGAAGCTAGAACGGGATCACCTTTGCGAGAAGTTCAAACTGATAGAAATTACTAATCGTGCGATGTTGTCCGAGCCTCCCTCGGATTCTCTCACCTTAGCACACCTTAAACTTAGGTCCTATGCTGGTGTGATAAGGGGCTATGTAAGGAGACTGTAACTGCCTTGTGTAATCCTTTGTTTTAAATAAAAAGTGGGATTTCTTCTTATGATGATGTTTATGAATTTTCAAATGTCCGGATAAATATAATATGCATATTTTTGATGAATTTTAAAGAAAAGATATTTTAAAAATGTTTATTTAAACCTTAAATAAATAAAAATGTGTAATGATTTTCAAAAAATGGTCTTCTACAATTATGTTCAGCACAAAATTTCGAGTCTAATAAGATCAACTTGATTTTTGATAAATAGTAAATTATGAATAGTGATTTTACGCTTAGGATTAGTAATGTGACCAAATAGATTAGTAATTTCACTCAAAGAAAGTTTTAATATAATTTAGATACCTAGATTAAGTAATTAGATTCAATAAAATGGGTAAATAACAGTTTCATAAATTATTATTCAAGTATTAGTTTTTTCAGGTGAATAGTGTTTTTTAATTAAAAATAAAAGTAAAAATATATAGAATTTTTTTTTATAAAATGGATTTCATTTTTGAACTCAGAGCATCGATATTATGTTAAGGTAATTGTTGGGGATTTTTCTGAAAAAAATGAATTTTCGGTGAATAGTGTGTTTATTTAAAAACTGAATTAAAAATATTTAGAAAATTATTTTTATAAAATAGAGTTCATTTTTGAAATCAGAGCATTGATATTTGGTTAATGTGAAATTTTGGGATTTTTCTGAGAAAGTTGAATTTTCAGTGAATAGTAAAAATACAGTTTTAGGGTTTCGGTATGTTTAATGACATCATAACTGTGTCATGATGATGTCATGAGATATTTTAAAGGATGGTCGACTAAAGAGGATGAATTATTGTGTGGGGGTCCCCATGTGGCCTAACTCTCTGGGAAGTACCATGGGAGGGCCCATGCTTTTGAGAAAACCACTTTTGAGGTGTTCCTTGGCCATTAAAGCCTTGTCCCCTCATTTCCCTATAAATACCAAGCCCTCCTCTCATATTTTCAACTCCAAAACCATCCTCAACGAATTTCTGGTCTCCTTACCTCCCAAAGAGTCCTCCCAAGGTTCCCCCAAGCCCTCAAGGTCCCATCCTTTGAGTTTTAAGAGTTACGTTTTAAGGTAAGGGATCTGATCTCTCTCTTTCTTTTCAAGAAATCTCTTTTATGTAATTTCTTTTATGCTCCATGTCCTTATGTTAAAGGGTGTTCTTTTATAATCCTCTTACTTCAAATTTCTTGTTCACATAATGATTTATCCCCCCTTACTCTCATTATTTTGTTTTATGAAGTTTTAAGTGGCGCCGTTAGGCTGCCGAAATTTTTGTAACGGATTCTTTCTCCCTTCTCATTTTAATGATCTATTTTCATGTAATGTTTTTCAAGTTACTTTTTATTATGTTGGGGTATGATATCTATATCTATCATACTGATATTTTATTACCATATGATTAGAGACCCCATTTGATCTCTTCAATTCAGTATTTTGAAGTTTAAGTGGCGTCGCTAGGCTGCTAAATTTTTAAGTGGTCCTTGCACCTTTCTCCCTTTTCAAAGTTCTAATTCCATGTCAAGTATTGAAAGTTCATTTTTATTATGTTGGGGTATGATATCTATATCTATAATACTGATTTTTTTTTGTTCATATGAGGAGAGACCCTATTTTATCTCATCAATTCATTTTTGGTTGAAATTTATGTAACGCTGTTAGGCTGCCGAATTTTCATAAGAGAAATCTTATTTTTGTCTTCATTTCATGTTCTTCATTTCATATGGTATATTTTCAAATTTAATTACCATGTTCTTAAATCTCTTATATTCTGTCCCTCTACTGTTTTATGGGTCATTTATGAATGTTGGACCCATGTCTCCTCTCTTTTCAATGTTTTCTAAAACCCCGAAACATAGCCGTTATGCTGCAGAATTTTCGTCTCAAAATGCCTCACTGTTTTCTCAAAATTATTTTATGTTATAAAGTGAATACTCAAAGATCTTATTTCTATAGGGGTATTCACATATATATCAAAATTTTCTATTTTAAATTCTGGGATTTACATACATGAGACCCGCTCTCCCCTTATATGGGTTTAAAGTGACGTAAAGATCATGTCTTAAAAGCTGTTTTTAAAACGTTATGATTATGAAATGTAACCCATTTATTTTATGCTATATGGGTTATTTATGAAATGTTTGATGATGATATATGTGGCTCACATTATAATAAAGGCAAATTTAAGGGTGCGCCCTGATAGAGCTCCAATGCATTGGGTAATGATGTAATCACTAGAGATTACAATTTCCACGATACCTTGGTGAATAACCTTGGTAATTTTCAAATGACACCTTGGGGATGGACCTTGGTGATATGTTCATGATTGTCTATGTTAAATGATGTAGCCACATCTTCAAGTTATGAAAAATGTTATTTTTATTATGAAATGCCTCATGATTTCTTTCTCATGCCTCAAAGATCTTTTCATGACCTTATTGAAGTATCTCAAGTTCACATGTAAAATGTTTCTATTGTTTCCCTTACTGGGCCTTCTGCTCACCCTTTCTTTTGATGTATGTCCCCAGGTAATGATATGCAGTAATGAACCTAGGATGAACATGAGGAGTAGCCTTTCAAGTGTTTAAGAAGAATGTTTTTTGTTTTCATGTTTTTTGTTCCTGGTTTCCAAGACACTAAACCATAAAGATCCTCGGTTTTGTGTAATGAAATGAAAGTTTATGTTATAAAAAGGGCGGGATGCTATACGCCTCGTCACCGACGAAGAACACCGGCCTCCGACGAAGTGTGACTAAGAGTGCCGAACCCTCGAAGATCGACGGCGTGACACCGTGTATCGCGACGCCGACGATCCCCCTTCCGCGACGCTTCTTCCGGGACGTTCCTTCCCCACGACAATCTTCGATCAACAACCGATTGATGTAGGGGGTTGCAGTTATTTTAATTCTTTGTGAATTATATCCTCGGCATGATTTCAAATGGTGCATTATTAATCATGTGATTTTATACCAATGGCATATGTTTAAAATATTTTTCGGAAGCCTTTTTAAAAAAACTGCTAGTACGGTGGGTGCGGACCGACGAACAAGTCCGAACCCACCGACTCTTCGTTCTTTGTGAGCGGATTAGAGGGCGATGCGAGGTCCTTGGTAAGGGGACCGGGAGGGCCATTGGCGAAGACAACATGCAATTCTGACCACCGGAACTCGTCTGGTGGTCTGCGGAGCGAACCGCCTGTGCGCCTCGCCGACGGCGGCGGCGGCGGCACCCGGCGCGCTGCAGCGGCAGGCCATGGTCCCGCGGCCACGCGGGACCGAATGGAACGGGATGCGGCAGCCGGCCGCGTCCGCTGGCAATGGCGGCCCCACGCGGGGCCGCGGGGGCACCGCGCCCCCCGCTTCGCTCGACCTTAAAGGCCGAGCCGACCCGCTGGCCACCCGGCAAGCGCAAACCGGGTCGCACCCAGGCCGGGCCAGGCCGCACCGGCCGAGGTGGGTTGCGCACAGCCGGGTCGGTCACAGACTTAGTTCGGGTCGACCCGGTTCGGGCCGACCCAGGGGGGGTTGGGCTGGGTCGGTCCAGGCCCAAACCCCCTATTTTCGGACCTCTTTCGGTCTGTTTCCCATATCATGGGCTACAGACCTACGATCGACGCACTGTCAGTGGAGATGTCTTAATTGGATCGAGACGGTCATTTTGACATATTACACTCATTGTTTCGAAGGACATTGGGTTCAGCCAGATTGGTTCGTACACGAAACCAACCTGGCCCTCGGAGCGGAAACGCTTATAACTTGTTATTCGGACGTCCGATTGACGTACCGTCAATTTTGTTAGATTCATCTAAGTGAGACAGATCATTTGGATTAATCCGCCTGAGGTTTGGATGCAGGTGGAGTATGGTCAGGTTGGTTTGACTTAAAAACCAACCGGGCCCCTAGGACGAAAAAGCAAATAACTCTCAGACCGTGCGTCCGATTGACGCGCCGTCTGCGACGTTCAGTTCCTGTTGACGATACAGAACTTTTGGATACATCAAATCCGGACTTTGTGTCAGTTGATGTATCAGCCTCTCAGATCGTGGAGCGAACCCTCCCGAACGATCTTGCTGTGTGTGGGAACCCTAGAGCTGGTTGCGACTAAGACGAGACTGTACAGAGATCCTCAGTGGATTCAACAGCGAAGACTACAACACTCAGAGATCCTGCGTGGATCAGTGCTAAAGATCATGTGTGTGTCCGATCCTGTGTGGGTCATCGCACATCGGACTTGTGTGGGCCAGCGCCTACAGATCCTGTGTGGGTCAGCGCTCAATGGTCTTGTGTGGGCCAGCACCTACAGATCCTGTGTGGGTCCGATCCTATGTGGGTCTTTGTGGGGGTTAGTTACCTATCGATCCTTTTTGGGTCAGATCCTTTGTGGGTCATTGTGGGGGTTAGTTACCTATCGATCCTTTGTGGTTCAGATCCTTTGTGGGTCATTGAGGGGGTTAGTTACCTATCGATCCTGTGTGGGTCAGATCCTTTGTGGGTCATTGCGGGGGTTAGTACCTTTCGATCCTTTGGGGGTCCGAAGGCTTAGATGAATCACTGTATATATCTGATCATCTCTATCGTCTTACGAAGAAGTATACCTGTGTGAGCTGAATCCTGTTTTTCTTTCCAATGTGGATTCTATTGTGCTATCCTGTGTGGATTTACGTTTTGCATTCCTGTGTGGACTGGGTTGTCCTTGGGCTCGGATGTTGGAGCTGAACGAGGATTGATGACTTATGTATATGTATGGGAATATACCTAACTAGTGTCGAATTTTAATTCGTGATTTTATATTTCTTATTTGGTTTATCCTTTGTGGATTCTAGGAGACCTTCGGTGGTCTCGGGGTCCCTACTGAGTAGCTTATACTCACCCCTGCACAGGCTATGCCCGCACTACGTTGTGTTGATTGCAGAAGACGGACATCGCTGATCGTGGTTGAGGCTTGCGGAGCAGGATAGTACATGGAGGTGGACCACTGGGCAGGACGTACTCGGAGCGGACGACTGGACCCGAGGAGCTGTGGAGGCTATCTGTACTCACCCTTCAGATGGGACTTCCAGTGGACGGATCGAGGCTGCGGCTTTACATTCAGTTGTTGTTTTCCCTTTCTAGTTTTAGTTTACTTTCAGTTTGTGTTTGTTTACTGGCCCACTTACTTTTCCGCACTTACTGTTGTACTCAGTTTTTACTTAGTGTTTATGTCTACTGCTTGCTCGCTCTTTGGTGTTTTTTTACTTTACAAAGGCAATTCCTTCCCTTTTTACAGGGATTTATGCCTTGGTGCTAGTCGCCAGCCCCTGGCCTATTGAAGGCGGGCTTGGGGTAGTCACGGCACGGGCCCTGAGGACGGGTCGTGACAAATTGGTATCAGAGGAGTTCGGTTCTACCACAAAACTTTTGAATCTGATCTTTTTATATGTGATCCAATAGTGTTAAGAATATTGGGTGTGGTTATCAGTCCAGGGAGTCCAGTGTTGGTGCGGCGACCGACATATCCGTACACCAGGACCCTGACTTCTGATTTCTGACTTAATGCACGAAAACATTGATTGCATGTGTGTTTCTAGTTTTCATTGTGATTAATTTATGTCAGCTCACCAGGTATACTATTTGACTGTAGCACACCTGTTTCTTTTCAGGATGGCCCCACGACGGCAGCCAGCTAGGGTTCCGAGAGTTGTACGTGATGACAGCCCACCGTGCGACAAGGCCTCGATACAGAGCCCTTTGACAGCTGAGGCACCGGAGGTACATTTACCCTTCGAGCCACCGATGCTTCCAGCCCCATCTGCAGACGATGCATGTCGCCTTAGTGCACTTCACGAGTTCCAGCATTAGTGACCACCTAGGTTCCATGGCGAGGCGGACCTCGAAGCAGCCGAGGATTGGATGGAGGTAGTTGTACGGGTTTTCAGGTTAGTGAGGACACTTGTAGACCTCATGGTGATCTTCACAGCGAGCCTACTGCACGCGGCAGCGGGCCGATGGTGGAGCTTGATGCTCTAGGTGCACGATGAGGCATCTCTTCGTTGGACAGACTTGGAGATCCTCTTTCACTCAGAGTTTGTCCCAGCCACCCTTCGTGCGCTGCGCATCCACGAGCTTCTTCAGCTGCGGTAGGGCAGCTTGATGGTCACCCAGTACTCGGTGAGATTTACCGATCTCTCACGCTACTCGACAGACATGGTACGAGACCCATTCTTCTGGGCCCAGACCTTTGAGCAGGGATTGAGGAATGAGATCAGGGAATCACTGATTTCCCTCAGCATTCCGACTCAGGCAGGAGTACTGGATCGAGCCCTTTTGATTGAGAGCTTTCTTGCTGAGTCTACATTAGCAGCGAGACCTACCGTCGGGCGGCAGGTAGAAGAGTATTCTGCAGGAGGAAGTCAACGGATGACTCATGGGTCCAGGCCGACCAGAACCTCAGGCAGACGACCTCAGGACACTGGCTCAGCAGTGTGGGGTACACAGCACAGAGCCAGTCTTTCGAGAGGCAGGCAGTGCTACACATGCGGCGGGCAGTGCCAGATGGCTCGTGACTGCCCGACCCGTCGTGCTGAGGAGCAGCAGACAGTTGAGGGGCCAACCAGGCAGAGGCAGAGGGTCGACCGTGGAGGTCCACAGGGAGCAGGCGGACGAGGTAGAGGAGCTGGCTGAGCAGAAGGTGGTGGGAGACGCTTTGAGGCTCTACCACCACCACCACTAGGAGGTCCACCCCGACCATAGGGAGCTGGCGGGCAGAGAAAGGCACAACTCCAGGTAGCGAAGGCCTACGACCACTGTGTGCCCGAGATGTTTTGAGGTACTATATGTGTCTATTACACCATTGTTTCTGTTCATATAGACACAGGAGCGAGTCATTCTTTCATAGCCACTACCCTTGTTCAGAGCTTGGAGATTCTGAAAGAGCCGTTGGCTCGATCGTTACGGCTAGAGACTCCTACGGGAGAAGACTCGACGATTACGCACTCGTGCCGGCAGTGTGAGCTTACTCTCGGAGGCGGGAGCTTCGTCTAGGATCTTCTTATAGTGGCATCGAGGCCTTACGACGTCATCTTGGGCATGGATTGGTTATCTACAGTCCATGCACAGATTGACTGTATTAGGCGCATGGTGTGATGTGTACGCACCGACGGGAGCAGGTTCACCTTCACCGGCGAGAAGGGAGCCTTCGCAGCACATGATGGACTTCCGCAGAGGAGAGGACATCCATCACTCATCAGTTGGCTAGCCTCATACTAGGAGCAGTTGACGTGCAGAGTCCATGTTTTCCTGTAGTGGTGGATCAGTATGCGGACATATTTCCCGATGACATTCTAGGACTACCTCATCACAGAGAGGTAGACTTTTATATTGATATGTACCCCGGGACAGCCCCGATATCCAGCCTAGCTTATCAGATGGCTCCCTCCGAGCTTTGAGAGTTATAGGAACAGTTGGAGGACTTGCAGGGCAAGGGATTCATCCGACCCAGTGTTTCACCCAGGGCTTCCCCAAGATGTTCGCCAAGAAGGCAGACGGGATCTTGCGAATTTGTGTGGACAATCGTTGCCTGAACCAGGTGACAGTGAGGAATATGTATTCGCTACCGAGGATTGATGACCTCTTCGACCAGCTCAAGGGAGCATGGTGGTTCTAAAAGATAGACCTCAGGTCAGGCTATCATCACCTCAGAGTTCGGGACGAGGACGTGCAGAAGAAGGCCTTCGGATGTCGGTATAGACACTATGAGTTCTTGGTTATGCCTTTTGGCATGACCAACGCTCCGGCAGTGTTCATGGGCTTCATGAACAGGATCTTTCAGCCATACCTCGTTCATTTTCTCATGGTCTTCATCGATGACATTTTGATTTACTCGACCATTGAGGAGGGGAACACCTACCATTTGCGGGTTGTACCAGATACACTCTGAGAGCACCAACTTTTTGGAAAGATCTAAAAGTATCATTTCTGGATACGTGAGGTCCACTTCATGGGACACGTCATCTCTGAGGTGGGAGTTTCGGTGGATCCTGTGAAGATCGAGGCAGTGCTAGCTTGGGAGCCACCCAGGTGCGTAACGGAGGTGCGAAGTTTCTTGGGATTTGCTGGATACTACCGGAGATTCATGCCAGACTTCTCCAGAGTTGTGGCACCACTCTCAGCATTGAAGAAGAAGGGGAAAACCTTTGTGTGGTCAGAAAGATGTCAGAAGAGCTTCCAGGAGCTGAGACAGAGATTGACCAGCGCCCGTATCTTGAGGCTTCTGGAGGAGGGAGTAGGGTATGTAGTCTACTGCGATGCATCAGGGACCAGACTCGAATGTGTCCTGATGTAGGAGCGGGCAGTGATCGTCTATGGATCACGTCAGTTAAGGCCTCATGAGAATAACTATGCTACCCATGACCTGGAGTTAGCAGCAGTGGTCTTCGCTCTGAAGACATGGCGACACTACCTGATGGGAGAGCGCTTTACAGTCTTTTCTGACCATCAGAGTCTCAGGTACATCTTCTCTCAGAAGGACCTGAACCTGAGGTAGCAACGATGGCTCGAGTTCCTCCAGGACTATGACTTTGAGATAGTCTATACTCCTAGGAAGGGGAACGTAGTAGCCGATGTTCTCAGCAGGAGGACGGTCATTCAGCTACTTGAGGAGGTGACAGAGGAGCTAGCTGGTTTGCAGATATCCTTCGTGGATAGAGATGGAGCAGCCTTCCTTAAGTCTCTCAAAGTCACCCCTACACTACTGCAGCGGGTCAGAGAGGCACAGTGTGGGGACTCTGACTGTGAGACGCGGCATGCATAGATATCCTCAGGACAGGCACCTGATGGTTTCTCCATTGGAGCAGAGCACGAAGTCCTTTTTAGAGGACGTACCTTAGTACTAGTTGCTTTGCGGGAGGAGGTGCTGAGAGATTTTCACACTTCTCCCTTGGCGGTACATCCTGGAGTGGCGAAGATGTACCGGGTCCTCAGATGACAGCACTGGTGGCCAGGCATGAAGAAGGGTCTGGCAGAGTTTGTTTCTCGATGCCTCACCTTCTAGCAGGTGAAGGCAGAGCATCAAGTCGGCTCTCTTCTTACCCATCATAGAGCAGGGCTCAGTGGAAAGCTTGGGACGTATCTATGTTCAGGGGATTGTACGGCTTCACAGTGTTCCATCATCTATGGTCTCCGATCGAGATGCTCACTTTACTTCCTGGATTTGGAAGGGGTTGCAGGAGGCGTTCGGGACGCAGCTACGTCTGAGCATCGCCTTTCACCCTTAGACAGATGGTCAGACGGAGAGGACCATACAGACTCTCGAGGACATGCTCCGTGCATGTGTCCCCAAATTTGGTCATAGCTGGGAGGATCACCTACCCTTGGTGGAGTTTGAGTACAACAATAGATACCACTCCACCATCGGGATGGCACCATACGAGGTGTTGAATGACCGACCTTGCAGATCTCCTTTGTGTTGGACAGACCCTGTGGAGTCAGCACTTGTGGGACCAGAGATGGTCCAGGCCACGACAGAGAAAGTCCAGATCATCCAGGAGCAGATGAGGACATCACCGAGCCGACAGAAGTCTTATGCTGATAGGAGGCTGAGGCCACTATAGTTCGAAGATGGCGACCACATCTTCTTGCGTGTCTCACCTCGACGTGGATTACAGATATTTGGCCGAGGGGGAAAGTTGTCTCCACGCTTCATCGGACCATTCCAGGTCCTCAGCAGGATTGGCGAGGTGGCCTATCTCTTAGCTCTACCACCTCAGTTGCACCAGGTGCACGGCGTCTTCCACGTATCTCAGCTGAGGAGATACGTGCACGACCCGACACATATCATTGACCATGGGGAGCTGGACGTTGATGATGGGGAAACTTTTGCGGAGGTCCCGGTGGAGATTGAGGATCGACAAGAGTGGGACCTACGTGGACGGTCGATTCCTCTAGTGCACATCAGATGGCAGCACGTGAACCTCCATGAGAGAACTTGGGAGCGTGAGGCTCAGATGCGTGCTCAGTACCCACATTTTCCCCATAGTTTATGATGTATCATTACAGGGACGTAAAGCCCTGAGGTGGGAGTGATGTAAACACCCGTAAAATTCAAGGAAATTTTTTTCTTAATTTTCTTTGGATTTTTACAAGATTGTAGTTTTTGACCGCACTTGATTCTGAGGCCCGGTGTGCCCGAAATCATTTTGGGAAGATTGGCTCGGGTATGTTCAGTGAACGAATGAGCGGGTTTTTCTAACTTTTGAACCGGTGCTTGGAATCGAATTCTGAGGGCACTGATGGAATCACAGCGCCGGTATTTTCTTAGAAACACCTTTTCCAGAGTTGCGTTTTCTTAGGTGTGGTCTTTAATTTTTGGGGTTAAGTTAAGAAATAAAATAAAAGTGGTTCGACACTTTATTTTATTTCACTTAAAGCCACTTAAAGCCACTTAAGCCAGGTTAAGCAGATAAGGTGGGACCCACGATATCTTACCCACATGGTAGGATATTTTTGAGGTGGTGCCCACACGATCCCCACTTCTTCTTTCCCTCTAAGTAACGCAACTGCGACAACCTCTTTTAAATAAATTCAACCGGTGCGTTTACTTAAATACTAAATGCCCCTTCTAATTGGGCAGTTAAGTCGTTACAATTAATTCATCGAATTAATTATTCGTTTCTTAACTTTGTTTTTCTAATTGTTGTCATCGGGAATAAAATAAGACCAACACTTGTTTTACTTGAGGGTAGCCTGTTGAGAGGATTTGGTGAAACTCTTAAGCTTGAAGATCTTCATCCTCCTTTGCGAAGAACTCGAAGAACGCATCATCGCCGACGAAGAACGCCGGCCTCCGATGAAGGGCGATGAAGAGCGCCGAACCCTCAGAGATCGATGACGCGACGCCGTGTACCGCGACGCCGACGATCCTCCTTCCACGACGCTTCTTCCGGGACGTTCCTTCCCCACGACAATCTTCGATCAACAACTGATTGAGGTAGGGGGGTTGCGGTTCTTTTAATTTTTCGTGAATTATATCCTCAACTTGATTTCAAATGGTGTAACACCCCGAGATTTTATGAAAAATATTTTTTTTAATTCCATTAATGTCTTGTGTTGTACGCTACAACAAAAGGAGTTTGCTCAACACACATCCTTGACTTGCCTTGCATTACACGCAATCGTGACCTTCCTCGATAGCGTGTGTAGTACGCAATACCGAGTTTCACTAAACGACGATATGCTATTTAAATATTATTAAAACTAGTCGTTATGAATAGTAATAACCACTTTTTGAAATTTTGTAAATTTTATTTTTCAAAATGGACTTCATTTTTGGATTCGGAATATCGAAATAAGCTTAGGGTGAAATTTTGGTACTTTTCGGATATCTTTCATTTTCTGATGAATAGTGAAAATTACTAAATTTTAATTAAAAACAACATTTTAATCGAAATAATTAATAGTGATAAATTAATAATTTGAGTGGTTTTTAATTATATTTAGAATATATTTTTACAATTTAATACAATGTTGGTCATTGGATATAATTTCACATTTAAACCAGACATAAACAAGTGTCAATCTTTTGATAGTTATTATCTCTTAAGAACATGTTATATGTTTTGACGACGGGAATTAATTTTTTAAATTAATTAATGCAACTGATATATTTTTAATTTGGTAAAATAAACATCATTTTTGAGTTCATAATATCAAATATATATTAGGCCTAATTTTTGGTATTTTTCTGAAAACTTTCAATTTTTGATGAATAGTGAAACCACTAAGTGGTAGTTAAAAAACTGAATTTTTCATAAAACTTAATTTTACCACTTCTGTGAGTGGAATTTAGAAAATCCGAGAGACACGGTTGATGTCAGTAAGTAAAATGTAGTTCAATGAGATGAAAATAATTTTTGCTGAATAGTAACTTTTTACTTTTTTTTAACACGGTTAAAAGTAAATAGGGTAATTAAGAGTAAAAAAGATATTATTATTATCCTAACACATGTAATAATTCTATTGGATAAGTGTAATTCGACCAAAAACAACCTTAGGAATAAAATATGACCATTTAGGCCCACTTGAATAGATTAGGACATTTATTATTATTTAATTCAAAGAAGAGTTAAAAGAGTTAAAATCAAAGTTTATTTACTAAAACATTTGTAATATAGGGTTATACATAAGATAAATTCAATTGTAAATATTCATTAGAAATATAATAAGATTTACTACATAATTATATTTTATTTTTAATTTTTAGATGTTAAATTATTAAATTTATTTATGACACAATGATGATGCAGTAATTACCATAATAGTGAAAAATTAGAATAATTGATATTATAAATACCCAAATAAATATAATATGATACCTTTTATGAATTAAACTAATTTTCTAGGTTAATATGACATGTTTGGATTGATTTAATTAACTTTGGTAGAAGTAATCATTCTGTTATGAGTTTCTAAAAAATCAACTATTGAATAGTGTCAAAATTGACATAAAATAGTTTTTAAAACAAATATTATATTATTGATTGTTATTTTATTCCTAAAAATCTAAGGTTCATACAAGATACTTATTTAAGGAAAGTTGTATCATTAATGGACCACTTGGGGGTCTCTTGGAGGTATATGGTAATTTTATTAACAATATAATATAAAAATACCAAGTGACATGGTAAATGTCAATCTAATTAACTAAGAGTTAAAACTAAAAGATAAGGTCAATATAATGACCGAAACTTGTCTAAATTCTATTGTATGAGAGGATTTCGACCCATCCACACCTTAGCTTCGAAATAAATCAATTTGGAGCTATTTAAAACCGAATTTGGCCTTATAATATAATAATAGTTTTAGTTATTCCAAAGGTGCCCCTCTCCTCCCTTATAAAAGGGAACCTCCTCCCCCTCTTCCTCACACAACTTTGAGCCTTCAAAATCGGCCAAACCCTACCAAATTATCTTCTCCACTTCCCTAGACATCCTATAGGTCCTGCTCTTTTTGAAAGACCAATTTTAGTGCCCTAAGAAGAGGACTCGAAGAGGTGCTTCAAAGAAGAGGTAATGTCCGTTACCGATTCTTTCAACTTTATTTATTCTTCCACTTCTTCTTATGTTGTTTCATTATGAAGTAATAACATCAGTATCACTCATATAATGATATGTTATTATATGTATTAAACAACCATATTTCACCATTTATCCATCCTACAGAAAACGAAATCACCGCGCATGTGTATGTACGGAATACCGTCTCCACGCCGTTGTGTAATCTATTTTCCACCACCACCTTACTTGGATGGATATAATGGTGTAAATAATAACTATATATGATTATTGTAAAGTGATATTGATTGTGAAATAGTATACAAACACTCCAATACAATTCCACGATCATGAGAATGATATCATCGCTCGTGCGTATGTACGGACTATTGTCTCCACGACGCGATGAGATACATTCTCCACGTTAACCATTCAAGAATGATTATAAAGTATATATAAAAAGTAATCATTAAATATATGAGATAATAATGCTACTGTATTTATTTATATATATATTTATGTCATATACTTAATTCCATTCAATTCAATAAGGAAACGAAAATAGCGTTCATGCGTACATATAGCCTACCGTCTCCATGAACGGTGTATTTATTTCCATTTATCGATCTATTATATATATGTATATTAAGAATATATATTACATATAAATCATTTTTTATATTCTGGAATTAATTAATCATGATCTATGTAATCATATTAATAATTACAAGTCAAAACATGGATGACAAATGAAACGATTTTACCCAAAACACTCTTTAACATGGAATTTACAAAAGAACGGGTAATATAAAGTCATATGTGAACCATATATGATATAATAACAATGAATATGATTCTGTAATAAGTCAATGACATTATTTAAATCATTATACAGGAGGTTCGGACACTTACGAAGCAAATCGGACCTAAGGTAAGGAAAATATCACAATCCCATTTTATCCGAGATTGTTTATACTTTGGTATTTACTGGGGTGTATTTTATCATCCACATCCATGTTTCCTCAATATGTAATGTTATTTCCATCCACCTAAAATTTTTTGAATCCAATTTTACCCTTCGGTGAGTTTTTAGTAAAAGATGTGAAAATAATCTTTTGTCGTTTTTCGTACGAAGTACTTTTTGACTTTTCTGACAAAAGTACGAGAAAAATGTTTTTTTAACATATACGGCATGAAAGTATTTTTTACGGTTTTATAAAGACTTATTTTCATGAAGATTCCTCCAAAATATTTCATGACTATTTTCAACAAAATTCTTTTCTTTTAAAATTGCATGACATTTTGTGAAAAGAAAATGATTTTGAAGAAACAAGGATATGTTCCTCAAGAATTCATTTCAATTGTTTTATCAAAACCATTTTTCATCTAAGATGAAATTATTTCACATGTGTATGTTTCAATTATAATGCCTCTATGATTTATATGGTTTATCTTTTCTTATGATGAAATGTCCATTTGTTTTATATGGATTATGAAATGATGGGATGCTGTTTATGAAACCCATTTTATTCTTTGGGTTATGATGAATGTTTTAAGTTTATTTTGTGGCACAAGTAAGAATGATTTCATTATGAGATGGGTGGGACCTATATATCCCTCCAATTCATTTGGTGAAGATTTTATATCTCATGAGATAGACATGACTGGAACGGTAAGTTAATCCGGTTTAGTGTTACAGGACTAAAACGTGTATTGAACTCGATTCAGAATGGGACTTTGTCAACTAAGATGGTCTTGACAGCAATGCCTTAGCTACTATGGAAATCATTACATGTGTTTAATAGATGCCACAATTACATGTTTTATTCCCAAACTATTTTATAATGGTTTATGTTCTATTATGATCTATGCCTTATGTACTTCCATGTTTTATGTCGTTGCTCAGTATTTTGATGTTTAAACATTATGTTCATGTTTTTAAGGTAAAATGTATACGGTATGTTTTATTTTATCCATGCTTACCCTTACTGGGCATTTGAGCTCACCCTTTTTATGTTTTATTTTCACCATGATCAAAAGAAAGGTTTTAGGTAAAGAAACAAAAAGTGGAAGATATTTTTGGGAGATGTTGAAGATCTTTCACCACGATTAAAAGATTACGTTCCATGTTTCCAAAGACACTAAACTATTACAGTCCTTGTGTGTCTTTTTTGTTATGTATTAATTATTCCGCAAAAGTAATGTAATGTCCATGTACGTCATGCTTCGGGTCTCTACAAATGGTGCATTCTTAATCTTGATATTTTATACCCACGACATATGTTTTAAATATTTGTCAGAAGACTTTTAAAAAAACCTCTAACACGGTGAGTGCGGACCAACGAATAAGTCCGAACCCACCAACTCTTCGTTCTTGGTGAGCGGATTAGCGAGCGACAACAAAGCATGACGCACGGGCGATGCGAGGTCCTCGCAGTGAAGGACGGGGCCCGAGAGGGCAATTTGCGAAGACGACATGCAATTCCGACCACCGGAACTCGTCCGGTGGTCCGCAGAGCGCCCTGCCGGGAGGCGCTGCCGTGGCTTAAGCCACGACGGGATGCCGCGGTCCCACGACCGCACGGGACTGGAAGGAACGGGACGCGGCAGCCGGCCCCGTACGCTGGGAAGGGCGGCCCCACGCGGGGCCACAGTCTCTCCAAGAAGGGGCAGCGCGCCCCCCGCTTCGCTTGGCCGTAACGGCCGAGCCGACCCGCTGGCCACCCGGCTAGCGCTAGCCGAGTCGCGCCCAGGCCGAGCAGGGCCTCGCCGGCCGGGCCAGGTCGCGCCCCGCCGGGTCAGGCCTGGACCCGGGTCGGGTCGACCATGTTCGGGCCAACCCAGGGGTGGTTGGGTCGGGTCGGTCCGGGCCCAAACCCCCCGTTTTCGGACCTCTTTCGGTCTGTTGCCCATATCTTGTGCTACGGACCTCTGATCGACGCACCATCATTGGCGATGTGTTCCTTGGATCGAGACAGTCGTTTAGACATATTACACTCATGGTTTCGGAAGACTTTGGATTCGGCCGGGTTGGTTCGTACACGAAACCAACCAGGCCCTCGGAGCGGAAACGCTTATAACTTGTGCTCCAGACGTCCGATTGACGTACCGTCAATTTTTTTTGGAATTCTCTAAGTGAGACGGATCTTTTGGCTTACTCTGCCCAAGTTTTGGACACAGTTGGAGTATGGTCGGGTTGGTTTTGACATAAAAACCAACCGGGCCCCTGGGACGAAAAAGCCAATAACTCTTAGACTGGGTGTCCGATTGACGCGCCGTCTGCGACGTTGAGTTCCTGTTGACAATACAGAACTTTTGGATACATCAACTCCAGACTTTGTGTCAGTTGATGTATTAGCCTCTCGGCTCGTGGAGCAGACCCTCCCGAACAAGCTTGCTATGTGCGGGAACCCTAGAGCTGGCTGCAACTACGACGACGATTGTACAGAGATTCTCAGTGGATTCGACGACGACTACTACAAAACTCAGCGATCCTGCGTGGATCAGTGCTACAGATCTTGTGTGGGTCCAATCCTATGTGGGTATGTGCTCATCGGTCCTGTGTGGGCCAGCACCTACAGATCCTGTGTGGGTCAGCGCTTAGCAGTCCTGTGTAGGCCAGCGCCTACAGATCATGTGTTGGTCCGATCCTGTGTGGGTCTTTGCGGGGGTTAGTTACCTATCGATCCATTGTGGGTCAGAACCTTTGTGGGTCTTTGTGGGGGTTAGTTACCTATCGATCCTTTGTGGGTCAGATCCTTTGTGGGTCATTGCGGGGGTTAGTTACCTATCGATCCTTTGTGGGTCAGATCCTTTGTGGGTCATTGCGGGGGTTAGTAACTTTTGATCTTTTGTGGGGCCAATGGCTTAGATGAATCAGTGGATATATCTGATCATCTTATAGTCTTACGAAGAAGTATACCTGTGTGAGCTGAATCCTGTTTTTCTTTCCTATGTGGATTGTGTTGTGCTATCCTGTGTGGATTTATGTTTTTCTTTCCTGTGTGGACTGGGTTGTACTTGGGCTCGGATGTTGGAGCCGAATGAGGATTGATGACTTAGGTATATGTATGGGTATATACCTAAGCAGTGTCGAATGTTACTTCGTGATTGTATCTTTCCTTTGTGGTTTATCCTTTGTGGATTCCGGGAGACCTTCGGGGGTCTCGGGGTCCCTACTGAGTAGCTTATACTCACCCCTGCACGGGCTATGCCCGCACTATGTTGTGTTGGTTGTAGACGACGGACATCACTGATCGTCGTTGAGGCTTGCGGAGCAGGACGATACTTGGAGGTGGACCACTGGGCGGGACGTACTCGTAGTTGACGGCTGGACCCGAGGAGTTGTGGAGGCTATCTGTATTCACCCTTCAGGTGGGACTTCTAGTGGATGGGTCGAGGCTGCGGCTTTACTTTCAGTTGTTGTTTTCCCTTTCCAGTTGTACTTTAATTTAAGTTTGGGTTTGTATACTGGCCCACTTACTTTTCCACACTTACTATTGTACTTAGTTTTTACTTAGTGTTTACTTCTACTGCTTGCTCGCTTTGTGGTGTTTGTTTACTTTACAAAGGTAATGCCTTCCCTTTTTACTGGGATTTACACCTTGGTACTAGTCGCCAGCCCCTGGCCTATGGAAGGCGGGCTTGGGGTAGTCACGGAACGGGCCCCAAGGACGGTTCGTGACATAATGTCTTATATTATTAAAATATTACAATAGGTGATGTGGAGGTGAGTCCCATTCAAAAGAAAACTATTTTAAATTCAAAAAATATTTTATATATTTTTGAGGATTCATTATGGATTTATAAAAAAAATAAAATACACATAAAATAACATTATATTAGATTTAAAACATATATTTGGTCATGGATTCTATTTATATTACATATTACATCAATTTTGGGTCTTTGTGATGTTATAAAAGACAAAGTATATTTACACGGTATTTAATTTTTACCAAACAATTTGATTATCTTAGAAAATTATCAAAAATTAAAAATTGGATAATTTGAATGTCCTTAAGAAAAAAATAAAATAATTTATATCTAAATAATTTTCATAATATTGTATTTATAACTTATAAAATAAAAACCCTCATTTATTCAAAACCATAGGTTTTTTTACAGTAACATTTTTTGATCCCTTATAAAAATTACATTTGACTTCATAAAAATTATATGATAATTTATATATAATAAAATTAATTTAAAAATAATATATTATGAAAATATTAATTTAAAATATCCATTAGTTGATATAAATATATTTCTTAATTAAAATTTAATATTAACCAAAAATACTATTTGTGTTTTATTTAATCAAAATGAAAATAATTTATAAAGCCAAAATAATAGGATGGAAATATATTCTTTATTATATAATAAATAGTATACATACTAATATTTCAGGGGTATTTTTACATATCCCTTTAATACTAGTAAAAACCATATAGGTAAGTTGTGGGACGCTGTTACTTTCATGGGGTGGTTGGAGAACATGGATTGAGTCGTGATATTGTTGAGCTTAAACTTATCCTATAAACGAGTTCACTCCTACTTACGTTGATTGATATTACATTGAGATTGTTTTAGGAAAAAATACCAGAAATGTCACCTACCAATGATTCTCTGATAAATGGAATTCATAGGTTTGAGCCTACTAGTTAAGTCCATGATATCCATTGTCTATGACAATTGGATTTGTTAAAACCCATTATTTATATTAATCATGTAATCACTATTCAATAACTATTTTATCAAAGATAATGATCTTTAATGGTAAATTGAATCCAATAAGAATAAGAATATAAAATAAATTCATGTTTTTTCTATAACCATGTAGTAAAATATGAAATTTAACTAAAATTCATCGGGATTATTATTTATAATTATTTGGGTAGTTAAAATCTTCCCCCCTTAATAAATTTCGCCCTTGAAATTTTCATTTCCCACACTAAAATTTTTTAGGAATACTCTACTTCATCACTTACTCTAGTTACCACAATTAATCTTCAAAAATGTGGTTTCTCAATAACACTTTGACTAAGTCAATTGTCATATTTCATTGAATTATTTATCAATGTTATAACATATCTACCAGATGATTCTCATAGGAAAGGGAATTATCCCATGGTAAAACCTGTGGATTTAGTACATGCGATGATTCTAGTAGGTACTTACTCGATATGGATATATGGGATACATCATATACATGAGATAGGTTCGGTGGGAGTGATAGTCGATAGACCACCTCTCTGATGTGATGAAGGATTTGAAAAAGACCAATGTTCCTAGGAATAAGATTTCACTTCTTCAAAAATATCATCACTTTCATCCATGGAGATATGAGGAGAAATACCATATCTCCAATATGAAACTCTACATATTATGAATGATTTTCATCAAAGATATTATATTGACTCTATGTTGCTTTGATGTGCTACTAAATGGTTTCAAACTTCTCCACCATTTCCTCAACCATGTCAGGACCTAGTAGTTTGTGTTTCCTAAACTCATCCCCACATATAGGTTTTTTAACCTCTTACCATAAAGGGCTTCATAGGGAGCCATTTGGATGCACTATTACAAACTATTGTTATAAAAGAACTCAACACAGGTAAGATGTTGGCTCCCTCCCCCTTTGAAGTAAATTTAGAATGCACTACAAATTTCTTAAAGTGTTTGGATAATTTCATCATATTGGACATATGTTAAATGGTGATAAGACATACTAATGTTCAGTTCAGTTCTTAGAGCATGATACAGATTTTGGTGAAAATTATTGGTTACCCTTAGATCTCTATCAGATAAAATTGATAGTGGTAATCCATGAAGCTTCACCAAAAATCTAATGTATATCCAAGAAAGTTATTCTAATGAGAAATCATCTTGAAATGTAATAAAGTGTAAATAATTTATAATATGAAACATGAAAACCAAGAAAACAATGTTTACCTTAGATTTAATAATTATTTTTGTAAAAAAGTCCAAGATTATGTTTTCCCATTAATATCATGGGATGGGTAATTATTTCATCATCCCCTTAAAATATTTCCATTAATCCATTAGTTTCCAACATACAAAAAACACTGATGTATATTCAGTGATCTCCTTCTTCATGGTGGCCCACCAATAGTTCTCTCAGATATATCGATATATATTTTTGTTTCTTGGTTTAATGGAGAAAGTAGATCTATGTTCATCATCCCATAATTCCGTCTTCAATATAGGATTTTATAGAATGCATGGTCTAAACCAAAATCTTGATTTTTCATCTTCATTAACATTGAACTATGAGAATTTACTATTTATTATAGTTTCCACTTTATTTTGAGTTCCCACATCATCTTTTTGAGCATCAATTAACCTTTTAAAATGATATGATTGAGAAATAATTTTTTTAATGGATTTTTTATTTTCCTTCATTTATGATTTCCATGTTCACACTCTTCAATTATAAGTAGATTGGATCCTTCTCAATTCATATCAATGATAAAATTGTTGGGCCCTTTCTATATAGAGCATCTGGTACATTATTATCTTTACTAAGATAGTGGTGAATTGAGCATTCATAGTCCTTGATTAACTCTAAACATTTTCCTAGGAATATATTAAGCCCTTTCTATGTGAATATATATTTTAGTATTTTGTGATGAGTATATATTTCACACATCTCCCCAAAGAGATCATGTCACCATATTTTTAACATAAAGATCACTATATCCAACTACAAATCATTTGTGGTATAGTTTCTCTCATGAATTTTCAACTTCCTTCAGGTGTAGGTAGTGTATATTTCATTATGCATTAACACATAACCCATTCCCTTCTTTTAAGAATATCTGAGTACTATGAAATTTTCTCCACTTGAGGGTAGTGTGAGCATAAAGGATGTGATAAGATTCATTTTTTAACTCTTTGAATATTTCATCAAACTCATCATTCCAAGAAAACATGACTCCCTTTCAATTTCTCTTGTTATCATGGTTAGAAAATTGTGATAAATTTCTCAAAAATTAGAGATAATACCCAGCTAACCCAATGAAACTACAAATATCTATCACAAATTTTGGCCTTAGTCATTATTTGATTACTTTTGCATTTGAAGGGTCCACATACATCCCATTCCCTATAATGATATTTCCCATGAATTAGACTTCCTTCAACCAGAACACACAATTTATGTACAAGGAATAAAGCTTCTCTTTTCATAATATCTTTTGCTTAATGTTCAAATTCTCTTCATACTCCTCCTTGATTTTGGAGTATATTAGGATATAATATATAAATACTACCACATATTATTCTAGTTAATCACTAATGACTATATTAATCAAATCCAGGAATATTTCTTGAGAATTACTGATTCAAAATACCATCACTATAAACTCATAGTTCCCATACCAGGTACGAAAGGAAGCCTTGGGGATATCTTTCTTCTTCACCCTTACATGATAATATACCAACATAAGATCTAGAGTGGAGATATATTTTGATCCACGTAAATAATAGAATAAGTCAAAAATATGTGGAAGATCATACTTATTCTTTGAAATGATATTGTCGTGATCACGATAATCAATTCAAAGGTGCATTGACCCATATTTCTTATTGATGAAGAGGAATAGTTCACCCCATTGCGAAGAACTTGGGGCTTTAAAACCTTTATCCAAACTATCATATAGTTGTTTCTTTAGCTCCTAATGGCCCACAAGATTCATTCAATATAGATTCATGGATATTTAAAACTCCCCAAGTATAGGATTGATTGAAAATTAAACCTCTCAGATTTGAGTAAGACTGGGAATTTCCTCCGAAAACACATGTGTGTATTCCCCCATAATAGTCATTTTTACAAGGATGGTTCTTTCCTTATACTATATCATTTGATAAAGATAACCTTTATCATATTGTAGTAATATCAATTATTGAGATTATGGTGTTAAATAAGATTCATAATTCTCCATACTCTTGTTCAGAATCAGGGGTCGATTCACCATACAAAGAGTGATTTCCTTCTCATGGAAATCTATGTTGTCTCTATACTGGAAAATCCAAACTAATTATAGAATTTCATAAACTTCCACCAAAGGATGTATGACAAGGTTTTATGGGAATTTAATCTCACAAATTGTGATAGGGGAGGAGTTATATACATTGGATTCAATAATTTAACCATTTTTTGTTTTCAGCAACATTTCGACTTTCATTAATTGAGGTGGTGTTTAAATAGTTCTACTCTAATTTCATGACCTAAAGGAATGTGTTAAAACATGTACGATAACCCCACCTTTCACTTTTTAATTCTTGTTCTAATTTATCCAATATAGAAATAGGTATGGGAATTTGGTAAATTAATCGTACCATAAATAATAATCTAATTATATCATAGGGATAACGTATAAATTACATATATCTCCTTAACTTATGAGTTTCTTGGATTCAATCTTTGTGATTCATGATCAATTTCCTATCATATATTCTTATAGTATTTTTTATTCCTTTATTAATTTTTAGTAATGATATTATAAATTTACAAAATTTTATTCCCCAAGAGTGTCAAACCAGGTGTGAAGTAAGGTCTATTATCACGTACCAGGTTACCTTGAGTCAGGCCTGGAACACCTTGTCAGAGTTGTTACACCTAGGTACATCTATTCCAAAACCTCATCCACTTATAGTATCTAGAAAATGATACATTTTATTGATAAGAAAATTAATCTATACTTACTAAAATTTAGGTATGTTTTTATTAATTTTTAATATCCCAAAGTCTTTCACTACAGTTCTCTAATCCCAATCCAAAAAACAACTAAACATTCCTTCTGATAGAATCATTAACAAATTAGTTCTTTATTTTAAATTAATACATTAATTACTATATAATACTACACTTAATACAACCTATATGACCAAGAAATAAATTTTATTTGTGAATTAGGTACATTACATAACAACAAAAAATTGGGAATCATACATCTTTATTGAAAACTAATTTAACATTCTCAATATACTACTTCAAAAATAAAACAATATGGGATAACTTGGGGAAATATATAAGAAATGGGTGTTGTATCAATCCACATAAGGGAATAAAAATAGAATAAGTTATCCATGTTATACAATAGGAAAATCAATGAGGAATAAAATGAACATGAATAAGAAGGAATTATATAGCATGATAATCATAACATAGGAAATGTAGAAACAACATAAAACACTTAATCACAAAAATTGGTTAATGCTATAAGTAAAATACTTCATGGTGGAAAAATAAAAAAAATGAATCAGCTACACTCATATCCCAATGATACGTATTAAGATACTAAAAATTACTTAATTCATTGGAGTGTTATATGGTCGCATCCATGATAGTCATTTCATTCTCATGATTAATTATTTGAAATAGATAATAAAACATAGATTAATTAAAAATAATAATTTATTTAATGACAATGGAATGTGGAATAAATAATGTATGACCCAAATAAATAAGTATATTTTTAAAAATTTATATACCCTTAATATAAAAAATAGTTCGGTATTCACTGCAGAAATGTTTTTTCTTGGAAAATCACTTTGAAATTTTGGCAGTATAAACAAAGTTACATAAAAATCATAAATTTTTTTGATGAGAGTGAAATGGGTATGAAATTATGTGTAAATAAAATTTTAATTAAAATGTAAATTCAAAATCATATCCCAATAATATAAATTTTTAAATATATGGAATACGGAAATAATGAATCTTGAATAGAGAAGAGAATTCTTATGAAATTTCTATATTATAACAGGTGTACACAAAGGATCATGCAAGACTCAATGAGAGTGAATGGAAGATCACATAATTTATAAATAAAATGAAAATTATGGAGGATTTTTAAAATCATGTCAATTTATAATAAAATGAAAATTAAATGACATGACATAAAAATAGTGCCTGAAAAAAGAGGAGAGTAGAAGATCCATTTTGGAATTTCTCCAATGTAATGACATTGGTAAGGGTCCAAATGAGGGAGGTTAAATGATCCCTTACTAAATTAAAATCAACTTTAATTTATTATAATTATTATAAATTTATAAATAATATAACCAGTTGAAATTAAAAGAACTAATTACAAATAAGGTTCTTGAATTTAAAAAAAGGGAGGATGGTGAGTATCCCTTACTTGAGTGTTTGACTCTAAAGGATTTGGAGGGGTTTCTTGAAATCTTGGGGTGACTTGGGAGAACTCTAGGAAGTTTATTGTAGATTTAGGATGTCCTACAAGTAGTTTTAGTGATGATAAATGGTAGAATGGGTGGTTTTATATAGGAAAAAAGTGGATTTCTTTATTATTTTGGTTTTGGAATCTACATAATAACATATCCAAAACCAAAAACCATATCATGGTTTTTTCCAATGTTCTATACCAAAGTGGGTGGTTTTATTATTTTATATGGTCAAAATTAGAACTTATTGAAATATTAACCTTGGTGATGTGGAGGCGAGTCACACTATTAAAGAAATAAATTTAAAATCTTAAAATATAATTTATGTCTTTGATGATTCATAATGGATTAAAAAAATAAATAAATTAAACATAAAATCAGAGTATTTTTAATTGATAAATATATTTGTTGTCATGTCCAATTTATTTTACTTATTACATCACATTGTTTCATTGTTATTTCATAAAAAACAATGTATATTAATACAGTATTTAATATGTACCCAAAAATCGACTATCTCTAAAAATCATAAAAAATTAATTTGGAGTTAAATTTTTATCCCGATTCCAAAATTAATATTAATTATATATATATAATTCTATAAATATGTGAATTTTAACTTTTAAAATGTAACTAACATTCATAGAAAATGATAGGATTTATGACAATAACATTTTTTTAAAGACGTATAAAAATTAAATTTAACATCATAAAAATTACATTATCATTTTTATTTATTTTTGGTTATTTAGTAGTAATATTAAGAAAAGTCATTTATTTAAAATTTCCATTGATTCATCAAAATATATTTTTTAATTAAATTTGAACATTATCCCAAAATACTAATTGTGTTTTATTGAATCAAAATAAAAATAATTTATAAAGTAAAAATAATAGGAAGAGAATATATTAATTAATGTATACAAAATTGTGTATATACTAATATTTATAGTATCTTATCACATATCACTTTGATACACAATAAAATTGCCTAAGTGTAATGTACATGGGATGTGACTTTTAGGGGCAGTTCGACAAACATGGATTTGGTCATGAACTCAATGAGCTTGAACTTATCTCATAAATGGTTTCTATCTAACCTATGTTATTGGATCTCAACTAGTGGTTAGTCAAGGGAAAATCCCAAAAAATCTATCTCCGTCAAAATCTCTAGAAAATGAGAATTATAGGGTATAATCGTTCTGGTTTAATTCATCACTTCCTTTATGAATAACAATTTTATTTGTCAATAACTAATTTTTATACTAATAATGTGATCACTCTTATATGAATCTATTATCAATGGAAACTATCCTTAATTTTAATTAAATCCAGTTTGAATAATAATAAAAAAGAGATCATGTGTTTTCTATAACTGTATTATATAACAATGCATTTAATAAAAATCCAAGGGTAATTTTATTTATAATTGTTCAGGTAATTACAATGTCCCTATGATTGATTGGGTAATTATTTATATCTCATGAGATAAACATGAATATGATGGGGAGTAAAAATGGTTTAAAAAAGGACTATGTCTACTATTATAATCATGGGATTGATCCTTGACTTCTATGATGGATTGGTGAGTGAACCCATTCCACTACTATAGTCTTAGAAAATATCCATGACTACTAAGTTATTGATTTTCTATTCTTTTGTGAATGTCAAAATTCAATGAATTATTCCTATATTATGCTCTTATGGATCTTTTTCTTCGATTCTCTTATTTCATCATGTATTTTAAACTTCCAATATTTATACTACGACTCAATATTATGATCTATGAAATACAGGGTAGGGATTTAAAATGTCAAACACATGTTATGATACCCTTTTTTCTCATGTTATGTTTACATGATCATTGATACATCCCCTGTTAACCCTGACTAAGAATCAATTCTTACCCTCTATTATGTTTCCTTTCCTAGGTTAAGAAGAATGTTTTTATGTTTGATATTTCTAAGATGGTTGATTGTTATGAAGATCTATGTGGGATATTATGTAGAACTATTAAGAACGATTTGTTTATGTTTCTATATTTCCAAATATAATAGTCCTATATGATTCTAGTGTGGATATTCATGTTATGTAAAGAATATTCATTTGAATATATGTAATATCTATGTAATAATGTTCATGACACTATATCTATTATCAGAGTGATGTTTAGATAACATTTGGGAACTATGATAAGAAAAAATTAGTGATAACCATAGGGATAAGTATATGTATAGGATAATATAATAAATTTCTGGTATTGTTCATGAATGAACTATGTTAAACCTTATTTTTCATGGAATAATGTGTCATTATTTATAGATATTTTATATCATTTTACATGATTATGTGGTTTCCCACTATGATTATTATTTTTCACTGTACGCATTTGGTTTTAATCAATAGAAAGAACCACACGAAATCATGTTAATACAGAATGCGGCTAAAAATATAATCATTTCTCTCCTAAGTAACCAAATTTTATGTGAATTTTAATGAATAATATAATCTGTATCCTTACACAAATTTCATAATACATTAATCATTATGGTCTTACAAATTAGAAAAGTAGGGAACACTAAACTATTGACGCCTTTATGAGGAAATTTAATACTTCTTTTAGTGGGTCCAGTAATACACTATTCACTGATAAATGGATCAGTACCACTGAAATGATATTTTCCATTCTTTAGTGTTTGGGACATTAAACATTTTTTTATCAATTGGAATTTCAAATCAATGGTTGACACTTATAAAATATACGAAGTAATAGGAAGTAATTGACTCTATAGATTGGGATGAATTTAAAAGGCTATTTTAAAATAAATATTTTCCTCATATTATTTTTATGAAAATGGATAATCAATTCCTTTAGATAAAATAGAAGGATGATTAATCTAATTTTACCTATGATGATAATTTTACAATACTTGTGAGGTATGCTTCTGGTATTATCATCCAACCTAAAAGTGAGGTTGATCAATTTTCCATTGGAATAAACACAAGTCTCTTAATGGTGTAAACGTAAGGGTATTTTGTATCAATGAATAATTCATTCTATTTAATATAATGTTGGAGATGGAGATTACATTTACCCATTAAAAACACAGTCTTGAAAAGAAAAGAAAAATCAAATTGACAAAAAATCTAAAACACATATATAGAAGAAGAAGGGGTTTTCTTTATACTCACAATGCGGATGGAAACATGGGGGGGATTGTATTAATGGAATTAGTAAAAGTTTCATGTGTAGAATGAATTTTTATCTGGTAAAAAAATTCTGATTTCATGATAATAAGTTTGCTAATTATGTTAATAGATAGAAATCACTACAAAATTCACCTCCCACACTCTACTTCTTTAGTTGGAAACCTTGTTTTAATGATTAAAAAACCATGTTTCTTATGATATTGAGGATTTTTATTATTTATTATAGCATTTCATAATATGGGATTATTGGAGAAATTTTGTTAAGTGCTGAAAAAACCCACCACTAGACTCTATTCACCACTAAACGTGACTCTCCATTAGAGATGACTCAATATCATAATGAAAATTTGGCATGTGTCAAAAAGCCCTACCGCCAGAAAGTACTCAGCGATAGATATATGTTATTGTTGAATATGAACTAATATCATTGTTTTACTACTACCATGAATTTTTTAAAAGTTAATAGATGAATCACCATTGAGAAGAGTCGCCATTGTTACCGGTCACCACTTGAAAGAGTCACTATTGGGCATGGCCTGCCGTATTCCGGACCCACTGCTAGTCTATGTCACTTCAATAGTTTTCTCACCATTCAGAAGAGTATCCATCATTACTTCAATTTATTATGAATTAAATATTTCTAATGTCTATATTATCAAATTTAATGCTGATAAATATTTTAAGGATTATTCTTAAACTATTGGTGGGACACATTAAAGTGTGTGTCAGTCAATTAATATGATGATTAGAGGATACAGATGATTTTATCTGTAAGTTAATAATATATTAAACAGAATATTCCATCGTGTGATAGTATAGAATATATAAGAGATATATGACACTGTAATAAATAGTGTGTGATGTGATGTTTATGACTTGATTGAGGGATTTACACAAATAATCCTTAACTTCAACTGATAGTGAAAGAGTGGAGCCTAAAAATCATCTAAACCTATTCAGAAAGACATAAAAAGAGACCTTACAACATTTTGTTATACAGCAACTTTATGATAAATGACTCAACCTGCATTTTCAATCTACATAAAAGAAGTATTAAGATCAATAGAAAAGTAGACCAAGAAATAATACCATCTCTATATCCTTACTTTTTGTTTTCTAGTTGATTCATTTACATTTTCATAATTATGTTCATTACTCATTCAATTAAACACAAAATTTATCTTATACATTAACTTTATTATAGTTTATATAATTTATATAATCTTTATGTTTTTTAACCATGTGTTTTGTAGGAGGCTGTTATATGGATTGTGTTTATTTTATTCCCATAGTTGTTATGTAAGAGGTTATTATGTGACCAGGATAGCTTGTTAGTTATTTTGTATATCCAATCAAGGCTGTGGATAAAGATTATTTTACTTTCCTCTTTCGGATTATTTTATGGTCTTGTATTTTTTCATTTATGAGATTTAAACTGATTTTGTTTTAAACTGTTAAAAAAATAACTACATTGATTTTTATCCATAATTATTGTTTTTATAAGGTTGTTATTTAGTAAATTTATTTCTAAATTTAATTTAATATTCATATATTGTTTTAATTATGACCTTATTACTCTTCAAGAAATCTATTAAAAGATTATAGCTTATATTGATCTACTATTTTGATTTACTAAGTTTTTTCTAATTTTACTATGGAATTTTATTTAAAATTGTTTTATAAAGAAAATTTTATTGGGTACTCAATTAATCCCCTATTGAGATACAAACTCTAACTAAATTTTAGTATCAAAAGTTTCTCATATATTTTCAAATGTGATTTTAGATGATTTGTAATGATCTTAAATTTATTTCAATTTTAATTTTTCCCTTTAAATTGATAATAGACAAGAACGTTCCTCGACTAACACATCTGCTTTCTTTAATGGAAATAACTATTATCAGTGGAAAATAAATATAAAAATTAATACTGAATGTATTGGTTTTGAAATTTTTTCTTCTATAGAGAAGAAATATTAATTACCATAGTTAGCTTGAAATACATTGGATGATGCAACTATATTTTCATAAATCAATAAATAAAAATATATGAATTATATTTAGTGTTACATAAGTGATGATGATTTTAACAAGTTATCTTCTACTAATTTTTTATAAATTTGGGATAGATTATTCATTTACATGAAAAAAAATACTAATGTTAATGAAATGATATTGAACAATTATAAAATTAAATATGATACATTTAGGATGAAATCTGATGAGATTATTTCTAATATGTATCTCAGGTTTAATAATATGAATAACATAATGAGTTATTTGGGGAATCCTATTTTTGAAAGGGATCAACTTGTGTGACAGGTGAGATGTCTTTGAGAGAGATAGAGAGGGACATTAGTATCAATAAGATAATTATGTGACATCAGTAAACTACCTAAAAAGGAATTAATTAGGAATTTTATGATGTCTGAAGAAGATCATAAATTTAATATAAAATAGGATGATGATCCTAAGAGGAAATCTATACACTTTATACCGATTTAATCAAAATAGAATGAAAAGAAAATTTTCAACCGGAAATTTCTAGTGATGAGGAATCACCAAATGAGAGTGATGAGGAAATAACCTATTTATTCATAATATTTATAAATTTATATAATAATTATTGATAATTTAAAAACCCAAGATATATTTGAATTTCTGGTGATATAATTAATTTGATGAAGTAATTGAAAAGATATGACAATTCAATTTATATTGCATGTTATAAGTGTAACAGGAAAGGAAAGGTTACAGCTAACTATCCTAAGTTGAATTTGAAATGGAAGTATTAGGATAAGGGTATAAATTAAAAGAAATACATATAATCCACATAGAGTGCCTCTACGAATAGCTCTACTGTCTCAAAATCAACTCATAAAGAGAAGAAATGAAACTGAAAATATACACTTCATGGAAAAAGAATATGAGTTACCAACTATATCTTCAGTACTTAATTGTGATCATTCAGAATATGGTGAAAATGACGACGATATGGAAAAAGAATAACTGTTTCAATATTGAAATATTCTTAACGAATTCCTTAAAAAGATTAAATAAAAGTACAAAGTTATGAAGAAACAACATGTTATATCTACTATTGTGAAAAATGATCTTTTAATAGAAAAAAAATAAAACACTCTATTATTGAAAGAAAATACTAAACTAAAAATTTCAAATGTGAGACTAAAGAAAAATTTATAATGTTTTAAAACTGGAGGGGAAGATCTCACTAAGATTATAGGACAATAAATTTATCTTCAATACATTATTTTTCTATGTTATCAACTCAGATGGGGAATAATTATTAAGATCACTTTTATTCCAATGTCTAATTATGGAAATTATGCAGGTTTTTTATTTTCAAATACACATAATAATGATTTTATTTTAATGATATTTCAATATTCTTATAGGAAATAAATAAAACAAATTTGGGTTCCCAAGGCCATAATAGCTAAAATATCTAGACCTAAGAAGATATATATAGCAATATCATTCTTGGTATAAAATTATTTTTAGGAAAACAACTTGATGAGATCATGTAGGAACCTGTGGTACATGGAAAATTGTAGTTTTCGACATATGATAGTAGATTACATGAGATTCATGAGAATAATAAAGGTTAATGGTGGATATTTCACCTTTGGTGACAATGCTAAAGGTAAAATAATTGTCCTTGTCCAACCCCATAACACTAATTTGTTTTTAATTTCTAAATTACTTTTTGTTAATGACTTAAAATATAATACTCTTAGAATTTCACAATTATGGGATCATGTATCTCATGTGATTTTAAAAAAAATTACATATAATTTTGTTAGTTATAAAAATTATGTGATATTCACTTCCTTGATAAACAAGAATATGTATGTTATCAATCTTAATTATTTAATTTCACAAAATGTTTCTTTCATAAGTGATTCTCACAGAGAATATTTTCCATGGAATAAGAGACTAGGTCACTGTAACATTCACTCACATAGAAAGCATACTATGAACGAGTTAGTCAGGGATATTCCAAAACAATAATCCCCAAATGTCAAAGTCTATAACCCTTTTCAAGAAGGGAAACATCACAAGATATATTTTAAACTAATGAAAAAATGTTTCAACATGTCAACCTCTTGAATTGGTTCCCATATACTTTTTAGGACCTTCTATAGTTTCTAGTTTAAATAGTAATCACTATGTCTATGTACTTATAGATAAATTTTCTTAGTTTACATGGGTATTATTTATTTCTAAAAAAGTGGATATTCCTATTTTTTTACAAGTTATGATAAATATATAGAAAACATAAGTGGACTTATTATTAAGACCTTATTATGTGACGATGGTTGTGAGTTTGAAAATCAAATTTTTGAATCTTTTTCTCACAAAATTGCTATATTCCTAACTTATATAAACCTAGGACCCCTCATCATAATGTAATTGCAGAAAAAAGAAATAGAATATTTCAAGAGATATATAGAATAAATCTTAATAAAGATGACTTGCCTATTTACCTTTGGGAAGAGGATGTGAACATGACCTACTATATAATTAATAGAGTTTTAATGAGACCTATTTTAATGAAAACCCTTATGAACAATGGAATTGTAGAAATAAAAAAGGTTAATTATTTAATATTTTTTATTGTAATGTATTTATTCTCAATACTAAGAATAAATTGATATGTTTTCCTCCAAAAGTGATGAAGGAAGTTTCCTTGGTTATTGAACTTATAGTAAGTCCTATAATGTTTTTAATTAGAGAATAATGAATGTGGAAGAATATGTCCGTGCCATTTTTGATAAATAGATACACATGAACCTAAAAACCCATTTATAAAACCAAGGGGATGATTTATCCACTTTGAACATAAATTCCAAAAATTTCAATTCAATTGTAAACCATAAAAAAATTTACTTCTGAGGAACATGCTAAACCTGAACTAGAACCTCTATAAATCCATGGGGGGACCAAACCTTCTTTTTTCTAGAAATTTTAGGACTCTTAAATACCATCCTTTATTTGTTTTTTGTAGGAGACTCAGATAGAGATACAAAAACATGATATTCTCTAAGAAACCAGGTTGAACATCAAGCTTTCTTATCACAACTTTAACACATGAACATCAAAAATGTAATTAATGATGAATTCTAGGTAATGGAAATTCAAGGAGAATGTAATAAATATGATATAAATAATGATTTTAAACTTTTTGATAAACCCAGAGACACCATGAATATAGGAACTAAATAGGTGTTTAGAAATAAGGTTGATAAATACAGAACAATAGTGATAAATAAGGAAATACTAGTTGCACAAGGTTATAGTCAAGAAGAGTGTATAGAATATGAACAACCACTTTCACCTGTAGTCATACATTATGAAATTTTAAGAATTCACTCATATGTAACACATATATATTTAAAAATATATCAAATGGATGTCAAAAGTGATTTATTGAAAGGGTATCTCATTGAGGATGTTTTTTGAACATCCCCTTAGATTTTAAAATCCACATTTTCCAAATCATGTTTCCACATTAACAAATGTTTTATATGGTTTAAAATAAGGATCTAGAGCATGGAATGATAGGATAATAACTTTTCGTATTTAAAAAGTATTTTTAAAGGGATAATTGATCTTACCTTATTTGTAAAATTAATTTCGAAATATGTTTTAGTTTTTAAAATCTATGTAGTTTATATTATTTTTGGTTCTTCTAAAAATTCTTTACGTACTGACTTTTCATAGATGATGAAAAATGAATTTAAAATTATTTTAATGGGGGAGATGAAATTATTTCATGGTTTTCAGATTTTTCAAAATAAATAAGGAAAATTTGAAATGAAATTAAATATAATAAATTCATTTGAAAATGTTTTGGTTTGGTCAGAACTAAGAGTATTGTAACTCCAATGAGCTCCACTCATAAATTATATCTTGACTAAGATAAGAAATTAATGTATCAAATCCATTACATAGGTTTGATTAGAATCCATATCAATTTATCTACTAGATGACCAAAAAATATGTTTAGTGTGTGTATATATGTTATCATTTTTAAGAAAACCCAAAAGAGTCACACTTACTAGATGTAAAATAATTTCATACCTCAAGTATACTATCATTTAGGATTTCTATATCCATGTGGGAAATAATTAGACTTATTTCATTATTCAGATGCCGATATTGGTGGTTTAAAGATAGAGAGAAAAAGAACCTCTAGAACAGGTCACATTTATGGAAGGTTTCTAGCTTAATGGTGTAGTAAGAAAAAAAATTCTATTACACTGTCTACTCTTAAATATGAATACACAGTTGTAGGATGTTGTTGTGATCAATTTTTTTATGAAATACCCATTTCCAAACTATGGATATCAATTCCAATATTTCCTAATAAATTTTGACAACAAAAGTGCTATACACATTTCTAAGTATCATGTATCTAACCCTAGAGGAAACAATTGATGTAAGACAACAAGTTTTGAGATATCATTTTCAAAAGGGTTATATAACTGTTCAATACATTGGTACTAAATATAATATTAATGACATATTTACTAAGCCTTTGAATTCAAATAGAATAAACTACATCAATAATTTAGTATAAAGGATTAATTCTGGTTAAAATTTATTTTCTGGGACCCACCATTAGTGTTTATGCATCTTTAGTGTTTACCCACCATGGGATTTTTACCAACTATTGATGTTTTACCCCCCATTGATGTTTACTCACCATTTTCAGCTGTCTGGATGATGGTTTTTAATCAATTATTCTACTTTATATTTAAAGATTATTTATTTAATTTATTTCCATGAAATTAAAATAATATTTTTATTTATCAAATTTTGAATCCGTAAATGATATAATCTAGGGTCTTGACTAAGTTCAATGCAGGCTCACTCACTCACACCTTACTCTTAGGCCTCATCATGAAAATTTCTCCCCCGACCATTGGTGTTCCCTCGAAATCATTCAATACTCACAAGTCTTTCAATATTTTATGAGTGAAGATATCCACATAATATTCTTTGATTGACTAGAATCCATAAAATAAGTATAATGAAGAGTCAATTAGATCTATTATTAAGATTGTAAACCAACATCTTTGTAGCCATATAGTGGTTCCTGAAAATTAAGTTCATTTCCAATTGTTGATTTCTACATATTAATTTTTTATTAAAATTTTAAAATACAAGGGATGGGTATAGTGGTTATCTAACAATTATATACCCTTATATCCTCAATTAGTGCACCAGTTCACTTAGTTTATCATGTTCAGTTTTGAGGAAGACAAAGACTGGGTTATAAGTAGAATAAATGGGCACAAATTTGTTTTATATTAAAGAAAATGGGTAATATTTATGAAAGTGATTCATGATGGTGTTCCAATATACATTCATTGTATTGTTCCATGTGAATGTGATGCCTTTTTAAATGAGGATTCCTTTCAAGAGTTGACTAAATATTGAATAGTAAAAGTGACAGCTGCTAATAGGGTTGATGGTAAATTTCATCTTCTCTTCATGTTTATTCATCATATTCTATGACTATGGAAAAGTTATTTTACCACTATAGAGTATCATGATGTATAACTTTTGTGTATTATAAAAAGAGGATGAATTATTAATTTGTGAAAATAACTAATTGATCACATGATGGAGATGTGTAAGAGACCTCACAAATGAAACTCTCAAATTTGTACCAAAATTATTTTAGCCATGTTGAAAAACATGTGATAGGTTGATGGGGAAGAAGAAACATCTGTAAAATGTGCAGTAATTTTCATAATTGGGATCATTTACACAATAATGAAGATAGGTTGGAATTCCATAAAAAATGGATTGATTGTGTTGACATGTTCTATGATTATTTAAATCCTGTTGATCACCTTTACAGATCGAAGAATCATGTGGATTCTATATTGGATCCTGATGAGGTTTTCGAGTACGTAGATGGGGTAGAAGAAGATACCGGAACCTCTAGAGACGAGGAGCTTGAGATTAAATTGGATGAAGTTAATTAGTAAAACCTAGATAAATGTTATTCATCTATTTTACATGGTTCTAATTACCCTCCTAGATATCTCCCTATTTGAGAGACTCTTTTAAACGAAAGGTGCGAGGGAGAAGAAACTGATGTTTATAGTGATCAATGTTTTATGATAACTTATAAATATTCTTTATAAAATGAAATTGATGATAATGGAGAGAATAAAGAAAAAAAGGAAAAAGGGGTAGATGAAGAGTGGAATAAAGATGATATTGATGGTTGATGTGAATATGATGGTACTGGTGGCAGCATTAGTGTTAAGGATATTGATATTCTTCATGAGATTTTTTATTCTCCATGTTTATCAGTTTTCTCTATATATGAAGAGATTTGAATAATTTTTTAATATTTGTATAGAGATTCTATAGATGATTTGTAATCATCAATTGTGGGGGGAAAATCTGAAAGTCTTTTTATTTCTCATACTGACCCAATAGATGCTGACTCCGGTGAGCCTTTATTTTTGAGAAGATAGTTGTTATGTAGATATATAAAGAGAATTTGGGTATTTTACTTATACTTGATGATCTTCTTTTTATATTTTCATCCATGTTTAATGACTCTATGTTTGAGGAATTGGTTAATTATATAAGAAATGTTAGACTGGGTTTGGATTACTTAGATTTAAATGATGATTCATGTCCAAAAAATCATTGTGGAGCTATTATTAACGAATAGATGGATCCTAAGTGAACATTAGTAGAATAGATATATAAATTTGGGTAGTTGAGGAGATTTTATTTGGATTTAAATGTTATTTTTGATCTATCAGAACTTATTTTTTCACATACCATTGCCTCTCTAAACTTTCCTTCACCAGCCATTGCATTTTCTTTGTTTATTTTGTTATCTAAATGACATATAATCATTAATATATAGGATTATCTTGGATTTTCACTTTTTAGAGAAAAATAAAGAACCTATTACCACTATGTTGAGTGAGAATAATGGAAGGTAACTAATTAAGAATGTGATACATCACATTCAGACAATGATGATTCATAAAATTCAAGAAATGAAGGCAATGAACAGGAGGATACAAAATGAAATGGATTCATTGATATCTACAGTGGATGCGATGAGATATTCCTTTTTTGATTCTATGGATTATTTTATAGAGAGGGTGGATAACCTTTCATCCATGTATTTAACTTCTTGTTCTCCACATCCTTTTCTTGATTTTGAATTTGTTTTATCAACAACAATAAACTCATGAGTAGTCAAGAATTAAATGTCTCTATGGAGGTGATCCGAATAAAATACTCTTTCATGTATGTATCATGGAAAATAGGTTGGTCATGAGTCCAAATAATATGTAGGGTGATTTCACAAACACTGATGATATAAGAGTGATTTGAGGTAGGGGTGAATATTATTTTATGTATATCCTTACAGGTTGAAATATCAATATACAAGGTGGTTATCTATGGGGTTATAAAGATATTCTTGATTCTATTCTTTATGGTGTTTCTGCTTCAACATGTTCATATTCTAATTCACTCATGGGAAGATGAATATTTATGAGGTGATGTGTTGTCTCATCCTGGAGAGAGATCTCTGAAAAGATGATTTTGTAGGATCATTACATAGGGATTCTTAGTATTTATCAAGTGTTATTTTTTGCATGGGTTTTAGAACTTCTTCAGGGGTGGAATCCTCCCTCATGTGTCTAGTAAAACTACTTTAGTGAAAATTCATAATATCAAATAACCTTAGGCTCTCTAGCAGTACAATCCGATTACAATCTGCAATTTCTCATATAAGTTACTTTCCAGTGTGATTAATAGGAGGATCTACCCTTTTCTTTACTATAGGACATATGAAATTTGGAATGTATTTTTGAAAGGGAATTATATCCAAGTGGCTATTTCATTGTCCTAAGAAGAGATCAGTGACATTAATCACAAGGTCAGTGGTTCAACCATGGAAATCAATCTTGATATGGATAATGATTATGATCATGTATTGTGGAATGTTATTATCAAGGTGTTCTACCATATGAGATTTTCCCGCTGGTCCATAGATCTTATGATAACAATATTTAGCTCCTCTAGGCTCTCAATATCCTTCATAGGGAAAATTAAGAGTTTTTAGATCAATTTGTGGGACAAGAAATGATGATCCAATAACCCCAATATTTTTTCATATCACACTGTATTTTATCAATCACATTGTTAATAGATGTATCTTGAGAGGTAATGTCATTGTTTATCATTATAGGTCACATTATTGTACCATTTACCATTTAATGTTTGTGTATGAAACGGTAATCTTCACGAATGACAATAAGAGTTCAGTCTGTGGCATCAACAAAGTTCTTGGCGACTATAAGAATTGGAGTGGACATGTTAACAACTGGGTGAAGAGTAGTTCTTATATTTCTAGAGGTTGATCACATATGAGAGTATCGTCTCTCGTAAATAGTTGTCATATAAAGGAGAAGATTCCATTTGTATTACCTGGATTCCTCAATATCCTAGTGTTGGCCTCAAATTGGTCATTTAGACAAAATATTTGGAAGGATCAGTGGGGGAATTATGAATCCAAAATATATATATATTCACATATATATATACATACATATAAATATATATATCTTTTCGTGGTAAAATAACCCTTGTGAATAATGTACTCTCTTCTATTCTAGTTCATGCTCTTTTAGCTATTAAAGTCCCGAATGGATTTCTCTCTCATATTGATAGTATCCTGACCTCATTCATCTGGGGCACACATTCGTAAGGTAATAATCATTTAACTTCTTGGAAAATAATTTCTAGGACATTGAAGGAGAGGGAATAAATATTAAAAATCTATCAAATACTATTCAGTGTATGCATGAAAAATTCGAAAGGGAAGTCCTCAAGGGAAAACCCTATAGGGAAGGTTCATAGGGAATAAATTAAATGGGGATATGGTCATTCATATATGGAATACTCATTCTTTATGTTCTCTCATTCATCCTCATATTCCAATAATTCAATCCCAAAGTGAATTGATCATGGGAAGGGGGGATATTTCCTTTTTCACCACAATTAGGAAGGAATCACTCTTTGTTTCCTTGGATATCTTGTTATGTATATCACATTAAGACATTAAAAAAAAGAACAATCATCATATATTATATCCAGGATAAGTATCAATGGGATATATTTGATCTCATCAGGTTTAATGATGAACCAGATAAGTGCATATTCATAGGATCTTCATCAGGTGAATTCTTAGTAAAAAAAATTATAAGAGTAATAACATCCCATAACCAGGAGGATAGATTGGGTGATTTTTTATGGTGTATGGAGAATCCAAATAAATACAATTTTCTTGTGTGAATAATTAGGATCTGAGAATTACCCATTTATGGAAATGTAAAATGTGTACGCATAAATATTATTGCTCGGTGTTGGTACTGTGGATACCTTTAAGAGGATAGCTTTGTGCAGATGATATGTTTGTTCAATTGGGATGAAATTATTTGATCTGAACAAAAATTCAATTGGATATTACTCTTTTCAAGACACCAAAGTCCAATTTATCTATTAAAGGGGCCAACCGAACTAATCTGTCTAAGCCACTAAATCTACCCGAAGTTAATAGTGGTGTGATTTGTTTCAACCATATCCCCCATATTTTCCTCCACATGTTACCAAATTCTCGATAGAGATATTCAATAGGTTGGGAAATGTTTTATTTTTGTAAAAAGTAATAAAATACTATATGGATTCCAAAAATCATGGGCCAAGTTGTTTTAAGAAATCATTGTGCTCAAAACCACATTCCCCATTTCCTATAGAATGGATCCTTGAGCACCCCATTTGTATGTTTGAACTAGGAGAAAAGATCTATCATTTTTGAATCCCAAAGTACTCGTATCATCATATAAGAAGTTAAGTAGGCCCCTATCTTCATATGGGGTCAAGGATGAAGGTGATGTTCTACCTGAGCCTCCTCCTCCCCTTGATGGAATGCTAAATGATGGACGATCATTTCAAGGAATATACACACACATGGGAGGGATTTCAGGAACATTTTATTCTATTGGTTTGGTGTAATTTAATGTTAAATATTTCACTTATTTTATATCTTATTCCTCTTCTCATATAAATAAATTTATTTAGTATAACTAAGTGAATCTCTATTCATTTCAACATCGAATGGGTTTAGAAATCAAGTGGAAATAAGAGGTAATTCCAATTGGACAACACAAGCATCCTTTTTCTATGACACATACATGATATTTATTTATTCTCTGGTTTTCCTTTTTCTATTTCTTAGTTCGAAAACATGACAACATGATTGTTGTGTCATGGATTGCTTCTTTTTTCATTATTTTAAGAGGCGATATGGGAATCAAGATCTCGATAACCCTCATCGAAATAATTCCATTAAACCATATGAAATTTTCATAATAATTTACTATCCATGATTTTTTGTGAACATGAAATGTCCTCCATCTCTAATAATTATAAAAACACCACCTTCCATTTCCCACTATGATACTACTTAATTATGTTATTTTATTTTTAAAACTAATCTCAAAACCACCCCATATTTTAGAAATTTATTTTTAAAATACATACTCTAAACCAATAAATTCTTCTTGAGATAGAGAATAGGGTATTCCTTGGACTATAATATCATTTTAAAATCATAATCAATTTGATGTTTCATGAAAACTCATTCAGTGGGATAATTCATTATGGGGGATTTTTAAAATTTTACTTATTTTTTCACCCACCTTGTACAAGGAATATTGTTTCATGATATCTGGTTCTATGGAGATGGAGTAGTTGGTTTCCAAGAGGAGGGTATGGGAATTGGTCCACCTTGGAAAGTATTGGTGTATTTAGTAGGTGTGGAACATAGGTCCAGTGGATGAAATTTCATTCATGGGGAGAGCTATTGTCTTCAGAACTCAATGTCTCTTAGTTGATATGATCTATATATTCATGAACTGGAAAGAAGAACCACTTATTAGACCACTCTTAGTTGGTAGAACCTCTATCAACTCACTTGTGAGAGTCAACCGGGTCTTTGGGTTCAATATTACCACCATTATATCTATCCCAATCTCCACAAGGATTATTTTTATAGCATGGGAGTCATTAGGAGTGGCGGTGGTGGTATGATTCAGGGTACATGGGGATATGTCATTATTACGTTCACATAATTCTACAGTTTTGGGGATTCTCTTAAGGCTGAATCAATGGTCATCGACACATGAATTCTATTATGAAAGAAAATGAATATTAGTTTGGTGGCAGTTGATATGGACTCCATAACACTATATAATTCCTTACATGGAATTGGTACTATACCAGTGTTAATTTCATATTTTATTTATCGATTCATATGTTATAAGTATAATAAAACAAAGGTCTTTCAAATCTGGCATGATAGAAACATATTTGCAGACATTCTCGCATTAAGGTTCGGCCATGGGAAAATATTTACATGATTTTTGAGCATGAGTTGCCAAAAAATGAAGGGGTTAACATTTTGGGAGGTGATGTACATAGCCTATACTATTTCTGGCCTCCTTAATTTTCTGGTAGTATTTTTCTCATATTTATTTTGGTTTGTGTATTATATTTGAGGAAATACATTTTTTTGGAAAATAAAATATGATGATTTTGTTTCACGTGATGTACTTGACATCCCCAAGTATTTTTTGACGAATGTATGGAATACCAGTGATCATGTACATATGATGTATAAATAATATATGATGGATATGAAATCTAAGAGAGACACAATTACAAAGGCTATAATGAATTACCTTTCAAGGATTTATACTAAACATGAGCTCTACTTACATTTTCAATTCTATAATAAGAACCTCATGATGACTCCGGTTACTCAAGCTTTGAATGAACAGGTGAATTAATTGAATGCGATGATCCCATTTATGAAGTTGTTTATAGGAGAGAAAAAAGAACATTTTTAGTTCTATGAAAAGAGGTTGAAATATTATTATGGACATCATAAATATGATAAATCCATTTCTTCATGTTTCTAGAACCATAGTGGTGGCTCTATATGTTGTTCTAATAACTAATCATGTCACACTTTTAGCCTCTGATCCAATGTTTTTCAGACCATGTGTTACCCGAAATCCCAATGCACCCTTACCTTCTTGTTTACATCCCTTTATTTTTACTCCTACAGAATCTATCTAGTATCTTAGTCATATTATTATAATAGAAACTTCTTCTCTACCTACTTTTCCAATAGCCAGACCTACAGTTACCTTAGCCTCAACTGGTGAACCTTATTTTTATGATAAGGGGAATGAAAAAATTCCACTTCAAAAGAAATGATATCTGCCATTTAGACTTTGATAGGTATTTTCGTATAGATTTTTTTTGTATCATTCTGTATTTAATTAATATTTTTTAATCGAAATTATATTATTATTTATAATCTATTTCAATTAATATCCTATATTATTTTTACATTTTTATAATCCCAAAAGGGGGATAATAAATCTATATCATGCTATTTATTTAATCTTTTTACCGTATGCTTTTTTATTTAATTTAATATTTTGTATCATAACCTCTTTTATATCGTCTATTTTAATTATCTATGGAACTGCTTACTATTTAAAAAACTTTGAGAAAATAAGTTGTTTTATTAACTATATATAATATTATTTGATACTTAATATCTTTGATAAAATTATTATGAAACACAAATAATATATTTCTGATGGGATATGATGATCTATTTTAACACCATCGTTTATTCTATATAAGTTTTACAATAATTCCTTGACTTATGATCATCAAAAAGGGTAATATTGTTGGAATATTTTCTTTAATGAAAAAAAAATCATGTTTCTAGAAATATTAATGTGTTTTATGCTTTATTATAGCATTTTATAATATTTAGATGTTTAGAGAAATTTTGGATATGTGTTGGAAAGAGACACCATTAGAATATACACACCTCTAGAGATAGATATTAATCATAGAAAAATAGTCGTCATGTCGAAAATTTGGTTTAGTGTCGAAAAGACCTACCTCCAAATCTAATTTATCATGGAATATGACCTATCATCATACATTACCAACAATGAAGAAATTTGGAAAGGTGATGAGATAAATCAATATTGATAATAGTCAATGTTGATACATTTCACAACTGAGATTAGCCATCGTTGACCATGAACAACTATCAGCCTGAATCACTACCAGCCAATGTCACCTCTAGAGTTTCCTCACCAATCAGAATATTCATTATCAATATTTATATGTATTTTGAATTAAATATATCTAATGTGTATATTATCCAATTTAATGTTCAGAATTATGTTTAATGGTCATTTTTAAACTATTATAGGGATGCATTAATGTTTGTGTAAGTCCTTTTCTAAGGACCCCACCTTAAACATTGCTTAATCTGGAATTAAATTAATAATTCACATTGAGGATATTTTCAGGATTTGTGATTTATAGAATAAGGTCATAACATACATATAATAACTTGATTATTACTTGTAGACACATCTACTCAGTTTCCATTTTTTCACAAAATAAAAACACTTCAAACAAGAGAGAGTCATGTCAAGTTCCATGTTTTAGACAGCATGACTTTTCCATGATCACATCTTTGACCCAATTCTACTTTATATCCAATGAAAAACATTTCAAAAACATGGTATTGGCATACAAATCTCAATAAGGGATACATAAATAAGTAAAACTGTTAGTTTATCAAATCAACAAGTAAACCATGAATATTATATCATAAGTAATACTTTTCACCTTTATGAAGTAGTCAATACTCTCCACTAAATAAAAGATCATTGCTTACCCTTTTGTAACCAAATGATTAACATAATACCCATATAGAGAACAAATAACATATAAAGGTTACTTGGGACAGAAACATTCTTAAATGGAATATCCATACAGTCTACTTCCACATATATCACTAAATTTAATATCCATACGGCCGACATCCATACACATTGAATTGGAGGTTATAACAAAACTACCCATCCTGGTTTATCACGAAATAACCTGAATTTTGTTTTATCATGTAATCACTAATAAAATGTCTAAGTACCATTATAAATTAATAAATCATAACACAAATATAAAGGGATGATAACATTTCTACATTTTAATCACAATATATCATTAAAATATACTAACATAACAAATCCATTATCAAAACCATTTTCAATACCAAAAAACGTAAAAGGTTATATGGTATTTATTTTTCTTTTAAAAACATTTTGGGTTGTCAAGTAAGACAAAGATCAAATAATACTCATGACAGCAAAAAAGGCCATTGTCACCGCTAATGTTAAAAACACATTATTTTTTGTTTTTTACAAAAACGCCTAGTTGAAAAATATTCCCTTTGAATGAAATGAAATGTCAAAGGGTTTTATTTATCATATAGAAGAAAGTCATGTATAAAAACATTCCTCAATGAAATGAGATTGAGATGAAGTCCCTTACCTCATGTCCAACTTGACATGTTCATTCATTAATATCCAGAATAATAAACTAAAGTTAATTTATTATCTATTAATAACCTTTTTCAAGTTTATTATTCCATTTGTAGCAATTATTACCATTTTATAATCAGTATATAATCATTTATGTTAATAATAGTCATTTTGTCGATGTTTGGTACTTGAGTCAATAATGGACTTCATATAATTTCATTTTGTTCATGTGGTCAAAATTACATTATCTCCAGAATTATATTTATGATTTAGATATCACATATATTATATATATCCAGTATATATATGTATTTATATTATTACATAATATTTAGAGATAATAAATGAAATTCACCGTTCATGGAGACGCTAAGCCGTACGTACGCATGAACGATACTTCCATTTCTATTTCATATTGTAATGGAATGAAAACATAATGATACATAGGTATTTTATAATTCCAGTATACTATCATATATAATTTAATTAACTCCATCTTTTATAGGTCCCACATATGGTATGAACGAGTCATAACACTTTGAGGGGGCAGTAGTCCGCACTTCTTCAAATGAAATTATCACATTTACCCATAATGGAATCCATAAACGTATAATATAAATGAAAAATAAGGAAGAATAGAGACAATATAAATATAATTTATATCACATGTAAATAAATTTCCATCTTAATGGCCACCATAAATGGTGGTAGGAGAAAATTGAACAATCATCGTTTCGTGAGGCAGTAGTTCGCCGTCCATAGAAACAATATGTTCTTTACCCCTTAGATGGAGGTGTGTGGATGTTTATTTCGAATCCATATCATAAAAAATCCTAGTTTATTTAGGATACTGGTGTAGTTATAAAATAATGGAATAAAAAGAGTTTAGGTGGTTGGAGAAGTAAAATAAAACCAAAGAACATAAGAGAAGATGTTACCTTTAAGTCAGGTAACTCCCTTTGGTTTGAACCAAAAGGGTTTTTTGAATTTCTTTATGCATATTGTAAGGCTCCTACGAGGAGTAGAGGGATATTGAGAGACTATTTGGGAAGAGGGTGGATGAGAAAAGGGGATTTATAGGTGCGGGTAATGGGTTAGAGGTGAGGTCTTTTTATAAGGGGGAGGAAGGGATCTTTAGGAAAGAGTGACAATATTAATTTATTATATAATGATTTTTAGTTTCTAAAGGTCTGAAACTAATTAAAGTATAATATAAGATGACTCATGGTATAATTGAAATTATCCAATAATAATTGGACTTCTTTTTAATGTTGTTTTAATCATTATTATATTATTTATTTAAATCATTTATTTATGTGGTAAACACTTCATCATTATGGTGTCATCAATAATTTTATTTATTTATTGTATAAAAATTATAAAAAATACAATGATGTGGGAAATATTTCAATCTTTTAAAAATTACATAGAGTTGAAGATATAACTTATATATCCCCATGTAATAATTAATTTACTAAAAGAAATTTGGTTATGACATTTTTGTATTTACATTAAGTTAATTAAAATAAAGTGTCATTATTACTCTTAAGTGGCTCCATGGGGTCCCAAAATCGTCCCATGTATTCCCATGGTTTTCCATGACTTATAAAATAAGATAAATACATGTGTTAAGATAATTTTTTATTATTATGATATTCTTTTTATCTTGAATTACCCTATTTATCTTTAACCACGGTAAATAAAAGTCAAATGTAACTATTCGCCAAAAATTATTTTCATCTTATTGAACCACATTTTACATAATAATAACAACCATCTATGTCGTATTTTATAAATTCAATTCATATAAGCAGTAAAATTTTATTTAAATGAAAATAGTCAGTTTTTTAACAACTAATTAGTGGTTTCACTATTCCTCAAAAATTGTTGTTTTTCAGGAAAATACAAATATTTCAGCCTAAGCTATATTTTATATTATAAATTCAAAAATGATTTCTATTTTAACAAATTAAAAACATAGAAGTTGGATTAATTAATTTAAAATTAATTCCAGTTTTCAAAATTAAAAGTGTGCTTTTAAGAAATATAAACTATCAAAAGATTGACAATTTATTATGTCAAATTTCAAATTAAAATTACTTCTAATGACCAAAATTGGATTAAATGGTAAAAATATATTCTAATTAAACTTTAAGTCCAATTAAAAATATAATCTAACCATATTAATAGATTATTTTAAATGGAATTTTTGAATTTAAAAATAGTATTTTTAACTACTCGTTAAAAAATGAATTTTATCAGAAAAAATACAAAATTTTACCAAAACTTTATTTTGATGTCCCGATTTTAAAGAAGAATTTTATTTCTTAAATAGAACAAATAATGGTAACAAAAACTAGATTTAAATAGGTTTCCCCATCAAATGGAGGTAAATGAACCTTTTAAAGTAAATTATGCTTAAAATCAGATTCATTCACATTTTAAGCCTCTAACTTTTGATGGACAATTTTAAAGACATTTAAAAAACTTGTATAATCATATTGTAGTACGTTCTATTAATTACTACCAATACAACGAATATGCATTAACTACCATTTAAAATAATAATATTATATTGTTAGTATGAAATGTAAGATTTCAAAGAAACCCGTTGTTGCATATTGGGTACGCCATCGAACATAACACCACCTTTAAAGTAAAATTAATATTTAATTCACAAATATTAATAAATATAAAAATTTATTATTCTTTATTTACCTCGGATTTTATATCCTTCCCCCTTTTGTGAATTTCATCCCCGTATTTCTATTCATTTATCAAATAATTGGGGGTATTTATCCCTCATTTCATTTTCATATTCCCAATTTGCCTCTTCAACCATATAATTTTCCCACAAATCCGTTTCCTGGTGAATTACCCTATTCCGGAACACTTGCTCCCTTCGATCAATAATATGGACTAGTTATTCCTCATAAGAGAGATTCTCTTCCAACTAAACTTCCTCTGGGCTCAAAACATGGGATGTATCTGGCATATGCTTCTTCAATATTAAAAAATAAAAAATATTGTGTACCTGGGATAAACTAGGAGGTAATGAAAATCTATAGGAAACTGAACCAACTTTCTGTAGGATTTCATAGGGTCCAATGAGCCTCTGACTCAACATTACCTTCTTACCAAAATGCATTACACATTTCCATAGAGAATATTTGAGGAAGACATGATCACCTAACTCAAAAGAAATATCCTTCCTCAGGTTATCTGTATGATTTTATTCTTGCTCTAAGTTGTTCTCATGTGCTTCTAAATCAAATGAACTTTATTTCCATATCTTCTACCAATTCTAGTCCCATAACTTTCCTTTCACCTACTTCATCCCCAAAATTTGTAGTTCGAAACCGCTTCTCATATAATGCCTCAAATAGAGCCATATGTATATTGGAATGAAAACTATTATTATAAGAAAAATAAAGCAAAGAAATTTGTTGGTCTCAACTTCCCTGGTAATCCAGTGAACAAACACATAGCATATCTTCCAATGTCTGAATTGTTCGTTCTGACTGCCCATCTAATTGTGGTTGAAAATCAATACTGAAATTTAATTTAGTACCCAACGAATTCTGATGGAATTTCCAAAGTATAGAAGTAATCCTAGGATCATGATCAGATACAATTGAGAGGGGAACTCCATGCAACATAACTATCTCTTTAACATAGAACCGAATCAATTTGATATAGAGACAAAGCATCTCGAATAAGAAGGAAATGAGAAGATTAGTCAATTGATCAACAATAACCTAGATTGCATTATAACCTCATGATGTATTTGGTAATCCCACAATAAATTCCATGGATATATATTTTCCCATTTCCACTCTGGCACCGGTAAAGACTAAAAAATCTCTTTTGGGAACTACCACTATACTTTAACCTGTTGACAAGCCAAACTCTTCACAGTAAATTCAGAAAAATCTATATTCATTTCTTCCCACCAGTAATACTCTTGATGATAATTTTACATCTTAGTACTACCATGATGAACTGAAAATAGAGAACTAAGAGCTTCACATAACAACTCATTCTTCAGCTGTGAATCACAAGGAACACATAATCGCTTTCCCAATCACAATACACAATCATTTTCAATGTTAAAATCAAACAACTAACCCTTATGAACCAACTTTACCTTTTTATACAACTAATTGTCTTCCTTATACGCTTGCATAATTCTTTCTGATAGAGATGATTTCATAGTCACCCAAAATAAAACATATGAATTTCCTATACCAACAATTTCTATTCCAAAGTGTATCAACTAAAAAACCAAAGGATCTCATTCCAAACGCATCATGGTTAATGTAGCATTAATTTTTTAATCAAAGCATCAACCACTTTATTTTGTTTTCCCGAATGGTAATTGATCGTGTAATAATAATCCTTGATTAATTCTAGACTTCTCATATGATTCGCGTTTAATTATGTCTTAGTGAATGTATACTACAATATTTTTTGATCAGTATATATTTCACACTTCACTCCATAAAAATGATGCCTCCAAATATTAAATGGTAAAAAACAGTAGCTCATTCCCAATGGTGTGTAGGGTAATTTAACTAATGAGGTTTCAACTGATGTGAAGCATAAGAAAGTACCTGATCATTATGCATAATGAAAAAACCTAGTACTTTCAACGAATCATAACTATAGATAACAAATTCACCATCTCTAGAAGGTAATGCCTAAATAGGAGCATTCACTAATCTCCCTATCAATTCCTCAAAACAATCATCACATTCCGTTTTCCAAATAAACATAACAACATTTTGAGTTAACATAGTCATTGGACTAGATAACCATGAAAAATTGTCAACAAAATTATGGTAATAACCTACAAAACCAAGAAAACTAAGAATATGAGTTATATTTTTTGGTCTTGGCCACTCTTTAATAACGTTTGTTTTATATGGATCAACTGGTATGCCATTTTTTGAAACAATGTGACCTACGAATGAAATTTGTTTTAAAAAAAGCTGAATTTTCTGAATTTTATGTATAGTTTCATTTCATTTAGGGTTTTCAGAAAAACACTTAAATGACTTTTAAGCTCTTATTTACTTTTATAATAATCCAGAATATCATCAATGAACACAACCAAAAACCTATCAATGAACTCAAGGAAAATTATATTCATAAGCTCAATGAATATAGTAGGTGAATTTTTTAAAAGAAAAGATGTAACTAAAAATTCATAATACCCATATCTAGTATGAAATGCAGTGTTCGTAATGCCTTCTTCCTTTACTTTAATCTGATGGTACCCCAACCTCAAATCAATTGTCGAAAAATACTATTCTCCCTAAATCTGATCAATAATATCATCGATATCAGGTAAATGATACTTTTTCTTAACATTGATGTCATTCAATGATTTTAAAATCAATGCAAAGTCTTATTGAACCATCTTTATGTTTAAAAAAGAAGACAAGAACACCCCATATTTATGTGCTAGGCCAAATGAAATCTTTATCATATAAGTCCTATAATTTAGTCTTTATCTCTAACATTTCAATTAGAGCCATTCGATAATGGGGTTTTGAAATTGGATTAGAATTAATAACTAAGTCAAAATAAATTCAACTTCCCAATAAGGTATTTTACCAGCCAAATCATCATGAAAAACATCAAGATACTCATTTACCACTGGTACATCATTAATCTGAACAATTTTTTGGTTTTCAAAAGTATGTGAAAGGTAACATTCATTTTTGTCATTTACTAGTTTCTTAGCTTCCTGATATGTTATCAAATATAAGGGTTCATTTTTGTACCCAAACTGAAAATATTTCTGAAAATAAACCTCTTCAACTCTACAGTCAATATTATCATGATAAAAATATTGAAAATCTATGCCCAAAAAAACATCAAACTCTACTAGAGTAAAAATACTTAGGTTTGCAGGTATTTTATTTCCGCACATAACGAGAGAAAGTTTCTTATAATTTCTTTTTATCTCAAAATTTCCTCCAGGTGTTTTTACCATATGATCAGTATTCATATCTTGAGATTGAATTCACAATTTACTAGAAAAAAATCTCAGAAATGAAAGAGTGTGTAGGCCCTGAATCAAACAACATGTTTGCATAATATGAAAAAACAAAAAGTGTACCTGATACTACTTCATTTGATGGCCCAACATCTGCTGATGTAGATAAAAAGGATTTCACCACCCCTTTCTATTTGTATTATTACTTCTTTCCCATAGTTGAGTTCTTTAGTAGACGCTCATTTGCATAATGACCCATTTCATTGAACTAAAATCTTTTTACCAATGGCTTTTCATTGATTTCTTGATCATCTTCCTTAGAGTTACGAGCAATATGACCTGGATTACCACACCAGAATCTCTTTCTAAACATTGATAAACATTCTCCAAGATTCCTTTTACCACACTTCCCACAGGATGAATATTTAGTTTTCATTCTTCAATGATTCTTGATTAATTCTTTCCCTTTTTTTACCAGATGGACCTCTTATTCTGTTGTTTGTCAAAGAACACTTGATAATCGGCAAACTCCATTTCCACCTTCTCCATAGATCGAACATGTTTTTCATAACTTTTTTTAACTCATGAGAGGCTAATGTTCATTGATATCATGGCTATAGTCCTGAGTAAAATAGATTTATCTTACTATTAAGATATTGAATGAAATTTGGAGCATACCTTGCCAATCGAGTGACCATTCCTTTGTAAGCAGGAACTGAGTCATCCTCCTGCCTTAATTCCAAGAATTGTTTTTCCATCCTAAGTAGAACCACGTTAGGAAAATGTATCTCAAGGAACGTACCATTGAATTCATCCCAATCAAGAGCAGAAATATCCTCACTATCCCTGATATTTTTCACCATCGACCACCACTGATCAGATTCCCCTTCAATATGATAAACAACGAGACAAAACTTTTGATGTTTTGAACCCACCATAACATCAAAAAAAATTCCAATGCTTTAATCCACCATTCATCTAGCATAGGGTTAGATGATCTTCCAAATTATAGGGGATGATGTGTAATGAAATGATCCACTACTAATATATTATTTTGTGGTTGATTCTGATGATATCTTTCATGGATACCACCATCATTTATAGCCCGAGTCAAATGATCCATCACTGCAAAAAACTTTTCGGTTCTGATTCCGACCATCCCAGGTTGATGATTTGGAAGGTTCTATTCCTTCTGATGTCATCCCAACATAGTTTCATTGTTTCCTTTACGGAAAACCATTCTGAACACAAAAATATTTTAGGCGAAGCAACATGGTAATCTGTAAATTCTATATCATTCCAATATTAACATAGATTAATTTATGGATATTAATTTAACAATACCCAAACTCCTAAAGATATCTAAATTGAAATATGATACCAACTATAAGTACCTAGCCTTAATCATTGCATAATCTTGTATTAATTTAATAATTAAAATTGATGATATTTTCGGGTTTATAACTTTAAAGAATTTGGTCATAACATATACATAAAAACATGAATATTACATGTAAACACATCTACTCAGTTTCCATTTTTTCCTCAAAATAAAAACTCTTGAAAAATAATATTCACGTCTTGTTTCATTTTTTAGACTGCATGGCTTTTCCTTGATCCCATCCATGACCCTATTCTACTTTATTTCCTGTGAAAAATATTTCAAAAACATTGGATGAACATAAATAGCTCAGTAAGGGATACACAAAGAAGGAAAACAGTTAGTTTTTCAAAAAAATAAGTAAAACATGAATACATTATCATAAGTAATACTTTTCACCTTTAATAAGTAGTAAATAATCTTCACATAATAAAACATCATTACTTACCCTTTTGTAACCAAAGGATTTCCATAAAACCCATATAAAGAACACATAATATATAATGGCAACTTGGGACATATACATTCTTAAATAGAATAACCACACAGTCAGCTTCTAAGAATATCACTAAATGGAATTGCCATATAGCTGACTTCCATACCTAGTGCCTTGGAGGATATAACTTAACAACCCATCCTGGTTTATCCCGACACCACACATTATTTGGTTTATCTGGTAACCACCCATCAAATTTCCATGTACAAATCATGAATCATAAAACAAATATAAAGGAAAGATAACATTTCCACATTTCAATAAAAATATATCATTTAAATATACTAACATAAAAAATTCATTATCAAAGATATTTTCAATAAAAAATATGTAAAACAGTATATTGTTTTTATATTCCTTTTAAAAACATTATGGCCAGTTAAGGAATCCAAATATCAAATAATACTCACAGTGGCGGAAAAGGTCGTTGTCACCGCTTACGTGAAAAAGAACCATTATTTTTTGTCATTTAGAAAAACGCATCATTGAAAAAGATTCCCTTTTAATTAAATGAAAAATCAAAATATTTTATTCAACGTATAAAAGAAATTTGTGTATAAAAATATGCCTCATTGAAAGGAGATTTAGATGAAGTCCTCTACCTCATGTCGAACATGACCTGTTCGTTCTTTAATCTCCCGAATAATAAACTAATGTTAATTTCTACTGTCTTAAGAACCTTTTTAAAGTTTATTATTCATATTATATCACTAATTACCTTATAATAAACATTATATTATCATTTTAGTTAATTAGAGTCATTTTGTCGTTGTTTGGTACTTGAGTAAAAAATAAGCTTCTTATAATTACATGTTGTTCATGTTGTCAAAATGACATTATGTCCATGATAATATTGATGATTTAGATATAAAAAATATCATATAAATCTAATATATACATATATTTAGAATAGTACAAAGCATTTGGAGATAAGAAATGAAATGTACCATTCATGGAGACGGTATGCCGTACGTACACATTAACGCTACTTCCATTTATATATTGCATTATAATGGAATGAAAACATAATGATACATAGGTATATTATAACTCCAATATAATATCATATATAATTTAATTAATTACATCTTTTATACGTCCCACGTATGGTATGAAAGAGTTATATCACTTTGAGGGGGTGGTAGTCAGCAATTCCTCAAAAAACATTATCTCGTTTACCTTTAATGGAAACAATAAAGGATGGATGTAAATGAAAAATACAGAAGTATATAGATAATATAATTATAATATATATCACATGTAAATATAGTGACATCGTAGTGGCCACCATAATAGGTGGTAGGATAAGAATGAACAATCATCATTTCGTGAGGCAATAGTTTGTCGTCCACAGAAACAATGTGTTCTTTACCCATAAGAGGGAGGTGTGTAGATTTTTAGTTAGAATCCTTCTCATAAGAACATCCTAGTATATTGGGGATACTGTTGTTTTATAATATAATGGAATAAAAAGTGTTTATGGGGTTGGAGAAGCAAAATAATACCAAAGAACTTAAGAGAAGATGTTGCCTTTAAATCGGGTAACTCCCTTTGGTTTGAACCAAAAAGGTTTTTTTGAAGTGCCTTATGCCTAAGGTAAGGCTTCTAGGAGAAATAGAAGAATCTTGGGAGCTTATTTGGGAAGTTTTGGGATGATTCAAGGGGCTTTATAGGTCTGAGTAATGGGTAAGAGGTGATGGATTTTTATAAGGGGGAGGTGAGGCTCTTTAAGAGAGTGTGAAAATATAATTTTATTATATAATGATTTTCAGTTACTAAAGGTCAAAAACTAATTAAAGTAGATGATAAGATGACTCATGGTCTAAATGAAATCATCTGATAATAATTGGATAGGTTTTGGATATTGGTTTAATATTTATAGTAATATTTATTTAAATCATTTATTAATGAGGTAAACACTGCATCATTATTGTGTCAAAATTAAATTTATTTATTTGAAGTTGAAAAATTCTAAAAAAAGACAATGATGTAGGAAATATTTTTGAAATTTAAAATAAAATTTATAGTCTAAGGGATAACTTATATAACCCCAAGAAAAAATTAATTTACTAAAAGATATTTGTTTATGTCATTTCTGCCTTTACATTAAGTTAATTAAAATAAAATGTAATTATAACTCTTATGTGGCTCTATGGGGTCCCAAAATCGACGCAAGGGTTCCAATGGTCGGCCATTACTCATATAATAAGGTTGGGGCAAGTGTTAATGTATTTTTTTTATTATTATGATATTTTTTTATCTTCAATTAACCTCTTTCCCTTAAACCGTTGTAAATAAAAGTCAAAAGTTACTATTCATCAAAACTTATTTTCATATTATTGAACCTCTTTATGAATACTAATAACAAACATGTATAACATATTTTATAAATTCAATTAACAGAAGCAGTAAAAGTTCATTTAAATGAAAAATTCATTTTTTAACTACTACTTAGTGGTTTCACTTTTCATTATAAATTGATGCTTTTCAAAAAAATACCAAAAAATAAGTCTAAGATATATTTGATTTTAAAATTTCAAAAATGATGTTTATTTTACCATATTTAGAAATTATATGTTGGATAAATTAATTTAAAATTATTTCCCACATTCAAAACAAAAAAAAAGTGTGTTTTTATGAAATATTAATTATCTAAAGATTGACACTTGTTTATGTCCAATTAAAAATTGAAATAACTTCTAATGACCAAAAATGTATTAAATGGTAAAAATATAATATAATTACACATTAAAACCCATTAAAAAGATAATCTATCCATATAAATAAATTATATTAAAATCCAATTTTGAATTAAAATATAGTATTTTTCACTATTCATTAAAAACGAATTTTATCAGCAAATTTCACAAAATTTTACCCAAAGTGAATTTTGATGAACCGTTTCAAAAAAAGAATTTTATTTTTCAAAAAGAATATATAAAAGTGACCAGGAACCATATTTAAAGAGGGTTCACCATCAAAAGTTGGTAAATCAACCTTTTAATGTAAATTATTCTTAAAATTAGATTCATTCACATTTTAAGCCCTATCTTTTATTGCATAAATATAAAAATATTTTGAAAACATTATAATCATATTGTAGTTAGTTCTGTTTATTCCCTCCAATAAAATGACTAGGCGTTAACAACCATTTAAAATAATGATATTATATTGTTAGTATGCAATGTATGATTTCAATGAAATCCATTGTTGCGTATCGGGTACACCATAAAACATAGAAACCCCTTTAAAGTAAAATTAATATTTAATCACAGATATTAATAAATATAAATATGTATTATTCATTATTTACCAGGGATGTTACACATTTAATATGAGGAGTAGAGGATCTGAAGAATTGTTCCTGTATTTTTTTGATATATTAGGAATAAGAATACCTCATGAGATAATAGAGAATATAAAATAGATTTTAATCAATTAAATAACTAGGAAATTATGTGAAGTGGATGAATTGATCAAGGTATTTTCTTGAAGAATTCTTAACTTCAACTGAATAAGAAAGATTGGGGCCTATAGAAAATCCATACCATTTTATAAAGATAGAAAAGGAGAGATTATGACACTCAATATAACATTATATTTATAAAAAATTACTTGAACTCCTTTTTAAGCTATATACAAGGTGTCTTAATATTTAGAGCACATAAGACTGAGAAACACTACTGTCTCAACCCTCTTACATTCTCCTTTTGGTTGTTTCATCTACATTTTGATGAGTGTTTGATTTACTCATTTTTTGAACACACACTATCATCTATACGTTAATTGGATGATACATAATATCTTCTCTACTCTATAAATGTTTGACCACATGTTGTAGTAGAGGTCCCTTTGTGGAATGTGCTTATTTTATTTCCATGGTCTTAATTGAAGAAGTCCTCTTGTGTCTTGGACAACTAGTTAGCTGTTGTATATTCTCGATCTAGGTTGTGGATCAAGATAATTTTATATAATTGTCTTGGTAGTAGGTGATTTCCATGTGGAGTGTATTATGTCTCATATTGATACTAAACCTATTTTATTTATTCTGATTTTTTTTGGTTTTATTCCATTTCTATCCTCTAAACTGAGTTTATCTAAATCTATAAACAAAAACATTACATTTATAGTTAGTCTTAATTATTTTTGATATATGATTTTTATTAAGTCAATTAATATAGAAAAATAATTTAATATTCATATATTATTTTACATAATACCTAATCACTCTTTTAGAAATAATTTAAAATATCATAACTATTACAGATCTACTATTTTTATTAATTTTGAATATTTAAACCTAACGGGGAGATTTTTTTTAAAATTGTTTTAATAGAAAATTTTATTGGGTTCTCAATTAAACCCCCTCTTTAGGTACACACTCTGACCAATAGTTTTAGAATAAATGAAGTGTGTGCTTTATTCTAAAAGGCACCCAAATATGATGGGTACTGATGATGATCGGCAACAATAACCTCTTAATCCTAGAGATAAATGTAAATTTCACGTGATCACTATTTTGGATAAGTTGTATGATGACAACATGGTTAAAGATACACTTAAAATTAACTCTAAAACTGCTAATGTGTTATGTGATTCTGGATCAAACCACTATTTTATATCTCAATATTTTTTGAAGGGTATCATAGTACCAAAGAAATGGATGTTGAGTTAGTTTTAAAAATCCATAATGGAAAAAATATCACATCATAATTTTATGATAAATCTATAGTTGATGTTTTTTGGAATGTGTTTCCTTAAAATATTATAATTCTTCTGACACAATAATGTGATTTTATTTTGGGAATGTATTGTCTTTCTTTACATTAATCCCACATTAATTTCGAATAAAGGGGAGTTATGTTTGATGCATCAAACAAACATATGATTTTATATCATTATAATGAAAAAATAATCATCTGATTGAAATTTCATCCATTAAATGGTTCATTATTCCTATTAAAAATGTGTATTTATCATATATGGTTACAGAGAATATCAACATCCTAGGTATACATATTATGCGAGAGTTTACTGAATTTTTAGAAGAATTTAGAGGTATACATTTGAAAAATGAATTTGAGTTTTCAATATAAGTCATACATGGGACTAAAATTATTTCTAAACTATATATATAATTTCCATGAATGAGTATCAAGAATTAATGAAGAATATCCATGATAAAATTGACATTGGATTAATTTTGTTATGTGTATCGCCTTAGGGTGCACCATAATTTTTTGTTAAAAATAAAGATGGATCAGTGAGACTATGCATTGATTATCTAGATCATAACAGGATCACTATTAAGAACAAGTATCCTCTATCCTGTGTTGATGAATTGTTTTATATTTTTTTATAGATTTCATTATTTGACATTCAAAGAGGATATACCAAAGACAACATTCTATAAAAGGCATCAATGCTATGAATTTATAGTTATATCAATTGGTCGCACTAATTCCCCCATTATTTTCAAGTATTTAAAGAATAATGTTTTTGGAGAATACCTTGATTAGATTATTGTAGTAATTTTATAAGGAATTATTAAATATTAAATGATAAAATAATAGCAGGATGATCACTTAATGAATCTGATGAAGACCCAGAGGAAAGAGAATATGTATACAAAATCTTCTAAGTGTGAATTTTGGATTTGGTAAATTTAATTATTGGGTCATATAATCTCATATGTGGGTATATTTTTAGACCCTTCAAAGATAGAAGTTATTGTACATCAGCCTATACCATCATCTATGATCGAGATCGATATTGTTCATAGTTTGGATGTAAATTTTTGATTCATGGTAGAAAATATTTCATAACTATCGAATCCACTGACCATGATAACTCAGGAGAATTTTATGCACATAATTTAAATTAAATTTCATTAATTTGTAGGTATTGAATTCGATGAAATGAATTATATTTTTAGAATCATCGGGTTCATATTTTATAAATATTCCCATTTAGATTTTGGTCAATATATATCATAACCGTGCTAAACATTATTACATTGGTAGAGGGTAAATCGAGTTAATATAGGTTAAAATTAAGTGGTGAGGCAATAATTGTTCATTCAAATTTTGGTATTATTAATTTAATTAATCCTTTTTAAAAAAAATCTAGAAATATTTGAGTTTAATGAGAAAATTATCTATAAAAATGACCTAGATAATATTTAGATTAATTAATGTTAAAATACATAACTCGCTTTTATTTAATATCTCATATGTATAAAAAATGAAAAAATTATGTTCTGAACTAATAGGAGTGTCCATTTTGAACATAGTTAAATTATTTTCTAAATTAGATTTGTTGTCATTTTTTATTAATTATATAATACCCTTAATTTCTTATGAACCACCAATGTTGTATTTCTCCGTTTAATAAAATAATTTGATAAATGATTATAAAAATATTAAAAATCATATAATTTTGAAGATTTAATGATTAACATAAATTTTAATGATATATATTACATATTATATATGTTTTAATGAATTATATTTTAATTACCCCTTTGTATTTATGTAGTTAACGTTAAATTAATTTAATAGTGTTTTGAATGGCATTAATGATATTTTATAATAATTAATTTTTTATTAAAAGATATAAAATAAAAAAAATACAATATTCAGTAAGCATTATGGGATATGGTTTTAAAGATAAACCATGTTCCATTTATTAGTGGTTCTTTATTTTATAGTAACAATATTAACCATAAAAGGGTAGAGAACATTAATATTATAGGAATTGTAAAAAGGCTTAATATGGTGTCAAAACATAATGAAATGGAAAATAATGTGATCAAAAAAAAATAAAAATTTTACTTTTATGATATTATTTTGACTAATCCTCATATTATATTTGAATTTTATTAATTATAATCGATTTTTAAATAAAAATTAATCTATATTAATTAAATATTTTTTGAAATTCCAATACTGCACCTCCCTGTAATTATAAAGGGGATCCCCCTTTCTCTTCTTCACACTGCTTTTAGACTTATATCATAACAAAATATACCAATTAATTCTATAAAATTTCATAGTAACATTCTATAGGTTTCTTTATTCCAAAAATACTGACCCTAGAGCCCATTATAGGAGATATATAGGAGTCATTTCAAATAATAGGTAATCACCTTATCTGATCACTTTCTATTGAATTATTCTTTTAACTCCTCGAAATATATTATATTATTCAGAAAATAAAACAATTTATCATCCTTAATATAATTAAATTTTATTATTATTATGAAAAAAATCATACACCAACATTCCCATCCAATTGGAAGTGATGTTATTTATTGTGCGTACCTATGACTCACCATGTCAACAATGAAGTAAAATTCATTTTTCATCAATATATTTTATGGATCGGTATTATGATTGTAACACCCAAAGATTTTAAGGGATAGATTCCTTTTATATTCTTTAATTTCTTATATTTAAGCTACTCCAATATTATCTTGAAGTATAAGAAACACCGTATTATCTTACAATATACTCAACACTATTATTCGCTTGTGTTACACACAAGAGATACCTTCATCGATAGCTTGCGTTGTACGCTATACCAAGTTACACTAAACAATGATATATTGTTAAAATATTATAATGGGATATATAATAGCTGTTATGAATTGTATTAACTAGAGTTTTTATTTTATGTAACATTAAAATTCATATTATTTAATTTCTAGAAATGATATAAAAATAAGTTCATTTTTTGGAATAAATTTATATTTTAAAAAAATGCAGTTTTTCCGCCTTTTAATGGCCCAAAAATTTTAAATCTAGTTTTTAACACTTTTATATTTTTTAATTTACAAAATAAACTTCTCCTTTATAAGTGGGACATAAAAATTTTCAATTCTTGAATTTTTTGTATTTTTTTCTGACAAAATTAGTATTTTAATGAATAGTGAAAAATGCTGCTTATAAGGGCCCAGCCTTAAACCTTACTTAATCATGAGTTATTATAAGATTACACATTGAGGATCTTTTCAGGTTTAGAGTTTTAGAGAATTAGATCATAAAAATTTCATTACATTCCATATTTAAACAAAGTGGTTACATAAAAGATAGTATTCATTTTTCCCATCAACGGAAACATATTTATAATAAAACATGGATTCTTTCTTGAAACTTCCTTGACACTATCATCATATCATGTACCCTTCCCTTGACCTGTGAAAAACATTTCAAAAACATGGGATGAGCATAAAAAGCTCAGTAAGGGATATAAAAATATGGAAAGGAAACATGAGTACATGTATACATAAGAATGAAATCATACTTTACCCATAAAACATAAGCACTTTAACATACCTAATAAAATCATGAATAAATCATAGAAATCATAAGACATAAAGGTAACTTGAGGCATTCCTAACATTCTTACGTAGGGAGTAACCCTCTTGGTTACATTTGGAATACCCACCATAGTATATTCCCTAAATCTCTTCAGAGAAACCTTAAAGTTTCACTCCTTCGCGTTACCCAATGCATTGGAGAGCTATATCAGGCTCACCCGCCCTTAGTTAATCATGGAACCACCCATCTTCGTAACAATGCCCAAGAACCATAACATAATCTTATCACATAAAACATGCATAAAGGAAACATAACATTTCCACCTTTAAATAAGAAGATATCATTACAACACATTGATATAAAAACATTATGAAAACCATTTTCAAAACCAAAATAAAATAAAAGTAAAACATGGTATTTATTTTTATTTTAAATAGAAGGTAAGTCTTGCAGAGGAAGCCGAAACTCAAATAATGGTCACGGCGGCGGAGAAGTCGTTGTCGCCGCATACGTACGACAAAAAAATTCCCTTTTTTCATTTAGTAAATGCATCGTATAAAAGAGATTCCTTTTGAATAAATGTAAATGTCAAAGGGTTTTATACACCGTATAAAAGAAAGTTGTGTATAAAACAAAATATGCCTCGATGAAATGATATTGAGACGAAGTCCCATAGAAAGACGGTATCCTTGGATTAAGGATAAATCAATTACATAATTATGTGTGACAAACGAATACACCAAATATAAGTGGATATTAAGTGTAAAACAATCAGAGGTTATTAAATCATATTCATAGAACGAAATATTCAAGGAGTACAAGTTTATCCCAAAGAATCAAATTTGGGTTAAGAAGTTCCCTTGCAAAAATTTGACAGCCTAACGGCGTCACTACAAAATTCAGAAAATGAGTTGATGAGAGATAAAAAGGGTATCTCATCAGATGTACATAAAATTTAAATCAATAAGGATATAGAAGAACATATCCCAAGATAATATTATGTGAATTAAAAGACATAACAAAAGAATTATTTAAAAAAGAGGACGGTGAATGATTCCCTTACCGACATGGGTATCTTTCGAAACATACACCCCGTGAAAGAAGAACAATACAACATTGATGTAATTACTCATAAATGAAAGTATATTACACAATGAGTAAAATAATGGGCAGTATATAAAACACTAAAAGAAAATTGTGGCAAATTTAGCATAAATCTCACGGGAATAAAAGTGAGATGAAAAATATCTTACGAAAACACGGCAGCCTAACAGCGCCACATAAAACTTACAAAAATGGATTGATGAGATCAAATAGGGTCTCTCATCATATTACAATAAAATTTACAGAAATAGGGATATAAAATAACATCCCCCATCATAACAAAGAAGAGCTTAAAAGAAGTGACATAAAGGAGAGTACTTAAAAAGAAAAGAGAGGTTAGATCTCTTACGAATATTCGGCAGCCTAACGACGCCACTTAAAACTTCCAAAATGGATTGATGAGAGAGAATAGGGTCTCTCATCATATGAAAATAAAAATTACAGTAAGATTAATATAAAATAACATCCCAATCACAAGAAATATGAGCTTAAAATGAATTTCATAAAAGAGTGTACTTAAAAAGAAAGAGAGGAGTAGGATCCCTTACCTCGGGTCCGACTTGACTCGATCGTTCTTTAATGTCCTGAATAATAAACTTGAGTTAATTTATACTTGCTTAAGAACCTTTTTTCAAGTTCATTATTCCTTTTATATCACTTAATTCCATTTTATAAACATTATGTAATCATTGAAGTTAATATTGTTTGTTTCGTCGATATTTGGTTCTTAAGTCGAAAGTGGACTTCTTACAGTTACATGTTGTTCGTGTGGTCAAAGGTTCATTATATCCAAAATGATATTCATGATTTGGATATCATATATATCATATATATCCCAAATATACATGTATTTGTAATATTACATAATCATTTAGAGGTAATATATGAAATGCACCGTTCATGGAGACGGTAAGCCGTACGTACGCATGAACGCTACTTTCATTTCTATGTCATATTAATGGAATTAAAACTAAATGAGAGGTATGTATATTTTAATTCCAGAATTATATTAATAATTTATATGTAACATACATCATATATAATAACTTTAAATACATCCTTTATACATCCCACATATGGCATTAACGAATCAAATCACTTTGAGGGGGCAGTAGTTCCCACTTCCTAAAATGAAATTATCGTGTTTACCCACAATGGAAACCATAAAGGAATGCCAAAAAATAAAAATACAGAAGGTTAAGTAAAACATAAACATATTATATATCATATATAAATATAGTGACATATTAATGGCCACCTTTTAAGGTGTTATATGAGTGTTGAACAGTCATCGTTTCGTGAGGTAGAAATTCACCATCCACGGAAACAGTATGTTCTTTAACCATTTGATGTAGGTGTGTGTAAGTGTAGCTCGAATTATTCTTGTAACAACATCCTAGTATATTGAAGATACTGGATTTTTTACAAAAGAAATGAATCAAAAGAGTTTAGGGTGTTGGAGAAGCCAAATGAAACAAAAGAACACAAGTGATGACATTACCTTAAAATCGGGAAACTCTTTTTGATTTGAGCTCAATGGCTTCCTTGAGAATACTTCTCACCAAATTAAGGATTCTAGGAGTAAGAGAGGGATGTGTAGAGGCAAAATGAGCAGGGCTTTGCCGAGCCAAAGGCTTTGGAAGTGTGGGTAAGGAGGTAGAGGTGGGGGCCTTTTATAAGAGGAGAGGAGGGGCACTCTTGGAAAGTAAAGAAATGTTACTTTATTTGAAAATGGTTTTAGGATTTAAAAGGACCCAAATTGATATAATTCGAGGCTAATGTGATAAGGGTTCGAAATATACCCATCCCATAGGTTTTTGAAAATTGTAGGTTTTAGGTTTTACATTATATTTTCATTTTATTTAAATCTTTAAATAATGAGGTAATCGCTGCATCATCATGATGTCATAAATAATTTAATTTATTTAATGTCTAAAAATTATAAAAAAATATCATGATGTAGGAAATATTTTTGGCTTTCTAATTAATATTTATAGTAAAAAATATTACTTGTATAACCCCATTTAAAAAGTTTTTTAGTGAAACATCTCATGCTTGTGACATTTTTATTTTAACTTTAAATAAAAAGTTATTTATGTCATTTTCCAACAAAAGTGGCTCTATGGGGTCCCCAAGTTGACCAATGGATTGTATTGGTCGTCCATGACACATCCAATGGGGGTAGGACATGTGTCTAGGTCATTTCACATTATTAAAACATTATTTTTACCTTAAATTACACTAATTACCTCTAATCGCGATTAAGAACATAAAATTTACTATTCACCAAAAAATTATTTTAATCCCATTGAAACATATTTTACTTCCTAATGAAAACCATTTATGTTGGATTTTTGAAATTCAAAACACAGAGGTGGAAAAGTTTCATTTAAACAAAAAATCAGTTTCTTTAACTACTACATGGTGGTTTCACTATTCATCAAAATTGAAGTTCTTCAGAAAAATACCAAAACATCGCCCTAAGCTATATTTGATATTCCGAATTCAAAAATGAAGTATAATTTACAAAATTCAAAACATATAATTTTCATTAATTAATTTAATAATTAATTCCCATTGTCAGAGAGAATAGCGTGTTATTATGAAACAATAAGTATCAAAAGATTGACAATAGTTTAAGTCCGATTTAAAAGTGAAATTAATTCAAATGACCACAATTGGATTAAATGGTAATAATATATTCTAATTGAACTTTGAATCCAATTCAAAATGTAATCATATCATATAAATAAATTAGATTAAAAAATGGTTTTGAATTAAAATACAACATTTTGCACTATTCATTAAAAAAATGAACTTTATCGGAAAAATACCAAAATTTACACAAAGTAAAATTTGACGTCCAGATTCTAAAGAAGAATTTTATTTTGTCAAATATAACACATAAAATTGTCAAAAAGTGTATTTAATAGAGGTTCTCCATCAAAAGGCGGTTAATCGACCATTTAATGAATATTAGAATGTTTACGCTTAAAATTGGATTCATTCGCATTTTTAATCCTCTAACATTTATTGTAAAGAGTAAAAATATTTGAGAAACATATATAATCATTTTGTAGTTAGTTCTGTTCATTCCCACCATTACAACGGCTAAGCATTAACTACCATTTAAAATAATATTATTTTATTATTAGAGTGCAATGTAGGATTCCCAAGAAACTCGTTGTTGTGTATTGGGTACGCCATCGAGCATAGCGTCCCCTTTAAAGTAATATTAATATTTTATTCACAAATATGGATAAATATAAAAATTTAATATTCTTTATTTACCTGGGGTGTTACATCCTTCCCCCTTTTGGGAATTGTGTCCTCGCAATTCTAAAATTCGGCTCGGAAACATCCCTGAATGTCCCACATCGGAATAAGAGTCGGTAAAATAATAACATTAAAATAAAGAATGATAAGTACAGAGGTCACCCGAGTTAACCCATACAAGGATTCCAAGTAGGAAAACTTGCACATGGAGGAGAAAACATAGGGTCATGTTCTGATGGAGAGTGACAGAAAACATGTTTAGGAGAAAGTTAACCACAAGAAAATCACAAACTTGTGATGGGTTAAACGATATTCGATTCACCAGTAGGAAAAGTTAATAAACAACATTTTTGTTTTTTTAGGAATTTATTCATAAGGAAACATAATTACTTATCATTTTTACTTTCAACTTTTATTATATTTCTTACACAAACTCATATTTTCTCCAAAAGATGAGCATTTAGGAAGACTTGTTCACTATAATCAACTTCTAGAGAATCACCTAATCCACAAAAGAGAACTATATAATTCCCATGTCTTCATACTTTAACCAAATCCAAAACCAAAATGGTTAGTACAAGATCCGATAATCCAGAAAAGGATAACCCTTTATAAAAAGAAAATCTATTCTTAATCTCCAAAATTTGTCCAATAAAACCCAAAGTTCAATGAGGTCCATTTGATAAACAATTTGTCCATAAAATTCATCAAAGTAAACCAAACTAAGATTGAAACCCAAATATTTGAAGGATTTAGTCACATAGTCTTCCAAGGTACAAATTAACTTTTATCTCCAAATAACATCAGTTGCTCTTAAATTCTCATATTGAAAAGTAAATAACCTAATCACATATCCTCGATTATAGGTTAATCATTTCCATGGATAACCCAAAATAAACTTACTCTTGATTCCTAAAATCATCTAACTAAAAAGAAATAGTCAAATTAACCAGGGACTTCACGTAGTCTAGTGGTAGGCGATAAATACCAGTTGCACTTTGGTTGTGGGTTCGGTTCCCACAGCTTTGTCCGATGCGACGGGTTGTGACATGGTATGCATGTTGTCCTTTTTCTAAAACTATATAATTCTTAAAACATTCCCCAAAACGAGATAAAATATTCAAAAATTATCATAACATATTTTAACCTCAAGTTTATCTTATGCCGTTCATTTTCCATCATAACATATAATAACCCATAATTACCTCAATAGTAAGGATCATATAAACTCTAATGGTTACCTTTATAATTATTACCTGAACTTACACATCGATTGGTCATCTCATACATGATGCATTAAAGATCATACCAAGGATCAAGTGGTTGATCACGACTCCTTGATAGTTGGTTTAGAACAACCATGAGTTTCCTCATTGAATCCCCCATTTTATCAAGTATCTTAATCAGAGAACCACCATAGTTTCCTTCAAACCTGTTGTCTCTTTGGTGCCTGCTAGATCCATCCATTCACTAAAAACAGAAATGTCAGTGTGAGTATATCAACAAAACCATCATGTACTAATGAGGAAGATAAACGCTAAGATATACGTACTTAATCACTTTATCAAAAACTAGGACTCTTTCTGAAATCCTAACCATTATGGTAATGTCACTTGTGCTTAGAGAATACCCTAACCTCTAAAGTTATCTAAACCGACCTTTGAAACCAACTATAAGGCCCCATCCTTAAACCTTACTTAATCATTAGTTATTACAAGATTACACATTGAGGATCTTTTCAGGTTTAGATTTTTAGAGAATTATATCATAAAACTTTCATTACATTCCACATTTAAACAAAGTGGTTATATAAAACATAGTATTCATTTTTTCCATCAACGGAAACATATTTATAATAAAACATGTATTCATTCTTGACAATTCCTTGACACTATCATCATATCATGTACCCTTCCCTTGACCTGTGAAAAACATTTCAAAAACGTGGGACGAGCATAAAAAGCTCAGTAAGGGATATAAAAATATGGAAAGGAAACATGAGTACATGTATACATAAGAATGAAATCATACTTTACCCATAAAACATAAGCACATTAACATACCTCATAAAATCATGAATAAATCATAGAAATCATAAGACATAAAGGTAACTTGAGGCATTCATAACATTCTTACGTAGGGAGTAACCCTCTTGGTTATGTTTGGAATACCCACCACAGTATATTCCCTAAATCTCTTCAGAGAAACCTTAACGTTTCACTCCTTCGCGTTACCCAATGAATTGGAGAGCTATATCGGGCTCACCCGCCCTTAGTTTATCACGTAACCACCCGTCTTCATAACAATGCCCAAGAACCATAACATAATCTTATCACATAAAACATGCATAAAGGAAACATAATATTTCCACATTTCAATAAGAAGATATCAATACAAAACATTGATATAAAAACATTATGAAAACCGTTTTCAATACCAAAATAAAATAAATGTAAAACAAGGTATTTATTTGTCTTTTAAATAGAAGGTATGGCTTGTAGATGAAGCCGAAACTCAAATAATGGTCATGACGGCGGAGAAGTCATTTTCACCACATACGTACGACAAAAACATTCCCTTTCTGTCGTTTAGTAAACGCTTCGTATAAAAAAGATTCCTTTTTAATAAATGTAAAAGTCAAAGGGGTTTATACACCGTATATTAGAAAGTTGTGGATAAAACAAAATATGCCTCAATGAAAGGAGATTGTGACGAAGTCCGATACAAAAACGGTATCCTTGGATTAAGGATAAATCTATTACATAATTATGTGTGACAAACGAATACAACAAATATAAGTGGATCTTAAGTGTAAAACAATCAAAGGATATTCAATCATATTCATAGAAATACATATTCAAGGAGTACAAGTTTATCCCAAAGAATCAAATTTGGGTTAAGAAGTTCCCTTGCAAAAATTTGACAGCCTAACGGCGTCACTACAAAATTCAGAAAATGATTTGATGAGAGATAAAAGGGTAACTCATCACATGTACATAAAATTTAAATCAACAAGGATATAGAGGAACATATCCCAACATAATATTATGTGAATTAAAAGACATAACAAAATAATTCTTTTAAAAAGAGGAGGGTGAATGATTCCCTTACCGACATGGGTATCTTTCGAAACATACACCCCGTGAAAGAAGGACAATACAAAATTGATGTAAATACTAATAAATGAAAGTATATTATACTATGAGTAAAATAATGGGCAGTACATACAATACTCAAAGTAAATTGTGGCAAATTTAGCTTAAATTTCAAGGGAATAAAAGTGAGATGAAAAATCCCTTACGAAAACTCGGTAGCCTAACGACGCCACTTAAAACATACAAAAATGGATTGATGAGATCAAATAGGGTCTCTCATCATATTACAATAAAATGTACAGAAATAGGGATATAAAATAACATCCCCCATCATAACAATAGGAGCTTAAAATAAGTTACATAAAGGAGAGTACTTAAAAAGAAAGAGAGGGGTTAAATCTCTTACGAAAATTCGGCAGCCTAACAGCGCCACTCAAAACTTCCAAAATGGATTGATGAGAGTGAATAGGGGCTCTAATCATATGAACATAAAAATTAAAGTTAGAGTAATATAAAATAACATCCCAATAACAAGAAATATGAGCTTAAAAGGAATGAAATAAAAGAGTGTACTTAAAAAGAAAGAGAGGAGTAGGATCCCTTACCTCGAGTCCGACTTGACTCGATCGTTTTTTAACATCCTGAATAATAAAATTGAGTTAATTTATACTTTCTTAAGAACATTTTTTCAAGTTCATTATTCCTTTTATATCACTTATTTCCATGTTATAAACATTATGTAATCATTTAAGTTAATAATGTTTGTTTTGTCGATATTTTGTTCTTAAGTCGAAAGTAGACTTCTTACAATTACATGTTGTTCGTGTGGTCAAAGGATCATTATATCCAGAATGATATTCATGATTTGGATATCATATATCATATATATCCAGAATATACATTTATTTGTAATATTACATAATCATTTAGAGGTAAGAAATGAAATGCACCGTTTATGGAGACGGTAAGCCGTACGTACGCATGAACACTACTTTCATTTCTATGTCATATTAATGGAATTAAAACTAAATGATAGGTATGTATATTTTAATTCCATAATTATATTCATAATTTATATGTAACATACATCATATATAATAACTTCAAATAAATATTTTATACATCCCACATATGGCATTAACGAATCAAATCACTTTGAGGGGGCGGTAGTCCGCACTTCCTAAAACGAAATTATCGTGTTTACCCACAATGGAAACCATAATGGTATGCCGAAAAAGAAAAATAAATAAGCATAAGTAAAATATAAACATATTATATATCATATATAAATATAGTGACATCATAATGTCCACCTTTTAATGTGTTATATGAGTGTTGAACAATCATCGTTTCGTAAGGAAGAAATTCGCCATCCACAGAAACAATATGTTCTTTAACCATTTGATGTAGGTGTGTGTAAGTGTAGCTCGAATTCTTCTTATAACATCATCCTAGTATAATTAATATACTGGAGTTGTTACAAAAGAAATTAATAAAAAGAGTTTATGGGGTTGGAGAAGCAAAATGAAACAAAAGAACTCAAGTGAAGACATTACCTTAAAATTGGGTAACTCTTTTTGATTTGAGCTCAATGGCTTCCTTGGGAAGACTTCTGCCCAATGTGATGATTCTAGGAGTAATAGAGGGATGTGTAGAGGAAAAATGATCAGGGGTTGGCCAAGCCAAAGGCTTTGGAAGTGTGGGTAAGGAGGTAGAGGTGGGGGCCTTTTATAAGAGGAGAGGAGGGGTACTCTTGGAAAGTAAAGAAATGTTACTTTATTTAAAAATGAGTTTCAGATTTAAAAGGTCCAAAATTGATATAACTCGAGGATAAGGTGATATGGGTTCGATATATACCCATCCAATAGGTTTTTGACAAGTTTAGGTTTTAGGTTTTACATTATCTTTTCATTTTATTTAAATCGTTAAATAATAAAGTAATCGCTGCATCATCATGATGTCAAAAATAATTTAATATATTTAATTTCTAAAAATTAGAAAAAAATATCATGATGTATGAAATATTTTTATCTTTCTAATGAATATTTATAGTCAAAAATATGACTTGTATAACCCCATTTAAAATTGTTTTAGTGAAACATCTCATGCTTGTGACATTTTTATTTTAACAATAAATAAAAAGTTATTTACGTCATTTTCCTACCAAAGTGGCTCCATGGGGTCCCCAAGTTGACCCATGGATTTTCGTGGTCGGCCATGACACATCCAATGAGAGTAGATATGTTTCTAGGTCATTTCACATTATTAAAACATTATTTTCACCTTAAATTACACTAATTACCTCTAATCGCGATTAAGAACATAAAAGTTACTATTCACCAAAAAATAATTTTAATCCCATTGAACCAAATTTTACTTCCTAATGAAATACATGTATGTCAGATTTTTGAAATTCAAAACACAGAGGTGGAAGAGTTTCATTTAAACAAAAAATCAGTGTCTTTAACTACCACTTAGTGGTTTCACTATTCATCAAAAATTGAAGTTCTTCAGAAAAATACCAAAACTTCACCCTAAGATATATTTTATATTATGAATTAAAAAAGGAAGTTTATTTTACAAAATTCAAAACATATAATTTGCATTAATTAATTTAATAATTAATTCCCGCTGTCAGAGTAAATAGCGTGTTTTTATGAAACAATAAGTATCAAAAGATTGACACTAGTTTAAGTCCGATTTCAAAGTGAAATTAATTCCAATGACCATAATTGGATTAAATGGTAATAATATATTCTAATTGAACTTTAAAACCAATTCAAAATATAATCTAATCATATAAATAAATTAGATTAAAAAGTGGTTTTGAATTAAAATACAACATTTTTCACTATTCATTAAAAAATGAACTTTATCGAAAAAATACCAAAAATTTACACAAAGTAAATTTTGATGTACCGATTCTAAAGAATAATTTTATTTTGTCAAATATAACACATAAAATTTTCAAAAAAGTGTATTTAAAATAGGTTCACCATCAAAAGGCGGTTAATCGAGCTTTGAATGAATATTAGAATATTTACGCTTAAAATTGGATTCATTCGCATTTTTAATCCTCTAACATTTATTGTAAAGAGTAAAAATATTTGACAAACATATATAATAATTTTTTAGTTAGTTCTATTCATTCCCTCCATTACAACAGCTAAGCGTTAACTACCATTTAAAATAATTTTATTTTATTATCAGAGTGCAACATAAGATTCCCAAGAAACTCGTTGTTGCGTATTGGGTACGCCATCGAGCATAGCGTCCCCTTTAATGTGATATTAATATTTTATTCACGAATATGGATAAATATAAAATTGTCATATTCTTTATTTACTTGGGGTGTTACACTTCTTGTTAATTCAAAACTCCCTTTTAATCCAATTTTTTTATATTGTTAGATTATCATTTTAATTGGTTTTAAAGTGTAAATATACATAATGTTTCTCAAATAATCAAATTTTGGTCATTTGAAGAAATTTCCAATTTAAAATGGACATAAACACATTTTAATCTTTTGATAGTTATTACTTCTTAAAAACCCTCTTTTTGGTTTTGATAGCCGAAATTAATTTAAATTTTTTTTTCACCAAGTTCTATGTTTTGAAATTGAAAAAATTGATTCCATATTTTTAATCATAAGGTAAACTTTTTGGGAATAGGTACCTTTTATTTTTTTAATAATATGATTAATATCTTTAGTAATTATTTTTATTTACCGTGGTTAAAAGATAAATCAAGTAAATAGGAGTAAAAATTAATATTTTAATAATATAAAACTACCCTAAAACGTGTCCTAATACTATTGGATGAAATATTTCCAACCATGGTCATCCTTTGGGAGATTTTGGGACCCCTAGATCCATTTATATCTAAACATGACATTTTAAAAGAATTAAATTAAAGTAGAGAGATATATAATATATAAATTTATCTTTTAATAATAAAATATTTATATGGGGTTATATAATTTATCTATTAGAAAATAAATATTAATTATAAATATAAAATTATAGCCAATGTCATGGTGTTTTATTTATTATTTTTATATATTAAATAAATAAATTTAATAGTGAAACAATGATGATGTACTGATTGATTCATTAATAATGGATTCAAATAAATGATATTATAAATATTAAAATAAATATAATTTGATTATTTTGGTTAATTCAATGAATTTTATGGATTATATCGATATATTTTATTTGATTTAATGCCTTTGGTTTTAAGTAATCAAGTTGTTATGAATTTGTAAAAAAAGTCAAGTATGAATAGTGTCCAAAATTGAGATAATTCATAACATAAAACATAAAATAGATCATTAAAAGATATTAAATTCATAAAAATTAAGACTCGTCAAAAAGGTTAATAAAAGTACAAATATTTCATAAATGTCTTTTCTTATGGGTCTTTTGATATGATACAGTAATTTCATTAACCCATAATATGTAAATAACATGATATCACTTTAGGAATAATAAGAGTAAAATAATGGTTAAAATATATGGGAAAAAATATTCAATACATGTCTAAAAATTATTGTATGATGGGTATTCGAACGAAAATCATCTTATCTTTTTATTAAAAGATTTTTGGACCATTTTTAATGGGAATTTAAATTATAATAAATTTATATTTTAAGATTGTCCTAAAGTGCCCTCTTCCATCTTATAAAAGATCACCACTTGTACCCACAAAAAACATCTCTAAATCAGCTTTGGTCATCCAAATTCTACCCCAATAAGCTCCCAAAATCCATCCCTTAATCCTAGATTACATAACTTTGGAATAAGGCCATTCAATAATTCCTTTTGGCTCAAATCAAAAGAAGTTACTCGATTTAGAGGTAACGTCTTCTCACAAGTTATTTTATTTTATTTTCCTTTTCCTCTATCTATGATTTTATATTTATTTAATTACATAAATACACCTGTATAATAAATATTATAGGATTTTTTTTTGATAAGTCTTTTAACTACACTTACACACACCTCTATTTAATGGATACGAACATACTGTTTCTCTGTACGACAAACTACTGCCTCACAAAACGATGATTGTTCAATTTTCTTATAACTCCTATCATGGAGGACATTATGATGGAAATGTATTTATATATAATATATAATATATTTATATTGTCTATATTCTCCTATATTTTTAATTTACCACATTCAGTTATGCTTTCAACAATGTTTAAATACGATAATTTAATTTGAGGATGTGCAGACTACAGCCACACAAAGTGATAAGAATCATTCATTAAATACCTGGAATGCATAAAATATAATGTTAGTTAACATATGTAACATATATATAATTTATATTATACTTTAATTATAATATACTTATGTATCATTTATTTTTCACTGCTTTAATATGGAAAAAATGAAAGTAGCGTTCATGCGTACGTACGACCAACTGTCTCCATGAATGGTGTATTCCATTTAATTTATCTATCTATTATATATAATTATATACTGAATATATATGATATATAAATCAGGTTTGACATTAAATATGTAATTAAATCATGATATAAGTAATAATATTAAAAATAACAAGTCAAAAAAATGTATGATAAATAAAACGATTATTACACAAAACCTTTATTTAACATAGAATTGATAAATGAACTGCTAATATAAAATCATAATTCCATCTTATATGATTTTCTAAATATAATTATGGGTATTTTAAAGGTTAATAATTTGTTTAAACCCATTATACGTGAGTTTTTGGACACATACTAAGGTTGTCGGACCTAAGGTAACATATAAATTTGTAAATCTCATTTTTATCTGAGAGTGTTTATTCGTAAGTATTTAATGGTGGTTATTTATTATCCACATATATTTTCCCTAAATATGTATTTCAAAATATTCTTTATATCATTCAATATTTGATAAAATCTAATTTTAATCATTGGTAAATTTATACTAAATGGTATGAATGAAATCTTTTGTCGTTTTAAGTGTGAGGTACTTTTTGTCTTTTTCCGCAAAATTACTAGAACAATGTATTTTTACTTTGATGGAATGTATTTATTTTTACAATTTCATAATTATTTATCTCCTTGAAGAGTACACTAAAATATTACAAGGTTATTTTCACATAAAATTATTACTTCTAAAATTTTGCGATAGTTTGAGGAAGGAAAACGTTTTTGAATAAGGAAGGTTACTTTGCTCAGGAATGAAACTTTAGTGTTTTATCAAAAGTATTATCCATATAGTATAACAATGTTTTATGGTTCTATCCATTTTACAAATTTTATTTTATTGTGTAAATGATGATTTTTTTTATGAAATCCAATGATGTATTCTGTTATGACAGAATGATGTTTAAGAAACTCATTTTTTCATGGGTTCTACTATAGTGACTATTTTTTTGATTTTGTGGAACAAGAAAGAATGGTTTCATTATGAAATGGGTGGGAAATATATCCACCTACAATGTATTGGGTAATGATTTATATCTCATGAGATAGACCTGACTGTAATGACATGTAAATCTGGTTTAGAAATGCATTGCTGGAACGGTATGTAAACTCGGTTTAGTAATGGACATTGTCCACTATGATAGTCTTGGCAGCAATGCCTTGGATACTTTGGAAATTATATTATTTACTTAATATTTTTCCACAATTACATGTTTTATGCCAATTCAATTATATCATTTTTAATGTCCCATTATGTTCTATGCATTATGTACTGCCATGATTTATTTCATGACACGAGATTTTGATGTTTAAACATTATATTCATGTTTTTACATTCAAATGTTTATAGTTTGTTATATATTCTCTATGTTTACCCTTACGAATCATTTGAGATCACAATTTTTATGTTTTCTTGTATCCATTATATAAAGAATGGTTTTAGGTATGACATCAAAATGGGAAGATCTTTACGGGACATGTTTAAGATATTTCTCCAAGTTAGATGATTATGATCCGAGTTTCAAAACTCATTAAAATAATATTTCATTTTTGAATATATTTGTTTAATGTATTAATCATTTTGAAAAATGTATGTAATGTCCATGTACATCAATCTTGGGTCGTTAGAGATGGTACAGAGTGAAGGTTTAGTTATCCTTTAGAAACTAGTATGAAAAAACTTTAGTGAGATACCTAGAGAAATTTATATGGTATGTTTAGAGATGTTAATAAGTTTAATTATAACTATAGATTAATGTCCAATGATTATGATAATGATCATGAATAACCTCATATTAAACCTAATATGTTAGATATTTAAAGTACCCCACCATGAAAATCAAAATGTTATTTTATACGGAATGAAAAAATCATATTACTATACTTACACAATATATGAATCATTCTAGACATCAAAATGAGCATATAAGGGAACAAAACTCTATAGAGTCCTTCATGAGGAAACATAAACCTTCATTTAGTGGGACTTCTAATCCACTAGTTTCTGAATAATGGATCAGTACCATTGAAAATATATTTTCCATCATTTCCTATTTATAACATGAAAAAGTCATTTTGGATGTCTATCATTTAGAATTTGAAAAAAACTAGTGCTGGAGACTAATTAATAATTGATGGTAGTAAGATGAAATTGAATCCATATAATGGGAAGAGTTTAAGAACTTATTTTTCAATAAGTACTTCCCATTTATTATTTTAACAAAGATGGAAAAGGAGTTCTTTGAGCTTAAGTAAAAAGATGATCAATATGTTGGTACATACGAGGTGAATTTTATAAGACTTTAAAGGCATGCTTTTATCTTTATCATCCAAAATGAAAGAAAAGTTGATCGATTTTACAGTTGATTAAAAGCAAGTCATTGAAGGGCACGATATATAAGAGACTTCAGTATTAAGGAAGAGATTGTGATATGCGCCACTAATGTAGAACTTGAAGTTGGTGTTACATATCCATCTTATAATTTTGACAAGAAATGAAAGATGGAGTTCATTGGAAAATCCCAAAAATAATGGTTAAAAGAAGATAATGATTCCTTACACTCAAAGTGTGGAAATAAGCATTTTGGATATTGTATTAAAGGGACTAGATAATATTTCATGTGTGGAAAAGAATGTCATTGAGCACTTGAGTGCCAGGGAAAAAGGAAAAAGTTTGTTATTGATGGGAATAGAGAAAAGACTAAAGTGAATACACCACCAGAAATTTAATGCTACATGTGAAGGGAAATGGGGAACTATTTTAACCAATGGACTAATCTAAGGGTTAATGAAGATTTATTTTAGTAACCTATTAATTAAAAAGACAAATAAAAGTCACATGAAATCACTATTGGGGATTTAGAGTTTGACAACAAAGTGGTGGAATGATTATGTGTTTATTTAATGGGATTTCAAAATAGTGTTGTGGAATATCATTTATAGTATTATGATATATTGAATTATCTATGTATCGGTCTATTATGGTTCTCTATAATTATATGGTACTGGTATCCCTGAAAAGTGATTGATTTTATTGGAAATCACATCATATGCACATAATGAAGGGATAATGAGATAATGAGATTTTTATTAGTATTAATGAACTCATGACTAATGTAAGAACAAATTGATATCGTGGTTTAGTGTATAGATTTTTTTTTATTTTTTGTATGTGGAAATTTTTAATTGTGATAAAATGGATGTTTTCACTAAATTTATACATTAATTCATGTTATTATCACGTTTTAATAGAATACATAATTTAGGTATTCACATGTTTGGAAAGTGACAACCAATAATGGCCAATATGAGATATGGGAGACAAATTTTAAGTTGATTTAGTTCACCTCCTTATAATGTTTTATGTTTCAATTTTTTGGAAGAACTATAATATTATCCATTTTTGGATAATATAAATTAAATTCTGATTGATGTTTTTTATATTAATGTATTATCTAACTATAGGTAGAATTATTCATATTTGATAAACTTTTTTTTGATACAGAAAGAATGAGCTATCATTTTATCGCATGATATGCTAACAATTAAATAATAAAAAATTCAACATCATTTATTTAAATAAGAGATGATGTGGAAATTTTTTTTGGGAACGATGAATGGATAAATTTTACTTAAATCAAGTAATAATTTCTCATCATGGAAAAAATTAATCAAATTTAAGGAAAATATGTTGAAACCAAAAATTATATCCTAATACATTTGAATCTGATGAATCATTTGGTCCCTTAAATCATCGCAGATTTAAGGCTTTCTAGTAGTCAACTTTCTCAAAACCTTATTATCTGTCACTATCCATCAGAACAATATGGTTAGATTTTTATTCCATATCCATGTTTTCACTTCCCACCTATGTTCTCCTATGTGGAAACCCAATGATGAGTTACTTTTGGTAAACATTATTTTCATAACATCTTTTATAAAATGTATTTTTAGAATTCCTTTTTACGATGTGGGTTTCCATGAATGAAACTTTTAAGTAGTAAACCATTTATAACACCGATGAATTTTGAGGGTGAAATTCATTTTAAGGGGGGTAGAATGTAACACCCCGAGGTTTTATGGGATAGATCCATTTTATTTTATATGTTTTATTTTCTTGTACCCTACAAAAATATTTGATTGTGCTAGGCACAACACCATGTTATCTTGTGGTATACACAACACTATTCTTGGTTTGCGTTACACACAAAATAGACCTTCCTTGATAGCTTCCATTATACACTATACCGAGTTTCACTAAACAATGATATATTGTTAAAATATTATAATCGGATATAAACTAGCCATTATGAATAGTATTAACCAATTTTTTAAATTTACATAACATTAACATTCATATTATGCATTTTCTTGACATGATATTAGAAGAAGTTAATTTTTTCGGATAAATGAAGTATTTAAAAAAAACAATTTTGTAGCCTTTTCATGGCCCACCTATTTTAAATCTAGGATTGTCACTTTAATATATTTTATTTTACAAAATAAAAATCTTATTTGTATGATGGATATCAAAATTTACTATTTTTGAGTTTTTGTTATTTTTTCTGTTAAAATTAATATTTTAACTAATAGTAAAAAGTACAACATTTTATTTCAAAACTGCCTTTTCATCTAATTTATGTATATAGTTAGATTATATTTTTAATTGGTTTTAAAGTGTAATTATATTAAATTTTTATCATTTAAATAAATTTAGGTCCTTGGATGCCATTTCCCATTAAATTGGACATAAACACATGTCAATCTTTTGATAGTTATTACTTCTTAAAAACCCGCTTTTTTGTTTAGAAAAATGGAATTAGTTTTAAACTAATTACTGCATATAATGTGTCTTAAATTTAGAAAAATGGATTCCATTTTTGGAATGAAAATATAATTTTTTTTTGAAATAGGTATCTTTACATTTTTGACACAAGGAATAGTAACTTCAGTAATTATTTTTATTTACCATCGTTGTAGGGTAAATCTAACCAATAAGGGTAAAATAATAATAATTTAATAATATAAAACTACCCAAAAACGTGTCTTAATCCTATTGGATGAAATATTTATGAACATGGAAATCCTTGTGTCTATTTTAGGACTAGATGTATCCAGTTGGATATGAAAATGACATTTTATAAGAATCAATTTAAAGTAAAGTGAAATATTAAATAAACGTGTATCTGTTAATAAAACAATTTTTATATGTGGTCATATATGTAATCACTTAAAATATAAAAATTCATTAGAAATAAAAATGGATTTCAGACATCATGGTATTTTATTTATTATTTTTAGACATTTGATAAGTAAATTTATTAATGACACAATGATGATGCAATGGCTGATTCATTAATAATGGATTAAAATAAATGATATTATAAATTTTTAAATTAAATTAATTTTATTATTTTGATTCCATCCATGGATTTTATGCGTTATATTGACATATTAGCTTTTATTTCATGCCTTTGGTTCTATGGAATCTGGTTTTTATGAATTTTTTAAAAAATGTATGGATACTTACAGAAATTGACATAATTCATAACTTAAAACATAAAATAGTTTATTAAATGATGATAAATTCCTTAAAATCTATGATTCATCTAAAGGGATAATAACTATACAAATATTTCATAAATGAGTTTTTTGGGTCTTTTTATGTGATATTGTTTTTACATTAACCTACAACATGTAAATAACATGATATCACTGTAAGATTAATAGGTGTAAAATAAGGGTAAAACCAAAAAGATAAGGATAAAAAAATATTCAAAACCCGTTTAAAAATTATTAGATGATCGGTATTGGAAAAATAGTTTATTATATTACAATTAAATGATTTTTGGTTAGCTTTTAATCGAAATTAAATTTATAATAAATTAAAATTTTATGACTTTCCTGAAGTTCCCCTCCTCCCTATTATAAAAGGCCACCACCTCTACCCAAATATCAAACACATACCATGGCCATTGGATCATCCAAATTCTCCCCACATAAGCTCCCAAAATCCCTCCCTTCCTTCCATATTCCTTACCTTGGGGATAAAGCAAAACAAGGAAGCCTTTTGGCTAAAATCCAAAGAAGTTACCCAATTTATAGGTAATGTATTCTCTCAAGTTCTTTTATTTCATTTACCTTATCCACTCTACCTTATGTAATTATTCATTAATTACATAAAAGAACCAGTATCCTCAATATACTGTTATTATTTTATGATGTGTATTCAAAATTCACTAATAGACACCTCCATCTAATGGATACGAACATACTATTTCTTTTTACTACAAATTACTGCCTCACAAAACGATGATTGTTCAATTTTATCCTACCACCTCTTATAGTAGCCAATATGATAGAAGTATATTTATATATTACATTTATTATATTTATATTTTCTCTATTTTTATGTATTTTTTATTTACATCGTACCTTTAGGCTTTCTATAATGTTTAAATACAGTAATTTCATTTGAGGAAATGTGGACTACCGTCCCCACAAAGTGAAATGAATCGTTCATTCCATACATAGAATGAATAATGGATGAAATTAATGAAATTACATAACATATATAAAAAATATATTATACTGGAATTATAATATAACTATGTATAATTTAGTTTTCATTCCCTTAATTTGGCAATGAAATGAAAGTTGCGTTCATGCGTACGTACGGCCTACTATGTCCCAAAAATATGTATTCCATTTAATTTATCTATATATTATATATAACTATATACTAAATATATAATATATATATATATATATATATCATTTTTACATTCTGGTATTAAGAAAATTACGATATATGTAATAATATTATGACTAACATGTCAAAAAAATGTACAATAAATAAAACGATTATTACCCAAAATGTTGTTGTAACATGGAATTGATAAATGAATGGGTATTATAGAGTCATAACTGAAACATATATGATGTCATAAATATTATTATTGTTATTTTTAAACTAAATAATATGTTTAAACTCACTATAAAGGAATTTAGGACACATACAAAGGATATCAGACCAAGGTTAAGGGATACATTTGCAAATCTCATTTCTATATGAGATTGTTTCTTAGTAAGTATTTACAAGGGGATATTTATCATCCAGGTCCATGTTTCCCAAATATTTATTTCAAAATCTTATTTATATCCTTCAATAATTGTTAAAATTCAGTGTTACCCATTGGAAAATTTTTACTAAACTTTATGAATGGAATCTTTTGTCGTTTTCGCTATGAGGTACATTTTGTCTTTTCCAACAAAAGTATGAGAAGAATGTTTTTTAATCTATGGCATGAATATAATTTTAATCTTTCATAATTATTTACTTTATTGAAGCTTACCCTATAATCATAGAATTTTATTTTCACATAAAAAAATTTCTTCTCAAATTGTGTGGTATTTTGTTGATTGAAAACGTTTTTTAAGAAGAAAGGATATATTTTTCACGAATGAAAATAAAGTGTTTTATCAAAATTATTTTCTATATAATATAACATTAGATTGTGTTTCTATCAGTATTATTAATTTTATTTGATTTTTTAAATGATGGAATTTGTTTTATGAAATTCATTTATATATTATGTTATGATGGAATGATTTTTAAGAAACATATTGTATTTCATTGGTTATTCTACGGTGACTATGTTTATGATTTTCTGGCACACATAACAATGGTTTCATTATGAGATGGGTGGGACCTATATCTCCATCCAATTCATTGTCTACATACTTATATGTCATGAGATAGTCATTTCTAGAATGATAAGTAAATATGGTTTAGTAATACATGGATGGAATGGAAAATAAATATGGTTTAGTAATGGAATTTTTCCACTATGATATCCTTGGTAGAAATGCCTTGACTTCTATGGAAATAATATTATAGGCTTATTTTTTTCCATAATTTAATGTTTCATTCCAATTCTATTCTACCATTGATAATGATCCGTTATTTTCCAAAGTATATAAATAAATTTTTTAGGTAGGAAAACAATATGGGAATATCATTATAGTAAATTGTAATATATTTCAGCTATTTGGAAGATTATGTTTCATGTTTCCAAAGACCCAAAACTAATATGGTCATTTGGCATATATATTTGTGTAATGTATTAAGTATTACACAAAAGAAATGTAATTTCCATGTACATTAATATTGGGTCGTTAGAATGATGGGTATAATATTTATATAGGATATATATGGAACAATTATACTTTTTTAATGATAATATTATTTTTTACTTCTTACCATACAATCCTTTGGGAAATTATAATGCTACTCATGCATATATGTGGACTACCTCCTCCACAAATTGAGGAGATTCCTTTTTCATTTTTATTTTACTTAGATGGAAACAAGGATTAATATTTTTAATATATATGATATATATTATGTTATAAATATTTTTCAAGGTGAACTAATATTTACCTTTATTTCATTCCATCCATTTAAAAATGAAAACTACATTCATTCGTACATAAAAATTACCATATCCTTGAACTATGTAATTTATTTTTCAATCCCTAACTTTTATGGATTACTATGAATAAATATATAATGAATATATATGATATTTATAACAAGATTATGTTATTTGAGATTATGGAACAATAACCAATGTATGAATTACAAAACTACCAAACCAAGACATACCAGAAAAACAAAACAATTATCACATGGAATAGTAATTTTAATAATAAATTGATAGTAAATTGGTGATAGAATTTTAAAAGTTAATAATATAGGGATTTATATATTTTATTATGGTTCTAGAATAATATTTACAATAAACTTTAATTTAATTATAATTGAGTTTCAAAAATTTATGATGGATATTGGACCCGAGGTAACGAGTTTTATGTTACAATCTCATTGTTTATCGGGGTTCAATATGATTATGTTTCTAATGATAAAATATAATGATATACCTCTCAATAAACAACAAAATTTTATTTCACACTAATTATTAATTGATAATTTATGTTTCCTTTCATTTTCCTCATCTTAATTATTCATGAAACTGAAAATGTCTTTTCAATAAAATTGACTCTTTTTATGACTTCAATTTAAAAATACTTTTATTCCATATCCGTGTTTTATAAAAATGTACTAAAGATGGTTTTTTAATATTCTCTAATAAATTTTTAAATTAATTTTTTCCATAATTTTTTTAAATGGTTGGAAACAAAATTTCTTTTACTCTTACAAACAAAGTATATTGCGTCTTATTCTACAAGAGTATTGAAGTAATGTTTGTTTAACATATAAGAAATGAAAAAATTCCACACTGTCACAACCAATAAATTTTTTGATTATTACATTAAATGTTAATTTGTTTATTTTTAATGAAAATGTTGTTGATAAAGTTTTAAAAAAATTTATATTTTAATGAACAGATTTCAAAATGGATGGTTTTTCCCTCAAGAAAGTTTTAATGATATTTTAGTTTATAAATGAAAAAAACCTTAAATTCTTCATATGTTTTACTAGGAGTATTATCCATGTATAACATCCTTATTATTTATTTTTATGGTATATGATTAACATGACATGATATTTATGAAACCTTTTCCTTTTCCACATGTTATTCGTGGATTAAATGTTCAGAAAACACATTTATTTTCATGGATTCTGATATAATAAATGGTTTATGATAATGTAGAACAAATATATATTATTTTTATTATGTTATAGGTGGAACCTATATCTCTCTCTAATGCATTGCATAATTATTGACATCTCGTCAGATAAACAGGACAAGAATGGGATGTAAGCCCAGTTTAGTAAGGGAATTATCCACTATGATATTATTGGGACCGAACCTTGGTTAATATGATGGTTTTAGGAGTGAAAATATACAAATATGATAGCTTTGTAGTGTATCCTTGAATACCAAAAAAATTATTCACTATGCTTAAGTGTATTGCACAATTCCATGTATTATTCCAATATTATGCTCTCATGGGTCATCTTATTTGATTCATTTATGATTCATGTCATTTAAATAACTAATATTTATCCTACAACTCATGATTATGATATATGATATGTAGGGTATGGTTTAAAAAATTTAATCTCATTTTCTCAAACCATATTTCTCCAATTATGAGTATATGACCATTTATATCCCGTTTTTACCCTTACGAAGAATCCGAGAGAACCCATTATTATCTTTCCTTTCTTGGGTTGTGAAAAAATGTATTTTATATGATATGCCTAAGAATGGTGATAGTAGTGAATATTTAATTGGAAGATGATATAGAGATTTTATGAGACAATTTTTTATGATTCTAATATTCCTATTATACTATATAATTTCAGCATGAGTAATTATGTTTTGTAAATAATATACATCTAATTATATGTAATATATATGTATGAAATTTTTGGGTCACTATATGAATACATCTCTCCCAATGTAAAAAACAAGGGACATTAGGGGAACCACCACCTCCAGGAAACACGATCCAAATCCAAGGATATCTCTAACAACATTTCAATCATTGGTCCACCAAAAGGAAACTCGTATCCTATAATAAACCCAAAGGGTCCCATGTATCTTTTGTGGACGGGACTATCACTCCATCACTAGTGAACTTCTCTCCACAAGAATCACATATACTTTCATCTGAATAAAATTTATATACATGTGTCTTAGTTGAGTGGAATACCACTAAGGATCTATATGTGAAAAAACATATAGATCTTTGGAGAAAATTTAAAAAACCTAAAATCCATCATCACTAAAAACACACTCATAAACTCAAATATTATGTGAGTCATTCATGTATAGAATGATTCATTTACACTATCATCTTTCAATTGGTCCATGATCCAAAAACCTTGGTAAACAACAATTCTAAAACTAATGATTATTAAAATAGGTGAAATCACACAACCACAAAAATAGAATCCAATAACAACAATACCATACCCTAGAAACATGTAATTTATATTGAAAAATGTTTTTTCAACCAACAAGTTTAATATTCATCACATGTTTTGAAAAATTCATAGACCACCTCTCTACCAAATCATAGAATCAAGAAACTAGACACCTCTGATAACGTTTTGTGGAAAACCAGATCAGGTCGACCTGATACTTCACCTGATCTATCTCACCATAGGTCATCAAGAATGCCTCACCAAAAACTAAAGGCCCATGAACAATGACAAGGGTCTAAAAGGTGCAGTGGTGAGAATATACCATTTGTCAATGTCAAATAACAAAAAAATAAGGAAATTCATATAAATTTTTGAACATAAGAGTATGCATAATAAATGATTTAAATAAAGACATGATATAATAAATTAATTGTTGTATATATTCATAAAGACTCAAAAGAATGTCGAACATAAAACAGATGATCTCCCACAGAGCCAAACACATAAAAAAAATAAAAAAACTAAAAATAAATACCATATTCTCCACTTCCAACTCTGAGTAGAACCGCATACCCCATTTCCATGATTCTAAAGATAAGGAATCCCAATCTCGAGACTAAACAAGAGTGTCTATACTTGATCAGGTAACACTGGGCCTGGAGTCCATAAACTACACAACCTATGCTCTAACCTATATACATACATCAAATTTTGACACACACCGAGGTATATGTACTAGGGGTGAGAATTAAATTTCTAAAGAAAACCCCAAATGGTGAACCTATAATATATTTTAATAATAAGTGAATGCATATGTGGTATGCATATCCTATTCAAAAAATTATAAAAATTCGTATAAAATAAATAAACAATAATAAAATAGACCTAAAAAATGAAAATAATCCAATTGTAGGTTATAGAATGACACCTGAGGTAAACATACCCTTAATTTGGCCAATGATAGAGGATTTACAACAAATGTATTACCATACCAGATTGCATCAATCATGTTTTCTAGATCTACATAGGACCTCTAAGATGTCTAAATGAAAATGTAACAAATAATGTACCCCAAGGTTTTACCATAGGTATCCACATGACAAAGCTCATTTTCCAAGGTATGGGGCTCTAATTGCATGACCTGGACTGTTGAAAAGAATATCTAGGTCGATGAAAATAGAGATCCTTTCAAAATCGAATGTATTTTAGAAAGAATTAGGCACCAAATATAGACCCAAAAAAGGTGGTATCTATATATAAACCCAATATTACAAAACATCCATGGGGAAGGAGATACACAACATCCATAATAGAAAAAACCACTATATGACTGCCTCAACACCTCAGAGTCCCAAAGACACTATATCCATGGCCAATATTGAAATATATGGGGTTTTCACTTGTCTATATTTCCCGTTATCTCCCTAATTTCATATACCCACAACCATTCAATGTAGGATAAAACCATATCAATAATCAGGGATAATGATTGATCCACAATATCCCAAGGTTCACCTCCTCAAATCAATGTCTTGATAAAAAAATACCTCAAATTAGATGACCAATGGATAATTGAAAATCAGTCAGTTCAACTTTCTAACCCACAATCCAAATAGATAGACTAGAAGCACTGATCAAATATTATCCAACAAACAACGAAGACTCGCTTAACAATGTGGATCATCTCATCCAACAAAAAATCCTCCATGGAATCTCAAAATCCCATGTTAGGGACAAAATAAAACATAGGGCTCCTACAGTCCCTAGGGTAATAGTATAATTTATCATAAAACTAGAGAATACCCTGATGCACCCAATATCTTGGTACATGCACTTCAAATGATCCGCAAAAGTCCCAAAGGCCATAAGAAGAGTAGGACACTCAATTTTGGGTTCCTCTAGCTCATCCGCAATACATGAACATTGTAGTGACATGGGAAACCAGCTTTAGTGGCCTCCAAATGACCCTCAATCAACAGTGCACCCAATAGAGAATCGAAAATAAAATCAATCATTATAGGGATTCTCAATGGTTCTCAAAACCACCTTAAATGTAGGTCCTGATAGGGCTCCTCAACACAAGAAAAACTATGACACAAGGGAATTTTCAATTGTCAACCATGAAAACCACTGATCACTAGATCAAAAAATAACACAGGGGAATCCTCAAGAGTCTCTTAGAATCATCTAAATAAGAAAATGACACCTAGTCGTAATAGCAATTCCACAATTTTATCATATCACAAAAGATCTAACATCTTTGGTCCTCAAACCCAAGAGCAATGCTCAACCACTCTATCCTCAAGAAACATTTCTTGATTAACAAGGTCAAAATAAGATCTCCTCATAGATACTAATCAATATAACCTTACAGAATTTATTTGAAAGAACCTATAACAAATCACCAAGTAATAGTTGAGTCAGGCCTATCACTGAGCTCACAACCCTGACTCAGGCCACACAACTCACAACCCAACCCACTGGTGGATTTTGAAACCCAATGAACTCTATAAATCCAAAACACTTTAATGATAGTCTTTGATTATTAAATGAATCTTAATCCATGTTTAATATTAAAAATAGGATATACTACACAAAAGTATAATTCTAAACCCTAGGTAAAAATTGGAAAAACATATCACCGAAGGGAAAATAAACAGCATGTACTTTTGGTACATGACATGGAACTACGATGAAAACTTGGAATGTACTTCCCAAAAGTACACAATGTGTGTACTCTATACCTGTTATACAACCCACATGGATATCTTCCTATGTATCTCATACCCACAAAGAATGTACAATACTGAACTGCACAGTGTGAACCATCCCATATACCGTACATAGGATCACCATGGATATTCTTGACTATGTACCCCCCATAAGGTGTGTGGACAAAAAGAGTACATGACCATTAATCATGTACCTCACATAAAATATGACCATGTAACCTACAGTTACATGTACCGCATGTATACCCCATGTCACCAATACATGGTGTGTACCCTTGGCACACATTATGTTGTCCCAAAAACAAATCATCTCCAAATAGAAAGGAAATGAGACACGCATCTTATAAACCACATCTCGAACACCCAAGATAGATTGAAAAACATTTTTCTACCTGACTAATCCATTATCAACCATATAAGAATCCCTAACCACCCATAAAAGTCATTAAAAGATAAAAAACATAATATGAGGATTGACAAAAATAAAATAAAATGGGCCTACTTCTGGGTGGAAATCAGCAAAGCTTCACAATAGACCAGTGACACGCACTCATCGTTCCTCAATATACATCCGGATGAGCTCCTCGGGTGGTACATCCTCCTTCCTATATGACCTCTCCCTCTCCCTATCTCAGTACAATGATTAAAAATCTCCCAAGGGGTGTTCAAATGAAGCCAATGGGGGAAAGAGAGAAGAAAAATGAAAAAATATAAAAGTAAGAAAAAAATAAAATAAAAAAGGAAACAAAAGGCTGTCAGGCATGGGCCCAACAACCATGAAGTATTTTTACCTCACTTAGGGAAAATCCCCCATTTCAGACTCAAATAAGGATAAAATAACTCTATCCGATGGTCCTTCTAAAATATCTCACCAAATGAACAAAAAAAATAATTTAATATCTAATTACTCAAATAATAAATATTCCATGAAATATCAAATGACTCCAATTTCAAATAAACCTTTTTCATAAGGTAAAAATCCTACCCTGGAATAAATAGAGTGGTCAGAAAAATTATTCATGATCATATTACGGAATAATTTATCATTTTTACCTTGAAAAGCTTTCATGATTTTTTTTTAAATTTTATCATATTGTCACAACTCAAGATTACAAAAGTCATGACAATGATATAGTTTATCAAGGACCTATTTTAGTGCCTAGAGTATCAAAATATGAGTGATATTCTATGCCTTTTTGGACCCTTCCTCTAATGATGTAGGACAAAGGTTCTTCATCAATTACATGTTCTGGAGTGAGATCAGTTGCTCCATGTTATGCGAGGATACAGAGTATCATAGTCCATTCAAGAAAAAATAGTTGATGAGGTCATGGAAGATATACTTCGGATATGATGTTCTAGTATATTGGACCAGCTTAGGGTTGTTAGTTACTTGATCAAGGGAACTGATCGGGACAGATATATGTAGTACATCCCACACATGAGGATAAAAGTCCATGTCCATATATGGTTTGTTGTATGATTTTAGTAGCCTCTACCTTAGTATCTACATTATTTGAAATTTTAACCACACTTCCATAATGATTACATATTTTAGTGACTAGCCTTGGTTTTGAGTTTAAATACATATTAGGAGTAACGACTCTAGATACTCTATTGAGAGTTTGTTCAGAGAGTGTTCACCTATTCAATGAGTGTCCTATTGAGATTTGTGTCTATCATTTCTAATGGATCCTATTCATACTAAAGATTAAGGGATTTGACATCACACTAAATAAGGATTGGTTAGTGCCTTATCGAGCTTATATAGATTTTTGTCATCAGAGGGTGTATTTTTCACAAATATAGGGTAGTAGTTATATTCATAACTGTGAATGAGATGTTAAATAAATTCTATCTATACATGATCATTCATCGTTTGGGTAGAGTTTCATCTTATATTTCATGTCTTTTTCTTGATGATTGAGCTGTATGGTAGGATGTTTTTCCTCAAATGGTGGACCTATTCATGAAATTTTTCCTAATTAATTTTCTTCTCCATCTCTTGTGTGATAGGTAGTTTTCACAATTAATATTATTCTAAGAATAGATATAGTAACTATTCATCCATAAAAGATGAATCCTACCGAGGTTCAGGAACTCAAGAGATACTTAGAGATCCTAGAAATCAATGGTTTTATGTGACATAGTACGTCACCTTGGGGTTCACCCATGATTTTATCCAAATGGTGGATGAGACACTCCGTATTTTTGTACAATACCAATGGTTGAATCAGTTTAGTGTTAAGAACCAATATACATTACATCGTATAGATGATATATTCAACCATCTTTGGGGATCCAGGGTTATCTCAAAGATTGATTTGAGTTAGGGATATAATCAGGTATCAGTTAGATCCTCATGTGTACCAAGAACAACATTCCATATTAGATAAGGAAAATTTGAGTATTTAGTTACTCTTTTCAGTCTCAAAAACATGCCAAAAGTCCTTATGGACTTGATGAATTAGATTTTTCGTCTGTACTAGGAATCATTTATAGTAGTTTTAATGGATGATATCTTATTGTACTCCCAAACATTAAATCATAATGAAAAACCCCTTAAAATAGTACTTATTACACTGAGATTATATAGGATATGTTCTAGGCACGAAACATTTCACTTTTGGATTGATAAAGTACACTTCTTATGCAACAAAATTATGGATTCAAGGGTATCTCTGGATCTCATGAATGTTAGAGTCATGGTTTCCTGGGAGTAGCAAAGAAGCTAATTTATATTTATATTATCATAGGTATATTTTGTTACAGTATGATTTTTATCCAATAATTATCACACCTTGTAGCATCGCATATGGTATTCAAGAAAACGAGTTTCATATTTATATGGTTTGATGATTTTGATAGGGCCTTTCAGGAGTTGGAAGGTGTGTTAACCTTTGCACCGATCCTGATTCGACGTGATTTGGCATTGGATATGAAATTTATTATGATTCATCAAGTGGTGAACTGGGTGTAGTTTTCATTCATGGGGATTGATTGATGGAATATGGGTCCTATGAGTTGAGACCTCATGAGAAAAATTACCAATCACATGATTTCGATCTACTGGTTTTTGTTCACGCTTTTCATTGTTGGAGTCATTATTTTCTTATAGTGTAATTTGTGTTATATATATTGACAAAAAACCTCATATACATATTCAATCATGGTGATTTAAACATTGTAAAGTAAATATGGGTTGAAAACCTTTAATATTTTGAATTTCAACATATTTATAATCCTAGGAATGGAAGGGAATTGATTGATGCTCTGACCTCAAATACATATAGATACATTGTTTAGGATGCCAGTAGTGAGTGGAAGTTGATGAAACCTATTTCGAATATGCATATGGTGGTTTGGGAGTATCATGGGAAGCTTGTTCTTATAGATTTAGTAATGAACTTATCAGTTTTTTATTGAGTGATTATGAGATAGATTTGAGATCATAAAGGCATGGTCCTGATGGGAAATCATTTCTAGTGGGGAGCCATCTCATGACTTGGACATTGATAAGGTTGATATATTTCATATTTATTGAAATGTTTTGGTACCTACAGACATGTGAGGGGAGTTGATGTGAGAGTGTCATGACTCTAAATTAGCAGTACATCCTGGACTTACTAAGATGTACAATTAATTACGCTACCAATATTGGTTTCTTGGTACTAAAAAGCCTATAACGTGTTTTCATACTCGGTGATACAACTATCAATAAGTTTCAGTGGAAATCTAGTGACATGTTATTATTTTACAACAATTACCAATTCAATTAGGGAAATGGGTTGACATTATTATGAATTTTTTAATGTTTTTACCAAAATCTCCTCAGGGAAGTGATGTAGTATGGGTGACCATAGACAATCTAACGAAGGACTCCCACATCCTGCCTATATGGGAGAACTTTCTAGTGGAATAACAAGGAATAAAATATATTAGAGAGACTATATTCTATAATGGTGTTCAATATACCATATTATCAAATAGGTATTCTTATATCAGTTTATTATTATGGAAGGGTTTGTAGAAGTATTTTGGTTCACAGGTACTCTTTGAGTTCAACATACCACCATTAGACCAACAATCTGTCTAGGAATACTATATAGGTGTGAGAGAACATGCTTTGATCATGCATCCCCCATTTTGGAAATTATTGGGATAAAAACATAACTCTTGCATAGTTATCTTATAATGACTATTTCAAAGAGACTATACATATGGATTATTTTGGGAATCTACATGTTTAGTGGTGATGATCACCTGTCTTTTAGTTAAGGTCAAGGAAGTTGGTGTTATTGGGACAATGACTTGTTTAGGAGACATCAGAGCTATTACAACTTATTAGAAAGCCTATGAAAATAGATATATCTTGGTAAAACTATTATAATTGTTTTTATTTGCAACATCTGGAGTTTGAGGTGGTATATTGGGTATTCATGTGTGTTTCACCTATATTGGTTCATTGATGGATTCATAAAAAAAAGGATTGTTACACTTAGGTTTGTCAAACCCTTTGAGAAATTGGAGAGTGATGGGCTAGTAGCGTATTAGATAACCCTTTATCAAGGTTTCAGGTCCATGAATGACATCTACCATGTTTCCCCATATTTATATTATATTTATGAAACATATATTCTTTTATCTGAAGGATTTTGATTTAGTTTCTAATGCTTCTTTCGAGGATTATCTGGATCATGGATTTGATCATATCATGAAGATTTATTGAGGAATGTTAGTTCCTCTAGATCAGGTTCTATAGAATTACGACCATGTAAAATATGATACATTGGAGAGAGAGAGTCTAATATACATGCTCAGTGGCATGAATTATGTTCGTATGATGTTCCACCAGCCTTAGAAGGGCCACTATAGGATGCATTATTTAATGGTGGATAGGTTGTAAGATCCTAATTGTTCCTGGAGTTATCGATCCTTAAATTTTCAGTTTAAATCCATTTTTTGTTTCCATGTAATATTGTATAAGGCAATAATGTAGGTTCCAAGAGTATCTAGGGATTTTTAAAACCCAAGAGATCCTATTTTAATAAAATCAATGTGTGGTGAATAGTTGCCGTACGATTAGTACAAACCATGCAGCTCAATCCTACAGCCCAAATAAAGGGATAATAGTTTTAATGACAATGTGAGGGAGACCACATGGAAAAGAAAAACCTTCAAAAATTGAAGTTTTGTGTCACATTATTGGAAAAAAATAGCTCCGAACAGTGCACTAAATCATGTGAGGGGGGCCACTAGACTGTAGGAATTCACGTATTGTACATAGTTTTCCTAACCGAACAATATGTATGTGTGGGGTGTGGCCACACATGTAGAGAATAACACATGTTTTGTCCAACCATGTGTCCATATACCCCTTTAAAATTTTGGAAATGAATATTTTACTAATATATATATTAAACATTTTACCCTACTCCTCATTCATCAAACACATAGTACAAACCACCATGGGAGTTCTTATCATTTTCCTCACATTGGATTTTAAGGATCTACTCTGCCCGAAATTATATTTGATCATCGTTAATCATGTTGGTTCACCTGCAGTATGTCTAAAACTTCATTACATTATTTTCTCATTTTATCTCAAAATATTAGATTATATTCCCATTTTAGATAATAAGAAAAATTTTCTAGGACTTTGTACTATTTCTCTAATTCCTCCAATACTAGAAATAATCAGTAGCTGATACCCAATGTGATGTTAACTATCAGTATAAGGTTGGAAGTTTATTACATTTATATAAAAGAATTAATATCTATATAACGAAACGTTTATTCACACTCAGACCTTACATGAATTTCCTCTCAAATGTCATACTAATTAAATAAAATTTTAAATCATTGAATCAGATAGTTCATTCACTCTAAATTTCATCATTGAAGGTTTTCCACATCATTTAAAACAACCCTTATGGGTGTGTGGCCAATATTTCGTGTCTGTTACACATTTATTAAATAGATCAAACACGCATATGGGGGAGTTTATTAAATTATTTTATCTCATTATGTTTGAGTTATCTCATATAGATTAAATGACTAAATAGAATTAAATTAATTGTTAATGGTATGGCTTATTAGCTATCTCATTACCATCCCAAATGTAATTACATGGGAGATACATGAGTTATGGTTCATAATCCCTTTGAAGGGATCACTGGGTATTCTAAATTTAATTAATTATAAATGAGATTATGATATTCATGGGTGATAATTGGGTTCCTGTAAGGAATTCCTTGGGTTGGATCACCAGAAATATGGGTTATATTTTTCCATGGAACATACATGGGTTATTAACTAAAATCACTTAGATGGGTTTGAAGATAAAATGATGTTATACCCCACCTTTGGCAATACATGGGTTCTGATTCAGGGCATTATAGATGGGCCCATAGGATTCTATGATTATATAATGTTTGGAGTGATACATAGATTACTTACATGGAATTACATGGATAATATCAAGATGTTAATCGATTAAATGATTTTTTTGGAATGTTAAAGAACATATTTGGATTCACATAATTTTATAAATACATAATGACCTTAAATGAATTTTATTTGGTTTACCCATAACAAATATGTCTTAAATTCCATGGGAATCATTGATAGCTTATACATTAATCATTATTTAAGGATTAAATGGTTATGCACTTTGGGCCCCATTAATATTTTATTAAATTACATACACTAAGAGGCATTTTAGCTTAGCATGAATAACGTAGTATTAGATATGTTTGAAATTGGGAACCCAAGCCAAAATGCATGTTATTTATTTAATTTACTTCTTTTGTTATTACTACATGCACATTAATTAATTTTATATAAATGGAATAGAAAATACGGGACATTGTTTGTGGTTGCCTATGGAGGTTTAGTCATACGCTAATCGGGCCGTCGATTAGTACCCTAACTAACATCATAAATGATGGAAGGACGAAAGGGAAGCACCCTCAAATGGATTTTTATTTCTTGTACAAGGATAGAGTATGGGAGAATAGTATTGAGCGAGTGTTCATGATGCTATTGAATTTTATATTTTAATCCTTTTGTATATTTTTTACAATATGTACCGTGTTTTCCAAGTACATGTTCCCCCTTACTCCACATTTTTTATTCACATAATTACATCATCCTGTTTTATATTATAATTTTTATTGGTTATATATTGATCCAGTTGGATGGCATGGATTATATTTTTCTATTATATTGATGATTTATCTTCCAATGCTTTATTATCATGGTTGTTTCATTATTTATCTATTATTTTCACCGCTATATTTTGATCTATTAAAGAGAATATATCCTCCCCACCATACCATCATGGACCCTCACTGTAATTTTTCTACCTCTAGAATATTAGTAAGCACGCTCGAGGGCATGTGGCCCTTGAAATAGGGTCACTTAGGAGTTGACTGGTTCTGGGATGTCCTAGATGAGTTTGATAATATTCTTGCCATCATTGATGTGGAGAGGTGATTCTAATGAAACCCTTAGAGTCAGTAATATATAAATATGAGTGGTTATGGAGTTAACGTTTATTCCAATTCATTATTGATATTATGTATGGGATATAATGATATGAAATTGACATTTTCAATCTATTGTATAATGAATTGACATAACCATTTCTGTTGAAACTGATTATAGGATAAAATGATATGTTATTAACCCCTGTCATTTTCTATAGAATAGAAATATATGTGAATTCATTATTGATATTGATTATGGGATGGAAAGATATGCATTCACTATTTTTAGCTATTATAGAATGGAATGACACACCCATTCATTATTTGTATTTTTATGTTAAAGATAATAATTCACATTAATTGTAATTTTTATGATAATGGATGTCAGTCCCTTCCACTATGTGTTCTGGAATATTAATTTAGTCATAAAACATTTATATAGTTGATGTTAAATATAACATGTCTTGTGTTATCTGATTATTGGTATATGGAAAGATGTTATGTTGATCCTTTGCATTGTGATCGATATCGATAGACTAATATTAGTTCCAGTAAAAGTAGTTGTGGTCTCTTATTATAGAGTTTTTCAACACATCATGGTGTGAAAAATATTATATTCACTATTATTTTGTTTCATGTTATTGAAATATTTCATTGAATGTGAATTTATATATTCTTTTTTTGATAAGGTCCAAATTAGTCATGGCCTATGGATTTGTGAGGGCACCTTGATCATGTATCTATGTTCCTATGAAATTTTTTGATCTGTGGTGTAGGTAAGGGTATGAAACCTATAGTTGATGGATAATCCTGATAGATAGTTTGAGTATAAGATGTGATGAGAAGGGGACTCAGATACAACATTTAATTTTATCTTAATTCCATTATTATTATATATAGTAATTTATATAAATGTTCAATGTGGTAATCCTTCATATTTGTAAAGAAAATGTATGAAAATATAGTTTATTATTATTTCATTATAGAACATAAAGTGTTTCTCTTTGGTTATCCCATTACAATAATTCCATTATTATGTTGTTTCTTATCAAGATAGTTTTTAATTTCTAATTCTGTTATTATTTATGATAATATAATCTAGATGGAATAGTTCACATGATATTTATAAAACATTATAATTGGTTAGTAACTGATATCATTTCGCGAGGATCTCATGATGTTATTTTAAAACCTTATTAGATTTATATTTGGGTGATTTGAACCTAGGACATTACACCTATAGTCTAACTCGTATAAAATGGGAATATTATCCAATACATGAATGATGGGAGGACAACATCTACATGTATAATAAGGGTGTTCATGTAGGGGTATGTGAAATACACATGTTAGTTTGAAAATAAATGAATAAAACATTTATTTTGAGTAAATGTAGAATTTATAAATATAATAATTCCATTTTCCATTTCTTTTCTAAAACCATATTTAAATAAAACATTTAGAAAATTATAATAGAATAATTTAAACATGTACCCATGAAATTTATATAGTTAGAAAAAAGTACTTAACCTCAACATCCTGTGATAAGACCATTAGAATCTGAGGGTTCAATCTAGTACTCGACTAAATTAATAAATTTTGTTTGTCTTAATGAGATCCAACCTTCAATATAAAAAGAATAATATAATCTTTATCATGTTCCTCTCATTATTTCAATGTGTTACCGTAATTAGAAACCAGGCAGTTCATAATCATGACTAGTAGAGTAATCATCCATATAATAATCAAAACAATACCTTAGTAATCCCATGAATTTTTAAACTGAGGTATAAACCTGTATTTATATACAAGCATGCATGTAACATCTCATGATCTTTATCTAATAAAAACATCCCTACGTTGAAAAAACATCCACCTAATAACTCAATATAAATAAATAAAAAGTAAAATTTTTACAATTCATCATGTTTGAGTCTAATGAATATAAAAATAAAAATAATCCCATATTATTGACTAAATATACTTGTAATTTATAAAAAATGTAAGTAACCCATGAAAAATTATAAAATCAACATAAAATCATTCAAAAAATTATAAAACACAAACAATTACTTAGTATTTAAAAATGGATTTATTCCCACTATTATATTTCTTCAAAATTAAAAAACAAGGCCTTTCCAAAAAAAATAACTTTAGGTCACTTCATAATCCCCTTTAAAAGCATACACAAATATTTAGACCTTCAATGTTCAAAAAAAGGGTGTATCTCAATTAGAACCATGATTTTCTAAAGCATGAAAGGAACATATAACGATTATAGAACATCGAATTAATAATTAAATTTATTGACAACAAATTAATCATAGAAAATTATAAATAATAAATTACATTATAAGGTTTTCCTATATTAAAAATTTTATAAGAAAAAATATTCATTAAAAGAATATAAAACAATTATAATACTTTCATATAATAGTGTTTGACTCACAAGATACCCCTCAATCATCTTTCAAAAAAATATGTATCTTTTCTACAAGGTTATCCTTAATATGAAGAGAACTCATTTTAAATAATCCTGATATGTATAAAATTGTTAAATATGATAGGTGAAATATAGAAAAAAGAATAAGGGGAAGTGTAAAGAAAAAATAAAGTTGGTGAGGTTCATATGTTAGATCCACTATGGATTCACCTATAGGGGAAATGAAAGAAAATGAGGCTCCCTGTATTTTCCCTTTTATATATTGGTCAGAACTGGGGGAGGGGGAAGTGGGTTCATGTGATTCTAACTCTCAAGTCAAAAATAGTAATAATATGATAATAATAGCATACTAATATTTTTATAATAATAACAATAATATCTCATATATTTTCACTATATCACCATATAATAATAAAATTGGATTTATTACCATACCAAATTTTAAAAAACATTATAACATTTCTATTAATAATAAAATAATACTAATGCATAACACATTATTTCAAAATTTTAAATGAAATATATCCTAAAATTTCGAAGACATAATTTATAAATCATATAACCATATTAAACACCCATTAATATCATTATTTCATTCCATAATTTGATTAATATAATAATTGAGATGTTTATAAGTAAAAAGTAATGTATCAGATAAATACTTAAAGATGGAAGATTGGCATAAATGGTATATAACCCATTCACCAAATTGCGAACCTCTGGAATTTTATTATAAAATACCTCTAAAAATAATATAAATTAATATATATTTAAAATAGTTAAATTTTGGGTGTTACATGTACGAAAATAATTTATAAATATAAAAATTGTTCAAATCTTCTATATTATACATTAAAAATTGAGTAAATTTTATTTTCATAGAATGTTTCTCTAAAAAAATTACATTTATTCATTTAAATTCTTAAAACTCAATTATTATTAATAAAAATAGAATAAATGTTCCTTCATTTTTTATTTATTCTCAAACAATAATAAAATAAAACATAAGTTATGTAACTTCAATATTTTAATATAAAAACTATTTATATATTATCCAAAATATAAAATTATATATAATTTTTTTAAATCACATTAATAAATAATCAGAACACATGTCTTTTCCATAGATCTAATAAATTTTTTTAAATTATATATAATAATTATTTAAATATTGACTAAAAATTTTATGTATTTTAAATCACAGTTATGAATAATTTTTTTGAAAATATTCAAATTCTTAGTGAATATATTATTTAAAAAAATAAATTTATTATAACAATTTCTCTAATGCATTCTATTTTAACTACCACCATAAAAAAGAATTTCTATTGAATTCATTTTTGAACATAAAAACATAAATTTAACATATTATTTGTGTCTTGATATGAAATTCATTCTTTAAAAATATTTAAAAACACATTTACCCATTTAATTAAAGAAATTATATATTATATATAAAAAAATGTGTTTTATTTTTCAAAAAAATGTTTCACTTGAATTATTATTCATTAAAACACATTTTCTCTTTATTAACCAAAATATTTTAATTATTCATTAATTAATCATTAAATTATAATTAATTATTTTACAAAAAAAGTAATTTCATTGAATTTAATTATATTAAATTATATATTTATTTTGATAATATTGTTTTACAATAGAAAACGAATAGGTAACCCTTTTAGGATTCAACATGATACAAATGTAATGTTGATTGAATAATTAAATCATTCAAATAATCCCAAAAAATAAAACCAAAAATAAAAATGGAGATTGGTTAGGGTTTAATAAGGTAATAAACAAATGGGTGGGGCCCCAGTAGGGTTGAGAAAGGGTCTCGATGTGAGTGGATATGGTGGGTGGGAAAGAGATGAGGAAGGAAGTGTGGTTGTGGGGAAAAGGAGAAATGTTTGGATTGGGTGATTGTTTTATGGAGATGCGGGTTTAGGTTCTAGGGTATTGGAAGAGAGTGAGAGGAACTAAAATTTTGTGAGGTGAGTTATGCCAACAAAGGTAGAAATCTTCAAGGGATAAAAAATGAGGGATCAGTTTAGTGGATTGATAGGTGACATTGAATATGGTGACGTAAGAAGTGGAACAAAATGTTTAATGGAAGTAAGGTGAAGTGGATGACAGTGGTGTGGGATTTAGAGTGGAAATAGTTAGTGGGATATGTGAAGAGATATAGGGAAATAATTGTTTTATAACAACCTAGAAACCATTATGCGGTGTTCAAAAAATTATCAAATAACTATATCCATTAATTATAGTAGTTAAGAGAATGGATCTTAATATCTTTTTGATGATCTTATTTCATAAATTGAAATCTAGGAATTCATGAACCCAAAATAGGAAGTGATATATACATATAGGATAACCCATCTTTCATAATGTTTCCATTGCCTTTATTATACTTATTCATAAATGAAAATGATTACAAAAAATGATTCCATTTTTTATACTCCAATTGAAACTTGTGCTGACTATTGATAAATTTTAATTATTGGTATTCATAATGAAGAAAAAATAGTGTTCGTCACTCATAATGAAGATAGTATTCTAAATATCTAACAATATATGAAAACACATATCATAATTGTTCTAATTCTACAAGAATATTAGAAATGTTCATTGAATGAGAACAATACATATCCAAACTCCACATTCAATACATTCCACTTCAGAAAATTTATCAAAATCTGATAAGGCCAAATTCTTTCTCTATATAATTTAATCTTAATGGTTTCAAATATTTTATATTCTATTTATATCTCCTCAAACATACCATTCCATAACCATCCAGTGATGAGTACAATCATATTATTGGAATTAGAAATAATGAAATTATGAAAGGATTCGAAATAATGAAAAAAATTACTATAGTGATTTAAATGGGTCATGGAATGATGTTGAGTGTTCTACTTTTATTGATCTACCATAAATCCTTCTTTGGATAAAATATTTACGTAATAAAAAACCTAGGATTAAAATAACTCACAGTTTTTTGGATTTCTATATAGCTTATATTGTTACGAAATTCCAAACAAGTAATAACATGCCCAGGATACCTAACCTAATACTTGAGTTATATAATCAGATTGCCTCAACAATGTCTCCCAACACACCAAATACTTCTAACCAGTGGGGGAACAAATCAAAATTTCTTAAAACATTACTTTATATCTATTTAAAATTTGATGTGTTTAGATAGCTTTTGTTGGAAAGTAGAATACGTTTTATCTAAATATATTATATAATGGTGAATTTCATCATGGCCATGTGTGTTTCACCATGACTAGTTTACTAATAGTGAAGTTTTACTAAATTATTGTGTGTTTTTAGGAGGCTTAGGCTAATTACTTGAGTTGTGGGTTGTGGGGTGAAGGCCCTTGGATTATTCGTACATAAGGATGTGTCCACAATGATCATTTGAGTTTGATGTGGTGAGTCTCAAAGTGCTTCTATATAATCATATGTACGGGATATTGTAGAATGGATCTACTTACTATATGATGTAGTCCTATGTAGTTTATTTCCATGGTTCTACCTATTTTATCATTATTTCACCATGGTTATGGAAGTTGTATCATAGTGTATGTTCAAGGTATAATAAGTTATGAATTAAATGTTGACATATGAATCGAGATCTTCATAGGTTCATGTATTTTGGAATGACCCACTATGTTATATCAAGAACATCTTTATTAATATTAATTTTATGGAGGTATGTCCACTGAGATTTTGGGTATATTGAAAATTAGTTACTTTATTAGGATTTCATTATGGAGTGATAACCCCTATCAGGTCATCATTCTATGGTTTTTCAATTTTATAATAAATATAGAATCTATCTCAAATTATCTTATATTACCATAATTTTCTTCAAACCCTATGTGATTAGTCATGAGTCTATAGAGATAATTGGCCATCAATTAGTGGATTTTCTTGTCAACTTATAGAGATTAATATATTTATGATCCAATTTAATTATCTCTCATCTTTTTAGATATTATATCATTTTCTCCGTTTTGAAAATTTTACGGTAGTGATGTTTTTTTTTGTTTTTGGTGATGTTAGGTTGAGTGATTGATGGGGGTTGTTTTTTTATAAGATCATTGAGGATTTACCTATGTGTTCTCATATTTTTTATCACCTTATTCTCCTTGATCATGATCTGTAATACTTGAAGATTTTACTGTGGTAAGGAATTCATTAAATTTCCTTTATTATTTATGTGTATTTATGGAATTATCATGTGACTGTTTTCAATGGGTGAATGATTAGAATTTTCCAAAATTATATAATTAACTGGATTATAAAATTAAGGTGATATTGTGATTTGTATGTTCTTTATGCGATTCAATGTTATTGCATATGTATTGATATGTATCAATACATGTTTTCTATTATGGAGATATTTTTTATATTATTAATATGTTATAATCACCTTTAATAATTGGGAAATAACTTCAAGATGGTAATAAACCAATTTATTGTAAAAGTAGATGTTGTAGTGATGTTTTTCTCTCTCTTTAGAATCTCAATAAATATGAAAAAATGATATAGATGGTAATTGATTGTATTCTTGGCTATCCATTTTTTGTTGCTCACCAATTTCTTTCTGTATAAACTGATTTTATTTTTATAACATTTATAGTTTTTTGTTCTGGCTAGACTTGGGGGTGTTATTATGATGCTATAATTGTGGAGAATCTGGGGAGGATGATATGTTATCATTTTGGCTCATTTTCTACGAATGACATAATAAATATGTGAATATACATCATGATGTATGGTTTGTACTTATTATGATAGTTTTTAGATTTTCTTTTGTGTAATTGTGTAGAGGTTATTTTTTAGAGGGGTCATGGTTTCTTTGTAACATGGTTTAATATTGAAATTAAATTATATAATGATTTATTAATTCAATATAGTGTGTGTAGTTGGATATAAACTAGTAACTACTAGGTTTTTAAAGAATAATGTGTTAGGGATGAATTTCTAAGGGCTAGTATTAATGGGATAAATAATTAATGAATGGTATGAAATTAAATATCTATAATTGAATTTAATATGCCTAGTAATAGTGAAACCTAGAATTTAACAATAATGTAATCAAATGTGAATATATTTTATGTTATATTGTTGTTTTGATGTGGTTGAGAATATTTATTTAATAGTTGCGGAAGTGGATGTTGTTGTGTAGTGGTTGGGATAATGCTTTAGTTTCATGTGAGAGATGTATTATGAGGTGACCCCTAGGCTAGGATCATGTGTGAATACAACACTCATTATATTTTCTTGTTATTTCACATTCTATATCATCTTATTAGAATAAAATTGACAATGTATATATTAGGATATTAGTTATAGGTGATTTACCAAATATTCATGTTATAGAGGGAAAATTTGTTGACTTCTCGCTCTTCTACATTCTCTATTATAAATTTGGAAAGGATATGATGTCATATCATCATGATGCACTGGTTGTAATGGATTTTCAGTAAAGTATCTCGTGATGTGATGTGAGCATGATTATGAGGTAGAGGTTGTGATGTAAAGCATGGTGAGAGATGTTAATGGTAGGATGATGGAATAATGTTTATTTACATAATGTTCATGTTACCCTGTTTTGATGAGGATATGGTGTGTCATTGTTATGTGAAGATATTTCATCTGGAACTAGTTTGAAATAATGGGGGTAGTGTTATGAGATTTTGGTTTATGTTATGTGGTTATAGATGTGTGATGGTGTATATGATGTGATCATATGGATTGGGTGGGTATGGGAGAACTTTTATGTATTTTGTTAGGGAATGTCTGTGACTAGATCATTTGGGAATTTTTTGTGAGGTACATTCTTGATAAATTATTTGATTCCATGATTCTATAATTTGTTTCATTATTGGATGATCATGACTTGGTGATGATGTGTGTTATTACACCCAATGTACGTGTGAGTTTGTTCAACTATTTGTTCTCAAATTAATTGGTTTACTTATTTTATAATTTTGTGACTTGTTTCTACGGATCCTACTAAGTTTAATTTTATTCTCACTACCATATATATTATTATTTTTACAGTTTTTTAGGGGAAGGTGGTGGTTCAATGGAGCAAATTATCTTATGGAATTTGAGGCTAGTGTTCAAGGGTTATTTCCATATGAGCTGAATTTTGGTATTCCATATTGGTTCAATTTAGTTTATATGTCATTACATGCATTATCTACTGTGTTTTATTTTACATTATATGGATTTGATTGGTGGTTTTATTTCTTATTCCTTGTATTTTAGGAAATTCCCCTCCTTTGTGTGATCTATTCCCTCACTTCTAATCACAATTTGTATCCTATTAGAGGTGTGATTTATGGGGCCACTCTCATCCTTATTTCAAGAATATGAGGGATTCCTAGTAGGTAATGTTCATGAATGAGTGATATTGGGGATTTTAGTTGATATTTGTGATTGATATTATAGTTATGAATTGATAAGGAATGCATGGTTTCATAGTAAATTTTATTTATAAAACTTATCATTTAGTATAGTAGGGGAGACTAACTATGAAATAATCATATAGGCCCCCAATGATCTGAATCAAAGACCTTGGATTATTAAAGGTTATTGGTAAAATGATGATTCATATGTGGAGGATACATATTTTTGATACACACAACATTCTATTTTCACATATGTTTTAATTGGGTTGATTTTGGGAGTATAAAATTAATTAAATTAAAAAATATTAAATAAATTTAAAGTTGTTAGGAAAAGTGTTCCCTTATTCCATGTTGTGGAGATTGATGAGGGTCATCATCAATATGTGTATTTGTTTGTAAATGTGTGTTAGGATGATTTGGTCATAAGATCTTCGTCCTAAACAAGGAGAATGAATATTAGAGGAATATGTGTTATCATTTCCATTGGTAAAGTTTGGTGATTTATGAGGGGATAATCTCCAATCAAGAGAAAAATTAGTGGTCAGATGAGATCGATAAGGTTTTTATTATTAGCCTTGTAATTAATTAAAATTTCATCTCATTAGTCAATAGTCAGAAGAGAGGTGTTCTTAATCAGTTTTGGTATCTATAACATGGAAAATATGAGGAGTCAGAGGTATCATGGAATGATTTCGTGAATCATATTTTGTATATAGTTTCGTTTACATACACTGTAGGTAGCTAGGTTGAAATGGTTTCTATCTTTTTGTAATTGGAGAATGATTTTAAATGATTTTTTATTTTGGTTTAAGAATATCCATTAATATTTCATATAACTCTTCCATGATGAGCAATTCATAAATCGGAATTTTGAGGAGGTGTCGCATCTTGTAATTCAAGATCAAGACACCCTATTTTTGTATTGTATATATATGTATATATCAATGTTCTGGATCAGGAAGAGTTGATTGAGAAGACAGACGTGTGGTATGGATCATCATGAGAGGGAATTCATCAAAATCTCATAAGGATAATGGATAGAGATGGATGTTCATGGATCTCATGTAATTCATGGTTTTTATAGGTGTGGAGTTGATCTTATCCCTCTTTACATTTCTTCTGATCGGGTAGTTTTAAGAACTCCACATAGAGTTCTATTATAGTGTAGTTATCAATTATATGTCATATTCATCTGTAGTTCTTAATGATTGGATATTCTTAATGGCTAATATAGAATATGTGGCCATCTTTTGATGCATCCCCAACAATAATTGACTTTGAGGCCTTATCGTTTTTCGGTTCAGTAGGAATTCATTCAGTAAAAATAGAGTAGGAAAAGAATTTACCCATGGTTCTCATTTCCCACAGGGATATCGGGATGATCATGGTTGTAAACATGGTCATCTATAGGGTCCATGAGGTAGATAATTATAGTGTGGTCTAGTGCATTTTATGGAGATTTGATAGATAGGTGCGCTGATGATCATTCACTGGACCATATATTTGTTTTTTATATTTAAGCCTATACTTTTTATTATTACAGATATTTATACTTCTTCATTGCACCAACCTTTGTCCAATATCTCGGAATAAATATTGAGCATTTTCTATTGCCCTTTTTATTTCTATACTAGTTCGAGATCATTATAGTTTACTTAATGTGTTTTATGATTACGAGATAATTGTTGTGAAAAATCAATCACCCTGATATTTCTTCTTGATATAGATGAAACCATACAATTTCATTCTCAACATTTACTTTTTGTATTATGTTCATGTTATTATTAATTACATACTGAGTAATGATTACATATTCAACATATAAGGAAAACACATAGTGTTCATTAGTAAGCGAGGGAATAAAATAGATCACATTTGTTTTGTGACCTTTTCTTCCAAGTTGGAAAAGTTGTTTAATGTGGTGAAAGTTTAGGCAGTTATGTTCTTAAGAGTTATGGAGGTGTTACTGAATGTATTATTGGAAGAGGTTTTAATTCTACCCTGTGAAATAATATTGAGTTTTGGATAATATTTAAACCAAGTGTCTCTCTAATTCAGATGGAAGTTTACAAATAAAAACTTTTGATTTATGGGAGTTGATGATTCAGGTTAATGGGTTTCATCTATTCCAATATATAAACTTGGCGTACCTCGGTGTTTTTCTGCAAATAAGGTCAATGGTATTCTACGGTTGTGCATAGACTATAGAATATTGACGAAAGTAATGCAATAAAAACATTTATCCCCTTACAATGATACATGGTTTGATTATGTAGCAAAAAGGATACCATTGATTTTTAATGAACGATCTATGGTATGGATAACCACATATAAAAGGTGAAGGAGGAGGATATCCTAGAGACTATTTTTTCATGTCATTATGGGAACATCGAGTTCATGTTTATGTAATTTTGTGTCACAAATTACATAATTATATGTACGGAACTCATGAAATAAATATTTAGTTGGTTCCTCAATTAGTTTCATAACACACCCCCACTAGGAACCCCTCATGGGATTAACATGAAGAAAAGGGTGTAACATCCCGGTTCTGGAAGCCATCCAAAGGCACCCTATACCTGGTTGTTCACCTGGCATCAAGTGAATTTCCGTGAATTCCTGAGGCAACCAACTAGCAGGGAGGTCCTTGGGTGTGATTGTGGAGAAACTATTCCCACATTGGAAGAGTAACACAGAGGAATAAAACAGATTTACAATAGCGGAAGCAGTAAAACATGAAATAAGTAAACAACGGAAGTAATAAAAAACTGGATCACATATATAAATGATGTACGGTACATATGTATAAGAAAATATCCATACAATTCATAATGTTGGAAAACATATTAACCCAATTAAAAAAGAAAATAGATAAACACCTACAGCATCGCGAGCCTCATCTTGGTCCCATTCTCTCGAGCTCTTTAACAATCAAGTGCCTGAAGTAGAAGGGTGGTTTTCCTTATCTATACCTGCAGCAATATAATCTGTTTTGGTCAAAAATCATGAACCAAACATGGTGTGAGACTAATCCCTATAGGGAACCATCCAATGATATGGGCCTAACAATCAATGAACATATATTACAGGAAATATGTTAAAAGAATAGTAAACAAGGATGTACTCAGCAGTAAACATTCCTACAGTTTCACGTACAAGTATTCAATTTTTAGTGGTTAATCAACCAAATAGAATATCAAGCAACCCTCTCATTAGTTCACACAACATAACCCCTCTAGTACACAATACAAATAATGATATACCAATGACTCTCAGAGGATGCACTCACTGTCAATTCCACCTATATCCATGTGTGATTTAAACTCTCTGAGGAAGCACTCACCATCTATTCCCCCTATAAACTTTTAGTGGTAACCTATAGGCGCTATGAGGAAGCATTCAATTTCAATTCCTCATATGGCCTCGTACCATAACTATAGACACTCTAAGGTAGAACTCAATGTCAATGACCCCTTATTGTCTCGTAGAGTAATAGTTATAACGTACACTTTGGAAGAAACCCTCAACGTTAATTTCCCCCGTGGTCTCACTACATAAGGTTCCCACAACCCCGTGTAAAGAAATTGTGCACAAACGATAATCATTTGCAAAATTAAACCTCTATACCTGCTTATATAATCAATCTATAGCATATCATAACATATCAGATAATAAACACTCCATCCTATGATAATTGGCATGGGAAAAATAAAGTATCCTAACATGAAAATCTAGACCAAACGTTCAAAAGAATGAAACATGGGAAAACACATCTATTTCAAGCTAATTATTCATATTTATAAAAATTAACCTCCACTGAAGCACAAAAGGAAAAACATGAAAATAACAAGGCTAAAACTATAAACACGCAACACCCCGTTCAAGGGTATTGGGCACTTCTACACAAAATATTCAAAGACTATCTTCAGAAAGGCACAATCCACCTACCTCGATGTTGTAGGATCATTATACATGAACCTAATGCCTTGAATCACCCAAGAACACCATATATACACAAAAAAAATTAAAACACTCAATCGAGGACATCATGTGATAGAGAAGAAATCAGGAGATGGAATTATAAAAGAAGGAAGAGCTCACTGATGTGATTCCAATTCAATGAACGATGGTCGAATCCGAGAACAGACAATGAGTCGGGTGCTTAGAGAAGATCTATGGTCGTACGGATGCTCTCGGATGAGACGGACCTAGAAGGAGGGTGTTCTTTCATTTATACATGAGCCCAGTCTGTTTAATGAAAAAATAGTACACAACATGTTCTTTAGAAGTACACGGCATGTGATTTGCTTTACTATGCCTCACTTTAGGAGGCCTCTACGTCACCACACATGGTCATGTGCACGACCGCTACATGACCCGCACACGGCTACCGGTGGTAACTGAGTACATGACATGTACTTATAAAGTGCATTGTGTGTACTTGAGAAATTTCCATAAACACCTATTTTTCTTAAAAACACCAGAAAAAGGAAAATATACCTGAAAATCGTACAGGTTCTTATAAAGGGTGACCCCTAAAGCCTGTCTTTAATTGGACACATGTTTCATACTAGCACTGAGGGAATAATCACACATATATGGGATATATTTAGCTCAAAATCATAGGTAAATAAATAGAAAACAATAATCAATTCCAAAAATTAAAATAAATCCAACATTCCACAATGCTTGTAATGAAATTCAAAACTAAAATTCAAAGTACAATACCAAAATAGAAATCATTGAATACAAACCCCACAAAAACTCTGATATTTGAGCTAGATATGTACATATCAATATTGGTATCCCTCCTCGAAACCTAAAACACACACACACACACATATATATATATAGGGGTGCACTTACATGTATACTCAATAGGATCATCCTCAAGACCTCTCATGAAAATGTTAAAAAAGCATATTAATGACTCAATAGATAAACAATAGAAGAAACATGCACCAAAACCAGGTTAAATATATCCAATCCTTACCAAACCTCCCTCATTAAAAAATGCATTCAATTTTTATAATATAATATCAAAATAATATATAAAGGAGACACCCCACATCCAATTATACACAAGAGTTTCACTCTCATTTTCCCATGGAAAATGACTTGTGCTCTCATCACTTCTATAACCATGAAAACAAACATCATATGGCATACCCTATTCATATGTTATATACCACCTAAACCAAAATACCATATCCACATACGCATAATGCATAACTATGTCACAATATTCTACATCCTCTTCTCAGTAGGGTATCATGTTTATGAAAAATATCAACCTTGTGATCCCCTCTTACCATGCACGACCACCACCATATGTCATCATCAAAACCACATAACCAAGTTAGCAGGTATATCACATAATATAACTTTAAATCATCATAGAATATATAATTATACCTAATTTGAGCCATTATAACACATACTACACCTATAATGGGGAGCAAGGAAGAGGGACTATTCTTCAATCAATTCCCTCACAATGCAGAATGTTTATGTAAAGCACCCATAACTCAATATATTTGGTTTTTGGTTTGTTTTTTGCCTTAGGTGGGGTGTGTGAGAACGAACATGGAAAATACATTTTATACATAGTATCATACTATCCTGACCCAAGGGTTTAAACCCAAAAACAATGAAATAGCTCACATCAATTGCCACATCCATTCTTCCCCTCATTGAAAACCTATACAATTTATTCAACTCCACAAACACCACTTTCCCATATAGAAAAACCAAAACATGATTCAAAATTTACCATCAATAATATCATTTATCCATTTATATAATTACAATTTACTAGTCGTATTACATTCATTATGAGATTTTATTCCTTATTTAATTCCAACCCATAAATCTCCCATCAAATATGTTTATTTCAGCATTTAACCATTTTGATATTCAATATTATTGACCATATTACATTTTATGGATAATGTATGACATGAACCAACAACAACACAACCAATAACAACACCAACCACCCCATAATGTTTTAAAATATTTATCACATCCATTATAAAACCATTACATTTCCAAATCACCATAAATTCCCCAAAATAACCCATCAAACTTTCTGAAATTCATAATCAACCAACCACCATTACCAGAAAAATAATAACTTCCCCAATAAAAACTAAGTAAAATACACAACATTCCCTAACCAATATCATGCAAACAACATCATGGGAAACACAATCATTAACAAAGACTATAGAAATCCCCTCTATAAAACAAAATATCGAATCCCTTTTAATCATTATTTTCATAATAATTATGTGTGGCCAGTATGATCATCAACACCCAATTCCGTATTCCCAAAAAACTGTTTCATTATTGTTATACATGATTTAGATTTTATGGTATTATATTGAAATAATTGAATCACAATAACAAAACATATATCAAAATATAAATTAACCCTTATTAGCCATAGTAATTAGAATAAAATTATATATAATAACATAAAATCATATAAAGCACATTTGATCATCCTTACCATTCAGTTTCCATTATCCTATTCATTATCACCCTTAGTTTAATCCATAATATGAACCCAAATAGGAATAATAGAAGGGTAATTCCACAATTGCATAAAAATTAAAGGGAAAAGTATCAAATCTTAGACATTAGTAGGTTCATTAATAACCATAAGGAAAAATAATAATATATAAGGGTCAAACAACTAAGAACTCTCATATGAAACCCTTAATAAACCAGGTCACATCATGGCCTATAAATCAATCAATAAAATATTAAAAACTCAATCCAAACTGTTGAACTGCCTCTATATGATGAAATTGAAAGCATAGAACCTTGATGATGGGTGGAGAAACTCCCCTTAGATAACAAGAAATTGATCACTTCAATAATATCCCAATTCCAATAAAGAGGGTTCTAAAAAGTCTTCATGTATACACAACTGGTTTTCTAAAGTTTTGGTGAAAATTTAGGAATAAATTGGAATAACAATAGCCAATAGAATTTATCTTAAAACTAGATATTAACAGGGTCATGGCATGATCGGAAGTAATCACATCTTGGTAGATATAAATGAATAACTCTATAAAATTAACACTATGAATACCATTATCTACACACATTTAAATCTCTATAAACAACCTAATTTAATATAGTCAATGAAGGTTCACTCAGTGATAAGAGTACCATATCATTATGGCTTGCAAAAAGACAAGCATCAAAGCAACAAACCATGGATTCTCATCGTGACTGAAACCCTTCAAGATGAGGAAGATTCATATGTAAGAGTAATAAATTCATACATATGGGTATTATAAGAAATGTAAGGTTATTTAATCTATAAATATACACCCCAAAAATAAATTATGTAATGATGGATATCACCACATCATTACCAAACATCCAATTCTAAAGCAGTGTTGTTCCTAACTTTTGAAATGTGAACCTTGAAGATGCAAAACATCCCCACACTATGACACAACACCCAATACCATGAATCAAACCTTCAATTCATGTCATACAAAACTAAAAAACAACCGACGTCTCTAATAATCAATTTCAAATGTGATTCCCAATGACAAACTGCAATACACTCCCCCCATATAAACTCTAAACTTCCACCCCACCTCTATACATCTATTACTCTCCTAACACCATCAATACCTAAAAGATGAAAAATAAGGGGATTATATGGTCCGAGAAATTATTTTTTATATCTCTCAAATTATTCCCATAATTGATAATCCAAACCAACAATAAAAGAAACAACATCTACTGTAACACACTAATATTTTACTAAATATATTTCATTCAAATAAATCTAATGTGTTTGATAACTTACTTTAAACACGCATTACCGAAGGAAAACAATTAATGGTATATTAAATGAAAATTATTGATAAAAATTAAAAATTATTAAACTTATGTTATATTAAATTATTATAATAAATTATAATTTAATAAAAAGATTTCATGGAATTTCTGGGTCATTAAATTATCCCCACCTCAGGGCTTTGTGTCCCCGTAAGCCACAAATCCAAACTATGAAAACAAGTATGGGTACTTAGAACGTATATGTGCCTCCTGCTCCCATGCGCTCTACTCAAGGTTCTCGTACTACCAATGAATATGCACCAGAGGTATATATCATCCACGAAGGACCTGCTCCTGTTGATACTCAATCTCTAATGGAACCTCTGTAAATGTGGCCCCATCATCGATGTCCAGCTCACTGTGGTAGATGATGTGAGAATGGTCGTGCATGTATCTCCTCAACTGGGATATATGGAAGATGTCTTGCACCCGGTGCAACAATGGTGGAAGATCTAAGAGGTATTCCACCTCACAAACTCTTCTAAGGACCTGAAAAGTTCTGATGATTCTCAGAGATAACTTACCGCCTCAGCCAAATCTCTGAAAATCCGGTCGAGGTGAGACCTGTTAGAAAGACGTGGTCGAAATCGTCACACTCCAGAGGTCTCCGTCTCCTTTCGGCATAAAACATCAGCCTATTATGTGCAGTCTTCATCCACTCTTGGATGATCTGCACCTTTTCCGTGGTAGCCTGTATAATCTCCAGTCCCACGAGTGCTAAATCCCCTCGGTCAGACCATCACAAAGGTGATCTACAAGGTCAGTCATACAATGCCTAGAAAGGTGCCATCCCAATGGTGGAGTGATAGCTATTGTTTTATGGAAACTCCACTAATGTAAAGTGATCCTCCCAGTTGTGACCGATGTTGAGGACGCAAGCACGCAACATGTCCTCGAGTGTCAGAATGGTATGCTCATTCTGGACATCCGTCTGAGGATAGAAGTCGGTGTTCAAATGATGTTGCGTCTAGAAAGCCTCCTAAAACCCTTTACATATTCGGGTAGTAAAACATGAATCACGATCAGAGACAATCGTCAAAGGTACTCCATGTAACCGCACAATCTCCGGAAAATAGAGGCTTCAAAATAAGTCTACTGATCCATGTTCTCTTATCGGTAGGAAGTGGGCTGACATGGTGAGTTGGTTGAAGGTCACCCAGATAGAATCATAACCTCTATATGTACGTGGAAGTCCTATCATGAAGTTCATTAATATCCCATCCAACTTCCACTCTGGGACCTCTAAAGGCGGAACCAATCATGTTTGTACCTGATGCTCCTCCTTCACTTGCTGACAAGTGAGGCATCAAGAGACAAACTATGAAACATATTTATTTATTCCCAGCCACCAGTGCAGTCATCGAAGATCCTGGAACATTTTCTCCACTCCTGGATGTACTGCTAGAGGGGATGTGTGTAACTCCCTCAAAACATCCTCTTGATGTGACACTGGTACCATGGTACGTAATCTGAAGAGAATGATGTGCTCCCCACCTTCAGAAAATCCATCAGGTGCATGTCATGTGGATATCTAAGAACGTCGTGTGTCGCAGTCAGTGTTCCCACATTGTTCCTCCCTGGCTCACTGAAGAAGTGGTAGAGTGACTGTAAGAGATTGAAGAAAATCTTCTCCCCACTGATTCACCAAGGATATCTGCAAAGTGGCCATCCGCACTGTCGCCTCGCCTAGCAGATGTATACCTGACCACCTGCAGAGTTAATATACTACAATTTTCCACTTCCCAAGAGTATAGACAATCAAGAAGTAATATTTTGGGTGGAACTCAAGCCAACATCAATGTCTTACGTTCAAGTCATTCTGAAAAAAGATATACCTGAGACTCTTGTGATCTGAGTACAATGTAAAACGTTCTCCCATTAGATAGTGTCATCACATCTTCAAGGAAAAGACGACTTCTGATACCTCCAGTTCATGGGTAGTATAGTTCTTCTAATGTTGTCTCAACTATCGAGAACCATATGCGATCACTACTATCTCCTGCATCAGGAAACATCTGAGCCCAGTCCCTGATGCGTCGCAGTAGACTATGTACCCTACACCCTCCTATGGAAGCTGCAATATTGGGGCACTACTCAGCCTCTACCTCAGCTCCTGAAAACTCTACTGGAATATTTCGGACCACACAAAGGGTTTCCCCTTCATCGTCATCACTGACAGTGGTACTGCAACTTTGGAGAAATCTGGAACACATCTCTAGTAGTATCCATCCAAACACAGGAAACTCTATACCTATGTCACACACCTAGGTGGCTCCCAGGGAAGTACCACCTCAATCATCGTTGGATCAACCACTACTCCAGCCACCGATATGAAATTTCCTAGAAATTAAACCTCTCAGATCTAGAAATTTCACTTCGAGAGCTTACCATAAATTTTTTGATCTCAGGGTGTGTCCAATACTACCTGCAATTGATAGGAATAATCCCCCTCAGTAGTCAAGTAGATTAGGATGTCATCGCTGAAGACTACTACAAAGTGATCAAGGTATGGATGAAAGATGATTTTCATTATCCCCATGAACACTTCTAGAGCATTGGTCATGCCGAATGGCATAACCAAGAACCTTTAATGGTTGTACCGACATCTGAAATCCATCTACTGCACATCCTCGTCTCATTCTCTGTCCTGGAGATAGCCTATTCTGAGGTATATCTTCGAGAACTACTGTGCTCCTTTGAGCTGATGAAAGAGGTCATCAATCCTCGGATGTGGGTACTTGTTCTTCACGTTCACATGGTTCAGGAACCGATAGTCAACATAAAGTCTCAAGATCCCATCCACCTTCTTAGCCAGAAAAATCGAGGCAGCCTAAGGAGAAACATTGGGTTGAATTACTGCCCTCCCCAACAAGTCCTCCAGTAGTACCTGCAGCTCTAGAAGCTCTACGGGAGCCATCCGATACACTGGGGTAGATATTGGTGATGTCATATGGTACAATTCAATGTAAAATTATTTCTATCTTCTAGGAGGTAGACCCAACATGTCATCAGGGAAAATATCTACATACTAGTCCACTGCTACAAGATAACTCAGACTCTCCACATCTTCCACTCCGAGTGTAAGTCTAGCCAACTGATTAGTGATCGGCTACACTCTCCTCCGGATAATTCCAGCATGTGATGCAATGGCTCCCTTCTCACTGGTGAAGGTAAATCTAGTCCCATCCGTGCGGACACACCGCGTTTATCACCTAATATAGTCTTTCTGAATTTGGATTGTAGATAACCATTCCATACACTAGATGACGTCGTTAGGCCTCGACGCTACTACTACGAGATCCCAGCCGAATTTCTTGCCTCCTAGAGTGATCTTGCAAAGACGGAACCGGTTCTTAATCGTCGAATTCAATCCTGTAGGAGTCTCTGGCCTTAAGGATTACGAAAACGACTCCATCAGAATCTCCGAGCTCCAAATGAGGGTAGTGGAAAAATGAATTAATGGAACCTATGTTTATAAGTATTGCAGCTAAGGTAGAGTAGACTATGATCGTATATCGTATCATCTCCAGAGCACCATGGTCCTAGGCCACAGCTTCCTGGAGCTAAGCCCACCCCTGTCCTCCTGCTCCATGTTCGTCGGGGTGGACTACCTGGTGGTTGTGGTGCTAACATCTTGAATCGTAACCCACCACCAGCTGCACAACCAGCTCCACTGACATGTCTGCCTGCTCCCTCCAGACCTCCTCAGTTGAACGTAGGTCTCTGCTTGGGAGGCCCTTCGACCATCTGTTGATCATCCCTGCAATGAGTCAAATAGTCACAAGCCATGTGACCCTTCCAGGTGCATTCGTAACATTTCCCACTCCTGACATGACTGGCTCTACCTCGGGTGCCCCGCACAACCGACCCTGAATCCTACGGTCGTCCACCTATAGGAATGAACCTCTTGGACCTCTGAGACATCTATCTACAGAAAACTGCAGAATCATACACTACGTGACGTCCAGTGGTGGGTCTCACCACTGGTGATATCTCCGCAAGAAAACACTCCACTAAGAGGGCTCTCTCTAACAACCCCTCATGTGTCGAGATGCTAAGATAAATCTTCGAAGCCCTGATCTCTCGCCTGATCCCCGTCTTGATGTTTCAGGCCCTAATGAATGGGCCCCGCACCATATCAGTGGAGTAACATGAGAGTTCAGTGAACCTCACTGAGTACTGATATACATTCATGCTTCCCTACTTTAGATGAAAGAGATCATGTATTCGCACAACAAAAAGAGTCACTGGAACAAACTCTGCTCGAAACAGGCTCTCGACGTCTACCTAGAAAATCGTCACCTCGTTGTGAACATTGAGGATCAAGATCCACCATCTGCATGATACTGCCTTTAGAAGGCTGGAGGCAAGGATATCCATGAGATCGGCTGGTGTCCCTACCAGGTGGAGGACACTAACCATATCCTCTAGCCAATCCTCAGCTTCCTGTGGGTCCTTCTCTCCCCTGAACCTGGGTGGTCTCTGGCACTTGAACTTGTGCAACGCACTCAAGCGGCGTGCACCTTCTGCTACTGGGGCTAGTGGCCTAATGGGCAATGGTACATCTAGTGCCTCTTTTGGTGCCTCTACGGGATAATGACACTACACCAAGGCCTCGTCACTCAGTGGGCTATCAGTGTGTACTACTCTTGGAACCCTAGATGGGTGTCTTCGTGGAGGCATCCTGAAAAGAATGTGGTGTGCCACGGTAAATAAGTTATAACTGGTGAGATGACTCAAAGAGATCATAATGAAAACTCTTCAAAACACCCACAAAAACCACTATTTTTGTGCTCTGAGTCAGAAATCAGATGTCAGGGTCCTGGTGTATGGATATGTTGGTCACCGTACCAACACTGGATTCCCTAAACTGATAACCACACTCACTACAATTAACACTGTTGCCGTTAAAAATATCATTGTCATATGTTCTATGGTAGAACCTCCCTTTGATACCAATTTGTCATGACCCATTCCCTGGTGCCCATGTCATGACTAACTCAAGCCCGTCGTCCATTGGCTAGGGGATGGCGACTAGCACTGAAGGCGTATTCCCTAAAACAGGAAGGCAATGCCTTTATATCTTAAAACCACATGCAAAAAAGAACACAAAAAGATACAAACTCAAGTAAACTTAAAATTAAGCAAATTTAGTGCAGTAAGTAAAATGGGTCAGAATAAAATCCCAACTGGAATATACAAGAAAGTGAAAGTTCAAGTAAACTAGAACAACTCTTGTGAACAACCTCCAAGGATCCTACCTGAAGGGTAGGAACAAGTCTTGATCGGTCGTCTCTGCGGTATGCCTCATCTAAGGCCCACCTATGAGTTACCTCCAGTATAGCTACTCTCATCCTTGGTCAGCGTTGTCCGTCATCTACAACAAACACAATGAAGTGCGTGCATTGCCCGTATAGGGGTGAGTATAACGATACTCGGCAGGGACCCTGGCACCCTCAAGTTCTCAAAAATCAACAAAGGATAAAACGAAAAGCATAAAGTTAACTGACAACCCTACATAGGTATATGTCGATACATATACCTAAGTTATCATTTAAACCCATATCAATCATGAGGAAACATAGAGTCCAACCCAAAATCCCAAAGATCAACTATTCCACAATGGAAGAAGTACCACGAAGGTATGTACCACAAAAGTATGCCATACAGAAGAATACCACCAAGGTATTACCAGGAAGGAATGTACCACATAGGTACAGACTCAGATCAGACCAGGTATTTCTTAGTTATATTAGTAGAGATGATTATATATAACTACTGAATCGTCTTACTCTATTAAGAGGCTTTGCTACTGACCCACACATGATCGCTCGGTGCTGACCCGCACATTGTCGATCGTTGCTGACCAACAGAGGTTCACTTAGTGCTGACCCACACAGGATTTCTAGGTGCTGACCCACACAAGATCGGTCGGTGGTGACCAACACAAGATCTTTAGGTGCTGAACCACATAGGATCGCTCATCATTCTTCACATCACAACTAACTACAAGGTCCCCACAATAAGATTTCTCATCTCTGGGAGAGTCCACTACTCCGGCCACTGGTCGATATTAAAACTACAATGATTTCTCAAGAAACAGTATCTCAAAGGACCTCTATGTCATATGGGTCAAAACACAATAGACAGTGCATCAATCGGATGCTCGGTCTGTAAGTTATTAGCCTTTTAGTGTCGTAGGCCCGGTTGGATTCGGGCTTCATCCAACCTGACCATATCCCAACTTTATTCAAATCTCTTGTGGGGTATACCAAAGGGACCATCTCACTGTAAGGTTTCCATCGTCGTGGACGGATCAACAAACGGACTTTCGATGCCAATGATATTTTCGAAAGAGTGTAAATGGGTCGAAGTGGGTGCGGGTCTAGTCCGACCCGGTCAGATCGACCTGGGCCAACATAGCCAGGGTCGACCCGGTTCGGGTCGACCCGGAACCTCCAACACTGGGTGAACCGACCCGAGTTGGGAAGTCCGGTCTGTGCCGGGTAGCCCAGCCTGGGCGGGGCATGGTCACAGATGGCGCGAGGCCGCGGGGCGGCGCGAGGCCGCGGGGCGGCGCGAGGCCGCGGGGCGGCACGAGGCCGTGGGGAAGTTGGGCAGTGCGGGGCCTCCGGGTGGTGCGAGGCAGCGGGGCAATGAGAGGCCGTGGGGTGACGAAGAACTTCGTAGGATGGTGTGGAAGACCACTGGTTGGTGAGGCCATAGGATGGCCCGAGGCCCCGGGCGGCGGAGGCCTTGGGGCCGCACGAGGCCGCGGGGCGGTGGCTGCCGGTGGGGGAAGAGGACCGCACTGCGGTGAGGCCGTTGGCCACCGATGTCCACAGGGCGGCACGACTGCCCATAGTGTGGTGAGGCCACCGAGCGGTGCAGTGGCCGCAAGTTGGCGAGACGGTCGGGGGCGGTGGGTTGGGCGATGGTGAGGCCGCGGGGTGGGGAGGCCATGGTCGGTGGAGGCCGCGGTGCAGCGGGTTCCTCAAGCGGTGGTCACTCGACGTGCCTTCTTTAGCGGCCGGCTTGACCGATCACCCATACTTTGTCACCATTTGTCGCAGCCAGCGGTGGTGTTGGCCGTCGTCTCGTGCCCCACCGAGAGGTTGGTTTCCATCCTCCTCAAGCGTGAAGAACACAAAAATTACAAATAATATTTGTGGAGAGGTCGGGCCATGTTTGTTTGGCCCGCACTCTCCACTTTAGAGTAGTAGCATGAGACTATAATATCTTCTTGATTTCTATGATGAATTATTAATAACGGTTAAGGGGAAGAAATTCAAACAAGCACCCTACCTCTTTCATTTATTTACATCGATGTGGAAGAAAAACGGTAATCATTTGAAGATGTCCCATGTTGGAGGATGTCCAGAGGAAGAAGTCGAAGTCAACGTTATTTGTTTGGAGAAACGTTCATCATTGGAGAAGAAGAATTCCTCCAAGGTTCTTCTCTCCAAATTTCACCAGAAATTCAATGCAGCCAGTATATTTTGTTTCATCAATTTAATTTTTGGTACAAAAATTAAATTGACGTCATTAATTATGATGTGGTTGGCACCATTAAAGTTGGAGGATACCAATGGTTATCTCCCATTAAAGGGGAGTTCAAGAGTTATCTCTATATTAAAGAAGGAGTTTAGGGGGTTTAGGTGGTCCCCACCCTTATGTTCAAATTGGGAGGTTTTGAGCTCGGTGGTCCCCACTTCCATAACCCATGTTGAGAGGTAAAAATAAAATGTTAAAATAATTTTATTATTATTTTTCCAAGAAAAGTGAAAAACTAACTTTCACCTTTGACCTACAGTAGTCGTGGTGAAGGACTCCTTAAACGAATACCGAATCTTTGAGTTCAACGGTGTCCTTGAATTTTAATTCTGAGAACCGGTTCAAAAGTTACAAAAACCCGCTCGCATGTTTATTGAACATACCCAAAAAAAATCAGAAATTAATTCCAGGCACACTAGGCCTCGGAATCACGAGCTGTCAATTTTCACAGACTTGTAAATTCTCATATATTTAAAAAAATTACATGGAAATTCCGGTTATTTACAGTAACAACACTTAATTATTTGAACGGCATTTTTTTAATAAAATCAGTTTTTCTTTGAATAATGTATTTTAAATTTAAATATATATTTAATAATTTAATAATATTATAATTTTTAAATTGAAATTCATTTTTTAATTGATCATATGGAAATTATATTAGGTTGAATTTTTTTATAATTTTCAATAAAAATTTATTTTTAGGTGAATATTGAAAAAAATAATTTTTATTAATATTTTAATGTTTATACCCTTATATTGAACTATGTATTACTAAAAAAACTTATAAACATTTTTTCACAAAATTTATATTTAAAGAGTACAACTAATCATTTTAAAATACAATTTTTAATTTATAAAACCCATGTTTAACGTTTTGGAATCATAAGAAATATTTTACTCTAAAAAATATTTTTATTCACATATATTAGAAATTAGATTCCATCACTTATAGAAATTAAATATAATAAAATATATTTGATATTTTATATATATATTTTCATCATTTTTAAGAGGGTTAATTTTATTTTTATTTATAATAGTATGATTATTGAAATTGAAGTTAATGACCCCGATACTTGTGAAAGAGTTATACTTAATGAATTGTTTTATTAATGTTCTTTTGTTTTTATTTAATAAGTTAAATTGTAATATTTTATATAATTACAATTATATTATACATACACTTGTATTAAAATATATTATCCCTCACTTAATTTGTAATAAATTTTATACTATATTAAGAACACTTAATGGTGAAAATAACATTTCTTTATAATAATGGTTTTTCAAAATTGTAAATGTTTCAATTTAAAAGTTAATTTTGTATTCTTTTTAAATTGAATTAAATTATAGGGATCATAAATTTTGGTTTTTAACACCAAAATTTGGTAGAAAATGTTATCTTAGATTTTTAATACTATACAAATAACTTTGTTAAAAACAAGTTACCAAAGTAAAAACAAAATTGGTCAAGTGTAAAAGTATAATGGTAAATGACTCAAAACATGTCTAAAATATTTTTAACATTTAATGTATGAGGCTTGATAGAACCAATATCAATAAATAAATAATTAATTTAATATTTTGGAGCTTTTTAACCTTTAATAGTGACATACCATTTTTGAAATTTAATGTGTAATTCTGAAATTACCATTATTTTCACTTATAAAAGGGGATAACATCAACCACTTCATGATACACCTATTACTATGATTGACCTCATATAACATTGAATTTTTTAACTTCCTAGAATATCCACCCACTTTTATAATCCTATAGTCTTACTAATTTATCTTAAGACCTCCATTTCCATAGAGATTTCCAAGATAAATATCAAGTTCTCAACATTTTTATTTCTTAGTCTTCTGTATTTTCTTCTTAATATTAATCATTAATTTTTTTTCCAATAACCTTATATAATAAAATAATTTTTATTTATATAAATAAATATTATTATATTAATTAATAAACCATTATTAAATCATTTCCATCTACTAAAAGACAAAAAAACATTAATAATGACTATATGCGGATAGTCACCTTCAGAGAGCGATGTTGTTCATTTTACATCACCACCAATCATGGTTGTTAACAAGGAAGAATTTTATGAATTAATATTCTTCTTATGTCACAATTTTGATCAGAATTGTTAATTTATCATTAACCGTCAATCCATGTTATTCTTTAGGAGATGGAAACATTAATCATGTGTACATAAAAACTAACACCTCTATGAATGATTAATTTCATTTGTCACCACCAAACTTCATGTATGGTTATAAGAATGAATTCAATGAAGCTATATGATATTTATTATATTCCTAATATTATTTATAAATAATGTTATAATTACATATGAATAATTCCTTACTCATTAAATCATTATAACATGCTCCAATTTGGGTTGGTTTTACCATAGATGAGCAAAATGTTATAATATTTACATGATTATTGATTAGGTAATGTTATATAATTATAATATAATGTAATAATAATGTATCTATTATGTTTTAATGATCATATAACGGTTTTATTGATATTTAATATATTTATTAACATATCACATTTTGATCATTAAATGCATCCAAAGTTGTTATTCATAATTTACATTATCAAATACCATACCATTAAAATTTACCAAATAAATAAGGGATATGATGAATTATTGAAACACCATGATTCACAAATGTTTAATAATCAAGGAATGGTGAACGTTTTTGAACAAACTATACTAGATTAATATCATTGTAGAAAATTGTTATAAATATAATGTATTAATAGAAATATATACGAATAAGGTTATTAGATAGGTGATTAAGATAATTATTTACAATGTGGAGGATGTTAGAGCACGTTTTGAATATGTAGGATTTAATGTAAGGGTTCTTGAGTATTAATTTTTCTTCATTGAGATATGATGTGTGTTCACCATTCGTTTCCTTCTTTTCATGAATATATTGGACACATATTTTGTTTTCTCATAATTTTTCATTACATCTAAGGTATTTAACAATCCATATCATTTTCAACCATTAATGGGTTCCAAATTTGGAATATAATAATGATTTAAGGGTTTTTAACTCAAATCTCATTCATTGAGTTTTTCTTATTCTTCTGTAACTTGTTCCATATAATTTGGGTACATTTTACTATTTTATTGTGTTATGTGACATTCTATCTTTGTTTCTAGGGAATTAAATTTATTACACACCAAATACCATTTTAATTCCTATTTATTAATGAATTATGATACTTGTTAGGCATTTTTTAAGCTGAAATTTTATTTCTTTGAGGTAAAATAATTTTTCATAAGCATCATTCTTCTGCATTTGATAAATTATGTTATTTCCTCTTTTATATCATAGTAAAATGAGATTTTTAACTCAAAATTTTTCTCTCTATGAATTTGTTTCTTGTAAAAGATCAATTGTTTATGAATTTTTTAACTCCTTTAATGATATTTCTTAATTTATTTCAATGTTCATTATTCCTAAAAATGTTTTCCTTTATTAATTTTATTATAAACCATATGTGTTTACTAATGTAACCTTCCTATATTATTGTAATATTCTTTATTTTTTGATAACCTTTAGTAATGTTTGAGGATATATTATAGAATATTCTCTATAAAAGTATATAAATTCCACAAAAATCACTTCACCTATTTGATTAATTTGTATCATTTCCATTTATCGATTTTTGAATATTCATTTTAAAAAAGTAAACATTTTAATGGTGTTTTCAGTTAATTTTTTTTAAATATTTATGAATTTTTTCAAGGATCCATTATTTAATTCTATTTTTAAAGCTAAATAATTTCAAATTATTTCACAACAACTTTTCAAAAATTAGATTCAAAAGTGAGTGTAACTCCTTTTTTGACCCCAAAGATAAAAGTCTTTTCTAAAAAAAATTGTGATTTCACTTCTATTTTGTATTTATGTCTAAAGAATTTATTTTCTAAGATATTACATTTCATGGGTCACCTTTTTTCTTTTATGATAAAATACTATTATCTGGGGATTGAATTTTTTTACCAGCCATTTACATTTTTGAGGTTAATTTTAGTGAAATCATCATGAAATATTATGAAATAAATTTTTTGTTCCATGTTTTATTAATTATTTATTAATTGATTATTTTCCAATGGAATACATTTGTATAGATGATTGGTGGGTTCAGTCCAATATCACCCTTCAATACATTGGTAATGTTTTCATATCATGAGCTCAAAATTGTACATGAGAGGATTTTCTCACTCTAAGGGGTCCATAAGAATATTATCCATTTCCAAAGGTATGTAAGATGATTATACCAAGACCAATAAGGTGACATGGGTTGTAATACCAAGCCTAAGGGTACAAAGATCGTTTGACCAAGCCCACGAAGGTGCACAGGTAGATAGTTCTGACCTACTATGTGTTGAATGTCTTAGTGGGTAGCCTTGACAGTTTTTTTTATGCTTATATTTATGACACACACTTATATCTTAATATTATATGTATATTATGATCTTTTACTGATTTTATCAAAAAATGAATATATAATTATTTTCTCTAATATATGTTTGTTCATCTGATATTACATGTATTTATATCATCACTTAAGGAAAAATATTATTATTTAGTTTTATTTTTAATATGATATTTCTATCATGACCATGTATTCTCATGTGATTTTGATATAAAAATTGATGCAATAATGATGATTTTCCCATTATGATAATTTTATCTCACATATTTCTTATGTTTCTATTCCATGGGTTATTAATACGAGTTTAACCTACGAATGTCTAGAAGGTAGTTTAGTGTGGTCGATTATGGAGAATTGTTCCCAAGTAACCTAAAATAGGAGGCTTTGTAGCTTATCGAAAAAGGAATTAAAAATTATATTATTTAGATTGTGTTATAATTTATTAGATATACTGTTTATCTAATGTTAATAATGTAAAATTAATATATGTTCATCTCGCTCTATATTAATGTAACTATTTAATGAAAATATTTTTAGAACCATTACACGTAGTATGGGTCTATAGAACCTCATTTAATATTATTGAAGGGTTTTGTTTTCTTAAGGATCACTTTATTTATTTACATAGATTAAGTTTATATAATTGTATTGTAGACCCTACATAATATATTAATAATTGGATAACAACATGGAATTTTATTAATTTTTGAGTATGTTTTTTTCCCAAAAATTTCGTCAATGTCCGGATACTGGAAAGGCGATGTTGTTGTGGAAAAATGAACCAATGGTTAATCACCATAAAATATCATGTTGGTGTATTAAATCAATCATTATATGGGGTGCGATGAGTGGGACTAAAAATGAACACCGAAATGTCACTATATTAAGAATCTTTTCCACATTGTATTTAATGAAATGAATGTTTTAATTTTATAAAGTATATATTATAATGCATAATTCGAGTGTCTGGAAGAAATATATTGGAATTTTTTTATCCATTAAATATTATAATGATTTGTTTTTTTGGTGCTCAATTGATCAATGTTTTTAGCTGTCACTGTAAAAATATAGTTGTAACAATTTTTGTGAAATAATATACTATTTGGGTAAAAATTGAAAAAATATTGAAACTACATTATAGGAAATACAAAAAAATATAACAATTGAATTCAATGATCAAAACCAATAATATAGATCAGCCGTACATTAGTAGTAGCCCAACAACATCTGAAATCTGATTTTCCCTATGATGAGATTATAATTGATGGTTTTTGATGTTGCCACCATCCACCAGTTTATATTTGTAGATCACCATTTTCATGAAATTACACAAAGGACTCAATGATGATGAAAATGGATAATACATCATTAACTTTGTTGAAGAAAGATTCCTCATTTAAAGAGGGATATGAACTGAGAAGTAATAAAGACTGCACCCAAGTGTTCTAAAACTCAAGATGAGCCACTGTTGAAGAATATTCATCCACATATACTAATGAAAGTTGATACTTCTCCTCCCACAAATATTCAGAAGAATTTTTAGGGTTTATATATTCTATTCAAATAAATGAATGAGGATGGTGTGATTTCCTGTCATATGTTAAGAAAATACATTCGAGAAGACATAATTATCAGTCATACAGTTCCCCTGGAAATCAACGGTTTAAATACAGTAGTATTATGGGTTAGGAATCTTAGATTATGGTATAATAAACTATGTTTTCTAGCCAGATATGTTGGCCAGTTAGCTATGTGGTCAACAAAACTATGTTATATCCAATAATATTTTTGATCAAAATGCCGATGTAGTAAAATTGGATATGTAAAAAAATGGTTAGGTGGTTCCATTCAGCTACATTAGAAATCAGTTACATCAAAGGAATAAACCATGTGAAGGAAATTTGTTATTTATATGATAACATACATATATCAAATGGTAACATGGTACCATTTTCATATGTAGGCCAACTAGATATGTTGACCAAACAATAATGTGAACAGATCGACTATGTGAATCAACATGCTTATCTTGTTAAGCCAGGTTGGGGTACAATACACTATACAAAGTGATGTTTTACATTCTAGACTTACACATGGAATCCAACAAAGAATTTTTACCAAGCTCAAAATTCTATGACTAAATATAGGGTAAGTTAAAGGTGTATTACTATCACTAATGAGGTATAGTTTGGTATCATGTAAGGAAGTTATGAATGGGACATATCAATGAAAAGAGATAGAGAGTGATTAGACGAAGTGGTACAACTTCCATTTGGAGAGAAATGGGTGGAACTTCTATTTGGGTAATGTGAGAGAGTCTTATTGAGGGTCAGATGGAGGAGGAATAAGTTCAATTTGATCTTTTTTATGAGGCTATGTTTTTAAAGCCCTTATTCAGGGTTTTCTTAGTTTTGTTGTTTTCATCCATTCCCCCTTTTTTAATCAATTTTTTATTTATTAAATAATTTTTAATGCATAGATAACTCATGTTTGGGGATGAAATATATCTGGGGATTATATTAACATCGTTCAAGTTCCAGGGGTGGTTATAACTTACCCTTTTCCTACTTGTTCTGTTTTTTACCCTTTAATTTCCAAATATCAGTGAGAGTGGTTTTGGATCTATTGGTTTGTATTTAAATTCCATATGTAGGTCTATCTCAAAATAAGAGAGTCCATGAAATGGTAGGTTATTTGGCATCTTTGATAATTGGATTAATGAACTCTACATTTGAGATATCAGATATTCAATTTGTCTACGCTTTTTCCATTCAAAAGAACTTAAAAAATTATATTCACTAGATATAGATACATTATTCCATGAATAAAATAAGATATATATATATATATATGTAATTAGAATAAAATAGATAATAAATCTTACCTGGTCTTCGCCCAGTCTTATCATTTCTATAATGTGATCTCCATCCTCTGAACTCACACTTATGTTTTTTTATTCAAATCTGTATCCCATCGACGTCATCACAACCATTATAATCACTATTCCACAATTTTTTTATTGATTCAATATTTGTTTTTTCTTTTTTACATGGTATTACTCAAAAAGAATTCTATGGAATTCAAACCCAACAAATTAATCCCTACTCTCTACTACGATAGTCTTAAGTATGGTATATAAATAAATAATATTTCCCAACCCTAGTGATGATCTATGATTAGAGGCTAAATTTTGAGTGACATGACATGAGGAATCACCACATTACTTGTATTATATAGGGTTTATAAATAATTAATTTATATTTATCCAAGTGATGAACTCGGACTAGTGGCCACACACCGGTCTAGACACTCCCATGGGATATTCTTTGGTTGATAACATTCTATTTACAAACCATTATTATGGATATTAAAACATATTTATGGTAGGTTAGATAACCTAATAGGGACATGGACATTGAAAACCAAGGTTAAACAAAAAGAGATATATTTTGATATCATAGTTGAATGAAATGTTTCATGGGTTAACCTGAATGTATCATTAGTGAAGAGATATTATGTTTGATTTTTAATATTCATATGATAATTTTGTATGATTTCATTGAATGTTGTAATAAACATTTTGGTTTAAATATTTTTATGGAAATAAGATCAAAAAAATGAATCTATGAGATATATATCCCTAGAAGCACCTATAACCAACTATGGAAATATATATGGTATAAATGTTTTAGAAAAACGAAATTCTCAATACATTCCATATATGTGGGAAATGATTAGCCTCACAGTTTCTTAGATTGTAAGGATTATATCATATTGGTAAAAATATCCTAAGCTTCTTATATATCCCTTATCTTTCTTTATTATTGAACAATAATTAAAATTGTGAGGGAATAATTTTTTAATAGGGAAGAATGTAACATCCAAATATTTAACTGTATACATTTCCTTTAAATAAATCTAATGTTTTCGATAAGGTATTTCACACTCAACACTAAACCAACACAGGAATCGACCTATTAGATGAATATTTTAAATAAAATTTAATAATAATGAAACATCTACTAAATAAAAATATTTTAATAAATTATTAATGCATAAGAAATTGGATTAAGAACACATAATGTTTTAAATGGAATTTTACATAATAAAAGTAGTTCGTCTTTTTATATTTTATTTTATTTTAAAATATATATTTATAAATTTTAGAATTTTATTTTTGTAAAATGAACATAGATTTTTAATTAGACATTTCAAAATTATCTTAGGGTGATTTTTTGAGATTTTTCTAAAATAATTTATTTTAAGGTTAATAGAAAAAAATATTACTTTTACTACTACTATAGTGTTTTTAACTTCATAATGAATTAAGTATTAATTTATGAAATATAAATATTTTTTAATAAAAGATTAATTTAATGAGTTTAATGTTTCAATTAAGTAAATTAATTCAAAATTATAAAACCCATGTTTAACATTTTGGGAAACATAAGTAATATTCTACTATAGATACTATTTTTATTCATTTTAATTGAATACTAGTTTTTATAAATTATATAAATTAAATCTAAAAAATGGATTTCATATTTTAGATAAAAAAATTATATTATTTATTAAGGTTAATATCATTTCTTAGTCATAAAATTTGTATTACTAAGAATAATGTTAATGATGAAGATGATGGGGAAATAGTTATTTTCAAAGAATTATATCATTAATGCTATGTAATTTTTATCTAATAAATTAAATTAATCAATTTTATAAAATAAGTTTATATCATTTTTACAAATGTATATAAATATATTATCAATCATTTAATTGGTAATGAATTTTATATAATATTATGAACACTAAATGATGAACTAAATACTTATTTTCTAGAAAATGCTTTTTTTCTTCATATTATATGTTTTAATTTAAAAGTTAATTTTACATTATTTAGATTTTTTTAAATTATAAAGATATTAAATTTATTTTTATAACATCAAAACATGGTAAGAAGGGTTACCTTAAATTTTAAATAAATTATAAAATACTTAGTTTAAAATTTATTTACATGGTTAAAATGAAAATGGTAAACTGTAAAAATATAATGGTAAATAGCCCAAAAAAAATTTAAAAATTCTGTTAAAATTCATGATTCAGTCATTATAGAACCAACAAATCGTCTAAAATTCAATTATTTTAAACATTTTGAGCCTTTGAACCTTGAATAGGGATATACCATTGTTCAAATGTAATGACTACAACGAATATTTTTCACCTCTTCACTTATAGTGAAGGATCACTTCTACCACATCTTGCTACACAATTTCCTAATAAAATACTCACACAAATATATTATTTTTATATTCATATAATCACAATCAATTTTAATAATATAATCTTCACAATTAGTTAGCATAATTCCTCTATTTTTAAGGAGGCTCCCAAGGGAGATATCAAGTTCTCAATGTATGCATTTCTAACTCCTTAGTCATTTATTATTAATATTTCTCTTAAAAACATTTATAGACACCATAATATAATAAAATATGTATTATTAATATAATTAAATTTAATTATAATAACTGGTCAACCATTATTCAATCAATTCCATCCACTAAGAAAAACAAAACAACCATGATTGTGCATATGTTCAAACTACCGCTTCCAAAAAAGTTATGTGGTTAATTTTTAATCACTACCACAAATGGATAGTAAAAATGAATGGATTTAATGAATTAATATTATTAGTATGTAAAAATTATTATTATGAAATGATAATTTATCATGTAAATTCATTCAATCTCATTCACATAGAAATGGAAATTTTAATCGTGAATACGTGTGGACTATCGCCTCCATGAATGATGAATTTATTTGCCCTCACAACCCTTAATGAGTGGTTATAAGAATTAATTTAAAGAATATATAGGATATTTCTTAAATGATTCATATTATGTAAAATTTATTTTATCAAGATATAAAAACAATTCCTCACTCATTAAATCATTATTCCATGCTCTCATTTCTGTAGGTTTTACCACCTACATGAACGATGCTATAAGATTTATGTCATTAATGATTAATGAATGTTATATAATGTTAATAACATGTAATAATATTTTATTTAAGTTTATTTAATTATTATATAATTGTTTTATTGATGTTTAATATATTTATTAATATATCCACTTTTGGTTGTTGAACATGTCAAAACTAGTTCTTCCCAATTTTCATTTTCACAAACCATACCATTATCATTCACTGAATGAAAATGGGATACGATGAATCATTTAAACAATATGATTCAATTATATTAGATCATTTCAGAATTATGAACTTTTTAATATAAAAAATAATCAACAAATACATTGAAATCTAGTATGGAACAAGCAATCCGAGTTTATATCATACGATGATGAAAGTAAACCATAACTGACTAAAGTATTAATAATAAATGATTATTATTGAAGTGTATAAATGGAAATATAAATGAATAAGGTTATGAAATAGGTGGTTATGATTTTATTTTATGTTATAAAGGATATTGTAGTGAAAATTGAATGAGTAGTATTTAAGGTAAGAAGTTTTTCATATCCGTTTTTCTTTATTGAGAAGTGATGTGTATTCCAAATATGTTTTCTTATATTTGTGGAGTATATATTGGACATAGATTTTTTTTCCATACATTTTCAATAAATATAATGGATTTAAAAATACGAATCATTTTCTACCTTTCATAGGATCTCAATTTGAAAGATAACAATTATCACAATAAGAAAATTGATTAATTTTTTAGCGATGGGTTATTTGAAAGAACTTAAATTTTGTCGCATATCATTTCATAAAAATATGATTTGGGAAAGAAAATTATTGGAATTAGATATAATGTTTTCCATAATTATTATTTTTTATTCAATTCTTATTCCGTCACAAAATCCTTTGGCAGGATTGTACACACAATAATAGGTAATAGTTTTTTACGACAAATTTGTTGTCCGTCACAAAAAGTTTTCATGGAATAAATATTTGTGATGGAATTCTATGTCTGACACAAATAAGCAGTAGTAAGAAAGAATATTTCTGATGGATCCATCACAAATAGTAATCATGACTTAATATTTGTTACCCAGCCATCACAAACAGTGTTTTTCGTGACAAATTTGTTGAAATTTCTATCATCCAAACTATCAATTATGCCATTCACCTTCATAAATACTCTTTAGATATACATGAATTATTATTTTGGGGTTTTTTTGTGTGTGATGAATATCTTATCTTTCACGAACAATTAATCTATTACAAATATCTATCACAAATAGGGTTTTTTGTGATCGAAAATTCTGACATATATATATATATAGTTACCCACCCACTCTCCATTTCTTATCATTCCCCAGAATCTCTATTTCTCTAGAAATCTCTCTCTTACTTCAGATCAAATATTCAACCTATTAGATTCATGATAATATTTACAAATCATTTACCAAATTACCAATTTTGAGGTATTCATTAAATTTTTTAATTATCAATTTTATAGGAATTTATTATTTATTTATATAATATGTTAGTCAGTTAAATATATTAAAGGTGCATTAGATTTAACATAATTTATTTTATGTTTTTATAAATTAATAATATATTAGTATAAATTAGTAATCATTAATATAAATTAACATGAAATTAGTATATATATATTAATAAATATTTTTATAAATTAGTATATATTGTTTAAACGTATTATAAATACATTAATTTATTATAAATTTATAAAAATCAGTTAAAATTTTTTAAAATTTTAATAAAGTAGTATAAATTTTCACTAAATTATTATGAATTATAGTAAAATAAATATAATTTAGTATAAATTCATTCAAGCTAATATAAATTATTAAAAATTTTTATGAATTAATAAAAATTTATATATATTTATAAAAATTATTATATATTAATATAAATTAATACAATATATTACAAATATATATCTATAATGACATAATTTTATCATAAATTACTAAAATTTAAAAAAATTATTAAAAATTAGTATAAATTAGTATAAATTCATCGGTAATAAATATAAATTATTTTAATTAGAATATATTTATCAAAAATTAACTAAATCAATATACATTTTTATATATTAATAATAGAATTATAAATTACTATAAATTAATAAAAATTATTATATCTTTATAAAAGTTATTAAAAATTATTATAAACTAATTAAAATACATATAAATAATATAAATTAACATAAATTAGTATAAATTTTTCCCTAATTAGTATAACTTATTATAAATTAACAAAACACTTATGAATTGATATATTTAATAAAAAATTGGTTTAATTTAGAATAAATTGATATAAATTTGTACAATGTACTATAAATTAGTATAAATTAAAAAAAATCTGTAAAAATAATATCAATTATTATAAATTAGTATAATATAATAAAATTATTATAAATTAATATAAATTTAAAAAAATGTATTAATCATTACTGATAAATAATATAAATTATTATAAATATGTTTCTCAATAGTTAAAATTATTATAATTTTTTTAAAAAATTATAAACTGGTATAACTATAATAAATTGATATATATATATTAGTATAATTTAATATAAATTACTATATTTTATAACAAAATTATATATATTAGTATCAATTATTATAAATTATTATAAATTAATGTAAATTTGTATAAATTACTAAAAATTAATAAAAAATATTATAATTTTTTATTGTTATGTAAAAATTATTATAAATTAATATAAGATCAATTATAAATATAATATGTGAATAAAAATTATTTTAAATTAATTAAATAATTTTAATTTATATAAATTTAAAAAATTACTCTGCATTAGCATAAATTCTAATAAATTATTATAAATAAGTCTCTAAATAGTATAAATTATTTTAAATCAATATATAATTATAATATTTTAAATTTATTTAAAATTCATAAACACTTGTATATATATATATATTTTTGTATTTCTTAATAAAAATTAATAAATATTATTATAAATTATTATTAATTGAAATAATTTATAATGAAATCATATAAATTATTATAAATTGATATAAATTATTAAAAATTAATATAAATTTTTATAAACTAGATGTAATATGAATCAAAATATTTTAATAACATATATTATAAGAAAACTTCTGTTATTATTTTGTCAAAATTATGGACCTAAGAAATATATGTTAGTTTTCATTATGGGGATGTGATTAGAATAACTATTGGAGAAATCCAAATAGTTCTGGTGTAAAACTTATCTATATCATATGTGTCAAATAATTTATATAATTTTCATTTCAAAATTCATATTTTGTTAAAAAAGTAAAAATTATGTTGTAGGGTATGAAGTGTTATCTCAGAATATAAGAAACATTTGATAATGTTGGGGTTTCTCTATTGTGTTTTTTAGTTTTATAGTGATAATGTATCTTGGTAAGAAAATGGTAAAAAAAATCAGTTGGAAATATAATTTTTTGGGTTATAGAACAAACATAATTAAAAAATTTAGTGCATGATGCGGCTAGACCATGTTTCCAAGAAAAAACCCAGAATGCCAATTTTAATCCTAAAATGGTAAAATATAAAATTTATTATTTCTCGAGATGTACTAGGGAACCCTAATATCCAAAATGTAAGATAAAAAAAATTAAAATGGGTAAAATATTTATTTCTAATAAATCTGAATTTAGAATGTAAAATATTTTTTCTGATAAAATATTTGCTTTGGTAAAATCATTTTCCCTTCAAGGTAATACATTGACTGCAAATTTCTATAAAAGATATAATTTGATTCATACTTTCCATCTTAGTTATTAGAAGATTAATACATGTTCAAATGACTAAATATTATATTACGATGAATATGAGTCATTAGTTATGTTCTCAACATGTGGAAAATATTGGTATAAAGAGGTACAATAAAGAAAGATATTGATTTATTCTTATTAAAAAACTGTGATATTTCTTGATTAAATCCTAAATGCAACATTTATTTATGTGTTGAAATATATATCCATTATAACGCCCCAATGATTTTCAAATAATTTTAATATTGAATGCACAAAACACCTTGTCCCTACAAAAAACCACTTTGTTACAACCTAGCTAGTAAACATAATTTTCCACCTTTTTGTTTTTAATTTTGAAAAACTGACTCACACAACTGTGATAAGAAAGATATTTAGGGTCTGATATGATCTACATAATTTTTTTTGAATATTAAATTACCCGTATAAATGGTAACTTAAACTTATTAATAGAAATATACCATTTCTAATAGTAACCTCACCCATGTGAGTAACAATATATTATAGGTACCATATAAATTATAATGAATATTTGAAAAATTAATAAATAAGTGTTGATATATTTGTGAGTAATAAATATTAAGTTAAATTTTTAAATTAATTTTTTTTAAATATATTTCATTTTCATATAATTTATTCTAATATAAATATTTAGTTTTCCTATGAATTTCGGATAATTTAATGGGTCCTCATTTAATTTTTTAAAGTATTATAAAATTAGTTAAAACTTAAAAGAAGTATTTTTCAAGTAAATAATAATTTAATTTAAAAATTTAGTTTCTATTATTTAGAAATTTATTTTGGTAAAATTTATTTCATTTTTTAATTATCCATTTTAATAAATCGTTATGGTTAATTTTAGGTATTTTTTCAAAATACATGAATTTTTGGTGAATAGGGAAATTCGACAATTTATGAAATATTCTAAATAAATGAATTTATGGATCATGATTGAGCCATGGATGAGGTAAATGACCAATGGTTAGAACTCACATGCACTAAATACTATTGTGAGTCACATGAATCAATAATATTCATAGTCTTGAACAAAAATAATTAAATAATTATTAATGTATTGGAAAACCTTCCTCTTCTCCACTATAAAATCCACTCATCACTCCCTCTTCTCTTCACTAATCTAGAGCATTGTGTATTATTTAAATTATGCTAAAATCTCCTCCCAAGATCCTCCCCATGTCTAGAAGCCATTTTTCTATTCATAATACCAAATCCTCTCCACTTAAGTGGCTCTCAAAGAAGATAAATTCAAGAGGTAAATTCCTCTTTTCATTTCTTTTATTTTCCTTTAAGTTCATTTCTGTCTTTTCTTTCATCACCTCCTTTCATCCAAATGTTGCAATAACTCAAATACCATAAATGTACTATAATTTTTTATGATAATGAAATAATTTATCACCATCTTCCCTTTCCCTCTCCTTTATACTAGAAATAAATACACCATCTTAGATGTGTTAATTTATCACATTCAAGGATGAAGAGTTTTCAACTTCTATTAAATTCATCAATCCTAGTCATGAAACATTTTTTATAGTTGAAACATATCATAATATATGTAATATAACTTATTTAATGTTCTAGAATCATTTTTTACACATTGTATTAATTTATTAAATAAAATGAGTTCGTGTTGATTGAAGAACCGCCAAATTAATGAATGTGTTTATCATTAAATTTTAACTGATGATTAATCCTCACCCAAAGTAAAACAAATGAACTATATGATAATTTTACTTTATTTATGAACATTAATAACATATAACATCAGTTTTGGAATTCATTTCTCATTTGACATTAACCTCTACACAAACAAACTAATAATGAAAACCAATGAAAGGAGCACTCACAATTGATGATATTGAATCAATTAACCCATAAAAAATAATCACAAATGAACATAATAAAATTATAATAAATATAATAATTTTCAAATGGGTTTTTAATTTATTTATTAATATTTCTAATTTCATAATCCAAGACCTTAATTTCAAGAGTGGAAAATATTCGAACATATGGTAAGAGTTTTCAACCCAAACCTGCATTTTCATTTGGGATACTCTTTTTCTCTCTCAATCCCTATTAAATTCGAATTTATTATTATTTAATGATCATAAATTCGGTGATAATGTTCTGTATATACTTACCAACCATAATACATCTTTCATTTATAGTGATATACATGTTTCAAAAGGGTCATTCAAAAATTCTTCTCGAAATACAAGCCAGATTCAAGGGAATTTCTCTAATTAATAATTATTTTCAAGGGCACTCTAAAATATTTTTTAACAAAATTTATTTTTCTATAATTACTCATTTTATTATGTGAAAATAATATTATTTGAATTATTGTTTTATAGAAATATTTTTCCAAAATAACTCTTCCTTTCAAAGTAATAGTGTATTTTTCTCAAGAATAACTCAACGATTTTACAAGATTAATTTTATCTATTTCAACACTCATTTTGAATATTATTTGTAATTGGGAACAATATTTTATGATATCATCTACCATATTTTCCTGAATGGATTATTAATAGTTTCAATATGGATGTGCTATCGTGAAACCATTCACCATGTTACTATGAATGGTTAGTGTTTATGTTTAGGGTATGATTTTTTACATTTCATATGTTTGTTCAACATGAAGTTATATATTTTTTATGTTTATCCCCATTCATAGATGGAATAAATTATATTTTTTATGTGATTTGTGGGGCCCGTAATATCCCCTTGATGAATAGCTAGTTCTCATGAGTCAAAACAAATATAGACTTGGATGAGACCCTACCCATTTTTAGATATGATTTCTGGTAAGGCCTTAATCATTATTAGATTTCCTAGATGAGTCCTTGATGAAATATTTAAAATTTCCAGCATTATGAATTCTCCCAATATGAAACTAGAGATTGATAGTCTTTCTTTTTTAATCAACCAGTATAATATCCTCTTTTATGTTTTATGTAATTATTTAATATGTTTTTATTCCTTCCGTATTTTTCTCATGTATATTATTAAAGGAATGAATTTTTATTTATTAATCAAACCTAGAGATTATAATTTTATTTAATTAATCTCTATTATTTAACCTTACTGAGCATCTGATCTCACCACTTTAGCTTGTTTTATTTTCCCCAGGTTGTGAAGAAGTATACTATGAGTGACTTGAAATTATAATCAAGGAGATTATGTGTGATTCAAAAGAAGTTGATATGTTTTATTTTCTTTTATGTTAATATTTTGATCTTATGTAAGTATCATGTTTTCCAAATCTACTAATATATTCATTCTTTTGGGATATTATATTCATGTTTGTATACCAATGTAATAAAATAAGGCACCCGCTTGGGGTGATTGGGGTCGGGTCTTTACAGTTTGTATCAAATGATGTTTAGTTGCAATCATGGAAAATATATTTAGAAAAAGTAGATTATGGAATATAAACCTAATATTTTAATTGAGGATAAACATACAATAACATCCGAGAATTTTTATAAAGAATAGACTATGTGGATATTTCTAGAAAATACATCCCTATCTAGATACTACAAGTGGATGTGGTTCTGGAAAAAATGTACCTTGGATTAACAACTCTGATGAGGAGTTTTAGGCTTGACCCAGTGTATCCTGGTACAGGACAATATACCTTACTACACATAATTTTTTACACTCCCAGGGCGGTATGCATAATATAATTCACATTTTATTAAAAAACCATTATGAAGGAATTAAATGTAAAGTTTTTCTCAAAGAAACCATGATAATGAGAGTAGCTATCGATAAAATATCAATTTATGCTATGTATTTTTCTTATTTGAGATTATACATTATGATTCATAACCTAATCTAGTGTATGGAGTTTTTTATAAATGGATCATAGTGGAAGTAATATGAACACGCTAATCCCATGTAGGGATTTCCCTCATATGCAAGAGAATGATGTTGGCTCTGGAGCTATACCTGCTGTGGAGAAACTTATAACTATACTAGGGAAATTGTACCAGGTTATGAAAAATAACCTTACCTGTATGAAGATTCTTGATCCACAATGTAAAGGAGAAATTTTAGACCACACAATGTGAAAACAACCTCTTTAAATACTTGGGATTACAAACCAATTCTTCGAAGAGAAGGGGATATGTTCTATAGAGATGATATTTCTCAGTTTGGGATGTAATGAAATAGAGAAGGTTGTCATGGATATTTATCATTTATTAGAAGAAGCATATTAGTGGTGATATTTAATTAAAAACACAATTTTTAAAGAAAAAATATATGAAATATTATGGAGTTATTTCAAGAAAATTTTCTACGAAAAAATATTTTTCTCGTGAATGAAGCACGGATATGGAGAGGAAATTCAACAGACTACTATAAAAGGAGGATGAAAATGTTTAAAAGTATGAATGAAATTTTCAATGGTTATCAAGTCATGCTAAATACTATATACGTAATCCAAGGAGAAATATTTATTGCTTATTTTGTGGTTTAAAACAATTCCTCCGAAGTACTATAGTTACCCAAAGTTTCTCATCATATGAATAAATTATCTCAAGTGCAATAAAGTATGATAAATAATTCTATAAGTCTCATGAATTTTAGTGGAAATAATAGAAATTGAGGGTGGGGGTGGATATAATGGATAAAGGTAAGATTATAAAGGTGAATTTTCCAACCTGTGATACTTGTGGAAAGAAACACCCTGGTTCTTGCTTAGAAGGAAAAGGCATTTGTTATTATTGTGGATAGAAAGGCTATCATGCTGGTGAATTTATGGGAACAAAATAAGCTATAAATGTTAAATGATATAATTTTAGGGATATGGGGAACTATTCTAATGATTTTACAAAGCATCAAATAAATTACCCTCAGAAAAGGCCAAGGGAGCATGGCCAAGCTTATCCTATCAAAACTACTGAGGTTGAAGTTAATAATGATGTCTTGGAAGGTAGTTTAATCATTTCCTCAAACTTATCCAAATATTTATTTGATTTTGGATAATCAAATTATTTTATATATTGAAATATTTCCCAAGAAATTTTATATTTACAATTTGATTTAATAATGGAGTTTTCAGTCAAAACTCCTAAGGGAAGTATCATTGCAACAAAGATGTTCCAGGCAGACCCCATCATTGCTTATGAACGTGCTTCATATACTGATTTTATAATCATACAATTGATTTAATTTTATATAATCCTTGGTATGGATTTGATTTCAAATTATTATATGAAAATATATGGAAAGAATATGGAAGTTACTATTTTTGAAGATGATGTGGAATCCCTTGTATTTTGGAGAGAAAAATCACCATCTGATTCTCATCTAGATCACCCATCAGCATCTCTACTGAATTAAATTCTTGGGGAGCAATAGAACACGATATATATGAGTGAGGAAAGAAATGTTCAATTTTAGGATGTACCTAATGTGAATGAATATATTGATGTTTTTTCAGAGGATATAAATGGGAATCCTCCATAGAAATAAGTTGAGTTCTCAATTGATTTAATTCCTTGTTCAGGAGCTATATCAAATCATTTTTATAGAATAATCATTTTGAAATTATTAGATCTAATAAATAACAAGAGGAATAATGTGACAAATTATTTATTCTACCTTGTGTTTCTCAATGGAGTACAAATTTCTTTTTGTTATGAATAAATACAGATGTATGAGTTTCGGCATTGACTAAAGAGTGATTAATGATATAACCATTAAGAACAATTATCTTCTACATTGCATTCATGATTAATTTGATCAAATTCATGCAGCATAATATTTTCCAAATATTGACATTCGTTCTACATATCACCAGTTGTGTTTGATGAAGGATGATATTCAAAAAATAGCATTTGAAGCCAGGTATGGACATTACGAGTTTACTGTAATTCCTTTTTGATAGAATAATATACCCCTGTCTTCGAGGATCTAATGAATAGGTTTTTCAAGGAATATCTTGATGAGTTTTTTGTGGTATTTATTGATGATATATTGGTATAATACAAAATCTACAAAGATCATGAAAACCAATTGTGCATTATTCTGAAGACTCCTTGAAGAAATTAATTATATGAGAAGATTACCATGTGGGAAATTTGGAATTAATTAGTATCTTTTATTATCAATTTTTTCTATAAGGATGGAATATTCGTGGATCTAGGGAAGACCAAGGCTATCCATGAATGTCATATACCAACAAACATAACTGTGGTGCATAGATTTATTGGTTTAAAAGGCTATTATTGGAATTTTGTAGATCTTTGAAAGGTTATCCAACCCGTTAACCAAGATTACTCATAATGGTGTTAAGTTCCTATGGAAAAAATTATGATGAATGTTTTAAATAATTATAGAAGATATTAGTGAATGCTCTGATCCTAACTGTACCATCCGAAAATGATGGGTTTGTGGTCTATAGTGATGCATCAAATAAATGACGTTGTTGTTTCCTTATGTATAATGGTAGAGTTACTACGTATTCATCAAGGTAGTTAATAATTAATGAATACAACTATACAATTCATGATATTGAGTTACTAGATTTAATATTTTCTCTAATGATATGGAAAAATTTTCCATATTGTGATTGATTTGAGATATATAATGATCAAGAGAGATAGAAATGAATCTTCTCACAAAAAGATATCAACATGACAAAAATGTGATGGCTCGAGCTGCTTGAGGATTATGATTTTTTCAAACACTATCCCTGAGGAAAGGAAAATAAGGTGGTTGATGAATTGAGTAGGATGGATCATGGTGTGACAATCGGGTCCCGACGACATCACAGACACCACGCCTTATCATTGTTGTCGGGTCCTGGCCTACCAGGTACCACCAGTTGCCCCGTAGAAACATGGGGCCCACCCCAGGGACCACCCACATGCCCGAATGGGTCATCTGACTAATGATTGTCCCATCAATCCAAAACAGGCCCTTTGCAGTGTGCTTTTTCCTCACTCAGACACACCCTAGGAAACATACCAGAAGGTCACCAATCCTGGTCACTACTCTAGGCCAAGCACGCTTAACTATGGAGTTCTAATCAGAAAGGCTCCCAAAAATGAAGGTGCAACTTGTTGACATGAGTCATATCATTTAGTAATTTTACCCTTTATCATTTGGGGGTGTTATAATCACCCCCCCCCTTAGAGCATAACGTCCTCTTTGTGGGACCTACATTTCAACCTAGGCAGTGCATCACACTTAAGGCAGGGTACCACCTCTGATACGAAATGTGACAACCGGGTCTCGATGACCGCAGATACACCCCTCCTTAATATTTCAGTTGGGTCGTGGTCTACCATGTACCACCAGTTTCCCTGTAGACACGTGGGGCCCACCCCAGGGTCCACCCACATGCTCGAACAGGTCATTTGACTAATGATTTTCCCATAGGCCAACACATGTTCTTTATAGTGTGCTTTGTCCTCACTCACACACACCATATGAAACTTCCTCAAAGGCCACCCATCTTGATCACTACGCCTGTCCAAGCACGATTAACTATGGAGTTCAAATCAGATAGGCTCCCGAAAAGGAAGGTGAAATTGTTGACAGGAGTCATATAATTTAGTCATTTACCATTTTATCATTTGGGGGTGTTACACATGGAGTTCTAAAAAATGAGAATTGACAAGGAACCTATCTACATGGTTCTGGAAAGGACGGATATGAGATTTATTAAATAAGGTGAAACATCAAAAGAAAATTAGAGCTGTGAATGATGGTAAGTTGGAATAATTCATATTCGATGTTGAAAATTTGATGTTTGGGAAGAGGATTTTTGTCCCCTCTATAAGAAAACAAAAAAGAGTGTTATTAGATGATTCCCAAAGTTCTAATTTCTCTATACATCATGGTAAAACTAAAATATATGAATATTTTAAGGAATATTTCTAGTGAGATAAAATAAAGAGTGAAATTTCATATAACATATCAAGATATGTAGTATTTCAACATGTGAAGGTCAGACAACTACATCCTTGAAGAGACATGAAACCAATACATATTCAGACATAAAAATGGGATGAAATAACCTTTTATTTTTTCACTGTATTACAAAGAAACACCAAGAAATAATGATTTAATATGGGTAGTTGTTGATAAACTTACATAATATACACATTTACTCGCTATAAGGGAGGATTTTCCACTGGAGCACCATGCATGAATCTATATCAATGAAGTTGTGAGACTTCATGGGGAACCTCTCAAAATTGTGTTTGATAGTGATATACATTTTACATAAAAATTAAAGAGATGCCTTCAGAAATATTTTTATACTGAGATTCATTTGAGTACTGTTTATCAGCCACAAACTGACGGGTAGTCAATAATGATAATTAAAACATTAATAGACATGGTGAGATCATGATCACTTAATTTTCAAGAAATCTGTGATCAGTATTTTGCATTGGTAGAGTTCGACAAAAATAATAAATTCTATTCTAGATTTAAAATGCCACAATATGATGCATTGTGTGGACATAGATTTCGTAAACCAACATATTGGGTTGAAGTCAGTGATAGGAAGCTTATAGATCCAAATTTGGTGGAGGAAACAACAATGAAGGTAACAAATATTCTAAAACATATCAAAGTAGCTCAAAGAAGGAAAAATAGCTACATTTTAAATCGAAGGAATGATTTTGAATTTAGGTAAGAGATCATGTTTTATTAAAAGTATCTCTATAGAAGGGTGTTGTATGATATGGGAGGAAAGGGAATTGTGATAAAAATTTATTTGATCCTTTTTAATTATAGAGAGAAATAGAGTTGTGGATTATAGTTTGGAAATTCCACCTAGCTTTTCTAAGGCACCCAATGCATTTTATGTCTCATTTATTAGAAATTACATGCCAAAAACAACACATTTCGCCACTTAAGAAGGTATATAATTGGACCCTGAATAGTCTTACTGTGAAGTGCCTATTTTGATTCTAGACACAAAGTAACATGCGTTGTGGAATCGGACAACATTACTGGTAGAGGTACTTTGAAAAAATATTAAAACTGAAGAAGCAATATGAGAGCATAAGGAGTTTATGATGAAGAACATACCAAATATTTTTATGAGGTAACATTCTGTTATATGGAGGTTGAAATTTTAGTAAGGTGGGGAGAATGTAACAACCCAAGGATTTTTAAATAATTTTAATATATAATTCTTGGAACATTGAGCCTCTATAAAACACCACTTGTTCATAACCTATCTAGTAAACATAACTTTACCACCTATATGTTTTGAATTTTAAAAAACAAACATACATGGTTGTGATAAGTAAGATATTTAGAATCTGATTGGACAAAAAAACATTTTTGGTGAATAGTAACTTACCCTTATGAATACTAATATACCCTTTCGAATAGTAACCTCAGCCATGTGAGTAAAAATAAAATCTAGGCACTATATAAATCAGAGTAAATATTTTAAAAATTGATAATTAAATGTTGATATCTTTGTGAGTAATAAATATTTAATTAATATAATAAATTAATATATTAATTTGAAATAAAATTCACCTTCATAAAATGTATTCATCAATAAATATTTTTTCCCTGTGAATTTAGGAAAATTTTATGAGACCTCAGTTAATTTTTGAATGTATTATAAAATCTGTTATAAATATAAAATATGTATTTTTCAAGTAAATAATGATTTTATTTAAAAATTAAATTTCCCTGTTTTATAAAATTATTTTGCTAAATTGTATTTCATTTTTGAACTATACACATCATAAAATGGTTAAGATACTTTTTTGGTATTTTTTCGAAATACTTGAATTTTTAGTGAATAGTAAAATTCGATAATTTATGAAATATGCTATATAAATGAATTTATTCATAATTCTTGAGTCATAGATGATTTAAATTACCATTGGTTCAGAATAAAATTAACTTATTAAAATTTTGATTCATATTAATCATGAATATTCAAATCCTTGAACCAAAATAATAAAATAATGACTAAAAGAATAGAAACCCCCTCCTCTCATCCATTATAAATGCCACCCATCACTCCATCTTTTATTCACTCTTCTAAATCCTTGTAACTTGTGTTAATTATACTAAAATATCCTCACAAGCTCCTCCCCACATCCATAATCCCTTGGTCTCTTCAAAAGGTAAAATCATATCATTTAAAGAGGCTCTTAAAGAATATAAATTCAAGAGGTAAATTCCTCTTTTCATTTCATTTATTTTCTTGCAATTTACTTTTTTGATTTCCTCAAATCCTTTTCTTAAACTGTTATGATAACTCTAGTACCTTATATATACTTAAATTTTGTTATGATAATGGAATAATTCATCATCTTATCTCTTTCCCCGCCCTTTTATACAAGAAATGATAACACCACCCGACATGTCTTAATTTATCACATTCAAGGATGACAAGTTTTCAAATTCTATTACCATCATCAATTATGGTCATGAAACAATTTTTATGGTTTAAACAGATCATTATAAAGGTAATATATTCTATTTAATGTTCTGGAATCATTTTTTTAGACATGGTATTAATTTATAAAATAAAATGAGTTCACGTTGATAAAAAATCCATCATATTAATACAAGCATTTATTATTAAAAAAGTTTCTAATGATTATTCTGCACCCAAAGTAAAAAAACATTAGATATAAGATCATTTATCCTTCTTTATGAACATTAATAACATATAACTTAAATTCTGGAATTCAATTCTCATTTTACATTAACATCCATTAAAACAAACTGATCATCAAAACTAATCAAACGAGAACTCCAAAAGATGATATTGAATCTATGATCCCACAAAAATGACCATAAAGGATCTTAATAAAATTCTAATAAATAATATACAAGTCTAATAAATTATAAATTTAGTTATTAATACATATAATTTTATATTCCAGTACATTATGTTCAAGAGAAGAACATTTTCAGACATAAGGTAAGGGTTTTCTACCCAAACGTCCATTTTCTATCGGTTCACTCTTTGAATCTCTTAATCCCAAATTAAATTATTATTTATTCTTATTTAAACTCATAATATTATTTTTAATGTTCTAAATATGTGTTCCAACCATAATCCTTCTTTATTTTTTATATAGATACATGTTTTATAAGGATCCTTAAAACTTATCGCCGAAATACAAGATGGATTTAAAGCGATTTTTCGAATTCTTACATATTTTCTAGGTCACTCTAAAATATGATTTAGAAACCTTTTTTTTCATAAATTACTCATTTAATTATGATAAATCTATGTTATTTCTCTTCTGGTTTAATAAAAATATTTTTTCCCAAAATAAATCTTCTTTTCAAAGTAAAAGAGTATTTATCTTTAGAATTAATCAACGATTATGTAAGAGTAATTTTGCCTATTTCAACACCCCTGTTGAATATTATGTGTAATTGGGTCCAATATTTTTTGATATCATCTACATATTTTATTTAATTGTTTATGAATAGTTTGAATATGGATGTGTTATCTTGAAACCATCCACCATGTTACTCTGAATAGTTAGAGATTATGTTTGTTGTAAGTCATTTTCATTTCATATGTCAGTTCAATTTGAATGTATATATTATTTATTTTATCCTCATTCATATGGGGAATTAATTGGACTTATTAGGTGATGGTTGGGGACCTCTATAGTGCCTCTATGCATCAGTAGGTCTCATGAGACAAAAAAACATTGACTTCGCCAAGGCATTCCAATTTATATATATGGTTCTGGCTGAGGCCTTAATCATTTTAAGATTTCTTGGACGAGGTATTGATGGTATATTTTAGAAAGTACAACATTATTAATTACATCACTATGAAACTAGATATTTATAGTCCATGAGATTATTCAACTATTATAATATCCATGGTTATGTTTTATGGAATTATTTAATATGTTTTTATTCCATCCATATTATTCTCTTGTATATTTGTTAAGGAATGCATTTTTAGTTATTCATTATTCACAGAGTTTATTCTTATATTTACTTCTAATGTATATTTACCCTTACTAGGCATCTGATCTCACCTATTTCACATGTTTTATTTTCCCAAGGTTGTGAAGAATTATATTGTGAATGTCTTTCAAGAATAATCTAGGAGATTTTTTGTGATTCAAAAGAAGTTGAAATGTGGTATTTTATTTCAAGTTGTAATGATGAACTTATGTATGTATCTTGTATTCCAAATCATCTAAACTATTATTTCCATTTGGTTAAGACTTATTTTTTTATATTCCAATGTAATAAAATAGAGCACCGACTCTAGGAAACGGGGATCGTATCTTCACAGTATTGATGACATGTCATATGTTTAATGATTCTACTGGTAAAAAATAAATCATCATTGTGATGGTGTTTCATGGAAACACATTGTTTTGGTGTTTTTTTTCATTATCTTTATAACCTTATAATGTGTGTTTACGTCTATTGAATGATGTTTTATATCTATTTGGTTCTTATGAAATTCATTATTCCTGTTGGGTTTTATGTAACTCGATGCCTTGCCTCTCCTTCCCTTGTTTCACTATTTTTGGGACTCCTAGGGTTTGGTATTTCCATCACAGATCTCGCACATATAAAAAATTATTCTATCTATACATGGACTTAAAGGATTACTTTTTTTGGCAAGGTGTGGGACTCTGATATTGATGTGTAGGTTGCATTTCAGCCTCTCTTATTGGAATATGTATACTAACTAGGGATGGGAATCTTCTCAAGTGGTGATGTGGGTCTACCATTTTGGCCTTCCCCTCCCTTTCTAGAATCAGTCTTTCATAATCTCATAAGGTAATCAATATGCATTTTTATTTATGTAGAGGAGTGAAATATTCATCTTGATGAGTCTCCAATTTCCCAAATCTATGTTCAAATGTATTCCTCTCGTCCCCTACTTGACCAAATATCTCTTTATGTGTATGAGTCATTCGATTGGAATGATAACCTTTTCTACCTAATGATACCAAGGTCATTCTCCTTCTGCAATCTACATGTTTATTCTTTACTAGTATTTATGAAACACCTTTGTGGTGTATATGACTTCTGGAAGCAAGAGTTCCCTAGAAGGGGTTTTGATATCCCTTCATCATTTGGTGGAGAAAACATTGGATGTTAAAAGGGCCGTTCATTCGATTCTTTAGGTTGTGTGGATGTTTCAGGCAAGGAAGTCACAAGGCTTCATGTAATTACCTGACCCCAATTACCTAGAGTCGGTGCATTATAAATTATAATGGAATGATCACAAAAGATCATGTCTCAAAATAATGAATAGTTTAGTAGCCTTTGAAGTACTAGATACATTCATAAGTTTTACATTAAATTATAAAATGAAAAAAAACATTGTCTCCATTTCATACATTCATATCCCTTATATTATCCCTACTGGTCTGTCATAATATACTTCTTCGCATCCTGGGAAATATAAAACATATAAAGGTGTGAGCTCAAATGCTGATTAAGGATAAAAATATTGAGGAAACTTTCATAAATAAGCATTAACATTTAAGACAATGTATAAAAATAAAACAAAATCCTTATAAACATAAACAGAAGAATAATAATGAAAAGAAAATATAAAATAATTTCATTTACTCAATCACATGGTTATTATATTAGTTGAATAACCACATGAAATATTAATAGCCACTTTCATAATGATGGAATGCATAATGCCAGACTTCATAACCACATAGTCAGTGCCTTGTTCCAAGACTACAAATACAATTTCATCAAGGACTTGTACCATGACACTATTTTGTCTCATGAGACATACTGATGCATCGAGGAGCTATAGCAGGCTCTACAAGTCACTTATTATGTCCAATGCATTCCTCCTATGAAAAGGTTTAAACATAACAAAAACATTTGTAGATAAACTAGCATACGAAATGTCAAAATATTATCCATAAACCGTGAATGGTGTAAAAATAACACATCCATAGTCAAACATATCACAAAACCTTCAACACAATATGTAAGATTTGTATCATAATAAATTAACATCACGAAAGATTTAAAATCTATCAATGAATGTTGATATAGATGAAATAATAATATTTCAAAGAAATAACTATTTATATTTTGAAACAATTTAATAGAAAAAATTTATTTTGGAAATATTTTTGTAATCTTGTATGGGAAGCATCGAAGGTGTTGTAATGGCGTAAAATAGCCACACCCGCCGTATGAGTTTAAAAAATACATTCTTTCCTTAATTTTGTTGAAAAGGTCGTAAAGTACCTTGTTTGGAATAGGACAAAAAAATTCCATTCAAACTATTTTATAAAAATTCAAAAAAGGGTGTAAATTACTTTAACCTATAGTAAAAATGGTTTGATATACATTTTAAAGAATCATGGATGTGGATGATAAATAGGTCTCAGTTGACAATTACGTATAAACAACCTCGGATAATGAAGAGATTGTAGAATTAACCATTACCTTGTACTTTCCCAGGGTCAAGGGTAGTTTAACCTCTTGTATAATAGTTAAGTCATTGTTATTAAATTATAAAAGACCCATTAACATAAATATGATTTAATATATGATCTTCTAATGTTGCTTTATTGATGATATTTCAACAGTATCATCGTTTCGGCTGTTAACTGATTTGTTTTTATTTATATTCATTATTACGTAAGTCATTTTTGTTATGAATGGGATGTATAATATTAATATCTAGAATGATATCAAGTCTGTAAAAATTATTTTTAATCATCAAATGAAAATTATTCTTGAATAGTTACAATAAGGAAATGAATCTCATCACATTTGTGGAGACGGTAATCCGTACGTACGCAAGAGAGACAATATCATTCTTTTGATATTAAAATAATATGTAAATAGATGGTATATCATATATAAAGAATCACTGAGATATTATATTTTTTATTTAAATCAATTATACATCATTACTATATCCTTCAAAAAAAATAATGTATTGAATAACAACTACACCAATACGTAGAGACAATAAGCTGTACGTACACACGTATGGTGACATTGTCATTCATATGATGGATAGAATAATGGATATGGTTGTACCATTTTTATAATAACATCATAGTATATATAAAATACTGGAGTTATTATTTTAGAATGGAAACAAAAAAGAAATAGGACATGGAAGAAGAAAAGATCTTGAAAGAGGCGATGAAATATTTACCTCTTCGTCAGGTGATTCCTTTTGAGTTGATCAAAAGGGCTCCTTATTTTTGATTTATGATCAAACTATGTCCTACTGGTTTAATTGAGGGAATTTGGTAGGATATTTGGATATATTTTGGCTGAGCCAAATGTATTTGGAGGTGTGAAATTAAGAGAAGGGGTAGTTCACTTTTATAAGAGAGGTGAGGGCACTTTTGGAAAACCGTGAAATATTATTTTATAATAAAATAATATTCAGATTATAATAGCACTAAAATGATTTATTTATAGGATACGGTGGTGATGGGTCGAAACCCTCTCAACCAATAGTGTTTTGAGAGTTTAATGTCACCATAGTAACCTTATCTTTTATATTTAACTCTTAGTTAAATTTTTTGACATTTACCTTGTCTTTTGTATTTTTAAATTATATGGTTAATAATATTACTATAAACATCCAAGATAACCTCAAGTGGTTTATTATTGATACATCTATCATTATATAAGTATTTTGGATGATCCTTATATTTTGAAAAATATTATATCAATTAATAATATAATATTTGTTTTTAAAACTCTTTTTTGTCAATTTTGACACTATTTTGTATTTGGTTGTCGTTAAACTCATCACAACTTTATCACTTCAGAACAAATACATTTAATCAATCCTAACATTTCATATTCACATATATAATTCATGGATGGAATCATTACTTTTATATTATATTTATTTTAAAATTTATAATATCATTTATTTGATTGTTTCATTAATAAAAAATACTGCATTATTATTGTGTCAAATATAAATATATTTTTTTTATTTAAAAAAGTATAAATAAAATATCCCAATGTAGTAAATGTTTTTAGCTTCCAAATGACTATTTATAGTCGAATAGATCAATTTTATATCCTCATATAAAAATTGGTTTTCTAAAAGATATTTTATTTTGTTATTTTTGTCTTTACTTTAGATTATTTAATATAAAATGTCATTATCATTTCCATGTGGCTCCATGGGGTCCCAAAATCTACCCTTGGATTCCCATGGTAATAAATGTATCATAAAATAGGTTTAAGACACAATTAGGGTACTTTATTATTATTATTATAATATTTTTTAAACCTTATTTACAGGATTTACCCTTTTAACTATGGTAAATAAAATATTTGTTGATGTAAATATTCAGAATGTTTAAAAATAAAAGTTAGTTATTTACACAATTTGGAAGTCCTGATTTTAAATAAGGAATATATTTTTCCAATTTCAGAACACAGAAGTGGATGAAATTAATTTAATATTAATTCTCGTTGTCAAAAAAGCGTGTTTTTAGGAAATAAGAATTATCAAAAGATTAACACATGTTTATGTCCAGTTTAAATGCAAAATTAGATTCAATGGTCTAAATTATATTAAATTATAAGAATATAATCTATTGATACTTAAAAACCATTCAGATTTATAATTTAACACTATAAATTATTTTGATTAAATAATTTGTTTTTAATTAAAATTTAGTATTTTTCACTATTCATCAAAAATTGGAAGTTTTCAGAAAATAAATAAAAATTTATCAAAAGTTAATTTCTATATTTCGAATTCAAAATTGATATCCATTTTGAAAAAAAATAAATATTTTATAAATGTGGGTATTAATATTCATAACGTCTTGTTTTATTGGTTGTTGTGTGTTAAAACTCCAAGTTGCGTATAACGCAAGCTACTGCATTATTCAAAGGGAAACATACCATAGAAGCATGGGGTTTACATTCATACCTTATTTAAATAATTTAATCCTCAAAATTTCTTGAATATTATTGCATTAAAAGAATCTGGTGGTTCTTCATCCTAAGTTCCTCGGGTTCCCACGTTTTTTCTTCCATCTTATGGTTTATCCATTGAACTTTTACCATACATGTCATCCAGTTTCTTAGAAATGTTTCTCTTGTATCAAGAATCCTGAAAGGCTCTTCACAATAAGACAAATCATGTTCCAGTTCAATTTCTTCATAGTTGAGTACATTCATTGGGTCAGGAATGTATTTTATCAACAGTGATACATAGAAGACATCGTGAGCTTTGGAGAGACTTGGCGGCATTTCTAAATGGTATGCCACGACCCCAATTAATTCTAGAATTTATAAAGGTCCAATGTAACTAGGAATTAAATTACCTTTCTTACCGAATTGTATAACTCCCTACCTTGGAGTCTCCTTATAGAAAACATGATCTCCTACATGAAATTTCAAATCCTTCCTTCGATTATCGGCATAAATCTTCTGCCTACTTTGAGGTACTTTGATGTGGGTTTGGATAACCTTCACATTTTCCATCGTTTCCTCAAAAATTTATGGGCCTATAAGTTGTCTATCACAACCATCATCCCAACTAGTTTGTGTGCGACATCTCTTTTCATATACTGATTTTTATAGTGCCATCTAAAAAATTGAATGGAAGCTATTACTATATAAAATTATACCAGAGGTAAATATTGATCACACATACATAGAAATTCAAGTGACCAAGATCTCAACATTTCTTCTAAGGTTCTTATAGTTCTTTCTGATTGTCCATCAGTTTTAGGGTGGTAGAAAGTCCTAAAATGATGTTTAGTATCCATGTCTTTCTGAAACTTTTTCCTGAATCTTAATGTAAAATGTGGATCATGATCAGAAACAATCAATAGGGGTACTCCATTAATTCTTACAACTTCATTAATATATAGTATTTCTAGACATTGAAGTTGTAACTCTTCTGGTATAGAAAGAAAATGTGCTGACATGGTAAGACGATCAACAATGAGCCATATTGCATCATTTCTTGTAGGATTATTTGGTAGCCCCATGAAGAAGTCTATTGTAATATCATCCCATTTACACTCAGGTATGGGAATATGATTCATGACTATTCTAGGATGTTGTTTTCCAGCTTTCACTTGTTGAAAACCCATACATCTTGACACAAAATCTACAATCTCACTCTTTATGTTGTCCCACAAAAAATGTTCTTTCAAATCACCATACATCTTAGTACTACCAATGTGTATTGATAAATTAGAGATATGGGCATCATCCAATAATTCCCTTTTCAGATCAGGTATATCGGGAACACAACGTCTCTTCCCAGATTTCAAAATCCCATATTCATATACGAAGTTGATCAATCTTCCACCCTTCACAACTTTAATTTTCTTTCAAAATTCATCATAATCATTCATATAACATTTTATCCTTTCTAGTAAATATGGTTTTGCAACCATTTGAAAAAATATTGATTTCTTACCTTCCATGGTTATTCCCATATCCATATTTACTAGATCCATGTGTATAAAATCCTTTTAAACTCTCATCCTGTTCAAATTCCATGATCCTTTCTGCTCAAAGCATCTTATAGTTTATTTTACATCCACGGGTGGTAGTGTATTGTGAAATCATAATCCTTGAGTAGTTCATTCCATCTCCTTTGCCTCGTGTTGAGTTCTTTCTGTGAGAAAATATATACTTCAAATTATTTTTATTGGAATATATCTCACATTTTTCACCATAGAGGTAGTGTCTCCATATCATCAAATAAAATATTTTTGCTACTAACTAGAGATGATGAGTAGGATAGTTTTTCTCATGAAATTTAAGTTGTCATGACGTATAGGCAATAACCCTATCATTCTGGATAAGGACAGAACCGAGTCCTTTCTTTGATGAATCACTAAAAACAACAAACCCATAATTCCCCGATTTTAGATTCAACATAAGAGAATTCAATAATAGTCTCTTAATTTCTTAAAAACTTTATTCACACTCTTTTTTAAACAAATTTAACCCCTTTCCTAGGAGCTTTGTTAAAGGGTTAGCCAATCAAGAAAAAATTCTAGATGAAATGCCAATAATAACCTGCTAAACCAATAAAACTGTGTACCTCAGTTATACTCATCAGTGACGGTCAATCATGGATTGCTCATTTATTATAATGATCAATGGAGATTCCATACTTATAGAAAATATGGCCATTAAAATAAATCTCCTGAAGCCAGAATTCACACTTGCTAAACATCCCGTAAAATTCATTTCATCTGATGGTTTTCATAATGGTGTGCAAGTGATTTTCTTGATCTTTATAGATTTGGGAGTATACCTAGGTATCATCAACAAGTACCACTACAAAATTATCAAGCTATTTCTTGAAAACTCTCTTCATTAGATGTATGAAAATAGAGGGTGCATCAGTCATCCCAAAATACATTACTGTAAAATCATAATGCCCGTACCTAGTTCAAAATGATGTTTTTGAAATGTCTTCATTCTTCACACACAACTGATGATATCCATATCAATGGTAAATATTTGAAAAATATTGATCTCCATTAATTTAGTCGAATAAATCATCAATAATATGTAGGGGATACTTGTTCTGTATTGTCATAACATTGATCTCCCTGTATTCAATACACGACCTCATAGATTTGTCTTTCTTTTTATCAAAAAGGACAGAGGCTCCCCATAAAGAAACACTGGTGAAAATAAATCCTTTATTACTCAACTTCTCTAGTTGTTTCTTTAGCTCCATTAATCCCATAGTGTCCATTCTATAAGGGGTATTCAATATGGGCCATGAACATGAAATTAATTCATTGGAAAACTCAATTTATCGTTCTAAAGGATGTCTAGGTAAATATTCTATAAACACCTCAACATATTATTGTACAATAGGTACATCCTCTATTTTAACATTCCTTTCCTCACCCATAGTTATTTCATTCTCTTCTTTCCTAATAATTGAATTTAGTTGAGCTACTGGTGGTGGATCTAGATAAGAATCAGATGTTGACGTTTCCGCTCTAAAGATAAGTTACTACTTATCATCATTGAAAATTGTAACCACCTTATTATTACAATATATATTCACATAATGGTCCAAAAGACAATTTATTACAAGTATTATATAAAATTAAATCATGGTTATGATGATGAGATCAGCAGATAAATAACGTTTATATGCCTTAATGGGGACTGATTCAAAAAACATTGTTGCAATGAAACTTTCCTTAGAAGTTTTGACTGAGAACTCCCTTGTTATGTCAAATTGAAAATATCTAATTTTCTTAGAAAATTGGAAAGATATGAAATAATTTGATAATCCAGAGTCAAATAAAGCTTTGGCTAAACTTTAGGAAACCATTAAATTACCTTCCACCATGACTTATTGAACTTCAACCTCAGCAATAGTGATAACATAAGCTTTTCCTTGATCCCTTGGCCTTTTAAAAGGTAACATTCATTGGATCTTAGGAAATTAATTTTCATAATTACCCCCTTTCTATACAATTGTATCATTCAACATTGGCAGCCTCTTTCTTCCCCATGCAATCATGAGTATGGTGGCCTTTTTCACTACACATGTAACAGACTCCTATTCCATTCAGGAAAGTACCAGGGTGTTTCTTCCCACATTTTCTACAGGATGGATATTCAAATGTTCCCTTCTTCAAATTATATCAATTCCCAGAGTTTTCAAAAGATCTCTTCTTCTCTTTCTTTTCTTTAAAGTCTTATGTCATAGAGAATTCCTTTTCATTCTTGATAGCACAGGAGACAATGTCTTCATACTATGAGACTTATTGTATGACTAATGCTTGATGGAGAAATGGTTTTAACCCATCAAATAAATGATCAATCTTACTTCATGGGTCGTGTATAAAATTTGTAGCATGCCTTGCTATCCTTGTAATGTTAGCCTAATACTTTGTGACATTCCCATATTTCTTTTTCCTTAGACTTTGGAATTGTCTTTCCATATTCCCTCGATGGTCATGAGGAAAATATTTTTCTATGAAAATAAATTAAAACTCACTCTATTCCATATTTGATAATTCATCATCTCCCTTGGTGTTTTTAATAAATCACCTCCATTGATCAGCATCTCCAGTATAGTGATAAATTTCCTTGACAACTTTTTCCATTTCGCTACTCCCCAAAGCATGAAATACTTTCTCTATAAAATTTACCCTTTTCTCAACTACTAATGGATTTGTACTCCCATTGAATTTTGGATGTTGTCATCTCATGAAGCGGTCTAACATTGATCTTCTATGTTGTGGATCATGGTGCTCCATACGGGAAAGGTTGTTATTGATAACCTGAGTGAGTTGTCCCAGAATGGTGATAAGATGATCAACACCGGTTTCTTTGCCAGCTCTACGATAAATATCTTGAGTAGGAGGGAAATACCTACATGGATTACACGCATTGATATGGTTTACATTCATTCATCTAGGAACCATTTCTATAATATGTCATGTACTAGATTAGTTTATGAGTCCCAATACATAATTCCAAACTTTTAAAACACTTAACATAAATTGGAAAATTTATAGATATAACCAATAATCATAAAAAAATTCTTTGATGAAGTATATACTCATAAACCATTCATAATTTTTTGTAACGAAACTACGAATTATCATAATCATATCTCCCGGGATTGTCATAAACAAGAGTGCAGTAAGGCCGATTTTCATGCACTAGTTCTCATTCAGCTCTAGCTCGAAGTAGTGTTTTTGGGTTTTTCCCCTAGGTACATCTGTTCCAGAGCTGCCTCTACCTACTCGTATCTAGATAGTGATGTATTTCATCTAAAATGGACAAAATATCTACATTACCAAAATTATATGAATTTCATCTATACTAATCCTCAAATTTTGTCTTAGGGTATTGTGCTCTAATCAAAGTTCATCTAAATATAGCTTCCAAGGTTTGTACTAAACATCCTCTGATACCAACTGTAATGCCCTAACCCCAATTACCTAGAGTCACTTCATTATTACATAACAAGGGCATGATCACAAAAGTTTGAGTCTTGAAGGAAAGAATAGTTTAGTATCCTTGGACATAATACATACATTCATAAGTTTTATATTATAATATAAAATAAAAAAACAACAAAATTGTATCCATTGCCTAAATTTATATCCCTTAGACTATCCATTCCGTTCAGTCACAATATTCTTCTTTGCATCCTAGGAAAAATAAAACAAATAAAGGGGTGAGCTCAGATGGTCAGTAAGGAAAAAAATATAACAGAATCTTTCATAAATAAGAATTAAAATTTAAGGCAATGTATAATATTAAAACAAAATCATCTTAAACATAAACATTAGCATAATATGGCAAAGATAAAATCAAATAATTACATCTACTTAATCACATGGATATTCTACTACTCGAATAACCACATGAAATATCAATAGACACCGCCATAATGATGGAATGCATAATGCCAGACTTTATAACCACATAGTCAAGGCCTTGTGCAAAGACTAAAGATAATATCTTGTCAAGGGATTGCACCAAGACACTAGTTTGTCTCATGAGAACTAAAAATTCATCTATGAGCTATAGCAGACTCCACCCATCACTTACTATGTCCAATTCATTCCACATATGAAAAGGATTAAACATAACATAATCGTTCATATTAAAAATAGCATACAAAAAGTCAATACATTATCTATAAACAAAGAATGGTGAAAAAATAACACATCCACAGTCAAACATATCACAAAACATTCAATAAAATATGGTAGATTTTTATTATAATAAACCAACATCAAGAATGTACAAAAATCTATCAAAGGAAAATTGACATAGATAAAATAAATACTATTTGAAAGAAATACCTCTTTATATATTGAAACAATTTAAAAGAAACCATTTATTTTGGAAATATTATTATCATATTGTAATGGGAATCTTATAATGTGTTATAATGGTGTTAAATAGACGCACCAGCCGTATAAGTTAAAAAAACATTCTTCATATAATTTTGTCTAAAATGACGTAATGTACATTTTTTGGAAAACAACTAAAAGATTCCTTTCAAACCATTTTATAAAAAGTAAAACAAGGGTATAAATGAATTTAACCCATATTAAAAAAATTTTGAAATACATTTTTATGAAACATGGATGTGGATGATAAAGAGGTCTCAATAGATAATTATGTATAAACATCCTTGGATAATGAACAAATTGTATACTTAACCATTACCTTTTACTTTTACATTATCGAGGGTAGTTTAACCTTATATATAATAGTTAAATCATTTTTATTTAATTATAAAATAACTATATACATATATATGATTTCATATATGATCTTCTAATATTTTTTTGTTAATGATGTTTCAACAAAATCATCATTTCGGGTGTTAAAAATTTATTTTCCTTTATATTCTTTGTTACATAAGTCATGTTTATTATAGATGGGATATATAGTATTAATATCTATAATGATATCAAGTCTATAGAAATTATTTTTAATCATCAAATGAAAATTATTCATGAATAGTTATGATGGGGAAACGAATCTCATCGACTTTGTGGAGACGGTAATCCGTACATACACATGGGCGACACTATCATTATTTTGATATTAAAATCATATGTAAATAGATTGTATGTCATATATAAAGAATAATTAACATGTTATATTTATTATTTACATCAATTATACATAATTGATTTACCCATTCAAAAAAATAATGTATTGAATAACAACTACACCACGACATGGAGACAATAAGCCATACGTACGCATATATAGTGACTTTGTCAATAATATGATGGATAGAATAATGGATATGGTTGTAACCTTTTTATAATATCATCACAGTATATAGAATATACTAGAGTTCTTATTTTAGAATGTAAATAATAAAGAAAAAGGAATTGGAAGAAGAAAATATCTTGTAAGAGGTGATGAAATATTTACCTCTTCTTTAGGAGATTCATTTTGAGTTAATCAAAAGGGCTCCATTGGTTTGTTTTTTGATCAGACTAGGGCCTCTAGGTTGATTTTACGGAATTTGGGAGGATATTTTGTCAGTGTTTGACCGATCCAAATGGCTTTGGATGTGTGAAATTAAGAGAAGGGGAAGTGCCTTTTTATAATAGTGGTGAGGGTCACTTTAGGAAAATCTTGAAATATTATTTTACAATAAAATCATTTTCATTTTATAATTGCACAAAAATTATTTATTTAAAGGATAAGGTGGTTATGGCTCGAAAAACTATAAAAAAATATGTTTTAGAGTGGTTGAGGACACCATATTAATCTTATCATTTCTATTTAACTCTCATTTATATTGTTTGACATTTACAATTCCTATTTGTATTTTTATAATATATAGTTAATAAACATACAATACACATCCAAGAGAGCATAAATTTGTTATTTAGTGATACAAATATAATTATATATGTCTTTTGGACTAACTGATGGTTTTGAGGAATATTATATCAATTAATAATATAATATTTGTTTTTAAAACTCTATTGTTTCAATTTAGACACTATTTGGTATTTGGTTTTTGTTAAAGTCATCAAAAATTGATTACTTCAAACAAAATTTATTAAATAAATACTAACATGTCATATTCACCTATAAAATTTGTGGTTGGCATCAAAATTGTTAAATTAGAATTATTTTAATATTTATAATATCATTATTTTGATTTATTGATAAGTAAAATACGGTATCATTATTGTTTCATATATAAATATATTTATTTTATATCTAAAAATTATAAATAAAATATCCTAATGTAGGAAATTTTTTTCGAATTTTAATTACAATTTATATAATAATAGAACAAATATATATCCTTATATAAAAATTGTTTTACTAAAAGATATATTCTTTTTTTATTTTTCTCTTTACTTTAGATTATTTAATATAAAATGTCATTATCACTCCAAAGTGGCTCCATGGGGTCCGAAAATCGACCCAATGATTTCCATGGTCGTACATGTATCAGAAAATAGGGTTAGGAAAGCGTTAGTGTAATTTAATATTATTATAATATTATTTTTTAACCTTGTTTGATGTATTTACCCCTTTCACCACGGTAAATAAAATATTTACTCGAGTAAATATTCATAATGTCCAAAAATAAATGTTACCAATTTACAAAATTTGTACCCCCTGATTCCAAATATGGTGTCCATTTTTTCAAATTCGAAACAATAAAGTTGTAGAAATTAATTTAAAATTATTTCTTGTTGTCAAAACAAAAAACGTGTTTTTATGAAATAATAACTATCAAAAGATTGAAAATTGTTTATTTCCAGTTTAAACAAGAAATTACATCCAATGACCTAAATTATATTAAATGATAAAAATATAATCTAATGATACTTAAAAGAAATTTAAATGTATGGATTAACAATATACATTATTTTGATTAAAAAAGTTATTTTTAATTAAAATCAAGTACGTTTCACTATTCATAAAAAATTGAATGTTTTTAGAAAAGTACAAAAAATTCCCCCTATGCTAATTCCGATATTTCAAATTCAAAAATGAACTCCATTTTGAAAAATAATCTTTATATAATTTCAAAAGGTGGGTTTTACTATTCATAGCAGCTAGTTTGATTGGTTTATGCATGTTAAAACTCTATGTTGTGTAAAACGCAAGCTACTGCATTATTCAAAGGGAAAAAAATCATATATGATTTATGTGTTACACTATAGGTGCCAGTTCCTACCACCCCAAACATTCTATGTGAGATAACTTCCCCTGCCTGGATCTGGTTCCATATCAGGAACATGCATCTCCATTATCTATTGATTCATATTCATGAGGTGAGGGTGATCTATCTTCTCAAAAGGATTAAGGGAAGGGTATTTCTTGCAACTCCCCCGTCTGAATATATTTTTCTCAAGACCCAATACCGTTATTTAAGTGTCTATTTTTTCCTCCTAAAAAGTACAATGTATCATCATACCTGAATGAGCCTCAGTTTTATACAGGTTTCCGTCATACCCAGCCTTGGAAATAAGAATCTTCTCATTGGGGGGATCCTCTCACATCTCCAACCCATATGTTGCATCCTAGAAAATATATAATCCAAGGTCTTCTTGGCTTTCATCCACTAAAAAACTCCATCAAGTCGAGCAGTTCAAGAGGTCTCTCCTAGGTGCTTCCGTCTCCTCATGCATATTTTTATTCACCAATGCATACCAGAGGGTACATGATTTCAATCAAAATGCAGTTTCGATTAATCTATATCATATAAAAAGAACAATGTTTCCTAGATCCAATTCTAGGTATCACATGGATTATTTTTTCCATCATCATCTAGAATTCCCGAGGCCTATGTGCTTGAGAAAAAAAGGACTACATTGCATCCAAGCATAAGTAGAACAAGTCATATACTGTGATTATCCGAAAACACAAAAAATTATCCTCCTTAATATATGAGTTTGTTTATTAGGATGAATATGTTAGTGTTTATGAATGCTAACCCCCAAAGCCAGCACATTTGTATCTTCTAGAACTCATACTTTAAGTCGATCTAATATATCCATCAGATCAATTTTTTTTCACACAGGTAATTGAAGCATTAAAATCAATTTTTTATTTTTTATATGGTAACTGTGATTCTCATATTAGGGTATCCATTTGGTAATAATTGCGATCTCTGATCCAGTGGAATTTCAATGGTTTTTGGGTGAATATTTCAATGTTGTTGTGGCTCTAAATAAAAAGAACTGATGAGGGGAATTTCCACAAAAAGCCAGTATGGATGTTGTTTAGTTCATGGGGAAAAAATATCTAGTTGAATTTTTATACATAGTGACCATAATTACGTGGTGAAAACCCAAATATAAAGCCTCTAAACCTAGTTCCTCTTTGATAGATTCCATATTGATGATCTTGTTATCCTTGCCTTCCCTAAGGAAAATATCACTCACCTTGTCTGAAGTATCTCAGACTACTTACTGCTCCACGTATATCTGCTCTATATTCAATAGAGTGGATGTTGGTTATTGTTCTCTCATATATTGTTTTATGCTCCAATTTTAATCCATGTTGTGAGTGAATCATTGAACAAGGTTGTCCAAGGGAATACAAGTGTCCCTATTCACAGTAAACTAAAACACCTAAAAGGTGATCATAAATCACAGATTAGTAAAAAACCTTCTTGAAATTATGATATGGATATTGTTGTAATAGATATTTATTCACTAGAAACAATATTGGAAGAGTTGAGGAATGAAAATTTGTTTGATGAACTTACCTGAAAAACCGATATCTATGAATATATGATTTTAAGGAATGAATACTTGGTGCATGAGAATTGGAGGAACAAATAGATTTATGAAGGCTATTGAAACAAAACCTCCTACAATTCATGAATTATAGGGAAATTGAATGCTCTTATACCCAATATTCTATAGGTGGATGTAACCTATACTAGTAATGTAACTCCCAAACCCTAGTTACCTAGAGTCGGTGCATCATTACATAACATTTGATTGATCACCAGAGATCGCGTCCTGAAATACCGATCAGTAGCCTTGGAAGTATCAGATACATACATATGTTTTACGTTACATTATAAAATAAAAAACAAAATTGTGTCTCTATAGAACACTCTTATCCCTTAGTCTATCCCATCAGGTCATTCATAATATACTTCTTCCCATCCTGGGAAAAATAAAACATACGAAAATGGAGAGCTCAAATGCTCAGTAAAGATAAAAATATAGCGTAAAGATTCATAAATAAGAATAAACATTGATGGAATTGTTTAAGACTAAAACAAAAGACTATTAAACGTAAATTTCAACATAATATGGAAATAATAAATCCAATAATTCCATTTTCATATTCACATTGATATTTTACTAGTCAAATAATAACATGTAATATCAATAGCTAATTTCATAATGAGTGAATGTATAATGCTGGACAACATAACCACAGAGACCATGCCTCATTCCAAGAATAAAAATATAAATTTTTTGAAGGAATTGTGCCAATACAAGTGTCTTTCACATGAGACTTACCGATACATCAAGGGGCTATAGTGGGTCGTGCCTGTCACTTACTGTGTCTAATACATTCCTCAAATGAAAATATTGAAACATAACATAAACATTCGTATTAAAGCTAGCATATGAAATATTAATACTTTGACCATAAACCATGAATGGTATAAAAATGGAACATCTGTAGTCAAACATATCACAAAACCTTCAATAGAATATTGAATATTGTATCATAATAAATCAGAATAAAAAAACCGTAGAATACAACAATGGATGCTGACATAGATGAGATCAATCCAAAAAATATTTGAGTGAAATATATCATTATACTTTGACATAATTTAAAATAAAAAAAAGATTTATTTTAAACATATTATTATAATATTTTAATAGAAGCATCGAAGGCGATGTAATGGCATAAAATAGTTTCACCTGTAGTATATGTTAAGAAAAATTATTTCCGTAATTTTTTAAAAAGGTCATAGTGTACCTTGTTTGGAAAATGAAAGAAATAATCCATTAAAAACATTTTCTAAAAAGTAAAAAATGGTATAAATGACTTTAACCCATAGTCTAGGAAATAGTAAGAATTTTTTGATATAAATTTTTCATAAAAAATGATGTGGATGATAATGAAGTCCTAGAAGATACTTATGTATAAACTACGAAAAATAACGAAGAGATTGTAAAACTAACCCTTAACTTGTAATTTTTCTTAGTCAACGGTACATTAACCTCATGTATAATGGTTAAATCATTGTTATTAAATCATACAAGTACCACATACATAAATATGATATCATATATGATTATATAATATTGCTTTGTTGATAATATTTCAGTAGTATCATTGTTTCATGTAACGTCCCGGTTCTGGGTGCCTCCTAGAGGTGCCATATGCCCGTTTGGTCAAATTGCCTCAAGAGAATTTTCCCAAATTCCAAATATTGTTGAGTAGAATCATGAGACTTATGTGTGATATTAGGGAATCTATTCCTTCATTTGATGAATAATTCAGTGGAAATAAACTCATAATAATAACGAAAACAGTAATAAAATGAAATAATTAAACAGTGGAAGACTGAATGTAATAAATAATTGGAGCTCATATATAAATGATGCATGAAGAATATTTCTAGGAAAGCATACAAAAAATTCACAATGCTGTAATATACTACAAAACCAAAGTACAAAGAAAGAAAATAAACTTCAGTAGCATCACAAGTCTCACCTTGTTCCCATGCTCTCCAGATCCACATCAGTCATGCACCTGACATAGAAGGGTGATTTCCCTTATCAATACATGCAGTAATATAATATTTTTGGGCCGAAAAGCATGACCCAAATAGGGTGTTAGACGAATTATTGTAGGAAACTACCCAAAGATCCATGACTAACATTCAGTGAATCTATATGGCAGGCAATAAGCTAAATGAAGTAGTAAACAGAGAATTAATAAAATGTAAACAATCCTATAGTTTCAATTGCATTCGTTTTCTTATATAAAGTAAGTATCTAATAAAATTCAAGTAATGCTAGAGGAATTAATCACATTCTAACCCCATTGTGTCAACCAATCAACCATAAGAAACCCTCGGGGATGTACTCACAGTCTAACCCCTCTAATCCAGCTTTAACGAAGACTCTGTGAGGAAGAACTCACCGTCAATTCCTCCTCTTGTCTCATATATGTAACTATAAACTCTCTGAGGATGAACTCAATGACCAATTCCCCCTATGGTATTGCATCATGGGACTACATGAACTCTGAGGAAGCACAAAGTCTATCCCCCCAATGATCTCACAATTTAAAAGTAAATAGACACTTTGGAGAGTCCCTAAGCTTATATTCTGCCTATGGTGTACTACACTGGGTTCCTATAGCCCTGTGCAAGTCAATCGTGCACAACAATGTTTAGCAGACAAAGTATTCCTTAATAACTACTTGGATAATAGCTTTCAAGAACTACTTGGAAAATCTACAATCATATAATAGCATCCGATAATATCCCTCTATCCTAACAAAATTAGTCGTGGAAAACAAGCATCCTAAATAGAAAAATAGAAAAATATCCAATATCAAAACAAACATGGCAAACACATTCATAGCATGGAAAATAACCTGATTTTCAATTAAACAACCTCTACTCAGGAACACAAGACATAACATACATTAATGGGGCTAAAATTCCTAAACACAAAATACCACATTCTGGGGTACTGGTCACTTTTGAATATAATATTCGAACACTAACTATGGAAAGGAACAAACAACATACCTTGGCATTGTACGAAGAAAACTCTTGAACATCACCCCTTGAATTGGCCCAGAACACAGTACAACTAAAAAAACGTCAAAAACAGTCAACCATATACATATATTGAATGAGAAGAAATCAAGAGAAGAGGTATAGAATAAATAAGAACTCATTGTGGCTATTACAATGCAGTTGAAGATGATTGATTCATAGCACAGACGGTGGGTCGGGGGCTTAGATAAGAATCAAATCTCCTGATAATTCCTAGACGAGACATGGTTAAAAGAAGATGAATAAGGTAATGAGATGAAACCACTGTCTTTTTCGTGAAATAAAATAAAAAGTACATGAAATGTATTTTAAAAGTACACAGCATGCATAAGACTTTATCGGGCCCCTACTTTAGGTGTCCCTAGTTCACCCCACACTAAGATGTACTCGTCCATTACACGGCCAGTATACAGTTACCCACAACAACTAGGTACACGATATGTACTCCTAAGTACATAGAATGCACTCCTTAAATTTATTAATTCACCTCTTTTCTCAAAAACACTAGAAAAGAAAACCCATACCTAAAAAACAAGGTCTGGGATTTTAAATATCAGGTCTTCAATGATTCATTTTCCTTTATATGTTTTCTTATGTAAGTCGTGATTGTTATGGATAGGATATATTTGATTCATATCCAGAATGTTATTAAGTTCTTAAAAAGTATTTTTAATCATCAAATAAAATTTATTCATGAATGGTTCCACTAGGGAATGAATTCACATCACGTCATCATAATTCCCAAACCCTAGTTATATAGAGTCAGTTCATTATTACATAAAATTGATATAATCACAAGAGATCCCCTATTGAAAGACTGATTAGATTAGTACCTATAGAAGTACTTGATATATACATAAGTTTTACATTACATTATAAAATAAAATAAATTCATTATGTCTCTTTGAACAAACTCATATCCCATATCCCATCTTGCAGGTTAATCATAATATACTTTTTCACTTCTTAGGAAAAATAAAACATAAGAAATTGGTGAGATCAGATGCTCAGTAAGGAAAACAATATTGAAGAAACATTCATAAATAATTATTAACATTGAAGGAAATGTATAACACTAAAACACATGCCTTTTAAAATTAAACTTCAGCATAATATTGAGAAGATAGATCAAAAAATTCCATTTACTTTTTCAAATGGAGATCATACTATTTGAATAATCACATGTAATATCAATATCTAATATCATAATGATGGAATTCATACTGCCGAACATCATAACCACATAGTCAAGGCCTCATGACAAGACTAGAAATAAGATTTTATCAAGGCCTTGTGCCAAGACACAAGTTTGTCTCATGAGACCTATCGATGCATCGAGGAGCTATTGAGGGATCCACCCATCACTTAATAATTCCAATTCATACCTCATATGAAAAGGATGAAACAAAACATAAAAATTTGTATTAAAACATTCATATGAAATGTAAATACATTTTCCGTAAACCATGAATGGTATAAAAATAACACATCCACAGTCAAACATATAACAAAACCTTAAATACCATATGGAAGATTGTATCATAATAAATCAACTTCAAACAAGTTTAAAATCCATTAAAGGATGTTGACATAGATGAAATCAATACTATTTGAGAGAAAAATCTCTTTCTATTTTAAAATTACTTAAAATTCACATACATATAAAAGAAATAATTTATTTTTAAAACATTACTATAATCTTTTAAGGGTAGATTTTAATGTCTTATAACAGAGGAAAATAGACTCAACCTCCTTATAAGTTAAAAAACATTCTAACTTTAATTTATCATAATGGTCATAATGTACATTGTTTGGAAAACGACACAATGATTACATAAAAACAATTTATAAAATGTAAAACAAGGGTATAAATGACATAAACCATATTCTATGAAATAGTAATTTTTTTTTGAAATACATTTTTATGAATCACATATGTTTATGATTAATAAGCCTCAGTAGATACATTCGTAAAAACAACCTCAGATAATAAAAACATTGTAAAATTAAACCTTACCTTTAATTTTCCAAATTCCAGGGTATGATAACCTATTATATAATAGTTAAATAATTTTTATAAAATTATACAAGAACCACATACATAAATAAGATATAATATATGATCTTCTAATATTGCTTTGTTAATAATATTTCAGTAGTATCATTGTTTCGGGTGTTAACTGATATATTTTCCTTCATATGTTTTCTTGCGTAAGTCATGTTTGATATGGATAGTATGTATTTGACTCATATCCATAATTAAAATATGTTTCATATAACATATCTTATATCATAAAATAAAAATAATTATTGAGTTTTTACGATGGGTAATGAATCTCATCGTGTTCGTGGAGACGGTAATCCGTACGTATGCATGAGTGACAATACCATTCTATTGATAGTTAAATTGTTTGTAAATTGATGTTATATAATATATATAAAATAATTAACATGTTATATTTATTACTTACATCAATTATATTCATTATTATACCCATCCAAATAATGAAGTGTCAAATAACAAACTACACCATGGTGCGGAGACGGTAAGACGAATGTACGCATGTATACTAACTTTTTCATTAGTATTATGGATAGAATAATGAATATAGTTGTACCATATTAATAATATAAAAATTATTTATAAGGTAATGGATTTATTATTTTGGTATGTAAAAAAATAAAAGAGGAAGTGGGAGAATAAAACACATTGAATGAGGTGATAAAATTATTACCTCTTCATTGGGTGATTCCTTTTGATTTTATCCAAAGAGCTCCATAGGTTGGCTTTATGATTAAAGTAAGGCCTCTAAGATTAAGTGAGGGTAGCTAGGAAGAAATTTGAGTAGGGTTTGGCCGATAAAATTGGTTTTGGAGGTGTTATTTTGAGAGAAATGGAAGTACCCTTTTCTAAGAGAGTTGAGTGTCACTTTAGGAAAATCCTGAAATATTGATTTATTATAAAATCATATTTGGTTTATAATTTCTTTAAAAGGATTTATTTCAAGGATACGGTGGGTCTGGGTGGAAAACTGATCATCCAATAGGTATTATATAGGTTTAGGTCACAATATTAACCTTATATTTTAGATTTAACTCTTAGTTAAATAGATTATCTTTTAACTCATATTCTTGTATTAATTTAATAAATGGTTATTAAACAAACTATAAAAAACAAAGAGAAACCCAAGAGGTTATTTGTTGAAATATATAACCTTATATATGTACATTTACTGAACCTTAAATTTTTAGGAATATTATATCAATTAATAATATAGTATTTTTTTTAAAAACACATTTATTTCAATTCTAACACTATTTAGTATTTTGTAATTCTGGAATTCAAAAAAAAAAGATTACATAGATGAAAATGACTAATATCAATAATAACATGACATATTAACCTAGAAAATTAGTGGAATGCATCAAATGTCTCAATTTACATTTATTTGGATATTTACAATATCAATTATTTTAATCTTTCATTAATTTGATAATTACTCCATCATCATTGTTTCATAAATAAATTTAATCATTTAATGTCTAAATTTTTTAAATAAAATACCATTATGTAGGAAATATTTTTATATCTCTAATGAATATTTATAGTTGAATTTATCTTACGTATAACCCAATATTAAAAATATTTAGTTATAAAAATTTGAATTTACCACTTTAAACTCTTCGTTATATAAAATAATAATAATTGTCCTAATCTAATCCAAGTGCATCAAAGTGTGTCATATTTTATTCCTAAGGTTGGGTTTGGAAGATAAAATCTTATCCAATTGAAGTAGGACATGTTTTATGGGAATTTTAATATCATTTGTACTTTTAATTACCATATTTACTTTTAACCGCGGTAAATAAAATTCAAAAAGATACTATTCACAAAAATTTCTTCCATCATATTTAACCTAATGTTACATACAAATTTCAACCATGTCTCTCAGTTATTTGAAATTTAATTCACAGATGTGCTAAAATTACATTTTATGAAAATTTATAAATGTGTTTTGAAGGTGGGTAAAAGACGTTAAAATTTTCAGTGAAATTTTATACATAAATTTAATATAAAATGGCTCTAATATATTACATTGAAATTATATAGGTATTAGGTATATATTTTGACCTAAAATAAATTTAAATAAATGTTATTATTATTTAAAAAATTTAGGTTTTTAACAATAACGCAATGTTTTTCACTATTCATCAAAAATTGAATGTTCCAAGAAAAATACCCAAAAATCAGAAAAAGTTAATTTTTATATTCCAAATTAAAAAAATTATTTATATTTTATTAAATTCAAAACATATAATTTTCATTATTTATCTTAAAATTAATTCTCGTTTTAATACTAGAAAGCATGTTTTTAAGAAGTTAAAACTATAAAAAATTGATATGTCTTTATGTTAAATTTAAATTGAAAATTATTTAAAATTACCTAAATTAAATTAAATGATAAAAATATATTCTAATTATACTTTAAAAACACTAAAATTTATAATTTATCTCTATAAATTATTTCTATTAGAAATTTGTTTTCAATTAAAATTTAGTATTTTTTACTATTCATCAAAATATGAATGTTATCAAGAAAGTACCAAAAATTATTCCAAACGAAATATTTATGTACCTATTATATGGAAGTAGTTTATTATTTTTAAATTGAATATATAAATTTATCAAATATTATATTTTAAAAGGGTTCATCATTAAAAGCTGGTAAAATAGCATTTTTTGAGAAATACTTATTTTATCTGAAAAAATGAATTTATTCCTGTATTATTTATTCGAAAAAAATATTGATGTTAAAATAATATGAATTATATAAAATTAAAACATCAGTTAATACTATTCATAACTTCTTTTTGAATGGCTAGTTTGGTAAGTCGTGGTGTGCTCGAACATGGTGTCGTATGTAGCTCAAGTTATTGAATTAGCTTAAAGATATAATGTACTATGAAATACGGGGGTGTCAAATTTTCTCCTCCTTCAATAAGTTGCGTCCTCAAAATTTGAAATTGTTTTTTGAAAATAAAAGGTTAAAGATAGAAAATACCATTGTGGAAAACCCACATTGGTAATAGGGTTAACAATATTTAGACTTATTAAGACGGAAAGGGAAATGAAAAAGTCACCACCAAATTAGGATTTCGAATAGGAGAAATTGGTTGCAATTTGAGAAATATAATTGGAGGAAATATGTAAATATTTTTAGGGAGTGATTGAGGTCATAAATCACAAACAAATTAACAATAAATAGAAAATTGAGGGCTCAAATCCATAAATCTATGATGACTCAAAATATTATTGGTTTATCAAAAGATATTATAATAGGATAACACATATTGGGTTTTAATATAATTTCCCAAAAGTTTAAGAATTAATTTCTTCATAGAATAAAAAAAATTACTTGACATGTAGAGTTCCATTCTTTTACTAATTTCTACCAAAAAGACATATTTCACTCCAAAAGATAATAAAACTCAAAAATATTCTATTTATTGTAATCATATAGGGTTTATAAAAAATGAATTTATAATTCATCTATAAGATCATTTAAAACAACTACATTATACAAACCATGACATCACATATGCTATAGGTAGGTGATGCGCCCTTGTCACCCTTCGGTTGCAGGTTCAAGTCTCGTGGATTTTCCGGACGTGACGGGTTAACGCTCGACATTTGGGTTGTCCTTATTATAAAAAAATCCAAAAATAATATTAAGAAATGTTATAACCTTAAACAAAAGTATCCAATGTCCATATTAATACATTCCAACCATTAGACTTTTCCAAAATACTTGTATCCAAACTCATAGTCTAAAAATTTATAAGAAAGGTCAATATAACATAATGAAGATCTCTTTTTGAAACATAATAAAATGTGAGTACCTTCATCTAGTATTCTCTTAAAACATGGAAACACAATAAATTACCATAAAAACTGATTGATTATATTTATTCTCCCTATAATACTAGATATATTCTTTATATCCAAAAATTTTGAATACTCCAACAATGATGGAATAAACATACCGAGAATATCAAATAATATTTATCCAAATCAACTATCTCATATTCCAAAATCACTACCTCAGTATCAGGACCATATTAAGGATTATATTATCTTCAAATATGTATTTTCCAAAAGTTTTAAATTGATGTTGATTCACTTTTCATGGTACCATATAGTCCAAAATTCTCAACGTAATAGTATTACAGTACAATACTTATTTATGTTAATAATTATTATAACTAGTACATCATTGATAAAACACTCAAATGACATAATTAATTAAAAAATATATAAGAAAAAATATTATTCCTCTTAATCTGTGGTAGATTAATAACATTATTATTATCTAATAGCATCATTTAGGGTATACTATGATGATTGGGTCATTGATTAACGTAGTGTCCCAAATCCTTGCAAAAGAAGCATTATACATTTGACCCTTTTTTCTTACCTTTGAAATCACGTACTTGGTGCCCTTTTTTCTCCACACTTATAAAAAACCCAATCCCATCAAGCATTTACCTAGGAGATTCTTTCCATAGTTATCACATATGGGAAAATCCTTCTTTCCCTTCTTCCCCTTATTTATCTTTCTATCTACCTTCTATTTCTTCTATGTCTTCCCTTCCAAGCTATATGACTCGATAAATTATTTATTTATCTTATAAAAAAAATGATAATATTTATCCATATGATGAGAATACGTGGGAGACTATTTACCTTCTAAATATTGTCTTAAGACCATGAAATATATGGTTCTTCATACTCTTTGGATCATGCCTATTGCTAGAGTTCTCATTTCATCTAGTGGGAACCATTTCTAAACAATGGAATACACTAGGTTAGTTAATTAATTACAATGTATAATTCCAAACTTGTCAAATACCTAATGTAAATGGTAATGTTTATGCATATAATACATAATCATATAAATATTTTAATTGAAGAAGTATTTACTCATACATCCTTCATAATATCTTGTAAAGAAAATGTGAATTATCATAAGAATATATCCTAGAAGTGTCATTACCAATAGTGCAGAAAGGCCCATTGTCATGTACCAGGATACCCCGAGTCAAGGCCGAAACTCCTTGTTAGAGTTTTCAATCCTAGTTACATCTATTCCAGAGCAGCCTCTACCTCCTCATATCCAGACAATGTTATATTACTTGTAAAACTCACAAAATATCTACATTACCAAAATTCTAGGATGTTCTTCTATACTAATCCTCAAATTTTTCATAGAGTAATGTTATCTTATTAGTGTTTTTCTAAATCTATCTTCCATGGTTTTTACTAAACATCCTCTAATACTAACAGTAATGCCCCGAACCTAGTTTCCCAAAGCCTGTGCGTTACTAAAAAACATTAACATGATCACAAGAGATCAATTCTCGAAAGACTGATTTGTTCAGTAGCCTTGGAAGTACTAGATACACACATATGTTTTACATTACAATATGAAAAAAATATTATTGTTTCTACTTTTAAAACACTCATATCCCATAGACTATCTTGCATGTCAATCATAATAAACATATTCAAATCCTAGGAAAAATAAAACAAAAGAAAGGGGTGAGATCAGATGCTCAGTATGGACAACAATATAGAGGAAGGGAAATGTACAAGAAAAAAACACAGGAATTGTAAAATTAAACATCTACATAATATGACAAATATAAATCAAATAATTCATTTACTTATTCACATGGATATTTTACTAGTCAAATAATCACATTTAATTTCAATAGCTAATTTCAAATTGATGTACTGTATAATGTCGGATATCATAACAACATAGTTAATGCCTAATTCCAAGAATAAAAATATGATTTTGTTAGGGCCTTGTGCCAAGACACTAGTTTTTCTCGTGAGACCTACCGATGCATTGCGGAGAAATATCGGGCTCCGCCCATCACTTACTAAGTCTAATGCATTCCTCATATGAAAAGGTTTAAACATAATATAAACATTTGTATTAATAATAGAATATGAAATTTTAATACATTAACCAAAAACCATGATTGGTATAAAAATAAAACATCCATATTCAAACATATCACATAACCTTTAACACATTATGAATATTTTATCATAGTAAATCAACATCAAACAAGTTTTAAATCCATCAAAGGATGTTGACATATATGAAATTAAAACTACTTGAGAGAAATATATATTTTATTTTTTATTCACATAAAAGTTTCATAATTATAAAAGAAAAGATTTATTTTTAAAAAATTCTTAAAATATTGTTAGGGATGATTAAAAGGTGTAATAATGGAGGGAAATATCCTCACATGCTATATATGTTAAAAACATTCTTACCTTAATTTGTCTAAAAGGTCATAAAGTACCTTCTTTAGAAAATGATGCAAATATTCCTTTTTAAAAAAATTATAAAATTTAAAAATGTGTATAAATAACCTAACCCATATTCTAGGAAATAGTAAAATTATTTTGAAATAAATTTTTAAGAAACATGGATGTTGATGAAAAATAAGTCTGAGTAGATACGTTCATAAGAAAAACTCTGCTAATAAAGAGATTGTACAATTAAACCTTACCTTGTACTTTTCCTTAGTCGAGGGAATGTTAAAACCCTATATAATAGTTAAATAATTTTTACTAAATTATAAAATAAAATCATAAATAAATATGATATCATATATGACCTTTTAATATTTCTTTGTTAATAATATTTCAGTAGTATTATTGTTTCGGGTGTTAACTGGTTCGTTTTCCTTTATATGTTTTGTTATGTAGGTCATGTATGTTATAGACAGGATGTATTTGATTCATATAAAGAATTATTTTAGGTTCCTTAAATATTATTTTAATTCATAAAATTAAAATTATTCTTGAATGGTTACGATGGAGAATGAATCTCACTGCGTTCGTGGAGATGGTAATCCATACGTACGCACGAGTGACAATACCATTCTATTGATGGTGGAATCATATTTAATTGGATGGTTTATAATATACAAAGGATCATGAAAATGTTATATTTATTATTTACATCAATTATACCCATTATTATACCCACACAAATAATGAAATGTGGAATAAAAAACTACACCACGACGTGGAGACGATAAGTCGTACTTATGCAGGTATGGTGACTTTTTCATTCATTAGATGGATAGAATAATGAAAATTGTTTTACCATATTTATAATGAGATCAAAATATGTCGAAGGTACTATATATATTATTTTGGTATGGAAACGACAAAAAAAAGAGGAAGTGGATCATGAAATGAACATTGAAAGCCGTGATGAAATTATTACATCTTCTTCAGGTGTTTCCTTTCGATTTGATGAAAAGGGATCATTCGGTAATCTTTCTAATCAATTTAAGGCCTCTAGGATAAAGTGAGTGTAGTTGGGATGATATTGGAGTAGTGTTGGCTGAGAAAATGTCTCTGGAGGTGAGATTTTGAGAGAAGGAGAAGTACCTTTTTATAAGAGAGGTGGGGGTCACTTTAGGAAACACCTTAAATGTTAATTTATTATACAATCCTATTATGTTTATAATGGATAAAAAGGATTCATTTTTAGGATAAGGTGGGGATGGGTCGAAAAAACCTCAAAAAATAGGTTTTATACAGGTTATGACACAATATTAACCTTATATTTTATATTTAACTATCAGTTAAATAATTTAACTTTTACCATGTATTCTTGTATTATTATAATAAATGGTTAATTAACATACCAAAAAAATACAAGAGAACCCGAAATGGTTCATTATTGAAATATCTAACCTTATTTATATTCTTTGTAAGAACATTATATTTTTAGGAATATTATATCAATTAATTATAGAGTATTTATTTTAACAACTCATTTATGTCAATTTTGACACTATTTAGTATACGGTATTTGAGAAAGTCATGAAAAACTGATTACATCAAAAAAATAAATTAAATAAATCCAAACATGTCATATTAACCTATAAAATAGGTGTAATTCTTCAAAATCGTCAATTTACATTTATTTGGATATTTATAATATCAATTATTTCAATATTTCATAAAAAAAGTAATTACTGCATCATCATTGTTTCATAAATAAATTTCATTATTTAAGTTCTAGAAAATATAAATAAAATACCATATTGTAGGAAAAAATTTTAGATTTGTAATTAAAATTTACAGTTGAATTTATCTTATGTATAAACCTATATTAATAATGTTTTAGTAATGAAAATTTGAATTTAACACTTTTAACTCTTCTAGTAATAAAATAATAATAAATTTCATAATCTAATCTAAGTGGATCAAATAGGATCATAATTTATTTTTACGGGTGATTATGGTTAAAAAAAATTATCTAATAAAATTAGGACACTTGTTATGGTAATTATAATATAATTTTTACTTCTAATTACCATATTTACTTTTAACCATGGTAAATGAAATTCAAAAGTTATTATCCGCCAAATAATATTTTCACCATATTGAACCAAATTTTATGTACTGATTTCTACCATGTATCTATGATTTTTTAAATTCAATTCACATAAGGAGTAAAATAATGTTTTATTCAAATTTATAAAATGTTCATAAAGGTTGGTAATAGACGTAAAAATGTTAAATAAAATTTTATACATCTATTTTTTTATAAACTGACTCAAATTAATTAAATTGAACTTATATATGTATTATGTGTCTATTTTTTCTTAAAAAATTTAATTAAAATAAATAATTATTTAAATAAAAAGTAGGTCTTAAACAATAACGCAGTGTTTTTCACTATTCATCAAAAATTGAATGTTTTCAGAAAAATACCAAAAATTCACCCAAAGATATTTTTGATATTAAAAATTCAAAAATTTTGTCTATTTTACCAAATTCAAAACATATAATTCTCAATAATTAACTCCCATTTTAAATACTAGAAAGAGGGTTTTTAGTAAGTAAAAACTATCCAAATATTGACATGTGTTTATGTCCAATTTAAATGTGAAATTACTTACAATGACCTAAATTATATTAAATTTTAAATATATTATCTAACTATACATTAAATACACTCAAACTATTAATTTAACACTATAAATTATTTCTATTAAAAATGTTTTTTTCAATTAAAATTTAGAATTTTTCACTATTCATCAAAATATTAATGTTTTTAGGAAATTACCAAAAAAAATTCCAAACTAAATTTTTATGTATCGCTTCTGAAGAAGAAGTTTATTTTATGAAATTGAATATATAAAACTGTCAAATATTGGATTTAAAAAGGGTTCTCCATTAAAAGGTGATGAAATTTCATTTTTTGACAAATACTTATTTTATCTGAAAATTTGAATTTTATCTTATATTATGTCTAAGAAACACATAATATGGATGTTAAAATTATAGGGAGTATATAAATTTAAAAATTGAGTTAATACTATTCATATCTGATTTTTGAATGGCTAGTTTGGTATGTTTTGGTGCACTTGAACTCGGTAGTGTGTGTATCACAAGATATTGAATTAGTTTAATGAGATAACACACTATGAAATCCTGAGGTGTTACAATCATGGAGACGGTAAGCCGTACGTACGAATGAGTTACAATATCATTCTATTGTTGGTGAAATAATATGTAGTTAGATGGTATATTATATATAAAAAATAAGTAACATGTTATATTTATTATTTACATCAATTATTTTCATTATTATATCCATCCGAATAATGAAGTATTGAATAACAAACTACACCACAACGTGGAGATGGTAAGTCATACGTACGCACATTTCGTGACTTTATCATACATATGATGGATATAATAACGAATATGGGTTCACCATATTTATTATAACATCACATTATGTATAACGTACTGGAGTAGTTAATTTGGTATGGAGAAAACAGAGAAAGAGGAAGTTGAAGATGAAAAATACTTTGAATGAGGTGATGAAATAATTACCTCTTATCCAGGTTCTTCCTTTTGATTTGAAAAAAGGGCTCCTTAAGATGGCTTTCTGATCAATGTAAGGCCTATAATATGAGGTTATGGTAGCTGGGATATGATTTGAATATGTGTTTTCCAAGCCAAATGGATTTGGAGGTGTGAATTTAGGAGAAGGGGATGTACACTTTTATAAGGGAGGGGAAGGAACATTAGTTAAATCATAAAATATTAATTCATTATAAAACCATTTTAGGATTATAGTAACTAAAAATGGATTTATTTATAGGATAAGGTGCAGAAGGCTTGAAATATTTTCAACAAATTGGTTTTAGGCAAGTATAGTTCACCATAATAACCTTATCTTTTATATTTAACTCTTAGTTAAACAGTTTAACATTTACCCTGTATTCTTGTATTTCTATATTACATGGTAAATAAACGTAACATAAAATTCCAATAGAACCTAATGTGGTTCATTAATAAAATATGTAACCTTATCTATGTGCATGGGCCAAATATTAAATTTTTATGATATTATATCATCTAATAAAATAGTTTTTGTTTTAAAAACTCATTTATGTCTATTTTGACATTATTTAGTAGTTGGATTTTTTGAAAGTCATAAATAAATTAATTATTTCCAAAAAAATATATGTTTATCCATCCTTAACATGTTATATTCACCTTGAAAATCCATTGATGGCATCCAATGTTTCAATTTACAATTAGTTTAATATTTATAATATCAATTATTTTAATCATCCATTAAGAAAGTAATTACTCCTTCATCATTGTCTCATAAAGAAATTTAAATATTTAATATCTAAAAATGATAAATAAAATACCATGTCGTAGTAGTTATTTTTATATTTATAATTAATATTTATTTTCAAATTTATCTTATATATAACACTATATTAAAGATGGTTTAGTTAATAAAATTTAAATATAACACTTTTATCACTTCTTTAAATAAAATAAAATATATGTCCTAATCTTACCTAATGGATCAAATGGATATTATTTTGGTCGAAAAATAAACTTATGCAATAGAATTAGGATGTCTGTTGGGTTAATTATAACACTAATTTTACAGTTAATTACCCTATTTACTTTTAACAGTGGTAAATAAAATTCAAAAGATATTATTCACCAAAAATAATTTTAATCCCATTTAAAGACATTTTACATAATTATGTCATCTGTGTCAATAGGACTTTTGAAATTCAAATAACATTAGTGGTAAGATTATGTTTTATGTAGATTTTCAAATGTTCCTAAAAGGTGCGTAAAAGAGGTTAGACAGTCCAAAAAAAAATTTATATATCTAATCTTATTATAAAATGACTCTAATAAAATTTATTGGATTAATATAGGTATTATGTATTTATTTTGAATTTAAAATAAAATAAAATTTAAAAATAATTATTTATTTAAAATTTTGGTTTTAAACAACAAGACATTGTTTTTCAGTATTCATAAAAAATTGAATGTTTTCTGAAAAATACCAAAATTTCACCCAAAGCTAATTTTGACATTAAAAACCCAAAAATGATGTCCATTTTGAAAAAACAATTATACAATTTTAAAAATTGGGTATTGCTATTCAGAACTACTTTTTTAAATGGATTGTTTGATTGGTTGTGGTGTGCTTGAACTCGAAATTGCGTGTAATGGAAGATATTGTATTATTAAAAGAAAAGAATGACGTGGAAGCTTGGGTTGTTAGATTATTACCTCCTTCAAATACTTTCCTCAGAATTTCTAGAATATTACATTATAAAAAGATTTTGGGGGTTTTTTATCATAATTTCCTCCGGTTCCCACATTGACTTTTCCATTTTATGGTTTCTCCAAAGAACTTTTACTAGACGAGTCATCTGGTTTCACAAAACTTGTTCTCTGGTATAAAGAATCCTAATAGTCTCTTCACAATATGATAGATTAGTATTGAGTTCTATTTAATCATTGGTGAGTACATGCATTGGGTCTGGCAGGTATTTTCTCAATAGTGATATGTGGAACCCATCATGAACTTTTGAGAGACTTGGCGGCATTTCCAAACGGTTAGCTACAAATCCAATGTGTTCTGTAATTTTGAAAGGTCTGATATTCCTAGGACTTAATTTACCCTTCTTACCTAATTGTATAAATCCCTTCCATGGGGACACCTTTAAAAATCATGATCTCCTACTTGAAATTCCAAATCCTTCCTTCGGTTATAAGCATATATCTTTTTTCTACTTTGAGCTGTTTGATGTGGTTTTGAATAATCTTCACCTTTTCCATTGTTTCCTCACATGTTATGGGCCTACGTGTTTTCATTCACCATCATCACACCAACAAGTTGGTGTGAAACATCTCATTTCATATAACTCTTCATATGGTGCAATCTGAATACATGAATGGAATCTACTGTTATAGGAAACTTGTACTAGAGGTAAATACTGATCGCACATACCTTGAAAGTCAAGTGAAACTGATCACAACGTGTCTTCTAAGGATTTAATAGGATGTTCTAATTATCCATAAGTTTTTATGTGGTAGGAAGTGCCCGAATGAAGCTAAAAATCTTAGCCTTTCTGAAGTCTTTTCCAGAATCATGAAGTAAAATAGGGATCAAAATCAGATTCAATTGATAGGGGTACACCATTAAGTCTTACAAATTCATTAATATATAGTCTTGATATACTATAAAGTGGTAAATATTCTCTTAGAGAATGAAAAATTGTTTACTTGGTATGACGATCAACAATGACCCATATTGAATCATTCATTCTAGGAGACTTTGGTATCCCCATGACAAATTTCATCCTAATATCATCCCATTTCCACATAGAAATTAGAAGAGGTTTTATGAATCCTATACGATGTTGTCATTTAGCCTTTACCTATTGAAAAAACACACATCATGAAACATAATCAACAATCTCTCTATTCATGTTGTCCAACCAAAAACGTTCCTTCAAATATCTATACATCATAGTGCTACTAGGCTTTATAGATTAATTAGAGCTATGAGAATCATCCAAAAATTCCATTTTTAGATTAGATAAATCAGGAACACAATGCCTTTTCACAAATTTCAAAATTCCACCTTCATATAAAAATTCAATCAATCTACCATCATTCACAGCTTTAATTTTATTATGAAACTCCTCATCATCAGTATGAGAACTTTTTATCCTTTCTAGTAAAGTTGGTTTGGACACCATTTGAAAAAGTATTGACATTTCACCTACAATGATTATTCCCATATCCATCTTTACTAGATCCATGAACATTGGCTCCCTTTAACCTCTCATATTGTTCATAACTCCTTGATCCTTTCTTCACAAATCATCTTCCACTTCATTTTCCATCCCCAGGTTGTAGTGTATTGTTCAATCATAATCCTTGAGTAGTTCGACCCATCTCCTTTTCCTCATGTTGAGTTCTTTCTATGATAAAATATACGTCAAACATTTGTGATCTGTATATATCTCACAATTTTTACCTTAAAGATAGTGTCTACAAATCGTTAGAGAGAAGATTACAGCTGCTAACTCAAGATCATGAGTATGTTAGTTTTTTTCATTAATTTTTAGCTATTGTCATGCATAGTCAATAAATATATCATTTTTTATAAGGACACAAGTAAGTCCATTCTTTGAAGCATAACTATAAATAACAAACCCATTATTTCATGATAGTAGATTTAATATTGGAGAATTGACTACTCTTCTCTTAAATTCTTGATAACATTCTTCACACTATTTTATCAAAACAAATTAAACCCCTTTACATTTTATCTTGGTAAATTGGTTAACCAATCGGGAAAAGTTATGGAGAAAAAACAGACAATAAAATGCTAAACCAAAAAAACCGCATACCTCAGTTATACTCATAATTGATGGCCACTCTTGGATTGCCCACGTCATTGAAGAATCAACATAGATTATATCCTTAGAGAAAATATGGCCAAGAAAAGAAATACCCAAAATCCATAATTCACACTTGATAAACATCCTATATAATTCATTTCATCTAAGAGTTTTCTGAATAGTGCATGAGAGATATTCATGATCATTATAGATTTTGTAGTAAAACAAGATATCATCAATAAATACTACTAAATATTCATCAAGATATTCATTTAAATATATATTAAATAGATACACTAAAATATGGGGTGAATTTGTTAATACAAAAAGAATTATTATAAACTTGTAATGCCCTACCAGGTTCGAAATGCAGTCATAGGAATGCTTTCCTTTTTCACGCACTATTGATGGTGTCCCGATTGAAGGCCAATATTTGAAAAATATTGAGCTCCAAGAAGATGATAAAATAAAACATCAATGTTAGGTAGGGGATATTTTTTCTTTATTGTTTAATAATTTATCTCCCTGTATTCAATGCAAAACTTCATAGATCTATCTATATTCTAAACAAAGAACAGGGGTTCCTCATGGAGAACACTTGGGAGAACAAACCCTTTATTACTAAATTCCTCTAGTTGTTTCTTTAGTTCTACTAATTCCACAATGGCCATTCTATAATGGGTCTTTTATATGGGCCTTGAACCAGGAATTAAGTTAGTGGAAAACTCAATTTCTCTTTCTAGAGTATGTCAAGGTAAATATTTTTGAATCACATCAACATATTCTTGCACAATATGTACATACTATATTTGAAAATTCCTTTCCTCACCCATATTTATTTCACTCCCTTCCTCCCCTATAATTGAATTCAGTAGAGATACAAGGGGTGTATCTAAATGATAATCAGATGGTGATGCTTCTCCACTAAAGATAAGGTATTTCTTATCATCACTAAAAATTGAAACATCCTTCTTCTTATATTAAATTTTTGCATCATGGTTTGAAATCCAATCTATACTGAGGATTATATCAAATTAAATCATGGGTATGAAAATAATATCAACAAATAACGAAAATTTATACGCCAAAATGGTAACTGATTCACAAACAAATATTGAAATGATACTCCCCTTAGGATTTTCGACTGAAAACTCCCTTGTTAAGTCAAATTTTAAATATCTAATTTCAATGGAAAATGGGAATATATGAATGAATGAGATGATCCAAAATCAAATATATCATTTCTTAATTTTTAGGAAATGATTAAAGTACATTTCACCACATCAACTAGTGATTCAACCTCAACTGTTTTGATAACATAAGATTGACATTGCTTCCTTGGACTTTTTTGAGGTATGTTTCCATGGATATTAGGACATTCAGTTTCATAATGCCCCATTTCTCTATAATTATAGCGTCCAACATTGAGAGACAATATCATTCCCTTGCAATAACGTGCTTAGTGGCCTTTTTCTATTTCTTTTAACAGAATCCCATCCCCTTTAGGAATATACCGTGGTGATTCTTACCACATTTACTATAGGGTGGAAATTCAACTTTTCTCTATATCCCCTTATTTTCTTCAGAGTGATCAACATATCTATTCTTCTCCTTCATTACTTTAATGTCATATGAAATAGAGAATTCCTTTTCTATATTGACAGACATGAAAATATATTATCGTATTATGAGAAGGATTTTAAGACTAATTAATGATAGAGAAATGGTATTAACCCGTCAAAGAATTGATCAATCTTACATCTTGGGTTACATATATAATCTGCATCATGCTTTGATAACCTTGTAAATTTAGCCTCATAGTTTGTGACATTTTCATCCTCCTTTTTCGTTGGACTAAGAAATTTCCTTTCCATATTTTCTCGATATTCATGGGGAAATTATTCTTATAATAATATATCTTTAAAATCACTCTATTACATATTTTATACTTCTTCATCCTCCTTTGTATTTGGAATTAATGGCTACCACTGATCTACATCTCATGTGAGGTAATAAACTGTCATGATAACTTTTTCCCTTTTGCAACTCTCTAAAACATGGAATATTTTCTCTAAGGAACATATCCATTTCTTAGCTAAAAATTTTATTTACAGCCCCATTGAATGTGGTTGGTTGATTCTTCATGAAGCGGTCTAAAATCGATCCCCCATATTTTGGATCAAGGTGCCCCATATGAGTAATGTTATTATTAATAACCCGAGTGAGTTGTCCTAGTATGGTTATAAGTTGTTCAACACCAGTTGTATAACCATCTCTACTATAATTATCTTAAGTAGGAGGAAAATCCCGACATGGATCATGTGCGTTGATACAGTTTCCAATCCATCCACTAAGCGTCATTTCTAAAAAATGGTATTCAAAAGATTAGTTTATGAATCAAAATGTATAATTCCAAATGTGTAAAATAACTAACAGAAATGGAAAATTTTGTTCATATAATCAATAATAATAATAATAATTCATTGGGAATTATTTACTCATAAACCATTTTTAATGGTTTTGTAAATAAAATGTGAATTATCTTATGCATATCCCCCAAGAGTGTTAAATATGGTGCGTAATATGGCATGTTGTTGTGTACTAGGATTCCGTGAGTCAAGACCGAAACTCCTTATCATAGTTTTCACTCCTACGTACATTTGTTCCAAAACCACATCCACATATTTTATCAATATATTCATTCTTTTCATAGAAAACCCACATAATAACTATGTTTCCAATTTATTTGTATGTACATATATATTAATCCTAAAAGTATATCATAGGGAAATGTTTTTTAATAAAAGTATTTCTAAATCTAGTTTCCATGGATTCTAATAAACATTATCTAATACCAACTATAACACCACAACCCTAGTTACCCAGCCTAAGTCAAATATTTCATAACATTGGAATGATCACAAGATATCATGTCCATAAATACTGATCATTTTAGGAGCCTTGGATGTACTAGAAACATACTTAAGTTTTATATTACATAATGAAATGAAAAAAAAACAACATTGTGTCTCTATAGAACGTACTAATATACCTTATCCTATCCCTTTAGGTCAGTCATAATATACATTTTCACATCCTGGTAGAAATAAAACATAAGAAATAGGTGAGATAAAATGCTCAATAAGGAAAACAATATAGTGGAATCTTTCAAAATAAGCATTAAAATTGATGGAAATGTATAATACTAAAACAGAAGTCTTTTAAACATAAAATTCAACATAATACAGCAAATATAAATCAAATAATTCAATTTACTTATGCACATGGAAATTCTACTAATCGAATAATCACATGTAATATCAATAGCTAATTTAATAATGATGGAATGCATAATGTCGTACATCATAACCATATAGTCCAGGCCTCGTTTCAAGGATACAAATATAAATTTTGTCAAGGCATTCATCCAAGACATTAGTTTCTCTCAAGAGACCTAGTGATGCATCGATGGGCTATAGTGGGCCTGAACTGCCACTTACTACATCCAATGCATTCCTCATATGAAAAGGTTGAAACATAACATAAACATTTGAATTAAAACTCGAATAAGAAATATTAATACTTTAACCATAAAACATGAATTGTATAAAAATAGCACATCTGTAGTCAAACATATCACTAAAAATTCAATAAAATATGGAATATTGTATCATAATAAATCACCTTTGAATAATCATAAAATCCAGTAATGGACATTGACATAGATGAAATCAATCCAAAAAGTATTTGAGTGAAAGATATCTTTCTACTTTGAATTCATTTAATAGTAAGGAAAAAATTTATTTTGAAAATACTCTTATAATATTGTAATGGAAGTTTTTAAGGTGTTATAATGGCAGAAAATAGCTGCACCAGAAGTATATGTTAAGAAAGAATTCCTTAATTTTTCAAAAAGGTCATAATGTACCTTGTTTAGAAAATGACAGAAATATTACATTCCAAGAATTTTATAAAAATACAAATAATGGTATAAATTAATTTAACCCACTATCAAAGAAATAATAAGAATGTTTTGGAATTAAATTTTATGAAACATGGATGTGGATGATAAAAAAGTCCCAGGGGAAACTTATGTATAAAATATCTCGGATAATAAAAAGATTGTTAAATTCACAATTACATAGTGATTTTCTTTATTCAAGTGTATTTTATCCTGTTATCTAATTGTTAAATAATTTTTATTTAAATAAGAAAAAAAACATACATAAATATGATATCATATATGATTCTCTAATATTCCTTTGTTAATAATATTTCAGTAGTATCCTTGTTTCGAGTGTTAACTGATTCATTTTCCTTTATATGTTTTGTTATGTAAGTCATGTTTGTTATGGATAGGACATATTTTACTCATGTCCATAATTATATTATGTTTTTAAAAATTATTTTTAACCATCAAATGAAAATTATTCATGAATGGTTTTGATGGGGTATGAAATCTCATCACGTCGTAGAGATGGTAAGAAGTACATACACACGAACAACAATATCATTCTATTGATGGTGAAATAATATGTAGTTGGATGTTATATTATATATAGAGAATATTTAACATGTTTTATTTATTATTTACATCAATTATACTTATTATTATACCCATTCAAATAATGAAGTGTTGAATAACAAACTACACAATGATGTGGAGATGGTAAGTTGTACGTACACACATATGGTGACATTGTTATTCATAGGATGAGTAGAATAATGAATATAGAGGTAATATATTTATAATAACAAAATAATATGTATAAGGAACATGAGTTATTATTTGTTTATGGAAAAAACAAATAAAGAGGAAGTGGAAGAAGAAAATAACGTTGAAAGAGGTGATGAAAGAATTATCACTTCTTCGAGTGCTTCCTTTTGATTTGAACAAAAGGGCTCAATATGTTGGCTTTCAGATCTAAGTAAGGCCTCTAAGATAAAGTGTGAGTAATTTTGAAGATATTGGAGTAGGTTTTGGTTGAGCCAAATGGAATTGTATGTGTTAAATTAATATAAGGGGATGTTTCATTTTATAAGAGAGGTGAGGGGAACTTTATTAAAAGCTTGAAATAATAATTTATTATAAAATCATTTTAGTTTTATAATATCTAAAAATGGATTTATTTCTATGAAAAGGTCGTTATTGGTCTAAATCATTACAACCAATCGGTTTTAGACAAGTTTAGTTCACCTTATTAACCTTATATTCAAGATTTAACTCTTAGTTAAATAGTTTAACATTTACCATGCAATCATGTTTTTTTATATTACATGGTTAATAAACATACTATAAAATCCCATGGGAATATCATGTGGTTTATTAATGACATATATAACCTTATATAAGTCGTTTTTCTAAATCTTATATTATTAGGATATTATATAATTTCATAAAATAGTTTTTGTTTTAAAAAATCAATTATATCAATTTTTTAATTATTTAGTATTTGGTTTTTGTGAAAGTCATAACAACATTATTACTTAGATAAAACACATTGAATAATCACTAACATGTCATATCCATCTAGAAATTTTGTTATGGCATCAAAAGTTGAAATTTATATTTATTTTAGTATTTATAATATCAATTATTTAACCATTCATTAATAATGTAATTACTGTATCATCATTGTGTCATTAATAAATTTTATTATTTAATGTCTAAAAGTTATAAATAAAATACCATGTTGTACTAAAGGTTTTTAACTTTATAATTTATAAATATAGTTTAATTTATCTAATTATAACTCTATATTAGAAATGTTTATTTAATAAAATTGGAATTTAACATTTTTAACACTTCTTTAAATAAACTATAATAATTGTCCCAATCTTTCCCAAAATAATCAAAAGGATATTATTTTTTTCCTATGGCTATTTTAGTTGAAAAATACTTATCCAATAGAATTAGGACATGTTTTGGGGTAATTATTACATTAATGTTTCCTTTAATTACCCTATTTTTTTAACCGTGGTAAATAAAATTCAAAAGTTACTATTCACAAAAAAAATATTCCAACATATTGAACCACATTTTACTTAATGATGTCAACTGTGTCTCTCATATTTTTGAAATTAAACTCACAAAAGTGGTAAAATTATGTTTTAAGTATATTTTCAAATCTGCCAAGAAGGTGGGTAAAAGCCATTAAAAAGATCAATAAAATTTTATATATCTAATCTTATTATAAAATAAATCCAATTAATTAAATTGGATTAATAGATTTTTTATGTTTATGTTTTTAAATTAAAATATGTTTATATTTAAAAATAATTATTTAAATAAAATTACACTTTTATAAAATAACACAATGTTTTTCACTATTCATCAAAAATAGAATGTTTTCAGAAAAAGAAAAAAATTTACTCTAAGATAATTTTGACATTAAAAACCAAAAAATTAAGTTAATTTTGAAAAATAAATTTAATAAAATTTCACTAAGTATGTATTACTATACATAACTGATTTTTAAATGGTGAGTTTGATAGGTCATAGTGTGCTAGAACTTGATGGTTTGTACAATGAAAGCTATTGTATTATTCCATGAAAAGTGTACCATGGAAGATTGGGGTGTTATAGGTGATCTGGATGTTGTTTGCACTCTGGCTGAATCCGACTGCAAATCTCTCATTACAGGACCCAATCCATGAATGCTTGAGGGATACCCATGGGGGCACACTAAGATTATTAATGTGGTTCATTGATTAGTGTCCAGAAGTGATACCCCAACTTTTAAAGAGGAACAAGAAGAAAATGAGATATATGAGGTGATTCATGGCTTTAACCTATAGAGAACCCCAAGTTTGGAAGGATTTATAGGCTCATTTTATTGTGCTTTAGGGAACCTGTTCATGGTGGAAATTGTGATGGTAGTGCATGACTAATTTTAGGGTGGCATAATTCCCAAGGTGGCTGCTACAACCTTCTTAGTGCTTATTCCCAAAACAACGGATTCATCATATCTTTAACATTACTTTTTTATCATCATGTGTAATTTTCCTTACATGATTCTGGATTCTATTAGAAATAAGAGACTTTATAATTATCTTCCCTCTTGAATTTCAGAGGAGCAACATGGGTTCATTAAAGTGGATTCAATCCAAAGTCTAGTTTCACTGGTGAAGGTAGAAATAAGTTAAATTAATCATATATTCATGAGGTTCCAACATGGACATAAAACTTGGTATGAACAATGATTATGATATGGTTGAATAGAGCTATATGATCAAAGTCTTTTCTAGCATGGGATTCTCATATTGGTAGTTAATATGATTTTTTTGTACTTTGGATCAATTTGGATTTCTATTTTTTTCGTAGGGGGAACATGATGATTTTTTCGAAGAAAATTGTGGCCTCGGACAAGGTTATCCTCTCTCCCATGCATTTTCATTCTCAGGGAAGAGGTTCTTAACCATCTCATCAATAGGAACATGTTAATGGTAAACATTATTCCATTTTGTTGAAGATGGAAACCCTACACTATTTCCTATCTTATGTTTCCATATAACACCATTATCATTATGAATTCTAAAAAGAGACCAGTTCATGGTTGTAATAAAATTTTCAAAGACTACTGCCAAAGGAGTGGACAAACCATCAATCCTGTGAAAAGGAACTTCTTTATTTTTAGAAGTTTCTTATATACACATGTTTTTTCACATAGATTTAGCTTTTTTATGGAATGTAGGTCCTTTCCCATGGATTAAATGTGATCCCCAATATCCTCAAGTATGCTTCACATTTCCCATTTTGATCATATTGTTGATAGGATCATGGGGTGTGTTATGAACTATAAAAATAGATACATTTCCTTTAGAGGTATAATTTCGTTGGATATCAACATGCTCTCATCCATGAAAATTAATTCCTTTTCGGATATCATATACTATAATATTGACATCTCCAACACTATAAAAAAATCTCCATGTTTATTTGTGATGCACACGCGTAAGGAAAACACAATTGGGCATCCTATTCTAGAATGGTTAGACCTACCAAAGAGGTTGACATTAACATGATGAATCTATCTAACACACTTTATTGAATAAATTCAAAACTTGCCTGGGAATTTGTCATATAATATACCATCTATGAAACATTTATGGTTGAAAAAAGAAGAGGGGATTCAAGAAATATATGAGGGAAACCATATTCAATTTTGACCATGATTCACACTTTTATCCCAGCTATCCAATTTTGTAACTGATGGTTGGTAGGAAGGGGAGACATATAATTATTGAATCATAACTAGTAAGGCTCTAAGATGAAATTAACTAGAAGTACTGTCATGGATATGTCATTCAGACAAGCCGGCTTTCATCCCAGATTAATAGATATAGTAATGGATAAAAACAAACATGATATTTTTTTATCTCATTTACCATAACAATGAGTTGGATAAGTGTGTCTTAAACAAGTCAGCTACAGTTTCTTTTTCTATATAGTATCTCTAGGAAACAATGATATCTTTGGATAACATTGATACCTGGGGTAAATATCTATGGTGTAAGGGATTCCCTCTAAATCTCAATTACATTGTTTGGTGGATTATAAATTGGGTGATACTCACTCATGATACCATCAAGATAATTAGAATTAATCTAGTTTCTAGATTCTCATGAAACATGGATCATTGTGATAAGATTTTGGATGACATATTTTTTAGGGGGAATGGACCTGTATTGTTTGAATATTTTTTAGTGACCTCGCTATTTTGTCTCTATAGGAGCATCGGGGGCTATCTTACCTTTAGAATTGGTTTTATGGTCTATGTTTTATCAGGTCTGAGAAGAAGTCTAATTCGATGGTTAAAATTATAGGTTACGTTGTTATTTGGATATCAATGAACTCAGACCTTATTAATGAGAAATACAACTATGGGAAGGATCGAGTTTCCCACACCATAAATCTCTTAGTTGATTTGGTCCAGCTGTTCAAAAACTAGGACAACGCCCACACCATAAGACTACTTATAACTACTCCCTCTTATAAACATCCAATTCATAGTGGAATTCAAATACACTAGGTTGGTTGGAACCCCCATTATTATGGATATATACATAATGCTAATGGATCGGGTAACATGGATGTCATCCGGGGAGGTGGATTTTTTCACGATGATAGGGGATCAATCATCTTTTCCATTTCTATGACTTTTGGCATTAGTCAGTATCTTTATGCCAAATTAAGGGAATTTTTAGCAGGTCTCCACCTTTATAGAAAAATGAACATTAGATTAGAGGTGGTGGAAATAGATTCCAGAATTCTTTTGGTCCCATTTCATGGCACATATAAGACAAATTGGACAATATATAATATTTTTAGAATATGTAGGAAGATCATCAACAACAATATACATTTCTTATAAAAATGGAATGACGGTTAAAAGTTTGTGAACTACCCAGATTCCACGATAGTCCAAGACAACTACATTTCTAGTTTCAATTGAATAACTTGGTTTCCTACTAAGGTAACTAATTGAAAATGACTTTATACCCACAGTTTTAGAAACAAAATATCAGTATAGGTCACCCCTATACCCATGGTTTTACAAAAAACAGTGGGTATTGGGATTGTATGGGAACCAATACCCATGGTTTTGGAAAACCATGTGTATAGGTTGGAAATTACCACCTATACCCATTGTTTTTGAAAAATCATGGGTATTAGGATTTTTTTCAAGACCTATACCCAGAGTTTTGGACAACTGTGGGTAAAGCTCTATTGTATTAATGCGGGAAGAAAATTCTATAACACAAAACCCAAATATGAACAAATATTTAATTGGTTTTACACCTGTATACATTATTTATATAAATATGTGTGTGCATATATATATATATGTAAATTTATATTTATATACATATATTCCAATGTGGTGTTGTGGTTAAGCAGGTTAATTTTTTAAAGGGGGTCTAGGGATTATAACCCGTGGTAAAAATAACTTTAAAACTTATTCCCATGGGTTTGAAATAGTGGGTATAGGGTTATTGAAATTGTGTCGTATACATATTCCCACGGTTCATAACCATTGGTATAGAATTTTTAATATTGTGAGAATAGTTCAGAGCTGTACCGACACTTAAAATGCCCCGATTTTGAAAATAATGGGTAATTCCTATACCCATGTTTTTTGGGGCTATACCCATAGTTTTAAACAATTGGTACAATTGGAATTTATAGTGATGACGAGTGAAACTAATTAGAGTGGATGCACTTGGTCTCCAATAATTAAACCTCCATAATCCTATGATTCCTGTTTTCTCTTGTCTTATGTCTGTTTCTGCACTCATTTTCTCAGTAAGTAAAAAATAATGATGTTGATGATGATGTTTCCATAACATTGTAAAACGTACAACCTTGGATGTTTCTAAAATAACTATATATATATATATATATATTAATGTTGTTTCATCAAATGAATAATATTAATGTTTATTTAAAGATAGATTAACGAGTTAATTTTATCATGGAACAAAATGTGTACATATATATAATGTAGTTTCATATCATACTTTTAATCATATAACAAAATTAATGTTGAAAATTATTTACTTTCCAATATATGTTATATTAATCATATTTAGTATATATAGTTTAAAACTATTTTCATGCTTCATGGGTGAAATGAAAGTGTTTATTCTTGTTAATAAAATAGAGGGATACTTTTTAAAAACATTGTTTATTTCTTCCCAAAGATAACCCATTTCAATAAAATATAAATAATTTTACATATGATATAATTGAAAGAGATAAATATCCAATGTTTTTCTTAGGTTTTCAAGTAAAATATATTATCTATTTATTACCTCCTATTACATTTTCAACAACTATTATCTTACAAAAGTTTTTTTGGATCGATTGTAATTAGATAAAGTGAAGTATTTTTCAGCATTTTTTATCGTTATGATTTTTTGATTAGTCATATGTAAGATGTAATGCACATTGAAAATAATTTTTTGGATAACCTATTTTATTCCATATTTGAAACACAAGGAATGACCAAAGATGCCTTAAAGTCATTGTTAGATCATTCCAAAACATTCAATTGTCTTGAATTTGAGTTGTTTGACAATTATAGATCATAAAATTTAATGAACCTAAAATACAATTATGAAAATTATAAATAAGGTCATTTATTATTTTGTTAAGGGATTAGGGATTTGAGGTTACCATATGACTATTCATTCAATATTCCTTATTACATCAGAATTGGACATATAATCGAGTTAAAAAGTCATGATTATCATGTCATAATAAAAATATTACTACCTATTGACCTCAAAGGGTTATTGAATTATTTTTATTGAAACATAATATTTCATTCATGATATTTTTATATCAAAAAAATAATATGATTCACTATGTACACTACATAAATTTATTATTATAGATTTACTTAAATTGGAAAAAATACTTCCAATTACCTTCTTTATCTCAAAACAATATTTAATAATGAACATTCAAAAATAAATCTAAATTTGGAGGGTTAGTGAAATTATTATTGATATAACCATTTGTTAAAAGTATTCAGAAACAGAATAATTAGAACGTATATAACAATTTATTAGTTGAATATTCAATTAATGAATTGAACATGCAAGGGGAATTTAAAATTTATTCTATTATTATTTCCAATCTTTATATCATTCAAAACATAATTAAATGACTCAAAATGAATGAAATGTTGATGATGTACCACAGAATTAGTTATCAATATTTAATATTTTTGTACTTGTTTTTATTGGTCATCATGAATGGTGTCTTTTAAATGAAAAACTAGTTTGACACTATATATAAGTTCTGATAAATTGTGATTATATGAAATAATTTATAGAGTAAAAAATATTTTTATTATATATATATATATATATTTTAAAATAAATGTTAAAATTAAATTTATATTTTTTGGTTTTTTATATTATATAATGAAAATATCAAAACAAACTTCACACTAATTTCCCTAGTTTCTCTTGAAGAACGTCAATAGTGTAATTTTTCATTATGGTATCACATATTGGTAACCTAAATTTCTTACAATCAAATATATGAAATCATCTTTTTATTTTATTTGTTATTAATTTTTTACTTATTTATACAAGTATCCCAACATAGAAATAAAATTGATAGTTTATTATGTGCATTGAGTAACCCAAATTCCAAATAAGTCCAATCACAAAATATGTATGTGTTTTGTTGATTTAAATTTCACACATGCGTATATAGTTAACCAAATAAATCAATATGAATGAGGGATCATACTGGGTTTATCTCATGGAGGGAGAAACTGATTAATGGTGGATGTTTATCAAGAATATGAAGCTCACAGAATAAATTGAAGCAAATGAGTGGAAAAAATTTTAGAAAATGTTTTTTGATTAATATTTTCCACACACCAAATGACATAATATAAAGAGGCAGAAACATGGACTCTATAAAAAGGATGAAGAACACATTTAGGCATATAAGGCATAAAACAAAAGATTTGCGTGATATACCTCAGACATTATCATTGTCCTTGAATGTAAATTTGGCCACTTCTTTAGTTGGATAAAGTATAATTCACAAAAATACATTACAATATGAGAATTAAAATGATATTAATAAATTATATAACATACTCTCAAGTTCATAATAGAGATCATTTAATCTCATGTTTATGGAGATAAGAAGTTTAAAATCGAGTTTAATTCATGCTGATTGTTGGAAATATAGATTGGTGGTAAGAAATTGAAACATCCTAGTTGTCAACAGTATGTGATTAATAATTGATGAAATTTATTAAAGGGGGAAAGGAAATGATTAAGGATTAGGTGGAGGGAAACCTAGATAGTGAATTTGTATGGGAGAAATCATGAGATGTGATAGAAGAATTGAATGCTGTAGTCTACCATCATCCTATGGTCTAACATTTCAACTCCCTAGAATAAGGACTCTATGAAACCAATGAATTAATGTACGTGTTATTGAAGATAATTATGGAAAATAAACTCCATATAAAGGGAGATCATATGAATTAACATCCACTTAATAGGATCCTCACAAAAATGTGGTAACATGTATTCTAGTTTTATATCTAGGATAACAAGCATACTATTGGATTCTGGGTCTATGCATTATTTCATATCACATAAGTTTAGTAGAAATGTTGTCTTAGTCATAAGAATTATTATTTTAACAATCAAAAATCATTTTTTTATTATTTATAATACATTTTATGTTTTATAAATGTAAAATCATTTTCTCGAAAGATTTTAAATTTCAATAGGATCGGAAAAAACCACACAATGATTGCAATCAACTGCATGAAATATGAATCGGCCTACTGACCATATGATTGATCGAGGAGAATATATGGAACACTCATGTGACTACAATATAAACCATGTGACCTCATGTTGTAATACAAAAAAAACAATGTGATCAATATTTTTCAAAAAGGTATGGATGATCCATACTATAAATGGATCGACTAAAGCTATATTATTATAAGCTTTTTGATCGATTAAAAGGAAATATGGTTCAAATGAATGAGAAACCATGTGAAGGCTTGACCAATTAAAGTAACTATGGTCTATAGTATAAATTTTTGAAATTATTGGACTGAATTAAAATGCAAGGTGATTGACTGTAAGTGTATGGTGGTTGACCATAATGAAAAAACAATCGATCATAGTTACAAGTGATTAGTTGTACAACGTATCGAGGAAACCGTAATATCTGAAAGTGAACATGGATATTGACAAGGAACCTTTAACTGACCATATGTAACGGTATTTATTATATTACAATATTATTAAATATATTAATCCATAAAATGTATTGTGAAGAATTAAATGCGGGTCTGGAGAATTTATTTTGAGCATATTTTCTTCAAAAGTATGAGGATCCTTAATGATGATTTTAAAATGGATATTTCCAGAGAAATATATTTTTTAAAATAAAAATAAAGAGAGTGTAATTTATATGATGCATGGTGCATGATATACAAGAGAGACACATGTGATGTGGACATCAGAATTGTTCAAACAAAAAATATGAACATATGCTATACTCTTTTAATGTTTATGGATTTTTTATCTACTAATCATTAATTAAACATCAAAGAATATTTTAATGTATCTGTGCACCAATTTCAAATAAAAATATGATAATTATAATATAAGAATATTTTATATAACAACAAAACAACATACTCTATTTCACCAAATTCTTTCCATTTTATAACTCTATTTGTATTACTTTTGATCTATCTACTCTTTATATTAATTAAAATCTGTATCTATCTCATGTACTTTATTTTAGAGTGTGATAAACTATCATATATTATTTTTATTTATTCTCCTAATATGAATAGTACAAGAGGTTGTGTAGCCTGACTGCTTTTTGTGCAATTTTTATCTTTAATTTATCCCACATAGAACTATGGGAGTGGCTTTATGTAGCCTAAAATGTCTGAGAAATGTTGTTTGAAAAAATAAATCTAATCTGTGGATATTTTTATTTATAATAAACATTATGGTATCAGGTGGGTTCCAAGTTGAGAGGAATAGGTATTAGAAGAAGCCAAAACCTCTTGTTTTATTTCAACTGTGTCTTTTTTATATTTTTTTTAATATTGTTTTAAAACAATTGTTTTCTATCAGTATAAACTATATAAAAAATCTGTATTGATAGTTATGTTTAATATCTATTTTATACATTTTCATGGATTCTGTTAAATCAATTTTAATATTTAAGAGTGGTTTAATTCTGTTTTAACTAAGTTAGGATCAATTTTCTTTGATGATTTTTGAATAATAAAATTATGATATTATATTATTTTTTTAATTGGGATTTATATCATAAAATGGGGTGTTTAGTTTTTAAAATTTTTTGAAAATAATTTTAAATGGAAACTCAATTAACCAAACTCTTGATTTTTTCACTCCATGAAACATTTTGTATCAATTTTTTTATTTCAATTTTGTCATTATTTATTATAATTAATTTTTTCCAAGATCTTATTTTATTTTTCCAATATGATATTATAGAGTATAATTCTGAAGGTTATGAAACCAAAAAACCTTTTTATATTAACTTAAACAACTATTCTCAATGGAAAATCAAAATGAGAATCCATCATGAGAGTTTCGATTTTGATATTTGGGGTTCTATTAAAGATAAATTTGAGATACCGAAACAGGTATAAAAGAATGGGATTATCCAACGAATGATTTTTAAGATTACAATTGAAAATATGTGATTATATTATTTTTTGAGTGAGGTGAAGATGAATTTAATAGATTATATTCTCATGATACTATTATCTTATTTAGGATACCCTCTCTGTATATCATGAAGACACTTCCAATCTGAAATAAATTCATTTATATATATATACTATTACGTCTTGTATTTTCAAAATTAAACATGATGAATCTATTTCTAATTTGCATTTTTGGTTAAATGAAATCATAATCACTATGATTACCCATAGACAGATGATGGATGAAAAAGATCATGTAATATGAATCCTTGGATTTCTATCAGATAGATGGAGGTGCACTATGTTTTCTATCCATGAATCAAATGTCATCTGAAAGTTTCCAATAAATGATTTAATTTGGAATTAGAGGATGTAAGAATGAGTGAAGAAGTTGAAAAATGTGTATAATGAACTAAAACTAAATTATATTTCCTTTAAAGAATCACAGTCAAAAGAAAGAGAAGTTCTTAAATATGATCATACCAGTGGAAGAGAAGTTAACACAAAAAGTGATAATGAAATGGCTAATCTATCTAGAATTTTCTCTAATTTCTAGAAAATAAAATGTTTTTTAAAAAGAATAAGTTTAGTAATTTGGAAGAAATTATTAGAAAACAAGTTCTCATCTAATGAGACCACCTACTATGATTTAAAAATAATAGAACACATAATGTTTGATTGTCCAAATACCAAATACAAAAATAAACATGATGTTAAGTGAAAAAGGCTGAAAATTGTAATTAAACCTTCTTGAAGTGATTCTAAGGATAGTTCTACTAACTCATTTTCATGACAAGAGGATATTAATGAAAAATTTAATCTATTATTTATGGATACTACCACTAAGGAACCTTCAATTTCTTTTTATATTCTAGATGATTTTGAAATATCTAAATAAGAATTAGAATACTACAATGCTATGAAGGAAGATACCGTGAATGAGATAAAATGAAATTATAAAAAATGGAAAAAGTGGAATATTTTATGCATTATAGAAAATATTCACTTAGAATTGAAAGAGATAATATTTCAAATCCATTAACATATAATATCAATTTAGAAATAATAATTCAAAATTTGAAAAAAAATGAAGGTTCTGCTGGAAGAACAGAAACCTTCAATTTTTTTGGGTAGTTGGGTTGTAAATAAATTTGGAGTTGGTTTTTGTTATCAACCAATACATCAAAATAAACAATAAAAAACAATTTTATTAATAATTCCCGAAACAAATTTTTATTTTATAAGAATGATACTAGTTTTGGAAATACATATCATAATTATTAACATAAAAGGTTTTTATTTGTAGACTAATTAAATATAATTGTAATATGCATGTTAAACAAATTTGGATTCAAATAATATTGGATTACTAACTTTTCTGGACCCAAGTAGATCAGGCTACCAAAATCAATGCTTATTTAACTAATTATAATAAAAACACATAAAGAGATCTAGTAAGAATATGTGGTATCTTAATAGTGTATATTTTAGACATATGAGTGGATACTACTAAATCATTGAAAACAATATATATTTTGATTGGGGGGAATGTCAATTTTGGTGGCATTGAAAAACTAAATATCATTGAACATGTACAAATTGGTAACTATAACTTTTTCCTTATTTTTAAATTTTTATTTATTGATGGCTTAACATATAATCTTTTTAGGATCTCACAATTATGTAATGATGGTTATCATGTTAAATTTTAAAATAATGCTTTCAAAATTTTTGATTCTATGTATGATTTCCTATTTATGTCTTTTAGAAATGATAATGTTTATTCAATCAATTTAGAATCATTATTTTATCAAAATGTTACTTGTTTGAGTAATTTTCATAGAAAATCATGGATATGGAATGATGGAATAAGACATTTTAATATATACTCAATTATAAATATAACTAATAATGGTTTAGTTAATTATATACCAATGGTTGAGTATCCTAGAGAAAATGTGTGTAATAACTATTAAAAGGGAAAGTGACACAAGATATCATTCAAACCACTAAAATAGGTCTCTACTACTCAATTGTAAGAATTGGTTCATATAGATTTATTTGGACAATCAAGAGTTTCTAGTTTAGTTGAAGAAAATATGATTATATTTTAGTTGATGACAATTCAAGATCAACATAGGTGTTTTTACTTCCCCATAAGAGTTAATCTCCTTCTTTTTTTATAAATATGTTAAATTTGTAGAAAAACAAAGTGGTATTACCATAAATACCTTAAGATGTTGTCATGGATGAGAGTTTGATAATCATGAATTTGAATATCTCTTCTCACAATATGTTTATTCTCAAAAGTTTCCTACATCCCACACACCTTAACAATTTGGGGTTATTTAAAGGTGAAATAGGACTCTTCATGAAATCACTAGAAGAATGCTTGTGAATGTGAAAATCATATCTATTTATGAGTTGAATCTATTCAAAAAACAATCCATATATTTTTATGCTGTTGTAATAAATACTATTTAGAAAATTATTCCACATGAATTATGTAATGGTAGGAATATAAAGTAAATTACTTCATAAATTTTGGATTTAAAGTTCATATTCTAATCACAAAAGAGAATATGAACAAGTTTTAACCAAAAAGATATGAATAGATTTCTCCAAAGTTATTCAATTTCTTGTAATGATTATAGGCTCTCTAACAAGAAATATAAATTCATGGAAGAATATTGTCATGTCACTTTTGATGGGATATATCCACATGAACCCAAAACTTCCCTAAAAAATATTGATAATAATATGTTCAATCAAAATATTAATAATACCTCTAAATTTTATAATCATTCAACTGATTTACCTGATAAATCACCTGGTAGAGGTCATAAATAACTTCTTGAACCTAATGAATAAATAAAGTAACAAGTATATTTTTTCAATAGAACTATTAAACCCCTTAAAGAACACCCTTTATAATATATAATTGTAAATATGGATATAGGAATTATATCCATTACCTCACTATGAAACCAGTTTGAATATGAAACTTTCTTATCATAAAATAAACCTAAGAATTCCAATGAAGCAAGAAATGATGAACATTGGGTAATAATAATGAAATAATAATTGAACTACTTTGAAAGGAAAAGTCTGTGAATTAGAAGATATACTTAAATATTATATAACTATTGCAACTGAATGGGTTTATAGAAACAAGGTTGATTATTTTGGAACAATCATTTCAAACAAATCTAGATTTTTACATAAGAATATAGTGAATATGGATGTTTTCATTATGAAGAATCATTTACACTATTATCTAGAATTTATTCTATTATAATATTTCTTCCATATACAACTCATCATAATTTCAAACAATATAAAAAGGATTCTAATGGTTCATTCATAAAATGGATATATTATTTAGGATGTTTTTTTGTGAAAAATCACTTGGATATCAAAACCAACATTTTCCACCTCTTATTTATGAATTAAAAAACATTGTATTGTTTAAAATAAGAACTTAAAACATAGTATGATAGGCTCAACACTTTTACTATTTGAAATTGTTTTAGAAATTTTGTTATTGAAAATTTTTTATTTATAAAAACAGATTCAATGATGTTTTACTAGTTCAAATATATTTCAATAATATTATTTTTTTACCATAAAAAATCCCAGTGTATTGAATTTTACAAAATGATGAAAATTGAATTTAATGAGATTAATGGTTGAATTAAAATACATTTTTGATTTTCAAAAAAGAATGAATTCATTTAAATCAGAGTAAATGTAGAAAATATATTTTAATTTTTTTTGTTCGATACCACTAATAGTCTTGATACTCTCATGAGTTTAATATCTAAACTAGATCTTGATGAAATTAAAAATAAAATAGATCAACCTACTTATAGATGTATGATTAGAATTTTATTATACATAAATTCTTTAAGACCTGATATTATATTTAGTGTGTTCATGGGTACATGTTTTTAAGATAACCCTAAACAATCTCATTTAAATTCTATTAAATGTGTTTTTAATTACCTCATGAATAAAAACAATTTTGGATTTTTTTACCCCCAAATATATTAATTTGTGTTAGTTAGTAGTACATATACTGATTTTGGTGGTTATAATTTAGATAGAAAGAGAAACTCTACAACATATTATATTTTAGGAAAGTCATTAGTTTTATGGTATAGTGAGAAATAAAACTATGTTGTGATAATTAATGCTGAAGATGTGTACATAACTACCAATAGTTTATGTGTGTAGATTATGTGGATTAATCAAACATTATTGGGATATGAGTATTAACTTAGACATGTCTCATTCATGTATAATAAATATTGATCTAATAAATCACTTCTTGAGAGATTATTTTTAATATGGTGATTTAACTCCTGAATTCATTGACACCGAACAAGAAGCTATTGATATATTTAATGAGCCATTGAATATTGAGAGACAGAATTATATCATACATGGAATATGTATGATTAGTTCTGTTTAAATTGATTTTATAAATATTTTAATACGATTATGAATATTCTTTTCAATATTTTTTTAGATATTTTTATGTTTAGAATATGTCAAGTGTTTTCTTAGTTCTTTAACAGTAAAATATATCATATGGGATAAAAAATATATTAAAATCTTAATATAATTTCACAAGAATTACTATATAAGTCAATCTATAAATGATTGAAATTTTAAATAATAAATCAAATCATCATTCTTCATTCTAACCTAAAAACCCCTTATTTTGAGCCTTGTTTCTTGGAAGCTTCTTAAAGTCCCCATAGGATCAATAATTTCCATCTATTTAGTCAAATGAGGAGACCTTACAAATTTTATGCTCAAAAAAATCCAAAATGTCAAACGCCAATTTAAGAAAATATGAAAAACATTCAAAACCACATCCCCTTTCTCATGATGTAGTTTTTGATATAGAAACTGATGTTCAGTGTCTTAGAACTAGTTACCCATTAAAATATAGGGTCATTCATTCTCAGAACTAGATGAGTTGGTTCCTATATGAAAATCACCAATTTATACATTCCTTATAAAATAGTTTTATATGAATATTATATTTGAATATATTGGTGATGGATATGTGATTGTGAAATTTATAAAAACATAAGAGTGTATGTTCACTTCAACCTTTTAGGATGATTTTCTATGAGTTCCATATATTGGAGAGTCTAATCACAATTAGATCTTGTATCTTTTAAATCGTCCCATTTGCGATAATGGTAATTTTTTGGAAGAGGGAAAGGATAATATAACCTGTTGGATTCCAATTGAAAATGATCTAGAAATGAAATTTATACTAGTTTTTAAATTCATTTTGTACACTATAAACCCTAGGAAGATAGATTTTAGCTCTATTAGGTATCAAGATTTTTTATACACATATTTTTTCATGGTATTCAAATAAGTATTCATTATTTATTGGGTAAACATGTCGAACATTTAACCAAATCATAATCGAGATTAAACACTCTTCCATTCCCTAATTTTATAATTGTTTTGTTGAAATAGAATAGGTTGGTCCCTACATGAGTTGAAAGAAGATGGTTTTTGATTGTTGTTTATTTGAAACAAACCACTTTGAAATGGATAAAGATCAACTTCAATACTTGGAAGATGATTTGGATCCCTGATGAGGAGAGACTATAATTATACAGTACAATCTATCATCACGCTAGGCCAATATATATCCTTGATCTTTGTTTACAAAAAAATGATATTTTTTATGTTGATTAATCCTACGACGAGGCTGAATATCAAGCTTACTTTGATAGGTATGAGGAATCTAGATGTGATTTGGAGGATAGGTTTGGTGGAACTCATATTCATGATGTTAATAATGAGGGAGAACCTATAACAGAATATGTATCTCTTTTTTTGTTGTTCTACAGTCTTCTGGAGTTCTAGTTAAATATGAAAAATATCTTGGATTTCCTTCTATAATGGAATCATTAAGAGAACATGTAACTGATGAGGGGGATTGATTTGTTTTATATTTATTTTTAGAATATATATCACTAATTCAAAAAGTTATAATGATATGGATTTTAATGTAGTGGAGGTCCACCTATATTTGAGATAGTGGGAGCTCCCATCGTTGACTTGTGTCATTGTGGTGAATAAATTCCTCTATAGAATCTATTCATTAATATAGATGGGTGTTTTTTCATAGATAATTATGTTAATGATGATAAGGGTGGTATGTATGAGAATGATGATGATGAAAATTATCCTTAAAATCTATAAGCAGTTGATCTTATTTTTGATTCAGGGGAAAAATATGATTTTGTTGTTCAAAAGTTTAGTTTTACTTGTGTTTCAGAAAGTCCAATGAGACTAGAGTCTTCTGAGGATCTATTAATGCATTTTCCTACTCCACGTTCCCCTATATATTTTCCTGAAAATATTTCATAAGAAGAAATTAATTATGAATCTTCTCCCAGAATAGAAGTTATGTCCATAGAATATTATTAGGAATAATACGAGTCCACTTTAAAATAAATTTACTGACCACCTAGGATCTCCTCTCATAAATAAGGATCTTCGATAAATAAAAATTGAGTTCAATGATCATTTTACAGATCTAAATAATTATTTCCTTCTGGAATGTGATCTTACTCTAGCTCAGGCTACAAAATCTCAAGAAGTTTGAGCATCTTATATACCACCCTTTTGAATCACTTTTGTGGACTTCATAAACATCAATAATGATCTTTTGGAAGTATTAATGGAATTGATTTGATTGTTAGATGGGATACTAACCATGATCGAGAGTAAGAAATCACATACACTAATGAATGATTTTATTCGAACATCCATCCCATGGTTTTCATAAAAATATAACATATTCATTATGAAATTTGGTCTTTTAGAAGAGAAATTAATTGTTTTAGAGGATAAATTAGAGCCATGTATGTTGATATGAAAAATATGCTAGCTACCATTGGAAGATATTATGTCTCAATAATGACATGTACTTATATACCTTCCACTTCTTTATCACCACATCCTCCTATATCAATTTCAATTTATGAGGTTTGGACTCGAATACTGATTCATGAATAGATTCAAAATATCTTATATATTGTGATGGATATCATAAATCAAGTGAAAATGGACATAGATTATCATGGTATAAAGAAGTGTTATTTTCTTAAGGAATAATCCATTAATATTTCCAAAGATAATGTTTAAGAATGGGAGAAAAGATTTATTATATCATAAATATTTACACCAAATAATATTTGAAGACTCAATTCATAACATTGGATATATATTGGAAGATTCTCCTATAGTACCTTCGTTAAACGCTATTATAAGAAAGTTATTAGTGATTAATCCTATGCTAAATTATTTTATGTTAGAGAAATAAGAGTTCATTTAGGTTATGGAACACAAGACTATAGATTTGGATAATGTCACTGGGATAATAGTTCCTAATATGAATGTTCTTAATGCTCTTGTGATAGCACCTCCTACTCTATTTTTACATAGAATCTTTTCCTCTCCATCCCTATCCTCAACCATAGTTCCAGTTTAAATAATTTCATTTATTTCAGCATCTTCCCCACCTATACCTCCTATACGACCTTATTTTATCTCTATTTATCATGCTCTTTAAAAAATCTAACCAATTTCAAAATGAGTCTTCATTCTTGGAAGTCTTGAATTTCCTTATACTTATCCTCTTTCTCCTTTTCTTGTTGTTGGAAATGTTAAGGAACCCTTTCACCCTTCCACATATCAAGAGCCTCATGGATCTAATTCTGTTTAGATGGTAATATTATTTTTGTATGAAAATTTCAAAAATTAATAAAATATATCCTTATTAATGTTTCAATGTTAGTATTTTTTTTGATCCATTCTTTTTTGTTCATTGCATCTTTACTCTTTCACCCTCTATGAAATATTTTGGACAATTCCATTAGGGGAGTAAAATATTATAAATAAACAATGTATTGATAAATTTTTATTATTTCATATGAATAATATGTAATTTTATCAAACTATTAATGATTATTCATTATTTTAAATTGCTACAACTGATTATAATCATTAATATCTAATATTTTATCCTTTGAATTATTATTTGTTTTATGATTCATGATCATAAAAAAGGATTATATTGTTTTATTAATTTAGAAATTCATTATTTTAATAATCATAAATAAATTTTTATGTTATTTATAATCTATATTATGTTTTATTAAAGTGAAATATTTTTTTTGGATATAATGGATATTTCACTATGTCTATAATAAACCACATGATGCATGCAATGAACCAAAAAACAAATTCATTGACCTCACTACCATATTATCGACCATGATGAATATATTGAATACTCTAGGAAAAAAATAAAAAAAATACCATATGTTTTAAACTAATTGATCTCGATGACAAATATTTTTTTCAAATACATAGATCGACTATACAACAAATACATTAACCACATGGGTAAAAATCAACATAGTTTTCTTATCAAAAACTATTGGATCAATGACAAATCTTGTTGTATCAACCACACAATAAACCATGCAAACACGTGACCTAATCGAGCAACCATGGTTAGTATTTCTGATTTGATAAATTATTGGACATACCATATCTTCAAACGGATCCACCATAAGTGTAAGATGACCGATCATAAGACAAATAATTGTACATAGATACAAGTGATTGAACATAAAACCTATCAAAGTAACCAAAACGTATATAATTGATCACATATTCATACATGAAAACATCAAAGAGACCATATCTAAAGTTATGTATTATATACTTATATTATTAAATATATTAATCCAACCACTTTTCTATGAATAATTAATGACCGATCATAAGAATTTAATGGGAAAAATATTCCTTGAAAAGTACGAGGATATTCATTTATGATTTTTAAATAATAAATATTTTAGAAATATTTTCTAAAAATATGGATAAAATCATAAAATGAAAGATTATTCATGATTCATGATATACAAGAGAGACACACATTAAATAAACATCAACATTTTCAAACATAATAGATGAACATATGCTTTATTCTTTGACTATATGAAACACTATTTTCTATTGATCATAAATGAAACATCAAGAACATATAAAGTTATTCATTCTTCAATTCCAAATCAACATATTATAATGATTGGATAATAATATCATAGAGAACAATAGAATACTATAATCTAATGAACCCGTTTCTTTCCCATTTTTAATCTCTTTTTCTGGATTATGATCTGTGTGTGCTTTGTGTTGTATATCCATTCACATTAGCACCTATAATTAATTGTAGAGTGTATAACACTCTCAATTATTCCTTTCATACATGTTATTATAAGAAACTATGGAAAAGGTTGTATAGCCTAAAATACCTATGTGCATTTATTATCTTTTATTTCTCCCACATAGAACTATGGAAGTGGCGCTTTGTAGCATGAACACTCTGAGGATAGTGTTTTATTAAAATGATTAATATTTTCATATAGTATATTTATTATAAAATTCTTAGAGGTGGGTGATCTATAAGTTGATAGGATTATATCTCAGCTTGAGACCAATCCTCTTATTTTATTTCTGTTGTGCATCTTATCTTTTTTTATTCTAATTTAGGAAAAAAAATTAGTTTTATAAACTATATAAAAAATTATACATTGATAGTTAAATTTAATTTGTACTTTATATACCATGTGTAATTATTTATATCCATTTCCAAAACTAAAATGGTTTTAATGCTATTTTAACTTTGTTTATTTATTGAACTTATAAGATTCTTTTTGAAAAATAAAATTATATAATTATATAATTTTATTTAATTAAGTTGAATATTATAAATTGGGGGATTTGTTTTTTAAATGTTTTTCAATATAAATTATAATTGGAAACTCTGTTCACCCCCTTTTTAGTTTTCCACTCCAACCAGTAATAACTATTAAAACACCACATCAAAACATTTAAGTCGATCTATTAATAAAAATGGAAAATGAGGATATTTTTTCATCAAAATTATATAATTTCTCCCCTATAAATAGGTTCAGGCTAAAATTCATATTAATCCATATGATACTCGCTTTTTATTTTTTTGGATATTGTCGTAATGGAATAACTTTTCTTGTATATAGTCGACATAAATTTATAAGAGAAGTAAATTACCATCCATATCACAAATCTCCATATACAAGTGTATGGAGGTGAAAGAAGATCTTATAAAATCATAACTCAAGCATGGATATTATTTCCTTGGGTGTAATAATATCTACATAAAATGATTTAGAATAATGAAAATCTCATTCTTGATGACATGCCTGTTATAATAGAATGTGCTAATGTGTTCCCCAAATAATTTCCCCACATTCCTCTTAGCTGAATGGTTGACTTCTTGATCAAAATTATACCTATATATTTGAAAATATCTAATAATACTTATATAATGAGAAGTATCAAAATTTAAGATATGTGGGAGAAATAACAGGAGAGCCTGAATAACGGGTTTATACTCCCAAGTACTTCAATATGGGATGTGTTGTTCCATTTCATTAAGAAGAAGGATGGATCAACATATATTTGTATTGATTATTATGAGATCAATAAGATCATTATAAATAACATGTATCCTCTACCACATATTGAATAACTGTTTGATCAGCTATGTGGATCCAAATACTTCTCTAAATTGGATCTTAATTTGCTGTATTATCATGTAAATTTAATGAATGAGGATATCCTGAATTCAATTTTTCATGCATGGTATGAGAACTATGATTTTATAATTATTCCATTATGAATCAATATTTCTACATCTATATTTATGTTCTTAATGAATAGATTCATTAGGTATTACCATAAAAAATTTATGTTGGCCTTTATAAATAATATTATTGTCTATATCAAAATCAAGGAGGAACATCAGGTGTATTTGAATCTTATACTAAAGAGCATATAAATGGAAAATTTGTATGATAATTATAGTAAATTTGATTTTTGGATGGATAAAATAACACTCCTAGGGAATAATATCACCATAAAATGGATATCTGTGGATCCTTTGCATAAAAAGGTAATTGAATGATGGATCAGATAAACATTTATAATGGAGATCCATAGTTTAGATATATTAGCTAGGTATTATCATCAATTTTTGAGATTTTTCTTTATTTTCATGGCCACTAACCAAGATTACTCAAAAGGAAGTGATTTTTTTATTGATTGATGTATTTGAGCAGATATTTAAAAAGTTAAATAAAAGGCCAATCACTACACCTATGCTCATATTAACCACTAGTGAGGAATGATTTTTGATATATAGTGATGCATCCAAAAATGGATTTATTTTTGTACTCATGAAAAATGAAAAACTTATAGCCAATTCATTATTCCAATTAAATATACATGAGTATAACTACCCACCACATGATATGGAATTGGTTGCATTGATATTTTAATTGAATTTTTTTGTATATTATCTCAACTCGTATAATTGTGACATATAACAGGAAATAAAATCCTAAAGAATATATTCATATAAAATGTTCTTAATATGTTCCAAATAATTTAGTTAAATATGATCAAGGATTATGAATTTTCAATCCATTAACATACTAAGAAATAGAACAAAGTGGATTATGATCTGAGTAGAATGGATCCTAAAACCATTTCCCTAATGATGATTGAATGTGATACAATATTCTTTGAAATATAATGGAATGACCGGGAAATAATAAAAGAAAATTAATCATTCCTTTCTCAATTAACTTCTCAACCATCATACCTTGAGATGATATAGGGGGCCCAAAAACAATGAAGAGATATATAGAAATGTAGTGCATATCCTTGAGATCAAATTTTTTAAATTTGGCATTATATGGTTTTGAGCCTAGATATGTGTCCCAAAGGAACCATAACTAAGGAGGGAAATTTTGGATGATGTGAATAGATCATCCTTCTCTTTTAATCAAGGATGTACTAAGATATATAGAGTTTTGATGAAAAAAATTATTGGATAACATGTAGATAGAGATTTCATAATATTGTCTCAATTATTTATATGCCAACAAGTCTTGGATGAATGAAAACATTCTAAGGGTATAGTGAAACCTTTACACATAACAGTGTGAAAATGAAACAAATAACCATGGATTTAATTAATGGACTTTCAATGAAATATAGAGGATATAAATTTATTTGGGTGGTATACAATCGCCTAAAATTGTTGGCAGATTTCATTACTATCATTGAATATTTCTCTAAAGACCAACTTGCTAAGATATGCATTAGGGAAGTGGAAATGCTGCACGAAGTACCAATATTCACTATATTTAATCAAGATCTAAGGTTTAACTCCCGTATATATAGAATCCTTCAGTAATAATGGGATACAGAGATGAGCTTTAGTATAGATGATCAACCCTAGATGAATGGCTAGTCTGTGAGAACCGCTCACACCCTAGAGGACATGTTGAGATTTTAATCAATGGATTTCCATGTATGTTAGGATCAACACCTTACCCAAGTGGAGTTCACATATTATTGAATTCAAATGATAATTTATACGGTTCTATATGGTAAGAGGATTTAGAATCTGATTAGATGGGATGATGTTGGGGAGTATAAGCTGATGAGACCGAATGTTATATAAGATATTGTTGGGCTTTTCATAGCTCATTGATTTTAATGATAACAATCACTCTTATTGTGTTTAATATTTTATTATTATAAATCCATGAATAATCCATATATAACTCATCAATAGGATTTTAAAAAAAAAATGATGGTATTTAAATCATTAAAACGCAACAATTTCTCAACCCACAGTATTATTCTGCGAAAATATGAATATAAAAATACCACGGTGAAATACGAAGGACTATACCATAATCTAGCTTTGTCAACTCACATTGATAGATATATGGTGAACGGACTAACATTAAAACCATATTCACATCCTTATATCCATGTAAATCAGTCACCTCCATGATACAAGGTATAATCTACACCACATCTTTTTATTTATAGGATTTATCAATGATTCATTCAAGAGGAAACACTACAAAACCTATATTTTTGTAGAACTACATAATTATCTTTGATTTATCAATTCCAGAGACTAGAGGATATGAAATAGCGACCTCAATTCCAGTAGAACCATAAAAAGGATTTTATGATACTCCAAACCAAATTATCCCTTCATACACTACAATTCCCTTCTCTACGTTGTAGAATGCTAGAATATTCCACAAGCGGCCAGTACGAACCCGATATTTATTATGTAAAATATTCCTTGAACTTGAAAATATTCAATTTTAAAACTCCAAATGGATCCCAAAACAATAAAAAATGATTTTGGGTCTCTAAATAGAGGCCTTTGGAGGCCTTTAAAAATATAAATATACACCAACATACTTGCTCGTTTGATCTCCAAGTCCAACATGATTGAGTATTTAATTTCTCTCAAAGCTACCTCTTTATAATTCATCTCTCTATATTAATAATGTATGAAATTTTTTCTATAATTTCACTCTATTTTATATAGTCAATAATTACTATTATTTATTCTTATTATTTGAGACATTATATATTAAACTATAATACCCCCTTCCTCTAATTTCATCTAATTATTGTCCTTAATACCATTAAAGTATGGGAACCTAGTTTTCATTCCACATCCTTTAAAAAATAATTATAACATTATTTTGAGTTCTCATTATTAACTATTAAAAATCTATTATATATTATATCTAGTTTTTTTATATATCCTAAAAAGAAAGGGATAGGTTTTATAGATTGAATTCCAATATATTTAAATGTGTGATACATTAAAAACTCAAGTGATGAAGGTGGTAGACGTAGGGGTGCCTTTGGGTACTATCACAAAAATTTATTTCCAAATAATTTTTACCATTAATTTTAACATTTTAAATTATATATAGATTTAATTTGTTCAATTATTTTTTTCAATCTATTAATTAACACTTAATAATTTTAATTTTTTGAATTTATTAAATGTTTTAATTTTAAATCGTTCAATCGAGTCACTATTTGTTAAATCCTTACACTTATTTTATTTTGTTTAATTATATTTTCATTCTTTAAATATTCAGTTTTTTTAATTTTTTTATTCAACATTTTTTTATTTATTTATTATTTTATAAAGGGGTTTTTATTATTTTCTTTTTTTCCTTTAGTTTCTGAATGTTAAATCCCCAAATATTTCCATTTTTCCTAAATATAACTTAAATTTGGTATCAAAGGGATTTGATATTTTTAAATAATTTTTTTAAATTTTTTTAATGATTTTAAATTAAAAATATTCAACCGATATTTCAAATAAATTTATCATTTTAAAAGTATTTTTCGAACACCTATGGTATACTCGAAGGACAATCTTTTGGCCCTGTTCTTTTTTGTGGTAATAATTATGATTATTGGAAAAGTCACATGTCTAATTTTCTTAGATCCATTACATATCCCATTTATATTATTTTCAAATGGATATACTCCTACAATTGAGAAGAAAATAAATTGTCATCGTATGATATTTCATCTTTTACTGTATATGGTAAAGTTATGAATTCCATGAAATATGAATTACTTTAATCATATTTATATATACACGATGGAACATGAAAATTATAAAATTAATTATTTAACTCATTAAGGAACTAAAAAATCAATGTTAAAGAGTTATATATGATTGGTCAATAAATTTATTATTTTCCCATGAAGCCTAATGATTCTATCGCTGTTGTGTTTACTAGATTTATAGGTATTTGTAATGGCTGAAACTCTATTAGTGAATAACTTTTTATTTAGAAATTTGTAAAGATAATACTTTAGGTGTTACCAATCAATTGGTAACCTAAAGTAACAATGATCTAGGAAGTTAAAGACAAAAAGTCATAGAAGTTGACGAATTCATATGTTCTTTCAGGACTTATGAGATAACCATGAAGAGAAAATCTAAAAATGGGACAAAGGAGTCCAAGGAAACAAAATGTGAAATTTCCTTCAAGGAAAATAGTGACGACACATCTATATGAGTGACTCTAAAATTTTATAATTTTTCGAGATGATGGAAAATTAAAAATTAAGAGATCAATATGAATCATTAAATATAAAATTAAAGATTTTGAGTTAACTTTTTTGGTAGAAATAATTATAGTGACATCAAAATGGATTTTCAACTAAATTAGAAAAAGGAGAAATTTAAGAATAAAGGTCAAAAAGCTATAAATTCTTAAAAATAGAGTGAATGTAATGATTAAATTTCAATATATGAATTGAGGGGAAAATGTAAAAAGTATCTCATGAAACGTATCGAGGATGGAATTGAGTTTAGCTGTAAAATTTCTATCACTTTTTCTCATTTATTTTACTATTATTCTACTTATTCTTATGCTACATTAACATATATTGATCTGATCGAAAATAAGAATAAACATCAAAATGTTTTTTAGATCTTCTTTCAAAAATAATCATCATAAAAATAAACACAAAATTTTTTGTTTTAAAAAACATAAATGTTTAAAATAAATTGTTTATTTTATTTTAAAATTAAAAGAGAAACCAAATATGATAACATATGAATTTTAAATTAATTATATTAAAAAATATCTTTATCTTTCTAACCAATGATAATAAATGTAAAATAACAATTTGGGATCTCAGAAACATATAAATATGATTTATGACATCTCAAGAAAGTTATAAAACTATTTTTTTAATGCAATTGTACAAAATCTAGATATGTTATACCTAAAAGAATACATTTTTGTTCGTACTTTTCAAATGGAAAAACACATTCCATGAAAATGTGGATTCCAAAATAATTATTAGCTAACATAAGTGTACCTAATATATGGTTACCAAAATATATAGTTTATTAATATTTTAATGATGATGAAAAAACCTAAGAAACTGCATGTTATATAGATTTTTGGTGATTGAGAAATATGAGTGGTGATCATTTTGAATTCAATCATCATGAATATTTTAATGGAGTACATGTCACCATTAGAGATGATTTGAAATATAAATTTACTAGTATATGAAGAATTGTTTTCTCCAACACTATTATTTTTAGAATGGTTTATTTTGTCCAAGTGTGGAATAATAATTTACTCTGTATTAGTTAATTATAAGATATCAGTTTTAATTTTTTTTAAATTGTCTTTTGTAGTGTTTTTAGTTCCAAATGATAACATTATTTATTGTATCCCATTTTCAAAATGATTATACTATTGATTTAAATATATAGATCTAAAAATATAAGTGTTTTAGTGAACATGATAATGATTCCTGACATTGGCACCAGTTCTATGGTCATTCTGATATTTATTATCTTGTTAAAATCATCTATTATTTACATGTCTAATATTTACAAAAACATTCTTTTTATTATAACTTAGTTTGTGAATCTTTCCAACTTGGAAAAGAAAAACAATTCTTCCTTGAATGTGAAAAACCATATTTTGTATTATAAACTATATAACTTTTCAACCTTGAACTTCTTGGATCCACTCAATTTTTTAGTATTTGAGGACAAAATAATACATTTTTTATTATCAATGACTTAACTAGATTTACATATATTTTCTTGAAGATTTCTAGAATGAGTCTTATAATGTCTCCCTAAAAGTTATATGGAAATTAAAAAATGAAAAATAATATAAACTCTTTTCACATAGAAGTAAGCATGGTTGAGAATTTGATAGAAAAGCCTTTGATGAGTTCTTTTATTCTTATAGTTATTGTCAACACTTTTTATCTCCTAGAACACCTCAAAATATTTTGATGTTGAAAGACTAAACATGACACTTCAATAAATTTCCTAGACTCTCCAAAATGATGTTTCACTTCCTCAATACTTTTGGGAAGAGGCTGTCAATTCCACTTTCTTTATCATTAACCATGTTCTTAATAGACCCACCTTATGGAAAAACTATTATGAACATTGAAATGAAAAAATTCATAAAACATTCTTTTTTAAAGTCTTTGGATGAAAATTATTTATCTGTTACACCAAAGATAATATAAGAAAGTTTAAATATAAATTTTAATAAGGATATTTTCTTGGTACTAGAACATATGTGTAGCCATCTGAGTCTTCAAAAATAGGTCCAAGACATTATAAGAGTCAATTCACAAAAAGTTTTATGATAATCTTCCTAAATCACATTCACAATGTAATGATGATGTTTACTAACCCTGTTTTACCCTTACTAATCCAAAATAATGTATAGTAATTAATTAATCTCTAGATACATTGTCGTCTCCTTTACCCAAGTCATGGACTCAATCCAAAAAATACCCTCTTGATAATGTTATTGGAGAATTACAATCATGAACTCTTACTATATGGTCGGTATTAAATGAGGTTGATAACAAGATTTTATCTCTAACCTTGAACCTCATTCTGTTGATAATAATATTATTGATAATAATAGGATAATTTCTATCCAATAGCAGTTAAAATAATTTCAAAGGAACAAAATTTCAAATATCATCAAATGTCTTGATAATCATCATATTATTGAAACCAAGTTGGTTTTAAGAAATAAAAATGAAGGATAAGTAAGTGTTATTCATATCAAGGCTCAAATAGATTTAAAATAGTATAAAAAAAATAATTTATTTGTTTTGGTGAAACCTTTTCACCCATTTCTCAACTCAAATGCATTATAATATTTTTATCATTTACTGCTCATTTTAATTCTGAACGATTTCTAAGAGATATCAAAAGTTATTTTCTAAATTGTTTAATTTTTGAAAATGTTTTTATAGACCAACCACCATGTTTTGAAAACTCTAAATTTCAAAATTGTATTTTTAAATTAATTAAAGATATATATGACTTTAAATTATCCCATAAGTCTCATTATGATAGGTTAAATAAATTTATTTTATCAAATGATTTAAAAATGAAAAAAATTCAATTCCAGTATGTTTCTATAAACCATTCTAAATGATTTGTTAATCATTCAATTTTATTCTGATAATGTTATATTCAGATCAACTAATGAAAATATTTGTATTGAATTATATAATTTAATAAAAAAGGGTTTAAAAAGATTTTTATGGGAGAAATTAAATTTCCACTTGGTTTCCAAATTTCCCCAAATTATGAGGGACAATTTTTTTAGACAAAATAAATATAATAATGAAATTATAAAGAAGTTTTTTCATGGATAATGATAAGGAAATTAGAATACCCATGAGTACATATTATAAGGTAACATTGGATTAAGCTGAATAATTAGAAACAAAAAACATTATCTTTTTATGAATAGATGGAAACTATAACTCAACACGACCCTTCCATATATTATGTTCAGTGTATGCATTTGTGATTTTTTTTCATTTCAATAAAATGTTATCACATTAAAAATCACAAAAAATAATTTTACATTATTGGAGAGGAACTAAAAACCTTGTACTATTTTATCCTAAGGAAGACACTTTTGAAATTTCTTATTTTTTATGATGATATTAGAGGATGGAAAATCAAAAGGAAATGCACTAGTGGAAATTTTCATCTACTAGGAAAATACTTCATCTCTTGGAGTAGTAGGAAGAAAAATTATATTATTCTCTCTATTTCTAATGAATAATACACAGTCATTGGGAGTTTTTTTAACTATGTTTTATTGATAGTACATAGTAGCATGGTATTTGTGCTAATATAAACTTTTAACCCTATAAAATATGATGAAACTAGTGTGATAAATGTTTCCTAAAATCATATTCAATACTCTACGACTAAGAGAATTTAATTGAGATACCATTTCATATGGGAGCACATTATATAAGATGATTTGTTTAATATGCTTGCACAAACCATCTTCTTTACAATATATTCACTAAACATCTTCCCCTTGACCACTTTATCTTCATTCAAGGTGATTTGGGTATGATTATATTGTTATAATTATCACTTAATATCTTTAATATCATGATATGTTTTTCAATTTTAAAATATATTTTTCAAAATTATTTTCCATAATAGATTTCAATTCATTTTTATTAAAAAAAATTATTCTGAATTTTAATAATTTTGGAATGTAAAGTGAGTATGATATAATGAGAAAAACATTCTTATTTGCAAATAAGAAATATTATTTTGTTCGCATAGATGATCCCACAGATTTATACAGAAAATAGTTGATTCCATTTTTTATCCATTTCTCTATCCTAGGAATGATGAGTGGGCTTTACTGCACACCTGGTTTGACAATCTTCACGATTTTTTTATTCTTTATTAATTCAATTTTTACTAATCCATAATAATTCTTGTCGAACATGTTGAGTGGAGTTAGTAGAACAAAATGAATGTTTTTTAAGCTTCATTAATCAACCATGATGTATCACTCTTCACTATGACATAGAAATCCATATAACTAAATATTATGTCATAGTAAGAAGGACCATCCCACATCTTATCTTGGTCATATCCTTTTTGAGATTCATGGGGAAAATATCGGCTTACATTTTGTAGTCAAATAATTAGATCCAAGAAAATTGGTAATATCTACAATGAAATGTATTTTATACTCAAAATATTTTTATTTGAAGGAGTTTCTCATGACACATTCAAAATTATAAACTACAAAAACCTCAATTATGAAAGAATCATAAAATGTACTTTGAGTTTTCCATGTCGTAACCCAAATGCTACACAACAATTATATAGATTCTAGAAGAAAAAAAAATTCCTCTAAGAGAATACATTCAACAATATCCTTCCAAATACCATAAAACCCTCTTCCACACAGTAGAATTCTAGAACACACTACATGTGCAATATCTGAGCCCTATATTTATTATGATCAAGATTCCTTGAACTAGGATGACATTAAATTTAAAACTCATAATGAATTCTAGAACATTATCAATGGATTTGGATACTATAAATAAAGACATTACAGGGAGTTAAAAATCTATATAAATATACTTTCTCATCTGATCAGCAACATGAATGTAATAAATTTCTAAATATCTCTCGAAGATCTCTCTTTCAAATGAATCTCTCTTATTCAGGAGTGTTTTTGAAAATTCTATATCTCTTATCTCTCTTTTATTTTCTAAATATATCCTATTGTTTCACTGTATTAATTAATATATTAGAGAAAAAGATATAAACAGCCTCTTACTACTATTTCTTCTAACTTATATTCTTAATAAAAAAAATGTAACTGACTATGGGATTCATTTTATTTCCAATAAAAAGTGAAGAGACTATTATTTTGAGGTTTCTAGGTTGACCAATAAATAGAAAGTGTCTATTGTATCCACTTTTCGTATATAACATAAATATAAAGGGATAGTTTTTTTATTTTAGAAATCAATATATCCAAGTCACTACTAAATTAAATCCTCAATAGATTTAGGTGTTAGATGAAGTGGTGACTTTAGGTATTATCAAGACGTATTTCTAGATGATTTCACATGGCTTAAAATTGATAGGGGATTTGAATTCGAAATAGATCTAAATCCAGATGTGCAACCCATTTTGATACCCCCATATAATATGGTGTCATGTGAGTTGAAAAAGTTTAAGGTACATCTCAATGTCTTATAAAAGAAGGTATTTCTCAATCCAATTACATCACCATGGGTGCACCTGTCATGTTTGACAAGAAAGTAGACTATAGTCAACGAATATGAATAGATTATGGGGATGTGAATTGAGGACCATAAATAATATATATCCTCTCCCCAGTATCAATATTATTTTTGATATATTGGAAGGAGCCTGTTGGTTCTCCAAGATTTATTTCTTATTGGGTTATCACACGTTTCGCGTTAGAGAGGTGGAAATTCCAAAGATTGAATTTCATAGTAGGTATGGGCTATAAAAGTAATTAATGATACCATTTGGAATTATAAACTCACAGGTATTATTCATCACTATCACGAATAAGATATTCCACCCATATCTTGACTCATCCATCATGGTGGTCATTGATGATATCATGATATACTCACCGACCCCGTAGAAGCATGTCATACATCTTGAGATACTCATTAGTATACATCGAGCTCATCAGCTTTATCTTATTCTCTCAAAGTATCACTTTGGATTCAAGATGTAAATTTATTGGGGAATGTGGTTTCTAAGACCAATAAATCAACATACCTGGAGAAATTAGTGGTAGTTATGTTCTAGAAATGTTTTCATAACATATTTCATATCACGAGTTTTCTGGGATCAGTTGGATACTATGAATGTTTAATATTTAAATTCTCATGATTATCAAGGCCCATGAATAAATTGGAAAAGAATGGAGTAAATTCTCATTGGTTAAACTAGTTTGATTAGGGTTTTCATGAGTTGGAGAGGAGGTTGACTGTATCAACTTCATTGATTCTTCTTGATCCTAGGATTAGATGTTCCTTTTTTATTGACGCATCATGATTTGATTTTTGGGATTTGTTGATGTAGATGGATAAGGTAGTAGCTTATGGGTCACATAATATGTGACCCACAGGAGGAACTATCTTACCCATGACTTGGAGTTATCATTCACGGTCCAAGCATTGATGTTGAAGAGACACTATATCTTTGGTGTGATGTTTACTATCTACACACACCATAAGATCCTCCACTATATCTTATCATAAAGTGATATTAATTTGAGGAAGAGGTGCTAGCTAGAGTACTTATAGGTGTTCAACATTTAGATGTACTATGAATGAGGTTAAGGTAATATCGTTTTAGATGATCTTAGTTGTAATCCACATGTAGCTCAGATGTTTTTTGAATGACCTTCAGGAGAATAATGAAAACTAATTAGCTTGTTATCTAATATGAGGAGAGATGCTTCTAAAGTCCCAATATAGATGTAATGATTTCAATTAGTGATTATTTAGTCTTTAGAAGATCAAGTGAAGGATTTTCAGGAATCCATCCTAGATTATGTTGTAATGTGGGAATAACTATCAGGTGGTGACCTAATATTAAGGTACTCGCTAGAAAATGATGTTGTGATCCTAGTATGAGGGAGACTTGTGGTCCTTGATTCCATAAGGAAATATATGACGAGATACTTTCATTCCTCTATGTGGGAAGTGCAACCTAATGTGATAATGATTCACTATTACTGGAGGTGGAATTTTTAGTGTCCATGGATGAAGATGGGAATTACTAGATTCATTTCCCAATTCCATACCTAAAAGAGTGTAATGGTTTATCACTAGATTATGGGTGGTTTAATCCAACCACTTAATATTACTATGTGGAAGTTGGATGACATCACGATTGACTTTATAGTGGGGTTACCCAAGACCCTAAGAAGCTATGATTTTGTTTTGATGATTGTCAATTGGAAAATGAAATTTCTTCATTTCCTACTGATCTATGAGACTCACCTTTTAGATGGGATATTAATGTATTATTAAAATTGGATAGTATGCTTTTAATATTTTAATTAATTTTAACAAATTAAATGTTATATTATTTAACATAAAATACCATTAATTTTATTTTTGGAACTATTCATTGAATTAAAATATAAAGGCATAAAAATAATAAGGGAATTTTAATATAAATAATTTAACCATAAATAATTTATTATTATTAACTGTAAAAATATTTTTTGACAATAAATCATCCCAAATGAAATAATTTTAAGGTTTCTAAAATTATTGAATTTGAGTATTTCACTACTTTTATAGGCACTATGTCAGCATTACGTAAACATTTAAGGTAAATATTCCATCACAAAAAATTAATAATATATTATCAAGACAAAAAAATTCATTCATATTTAAAATAATAATTTATAACTAAATACATTCTGGTTTTATTTCAACCAAAAAATATTATAGATATTAAAATCAAGAGAGTAAATTTTTTGACATTATCCTTTACTTAAAATAATATAAATGTTAAAATCTAAGTAAATTTATAGGAAATTTCCATATTTACAAATCGTGGATGTTCATGGTCAAAAAAACACTAAAAACATAAATAAATGAAAATTTTTGGTTGATTTAAAGACATATCCCATTGTTTTAATCATGTTTTACTTCAATTACTAAAATTAATGTGAAAAACACTTACTACGGTTACTGTCCATAATGACTTAAAATAAAAGGAACTTATTAAAATATAATCAATATCCTAATTGGAAATACAAAATACATATTTAAAGATTCATTTTATAGAAGTGTTAGAAATCAATTTTAATATAAATATATACGTTGTAATGGAAAAATGTTTTTAGAAAAAATGGGCTTTAATCCCAAAAATTATTATATACCAAAATCTTGTAAATAATTGATTAAAATGTAATTAATTAGATAATATCAAATTAAATATTACTTATTTTACATTAATATTAAATTCAAATCAGAATTAAAATTTTTAATGAAAACAAATGACTATTTTAAAAAAATTAGTATTTTTTACTATTAACTGAAAAGTCAACCTTTTAAGGAAAATCTAAAAAATTACTATAATATAATATTGATATTATTAATTACAAAATGTTATTAATTTCATAAAATAAAATTAATAACAATTGAAGAAATTTATTATAATTTTCATGCCCAAAAATAAATAAAAAACTTTTTGGAAGAAATCATATTTTTGAAGTATGAAATGACTTTACAAAAAGGTAATACATATTTATTATGAATCAATCAATTATATTTCATTATATACATCCTTTATACATATTTCAATAATTTTGTTAATATTCATACCATTAATTTCATGACATAGTAATAATAGTAAAATATTAATAATAAATTTTTGATAGTATATCATAAATCATATAGAGCTTGGTGTTCCACGTCAGAAAAACAATCGAGTATAATGTTGATTTTAAAATAATTTTTTGGGGTGATACATTCATCCCCCATTAATAAATTGTTTTATCACTATTTATATATCATAAATCAAATATTAAATTTTTTAAAATACTTTTTTTAAACCCACATTGAAAAAAATTAAAAATTAAACTTACTTTGAACAGGGTACGTGGGTAACATAAAGTTACCTGAAATAACACATAATCATGTTCCCAAAAAATGAAAACATTTGTATAAATATGAAAATATATACATGGATAATAAAATTATTTTTCATTTATTAATATAGGATGATATAGAAAATTTCCATAAGAAAGTTAATGACCACAAAACCATAAATTAACAAGCGGTGGATAACAATCAATCCATCAGAAATTTAGGTAAAATCATAAATTTTATGTTTTATGATTATTATTCTAAAGTTGAGATATTATTTTAATATCAAGATGTGAAGAAAGATAAAATATACTTAATTTATTTATTTCAATTTCATAATCATAATTTTATTCTTTGGTTCTGCTTCGATCAATTTCAACTTCATCTCTTACTCTATGAAATAAACATTTAAGATGAATTTTCTGTGCCCGATGCACAAAAATTAACTTTGTATGGATAATAAGATCCATAAAATAAAGGTAATTTATTCAATATATCTCCAATAAAAAAAACTAAATTATTTTTATAGGTTATCCTGTATAGATAAATCATTATATGATGTAATAGTAAATTAATCTCTAAAACCTTCACAATGTCACCAAAAGTTCAATTTTACCTTAAGAATCTTCTAAAATATGTCTAACCAAATTCAAATCCAAAAAATATAAAAAAGTTGATTATTTTTTTTCAAGATCAACATATCTATTATCTCTAAATAGTATAAATTTTTTATAAGGTTATATACAAAAAATATATATACCCTAATCATATACTCCTCAAAATAGGCTAATCATTTCGAAAAATAGCCTGAATCACCACAAAACCATAAAAATTCATATATGATTCCATTAATTAACACAGTAATTATTCCTCAAATTATGGTAACCTTAATCATATAATATTACAAGTATAGTGTAAATAACATTAATAACTTAGTTACCAAATCACTTTCCAATCTCATGGTTATCTATAAGATATATTCCCAAAATATACTAACTCTTTTATTTTAATCAACCGTAATTTCCTAAAAATAAATGATCATATTGACCCTAAATTTTATAAATAAATTTAAAATTATGTCCACAAAATAGAAAATAAATATTCCTAAAATAACATTTTCACTAAAACATATCAAAAACCAAAGTGTTGTAATCCAAAAAATGTCTCTGAGGATATCCTTAATCATGTTAAACTCTCATCACATAAATCATCAAAGGGGTATTTATGCCTTTAGATTTACAATCAATTTTAGAATTATCAAACTGAGAAACTTTTGGTTTATCCTATATCACTATTTATTAACATAGGTTTCTATAGCTTCTATTCTATTATTCATTAAAATATTTTTTAAATAAAATGAAAATTACCCCAAGAATATCCCCCAGAAGTTTCTTACTAGGTACATGGTATGGACCCATTCACCATTCATTCAAATGATGACTATGATATACTCAACCAAGTAATTTTATGTATATTACCCATAGAAGCATGTGTTCCAAAATCAAATCCACTTATATTATTAAGACAAATATATATTTCTAGGAAATCCTGATTATCTCTACCAAACAAAAAACGTTATGATATTATCCAATAATTAGAAATATTCATATTGTTTTTTATAGGGTTATGTTCTTTGTTTTATTTTTCCCTAAATCTAGTTTAAAAGGGGTCTAGTGATGTTTTCCTCATTCAAACTATAACCCCTTCAACTCTAGTGGACTGTAGTTGGTTGCTATTTTACAACATTATAAAAAATTAAAAGGGATTACATCTGACTAGAATGATTACCGACATATATTCGACCAACTATTTTATAGATTATTACATCTAGATTCATATGTTCCTTCCCTACATCCACATTAAGCATTCAAATAATAATTTATTTCTATGAAAACCACTATCTCTAACTTACTGAAAAAATATTATATCATCCTTCAATTATACTTATACTAAAATGTTTTCATTGGGTTATGTTCCATGATACATGTTTTCCTAAATCTAGTTATAATGGTTTATACTAAACTTTCTCTAATACCAACTGTATAACATCTGAATCAAGTAGCCTAGAGTTAATGGTTATTTTTTTAAAATTGGAACAATATACAAGGGATTGTATTATGAAGTATTAAATAGATTAATATTCATGGGTGACTGGATACATTTAGTATTCTCACATTATATCAGAGAATATAAAATAAAATATAATAATTACTGTGAAAAACAACTTTTTATTTTATTAAATCCCTCAATTCATTCATATATCCATCATTGGTATCTTGGGGAATGGACAACATAATGATGGGTCACCTCAGATGAATAGTCTGATAAAAATCATTGAAATATCTATCATAAAATAAAGGAAAGATGTATAATGTGGCTAGGATAAACTATAATCTAATATGTCATATAACTAATACCATAAATATTAAAAAATGAATTACAACATAAATAATCACATTTATAACAATAAATGGTTTCATAATTATTTCACGTATAATATTGGACATCATAATCTTGTGGCAAAACCTTTGTCCTATGAAAAAAAATTATACAAGTAAGGTGTTTGTAAAATACCCAAACAAGTTATTCTCACAAGTCCTACTAATTCTTATAAAGGATATGAAGGGTCTATCCCTTCAAATACTATGCCCAATTCATTCATCAAATGAAAATAACAAATAAAAATTCAATACATAATCATCATAAACATTCATATCTGAAAAATAGCTTCAAAATGTCAATATCTTCCATAATTAATAAATTTGACATGGTCATAAGTCACATAGAGTAATATAGTGGATGGTATAAAAATATTATATACCCATTAGAACATAATATTCACCAAATAATTTTTACATTTATGAAAATACATTTTAATGATCACTGGAATATTTTTTAGAAAAAAACTCTTTTGATTTTGAAGTAATATATAATAAAATCTAAAAACACCATAATATTTGGACAAACATTTACCAGAAAATAACCCTTGAAACTTTTCAATGAAAATTCAAATTAAATATCATTCATGATCACATAAACATTTATTCATTCTGTGTATATTAAAAATTTTATTTTCACACCTTGAGTAAAAAATGAATCATTCAAAAAATGAAAAAAATTCATTTTGAACCATTTTATAGATATTTAACATGGGTAAATATTTATTTAATAAATCACAGAATAATGTTACAAATATTCTTGAATTTGTTTTAAATAATATGTGGACATGAATGAGAAATATTCTCAGTTAAATAGAAAAATAAATTTTGTTTTCCTTAAAAACATTATTTTGGTCTTTTGGGTTCTTAAGAAGGTAAAAATGAGACTAATACATGAAAAAATAGGTTAAATAATTTAGAATAAAATTTATGAGGTTTAATATTTAAAGATCATATAATTATTCTAATGAAATCCTAAACATAAAATATCCCATATAATGTTGATATTGTGGAATAAAATCTTACCTCAGGACCAATATGAATTTCTTGTTCTTTTTTCCTCCTTTTTAATAAATTGAATATTTTTATAATTATATATAAAAATTATATAAATACTTATAATACCATATATGATCTACTTATAACTCTTCAATGTAATGCCCTAACACCAAAATCATGGAGCTGGTGCATTATTATAATACATTAGCATGATTACAAGGAATCAAATCCTAAAGGACCGATCAATTTAGTAGTCTTCAAAAATAGTATACAAACATGAACTTCATTATACAATTTCAAACATAAAATAAAACACATATAATCCTTTTATAATTTAATCAATATCCTAGCTTAAACCTACATATAAACCATAATACACTTTTTGGTATCCAGGGAAAATAAAACATAAGAATGGTTTGAGCTTAGATGCTCACTAAGGATAAATAATATAGCGAAAGCTACCATAATTAATCACAAACATTTATTGGAAGGAAAAAAATTGACATTCAAGACCTATAAACATAAAAATTTGAATAATATGGAAAATATAAATCAAAATAATTCCATTTACTTGTTAACTTGGATATTTATCTAGTAAAATAATCTCATGTAACATCAACTACAAATCTAATTATGATGGAATGCATAATGTTGGACATCTTAACCACAAATTCAAGGCCTCATTCTAAGATCCTAAATATAAATTTTGTTAAGGTCTTTTTCTATGAAACAAGTATGTCTCATGAGACCTAAAAAATCATTCAGGGGCCATAGCAAGCCCCACCCATCACTTACAAAGTCCAATGCATTCCTTGTATGAATAGGTCGAAACCTAACATAAACATTCAGATTAAAACTAGGATAATAAATGTAAATACTTTTACCATATACCATGAATGGTATAGAAATAACACATCCATAGTTAAACATATCAATAATCATCAAATACAATATATAATATTTTATTTTAATAAATCAACCTAAATCAAGAATAATATCTAATAATGGATGTTGACATAGTTTATAATTATTAGTAAAATGATGTTAGTGAAATAACCCTTTTTCATTGAATAATTTTTAAGTCACAAAATTTATAAAGGTATTCATTTTAAAATATATTTCTAAGTCACATTGTCCCATACAACATTGTAACTTTTGAAAGGATCTAGGATTTTAAATCAACCATATCCATATAAATAAATTCTTAATATCATTTTGGAAACATGGACATTAATTAAATATATTTGGAAAATTAAATCATTAAAACTTTTAAAATAATGATCTCGCTAAAGTTTCACATCCAAAAAAAATTAAAATACTCTCATTGAAAACATTTTTATGAAACACGGACATGAATGATAAATATGTCCTGGTAAATACATACACATAAAAAGTCTTGTATAATAATGAGATTGAGGAATTAACCATTTCCCTGAACTTTCCTTTAGTAAAGGTTATTTTTGGCCTACAATATATTGACAATAGTATATAATTAAAGTATAAAAGAACCATATTATTATTTATGATATCATATATTATTAATTTAAGACATTATACCACCCATTTAATAATAACATCCATGTTAAAGTAACATTTTGGGAAATAATTGCTTTCTTTTCTCATGTGTTTTAACTTGTTATTATTGATTGTATCATGTAGATCATGATTTACATACTTTTAGAATATAAAACATGATTTATATATCATATATATTAAGAATATAAATATATATTATAGATAGATATATTAAATGGAAACACGATTTTTGGAGATGGTATTCAGTATGTACGCATGAACGTTGTTTCGGTATTCTTATCGTATAGTATGAAAATATGTAACCAACATATATTTATCTACATAAATATATATTATTCCAATAAGAAAATAATATCATATATATCATCATTAATCAATATATATATTTTTTTAAAAAAATATTCAAAGGTGATCGTTGAAGATGAATCTTGTCGACTCGTGGAGACGGTAAGTCGTACATACGCACAAGAGAAAATATCATTCTATTAATAGTGAAATGATGTTAAATTGGATGTTATATTATATATAAAGAATCATTAACATGTTATATTAATTATTTAAAATAATTATAATCATTATTATTCCCATCCAAATAATGTAGTGTTGAATAACAGACTACATCATGATGCGGGGATGGTAAGCCGTATGTACACACGTATGGAAACTTTTTCAGTCATAGGATTGATAGAATAATGAATATTGTTGTACCATATTTATAATAACATCTCATAATGTAGAAGGTAATATATTTATTATTTTATTATGGTAGCAATAATGAATAAGTAAATAGAAGAAGAAATAAAATTTGAAAGAGGTGATAAAATAATTACATCTTCAGCAGGTGTTTTTCCTTTTTATTTAAAGAAAAGGGCTCATTGGGATGGATTTATTCTCGAGGTAAATAGATTAAATATTACAATTTATTCTTTTATTTTTATATTATATATCTAATAAACATACTATAAAATCATGACATAACCTAAATTGGTTTATTAATGAAATTTATATCATTATATAAGTCCTTTGTCAAAATTTTGTATTTTTAGGAATATTAAAGAATTTAAGAAAATAGAATTTGTTTTAAAAATACTTTTTTGTTAATTTTGACACTATTCAGTATTCATGTTTGTTTAAAGTCATCAAAACATAGAAACATTAAAAAAGTACATTGAATTAACCCTCACATGTCATATTCACCTAGTATATTATTTTATTGTATCAAAAGCCTCAATTTACAATTATTTGTTTATTCATAAAATCAATTATTTTATTCCTTTATTAGTAAGGTAATTAATGCATCATCATTGTATCATAAATAAATTTAATTATTAAATATATAAAATTTTTAAATAAAATATGATGATGTATAATATTTTTTAATCTTTCTAATTAATATTTATATTTGAATTTATCTTTTTTATAACTCTATTTTAAAAATGGTTTAGTTAATAAAATCTGAATTTAACACTTTTAACTCTTCTTCAAATAAAATATAATAAATATCCTAATCTAACCCATGTTAATAAAAAAGGATCATATTTTTTCCTAAGGTTCATTTTTGTCTAAAAATACTTATCCAATATAATTAGGACATGTTTATGGGTAATTTTATATTATTATAATATAAATATTACCATTAATTACCCTATTTACTTTTAACCGTGGTAAATAAAATTTAAAAGTTACTACTCACCAAAAATTATATTCATTATATTGAACCAAAATTTACTTACTAAATTAATCCATGTATGACAGATTATTGAAATTCAATTCAATGAAGCGGTAAAATTATATTTTACACAAATTTGCAAATTTGCATTGAAGGTGGGTAAAAGACGTTAAAGAGGTCAATAAAATTTTATATGTCTAATATTATTAAAAAATTTCTCTAATTAATTACATTTGAATAATATTATTATTATGTATCTAGTTTTACTTTAAAATAAATTTTAATTAAAATAATCTTTTAAATAAAAAAGTTGGTTCTTATGTAGTATGCAGTATTTTGCACTATTCATAAAAAATTGAATGTTTTTAAAAAAATAACAAAAAATTAACATAAGGTAATTTTGATATTCTGAATTCAAAAAGGAAGTCTATTTTACCAAATTATATTCATAGGAGTTTCTAAATTTAATTTTCTTATTATTCACAAAAGGACATAAAAAGTAGTTATTTTAAGAAAATAATTTTCCAAAATATGTATCTATTTTAACAAAACATTTAAATTTGATTATAAATAAGTTTTATTTATATGAATTAATTATAAATATCATTTAGAATTTTTTTAACTATTAAAATAACAATAATTATTGATAAATAGATATATCATTTTAATAATTATAATACCAATATGGTGTTTCACAGAAACTCAATCTTGCATATAAAGCAAGCCAAGTCAGCAATGTATGAAATATAAGATATTAAATTAAATTAAAGAGATAATGTACTATGTAATATTTAGGTGTTATATTCTCCCTCAATCAATAAATTACATCCCCGCAATTTGGAATTGTTTTTCTAAAATAAAAGGATTAAAATAGAAAATACCATTGTGGAAATCCAAAATCGGTAATAGGGTTAATAAAATTTAGTTTTAATAAGATATTAATGGAAATGAAAAATTCACCACAAAATTATGATTTCAAATAGTAGAAGATTTTTGGCAATTAGAGATACAAAATTGGACAAAAAACGTAAATATTTATAGGGAGTGATTGAGGTCAATAATAAGAGACAATTGAACAATAAATGTAAAATTGAGGGCCTCAAAGCCATAAATATACGATGATTTAAAATACCAACAGTTCAACAAAACATAAGGTAGTAGGATAACACATTTTTTGTTTTAAGATCATTCCCCTATTATTTAAGGGAAAACAGAATAATTGACAAGTATAGTTCCATAATTTAACTAGTTTCTACCAAAAAATCATCATTCACTCCAAAAGATAATTGAACTCAAAAATATTATATTTAACATAATTGTATAGGGTTTCAAAAATATGAATTTATAATTCATCTGTCGGATCATTTTAAAAAACTAAATTACAAAAACGTGGATAACACATAGGATAGTGGTAGGTGATGCACCCTTGTCGCCCTTCGATTGCTGGTTCATGTATCGCGACCTTACCGGACGCAATGGGTTGTCACTCACCCTACAGGTTGTCCTTTTTATAAAAATATAATAATAATCTTACGCAATGTTTTAAGATTAAATAATAGTATCCAATTTCTAAATTAATCCATTCCAACCATTAGAATTATCTAAAATACTTGCGTCTAAACTCACAGTCCAGAAATTTCTAAGGATGGTCAACATAACATATTGAAAATCTATTTTATCACATAATAACATGTGAATATCTTCATCATGTATTATAATAAAACATGGTGACAATCTGAATTACCATAAAACATTATTGAATATTTTCATTCTCTCTTATTCATTATAGAAAAACACATGTACACTTTAAATCCAAAACATTTGTAAATGCCAACAAACAATTGATTTGTTCCAAGGTAGTCAAGAATATACAATATAATTTATCCAAACCAATGATCTCTTTTTCCAAAATAATTACATCAGTATCAGGAATATTTTAATGATTATCTTTCCCTTAATGATATATTTTCTAAAATGACCGAAATGTTATTGACTGCCTTTTTTGGTACCACACAATCTCAAATCCTTAATGAAATAGTACTACAGTACAATCCTTATATATTCTATAATTCATATAACTTGTACATCACTAATACAATATTAAAATGACACAATTATTTAATAAAAAAATTAGAACACAAATCATTCATCTTCATCTGTGGTAGTATCATAACTTGATTATTATCCAATAGCATCATTCGGGGTATACTCTGATGAGTTGGACATTAATTGGTGTCATGTACCAACATATCATAGGTCAAGAATTATAAATTTGAAACCTTTTTCTTAACCTTGAAATCAAAAACATGGTGTCCTTTTTCTCGACACTTATAACAAACTTCAATTACCTTCAAGCATTTACCAAGGTTATTTTTCCACAGTTATCACATATGGAGAAATACTTCTTTTTCGTTTTCCAATTATCCTTCATTTTCTCTTCCATCCTCTTCTTTTATTGCTTCCCTTAAAATCCATAGGACTCAAAAAATTCATTACCTATCTTATTAGCACATGATATTATTTCATCAAATGATAAGAATATTTGAGTGTCTATTTCCATTCTAAATGATGGCTTAAGACCATAAAAGATATGATCCTTCTTACTCTTTGGATCATGTGTATTGCTAGAGTTATCATTCATTATATTGGGAACAATTTCTAAATGACGAAATACTATTGGTTAGAACATATCATAATATATTATCCAAATACTAGAAATATTATAATCTTTATAGGAATATTTCCACACATCTAGTATCATAATCATAAAAATTGTCTCTTTCATGACAAATTTACTCATAAATACTTCATAATGGTTTGTAATACAAATGTAAATCATCTTAGGAATATCCCTCGGGAGTGTTAAACTAGGTGCATAATAAGGCATTTTGTCGTGTAAGAGGATACCCCTGTTCATTCTCGAAACTCCTTGTTGTTGTTTTCACTCCAGGGTACATCTGTTCCAGAACCACATCCACATGTATTACCAAAACAGTGATTTATTGCATGGAAAACCTACATAATATCTACATTACAAATATTTTTGGATGTTTTTCAATATTAATCCTCAATGTCTATTTTTGGTAATGTTTCCTAACCAGAGTTTATATAAATCTAGATTCCATGGTTGTTGATAAACTTCTGTGATACCAACTGTAACACCCCAACCCCGGAAGCCTGGAGCTAGTGCATTATTTTAATAAATTGGCATAATTACAATGAATCAACTCCAAAATGACCAATCATTTTAGTTTTCATGGAAAATAGATGAACTTAAAAATAGAATTTCAAACATAAAATAAATTATAGATAATCCTCTGAGAATTATATATTTCTCAAATATATAACATTCACATAAATCATTATACACTACTTGACAACCTGGGGAAATAAAAACATAAGAAAAGGGGTGGGCTCATATGCTCAGTAAGGATAAACAATATAGCGGAAGCTATCATAAAAAGTCATCAACAATTATTGCAATTAATAAATTGAAATACAATCCCTTTAACCGTAAAATTCAGCATAATATGGAAAATATAAATCAAATAATTCCAGTTACTTATTCAAATGGAGATTATACTTGTATAATAATCACATCTAACATCAATAACTATTCTCATAGTGATGGAATGCACAATTCCGAACATCTTAACGACAATGTCAAGGAACCATGAAAAGATCATAAATATAAATTTTGTCAGGGCCCGGTGTGAAGACACAAGTTTGTCTCATGATACCTACTGATGCATCAAGAGGATATAGTAGGACACATCCATCACGTGCTATGTACAATACATTCATCATATAAAAAGGTTGATACATAAAATAAATAGTCATATTATAACTATCATAAAAAATATTAATACGTTAACTACAACTCATAAATGGTATAAAAATAACACATCTAGAGTCAAACATATCAATACCTATTCAATAATATATGGAAGATTTTATTATAATAAATCAACCATATTGAACAATAATATCCAGTAAAGGATGTTGACATAGTTCAAAATGATCAATAACACTATTTGAGAGAAATATCCCCTTTTAATGAAATCATTTGAAAGCCACATAATTTATAATGGATGTCAATTTAAAATAGATTTTTGAATAAAAGCTTCATATACCACTTTGAATCTTTTTTAAGGAATTAACATTTTAAAACAATCATTTCCATATAAATAAATCGTTAAAATCATTCTGACAACCTGGATATTAATTAGACAGATTTAGAAAATTTAATCATTAAAAATTTTAAAATGAAAATCTTGCTAAAGAGATCCTTCCAAAAAAACCATAAAATATTAATTTTGAAATCATTTTTATGGAATATGTACATGGATGATAAATGTGTCCCAGTAAATACATACATATAAAAAATCGTGGATAATAATGAGATTGAGGAATTAGCCCTTACCTTGTACTTTCCATTAGTCGAGGGTATCTTTAACCTCATGTATAATGACCCTAGTATGTTATTAAATTATAAAAGAACCATATTAATATTTATGATGTCATATATGATTCATTTGTGTCATTATTAAACCCATTTAATAATAATTTCTATGTTAAAGTAACATTTTTGTTAATAATTGCTTTCTTAATCGTACGTGTTTTAACTTGTTATTATTGATTGTATCACATAGATCATGGTTTAAATACTTTCAGAATATAAAACATGATTTATATATCATATATATTCAGAATATAATTATTTATAATAGATAGATATATGAAATTGAAACACTTTTCATGCAGAAAATATTTCGTACATACGCATAGACATTGCTTCCGTCTTCTTATCGAATAATATGTAAGTAAGTAAAATATATATATTTAGCTACATAAATATATATTATTATAGTAGATATATTTTTTCATATAACTCAGAGTTATTCAATATATATATATTACAAAAATTAATGAAGGGTGATAGTTGCATATGAATCTCATCGTGTCGTGGAGACGGTAAGTCGTATGTACACACGGGCGACAATATCATTCTAGTGATGGTGAAATGACATTTATTGGATTTTATATTACATATAAATAATATTTACCATGTAATATTTATTATTTATATTAATTATACTCATTATTATACCCATCCAAATAATGAAGTGTTGAATAAGAAAGTACTCCAGGATGTGGAGACGGTAAGCCTTACGTACAAACGTATGGTGACTTTGTCATTCATAGCACATATATAATAATGAATATGGTTGTAAAATATTTATAACAATATCTAATCATATAGAAGATAATTTATTTATTATTTTATTATTGTGACTACAATGAAATTGGATGTAGAAGAAGAAAAGAAACATTGAAAGATGTGATCAAAATAATTACCTTTTCATCAGGTGTTTCATTTTAATTTGAAAAAAAGGGCTCTGTAGGATGGATTTATTCTCAAGGGAAGTCCTGAAAGATGAAGTTAGGGAAGTTCGGATGTTATTTGAGCAGTGTTTGGAAAAGCCAAATGAAATTGGTGGTGTGAGTTTCAGAGAAGAGGAAGTGATCTTTTAATAAGAGACGTGAGGGGCACTTTGGGGAAATCTAGAAATATAAATTTATTATAAATTATTTTTCTATTTCTAATAGCTCCAAATTGATATATTTTGAGGTTAAGGAGGGCTGGGTTTAAATAATCTCAACCAGTAGGTGTTAGATATGTTTAGGTCACTATATTAACCTTATCTTTTAGATTAAACTCTTAATTAAATAGTTTAACTTTAACCTTGTTTTCTTGTATTTTTATATTATATGGCTAATAAACATATTATAAAATGTCAATAGAACCTAAGGTATTTAATTAATGACATATATATCATTATATAAGTCCTTTTTATGAATCATAGATTTTTGGAAATATTATATAATTTAATAATATATTTTTTGTTTCAAAAACTCATTATTGTCAATTTTGACACTATTTAGTATTTTTTAAGTCAAAATAACATAATTACATCGAAATAAATACATTTAATAAACCCTAAAAGGTCATATTAACCTAGAAAATTTATCTTTATAATCAAAAGTATTAACTTACATTTTTTTGGATATTCAAAAAATCCATCATTTTAACCTTTCATTAATAAGGTAATTAGTGCATCATCATTGTGTCATAAATTAATTTAATTATTAAATGTATAAAATTTATAAATAAATACCATGGTGTTGGAAATTGTTTTATCTATCTATTTAATATTTATAGTAGAATTTATCTTTTGTATAAATCTATATAAAAAATGGGTTAATTAATAAAATTTGAATTTAACACTTTTTACTCTTCATTAGATAAAATATATTAAATGTCCTAATATAACCCAAGTGAATCAAAAAAGATAATATTTTTGTCCTATTGTTTATTTCAGTCGAAAAAAACTTATCCAATATAATTATGACAAGTTTTTGGGTAATTTTATTTTATTATATTTTTCTTCAAACGTTAATTACCCTATTTACTTTTAAACGCAGTAAATAAAATTCATAAGTAACTATTACCCAAAAATTATTCTCATCCTATTGAACCACATTTTTCTTACTGATGCCAACCATTTCTGTTAGATTTTTGATATTCAATTCACAGAATTGGTATGATTACATTTTATGTAGATTTGCAAATGTTCCTAGAACGTGGGTAAAAGACATTAAAAAGTTCAATAAAATTATATATATTTAATATTATTATAAAATGGCTCTAATTAATTTATTTGTACTAATATTTGTATTAAGTATGTATTTTTATTATAAAATAAATTTAAATTAAATGTAATTATTTATATAAAAATTTCGATTTTTATGTACTATGAAATATTTTTCACTATTCATCAAAAATACAATGTTTTCAAAAAAATACAAAAAATTCATCCTCAGATAATTTTTAAATTATGAATTCAAGAATGAATTAGATTTCACCAAATTAAATGCATAGAAGTATCTAAAATTATGTTCAATATTGTTCGCAAAAGGACATAGAATGTAGTTATTTTAAGAAAATAGTCGTTCAAAATACAAAACTAATTTAAAAAAAATTTACATTTCATTATTAATATGTTTTATTTATATAATAACATTAAAAATATCATTTAGAATTTATTCTTTACTATTCATATCATAATATTTAATTGATAAATATATATATCGTTTATATAATTATAATACTAATGTATTATTTCACAGAAACTCAATCTTGCCTCTAACGCAAGCAATGTCGGCGTTGTGTGGAATATAAGCTATTAAATTATTTTAAAGAGATAACATTACATTAAATCTTTGGGTGTTAAATTCAATACTCATTTATTAATAATTCTTTATTAATATAATCATTTCTGAGTGTTAACTATTTTTTCATGTATATTTCAGCTTGGTATATCGGTCCTTGCGTCATTATCCTGGTCAAAACATATTTAAAATGTTAATAATGATATAAATTTCATATTTTTCCAATATATAAATATTTAGAATCATCTTTTAATTGATGATATAAAAGAATTAATAACATCTTTATGTTCATGTGGTAGTCTACACATACTCACATGCAATGTTATTATTTTTTTAATGAGGGGATGCATAAGGAGGTAAATGATATATTATATTTATAGAATAATAATTATTTCATAAATATCATATAAAATCATTAGTTCCATATTGTTAACCATCATGAAATATGGTGATGAAAAAAATGAATTACACTTCTGTATGGAGATGGTTAGTCGTATACATGTACATGAATTGTTTTCCCTTTTCATAGGATGGAAGATATATGGAAAAGGATTTTACCATAATAATAATAAATTAAATTTATATTTTTGATAATTAAATTATTATTTTAGTATAGTAAGAATGTATTTATATGAATTATCAGAAGAGATAAATTTGAATGAGTCATAAAAATGATTACCTCTAATTCGATAAACCTTATTTATATCCCTTCTTAAGAACACATTGAATGGTATTTTAAGAATTAAAATACATATGAATATATTTTATTAAAACATAAAAGATAATTTAGTAGTTTTATTTTGTATATTTGACTCATGGTGGTGTAAATAATACTGGATATGGGTGTCCTTTTATATGTTATGGGAGGTACACTTTTTGAAATTCATGAAATATAATAATATAATATGTTTCTAACACATGGAAAATGGTTCCAAAATGAATAGTATTAGAATATAAGGAAAAATACATTCTAAATATAATAATAAAATGAAATCTATAAAAGTATGGATTTCATTTTAAACCTTATATATTAGTTTGACCTGTTGGTTAACCAATTTTAACCTTAACCGTGGTAATGATTATTTCAATATTAAAGGGTTACAATTTTACTTATAAGGTGAAAATTATCTCATAAATGGTAAATATATGGTATTTTTTACCATTTATCATCCCACATGTCATCTTTCAATATTTTTATTATTTTCAAATAATTTAATAAAACATAAACTAACATAAGATATCATTAATTTCATGTTTTACACTATTCATTTAATTTGAAATTAAAGACTTAAATATGGTAATGTAATTTTAATATAATACATTTAACCAAAAAATTAATTTATTTTGAATTATAAAATTATTTTGGAACCATAATATATCCCAAATACATTACTTTTAATGATTTTAAAATTATTTACATTGAGTTATCCACTTCTTGAACAAACACTATATCAGCATTGCATAATCATTTATGGAAAATATTTCATCACTAGAAATTAAAAATAAAATAATATAATAAAAAATTAATTGATATTTAAAATAAATATCTACAAACAAATTTATTTTTTATCTATATCAAAAAATTATAATAGATATTAATATAAAAAATGTAACATTTATAACTATATCATTTACATAAAATTATATAAATTCTAAAATGAAAGTATAGTGGAAGAAAATAAAATATTTTTTACTAATGAATGGATATTGTATATGAAAACCCATAAAATTAAATAAATTCATGTTTTGTAGTTATTTTAATGTTTATCTAGTTGTTTTAATCTTATTTTACTTGTTTTACCCTTACCAACATGACAATGATTTACTATGGTTTCAATATAATATTACCAAAAATAAAAGCATAATATTTACCAAATTTTACCCATATTAATGAAAATATAGATTCAATTTTAAGGATTAAGTTTAAATAACTGTTGAAAATATATTTTAAGGTAAATGGTTAAAACACAACAAAAAACAGTCTTTAAAAAATGTGTTTTTAAGTCCAAAATTGACCTTCTACCAAAATATTTTATAATGATGATTCAAATTTAATTCATTAAATTATATATGATTAAATAAAGATTTTTTCCATTACGATAAAATTAAAATCATAATGGTACATTTCAATGAAAATAAATGACAATTTCAAAAAATCAGTATTTTTCACAATTCAATAGAAAATCATAATTTTTAGAAAAAAAAACACACTATGATAATATATATATAATGTTTTAAAAATTTATATTAATTTAAATAAAATTTATAAAAATAGAATAAATTATTTATAATTTTTATTCCCAAAAGGAAATAAAATGTATATTTGAAGAAAATATATTTTTGAAGCAAAAAATAACATTATTTAAAGTTTCCTATTTATTTATTATAAATTGGAAAATATATTTCCAATATATAAAATCATTATACATATATTTATTATACTTTTTTGACTATTCATACCACGAATCTGATAGCTAGTTTATAATTTTCACATTTAAATACTTATATTTTGATAGTACATCAGAATTATCTTAAAGCTCAGGGTTGCATGTTTAGAAAATGATAATCCATAGTGTTCTTTTTAAACTAATTTTTATTAGAAATACATTCCCCCCAACCAAATAAATTAAGTCGACAAAATTTCTATTTCATTAATCAAAGGTTAAATATTTTCAAATATATTTTTTTAAACCCATGTCAAACAAAGGAATAATAATACTTCCTTTGGAAATAAAAAGTAGATAATTTAATGGTTACATCAAATAACACATAACCAGGTTCAATGATAAGGATAAACTTGGTGGGTTGTTAAAAATATATACATGGAAAGAAAATATAAAATTCATGGATTTATAAAGAGTCATGGAGAATATTTCCATGATAATTTTAATGAACAAAAAACCATAAATTTTTTATGGGTGAAAATGTAGGAATTCATCAGAAATATAGGTAAAGGAATAATCTTTTTATTTTAAGATTCTTTTAATAATGGTGATGGATTATTTTACTATAAATATATAGAAAATAAGAACTTATAATTTTAAATTTGATATTTTCATTATTTTTTATGTGTAGTTCAGTGATTTAGTGACCATAAATTTATCATTTTGTTCTTAATTGCATCAATTTTGGATTTTAGTGATTTCATTAGAATAAATGTGAGTATTTATCAATTCTGAAATTTTAAATGTTTTATACCGCTTCTGTATTTCAAGAATAAAATTTTCAATATTTTTCCAAATAGAGTAATTGTATTTTTAGAATTCTTCTATTTATAGGATTCAACTTATTAAACTAGGTCAAGTGATAATTTGAAATCCATGTGACCCAAATAATTAAAATAATATGAAAAAATTATTGTTTTTGATATAGATGACCTTCTCTCATTATATTAGTCATATATCGGGATAAATTACAACAAATTTAGTGATTCGAAATGGATATAAAATAGAAGTCATAGGTGCACATCATGATTAAAATTTAGTGAAATGTCACTCATTAAGTAGTCCTATTCAGGTATCCATGGGGAAGAGGGTGAAGGTTCTATTTGGAAGGAAAAAGAGAGCATTATGAAATCAAGAATAACAATATTTACATGTCTAAAAAGATTTTAAATTTTTACTTTCTACAGCCAACTCAATTCCAAAAAATTCATAACAATTAACCTTAAATATTTTCAGCCATATTATGTGAATAAATAGAGAAAACCTATAATAGACAGATTTTAGATAAGAATTTCTTTACTCTTCTCTTTCTCTTTACCATGTTTTTTAATTGTTTCCTATAACACATTATTCTTAGATAACCATTACATTGAGAGTTAAAACTCTAAGTGATTTGGGAAGAGTCTGATTTTTATTTTTGTAATTATTGAGTTCAAGTACTTTTTGGGATAAAATATTATCTTCCTTCTGTGAAGTTGGTTTAAATATTCTAATACCAGTTTTTTCAACATGTATAATTTTGTTTGATTTTAGATTATATTTTTTAATTTCCTTGGTTGTTGATTATATTTTTTCTACACTAGGTTATGGTTTATATATGATGGATTTAACTAGGTATTAATAGTGAAGTGCTCAAAAATCTTCAGTATGTGTAAGAAGTGGTAATGGATATTCTTGATTATTTTGGATAAATAATACCCAATTGGGAATTGCCTAAGTCAATTGACTTTATTCTCTACAATGCCCTCAAAAAAATTGAAGGAGGGTAGATAATGCTGAGATTCTGAAAAGGTTTATTCTCATCGTCACTATTTGACCAGGGGTGTGAGAGAATGATATTATATAATCTCTCTTTAATCAGCCAAGATGAAGAGGATTGAATTACTTGGAACAAGGATAACATTGAAATTGGAAAACTAACCCCAACCTGATCACCCTTATAATATTAATTTGTCAAAAAAATTAATTATCAATCTATTTTTAGTCTCTTGTTTCATTTCATTCATTTGTTTTCAAAATACAAAAAATACGAAAACATCACTTTCTCTAATTTAAAGTGAAAAACTTGATATTTTTAATTCTCATCTCTCGAGATAATATTTCTTGACCTATGTAATAAATTTTAAATTTAGAAATAATAGTTTCTTACACACCCAAGGAAAGGATATATCAAAACATTTTTCCCTTTATAGGGATGTGCTTTTAGCAATATAATTTTAAATATCGAAACATTTTAAAATTGAATTTTTTTAATAAAATTTAAAGAACTCTGGTTTACCAAAAATATTGTGGTATTCTTTCTAAACAGATCTGGGGAGCTTGAAGCCAAATAAATATATAGGCGAAAGTCAAGTAGATCTTCCATGAACATAACAAGACCCTAAAATACAAGTTGTTGGTGGGATTTACTAGATAATTAACTAAAATTCAAGATTACTTAATAGAATTTTATCATAGAATGATCGTGGGAAAAAAATATTCTCCCATGTTTCCCTACATTTTTCTGAAGAAATTCCTTAGGTGAAACATCTATGGAAAGTGGATATAAATGGTATAAACGTATAGTTTCAATGGATTTAAGAGAATATATATGATTAAAATAGAAAGATTTAATAAAAACCCTATGAGTATCAATAGAAACAACAACATGAACTTGAGCTCGTGGTGGATGATATTTCCCCACTAATCTCTGAATTTGAAAAACCCAGGGAGGTAAAGTATGACATACTTAAATACCCATTCCACCTATATCAATAAATAATGAAGTATATTTACGATTAAAATTTCCTTATAATGTATATATGAGAGATCAATAATATTTGGATGATTTCAGTAATGAATATGAGTTGTAATATGATCTCTTCATCCATTATAATGTAAAATCATCAACACCATTATATCTCTATCTAGACATGGATGAGGAAAAAACCACCATAATGTATTAATTTTAATAAAATATCATGGATCCTAAATTACTATTTTTATCTAGTTGAATTTAACTTCAATAGTAACCTTCTAAAGATGAGGCATTTGGTGCATTTGAAGCCTAACCAACTCAGGGAGATTATCGTTTCATGAACTAATTCTCAACTAATTTTATTAAAACTGAATTGCGTATCACCACTCATAGTTTTAAATTTTCATATTTGACTAGTAATTGTATTTACGTATAGGATTAAGAAGAATAAAAATAAGATACAAATAATGAAGAACATATAGAGCTCCCAAACAATCTTGAACATTTATTGGAAGGATTTCATGATGAGTTCTATGTGGCTTTTCTGGAGGAATCTATGAAACATGCTACCTAAATTAAAGGGGATAATTTTTATACCGATTACATATGTTTATATTTTATTCAAATATAATTACACTATAAATTTCCCTTTAATTATTCAATTGATGAAGAACACATTAAGAAAGTACATTATAAAGAAGAATAGGTTGATAAAGTTGAATCCAAGAAAGAGGAGGACCCATTCACTGTCATACCACCACTAAGAAATATTTATATCATTTTCATGGTGATATATTTAGTTTAATATATCCATTGATACATCAATACTAATATGTAGAACTAGAGGCTATAAATACAAAGTGTAGGTGGTTAAATTAAATGAAACTTCACAAGCCATTAATTTTGGTATAACCCCTAAAATATCCCACCTAGAGGAAGTCAAACAAATGGTTCCACTTAAGGGGTTAATACATGATAAATATATATTTTATATCCCTTTAACATTCAATTTTTTTTTTATTTTTTTCAATAAATTTCATATTCTTTATTAACTTATTTTTCTTTTAGGGTTTCAATGGGAAACACTTAAGAGATTGATCAATGTTTCACTACCGATATGTTAGGATGCACCTCTCATTAACACATACATTATTTTTTAGAATAAATTAAAAAAAATTATTAAATTATGAATATACATCATTTCATTTTTTAAATAACATCATATATATGTGGGTTAGGGAACATTTTTAGTATCGTATTATTCATATTTTGCAAAAAGGTTTGTCTTTTTACAATTTTTTTTGTGTTTATTATTTAGTTTTTGGGTGTTGTTTAAACTTATCCATGAAAATGAAGATATATTTCATTTTTTGAAATTGATATGAATGATTAAACCATTTTATATCATGAAAGATAGATTATGTTAATCCATAAAAATAAATTTTCAGGTTAAAAATGTTGATAATTTCATGAAAAAACATCTGATTTTGAATATCATGCCACATCTCACTACCTTTATCATTCAAATAACCTTCCTCTGAGGATTATTAAACATTTTTATCGTATTATCTATATTAAAATCATTTCATTAGATAATTAATCCATGATTTATTTAACAATATTTTATTTATTTCTATCAAAACATTAGGGATTGAGGTACATTTTTTAAATGATTGAGGTATTTCATTGGTTTTAAAAGAACCCTTTTGAATAGAGACCATTTCTAGGTATTTCATGTACAAGAAATATTTGTTTGCTTTAGTATCCTTGAACAACATACTTGGATAGCCCCAATAAAAGACAATTATCCCTATACAACATGCTCTTGTGGTGAAATTGTATGATCTAGATGAACATAAGTGTAGGAGAAGCGATATTGTGGGGAACTACAATGTTTTTTATAATTTAGGATAAAAATAAATTGTTAAAGAGAATTTTTTTCTTAAAAAAAAGTTATTCTACTAAAATTTTGTTCAATCTATATATTTTCAAGAGTATAATTATAAAAAAATCAATTGATTTGAAGCTCTAGAAACAAACAATGATAAATATAGTTTGTAAATATTAAAAGATGAATTTGCATTAAATAGAAGGGATATAAAATCAAAACCACCACAATAAATTAAAATCATCCCCACTTCCTTTAAAAATCATGTTGTCCATAATTTGAAAATATGATCAAAAATTAAATTTTGTTTGAGGGATTTGAGTGGATATCATTTTTTCTACTAAAATAAGGAATTTTTGTTTTGTTCCAATTTTTGGTGGGTCAGTTTGCAATGGTTTTTTTCATGGAATTATAAACAGATAATGGATCTCACATCCCTAATGGATCGTAGGCCTTATTTAAAATTTATGGCCTTCATTGGGGAATATAACCCCTGAATTTTAAGAACCCACATTGGTCAAGATGACAGTAGGTTGGTCTCATCACACACTTTTATGGGGATATATTTCCTAATCTATGAATATATTATATATTTAATACATATTAATGAATTCCATTTAAATTAGAGATACAGATCCATTCAACACTAAATATTAAAAATAACTTAGGAATACAATTTTATAGGAATCCATCTATATGTATCTTTGTTTATACATCGGTGGTTACCATTTGTACATATCAAGGGTTCTGCATCTTAGTTATGTATATTTCATTAGGATACAAGTTCTAAGCCACATATTTAATGACTCTGGTACTGATTTCCATCAAGAGATATGTCAGTTGTTTTCATGTTGGAATCATACCCATGGTAGAGGATTCCTGTGTATCCTTATTAGAGGAATTAGAACCCATGTATTTCAGCACCGCTTAAAAGTATACATCATATCTTTTGGATTCATGTGACATGGAAGAAATAATTTAGTTTAATTAAATTTGAAGAAGAAATATAGCTGAAATGGTCTTAATAAAATTTAGTTTTCGATTTATTCTGAAATAACCATTTATTGTTTATTTGGTAGGGAATATGGCCCTATAATGAGATAGCCTACACTGAGGATTCGGGTAGAGGATGATGTGGTAATGAGGTCTTGAAAAGAATATAACCTTTTAGGAATTGTTTTGATATTAACCTACTAGGTATATGGCTGAAAAAATATTAGGGTGAGTTTAGGGTGTTGAGTTTTAACATCATGGGATTTCTATATATCATGTCTGGACAGAATTCAAAGCCCACAGAGTTCAAAGTGGTTGGGTTTTACACTAAGTAGGAGGCCCATTTTAGGGTATTTGATTTTTCTTGTGATATGATTACCACTAACCCCTATGCACACATGAGTCGTGCATAGTTTTATAAAAAAATGGAAGTGAAATATTTGAAATTTTGTAAAATACCATTCATCTTCTGTGGATGGGGTTGAGGGTATGGAAGGTGGGGGAATTTCCAACAAGAAATATTAACATCATACACTAGGAGTGATTGCCATGTAAGACACTTTATCCTCATTAAATGGTAAATGTGGGTGACATCATTACAGGAAATTGAGGAAGAAATACAATACTTGTATATTCACATCTCCTCTCTTGAAATAAAAACCCATGGTCAAGGATTATATATTCATATGGATATAAACTGATTCTATTCACATTTTAGGCAGTGTGCAGGGATGAACACCACTGCCAGATCTACTTCCATCATCTATTGATGTAGAATCCTCTTTATCATGAGAATTCATGATTGATAAGATGAGGGGCTGAGACACTATGTATGTTAAATATGGTGTGACCCCTTTTACCCTAGGAATGCATGATCAAGAGGACACATTGGTGTGTAATATTCCTTGATGATACAAGTCTGAGGGCCTCTGTGGAGGTATTGATTTATCCCCCCTCATATGAGTGTCCCAGAGAAAGTGGTTCCCTATTATTGATCATATGAGATAGGGTATAGAGGGTAATTATCTAAGGTGATACCTGGGCAAGATAGAGGGTTATTTGAAAAGATTATATCAGGAATTGTTTAGTTTACTTCACCTATGCATTCATTGGGTGGATTGGGAGGACCTCATAAAAGTGATTTCTGGATGATATTGTTTTTCACTTAATGTAGTTTTTCTTAGTTGAGTGGTACATGACCTTGACAGGGTAATGACTGGGAAATACTAATTCTTCAAGATGATTTTTGGGTGGGATGAAGGATCTCTCCTAAGATATACCTAGGTGAGTCATGCAGGATCTCACCAAGGTGATACATAGGTGAGTTAGGTGGGATATCTCTATGGAGATACCTAGGATATTATATTTGGAGATCTCTAAGGGCCTCTCAGGGTTCTCTATAAACTATCTCACAAAGTTCATTAGTTAGGGTGGGGTACATCGCCCTAGTAAGATAGGACTAGGTGAAAGTGGATCCTAATATAGGTCCTTAGTGTTTCGAACCTTTATGAACCATAATCCATATAATGTCATTAATTTTAATTTATTTTGAGTCTTAGATATCTTCTTGGATGTTTTTGGGGACATTGAATAAGGGCTAGGGTTAGAAGAACTTTGAGACTTCTCGTGGTCTTCTAGTCTTGTCAAATGGGGAGACCAAGGTTAATATTTATAGGAAATACTAGAACCCTAGGAAAAAGAATTTGTTTTCATTGGTCCCTCATGAATTTATATCATGATAATAGAACCAACATTACTATTCTCTTATAGGTTAGAGACTCTCAAGTCTGGGCGTGTTGGTTGGAACTATGCGATGTCCACTCAGGAAAACACAGAGGACTCAAGGGATGTTGTTCACCATTCATTCCATTTCCTCCTCTCAATAATTAAGTTGTTATAATTTTAATTTCATCATCCTTATGTTAAAACATGAGTGTCAACCCCCATAACCTAAGGATTGGTTCAAATAAAAATTGGATATGCTCCGAAGGTAAATAGAAAGAAATATGAAGTTGAAAAATCTATTGTTCATTGGACTTAACATGTTCATATGCATTTCATCTTGTTCTTGGAAAACATCATGATTTTTATATATTATAATAGATAAATAAATGTATGATCTATTTAGGTTGGCCTTGTAGGTATTCTACAATTGTTTGTCACATAGGTCAACCATAAAATTACCAACACATCTATAAATAAGATTTCATATCAAGCGGTCCTCCTCAATCACAAAGTTTGGTATCTTAGATGTTCTCTTCATAATAATCATTCATGTTATTCATTATATCATGTCTTCTACACACATATTCATCATGTATACATGTTATTACTTCACCTTCATGAGTCATTTCATCATCATATATTTCCCAAGGCATCTCTGTGTAGTCACATGGGTGAGGTGACTGACGGAAGGTCAGCTGCTTGAGGTGGAAGGTATAAGGTATTTACATTGTGAAAATTTTCCCATTGAATATTTAAAACTAAAACCTAACTATAATTAAAATATTTGTGTTTATTTTTACATTTTCAATAAACTCACAATTAGTTCACATTTTTTATGCACAAGCTCTTACATGTATTAAAGAGTTGCTGGATATTGTTGCACCAACATATCAGAGATCATATGATACCATTATTCTGAATCTTGTGAAATATTTGAAGAATCATCATTTTGAATATCCTTAGAGTGTCCTAATAAAATTTTATAAATATAGACTTATGGGTGATTTTCTCATCAAGAGGATGATAGATTTCCTAAAAAATCTTTTTTTATGTAATATAAAAACATTGACACTGCCAAACATTCTGCCAAGGGAGTTCATATCATAGAAGAAATAAATCCCACAAGGTGCGTTATTATATACTTTTTAAATAATAAAAATTTATAATCCCATTTTTCGGAGCCAAATTCCCAGTGATACACATCCATTTTTTTCAATTGATGAAATATAAATCAAAGGGTTGGAAGTATGATTGGGGCTTTCGTACTGGAGGAAGGGTTTAGCCTGAATGGATGTGGGCCTGTTGGGTGTGCAATACGTGTGTAGATTTGGAATATATGATTAAGGATATTTTTATTTATTATGTAATTTTTATGGTGAAAATATATGTGTATAAAATATCTGATATTATCTCAATATTGATATTTCATTGGATCCTAAAGACCAATACGTTTTACCTGAATCATAGAGAGATTGGAAATAGTTTTTGAAATTTTTACGATATTTCCAGAGAAACTATTTTGGGATAAATTTATGATGAATTAATTCCTGCAACGAAGTTATGGGGTGATCCTAAAATAACACTGAATCTATCCCATGAATTATTATAAATGGATTTGGAGTTTAGAAATAAAGACACCCACCTTAGGGGAAATGTTCATACAAAGTCATTGAATAACATTTTCCAAGATCCTAAATGGAAGGGGGGGTTCCCACATGTAAATTTCCAATAGGATGTATGATATTTGAGAAATGAGGATTCCCACAAAAGTATTCGCCAATTATGGAGCTTGTCCAATACACCTCATTGGGGTATTCCATGAAAACCAAAAAAATCCATGGTCTGCCTTGTTGGTTATCTAGCTATGTGGATAATAATTTTTATGTTCTCAATGTGAGAGTATAGTGGTGGAGTCAGGAACATTTTTCATGTAACATAATCTAGAAGGAGAGAACATATTATTTTCATATCCTACTCTAGTGAGGATCCACAAGTGTTTTCTACATGTGTATATATGGAAGGCCACCAAAAGTATTTTAGAGTTATTCCACATGTTATGGGGGTTGATTATGTAACATTTAATGTCCTATGAGATATTTATAAGTGTCAAAATTCATGGATGTTGGATTGAGAACTATTTCCAATATATATTTGGTATTTGGCCCCTGAACATGATATATGTTATAGCCTCTAAGATAATGAACATAACTAATGATTTTAAATTCCATCCGTATAGTGATCCACTTACTATAATGATCACTGAAAATGGAATTGATAGATATAGGCTCATTTCATACATGATGTATTTTAGATACTACATTTTTTTTATGATGTTTCACTGTGAAATTATCTGTGATGATTATGTTACCTATAGATTTTCTGGAAAATTTAAATTTCATATATAACCTACTATATCTCCCCCTATGGATGTTCAATCGAAGAATCATCAGAAGGGATATAAGTAACTCTATGTTCTCATTTCATACAAAATATCATGTGAATCGAATGATATCCCATCACAAAATAACCCCATTAGGTTCACTTGTCATTATGATATCTCATGGATTTCCACGTATCCCGAATGGGTGTTGGTGAAAGCCGTATCTTGAGTTCATGAAATTATTTATAAATGAAATTAATTGGTAAATTAAACCCATTTTATGAGTGATAGTGATTAGATTCCTCTATGGCCCTGATCTTGAGCTTCATGGGGAGCCAGAATTGAAAAGACTGTTACCCTATTTGAGCTGAATCAAGTCCATCCATCACCATCAAGAGATGGATCAGGTTATGGTTTCTTAGCCTCCTTCCAAATATAATAGCCCTAGAAAATCCATTAGATCTAGGGGTGTGTCGTATATTTCAATGTCATTTATGGTGAAATTGGACTATGTGTAGCCCGAGGTAGTTTTGTTCTTATAAGACAATCCTTCTAATGCCAAGGACTCATGGTCATTTCGTCACACTAGCATATAGATCTTATAGAATGGGGACTTTTAAACACCCCCTAACATCCACTACAATAGAAACCCTATTGTTACTAGAAGTATTTCTAGGATATATGGATGCATATATATTCCACTAATGATTGGATCCTGGATACAAATTGAGTGTATGATATGATAGACCAGGGTGACATTGATGGAGTGGATGATCAATCTACCGATGAATAGGTTGAACTCAACAATGATGATGATGTATGTTTCCACCCATCCCTTCCTTTTAATTACCATTCCAATTTTAAGGGTATTTTATAAATAAGTACAGAACTATGATTCGTAGAGGGAGGAAAAAGATACCCTAGTGTTTGAGTCACCGTGATATGGTTTGACCAGTACCCCTATCAAAACTGAGGGGTTCACTCCTGATTCAGTGGAATCATTCCTGGTTCAATGAATCATGGGGGATTATATTATAATAGGAGGTCCTTACAATCATCCCCCATCACCCATATTTGATGAAACGAGTGTTAGACTCACTCTTTCTCATGTGGAGAAACAACATAAAATAATAAACCTGACCAAGCACATTGCTATTAATTGTAATTTTCTACAATCCCATTTGATATAACATGTCTAGATTATACATTTAATCATTCTTGTGAATTGAAGAATCTGATTCACTATATTTTCTCTAGGTACATATAGATGATCCTCTAAGAAATAAAGAGGGTACTACAGATGAAATATGGATCCTTGTTAGTGAGTATGTCCCCTTAGAGGGAGAAGTGTAAAAGGAAAAGTCTGCATGTAATCATTCCACTTCAGAGGGAATGAATAATCCTAGTAATGTACAGTATGCATTATATGGTGTTATGTTGTCACCACTGACTCTTTCTCCTCACAATATTTTAGATCCCCCGCATGAGCTTGGGGATCCTTCAACAACCACCCCTGGTCTTGTGAGTATATCACTTGTGGTTGATTAGGATCTTTGGTCATATGGTGAAGGTACATGTGATAACCCTGATTTATCAAGGCCAAAAATGGCAGTGCCTAATAACAAGTTGATGAATGAAATTGATGGTGGAGAAAATTTCTGTCCAGATACTTGTATCTTAGATACCCCTATTGGTGAAGATTTTGTCAGATGTGAGGAATTATATAATGAACTAAAAGAGTATGAAGATGTTACATTACCTCCTATTTGGTGGTTTTCAGGGACATTTATGGGGAATTTGACAGACACGTTTATTATACTTTTTATATTTTCACATACAAAATACCTCTCTATGTCTATTACATTAAATAAATGACATTTACTTTTTCAGATTTTTCTCTAGAAAACATTTCCAAGGCGATCCATGACTATAGACCCAAGGTTCTTCATACTCCCATTGTGGATTGAGTTCTAGGTGAAGTTCTTAAAGCAGTGGATTCTAACAAGCCTTCCAATGAAGGTCCAGATCAAATATAGGATGATAATTCTTATCATGAGATATTTAACCAAACCATAGAGGCTTGGGATACTAGGGAGGAATCCAAAAAAATAACTTATCCATCAATGAGTGGCTGTCATCAATCTCTTAGATCACTTTTTTAACATTATCTTTATATACATACAATTTCGATGATTAATTTCATTCATCTATTAATGACATCATCCCCAATGGTAAAACATGAAGGATAAGACTCTACAAAAACTTGACAAAATTCTTAAGGAAGATGAGATGTTACTCTATGAAGGATAAATCAAGCCTCTTATATAAGCGAGTTATTCATAGAGTAAAAATCTCCTCCTGAGACACGCACTTCAAAAAACCAGGTGGCTCAGGATTCTCTTTGTAACGCCCCGACCCCAGATACCCAGATTCAGTGCATTATTTCGTGTCATTGGCATGATCACAAAAGATCAATTCCCGAAAGGCCGATTATTTTAGTAGCCTTGGAAACACTTGATATATTCACAAGTCTTACATTACATCATAAAGTGAAAAAAAAAACTACCACAACATCTTCTATTCATATCCCCTGAAACTATCCCTATAGGTCATTCATAAAATACTTTTTCACATCCTGGGAAAAATAAAACATTGAAAGGGGTGAGCTCATATTGTCAGTAATGATAACAATATAGAGGAAACTATCATAAATAAACATGAACATTTAAGGAAATGTATAACTAAAACAAAAGTCTTTTTAACTTGAACTGAAGCATAATATATCATAGATAAAATGAAATTATGCCATTTACTTATTCACATGTATATTCTACTAGTCGAATAATCACATGAAATATCAATAACCACTTTCGTAATAATGGAATGCATAATGCCAGATTATCATAACCACATAGTCAAGGCCTTGTTCCAATAATACAAATAAGATTTTGTCAAGGCCTTATGCCAAGACACTAGTTTGTCTCAAGAGAACTACTAATGCATTGAGGAGCTATAGTGGGCTCCACCCATCACATACTAGGTCCAATTCATTACCCATATGAATAGTTTTAAACATAACATAAACATTCATATTAAAACGATCATATGAAATGTCAATACTTTCTCCATAAACCATGAATGGTATCAAAATAGCACATCCACAGTCAAACATAACTCATTCAAAAAAATATGAAAGATTGTATTGTAATATATTGACCTCAATCAAGAATAATGGAGGATGTTTACATAGATGAAAATAATCATCAAAACTACGTGAGGGAAATACCCCCCTTTTTCTTGAAAACATTTAAAAGTCACACTACTTGTCATGATGCTGTTTTAGAAATAGATTTTTGAATCATAGTGCCCCATAACACATTGAAACATTTAAAAGGAATTATAATTTTAAAACTTTAATGTCCATATGAATAAATCCTTAAAACCATTTTGAAAACATGTACATTTAAGAGAATGATTTAGAATAATAAATATTTAAAACATTTTAAAATTATATTTTAGTTAGAGTTCCTAACCAAATGAGAGACACTTGAATACAAATAATTGAGGTAATAGAAAATTTGTAATATCCTGAGAATAAATGGATTCATGATATACTATTTCGAAGTACATTATATACACCATATAAAAGTGATTTGTTGTATAAAAACAAAGGAGTCTCAATGGAATGTAAATTGAGATAAAATCTCTCATAGATAATGTATCCTTAGGTTAAGGATAAATCAACGACATAATTATGTGTGACAAATATAAATACACTCAATATGATTGGATATTTAGTGTAAACAAATCAAAGGACATTCACACATATTCTTGTAAAAACAACACTAATGAATTAGATGTTTAACTCAATAAATGGATATTGAGATAAAATTACTCTTATCAATTTCATATCAATGACTTGAGAATTTATCAATGCAGTGATTATGTGTATAAAATGTATATCCACAGAGAGGGAAGTGTAAATTTTTACATAAGAAAATAAATAGTGATTCCACACATAATATGGGAGTAAAATTATCAATGAAGTATGCATAAATCCAAATGAGTGGAAATTTGAATTTCAAATTTCATTATTGATTCGGTAACTTAAGAAACATACATCCATGAAAGAAGGATCATACAATGATGATGTAAATATCTATAAATTAAGGTATATTAAACAATGAATATAATAATGGGTAGTACACACACCACATGGAATAAATAAGTGGTGAATAATTGAAATGTCATGGAAATAAATGTGATATAATAAACCCCTTACTTTTTACCTTTTCCTTGGTCGAAGGTAGGTTAACCTCTTTTTACTTTCTCCTTGGTCGAGGGTAAGTTAACCTCCTCTTCTTCGGGTTCTTTCTTTTGATTTGATCAAAAGAGCTCCTTAAGTTGGATTTTTGACCAAAGTAGGGCCTCTATGATGAAGTGAGGGAAGTTTAGAGGATATTTGGGTAGGTTTTGGCCAAGACAAATGGATTTGAAGGTGTAAATTAGGGAGAAGAGGGGGGTTCCCTTTTATAAGAGGGGTGAGGGGCACCTTTGGAAAATATAGAAATATTATTTTATAATAAATTTATATTTTCTTTCTAATGGATCCAAACTGATTTATTTAAAGGATAAGTTAGGGATGGGTCAAAAAAATTCAACCAGTAGGTTTTAGACAGGTTTGGGTCACATTATTAACCTTATCTTTTAGTTTAAACTCTTAGTTAATTAGTTTGACATTTACCATGTCTCTTTTTATTTTTATATTATATGGTAATAACATACTATAAACTTCCAAGAGACCCCCAAGTGGTTCACTAATGATACAAATATCATTATATAAGTCATTTGGCCAAACCTTAGATTTTTAGGAATATTATTTCAATTTATAATATAGTATTTGTTTTAAAAACTCCTTTATGTCAATTTTGACACTATTTAATAATTGATTTTTGTTAAAATCATAAAAACATTATTACTTCGAAACAAATTCATTTAAGAAATACTTACATGTCATATTAACCAATAAAATTTTCGTATGTCATCAAAACATTCATATTATATTTATTTTAACATTTATAATACTAAATATTTGATTCTTTCATTAATAAGGAAAATACTAAATCATTATTGTGTCATATAAAAATTTAATTATTCAATGTCTAAAAATTACAAAAAATTCCATTATGTATTAAATCTTTTTATATTTATAAGGAATATTTATAGTCGAAAATATAACATATATAACCCTATGAAAATGTTTTTTTCTAAAATATATATTCTTATGTCATTTTTTGTATTTATATTACCTTAATTAATATAAAGTGTTATTTTCACTTACAAGTGGATCCATGGGGCCCCAAAATTTACCCAAAGATACCCATGGTCGGATAGGTTTCAAAAAATAGGGTTAGAACATGTTTTAGGGTAATTTATTATTATTATAATATTATTTTTTACACTTATTTACCTGATTTACCCTTTAACCATTATAAATAAAATATTTACCGAAGAAATTATTCATATTGTCTAGAAATAAAAGCTACCTATTTACACAATTTGGACCTCCTGATTCTAAATATGGATTCCATTTTTCTAAATTCAAAACACAGAAGTGGCAGAAATTAATTTAAAATTAATTCCCCTTGTCAAAACAAAAAGCCTATTTTAAGAAATAATAACTTTCAATGGATTGGCACTTCCTTATGTATAGTTTAAATTTGAAATTATTTCCAATGACAAAAATTGTATTAAATGGTAAAAATATATTCTATATATACTTTATAACCACTCAAATTCATTATTTATCACTATTAATTAATTCGATTAAAAAAGTTATTTTTAATTAAAATTTAGTAATTTTCACTATTAATCAAAATATGAAAGTTATCGGAAAATTACCGGAAACTCAACCTAAGCTAATTTTGATATTCCAAATCCAAAAATGAATCCCATTTTGAATGATAAAATGTATAAAATTTTAAAAAGTGGGTATTACTATTCATTATAGCTAGTTTGATTGGTTGTGGTGTGTTAGAATCTCGACGTTGCGTACAATGCAAGCTATTGCATTATTCAAAGGGAAACGTACTGTCGAAGCATGGGGTGTTACACTCATCAGTTATATCATTGGTTAATATGTAATTATATATTAAAGTTTTCTTGAAGACACCTATGGAATATTTAACCACACAACTTCATCAGTTTCATATAATGTTCATTATGTCGGGGTATGGATGATCGACTATATTATGATCCACTATTCTTTGAATGAAATTGTTCTCTGATGAGAGTAGGAACTTGAGTAAAAATAAATCCTCACCAAAGAAAAAATAATTCATTAATTGGATGATCTTTGAGATCTATTCTCCTAGAAATTTCTCCATCTTGACAAAAGTTTAGAGGAGTGAAATAAATGGCTAGAAAAGAAATCCCTTCAAAGATTACTTCACTAACAAGAGATGGATACCACATGGGGGAGATTATATAATATCTCCATTTACTAGAAGAGATTATGGATGTGGGAATTATTAACATTATAATAACAATGGAGGTGTTCCACCTTGTTGAGGAGGTTGAGACTACCTAGATAATTACAATTTTATAGGATTTTGATAAAGTTAGAGAGACCCTCCAACAATTCAATAGTTGTGTAAATGGATGTCATAAATTCTAATAGAGATATTCCAACATGTGTACACATATATGAAATTTTCTCTAGGAATGAAAAACAATCACCTCAACTATCTATGTATTTGCCCTTATTTTCCATGAAAATATGATAACACTTAAGCCATCCTACTTAACTGAATGTCCTTGTTTCAATGTGTTGTATTTATAATGGTAGGAATATGAATATTCTCAATGTTTTACCCAGGTCTTGGGACCCTTTCTTCATATTCCAGCTATTTTAGGGCCACATGAAAATCCCTAAAAACATTGTGTTTTTGCATAATTACTCTAATTTTTACCTAAGTCAGTTATAATGATGGCTTAGAATGAATGAAGTGAATTTTTCAATTGGCTACCTTTTAAAGGGTTTCAACATAAAAAGTCTCATGTTTTTTATTTCAACTGATTACTTGCCTAAATCATGTGAAGTGGATATTTAGAAAGCTGAAACTCAAGTCTTGGCCACATTTACCATTGTAGGTTTCCATCTTGGAAGTCGTTCTCTATTTGATTGCTAGTTTAAGGTCTTACAAGTATGTCCAATGTAATATATGTTATAGGTCAAACAACATTTAACATTAGTAATGGAGATAATGAACCATGTAGTTATTTTAGGCCAGGAATGCCCCACCACCTTCTAAACATGTTGAGGGGAATTTTTATGTCATGATATGGGAATTTTTTAACCTAAAGTTATGACATTGGGAAACTAGTAAATGAGTGATCAGATACCCTATTTGAAAAAGGGAATCCAATTTCTATGTTATTGGGGAATACAAGGGTAAGAGGATATTCTCATCAAGATGAAAATTTCATTGATTTTAGGCCATATTTTGAGGATTATTATGAAAATATGTGTTTTTTCTTCTTATACATATACAAAACAAAGGTTTCCTTCAGAGTTGGACGCCCTTATTAATGATGTACATATGAGGATCTTGATTGTTGGATTTTCCATAAACAATTATGAGTGTTTTTGGAAAGGAATGTGTTCGAGGTTGATGGAAACATTTATATTGGAATTATACATGGATGTTGGAAATGGATTTTACTCAAATAACATGTTTTTTAATGAATGGAATCACATAATAATTCCTAGAATGGATTAGTACCATGCGTGGGAGTGAATGAGAATAATATTTTTCCATAGTGGTTAGGCATATAATGAGAGATCCAGGTGTCACTATATATCCCATTGGAATGAGAATCAAGACACACATAGTTCTAATATAATGGCACGATAGGATACCATCACATGGAGTGGTGGTAATCATAGGTGTGGGTCACATCAATGAATAGTTTTATATCATATGATATATATGTGGACCAAAATGTTTAATATCATGTGATTAAAATTTTTTTTATAATTTAACATCATGAAATAATGAAATCTTGTCTGGCTTTTATGGTCTTGCATCCAAGAACATCCATTTCATAGTGATCTAGCCAAGAATTCAACAACATGTTCAATGAAAGAAGAGGAAAGGTTATAAGAAACTTCCTATAAGTTCTTGGATCTAATGGACTGGGATGATATTAGAATGTTAGCAAAGACCACATACCATGATTAAAAATTAGATTCGATTATGATGTCATCAATGAGTATGGAGATAAGATAATTTTTTCCTGAGGTTGGAAATAATTTTGGTTGATAGTCCGTATTTGGATGTGAATTATGAAAGGACTAGTTTTGAGGTGTTTTTGCCTAATAAAAAAATCGTATAATTCATTATTGGATTATATTATTACTGATAGAAAGAGGATGTTTATGGGAATTTGTGTCTTCTACGTAATGATGTGTGATTTTTGAAACAAACATGACAGTGTAAGAAGGGTGCATTTATGCCGAAATAGATAAGGGACTAATAAGATGTTATCTATATAGGTATGAATCATATGTAATGAAGGAAACATTTGTGACTAGACCATGTATATTATATTCAAGTATCACTACATATCCTATGGAAATATAAATCTGGATATGTGTGGTTCTGCAAAAAGTTCTCTATACAAGTCTAGTCTGTATGCAGGGAGCGGAATTTTTTTCGAATAAGCATTCCTGAATGAAATGAGTACCCTCCAATGGATCATCATGTATATATCTTGATCATACACATGAGAGGGGGGACTAATGTTTTTCCACAAATATTTTTGGAAGTGTAATCTGAGAAACCCTATGTACCTTATAAGGATGAGAATCAAACCACAAGTAGTTATATGATATTGGTTTAGTAGGGGAACAATGTAGGTAATCGTTGTTCTCTTAGGTGAGGGCCACACAAATGGATATTTTAACATCATATGAATGCGATTTCAATAATTAATTTTTAAAGAATAAGGAAATGACTTAGGTTACCCATTATAAATAAGAGGTATTAGTCCTAGCATTACACAAACACTTTTAGAATGATGTACATATTGTACAAAATCATAGTGTTTGGACTATGGAGTAAAATGAACATGTGAGGAGGCCCTTACTAATATTCCTAATACAAAATGAGCTATTCTCAGGGTGAGAGACTACGAATGGTTATGGATTAACTAATATCATGAGGTGATTCAATGAAATATAATGCAATAACTAATTAACTCTATTGGGTATGTAGTGGATTTATCAAAAGGTAAGGAGGAATCTGATATGGATGAATGAAATGTAGTTATAAATTATAAAGGAAAATCATGATCAGGTTCATAATTTGTGGTTTTATCTGAGATAGATGTTCTGGGCATCGCTATATATTCTGTGGAAATATAAACGAAGACATATAAAGTTTTTGCTAAATATTAGATGCACTAATCTGAATCATATGCAGGGAATGGGAGAAAATTTATCAAATTTAATCAAGACTATGATTTAGGATCTGATAATCACTCTATATATCATCAAAGATAGAATCATTCCACATGTATTTCAAAGTATTCAATGTAGTTTAACATCATGGGGAAAGGATGTAGGTTCCATGGATGTACTGACAACATAAGACATGGGTATTATGGATTAAAAGACACCTAGCTGTTTGGGAAATCATCTCATAAGAAGATTTTTCTATGAGTTCAATAAATCATCTCATAATAAGAGTTTCCCATGCTCATTACATGAGGATTCCTACGTTTTTAACCCATGGAATCCTATTCTCGTTTCATTGATTAAGACTATGTTTCTGGAAATTCTATGAATACGTCGTTGTACAATTTACATCTTAAAAATAAGACAATATGGTTCATGCCATTTAGGGTCACAAGATAAGGACCACTCTCTGATCTCTAATATCGTGTAGTAAGGTTCGATGGTGTCTTGTAATTTTGGATCATAAAAATAGAAACATTCATCATTAATCAAATGAAATATTTCTTTAGAAATATTTCATTGGTAGTGACCATAGTACACTCATCATCCACAGTGATTAATGTATATACTCCATTTTAATAGATAATGTGTATAGGAAAAGTTCTGTCCCGTTTTGTTTCAAGCTGATGTGGTTTATTCCTATATATCATCATGGACCTGAGGACCAAAACAAGTTCCCCTTGTATGAATGACTGAATGTATACATTCTGATTGAATGATCGAGCTACTTGGTTTTGGTGAACCTCTAAATAATTAAAGGTGCGTGGTATATTTTCATCAAGCCCTTCAATTTGTACAAACACTTATAACATTGCAAGTATGTTTAAAAATGATTGGAAATGAAAATTCTCATTGAAAGAAATTTTAATTATATAGGAAATTATTTTTCCCATATAACAATGAGTATGAGGTCACCTGAAAAGTAGTACAGATTGTGGTATGATAGGCCCACAAGACATTTATAAGATTTGGTTTACTATTTCTTATAATTGTCTAGAATTGTATAGGATATGTTAAATAGGGTTTAGTTGAATGCCTCTGTATTTTCCATTTGTCTCTATATGATAACAAGATGAATGGTTGTACTTAATGTTATATTCCAGGAACTAACTCTTCAATTTAGAAGAATATAATCAGTTTCCATTGTCCACCAATATTGAATGAGGGACACTAAACCTATTAATAATATCAGACATCATGAAATTTATGTTGATTTTTGTGCCAAATTCTTTGAGGGGTATTTCTTCATCTCATTTTGGTAAGAACGTGGTAGAAGTAATGATATATTTTAATTTCTTTGATATAGTGGGTGGTTATGGTCTGACAGCATACATTACCTATACAGTGAATGGCTATGAGTGTTTAGAAATGTGCAAGAACTTCATGGATTGATGGATGAAACTGGCATTCCCATGTTAGTGATGAGACTTTTTGGTGAATTTTCTACAATCTTGCATCATCGAATGCCAAAAATATCTGATCCATATAATTTAGTGAGAATTCTTCATCCCCTACTAATTAGGTCCAAAGGAATAGACATAGACTTCCCAAATTATGGAGAGAGTTTCCTCTCAAAAAATTCATATGAGGGGGATTTCTCTAAAGCCTTGTTTTTGGAGGACCCTTTGATGATTTTCTGTCATAGGCAATGAAATTAATTTCTCACAATCAGATATTCTCTTTTATAGATCTACCTGATGGAAGAGTCCGTCTTTGGAAATAATCTAGGATGTGCATCATCAAACCATGCATTAGATTATCTGGTTCAAGGTTTTAATTTACCATGTTGGTCTCTTCCATTATTCTATGAGAAAATAGTGATATCATTCTGTGATGTGAAATGATGATAATTATTTTTTCCCTATATAGATCTTCAAACTTTGTAGCTATACTTTGTAGGGAATCTACCTTAGCATTATTTAAGTGTGGTATTTGAGTGAATGTTGTATATATGGGGAATTAATGCATGAAACCTCATATGTAGTCAAGACTGATGATAAGATGTTATTTTTTTGATTGAATAATCATGATTGACTTGTTTTATTACCAACCATGAAAAACATTTGAAATTCATATGGGTTACCAAAATTTTCAGTGCATATTTGATGCCTATAATGAGGGCTTGGTACTCTTCTTCATTATTGGTGAATCCATATGACAATAGGATGGAATAGGGAATGACATCCTTTACTAGAAATATAAAATTAACTCTCAACCTGACTTTATTGATATTTTGTTCTTTCCTCCACTTTCTTTCTCGAATCATGGAAACATTATCAAAATTAATTTCCCATGTATTTGTGGAGTGTTATACAAAGAATATTTCTTCATCAGGAAGTTTAGTATTAATATGAATTTCATCTAAAGAAGAATGCTTTATGAAGGAATATACCAATGATATCCCCTTTATTGAATTTTGTGGTATGAACTGGATGTCAAATAACTATTAGGACTACACACCATGCCGAATATTTGGTAAACATGGTTCGGATGAGGATATACATAACTGGGTTAGTTCGAGGGGCCAAATGGATATTTCTATATTTCAAGTAGTTCCTCATCTTCTAAATAAAAACTATTTAGGGAAAATATTTCTTCTTAATATTGGAAAAAAATTATCAGTATTTAGCATGGTCTAGATGAGGTATAAAAGCATTTTTTTTATTTTTAGCATCCTTTTTTGTGCAAGGAAAGAACCCAGTGATCACTCTATTAGTATCACCAATAAGATGAGAATATTTACTTGAATTGGTGGAATCTAAACTTTTGAACTCAGAAAATACTTATTGGTAATATAGAATACTTCTTGACATTTATCATCCTACTTATATGTGACCCCTATTTTCATCATATTATTGCAGAGAAATCACATTCCAAGTGTATTTTCTATCAAGCATGAGAAATAGGAATGCAATACTTGTATTTATCTTAACTATTTGAGGTTTTGGTGAGGTAATTTATCATGGATATCCTTTTTCGTTTCAGGGTTGACCTTGATGGAAGAATGGAATACTATAAGGCCGTGAAAATTTCCCATGGTTTCACCAAAAACACATTTCAGGGGGTTCATTTTCTAGATATATTGTGGGAGTTTATTGAAAACCATTCCATGTTCAGAAATATAGTCCTGATTTCGCAGAAATTTCACCCCCATATCATTGACATAAAACTCTAATAATATTCCTATAAAGAGTTTAAATATACAGTGTATGGAACACTGGTGTATAGTGCGAGAATCTTTCAGATTGAATGGAATAACTTGATAGAAATATAATAATTGAGGTTTTCTAATGGTAGTGGATTATTCATCTTCAGGGTCTATCCAAATTTTGTTAAATCTTTAATAGTTATTCATGAATATCATGGAAGATAGATATTTCTTTAATCAAATGTTCTATAAATGGGATGATAAATTCATCTTTCTGAAGTCTCTTTTGATGTATGTGAAGTCAATGCACACTCTGGTTGATCTATTCTTCTTATTGATAGGGGATATATTGGTAAGACATTTTGGGTATTTATCTTCTGGATATAAGTTGTCTCTGATGATCTTGTAAACATTGACTTCGTCTTTAGAAACATGGGTTAAATGTGTTTTTCTATTTGTCTTTGTGTAACCACAATAATCTTTTATTAGACCTCGATAGTGGTTGTCCACATTAGGCCAAGAACTCAATTCTTCTAGTAAATTTTTATGGTTAATGCTTGATTTTTCTTTATGAAAAGGGTATATGAATCCTTTTATTCAAAGTGAAAAACCACACCGATCATCATAGATTTTGGATTTTTTCCCATTTTTAAACATTGGAGATCATCGACACTGTTTGAGACACCCTCCTAAAATGCAGGATAAACCCCTTTGAGGCCATAATCTTCTTCATTTTTCCCCTCTTCTTCTATTTCTTCATTCATGAACATCTTGAGATATATGAGTGATGTATGGTAATCTTTATAGTTAGTTTAATAATTTATACTCTATGATTTAGTGGTAAGAAAATATATATTCCCTAGTAGGGATGTGATAATTCTTTCATTTTCAGCTGATGATGTTGGGTTATGCTAAATTCCTATTGATAAAGAGAGGTAATTTTGACCTAAATCATCAATACTGATAGGAAGATCCATGACTTCTTTAGCATGTATAGGTTCAACTGATATAACTAATATCTTAATAGTATGTGATTACATATCCAATTATGAACTAATATCTTGGATTTGGTTGATTGGTAGCATATATTCATCACTGAGATCCTTGAATGGTTGGTTGGGTTTAGTCATAGGCAATTTGGGGAGATAACATATGAAAAATCATTGGTCATGTGTTTCTTCCCTTCTTTCCAATAAAATCATGCTACAATTTATTGGGGCTCACAAGATTTACACATTTATTTATTACCATATAATATTCCGCATTACCAATTGATGTTGTACATTAGACATCAGTGATATAATGAAGGTATTATTTCATGTTAGTGAAACCATGGTATTCTAAGATAGACATTGAAAGCTATATCTTTTTTAGTGACCATGAATATATAATTTTACACTAGGTCACTAAATTCTGTTTTGAGCATCATTTGGAAAAGTGTATTTTTTTGCTCTTTTCATATCATTGTAGTGTCAAGGGAAAAGTACACATGTTGGCTTCACTAAAACCCCGTCGATGAAGAGTTAAAATCAGAATGATATTGACCTCTGATACATTATAAATGAAATATCATCTGGCATTAACATTATCTAGTATTCCAGACACATATGATGGAATGTTGTGTCCCTGTATCACATTATCCATGTACAATACTATAAAATAGATGACAGTATTCCATTCCATATATTCAATATCTTCATAATATTCCTTAGCAGTACTGACCTCTACATAGAAATATTTAAGGCTTATCATATCCTCTATAAGTTTCTTTGGAGATCCTTTGAATGGTTAACAACATCCAAAATTGATAGCTTTCCAATAACTACAAACAACTACTTTAGCATGAGGTACTATAAAGTCAAATTATTACTCTTTCCAGTAGGGAGTAATTCCCTAATAGGAACATTAGAGGTTGAACATCCTGGGGTAGATGAGTTGGGTGGATGAGAAGGTGTTGATGAAACCTTTTCTGGTATTGGATTCGGCATACTTGGAATGCATACCTATTTATTATGACAAGAATGTTTTACCCCATATAGTCATTCATATAAAATAAATGGGTTTGGAACACTATTAGTAAATTTTTTCTCACTTTTTTATTCTTCATATTGTCTTCTAAGTGATATTCCATGAGTGATAGCATCATAAATGGTTCGAGAAATAATATAGCTAGAATATTAAGCTCATTCATGACTATATCCTCACCATCCTCATTGTCCTCTTCCCCCTCTACCAATAGTCCCCTGATTTGGCATAGTAAACTCAAGTATAAAATATTTCTCAACATCATTGAAGGGATCTGTTAAATGAATGAAATTAATAGAAAAGAAGATCAAATATTAATCTGATGGTGATTCCTCATTGAAGGATAATTATCATTTTCCATTTGGTGGGATGGAACTCGTGGTATTACCAGAGGAATGAAGTTTAAAAGGGTAAATACTGATTTTTTTTTCAATGAATGTTCATATTATTATGATTTTTATCTACAATTTAGACTATAATGTTTTTTAGATGATTGTATCATTGAATATTACAATGTTACTGAAGCTGGTTGAGCCATAATAGAATAAATTTCAGGCACAATTTATTGGTTTATCTTTTACCTATGGATAAAATTAGTTTGATTGATTTTTTTTCAATTCATATGATTATTAACATTTTGTGCACCCATACTTGTAACATCCTTCCATTCTTGTTTTTACTTTGTACATTTTATGGAATGATATTTCACTTTTTGTAGTGGTTTACCAGGATTTACTTACCATGAGTCAACCATATTTTATAAGAAGTCATAAAAAATAGTACTAGATGATGTTACCTAATGTTTGATGATAGTGTAAATAATTTGAGAGATCATGAAGACCAACTTGATCACGCAACATAGGCTCTAACAGCCTTAATAAATTTTTTTCCATGGATACAATAATGTATCTTGATACTTTCTCATATCGTGAAGAATAAGACTTATTCTTCCAGTCCTCAAATTTGGAATTTTTAGGTTCCCTAACCTCATATTGACATGGTTATTGTCTCCAATGGTTCCATTTAGTAGGTGGTTCCACATGAGGAGGTGGAGGTTTTGAAATTGGAGATGGTGTAGAAGATGACGTTATGGTGACCATTACGTTTTCCACCCTACTCATTCTATTTCTTTGGGTTATGTTTACAAGAATATAACTGGTTATAGTTCACAAACTATAATCTTATTGCCTTTTAACTGTTATATAAATTTCCAAAAATCCACCTGGATACATTTCATGAATAATTGTCCTTAACAGTTCATCACGTAGATTCTTAATTCAATAACCCAAAAATCCCCTTGAGGAAGATGAAAATTCAAGGAGAATGTAAAACTCTTCCACCTAGAAATAAAATCTGAAACCATTCCATTTTATCATCATGTTAACATTGTGAGATTTAGGACCATCGTCTTCTATAATATAGGGATGAATTAATAGAGTAATTTTCATAAAATATCATTCCAGCTGTTAATTGATCCTACTACTAAACTGGTATATTAGGTAAAGGTTGGTCCCTCTATGGTCTGCATGAAACACCTGAATTTGGATGCATCTTATTCTTCTACGGTTCTCATCATGGGACCACACTAAGACACGAAGTATATGTGATGTTTTTCTGAATCCCTTAATCCATTGAATGCTTGGAATGTAGGATTCACAATGATTGGAGGGGGGAGAGTTAAATCGACCCATTCAGGATGTGGATTACTATTTCGTTGTACTGGTGGACAACATACTTCCACATATTCCAACATATCATCCAGTAACTCAATATTGTTGATGATATGGGGAGGAATAACCAACTGGGTAGGAGTATGAATTGTTAGGACAAGGAGTTGAGCCTGCTGTGACAGTTCTTCTTATACTCATGATGGGTAACCTACAAGGGATGTACTGTGGGTATGTGTCTATCCTAGGTCTGGTAATGTACCCAATGGTTGGAACTCATGATACATCTCTAATATGGTTTCAAAGTATATGGGTTTTCATTTTCCCATATTGAAGATATATTCTAATTATAATTAAATTATTGTGCAGAATCCTCATTGTTTAGGTACATAAACTGGTTACGCAAGGTGGGTTATTTATGAAGAACATATCTAGTAGGAATATTTCATAAACATTGCATCACATTTAGGTTCCTAAAACCCTTCATGTCTTCCTCATACAAACAAATTTCATCCAAAAGTTTGACAGGTTCAAACATTTCGGATTGTGGGTGACATAATGCTATCCCTTTACCCTTTTCCTTTGATGATACCCATTTAAGAGGATATAGATGATTATTGGAGGGTGTCCCAAAATTCATATATAGCCTCTAGTTCTTAGTAAATACACCTACCTCATTTATTTTGACATGGGTTGAATTTTGGATAGAAAAATACTCATACATTTCTTCTATATGGTAGTCATGTTCTACAGAGTCTGTATGGGTGGTTTTGATGATGATCATTGATGAATAATTCATTGAAGGTGTCACATTTTTATTGGAATGATGTTGTTTGCATTTTCCCTTTGAATTTTTTTGAAAGGATCTACATGGGTGGTTATACCCTTGAGAATTTTTTCTTCTTGGTGCCTCACCATCTCCTTTAATGATTCCAATTGAGATAACTAGTTAAGTGTGAATATAAGGGAATCTTATAAAAGTTTTATTATTGGTGTTCTGATCAATTAATTCAATACATGGAATGTGACAAACCGATAGGGTTCTTATTTTTTCATTCTTCATAATCATGAGAAGGCTGACCACCATTGGGGGAGGATGAGGAAAGTATTCCCCCATCCTAATGGGATAGGGATGTTCTTTATCCACTACAAAAACATTTAAAACTAAATTTTTTTACCTTATGGGGGTTTGTTGAGTTAAAAATCCCATCAACCCTATAGGCTAGGTCCACTCATGCATCACTATGACTCTATCTTCCATGAATTCTCTCTTGATATTGAGGATCTTTGTCAGAGTGTGAGATTGGTGCATCCTATGGTTTTGATGTGATAAAATTTCTTTTAAATGTTTTCTTGATTTTTGGAGATTGGAAGTCCTTTAATAAGAATGCATATCAACCTTATAAAATTATTCATTAATGATTATTTCAACAAATCATTCTCGTCACGCTTGACAATTTTTCGATTTTTTCATGACTGATTACTTCCAAGAATTATATCCTTCATGAGTTTAGTTTTATTTTTAATGTTGTCTTAATGAAATTTCATTGCATTACATCACTTTTGGTGGGCCCTAATTATCGGGGTGTGGTGTAAAACACAACTCTCCATACTCACCACGTCCTATAATTTAGACACCGAATGGGATGTTGAAGATTAACTAGAATAGAATTCCTAATGTGTAAAGACAAGAACAATGTAGAACCTCCCGTTTTTCTTCTATTTTGAGTGTCACATTGCTAGAAGGGAAGATAAGTCAATTTGAGGAAATAGTTTTTCAATTACCTTTACTAGATATTTATATCTATTTTAAGGAAATAATTTTATCCGTATGTGATGAATAGTCATCCATATGTTTAGGTGAATTTCATGCACACATTCTTCCTAAAAGTTTTCTATAATTCCATGTTGAGGATTGTATACGTACCAAAACATGACCTATATTTCATCATCAGTGAGTATATTTTTTAAAAGAAATGCATCTTTTTATTCCTCAAAAGAAGATACCTATACCTAGTCAGAACAAAGGGGGTGTTTCCCAATTGATTTTGTGAAAATGGAAGTGTTATGTGGAATATATTATACTATGTTGTAGGGAAGGAAATCCAAGGGTGGTTCAGAGATTGATTATTTCCTTGAACTATATTCTGGTTGAGAAAGAATTTCTGATGCGTATAATAATGTACCAAGAACAACTGACATCATATTCTCATGTGCATCATTTTATGAGGGTATTAACAAAATTTATTCGGCAAGGGGAGGTAATTCTTGTTGAAATTAAATATTATCATGGGGAGGACCTTCCTGAAAAATTTCATGATGGGGAGGAATATAATCATGGATTGTAATTTGAGTACATTGAGATTTTATATAGCATGTACTATATGGAGGTCCTTTGGGTTAGATGATGGAAAGTTGAAGGAATTAAGTTTTTAGATCTTCATATTATGTGGAGGGTTTCCATAGTGATAACTAGGAGTAGGATTCTCATGATCGAAAAACTTTTTACCCTAGAAGTCTTTAGGGTAGCTACTATGGGGTGGACCTCTAGAGTTTTTGGTATTAATGTTGTGAGGATGACCTATATAACCATGGATCCTGCTTTTGAAATTTAGAAATGGATCAATAGTATTAATTTCCACAATTGATATATTTTGGATATCCTAATGAACATAAACCTTATGTAGAGTATGATCACTATTCTTCTCTTATTTTTTTAGTTTTCGTTTCATTATATTATTTCTTAGGATATATCCTTTAGTACACTAGAGTCATATGATTTGGATAGTGACTTTTATACATGAGATATTTTCTCAAAAACTCTTATGTTACATCTAAAATGCATTGAAAATTATCTTTAGTTTTATAAGGGATATATATTTTCCCTAGAGAGTACATTGAATGGGGCTAGTGGTCCTCAGATGAATTAAGTGTTTTTTCTTGATACTATTTTTTGATTATCATAAGATTTTTCCAACAAAAATCCAGAATATGAGATGAAATATGTATCTTATCCTGAGTGACCATCGTATCATGTTATGGGTAACTTAAAAAATTATAGGTGGGGTTTCATTCCTGAATCCTCATCATTTCCATTGAAACCATTATATCTTGGCAGACAAATAGAATGTGGCATGAATTAGATTCTTATCCTTCGATCATTTTCAGGATGTTAGGGTTAATTATTCTGTTGGAATAGGAATATATTCCAATTCCATGGTAGTAATGGGGATGTTTCCCCACACCTTTCCTCTATTTCATGATGGGTTATACAAACAATCATCATGTGGGGGTAGAGATATGGTTGTTCTACTGTTTTCTATCGGGGTGTGTTGGAATACTTTTCTGATTGCTAACAAATTTTATTGGTATATTTAATGTGAAAAGTAGGTATATGGTCCTACTCATATGAATCTCTTATGTCTTGTGGTAGTTATTCTCTCGAAGAAATAAGTATGTGATCCTATTACTAATTATTCAATCATCACCTCGATGGGATTCCCTTGGCACCCGAGTTTAAGTAACATGAGATAGAGACCATAGAGAAACATTCTAATCATTTCGAGGACTTGGAACCATGCGGTGTTAGATGATATGGTTTTAAAGTATCCCTATATCATAAACCCTATACGATAGAGATGAGGCTATCATTGACATACTTTTCTGACTCCATAAGGCAGGGGAGGTTCATGTTTTTTCATTATGGAGAAAGGCTCCAAAAATGGTTTGATAAGGCCATAGGAGGTGCCTGTTTATTTTCCACTATCCATTGTTATATGGATGGATGGTGAGGATTTGTATCATAGAGGGCATTTCATGTATCATCTATGGTTGGGAAAGTACCATTAATGTGATATTCCCAAACTAGTGGATTTGAAACCTGAGTTTGGAGATATTTTCTTAGAGATGACATCTAATTGTTCAGAAATGACATAGATTTTGGGGAATATGACATGTAAATTTGTGTCTGTTGGTAGGATTCCATTGGATTGAAGATAGATCAAATGAAAAATTTTAGTGGTTTTTTTCAAACAAAAAATAAAAAAACGAAGAAAACCATCCTCAAAATAGAAAAAAACATGTGAAATTGAATTCCTTAAGATATCCATGTTCATGAGTATTTCACATAATTAGAGTATGAATGGAAAATAATAGGTTTATTAAATATTAATTTTATATAATTAAATGATTCATGTTGAGTTCACCATTTTTAGTCTACACCCATTCTTGGTTGGTCGGTTTCTAGTGGGGTCTGTTCTTGGAACCAGAAACACCCAACAAATCTCACATCCAAGATAGATAATGGGACTTCATTCTATAGGGAGGATATAGTTAGTTAACATAATCAATGACACTTAATAACTCATATATGTTAACATGATGGAAGTTAGGGATCATCACCTCCTTTTAGAAGTAATTTTTGTCTATTTCATGACTCTATTATAGATTAAATACATATTTGTGAATCCCTTTTAAATTAAAAATATAAAACCAGTCACCCATATGTATTTCCAATCGGTTATGTTCATGTCTATGAAAAACCATCTGCATGTATATGTGGTTATCCATCGATGAATATCATTTGTTTGTAACATAGGTTCTCCATCTTGGTTGAATTTATTTCTTTGTGATGCTGGTTTTAATCTACATGGTTATGCACTCTAGAATTTATTTTAATAAAGGAATATGAGTTTTTTCTTATCTTGGGATCTGGACCATGATAGGGGATTCCTACACATATTTGTTGGGGAATTAGAACCCACATAGTTTGGTGTACCTTAATGAGACACATCATACCTTTTAGGGTCCTGTGATAAAAATCAAATCATCAATTTTATCATTATGAGACCAGGACGTCTTGGTGAAAGGGGTCATGAAATATTTTGTGTGGGGTTTAAACTGAAGTGAACCTTTCAGGTTGATTTCTTTATGGAATATGGCCCTATAATTTGATGAACTACACTGGGGAATTAGGATAATGAGGATGAGGTAATGGGGAACTATATGGAATATAGCCTCTATAGCTGGGGTTTGAAATGACACTATGGAGAATATGTCCCAGAGAAAATTTGGGTGAGTTTGGGGTGACATGATTGAACCATAGAGAGTCTTCATATGTATCGTTTCATAACAGAAATAAAAACCCATGTAGTTTAGTGTGGATGGGGATTACCTCGAGAAGGAGGCCCATTTACGAGAATTTTATTATGGTAGTGACGTGATCATCGCTAACCTCTAATCCCACATGAGTCATTATCTGTTTGATGAACAAGATAAACTAAATGATTTGGAGTTTTTCACAATACCCATTATTATGGTAGTGACATGATTCGCTTAGGAGATACTTGAATAAGGAAGATTTTATATGTCCTATGTATTGGTTGGGAAGCTTGGGAGGACCTAGACTAGGTGGTACCTGAGTGATCTTGAGGTGACCTTGCTCAGGTAGTTTTTGTGTGATCTAGAAATTAACTCACCAAGATAATTCCTAAGCGAGCTAAACTTTCCCAGATGATTCTTGGATGGTCTAGTAGGATCTCAACTAGGTGATACCTGAGTGATTCCGGAGAGATTTTATCCAGGTGATACCTGGGTGAGTCATGTGGGATCTCTCCCATGTGATACTTGGTAAAGTCAAGTGAAAATTTTTCCAAGAGATTCCTCGGCAAGCCATAGATGACTTCTTGGGTGAATAAACATCTGGGAATCCACACATGGTTGATTCCATCCTATATTTTCCAAGAGTCACCTTAGGTTATCATGGATGGTTCTAAAAAGGTTCCTCATTTTGGGAGGTGGAATTCACCCTAATACCATGAGTCTTGGGGAAGTGTCCCCTCATATAGGTCCTTGTTTTTTCAAAGCATAGAGGTACCCTAATCCTTATAATCTCATTAATTACTTCTTATTTTGATTCTTGGAGAGATATTTTGATGGTATTGGTGAATTAGAAGAGGGACTAGGGTGATTAGAGTCTTGATATTTCTCCTAGTATTTGAGTTCTATCACATGTTGAGCCAAAGTGGCATATTCATGGAAAACTCGAAAACCTAGGACAATGAGGTGGTTCACGCAAGTCTCTCATGTTGACGGAACTGTCATGAGTCTGGTTGCATCATTTTTACTAAATGGGTTTTGTCACACAGGTTGGACATGTGCGAGTATGGATACATATGTTTGACCTATTTGATGTCCTGTTAGGAATCAACATTGGACTCAAGGGGTGTTATTCATCTTTTAGGTATTTTCATCCTCCCAATACTGGATTAGTATTTCTATGAACTTATTAAATATTATTTCAAAATGATTTTCAACAATGTTTTGTACTTTCCATAACTATTTCATGATTAACAGGTCTAATGCACTGATTAACAGTTAAGGTGGAGACCATACTTCAGTGAAAATTAGAGTCATATAATTTTACATTAAAAAGATACAAAAACCTGTTATTATCCTCTATATGTTTTGTAATTTAAATGCTTCTAACTAAAATACACTGAATATAACTAAATATTCATCATAATAAACACATTTTATCAAATCACATTGGAAGGATATGTTGGAATTTAACAAGCCTATGGTTACTCATTTATGGTGTTGGATGAGAAAATAACTTTGAAAATTGACATTTATGTGATGAGAGGAAATTCATGTGAGGTAAGTGTTTTGAATACATGAGAAGAGAAATGACATGGAAATTTATTGGATGATCTTAATTGATACCTTTAGGTAATGGTTTTTTGAATGAATGATATCTTTTGTTTCTTGGTGTCAAACTGGGGGATCTCAGAGGCACGTGTTTCAAATTTTCATTGATTTGATTTTAACGCTTACTTGTCTAGGAGTCCATTTTCTAATTGTGTGGAAATTAATAGAGCTAATATTTTAATTATTTTAATTGTTTATTTGAATGCTTTAACCCCCACCAATTATCATTTTCAACTTAATGGTATAGATTTTGGATTTTATGGATGTTTTGAGCATAAATATGAAATTTTCCTAATTCTATAATTTTAAAAGTTTTGGCTAACTTCTTGTATTTTGAGAATAACTATTATTATTGACCAAAATAGATAAATTATTTATTTTAGAAATCCTCTGTTCATTGTATTGAATAAATTCAAGTGGACTATGTTCTAATTTGAAATCCATGTGGCCCAAATAATTCAATCAACGTGGAAAATAATTTTGGTTGACATAATTGACCTTTACACATTAAATAGGGCATATATCAGGCTACACAATAGAAAATGGGGTAATTCTAATTGGATATAAAATAGGACTCAGAGGTTCACATAATAATAAAACAACATTTTAATAAATCTCCTCCATTAGTTATATTCATATTTAAAAATCAAGTAACATAAAGAGTTTCGTTAGACTAAAAAATAGAGATTTCGTAAATTAGACATAATGTTTTTCACACATATACAGAAGCATTGAAATATTGAGGTTTGACATTCAATGAATTTCCAAACAACTCTTAAAAATAAACCTTTTGGGTGTAAATCATCTATTTGGTAGAAACAAAGAAAACATATGACATTCATATTCATGAGAATAAATTCTATACTCTTCATTTTATCTTTTCATTGTTTAATAATTTCTACATATTCTCCATTCATATTAGATAACCATTTCATGGAGGGGTAAAAATATGAGTGATTGAGGGAGGGGGGATTTTCCTTTTTCTAATTCTTGAGTTCATGTGCTTCATTGAATAAAACCCTATCTCTCTCTTCATCAAAGTTGGTTTCTATATTTTAATAGTAGTTTTTATTATCAAGTACAATCATATTTTGTTGAAGATCATATTGATTTTATTTCCCTATTTTATGATAATTTTATCTATCCACAAGGACATGGTTTTTATATGATGGAATAGACCAGAATTTAGTGGTCAAGTACTCTATAATTATCCGTATGTCTGGGAAGGGTTAGTAGAGATTCTTGACATATTGTGGTAAGAAAACTCGATCGAGAATTTATCAAGTAAATTGAGGTTATTTTCTAAAAATACATCTCATATGGGAAGTATGGTTGACCAAATTAAAATTTTGATGAGGCTCATTATCACCATCACCATATAAACAAGGGGTGAGAGGGAGAAATTTTGGAATCTCCCTTCAATCAGCTAAGTAGAAGAGGGTTGGATAACATGAAACTAGGATTACATTATAGTTCAAAAATATACCATGACTTAATCACCATTATAATATAACTAATTTCAAACACTATATTTATCAATCTATTCTTAATATCTTGTTTCATTTATTTATTTATTCTCAAAATAAAACAATTTATAAAACATACATTTCTCTAATTTAATGTGGAAAACTTGATTGTAGGGTTATCATCTCTCGAGATAACCTATGTTAACCAAAATACAACATTTTAACTTATAAAAAATGGTTCTTTATAAACACCATGAAAGACTCTTGTAAAACACATAGTTCATTTATTTAAATTTCATAAACATAAATTCGTCCTTTGTTTGTGATTCAATCAATTTATGCTTCACATCTTACTTTATGAAGTGAATAGTCAAGAAAAATTTTTCATTCCTAAAGGACTAAAATTAAATTTTATTGAATAAAGAGATCCATAAAAAAGGAATTTGATTCCTCATATATTTAGTTATTTACTAAACCTAAAATGATCTTCATAGGTTATCCAATATGTATAAATCCTCATTTGATAACATAATACATTAATCTCTAAATCTATAAAAATAACACTCAATGTTCGACATAAACTTAAGAATCCTCTAAAATATTTTTTACCAATCTCAATGAACAAGAAAATCATATTATTTTTATAATTTTTTTCAAGATTAACCTAAATATTATATAAAATTAATACCAATTTCTCATATTGTCATATACCAAAAATAAATATACTGTAATTGTATTGTAAGATCAAATACATCCTTTGGGGTATGTTCTTATTAATTTTTCTCTTTAATTAACATAATTTTGGTTAAATGAATGATTTTTGAGTGTATAAGAAATTTCTAGTGTGTCTGGGGTTTTAAGACATGATGTAAACGATAATGGGGCCATCCAGTTCATGTCGCATGGTTAGAAAATTGTAAGTTGAAACCATGGACCCTAACCATACAGTCTTAGAGGAGGGGTGCATGGTTTAAAGAAAGTGTGAAAGGGGGATGTAAAAACATTGCTGGATTGGATAGATTCATCATTAATGATTAGTTCTTGGTTTTTCAAACCATGTGGCATCCCCACAAAACCATGCAGCCTGGCCCCCTCTTGGATAGAGGGTGGTGCATAGTTTATGCATGGATTTGGATATCCATGCAACAGAATCGTGCACCCCATTAAATGTGGGTGTTTTACCATTTCTATCTCTCATAAAATAAATATTATTATTACATTCATGAAATATGTTAAAGGTATTTTTCATTTTATTTACATTCTTGCTTTGTTTTGGAGGTTTTCCATGCATTTTTGAAGGAAATGGTGGGTTTTCAAAATTTGGGCCAACCCGAGAGCTCATTTCCAGTTTTAAAAATAAATATTGTTTCTTTAATAACTCCTTAGTTTTTTAACCCTTTTCACCCATTAAACTTCCAAAATGACATTAAATTCACTATTAAAACCACCAACGAAATTTGCGCCCCTTAAAAATTCATTAGCATCTTGGATTTGGGTGATCAAATTAGGTATTGGGACAACCCGAAAGCTCATTTCCAGTTTTAAAATGTTTTTTTATCCTTTAAAAAAATATACATTTTTATATCATTTTTCAGTGATTACACCTCTCACATGTTCCGACTGAACCCATACACACCCCCATCTTCGTTTCCCCCTCTTTGGAGCTCAGAATCATCGCGTATTAGGGCCGAAATTCTTGAGCTCAAAAAACGTCCAGATTTCTCAAGTAAGTTCATTCCTTTCCTTCCTCCTCGCTTTTTATTAGGGTTTCTTATTTTTTTATTGAATCCCCAAATTTCCAGATGAAAGGGAATCGTACCTGGGGTTTTAGGTTTGGGTTTATTGGTCCAATCCTCTGGTTTTATGTTCAATCTTACTCCCTTGAGGTGCGGTGGAGGTGCAGTTGAAGTGACACACAAGGATTTGGGGGTTTTAACTCTTTTGGTAGGTGATTACATATGTAGGTATTGTATAATGTGGTGTATTTCTATATTTATGTTTCCATTATGTTCCTCCTTCAGTATTTGGATGGTTAAAATTGATCTGGGTAGCATTTTCAAAGCGGATGATTTTTAAGTGCCAATTTTGTGTGAAAATGGGTGTTTTACATGTGCAACCTATGTTGTGCCTCTTGGTATTTTTTTATTGTTCATGGATTGGATTTATAAAAATGTTTTGATGCTAAAATTTCTGTTTGGGTATAATATTGGTCTCCATTATGTTTTAAATGTGGGATTCTAGATGAATTTAATGTTCAAAATTTGATTAGTTTTCTTGAAATGGTTTTATGGAAATTATAAGTGGTTTATTGAGTTATATAAATGGTGAAAAGAATGTGTAGCAAGTGTTTTAAATGTGTGTTACCATAACTGATATTGATATGTGAAAATTAATTTTGGTATAATTTGGTAACTATTTTAGTAGAATACGGGAAACTCGGGTAACTAGGTGGGCTAATGTGTATTAGTACGCTAGTGAACGGAGGGGTTTTGACCATGATTCACTTATAAAGTCTGACATGGATAACAATAACAAAACTATAATGGAGATGATTGGATACCACTAGGTTCTGGGTATGCTCCCTACTATTGGCTCATTTATGAAAACAAATTTTATTATGGTTACTTTCACCGAGGTACAAGGTACTTGGGGCTCACAACTAACTAGTACCTAGGGGTTTTCCTATGCATGGTGCTCGTGGGTTTTTTTGGCATTTATCCTTTCTTTATTTTATTTTGGGATTTGAAAATCAGTAGCTTGCATGTTTTATCCTAATTCACTCATTCTTAAAATTTATCCCCATTGAAATTTATTTTCTTTTCAAAGTTTCACTTATAGAAATATATGCTACCATTTTATATTTATAACTCTTGTGAGATTTTTATTTTATAATGCCTATCACATGGAATCATTGGGTGATATCCTATTGGGATTATTCTCACACCCTACTTACACCTTTGGGTGTAAGTAGACCTGATCGTGTTTGACAGAGGAAAAGGCAAGGCCTTGGGTGATGGCGGTTCAGGTTGCTAGTTTTTCTCAATGGTGCAGTGTGGTGGAGACGGCATGTGGGTGATGACCCCTTGTCATGTGGAGTCTCATGGGATATTATTTTCTTCTAATGTTATACACCTGTGGACCTCTTGTTTCTTGTTTAAACCCATATACTCAGTTCTGAATTTTTATTAAGTCTTTTTTGGCATAATTTTTCAGATTTGGTTTGTTGTTTGTTTTTGGTTATTTTATGAATCCAAAATCGGAAAATTTATTCCCAAATAAATATTTATGATACCATGGCACTTGTTCCATCCCTTGGGGATAGGGAATTCCCTTCAATTATTGACATGAGCTGGGTTTGGTGCCGGTTTTATGGAGACCAGTTTCTGTTTGTGACAGAATGGTATCAGAGGAGGTTAACATTTTTGGGTTATATTTATATTTTGGGATGAGTCGGGATAGAAAAGAGCTAGGACAGTTGGGGATTGAGGTTTTGGTTGTGAGTAGGGTTCATGGACCTCACCTCTTATGGTATAACTAGAGTCACCAGGGGATGATGGAATTTAAGGATTGACATCACTTCCGTGTGAGACGTGTGGGCTGCAGACCACATGTGGACATCTGGCGGATGTGGAGTAGTTGTTTCATTTATTACTGAAATGTGTTTAGTTTATTTATATTTGATGTATTTGATTAAAATTTTCATAATTGTGTTATTGACTATTTTTTTTTACTATTGAATTTTGTAGCAACATGTCTCCCTAGAAATCCCCCACGCACCCACAGGAGGAAGCTGGAGAGAGTTCTCCCACACCGATTTATTAGAGGCTCGTGGAGGCTATGGTTTGGGATATCCAAGAATTTGGACAGGAACAAACTCATACTTCTATTCCTGTTATGGAAGAATAGATAGGTCCAAGAAAAGATAAATCACAAGAGTTTCTAAAAAACAAGCCTCCTACCTTCTTGGTTAGCTCAGAACCCCATGAAGTAGAAGAATGGATCGAGATGATCGAACGTATATTTGAGTTCCTGGAAACACCTGAGGAGATAAGGGTGAAGTGTGAATAATTTCTGTTGGAGGGTCCCAAACGTAAGTGGTGGGAGTCAGTGCTTCATGCTGGGAATAATGAGCAGATGCGATGGGTAGATTTGAAGGTTGTCTTCAATGAACAGTACTACCCTGAGGTGTTGGCTTATGCTAGGTCTAGAAAGTTCATGGAACTTGTTTAGGGGAATCTATCTACGATAGTGTATTCCAACCTTTTCACTGATTTGGTTCGGTATGCTTCAGAAATTGTCTCTAATGAGGAAGCGAAGGCCCAAAAGTTTGAGAAAGGCTTGCGAACAGTGATATACTCCTAGGTGCTCTTGTTTAAGCTGAGGACCTATGCTGAAGTAGTTGATCGGGCATGCATGGTGGAGATTTATAGGAAAGGTAGGGCTGGTTTCTATGGTTCATTATCAGCTGTGGGAAGTGGAATCTCCTCATAGAAGAAAAAGAAGTGGGAGGATCATGTGAAGAAATGAGGAGGCAGTTCGGGGCACTCTTCCTGGCAGTTTTCATCAGCGGCTTCTGATACGAGATCAGTTATGTGCCACCAGTGTGGGAAGCCCGGGCACATCCGTCCAGCTTTCCCTCATTCACCGAAGACTTTTTTCTAGTGTGGAGGTATGGGACACGTGAAACAATTTTGAAGGATATCGCGTGAACATCAATCTGGGGAAGGATCCATGGCTCCCATAGGAGTGACAGCACAGTCTGAGCCATCGAGGACTGGGGGAATTCAATTTGGAAGCCATGGTGGTAGGGCTGGTTCATTGTCTTGGCAGAGGCAGTTCAGGAAATATCCGCATACTAGCATTCATCTTCAGGCAGAGACCGGACATCTCCATGTGGTGGATCAGGAACCAGCAGGTTCCGAGGCGGGCCCTTCGACAGTTAGAGGTACCGTTTTGATCGAATCTTTTATAACTACTGCTCTTTTTGATACCGGTGCCTCGATTTCATTTATTTCTACCCCTTTTGTGGACATGCTGAATTTTCCAACTGATTTGATGTCTTTTGCGATTGAGTTGGTGACACTGCTGTGAAAGAAGAAGAAGCAGGGTCGCAGGTGCTATTCGTGTGGGCTTTCTATGTCAGGGTTTAAGATGGATTGGAAACTCTTAGTATTAGATATGGACCTTTTTGATGTCATACTCGGGATGGATTGGCTAGTAAACTTTCAAGAACACATCTATTTCTACTGACGACATGTGAGTTTCACGACACCTGATGGGAGTCATCAGGTTTTCTTGGAGAATGGGATCCTCGGTCATGTCACGCAGGGCCTCCACTCCCAGAGATTGAAAGTGTTATATTCCAGTTATCTTCTCTCATTCTAGAGGATGTCCTTTCCCCTGAAGGTGCACTACCTTATTTAGTGAATGAGTTTCTAGAGGTATTCCATGATGATTTTTTAGGTTTTCCCCCGGAGCAGTATGTGGAGTTTTCGATTCATCTGTCGTCGGGAACACAGCCGATATCTTTTACCGCTTATCGCATGTCCCCCACCGAGCTAAGGAAATTAAAGATACAACTGGATGACTTAGAATCCATAGGGTTCAATTTCTTGAGCGTCTATCCTTGGGCCGCTACTTTTTTTTCGCGAAAAAGGATAATTGAACTCTCCGGTTGTGCATTGACTACCAGAAGATGAATAAGTTAACAATTAATAAGAAATACCCTTTTCCCAGAATAGATGATTTGTTTAATCATTTGAAGGGGGAAAATGGTTCTCAAAGATAGATCTACGTTCGGGGTATCATCAACTTCGGTTGAAAGAGTCAGATATCCTGAAAACAACCTTTTGAAGAAGGTACGACCACTTTGAGTATTTTTTCTTGACCTTCAGATTGACCAATGATCCAACGGTCTTTATGGAACTCATGAATAGGGTGTTTCATTAGTATCTCGATTCCTTTTTTGTGGTGTTTTTGGATGAAATTATGGTATACTATAGCAATGAGGAGGAACACGAACATCACTTGAGGATCATTTTGGGTACATTGTGGGATCATCGCCTCTATGAAAGGTTTATAAAGTGCACTTTCTGGATCAGGGAGGTGAGATTTCTGGGGCATGTGATCTCAGAGCACAGAGTTTCATTGGACCCTGAGAAACATAGTATGGTCATTTCATGGGAGCAACTGAAGAATGTGTTTGAGATCAGGAGTTTCCACTTCCTGGTTAGTTATTACAGGTGATTCGTTCGAGATTTTTCTCGTCTTGCTTCACTGATTACTGCGATCACCCAGAAAGGGGTGAAATTTTTATGGGGTCCATAATGTCAGGCATCATTTGAGGAGCTGAAGAGGCGGTTGACTACCACCTCCGTGCTGAATTTTCCAGAGTCTGGAAAGGGATATGTGGTCTATTGTGATACTTCAGGTATGGGTCTTGGGTACGTGCTTATGCAGGATGATCACGTGGTGGCATATGTCTCTCGTAGTCTCCGACCACATGAAAAGAACTACCCAACCCATGACATGGAGTTGGAAGTGGTGATGCATGATTTGAAGACATGGAATCACTACCTCTTTGGGGAGATGTTTGTGGTCTACTCTGATCACAAAAGCTTAACCTATATCTTCTCGCAGAAGGACCTCAACTTGAGGCAGCATCACTGGATCGAGTACTTTCAGGGGGTTGACTTTGACATTTTATATACCCTAGGAAAGGGTAATGTGGTTGCCAACGCTTTGAGAAGAAGAGTTCCAGTGCAGGCTTTGAGGAAGACTAGTGATTAGTGGACATTGATGGGGCACTTTTCTCAGATGCATGTGGAGACCAGAAACACAGTGGAGGGGAATTCTTGGTGATAGTCCAATTGAATCCTTTTCTGTTGGAGTTGATTAAGTGAGAACAACCCAGTGATGAGCTTTGCTAGCGATCAAGATTGATTCTTCATGGTGGGGAGACATCTTCTGATTGTTCTTCTTCCCCCGAGGGTTTCTTTTGTTCCAAGGTCCATTCAGTGGTGCCTCTATCTCTGAGGATGGAGGTAATGTAGGATAGCCACCAGTTATAGTGGGCCATCCACCTTGGTGCCACCAAGATGTATTATGATGTTCGTCGACAGTTTTGGTGGCCATGTATGGGATGAGACATTCCTGACATTGTATTGAGATATTATAATTTTTAGCAGGTGAAAGAAGAACCTCAGAAGCCCCCTGGTTTGCTCCAACCATTACCCATTCCTACATGGATGTGGGATGAAGTTTCCATGGATTTCATTGTTGGATTACCTCATACTCCTTGAGGTAAGAATGCTATTTGGGTGGTGATTGATTGTCTGACCAAATCCACCCACTTCATTCCCATCAGAGATAAGCTAAAGTGGATGAGTTGGGCCAGTTTTATATTTAAGTGGTTTTAAGGCTTCATGGTGTGCCATCAAATGTTGTCTTAGATAGATACCCATGCTTCACCTCTCAGTTTTGGGGAGGCCTTCAGAAGGCTTTGGGGTCCCAAATTAAGATGACCACAGCATACCACCCACAGAAAAATGGTCAGACAGAGCAGGAAAATCAGATCCTGGAAGACATGATTCATGCACGTGTCTTGGAATTCGGTGGTTTGTGGGATATCCATTTGGGTTTGGTCGAGTTTTCTTATAATAACATCTACCAATCCTCGATTTGAATGGCTCCCTTTGAGGTGCTCTACGGTTGGCCTTGCAGGTCCCCTATGTGTTGGGCAGAGGTAGGTGAGACATCGATGTTGGGACCGAGTCTTGTGCAAGTACATCTGAGAAGGTCAAGTTGATCAGGAAGCATTTATTGACATCTCAGAGCCTCTAGATATCATATGCTGATAAGAGGCGTCGAGATCTAGAGTTTTCTATGGGTGATCAGGTATATCTAAAAGTGTCCCCTCGTCTGGGTCTCTGCTGCTTGGGGATGTAGGAAAAGATGATGTCAAGGTATGTCGGACCTTTTGAGATCACTGATCATATTGGTAAGGTGGAATATAGGTTGGATTTTACTTCTATGTTGATATCTGTCTATGATGTTTTCCACGTCTCCCGGTTGAAGAAATAAAACTCAAATCCATCCCATTAGATGAATTGGGAGGAGTTGGATATAGAGCCTGATTTATCTATTTTTCGGAAGCCAGTGCGAATAGTGGACTTCCAAGAGAAGGTTCTTTGGGGAAAGTCTATTCCACTGGTATGAGTTCTTTGGAAGCATGGGAGTGATACACATGAGACATGGGAGCAAAAGTCATGGGTTGAGGAAGAGTACCCGAACCTATTTTCCGATCAAGCATTAGGTTGACATTCTGGGGCGGAAAGTCCTTCATGGTGGGGAGAATTGTCACATACATGACATATGTTAAATATATTTTTCATTGAATTTACATTCTTTATTTGTTTTGGGGGTTTTCAATTCTTTTTTGAAGGAAATGGTCAGTTTTCATAATTTGGGCCAACCCGAGAGCCCATTTCCGGTTTTAAAAATAAATTTTTCTTCAATTATAATCCCTTTGTTTTTTAACCTTTTTCACCCATTCAACATCAAAAATGACCTTCATTTAACTATTAAAACCACTAAAGAAATTTGGTCCCCTTAAAATTGTTTAGTTTCTTGGAGTTGGGTGATCAAATTAGGTATTAGGCCAACCTGAAAACTCATTTACAGTTTTAAAATGTTTTATTAATTCTTTCATAAAATATTCACTTTTATCCTTTTTCAGTGATTCCACCTCTCACATGTTCCCACTGAACCCGGATGCACCCCCATATTCGTTTTCACCTCTTTGGAGCTCAGAATCAACACAAATTAGGGCCGAACTTCTAGAGCTCCAAAACATGTCCAGATTTCTCAAGTAAGTTGGTTCCCTTCCTTCCTCCTCCCTTTATCTTAGGGTTTCTTCTTTTCTTATTGAATCCCCAAATGTCCATAAGCTATGTCTTCATACCTAGGGTTTATTTCTAGTTTCTTGATCCAATCCTCTGGTTTTTGGTTCAATATTTCTACCTTGTGGTGCGGTGGAGGTGTGGTTGAAAGGAAGCACAAGGATTTGGGGGTTTTGACTCTTTTGGTAGGTGATTCCATATGTACGTATTATAGAATGAGTTGGAATTCTTTATTTCTATTTCAATTATGTTACTCCTTCAGTATTTGGATTGTGAAAACTAAGTTGGGTAGCATTTTCAAAGAGGTTGATTTTTAAGTGCCAATTTTGTGTGAAAATGTGTATTTTACATGCGCAACCAATCATGTGCCTCTTGGTGTTGTTTTATAATTCATGGATTGAATTTATAAAAAAAAATTGATGCTGAAATTTCTATTTTTGTAATATATTGGTCTCCATTAGGTTTGAAATGTGGGATTTTAGATGAATTTAATGTGCAAAATTTTATTACATTTCTTGAAATTGTTTTATATAAATTATAAGTGGATTATTGAGTTACATAAAAGGTGAAAAGAATGTGTAGCTACTATTTTGAATGTGTGTGACCATAAATGATATTTATATGTGAAAAATTATTTTGGTAGCATGTTGTAACTATTTGAGGACATGACAGGAAACACGGATAACTAGGTGGGCTAATGTGTACTAGTACGCTAGTGAATGGAGGGGTTTAGACCATGGTTCACTTAGCATGTCTAACATGGATAACACTAAAAAACTATAATGGAGATGATTTTAGACTACTAGGATATGGTTATGCTCCCTACTAGTGGCTCGTGCATGAGAATGAAGATAATTTTGGTTACTTTCACCGAGGTACGAGGAACTTGGGGCTCAAAACTAACTAGTAACTAGGGGTATCACTATGCTTGGTGCTCGTGGAATTTTTAGAATTTATCCTTTCCTTATGGTTTTTTGGGATGTGAAAACCAGAATCTTGCATGTTTTATTCAAATTCACTCATTCTTTATTGTTATCCCCATTGAAATTTATTTTCTTTTCAAAGTTGCACTTTTAGAAATTAATTCAACCATTTTCTGTTTATAACTCTTGAAAGATTTTTATATTATAATGCCTATCACATGGAATCCATGGGTGATATCCTATTGGGATTAGTCTCACAACCTAAATACACCTTTGGGTGTAATTAGACGTGGTCATGTTTGACACAGGCAAAGGCAAGGCCTTGGGTGATGACAGTTCGCGTTGCTAGTTTCTCTCAATGGTGTGGTGTTGTGGAGACAACTCGTGGGTGATGACCCCTTGTTGTGTGGAGTCTCAGGGGATATATATTTTTTCTAATTTTATACACCTTTGGAGCTCTTGTGTCTTGTTTAAACTCAAACAATCATTTCGGAATTTTTATTATGTCTTGTTTGGAAAAAAATTTCAGATTTGGTTTGTTGTTTGTTGTTGGTTATTTTATGAATCCAAACTATGGTAAATAATTCCGAAATGAATTTTTATGATACCCGGGCACTTGTTCCAGCTTGTGGTGATAGGGAAAGCCCTTAGGGTATTTCCATGAGTAGGGTTTGGTGCCGGTTTGATGGAAACCAGATTCGGTTCAAGGAAATTATAACATGGGAATTTCCTCAATTATTTTATTATGATCCCTAGTGACAATCCAAATCATCCAGTGATTCCCAAGGATCGATGTCCTCTATTACTAATCCATTAGAAGCATCATTGGTTTTTAATAAATACTATAGGTGTCCCTAAAACTTACATATTTCCTTTTTCTGTATTAGGTCTTGTATACTTTATCTTATTCTTCTAAATCCCAACAACCCTATGTTTCTAGAAAATATTAGGTTGGGAATTCAAAGGGTGCTCAAATATGTGTCAAGGGTAGAGTTAACTAAGTATAAATCTTCATGAACCGAGGTAGGTAATCTAAGTGTTATATCTCATAGTCATGATGTTTTGTTTATGTGTTTGTGGTAACGATATGTTTTTGTTTTTCATTGGATTCCTTTACTAATATCTCTTGAGTCAATAAGGTTTCCTTATGACTTTTCTATTCCTCTATGTTTTGAAAATCACAAACACGCTTTCTTAAGGCTATTTATATTTTCCCTTAGGGTTATCTTTATAAGGAAAATTTTCCTTCTCTAAGGAAATTTATATCCTAACCTTTGATTTAATTTTTTATATTATAATCCCAATAAACCATACCCTTTTTTCTACTAGGAAAAAATTTGATTTCACATATAAATCCTCAGAATCCTATAATTACTTGGATATAGAGTGTTCTATTTTCAGATTCTGATTTATGAGAATTCATGTTTCAAATTCCTTAAAATTCAGACTCTGAATTATCTGAAATTCAGGTTCCTAATTCTCTGAATATTCAAACTCTAAATTCTTTAAAATTCAGACTCTGATTTCTCTGAAATTCAGAATTCGAATTCAATGAAATTCAGACTCCGAATTATTTTAAATTAGGACTCCAAATTTTTCAGAATTTAGAGTCCAAATTCCTCAAAATTCAGACTCTGAATTCTTCAAAATTCATTCTCTGAATTCTTCAAAATTAATACTCTGAATTCTTCAGAATTCAAATACCAAACTCAGTGGGATTTAGATTCTGAAATCTATAGAATTCAGATTATTAATTCTTTGTAAAATATAATCCGAATATCTATGTATTATATATTCTCATTGTTTTTTTGGCTAGACTCAGAGCATTACTTTTCTTTAGAATCCAAAAAATACATTTGGTTATGAAACCATATTTTTCATACACTTTTTATGAAACGATGTTGTACAATCTATTTCTAACTATCTATTGTCTGAGTGACACGTGTATAGGTCCCTTTGAGATTTATGAAAAAATATGATCATTGGAGGAGGGAGCTGACCATTGGATAATTACCTATAATTAGGAGCTCATTTGAATAAGATTAGAAAATGATTCATCACTCTATAAATTACATGATGTTGAAGTGATTTATAAAGAGATATACTCTCATGATTTTTGTGGTTCTGAACATCTTGTTCATATTGTTCGTCTGACTCCGATTATTGTTGTGTACAATTTAAGGCTTCCAAGGATAGGAAGACAGGGTTTTTGAATAACTTAAAGATCAAGGGATTCAGGGGATAGGAAGACAAAGGTTCCTAATACCATTAAGATCGAGGGGTTTCATGTATAACAAGATGAATTCCGATTTTCCTATTGAGTTCTTACCCTAGTGTGGGTATAATAGACATTTTTTATAGTATAAATCAAGGGACCTTTATCCAAGGTTGTTTGATAACCTGCTATTTGGGTTAAAAGATTTCATAATTGTTATTTATTTTGTTTCATGTTTATTTCTGCTATATTTTTTATATTGAATGATAATAGAACTTTCTTATACTTTCTCATTATTTTGTGTTCTCTAGTAATTAATATTCAATAACCTACTAGCGGTGTTCCTATGTTAGGTGCTCATGGCCTTTTTGGAATTTATCCTTTCCTTATGGTATTCTGGGATGTGAAAACTAGTAGCTTGTATGTTTTATTCAAATTCACTCATTCTTTAATGTTATCCTCATTAAAAGTTATTTTCTCTTCAAAGATTCACTTTTAAAAATTAACGCTACCATTTTCTGTTTATAACACTTGCACGATTTTTATTTTATAATACCTATCACATTGAATACATGGGTGATATCCTATTGGTCCTAGTCTCACACCCTACTTACACCATTGGGTGTAATTATACTTGATCATGTTTGACACAAACAAAGGAATGGCCTTGGGCGATGATGGTTCAGGTTGCTAGTTTCTCTTAATGGTGTGGTGTTGTGGAGACGGCTCGTGGGTGATGACCCCTTGTCGTGTGGAGTGTCATGGGATTTTTTTGTTACTATTATACACCTTTGGACCTCTTGTGTCTTGTTGAAACCCATATAATCAGTTCTGATTTTTTATTAAGTCTTGTTTGGCATAATTTTTCAGAATTGGTTTATTTTTTGTTTTTGGTTGTTTTATGAATCCAAACTCGGGAAAATCTTTCCCAAATGAATTTTTTTGATACCCGGGCACTTCATCCATCCCGTGGGGATAAGGAACACTGTTCATCTCTTTCCATGATATAGGTTTGGTTCTGGTTTAATGGTGACCAGATTCAGTTCGTGAAAATTTTAACATGGGATTTTCCTCAATTTGTTCCCTATGATCCCTAGTGACAATACAATCATCCAATGCTTCCCAAGGATTGATGTCCTTCATTTCTAATCTATTTGGAGCATCATTAGTTGTTAATTGAGACTATAGGTGACACTATAATTTAATTTTTTCCTTTTTCCATATTAGGTCTTGTATACTTAAACTCATTCTTCTAAATCCCTACAACCCTATTTTTATAGTGCATCTTAGGTTCAGAATTCAAAGGGTGCTCAAATATGTGTCAAAGGTAGAGTTAACTGAGCATAAATCTTCATGAACAGAGGTAGGTATTCTAAGATTTATATCCCATAGTCATGATGTTTTGTTTATGTTTTTGTGGTCATGATATGGTTTTTCATTGGATTCCTTTAGTAATATCTCTTGAGTCAATAAGGTTTCGTTATGACATTTATGTTCCTCTATGTTTTGAAAATCACAGTCACTCTTTCTTAAGGTAATTTATATTTTCCCTAAGGATTATCTTTATAAATAAAATTTTCCTTCTCTAAGGAAATTTCATCCCTTACCATTGATTTAATTATTTACATTATAATACCCTTAAATCTCACCCTTTTTCATTCTAGGAAAAAATTCGATTTCACATATAAATCTTCAGAATCCTATAATTCCTTGGATATAGACTATTCTATTTTCAGATTCTGAATTCGCTTGATTTCATGTTTCAAATTCTCAAAAATTCAGACTTTGAATTCTCTGAAATTCAGGTTCCAAATTCTATGAATATTCATAATTTGAATTCTCTAATATTCAGACTCTGATTTCTCTGAAATTCAGACTCCGAATTCAATGAAATTCAAACTCTGAATTCTTGAAAATTATGATTCCGAATTTTTCAGAATTCAGAGTCCAAATTCCTCAAAATTCAGACTTGGAATTATTCAAAATTCAGACTCTGAATTCCTCAGAATTCAAATACCAAATTCAGTGTGATTTAGACTTCAAAATCTATAGAATTCAGATTCTGAATTCTTTGTAAAATATAATCCGAATATCATTGTCTTATATATTCTCAATTTTTTTTGGTTAGACTCAGAACGTTATTTTTCTTTAGACACCGAAAAATAGATTTGGTTATGAAACCTTATTTTTCATACACTTGTTATGAAACGATGTTGTACAATCGGTTTCTAACTATACGATTTCTGAGTGACACGTGTATAGGTCCCTATGGGATTTAAGGAAAAATATGACTGTTAGAGGAGGGAGCTGAACATTAGAGAAGTCCCTATAATTAGTAGCTCATTTGAACAAGCTCAAAAAATGTTTCATCACTCTGTAAATTACAGGATGTTGAAGTAATTTTTAAAGAGAGATACCCTCATGCTTTTTGTGGTTCTAAACATCATGTCCAGATTGTTCATGTGACTCTGATTGTTGTTGTGTACAATTTAGGGCATCCAAGGATTGGAAGACAGAGTTTCTGAATAACTTAAAGATCGATGGATTTCGGTGATAGGAAGACAATGGTTCTTACTAACATAAATATCTAGGGCTTACATTAATAACAAGATGAATTACGATTTTCCTATCGAGTGCTTACCCTGGTGCGGGTATAATAGACATTATTGAAAGTATAAATCAAGGGACCTTTATCCAATGTTATTTGATAACCTACTATTTGGGTTAAAAGATTTCATACTTGTTATTTATTTATTTTCATGTTTATTTCTACTATATTTTTTTAATGAATGATAATATAAATTTCTTATAATTTTTGGTTATATTATGTACTCTGGTAGTTAAGATTAAATATACATTAAGGTAGAATATTTACATAGAATCAATAGGATTCATTCGCCCAGGTGTCTCTCCTTGGGCCACTCCTGTGTTGTTTGCGAAAAAGGCTGGTTGAACCCTCTGGTTGTGCATTGACTACTAGAAGCTGAATAATTAACAATTAAGAATAAATAACATATACCCAGAATAGATGATTTGTTTGATCATTTGAAGGGGGGAAAGTGGTTCTCAAAGGTAGACCTATGTTCGTGGTATCATCAACTTCAGTTAAAAGAGTCAAATATCCCAAATACATCCTTTCGAAGTAGGTACGACCACTTTGAGTATTTGGTCAGGCCCTTCGGACTGACCAATGCTCCAGCGGTCTTTATGGCACTCATGAATAAGGTGTCTCATCAATATCTCGATTACTTTTTTGTGCTATTTTTTTATGAAATTATGGTATACTAGATCTCTGAGGAGAACACGAACATCACTTGAGGAACATTTTGGTTATATTATGGGATCACCGCCTCTAGGAAAAGTTGTCAAAGTGCACTTTCTGGATCATGGAGGTGAGATTTCTAGGGAATGTGATCTCAGAGCACGGTGTTTTAGTGGACCTAGAGAAAATTAGTGCGGTCATGTCGTGGGAGAAACTGATGAATGTGTTTGAGATTAGGAGTTTCCTTGGCCTGGCAAGTTATTATAGGCAATTTTTTCGGGATTTCTCTCGGATTGCTTCATCGATGACCGCGCTCACCAAGAAAGGGGTGAAATTTGTATGGGGTCCAGAATGTCAGGCATCATTCGAGGAGCTGAAGAGGCGGTTGACTACCTCCCCTTTCTGCTTTTTCCAGAGTCTAGAAAGGGATATGTGGTCTATTGTGATGTTGCAGGTATGGGTCATGAGTGCGTTCTTATGTAGGATGATCACGTGGTGGCATATGGATCTCACCGACTCCGACCACATGAAAAGAACTACCCCACCCTTGACTTGGAGTTGGAAGTGGTGATGCATGATTTGAAGAATTGGTGTCACTACCTATTTGGGGAGAAGTTTGTGGTCTAATCTGATCACAAAAGCTTAGCCTATATCTTCTCATAGAAGGACCTCAACTTGAGGTCGGGTTACTAGATCTAGTTCTTTAAGGGGTTCGACATTGTCATTGTCTATAAACCATGAAAGGGTAATGTGGTGGCCGAAGCATTGAGCAGAAGAGTTCCAGTGCAGGCATTGAGGAAGTCTAGTGATGAGAGGACATTGTTGGGGATCTTTTCTCCGATGCATGTGGAGACCAGGGCACACCATAGGGGGGTATTCTTGGCGAGCTTCTAGTTAAATCCTTCTCTGTTGGATTTGATTCAGTGATAACATCCCAGAGATGAGCTTTGCTAGCGATCGACATAGATTCTTCATGGTGGGGAGACATCTTCTTGATTGGTCTTCTTCCCCCAAGGGTATCTTGTGTTTCAAGGTCCGTTCAGTGGTGCCTCTATCTCTGAGGAAGGTGGTAATGCCGGATAGCCACCAGTATCTGTGGGCCATCCACCTTGGGGCCACCAAGATGTACTATGATGTTCGTCGACAGTTCTGGTGGCCAGGTATGAGATGGGACATTTCTGACTTTGTATCGAGATGCTATACTTGACAGCAGGTGAATGCAGAACATCAGAAGCCCTCTGGTATGCTTTATCCATTACCTATTCCTACCTAGAAGTGGGACGAGGATGCCCTGGATTTCATTGTTGGATTACCTCGTACAACTCAAGGTAAAAATTCTATGTGGGTGGTGATTGATCGTATGACCAAATCATCCCGCATCATTACAATCAGAGATACAGATAAAGTGGATGAGTTGGGCCAGTTGAATATTCTGGAGGTTGTAAGGATTCATGGTTTTCCATCAGCAGTTGTCTCAGATAGATACCCCTGCTTCACCTCTCGGTGTTGGGGAGGCCCTCAGAGGGATTTGGGGTCCCAAATAAATATGAGCACAACATACCATCCTCAGATAGATGGTCATACAGAGCGGGAAACTCAGATCCTGGAAGACATGTTTCATGCATATGTCTTGGACTTCTGTGGTTCATGAGATATCCATTTGGTATTGGTTTAGTTTTCTTATAATAACAGCTACCAATCCTTGATTTTAATGGCTCCCTTTGAGGCGCTCTACGGTCGGCCTTGTTGGTCCCCTCTATGTTGGGATGAGGTAGGTGAGACATCACTGTTGGGACTGAGTCTTGTGCAAGAGACATCTTAGGAGGTCAAGTTGATCAGGAAGCATTTATTGACAGCTCAGAGTCACCAAGAAAACATATACTGATAAGAGTTGTCGAGATCTAGTGTTTTCAGTGGGTGATCAGGTATTTCTGAATGTGGCCCCTCGTCTGGGTCACCGCCACTTGGGGAAGCAGGGAAAATTGACGCCGAGGTATGTCGGACCTTTTCAGATCACTGATCTTATTGGTTAGGTGGAATATATGTTGGATTTTCCTTTTATGTTGAAATCTATCCATGATCTTTTCCATGTCTCCCAATTGAAGAAATACAAATTGTATTCTTCCCATTTACTGAATTGGGAGGAGTTGGATATAGAGCCTGATTTATCTATTTTTAAGCGGCCAATGAGAATAGTGGACTTCCTAAATATGTTTCCTATGTGAAAGTCTATTCCACTAGATCTAGTTCTTTGGCAGTATGGGAGTGATACACACGAGACATGGGAGCGAAAGTCATGGGTTGAGGAAGAGTACCCGAACCTATTTTCCAATCAAGAATCAGGTTGAAATTCTGTGATGGAAAGTCCTTCATGGTGGGGAGAATTGACACATACATGACATATGTTAAATTTATTTTTCATTTAATTTACATTCATTATTTTTTGGGGGGTTTTCCATTCATTTTTTAAGGAAATGGTGGGTTTTCAAAATTTGGGCCAACCTGATAGCCCATTTCCAGTTTTTAAAATAAATTTTGTTTCTTTAATAACTCCTTCTTTTTTAAACCATTTTCACACATTAAACTTCCAAAATTACATTCATTTAACAATTCAAACAACCAAATAATTTTGGGCCCCTTAAAAATTCATTAGCCTCTTGGATTTTTGTGATCAAATTATGTTTTGGGAGAACCCGAAAGCCCATTTCCAGTTTTAAAATATATTTTTATTCTTCCTGAAATATTCATTTGTTATTCTTTTTTGGTGATTCTACCTCTCACATGTTCCCACTGAACTCATCCGCACCCCATCCTCGTTTCCCCCTCTATGGAGCTAAGAATCACCGCTAATTAGGGCTGAACTTCTAGAGATCCAAAAAACGTCAAGATTTCTCAAGTAAGTTAGTTCCCTTCCTTCCTCCTCCCTTGTTTTTAGGGTTTATTCTTTTATTATTGAAGAAAAAAATGTCCAAGAGCTAGGTCTTCGTACCTATGGTATTTGTTTTGAGTTTCTTGATCCAATCCTTTGGTTTTAGGTTCAATCTTACTCCCTTTTGGTGCGGTAGGGGTGCAGTTGAAGTGACACACAAGGATTTGGGGGTTTCGACTCTTTTTGTAGGTGATTCCATATGTAGGTATTGTATAATGGGTTGGAATAATGTATTTATATTTCCATTATGTTCCTCCTTCAGTATTTTGATTGCAAAAATTGATTTGGGTAGCATTTTCAAAGCGGTTGATTTTTAAGTGCCAATCTTGTGTGAAAATGGGTATTTTACATGTGCAACCCATGTTGTGCCTCTTGGTGTTGTTTTATATTCATGTAATGGATTTATAAAAATATTTTGATGCTTAAATTTCTGGTTTGGTATAATATTTTTCTCCATTAGGTTTTAAATGTGGGATTTTAGATGAATTTAATGTGCAAAATTTCATTACTTTTCTTGAAACTGTTTTATGGAAATTATAAGTGGTTTATTGAGTTATATAAAAGGTGAAAAAAATGTGTAGATTCTGTTTTGGATTTTTGTGACCAGAACTGATATTTATATGTGAAAATTGATTTTTTAGCATGTGGTAACTATTTGAGCACAAGACGGGAAACTCGGGTAACTAGGTGGGCTAATGTGTACTAGTACGCTATTGCACGGAGGGGTTTTGACCATGGTTCACTTAGCATGTATGACATGGATAATAGTAACAAAACAATAATGGAGATGATTTTAGACCACTAGGTTATGGGTATGCTCCCTACTAGTGACTCCTTAAGGGGAACAAATTTTATTATGGTTACTTTCACCGAGGTACGAGGAACCTGGGGCTCACAACTTACTAGTACCTAGGGGTGTTACAATGCTTGGTGCTCGCGTCCTTTTTGGTATTTATACTTTCCTTATGGTATTTTTGGATGTGAAAACCAGTATCTTTAATGTTGTATTAAAATTCACTCATATTTTAATGTTATCCCCATTGAAAGTTATTTTCTTTTCAAAGTTTCAGTTTTAGAAAGTAATGCTACTATTTTCTATTTATAACTCTTGAAAGTTTTTTATTTTATAATGCATATCCCAAGGAATCCTTTGGTGATATACTATTGGGAATAGTCTCACAACCTACTTACACCATTGGGTGTAATTAGACTTGATCATGTTTGACATAGGCAAAGGCAAGGCCTTGGGTGATGACAGTTCAGGTTGCTAGTTTCTCTCAAGGGTGCGGTGTTGTGGAGAAGGCTGGTGGGTGATGACCCCATGTTATGTGGAGTCTCATGGGATATTTTTTTGCTACATTTATACACATTTTGACCTCTTATGTCTTGTTTAAACCCATATACTCAGTTATGAAATTTTATTAAGTCTTTTTGGAATAATTTTTCATATTTAGTTTGTTGTTTGTTTTTGGTTATTTTATGAATCCAAACTCGGGTAAATCGTTCCCAAATGATTTTTTATGACACCTGGGCACTTGTGCCAGCCCGTGGGGATAGGGAATGCCCTTAAGGTCTTGCCATGAACCAGTTTTGATGATGGTTTTATGACGACCAGATTCGGTTCGTGACAATTATAACATGGGATTTTCCTCAATTCCTTCCCTATGATCCCTAGGGACAAACCAAATCATCCAGTGCTTCCCAAGGATCGATTTCCTTTATTTAAAATCCATTTGGAGCATCATTGGTCATTAATCTAGAGTATAGGTTACCCTAAAACTTATATTTTCCATTTTTCTCTATTAGGTCTTGTATACTTTCCCTTATTCTTCTAAATCCCTACAACCTTATTTTTCTAGTGCATATTAGGTTGGGAATTCAATGGGTGATAAAATATCTGTCAATGGTAGAGTTAAATGAGTTTAAATCGCCATGAACCGAGGTAGGTAGTCTAAGAGTTATATACCATAGTCAGGATTTTTGGTTTATGTGTTTGGGGTAGTGATATGGTTTTTTTGTTGGATTCCTTTAGTAATATCTCTTGAGTCAATAGGGTTTCCTTATGACTTTTCCATTCCTATATGTTTTGAAAATCACAAACATGCTTTCATAAGGCAATTTAAATTTTCCCTAAGGAATATCTTTATAAGGAAAATTTTCCTTCTCAAAAGAAATTTCTATCCTTACCGTTGATTTAATTTTTTACATTATAATCCCTCTAAAACATACTCTTTTTCATACATAGAAAAAATACAATTTCACATCTAAATCCTCATGATCCTATAATTCCTTGGATATATTGTGTTCTATTTTCATATTCCAAATTCCCTGAATTCATGTTTCAAATTATAAAAAATTCAAACTCTGAGTTCTCTAAAATTCAGGTTCCTAATTCTCTGAATATTAAGAGTCTGAATTCTCTAAAATTCAGACTCTGATTTCTCTGAAATTCAGACTCCGAATTCAATGAAATTTAGATTCCAAATTCTCTATAAATAAGACTCCAATTTTTTTAGAATTGAGAGTCCAAATTCCACAAAATCCAGACTCGGAATTCTTCAAAATTCAAACTCTGAATTCCTCAGAATTCAAATACCAAATTCAGTGGGATTTGCACTCCGAAATCTATAGAATTCAGATTCTGAATTCTTTGAAAAATATAATCTGAATACTTATGTCTTATATATTCTCAATGTTTTTTTGTTTAGACTCGGAACATTATTTTTTTTAGACTCCATATAATAGATTTGGTTATGAAACCTTATTTTTCATACACATGTTATGAAACGATGTTGTACAATCTGCTTCTAACTATCCGTTGTCTGAGTGACACGTGTATTGGTCCCTGTGAGATTTAAGGGAAAAATGACCATTGGAGGAGGGAGCTGACCATTGGAGAAGTGCCTATAATTAGGAGCTCATTTGAACAAACTAAAAAATGTTCCATCAATATATAAATTACATGATGTTGAAGTTATTTCTAAAGAGAGATACTCTCATTATTTTTGTGGTTATGAACATCTTGTTCAGATTGTTCGTGTGACTCTGATTATTATTGTGTACAATTTAGGGCTTCCAATGACAGTGAGACTGAGTTTCTGAATAACTTGAAGATCGAGGGCTTCGGGGGATAGGAATACCAAGGTTCTGACTACCATAAATATCTAGGGATTTCATGGATAACATAATGAATTCCAATTTTCCTATTGGGTGCTTACCATGGTGTGGTTATAATATTCATTCTTGAATGTATAGATCAAGGGACCTTTATCCAAGGTTGTTTGATAACCTACTATTTGGGTTAAAATATTTTATACTCGTTATTTATTTTGTTTCATGTTTATTTCTACAATATTTTTTATAATGAATGATAATATAACTTTCTTATACTTTCTCATTATTTTATTTACTTTGTTAATTATGATTCAATATTCTTTAGGGCCGAAATTCTAGAGATCCAAAAAACGTCCAAATTTCTCAAGTAAGTTGGTTCCTTTCCTTCCTCCTCTATTTTTCTTAGGGTTTTGTCTTTTTCTATTGAATCCCCAAATGTCCAGATGCTAGGGATTCATACCTAGGGTTTTAGTTTTGAGTTTATTAGCCTAATCCACTGGTTTTAGGTTCAATATTACTCCCTTGAGGTGCGGCGGTGGTGCGGTTGAAGTGACGCACAAGTATTTGGGGGTTTTTAAACATCTGGTAGGTGATTCCATATGTAGGTATTATAGAATGAGTTGGATTGCTTTATTTCGTTTCCATTATGTTCCTTCTTCAGTATTTTGATTGTGAAAATTGATTTGGGAATCATTTTCAAAGTGGTTGATTTGTAAGTGCCAATTTTTTGTGAAAATAGGTGTTTTACATGTGAAACCGATGTTGTGCCTCTTGGTGTTGTTTTATAATTCATGGATTGGATTTATAAAAAAAATTGATGCTGAAATATCTCTTTTGGTATAATATTGGCCTCTATATGTTTTAAATGTGGGATTTTAGATGAATTTAATGTTCAAAATTTGATTACTTTTCATGAAATTGTTTTATGGAAATTACAAGTGGTTTATTGAGTTATATAAAAGGTGAAAAGAATTTGTAGCTATTGTTTTGAATGTGTGTGACCAGAAATGATATATATATATATATGAAAATTGATTTTGGTATCATGTGGTAACTATTTGAGTACAAGACAGGAAACTCGTGTAACTAGGTGGGCTAACGTGTATTAGTACGCTAGTGAACGGAGGGGTTTTGACCATGGTTCACTTCGAAAGTTTGACATGGATAATACTATAAAAACTATAATGGAGATGATTGGAGACCACTAGGTTTTGGGTATGCTCCCTAATAGTGTCTTGTGCATGAGAACGAATTTTATTATGCTTACTTTCATCGAGGTACGAGGTACTTGGGGCTCACAACTAACTAGTTCCTAGGGGTGTTCCTATGCTTGGTGCTCATGAAAATTTTGGAATTTATACTTTCTTTATTTTATTTTGGGATGCAAAAAGTAGTAGCTTGAATTTTTTATTCAAATTAATTCATTCCTTAAATTTATCACCATTGAATGTTATTTTCTTTTCAAAGTATCACTTTTAGAAGTAAATTCTACCATTTTCTGTTTATAACTCTTGAAAGATTTTTATTTTATAATGAATATCACATGGAATACTTGGGTGATATCCTATTGGGCTTAGTCTCACACCCTACTTACACCTTTGGGTGTAAGTAGACTTGATCATGTTTGACAGAGGCAATGGCAAGGCCCTGGGCGATGGTGGTTCGGGTTGCTAGTTTATCTCAATAGTGCAGTGTTGTGGAGACGACTCATGGGTGACGACCCCTTGTCATTTGTAGTATCAAGGATATTTTTTTCTACTTTCATACACCTTTGGACCTCTTGGGTATTTTTTAAACCCATATACTAAGTGCTGAATTTGTATTATGTCTGGTTTCGCATAGTTTTTCAGATTTGGATTGTTTTTGGTATTCAGTTATTTTATAAATCCAAACTCGGGTAAATCATTCCCAAATGATTTTTTATGATACCCGGGAACATGTTCCTTCCCATGGGAATATGGAACGCCCTCCTGGGATTTCCATGAGCTGGGTATGGTTCTGGTTTTATGGAGAACGGATTCGGTTCATGACCAAATGGTATCAGATGAGGTTAACATTTTTGGGTTATATTGCTATTTTGGGATGAGTCGAGATAGCTAGGAGCTAAGACTATCGGGTCTCGATGTTTTGGTTGTGAGTAGGGTGCATGGACCGCACCCATTATGGAAGACCTAGAGTCAACAGGGGATGCTGGAATTTACAGATTGACTTCACTTCCATGTGAGACGTGAGGGCTGTAGACCACATGTGGAAATCAGGCGGATGTGGAGTAGTTGTGTCTTTTATTTTTGAAATGTGTTTAGTGTATTTATATTTTATGTATTTGATTACAATTTTCATAATTGTGGTATTGACTATTGTTTTGTGATTGTTGCATTTTGTAGTAACATGTCTCTTCGGAAAGCTCCAACGCACCCACGGGAGGAAGATGGAGAGAGTTCTCCCACACCGATTGATTAGAGGCTCCTGGAGGCTGTGGTTTGGGGTATCCAAGATTTGGAACAGACACTGGATCCTACTCCTATTCCTGTTAGGGAAGAAGAGATAGGTCCTACAAAATATAAAGAACAAGATTTTCTAAAAAACAAGCCTCATACCTTTTGAGTTAACTCAGAACCCCGGAAGTAGAAGAATGGATCGAGAATATCGAGAGTATATTTGAGTTCCTAGAAACACATGAGGAGCTAAGGGTGAAGTGCGCCTCGTTTCTGTTGGAGGTTCCGAGACATAAGTGGTGGGAGTCATTGCTTCAGGCAAGGAATAATGAGTAGATGCACTAGAGAGATTTCAAGGTTGTCTTCAATGAAAAGTACTGCCCTAAGGTGTTAGCTTATTATAGGTCTAGAGAGTTCATGGAACATGTTCAGGGGAATCTATCTGTGATGGAGTAGGCAAACTATTTCACTGAGTTGGTTCGGTATGCTCCAGAAATTGTCTCAAATGAGAAAGTGATGGCCCAGAGGATTGGGAAAGGCTTGTGACCAAGGATATACTCCCATGTGTTCTTGTTTAAGCTTGTGACCTATGATGAGGTAGTTGATCGGGCATGCATGGTGGAGATAATAAGAAAGGCAGGGTTGGTTTATATGGTTCAGTATCAGCAGTGGGAAGTGGAATCTCCTTAGAGAAGAAAAGGAAGCGGGAGGATCATGTGAAAAAAGGAGGAGTCAGCTCAGGGCACTCTTCCTGGCAGTTTTCGTCAGCGTCATCTGATGCGTGATCGGTCATGTTCCACCAGTGTGGGAAGCCCGGGCACATATATCAATCATTCCCTCATCCTCCAAAGACTTGTTTATAGTTTGGAGGTATGCGACACATGCAATGATTTTGAAGGATATCGCGTCCACTTCAATGTGGGGAAGGACCCATGGCTCCCAGAAGAGTGCCAGCACAGTCTGAGCCGTCATGGACTGGGGGATCTTGATTTGGCAGTCGTGGTGGTAGGGCTGGGTGATCATCTTGGAAGATCCAGTTCAGGGAACAGCCATAGACTAGCGGTCATCTTCAGGTAGAGACCAGACATCTCCATGCGGTGGATCAGACACCAGCAGTGTCTGAGGTGGGACCGTCGACAGTTTGAGGTACTGTTTTGATTGCTTCATCTATAGCTGCTTCTCTTTTTGATACTGGTGCCTCAGTTTCATTTATTTCTTCCCATTTTGTGGAGATGATGAATTTTCCAACTGATTTGATGTCTTTCGCAATGGAGTTGGTGACACCGCTGGGAAAGAAGGAGCAGGGTCTCAGGTGCTCATTGTGTGCGCTTTCTTTGTCAGGGGTCGAGATGAAGTGGGACCTCTTAGTATTAGATATGGACCTTTTTGATTTCATACTCGAGATGTATTGGCTAGTAAACTTCCAGGAACACATCTATTTCTACATACAGTATGTGAGTTCCATGGAACCTGATGGGAGTCGTCAGGTTTTTTTGGAAGAATGGGATCCTCTCTCAGGTCACGCAGGGCCTCCACTCCCAGAGTTGGAAAGTGTTATCTTCCAGTTATCATAGATCATTCTAGAGGATGGTCTTTCCCCTGAAGGTGCACTACCTTATGTAGTGAAGGAGTTTCCAGAGGTATTCCTGGATGATTTTTCAGGTTTTCCCCTAGAGAGGTATGTGGAGTTTTCGATTGATCTGGTGCCTTGAACGCAGCCAATATCTCTTCCCTCTTAACGCATGCCCCCCACCGATCTGAGTAAATTAAAGATACAACTGGATGACTTAGAATCCAAAGGGTTCATTCTCCTGAGCGTATCTCCTTGGGACGCTCCTATGTTGTTCGTGAAAAAGGATAATTGAACTCTCCGGATGTGCATTGACTACCAGAAGTTGAATAAGTTAACAATTAATAAAAAATTCCCTTTTCCCAGAATAGATGATTTTTTTAATCATTTGAATGAGGAAAAGTGTTTCTCAAAGATAGACCTACATTTGGGGTATCATCAACTTCGGTTAAAAGAGTCTGATATCCCAAAAACATCATTTTGAAGATGGTATGACCACTTTGAGTATTTGTTCTTGCCCTTCGGATTGACCAATGATCCAGTGGTCTTTATGGTACTCATGAAAAGGGTGTTTCATCGGTATCTTGATTCCTTTTTTGTGGTGTTTGTGGATGACATTATGGTATACTCTAGCTCTGAGGAGGAGCATTGACATCACTTGAAGATCATATTGGGTACATTATGAGATCATCTCCTCTATGAAAGGTTGTCAAAGTGCACATTCTGGATCGGGGAGGTGAGATTTCTGGGGCATGTGATCTCAGACCACAGAGTTTCAGTGGACCCAGAGAAAATTAGAACTGTTATGTCATGGGAGCAACCGAAGAATGTGATTGAGATCAGGAGATTTTTTTGGCCTGGCTAGTTATTACATGTGATACGTTTGGGATTTCTCTCGGCTTTCTGCACTGATGATCGTGAACACCCAGAATGCGGTGAAATTTTTATGGGGTCCAGAATGTCAGGCATCATTTGAGGAGTTAAAGAGGTGGGTGACTACTTCCCCTGTGCTGATTATTCCAGATTCTGGAAAGGGATATGTGGTCTATTGTGATTCTTCAGGTATAGGTCTTGGTTGCGTGCTTATGTAGGATGATCACGTGGTGGCATGTGGATCTCACCAACTCTGACCACACGAAAAGAACTACCCCACCCATGGCTTGTAGTTGGCAGTGGTGATGCATGATTTGAAGACATGACGTCCCTACCTCTTTGGGGAGATGATTGTGGTCTACTCTGATCAAAAAATATTATCCTATATATCCTTGCAGAAGGACCTCAACTTGAGGCAGTGTCACTGGGTCGAGTACTCTCAGTGGTTCTACTTTGACATTTTCTATACCCCAGGCAAGGTAATGTGGTGTATGATGCTTTGAGCAGAAGAGTTCCAGTGTAGGATTTGAGGAAGTCTTGTGATGAGTGGACATTGATGAGGCTCTTTTCTCAGATGCATGTGGAGACCAGGGAACACAGTGGAGGGGAATTCTTGGTGAGCGCCCAGTTTAATCCTTCTCTGTTGGAGTTGATTCAACAGGAACAACCCAGTGATGAGCTTTTCTAGCGATTGAGATAGATTCATCATGGTGGGGAGACATCTTCTAATTGGTCTTCTTCCCCCTAGGGTACCTAGTGTTTCAAGGGATGTTCAGTGGTGTCTCTATCTCTAAGGAAGGTGGTAATTCAGGATAGCCACTAGTCACAGTGGTTCATCAACCCTTGTGCCCCCAAGACGTACTATAGTGTTCATCGACAGTTCTAGTGGCCAGGTATGATGTGGGACATTGCTAACTTTTTATTTTGATGTTATACTTGTTAGCAGGTGAAAGAAGAACATCATAATCCCTCTGGTTTGCTTCAGCCATTACACATTCCTACCTGGAAGTGGGACAAGGATTCCATGGATTTCATTGTTGGATTACCTCATACACCTCGAGGTAAGAATGCTATTTGGGTGGTGATTGATCGTCTGGCCAATTCATCCCACTTCATTACTATTATAGATACTAGTAATGTGGATGAGTTGGGCCAGTTGTATATTCATGATGTTGTAAGGCTTTATGGTGTTCCATCAGCAGTTGTCTCAGATAGATTCTCCTGCTTCACCTCTCGGTTTTGGGGAGGCCTTCAGAAGGCTTTGCAGTCCAAAATTAAGATGAGCACAATATACCATCCTCAGAAAGATGGTCAGGCAGAGCAAGAAAACCAGATACTGGAAGACAAGCTTCGTGCATGTGTCTTGGACTTCCTTGGATCATGGGATATCCATTTGGGATTGGTCGAGTTTTCTTTTTTATAACAGCTACCAATCCTCGATTTGAATGGCTCCCTTCGAGGCTCTCTACGGTCGGCCTTGCCAGTCCCCACTATGTTGGGATGAGGTCGGTGAGACATCACTGTAGGGACTGAGTCTTGCGAAAGAGACATCTGAGAAGGTCAAGTTGATAAGGAGCATTTATTGACAGATCACTGTCGCCTGAAATCATATGCTGATAAGAGGAATCTAGATCTAGAGTTTTCTGTGGGTGATCAGGTATTTCTGAAAGTGGCCCCTCGTGTGGGTCACCTCCGCTTGGGGAAACAGGGAAAGATGACGTCGAGGTATGTCAGACCTTTTGAGATCACTGATCGTACTAGTAAGGTTGAATATAGGTTTGATTTTCCTTCTAAGTTGACATCTATCCATGATGTTTTCCATGTCTCCCAGTTGAATAAATACAACTCGGATCCGTCCCATTTGCTGAATTGGGAGGATTTGGATATAGAGCATGATTTATCTATTTTTGAGAGGCCAGTGCGAATAGTGGACTTCCAAGAGAAGGTTATTAGGGGAAAGTCTATTCCACTGGTCTGAGTTATTTGGCAGCATGGGCGTGATACACACGATACATAGGAGCGAATGTCATGGGTTGAGGAAGAGTACCCGAACTAGTTTTTCGATCAAGCATCAGGTTGACATTTCAGGGCAGAAAGTATTTCATGGTGGTGAGAATTGTCACATACATGACATATACTAATGGTATTTTTCATTTAATTTATATTCTTTCTTTGTTTTTTGGGTTTTCCATTCATTTTTTAAGGAAATGGTGGGTTTTCAAAATTTGGGCCAACCCGAGATCCCATTTCCAGTTTTAAAAATAAATTTTGTTTCTTTAATAACTCCTTCGTTTTTTAACCTTTTTCACCCATTCAACTCCCAAAATGACCTTAATTTTACTATTAAAACCACAAAAGAAATTTGGTCCACTTAAAAATTCATTAGCCTCTTGGATGTGGGTGATCAATGTAAGTATTGGGCCAACCCGAAAGCCCATTTCAAGTTTTAAAATGTTTTTTAAATTCTTTCATACAATGTTCATTTTTTATCTCTTTTTGGTGATTACACATCTCACATGTTCCCATGGAACCCATAAGCACCCCCATAATCGTTTCCCACTCTTTGGAGCTCAGATACATCTCGAATTAGGTCCAAACATCTAGAACTCCAAAAAACGTCCAGATTTCTCATGTAAGTTGGTTCCCATCCTTCCTCCTCCCTTTTTCTTAGGGTTTCTTATTTTTTAATTGAATCCCAAAATTTCCAGAATCTAGGGTTTTTTACCTACGTTTTTTTTGAGATTATTTATCCAATAATCTGGTTTTAGGTTCAATCTTACTCCCTTGTGGTGCGGCGGAGGTGTGGTTGAAGTGACGCACAAGGATTTGGGGGTTTTGACTCTTTTGAAAGGTGATTCCATATGTAGGTATTGTATAATGAGTTGGCATGCTGTATTTATGTTTCTATTATGTTCCTCCTTCATTATTTGTATTGAAAAAATTTATTTGGGTAGATTATCAATGCAGTTGATTTTTAAGTGCCAATTTTTTGGGAAATGGGTATTTTACATGTGCAACCCATGTTGTGCCTCTTGGTGTTGATTTATAATTCATGGATTGGATTTATAAAAATAAATTGATGCAGAAATTTCTTGTTTAGTATAATATTGGTCTCCATTAGGTTTTAAATGTGGGATTTTAGATGAATTTAATGTTCAAAATTTGATTACTTTTCTTGAATTGTTTTACGGAAATTATATATGGTTTATTGAGTAATATGAAAGGTGAAAAAAATCTGTAGCTACTGTTTTGAATGTTTGTGACCAGAACTAATTTTTATATTTGTAAATGTATTTTGGTATAATGTGGTAACTATTATAACACAATAAGGGAAACTCAGTTAACTAGGTGGGCTATCGTGTACTAGTACGCTAGTGAATGGAGGGGTTTTGACTATAGTTCACATAGCAAGTCTGAAATGGATAACAGTAACAAAACTATAGGGGATATGATTTTAGACCACTAGGATATGGGTATTCTCCCAACTAGTGGCTTGTGCACAAGAAAAGTTTTAATTATGGTTACATTCACCGAGCTTCGAGGAACATGGGGCTCAAAACAAACTAGTTCATATGGGTGTTCTTTTGCTTGGTGCTCGTGGCCTTTTTGGAATTTATCCTTTCCTTATGGTATTTTGGGATGTGAAAACCAGTAGATTGTATGTTTTATTCAAATTAACTCATTCTTTATGGTTATACCCATTGAAAGTTATTTTCTTTTCAAAATTTCACTTTTAGAAATTAATGCTACCATTTTCTGTTTATAACTCTTGCAAGATTTTTATTTTATAATGCCTATCACATGGAATCATTTGGTGATATCATATTGAGAATATTATCACTCCCTACTTACACCTTTGGGTTTAATTAGACTTGATCATGTTTGACATATGCAAAGGCAAGGCCTTGGGTGATGACGGTTCGAGTTTCTAGTTTCTCTCAATGGTGCAGTGTTGTGGAGACGGCTCGTGGGTGATGACCCCTTTTCATGTGGAGTCTCATGGGATATTTATTTTGCTAATTTTATACACCATTGGACCTTTTTTGTCTTGTTTAAACCCATATACTCAGTTCTGAATTTTTATTATGTCTTGTTTGGCATAATTTTTCAGATTTGGTTTGTTGTTTGTTTTTGGTTATTTTATGAATCCAAACTAGTGTAAATCATTCCAAAATGAATTTTTATGATACTCAGGCACTTTTTCCTGCCCATGGGGGTAGGGAACACCCTTAGGGTCTCGCCATGAGCTTGGTTTGGTGTTGGTTTGATGGAGACCAGATTCGGTTCGTGACAATTATAACATGGGATTTTCCTCAACTCTTTCCCTATGATCCCTAGGGACAAACCAAATCATCCAGTGCTTCCCAAGGATTGATGTCCTCTATTTCTAATCCATTTTGAGCATCATTGGTTTTTAATCGAGACTATAGGTGAGCCTAAAACTTATATTTTTCATTTTTCTGTATTATGACTTGTATACTTTCTCTTATTCTTATAATTCCCTACATCCATATTTTTCTAGCACAACATAGGTTTGGAATTCAAAGGGTGCTCAAATATGTGTCAAGGTTAGAGTTAACAGAGCGTAAATATTCATGAACCAAGGAAGTTAGTCTAAGAGTTATATCCCATAGTCATGGTGTTGGGTTTATGTGATTTTGGTAATGATATGGTTTTTTTTCATTGGATCCCTTTAGTAATATCTCTTGAGTCAATATGGTTTCCTTATGAATTTTCCGTTCCTCTATGTTTTGAAAATAACAAACACTCTTTCTTAAGGAAATTTATATTTTCCCTAGGTGTTATCTTTATATGGAATGTTTTCATTCTCTACGGAAATTTTTATCCTTACCTTTGATTTAATTGTTTACATTATAATCCCTATAAATCTTACTCTTTTTCATACTAGGAAAAATTTTGATTTCACATCTAAATCATCAGAATCCTATAATTCCTTTGATATAGAGTGTTCAATTTTCAGATCCCGAATTCTATGAATTCATGTTTAAAATTTTCTAAAATTTAGACTCTGAATTATCTGAAATTCAGGTTCCTAATTCTTTGAATATTTAGACTCTAAATTCTATAAAATTCAGACTCCAATTTCTCTGAAATTCAGACCCCGAATTCAATGAAATTCAGACTCCAAATTCTCTAAAATTAAGACTCCGAATTTTTCAAAATTCAGAGTACAAATTTCTAAAAATTCAGATTCAGAATTCGTCAAATTTCAGACTCTGAATTCCTCAGGATTCAAATACCAAATTCTGTGGGATTTAGACTCCCAAATCTATAGAATTCAGATTCTGAATTCTTTGTAAAATATAATCTGAATATCTATTCCTTATATATTCTCAATGTTTTTTTGTTAGACTCAGAACATTATTTTTGATTAGACTCCAGAAAATATATATTTTTATAATACCTTATTTTTCATACACATGTTATGAAATGATCTTGTACAATCTGTTTCTAAATATCCGTTGTCTGAGTGACACTTTTATAGTATCATTAATTTTTAAGGAAAAATATGACCGTTGGAGGAGGTAAATGACCGTTGGAGAAGTGCCTATAATTAGGAGCGCATTTGAACAATCTCAAAAAATGTTTCATCACTCTATAAATTACATGATGTTGAAGTGATTTCAAAATAGAGATACTTTCATGTTTTTTGTGGTTCTGAACATCTTGTTCATATTGTTTGTGTGACATTGGTTATTGTTGTGTACAATTTAGGGCTTCCAAGGATAGGAAGACAGAGTTTATCAATAACTTAAAGATCGAGGGCTTCCGGAGATATGAAGACAAAGGTTCCGACTACCATAAAGATTGAGGGCGTACATGGATACCAAGATGAATTCTGATTTTACTATCGAGTGCTTACCCCGGTGTGGGTATAATAGGCATTCTTAAAAGTATAAATCAAGGAACCTTTATCCAAGGTTGTTTGATAACCTACTATTTGGGTTAAAAGATTTCATAGTTGATATTTATTTTTGTTTCATGGTTATTTCTTCTATATTATTTATAATGAATGATAATATAACTTTCTTATACTTTCTCATTATTTTATGTACTCTGGTAATTAATACCCAATATGATTTAAGGTAGAATATTTACCTAAGTGAAATCTCCTCAGGTTTCATGGCCATATCCATATTTCGTAATCCTTGAAAGGCAGTTTAGTAGCGATAAAAGAGGTCTTGTGAATTTTACTTGTTTAACTTTTTTAAACAAATTTTTACTTAAGGTTAAAAACGTAAATTTTTTAACTTAGAATTCACCTCCTTTTGTAATTGAGAATCTACATTCATATTTCGATCCTACAATTGGTTTCAGAGGAGGTCTCTGAAATAATTATTTTACCATATATGTTTTCTTGCTCAAGTTTTTATTGTTTGAAATTTTTCCTTGCTTAGGAATTTTTATCTTTTTTTACAAAACTTTTCTATTAACAATATTTTGTGGAAATATATTTTTTCTTATAGTATGGACAGAATGAACGTCAATTTAATTAACAATATAAATCCTACTAGACCACTTATTTTTTATGATAATAAATATGAGTATTGGAGAGATTGTATGAAGACTTTTGTTATTAATAATAGAGTTGACAACTTTTTCATGCTTACTGGAGATTACAAAATTACTGACAAGGAAGTCAAAACGATTACCAATCAAGAAAATTAAGAATAAAAACAAAATTACAAAGTACACAATACTTTGATGTGTTCTATTACATGAAATATATATAGTCAAATTTATTCTTGTAATGTTTCTAACTGCATCTAGAATAAATTAGAAGTTACATATTTTGTTACATTAAAAGTTATAGTGACTAGGAGAGATATATTGAGAGAAGAATATCATGGATTTCTATTTCTTTATGGAGAACCAGCTTTCAATATGAAACAAATATTTATAACTATTGTCAATAGTTTACAATCTATGTGTGAGAATGTTATTAATGATGAAGCTCTTGTGGACAATATTATAAATATCATGGAAAATGAGTGGGAATCTAAAAGAACAGTAATTGATGAGAATAGTAATGTTTCTAAAATTACTCTTGATGAGAATTTTGGAACTCTTCTTAAACACGAGACAATAATGAAAAGATATGTTTATATAAAGAAGAAGAAGAATGGAAATGGAATTGTATCCTTTATTACAACTAATGTCAACACTCTTGAAAGGGTTAAAAGATCCATGTCTAATAAAGTAACTATTTTATCTGATTCTAGTGAAAGTGAGCAGTCTGAGATTGAGTTAGCTAACCATGCTTTATGGATTAACAAGATAGTTGTAACGAAATAATTTCAGTATAGATATAAGAATAAATAATGAAAATACAATAATGACAGGGAATTCACTTACTAGGAATAAAAAAGTGAAGGGTTTATAAGGATAGATGGTCATATGCTTAAGAAAAATTATTGAAAGGAAAATCATTCCGAGAGGAGTAGAAATAAGTATTACAAGGATAATTCTAATAATGTTTTGACATCCAATGACACCTAGAGTGCTAGTGGTGCTGAATCTTTTGATGAATCCCAAAAGTACAAATATTTTTGTCAGAAGAATCATGGTTTACTAGCCAGATTACCCATTATAAATAATTGTCTAATGTCCATGGTACACAATGTCGAATCTGTCACTAATGCATTCTTGAATGAAAATTATACTGATAATAAATATTATGAATATTAAGATAATGAATCTCCCTCATCCTAAGAGAATACATTACCTTTTTATGAGGAAGTGTTTAGGTTTTCTAAACTTCTTGAGAATGAAAATTCTATACTCAAGAAAAAGCTTGATAAGGAAAATTATAGATTTTCTATTTTAACCAACAAAGTATCATGTCATTATAAATATCTTGATAAGAAATTTTTTTATTTTAATAATATTTCAAAAAATCATGAGGATGTTAATCTTGAGAAGGATAAACATTCTAAGGTTCTTGAAAATGTAATTTCTATGAATTGTTTTAGAGAATAAATCTAGTTCTAAAACTAATGTTTTTGAGGATAAAAAATTGGTTATAAAACTAAAGTCAGAAATATTTTCCATGAGGAACTGTTTGTAAAAATATTCTTATGGTAAGGAAAAAATTGAAAAAATTTATTCCCAAATTCAACATATAAGGAATCGTTCTGGATTTGGTTATACCCATTGTAAACTAGTTTTCAATAATAACTATTTTGCTCCTCAAAGTGCTCCATTTTTCATATATTGTAAGTGTGGTGGACATTGGGAAAAATTTCTTTTAATAAAACCCAAACTTTAGGTTTTCATAAAGCATATTATTCTAAGAAAAAGTTGATTTATAAAATATTTCTTTCTGAAATTTCTAGATCCAAGAATGTATAGATTCAAAAAGTCGATCATTTTAATTTCCTGGAAAATAAAGAAAGTACCAATAGAAATACACGGTACATGGATAGTGGATGTTTCTAGCATATTACTGGTAACAAAAACTTCTTTGAGAATTTTATAAAGATGAAAGGAGGAAAATAAACTTTTAGAGATAATGCTCAGGGAGAAATTATTGGTATATGTAACATATTTTTGTGAAGAAAAATTAATTTCAAATGTTTTATTTGTTAATAATATTAAGAACAAACTCATTATAAAATCTAAATTATGTGATGAAGGTTACCTTGTGAGTTTTAGGAATGATAAATTCTTAGTACACAATTCCAAGGAATAATTTATTCTTTCTTCACTTGGGCAAGAGAATGTGCACATAGTACACAAAGAAGACCTTAGGAAGTCACAACCCATCCTCGGGGCCCGTGCCGTGACTACCACAAGCCCGCCTTCCATAGGACAGGGGATGGAGACTAGCACCAAAGGCGTAAATCCCGATAACCGAGAAGGCATTGCCTTTAGAAAAGTAACAAAACACCACAGAGTACAAGTGGAAGCAAAACACTAAGTAAAAATGAAAGTGATGAAAAATAAATGGGCCAGAATACAAATCCAAATGAAAGTACAACTACAACTAAACAAGTACAACAGAAAAAGAGAACAGCTGGTAGAACGGAAGTGGCTCCTGGGTCGTCCTCCTCGGATCCTACCTGAAGGGTAGGTATAGATGGCGCTACTCCTGGATCGTCCACCACGGATCCTACCTGAAGGGTGGGTACAAAAGCCCCCACAACACTCTCGCCCGTCAACCTCCTCCGTGTGTCATCTCTTCGTGAAGTCCACCTCCGGATACTGACTCGTCGTGTAGTCCACCTCCGGGTACCGACTCATCGTGTAGTCCACCTCCGGGTACCGTCCAGTCCTCGAACACTCGGCCTCCGTCAGCACTGCCCGTCGTCTGCAACCAACACAATGAGGTGCGGGCATAGCCCGTGCAGGGGTGAGTATAAAGATACTCAGTTGGGATCCCGAGACACTCTAGGTCTCACTAAAACCAACAAGGATAACCACAAAGAAGATCTCAACAGATAACCTCTACTTAGGTATATGCCCATGCATATACCTAAGTTATCAAGTAACCCATCTCAATCATGAGGAAAACACCAAGATCATGAAATCAACAGATAAAAACTACCCAGGTATATGACCATACATATACCTAAGTTATAAAGTGACCCATATCAATCATGAGGTAAACACAATGGTAAAAAGTCTCAGCTCAAACCAAGATTTTCATTATCGAAACTGTAACTGCTGAAGAGCTCCGTCTCTGGAGTGTACAGTGGTCCTGTCAGGACTCCGAGGTACTACTCACTAACCTAAGACTGCTGAGGTACTCCTCCTGTCGAGTACGGTGGGTCAGCCACCCAGACACAGTAGTGCTTCCCTCCGAGGTATGTCACCAAAACACAGTAGTACACACCCCCTAGTAGCCTGCTGAGGTACTCTCTGGACGAGTACCGCGGGTCTGCACTGTCACACAGGTAGTGCTCCATCCTCCATGGTTCTAAACCTCACAAATTAGTGCTCCGTCCACTGGTCTAGTCGACTCACCCCAAGTCAATTCGGTCAAGCAGTCGTCAGGTCTCATTCGGCTACACGGTCTCCGTACTCCGCACGCTCGTCTCCAGGAGGGTCCGCTCCACGAGCTACAGGTCGATACTCCAAGTATCTCAAAGTCTCACTAATAATTATCTCAAAGGACCACCTCGTCATAGGGGTCTCAACGCAACAGACGGCGCGTCAATCGGACGCCCGGTCTATGAGTTATTAGCCTTTTCGTCCCAGCGGCCCGGTTGGTTTCGTGTGCGAACCAAACTGGCCGTATCTCAACTATACCCCGAAATCTCTTAGGGTATACACATAGAGACCTTTTCTCAATGTGATCACCATCGCCGCTGACGGTTCGTCAATCGGACGTCTGGTCTGAAAGATAACCGCTTTTCCGTTCCAAGGGCCCGGTTGGATTTCGGGTACAATCCAACCTGGCCACAATTCAACAGCAACCAAAACTCGGGCGAAGTATGCCAAAAGTTCCGTCTCATCCAGAGGAATTCAACGGGATAGACGACGCGTCAATCGGACGCCCGATCTGTGAGTTATTGGCTTTTTTGTTCCAGGGGCCCGGTTGGTTTCGTGAGCGAACCAACCTGACCGTACTTCTACGACATCCAAACCTCGAGCGGAGTAAGTCAAAAGATCCGTCTCACTTATAGAAATTCAACAAAGTCGACAGCACATCATTCGGATGCCCGGAACTCAAGTTACGAGCATTTCCGCTCTGAGGGCCCGGTTGGTTTCGTGTACGAACCAACCCGGCCAAACCCAAAGTTCTACGAAACCTTTAGTGTAATATATTTAAACGACCGTGTCGATACAAGGATCGCGTTGTCGCTGACGACATGTCAATCGGAGGTCTACAGCTCAAGATATGAGCATTTGACAGAAAGTGGTCCGAAAACGGGGGGTCTGGGCCCGGGCCGACCCGGCCCGACCCCCCTGGGTCGGCCCGAACCGGGTCGCCCCAACCTAGCTGGGCCTGGCCCGGTCCGGCTCGGTTCGGTCCGGCCCGACCGGGCAGTCTCCGTGAAGCGGTGGGGGTGCCCCCCCCCCTTCGCCGCTGATTGACGCCGGTGGCAACCGCCACCGACAACTTTCGGCGGCGCGCCGCCGCCGCCTTCCGCGGACCACCGTACGTGCTCCGGTGGTCCATTTCTCCTGTCGTCTTCGCCTATGCTCCTTCCAGGACCCGACCTTCATTGCGGAGGTCTCAAAACTACCTTGCACCCTCGTTTGTCATCGCCCGTCAATCCGCACGTCAAAAACGAAACGCGCCGTCTTCGTGGTTCTTCGGCACGACGCGCTGGCATCGCGCCCTTTCTCCATGGCCCGACTCCGACCGTGGGTGTCTTCAGGTTTCTCCTACGCGGTGCGACGGCGTCGCGCCCTTGTTTGTTTTTCACGATGCGGCGTGACGGCGCCGCACGTTCCGTGTTGCATGTTTCTGTGCGAAGCGACGGATCGCACCATTCCCGTTTCAATCCACAAAGGAACCAACATGAAAAAAAGGAGGAGGGTCGGCCATGTTTGTGTGGTCCGGCCCCCTTGCGTTATTCGATAACAATTGGTTTTAAAACCATGAAGATCTTCAAGTTGGTATTCACGAAAAAAAATTAAACCCCTACATCGATTCAAATGTATGAACGATCCGCGGATCAACCCGGAATTGGTTGGTTCGCGCTCGTCGTTCTTTTCTCAAAAGATAATAGAATACCAAAATAAAATCCAAACCCGCAACATAATCTTCGCGGATCAAATTAATGTTTATTTGATCCGCGTTATTTGATTTAGAAGGAAGTAGCATGGGGTTATTTAATATTTCATAAACAATTCCCTACCTTGGGTATAAGTCGATTGGAAGGAGGCTTCATCATTCAAGGTTCGTCGCGGTATGGTGTCACGAGGATGACGACGTCGAAGGGGGACGTCGGCATTCGTCCGACTCGAGGGAAGGCGAAGCCGTCATCGATCGCTACCGAATTCTGTTTCCGAGTTTGTTCGTCGATCCGTTGACGATGAAGGGGAAGAAGAAGATCCGTTGAATAGTCCCGCCGCGGAAGGGGAAAAATTTCATGGAAGGAAAACGAGCATTCTTCGTCAGAGGTGGCGCGTTCTTCGCGTTCTTTGCGAAGGAGGAGGAGGAGAGGAAAAATCAGAGCAACGCTTCCCAACCCAGAAATAAAATGAGGCTAAGGCCTTATTTTATTGCTTTCCACCAACGATTTCAAAATTCAAACGACGTAACCCTCACAATTAATTTCAAAGAATTAATTGTAAAACATAAATGCCCAATTAAATAGAGGCATTAAGAAATTAATGAAACGCGTCAGTTGACTTTGTTTAATAGGGGGTGCAGGTGCGTTACTTAAGAAGAAAAGAAACGGCGGGGCTCATGTGGGTCCCACCTCACAAATATCCTACCCAGTGGGTAGGATATTTTGAATTGCACCCTATCCGCTTCAACCGAGCTTAAGTATCTTAAAGTGGTCTTTAAGAAGATTTAAGTGAAATGAAATAAAATTGTTGTACAACTTTATTTTATTTCTTAACTTATACCCCAAAAATTAAAAAGCACAACCGAGAAAACGCAACTTTGAAAGAGGTATTTCTAAGCACATACCGGCGCTGCGATTCCATCGGTGCCCTCGGAATTTTATTCCGAGCACCGGTTCAAAAGTTAGAAAAACTCGCTCGTTCGTTCACTGAACGTACCTGAGCCAAACTTTGGGAATTGATTTCGGGCACACCGGGCGTCGGAATCAGGCGCCGTCAGAAACTGCATTCTTGTAAAATCCCAATGAAAATTAGAAAAAAAAATTCCCTTGATTTTTATGGGTCTTTATATAGGATCCAAGATCTACCTTGCCGTAGTGCAATGGAAGAACAATATTGGTTATGGAATAGAAAGTTAGGAAGGTGTAACCTTATTAACTAATGTAAAATCTCAATGAAAATACTAGATAAGGATCTACCATATCATATATTTGATTCCTCAAAATATTTTGATCATTTTCAATATGTAAAAAACATAAATCATGTTTTAAATAAAATGGTGAAGTCCCAAAATATTATGCATTACAGTTAGTTCATATGGATATTTTTGGTCCAACATAAACTGGAATCATTGGAGGAAAATATTATATATTTGTCTTAGTTGACGATTACACTAGATATATGTGGGTCTATTTTCTAGAAAGTTGTCTAATGTTTTTTCTTATTTCAAAATTTTTATAGACCATGTTAAAAATGACAAAAATATTCCATTAATAACTATTCATAGTGATCATGGACGAGAATTTCAAAATAATGATTTTGAATCATTTTTTAGTAAAAAAGACATTACTCAAAACTTCATAGCACTGTGAACTTCTCAATAGAATGGTGTTGTTGAAAGAATAAATCAAAGTCTTCATGAGATAACTAGAACCATGTTGAGTGAATATTCTATAGATAAACACTTTTTTGTTGAAACTATATGTACATGTTGCTATACTATAAATCGTGTTTTGATTAGACCTTTTCATAAAAAAAACTCTATACGAATTGTGGAATGGTAGAAAACATAAACATTCCTACTTCAATGTATTTGGTTGCAAAGTATTCATTCTGAATACTAAGGATAATTTACATAATTTCACACCCAAATATGAGGAATGAATTTTCCTAGGCTACACCAAATCTTCTAATTCCTATAGAGTTTTTAATAAAAATACTTTTACTACTGAAGAAAAGTGCATGTTAAATTTGATGAAACTAATCCTTTTGTTTTTTAATCAACCTCATCTTACATCTTCATATGTGTTTTCAAAAAATGATTATCAACCCAAGATATAAGATCATTCTAATAATTAAAATGTTCAAAAAATATTGCTGAAGCATTTACCCGAGAAGATTTGCAACCATATGTTGATGAAAAAGTATTAGAAAACCCAACTGAGTTGTTTCTGAAGAATCATCCATGTGATAGTATCATTGGTGATGGAAATAAACCTATAAATACTATAAGATCCTTATGAAATGAAGTATAAAATCTATCATTACATTCCCAATTAGAACAAAAAATCACTGATGAATCTTTAGGTGATGATGATTAGATAAAAGCAATGCAGGATGAGCTAAATGAATTAAAAAAACAATGTCTGGACCCTGGTTGAAAGACATAAGTACACTTCTATAATTGGAGTAAATTGGGTTTTCAGGACTAAATGTGATAAAAATGGAATAATTGTATGAAATAAGGCTAGAGTAGATTCTAAACGCTATAATCAATAATAAGGAATAGATTATGATGAAATCTATTCTTGAGTAGCTAGACTTGAATCTATTCGTATTTTACTTGTCTTTGTAAAATTCATTAATTTCAAACATTTTTAAAATGGATGTAAAACGTTTTTTCCATAATGGATATGTTCAAGAACAGGTTTTTGTTGGACAACCTCCTGTTTTTAAAGACACAAAACATCCTGAACTTGTTTTCAAACATACCAATGCTTCAAATGGACTTTAACAATCCCCTAGAGCCTATTATGATATACTTATAGGATTTTCGTTACAAAACAATTATGTTAAAGGATCTGCTTATCTAACCCTTTTTATAAATAAAGATATGAAAAATGATTTAATTAATCAAATTTATGTGGAAGACATTATATTTTCTTTAACTCAGCAATCATTACCTGATTAGTTTGCAAATATAATGAAATATGAGTTCGATATGAGTATGATGGATGAGTTAACATTTTTCTGTAGTTTCAAAATCTCTAAAAAATCATAAAAAACATATATATCTCAATAAAATTATATCAAAGATATTCTATAAAAGAATTGATATGACAACACTAAGACTATATGTACTCCCATTGGTACCTCAAATTCTCTTGATCTTGGTGAAGCTGGGAAACCAGTTGATCAAACATTATTTAGAGGTATGACTAGAAGTTAACTATACTAGTCAGGTAGTCATCCAGACATAATGTTTTCAGTATGCTTATGTGCAAGATATCAGTCCAATCATTAGGAATCTCATTTAAAAGCAGGGAAAATAATTTTTTTTCTAATTAAATAGAACCATTGATTTAAGAGACTTTTATACATCTGGAAATGATTTTGTTTTAAAAAAAATCAGATGACGATAATGGTGGATAAAGAATGGATAAGAAAAGTATATCTAGAACATTGAATTTAATAAGTTATTTATTAGTTTATTGGTCATGAAAAAAGAAACACCCTGATTCACTTTCCACTGCTCAATTTGAATATGTAGCAGGTGGAAGATGTTGTGCCCAATTGTTGTGTATTCAAAAAACAATCACAGACTATGACATGGGTTTTACCAAAACAAAAATATTTGGGGATAACACTAGTTCCATTTCCCTATGAAAAACCCCAAGACATCACTCTAATTCAAACCACATGGATATTAGGCATCATTTTCTTAAGGATCACACAAAAAAAGGAGATATCATTCTTCATTTTATCAGAACACAAGATCAACTTGGAGATATTTTTACAATATCATTACCATCAGATAGATTTGATTATATGAAATAAAAGATAAAAATTAAATTTGTGCGATAATATTCCATGTATGCTTTTTTGAATCCTACCCCTTTACCGTAAGATACTCTCTTTCATAGGGGGAGTAGACTATCTTGTTAGTAAAAAAATTGCGTATTAAAATTTTATCACAGTAAAAAACATTTCGTAGTCAAAATTTTTTTTCGTAATAAAAATATTTTATTATTACAAAAAAATTTCGTAGTAAAATAATTTTCATAGTCAAATTTTTTTTGTATCCATGAATTTTTCATAGTCAATTTTTTTCCCGTAATGAATATTTTTCGTAGTTAATTTTTTTTAGTTAAAATTTTTGTAATCTAATGTTCTTCAAGATGAATATCACATATTACTAATAAATTGTTAAGAAATATAGAATGTATGATTCCTTACATAAATTCTCAAAATCAAATTATACTTGTTGGAATTTTCCTCTAATTTTAAGATAATTTTTCAGATTCAGTTTCCTTGATTATGAATTTTTAACTTAAAAACCTCAAAAGTTCAGAACATACCAAATTCATTCTTCTGTTTTCATCTCAACTATAATGCCCCAAACCTAGTTACCTAGAGTCAGTTCATTATTACATAACACTGGAATGATCACAAATGATCAAGTCTCGAATGAAGGATTAGTTTAGTAGTCATGGAAACAGTAGATGCATTCATAAGTCTTACATTACATGATAAAGTGAAAAACTACAACAACATACTCCCCATAGTCCATAGTCATATCCCCTTAGACTATACCTATAGGTCAGTCATTAAATACATCTTCACATCCTGGAAAAAATAAAACATAGAAAGGGGTGAGCTCAGATGCTCAATAAGGATAACAATATAGCAAAAACATTCATAAATAAGCACAAACATTTAAGGAAATGTTTTACTAATACAAAATCCTTTTAAACATGAACTTCAACATAATATTGAAAAAATAAAATGAAATAATTTCATTTAATTATTCACATGGATATTATACTAGTATAATAATCACATGCAATATCAATAACCACTTTCATAATGATGGAATGCATAATTCCATACTATCTTAACCACATAGTCAAGGACATGTGCTAAGAATAAAAAAATATTTTTCAAAGGCCATGTTACAAGACACTAGTTTGTCTCATGAGACCTAGTGATGCATCAAAGAGATATAGAGGGCTCCACCTGTCACTTACTAAGTCCAATACATTCCTCATATGAACAGTTTTAATCATAAAAAAATCATTCGTATTAAAACTAGCATAAAAAATGTCAGTACATTGTCCATAAATCATGAATGGTATAAAAATAAAACATTCATAGTCAGACATATCACAAAACCTTCAATACTATATAGAAGTTTTGTATCATAATAAATCAACTTCAAATAAGCTTAAAATCCATCAAAGGATGTTTACATAGATGAAATCAAAACTATTTGAGAGAAATATCTCTTTTATTTTAATGATTTAATAGTCACATAATTAGAATATATGACATTTACTTTGAAAATATTCTTATAATCTTTTAAGGGAAGCTTCTAAAATTTTATAAGGGTGGAAAATAGCCGCACCCACCATATAAATTATAAAGTCATTCTTGCATTACTTTTGTCGAAAAGGTTAAAAATGACCTTGTATGGAAAACGATGGAAACATTAATTTATAAACATCCTATAAAAATTCAAAAAAGGTTGTAAATGACTTTAACCCATAGCCTATAAAATAGTACGAATGTTTTGAAATAAATTTTTATGAAACATGGATGTGGATGATAAAGTTGTCCTAGTAGATAATTACATATAAACATCCTCAAATAATGAAGAGATTGTTGAATTAACCCTTACATTGCACTTTTCCTTGGTCGAGGGTAGGTTAAACTCATGTATAATGGTGAAATAATTTTTATTTAATTATACAAGAATCATATACGTTAATATGAAATTATATATGATCTTTTAACACTACTTTGTTAATAATATCTTAGTATTATCATTGTTTCAGGTGTTAAAGGAATTGTTTTACTTTATATTCTTTATTATGTGAGTCATATTTGTTATGGACGGGATGTATTTTATTCATATCCATAATGATATAAAGTATTTATAAATTATTTTTAATGAACTATTGAAAATTAGTCTTGAATGGAAACGATGGGGAATGAATCTCATCGCTATGTGGATACGGTAATTCGTACGTACACACGAGTGAAAATATCATTCTTTTGATATTAAAATAATATATAATTGGAAATTATATCATATATACAAGATAATTACCATGTTATATATATTATTTATATCAATTAGACATCATTATTATACCCATCCAAATAAGAATGTATTGAATAACAATTACACAATGACGTGGAGACGGTAAGCTCTATGTACCCACGTATGGTGACATGTTATTCAAATGATGGATAGAATAATGAATTTGGTTGTACCGTATTTATAATAAAATCACAGTATATATAATATACTTGAGTTATTATTTTATAATGGAAACAACAAATTAAAATGAAGTGGATGAAGAAATGAACTTGGAAGTGGTGGTGAGATATTTACCTCTTCTTCGGGTTCTTCCTTTTGATTTGATCAAAAGGTCTCCGTAGGTTGTCTTTATGACTAAATGAAAGCCTATAGTATGAAGAGAGGACAGTTGATAGGGTATTTGGGCAGAGTTTGGCTGAGAGAAATAGCGTTGAAGGTGTGAATTAGAGAGCAGGGGGAGTGCCCTTTTATAAGAGGGGTGAGGGGCACCCTAGGAAAATCTAGAAATATTATTTTATAATAAAATAATTTTCGGTTTATAATGTCTCCAAAATGGATTATTTAAAGGTTAGGGTGAGGATGGTTCGAAAACCACTCAACCAATAGGTTTTATATAGTTTTCCGTCACTATATTAACTTTATCATTTAGATTTAACTCTTAGTTAAATAGTTTGACATTTACCATGTATCTTTTTATTTTTATATTATATGGTTGATAAACATACTATATACTTCAAATATAACCCATATTTGTTCATTAATGATACACCTATCATTATATAAGTACTTTGGCCGAACAATATATTTTTAGGAATATAATATCAATTAATAATATAATATTTGTTTTAAAAACCTTTTATGTCAATTTTGACACTATTTGGTATTTTGTTTTTTTCTAAATTCATAACAGCATTATTGATTCCAAATAAATTCATCTAACCAACCATAATAAGTCATATTAACATAGAAAATTATTTTAATTCATAAAGAGTCTAAATTACATTTATTTGGTTATTTATAATATTAATTATTTTGATATTTCATTAATTAGGTAATAACTCTATCATCATTGTGTCATAAATAAATTAAATTATTTAATTTCTAAAAAATATAAATAATATACCATTATTTATAAAATCATATTATATTTTTGATGAATATTTATAGTAGAATTTATCTTATGTGTAACCAAACATTAATAATGTTTTAGATATTAAACTTTGATTTTAACTCTTTTAACTCTTCTTTGAATTAAATAATAATAAATGTACTAATACAATCCATGTGGACCAAAAAGGTTCATATTTTATTTGAAAGGTTGTTTTTGGTCTAACTGTACTTATCTGATAGAATTAGGACATGTGTTGGGGTAATAATAATATCATTTTTACCATTAATTACCCCATTTACTTTTAACCGTGGTAAATAAAAGTAAAGAGATATTATTCAACAAAAATTATTTTTATCTTATTGAACCACATTTTACTCCATAATTTTAACCATATCTCTCAGATTCTCTAAATTCAACTCACATAAGTGGTAAAATTATGTTTTATGTGAATTTTAAAATTTTCCTAGGATGTGGGTAAAGACGGTGAAAAGTTCAATAAAACTTTATATATCTAAAATTATTATAAACTGAATCCAATGAATTAAATTGAACTTATATAGGTAATATGTATCTATTTTGACCAAAAATAAATTTAAATATAATAAATAAGTATTTAAATAATAATTCAGTTTTAAACTATAACTCAATGTTTTTTTCACTATTCATCAAAAATTGAATGTTTTCAGAAAAAATACCAAAAATTCACCCTAAGCTAATTTATAAATTCAAAATCCAAAAATGAAGTCCATTTTGAAAGATAAAATTTATAAAATTTCAATAATTTCATATTACTTTTCATAACAGCTAGTTTGATTGGATGTGGTGTGTTAGAACTCGATGTTGCGTACAACACACGCTACTGTATTTTTCAAAGAGAAGCGTATCGTGAATGCTTGGGGGTTACATTCTCACCTCCTTCAAATAATTTATTCCAAGAAATTTCATGAATATTACTACATAAAAATACTCAGGTGGTTCTTTATCGTATCTTCCTCCGGTTCCCATGTTGCCTCTTCTATCTTATGGTTACTCCGTAGAACATTTACCAGACGAGTTGTCCAGTTTCTCAGCACTTCTTCTCTTGTATCAAGAACCTTGATAGGATCTTCGCAATAAGAAAGATTGGGTTCCAGTTCTAATTATTCATAGGTGAGTACATGCATTGGGTCAGGTAGGTATTTTCTCAATAGGGATACATGGAACACATCGTGAACTTTGGAGCGACTTGGCGGCATTTCCAAATGGTTAGCTACATACCCAATCGTTCTAGAATTTTGAAAGGTCCGATGTACCTGGGACTCAATTTACCCTTCTTACCAAAACGTATAACTCCCTTCCATGGAGATACCTTCATGAAAACATGATCTCTTACCTGAAATTCCAAATCCTTCTTTCTGTTATCAACATAGCTCTTCTGCCTACTTTGAGCTACTTTGATGTGGGTTTGGATTACCTTCACTGTTTCAATCGTTTCCTCAACAAGTTCCGGGCCTAAAAGTTTTCTTTCACCAACATCATCCCAAACAGATGGTTTGCGACATCTCTTTACATATAACACTTCATATGGTGCCATCTGAATACTTTAATGGAAGCTATTGTTATAGGAAAATTCTACCAAAGGTAAATATTGATCCCACATACCTTGAAAGTCATGTGAGTATGATCTCAAAAAGTCTTCTAAGGATTGAATAGTCCATTATGATTGTCCATCAGTTTGAGGGTGGTATTTAGTGCTCAAACGTAGTTCAGTATCAAAGGATATCTAAATACTTTTCTAGAATCTTGAAGTAAAATGGGGATCACGATCAGAAACAATCGATAAGTGTATTCCATGAAGTCTCAAAACTTCATTAATATATAGTCTTGCTAGACGTTCAAGTAGTAAATCTTCTCTTATAGTATTAAAATGTGCTGACTTGGTAAGATGATCAATAATGACCCATATAGAATCATTCCTTCTAGGAGTATTTGGTAGTCTCATGACAAATTCCATCGTAATATTATCCCATTTCCACTCTAGTATAGGAAGAGGTTGTATGGCTCTTCTAGGTTGTTGCCTTCCAGCATTCACTTGATGACAAACCATACATCGTGACACAAAATCAGTAATCTACCTCTTCATTTTTTCCACCACAAATGTTACTTCAAATCTCTATACATTTTGTTGCTCACAGGGTGTATAGAGAAATTGGAACAATGAGAATCATCCAACAATTCCATTTTACGATCTGGTATATCAGGAACACAAATTCTCTTCCCAATTTTCAAAATTCCATCTTCATACCCAAAGTCACTCAATCTCCCATCATTCACAGCTTTAATATTCTTTTGAAACTCTTCATCATCGATCTGAGAACTCTTTATCCTTTTTAGTAAATATTTTTTGGAAACCATTTGAAAAAGTATTGATGTTTCACCTTCCATGGTGATTCCCACATCCATATTTTCTGGATCCATGAAAATATGATCCCGTGCAACTCTCATCTTGTTCAAAACTCTATGATCCTTTATAATCAATGCATATACCACCTATTTTCCATCCACAGGTGGTATTGGATCATGCAATAATCATCCATGAGTAGTTCAAGCCATCTCATTTTCCCATGGTTGAGTTCTTTCTGAGAGAAAATAAACTTTATACTCTTGTGATCAGTATAAATCTCACATTATTTTACCATAGAGTTAGTGTCTCCAAATATTCAAAGAATATATTACAGCTGCTAACTCAAGATCATGAGTAGGATAGTTTTTCTCATGAATTTTTAGCTAGCATGATTCATAGGCAATAACCTTATCATTCTGCATAAGGACACAACCAAGTCCATTTTTCGATGCATCACTATAAATAACGAACCCATCATTCTATGATGGTAGAGTCAATATAGAAATATTGACTAATCTTCTCTTAATTTCTATAAAAAATTCTTCACACTCTTTTTTCAAAACAAATTTATCCGCTTTTCGTGTGAGCATTATTAATGGGTTAGCCAACTGGTCAAAATTCTAGATGAAACTTTGATAATAACCTACTAAACCAATAAAATTTCGTACCGCAGTTATTCTTGTTGGTGTTGTACATTCTTGGATTTCTTTGTCCATTGAAGGATCAATGTAAATTCCATCATTAGAGACAATATGGCCATGAAAATAAATCTCCTAAAGCTATAATTCATACTTTCTAAACTTCCCATATAATTCATGTCTCCTAAGAGTCTTCTGGATAATGTGTAAGTGATTTTCATGATCATTGTAGCTTTCGGAGTATACCAAGATATCATCAATAAACACCAATAAAAAGTCATCAACATATTTCTTGATAACTCTGTTCATTAGATCCATGAGAATAGAGGGTGCTTTAGTCAATCCAAAAGGAGTTATTGTAAACGCGTAATGCCCATAACTGGTTCAAAATGCTGTCTTCAGAATGTATTCCTTCTTTATAAACAACTGATGGTATCCAGATTGAAGGTCAATATTTGAAAAGTATTGATCTCCATGCATTTGGTCAAACAAATCATCAATGCGAGGTAGGGGATACATTTTCTTTATTGTTATAGCATTGATCTCTCTATAGTCGATACATTACCTCATAGATAAATCGTTCTTCTTATCAAAAAGGATAGGGGCTCACCATGGAGAAACACTAGGGAGAATAAATACCTTATTAATCAATTCCTCTAGTTGTTTCTTTAGTTACACTAATTACACAATGGCCATTCTATAAGGGGTCTTCGATATGGTTCTTGAACTAGGAATTAAATCAATGGAAAACTCAATTTCTCATTCTGGAGGATGTCCAGGTAAATCTTCTAGAAACACATAAACATATTCATTCAAAACAGGTACATCCTATATTTGAATATTCCTTTCCACACTCACAGTTATTTCACTATCTTTCTCCCCAATAATTGAATTTAGTTGAGATATTGGAGGTGGATCTAGATAAGAATCAAGTGGTGATGATTCTGATCTAAAGATAAGGTATTCTTTATCATCATCATCAAAAATCATAACCTCCTTCTTCTTACAATAAATCTTCTCATCTTGGTCCAAAATCCAATACATACCGAGGATTATATCAAACTCAATCATGGGTATGATGATGAGATCAGCACAAAAAGAACACTTATATGCTCTAATGGGAAAGGATTCACAAAACATTATTGTGATGATACTTCCCTTAAGAGTTTTAACTGAAAACACCCTTGTTAAATAAAATTGGAAATATCTAATTTTCCTAGAAAACTAGGATGATATGAAACAATGCGATGATCCAAAATCAAATAAAGCATTTTCTAAACTTGTGGAAACCATTAAATTACCTGCCACCATATCTTTAGGAGCTTCTACCGCAGCAGTAGTGATAGAATAATATTTTCCTTGATCCCGTGGACTTTCTGAGTAAGTTTCCCTAACGCATAGGACATTCATTTTCATAATGTCCCATCTCCCTACAATTGTAGCATTGAACATATGTAGATTCTTTCTTCCCCCTGCAATCATGATCTTGGTGGAATTTTTCACCACACTTGTAACATTATCCCATTCCCATCAAGCAAGTACCAGGGTGTTTCTTCACATATTTAATACAGGATGGATATTTAACTTTCCCCTTCTCCCCTTTATTTCCATTTCTAGAGTTTTCAGTATATCTCTTCATCTCATTCTTTTCTTTAAAGTCGTAAGACTTATAGAATTCTTTTTCTGGCATGATAGCACATGAGAAAATATTGTCGTACGATGATAAGCATTATGAGACTAATGCTCAATGTATAAATGAGTTTAACCCATCAAATAAACGATCAATCATACATCTTGGGTTACGTATATAATCAGCAGAATGCCTTGCTAACCTTGTAAAGTTAGCCGCAAACATTGCAACATTCTCATCCTCCTTTTGCCTCAGACTCAAAAATTTCCTTTCCATATATTCTCAATGGTCACGAGGAATGTATTTTTCTATATAAATCTCTTTAAAATAACTCTATTCCATAATTGATACTTCATCATCTTTCATTATGTTTTGAATCAATGACCACCATGGATCATAATCTCCAGTGAGGTGATAAAATTCCATGAAAACTTTTTCCCTTTCACTACTCCCCAAGGCATGTAATATTTTCTCTATGAAATTTATCCATTGCTCAGCTACTAATGGATTTGTACTCCCATTTAATTTTGGAGGTTTTTGCCTCATGAAGCGATCTAACCGTGATCCTCCATGTTGTGGATCAGGGTGCTCCATATGGGTAAGGTTATTATTCATATCCTAAGTGAGTTGCCCCTATATGGTAATAAGCTGATCAGACAAATTTGTATCACCAGCTCCAATATAATTATCTTGAGCAGGACAGAAATCTCTACATGGAGTGAGTTCATTGATACGGTTTCCATTCTTTCCACTAGGCACCATTTCTAAATAATGGCATAAAATAGATTAGTTTATGAATCAAAATACATAATTACAAACCTCTAAAAAAATTAACATAAATTGAATAGTTTATGGATATAATCCATAATAATAAATATGTTTTCATTGATGAATGTATATACTCATAAACCCTTCATAATGGTTTGTAATGAAAATTAGATTTATCCTACGTATATCCCTCGGGAGTGTCATAACAAAGAGTGAAGCAGGGCCCGTTGTCATGCACTAGTTCCTGTTCGATTCTAGCTCAAAGCGGTGTTTTCGAGTTTTACAACTAGGTACATCTGTTCTAGAGCCACCTCTACCTGCTCGTATGCATACGGGGATGTATTTCTTGGAAAACTCAAAAAATATCTAAAGTAGAAAAATTCTAGGAAGTTCTTCTACATTAATCCTCAAAGTCTATCTTAGGTCTATGTTCTCTAATCAGAGTTTATCTAAATCTAACTTCCAAGTGTTGTACTAAACTTCCTCTGATACCAATTGTAACGCCCCAACCCCAGTTACCCAGAGTCGGTTCATTATTACATAACATTAGCATGACCACAAAATATCACATCTCGAATGACCGATTAGTTTAGTAGCCTTGGAAACACTAGATACATTCATAAGTCTTACATTACATGATAAAGTGAAAAAATACAACAACATAGTCTCCATAGTCCATTCTCATATCCCCTTAGACTCTCCCTATAGTCTAGTCATAAAATACATCTTCACATCTTGGAAATAATAAAACATTGAGAGGGGTGAGCTCAGATGCTCAGTAAGGATAACAATATAGTGGAAACTTTCGTAAATAAGTATAAACATTTAATGAAATGTATAATTAAAACAAAATCCTTTTAAACATAAACTTTAGAATAATATGGAAAACATAAAATGAAATAATTCCATTTACTTATTCACATGGATATTCTACAAGTCAAATAATCACTTGAAATATCAACAACCAATTTCATAATGGTGGAATGCATAATGCCAGACTATCATAACCACATAGTAATGTCCTTGTGCTAAGACTACAAATACGATTTTGTCAAGGCCTGATTCCAGGACACTAGTTTGTCTCGTGTGACCTATCGATGCATCGATGAGCTATAGCGGTCTCCACCCGTCACATACTAAGTCCAATGCATTTCTCATTTGAACTGGTTTAAACATAACATAAAAATCCGTATTAAAACTAGAATATGAAATTTCAATACTTTATCCATAAATCATGAATTATATAAAAATAACACATCCACAGTCAAACATATCACAAAACCTTCAATACTATATGGAAGTTTTTTAACATAATAAATAAACATCAAATATGCTTAAAATCCATCAAAGGATGTTGACATAGATGAAATGAAAACTATTTGAGAGAAATATCTCTTTTTATGAAATAATTTAAAAGTCACATATTTATAAAATAAAACATTTAATTTTAAAATATTCTTATAATCTTGTAATGGAATCTTTGATGATTTTATAACAACGGAAAATAGATGCACTCTCCGTATAAGTTTAAAAAGACATTCTTACCTTAAATTTTTCGAAAAGGTTAAAAAGGACCCTATTTGGAAAATGACGTAAAGATTCCTTTATAAAAATATTATAAAAATTAATACAATGGTATAAATTAATTTAACTCATAGTTTATAAAATATTATGAATTTTTTTAATTTTAATGAAACATGGATGTGGATGATAAAGATGCCCAAGTAGATAATTACGTATAAATAACCTCGTATAATGGAGAGATTGTATAATTAACCCTCAACATGCACTTTTCCTTGGTAGAGGGTATGTTAACCACATGTATAATGGTGAAATAATTTTTTCTAAATTATACAATAATCATATACATTAATATATTATAATATATGATCTTTTAACATTTATTTGTTAATAATATCTTTGTATTATTGTTGTTTCGGGTGTTAAAGAAATTGTTTCACTATATTATATTTATTATGTGAGTCACATTTGTTATGGATGGGATGTATCTTATTCATATCCATAATGATATAAAGTTTTTAAAAATTATTTTTAATCGTCTAATGAAAATTAGTCTTGAATGGATATAATGGGGAATGAATCTCATCGCTATGTGGAGACAGTAATATGTCCATACGCACGAGCGACAATATCATTTTATTGATATTAAAATATTATATAATTTGATGGTATATAATATATATAGAAAAATTATCATGTTATATTTATTATTTACATCAATTACACGTCATTACTATACCCATCCAAATAATAATGTATTGAATAACAATTACACGACGACGTGGAGACCGTAAGCCGTACATATGCACATATGGTAACATGTTATTAAAAGGATGGATAGAATAATGAATTTGGTTGTAAAATATTTATAATAACATAAACTTATATAGAAAACTTGGAGTTATTATTTTACAGTGGAAACAACAAAGAAAAAGGAACTGGAAGAAGAAAAGAACTTGAAAAAGTTGGTAAGATATTTACCTCTTCTTCGGGTACTTTCTTTTTATTTGATCAAAAGGGCTCCATAGGATGGATTTTTGACTAATGTAGAGCCTCTAGGATTAAGTTAGGACAGTTTAGAGGGTATTTTGGTGGTGGTTATCTGACCCAAAAGTTTTTTATGGTCTGAATTAGAGAGAAGTATGAGTGCCCTTTTATAAGAGGGGTGAGGGGAACCTTAGGAAAAGATAGAAATATTATTTTATAATAAACTAATTTTTGGTTTCTAATGGCTCCAAAATGGATTATGTAAAAGATAAGGTGGATATGGGTCAAAAAACACTCAACCAATTGGTTTTTTACAGGTTTGGGTTACTATAATAACATTATATTTTTGATTTAACTCTTAGTTAAATAGTTTTACATTTACCATGTCTCTTTGTATTTTTATATTATATGGTTAATAAACATACTATATAATTCCACGAGAACCCCCAGTGGTTCAATAATGATACAACTATCATTATATAAGTCCTTTTGCTGAACCATAGATTTTTAGGAATAAAATACCAATTAATAATATAATATATTTTTTAAAAATTATTTTATGAAAATTTTGATACTATTTGGTATTTTGTTTCCGCTAAATTCATAATAGCATTATTAATTCGAAAAAAATCATCTAAACAAACCTAATATGTCATATTAACCTATAAAATTAGTGGAATTCATAAAAAGTTTCAAATTACATTTATTTGGATATTTATAATATCAATTATTTTGATAGTTCATTAATTATGTAATTACTGCATCATCATTGTGTCATAAATAAAATAAATTATTTAACATCTAAACAATATAAATAAAATACCATTATGTAGGAAATAATTTTATCTTTATAATGAATCTTTATAGTCGAATTTATCTTATGTGTAACCTTATATTAATAATGTTTTAGTTATTAAATGTTGATTTTGACTCTTTTAACTCTTCTTTGAATTAAATAATAATAAATGTCCTAATCTAATCCAAGTGGACCAAAGTGGTTCATATTTTATTCCAAAGGTTTTTTTGGTCAAAATATGCTTATCAAATAGAATTTGGACATGTGTTAGGGTAATAATAATATCATTTGTATCCTTAATTACCCTATTTACTTTTAACCGTGGTAAATAAAAGTAAAAAGTTACTATCACCAAAAAATATTTTTATCTTATTAAACAAAATTTTACTACATGATATTAACCCTTTCTCTCAGATTTTTGAAACTCAACTCACAGAAGCGGAAAATTATGTTTTATGTGAATTTGCAAATTCTCCTAGGAGGTGGGTAAAGACGAAGAAAAGCTCAATAACATTTGTATATATCTAAAATAATTATAAAATGACTCCAATGAATTACATTGATCGTACATAGGTATTTTGTATATATTTTGACCTAATATAAATTTATATAAAATAAATAAATATTTAAATTAAAATTCGGTTTTAAACTATAACTCAGTGTTTTTCATTATTCATCAAAAATTGAAAGTTTTCAGAAAAATATAAAAAACTCACCCTAAGCTAATTTGAACATTCCAAATCCAAAAATGAAGTCCATTTTGAAAGATAATATTTATAAAATTTCAAAAAGTGTTTATTACTATTCATAATGGCTAGTTTGATTGGTTGTTGTGTGTTAGAACTCGAAGTTGCATACAACACACGCTACTGTATTATTTAAAGGGAAGCGTACCGTGGAAGCTTGGGGTGTTACATCAACCGTCATAGAAGATCATGCTTATTTCAACCGTCAGATATTTTTAGGAATATGAATTATCACCTCAAACAACTACATAAATCCCCTTGATTGGTGTCCCACATCGATTATCACGCCTTGGCGTGATGAAACTCTACTTCCTTACTTACGGGTGGTTCTGGATTTTCTAGTTTCCTCAAATCCAAATGTCTTTGGAAGCATCCCCATAGAATAAAATGTAATTTGTGAAGGAAATTTTTTAATATTAGATCTAGAGGTAATGGTTAGTAGATAGGAAGTTATTTTCCAAATATTTTTCTCCAATTTTAATGAAATCGTAATAAATGGCTGGAAGATTTTATGTGTATCAAAACCAAAGGGACAATATTCAGTGTATCCACAGTTTCTTGTATAATTTTATGAGACTATATGTTTTTTTGTTTAAGATTAAAAATATAATATTTATTTTAACAGTTATAGAAAAAAAATATTCTCTTTATTTCTGTATGGCTACTAATATCATTGGAATTCTTTACGAGGGAGAAGTTCCATTATGCACCCACAAGGTGCCAAATGTTTTTGGATGTTTTGATAAGGATAATACCATAGATTGACTTGTTTTATTAATGGTGAAGACACCAAATATCAACCATATTTCTACAAATTTTTGGATTTTTGGGGTTATGGGTTTATGCGTTTATAATTCCGAGAAAAAGGGATAAGAACACCCTATAGAAAAGTGACATTTATATACTGGATTTTCTAGTAAACTTCAGGAAGATTAACCTTGTGCTCTATATCTAGCTTAAAATTTAAAATATCAGGAATGGAACTATTAAGGCTCAGACTATTATGTATCTGGCTATTCTTTCCGAACATATAGTTCTCTTTCTTTATTGGTTCAAAATTCCTTGTAGTTTTAAGCCAAGGAATTTCAAGGTTACGTTACTCTGTGATGATACCTTGAGGAGAATGCAGGTTAAATTAAATACTCAATCTAGATAATTCTATGATTTATCTGAACGTGAAATCAAAGCATTATCACAGAAACCAGAAATGGCTGAGATTTCCAAGAAATGTGGGAAGAAGAGAAAGGTGAAGGAACTATAGGTGAAAGAAAAAACTCTTGAAGTTCATGAATCCCAATCTGAACCTCAAAAATCAAAAAATAAAAAGATTTATATGTATTAAATGGTTTCAAAGTGGAGAGAAGATACGATGAATAAGAAGGAAGGGAATCCTAGATTTGGGTTGGATCCTACTGAGGAAAAATCATTAAAAATTAAGGTTGTTGAGGAATTTGAGAAGCAAGAAACAAAGGAGAAGAAAAAGAATAAAATGTTTGAAGCTAAGATTGTTCAATATCTTATCAAGGATACTATAAAATCCATTGATTAGATTTAGGTACCAGAAATGTTTCTCAAGGAACATGTGCCTATAGACACTCTCGAAACGAAAATGGTGATACCAAAACTAGATGAAAATGAAGAAATTCTGCAGGAAGAGGAATTAGAAGAAGAAGGAGAAGCATGGGAATAAGGATATGACACGGATGATGTGACAATGCATGTGGATGAATATCATGAAAAGGTGAGTAATTCTGAGATATTTTCGATCCAAGCATCTCAAGACGGATATTCAAAACTATCTACCCCAGGAAAATAAGAAGAAGGTCATGAAGATGTAAACACACCATCTGAAGAAGAGAGTAGTGATCATGAATTGGTTCAACAAGATAACCTTGTGAAAGATGCGGAGATAGAAAATATTGAAGATAAAATAACAGTTCAACTACTAGATAGTGAACATTAATTTCCAAAAGTAGTAGAGATCATTCTAAGAGCTAATAAGGGAAAACATGTGTCGGTTAATACACTGAGGAAAGTTGTGGTGGAAAAGTAAGGCGGAATGGCCCGAAGGCCTTCTTTCTTTGTTTAATTATGGATAAACCCTATTTTAAGGGTTGATAGGGAACCTTTACATGACCCATAGGCCCCAAGTTATAAATCCTGACATGACCCTCAATACATGACCCGAAGGCCCAAGGGCATATATGCACATTACATGACCCGCAGGCCGAACCCGCTAGAACTGCCCCTACAAAGATTCCACATCATTGATCACCTAGCTCCCCACCTTGCATTGCTGATCGGTTAGAATTTCCCCATAAAAAGATTCATGGTGCCTGGTCCCGATAGTGGTTTCCATACACTCTCATTGTTTCAATCCGGTTAGCTCTGCTTCTGGTGACTGCTACTCTTCTTGCTCTGATCCTTTTTTGGGACTTGCTTTGTGTGAACTAGGATACTCTATGGTCTCAATGGCCCAAAGGCCCTGTGGCCTGAAGGCCTGGATGACCCAAAGGCCCTTGATACCCATAGGCCCAAACTGGTGGTTCAAAAGCCCAAGTTAGGTGAATAGTTTGTGTTGCTACAGTACCGAACAATGTTTGCTACAATACAGCTATAGTACTGCTATAGTAACCCAAAAATTTTCCACTGCCCAGTTTTGAACCTCAGTCTCCTGGATACCAAGCCGGAGCCCTTACCACTTGGGTACAGGATTGTCGGCAGGTGGAAAAAAAATATGTTATTGAATCCTCAAGAAAAAATGATTAATATATAGAGAAGTAATTCTCACCAACCGGAGAATTTGATTCAGAATCATCCTCTCTTGGATATGAATTTGTTTTCTGACCATCAACGAAGTTGTTTGATACCATTCCATTGTTTCTGAGTATATACTTGAGGTTCCAGATTCTTCATCCCTCATTTAATCAGAAATCAGATTCTATTTACATGCTTATGGATAAATTCATCAAGCTTGACACCGATTTCAAATATTTCTACATTGGTTATGAAGATTAGAATAGGTCATTTATGGAAATTAAAAAGTGTTCAAGGAATACAATTGAAGAGATGAGATTATTTTAGGACATTCAAGAAAATGTGAAGGATTAATTTGATACCAAAAATGTAATGATCAAAGACCTTTCATCATGTTTTGATGAGATGCTCAATATTGAACAAACAGTTTAGAATCATGAAGTAAAACACCAGAATGTGAAGATTAATTCAATTTCTATGATATTAAGGAGGGAAATGGATATCAGAATAGATTTTGAAGAAATGTTCATCAAGCATGAATATCTTTTTAAGACTCACACAGAAACTCTTAAGGCTCGAGAAGATAAAATAAATGTTCTGGAGAAGAAAAATGAGGATTTGGAATAGTTGCTAAACCACATTTAAGAACATCAAAAGGAGCATATGAAGATGAAAACCATCTTGAAGAAGCTTATGCTGAAGTAAGAAAAGAAGGATGACTTTTTCCTCATCATTGATGTTTTGTTGTATTTCCTTGTACAAATGTTTTCAATCTTAATTAAATATTTGTTGTCATTCATATGTTTTGTAGTATATTACTAATATTTCAAGTACCATACTTTATTCCCATTTAATTAATTCCTTTTCGAAAATCACAAAGGGGGAGAAATGAATTATTAAAAGAATACTAAGAAAAGAATAAAATTCCCTATGTATGGGGGAGTCTATCTAAGGGGGAGTTTTATCTAACAAGGCTTTCTTATGAAAGAAAAAAAATCACTTTAATGAATTCAAGAATATAATCATTTGGGATTTCAAAATCTAAGGGGGGAGTTAATCGTATTCACCATGATTCATAATAAATAGGAGACATGTTTTTTCTTTTTAGTTCATAATTCAAAAATCATAGTTCTTATATTCTTTTTCATAAGGATGTTTGTGCTTTACAAAAAGTGGTAGATTGATGAGTCAATAAGATTTCTTAATGACATTCCAATTCATCCCTATTTTTAAAATTCCAAACAATCATTGTTAAGGAAATTTATTTATTCCCTAAGGATTATCTTTATAATAGAAAAGTTTTCTTTCTCTACAGAAATTTTTATCTTTACCTATGTTTTCATTGTTCTCCATATAATCCCTCAAAATATAACTCTTTTTATTATAGAGACTAAATTTGGTATCAAATATAAAATCATGGATTCCAATAATTACATGGATATAGAGGGTTCTATTTTTATATTACCAATTATCTAACATTAAGACTACAAATCCTCGAAAATTCAGACTCTGAATTCACTGAAATTCAGGTTCCGAATTCTCAAAATTTAAGACTCCAAATCCTCTGAAATTCAGACTCCGAATTCTCTGAAATCCAGACTCTGAATTCTATGATATTTGGACTCCGATTTTTCTGAAATTTAGACTCTATATTCCTCATAATCTAGACTCCTAAGTTCTCATAATTCTGAAACCGAATCCCTCGGATTTTAGACTGCGAATTAAAAAAACATGGGCTCTGAATTCCTCCAAATTATGATTTAGAATTCATTGGAATTCAGACTTAGAAATATATATAATTCAGAATCCGAATTCTTTGGAAAATAGAATCCATATATCCATGTCTTATAGATCTTTAATGTTTATTTTGTTAGACTCCGAAATTATTTTTTTATTAGAATCTGAAAATTATATTTGATTAAGCATCCCTATTTTCATTACACTTTTTATGAAACTATTTCGTACAATATGTTTCTAACTAACCTTTGTTTGAATGACACATGTATAGATCCCTGTGAGATTCAAGGAAAAATATGATCATTGGTAGAGGGAGCCGACCGTCGGATAAGTTCTTATAGATAGGAGATCATTTGAACGAGCTCAATAAATGTTCCATAACTCTAGAGATTACATGTTGTTGAAGAGATTTATAGAGAAAGACTCTCAGGATTTCTGTGTTTTTGAGCATCTTTTTCATATTTCTTCATGAAAATCTGATTGTTGCTGTGTACAACTAAGGTATTCTGGGGATAGGAAGATAGAGCTACCTACTATCTAAATGTTCGAAGGATTCTGGGGATATGAAGATAGAGGTGTTCACTACCTTATAGATTGAGGTCTTGCAGGGATAGCAAGACAGATTCTAATTTTCTTATCGAGGTATTCCCCTAGTGTGGGTAAGAAATACTTTCATGAAATTATAAATCAAGGGACCTTTATCCAAGGTTGATGGATAACCTACTATTTGGGATAAATTATTTCATACTTGTTGTTTTTTTGTTTCAAGTTTATTTCTATTGTATTTTTGATAATGAAAGAAAGTATAATTTCTTTATAATTTCTCATTCATTTATGTACTCTAAAAATTAATATTACATACGCTTCATCGTATAATGTTTTCCTATGTAAACTCTAATTAAGGTTCATTTCCAGAAAATGTTTTCTGGAACATAGCATGTTTGTTTAGTAGAACTAAAAGAGGTCTTGTGAATTTACCTTGTGTAACATTTTTAAACACGGTTTTCCATAATGTTAAAAAAGAATGTTTTTAAACATAAAATTCACCCCCTCTTGTAATTGAGAATCTAAATTGATATTTCAATCCTATAAGATTTTGTAAATTGGTTGGCCAAATGAGGAATTGAACCCCTCATGATCCCTATGGGATGCATTGAAGTTTATTAGACTAGTTATAGGTCCACCTTTCATTGTGTGACACATCGTGAACTTGGAAAACTGTAATAATAAACATACAATTGATTTGTGAAGAATTAGAGACCATGAAAATCAAGTTGACACGTTAGATTAATTTATAATAAGGTATTAATGGTAGTAGTGACTAGTCATTGACATGGAATTAGGGGTCGTTTGGAATATTGTAAATGGGTTAAATGAATTAATGTGATTTTGTTAAATAAAATATGGGTTGTAATGGAAATATGAAAATTAATTAAGTCTTGACGAATATTATGTGTTGACTGAAATATTAAATTTTAATGTTCTATGTGTCAATTGATTATTGTTTGTGATTTTTATATGTGTTAAATGATTAAAGAAGGATGTGCACATGTATTGGTGGGTTTTAAGGTATTAATATGAGGTTATATGCCCATGGGTAGGGTTGGAAAGAGTATCTAAACCCTACCCCTAGAATACATGGGTTAGGGAGTCAGAATGAGGCTATTTTTCCTTAACAGTTTCATTTGATTAGACTAACTAGACTTAGGGTCCAAGGTAAGTGGAATGAAATTTTGTGAATTTTCATTTCTTAGTGAGATAAAATACAAGAATTATCCCTATATTTATAGTAGTATATCAGCATAGGATGATAGTGTGTTTGATGAAAATTTAAAACCCTTGGAAAAAATGATGAAAATGGTTTAAGTGCTTAATGTTAACTAGTGGAACCCAATTAATCTTTTATTTTTCTTTTTATTCATTCAACATAAGTATTCACTGTAGTTTTAGAATTTATATTTTATGGACATTATTCGTGGTGGCATACTGAGTTATACTCACACCCTTCTCTGGACACTATTGGGTACCCGAGAATATTTAATGGTTGTAGGGGCAAGGACCATATTCTAGATTGTTGATTTTGGTGAGGGGTGTGCATGGATTAGGGGACCGCACTTGGTGTTGGAACTAGTTATATGGATTTTAGTGGTTATATAATTTTTTTTCCTTACACTTTTTAATTTATGGCATGACCTAACTTATTCACTATGTGGTTTTGGGATTGTACAATGTTTTGTGAAATGTTTGGTAATGAATGTTATTGGTTGTTCTATTTCATTTTAGTCTTATTGTTATCTGTTGTGTCTAACTCTGAAAAATAGGTTATAGTGTCCCCCTAGAAAAATGAGACCCACAATGCTAGTTTTCATCCTCTAGTGTATAAGGAGGTGCACCTGAGGTCTTGTGGTGACCTAGATCGGGGCACTAGATTAGTGTATCCTAGGTTGGGGGCGTTACAATGTTTTATCAGAGATGTTCTTTTTTGTGGTTTTACTTTTTGGGGATGGTAGATGAGAGATTAAAATGTGTTGGGTCAAGAAAATGAGCTCATTCTTTGGAGTAGCTAACTCATGTACAAGGAAAACCCAGAGTTACAATGGTGGGATTTTTGTTCTTGATTTTTATTTTATGGTATGGTGATATTTTAACATTGGGTGATGTACTTTTCGTTTGATGTGACTCATTGATGATAAATTTCTTGTGACAGAAAGGAAATGAGGGCTTTTATACATGCATCATTATAATAACCTAGTGATATAGGTTTCATAAATCTTGATATGATCTAATGGAAAAGATGTGATTGAGATGTGGTAGATAATGACATACATTTTTCATTAAATATTTTATATAAGTGGGTTATAATAAAGAAAATGAAAATTAGTAGATAGAGATAATGTGAATGAATTCTTAAATAATGGTTCCTAATGAGATGCTATAAATGGTTTGAAAATTTTTGTGGTTATAAGTTGTAAACATGGGAAGGTTTCTAAAAGATAATGATCTATATTATGAAAGTGAGATTGGTTATAAATAATTCTAATGAAAAGGGCTTCTGGTGGTGTGAGTTGGTTTTCTATAAGTTGACCATGACCCATGGTTAGGATGTATTAGGGTAGTGACAGAGGTGTGATGATAGATGTTGGTATAGTTTATATGTAATGGGTTGTTTATGGATAGTGTATAGACTTGTTTTTCAAAAAATGTGGATGTTTTATGATATATATTCTGAAATATGTGTTTATAATTGTAGATAAATTCCACCACAATTACGTGTGTTGGTAAAGCGATAAGAGGATATCACTGAGAATTCCCCTCCAAAAGTGGAGCAATAAACCCTAGTGGTCCTAGGTAATAGGGGGAGAAGTTCCATTTGAACTATTATCATTTTATGATTATGATGGAACGAGACATAGTATGGGTTGTGCCAAGTATGTTTGAGAGGACTAAACATTTACAAATGGATCGTCCTATGACTTTTAATATAGAGGTCAAACCATAGGTAACATTGTTCTAGATAGAGTCCATGCAGATGATCTTGGAACACTTAAATAGTCCTTTTGAGAAGAAAGTCAAGTTGGTGGCTTACCTGTTCTGTAGACATGAAAAGCTCTGGTGGGATATCTTAGCTCATACTGAACATGAAGAGGGTATGTTATGGAATGGTATATAGGATATTTTATAGGAGAATTTATATCAGTAGACCTTAAGGGAGTGAAATGATGTAGAGTTTATTAGTTTGAATCAGGGGACTATGATAATGATGGATTATACTAGTCACTTCACAGACAAGCAACACATGATTCCAGTGTTTATAGGGGATGAGGTAGCTATGGAAATACATTTCTATGATTGAATTAGAAATTAGATTATGTCTTAGGTTAATATATTCAATCTAAATAGTTTTTATGATTTGGCGGATTTCCCCCTTATTTCAGAAGCAATCCTCAAGGAGGCTTCTAGCGGCAGACATTCGATTCTTATTGGGTGATCTAGTGTTGAGACTTTATGTGGTAGGAAGAAATGTTTCTTTAGTTTTTTCTAGGATGGTGGTGGAAGGTGTCATGAAAAAAGGGAACTAGTCTCCCAATGTAGTGATCATGTTCTATGTAATTAATTTGATAAGCTGAGACACATGCATATTCGGGGACCCTGACCACCAGTTGAGTTCCAATAGTGCGGAAGGATGGTGAGTGTGAATAGGTTCTATATGAACCCTCATCAAAGGGATGATTAGAGACCTCTAAGTACAATATAGAGTGTTATAAGGGGGTCGACCAACACATCATAGGCAATTGGTTAGAGGTATAATGTCTATATCATTTGGGGTAGTTGATGTGGTGCTCTAGGTAATTGGAATCCTCTTATATAGGGTAATATAGCACCTGAAACTCAGACCAGACCCTGGGGAGTAGGGAGAAGTCATCATCATGTACTTCATCCTTCATTTGGAGGTGGTTAGGTTGTACCATCAAAGGGATGAGGTATGATTCTTATAGGTTCTAGAAATTATAGTGCCTTATTTCATACAGGTGCCTCACATTATTTTATATCTACTTAGTTTGGGTGTTTTTTGGGCCTAGCGGTGGAGTATATGTGTGGGATTATGTTGACTGATACCCTATTAAAAGTGAAATTAGAAAACCTCCAGTAACGTATGGTGTGTACTCTTTAGGTTGGTTGGTTCAATTTTTAGTGGGATATGCGTGTGCTTGAAATGTCAGGTTTTGATATGATATTGGGGATGTATTGGATATTGTTTTTCGAGGACCATATCAAATGTCAACATTGTAGGGTAACCTTCACATACATCGAAGGGAATACTTATTTTCACTGTGAGGAATAAGTTATCTGAGTAGACCGTATAGGTCTAGTCTTTCAATAGTTGGGGAACTCACAAACCCATTAAATTTTCATATTCTTGATGATGGAGGATTAGAGAACATTTCATTACCTCCTATAGTGGATCAGTATTAGGAAATATTTCTTGAAGAAATCATGGGAATTCCACTAAATCGATATGTTGAGTTCATGATATATATGTTTTCCGGAGAAGTACTAGTTCCAATTCCTCCATATGGAATGGCATCGACAAAACTACAAGAATGTAAAACACAGTTGGTGGAACAGGAAAACAATGGCTTTATTCATTCATGTACATAACTTTGGGATCTCCAGTGTTGTTTTCCAATAAGTTTAATGAATAATTATGGTTGTGTGTTGATTATAAAAAACTAAAATGGATGATGTTTAAGAATCAATACCCTCTTATGTGAATTGAAGATATTTTCACCAGTTGAGAGGTGCTTCTATGTTATCCAATATTTATTTGAGATAATTATATCATCAATTGAGTGTGAGTATTTATGATATACCATAGAATACATTCTATATTAGGTATGATTATTATGATTTTTTTTGTTATGAAGTTCAGGTCGACTAATGTGCCAGTAGTTTTGTTAGCCCTAATGAACCGAATCTTCTGGCCGTACCAAGATCAGTTTGTTGTTTTTGTTATTGATAACATCATGTTGTACTCCCATACTCATGAATATCATTCCAAACATCATTAAATCGTCCATAGTAAATTGAGATATCATAGGATATTTTCCAAGATATCTAAATTTCTTCACAATATAGATAGGGTACATTTCTTGGGTCACATCATCTCAAAGTCATGTGTTTCTATGGACGGTGTTGGGGCGAGTATAATAATACTTATTAGGATACCCTGAAACCAAAAATCAATACACAACATAAAGATACATTCATCTCAACACAAGTATATGTCAACATTACATATAATAAGAATACCTAGATATACTCTACTCAAGAAACACAGTCTAGATGTAAGTCATAACCAATGCATATGAACACTAAGAACTCACCTCAAAGATTCCATGAGAAACTCATATGGGAAAACACACACATGAGTACAATATCACTGATGATATTCGTCAAATAGGTATGGATCATCATGCCTCACCTGGAGAGTGATATGCTGATATATCTAAAGAGAGATACAATACACTAGATGAGGATCACAACCATGTTCTTGGGGTGATACCAGAGACCCCATTTGGGTAACCCACTAAGGAGAGGATTGACAATGAGTAAGTTTGGACATTTCAATACCAAATTCTCTACCTATGGCATGAAGAATTAATAGAGGATCCTACTATGGGCCTCTCTGGGGATTCCAAAAAATATATCCAGGATTTCATAGTAAAGGGATCATACTCCTATGAGTAGGAAATGATTTCCACCAAACTTGAGGGAAATGATAATGGGAACGTACCCCAATTAAATTTTACCAAGATATAGTAGAAAAGAGAATTGTGCCATTTTAATAGCGTTGTAGAACCTGTAGAAGTGTCGTTCATCATATCCCATGACCCTGGGTACTACTTAAGAACAACCACTCATTTCATTATATCATTTGATATAAAAAAAATACTACATGTAATATAGTAGGGATCACATGCCATGTCCTTCTATATGGGCCCCTCCCATGTTCCCTGGTTGTGTTCCAGTATGCGACATCAACTCATGTAACCTTTCCTGTGTACTAGTACAGGGGTAGCCTATGTATCTAGCACTTGCCATGCTATGTGGTGTAGTATACTCATTGTAGGAAACCTATGTACTCGACCCCATTTCCATGTAATCTACAAAGTAGGTGTCGAGTGGTCTAGCGAGGAACACACACCATATAGTTGGGACTACATGCTCTGTGATCAAGAATTTCCAAATGGTGGATTTCTTCCTCTAAATGACTCAACTGATATACTGAATCTTAGTATAGTGATCCATTCTTCTAGAAACCCAATATGAAAGGTATTTTAACCACCCTAACATCAAATCTATTTCTATTATGCCATGAATTGGGTCGAAAAAAATGATTTAATCAAATCCAATACAAATTATCCGAAGAATTATTTCTCTCGAATTGCTTCGATTAATCTTTCACAGTCACCATTAATCCTCCATCATGTCATACTAATTGTTGATCTAAAATTTTGTATTTTTTACACGAGTGAAAAAATGTGAAATGACTGATCATTCATTTTTTTGGGGTAAATTAGAGAACACAAGAATGAAATTGGGGGAGAAAATCGTAACGAAAAAACCCTAAAGAATGAATCATTACCATTGATTATTCTGGACATGATCCATTACAATAAGAACAATAAAAAATCAAGCAATTAATCTGTAGAAAAAATCCTGATAATCCCAGCAAATATAAACCATCCCACAAATTATGATCGAACCATAGATTAATTAGCTTGTTTACTAATCTGCATTCATTGTGGAATTCATGAATAGGGAAGTAGAATCATAATAACACATCCTACATATATTTTATATTGACTGTTGACTAAGCTCAATTTCTACATCGTCGCTATTGGTGAGATCCATCATGAATAGAATTCATCGATCTTTGATCCAAGGTCCTTTCATCGCCTTTCAAGAGTATTGTATATGTTTTTCTCTCCCAGGCCTCCTGAGGATTTCAATGTTTTGTGCATGACCCTAAATCTATACCTAAAGGTTTATTTGAAAAAATTGGCCTTTTGTTCCTACGTCAATGGAATGGAAATAAAAAAAATATTTTTTCAATTAATTTTATCACTTTAATGTGCTCATATAAAATTTCTATAGTCGACCCATGAAGAATGATGTTAAGTCACACCTAAGGTAAATTCGTTGTTAAGAACACGGTGATTCCCTTATATTGTTGATCCAGGAACCCATTTACATGTTATTCTAGTTTTTTAGGAAAATTGGGTGGGACATCAATTTAATATTTTAATAATTTTCAAGTAATTTTTCTTGGTACACTAGGATTCAGAATTTCATTCCATCACAGTGCCCATTATCAAACATAATATATATAATATTTAAAAATGATACACAAAAACTATGGGACATTAAAATAGAATTATAGATGCTTTAAGTAAAGGAAACAGTTTTTTTCATAACATTGGGAAATGGGGTTTCAAAGAATGTTTGATGAATGAAACGGGTTGTTTGATATTGATTATGAAAACACCCTTTTTGAAAGTGTTTTTGATAGATGTAGCACATTGAATGCCTTGGGTACTTTGGAGGAACATGTAGCCTATATTTATCATTAATTTTTTTATTGGGGGCGGGGTTCACTCTGGGATAATTCCTCATCACCATAGGATGATTTTTACAGGGAGTTGATTTGACACTATCTGGAGGTTCACTCTTGGGGTTTTTCACTACTCTCTTGTCCTATTTTCCTTGGTACTTATGTGTGCACTTGTAATTTATTGTTTTATGAGTTGTATTCTATCCTAGAATGTTGTTATCCTTGGAATGATTTGATCATGATTGTATTTGTATTCTTATAAAATAGATATATATTTTTTACATTGAAAAATTTTCATAGAAATTATTCTTTAAAACTAATTTTCTTGGCTTGTTTTGAAACTATGGAAAAAAAATATTTACCATGATTTTGATATAAACTGCATTATGGTTTACTATACAAAGATTTATTTAATATGAGTATATTGTGATTATTTATATAATGATATGGTATGGATCACATGGTGATATCATACTAATCTTGTTCATCACCCACTATGAACACCCCTTCAATGCTTTGTACACTTGCTTATGTGTTTTGATGTAGGAAAAGAAAAATCCACATACTGAGGAGATGAGGTTTATATCACCTGAGTACGGTATCTAGTGGTGATATAGTGTGTTGGGAAAAAATCCCTCAAGGTAACATTGAAGTATTTTTGGGTTTATTGTGTTTGTTGAAAAAGCAGGTTTTCATGTATATTTGTCGAGTTCCCAAGAAGTTGTTGACAATCCTTGTTGACAAAGAACGATGACAATGGAAAGGACGATCTAGAGGCGGTACAAAATAATGGAGGCGGTGATGCTTCACGATTACGTCAAGCTTCGCGAATGGCAGAGGCTGAAGCGCATCGCGGCAGTGAAGGGCTTTGCGAGGGAGCATCGCGGCGAAGGCGCGAAGGAATGTTGGGCTTCGTGAGGGGAGCTTCGCGGAGAAGTCGCGAAGGTATGTTGACAGTGATTCTTCACGACTACGTCAAGCTTCGCAAACGGAAAAGTGCCGTGGTGCTTCGCGATTTGGACAGAATTCCGGCGGAATCTTTGGAGATTCGCGATTTGAGATGAAGTGGCTTTGACTTCGCGTGGAAGGTATGGGGGTTGGTGGAATCGCCTATAAATAGAGGCCTACCCCCTCTAGATAAGTAGAGAAAATTTTTCAGAGAAAATCCATTTCTCTCGATTCGCAGAAGTGGCTCACGAAGGCAGTGTGCTTCGTGAAAGGGGAGCTTCGCGGTGGCTATTCTAGCTCTGCGAATGGTGTGTTCCCCGTGTTGGCTCAGGGAGCTTCGCAGAGAGGCAGGAGCTCCGCGACGGCCTAAGCATTGCGAAGGTCTGTGCATCGCGAGAGTGCTTCGCGATAGAGCTTCGCGAAAAAGCAGGAGCTTCGCGAAGGCTTGTTTGAGCTTCGCGAAATTGGGAGCCTAGCGAAGTTGAGTGCTTTGCGAAGGTGTTTCCAAAGTGGTTTTCCCAGTGGATAGTGGAAAAGGGGTATTCAACTACAGGTGAAAGATGAACTTCAACAGAGCATCTATATAAAGAGAAAGATGAATTCCTTAATGGAAATGAAGAGACCTACAGGTCTATAAACTGTGAGTGAATCCCTTCCAAGATCAGTGAGCTTAGGAAGAGGAAGAAGGTGATCCTCTCCACCGGCCATGAACCAGAGAGAGAGAAACATGGAGTGACCCTTGGGAAAGCAGTGAGCTGACCCTAAACATTGTATAGGCAGTGATCCTGGGCATAGAAGTGATCTAGCCCGAACATTGTAATCCACAGCTAGTGAAGTCTAGTGGAATTGGTACGACCGACAACTTGTCGGCGTATGCTCCTTGGACGTAGCCCTTTGCGGTAAACCAAGTAAAAATCTCTGTGTCTGCCTGCTAATTTTCCTGCATTGCATTTAAAGCATCATCATCACATAAAGGAAAAAGCAAGTGATCATAACATACACAAAAGTGCAATCAAAGTGACCCTTGTAACAAAGAGGTCAAGATCCAGCGGGGCAGGAAGAACTTTGAAAAAGAATATCCATACCCTAATTCACCCCCCCCCCCTCTCAAGGTATATAGGCCCCTATTGGTCCTAACAATTGGTATCAGAGCAATATGTTTCTTTTATCAGATTTTATCAGATTTTTTTGCTCCAACATTGTGTAGTCGATCTGTGTGTTTAAAGAATCAGTCTGCTCTTATCTCGGTGAGCCATCGGAAAGGGAAAAACATCCAAGAATAAGTAGAAGTCAGGTGGTATTCCTCAGTGTGGAAGTGTTTATGGAAAAAGTGTGATTCAATTAAAAGAATCAAAGAGTTTGCTGAAGGAAGGTTGGGATGAATCTGACAGGGAAAATATTGATTCACTCAAGCATGATGCAGGAATGAGTGAAGTACATTAACTTCAAAGTGATATTGAAACAAGTGATGATGAAGAAGATATAATTGAAGGAAGAATAGATATGAAATCTAAGTTAGAGGATTCTCTTGAAGAGATAGATGTTTGGAGAGCCAAAACCAAGAAAGCTAACAAAGTGGTTCGTGATGCCAAAGTCTATATGCAGCAGCAGGAAGAAGAGAAGTCTGAGTTGATGGATAAAATTGAGAAACTCAAGTTATCAGCACCAGAGAACTCAGAATCAGTTTGTGAGTATAAGCATAAGATTGAAGAACAGAAAAGGGAGATCGATGGTTTGAATAAAAAAGCGAGAGATCAAGTTAAAGGCATCGAAGAACCTAATATTCCAATTGACGTTGGAAACACCGAAGAAGTCAAATCTAATGATATCCGGATAAAAGTATTGGAGATTGAGGTCAACAAGATAAGAGGCTTAAATCAAAGGCTTATTGACATAGTTACTGACCTAACAGAGATGAATGATTCTCATGCCAATGAACTACAAAAGATGGCTAAAATGAATGAAAAAAAGGCTGATGATTATGAAGAGAATCAAAAGTCAGATGAAGTACAAAATCTGAAAGCTAGAAATGATGATCTAGCATCACAGTTGTCTGAAGAAGTTCAGAAGAATCGAAGCCTACAACAAGAGAATGAATCTGTCTCTAAATCAGTTTCTAAGGAAAAATTAAAAGTAGTGAAGCAAAGTGCAATGGTGGAAAAGCTCACACAGGAACTAGAAGATGAGGTGAGTAGCGGGAAGCTTCTCAAGAAAGAACTGGATGTCCAACTTGAATCAAGTGAGATGAAGATTAAAATGTTGGAAGAGGATCTAGAATCAGTAAAGAAGGATGTGGAGAAATCCAATTCTAAATGAATGCCAAAAACTAAGGATTCCTTACACTTGATATTTGATCATCCTTCGACAAGTGATGATAAAATGAAGAATAGGTAAGCTATTTCAGAAGAGACACAACTGAATATTTTATCATCTCAAAGACCAGAAAGTTTCAGAAAATCTGGTATTGGATTCGATGAATCCCCTCCTGTGCATGACAGAAAGAGATCCATGAACAGTTCTAGAAATGGAAAAGATCCTCCAGGTGCTGGAGATAGGCCTAAAAGGACAATTACAAAAAGAAGTGATGACATGTTCTATTTCTGCGGGATTCACGACCACACATCAAGCTTCTGTTTAGAGGCTCATGAATACATAGCAGGCTGTGAAAATAGAAACTTTTCTGAATCCCAGAATAAGAAGAAGCATCTGGAGAAATCCGAGAGTAGAGTCTCTCAAAGGAAAGAACTTATAAAATGCTATTACTGTGGAAGAATGGGACACACCATGAGTATGTGTTAGGAAGCTCAGGAGATCGATTCCAGAAGAAGAAAACAAGTTACATCAACATCTCAGCAGAGAAGTGATGAAATGAGGTATGCCTTTAATAGAAAATGTTTCATATGTTCTGATCATGGGCATTTGGCCAGACAGTGAAGCAAGAAGAAAGCGGGGAAGGAAAAAGACCCGAGAAAGAGATTACCAACTCCAGTGGTACATAATGATAAATTCTACACTTGGAGACAAAGTGGTAAGGTGAAAAATAGGCGTAAAGCCTCAGGAGAATCACATGGAGCTGAACGAAAAGTGTATCAGTCACCTCCTCTGTCATACTCACAACCGCTCTCAAAGAGAGAATGTGAACAAACCTGGAAGATTAAGGGGATATCTACTCCAGCTATGATAAAGAAGAATGAATGTTCAATGGAGGACTCACCACCAGTGAAAAAGTGTGTAGTGATTCAGACATCTGATAAAAGGCAGATAAATAGAGAATTCATTGAAAAATTCACAAGTCGTGTTTCTCAGCAAGAAGTGAAGGAAAGAGGAATAACCCTAAGATGGGAGAAGAAGAAAGGGAAGATGACAAACAGAGAGGTTTATACTCAGAGAAATAATCAAGGAAAATGGAATTTTGGTAGAACCTCAAAGAAGGAAATGTGTACTAGCGGGTTTATACCCCAAGCGGTGAGAAAGGCTGAGCCTACGAAATCTACATATCAGGAAAAGTCTCAGAATGTAGGCAATGAATTCCTAGTCATATGGCCAGAACAGTTGAATTTGGCTACGCAGCTGGAGGAAGCAAGAATGGAGTGTGATGCCCTTCAAGAAAAAATCAAAGGGTTGACCCGTCAGGATCAATTACTATCCTCGTTTTGAGGATTTGAGAAACAACAACCCCCCTCCCTATTTATATAAATGCTATTAACTAATGATCCGTGTGTTTCAGGTTTAAGAGAGATACAATCCAAGGGGAAGTGGAATCTAATGATGAGAAGTGGAGAAATGATATGCTCTACAGTTTCAATTGATTCAAATCAGGTACTAGAGTTGAAGAAAAAAAAGGGAGCAACAGAGAACAATAAGAAGTGATTGTGATATTAACTTTATCTCTTGTTTCCTACACCGAGTTTCAACTCAGTAGGCTTAGAGATTTTGTTAATGGCTCAAATATGAGTGGAAGGTGAGAACAAAGGATGCAGGAGGAAAAGACGTGTTATGGGTCTAAACTGTTTGCCCTAACAACTGGAAGAGTTGCATAACACAGGGGGAGCATTCTATTTCCTAATCAGATGCATGATCTCAATATGATATGAAGGCTGCATGTTTATTCTCATGAAGAATGATTGGTGAAAAAACATCAACACACAGGTTTTCATGATTATCTATTTTGTTCTAACAATGTGGTATCAGCTGACTGCTTTCAGGTTACCAAAATGCTGCGAGAGAAAATCAAAGGTGTGTCAACAAAAATATGAGAGAAGTTATTCAAGGAAATGACGTAATTGAACAATGACACAGAGAAAAGTAGTTGAAATGAATGAAGCCACTGAAAAATGAGTCAGTGAACAGTTTCCTAGCAAAAGTGTTGAGAAAGAAAACAACCCAGAGGAAGAAGAAGTGGCTGATGCTGATTCAGAAGAAGAGACTGATGATGAACAAGAAAGTGTCAAGTATGTGTCTACAAGGAAGCCAAAGAGTTGAGCTGAAACTGATAGACAGAATATCATTAGTGATCAGTGAGCTCTAGTTCAGACAAGAAGAATGAAATCACTGCAGCAGACATCATTACTATCACAAGTTGAGCCGAAATGCTTTGCTGATGCAGCTGAAGATGAAAACTGGATTCAGGATATGAATGAAGAGCTTGATCATATTGAGAAGAACAAGACATGGGAGATTGTTTTGAGGCCAACAGAAAAGAATGTCATCAGGTCTAAATGGGTTTATCGCAATAAGATGAATGAATATGGCACAGTGATTCGGAACAAAGCATGTATGGTGTGCAAATCATACTCCCAAAGAGAGGGTACTGATGTTGATGAGACATTTGCACCGTTTGCAAGGCTGGAGGCAATCAGATTATTCCTAGCCATTGCAGTGAAAAGAAAGTAACAAGTGATCCAGATGGATGTGAAATCCGCATTCTTGAATGGTTTTCTGCAAGAGGAAGTGTATATTGAGTAGCCAAATGGTTTTCTCAATCATGAGGATGAGAATAAATTTTGCAGGCTGAAGAAGGAGTTATTGGGCTATATTGATGCAGACTCGGCCGGTTCAGCGGATGATAGGAAATCAACGTCATCTTGCACACAGTTATTGTGGATGAAGCAGTAGTTTGAAGATATGGGAGTTGAAGTGAAGTATCCGATCGGAATCAAGTGTGAAAACTCAAGTGCTATAAATCTTAGCAAAAATCCCGTCCATCATTCAAGGACAAAGAACATTGAGATTAAGTATCTTTTTATCAAGGAGAAGGTTGAGCAGGGAATCGTGAAGTTGGAGTATGTGCCTACAGAGCTACAGGTTGCAGACATTCTGACAAAGGCCTTACCCAAGGAAGCATTTGAAAGGCATCGACTGGCTCTGGGAGTTCAGTCGATTCCCCGCACTTAAAATAGTGTGGATGTTGAACACCCCCCTCTCCCCGAGGTATGATGTGTTTTTCCCTAATATTCTGATATGTGTTCTCTACTATGTTACAGACTAAAAAAGAGTGTCCTTTGGGTTCGTTGACAAAGGGGGAGAAAATAGTGATTGTTCAAGGGGGAGAAAGTGTGACAATTTGATAAATCATGGTTGATACGGGGAGAAGCTGACCAGTAGAGCATCCAGATAGGGGGAGAAATGAGAAAGGGGGAGAGTATTAAATCTCACGATGCTAGAAGTGATCGATCAAAGCATAGAAATCACGACAGCTGAGGGTCATGATAAAACCAGAATAGTGGTGTTGGAATGGTGTGAGACAGTGTCCAGAATTCACCAATTTGTATCAGTGTGGTTCAACAATTGGTATCAATTTAAGAATTGGTATCAGGTTGGAATCGACAATTGGGGTCTGACATGAAGTGATTCATTGATGAACTTTTAGTACTCTTCTATCTCACGCCGATCATTGCTCATGTGGGCTTAGAGTACATGTTAAGTGAATCCTTGAATGCTATCAGAGTCGCAAGAGGCGAATGGTGGTAGGGGTTGGAAGAAGACTCAGTGTGGTATCAAAGTGCAGAAAATCATTCTGAGCAGAGCTGTGAAGAGTTGTCAACAAACCCAAAGGGGGAGATTGTTGGGTAAAAATCCCTCAAGGTAACATTGAAGTATTTTTGGGTTGATTGTGTTTGTTGACAAAGAAGGTTTTCATGGATATTTGTTGAGTTTCCAAGAAGTTGTTGACAATCCTTGTTGACAAAGAAAGATTTCAAAAGAAAGGGCGATCTGGAGGCGGTACAAAAGAGAGGTACAAGGTGGCGCCATTTTCCAGTGTTTGCCAAATTTTTGGGGTCCAAAATTAGGATTTTGGTGAGCATCGTGAATATAAGATTTCCTTGAAGATCATAATTTAATATGGAAAAGGCATGATTTTCACGAAGATAGGATGCATGGTTTGGAAATCGCAAAGACCAGAAGAATGGAGGCGGTGATGCTTTGCGATTACGTCAAGCTTCACGAATGGCAGAGGCTGAAGAGCTTCGCGGTGGTGAAGGGCTTTGCGAGGGAGCTTCGCGGAGAAGCTGTGAAGGAATGTTGGGCTTCGTGAGGGGAGCTTCGTGGAGAAGTTGCGAAGGTATGTTGACGGTGATTCTTCGCGACTACTTCAAGCTTTGCGAACGGCAAAATGCTGTGGTGCTTCGCGATTTGGACAGAATTCCGGGGGAATCTTTGGAGCTTCGCGATTTGAGATGACGTGGTGTTGACTTCGCGCGGAAGGGACGAGGGTCGGAGGAATCGCCTATAAATAGTGGTTGACCCCCTCGAGAGAAGTAGAGAAAAATTTTCAGAGAAAATCCATTGCTCTCAGTTCGCAGAGGTGGTTCGCGAAGGCAGTCTGCTTCGCGAAAGGGGAGCTTCGCGGCAGCTATTCTAGCTCCCCGAAAGGTGTGTGCCCCGAGTTGGCTCAGTGAGATTCGCGGAGAGGCAGGAGCTCCGCGATGGCCTAAGCATTGCGAAGGTCTGTGCATCGCGAGAGTTCTTCGCGATAGAGCTTCGCGAAAAAGCAGGAGCTTCGCGAAGGCTTGTTTGAGCTTCGCGAAATTGGGAGCCTAGCAAAGTTGAGTGCTTTGCGAAGGTGTTTCCAAAGTGGTTTGCCCAGTGGATAGTGGCAAAGGGGTATTCATCTACGGGTGAAAGTTGAAATTCAACAGAGTATCTATATAAAGAGAAAGATGCATTCCTTAATGGAAATGAAGATACCTATAGGTCTATAAACTGTGAGTGGATCCCTTCCAAGAGCAGTGAGATTAGGAAGAGGAAGAAGGTGGTCCTCTCCACCGGTAGTGAGCCAGAGAGAGAGAAACATGGAGTGACCCTTGGGAACGCAGTGATCTGACCCTAAACATTGTATAGGCAGTGAGCCTGGGCATAGAAGTGATCTAGCCCGAACATTGTAATCCACAGCTAGTGAAGTCTAGTGGAATTGGTACGACCGGCAACTTGTCGGCGTATGCTCCTTGGACATAGCCCTTTGCGGTGAACCAAGTAAAAATCTCTGCATCTACCTGCTAATTTTCCTGCATTGCATTTAAAGCATCATCATCAGATAAAGGAAAAAGCAAGTGATCATAACATACACACAAGTGCAAACAAAGTGACCCTTGTAACAAAGAGGTCAAGATCCAGCAGGGCAAGAAGAACTTTGAAAAAGAATATCCATACCCTGATTCACCCCCCTCTCAAGGTATATAGTCCCCTATTGGTCCTAACAATTGGTATCAGAGCAATAGGTTGCTTTTATCAGATTTTATCAGATTTGTTTTCTCCAACTTGGTGTAGTCGATCTGTGTGTTTAAAGAATCATTCTGCTCTTATCTCGGTGAGCCATGGGAAAGGGAAAAACATCCAAGAAGAAGCAGAAGTCAGGTGGTATTCCTCAGTGTGGAAGTGTGTATGGAAAAAGTGTGACTCAATTAAAAGAATCAAACAGTTTGCTGAAGGAAGGTTTGGATGAATCTGACAGGGAAAACATTGATTCACTCAAGAAAGATGAAGGAATGAGTGAAGTACATGAACTTCAAAGTGATATTGAAACAAGTGATGATGATTAAGAAATAATTGAAGGAAGAATAGATATGAAAGATAAGTTATAGGGTGCTCTTGAAGAGATATATGTTTGGAGAGCCAAAACCAAGAAAGCTAACAGAGTTGTTCGTGATGCCAAAGTCTATATGCAGCAGCAGGAAGAAGAGAAGTCTGAGTTAATGGATAAAATTGAGAAACTCAAGTTATCAGCACCAGAGAACTCAGAATCAGTTTGTGAGTATAAGTATAATATTGAAGAATAGAAAAGGGAGATCTATGGCTTGAATAAAAAAGTGAGAGATCAAGTTAATGTCATCGAAGAACCTGATATTCCAATTGACGTTGGAAACACCAAAGAAGTCAAATCTAAAGATATCCGGATAAAAGTATTGGAGATTGAGGTCAACAAGATAAGAGGCTTAAATCAAAGGCTTATTGGCATAGTTACTGACCTAACAGAGAAGAATGATTCTCATGCCAATGAACTACAAAAGATGGCTAAAATGAAAGGAAAACAAAAGGCTGATGATTATGAAGATAATCACAAGTCAGATGAAGTACAAAATCTGAAAGCTAGAAATGATGATCTAGCAGCATAGTTGTCTAAAGAAGTTCAGAAGAATTGAAGCCTGCAACAAGAGAATGAATCTGTCTCAAAATCAGTTTCTGAGGAAAAATTAAAGGTAGTGAAGCAAAGTGCAATAGTGGAAAAGCTCACACAGGAACTAGAAGATGAGATGAGTAGCGGGAAGAATCTCAAGAAAGAACGGGATGTCCAACTTGATTCAAGGGAGATGAAGATTAAAAAGTTGGAAGAGGATCTAGAATCAGTAAAGAAGGATGTGGAGAAATCCAATGCTAAAGGAATGCCAAAAAATGAAGGATGCCTTACACTTGCTATTTGATCATCCTTCGACAAGTGATGATAAAATGAAGAATAGGTAAGGTATTTATGAAGAGAAACAACTAATATTTTCTCATCTCAAAGACCAGCAAGTTTGGAAAAGCTGGTATTGGATTCGATGAATCCCCTCCTGTGCATGACAGAAAGAGATCCGTGAACAGTTCTAGAAATGGAAAAGATCCTGCAGGTGCTGGAGATAGGCCTAAAAGGACAATTACAAATAGAAGTGATGACATGTGTTATTTTTTTGGGATTCACGACCACACATCATGCTTTTGTTTAGAGGCTCATGAATACATATCAGGTTGTGATAATAGAAACATTGTTGAATCCCAGAATAAGAAGAAGCATCCGGAGAAATCCGAGAGTAGAGTCTCTCAAAGGAAAGCATTTATAAAATGCTATTACTGTGGAAGAATGGGACACAACATGAGTATGTGTCAGGAAGCTCAGGAGATCGATGCCAGAAGAAGAAAACAAGTTACATAAACATATCATCAGAGAAGTGACGAAATGAGGTATGCCTTTAATAGAAAATGTTTCATATGTTCTGATCATGGGCATCTGGCCAGACAGTGCAGCAAGAAGAAAGCGGGGAAGGAAAAAGACCCGAGAAAGAGATTACCAACTCCAGTGGTACATAATGGGAAATTATACACTGGGAGACAAAGTGGTAAGGTTAAAAATAGGCCTAAAGCCTCAGGAGAATCACATGGAGCTGAACGAAAAGTGTATCAGTCACCTCCTCTATCGTACTCACAACCGCTCTCAAGGAGAGAATGTGAACAAACCTGGAAGATTAAGGGGATATCTACTCCCGCTGTGATAAAGAAGAATGAATGTTCAATGGAGGACTCACCACCAGTGAAAAAGAGTGTAGTGATTCAGACATCTGATAAAAGGCAGATAAATAAAGAATGCATTGAAATTTTCACAAGTCATGTTTCTCAACGAAAAGTGAAGTAAAGAGGAAGACCCCTAATATGGGAGAAGAAGAAAGAGAAGATGCCAAACATAGAGGTTCTTACTCAGAGAAATAATCAAGGAAAATGGAATTTTGGTATAACCTCAAAGAAGGAAATGTGTACTAGCGGGTTTATACCCCAAGCGGTGAGAAAGGTTGAGCCTACGAAATCTACATATCAAGAAAAAGGCTCAGAATGTAGGAAATGAATGCCTAGTCATATGGCCAGAACAGTTGAAGTTGGCTAGGAAGCTGGAGGAAGCAAGAAAGGAGTGTGATGCCCTCCAAGAAAAAATCAAAGGGTTGACCCGTCAGGATCAACCACTATCCTCATTTTGAGGATTTGAGAAACAACAACCCCTCTCCCCATGTATATAAATTCGATTAACTGGTGATCCGTGTGTTTCAGGTTTAAGTGAGATACAATCCAAGGGGAAGTGGCATCTAACGATGTGAAGTGGAGAAATGATATTCTCTACAGTTTCAATTGATTCAAATCAGGTACTAGAGTTGAAGAAAAAAAGGGAGCAACAGAGCACAAAAGGAAGTGATTGTGATATTAAATTTATCTCTTGTTTCCTACACCAAGTTTCAACTCAGTAGGCTTAGAGATTTTGTTAATGGCTCAAATCTGAGTGGAAGGTGAGAACAAATGATGCATGAGGAAAAGACGTGTTATGGGTCTAAACTGTTTGGCCTATCAACTGGAAGAGTTGCATAACACAGGGGGAGCATTCTATATCCTAATCAGATGCATGATCTCAATATGATATGAAGGATGAATGTTTATGCTCATGAAGAATGATTAGTGGAAAAACATCAACACACAGGTTTTCATGATTATCTATTTTGTTCTAACAATGTGGTATCAGCTGACTGCTTTCAGGATACAAAAAAGCTGCGAGAGAAAATCAATGGTGTGTCAACAAAAATATGAGAGAAGATGTTCAAGGAAATGATTTCATTGAACAATGACACAGAGAAAAGTAGTTGAAATAAATGAATCCACTGAAAAATGAGTCAGTGAATAGTTTCCTGGCAAAAGTGTTGCGAAAGAAAACAACACAGAGTGAGAAGAGGTGGATGATGCAGATTTAGAAGAAGAGACTGATGATGAACAAGAAAGTGTCAAGTATGTGTCTACAAGGAAGCCAAAGAGTTGAGTTGAAACTGATAGATAGAATATCATTAGTGATTAGTGAGCTCCAGTTCAGACAAGAAGAATGAAATCACTGCAGCAGACATCATTACTATCACATGTTGAGCCGAAATGCTTTGTTGATGCAGCTGAAGATGAAAAACGGGTTCAGGATATGAATGAAGAGCTTGATCATATTGAGAAGAACAAGACATGGGATATTGTTTTGAGGCCAGCAGACAAGAATGTTATTGGGACTAAATGGGTTTATCACAATAAGATGAATGAATATGGCACAGTGATTTGGAACAAAGCACGAATGGTGTGAAAATTATACTCCCAAAGAGAGGGTACTGATGTTGATGAGACATTTGCACCATTTTCAAGGCTGGAGACAATCAGATTATTCCTAGCCACTGCAGTGAAAAGAAAGTACCATGTGATCCAGATGGATGTGAAATCCGCATTCTTGAATGGTGTTCTGGAAGAGGAAGTGTATATTGAGCAGCCAAATGGTTTTCTCAATCATGAGGATGAGAATAAATTTTGTAGGCTGAAGAAGGAGTTATTGGGCTATACTGATGTAGACTCGGCCAGTTCAGCGGATGATAGGAAATCAACGTCAGCTTGCACAAAGTTATTTGTGGATGAAGCAGCAGCTTGAAGATATGGGAGTTGAAGTGAAGTATCCGATCGGAATCAAGTATGACAACTCAAGTGCTATAAATCTTAGCAAAAATCCCATCCATCATTCAAGGACAAAGCACATTGAGATTAAGTATCATTTTATCAAGGAGAAGGTTGAGCAGGAAATTGTGAAGTTTTAGTATGTTCCTACAGAGCTACAGGTTGCAGACATTCTGACAAAGGCCTTACCCAAGGAAGCATTTGAAAGTCATCGACTGGCTCTGGGAGTTCATTCAATTCCCCGCACTTAAAATAGTGTGGATGTGGAACACCCCCCTCTCCCTGAGGTATGATGTGTTTTTCCCTAATATGCTGATATGTGTCCTCTACTATGTTACAGACTACAAAGGAGTGTCCTTTGGGTTCGTTGACAAAGGGGGAGAAAATATTGATTGTTCAAGGGGGAGACAGTGTGACAATTTGATAAATCATGGTTGATATGGGGAGAAGCTGACCAGTAGAGCATCCAGATAGGGGGAGAAATGAGAAAGGGGGAGAGTATTAAATCTGACGATGCTAGAAGTCATCGATCAAAGCATAGAAATCACAACAGCTGAGGGTCGTGATAAAATCAGAATAGTGGTGTTGGAATGGTGTGAGACGGTGTCCAGAATTCACCAATTTGTATCAGTGTGGTTCAACAATTGGTATCAATTTAATAATTGGTATCAGGTTGGAATCGACAATTGGGGTCTGACATGAAGTGATTCATTGATGAACTTTTCATAATACTATTGTTTCTCATGCCGAGCATTTCTCATGTGGGCTTAGAGTACATGTTAAGTGAATCCTTGAACGCTATCTGAATCGCAAGAGGTGAATGGTGTTAGCGGCTGGAAGAAGACTCCGTGAGGTATCAAAGTGCAGAAAATCATTCTGAGCAGAGCTGTGAAGAGTTGTCAACAAACCCAAAGGGAAAGATTGTTGGGAAAAAATCCCTCAAGGTAACATTGAAGTATTTTTTGGGTTGATTGTGTTTGTTGACAAAGAAGGTTTTCATGGAAATTTGTCGAGTTCCCAAGAAGTTGTTGACAATCCTTGTTGAAAAAGAACGATGACAAAGGAAAGGACGATCTGGAGGCGGTACAAAAGAGCAGTACAAGGTGGTGCCGTTTCTCAGTGTTTGCCAAATTTTTGGGGTCCAAAATTTGGAGTTTGGTGAGCATCGCGAAAATAGGATTTCCATGAAGATCATAATTTAATATGGAAAAGGCATGAATCTCACGAAGATAGGATGCATGGTTTGGAAATCGAGAAGACGAGAAGACCAGAAGAATGGAGGCGGTGATGCTTCGCGATTACGTCAATCTTCACGAACGGCAGAGGCTGAAGCGCATCGCGGTGGTGAAGGGCTTTGCGAGGGAGCATCGCGGCGAAGGCGTGAAGGAATGTTGGGCTTCGCGAGGGGAGCTTCGTGGTGATGTCGCGAAGGCATGTTGACGGTGATTCTTCGCGACTACGTCAAGCTTTGCGAACGGCAAAGTTCCGTGGTGCTTCGTGATTATGATAGAATTCCGGCGGAATATTTGGAGCTTCGCGATTTGAGATGATGTGGTGTTGACTTCACATGGAAGGGACGAGGGTCGGTGGAATCGCCTACAAATAGAGGCTGACCCCCTCGAGAGAAGTAGAGATAATTTTTCAGTGAAAATCCATTACTCTCGGTTCGCAGAGGTGGTTCGCAAAGGCACTGTGCTTCGTGAAAGGGGAGCTTTGCGGTGGCTATTCTAGCTCCGCGAAAGGTGTGTTCCCCGCATTGGCTCAGTGAGCTTCGCGGAGAGGCAGGAGCTCTGCGACGGCCTAAGCATTGCGAAGTTCTGTGCATCAAGAGATTGCTTCGCGATAGAGCTTCGTGAAAAAGCAGGAGCTTCGCGAAGGCTTGTTTGAGCTTCGCAAAATTGGGATCCTAGCAAAGTTGAGTGCTTTGCAAAGTTGTTTCCAAAGTGGTTTTCCCAGTGGATAGTGGAAAAGGGGTATTCATCTATGGGTGAAAGTTGAACTTCAACAGAGAATCTATATAAAGAAAAAGATGCATTCCTTAATGGAAATGAAGAGACCTACAGGTCTATAAACATTGAGTGAATCCCTTCCAAGAGTAGTGAGCTTAGGAAGAGGAAGAAGGTCATCCTCTCCACCGGCAGTGAGCCAGAGAGAGAGAAACAGGGAGTGATCCTTGGGAAAGCAGTGAGCTGACCCTAAACATTGTATAGGCAGTGAGAATGGGCATAGAAGTGATCTAGCCCGAACATTGTAATCCACAGCTAGTGAAGTCTAGTGTAATGGGTACGACCGACAACTTGTTGGCGTATGCTCCTTGGACATAGCCCTTTGCGGTGAACCAAGTAAAAATCTCTGCGTCTGCCTCCTAATTTGCCTGCATTGCATTTAAAGCATCATCATCAGATAAAGGAAAAAGTAATTGATCATAACATACACACAAGTGCAAACAAAGTGACCCTTGTAACAAAGAGGTCAAGATCCAGCGAGGCAGGAAGAACTTTGAAAAAGAATATCCATCCCCTGATTCACCCCCTCTCTAAGGGTATATAGGCCCCTATTGGTCCTAACATAGTGGGATATTCCTCATATTATCCCATTCATTAGTTGTTTTTGATTTAGTTATCCTTTAATTTTGGGATTGTGTATTTGTTTTTTCATGGCTTCTTTGAGTTGTATTTCTTATGTTGTATTCTTCTATTAGTGAAATGTAAATTACTTCTATTTTTTTCATTATACTATGTGTATATATGCCGTTTAATATGCCTTAAGATAGGATAAATCATTCACTATGGTTAATATTGATTCTTGGGAACTAGTCAAAAGGATGTTGGGATTGGGAGAACCCTTTAGGTAATGCCACATTTTAGTTCAGAGCCTTTATGGATGGGTTATAGAGGTTGATATGTGATAGATAAATAGATTTTCCTTAAATTTTACAAGAAAAATATTATATCAGTTTCCTAAACATTCATTCTCTTCTAATTTATTTAATTTTCTCATGCCTATATGACATTATAATATAATTATGATTCTCATATGAACCCACATATTTTCCTTCATTTCATCATCTCATTTCATAGGGTAGTAAAATAAAAAATGTAAATATTATTTTAGGTTAGGATTACTATTAGAACTCAAATAGTTGTTATCCAAATTTAACTTATTTTAAAAATACTAGATCCTTTTACCTCGTGATTCATATTGAGTGTAATTTTATTCTTGAGTGACTTCCCTGCAGAAATCTCATCTTCCAATGCATAGTAATATTTATCTACTATGAAACATTGGTACTTTATATTTTTTTAATTTTATCGATAGATTCCTTCAATCTAACATTATTTTTTTAACCTTTTGTTATCCTTTATGAGATATTTAGTATGAATAACAAATCAATCCCTCTTGGTCCTCAATTTCTGAATCACATTTCAATCAAATTCTTTTTTCTTAGAACCAGCATGAAACTCGTCCATATTAGACAACATCTCCTATAAATCCTTGGATTGAGATTCATTCCTATCCCTCAAAAAATTATCTATTTAAGAATGTACTTTATTTAAACCCTTTTATTTATTCTCAACAATTTCAAAAACATTGATCCCATTTCCTTGATCATTTCTCTCTTCATTTGGGTGTGGTTTAAACTATTCCTTAAGGTGTAAAAATTCCAATTTTGGCCTCCTTGGGGCTTTTCATCATTTCTAGTCTCTCCCTGAATGTTAGAGTTTATTCCCAAAAACCATATTTTATTTATATTATTATTACATGTATTAGTTGTCTTGAATATTAATAAAAATATTATCACACCATTTTTTTTACATGAAATTGTATGTGATAATATCCTAAGAGTAAATATTTCATTGAAAGTTCATAACAGTCTCCGTCTATGATGAGAACATAGTGGTTCCCCAATAACATTATTATATATATTTTTTATATTTTAATGATATAATTTTATGGTACATTAATGATACAGTCTATCAAGGTGGAGACTCATATGACTTTGAGTAACTTTCTCTTGGTGTATGCCCTTGGTAATGTACTGTGTAAGATATTACAAGAACATGACCCACTAGTAGGAAATCTATATTAATAAGTGTAATTGGATGTTTCTATCTGCGGATTAGTGTATTGATCCTTATAATTTAGGATTATTATTAAGGCATATCATTAGTCATATACATTGATTTATGGGTGAAAAATGTGACAACATATGTTTATGGAGAAGAAGGATACATTGTCCACATCACAAGTTATAATATATTAATGAATAATAATATAATGGATTTGTCCCCTATATTCTATAAAAAAGGTTGATATCACAATCCATTTGATGGGAATTATGAAACATAAATAAATCAATGTACATGGTGTTTTGTGGGTAGGTTAAATTATAGAAATTCAATGAAAGTGTAATCAAGCAGATAGGTTATTGATACCGACAAGAATCTTTCTTGAATGAAGATATATAAATAAATGGATTAAATCACAAAAAGAGTGTTTTTGTGAGTTTGTATGTCATTGTGACATTTACATATTTTCATTTTGGTTCCTTGACATGTTTACAGATTATAACCTCATATTTTAGGCATTCCACCTAATGTTTCTAGGAAAGGGGCTTTGGTGGTCACACACACAGTTTGTCCAAAATAATATTTAAATACTATTTGAATTTGAAATGATAGAATATATATTATTTCCACTTTGTGATTTAATAATTATTCTGGATGGGTTGATTGATAAGGATTAATCATGTGATATTCTTAATACTTAATATGTGATTTAAAAAATACTAAATACTTATTTGGATGATTTAGTGAATGTAATATATTTTTTATTTATCAAATAATAAAGAATAAATATTTATTTTTTACATAAGAATTAATTATTAAAGGTTTGGTAAATAGAAAGTAAGATAGATAAAATGAGCTTAATGATATGGTCATAAATATTATATTATATATCATTAAAAAAATATTTATTTAGTTGTTTAACAAATGAAATTTATATATCATCAAGTATTTCACATGTTATGAAAATTATAAAATTATTTTTATTATTATTAGAGATGGGGTTCAATATGAAATAACATATTGGATAAGGTCTTATGTGCAATTACCAACCCTAACCCGGCCTTATAAATATATGGTTGTATCACTTTCTAAGGTTAGCTAGATGTTGTGCACAGAAAAACCCATAGATAATTCTCTTAAGTCCAAGAGAGAATCCTATAAAAAATTTGTTAATAATCCTTCATCTAGGAAGAGTGTCTTTCTATGTTAAAAAAACTATGAAAAAATAAATTAGAATCAACTGTAGTAACACATGATGATTCTAAGATGATGTTCACAGAGTTGGAAGCATGTGTATATCATCCATGAGAGGGATTATTCCATTGGATCCTACAACACAATGGCAATGCAATGAGACAATTCATCCAAAATCATCAACAAAGAAATAATTTCATGATAATGTAATTCCAAATCTATCTATAAATAAATTATAAAATATATGTGATGATCTTGCCTTGTTTGGTTTTATATTCATAGTTAATTATGCATAAATTTAACTCCATTGGTCATGAAATTCTTCATCTTGTATTTATATGATTATTCACCAATTATGGAAAAAAAATCCATGTTTTATATTCCCAATAAGAATGTCCACTATTCCCAAAACCTCAACTCACATTGTATAATATCCTCCCTATATGTTCCTACAAAATCATTGAATGAGTTAATAGATTTAGTGTCTAAATTATTAATACCTTTATCCCTAGTTTCTATAATCATTCATATGCACTTTACTCTTTCCATATACAATTTCATGGTATGGTAATCCATTTTATCTCTATATTTTATTTAGAATTTTATACTTTTCAATTATATACATGAATTTAAGAGCACACCGGATCATTAACTTCAAAAAAAATGTAGATAAAATCATAGGATAATAAATCCAATAAAATTAACCCATTCCTTGATACCAATTATTAGGCCCCTAAATTGACCTATGTGAGAATATATTTTTTGTCAATTATGGTATGAAACATATTTCATGATTTTAATATTTTCATAAAAACTCCCCATTGACCTATATTGATCTTAAACACATAGTTATTAGGTTCCGTCGTTTACTTTTCGTTAACTATTGATCTACTTGTCTATTTTCTAAACTATAATTTAACAGAATATTTATTTTCATTAAACCGCTTAGGGTCTTGTAAAAATGTAAACACACATGGACACAAACATAAGGATTTTACTTTGTTCACCCACACTCGGATAATCCAATCAGCATGAAATAAATATTTTTCATATACAATAATCCAATAAGGATACTATTTTTTGGTGGATACAAACAAATATGGTCCCTCAACGTGTAACACACCAAGCATCCACGATAAGCTTCTCTTTTTTATAATACAATATCTGGCGTTGTATGCAACTTCGAGTTCTAATAGACCACAACCAATCAAATTAGACGTTATGAATAGTGATACCCACTATTTTAAATTTTATACTTTTTTATCAAAATGGACTTCATTTTTGAATTTTGAATATCAAAATTAGCTTAGGGTGAAATTTCGGTATTTATCTGAAAACATTCAAATTTTTTATGAATAGTGAAAAAACACTACGTTATTGTTTAAAACTGGCTTTTTATTTAAATAAAATTTTATTTTATTTAAATATATATTACGTAAAAATAGATACATAATACCTATATATGTTCATTTTAAATCTTTGGAATCATTTTATAATACTATTATATATATATAATTTTATTGATCTTCTTACCGTCTTTTACCCACCTTCTAGGTGTATTTTCAAATTTGAATAAAATGTAATTTTACAGCTTCTATGAATTGAACTTCAAAAATCCTATAGACAATTTTGTCACCAGTAAGTAAAATGTACATACAAAAGATGAAAATAATCTTCGGAGAATAGTATTTGTTGACTTTTCTTTACCAAGGTTAAATGTAAATTGGTTAATTAAAGGTAAAAAATGATATTATAATTACCCTAACACATGTCATATTTCTGTTGGATAATTTTATTTAGACCAAAATAAAACTTAGGAATAAAATATTATCATTTTGGTCCACTTGGATTAGATTAGGACATTTATTATTATTTTATTTATAGAAGAGTTAAAAGTGTTAAATTCAATGCTTAATTAATAAAACATTTAAATATATGTTTATACATATGATAAATTACAATATAAAAATTAATTATAAATATAAAACTATTTCATACATAATGGTTTTTTATTTATCATTTTTAAAAATTAAATAATTAAATTTATTTATGACACAATGACGACACAGTAATTACCTAATTAATGAATGATTAAAATAATGGATATTATAAATATCCAAATAAATTTAAATTGAGACACATGTTGAATTATAATAATTTTTTAGGTAATTATGACATGTTAGTGTTCATTAAATAATTTGTTTTCTTTTTGATAAAGTTGTTATGACTTTCACAAAAACAAAATACAATGTACTGTTAAAATTGACATAAATGTGTTTTTAAAAAAATAATATATTATTAATTGATATAATATTAATAAAAAACTAATGTTCATACAAAGGACATAAATAAGGTTATATATATCAATAATGAACTAATTGGGGTTGTCTTGGATTTTTATTTTAATTTTATTAACAATTTATTATAATAATACAAGAATCAATGATAAAAGTTAAACTCTTTAACTAAGAGATAAATAAAAATGATAAGGTTAATATGGTGAAATAAACATATCTAAAACCTATTTTTTGGGATTTTTTAGACCCATACCAACCTTTTCCTAAAAGAAATCATTTTAGATACATTATAAACTGAATATGATTGTATAATAATATAACATTTCAAGCTTTTCCTAAAGTGACTATCACCACCCTTATAAAGGGAACTTCCCCTCCTATTAAAATAACACATCCAAAGCCATTTGGGTTAGAAAAAACCAATTACACTTTCCTCCCAACTAGCCTCAATTATACATATAGAATATACTTTTATCATAAAGCCAACCTAAGGAGCCCTTTTGATCAATTCAAAAGGAATCACTTGAAGAAGATGTAATAATTTCACCACCTCTTTCAAAGTTCTTTTTTTCTTCCACATCCTCTTTCTTTTATTTAAGGTTGGGGCCGAAGCCTCAATTTATTATTAAATCAAAGACCTCTTAGAGGGTAGAGGGAGACACAATACATAACTCGAAGGCTTAAGGCCAAGTGTCATGAATACAAGGTTTGAAAGCCCATTTTTTGGCCCAAAGGACCCTCTGTGAGCAATACTACTATAGTACCCCGTGCAGCTATAATACCTGCTATAGTACCCACCACCGCTACAATATCCTGAAATAGTTCTTTCGCAGCTACAGTTCCACCGCTGCTATTGTGTCTGCTACAATGCCCCGCTACAGTACCCGGAAATTCATCCCTCCCCGGATTTGAACCCAGGACATTGTTATTTCCATACCAAAATAATAAATCATGTACCATATACATACATTGATGTCATCATAAATATGGTATAATCATATTCACTATTTTATCCATCATATGAATAAAAAGTCACCATATGTGCGTACGTATGGCTTACCGTCTCCACGTCGTGGTGTAGTTTGTTAATCAAACACATAATTATTTGGATGGGTATAAAAATGAGTATAACTAATTTAAATAATAAATATTACCTATCAATTATTATGTATATATGATATACCATCCAATTATATATGATTCCACCATCAATAAATTGATATTAGCGCTCGTGTATACGTATGGATTATCCTCTCCATGAATGCAATGAAATTCTTTCCCCATCATAACCATTCTAGAATAATTTTTATCTTATGATTAAAAATAATGATTGAAAACTAAATATAATTTTGGATATGAATAAAATACATTTTATCCTTAATAAACATGGATTACGTAACCAATCATATAATGGAAAACAAATCATTTAACACCCGAAACAATGATATGACTGAAATATTATTAACAAAGCAATATTAGAAGATCATATATGATATATTACTTATGCATATAGTTATTGTGTAATTTAATAACAATTATTTAAGTATTATACTGGAGTTTAATGTACCCTCAATTAAGGAAAAGTACATGGTAATGGGTAATTCTACAATATCTTCATTATTCATGGTTGTTTATACGCGAGTATCTACTGAGACCTCTTTTTCATCCACATCCATGTTTCATAAAACTGTATTTCAAAAAATATTAAATATTTTTTTACTATGGGTTAAATTCATTTATACCCTTTTTTGAAATTTAATATGATTTTTATAAAGTAATGTTTCCATTATTTTCCAAACAAGGTACATTATGACCTTTTTGACAAAATTTAGGAAAGATTGTTTTTTATCTTATACGGTGGGTGCGGCTATTTTCCGCAGTTATAACACCATCTATGATTACCTTAAAATCTTATAAAAATATTTTCTATAGAAATATTTTCATTTAAAATTATGTTACTTTGGAATGGTTTTAAAATATAAAGACATATTTCCCTAAAATAGTTTTTATTTCATTTCAATATACATTGTTTGATTTTACGCTTGTTTGAAGTTGATTTATTATGATAAAATATTTCATACTGTATTGAAGGTTTTGTGATATGTTTGACTGTGGATGTGATATTTTCATACCATTCACGGTTTATGGTTAACGTATTTACATTTCTTATACAATTTTTAATACGAATGTTTATGTTATGTTTCAACCTTTTCATATGAGGAATGCATTGGACTTAGGAATTGATGGGTGGAGCCTGCTATAGCTCCTCGATGCATCATTAGGTCTCATTAGAGAAACCAATGTATTGGAAGAAGGCCTCAAAAAAATATTCTTTTTAGTCTTGGAACATGGCCATGACAATGTGTTTATGATGTCAAGCATAATGCATTACATCATTATGATATTGGTTATTGATATTACATGTGATTATAAGAGTAGTATAATATCCATCTGAATAATTAAATGAATTTATTTGATTTACCTTTAACATATTATGCTGAATTTTAATTTTAAAAGGCCTCTCTTATATTCTAATGCATTTACTTAAATAATTATGCATATTTATGAATGTTTCTGCTATATTGTTATCCTTACTGAGCACCTGGGTACACCCCTTTCTATGTTTTATTTTTCCCAGGATGTGATGAAGTATATTATAACATACCTACAAGGATTGTCTAAGGGAGTTGAATGTGTTAAAATGAGATACAATGTTGTTTTTTTCATTTCATAATGTAATATAAAACATATGTTTATATCTAGTACGTCCAAGTCTACTAAACTGATCAGTCATTTAGTATTTGATCCCTTGTGATCATGAAAATGTTATGGAATCATCCACCATCTCTGGTTAACTATTTTCGGGGGCGTTACAGTTGGTATCAGAAAAAGATTAGTACAAACCTTGGAAGATATATTTATAAAAATCCTGATTAGAGAAAATTAACCTACGATAAAATTTGAGAATTAGTATATAATAACATCCTAGAATTTTGGTAAAGTAGTTATTTAGTGAGTTTTCCAAGAAATACATCCATGTATGGATACAAGAAGGTAGAGGCGACTCTAGAACAGATGTACCTAGGTGTGAAAACATTGGCAAGGCGTATCGAGCTTGAACTGGGGTATCCTATTACACGACAACGGGCCTTACTGCACTCTTGGATACGAAAATATGGGGGGATATGATTAAGATAATTCACATTTTCATTAGAAACCATTATGAAGGATTTATTAGTATATACCTACTAAATGAAAACATTTTTACGATTATGGAATATATTCCTAAACTAATCAATATATGTTAACTATTTCACAAGTTTGGAATTATATATTGTGATTTATAAACTAATCTAGTGTATTCCATTGTTTTGAAATGGAGCCTTTTGGAAGGAATGAAAAACATATCAACACATGTAATCCATGAATATATTTCCCTCATACTCAAGATAATTATAGTGAAGCTGGTGATGCAACTTGTGATGATCAGCTTATCACCATACTAGGACAGCTCATTCAAGTTATGAATAATATCCTTACCCATATAGAGGACCCTAATCCACAATACGAAGGATCAATGTTAGATTTATTGATGAGGAAAAAACTACCAATATTATATTGGTGTACAAATCCATTTGTAGTTGAGAAATGGATATGTTTCTTAGAGAAAATATTTCATTCTTTTGGGAGTATCGAAAGGGAAAAAGATGTCATGGTAATATATCTTCTCACGGGAGATGCAGATCAATGGTGGCCATTAACTCAAAATAAAAGGGAGATGAATAAGTATCAAATATGGAATGGAGGGAGTTTATATATCATATTATAGAAAAATACTTTCCTCGTGAGCATCGACTGGATATAGAAAGAAAATTTCTAAGTCTGAGGCAAATGGAGGATGAGAATGTCACAAAGTATGAGGCTAACTTTACAAGGTAAGAAAGGAATGCATCTGATATATTCATATAGAAAAGAGTAATATTGATCAATATCTATGATGGGTTTAAACCAATTCTCCATTGAGAATTAGTCTCACAATCCTTCTCAGCGTACGGAGATAGTGTCTCATGTGCTATCAAGATAGAAAAGAAATTCTCTATGTCTTACGACTTTATAAAAAAGAAAGTGATAAATAGATTTATCGAACACTCTCGAAATGAAAATAGGGGGAAATGGGAGATTTTTAATTTCCATCCTACAGTAAATGTGGGAAGAAACAACATGGTAGTTGACTAAATGGAATGGGAGTCTGTTACATGTGTGTTGAAAAATGCCACCAAGGTCGTGATTGTAAGGGAAATAAATAGGTTTTCTATGATAAATGAAACAATTATAGAGAAATGGGGCATTTTCAAATGAATGTCCTAACCTTCAAGGAAATTTACCTCAGAAAAAGGCCAAGGGATAAAGTAAAATCTTATTCAATCACTACTGCTAACGTTGAAGCATTAAATGATGTGGTGGTAGGTAATTTAATGGTTTCATGAAGTTTATCCAATGCATTATTTGATTTTGGATCATCACATTGTTTCATATCTTTCCAGTTTTCTAATAAAATTAGTTATTTTAAACATTATTTAACAAGAAAGTTTATAGTCAAATATCCTAAGGGAAGTATCATTGCAATAATTTTTTGTGAATCAATCCCCATTAGGGCATAAAAATGTTCTTTATCTACTGATCCCATCATCATAATCATGATTGAATTTCATATATTCCATGGTATGGATTAGAATTTGGACCATTGTGTGAAAATTTATTGTTATAAGAAGGAGGTTACAATTTTTGATGATGATAAGGTGTTATTTATCATTAGAGCAGAAACATCACCACCTGATTCTTATCACTATCCACCCCTAGTAGCTATACTAAATTAAATTATTCGGGAGGAAGAGAATGAAATAAAATTATATGAGGAAAAGAATGTTCAAATAGAGTATGTACCTATTGGTAAAGAATATATTGATGTGTTTCCATAGGATTTACCTGGACATCCACCAGAAGGAGAAATTGAGTTTTCCATTGATTTATTTCATGGTTGAAGGCCCATATTGAAGACCCATTATAGAATGGCTAATGTGGAATTTGTGGAACTAAAGAAACAACTAGAGGAACTGAATAATATGTGATTTATTCCCCCTAGTGTCTCTCCATGGAGAGCCGCTGTTCTTTTTGTTAAGAGAAAATATGAATCTATGAGGTTGTTCATTGACTACAGGGAGATCAATTATATAATAAAAAAAAAGAACCCCTTACCCCACCTTGATGATTTATTCGATCAACGTCACGGACCTCAATATTTTTCAAATATTGACCTTCAATCTGGATATCATCAGTTTTGTGTGAATAAGGATGACATTCCCAAGACAACATTTCATACCACATATGGGTATTACGATTTTATAGTAATGCCTTTTGAAATGACTAATGCACCATCTATTTTCATGGATTTCATGAATAAGGTTTTAAAAAATATATTTATGACTTTGTAGTAATATTTATTTATTATATCTTGGTATAATCAAGAAAAAACGAAGATCATGAAAATAAGTTGCACACTATTCTGAAAACCCTCAGATGAAATTAATTATATGGGATGTTTACCAAGTGTGAATCCTGGCTTCCATAATTTTACTTTCTTGGTCATATTGTCTCATAGGATGGAATCTCTATTTATCCTTCTATGAAAAGAGTAATACAAGAACGACTAGCACTGATAAGTATAATTGAGTTACATAGTTTTATTGGTTTTGTAGGTTATTATTAGTGTTTCTTCTAGAATTTTTCCCGAATAGAAAACCCATTAACCTAGCACACACAAAAAGGTGTTAAATTTTTTTTGGAAAAAAGAGTGTGAATAATGTTTTGAAGAACTGAAGATAAGATTAGTTAATGCCCTTGTCTTTACTCTACCATAAGGTAACTATGGTTTTTTTATTTATAATGATGCTTCAAAGAAAGAAAATGGTCATTTTCATATGTACAATGATAAATTTATTGCTTATGCATCAAGACATATAAAAATACATTAAGAAAACTACCATACTGATGATCTTGAGTTAGATGTTGTAATCGTTTCATTGAAGATATGGAGACACTATATCTATGGTGAAAAATGTGAGATATATACCAATCACAATACAATAAAGTATATTATCTCATGGAAATAACTCAACATGAGGAAAAGAAGGTGGATTGAACTACTCAATGTTTATGATTGCACTATACAGTACCACCCAGGGAAGGCGAATAAAGAGGTAGATTCTTTGTGAAAAAAAGGATCATGGATTTTTGAACTAGATTAGAGTTGAAAGGTATACTATTTTCTTGGATCTTGTAATGATGTATATGGGAATAATCAAGGAAGTTGAAACATCAATACTTTTTTAAATGGTTTCCAAAAAATCGTTACTAGAAAGGATAAAAAGTATTCAGACTGATGATGAGGAGTTTTAAAAGAAAATTAAAGTGTGAATGATGATAGATTGATTTAAATCATATATGAAGATGGAATTTTGAAATTTTTGAAGAGACTTTGTGTTCCTGATATAACTGATCTAAAAAGGGAATTTTTGTATGATGCTCATAGCACAAATGTCTCTATACACCATGGTTGGATTAAGATATATTGAGATATGATGAAATTTTTTTGGGGGGACAACATGAACAGGGAGATTTATGATTATGTGTCAAAATGTATTGTTTGTCAACATGTTATGGTTGGAATACAATTTCCTAGAGGAGTTGGGAAAACATTTCCCATAACTGATTATAAATGTGATGATATTACAATTTATTTTTTCATTGGGCTACCAAAGACTCCTAGAAGGAATGATCCAATATCGGTCACTGTTGATCGTCTTACAATGTTTGCACATTTTCATGCTATAAGAGAAGATTTACCTCTCGAACATTTAGCAAGACTATATATTAATGATGTTTTTAAACATTATGGTGTACCCATATTGATTATTTTTTATTATGATCCCCATTTTACATCAAAATTTGGGAAAATTCTTCAGAAGGCCCTAGATACTGAACTTCGTTTGAGCACTACCTACCACCCTCAAACTGATGGACAATTAAAACCTTAGAAGACATGTTGAGATATTACTCACATGACTTTCAAGGTATGTGGGATCAATATTTACCTCTCTTATAGTATTATTATAATAATAGATTCCATTCATGTATTCAAATGACACCATATGAAGCGTAATAGGGAAAGTGATGTCACACGCCAACTTGTTGGGATAATATTGGTGAAAGAAAACCCGTATGTCCAGAACATGTTGATGAAATAATGGAAAAGGTGGAGGTTATCCAATCCCACATCAATGCATCTCAAAGTAGGCAAAAGATCTATGCCGATAACCGATGGAAGGATTTAGAATTTCAAGTTGGTGATAATTTTTTCATGAAGGTATCTCCATTGAAGGATGTTATACGATTCAGTAAGAACGGAAAATTATGTCCCGCGTATATAACACCTTTAAAAATTCTAGAATGAATTGGAGTTTTAGGTTATCATTTGGCAATGAACCAAGTCTTTACAAATTTGATGATGTGTTCCACATATCACTGTTAATGAAACTACATGCCTGACCCAACACATGTACTCACCTATTAAAAAAATAGAACTGGAACCCGATATTTCTTAATTTAAAGAGCCTACCAACATTCTTGATACTAGAGAACAAGTGTGGAGAAACCGAGAGACTCGTCTGGTGAATGTTCTATGGAGAAACAAAAAGATGGAAGAGGTAACATGAGAACTTGAGGAACATATGATGAAGAACCACCCAAAACTTTTTATGCATTAATATTCTAGAAATTCCGTGGAAGAAATTATTTGAAGGAGGGAAGAATGTAACACCCTAAGCTTACATGGTATGCTTCACTTTGAATAATACAATAGCTTGCGTTGTAATCAACATCAAGTTCTAACACACCACGACCAATCAAACTAGTTATTATGAATAATGATACCATCTTTTTGAAATTTTATTAATTTTATTTTTCCAAATGGACTTCATTTTTGGATTCGTATTATCAAAATTATCTTATGGTGAGTTATTGGTATTTTTTTTGAAAACATTCAATTTTTGATAAATTGTGAAAAAATCTGTGTTATTGTTTATAGCTGATTTTTTATTTAAGTATTTAGTTATTTTATTTAAATTTATATGAGGTAAAAATAGATACATAATACCTATATATGTTTACTTTAATTCATTGGAGTCATTTTATAATAATATAATACATATAAACCTTTATTGAAATTTTTACTGTCTTTTATCCACCTTCTAGGTGCATTTTTAAATTTGCATAAAACATATTTTTACTACATCTGTGAATTGAATTTCAAAAAAAATAGACATGGTTGACATTAGTAAGTAAAATGTGGTTCAATTACATGAAAATAATTTTTCATTAATAGTAACTTTTGAATTTTATTTATCACTGTTAAAAGTAAATAGGGTTATCAAAGGGGAAAATGTTATTATAATTAACCTAACACGTGTCCTAATTCTACTAGATAAAATTAGTTCGACCAAAATTAATTTTAGGAGTAAAATATGATCATTTTTTTTCACATGGTTTAGATTATTATTTTTATTATTTTTTTTTTAAAGAAGAGTTAAAAGTGTTAAATTCATTGTTTAATAACCAAACCATTTATAATATAGGGTTATACATAAGATATATTTTACTATAAATATTAATTAGAAGGATTATATTATTTCCTACATAACGGTATTTTATTTATAATTTTTAGACATTATATAATAAATTTATTTATGACACAAGGATAATGTAGAAATTACCTTATTAATGAATGAATAATATAATTGATATTATAACTATCCAAATAAATGTAAATTGATATTTTTGATGAATTTAAATAATTTTATAGGTTAACATAACATTTTAGTGTTTATAAAATAAAATTTTTTCGAAGTGATAATGTTTTTATGGCTTTCACAATATCAAAAAACCAAATAGTGTCAAAATTGACATTATTGTGTTTTTAAAACAAATACTATATTATTAATTGATATAATATTTCTAAAAATATATGGTTAAGAAAAATTACATATATAAGGTTATATATATATATAATTAACCCCTTGGGGTTCAGTTTTCTTTTTATAGTATGTTTATTAACCAATTATTATAATAATACAAGAATACATGGTAAAAGTTAAACTCTTTAACTAATAGTTAAATCTAAATAATAAGGTTAATAAGGTGACCTAAACCTATACTAAACCTACTAGTTAAGAGTTTCGAGATCCATACCCACCTTATCCTATAAATGAATCATTTACGATCTATTATAAACTAAATATGATTGTATAATAAAATAATATTTCACGATTTTCCTATAGTGACCATCAATTCTCTTATTGAAGGGTACTTCCCCTTCTCTCAAAATCGCACCTCCAAATCCATTTGGCTCAGCCAACCCCTACTCAAATGTCATAAAACAATACCACCATATAGACCTATATTCCTTACTATTATTAGAAAGAGAACCTAATGAGCACTTTCAATCTACTTAAAAAGAAAACACCCTAAGAAGATGTAATAATTTCACCACCTTTTTCAATGTTATTTTCTTCTTCCATTTCCACTTTATTTGTTGTTTCCATACTAAAATAACAAATATAATACCTTATATGTACTGTGATTTAATTATAAATATGTTACAACCATATTCATTATTATATACATAAAATGAATGAAAATTCATCATACATGTGTATGTACGTCTTACCGTCTCTATGTCGTGGTGTAGTTTGTTATTCAAACACTCAATTATTTGGATGGGTCTAATAATGAGTAAAACTAATATAAATAATAAATATAACATGTTAATTATTCTATATATATCATATAACATCCATTTACATATGATTTCACAATCAATAGTATTATATTTTTTCTCTTGCATACGTACGGATTACCATCTCCATGAACGTGACGAAATTTATTCCCCATCATAATAATTCAAGAATAATAATCATTTTATGAATAAAAATGTTTATGAACTTAATATAATTATGGATATTAAACAAATAAATATTATAAATAATAATCGTGGCTTACATAACCAAGCATGTAGAGGAAAATGAATCAATTAAAACTCGAAACAATGATAATACTGAAATATTATTAGCATGGAAATATTATAAGATCATATATGATTTAATATTTATGTAAGTGATTATTTTATAATTTAATAACAATTATTTAAATATTATACAGAAGGTTAACTTACCCTCGATCAAGGAAAAGTACAAGGTAAGGGTTGACTCTACAATCTCATCATTATCTGATGTCGTTTATACTTGAGTATCTATTGGGACCTCTTTATAATCCACATCTGTGTTTCTTAAAAATATATTTCAAAAAATTTTAACTATTTCCTAGACTATATGTTAAAGTCATTTATACCCTTGTTTAATTTATATAAAATTTCTATAAAAGAATATTTCAGTCATTTTAAAAACAAGGTCCTTTATGACCATTTCGACAAAATTAAGGAATGATTATTTTTTAACATATACGGTGGGTGCAGCTATTTTCTGCTGTTATAAAACCATTGAATCTTACCTTAAAATATTATAGGATATTTTTAAAAATAAATTTTTTCTTTTAAAATTATAGTAATTTTAAATGATTTCAAAATAGAAAGCGATATTTCCCTCAGATAGTTTTGATTACATGTCAGCATCCTTTATTCGATTTTATGCTTGGTTGAAGATGATTTATTATGATACAATGTTCCATACGTTTTTGAAGGTTTTTGTGATTTGATTTACTATGTAGGTGATATTTTTATTCCATTCATGGTTAATGGTAAAAGTATTAAATTTTTTATTCTAGTTTTAACAAGAAGTTTTATGTTATGTTTCAACCTTTTCATACGAGGAATGCATTGGACTTAGTATGTGACAGGTGGAGCCCATTATAGCTTCTCAATTCATCGATAGGTCTCATGAGACAAACTAGTGTCTTGGCACAAAGCCTTCACAAAATCATATTTGTAGTCTGGGAACGGGGCCTTGAAAATGTTTTTATGATGTCTGGAATTATTCATTCCATCATTATGAAATTGGCTATTGATATTACATGTGATTATTCGACTAGTAGAATATCCATGTGAATAAGTAAATGGAATTATTTGACTTATATTTTCCATATTATTCTGAAATTTATGTTTAAAAGGTTTGTGATTTCATATTATACATTTCCTTAACAATGTAATCTTATTTATGAAAGTTTCTGCTATATTGTTATCCTTACTAAGCACATGAGCTCACCACTTTTTATGATTTATTGTTTCTAGGATGTGAAAAAGTATATTATGACAGACATGTAGGTATTGTATAATGGAGATGAATGTTTAAAAAAGAGACACAAGGTTTTTGTTTTTCATTTCATAATCTAATTTAAAACTATTGTTTGTATCTAGTACTTCCAAGGCCACTAAACGGATCGACCTTTTGGGATTTAATCCCTTGTGATCATGCCAATGTTATGTAATAATGCAACGACTTTGGGTAACTAGGTTCTAGGCGTTACACCTTGTCTAGCCTCACTAACATACAATATTTAGGTTTCATTCACTCTATAACAATGAAACACAATCCATTCTCCTCATTTATGAATTTATTTAGGATAGTATACCTATGGTTTATAGTCTTATAAGTTTATCTTCAATGAAACTCATTTTCTTGGATGAGTGTATCCTCAATATTTGATTGATGTGCTATTGATATCCCCACTGACACTTATTCACAATGTGAGATGTTAAATTCTTCAAGAAATGTTTTTTTTTCAATTATAAATCTATGACACATTATATTCTTTGTTTCAAAAAAAAATCACATTCTCTACATAATTCTACCCTCTCAGGACTCGATTTCTTACTTCTTCATGGAATTTATGATCATTAGGATGACACCAACTCCTTCCCCTTCATCTCATCATTTATTTATAGTAATATGTATCATAGGATCACTTCATATCATCTCTTATATCTAGATATTTCCTTCAACGCTCTAAAATTATTCTATTCCTTTTTCTGTTTGTTTAATTGAATATAGAACTCTATGAAATATGGCTTTTACATATTTAAAATATATGGAAATAACTTTTTTTAAACTTATCATATTTGAACATTTATAGTTTTGAGACAGTTGGTTGAAAAGTGTGGGATATGATATAGCTACTTAGTTCAATCGTATCTATCACAAACCTTATTTGGAGTTTATCCAACTCCTTAATCCTTTAACTTCTTTTTTTTTTCAAATCTGTGAAAAACCTCTTTTGATAACATATTGGTAAACAATGAATGTAAAATATTGCTACGTGTATACTCTATCAAGATTCTATTGTTCCATATTACATAAATATTTTTTCATGAATTTTTGAAAACATCGTATCACCGTATTCTTGAGTTCCAATAAATTATTCATCTAAAATGAATATTTTTATTGACTCACTATATACCCACTACTGCTTCATGATTCCAACTTCTCATTTACAATGTTGAATAAATTTTCCATTATTCTAATAAAATAAACACCAGAACAAACTCTTTCAACTAATCTTGAATCACATATATCTTTTATTATCCCTAATGTTTGAGTATTTTAAGAACATGTCAATATTCGATGAATTTCATGTAGAATCCCATTAAGAATATGTTTGTTGCTATCACCAATTAATGTCAAAGGATATCCATGAAAAAGACAGATATTCCAAAATTTATTAAGTCTTAGATGAAACATATGTATTCTTATCACACCTAAACATTGTTGAATTCACACTAATGTAGCTGGAATATAGACCACCAAGAATATCTTAATATTTTAAAATAAAAACTATCTTCAATAATATACAAGTTACAAAAAACCGACATTAAACAAGCATAAAATATAATTATATGAATATTATAAAATAATAGTTAAATTGGTTTTAATGAATATGATTGAATATATTATAAAGTTCATATAAATTTCCTACTCAAAATAAAGTTATTTTTTAATTATTGGCAAATAATCACACAATTTTTATAAGTCATTTTATTCTTGAAAAATAGGTTTCTTTCGAAAAAAATTATTTATTTTTAAAAGAAAATATTATCTTTTATTTAATAAAATTTTATGAAATTTATTTGATTAAATTAACTTAAATTATAAAATTAAATTCTCAAAATTAGCTTATGGTAAAATTTTAAGATTTTTCTGGAAAGGTTGATTATTTCAGTTAATAGTGAATAATACTAATTTTCATTCAAAAATCTATTTTATTTTAATGTATTTATAAAGTAAAATTATATTTTAGATCATATCTAAAAATTAATTAGGTAATTTTTATTAATAATAATACATTTAAGGTATTAGAAATTCAATTTATACTCTAATTAGGGAAAAAACTTTTTTTATACAAAGCATTCATTTTATGACGACTTTTTTCGTCTCATTTTGTGGGATTAATTTAAAATTTAAATTTTTTAATCTATGGAAATGAGTTATGAGTTTTTTTCCATATTTGGAATCAATATTTCTATATATGGAAAATAGGGAAATTTAATTTTTTGTCATCATGAATATAATCCATAGTAAATTATGTTCACTCAATAAGGTTATGATGGTAATTTTAAATAAAAAATAATTTGACAAGAACTAATAAATGACACTAGAAAATGATTTAAATATTTTAAATGAGTATATATCTTCAATAAACATCAAAATTTAATATATATGACAATTTTTTCATTTGACTATGATTTTTATATTCATAATATTTTATAGAATGAAAAGTAAAAAATGTTAATCTCTTTATTTTATTATTTTTAAAAAAATTTACATAATGAAAATATAGGGAATGTTCAGTTGTAAATGGTAATTTGAGTGTAAATGATTTTTTATCATTCTGGCTTATTTATAATTTTTGGTAATGAAATAATTACCTTAAGATACTGCAAAATTCTCAAACTATTATTTTTCAATTAAAATAAAAATCAATAAAGTAATATTAAGAAATCTACAAATAATATTATTTGAGTGAGTTATAGTATGTCATTAATTTTGTAGATATAAATAAGATATTTGTGGTTTGTATAACGTATTTATTCATATTACATATTTTTTTATGTTTTAAATGTCATATTAATTGAATAGTGTTAAAATGAAATTAATGATATTTTATGCTAAATAATGTTTTATTAAATGTTTTAAAGTTCCTAAAAATGTTATATTTAGAAATTTTAATGGTATATGGTTTATATAATCAAGCATAGTCCATTTATTTGGTTTTTATCCTTTATAGTAACAATATTTACCCCTGAAGTGTAAAAATGTTGTTATTTGTTTAATTGTCAAGATGGTTAATGGGTGTTTGAAAAAGAAAGATTAGGATATAAAAATATCGTAAACTTGTCCCAATATTATTTGATGTGAAGATTTCATCCCATCATAATCCTATCTTCTAATTATATTATTTTGGATTCATTTTTACATGAATATTAATTTATATTAACTTGATATTTTTTTCAAATCCAATAGTGTCACTCACCTCACTCATGTAAGAAAACTCCGTAAAGACTTTTCATCAAAATTTAAACATATTTTGGTTCTCAAAATTATGAACCAAATACCTTCCGTAAATCCCTACATAAAACATATAGTATTATGAACCCAACCTTATAAAGATACCTAAATAATGGGTGGGTGATAATGACCCCTTGAGTCCTGCATACACTAGGCCCCAGATTGGAGACTAGAACCATGGGAATAAAAATATCATGAAGTGGGAGAAATTAACCTCTATAATAATACAATATTATAACCTAAGATAAATTATCCACAATAAATTACATGAAAAATTATAAAAAACTAAAACCATCCCAAATGTATGTATATATGAAAGTGATACTGATAAAAGTGTACAAAATTAAATACCTAAAGATAAAGCTAAAGTAGGGACACATAAACTGTTCATAATGAATAAGATGGTACGTTAAAACATGGACCATGATATTCTAAAGGATTCATAAAAATCGTTTTATATAGGTATGGTAATCATAAAATTATACTTATTAGTAAAACCAAAGACTGTCAAGCACAAGTGAATATAGCACACTAATGAAATTGTGAGTAAACACCAGAACCCAAAAAACCTAATCATGTAAACTATCTATCCCAACCTCACCATCTCACAAAAACCTAATAACTGAAGACAAATATAATAAAACCATAATATGAATATCAATAAAGGGTATTACTCACGCCTTTCCCACTGATTTTATGCTCTAAAACCCCAAAATTGTACATCTATTACTCTTATCTATTCCGAATAACATATTCCAATTCATTACAGCATGGTCAGATCACATCACACTCACATAACACTTTTCCATCACATCATAACAACTTCCATAACCATCATTTTAGGGTATCATAAACATGAAGTAAATCAACCTCATTTCCTCCTCCTACCATGAACAATCAACCTCCTTAAGTACCCCATAACACAAACTTCTTACATCTCACTCAAAAACACCTAGGACAATGCCCAATAGTTTGGAGAGATCGAATATATCATGAGAACACTTTGTTCATCTCCTAGTGAACCAAAAAACCTTTTACCATCGAAACCTAGGCATATCTACACCTCTCCCCAAAATTACACCAAACAAACCATGCATCACCCCATACCACTTCTGAACCACACATTTCCACCCTACATCATGGCCATGCTTCCCAAAAAATAAAATTCCATTTTACAGATTGAAAAAGGTAATTTTAACACATTTCATTTTATTTTGGGGGTGTTATCACACAATCCATAAATCTAAGGAAAACTTTTTTTAAAAAAAAATAAAGGGTTATACAATTTTCATTTTAGGGTGATATGAAAACAACTGCACAAAAAGGGATCCACAAAACAGAAATTATAATATAGAAAAAGTCTCCCAACATCCAAGATTTTAATTGGGGTATTCAACCCACACATAAACAATATCATAATAAAATAAAATCTGTAAAATAATGAAAAGAATTCCCATTTTCCCCATAAAGTTTAATTAAAAAAGTAATTTATATTAATTATGATATCGCAAACCACCCCCATTGATAAAAAAAATAAACCCATCCTCCATGATATAAAAAACTGAGAAAATAGGGATTCCCTGACTAAAATGATATTTATAATCTCACAATACACCATATGGAGAAGATGAAATGCCTGTAAACCCCAACTTCATGAAATCTCCATCGATAAACCTACACCACATCGAGGGATATCAAAAATTCATCTCATAATCATTCTCTAATCCAAAACTACATCACTGTAGTGTATATTTGATATATGAACAAGAGAGAACTATGTGAAAGTGAGGATAACTCACCATAGATCACCAACGGGGATCCACCAAAACCAACAGATCCAAAGAGAAGGAAGGTGTATGAAGATCTTCCAAGATCCACTTAGGGGCCATGCGAAGTGAGATAGAAAAAACACAGTTGGATGAGAATGGATTCATCTGAAATACCTATGTAAAAAATATTACTCGACACATTCATGTAGAGTAACCCATTCACATTGGGAAATCCATAGTTTTTCTAAAAATTAAAAATTATTCCAAAATTCAATTAACATTAACTTTTATTTAACTACACTTCTTCAATTTATTTCAAAAAGTGAATATATTTCATGGGTTCCCCCATCATACACTTATAAGATGTCAAAATGGATGGATACACATGTTATAAACTACTAATTCACATCACATAACACTTTCATGATGTGAATTTCTTAAAGAACCTATCTTACACCTCCTGTTATGATGAAACCACCTCAAGCCTCCTATGAAATATCTATAATACCCAAAACCAACAATGTAATGTGATGGGAAGGTAGAAGCCATTACATCAGAAACCTATCAAATGACTATTTCCCTTAAGAATAAAAAAATTCCAATAAGGAAAGGGTTAGAATCAACCACCTCCTAAGATAACTATCAAATATTTCGTTACTCCTCAACGCTACCACCAGCAAAATATATTAATTGAAACCCCCATGAAACAAATTTCCCAGCCACAAAATATCTCCGGCAACACAACCAAACCTTCACAAAACACTCACAACCTCTCTGAAGACCATACCAACAACCTATACAACCAATGAACTTCACCACCCTGAACAAACATATTAGGGAATTCCATCCTCTATGTCCTGATACTATCTTATTTGGCCTGTACTGACTCGCCTACATGGGTTTAATTGCACCATTGTTACTACGTATCAATTATGAATTTTGTCGTATCCTTTTCATATTCTAGATCTTTATCACATAAATAATATTAGGAAAACAACAAAACTTATAACATTGCAGGATCCAACCATCACATCACAAAAAAAATAAGTAATGAAAAAATCAAAATAACTCCACTTACTAATTAGGTTTATATTTATCTCTCTCCCACATGTAGTCTACCCAAGGACAACATTCATCCACAGCATAAAAACCAAGGGAATAGTTCATCCATGAAATGTCTTATCTTTGTGACCTTGGATATTTAATAGCCACTCTATAAACTCATGTCATCCTCGATATCCTTATATCCTCAGTCAATTTCATGGGGGTCATTGTGAAGATAATAATGAATCTAAGAGATGTGGAAGAACTTATGGATCCTCCCTATATGCGGTGGAAATGGAAACTGATAATCCACCTCACCAACGTGGCCCAACCTCTCAAAAGGCCCAACAAACCTAGGTTAATTATTTCTACCACTACCAATCCCCCACTACTTATGTCGAGGTGAAAACTTTAAGAACATGTGGCCCCCAACCTAAAACACTAATGTGATCCACCTAAGATTAGTATAATACTTATTTCAGTCCATTAATACATTCATCCATTTCAAAACAAGATAAACCTTTTATATTGTACTATGCACTCTATCAAAACCAAAAATTGAGGCCTCACCAACTTCCATCCAACATAACGAAGAATGGTATGGCCACCCATAAAAATCCTCAAATGGATATATGTTTATGGATGAGTGATAACTATTTTTATTAGAATACTCAACCAATAGAAATTATTGTGACCATGATCCACTAAAGTATAAGATACATGCCGGTAATATGTCCTCTAATGTTTGGATGGTCTGCTCTATCTGAATGTTTGTCTGAGGGAGGAAAGTAGTTATGAGGAGTCACTGAGTAAAAAAAGATTTTTGTAATCCTCTCCATTATCTCAAGGAAAAATGTGCACCCCAATACAAGACAATGGACATTGAAAAATCAGGCAATCATAGTAACTCATCCACAAACCTCTTATTCAAATCATACACTGCACCCAACTCCTTGATCGATATGAAGTGAGAGGATTTCATCAATCAATCAATGATCACCTAGATAGAAACCCAATCTCCATAACATCGGGGTAACCCTATGATGTATTCCATTGAGATTCCATACCATCTTCACATGGGAACATTAAAATCATGCAACAAACTACCAGGAACATCATTCACATCCTTTACCAATTTGAAAACCAATTGCCTCACCATGAACTCCATCACCATCCCATTTAATCTTAGGACACCAAAGCTATATCCAAAATCCATGGTACACTATAGACGATCCTATGTATAAAAAAAGGCGAACTATGAAAAGTATAAAGTAATCTCTTATAAATCACTAGCAGAACAAAAAACCTCCCATGAAACAACATCTGGTTCTGGCTATCCTCCGACCATCCCTCCAAACTATCACCATGATCAAAATCCTGCATCAACTCTATCTCTAATCTCCCAACATTGACTCCTAGACCTTCCACATCAGATAATACTGCACCTTCATCTAAAAAAAACATTCCCTACCGTCATCCACCCTTATATATATGTTCAAGGATTCTAACTCCTTCATTCCTTTCCAAACATCGCCAGACACATTAAGAACAACCTTCCATGGATTTCTTCTAAATTTGTCAGACACAAAATTCCCTCTTCCTAAGGTTTAGGGTATAACAAAATAATAATTCATAAGAAACTTCGTCCACCTATACTATTTAAAATTCAGATCTCACTAAGAAAATATATATCTCAAACTCTTGTGATATATGAAGAACACAAAGTGGTCCATACTGAGGTAAAACTGCTAAAACATCAATAAAAAAATTCTCAACTATCTTAAGATAATGTGAAGAATAGATACATTTTTGAGGATGTAACCCCCTATACCCAAACAATATCACTTCCCACCTATACATCAACCCACATCCCAATCCCAGATGGAATTAACCACAATACACCTCGAACATCAACACACTCCTTAGGTAAATGAATCAATTGAGAACCCACCAACTTCCCCTTTGAGTATAAACATTCATATTGGCACTAATTAGTCTATAATATTATGTATTCCTTCATATTCCATGATAAAAATAGGACTAAAAATCAATGAAAATCGATAGAAAACCTTCAATAATATCCTATAGGACTATCAAAACTATGAACCTATGCCACATTCTTAGGTGCTAATAAAGCAACAACTACATATAAATTCGATCATTCCACTTACACACCCTACTAAAACAATAATTCCCAATGAAATGCAAATATTTCCTCCACAACTCACACTTTCACAACATTATATAAAAATGGTGGTGTCAAAGGATAGGTATAACATCTCTAAGATTCTCAGATTACACCACCTCTAACATCAATAGAAAAATATATCATCAATGAATACAATGAATAATTGGTTCAAGAACTCACTAATCAAGGAGTTAAAAATCCCCATCAAAATAAATAGTGATTTCGTGACACTGAAATGTATGACTATACAATCGATGTTCCCATACTTGTATCTGGAGATAATATTTGGAATGTATCCCTCCTTCAACTTAAACTACTGATGTTCATATCACTGATCGATCATAGAAAATTAACTCACCCCTATCAGCTAGTAAAAAAGATTTTCTATCCTCATAAGATTATAATTGTTCTTGAAAATCCCCAGATTCGTCTTCAATTAGTAAATACACAATCTCATAATACCATATGCCTTCTTTGATGACATCATTGGATCACCCCATAGTGGTACCCTGGGTCATATAAAACCCCATGTTTCATATCATACATTTTTATCCTCAACTCACACAACTCTATAGGCATCATTTGATACGGATCGATTGAAATAAATGATTCTCCGGACTGCAAATCTATCTGAAACTCACCATCGCTTTGAGGATATAGTTTCATAAACTTATTTGGGAAACAATGCAAGAGTTCCCCTAAAACCAAGAAAATAACCCCAACATGGTCTTCTACTAATACCTCTACCATAAAATAAATAAAGGTATTCACAATTCTACTTTCCACTTTATAGCCCCACTCAATGATGAAAAACACTTTCCCAACATCCACATCTAAGAACATGAATATCCTCCATATGTAGTAGATAAAATAATTTATGGAATAAAACAAATAAATTCCTAGGATAAAATTTTATGTCTGCATCTATTTGTACAAAATATCCATACGATATTGATGTTTCCAGATAATTTTTCTACACCCATGAAACACATAAAATTGCTAGAGTGTGATTTAATTGGAATATTCAACACAAAGGGAATGGGAATATCCTATATGTATAGTCGCATATAATGGAATATAGAGGGTGAAATAAATTATTATGATGCGCCATGATCAATCATGGAATAAAAATTTTTATATGAAAAACTGATCAAACCTTGAACCATCTCTATCCCCTCTACTATGACATCCACTTGTTGCAGTTGACCATGCCCAAATCATCTACCTCTCTACAGATGAAAACCTCCATGAACATACTTGTGTTGAGGTCGCTAGACTTGAGGAGAATCTTCAATACATCCTCTACCAACTTCATTTACCCTTAGCTGAGAAAAATCATTCTTCCACTAATTTTGAAATTATCTCACTTGAAAGAGCTGCTGATGCTGGAACTAAACATGTCCACCTCCACAAAAAAGTTCTCGATGAACCAAAAGGCACTAATTATGGAGATGGAAACAAACCCCAAAGTCAAAACAATATGAATTTATATGTCTACAAAATGAACAAAAAAATAATCCATAGAAGGATGGAAATAAATATGCTGAGGTCGACTATACTTTGGTAAAAAACCCAAAGGTACAGGTTTCTGAGACATGTCACTGAAAACAATGCTCCATGTAAAACCATGATGATTCCACTATCATGGTAATCCTACTTGTGAGTGAATCCTTTCGATCACCTCCACCTTCTAATAAAACTAAATAAATATTGGAAACATAATATGTGTAAATGCATTCTATCATAAAATATGGAGGTCCCCCTCATGAAATATTATATGAGACTCCTCATTTGGAAAAAGATCTTGGGAAAATGACAAGTGTCATTAAACATGATTCCTATATCATGCACTAACGTACTATTATTTTGATGAGAAATAATTTCTTTTCCCTACACTTCCTTCATAGTTGATAAAAGGAATAATACCGAAAACGCTTTCTGAATATTTACCCACAAAACATCCTCATCGTTTCTGTCACTTAGATACAGAATCCATCATTGAAATACAACTCCCAGAATCTTAATAACAACCAAAAGGACCCAGTATATCACCTGGGAAAGGACAAAAGCTAAGGTGATATCGAGCTCTTCCACCCATCTCTTTTTCTCCACATTTGAAACACTTCCCTTATACTTCCCCAAGTACTATTATCAAAAAGTGTGAAATTCCCTCTATCTAGCCTCATCCTCCTTTACCAGATCAACCCTAAGATGATCAATCGGATCAACCTACTAAACTTATACTTCTTGAACAACACTCAAAAGACATCTTGGAGACATATATAAAAGTGGAATCTATGATTTCATAATCCCACGTAGAGTGTAATTTTATATATATTCATTTTAATTATTTTGATTAATTTAAACCGTTACGGAAATAACAAAAAATGATGGAACACAAGTCATTCTGATGAATGTCGAAATATGAGGTCTCTACTCAGTATAAAGGTCCTCCTCACTTAGTCATTCAATAAGATAATATTCTTTGCACGGGATCACAGGGGGCCATAAAATCTAATTTTCTAGTCAGTCTCCCAACCGTTTGTCATGCCCCAAGGTCAACTACCTTTGTTTCTAAAAAATCCAATTCAATCCTCACTATTCCTAAATCCAATAACCATCCTATCTCTCAAACATCTCATTTGAAAACACTCTTTCATTAGTCCCTCCATCAAAATATACCACAATGAGGGGGGAGATATAATAACCCACAAGTCCCACCTCCAGTAGGAATATTATTAGTGAATAGTACTGAGGGTATAACAATCTCACGAAATGGGAGGAATTACCCTCTATAATAATATATTATTGATATATAATATGAATAATAAACAAGAAAATCCCTGACATATTATGAAGAGAAACAAAAACCATCCCATATGAATTTATAAATGAAACAAATATAGATAATATTCTATAAAACTGAATTCCTAGATGTAAAGAAAAATGAGTGACATAAAAATTGTCAATGATGTTCCATGTTATACTGTACAGTATGATCCTTGTAACCCTCCTAGTAACCTGAAAATCATTTTCTATACATAGGGTGAGCGTTCATGTATTTGAAGTTTGAAACAAAAATTCTCACATGCACATGTGAATATAAGCATACTATTGCACTTGTGAGATAACATCATAACCAACAACACCTAAACATGTCAACTATCCATCCCAACCTCACGAAGGCACAATAAAAAAATAATAAAAGGAAAGTATAATAACATAACCTGAATAATGGTGATTATGGTTACAACAAACAAATTTCCCATTGATTGTCTACTCTCTCACCATAACATTTTCTGTACTAGCACTCCCATCTCTTCTAAATAACTTATAACACGACCCTGCATCATAGTTACATAATTTTCGCACCCCCAGACACATGGGTCATCAAATCACAACCCCATCCATAACTATATAAGTATGATATTATTAACATGTAGGATATCAACCTCTTTCCATGATCAACCCCCAACATATTAAACCCCACAACACAGACATATGAAATCTATATTGAAAATACCTAGGTCGCTTCCGTAAAACACAACAGTATCACATCTCACCCAAAAACACATAGGAAATTACTTATTGCACTAATAGACCTCCATCTATCACATCCTATGCATTTATACTCTCCTAGGAGAGAGACCGTGAATGATATGGCATCCATCAAACCATCCTCATTATTGGAATATTAGAGAAAACAAACCTAACTTTAATTATGGGTGTCGGTACATGGTGGTTGATGTGGTTGGGGAGAATATTGAAATCACAAGTAATATAAAAGTATATTATAATATCTACACACACTACCAACTTATGGGTTCACAATTAAACACCAACCAACTCACAAAATCCCCACTTTCTCTACCACCTTTTAATGTATAACACAAAAAATGATAAAATCAACAGTTTTCGTTTCCAAGAAAACCGAACCCCATTCATTTAAATCATTATTAATTTATTATTCCATCACAACATGATAATATATCCTAATTAAACGAGAACTCATAAGAAACAAATCATCCCCATTATACCACTGCCTCACCACCCCAAAAGCACATCTAAACATCCAACCACTTCCCCACCCCCAAAATCATAGACAAAGAAACCATACATCTTCCCAAACCAATTCAAAAACACACATTGCCACACCAAAAACCAACCACACATCACAACACATGAAATATTATTTTATATATTTAACAAAGAAGATTTTTTATCACATGGAATTATTTTCTGTTTGTTATCACACAAGCCATAACTCTAGGAATCCATTTTATTAACCATATATGTTGTTATCCAATTTCTTTTTTAGGGTGATGTCAAAAAAACCATAGAACAAGGTATAGAAAACATAAAAACTAAAATTAATGTAAAGGATCCCAAAATCCATGATTTTATGTGGGGCATTTAGTTTGTACAAACATGACATCACAATAATATCAAAGCTGTAAGAACATTCAAATCAGTTTACTATCACACTTAAATATAAGTAAAATGAGGAATTTTGATTTATAAGGCTAGAATAAACCATCCCGTAGAAAAAAAATTTATAAACCCACCATATGATAAAAAAAATTGATAAACGATGGATTCCCTACCTCAAAATAAATTTCGGGTCTCACTACACACTGTAGGGTGAATAATAAATTCCCACAAACCACAACTACACTTAAAACCCACAGCTCAATCATCACCGCATCAAGGATTGTAAAAAACATATCCCATAATAACACTCCAAACCAAAAACACACCACCATAGTGGATCTGCAAGATAAAAATAATATAAACCAATGGGGAAAAATAGGATAACTCACTGTGGATTAACAATGAGGATCCACTAGAACCAACAAATCAAAGTAGGTGGAAGAGGATGATGATCCCCCCAGATCCACTTACTGTTCACCCAAAAAGAGAGATTGAATATAAAAAACAAATTTGGGGATATGTGGATACAAAAAACATATTTAAAACATTGGAGTATATACTTTCATGTTGTTTTTCCAATTCACAACATGAAATCCATAGGTTTTCCATAATATTCAATGTACCACTAAAATTCATGTCTTCTAAACCATTATTTAATTACACATCATGAATTTATTTCACGAGTAGAATCTATTTCATGGGATACCCTATCATCCACATATTTATTATGAAATAGGATGACTACAAAATACATGAACCACCAATTCACATCATTTACACATTTTATGATGTTAATTCCCTACAAAACCACTTCAGCATCTCCAACCACCATAAAAACACCTCAGGACTACGCTAAAATACCTAAAAAACTAGAAAATTAATTTTCCATAAAGGAATTATCCATTTCATAGAGGACTTTGTTTAATAAGAAAAGAAACATAGGAATGTATTTGGTGCAATCTATGAGAATCTATTTGAAGAATATGTATAGTTATTATCCATGATTTTTGGTTTTATTTGTTCTTCCAAATAATTAAAATAAGGGTCATCTACGAAAAAATAATAACAATAGTATCATCATATATTGAGATTTTTTTTATTTCATGGAATATATATATATATATATATATACACACACATATATCTTTCCCCTTTTCAATCAAAGGTGGAGACAATGGTTTCTTGTGGGTGTGGTGGACTACCGCCTCACGATCTCATGTAATTAATTTTTCTTTACCATCTCTTTTGAATGGTTATAAATATGGATTTAATTTATATATATGATATTAATTAAATATTTATAATTATAAAATGATAATTTATCATCTAATTTCTTAGCTTATGATCCATTGAATAATGATAACATTCTTCGTTTGTATGTGTGGATTACCATCTCCCTCAAGAGATGTTATTAATGATTCATCACGAAATCACATAGATGGTATATATAAGTTTATTAAAAGAAATAATATTTGATTTATGATATTTGTATCAATTTTGAGTGATTAAATAACACCTACCTTCTTTCCATAATGATCATTGAAAAATGAAAATGTCAATCAGTTGTGTATACAACATAATGTCAGCTTGATTGTAATATAGCTCATTTTTCATAATTATATTTTATTTATTGATTTTAAAAAGTATAATTAGTTTATAGAAATGATAATTAATTCATGATAATTATTCTATATATTGTGTAAAAATGACCACTTTGAAAATAATCAACCTACCAATGTCATTTTGGACATATGAGCAGAATATCATCAAAAAATCTAACATGAACTTAATTGGTTATTCAATTAATTATAAAATTGTAAAAAGGAATAATAAAGGTGAAATTTTTTTTTAGAAGGTAAATAATTTACATAACTAAATTTTTTTGGAATATAAAGAACTTACGTGATGATTCAGACTCAATGTAATGTACACTTTAATTCAAAACATTGTTCTAAAAATATTTATATATTTATTCTCTAAATCATTTTCTTTGATGTTCATATTTTTTAAAAATTTATATTTATATATATAGATATTAATGAACTATAAGAAAAATTATATGTCATTTTTTTCTTTATTTAAAAGGTTTTAAAAATAGAACTTTTGGGTATTTTTCACAGAACATTTTGACAAAATGGAAAAGGAAATATTATATTTTAATGTGTACGTTGAAAATGAATTTATTTAAACCATAACTGTAATTTAGTATATATATTCCCATCAAACGTTTATTTTTTTCTTAAAAAATACTATTTCAATTGTTTTTGTTTTTAAATGGGTTTTAAATAGAATATATATTTAAATATCTAAAATTGTTTTTTATGGGTACATTGAATATTTGTATGAGTCTAATAATGAAAATAAAATATTTTATGATTTATTATTATGTTATATTATTGATAATGTTTTATAATGATGGATTATTCCCTTATAAAACAAGGATTTTCACCTCCATTATAAATGAAGGATTGGTATTTCTATTACAAACCATGTATGGATGGGTCTATGATAGTCATCAAATGCATTGGGTAAAGAATTTGACCGTATTCGTTATTTCATTTGTCATAGTGATATGGAAAATGATATACCAAATTTGTATACCTAATTTTTATATGATTTATATGTGTTTTCATATAAATCATATGATCTCACAAATTAATCTGTTGAGATTATGTTGAAATTAATATATAGGCAACATCATAATGGTGAAAGGTGAAACTTTTTGTAAATGTTTTTATAATTTTTTCATGATTTTAGAGAAAAGTTTATGAGTTTTTTTGGCCTTTATGATTTATTATTAAATGTTTTATGATAATATTTGGTATGAAAATGTTTATTTTATGCCCAATGATAAATTTTGAAAATGTAACTTTTTATATGTATTCAAAGACTAACTTGTTAATTTATTTATTTTATGTCCCTTAATGATTCGTTTGTGCTCATAGAATGATTTCATTTTTTATATTTGTTTTAAGGTTTAGTAAGAAAAAATAATTCATCATATTTAAATTAATGAAAATTTACAATGAAAAGAAAACATGTTCCTATTTAATGTTTTCGTGTTACAGAAATTGAAAATAAATAGAATTTTCCAATTTTTAATATTTAGTTATGTAATGTAAAGGTTATAACCTAAATAATAAAATTCCAAAACAATAAAGATGTTTGGGAATGAAATTAGGTTAATTATATTTTAAAGTCACTTGTTTAATTCTTATGTATAAATCCATATAGTTTGTATTAGAGCAAAGGGTTAAAAAAATTAAGAGTTTATGATGTAATTTGAGAATAGGATAAATTTACATTATAACCACAATGTATATTATCTTATAGATAATTATAGTTATATAAAGATATAAATATAACATGGTAAAGTATATATTAGATTTTATCCTCCTCAAAATATGGTTTATTATTATTTTATAGATACTGTAAATCCCTGAGCTCGTACATCTGGATTCAGTACAATAACATGGAATGGTTTTTTTGTAAAAAGGATAATACAAAAGGACACAATAAAAATTATGAACTCTTCCATTTTAGTGTTTTTATGATTAGAAAAACCTTACATTAACATTAACAACACAAATTTTTTTCATTTATTTAATTCTTTCTTTTATAGCTTCTTATTGGATATTGACCTCTCCTTAGTACATGTAGTCACCTAGGGATATACATCAAAATAGGGGTGAGCTAAAATATCAAGAGGAGGATAGTTATGTACAATATAGAATGGGGTGGTCATAATAATAACATCATCAAAAAAAATCTTTAGAGGAATAATTAGATAAGGACATGGAATGTGGCAATGCATAAAAAATGAAGCATCATGTATTAGTGGTCATCAACCACAAATAGTTGTTAATAATGATAGCATCATGTTCATGCATAATTTCTTTTAAATCATGAGAATAATCACTTTACTTATTTAATTTCAGTTCTATATTATTCTAGGTGCACTTTTTACATCATAATATTCATATTGCGCAATATAACTCTTGGCACACCCATTACATCATAACATTTACATTATCATGCATGCCACATAGAACACATTGCAAACATAAAAAAAATAACCCATAAAAATTAAAATGTATCAAATCCTAAATAATATATTCATAAAAATTTTGATACTAAAATAATGAGGGGATAACATTCTTGACAAATAAAAATCAGTGATGAATGAAGTAGAAAAAATCTTTCAGAATTAAAAAAGGGGGTGTTTATTTGTAAGAAGAGTTCTTTTGGTAGATCTTTGGGTTTTTCATAAAATAAATTAGAAAACATGTATATCCATGAAAATGTAATATAATTAGTAATAAATTGTTTTTAAGGTATATCCATACTGAAAATTCGTTGAAGAAGGAAAACCCAAAGAAAGAGAGTTTGGTTCAAGAATTTCCCCTTACCCTATATCTGAACATTTTCTTCACATTAATGTCCTATATAACCACACTAGATTCATTAATTAAAAATTAATGAAAATTTATTATGTTTATATTATTCATTAATGCTTTATTAGTTTTATATATCTAGCTTTGGATGAGTTATAGAGTTTTAAATTTATTTTTTCAGAACATCAATTTTTATAGTTTTCTTGAACGGTTCACGTGTATTCTTGAATGGAAGTTTGTGTCGAACATAGATAACCTTCCAGAATTTATATTTCATGTTATTAATGATATTATAAAAGTTAAAATAATATTATAATGAATTATTTTATAAAATATGTGGATTAATCAATAAATATGCATTTAAGGAGGTTCGTTTCGGTTAATTCATGCGGGTTTTCGACTCCAACAAACTCTTTTTGTTTAATCATTTAGTAATATGTACATAATTTTGTTCTAGAACATTAAATAGGATATAATACATATAAAATAATATTTTACAACCATAAAAATGGTTTTATCATTGGATCTAAAGGTGGTATTGTAAAATGAAATCATTTAATTCTTGAAGTTGATAAATTAACACCTCACAAACAACGTTTTCCATTCTAAAATAAAAATAAGAGGTGAAGGAGGTTAGATGATATATTATACAATTATTATCATAAAATTACATTATATGTAAGATATTGGAGTTAACATACCATGTTCATTAGGATAGGTGGTGTTATATTAAGAAAAGAACTTGATATTGAAAGGAAATTAACGGAAAAAAGAGAGAAGTTACCTCTTGAATCCTTCTATAGAGATCCTCTTTAATGAACGTAGTCTTGGTATTTTGATGATATAGTAAGTTCTTGGAACTGGGTTAGGGGGTAGGGAATATGTTTTTGAAGAATTTAGTCATGTTTGGAATCTTGAGAGGTGTGAGTAAATGAGGGTGTGATGTGCGGTATTTATAGTGGATGGGATTGGGGTTTTCTAAATATTATATTCATGAATTTATTATTTTTCCACAAGACATGTAAGAGTGATGATTCCATGTCCAATAATAGTAATTGGTTCATGTGAGTTATAACTATTTAGGCTTACATCATCATAACATCATACATGACTATAATTAATTTATTTAACTTATTTCGTAAATTATTGAATTTCACTATTCATAAAAAATTCAGGTATTTCAGAAAAATCCAAATAATTCACCCTAAACATTTTTCAGCGTGTAGATTCCAAAAATGAAATCTATTATTAAAAAATAATATTCTATATATATTAAATTAAATTTTTAAATAAAATAATAGTTTATTTGAAAAATTAACCGTTTAGGATCATTTATTTAGTTACTCAATAATATAGTTATATCATACTTTCACTAAAATTCAATATATATACTATCATATGTAAGGTTAGTATTCATAAGGGTATATTACTATTCCTAAGGGTTTGTCACTATTAAAAAGTGTAGGATACTATTCACCAAAAATTATGTTTGTTCCATTAGATCCAACAAAACTTACTTATCACAACCGGGTGTGTCAGATTTTCGCAATTGAAAATGCAGATGTAACAAAATTAATTTTAATAGCTAGGTTATAAATTTCATATAATACTCACTATTTAATTTAATCACACAGTGTTTCCTTTTAAAATTTTGGGATGCTACATTATTCCCCCAATAAATGAATTACTCCCTCACAATTCATTCATTGAACTTATAATTCTGAATTTATATATTAATAACTATGAAAAACTATTTTCTTAAATGTACATAATTAACTATAAGTATAAAATTAAATTTTAAAATGGCCATGTATAGTCTCCAATGTTTTCATGACCGTTCCTCTGATACTAACTGTAATGCCCTAGACCTACATTTTTGGATTCAGTACTAAAACATGTTTCGTATTTTTTTGTATAAAGGATAACAGAAAAATAAATAGTGCGTTATACAACTGAGATCCTTTTCTATTATAGGTTGTGGAGTATTATACATACAATACATTATCATTTAAAAAACATTTACATTTATTTAATTCCTTCTTTTCTAGTTTATTATTGCCTCTTGACCTCTCCTTTGTGCATTTAATCCCCTAGGGACATTTATCAAAAAGGGATGAGATAAAAGCTCAGTAAAAGGATGGATATGAACAATATATCATGTGGTAATAAAAATCATAACATCAACATCCAAAATAATGATATGAGTAATTAGATAAATCCATGGAATGAAAAAATTCCTAAAAAATGAAACATCATATCTTAGTGGTCATTAACCACACATTGTTTTGAACAATACTAGAATCATGTACACCTATAATTTCTCTTTAACTAGTGATATTAATCACATTACATAATGAATTGGAGCTCTGTATAATTCTGGACACAGCCATCAAATCATAACATTCATATTGCACTATGTAATTCTAGGTGCACCCATAACATCATAACATTTATATTATTATGCATACTACATAGAACATATGTCAAACATACAGATAAAATAACTCATGGAAAGGAATTGATTCCAGATCATAAATAATACATTCCTAATCATTTGGATCTAAAACTAAAGAGGGGATAACATTTTTGACATATAATAATCAACGATGAGTGATGTAGAAATAATATCTGAGATGTAAAAGAGGGTGTTTATTGGTAAGAAGTGTTCATTTGGTATAACATTGGGTTTTTCATAAAACAATATTGAATATTTATTTCCCATAAAGGTAATATAATTATTCATTAATGACTTTTAAGGAATATCCATACTAAAAATGTGTGGAAGAGGGTAATCCCAAAGAAAGAGAGTTGGGTTTGAGAATTTCCACTTAACTTGTATCTGAACACTTTTCACAATAATTTATTTTACTACAAAATTATATTAATTAATTAAAAATTCTAGAAAGACTAATATATTAATAAGATGAATTGATGTTTTATTACGTTAATTTATGGGTCTTCGGATTAGTTATAGTGTTTAAATTCATTGTTTGGGAATGTTTGTTTTTATAGTTTTCATGAATGGTTCACTTGTATTCATGAATGGAAGTTCATGTAGAACATGGATAAACATCCAGAACTGATATTTCGTTTTATTAATGATATTAATAGAACTTAAATGATCTTATAACTAATTATGTTATATACCGTGTTGGTGAATCATTAGATATGAATTTAATGGTGATCGTTTGGGTTAATTCGTTCTGTTTTTCAACCACAACGAACTTGTTTTGTTTAATCATTTGTTACTATATACATAAGTTAGTTCCATAACATTAAATAGGATATAATACATATAATATAATATGGCTCAACCATAAAAATTGGTTCTTTACCATTGATGAAGGTGGTAACGGAAAATAAAAACATGTTGTTCTTGAAGGTTATAAATTAACACCTCACGAAGAACATTTTCCATTCTAAATTAAAAAAGAATAGGAGAAGGAGGATGGATGAAATATTATCCCATTAGTATCATAACATTAAATTATATTTAAGATTGTGGAGTTACCATACCATGTGGATGATGATAGTTGGGGAGAGATAAATAAAAGAACGTTGAATTGAAAGGAAATTAATGGAAAAGTGAGAGAGACATAGAGGAATTACCACATGAATCCTCATATTGGGGTCCTCTTTAAGGTAAATATCTTTGTTTTTTTATGATACAAGATTCTCTCTGAATTGAGTAATGGGATAGGTATGATTTTTGGGCAGAGTTTATATATTTCTCTAATCTTGAGAGATGTGAGGAAATGAGGGTATGAAGGTTGGTATTTATAGTGGAGGGGAGAGAGGTTTTCTCGATATTATATTCATCAAATTATTATTTCTCCATAAGACAAGAAATAGTGATGATTATATGACCAAGAATATTAAAAAGTGAATGTGAGTTTGAACCAATTGTTCTTACATCAATAGAACATCTTACATGACCCTATAATTATGGTATTTAGCATATTTTTTAAATTATATCATTTCAGTATTCATCAAAAATTCATGTATTTCTAAAAAATCCCAAAAAATCACCATAACAATTTCTCAACATGTAGAATAGAAAATTGAATTCCATTTTTCAAAGAAAAATTTCTAGATATGTTAAATTAAATTATTAAACAAAATAAAAGTTTATTCGAAAAAATAACAATTTACGATCATTTATTTACTTACTCCGCGATATAGGTATATCATACTTTCACTTAAATAATATATATATACTATCATATGTAAGGTTATTATTCATAATGGTGGGTTACTATTCATAAGGGTAGGTCACTAATCATAAGTGAAGGTTAATATTCACAAATAATTATTTTTGTTCCTTTAGACCAAAAATAACCTATTGATATCTACCGTGAATGTTAGATTTTAAAAATTCAATACATAGAAGTGAAAAAATTATGTTTAATATCTATGATATAAATTTCACATAGTAATCAATATTTCATTTAAGCACATAGTGATTCCTTTTGAAACCTAGGATTTTAGAGATATACTCAAACTAACCTTTTTGGTTTTAGTAAATTGCTGGATCCAACATGCAACGAACTAATAGCAGGTGTGAAGTAAAATGCAGTGGTTTTCTGAATAAGGAATTTAATTAAATTAGAGTTGATGTGAAAACTGTGGTGTTTATTCTAAACCACCTATCATGAGTTATGATTAACAATTGAACCCATGTGATTTTCCGAAAAGATAAAATAGGATAGAAATACATATCCCTGAAAGTTCAGGTGATAAAGGGAATAATGGTAAAAATATTCCATAACATATGTGTCATTAATATGGGTTGTAGAACCAAATACATTGACTAAAAATAATGGGAATATGTTTTATATTTGATAAACATGGTAATAAATAAATATTCTTTCAAGGAAAATGGAATAATTTAGTTAACACCATAAAGAAGAAAAAAATATTCGAATAGAATAAATTGAATTGTCTAAATGTGGAGTCTATAGGAATTTTGAAAACATATTTCATAGGGGGTACTCTCAAAAATGGGATCATTAGTACTATACCGATAATGGTTTAGAAATTCCAAATTTTATTATTTTTAAACATGTGGAAACTGTAAATTATATTCAAAAGGTATGGATTTTATATTGACCTATGTTTTTACATTGTTGGATATTAGTAAATGATTCATATTTCTATTTATTAAAAGGATTTATCAAATAATAATATTCAAAATCATGGTCAAAAGATCATGAATAACATTGAATTACTTTTGTGTTAACATATATGGACTCAAGAGTTTTGAAGTAGTGGTAGATTTGAGGATGATCAAAATTTTAAAAGAATAAATAATATTTTGATTTTTTTTGTGATGAGATTAATTTGGGAGAAATTTTTTGAGTATTAATATATTTTGTTCATTACCATTATGTTTAACTGGTGGAAAAGTTCTTTCAGTAAGAATAATCTCTTCATTTTGTGGAAATATGCTTAAATGTATTTATAACATTTATGTTTTATATTATCTTTGTTTATTAATTTTATTTTCTAGGATCGTTATCATATAACATGTAATTTTAATATAATATAGTTTTAGAAAAAGAATAATTTATAGGCCGTGCAACAACCCATGACATCTGTTAAGGCCGCACGACTTGAACCCACAAACAAATTATGATAAGGGTACAATGCCTGCCATTTCCCTATGTGATGTACTATTTGAGTAAGATTTTTTTGTATATAAAAATATTGATACAAAATGTTTAGTTTTATTTTGGGAACATATTTTTTATCATGTAGATAACTAAAATATTGAAAAGTGGTTCAATGAGTGTTTGATAAAAGTTATTTTAGAAGATGTTCACTATTTCTGGATCCCAATTTGATTTTGGTAAATATAATATTATGGGATTTATTCTAGGAATAAAGGATTAATTATATTTGGTATGAATATATTATTTTTATTTGACTTTATGGTGATATATATTATATATAGAAATGATTATCTTGTCTCGTAGATTATATGACTCAAGAATATATATAATAATTTACGGGTGACTAATATTTATTAGAGATAAATGTTTAATTAATCATCGAATAATATTTGATACATTTAGTTTTCACTCATATGATCGAATATTTAAAATAATTTTTTGGTTATTTATTTATGAAATGGTATTAGTTAAATTTTTTTTGTTATTCTTGAGGCCATGTAGTTTAATGTTTCATTTATTCATATAATGGTTTATTATTTTATGGAATTTTCATACCTTGTGATAGCCATTTTTGGTCTTAGATATTTCCAAAATACAATAGTAATATCATTTTATCCTTTTTGTGGATTATGTGATCCATTAGTTCTCTAGGTATGAAAACCCTATTGAATAATAATAGTTGGGATAAAAAGATAATAGGTATCATATGAAAATCTATCTTATTACCTTAACATATGATGAATTGATGGAATTTTTCAAATATTTTCGGTTTTCGATTTTGTGGTTATTAAATTTCCCGTGATCATTCACTTCATTATGATCAATGATCTCAGTCACACTCCATCATCCTTTTAAAATTTCATTTATCTTCCATTTCCATATTTTCACTTCCTACTAATGTTCCCTTATTCAGAAACCTAGTTTTGTGTTATTTCAAATGACATTCTTATTTCCCTTTCTCTCTTTTCATTGGATATTTTTTTAACCATTTTAATGACTCAGGTTTCCATAAAAGGACATTCAAATGTAAAACCATTGACTACCAGGAAAAATTAAAAATTTCTTGGTTTCAATATTTTACGGTGGTGTGGGAGAATTTAACATACTAATATTTAAAAATAAAGACTATGTTTAATAGTATAGATGATACACAACATAGAGCTTAAACTAACCATCAACGTTTATTATATGACTGTTATAACTCAACATTTAAAGTCTCTGATATTTTTAGGTTTAACTTATTTATAAAATATGAATAATTTTCATAAAAATACATTAATTTATTAAATATTATGAAATATGAACTTAATTTTTATTAACATTTTTATATGATTTAAAATACATTTCCATGGAAATTGATATTGCTTCTTTTTTAAAAGATAATATTATAATTAATTTATGAATAATGAACAAAAAATATTTTGATAAAATGAGCATCATTTGTGAAAAAAACATACAAAAATTGGTTATGGTGAATGTTTTATAATTTTTTGAAATGTTTTATTTTTCAATGAAATGTGAAAGATAATGATTTGTATTGAAAACATTATATTCTTTTAAAATATCTACAGTGTAAAATTATATTTTTTTATTAGTTAATGATATAACTATGTCATTTTGGATAACCATGATTCAATTATGGTATTTCAAAAGATTTTTATACTTGAATTTGGTATAAATGTTTTTTTAAACAAAAAAAGTATTTTTCAGAAAATAAGTTTTCCATCACATTTTACAGGGTAAATTTTAAATAAAAAATTTCCACTTATATGAATTGAATTTTGAAAAATATTTTACATATTTTGAATCAGTTGTTAAAAATTTGGTAAAAATTTTCATTTTATTTGTATTCATTTGAATAGTAATCTTAGTATATTTTAGTCACCTCGGTAAGGGTAAATGGGCCAGTTTATGATAGAAATAATATGATAAGGACCCAAAAATTAACACTCACTCTTCCATAAATTTTAGTATATGAGTATATCTGGTCCCGAAACATATAAATGTCAAATATATGACCTTCTATCCATTTCACAATGATTTAGACTATTATGAAAATTTATATAATGAAAAGTAAAAAATATCACTCTCTATATTTTATTATCATGAAATTTATACATTGGAATATACATAGGATATTTTTAAATATAAATAGTAATTTTAAATTTAAATTAATTTTTTATTATGGTTATTTATTTCTAATTTTTTGTGATAAAATAATTACCCTATGATTTTATGCAACACTGGCATAACAATTAATTATTTTATAGAAAAATAAATAAAGTAATGGTAGAAACTCTAAAAATAATATTATTTGTATTATTTATAGTATAGCATGAATTTTTTAGAGAATTATAACATATTTTTTGTGTGATAAATATATGTATTCTAATTACATTTTTATCTTAATATTTTTAATGTCATATTTAAATAAATAGTGTAAAAAATGATGATATTTTTTGTTAAATAATGTTCTATTAAATGATTTAAATTTTTTAGTAATATTATATTCAGCCAAGTTAATTGTATATAGTTTATGAAATAATACATGTTTCATTTATTGGACATTTTTTCCTTTTATATTAAGTATATAGATCCCTATAGCGTCGAAACGTTTGTTTCCATGATAATCGTCCAACAGTTTAATAGTGGTAACAACAAAATGATAAATGTATAAACATCATAAAAACCTGTATATAATTTATTTTATGTGTTAATTCAGAAAAATAATCATTTTATATTTTAATTAAATTATTTTGGGTCCTTTTACATGAAAATTAATTTATATTAATTTAATATATTAAGTAATTCCATGAGTACCCATCTCGTCACTTATAAAAGGGTACCTCCTATTCTTTTTTATTCACACATAAAAATTAATTTAATATGGAGTCTCCTAGAAAATATACATTCCTTAAATCCCTTAACATATCCTAGGGGCCTCAGATTTATCAGAAATACAATATTGTAAATCTTTTGGTTTAACCCTTTAGAGGCATTCCGATGAATTTGTATAGTTCTTAACTGAGAATTTTTATTTTATTTATTATTACACCTCCTTAAAATATTATTCAGCCATGATAAAATAATAAAACAAGTTCCATAAATATACTGAGTTGTTATGATGTTTATTTCATAACCTATATCAATCTAATTTTTCATCATATGATAAATTAGACCATTATTCACGTGTATAATGACCAACCACCACACAGACCAATGTAATTCATTCTCCGTCTCCATATCTCATGGATAGTTATAATGATATATTTAATTTATAAATATGATATTAATAAAAAAAATTCATTATTAAAACATTATATATCTTAGAATGTTTTACATTTCCATCCATTGAAAAATTATAACATCATTCATGAGTATGAGTGGATTACCACCACCACAAAGAAATGTGATTCATCTTATTATCACCACATCTCAAGGATTGTATATATAACTATATTCATGAAAATAATATTTTATTAATGATATTATTATCATTATGTAAGAATATTATATTATTTTCCTTCTTTTTACACTGTATATTGAAAAATTGAAATGTTACTCATGTGTGTGTAAGACCTACCATATCCATAGTTGTAATATAGTTCATTTTTCATAATCATTCTCTATGTTTTGCTTTATAAATTTTAATTTATTTATAAAATTATAATTATGTAATGATTATTATTCTGTACATAGTGTAATAATTATCTATTTGATCATAGCCAGCCCACCGAATTCATTTTTGCAATATGAGCAGAATATCATCAAAACGTCTATTGTGAACGTAATTAATTGTTTTATTGATTATAACAAGCTAAATTGGAATAATAATCCTAGAAAAGGTTATTATACAAGTAAATAGTGAACTTAAATTTGTTATTTAGGAATATAAAGAACATACATGATGATTCAGACTCAAGGTAAGGGAAACTTTACTTCAAAGCCATGTTTTAAAAATGTTTTAAATATTTACTCTCAAAATATTATTTATTCAATGTACATATTATAAAAAATGTTAGATGTATTTATATGGAAATTCATAAATTATAAATACCATTTTATGTCAATTTTAACTTTATTTCCAAGGGTTTTAAAAGGGTTATTATTTAATATTTTATATGGAATGTTTTCACAAAAAGATAAAATGAATTTTATATTTTAACATATACAACAACAATGAATTTTATACCATAATATCAATTATTTAATATTTGTTTTATGTTGAAATATATCATTCTTCCTTAAAAAATCCATTTTTATTTTTTTATTTTTTCGAAAATATTTTTAAATGGAAGGATATATTAATATTCAATATTTTTTTCTTTAGGTCTATAAATATTATTTTTCTATGTGTAATAAAGTAAATGAAACATTTCATGTTTTTGGATTATGTTATGTCTCTTGGGAATTTTTAAAGATTATAGGTGATTCCATTATAAACCGTGGATGGGTGGATCTATTATAAACTAGGTATGGGTGGTTCCATTATTAACCAAGGATAGGTGAATCTATGATGGACCTATGAAACATTTGGTATGTAAGTCGAGCATTATTATTGTTTAATTTGTATGGGGGGTATAAAAAATTGTGTACCAAAGATAGTTACATGATTTATCTATTATGTTTTTAGGTTTTACAAAAAATCATATGATTTCATAGGGTAAGATGTTGGGATTATGGTTAAAGGAAAGAAAATTCTAATTTATAAGTGTAAAATGTGTGACTTTGTGAAAATGTTTTCTAATTTTTTAATGAATTCAAATAAATGGTTATGAGTTTTATTATTACTTTAATATTTCTTATAGAATTTTTTATGAGAATATTTTTAAAAAAAATCTTGTTTACTAGGTATGAAAATTTTTATTTTAAGCCAATTTATTATTTTTGAAAAATTAATTTTTTTAATAATTAATAAACTAATAGATTTTTTTACTTTATTTTATTTCCTTTACTATGTTTTTTTCTCCTCAAGCATTTTACTATTTTATTCATTGGGTTTAAGGATGTGTATGAAAAAAAAATAATCAAAGATGAAAATCATTAATAATTTTCATGAAAAAAACATGTTTATTTTTTTAAAATTTTGGTCTTTGGGAGAAATAGAAAGTTAATTGAAGTTCCAAATTTATTAAGATATTGATTATTTATATAATGGTTATGAAAAAACTACCTAAAAATATAAATGATAATGATCATTGGGAATGAAAGAATGAAAATTCTAGTCAAAAGTCACTATAACATTTAACATTTATGACCGAGTATTTATACATATGTTGAGGGTGATAAAACTTGAATTAATACTATACACACATAGGATTAGGGTCAAAGAAACATACACCACCATATTTTTATAATTTCACATTTCCTACAAGTCATCACACATAGGTTGGTAGCTTATATCACACAAATGATTAATTTGATGACACCTACACTCAACCTGGTCCGACATAGTCTGGGGTAGAAGCACACATATTATGGACAATAATGTCATGTATTCATGGAATTTAGGCACAAATAAACCTATGTTTAATGAAAATTATTCATATCCCATTACCTTTTCAAATTATTATATCATGATTAGAATGACAGCTACACTAGGGCCGATCGACATGTACACTGGTGTGACTTTTCCATTTTTTGGAATCTTCAGCTCAACCAGATATAAAAAATGTGACCCAAATGTAGTTCAAAATGACTTCATTCCACTTACATATTTAATCATAAATCCCATATAATCTTATAAGTATATCACTAGCACTTGTTTCACAAAAAGTTCAATAATTATACCAATCAGACTCCTCTTGTCAAGGATCAAATTCCAGACACTTCTAGATTTCATGGGAAATACCATGAACTCTTAAAAGGATTTCACTTAACATTTACTTTGTTTATATTTCCATAAATTATATAAATAAAATACCTATTTTCAATTCTTTTATATATCATTTCTCACATCCTTTAATTTATCAGTAAGTCCCACAATTATAGAAATTAGAATCCTCTTATCAATAATACTCCAAGAATAAATTTATCAAGAATAAAATCAAATGGTTATGACACATATGCACATTCTCCACTTCAATATCCATTTGTAAACCTCAATAATTTATTGTTAAAAAACATGCATGTGACCTTCTTTCAAAAGTCCTATCAAGAAATTCTTCAGCAAAATCCATAGGGGTCCCAACACTTCTTTTTTGATAGTATAATACACCCCTTAAATTCCAAAATTAATTTTGAAAGAGTCACATATACATTAAAAAAACACCAGGTTTTCAAATTTCATGTGATAATTGGTTTTGAATATAGAAACATTATAGATAACCCTTTTTTGAGGAGAACCCAAATGGAAAAATATTTTCCTTTCTCATATTATTAATGGATAAAATTAATATAATATTTAAATCATTCAAAACGGGGATTAAAAACATTCAACAATTTATGACATTACATTTAATGAAAATAATATATAAATACACCTTAAAAAATTGAATCTATAATTATAGGTTTTATTCCACCACATAATAGAAAGAGAATCCCCCAAAGGATGATTAGGGATCCTAAAATTAGAACACCCCCAATTCAAATTTATGTAGTGCTAAACCCCATTTCACTATAACCATGGTAGGGATGGAAACAATGAGTAAAGTAAGGATATGATGATTGTAGGGTACTTAAAAGTGTTTTCCTTTAAGAAACAACATCAATGATGTAGGAAATACATATTCAATTCCTTGGGAAGGGAAAAATGAGCGTGAGAGAAGAGTTATGGAATAACCACTAGTTTATATGAAGAAATAATATGATCACCATTAATTATATAATTTAATAAATTATTTATTTATTTATCAAAAAACGATGTTATCTACTTCAAAATGTGTTCCATTCACTCATATCATGACCAACCTACAAGAGTAGCCAAAAGCTACTTCCCCTTGAGGACCTACCATGGAACAACCTACCCATTGTGGCATGACCAAATTTCCAAACACAATTGCGATCTGTCTAGAAAATCTAATCAACCCTTACTTACTAAATAACCCTTATACACTACTCAGAGAAAACCCACATGTATCATAAACTTTTTCACAAATTATGGGTCCCTTATGTCTCTATCCTTTACTCATATTACTCACACAAACTACATGAACTCTAATACATAGACACATTAAACATTACTATGATAACCCTTATATATCCTGAGAATATGTACATATCACATGGTGACTCATCAACCTTTACATATAAGACATATCACCATTTACAAATATAACCATGTAAACTCTTACACATCACATGGATCTCAACACTTTACCAATTTTATAAAAGAGGGGACTATAATATATGGTAATTAACCTTTTTTCAACTAATTTGAGTACCCTCACATATGTGGACATAGATAATTCCCTCGAAAAGGGACCACTCACACATGGTAACACTTATTTTTCTGACATATCCATATTTCATACAAAAAAATATACTTAGAACCTATCACATCATAATGGAACATGACCATGAAATTACTTTCTCTAACTCAAACTATTCAAGACCCATAGTATTTTGATTCCATAAGTGCACAGAATGACCTAAAACCAACAAAAATCAACCCTTCCAATGTACCACCAATCATATTGTGATGGCCCTCTACCATAATGTGGCCAAAAGTTAACCTAAAATAGTATAATATTAATGCACCCAAATTTTCATTGATTAGATTATTAGGTTTAATTACATGATTACATTTTATCTCATCCACTATAAATAATTTCAAAATGCCTCTAGATTTATAGATACTCATACATAATCACAGTCTAACTGCTAAGAGTCGATTCTATGAAGACATCAACATTATCAACACCTCGACAAGATCTAAACAGACATGGTTGGCCAAATACCTAAACCAAATCAAGAAAAATAGATATAAATCAATAATAAATATTTATTAAACCTGAAATAACAGCAATGGGTGTGAAAATTCCACCTAACAAAAAATATTTTCATCCCTTGTAATTCATGTGAATTTTTTAAGGGTAAAATGTTTTATTCTATAAGAGATAACTTCATACACATAATTTTTTTACATAAAAAATATACCCATTTATTAAATACTCATTTATAGCTGGGGATCTCCCCAACTATAAAATTGATATAAATTCAATGATAAAAAACCATTAGTAATAGAAATCATTTCAGAATAATTAAATTCACATATACCAAATATACCCTAAGAATAAATATAATTATATAATTATAATTTATTTTTAGCATATAAATCATTCATAAGAAATAATATGATAAAAACACATAGTTTTTAAATCCCATTCTTTTTTAAAACCCAAAAATAAATTCAAAATAATTATTTTTACTCATTATAAACCAAACGTGGAATAGTTTGCAAAAACACCACTCAAAAGAACCTAATTAATTATCAATATTAATTTTTTTAACATTATCACAATGAGAAATACATATCCAAAATAAAAATGAAACACCACAAAAAAATCATATAATATTAATTAAAATATTATATCATATTTCTTAATTAAAAAAAAATGGAAACTAAAATGAGAAAATTCAAATATAAAATCCTTTGAAAATTCATTTTAAAACATGTTAAACTCAATATTAAAATTTCATAAATCACTTTTACTACTAATAAAATTCCCATACTAATAAAGAAATAAAAAAATTACAAATAATATTTTATAACATTTTACATATCATAGAAACAACATATTTTAATAACCCAATATTTAACAAAATTTAAAATCATGGTTTTTTTAAATATTTATCACAAAAGAAACCAACACTTTTTCAAAACCAAACTTAAGAAAAGCATCAATCCTATGAAACACCAAAAAAATTTAAGAATCACATCAAATACTATAGAAATAAAATACACTTAAATATTACATACCCATTTTCTATAGAATGTAATATTAAGAATTTGTATCAACATAGCTATTTATTAGTAACATAATCAAATCAATATTCCAAAAAATAGCTTCTGAAAAGTTAATGTTATTAATTAAATACATAAGTATCCTTATTTTTTAAAAGATACTGTGATGTTTTAAAAAAATTAAAAACACCTATCAAAACACTAGAAAACTAAAAACATTAATTTATAATGATTAAAGCATACTAGTCCCTAAAATGGACCACAAAGCCCATTTTTTATTTTTTCTACTAAAAAGTTTCATCTATCCAAATCTATGAAACTCATTAAGTGAAAATGAAATTTACTAATGTTGAACTATATTTTATATCCTCATATGAAAAATAAAACAACATAAAATAATGACCACAAGCCTAGAATTATATATAAAAAAACTAAAAACAAAAGGAAACTCATATTGATTGATAATTATTTTAATCCAAAATCATTTATCTAGGTAAACACAAGAACATAAAAACTATTAATTATGGATTAGAGAAACTATTTTACACCACTTTAAAACTTTTTCAAAAATGAAACACCTTCATCAGAAAAATTAAAATCAATGGTTTTAGTACATTATTATCATCATATTAAAATTCTCCATTGAAAAAAATTGTTATGTTAAAAAATATTTTAAGAAAGTTGAAAATAAAATTCCTCTAACAATAAGATTTTAAACATCTACTTTTGAAATATGTAATTTATTTATCAAATATATAGGGAACATCTTATATCCACTAACTCATAAACTATATATGACATTAAGGAACAATATCCTTATTAAAACCACTTAACAAAGATACCCTAAAATTACACTTTCATAAATGATACTTTGTTATTTATGAAGAACATTATAAATATGAAAAAGATACTTTAATCATTATAAAATGTAACAAAAAGATATATCTAAATTAATTTATTAAATTATAAAAAATACCTTTAAAACAGGTCCCCCTTTATCATCTAAATAATTTCCTTTGTAGAAGTCATTTATACAAATAGGAATATTTTTAAAGACATTAGAGGATGTACTATAAAATCATTTATGATTAATAATATTAGGATGAGAAAACATGAGGCAAAATATAATTAATAGGAATCATTAAGTATAATTTATTAGGGGAATTCAAATAATACCACAGGCATCCAAGATTCCCAACCATGGTATATTGTCTATAACCCACAAACCCGACCTATAAAAATCACTTGTTCCCACAAAAAATTCATTCAAATAATAGTAATAAACTATCCAGGATACTAGTTTATCCAAAACCATCCTGGGATACCCTTTATCTGGTTACCCAATTCAGTAAATGGCATATCCTAAATCACTTTATAGATCTCAACGATCATGAAAATATTTCATGGAAATTAAAGTATATATCTCCAAGAATAATTCCACTTGTTAAAATATATAAAAAATAGATTAATTCACCCCAAAATTCCCTCATAAGAATTTTGTAAGTTGGGGAAATATGTTTATAAAATGATAGGCTTTTATAAATAATGGAAAAATCAATAAATAATAATAAAAATATAACTCATTAATAATAATTTGATATTATAAATATAATCAGAACACTCCAATGTAAAAAAAGAGGATATAAAAGATGGCAGGTCCAAATGGTAAATATAATGATATCTAATATTCAAATCCAAGGTGATAAAATATAAAACAACTAACCTGATCTATGTGTTTTTAGAAAAGACCTTTTTATTGGAACCTCCACTATAACCAGACTAAAAATCCATAGATCATTCAATTCTTCCAAGGAAATTTTTTACTGAAATTTTTAAAAACAATAATGCATATATGTATGAGAAAATAATCCATTGTATGTATCCTTCCAAAATCCCGTTTATATCCTTTTAATGTAAATCCATTTGAAATAATTATATAAATATAATATTTTTAATTTATTCAAAACACGTATCATATAGACAACACATTAAATCAGTATTTACATAGTATACATGTTAGAATATTTTCTCAAAAATTGAATTTATATATTTTAATGAAAATATGTATTTTCATGGGGGGTTAATTCAGGATTTAAATAGGAAAAAACATTAAAATAACTTTGGTTGAACAAAAAGTGAATCTTTTTTAAATAGACAACAATTTTTATTGTTTAAATATTAATCATTTTATTTATAAAAATTGGGAGTGGTAGTATAGAAATTTATGCAAAAGTTGTTAATTAATATTACATAGAAATATAGAAACATAAAATAATATACACATGATTATAATAATAATCCGGAAAATTATAGTAATAAATTATCATAATGTAATGATAAAAAACTATTATATGTGTAGTTAAATCATAGATGTTAAGAAATAATAATAGGACAATCAACCATATTTGTCATTAGATCACATAGGATCCCTGAAGAGTATCTAGGACATCATAAATATGGAATAAATCTAATAAAAACCCAATCCAATTAAATAAACAAAACTCTTGTTTTCTCCCCACATAACATTATTGAGGGGTCAAATCCCCGATGTAGGGTGTGATACGAACATGGGGACACTATCCCAAGTGGAATATTAACTAGTGAAATACTCATACCGAGATTCCCCACCTAGCTAACCATTTATTCCCTTGACACTAAATTAATTTGAGCTATCAACATAATATAATGCACATTTATAATTGAAAATAGTTATAACATGACATCACCTTCATCGAAACTTCTTAGAAGTTTCCAGTTTTACCATAAATAATAATAATAATAAAACTATCCTCTATCCATGATAGAATTCTCAAATTCTCCTGACATCAATATCATATATAACTCATAAATAAATAATAATAAGGAGATCACATATAGTTTTTCTTATATATAGACATTTCTCTTATAAATAGATAATTATCCCTTGGAAACATATTTAGAGAATACAAGTTATATAAATTTATTTCATAACCCAAATCACAGTAATATACTTTGGAAATTAATTTTGAAATATCAATTTCATTAACATTTCATTAAATCTCAATCAAGTATAAAAATAAAAATTTTGATCAAAATATGTAAAATAATCCATGAAGCATAATATAAGGGTCAAATTTTTCTCGAGCCCCTCATTTTGTGGTTATGGGCGTTTATATCATTTTTGGAGGAAGATAGATGATTGGGATTGGGGTTAGGATGAAATTTTAATTGGGCACACAATATTTGGTGTGGAGATTTAGGTTACTCTATAGGGGTTGGTTTTGTGATGTGGTTTTGGACTGTATAGTGTAGGTTCTTGAGGTTGTAGATTTGGTGGTTTTATTATTTGAGGGTAGCTAAGGTGTAGAGGTGGACTAGGTTATAGGGAATAGGTGTGGGGTTTTTTATCCCCTCTTTCTGAAGGACTCTTTTGGTGTAGGTAATAGGATGCAATGTGGATTTATAAGGGTGGCATTGTAGGGGTTCCATTTATTTGGGGGTGGGAATGATATGGTAACTTGGGTCATGTCATAGCATTACCATGGGTTTTTTGGATCAATGGTAGATATGTGTTATTTTTTGGAATGGTTACTGGGGGGTGGGTTTGGATTCAAACCATTAAAGAATAATTGTCATTATTGCATCGATTTTTTTTTAGAAAAAGCACTACATGTTTCAATTTAGTCAAGTGGTTTTCAACATAGTTTATTAAGACGTATAATAGGTCTAAATTCATGATATCTATTAGAATTTAATTGATTGTTTAATTCTCCTTCGAACCCTAAGTGTCCCAAGGGGCATATATTAGACACTATAAGATCCTGTTTATAGTACTTTTCTCCCCAGCATCTAGAAATCGAGAATCGGTGATATGAGGTTTGATTAAACTTCTATGATTGGTTATTATTTATTTTGTTATCCCTATCCTTGTAATTGATATTCATATATTTGGTTTTCATCAGATTCATTATGTTATTTGGTTGATTATTAATCACGGGTTAATGTTTATAGGGATTGTTGTCTTTCCAGAGGATAGGTGATCAATGAATTATGGTTGTTATCCTATTCCTTCTTGGAGAACAATGAAAAATCATGTCAAATTATGAATTCTTTACATCATCATTTTATATGAAAGTGTTGTATTATCATGATCTAGTTTATTTTGGTAATGGTGTAATTGATCTAAATAATTATAATAACTATTATTAAGAATGAATAAAAAGGGATTTTTTATCACAGTAAAGATGGTATGTTGATGATTCCACTTGTTATTTTCTAGATAGTGTTCAATATAATTTTTTTGATTCTTACTGATGTTTAAAAATAATGATATTATTTAAATTTATTAAACAATTTAAATATATAATTATTAAATGGATAATGAATGAGGCATGTGAATTTATTTACCAATATTCCTTGGAATCTATTTAATATAAAATATTTTTTGGATGAATATTTATTATTTATTATTCGTTTTTGTTAATTTATAATGATAAGTTACTTGTTGTTGAAAACTATTCCAAATTAATTAATTAATTAATGATGATAATGAAAAATGATTTTTTATAAATATAAACTTTTGGGGTTGATCGATTCCATCCTTTTTTGTTAAAGGCTTTTATGCCTTGGAGTTATGTCCCCAATTTACCTTTTAGTTTTTTTATTTAAAATAGTTTTTTTTCCATTTTCATATACTATAGGATGGTAGAGCATTTCTATGAACATTTGTTGGGGTTTGGTAAGGATGATATATATGGAACAGGAAGAGATATGATATTTTTTATTTCTCATTCATTGAAATGAGGTTGGTTTTAGGATAGATTTCAATAGTTGAGATATGGGATTTTCTGCGGGTGGATTTTTTTATGGGTTGTATGGTTTGGGATGAGATTTTAGATTTCTTGATTTACTTATAGATGTATTTTATCAACTATTTTGATAAATGATTGTTTTTTTCAATTCAAAACTATCTGTTGTAATTTTACCATTAACCAATAGTGAATATTATTTTTGGTAGATTAGTATGAGTCCTAAATTAACCAAATAATAAAATAGTAATGAAATAATAATAACCTCATGGGATGTGTGTTGTTAATAAAGGTGATAATATATTAGAAATAAAGAAACCCAAGATGGTTGTAAAATCACTCAACAAAAAATCGAGTTATTGGAAAATATGGTTGTAATAACTTCTATGAGTATATGAGATGGTAATATAGAATTTAAAACATGAAGTATGAAGGCATGTAATCCTGTAATGAAATTTAATTACTAAACCAAAAATTTAAATGGGTCTTCACAAGTGAATAATATGTTTCTTTCACAAGATACACCAAAAAAAAACATGATAGTTTTTTATAAAATAAATATAATAATTATAAATAAATCATTGAATTTATAGTAACCAAAGTATAAAATATATATAACAAAAACTAATAATATTAGTAATAAAAAATTTACTTTATTTACTAATGCACTAATGAAATTCAATTATTTTATCTAAACAACTAGTATGATAATTTTATACAGAAAATGTATTTTTTTCCTGATATTTTATTTGTACTCATTACACATTTTTTCAAGAAACTAAGTATATTATAGTTATATGATTCTAGAATTTATTTTTTATCAAAAATTTTTAATAATTAATAATAAAAACAGTTTATATATAAAAAATCATTTTTTAGAAGAAGTGTTTTTCATTATATTTTTTATTTCCATTTTGAGGTTTAATTCATAACATTTAGATTATTAATTTTAAAAAATTTACTTCATTTTTAGATTCAAAATGTTACTTTTTTCTTAAGATGATTTTTTAAAATTATTATCAAAAAAATTAGGTAAGGAAAAATACTTATTCTAAAAATACTAAAACATTTAAGACATCATTAGGATATCAAAAAAATATGATTCAGTTCTCTAATAAATTCTATATTAAATAATTAAAAATTTATATTTAATGTATTGTTTTTAATTTATAAAACCTATATTTATCATTTAGATTATCAAGTATTATTTTATTCCAATAAATCTATTTTTGGTCTTTTCTTTTAATTTTAATATTCAGAAGGTAAAATTCAGGTTTTCATTGAATTAAATGGAAAAAAATATTATTTATTTATAATAAAGGAAATAATTATATGGAAATGATAAACCTAGATAATTTTATCAACAAAATTATTTTTACACTTAAAATACATTTTTAAATGATTTTTACTCGTTAAATGTTCTAATATTAAAATTAATTTTTCTAACCATTATAAATTTTACTTGATAATATGGTTTTATATTTGAAAATATAATTTCTAAATTATGTAATAGGAGTATTTTTATTTTTTCCCATAAAATTTATTGACTATGATTAAAAACTTAGTTACAATAGAAATGGTAAATTATAGTAAAAAGAGGTTGATCAAGTGTAAAAGTGATAATTTTTTTTAAAATCATGATTATAAATTATTTTTTATGTTGTGAGACAACCAAAATCATTCTCAACTACCTTATTATCTAATTGGAATCCACTTTACATGTAAAACTTGTGTTCCTTTTTTATTAAGTGGTTATATTTACAAAAAAAATTCATTCCCATTTCTTATAAAAGGACCCTTCCTACACCAATTAAAATAAAACAAAATTTCATTCTACCTTATATATATCAATATTACATCCCCTATAAGTTTATTTTATTCACTTGTTATTATTTTAAAAATAAAATAACCAAATACCTCTATTTCTAGTAAGTTCCAAATGAAAAAGTTAAAATCATAATAAAGTAATAGTACATTCAACTAAGTAGGAGTAAAAGGTAAGATATCCACATATTAATTTTGTCCCTTTATAATTATAACATGTCCACCACTAGTTTAATTTTATATGTTATCTAATTATCATGGATTTGTTTTTATTATTTTTTTCATGAAATTAAGTTGATTTACACACACATATCATGTTTTAACGTTTTGGTGTGTTGATTGGTAGGTTACCAAAACTGAAAGGGCCCTATTTCGAATCACACTATGAAATAAATAATAATTATTACTGATCATACATTAGGGTAATTTTTTTAATATTTCTCTCTTTCTTCTTTTCACATTATTCTTGATTTTTTACAAGTCCTCTCATGTTTTTACTTCACCTTACTATCAAATTTACCGAAGGTTGTGTGTGTAAGAAAAATCTACACCACCTATTATTTATGATCTTGAATCCTCCTCTCCAATATCCACATTAATATTATATATTTCCTTATTAGTGATTTAATAATTTATTAATTCAACTTTAAACTATTTTACTTTCATTATAATAGTTTGAAAAAATGTTTTATCATTCGTCAAATGTATCATTTTGATAAAAGTATCTCGTTTAATATTTTTTGTATGATTTTTTTTCACCATAAATCTAATTATTAATTATTAATTTTCCTTTACATGTTTTATAATGGATTCTAAATTATTTTATCCCTTTATTATTTTGAAAATAAAATGTAATATTCTTATATTTTCCATAATGAAAAAAGACATATTAAAAAAAATTAAAAGGGATTTTAAATGATTTTTCCTTTAAGAAATAAAATCTAAATATTTCATTTCTTCTAATATAATGTCTTTGATATCATATTTATTATAAAATATTGAGCAAAATTTTTTAATTTCAATGGGGTATTTTAAAAATGGACAACGAAGAAAAAATATTTTTTTTTCAATAAATAATTTCTAATATGTTTTCTTGCATTTTAAAAATGGGATATTTTTTCATTTTTATCCATAACTCAAAATGGTTATATTATTTTTATTTCTTTTAAAAATCAGTTTAAATTGTTTTTTATGTTAATTTATTGAAAATTATTTTTGAATGTGATTCATAATTTCATATCATTATGACAATGTTATGAAATGTTTTCTGAAATCAATTTTCATGGTTTCACATTCAATTTCTTCTTTGTCTCTAAAATATATATCTCTCTTAGAGTAACTTTTAATAAATAAAATCTAAATTACCCTGTGAAATCATTCATTTGGATGATTTAATATTTGGTATTAATGGATATAACTCTTTAGGTAAGGTTATGTGTTACCATTTGGAAATGTTATGAAACTCCTTTTCAATCCTTGGGTTCATCGTGATATGATAGATTTTTTGTGGTGCACATTTTTAGGAATTATCATTTTAATATGGGATGGGTGAAATATATCTTTTACATGGTTTGGGCCCAAAATTCCTTGAGACTACTGGGGTCTGATATAGCCCTGAGATGGTTTGGGTCTATTAATGCCCTAATATGGGTTGGGTTTGATAAATCATAGAGATGGTTTGGATCTGATATATCCAAAATTGGAGTTGGGTCAACTAAATCCTTAAAATTCAGTGGTTAAATTTTGAAGTCACGTTAGATAATTATGTTTATCATGGGAATTGGTTTATTCACAAAATTGAGATAGTTCATTTTGTTTCTTCAATAAATCAATCGTTGACATTTTTTACAACATTATGCCTGAGATTTTTTTTTCACAAAATCAAGAATAGGAATTTTGTTTTGTTACATTTATATGATTAATTATCCTTATGTATCATGCCATATTTACATGATATGATATCATCACATTCCATTCTATAATTTTATGTCATATGATTTAGAGTATTTTGAATGGGTCAGGATTATTATCTCCCTCTATTATTCCATGGGACATGTTTGTTCATTTGATACTACATGTGTTGATATCATGAATTATGGATAAATATTATTATCCCAAATGTATTTTAATGATATATGTATCCCATGATTATGTTTTATCATATTCTTATGATATATCCCCTTGATAACATGTTGATAAGTTTTGTATTGCAGATAATTTTATCTCACCACATTATTATGTTTTCATTCCCTAGGTTATGAATATTAGTAGAACCAATGGTGATTCTATAAGGGGTTATAGTGTGGTTTAATTATATAGATTGTTTCATAGGTATTGTAAAATAAGATACATAATTTTAAAGACATGATTAAATCAAATCCCTTGGTCCTTAGGATTGTGAAACTATTTGTGAGATATAATATTTAACTTATAAAAATTTTATAAAATAAATATATGAATATATTGGGTAATCAAAAATGGTGATAGATCTTATGTGTAATGTATGAATTTTTAGAATTAGAACTATTAGTAGGGGTTTAGGGGTCCTCAGTTGGCTTAAATGTGGAGTTTTTTTATTTTTGGAGATTTGTTTTTTATTTTGGGGGATATGATGAGATAACTTTAGGGAAAATCCTTGGGATAAATCTAGGTAAGAAATAACACAGTCATGCTTTAGTAATGTGGAGATTGTTTCATTTACAAGAAATGAAACCTATGCTTGGATACAAACAACTAGATGCATGACCTAGCACATATGTTCCTATGGTAAATAAAAATGAAAATTGTGGTTGGGTATTAACATGATCTTCAATTGGTGAATGTAAAGGAGGAATAACAAGAAACCTGATTTGACACTCCCGATGAATATGATTTGGTTATATTTTCATTAAATAACAATAATGAATATGATCATGGATAACCTAGGTTATGCCGACAAAGTAATAGGATGAACCAAGTTTAACATAGTTGAAGAAAAATATTATAGTTTAACGTACTTCGGTATTTTTTCCTAGTTTTCATTATCTTCTTGTGTAGATCATCGATTTTTCATATAAATTTTGTTGATTCTCACTTTTCCTTAAAAGTGTTTTTATAATAATGAATGTAATTTTCAGTCAGGAAAAAAATTAACACCATGAGATTTTTTTATAAATTTACCCCTTAATATAAACATATGGTAAATAGATTATTTCACTTGAAACATCATAAAAAAATAACCTGATACACATTGTATTAAAATAAATATAATGTACCTAAAGAAGTTTTTGAATTTATGGTAATAATATAATAAACATTATATATGAATAATAATAATAAAGGTCACTTTTAATACTAATACACTAAAGAAATTAAATTAGTATATATAAATAACTAATAACACCATTTTATGCTAAATATATATTTTTTCTAAGATTGGAATTTTTGGAACTATACTTTTTTCTTTCAATAAACTAAGTTTATTATGGTTATATTATGATATAAAATATATTTTTGTTAGTAATTTATAAAAATAATAAAAATATTTAATATTTAAAAAGAAATTTTCCTATAAAAAGTGATTTTTGTTATGTCTTCTATATCATTTTAAGAGTTAAATTCTTACATTTTAAAATTTTAAATTGATAAAATGAAATTAATTTTTTTATTTACAATATGAATATTATTATGTTATGAATGTTTTTATTTTTCAAAAAATATTTATTTTTTGGTGAATATTTCACAATACTATTTTCACAAAAACATATTTTATAAAACCATTAGTATATAAGACTAAAAAATATTTATGAAACATTAAAATACTCATATATGTGTTTAATAAGTAACTAGGACCCAACCCGTTCATCTTCACAACATGATAATTTAATTGCAATTTTTCATAAACATGCTCAAAATATTTTGATGATGATATATGAAATATTTGTCCCATTTTTTGTTGGAGAAAATTTGGAAGAAGAAATTGAGTATGTTACTTATGACACATGGAAATGGAGTTAATTTTGGTAGTGACATGAGTTGTTTAAAACATTCTATATAACTATATTTGTTAATTTATGTGCACATGTGTATATAAATTCAAATAATGCAACACAAAGAATGCATATGGGTTTATATGATTTCAATCAATTTATTCATACAGTATGCATAATACTATATGTAATTTGTTAATATATAATAGAAATAAAATGAATACTAAACTATTAGTAGATGGAATTCATAGTATATAATGTTTGAGTATATTGGTGAAAAATTTGAGAATGTTGGATCGAAATTATTTAGTAATATTTTAATGATATATAAAGCTTTATAAACTGGAAAATATATAAATATTTATTTAGAGATATTTTATTATTAATATTATATTATAATCTTATAACTCAATCATGATCAATGAAAGAATTAATTTTGAAAAGATTTAGTAACCACCCTAAGACATTGAGAGTATCAAAGCCATTAAATTCACACTAAACTCATGTAATCAATAATTTTATCTAAACACTTTCAAAGATTTAAAATGAATTAAATTTTCATTTTGGACCACTCACTAAACATGAATTTTCTTTTTTCTGTCAAATATTTGTGTTTCCACTCAATAATTATTAATATTATGATTTCTTTTAAATATATATGTTGCCACTCACTAAAAATTAATTCTACTCTTTCTTGAAAATATATGTGTTTTCACTAAACATTATAAAGGTATGGACCCTGGAATGTAATTATCATGACTGATCATGAATGCATCATTTGTGAGTATTGTGGTTTTTTTACATTGATACATCATTAGTGTGTTATTCTTGAATGTAGTATAATATGGTTGAACCTTGTAATATTGGTTAGATTGATGAAATAAAAATATGATGTATTTTAGAATGTTTGGATGGTGTTTGGGGAGTATGATCATATGATGAGTTATTATCTAAATGACGGATGAATTTTGATGAGTGAGACTTCACCACTGGAATATTAGAGTGTATTATATTGTATTAATAAAAACTAAATAATGATATTAGAAATAATGAAGGATTATTTTTTAATAATGATTATGAAAAAGTGAATCACGATTTCTAATTAGGTAAGATGGCCACAATGGAATTCTCATAAATGAAAGATGGCTTTTTGGTAGAGGAAATTATATAAATAATGTATAGAGAATGTGAAACTATAATTTCGTTATTATGCATATTGTGTGTAAGTTGTGTTGCCAAAGGATGAACTAATACATGTTGGTATTTTTAAGATAGAATTCATAAATATCATTGGAGTTATTTAATCCATTACACAATACCAATATAGTAATATAAATACATGTAACTGTCAATTAAAATTTAATTTTCATTTTCATTGATATTCATTTGAAAGATCCACATATATAGAACCATCTCTATTTTCATCTCTACTAAATTAAATGGGGACTTACTAACCTATATCAAATCATTCTTGATTTAATTCATGTTTTAAATGTTTAATTTTTACAAATAAAAAATAATATAAATGAATAATTCATATCCATCAAGAAGTTACAAAATTAAATATCATTTAAAATTTAAAAGTATATACATTAAACTATCATTTCAATATATCGTACAAGTTTATATAATATGATTAAAGTATGTAAAAACATGATTGGAATGTTGATGGCTATCTTTAAACAGTTAGTGAATAGCACCATGAAGAGTAAATGAATAATGATGAAGAATCTTATGAGGATGTATTGAGAATAATTTTGATCCATGATGATTTACTGATGATTTTAATGGTTTTTCATCATGAAGCAGTATACAGAACCCTCTAAAGGAGGCTTGGGGGAAGATATTTATCCAATAAATGAATTTGTAAATAAATCTGATAGGGGAGAGTATAGTTAAACCAAGCCATATTTCTATGTCCAAACTATGTATCGTGGGGGTAAAATAAATTCACTCATTCCTCCTTGAGTGCTTACATGGATTGGAGGGATTTTTTGGGTATGTTGTTTTGTGTAAAAAATATAAATGCTACTATTTCCTCATCACATGCCAAAGTTCATAGACTGTAATCATATTATTTTGTTCTGATACTGTAATTACAGTAATTCATTTGAAACAAATGAATAATAAATGTACTATAATTCTAGTAAAATTTATGTATGTAATATGATAATATTATGAACATTTGAAAGTACATAAAATCAACAGATTATAGAATTTTGTAAGTGATGTATCTATAATAGTACACCGAGAATAGGATAATGACATTGAATTGGATTTTGAACAACTTGTATTGTTGTTTACCAGTTATCTATTCATTTTATTTTGTTTAATTATTTCAGGAATAAATTTATATAATATCACATGGTTGAAAAAACCAGTATTCATTTTATATGTATACCAATAAACATATAATATTATATTATTTAAATATACTATTTATTGTATTATATAAAAACTAGAAATCATATTATTTCATACCATAAAAAACCTTAGTAATCATATTAGATTGAATTGGAGTCATAAGATATTAAATATGAAGGTATGCGAAAAAATAAAATGTGTTTCCAAAAGAAAATTGAAATTGCTAAGAAATTAAACAGTTCATACCATTTGGAATGAAGATGACAATGTTGTAGTACTTTATATAGATTTTCGGGAGGTTAAATTAGAAGTAACAATGTTTAAGATAATGTAATTTATAGTCAATCCTCAAAAATAACAGTATGTGTCATGTTAAATGAGTTTTATTGACCTACACAGTTCTTTTGAAGAGTTCTCAAAATCAAATATTTATTCCACATTATTTTCAATGCAGATAAGTTTGAAAGGATTCTGTTCTGTTGAATGTCACAAATTATTATGGATTATGAAAAATATATAAACGTAAAGCCTTTATATGTGCAATATGTCTTATGAGAAATAGATAATATCTATATAATACAACATATATATATGTTTTGTAATTAAAATATGTATTCATCATCATTAATATATATGATAGGGGGTTGGATGAAAATGTATAATTATATGTTATAATATATTATATTTTATTCAAAATCAAAATAATTTGATGAATTTTATATTCCAAATCAAAATTAATTCGAAGAATATTTCCTCAATCTCAAAGATAGTAGTTAAACATTTTTATGAATAACAATAATCCATTTTAACAAATAATAAGATCATTTTAATAAATGATGGTGGAAGACTTCCATTATATAGAAAAAGGAAATGATATTAAAGATTAGATGCATGGCATTACCATATAATTCAATGCTCTATAAACATTACTATATGTAAATTAATGTAAGGTAAATAACTGAGAAGTCTCACCTCATTGGAAAAAACTAATTTATACTCATCTTATTGGTTATTGAATTTAGTTTCATTGTAGAAATACTGGATGAGAAGAAATATCAAAATAAGAAGAAGATACAATTTATTAGGAAAATGAATGAAAAAATTGACATCTTCAATACCAAATTAAAATTCATTATTACCAAGATATAAAGATCTGAAAATTTTATAGAAAATAAATTGAAAAAATAATTATGCAACAATTTAAGTTAACATAAAAGAAGAAAAAATTTACATTAATGTAGCAGATTATATACAGTGGAATATATTTTTATTCTCTCTAAAAGAAAATTGTGGTATCTAAATAATCAATTAATTACCCATGTAGTTTATTACGTTGATTCTGTGATATGAACATGAAGTGTTCATTTTATTGAAACAGTTTATGTTCAATCATATTAGTAGGTTAGTATATTGATTCGGTAGGTTGGAATACTGATTCTGTAACTAATTGATGATCACCTCTAAATAGTACCATTTCTATCAATGGGAGGGTGTTAATTTTATAGAAACAGTACTTGTTGACATCTAGTAGTGGGTTATTATACTTATTTAGTAGGTTAGTATACTTATTCTGTAATCATTTCATGTTCACATATAAATTGTAAAGATTCATAAGTGAACATGTACATGTTCACTTGTCTAATTGAAGTGTTCAATTGATCTAAATAGTACCTGATCATTCTTATTAGTAGGTTAGTCTACGGATTTTTTTGGTTAGTACACTAATTCAATAATCATTTCATGGTCACTTCTAAAAACTACTAATTCTGAAGTGACGATGTACTATTTTCGTTTTGAACAATTACTAACCTACTGAGGGAATGACCTGATTACAAGTTAACATGTACAATTTATATCAATGGGAGGGGACATGGAGGACAATACATCACAAAAATATGTGAGTAAATAAATTTAGGAGAAGTGAAAATGTACTATTTTATTTGGTAAGTATAGTATAAATTTAAGGTAGTGGTGTGTAAATAATTTTGACACATAATAATATCTTCACCCTACATGATGGAGGAAACATACCATTACCCATAAAAATAACATAATGTTGATGATGAGATGTGAGGAGGAGGAAATGATCTTACCCATCCTGGTATCATAAACAGTTGAATAGGAAATGTTATTATCTATCCCAGAATCTTTTCCTTCTACTCTATCTCATCTGACTGACCATTAACTAGTGTTCCCTTCATAGAATATAGAATGTAATCATAAATTGATGTATTAGAGACCTCCTTTGAAACAAATAAACAACCCTTGTGGCCAAAGAGATCCCTCCACGAGTGGACCTCCATGACACAATGTTTCCACTGCGAAACAGCTGACTTTGAACCATTAGATACCCTCGATGATTTCTTGGTATTCCACATGAGACTAATTATTATTGGTTTCCTCTCCTTGAAACTTCTTCTCCGCATTCTATTAAAAATTATTTCAAGATGGGTATTTCACATTCCTTATTCTTTTGGTCAATCTCTATTCATCAAATGTTACCTCATATGGACACCCAAATATTTCCCAAAAGGAAAACTCCATATTCATATATTATATCCATAGTTGGGCCTCTTCTCTTGATCTCCTCCCATTTTTATGGTCCTGGTTTTGATAAAATAAAATGAATTTCAACAATAATATATGAGAGAAAGAGCATGAGTCACCTATGAAAATTAAAAAAAAAATTATAAATTAGTTTAATTAAATATATTATATAATGATTCAATAATTTATTCATATTTAATAAAAGAGAATAATATTAAAAAAATTAGACACAAAGATTCATGAAATGGGCATATCCTAGAAGATTCATGACACCTTTAATGGAACCATCGATAGAATAATTGGACCACACACGATCTATGATTTTAGAGATAAGGTCATATATAGAGTTAGTGAGTTTGGGTTAGTGGGAAAAAATATTGTCTCCAAATTCCCCACTTTGTCATGGGAATATGGTGAGCCTAGTAAGTGGAAGCCCTTCTTACTTTTTGATAAACAATTTTTCATTACCAGAATTGTTTATTGCCTACAAAGTGATGTATCTACTCAAGATGAATATGATGAACCTAGTGTCGATGTTCTCTTTAACAATGAAGATGATTATGGTTGTATAGATACCCATGGAATACCAAAATCAGTGGATACAAACTATGATGTGGATAAATTTCTTCCGATGGATGACTTAGAAATCATCAAAAATACTATCATACATCAAATATATTCTTACTTTTTAAGCAAGGAGGAACAAATAGAGAAATGATAGAGTACAAAAAACATTAAAATCATGTTAAATTAGACTCTAAAACACTACAGTTTACATATCTGGTGACCTAAGAACCTGATGATGAAAATATAATGCAGAATCATACATATGATGTCTTCATTAAAAAAGATAAATATTTTCAAATTATACCTCTGAGGATAATTGTATACAATGATTTAAGAATAATTCTTGGACTAGAAAATATACTTAAAGATATCCAATATTTCATCTTTCGAGTCATAGACCATGATTCCCCAACAAAACTCTCAAATGAAATATCCTTCTTGATGACTAAAGAACTGAGGGTGACACTGATAATGAATAAAATGTTAATTTTGTTGTCGCAAACTTCTTTGATGATAAAGTTATCATGAGTGGTTTCCAACATTGTAGCTATGTAAAGGGTAGTCGATATGTATTCTTTCAGATATTTCTCATCTAGTGGCCGAAATTCATAGGAACCCATCAAAAATAAATCTATGTGTTATGTGAAGAGATACAAATTTCTAGGTTATGTTTTATACGAATCCCTAATCTATATAAGTGTATTAGATTGAAAATATTGAATTTAGGATTTGAGAAACTGTAGTTTTTGGGGAATGAATGACTGGAGGTTTATATTTATAGATGGATACATTGTGTAAATAATCATTTAATACATAAATAGAGATTTCAGATGTGAAATAAATAATACCCTATATATCATGATAAATTAGATACAGATTATATGATACAAGACTCTTAATGAAATGATATAGGAATGTCGAAGCATTGATTGAAGGAGAAGGATGTGATGTTTCATACTGAGGCAGGGGTGGAGTTGTGGGTGGATAAGGTAGAGACGGAGTAGCAGGTAAACAAGGCCAACACAAAGATGTAGGTGGAGAAGGCATGTGTTGAGTTACAGGTGGAGAAGCACAAGGATTATTATTAGGACGATGTGATGATAACGAGGTGGTGGATGATGAGGTAGAGGCGGTGAATGAAAGGTAGTGGTGGATTTGAAGGAGAGGGTTAAGATGAGAATGGTTGGGAATAGGTAGAGAGGCGGAGAGGTGGTGTAGGATAGGATGATAGAGGAAATGAACACAGAAGATATAGAGGATATGAATGTGATGTCGATGATGAGTCATTGGAGGAGGTGTAGTCTTTGGATACAGAGCAGATGAGGGATCATGTTTTCGTTGGAATCAAGAAGTGTATAGAGGAGGGAACGTCCCCAAAATTTATATGGATATGACACATGGATGAAATTTCACACCTTATAGTATAGGTAATAGGTATTATAAATTTAAAATATTATTTTTAATTTCGAAAACCTTTTTTAAACATTTTGTAACTTAGTAATATTTTATTCAAATAAAAAATGTTTTATGATATGTTTTAAATAAATATTCACATGATAAAATGTAGTTTGGATTGCTATAAAATAAAAAAATTAATATTTTTTATAATAAACCAATAAATTTTATTGAAATAAAAAATTATAAACATATCCTAAAAATTATTTTTAGGCATAAAATATAATTTTTTCAAAAAATGGGTACTCATAATAAATTTAATTTTTATCACCCATAATTTTTATTTGATAAATTTTTTTACATTGGAAATTATAATTTCCAAATAAGTTAATAAGGTTATTGTCATTTTTATATATAAAATTTATTTACTGAGGTTAAAAATGCTGTTACAATAGTAAAGGTAAATTAATGTAAAAAAAGTTTATCCATGTGTAAAAGAGATAAAACATGTAAAAAACATGTATCCAAATGAGTTATTGAGGTGTGGCTCCACCTAACCTTATATCCTATCTGTTATTTATTAATTTGGAATCCACTTTACTTGTGAAACTTGTGTTACATTTATATTAAGAGGGTATATTTACAAAAAAATTCATTCACTTCACTTATAAAAATGTTATCCCACCAACCCTTCAAAGTCACATTAAAAATTCAAATTTCCCTTGAAAAACTACAATTTTACTTCCACTAGAATACTATTATATAACTCTAATCATTTATTCACTGGAATTTATCCTAATTTCTGTCTTTATATGAATTACATCGTGATTGTGTTCAAAATCTCAATGAAGTTAGAGCACATTCGACTATGTAAGAATCCAAGGTAAGGGATCCACATCTCAATTTTCATTCATTGTGGCCCAATCTATATCGATCAATTTTTTATTTTTTTGTAGTGTATATACTTCTCATGCATATATTTTTATCGTTTCTTCATGAAATTCATGGGATTTACAAATCCACCTCATATTTTATCATTTATGGGTTTATACTTAATGGTTAGCAAAAACGAAAAGAATCAAATTTCCAATCACATTCTAAAATAAAAAATGAATGTGAGTGATAATACTTATAGGTAATTTTAGTGATATTTTTTGCTTTATTATAATTTAGTTATTATTTAGGTTTTATATTTCATCTAATTTTGTCATTTCCCCTTGATAAGAAATTTTCCCAAGGCGGTGCGTGTAAAAAAGATAACCCCGCCTCTTATTTATGGTCATTAATCTTCCTCATATATTGTAATAATAATTTTATATTTGTCCCTGTATTCAATTTGATTATTAATTAATGAAATTTTCAACAATATTACATTATTTAAAATCTTTTTAAAATAATTTTTTAGCATTTTATCCTTTTTTGTTTCGAGAAAATCAACCCATTTTACGTTTTTCAAGCAAACACATTATTTCACCATTACGAAAATTATTATTTATGAATATTATTTTCCATGTTTTAATTTTTTATAAAATTATTTTATCTACTTAGTATTTTAAAATGGAAATAAAATAATCTTATATTTTTCAAATGAAAACGTTATAATTTAATTTTTTAATTTTAAAAGGTATTTAAAAGGTTTATGTTTTTATGAATGAATTATATAATGTTCTATGCATTATCAAGTTAATGTTTTGAGACAATACTTATTTTTTAAAATTTATTTTTTAACACTTTTTGTTTTTAATGATTCGATTTTTTAAAAATAATTAGTAAGCTCAATTTATTTAATTTTAAGGAAATGTTTTTTGAATAGTTTTCAATAATTTCAAAAAAACTTATTCATATTTATCGTACAATCCACATTTATAGGCATAAACCTTACTTATTTTTTCGAGGATCAATTATTTATTTTTATTTTAATATAGTTTTAATTTCTTTCATGATACATTAATGAAAATGATTTTAAAAGTGCATCATTCCATTTTCCTCTTTTTTTATATAATACCTACCTACTTTAGAGTAATTTTTCAGGCATTATAACAGCCCATGAATTTAAAATATTTTCATTTTATAAAAAAATTATAATTTTGAAATGTCTATTTATAGAAAACACCATGTAAATATTACACTCCACACAATAGTGATTTATCTTGTGTTTCACCTTAGACTGGGTTTTACAGCCTTTTATTATCACACTTATTTTAAAACTAAATTTTCACCTTTTAATAATTTTTTTTTAAATTGAAAATAATTTTCTAATTTTTAATTTGAAAATTATCTTATAGTGATTTTTGGTGTTTTTCTAAGAATATTCATTTTTTGATGAATTGTAAAAAATACTACATTCTGGTTAAAAACTGCCATTTCATTTAAGAAATTATTAATTTTAAATTATATTTTAAATTGGTTTTAATGTAAATATAAATCAATTATACATCTAATAATCCAATTTAGTATATTTTAATAATTTTTATGTTGAATTTAGATATAAAATTTATAAACATTTGGATATTTTTACTTAAAAACTCTATTTCTCACCATGTCCACAGTATTAGCGTTTAATTTAATTTTTCCACTTATATAAATTGAATTTGGGAGAATATAAGATAAATAGTAGTAAAATATTTCATATTTTTGGTCTAATAATATCAACTCAATTTTTTACCCAGATTACTAGTATGATTAATTAATATTCATTACAGTGATTAATGTAGAAATTAGTTTTCTTAGCGGTTAAACATTAATATTAAGGGGAAAATAACCTAAAACTTTTCAAAAAGAGATTATCATCCCATATTTTGAAAATATAACCTATTGGTTCAAATTTTATGAGTTACTGCGATTCTATTCCAGGAAAATCACTTATGTAATAAGGTAACTAAAAAACAAAAAAGAAGAACATTCCTTCAATTTAACTTTAAAATTCCATATAATATTGAAAAAGAATCATATTATTGGTTATAAAAATGCTTTTCATTTATAAATAAGTTATTTTTATCAGAATAATTTATCATTAATTTTTATATATGAATTAGTTTCATAAAATTATTAAGCAAAATGGTGATGCAATGATTGTTTTGTTAATAATAAAATAAAATAAATGATACTAAAAAATTATAAGTCAAGATAATTTAATGAATTATTTTGTTATGTTATATATTAAAATGAAAATGTAATTTTAAATATCATTTAAAATATTATATTTTGACTACATCAATTTTATATTTTTATTTTAAATTTAAATTAAGTAAACAATGTCAAAATTTACATTAATGTTATTTTCAAATAAATGATGTTTTATTTAATTATTTAAAATATTACAAAATCATATATTATTCCAGATGATTTTAAATTTCTAATAAATATAAAATATGTTCAATTAATGGACTAATCTATCTTTCATAACTAACATATTGACCCCTAAATAGTAAAAACAATGCAAGAGTCATTAGTAGAGTTTTTCCTTGTTATGTATGTTTCTACAGAATTATTTTCCAACACATATGGGATTTTTATCATATAAATTTTATTTAATTTTTAGAGTCATTAGGTATAAAATTTATAATAATTATCACATTAATTTAGTTTTAATTGATGAATAAAATAGGATAGAAAATTAGTTAGCTAAATGTAAAAATATAATGAAAACTATTAAGAAACATATTGACTATAGAACAAAATGATAAAAATGATTTTATATATTTCTATTATGAGTGTTTCTATAACATACATCCCATTAAATCCATTATTTTTCCATTTTGGTATATTATGAGGTAATTTATTCCTCTCTATAGTGTTTACCTTTTTATATTTAAAATATTTTCACTCCATCTCCACTATGAAATGGCATTCACTCCTCCTATTTCATCACACCTCTAAATCCTTATGAATCATCCAAAACCTACCAGAAAATGTTACCAACATTACCCCATTATCATAGAATCAAATATTTAGGTATAAAGGAAACCAATTAATTCTTTTGTTGAAAAAAATAGGAACATGAAAAATAGGTATCATTCTTCAAATATCACTTTTATTTTATTTCTCACTCAAACCAACAAATTATTTCTATTAAAAAATTATATAATAACATAATTATGTTAAATATATAATTATCTTTTCCTTGTAATGTTTTAGACAAAAACCAACACACACTACTATTAAATTGCTAATGAATTTACCATTTGTGTGTATGGTGGACTATCGCCTCATGAAATAATGTCATTCGTTTTTTCCTTTACCACATCTCTTGGTTGATAATTATGATGGAAAAATATTTTTATATTACATATTTTATATTTATTTCATCTTCAATCATATGGAAATTTAATATATCACATTATTTCATTCCATCCATTTTATGTAAAAATGATCACATTGTTTGGGGATGTGTCGACTACTGCCTCCAAAAAGCATTGCGATACGTTCACATATTATGTGGAATGTATTAAGGGTGGGTTTAATTAGACATATGTGAAATAAAAACATATATATGATTTTAATTACATAATTAAATTTCATAAAATGTAATATATCATTATCTTTATTACCCTTTTCACACACTAAAAAATTGATTATGTAGTTTGTGGACGTGTGGACAACCGCCTCCTCAATGTGATGCAATTCTTTTTACATCACCAGAATTATACATATATAATTATATATGATCAAATAACATGTAATTTATGATATAATGATAATTCTGGAAATATTTATTGTTTCTTAATTTTTTTCCAAATCGATCATTGAAAAATTGGAACAGTACTCTTGCATACGTACGACCTACCGTCTCCAAGATTGTAACATTGGTTCATTTTTCATAAGAATATTTCATGATTAGTTTTTAAAAAATAATTTATGTAAAATTATTGTAATTATTGTAATTATTAGTATTATATATATATATTTATATAGTGACCCCTATGTCCATAGTCGACCTACCAAATTCGTTTTTGACACATGAACCAAATTTAGTCAAAACAACCAACTTAAACATAATTATTTAAGTAATCATATAAAAAATTATAATAAGTAAAATAAAAGTAATAATAGACATGAAAAATGGATATAAAACAAGTAAATAATTAACATTAGTTAATATTTCGGAATATAGATACAGACATGACAAGTTGGAATAAATTTAAGGGATTTTCACATCACTTTTTACATCTGTGAGATAAAATTCGTATTCACAACATACATGTTTTGTGTGGTGTGTAAACTTCCATTTTTTATATATTATATGATGAATAATTTTTTTATGGTAGTTTATTTTTTTACTTTTAATTATCTCATCCAATGGGTTTTAACTTGAAAATTTACAATTGTTAAAATGTTTCTTGCAATCTCACTCTCTTTTGTGATTATTAACTTTCTATTAAAACAATAACATTATCATTATCATTTATCATTAAAAATTATTTTTCCTAGTGATAACCATATAATAATGTGATGGATATGATTATTTTCTAAACATTATACCCTATTTAAATAAATTTTTACATTGATTGTTATATTATTTTCTGGGGAAATAATGATAAATCCATATCCATTACTCAGTATTAAAATTTGATAAGGAACTTTTAATGAATTTAAATCAATTATTTAATATATTAGGAATGATTTCGAGTGCAATTCAAAAGTTAGGGACTATTTAATGTAATCCATTCAAAGCATATTTTGTCTCATGGGACAAATTAATTTGCATAAATCCTTTGCATATGTAAGAAGTATGTTTTAAACTATCTTATAAAAGGTCAAGATAGTATAGTTAGGTTTATCCAAACTATAGATGTTTTAACCATTACTTTTTAAAAAATCTATTTAATGATCTCGATGGTAAACATTTTTTTTCCTGAGAAACATAGACTCTAATAGTTTAGTATTACCTCCATTTCTATTATTATTACCAGAAGATTTTCACATTTAAAACAATATATGGATTCACCTCATTCTCAATTATTTATTAGATGGAATGTTTTATTAGTTACATACCATTCCATATTGATTATTCTCAATTATTAATTATTTATTGTACTATATTTTACTCTTAAAGATCATTTTATACCATCCTTATTTGTTTTTTTTCACATGATATTAAAGGAAATTATTAGAATGAGTTTAATGGATGTATAGTATATTATTCTTTATATTAGGTTTTTATTCAAATATAAAATGGTTTTCATGTATATAAAATTGTTTTCTAAAACTAATAAACTAATTGGTCCTTTGGGATTTGATTTTTTGAAATTACACTTATTTAATAATGTAAGGAACTTGATCTGGGATTCTGGGGTCATGGAATTGATGTTTGTATCAAATGAAGTTTAGTATAAATCATAGAAACTTCATTGTAACAACCATATCATTTATGAATAATATAACATTTCTTTTAACAATTTGTGTTTTGGATATAGAAAACTAAAACACTTTTTAAATTATTTATCATATCAAATTGGATTTAAATAACCTTTAAGTAACATTACTATTTATAATATAGACATTGAATGGTGATCAGACAACTAATATAAATATAAGATTTAACGAATCCGTTCGACAAAGAAAAAGGAGATGAAGACCTCATCGAATGTACTCAGGTCGTACAAAGATCATTGATCAACGCTTTCAAATTAGGTAGTGTTACTAAGCTTAGCTCTTGACCAAGCACATGCTGAGATTCAACACGTTAATCTTTAATAGAATTGCCTATGGTAGATGTTCAAGTTAAAAAAGATTACCACCTGGGTGATATTATCTGATCCAAACCAAGAGTCTATCAGTAAAACATTCATTACCATTTGTTCTTATGCGAGTTTTATAAGGGGTTATGTAAAAAGTTATTAGTTACTTACTGTTTAATCCCATTCTACAAATAAAATACTTCTTCCATTAATTCTTTTTTGAGAATAGTCTTCCTTAAAAAGATGATGAATTTAATAAATTTATTTTTTCATTAAAAATTGATATTTTGTGAAATATATATATTAATATATGAACATATGGTTTCTATTTATAATTTTATAAAAAAATTATTTGAAATGATGACTCTATTAGTTCCTTGTCTATAAATTACTAGGTAATCAGTTTCAAAAGAGTTATACTTTTATAGGAAAAAATAGAAAGTGTATTTTAATGAATTTATTTTAAAGAATTGATGAATTTTTTAAAAATTATTATTTTAATAAGATATTATTATGAAATTAATTTTATTAAATATAAATGATTTTATAAGTTTTGTGATGTCAAATGTAATTTCAATTATGGTTTAAACACCATTTTGGTCAAAACACATCAATTTTTAATAAATGTTAGTTCTCATGTTAAAAGTTAAAATTCACATGATTAGAGAATTATTGAGAAAAAACAAATAATATTTTTTTAATCAGGACATCAAATTTATCCAACAGTGAATTTATCATAATTTTATGAGACTGTAATATTTTAGGGTAAAAAATAAATAATTTATTAATATATAGTGTTTTTTGACATCATAATGATGCAATTATAATTTAATAAATACGATAAAGTGGACCATCTACCAAATATATGTTTTATATTTAAAATAACGTGATTTTAGATTTATTTGACTTATTTTATAATGCCTTAGTGAATCCTCCAAAATATATAATATATTTTATGATTTTAGAATCATTTCCTTGACCGTGTGACTCACCTACACATAATATAAGTCATTAATTTAATATATTAATCCATTTTCATTATATTTTAAATTTTTCTACTCCCCTTATATAGAAACTTTTGGAAAAAATCATTGGTAGGTTTGTTCTTTTGAATATTTTAGTGTGTAGTGTCCAAAACATAAATAAAATTGAATTCCCCCTCCTTTATTATATAAACCCACAAAAACACCCATTTCTCTTCAGTCATACTTCTTTAACCTCATATTTAATATAATATCCACTCCCTAGTGTCCTCCAAATGGGCCCCTAAGATCCCAATAATCCTCTACCAAGCATTTAGGGTCACATATCCAAGTAAGATTTCCTCCCTTCCTTGTTTTTTCCCATGTTTCCCTATATTGTTCTACCCTTTAAATTTATCAATTGAAAATGATGGGTATGTTTTCAAACCTCCCACATACATACCTTGTTGTGTTTTAATGATGATATACCCCTTTCATTCTCATTAATTCCTCCCATGTAAACCCGTTACCATGGAAAAATCCCTTGTTGGATTTCTCTCTCCTCATTTCCTTTTAAGAATTTAATTTATTTTATACATCTAAAATTCCATGTCATATGTTTGGATATTATTATCCATGACCCCATACTACTATTTTTATTTCTAAATGACAATATACCCCTTTCTCTCTTATCAACCCTTCAATGAATCCCCAAGTGACGGTGTTTTGCTGCTGAAATTGCATCGTGATTTTATATGCCAAAATCATCATGTGGTGAGTTCCATTACCATATCTCTGTCAAGGGTATTAACCTATTTTGAAAATATACTTACTAATTATATATATTAATGCATGTATTCCACATTCATTTATCACAGAATAAATGATGATGTTGAATTAATCCATGTTATATAATCTATGTGGCCTATTTAACCATGAGATTGAAATGTTTCTGAAGTGTGCACCCTGATAGTGATCCATTGCATTGGGAAATGTTTAGTATCACGATGTTTCGCACGGATTCCGGGGATGACCTCCTGGACGGGAGATTCAAACATTCCGATCAGTTTCTAACAGGTTTGTTCGTAGAACCGGAAACATCCAATGATTCCACATCCGTTTGGAACTACTTTCCAAAGGTAGGCGCTCATTAGCTTGTGGACTAATGAGGCTTAGGAATTTGCATTGGTCGAGAGGATGGGAGGTCGGACTCATCACACCTTTTTGAGGGGAATTATTATCTACTCCGGGACTCTCTTTATAGATTTAAGTTATGTTCGTGAATCCTTATTACATTACCAAGTATAAAATGAGCTTTCCTTTAGTTTTAACAATCAATGATTAAATATGCAAGAAATTTAGAGAATCTTTTATATGTATTCGAGGTTCTTCATCAATAGAGAATCATCTATATCTGTTTAGATATTCTTGGTCAATGGTATCCTTCAAAACATTTATATAAAAGTCTCTTGGTCATTATGATGACCAGGCTGGTTTTAAAGCCACTCAGTGGGGCACTTGAAGTTTATCGTCATTCAGAAGGACAGAGGTTATTTCAAAGTTGGGATCGAACCCATAAATGGGATACCTACGTATCCTTTGTTTTGGAAAAGGAATCAGAACCCACGTAGTTCGAGTAATGGAGTATGATGTTTATGATTGATGGCTCAAAGAAGAATGTCATAATTACTTTTACACTCTAAGCTCACGCGAGTCATGCTCGGTGTGAGAAACAAGAGGTATCGGTAAAAATTAGACAATTGTGCCATGAAAGATGCAATCATAAGAAATTGTTTGGGGCTTAGGTATGTATGACTGCCCAGATAGATGAAGTTTTAGGATTCACTTTTTAGGGAGAAAATCCAGGAACAGGGTCTATAAAGGTATATGTGCTTTATGGAGATTTGAATACTCTAATATTGGGGCTTACTCCTAAGGAGGATGCCCAAGTTAGGAGGGGACTTATGATTGGGTTTTACTCCTGAAAAGGAAACCCAAATCAAGGGTAAATTAGGACTGGTTAAGAGAAATTTAAGAAACATGGGGCTTACTCCTAAGGAGGATGCCCATGATTTATGACTGGGACTTATTCCTAAAAAGGAAGCCCATGTTAGGGATTAAGAAACCTGGGGCTTACTCCTATGGAGGATGCCCAAGGTTTATGACTGGGACTTATTCCTGAAAAGGAAGCCCATGTTAGGGATTAAGCCTTGGGGCTTACTACTAAGAAGGATGCCCAAGATTTATGACTGGGACTTATTCCTGAGAAGGAAGCCGAGGTTAGGGGACTTGGTTTGGGGATTACTCCTGAAGAGGATGAACATGTTGTGAGATTGGGATTGGGGCTTACTCCTAAGGAGGATGCCCAAGTTAAGGAATTAAGGTTTGGGGCTTACTCCTGAGTAGGATGCCCAAGTTAAGGAATTAAGGTTTGGGGCTTACTCCTGAGGAGGATTCCCAAGTTAAGGAATTAAGGTTTGGGGCTTACTCCTGAGGAGGATGCCCAAGTTTGGGATCTTTAAGAATTTGGGGCTTACTCCTGAGGAAGATGCCTAGATTAAAGGACTTATAACTGGGGATTATTCCTAAAAAGGAGACCCAGGTTAAGGATTCTCTTATCTTAAAGGATGAGGTTTAATGAATGAACTCTCCATATTTAGAGACATAAGGATATTTAAATCACTAGGTTTTGAGAGATATTCCACAAAATTCCTTTCAGATAAGAAAGTGAAATCAAGAAATCATGCCATAAGTGGCTTTGAAGAGTGTCTTGAAGACTTAATCTTGAAGAGGAAAGGTGTGATGGCTTAAGAGGGGTTACATGGGCAAGATGGGCACCCAAAAAAGTAGGGGCGCGTAAGTCTTGAAAGGCGCGCAAGTATTGCGGCGGCGTGCAAGTATTGGTCGCGCAAATATACTTGCGCGACATGAGGGGTACTTGCACGATTCTCAATCGGAATTGAAATACTTGAGCGACTTATTTTTAATCACTTTAGAATCCTCTTGAGGTTCTTCCAGAAAAGTGACGCGCAAGTTACATTGAAGGAAATAAGTCGGCGCGCAAGTGTTTGGTAAGTTTCAACACTTAGGCCTTCCTTCTTCTCTTTAGATCTTCCGTTCTAGGTAAAAAATTACCTTAGAAGTGTTCCGGAAGCTTTGAGAAGAGACTTGGGCGTCGGGAGATTCAATCCGAGTTTCTGGAAAAAGTTCCTCTCGAATGGGGGGCCCACAGGGTCTATTTATAGGCAAAAGAAGACCCCGGGCGGTTACCGGGCAGTTACCACTTAGGTCGCGCAAGTCACCTGCGCGACCCAGGGTGTCACGCAAGTGTACTTGCGCGACAGTGATAAAACTTGCGCGGTGCATTTCATTTTGATCCTGTGTTCATGCCTTTGTCGATTTTTGATGTTTTTATTCAAAGGTTGAAATCACTTTGAGCTCAGATATTCCCTTTTCCAATCTTTAGATTCTGTGACAAAAGGAGCGTCAACACACGATATGTCATTTTAAGAAAATGGTTTACCTGATACCTTTATAAAAATTTTTCCACCATTTTTTGATTTGGTTTTACATGATTCCTTTATGTTAATGATGCAGTGTTTTATGTTGTTTCCACATTTCCATGTTATGATAATCAAGTTATATAATGCCTTTATGTTCATTTTTATATTATTATCCATTGGTATGTATATTTTCTAACATGTAATATATTTTTCATGTTATTCCATTTTTACTTCCTTACTATGCTTTATAGCTCACCCTATTCTTATATCCTCAGGTTATCCCATGCAATTCTAAGTATGAATGAATATTGTGGACATGTAAAAGAAGTTTTCAATAAAGACATTGTATTTAAGGTCTTAAGTTGTCATGTAATGTTTCTAATCCCCAATGTAACTATACCTATCAATTATATGAGTGGTATTATGTTCAATTTTATATAACAATTAATATTTAAGTATGAAATAAAGAGTAGGGTTGTTATAGTTTGTATCATAGGATTGGTTCAGTTATTTTTGGGATTAGGGTTTTAAAACTATAGTGAAAACCATGGGGATTAGACTGGGTATAATAAAACATTCCCTAAATTTTGGTGAGTATAGATTAAGTGGTTTATCATGAAAATGCATCCTTTTTTGGATACGATCAAGTAGTGGTGGATCTCGCATAGAGGTTGGTAAAACCCAAAAAAATCCACTTTGAGCTAGACTCGAATGAGATCTAGTGCACAACAATGAGTCTTTCTACAATCATGGTTTGGAAATCCTAATGGATATGATTTGGTAAATTCATAAGCTTAGTATGCACCATTATTATGGGAAAAACAAAAAACCCATTATAAAATACATTAGTAAATAGACCGTTTTTATCATAGATTGAAGCCTATAAATTCATAAGTTATGGAAGTAAATGTGATTTTTAAGTTATCATTTTTTTCCATTGAATTAAAATTTATGTGAATGATATTTTCAAATACACACCCCTATGTTTACTTTTTTTCTAGCCAGTGGATATTAACAGCAGTACTGAGGCTACCGACAGATGAAAATATCAATGTGATGACTTTTCTAATGAGATTCACAATCAGAAGTGATAAGGAATGAAGAACATTGTCACAATAATATCTTATTTAACTCATGTTTTGAATAGAAACATGGGTAAAGAGAAATGTTCAACCACCCCTAATAAATAACATGTTTCAATTGAGAGCTTTATGAGACAATGTCCTCCTAAATTCAATGGATTATCTGATCCATCAATCACCAAAAAATGAATCCACTCCATTGGGAAGATATTCTCTATCATTCTATGTTATGAACTAGACAAGGATCATCTAGATTCTTATCATATAGAGGGTGAAGATGATCAATGGTTGAAATTTATCAAAAATACAATGCGTGAGGAAGATGTATAGGTATTGGAATGGAATGACTTCATGAAAATGTGTGTTCCAAAAATATTTTCCTTGAACCCACCATCATAATAAGTAAAGGGAATTCCTTACCCTTATGAAAAAGGACAATGAATCCAATCGATCTTATAATTAAAAGAATATGGATCGTTCCCAGCGCTCCCGAGGTCCTCCCTGATGGTGGATCGAGAAACCCTAGATCGTCAATGGCGGTTACTGGGGCCCCTCCTCCCGCAGCGGGGGGAGGGGATTTTTCGTCTTCTGGTTCTGCGAAGAAAGGTATGTCTGAATATGGTTTTTTCTTTCCTGAGATACAGGTAGCGCCGAGGGTTCCAGGATGTATTTCGGGTCAGCCCATTGTCCCAGTCTCAGTTTGAGAGTTTTCCGATGCAACATCGTTACTTTCTAATCTCTTAATCGCAAGGTTTGTGCGGCGTCTCCCTTTGATTGAGGATTTTGGGAAGATGGTGAATGAAGAGTTGGGCTTAAAGAATCAGGCGTCGGTCGGGATTTTTGGGTCGCGGAAGATCCTCATCATCTTCTCTGATGAGGATGATTTGGGTAGAGCCTGGTCTAGACCAAGGAAAGTCTCCCTGTTCCATCTTCTTCGGTGGTATTTTGAGCATCATTTGAATCGGGATTCCCCAAATCTAGCCATCTGGTTGTAGTTGCTGGGAATCCCTCTTCCGTTCCAGAATCCTGGGCTTTTGAAGTCGATTGGCAACTCCATCGGGCGTTTCATTTGCTCTGATCAGAGGACAGCGTCCATGGGTAACCCTACAACCGCACGAATCTGTGTGGAGATGGATCTCTCAAAGCAGCCACCTGGTACTGTGTGGATTGTGGTAGAGGGTGAATACAGATATGCGCAAAATATCTTCTATGAATCCTGGATGCCATTCTGTTCCTTTTTTCACAAGCAGGGGCACAAGAGGGATGTTTGTCGGAGGACTGGCAAATATGGGAGAAGAGTGGATGCTGGCACAGCGCTGGCTGACTCTGGTCCAGGTGCACACCTTGAAGATGAACTGCATATGGCTGTCACTACTATCATAGAGCAGGGAGTCTCATCAGGTAGTTTGATAAATGAAACCTCTTTGATTTCTGGATCTGGGCAGATTCCAGTGGATACTTCTAGGGGAATCCAACTAGGCAACACTGATATGCCTCAGCCTGGGGTTTCAATATTGAATGATTCTAACCCACAGATGAAGGTGACAGAAGGTTTAGGGTTACATAAGATGGCAGGTTCTGTGAATTCTGAATCCCAGGTTCAGCATGAGTTGGAGAGATCAAACACTGATCTTTAGTACACTGGCATGGGGTTTGATCTGGTGCAGGAAAATACTAAACCTGTGGAAATGATATCTGAACAGGGGAACACAACTGATGTCATGGTGCAGGTAAAGCCCAATGAATTATTTAATTATTTTTCAAACCAATTTGCAGTACAGATGGATGTTGAATAAATGGAGGCAAAGGAGAATGATATGGAAGAGGAAGTTGGATAGAAGAAAGGTAATGGTAGTATGGGAAAATTGAGTGATGATTGTAAAAGCCCATTTGCTGATGACACAATCATGATACCTCCAATGAAGGGTTGGAAGGGTGGAATTGTTAGTCCTCCTTTAACCCATAATATGAAGTGGGGGGAGAGATCTGAATGTGAAGAGGAGTCCCGAAGTCATAACAAATCCTACAGGGATGCTGTTAAGAATGGATCTCAGGATACCCTAAGCAAGGAGATGGAGGACAAACCTAAGAGCAGGAGAAAGCCAAGGAGAGATTATTCGGACCTACCCAAATCAATGGTGACAAGGTCTGCACACAAGAATGTAGGGTCACAAGAAAATGTCATTGTAAATGGGTACAGTGGAAAACAGAGAGGAGGGTCCCCGAAGAAGGAAAAAGGGCATAGTGGGAAGAGACCAATCAAGGAGAAGTTGTCTGAGGAAATGATGTGGAAGAAAAACATGTATCTTGAGATGATGAGCAAGTACGAGTCTTATGAATGGGAGTCATCTGACCCTAATGATGAGCTATCTGATGATGGGGAGAGGGGTGATTATGGCTTTGATTTAATGTAGCGTCTTTATTTTTTACCGTCTTTACTTGCACTTTTTATTCAATAAATTTGTGGGATCAGGCTTTCGCCTGGTTCATACTTTCCTGGGTACAATTCATGTATGATATGCCTCTAGAGTTATTATTACCCCTAATCCAAGGATGAACACTTATTTGGTGGGATAAAACCTATCCTGAAAATCCATTGAAATCCTTGACATCAATAGCTATGTTGAAATTGTTTGATGTGCCCTTAAAGTAAATATGGGGATCAACGAATCTTAGGTGTATCATGGGGATAAGAAGAGGAAAGTGGCCAGTAATTATGGTGGCCTGGTGGGTAAATCCAATGGTGATAATAAATTCTATCACCCCACTTTCCAATGTTGTGTAAAGAAGAATCCTAGAAATTTCCTAAAGGGGATGAGGAAATTTATTATGTGTAGAAGAGAAGGGAACTTGTCCAATGATTTATGATAAGAGATAACCTCCCATGTGACGGAGGAAAGGAAGGGCGAGGGTAATTAGAGTCAAACATCAACCTTCATGGACGGAACTTTGTGAACCAGATCCCTAAGACGAGGGTAATTAGAGTCAAACATCAACCTTCATGGACGGAAGGGCGAACGTTTTCCATCACAAATACTAATGTGAATACTGAAAAATAAGTGGTGACATGTACACAATTTATTCATTCAAGGATAATGAACATAATATTTTATTCAGGTTCTACGTATTATTAATATCCTGAAAGATTAGTAGAACAATCCAAAGAACACCACAGAGAATGGAAGTAGATATATAAGTAAAAAGAGTAAATCAAAAAATTAATGCATCTCATTAATATAACTCCTCTCATATCATAATTTTTGGATTGAACATCCCTATGAACCTCTTCATACACCTATGGGTGTAATTTGATGCAATTCTTGTCATAGAATGGTTTTAACTATATAGGGCCAAAAAAAAATTTGTGAGAGGAAAATCAATATCCATATGGAGAATCAACCCCCAATTCAATACAAGTGAAAATGAGGATGATGAATCTATCTCAAAACCATAATCCCATGAATAGATATTACTACCCTATGATTATATGTATCTTTCTTAGATGATTGAGTTAAAGGAACCATCCTAGAAAACATATATATTGTAAGGAAATTCACAGATGTGTTTCACGAGAAATTTCTTGGTATTCTCCCTAAAATAGATGTTGAAAAATTTATTGGTATTTTAAGTTGGTAGTTTCAAATATCCCTATATTTATATATAATGGTTGTGGGAGAGCATGAGGAGTTAACGAAAAAAATACATGAAGTTCCGGATAAAGGGTTTATAGGCCCAAGTGCTTCAGAAAGGTATTCACTAGTCCTCTTAATCATGATTTGGGATGGGTCAATGTGCCATTTAATTTATTATCACGAGCTCAACAAAATCGTGATAAAGAAGAAGTATCATTTTCTATAATTTGATGACTTGTTTGATCAGCTATGTCGAGAAAAATATATCTCCAAGGTGGCTCTGCGGTCTGGATATTACCAAGTAAGGGTGAGAAAGGATCATATCACCAAGATAGATTTTCGTACAAGGTATGAGAACTATGAATTCATAGAAATTCCATTCAGTATCACAATTTTTCTAGAAATCATCATGGACATGATGAATATAGTGTTTAGTGATTACCAAAATAGATTTTTGGATGCCTTTATAAATAATATTTTTATATACTTCAAAACCATGGAGTATCATGAGGATAATCTAAGTACTGTACTAGAGACCTCACGAAAGGGAACGATCTAACAAAATAACCGAAATTGTTAGTTCTACTTGAAGGAAGTCTCATTTCTAGTTCATACCTTCACAACTAAAAGAATATCTGTGCATCCCTCCTAGACAAATGAAATTGGGGGGGGGGGTGATACCAATATTTGTGATGGATATCCCCAGATTCCTTGGATTATCTAGATATTATTGCTGACTTTTCAGAAATTTCTCATGATTGTCAAACCCTCTTACCATGGTAACAACTGTTGGCAGCCAAGTTTTCGTAGAATGATGAATTTGAAGAGGGATTAATGGATTTAAAGAAGAGGATTATCACTGCCCTATACTCCCACTACCCCAAATGGGGATCTTTTCACAATCTTCTTTGATGCTTCGAAGAAGGGACTACGATTTATGTTGATTAATAATGACAAAGTCATCACCTTTGCCTTAAGGTAGTGGAATGTTTATGAGCAGAACTATCCACCACATAATCTAGAGTTGGATATAGTTATATTAATTTTAAAAATTTGGTTACATTAACTCTAGGGGGATTAGGGTGAAATATACACAGATAACAAAATCCACAGGAATATATTCCCACATAAAAAGTTGAATATGCACCAACGAAGATGGTTAGAGCTGAACAAATACAATGACTACTCAATTCACTACCGTATGAGGAAATCAAATAAATTAGAAGATTCTCTAAGTAGAACGGATCCAATAACTCTTTCATTGATAATAATTTATAAGGATCCATTCGTATTAAACATGAAGAGTATGGACATTGTAATCCTAATGGAAGGAACAACATCCATCTTTTTAGAAATGATTGCTCAACCATATCTCCTAAAGTCGTTAAAGTTTCTAATTTATTATGAAAAACCACATCATCTATTTGAGAATCCTTTAACGACTCGAGGAGATATGGTTGAGCAATCATTTCTAAAAAGATGGATGTTGTTCCTTCCTTTAGGATTACAATGTCCATACTCTTCATGTTTAATACGAATGGATACTTATAAATTATTATCAATGAAAGAGTTATTGGATCCGTTCTACATAGAGAATCTTCTAATTTATTTGATTTCCTCATACGGTAGTGAATTGAGTAGTCATTGTATTTGATCAGCTCTAACCATCTTCGTTGGTGCATATTCAACTTTTTATGTGGGAATATATTCTTGTGGATTTTGTTATCTGTATATATTTCACCCTTATCCCCCTAGAGTTAATGTAACCAAATTTTTAAAATTAATATAACTATATCCAACTCTAGATTATGTGGTGGATAGTTCTGCTCATAAACATTCCACTACCTTAAGGCAAAGGTGATGACTTTGTCATTATTAATCAACATAAATAGTAGGCCCTTCTTCGAAGCATCAAAGAAGATTGTGAAAAGATCCCCATTTGGGGTAGTGGGAGTATAGGTCATTGATAGTCCTCTTCTTTAAATCCATGAATCCCTATTCAAATTCATCATTCTACGAAAACTTGGCTACCAACAGTTGTTAGCATTGTAAGAGGGTTTGACAATCATGAGAAATTTCTGAAAAGTCGGCAATAATATCTAGATAATCCAAGGAATCTGGGGATATCCATCACAAATGTTGGTCTCAACCCCCCCCCCCCATTTCATTTGTCTAGGAGGGATGCACAGATATTATTTTATTTGTGAAGGTATGAACTAGAAATGAGACTTCCTTCAACTAGAACTAACAATTTCGGTTATTTTGTTAGATCGTTCCCTTTCGTGAGGTCTCTAGTACAGTACTTAGATTATCCTCATGATACTCCATGGTTTTGAAGTATATAAAAATATTATTTATAAAGGCATCCAAAAATCTATTTTGGTAATCACTAAACACTATATTCATCAAGTCCATGATGATTTCTAGAAAAATTCTGATACTGAAAGGAATTTCTATGAATTCATAGTTCTCATACCTTGTACGAAAATCTATCTTGGTGATATGATCCTTTCGCACCCTTACTTGGTAATATCCAGACCGCAGAGCCACCTTGGAGATATATTTTTCTCGACATAGCTGATCAAACAAGTCATCAAATTATAGAAAATTATACTTCTTCTTTATCATGATTTTGTTGAGCTCGTGATAATAAATTAAATGGCACATTGACCCATCCCAAATCATGATGAAGAGGACTAGTGAATACCTTTCTGAAGCACTTGGGCCTATAAACCCTTTATCCGGAACTTCATGTATTTTTTTTGTTAACTCCTCATGCTCTCCAACAACCATTATATATAAATATAGGGATATTTGAAACTACCAACTTAAAATACCAATAAATTTTTCAACATCTATTTTAGGGAGAATACCAAGAAATTTCTCGTGAAACACATCTGTGAATTTCCTTACAATATATATATGTTTTCTAGGATGGTTCCTTTAACTCAATCATCTAAGAAAGATACATATACTCATAGGGTAGTAATATCTATTCATGGGATTATGGTTTTGAGATAGATTCATCATCCTCATTTTCACTTGTATTGAATTGGGGGTTGATTCTCCATATGGATATTGATTTTCCTCTAACAAATTTTTTTTTGGCCCTATATAGTTAAAACCATTCTATGACAAGAATTGCATAAAATTACAACTATAGGTGTATGAAGAGGTTCATAGGGATGTTCAATCCAAAAATTATGATATGAGAGGAGTTATATTAATGAGATGCAATAATTTTTTGATTTACTCTTTTTACTTATATATCTACTTCCATTCTCTGTGATGTTGTTTGGATTGTTCTACTAATCTTTCAGGATATTAACAATACGTAGAACCTGAATAAAATATTATGTTCATTATCCTTGAATGAATAAATTGTGTACATGTCACCACTTATTTTTCAGTATTCACATTAGTATTAGTGATGGAAAACGTTCGCCCTTCCGTCCATGAAGGTTGATGTTTGACTCTAATTACCCTCGTCTTAGAGAATACGCTCCATTGGAGTAGACCTTACGTATTGAATAAGGTCCTTCCCATTTTGGTTCAAGCTTGGGAGGCTTCATTCCTAGTATCATTGGTGCTCTGAGAACCAATACCAATTCTCCCTGAATGAATGAACGAAGACGAACTTTTTTGTTAAAAGCTCGTGTTATTCGATTCTGATAGATTTCCAAGTGGTGCAAAGTGCACAATCTTTTCTCATCTAACCGTTCCAATTCATTCAACCGCTTTTGGGATTGCTCATCTGTAGATAACTGATCACAAATGGCTATTCTGAGTGAGGGAAATTGAACTTCAATTGGTAAGACTGCTTCTATTCCATATATCAATGAATATGGAGTTGACCGCGTCGCATTGCGAGTGGTAGTCCGATAAGCCCATAAAGCATGAAAGATTTTATCATGCCATGACCTCTTATCTTTATCCACCATCTTTTATTGTATATTTGAAAGAGTCTTGTTGAAGGCTTATATCTGGCCATTAGCCGCTGCATGATATCGAGATGAATGGTTGGACTTAATGTTGTATTCTTGATACAATTTCTTTACCTCAGAAGAACAGAAGTTGGTGCCGTTGTCCGTCAATATGGTATGAGGGACACCAAATCTAGTAATGATGTTAGACTTGATGAAGCTAACAATGCATTTAGAACTGACTTCATTGAGAGGTACTGCCTCTGCCCATTTGGAAAAGAAATCAGTAGCAGTAAGAATGTACTTAAACTGCTTGGCCGTAGCTGAAGGGTATGGTCCCACCACATCCATTCCCCATGTGGAAAATGGCCACGAGTATTTAGCTGTATGAAGCAACTCTGGAGGTTGATGAATGAAGTTGGCATATACTTGGCATGAATGACACTTCTTTGTGAAATTAACACAATCTTGTATCATTGAAGGCCAAAAGTATCCAAGCCTTCGAATTTGATCAGACAGTCTATGTCTAGACTGGTGGGCACCACAGACTCCTGCATGCACTTCTTTTATGACATCCATTGTCTCTTCACCATCAATGCATCTAAAGAGAACTCAATAAAAACCACGATTGTAGAGAATTTTCTCGAGGTGGTTTGGGCTATCATAAAGAGTAAAATTGACCACACGTCGCCGAATTTGTTCTTTCTCGGCTCTATCAGGTGGAAGTGTTCCATTTTGAAGGTATTCTCTGATAGGTGACATCCATCCAGTAGTATGACCATACGATTCAGGAATGGGACTAATTTCATTAATTTCCTCTGTTCTGACTTGAACATAAGGTGAAATTGAACGACAGTGGGCAATATTGATGGTTGTTTCGTCCCGATTTGGATCTGCTAAAGCTGTAGCTATATTAGCCAGTGCATCAGCTTGAGCATTTTGTGATCTTGGGACATAAGAAAATGTCGGTTCTGAAGGGAATTCCGACATTAACTCTCTGACGTAATCATACAAAGGGATTAATTCTTCTTTTCTGATGGTATAATCCCCATTGACTTGTTTGATTACCAGGTCTGAATCACCTTTCACTTTTAAGCGATTCACTTGTGCTTGAAGCGCTAACTCCAAGCCTGTAATGAGAGCTTGGTATTCAGCTTCATTATTGGTACCACCTTCCCACAACAAAAAGGAATAAGGTAACACTGCCTTATCTGGAGAAATGAGCACAATTCCTAAACCAACTTTGTTGAATTTAGGATTTTCCATTTTCTTTCCTGTTGGACTTCTAGAAGCACCATCAAAATACATTTCCCATGTTTGTGGACTCTCTTCAATAGAGAAAACTTCCTCATCAGGGAGTTCGATATCTAAATACGTGTCTTCTACTTAAGGATGTTCAGCCAGGAAATCAGCCAGAGCTTGGCCCTTAATTGCCTTTTGAGACACATACTGAATGTCAAACTGCTGTAGAATAACCGCCCACCTTGCCAGACGTCCTGTAAGCATTGGACGACTAAGGATGAATTTGAGCGGATTATTTCAAGATACCAATTGGACCTCATGATGTTGTAGGTAGTGTCTCAGTTTCTGAACTGCAAAGATTAATGCTAGGCAGCATTTTTCAATACTTTAATACCGGGTTTCTGCTTCAATCATAGTTCTACTGAGATAGTAGAGACTATTTTCATTCCCAGAATCATTCTTTTGAGCAAGAAAGGCACCCAATGATCGCTCTAAAGCAGTCACATAGAGGATAAGAGGTCTACCATCAACAGGTGGCATGAGTACTGGTGGACTCAAGAGGTATTTCTTGAGGACATCAAATGCTTCTTGACATTCTTCATTCCACTGGTAAGTGACTCCTTTCTTCAATAATTTGGTAAAGGGTATACTTTTTCCTGCCAAATTGGCGATGAAACGCCGAATATAGGCTAAGTTTCCTTGAAGTCCTCTTAATTCTTTCAAATTCTAAGGAGGTGACATACCAAGGATTGATTTGGTCTTCTCATGATCAAATTCAATACCACTATGGCGTACAACAAAGCCGAGGAATTTTCCTGAGGTTACCCCAAAAGCACATTTTAAGGGGTTCATCTTCAAATTATGTTGTCGAAGATTGTGGAATATGACTTCCAAATCAGCCAAGTGATTAGAACGTTGTTTGGATTTAACCACCAAATCATCTACATAGCATTCAAAAAACTTCCCTAAAAGAGATTTGAAGATACGATGCATGGCACGTTGATATGTTGCACCTGCATTCTTTAAACCAAAGGGCATCACCCGGTAACAAAACACACCTTGAGGAGCTCTGAAGGCTGTATATTCCTCATCTTCTGGGGCCATTCGGATCTGATTATATCCAGAATATCCATCCATGAAAGAAAGTACTTCATAGCCAGCCGTCGCATCAATTAAGAGTTATGTAATCGGAACTGGGAAATCATCTTTAGGACAATACCGATTAAGATCTCTGAAATCGATGCAAACCCTAATTTGTCTGTTCTTCTTCTTTACAGGGACAATATTAGCCAACCACTTGGGATATTGAACTTCTCTGACGAAGTTTGCTTTGATCAGCTTATCCACTTCAGCTTCAATTTTGGAAGCATAGGTTGGGTGTGTTCTTCTCGCGGCTTTCTTGAATCCTAGATGTTCTTTTGGTAAACCCAAATGATGAGTAGCAACATCAGGATCAAGCCCAGGCATTTCTGTATAACTCCAAGCAAAAATATCTTTATTTTGCTTTAGAAAAGAAATATACATATCTTGCTCTTCAAGGGTCATGGCCGCACTAATTAAAGTGCGGCGTGGATCTTTCTCTGTACCCAGATTTACTTCTCTGAGTTCATCAACAGTGGTAGAGATACCCTCTTCAAATGCTGGAGGAGCATCTCTAAGATCTTCCTCTTCCTCTTCATCATGTGTTATTTCTTCCGAATCTACTTGCGAATTAGATGAAAAAACGAAATTCTCATGATCATAAGAAATGTCAAAATTTTCACATTTTGAAGAAGAAGCTTCCATTTCCGACCCTATTGATGATAAAGGGTCTTCTTTGGGAATCGAAGAGGAGATGATGGATCGAGAATCGACATCATTATTCACCTCTAGTGTTGCTATAACTTCTTCTGTCCTGATTAGAAAAGTATAGACTTGTTGGATTTCAGCGGACGAAATGAAAACGTCACCACTTATGCTTTCATCGTTGCTTGGTAAGTTACCAATTTCTCCCATGTTGTCTGGCTCGATTGCCGTAATTGACATTATGGATCTTTCCATAAGAGTATTTTGATTTGGGCCTATTTTGTCAATTTGACTGATAGGTAACACATAATCTGTACTCACATGTGAAAATGGATTTATTGGAATTTTTTCCAAACCATATGGAGCATTAACTTTGGTAATTTCCTTCATTGTAGATTTTTCTCTTCCCTTCATGTGATAAAATTCTGCCTCAATGTATTGAGACTCACATGTCTTGAATGGGGCCTTATCACCATACAATGTTCCAACTTTAGCATCGAAACAGTATTTGAGACATTGATGGTATGATGACGGAATAGCTGCATGCTGATGTAGCCAGGGTCTTCCAAGAAAGATATTGAAAGCTGAGTCTTGATCATCAATCATGAAATCCGAATTGGAAACAAGATCTCCAAACTGAGTTCTGAGTGTAACTTCTCCCAGTGGTTCTTGTTCATTTTTATCATATCCTTGTAACATCATGGTAGAAGGAGATAAATCAGATTTCGTGAGGCCCAATCGACGAAGTGTACGAATGGGCATGAGGTTGACTCCTGAACCATTTTCAATGAAAGCTCTTCGAACATCTACACCATTGACTTTTCCAGATAAGTACAAAGGTTTTATGTGCCCATGCACAACATCATCTTCATCTTTATCAGTAAAAGATATCACTGCATGGCATTCTGCAGGATTATTCTCTATGTGATAGATTTCAGCTGCAGCAATTTCAGCTTCAAACTCCTGAGGACTTGACAAAGCTTCGATAAGTGCTTCCCGAAGATCTTTTGATAGATTCAAAGCATCAAAAATTGATAACTTGGCTGGTACTTGGGCCAAGTGTTTCAATATATCATACTTTTGATCTAGAGGTCTGCGTTTCCCAATAGGAATATTCGGTTTAGCAGGTACCTTGGAAGCAGATGCTTTGGAAGCTGGTGCATCTTGCATTGAAGTTGGCAACATCCTTGGTTTTGGAAGATTAGACTGATTAGATCCATTTACATTCTGAGATAATTAAGATGGAACCTTTAATCGGTCTTCCAAAATAACTGTGCCAAAACTGAGTTGGCCATTGGCAGAAGAACTTGCTTGTTCTTTTTGAGCTTGTTGAAGGGCTCTACCACGAGTTTCTGCTGCGTATATAGTGCTAGCAGGGGTAGAATTAGAGTAGTGGCTTCAGAAATATCCACGTATTCCCCTATATCCTGAACCTCTAGAACCTCTTCGGATTCCCTTATTTGATACAGGGAATTCAGGCTCATCAAGACTGGAATATGGATCTGTTAATTGAATCATATTAACAGAACCAAAGATTTACTCTTCGTCTGATAAAGACTCTGCCTGGTTAACCTGTTTAGGCTGTGCCGTTTGATGGGGCGGTGCCCGTGGCTTTGAAGTAGATGACATGAAATCTGCTAGAGTCAAAGACAATTTAGGCTTTGATACATACTCATCTTCTTCTGATTCCTCTTTCTTCTTTGAATTGCGCTGCCCTTTTGAGGATTTGTCTTTTGATGGAGGCTTTACTGCAGCTTTTGTAGGAGACACAATTGGCTTCTTTAATTGTGTTCGCAAAATGGAATGGGTCTGATTGATGGTCTTTCTGACCATCCAATCATCATATTTTTTCGCAGTTTTGCTTTTGACTTCCTGCCACTCGCCTCCTTCCTCTGGATCTGTAGCAGTAATACATGCTACATGAGCTGAAGAACCCTTCAATTTGACTTGTCCCAAGTCGACCATCTTTTGCAGGAGGTCTTTAAAGACAAAACACTCCTGGATGGGATGCCCCAACATTTGATGAAAGGGACAATAATTGGGACGGTCTTCATCTCCTTCCTTGTTTGGCCTCTTGGGCACTGGTAATTGAACCAAATTATTTTCCAGAGCTGAAATGAAGTAACCAGGAACTTGCCCACTTCGGAAAGAGTATGTTTTACTCTTCATATCCTCAAATTGTTTTCGTCGTTGATCTTTTTGATAATTTGGACGAAACAGCCTTTGTTGTTGGAATTCAGGAGGTGGAGTCCTTCGAGAAGATGAAGGTTTAGAAGTAGATATAGGTATAGGTGCTTGTTTAAGCATAACTGTAGCAGTTTCTGCTTTACCCATTCTTCTTCCTGGAGATGATGGAATTACACGAGATTTAACCTTAGCCTGTATAAGGGAATCTTCAATTTGTTGAGCGATTGAAGCAAGGTCTCGAAACCCTCCTGTGTATTTCACAGGGATCAATGGCATGCGTAATTCGTCACGCAAATTTGCCACACATATTGGCAAAAATTCCTCCTGAGGGAGTGCAAAACTCAAGGAATACGTTAATCCCTTCCAAAGAGCAATGAAATCAGAGACTCATTCATTCTCCCTTTTCTTGCAGTTCGTACGATCGAAAACTGTCGTTTTTGGCAAAGTTGAGCTAAATTGAAGAAGGAATTTTTGACAAAGATCCTCCCATCCGATGACTGATCGGGATTTCATGCTTGTATACAAGACAAAAGATGGTCCTTGCAAGGTTCGCACGAAGCATCTGAGTTTCACTGCTTCTTGCTGCTCTGGAGTTCCCATCATAGGATCACAACAAGACACGTAATGCGTCAAATGTTGTTCAGGGTTGCCTGATTCGTTGAATGTAGGAAAAACAGGGTTTCCAAAACTGGATGGAGGAGAAATTGAATCTACCCATTCAGGGTAAACTTTCTTTTCAGGTTGAACTTGCGCCCGTTTCCCTTCCATAGTTTCTAACCGAGCTGTTAATGACTCAATAGTAGTTATTAACTTTTGAGAAACATCAGGTTGAACTTGGTTTTGGGTAGGTGCAATGAATGCATCTTGGACAGACGTGGTGGTTGGTATTGCAACTGATGGTAGTGCTGCCAACCGTTGTTGCGTTTGACCCGTAGGATTAGACCTCTGAGGGTGTACTGATAAAGGAGGACATTCCTGATCCATATCAGTAGTTACAACAAATTCCTTTGGCTGTCGGACTTCAGCATTCTTAAGAAGAAGACTACTCTGAAGTAGTTCTGCATTCAACCTTCTTAATTCTTTCATTTCTTCCTCCTGTTGTGCAAACCTTTTCTCTAATGAGAGCGATTGACCTCGTTCAGAGGAAGGGTGAGAAGTAACCTAATTCTTTCCTTTCCCCTTATTGGATCCTTTCCAGAGAGGGGGAAGTGGGTTATTTGAAGGAATACCCAGATTTTGGGTAAGCCTTTGATTACGTGTACGCACACCTTCTTCATTTAGGTCTGTGTGCGCAATTTCTTGAGCAGGAACCTCTTCGTCTGATCCCTCTGATTGAGCCTCATCTGGTGAATCAGCAGCAACGGAATTGATGACATTAATGGATTCATATTGCATGGAATCCTTTCTATCAGCATTTCTGTGATATTGTCTTCTTCCATTCCCATGATGAGACATGGAATTCCATTGACTTGATCCCTCAGGAACTTCTTGGAAAACCGTCACTTGGAGAGAATCTCCTGATAGCTTGGCTCTTCGTTCCTCTTGAGGCTTATTCCCTAATCGAGAGAATACTGACTTTCTCTAAGGGAGGGATTGAGGATTTGAAAAGGTCCCCAGTCCGGTGGACTGGGGGTGTTCCTGCTGCTTTCGCTCAACTCCTTGAATCCCATTTGTTGACTCTGAGGGTTGGGTTAGAGAAGTCCCCAGTCTGGCAAGCTGGGGTGTCTCTTGACATGCTACGTCTGAGATCTTCTTAAAATATATCTTGATCTTGCGAATCTTAGTTCGGAAATTAGCTGGATGCATTAACCTGTATCCACTTTTATCACCTGGTTCAACAGATCGTTGGATGATTTCCGAAACTTCTGTCATTTGATGACGTGGTTGCTCCAGACGAGAAGCTTGTGCAATATTCTCGCCTGCTTGATGTAGGAGAAATTCAACAACTTGTTCTCTATATACTTGATTTTGAGAGGAACTAGTTGAAGATTGTTCTTGAGAAAGCTTTTGATTATGAACAAAGCTCATTGACTGTGGCCGGCCATGGGCAATAACATTGCATGAGACCATTTTCGGCGGGCTTTGCTGACCGGAAAGCACTATGAAATGTAGTGCTCCGTGAACACCCCATCCTCTGATAAGAACATCAGATGGAGCATTGGCAATTAACTGACGCAATTTTCTTAGTGCGCCAAGGCATGAACGTTGAAGGGTTCTTTGTTGCTTTTCAGCCTTCGGATACCGAGAGACTGATAGAGATGCCAAATCAATCTGGCATTGTAACCCTTCTATTATCTTAATATGATTTTCATAATCACCATAAGATAATACTTTCTTCTTCAATTGACAAAGAGTCTTCCATATGTTGAGACGAATATCATGGATTCCATCATCCGTCAACATCTTTGGAATATCATACTGGGAGTCAGCCAAAGGCCAAAACATGACTGGTACTTCACCTTTTGCCAGTTTTTTCCTCATGTTCAGCATTTCCTCTTTATCATTAAATGAAGAGTCTTCTACCTGTTTGGACCAGAGTTGGTGTTTCCTTGTTGCTTCATCGGATTCAACAAGATTGGTAGAGATATCACTATTCATGCCGGAAGATGAATGACCCAAGGATGGTTCGGAGAATAACCTGAACCCCAAGCTATCTTCTGATGGAGAAAGAGTTTCACCTGCCGATAGTAAAGCTTCAGACATGACTGGTTTTACGTTTGAAAGTGCCTCCAGATAGGAGGGCTTTCTCGTCACTACATTGCCTTCTGAATAATTTTCGAGACAACGTGAATCACTACTGCGGAGAGGACTTTCGCAGCGAAGTTCATCACCATGAGGAGGACCGTCATGATGGGTTACAGCAAAAGATGAAATCTCTTGCTCCTTGGTCTTCTGACCACACAGAGGGTTCTTGTGGCTCTCATCTGAAGAAGAAACTTAGAGATTGACCGAACATTCATGAAGCAAGTCTTCATGAGGAAGTGTCTGTTGAAGAACTTCAGAATTAATGTTCCCGTTATTGGGAACTGAGGGAGTAGAATCTTGAATTCTGACAGATAAATGTCTGAGGGCTTCAAAAACTCCAGCATCGAGCAAGGCTTGGTTACAGATTGGCCTTTGATCTCCTGACTGTGCTGGGCGGATCTTTTTCTTAGATGCCTTCTTACTCGCTTTAGAAACAACTTGATGACGAAAGTGATTTCTCTGAGCAGGTGTATGTGCCTGATCAGGAAAGATGGTCAGGTTAGGCTGACGATCTCCACTCAAATCAGGTGTATGTGCCTGACTTGGTTGTCCGTATGATATGGGGGATTATGCCCCATAACCCTCTTGGACTGGAACAGATGTGTGTGTCTATTCCGGAGTGAATCGTTGATGTGTCACTCCACTGCTAGGGATAGATTTATGTGGCTTTCCCTGTGATGATGATGAAGCTGTTATGATATCCTGGCAAGCATCCAGAATATGAGCAGGAATTTGCTTCTGCTCCTTCACCATTGACAAAATATGTTTGGTGACTTCAGCCGCCGGAACGGGGATATACGTCCATTCCGGGCTTGGAGTAGGTGTATGTGCCTGCTCCTATCCTCCTTTTCCTGTCAGTGAATCCTGACAGTACTCAAGTGTGGAGGTAGAGAGTTTAGTCTGCCTCCTGTTTGTCTTCGGGACTTTCCGACTGACTTCTCCGTGCGCTACCAAACGAGACTGTTGGTAGGCTTGATTAGTATTAGCAGGTGTATGTGCCTGCTGTTTACACTTTGCCAAACGCGGTTGACGAGATCCATCATATGTAGTCAGACGAGCCTGCTGACTAACTGGTGATGTATAAGCAGGTGTATGTTCCTGCCTATGGTACTCCACCAGAATTGCCTGGCGGGATCGGCTTGATGCTGCCAGACGAGTCTGCTGGACATCGGAATTAAAACGGGCAGGTGTGTGTGCCTGCTCGTTGTTTTCCACCATGTTAGGTTGGTGGACTTCTCCGGAGATGGCAGGGATGACAACCTGCCCATTGTTTACCGGATTCCGTCTCTGGCGGTTCATCTTGCCTGCTCGGGTTCGAGGAACCTGAGCTGAATGCCTGGAGTCGGTACGCTCATCATGTTGAGGGCGCACTACCGCACGAGTCTGGCGGCGATTGTTGATGGGAGCCCTCGAGAAGGACTCCTGTCTTTTTGAATTAAGGCCCTGCGGGACCTGCTCATTCACTTCCTCAGAGTAAGGGAGTGAATGGAAATTGCGTTCTGGGGATAACGACCCGAAACGGTTGGAGACGGTAGTCAGCACCGCCTGCTTCTTGATCGCTGGCCACCGTTGTCCGGACGACCAGGTAGATTTATTAACTTGGAGGGCTTGACGAGCGGCCCCTAGAGTTGGGATAGTACCGTTGCGACGGTACTCCTTAACCAGTGCATTAGAAACCCAGCATTGAAGACGCTGAATTGGTGATGTCATCCTTAGAGCAGACGACGTTCCAGCAGGAGTAGCAGCATTGGTTTTCACAGCAGCAGACCTCAGAGTAGAGGTGTTCACAGCAGCAGTATTCACAGGGGTGAATTTAAGGAAAGCCATTTTGCAGAAGATCTTGAGAAAATAGTGCCTATTCCATATAACAGACATAATCAAGATGAATCCGGCCACTGCATCTTTTGTATGAGCACATGTCAATGATTTATTTGTTGGCCCAAGGGGCTTAACAAATAAGAAAAACATCATTTTAACTTGGTTAAGGATTCATGTCGGGTTCACCATTTTTGTTTCGCACGGATTCCGGGGATGACCTCCTGGATGGGAGATTCAAACGTTCCGATCGGTTTCTAACGGGTTTGTTCGTAGAACCGGAAACATCCAATGATTCCACATCCGTTTGGACCTACTTTCCAAAGGTAGGCGCTCATTAGCTTGTGGACTAATGAGGCTTAGGAATTTGCATTGGTCGAGAGGATGGGAGGTCGGACTCATCACACCTTTTTGAGGGGAATTATTGTCTACTCCGGGACTCTCTTTATAGATTTAAGTTAAGTTCATGAATCCTTATTACATTACCAAGTATAAAATGAGCTTTCCTTTAGTTTTAACAATCAATGATTAAATATTCAAGAAATTTAGAGAATCTTTTATATGTATTCGAGGTTCTTCATCAATAGAGAATCATCTATATCTGTTTAGAGATTCTTGGTCAATGGTATCCTTCAAAACATTTATATAAAAGTCTCTTGGTCATTATGATGACCAGGCTGGTTTTAAAGCCACTCAGTGGGGCACTTGAAGTTTATCGTCATTCAGAAGGACAGAGGTTATTTGAAAGTTGGGATCGAACCCATAAATGGGCTACCTACGTATCCTTTGTTTTGGAAAAGGAATCAGAACCCATGTAGTTCAAGTAATGGAGTATGATGTTTATGATTGATGGCTCAAAGAAGAATGTCATAATTACTTTTACACTCTAAGCTCACGTGAGTCATGCTCGGTGTGAGAAACAAGAGGTATTAGTAAAAATTAGACAATTGTGCCATGAAAGATGCAATCAAAAAAAATTGTTTGGGGCTTAGGTATGTATGACTACCTAGATAGATGAAGGTTTAGGATTCACTTTTTAGGGAGAAAATCCAGGAACAGGGTCCATAAAGGTATATGTGCTTTATGGATATTTGAATACTCTAATCTTGGGGCTTACTCCTAAGGAGGATGCCCAAGTTAGGAGGGGACTTATGATTGGGTTTTACTCCTGAAAAGGAAACCCAAATCAAGGGTAAATTAGGACTGGTTAAGAGAAATTTAAGAAACCTGGGGCTTACTCCTAAGGAGGATGCCCAAGATTTATGACTGGGACTTATTCCTGAAAAGGAAGCCCAGGTTAGGGATTAAGAAACCTGGGGCTTACTCCTAAGGAGGATGCCCATGGTTTATGACTGGGACTTATTCCTAATAAGGAAGCCCAGGTTAGGGATTAAGGCTTGGGGCTTACTCCTAAGAAGGATGCCCAAGATTTATGACTGGAACTTATTCCTGAGAAGGAAGCCCAGGTTAGGGGACTTGGTTTGGGGCTTACTCCTTAAGAGGATGCCCATGTTGTGAGATTGGGATTGGGGCTTACTCCTAAGGAGGATGCCCAAGTTAAGGAATTAAGGTTTGGGGCTTACTCCTGAGGAGGATGCCCAAGTTAAGGAAATAAGGTTTGGGGCTTACTCCTGAGGAGGATGCCCAAGTTAAGGAATTAAGGTTTGGGGCTTACTCCTGAGGAGGATGCCCAAGTTAAGGAATTAAGGTTTGGGGCTTACTCCTGAGGAGGATGCCCAAGTTTGGGAACTTTAAGAATTTGGGGCTTACTCCTGAGGAAGATGCCCAGATTAAAGGACTTATAACTGGGGATTATTCCTAAAAAGGAGACCCAGGTTAAGGATTCTCTCATCTTAAAGGATGAGGTTGAATGAATGAACTCTCCATATTTAGTGACATAAGGATATTTAAATCACTAGGTTTTGAGAGATATTCCACAGAATTCCTTTCAGATAAGAAAGTCAAATCAAGAAATCATGCCATAAGTGGCTTTGAAGAGTGTCTTGAAGACTGAATCTTGAAGAGGAAAGGTGTGATGGATTAAGAGGGGTGACATGGGCAAGATAAACACCCAAAAAAGTAGGGGCGCGCAAGTCTTGAAAGGCGTGCAAGTATTGCGGCGGCGCGCAAGTATTGGTCGCGCAAGTATACTTGCGCGACATGAGGGGTACTTGCGCGATTCTCAATCGGAATTGAAATACTTGAGCGACTTCTTTTTAATCACTTTAGAATCCTCTTGAGGTTCTTCCAGAAAAGTGACGCGAAAGTTACATTGAAGGAAATAAGTCGGCGTGCATGTGTTTGATAAGTTTCAACACTTAGGCCTTCCTTCTTCTCTTTAGATCTTCCGTTCTAGGTAAAAAATTACCTTAGAAGTGTTCCGGAAGCTTTGAGAAGAGACTTCGGCGTCGGGAGCTTCAATCCGAGTTTCTGGAAAAAGATCCTCTCGAATGGGGGGCCCATAGGGTCTATTTATAGGAAAAAGAAGACCCCGGGCGGTTACCGGGCGGTTACCACTTAGGTCGCACAAGTCACCTGCGCGACCCAGGGTGTCGCGCAAGTGTACTTGCGCGACAGTGATAAAACTTGCACGGTGCATTTTATTTTGATCCTGTGTTCATGCCTTTGTCGATTTTTGATGTTTTTCTTCAAAGGTTGAAATCACTTTGAGCTCAGATATTCCCTTTTCCAATCTTTAGATTTTGTGACGAAAGGAGCTTCAACACACGATATGTCATTTTAGGAAAGGGGTTTACCTGATACCTTTATAAAAATTTTTCCACCATTTTTTGATTTGGTTTTACATGATTCCTTTATGTTAATGATGCAGTGTTTTATGTTGTTTCCACATTTCCATGTTATGATAATCAAGTTATATAATGCCTTTATGTTCATTTTTATATTATTATCCATTGGTATGTATATTTTCTAACATGTAATATATTTTTCATGTTATTCCGTTTTTACTTCCTTACTATGCTTTATAGCTCACCCTATTCTTATATCCTCAGGTTATCCCATGCAATGCTAAGTATGAATGAATATTGTGGACATGTAAAAGAAGTTTTCAATAAAGACATTGTATTTAAGGTCTTAAGTTTTCATGTAATGTTTCTAATCCCCAATGGAACTATACCTATCAATTCAATGAGTGGTATTATGTTCAATTTTATATAACAATTAATATTTAAGTATGAAATAAAGAGTAGGGTTGTTATAGTTTGTATTATAGGATTGGTTCAGTTATTTTTGGGATTAGGGTTTTAAAACTATAGTGAAAACCATAGGGATTAGACTGGGTATAATAAAACATTCCCTAAATTTTGGTGAGTATAGATTAAGTGGTTTATCATGAAAATGCATCCTTTTTTGGATACGATCAAGTAGTGGTGGATCTCTCATAGAGGTAGGTAAAACCCAAAAAATCCACTTTGAGCTAGACTCGAATGAGATCTAGTGCACAACAATGAGTCTTTCTACAATCGTGGTTTGGAAATCCTAAGGGATATGATTTGGTAAATTCATAAGCTTAGTATGCACCATTATTATGGGAAAAACAAAAAACCCATTATAAAATACATTAGTAAATAGACCGTTGTTATCATAGATTGAAGCCTGTAAAATCATAAGTTAAGGAAGTAAATGTGATTTTTAAGTTATCAATTTTTTCCATTGAATTAAAATTTATGTGAATGATATTTTCAAATACACACCCCTATGTTTACTTTTTTTCTAGCCAGTGGATATTAACAGCAGGACTGAGGCTACCGACAGATGAAAATATCAATGTGATGACTTTTCTAATGATATTCACAATCAGAAGTGAGAAGGAATGAAGAACATTGTCACAATAATATCTTATTTAACTCATGTTTTGAATAGAAACATGGGTAAAGAGAAATGTTCAACCACCCCTAATAAATAACATGTTTCAATTGAGAGCTTTATGAGACAATGTCCTCCTAAATTCAATGGATTATCTGATCCATCAATCACCAAAAAATGAATCCACTCCATTGAGAAGATATTCTCTATCATTCTATGTTATGAACTAGACAAGGATCATCTAGATTCTTATCATATAGAGGGTGAAGATGATCAATGGTTGAAATTTATCAAAAATACAATGCGTGAGGAAGATGTATAGGTATTGGAATGGAATGACTTCATGAAAATGTGTGTTCCAAAAATATTTTCATTGAACCCTCCATCATAATACGTAAAGGGAATTCCTTACCCTTATGAAAAAGGACAATGAATCCAATCGATCTTATAATTAAAATAAGATGGATCGTTCCCAGCGCTCCTGAGGTCCTCCCTGATGGTGGATCGAGAAACCCTAGATCGTCAATGGAGGTTGCTGGGGCCCCTCCTCCCGCAGCGGGGGGAGGGGATTTTTCGTCTTCTGGTTCTGCGAAGAAAGGTATGTCTGAATATGGTTTTTTCTTGCCTGAGATACAGGTAGCGCCGAGGGTTCCAGGATGTATTTCGGGTCAGCCCATTGTCCCAGTCTCAGTTCGAGAGTTTTCTGATGCTACTTCGTTACTTTCTAATGTCTTAATCGCAAGGTTTGTGCGGCGTCGCCCTTTGATTGAGGATTTTGGGAAGATGGTGAATGAAGAGTGGGGCTTAAAGAATCAGGCGTCGGTCGGGATTTTTGGGTCGTGGAAGACCCTCATCATCTTCTCTGATGGGGATGATTTGGGTAGAGCCTGGTCTAGACCAAGGAAAGTCTCCCTGTTCCATCTTCTTCGGTGGTATTTTGAGCATCATTTGAATCGGGATTCCCCAAATCTAGCCATCTGGTTGCAGTTTCTGGGAATCCCTCTTCCGTTCCAGAATCCTGGGCTTTTGACGTCGATTGGCAACTCCATCAGGCGTTTCATTTGCTCTAATCAGAGGACAGCTTCCATGGGTAACCCTACAACCACACGAATCTGTGTGGAGATGGATCTCTCAAAGCAGCCACCTGGTACTGTGTGGATTGTGGTAGAGGGTGAATACAGATATGCGCAAAATATCATCTAGGAATCCTGGATGCCATTCTGTTCCTTTTGTCACAAGCAGGGGAACAAGAGGGATGTTTGTCGGAGGACTGGCACAGATGCGAGAAGAGTGGATACTGGCACAGCGCTGGCTGACTCTGGTCCAGGTGTACACCTTGAAGATGAACTGCATATGGCTGTCACTACTATCATAGAGCAGGGAGTCTCATCAGGTAGTTTGATAAATGAAACCTCTTTGATTTCTGGATCTGGGCAGATTCCAGTGGATACTTCTAGGGGAATCCAACTAGGAAACACTAATATGCCTCAGCCTGGGGTTTCAATATTGAATGATTCTAACCCACAGATGAAGGTGACAGAAGGTTCAGGGTTACATAAGATGGCATGTTCTGTGAATTTTGAATCCCTGGTTCAGCATGAGTTGGAGAGATCAAACACTGATCTTCAGTACACTGGCACGGGGTTTGATCTGGTGCAGGAAAATACTAAACCTGTGGAAATGATATCTGAACAGGGGAACACAACTGATGTCATGGTGCAGGTAAAGCCCAATGAATTGTTTAATTATTTTTCAAACCAATTTGCAGTGCTGATGGATGTTGAATAAATGGAGGCAAAGGAGAATGATATGGAAGAGGAAGTTGTATAGAAGAATGGTAATGGTAGTATGGGAAAATTGAGTGATGATTGTAAAAGCCCATTTGCTGATTACACAATCTTGATACCTCCAATGAAGGGTTGGAAGGGTGGAATTGTTAGTCCTCCTTTAACCCATAATATGAAGTGGGGGGAGAGATCTGAATGTGAAGAGGAGTCCCGAAGTCATAACAAATCCTATAGGGATGTTGTTAAGAATGGATCTCAGGATACCCTAAGCAAGGAGATGGAGGACAAACCTAAGAGCAGGAGAAAGCCAAGGAGAGATTATTCGGACCTACCCAAATCAATGGTGACAAGGTCTGCACACAAGAATGTAGGGTCACAAGAAAATGTCATTGTAAATGGGTACAGTGGAAAACAGAGAGGAGGGTCCCCGAAGAAGGAAAAAGGGCACAGTGGGAAGCGAACAATCAAGGAGAAGTTGTCTGAGGAAATGATGTGGAAGAAAAACATGTATCTTGAGATGATGAGCAAGTACGAGTCTTCTGAATGGGAGTCAGCTGACCCAAATGATGAGCTATCTGATGATGGGGAGAGGGGTGATTATGGCTTTGATTTAATGTAGCGTCTTTATTTTTTACTGTCTTTACTTGCACTTTTTATTCAATAAATTTGTGGGATCAGGCTTTCACCTGGTTCATACTTTCCTGGGTACAAGACTTGTATGATATGCCTCTAGAGTTATTATTACCCCTAATCCAAGGATGAACACTTATTTGGTGGGATAAAACCTATCCTGAAAATCCATTGAAATCCTTGACATCAATAGCTATGTTGAAATTGTTTGATGTTCCATTAAAGTAAATATGGGGATCAACGAATCTTAGGTGTATCATGGGGATAAGAAGAGGAAAGTGGCCAGTAATTATGGTGGCCTGGTGGGTAAATCCAATGGTGATAATAAATTCTATCACCCCACTTTCCAATGTTGTGTAAAGAAGAATCCTATAAATTTCCTAAAGGGGATGAGGAAATTTATTATGTGTAGAAGAGAAGGGAACCTGTCCAATGATTTATGATAAGAGATAACCTCCCATGTGACAGAGGAAAGGAAGGATCTAGTCAAACCTCGACACATTATTCATTTCTACAAATTTAAGGAACGTGGGAACTTTGTAAACCAGATCCCTAAGACGAGGGTAATTAGAGTCAAACATCAACCTTCATAGACGGAAGGGCGAACGTTTTCCATCACTAATACTAATGTGAATACTGAAAAATAAGTGGTGACATGTACACAATTTATTCATTCAAGGATAACGAACATAATATTTTATTCAGGTTCTACGTATTATTAATATCCTGAAAGATTAGTAGAACAATCCAAACAACACCACAGAGAATGGAAGTAGATATATAAGTAAAAAGAGTAAATCAAAAAATTAATGCATCTCATTAATATAACTCCTCTCATATCATAATTTTTGGATTGAACATCCCTATGAACCTCTTTATACACCTATGGGTGTAATTTGATGCAATTCTTGTCATAGAATGGCTTTAACTATATAGGGCCAAAAAAAATTTGTGAGAGGAAAATCAATATCTATATGGAGAATAAACCCCCAATTCAATACAAGTGAAAATGAGGATGATGAATCTATCTCAAAACCATAATCCCATGAATAGATATTACTACCCTATGAGTATATATATCTTTCATAGATGATTGAGTTAAAGGAACCATCCTAGAAAACATATATATTGTAAAGAAATTCACAGATGTGTTTCACGAGAAATTGCTTGGTATTCTCCCTAAAATAGATGTTGAAATATTTATTGGTATTTTAAGTTGGTAGTTTCAAATATCCCTATATCTATATATAATGGTTGTTGGAGAGCATGAGGAGTTAACGAAAAAAATACATGAAGTTACGGATAAAGGGTTTATAGGCCCAAGTGCTTCAGAAAGGTATTCACTAGTCCTCTTCATCATGATTTGGGATGGGTCAATGTGCCATTTAATTTATTATCACGAGCTCAACAAAATCGTGATAAAGAAGAAGTTTCATTTTCTATAATTTGATGACTTGTTTGATCAGCTATGTCGAGAAAAATATATCTCCAAGGTGGCTCTGCGGTCTGGATATTACCAAGTAAGGGTGCGAAAGGATCATATCACCAAGATAGATTTTCGTACAAGGTATGAGAACTATGAATTCATAGAAATTCCTTTCAGTATCACAATTTTTCTAGAAATCATCATGGACATGATGAATATAGTGTTTAGTGATTACCTAAATAGATTTTTGGATGCCTTTATAAATAATATTTTTATATACTTCAAAACCATGGAGTATCATGAGGATAATCTAAGTACTGTACTAGAGACCTCACGAAAGGGAATGATCTAACAAAATAACTGAAATTGTTAGTTCTAGTTGAAGGAAGTCTCATTTCTAGTTCATACCTTCACAACTAAAAGAATATCTGTGGATCCCTCCTAGACAAATGAAATTGGGGGGGGGGGTTGAGACCAACATTTGTGATGGATATCCCTAGATTCCTTGGATTATATAGATATTATTGCCGACTTTTCGGAAATTTCTCATGATTGTCAAACCCTCTTACCATGCTAACAACTGTTGGCAGCCAAGTTTTCTTAGAATGATGAATTTGAAGAGGGATTCATGGATTTAAAGAAGAGGATTATCACTGCCCTATACTCTCACTACCCCAAATGGGGATCTTTTCGCAATCTTCTTTGATGCTTCGAAGAAGGGCCTACTATTTATATTGATTAATAATGACAAAGTCATCACCTTTTCCTTAAGGTAGTGGAATGTTTATGAGCAGAACTATCCACCACATAATCTATAGTTGTATATAGTTATATTAATTTTAAAAATTTGGTTACATTAACTCTAGGGGGATAAGGGTGAAATATACACAGATAACAAAATCCACAAGAATATATTCCCACATAAAAAGTTGAATATGGGCCAACGAAGATGGTTAGAGCTGATCAAATACAATGACTACTCAATTCACTACCGTATGAGGAAATCAAATAAATTAGAAGATTCTCTAAGTAGAACGGATCCAATAACTCTTTCATTGATAATAATTTATAAGGATCCATTCGTATTAAACATGAAGAGTATGGACATTGTAATCCTAAAGGAAGGAACAACATCCATCTTTTTAGAAATGATTGCTCAACCATATCTCCTAGAGTCGTTAAAGGATTCTCAAATAGATGATGTGGTTTTTCATAATAAATTAGAAACTTTTATAACAGGTAAATACTCAGAGTTAAATGTTAATGAAGAATGGATTGTGATATTTGATTCAAGACTATATGTTCCATCAAATCCAGAGTTAATGAAATTTTTTTGGATGATGCACAAAATTACAATTTCTCCATTCACCTAGGAAATAAAAAGATGTATCGGGGTCATCATGATCATATTTGTCAGATAACATGATGAAGGAGATCTCTGAATATACATCAATTTTTCTTGTATTTCAGAAAATGAAGGATGGGAGGTAGAATTCAAAGGAGTTAGTGTCAACATTACCAATACCAACATGGTAATGGAGAACATCACAAAGGACTTTGTCATTGGACTTATAAAGACATCCAAAGGAAGAAATTCTATTTGTGTTGTTGTAGATTGTCTTGAAAATACTACACACTTCATTGATATTTTATAGGATTTATCAGTAGATTAACTAGAAAAGATAGACATCAGAAAATTATAAGGCTGCATGGTGTACCAATATCTGTTGTATCCGATCAAGAACCAAGATTAACCCCTATGTTCTGGAAGAGTCTCCATCATGATCTAAAAATTATGGTAAACGTCATTAGGTATTATCATCCTCAAACTAGTGGAAAATATGAGTGAGATATCTAAACACTTAAGGACACGTTGAGTGAATTATCAATGGACTTCAAAGGAGGATCAGATCAACATTTTCCTCTATTTGAGTTTGCTTACAACAACAATTTCCACTCAAGCATCCAAAGGGCTATATATAAATCCCCTTATGGGAAGAGGTGTAAAAAAATGGCATATTGGGATGAAATTGCAGAAAAAAAACTTATACGTCCATAAATAGTTGATGAAATGGTGGATGAGGTTATGACAATCCAACATCACATCGAAGCTACTCAGAGTCGACAAAAGAGTTATCCTGACAAATGTCGAAGAGACCTAGAGTTTGATGTTGGAGATATGTTTATCCCCTGAATAACTACATGGAATATAGTGATGATATTTGGGAATAAGGGAAATCTTAGTAGAAGGTAAATCTACCGTTTTTTTATCCATAATCACATCAGAGCTATGGCCAATAAACTATCACTCCCACCGAACCTTTCTCAAGTACATGATGTATTCCATGTATCACTCTTGATGAAGTACATACCTGAACCCTATGAAGTACCAAATCCAAAGGTGGTTCGATTGTATAATGACCTCTCCTATGATGAAAATCTAGTGATGGTATTAGATCATAGAGAAAAAGTTCGATGAAATTAGAATATTCCCCTCATCAAAGTGTTGTGGAGAAACCAAATGTTTGAATGAGAAAAATGTGAACCAGAGGAAGTGATTTAGTAGAGTTACCCTCAACTATATTAGTGTGGGAAAAATAAATTTAAGGGTGAACATTCATATGGGGGGGAGGATCTAATGACCAGATCATTTATGAATAAAAGTATCTTTCAATTAATTAAATTTATCATTGATATTGAAAAAACATTAACATTTTTTATTTAATTTTTATATCTGACTGGATTTAAATGACTATTAATCATATTTACCATCAATGATATAGTTGTTTATCATTAATCCCACAACTAATCTAAATATAATGTTTTAACAAATCTTTTCATCACAGAAAAAGGATATGATGGCCTCATCTTGTAGACATAGTCCATTAAAAGCTCATTTCTCAGATCCTGGAAAAGTGATAGCATCACTAGGCTTCACCTTTGACCAATCTTAAGTTACAATTCAACATGTTAGCCTTGAATGGAATTGCATGTGGGAGGCATTCAAATTGATAGGGATTACCACTGAGGAGATGTTATCTGAGCCACCCCGAGAGTCTGTCACCATCACATACCTTACCCTTAGGTATTTTTCAGGTTTTATAAGGGTTTATGTAACAAGGTATTAGTTTATTATTTTGTAATCCCTTTCTATAAATAAAATTAATATTCAATCAATTACTTTATGAGAATATACTTTTATAAAAAATGATGAATTTGATAAAATGTTTTTTGGGGTAAAAATGGTACTTTTGAAAAATATATACATTGTTTTGTTAAACGAAGGAATTTATTAATAATATTATGAAAAAAATTCTTATAAATTTTGATTATCTTTATTCCTTATCTGTATAAGAATTGGTTATCAGTTTTACAAGAGTTATATTTTTGAACGATAAAATGGAAAGTGTATTTTTAAATAATTTATTTTAAGTAATTATTTAATTTTATAAATATAAAATATTATAATAAAATATTATTATCAAATTAATTTTATTAATTATAAATCAATATATAATTTTTATGATGTCAAATTTAATTTTTTTTAATTTTTAAAAACGATTTTTGTCAAAACCCATCAATTTTCAATAAATGTCAATTCTCATTTTAAAAGTGAAAATTAAAATATTTAGAAATTTTCTAGATAAATATAATACTATTTTTGAAATCAAGACTTCAGTGTTATCCAATGGTGAATTTTTCAAAATTTTTTGATATAGTTAAATGTTTGGGTAAAAATTAAATAATATATAAAACTATAGTGTGTTTTATGACATCATAATTACCCAATAGTGATTTAATGAATAACATAAAAGGGATCATATACCAAATCATTGATTGAACATTAAAATAAAGAGAATTTAGATTTATTTGGATTATGTTATGATTCCTTAGTGAATCCTCTAAAATGTATAATATATTTTTGTGATTTTAAAATAATTTCCTTGAAAGTGTGACTCAACTCCACATAATAATGTGTAATATTTTAATATCATCTTCCATTTTTCTAATAAAATTAGTTCTTCTACTTCCCTAGGCTAGTAACCATTGGAAAAAACCATGGGTAGGTTTGTGGTTTTGAATACTTTAGTGTGTAGTGTCCAAAACCTAAATAATAATGAATTCCCCATTATTTCCTATATAAACTCACCAAATAACCAATTTCTATTCAATTAAACACTTTTATGCTCATCCTCATTCTTCTCTACATTATTAGAGTCTTCCCAAGGTTCCCCAAACTCACAATAAGCCTCTCCCAAGCCTTTGTGGTCACAAAGGTAAGTTCGGCTTCCTTCCATTCTCATTTTTGTACATGTTTCCTTATGTAGTTATACCCTTTTAATTTTTCAATTTCAAATTATGGGTTATGTTTCCAAACCTCCCACACACATCTCTTATTATGTATGAATGATGAGATACCCATTTCACTCTCATTAATACCACCCATTTTAACATGTTACCATTCCGAAATTTCATACGGGATTTCTCTCTCCTCATTTTCATTCAGACATTTATTTTATATTATGCATCTCAAATTCCATTTCATATGTTTGGATATTATGCTCCATGATCCTGTTACTACCAACTTCATGCTTAAATTACAAGATTTTCATTTATCTCTCATATACCTACTTTATGAATCCCCATGCGATGTCGTTATGCTGCCGAATTTGTACCACAATTTTCAATGCCAAAATAATCATGTAGTGAATACCATACCCATTTCTCTATTGATGGTATTAAATATTAGGAATATGTACTTATTTATTTTAGTCTTTAAAGTACATATTTCAAATTCCTTTATCGTGGAATAATTGATTATGTTGAATGAATCCATGTTATATGATCTACGTGTCACGCTTTATCATGAAATTGAAATGTTTTATAGAGGGTGTGCCTTGATAGAGCTTCAACGCATTGGGTAATATTTAGTATCATGATAAAACTTTTTCAGATAGGGGTTTACCCGATTCATTTATATGAACATTTCTGACCATATTGGGATTGGGGTATACTAGATTCATTTTACTTAATGATGAAGTGTTTAAAGTTGTTTCCACATTTCCATGTTATGATAATAACACTATAACATGCCTTTATGATCTTGTTTCTATTATGGTCCATTGATATGTATACTTCCTTACATGTATTTTATTATTCAGGTTATTCTATGTTTACTTCTTTATTAGGATTTATAGCTCACTCTTTTCTTATATCCTCAGGTTATCCCATGAAATTCTATGTATTATGGAATTTTTTTGACATGTAAAGGATGTTTTTAATGAAGATGTGATATTTTATATCTGAAGTTGTAATGTAATGTTCATAATCCACAATGAAACTAGAACTCTCAATATTCTCAACTTTATTAAGTGAATTTTTTTGTAATAATTCATTTCTAAATATAAGATTAAGAGAAGAGTAGTTATATTGATTTTGTAAAACCTATATTATGAAACTTAACCCTAAGTTATACATTGTTGATAAGTACAGAAGAAAACCCCAATGAAACCGTGTTTAATATTATTATATTATCTGTGCACAATTTTTTCTATTTATGATAGGTATTTCACTTGTATTGGGATTAAAAATTATGTCATGTAATATTAGGATATAATTTATTGTATGATATTGTTTAGAAATGGAACCTCGAATGTAGAAGGGTTTCGATACACCTAGCCAATATTGATATTTCCCTGTTGAGAAAGCTAATATGAGTAGTATTAGAAGTGATCAAGTTATGAATATATTATGGAATATTAATTGGGTTATGATCTTATGCATGCGGTGTATTGTCTCAATGGTGATATTGTTAAATAGTGTTAATTAATCCATAATACTAGGGTGGAAGAAGAAATAAAACACATGAAATAAAAGGATTTTAAGTATAGAATCTTTAACAAATATTTTTCTCATGATCAAAAAAATTAGATGAATAATAATTTCCTTAGCTCAATGAAAAAGTATGAATAAAATATTGGGGGGGGTATGAATCTACCTTTACAAGGTAGTGTAGCTATACTACATATTATTTATGTAATATAGAGTGCAAGATTTACCATTACATTGAATGGAATAAACCAAGTCTTCTAAGAGCACTGTTTTCTCAAAAGTTTTTGGCATATAATGAAATACATCTATGTGATATTAATAGAGAGAAATAATTAACTATGTATTATTTATTTTAAGGTAATCCAGAGAAGAAGATGATGGTAGATCAACAAATGGATAATGAAAAAAGAGAATAAAGTATTTTCTGGCATGCGATAGTTGTGGAAAGAAAAACCTCAGTACTTGACTGAAGGGAATGTGAGTTATTTTATATCTATGGAGAAAAGAAACAACAATTTTTTGATTTAAATTGAAGGAAATAAAATTTCAATGTGAAATTATTCCACTATAATGATATTGGGCACTACACAAATGAATTCCCCAAACATTAAGGGAATATAAATCAAAAGAAGCCAAGGGATCAAGGATAGGATTATGTTATTGATAAATCCAATGTGGAATGATTAATGTGTCTATATATTTGGTTCCCTTAGTAGTGTTGTAAAATTATTTTATCCATTAATTCGTTTGTTAAAATAATTATGAAATAAATAATTATTTTATTACAGTACAATATCATTACAGATTTGAGGTAATATGTTGAATGGTCCCAAGAAAAGTGATTCAATGTCAAGTTAAAAATTTTAGGAAAAAATATTAAAGGTAAATTTATCCCTTTATATGTTCCTAATGTTGAGATAATGATTCATGGATAAATATATTATTGATATGGATATAGTAAATTTGATTCTATGAACTTCCATGAAACCGATTCTAATGTTTTGGATCATAATACTTGGAAGGTTCATAATGTTAACCATTTATAAACTGTTTTATGTTAAAATTTAGACAGGGTTTTATATATTGATATATTACTTCACACTAGGATCTAAATTTTTATAATATACAATGTCAAAATATTTCAAGGCACAAATAAAGGATAATATTGTACTTATAAAATAGGAATGTAAAATGTACTTATTTGATAACATTTTTATTGAGTGAAAGAATTAATCAACTCTAGGAAATGAAATTTTTTTCCCTATTATAATAACTTTTATTATATCAATGATCTTTTCATAAGTATATTTTATGGTTTTGGGGTTATCAGCTTTCAACTAAATAAGTTCTCTATCACTCTTCCTCCGAATGTGATAGTATTATTTCTTTTCTATATCCATGTTCTAAATAATGTTATCATTTTTGAAATATTATTTTTGTGCTTAAACTAACATTTTATTTTTTATATTGTTAATAATATGTGTTATTAATCATATTTTTGATTTAGGGAATTCAACAATATAATTTCCAAATATTAAACTCTTTTTAGTGAGATAATGTATAAATTATAAGGATTTAATTAAATTATGGTGGAGAGAATGTAACACCCCAACACATTACAATATATTCGTTTTAGAATAAAAATAATTTTTTTCTAGATTTATTTTTACTTAACACCGTCTTAATCTTATTCTACACACAACACTGAGTTATATTGCATTACACGCAAGACCGATTTTTACCACCTTTTAATGGCGCAACTATTTTACAACTAAAATTTTAATGTTTTATAAATTTTATTTTTCCAAATAAAAATCATTTTTAAATTTGGAGTTTAAAAATTATCATAGGTTTATTTTTTGAGATTTTTCTAAGAAGTTTTATTTTCTGATGAATAGTGAAAAATATTCCATGTTAGTTGAAAAATAACTTTTTGTTTAAAACATTATTAAAGTTAAATTATATTTTAAACTGGTTTAAATTAAAAATATTTCAATTATATATCTATTAATAAAATTTAAATTATTATTGTCATGTTTATATGGAATTTAGACCTAAAAACTAATTGATCCTTTGAACATTGAAACATTAGAAACCCACTTTCTCAACACATCTATGTGATTATATTTAAATATAATTTTTCCAAATCTGTTAATTGAATTGGGAAAAAAATAACATACATAGTTGGAGTAAATATAATATTTATAGTATAATATTCAGTGAATGTAATTAAAAGTAATTAAAGTGATTGTGTTAAAAATTAGTTTATATAGTGGTTTAACATTAATTGTATGAGGTAAAATTCCATAGAAACTTATCCAGAAGCTATTGTATACGAATATTTATAAAATTTACCCTCTTGTTATAAATTTTAGAGTTTTTGGGAGATTATTCCCTGATTGTGACCTATATAATATTTTAAGAAAATAAAAAAGAAAAAAGAAACCTTCCTTACCTTTAACATTTATAGAACATTGAGATATGAAAAAACAACATATTTTTATTTATTAATATCATTTTTAAAGATAAATAATTTATTTTTATAAAATTAATTTATCATTATTTTTTTGATTTGATCTAGTTACTTAAATTTCTTAAGAAACAAAAATGCAGTGATTATTTAGTTAATAATAAAATTAAATAAATGATACTAAAAATATTTAAGGTGGGAAAAAAGAAATGAATTATTTTGTTTCATTATTTTTTAGATTAAAATTTCATGAAACATAGTTTTTAAATTAATATATTTTAATTATATCACTTTATTGATTTTTTTATGTTTAAATTAAGTTAATAATGTTACAATTGACATTAAATTTATTTTATAATAAAGAATGTTTTATTTAATGATTTAAATTTTACTAAAAATGCTATATTCATCCAGTTTAATTTTATATGATAATAAATCTAAAATATGTTATATTTATGGATGAATTTATCTTTTATAACTATCATATTGACCCCCAAATAGAAAAAACTTTGCTAGCACGGTTAGGGTTAAAGCATTGTTTTTTCACTTTACACATGACTCTATTGAATTAGTTTCCAACACATATTGGATTTTTATCTTTTAAATTATATGTAATATTTTATAATCACTAGTTCTATATTTTCTAATAATAATGACATTATTTTATTCTAAATGGACGAACTACGTTGGTAATAAAAATAGTTAACTAAATTAAAAACCAAAATGAAAAGATAAAGAAACATAAAGGCTAAGGAACAAATATAAATATGAATTTATATTTTCCCTATGGTCATGTTTTTGCATATGATTATACCTCCAAACACTTTTTTTTAATTTTTTTAAAATCCAATTTAAGGTAATGTGGGAACCTAAAATTTATATTGGTAGACCCAAGAACCCACAAAACACAAATTTGAAATTAAAAAAGAGAGATCCAAAGTCACATCAGAAAATCAGTAACCATGCATCGAATAGAACTCTACCATACAACCTCAAATCATGATATATCCAGGGATGAGGCACCTTAATCCACAACCCTAACCGACAAATTCGCCTTTTTTATCACCACTACTTGTGCGAACCCATTGTAAAATGACCCGAAAAATATTTTATATTATCAAATCATGAATTTACCATTAAATCAAACCAAAATCCAAAAACCAGAACATCCTTTGAGATCAAACCATACGATACAAACATCAGGAATGAATGAAACAATACCTATCCATCGATGAGAACCCTGCAATTCCATGACCATAATAGAACCAAAATCCATAAAAAAATGGAACAACATGCATACCAATGTTGAAGAAACCCATTACTTCGATATGAATAGCAAAAAACTTTTGAAACATCTATATCATAGATCGAATAAGATAAAGGGTGGGCCTACTAGAAAATGATCATAAAAATAAACTACACATCCCAAAGCCTCTTGAAGTCACCAAAATAGACCGATCAAGAGAGTGACAATGGATAATGAATCTTGAGCAGAGTGTGAAGTGGTAGGGTCTTAACAAAGATGCTCATCCTCACTACGTAAAACCTTAGATATTTAGGTTTCCCTATAATGAAATGCAAGGACTCTTATTCTTACTAAACATGTTAACTTAATTGATAATTGTAGTGGGATAGAGACTTTGGTAAGGATCGTGAATCAGGATTGTCTGTTACCATGATTGAATTGGGTAGAAAAATGAAATTATGTCAATTAATTAATTCATATTAAATATTATACCCTCTATTTTTTGGAGTCCTTACCATTTTTCTTTTTTTTTGGTATGTCTCTTGGTTTAATTCCCTATTTTGTTTGTTCCAAATATATTCAACAAGATATTATGTAGATCTCCAAAGAATAGAGGTTGATGATGATGAAACTCGAAGGAGGAACTACATGAGTATTAGTTCCGTGGTTTGAAGAAGTATGAGGTACCCGTTTTAGATTATGAAACTGATGATTGGTTGAATGAGATGGATATTTCATTATATTCGATTCATTTTAAAACGGAGAACTAGGTTTCATTGTCCATGATGATGATGCATGTGGTAGCTCATCATCGGTGGTTCATGTTCATTATGGATCATGGGGAGTATTCTATTTTGTATATATGTTCACTAAAATATTCCTATGAATGAATTAATTTTAGGTGCATGTATCTTAAAAAATGGTTTCATTGATTATATTTCAGTATGAATGTATTAGATGACATCCATAATGAATGGATTAATGGATTATATAAATTGAAGGAATTTAACGAATAATTACAATGTGAATAAGTTTTTGATAATATGTTGAATATAGATGACATGTTTTATTAAATGAGACACATTATCAAAGAGTATATAATGGGATAAGTTCTATCCTATTAGGCTTGATTGATTTTATACAACCCTTCTGATTATGACTTCCTACCAAATCATAGTTTATCACTAAGTATAGGCATAAGAAACCCCTACATATTTTTTTGACCCTCAATATTTTTTCTTGGATCCTTTAGGTTATGTAATTTTTTTAGAGTTAAAATGATTTCATTTTTCAATTTTTTGAACTTCATTAAATATTAATTGAATAATAAAATATGGATTCATCATTTCAGGTTTGTATGTAATGTTCCTTTTTTAAATTATAAATGTTGATTCTTTCAAGGATAGATAAAATTCTCAATTTTCTTCCACAACCATGTTCATTTGATGATGCCCTAAAACCCATAAGGGGTACAATAGTTATCATCCTTGATGAATCAACATGATTATTAAACTATTAAATGAATAACACATTTTATGAAATCAAAACTATTTTCTCCATATTGATGTTATGATATATTTCAATGAAATATGATCTTTGATAGTCAACTATTACACTTCTTTTCAATAATACTAAATGTCGGGTGGTCATAATGAATTAAAATTAATTATATTCAATATTTAGTTATATTTGATTATAATTTATACATTTTTTAAAACTGATATATGTTATACTTTTAAAATTGGGTATTTCAAATATAACATGAATATACAAAAGTTCATATTTTTTCTCATGTTTGTGGAAAATAAATAATTTTTTATTAATAAAATTAAGTTATGAATTGAATTTGACTTGAATATTTTTAAATAGTTGATAAATAATGGAAAATATATTGTGTCATATTTGTAAAATTTATAAATATTTTTGAAAAAAATAAATATAAAATATTTATGGTATGATTATTTAATATTTTTGAAATCTTTATATAAAATATTGCAATAATATGAAGGAGTAGATACTAAGTGTATTATTTTCAAATATACATAGTTTATAAGTTCATTATAAATCATGGAAAAATTTATTTTGTGAATATTTTAATTTATACAGAGTTTATAAATTAATTAATTATAATCTATTTCTAATTTATTATATCAATTTTTATTAAACATTTATTAATAAAATAATTAGAATATTAATTGTTTATATTTAAAATACATTTTAACAAATTATATGGAATGTCATGAGATCTTCAAATAAAATATTTATTTGGAGGCCATTAATGTAATTTATTTACAGTTTCTTAATTAAATAAATAAGTTTAGAATATAAATGTGTTTATATTTAGGATTATAATTTGTTCATAATTAAGTAATTTTTTTCTTCAATAAAAAAGGGCCACATTTAAGATATTATTTATACCATATCAAAAAAAAAATGTTTTGATAATTTATTAGTTCAAAGTTGTAAATAATGTATATTATATAATATTTAGATTATATAAAAATTTTAACATAATATAAATTGGATTATAAATGTTTTTATAATTGAAAAAATATTATTTAAATTCCATATAATTTATAATATTAAATAGGTCATATTTAAATTGATTATAAAGTATTTATATTCATGATTAATGAATGTGTATAATATTTTTTTAATATATATTGATTTTATAATTAGTATTCAAATATGAATTGTTCATTAATTGTTATTTCTGGATTAAATATAAGAAATATTCATTTATTTATAATTGATTACATTATTTATTCATGAGTATATTTTTTTTTGAATTCAAATAAATTTTTGGTTTATTTATGAGATAAATTTAATTAAGGAGATAGAGTTTTCTATTACATGCTAAGGGAGAATCTATAAAATTTTGTTTTTCATCTAATTTAGCATTGGTTATATTAGATTTATAAACATAGGAATATTTTTTGAATATATTTTGGTTATATAATCTTTTTTTTTATAATTAATTGGCTTCTATCTTGAGTAAAGTCTCCCCGAGGGGAGGGACTTGTGGTTGTACTACCCATCTGTCGGGAGGCTTATGCCTTATTCTAAATGAGAGGGGTTGGATGTCAATTGCTCTAGTTTCACACGTGTAAATAATATAAGTACCATATAGTTCAAAAACTTCAAATTAAGAGTTTATATACCCTATTCATATGATGTATTCAGATATGTATGAATATATTTTTCTTTTACTTTTGGGTGGGTAACACAAAATGTGGGTTGTGTAAATAGTTACAGAACAATGTCTTGTGAACACCTTATTTTGATGGGTGGAATTTGGATTAGGAAACTATTATGTTAGAGGTATGCCTAAATAAATTAATAAAAGAATTATATGATAAATACTTCACAATATGAAATATATATGAATTTAATATACATATGATATATATTAATTTGTTGCAATTAAGAATACCCCTCTAATACTAAGTATATTATTAATTCCAAATAAGCACATTTAAATACGTTGATTTAAATACCCAAAAATCTCATAAATATATGTTACATGTTAATAGATTAATATTTGTTACATAACATAAGGATTTAATCCAGAATCATTTTGGCCAAGTTCCTCTAGAAACATGTAAACATAAACAATTGGATTATTGGTGAACAACAACTCCTCTAACTAATTTTTCCAAATATTTCACCCTTTTCATAATTATCATACATACATAATTTCTTCATAACCTATGGAAGAAAACAGATTAAATGGTGAGCTCAAATGATCAATAAGGGTTTATTAGGGAGACATCATTGAAAAAATAAGAATAAAGTGAGTATAATGGTATGTGAACAAGATAGTAACATTTGAAACCCATATAATGCATATCATGGATCATAAAATTTATTCATGTCATTAATCTTGCTAGTTCATAATAAATAAATTATATAAGAATAATTTAAATAATCCATCATAGAATAACATTTGCATAAGTCATCATGTTATAGAATACACATAATCATACAAACCCATATGTCATCGTTATCCACCAATTAATAACATTTTAGGATTGGGATAACCACTTGTGTACTTTCTTTAATCATCAGATAAACTCATGTATACCCTATTTATTTCCAAGGAAAATATTATGTGTAACCTATTTTGAGCACGGTATAACCTCTTACGCAACCCTTTTTCTCATATAACATTAATCATTACCCAATGCTTTGGAGGGAGACAAATGTCTCAACCATCGCACTTGTAATATATAGACCTTTTCTGGAGTTTAAAATGGATTTTTTTTCATGTACTCTTTGGTCCTTATTTATTAATTTTTTTTGGATTGTATCTTGGTGTATATTTTCATTAATTTTGATAAATATTTAAGGAAATAGGATTATTCATGTTTGGTGCACAGTAAGAGAAAATTGTGTGCCCAACCCATGAAATGGGTGAAACCCCGGAATGTGGGGGTTCACACGACAAATGCACAATTATTAAAACTATTCATCCTAAAAGGAAAATCATGAACCCCAAAAATAAAGGTTTCACGGTTGGTTTATGGTTACGGATAACTGTGCACCCATACCGAGCAAAACAATTTTTTTTATAGTTTCTCAAAAAACATTCAATGAACTCCCAATACTCACTCATTTCAACCCAAACTTGGAACCTTAGGGTTTTGGATGGTTTCCGAGCTTTTAAGAGGGATTATAAGGCCATGTGACCTCCATTATTTATAATTTATAGATTAAATTGATGATCTTCTACAGTCACGGTAAGTGGATAATATCCTGTTTCTTTCCCATTCAACCTTCTTCCTTAAATATTTTTTTGTTGGGAAGTAATATTATATTTTTTAGATCTAGATCATGATTTTGTGAATTAATATCAAGGATTGTTGGTGTATATATATAAATATAGAGATGTAATTTTTCTGATCTTGATTTAGGGTTTTGAGATTTGGATCTACATCTATGTCGTTGTGCCGCTAAATTTTTGGGGATTTCTGTAAGGTTGTCATTTGTAAAATAATTGAGGTAGGTCGTGTAATATTTAATTCTTATAGTCTCGAGTTTGATATTTGTAAAAATGTTTTATAACATCTATAATTCTTTATAAATTCATATTCCTAAATAGATTTAGTTATTGTATCCAATTTAATAAACATATATATTGTAGAAATTGATGAATAATTAAAGAGTTAACTATGTGGTTTAAGGGATTTCCATTTATATAATTAATTAAAGGATTAATTATGATATTTATATATTTATGATTTAGATAATTATTTGAGGATCAATTATGAGGTATTGAGATATTTGATTTTATATAATTAATGGTAGATTAATTATGAGATATTGATATCACGTGTTGAGATAAATAATGTTAGTATTAATTAAGAGATATTATGGTTATTTTTTGTGATAATTAATTATATGAATAATTATGTGATATTGGGATTGTTGACTTGAGATAATTAATTTATGAATTAATTAATGCATTTTTTGTTCTTAATTAATTGGGGAATTAATTTAGGGTATTTATGTGATAAACAAATCATTGAATTTTTAATGAAATTGATGTCAAATAATTAATTGATTAATTCATTATGAGTAATGGAATTGAAACATAGTCATTCAAAATTGGTAATTATAAATGGACACATGGTCATTTTACTTATGATTAAAGGAATAGGAACATGGTAATTTAGTTCACATGTATAAATGGTAACAGGGTAATTTTACTTGTGACTAAATGGATGGGAACATGGTCATCAAATTTAGAAGTATAAATGGATACATGGTCATTGTAATTGTGTGTAAAAGAATGGGAAAATGGTAATTATATTGAGATATAATAAAAGTAACATGGTTATCTTACTTGTGAATTTAATATTGGTCACATGTGAAATCAAGTATGAATTAATGAATTATAGAAAATGCACTCAATGATATAAACCCACTTGAGAATTCACTGTGGTGCAACATCAGCTAAATAATTTATTGAGATATGATATAATCTTTGTGTACTTTGGTATTTATCATGAGATAAAGAAAGTATTAATATATGATAATACCCAGAAATACTTCAGGTTCCGACAAGAGCTAAACTAGACTTTGAGGTATGGGTGTCCTCAAGAACCTTGTCGTTTAGGAGAATAAATAATGACTTATAGTATAATTTGATAATTATTTATTTATTCAATATGATTATTTATTTATATAACTATATACACTATTATTAACTGTATTTGTTTTAGACACCGTTGGTGGTGGCCTATTGCGTAATAATCACTCCCTACTCAGGTTGTCTGATCATTAACTAAATATACTTTATTATTGATGGACATGTTAAGGGAATGTGCGCTTTATTAGATGGATTATTTGGGTATAGAGTTAGGATGAGGGAACTATATTTGGTTCAGGACTCTCTTGGGATTCATTAGTGATTTTTTTCAGTTTTCATTTTAGACACTTGACAGATACATTAGCATGGAATGTTTTCTACTTTAGTTAGATGTTGTATTTAATGCATTGTTTATCATGAGATAGTGGTATTGTTAATGATTATATATGATTCTTTTATTGTTTATTATTTCCAATGGTGTATTAATCTGATAAAATAGGGTATATTCTCTCTACTGTCAACTTATCAAAACCATGGTGCTATTCGGTAGACTCTAGCATATGGGGAGGCACACTTGATATCACGTGGCAGTCCGACATGGGGCACCAATGTGTGGAAATCAGGTTGACATTTTATAATGTGGTATCATAGCTCTAGATTTATTTTCTTCTTCATTTCCATACTGTTTGGTAAAGAAATGAAATATTCTAGGAATAATTGCAGCTTGGTTATGAGCTCAGGCATCAGAGTTTTAAACCCTTGTATGGGGGGAAACCGAAGTACTCAAGGTGGGATCATTTTTATTATTATTTGTTGTTACATTTGATTATTATTTCACCTTGGGTGACAAACTTGTTGTGTGATGTAATTATTATCTCTATTGTTTTTTAGAATTTACTCATGGATCAGTATGGAATGAGAGTTTAGTCTTCATGCATCATTTTAGTCACTGAAGATTATTTTTTGACATGCATAATTTTAGGCACGCACGGGAAAATGGGTTTTGGGTAAGTTGATGAAGTTAGATTGTTTTTCCATGATTTTCAAATTGAACAGAAAAATGGGATCTAATAGTAGTTGAAAATGGTAAAATGTTGTAATTATTTGAATAAAGGGTTTTATATTGGAATGTGAATAATGATAATAAGAATACAATTTTATAACCAAGACCTATTTGTAGGATAGTAACGGTTAGTGTAAGCACCTTAGTTTTGACAGCATGTTCAGATTTGGGAAAAAATATTGTTATTCCTTGTTTTGATCTTTCCTCTTACATAAATTTTATAAGTAATGTTATGATTCCTAAGATATATTTTTGGAATTGTAGCAAATATTCCTCCACAATGAGAATTGTTTAGAGGATGATTGGGGCATGGAAAGGAATGATTCTCTAGTGGTGTAACCCAAGGCACTGATTGTGCAGAGTGAGGAAGTAGGGGAGCAGTTATGAGATAAATTTTCTCACTTCATTCAATTTATGTGATGAGACCCATTGCAGGTTAAGAAGAGAATGTTTGAACTAATGAGGGAGTTTCAATTGCAACACATTCTAAATTTTAATGAAGAGGGTGTACATGTGGGAGCTGAGTTCTCAGATGAGTTCATATAGGAATTACTTGACAATTTAGAGACTCTTTCTCAGAGGAAGATCATGTTGGATTATTATATGCAATGAGGATCAAGTATACTCTTGAGGTGTGTTTAGGTTCCGAATGGAAATAATGCCATATTTTATGGGATGTATTAATGAATATGTTCTTAGGGATCCAATATCTAGATACACTGAGGTCGGAGAGAGAATTGGAGTTCAGGTGGTTGACTCAGGGGATCATGTCCTTGATGGATTATGATGGATGTTATACAGGAAAATATCTCTTTAGTCTATATTAGATAAAAGATACGATAGATATGATATAAAATTTATGATGAAAATACGTGAGAGATTAAGTACCATGTTAACATCTTTTGATTAAATATGATTGTTGCATTGGTAGATCAGGCTCTTATAGCTGATTGAAACCTGAAGGAGGATTCCATTATTGTACAAATTGTTGTGACTGGATGAATAGGAGGTGTGAATTCTTAGATAAGGAAACATCATTATGAAAAATTGTGTCAGGGTAGTCGAAATTTGGGTGTTGAGATAGAAGGTTTAGTTGCGCCTGACTTTACTATAGTGAGATGTTATTAGTGTGATAGGCCGGGACACTATCTTCAATACAATCCTCTACCACATATGGGGTGAAGATATTACGGAAATATGGGACATCTATAGAATTTATGTGGGACTCAGTGATAAATGGTCAGTGATGGAGGATCTAAATAGAACCATAGTTTGGGAAGGGGATCGTCTGTACCATATAATATTTGCAGTTAGAGTTCCAGAGGCAAATGTGGTATAAGAAAAAGATATGGTTCTCTTGGACATGAGTTCCCACACCCACAGACTAGTGAAAATTAGGGAAGACAGACTATACCACAATGTAGAGTGGCTGGATAAATACATGTAGTAAAGCCTACACTTGTGTATAGCGAGGTTAGACCTTCTATAGTGAGATGTAATTTTCTTATATATTCATTAATATCTATTTATTTATTTGATACTCATGTATGTCAATCTATCATATATAAAAACATCTTAATGGTTTTAGCCGAGTGGTGGAGTTTTTTAGTAGGGTAATGAATATAGTTACATTGTTGGGAGTGCATTCTAGAGAAGTATATTTGTTCCAGGGATGTTGTGTCTAAATTATGGAGTATCATTTCATATTGGATCTATATATTCGTGATATGTCATACATTGATCTAATTATCGATATGGACTGGCATGTTCATACCAAGACAATATTAATAATTACCACATGAGAGTGAAAATTATGCCTCCTACGTGTAAAAATTACATTCACCATAGGGAGTGTGTTTTCCAGGAAAGATGAGAAAGGATAATCACCCATCAACTAGGAGAGCACATACCCCAGGTTGATATTCATTTTCAAGATGATGGAGGTGTGAAAGATGATATTTTTCTACCAATACTAGAGTTATTTCAGGATGTTTTTCCTAAAGACTTCTAAGGGATTCCAACAGAGAGAGGTATGGAATTCACTATTGAGCTCATGTCTGGGGCTGATATAGTATCTATACCAAAATATTGAATGAAAAAAATAGATATTCATGGTCTCAAAAATCATATCGAGGATTTATAAGATAAGGTATATTTATATCTATGTACATAGACTTGGGGATCACCTACATTGTTTACAAAGAAGCATGATGGGAGTTTGCGCTTGTGTGTCCATTACCGAATTTTTAACTATATGACTTCGAAAAACTAGTGTCATTTTTCTTGTATCAAAGATATTTTTGACCAGTTGAGAGGACATTTTCTATTTTTGAAGATCTACATGAGGTTGTGGTATCATTATCCAAGAGTTCAGACTTATGGTATGCTGATAAATTCATTTATAAGAATTTATAACCTATATGAGATTTTTTAATTTATTTTTAGGTAAAAAACACACTATTAGTGTTTGTAAACATGATAAAAAAATCTTACATCCATACCATGATAATTTTGTGTTAGTGTTTTTGGATGACATCATTGTTTACTCCAAGTCTCATGATGATTATTTACAACATCTTAACATAGTCCTGAGTACAATCAGTGATAATCGGATATATTCCAAGATATACTAGTTTCAATTTTGGATAAATTATGTACAAATAATAGGGAAGATCATCTGAGATGATGGTTTGTTGGTGGACATAGTCAAGGTTCAGGCAGTGGTTTCATAGGAGCATCCAAAGAATGTATTGAATACCTGTAGATTTTTGGGGTTAGCAAGATATTATTATAGATTCATCACAATCTTTTCCCCTTTAATATTTCCAATTTAGAAATTGGCCATGAAAGGGATAATGTTTTAAAGGTCAAAATCATGTGATAATTATTTCCAGTATTAGAAGATATGCTTTGTATTAGCACCAATTTTTATCCTACATGAGCTTGTTGAGGAGTGTACAATGTATTGTGAAAATTCTATGATTGGTATCAGAGCAGTGTTGATTCATGGAAATTGATTCACAGTGAATGGGCCTTAGTAGTTGAGGTCACAATAATATAACTACCCAACATCTGACCTCATCCTCACAGTTGTGGGTTATGTTGTGATGTGTTGGTGGCATTATCTATTGGCTGAGATTGGTTTGTGTGTATAAGGATAAAAAGAGATTAAGATGAATCTTTTTACAGAGAGACTTGAATATATGGAAGTATATATGGGTAGAGTAAATTAAGTAATTTGATTTTGAGATGGAATATAAACTCGGGAATGGAAATAGTGTGGCTGATTCATTGAAGAGGAAACTCAGACCCAGGAAGTTAAAGAGTCTAGAGCTATATGGACGATGATGACATTGCTGGCAGAGATATATGTGGTGGTTCAGGAGAATTAGGAGTAGATGAATCTCATATTAGTTTCAATGTACTCTACACTTTTTATCCATAGTATAAATATGTTGTATGATGATATGATGTTTTTCCCATGAAGTAAAGCCTTGAATGTGGGGAGTCAACTTCCTATTGGTGAGTAGATGAAGAATATATCATATATGTTAGGAATCAGGTTATTATGCCATCAAGCATATAGAATTAGATGATGTGGGAACTTCATGCATCAACATTGGTGGTAAATCCACGAGTTAACAAAATTTATTGTGACTTCAATGATATTTTTAGTGTCTAGGTATGGAAAAATAGATATCAAGGTTTATGACATGATGCTTCCCCTGTCAGCAAGTGATTGTAGAGCATGAATGAACAGGTTGTTTGCTATTCACATTATTCATTCCAGAATGGAAGTGGGATGACATGACCATGGATTTTATGATGTTTCTCTCGAAGAAACCAAAGAATAATGATTCCCATTGGGTTATGGTGGATCGAATAATGAGAGTTTCTCATTTCATGCATACACGGGAAAATTTATCATTAGAGAAGTTGGGATATTTTTATTGTCCAGAGAAAGTCCATATATGTGGCGTTCCACATACTGTAGTTTCTTAACAAGACTCCTGTTTCTTTTCAGAATTCTGGTAGGGCTTACAAAAGGTGCTTAGAACACATGTTTTATTGAGTACGGATATCCTCCCACAGATTGATGGGTAGTTATAACATACTATATAAATGATTTATGATATTTTAGGGGAATGTGTTCTTGATTTAAGTGGGACTTGGGAGAATAACCTGGATTTATATGGGTTTTTCATAAAAAAATAGTTAACAAGAAGCTATACATATGGAACCATGAGAGGTTATTTATGCTAGGCCATGTAGATCATCTCTATGTTGGACGGAGGTAGGCGAGTTAGAGTTGTTCGGACCAAGTCTCATGTAGATGACAACATTGAAGTTTTATCTAATATTGAAACATATTATTATACAATAGAGTAGGTAGAAGTCATATGCTAATAGAGGAAGAAGACACATAGATTTTATAGAGGCTGATTGTGTATTCCTTCAGGTGTCACCTAGGTTCCCTCACTACTAGATACTGAAGTAGGGAAAGTTGGCACTCAAGTTCATTTGTCCATTGAGGTGGTCAAGAGAATCAAGATGGTGGCATACCGATTGGCTCTAACCTAGAAATACAGTATTATGAACGAAAAGTTTTGTTTTTCATAGATAAATTGATATCACACTAACAATTATCATGTGATCTATGTAGTTGATGCTGATCTTGAGATAGATTCATCCTTTAAGGATCATCTGATATGTGTGTCCAATCATAGTGGGAAAATGATCTGTGTATATATTGTGCTGATAGTATATGTATTTTGGAATCATGTGCTTGTACAGGAAGAGACATGGTAAAGGTAACAATATATACAGGACCAATGGACTAATCTTTTTGACAATAAATTTTAAATAATATAACATCTGGAGATCAAGGATGAGTTGTTATATGATGGGGGATTATAGGATCCCGATCTTTTGTAGAGTTGACATGGGATATTTTTAGGTACTCTTTTGTGCTTATTTGATTACTCTTTTTTGGGTTGTAACATGGGGTGTTTTTGGTTGATTTTTTTTGGAAACCTGAAGGAGATAAGGTTGTGAATGCTTAGCCCATGGTTAGAGAAATCTGATCACCCATCCTAGTAAACTGTGCAACACTAGACTTTGGGAGTTCGCATGGCTACTGCGTAGTTTGTAAAATTGTGTTCCCTAAAATTAAAAATTTTGCACCACTAAAATAATTAGTTTATAGTTGGTGCATGGTTAGGGAAAACCATGTTTCCCTACCCAAGAAATCATGGATGATTTTTAAACTATCCCTAAAATTAGTTTTTAATTCCCTTGAACCCCCAAAACTCATCCATTTTGACCCCAAATCATACCCTTACGATATTATATGGTTGTAGAGATAAATTGAGGGATTCCATGTCCATTAAACCTCCATTATTCATGATTAGAAGCCTAGATCTATGATATTCTCCTATACCTGAATGTGGATCCTATCTTGTTTCACTCCCAATCAACCTCCTTAAATCCCTCTTTTTTGGTGTGAATTATGCTTCTATTTTTACAAATCTAGATCTAGATTTGGAGAATCTATATACATGATTTTGGGTCTAGATTTATAATTAAAGTGATCATATTTTTCTAATCATTATTTATGGATTTGAGATCTGGATCCATATCTATTTGAGTGTGTAGATCAATTTTTTTGAGATTTTTATTGGTTGATCATTCATTAAATAATTGAGGTAGGTGGTATACTATTCAATTCCCATACTCGTGAGTTTTATACATTGATTAATGTTATAGGATTTCTAGAATTATTTATCAATCAAAATTACTAAATTGATTTAGTTAATGTGTTTAATTGATTAATGGGATTTATTTTTAAAATTGATGATTACATTGGGAGTTAATTATTAGTTTTATGGGCTATCAATTTATATAATTAATTTGAGGATTAATTATGAGATTATTAGATTTTTGATTTAGAGAAATAATAGGGGTATTAATTATGATATATTAATATATATGATTTGAGATAATTAATGGTTGGTTAATTATGATATATTGATGTCATGAGTTGAGATAATTAATATTAGAATTAATTATGAGATATTAGGTTTTTTTATTTTAGATAAATAATTATAAAATTAATTTTGTGATATTGGGATGGTTGACTTGAGATAATTATTTTAGGAATTAATTAATATATTTTACGTAGTTAATTATTTAGGTAATTAATTACGCGTATTTATGAAACAAAATAATTGTTGAATTATTAATGAAATTAATGATAAATAATTAATTGATGAATTAATTATGTGTTAAGGTATGGGAATAAGGTAATTCTAAATTAAGAATTAGAACTCGTAACATGGTCATTATAATAGTATGTAGAGGAATAGGAACATGGTCATTCAATTGAGAATTATAGATGGGTACTTGTGAGTAATGGGATGAAAACATAGTCATTCAATTGATAATTATAAATGGTAACATAGCCAATTTACTTTTGAGTAATGGAATATGAGAATGGTTTTTTTTTTGAATAGTAATAATGGTAACATGGTCATCTTACTTTTGGATTTAATATAGGTAACATAGAAATCAAGTATATATTAAAAAATGGTATCAAAGGTACATTGAGATATGACCTCATATGAGAATTATTTTGGCCCTAACATGAGTCAAAGAATTAATTAAGATATGATACCACCTTTTAATAATTCAGTATTAATCAAGAGAATAAACTAGTATTATGATGTATTTTTAACTAGATACACTTCGGGCTCGAAATGAGTCGAAACAGACATTGAGGTCAATTGTTCCGGGGAACCCCGATGTTTATGTGGTTATATAATGTTTGATAATATAATGTGATAACTATTTATTTATTCATTATTTTTATTTATTTATTTTACTGCATAAACTATTATTGACTATATTTGTTTTGGACACCTTTGGTGGTGGCCTAATGAGTCATCCTGAAATCATACTTCAGATTTCGGATTGGTACCAGAATAGACATGATTGTTGGAAGATGGGTTAAGGGAAAGGGCCCTGTGTTCAATAGCTGATTTGGAAATGGATATGGGATAAGGGAACATGATGTGCTTTAGGACTTCCTTTTTAGTTTTTGATGTATTTATTTTTAGTTTTCATTTTATACACATTAAATGTACATTAGAATGGGATTTTTTCTATTTTAGTTGGATATTGTATTTACTGAATTGTTTTTCTTGAGATATTGGTATTGGTTTTTGTTATATATGTTTCCATTATTGTTTCTGATTTACAGTCATTAATTAATTTGATAAAAGTGGGTATAATCTCCCTATGATTTTCTTCTTAGACCCTTGTTTCAAGTTGGCAACCTCTAGAATACAGGAAGGTGCACATGAGGATAGCTCATGGTATGGATTGAGGAACCGGTGTGTGGTACATGGTTTGGGAAGGTACATATGATTTTATAAATCCCACATATAAGGAGTAGGATCAAGAATCACATCATTATAAGGTGGTGTGGATACCACTCCCCTCATGGGGCCCTGTTCTGGGAGATTCCATGGGTCTAGAGCCCAGGGAAAATAAAAATCATTTAGGATAGGCCCAAAGCATACAATATCATGAACGTGTGCCATATTTTTTTCCAATACAACTGCTATGAGAGCCAATATATATTCAATATACCATTGATGATGTTGTCCCATTCTGTGGGGAGGATTATGGATATCCCACATAGAAGTAGGAGGAGAAAAATTCACCCCTTTCTAAGGTAGTGTGGATACCTCTTCCATCATTAGTCCTTTTCCTGGAAGATTCTTGGTGGACATAGCCTGTGGAAAAAAATAAATTTGAAGTCTAGGATTAAAGAAAACAATATTATTAACATGGGACGGACTGGGATATTACAACATGATCCATAATTTTTTGTTCACAAGATTATAAAACGTTTATCACATTATAATGAGTGAAAATGAATGTGTTTCTTAAAAATTTAACCAAAACAGAACCATTAAAGGAAAATAGTTCTCAAAAAAATCTTATGATTATAAATATAAGAAAATATGGTCACAAAGTCTTAGTATCCCTTATATGACACTGATTTTTATGATTATTTTAATGATTCATGTCATTCTGATTATGAATTATAATGATGTCTAGTTTATTTTTGGAGTGAGGGAATGATGATTGTATGACCCATTCCTTCTCCTTTAAGTACCTCTTTTTAATTTTTAATAAGAGGGCTCTTCCTAAATATTCTTTCTGAATAAAAACAAGGAAGGTAAAATTGGATCATACTACCATAAAATCTTATGAAAAATCAAATATTTTATTTTATATGGAAAATTATTTTGAAATATCACTAGGAATATTTCAAGAGGAAAATAAACTTGTCACTGGAAAAATCACTTTTCTTTAAATAAATTTTTTAAAAAAAATCTAAATCCATTTCATTGAAAATGACCTTTTAACCATATAAATTAATCATCAAAAAATTTTGTTCCAATGATAGTGGGAAATTCCATTCATATTGTATATTCTAAAATAAATATTCCTTTCAAATAGTTTTAAAAAACCATTTAAGCCTTGTTTGTAAAACATCATGAAGATTGATTTTAAACTATTTTATAAAATTTATAACAATGTCAAAATTTTCATTATAAACGAATTGGAGAGTATTAAAAAAGTTAAAATATTTTTTTGCAATACATGGATATGGATGAAAAAGGATTTCCAACTGAAGAATGAAACATAAGCTAATTTTTTTAGAAACATTCTTTTGGAATATTGTGTACATAAAGAGAGGAAAATGACTTTAACACATTTATTTTAATTATATAAATATATGAAAATAAAATTCACTAGTTTTCTTGACTAATAGTTCTTAATATCTCATAATGAGAAACTTAATCACACACAACCTCTATAAATAATGAGCTTCTAACATAAACTTTTTACCACATTTCTATAATTTGAATATGAAGAGACATGAAGGAAAGAAAATATGGATATATATGTCCCATCATTTTATGATAATAACAATAAAATAAATTCATGGATAATATATACACCACAATAAATAAATTAGGGGTGAATATTGAATGCACCCCATGTAAATAAATGTGAGATGAAATTATTTTTACTGTAAATATTGACTTCCTTCATACATGATTGAAACTAATTTATAATATAAATATATTTATTAAAAACATATTTCAAAACCATATATATGTATATATTTAATACCATATATGATTTACTTATGACCTTTTATTACCTGTTAATTAATAATTCTAATTAAAATCACATTTGAGTAAACCCACCATTGTTTTTCATGTATGTTTTAATTTGCTATATTTTTATAATTTTACATTGATAATTATTTATTTATCTTTATAATATTATCTATGACATAAAGATCATATTTTAGTATATATTTATTTATATTAATCTATAAATGATAGATATGGAAAATGAAATACACAGTTCATGGAAATGGCATGTTGTACATACGCATGAACATTGTTCCCCTTTCCTCAGCAGATGAAAAGAAATCAAGGTAAATAATATATTAATTTCCCATAATCAATCTATAGCATATATGTGACATATAATAATATAATTTACACTTATTACCTTCCAAGTAATGCATAAGTGAAAAATGAGTCACATCACTTTCTGAGGAAGTAGTCTTCCACACACACGAGTGATGTAATTGTATTCCCATGGAATGGAAAGTAAGATGTTATATGTGATATTATTATTCAATAACTAATATAATATCACAAATATCATATATAAAAATTAAATATATAATTATATCCATCAGTTTGATTTGTTAATGAAAAAACAAATAACATCGGTTCGTAAGGTGGCAGTCCACCAAACACATGATCGATGATTTCGTTTCCATTTTGGTGGATGTGAAGATACATATACTAATTAAATTAACATAAAAAAATATCAGTTTATTTTATATACTAGTTTATTTATATTAAATTAGTTTAATAATGTTTTAATGATCTATAAGATGAAATAAAACCAAGACATATGTTTAAGAATTCTACCTCCTCTTTTGAGAGCCTCTTTATGTTTATACCTAAAGCCTTCATATAAGGGATAAATAATCAAGATAAGGAATCTAGGATGTGGTTAGAGAAGTAAAGACGATTTTTGGATAGGTATTTTCTAAACCATGTGGAATTGTAAGTGATAATAGTATTGTAGAGTGGGTGTCCTTTTATTAGTTGGGGAGAGAACACACATAGAAATTTTTAAATGAATAAGGTATATCTACGTTTTAAAAAGACAAAATGCTCCAAAATGAGTAATTATCAAACCATAGTGGTACTAAGGTCTACATATTTCCATAAAATTGTTTTCAGACATTTTTCTAGGTTATTTTACCACTTATTGTTTTAGTTTAACCCTGGTAACCCCTTTTTTCCATAATCTTGGTAATTAATTTCTACTATTTTTTCTATTTATTTTACCAAAAAATAAGTTTAAATTATAATATACTATTAATTATTAATATTTTATATATGGAATAAATTTCCCCAAATCGCATTCACTGATCTGGAAAATTGTAATTTAATACTAATCTCGTTGACATGATGAAAAGGCGGTTTTATGACTGGAAACTTTTCATAATATAGAAAATTTAATTTCAAAATTCAATATGAAATTAAATATAGTTAAAATAATTTTATTAATATATATAGAATTGTATTAATTTTACTTTTAATATAATATTTGAAGAAAACAATACCTTATAAATTCTTTAAATTAAAAGGTATTTTTTAATAAAAACCAGTATTTTTCTCTATTAATCAAAACATAAATATTTTCAGAAAAATACCAAATATTTACCAAAATATAATTATTAAATTTTGATTATAAACATGAAGTTAATTATTTTAAATAATTTTTAAAAAATAATAATAATTTATTTTTTTCACAAAAATAAATAAAATTAATTTCTTGAGAAATATTTATTTTTGAAGAATATAAAGACACTACAAAATATTTAGTACATTTTTATAAATATGTTTTCACTATATATAACAAATATAACTATTTTTTTAATATATTATTAATCACACAACCAGTTTAAACATATTAGTTATAAGAGATGTGTTTAAATAATAATATTAATAGTATATCATGGTTCGTTAAAACATGTTGTTGTGTGTAACAAATAATAAAAAAGAAATTTAATTTATTCGAAAAAAAAATCAATAACAATTCAGGGTGTTAAATTATACCCCCTATAAAATTAAATTATTACATTAAATTCAACACATTTATATAAGGAAATGAGGATACTTTTGTCTCATCACATCCACAGGTTCTCATATAGCTTCTTCGAGATGGTTCTTTCATGACAAAACATTAACCAGTTGACTGGTCTTGTTTTGCAACACATTATCTATATGATAAATAAGCTGAACTACTTCTTCCTCAAAAGAATGATATTTATCTAGTGATATGAAATATATGTTTAGTATATGTGAAGGATCACGTATGTAATTCTTAAAAATAGATACATGGAAAAAATCATGGACATGAGAGATGTTAGGTGAAAGTAATAAGTAATAAGAAACCATCTATATTTATTGAAGAATATCAAAGGATCCAACATACCAAGGGATCTTATATCCTTTCTTCCAAAAATTTCGAACCTTATTCCATGGAGAAATTAATATAAGAATCTTCTCACTAACTTCAAATTTTAGATCATGTTGATGATTATCAGCATTAATTTTTATCAACATTAATCTATCATGACGTTCTATTTAATTTATATGACATTATCTTCCACTTAATCAACTAGCTCAGGTCCTAATAGTTTTCATTCCCCAAATTCATCTCAAAACCTTGTACTTCTATAGTTATTTTAATAGAATGATTCACAAGGAGACATATGAATGCTCGTGTGAAATCTATTATTGTAAGAAAACATAGCAAGATGAATGTGTTGATCATCACTACCTTTGAAATCTAAAGAGAAATATATAATAATATACTATAGGTTTTAAATTGTAATCTTAGACAAAAACAACTTTTTGAGGATGATACAAAGTTATGAAACTTAGTTCTGTATCGAGGAACTACTAAAGGGTTCACCAGAACATTGAGTTAGACCTCAGATCTTGATCAGACATAATTGAGTGTGATACTCTATAAAGCCTTAACACTTAGTTAATGTATATACTAGAAAGATGATATAGATATAATTCTCTATGATAACAATGAATGTGTGATTAATTTTTAAATAGATTAACTAAAACATATATACTATTATCCATTTATTCTTTTTGGGGAGTCCAAGGAAAAAATATGTGGTCATGTTTTCCCATTTCCATTATGGTATGAGTAGTAGTGGTAAAATCACCTTAAACATCTATCTCTCAAACACAACATACTCACATACCAAGAACTTAGATACAAACATGTATATATAACTCATCAGGTTATCCCATTATAAATACTCTTTCATGTATCCCAATAGTAGGTGTTATACCATTGTCATCCTTCAATTGAGGGTTCAAGCCCTGAGGCCTTTCTAGATGCGACAGGTTGTCACCCAAATGACGAGTTATCCTTTTTACAAAACAATATTAATCTAATTCTTAAAAAATTTCAAAATTTCAATAAAACATAATTACTAAAAAATCAAAGATAAGATAAAATCCAAAGGCTACTAATACCTTTAAGAATATGTTCATAAAACACAATCCTCCTCAAATAATGCTCTCACAAAAACATATACACAACCGAAGGATTTTATTCAAATAATTATCTTTCAAAATATCATTGATGTTGATAAAATCCCCTCACATTAAAATAAAAATGGGGTTTATCTTAATTTGATCTTATTATAATCCTTATACATATAAACACATGATGGTACCCATAACTCTGATGTCATTCTTGCACGGATTCAAATATCCTTCCAAATGAAAATTCTACATTTATTCTTTAGGTAATCACTTATCCTAGAAATAAAATTTTTCATTTGGGATAGTGGGATCACCCTTGCACAGATAGAATTTAAAATGGATTTTAATTATTCTATAATCCATATAGAGGGAGACAATCAATTCTCATAAACAGATCAAATTTTACTAACGGCTGAACAAAAATATATTCCTAAGGCTCATTTATACAAAATACAACATGAAATTCCCAACTCTATAGTGACAGATTTGTTTTACCTAATAATAATGATTAATTTTGTTAACATAATTGTATAATATTTGATATTTTATACTTCAATAGATGTTTTTGTGGCCTATTATCATTATTATCCCTCGAATTAGGTTATTCTTTCGCATAATTCTGAATGTTCTCAAACTTGAAGTACTGAAGTGAGGGCAGTGAATTATGTGGGGTTTTCCATCTATTATAATCATTAGAAGACTACTTCACATAATTTTAGAATTAATCCACTTGATGAAAATCCTTTTGAAAATTAATAAATTTAGTATTAACCTAAAATCAATTTCTATGATGTTTCCTTCCACACATAGAATATTATGGGATGATCGTCATGTTTTCTCATTAGTTTTTAGTGTTTCCATTGAATACCATGTTTATTTTCATATAAAGACCTCACGATTGATGGGTAAATATAACAACTTTTTCCATATTGATTGAACAACTAATGATTTATTCCAATCTCATGAAGTATCTTATGGATAACTCCCTTTTGAGACTTGGTTTTAAGACATCGAAGAATCAATCAAACTTACATTTAGGATGGATGATAAAACTAAAATAATAAATCACTAGTTTTTTAATATTTTCCTCATATTATTTAAAATAGTCCTCCATTTATCTATGTAACCTACCAAGGTAAAGATAGAAAAAATCACTTTGTATGGTCCACACATTGGATATAAAAAATATAATTTCAATAGTACTAATAAATTTTATAGAATCTAGTGGATCATCATAACTAATAAAAATTGTTGGTTGTTCACTCATGAAGGACTCAATAAAATTTTGTTCCCTCCATTTTCCATTTGTAATTTTATCCTAATTCATAGCATGGGAAATTTTTTTGAGCATACTAATAACATTTTCATTTATCCTTCCATAACATTTTGTTTTTTAAGTGGATGATAATTGAATTTTCCATTCCATTCAACATTAACAAGGTTATTTTAGGTTACATCCATTGACTAAAACCAAAAAAATATTGGGTAACCACATAATCTTGAAGAATAAACTATAGTATTCCAAAATAATGATTAATTAATTTCATCTAATGACACATTAGGATTAACCTTGGCTATTATTGGTCATTATTCAAATATATAATGATGGTTTATAAATACTTTGATAATTTCTAAAACATATCCCCTAGGTGTGTCAACTCAAGGGTTTAGTAGTGACCATTTTCATGCACTAGGTAATAGTCATATCAATTTCAATGTTCTCTTTTCTATGTTATTACTACTAGGAGAAACTTTTCATATCCCACATCCATGTTTACTATCCACAATTGGATGAAATTACATAGAAACCTCTCTATCCTTCCCCAAATTTCTAGGATATTTTCCTAAACATAGATTTATATGTATGGTTACCACTAAATTTATGTATCCTAATTTCTAATGGTATAACTAAACCTTGCTCTAATATGAACTGTAAAGCCCCAAACATCTCGTACATAGTTATTTCATCTTAATATATTGATATTCATTAAATAACACATGATACACACCATAATTGTGTTTTTACAGTTCCATTGGAAACATGGAATCATAATCAAATTCTTCATTGGGGAACTGCATCTTATCCCCCCAATTTCTTCATTTCTAGAACCCTTATGAGTGTTATCATATGAAAAAAAAATCATCATATCCTCGAGAATAAAACATAATAAAGGTTGAGTGTACATATCTAGTAAGGGTAAAAAATGAAGTTATAAATGATCGCATAATAATAACATGATCATATGGGTATTAGAAAATGATATTAAAATATTAAAACCATTACGTAAAAATAATATATCATAAATTGGAGTCATGGAATTTATATTTGAAGTTCATAAGACATAAATAATAATGGAATCAATGTACATAAGCCATGATAGCATAAAATTGTCATAATTCATAGAGTTTTGGTATTAACATCAAAATACTAAACCATATGTAAAGGCTACCCACGAAGACATTCATAACATGTTAGGCTTGGGATAACCACCCATATACCTGCTTAAGTATTGCGAGAACCTCATGTGCACCCTACTTTGGGAATGAGATATCCTCTAATTTACACTCTTAGCTCATATAGAATTAATAATTACCCAATATAATGATGGATATATAGGTCCCACACCTCACATAATCCATATATTATTTATTCCCCAATATCATAAAACATTCATCATATCACAGCTAGTGAAAAAATCGCTTTCTTAAACTTTTAATGACATCATAAAATATGGAAAATAAATAGGTTTCAAAAATATAATTTCATCAAAGATGATAAAATACATAAATAAAGAATATGTATGATATTATTTCATCATATCCCCATTAAAACATAAATTAACATCAAAGTATTTCATCTTAGATAAAAAATGATTTTCGAAGTTTATCTGTAACATTTCATGAGGGAAATAACCATTTCCCTTGGAATATCATTTTTTATAAAAATAATCATAAAAAATTTCGAACTAATTTTTGTTAAAATACCCTTTAAAACATATATAGTTTGCTTCATAAAAGCGTGCAGTCATGATGGATGTAAATTCCATTCATGTCATGCATATTAAAATAAACATTCCTTTTATATTTTCAATATAAGATAAACATTCCTTGTTTGGAAAATGATTTAATGTCTCCTATTAATTTATAAAAAATTAAAACAAGGTTAAAAATTTATTTGAATATTAATTTTTTAGTAGTAATAACAGTATTTAAAATAATATTTTTAAAAACATGCATATAGAAGAAAAAATATTATTAATTGATAATGAAAATAAAGTCAATTTTACTTAAAAACATATTTTCAACTCAAGTGTACTTAAAGTGGGGAAAATTAAAGTAACACATGAATTTTAGTGACATAATCATATCAGAAAAAAATTGATTAGTTTCTTGAGAGATAGGTCATAATATTTGAAAATAAAAAAAATAATCATAAACAATCTCGATAAATAGTGACATAATATAAAAAAACATTTACCACTTTGGTATCTTTTGAATAGTAAGTTACATGAAATAATAATAAATATATGGATATTTAGATCCCATAATTTCATGAGAATAATAATATAATAAATTAATGTGCATTATATATGCCACAAAAAAAAAATTAGTGGTGAATATGGAATGTGATTCACAGAAATAAAATTTAGAAGGAATTCTCATACCATAGTTTTCGACTTCATTCACACACGTGTGAACCTACTTTGTAAAAAATTCAGGTTTATTATAAATATATTATATAATAATAATTATATATGTCATATCATATATGATTTACTAATGACATTTTTTTATCCATTTAATAATAATTCCCTGCTAAAATTACCTTTTGGGTAACAACTACTTTATTTTTCATGTATGTTTTGATTTGGTATTTTTGATCCTTTTTTATTGATAATGGTTCCATTTTCTATATAATTTTAACCATGATATAAATATTATATATATTAATTTTATATTTATTTATAGTAATCGATAAATGTTATAGATATAATATGAAATATAGCATTCATGGGGACGGTAGACCATACGTAGACATGAATTATGTTTCAATTTTCTCAAGGGATGAAATGAAAAGAAGGTAAATAATATATTAATTTTTCAGAATCATTTTTATTACTTTTATATCATATATATTCATTAAATGTACCCTTATTACCTTCACTGTAATGTGTATGTGAAAAAATGAATCGTATCACTTCTCGAGGCGGTAGTCTGTCATACACATGAGTGACGTTATCATATTTCCAAGGAATGGAATATAAGAAAATATATGTGAAAATATAATTAATAAATTATATTAATATCATAAATACAATATATTAATATTAAATATATAATTATATCCATCCTTGAGCGGTGATGATGGAAAAATGTATAACATCAATTCGTGAGTTGGTAGTCCTCCATAAATGAGATCGAGGATTTCATTCCCCATTTAATATAATAGTAAATATATATTAGAAACTAACATAATGTAATGAAAAATAAGTATATTTTATATAATTATTATATTATATTATCATAGTTTAATAATATTTTTAGTATGTTGAAGAAGAAAAAAAACAAAACACATGTTCAATAATTTTACATCTTCTTCGGAGAAAATATTTAGATTTAAACCTAATGACATATTATGAGACATTATTTCTAAAAATAAGGCCTCTATGATTATTTAATATAACTAAGGAGGATATTTGGGTAGGTATATGGGGATCCAAATAATTTCTGATTTGTAAAGAGGATTATAGTGGAGGTGGCCTTTATAAGTAGGGGAGAGGACACAAATGGAATTTTTGAAAAGAATAAATTTTACCCACATTTTTCACATGCCAATAGGATCCAAAATAGGCCGTTGTGAATAATTTGAGGTTATAATTACTATATATGTCCATAAAATGTATTTTTTTTAAATTTTAAAGGTCATTTTACGCATTCTTGTTTCAGTTTACTCCAAGTAAATTGGTTTTAACCTTTACTGCAGTAATTAATTTTTTACTGTTCATTTTGACCAGGAATCAAGATAATATTATTATATAATAATAATTATGATGATAAAAAATATTGAATCCATTTTGATAGTTTATATTCACATGAATATTGTAATTTAATATAAAATTAAACCCATAGACGTAATGAAAAACTGGTTTTCCAAAGAGAAAATTTTCATAAGTATAAATATATTTAATGTAAACATTTGACATGAAATTAATCCCAACAACATAAATCAGATTAAAAAATATATAATTGAAATAATATTACTTTTAAAACTATACTATAAAAAAATTTACCTTATAAATTCTTTACTCAAAATGTTGTTTTAAATGAAAACCATTATTTTTGAAAATTCATGAAAAAAATTAATCTAATCAGAAAAAAGAAAAAATTCACAGAAAAATATTATTTATATATTGATTCCTAAAATACAGATAATTTTTTCAAATAATTTTTTTAAAAGTGTTACAAATTGATTATATTGTTTTCTTCACAAAAAGAAATAATAATCAATTTTTGAGAAAAATATATTTCTGAAGCATGTAAAGGCATTGACAAAAATTTGTTTCTTTTTTATATGTTTTATTTACATATACACATTATAATTAATTTTTATAAAGTGGTTATTACTATTCATATCACTAGGTTTAATGGATAGGTTACAATAATCATGTTTTAAAAATAATATTAATAGTATATCATGGTTTATTAAATCGTGTTGTTCCATATACCGTAATCTAAAGAAGAAATTAATTTTTTTTAATAATAAATTCATAAAAACTCAAGGTGTTACACATGATCATATAATCAGGTAGGTTATGAGAAATCATAGTTCCTCTAGATTATCTTTTGGAAGGAAATTAAATAATGGGTGAAACGAGACCATTCTTAGGAAGGTTTTTCTAAATTAGGGGTCCGTAGATTGTCCTTTGTTAGCTTGTTCTTAGTATTTTTGTTGTTTGAAACTTATATTGGGAACATTGGAAGATTTATATGAGTGTAAAGTTGAGTATTTCCATAAGATGGATCTCGTTAAATATATAACCATTCAAATATCCAAGAATCATAACTATTATGATTGGGACGATTCCATACCTAAATAGCCAAGTGCTGAGAGGAACACATAAGCATACTCATTTATTTGTGAAATATGAATATTGGATCACTAAATGGGTATGATGTAAGAATTACTAAGTTTTAGTAGGAAAAAATCATTAAAATTCTGTTATAAGAGGATATAAAACATGATACTTACCCATTGGTATTACCTTAGTATATAATATGGTATTATATTTGGAAATCATATTACAATCATTAATAGATGTAGCATATTTAATAATTATGAATTTGTATCTAGTTTTAAAAAATATTCTCAAATAGATGTATTTAAATAACATTATTGTGAACGTTATAGTGATCAATTTCATAATATCATACTCTTGTGTATTAGATACTTGGAGTGCATTACACATTTGTGATAATAAACACTGATTACTAGGAAGGTGGGAATTGGTGAAGTTCATGTCGGTAATGGAGAGGGAGTTTCACTACTAGAATTCTAGGTATTTGTGATGGGTTATTCGTGACGGGATCCCGTCGCAAATAATCTTTAGCTATGGGGTCCCATCGCAAATAGCCCGTTGTAGAAAACGGCGTTGCAAAAAATAATATTTGCGATGGGCAACTTCACCGTTGAAAATAAGTCTTTGATTGTATACTTTATATATATAATTTTTTTTGTGAAGGGCCCATAATCCCTTCAAAAATACATTTCTGAAAATATTTATTTATACTATTTGCGACGGGTCTGTCGCAAATACTTTTTGAGACAGACCCCAAATCCCATCGCAAATACTTTTTTAAATAAATTATTTAAGCTATTTGCGACGGGATCCCATCTCAACAGATCCCATTGCAAATAATAAATATATTTTTTAAAAAATAAATTTAGTAAAATTATTATTATTGACAAATTAATTTTCATATTATTAGAATAAAAAAATATATTAAAATTCTCAATATTCACAAAAAAATATAAAAAAATCATAAAATATTATTATTTCTATTATTAATATTATTAGTAAAATAAAATAACATTAAAAAAATGATACTGAAAAAATATCTTTAATAAATTTATGATTAATGAGTCAATAATATTAATTTCTTTAAAATAATAAAAAAATAATTTTTTTTAAAATTATCAAAAATCACAAAAAAAATCATAAAATATTAAAACATAAATTATGTAATATTCACACTAATATAAAATAAAGAAGCTGTAAATAGTTCATATTACAAAAAATGATAAATTCAAATGTTTTTAACATAAAAAAATCACCGGGGGTCATCTTCTGGAGGAGGTGGAGGAGCTGAAGGAGATGGTGGAGAAAACTCCATCCCCAAACTACAAGTTAAGAGGTGCATGTACTTCATCTGCTCTTGATGATGCTGCTGCCATCGACACATCTCCTCCTCGTACTGCTACTTCTGATGTTGCTGTTGCTGACACATCTCTTCTTGCTGCTTCTGAAAACACTCTATAATGTCATTCTGAGCTCGTAACTGCTCCAGATACTATGAGGCAGAAGATGATGCCTCTCTACAAGCTCCTCCTGAGCTAGATGCCAACATCACAACATTACCATAATATGTACTAGGAGTCACATGAGAGCTGATACCAACTACTCGGCCCTTCTAAAAGCCATAACGAGTCACCTGCATCCACGTTGCCTCGTCGAAATGATGGCCACTAGTTTGATCAGTCACCTCGTCCTGACCCTCAGCCTGTGTCTGAGAGGTTGCAGCCTCATATGACTCTTTAAATTCCAATTTGTAATTAAAATTTTTAAAATAGTATATGCAAATAATTGTCAACCTGAAAAAAAAATTAAGACTAACCACAATCCAACGGTGGTGATCACCTCTAATCTCTCCGGTGGCTGGATCATTGTACATCCTCCAGTAAACATCATACTCTGTAATATCAGGATACTTGACTGCCTATAAGAATATAAAATAAACTTTTTATATTTCAAGTTCTATAAAATAATTAAAAAAATACATACCAGATGCACTCTATGGCTACTAAATTTACGGCTACCGGCTCGATGTGTCACCTCATATCTCCCCCAGTTCTGCCGACCCATTGAAGACCTTATCTGAAATCCACAACCCAAATAGTGTGCACATAATCCATCCCAAACCTGAGATGAAATGTAATTTCATCGGTGGGCTCTACAAGACTCATCAAATACTATCTCCCCTTCTTTCTTAATCGCCTTCTTTCTCAAATTTTGCAAACAATATTGCAAACGCTCATGCATAGCCACCTCCCATGCTGCATTGATAGAGTCATGCATGATATCATTAATGGGATACCATAAATCCTACAAATAATTTATAATATCAAGTTATTAATAAACTAAATTTCAAAATAAATATTATTTATTTACATATCATCCAATGATTGTACATGTCGAGCTGCACATCAACGGGAATATGTTCCCAAGTGATCCATGGCTAAGAAAAATAAATGTTCAAGAGTGCACTCCCCTGTCCAATAGCTACATGCGCAAAACTATTAAAAAAGAATAAATAATCAATCAATTAGTATATATATAAATAAATTAATGAAAAATCTAACTAAAATATACAGTTTACCATACCTATATGTACGTGGATCAAAGCCATGTCATGGACGTCGCTTGGGGATAGGTTTACGAATCATCAGTCATGCAAGACCGCGCCCCCTATGCGTACCTCCTAAACCATCAGTAGGATGAGAGTCAGATGATCCCACATCCCCACCATCCAAAGGTAGCTCAGCCTCCTATAACTCATGAAATAGATCAGATTCCATTTAAAACACAAAATAACTATTTTTATAAGATAGTTAAAAATAACTATTATATAAAGATATATGATAGTTATGATCATAACCATCATTTAACCATGTTAATGTTGACTTTCATCATCATCTTCATCCAGAATTCCTTAAAAGTCAACTTCAGTTTCGCTATGATGTGATCCTCTCAAAGAAACTCCATGGTTCATTGTTTTTTTTTGATTCCCCATATGCACATGCATGAAATCAAAAACCATTCACCACATATGAATTATAAAATTTAACCATTTTGGATGGTGGGTTACTCAATATAAAAAATTCACTTATCAATTTTATCAGCATGTTGATACACCAGAAATTTTGTCATACAATTATCAATATATTAAATAGTAAACTGAATTGATATTAAACCATCAATAATTATTCTTTCCAGTTTATGAAACCATTGAGAAAAAAAATTTGTCAGCATTATTCAAGAGAAGCTGCTGTAATTTGTGGAAGTTGTTTCTTGAAATGATTATCATATAGCCTACAAATAAAATATTTTTACACACAGCAACATAAATTATAGAATAAGTGGTTGAGGAACTCATAGTAAAAATTCTGTCATTTCATCACCGTTGAGAAGAACATATGTATGAGTTATATGATGTCCATCGTCTAAAATACATCGTTCTTATACTCTACCGAAGAAAAGATTCAGATGATTAAAAACAGACAATTGATTATCCATTTCATCATTAAAATTTCCTTGCTTCCATCCAATGCAGTTTTTTAGGGATATTCATATTAAAAATAGTGAGATCAGAAAAAAGCAATTTCATCTTGAAAATAAGATTCTGCAATTGAGCCTTCAACTGATTCTTTGTTATGTACTTGTTTCTTCAATTTTTGCATGCATCTCTCGAATGGGAACATCCATCGAAATTGTACTGGAACTCCATATTTAGCTACATGTGGCAAATGTAATATCAGATGTTCCATTGAGTCAAAGAAAAAAGGTGGAAATATTTTTTCTAGTTTACATATAATTATTGCAAAATCTTCTTCCAATTTTTTTAGCGCATCATTGTATTTTGTCGCTGCACAAATGTCTAGAAAAAAAAGTTATATATCTTTTACTGAATCCCAAATCATATAATTAAACAAACCTCTAAATCCAATTGGCATATGTATTTCCATTATAACATGACAATCATAAATCGTTAATTCCGTAATATGACCATTCTTGACACATCTTCCCAAATTGGAAACATAGACATCTGAAGTCTCAAACCTACAATCCACTAACAAAATAATAAGTGACTCTCTTTGGATAGTTTATAAGCTGATTTTGGATTCATTAACCTCTGTGATCAGACCATTTCAAATAGTTCATGTTATGGTCGCCTGCAAATTTGGGCAAGATCTAATCGTGCTTTTATAGTATCTTTGGTCTTACCTGGTGTATCCAAAAATCTTTGAAATAAATTATCAAAATAGTTCTTCTCAATAATCATGACATCCAATATGTGGCAACCAACAAATCAGACCAAAATGGGAGATCCCAAAAAATGATTCATTTTATCAAATTATATTCTTTCCCAAAGCCATTAATTTTCTATTAGTTTAATATTGGCCCAAATGTGATGGGAGGTAATGAAAATACAACTGATTTTAACTATGTACCTGAGATCATTTTTAGAGGTTCATCCCTTTCAATTGTGCCTTTTCGGAAATGAGATTTTTTCCATCGAAAAGGATGACCAGTTGGAAGAAATCTGCGATGATAGTCAAAATTGCAAGGTTTTTTTCCATTGACGAGCATAAAAGATTTTTTGTATTTCATACAATAAGTAAATTATTTCAGACCGTGTGTATTCTATCCAGATAACATGCTATATTCCGTAAAGTCACTAATCATCTGCATCAATGCAGTTTTTAATGTGAAAATGTTTTTTGCAGCAACATCATATGTACAAACACCATTACTCCACAATGCATTTAAATCAACAAACAACGATTTCAATTAAACATCAATATTATTTTTCAGATGACCTGGGATTAATAAAGCTGAAAAGATATTGGGATCCTTCATCAACATCCATGGAGGTAGATTTTACGGAGTTATAAAGACATGCCAACATGAGTACTGACTACCATAAGAACCAAACAGACAGAAACCGTCAGTAGAAAGATCCAATCACACGTTTTGGGCATCTAAATCAAAATACAAATGCAGACGATCAAAATTTTTCCATGAATCACCATCAGATGGATGATTCATGCTTTTATTGGTTGAAATATTGGTTTTGTTCCATGACAACATTGAAACTGTGTTATGAGACATAAATAAACATTGCAGTCTGGGTGTAAGGGAGAAATATCTCAACTGTTTTATATCAATTGATCTAGAATTCCTTGTTTGAGCTTCTTTATTCCTCTATTGTCCATATGTGGGACAACTATCCAACGAATCATTTTCACCAGAATATAAGATGAAATCATTTTCACATGCATGAATATTCCGATAACTAAGGCCTAGATTACGATCCAACCTCTTTCTCTTATTGTAATTTACAAGCAATACATTTCCTTAAGGTAAGAGTTTTTTAAACCAAAAAAATACCTAATCGAAATTGTAATTTGAGAATTCATTATCTGATTTAATAGCCATAAAATTTTCAACCACTTCTAATTTTCTTACCTTGAAACCAAGATATAATGCATCCTCAGCAGGCCTCAACAACTCATAAATTTTTTATGGTGCCAAATCTATAGTTAAATCAATATAATTGTGAGTTTCAGTTTGTTGAAGAGATGGACCTGTAACATGATGTACTAAATTTTGGAACTGTGATGGATCCCGAATGAAGTTACTAGTATCATCTCTGGAACTGCGTTCACCATGTTGATACCAAAAAATATAATCTAGTTGAAAACCAAACCGCAAGAGATGTCCCCAACCTTGTCAAATGATTCAAACATTCTCTGATCACATTTTATACAAGGACACTTAATTCTGCCTTCTAAAACATATTCTGTTTTTGATGATGCAAAGGCTAAGAAATCTTTAACAACCTCAATATATATAGGATTTAAACCAGAACCATTTGGATTTCTACGTTGATTTATCCAAGCGCGGTCATCTAATAATGACTGATGTCGACTTCCTTGATCCATATTTTTCAGCAAAATATAAAATCATCGATGTTTTATAATAATTTCAAATTATAAAAACACTATCTGAAAAAAAAAATATTAATTACTACTACTTCTTAATAATTAACATTAATTAAGGGCGAAACTATTTCGAATGGAATGACGACTACTCTTTTGTCTGAAGTCTCATTTACATGCATCTTTCTCACACTGAAATCACAATGAAGAATGTGGTCAGAGGTATGATTATTCATTCTTGTATGCACGAGAATGAATATGCCTTACTCTGACTAGATTCTTCTTTGTGATTTCAGTGGGAGAAAGCTTCAAGTAAATGAGTTGTCAGAAAAAAGTTCGCCCTTTTTGTCGATGAATTGTCTACTTTTAGCTGTATCCGACTGAAAACACTATAAATATATGATCCTAATAATGCATATCTAATCTCATGCATATGATATTTAATATTCCTTTGTAGAAGCTCATTTTTTATAATGTTTTCAGTCGGTGAGAGATGAAAGGAGAAAAGTCATCGAGAAAAAGGAGTGTCATCAATCCACTAGAAATTGTGCCAAGTTCATAAAATTTATTAAAATATTTTAAAGTATCTTTCCAACTGTTCCTAACTAATTATTAGTATTTATTACTAATTATTGTTATTTATTACTAACCATTCCTACTTATTACTAAGCATTTCTATTTATTATTAACTATTCCTCTTTATTACTAAATATTACCATTTATTACTAACTATTACTATTTATTACTATTTATTACTATTTATTACTAATTATTAATAATTATTACTAATTATTCCTATTTATTACTAATTATTCATATTTATTACTAATTATTCATACTTATTACAAACTATTCATATTTATTAATAAAAATTCATATTTATTCCTAATTATTTTTATTTATTACTAATTATTATTATTTATTACTAACTATTACTATTTATTACTAACTATTACTATTTATTCCAATTTATTCATATTTATTCATATTTATTCACAATTATTCAAAACTATTTGTATTTATTTATAATTATTACTAATTATTTCTAATTATTACTATTTATTACTATTTATCACTAATTATTACTAATTATAACCAATTATTACTAAATATTACTAATTATTAGTAATTATTAATAATTATTACTAAATATTTTCAATTTATTAATAATTATTCCTATTTGTTACTAATTATTCCAAATTATTCCTAATTATTACTAATTATTCCTAATTATTACTAATTATTCCTAAGTATTCCTAATTATTCCTAATTATTACAATTTATTGGTATTTATTACTAATTATTTCTATTTATTACTAATTTTTGATATTTACATCTAATTATTGCTAATTATTTCTAATTATTTCTATTTATTGCTAATTATTTCTATGTATTCTTATTTTTTTCTAATTATTACTAATTATTCCTATTTATTACTATTTATTAATATTTATTCCTAATTATTACAAATTATTCATAATTATTACTAATTATTCCTAATTATTGCTATTTATTGCAATTTATTACTAAATATATCTATTTATGACTAATTATTTCTAATTATTTCTAATTATTTCTATTTAATAATAATTATTGCTGATTATTACTAATTATTGCTAATTATTCCAAATTATTTCTCGTTATTGCTAATTATTGCAATTTCTTTGTAATTATTTCTAAATATTCCTAATTATTCCTAATTATTGCTAATTATTAGTATTTATTCATAATTATTAGTAATTATTAGTATTTAATACTAATTATTATAATTTATTACTAATTATTATCAATTATTACTAAATATTATCAATTATTAGTAATTATTATCAATTATTAGTATTTATTACTAATTATTTTGATTTATTACTAATTATTTCTCTTCATTCATAATTATTTCTATTTATTCATAATTATTGCTAATTTTTGCAATTTATTGCTATTTATTCCTATTTATTGCTATTTATTACAAATTATTGCTATTTATTGCTAATTATTCCTATTTATTGCTAATTATTCCTATTTATTGCTAATTATTTGTATTTATTGGTAATTATTACTAATTATTCCTATTAATTATTAATTATTTATAATTATTCTTAATTATTACTTATTATTCCTATTTATTACAATTTATTAATAATTATTATAATTTATTTATAATTATTACAATTTTTACATATTATTTCAATTTATTAATTATTATTTCTAATTATTACTAATTGTTACTAATTATTACTAATTATTACTAATTATTACTAATTATTACTAATTATTACTAATTATTACTAATTATTACTAATTGTTACTAATTATATGTATTTATTACTAATTTTTACTAATTTTTACTAATTATTGCTAATTATTACTAATGATTACTAATGATTACAAATTATTACTAATTATTACTAATTATTACTAATTATTACTATATATTACTATATATTACTAATTATTACTAATTGTTACTAATTATCTTTATTTATTACTAATTATTAAAAATTATGACTAATTATTAGTGTTTATTAATAAATATTACTAATTATTACTAATTATTACAATTTATTAGTAATTATTACAGTTTATTACTAATTATTACAGTTTATTACTAATTATTACCATTTATTAGTAATTATATCAATTTATTACTAATTATTAAAAATTATTACTAATTATTAGTAATTATTACAATTTATTAGCAATTATTACAATTTATTACTAATTATTACAATTTTTTACAAAATATTACAATTTATTACAATTTATTTCGATTAAATAGTAATTATTACAATTTATTACTGATTAATGCAATTTATTACTAATTATTACAATTTATTACAAATGAATACAATTTATTTTTATTTACTACTCATTATTACATTTACTACTCATTATTACAATTTATTACTAATTATTACAATTTTTTACTAGTTATTACAATTTATTACTAATTATTACAATTTATTATTAATTATTACAATTTATTACTAATTATTACAATTTATTACTAATTATTACTATTTATTACTAATTATTACAATTTATTACTAATTATTACTATTTATTACTATTTATTACAATTTATTACTCATTATTACTATTTGTTACTCATTATTACTATTTATAACTATTTGTTGATAATTATTTGTATTTATTACTAATTATTAGTATTTGTTATTATTTTTTACCAATTATATTAAATTACTACAAATTAATTATAAAAATTACTAATTATCGTTAATAATTTTTAATTACTACTAATTATTAAAAATTAGTACTAAAATTTCAATTTATTAGTACAAAAAATATTAATGACAAAACAATTTAAATTTAATTTAATTACAACTAATCAACAATAATAAAAATTTACATAAAAGTGAAATAAATAATAAATGAAATAAAACATAAATACCTTTAAACTTGATTTTCTATTGATGTAGATGACTTCACAAATTCGTCTTGAACAAAAAAATTAACTTAGAAAAATTTTCCCTTTAAATTCAGAGTTTAGAGAGTAATAAAATCTAAGAATTGAGAGGAATGAGACGAAAAACTGATGGGGGTATATATAGGTCTGATTATTTGTGACGAGACTATTTGCGACAGGCTACCCGTCGCAAATAATATCTATTGCGATGAGACCCGTCGCAAATACCTACGCCTGCATTAATTACTGTCGGTGGTTAAAAAGTTATTTGTGACGGGTCCAGTTGCAAATAGTCCCCACGGACAAACCTTTTGCGAAGAGAAGACATCCCATCGCAAAAAGCTATTAACCGCTACCAGGTATTTGCGACGAGCCCCATCGCAAATTACCTTCGCGCGGTTTGGTGTGGTACCCATGCCAAGCCTTTTGCGATGGGACACCAAATCCCGTCGCAAATAATCAGTTATTTTTTACGGGTCCATACCCCCGTCGCAAATAACCTCTTGGACTGACTTTTTGAGACAGGATTTATTCCCGTCGCAAAAAGTCCTTCGCAAGAAGCCTTTTTTCCCGTAGTGTTTATTCATTGGAATTTATCAGATATTATATTTATCTACCATGTGGATTAGTCATAGAATTGTGGAATTGTTATTATGTTCCATCCATAACCATAAATTTTATTTTTTATCTTCTTTGGAGATAATGGGGTTTTTATCCTTTATTAAGAAGATGAGTTATTATATATATAAGAAATAAATGTTTTATTTTATTGGTACTGTGATAAATTGTTTATTAATTATATATATGTCTAATACCATTTATAACATTAAAAATAAAAATTTTAATGTTGATTCTAATCTCATTTATCTTTATCATTGTCCCAATGGAAACAAAAATGAGAAACACATTCAAGGACTCTATAAAGATAGAATTTTTATGCATTCAATTATGAATCTTCAAAGAAATGTTAATTTTGATTAATAGAAAAAAGACTAATAAACATTTTTGTTGAAAAGGTGAAAGGGTTAGGTGATTGTATAATCTCATGCATAGTGTTGTACTTGTACCTATTGGAACACACGTAATGGTGTTTTTAGGTACTTAGCTACCTTTATTGATGACTTTAGTTAGCATGGCTATATGTTTCTGATGAATTAAAAGTATGAAACATTTTAGAAATTAATAGCTTTATAATGATTTATATAATCAATTGGGAAATAGTATTAATATCCTTTGATTATAATGAGGGTGCGAATAATTGATCCAAGAATTCAATGGTCATCTGAGGAATCATGGGAGTATTCATAACTAACCCATTCCAGAACACCAAAACTAAATGTTGGGTCTAAAATAAAGAACTATACCTCATTATTGATGGCCAAATAATATATAAGTCAATGAGATCATCTAATTATATTCCTGTTTTGTGATGTGGAGAATGATTTTTTATTACTAAACCAAGCTCCCTGTAAAGATATCATAAAGACACCAAATGAGATATGGACTGGTAAAGACCATGTTATGTATTTTATGAGGATTTGGGGCCATGAAGAATATATGTCGAATTTTGATTCATCTAATATTTAACTAATTTTGAAAAATTATTATTTTTTGGTTATCCTAAGAAAAATAAGTGATGTTATTCATATAACCACACATAGCACATAATGTTTGCGGCTTGATTTTAAAGATTTATTGAGAATGAATTTATCAATTAAGGAGTTATTAGGTAGACTATTTATCTTATGGAAGTTTAAGACCATCAAGTACGAAATGATCCCATGATAGAGATTGAGATGGTACTATAAAGAGTTGTGGAAGAAGAACTAATTCATTTTAAAAATTAACCTCAATGGTCTAGTAGGAATCATAAAAAATATGATAGATATGATTTTATTATTTCTAATAATAAGTAATTAATGTTCATAAGACACAATATAGCTTCCTACCAAACCGTTATTGAGAATTCTGATTATGAGAAATGGTTAAAACACATGGAATCTGAAATATACTACATATACAATAGTTATGTTAAGAATTTGGTTCATCCGCTTAAAGGAGTGAGACCCATTAGGTGAAAGTGGGGTTTCAAAAATAAAATCAACATTAATGGGAAAGTGTCTATCCATAAATCACAACTAATTGAAAAAGGTTAAAAAAATCATTGTGTTGACTTTGAATTAATATTTTCTCGCATTGTGGTGATAAATTCCATTTGGATTTTTATTTCCATATTAACTTATTATGATTGTGATATCTATCATATGGATGAAAAATCAATTTTTTAATGTTCATTTAATCACAAACATGTATATGATCCAAACCAGTTTTTTTGAAGTTCCAGATGATATTTCTATGTTATAAAAAATTAAATTATCCATTTATGGATTTAATAAATATTCTCTAAGTTGTAATTTTTCATTTTATGATTCCATCTGAGAGTTTAACATAAAAAAACACAGATGATTCCTAATTATATTAGTATATTAGTGGGATTATATTAGGGTTTATGATTCTGTATGGGTATTAAATACTATTTATGAAAAATATTATCTTGAATCATTTGTTTTTGAGGATGTGGATTTCTAAATTCATCTCTATGAAATACATTTGGGAAACAACATAAATGGAAAGTAGTTTACCATGAATAACTCAATGGTGGGGTATTTAAATATATTAAATGGAATTAATCTATGTATGATTTAGGATCTTTAAAATTAGTTATAAAAGATTGAAAAAATTTCATACATGCCCTCCATAGGCTCTATCATGTATGCCAGGTTGTATATATGACATCGTGCCCCATATACTCTCAAAATAACCCTAAGATACCAATCAAATCCCTATAAGAGTTAGTAGATTACTGTGGAGAACATTATTATGCATATGAGAAGGACTGAAGTTATGTTCTTGATATTTGGAGGAGTGGATAAACATTGTAGAAAAGGACACACAGATTTGTGTCTTTAATAAAAAAATATGATATGAAATATAAAATATATATTTATTTTCCATTATAGTATATCTATAAAGAGTTACAAACAATAAAGTATATGGGATATGACAGTAGTGGTAGAGTATATCACAACATCAAATGCTGTAAGGATATCAATTTGGATCAATAATTTCAATTATGAAATTAAGGAGGGTCCTAAAATTCAAAGAGAAATCTAGATTTACTTTGAAAATATTGGATTTATCAATATGGATAAGAAATACACGTTTCCATAAACAACCAGACACATACATAAAAAATAACATCTCATAAAGAATATTATTGAGAGGTGAGATATAGAAATTAGTTGGGTGGATATAGAGGTCAATGTATCAAATCAATTGATGAATAAAATTATGGAAAAATAAAATTCGGGTCATGTTCAGTCTTTCAATATTTCATACATGAGATATTTTTGTAATGGAAATATGATATATCATGTTTTAATAATAATGGTAACCTCCATTTATCATTTATCCATGTGTGCTTAATTTTAATTTACCTGAATTGTTGAATGATAATATCCCTTCAAGTTATAAAATTTTAGTTGTCCCTAATCAATGATCATCATGTGATATAATGGTTTTTACGATATGCTAAAATTATCATGAATAGAATATTATAGTCATTACAAGGGGTTTATATGAGATTTAAATAATAGATAGGTGAGAAAATATGTAGAGATTTATTACATGGACAAACTTACCAATGTATATCCCATGTAATTTTATACAATCATTAATATACATAGGGGTGTATGAAAACTTTCAATCCTTATAACATAAGATTGGTCAGATATATATATTTATAAACCTCATACTTTGATACATTTCTTATATAATTCAAAATCCATTTTTCTAATAACAGGGTGTTTGGGTATGTCTCTAATCGTGTCCTTGGTTGGTGAAAATCCAAATTGGAATTTTTTAACTTATATTTTGAGTAATTACATATTGTCTTTGATTGAATTATACTATGGAATTGTATTGACATGTTTAGTTAGGTCACATATGATGTGCTTAACTACTTATATGAGATACATGTTATGTTCTCATCTGTTAGATAAATGTCACATTTATTCTTAGACCTAATCTCTCTATTTCTATGAATAAAGAAAATATGCATTTACCTACACTAGATTGATATGTTCCATGTATATTAGTCATATAATGTCCCAGAAAATTGGATTATATAGTTATAAATTTGATGTATATGATACATTATATAGTAAACATGGTTGAATAGTTATGTGATTATGATTGATATAGTTCACACCAGACAATGTTTTGTAGGCTGATTATCAATGATGACTTTCCACAGGCCTCTCTTTTCATACATCTATGAAATATGGATTTCATATTTTTTATATCAATTCTAATAAGGGACATAGGGTTACACCATTAAAACTCTATGAAAGGATTAAATTTTGGAGAATATGTTTGTTCCAATGTGATGTGAGTACGATAAAACCATATCTAAAAATAGTTTTATATGGACCCACAAATAGTTGTAATTTTTTTCCTAACATTATTATGGTATTATATTAAAAGTGGTATATTGTTATTTGTGCACTAGAATATTCAGGTGAATTAATTAAATTAAAGTGAATATATCTTCTCATATGCATTCTTTAGTTATAATACATTATGAATGGAGTAAATGGAATCCATTAAGATTGTATTTAGTGGATTACAATCATTGAAAGAATTAAATTAATAATTAATATTGGAATAAACATATGTTGATACAGTGAATACGGAGAACAACTTTCATTAAAATAAATTCATCTTGGATTGATAAATAAAGGGATGAGAGCCCTCCTGTTGGATATGAAAAATTATGTGTATGCCTTATTCTTCTCTCTTACTCCAAAACATATTTTATCACTAAGTAAAGGCCCAGACACCCCTTATACATTTCATATATCATAAATAAATATCCTATGATTCTTTGGCCAAATTAATCTCTTCAAGGCAAGAGGCTTTTGTTTTCTTGTTTCATGATCTTCATCTAACGTGTGTTAGATAATAAAATATGGATTCATATCATTTGGAATGCATGTTGTGTTCCTTAATTAAATTATACGTGTTTATTTTTCATGGAACTATCACAAGTATATAGGTCTTATTCAACCATCATGTTCATAATATGAACCCCTAAAACCAATCTTTTTTCATGTGAGAAGTTCCAAGATCAGTTTTAGGCCATGTTTATTTTGTTGTCCAAAATATTGGCTTTTCATATTGATATTTTTAATCTCTTTTGGGGAACTAAAATGTGAGGGGGGTTCATATACCTACACGAGAACCATATAAGATATACATTATACCTTCATCCATATGACGAGGCTAGGGAGAGTCCTCTTGAGGAGGCTTTTCAAATACAGATCTCGCACTGAATCACTATATTATTTTTTACAATATATGTCGATGTGATGGAAAGGTTATAGTTTTCTGGTTGGATGTTGGATAATATTGTATCATCATAGGAGTAGATTCTTCATGACACTCCATAAAAAAACTACAGCTTTAAGTTCCTAGTTTCCTAGTCAGCAAAAGGATGAGATAATAGGGAATATGTTCTAGCCATATTCATCCCATTTCACAAAGGATTCATATTCATATACCCAATCCATTTTATTGGGCATGGTTTATTATTATTATGAATTTTGTGTTCATAATATGTTTGAGAGACTGAGTTTCCTTGGTAGCCACCATGGAGTAGGTTAGCCTATTTTAGCTAAGCTATTACAGTGATATCCTCTAAGGTAATAAAAAAAGTTTGTCTCAATATATTCTGATCAATATAGAGGGGGTGAGGTGGGAAGAGGATAAACCTATGATTCTCCACTTCTGTTAGGATAACAAGAAGATGATGACTATATAGGTGGTCTCCATAAATTCCAAATAGGTTTTTGAGTATGTTTTGGTCAAGTGCATGCCTTAGAGTTTCTATCATTAGGAAATATTGATGTATTTTGAGGCATTATCTACATATATTCTACATGGGTATATGATTTAATTTATTTTAGAGATACAATCTCCTTTAATGCACCCTCCCTAGTCCCATCTCAAAGACATGATGTATATATAATGCTAGTGACCATGGAATTTACTATGCCAGTTGGAGGTTTAGATAGCATGAATGATGTGTGTATATATTATGAGTTGATAGGGAAACATTTATCCTAGAGAGATTTACAATTTTTGTAGATATAACTATATGAAATCATCCTCAACATGAATCAGTTGTATTCGGTATAGGATATTGTTTATTTCTTTTCTGAGGTGAGTTTTACTCCATGCTTATTCTAGAGATCATGCCGTATTTTATTATGAATGAAACCCTCATATAGGTCAAAGGAATATTGAGTCCCCACCTTCCATGATGGACAATATGATGTTGATCTCTGTAAAGGTTAACCTGATGGTGCTCACCAAGGTTATTTCCCAGAAACCTGAAATATTTACTAAACAAATTATGACACTACCCACTCAACATGATATTTATTTCTTGAATGAATAATAACTAGGTGGTACTCAAATATCATAGTATCTTTATAGCATACTACCTTTTAATTTGTGGAAGCTACAAATTCACACTGATAATATTCTATAAAAAAGAATTATTTATCTTTTTGTGTCACCATGGGGTGGTCCAATTCTATTTACAAAGAAATCAGATGGTGTTTTTTGGATGTTTCTCAATTATCTTATCTTGTATCATGAAATAGTGAATAACCACAATCATATCCCATATATTGATGGTATTTTTATTCTTTTAAGTGAGATAGCTAGTTCCAATATATCAACATGCCATCAGGATATCAATAGATGGAGTTAATGGATGGGGATATCCCAAAGGATACATTCAGATGAATTTATTGAAATTATGTTTTTTTGTACTGAATTATAGTGTTACGAATTTTCTATCTAAATTTATGGGGCAGAATAATTTGGTGTTCCATGAATTTTAATACCCTCTCATAGTTTTTCTTATTGATGATGTCCCAGCATATTTAATGTTTGGGGATGAGCATGAAAAACAACTGTGAGATATTTTTGGAGTTCTTAGGAATATTCAAATATTTTAGAAGCTACCAATATAAAATTTCAAGGTATTAAAGACCCATTTAGAGGTATATTTTTTTGTCATGGATTAGTAATGGATCCTTTGAATATTGAGGATGTTTTTTCTTGTAAATCCATTAATAATGTTGTAGAGGTGAAAGGATTCCATTCTCTTGGTCTGTAATATAGGGGTTTGTTTACAACTTCTCATAGATTGTTACTCCTATGATAACTTTGACTCAAAAGGATTTGGAATTTGGGTGTACTAAATAGTCTTAGGCTATATTCAACTATTTTAAGGAGAAGCAGTTTAGTGATCTTTTACATTGTTTTAAAAAGGAGGTCATGGAATTCATGGATTAATGTGATACATAATATCATGGATTGGTATTTTTCTTTATGAAACAATGAGCGGTAATCTATTATGGGTCTCACCATTTATCAACTCATTAAAATAAATATTCAACCCAATATTATTGGAATGTTGTTGTAGTGTTTTCTATAAATAGTTTGTGGAATTAAATCACTTATGAGTACTTTATGGTCCTTACAAATAATAATATTTTGAGGTACATATTCTATTAGAAATGTTTATGTTTTGGGTATAGATAATGGATGGAATTATTATAGTATTATGAATTATTGATTTATTATACACTAGTTAAATAGAATTTCTTGAGTGATTCCCTGATTATGAAGTCACATAGTGGTGTTTTCCATGAGTCTAGAGTCTCTTGTAAGGTTTTGGAAGTTTGACTATGATAAAATTAATATGGAATAAGTTTATATTATAGGGTGTCCTTATTAGTTATTGTTTTAGTCATCTTTGGTGTAGTATGTGGATAAGTCCTAGTTGGGACTTCATGAGGAAGATGCCTAATTACTTATAGTTTTATATGGTGATTCCCATGAGATATGGTTTAAGTATTATCAACATTGAGTTTTGTTTTATGGTAGGATCTTCATTCCTTAGAGTTTATTGACATGGTTCACTTTGAGTTTAAAAATTCACCTATGTTGGAAAATAAAATCATGGAAAATTTGTATCCTGACTTGATAGATAAATTGTGGTGTCCTGATATGAAGATATTGGTTTTATATTTTTTTATCTTACTGTTTGTATTTCTAGTGGGTGAAGGATGATCATTGTGTTCTTGGTGAGTTCCTTCAAGTTCTCGATATTCTCCATTGTAAGTGGGAGGACATCTTGATGGACAAAATCAATAGTTTTCCTCAATCTCAAGAGACTTTGACACTATATGGTTGATCATGGACCACATGAATAAGTTTTATCTCTTTGTAACAATTACAGAGCCGATGTTACTGATGGTTATATCATGGAAGTATGTAGTGAAGGTGGGGATAATTCATGGGGTTTTAAAGATTATCATATGTGATAATGATCCCCATCCCACATATAGGGTTTTAATAGGTCTCTACTAAACTTTTGGATCTCATGTATTCCTTAGCACTATTTTTCATCCATATATGGACCGGTAGAGAGATAAAATTATCCATATTAAAAAGTACATGTTATGAACATATTTTCCAGATTTTGGAGGCTTGTTATAGAGTCACCAACCCTTATCGTAGTTCCCTTACAATAAAAAATTATCACATTTTCATTGGTATGAAAATGTTCAAAGCACTCTGTAGATGACCTTTCTAATCTCCATTTTCATAGACTAAGGATAAATATTCATCAATTATCACACCTAAAATGGGTTATATCATGATACAGATGGTTTTGGTCTTATATGAGGAGATGAAGGAAGTTAATATCATTAAAATACCTATGATGATTATAGGTGGTGGACTATATAGTTCAAAATTAGAGAGTACTTGTTCTTGAAGGTGTAGGGAAAATCCCATTAGAGAGTGTTTTGGTGTTTGTTTGCTAAATATTTAGTGAATGGGATCTTTAATGTAGTATCTCTTTATGTTTGGAGTCTATTCGTTGATGTTTATAATATATATGGATGTATTTTTTATGAATTTGGTTCAATATGGAATTCTATCAATTTTTATAAAATTAGAAAAGTCCCCATATACTCAAATTTTTCTATGCGAGGATGCTTAGGTAAGTGAATCAATGATGTAAGGTAATTCATCAACATTAGGGAACACAGCTACGTAAAGAGTTACATACTCATATTTTATAGGGATCTGCATATGTAATTTCTCTAAGGAATCCAAGTAAGGATTTTGAATGATACAACATAATAGAATTTTTCATGGGATCCATGTAGTTATTTTTCCAGAGGCAGTAGAAATGTATGATATTTGGTGTCATGGATTCATTGGAACTTGGTGTCATAGAGAATCTTATGAATTTTATGAATATTCAAATATGATTACTATTTCATGATGAAAATCTATCTTATATTCAAGTTATGTTCAAGAAAACATAACTTGATTTTTTAATGATGTTTAAGGATGATTTTTTGGAACCAAGAGGCCATATAGATTATCATTTGAAGTGCGATGGATGATGTTAAGAGTGATACAAAAATTTGTGAGATAATTTATTTTACATCATATCATAAGAAATTTTGAAGAAAAATGGTTAATATTTTGTGTGCTTTCAATTTTAAGAGAATTTTGGGCATTAAAGTGGGCCAAAAATGTGAAACAATATTTTTTTTGTGAAATATATGAAATATATTTCTCACAAAAATAATAATAGTTCTATATCTTACATGAAAAATAAAGAGAATAAAACCCTATTATTAAATATTTTTATAGTCAATAATCAATTGAAATGGAGGGGAGTGACCACAGCCATGATAAAAAAAGGTGATGTATTTTTCCAAGCTGATGGTTGTAAGTTTAAGGATGATGGAGAAGAAAAAGAGGTTTTCTAGGATTCTTACTCACTACAAGTTTGTACGGATATCATCAAACTAAAGAAGGTGTAGTAAACTGATACACCTTTACAGGTGTAACATTCCATTATAGTTCATGCTGAAGATTTTTGTTTTAGGGGGTGGCATTGTAATATTTTGGTATATTATTGTGATTTCTTGTGTTTGTGGTTGAAAACAATGAGGGTTACTACAGACTAATTCAACAAGGTAGACAAATAATAGTGATATTTAGTGTCTCAAGTGAATATATGGATTTTCATGCATGGTGAACTCATTAAAATTTCCCACTAATCACTTTACTACCTTTAAATATTTTCATACAAATTGAAAAGTTAAGATAATTGTTCCAAATAACTATCAAACAAGATCATGATACGGGTTAGACATTAGATTTTCCCATACACTAATTCACATCCTTCTTTGGGTACAAACATTTTCTAGGGTATATGAAATGGTATGAATAGAGTGTATAATATGTATTTAATATTGTTGAGCCCATTTTAGTAGTTTTAAACCATAAAGGTACTCATATCATTGAAGATAATAGCTTCCAATGTTGGGAAAACCAAATATTTTTTATCAGTGTGGATGAATGTGTTTATGTTTTCCATCTGAAAATATCACAACCAACATGTATAATTGGGATTTAATTATAAAATAACATATATATCTATATGTATTTTCCTAGTAAATTAATGATTAATGGTGGCTTTAGAAAAACCTATATACACAAAAGTGAAGGCATCAAATGCATTCCATGTTATGTTGGAAAAGATTCTGAATATTCAAAAAGAATACTCAATAGTTTGGTAATAGTAGTTGGTTTTGTTGAATAAATATTAATATTTGAGAATGATGTTGAGTGATTCAGTTGATTCATTTATTAACAGGATGAATATTCTTCATAAATAAATTCAAGGTCTAATAGAAATCATTAAAAATGAAAAAGTTGTTAAAATAACTCTAAAATTATTAGCACTATTATTTAATAAAAAATATTTGATTCATAAATATAGATACCTTTAAGTTGTGTTGTTGGGTAGAATTAAAAACACACTAGTCTAATATGAAACTAAAATCAATGAAAATGATTCTATTCCAAAAGAACATTATCAATATATATCATTCAAGGATATAAATAAACTCTCGTTCAAAGAAGAATCAGAGGTTGAATTAGTTGATGATATGATGTCATTTATATGCTCAAATCTCAAAAGGGGAAATAGAAATTCAATGTGAATATACCCGTAACTTATTTGAAATATGGAAAATATATGAAACAATTTTCTATGTGTCTAATGAAATTCTAGGATGATAATGAAGAATAAGATCCTATAAATAGACCTTCCAAATATCTTAAGGGAAACAAAAAAGTAAAGTGAAAAATATTTTGGAAAAAAAATTATATCCAAGGAAGATGGGGACTCAGAGGAATCTCTAGTAGAGGAGGCCAGAGACTATAAATTCATTAAGGAGGAAGAGCAAATGGTAATTATAGACAAACAACAAGAGGAATGAAGTGATGAAGAAAAGGTTAAAATTTAGGGATGAGTTATTCTTAATGTTGATAATGAGACATACCTTGAACAAATTTATATCTAGAGAATAAAAAAGGATAATGGTGCAGTACATGACTCAAGGAAATATATTCATTAAAAAAGATTATAGTTTATAACTGAATGTAGAGGTGGAAAAAATAAAATTAAGAAATTCTAAAAAGTTAGAAAAGGAAGCAGAATTGCAACTCCAAATCGTAGAATAAAATAGATTACATATGGGTTGAAAATTTTTTTAAAATAAATTATCAAAATATTTGAATATATTCAATAAGAATTCATTACAAGATAATGGAGGTGTGAAGTTCAATAAAGGATCTCCTCTCCATGTATGGTCTCGAAGAGAAAAAGTGCACTAAACACTATGAAAGTGGAGGGGGGGTACTCATTGAAGATGTTTTTTATATTTCATGGGTGTATCAATTTGTTGAACAATGAAAATTATATATTGGTGTTATACATAAGAATAAATAAGAAATAGTTTTTGGAAAACCACAAGCTCCCACTCCTCAAAAGAAAGTTATTTTACAATAACCCTCAAGAGACCAAAATATGTGTTTCTATAGTAATATAATAAAATATTAGGACACCAAAAAATTTGATTAATTATTGTAGGATGCTGAGGAATACTCAATATGTCTTCCCCATATCTAAGAATCTTTTTAATAATTACGGAATTTGAAATCTAATAAGAATAATTTCATATCCAAAAATTTGTTTTAATGAATATTTTTTTATTGTGATGGTTTTAGGTATAAGGAAGTAAATTTTTCAACAATTGCATAGAAAAACATGGTAAAGGTGACATAAAGATTTATTCTGAAGAAAAAAAGGCACCTCTATAAATAGGCTAAAAATGAAAACAAACTTGCAGTCATACAGGTTAAAGAATAATAGTCAGACGTCCTGGACCTGGGTTCAAGAGGGAGGTGTCCCGAGCCCGGTTGTCCGCATGGTATCAAGTACATCTCCCCGAAATCCAAAGGAAAAATATTAGTAGGGAGGGCCTAGGTTGTGTCTTCGGGGAGTCTATTCCTACATAACCATGGTATCATAGGAGTACAATCAATAGATAACTTAAATACGTAGTACAAAAGAGAATATTTGGTGGAAATAGACACTAAAATGACTAGAACAATAACCCTCCATAGTGGAAACTATCATGAATAACCAAGAACTGAATAATAATAAAATTCAATAAAATGAATCATATGCAATGAGTTATAATATCATTTATTTTGAAAATATGAATACATAGATACAAGAAGCATGAAATACATTTTATACAAGATAAGCAAAAGGTACAAAAAGGATAAAATTCAATCCATGAATCCTGAGCTCTAGCCTAGTCATCTACTACCAAACTCCTATCCTGTGTCATGTAATAAAATTGAAATCTATATGATGAAACTTCCCCTTATCTACACATGTAATCATGCGGTCTTTTTGAGTACCATAGTATGACCAGAGATGGATTGATATATATATCAGTAGGTCACCACCAACAGTGTCTATAAATATCCATTCAGTGTATATAACATGTAAGTATGAAGATATAATAAATTTTAAATCATTCATTGTAACTATAAATGGGTTATCTTATATTCCTGATGGAAACTAGGCTAACACTACCTGTTTCAGCCCATATCGGAATATCATTGTAGAATTATCCAGGGACTCAATGCCCAATATCACATTTACATGGGATGTTATGCCCAGTATCACAGTAGTATACGAGATTACATGACTAGTATAATAGTTATAAGGGATTGGATTCCCCATATCCCATTATAGGGATTTCTTTCCTGGTATTACAATAGTATAGGTTACCCCATGCATTATATCATAGTAATAAGGGATTCTATTCTTAGTTTAATATTATTGGTATTCCATTCTTGGTATAATGTATAGGTATTCCATTACTAGATTCACAGTTAGGTTCTACATGCTTATATATTATAATAAGTTATTTCATGCCTGTATATTATTAGAAGGGATTTTATGCCTATATTATGTCACTAGGGACGTCATAACCATATATAATTACAATGGATGTCATGCCCATTTAATATAAAGTAGACGTGACACAATTCTAATATATAAAACATGTGTTTCGAGGCCATCATCCTCACATAATTTTTAAAGTTGTTATTTGTGCCCATAAAAATATACTAATAATAACCATTTTCTTTAATACGAGCATAGGAACAATTCATAATTCATTTAAATTTAATAATGAAATGTGTGTTACCAGTTTCTTATTTAAGAATGTGATGTGGGATCTCCACTCACTTCAATTAAATTAATTAAAAAATTTCAGTTCACAAGTCATTCTATACCACTTCCTTTAATCAATATTAAAATAGTATCACCATTTAGAATTAAAATTAAACACTCAAATTGGTTCCCTGGATATATACTCATTGAAGAAAATTAGGTATGTAAGAGGGTACACATTAAGGGATGGATCCCTATGTGGTTGAAAACTCAATATGAATTTTGGTTCTAACAAGTCATTTGGCTCCTAAAGAGGTAACTAATTCCAAGCATATATAATATAGTGTAAATACATGGTGAAGCCAACATATGGTACATATCACATATTATAAAACAATTAGACCTGAAGGGATAATTATTAGACCCCTAACTCATTAATTTACAACTCACATCATACATTATCAGCCTTTTCTCCAACCAAGATTTATATAAATTTGATGAAAGGATGAACACCTTGAAAAATTGGGAATGTGAGTCTTCACCTTGATAAATAAATAGAGATAAATAAAAAAGAAAATGGAATATAATGAATGAAGAACATTCTAGTGGATATCTACTGACAAATACTTAAGCTAACTCTTACACTAGATTATAGAGTTATCAAAAGGCCTGGCTTGATGGTGGGAGAATATAAAATGGAAGAGAAACCCAATTTCAATGGGAGAATAATGAAAAATAATGAATTCGTTTTAAATTATAACTCATTAAGGTAAAAATTTTCATTTTACACAATATAATTGGGTTTCATGGTTTGGCCACATTGTTGTCCAAACCATGTTCCAACCATGTGACCTTCCCTGGTCCAGGGGGTACCTCATACGGTTAATGCACACAATTTGACTAACCATGAGATATGCCTTTGATAAAAACTTTTGGTGCTCCTGCATGTAAATTAACTCCAGGATTCTTGGTTTCTCAAACTGTGCACATCTGGAGAGAGGGATTGACCACCTCACATGGACCTACCAAACGATGTAGCTTGGGTCACACGATTTCTACTAACTGTGAGGCCTAGCTATGTTTCTATATAAGTTGGGTTCTGAGACTTGAGCAGGCCCCAAACACCCCTCAAAACAACCATGAATTCATCATGCTTTCATATTAAATAAAAATAGTAATACAGAAATTAAAAGGATTTGTACTAGATAAATGAAATCTAGGATCTTACCATCTTCCCCCTTAAACGAACTCATCCCCATGTCCACCTTCCATTGGAGAAAAATATCATCTTCGAAAAATTTATCCCAATAAGCACGCACATTTGCCTCTTTCTCCCATGTCTTATCATGTACCCGACTATGCTTCCAAAAAACCCATACTAAAGGGATAAACATCCTCAGAGAGCCTTTTGATATGATGAAAATTATTATATGATACTACTCAATAGAGTCTTCAACATCTAGATCAATATCTTTCAAATCAAAATCATGAGACAAGTCAACATGATATCGGTGATGTTGTAAAACATGGAAGATGTTTTGCATGAAATGGTACCTTTATGGTAAAATTAACAAATATTCTACCTTCCTGACTCTCTTCATAATCTCAAATGGCCCAAAAGTGCGGAAACAACGTCCCTTGACTTTGTATCCATATGTGCCCATGTTTTGGTGATACGTGTAAGAAAACATGATCCCTAACATCAAACTCCATAGGTCATCAACATTGACCATTATAAGATTTCTATCTACACTGAGTAGTAGAAATAGAATTCCAAAAAATATGATCCTTCTCAAAATTCTTGAGAATGAGATAAGGAAATAGTTGTGCTACCTCTCATGCCTCTAACCAGTATATGGGTGAATGACACGACCTACCATATAGGTTCTCATAGGAAGACATCTGAATCATCACCTGATAACTATTATTATAGGAAACATTTACAAGATTGAAATTATTTTCCCAATAACCATGGAAATTAAGGACACATTCTTGGAGAATTTATTGTAACACGATATATATTTCAATTAAAATGAAAATCAGACTAGGGGTGAAAGGTTGTGCTCAGAAGATCCTATATACACATTTCCTTAGGAAAACCCTTTTATAACCTTTATATGAAGAGAGAATCTCTATCTAAAATGATTTTTCAAGGGAACCCAATTTCCCATATAATCTCACATAAATATAATCTTCCAATATAATCAACAAAGAACCTATCTCATATTGAAAGAGGTTGGATACTCTCTCTAATCGATCCATGACTAACCAAACTACATCTCTACCTCAAGGTGATCACAATAATATGAAAGAAACACATATCCACATCCTCTCAATAACATTTTATTATTTTTATTGGATGTATAATGCCAATATAACATTAGTTGTCCACCTTCACCTACTGACAGGTGGTACACCAAATGATAAAACCGGTTATCCAATGTTTCATCCATGGTTACCAATAATGTCAGCACATGTCATGACACATCTTGGAGATTCCCATGTGAACTGACCTCTGTGAAGCATTTGAATCCCTCATATGATCCTCCCTACTATTTTTGGGTACCTATATATGTTCATGTATACATAGGATGTCATCATCATCAACACTCCAATAGGGAGGTGGGTCCCTACTTCAAATATTCTCTTGAAGGACCAAACCCTCAAGATAAAAAACTGACTCCTCTTTACATTCTCCAAAAATTAAGAGTTCATTGGAATTGAAAAAAGTATAGAATATCCATTATTATCATGAAATTATATATGTATATTATAAAATAGATCCTTTAGATCCCATTAACTACTGGACTCCAAAACGATATGTGTCTCAGTCCTCCTGGTCAGAATATTCAAAATCGGATTGCATTTCACTGGTGTATAAGCTAGCTCGATGTCAAAGGACTGTATATATTCAACCCATATTTTTTACTTTAGATTTCATTTTCACTATATGAAAAATATACTTGAGCTTCTGGTGGTCTATAAAAACCAAAAAATTCTCGCCCATTATGTAATGCCTCAATCATCACAAGACATGTACCATAGTAGCTAACTTCACATCGTATGTTGGGTAATTAATCTCATGAGGCCTCAACTATTGTGACCCATATGAAATGACCCTATCTTCCTACATTAGGACTCCTCCTATCCTAATATCTAATTCATCATAATACACTGTACAACACCTTCATAGATCTAGGATAATCTGGATCAATGCTGAAGTTAATATGCCTTTACAGTCCTAAAAGGATATCTCATAGGATCGAGACCATATAAACATCACACCCTTCATAGAAAATACCATAATAGGTTCTTCTATGTCTTATAAGTCCTATATTAAATTCCTATAGTAACCATATATCCCTGAGAAACTTTTAATGTCAATGACATTCTTGGGAACCTTATAGGTAACCATATGCTCACCCACTTTTGGTCAACTAAAACTCCCACCTCTAAGATAATGTGACCCATGTAGTGAACCTTGATAATCTATAAATGTCATTTAATAAGCTTGTAAAACATCGAGTTCTCTCTCAATGTATTCAAAACAATCTTAATATGAGGGGCATGGTTGATTCCTATACGAGGATACACCGAGCAGTTATCTATAATGACTAAATAAGGAATCCAAATAAGGATGGAAAATAGTATTCATAAAATCCACGAATACATCAAGCAAATTTGTAAGAATGAACTACATAATATGATACTCATATAATCCATACCATCTACATAATATTTTATGTGAAATATCTAATGGTCTGACTCAAACCTGATGACAGATCGATCTCAGGTCATTCTTCAATAATATAATCTCTCCATTGAGCTAGTCAAAATGATCCTTAATAATATGTAAAGGATACTATTTTTTGTGTAAGGTAATTCAATTTCCATTCATCCCAGAAAATCCTTAGGGTTTTATCTTCTTTCATAAAAAATGGGACTAGTGAATCCCAGGAAGAAAAATTGGGCCAAATAAATTCCCTGGCATCCAAATCTTCTTACTCCCACTTGATACCCTTCCTCTCAGAAGTATGTATTCAATAGGGAGGAATGGATAATGTTTAATCTCTATTAAATCGATTGATATTAAACTATACCTTTTTCTCAAGATGTAGTCTTAAGAAGTTGTTAGAAAAAATATCCCTGAAGAGATCAACTGCTGGGGAACTCAGTCAGATGTTGTCCCTAATCCACCATCTAAAGTCCATAAATCTGGGTGGTCTCTCCACCTATCCTGAGATTATATGGTTCACATCTACCCTCCTCAACATCGAAATATAATTTGGGAATATAAGTATCTCCCTCTTTTGGTGTAAAAAACACCCACCGAGTATGATAGTTCAAATTAGAATTATTGGAAACCAACCAATACATCCATATAAGGACGTAAAATCCTATCATCTCGAGGAAGAAGAGGTTCCATAAAAAATGATATACCCCTATCTCAAGATTACATAAATTTCAATAGTGTATGCTCTCTAATCATATACTCAAAGGTGTATCATGTTTCATAATTCCACAAAAGTACTCAAAATGATTCCAAAGGCTCTCTACAACATGCACATATATGAATTAATTTGATCCACCTATTTCTAATAATAGAAAAACATTCATAGAGGATACTAAAATAATACCTTGAATAGTAGATGACCGAGTTTACTTCCCCTTAGATATAGGATCCACAAAATCGACATAGAAGGATCGATGACCCTGTGTTACAACCTGACTATCGGGAGAAGTTCCACTCAACTAAATCTATGCAACTGATGTCTAGATACCATGAAAATGACCTTTTTCTTCACCTATTCGGCTAGTAGTACTCTAGATACCTACCTGTTGAGGAGATACTTAAACTTCTCTTGGAGGTTGATCTAGCATTCAACCCCTCTCAATCTAAATGGATGAGAGGTTCCTGCAAAAAAAATTTATATTAGATAATCTGCTGATTCCTTGGGACATGATGTTGTATCTGGGAAACTAGGGCTTCTTATGCCTTGGTTTCCCAAACTGGTGACATATCACAATAATTTTTGTGGGTGTGAAATGGAAACCACTACTCACACACTTAGTCTCAACATGTCACTTCCAACTGCTAGTAGAACCACTACTATGTTTGGGTTCCAAACCACCTTGGTTCATGAAGTCTGATTACATTAGGTTCTTCTCTGTGAGAATGGATTAGTTCACTATTTTAGATATGATATTCAATCAGAAAACATTCACCTATGAAAAAATAGGATGTATCATACCATCCTCAAGTCGCCTCTCTTTCACTGGCTCATCCGATGTATAGATAAGCGTTAATTGATGAGGATCAATAAAATAAGTTGAATATTCCATAAATATCATTGATCCCTACTGTAGTTTAATTAACTTGCATGAAAATTTGACCCTTAGGGTATCAGGGAAAAAATAACCGATGAAGCTCAACTGGATAACCCTTCAAGACACTTCTTGATACTAACTTTCATGATTCAAAATATCTCAATGACATTTTGTGGATACCCTAATCATATAATAGAGTCACACTCTTCTCTCAGTAGGTGTCTCCAGATGCATGAATATTGACATAAAAGTCTCAAGACGTAACTCTGTAGCCTATGATCCACCATCCCTCGAAAACATGGGAAGATTCGATTATTGGAACCCCATAGTCAAATAATCCATTAAAGGGATAGAGTACAAAGCTCCCTATAATTTCAGAATAATCCCCATGAAATCTCCTTGAAACTAAAAATCATCACCCACATCAGGATCAAGAATAGGTGACAGTACTTTCGATATTACTTGCGGATCAAGTCCCACCTCCAACAGGGCATGGTCGTCACCACCCTCCTGGAGAATGACAGGAGTACATCGTGGTGGAATTTCTCTAATAATTCTCAACACACACCTCAAATTATGTTGTATAGGGGAAATAATCCACCAATATAGAAATATAACTAGTGAAAATACTTTTTATGTAATAGTACCACCCCTCTTCTAGCACAAAGAGTCCGATCTAGGTGATAGAAATATTTATATAGAACATAAATATTGCTACCTACTGACTATTACGATGGTTGGGACTAGGTCAATGTCTGTGTTTTTCAATTCATTAATTTCCTTTTAAATTCATAATTACATTTCAATCCTATATAATATTTTTTTTCAAAATGATTCACCACTTATTATCCATAAGGGCCCATACACCTTAAAAAACAAAGTGTGGAGTCCATCTAATCCATACCAAAACATGATCCAGTCTATATGGCCAATTTTACATGACTTAGTGTGCCATAGTTTACTGCTTAGGGTGTTTCCTATAGCCTATGTAGGAATACAATATTAGGTTATGGAAGGATCTATAGTTACCAACTATGTTTTCTCAAGCCCCTATAATAATCATTAGCTAATAATAGTTTTATTTTAAATATTCATAGAACTCATGGAAATTCCATGCAATGAAAAAGACACAATGCTCCTATATGGCATGGCATATACATGTAATGTGAATTCTTACAAGGTACCTAATATGATGTATTCCCAATTATCCCCTTACGTCATCTAATTTGTCCAACGATAAAAGATAAACCTCAATTGTATCAAATATAATATCACAAATCATGTGAAACAACAAAAGGTGGAATCAAATCAGTTATAATGAAAAAAGGTAACAACGATTTTAGATCAATGTAATTTCACATTTCTCTTTACATGGGTTTTCTACTCGCATGAATAATTCATTTCCAAACCCGATAACTTTAATAATCTCTATTATATTATTTCAAAATGGTAAATAAAAAATTATCCTATGATATGACTTCATGTTATCATAGACTCAGGTTCGAATCAGAGGATCCATGATCCTAGTGATCCACATGGCCTCAAGTGAATCTCCTCAAATTCCAGAGGCCTCCAACTAGAATCAAGGGCATTGGGTGTGTCTATAGATATTCAATATCCTAATCAACATAGTAGAACAATGGTTCAATAAAATAATAAATAGAAGAAGTTGTGTAAAAGTGACTAATTAGTGGTAACAGATAGTAAAATGAAAGGACTAGTAACCCTCCATAGCAAAAATATACATGAATAACCAAGAAAAAATAATAATCAAATGCATTTAACTCAATCACATAAAATGGATGATAAAATTGTGTGTTTGTAAAATATAAAAACATTGAACGAAGTGGAAGTCAATAAATTCTTTAGAAGATACAATATGTGAAAAGTCCAAATGTCTATCCAAGCATCTAGTGCTCAGGCCTGATCATCTACTACCATTCACCCATCCTATGTAATGCAAGAATTCAGGCGTCCATAAGAGGATGCTTCCCCCTATCTACACCTAAAAACATGTAGTATTTCCCAGTAACATAGGAAAGCTAGATAGTGTGTGATAAAAATCAATGTAGGCCACCACCAACGACGTTTATAAATATCCAATGTGTGTATATAACAAAGTAGTGTGCATACATAATATAGTAAATCATGAATAATAATTTTAATTAGGTTTTGACTTGTTCCTAAAAAACCTCACCTACACTACCTACTTCTACCCATTATTGAATATCTCATTAGAATATTTATGGAATGTGATCCCCAGTATAACATATATAAAGGAAGTCATGCCCAATATAAAATTAGTATAGGGGACTCCAATCCCAGTATCATAGTAGTGAGAGAATCCATGCCTAGTTTCAGAGTATAGGGACACCATACCTGGTATCACAATAGTTTAGGAGACTCTATTACCATTATCAAAGTAGTAAGGGACATATTTCCTTGTATCATTGTTTTATGATTCCATGACATGTATCACATAACGTTGTGTTGTTCCTGGTATCATAGTAAGGGTCATCATGCCCAAATTGTATCATATGTGATGTCATGCACGTATAGTATCACAAGTTAGTTAATGCCCAAATAGATTCATAAGGGACGTCAAGACAATATAATATCATATGGGATGTCAGGACCATTAAACATAAATCAAAAGAATCTCCATTCCCATATATACTAAACATGAATAAGGGTCATCATGCTCACATAATATTTATATAGGGTTATCATGCCCACACAACATTAGTAATAATGATAATTAGATTTAATACTATTAATGTCATAATTCATAATTCATTTACATTTAAAAATGACATGGGTGTAACCATTGTCTAGTTTATGAAAGTGATGTTGGCTCGCCACTCACATCAGTTCAAATCATTAAAATTTCCAAGGTCACTATTGTAGCTATGCCACTTCCATTAATCCATATCAAAATGTTATCACAAATTTATATTTAAAATCAAAATCTCAATTATTTTATTTGGATATATACTCATGGAAGCCAAACAGGCATGTAATAGGGCACACCCAAAGGGATGGCTCACTCTGAGGTTAAAAACTCAATTTTAATTTGGAAACTAACTAATCATTGGGTTCCAAGAAAGGAAACCAATTCAAGTAAGATATACGATAGGGGTAATGCACGATGAAATTGTAATTCTACACATATAAAATTTTATAAATAAATAGACGTGAATAGATAATTCGTATACAACCAACCTCATGATTGTACAAATTTACTTTTCCAGTATCAGGATTTTGTTTGTCCTAGATGAGATGAAATATGAAGAACAAATGACCTCCCTGAATAATAGGGCGTATGATCCTGCACCTCAAAAACTCTGTCCAGAGAATGAAAAATAGGGAACTAAACAAATTGAATAGAGAACCTACTGATGGCTATCTAATAAGAGAAAAAAAGTTGAATCAATCACTATATCAGTGACTTGTCATGAATCCTATCTTGATGGAGGAAGAAGCTAAAATATGAGACAAACCCAATTTCCTCTAGAGAAGAATGAATAATTAAAAATAGGTTTAAAAATTTATCTCATTAAGGGAAATTTGACCATTTTTAAAAAAATATCTGTATCGCATGGTTTGGCCACATTTTTTTCCAATCCTTGTGCCAATCTTGCACCCTCCCCTACTTCGTGGAGAACTTCACACTATTCATGTGATAAATTTTCCTAATAATGTGTAAACAATCTGATATACCTATGTTAAAAATTATTGGTGGTCCTACATGAGCATGCCCACCCTGATGCTTGGTTTTTCTAAATGTACACCTCTAGGTAGAGGCATTGACCACATCAGACATTTATTCCAAACTGGGTGGCCTAGGTCATAAAATTTATACTAATCATGCATCCTATCTATTTTTCTCACAAATTTTGGTTTCAATCTCTAAACAAGACCCCGAAACCCCTAAAACTTCCACGAAGTCATCAATCATCCATATTATATTCAAACGAAATATTTATACCAAAATTAAATGGATCTATACTTGATACCATAATAGCAATCTTACAAGGTGTACATTGTGTTGGAAGGATGATAAGCAGGTCGACCAAAAACTAAAACAAACCAATGATTACTGGTCAAGAAAACAAAGTATATAAATATCATATTATTGAGATTTCTTTAAGAGATATTAAGAGATCTGAGACATGGATTTTGGATAGTGGTTTCACATCCCACATGATAGAAAACAATGATTAGATCAGTGGGTTAAAATATGATATGGATTGTGTTGTGAGGTTTGGTAATGATGAGGGTATAAAAATATTTGGCTATAAAATGAAATAATAGGTTTAAATGACCTATGATTCATATATTTTCTATTAGTGGAAAGAATCTATAACAATCTACTCATCGTAATTCAATTATGTGACCCCAGTCATGACATAAAATTCAACATGAATACTTTCACTATATATGGAATGAATGTTACAACCATTTTTCAAGGAAAAATGAAAAGGTGAAATATATAAATTATCTATAGAGAAGATGAAAAAATTATTTTTAGATAGAGGAAGATAATTAGTTGTGTCATAAAAGGATTGGATATATAAACCAAAAATCCCTAGAATATTTTCTGAAAAATGATGTATCTCGAGATATCCCTATGGTATCTTGAGATCCCACTCACATGTGTGATAATTTTCAAAAGGATACGATTATTGTTTTAAATATGTAAATCAAAATAGAATAATTCAACATGATTTATTGAGTTTATTCTTGTGAATTTTTGTGATCCAATGACACCCAAATCCATGGAATAAGAAACATATTATTTCATTTTTTATGACTATCTCAAGATGACAAGGTTAATGGTTATTTCTAATAATACTAAAGTATTTCTATGAAATCCCATGGATAATAATATTTCAATTACATGTCCTTAAATAAAATATTTCGTTATAATTCAATCCGATGATATTTTTGGATTAGATGTTTTGATAATTTTCACAAACATTTATCTAACGTAATAAATGTCTTTTTCAATTAAGGTATAGTTTACAACTATATAAGAAATAAATTAATCAATAACAATTCATTAACATATATCAAAAATTATACACATAATATACTATTCTAGAAACATAATATGTATTAATTTTCTATATAACTCAAGTAAATGAAAAAATAATAAAGGGGGTATATCTGATATTGAATATGGGTAACCGTAAGTGATAAAAATAAAAGATCATAAGAATATAAGCATATTTGTTTAATCAGGTTTCCTAATATTGTTTTCCAAAAAAAGGTAGTAGATTATTAATCTTGTGATAATCAATTTGATATCATAATAAATGAATCAAAATCATGTGGAAACATGTGTTAATAAACATGATTCCAGAGAGCATAACACAGTCATAAAAATAAACATAAATCTCAGAAAAAACATAAGTATAGAAACACTTTGAAAAAAATACAAGAATGTACACCATTTGTGATATGAAGAAATTAAATTATTCCCTCCCTCTTGTTGTAAATATATAGAAGTATTTCCACACATTAGTATATCATGAGATAGAAATATTTAACCATTGCACTGGGGGAGGTATACGGCCTCACCCATCATCATCCATACATATTAGTGGCACCATAAAACATAATCATTAATCTGAATATAAATAACCCATGGTAAAAAAGGGTTTCATTAATCACATCATAGAAAATCATGGAATGAAAATAGTATTTGTTTCATTTTCAAATGGATTCACATTAGTAAATTATTCAGAATTCAATAAATAATAATAACATGGTTAACCCTTGTAAATTAAATGGGTATCCAAATATATCTAATATATTTTTAGGTAAATATCACTTAATCGGAATAATATAGAATATTGTATTAGCCCCATATAGATTAAGGGTATATAGTTACGTTAATAATTTTCCCAGTCAACCAATGTATAGAATCTAGGTAAACACCCCTTAATAAATCGAAATAAATAAATATTATTCATAGAGGAATGAAACTATAATAAAAATGAAAAAAAATCAACGAACTAAAAATACAATTCTTGTAATGTATTTGCATGATTTTAATCCCCCAAAATAGTATAAGTGAATTTAGATGGTAATTCAAGAAAATAATTTTTCATGGAAATAAATATTTTTGAGATAAATAGGAAAATGGAAATGAAACCACATAATAGTTTTTAAAAAATTTTCTTTCCATTTTTTAAAATAAAAAATTACATATCAAATTCAAAATTAATTTTCGAAAATATGAAGTGAAAAAATTGAAAATTAAAATTTCTTTTTAAAAAGAAAACCTGAAAAATAGATCATTTTAAATATATAATGGTAATGAAAATTAAATGTGAGGTGGAAGATAAAACATTGTATTTTTAATTTAATTGAATTATTTTTAATATAATGAAATAGATTTACTAAAAATCCACATCACAAAAAGAGATAAAAATACATCCTTTTGAAATGCATGTAAGGGAAATATTAATGTCACCTGAGATAATACATGACTGGGTTTCCAAATATAAAGTAGACCCTTTATATAAAGTAAAATATGAATAGGGTGGGTAAAAAATCATTAAAGAGGATGAGAATTATTCTAAGCAGTGCCATACTATTTGAGAATAATGGTTTTTAAGATAAAATATATGACTTTAAAGGTAATTTAGAACTAGAGATGAAGATAAATTACAATGAAATAAAATATTGTGGCATAATCAACTAATCGTAGAATAAATAGGTTCAAGATGAAGAATTATATCTAACTAAAAGGGAGTTTATTTAAGAAACCCACTTGACATTGAAATCGAATTCCATTTGAAGAAATACTATGATATATATCTTTATAACCCAGGAATTACATAAATTTGGTAAGATAAATTAATTAGGTAGTAATACCAACATATTAATGACATTATCATCCACAATAATAATAAATTTATTAGGAAATTAAATTTGAGACAAAAACCATTTATGATATTAGAATCATTAAAATAAAAACCCCTTGAAGGATATGATTTCAAATGAAAAAGTAAATACCATGACTAATTGTTGGATCATTATTAAAAATATTAAAGGGGTAGTAAATAATAATTTTTTAAAAAAATTTGTTTTTATTAAGAAATATGTCTTAGTGGGTGATAATTGAGTTTAGAAACTCTTAACATGTGTCCCCGCTTAGTTGAATGTGCACTAACCTCTTATAAAACAAACATACATATATTAAAATTCTATTTATCAAACATATTTATTTACATTACCTATTATATAATTCTTTAATTATAATTTATTATGAATTTATTAGTTAGTTATAGCTCATTCACCACCAATTGTTAGTAACATTAATTTTTTGATGCATGCTTTTTTATATCAATTTTGGTACCCATTATTTGAAAATATGATCATAATTACTGGAATATTTATGGAAATATAATATATAACATAGATTTATTTATAAATATCTCATTATATAATTATTTTATTTTTTTTATGTGAATTTGGAATCTATTTAGGCATATTTTTATAGTTTTAGTGATTGAAGATGATATTTTTATGATAAGATACACACTTACTGTATCCATTCAAAAACATTAAAAAATTTAGGATTTTATTATTTAATTATAATAATTTTATTATTTATGTTCCCATATTGATCAATGATATATTAATATTTCATTGTTCATGTAGGCAGTTAAACTAACTGAAACATGAATATTCCATAAATTTTTTTGAACAAATGAATATACCATAATTAGTGGATTAATATGGTTAAGAATGTTGGACATTTGGAATAATATAATTACTAAGTAAGAATAAAAATTATATTTAGAAAATTTTGTTTTTTTGAATAACATTTGATTAGATTTTAATAAATTGAAAATAAACTATGTGTAAAATGAGATATGTTACTCCGTAGAGGAGGTAATCCATACAACACGCAATTAACGTTTTAATTTCCAATCTAATTAGAGGAAATGAAGGTCGGTTATATTTTTTATCTTAATAATAATAATAATATATTTCATATTTCATTATCAATTCAATATTTATAATCTACTGAATATAGGTAGTGCTGAAAAATTGGAGATGTAACTTCATGGAGGTGGTAGTCTCTACAAACAAACGATCAACATTAATTTATTTTTATAAGTAGATGTGATGGAAAAATATTGATTATTCCATTAATATAATAAAAATATAGTATACTAATGATACTTTGGTTATTATTTTTTTATATTTAGGAAATTTTTGGAAGATATGGATTAAAAAGAATTGGATAAGTATAATGTAATTCTCACTCTGGAAGCTTAAAATTTCTCTAGAAATGCTCCTTGTAAATGAAGGAATTTAGATGAGTTATGGTGAAAATTTCCTGGTTTTATGAAATGGAATTCTTAGATTGAAAAATCAGGTAGGTTTTGATAATAAAATATTATTGGTATTTGTTAATTCTAGTGGGATTAAGTGATCCCTTTTTATATGTGAAGAAAATGGCACTTTGGTGAACATCCATTATTTTTCAATATTAGAATGACACTATTCAAGGGTCAATGATTCCAACAGACCAAATTTATTGATTTTTGAATGATATTGGGACCATAATTCCTAAAATTAGGGATTCTACACATTTTTTAGACATGTTTAAGTCATATGAACGTTTATATTCTTGCATCTACCTTTTCTGTTTTAGCGAGGTAACTAGTTTTAACCCAAGAAACATAAGTTTTTCAATAAATTTAAAATAACTAGTATTATAATATTTTTGTGATCTAAACCTAAATTTATTCCCTATTTAATCTAACTAAATTTATAAATAATATTAAATTAACTTTTAAATAAAGCATTTTAAATATTGAGAAAATATTTATTAGTGAAAAATAATTTTTTAACTATTATGTGTTGTTAATATTATTTATAATTGATTAAAAAATAAATATGTGTTAATTTAATTATATTTTTATTTAAGAATAATATTATAGTGAATATTTAAAATAAATTAATTTAACTAATTTGATATAAATTAAATAAATCCTTGAAAAATCCAATTTAACCATTATCGATGTAGTTAGCTTTAATCATAGTAATTTTCACAAAAAATAAAATGATAGTTTCTAGATAATTTTGAATTAATGATACCATATATGAGATCCTTTTAAAAAAAATGAAAAATCTAAAGTTATTAAACATTTAATTTTAATATCAACACACTCAATGCTTAAAAACAGTTTTTAGACAAAGTGTACTTTTATGATTAAAATTTATCTATAGATAATATTATCATTTTTTTTACTTTCATGATATAAATTGTAATATTTTTTAAAAAACAACATTTATGTGTCTTTAAATTTAATAAAAAAACTGAAATTTAACAAAATAATATATAATTTAAATAAATGACTAAAAATAATTTATTTTATAGAAAAATATGACTTAAGTTCATTAAATATTAAACACAGGTTACATAAATTCTAAATAGTATTAAGAAAATATTTTTTTACTCTTTAAATACATCTTTAAAAAATCAAAGCGATTTATAAACTCCTATTTCATTATTATACATTGATAAATTCATTAAATTTACAGCTTTGGTAAGTACATTATTTTATTCATTATTACCCTTAAAATAAACTATTTTATAAAATTTAAAAACAAATTAATCCTCAGATAATATTAAAAATTTTAGTTTTAAATTGAATTTAATTAAATCAAATTATATTTTTAAAATTAATAAATTTATACTTAAATTACTAAATATAAAGTAAAAACTATTTTATTAAAAAAATAAAATATCATTTTCTTTAAATGTCAAAATGCAAAATGTGTAAAATATTTGTGATGAATAATATATTAACATAAAAATTACATGATTATATCATATTAATTTCTAGTTAAATAACCCTCATTATATTCATGTAATATATTAGCAGAATATAAACTTGAGGGGTATTTATGGGAGGTGCTTCCGTAAGAATGGATGACATAGAAATTTTCACAAGCATTAATTTTTCTCACATTTGATTTTAATAATACTGTAATGGTTATTTTTTTGACTTCTACTTGGCATAAAAAAACCTAATGAAGCTACCACTTTACAATCTCAAAAAAATCGGCTGCAAACGGTATAATTCCACTACTCAATGTCATTTCTTTCATTTTTCTTTATTTATTTGATAATATGGTTACTTCCTTTTATGAAGGGTAATTTAATGGATACATTATAATGGTAAAATTTTATTTTAGCCTATAATGGTTTCTTTTAATATCAATTATTCATGTTGATATTAACATAATATTTATTTGAGGAAAATACATTGTGAAATTTCAAGTATTTACGCTCTCAACCATTAAATAAATTATGTCCTCGCAATTTTTTTTATTCATTTCTAATAAAATTGTTAAGGGTTTCCAAGAAACAGATGCTACAGTAAATTTAATTTTTAATGATAATTCATCATCAATAACCTAACATAACTAGTGAACTCATATTTCCCCTCAAAATAGGAATATAAATAATGTTGAGTTTTTATTTAACCTTTTGTGAAAAATTCCCTGATATAATGGGAGTAATTATTCATTGAGAGTATACAGTCAGTCTTTTATTAATAGGTTGCAAGGGTTTTACATTTATATGTTCTATTTTATTTTCCAAATAATGATGGCCGCAATGTCAATAGAGAATATCCATGCCTAATATCACAAAAAATTTAACTACAGGAATAATAATAAAATTTTATACAAGCACATTAATATAAAATTATTTTAAAATGGAGTTATATACGTAGGATAAAATAATAATAACACACGTATTTTTTATTAATAATTCAACATATATACATCTAGGTTATTATTTGATGTTCTTAGCCAATATATTATGCATAATAGAGAGGATTGAATAAGAAATAAATACAATAATCAATGTTCATTAGTGGATGAATATTGTTATATACTCGAAATCATTCTCAGAACTCCCTTCAGTAGTTATGGTTGCATAATATTTTCTTATTCCCTTTTTCTTGTAATTTTATTATGTGTATTTTTATCCCTTTTATTGGGGAATTTATTTGTGTAGTGTGCATGTTTCCCATATTTAAGATAGTGGACTATTAATGGTGCATCTTGATAAAATCGTGTTCATTTCACAATGTAAACTAAAATATTCGTCTTTATTGATTATTGGTTACTATATGCCCACCATTACCACATATAAAACATATTATAGTTCCGTAGAGACATTACCTTTTTTGTTTCTTCAATCATTTTTGACCCAAAAAAATTCAATCTTCCTTACTCCACCATCATCATGACTTGAACGTCAATGTGACTCCATTATTATATTATTTAGTGTGTTTTGAAACTGAAATAAGTCTAAAATGTTGATTATAATTCACGATATCTAGTCTGAAATATTCTTAAGGTTTCTCATTTCTGTTCTAATCTAGTTATATTTCAGGTTTGGAAAATTTCTACACTGTATATGATATATATTACAAGCTTAGTTACATATGGCTTCATCAATTACTATGGAAAGAGTTAATCAATAGTGATAATTAAATACCACTACAAGATACCCATTGTAAGATAAGTACATTGAAAATTCAATCTCAAAATGTCATAAATTTTTTAATTATTATATATTCTTTCATTTCATCCAAAATCACTCTTGGTTCATTATTGTTTTCTTTAGGTTAGGTTCTCTCATATTCCATAATGAATTTACTTAATATAATAAAAACCCAAAAATCTTTTGAAAGTAGAATTTTATTAATAAAATTATATCAGCCATGATTTTTTATTTTAGCTATGTAGTCTTAGACCTAACAACTATTCACTACAGGTATGATCATGTTGATAGTTAAACATACATTTTTAGGGTGATTACCCCTAGGTGGATCTATGTTAGTAACACACCCAATTTGTGGTATAACATAATATTTTCATTCCATTTGACACGTGGATTTTTTCTTAGTGTTAAGTGGTATTTGGGAGGTTTTGGTATGTTTTGGAAGTGTTTGAGATGATGTAATATTAGAACACGGTTATGGGAAGCCATGATGATTTCCCCAGGTAACTGTGTGACATCTTGAGAGAGTTCAAGGAGAGGAGTATTGTTAGAAATTTATTAAAGTAAACCATGATATTTTTTGGAAATTATGAAATCTATAATACAGTAATTTAACATGGTTTTTAAACTATGCATCCAAACCGTGTGAGTTAGGGGTTTTCACATAATAGAACCCACAAGATTAGCACATGGTTTGGTAAACTATGTATCCTACCTATTTTAATTCATTAATTGAACATAATAAATTTATTTTAGCATGGATACCCACCAAAAAAATTCCCATTCCACTTCTGTTTACCTAGGATCTCAATCCAGTGGAATCCTCTATGCGATTTTCAAAACTCTTCTCCCTCAAGAAAATAATTTCAATTGATAAATGTGAAATAGCCAGGGTGATTCAAGGTAATAATCCTGTTATATATTCATTATTCATTCACTGATGTATCCATTAATATTAATTGAAATGAAACCCTGGATCTGGTTTGTTATGATCAGATCTATTAGATTATACATGTTTTTTCTTTTTATTTTTTTGAATTGTTTATGGAACAATAAAGGGAGTCCTCATGAGCTATATTGTGTACTGTTTATTTGTGTTCTATGAGATCAGTTGTGAAGTTAGTGGCTTACTATTTTATATAGTTATAATATATCCTAAAGTCTTAGTTTTTATTAAATGAATATCATAAATATGAAGGAAATCATTAGATGGGTTCTTTTTGAAAAACCTTTCAGTTTATGAATTATGAATGTTGGACTATGAATGATTATTGATGAAACCATGATTTTGTTACATGGATTTGAAATATTGTTTTGGCTTAATGCATGAATTATGTTTCATTAAATGATTTAAATGATTAATTGATTTAAATAATTAAATGGGTGTGAGACTTTGTTATTCAACTAGAATTGTGTGAGTTCGTATTTCATTGGAAGATGCATTGTTTGTTCAGATTAGGTGTCATTGTTATCCTGGTACCTTGGATTCATGGGCAAGTGATGAATTGACTAGTTGTACAGGATTATTCTTGTGATTATGGAATTAACATGGTTAGATTCATGTGTGTGTGTGTGTATTATTGTGTTTTGTATGTGTAATTTTTTATTCCATGTGTAAGGAATTAATGGGATTTCAATTTAAATTAATTTTAAATATTTAGTAAATGACTTTGGATTTTTTCTATTTTGATTACATGTTTATTGAACTATGATCTAACATATTCATGTTTTAGTTGAATGAGATAAGAAGTATCATGATAATTTCCTACTAGTTTGTATACTCATCCCCTGCATATGAAAATTGGTTCAATGTAGAATTTTTTTTCATGATATTATTAATGTAAAAGTCTCTTATTTCACTAGTAGAAAATCATGATGCTATAGTCTTGGGATGGGGTATAGAGCTTGGAAATATTTATATAGAGTGGATTGATTGATATCATATTGGATTTTTATCAATATGACTTTTAGTTTTTCTTTTTTAACCTTTTTCAGCATTTTACTACTTCTTCAATATTTTTTGAGTTGTTACATGTTTGAGTTGTATTGTTTTCATTTCATGAATCATATATTAATGGGTTGGATTTTTTATTATTTTCTTGATAGTCTGTATATATTAAATGTGAAAATAATCCCCTAATTATTTAGAAAACTGTTGGAATTTATTTCCTACGGTGTTTGTCTAAGTCACCTTTGTTTAATGTCACCTTAGCACTTTCCAAGCCAATGGTTTGGTTTGGTATGTCACAAATGGTATTATTTTTACTATTCCATCATATTAGAGTAGTATCTGATATATATAGAATATTTGAACTTGAATTTTATATCCTGATATGAGGTAGCTAACCTATTTTTGTTGGAAATCATGTTACTAGGGATTTTGGGGAACAAAATCGTGTTTTTAAAAACATATAAGAGTATTATCAGCTGATTATCGTAGATATTATAAGGCTCAGGACTTAAAACATTACATAATCATGAATTAAATGAATAATTCACATTGAGGATCTTTTCAGGTTTAGAGTTTTATAGAATTAAGACATAACTATTACATTCCAATGATTACAAAGAAGACACATCTACTCAGTTTCCGTTTTTTCACAAAATAAAATCTCTTAAAAAGAAACATGTCTAGTTCCATGTTTTAGTTAGAATGTCTTTTAATTATCCCATCCTTGAACCTATTCATCTTTATGTCCTATGTAAAATATTTCAATAACATGTGATGAGCCTAAAAATCTCAGTAAGGGATACACAAAGAATGAAAACAATAGATCATCAATATATACATAACATAAGCCTTTTAACATACCACATGAAATCATAATATTTATGAATAAATCATAGAATTCATAAGATATAAAGTTATCTTGAGGCATTAATAACATTATTACATAGGGTTTAACCCTCATGGTATCGTTTGAAATACCCATCACAGTATATGCCTTAAATCTCTTCAGGGAAACCTCAACGTTTAACTCCTCCGCGTTACCCAATGCATTGGAGAGCTATCTCGGGCTCACCCGCCCTTAGTTTATCACGGAACCACCCATATTAGTAAACAATTACCAAGAACAATAACATGATCATATCACATAAAACATGTAGAAAGGAAACATAACATTTCCACATTGCAATCACAATATATCATTTCAATAAATTGACATAATCAATGCTTTACCAAAACATTTTCAAAACCATTTAAAACATTTAATAATGAGATTTTTGAATCAAAGTGTCCCATACCACATTGAAGATTTTAAAGGAATTAATATTTTAAAATAGTAATGTCCATATAAATAAATCCTTAAAACCATTTTGAAACATGGACATTAATAAGAAATATTTATAAGATTAAATCAGTAAGAGGATATTATTGTTAAGGAGTTCTTAACAAATAGGAAATTCTTCAATACAAATAATTTATGAATAAAATTTAATCAAAAAATTATAATATCATGAGAATAAAGGTATTCATGATATAATATTCCTATGGAACGTATATACACCATATCAAAGTGAATTGGTGCATATCAACAATGAAGTCCCAATGGAATATAATTTGAGATGAAATCCCTTATAAAGACGGTATCCTTAGATTAAGGATAAATCAATTAAATAATTATGTGTGAAAAATATAAATACACCCAATATAAGTGGATATTAAGTGTAAATAAATCAGAGGTCATCCACACATATTCATAGTACAACATAATCAAGAAGTGGAGGTTTAACCCAAAGAATTGAAATTGGGTTAAGAAGTTCCCTTACAGAAATTCGACAGCCTAACGACGTCAATTTAAAATTCATAAAATTAGTTGATGAGAGATAAAAAGGGTATCTCATCACTTGGACATAAAATTTACAGAAATAAGGATATATATAAGAACATATAACAACAAAAGAAGATGTAAATTAAAAGACCTAACAAAAGGTAGTCTTTTAAAAAGAGGAGGGTGAATGGTTCCCTTAATGATTTGGGAAACATTCAAAACATACACCCCATGAAAGAAGGACTATACAATGTTGATGTAAATACCCATAAAGGAAAGTATATTACACAAATATTAGAATAATGTATAGTATATACACCACTCAAAGGTGATAGAGGATAATATAGCATGAATCTCACGGGAATAAAAAGTGAGATTAAAACCCCTTACATCTTTGTAATAAATCGAGTCATATGAAAAAAGATAATAAGAACCAAATGCATCACATAATAACATGAATTTAAATAGAATCATGATAATATATATCAAATTGAAGTATTCAATACACCAAATGCAATAAATAATTGGCGAACAATGGAAATCTCACAGAATTAAAAGTGAGATAAGAAATCCCCTTACATCAAGTCCGACCTATCTTTTTTGTTTCTTTATATACCTGAATAATAAAAATTGGTAAATTTATAATTCCATAAGCTCTTCCTTTAATGTTTATTATTCAATTCATATCACATATTATAATGTTATAATAATTAGTTAATTATGTGAGTACATATCATACGTTTTGTCGATGTTCGGTACATGAGTCAACAATGAAATTGGTTGAAGAGATTTGTCCATGTAGTTATAAGTACACCATATCCGGAATGGTGTTCATAATTTAAATATCATATATGACTTGTATATACATATTTAATAATATTCCATAGTGATTAGAGATAATAAATGAAGTGTATCGTTCTTGTAGACGATAGGTCGTACGTACGCATGAACGCTACTTTCATTTTTTGTCATATTAATGGTCTTTAAAACTAAATGAGACATAGATATATTATAATTAAATTTAAATATATATGTTATATTGTTAAAATAATTTCATTAATTACGTTTTTTAAAAATTCCATGTTTGGCATGAACGAGTCACATCACTTGAGGGGGCGGTTGTCCACACTTCCTCATATTAAATTATCGTATTTGCACAACGTGCAAAGCATAATGGTATTTTTTAAATATAAAATACAGAAAAATAGAGCATACATAAATATAATATATATCATATATAAATATAGTTCCATCATAATGGCCACCATGAGAGATGTTAAAAGAAGATTGAACAATCATCGTTTTGTGAGGCAGTAATTCACCACCCATCGAAACAGTATGTTCTTTAACCATTAGGCGGATGTGTGTTTATGTGTTGGTTGAAACCTTATCATAACAAAATCCTAGTATATTAAAGATACTTGTTTTATTATGGGATTAAATAATAAAAAGATAGTGGTGATTGAAAAAGGAAAATAAAAGAACGAAACTCGGGAGATGACATTACCTCTAAATTGTGTAACTCTTTTTGATTTGAGCTAAAGGCTTCCTTGGAAAGACTTCTTCCCAAAGTGAGGCTTCTAAGAGTAATATAGGGATGTGGAGAGATAATAAGAGCCGAGTTTGGATGATCTAAGGGCTTGAGAGTTGTGGGTAAGGGGGTAGAGGTGGGGGCCTTTTATAAGAGGGAGGATGGTCACTTTTAGAAAGTTTTGAAATGTTACTTTATTATAAAATGATTTTCGGATTTTAAAGGTACGCCAATGATATATTTTTAGTATAAGGTGATAACGGTTCTAAATCAACCCATATAATAGGTTTTTGAAAATTTTATGTTCTATATTTTATCTTATCTTTTCTTTTTATTTAAATCGTTCATTAATGAGGAAATCACTCTATCATCATGGTGTTATAAATAAGTTATATATTTAATGTCTAAAAATTATAAAAAAATACCATGATGTAGGAAATATTATTATATTTAAAATAAATATTTATAGTCTAAGAGATCATTTATGTAAACAAAAATAATTTTTTTACTTAGGATATACAAACCTTTGTTATATTTCTTTTAAAAAAAATAGAATCATAAATGTCACTATCACACCCATGTGATTCCATGACTTAAAAAAGTGTATTTGGACACATTTTGGGGTAATTTTATATTATTATGATATTAGTTTATTACCATTAACTACCAGATTACTAATTAATCACAATAATTAAAGATAATTACCATCGTTACAATTCATAATGTCCTGAAACAAAAGAGTCATAATTTCATAATTTGGGCCATATTATTTCAATCATGGACTCAATTTTACCAAATTCCAAAAACAGAAATAGAATTAATTAATTAAAAAATAATTCTCATTGTCAAAACCAAAGATGGGTTTTTAAGAAGTAAAATATATCAAAATATTGACTTGTTTTTACATCCAATTGAAAAGTAAAATTACTTCCAATGAAAAAAATTGTATTAAGTGATAAAAATATATTTTAATTAAATGTTAAAACCAATTAAATGAAAAATCTAACTATATAAATAAATTTTAGGAAAAAGTAGTTTTGAAGTAAAATGCAGTATTTTTCACTATTCATTAAAAATGAACATTTGTCAGAAAAATACCAAAAATTTATTAAAAGTAAACTTGATATTCCAATTTAAAAAATTATGTTGATTTTACCAAATTAAAAACATATAAGTTTCATTAATTAATATTATAATTAATTTCCACTATCAAAACAAATAGCGTGTTTTTAAGAAACAATATCTATCAAAAGATTGACACTTGTTTATGTCCAATTTCAAAGTGAAATTAATTCCAATGACCACCATTGGATTAAATGGTAAAAATATTTTTTAACTACCATTTAAAAATAATTAAAAAGATAATATAACCATATAAATAAATTATATTAAAAGGAGTTTTCGAATTAATATACAACATTTTCACTATTCATTAAAAATGATCTTTATTGAAAAAATAACAAAAATTTACACAATGTAAATTTTTATGTCCCGACTCTAAAGATGGATTTTATTTTGTAGAATATAACATATAAAATTGAAAAAAAAGTACTTTTAAAAAGGGTTCACTATCAAAAGGTGGTTAATCGACCTTTTGAATAATTTTGGAATATTTAGGCAGAAAATTGGATTCATTCGCATATTATGACTCTAACATTTATTGGATAAATGTAAAAATATTTTACAAACATATAATAATCCATTTTTAGTTAGTTCTGTTCATTCCAGCCATTAAAACTGCTAAGAGTTAACTACCATTTAAAATAAAATTATTATATTATTAGTCTGCAACGTAAGATTTCAATGAAACTAGTTGTTGCATATTGGGTATGCCATCGAACATAAAATATTTAAATTTTATTCACAAATATGACTAAATATAAAAATTTCATATTCTTTATTTACCCGGGATGTTACATCCTTCCCCCCTTTTGGGAATTTCTTCCTCACAATTTTAAAATCGAACTTGCAGACTTCATTGAAATCCCCACAGCGGAAAAGGAGTAAATTAAACTATCACATTAAAAGAAAGAAAAATAAGTACAATTTTCACCTGAAATAACCCATAATAGGATTTCAAGAAAACATGGATATGGAGGAGAAAAAAAGGGTCATGTTCTGATGGAGAGTGATAGAAAACATTATTATGAGAAAGTTAACCATAAGAAAATCACAAACCTATGATGGGTGAAATGGTATTTGATTCCCCAGTAGGAAAAGTTAATAGACAACATTTTTGTGTTAGGTTACTTTCATTGCGGAATTTATTTTTGAGCTTAACTAAATCATAAGGAAACATACTTAATTTTCATGTAGACTTTCATCTCCTACTAGATTTATTACACAAACTCATATTTTCTCTAAAAGATTAGTATTTAGGATGACTTGTTCAAATTAAGAGCGCTATAATCAACTTCTAGAGAATCACTTAATCCACAAAAGATGAACTATATATTTCCCATGTCTTTATACCTTAACCAAAACCTAAATGTTTAGTACAATATCAGATAATCCCCAAATGGATAATCCTTTATAAAAAGAAATACTACACTTAATCCACAAAATTCAATAAAAAGAACCCAAGGTTCTCGAAAGAACATTAAATAAACAGCTACCCATAAAATTCTTCAAAGTAAACCAAACTAATATTGAAACCCAAATATCTGAAATATTTAATCACATAGACTTCCCAAGATAAATCATAAAATTTATCCCCAAATAACATCTGTTACACTTAAAGGCTCATAATGAAAAGTAATTAACCTAATTAGTTATCCTCTATGTTAGGTTAATCATTTCCATATATAACCCAAAATAAACTTATTCTTGATTCATAAAATCATCTATCTAAAAAAAAAGTCATACCAACCAGGGATATCACGCAGTCCAGTGGTAGGTGATAAATACAAGTCACACATTGGTTGTGTGTTCGATTCCTGCATCTTCGTCTGATGCGATGGGTTGTCACACAGTTTGCGTGTTGTTCCTTTTCAAAAACTACATAATTTTATAACATTCCCATGAAGAGATGAATTCATCAAAAATAACCGTAACATATTTTAACCACAAAGATTATCTAATGAGTTTCATTCTACATCCCAAAATGTATTAATCGATAATTACCTCAAAAGTAAGGATCATATAAACCAAAATGGTTCTTTATAACTATATCCACAAAAGGAAAGATAATTATTCCTTCAATAAAATTTTCATATATCAAACATCAGGGTTACACATACTATTAAAATACTTCTAATGTAATCACATCATCAAAAGAGCCTTAATAATTTTAATATTTTCACCATCCTAAAATCTACCATAACTCTTGAATCCCTTATATGTTGACTTCTAACTCATTCAACATTATTCATGATCCATTAACCATTCCTTTAAAACTTATTCTGAAATACTTCATTCCAAAAAACATAATCATGAATCATATCCTAAGATTCAATAATAGGAAAACATATGTAATGAAATAATCCATACCTTTCATTGGTCATTGTCATTTTCCTTATCCTCAATCGAAATGGCATTGTGTATTGGTAAATGAATATTTGTACGATCCATGTTATCCCATTCGTGAAACATCTTCGTAGGACATGTGTCTTCATAAAGAACATGCACACCACATTTACAACATTCAATTGATGCTTGCGAAAGAACATATTTCCCTTTCTAGAGTCAACTAGATGTTTCCTTTTTTCCATAAAAGGTTCTTGATTTATGACCTATATTTACACATCTATAGCATCTTTCTGTCCCTTTGAATCATTTTCCTAGGTGTTTCATTTGACATCTTTGACACATAGGTTACTAAACATTTTTACCGTTATGATTATTACCTGAACTTTTGTAGGGATTTGTTTCTCACATATATGATGCCTTATAAAAATTACTATAGTTAAGGTGGTCAATCATGACTCCAGATAGTTGGTTGAGAATAACCACAATAGTTCTCATTATAGCTCCCATATCATTCAGTTACTATTTCAGAAAACTGTCACAGCTTTTTCACATCCACTGTTACTTTGGTGCCTACAAGATCTAGCCATTTACTAAAACCAAAATGGTCAATGTGAATAAATCAGTAAAATAATCATATAATACTAAGATATAATTATTCATGTTATCTTAAACTCATTCTCTTTATATAAAAAAACTATGACTTTTTTGGAAATCCAAACCATTATGGTAATGTCACTTAAGCTTAAAGAATACCATATCCTCTAAAGTTTTCTAAACCGACCTTTGATACCAACTATATGGCCCTGACCTTAAAACATTACATAATAAAGAATTAACTGAATAATTAACAATGTGGATATTTTCAGTTTTAGTGTTTAATAAAATTAAGACCTAACTATTACATCTCAATGATTACAAAGTAGACACATCTACTCAGTATCCATTTTTTCACAAAATAAAACCTCTTAAAAAGAAACTTGTCTAGTTACATGTTTTAGATATCATTTATTTCCATGATCCCATCCTTGACCCTATTCATCATTAATTCATGTGGAAAACATTTCAAAAACATGGGATAAGAATAAAAATTTCAGTAAGGATTACACAAAGATAAAAAACATTAGATCATCAATATATACATAACATTAGCTTTTTACCATACCTCATGAAATCATAAGATTTATGAATAACTCATAGAAATCATAAGACATAAAGGTAACTTGAGGCATTAATAACATTCTTGCGTAGGGAGTATCCCTCATGGTTATGTTTGGAATACCGATCACAATATATTCCCTAAAAATCCTTAGAGAAACCTTAGCATTTAACTCCTTCATGTTACCAAATGCATTAGAGAGCTATCTCGGGCCCACCTTCCCTAAGTTTATCACGGAACCACCCATATTCATAATCAATACCCAAGAACCATAACATAATACCCAAGAACCATAACATAATCATATCATATAAATCATGCATAAAGGAAACATAAAATTTCCACATTGCAATAACAATATATCATTTTAATATATTGACATAATCAATGATTTATCAAACCATTTTCAAAACCATTTAAAACATTTAATAAGGATATTTTTTTAATCAAAGTATCCCATACAACTTTGAAGATTGTAAAGGAATTAAAATTTTAAAATAGTAATTTCCATATAAATAAATCCCTAAAACCATTTTGAAACGTGGACATTAATAAGAAGGATTTAGAATATTAAATCATTAAGACAATATTTTAGTTAAGGAGTTCTTAACAAATAGGAGATGCTTCAATACAAATAATTTAGGAATAGAATTTAATCAAAACATTATAATATCATGAGAATAAAGACATTCTTGATATAATATGACCATGGAATTTATATACACCATATCAAAGTGAATTGGCGTATATCAACATTGAATTCTCAATGGAATATAATTTGAGATGAAATCCCTTATAAAGACGGTATCCTTAGAATAATGATAAATCAATTATATAATTATGTGTGGAAAATATAAATAAACCCAATATAAGTGGATATTAAGTGTAAATAAATCAGAGTTCATCCAAACATATTCATAGTATGACATAAACAAGTAGTCTAGGTTTAACCAAAAGAATTGAAATTTGGTTAAGAAGTTCCCTTACAGAAATTCGACAGCCTCTCGGCGTCACTTTAAAATTCATAAAATGAGTTAATGAGAGATAAAAAGGGTATCACATCACATGGACATAAAATTTACAGAAATAAGGATATATATAAGAACATATCCCAACATAAGAAGATGTATATTAAAATACCAAACAAAAGGAAGTCTTTTAAAAAGGTGAGGGTGAAAGGTTCCCTTACCGATTTGGGTAACATTCGAAATGTACACCCCATGAAAGAAAGACTATAAAATGTAGATTTAAATACCCATAAACTATAGTATGTTACACAATTAGTAGAATAATTGGATTTACATACACCACTCAAAGGCGATAGTGGAAAATATAGCATGAATCTCACAGGAATAAAAAGTGATATAGAAACCTCTTACCTCGTTGTAATAAATCGAGTCATACAGAAAAAGATAATAAGAACTAAATGAATCAAATAATACCATGAATATTAATAGAATAATGATAATATATAGAAAATGGTAGTACAAAATACATCACATGCAATAAATAATTTGCGGAAAATGGAAATCTTGCGGAATTAAATGTGAGATAAGAAATCCCCTGACCTCAAGTCCGATATGTCTTGTTCATTTATTTATATTCCTGAATAATAAAATTTGGTAAATTTATAATTTCTTAAGTACATCCTCTAATTTTTATTATTAAATTCATATAACATATTATCATGTTATAATAATTAGTTAATTATGTGAGTTCATATCACACGTTTTGTCAATGTTCGGTACATGAGTCATCAATGAACTTGTATGAAGATAATTGTACATTTAGTTATAAGTACATCATATCCAAAATGATTTTAATGATTTAAATATCATATATATCCAGTATATATATATTTAATAATATTCTATATTTTTTGGAGATAATAAATGAAATGTAAGGTTTATGGAGACGGTTGGTCATACGTACGCATGAACGCTACTTTCATTTTTTGTCATATTAATGGAATTTAAAACTAAGTGAGATATAGATATATTATAATTCCAGTATAATATATATTTTAAATATGTAAAATAATTTCATTAATTATATTCTTTAAAAATTCTATTTTTGGCATGAGCGAGTCACATCACTTGAGGGGGAAGTTGTCAACACTTCCTCATATGAAATTATCGTATTTGCACAACATGCAAAGCATAAAGGTATGTTTTAAATCAAATGTATATAAGAATAGATAGGGATTAAGTATAATATATATCATATATAAATATATTTCCATAATCATTGACACCATGAGAGGTGTTAAAAGAATATTGAAGAATCATCATTTCGTGAGGCAGTAATTTTCCACCCAATGAAACAGTATGTTCTTTAACCATTAGACAGAGGTGTGTGTAAGTGTTGTTATAATTCATATCATAAAAACATCCTAGTATATGAAGTATACTAGTGTTATTATGGGATCAAATAATATGTAGATAGTGGTGAGTTAATATGGAAAGTATAAGAAAGAAACTCGAGAGAACACATTACCTCTAAATTGGGCAACACTTTTTGATTTGAGCCAAAGGATTCCTTGGAAAGAATTCTGCCCAAAGTGAGGCTTATAGGAGTATGATAGGGATGTGGAGAGGTAATATGAGAATATTTTGGAGGATCCAAGGGCTTGATAGGTTTGGGTAAGGGGGTAGAGGTGGGGTCCTTTTATAAGAGGGAGGAGGGTCAGTTTTGGAAAGTCTTGAAATGTAACTTTATTATAAAATGACTTTCGGATTTTAAATGTCCCACATTGATATATTTTGAGGATAAGGAGATAAGGGTAATAAATCCACCCATAAAATTGGTTTTTGAAAATATTTATAGTTATATTTTACCTTATCTTTTCATTTTATTTAAATTTTTCATTAATGAGGTAATCACTACATCATCATGGTGTCATAAATAAATTTATTTATTTAAATTATAAAAATTATAAAAAAACCATGATGTAGGAAATATTTTTAGCATTAAAATTATTTTTTTTATTCTAAGAGATCATTTATGTAAACAAAATTTAAATTTATTTACTTAGGATATACATACCTTTGTTATATTTCTCTTTTAAAAAAAATAAAGTCATAAATGTCACTATCATACCCATGTGACTCCATGGGCCCTAAAGATTGGCATAAATCTTTCCGTGGTCGTCCATGACTCAGAAGAGAGTATTTGGACACATTTTGGGTTCATTTATATTATTATTATACTATTTTATTACCCTTATCTACCCGATTACTAATTAATCACAATAAATAAAGATAATTACCGCCGTTACTATTTATAACGTCCAGAAACAAAAAAGCCTTATTAAATAATTTTGAACATATAATTTAATATATGGAATCAATTTTACCAAATTAATAACACATAAATTGAAGTAATTAATTTAAAAATAATTCTCGTTGTCAGAACCAAAGATGGGTTTTTAAGAAGTAAACTTTATCAAAAGATTGACTTTTTTTTACATCAAACTAAATTGTGAAATTACTTACAACAAACAAAATTATATTAAGTGATAAAACTATAATTAAATTACACTTTAAAAAAAATTAAAAGGACAATATAAATATATAAGTAAATTATATGAAAAGCAGTATTGAAGAAAAATGTAGTATTTTCACTATTCATTAAAAATTAACATTTACCAGAAAAATACCAAACATTTATCAAAAGTAAATTTTATATTCCAAATTAAAAAATGATTTATTTTTTACCAAATTAAAAACATATAACTTTCCCTCATTAATTTTATAATGAATTCCCGCGGTCAAAACAAATTTCATGTTTTTAAGAAACAAAATCTTTCAAAATATTGACACTTGTTTGTGTCCAATTTCAAAGTGAAATTAATTCCAATGACCACTATTGGATTAAATGGAAAAATTTAATTTTAACTAAACATTGAAATCAATTAAAAACATAATATACCAATATAAATAAATTAGACTAAAATGAGGTTTTCAATTAATATACAACAATTTAACTATTCATTAAAAATAAACTATATCGGAAAAATAACAAAAATTTACACCAAGTAAATTTTTATGTCCTGATTCTGAAGAAAGATTTTATTTTGTCAAATATAAAATATAAAATTGACAAAAAGTAATATTAATGAGGTTTCACCATCAAAAGGCAGTTAATTTACCTTTTAAAGAATAATCGAATATTTAGGCTTAAAATTGGATTCATTCTCATTTTATGCCTATAAATTTATTGGATACATGAAAAAATATTTAACAAAAATATATAATCATTTTTTAGTTATTTCTGTTCATTTCTGCCATTACAATGGCTAGGCCTTAACTACCATGTAAAATAATATTATTAAATTATTAGTGTCCAAAGTAAGATTTCCAGGAAACTCATTGTTGCATATTGGGTACGCCATTTGTAACGCCCCGACCCCAGCTACCCAGAGTCGGAGCATTACTTCGTAACATTGGCATGATCACAAAGGATCAAGTCTCGAAAGACCGATTAGTTTAGTAGCCTTGGAAACACTAGATACATTCATAAGTCTTTCATTACATCAAAAAGTGAAAAACTACAATAACAAAGTCTCCATAGTCCACACTCATATCCTCTTCCGACTATCCCTGCAGGTCATTCATAAAATACTTCTTCACATCCTGGAAAATATTAAAACATTGAAAGGGGTGAGCTCAGATGCTCAGTAAGGATAACAATAATGCGGAAGCTTTCATAAATAAACATAAACATTTAAGGCAATGTATAACTAAAACAAAAGCCTTTTAAACTTGAACATCAACATAATATGGCAAAAGTAAAATGAGATAATGTCATTTACTTCTTCACATGGATATTCTACTGGTCGAATAATCACATGCAATATCAATAACCACTTTCATAATGATGGAATGCATAATGCCAGACTATCATAACCACGTAGTCAAGGCCTCGTGCCAAGACCACAAATAAGATTTTGTCAAGGCCTCGTGCCAAGACACTAGTTTGTCTCATGAGACCTGCCGATGCATCGAGGAGCTATAGCGGGCTCCACCCGTCACTTATTAAGTCCAATGCATTCCTCATATGAATAGGTTTAAACATATCATAAACCATAACATAATCGTATCTCATAAAACAGGCATAAAGGAAACATAACATTTCCACATTTCAATCACAAGATATAAATACAACACATTGATATAATAAAAATGCTTTCAAAACCATTTTCAATACCAAAATAAAAGAGAGTTAAAACTTTGTATTTATTTTTCATTAAAAAAAATGATGGCTTGAAGAGGAAGCCGGATCTCAAATAATGGTCACGGCGGCGGAGAAGTCGTTGTCGCCGCATAAGTACGGAAAGAAAAACATTCCCTTTTGTCGTTTAGTAAAACGCTTCGTATAAAAAAAGATTCCTTTTGAATAAACGTAAAAGTCAAAGGGGTTTTTACACCGTATAAAAGAAAGTTGTGTATAAAACCAAATATGCCTCAATGAAAGGGGATTGAGACGAAGTCCTTAAAAAGATCATTTTTAAAATAAAATAGATCTATTATGTGTATTCACTATAGGTACACATAAAGAAAGTACAAATACAAGATATGACATAACAATATCATGACATAATTTGAAAGTAGGAGATTAACCCAAAGAATGGAAATTGGGTTAAGAAGTTCCCTTACCTTGTGTCCGACTTGACTCAACCGTTCTTTAACCTCCTGAATAATAAACTAGAGTTAATATCTACCTTATTAAGAACCATTTTCAATTTCATTATCCTTTTTATATCACTTATTACAATGTTATGAACATTATGTAATTATTTAAGTTAATAACGGTCGTTTTGTCGATCTTTGGTACATGAGTCAACAATAAACTTCTTATAATTATAAGTTGTTCATGTGGTGAAATATCCATTATATCCAGAATTATATTAATGATGTAGATATCATATATATCATATATATACAGTATATACATTCATTTATAATATTACGTAACATTTAGAGGTAAGAAATGAAATGCACCGTTCATGGAGACGGTAAGCCGTACGTACGCATGAACGCTACTTTCATTTCAATTTCATATTTAATGGAATGAAATCATAATGATATAAATGTATAATATAATTCCAGTATAATATAGTGTATAATACCATTTACTCCATCCTTTATACATCCCACACATGGCATTAACGATTCAAATCACTTTGAGGGGGCGGTAGTCCGCACTTCCTAAAATGAAATTATCGCGTTTTACCCATAATGGAAATCATAAAGTATGCCATAAATGAGAAATACAGAAGCATAAGTAAAACAAAAACATATTATATATCATATATAAAAATAGTGACATCTTAATGGCCACCTTTGGAGGTGTTATATGAGTGTTGAACAATCATCGTTTCGTGAGGCAGAAATTCGCCATCCACAGAAACCATATGTTCTTTAACCATTAGATGTAGGTGTGTGTAAGTGTAGCTCGAATCCTTCTTATAACAACATCCTAGTATATTGAGGATACTGGTGTTGTTACAAAAGAAATGAATAAAAAGAGTTTAGGGGGTTGGAGAAGAAAAATAAAACAAAACAACATTAGAAAAGACATTACCTCAAAATCGGGTAACTCTTTTTGATTTGAGCTAAAGGCTTCCTTGGGAAGCGTTCTGCCCAAAGTGAGGTTTCTAGGAGTAAGGAAGGAATGTTGGGAGAGTATTTGGGCAGAGGTTGGCCGAGCCAAATGGCTTGATGGTGTGAATAAGGTGGGAGAGGTGGGGGCCTTTTATAAGTGGAGAGGAGGGGCACTTTTGGAAAGTAATGAAATGTTACATTATTTCAAAATGATTTTCGGATTCTAAAGGTCCCACATCTATATAATTCGAGGCTAAGGTGATAAGGTTTCGAAATATCTTCATCCAATAGGCTTTGGACAAGTGTAAGCCTCGGATTTTGCATTATCTTCTCATTTTATTTAAATCGTCAAATAATGATGTCATCGCTGCATCATTATTATGTCATAAATACTTTAATTTATTTAATGTCTAAAAATTATAAAACAAATACTATGATGTAGGAAATCTTTTTAGCTTTCCAATGACTATTTATAATCAAAATTTGGACTTGTATAACCCCAATTAAAAATTGTTTTAGTAGAACAATTTATGTTAGTGTCATTTTCACTTTAACATTAAATAAAAAGTAATTTATGTTATTTCCCAACAAAAGTGGATCCATGGGGTCCCCAAGTTAGGCAATGGCTTGTCTTGGTCGGCCATGACTCAACCAATGAGGTTGGGACATGTGTCTAGGTCATTTCATATTATTAATGTATTATTTATACCTTAAACTACACTAATTACCACTAATCGCGATTAAGAACTTAAAAGTTACTATTCACCAAAAAATTATTTTGATCTCATTGAACCACATTTTACTTCTTATTGACAACCATGTATGTCGGATTTTTGAAAATCAAATCACAGAAGTTGTAATATTTCATTTAAACGAAAAATCAGTTATTTAACTACCACTTAGTGGTTTCACTATTCATCAAAAATTGAAGTTTTTCAGAATAAGGCCAAAATTTCACCCTAAGCTATAATTGATATTCCGAATTCAAAAATGATGTCTATTTTACAAAATTCCAAACATATAAGTTGTATTAATTAATTTCATAATTAATTCCCGCTGTTACAACAAATAACGTGTTTTTAAGAAACAATTTATATCAAAAGTTTGGCAATTGTTTATGTCCAATTTCAATGTTAAATTAATTCTAATGACCACCATTGGATAAAATGGTAAAAATATTTTCTAATTATACCTTAAAACCACTAAATAGTATAATTTATCTGTATAAATTATTTTGATTAAAAAAGTTGTTTTTATGTATTTTTCACTATTCATAAAAAATTAGAAGTTCTCAGAAAAATACCAAAAATTCAACATAGGCTAATTTCGATATTACGAATACAAAAATGAAGTCCATTTTGAAATATAAAATTTCTATAATTTTAAAAAGTGGTTATTACTATTCATAACGGCTATTTTGATTAGTTGCGGTGTGTTAGAACTCGAACTTGCGTACAATGCAAGCTATTGCATTATTGAATGAGAAGCGTATCGTGGAAGCTCGGGGTGTTACATTCTCCCCTCCTTCAATAAATTGCGTCCTCGCAATTTGAAATTTTTCTTTGATAATAAAAGGCTGAAAATAGAAAATACCTTTGTGGAAAACCCACATCGGAAATAAGGTTAATAAATATATAACATTAAAAGAAAGCAGGATAAGTACAAAGGTCACCCGATATAGCCCATTCTAGGATTCTATGAAAATATGGATATGGAGGAGAAACAAACCATCAAGGTCTGATGGAGAGTTATAGAAAACAGGATTAGGAGAAAGTTTAACCATAAGAAAATCACAAACTTGTGATTGGTTAAACGGTCATTGAATCCCCAGTTGGAAAAGTTAACCGACAACATTTTTGTTTTAAGTTACCTTTTATTATGTTGAGGAATTTATTTATGAGATTTACTAAGAACGTAGGGGAATATACATACTTGTTATGTATACTTTCATTCGTTAATAAATTTTTACCACAAACCCAACTTTTACTCCAAATGGTAACGGAACTCAAAAATATTCTATTTATCCTAATTGTATAAGGTTAAAAATGTTAACACATACCATTTAGATTAGTAAAACGATTTTGTAATAACCAGGGACTTCCTGTAGGCTAGTGGTAGGAAATAAAGGCTTGTCGCACTATGGTTGTGGGTTCGATTCCTGCAGCTGTGTCCGACGCGACGGGTTATTCCCCACCCTGCAGGTTGTCCTTTTTCTAAAAATATAGTATTATAGTATTCCAGAAATAATCTTCAGAAAAGTTTTAACCTTAAACAATACTATTCAAAGTTCAACTTAATCCATCCCAACATTTATAGTTATCCAAAATACCTCTGTCCAAACTTTCTCTAAAAGGTCTCTTAATTCCAAAATCAATTGTAACATCAGATTCCCCAAACAAAGAAAAGTTTCTCTTATTGTCACATACTAAAAATATGATTACCTTAATCATATTAAAACCTTACTGAAACCAACAAGTACTGCAGTACAATCCTTATATAGATCACATTATTCTAATAACCAGAATATAATCCATGAGTCCGAAAGCATCAATACATTAGTTATTCTGCTTCAACTGTAGTAATAGCATAAGATTGTCCTTGATCCCTTGGCCTTTTCTGAGGTAAGATTCCTTGACGCTTAGGACATTCATTTGCGTAATGACCCATTTCTCTACAATTGTAGCATTCAACTTTGACAGCCTCTTTCTTTCCCTTGCAATCACGTGCCTGGTGACCTTTTTCTCCACATTTATAACAGACTCCCATTCCTTTTAGGAAAGTACCAGGGTGATTCTTCCCACAATTATCACATAATGGAAAATCCTTCTTTCCCTTTTTCCCTTTATCTGTCTCTTGTTCCACCGTTCTCTTCTTCTCTTGCTTTACTTTGTTGTCATAAGACTTAGAGAATTCCTTTTCTGTCTTGATAGCACATGAGACTATATCTTCGTATGATGAGAAGGATTGTGATACTAAAGCTCGTCGGAGAAATGGTTTTAACCCATCAAAGAAATGATCAATCTTACTCCTTGGGTTACGTATATAATCGGCAGCATGCCTCGCTAACCTTGTAAATTTAGCCTCATACTTTGCGACATTCTCATCCTCCTTCTGCCTCAGACTCAGAAATTGCCTTTCCATATCTGCTCGATGGTCACGAGGAAAGTATTTTTCTAAGAAAAGCTCTTTGAACTCCCTCCATTCCATATTCGATACGTCATCATCTTCCTTTGTGTTTTGAATCAGTGACCACCACTGATCGGCATCTCCAGTGAGGCGGTAAACTGCCATGACAACCTTCTCCCTTTCACTACTCCCCAAGGCATGGAATATTTTCTCTAAGGAATTTATCCATTGCTCAGCTACTGTAGGATTTGTACTCCCATTGAAGGTTGGCGGTTGTTGCCTCATGAAACGGTCTAGCATTGATCCTCCACGTTGCGAATCAGGGTGCTCCATACGAGTAAGGTTGTTATTCATAACCTGCGTGAGTTGTCCCAGTATGGTAATAAGTTGATCAGCACCAGTTGTATCTCCAGGTCCACAATAATTATCTTGAGCAGGAGGGCAATCCCTACACGGAGTTCGTGCATTGATACAGTTTCCATTCCTTCTACTAGGCGCCATTTCTAAACAATGGCATAATCCAGATTAGTTTATGAATCAAAATACATAATTCCATACTTGTATAATACTTAACATAAATTGAACTATTTATGGATATAATCCATAATCATAAAAAGAAATGTTTCCTTTGAGGAAGTATGTACTCATAAACCTTACATAATGGTTTGTAAAGAAAATGAGAATTATCCTAAGCATATCCCCCGGGAGTGTCATAACCAAGAGTGCAGCAAGGCCCGTTGTCGTGCACCAGTTCCCGTTTGAGTCTAGCTCAAAGCGGTGTTTTCGGGTTTTACCCCTAGGTACATCTGTGCCAGAGCCACCTCTACCTGCTCGTATCCAGACAGGGATGTATTGCTCGGAAAACTCACAACATCTCTACAATACTAAAATTCTAGGAAGTTCTTCTATACTAATCCTCAAAGTCTATCTTTGGGCTATGTGCTCTAATCAGAGTTTATCTAAATCTAGCTTCCAAGGTTAGTACTAAACTGCCTCTGATACCAACTGTAACGCCCCGACCCCAGCTACCCAGAGTCGGTGCATTACTTCGTAACATTGGCATGATCACAAAGGATCAAGTCTCGAAAGACCGATTAGTTTAGTAGCCTTGGAAACACTAGATACATTCATAAGTCTTTCATTACATCAAAAAGTGAAAAACTACAATAACAAAGTCTCCATAGTCCACACTCATATCCTCTTCCGACTATCCCTGCAGGTCATTCATAAAATACTTCTTCACATCCTGGAAAATATTAAAACATTGAAAGGGGTGAGCTCAGATGCTCAGTAAGGATAACAATAATGCGGAAGCTTTCATAAATAAACATAAACATTTAAGGCAATGTATAACTAAAACAAAAGCCTTTTAAACTTGAACATCAACATAATATGGCAAAAGTAAAATGAGATAATGTCATTTACTTCTTCACATGGATATTCTACTGGTCGAATAATCACATGCAATATCAATAACCACTTTCATAATGATGGAATGCATAATGCCAGACTATCATAACCACGTAGTCAAGGCCTCGTGCCAAGACCACAAATAAGATTTTGTCAAGGCCTCGTGCCAAGACACTAGTTTGTCTCATGAGACCTGCCGATGCATCGAGGAGCTATAGCGGGCTCCACCCGTCACTTATTAAGTCCAATGCATTCCTCATATGAATAGGTTTAAACATATCATAAACCATAACATAATCGTATCTCATAAAACAGGCATAAAGGAAACATAACATTTCCACATTTCAATCACAAGATATAAATACAACACATTGATATAATAAAAATGCTTTCAAAACCATTTTCAATACCAAAATAAAAGAGAGTTAAAACTTTGTATTTATTTTTCATTAAAAAAAAATGATGGCTTGAAGAGGAAGCCGGATCTCAAATAATGGTCACGGCGGCGGAGAAGTCGTTGTCGCCGCATAAGTACGGAAAGAAAAACATTCCCTTTTGTCGTTTAGTAAAACGCTTCGTATAAAAAAAGATTCCTTTTGAATAAACGTAAAAGTCAAAGGGGTTTTTACACCGTATAAAAGAAAGTTGTGTATAAAACCAAATATGCCTCAATGAAAGGGGATTGAGACGAAGTCCTTAAAAAGATCATTTTTAAAATAAAATAGATCTATTATGTGTATTCACTATAGGTACACATAAAGAAAGTACAAATACAAGATATGACATAACAATATCATGACATAATTTGAAAGTAGGAGATTAACCCAAAGAATGGAAATTGGGTTAAGAAGTTCCCTTACCTTGTGTCCGACTTGACTCAACCGTTCTTTAACCTCCTGAATAATAAACTAGAGTTAATATCTACCTTATTAAGAACCATTTTCAATTTCATTATCCTTTTTATATCACTTATTACAATGTTATGAACATTATGTAATTATTTAAGTTAATAACGGTCGTTTTGTCGATCTTTGGTACATGAGTCAACAATAAACTTCTTATAATTATAAGTTGTTCATGTGGTGAAATATCCATTATATCCAGAATTATATTAATGATGTAGATATCATATATATCATATATATACAGTATATACATTCATTTATAATATTACGTAACATTTAGAGGTAAGAAATGAAATGCACCGTTCATGGAGACGGTAAGCCGTACGTACGCATGAACGCTACTTTCATTTCAATTTCATATTTAATGGAATGAAATCATAATGATATAAATGTATAATATAATTCCAGTATAATATAGTGTATAATACCATTTACTCCATCCTTTATACATCCCACACATGGCATTAACGATTCAAATCACTTTGAGGGGGCGGTAGTCCGCACTTCCTAAAATGAAATTATCGCGTTTTACCCATAATGGAAATCATAAAGTATGCCATAAATGAGAAATACAGAAGCATAAGTAAAACAAAAACATATTATATATCATATATAAAAATAGTGACATCTTAATGGCCACCTTTGGAGGTGTTATATGAGTGTTGAACAATCATCGTTTCGTGAGGCAGAAATTCGCCATCCACAGAAACCATATGTTCTTTAACCATTAGATGTAGGTGTGTGTAAGTGTAGCTCGAATCCTTCTTATAACAACATCCTAGTATATTGAGGATACTGGTGTTGTTACAAAAGAAATGAATAAAAAGAGTTTAGGGGGTTGGAGAAGAAAAATAAAACAAAACAACATTAGAAAAGACATTACCTCAAAATCGGGTAACTCTTTTTGATTTGAGCTAAAGGCTTCCTTGGGAAGAGTTCTGCCCAAAGTGAGGTTTCTAGGAGTAAGGAAGGAATGTTGGGAGAGTATTTGGGCAGAGGTTGGCCGAGCCAAATGGCTTGATGGTGTGAATAAGGTGGGAGAGGTGGGGGCCTTTTATAAGTGGAGAGGAGGGGCACTTTTGGAAAGTAATGAAATGTTACATTATTTCAAAATGATTTTCGGATTCTAAAGGTCCCACATCTATATAATTCGAGGCTAAGGTGATAAGGTTTCTAAATATCTTCATCCAATAGGCTTTGGACAAGTGTAAGCCTCGGATTTTGCATTATCTTCTCATTTTATTTAAATCGTCAAATAATGATGTCATCGCTGCATCATTATTATGTCATAAATACTTTAATTTATTTAATGTCTAAAAATTATAAAACAAATACTATGATGTAGGAAATCTTTATAGCTTTCCAATGACTATTTATAATCAAAATTTGGACTTGTATAACCCCAATTAAAAATTGTTTTAGTAGAACAATTTATGTTAGTGTCATTTTCACTTTAACATTAAATAAAAAGTAATTTATGTTATTTCCCAACAAAAGTGGATCCATGGGGTCCCCAAGTTAGGAAATGGCTTGTCTTGGTCGGCCATGACTCAACCAATGAGGTTGGGACATGTTTCTAGGTCATTTCATATTATTAATGTATTATTTATACCTTAAACTACACTAATTACCACTAATCGCGATTAAGAACTTAAAAGTTACTATTCACCAAAAAATTATTTTGATCTCATTGAACCACATTTTACTTCTTAATGACAACCATGTATGTCGGATTTTTGAAAATCAAATCACAGAAGTTGTAATATTTCATTTAAACGAAAAATCAGTTATTTAACTACCACTTAGTGGTTTCACTATTCATCAAAAATTGAAGTTTTTCAGAATAAGGCCAAAATTTCACCCTAAGCTATAATTGATATTCCGAATTCAAAAATGATGTCTATTTTACAAAATTCCAAACATATAAGTTGTATTAATTAATTTCATAATTAATTCCCGCTGTTACAACAAATAGCGTGTTTTTAAGAAACAATTTATATCAAAAGTTTGGCAATTGTTTATGTCCAATTTCAATGTTAAATTAATTCTAATGACCACCATTGGATAAAATGGTAAAAATATTTTCTAATTATACCTTAAAACCACTAAATAGTATAATTTATCTGTATAAATTATTTTGATTAAAAAAGTTGTTTTTATGTATTTTTCACTATTCATAAAAAATTAGAAGTTCTCAGAAAAATACCAAAAATTCAACATAGGCTAATTTCGATATTACGAATACAAAAATGAAGTCCATTTTGAAATATAAAATTTCTATAATTTTAAAAAGTGGTTATTACTATTCATAACGGCTATTTTGATTAGTTGCGGTGTGTTAGAACTCGAACTTGCGTACAATGCAAGCTATTGCATTATTGAATGAGAAGCGTATCGTGGAAGCTCGGGGTGTTACACCATTGAACATAGAATATTAAAATTTTATTCAAAATATTTTTAAATATGAAAATTTCATTTCATTTATTTACCTAGGATGTTACAGATATAGCCTATGAGCATAGTGCATCATGAATTAGTAATGATAATTTCCACTATGACTACATTTTCTAAATTATGTTTGATAACTCAGAGAAACTTCTTATAATGTTATTGATTTTGAAGAATTCAAATATATTAATCCAATATTTTATTAGTTATGTAGAGACTAATTAGTACTTTTGTTCTTAGTATAGAGAAATTGAACCGGTTAGATGAACTCAAAACGTACAAGAAGTATCTATAGATAACACGGTTGCAACTAATGTATAGGTAAACAAATAGGTTGTTAAAATCATTGTACACTAATTTAAAAATTTTGATATAGGAGATTAAAATTGTATACAATGAAATCTATATCATTCTATTTAGTTTCGGAAATAGAATCCACCAATATTTTTTGAGGATTCATGACCAAAACACTATGAATAATGGATTAGTATAATTTTATAGATCTTTAATTTTCATTGAACCCTGGTTGATATAAAGGTCAATTTAGAAATATACATTCTAGATGATATCATGTTACAATAGTGTGATTTTGCAACCAAAACTAAATTTAACAATGATCTTACATGGAAGGGATTCAATGTGTTTTTCGAAAAGAAATAAAACCTTTATAGCTTCAAGATGGCCAAAATGCTGGATATTTTCATCTAGAAGAACGTAAATCAATCAGTTACATAATATATAGCAAATTTTATGATCAGAGTTCATTATTATCAAGATGTGGGTATTATAGAGTCTCTAAAGGAATATATATTTGAATATGTACTACGAAAAAAATTTCATTATAGGATAGTTTCTCTATTCATAATTTATTACCATGACTAATAGAGTGAAATTGGTGGGAATATATCTTATTAGAAATTTCCTAATATGAATCAATTTTTATATACAAATACTGGTGGCAACAAAAATATTGTGAACAAGAGGAATAGGGAAACCATCTTCCAAGGAGAAAGAGCTTTAGAGAATCAATCCATTGGATTAGTTTCCTTTCATCCATGCAGTAGTTACATGGTTGGAAATATCTAATATGGTTTTCGTGAGAATAATAAGTGTGATAGTATAGAATCATCCAAAGTGTTCCAAAACTATAATTAGATGGTATATCTTATATGTCATTGTCTTAATGATCAAAGTTAATTATTGGGAATAAATACCGTGTATATGATATAAAATATACATTTATAAGTTAATAACATCAGAATTGTTTTCATCCTCAGAATAGAGTGATCCATGGTGATTCCAAAAACACCCCAACCCCTCAGACAATTAGACCACAATAGGGAAGTAAGGAATAGGGAGGAATGAGTAAAAATGTATATGGACCCAAGAAGACAATCATAGAGGATCAATCTGGTGCATATATTTCATGATGTACCATTATTCATAACTAAAATCTTATGAATGTTCTATCTGGTATAGGTTCATCTCATAATTTTATTACTTCTCATGTTATCAATAAAATTGGGTTTCAAATAAAGATTATTCTACATTTGATGGGTATATAAACACATCTTGGGTAACGAGAGTGTAGTGGATTTAAGTTTTCATGTTGTTATATAGCCATCAATAGAGTCCAATTTTTGATAATTTCTTATTTTGGAAATGTATTTAATCCTATGAATGAATTAGTTAGTTGATTTAAAAAAATCAATTATTATCGATGTTGAGTAAATTTTGTATCTCCTGATGGAGTGGTACATCACTTTAAAAGACATTGGTATGCGAATGATGAAATGGAATGACCATTACTTCTGATTATATTATGAATTACTTATCAATTGGAAGTAGACTCTTTAGGGACTAATGACATGATTGAAACATGGAAGTTTCCAACCATCAAGGATTGGTATCTTAAGGCATTTCCTGGAAATTTATTTGGTTTTCCACCTAAAATATAATTTTAATTTTTTATTATAATCCTTTTTGTAATTATCATATTCTGATTCCATCAAATGGAATGGGACCAGTACAATTGAAGTAATTTAAGGTCAAGTTAGTGGAATTGGAATGTTATGATTTCATAATATCGAGTACATTACGTTGGGCTACTCTATTTATCTTTTTAAAGAATGATAATAGTTCTCTATGAATGTATTTTAATTATTGTAAACTAATCTAGGATATGATAAAGAATATATAACCTCTTCCATGAATTATTAATATGTTTTATTAATTAAAAGCCTCCTTATGGTTCTATAATATTGATATACAGTCATGGAATCACCAAATATAGGATAAGAAAGATGATATTCCAAATACATCTTTCTGAACCTATTATGATCATTATGAATATCATGTTATCCCCTTTGGTTTTTAAAAATGACCAGTAATTTTCATTGAATTGATAAATTTCATCTTAAAATGGTATATATAATTATTTATTATTGTATTTGTAGATGGAATTATAATATAATATTGATCTTTAAAAGAACATGAATAACATTTAATTATTGTTTTAATTTCCTTGTGAAATCACTGATATTATACATAATTATCTAAATGTAATTTTTGGACACAAGAAGGTCACCTGGGAATTTCATTTCTAGTAAGGGAATATTAGTGGACCCTAAAATGATTGATGTTGACATATCTTGGAAACTGATAAAGAGAATATTTGAGATTTATAAATTTGTGGGCGTATTTGGTTACAATTGCATCTTATTTTAGGAATTCTAACATTTTATGTATCCAATGACAGCTATGACGAGAAAGGTTACACCACTCTAGTGGAGTGCTGATTTTCATCCATCCTTTTTGGAGATTAAGTCATATATCAATTAATAACTAATGCTTATCCTACCCAATCATGGAAATTATATGTGGTCTAGTTCGATTCGTTTGGTTATGTACGCACTTTTGTTTTCATGAAAGTATATAGACCATAAAAGTTATGAAATCATGAATGGAATTATCTGACCCATGAATTGGAATTGGACACAATGGTTAAATGTTTGAATTCATGGAGTTATTATCTCTTTTGTGAGAATTTAATAGTGTTCACATATCATAAAATATTGAAACAAATATTCTCACAAAAGGGTTTGAACCTGTGATAATGAAAATGGGTGAAATATCTCAAAATGTTTTAATTTTACTTGGTTTATACTCCTAGAAAATGAAATAATGTGGCTTATACATTAATTCCAATGATTTATAAAAAAACTGGTGAGATAAACTTGTAATCATATTGGATTTATAAGTATGATTTCAGATATGAATTTGTATTTGGCTAATGAAGAATGAATCTATGATCCCCTTTCTTGGAAACATGTAATTCTAATTTATTTGAGTATGTCTAAGATTCTCAAAGATCATATCATGATTTATTTACAATTATTTTATAATATAATGGTGGCGGACCATTGGTGGTTGAAAATAAGATGTGAGTTATATATTTATTTTTTATGACCATAGACTCAATCCATCGTATTTTTAAAAACATCATCTTTATGCTTATCAACATTCTAAGTAGGTGATTAACTCTATAATAAAAAATATTTACAAGGATCTAAGGAACCATTTTTAGTGGTCATGTATGAAATTAAAAGTAGTTGTTTATGTTATTAAATTCATCACCTATAAATAATTCATGGTGAGAATAATGGACCAAATGATATTTTTTTAATAAATTCCAATACTTTTATAAAAATGGGAATATATCATTACGGATTTTGTTAAAGGTTTACCAAGAACTATATATAAGAATTAATTGATCATGATGATTGTGTACTAACATGAAAATTTAAACAAATTTATTCCAACTTGTGAATACAACATGATAGACTGTATTGAATGGATCCACATTTAGGAATTGTAAAAATTACATGGAATACCCATATCAATCATCGTCAACCAATATCCTTGATTTACCTATTGGATTTGGTGATCTCTTGAATAATTTATGTGTACCCAGTTTAATATTAGTATATAATATCAACCTCAAATGCATGGGTAGTCAGAACAATGTATTCCGAAAATGGAATGCATTATTCGATATTTTTTGGGTGGGTCATGGGGGGATCATTTTGCATTATTGTAATTTTTATATAAAAATATTTATTATGTAAAGATATATATGGCTCTAATTGAGTAATTTTATAAATATCTATGTTGATATCTACTATGTTTTCTAGAAATTGGGTAAACATAAATTAATGGACCTAGTATTGGGGAAAATTTAGATGATTAGTAAAGGGATGGTTTCTTCCCAAATCCATTTTAAATTTTATGTGGATCACTATCTTTTATAATTGTCCATTGTAGTGATATATCATTGTTTCCTAAAAATCAATCCATCATTTGGGCATCATTAATTTAGTAATGAATTTTATCTCCTAGGTATGTTGGAGCTTTTTACATACTTGAATGAATTGGTGATATTATAAATCAATTATATTTAACACCATATTTCATTTTGGTTCATAATGTCATTTGTGTATCGTGACTAAAAAAATACTATCCTGATCCATTCCATTTTATTCAATGGGATCATGTTGATCTCGAATCAAATTCTAAATTTTTTCATACATTGATTTATATAATGGAAATACAGGATAATTTATTATGTAGAAAATGTATCCCTTTAATTTAGTTGTTGTGGAAATATGGTTAACCTTAAGAGGATACATGGGAATATGAGAAATAGATGTTATAGGAATGGTTTGAACAATTCCAAAGAACCATAAATATTAAATATTTTAAGGATGGAAAGCCTAATATTATACATAATATAACACCTCTATATTTTCGTATGTAAAACAATTATCAATATTTTTCGAGATTCAATTTTTGGGCATAGCCTAAGAGGCTTATAGAAGGTTTTAGAGTTTTTTGGAAGTGTTTCAGAGGGTTCAAAGTTATGATAAACTATGTAGATTTACCCACATTTCATGGAAATTACTTGAGAGTGCCTAGGGAGAGGATCAATGTTGGTGTATGATTAGAGTAAATGATGTATATCTTAATAGAAAGAATGTAATTTGAGAAGGAGTCATTTGAAATTGTTTTCCCACTATTTTTCAAATTGTGTGAATTAGTGGGCTTCAGGTTCTGGTGATTCAGAGTTTTCAAAACCATGTAACATAACTATGTGAACTCATTAATTTGAATCAAAAAAATTATTTTTACCTCGATACATAACCAAGACTCGTATTCGTATTTTATTGACCAGAGATCTCAATCCTGAGGACTACTCTAAGTGATTTGAACAAATCCCCTACCACAGAAACTCGATTTCAATATAACTAAGTGCATTAGATATAAGAGAATGAATGTAATATCCTTGTCATATCTTCAATTTTTTCTTTTATATATTTATCAATTTTCATATGAATCTAAGGATAGAATGGTGTTGTTTTTCCATGATCCATCAAATCTGAAATGTTTTGAAAAAATAATTTTAAATATTATTGAAGGCACAATAAATAGAGTCTGAATTAGTTAGATCATTTATTGTTTATTCTTGTTATATAATATCTATTGTAATGTTTTTGTCTTATATATATTATCAACTTGTTCTAGAGCATTAACGCATAGTTTTTTATAATTTATTTTCCTGTATTTTAAATGAAACATTTAATTTTTTATTAATATAAAAACATTCAGTACATGAATTTTAATTACATTATTTTGAATAGTTTTACGAAAATTTAATTTTTTTACATTGTTATAAATAATGTTGTTGATATAATATATGAAATATTTTTGATTAATTTTTTTGAAATATTAATTTATTTCAATAAATGAAAGGGTGTGAGACCTTGACATTCTCATGGAATATAATGATTTCACTTTACATTGTAAGATGCCTTGTTGGGTTCATGCATGGTGTTAGTGCCATAGGGGTGCCGTGGATTCATGACCAAGTGATGGATTAACTATTACAAAATGATTATTCTCATGAGTTATGGTTTTTTTGGGTTGGATACAGGTATGTTTGTATGTTTATAATCTTTGATTGAGTGTTAAAAGTGTATAGATTTATAGTTTAGAAGATTAAATTAATTATATTTATTTAATAAATTTCATTAGTTATTATCTTTTCTATTTTACATGTTTATTTTAATATGAGATAACTTGTTCTTGTCTTAATAGAATGATTTGGGTAGTCTCATGGAGATTTTCTCCAGTGTTGTATACTCACCCATTTCATATGATTCATGGTGTGGATATAAACATTGTTTTACTTAACACATGTAATGTTGAAGTCTCTTATTTCTATAATAGAGCATCATGATGCTATAATCCTGGGAAGGTTGTCAGAGCATGGGGATATTCATGTGGAGTGATGGGGGTGATTCGACAGTTGTGTTGTTTAATTAGGATTCCTTTTAGTTTTTGGTTTTTTGTCTTGTTAAACATTCTGCAATGTCTATGACATAGTTTAGTTATTGGATTTCTGAGTTGTATTATCTATGTTCCAGGCATCATATAGTAATGGTTTCATTTTTTTTATTTTCATAGTATTTTTAATATGATCAAAGGGAAAATAATCCCCAAATTAATTAGTAATCCCTTAGAATTTATTTTTATCCTTTGGTATCCATGGGGTGTCACATAATGTTTTTTGCACCTAATCTTTTTCCTAGACAATTGTTAGTGTCAAGATGTTTCAATTCAATAATTGTATATTGTTTTTAGTATCTAGATAGCGATATAATTTTTAGGAGAACCCCATAATCTATAATGTACAAAAACATTATGATGTTACCCCATATATATACTTAACCCTAGGGTTTTTACTATGGTTCTCTTACCCAATCCCTAAAATAGATAATATACCCAAAAAACCTAATGTCTTTTCTATAACATTGAAATTAGGGAAAAAATTACTTATCAACCTTCAACTTATCTTCAATTAATATTATATCTTATATATATATATAAACACTACTATGATACTAGACATGATATCCCACTAACGAGACCATTTCAATTGAATGATTTTAAAGAAAATATTGCAATATAATACATTCTATTGATCTCATAGTTTTATAATTTTAGATAATCTTGAAAAAACATTAACTCAAAAAACCCCATTTACTTTTCAACTATCTGAAATTTTCTCCCACTATATATGAAAATCATTAATCCATAATAGATATTTAACTTCTCCAATAAATTCTCCAAACAAGATACTCTTCAAGATACATCATTGGTATTACTTTTCTCCATAACCTATATAAATAGAAACATACGAAAGGGGTGAGATCAGATTCAAAATAAGGTAAATCATAAGTGATAAAAATCAAAATCAAAAGTGTTGGTAATATGATCATATTGGTATAATCAGGTTGTATAAGAATTTTTTACCCAAAAAATTATTGATTATAAATCATATAATAAGTCATTGAATAACACAATAAATGAATCAAAGGCATATAGAAACATTATTAAAAAAACATAATCTAAGAGATCATAATATATTCATAATAATAAGTATAAAATTGTGTCACAAACATATTCATATGAACTCATTTTCAACACATCCATGTATTGACACCCTTTATGTTTTTAATTAATTCTTATATGTTCACCTATTTTATTATGAATGAATTAGATTATGTCCATGCATAATTATACTATGAGGTATAAATCTTTAACCAATTAGTTGTAGGGTTATATAAGACCCCTCCCATCATCATCTATACATCGAAGTTCTACTTAAAAATAAAATAATTAATCATTTCATAAATAAATTGTTTGAGGAAAATGGGTTTAATTCATCACATTATAGAGAACCCATTGAAAGAAAATGAATTACATATCATTTGCAAATGGCTTACCATATTAAAATTATTCATTGTTCCATTAATAATAATAAAAAATCCAATGGTATGTAAATGGGTATCTAATGATATTTAGTAGATTTCTAGGTAAATACCATTCAATCAGGATAATAGAGAATATGCTATTTAAACAGTATAAATAAAGTGCATATGGGAGATTCAATAAATATTTCCATTAAATTGTTTTATGACCTTTAGTTGAGCACCCTTCAATCAATAGAAGTAAACATAACACATTTGTAGAGGAAATAAATTGGAAAAAAATCATATAGATTAAATAACTAAGATATATAAAGGTATTAATGGATTTCCATGAGTTTCACCCCCCAAAATAATATAAAATAATTTTGAGGGTAATACACGAAAGGAAATTTTCCCTTAAATAAATAATTATGAGATAAATTTGAATATGGAAGAAAATATTAAATCCAGCTTTTTAAAAAAAATCTAATCATTATCGTAAAATAATAACTTATTGATCACATTCAAAATTCATTTCTGAAATGACATACTGGAAATTTTAAAAATTAAAAAAAATTTATAAAAGAAACATAAAAAATAGTTCCTTCAAAAGATATGAAGGATTTAATAACCAAATGTTGGAGGAAGATAAAAAAATTTATTTTTAAATGATAGAAATCCTTTTTACTATTGTTAAATACCTTTACTGAAAACCCATATCACAGAAATATACAATAATAAATTATTTTTAAATGAAAAAATGGTTAATAGTAGGTTCACATAATAAAATATATATTTGTGTTTCCAAATAGAATGAATAGAATTAGTAGGATTGAAAATATGGACATAGAGGGAAATTTATTGATAAAGAGAATGGGAATTAATCTCATAAATGGTATAATTATTGAGAAATAGACTTTCCAAGGAAAAATATTTGAATTAAATGTTCATTTCTTACTATATAAGAATATAATGTTCCATGAAATAATATAAAATGGTTATAAAGACAATCTTCGAGGAAATAAGTTCAATCATAAGCATTATATCTCAATAAAGGGAGTTAAGTTAACAAAAACCCTTTCATCTTCAGAATTGAAGTACATTGGAATAAAAAATAGGATATGTATATTAAAACACCATTAATTATATTAATATGATAAAATAAATTCATTATGTAGTAATAATAACATATAACTATGGTGTATCATAAGAATCGTGTCTTAGGAAATTAAATTTGAGACAAAAACCCCTTACGGTGTTAGAAACATTCGAATCAGAGCCCCTTAAAGAAAATGATTTCAAGTTAAACAGTAAATACCATAAATAATTAGATTATAGTTATTAAAAATATTAATGTTGAACTAGATACACCATTATAATAAAAAATATGTCTCAATAGGTGAAAATTGATGTAAAAACCCAAAACTTCTTTCCTCACATAGATAAATATCCTATAATATCTTGTACAACAAATATAGACATATTAATATTAAATTTGATAATTTAATAAATTTATGATAATTTTATACACATCATTTATGATCATTTATATTGAAAATATTAGTTAATTATTGCATATCTTCACTGTCAGGAGTTTGTTTCATTAATTATTTCACACATGCTTTGTGATGTCATTTTTCGTACCCATTATTTGGTACTATGTTCAAAATTACCTTATATTTTAATGTACATGAATAGATAAATTATGTTTATTTATAAATCTCTTATATCCTTCTATAATGGTTTTAGTCATGTCGTGTGAAAGTGAAATTTTTATATGCTTATTTCAATGATTTTAGCGATTGAAGATGATATTTTAATAATAAACTAAAAACATAATATAACCATTATAACACTATTTAAATTAATTATTTTATTATTCTGTTTTTTGAATATCTAATCTTATGTTTCCATATTTATCCAACATATATTCGTATATCATCGTCAATGGTGGTGGATAAACTGACACAAACATAACAATGCCATAATTAATGGATGAGCATGTTTACAAAATGGCCCTTTTGGAATGTTATATAAATTAAATAATTATAAGGTTATTTTTTTAAAAAAATTACGCAATTAGTTATATTTTAATATATTTTATTAAAAAATTAATAAACTTGTTGAAAAAAGATATACATTACTTTGTGGAGGAAAGAGTCTACACAGTGCACAATTAATGTTTTCATTTCTCAATGAATGATAGGAAACGAAGAAGGATAACAATTTGTATCTTAATATTAAATATCATATTATATATTTCACATTAATTCTTCAATTATATCAATATAATCTAGTTAATAGGTACGGTGGTGAAATATGAAAGATATCACATCATGGAGGCAATAGTCTGCATAAACGCACGATCGACATTATTCTAGTTTTCTAAGTGGATGAGAAGGGGTGAATAATGATAATTAAATTAATATAAAAATAATTCATTATACTAATGAAGTTTATGTTAATATATTAATATGTTTATGACAGTTTTCAAATGGTAATTGTAATAATAAATGGATAATTACAAAGTAATACCCACTTTGGGACCTTAATCATTCTGTTGAAAGTAACCTTGTAAATGATGAGATTATGCTAACATATAGTGATCAAGGTATTTAGGTCGGAAAAATAATTTTAGGATAGAAACATTCTCCATGTTTTTATGGAAATTTCATAGGGTATGTGTAGCTTTGAGGGGGTGGAAGTGATCCCCTTTTATAAGTGAATAAAATGGATCTTTTGTGATCACCCACTATTTTAGAATAACAGAATGTAACTATTCAATGAAAAATGGTTACAACATTTCAAAAAAAATGTATTTTTGGGTTCTATATTTTGATAAATCATAAAAAATTAATTTCCACATATTTTTTAAACATTTTTTAACTAACATACAATCATATTCTTTATTTTGACATTTCTTAGGTTTTTATTAGGGTAACAAGTTTTTAACCATGGAACATATTTTTTTATAAAAATATAAAATAAACTCTCATGTAAAATTTGTGTGTTATGATTATAAATTTAATCTCCATTTAATATTACTCACTTTCTAAATATAATAAAATTACTTTTAAAATTAAAACATTTTTTTATATAGAAAAAGTATTTTTGCAGAAAAAATGATGTTTCAACCATTATGTGTCATTAATATTATTTTTAAGTGATTAAAAATATACTGTGTGTTTATATAATATTATATGTGTTTATAAAATATATATTAGTCATTATTTAAAAAATATTATTTTAATGATTCCATAAATTTATACAATATCAATAAAAGAAATCTTCGATAATAATAGTTTCACCCTTTTCACTCTAATTAAATTTTATACTAGTAATATTTAATAAAAATTATATGGGTATTTTTACGTAATTTTTTCCTAAATATTAAAAATATAGAATAACTTTTACAAAATAAAATTTCTAAATGTTGGAGAAAAATTATATTTATATTAGTTCACTTAATTCGTAAAAACCATTTTTAGAAAAAGTGTATTTTTAAGAATAAATTTTATGTGTAGTATAGAATTATAATATTTTTTTATTTCCATAATAATAATTATATAATTATAAAAAAAATGAAATTTATTTTCCTTTCAACACAAGCCAAAACCTAATTTTTCCGAAATATCTGTAATTAAAATAGAATACTACAACTAACTTCTTTTGTTGATAAATATTAATGTGGTTTATAAAATGTTAAATATAGGATTTTAAAATTTAGAATAGTAATTTAAAATTTATAGTTTTACCCCTAATATATATATTTTTTCTATTATAAGGTGTTATAATCTTCTAGTTATTTCTTAAAAAATGGTAATGTCATAAAATTTTTTGTTTTGGAAAAAACGATATGTTTTCATTGTTTGACTAAAAATAAAATATCTTTTAAAAATCCCAAAAACTCAAATAAATATAATGTTTACATGATGAAATTTAAAATAATTTTTTAATAAAATCCATATTCAAAAATTCAAAAATTTATTTTATAAAAATTTATAAAAAATACAATTTTATGGAAAATTAAACATTCTTTTTATTTAAAAGTTAAAATGAAAAATGTATAAAATATATGTGATGCATATTTTATTATGATAATAATTAAATAATTATATAATCCTAATTTAGATTTACATATCCCATCAGGATCTCTATGTAAGATCAAATCATAATGTAGGCCCTGGTGGTAGTTGTAGTTATTGTTTTTGCTACCATAGATCCCATGGAAATTTCCAAAAGATTGAATTCCTAGCACATGTAGTATATCTCGTAAAGAAATATTTAGAGTTCAAATTATACTAGGTCTAAGTCATAAACTACTGAATCTACCAATTTTTAAATATTTTATAAATAATCTTCAAAAGTATTCTTCTACTACCTGATTCCATTTCATTCTATTTTGTTCGTAGATTTCATAATATGGATATTTAGTTTTATAAATGCTCATTTAAAAGAAAATATTATAATGGTGAAAATTTATTTTAACATATCTAATTTTTTAATTTGTTGTTTCAAGTAGAATATTTTATTAACAAAATATTTATTTAAATAAAATATATTGTAATATTTTTTGTTGTTAAAATTTTTGTTTATAATATGGTATCAATGATTGGAAGAAATAATGTATGAGAAGAATATTAAACAGTTATATATGTAATGGGATTTGCAGTTTACCAAAAATTTAATGGAAGATTAAATTGAAAAAACAAGGCATATGACAACATGTTTCAATCGTAAGGACCCCCTAACAAAACGGAGTTGTTGAAAGAGGAAACCACATTATCAAAAATATTTATTGAAAAGTATTCAATGAATAGAAGATTCTCTTCAAATATTTAAAGGATTCAGTGATCACATTAGTGTTAATATAAAAAAATACTATTTGTCTCTGAATGAAGAAATGACTCTCTATGAACCCTGGTTTGGGAATAGACCATTACTTAAGTAATTTCAATGATCTAGAAAGAAATTTATTATTTTGAATAATGATAATACTAGGAAGTAAAAATAATGTAAAGAGGAAGAATTATTTCATGAATAATCATATAAAATAATGGCATATAAATTATTCAAAAGGTATTGGAAAATTGTTTGAAAATTAAAGATTTAATAGTTGTTGAAAATTAAAAGAATTTCCAAAATGGGGAAAAAATTTACAATAGTAACGTGAGGAACTATATGTAGAAGTAATGTTGAGGTGCATATTCTTGAGGGTGATCCTGGGGATGTAGAAGAATCACTTGATTACTTAGGATATAATGATAATAAAATAGCCACAACATCTCTTAATTGGGAATCCAGTAGAGAACAAATTAGTGACAAAAAAATAGTTGAAGATTGGATTGCTCTAGTTCAAACTCAAAATATAATTTCTATAATAAAAATCAATTTACATTTATCATCGGAGACTAAAAACATTTAATAGGCCATGAAATATGAAATTTGGTTCAATTCAATCCATTACTATCTTGACCATATTCAAAATAATCTTATATCAGATGTCATTAAATGATTAAATAAAAATATATAATTGAATCCAAATGGGTTTTATCAAAATTTGATCAATCAATACGGATAATTCACAATGAAAAAATAATGTCTAGTATTCAAGGGTTATTCTCAAATATGAGGAATTGATTTTAATGCTACATTTTAACTTATATCCCCACCTGAAACTATAAGGAAATTCTTTTCCATGATTATGAAAAAGATATTTAATGTGAATCAAATATATATTAAAATTGAATTTTTTTTATTCATTAAATATGAATTCTATATCAAGCAAAATTTTGGGCTTAACATTGTTGATAATGAGAAAAAAGTGTGTTAGTTGAGTAATTAATTATATGGATTTGAAAAAACACAAAGACATGGTTTTCAAAAATATATTATTACTTAAAGAATATCTGCTATTATAGGGGAGGGGCTGATTATATCCTCTACATCAGTAAGGATTAGGGGAAGTGGATTGTTGGGCTTAAATATGTAAATGAAATTATCTTTATAGGATTTAATGTCACCCAATTCAATAAGATATCATAACTTATGGTGTGTAAATTCAAAATGTCATTAATTGGTGAATTATCACTTTTTTCATGGTTTTCAGGTGATTCAATGAATGAATGGTGAATTTATGCCTCAATTTAATTATTCTATGGAATTACTATAATGGTTTCAAATGAATGATCATAAGCCAATGGATACTATAGTAGAGACCAAAATTAAATTTTCAAAAATGGTGAAGGCGAGGGTGTAGATATGGTAGTAAAAAGATAGACAATTTGTAGTTTTATCTAATTAATAGTTACTCTTCAATAAATTTTTTTACTATATGTCAAGGTTCTCAATATTAATGTTTTTCGAAAGATAGTCACTTAAACCTTTGAAGTTTATACTTTTATATGTCTACCAAACCATGGATTTTGGTTTTAACTACTATATAAATTCAATATATAATTTGTTAGTTAATATAAATGTGTATTTGGAAGGTTCAGTTGATGATCAAAAAACAAATTCTATAGGTGTATTATACATAGGAAATATTTAATTTCTTATTACATAAAAAAAGAAACATAGTAGTTTCTTCTTTATTATAGTGGCCAAATATGTAGTGATAATTAAATCTTATACATAGTTGATATGGATGAAACAACTATTTGAAGACATTGGCATTGATGTAGTATCTTCTTCATTATTATGTGTGACAACTCTAGAACTACAAAGATCATAAATAAAATAAAATTCAAAACACTATGATGAAAAAATAGATAAATATCATCTCTTGAAGGATAAGGTAGAGAAATTGGCGGTGAACATAAATTATGTGTGTTCTCAGGATCAAGTCACAAACATCATAGAAAGGATTTACCCAAGGTGGATATCAAACATCCCTGGTTAGATCTTAGATCCAAACTGAATCCATCTCTTTAGATGGACATGAATATGGACCCCTACCCTCATTGGAAATTTATATTTTATGTATGATATGGTCTGTCTCTTGTGTTTTCTGTGTGTTCAACTAACTCTCTTTTGTTACCATTTAGAAAAGTTCCCTTTTGGTTTGTTGACAAAGGGGGATAAGTGGATATTTACATTAAAGGGGAATATGTGGATGTGTTATGATAAAGGTGAAGAATGTTTTAATTCTAAATCATGAGAATTTATTGTGGTTATTACTAGAATGCAGTGTGGTGGTACCAGGATGTTTGGTCTGTGTTCATGAAAATCCATTTTCCTAGTGTGGTGGTACCAGGATGTTTGGTGATAATTTATTCATTAGTATACTCCTTATAGAAAAATTTCTTAGCCTTATCTCTTGATTAGATATGGTTGGTTTTAAATTTTCACTGTAGTTTGAGTTCTAAATCTATTTATGAATTATAAACAATCTTATAGAAGGATTTTTTTTCAAAAAAACTATTGGAGTGTGTTTTTCGGTTGTTTTATTGATATTAGAGTGAAAGGAATATTCAATTTAGTCTCTCTCTATGTTTTTGAGTTTACATGATTATGGATGGAACACATTTTTAGTTATTTGAGTAAAATTCGATGAAACTTGGTATTCTATAGAATGTTGGGAAAATGGTTTAGTCCCCATGTATGAAAATCTGGCTATGTGAGAGATCTCATATAAGGGAATTAGTGACGTAAGGGAAGTTAGCAATGCGGTGGAACTCAACTATTTAAATGGTCACGTTCAAAAACAATTAGGGAACCATGTACACAATTTATAGAAGGAATCCATATATTGGATTTTAAATGTGTTCACATACTAGAATGCTTCTGCGGATCCATGTAGTTATTGTTCCAAAGGTTGTAGAAATGTCAGAGATATGGTATTGTGGACTCCGTGAAACTCAGTGACATTGAAAAACTTATGAATTTTATAATTATTCATATATGATATCTATTTCTGGAAGGTAATAAAGATTGTAATCAACATAATTACATGGAAACTTATCTCAAATGTTCAATTAAGCTTATAGATTATTTAGGGGAACAAAAAATGGCCATGTCACACATCATTGAAATGTAAAGATAATGCATGGAGAGATGAGAAATGTATGATGATATAATTTATTTTACATTCTATGGTATGAGATTTGGATTTAAAATGGGTTATTTTTTTGTGTTTTTATGTAGGATAGATGCTAGGGAATTAACATGAGTAGAAAATAGATATTATTATTTTTCATGAAAAACTGGGAATATATTTTTCATGAAAATAGGATGTTTAAACCTGACCTAAATATGAAGTAGAATAAGTCCCTATTTTACAAAATTTTGATATTTATTATTATAGATATAACTAGTTATGTGAGCAAAAACATGATAAAAAATAAAAATATAAGAGGGGAAGGATTTTACAACAACAACTCTAATGTTAAAGATGATGGAGAATACAATAGAGGTGCTCTAGGAGATTTACTGACTAGAAGTAATTGTGGAGTTCTTGAAAATGAATAAGGTTCAACAAAGTGATACAACAGACTAATTTCATATTTTCATTAGTGTTCATGGAGATTTAGGTAATTGTATAGGGGTCAGTGTGTTACACTCTATTAAGAGATTTGTGAGATTTAATATGATCATGACTATAAAACAAGATGGTTAGTGTGGCTACTTCAAACCTTGTAACCAAAAAGTAGTGGTATTTAGTGTCTCAAATAATTTTTTTCATTCTTGTACATTCTGTTTCAAGTGTCTTGTTTATGTGAACCATGTAAAATAAATTTTATGCCTCTTTAATACCTATAATATTCTTGGGTTTCCAACAAATTTAAAATACTTGTTTGGTTTAAATGGGTTTTTATGCCCTAATATGAGCAACAAATGTGACCATGGGTGTATCACTGGTGTGTGCAGCTTGTTCAAATCTGGAATCTCAAGTTATTGTTAAAAATAGATAGGACCCCTGGATAGGATAAATTACATTGGAAAGGATGAATTGATACCCCTAGAAACATGTGGCTTGAAAGTGGGATGCTACATGTTTCAAAGTTTGGGTAAGCCATGAAACCATACTTTCACGACTATGAAAAAAATACATACATTTTAGTAGAGGTATTTCTAATGGTTGGTTAATGTTTATCCAAAACATGCATGCTAACCATGTAGAGTGCCTCATGAACTAGTTAAGGGTTCACAGTTTTCCCAACCATGCAGTAAAACCATGCGATGTAGTTAAAAAACAAGGAAATGACCATTTTCCACCTAAAATCTATTAAAAACCCAAATCCCTTTTATTTTATCATCTGTTGGATAAGGGCACACATTGGATGCTCCTATTGAAACCATATCTAAGGGTTTTACATGAATGTATCATTCCAACTTCTAATTGAGAGATATTTTTCTCATTAGAATCATGAAAGTATGTTTTACAATCATCTTGTATCATTGTTTATTTGACATGGTAACATCTGTACTATTTAGGAACAAGATAAAATTACCTATTTTTAGTTCTTCATTCATTCTTATTTTTTATTTTGATCTGGATGAAACCAAATATAATTATGGATGATCACTCTTCAATGTATTGAGGTATTTAGTACATACCTTTCCCTCGTGGTTTGTTTTTTTATAAGACTAGATTCATTTTTTCATGTGCTGAGCTTTCTGATTTCTCCCTTTAAATTAATTGAATAATTTAATTGAACAAATTGGAACATGTTTAGGATTTTCCTGAGTAATGTATAGGTCGTTGGAGGGTTTTTCCCTAATCGAGGTCACCCATGGTGTGTGCGTAAACTATTTGAATTACATTATACCAACCATTGGATGTGTTCATGGGATTTCCTAGATAAAGGGAGCCATGAATAAATTGAATTGAACTAAATTGAATTGTTTAGAATACGGATCTCCTCACTTATAATGTTTTGACATGATGTGTTATATTTAAATTGATTAAATGGGTTTTATGGAATTTTTATATGAGTTGTACAAACTCATGTAATGTTTTTTATGTGAATTTATGAAAGAATATAATGAGTTGAATGGGTAGTGGATGGCTTGGTTGGTATACCATGGATACTGATTCTATTAGATTCCGCAGACTATTATCCCATGGATATTTCTTGCTGTAATATAAGGCACTAGCCATAAACATTACATAATCTTACTTTATGTCAACAATTTGACCTTGGGGGTCTTTTCAGGTTTAGAGTTTTGGAGAATTAGGCCATAAATATTATATTACATCTCAAAAATCACCAATTAGACACTTATAATCAATCTAACTTTTTTACAATAATAAAACTCATCAAATAAAACAATAATTATTTTCTTGATATAAAAATTCATGAATTCTTCCTTTCTATTACCCTTATACCATGGGAAAAACATTTCAAAAAAATGGGATGTGCCTAAAAATCAATGAAATCATACTTTTTAGTCATGAACCACAAGATCTTTAACATACCGCATAAAATCTTATGATTTATGAATAACATAAAGAAATCATAAATCATAATGTTAACTTGTGGAATCTATAACTTACTTACATTATATCTTTCACAACTACATAGGGAGTTACGTTTTCAATAATCATCATAGTATATTCCTTAAATATATAATGAAAAACATTAATTTTTTACTTTATTCACATTATCCAATGCATTGGAGAGATATCTTGGGATTACCTACCCTTTTTTATCACAGAACCACTCATATATGTAAACAATTCTGAATAACCATAACACATGAAAAAGCATTAATGAAATTTAGCATTTTCATATTTCAATCAAAATTTATGATTTCCAAATATTGACATAATCATGGTTTTTTCTAAACCATTTTCAATACCAGAATATGGAAAAATAATATATGGTATTTATTTTCATTTTAAAAACTCTATTTCTTATTGTAATTACCCGCCAATTCTTATTGTCTTCAGAGCACCAAGAGTCATTATTTGTCCTTAAGAAACATCCCCAAGACACCAATGGATGGAAATAAATGTGAAAGGGTTTCAAATACGAGTGGGGATAATTTACCCTTTAATAAATAACCCATGATACTAAAAAACCATAACCAAAACATTCACTAAATGAAGCATGAACAAAATAAGGAAAATAAACAACTTCATGTATCTCAAAACCACATCAAAGTGTACAATAGAAAAATATCATCCAAGTATCCAAGTACACAGTGGATAAACAAATCCATACCCTCATAAGAATACAAGACTCCATGATCCACAATCTGAAAGATCCACAATCTCCAAACTTCCCATCGATCACGATGTAGTGCTAAAAACGTGGGAAATTATACCTTTTCCCCGGTCTTGGATGATAACATTTTCTAAAGCACCAAACTGCCAAAGTAGGGGTGAGTATAAAACTCAAAATGTTCTCCCCAATGACTTCGCTACTCAAACCACTTTGATATAATGGTTAACCTCATTTATATACAATAGTTTATATCAAACTATTTACCAATATTGTTTATAACCCAATTTAAACAAGTTCCAACATACATTTACATCCATGTTAAAAAGATGAAAAACAAATTTCTAGAATTTTATTTTATAGAAAATAACTAATCGAAGCCTAAAACCTCATTCTTGTTATCATTTTATCGTACCCATTCTATTGTTCTCAACACACCCACACATGTATGCTTCGTTTAATAGTTCTATACTCATGAGTGGTCTCTCGTCTAGTAACTTTGTGTCCCAATGACACACACACCCAATCTAGGGTCATGTCCTTAGAACCCCAATGGTACTCCTCCCTTAATAAGGGTTATTTAAGAATGAACCCACAGAAACATCCATTATTTAAAAAAAATTTCATTTAAAAAATACCATTCCGATTAACCTGAAATTTTAGTGAAAATTAAAGAATAACCAATTTCAAGGAAAATTTTAATTTCAATAAAACCATCCATTTTTTTTAAAAAATTCAATCCAATTAATGTGAAAAATATCTATAAAAATACCCTTTTTAAAATCAATATTTTAAAACCATGAACCAAAGAACTCATTCAAAATCCCCAGTATTCCAGATTTCACAACATCACACAAGAAGGATTCCAACAAGTTTCTAATAAATAAATCACAGTCAATTCTAAACCACACATTCAATTTGAAATAATTTCAACTAGTTCAAATTTGTTTAGTTGATAAAGATTCTTAATACATCAAATTATTTGAATAAACCCCCAGTGAACAAAAAACGTACAAGACAACCTGATCGATTCTCGAATAACCTTCCTTACATCTCTTGTACTAGAAATATCAAGACCAAATCACATCATATTTGGAATCCACACACCTAGATATACCCATAACATGTGTTGATCTATTAAACTGAGAGAATAGGAGATGTCGATCTATGTATATCTAAGAAAATGATCATGAACGATGAAGAATCATCACATACCTTAACAATATAGCTTTGATTCAAAAAGGAATACCCTCATATCACCTTTATATCAATGGGGGAACCTTATTTGGCATTAGTGTAAGAAAAATCACAAGTTATTACTTATCAGAAGAAAAAACGAGCCACTTAGATTCAAAAACTCATGGGATCCACTTTTTTAGGATCTCACTAAACCATCTACATGGTTAGTTCACATGGTTAAAAAACAATGTGTTAACTTTGTGTTAGCTACTGCCTAAGAAGACCCACAAAAAACTTCCTTGTATGTTCTCCATAACTCTTCTATAACCCTACTGGAGCCACTACATCAAGAGGACTAATTATGCATGGTTTGTCTGCACAATTAGACAAACCATGCGCTGCCCGTGAGACTTCCAATTTTTCATCAAAACTGCTTCCAAGGTACTCCCAACTCTCCCATCCATCACCCTTAAACTTTATTAGTATGAAAATAATTATGTAAAGGTTACAAACCAGAAACCAGGGGTACTAAATTCTCCCCAACATTGATCTTTCTGTCGTCATAAAGTTGATAACATTCTCTAATCTCTAAGAGTCTTGGGCACTGGTCTTTCATTTCCTTCTCATTTTCCCAAGTCTCTTCCTAAATCTAAACACCCCACTGTAAAACCCACAATAGACTGATGACCTTCCCATGGAAGAATTTTTTTACCTATCCAAAATCCATACCAGGATTTGTATCAACAAACAATTTATCTCTATGTCAACGTGATCCCATCTGATCACATGGTCATGGTCTGGATAATACTTTTCAAACTAAGATACATGTCACACCTTATGCACCAAAATGAACTGTGGTGGTAATTACAGCCAATATTCCACCTCTCCAACCCATTATAGTATCTTGAAAAGGCCTCTGTATATCGAAGATATCATTCTCGACATCCTGAAAAGATGATGACCAAGACATGGAGATATCCAGATGAATAAATGTTCAACCACAGTGAATGAAAAAAATATTTGACAATGATATGCATAATATTTATGATAAATTTGAGCCGTCTTCAACATTATTTCTAATCAACTGGATCTCCTCCATTGTTTCATGGAAAAGGCTTCACCCAACTAGTGATGTTTCACCTATTTCCACCCAGCATAGTAGAGAACAATAAGGACTCCCATACAATGGTTCAAATAGAGCCATGTGTATCAAGGCCTATTAGCTATTATTATATGAGAACTTGACTAAAGCTATATGGTCCTCCCATGAGCCACCAAAATCCATTACAAAATCCCACAACATGTATTCCATTGTTTACATCATTTGCTCTGACTTCCCATTTGTATGAGGATGATATGTCGTGCTCATATTCAAGTGAGTCCCAATGGATTGTTGAAAGGATTTCCAGAATTGAGACATGAACCTCTGATATCTGTCTAAGAATATTGAATCTGGTATTTCATGCCTCTTTACCACATCTTGGATATATATTTTTTACATATCCTCAACCACATGAGTTTCATGAATATGGATGAAATGGGCCGACTCGGTAAATTAATCTACTATCACCCACATGGCATCCTGTTTCAAAACCGTTCATGTAATACCAATAACAAAATAAATTGATATCTACTCCCATTTCCACAATGGGATAGGTATTGACTACACCAAATCTATCGGTCTTGGATTCCCTACTTTTACTTACTGACAAGATACGTACTTTGAGATGAACTTGGCCACCTTCCTTTTCATGTCGCTCCACCAAAACTATGCCTTTAACACCTTAAACATATTTTCTATACGTGGATGTATAGCCCATATGGATTTCTAGTATTCATGAAGGATGAGCTCTTGATAATCCTTAGGTAAAACCCTCCGATCTATGAAACACAAAACTGAACTCCCATTAGGATTCTATCCCTTAATGGTCTCCCCACTATTCCGTTTCAAACTCATAACCATAAATTCTGAATATATTTTTTTTCCTCTCTAAACACATTTACCGAATCCGGAACATGCGTAGATAAAAAGAAAACAGAAATATATCCTATGTCTTCACATTTCAAATGCATGTCAGCTATGACTGACATCAACTTCCATTCCTCTAAGGATTCATTCCCCAATTGAGAATATGAATTTCTTCTCAATGCATCTGCAACAAAATTTTCTTTTCCCCAATGTGTTCATCAAGTCTATGTCAATCATTTGGAGGTATTGCATCCATCTCCATTTCCTCATATTCAAATCTCACTGTTAGAAAATGTGTTTCAAACATTTTTGGTCCATGAACATAGTGAATTTATCACCAAATAGATAATATCTTAATGTTTTCCAAGCATGTATGACTATAGATAACTCCAAATCACGTGTTAGGTAATTCTTCTCATGAACCCTCAACAGCCTTGAAATGTAAATAACCACATGGTCTTCTTGCATGAGAAAACATCCTAAACCTGATACCAAAGAATCATAGTACACCACATACCCCTATCCTGATTCTGAAAAAAATCATGGTAGGTGCTGATGTAAGATAGAAGTTTAGTTCCTGGAAGGACTTCTAGAATTCCTCTATCCATTGTAATGGAGCATTATTATTTATCAGAGTGGTCATTGGTGAAGATAGTCATGAGAAAACATGAAAAAAGTATCATTAGTAACCAGATATAAAAATAAAACTTCATATCTCGAAGACATTATTTGGTGGTTTCCTCAAGATAATATCTTATATATTTCCATGATCAACAGAAAAACATTTCTCATAAATGGCATGGCCATGTAATCAAACTTCCAATATCCAAAAACCACACTTTGATAACTTAGAATATAAATGGTGGTCTCTCACGATCTGTAACACTATTTCCAGGTGCTCGTCATGGTTATCCCTTATCCAAGAATACACCAAGATGTTGTCCACAAATACCAAAAAAAGAATCCAGATATCTCTGAAATAACTGATTCACCAAATCCGTGAATACCCAAGTGCAATCTTTATACCAAACGGCATGACTACATATTCATTGTGGCCATATAAGCTTCTAAAATATATCTTTGGGATATCCTTCTTACGAACTCATAATAGGTGATATCCTAATCGCAAGCCAACCATGGAGAACCACTGAGATCCCTCTTAATTTATTGAACAGATCATCAAGGCCTGGGTATGGATATCTGTGCTTTATAATAACTTCGATAAGCTTACAATAATCAACACACAGATAAAGAGTTCCATATGCTGTCTTCACAAACAAGATCGGTTATGACAATGGAGATGTACCTGTTTGAATTAAAATCATTCTTTCTAGCTCCTCCAATTGAAAATTCAATTCCTATAACACAGTTGGTGTCATCATATAAGACAGAAGTGAAATAGTAATTCTCCCCAGATTGAGATCAATCATAAACTTCACATCCCTTATAGGTGGTGACCCTAAATATTATTCAGGAAATAAATATAGAAATTGATCCAAAACTACTAGAAAACTATTATCATTGATATGTTCCATTGAAGAAAAATCCAACACCACTAACTGGTAAGAGATCATTCTCACCATTGGTTCAAACAAACTCTTTTCACCTTTATTTACCATCCTCTCTCCTATGAAGGGATGATCAATGCCGTTTTCAGTTATAAAAATTACTATTCTCTTATAATAGTTGATCTGAGCCTTAAACATTTTAATGCAATTAATACCCAATATTACATCGTAGACATCCATGTCCAACACTAAGAATTCCTATTTCACCTAACTCCATCAACAGTTATAGTACATGATCTACACACAAAGTCTTTGATTTTCTTTCTCTGAGAGGAGATTGTAGTTTTAAAATAGAATAAATCATTTCAAAACTAAAAAATAGTGAATCAACATCATGAGAAGAAATGATAGAATGTGATGCACTAGTATCAAAGAGAACTTGTACGAGGGTAGAATTCAAAATAATTATACCTCTCACTGTATGTGGTCCAGCCTGATCATCGACAATCATTTTCTCAGCTTCATAAAATTTCTTATTCCCTTAATGTTCTCATTCTTTCCTTTCATAGAATTCCACGATTGAGGTGTCATTGTATTTCTAGAGTCACCGTGGTTATCTTGGCTCTACATGTGAGACTACTTCTGTTATCCTCACCCTGTCGAAGCATATGATGCTTGTGATGCCTGAGAAGTATCTTGAACTCATGACCCTGGAGCAGTGCAACAATAGTGTTGATGATGATCAATCTTCTTTAAGTTATGTAATTCTATAGGTTATTCTATAAACTCTATCTTTATGTGGTCAAGAAAACCACATTGAAAAAAAAGGCTTCACTGTTGGGTTGAGGAGGATGGTTCACTGATCCAGCTGCCCGATTTCCACTTCCACCCCGGAAATAGGTGTCCATTTTCCTCTTACACGCAGCCATTGAGTTCCCACCATTCCTTGTGGGTAGTATCATACCTCCTCCTATAGATCGTGAGATATCAAATTCATCCACAGTCACTCTTTTCACCATCTCTGTAGAATCATTAATACGGAGAACCGTAATCATCGATCAAGTCTCCTACCGTAGCCCCGATTCGTTGATGTGTTCCTTCATGGATGGACTTGCTGAAACATCAAGTGAAAATATATCTAAATTAATGAATTTATCAGCATACTCTATGACAGAGATATTCTATTGTTTTAGGATAAAAACTTCCATCATTTTCTAGATATTTAACGTTTGAGGATAGAATTGATTGTTAAACAATTCCACAAAATCCTCCCATGTTAGGACCTCATCCAATTTATCATACACGACTAAATCCCACTACTGGAGTGCAAGATCTTTAATCATATACGTCTCTATCTTGACCTTTATCTCTACTAGTGTGCCAATGAAATAAAAGGTACGATTCATCCTACTCAGCCACACATCTTCCTTCTCGGGATCAGCATCTCCCCGGATGTTAGGTGGATTGTTATTCATGAACTGGATGGCATGGTCCACATGCCTTGGGTCATTCTTATAGTTCCCCATATACATAGCATGAAAGGCCTAGAAAATATTCAAAACCCGCTCTTGGTTCAGTTGTGGTTCAGGTGAAACCAAATTCATTGTAACTTCTTTAGGTTGGTTTCGATGAAGCCTTTCGGGTTCTATTTTCAAAACCAACATTGATCCCATCAATCCCACTCTCTACATCTGATTGATTAACATTTAAAATTCTGTCACATCAATCATGTGAACATTTTTTCCCAAAAAATATCCTTTTTCCATTTTAAACATTTTATAAAACATTCAACATGGTTTTGGAAAATTAATCCATTTTCAAAATACCATAAGCAATCCCTTTTTATAATAAATAATTGGAAAAAATATCATACTTTTAAAAAAATCAACACTTTTTGACAACATGAATCATTCCTATAAATGATGTATTCACTCCTAGTGGGAATTAATTCCACTATTATACATTAATTTCTCTCCTCATTGGATAATCCACTGACAATGAGATTCATAAATCCTAGATGTGTCTCCGAACACTTATGTACGCAAATCCCTAGAAAAATGAAGTTCATGCTAAAATGGTTAGCTACATCCTTTTATGATATACATTTTAAAATAAAAAAAATCCTAATCATGTCTATGATTTCAACCCAAGGAATATAAAAGAATGAATTTCAACTCCAAGACCAAGAACACTGATGAATACATGTCAGGAAAGGGCTGAATAAGCTATTAAAATTTGTACCATAATCAAAGGACCAAACTGATACCAGTTGAAATGACCCACCAATTCTCATTGTCTTGAGAGCACAATGAGTAGTTACATTTCCTTAAGAGACATCATGAAGATGATAAAGGCTGAAAATAAATACTGAAGGGTTTCAAATACATGTAGCGTATGATTTACCATTTATGAAATAACCCATGAAACTAACAATCCATAACCAAACTATTCACTAAATTATGCAGGAACAAAATAAGGAAACTAAACAACATCATGTATCTCAAAACCACATCAAAGTGTGGAGCCTCGAAATAAAAACCTTGTATCAAAGTAAATAGTGGATAAACAAATCAAGACTCACAAAATACCACAAGACTCTATGCGCCACAAGATCAAAGCTCCACAATCTCCGAACAGCCAAACCATCATCAGGTAGTGCTAAAAACATGGGAAGTGGTACCTTTTCCCCTGTCCTGGAAGATAACATCTTTAAAAGAACCAATGTTACAAAGCATATGGGAGTATAAAACAGAGAATGTCTTCCCCTAATGACTTATTTAATCACTCTACTAGGATAGAAATGTTAGCCTCATTTATATAAAAGAGTTTGTATAAAACACTTTACCAAAAAAGTCTATAGCCCAATTTAAAAAAGATCCAAAAACCGTTTACAACCATGTGAAATAAAAATGAAGTAAACACAATTTCCAGAATGTTAATTTCCAGAAAACATCTAATTAACTTTTACAAACCCTTTATTGTTATCATTTTGGCGTATCCATTCCATAGTTCTCAACACACCCACACATGCATGCTTTATTAGATAATTCTATACTCATTAGCACTCTCTCGTCCAATAACCATGTGTCCCAATGACACACACCCCTGATCTAGGGTCATGTAACTTGTACCCCAATAGTAATAATACCTTATTAAGGTCCCATTAAGCATTAACTCGCACCAACACCCTTTATGAAAGATATTTCAATTTCTAAAACATACCATTCCAATAAAACTGAACTATTTTTTCAAAATCATTGCACATCAAATATCAAAGAAACATTAAATTTCAATAAAAATACATACTTTTATAGGAAACAACCAAACCAATTAATGTGAAAACAATCCATAAAAATTCCCTTTTTAAAATACATATTTTAAAACCAAGAACCAAAGCACACATTCAAAATCCCAGATTTTCCAGATTTCACAACCATCACACAAGAAGGATTCCAAAATGTTTTCAACAACTATATTACAATAAATTCAACAACTCACATTCAATTTGAAATAATATCAATCAGTTTTATGATGTGGAGTCTAGAAAGTGTCCTTCTACATACAAGGTTTCGAAAAAACCCAATGAACGAGAAACGCACAAGAGAACCTGGTCGATTCTCCAAGAACCCACATTAGATATATTATCCTAGAAATTTAAAACCCCGATATCATCATATTTTTCATCCAATAACCTATATATATTGGTAGTGGTCATATATATAAGAAACTGAGAGAATGAGAAAATTATATCTAAGTAGATCAATGAAATCCATCAATAACGATAAAGAATGACCACATAACTCAAGAATTTGGATTTGATTAACCAAGGAATGACTTCATATCACCTCTAGGTCGATGAGAGAACCTTATTTGGACATAATAGACGAAACATACATAGTTATGTCCACTTAAGAGAAACAATGAGCCATTTAGAGGAAAAAATGTGTGAGATTCACTTTTTAAGGATCTCGCTTAACTATCTTCACATTTAGTTTTCATCGTTAGACATCTCGTGCATTAGATAATACCTAGAAAGACCCTCTCATGAATTCCTCACACGTTCCCCCAAACCGTGCACCAACCGTGCTAGAGCCACTACCTTATGTGTACCAATTATGCATGTTTGGGACACAAGGTAAGACAAACCGTGTGCCACTCGTGTGACTTGCATTTTTCCCCAAAATTAATTCCAATGTTTTCCCAACACTCCCATATATAAGCATTGAACATTATAACCATTGAAAGTATTAGTTAATAGGTACATACCAGAAATTGAGGGTACTACACTTGTTGAGGAAGCCAAATATCAAATAATACTCGCGCTGACAGAGAGGTCGTTGTCACCACATATATTAAAAAGAAACATTCCCTTGTGGTTTAGTAAAATTATTCATAAAACAAAAAATTATTTTTGAAAGATGTTGAGTGAAATTAAAGGAAAATGGGTATAACTATACACTGTATAAAATAAGGTCATGTAAAAAACAAAATATGCCTCAATGAAAGGATACTGAGACGACGTCCCTTACCTTGAGTCTGACTTGTCTCGTATTTTACTTGTTATTCTAGAATAATAAATTTAATTTAATTTCTACACTAATCAGAAACTTTTTCAATTTTATTATTCTTTTTATAACACTTATTACCACATTATATACATTACATAATTATTTATGTTAATATCATCATATTTTTTGATATTCGGTACTTGAGATGAAAATGAACTTCTTTTGAGGTAAATTGTCACTGTAGTAAAAATTACATCATCTATAGAATTATATTAATGAATTAAATATAATATATATCTATTTTATATATATATATATATGTATTTATAATTTTACATAAAATTTGGATATAATATATGAAATTCGATGTTCACGGAGATGGTACCCCGTACGTACGTATGAACACTACTTTATTTTATTTTTTATATGTAAAGGAATGAAAACTAAATGATAAAAAGGTATATTATAATTATAGTATAACAAAATATTTTATATATGTTATATATTTCATTAACAGTATACATTATACGTTCTATGTATGGCATTAACGAGTCATATCACTTTGAGGGGGCGGTATTCAGAACATTCTCAAATGAAATTATCGCTTTTACACATTATAGAAAGCATGGAGGTATGATTTAAATAAAACAACAAAATAATAGGGACAATATAAATATAATATATATAATATATAAATATATATCTATCAAAATGGCGACCATGAGAGGTGTAAGATAAAATTGAACAATCATTGTTTTGTGAGGTAGTGATTTCCGTATAATGAAATATTCTGATTGAATAAATATGATGAAGGTGTGAGTATGTTTAGTTTGAATAATTATAAGAAAATTTTTTTCTTATATTTAGGATACTATTGTTATTATTTAATCAAATAAAAATAATATAATACATAGTCGAGAAGGAAAATAATGGAAAGGGACTTGAGAGAAGAAATTACCTATAAATTGGGTGACTTATTTTGATTTGAGCCAAAAGGATTTCTTGAATTTAGTTATTCCCAACATAAGGATTTTAGGAGTAAAGGATTGATTTTTGGAGCTTATGTGAGAATAAAAGTGCTGAACCATGGCTCTCTAGAGGTGTGACTAAATGGGTATAGGTGATGCCCTTTTATGTGAGGGAGGAGGGGAACATTTGGAATGATATGAAGTATTATTTTACTATAAAATGATTTTCATTTTCAAATAGTCCAAAACTGACATAAATCAATGATAAGATGCTTTATAGTCGGAAAAAACTCAAGCAATCGTTTTTAGACAATTATTGGTCACAAAATCATCCTTATCTTTATACTTTAACCATTACTTAAAAACATTAACGCTTACCATGCCTTCTTGAGTTTCCACATTATATGGTCACTATAGTTACTATAAAATACCAATATAACCATAATTGGATCAGTAATGAAATTATTAACATTATATATATTATCTATTTTAATCTTATATTTTTATGACTATTATATCATATAACAAAATAGTATCGTTTTTAAAAACTCATTTATGTCAATTTTGACACTATAAAGTAACTACTTTTTGATAAATTCATAAAAACATGATTCCTTCGAAAAAATGTTTTAAATCAAATATAATACAACAATATCATACATAAAAGTATTTTATGGAATAAGAATAACAAAATAAAATTTATTTTAATATTTATAATATCATTTATTTTAATCCTTTATTAATTAAGCATTCCCTACATCATCATTATGTCATTATTAAATTTATCTATATAACATATGAAATTATAAATAAAATATTATGATATAGGAAATATTTTTATCATTATAATTAATATTTAATTTCGAATATATAACTGAAATAACCCCATAATAAATGTTTTTTAATAAAAAATACAAGTTTATGTTATTTTTCACATTATTTATAATTAACTATTATAAAATGTCATTATCAGAACCAAGTGGATCCAAAATCGATCCGAGGATTCCCTTAGTCTGAAATATATCATTAAATAGGATTATGAAAATTTTAAAGGTATTTTTATATTAATATAATATTATTTTTTACCATTATTTACCATATTTACCCATTCAACACGGTAAATAAAATAATTACTGATGTTACTATTCATAATGTTGAAAAATGAAAGGTAACTATTTTCATAAGTTGGACCTCCTGATTCCAAATATTTAATACATTTATCCAAATTCAAAAAAAATTGTATATGTAATTAATTTAAAATTAATTCCCATTGTCAATACCAAAACGTTGGTTTTTATGAAGTAATAACTATCGAATGTTTTACATGTGTTTATGTACAATTTAAATGTAAAATTACTTCCAATGACAATAATTGGTTTAAATGATTAAAATAAAATCCAATTATACTTTAAAATCAATTAAAATTAAAATCTAACTATATAAATATATTATATTAAAAGGTGGTTTTGAATTAAAATGCAGTATCTTTCACGGTTTATTAAAAATTGAACATTATCAGAAAAATACCAAAATTTAATCCAATGTAAATTTTGATGTCTCAAATCTATAGATTTATTTTATTTTTGTAAAATAGAACATATAAAGGTAAAAAAACTATATTCAAAAATGTTTTCCTTCAAAAGGCTGTAGAATGCCATTTTAAAAATAATAGAGTATGTAATGCTCAAAATCAGATTCCTTGTCACTTTAAGCATCTCAAATTTATTGGATAAATGTAAATAAATTTCAAAAACATATATAATCATATTGTAGTTAGAACTATTTTTCCCACCAATACTACAACTATGTGATAACTACCATATAAAATAATGATATTATTATATATTTTTTTGGTATAACTCAATTTTGTGTGCAACATAAGATTTCAAAGAAACTCATTGTTCTATGTTGAGTATGTTATCAGAGAAAGCGCCCCCTTTAATGACAATTGAATATCTTATTTATAAATATTAATAGAAATGGAAATGTGTTATTCTATAAGTACATGGGTTGTTATATTATTCCCACCTTTTGGGAATTGCGTCCATTCAATTCCATTCACTTATCAAATAAATGTGGGTATTTATCCATCACAAAATTTTCTAATTCACATGTTACCTCTTCAACCATATGGTTTTCCAAAAAACCTATATTCAAAGAATTACCTTATTCAACAATAATTTCCCTTTGTGTTCAAGAATATTAAATTCTTGTTCCTCATAAGAAATATTCTCTTCCAACCAAACTACCACTGGACCTAAAAAATGCGAAAGATCAGGCATATACTTTCTCAACATTGAAACAAGAAAAACATTATGTTCCTATGTTGAAATTGGAGGTAAATACACACTATAGTAAACTGATCCAACGTTCTCTATGATTTCATAGGGTCTAATGAACCTTGGTCACATCTTTCCCTCATAACCAAAATGCATCACACTTTTCCATGGAGAAACTTTGAGAAAGATAAGACCAGCTACCTAGAAAGAGAGATCCTTCCTCGGGTTATCACCATAAAATTTCTTCCTGCTCCGAGTTGTTCTCATGTTCTTCTAAATAAAATAAACTTTTTTTGACATCTCTTCTACCAATTGTGGTCCTCTCAACTTTTTTTACCTAATTCATCCCAAAAACCTGGTGTTTGACATTGACATCCATATAATTTCTCAAATGGTGCCATATGTATACTGGAATTAAAACTTTTATGAAAAAAAACTCAACCAAAGAAAGATATGGATCCCAAATTCTCTGGTAGTCTATTGAATGAGAACGTAGGACATAATCCATGGTTGTAATTTTTCATTATGACTATCGATATATGATAGGTGAAGTAATATATCAATCATCTTGATTTTGTCCGATCACAATTTCATCTTGATTTTTTCCCATCACAATTTCCTATTTTAATATATGGAAAATTATTATTGTATCCGAAATATGATAGGTGAAGTAATATATCAATCATAAAATGCAATATCATCTCAATCATACCATAAAGTGAAAAAAATTTATGGATATTATTTTAACAATAACAAAACTCCTAAATTAGTCTAAACTGACCACTGATACCAACTATAAGTAAGAAACTTTAATCAATACATAATCATGGATTGTGTTAATAATTTTACATTGAGGATATTTTCAAGTTTATATTTAGATAATTATCCCATTAATATTACATTTCATCTCAAAAATTCCGAAGTAGACACTTCTACTCAATAAAATGTTCTCACAATAATAAAAATACTTAAATAAAAAAAGAATTATTTTATTGATATAAGACATCTTGAATAATTCCTTTCTCTTACCCATCCATATACCCTATGAAATACATTTCAAAATGTTTGGATGATCAAAAAAAGACCAGTAAGTGTTATAAAATATGGGGAAAAACATTAGTCCATCAATACATACAAAACAATGAATTAATAATTTTGACTCATAAATAATAATCTCTTTAACATGCCTCATGAAATAATAATATTTATGAATATAATAATGAAAAGTTAACTTTTGTAATTGATAACATACTTATATTGTAGCTTTTACAGCTACATATGGTGTAGATTTTGGAATAAACATCACAGTATATTCCCTAAATATATTAGGAGAAGAATTAATGCTTGCCTCAGTCATGTTACCTAATGTATTGGAGAGAAATCTCGGGATCAACCACCCTCAGTTTATCATGGAACCACCCATATATGAAAACAATTCCTGGGAACCATAACACAATAAACATGAAAAAACGAAAGATAACATTTCCATATTTCAATAACAATACATCGTTTAAAAATATTGACATAATCAATAATTTATAAAAACCATTTTAAATAACTAAATACATAAAAATTCTATATGGTATTTATTCTCCTTTTAAAAACATTATATCTTATTATGGAATCCAAATATCAAATAATGATCGTGGTGGCAGAAAGGTCGTTGTCACCGCTTATGTTAAAAAGAAACATTCACTTTTTATTTAGTAAAATTATTCATAAAACAAAAGATTACTTTTAAAAACATTTGAATGAAATTAAAAGAAAAAATTTATAATTATAATTCGTATAAAATAATGTCGTGTATAAACCAAAATATGCCCCAAGAAAAGGATTTTCAGACGATGTCCCATACCTTGAGTTCGACTCATCACATATGTTCCTTGTTCTTCTTGAGTAATAAACATATGTAAATTTATACATTCATAAGAACAATTTTAATGTTTATTATTCCTTTAATTTCACTTATTTCAATTTTATAAGCATTACATAATTAATTAAGTTAATATCGATCGTTTTATCGACATTCGGTACGTGAGTGGAAAATGAAACTCTTTTGAGTTAAATTGTCCATGTAGTCAAAAGTACATCATCTACAGAATTATATTAATGATTTAAAGATCATATATATCTAATATATATACATATATATATTTATAATTTCACATAATATTGGGAGAAAATAATTGAAATGCACAGTTTATTGAGATAGTAAGTTGTACCTACACATGAATGTAACTTCCATTTATTTTTCATATTTAAAGGAATGAAAACTAAATTATACAAATGTATATTATAATTACATTATAATATAACATTTCATATACATTACATTTCTACATTAACACCACACTTTATATGTTCCATGTATGTCTTGAATGAGTCATATCACTTTGAGGGGGCAGTAGTCTGCACTTCCTCAAATGAAATTATTGTATTTACACATGATGGAAAGAATAAAGGTTTGATTTAAATAAAGAGACAGAAAAATAAAGGCAATATAAATATAATATATATCGTATATAAATATAGTTTTATCATAATTTCAACCATTTGAGGTGTTATGAGAAAATTGAACCATCACTGTTTCGTGAGGCAGTAGGTCACCATACACAGATTCTGGAAGTTCGTATCAATTAGATAGAGGTGTGTGTAAGTTTAGTTCTAATAAATCTCATTAAAACATATTCGTATATTTAGGATACTTATTTTTTATGTAATAAAATAATTATAATATAATAAGGAGTGGAGAATGAAAATCATGGAATTGAACTTGAGAGAAGACGTTACCTCTAAATTGCGTAACTTCTTTTGATTTGAGCCCAAATGATTTCTTGAATTTCCTTCTTCCCAAAGTATGGATTCCAAGAGAAAATGAGGGATGTAGGGAGATTATTTGAGTAGAAATTGGATGATGTAAGGGGCTTGATATGTGTGTGTAAATGGGTAGAGGAGATCCCCTTTTATAAGAGGGGGAGAGGCACTTTTGGAAACTTTTAAAGTATTATTTTATTATAAAATTATTTTCAGTTTAAAATGGTCACAAACCCATTTATTCCAAATATAAGATATATTTCGGTCGAAAAAGTCTCAAAAATAGGTTTAAGTATATGTTATAAAATTAAACTTATCATTTAGCTTTAACCATTATTTTAAAACATTAACTTTTACCATATCTTCTTACATTTTCAAAATATATGGTTACAATATTTACTCTAAAATGACAATATAAAAATAATTGTATCATTAACGATATTTTTAACATTATATAAGTCATTTTTAATAATATTACATTTTTTGGACTATTATACCATTTAATAAAATATTAATTTTTTTTAAAAACTCCTTTAAGTAAATCTTGACACTATAATGTAATTGATTTTTGTTAAAGTCATAAAAAGATGATTCCATTGAACCAAAGTAATTTACAAAAAGATAACATTTAAATATCTTCCAAAAATATCGTTTATGGAATTAAAATACTAAAATTAAATTTATTTTAATACTTATAATAAAAGTTATTTTAATCCATTATGAATGATGTAATCAGCGAATAATTATTAGGTCATAATTAAATTTATTTATATAATGTCTAAAAATTATAAATAAAATATCATGATGTAGAAAATCGATTTAGATTTATAATTAGTATTTATTGTTGAATATATCACTTATATAACCCCATATAAAAAAATTTATTAAAAAATACATGTTTGTGTAATTTTTCTTTGAATTTAAAAATAATTATTATAAAATTTTATTATCACACCCAAGTTGAACCAAAATTTATGCAATAATGACCTTATTCCAAGAAATATCATCAAATATGATTAGTAAATGTGTTAAGGTAGTTATATTTTATTATAATATTATCTTATACCCTTATTTACTAGATTTACATTTTAACCACGGTAAATTAAATAATTAAAGAAGTAACTATTGATAATGTCAAAAAATAAAATGTACTTATTTACACAATTTAGACCTCCTGATTCTAAATTTGGATATAAGACATGGTTTCTCGGTTCGCCACACCCTTAAAGAGGCTAACTTCGCTACAAACTCCCTTTCATGGGGGAGTAGTTTGGAGGATCCATTATTATTGTTTTATAGTTTGGGATCACTTCCCAAGGAATGTAGTAATTTTGTGCAAGGGGATGCCCTTTGACTGCACCACTTTAGGTCATCGTTACTCCCCTCGGTTTCAGGGTACTACAACAATTTTTTAATAAAAAATAAATTTTAAAGTATTTAAATTTAATTCTCATGGTCAATACCAAAAAGAGGGTTTTTAAGAAGTAATAACTATCAAATGATTGGCATGTCGTTATTTCCTATTGAAATGTGAAATTATTTCCCATGACAATACTTGGATTATTAGATAAAAATATAATCCAATTACACTTTAAAATCAATTAAAAGTACAATCTAACTAAATAGATAAAATATATTAAAAGGAAGCCTTGATTTAAAATGCAGTATTTTTCACTATTCATTTAAAAGATGAACATTATCAGAAAAATATCAACATTTAATTCGAAGTAAATATTTATGTCCCGATTCTAAAGAAAAATATTATTTTTTTCAAATATAACATATAATATTTAAAAAATGTTTTAAAAAGTGTACTCCTTCAAAAGGAGATAGAACTACCTTTTACAAATATAAAAGTAATTCATACTTAAAATTAGATTCATTCTTATTTTAAGCCTCTATAATATATTAGGTAAATTTTAAAAAATTTAAAAAACATGTATAATAATACTTTTTTTATTTTTGTTCTTTATCGCCAATACAATGGCTAGACGTTAAATACTATTTAAAATAAAAATATTATTTTATTATTTTTCGGTATAACATAATGTTGTGTGGAACATATCATTTTGAAGAAACGTCTTGTTGCTTGTTGAGTATGATATAAGAAAATTCATACCCTTTAATATATAAAAAATATATTATTCATAAATATTAATAGAAATTAAAATGTATAATTCTATAAATACTTGGGTTGTTACAGGTAATGGATTCCTTGGATAAGATTACTCCTTAAGTATTGACATCATAGGATGCCTTAGTAATTTATACCACTGGGATCCATATTTCTTAGGATCATTATGGGAATAGTCTATTTACATTCACCATGAACCCCACCCATGTCTAACTGAGTTCCCATCGAGATTCTCATGGGGCTCAACATGGATTCCTTGGTCTTCTAATCCTTGGATCTGAACCTATGGGGTCTGACACTTACATTATACGATGTTGTTGTGATGGATTATTAACAATATATGGCATGGATGTGGTTAATATGATCATCTTGGTTGTACGATGTGGATATTGTTGGCCTGAAAAAATTTGTGGAATGATGGTACCATGGTGGTTCTTTCTTTTTTTATTTACAACTAACTTGTTAGAGGATCTTGACCATTGTTATGTAGGGAGCCTTGTTGGACTGAAAATTCTCCTACTATGATTAACTTTTTCCATAGTAATTTCACATGAAAGACTATTATACATTAGATATACTTTCACACTACATTATCTGGTATCAAAAATCCTAGAATTATGATAGACACTGTTGGTGTTGGCATAATAAGTGTTATCTAACACAATTATTTGGGCCATCATTTGGTACCTGGACAGAATATTTGGATACAATTAGAGATCATGGAAAGAACCCATATTTAGATTCTTGAATTTAAGCTATTATTAGGATCAGTGGAGCACAAGACACAGATGAGGCTCATGATTCTAGCTAATATATCTCTTCTTGGTACTTTTGGTATTACAATGCATGTATTTTATTTGGATTCTTGTATACCAGTTTGGGATGCACTGTAGATACACAACACATATCATCATCATTTTTACATGATTTAGTTTACAAATTGTTATTGTTAATATTAATTATTTGAGTTGTTATTAATTTTTATACTACTTATTCTATGACGAGTTCCTAGTCCAATGTCTATTGCCTATATATCTAATGTGCCCTTTGTTTACATATGCCTCTACTACATATCTGTTTCTATATATCCATTGTGCTAAACTATGGAAATGATGGAATATACTCCCCATGGATACACCATAAGTTATTTCTATAATTATATAGCCTCAGGAATTTGAGGATATTTTCCTAAGACCATGTGACCCACTGGCTCAGGGCACAAGATAGTGTCACATGGGTCAGAAAATTATATTGTTTTATTAGTGGTTGTTTATTTTCTACCTTAATATATTTATTCAATAGATGGATAATAGGGTGGTGCATGAATTTTTTAATGAACGTTTCCTAGCAGTACCTACCCCACATATAGGATAATCCAAATTATAATGAACATAAGATGCTACATTATATATTTTTTCTACTATAGTTGATTTGGATTTCACCATTTGGTGATGCACACGAATTGTGATTTTATGATTAGTATGATTGGAGATCTTTTATCAGTGATCAATGAGATGTGGATAAGAATATCATGTATCATTTTTTGGAACTTTTTAGGATTCACATACCCTGAATTATGCAAGTCCATATTGGATACAATTCTTGACATCTTGACATTGTGATATGTTCTTTGTGTGATATACATACTGTTTGATGAATTATTATTATAGGGAATTGTTAAATATTGTTGTTACATAGGGTGTATACCATATCCAATGTAGTTTCTTCCTCATTTGGATAAAATATAATCCCTTAGTTTACAATTGTCACATGTTGAGTCACATACCATTGGTCACACGGATTGGATTGTGTTATGGTACGAATAAAGAGGATTCAATATTTCATTTCTTATTGTTTATTATCACTTATAAATCTGAAATTATGTTCCATTTGGTTCAACCATTAAAAATATAATCGCGGTGTAAATGTTAATTTAAATGGATATTTAATTTATGGAACATATAACTTGATCTTGACCCAGATTTTGAGTGGGCTTTAGCAGCGTCTCTGGCAAAATTAGTAACTGTTCCTTTTGATCCAGACTTGGGATAAAGAGTAGGCATAGGGTTGTGAAAGGTTTATAGGTAGGTTTTTAATAATCCTTTGTTTTAAATTGTGATACTTTTTTATCTATATGTTATAAAGTGTCTATTTTCAATTTTAGAGACATGCCACCAACACGACCTCCTATTTTACGGTTAGAGGGTGGTGATGAACATGATCTGGAGGTGGTTTTCAATTGGCTATCTTAGGATACTATTATAGTTAAATCTATAGTACATGATGTTTTTATTGATATAAGTGTTGAGGTATAGTTATATGAGGTGTTTCTATGTTATATGCATACTTTTCATGGGGCACCGCAGGATGCCTTATCTATAGTTGAGCTGAATGGTGTGATCTAGAAGTAGAATCCACCCTTGTTTTAAGGGAATTGTGGTCCAAATGATATGGATATCTTGGATGATACTAATCTACATATTTTTTATCATGTGGAGACACAACCTAAGAATATAGTGAATCTCACAACTTATATTCTTCAAGAAGCATAAAATTGATGGTGGGATGCTTTGAACAATGCTAACAAGATATGAGATACAGATTGGAGTGATTTCAAAATTAGTTATCATGAATACTTTTCCCTAGAGACTCTGAGAGGAAAACATGCTAGTGAGGTCATGTTTTTGGATAAGAGAGAGATGATAGTTGTGAAATATTCATAATTTTTTAAATAGATTCATCATTTTACACTGATATATCTTGTTGATAAAGCGATGAGGGTGATACACTTTGAGGAAGGTCTCAGACGTGCTATTTGATCTCAGGTCAACGAGTTCAGGATGGGGATGATTATCCTAAAAAATCCAAACCAATACTTGTGTTCTTTAAACATAAGGAGAACTATTAATATCCTTTAATAAATTTATACCTAAACTCTAACACTTCAAACAAAAACAAATCCACGATATTTAGGTCATTTTCCCTATTAAATTATCTCCATCCTCAGGTGTACCAAAAAGAACCCAAATTAAGAGGGAAATCAAAGAGAGAAGAGAAATATCTAAATATGGGTAATGTGATGTTACATATATAATTCCCCTTTTATATGTAATATCATGAGTCTTTCCAACATAATTGTTTTATATTTTTAATTTGAATTTTTCCATCTATGGGGGTTTGACTTGAAAAAAACCAAGTTGTAATGAATTTCATAACTCAATTTCATTTCATTGGGGTTTATTACCTATTTATTATATTTGATATTATATTTTTATTTGAGTAATGACTTTTATTATTTTATTTTATTCTCAAATATTTTGTGTGGATTTTCATTTTATAAACAAAATTGATTCAATGATTAACTATCGCATCACCATTACAATGTTTTTTAGGGTTCATTTCACAGTCACATGTTAACATCAGTTATTTATATATGACTTTCCATTAAATAAAATTATTTTACCATAGATAACTAAAAACATTAAATTTTCTTTTCCTCTATTTATTAAAAAAATTAAACTATTAATACCATTTTACTATTATCTGGTACAAAAAATTATTGTGATTGTTTTTTTAATATAAACTATTATCATCTCTACCTTTGGTCAAAAAAAAATTCATCAAAATATATAATTTATAAAAATATTTTGAAAATATTTCATAAAAATCTACAAAATATTTATTAATGACATTTTTTAGAAATGTTTGAATTATAAAAAAATGCTTTGATGGGAAACATCATGTCATTCAGTAAAAATGAGTAGAACCCCATTACTATCATTCAGGTATACCTGATTTTTTTATGGATTCCTTTTTTCTTAAGGTATATTAATTCTTCTCATTAATGGAGATATTTTTATGAGGTAATGAAATAAATACTATTTATCAAATTTTAATTGGTTTTAGAAGAAGAATATTGGGACCAAAGAACCTTAAGGTTTAGTTCAAATATTATCTATATAAAACAAGGTTAATAACTACCTACTATAAAAATTAACATCATGAATGAGTTACATGGGATTGATATGTACTGAGGTAGATGTTGTGACAATGTTACAGAGTGTGGGCGATTTATACCCCTTGAATGGGGTTTAATTAATGAAGTTGTATAAGTTTTAATGATTAATCTATGGTGATGCATTTTTTAGAATAACTCCTAAATCATAAAATTCATGATATGAAATGGTTTTACACCTTAAATTGGTGGTAAATGCAGTTCTTAACATGAATAATCAATTATTAGTCACGCATTTGACATGAATTCTCTCTTTATTAACATAGGAGGTATCATTTGAGATTTGGGTGATCTTCACTCCTTTATAATTTTTAGTTTGACGATTAATCATTGATGTTATTGTGGTGTGACTCTCTATGTATGGATCATTCTTCTTCTTTGTTTCCTTTGTTTGTGTTTGATGTGTTTCATGAATTTTTGGATCAAATTCATGATCAATTAGTGTTTTCAATTGATCATTTGTAGTTTCCTTTCATGATTTTTTATACAATGTCTCATTCTTGATTTTTCAGTCACTATTGTTGAAGGTGGATAAGGTCCCATCATTATTGATGTCTGTGTTTATATGCAATGGGTTAATAATATGAATTACTTATCATTATTGTAAATTTCATTTGGGTTATTCATAAAATTGAATTCATTTGTGGTTTCAATGGATCTCTTGTAGTGATTAATAGTTTTAAAGTAGGTTTTATTCAAAAATGGATTCTTCCACACCATGTGTTTGGCAAGATGCTTGGGTGGAGGTATTGGATCATTAATGGGTTTTAAAACACTAGAATGAAATTTCATGGATTTGAAAATTATTTATAAATTTTTTTTCATGGATTTTGAAATATATTATGACAAAACATGGGACATTTTCAATATTGGGTGCACTTGGAAAGGGATGATGGGTAACCTAATGTGACTGGATCCACTATGGGTTACTTTTAACATATTGATTCAATGTGGTAGGAATTAATATTAATTAGAACCAACATATTCCTAGTTTAATATTATTTTATGACTAGTATAGATTCTTCAAATATAGGTCCCACTGTAGATTTCTTTCTATTTTATGGATTATTATTTCATAAAGAAATATTTCATGGGTTATTTCTCCCATGTTTTTATATTAATATTCATCACTTGTATTCACATGATGGGTTATTTTATAGATATGTTTTTAATTTCTTTTGTTATGATGTATGGATACACATACATATTTTATAGCTTGTACATTTCTTACAACTAGATTTTTGAATATTACATGTGTTTATGAAAACTACTGGAAAATGACTTATAAATTGGATTAGATTTATAAAAATTCAATGTAAATCATTTTTGTTTTAATATATATATATATAAATAATTAATTCTTGTTATTAGACCATGTTTCCATCTATGGTGTTATGCAACTAAGTTTTGTGATCACATACTAATTTTTACTCTTGTTTTATATAAATGTTATATTATAAAATCCATGAAAAGGGAAGGGAATATTGTTTCCTAATGTATTCTATTTTTATTAATTTACATCATAGCGGGGTGGTTTAGAGGTGATAGTTGGTCACATATAGACTTATAGGTCTAGTCTTATCATACATTCTAGTTTGGTTTAATTTTCATTAATTATATGGGTTCTTATTGTATCCTCTTTTTTTGTCTCTTTATACTCTAGTTGAATGTCTTATTTCAGTTATATTCAATACGTTTTCCACTATCTTTTTTCCCTCAACATGTGACGACCATCTCAGGTGGATGGTTTGGCAGACCCATGTTAGTTCATTATAAATTTTTTTCAGAGGAAAATGTTATTCCAAAAGTGTGTTAAAACTATGTTGGTTTGGTTCTATGGATTCATATATAGGAGTCATAATATTGAAAATTCAAAAATTATGTATGGAAAATGGGGATCACAAGCTCATAATCTAGATTGAATCCATGCTACCATGGGTTTTATGGACTTTTACGAGGTTTGAGACTTAGTGTTTAGTTTCATTTGAATGAAATGGATAGGGATTTTATATAAATTAACATGTTCTAACTTAATGTTTCATATTTCATTCAATATAATTAATAATTTCATTAAATTATAATTTTTCAAAGCATTGTTATCTATACCTAATATTGGTCTAATGATTTTGGAATCTTCTCAAGATTGATTGGGATCTTGTATTATGATTTTTAGAAATTGCCACTATGAAGATATTTCAACAATTCGAGAGATGAATTTGTGATATATGATCAAATGTATAATACACTAGTGGTAATTACTTTTGTTGAAGGAGTAATCAATAAAATTTAGACTCTTGGTCAAGTGGGCGTGGGGAACCCACGATGAGTGTTGGATCATAGCTTTGAGTTATTTAATATGAATCCACTTATATTACACGGTGAAAAAGGAACCCCTTAAATTTATAGAGTATATTAAGAATATTGAGTGGGTATTAAACTTTATAAATAATCCTAAAGACTCTAAGGTGTGTTTTTCCACATACATTCTTGAGGCGTCAGGAAGGAGGTGAAGGGACTCTTTTGCGAAAGATAAGTGTCATGAGGATCTTACCTAGACTTACTTAAATAAAATATTTGTTCAATATTTTTAACCTAAGATGTTATATTCAATACATAATCTATAGTTTCTAAACATGGAGTAGGTAAATCATACCGATCTAGAGTATTGTAGCAGTTTTTGGAGCCACTGCATCTTTCAACGGAGCTTTTCCCAAAGGAGTAACTAAATGAACAGAGGTTTGAGGTTGGATTTACACCTGAAATTAAAATTATGTTAATTCTTATGTTTCATTTTTCTTATGGGTTTGTGGTCGATAATGGTTCTTTAGTAGATGAAGACATATATGGAAGGATTATTTTTGGTGGAGATTTTTTTGGTGATTTTGATATCTAGGGTGTATCTTCTAGAAAGAAAAGTAAACACAAGGTAGGTATTTTTTGATTAGGAAAGATATTACAAGCTTTATTAGGATAGAAATAGGCCATTTTATATTATTGTGTAAGGCATGGTAATATTAATCATAAAATTGTGGAGGATCCTAATACTTTTCATCGATGTAGACAATCTTCTCATCTGAATCGTTTGTGTGATATGATATACTTGGGAATTAATCCTAGATCCAAAGTAACCAAGGGTTCATCGATTCATAGAGATGCTTCCAAGGGTGGTGGGTCTAATCCTTTGGAAAAGGGTATATTCATGTAGAAAATGATTGATAAAAATATGTGGTGGAGTATGAACCAATGGAATCTAAAGAGGGGCCTTCTACTATTAGTGGTACAATGATTATTTCAACTTCTATAATTAAATAATTTTTATATTCATTTGATACTCATTCATTTATATCATTAAAACTAGTATACATGTTGGTATTCATTTCATATATTATGAAAATATTGTTGGTTATTTCCATTACATTTGGGAAGAGTTCCAAATAACGATTTATTTTCTTATTATGCCATGTGGTGATAGTGCACCCTATGGTAGAGTGGGACTTATTATTACTCAATCATAATATCGTTGTCATTATTATCAACATGGATTACATGATTAGCATTAAGGCCTATATAGATTATTATCATCATCAGGTTTAGTTTTTATTTTCTGATGGAGTCACTCATGTTTTTCAGGGTGAGCAGGTTTATTGATAAAGAATGGAGGGGATGTTTTTCCTTATAATGAGGTAATATCATGTTTTTTGTCAGATATTTTTCCTAATGTACATGACCCTTATTTGGGAAGTCAACATCCTAAAATGTTGTGTGTATACCATACAGAATTGCCTGATAATTTTTCCATTTTACCATCCAAAACTTAGGTCGAGTTTTCTATTGACCTACTACCTAGAACAATTCCTAATTTGATTCAATAATTTTATATGGACCACGAATAGTTGGTGGAACTTAAGATCCAATATGAGGATATTGATGATAAGAGATTTATTTGTCATAGAATTTCACCATGACATTTTCATATCCTCTTTGATAAGAGGAACGATGTGAGATTAATACATTGTACTGACTATTGAAAGATTAATATGGTAACTATTACAAATAAACATCCTTTTCATGGTTTTTATTATCTCTTTTTTTATCTTAGAGGGGATTGTAGGTTTTATAAAATTTTCCAATAGTTAGGGTACCATCATTTGAGAGTCCGAGAAGATGATATACCTAATATTGCATTCAGGATTCATCATGGGAATTTCATGTTCCTATTTGTTCATTTCCGACTAATTTCTATTCTTATTGTGCTTGTGAAATTAATGAACCAGATATTTTTTCAATTCTGGATCTCTTTTTTGTGGTTCTTATGGATTTAATTTTGTATTACAGTAAGTTAGGGGAGAAACACATGGATTAGATTGATAAAATTCATATAACATTGAGGGAACAACATTTTTTGGTAAAAAACATCAATGTGAGAATTGTATTCAATATGTAATGTGTGTGTATCACTTTATATTTTATATGGGAATTTCTGTAGATCATGAATAACTACAAGTAGTTATTTCTGAGGAGCAGCCTTAAATGGGATTGAGATCCGATGATTCATGGAGTTGGTGGTAATTACATGCAGTTTGATCATGTCTTCCACTATACTATAACTCCAATGACATATTTAACACATAAGGGTGTAATGGTTGTGTGTAATAAGAATTTTCTAACATATTTTTAGTAACTAAATCTGAGATTGACTTTATCACCAGTTTTAAAACATTCGGAACCAAGTTTTGTTTATGAAATTTTATGTGATTATTTTTTGATTGGGATTGGGGTATGTCTTGATACATGGGTGATATATAGTAGCTTATAGATCATTATAGTTACACTATAATGAGAAAAACTACACTACCTATGATCTTGTGATGGTTGTTATTATTCATGCTAGAAAGACATGGCATCACAACCTATTTGCAAAAAAGATTCATCTATAGTCTAATCATAATAGCATGATATATATTTTCATTCAGTGGGATATGAACAACCGATATGGATTCATGGTTTATTATCTCCATCCATTTTATATTCATATTTCTTATACCCCTAGAAAATGGAATTTGGTCAACTTTTCACTAGGAATTAAACCAAGGAAACAAACATTGAAGCATTCTATGGAAGACTGGTATTTGATGGGTTATATAACCGAGATGATCATGGCAATATAATAAAATTATGGGAAGATATTTTTTGATTTTATTAATGAATGAATCATCATTTAATGAATATATTCGACTATAGTATATGTATTCCTCTGAGTGGTATAGCTTTAGTAAAATTCTTTATGTGGGATACCTTGGGTAAGTTGTCTCATTCTTCTAGTTGTTATTATTATTTTCATAACATGTTGGCTTTTCATTTTTTCCAGAGGTAGAAGTGGATGGACTGTATACACTGTTATTGTATGTTAGTGAACCCTAGTTCTACCATGATGTATCATAATTTGAGACGTTGGTATTAGTGGTTAGGTATGAGCTGGTCAATTTTATATAATATATCGTTGTGTCTTAATTATCACATAATCAAGGAGGAACATCAGATACTTCTGAGTTTGTTGCAGCCCATACCCATTTTGGTGTTGAAGTGGGATCATATACCTATTAATTTCTTCATATGTATTACAATGAATCCTAGTGGTAAGGATTCAATATTTATTATTATTGATCAACTAATGACATCAAATAATTTCCACATTTTCTAGGAGATGAAGATGGTGGATCATCATGGGAAATTGTATGTAGATGAGATTCTGAGACATCATGGGGTTCACTCTTCTGTTGTATCCAACATGTTTATAAGATCCACATCAAGGTTATTCAAATGATTTCAAGAGGTGATGGGTTACTTGTTGAAATTTATAAAGGCATATCATCTGTAGACTGATGAAGATATATAGAGGGATATCTAGGCTTTTGATCATGTTCTCTAGTTTTGATGTCATTATTTTGGTGGATCTTAAGAATTAAATATTCATCTAGTTGCGTTTTTCTATAATACTAGTTATAAGGCGTCAATAGTAATGGTTACCTCAAAGGCATTATATAAGATTTCACGTACATATCTATAATATTTGAAATAGTTTGGAAGGAGGTCCTTGGTTGGATTGAGTCTTTTTCAAGATATGTTGGAGTTGGTGTAGTTAATATATAATAGATTGATCACGGAATAGAGTTTTCATATATGTTATGTAGAATAAATTTTTTCTGACACTAGAGTTTTAGGTTGGTGAGAAGGCCTTTCTTATAGATTCACATCTATTAGTTTAATCCTAGTTTGGGTAAGTAGGGTAATTTGGAAATGATGTTTTTGGACCCCATTGATATCATTTGATTATTAGGAATGGTGTCCATGGACATAAAATCATTATTCACTTATATCCATGATGTTTAAAATGTTTCCTAACTATGAATTTGTAAAATATATCGTTCCCATGTGAATGAATGGGAGGATGTTGATCTTGATCCTGACTCACTATAGTTGATAAACCAGTTCAAATCATGTATCATTAAGAGAATGTGTTTCATTGTAAAACAATTCATTTTTTCTATATACTATGATTTTTTATATAGGATAGAAAAGATATGTACTTGTGGGAATTGTTTATGAGGTAGTAATGTCAATCAATTTTTTCAAGTCATGGATATTATGGACAGGGGGTAGAAAAAATTTATTTTTGTAAGATTATAACACCCCATTACATTCATTCGTGTATACCTTAAATTTTGAATACGGATTACAATTTTCAATTGGGTGTATTGAGGGATTCTAATGAATGTGGATAATTTAATATGGGAAAAGAATTAAAGTCCAGGAATGAAAGTGTTAATTGTATTACAGGTTATTATTTTGAACGAGGAATATTATTGTTTAGTTATGATATTTTCTACAGAAAAATGTGTAAAAATTTTCCTACATGACAAATTCACATCATGGATGGGATAAATGACATGAATCATTTAGGAGGAAGATTTAATGAGTCTCATGTATAGTTTGGAAGGACTACATTCCAGGACTAGTGTTCACATAATTAAATGGTGGAATTTGTGATTTTTAATTTGAGGATATGTGTTTTTCAGCATAACTAATAAATCTAGAAATTCCTGACATGAAATGGGTTGACACAATGAATTGGTCAGGGAAAGTGGTTTTAACATAAAACATTAATTATTAATCTCTCATTCTACTTTAATCCTATCTTTCAAGACCTAGGATCTCCCATAATTGATTTTGGTGATATTTTCTCTTTTTGAATCATTCGTTCGGTGATTGATCTTTGAAGTTGTTATGTTGTGTATGTCAGGGTAAGGATATTTCTACTATTTCATTTCATTTGGTCATGAATATTATGTTGGTTATTATTGTATTTCAGATACAGTTATTATTTATTTTCTCTATCGATCCTTTATAGTTTTCTTTTAATTCATTATATAGGTCCAATCCTCAGTTATTCAGTCTTTGTTGTTGAAAGAGGACATGTTTCCATTTTTCTTGAGTTAGGATTTTCGATAAAAGGGTAAATTATATGAATTTATTACTGTTAAAAGGATATTTTATTGTTATATATAATTTTCATTTTTCATTTTCATTAAATTGAAGTTTTTTGGGGTTTCAAAGGATTTCTATGAAAGATCGACATTTTTAAATGAATTTTTTTCTTTAAAAATGGTTTCATGAACATAATTTGATTTATTAGAGGCTTGGGTTATTGTTTGGTTCAGAAATTGTTTTCCAATCACAAATAAAGATTGTTTTAGAATTGAAAATGTTAAATATGATTTTTATAATGGTTTTGAAATGGATTTTGACATGCATGGCCCATTTGGAATCTTGGGTACACAGGGAAAGTGACGTAGATGACCATATAGAGAGTGACACCAGTGGGGGTTAATTTTGAGCTTTTGATGGACTGTATAAGGACATGATATTGGTTAGAACCAACATATTCTAGGTTTAGCATTTAATTTCATGATTTATTATGTCTACTATATACTCCTAAATAATTGTTTTAATGACATATTTTCTTATTTATAATCATCAATGAATTGACCCCTTTATCATACTTATGATCCATAAGGTATATGTTTTATTGAATCTATGCTTGATATTTATTTGGATGGATTTTATCATCTTGAATAGGGATAGTATTTATATTATATTTCTTTATTATTTTTTGTAATCATTAACCTTTCCTCGAAGTATTCACTTTATTTTCATCATTAGAGATTACATTTCCCATCAATTTCCATATAATTTTTCAAAGATACACCTATTACATAAAATTTGTATCAGTTCTACATATTTTATTTAATATTCAATGTTATATGTTTGATTGGATAAATTATTATTAAATTGTATTACTTACAGGATATATAAATATATTGATATGGAATATAGTTCATGAGTTAAATTGATTATCTGATATATGATGAATTCTTTGCACATGAAGATTCATGTGGGTACCTGTTGTAGATATCCCATTGATGCATCAGTAGTATCAGGAGACAAATATTTTGGATTGTCGTACTCAAATTGGTTTTTGGTGTATACCTACCCATCAGATTTATATTTTCTGTTAAATATCTTAATAGTAGAGGCACCATGATGCTTGAGATCATGGCATACAATAATTAAGAGTTACCTTCATATAAAATTTTGTTATTATTATCCCGGATATTTTTACAATGATATTATCTATGGATATATTTCATTCTTATTTATTGATTTAATGACATATGAATTTTTTTATGTTTCCATATTAATTATGACTTTTATAGTCATGATAATAATGTTATTTATTACATAAAATGATTTAGTTATTTACCATTCCATTTTGATTATTCTATTGATTTGGGATAGTGTCTACTATAAATAATCCTTATTAAGTATTTAATCCCAACATTATTTTTGTTCCTTACCCCTGGAATACAAGATGTGTACCATAGATAATATGGGATAATATGATATAGGTAATAATTATATTCTAAAAAAATTATGTTGTAATTATATATTCATATGTAATATGGGAATCATGTATTTATCTAGTTTGCCAAGACTACAAAAATATTTAGTCATTAAGGATATGGTTCCATGTACATTATGCCAATGTAATGAAATGGGAATCTGAATCTAGTTTCTACAGTTAGGGTTAATAAATCTAAACTTAGGAAGATAACATCATATTGAGAAATATATTCCTATACTTCTTGAAATAGGATGAAGAACTATATTTTGATATTATATCATATCCCATGAAGAAATTATTTTCTGAAGAATATCCCCCTAAAATTAATCAATTTTATACACTCTGTCTCCTTTAAATCCATAATTTTTTGGGATCTTTAAACACCATTGATCATCAGAAAATTTTATATGATAAACATCCATGATATATTTTTCTATTTTATTACTTCCCAATATATGAAATATCAATGATAGGGACCTGATCCATTGAATAGTTACTAATGGATTAGCATTACCATTTATTGTTGGAAGTTATTGTCATGTTAAGAGATTAAAAATATTCTCACCATGTTCAGGATCAACATGTTTCAAAATATATTAAAGGCTATTGGTCTGGAAATTATAGTTAATTGATCCAATATAGTTGTAATTCACTCATCTTCATCCATAGCCACTTTAACATCATTGACCTGATCATGATGGAAATCCATAAGTAGGATATTGGTGTTCCTATGGTATCTATTCCTTCTACTTTGAACTATTTCTATATAATGGAATATAATAGATTGTTTCATAATTTTATGAATATTAAATCATATAATTCGATTATTATGTGTGTAATATATTCTATATGTGTTCCTTAGATATCTAAAGTCCTATCGTAATTTTCTAAACATGTTATACTTGTTTTCTTATATATATTTTTACCATGGTTTATAATAAATTTTAATTGATGTGAATTGTAAAATCCCGAAATCTAGTAACCCAAAGTTAGTGGTTAGATTAAAATATTCAAAAAAATAAAATTTATTACATCCTATTGTATTGAATATTTTAGTTCCCTTCAGAGGGAATATACATATATGATTCTCACATTACATTAAAAAAAATGAAATAATACACAAATTACAATGAGATGTTTTTGTGTATTCTAGTATATCTCTAAGAAATATTCAAATTTCACTTCTCGGTGTCCTAGGGATAAGAAAAAAATTAATGAGGTGAGCATAGTGATCTCAATTGGAATACATACAATTGAACCAATCATATAATAAATAATTCATGAATAATATTTATGAGAAAAATAATAATCAAATATTCCACGTTATTAATATTATTAATGATGAATATATTAATGGATAAGATAAAAACATAAATTGTCACATAATTAACATCAATATTTTTCCTAGTGATATAATTTATAATTCAAAACATCATAATAATGCCATTAATTACTTATTCAAAGAACTCAAACATAAATAGGTAAGGAATATAACAAATAACCAATCTATTTTGACACATGAGACCCTCTAATGCATAAAAGGGCTTTCCTATATTGGTCCCACCAATAAAAAATGAATTCCAATGCATTTATCATATTAAATGAATGAATGAGAAATAAAATACAAAATCAACAAGTCATAGTTATAAAGATTCATATTTAAACACTATCATAAAAAATATCAATATTCCCAACATTAATTAATAAAACAACATGTTCATAAGACATATATAGAAATATGGTGGAAGGAATTATTATATAATATCGCTATTAAAGTATTAAAATTTTATAAGGATATTGAAATATTTGGAAAACTCCTTTAAAATGTCATTATAATGTATCTTTTAAAACAATGTGAAATATCCATTACTTTTGGAAAACCCATTAAAAATAAAAAATATAAAATTATTGAGAATATGATTTAATTTATAAAAAAATGGAATGATTTATTGGAATATTGAAAATTAATACTCGCAATAATGAGGGGAAAATGGGATCGAGTGGTCAATGTTAAAAATTAATTCTTTTCTAACATTTTTAAAAAGACAAAAATGAGTTGTTTTGAAATCATTAAAAAGATTAATTTTAAATCATTGAATATAATGTAAAAGTTATCTAACATTTTACTTATGAAATCATAGATTAATAGAATAAAAATACCTGAATTCAGATAAACAATATGGATATAGAAGGGAAATATTCATGATAAAAAAGAATAGTGAAGGTTCACATTTCTTATAAACATTACTTTGGTGGGTTTGAGTTCCAAAAAGAGGTAAAGTGGATAGAATATTTGAACAACATTGAAAAAAATTAAGTATAAAACATATGTGGTTCAGGTGAGAAGTAACATACAGTTTCCCCATATTGAAACGTCAATATAAACATTTTAAAAAAATATATATTGTAACATAAATTCTTACCTTGGATCATGTCTTGGAAATAATCATTCTAATGTCATGTCTAATAAATTTATATTTATTATTAATATATATCAGATCCATATTTATATCATTCTTTCTTAATATCATCCATTTAAAACTTATTTTTACAATTTTACTTTAATACCCCAATATTTCATTGTATATTATCTCTTTAAAGAAATTCAATAGCTTGCGCTACACGCCACACCGAGTTCGAACGCACCATACCTTAGAAACTAGACGTTCAAAAAGCTGTTATGAATAGTATTAACTTAATTTTGAATTTTATACACTTCATATAATTTTAACATCCATATTATGTGTTTCTTAGACTTAATATAAGAACAAATTCAATTTTAAAAATATAATAAGTAATTTTTTTAAAAAATGAAAATTTACCACCTTTTAATGGTGAACCCATTTTAAATACAATATTTAAAACTTTTATATGTTAAATATGACAAAAATAAACTTCTTCTTTAGAATAGGGACTTAAAAATTTAGGTTGGATGAATTTGTGGTGTTTTTCTGATAACATTCAATTTTTGATGATTAGTGAAAGATGCTAAATTTTAATTGAAAAAAACTTTTTTCATCAAAATGGTTTATTGTGTAAAATAATACATTTTAATGGTTTTAATGTATATTTAGATTATTTTTTTATTATTTAATCCAATATTAGTTATTCATTAAAATTTCACATTTAAATTGTACATAACCACATATCAATCTTTTGATAGTTTTTGCTTCTCAAAAACTCGCTTTCTAATTTTGACAACGGGAATTAATTTTAAATTCATTAATGAAACTCTAATTTTTTGAATTTGGTAAAATAGAAATCAATTTTGAATTTGTAATATAAAAATTATCTTTGGGTATATTTTTTGGTATTTTTCTGAAAACATTCAATTTTTGATGCATAGTGAAAACACTATATTATTGTTTAAAACCAAATTTTTATTTAAATAATTATTTATTTTATTTAATATTATTGTATATAAAAATAAAAACATAATACCTATTTAATTTCAATTAAATTAATTGCAATAATTTTATAATAAAATTATATGTATAAAATTTTATTGAACATTTTAACGTCTTTTACCCACTTTCTAAGAACACTTTCAAATTTGCATAAAACGTAATTTTTCTTCTTCTGTGAATTGAATTTAAAATATTAAAGTGGCTTATTTTACATCAGTAAGATAAACTTCATTCAATGGGATAAAAAAATTTGGTGAATAGTAACTTTTGAATTTTATTTACCACGGTTAAAAGAAAATAGGTTAATTAAAGGTAAAAATGATATTATAATTACCATAAAACATGTAATAATTCTATTGGATAATTTTATTTTGACCAAAATAAACCTTAGGAATAAAATATTATCTTCATTGATCCACATGGATTAGATTAGGGAATTTATTATTATTTTATTTCAAGGAGAGTTAAAACTGTTAAATTCAAATTTTATTAACTAAAGAATTTTTAATATAGTATTATACATAATATAAATTAGACTATAAATATTCTTTATAAATATGAAATTATTTTCTACATAATTATAATTTATTTATTATTTTTATGCATTAAATAATTAAAAATATTGATGTCACAATGATGATGGAGTAATTACCTTATTAATGAAGCATTAAAATAATTGATATTATAAATATCCACATAAATGTAAATTGAGACTTTTGATGCATTAAAATAAGTTTATATGTTAATATGACATGTTAAGGTTGATTAAATATTTTTTTTGCAGTGAAAAAGTTGTTATGAATTTCACAAAAACAAAATACCAAATATTGTCAAAATTGACATAATTGAGTTTTTAAAACAAATACTACATTATTAAATGATATAATATTCTGAATAATATAGGGTTCGTAAAAAGGACCTAGATAAGGTTATATATGTCAAAAATGAACCACATGGGGTTTTCATGGCTTTTTAGGGTATGTTAATTATCCATTTAAAAAGATAATACTAGAATACATGGTGAACGTTAAACTATTTCACTTAGTGTTATATCTAAATGATAAGGTTTATATGGTGACTAAAACCTATATAAAACGTATTTTTTGAGATTATTTTGACCCATACCCACCATATACACTAAATAAATCCATTTGGAGCCATTACAAATTGGAAATTATTTTATAATAAAATAATATTTGAATCTTTTCCTAAAGTGACCCTCACCCCTCTTACAAAGGGGTACATTCCTTTCTCTGAAATTAACACCTACATGTCCATTTTTCCCAGCCAAAAAATACAAAAATATACTCCCAAATACACTCAATTAAATCTATAGGCCTTAAATTGATCATATATCCAACCAAAAGAACCTTTTTGATCAAATCGAAAGGAAGCACCCGAAGAAGATGTAATAATTTCATCCCCCACTTTCAATGTTCTTTTCTTCTTCCACTTACTCTTTCTATTTAGTTTCTAGAAAAAAATCAAGTACCATATAAATAATTTTGTGTTATTATAAATATGGTACTACCATATTCCTAATTCTATACATCTTATGAATGAAAAAGTCACCATACCTGAGTACGTATGACTTACCGTCTCCACGTCGTGGTGTAGTTTTTTATTCAACAATTTGTTATTTTGATGGGTATAATAATGAGTATAATTGGTTTTAATAAAATATATATAATGTTTAAATTTTAATTATATATGATATAACATACAATTACATATTATTATACCATCAAAAGAATGATATTTTCTCTCATGCGTACGTACGGATTACCATCTCCAAGAATGCGATAAGATTTATTTCCCCATCGTTACCATTAAAGAATCATTTTCATGTTATGGTTAAAAATAATTGTTAAGAACTAAATATCATTATGGATGTGAATAAAATACATCCTATCCATATAAAATGTGTCTTACGTAACAAAACATATAAAGGAAAAAGAATCTGTTTACACCCAAAACAATGATACTACTGAAATGTTATTAAAAAAATAAATATTATAAGATCATATATGATATAATATTTATGTATGTGGTTTTTGTATTATTTAATAATAGTGATTTAACTATTATACTGGAGGATAACATATCTTAGACCATGTAATGTACAAGGTAATGGTTAATTTTACCATATCTTTTTTATCTAGGGTTGTTTATAAGTTAGTATCTACTGGGACCTATTGATCATTAACATTCGTGTTTATTAAAAATGCATTTCAAATTTTTTTACTATTTCCTAGAATATGAGTTAATTTCATTATACCTTTTTTCTACATTTTTTTATTTTCATTGAAATGAATCATTCCTTTGTTCTCCAAACAAGGTACTTAATAAAATGTTCAACAAATTAAGGATAGAATGTTCTTCTTTATCTTATATGGCTGGTGAAGCTAATTTCCACAATTATAACACCATCTAAAAATACCTTACTAGTTTTTATATTATGATTCAAAATTATCATATGTAGAATGAATTGGATATAGTATGTGACGGGTGGAGCCCACTATATCTCCTTAATGCATCGGTAGGTCTCATGAGACAAACTAGCATCTTTACACAAGGCCTTGACAAAATCTTATTTGTAGTCTTGGCATGAGGCATTGACTATGTGTTTATGATTCTTGACATTGTGAATTTCGTCATTATGAAATTATCTATTGATATTACATGAGAATATTCGATGAGTAAAATATCCATGTCAATAAGTAAATGGCATTATTTGACTTAACTTTTCCAAATTATACTAAAATTTTTGTTTAAAAGACTTTTGTTTTAGTCTAATACATTTCCTTAAATGTTTATTCTTCTTTATAATAGTATCTACTATATTTTTATTCTTACTAACCATCTGAGATCAACCATTTCTTATGTTTTATTTTCACAGGAGTTGAAGAATTATATTACAATTGACCTTCAGGAATAGGCTAAGGGATATGAGTGTGTTCAAAGGAGACATAATGTTGTTGTTTTTTCATTTCATAATTTAATGTAAAACTAATGTATGTATCTAGTACTTCCAATCCTAGTAAACTGATCATTATTTCATGACTGGATCTCTTTTGATCATGCCAATGTTATGTAATAATGCACCAACTCTGGGTAACTAGGGTCAGGACATTACACTTGGTATCATAAGTTGATTAGTACAATACTTGGAAACTAGATTTAGGAAAACTATAATTAGGGAACATTACCATAATATATAATTTAAGAATTAGTATAAAATAACTTCCGAGAATTTTGGTAATGTATATATATTTTTATTTTTCCAAAAGATACATCCCTTTCTGGATACGAGCGGGTAGAGGCGGCTCTGGCAAAAATGTACCTAGGAGTGAAAAATCCTACAAGGAGTTTCGGGCATGACCTGGTACATGAAAATGATCCTTGTTTCACACTTGGTAACGACACTCCCAGGGGATATGGTTAGGATAATTCACATTTTCTTTACAAACTATTATGAAGAATTTATGATTAATTACTTCTCAAATAAAATAATTTTATTATTATAGATAATATGCACAAACGTTTCAATATACGTTAGGTATTTTACAAGTTTTGAATTAGGAATTGTGATTCATAAGCTAACTATGTTTAATCCATTGTTTATAAATGGTGCTCAGTATAAGGAATGAGTACTCCAGCAATATGCATGATCCAAAGAGTAAGAAGGGTTATATCTTTCCTGGTCTTAAGAAAATATTTAGAAGAGAAATAGTATCCCACGTATTCTAATCATATGAATAAATAGTATCGTGTGTTAATAAGATAAGTAAAGAATTTTTTGAGTCATATGGCTTTGAAGGGAAGCCAGAGAAGAAAAGGATGGTAGAGAGAAAGATAGATAAAGGGATGAAGGAAAAGAAGAATTTTTCCCATATGTAGAAACTGTGGAATGAATCACCATTGTAAATTCTTGAAGGTAATGGGAGTTTGTTATGTGTGTGATGAAAAAGGAAACCAGGTACGTGATTTAAAGGGTAAGAAAAAGGTTTCAAATGTACAATGATTCATCTACAAGGAGTTGGGACACTATGTGAATCAATGTCCCAATCATCAGAGTACACCACAAATGATACTATTGGATAATAATAAAATTATGATACAACCGCAGATGAAGAGGACTAATTAGTGTTATTTTATTTTTTATTAATGAATTGTGTCATTTTAGTATTGTATCAATGATGTCCTAGTTATATTAATTATGAAAATAAATAAGGATTGTACTACAGTACTATTTCATTAAGGATTTTAGATTATAAGGTACTAAGAAAAGTGACTCAACAAAAAAGTTATACTTTTTGAAAAATATATGGTTCAAGGAAAGATAATCCTTAGTATAGACCTGATACATAGGTTGTGATTTTAGAATAACATATGGTTGATTTGGATAAATTATATCAGATATTCATGACTACATTGAAACCGATTAGTGGTTTTTTTTCATCATTTATGGAGTATTAAATTTTTGTGGATAAGTGGAAAATATCTAGTATTCTATAAGGAATAATGGAGCATGAATGTAATCAATAAGGTTTTATGGTAATTTAGGGTGTTAACATTTTTTATGATAATACATGGTTAATGCACTCACATGTTTTTATGTGTCAAAAAGAGATCTTCATTATGTTATGTTGACCTTCCTTATAAATTTTTGGACTATAGGTTTGGACACAAGTATTTTGGATATGTCTAAAGGTTGGAATGGATTAACTTGGACATTGGATACTATGGTTTAAGGTTAAAATATTTCTTAAGATTATTTTTGGATTTTTTATAAAAAGGATAACCTGATGGTTGGATGACAACCTGTCGTGTCCAGAAAGGCTGCAAGACGTGAACCTGAAACCGAAGGGAGACAAAGGTGCATCACTTACCACTGGCCTACATGATGTCCTAGTTTATATAAAGTAGTTATTTAAATGATTTTATTGATGAATTATAAATTCATTCTTTTGAAACCCAATATGATAAGGATAAAAAAATATTTTTGAGATTTATTATCTTTGGGAGTGAAACATGTGTTTAAGGTAGAAAGTAGTTAAAGAATGGAACTATAATTGTAACGTATTTATTTTTCGTATTCAATAAAGAAATTAATTATAAATTTTTTTGAAAGGATAGTAAAACAAAAAAATATATTATCCTAATAACTTATGTTTTTATGAACCAATGATATTTTATGTCATCATAGATTTATGTCATTGAGGCCCTCAATTTTCTATTAATTGTTCAATTGTTTTTGATTGACTACCTCAATCACTACCTAAAAATATTTACATTTCTCACCGAGTTATGTGTCTTAAATTTCCACTAATGTTCTTCTATTTGAAATCATAATTTGGTGGTGACATTTTCATTTCCCTTTCCCTCTCATTAAGACTAAATTTTCATAACCCTATTTCTTATGTGGGTTTCCCACGAAGGTACATTATATTTCTATTCTTTTATTTAAGAAGAACAATTTCAAATTGTGAGGCTGAAATTTATTGAAGAAGGGGATAATGTAACACCCCGAGATTTCATAGTACGTTATCTCTTTAAAATAATTCAATAGCTTGTGTTATACGCAACATAGAGTTCAAACACACCACGACATACCAAACTAGCCGTTCAAAAAGCAGTTATGAATAGTATAAACTGAATTTTGAATTTTATATACTCCATATAATTTTAATATCCATATCATGTGTTTTTCAAACATAATACAAGAAAAAATTCAAATTTTTAGGTAAAATAAGTATTTTTCAAAAAATACAATTTTACAACCATTTAATAGAGAACCCTTTTTAATCCAATATTTGACACTTTTCTATTTTAAATTTGGAAAAATATTCTTCTCATTTAGAAGTGGGCCATAAAATTTAGTTTGGATGAATTTTTTGTGTTTTTTTGATAACTTTCATATTTTGATGAATAGTGAATGATGCTAAATTTTAATTGAATTTTTTTTTTAAATCAAAATAATTTATAGTGTCCAATTATAAATTTGAATGGTTTTGAAGTGAAATAGATTATTTTTTACCATTTAATAAAATATTGTTCATCGGAAGTAATTTCATATTTAAATTGGGCATCAAGACATATCAATCATGGATGTCTTTTACTACTCAAATACCCGCTTTCTGGTTTTTACAACAGGAATCAATTTTAAATAAAATAATGAAACTCATATTCTTAGAATATGGTAAAACAAATATAATATTTTAATTTTTAATAACAAAATTAGATTTGGGTTATTTATTTGTATTTTTCCTAAAACATTACATTTTTGATGAATTGTGAAAACCACTACGTTATTGTTTAAAACCAGATTTCTTTAAATAAATATTTATTTAATTTTGTTTTATATTAAGTCAAAATTTAGACATAATACATATATATGTTCAATAAAATTCAATGGAGCCATTTTATAATAAAATTAGATGTATGAAAATTTATTTTATATTTTAACGGCTTTTACCCAACTTCTAGGCACAATTTCAAATTTTCATAAAAATCAATTTAACCACTTCGGTGAAATGAATCTCAAAAGTCCAATAGGTACAATTGACATCAGTAAGTAAAACTTTGTTCAATATGATGAAAATAATTTTTCATGAATAGTAACTTTAGAATTTTATTTATCAAATATTAAAAGTAAATAGGGTAATTAAAGGTAAAATTATATTATAATTACCCAAACACATTTCTTAATTATATTGAATAATTTATATCGACCAAAATCATCCTTAAGGATAAAATATGATCGTATTTGATCTACTTGGATTAGATTATGACATTTATTAGTATTTTATTTAATGAATAGTTAAAATTGTTGAATTCAAATTTTAATAACTAAAACATTTTTAATATATTGTTATAAATAAGATAAATTAGGATATAAATATTCATTAGTAATATAATAAAATTTAATACATAATGGTATTTTATTAATTATTTTAATACATTAAATGATTAAATTTATTTATGACACAATGATGATGTAGTAATTACCTTATTAATGAAAGATTAAAATAATTGATATCATAAATATCCAAAAAAAATAGAATTTATACTTTTCATGCATTGAAATAATTTTATTAGTTAATATTACATGTTACGGTTGATTAATTTTTTTTTCTATTTTATAAAGTTGTTATGACTTTCACAAAAACATAATACCTAATAGTGTCAAAATTGACAAAAATGTGTTTTAAAAAATACTATATTATTAAATGATATAACATTCCTAAAAATATAATGATCGAAAAAAAGAACTGAGATAAGGTTACATATTTCAATAATTAACCAATTGGGGTTTTATTTGTTTTTTATAGTATATTTATTAACCATTTATTATAATAATACAAGAATAGATGGTAAACGTTAAACTATTTAACTAAGAGTTAACTATAAATCATAAGGTTAATATGGTGACCTATGCTATCTAAAACCTATTGGTTTAGAGAATTTTGACACATCCCTACCTTAGACTTGATGTTAATCCACTTGGAGCCATTATAATCCAAAAATGAATTTACAATAAAATAATAGTTCAAACATTTCCTAAAGTGACCCTCACCACTCTTATAAAAGGGAACTTCCCCTTCAATCAAAATCAAAACTCTAAAGCCATTTGCCTCGGCCAACCCCTGATAATATATCCTCTATACTACCCTAAATTCAATATAGAGTCCTTAATTGGATCAGAAATCCATCCTAAGATCCATTTTGGGAAAATCAAGAGGAAACACTTGAAGAAGAGGTAATAATTTCATCACCTATTTCAAAGTTCTTTTCTTCTTCCACTTCCTCTTCCATTTTTGTTTCCATAAAAAATAATAAATCTAGTAACTTATACACAGTTTGATGTTATTATAAATATTTTACAACCATATTCATTATTCTATCCATCCTATGAATGAAAATGTCACCATACATGTGTACGTGCGACATATCGTTTCCACGTCATGGTGTAGATTGTTATTCATCACTTCATTATTTGGATGGATATAATAATGAGTGTACTTGATGTTAATAATAAATATAACATATTAATTATTATTTATATATGATATATCATCCAATTTCATTCCATTTTACCATCAAAAGAATGATATTGTCACTCGTGCTTACGTATGTATTACCGTATCCACGAACGCGATAAGATTCATTTCCCCATCGTAAAAATTAAAGAATAATTTTCATTATATGATTAAAAATAATATTTAAGAACTTAATATCATTCTTAATATGATAAAAATACATCATATCCATAATACAATGACTTATGGAACAAAACATATAAAGAAAAATGAATCAGTTAACACCCAAAACCATGATACTACTACAATATTATTAACAATGAAATATTAGAAGATCAAATATGATATCATATTTATGTATGTGGTTATTTTATAATTTATAACAATTAGTTAACTATTATACAAGAGTTTAACATAACCTCTATCATGGAAATGTACGAGGTATGGATAAATGTTAAAATCTTTTTATTATCCGAGGTTGTTTATATGTGAGTATCTATTGGGACCTCTTTATCATCAACATTCTTATTTCTTAAAAATATATTTCAAACCATTTTTATTATTCCCCATAATATGGGTTAACATCATTTATACCCTTGTTTGACTTATTATAAAAAAAATTAATGGAATCTTTCGGTCATTTTCCAAGCAAGTTACTTTATGACCTTTTTGACAAATTAAGGAATAAATGTTATTTTTAACATATACGGCGGGTGAAACTATTTTCCACTATTATAACATCTTTTATGATTTACTTACATTCTTATAAGAATATTTTGAAAATAAATTTTCTATTTACTTTTCATTGATTTCAACTAAGAAAGAAATATTTCACTGAAATAGTGTTTTAATTGATTCAATCTATGTAATCATCCTTTGTTGGATGTTAAGTTTGTTTGAAGTTGATTTATTATGATACAATCTTCCATATTGTATTGAGGTTTTTGTGATATTTTTTTTCTGTGGATATACTATTTTTATACCATTCATGGGTTATGGTTTAAGTATTTACATTTATTATGCTAGTTTTAATACGAATTTTTATATTATGTTTCGACCTTTTCATATGAGGAATGTATTGGACGTAGTAAGTGACAGGTGGAGCTCTCTATTTCCCCTCGATACATCGGCATGTCTCATGTGAAAAACTAGTGTCTTAGAACAAAGCCTTGACAAAATATTATTTCTAGTCTTGGAACAAGGCCTTCAATATGTGGTAATGATGTCCGACATTATGCATTCCATCATTATGAAATTAGATATTGATATTACATTATATTTTTTGACTAGTAGAATATTAATGTGAATAGGTATGTGGAATTATTGGACTTATATTCTCCATATTATGCTGAATTATAAGTTTAAAAGTATTTTTTAGTCTTATACATTAAATTAAATTCTTATTCGTATTTATGATTGTTTTTTATATATTGTTATAGTTATCGAGAATCTGAGATCAGCCCTTTCTAATGTTTTCTTTTCCAAGGATATGAAGAAGTGTATAATGATTAAGCTGCAGGAATAGAATAAGGTATATGAGTATGTTCAAAGGGGACACAATGTTATGTTTTTTATTTAATAATGTAATGTAAAACTCATGTATGAATCTAGTACTTCCAAGTATTCTAAACTAATCATTCTTTCTAGACTTGATATCTTTTGATCATGCCAATGTTAGGTAATAATGAACCGACTCTGGGTAACTAGGGTCGGGGCGTTACATTTACTCATCATTTTCTTTTTCTAAAAATATGTTTGTGTTAAGTGTATTGTTTTTTATGAATGTTATAATTAAGTTGTTTCATTACATGATCCATAGTCAAAATTTCATAACCTAAAAAAATTTAATCTTATAATATATATCATATATATTCCTAAAATTAAATTATATGATAGTCTATTTATAGTGTTAATGAAAAATTAGTTGCATATATTTATGTAGTAATAGTTCACACATACAAACGAGCGAAATTTTTATTTTATAATAGATTAGAGGGAAATATATTAGAAAATACATTTTCTTTCCAAAATCATAATTATGTAACAAATATCATATATATATATAAATATTCATAAAATTTATATATATCCCTATCTGTGGGATGAAATGATGTGAAATTAAATACATTCACTCATATAGGTTTTCATATTAATGTATACATGACAAACATTGTAATTTTTCATTAGATGGAAGAGTGTTAGTATATGGTTGTACCATTAACATAACCAAAATTTTTATATATTAAATATGATGGTATATTTATGCTAATATGGGAATCATTTGGTAGACAATGCAATGTTAATAATAAAAATCCATGTTTTTTTAATTTTCAATATTAATATTTTTGGATTCACATTCATTATAATAAATTTACAACCAAAAAAAAAATTTATTATAGAAAAAATGTTTTCCATGTATTATATGGTATTAATTAAAAGATAAATTTTAAATAATTAGTAATTGAATTTGATAAAATTGACTAAATATTTATTTTGTACTATAAATTAAATATATTGTGGATTTTTTAGGATTTATTTTGAAAATAGTTAGTTTTGAGTGAATATTGTATAATTTTGGTTTTTTCATAACTATCATTTATTTTCCTTAAATAAATAAATGTAAATGTTTGATTAAAATTTTATTTTTTCATAATTTTCATTTATTTTTTTTAATAAATAAATTTAAAAGATTTAATATATTTTTATTTTGGATTTAAAGTAACACAATTTCCATTTTATAACAAAAATATAAATAATTCCCTTGAAATTAGTATTATATTACATTTTTGTATAAGTTCATTTGTCTTCTTAAAACATAATTTTCTATAAAAAAGATATTTATAGCCTCTTAGGCACTTATATTATGATTTATTTCTTCCAATTATACAAATTTATCATTCAAAAATTATTTACCTATTTTTAATTAGGAAATTAAAATTTATTAATGACTTCAATTTCATTTTTGGAAATTATTAATAGTAACCATTGTAAAAATATTCCCCCAGAGTTAATGATAAATCCGGTTAATTAACATAATTAATATGTGGAAAGGATAAAAAAATTAATTATAAATATTATTAGATCATTGTATTTTTAAATTGATAATGTTTTCTAAAAATCTAAATAAATTTTGAGCCACTTTTACATATATATGATATTTATAAATTTTTAAACTTTAGAAAAATTACAGGTTCCACTCCCCTTACTAATCAAAGGGAAACCCCTATCCTCGATTCCTCAAATATTTTGAGCACTCTAGATTATTAAATCCCTATGAAACCATGTCCAAATAATCAACCCATGATCTATGAATCATTCTCTTATCAAAATAACAATCCTAGACGGTATAAGATTTAAGCCAATGGGAGAGATCCGAGGAGAATATATAAGTTCCAATCAGCATATTTCAAGTTTATTTGTTCTTCCTCCTCCATAAAAACACATTTATCATTGCGTAAATAATATAATAAATATATTTACTATACTAAAATTTAATTTAATATGTTTTGACCCTTTTCATATTCATTTCATCCCATTGGGAAATGAAATCATCTCTCACGAGTACATGTTCATTACCACCACTATAAATCATTTCATCGTCTTTCTTCACAGCTTCAATGGTTGATTATTATGATGTATTTAGTGAATATATATGATATTATATTAATAATAGAAGATCTTTGAAATATAATATATTACATACCTTCATTCACATCTGTTTTTCAGAAAAATATAATGTTTCTCATTCATACATGTTGACAACCACCTCAATGAATCGATTTGAATATATTTTAATTTATTACTTTTATGGATGGATATAAAATTTTATTATATTAATAAAAATTATAACAATGCATTAGTTAATATTATGAAGATGATGGAACCATTACCCCTTTTAGCACATCAAACCACCGAATTCTTTTTACAATTATGAACTGAACATCCTCAAAAAAATCGATATGAACTTATCTAATTTAATAACTATAAATGTATTTGTAAAAAAGAACTAAAATATATAGAAATAATATAATAAACCATAAAAATCTTTTTTGTGTGTATTAAATTAATAATTTTTTTCTATACATGAGTTAAATGTTAGTTTGATAACCACTATACTAAGACCTAAGAGGGGCTGATTTGAGTTCTTGAAATTTTCAATACTTAAAATCACCAACATTTAAGGTACAATATATCATAGTATTTTCTTAACACAAAATATAAGTAAAAAATGAACAAATTATTACACTTTTCACACAAAAAATATTTATAGTTCTTTTTGGAAAAAAAATATCCTTGTCCAGACTAGCAATGATCTATTCCTACAGCCTTTTGAATTTCACTGGTTCTAATAATTCTCTTAGAGACTACCCGACTGAGTGAATGAATCAGTCACATAGTAAAAATGATAATTCTCTCATCCCCTTCATGAAATTATAAAAACCACGACCTTGAATAATCAATAAAATGAGTTATCATTTCAAATAATAAAATAGAAAAATGAAATATTACAAATGATTCACACAGTTTCAAGCCACAAGAGATAGTAACTAATCATTTTGTATGAGAGATGACAAGAGTGAAATATAGTTTTAAGAGAGTCTTATAAAATAAAAAAGTGTTATATTAATATATATTCCATATAAAACATGAATATTATTCTCTTTTCTATTAGTAAATAGAATAATCCTTAGAAGCTACTTCAAAGAGTAAGTTGATAGTGTGTGTTCTCACTTCTATTATTCTTACATGACTATTTGAAACTGATAAAATACACTTTATTATATTCTGATATACTATTTCATAGGAAAATATCCCATAAATTAAGTCCATAAAAAAATATATATCATATTTTCATTTCCAATCATACTTCAGTAATAGGATATAGAAATATATTAATTTTTATTATTTTCTTTTCACAATACGTGCATCGTTTTTGGAAAATAATTTTACCTCGGTTGTATATTATAATATTTTTTCCTTGATGAAAGTATTAATTTCTAATTAATTTACCCATACTATAACAAATATGATAGTTTCAGATCAACATAGCAGATTATAGATCACCACATAGGTGAATTCCATAGATTTTAATTAACATTACTGAATGAATATATGTATCCATTCTTTATATAGCCAAATCATGTAGTTAACTTTCCTAATTTTCCATATTTTACATAACTAACAGAATCTCATAGATATTAGAAACCATATATACAAATATGTTTTGGCTCCAATTCATATATCTGATTACATCACATTTCCAATTAACATACCTATTTATTCAATGTAAACATTTTCTCATATAGGTGATTCCTTGATGTAGGGGATTCTCATGTAGCATATTTTTTGTACTATCCAATGGAAATTATTGATTTCATTACGTATCCAACTGAGATAGATGATATCTTGAATTATCCAATTATAAAATAATTTTATGTCATCATGTATTAAAATAATATAGAATTAGGAATGTATCATATAACATACAAAATTTAAAATTATCAGCATAATGGAAATCAAATTAGAATAAACACATATTAAATTTGATTTAGGAAAAAATAAATTTAAATATAGGAACTATTTCTAAGGTAATCAAAACATAAATCACATTGTATATGTTGGATGAACATTAGTAATCAAAAAATATCGCCCATATTTTTGATAAAAACCGATTAGAAATAAAAATGATATTTTTAATATATCTAATGATATTTCACATTATTTGTACAAAACAATGTTAAATATTGTTTCTTTTAAAAAAAACAATTTCACTTTCTTCCCATCCTTAAATTTATGTATCTATACTCTACCACATTTTTTTAAATTTAAAAGGAATTCCAAGGATAAGAAAAACACTATTAAAGTATAATCATGAATTATAAATAATAATGATACAACTCTAATATTGAATTTGAAATATGGAATGAATGAAATTCATAAAATGAATCATGAAAAACATTAAATAAATTAAGAAGAATTATATGAAAATAATCTCTTTAAAGAGAAAAAAAAGAAATTTTATTAATCATGTAGATTTGAACAAAAATACAAAGAATTAACATATAAATATACATATACATAACTCAGTTACAGGGCCCTAATTTCTGGATTGGATCAAAATCCGATGGAGGTTTGGTTGGAGGTTTCTTGAAGGAAGGATTAATGAAAAAACTTGTTGGATGGTAAATTACTAGGGGTATAACTACACTCCCAGTCTCCACAGCCAATATATTTTATTCCCCAAAACATATTCTATCCTTGGGCTAATGAGTATGCATGCTCCAGAATCTATTAATATTATGAGAATAAATACTGTTTTTATAAGTGTAAGAACTGGAAATGTCAATCTTCTTAATAGGATATGATGTTTTAGGTTCATTTTCATGACATTCAGTAGAGATGGTATCAGAAACATTTTATTTTTCTCAAAGATAAGTCATGGAATGGTAAAATATATCATCTAATATATGCCTAAAAAATCTAGAGGTTTATAGAGGTTTGGTCCCAGATATATCCTTCTTAGTAGAGAGAGAAGTTCATATTTAAATAAATCAATCCTCTTAATGATAAAGAATTTAAAATAATCCTAAATATGAGTGTAATATTGTTCGTGAATCTAATAGTCAAATGAAAACCCATTATTTGGAATCACTTTAGTTGTTTTAATATGTCTTAATGATAATCTATAATTAGTGATGGAGAATTTTAATTTTTACTGAGGACAAGATTGGGTCAAAGGTGTTTATAAATAGTACATAAAAAATATAATATTTTTTGAGTTGCAACCTAAGTATTCTACCATTCAATGAGGTAAAATTATGATCTGGGTAAGATAATTACTCTATCTAGACTTGAGAAAACACATGCATAGTAATGGATGGTTCCTAAAAAATATATTCAATGGAAGAATTATCTAGAACATGAACAAATAGCTTGAGATATCTATACATTGTAATTACGTTTGTTCTTCCACTAGTAGGTATGAATAAAGATTCTTCTATCAATGAGGAACAAGAAACCTCTTTATAAGAGTCTATGTGCTAACATTCAACTCCCTACTATGTCATATATAGAATTGTAATAATATTTTGGGGGTTTGTACTAATTTGATCAATTAATAATGTAACCATAAATCATATGTACTTATATACATCCTCGGTTTAATTTACAGCAGCATCAATTGGAGAAATAAAATCTTAAAGATATCCAACAATGTCATTTAAGGAATCATATATCCCAATACAGAGTTTTTAAACCATTTATATTAATTCAAAAAATAAAGAAAACTTATCCATTTTTAATTAATACTTAATTATTAGAGAAAACATGTCACATTGAAGTGACTAGATGTGTGAGGATACTGAAATCAAATCATAAAACACTTGATCAATCTAATTCTGAATATCTGTGACCTAAGTAAATAAAGATTTATAAGTTTCAATTAGTTTAAACCTCATATTGAATTCAAACTGAATCATAACTATAATTTTCAAAGTTTTGATTCTCTCAGTGATATCAATATTAAATCATTAAATATCATAAATAGTATCACCTAAACAATACGTTTGAATTACAAGAATTTTTTGAATCATATCCATTAGAGTCACCATAGGAGAATCAGGCTCATTGACTTCTGACCTTGTATCCAAGATACCTCTAATATCATTAATCTGAGCTCTCAAGTCATCAATGTACATATAATTCATACCAAAGGAAAAAATGATTAATTTGAAAGAGTTTCTTCATTATGGAGGTTTGGGAAACCATCATTTGAAGTAGTATGTCATAATAAAATCGAGAAACTGAATTCCATATCAGCTGATTACTCTCATATTTAGAAGATTTTATTTTTTCATTATCTCATTATAATCTCATTTGAAATTTTGGAACAATTTCATCACTGTAGTGGAAATGGTATTCATCGATGTTTTAATTTTATAAACTTTGGATATTTTTTCAAATAGATGGCTTATCCTCTTTCGCATGATGAGGAGCTAGAATTGGACATGGGGTTTTGAATGATTACTACCATCATCCATAACTACATTCTAGATTTATTCTCTATAAAAATTAGGTCATCCACATATTATATCGAATATTATGTTGTTATCTTCTATTTTCACTCTAGCCACAGTAGCGAGAAAAGCAATAATTGACTTAAATAACATTTATTCATCATCCTTAACTTCAATAGTAACAACAATATCTTCCTATATATATACTTAATCCACTATTTAATTAATTCTAGTATTACATTATATGGATTTGTTTCAACTATCTCAAAAATATTTCTGGTAGGAACAATCTCAGCATGTTCTAAATCCATAGGAGGGGAGGTAGTGGATGGCTCCACCTAAGTTTGTGATGTAGGTGGTGTAACTAGATGAGAACCAACTTAAAATTTAATAGACCTTAGAGAATTATAGTTAGTATCCTAGTTGAAACCAACATAAGTTATAATAAATACTAAAATGATGTTACTCTTCTTCACCTAATATAATCTCCTTCATTTAGGTCCAGTTCATCCTTCTTCAAAACTATAGAGGTAATTATTCCTAAGGGTTGTAATTCAACATCCATTTAACCTAAAATAAATTATTCCAAAACTAAATAATATAACACGGGGGGGATTCAAATTGATGTTATTCATCAATGAATATATAATTTTAATGTCCAAAATTTATACCTTTACAATATCTTTAGATATATTAGAAATGATGATTTGAATAAACCCACATAGCGAATTTCATCTTTACTCAAATTACTTCAAGTAATTTTTATCAAAAGCCAAGGAACCAAATAGAAACATAAATATTTTGTAGGTACAAAAGATATTTTTACATCCAAATTATTACTAAAATCATACTCACCCTCCTGAGGATAGTTCATAACTTCTCCCACATCTCTAAATAAAACAAGAAATTTCATCCCATTTACATTCATTGATAACACATCCTCTAGTTTCTAAACGAGAAGTACATAATCCTCGTGTACTCATTTAATTAATCTTCAATAAGAAATCATTATTTATTCTCATCAAAGATAAACTCCCACACTTTTAACTATAAAAAATTCTTCAACATTATCTTTTTTAATTTTAGAAAATCCATGCCCACAACTATTCTTGAAATCCCAAAACATGGAACACCATCGATCTTTGATTACATTTAGGTTTTATAACCATTTATCTATGGTTTCTTAAACTTCATAATTTAATAGAGATTATTTTCAGGTAAATAAGATCAATAGATGAGTGTATTGATTTTGATTAGATGATTTGTAAGAGAATGACATGAGAGGAGGGGATCAATTTGAGATTAGTCCACATATCTGATTTTGAGGAAGGATAAAAAATTTATTTTGTTTTAGGGGTTGATCTAAAATAATAATTATAAAATAAATAAGAATTGAATAAAAAAAATTACAATTATTTTTAAAACTAAATTTCAACTAATTTATAATAACAAATTATTTCATTGGAATTTTAAAATTGGCAGAAAATCACATTGCACTAAAATATGCTGACATTAGAAATATGTGTAGAAATTAATATATAATTATAGTAAGACTCTGTTAACCTAATTTAAATACAAATAACTATAATTTCAAAATAATAAAATAAAAATGGTCAAACGATAGTGTGTTAGTAATCATATTTTTGAATTGACTCTGCGTAGGGATAAATTCAAGAGTAATATTTTTTTGAACAAGATCTCCCAAGAAAAACTTGTATAGATCTGTATCATTGGTTCTCAAATGATTTATTGGATATTTGGAAATTTATATATCAATATGATATCAAAAATAATTGACACTCAATTATAATATAATACAAAATCCATTATGTTTTGTTTCATCCACATCACATTGCGAAAACAACTACTAGCAATAACGAATTTTGCTTCAGTATTAGATAATGAATTTGAGTGTTGTTTCTTACTGGATCAAGAAAATAAACATTTTCCAATACAATGGAGGGTTCTTTCGGTACTATTCACATCTTATATTCAACAACAAATGTCATAGTATGATGTGAAAATAAAATCAACTTTTTTGGAAAATTTATGGAAATAGAAACTGTTCTTTTTAAATAACATAATATTATTTTAGCATCTTTTAATTTAGATTTCATGGGATTATCCTAGAATATTTCACATATGTATACATGAAACATAATATCTACCCTACTTTTAGTTAATTACAATTTAATCATATTTATCCATTTGTACACCTTAATGTCTACTCAATTTCCATCTTCATCTAAATTATGTTTTTCATTAGAACTTATAAGAGCTTCATATAATTTACCATTTTGAAGTATATCCCATTTAATTAAGTTAATTATGTATTTTCCTTGATTAAACACATTCCCCAAATTTATTTTAATAATAATAGAAATATGAAATATATTTGACTCACCCATCATAAGTTTTTCAAATTCATTTTTTTGTTTTTGAAAATTCAATGAAAGGTTTTTTATTGGTAGAACAAAAAATTATATAATTAATATATGTCAGAACTAAAAAAATATATCCAAATATGATTTTTTATAGGAAATAATAATATCTACCACTCCTATTAATATTTAATTTGATTAATGAAATTAATGAAATTATTTATACCAAGATCTTTGAAGTTTTTTTAATGATAAAAAGATATTTTATATGTTTAAAAACAAATTTTGGTAAATTGTAATTTTCCAAACTAATCAGTTGTTCAACATAAACTTCTTCCATTAAAAAAACATTTCAGAATGATGATTTTGAAACCATGTAAAAAACATAATATCCATGTGAGATAAAACAACATGGACAATACAAAGGATTTATAATCTACCTACAGCTAAAAATATATCTATTTACTCCATCTTTTTTTCATGTTTGTGCCTTTTTTAAACTAACCATTCCCTTTTTTCTAGTCATCACACCATGATCATCCTATTTATTTCTGAAAATTAATTTTTTCATATAATAAGGTAATGGGACGGTCGATAAACTAATTCACATACCATGTTCCTCTTGAACTAGGTTAACTCTTCTTACATAAATAGTAACCATCATTCCTCTTCTAAGACATCTTCTATGGTTTAGATTCTTTTTTAGATAAAAAGGAATAATTTTCTAAAATGAATCCTAAACATATTATATTCCAAATACATAGATCTATGATTCTAATAATAGTATCTAATGGATTATTTTTAATGGTTCTAGGATGTCTCAAAGGTATACATTTAGGTTAACTAGTATCCTCACATTCATGATTTGGTTCTCTAAAGTAACATTCAAAATCATCATCATTTATATTTTATTAAGGATGTTTTTGGATAATTTTTTCCAAATTATCACATATATCATCTTCTTGGAAATTTTATGGGGAAATAGATCCATTTAATTAAATTCTACATGAATTGATTCTTTAAAAATCCTTGACCATATTTTGACTGTAAAGACCCGTAAATTTCAAGGGAAATTTTTTTCTTAATTTTCTTTGGAATTTTACAAGAGCGCAGTTTCAGACGGCACCTGATTCCGAGGCCCGGTGTACCCGGAATCAATTTCCGAAGTTTGGCTCGGGTACGTTCAGTGAACGGACGAGCGGGTTTTTCTATCTTTTGAACCGGTGCTCGGAATAGAATTCTGAGGGCACCGATGAAATCACAGCGCCGGTATTTTCTTAGAAACGCCTCTTCCGGAGTTGCGTTTGCTCAGACGTGGTTTTTAAATTTTGGGGCTTTAAGTCAGAAATAAAATAAGTTTGTGCGACAACTTTATTTTATTTCACTTAAGCTACTTGGAAGTCACTTGGAAGCCACTTGAACTGAGTTGAACTGGATAGGATGCTATCCAGAAATATCCTACCCCTTGGTAGGATATTTGTGAGGTGGGGCCCGCACGAGCCCCGCCGTTTCTTTCGCTAAGTAACGCACCCGCAAAAACCCGTCAAAGTAACTGAAAAGTCAACCGACGCGTTTTCTTTAATTCTTAACAGACCATTTAATTGGGCGGTTTATTTCGTGAATTAAATGGGCTGTTTCATTCGTTGAATTAATTCAACGAATTTAATGGGTCGTTACTTACGCGTTTGCGTTCGTTGGAAAAATAATAAAATAAGACCAACTCTTTCTTTTGGAGGATTACTCGTTGTGCGAGATTCTCTGGGCCTCCACCTTCCCCGCGAAGAACGCGAAGAACGCGAAGAACGCGAAGAACGCGAAGAACGCCGGCGACCGGAATTCGACGACGCACACCGAGATCTGCGACGTCGACGAGCTTTACCCGCGACGTTCTTCGGCGACGCCTCTTCTTCCGCGGCCGATCCTCGTTCGGCAACTAAGGTGAGAATCAGATCGTTTAAATTCTCCCTTTTTAAATTTCATGGCAACGGATTTAATTAATTAAATCCGTTTGTTCTTGATCCGGAGATTGGCGACGCGACGCCGGATACCGTGACGACGCGTCGATCCCCTTCTTCCGCGACGAGCGATTCCGCGACGACCTCTCGTCCGACGACGACGACAAGGTAGGGGTTTATTTTTTTTTTCTTGATGATTCTTTCCCGTGTTTATTCTTTTGAAATAAAGAACCCGATCCCAGAACAATTTTAAATTATTTTAAAATTGTTGATTGGTTGTTTTTATTCCTCCTGATGTTTATGACTAACGCGGAGGGTGTGGATCTAACAAACAAGACCCGGCAACCCTCCGCCGATCTTCCCTTTTTTGTTCGGATTTGGCGGACGACGACGAACCGTGCGGCAAGGGAGATCCGTTGATCCCGCAGTGAAGATCGGGCCCCGGGAGCAGCAACAGCGTAGACGGGAGGCAAAACGGGCCACCGGAGCAACTCCGGCGGCCCGCGGAAGGGGGCGGCGGCACCGGAGACCGGAGGCGGCGGCGCCCGGCGCGCCGCCGGAGGAGTCCACCGCGTCCGCGGTCCGGCCACCCAGCACGCGGCCCGCGCGGGCCGCGTTTCTCCAAAGCCGCGGGTCAAACCCGCGGCGCCTCATTCGGCCGCTCGGCCGAAGCCGAGCCGGCCGGTCCGGTCGGCCGGGCTGCGCCCAGGCCGGACCGGACCCGGCCTAGCCGGGTCGGCCCGACCCGGTTCGGCCGACCCAGGGGGGGTTCGGGCCGGGTCGCCCCGGGCCCAGAACCCCCGTTTCGGGCCCTCTTCGGTCTTTCGCCCATATCTTGGGCCTGGGACCTCCGATTGACGAACCGTCAGCGGCTACGCGATCCTTTGATCGAGACGGTCGTTTCGGTATATTATACTTAAGGTTTCAGAAGACTTTGGGTTCGGCCGGGTTGGTTCGTACACGAAACCAACCGGGCCCTCGGAGCGGAAACGCTCATAACTTGAGCTACGGACGTCCGATCGACGTACCGTCAGCTGTGGTAGTTTCCTCTAAGTGAGACGGAACTTTTGGCATACTCCGCCCGAGGATCGGATACAGGCGGAGTACGGTCAGGTTGGTTTTGCCCTAAAAACCAACCGGGCCCCTGGGACGAAAATGCCAATAACTCTCAGACCGGGCGTCCGATTGACGCGCCGTCTGTTGCGTTGAGATCCTGTTGTCGATACGGAACTTTTGGATACATCAACATCGGACTACGTGTCAGTTGATGTATCAGCCTCTCGGCTCGTGGAGCGGACCCTCCTAAACGAGCTCGCTATGTGCGGGAACCCTAGTGCTGGCTGTGGCTTCGACGACAGAGCAGAGACCCTCCATGGACTGCGACGACGACAGAGCAGAGATCCTCCGTGGACTGCGACGACGGCAGAGCAGAGATCCTTCGTGGACTGCGGCGACGACTGTGCAAGAGATCCTCAGTGGACTGCGTCGACTACTGCACTCAGCGATCCTACGTGGAACAGTGCTACCGAACCTGTGTGAGCTGAATCTTCTTTTTACCTTGAGCGGTGGAGCGCTTGGGTGTAGCGGCGGACCCGTGGTACTTGACAGTGGTGGTGCGCTTGGATGCAGCAGCAGACCCTTGGCGGTGGAGCGCTTGGTTGTAGCGGCGGACCCGCGATACTCTACGGAGTGTGTGCGCTTGGTTGTAGCGACAGACCCGCGACGGTGGAGACGTGCGTGCGGAGTACGGAGACCGTGTAGATGACTGAGACCTGACGACTGCTTGACCGACTCGACTTGGAGTGAGTCGACTAGCCCAGTGGACGGAGCGCCCAGTAGTTGGCAGCAGACCCACGGCAGACGGAGCGCCTGGTAGTTGGCGGCAAACCCGCGGTACTCGACAGGAGGAGTACCTTAGTAGGCTATCTGGGTGAGCGCCCGGTATTTGGCAGCAGACCCTCAGCGGACGGAGCGCCCGGTAGTTGGAAGCAGACCCGCGGTACTCGACAGGAGGAGTACTTCAGTAGTTTTAGGTTAGTGAGCAGTACCTCGGAGTCATGACAGGACCACTGTACACTTCAGAGATGGGGCTCTTCAACATTTACGGTTTCGATAATGAAAATCCTGGTTGAGCTGAATCTTATGTTACTCTCCTTTGTGGATTGTGTTGAACTATCCTATGTGGATTTACTGTTTACTCTCCTTGTGGATTTGAGTCTTGCTTTCCTTTGTGGATTGAGTTGTTCTTGAGCTCGTGAGCAGAGCTAGAATTGGGGACTTAGGTATATGTATGGGCATATACCTAAGTCGAGTCAGATGTTACTTCGTGATTTCATCTTTCTTTTGTGCTATATCCTTTGTGGATTTCGGGAGACCTTCGGGGGTCTCGGGGTCCTTACTGAGTAGCTTATACTCACCCATGCACGGGCTATGCCCTCACCTTGTTGTGTTGGATGCAGACGACGGATAGCGCTGATCGCGGTTGGGGCGTGGAGCAGGACGGTACCTGGAGGTGGACCACTGGGCGGGACGTGCTCGGAGCGGACATGGGACCCGAGGAGCCTGGAGGCTATCTGTACCCACCCTTCAGGTGGGATTGCCAGTGGACGACACGAGGCCGCCGTCTTTTCTTCAGTTGCTGTACTTTACTTTTCAGTTGTACTTTCAGTTGGGCTTGTATTCCGGCCCCCTTTACTTTTCCGCACTTTGTAGTTACTTCTGCTTGCTGACTCTATGGTGGTTGTTACTTATAAAGGCAATGCCTTCCCTGTTTACCGGGAATTTACGCCTTGGTGCTAGTCGCCAGCCCCTGGCCTATGGAAGGCGGGCTTGGGGTAGTCACGGCACGGGCCCCGAGGACGGGTCGTGACAAATTGGTATCAGAGGTGGTTGGTTCTACCGCAGACTCTGATCGTCTTTTCTTTCTATATGAAGCAATAGTGTTTAGTGTATTGAGTGTGGTTATCAGTTCAGGGAGCCCAGTGTTGGTGCGGCGGCCGACGTATCCGTACACCAGGACCCTGACTCCTAATTTCCGACTTAATGCATGAAAACATTGATTGCGTGTGTGTTTCAAGTTTTCTTCGTGATTACTTGTGCCAGCTCACCAGGTATACTGTTCTGACTGTGGTTCTCTTGTTCTCCTTTTCAGGATGGCCCCGCGACGACAGCCAGCTAGGGTTCCGAGTGTAGGGCGCGACGGCAGCCCACCGAGCGACGAGGCCTCGGTGCAGGGCCCTTTGCCAGCAGTGGCACCGGCGGTAGCTTTACCCGCCGAGCCACCGATGCTACCAGTACCAGACGCTAACGATGCACGTCGCCTCAGGGCACTGCATGAGTTTCAGTGCCAGTGACCGCCTAGGTTTCGCGGTGAGGCGGACCCCCAGGCCGCCGAGGACTGGCTAGAGGCGGTGGTACGGATCTTTAGGCTAGTGAGGACACCAGCGGATCTCATGGTGATTCTCGCGGCGAGCCTCCTGCAGGCGGCGGCAGGACGATGGTGGAGCTTGATGCTCCAGGTGCACGATGAGGCATCTCTTCGTTGGACGGACTTTGAGAGCCTCTTCCGCTCGGAGTTCGTCCCAGCCACCCTTCGTGCGGTGCGTATCCAGGAGCTTCTACAGCTGCGGCAGGGCAGCATGACGGGCGCTCAGTACGCGGCGAGGTTCACCGACCTTTCTCGGTACTCGACAGACATGGTACGAGACCCCTTCTTCCGGGCCCGGACCTTCGAGCAGGGTTTGAGACACGAGATCAGGGCATCGCTGATCTCCCTCAGCATACCGACTCAGGCAGGAGTACTAGAGCGGGCCCTTCTGATCGAGAGCTTCCTTGCTGAGTCTACACCAGCACAGAGACCCACCGCAGGGCGGCACGTAGCGGAGTCTTCGGTAGCAGGTAGCCGACAGATGACTCAGGGTTCCAGGCAGACCAGACCTACCAGTGGCCGACTGCACGACTCAGGCTCAGTTGTGCGGGGAAGCCGGGGTGGAGTCAGAGCCAGGCGTGCCGAGAGTGGGCAGTGCTACTCCTGTGGAGGAATTGGTCACATGGCTCGTGACTGCCCGACCCGCCATGTGGGGGAGCAGCAGACGGTTGAGGAACCACCTAGGAAGAGGCAGAGGTTCGACCGTGGCGGTCTGCAGGGAGGAGACGGACGAGGTAGAGGAGCTGGCCGAGCAGCAGGTGGTGGACGACGCTTTGAGGCTCTACCACCACCACCACCAGGAGGTCCACCCCGACCACAGGGGAGAGCTCAGCTTCAGGCAGCCGAGGCCTCCGATCATGGAGCCCTGGGAGCTGATGGACAGGAGCAGAACTAGTGGACACATCCTTTGTACTTCTGGTTCCTTGTTGCTTTTGTGTAGCGTCTTGTAATATGAGCTGCAATAATAAAAGACGCATACCCTTGTGATATTTTCGTTCCTGTCCTCTTTCGTGATGTTACTAGGAGATTCCAGTTTTGGCTGTTGACTTGACCCTCACTTGTGAGACATCTACTGGAGGAGACCCAGTTACCACACACTGATGCCGACAGTGTGACTCAACCCTTGGAGGCGAGAGTAACGGTTGAATCTCTTAGTAGTAGCGTCGAGGCCTTACGACGTCATCCTTGGTATGGATTAGTATCATCCGTGTTAGGATTGAATGTTTTAGGCAAAGAATGTGGTTCATCCAGGGGATGAGACCAGATTTCTCTTTTCGGAAAAGAAGAAATCTTGCAGCTCTTGTGGGACCTGTGATGGTCCAGGCCACGACAAAGAAGGTCTGGGTCATCCAGGAGAGGATGAGTACAGCTCAGAGCCGACAGAAATCATATGCTGACAGGAGGCGGAGGCCACTGGAGTTCGAGGATGGCGACCACGTCTTCTTGCGGGTCTCACCTCGACGTGGTATTCGGAGATTTGGCCGAGGCGGCAAGTTATCTCCGCGCTTCATCGGACCCTTCCAGTTTCTTAGCAGGATTGGCGAGGTGGCTTATCGCCTGGCTCTACCACCTCAGTTGCACCGGGTGCACGACGTCTTCCACGTGTCTCAGCTGAGGAGATACGTGCACGACCCGACGCACATCATTGATCATGGGGAGCTTGACGTTGACGATGGGGCGACTTTTGCGGAGGTCCCGGTGGAGATAGAAGATCGACAGGAGCGGGTCCTGCGTGGGCGATCGATTCCTCTTGTGCGCATCAGATGGCAGCACGGGAATCTCCAGGAGAGCACATGGGAGCGGGAGGCTCAGATGCGTGCTCAGTACCCTCATTTGTTTCCCTAGTTTTTGATGTATCTTTACGGGGACGTAAAGCCCTGAGATGGGAGTAATGTAAAGACCCGTAAATTTCAAGGGAAATTTTTTTCTTAATTTTCTTTGAAATTTTACAAGAGCGCAGTTTTAGACGGCACCTGATTCTGAGACCCGGTGTGCCCGGAATCAATTTCCGAAGTTTGGCTCGGGTACGTTCAGTGAACGGACGAGCAGGTTTTTCTATCTTTTGAACCGGTGCTCGGAATCGAATTCTGAGGGCACCAATGAAATCGCAGCGCCAGTATTTTCTTAGAAATGCCTCTTCCGGAGTTGCGTTTGCTCAGACGTGGTTTTTAAATTTTGGGGCTTTAAGTCAGAAATAAAATAAGTTTGTGCGACAACTTTATTTTATTTCACTTAAGCTACTTGGAAGTCACTTGGAAGCCACTTGAACTGAGTTGAACTGGATAGGATGCTATCCAGAAATATCCTACCCCCTTGGTAGGATATTTGTGAGGTGGGGCCCGCACGAGCCCCGCCGTTTCTTTCTCTAAGTAACGCACCCACGAAAACCCGTCAAAGTAACTGAAAAGTCAACCGACGCGTTTTCTTTAATTCTTAACAGACCATTTAATTGGGCGGTTTATTTCGTGAATTAAATGGGCTGTTTCATTCGTTGAATTAATTCAACGAATTTAATGGGTCGTTACTTACGCGTTTGCGTTCGTTGGAAAAATAATAAAATAAGACCAACTCTTTCTTTTGGAGGATTACTCGTTGTGCGAGATTCTCTGGGCCTCCACCTTCCCCGCGAAGAACGCGAAGAACGCGAAGAATGCGAAGAACGCGAAGAACGCCGGCGACCGGAATTCGACGACGCACACCGAGATCTGCGACGTCGACGAGCTTTACCCGCGACGTTCTTCGGCGACGCCTCTTCTTCCGCGGCCGATCCTCGTTCGGCAACTAAGGTGAGAATCAGATCGTTTAAATTCTCCCTTTTTAAATTTCATGGCAACGGATTTAATTAATTAAATCCGTTTGTTCTTGATCCGGAGATTGGCGACGCGACGCCGGATACCGCGACGACGCGTCGATCCCCTTCTTCCGCGACGAGCGATTCCGCGACGACCTCTCGTCCGACGACGACGGCAAGGTAGGGGTTTATTTTTTTTTCTTGATGATTCTTTCCCGTGTTTATTCTTTTGAAATAAATAACCCGATCCCAGAACAATTTTAAATTATTTTAAAATTGTTGATTGGTTTTTTTTATTCCTCCTGATGTTTATGACTAACGCGGAGGGTGCGGATCTAACAAACAAGACCCGGCAACCCTCCGCCGATCTTCCCTTTTTTGTGCGGATTTGGCGGACGACGACGAACCGTGCGGCAAGGGCGATCCGTTGATCCCGCAGTGAAGATCGGCCCCCGGGAGGAGCAACAGCGCAGACGGGAGGCAAAACGGGCCACCGGAGCAACTCCAGCGGCCCGCGAAAGGCGGCGGCGGCGCCCGGCGCACCGCCGGAGGAGTCCGCCGCGGCCGAGCCGCGGCGGCGGCGAACCGCCGGACCGCGTCCGCGGTCCGGCCACCCAGCACGCGGCCCGCGCGGGCTGCGTTTCTCCAAATCCGCGGGTCAAACCCGCGGCGGCTCATTCGGCCGCGCGGCCGAAGCCGAGCAGGCCGGTCCGGCCGGCCGGGCCGCGCCCAGGCCGGACCGGACCCGGCCTAGCCGGGTCGGGCCGACCCGGTTCGGCCGACCCAGGGGGGGTTCGGGCCGGGTCGCCCCGGGCCCAGAACCCCCGTTTCGGGCCCTCTTCTGTCTTTCGCCCATATCTTGGGCCTGGGACCTCCGATTGACGAACTGTCAGCGGATACGCGATCCTTGGATCGAGACGGTCGTTTCGGTATATTATACTCATGTTTTCGGAAGAATTTGGGTTCGGCCGGGTTGGTTCGTACACGAAACCAACCGGGCCCTCGGAGCGGAAACGCTCATAACTTGAGCTACGGACGTCCGATCGACGTACCGTCAGCTGTGGTAGTTTCCTCTAAGTGAGACGGAACTTTTGGCATACTCCGCCCGAGGATCGGATACAGGCGGTGTATGGTCGGGTTGGTTTTGCCCTAAAAACCAACCGGGCCCCTGGGACGAAAATGCCAATAACTCTCAGACCGGGCGTCCGATTGATGCGCCGTCTGTTGCGTTGAGATCCTGTTGTTGATACGGAACTTTTGGATACATCAACTTCAGACTACGTGTCAGTTGATGTATCAGCCTCTCGGCTCGTGGAGCGGACCCTCCTAAACGAGCTCGCTATGTGCGGGAACCCTAGTGCTGGCTGTGGCTTCGACGACAGAGCAGAGACCCTCCGTGGACTGCGACGACGACAGAGCAGAGATCCTCCGTGGACTGCGACGACGGCAGAGCAGAGATCCTTCGTGGACTGCGGCGACGACTGTGCAAGAGATCCTCAGTGGACTGCGTCGACTACTGCACTCAGCGATCCTACGTGGAACAGTGCTACCGAACCTGTGTGAGCTGAATCTTCTTTTTACCTTGAGCGGTGGAGCGCTTGGGTGTAGCGGCTGACCCGTGGTACTTGACAGTGGTGGTGCGCTTGGATGCAGCAGCAGACCCTTGGCGGTGGAGCGCTTGGTTGTAGCGGCGGACCCGCGATACTCTACGGAGTGTGTGCGCTTGGTTGTAGCGACAGACCCGCGACGGTGGAGACGTGCGTGCGGAGTACGGAGACCGTGTAGATGACTGAGACCTGACGACTGCTTGACCGACTCGACTTGGAGTGAGTCGACTAGCCCAGTGGACGGAGTGCCCAGTAGTTGGCAGCAGACCCACGGCGGACGGAGCGCCTGGTAGTTGGCGGCAAACCCGCGGTACTCGACAGGAGGAGTACCTCAGTAGGCTATCTGGGTGAGCGCCCGGTATTTGGCAGCAGACCCTCAGCGGACGGAGCGCCCGGTAGTTGGCAGCAGACCCGCGGTACTCGACAGGAGGAGTACTTCAGCAGTCTTAGGTTAGTGAGCAGTACCTCGGAGTCGTGACAGGACGACTGTACACTTCAGAGATGGGGCTCTTCAACATTTACGGTTTCGATAATGAAAATCCTGGTTGAGCTGAATCTTATGTTACTCTCCTTTGTGGATTGTGTTGAACTATCCTATGTGGATTTACTGTTTACTCTCCTTGTGGATTTGAGTCTTGCTTTCCTTTGTGGATTGAGTTGTTCTTGAGCTCGTGATCAGAGCTAGAATTGGGGACTTAGGTATATGTATGGGCATATACCTAAGTCGAGTCAGATGTTACTTCGTGATTTCATCTTTCTTTTGTGCTATATCCTTTGTGGATTTTGGGAGACCTTCGGGGGTCTCGGGGTCCTTACTGAGTAGCTTATACTCACCCCTGCTCGGGCTATGCCCGCACCTTGTTGTGTTGGATGCAGACGACGGACAGCGCTGATCGCGGTTGGGGCGTGGAGCAGGACGGTACCTGGAGGTGGACCACTGGGCGGGACGTGCTCGAAGCGGACATGGGACCCGAGGAGCCTGGAGGCTATCTGTACCCACCCTTCAGGTGGGATTGCCAGTGGACGACACGAGGCCGCCGTCATTTCTTCAGTTGCTGTACTTTACTTTTCAGTTGTACTTTCAGTTGGGCTTGTATTCCGGCCCCCTTTACTTTTCCGCACTTTGTAGTTACTTCTGCTTGCTGACTCTGTGGTGGTTGTTACTTATAAAGGCAATGCCTTCCCTGTTTACCGGGAATTTACGCCTTGGTGCTAGTCGCCAGCCCCTGGCCTATGGAAGGCGGGCTTGGGGTAGTCACGGCACGGGCCCCGAGGACGGGTCGTGACATTGACCCCACTATATTTCATAAATGTATTAGAATAACCAAAAATATTCCATCAACAACTTTTGGATCATATTTACTAATATCATCCTTAATGTTCGAAATGTAAAAATTGCATCCAAACAAAATTAAAGTTCCCATATTTTTTTCAATTTTTAATAACCCATAGGTTCTTTTATTCAAAATTTTTCAAATTATAACTCTATTTATAATATTACATGAAGTTTTAATAGGTTATATCTAAAAGTGAGTGTAAATGTTATATTCATAAAATGTAGTAGTAGATATTATGATTGGGGTAATATAAATCCATTAAAAACACCATAACATTGATATTTCAAAATGGAAGTAAAACTATGATTGGTACCATGTTGTGAATCAAATATAATGGTTTTAAATTATCCACCATGGACACTTCTCAAAGAAATAATTTTAGAATCATTCTCTTTTTAAAAAATTATAAAATCATATAATAATTGAAAATGAATCACATATTACACATAAAATGAAAACCTAAGTATATCTTGTAAAATAATAATGTAATATATACCGAAATATGTTCCTCTTAGCCTTGGTATGATATATGTTCCAATCAAATACATGTGGATATATTCCAGAGGCATAGAGGTAGAAACGAATTTTACTGAAAGAAAATATGGCATATGTTTATTTCCAATTTTTAATGCATTACATAGTTTCTATTTGATTAAATTTTTTTTGGGTAAGTATGAAATTAGTTTTATCTTAGTCACTTTTCTCAAAGAACAATAATTTCAATGTACAAGTGTTCTATTTCAATTCCCTGATTAATTTTTTTTTCAGTATTTACATATTTTTTATTTTTTTTACACAAAAAAGTATGATCTACAGTAATTTAATTTGTAGTCGTAGGTTTTATAAAAGTTATAATTTATCTTTAAAGATCTAAAATACATTATTTAAAAATTCCACTATACAAAATTAATAAAAAAAATTAGAAACACCTATCATTTTTTTCTTAAATACATCAACAAAAATAATATTCTTTATGAGGAAAAATCCATGATTTTCAACTAATCAAACTCCCATAATTTTTTAATTTATCATATTCATAAAATGAGACATAATATCTATCAATTTTAGGTGAGTAATGGAAATTTGAGAAACTTCCACTCATATTACATGAAAATACACTTTCTATATTGTGTTTTTCATTGTTTCTCATGGATATTTTTTTCATACAAAGTAGTATCAAATAAAAAATATATTTTTATCTATATTCATTTATGTAATGAGATTCTAGAAACAAATTATTTGAGAACTAAAATCATCATATGAATTCGATAAAGTATAGAACTAAATTTTGGAGAATTTCGTGAATGAAAAGAATTATTAACCATAAAAAACTAATTATTTCTTGATCCTCACCCATTAGTATATGTTCCAGGTTCTCCAAAATGAAAAAATAACTGTAGATTAACTTTTTTTCTTGGAACTGGGCACAAAATTATTTTTATTTAATTTTGGGTTTTCACACATTTTGTCCAAATTTATCTTACTTAATTTTATAGTAACCATGGAGTTGATATAAGAAAATTTATCAATTTTTAAAAAAAATATTAGTATTTTTATGGTCATGAACATCATTTTTTATGTTTTCAATTTTATTACCATGGTTAACAAAAGATACATTATAACCTTCCATCTCAAAAATAAGATCTAAAATTGTTTTTTTATGTCCTTATTTTCACTAATAATGTTCTTATATGTTTTTCTGATGGTTATTTTCATTATTTTACATTTTTTCGATAATGCTATAATATTTATTCAGTTATTAAAAAGTATAGCTGTCAATTATATAATTAGACTCAGGCTCAAAATAATTTAATTAGTATACCTCATCAGAGTGTCCTAGAATGAACATGTTAGTCTTGTGATTTGAAATTTATTCTTTTGATTTATAATATGTCTCAATAACTGAATATTTAGAATCTCTCTATGTGGCCTTCATTGATATTTTATCTTATTTTATAATTCTATATTCCAAATTGAGTTTTTATTTTTATTTTTAAGACTTTGTATAATTTAGTTTTTTTTTATATATTTTCACTCATAACTCCTACAATTTTTTGGAACTTCCATCATTTTTTTTATACTTGAATGAGTATGTTTTGAATAAGTTTTTTCTTATCATAAAACTTTTTGAACATCCATAAAAAATGAGCAATATCACTATCTAATGATGAATTGATTTATGTTACTTTATCATATGACCCACTAATTTTTAATTTATAGCTCTAATTATCATATTTTGTTATAGTGATGTTAAAAAGAGCACATTCACATTTAATATTTATATACTCACTAAATTTATATTCCTTATCAACTCAAACATCATAAGTCTTCCAAAGTGATTTTTATGTCTCGAAATCATTTATATCACTGGATTGTCTAATGGAAGCAGAGATGCCGCTCCACATGGATAGTATCACTACGAGATATTTTTTCATGATTAGATATAGGAATCTGTGCTCCCAAATATACAAAATCATTCAAAATATCTATCAATATTATAATAATTTAAGTTATAGTTTATCATTAAAAAACAATGAACATGTTAAATTTTTACTCTAAAGTGTTGTATTTTAGATATATTACATTATCAGGACCTTTATTTTATAATGATATTGTTTTCTACAGATTATGAATTGATGAACATTGGAATTTTTTTGAACTTGTTCAGACCTAGTCCATATATTTTTACATTATTATATAATAAGTTAAGGTAATGTTATCCTTAAATAGCAGAATACCATTCCTTAATATCACCTTTGGGAATCATGTAAGGATTCACAATATTCAAATAGAACTTATAATCAAGGATCATCATGTATATAATAACTTGATCCTTCCAAAAACTATAATCTATTCATTTTAAATAATGAGATAACAGAATATACATACCTTTTATTGTGTTATCAACATAAATATTTATCATGTAATCTCACTACATAAACATTTTAATGTTGAGAACCCAAAATTCACTTCCATTGATACCAAATTATTGTTTAGAGAAAAACTACATTATGAATCAAGTGGTGGGGATTAAATGATTTTTTCAAATTTTCTCACTCAAAACTAATAGATTCTATGGTATGAATGATTATGATCTTTTATTAAAGAAAAATAGTATTGGAAATAAATTTAGTAAGACAAATATTAGACAAAATATATTTATTGTTGCTTGGGAAACAGAAATCCCTTATTATTCACCACTAAATCTCAACTCCTATATATTTGTAATTTTCACTAATATTATTCTATTAACTAGGGACTCACTATTTGAGTGAAATAATAATTACCTTATTAAAAACAAGGATATTTTTATAGGAACATTCAAAGATTTAAAAAAACAATAGTCTTCAACACTCACTAAAGGTTTAGATTACTTAAAATTCTAAATGAGAGTAATGAAAGATTAAAAATGATGTATAATGTTGGGAGATGCTATTGATAGAAGAGGGTAGTTCTCTAAGAGATAAAATAATAGTGAAATATATCTCGAGGAGAGTTTTCTAAAATGCAATAATGTTTTTTCTGATAGCTCCAATTTTGACAATATGAATCTTCTTCTTCTTTCCCATAGCATAAATAAATAATATATATAAATTTGTGAGCATGATGGAGAGTTGGGAGTGAAATTTATTTCTTATATTATTGTTACATATTGTTATTTTCTTGAATGAATACTCTTAATTATATTATCACATACTATTTCATATCAAAATATCACACAAAATTAGGTCATCGTATTAAATTCCAGATGATGTTTTCAAAAACATTCTCTCTAACAGTTCTGAGGAATCAATTATTCTATACTATTTTCATCTCTTAGTAATTTTATCCTATTTGTAAATTAATGTTACAATAAAGGTATAGAAAAATATTTAATTCATTATTGACATCATTAATTTCCAATTATTGCACTCCAATTACTAAAAATATATAGGTTCAAGAATGACATAGCTGATTCTAGATAACCCCAAAGATGAATTATAATGATTTAAATTTAGGTAACAGAATTGATCCGTATAACTCATTCTTTCATGTTCCCAATTCATAACGAGATCTTTCCCATGTATCTGAATTGTACATAGTAGACTGAATCACATATATTTTTTGTATGAAATGGTAAAATATTCCAAAAATACAGTTCATATAGTCGATTAATGTATCCATTTATCCGTTATAATTGTATTTCTCAATTAGGTGATTCATTGACATGTGTGATTATCAAAAATTCGATTCTTCAACATTGACATAAGAAATATTTTAATTAATGTGATTAATGCTTATGATTGTCCAATGTATCCAATTATAAATTTAGTAAAAAAATCAACTTAGCTGATTTTTCTAGACTAAATAAATGTTTAGAAAACTTCATTATTTTCTTAATTTTATTATAATAAACATAAAATCACAATAAAAACATGATGAACATTTACATAGAAAGAAAATATTTATAATAATTAAGGGTTTGTGATATAATAAAAACATAAAGAATATGATATATGTTGGAACAACCTAATTTGACCATCATTAAAGTACATATGTGGTAATTCAGTCTCGATATAAGGTTTTTTATTTAAAACCCTTATTTAATCGATTTAATGTTTTCTTATATTTTTCATTCATATCCATGTTCATTAAATGCATTTAAATTTTTTATAATATACATTTATTTTTATTCAAATTAATTTTAAACAATGATTTAATTTGCTATTAATTTTTTAAATAAAGACTTTTAAGTTTGTCATAAATAGGTTATTTTTAAAATTTATCAAAAATGTGAATGAAATATTTTTTTAACGTATATGAGATGAGAATAATTTCCCATCATAATTTCCCTTATTTATTAAATAATATTAACATAAACTATTTTCATAGATTCTCAAAAGAACATAATATTATTCATATTCAAGGAATTTTTGTTTAAATATTTTTTAATGAAATGTATTTTTATCCTTATTTTTACATGATGCCCGAATGTGCTTCATCACATGTGTTAAATAGAATAATGTTTGTAATTTTATGATGCATATTCAGTATTATATATGTGTTTTGTAATTTGTGGTCCTTGTAAATTTCTTTAGATGATATTTGATCTCGATACCACTCTGTAATGAATTGGTAAATGATTTTGTTATCTGGTTAATTATTTTGGAATTAACCGATTAGGTTTTTCCATTTTTAAGATTTCTTGTAAGAGTAATTTTAAGAGTTATTTGAAGATGATTTATCAAGGTACCTACAAGACATTTATATGATTTCAAATAATGTTTCATTGAATAAATTTGATTTCATAAGGTATGAAAATGAACATATGTTTATAGTATATTTTATTCCCCATTTAAGGGTGAAATGTTTTTCTTCAAGAAAATGTTTTCATGAGTACCCTTTTTATAAAATAAAAACACAAGATTATTATTTTTCCATTTATATTTTTTATGATATTTTTTGTGGAAATATTTTGGAAAAGAATCTAATTTCATTGCTAGAAAAATGAGTAATTGATCTCACATGTTATTATGTAAAATGTAAAACATTGCTTATTATATTAGCTAATTTTCTAAATGAAAAAAATGGATTTAAATATTTTTTATATATCTTACTGAGCTTTATTTCATAATATTATGCTTTAAAAAATTTCATATTGCCTAAGGATGATTAAGAGTTATTTCAATATCTATGTTTATACTATTGGGATTAAACAATAAATAATCTAACATGTTCTTCTTAATTAATTTGATGTATAACATTAAGAATTACATTATTTTGAAAAAATAAATTTTGATGGGAAGTATCAACTATTTATTAACCGTGTCTAATATGTCATTATTTTAATTCTATAAAAATATATACTGAAAACATCCTTAAAAAAATAATTGAAATATATTCTATAAACCATTTAATAAATATTGTTTTAAGTTACTAAGTTTTATATAATGTATATTTTAATGAATATTAAAAAGAATTGTGTTTGAGAGGTTTTAGTAAGATCATATACATATTAAATATATAATCACCTTTTAAACAACCTAAGACTTCATAGATGAGTATTTTAGGAAAATAAGAAACACTAGTTCATGGATACGGGTGCTGGGATTGTATTTTGATAGATCTAAATTTATATAATCGATTAAAAGTGGGTGAAGAACTGTGGATATTTTCCAATAATTTATAAGTGAAATTAGTGGAACACATGTCAATGTTATGTTATTTTAAATATAATAATTTCTTTTTTCATGGAAATATTCTTAAATTTAAAATATATTTAATTTTTGAGTAATATTAAGTTGAAATACACTAAAACAACTAAATTTGAAAAAAAATTTAGAGATATTTTAAGTACTATATCTTTGTTTTACCCTCCCTTTTAACCCTTATGGTGGTGAACATATTTTTACCATGTGATTTATTAATTAAGACTAAAAAGAATAAATACATTATTATAAAATATAGAATATTATAATAAAAAATATTCAATCCATTTTACATTATCCAATTTCTATAGGTTGTATAAATTTTTTTTGTGAGTACAGAAAATAGAATAAGAAACATATTTTTTAAAATATATTTTAAAGCATTAATTTAATTTAAAAAAATATAAATTATAGAGTGATTTAATATGAATCTTATTTTCTTATAAATAATAAAATATTTTTATGCAACTTAGAAAACAAATTTATACCAAATGTAACCGTGTAATTACTTAATTAAATAAGTAGATCAAAAATAGTCCATTTGTTATAAAAAATCACTTAGATTATAAAATGATAGACATAGGTTTCTAAATCCACAATAATATTTTTTAATTGTATTATTTGAGTTTTTAAAAATATATAGGTTCTATAAAAAAAATTTACAAACATTAGAGTCTTTATTATAGATTAGTTATTTCAAAACAGTGATAGTATTTTTAAAATTATTATTTCTTAGTTTTATCTAAAAATTCAATTATTTTATAAAAATATAAAAAGTTCATCCTGATATATATTAAATGATATTAATAAAAAGTAATTTTATGAAATATAAATGATAAAATTATGAAATTTTAATTTTAATTATAATAATTAACTATTTATAAAATAATGATACAATAATATTATGTGCAATGGAGGACTGTTTAGAGATGTAGTATTTAGCTACAATAGATGTATATTTGATATGAAAAAAGTACAATGATATTCATTATATGTGTATCATAGATATTCTAATCATGGTGGATGTGGAAATTTATAATCATATATTGAAACAAGAGTTGGACTACTGACATTGGATTAGATTCATTTTTAATTTATTGTCACAAAATGATAAGGATGATGATTTTTTTCAATTTCACTCCATTTGGTTTTATGTATTAATTATGTTATTATTTGAAGGAATTTTTTTATTTAAAATGAATTTTATCATGGATATCTCATCTATGAGTTTCATTATTTTATGTAGATGTGTACCCCAATTATTTTCGTTATCCATCATCATTATTTCTCAAACTATGATAATCATGGGATTCAGTTGAGGCCCTATATCAATCCATATCAGTTATCAAATTTTCAATATCTTGGTTTGGGGTATATATAATGTATATAACATAGAAATTTAATTATGAATTATTTTATAAATTGATGGAATTCAAATATTATTTTCATTGATATTTTGGGATTTTTTTAATAGTTTGATCAATGGTGTGCCAAATATATTTTTTGTTTGTAGATTTATGTGTTTTTGGGATGATTATCCCACTTTTTGTGGTTACCATGGTTTTTTAAGATTTATTTAATTAGTGAATAAATTAAAAATCCCATGTAAATATTTTATAATTAAAATTTATTGTGAAATTTGATGTGTTAGGGGATCATGAATAATAACAATGATCAATGTTTTATTATTCAATGATGAATTATTAGTTTTAAGAGGGTTGACTCTGTGATAAGGTGGATGGTCCTTAAATTTATATATATATTATGAGAACTCATTTATTTTAGGATTTAAAACATTGGAAGGTGGGTACAAGTTATTAGGGGTGGATGAAATTTTCTTTCCAATTTATGAGGCTAGGTTAAAGGGTTATATTATACTTGTAGAATGTATTAGGAGTATTATTATTGATTTCATTGCAAGTAATGGCTATGTTAGTTTGAATACATTGGTAGATTTCATCATTGAGATAAGGATCCTTGGAATTTAGGAGGTATTTTTGCAGGTATACTACTCTCACAAATAAAATTTCTATAACACCCCATTAGCTTTTGATATCTTTCCTTTAAAATTTGATATCTTTGATAGCTTACATTAAACACAACACTTGGAATAACCACATAATAAAATATTATTATATCCTAGCCGTTAATATTGAGGAAATAAAGATTATTAAAAAATTTAAATTCAATTATATTAATTTTATTCATTTATCCAATTGATTTTTTTGACTTAATAAAATAATAAATCCAATTTTATGCATTCAAAGTCTATATTTTTTTAAAAGCAATTTGGTCACATTTTTATGGAGCACATGTTTTTAATCTAGTGTTTGACACTTTTATAATTTATATTTTAATGAATAAATTTCATTTATTATATCATAACAACAAAATTTACTTTGGTTGATGTTTTTTTATTTTTATGAAAAGATTGATGTTTTGATGAATAGTGAAAATACAATATTATAATTGGGTAAACATTTTTAATCAAAATAATTTCTAGTGATAAATTAGATTTCTTATATCTTAAAATTATAATTTGATTAATTCTATATGTAATAATAATATTTAGGTAATTGGAATCAATTTAAAAACGAATTTGGATATAAAATTATTTCAATATTTTGAATGTTTTCACATTAATAACATGTCTTCCCACCCAGTCAAGGGGATTATTTTTTAAATTAACTTTATCCAATTATATTTTTGTAATTTTGAAAGCTATACTCTATTTTTTAATTATAATTATAATTTTATTAAATATATCTCTTTTAATTTGGGAAAATGTGAATATTTACATTAGTAATTTTTTAACTTCCATAGATAAGGGTAAATCGGGTAATTAAGGGTAAAAATAATATTATATGTTTTATAAAATTACCCAAAAACTTGTCCTAATTTTATTTTATGGGTCCTAATTTTATTGTATGGGTTATTATCTAAAAAAAAATTCTTCGGACAATTTTATGTCCTCTTTCAGTAACATGAATGACATTATGACTTTTATAGTATTTCATTTTAAGGAAAGTTAAATATGTTATACTCATGGTTTTAATAATTATTAAATTTTTAATATATGTTTTATTAAAAGGTATCTTCTACTAAAAATATTCATTGAGAAATTTTTTTCTTCATTATGATAATGTATATTTAATTTCTATGGAACTTTTATTAAATTAAATGATTTCACAATAATGATATTGTACTTGTAAAATTAATTAAAAAGCAAATAAAAGTTTTTAAAAATATGAAAATTAATTTCATGTGGCATAATTACTGTCATCCACTAATTTTCCACATGAATTTGATATGTTATTGATGAGATAAAATATTTTTTTGGAATATATAATGTTGTTATGGTATTTTAAAAAACCGTGTAACAAATATTTTCAAAATTGAAATTTATGTTATTTTAAATGAAATAATATTTAAATAAAAGATATAAATTTCAAAACAAAACTCCAAAATATGATACAATATTGGGGATTTATTTAACAGGTCACCAATTATTCATTTATCATATGCTTTTCATTTTATAGAAACTATATTATCCCATAAAAAGTAAAAATAAATGTTGTCATGGTATGAGTCAAAGATGATATATAAGGGAAAAAACCAATTGATAAGGGAATAAGCTTAACCCAAACACATAAAAAAGTTATTGGATGAATTTTATTTTAACCTTATATTTTTAATATCTAATTATATTTGTTTAATGGACACTTTTCCAAGAAAATAATTTGTATATTATTTAAAAAAACATAGATAAAAAATATCACTATCTTTTTATTTAATATTGTTTATGTGTCTACTTTGTGAAATATTCAAGATATGAATAAAAGAAATATTATATTAATAAAATTAAAATTATTTTAAATATAAAAAATAATTTCTAATTTTATAAATTATATAATTAGCTTTAATGCGTTAGCAAAGCTAATACAATATTTATTTAATTAAAAAATTATAATAAAATTGATTTCCAAAGTATTTATTTTCATATATTTGGAATGAATTAATGTTTAGAATTAATTTAATATACCTATAGGACATATTATATTTTTTTTATACCATTTAATTCAAATTCGTGGTTTATCCTAATGTATTTGAAGTCCAATAAAATATATAGGATCAAATTTGACAATAATGATGTTTTATTTAATTAATATTTTATAAATTTATATAGAAATGATACAAAAGTTAAATAATCACAAAGTTGATAACATATGGTCTGAAATGACTTCCCTATTCATTTTTATTCCTGTTTAAAGTCTATGAATCTAGAATATCCTTATTACATTTTAATATTTTGATCATTTCCAAATGTACCCCTGGCCTCAATTATAAAAGGGAACCTCCTCACTAACTTATTTACACCACTATGAGAAATATATATCAATAAAAGAAAACCCATTTATCCTAAAAACAACATTATCCACGTTATGGAGGTTTCTTTCTTTCAAAATTCCCACCCTAAGTCCCTTTAGAGAATTATAAAGTGGTCCACCAAAGAAGATATAATCGTTTTTACCAACCTATCCAAGTTCATTTCTACTTATACATACTCTTCAATTATTTTTTACATGATAATGTTATAAATCTTGTATAATATATATTTTTATATTTTATTATAATTAAGGTACAACCATATTCTACCTTTTATCCATCCTTTGAAAAAAATGAAAGTATCACGTGTGCGTACGTACAACTTGTCATCTCTATGTCATGAAGTAATATTTTATTCATAACTAATTTAATTGAAGGTTTAATTATGAAAGTAACAGATATATATGATAATTATTACCAAAAAGTGATGTTGGATAAATTAATATGCCATTCACTTCCTTACCCTTTCACCATTAGTGGAAGGATACCATCCATTCTGCGTTCGTACAACTCATCGTCTCCACGACGTAATGAAATTAATTTTCCATGTTCACCCATAGAGAATGATTATAAAAATTTATATCATGATTTAATATGGTATCAATGACCTTAATATAATTATTTAGATGACTAAAACATTTCCTATTCACAAAAACATGACTTACACAAAAAACAAGCATAAGAAAATGAGGATGTTACCACCCGAAACTAGGGTATCAAAAAGTATTATTAAAAAGATATAGGGGGATCATATATGATATCATAAATTTTGATATGTTTCTATAATAAATTAATAACATGAATTAAACAATTATATTTGTGGTTAAACCATGATCATCTAATGAAAATAACAAGGTAAGAAACTTTGTCTCAATCTCCATTCATTCCGGCATTCTTTGATGTTATACACCCACCGTATTTTATGAGGTGTGTAATAATAAAATTTTCCTTAAGATTTAACTAATTTATTCATTATCATTTTAAATAATTTTTTTTGTTTTATTCTTTCATGGGACTTATTATTTAAATGTTCAATGTGATATGGAGAACCTTTAATGTTTATAGAATTAATTATCATATCTTTCCCTCTATGTCAATGTTCTTGATATTATGATACACATTTATTTACATGTATATAAAAATATTATAGAAGAAATTTAATGTTTATTATTAATTTTAGTCAATGGTTTTCAAATTAAATCATTTTACGTGCTTTATATGGAATGTTTTGATAAATTACAAGAAGAACGTTCTATTATTAACGTACACTGCGACAATGAATTTCCTTCCACCATGAATATTTTTTTAATTTATAGATTCTATTGTAACATTAAATATTTTATTAATTGGAAATAATATTCCCTTATTTTTAGAATATATTGTTTTGAATATATAAAATTTCAAAATAAAATGTAATTTTTTATTAAAGTGTTTTCCATATGGGAATAACAAGAATTTTACCAAATAAATTTTCAATTATTTTATTATAGTATATTTATTTATTTCAACACAATTTTTTTGAATAATAATCTTAATTGGGGTTGACATATTATGATATATTTTACCATATTTTATTGAAGGGTTTTTTATTTACATTGACAATGGATATTCCATTTTGATACTATTCATGGTTTACAGTTAATGTACTCACATTTCATATGATAGTATTTAAATACAAATATTTATGTTTTTTATGTTAAAATACTTTTATACGATGAATTTATTAGACTTATAAAATGACTAGAGGGGCCCACTATAGCACCTCAATACATCGGCAGGTCTCACGAGACAAACTAGTTCGGGTATTGGCCTAAGACAGGACCGTCTATTTATGGTGTCTAGGTTTAAGGCTCCCTAATATGTTTACGAGGTTATGAATTATGTATTCATTAATTATGATATACTTTATTAATATTCCAGGTGATTATTATATTAGTCAAATCTAAATGTGATTATTTTTATGGAATTATGGGATTATCATTTATTCTTTCAAAATTTTGATCAAGATTTTGTTCAAATGGATTTTGTCTTAGTTATTCATATTTCATTAATGTTAATTATTATTAATTCATGATAGAATATATTGTATACATAACATTAATGAGAATCTGACCTCACCAATTTCTTATGTCTTGTTTTTGCTAGGATACCTGGTTGTATATTATGATTGACATGCTTGGATAATCTCAAAAAACAATGGTGTTCTTAATGAAACCATTTCATTGTATTTTAAAACCTAAATTTTAATGCCAATGATCCTATAACCGAGATGTAAATCATACTTCATTTAATATTAGTGGTCCAATGACCAAGCACTAGTGGGAGAAGATAATATTACATTACAATTAAGGTAGTGACGCAGATAATGACACAGGTAGGCAGTGACGCATGTAGGATGATGCAGACGTGATACTGCATTCTGTATGTAATAGGATTTATTCCCATTGGACCTATTAGAAATATACTAAATAAAATAAATATTAATGGGTGTGTTATCCCCTTGGGGGGGATATATACATCCTTTCGGACTTATATGTGTGGTTTTTATGTGTTTGAATGTAATTTTATCCATAAGAACCTTTTATATATATATATATATAATTTAAATTGTAATGTATGATTCAGTTATGTATCAAGATTCCCAAAACTACTGAATTGTTTGGTCTTTTATGATTTTATTCCTTGTATAATATGGAAATTTAATAACGTAACCTTCCCCTCTGAGCTACTGGGGTTGGTGTCCTTATAATTTCTATCAAAGAAAGTTTAATAGAAACCCTAGGAATTAGATTAAGGAAAACAAGGATTAGTGAATATAACACTATGATTTAATTTCTTGAGGATCCTTAGTACATGATATCAATATATTGATTAGGCAATTAAAACTAATAACCTAGGTCAAACATAAATTTTAATAGATCAAGAATGTTTCAGAATTTATACATCCAATAAATGATTCATCATGACCATATAAGTATGATTAGTGTTCCTCACATTAAGCTTTGAGTTTTGGTAAATGATTAGAATCATCAAGGCTATACAAGTAATTTTTATACTGATAATGATGAAGATAATACAAATTAAAAATGAAATGAAGGAGGTCTTTAAGAGTGAGAAAATTAATTATTGTTAATTGTTTAAGAATGAAGTATAATGAATAATGTTATTGTGTATTTTTATTCAAAAACTATTTAATCAATGGTAATATTTTTAAAAGAATCATTAGATATATAGGGATTGTAATACAGTACTTATTCACTAAGGAATTGGAAGCATACATGTTTTTATGGTGATCAAATATTTTTTATTTGATAATAAGATCAATATTATTTTTTTAGAAACTAATTTTAAGATTTATTTTTTAAAATGTACATACCTTTTTGGATAGATATATTTTGAATGATTCTTATGGTTGGAATTAATTAAGTAATCCTTTTGAAATTATTATTGTTGTTAAAGTGTGATTGATCATATTGGATGACATGTGCTATCTGTTTCGGTTTTTATAATATTTAATGGTTTAAGGAACAACTTATGGATCTTTTGAAAAAGTTCTCCAGGCATAAAATGCAACATCAAAAGCTATTCCTTGGTTTAATAATATAGTGGAATTAGATTGAAGCATGACCCGAGGACAAAATTATGACATGGAAATAAATCAAAAAATGTATTATTGAGTGGTTTAGCTTGATATTAATGGAATCTATCCACACTAAAAAATGGTTCTTTGAAAAAAACGTCATCTACATACCATTATTTCTATGAAATCAACGAGATTTTAAACAATCTTGAATTTATGTTTTTGTGATGGTTAACTTTATGATGGTTAACTTTATGATGACCTTGTTCTCTATCATTCTCCATTAAAAATGATAGTTATATTTCTCTTCCATGTCAATCTTTCAACTTACCACTAATTATCTTCTATACAAAAGAATAATTTTGTGGTGACCATCACATTTCGATTTCCCATTTAATAAGAGGGTGTTTTATTAACCCTATTTTTTATGTGAGTCTCCGAAAAAAATATGAATTATTAACTATTGATTTTAGAATTGAAATTTTGTTTTTTAGGATGGAACTTATTAAATTTTGGAAGAATGTGACACCCTATGATTATTATAGTCACTTTTTAAATTAAATCTCATTGATAACATATGTTGTACACGACACCCATCTTAACCTCTCAATAATATATTATTGTAACCAAGCTCTTAAATAGGAAGAAACAAATTTTAATAACCACATAATGAAATTTAGAAAAATTAATTTCATACATTCATAAAAAATATTTTATTTTCCTAAGATAAGAATGAATCCATTTTGATGTATTAAAAAGATATAATTTCTAATAGATTTTTTACACCTTTTAATAGAGATATTGTTTTAAATATAGTTTTTTAAACAAATATAATTTCTATTTAACAATATAAACTTCTTTTTTAATGTCGGATAAAAAAATTTACTTTATTTTGTTTTATTATTTTTTTTGAAAAGATTCATGTTTTGATAAATAGTGAAAATGATTGATTTTATTTAGTTTTTATCATCTAAATTATATATAATATTAAATTACATTTTTACTTTTTTTTTAAGTATAATTAGATTATTTTTATGTCATTTATGAAAATTTAGGCCATTTTAATCAATTTTACATTGAATTTGGACAAAAAACATTTAAATATTTTGAAACTTTTCACTATAATAACCCATATTATATCCCCTTCAATAAGACTAATTTTTAAATTAATTTTATCCAATTATGTGTTTTTTAATTTGAAATATGAATACAAAAGTTTTTCATAATAGTGTAAATTTTTTTAAATAGTAACCTTTTTATAAAATATGAATAATAACTTTAAATTTTTTTTTGTAGAATACCACTGTTAAGGGTAAATCGTATAATTATAGTTCAAAAAAATTAAAATTGTCATTAAATTACCCAAAAACCTATTCTAACAATTTTATATTAGTTAGGGTCAACCAAAATAAACTTTGGTCTGATTTCCTAGCCTCATAGATCCACTTGGAAAACATTAATCAATTATAGTATTTTATTTTTAAGAAAGTCAAATATTTCATACTCATGTTTCTAATAAGAAATAGATTTTTTTATATGTGGTTATTCATGAGATATCATAAAATATAAATATTAATATGAAAAAAATGTATCTTCACCATTATAATTTTTTTTAATTTTTAGGGAATAAATAATTAAATTAATTTCTTGTGCAATGATGATGTTGTAATTGTTTAATTAATAGTCATATCGAATAAGAGTTATTAAAAATATTAAAATAAATATAATATGATATAATTAATTCCATGTACAAATTAACTATATCATTGTGACATGTTAGTGACGAGTTAATTTTTTTTCAAATATATCATGTAATAATGGTATTTGTAAGAAGTCAAAAAATGAATCGTATAAAAATTGGCATTAATGACTATTTAGAATAAATAATATTTTTGATAAATTATAATAAATTCAAAACCTATCTTACATTTGGCTGACATATTGGTATGATGTTGAAAATGTCACTTGTGAATCATTTATGGTCTAGTTTTTCATTTTATAATAATTATATTAACCATCAAAGAGTAAGCATCCATGTTGTTACGGTAAGATCCAAAGGGATATAATAAGGGTTAAAACCAGAATATTAGGTTATAAGCATGACCTATCCTTTTCCATATTTTTTGTGAAGATTATTCTACCCTTTTGACCTTAATGTATTATTTTTGTTTTTTAATGGACAATTTTTCTTTGAAAATAACTTAAATATTATTTAAATCAAGGATATTTATAGAATATCACTTTTTTTGTATTTAATATCATTTATGCACACACATAGTGAAAAATTAAATATATGAATAAACCTAAATTTCTATTTTTATCCTAATAAAATTCTTTTCAATAAAGAAATATATTTATATTTTTAAAAATTATATAATTACCCTAAATTCTTCTATATTACTAATACAATATTTATTTATTTAACAGTAATATAAACTAATTTATTTTAAAAGTATTCATTTATATATATTTGGGATGATGTAATGATCCCAATTAATTTCATAATAATTTAGAATATAATAAGGATATGTGAATGAATTATAATCAAATTAACACTTTATCTTGAGGTATTTGATGTCAATGTAAATGAATAGTATCATATTTAAAAATAAAAATATTTTATTGAATTAATATTTTATTAAAATATTTAAATTTCAATTAAATGTTAATTAATCATAATGGGGATAATATATGGCTTAAAATGCCTTCATATATTCATTTATCGTGCATTTTAATGTTATATCCTCTAGAATATCCTTATTATATTTTTATATTATGAGGATTTTCAAAATTACGCCTCACCTGAATTATAGATGGGACCCCTCCCTCAATTATTCACACCATTATTCCCCTTATAGATTAAACAAACCCCTTCTATTTATATAACTAAAATCCTTAGTTCTACAGGTTTGGGGTCTTCCAAAATACCTACCTAATATCTGTAATGACCCAAACTATTATAAATAAAATTCCCCAATTTTGATTTATTTAAATGTCTCATCATTCGATTTTAAAAAAAATATGAACCTATTTTGTTTTGTTATATCCTATTGGAATTAAAATACAGTTAAGAATAATTACATTATTTACGATTTTTGTTGAAGAGTTATTATGTGATTTGTACAAATATAGGATTTTAACAAATCCAATTGACATAGAAAAATGAAGTCATGGCCCCAACTAGTAGTATCATATCCTTTGAACCCCATTTTTATAGATTTTATGGTAGATATCATTTCTACGATTTCCCTTGATGAATCCCGAACTAAGATCCAACCTCTTATGCATGAAAAAAATCTTTTACGAGAGATGTTCAAACTCATCCAGATCACGACCCAAACCATGTTCGCTGAAACACCACATGAAAGGTTGACCATCACACACATTACTCCTAGGATGTTTTATCATGTATTAATGATACATGTATCAATACTCTAGAGATATGAATATTTACATTTCTTTAGAATAATGCATAAGTTTTCATACAATTATTATTAATTTTTAATTATTTTTATTTTCATACAATAATGCAACAAATGTTTTTTGGTTAACATTAAAATTAGATTAAAAATTTTATGAATTAACTAATTTTTGAAATAAAAAATTTTCTAATATTACTAAAAAATTATTATATTTAAACAATCAAATAATTTGTATGATGTGAAATGTAATTTTATATGGGTTCGAAAATTATTATTGAGAAAAACACCATCATTTAATGAAAAATGAATATTTTATATTAAAATATAATATTCTCATTTTTAGAAAACTATTTATATAAAAGGAATATTTTTTTGAATTAGAATGTTAGAATTATCCAACCACTAATTTTTTTATAATTTTTGGAGACAATAGAATTTTTAAGTAAAAATGAAATATCATATAAACATTTTTACGGAATAATAATGACCCAAAAGTGATTTAATAATAAATATAAATGGGATATGTGAAAAAATTTGTGTTTTACCTTTATAATAATGTTATTTTATGTTTATTTTATTTATTTTAAATCCATTATGATTCCTTTAAAGCTTATAATATATTTTAAAGTTTTAAAATCCTTTCATTAAGAGTGTGACTCACCTCCACAAAATCAAGGTAATTATTTTCCTATATTCTACCAATGTCCATATAAATGATTGAAAAACACTACCTTTTGATATAAAACATGTTAAAAATCCATGGGATGTTTTTTGGTTTTGGATATTTTTTTATTTAATGTCAAAAACAAATATAATAAACTAGGACCACAATTTTCCTACAAAAACCCACCAAAGATCCCATTTATATTCATTAATCTCTTTTGAGCATGAATGTACATACCCTCCCCTAATTAGAATCCTCCCATTCCTCCCTAAGATCTAAATAATTTAGCCCTAGGATTTTTATGTCACACACTCATGTATGGGATCCTGACATTCCTCTACTCTATTCAATTCAAGCACAATATTTGAAATTAGTCTCCTTAATTACAATTTGTTATATTTTAATTAATTATTAATAATTCCCTTAGTGTTCAATTTTTTTTATTTGAATTAGAAATCATTTATACTCTCTAATTTTTACCCTTACCTAAGCCTTTAGTATGCTGAACAATAGTAAGGGATCTTCCACTCTCATTTTTGTTGAATCACTTGTCATGTTTTATGCTTCTTAATTTAAATTTTTTAGTCTGGGGGTTTGTTCCTACAGATTCTTATTAGTTTCCATTATGTTTTTAAATGTTGAGATACCCTTTCAATCCCATTAATACTCCCATGATACATTATGTACACCTATTACCACGTAGAAATATAGTTAGTATTGTTTTCTTTATTTTAAGTTATTTCACTAACAATTTCCTTATATTTAAAATTTGTAAATTTTCTGATATAATTTTAGATTCCACTATTTCATCACATGTTATTTCTATGTTATGAGAGACCTATTTCCCTCCCATCAACTTATTTTTTACAAATTATTAACTAACATTATTATGATAATGAAATTTCAATGTAATCTTCCAAGAAAAAAAATTGTGTAGTGAATACAAAACACATTTTCTTTAAAGGTTGTTCACATTTATTCATATATACATTTGATTGGGGAAAACAATATATGTATTCCACACTCATTAAACCTGGAATAAATTTTAATGATGAATGAATCTATGTTTTAAAATCTATGTGACACAATTTAGCATGAGAAAGAAATTAATACAACGGGTGTGCACAAATATCACTCCATTCATTGTAAATTGATTACTATCATGATAAATTACACTAGGATAGGTAGTGGACCATATTATATTATAGAAAATTTTCCACCCTGATGTCTTGGCGGTTTTGAACATGACCAATTTTTATGATTTAGTGTTATATGTGGTTTCACATTTCCCATGTTATGATTATCATGATATATAATTCATTATTATTTAATTTCCTTTTTCATCATTGATTTTCCTATTGTCAAACATGTATTAATTATATTGGGTTTATTCCCTTGCTGGGCGTTATAGCTCACCCCTTTCATATGATTGTCCCTAGGCCATACCTTTCTGGTTTATATTTGAATGAGTATTTCGATCTTGTCAAAGATGTTTTTAATAATGATACTGAATTCCCTATTTTATGTTGCAATTTAATGTACCTAATTCATAATTACACAAGTCATTTTGATCATTAGGGTTGTATTACAAATATTCTTATATAAAAAAGTGTGTATTAATGTGAAAAAACGAGAAGATTTTTTATAGTTTGTATCAAATGAAAAGCTTACTTATTTTTGAGAGTACGAATATAAAACTATATAAACAGCCTTATGGGTAGTAAAGATTATATGATAAATCCATAAATTTAGGTTAGTATTTATTAATTTGTTAATAAATAAAATACATCCTTGTCTAAATACTACGAGTGGACTTTGTTCTAGAACAGATGTATATATAAGTAATAATTACAAAAAGGTGCTCCGGGCCTAACTTGGGGTAACCTAGTACATGAATACCTACCGTACGGAACACCTAGTTTGACAATCCCACGTGACAAGCATTGGTGAATTCTTAATTTTGTGATTAACCATTACTATGGTAAAAAATTCCCATAAGAATATATGTTAGGAAATATATCGTTGATAAAATAGATTGAAGCCTAATGATTCATAAGATAAGGAAGTAATTGTAATTTATATGTTTTACCTAAAATTCTTCTGGATTCCCATTATTGTGTTCAATTTTTTAAAATTTCTCATCTCTGATGTTCCCTTTATTCTATCCAATGGACAAAGTAAGAGGAATTGAGTAAAACCTCAATGCGACGGAAAATTTAAAGACTTTTCCAAATAAGATGACCTGCTTAATGAAAGAATAAATCATGAAGTTTGTGATGATACTATCTCAATTGACTTAGGTTCTAAATAGAAACCTAGGTCTAGAGAATAACCCCCCCCCCATAGAGAGAACAAATTTCCATCAAGAGCTTCATGAAATACGGGTCTCCTACTCTCAATGGATCATTTGATCCCTTAATCTAAGAACTATGGATCATTTCCATTGAGAATATATTCTCTATAATTTCATGTTCTGAACAAGATAAGGTTCTGTTGGATGTTTATCATGTGGAGGGAGAATCTGATCAATGGTGACCCTTGATGAAGACTTTGAGGCATGAGGAAGATATCTAAAGGATTGAGTGGAGGGTATTCTAGAAAATGATTTTTGATAAATATTTCTCTCACAATATCCGACTTAAAATGGAAAATTATTTTCTTTCCCAACAAGTAACATATGAAAAATACATCAGGGTGTATGTGGAAATCATTACATGACTTGCATGATATGCCACCTGCTTTGTCGTTATATCAGAATGACAGGCTGAAAACTTCACTATGGATCTAAATCCTAGTATACGAAAATACCTAGAAATACATGACATTCACAGATATGAGGAAATAGTTCTATGATTCCTCAAATTCAAAATGGTGATCATTGAATCTCTGGGGTATCATACAGATAAGAAGAATAATGTGGAATTTAATTATGGTGGTCCGATGGAGAAATCAAATAGTGACAATAAATTTCATCATCCCACAAATTAATGCCATGGGTAGAATCCCCCCAAAAATTACATAAGGGGAACAAATAAATGGGTTAGGTGTGGGAAGGATGGAAACCTACCTAGAAATTTTTAAGATGAGAAACCCTCTAAATCCATGGAGGAAAAAAATGTTCCATTGAACATGTAGTGCATTGTTCATTTCATGAACATTATGGAAGCATTGAACTTTATAAACAAATTTCCTAAGACAAGGATTTTTTGAGATAAGAAACAACCCCCAAGGTAGAAAGGGAAAGATGTTTCCATCACAGCCCCTAAGGTGGATCCTGAAAAAAAAGTGGCCATATGTATGTTAGGTATTCATTCAAAATAGAATACACCCTTTTTTATTCTTTTTCTACCAATTTCTTCATATCAAAAAAGTTTAGTAGAACTATTTAAACACCTTAAAAAATAATGGAAGTGGATATATCATTGAAAATATTAAATGGGGAAATTACTTCATCCAAATTATATCACTGCTACCATGTAAATGTTTTTGGTGTAAACATTCCGGTGAACCTTTTCATACTACCTTTAGTTAAATTTGATTCAATTATTGGAATGTATTGGCTTTCCCTATATTGATACAATATAAATTTGTATGAGAATCAGATCGCTCTCTGTATTTAAAATAGACCCTTGATTTTATACAAGTGCTAGTAAGAGGATGGATCTTCTTTAGCACAATCATCTTAGTCATGGATATTATTTCCCTATGGGAAATATTATCTAGCTCAAGTGATTGAGTATAAGGAAATTATGATCCTTGAAGACATTATTATTGAGAGGGAATACATAAACATGTTTCATGTGAAATTTCTCGGTATTCCTCTTAGCTGAGAGGTTGAATACTCAATCGAGCATATATAAGGGGATATTCCATTATCCACGAATCAATATAGAATGGAGGTTGTTGAAATTGAGGAAATGAATAAAAAAATATTGGATATTTTAGATTAAGGGTTTATATACCTAAGTGTGTCACTATGGGGTGTACCATTCATCTTCATTAAGAAGAAGGATGGATCAATGCATCTATGAATTATTTATCGCGAGCTCAACAATATCATGATTAATAAAAAGGACCCTCTACCTCAGATTAAAGATTTTATTGATCATATATGTGGACAATAATACATCTCAATAGTGGATTATTATTCAAGATGTTATCATGTAAGGGTGAAGAAGGAATATATACCCAAGACCTCTTTTTGTATATGTTACGGCCACTATGATTTCATAGTGATACCATTCAAACTCAATAATTATCTACAAATCATCTTGGAAATGATGAATATAGTATTTAGAGATTAAAACAAAACATTTTGTAGTACTTATACATGATATGCTAATGTAAATGAGAAAATTAAGGATCATCTGAGCATTTTTCTGGGGACCATACAAAATTAAAACCTTTACACTACGTATAAAAAAATATCTGTTTTTATTGAATTAAGTCTTATTATTGAGGAATATCATCTCACGAAAGGAAATATATATGGAAACATAAAATATGGATGAAATTCAGGGATGGTTGAGGCTAACATATGTGATAAATATCCACAGTTTATTTGGGTTAGCTGGTGTTTCCCTCAGAATTTGGAGATGACCACCTTTATTGAAGGTTCAAGCATTCCAATCGGTTTCTAATGGGTTTTTTCGTAGAACCGGAACCATCCAATGATTCCACGTCCATTTGGACCTACTTTCCAAATGTAGGATCCCATTAGTTTGTGGATTGATGAGGCATAGGAATTTGCATTGGTTGAGAAGATGGGAGGTCGGACTCATATCTCCTTTATGGGGGAATTATTGTCTACTCGGGGACTCTCTTTATATATTTGAGTTAGGTTTGTGAATCCTTATTACATTACCAAGTGTAGAATGAGATTTCCTTCAGATCTGACAATCAATGATTAAATATGTAGGAAATTTAGTGAATATTTTATATTTATTCGAGGTTCTTCATCGATAGAGAATCATTTGTATTTATTAGAGATTCTTGGTCAATGGTATCCTTCGACACATTTATATAGATTTATCTTGGTCATTATGATGACCATGCTGGTTTTATAGCCACTTAGTGGGGCACATGAAGTTTATTGTCATTCAGAAGGATATGGATTATTTTAGTGTTGGGATAGAACCCGCAGATGGGATACCTACGTATCCTTTGTTTAGAAAAGGAATTTGAACCCACGTAGTTCGAGTAAGGGAGTATGATGCTTATGATTTATGGCTCAAATAAGGATTTCATAATTACTTTTACACTCTATGCTCAGGTGAGTCATGATCGGTGTGAGAAACAAGAGGTATTGGTAAAAATCAGACAATAATGCCATGAATGATGCAATCATAAGAAATAATGTGGGACTTATGTATGTATGACTGCCCAGATAAATGAAGATTATGATTTACTTCATGGAAGAAATCTATGAATAGGGTCCATAAAGGTATATGTGCTTCATGTAAATTTGAATACTCTAACTTGGGGCTTGCTCCTAAAAAGGAGGCCCAAATTAGGAGATGAATTATGATTGAGTTTTACTCCTGAGAAGGAATCCCAGATCAAAGGTAAATTAGGACTGTTTAAGAGAAATTAATACTGGGGCTTATTCCTGAAAAGGAGGCCCAGGTTAAGAATTATGACTGGGGCTTATTCTTGAAAAGGAATCCCAGGTTAAGAATTATGACTGGGGCATATTCTTTAAAAGGAGGCCTAGGTTAATGAGTTCTCTCATCATAAAGGATGAGGTTGAAGGAATGAAATCTCAGTCTTTAGTGACATAAAGATGTGTAAATCACTTGGTTTTGAGTGATATTCCACATAATTCTATTCATATAAGGATGTCAAATCAATAAATCAGGCCATAAATGGCATTGAAGAGTGTCTTGAAGAATGAATCTTGTATAGGAGAGGTCGAATGGCTTAAGAGGGGTGAAATGGGCAAGAAGGGCACCCAAAAAGGCAGGGGCGTGCATGTCCTGACAGGCGCGCAAGTCCTGGTCGTGCAGGTATACCTGCACGACACATGGGTACTTGCAAGACGGTTATCCAGCAAGGTAATACATGAGCGACTCTTGGTTAAATCCTTTATAATCATCTTGTGGTTCTTCAAGAAGAGTGGCGTGCATGTTGTATTGAAGGAGATAGGAGGCGTGCAAGTGTGGCCATTTCCCTTAAGGGATGGCCACTCAGGCATGAAAGTGTTGATGAGTTTCAACACTTAGGCCTTCCTCTTCCTCTTTAGATCTTCCGTTCTAGGTAAGAAATTACCTTAGAAGTGTTTCAGAAGCATTGAGAAGAGACTTGGGCGTCGGGAGCTCAAATCTGAGTTTCTGGAAAATATTCCTCCTGAAATGGGGGGCCCACAGGGTCTATTTTTAGGCTGGAGAAGACCCTGGGCGGTTATCACTTAGGGTGCACAAGTATACTTGCGCGACCATTGCAGCGCACAAGTGTACTTGCGCGACCATCATAGAACTTGCGCGATCCTTGTGCAACATTCTTCTTATTGCATCCTTTGTCAATTTTTGATATTTTTCCAAAGGTTGAATCACTTTGAGTTAAGATAATCCCCTTTTCCAATCCATAGATTTTGTGATGAAAGGACCATAAAAAAAGTCCCCCATCAGAGTTTTATCCAAAAGAAATGCAGATTTGACACTGAGGAAATAGAGAATCAAAAGGAAATTGGGGCGTGCATGTTATGGCGCGTAAATGTGCTTCGGGCGCGCAGGGCATGGCACGTAGGGATATGGACTTTGATCGGGAAGGGTACAGAGCACATGGTCATGGCTGCGTCTATAAATAGTGGGCTTCATTCCGTGAAACACACTCAGCTCTCACATTCTTCTTGCTCTCGACGCGCAGCTTGGCTCTCAGCTTTTTCTCGTCCGCTCTCCTTTTTCTTGTGTCACGCTGCTGTTAAGGTATTTAGACTTGCACGGTGATACCTACGTGACCAATATTTGCATGACTGAATAATACTTGCATGCCAACTATGGGACTTGCGTGCCTTAATGGCTTAGTCAATTTCTTCAAATCCTTCAGAAATATTATGAAAAATTAACAGACTTTAAGAGTTAATTATTCAACTTTTGTGCAGATCAAATGGCTCCAAAGAGAATCGGAATGGCTAATGAACTAGAGAGCAAGCAGATTGATGACATAATGAACATTATTGACCATGATTACTATCTTATCTGTGACAACACTCTCTCATATTTGGCTATGTACTTGAAAAATTTCATCTTAATTTCCCACAGAGCATCTACCTGCCTCTATATGGTCATGGTCATCTGCAAGATGTCAACGTTCCAGATGCGAATAATTATATGCCTGAGATGAAGCTTCACTGCTACTCCTCTATTTCAGTTATTCTATGCATTAAGAGCAACAACAATGGGTTGAACTTTCAAATTTTTTTCTCCGTGTCATTTCCTTGCAGATATGAAAATGGCAAACCCATGGGATGAAATGTTTTCGGTTGCCGGTTGGTGGAGAGAAGACAAACATGGAATTAGAGAAATATCTGAAAAGAGTACTCTCTCCAAATGGCTCTTTACTTCCAATGCTTCATTCTCAAATCCATGTATCCATCTTCCAAGTCTCTTGGACAGAAACAGAGTCAATCTTTGATGAGCAGAATATTTTCTCAAACCACACTCAATAACATTCTTTTACAATTGCTCCAAGAAGAGACGGTATCACTGCATCTCTTATGGTATCCGGTTGAATGAATTAACTCCAAGTGGATGCTGATGAAGCTCGGGATGCCGTAAATCAAATGATGAGTTATGTTTAAAGTCTTTTTAAATTCCTGAAGAAGAGAAGAGACTCCAGTATGTGGATGTGCCTCTAATTCTTGTGCATCAAATGGAAAGAATTATTTCATCTTCAATCACTTGTGCACGTATTTTCCTACTACCTGATTTAAATTTTACCTATACCAATCGGCCTAGTAAGCATAGTTTGATTTTTACTAGGATTATTATAAATAACCCTACAATCTTTGATACTATTAATTACTCAATATTATTTAAATCATACAAAATGTATGTTTAGTGAGATGGATTATGACTTTTATTCTGAGTTCCCTTGTCTTTTGTGGGCAGTTTAAAGTCATGCACGTCAGACATAAAGAGGATAATGTTTAAGGTCAAAATATCTTTGACCGAATGAATTATAATTGACTCAATTCCTTGAAAATTCACCTGAAAACATAGTACCATACTCAAGTATTAGGGAAAATATGTAAACTATGACTTAAGAATATTTGAATCTGAGGAATGATATGAAAAAGGCTAAAAGGCATTAGAAGAAGTAGTTTCCAAGAATTAAGTTACCATTATTTAACAAACCCATTAGGGGGTTGAATTATGCAGGGCCACCTAAGGGAATTGGCTGCATAGTCAAATATATAGCATCTTTTGGCTGACAGGTCCATTATGTAGACTACCTATGCAAGGCCACCTAAGGGAATGTGCTATATAGTTAGGAAAAATAACTCTCAGAAATTTACTTTCCTAGTGCTAAAATCCAGGGAAAGTTTATGGACATTCAAATTTTCCAAAGTATAGAGTTTTCTATATAGAAAGAGGTACTTGAATATAGAGAAGATATGTCCAAACAAGATTATCGAAGAACTGGATGGATATCACTCCTACAAAGGTCTTACCAAAACGTAGGGAAGTAGAATATAAACCATAGACCTGAATACTTTCAGATCATGAAAAAGGATATGGGACAAATATGTTAAGGATGGCTACTTTTGCGGATCCCTACATACTGTCATTTAAGACCCACAAGGGAAAAATAGGATTTCTTCACAATAATGAATTTACCAGTATCTGAAAAACCCTTTAGGGGGTTTAATTATGCAGGGCCGCCTAAGGGAATTGGCTGCATAGTCAAATAATAGTATCTTTTGGCTGAAAAATCTATTATGGAGACTGTTTATGCAAGGCCACCTAAGGGCACCTACTACATAGTCAGGAAAAAGAACTCTCAGAATTTTTACATTTTTGTGACTAGAAGTCAAGAAAAGGTTTATGAATATGTTAAAATATTTAAGGTTAGGATTATGACACATAAAGATGGTTATTTTCCAATATATGCAAAGATACACAAATCAATGCTAACCATAATCATGTTGATGCGGGGTCCTGAATAGAAATGATGGACTTCACTACATATCCCATAATGATTGGAATCAATCCATACATAGTTCTTGAACTATAGTTTAATGTCGTGTGGGACAAAAGGATTAGAGATCTTAGTGTACGGTCATATAGCTTTGACCATTATAAGAAATACAAAGTGTGTGTTTTCATGGGGGCTTTTCAGCCAAGGGACTGAAAGTGGAATTTGGGGTTAGGACCAAAGACTTGGGGATGGATTCGAGGGACACTCGAATGTTCCTACGTATCCCATAAAGATGGGAATCAAGCCATATGTAGTTCTAGAAATACCCTTTGTACAAATTTGGTTCGTACATGTGAAAGGTGAAAGGGGACTTTAGTGCAATGATGATTTAACCCAAGATAAAAGGTTCCGGTATTGCTATGTATGCACGTAGTCTTTGAAATGAAACATGATTGAAAATCATTGTAAATAATGATTCTCTCTCAAGTGAGGGTATCAAAGAATATTGTAGTTTATTGTCATACTAGACAAAAAGTGTTGTATATTTTAACGTCGTACAGTAAGGATGAAGGTGAACCAATGTAAAGATATTGATTCTAGAGGCGGTTTCACGAATCAGCATTGTATGAGAGGGAGGTGAACCGATGTGAAGAGATTGGTTTTGGGCTTGAACCTTAGGAGGTTTCCTACGTACCCATCCTAGAAGGCAAGGATCAATGTCTGTGTAGTTTAATTAATGAATGAATTAACAATCAAGTTTTTCTTGGGGAAAACGACCTAAATATGATGTTTTTGGGACTTACACTTGGTTAGTAGCCCAGAGAGAGTGTTATGTTTGAGGTTTTCTCTAAGATCACGTGAGTGATACTCGGTGTGGGAAACCAGAGGTAACAACAACCTTAACGATGCACAATTCAATGTCATGTTGGACATATAAAGGGACTATGCAGTTTATAGTCTTGCAGTTAGGACTATTGGTGCTGCACAATTTAGTGTCATGTAGTAGGGACAAAGTACAGTTTAATGTCATGTAGGACATATCAAAGGACTATACAGTTTAATGTCTTGTAGTTAGAACTATTGGTGTTGCACAGTTTAGTGCCATGTAGCAGGGACAAAGTACAGTTTAATGTCATGTAGGAAATATCAAAGGACATTTTGTACAGTTTAGTGTCATGTATTTAGGACGATGGAGACAATACAGTTTAATGTCATGAAGTAAGGACAAAAGAGTACACCATTTAAAGTCATGTTGGATGTATTGGGGACTTTTTTCACAGTTTAAAGTCATGTTGGATGAAAAAGGTACGATACAGTTTAGCATCATTTTGGACGAAATTGCGAATAGTTTAAGTTTATATGTATGGACCGTGGATGGTGCAGTTTAATGTCATGCTGGACATAAGGGACTTTTGTACAGTTTAGCGTCATGTAGTTAGGACGTCACAGTTTAATGTCATGTGAGACGAAAGGAATACAAACAGTTTAATGTCATATGTATAGACCGTTGCTGTATAGTTTAACGTCATATAGCAAGGACGATGAAGGGGACATAGTTTAACGTCATGTTGGACGTATGTGAAAATATTTTAGGGTCATATGCATGGACCGTTGATGATGTAGTTTAACATCTTGATGGATGGTGGTGTAGATTAAGGTCATACCAGATCATGGATGATATATTTTGTGTTTATACAAAATACTTCTTCAAAAATCTGGCATTGGTTGGAGTAGTGCTGAGTTCTCCATCCATCGAGATTAATGAATAAGCTCCATTGGTGTAGTCCCTATGTATTGAGTAAGGTCCTTCCCATTTTGGATCATGCTTGGGAGGTTTATTTCCTGATATCATTGGAGTTCTACGAACTAATACCAATTCTCCCTGAGTGAATGAATGAAGGCGAACTTTTTTTATAAAAGATCGTGCTATTCGATTCTGATAGACATCCAAGTGGTGAAAAGTTCACAATCTTTTATCATCTAATCATTCCAATTCATTCAATAGATTTTGAGATTTTCATCTGTAGATGATTGATCACAAATGGCAACTCTGAGCGAGGGTAGTTGAACTTCAATGGGCAAAACTGCTTCCGTTCGATATACCAATGAATATGGTGTTGACCGCACGGTAGTGTGGGTGGTAGTAAGATAAGCCCATAAAGCATCAAAGAGTTTATCAGGCCATGACTTCTTATCTTTATCGACCATATTTTTCAATATATTTGATAGAGTCTTGTTGAAAGCTTCTATCTGGCCATTGGCTGTTGCATGATACCGAGATGAATGGTTGGATTTGATGTTGTATTCTTGATAAAATTTCTTCACCTCATATGAACAGAAGTTGGTTCCATTGTCCGTCAATATGGTATGAGGGACACCGAATCTGGTAATGATGTTAGACTTGATCAAGCTAAAAACACATTTATAACTGACTTCCTTGATAGGTATTGCCTCTTCCCATTTGGAAAAGAGGTTAGTAGCATAAAGAATGTACTTAAACTACTTGGTCGTAGCTAAAGGGTAAGGTCCCAACACATCCATTCCCCATGTGGCAAATGACCATGAGTATTTAGCTGTATGAAGCAACTCTAGAGGTTGATGGAAGAATTTGGCATGTACTTGGAATGAATGACACTTTTTTGTGAAATCAACACAATCTTGTATCATTGAAGGCCAAAAGTATCCAAGCCTTAGAATCTGATCAGACAGTCTATGTCCAGACTGGTGGTCACCACAGACTCCTGCATGCACTTCTTTCATGACAGCCATTGTCTCTTCACCATCAATGCATCTGAAGAGAACTCCATCAAAACCACGTTTGTAGAGAATTTTCTCTAGGTGATATGGGCTATCATAAAGAGTAAAATTGACCACACTTAGCTAGATTTTTTCTTTCACATCTCTATCAGGTGGAAGTGTTCCATTTTGAAGGTATTTCCTGATAAGTGACATCCATCCTATATTATGACCATACGATTCTGGAATGGGACTAATTTCATTAATTTCCTCTATTTTGATTCTAATATAAGGTGAAATTGCATGACGGTGGGCAATAATGATAGTTGTCTCGTATCAATTTGGATCTGCCAAAGTTGTGGCTATATTATCCAGTGCATCAGCTTGAGAATTTTGTGATCTTGGAACATAAGAAAATTTCAGTTCTGAAGGGAATTCCACCATTAACTCTCTGACGTAATCATACAAAGGCATTAGTTCTTCTTTTCTGATGGCATAATCCCCATTGACTTGTTTGATTACCAGGTCTGAATCACCTTTCACCATTAAGTGATTCACTTGTGATTGAAGAGCTAATTCCTAGCCTACGATGTGAGCTTGGTATTCTACTTAATTATTGGTACCACCTTCCCACAATAAGATGGAATAAGGTAACACTGCCTATTCTGGAGAAATGAGCACAATTCTTAAGCCATGTTTGTTGAATTTAGGATTTTCCATTTTCCTCCCTGTTGGACTTCTAGAAGAACCATCAAAATACATTTCCCATTCTTGAGGACTTTCTTGAATAGAGAAGGCTTCTTCATTAGGGAGTTCAATATCTGAAGATGTGGCTTCCACTGAAGGGTGTTCAGTCAGAAAATCAGCTAGAGCATGGCACTTTTTCACCTTTTCAGACACATACTGAATGTCGAATTGCTGCAAAATAATTGCCCACCTTGCCAGACGTCCTGTAAGCATTGGACGACTAAGGATGAATTTGAGCGGGTTATTGCGTGATACCAATTGGACCTTGTGATATTGCAGGTAGTGTCTCAAATTCTGAACTGTAAATATTAATGTCAAGCAGCACTTCTCAATACTTGAATACCGGGTTTCTGCTTCAAGCATAGTTCGACTGAGATAGTAGAGGCTATTTTCATTCCCAGCATCATTCTTTTGATCAATAAAGGCACCCAATGATCACTCTAGAGTTGTCACATAGATGATAAGTGTCCTTCCTTAAACAGGTGGCATGAGTACCAGTGGACTTAAGAGGTGTTTCTTGAGAATATAGAGTTCTTCTTGACATTCTTCAGTCCACTGGTAAGTGACTCCCTTCTTCATCAATTTGGTGAAGGGTAAACTTTTTCCTACCAAATTGGCAATGAAACTCCAAATATAGGCTAAGTTTCCTTGAATTCCTCTTAATTATTTCAAATTTTGAGGAGGTGACATACCAAGGATTGACTTATTCTTCTCAGGATCGACTTCAGTACCCTGATGACGTACAACAAAGCCGAGAAATTTTCCTGAGGTTACCCCAAAAGCACATTTTAAGGGGTTCATCATCAAATTATGTTGTCGATACTTGCGGAATAGGACTTCCAAATCATCCAAGTGATTAGAAAGTTGTTTGTATTGAACCACCAAATCGTCTACATAGCATTCAACAAACTTTCCTAAGAAGGGTTTGAAGATACGATGCATGGCGCACTGATACGTCTCACCTTCATTCTTTAAGCCAAAGGGCATTACCTGGTAGAAAAACACACCCTGAGGGGCTCTGAAGGCTGTGGATTTCTCTTCTTCTGGGTCCATTCGGATCGGATTATATCCGGAATGTCCATCCATTAAGGAATGTGATTCATAGCCAACTGTTGCATCAATTAAAAGTTCTGTAACCGTAACTGGGAAATCATCCTTATGACAATACTGATTAAGATCTCTAAAATAGATGAAAACTCTAATATGTTCGTTCTTCTTCTTTACATGGACAATATTAGCCAACCACTTGGGATACTAAACTTCTCTGACGAAGTTATCTTTGATAAACTTATCCACATCAACTTCAATTTTGGAAGCATAAGTTGGGTGTGTTCTTCTCGCGGCTTGCATAAATCCTCGATGTTCTTCTGTTAAACCCAAATGATGAGTAGCAACATCAGGATCAAGCCAAGGAATTTTTGTATAGTTCCAAACTTATATATCTTTAATTTTCTTTAGAAAAGAAATATACATCTCTTTCTCTTCAAGAGTCATGGCCACACTGATTAATGTGGGGCGTGGATATTCTTTTGTACCCAGATTTATTTCAATGAGTTCATCCACTCTGGGAGAGATACCTTCTTCAAATGCTAGAGGAGAATCTCTGAGATCTTCCTCTTCTTCTTCATCATGTGTTATTTCTTCCATTTCTACTTGCAAAGTAGATGATAATGCAGAATATTCATGATCAGAAGAGATGTCAATGTTTGCGTATCTTGAAGAAGAAGCTTCTATTTCTGACCTGATTGATGATGAAGGGTCTTCTTTGGGTAATAAATAGGAGATGATGGATTGTGAATTGAAATCATTGTTCACCTCTGATGTTTCTATAACATCTTATGGCCTAATTGATGAAGTATATACTTGTTGGATTTCCGCAGATGAAATGAAGACGTCACCATTTCTGCTTTCATCACTACTTGGTGGGTTACCAACTTCTCCCATGTTGTCTGGCTCGATTTCCATAATTGAAATTATCGATCTTTACATAAGCGTATTTTGATTTGGGTCTATCTTTTCAATTTTACTGATAGGCAACACATAATTTGTACTCACATGTGTAAATGGATTTACTGGAATCTTCTCCAAACCAAATGGAGAATTAACTTTGGTAATCTCCTTTGTTGTCGATTTCTTCCTTCCCTTCATGTGATAGAAATCCTCCTCAATGTATTGAGACTCACATGTCTTGAACGGGGCCTTATCACCATACAATGTTCCAACTTGACCATAGAAACAATACTTGAGACATTGATGGTATGATGAAGGGATATCCGCATGTTGATGTATCCAGGGTCTTCAAAGCAAGATGTTGAAAGATGAATCTTGATCAACAACCATGAAATCTGAATTGGATACAAGATTTCCAAACTGAGTTCTGAGTGTAACTTCACTCGGTGGTTCTTGTTCATTTTTATCATATCCTTGTAACATCATGGTAGAAGGAGATAAATCATATTTCGTGAGGCCCAATCAACTAAGTGTACGGATGGGAATGAGGTTGACTCATGAACCATTGTCAATGAAAACTCTTCGGACGTCTACGCTATTGACCTTTCCAGATAATTAAAAAAGTCTATTATGCCCATGAACAACATCATCTTCATCTTCATCAGTAAAATATATTATTGCATGGAATTCTACAGAATTATTCTCAATGTGATAGACTTCAGCTGCAGCAATTTCAGTTTCAAACTCCTGAGGACTCGACAAAGCCTCGATGAGTGCATCCCGAAGATATTTTGACAGTTTCAGAGCATCCAGAATTGATAACTTGGCTGGAACTTGGGCCAACTATTTCAATACATCATACTTTTTATCTAGAGGACTATGTATCCCAACAGGAATATGTGGTTTACCAGGTACCATGGAAACAGATTATTTAGAAATTGATGCATCTTGTATTGGGATAGGAGTTGGAAATATTCCTAGTTTTGGATGATTAGACCGATTAGATATATTTACTTTCTGAGAGGAAGAAGATGGAACCTTCAACCGGTCTTCCAAAATAACTGTTCCAGGACTGAATTTTCTATTGGTCAAATAACTTGCTTGTTCTTGCTGAGCTCGTTGAAGGGATCTACCATGAGTTTCGGCTGCGTACACAATTCTAGCAGCGGTAGAATTGGAATAGTGGCTTCTGATAGATCCACATCTTCCTCTGTATCCGGAGCCTCTAGAGCATCCTCTGATTCCCCTGTTTGATACAGGGAATTCAGGCTCATCGAAATCAAAACTGTGACTGGCATATGGATCTGTTAATTGAATCATATTAATAGAACTGAAGATTAACTCTTCATCTGATGAAGACTTTTACTGATTAGCATGTTTAGGCTGTGCCATTTGGTGGGGCGGTGCCCGTTGCTTTGGTGTAGATGGCATGAAGTCTTCCAAAGTCAAAGACAACTTAGGCTTTGACAAATACTCATCTTCTTCTGATTCTTTTTCTTTTTCTGAATCATGTCCTTTCTTTGTGGACTTTCCCTCTGATGAAGAGGGTTTTTCCACAACATTCATGGTAGAAGACACAATCCGTTTCTTTAATTGTGTTCACAAAATAGCATGAGTTCGGTTGATTGTCTTTCTGACCATCCAATCATCATACTTTTTTGCATTTTTGCTTTTGACTTCTTTCTATTCTCCTTACTCCTCTGGAACTGTAGCAGTAACACATGCTACCTGAGCTGAAGAACCTTTCAGTATGACTTGTCCTGAGTCGACCATCTTTTGCAGGAGGTCTTTGAAGACAAAACACTCCTAGATGGGATGCCCAAACATTTTATGAAAAGGTAAATAATTGGGATGGTCTTCATCTCTTTCTTTATTTGGCCTCTCAGGCCTTGGCAATTGAACCAGATTATTTTCTAGAGCCGAAATGAAGTAACCATGAACTTTTTCATTTTGGAACGAGAATGTTTTTCTCTTCATATCCTCGAATTGTTTTCGTCTTTGATCTCATTGATCATCTGGATGAAACGGCCATTGTTGTTGGCACTCATGAGGTGCAGCCCTTCGAGAAGATGAAGGTTTGGAAGTAGAAATAGGTACAGGTGCTTGTTTAAGCATAACTGTAGCAGTTTCTCCTTTACCCATTCTCTTTACTGGATCTGATGGAATTACATGAGATTTAGCCTTAGCCTATATAAGGGAATCTTCAATCTGCTGAGCGATTGATATAAAGTCTCAAAACCCTCCTGTGTATTTCACAGGGATTAACGGCATGCGTAACTCATCACACAAATTTGCCACACAGTTTGGCAACAATTCCTCTTGAGGGAGTGCTAAGCTTAGGGAATATGTTAATCCCTTCCAGCGAGCAATAAAATCTGAGAACCTTTCATTATCTCTTTGCTTAAAGTTTGTAAGATCAAAAACTTTTGTCTTTGGAATAGTTGAGTTGAACTGAAGAAGGAATTTTTGACGGAGATCTTCCCATCCAGTAATTGACTGGGCTTTCAAGCTTGTATACTAGACAAAGGCTAGTCCTTGCAAGGTCCGTACGAAGCATCTGAGTTTTACTGCTTCTTGCTGCTCCTAATTTCCCATCATAGGATCACAACAAGACATGTAATGCATTAAATTATATTTAGGGTCGCCTGATCCATTGAAAATAAGGAATATAGGGTTTCCAAAACTGGATGGAGCATAGATTGAATGTACCCATTCAGGGTAAACTTTCTTTTTTGGTTGAACCTGTGCATCTTTCCCTTCTATAGTTTTGAACCGATCTGTTAATGAATCAATGGTAGTTATAAATTTTTGAGAAACCTCCGGTTGAACATGGACTTGGGTAGGTGCAATGACTAGAGATTGGACAGATGTGGTGGTTTGTCCTACAACTGATGGTAGCACTGCCAACTGTTGTTGCACTTGACCCGTAGGATTAGACTTGTGATGGTGTACTGATAAAAGAGGATATTTTTCATCCATCTCAGTAGCTGCAACAAAATCCCTTGGCTGACTGACTCTAGCATGCTTAAGAAGAAGACTACCCTAAAGTAGTTCTGCATTCAACCTCTTTAATTCTATCATTTCTTCCTCCTGTTGTGAAAACCTATGATCTAGTGAGAGTGATTGGCCATCTCTAGAGGAAGGATATGTAACTTGATTCTTTCCACTCCCTTTTTTGCATCCTTTTAGGAGAGGGGGAAGTGGGATACTTGAACGATTACCTAGGTTCTGAGCAACCCTTTGATTTTGTGTACGCACACCTTCTTCATTTGTGTCGGTGCATACGTCTTCTTGAGCAGGAACCTCTTCATCTGAGTCCCCTGAGTGAGCCTCATCTGGTGGATCAGCAAAAACTGCATTGATGACATTGATTGATGCATAACGCATCGCATCCCTTCAATCATCATTTCTGTGATATTGTCTTCTTCCATGTCCTTGATGAGACATTGCCTTTTGATGATTCGATCCCTCATGAACTTCTTGACGAATCGTAATTTGGAGGGAATCTCCTCACAATTTCGCTCTTCATTCCTCTTGAGGCTTCTTCCCCAATCGGGGAAAGACCAACTTTCTCTGAGGAGGGGATTGATGATTTGAAAAAGTCCCCAGTCCGATGGACTGGGGTTGTTCTTTCTGTTCCCGCTCAACTCCTCGAATCCTATTTGTTGATTCTGAGGGTTGGTTTAAAAGAGTCCCCAGTCTAGCAAGCTGGGGTGGCTATTGAAATGCTATGTCTGATACATTCTTAAAAGCTCTCCTGATCTTGCGAACCGTAGTCCAGAAATTAGCTGGATGCATTAACCTATATCCACTTTTATCACCAGGTTCAAAAGACCGTTGGATGATTTCCGACACTTCTGTCACTTGACGTTGTACTTGCTCCATACGAGAGGCATGTTCAATATTCTCATTTGATTGATACAGGAGTAATTCAACAACCTGTTCCCTATATTCTTGATTTTGAGAGGAACTAGTTGAGGCATGTTCTTGGGCAAGTTTTCATTATAAACAAAGCCCACTGATTGTGGCCGGCCATGGGAAATAACATTGCATGAGACCATTTTCGGTGGGCTTTGCTGACTAGAGAGCACCGTGAAATGTAGTGCTCCATGAACACCCCATCCTCTGACATGAATCCCAGATGGGGAATTGGCAATTAACTGACACAATATTCATAGTGCGCCAAGGCATGAATGTTGAAGGGCTCTCTGCTACTTTTCAGCCTTCGGATATCGAGATGCTGTTAGAGATGCCAAATCAATTTGATGTTGTAACCCTTCTATTATCATAAGATGATTTTCATATTCATCATAAGATAATACTTTCTTATTCAACTGACAAAGAGTTTCACATATGTTGAGACCAATATCATGAATTCCATCTTCTGTCAACATCTATGGAATGTCATACTGAGAGTCAGCTAGAGGCCAAAACATGACTGTTATTTCACCTTTTGCCAGTTTTTTTCTCATGTTTAGCATTTCTTCTTCATCATTCAATGAAGATTATTCTACCTGATTTGACCAGAGTTGGTGTTTCCTTATTTCTTCATCGGATTCAACAAGATTGGTAGAGAAATCACTGATCAAACTAGAAGATGCATGACTTAGGGGTGGTTCGGAGAATGACCTACACCCTAGGTTATCGTCTAATTGAGAAAGTGTTTCACCTGCTAGAGATGAAGTATCAGACATGACTGGTTTCAAATTTGAAAGTTCCTCACGATAAGAGGGCTTTCTCGGCACTACATTGTCCACTGGAGCATTTTCTGGGCAATGTGCATCACTACTGTGGAGAGGACTTTCGCAGAAAAATTCATCATCATGCGAAGGACCACCATAATGGGTTACTTCAAAAGATGAGATCTCTCACTCCTTGGTCTTCTGACCACATAGAGTGTTCTTGTGTCTCTCATTTTATGATGAAACATCAAGATCGAACGAATTTCCATGAAGCAAGGCTTCATGAGGAAGTGTCTATTGAAGACCTTCAGAATTAATGTTCCCACTATTGAGAAATGAGGGAGTAGAATTAAGAATTCCAACAGATAACTGTCTGAGGGCTTCAAGAACTCCAGCATCTTGCAAGGCCTTGTTACAGATTGGATCTTGATCTCTTGACTGTTTTGGGCGGATCATTTTCTTAGAAGCCTTCTAAATCGCCTTGGAAAACACTTGATGACGAAAGTGGCTGCTCTGAACAAGTGTATGTGCCTGATCAGGAGAGATGGCCAGGTTAGGCTGACGATATCCACTCTAATCAGGTGTATGTGCCTGACTTGGTTGTATGTATGATATAGGGGAGTATGTCCCACATCCCTCTTGGACTGGAATAGATGCGTGTGTCTATTCCAGATTGAATTGTTGATGTTTCACTCCACTGGTAGGGATAGATTTATGTGTCTTTCCCTGAGATGCCACTGAATTTGTTATAATATCATGGCAGGCATCCAGAATATGAGCAGGGATTTGCTTCTTCTCTTTCACCATTGATAGAATATACTTTGTGACTTCAGCTTCCGAAATGGGGATATACGTCCATTCAGTGATTGGAGTAGGTGTATGTTAATGATCATGTCCTCCTTTTCCTGTCATTGAATCCTGACAAAACTCAAGTGTGGGGGTAGAGAGTTGAGTCTGCCTCCGGTTTGTTGTCGGGGCATTCCGACTAACTTCAACGAATGCTGCCAAGCGAGACTGTAGGTAGGCTTGATTAATACTAGTAGGTGTATGTGCCTGCTGATTGCACTTTGCCAAACGTGGTTGATGAGATCCATCATATGTAGTCAAGTGAGCCTGCTGACTAGATGATGATGTATAAATAGGTGTATGTTCCTGCATATATTACTCTGCCGGAATTTCCTGGCGGGATTGGCGTGATGCTGCCAGGCGAGTCTGCTGGACAGCAGAATTAAAACGGGCAGGTGTGTGTGCCTGCTCGTTTCTTGCCACCAAGTTAGGTTGGAGGACTTCTCCGGAGATGGCAGAGATTAGAACCTGCTCACCGTTAACCGGATTTCGCCTCTGGTGATCCGTCTTGACTACTCGGGTTTGAGGAACATGAGCCAAAAGCCCAGATTCAGTACCCTCATCATGTTGAGGGTGTATTGTCACACGAGTCTGGCGGCGATTGTTGATAGGATCCCTCAGGAAGGACTCCTGCTTCTTTAAATTAAGGCCCTGATGGACCTTCTCATTCACCTTCTCTGAATATGGGAGTGAATTGTGATTGTGTTCCGGGGATAACGACCCTAAACGGTTGGAGACGGTGGTTAGCACCGCCTGCTTCTTGATCACTGGTCATCGTTGTTCGGATGACCAGTGTGTGTTGTTCACTTGGAGGGCTTGTCGGGCAGCCTCAATAGTTGGGATGGTACCGTGTTTACGGTACTCCTTAACCAGTGCATTTTATACCCAGCGTTGAAGACACTGAGTAGGTGATGCCATCCTTAGAGCGGATGACGATCCAGCAGGAGTAGAAGCAGTGGCATTTGTAGCAGCAGTATTCACAGTTGTGAACTTTAGAGATTCCATTCTGGAAATGCAGAAGATACTGGAAAAGAGTGCCTTTTGGATATAATAGACGTAATCAAGATAAATTCAGCCACTACATCTTTTGGATGAGAACATATGTCAATTATTGTTTTTGTTGGCCCTCTCATTGAGTTTTAAATAGGGGCCTAACAAATATGTAAGACATCATTTTAACTTGTTTATGGATTCACATCGGGTTCACCATTTTTTGTTTCCCTCAGAATTTGGGGATGACCTCCTTGATTGAAGGTTCAAACATTCCAATCTGTTTCTAAGAGGTTTGTTCATAGAACTGAAAACATCCAATGATTCCACATCCATTTGGACCTACTTTCCAAAGGTAGGTTCCCATTAGTTTGTGGTCTGATGAGGATTATAAATTTTCATTGGTCGAGAGGATGGGAGGTCGAACTCATCACACCTTTTGAGGGGAATTATTTTCCACTCCAAGACTCTCTTTAGATATTTAAGTTATGTTCGTGAATCCTTATTAAATTACCAACTATTAAATGAGCTTTCCTTTAGATCTAAAATTCAATGATTAAATATGTAGAAAATTTATAGAATCTTTTATATGTATTCGATGTTCTTCATCGATAGAGAATCATCTGTATTTATTAGAGATTCTTGTTCAATGGTATCCTTCGACACATTTATATAGAGGTCTCTTCGTCATTATGACGACCATGCTGGTTTTAAATCCACTCAGTGGGGCACTTGAAGTTTATTGTCATTCAGAAGGACATGGATTATTTCAGAGTTGGGATCAAACCCGCCAATGGGCTACCTACGTATCCTTTGTTTAGAAAAGGAATTAGAACCCACGTATTCTGAGTAAGGGAGTATGATGTTAATGATTGATGGCTCAAAGAAGGATTTTATAATTACTTTTACACTCTAAGCTCACGTGATTCATGCTCGGTTAGAGAAACAATAGTTATTGGTAAAAATAATACAATTGCGCCAGGAAAGATGCAATCATAAGAAATAATGTTGGACTTATGTATGTATGGCTTTCCAGATAAATGAAGATGAGGATTTACTTCAAAGAAGAAATCCAGGAACTGGGTCCATAATGGTATATGTGCTTCATAGAGATTTGAATACTCTAACTTCGGGCTTACTCTTGAAAAGGAGGCCTAAATTAGAAGCATAATTATGATTGGGTTTTACTCATGAGAAGGAATCCCAGATCAATGGTAAATTAGGAATGGTTAAGAGAAATTAAGAATGGGGCTTACTCCTGAAAAGGAGGCCCAGGTTAAGAATTATGACTGGGGCTTATTCCTAAAAAGGAGGTCTAGGTTAAGAATTATAATTGGGGTTTATTCTTGAAATGGAGGCCCAGGTTAATGAGTTCTCTCATACTAAAGGATGAAGTTGAATGAATGAAATATCAATCTTTACTGACATAAATATCTGTAAATCACTAGGTTTTGAGAGATATTCCACATAATTCCTTTTAGATAAGGAATTCAAATCGAAAAATCATGCTATAAATGGATTTTAAGAGTATCTTGAAGACTGGATCTTGCATAGGAGAGGTGGAATGACTTAAGAGTGGTAAAATGGGAAAAAAGGGAACCCAAAAAGGCAGGGACGTACAAGTCTGGGTAGGTGTGCAGGTACTGCATGGGCGCGCAAGTCCTGGTCGCGCAAGTATAGCTGCACGACACATGGGTACTTGCACGACGGTTAACCAGTAGGGTAATACTAGAATGACTCTTGGTTAAAGCCTTTAGAATCATCTTGAGGTTCTTCCAGAAGAATGGTACACAAGTTTTATTGAAGGAGTTAGCCAGCCCGCAAGTGTGGCCATTTCCCATAAGGGTTGGCCACTCAGGAACGCATGTGTTGATGAGTTTCAATACTTAGGCCTTCCTCCCCCTCTTTAGATCTTCCATTCTAGGTACGAAATTAACTTAGAAGTGTTTCGAATCTTTGAGAAGAGACTAGGGCGCCGGAAGCTCAAATCTGAGTTTCTAGAAAAAAATTCCTCCTGAAATGGGGGGCCCACATGGTCTATTTATAGGCTGGAGAAAACCTCGTACAGATATCACTTAGGGCGTGCAAGTGTACTTTTGCGACCATTGCGGCGCGCAAGTGTTCCTGCGCGACTATCGTAGAACTTGCACGACCCTTGTGCAAAATTCTTCTTATTCATTCCTTTGTCAATTTTTGATATTTGTCCAAAGGTTGAATCACTTTGAGTTAAGATAATCCCCTTTTCCAATCATTATATTTTGTGACGAAAGGAGCGTCAACAGCTGGGTATTATCGGCGATTTGTGAGAAATTTCTCATGATTTGCAGTCCCTCATACCAAGATAAAATATAAGTGATTCATGTTTTCTTAGAATGGTTGACATAAAGAGATATTAAGGGAGTTAAAAGGATGATCATCTATATTCTCATGCTCAAACTACCCACAAGTGGAGAACTATTACAAATATTTAGAGATTATTCAAATAAGCGATGTAGTTGTGTATTAATAAAGAATAAAAAATTCATCACCTGTGATTTATGATAGTTTAGAGTTCATGAAAAAAACTATCCCATGAATGATCTAGTGTCGTAAGCTACGATATTTGAATTGAAATTCTGGTGGAATTATCTCTATGTGGAGAAGTCTCAAGTATAAATGTGTCCAAAATTCCTGATGTATATATTCACACAAGAAGATCTGAATATGTTCGGATGATTTTGGTAAGAGTTGATCATGTACTATGACTAATGAATCCACTATTATCCTGGTAAAGATAATAAATTCATGGATTATCTATGTAGAAATGATCCTAAAACTTTATCAATGATAAGAATTGGGAAGGATCCAATCTTCTTAGACCTATAAATGATGGAAATGTGAATCATAAATTTAGGAACATAATCAATATTTTCACAACTTATTTATCAATCGGCCCTTTTTTAAAGTTCATAGCATGCTCAAAGAAAAAATGTGGAAACTAAGAAGACGGTGGAATCCATTACAAAATGGAAACACCTTATAGTTTAAAATTTATGAATAAGGAATTGTGAGATTCTGGTCAGGACAATGTGTTCCATCAAATCTTGAGTAAAGGTAGGAAATATTGGGTGATGTATATAGATCAAATTTCTCCATTCACCTTGGAAGTACAATGATATCTCAATATACCATTGATAAATAATGGTGGGATAATATATGTAAGGATATTTCCAAATATATGTCAATGTTCCTAGTATTCCCTCAAGAGAAGGCTAAATGGAATATGTCTTAGGGGATTATATAACCATTACCCATACCAACATGAAATTGGGAGAATATCAACATGCACTTTTTCAACAGACATCCGAAGACATATTGGGGGAAAATTATAAATGGGTTGTTGTGGATCATCTTTTAAAGACAACTCACTTTATCAAAATTTGATATGACTTCTCATTATATCAACTTCCATAGATATACATCAAGGAAGTGGTAATGCTGCATTGAGTACCACAATCGATGATATCTGATCAATATTCAAGACTAACCTCCTTGTTATGGAACTTCTCCAAAATCCACTAAACTGTGAGTGGAAATTCAGAAAGGCCTATCACCCTCAAAATGATGGCCAATTTGAGAAGACTATTCATAAATAGTAATACATGTTCTGAGCATGTTTTATGAACATCGAATGAGGTTGGGGAAAACATCTTCCTCTTTTTGAGTTATCATACAAACAATTGTTTCCACTCATAAATCCAAATGAATCACTATTAATCCCTTTATGGGAAGTGGTGTATAACACATACATGTTGGGTTTATGTTCACGGATGAAAACTACTACATCCTTAAATGGTTGTGAAAATGGAGGAAATTGTTAAGCCTATTCAGCAGTACATCAAGGCTACGCATATTTGAAAGAAAAATCCACGTTGAAAATTGTAGATAAGACCGAGTGTTTAATATATGATACATTTTATTCCTATACTTATCTTCATGTAATAAATAGTTGATAATTTGTATGGAGAGAAAGCTGATTCCAATATACATCATCCCATTTGAGATCTTGGATCACTTCATAGCGGTGGCCTATCGACTATCGTTTGTAGTAAACCTATCCCAATTACATGATTCATTACATGTATCCTTCTTAAGGAAGTATATAACAGACCCCAACATGTACTCAATCTAGAGTTCGAACCATTGGGGAATGACCTTTCCTATGTAGAGCGTCAAGTGAAGATATTAGATTGAAGATAAAATGTTCTAAACAATTGAATAATGAACATTTTCAAAGTGTTGAGGAGAAACACAAAGTTTTAAGAAGAAACAAGGGAACTAGAGGAGGTGATTATGTATAATTACCCTCATAGATTTTAGTGTGTGAAAATAAAATCTTGAGGGTGATATTTCTTAATGGGAAAATATAATAACAACCTGAATTATTATAAATAAAATCTAACTTGTTTATTTTGATAAATGTATAATCAAGAAATATGGTTATAGAAATCACAAGAATGTATGTCATTTTTTTATATTTATTTCAATTTGAAAGTCACTTAATAATAATTATCATTGATATAATAGTGGTTGAAAATTTATTGTGTGATTAGTTTAAATATAATGTTTTATGAAATAAAATTGACACATATAGAGTAATTGATGGCCTAAACCCATATAATATCCCCTTATGAAGCCCATTTGTTATATCTTATGTAGGATATTAAATTTTTTGTATTTCCCTTAACCAATAACATGAAAATATCCAACAACATATGCATGAGAAAAACAATTTACGATAGAATTTCAATCTCATCGAGATTACAGCCAAAACCATGTTCGTCAAACCAACTAAAGAAAGTCCCACAATTATGCATGTTACTCTAAGAAAAGTTTCTATTGTATTAAAGGTATACGTATCAAGGAACTAGAAATATTAATATGTACTTTTTTAATAGAACTATTAATATATTTTCACCCAATTATGGTTACTTTGTAAATGATTCTTATTTTGATACAATAAAGAACGAGTTGTATTTTTGGCTGAAATTCAAATTCAATTACTGAATTTATGAATTAAAATATTTTTCAAATAAATTATATTTTAATATTTCTAAATAATTTATTTCATATATAAATGATCATATAATTTTTATGATGACAAATGTAATTTTTTCAGGGGTTTGAAATCTATTATTATAAAAAACCAAAATTTCCTAATATATATGGATTTTATTTTAAAATTAAAAATACAAATATTTAAAAAATTATTTAGATAAGATGAATTTTTTTTTGGAATTATATCTTCTAAATTATCCAATGAATAATTTTTCATTACATTCTGAGAGATTTGAATGTTCATTAAAAATTCAACATCTTATAAGAATATTATGTGTTTTATGCCATCATAATGGCCCAAAAGTGATGTAATTACTACTATAAATAGGATAAAATAACCAATATATATTTTCCATTCAAAATAATTACATTTTATGATTATATTATTTATTATTTAAATCGATTTTGAATCCTCAAAAACCTAAGAAATATTTTAAGGTTTTTAAATCTATTATTCAAGATTGTGACTCACCCTCACATATTCAAGGGAATTATTTTAATTATTTTGGCACTTGGAATTATAAAATAATGATAAATAGTGCATTTTTTTAATCCATTTGAAAAAAATCATTTTATGGTTTGTGGTTTTGGATATTTTATTATGTAGTGTCCAAAAACTCAATTATAATGAAATCCCCCACTATTCCAATATAAATCCACCCAATATCTAATTAATATTATCTAAAACAACACGGATCATGATAATAATAAGTAATCCACTCCCTAGAGTTTTCCTAAGGCGCCCCAAGCTATAAAACGTCTCTCCTATGCTTTGGAAGTCACACACTCATGTAAGGTTTCCTCACCTACATCTCCTCCCATCAATTCAAGAACTTTCTTTGAACTTAGTCATATAAATTTCAACTATTTTTATTTCAATTAATTAATAAGATTTACCAAAGTTTCCAATTTATTTTTATATGAATGATAAATCAATTATCCTACCTAATTTTGACCCTTACCTAAGTTGTTACTATGTAACTTTTTTTAAGGGTTCTTCCACTCTCCTTTTTATTCAAGCTCATCATTTATGTTAAAATTATTAATTTAAATTTTTTTATGTTTTTTTATGTTATTATAGACCCAATATGTATAAATTTAATTTATAAAAGTTTATATACCCATTACCTCTCTTAAATCCACCCATGATCCTTTTTGTACACCAGTTACCATGGAGAAATATAGTTAGGACCCAATTATCCATTCACTTTTGTTAATTGTATTATTCATTATATTTATAAATTTCTAATGTTGGGATAGGGTTTTACATTAATATATTACTATAAATATGATTTATGTGTTATTAGAGACCCCTTTCCCTCCCATCAACCCATTATTTATGACTTTTTAAGTAACGTTGTTATGTCGCCAAAATTTCATCTTGATCTTTCATATGAAACCAATTATGTAGTGAATACCATACCTACATCCTATAAATGGTGTTCACATTTCTACACATATAATTCTTATTTTGGACTTAAATTATTTTATCCACACTCCTTAATCTCATAATAAATTATAGCGATTAATGATTCCTTTTTTTGATCTATATGGCACACATAAACATGTGAATGAAATGAATATATTGGGATTGCCTTGATAGCTCTTCATTGAATTGTGTAATCATTAGTATCATGGTTTTCCACATTTGGAAAGGGAGGTAACCTGATTCCATTATGTGAATTTTTCCAATATTATGTCCTTTAGGATTTATCCTTTACCTGTGTTTATGATTTAGTGTTTTATATTTTTCACCACATTTCCCATGTTATGATTGTCATGATACATCATGCCTTATTTTTCAAGTTCCATTTATTCATCATTAAAATGAATTTTTTATAACATGTATCACTTATTCCATGTTTATTCCCTTAAATTTATTTATAGATCACCCCTTTATTATATATGTCCCTAGGTTATCCCATGTAGTCTTAAGATCAATGGAGTATTTGGAGAATGTAAAAGACATTTTTAATTAAGATGTTTTACTCCTATTTTATGTTGTTATTTAATGTACCAAATTTTAAAAAAACAACGTTTATTGATCATCTAGGTTTTATTATGTTTATTATTATGTAACAAATCATGTATTAATGTGATATAAAGAGTGGTGTTGTTATAATTTTCTTTAAGAGGAGTTATAAATAAAGCCACTAAAGAAGTGGTAATAATTTTTACCAACACACCTGAGTACATTTCTTTATATATAGACTCTTAATATGTTTTTTACAAGGTAATGTAATAACTAAAATATAATTTTTATGCTGATATTTCATTATTATTAATGTACAACCATATTCCACCATTTTTACGTCCTATGAAAAATGAAGTCACCACACGTGTTTTCATATGACTTACTATATCCACATCATTGTGTAATTGTTTACAAAACCACATTAGTTATATTGGTATTAATATATATATATATATATATTAGTAATATAATATAATTATGACATGATATTTAATATCGAATAATTAATATACCATCCACATCCTTAATCTTTCACCATTAATGGAATGATTTCATTACTCATGTGTATGTACAGCCTACCATATCTATAATGTAATGCAATTCATTTTCCATGTTCACCATTAAATAATGATGATAATAATTTATATAATGATGAAATATTATACTATGTTTTTAATATAATACAATATATGATGAAATTATACCCTATTAATACAAAATAGGATTTACGTGACAAATCATGGATAGGAAAATCAAGTAGTTATTGCCCAAAATAAGGGTAATAATGAAATATTATTAAAATGATAAAAGAAGATCTTATATGATATCATAAATATTGATATTGTTCAGGTATGAATAACAAAATTATTTATACCATTATTCAAGAAGTTAAATCACTTCCAACTAATGGAATGTGAAAGGTAAGGGGCTTCATCTGAATCTCCATTCATTGAGGCATAAATAGATGTTATACACCCACCTTCTTTTATGAGGGGTATATACAAACCAATTTACTTATCATGTCATTATTTTATTTATTATAATGTTATTTAGTGTTTCTAAAAAATTTATTATTTCATGGGGATTACGATTTTAATATTCAAAGTGGTATGGGGAACCTTAAATGTTTACAGATTTAGTTATCATATATTTTTCTCCATGTCAATATTATTAAAATTACTTTACATAATTAGTTTTGTGGATATAAATGATTTATAAAGGAAACATTATGTCTATTATTAATTTCATTAAATGTTTTTCAAAATAAATATTTTTCATGTTTTTTATTTAATGTTTTGAAAAACTACAATAGGAATTTTCTATTCTTAAAATAAATGGAGACAATTACTTTCCCACTACCATGCCTAATATTTAATTACTTGATTCCATCGAAAGCATGAAATATTTTCTTATGGAAAAAAACCCACTTCGACTGTTTTGGGATATATAGTATATAAAATTGTTAATTTTAATTGAAATTTGTATTTTTAAACAAAATTGTAATTCATATTATTATAATTGGATTTTTCCATCAATAATTTGTCAAATAATAGTATTTTAATCTTTTTAAATATCCTTTGATTAATCTAACGCTTCATTGGGGTTGATATCTTATGATACCATTTAGCCTATTTTATTGAATGTTTTATGGTTCATTTTGACTGTAAATGTTCTATTTTGATACCATTCATGGTTTATGGTTAAATTATTCACATTTAATAATCTTTTTTTTCATATGAATGTTTATCATGTTTTTGTTTCAACCATTTTATATAAATAATTTATTGGAGTTACTAAGAGATGTGATGTGCTCTCTATATCACATAGATGAATCAATAGGTATCATGTGTCAAACGTGTTTTGGTATTGGCTAAGGAATTACCTATTTAAGTATAGTGTCTTGGATGATGCCTTGATGGTATGAATTTGTTGTACAGAAATATGAATTTCCTCAAAATGAGATTATTTATTGATATTCCATGTGATTATTAAATTACTAAAATATTCATGTAATTATTTATATGTAATTATTTGATTATAAAAAATTATTTTCATATTATGTGCAAGACTATGTTTAAATTGATTCTGTCCCATATATTCACTATTATTTAATATTTATGCTTATTTATTCATGATATATGTCTCGATACACATACCCTTACTGATTATATGTGATCGCCCCTTTATTATATATTATTTTAAATAATATTACAAGATTTATATTATGATTGAAATGCACAGATTGGATTGGAATATAATAGTGTTATTAAGGGAATAATTACTTTGTATTTTATAATTTGAAATGTAATTTATGTTTCAGTTGTGTACCTAGTTTTTCAAAACTAATAAATTTTTCAGTCTGCAGGGATGAGATTAATTGTATAGTATACCATTGTAATAATGTAACCATCGAATCGGTACTACTGGGGTCGGGTTATTTACAAATTATCTGGGTGTGGAATTGGTAACGGGTTGTTTGAAGAACTACATTGGATATGGTTTATTTAAGAGGGATAACATATGGATCTGGAATTCGATTATCGTGAATTATATTAAGAGTAAATGGGTGGGAAATACGATAATGTTCCACTGGGGCTTGTTAGGTGTCTTAAACACGTGTAATCAGTTAAAATTATGTGTTTGTAATTGATATGGGGTCATTACGAGACCATTATGATAAATCACTACAGAAGTGTAACAAGGATATGGTAGTTGATTCTTGTGATTGATAAATGGTGTACATAGATGATAGTGATTGCTTACATGAAAATGGTTAGGAAATGGGTTTTTAGAAAATGATTGACCCACTTCAGGACCATGGGTATAGGTTTATAGGATATGTAATATGGTTTATAACTAGGAGGGATCGATTGATCCAAGGGTTATTGAGGCTTGATGAGTATACTAGTTCATGATGCTCGAAATTTGGTAAATGGTATTATCCAAGATCATGGAGAGGGAAATGTCACTATATATTCCTCATGTTTTGTGGTGGGATATAGATGAGTGATGTTTTGGTAGGGTGATTCATCATGTTTTGTTTATTAACCTCAATATGTCCCCTATCAAGGGAACATCTCCCAAAAACTATATTTTTTATACATTGTTTTGGGTATTAGGGGGGATTCTCTGTGTAGTTAAGTGGTGATAAACATCAAAATATCACTTTTATTAGGACCTCATCTATGACATTATATGTTTTGGAAACTATATTTGTTACATATAATACCACCTTCATAATTTATTTATTTACCTATCATTTACCATTATAAACTATAAAACAACTCAGTCATTCAACTCTATATCAATTGGACATTTAATAAATTTATTCCCATAGAGAATTGTTGGAAAATACACAAATTTGACTATTATTTATAATTTAAACTACTTCTCTCACAATTTCAAAAAATAATTGTATTTTTATTACATTATACCCTATTGAGTCACATGAATCACAAATTTACATAATATGTGTTGTTAAACTATCACTCCCATTGAAATTATCATTTTTGACATGATTGTTTTTATTCATATTGGATCAATGCTGCCACACTAGGTAGGGAATTTGTATGGTTAACTATTAAATAATTAATACTATTTCTTTTTACCCATAAACCTATTAGAGTAAATATATAGAAATATTTCACCTCAATATCAATTTAAAATAATGTAAAAAATATAGATTGAACAAATAACCCACCACAAATATATTTAGTGGCTATCTCACAAAGTCTGAGCTAGGCCTTGGTGTATGGAGTTTTTTATCTCACACATAATGAATGATATTTTATTATTAAAAAAACTATGGTAAAGGTAATGTCCATGAACCCTTATACACGGACCATCAAAATTAAAATGTATAATACCAACTAAAATTTAATGAAACCACTTATAGTTCAATAATGAACTTGAAACTATATGTTTTCATTGTCTGCCACCAAATTCAGCTCGGTAATCTTGAAAAATAATCAATATGAAAACAATGATTCACTACATAGCTAATAAAATATAAAATTATTCCTAAATCTCACAAAAATAAACTTATTTATAATTATATTCATCAACAAATTAATGAAATAATGATATTCAGTAGTTTTTCAAGTTGGCCATTGATGAATATATACATCCCAATATTCATTGATGTATTATGATAATCCATAGTAGAATTATAGACCTTCATCTTCATACTATTGAATTATATGATATTTAATAGTATCCCATTATTTGAATCCATATATCACATAATCGTCTTTGACCTTTAAAATAGTCATAATTAATTGGTTTTTAACATAAACATTCCATCCTTAATTTATCCTCTTCTTTATAGATTTTTCAAAAATCAAATAGATGTTCCACTTATATTGGATTCTGAAAATATACCAGAATCGTGACAACATGTACATCTAAAATATGAAAACAAATATTATTATTCAAACCTCATCTAACATCATTCATGAATATTCACATATATCTAAAATATCTAATTTTATTTAATGAAACAAAATGATCAAATATATCTTTTGAAAATAATTGGAGATCATATCCTTGACACTCTTAAAATCATATATTATTTTTTCCCTTCAAGAAATTTCATATATTATGTAATGTGTTATAATTTCTATGTAATTTTTTTAATTACATTGAATTATTTCAAGACTACATGCTCTGATGGAACGTGATTTTGAGGTCCTGTGAGACCAGAATGAAATTTTAATCTTTTTTAAGGTACTTTTAGTAAATGTGAAATCAGGTTTTTCTACCATTTGAACCGGTGCTCATATCAAATATTTGAGGGAACCATTGAACTCATAAAATCGGGGCTCACCTAGAAATGACTTAACATTGGCTAGAAAGGGCTGAAAAGAATTTTTTATTTCAAAAATTTTCAAGAAAAATAATAAAAAAATTAAAAACTATTTTATTTATTTTCATACTGACGAGAAGAGACACAGAAATGTTGTAGTGCAGCGATGAGGCACATTAATGGATCTCAATATTGGCTTGTTAACATACAGCATAACCAAAATTTAATATTGCATAATAGCAACACTATTTTATAAATGAAACAGCGTAATGACGCAACGCCACAACATAACAGAAATGTTGCGACTTGTTTTTTTAATAGTTTGACTAATTGGTGGAATAAGGATTAAACTGTGAGGATTCTTTGACAAAGTTTTGAAAAATTTCCTCCCCAATGAAAAACCAAAAAATGACGGTGGTATGATATCAACTTCAATTAACATCAAAGTATGACGAATGGAATCAACATCTTGGACTCTCAAGGACGAAGCACAACGACAACGAATTTCAATGAGGAAGGGGATGGGTTTAAGTTTGTTTTTCATCATTCATAAATTCAATAATGAACATGGATCAACAAATGAATGGTTTTATATATGGATCATGTGTTCTTTTGGGAGGGTGTCTTTCGTGATTTCATTATTCAGGTTTAAACTGTCACTTGTTTGATTGAACTGAAATCCCCAGACCTTCATATGCTTTATTCTTGTAACACAGATTGCTTGGCCTGACACGAACAAGGATAGAACACCTATGCCTTGTGTGTTATTTGTTTTTTAATCTTCAAATTGTTTTATAGATGATGGTGGGACCATATTAGGGATGGAGGATACCCAATAGGAATGTAGTCATAGGAAGATCGATAAACAGACCACCAAACCAACTCTAGTGGCTAGTAGAAGGAACCGTCGTTGATGGTTGTAGGTGGAGGGAGGCAGTGCTCCCATATGTGCACTATGGCGGAATGGAGGTACAGTGCAAACCGGTGTCACATGGGGGAGGCAAATCACATCTGGTCCACCTAGGCGAGCTGGTGAGACATGATCGCTCGACCGCGATAGGAGGGATGCCCCGTGTTCGCAGGGTAGTGAAGGGGGCCGAACGTGGAAGCTGGCCATGTCCTGGCGAGGCAGACCCCCCTACAAGCCCGCACATGTGGGATGTGATCCTAATGGAAGGTCACACCACTAGCCAGTGGGGTAAACCCACTATGGAAGGACAGACCCTCGCCCTTCAGAACGGGTCGGCTGAGATCAGGTTGTCGGGCGACTCAGTGGGATGGACCCTCAGCCAAACTGGGCTGAGTCTAGAAAGGCCAATTGGGCATGGCCCACTAGCCAGGCTACACCAGACCTACCCTAAACCAATCCCAGTTATGTTGGGTTAGTCAAATCAATCTGGGGTATGTGGAACCCCATGTCCGGGTTGTTCGGGTCAGTTCGACTGGGTCAGACTCGGTGCAGATGCAACCGACCCCTAGTTAATAAACTGAAAATAACATGAAAATCAGTTGTTCGATTGAAGATCCGTTTGCGATGTTGGTAGCCTCTCATCATGTAATATCATTTGTATTCTCAAAAGATACTTATAATGAAGTTTATTTTCAATGTATGGATTGGGGGAATGGTTCCCATAGGATCAAGAATGCAGATGAGCATTAGTTGTGTGCACATCAATGGCTCGGCCAAAAAGAAGCTTCATGTACCATAGGGGTCCGGCAGACCGACTACCATGTGGACCTCAGTGGCTCAGCAGAGCCATGAGGTCCTTAGGGGCATGAAAGATGAGCAGCAGCCATGTGGACCTCAGTGTCATAGATGACTTCTGCAATGAGTCCCGAAATAGTATGAATCATTGTTCACTATAACAAATGATCCATTCCTACTCTAGAATATATATGGTGTGGTAATTCCTTAGTTGGTGTTTTTGATAATTGGTTTTTTTATTTCTCCTTATTGGACTGGAGTCCCCTACTGAGAACTGTGTTACTCACACATGCATGGGCTTCGCCTACATGTGGGGTGTATTGTGCAGATGACAGACTTTTCAACAGAGGTTTTGGAGGCCTTGGAGTAGGCGTGGACCAGTATGATCTTCTAGAAAGGACATTCCCCTTTTGCATTGAGTATCTACACTACTCTTACTATCAGGTAGGGTATTTACCAGATGGAAACTCAATTCCCTTGAATTTTTCTATTTTCAGTTCTTTTTGTGGGGTTCGTATCCTGGCCCACTTGTTTTCTGTTGTACTTGTACTCAACACTTGTTTCAGTATACTTGTTTTCCCCTTTGAGTTTTTGGTATGTGTTTGGGCACGCGGTTGTGTGTACTGGTACTCGGGTAAATTCCACCCACTTTCAGGATGACACCTTTGTCACTAGTTTGTAACCCCTGGACTTCATGAGGTGGGCTTGAGGAATGTCTTGGAATGGGCCCCAGTGGAAGGGTAGTGACAAAGTGGTATCAGAGGTTTTTGGTTATTCCTCAACGACCTAGAGTGTGTTGTTTTTGTTTTTGGGAAACAATGATAAATTTTGCGAGTCCGACTTGCAGATTTGGGGAGTCTAGTGTAGGGGCGGCGGCTGATGTATCCACACACCAGGACCTTTAATTCTTGTTTTTTGACTCAATGCATAAAATAACTAGTTGCAAAATTGACCCATATGTTCTTCTGTATAAGAGTTAGCTCACCAAGTATAATCTACTGACTTTGGACCATCTTATTCTATTTGAGGATTCCACTGTGATGATGACCTTTCATGATTCTGATACATGGTTGGGAGGACTTTTTGCCGAGTGATGAGGCATCCGTTCGAGGTTCAGTTATCGAGATGGCCCCATCGAGTGGTGCAATAGTGCTACCACCACCTGTTGGTATGCATCTACTGACCTATGTACCGAATGAATACATACAAGGACTTAGTGCCTTGAATGAGTTTCATTGACAGTGACCTCCCAGGTTCTAGGGAGATATGGATCCCCGGTCGATGAGGATTGGCTAGAGACACTGATATGGGTCGTCCGCTTAGTGAGGATTCCACCTGTGAAGTTTACAGTCCTAGTCGCGATCCTACTGTAGGGCAGAGTAGGGTGATAGTGGAGCATGACCATCTAGAATCATGATGAGGTGACCGTCACCGGGATATACTTAGAGCGGCTTTTCTAGAAGTAGTTATTCCTTGTGACTTTTCTCTTGGTTCTCATTCATGAGATGATTCACCTCTAAAAGGGAAACATGAATTTAGATGAGTACTTAGCAAGGTTCACCGATATTTCCCGCCTCTCTAAAGACATGGTACAAGACCCTTTAATTAGGGAGAGATCATTCAAGTAGGGGATAAAATGTCATATTATGGCATTAGTTTTGTCTCTCTACATCCCCACGCAGACTAGAGTGCTGGAACAAGAACTAATAGTTGAAAGATTCCCCGTATAGTAGAAACTAGTAGTGGGTGATACCACAAGGTGACAGGTAGACGAGCCATCTGTGGCAGGAATCCAAAAAATGGCGCAATAGTTCAAACAGAAAAATCATCTAGTTGATGACCCCAAGACTCTGGGTTGGTGGGGTGAGGCCGCCGTGATAGTGGGAGACAACAAAGGAGAAGGGTGTGTTACTTGTTTGTTGGGATGTGATACATGGGTTTTGACTACCCGACCAATCATGCATACGATCAGTAGATGGTCGAGGGACCACTGAGGCAGAAGCATATGTTCAAGCAAGGAGGGATGCAAATCAGGAGACATGGAAGGGGAGTAGGCCAAGCAGCATGCGGCTGTTGATGGTTTGAGGTACTACTTCCACCACCTTCAAGTGGTCCACCCTGACCCCAGGGAGCAGGAAAACATGGGCGAGCTAAGCTTTTGGCAGTGCAGGCTTAAGGCCATGGAATTCCAGAGTTGATTCAAGATACAATCTATGTACTCTCTATCCTATCTACAGTTCTTATAGACAAAGGTTTCAGTGAATCTTTACTTTCCTTTGATCTCATTTGAAGCTTTGATATTCTCTTAGATCCATTGGCTCAAACATTATTGTAAGAGAATCATATGGGAGAGGATTCAACGATTAAACACTAGTAACAAAAGTGTGATATTTCTCGAGGGGGCGAGAGATACTGCTAGGATCTCATAGTAGTAGTGTCTAGGACTTAATAATTCATTTTGGGTTTCGAATAGTGATCTACAGTCCATTCTCATATTGACTATTTTTGGAACAATGTGTGGTCTGGTTATGAGGGTGGGACCAACTTTTCCTTCACCAGTGAGAAGGGAATCCTTGCAGCCTAGGATGGACTTTCTCATAGGAGGTTGTGACCTATCACTCATCAGTTGGATAGCCTCACCCATCAGAGTGGTGGAAGAGAGAAGTCCAGTCATTCCTTTTTTGATCGATGATTATGGGACGTTTTCCATGAGGATGTTCTCGGACTACCTCGTCACAAAGAGGTAGAATTTTGCATCGACTTGTACCCCGATATGGAACCAATATACACACCGGAATATAGTATGGCTCCCATGGAGCTTCGGGAATTGATGGTATAGCTGGAATACTTGAAAAATAAGGGCTTTGTGAGACCCAAAATATCACCATGGGCATCCCTGGTGTTGTTTTCCAATAAAGAAGATGAGATCTTCAGGATATGCATGGAATTTTGACACCTGAACTAGGTGACTGTGAGAAACAAGTATCCACTTCCAAGGATTGATGAACACATCGATCAGCTGAAGGGAGTGAGGTGCTTCTCGAAGATTGACCTCAGATCAAGATATCCTCAACTTCAGGTACATGATGAATATGTACCAAAGACATCTTTTAGATTCTGGTACAACCAATATGAGTTCTTGGTGATTCCGTTTGGCATGACCAATTCTCCAACAGTGTTCATGGGACTCATGAACAGGATATTATAGCCATTCCTCTCTCATTTTTTGTAGTATTAATTGATGAAATATTGGTGTAATCATCGTCATATGAGTATAATTATACACACCATATGATAGTCCTAGATACACTCCGAGAGCACTAGCATTATAGTAAGCAATCGATGTTCCAGTTCTAGATTCGGGAGGTCCACTTTCTGGTACATGTCGTCTCGAAGGTTGGAGTTGCAGTTGAACTGATGAAGATAGATGAAGTTATTTCTTGGATGAACTCTAAGAGTGTGACTGGTCCTCTGATTTTCTTGGGGCGAGCCAGATACTTCTGATGGTTTGTGCTAAACTTTTCCAGAGAAGCATCACCCTATTCAGATTTTACAATGAAGGTACATCCCTTCATGTGCATAGAGAGGTGCCATCAGAGTTTCTAGGAGATGGGATGGTGAATGATGAGTTCCCCCATTGTGAGACTACCAGAAGAAGGTGCTGGGTATATAGTCCTTTGCGACACATGAGGGACTGGACTGGGATGTGTCCTAATTCATGAGCAAGAAGTGATCTCATATGGATCATGATAGGTGAGGAAGCATGAGGAGAACTATGTGACCCAGGACCAAGAGATAGTAGTATTGTTCTTTTCCTTGAATAGATGGAATCACTACTTAATCAGGGAATAGATTACCATTTAATCTGAATACAAGAGTATCTGGTATATCTTCACCTAGAAGGACCTAAACTACATACAATAGTGATGGCTAGAGTTCCTCTAGGACATTGACTTTGAGATAGTCTATACTTCTAGGAAGGGGAACGTGGTGGCGTACACACATAGAAGGAGGTCCATGTTGTAGATATAGAGTGAGGCCATGGAGTAGCTGGCCGAGATGCAGATAACCTTCGTGGATGATGATAGAGAATATTACCTTCAGTTGATGACTGCTACTCTACCATTCTTACTACGATCCAGGGAGAAATAGTTGGTGGATGTTGACTACGAGGCCAGACATTCTCAGTTATCCAGAGGGCATTAACCTGATGGATTTTCAATAGGTGGGGAGCACATTATCACTTTTAGTCGATGAATTATAGTACCAGTGGAACTGAAGGAGGAGGTGTTGAGGGAGTTCCGTACAGCCCCTTTGGTTTTACATCATGGAGTGGTGAAGATGTACCAGGACCACCGATGTCAGTACTGGTGGCCGTGAATGAAGAATGAAGTTGTTGATTTCACCTCATGATGCCTCACTTGTCAAGAAAGTGAAGGACAAGCATCAGGTTATAGCAGGCATGGCTCAGCCACATGAGGTACCCGAGTGTCAATTGAATGGAATAACAATGGAATTTTTCATGGGGTGACCACATACATCCAGTGGCCATGATTATATCTAGGTGATCATTGGCCGACTAACAAAGTCATCTCACTTCCTTCCCATCCAATAGTATGTAAAGTTAGAGGGCTTGGTATGCCTCTACATCTAAGATATAGTGAGGCTTCACAGGGTTCCTATGGTGATCATCATAGACCATGATACATGATTTACATCCCGATTGGGGAAGGGATTACAAGAGGTTTTTGGGACTCAGCTGGACTTGATCACAACTTTTCATCCTCAAATGGATGGTCAAACATAGTAGACCATATGGACCCTGGAAGACATGATTCATTACTGAATCCTTGATTTTGGTCATAGTTTTGAGGACCACTTTCCATTGGTGGAGTATTCATACAAATTCAGTTATCACTCAACTATTGAAAAGGCACTATTTGAGGCCTTCTACAGGAATCCATACAGATCAACTCTATACTAAATAGGCCTAGGGGAGTCACTAATCTTGTTTCTAGAGTTGGTACGGGCAACCACTGAGTAGGTGGAGTTCATACAAGAGTGGATTAGGGCTTCAAAGAGTATGCATAAGCCACAGGCTGGTCGGAGATGGAGACCCATGGATATTGAGGAGGGAGACCATGTTTTCCTTAGAGTCTCTCCCTGACGAGGAATGCAAAGATATGGTTGGGCATCAAGATATCCCTGACGTTCATCTGAACTTTTATGATGCTTACTAGTGTTGGCGAGGTGGCGTACAACTTAGATTTTCCCCCACATATGCACTTGGAGCCCAATGTTTTCCACGTGTCGGAGCTGAGGAGATACATTCATGATTTATTGCACGACATCAAATAGGGCGAGCTAGATATTGACGATGGGGAGACATTTGCGAAGTTCTCAGTGGAGATAATGGATCAACATGAGTGGGTCCTATGTGGTCGTACGATTACTCTGGTTCGTGTTTGGTGGTAGCACGGGAATCTCCTTGGGGAACACGTTGGAGCGGGAGGCTCATATTGATGCTATGTACCCCAACATGTTTGATTAGCACTTTTTTGGCTTTCAGAGACATATTTCCTATGGTGGAGATAATGTAACATCTCATAATTTCATTGTATTTTTTTAATTATATTGAATTATTTATTGACTACACGCTCTAAAAACACATGATTTTGATGCCTAGTGAGCCTGTAATGGAATTTTTATCCTTTTATGGAGCGTTAAGTAAACATGCTAGTGGGTTTTTCTAAATTTTGAACCATTGCTTGGATCAAAAATCTGAGGGCAGTGTTGATCTCAGAATTTTGGGACTCCCCTATAAAGGATTTTACTTCAGCCAGCAATGGTCGAATAGAAAAGTTAATTTTTTGACATTTCCTGATATATAATAAAATAACATCAAAAGTTATTTTTTTTATTTTCTCACCTATGAGCGGGGACACAGTGACACAGTGGTTTAGCGATGAGGCACATTAATAGAGCTCATTAGTTGTTCATTGACACATAGATTAATGATTGTTTAGTGATGTGTAACATCGATGTTGTTTAATTAATGAAACAACAAAACGACATGACTCTACAATGTAACAGAAACGCTGCGAAACTTTTTAATAGTTTGATGCATTGGGTGAATGAGGAATAAAATATGTAGATTCTCTAATGAACCTCTGATTGATTTCCTCCCCAATGAAGAACAAAAAATGATGGTAGGATACCATCGACTTAGATGTACCTCGAAGAAGGATAAAATCCATCGACCTCTTGGACGGTCGAGGACGGCAACCATGGAAACGAACGTCAATGAGATAGGGGTTGTGTTTATGTTTTTTGAACCCCTCTTAAATACAAGGAAAAACTAGGATCTACAAGCGAACATGGTGATCCATGGATCATGCATTCTTGCTGTATGGTGGATTTTTGGGATTTCATTATTCGGGTTTAAACAATAACATGTTTGATTGAATTGAAATCATCAGACATTCCCCTAATTTAAACCTCTAACATGGAGGGCGCGGGCTGACACGAACAAGGCCTGAGAAACACTATCTTGTGAGTTCATTCTGGGTGAATCCTAATATTGTCAGTAAGATGAATCTAGGGGAAGGCAGGGATGGCAGTGACCCATGGGGCCCATAGGCACATGCAGATCAAGAAACGGACCACCGGAGTAACTCTGGTGGCCCGAAGAAGGAAATGTGGTTGTGACAGTACCAGTAATGGTGTCTGGCGTCTGCTAGTAGTGGTGCACAGTGGTGGCCATGAGTGGAGGGAGGAGGTACAACCATCGGTGAGCCTTGGTGGTTGAGAATTGTGTCCTACCAATCAAGGTGGCATGGAGGCCTGGTGCCAACTGTCACTGCGTGGGGGAGGGGGCCCGCGTCTGGGCCGCCCGGGTGAGTTGGTGAGCGGTGGTCGCTTGACTATGGTAGGACGGATTCAACACATTCGTAGGGTTTAAAAGGGGGCTAGATGCAAAACCAGATGCATCGTAGCCAAGCAGACCACCACCGGACCGCACGTGCAGGCAATGCTCCTACCGGTAGGCTACAACCCCAGCCATCGGTCTAGGACGGACCCACGCCTAGTAGGACAGACCCATGCGCAACTGGTCGGACCTATCCCGGCACGCCATACCCGCACCTTTTGGGTCAGCCCAGATGAGACCGGGTCGTCGGGTGACCCGGTGGAATGGACCCTCGGCCAAACTAGGACGGGTCCAGCATGGCCCATTGGTCCTGCTCACTTGTCAGGATTGACTAGACCTACCCTGACCTGAACCAGGTCAGGTCAGGTTAGTCAAATCAAACAAGGTTATGTGTGACACCTGGGCCTGGTTGGTCGGTCGGTCTGATCGGGTCGGACCTGGCCCAGATGCAACCGGCCCCTAGTTACTAGAACACTAATAACTTGAAAACCAGGGATCTGATTGACGATCTGTTTGTTGTTTTGTGACCCTATCAATTAGAAGGATATTTGGGTATGCTCTAAGGAGACTTACAAAGAAGTTTATATTCAACGTATGGATTGGGGAAGGGGTTATCTTGGGATCAAGAGTGTAGACGAGCCATAGCCGTGCAGACCTTAGTGTCCAGACAGATGAGTAGTAGCATGGACCTTAGTGTCCTAGTAGACTAGAAGCCATTTGAACCTTAGTGGCCTGACATAGCTAGGTGGACCTTAGTGGCCTGATAGACGAGTAGAAGTAGTGTGGACCTTAGTGGCCCCATAGATTTCAGAGACTTGTCAGAGATGAGTCCCTCAACAGTGTGAAAAGTTATTCATTTTAACCTATGAACCATTCCTTCTTTAAAATATACCAGTTGTGACCTGTCCTTACTTTTTGGATTTTCATTGTGGTTCCTTTATTGTATTTCCCCTTTGTTGACTTGGGTCCCCAACTGAGTATTGTGTTACTCACACCTGTATGAGATTCACCCGAACGTGTTGTGTATTATAATGATAACAAACATTTCAACGGAGGAATTAGTTTCTTTGGATCCGGCGGGGCCGAGTAGGATCAAGTAAACATGAAAAACTTCTACAGCTTCCAGTATCTTCAAAACTCTTACTATCAAGTATGGGTTTTAGTGTATGGCTACCCAAGTCCCTTGTAATTTCCTATTTTCATTTTTTTAATGGGTTTGTATTCTGGACAACTTGTTTTCAGTCGTACTTGTAACCAGCACTTGTTTCAGTATACTTGTTTTCCCATTTTAGTTTGTGTGATGTGTTTGTGCATGTGTGTGCATACAGGTACTCAAGAAAATTCTCCCACGAACGGACTGATTCTTTCAATGCTAGTCACCAACCCCTGGTCTTTAGGTGGCGATCTTGGGGTATGTTACGGCACAGGCCCCGTGGGACAGGTCATTATATATTACATTTTTTCTATGTATTCATGGTCCATGAAATAATTGAATTTTGGTGAAAATCTCCAACACACAAACTAATATCTCATTAAATATCAGCACCATTCATGTAATGGATCCCATATTTATCACAAATCATTATGATACATATTTAATAGAATAAAACATTACACAATCAAATTTAAGCAATTGTTTCACATAGTAAAAAGTATTTAGTAATACATGACATTAATAAGGATCGTATATATCCTTTTAGAACCTCAAGTTACATTCAAAAATTATTAAATTTAATCATATGTGATCCAATTTTCATTTATTGTATTCTCTAGAACATTTGAATTACAATTACGTATAATAAAAATTAATATTATGTATGTAGTGATACTTTTGGTTGAATATTACATATCATTATATTAATCATTAATATTGATTGAGTTATTCTAATATAGAAAATTATTGACTCAATATTACTCACACGTATCATAATACATTTATAATTTCTTCATCTATGAGTTTTTTGCATACCTTTTCCATTTTTCTATTATTTAAAGGATATTATATATAATCTATATCTAACTCCAAAATTCCACAAATAAAATCAAAACATTATTAAAACATATCTAGCTATTTAAATCCATCTTAATTCGATATAGTAAATCGTAAAGATATCATTATACATTTAAAAATGATTCTCAAATATCTTATAACCACTTTCATAGTTTATAACAAAAAGATAAATCTCATGATATAATTTCACAACCAGATTCTCAACCTATCCATCGATCTATAATGTTCATCAATATATATACTCCCTGTATAACCTGCCAAGATCTTAATATATAAGAAAATTTAAATAAGTCAAAGTATTATATAACATGTTTCACATGCCACACCCAACATAATCAAACCATAACATATTAAGATGAAATTAATAACAATTCTATAATAAACACAAACATGGTAATAAATTAATAGCTATTAACTTTATAAGGTAAATAATTAATATATGTTAATATTGAAAATTTTATTTAACAAAAAATATGTTTCATTTATATAATTTAATATACATTAAAAAGTAAAATTAAAAAATGTTATAATATAAATATGATAATGTAAAAATCATTTTTTAATTCTAGAAGAAATGTATTTGGATTAATATTTGAGATATTTGTAAAATAATCGATTTTAATTTGAATAGTGGAAATATCAATTTTTGTAAAACCATCACTTTTATTGGAATTAGTTGTTCTTAAAATGTCATTGTATATAAAAAATATATCTACTTATAATTTAAACTAATGAAATTAAAATTTTTATTTTCATCTTCTTAAATCAGTGATTGTAATTTTACAAACTGAAGTAATATTTTATGAAAACTATTCTACATATATATTTTTAAATTAAACTTAAATATGGGGAAATCAGATTTTCTCATATATTTTTTTATTAAATAATATTTTAAAAAATATAATATTATTAATAAGATTATAGTTAGTAGAATGGATAATTTAATTATATATATAAAAAATTTCTTTAAAACCACACTTTTCTTAAACGTAGGTTTTTTACAAGTTACATGGGCTAATGTTATGATTTATTTCCCTACACATATAATCTAAATGTGATAAAATTATCAATATAATTGACAGAATAATCCCCATGTGATTTAATATGTAAAATTTAATTTGCAGTAATTAAATTTAGATAGAATGTATTAATGTTAATTACCAAGATAGTGGTGAAACAATTATTTTAAAATTAATATTTTATTAATGTTATGTAATATATATCAAATAAATTAAAATTAATTTATTTAAATAATAAATAAAATATGATGAATGAATACATAAATAAATATATCAACACCCATTTAATTGGTAATAAATACTAAATAAGCTTTGGAACCAATAATGGTAAAAATTTAATTTTTATATAAAAACTATTTTTCGACAAAATTTTTGTTTAATATAAAAATTAAAAGTTATAAAATTTTTAAAATGAATTTTTTTAAATAGAATTAAAATGTTGTTCTTGAAAACTAATATTTGGTTCTGTACATTATTTTATATTTTCAATAAAAACATAACATCACATAATTAAAAACTAGTTACATAGTTTGAATATAGAAGGGTAAAATGTAAAAAATAATGTAAAATATCATAGAACATATTTAAAATATATTTTTGGATACATTTTTGAGCCTTTATTGACTCATATACAACGAAAATAAATTAATTTAAAGCCCAGGTTCATTAACCATGGAATAGTTTCATGGAATTATTAAAATATAATGTGTGTTTCAAAAAGATCAATATTCTTGTCTTATAAAAATGTGTTAACTTGAACTCTTTAAAACATACACATAACATTATAATTTACCTTTATCCTATAAAACCAAATTTTCCATTATTATTCCTCACACTCTCTCAATTCCTTGGATAAACAATGTTATCCTAATCTATTCTATTATATGTAGTTTTTGAAAAAATGATAAAGTCCCACAACATAAGTGTTCTCTCCTTATTAAGTTTCCCCAATAATATTACTCATAAAAATCGATTATATACTGTAGAGTCCTGAAAAATCAGCAATGGAGAATGAGCATCCATTTAATTCAAGAGAGGATTCTACCCAATTTCCCTTGAGGAATTGGGAAAATGTGGAGAATACTCAAAGGTTGGAAAAATATGGATCGGTCCGTGTATCGGTAAAATATTGATGGTACACGGCCGGTTTAGCAAGCCACCCCCTCCGTGGACTGGTTTAATTTGCAGAACAGAGGCGGGGACCCTCTATGGGAGCGAAGCAGGACGAGTACCCGGCCAGTCCACCATCACAAACCGCCCTAGTAGCTAGATGCGGTAAACGGCCCGGACCATGTACACCGTCGTTCGCGGAAGAGAGGCGGAGCCATGCACGGCAGTGAAGCTCCCCAAAACCGATTTGGTCACGAGTGAGGTGCATTCAATGCCCTGTGAGTTGCAGATTGACCAAGTCATCTGAAAACCTAGTTTTCGGTAATGCGCCTCCATAAAAGGTGCTACATAACCATAGATACATCTCTTTCCCCCCTCTATAAAAGGACATCAGGGGGAAGAAAGGGAATAGGAGATCAGACTCAGGTGGAATGATTTTGGAGGAAGGAGCTTAGGATTTCGCAAACAGTGAAGTTCCAATTCGTTACAGGTATGAAACTGGGAATGAATTAATAAGGAACCAAAAAATGCATAACAACTTGTTGAATCACGAACTTAAAATAATAAAAAAAGAAAACTGCGAGGCTAGGCCCCCTCCGCGGATTTACTCCCCATGGACCAGGGAGTCTATGCCCCTTTTTCAATCCCACGCACCGCATAGTACCCTCCTACGTGGGAAAAGCCCAGACCGACGAACCCTCGACTGACGTCGCCCCTGGTGGTCGCTGCTTGCGTGGACTCCCCTGCGTACCAACCTGGTAAGAGGGCCAAACCCTAAGCCCCATACCTTCCTGGCACATGGGATGCCTATCAATCCATGTACCACCCTGGTATGCCGACGGCCTCTCCAGCTGCATAACACCCCCTACGCGAAGGGAAGCAATCCTCATACACCCATGTGGCCCACCCACTCCATAGGTGTTCCAATTCCTTGAGTCAGATATAATCTTTTCAATCTGGCCTGATCCTTCACAATCCCCTCGTTGGCCTATTCATCGGCCTCAAGCCAAGGCCTTTATCGAAGCCACCAGATCCATATGATGTATCCTTCAGGCGTATCATCACACCAGTTTGAGTTCACATACCCATGGTAAGCGAGGAAAAATGGGTTGCTCTGGACCTTGAGCGGATTCCCAAAACTTTCTTGAGTTCACATACCCACGGTAGTGTAGGGTGCAATCCTGGGAGTCCCCTTTCTACCTATCCACTCGCCCAGATTGGGGGACCCCGCTTGCATATCCTTTTGATTCTAGTGGTGAGCACTTCTCCCCACTTTTGGGGGTGATTGGGCCTCCATCCTAGAGTATGTCCCAATATCTCATAGAAACCATCCAGGTGTAAGCCCCTAGTTCTTATTGAAGGAGGTAGTGCCTACACCCCTCCTTTCTTCGGTCCCAAATCCCTCTCCCATTTGGGTTTGTCACCTATTCGAGCCTCAATCTTGTATTAAGTGCCAATCACCATTTCCTATGGCTTCTAGCCATGCATTAGCCCCATTTTTCTTCCCAGGGACTCACCCTTCGCAACATGATCTTCAGGTCCCTACTGCATCTTGTTTCTCACACCGAGCATAACTCATGTGGGCTTAGAGTAAGCATCGACAATGACAACACCCCCATCCCGCATGATGTTAAATTGTATTTTGACATTCTGAACTACGAGGCCTTTGATCCATGTCAGGGAATGGTACGTAGGAAGCCTTACAAGGTTCGATCCCAACTGCCATTAGACCAAGGGACATCATTACATCGGCTCGCCGACACCCTCCGCCTGAACTACGTGGACTTTGATCCCTGTCTCCTGGGCGGGGTACATAGGAAGCCTCCCCGAGGTTCAATCCCAACAACCGGTCATTCCGACCCCCTTCATGTCGGTTCACCAACACTGTGGGCCACCTCAGAGTGTAATCCCTATACCACCTTGTTCTTCCTTGGGGTGTAAGACCCAACCCAAACCGAACTACGTGGATTCTGATTCCTCTATCGAGGATATGTAGGAAGCCCGTATCACGGGTTCGATCCAAAAGCTCAAGTCGTTATATATCCCCCCTGGATGATAATAAACTCTAGAGCACCCAGTTATGGGGCTTCAAAATAGTGTCGTCTCAATGAGTCTAGACTCCTCGAAGTCATTAATCTAATGAGGGGTAGTAAACCTCGGGCCTAAATGATTCTGAATCCCCGTGTTCAGCTGACCAATGTCAACAAGGAGAAATCCATGGATACTATTCTTGGGTATAGACCAAAGATTTGCGAACATATGAATACATATTAAATATATAATAGAGTCCCAGAACATGCAATAATTCCCCCTAAAAGGGAGTGATGAGGCTGAATTCCCATCCTCTCGACCAATTTGAGTTCTTAAGTGTCGCTGGCCAAATCACCTATCGAACGCCTGCCTTTGGAAAGCAGGTGCATGTGTCGCTGGATATGGAACCATTGGGCGTTTCAAGATGAAAACGGTGCACCTGATATGAGAGATTATTCAGAATCCAACCTTCTCTAATCAACTGTCTGGTAACACATGTTTTTCCACACAATCATCGTGAAACAAAAAATGGTGAACTCGACGTGAATCTTAAACCAAGCATGATAGATTTAACCTAATTCCACTTTGTGCACCTTTATAATCACATGGAGGGCCAATCAAGGTCATTAATTATGCATGGAATCATGAGATGATACTTTTACTGGTTTTCTGTTTGTATTTGATAAAATATTTTACAGTTAACACTCAGAACTCCCATGGATCCAATGGCATCATGGAGGAACTCACAGATGCGTACTTCGAACAACACAATGACCGAACATCCTCACCAATGAAGGACCCTATCACCTTCCCAGTGTCTTCAACTTTGGGTCCTAGACGCATTTTTTCGAGAGTACCACTTGAACGGTAATCTCCCGATGGTGGAGGTGGCCATGCACCCCATCCAATTTTCCAAGACCCGTCGCTCGCCTGCCCAGTAGCGACAGCGAAATCAGATCTAGACGGCTCTTGTTTACATCTCAAAAACATTTCGGAAGTCTATCCTCGGAACAAGACAATGCGTACCACCCTTACCTTAGGGAGACAGATGAGGTCGACACTGAGGACTTCATCCTCACTGAACGGTAGTTCCTCTCTAAGGCCCATCTTGGAATAGGTCGTCGTAGTTACACTGTAACTCAATATCCTCACGCTAAGGAGGATGTCACCCTGAGGATCCAGGCCCACGCTCCCTGAGCTCCAGCCCCTCGGACTACCTGACGAGGGCGGAAAACATACAACCAGGGACCAGTCATCACCCTTGTCCCTGAGGAGGAGCTCCCCTGCCTATTCACATAGACGTACAACAAGTAGGCACATAGACATATTAGCTCCTCCAAAGCCCGCCATCCAGACATGGCTGCATCATACGAGTAGGAACGCATCCCTGTCGACCTCCATCAAGCCCGTCACCCACACGGGATGACACCTACTCGGCAGGAACCTCTCCCTACCCAGGGTCATGAATCCCACCAACTAGATGTGGTGGCGACCCAGCGCCTGCAGGACCAGCTCCTAGCTGGTGCTTCTGATGCCTACCATCCCGATATAGCAGTGATCAACAAAGCTCGCTATCCAGATGTGGCGGAAATTAATAGGCAGACACGTCTCCCTGGAAACAAAGGCCACCGACTCCATATGGTGGGAAACCAACATATGCAGGGCCAGCTCCATACGGAAGCAATTAAAGTCCTCCATCCCAATGTGGTGAAAAACGGAGAGATAAACCTGCATATCCTGTCATAGGGGCAGACTTGTTCACCTGAACAGACACAGGAGAATTGTCAACAACCACTGACCACCGAAGGACCAGAGCAGGACATTCCTACTCCATTACTGTAATGGGCCTTCATACCCATTCCAGCCACAGATGCCTCACTGCATATCCTGAAAATGATAGAGGAGTAGGTATTGATCCCAGATCATATCTTGCAGACTTGTCAAAATGTAATTGCATCAATGACAACAACAAGGACTCAGGACTGTGAGCACGTCTCCCCAATTGAGGCGACTCATCTAAGATATGAGATAGCCGCCTCAGAGCAGATATACATCCATAATTCTTCCCCTGAGGGTCTTCAGCCATATTGTACGATAAAAGGGAAACCAGATCGAGTAGCTTCACTCATTCCAACTTGGGGACACCTGTCCATCACAGTGGATACTCCAAAGCAGGCATATATCACTGCTAAAAGTCAAGATGTTTGTCGGAATATCCCGGAAGCATCACAGGACCCAATTAGAAAGGGACCCAAAGGTGAAGGTTGTTATCAATAGCAGACAGTCCCTGCTGCCCACAAGAAAGTGCCCTGAACGCTCCAAAGGAAGCCATAAAATAAAGGACGGGTTCACGACTCTGCTCTGCTGGAATCTGGGGTTCCCAATACCTCTAAGCACATATTGAAGGCTCAAAAACCTACCCAACCATTACCATATTATGGGAGTTGTACTAGTGGTTGCGAATGTCCTCCCTACAATATCGCTACCAGCAAATCTGAAGGCCCTCCCCAGAGCATCCGCAAGGGCCTCCCCCACGGGAATATAACAATAGACCATCAGATCTTCTCTTTTGATGTGATTCACAGATGCCCTCCGTGTGACCAGAAGATCGAGCATCAATAAGTCCCTCAACTTGTTGTTGTCCACCCTGAAGGCCCTCCCTGGGGTATACACTGCAAACACTCTCCGTGCAGTGGGACCATAGATTATGATAGTATTCCTCGCTATTGTAGTCGCAACTGCAGACACCCTCCCCACAGTGAAGTCTCATCACAACAAGAAGACCCTCCCCTTTTCGTGGCCTACCCTGAAGGTCCTCCCCAGGGGTTATGTTGCATCGACACTCCGTGTAGACGGGCATCAGATCACGATGGTGGTCCTCACCATCCTGATAATGTAGGTCCTCCCTGTAGTGACGTCATGCAACGAGAAGGCACTTCCCTCATTGCGGTACATTCTGAAGGCCCTCCCCAGGGGGTACCCCACAGATATTATCCCTGTAGTTGTTGTTATAGTATTCCTCACCATCGCGGCAGTTGTGATGGTAGTCCTCGCCACCATGGCTGCCATTGCGAAGGTCCTCCCCACAATGTCCCCAAGCAATATGAAAGTCCTTCCCTTGTCGCAGTGTGTCTTGAAGGTCCTCCCCAGGATACACATAGAACGTCAAACCAAGATGGTCATCCTCACCATGATGGTAGGTGTTGCGAAGGCCCTCCCCGTAACAATGCTACGTATCCAGAAGGTCCTCCCCTCACTACTATATGCCATGGAGGTCCTCCCTAGGGTATGAACTACAAAATTCCTCTCCACAGTGAGGCGTCAAGTAGTAATGGTAGCCCTCTCCATTACAAAATAGATAGCGGAGTCCCTCAACACCTAGATGCTGATCAATGAGAAGGCCCTCCCCTCATTGTGCTAAATTCTGATGGCCCTCACCATGGTGTATCCCATAGATTCTCTCCCAGCGGTAGCTGTAATGGTAGTCCTCACCATTGCAGCCGACATTGTGAAGGTCCTCCCCATAGTGACATATCATATATACAGGAAGGTCCTCACCTGCCGAATCAAGCATAGCAAATCCCTCATATTCCGTGGCACTCGGAAGGATGAGATCGAGCATGTCAGATTCCTAGCTAGTCTCTAACGACACCCTTCTTCAATCAGGAGACGGTCCAGGGCCACATTCATATTTTGAACCAACTTAGAATCACCCACAGGATAATTCAATACCTACCGTCCCCACTTCCTATGACCACACTATCGGTAAGAATCTCAATTGGGATGACTGGGTAGAGGAATCACTAGAAGAGGAGTATGCTGACATGTCACACTAGTGGAAACGACTGGCCAGAGATGACGTAACGATTATGTTTTGGCCCACGACCACCTCTCAATTTGACATACCCAGAAAGTTTCCAGAAGAATGTGTGCCCGACATCCGCTCCAATATATGGACAACCATATACCCATTGAAATCAAGATTCCTTCCCTAAGATGGGTATATAGACTATGTTAAGACAATAGGAGACTTCCTACATCACATCGACCTGGAAGCTCTTCCTTCGGCACGACAACAACAACCCGAGAGGCGTAAAGGAAACATTGAGATAGCCTACCTCCGTGCACTACACCGGATGCACCACCTCATTGGCGACGCTCCGACGGGAGTCCATATCAGAGGATGGAGAGAACATGGAGATCTGAATTTCACTCCGCTCCCCGCCCAGAAGAACCTGTTCGGCATAATGTCTTGCAACGTCCTCACATCCATGTAGCAATCGAGTGGGGTCCCTATTAAGGAAAGGAGACACACCAAACAGATACATTCCGTGACTATGTCCCAGAAGCGTCAAGACTGAAGGGAACAATCCATTCAAGAGCTCCTCAATCAGGCTACCAAAAGCATACAACAGGCCTCTTGCCTATGAGAGGCAAATCAGTAGTCATTTCCTGCCTTTCAGAGGGGATTGATTCGTGGGTGAACTCGGCATCAAATCCAGTAAACCCCCGAATGGGGGAATGAATGATTAGGCAGGTATCAATAGCATCATCCACTGACGTAATCCAGGTTCAACCCTAGCCTGTAGGGCTGGGGGAATTTTTAACAACAAATTCCCCCATAAGACCAAAAAAAACGGTAAGAGACTCAACATCCAAGGAATGTATCCAACCCCAGCCCTCAGGGCTGGGGGAATTTTAACCACCTCAACAACGACCTCCCCCACGAGAATCAGTGTTCTCTAGCCTAGGGAGGGAAGCCAGGAGAGGAGGTTCCTGCCCTATTCCATCCTTTGAATCATTATCCCCTTCAAGAGGTAGGCGTACCATAAGGATGCATCAAAGAACTCTTCACGTCACCCTTCATCAAGGAGTCCAAAAACAATCCCGAAACAGGAAAGGGAAGACCAGTAAAAGTCATGAGAGATCCTTTTCATATTTGGACGATGACATCTCCTCAACCCCGTGATATGCATCCATCAACGACATAGAGGATAACCCCATGGGTGACACCAGAGATGATGAAAATCCGGATGGATCGGGAGACGATGGTTCCAGTTAGGTTGTGACTCAAAACGAACCACCAGGTGTGGACACCCGGAACCATATGGATGACCTAAATATGGTAACCCCTCCAGCTAACCCTCCTATGCTTACCCTGTAAGCTCCCAACAAGGATAAGAACAAAGGACTGATTACACATAACCCATCCCTTCTCTGGATAAAAATGAGCCACTTTCACTCGAAGAGTGATTCGATCGGCAGGAAGAGGAAATGAATGAATTAATGAGGCCTAATGCCGAGCTACTCCAGAGGAATCGTATTATTTAATGCGCTTCCCAAGAGGAGCTACACATTGAACTCCCAGTAAGTGCACCTCAAAGACCAATGTTTCCCCCGACAAACGAAGTGCGGTCTGTGATCCCACCCAATGAGGCGCTCGGTCTGTCCAACTACCTGAATATGGATCCGAATGAATACCAAGAATTCCCTCCACTCATGTAGCAACTGGAGCGAGTCCGTATAAATCCTCTGGAGGTGCCAGAAATGGAATATGCACCCTTGGTGACGGCCGAGCTGGATCCTCATGAAATATCTCAAGATACACCTGCCAAAGACCGGGACCAACAGGATGTAAATCAAGGTCTCGGCAACACCATCGAGGCACTGACATCTCGATTGGAATTAATGGATGGTCGACGCGTTCCAATTCAGCCAAGGATAAAGCCCTACCAAGATTGGGTGAGCAACCCGCCTCCTCCACCCAATTTTTGGAGCTCTATTTTCTCTATTTTCAATGGATCAGGTGATCCGAAACAACATTTGATTCACTATTCTTCTTATTGCGACCCTATGATGGGAACTCTAGAAAAACAATAACAAGGTAAACTCAGATGCTTTGTGTGGACCATGCAAGGATCTTCCTTCATCTGGTATACGAATTTTCGAGCTTAGTCAATAAATATCATGGAAGACTATCAGCAACAGTTCATGTTCCACTTCAGCTCAACGATGCCTAAAACAAAGGTCAGCAACCTCATGAATTTTAAACAAAGGGATAATGAGAGGGTCTCATATTTCGTCACTAGAAGGAAGGGTCTAACCTACTCTCTAAATAGGCCAATTCCCCAATATGAGATGCTGGAAATATGCATCGATAACCGTTGAGATGAGCTATGAACACCGCTCATACTAGTGGAGTGCACCACTGGCTACCACAATCTCTCTTCCATTTCCCAGAGAACTGATGACTCCCTACAGCGGACTAATCTGAAGTCCCAAATAGCCTCGCAGGCTCCTGCAAATAGAACAGTTATAGTTGAAGCATCCTCTTTCACGCTCAAGCTATCCCCTGCACCTACTCTACTGCTTATGAATCCAAAAAACATCAAGGGCCCCCTATGTATCAGCAGCTGCCTCTGCCCAATCGGGATAATCAGAGAGGATCGAAGCAGAACTAGTTTCAGGAATGAAGACACAATGTATAGTCATTCCGAGAAGGCCATGTCCATGGATACTTCATCACATCCATGAATTACAGTTTTCCCCACATCCTGTAACCATGGAAGCTCGAAGAAGTCGTCCGCGATGACCGGCCAGACTGTTGTCCCTTCCATAGAATGCTAGGGAACAATATTCGGAAATGCTTCATCTTCAAAGACCTCCTACAAAGGATGGTAGACTCTGGGTAGGTCGAGTTGGGACCACCCCCATCACATGTGACATATATTTCTACCACCGACACCGACAAAGGTGAGGGGTGGTAGGATGTCACCAGACAAAAGGGGCAGAAATTTGATGGCTATATGACTCGGAAGACTGTCAATCGAGCTCAGGGCGAACTCCGATCTCAATTACAGTAGCCAGTGTTGCCGCCAACATTCCCAAATGTTAGGAATCTTACAATATAGGCCTCACAACCCTCCATGAGATAGTCATCCAGGCGTAATCGAAAAGGGAGGATACAAGCGCAAAATTAGTAGTCCATAACGAGGATGAAGTTTGCATAGACATTGTCATATTTTATGCCCCCAATCTTGGTGCCACGGGCACCGACCCACCAAACGGCACCATCAGAGATAACCAACCAGGTTGATTTGTTAGAGGAAGGGGAACTAATATTTGGTTTCATCAATGTCGTCCATCTAATGGACTAGTTCCCTGATGAAGGTTATGGTTGTGAACCTGAGTTCCCAACACGAGGAGCCCGCAGGGGTAATCATAGAAACAGGTGATACTTGGGGAGGCACATTCGTGGTCAGAACCAACCCTATGGTTTTACCCCAGACTAGACCGTTAATATCATAGAAACCCATGGGAGATCCCTTCAACGGCTCAGTAAGAGAAAGAATATTTCTCCGCCTCCACAAGAAGCCACTCTGGCCCCGTCATTCTGATGTACCCATCAGAGGAGGAACAAGTTTCTAGCATCCTAGTGTGCAAAAACAGACCAGTCGGGCCAAGACCTTAGAACATGGGAACCCCGTCGACCTCTTACCCCATGACCTGTCCGTCCTCCTCACATACTCCATCTCCTAATGTTCCTGCAAAACTCTCCCACCAATGGAGAAGCGTCGGCCACTAGATCAGAAATACAATATCCTTAAGCATCTGGCGTCAGTACTAGGCAAAATGTCAATCCAAGATGCCCTGAGTTTGTCATAAGATATCAGGGAGGATCTTGTATAAGCCTTACTCAGCCCCTGGGTGTTTCAAGCCAAGGGAGCTGCCGCCGAGATTTACCGGACGGAGACTGGCCCAGCTGAGTGTAATGCGGTGATTTCCTTCACTAATTAGGATGAAGATTCCATCATGAAAGGACACATCAATCCACTATATGTGTCTGGTACATTAAATGATGTTGAGATACAGAAATTATTTATTGACAATGGCTCTGGAGTTAACCTCTTTCACCTACAGACACTTCGTATGTTAGGCTACAGTGAGGATGATCTAATACCCTCAGCCACAACACTGTTGGGTTACGAAAAGAGTGAACAGAAGCCAATGGGGAAAATCAAGCTAAGAACCCATTTTGGTAACCTTGTGGCCTACTCGGAATTCCATGTGGTCCGACAGAACACTGCCTTCAATGCCCTGCTGGGAAGGTCATGGCTCTATAAGCACATGGTCATTCCTTCATCCTACCACCAGTGTATTAAGTATTGCATAAATGGACAATGTGGGACATTGCACGCTGACAATTCCCCTTTAGATCTCTGTGAGTCACACTACATTGATGCCAGGTTTTATGAGAAAAAGAAGAAGAAGCCTTCGGTCAATGGTGTTGACTGGATACCTACTCCCAATGGTCTAGAAATGGTTCATGATGACCCCCTCGGGCAGATTGGTGGAGACTACTTACTTCCCATCAACCATGTTGAGAGTGGGGGGTTCAAGCCCGGAAACACACTCAGCTATCCTCATGAAGTCATCCAAAACAGTCGAGGGTGACAATGTAGAAACATCCACTAAACCTAAATTTGGGGGTGAATACTTGAGCGGGGATGCACATGATGCCCTACCTTCGGACTCCCAAGATCCCATGCTGGGAACTCTCCCTCCATCATATTAAGAAGATGGGAATGTGGGGGAAGAAGAGGAGGAAGATCTCATAGATACACCTCCCGCATTTGAGGAAGGTATCTCTACCACTATTGATGGTCTCAGGGAAATAAACATGGGTACCGAGGAAGACCTGAGGCCCACTCTCATTAGCACAGAAATTTCCCCTGAGTAGCATGAGGTATACACCTCTTTCCTGAAGCAGCATCATGATGTTTTTTCCTGGAATTACACAGAAATTCCAGGACTCGATCCCGAAGTGGCGACGCACCACTTAGCTCTGCCAAAAGACCACTGGTGCTATAAACAAGCCTCCAGAAGAATGCACCCCACACATGCGGCCAAAATAAAGGATTATGTCGATAATATTATTAAATCATTCTCTATTTGGGAGGTCTAATACCCCATTTGGAAAGCCAATATTGACATGGTCAAGAAAAATAATGGACAAATCTGTGTCTACATCGATTTCAGAGATCTCAATCGGCATTGCTCGAAAGTTGATTTTCCTGTCCTGATCACCGAATTATTAATCGACGCAATGTCCAGGTATGAGGCTCTCTCCTTCATGGATGGTTATTCTAGGTATAACCATATCTAGATTTCCCTAGATGATGAAGCAGATACTGCCTTCAGGGCCCCTCAAGGAGTATTCTATTACAGGGTCATGCCCTTTGGTCTCAAGAAAGCGGGCACCACATATCAACGTGTCATGCATCGTATCTTTAAACCATTCCTGGGGAGATTCATCGAATTCTATGTGGTTGACTTGGTGGTCAAATCAAACAGCACTCAGATCACATGTCAGACCATGAAATAATCTTAAACAAACTTCGACAACATAAATGATGATGAACCCCTTAAAATTCGCCTTCGGGGTTACCTGAGGGAAATTCCTTGTCTTCTTAGTATGCCATCATGGCATCAATGTCGACCCTTAAAAGACAAATGATATCCTTGGTTTACCACCTCACCACAATCTCGCTGAGTTTAGAGGATTCCAAGGGCACCTGGCCTACATTAGGCGGTTTATAGTAGACCTGGTGGGTAAATGTTTTCCCTTCACTTGGTTAATGAAAAAGGGGTTTACGTACCAATGGACAGATGATTTCTAAGAGGCATTGGATAGCCTAAAGAAGTACCTCACGAGCCCACTGGTGATCATGCCCCCGGTTGAAGGGATACCCCTTATCCTATACATGATGGCCCTCAAATGGTCACTAGGGGCCTTCCTTGCACAATAAAATGATGCCGGTAGTGAAAACAGTCTCTATTACCTCTGTCGAACCATGATCGACGTTGAAAATCGATACTCAAACATTGAGAAGAGTTGTTCGTCCTTGGTCTTCGCAGTTCAAAAAATTGTGACATTATCTACAGCATCATGATGTCCATTTGGTCTCACATAGTAACCCGCTCAAGTATATACTCAACCCCCCGATGCTGACCCGGAACCTATCTTGATGGGTAGTCATCCTGCAACAATTTGACATTTGGTTTGTGCCTTAGAAGCCCATCAAAGACCAAGGATTAGCAATTTTTCTGGTAGAGCACCCATCGATAGTGACCACCGCACCAGACATCAAGCTACCTGATGTAGACATCTTCTCGGTTCAAGAGGAGTTCCCAACATGGGAAATGTATTTCAATGGAGCAACTCAAAGCCCATCTGGGAATATGATGGAGGATCCCAAACATAACAAGGTGGGTCTGGGGATAATACTCGTGTCCCTAGAAAAGGAAATATTTCCATATTCCTTCCCCCTGTAAGAAGGATGTACAAACAGTGAGGCGGAGTATCAAGACCTCATTGCAGGCCTGGATCTCACGCTCCAAGAACTAGTATAACACGTTAAGGTAAAAGGTGACTCAAGACTAGTCATCAAGAATGTCAATGGTGACTATTCTATTAAAAAAGAGGAGCTGATTCCCCTGTTTGAACATGTCCGAGGGTTAATGGTAGAATTCTCTACAAAACCAACATTGACCTATATTCCCCGGTCTCAAAATGCTCAGGCCGATGCATTAGCTAATACGGAGACAACTTAGTAGGCCTAGACCGGGATGAAACAACTATCAGTATTGCTCATCGTCGAATGGTCTTGCCGTTTGTGCAGACTAAGACAGAAGAAATCAATGAAGATAGTCCTGTCCCTAAACTATATGCTCCTGCCACCGGTTAGATGACACCCATTGAAAACTAACTTCAATGGGGATAACTTCCATTAGATAGGGCTGAATGAGATCAAATACAGTTAAGGGCAATCAACTTTGTCCTATATTGCAGCGCGGGTTAGCAAGAGGTCCCCTACAAATGAGGCCTCGACGGAGTCCTACACAGATGCATTGATGGAGAAGAAACTACTTCCATAATGACTGAAGTGCATGCTAGAGTATGTGTAGCACATCAGCCGGGGTCTAAGATTTCCCATCAGGACCAAAGGCTTGGGTACTATTAGCCCACCATAGCACGAGATTGTGAGCACTTTACCGCAAAATGACACTCTTTCCAAATTCATGCTAACTTCATTCACCAACCCCCAGAGTAACTTCATCAGCCCAAGTACTCATGGACATTTTCCATCTGGGGAATGGACGTCATGGGACCATATCCTCCCACCACGGCCAAACAACAGAATTATTTCCACACACTAACTAACTTCTTTTCCAAATGGGCAGAATTTGTACACCTCAAGGAAGTCAGGGCAAGAAACATTGTCAGCTTTTTGAAAGCCAGTATCATCACCAGATTTGATGTCCCTCATACCATACTGACGGATAACGGCACCATTTTTTTCTTTTCTGAATTGGATAAACTATAACAACAATAGTTTGTCAAGGCTAACAACTCATCCCACTACCATGTAGTGGCCAACGGACATATAGAGTCTTTAAACAAGACCATGTACAAGATTCTCTATAAAATGGAGGAGAAAGATAAGAAATCATGGATGGATAAACTCTTTCATGCATTGTGGGGTTATCAAACCACAATCCACACCGCTACTCAGGATACTCCATACTCATTATTATACAGAACAGAATTAGTCCTACCCCTTGAGCTCCAATTTTCCTCGCTCCATGTTGCCATTTTTGATCAGTTATCCAACGATGAGAAATCGAAAAAATGGCTAGGTGAATTGGAACAAAAAGATTATAAGTAGTTTCACACATTGCACCATCTGTAAGTATATCAGAACCAGATTACACATGCATTCAATAAAAGGGTTCGTCTTCAGTCTTTCATGGAAGGAGAATTGGTGTTGGTCCCCCGGACCCCAATGTTACCCAGAAATAATCCTCCAAAACTGGAGCCCAAGTGGGAGAGACCATATGTTATTCAAAATGTCTTCGCCAATGAACCATATGCCCTTATCTCTATGGATGGGTAGTTCATTGCCGCTCTTATGATTGCGAGATTTCTGAAGAAGTATTCCACATGACCAAAAGCAGTTGTCGTCCGAGCTGTAGGACATTAAACTTCCATGCACCTGTCGTCTGAGCTGCAGGATGTTAAACTGCCAAGCACCAACGGTCCAATCTCTATGACCATAAACTAAGAGTATTTCGTCCTCACCGCACGAGGTTAAACTGTACGGATTTCAGATAACTACGTATGGCTTGATTCTTTCCCTTGCAGGATACGTAGCGATGCCAGGATTCTGTATCTTGGCCCAGCCATCCCCGAATAAAGATAAAATTACCTTTTCCCCCCCATGTATGGACCAAACCTGCATGGGGTGTATCCCCTTCTAAAGAACTATGTGAGGCTTGATTCCTTCCCTAACATGATACTTAGTGATGCCAGAATTCCACATCTTATCCCATCCACCTCTAATGAATATTAAAATCCTTTCTTCCCCCATGTACGGACCAGACCTCCATGGGGTGTATTCCTCGTCTTTATTGCACGACGTTAAACTTCATAGATAATAAAGATTAAAAATACACTTTCCCCCATGTACGGACCAGACCTGCATGGGGTGTATGATCATTTAATGAACTACGTACGGCTTGAATCATGCCCTCACATGATATGTAGTGATGCCAGAATTCAACATCCTGGCACAACCGCCCCAATTGAAGCTAAAAATTCTCCTTTCCCCCGTACGGACCAGACCCGCACGAGGTGTATCCCCAAAAAGAACTATGTATGGCTTGATTCATGCCCTCGAAGGATATGTTGCGACGCCGAGATCTTATCTCCTAGCCCAGCCGCCAATAATAGAAAATACAAGTATATGTACCATTCGTCCTCACCGCATGACATTAAACTACACGGAGTCCTCTTCTCACATCGTTTCATCCTCCTCCTCACCGTACGACGTTAAACTGCATGGACTGCATTGTGACCCACCCAAGATATACGGAGAAATGGAACGGGAGTACTCCTGGAACCTTTGTATAGCATCCCGTCTTTTTATAACATAAACTTTCATTACATTACACAAAACTGAGGATCTTTAAGGTTTAGTGTCTTGGAAACCAGGAACATAATACATGAAAACAACATAAAGAATTCTTCTTAAACACTTGAAAGGATTATCCTTAAGTTCATCCTAGGTTCATTACTGCATCTCATAACCTGGGGACATACATCAAAAGAAAGGGTGAGCAGAAGGCCCAGTAAGGGAAACAAGAGGAACATTTTACATGTGAACTTGATATACTTCAATAAGGACATGAAAAGAACTTTAAGGCATGAGAAAGAAATCATGAGGCATTTCATAATAAAAATAACATTTTTCATAACTTGAAGATGTGGCTACATCATTTAACATAGACAATTATGAACATATCACCAAGGTCCATCCCCAAGGGGTCATTTGAAAATTACCAAGGTTATTCACCAAGGTATCGTGAAAATTGTAATCTCTAGTGGTTACATCATTACCCAATTCATTGGAGCGCTATCAGGGAACACCCTTAAATTTTCCTTTATTATTATGTGAGCCAGATATATCATCATCAAACATTTCATAAATAACCCACATAGTATAAAATAAATGGGTTTCATTTCATAATCATATCGTTTTAAAAACTGCTTTAAAGACATGACCTTTACGTCACTTTAAAACCCACGAAAAGGGAAAGTGGGTCTCATGTATGTTAATCCAAAAATTTAAAATAGAAAATTTTGATATATATGTGAATACCCTTGTAGAAATAAGATATTTGAGTATTCAATTTATAACATAAAATAATTTTGAGAAAAGTGAGGGGCATTTTGAGACGAAAATCCTGCAGCATAACGGCTATGTTTTGGGGTTTTAGAAAACATTGAAAAGAGAGGGGACATGGGTCACCCACTCACAATTGATCCATAAAACAGTAGGGGGACAGAATAAGAAGGATATATGGACATGGTAATGAAGTTTGAAGGACATACCATTTGAAATGAAAAAACATGGAAGGAAGAAAAAAATTAGATTTCCCTTATGAAAATTCGGCAGCCTAACAGCGTCACTTAAACTTCAATAAAAATGAATTGACAAGATCAAATAGGGTATCTCATCATATGATCATAAGTGATCAGTATGATAGATATATAGATCATACCCCAACATAATAAAAAGGAACTTGAAAGACTTGACATGAAAATCGAACTTGAAAAATGAGAAGGGTGAAAGAATCCCTAAAAAATTTGGCAGTCTAACGACGTCTCTTAAACATTCATAAAATTAAATGATGAGAGTAATAGGGGATCTCTCATCATATAAAAATGAAAAGGGAAGTAAGAGGAATAGAAAAGAACATCCTATCACATAATAAAATGGAGCATAAAAGGAATGACATAAAAGAGATTACCTGAAAAGAAAGAGAGGGGTCAGATCCCTTACCTTAAAACGTGACTCTTGAAACTCAATGTTTTGGACCTTGAGGGCTTGGGGGAACCTTGGGAGGACTCCTTGGAAGGTAAGAAGACCAGAACTTCGTTGGGGGAGAGTTGGGAGTAAAAACTAAAGGAGGAAAGGGTGGGTATTTATAGGGAACGTGAGGGGACAAGGCATTAATGGCCAAGGGACACCTCACTAGTGGTTTTGGCAAAACCATGGGCTTTCCCATGGTATTTTCCCATGGTATTGGCCACTTGGGACACCTCATACCTTATCTTACTATTCATAAGTCGACCATATTGAATATATACTTAATAAATCATTTAATGATGTCATTAAACATCCGTAACTTAAAAACTATATTTTCACTATTCATCGAAAATTCAACATTCTCAGAATAATCTCAAAATTTCACCTTAACCAAAAATCAATGCTCTAATTTAAAAAATGAAATCCATTTTATAAAAATATTTTTCTAAATATTTTTAATTTAATTTTTAAATAAAAACACTATTCATCGAGAATTCATTTTTTTCAGCAAAAACCCCAAAAATAACATTAACATAATATCGATGCTCTGAGTTCAAAAATAAAGTCCTTTTTATAAAAATATTTTTCTAATTATTTTTAATTAAATTTTTAATTAAAAAACACTATTCATTGAAAAAACTAATACTTGACTAATAATTTATGAAACCGTTATTTACCCATTTTATTGAATCACATTACTTAATCTAGGTGCCTAAATTATATTAAAACTTTCTTTGAGTGAAATTACTAATCCATTTGGTCACATTACTAATCCTAAGCGTAAAATCACTATTCATAATTTACTATTCATCAAAAATTAAGTTGATCTTATTAGACTCCAAATTCCTTACCGAACACTTTTGTAGAAGACCATTTTTTGAAAATAATTACACATCATTAGTTATTTAGGGTTTACATAAATATTTTAAAATATCCTTTTTTCAAAATTCATCAATAAAATACATTCTAAAATTATCTGGACATTTGAAATTTCATGAACATCACTAAAGGAAGAAATATCAATTCATTCACCTGAAAGGATTACACAAGGAAGCTAGGGTCTCGTCACATAGCCCCTTATAACACCGGCATAATACCTAAGTGTAATGTGTGCTATGGTGAGAGAATCTGAGGGAGGATCAGATAACATTGCCCTAGTAGTAATCTCTACTAACTTGAACTTCTCCCGCAGGCGTTTCCGTTCAAGCTTGACACGCTGGAGTTCGGCTTGGGATTGGTCCAAAGCGAAGCCCACAGATGCTACCTCCTTCCCAAGATCTGATAAGTGGGCTTCATAAGGTTTGAGTCTACTGGATGAAGCCATCGACTCCTCTTTCTACATTAACCATTAACATATTATTAAATCAATAAGAGTAAGTTAATATACTACTCAAAAAGATTGGGTCGTTACACTTTGGATGCATCTTTTCCATACATCAGTCTCCATGACCAGGATAATTGTGGATCTTCATAATCATTCACATCCATCAGATGTGGAAAGTTATCGAATCATGGACACCTTTGAACGACTATGTATACCATGCCCTCAGCAGCTCTCCATATTGATAGCCCCCGGCCCATCTTCCAAAGGCCAAGTTTTCTCAGGCGATACTCTTCTTATCTCCGTACACTTACTGGCCTCAGAGCCCCCATATAATATCTCCCAATCCAAAAATTTATGGAGAGGTGGTTTACATGTTCACTCCCCTCTCACATCCAAACATTTCCAGGGTATCCCTACTTGGTTAGCCTATGTATCCGCCCGTGGTTCACATGACGATCTGCATCTAGAAACATCAGGCCAGGGCTGAGCTACTTTGACTAAATGGGAAATTGCGGTGAAGATGTTTCTTGTATGCTTGGACACAATTATCCCTATATATCGAACTATGTGCTATGAGCAATCCCGTATTTTCATAATCATCCATGGCCATCGGAAGTGGAAAGTAATCGACCCGTGGACACCTTTGTATGACTATGCATACCATGCCCTTAGTGGCTCTATATATGGATAGCCCATGGCCCGTCTACCAATGTAATGATTTTTCCTCAAGCGATACTCTTCCTAACTCATACGATTATCGACCTCAGATCCCCCATACCATATCTCCTGATCCGAGAAACCCCAGAGTTACAGTTTACACCCCCATTCTCTCACACTTGTTCAGAGTATACCAGATAATCCTAACTCAATTTCCCTCTAGGTGATTGTAGAAATAGTCACCCAATGGTCCAAAATCTATGACCGTTAAACTAAGAGTAATTTTTCCTTACCAAACGACGTTATAATGCATGGTGAAACGGTACACCCCATGCACAAGATACGTCAGTGCAGTGAACTATTTGAGTTTTAACAACAACAAGGGATGAATATCCTCGGCATGTCAAGATTTTTCTTTACCAAATGGAAGACTTCGAGGCCTGGAAAATAGCGGATCCTCATAATCATTCATGGCCATCCGAAGTGGAATGTCAAAAACCTATGTACACCTTTGCATGACTATGCATACTATTACCTCAGCGGCTCGGTATATTGATAGCCCATGGACCATCTACTAAAGGAAATATTTCCTCAGGCGATACTCTTCCTAGCCCCAAATGCTTACCGGCCGTAGAGCCCCCATATCATCTCTCCTAATCTAAGAAGCCCCATAACCACGATTTACACCATCATCCCCTCTCCATGTCTTGGACATTCCAAGTTATTCGATCCCAGTTACATTCTAATCCGTTGTGGCCTTTGCAACTACATCAATACCGCATGACGATTAAACCTGCACGAAACATGTCTTTGTCGCATGGTGTGAAGCTGCAAAGACCAAGAATTAAACATCCAGGGAAATGCCTCCAACTACAAGAATTTTCATGGATTTTAAAAAAAACACACACCTCGTCATTGTTGCACGACGTTAAACTACATAGTTTCTTTAATAATGCTCCCCGTCATTACCCCACGATGTTAAACTACACAAAAGCTATCTTTACTGCATGAAGTTAAACTACACGGAAGCTGTCTTTACCGCATTGCATTAAACTACATGGAAGCCGTCTATACAGCATGTCGTTAAACTGCACAGAAGTTATCCTTGCCGTATGACGTTAAACTGCACAGAAGTCGTCCTTACCGCATGAAGTTAAACTACACGGAATTTAAAATTCCCTCTATCCTCGTCGCGTGATGTTAAATTTAATGTATTTTGTAATAATAATAATTCCATTCGTCCTTGTCGCATGACGTTAAACTGAGTGGTCGAATTCTTCAAGGGTTCAATTAGAAATAGAGGTCTTCCTCTCTCCCTCAGTGCATGGGCTAGACCTGCACAAACCACCATCTCACACCAGTGTGATAAGGGATGAATTTACCCATTCCCATGAATTTTATCCTAGATGTTTCTCCTGCATTCAGTCACCCTTTTTTCATAATCCATAATCTGTAATCAAAAAGAGACGAACCCTTTTAAACCACCGCTGGTGGTCCCAAATCTCAACTTCCTTGATGTTTCTCGGCTATCAGGAGAATATTGACCTAAGGACACATTTGCATGAATATTCATACCATTCCCTCAACGGCTCTACATATTGATCACCCCTGGCTCGTCTATGAAAGGAAAGATTTCCTCAGGCAGTTCTTCTCTTTGTATGCCTCTAGGCCTCTAAGACCTCATATCCATCTCGGGATTAAGAAACCCTTTGAGCTATAGTTTACCAACCTATTTCACAACCCTACCTGAATATGTTAGAATGTCTCTGATGAGATTACTGAGAACCAGGAGAAGCCGTCCGATTTTAATGAATGTTCCAGCTGCATGACTTCAAACTGCACCAAGTCCAACCATCATTTACACTAACTAAATGTGTTGTACAAGGACCCTTCGTCCACATTCCTGATTCACGTAGATGTTCCCAAACCCTTTCATAAATCACATACCCTTTCCGAGCCACCCATGTTGGTTTTTAATAATTCATCAAGCCACCCCATGGTGGTTTCTATAATCTGTATTTACATGAAGTCCTCAGGCCATCAGAAATGGACAGTCATTAACATAAGAACACCTTTGCATGACTATGAATACAATTCCCTCAGCGGCTCTGCATATTGATTGCCCCATTCCCATCTAAAAAAGGAAATTCGTCTTTAGTTAATGCTTTCCTACTTCTGCACACCGATGTTGCTCCCATGCCTTTAGACATGCCCTGCATGTTGTTCAAATCTAAACATGTTCTCTCCACGTGCATCTGAAAGGTATTGAGACATATTTTAATAATGAAAACCTCATCAGGGCCCTCGCCCCACCATATCTGGTCAAAGCAGTTCGACCTAAAACATCTGTAATGATAGTCTTGTCATTGGGAAATTAAACCACTCACAAAAAGAGGCGCAAATCCCGTTAGGCCGAAAACCCGAAAAGGGTGACCTAAGAAAAATCTGGGCTATACCAGCTGGGTCCAGACTAAATAGGCCCAGGCTATAATTAGGGTATGGACGGAAAAAACGTTTGTGGGGGTCTTTCTATAAAACCCAAACAATAGTCAAACTATGCTCACTGGATCCCATGATCCAGGAAAAAATTAGAGATCATTTCTATTTTATCATTTTCCTGAATTAAAATTAATTCTGATTCGGTGAGTAGTTATTCATACAATTGTTATTCCGGTAACAATCAAATTTCACAGAAAGGATAGATTGACAGCAGGTTATATTCCATTTGGAAAAAAGGGAAGATGTCGACAAGCCGTAGTCTCTCCTTTTCCGAAAAAAGTGGTAAAATAGAACATACAGAAATAGCTCTGGAAATCACAAAGGAGCCTGAATTTCTTTCTCCATCAGATTGTCAACTGTGCGGACAAGGTTTTTGAAAGTTTTCTCCAGCATGAACTTCTCCCTAGCCTCAACTTCGGCCACCAAATGAGTATGCCTCATCGTCATTTGAAGATCATTGATCCCTTTCCTGGTAGATTCAAGGTCACCAGTCAGATATGACAACTAATACCTTAGAATCACTGGTTGAGCTTCGCATTCATGCAGCTCAGTAGATAGGGCGGTCGCCTGGTCTTGAGACCTTGCCTCTAGTGATATCAGCTGATGGAGCTTCATCAAAGCTTCCTCAAAATCTCGGGTTCTGCAAAAAGAGGCAGCGAGGTGAGCAAGTTTGTGTTCACTACGGAAACCTCCCCATGAGAAATGAAAACCTGGAAGGCGAGGAAATGAAGTTGTTGATCATCAAACCCACCTTACACCAAGCCTAGGGAGAGTTGATAAAGGGCTTCAGTTTTAGTCTCCATCTCAGCCATAGGAGTTTCAGCAACAATCTCACAAATCCTGGGCCATGACCACATTCACACTGCTCGGTGGTCCGCCATGACATGTGGATCTTTGGTATCCTCGTTAGATAACATAAGAATGAATTCTTGCATTGCGGCCAGTGTAGACATGTGCACACTAGGAGATGGTCCTGAAACTGGAGGGTCAGAAGCCTCTAGCCCTGGTTCGAGCTTTGGAGTTGAGCTGGTAAGTCCTTCATCGACCAGTGATGCTTTAGTAATTACATCACCGGCATCCAAAGTCACGGGATCATATTCATTTATATCCAAAATGATTGGATCTGTCTGAAATTTGGTCGCAGAGGGGTCGACAGAGGAAGATCCCCTAAGCTGCTTCAACCTGCGAGCCATCAATCAGTCCTCCCTCAAAGTCAACGAGGAAGGTGCGTTAAAAACAGCAGCCTTAGTAACCCCTGATTTGGGAAATTTACAGATATCCTTCCCCAATATCCCATCTAGATAATTCTTTATCAGCATTCTCGCATACTCCAGTGATAGTATGACAGTCGCTCCTATGTTAGGCAAGGGAATCCTTGTGCCAGATCCCTGCCACATCAACATCAACCACTATTGACGGAGAATGGTCAGATGTAGTCCTCAAGACTGAGGATCGGAAGGGAAAGCTGGAGTTTCATGAATCCAAACTGGAAAGAAAAACAATATGGGACGTATAACTCACCCAGAGAAACCCCATCAATTCGCGCGGATAAAAACCCATCTCCCAGTGAAATCATGTAAGAACTCTCTTCAAAGATCCCCCTATGGTCGTCAACCACGACGTCGGGAGGAGTGGGGTAGGGAGAGAAAGAAAACTGAGAAAAGTCACTCAGAAGCTTGACAACCTAATCAGAGCAGAGGGACTTCAGGCAAACTTGATCTATATCAATGAGGGTAGGCCGAAGGGTAGGAATCAAGATGAATGTGTCATGAAGAAACTCATAACAGTGAAAATGGTCCACTACCTAGCCATATAAGAATTGAGATGGCCCACTCAGATTATAGGGTGACCCGCCCTCCTTCATGTGGCTCAGTAACTCATAACTACGAGCCAATGTGGGCACAGCCAGATTCACTAGGTGACCTCATGCAAGTTTAGCTGCCATCATAAACGTGCAAGCCTTGACACCTTGGTTGATATACCGAGTTGGGAATAGACACCCACTCAAAAACATGGTGAAAAGACAATATGGCCTGAGCATAGGTGGCACACCGGGGCACACCTCATAACCCCATGAAATATAGTCACCCGCCTCTTGAACCGCCCAGTAGGAACCTGGGATAGTCCGTGATTGTTGAGAAGGATGAGTCCCGGGGCGCTTGATCTTCGGCACAGGATAAGTGGTCTTCAGAAATAACCCTATCCATGTTCTATAGGGAATAAGAGAGGAGGAGCGCAAGGGCTGACCCATTGACCGCTCTGCCATAACAAGAAGAACCCTCGCCAACGAAGGCACCTGTTTGACATCGTCCCATGCTTCAGGAGTGGACAGAAACTTGTCACACATCTCACCAATGATCGTAAGTTCTCCTAGTTGGTAGATTTCCCAAAACTAATACCAACTTCGCCGTGGGAAAGGTGGAAAGTGTTAGTGCTCGAAAACTAGCGACTGAGCAAGTCAGGCTGGATCGAAGATGGTGGGTAAAAAACAAATTGGGAAGCCCACACTATCGAGTACAGATTTACCGCTTCCAATGACATGGGAAATTCTCAGCAATTGAAATGGACACATAAGGCCAAGGCCCAGTCATTTGAGAAAATCCCACCAGACTGAAGATCCGACCTAGGGATCCATCCCAGGTTAGGATCCACTCGGGAAAGGTTGATCAAGGTGGGATAACTCTTGAGTATGACATCTCAAGTGAATTCCTGAGGGTAATGATCACTTTGAGTCCAAAGAGAGCCTCTCAAAATAAAAGTGTCTTTTGGGTCGTGAGTAAGGTGAATTCAATGCCCCGCAAGTTTCGGATTGACCAAGTCATCCGTAAACCTGGTTTTTGGTAATGGGCCACCGCAAAAGGTGTCACAAAATAGCAGATACATCTCTTTCACCACTCTATAAAATGACATCAAGGGGAAGAAAGGGAAGAGGAGATCAGACTTAGGTGGAAGGATTTCAGAGGAAGGATCTTAGGATTTCGTAAACTGTGAAGTTCCAATTCACGACAAGTATGAAGCTGGAAATGAAATAATATGTAATCAAAAAACTCATAACAACTTGGTAAACTGTGAAGTTAAAATAATAAAAAAAGAAGACTGTGAAGCCAGGCCCCCTCCGCAGATGTACTCCCCATAGCCTAGGGAGTCTATGCCCCTTTTTCGATCCTATGCACTAAGTAGCACCCTCCTATGCCGGTGAAGCCCTGACCGACGAACCCCCGACTGGCATTGCCCCTAGCCACTGCTGCTTGCGTGTACTCCCACGCGTACCAACCTGGTACGCGGGCAGGACCTGAAGCTTCATACCGCCCTGGGACGTAGGATGCCTATCAGTTCGCGTACCACCCTGGTACACGGATGGCCTCTTCAGCCGCGTAGCACCCCCTAAGACAAGGGCACCACTCATCATATACCCATCTGGCCCGCCAAATCCTTCGGTGTTCCCATTCCTTGAGTTAGATAAAATCCTTCCAATCCAGCCTGATCCTTCACAATCCTATCATTATCCTATTCACCGGCCTCAAGCCAAGGCCTTTACCGATGCCACTGGATCCGTATGATGTAACTTTTAGGTGTATCAAAGCACCTATTTGAATTCACATACCCATGGTAGGCAAGGACAACGGGGTTCCTCCGTCCCTTGAGTGGGTTCCCGAAACATTCCTGGGTTTACAGACCCATGGTAGTGTAGGGTCCGAGCCTAGGAGTCCATTTTCAGCCTCTCTAGTCACCAGGATTGGGGGACCCTACTTGTGTTTCCTTTCGACGCAAGCAGTGAGAAGTTCTCCCCTCTTCTAGGAGTGACCGGGCCTCCATCCTAGAGTATGTCCCAATCTCTTAGGGAAACCATCTTAGTGTAAGACCCTAGTTCTTATTGTAGGAGGTGGTGCCTACACCCCTCCTTTCTTCGGCCCATAATCCCTCTCCCATTGGGTTTTGTCACCAATTCGGGCCTCCATCCATGAGTAAGTCCCAATATCCATTTCCCCAGGGTGTTATCCATCTGTAAGCCCCATTTCGTTTCCCACGAACGAACCCTTCACGGCGCAATTTTCAGGTCCCTGCTAGCTCTTGTTTCTCACACCGATCATGACTCACGTTGGATTAGAGTAAGCATCAACCATTAAAATACCCCAATCCCTTGTTATGTTAAACTATATTTCTCCATTCTGAACTACAAGGTCTTTGATCCCTATCAAGGCATGGTACGTAGGAAGCCATACGAGGTTCAATCCCAACTCTCATCAGACCAAGGTCCATCTTCATGTCGGCACGCTCACACTCTCTTCCTGAACTACGTGGACTTTGATCCCTGTCTCCTTGGCGGGGTACGTAGGAAGCCTTATCGAGGTTCAATCCCATCAACAAGTCATTCTGACCCCCTTCATGCCAGTTCACCAACACCATGGGTCACCTCAAAGTGTTTTACTCATACCACCGTGGGATTCCTCGGGGTGTAAGCCCCAACCTAAACCAAACTATGTGGATTGTGATTCCTCTCATGAGGATATGTAGGAAGCCTGTATCACAGGTTTGATCAAAATTATCAAGTCGTTATCTATCTCCGTGGATGACAATAAACTCTTGAGTTCCCAGTTATGGGGCTTCAAACCAGTGCCATCTCAAGGAGTCCAAACTCCTCGGAGTCATTAATCCAATGAGGTATGGTAAACCTCAGGCCTAAATGATTACGAATCCCTGTGTTCAACAGACCATTTCCATCAAGGAGTAATCTTTGGATACTATTCTTGGGTATAAACCAATGATTCTCAAACATATGAATACGTCTTAAATCTATAAGAGAGTCCTAAAACAGGAAATAATTCCCCCCAAACAGGTGCGATGAGCCCGACTTCCATTCCTCTCGACCAAATTGAGTTCTTAAGTGTCACTGGCCTAATCATCTAGCGAACGCCTGCCTTTGGAAAGTAGTTCCAAGTGTCAGTGGATATGGAACCGTTGGGTGTTGCAAGACGAAAACGGTGAACCTGATATGAGAGATTAAGAAGAATCGAACCTTTTCTAATCAACCGTCGGGTAGCGCATGTTTTTCCACACCATCATCTCAAAACAAAAAATATTGAACCTGACTTGAATATTTAACCAAGCAGGATAGATTTAGACTAATTCCACTATGTTCCCCCTTATAATCACAAGGAGGGCCAAGAAAGTTCATTAATTATGCATGGGATCATGAGATGATGCTTTTATGGGTTTGTTGTTTGTATTTATTAAAATATTTTACAGGTACCACTCAGAACTCCCTTCGATCCAATGTCATCATGGCGGAACAGATATATGCATACTTCAAACAATTAAATCACCAGAAATCCTCACCAATGAAGGACGCTATCACCTACCCAGCGTCTTCAACTCTAGTTCTCAGATGCATTGATCTGAGAGTACCACTTGAATTGTACTCTCCCGCTGGTGGAGGCGGCCATGCACGCCCTCCAATCTGCAAAGACCCACCGGTCGCCTGCCCAGCAGCGGCCACAAATGTAGATCCAGATGGCTTCTATTGCCATCTCAAACTGTTTCGGTAGTCTATCCTCAGAACGAGACAATGCGTACCTCCCTTACCTTAGGGAGGAAGATGAGGTCGACCCTGAGGACTTCATGCTCACTGAACGGGGGTTCCGCTCTAAGGCCCCAGCCGGAAGATGTCGTCACAGTTACACCGCAACTCAATATCCTTACGCTAAGGAGTATTTTAGCCCGAGGATCTTGGCCCATTCTCCTCGAGCTCCAGCCCCTTGGACCGCCCGACGAGGGAAAAAAACGTACAACTAGGGATCGGTCAACACCCTTGTCCCTGAGGAGGAGATCCACTGCCCAGTCATGGAGACATATTGCGAGCAATAACATACACATGTATGCTCCTACAAATCCCACCATCCAAACATGGGGACATCATACGAGCAGGAACGCATCTTCTCCATGCTCCATCAAGCCCGTCACCCACACGGGACGGCACCTACCCGGCGGGCACTCTCCCTGCCCAGGGTCATGAAGCCCACCATCCAGACGTGGTGGAGACCCAGCGCTTGTAGGAGCATCTCCTAGCAGGTTCTCATAATGCCTACCATCCCAATATAGTGGAGATAAACAAAGCCCGCCATCTAGATGTGGCAGAAATTAATAGGCAGGAAAGTCTCCCTTCCAACAAATGCCACTCACTCGATACGGTGGGAAACACACATATGGAGGGCCAGCTCCTTGCGGATGCAAGTAAAGTCTACCATCCATATGTGGCATCAAACAGATTGATAAAGAGTCATATCCCAGCACATGGGCAGACTCGTTCACCTACCCCGACACAAGAGAATTGTCAGTACCCACTGACCACTGAAGGACCAGAGCAGGATATTCCTACTATGATAACGTAATGGGCCCTCATACCCGTTCCAGCCAAAGATGTATCTCTGCATATCCTGGAAATGATGGAGGAGTAGGTATCGATCCCAGATCATATTTGGCAGACTTGCTGAAATGTAATTGCATCCGCGACAACATCAAGGAATCAGTTCTCTGAGCCTGTATCCCCAATTGAGGCGACTCATATAAGTGATGAGATAGCCGCTTTAGAGTAGATCTCCATCCCTGCTTCTGCCCAAGAGGGTCATTGGCCATATTCCGCGATACAAGGGAAACCAGATTGAGCAGCTTCACTCATTACAACTAGGGGACACCCGTCCATCACAGTGGATGCTCCAAAGCAGGAATATATACCTGTAAAAAGTCAATATGTTCATTGGAATATCCTGGTAGCATCACGGGACCCAATTAGAAAGGGACACAATGGTGAAGGTCGTTATCAATAGCAGACGGTCCCTGCTACCCATAAGAAAGTGCCCCGAAAGCGCCAAGGGCAGCCGAAAAATAAAGAGAGGGTTCACGATTCCGCTCTGCTGTAAGCTGGGGTTACCAATGCCTCTAATCACATATCGAAGGCTCAAAAACCTGCCCACCCATTAACATATTATGGGAGTGGCAGTAGTAGTTGTGAAGGTCCTACCCGCAATATCACTACTAGATACTCTGAAGGTCCTCCCCATATCATCCATGAGGCCCTATCACATGGACATATAACGATTGATCACGAGAGCTTCTCTTATGATGCGAGTCACGAAATCCCTCCTCATGACCAGAAGATCAAGCAGCAAGAGGGCCCTCCACTTGATGAGGTCCACCCTAAAGGTCCTCCCCGGGGTATACATTGCAAACACTCTCCGTGCAGTGGGACCACGGATTATGATAGTAGTCCCCACTATCGTAGTTGCAACTGTGTATACCCTCCCCACAATGACATCTCATCCTGACTAGAAGGCCCTCCCCTTGTTGTGGCCTACCCTGAAGGTCCTCCCTAGGGGATACGTTGCAACGACACTCCACCCAACCAAGCATCAGATCACAATGGTAGTCCTCACCCCCCTTATAACGGAGGTCCTCCCCATAGAGACGTCAAGCAACGAGAAGGCCCTCCCCACATTATGGTACATTTTGAAGGCCCTCCCCATGGTTTACCCTGTAGATATTCTCCCTGAGGCAGATGTGATGGTAGTCCTCGCCATTATGGCAACTGTGATAGTAGTCCTCGCCACCACGGCCACCATTGCGATGTTCCTCCTCGCAATGACCCCATGCAATAAGAAAGTCATCCCCTTGTCGTAGTGTTTCTCGAACGTCCTCCCTAGGATACACATCGAACGTCAAACCATGATGGTATTCCCCACCATGATGTCAGTTGTTGCGAAGGCCCTCCCTGTAACAACGCTACGTGGCCAGAAGGTCCTCCCCTCACTGCGGTATGCCTTGGAGGTCCTCCCCCGGGTATGCACTGAAAAAGTCCCCTATATAGTGAGGCATCAAGTAGTAATGGTAGCCCTCACCATTACAACAGGGATAACAGAGGCCCTCCCCACCTAGATTTCGATCAACGAGAAGGACCTCCCCTCATTGTGGTACATTCTGAAGGCCCTCCCTAGGGTGTACCCCACCGTTTCTCTCACTACGGCGGCTGTAATGGTAGTCCTCTCCATTGCGACCGCCATTACGAAGGTCCTCCCCATAGTGACATATCATATCGACAGGAAGGTCCTCCCCAGCCGAATCATGCACAAAAAATCCCTCATATTCCGAGGCACTTAGAAGGATGGGATCGAGCATGTCAGATTCCCAGCTAGTTGCTAACGACACCCTTCTTAAATCCGGAGACGGTCCGGGGCCACATTAATCTTCTAAACCACCTCAGAATCACCCACATGATAATTCAATACCTACCGGCCCCACTGCCTCTGACCACACTATCCGTAAGCATCTCAATTGGGCTAACTAGGTAGAGGAATCACTAGAATAAGATTATACCGACATGTAACTGAGGAATCGACTGGCCTGAGATGACGTACCGGTTATGTTTTGGCCCACGACCACCTCTCAATTTGACATACCAAGAAATATGCCAGAAGAATGTGTGCACGAAATCCACTCCAATATATGGAAAACCTTTTTTCATCTAATATCAAGCTTCCTTCCGTAAGATGGGTATGTAGACCATGTCAAGACAATCGGATACCTCTTGCGTCACATCTACTTGGAAGCTCTTCCTTCGGTGTGGCAACAGCGACCCGAGAGGCGTAAAGGAAACATTGAGATAGCCTACCTCTGTGCACTGCACCAACTGCGCCGCCTCATTGGAGATGCTCCGACATGATTCCATATTAGATGATGGGGAGAACATGGAGCTCTGCATTTCACTCTGCTCCCCACCCAAGAGAACCTGTTCAGCTTGATGTCTTGCAACATCGTCACATCAAGGGAGCAATCTAGTGGGGTCCATTTTTTAGGAAAGGAGACACACTCAATAGAGACAAGCCTTGAGTAAGTCCCGGAATCGTCAGGCCTGAGGGGAACAATCCATTCAAGTGCTCTTGAATCAGGCCACCGAAATCATACACCATGCCTCTCGCCTAAGAGCGACTAATCAGTGGTCATTGCCTGCCTCCCCGGAGGGGATTGATTCACAGTTGAACTCGGCATCAAATCCAATTCATCCCCAAATGGGGGACACGCTTGATTAGGAAGGTTGCGCTAGCAGCAACCCCAACCATAATCCAGGGTCAACCCCATCCTGCAAGTCTGGGCGCATTTTTAACAATAAATGCCTCCATAAGAAAATAAAAAGGAGAAGAGACTCAACGTCCAAGGAACGGAGCCAACCCTAGCCCTCAGGGATGGGAGGCATTTTTACCACCTCAAAAAGACCTCCCCCCATGAGAATCAGTGTTCTCTCACGTAGGGAGGATAGCCAAGATAGGAGTTTCTTACCCTATCCCATCCTTTGAATCATCATCCCCTTCTAGAGGGAGGCATACTGTAAGGACGCATCAAAGAACTCTCCACGTCACCCATCATCAAGGAGTCCAAAAGCAATCCTGGGATAGGATAGGGAAGACCAGTACAAGGCACGAGAGATCCTCTTCCTATTTGGAAGATGAAATCTCCTCCACCCCGCGATATGCATCCATCAATTCCATAGAGGTTAACCCCATGGGTGACACCAGAGATGATGCAAATCTGGATGGATCGGGAGACGATGGTTCCAGTTAGGCTGTGACTCACAACGAACCACCAGGTGTGCACACCTGGAACTAGAGGGCCACCCTAAATATGGTCGCCCCTCTAGTTAACCCTCATCTGCTTACCCTGTAAGCTCCCAAAAATCATAAGAACAATGGAATGGTTACCCTTAACCTGTCCCCATATCTCGATAAAAACGAGCCACTTACGCTCGAAGAGAGGTTCGCTTGGCAGGAAGAGGAAGTGAAAGAATTGAGGTAGATTAACGTCGAACTACTCCAGAGGAACTGTCCTATTGAAAGAACTTCCCAATAAGAGCCACACCTTGCACTCCCAATAAGTGCACCTCAAAGACCAAGGTTTTCCCTGACAAACGAAGCATGGTTAGGGCTCACGCCCAATGAGGCGCCCGACCCGTCCAAATACCTGAATATGGATCCGGATGAATACCAAGACTTCCCTCCACTCAGGAATCAACTAGAGCGAGTGCATATGAACCCTCTGAAGGTTCCACAAACGGCATAAGCACCCTTGGTGCCGGCCAAGCTGGATCCTCAAGCAATGCCTTGGGATACACCTGCCCAAGACTGGGCCCAACAGGATGTACATCAGGGTATTTCCAACACCATCGAGGCACTAACAGCTCGATTGGAAGCAATGGAAGGTCGACGCACTCCGATACAGCCAGAGAGAAAGCCCTACCCAGATTGGATAAAAAAACGCCTCCTCCACCTAATTTTGGGAGCCATGTTTTCACAATTTTCAATGGATCAGGTGATTCAGAACAACATTTGATGCACTACGCGTCTTATTGCGACCCTAGGATGGGAAATCCGGAACAACAAGAACCAGTGAAACTCAGATGCTTCGTGCGGACCTTGCAAGGATCTTCCTTTGTCCTGTATATGAATCTGCCAGCTCAGTCAATATAAAGCTGGGAAGACCATCAACAGCAGTTCCTATTCCAATTTAGCTCAACACTGCCAAAAACAACGCTCAGCGACCTCATGAATTGCAAATAGAGGGAGAACAAGGGGGTCTCAGATTTCATCGACAGATGGAAGGGTCTGACCTACTCTCTGAATAGGCCAATTCTACAAGATAAGATGTTGTCCATATGCATTGATAACCTTCGAGATGAGCTGTGAGCACCGCTCATAGTAGTGGAGTGCACCACTGGCTTCTGCAATATCTTTTCCATTGCCCAGATAATTGAATACTCCCTGTAGCGGACTAATCTGAAGTCCTGAATAGCCTCACATGCTCCTGCAAAGAAAACATTTAGAGCTGAAGCATCCTTTGTCATGCTCAATCCAGCCCCTACTCGTACTCCACCGCTTAGGCCTTCACCAAATCATCAACGACCCCCTATGTATCAGTGGCCACCTCCGCCCAAGAGGGATGATCAGAGAGGATAGAAGCAGAACCAGTTCAAGGAATGAAGACACAAAGTATACTCATTCTAAGAGGACCAAGTCTACGGCTACTTCATCACCACCATGAATTGAAATTTGTTCCACCTCCCGAAACCAAGGAGGCCCAAAGAAGTCGGCCGTGATGACATGCCCGACTACCATCCCTACCTTCGAATTCTGGGGCATAATATTTGGGAATGTTTCATCATCAAAGACCTCCTACAAAGGATGGTAGTCTCTGGGTAGGTCGAGTTGGGACAACCCCCAACACATGTGTTGTGTATTTCTACCACCGACTCCGACAAAGTGGAGGGGTGGCAGGAAGTCACCAGCAAGAAGGGGCAGAAATTTGATGGCTGGGTGACTCAGAAGACTATCAATCGAGATCAGGGCATACTCCGATCTCAATTACAGCAGCCAGTGTTGCCGCCAACAGCCCCTAATACCGCACAGCCGGCAATATCGCCTTCATAACCCTCCACGAGTTGGTCATCCAGGAGTAATCAAAAATAGAGGAGACAAGCGCAAGATGAGTAGCCCACAACGAGTCTGAATTTATCCCCAATACTGTCAGATTATATGCCCCCAAGCTTGGCGCCATGGGAACCGACCCACCAAACGACGCCATCAGAGACAACCGACCTGGTTGGTTTGTCACAGGACTAGGAACTAATCATTGGTTCCATCAACATCATCCATCTAATGGAGTCATTACCAGACGATGGGTATGGTTATGAACCCGAGTTCCCAACATGAGGAGCCAAGAGGGGGAATCGTAGAAGTAGGGGATACCGAGGGAGGTGCAATCGCGGCTGGAACCAACCCTCTGGGTTTACCCTGGCCCAGACCGTTAATGTCATAGAAACCCATCGGAGAGCCTTAAATGGAGTCATCAAGAGAAATAATATCTACCCACCTCCACAAGCAGCCACTCTGCCCCCGTAATTCTGCAGTACCCATCAGTGGAGGAACAAGTGTCTAGCCATTTAGTGCACACAAACAGACCGGTCATGCCGAGAACCCAGAATGTGGGAACACCGTCGACCTCTGACCCCACGGCCGGTCCCTCATCGTCACATACTCCATCTCTTAATGTTCCTACTAAAACTCTCCCACCAACAGAGAAGCGTCGGCTGCAGGATTAGAAATATGATATCCTTAAGCAGCTGGCATTAGTACCATCCCAAATATAAATCTTGGATGCCCTGAGTTTTTCAGAAGATCTCAGGGAGGCGCTTGTAGAAGCCTTACTCTGCCCCGAGGAGTTTCAAACTGAGGTAGCCGTCACCAAGATTTACCAGACAGAGACTAGCCCGGCTTATTGAAATGCGTTGATTTCATTCACCGGTCAGGATGAAGAAGTCATCATGCAAGGACACATAAAACCACTATATGTGTCTGGTACATTAAATGATGTCGAGATACGGAAATTATTTATTGAAAACAGCTCTGGAGTTAACCTCCATCCCCTACGGACATTTCATAAGTTGGATTACAGTGAGGATGATCTAATAACCTCAGCCACAACTCTATTGGGTTACAACAAGAACGAACAGAATTTAATGGGACAAATCAATCTAAAAACCCATTTTGGTGACCTTGTGGCCTACCTAGAATTCCTGGTGGTCCAGCAGAACACAACATTCAATGCCCTGCTGGGAAGGACAAGGCTCCATAAGCACATGGAAATTCCTTCATCCTACCACCAGTGTATTAAGTATTACGTCAATGGACAAAGTGGGACATTGCACACTGGAAAGGCCCCTTTCGAGCTCTCTAAGTCACACTACATTGATGCTGGGTTTTTTGAACAAAAGAAGAAGAAGCCTTCAGTCGATGGTGTTGACTGGATCCCTACTCCATATAGTATGGAAATGGTTCCTGATGACCCCCTCGGGCAGCTTGGCGGAGACTACATACTACACATCAACCATGTTGAGAGTGGGGGTTCAACCCCAGACACCCAATCAGTTGTCCTCATGACATCATCCATAACGGCCGAGCGTGACAATGCGGAAATTTCCACTAACCCTCAATTTGTGGGTGAATACATGAGCGGGGACGCCCATGATGCTTCACCTTTGGACTCCCATGATCTCGTGCCGGGTACTCTCCCCCTGTGGGATCAAAAAGATGAGAATTTGGGGGATGAACAGGAGGAAGATCTCATGTATGCACCTCCCATATTTGAGGAAGGTATCTCCACCACTTTGGACAAGCTCAGGGAAACAAACATGGGTACTGGGGAAGACTATAGGCCCACTCTCATTAGTATTGCAATGTTGCCCGAGGATCACGAGTTATATAACTTTTTCCTGAAGCATCATCAAGATGTTTTTTCCTGTAATTACACAAAAATGTCGGGACTCGATCCCGAAGTGGCGACGCACCACTTAGGTCATCCAGAAGACCACCAAGGCTATAAACAAGATTCTAGAAAAACACACCCCACACATGCAGCCAAAATTGAGGCTAAAGTCAATAAGATTATTAATACAGGCTTGATTCTAGAGTTCTAATACCCCATCTGGATAGCCAACATTGTCCCTATCAAGAAAAAGAATGAACAAATCCACATCTACATAAATTTTAGAGATCTCAATCAGCATTTCCCAAAAGATGATTTCTCAGTACCGATCACCGAATTATTAATCAACGCAACAGCCGGGTATGAGGCTCTCTCTTTCATGCACGATTATTCTGGGTATGATCAAATCTGGATGGCCTGAGAAGACGAAGAAGATACTGCCTTCAAGTCCCCTCAAGGAGTATTCTGTTACAGGTTCATTCCCTTTGGAGTCAAGAATGCAGATGCCACATATCAACATACCATGCATCGTATCTTTAAACCATTCCTGGGAAGATTTATTGAAGGCCATGTGGATGACTTGGTGGTCAAATCAAGATAGAACTCAGATCACCTGTCAGACCATGAAACCATCTTCAAAAAACTTTAACAACAAAGCCTGAAGATGAACCCCTTGAAATGCGCCATTGGGGTTACCTCAAGGAAATTCCATGGCTTCGTCGTACACCATCGTGGCATCGTAGTAGACCCTGAAAAGACAAAGAATATCTTTGGTTTACCACCTACCCACAATATCACTGAGTTGAGAGGATTCCAAGGGAACCTGGCTTAAATAAGGCAGTTCATAGCCAACCTTGAGGGTAAATGTTTTCCCTTCACCAGGTTAATGAAAAAGGGGCTTACGCACCGATGTACAGATTATTTTTAGGAGGCATTCGACAGCCTAAAAAAGAACCACTTGATCCCACCGGTGCTCATTCCACCGGTTGAAGGGAGACCCCTTATCATATACATGACGGCCCTCTAACGTTCACTAGGGGCCTTCCTCGCATAGAAAAATGATGCCGGTAGTGAAAAAATTCTATATTACCATGGTCGAACCATGATCGATGTTGAATCTCAATACTCAAACATCAAGAAGAGTTGTTTGGCCTTGGTCTTTGTAGTTCAAAAGTTGAGACATTATCTGCAGCATATTGAAGTCCATTTAGTCTCATGTAGTAACCCGCTCAAGTACATCTTCAGCCGCCAGATGCTGACCGGGTGCCTATCCCGATAGGTATTCATCCTGCAACAGTTTGACATCCAATTTGTGCATCAGAAGGCCATCAAAGGCCAGGCAATAAAAAATTTTATAGCAGAGCACCCCTTGACAAGGACCACCACACCAGACGTTGATCTACCTGATGAATACATCTTCCTGTTCAATAGGAGTTCCCAACATGGGAAATGTTCTTTGATGGTGCATCCCGAAGCCCAACCGGGAATAGGATAGAGGAACCCAAATTTAACAAGGTGGGTCTGGGGATAATACTCATGTCCCCAGAAAAGGCAGTCTTGTCATATTCCTTCCTCCTGTTAAAATGATGTACAAACAATGAGGTGGAGTATCAATCCCTCATTGAAAGCCTGAAGCTCGCACTCCAGGCACATGTACAACACCTTAAGGTAAAAGGTGACTTAGGACTGGTAAACAAGAAAGCCAATGGTGACTGTGCTATTAAAAAGGAGGCGCTAATTCCCCTTTTTGACCATGTCCAAGGGTTAATGGTAGAATTATCCATAGAAACAACATTGAACTATATTACATAGTCTCAAAATGCCCAGGATGATGTATTAGCTAATGCGGCCACAACCCTAGCTGACCCAGAACGGGACGAAATAACTATCAGTTTTTCTCATCGTCAAATGGTCTTTCTATTTGTGTAGACTAAGACGGAAGTAATCAACGAATTCAGTCCTATCACAAAACCATATTCTCCTGCCACAGGCTAGATGACCCCCATTGAAAACTACCTTCAATGGGGATAAATTCCATCAGATAGGGCTGAACGAGATAAAATACAGATAAGGGAAATCAACTTTGTCCTATATGGCGGCGCAGGTCCGCAAGAGGTCCTCTACAAATGAGGGCCCAATGGAGACCTCCTAAGATGAATTTATGGAGAAGAAAATGATGCCGTAATGACTGAAGTGCATGCTAGAGTATGTGGAGTGCATCCTCCGGGGTCTAGGATTTCACATCATGTCTAAAGGTTTGGGAACTATTGGCCCACTTTGGCACGAGATTGTGAGCACTTTACCAAAAAATGCCACTCCTTCCAAATTCATGCCAACTTCATTCACCAACCCCTGCCGTTACTTCATCAGGCCAAGTACTCATGGCCATTTTCTATCTGGGTAATGGATGTCATGGGACCATATCCTACTGCCACAACCAAACAACTAATGTATATCCTCAAAGAAACCGACTTCTCTTCCAAATGGGTAGAAGTTGTACCCCTCAAGGAAGTCAGAGCATGAAACATTGTCAGATTTGTAAAATCCAATATCATCACTAGATTTGGCATCCCTCATACCATACTGACGGATAATAGAACCAATTTCTGCTCTACGGAATTGGAGATACTATACAAAGAATATGGTATTAAGGCCAACCACTCATCCCGCTAGCATGCAGCGGACAATGGATAGATAGAGGCTTTCAAAAAGACCTTATCCAATATTCTCCAGAAAATGGTGGACAAAGAAAGAAAATCATGGCAGGATAAACTCCTTCATGCATTGTGGGCTTATCAAACCATGATCCGCACCGCTACTCGGGCTACTCCGTACTCATTAGTATACGGAAAAGAAGCAGTCCTTCCCCTTGAGCTCCAATTACCCTCGCTCCGGATTTCCATTTGTGATCAGTTATCCAACATTGAGAAATCATAAAAATGGATAGGAGAATTGTAACAGCTACATGAGAAGTGGTAGCACACTTTGCACCATCTGGATGTATATCAGAACCGGATTTCATGAGCCTTCAATAAAAAGGTTCATCTTCAGTCTTTCATGGAAGGAGAATTGGTGTTGGTCCTCCGGACACCAATGATACCCGAAAAGAAACCTCCAAAGCTGAGGCCCAAGTGGGAGGGACCATATGTTATACACAAAGTCTACTCCAACGAAGCATATGCCCTAATCTCCATTGACGATCAGTTCACTACTGCTCCTATGAATGCGAGATTTCTGATGAAGTATTTCGCATAACCAATAGCTGTTGTCATTCGAGCTGTAGGACATTAAAATGCCAATCTCCTATTGTCTGAGCTGCAGGATGTTAAACTTCCAAGCCCCAATGTTCTAAAAATTATGACCCTAAACTAAGAGTATTTCTTCCTCACCCCATGATGTTAAACTGCACGGATTTCAGAAAACTACGTATGGCTTGATTTTTGGCCTTGCAGGATATGTAGAGATGCCAAGATTCTGTATCCTGGCCTAGCCACCCCCATATAAAGTAAAAAGTTCCTTATATTCCCCCATGTACGGACCAACCCTACACGGGGGTATCCCCTTCTAAAGAACTATGTGAGGCTTGATTCCTGCCCTCACAGGATACATAGTCACACCAGAATTCCCCATACTCACCCAACTGCCCCCAAATGAAGATTAAAAATGCCCTCTTCCCCTGTGTGCGGACCTGACCTGCACAGGGTGTATTCCTTGTCCTTACCACACAACGTTAAACTGCATGGATAAGAAATATTGAAAATGACCTTTCCCCCATGTACGGACAAGACCTGCACGGGGTGTATTATCTTTTAAAGAACTATGTACGGCTTGATTCCTACCCTCACAGGATACGTAGTGACGCTAAAATTACTCATCCTGGCCAATCCACCCCAAATGAAGCTAAAAATGCTCCTTTCCCACATACGTACCAGACCTACACGTGGTGTATCCCCCAAAAGAACTACATGAGGCTTGATTCCTGCCCTCAAAGGATATGTAGTGACCCAGGATCTTATCTCCTAGTCCAGCTGCTAATAAAAGAAACCACAGGTATATATACCCCTCATCCTTACCGCATGACGTTAAACTGCACAGATTCCCCTTCTCACATCGGTTCATCCTCACCAAATGATGTAAAACTGCACGGACTGTTTCACGACCCACCAAAGATATATGGAGAAACATAACGGGAGTACTCGTGGAACATTTGGATGCATCTTCTCCATACATCATACTCTGCAGCCCGTATAATTGTGGATCTTGATAATCATTCACGGCCATCAGAAGTGGAATGTTATCGACCCATAGACCCCTTTCAATGACTATACATTCCATGCCCTCACTAGCTCTTCATATTGACAGCCCCTGGACCATCTACCAAAGGCAAGATTTCCTCAGGAAATACTCTTCCTATCCCCATACGCTTACTGGCCTCAGAGCCCCCATATCATATCTCCCGATCCAAAAATTTATGGAGCAGTGGTTTACAAGTTCATTCCTCTCTCACATATAATCGTTTCCAGGGAATCCCTACCTGGTTAGCCTCTGTATCCACCTGTGGTTCACATGAAGACTTTTATCTACAAACATTAGGCCATGGCAAAGCTACTTTGACTCAACAGGAAATTGAGGTGAAGATGTTTCTTGTATGCTTGGACACCATTATCCCCATATGCTTAACTCTATGCTATGAGAAATCCCAGATTTTCATAATCATCCATGGCCATTGGAAGTGGAATTTCATCAACCCGTGGACACCTTTGTATAACTATGCACACCATGCCCTCAGTGGGTCAGCATATTGATAGCCAATGTCCCGTCTACCGAAGGAATGATTTCCTTAGGTGATACTCTTCCTAGCCTCATACGCTTATCGGCCTCAAAGCCCCTATACCATATCTCCCGATCTGAGAAACCCCAGAGTTACAGTTTACACCCCCATTCTCTCACACATGTTCAGAGTATACCAGAGCACCATAACTCAATTTCCCTCTTGGTGATTGTAGCAATAGTCACCCAATGGTCCGAACTCTATGACAATTAATATAAGAGTACTTCGTCCTTACCACACGTCATTAAACTGCATGGAGTAAAGCTACACGCCATGCGCAAGATAAATCGGTGCAGTGAACTATTAAAATTTTAACAGAAACCAGGGACGAATATCCCCAACATGTTTAGATATTTCTTTACAAAACAGTATATTTCGTGGACCGGACAATCGTGGATCCTCATAATAATTCATGGCCATCGGAAGTGGAAAATCATCGACCTGTGTGACACCATTGCATGACTATGCATACCATTCCCTCATCAGTTTTGAATATTGATATCCCCTGGCCCATCTACCAAAGGCATGATTTCCTCAAGCGATACTCTTCCTAGCGCCATATGTTTACCGGCCTCAGAGTCCCCATACCATCTCTCTTGATCTAAGAAGCCCTGGAACCACGATTTACACCATCAACCCCTCTCCATGTCTTGGACATGCCGAGATATTTGAGCCTAGTTAAATTCTAATCTGGAGTGGCCTTTGCAAATACGTCCTTACCGCATGATGATTAAAACTGCATGGAACAGGACTTTGTCGATTGGCCTGAAACTGCAATGACCAAGCATTAAACATACAGGGAAATGCCTCCAACTACAAGCATTTTAATGGATAAAAAAACACACACACACACACCATCCTTGTAGCACGACGTTAAACTGCACAATGTATTTAATAATGCTCTCTGTCTTTACCACATGATGTTAAACTGCACAGAATCAGTATTTACAGAATGAAGTTAAACTAAACTGAAGCTGTATTTACCGAATGACGTTAAACTCCACAGAAGCCATCGTTACTGCATGAGGTTAAACTGCATGGAATTCTTCCTTACCACATGACATTAAACTGCACCGAAGCCATCATTACCGCATGACGTTAAACTGCACAGAATTTAAAATGCCATTTGTCCTCACTGCATGTCGTTAAACTTTACTAATTTAGTAATAATAACAATTAACTTCATCCTTTCCACATGGCGTTAAACAGCATGGCCTAATTCTTCACGGGTTCAATTAGGAATAGAGGTCTTCCTCTGTCCCTTAGTGCACGAGCTAGACCTACACAAACCACCATCTCAAAATAGTGGGAGAAGGTATGACTTTACCCATTCCCATGAAGTTTATCCTAGATGTTTCTCCTGCATTCAAGAACCCTATTTTCATAAACCATACTTTGTACTCAGAAAGAGCCGAACCCTTGTAGGCCACCCCTGGTGGTCCCAAATCTCATATTCCTTGAAGTTTCTCTGCTATCGGGAGAATATTGACCTAATGACACCTTTTCATGACTATGCATACCATTCCCTCAGTGGCTCTGCATATTGATCACCCCTAGATCATCTACCGAAGGCAAGATTTCTTCAGGTAGTGCTTCTCTCCGTATGCCTCTAGGCCTCTGAGCCCCCATATCCATCCCGGGATTCAGAAACCCTCTGAGCTGATGTTTACCAACCTCGTTCACCACCCTTTTTGAATATGTTGGAACGTCTCTGATGAGATTTCCGAGAACTAGGAGAAGCCATCCCATTTTAAAGAATGTCCCAGCTACATGACTACAAACTACGCCAAGCTCTGACCATCCTTTACACTGACTAAATCCATAGGACAAGGACCCTTCTTCCACATTACTGATTCAAGTAGATGTTCTGAAACCCTTTCATACATCACATACCCTTTTCGAGCCACCCCTGGTGGGTTTTCACAAATCTTCAACCCACCCATGGTGGTTTCTATAATCCGGATTTCAATGAAGTCCTTAAGCCATCAGAAATGGGCATTCATTGACATAAGGACACCTTTGCATGACTATTCATACCATGCCCTCTGTGGCTCTACATATTGATTTCCCCTGGCCCGTCTAACAAAGGAAAATTTTCCATAGGTAATGCTTTCCTACTTCTTCACGCCGATGCGGCTCCCTTGCCTTGAGAAATGCCATATATGTTGTTCAAATCTAAACATATTCTCCCCACGTGATTCTGAAAGGTATTGATGCATCTTTTAATCAACCAAACCACATCAGGGCCATCACCCAACCATATCTGGTCAAAGCTATTCGACCTAAAATATTAGTAATGATAGTCTTTTCGGCGGGACTTTAAACCACTCACCGAAAGAGTCACAAAGCTCGTTAGGCCGAAAACCCGAAAAGGGTGACCTAAGAAAAAGTCGGGCTATACGTGCTGGGTCCATACCAAATAAGCCCAAGAAATAATTAGGGTATGGATGAAAAGGACAAAAAGTTTGTGGGGTCATTCTATAAAACCATAGGAATAGTCAAACTATGCTCACTGGATCCCATTGTCCAGGAAAAAAATTACAGCTCAATTCTATTTTATCATTTTCCTGAATTATGATTAATTCTGATTCAGTGAGTTGTTATTCATACAAAAGTTGTTCTGGTAACAATCAAATTTCACAGCAAGGAGGGATTTACAGTAGATTGTATTCCATTTGGACAAAATGGGAGGACGTCCACAAGCTGGAGACTCTCCTTTGCCACAACAAAAGAGGTAAAACAGAATGCACAGAAATAGCTCTGGAAATCACAAATGAGCCTGGCTCACTCTCTCCATCAGATTGGCAACCGTGCGGCGAAGGTTGGTGCAAGTTTTCTCCAGCACGTCCATCTCCATGGCCTCATCTTCGGCCACCGAACAAGTATGCCTCACCGTTGTTTGAAAATCGCTGATCCCTTTCCTGGTAGCATCAAGGTCACCAGTCAAATATTACAACTGATCCCTCAACATCACTGCTCAAGATTCGCATTCATGCATCTCGGTAGATAGGGTGGTCGCCTGGTCTTTAGAGCTCTCCTCTAGTGCTATCAGCTAATGGATCTTCATCATAGGTTCCTCAAAGGCTCGGGTTCCACAATAGGAGGCAGTGAGGTGAGAATGTTTGTGTTCATTAGGGAAACCTACCCATGGTAAATGACAACCTGGAAGGCAAAGAAATGAAGTTGTCGATAGTCAAACCCACCTAACCCCAAGCCTAGGAAGAGTTTCCAAAGGGCTTCAGTTTTAGTCATCATATCATCCATAGGATTTTCTGCAACAATCCCCAAAATCCAAGGCCAGGCCCACCTTCGCACCGCTCGGTTGTTCTCCATGACACGAGGATCATTGTTATCCTCTCTAAATAACACAGGAATGAAGTCTGGGATTGCGTCCAGTGCAAACATGTGCACACTAAGAGATGGTCCCAAAACTGGAGGGTCAGAAGCCTCTATCCATGGTTCGAGCTTGGGAGTTGAGCTGGTAAGTCCAGCATTGACCGGTGAAGCTTCAGGAATTACATCGTGGGTGCTTGAAGTCACTCGATCATCCTCATTTATATCCAAAAGTATTGGATCTGTCTGAACTTTGGTCGCAGAGGGGTTGAAAGAGAAAGATCCCCTGAGGCGCCTCGACCTGTGATCCATCAATCGGTCCTCGCTCAAAGCAGACGAGGAAGGTGCGGTAAGAACAGCAGCCGTAGTAACCCCCAATTTGGGAAATTGCCGGATAGCCTTCCCCAAGATCCCATCTGGATAATGCTTTATCCACATTCTTGCATACTAGAAAGATAGGATGGCAGCAGGTCCTATGTTAGGCAAGGTAATCCTTGTGCCAGATCCCTCCCACATCAATATCAACCATCATTAACGGAGAATGGCTGGATGCAGTCCTCGGGATTGAGGATGGGGAAGGGAAAACTGGAGTTGCATGCATCCAAACTGTTGAGAAAAACGATATGGGGTGTATAACTCACCCAGAGAATCCCCATCAATCTGCACAGATAAAAACCTGCCTCGTAGTGAAATCATGTAAGAATGATCTTCTAATCTCTCCCTGCAGTCATGAACCACAATGTTGGGGGGAGTGGGGTAGTGAGTGAAAGAAAACTGGGAAAAGTCACTCAGAAGCTTGACGACCTCGTCAGAGATGAGGGACATCAGACGAACTCTAGCTTTAACAATCAGGGTAGGCCGAAGGGTAGGAAGCAGGATGACAGTATCATGATGATACTCATAACAGTGGAAATTATCCGCTACCCAGCTATATAATAATTGATATGGCCCACTAAGATGATAGGGTGACCCTCCCTCCGGCATTTGGCTCAGTAACTCATAAATACGAGCCAAAGTGGGCACGACCAGATTCACCGGGCGACCTCCCACCTGTTCAGCTGCCATCATCAGGGTGTATGCCCTGACGCCTAGGTTGATATACTGAGATGGGAAAATCCACACACTAAAAAACATGGCGAAAAGACCGGCCAGCCTAAGCATAGGTGGCACACCAGGGTGCACTGCATAACCCCATGAAAGATAGTTGCCTGCCTCCAGAACTGCCCAGTACGAACCTGGGATATTCCATGATTGTTGAGAAGGATGAGTCATAGGGCGGTTGATCTTCGGCACAAGACCAATGGTCTTCAGAAATGACCCTATCCGGGTGCTATTGGGAGTAAGAGAGCGGATGCACAAGGGCTGACCCAGTGACCCTTCCACCATAACCAACAAATCCCTCACCAACGAAGGCACCTATTCGACATCGTCCAATGCGTCAGGAGTGGGAAGAAACTCGTCATACATATCACCAATGATCTGAAGTCCTCCTAGTTAGTATATGTCCCATAAACTAATACCAACTTCACGATGGGAAAGGTGGAAATTTTTAGTGCTCAAACACTAGTGATTGAGGAAGTTAGGAAAAATCGAAGATGGTTGGTAAACAACTATCTGGGAAGCCAACACTGCGGGGTACAGATTAACCGCTTCCAGTAACTTGGGAAATTCTCAACAATGGTAATGGACCCAGAAGGCCCAGGCCCAGTCATTTCGGAAAATCCCACAAGACCGAAGATCCCACATGGGAATCCATCCCGCGTCAGGATCCACTCAGGCAAGGTTGATCAAGGAGGGATAACTCTTGAGGATGTCCTCTCATAAGAATTCTTGAGTGTACTGATCACTGTGAGTCTAAATTGAGCCTCTAAAAATAAAAGTGTCTTTTGGATCAAAATCGGAGATCATCTCTCTTGACTGGGCGAGGTTCTCTTGAGCGCACTTTGGCAATGCTTCAAAACAAGGGGACGGAAGACCTGAGACGACAGGGGGGATAATGACGTCATCTTGAAGGCTGAAACCATAAAGTGAAAGATGATTTGATAATGGATATCCCAGATGTTCGGGAGAGAGAAAGTCCTTCAAAACACCATCTTTGGGAATGATTGTTCGGCTAGGTAACTCTTTAATGCTCTCGGCTCTACGGATCAAAGCTAGACGTCTCCCTGGACCAATTGGAAGAGGTTCGGCAGCAGGCATGGGTACAGGTCGAAGAGGAACCATAATTTCTTGTTTCATTATAAAAACCAGGAAAATGGTTATTCTGGAATAATAAAAGTTGGACAAAAAATACCAAGTATTTGGAAAAGGAATCTGTCAAGGATCCTTCATGACGAGGTCCATGAGTAGGACTTAAAAGGTGCTTCACGATGGATGCATCCCTCGAACCAACCCTACGTGGAAGAATTCCGCGGTACTCTGGCCCGAGGAGAAATGACCAGAAAACCGCAAACCAGGCTGCTCCGCGAAATCTCAATCCTGAATTTAAATGTTTACATCTGAAAAACATAAGAAAATTTCAATATCTGGACGATTTCCAGTTTGCGGACCATCAAAACTGAGCAGCGAGTTCCTACGGGGCTCGTCGTAACCTAATTTTTAATTTATTAAAAGTGTTAGTTCGTGGATGAGATATTGGTCCGTGGGTGATGGCAGGAATGAACAAGGAATGGTTCGCAAAAATGGAAGCTGGTTCACGGATGAGGAGTTTTGCGAAGGAGCCAGAACACGGAGATGAAAAGCAATAACTCCATGTTCGTGAGGAATTTGGTAAAAGACAAAGGGTATTAGACTCCTTATTTATAGGTGTGGTACCCTATCGGGTCCACTCCCCTACCACACATTATCCACGTTTCAGGACCACTCTACATAGGAATAGTCTCCTCTTCGTTCTGATCGGACCCCATTCCGATGGGGGGCATTTGTAGGGTCCTAAAAAATCCGCAAAGTAGAATGAGAATACCCATAATTCAAGAGAGGATTATACCCTATTTCCCTCGAGGAATTGGGAAAAAATGTGGAGAATACTCAAATGTTGGAAAAAGACAGACCGGTCTGCGTACCGGTCCAATATTGACAGTACGCGGACGGTTCAGTAAGACACCCCCTCCACAGACCGCAGTCGTTCATGGAACAGAGGTGGGGAACCTCCGCGGGAACGAAGAAAGACGGGCACCAGGCTGGTCCACCATGACGAACTGCCCCAGTAGCAAGACGCTACAACCGGACCAGACTGCATACACCGTCATTCGCAGAACAGAGGCAGAACCATGCGCGGCCGTAATGAACCCCCTGAACCGATTTGGTTCGCAAGTGAGGTGAATTCAATGCCCCGTGAGTAGCGAATTGACCAAGTCATCTATAAACCTTGTTTTCGGTAATGGGCCTCTGCAAAATGTGTCACATAACCATAGATACATTACTTTTCCCCCTCTATAAAAGGACATCGGGGGGAAGAAAGGGAAGAAGAGATCAGACTTAGATGTAAGGATTTTGGAGGAAGGATCATAGGGTTTCGAAAACAGCGAAGTTCCAATTCGTGATAGGTATGAAACTGGAAAGGAATTAATACGGAACCGAAAAACGCATAACAACATGGTTAACTACGAACATAAAGTAACAAAAAAAAGAAGACCGCAAAGCCAGGCCCCCCATGTGGATGTACTCCCCGCAAGACATGGATTCTATGCCTCTTTTTCGATCCTATTCACTGTGTAGCACCATCCTACATGGGTGAAGCCCTGACGGATGAACCCCCGACTGGTGTCTCCCCTAGTCGCAGCTACATGCGTCGACTCCCCCATGTACCAACTTGGTACGCTGGTAGAACCTGAAGCCGTGTACCGCCCTGTAAAGTGGGATTCCTATCTGTCTGCATACCAACCTGGTACGAGGACGGCCACTCCAGCCGCATAGCACCCCCTACATGAAAGGTTCCAATCATCATACACCCATGTGGCCCGCCAACTCCTTTGGTGTTCCCATTCCTCGAGTCAGATAAAATCCTTCCAATCCGGTCTGATTCTTCACAATCCCCTCATTGGCCTATTCATTGGACTCGACCCAAGGCCTTTACTGAAGCCACTGGATCCATATGATGTAACCTTCAAGAATATTAGCGCGCCACTTTGAGTTCACATACCCATGGTAGGTGAGGAAAAAGGGGTTGCTCCGGCCCTTGAGCGGGTTCCCGAAACATTCCTGGGATTACATACCCACGATAGTATAGAGTTCGAGCCCGAGAGTCCCCTTTCTTCCTCTGCACTCACCAGGATTGGGGGACCCCACTTGCGTTTCCTTTCGACGCCAGCGGTGAGCACTTCCCCCCTCTTCTGGGAGTGACTGGCCCTCCATCCTGGAGTAAGTCCCAATCTCTCAGGGAAACCATCCCAGTGTAAGCCCATAGTTCTTATTGTAGGAGGTGGTGCCTACACCCATCCTTTCTTCAGTCCCATATCCCACTATCATTGGGGTTTGTCACCAATTTGGGCCTCCATCCTTGAGTAAGTCCCAATCTTCATTTCCCCGGGCTGCTAGCCATGCGTTAGCCCCATTTTTCTCCCCACGGATGCACCCTTCACGACGTGATCGTCAGTTCCCTACTGCCTCTTGTTTCTCACACCTAAGATGACTCATGTGGGCTTAGATTAAGCATCAACCATGAAAACACAACCCCACATGATGTTAAACTGAATTTTTTCATTCTAAACTATGAGTTCATTGATCCATGTCAAGGAATGGTACATAGGAAGCCTTACGAGGTTCAAGCCCAACTCCCGTCGGACCAAGATCTAACTTCACGTCAGCACACCGACACCCTCCACCCGAACTATGTGGACTTTGATCCCTGTCTCCAAGGCGGGGTACGTAGGAAGCCTCCTCGAATTTCAAGCCCAACAACCGGTCATTCCGACCCCCTTCATGTTGGTTCAACAACACCTTGGTACCGCCTCAGATTGTAAGCCCCATAAGACCTTGGGCTTCCTCGCAGTGTAAGCCCCAACCCAAACCAAACTACATGGATTCTGATTCCTCTCACGAGGATACGTAGGAAGCCCATATCACGGGTTCATTCCAAACGCTCAAGTCGTTATCTATCCCCCCGAGATGACAATAAAATCTAGAGCACCCAGTTATGGGGCTTCAAACTAGTGTCATCTCAATGAGTCCAAACTTCTAAGAGTCATTAATCCAATGAGGGATGGTAAACCTCGGGCCTAAATGATTCGGAATCCCTGCGTTCAGCTAGCCATTACCAAAAAGGAGTAATCCGTGGATACTATGATTGGGTATAAACCAAAGATTCATGAACAAATGAATACGCCTTAAATATATAAGAGAGTCTCAAAACTAGCAATAATTCACCCCAAAAGGGTGCGATGAGCTCGACTTCCCATCCTCTCGACCAATGTGAGCTCTTAAGCATCGCTGGGAAAATAACCTAGAGAACGCCTAACTTTGGAATGAAGGTCCACATGTCGCTGGATATGGAACCATTGGGCGTTTCAAGATGAAAACGGTGCACCTGATATGAGTGATTAAGCAGAATCCAACCTTCTCTAATCAACCATAGGGCAGCGCACATTTTTCCACACCATTGTCGCGAAATGTATGCATAAATATATAAGGAAATAAGTAAAATAATTATAAATATATGTTTTTATATAAATATAATTATCATTATTTATTACTCTATATATTCTAATAAAAATTTTTGTTTGAGTGTTTCGTGGACTACTACATCCACAAAGAGGTGTCTAAATTTTTTCAACATCACAATTAAAGGATGATTAAAAGTATTTAATTGATGAAATTTATATATATATATAAATATATATAACTATGATTCCAAAACCTCATATTTTAATTTACTTTATACCCCTGTCATTCGTTAAGTAGTGGAATCATTAATCTCTGTACATGAGAACTATCACCACCATGAGAAACGTGTTTCTTTACTCACCACCACCCATCATGGTTAGATTTAATTGTAAATTTAAAATATAATTTCTATATATAAAACCATTATGATTTTATAAATTATGAAACTATTTTCTAAAACTTGTAACCCTGGCTAACATACTGACTAAAAATTAACTTTATTTATTTTCAAATTACTTTTAAGGAAAAACCGAGAAACCACAAGAACCATAATTACAATCGATTTAAACCATAAAACCATAAACCAAACTATAGGTTCCACCCCTACCTAGTAACTACAAATTTATGGAATACCATCCCCATTTCCTGACCACTAAGTAAGATTTCCCATTCATGGTTGCACGGGCTTGGAATTAAAGGCATATCCATACATTCTACCAAATCCAAATGGAATGCACTGGTTAAGGCTTAATTCTATGAAGCCATTTGAAGAACACCCATCTATAATGATGGTTTCTTGTCACTAAATCCTCACATAAAATTAAAAAAATAGTTTTTTCAAAAGCATACTCAACCCGATCTAGTAGACCTACCGAAATGATCAAAATATTCCACCCATTTAAACAGAATCATTGAAAAATAATTTAAGAATTCTGGAGACCGGTTCCCTACATAATTTCAGGGAGATAGAAGTTACCAAGATTATTAGTACAATAAAAATCATATTTTCACATTCAAAATCTATTTTATACTAGGATTATATACACTCTTTAAGGATAGTCTTCCCTTTATTGAATCCCCCTTCACGAATTTGGTCCTATTTATCAATCCAGGAGTATTGATCCTTAGTGAAATTCACCCTTAGAGACATCACCATCATCTTAGCTACCTCCTATTCAGTCGGATTAAGTAACAAGACTTGGTTGACCACTTCTTCATAAGAAAATAGTAGTAGCTAAAAAGGTGGGTCACCCACAACCCTTAACTCTTTTATCTTGGCATTTATCTTTTTAGAAGATCGAGTCACTAAAAGACGTAGTAAAGAAAATTAATATTTCATAAATTTCCTCCTCCAATTACTCATGTAACTCTTAGAGATTCAATAATCAAAAACCGAAAGACTATGGTTATTTTCATTAGGTACATTCACATGGACCTCATCTGCCTTAAATGAATTATTTAGATAAGAACTCAATACGACCTCTGTAAGACCATCAAAACTATTTCTCAAATAAATTGGGGTTCGGGTCATTGAAATAGATCCCCATGGCCTCCTAGCTATGGACTGACTAGTAGGTCCCTTCCTCCCCTTACCTGGATCTCCCCTACCAAAACACAACACCTTTGCATAAGAAGAGACAACGACATACACCTCTCCTTCTTCCCTTAGCTCCATAGTAGTGGAACCCCCTTCCATTTTTTATGGCACTAGAACAACATCATTCTTGACCATTCTGTCATCGTCCCTCACACTCTTAAAGGGGGTCATCTCATTTAAATTGGAAGGACAAGCCAGACCCTACTTAAGCCTGTTGAAAACCTCAAAAACCTTCAGAATAACCAAAGAAAATATTTCCTTCTTCACCAAAGCCTCATGAGAACCAGCCTCCAATGAAACATTGGAGTCTACAAAATAACTTATGGGACACTTCTCCTCCATAGGCAGTGAAGAATCAGGCATGTCTATACTATTCTACAAATTGTAGGCATTGACAGCCCAACCTCTACATTCTATATCCATAGCGATCTGATTCGACGTTCCAACCTCATCACAGACCTCTGAATCCTTGCCATTATATCCACCTGCCTTCGTTTTAGATAAAAAAAATTCTTGAAAATAATTATCTATAGAGTGAACCAACTGTTTTTTGGTAGAGAGGAAGTGCCTCCAGGTCTCATAAAACACCCATTTCATGCACCTTTAATCATCACTGACTATAGGCCAAACATACTCATAAGGTATCCTTGACACATTTATTATGACCCATCCTTTACATACATTGTAATCAATTCATAATTTAAGCATACTTATTACAACATATTACAAAACCATGGTAGGACCGTATAGGTATATTGTCTTTAGAAACTGGGAAACATAAACAACAGGTTCATAAACCATCTACATTGTCTCCCGTTTATTTCATCATATCTATAGTCCCTTTTTGGCATATCCTACTTAATACCCTTCTTCCTAACCTGGGGAAAAGAAAACATACAAAAGGGTGAGCACAAATACTTGGTAAGGGTAGACAAAACAAATATCAATCATATAATATTCATAAGAACATAACATTTTGAATATCCTAACCTACAAAGGAGATCATAATATCCTAACATGGGATAAATCATAGAAGTGAAATTTAATCCCAGTAATAATAACTTAAAACATGAAACTTTGTGGCATACACACATAATCATAGAAAATCATTTCATTTTAGTCAATACTCATTGCCAAGACTATCATAGCAGACAAAGTCCATTACTGAACCGAGTTCACTCCTCGTTCCAGTCCTGTATCACTAAACCAGATTAACCTTCCATTCGAGCCATGTCTATCTCATGAGATATTAATCCTTACCCAATGTATTGGAGGGAGATATAGGTCCCACCCATCACATAATGAAATCATTCTTAATTGTTCCACAAAACAAACATAAATCATTCATCATAACCCAAAGAATAAAATGGGTTTCATAAAAATCATCCCATAATAACATAATCCATATATAAAAAATGGATATCATTTCATCATAAGAAGAATAAAACCATGTAAATAATAGAGACATTATATTTTAAATATAATCATTCTAAATAATGTCATCTTATATGGAAAATAGTTTTGACAAAATACATGAAATGAATTCTTGAGGAAAATAACCTTTCTTCTTCAAAATCATTTTATTTTCACAAAATTCCATGAAATTTTAAAATAAACGGATTTTGATGAAATAATCATGAAATAATTCATATTAATATTCATGGAAATAAGGTGTTATGAAACCATAAAAATCTTTTCATGCTGTATAAGTTAAAAAAACATTCTTCTCATACTTTTTTCAGAAAAGTTAAAATGTTTCTCGTGTTGAAAATGACAAAACATTCCTTTCATATCTTTTACTAATAATTAAAAAATGTAAAATTGGATTTAAACAATTGTATGAGGATATAAATAATAATACATATTGAGGAAACCTGGATGCGGATGATAAATACACTCTAGTAAATTCAAAAGTATAAACAATCTCGGATAAAAATGAGATTGCGAGATTTTCCCTTACCTTAGGTCCGATAGGCTTTGTACGTATTCGAACCTCCTGTATAATGATTTAAATAATGTAATTTACTTATTATAGAATAATATTCATTGTTATGATAACATATAATATCATATTCTTATCTTCTTATTAATAATATTTCATTGCTACATGTTATTCGGATGTTCATTGCTTTATGTTCTGATGCATGTTTTGTAAAATAAATTCTTATTACTATTATTAAGTTATAGATAGCACATTTACAGAATGGTATTAATGAAATATATAACATATTTTTCCACTACATTCATTTATGTAATCATTATTCAATTAATATCATGTAGAACGAGTCGCGTCACATCGGGGAGATAGTAGGCTGTACGCATGCACGGGCGATGATATCATTCCCATGATCGTGGAATTGTATTGAAGTTTATGTATAATATTTCAGAATCAATATCACTTTACAATAATCTTATATAGCTATTCTTTATAGAATTATACCCATCCAAGTAAGGTGGTTGTGGAAAAAAGATTACACCACGGCGTGGAGACGGTATTCCGTACGTATGCACATGCAGTGATTTCATTTTCCGTAGGATGGATAGAAGGATAAATAGGGTTGGTTAATATTTATAATAACATATCACTATATGAGTGATACGGATTTTATTACATAATAATGAAACAACTAAAGAATATGAAGTAGAAGAAGAAATAAATTTGAAAGAATCAGTAACAGATATTACCTCTTCTTCGACATGCCTCTTAGATATCTCATTTCCGGGCACTAAATTTGGTCTTTAAAGAAGAAAAAGACCTATAGTAAGTTGATAAGGAAGTTTAGAAGGGAAATGGGTAGGGTTTGGCCGAGAATTAAGGCTCAAAATGGTGTGAGGAGGAGAGGGAGGAAGTGCCCTTTTATAGGGGAGGAGAGGGGCACCTTTAGAATTATTAGAAATATTAATTTATAATAAATTCCAACCCCACTTAAAAACCACCAAAAATAACTCAAATCAAAATATTTGATGAGATAGGGTTGTAATATAATCAACCAATAAAATTTATACAAGTTGGTAATTTATTTTAAACATTATCAACTTGATTTATCCTTATATAATCTATTTAATTTCAGTTGTGGTAATAATATTCTAAATTTTATATCATTATAAAAAATTACTTATATGTTATGAATTGTTTATAATTGTATAATTTATTACATTTTATACCATATAAATTTTAATTTATAATTTTTAAATATTTTTGTGATTTTTAAATAATTTTATAATATGTAATCTTTATAAAATAACAATAGTGTCAATTTTGACACTATTCATTTATTTGAATTAAAATAAAATATATACAGAAGATATGTTCGAATTAAAAGATTTAATAGATTCATAACATGAAATTTTTGTCTATAAAATTAGTGGAGCACATTAAATAGTTCGTACAATATTTATTTTAATACTTTTAAAATCATTTATTTGATATTTCTACAAATAAAATTATTTCAACATCACTATTGTGTCATAATTAATGATAATTATTTAATCCCTAAAAATTATAAATAAATTCATATGATCAAGATAATTTTATTATATTTATAGGGACTATTTATATCCGAAGTTTTATGATTTTTATCACTAAATTAAAATTAGTACACTTATAAGATTTAAGAGAGTGACATGTTGTCACTTTAATTAGTTTTAATAATAATTATATTATTTCATGGTCAAAAGTCCATGAAATGAATCTAGTCCGACCCATAGGTGATATGGGTAGACTTTTATTCATCCAATAGGATTTTGGAAAGTGTTTGGGTAATTTTATAATCTTATTTTCACCCTTAATTACCCGATTTGCCTTTAACTGTAGTAAATAAAAACAATTGTTGTTACTATTCAAAATATCAAAAAATAAAAAATAAAAGTATCCTATTAAAATAATTTTGACACAATGAATCCAAACATGGAATCCATTTTTCAAAATTCAATACACAGAAGTTTCTGCAATTAATTTAAAATTAATTCTCGTTGTTAAGAAAATGAGGTTTTAAAAGTTAAAACATTGCAAATGATTGAAATGTTTTTACCTATGAATTCAATGAAAAATTAATGGTAATGACATACATTATATTAAATGGTAAAAATATATTCTATTTATACTTTAAAACCATTCTATATTATAATTTAACCATATAAATTATTGTGATGAAAAAAGTTGTTTTTAATTAAAATATAGCGTGTTTTTACTATTCATTAAAATATGAAAGTTATCAAAATAATATAAAAAATTTACCCAAAGTAAAATTTTTTATACTTATTCCAAATAATAATTTTATTTTGTCAAATTGAACTTATAAACATGTCAAAAACGAGATTTAATGTGGGTGTGCCATCAAAAGGCGCCAAAACTGTATTTTTTGAAAAATACTTATTTTACCCGAAAATTATATTTTGTTCTCATTCCATTTTCTAGAAAAGGTGTAAGATGAATAATAATATTACAAAACTCAAAATTTAGTTAATACTATTCATAAAGGCTAGTTTATATAATATTTTAATAACATATTGTTGTTTAGTGAAAACTCGATATTGCGTACAACACATGCTATCGAGGAAGGTTGATTTTGTGTATAATGAAAGCGAAGCTAGTGTTGTGTGTAGTGAAACATTACTTTGATGTTGCGTATAAAAAAATATACTTCTCATAAAATATCAGGGTGTTACATTCTACCCCCCTTAAAATGAATTTTTTCCTCGAAATTCATCACTTCGTATCAAACAGATGAGGATACCTCTCTCTCATCATATCCTCAAGCTCCCATGTAGCTTATTATAATTGGTGGTTTCTCCATAAAACATTCACCAAGAGAGTGGTTTTGTTCCGTAGAACTTTTTCTCTATGATCCAGATTCTTTATCGGTTTTTCTTCATAAGAAATATCTTTCTCCATCGGTACAACTTCTGAGCTTAGTACATGTGAATGATTGGATATGTACTTTCTCAGGAGAGATACATGGAACACATCGTGAACTTGAGAGAGATTCGGTGGAATTTCCAATCTGTAAGCTACCATGCCCACACGATCCATTATTTCAAAAGGGCCGATATACCTAGGGCTCAACTTGCCCTTCTTTCCAAATATCATTACTCTCTTACAAGGAGATATTCGTAAGAACACTTTATCACCCACTTCAAACTCTATGTCTTTTCTTCGGTTATCAGCATAACTTTTTTGTCGACTCTGAGATTCTCTTATGTGTTTTTTGAATAGATCGAACATTTTCTGCCATCTCATCAACAAGATCAGGTTCTAATATCTTTCTTTCCCCAAATTAATCCCAACAAGTTGGAGTTCAGCATTTCTTTCCATGGAGAGATTCATAAGGAGCCATCTGAATACTAGAGTGAAAGCTATTATTAAAATAGAATTCCACCAAAGGTAGGTGTTGATCCCAACCAACTTTGAAATCCATGGAGCAAGCTCTTAACATGCCTTCTAGAGTTTGAATTGTTCTCTCAGACTGACTGTCTGTCTGGGGATTATAAGTAGTGCTGAAACTCAACTCTATACCTAGAGTATACTGAAGACTTTTCCAAAACTTCGAGGTAAACCTCGAATCCTGATCAGATATAATGGAATGTGGTACTCCATGAAATATTACCACTTCCATTCCATATATCCTTGCAAGCTGATCTAGAGAGAAATATTCTCTAATAGCAATGAAGTGTTCCAACTTCGTAAGACGATCAACTATGACCTAGATAGAATTATTGCATTTCGATGTTTGAGGAAGTCCAGTGACAAAGTCCATGGTGATGTTTTCCCATTTCCATTCTGGTATGGGTAATGGTTGTAACATCCCCTTAGAATTTCGTCTCTCAGCTTTAACTTGCTGACAAACCAATAATTGAGAGACATATTCAGCAATATCTCTATTCATGCCATCCCACAAGAAGTACTCTTTCAGGTCCCTATACATCTTCGTGCTTCCAAGAGGAATAGAGAATGAAGAACTAGGAGCCTCATCCAGCAGCTCCTTATTTAATTCTGGGATGGGAGGAACACAAACTCGATTCCTGAACCTTATTATCCCATCACAATCAAGGTTGAATTCCAGAACATTTCTCACATTCTTTTGTAACTCTACATATTCATTATGTGCCTCTTTAATACTCACATTAATAGATGGTCGAACATTCATTTGAGAAAGGTACGATTTTCCCATTCCATTATAATTCCACGATCCATCCTTTTTAAATCCACACATATTGGGTCTTTTGTGATCCTCATCATGGATAAGCTATCATGGTCTTGTCGACTTAATGCATCCTCCACCTTGTTTGCTTTCCTAGGGTGATAATTAATTGAGCAATCATAATCCTTAATCACCTCCAACCATCATCTTTGTTGCATATTCAACTCCTTTTGTGTGAAAATATACATTAAACATTTATGATCAGTATAAATATCGCACCTTTGACCATAAAGGTAATGCTTCCTAATCATTAATAAATGATTATTACAGCTCACTCCAAATCATGAGTTGGGTAATTTTGTTCATGGATTTTCAAATGTCATGAGGCATAAGATATCACCATATCATTTTAAATGAGAACAAACCCCAGTCCCTTTATAGATGCATCACTGTAGATCACAAACCTTTCTCCACTACATGGCAGTGTGATCACAGGTGCACTGGATAACCTTTGTTTTAACTCTTTGAAATTATCTTCACACTCCACCGTCCAAACGAACTTAACACCTTTTCGAGTCAACCGAGTGAGTTCATTAGATAACCTTGAAAAATATTTCACAAAACATTGATAATATCCATCCAGGCTAAGAAAACATCAGATCTCAGTTACTATTGTTGGTCTTGACCATCGTTCAATAACCTCTATTTTTTCTGGATCCACATATATCCCCTATTTTGAGATTATATGACCCAAAAATGAAACTTTTTGAAGCCAAAATTCATAGTTGGTTTATTTTTCATAAAGATTCTCCTTTCTCAGGGTCTTTAATACAATTCTCAAGTGATCTTCATGTTCTTCCTTTCTCTTTTAATAGACTATAATATCGTTTATAAAGACTACCACAAAGTAATCAAGATAGTCTCTAACGACTCTATTCATCAGATCCATGAAGATAGTAGGGGAATTTGTAAGACCAAATGGAATCACTATAAATTCATAGTGTCCATACCTTGTACAGAAAGCCGTCTTTTGTATGTCATCCCTTTTGACCCTTAATTGATGATATCCTGAATGAAGATCAATCTTGGAAAAGTATTGAGCTCCGTGTAGTTGGTCAAATAAGACATCAATGCGTGGGAGAGGGTATTTGTTCTTGATAGTGATCTTGTTAAGTTCTCAATAATCAATGCAGAGTCTCATTGATCCATCTTTATTCTTAACAAACAGAACAGGTGCTCCCCATGGTGACGCACTAGGGATTATTAATCCTTAATCATGATTCTCTTGGAGTTTCTTCTTAAATTACTGCAACTCAATTGGGGTCATTCTATATGGTGTCACTGAAATAGGCATAGCACCCGGTATGAGTTATATTGAAAAATCAACTTCAAGATTTGGTGGAAGACCTGGAAATTCCCCCGGAACGACATCATCAAACTCCCTTACAATGGGAAATATTCTAAATCTTGAGTTTCACGCCAACCATTTCAGATAAATAACCTTCATTTATTGGAATCAAGACCCATAAGATGGAAGAACTTTCCACTGCAATGTCATGGTCATCCTTTCACCGATAGATGATCATAGATTGATCTGGAATATGTAACGTGACTTTCCTTCTTTGGAAATTGATATGAGCTCCATATAAATAAAGCCAATCCATGCCAAGAATCACATAAAATTCCACTATAGGAAGGATCACAAGATTTGCAGGAAGCACTTTCCCACAAACGTCAATTAGAGAAGAATTATAAACTTTTGATGCGACTGTTTTTCCATTAGAAGTTGTCACAGCTTACTCTACATCTAATTGTTGAGGTAATACAGTGATAAACTTAGAAAATTATTCAGAAATAAAAGAGTGGGTGGATCTAGAACAAATAATATATTTTCTACTTTAGAGTGGATGGTAAGTGTACATTTTACCACTTCGTTATCGTACTCTACATCGCCTATGGTAATTGCATGTGACTTTCCTTTCTCTTTTTCCTGAACAGATTGTTGACGTCGATCATCATTGACAACCCTTGGATTTGGGCATTGATTGGAATAATGCCCCATCTCATTGCACTTGAAACATTAAAGTGTTGGTGGTGCATTCTGTGTATCCCTTTCTTTGTTCACATCATTAGACATCTTATTCCCATTATTTCGACATTCAATTACTCGATGAACTTCTTTCCCACACTTAAAACATTAGCTTGTACCTTTAAGAAAATTCCCTCCATGTTTCTTTCCTAAATTTGAGCATAATGGAAATCTCATCTTCTTTTCAGTGTGGTCTAAATATTTTCCATTGAATTCCATTTTCCACTTCTTATCAAACCCATATGACTGATGGGTTACTCCAATCTCCATTTCAACCTTGAGAGCACATCAAACAATTTCCTTGTAGCTATTGAAGTCCCTTATGGCTAACACCCTTCGAAGACTTGGTTTTAAGCCACTAAAGAATCAACCAATCTTACTCTCAGGTTGGATAATGATTCTGGAAGCGTACCTTCCATGTCTTGTAAAATTTGCTTCGTAGGTACCAATAGATTCATCATCCTTTTGCATCAGTTCAAGAAACTCCTTCTCCATATTTGTTCGAAGAACACTAGGGAAGTATTTATTGAAAAATAATTTCTTGAACTCGTCCCATTCCATGGACTCAATTTCATCCCTTTACCTCGTAATATTGATAAGATTCCATCGTTGATCACCTTAACCTTCCAAATGATATACTGCTAAGATGACTTTATCATGCTTAAAAAATTTAAGGAATAAAAATATCCTTTCAGTGGTACTGATCCATTTTTCATCCACTAATGGATTAGAAGACCCACTGAATGATGGTGGACGATGCCTCATGAAGGATTCAACAGAATGTTGCTCCTTCCTTTGCTTGTTTGGAAGTCCTGCATGATTCATAGATAGAGAATGTTTTTTGAGCATGGATACAATATTTTGCATTCTGGCTCCCATAACGTTTGGTTGCTCAGGCGGACAATCATTGCATTGTCCATCACATTCAGCATTAACACAGTTCCTTCGGGTTCTATCCATTGACTAAAACCAAGAAGCATAGTGTGAGAAACACTAATTACAATAGGAAAACCACATAATCAGTAATAAAATTTCAAACTTTAGGTCATATCATAGGTTATGCATGGACATTTCTAAAACACTAAGATTATATTCTATGCTTAGACTTATCCTTAAGGTTCATACTAAGGTTTTCACATACTAGTTTACAATGGTTGACTATAACCTCCCTCTGATACCAACTATAACAACCCATACTTTACATACATTATGATTACATCATAATTGAAGGATACTTATTACAACATATAAAAAAACCATGGTAGGACCGTATAGGTATAGTGTCTTTAGAAACTGGGATACATAAACAACTGGTTCATAAAGAATCTACATTGTCTCCCTTATATTTCACCATTTCTAGAGTCCATTTTTGGAATATATTACTTAATACCCTTCTTCCTGACCCGGGGAAAGGAAAACATACAAAAGGGTGAGCTAAAATTCTCAGTAAGGGTAAACAAAATAAATATCAATCATATCATATTCATAAGAACATAACATTTTGAATATATTAACCTGAAAAAGAGATCAAAATATCATAAAATGGGATAAATAATAGTAGTGAAATGTAATCCCAGTAATCATAACCTAAAACATGAAACATTCTGGCATACACACATAATCATATAAAATTATTTCATTTTAGTCAAGACTCATTTCCAAGACTATCATAGTGGACAAAGTCCATTACTGAACCGATTTCACTTCTCGTTCCAGTCCTATATCACTGAACCAGATAAACATGTCGTTCTATCCATGTCTATCTCATGAGATATAGATCTTTACCCAATGCATTGGAGGGAGATATAGGTCCCACCCATCTCATAATGAAATCATTCTTACATGTGCTACAAAATAAACATAAATCATTCATCAAAACCCAAAGAATAAAATGGGTTTCATAAACATCATCCCATCATAACATAATCCGTATAAAACAAATGGATATCATTTCATAATAAGAATAATAAAACCATGTAAATAATAGAGAAATTATACTTGAAACATAATCATACTAAATAATGTTATTTTAGATGGAAAATAGTTTTGACAAAACACTTGAAATGATTTTTGAGGAAAATATCCTTTCTTCTTCAAAATTATTTTATTTTCACAAAATTCCATTAAATTATAAAATAAAATTCTTTTTTTTGAAAATAATCATGAAAAATTTCATATGAAGATTCATGGAAATAAGTTGTTATGAAACTGTAAAATCCATTCATGCGGTATAAGTTAAACAAAAATTCTTCTCATACTTTTGTAGGAAAAGTCAAAAAGTTTCCCATGTTGAAAATGAGAAAATATTGCTTTCATATCTTTTACTAAAAATTATGCAATTGGTAAAATTGGATATAAAAAAGTTTATGAGGATAGAAATAATAATACATATTGAGTAATCCTAGATGTGGATGATAAATTTTCCCCAGTAAATTCTAAAGTATAAACATTCTCGAATAAAAATGAGATTACGAGATTTTCCCATACCTTAGGTCTGATATGCTTTGTACGTATCCGAAACTCCTGTATAAAGAATTAAATAATGTCCTTGACATATTAAAGAATAATATTCATTGTTATGATATCATATATTATCATATTCTTATCTTCCTATTAGTAATATTTCATTTCTACTTGTTCTTCAGGTGTTCATTGCTTTATGTTTTTATGCATGTTTTTTCGAATAAATTATTATTACTCATTTTAGGATATAGATAACTCATTAAAAAAATGGTATTAATGTAATATATATTATATTTATTCACTCAATTCATTTATATAATCATTATTCAATGAAGATCATGTAGAATGAGTCACATCACATCGTGGAGACGGTAGGCCGTACGTACGCACGAGCGATGATATCGTTCCCATGATCATGGAATTGTATTGAAGTTTATGTATACTATTTAAGTATCAATATCACTTTAAAATAATCATATATATTTATTATTTACACCATTATACCCATCCAAGTAAGGTGGTGGTGGAAAACAGATTACACCACGGCATGCAGACGGTATTCCGTACGTACGCACGTGCAGTGATTTCATTTTCCGTAGAATGGATAGAAGGTGAAATAGGGTTGTTTCATATGTATAATAAAATATCAGTATATGAGTGATACTTATGTTATTACATCATAATGAAACAACTATGTAATAGGAATTAGAAGAAGAATTAAATTTTAAAGAATCAGTAATAGATATTACCTCTTCTTCGACATGCCTCTAAGAAACCGCCTCTTAGGGCACTGAATTTGGTCTTTGAAGAAGACCAGGACCTCTAGTATGTTGATAAGGAAGTTTAGAAGGTAAATGGTCAGGTTTTTTCTGAGCTTTAAGGTTCCAAATGGTGTGAGTAGGAGAGGGAGGAGGTTCCATTTTATAGGGAAGGAGAGGGGCACCTTTGAAATTATAAGAAATATCAATTTATAATAAATCAGAAACCCACTTAAAAACCTCCAAAAAGGACTCAAATCCAAAGCTTATATGAGATAGAATTGTAATATAATCAAACAATAAAATTTAGACAAGTTTGGAATTTATTTTAAACACTATCAACTTGATTTATCCTTATAAAATCTATTTAATTTTATTTGTGGTAATAATATTCTAAATTTTAAATAATTATAAATAATTACTTATATGTTGTGAATTTCACATAATTATATACTTTATTACATTGTAGACCATATAAATTTTAATTTATAAATTTTAAATATTTTTGTGATTTTTAAAAAATTTTAAAATATGTTATTTTTATAAAATAACAATAATGAAAATTTCGACACTATTCATTTATTTGAATTTAAATAAAATATATACAGATGATATCTTCAAACTAAAAGATTTAATAGATTCAAAACATGTAATTTTTATCTTGAAAATTATTGGATCACATTAAATAGTTCATATAATATTTATTTTAATTCTTTTAAAATCATTTATTTGATATTTCAATCAATAAAATAATTTCAACATCACTATTGTGTCATAATTAATGAAAATTATTTAATCCCTAAAAATTATAAATAAATTCATATTATGTATATAGTTTTATTATATTTCTAGTTAGTATTTATATTTGATGTTTTATGATGTTTATCACTAAATTATAATTATTACACTTATAAGATTTAAGAGGGTGACATGTTGTCACTTTATTTGGTTTTAATAATAATTATATTATTTCACTGTAAAAAGTCCATGAAATGAATATAATCCGAGCCTTAGGTGATATGGTTCAACTTTTATTCATCCAATAGGATTTATGAAAGTTTTATGGTAATTTTATAATCTTATTTTTACCCTTAATTACCCGATTTACCTTTAAATGTAGTAAATAAAAATTACCGTAGTTACTATTCATAGTATCAAAAAAAGTAACCTATTAACATAATTTGGACCCACTGAATCCAAATATGGAATCCATTTTTCAAAATTCAACACATAGAATTTTCACTAATTAATTTAAAATTAATTCCCGTTGTTAAGAAAATGGGATTTTAAAAGTTAAAACATTGCCAACGATTGAAATGTTTTTACCTATGAATTAAATGTAAAATTAATGTTAATGACATAAATTATATTAAATGGTAAAAATATATTCTCATTACACTTGAAAACCATTCAATATTATAATTTAACCATATAAATTATTGTGATGAAAAAATTTTTTTTTAATTAAAATATAGCGTGTTTTTACTATTCATTAAAATATAAAAGTTATCCGAATAATATGAATAATTTATCCAAAGTAAATTTTAATATCTTGATTCCAAAGAAGAATTTTATTTTGTCAAATTTATCTTATAATCATGTCAAAAACAAGATTTAATGTGGATGCGCCATCAAAAGGCAGCAAAACTGTATTTTTTGAAAAATACTTATTTTACTCGAAAATTTTATTTTGATCTCATAAAATCTTATAGAAAACGTGTAATCTGAATAATATTGTTAAAAATTTCAAAATTTAGTTAATTATATTCATAACGTCTAGTTTATATAATATTTTAATAATATATTGTTGTTTAGTAAAAACTAGATATTGCGTACAACACACGCTATCGAGGAAGGTTTCTTTTGTGTATAATGCAAGCCAAGCTAGTGTTGTGTGTAGTGAAATATTAATTTGATGTTGTATATAAAAAAATGTACTTCTCACAAAATATCAGGGTGTTACAACGTTCATTTCAAAACAATCCAACAGATTGATGAGATGACATATAGATTTAGTATGACTATCAAAACATAGGAATATACCAAGGATATTGAAAATAAACCTAATGATAGAAGGATTTTAAAATGGTAATGGTAAATTATTAATGCTCACCTAGACCGTAGCTATAGGGGAATCATGTTTCATATGGAAATTGAAAGACCAATGGAACAGGTAGAACTGATATACATTGAAGATATAGGGGACACACGAGCTTGAAATGATGAGGTCCTCCTCTGAAGAGAACCGAATAATAATGTGCTGGATATCAAGAAAAACTATTATCTTCCTCTCCTATAAATTCCATGAACTGAAGAAAAACATGTCGAACGAATCCATAGATGGTTGCCTCTGCTTAAACTGAGCAACTAAGCTGTCGTTCAGGAGAGGTAAGGTTTCTGTGAACTTCGAAGTCCACAACTTTTGTTAAAACTATTAATTTAAATATGATTGTTAAATGAGATTTTGATATTAAATATATATTAATAAATTTATTGGGTATTCATTTAATGAACTTAATTAAATTATGTATGATTTTTATTGAATGTTCATAATTGATCGGTATAATGGTTGGGTATTCATCTCAATTTCCCTTCATTGAGGCACATTTTTTATTTATCATGTTATTTTCAATTTCATGTTTTTTAATTAGAATATGATATATTTTTTCTCGTATCAATTTTATTTAATGTTATATTAATTTAAATTACTTTTTATAACTCTCAAGGGTTCTTGATCCATATGATACCAAAGAGGTACTGGATTTTCATATCACACACCTTTCTTTGAATTTAATTTTGTATTATCCAATTAATTTCATATATTTGTTGTATATGTGATTCATATTATATATATTACGTTGTGAAATTAATTTATTAATGTAATTACATGTTTAATCACAACCCCTTTCATTCATGGGCTTTTGGTTAAAATTTTACTCCATCCTCAACAGTTTTCTTTTTCTCAATTCTGATTCTTTTATATGTAATTTTTTTTCAAATACATTTATCCTTTGAATGGATTATTCACTAATGAAAGATATAATTTTTCATACAAATTATTTAATGGGATTTGTTAGGAAATTCATGTCCCCTTACACTGTTTGATACTTGTACATTTTTCACCAGTATTATGGATTGTTTTTAACTCAAATACCCTTATTTGAGTTATAATGTATTAGCATGAACATTATTCTTCCATTCTTGGGTCCTACCAAAAAAATATTGTATTATAAAATATTATATATTCAACATTTTGAAATTATGTTTTAATAAATATAAGGATTTTTACTCATTTTACAATGTGGACTTCCAATAAATGTATATGTGATGTATTAACTATTTCCCTTTCATAATAAAATATTTTATATCTATATTTAATAAATAGAACATTATATTATTTTTAATTCACAATTACTTGGATTAATTTAATGTTAATTTTTTCAATGAATTTTTCCTTCACATTTGGAAAAATAATTTTGGATGTGACATGTAACTTCAACTTTTTTGACAATGATAAAAATATTTTCAAAATTATCATTTAAAATTTCACCTCTATTCCCCTTTCCCTTTTGACATTTTTTTATGTAATAGGGTGAAATTTTCTCATTTATCCTCTAATATATAGATATATATCCTTATCCATGTCTATGTGTGTTATCATTTGGGTGAAAATAACTCACAATACCAAAAAAATGTGATCCCATCATAGGTGGTACAATTTAACCATTATTTTTCAAGGTTATTTTTTATCTATGTCAACAACATTATTGTTTTCCATTGTTACACTAGGGATATGTTATTTTTTCAGAACCCATATACATACCATTGATGGATAATGATCATATTGTTTAACTACTAACTTTTTTAAATACTCATTATAGCGTGAAAATAACATTTTATATAATTTTTATTCAAAGATCATCACCTTGAAAGTCTATTATTATATTTTTATAGGGAAAGGTATTGGAATTTTTTTGTTACTATTAAAATAAAAATGATTATTGGAATGTTGAATATATATATTTATCCATCAATTTTTTTTTCTTTAGATGGGTTATGATCATGTTTCCCCATTTATTAACATGGGGTAAAAGTATTACCATTCATATTTATTATCGGCTGGTAAAGAAAGTTGTTTAGGTATTTCAATTTTTTATTTATCATTATATAAATAATGATGTTTAGGGGTAACAGTTTCCTTGGGGAATGATATGAATGGTCTTTATGAATATCATGATGGATAAATTGGAGATAATCAGTTGATGTGTGCACACTAGAATTATATATCCCATTAATTTATTAACATGTATTATGAGAGAGAATTGTTTGGGTTTTATTGAATGTAACTTCTTGATAAGAGGACACTACCTTCAAACAATGACCTGTAAACAATATTTCTTGACTATGGTCATGAAAATAAGTAATGGTCTTGGCACAAGTCCTATATAGCATGTTTTTATGACCTATAATGTATTATTATAAACTCCATCACCAATATTGTCCAAAAAATGATCTCAAACATGAGACTCATCATACTAGGGTTCCAATTACAATGTCCTTAGTAGAAGGTCCAACCCTTTAGATCCCCCTCATAAGTAGGGGGGACTCACTTATGTCCCCTCAAACTCTAATCTCAGGGCATTCTCCACTACAAAAAAACAATATTCTACCCAGTTTTCTAGATATTAATGTTTACCATAATGGTCCTTCACATGAATATGAAATCCAAAAGCTTTCAATTTCAGTCATAGAACTCAAAATTGAATCATTTTTATTGATTCTTAATTTAATGGATCAGGGATCATCCCTTAGAGGATTCATTATACAAGAATGTTTTTGAATTCTGTGTTTTACATGATTAGGTTTTCATTCTCCTTATAGATTCACATAAATTTCTAATCATGTCCTCCCACTACTGAAAAATGTCCCACACCCACGGTTCAAAACCATGGGTCTATCCCCCCAAACCGTGGATATAGCCTATACCCACGGTTTTGGGAACTGTGGGCTGGAAAGGCGTCGGTATAGGTCCCCAACCTATACCCACAGTTTTCAAAAACTGTGGGTATAGTTGTTCTGCAACTGTGTCAAAAAAACATACCCAATTGGCACAGTGTCAAAGTCTATTACATATGGTTTACAAACCTTAGTTATAAATCCTAAAATAATGCAGGCGGCAGGATTCGATCTCGCAACCTCTTTGTTGCAAACACTGCGTCTAACCACTACCCTAACATCACCTATTTACACACACATATATATATATAGTTAAATATAGTTATATAAAACGTGGGTTTAGAGGGAAGATCTGTGGGTATAAGACTCCTTCCAAAAAAAAAATTCCTTCCAACGGGGAAAAAAAATTCCCGCGCGCACCCGGGAAACCTATTCCAATAATTTTTCATAACCGTGGGTATACATATTTTAGCCCATACCTATCCCCATGGTTTTCCCCAAAACCATGGGAATTGGTGACTTTGTAGAACCTATCTCCACGGTTTTCCAAAACCGTGGTGATAGACCCCCCTATACCCACAGTTTTAGAAAGATGTGGGTATAGGCCCTAAAAAGTGACCTATACCCATGGTTTTCCAAAACCGTGGGTATAGGGGGGGTCTATCCCTAGTGTTTTGGGGAAAACCATGGGGATAGGTCCATTTTCCAGTATTGTCTTATAAATAAGACTTTATCTATAACTGGTAGATAAATCCACATAACTTTTCTATCTTTCACATCTTTATTTTTTCTTGTGGCCTGTTGTGTTTCATCTTAAAAATGATTTTCCCATCAATACAATTTGTATCAATCTTCATGTACTTCCCCTTCCATTTCATAATTTGGTATTTCTTAGGATGATTGGTAATTTGGTGGGCCTCTTCCTTTATGTTGAAAATAGTATCCAAGCATGAATCCATCCAATATCTCATCATATATGCATATAATTACATGTCACCAAGAAATAGATGGTCTTTCAATGAATGAATGTTGGGGAGGAACTATAATGGAGGCAACATGTTTTCATTGAATCCTGGGTCAACTTCAATTCTTCATTTAGGCATCTCTATCATGATTCATCCACCAGCTAGCATGGGAACCCGTTGATTGTGCTAACCACTTAGCCTATAATTTTTATTAGGAGAGAAATCCTAATATTAAAGAATATTACAATGGGTGAGGACTCATCATCCAGATCCAAGGTTTTATAACATCTATTTTGGATTGATTTATTTCATGAAGGAATCCACGTTGAGGAATCATACCATGGGAGTGGTTAGACCATGTTATTACACTGACGATGACACCAATAATTTTTTGATGTCTCTTGATTCTTCTAAAGTTATAGGTGAGGGTAAAATGAAGGTGGTTGATGCAGGAAGTTGTGGGTGTGATAAATCATGCAATAGGGAAGATTTCGGCATTCTGTTACAACACATTTGGATTTGAATGCCACTAATTTTGAGGTGAAGGAGTATTCTATCCTACAAGTCCCCTCATATTTGATACAAATAAAAAACCACCTCAATAAATTTAATAGATATAAAGATGAGGATTCATACAATGAATGTTGTGAACCATTTAACCCAAAATGGAAACTAAAGTAATATTGTTCAAGTACATCAGAGAATTATGAGCTTCGCGAAAAAGTTACAAACATCATTCTATCATCAAACTATTAATAGGAAAACTAAACATTGTGTAATATAGGACCCATCATGTGGAATAGGAAAAAAGGAAATTATAATTATGGATACTTTCTTGTCCAAAAGATGAAAAGAACATAGAGACTCAGGGACTATCAAGTTTACCAAAACCCAAGGTCACTAGATCAGGGGGGAAATATTATCATACTAAGGGAGAGGTATTTATGAGTGTAGTAACTCCCGAAAAAGTTACTATCTATGTTCATGTTAATAAACCTATCATTATTTCCTCAAAATGTCTTGTAGATGAAACATACCAAAATAATATTCCCTAAAATCAAGGGATACTAATTCATTGAATGTATTTCATAGAAATATCACAAATTAAACAAATGGATGGATTAAATACATTAGTCATTATAATTAATAAGGAAAACAATTTTGAAAGCACTAAGAGTGTATAGTCACATGAAATCTTAAATGAATTTAGAACCATGAAGTGAATGACATGTTTTAATACTAAGGCCCACATTTTACTTTCTGAATTTAATTAATTGAATATTATTATGGATGATTTCAATAAATCATAGTATATAATAGCTCCGTTACATGAGGATTTGATTCATGAGGGTCTTATAGTGAATTAATTATCTATCATGTGGAGTATTATTCAGTTACATGGTCTATAAAATTATTAATACATTGGGTGGGGAATGTTTTACATGTTTTGTGTATGGAACTCTATCCCCAATAGAGTTGTATAGGTTATTTTTGGTTTTTTGATTTCCTTTTTTAGTTTGGGTGATGGACTCGGTGTTTCTGATGTTTTTGGGTAGATTTAAAAATTCATATGGATGTTTCAACCTAAAGGTAATATTTTCCAAAATTGTTCTTCATAACTCCACTATGAGTTTTTTTAGGACATCTTTATTGTTTTTATCCTCGGGTAGGGTGAATAAGTATATTTTAAGGATGTTTTTGAGCCTCTCACATATACATTAAATAACTTTTTATATAATGAAAAGTTGAATTGTGGTATTATGTCTTACAATATGCATTCCATCAGAATGAGATCAGTATTATTGAAATCTATTTTTTCATTTATTTTCATGGATATAAAATGATTTTAGTTTCACAATGATTATGTATTCATATTGATTACCAATTCCTTCAATAATGTTTATTCCATATTTATTCCATGATATCTTTTGTTATTTGTTTCCATTATCAAGAATCCAAGATCACCCCTTATTTTGTTTCAATTACACACATGTTATAAAGAAAACTATTACATGTGACAATTTTAAAAGGATATAAACATGAGTAAATTATTGGGAGACATTTAAAACTTTTCAGGAATTATGCATTTTCAGATATAAATAAAAAATTGTCTATTTGATATAAAGAAAATTGGATTTATTTTTTATGTTATTTTCTTAGTTCTCTAAGTCTCTAAAGAAAAAACGATCACTCTAATGTAATATATTAAAGTATATTTTGGATTTTTTTAATTGGTGTTGGTTATATCTTAGATTTCAATGCTACTGTCTAATCAAGTATAGAGATTATGTGTCTATGTTCCCTGTATATGGGGTATGGATTTTGGGTGTCACAATTGGCATCAAAGGAAATGTTTAACTGACTATGGAGATAATGATGTTTTTAGAGGTTAATTTATGGATTGATAAGTTAGGTTTAGTCATTAGTTAAATGTTATAGATAACCATTTGGGATAAGTATAATATTTTATATTATGTTAATAATGAAAATAGTATTTAGGGATGAAGATAACGAATTTTTTTCCAAAATCGTAACAATTACCCAAACAACATAAACCATGGATTCAGTATTCGAAACCCCGTGATTGTATAAATGTAATTGAACTAAGAAACATATTTATAGTAAGATACAAGGGGATTCATGTTCTTAAATGGTTTCACTAATAATTTCACCAGATGAAAAGAAATACGTGTCATCAAATACACCTCCAGAATCTACTAAAAGTGGGGTTTACCTTCTCTTATGATGACATCCTCTTCCCAAAGATCCACCGCACATTATCAGGAAATGACCTCTCCTCCATTTAAGAGGAACCAAAGATAAATTTTATCATCCAAATATTCTTCCATTAGACTAAAATCTTGTGCATATTTTTTTAGATCTCTTATAGGTTCCTCCTATGATGTTCCTCTATCTTCAGATAGTGTAAAATTTATTATATAAAATCCTTCAATGATATTTTTTCCTTTCCCACCATACTTTAAGTCATCATCCCCGAGAGAGGATTCATTGGAGAGAGGATCATCTTCAGATATCTCATGTGTAGGAGTTGCATCCCCTAGTTGGATTCGTTCTAAGTGGTTGGAATATTGATGTTTTGGAAAAGTCAATGATGGCATGTTGATATGGATGTGGACCAAATGCACTTAGGGCTGACAACCCCGAAAGGGTTGGTTGAGGATTGACTGAATCACCAGTCTGATTCATGAAGAGTGGTATTAGAACTATATACACTGAGAGACACTCCTATAGGATATGATTTTGATTTTTATATGATATTTATGAATCATTATAAATGATTTACTTCCTAATTTAATTAATCTATATGGTTAATATATGTAATAGAAGAGAACATAAATCCAATTATATTGAACTGGATGTGTCAAAGGATTAAATGAAGGTTCCACTAAATAAGAAATTTTATGATTGAGTTACCATATTCCTTTGAACATTTAATCTGATTTTATTTATAATTTTTTTTGTATTTTGTTGAAATAGAATCATAGAAATGAAGCTGAGGTAGTTAAAAACATAGAAATAACAATGTATTATAATTAGATATGGTAGTGAAATTAAATGGATGAGAATCATATTATATTAATTTAATTATCAAAAATGTGAGTTTCATAGTCTTAACTAAGGTAGTAAAATTTATATTTTCTATAATGGATTAGTTATTTTAATTCCTGAATGATAATAATCAGTGACAATTTTCTATATTCAAAAAGTAACAAGGATTATCTAAAACATATATGTATTTTTATTCAGAATTTTGTCATTAAACTGTTGGATTCAAATATTAATTGTTATTAATAACCATAAAAAGTGATCTTATTACATGGTTATATATTGGGGGATAACTATTAATGAAAAAAGTATTGATGAATCGATAATTATTATGGTTTATATATTCATGGTTTTGATATAATAAAAGGTGGATTTAGTTTTATGAAGTCAGTTAGATTGTAATTTTTAACCTTGGGATTTACAATTGATTCATGATATTTTTAGAGATGTTTATCAACATTTTGGGTCTATAATATATAGGGACTAGACTATGATCTTATGAACATGTGGTGAATACCATTTTAGGGTCATGTATAGAGATAATCTTGGGAGGAATATATAATCATGTTGTGGATTAATTTCATGGAGAATCAAATGAGTTTTGGGAAAAATATTTTATCGAGAGTATATGATCATGGAATCTACATACATGGGTATATGGTTATATAAATGACTGTTGTTGTTTAATGAAGGATAAGGTGGATTTTAAGAGCATACATTTCAATTATAATTAGGTTTATAATAATTTAATAACGATCATGGGAATTTTGGATCTCTATTTTATGTTTTAGGTTGATAAGTAGGAGATATCCCAACAAAATGTTAACTTGGAATAGCAAAAAATGATATGGGCTAAACAATTATTGAAATATGTTGAACTAAATGAATTACATAGTAATTTGATGATAATTGTAAATAGTTATAATGTTGATTCCTTTTTAGGTTATTTATTATAATAATTAACCTATATTGATAATGATTGGTAACTCATGTTGACCCTTTTTGATTTATTAATTGGTAGAACTAGAAAGAATCCTTGGTGTTATGGAAAATATAATAATTTCCTAAAAAACGAACCCATCCGAATAGTGTCATGAGTGAGGAACATAGTGATTATGTGAAAAAATAAATCTTGTAATATGATTAAAAATGTGAGTGTATTTGAAGTCCCAAACACCCCAAAGAAGATAATGATGGTGTCTCATGGAAGATAAAATGATGAAGATGAAGGGGGTCATCAGACAAAAAACCGTTAGGGATAAAGATAATCTACTAAAACTAGTTGCATATATATCATGAATGTTGATCATTATACGACTAAATTTTCCAATCAAAGTACTAAAAATGGTGATATACAACAAAAAACGTCTTATTGATGAAGATACTATGTAACTACTTCTAAAAAGTCATGTTGTCAGTTTTTTCATTAGATTTTCTAGTGTCTTATGTCATGTATTATTTCACCAAGCATGTGATAATGAGTCATAAATAAAACATTATAGTGGTATGATTATCATATAAAACATATTCAAGGTTTTTGTAAATTTATTCCTAAAGGATCTTGATCTACAAAAATTAAGAGAATTTTATTCAAAATTTGGAATGGGTATGGTCTCTTTATAAACATATTTTATTAAAATGTTCATTTAGATAAATATCATCTCACATAAGTAATAAACCAATAATACTTATTATTTTATGATTAAATAAGAGTTATGCATAGATATTTCTATAAATTAAATTGCAAGTATACAAATTATTTAAGAGGGGGGGAGGAGAATGTAACACACTAAGATCTTAATATTATATTACAATTAAATAAGTCAATACTTTCTATAAATTATTTCACACACGTAACCCAACATAAATAGACCACATCATATTAATAATATATTATTATAAAGATATTCTAAACACTGATATGAAAAACTGTTAATAGTTATTATCTTTATATAGTAAATAATTAATGAGTTAATATTAAAAGGCTACTTTCAATAAAATTCGTTTTTATTATAATATATATTTCATTTTCAAAAGAAAATTTTTAAATTTTTAAAATTTACATAGTATAATTTATTATTTATTATTGAATTAGTTACTATAAAATTATATTTGGATATATTTTTTATATTTTTCTACTTTAATTAAATATTATGTTAATTGTAAAAAAATAAACTTTTTTCTAAAAACATCATTTTTAAATGATTAAAAGTGTTTGAAACCATTTTTTATATACCAATTATATATTCATAAAATAAAAAAATGCATATAGAATTATTATTATTAATTTATAAAACACACGATTATCATTTTAGAAAATCAAATGATATTTTATGAAAATTTTAACCGAGTTTCCTTAGTTAAATCTATGAGTGGGGAAATGGGGTGTCTGATTTATTTTTATGTAAATGAACATATAATTAAAAAATTATAATATTCTAAATATATTTATAGTCAGTTAAATCAGTAATTGTTTTACTATACCGATAAATTACCCTTAAAAATCCACTTTTCTTAAAAATGGGGTTTTAATCATTACACACAATGACACAAAGATTAATATCCCTAAAAATTGAATTTTAACATGATAAAATGATTTGTATATTTAAGGAAAAAATTTCATATTAATTAATATTACTAGTTTTTTTGCATATAATGGTATGACTGATCGTGTTAATTTTAATTTCAACGATAATGGGGAAATAATGTTTTATAAATTACTATATTATTAATATCATGTAATTTTTTCGAAATAAAAAAAATTAAGTACTTTAAATGATTAATATATTATTATTTAAAAAAACTAATTAATATAAAGATAACTATTTAATTAGTTTTCAATAAAAAGTAATATTATGAATATATAATGATGAAAATGTTATTTTTCTACTATAATGGTTTTCCAACAAATTATATTTATTAATAGAAATGTTAAATTTATTATATTAGGGAATTGAACTGGATTAAATATAGGAAAAATTTTATTATAAAAAACATTATTTGTTTTTATTGGTTATGTTATATTTTTAATTAAATATAAAATTACATAGAAAATAATTGCTTACCTAGTTTAAATATAAAGACTAAAATGTAAAAACCAAATTTTAAAAACTATATAACATGTTTAAAAAATGTGTGAAAATACTTTATTGAGAAATTATCATCCAAAATACACCCCACACTGTATTATTTTGAACATTGGATCCATTGATATTGGAATCGTTTCATTGATTTATTAAAATATAAATATTGTTTACAAAAGATCATTTTTCACTCATATAAAAGGAGATCAATTACCCCCTTTCAATAATACACCTAAAATTAGTAATTAACTTGATCATATTCCCAAATATACATTATCATAATTCAATGTATCTCTTTTTGTCCCCTCAATACACTATGATAGAAAAATCCATTCAGTTTTGTAGAGTTTTCCATGGAATGATCAAGTCTTCAATGTATCTATTATATTGTTCTTATGTTTTTCGCCATAATATTAATAATAGAAATATCATATATAAATAAACTGTCATGACCCCCTCCCCAAAAAGTGTACCCCTCATGGGCCGGTAATGTGAGAAGGGAGATAATGACCCCCGATTCCCGTCTCCAGTAGGCCATGGGTTGGAGACTAGCACCAAGGGTATAGTAACATAGAAAATGGGAGGCATTACCCACTAAGAGAACACATGAAGAAGAGATAGATAAAATAGAAACCAACCAACTCCAACTCAGAAATGAAATATAATAGAAACCCATGTGCATGTATGTAATTCTAGGCAAATGTACTACATTTGAAACGGAAAAAACTACAAGTACCCAGAAGAAAGTAAAAATGACAGAAACCACAAGCCCAAACAGCTCCTGCAACATCAAGTTATTAGAAACCAGCTAGATCGCCAACCTACTCCAAGTGAACTAAAAAACTGTTTATATATACATAGGGTGAGTGTAACAGTATACCCATTAGGATCCTCCCTAAAGTGTCTCGTGCAAAAGTAATGAAAGCATTCTAAAGCTCACTGAATAACACGTGAAACTAAATCGTCACCTAAACAAGTATACTAAGTTCCCAACCTCACCATGGCTACTCTCACCAAGTAACGCATACAAGAATATAACATATAGTAAAGAATATCATGGGTACCCTGCTACTACTTCCCCATTGGTTTGCCACTTTTCCCCAACGTCGCATGTCCTGGGAAACTCTCTCCAAAAAGGCTTACCCGTAGACACCTGGGCGAAACACCACAATATGCTCCTCGTGCTACACAAAGGCTTGCCTGTAGAAACCTGGACGAAGCACCACACCATCCACACAACCAAAAGTAACCATGTAGGTTCTGAGAGCCACCAAAGCTCGCATAACGTGTATCATACGTCAAGTATTATACCTCAAGCCATTACAACCCATACAGCAAGTAAGGATCCTCAATCCATCATAGCCATTACATGATACACCTATAGAAGTCGATATGATACTATATCCATAATATATGTGTGTGAACAACCACAAGCCATTATATCCCTCTACACACATATATGGCGAAAACTAACCACTGTGCCTACCAACACAAGTATCTACCAAGAGAAGAGAGCGGGGCAAAAGTGGGTAGTCAGCCATTCATCCTCTCTCCAGAATGTTGGGGAAAACACCCTCCCCCCAAGGCTCAGAATCCCTGAGGTGTCAGTTTCCCATACTGATAAGGTGGAGTAGCATATAGAAACACAAAAAGATCAGAATATACTATATCTCACAACCACACTATGGGAATAACCTAGTCTTAGACACAACTGCAGCAAACGGCTCTCAGACTCCGAGCTGCTACTTCTAAGACTATGTATTCTATAAGCAAAAAACCATTTAAAGAACATTATTAGATCACTTAATTCCCTTTTTGTCAGTTCTACATTATGTTAATTAATTTAATAAACGTTATTTAACGATGAAAAATTCCACATTAAACTTCATTAGCATCACACCCAAAGTCCATTGTCCCTATACAAATTTCAACCTCATTATTCTGTTCCAGCGAACTCCAACCCCATGGGTTAACACCATTTAATTAAACATTCATTACGGAAACACGTTCCCATATTTACAGGAATTCGTGAAAAGAATTATATTCTACTAACACAAGGGGGATCCATAGGGTGAGTAGATGTACTACCCGTCGAGTATTTTCTTCCTATAACAAGAGCGTAGACCCAACCTTTCTGGATAAGATAAACACGGAAAGTAAGTGGCCTACCCTGCGCGTCTTTGCTTCATGCAGAAGAAGGGTATGCAAGACCAGCTGACTTGAGCAGTGGGGAAAAGTAAATAATATAAACAACCACAGAACTAGAAAACATCCATCAATCACATCAATCCCACTCCATCATCCTTGGTGTCCTCCCTGACACCCACATGCATAAACTGATGCATCTCACCACTCTAGGCGTCATCCGCTGCCACAACCAAATGCCTCTATGCCCCCACATATCACAACACCCCTCCGGGGTCACGTCTCAACACAAGAATCATGAAAAACAACCACACATCAATTGAGCTATGGCCCTTTAATAATCAAAAGGGTAACTCATAATCCTTCAATGAATTATCAAACAATCAAAATCATTAATCCATATTGATTTAAAAAAATTATAACCTTTTCGTTCCAACATCAGGAAACCTAACCAGTAAGCTATCAAAAATGATTAAACATGCTTACTAAGTCAATTTTATTAACATCAAATTACAACAAGAACCGGATTCGTTTTAATGCCTCTTTATCTTTAGCCAAAAAAATATCAATTAATCTCAGTTTATTTTCTTTACCGGTTTTCATCAAGAACAAGCCTAGATATCACACTCTCTATCAAAATAAGATGCAACAACATACAATCGATTTCAATTTATTTATCCGGTTGAAAAATATTTATTTTGTCAATTCCTTTGTCATCTAGTGGGATAAAACATACTAACAGTACAGTTTCTCGTAAAAGAAAGAGAAGAAACGAATCCCCTACCTCAATGGTTTTTGACAAAAACCACAACGGTCGAATAACGCTCAAGAAACCCGAGTCGATTCTCAAAGAATCCTCCTTAGATATCTTCTCCTAACACATCGAAGACCAAATCTCAGCATTTTTTGTATCCATACACATAGATCTACCCATAATAGGTGTAGATCTAAGAAACCGAGAGAAGAGGAGAAGTAGATCTAAGTAGATCTAAGAAACCAAACAAGAATGATCACATACCTCAAGAAGCCGACTTCAATTCGCCAGGGGATGCCTTCAGATCACCTCCAAAACGCTTGGAAGAGGTTTTAATACCTTCAAAGGAGATTAATCTCGAGTTATGGATGCTTAAGAGCTTAAATGAGCAAGTTAGAGGCAAAACGATTGAGATCCACAATTTGAGGATCTAGTTTAAGTGCCCGCACAGTTTGCTCACACTGTTAGACAAACTATGCACTAACCGTGCAGACGCTACTTCCTCATCAAACACTCTTCGCATGGTTAAACCGCACAGTTAGACAAACTGTGCGCTAACCATGCGTTAGCCACTGCCTCCAAGACCAACTATGCATAGTTTGGCCGCACGGTTTAGAAAAACCGTGCGCCGCCCATGGGAGAGCTATTTACCTTTAGTATTCCTTAGAAGTCCACCCAAACACACACCCATGTCACCATAACCTCCTAGAACACATCTAACAATGAATTTTCACAAAGTAATGGACTGGAGAGGTCTATGCCATTACATCATATACCTCTCAAAACATTCTCGTCATCGAGAATCCTAAAACCACCTAAAGTGAAAACGAAACAGGGTCTTATCAACCACCCCCTGAGATACCTCTCGAAAGAGAACAAGCCAAAAAAGCAACAAAGGAAGCCATCCCATAAAAATGAAAATTATCATAACCACATAAGTTACATAAAAACATGAAAAGAGTTAAACATTAAACAACTCTGGGTACTGAGCACGTATATGAGACTCACGTTCCAAAGTACTCTCCTCCAAGACACCATGTCGCCACAAGAAATGAACTAGAGGAATAGAATTCCAACACAACACCTTCTCCTTGGGGTCTCGGATCTCCACTGGTCGCTCCTCAAAGGTTGTGGCATTGTCAACATCGATCTCTCCCCAATCGATGATGTGAGAGTCATCATGAAGATAACGACAGAGCTGTGACACATGGAAAACATCATGTATCCGACTCATCTATGGGGGAAGTGCAACTCGATATTCCATAGATCCAACATGAGCTAAGACCTCGAAAGGCCCAACAAACTAGGGAGAAATCTTACTTTCACGACCAAACCTTTGCTGCCCACGACTGGGAGTCACATTCAGAAACACATGATCCCAAACATTAAACTCTAAGGGACTCCTTCTTTGATCAGCATAAGATTTCTGATGATCATCCACTGTCTTCATCCTTTCACGAATCACCTGAACCATCTCTGTTGTATTCTGCACTACTTCCGGTATGAGAATTGCTAACTCTCCGACCCCAGTCTAGCACAATGGAGAACGACAAGGCCAGCGATACAAGGCTTCAAACAACGCCATACCAATAGTGGAGTGAAAACTATAATTGAAAGGGAAATACACCAAGGATAAGTGCCTCATCCATGAACCTCCAAAATCAAGAACACAAGAGTGTAACATGTCTTCAAGAGTCTGGATGGTTCGCTCTGTCTGACCATCCGTTTTCGGATGAAAAGCAATGCTAAGGCATAGTTGAAAACCGAAATCTTGTGGGAGACCTCTCCATACTGTTGAGGTATAATGAGGATCTCGATCAGAAATGATTATCCTAGGGACTCCATGAAGTCTCGCCACCTCCTTTAGATACTTCCTTGATAAAAACTTCCCCTAAGCTTGACTCCTTGATTGCTATAAAGTGGGCCAATTTTGTTAAATGATCCACTACCACCCAAATAGAATCATGTTCTCCTAGAGATCGAGGTAGACCAGTAACAATGTCCATTGACATATCCTCCCACTTCCATTGTGGAATCTCTAATGGCTGGAGAATACCACTAGGAACACGGTGTTCGGCCTTCACCTTCTGGCAGACTAAACATCAAGACACAAACTCTGAAACCACATGCTTCAGCCCAAACCACCAAAAATGGCTCCATAAGGCTCAATACATCCTTGTCACACTAGGATTCACCGCTAAAGGATAACTATGAAACTCTTTGAGAAAACTCTCGCGCATCGTCAAAGGAACACAAATCCTTCAATGATACAACACTCGGTGTTGTTCATCTATAGTACAACCAATAGGGGCCTCACCACAAACAACTCGATCACTCCAGTCCTCCACCTATAGATCTCCCAACGGGGACTCCTCTACATTCTACATTAGGGATGAAGGTACCATCATCGGAAAAAGATATCCTCTACCCCCAACTTCTCCCATATCAAGATGTAATGCTTACAGTTCTTCCATTACTCTCCAGGAATCACCGGATTCATGCACAGCATCACTACGTGAATTTCAGCTCAGCACATCATCTACAACATTCCATATTCCAGGTGTAAACGATATTTCAAAGTCGTATTCCTTTAAGAACTCCATCCACCGACATTGTCGTAAGTTTAGGTCATGCTGGGAGAAAACATTACTCAAACTCTTATGATCAGTGAAAACCACAAAGCGCTAACCAATGAAGTAATGTCTCTTCAACTTCGGAGCAAACACCAAGGATGCTAACTCAATATCATCGGTGGCATAGTTGTGTTCATGGGTACGCAATTGCCGAGACCCATGAGAAACGACTGACCTCTACTGCATGAGAACATAGCCTAACCCCATATGTGAAGCATCACAGAAAACATCAAACTGAACAACCTTAGCTAGAAGACAAAGGACCGGAGCACTTACTAACTTCTCCTTTATATACTCGAAAGCTTCCTAACACTGATCAGTCCATATGAATGCCTGATGCTTCCTGGTCAATGATATTAGTGGAGTTTCAACTCATGTGAAATTGGATACGAACCTGTTATAGTAGCCTGAGAGACCCCGTAAACTTCGCACCTCTAACACTGTCTCGGGGGATTCCCATGTTACAACTGCTTCTATCTTCGAAGGTTCCACAACAACTCCCTATTGGGACACAACATCCCCCAAGAAACAGATTTCTCGAGTCCAAAACTCACACTTCAACAACTTCCCAAATAGCCTATGTCGACGAAGAACTCCAAAAATGGATTGTAGATGTTTCACATGATCCTCTTCATATTTGGAGTACACAATGATTTCGTTGATGAAAACTACCACGGACATGTCCAGGAAATCACGAAACACAACATTCATCAATCCCATGAATACAGCTGGAGAATTTGTCACTCGAAACGGCATTAAAACGAACTCATAACGCCCATGACGACAACAGAAAGTTTTCTTCGGGATATCCACCTCCTTCACACATATCTGATGATATCATGACCGCAAGTCAATGTTTCAGAACCAACTTGAACCATTCAATTGATCGAATAAATCACCAATTCGGATAAGAGGATAGAGATTCTTTATTTCCACTTTGTGTAAGTGACGATAATCGACACACAACTGCAAACTGCCATCAGACTTCTTCCCGAACAAAACCGGTGCACCCCAAGGTGACACACTTGGTAGAAAAAACCGCACTTTAACAGACCATAAATCTGTATATGTAGCTCTCGAAACTCAGAAGGGGCCATAAAATATGGATACATAGAGATAAAAGACGCTCCTGTCTGTAGCTCGATCCCAAACCCGATCTCTCATTGAGGAGGTAATGTTACATCCTCTTCTGGAAATACACCAGGGTACTTCTCTACGACCCTAGGAAATACCAACTGCTGAACCTATGAAGAACTCAGCATTATCTCAGAGATCATGGATGATAAGGATGGAATAAACCTATGACCCATCTAAGGATCTTGCTCACCAACAAACACCACTTTCTCTCTATCTGCACCAATGAAGATGACCTTCTTCTTGAAGCAATCCTTGATAGCCTGCACCGAATACAACCAATCCAGGCTTAGGATGAAATCATATTATTGTATTTGTAAACATAAGAAATATCCCCAAGAGAGGTGTTGTCCCAACACTAGCTCATTGTCTCAACATATTTCAGACAAGTCAGCTTGACCTCCGACTGGCGTAGTCAACGCCAATGGAAGTGGAAGCCTCTCTACCTCACGTCCCAAATCATGGACAAGGTAAGGTGATATGAAGGAGTGTGTCACTCCTAAATCGAACAAGGCATACACCAAGGTAGAAAACAAGCAAAGGGTACCTCGAACGACGTTTGGCTCACATGGTGTTGGAAATGCTAGAGCATGAAGATGACCATGACCTCATCCATGACCTCTCTGACCCTGATGAGGACCACCACCACGGCCGTGATCTGTTCTCTAAGGACGGGGAGCGTCATGGGGTTGTCCTCTGCCTGCCCCATCTACCCTTTACTGATCTAAAGCTGGTGTAATGCCCCGACCCTAGTTTCCTAGAGTCGCTGCCTTATTACGTAACATTGGAATGATCACAAAAGATCATGTCTCCAAAGACTTATTAGTTTAGTATCCTTGATAAAACAAGGTACAATCATAAGTCTTACATTACATAATAAAGTAAAACAAGACTACAACAACATCATGTCTTCATATCCTCTCATACTATCCCTGCAGGTCATTCTTAAAATACTTCTTCACATCCTGAAAAAATTAAAACATTGGAAGGGGTGAGCTCATATGCTCAGTAAGGATAACAATATAGCGGAAGCTTTCATAAATAAACATTAACATTTAAGAAAATGTATAATTAAAACAAAATCCTTTTAAACATGAACTTCAGCATAATATGGAAAAAATAAAATGAAATAATGCCATTTACTTATTTACATGGATATTCTACTAGTCGAATAATCACATGAAATATCAACAACCACTTTCATAATGATGGAATGCATAATTCCAGACTATTATAACCACGTAGCCAAGGCCTCGTGCCAAGACTACAAATAAGATTTTTTCAAGGCCTCGTTCCAAGACACTAGTTTGTCTCATGAGACCTACCGGTGCATCGAGGAGCTATAGCGGGCTCCAGCCGTCACTTATTAAGTCCAATGCATTCCTCATATGAACAGGTTTAAACATATCATAAACCATAACATAATTGTATCACATAAAACATGCATAAATGAAACATAACATTTCCACATTTCAATCACAAGATATCAATACAACATATTGATATAATAAAACTATTTTCAATAGGAAAATAAAAGAAAAGTAAAACTTGGTATTTATTTTTCATTTAAAAAAATTATGGCTTGTAGAGGAAGCCGAAACTCAAATAATGGTCATGACAGCGGAGAAGTCATTTTCGCCTCATACATACGACAACAAAACATTCGTTTTTGTCATTTAGTAAAACTCTTCATATAAAAAGATTCATTTTGAATAAACGTAAAAGTCAAAGGGGTTTATACACCGTGTAAAAGAAATTTGTGTATAAAAAAAATATGCCTCAATGAATGGAGATTGAGAATAAGTCCCTTAAAAAGATCATTTTTTAAATAAAATAGATATATTATGTGTATTCACTATAAGTACACATAAATAATGTAAAAATACAAGATAAGACATAATAATATCATGGCAGAATATGAAAGTAGGAGATTAACCCCAAGAACAGAAATTGGGTTAAGAAGTTCCCTTAAAAAGTCAATTTTCTAAATAAAATAGATCTATTATGTGTATTAACTATAAGTACACATAAATAAATTAAAAATATAAGATATAACATAACAATATCATGACATAATTTGAAATTAGGAGAATAACCAAAAGAACGGAAATTGGGTTAAGAAGTTACCTTACCTCATGTCCGATTTGACTCGATCCTTCTTTAAATTAATGAATAATAAACTAGAGTTAATTTATAATTTCGTAAGAAGCTTTTTAAAGATTATTATTCCTTTTATATCACTAATTACCATGTTATGAACATTATGTAATTATTTATGTTAATAACGGTTATTTTGTCAATCTTTGGTACTTGAGTCAAAAATAAACTTCTTAGAATTGAAAGTTGTTCATGTGGTAAAATATCCATTATATCTAGAATTATATTCATGATGTAGATATCATATATATCATATATATCCAGTATATACATTTATTCATAACATTATGTAACATTTAGAGGCAATAAATGAAATGCACCTGTCATGGAGACGGTAAGTCGTACGTACGCATGAACGCTCCTTTCATTTCTATTTCGTATTTAATGGAATTAAATTATAATTATATAAAGGTATAATATAATTACATTATAATATCATTTATAATATCATTTAATCCATCCTTTATACATCCAACATATGGCATTAACGATTTAAATCACTTTTAGGGGGCAGTAGTCCGCACTTCCTAAAATAAAATTGTCTCGTTTACCCTTAATGGAAATCATAAAGGTATGACATAAATTAGAAATACAGAAGCATAATGAAAACATAAACATAATATATATCATATATAGTAATAGTTTCATCATAATGGCCACCATTAGATGTGTTAAAAGAATATTGAACAATCATCGTTTCGTGAGGCAGTATTTCGCCACCCACAGAAACAGTATGTCCTTTAACCATTAGACGGAGGTGTGTGTAAGTGTAAAAAAAATAATTATCATAAAAACATCATAGTATATTTTAGATACTGGTGTTGTTACAAAATAATGTAATAAAAAGATTTTATGGGGTTGGATAAGGAAAATAAAACAAAACAACGTAAGAGAAGACATTACCTTTAAATCGGGTAACTCCCCTTAGTTGGAACCAAAATGGTTTCTTGAAGAGATTTCAGCCTATGTTAAGGCTTCTAGGATTAAGGGAGGTATGTTGAGAGAGTATTTGGGAAGATTTTGGTTGAGAGAAATGTCTTGGAAGGTGTGAATAAGGTGGTAGTGGTGGGGGCCTTTTATAAGAGGAGAGGAGGGGCACTCTTGGAAAGTCATGAAATATTAATTTATTATATAATGAGTTTCGGATTTTAAAGGTCCCATTATTATATATTTTGAGAATAAGGTGATACGGGTTCTAAATATACTCATCCAAAAGGTTTTTGACAAATGTAAGTCTTATATTTTACATTATCATTTCATTTTATTTAAATCATTAAATAATGAGCTAATCGCCGCATCATCATGGTGTCATACAAAATATAATTTATTAAATGTATAAAAATTATAAAAAAAATATCATGATGTAGGAAATATTTTTATATTTCCAATGAATATTTATAGTTGGAACGGTAACTTATATAACACCATTTAATAATTGTTTTAGTAAAACAACACATGTTTGTGACAATTTTATTTTTACTTTAAATAAAAAGTTATTAATGAAATTTATTACCCATGTGGATCCATGGGGTCCCAAAGTTGACCCATGTATTATCCTGGTCAGCCATGACTCATCCAATAATGGTAGAAAATGTGTAAGTGTGTTTTCATATTTTTATAATATCATTTTTACCTTAAATTTCACTAATTACCATTAATCGCAATTAATTAAACATAAAAGTTATCATTCAACAATAAATTATTTTAATCCCATTGAACCACATTTTACTTCCTAATAACAAACATGTATTTTGAATTTTTGAAAATAAAATCACAGAAGTGGTAATGTTTCATTTAAACGAAAAATCAGTTTTTTAACTACCACTTAGTGGTTTCACTATTCATAAAAAATTGATGTTTTTCAGAATAATGCCAAAATTTCATCCTAAGTTATAATTTGATATTCCGAATTAAAAAATGATTTCTATTTTAAAAAATTCCAAACATATAAGTTTCATTAATTAACTTTATAATTAATTCCCGCTGTCACAACAAATTGCGTGAATTTATGAAACAATATATATCAAAAGATTGACAATTGTTTATGTCCAATTTCAAAGTGAAATTAATTCTAATGACCACCATTGGATAAAATGGTAAAAAAATATTCTAATTATACTTTAAAACCACTCATTATTATAATTTATCTCTATAAATTATTTTGATTAAAAAAGTTGTTTAAATTTATTTTTCACTATTCATAAAAAATTGGAAGTTCTCAGAAAAATACCAAAAATTCAACATAGGCTAATTAAGATATTTAGAATAGAAAAATGACGTCCATTTTGAAATATAAAATTTATATAATTTCAAAAAGTGGGTATTACTATTCATAATGGCTATTTTGATTGGTCGCGGTGTGTTAGAATCTCGAACTTGCGTACAATACAAGCTATTGCATTATTGAAAGAGAAGCGTATCACGGATGCTCGAGGTGTTACATTCTCCCCTCCTTAAATAAATTTCATCCTCGCAATTTGAAATTTTTCTTTGAAAATAAAAGGTTGAAAATAGAAAATATCATTGTGGAAAACCCACATCGGAAATAAGGTTAATAAAATTTAGCCTTAATAAGAGGGAAAGGGAAATGAAAAAGTCACCACCAAATTATGATCTCGATAAGGAGAACATTGGTGGAAATTAGAGACATATAATTGGAGGAAAAATGTAAATATTTGTAGGGAGTGATTGAGGTCATCAGTCACAAACAAGTGTAAAATTGAGGGCCTCAAAGCCTTCAATCTATGTTGATATAAAATATTATTAGTTCAACAAGACATAAGGTACTAGGATAACACATTTTTTTGTTTTAATATCCCTTTACTAATGTTTAAGAATTAATTTATTCATAGAATAATAGATTGGTATATATATATTTATGCTTGACAAGTAGAGTTTCATCCTTCAACTAATTTCTACCACAAACTCATCTTTCACTCAAAAAGATAATAGAACTCAAAAATATTATATTTATCCTAATCGTACAAGGTTCAAAATATTAACACATATCATTTAGATTAAGAAAACTATTTTTTAATAATCTAGGACTTCCTGTAGGCTAGTGGTAGTTATTAAAGGCTTGTCGCACTACGGTTGTGGGTTTGATTCCTACAGCTTTGTCTGACGCGACAGGTTATCCCCCGACCTACAGGTTGTCTTTTCCCTAAAACTATAGTATTATAATATTGCAAAAATAATATTCAGAAATGGTTTAACCTTAAACAATACTATACAAGGTTCAAATTAATCCATTCCAACCTTTATATTTATCCAAAATACTTCTGTCCAACTCACAGTCCAAATTTTATAAGGAAGGTAAACATAATGAAGATCCTTTTTTCCGCGTAACAACATGTGAATACCTTCTTCATATAATATTTTAAAACACTGCAATATCCTGAATTACCATAAATCCTTATTTATTACATTCATGATCCCTTATTCCTTATAGAATACTAGATATACTCCTTCTATCCAAAAATTTATACAAATCATTAATCAGTTTCAAGGATGTTAAGAATATCCAATATAATTTATCCAAATCAATCATGTATTATTCCAAAATCACTATCTCGATATCAGAACCATATTATGGTTTATCTTTCACTAAACCATTTGTTTTCCAAAAATTTAACCTGTAGTGGAGTCACTTTTCTTTGTTCCACACAATCTCAAGTACTTGATGAAATATTACTTTAGTACAATCCTTATATACTCCATAATTATTATAACAAGTACATCATTGATACAAAACTCAAATGACAAAAATTTTTAATAACAACATAAGAACTCTAATAATTCCTCCTCATCTGTGGTAGTATCATAACTTGATTATTATCCAATAACATCATTTGGGGCATACTCTGATGATTTGGACATTAGTTTGCGTAGTGTCCCTACTCCTACAAGATGAAGCATTGTACATTTGAAACCTTTTTCTTACCCTTGCAGTCACACACTTGGTGTCCTTTTTCTCCACACTTATAATAAACTCACATTCCCTACATGCATTTTCCAAGGTGTTTCTTCCCACAGTTATCACATATTGGAAAATTCTTCTTTTGCCTCGTCCCTTTATCCACCATTCTCTCTTCCATCCGTTTCTTCTCTTTCTTCCCTTGAAATCCATAAGACTCAGAGAATTCTTTACTTATCTTATTAACACATGATACTATTTCTTCACATGTTGAGAACACATGGGAGACTATTTCCCTTCTAAATTTTGGATTAATACCCTAAAAGATATAATCCTTCTTACTCTTTGGATCATACATATTGATGGAGTTTGCATTCCTTCTACTGGGTGCCATTTCTATACAATGGCATAAACTAGGTTAGTTTATTAATTGCAATGAATAATTCCAAACTTGTAAAATAGTTAATGTAAATTGAATGGTTTATGGATATAATTCATAATCATAAAAAATGTTTTCTTTGAGAAGTATATACTCATAAACCCTTCATAATGGTTTGTAAATAAATGAGAATTATCCTAAGCATATCCCCCAGGGGTGTCGTAACCAAGAGTGAAGCAGGGCCCGTTGTCTTGCACCAGTTCCCATTCGAGTCTAACTCAAATCGGTGTTTTTGGGTTTTACCCCTAGGTACGTCTGTGCCAGAGCTGCCTGTACCTGCTCGTATCCAGACAGGGATGTATTGCTCGGAAAACTTAAAAAATCTCTATAATACCAAAATTCTAGGATGTTCTTCTATACTAATCCTCAAAGTCTATCTTTGGGATATGTGCTCTAATCATAGTTTATCTAAATCTAGCTTGCAAGGTTAGTACTAAACTGCCTCTGATACCAACTGTAATGCCCTGACCCCAGTTACCTAGAGTCGGTTCATTATTACGTAACATTGGCATGATCACAAAAGATCTAGTCTCGAAAGACCGATTAGTTTAGTAGCCTTGGAAACACTAGATACAATCACAAGTCTTACATTGCATCATAATGTAAAACAAGACTACAACAACATCTTGTCTTCATATCCCCTCATACAATCCCTACAGGTCATTCTTAAAATACTTCTTCACATCCCGGAAAAAATAAAACATTGGAAGGGGTGATATCAGATGCTCAATAAGGATAACAATATAGCGGAATCTTTCATAAATAAACTTTAACATTTAAGGCAATGTATAACTAAAACAAAAGCCTTTTAAACTTGAACTTCAGCATAATATGGAAAAAATAAAATGAAATAATGCCATTTACTTATTCAATGGATATTCTACTAGTCGAATAATCACATGAAATATCAATAACCACTTTCATAATGATGGAATTCATAATGCCAGACTATCATAACCACGTAGCCAAGGCCTCGTGCCAATACTCCAAATAAATTTTGTCAAGGCCTCGTGCCAAGACACTAGTTTGTCTCATGGGACCTGTCGATGCATCGAGGATCTATAGCGGGCTCCACCCATCAATTATTAAGTCCAATGCATTCCTCATATGAATAGGATTCAACATATCATAAACCATAACATAATCTTATCACATAAAACATGCCTAAAGGAAACATAACATTTCCACATTTCAATCACAAGATATCAATACAACACATTTATATAATAAAACCATTTTCAATACCAAAATAAAATAAAAGTAAAACATGGTATTTATTTTTCATTTAAAAAAATTATGGCTTGTAGAGGAAGCCGAAACACAAATAATGGTCACGGCCTCGAAGAAGTCGTTTTCGCCGAATATGTACAAAAAAACATTCTTTTTTGTCATTTAGTAAAATGCTTCGTATAAACAGATTTCTTTTGAATAAACGTAAAAGTCAAAGGGGTTTATACACTGTGTAAAAGAAATTTGTGTACAAAACAAAATATGCCTCAATGAATGGAGATTGAGACGAAGTTCCTTACAAATATCATTTTTTAAATAAAATAGATATATTATTTGTATTCACTATTAGTACACATAACGAAAGTAAAAATACGAGATAGGACATAATAATATCATGGCATAATTTGAAAGTAGGAGATTAACCCAATGAATGAAAATTGGGTTAAGAAGTTCCCTTAAAAAGATCATTTTATATATAAAATAGATATATTATGTGTATTCACTATAATTACACATAAATAAAGTAAAAATACAATATAGAACAAAATAATATCATGACATAATTTGAAAGTAGGAGATTAACCCAAAGAACGAAAATTGGGTTAAGAAGTTTCCTTACCTCATGTCCGACTTGACTCGATCGTTCTTTAACATCCTGAATAATAAACTAGAGTTAATTTATAATTTCTTAAGAAGCTTTTTAATGTTTATTATTCCTTTTATATCACTTATTACCTTGTTATGAACATTATGTAATTATTTATGTTAATAACGGTCGTTTTGTCGATCTTTGGTACTTGAGTAAAAAATAAACTTCTTATAATTGCAAGTTGTTCATGTGGTAAAATATCCATTATATCCAGAATTATATTCATGATGTTGATATAAAATATGTCATATATATCCATTATATACTTTCTTTCATAATATTACGTATCATTTAGAGGTTAGAAATGAAATGCACCGTTCATAGAGATGATAAGCCATACGTAAGCATGAACACTACTTTCATTTCTATTTCGTATTTAGTGGAATGAAATTATAATTATGTAATGGTATACTATAATTACAGTATAATATCATGTATAATATCATTTACTCCATCCTTTATACATCCCACATATGAAATTAACGATTCAAATCACTTTGAGGGGGCGGTAGTCCACACTTCTTAAAATGAAATTATCGCGTTTACCCTTAGTGGAAATCATAAAGGTATGCCATAGATGAGAAATACAGAAGAATAAGGAAAACATAAACATAATATATATCATATTTAGAAATAGTGTCATCATAATGGCCACCATTAGAGGTGTTAAAAGAATATTGAACAATTATTATTTCGTGAGGCAGTATTTCACCACCCACAAAAATAGTATGTTCTTTAACCATTATACGGAGCTGTGTTTAAGTGTAAATCAAATAAATATCATAAAAACATCCTAGTATATTTTATATACTGGTTTCATTACAAAATAAAGTAATAATAACATTTTAAGGGGTTGGAGAAGGAAAATAAAACAAAATAATGTAAGAGAAGACATTACCTTTAAATTGGGTAACTCCCCTTAGTTTGAACCAAAATGGTATCATGAAGAGCTTTCAGCATAAGTTAAGGCTTTTAGGTTTAAGGGAGTATTTTTTAGAGAGTATTTTGGTAGAGTTTGGCCAAGCCAAATGGCTTGGATGTTGTGAATAATGTGGTAGTGGTGGGGCCCTTTTATAAGAGGAGAGGAGGGACACTCTTGGAAAGTCATGAAATGTTACTTTATTATATAATGAGTTTAGGATTTTAAAGGTCCCAAAATTATATATTTCGAGGATAAGGTGATAATGGTTATAAATATACTCATAAAATAGGTTTTTGAAAAGTGTAAGTCTTATATTTTACATTATCCTTTCATTTTATTTAAATCGTTAATTAATGAGAAAATCGCTACATCATCATGGTGTCATAAAAAATATAATTTATTTAATGTATAAATATTATAAAAAAATATCATGATGTATAAAATCTTTTTAAATTTCCAATGAATATTTATAGTCAAAAAGGTAACTTATATAACCCCATGTAATAATTGTTTTAGTAAAACAACACATGTTTGTGTCAATTTTATTTTTTTACTTTAAAAAGAAGTTATTATTGTCATTTTCCTAACCAAGTGGCTCCATGGGGTCCCCAAGTTGACCCATGGATTTTATTGGTCGTCCATGACTCATAAAATAAGGGTAGGAAAAGTGTAAGGGTATTTTCATATTTTTATAATATCATTTTTACCTTAAATTTCACTAATTATCTTTAATCGCGATTAATTAAACGGAAAAGTTACCATTCACCAAAAAATTATTTTAATACCATTGAACCACATTTTACTTCTTAATGAAAACCATGTATGTCGGATTTTTGAAAACAAATCACAGAAGTGGTAATGTTTCATTTAAACAAAAAATCAGTTTTTTAACTACCACTTAGTGGTTTCACTATTCATCAAAAATTGATGTTTTTCAGAACAATGCAAAATTTTCACCCTAAGTAATAATTTGATATTACGAATTCAAAAATGATGTATATTTTAAAAAATTCCAAACATATAAGTTGTATTAATTAATTTTATAATTAATTCTCTCTGTCACAACAAATAGCATGTTTTTAAGAAACAAAATATATCAAAAGATTGACAATTGATTATGTCCAATTTCAAAGTGAAATTAATTATAATGACCACCATTGTATGAAGTGGTAAAAATATATTCCAATTATACTTTAAAACCAATAAATAGTATAATTTATCACTATAAATTATTTTGATTAAAAAAGTTGTTTTTATGTATTTTTCACTATTCATAAAAAATTGGAAGTTCTCAGAAAAATACCAAAAATTCAACTTATGCTAATTTCAATATTCCGAATCCAAAACTGAAATATATTTTGAAATATAAAATATATATAATTTCAAAAAGTGGGTATTATTATTCATAATGGCTATTTTGATTGTTCGCGGTGTGTTAGAATCTCAAACTTGCGTACAATGCAAGCTATTGCATTATTAAAAGGGAAGCGTATCGCGGAAGCTCGGGGTGTTACAGCTGGTGCAACTGGTTGGTGCTACTTCGGATGGAACAGCCTCAACAGAGGAACCTGGAGCGTAGCGCCCAGTGCACGATTACCACTCTGAAAGGTTGGGAACTCCCTCTACTAATGACCATGACCACCACAAGAAAAACAAGCGCCTGATCCCTTGGAATAGGCTTGAGAGTTGCTGCCTCTAGGGAAACATGATGTGAAGGGATGGGGCCTAACCCCAGCTGAACAAAAACTCTTCTGACCTGAAAACCGGGGACCCCAGACCATAACTATGCTTCGTGATGAATCATGATGATTCCCATCTCGTGATGATCCTGTCCTGTCCAAAGTCATCTCGAAAACCTCTGCCTCGCCAACACCTCAGGATATGTTTTTAGCATAAATGGGGTCACCTGGCGTTGGATCTCTGGATGCAAAGCCTCCTCGAAATGCCTCGCCCTGGCCTCATCATCTGGTAATATGTCAGAAGCATATCGTAAAAGGTTCTTCAAACAGATTCCAAACTCTCGAACACTAGAGCTCCCCTTTCAAAGGGTAAGAAGCTCCTGGGGACTAGTCGCCTTCACAGTCGAAGAGTGAAACTCGACTCTAAACTTGTCTCGGAACTCCTCCAAGGAGATCGCTGTCTCCTCACGATCCTCGAGGAAAAAGAACCACCACTGCCTCGCTACTCTATGTAGCATCGTCCCAACCAAGGACTCCCAATTCTCCTTCTAAGCACGAATCGAACTGAAGCAAATCTCGACCTCCTCTAACCCGTTTTCCATGACTGCATCTAAAACAAAGCCCTTGTACTTATGCAGACTCTGGTACTAAAACTCTTGTAGTTTCTTCCTCCATGTGTCGTCGTCGTCAACCTCTACCCTGTGGTGACCTGTTGGAACATCTTGCTGGACATTTTCTATGCAAACATGATGAGGATGTTGACCTGGATCCATACCTATAAAATAAAAAACCATTAGAGCTCCTAAACCTGGAATATAGAAGACTCAACATTGATTAATTAATTATTTTATTTTATCGATTTTAGTTTAAACTATCCCAAGGTCTACCCATTCATACATGGGCACAAGAAAGAATGATGCATGATCCTTTCCTAGGTCTCTACCTTGCAACTAGTATCACCTTGTTTAGTAGCCACTGTAAATGTAAAGGTCCATACATCAGATCATAGGGGGCCCTAAACACCTATTTCTCAAATAGTATTCAGTGTTTACCTCTCTTGCTAAACTTGAATGACACCGTTTCCCTACCAACCCATACAACCACACATGTGCCAAACTCCAAACTCCATCATATCCCTCAACCAGACCTCTGATACCACTTTGTCACGACCCCCTCCCCACAATGTGTATCCCTCCTGGGCCGGAAATTTGAGAAGGGAAATAATGACCCCCCGAGTCCCACCTCTAGTAGGCCCCAGGTTGGCTACTAGCACTAAGGGTATAGTAACACACAAAATGGGAGGCATTACCCTCTAAGAGAACACATGAAAAAGAGAGAGATAATATAGACACCAACCAACTCCAACTCATAACTAAAATATAAAAGAAACCCAAGTGCACGTATGTAATGCCATGAAAAAGTACTAAAACTAAAAGGGGAAAAACTGGAAATACCCAAAAGAAAGTAAAAACAGCAGCAACCACAAGCCCGGACAGCTCCAGCAATCCCATGATACTAGAAACCATCTTGATCTCCAACCTGCTCTAAGTGACCTGAAAAAAAAATTATATATACATAGGGTGAGTATAATAGTATACTGAGTAGGATCGTCCTCGAAGCCTCTCTTGCAAAAGTAAAGAAAGCATGCTAAAGTACAGTGAAGAACAAGTGAAACTAACTCATCACCTAAACATGTATACTAAGTTCCCAAACCCACCATGGATACTCTCACCAAGTAACAAATACAGGAATATAGCATATAGTAAAGAATATCAAGGGTACCTCGCTACTACTTCCCCACTGGTTTGCCACTTTTCCCCAAGTCGCACGTCCTGAGAATCTATCTCCAAAAGTCTTGCCCGCAAACACCTAGATGAAGCACCACAATATGCACCTCATGCAACACAAAGGCTTTCCCGCAGACACCTGGGCGAAGAACCACACCATCCTCACAACCAAAAGTTACCAGGTAGGTTCCGTGAGCCACCACTACTCGCATAACATGTATCATACATCGGGTATTATACCTCAAGCCATTACATCCCATACACTGAGTAAGGATCCTCAAGCCATCACAACCTATACACGTTACACCTATAGTATTCCATAGGATACTATATCCAGAATATATGTGTGTGAAAAACCACAAGCCATTACAGCCCTCTATACACATATATGGGGAAAACTAACCATTGTGCCTACCAACAAAAGTATTTACCAAGAGAAGAGAGTGGGGCCAAATGGGGTAGTCAGCCATTCATCCTCCCACCGGAATGTTGGGGAAAACGCACCCCCCTAAGGCCCAAGATCCCCGAGGTGCCAGATGCCCTTACTTACAGGGTGGAGTAGCGTATAGAAACACAAAATGTACAAAATATATTATATCTCACAACCACACTATGGGAATAACCTAGTCATAGACACAACTGCAGCTAATGTCTCTCAGACTATGGGCTGCTACTTCAAAGAAATGGTATCCTATAAGCACACAACCATTTAATGAACTTTATTAGATTACTTCATTCCCTTTTTAATAGTTCCACTTTACGTTAATTAATTCATTAGACATTAATTAACCATGAACAATTACACATTAAACTTCATTAGCATCACAACCAAGGTACACTTCCCCTTTAAAAATTTCAACCTAAAAATTATGTTCCAGCGAAGTCCAACCACATGGGTTAACACCATTTAATCAATTATTAATTAAAGAAACACATTCCCATATTCCCAGGCATTCTAGAAAAGCATTCTATGCTACTAACACAAGGGGTATCCACACGATGAGTAGATGTACTACCCGTTGTGTCTCTGCCGCCTATAGAAAGAGTGTAGACCCATCTTCACTGGAGAAGCTAAACACAGAAAGCACATGGCATACCCCGCACATCTTCACTTATTTCAGAAGAAGGGAAAGCATGACCAGCTGCCTTGAGAAGTGGGGAAAAGTAAAGGAGATAAACAACCACATAACCAACAAACATACAACAATCACATCAATCCGACTCCATCATCCCCAATGTCCTCCCTAACACCCACAAGCATAAAGCGATGCATCTTTCCACTCTAGGCATCATCGGCTACCACAACCAAACGACCTTTATGCCCCCACATATCACAACACCCATCCAGGGTCACGTCTCAACACAAGTAGTAGGAAAAACAACCACACATCAATTGGTCTATGACCCTTCAACAATCAAGAGGGTAACTCAAAACCCTTTAAGGAATTATCAAACAATCAAAATAATTAATCCATCTTGAATTAACAGATTTATAATCCATTGGTTCCAACATCGGGAAACCTAACCAGTAAGCTATCAGAAATGATTAGACATGATTACTACGTCAATTTTATTTGCATCAAATTAAAACAAGAACCAGATTCATTTTCATTCCTCTTTATCTTTAGCCAAATAGATATCAATTAATCCCAGTTTACATTCTTTACCAATTTTCGACAGGAACAAGCATAGATATCACAATCTCTATCAAAACAAGAGGCAACAACATACGATCAATATCAATTTATTTATCCAGTTGAAAAATATTTATTATATCAATTCCATTGTCATCCAGTGGAATTAAACATGCTAAAAATAAAGTTCCACGTAAAAGAAAGAGAATCAATTAATACCCTGCCTCAAAGGTTTTTTATGAAACTCCAACTGTTAAAGAACGCACCAGAAACCCGGGTTGATTCACTAAGAATAATCCATAGATCTCTTCTCCTAACAAACCCAAGAGAAAATATCAGCATATTTGTCATCCACACACTTAGATCTACCCATAACGGGTGTAGATCAAAGAAAATGAGAGAAGAGGATAAGTAGATCTAAGTAGATCTGTGAAACCAAACCATAACGATCACATACCTCTAGAAAATGACATCGATTCACCAAGAGAAGCCTTCAGATCGCCTCCAAAACACTTGGGAGAGGTTCTCCTACCTTGAAGGGATGGTAATCCCGAGTTATGGCCTCTTAAGAGCTTAAATGAGAAAGTTAGAGGCAGAATGGTTGAGATCCACAATTTTAGGATTTAGTTTAAGTGCCCGCATAGTTTTCTCACACGTTCAGAGAAACTGTGCGCTATCTGTGTTGTCGCTACTGCCTCGTCAAACACTCCTCGAACGGTTATACCGCATGGTTAGACAAACCGTGAGGTAATCATGCATTAGCCACTACCTCCAAGACCAACTACGCACGATTTGGCTACACAGATTAGAAAAACTGTGCGCCGCCTGTGCGACAGCTATTGCCCTTTAGATTTCCTTCAAAGTCCACCCAAACACACCCAAATGTCACCTTAACATTCCAAAACACCTCTAACACCGAAGTTTCACAAAGTACCGTACTGGAGAGGTCCGAGACATTACATAAACATATAGGGAATTAAATTTCATAATTATACTGATATGTTATTTTATTAATGGAATGAAAATTATTTATTCCTTTCCATCTATAAGAAAACAAAATGGTCGTTTCTTCCTTGTGAGGACAACCACCTCCACAAAGAGACCTCAACCATTTTCCACACCACAAATAATGGATGATAAAAAGGATTCAATATACTAACAAATTTTATATATATAATCAAATTTTTTTGAAATATAAAATTATCATATACCCCATTTTCCCTAGTTCATTTTGAAATGAAAAGATTAATCGTGCTTACTTGAGAACTATCGCCTCCAAGAGAAATGAGTTTCATTTTCCATCACCACAGATTATTGATTGCTTCAAATATATATTTAATATATAATTTTTACAAAATAACTTAATTAGGATGATATATATTTTGAAACTATTTTATAACACACTCTAACATTGTGAAAATATTTAAATAGTTATGGAAAAGATGACCGAACAACCTCAAGTAATCGATATAGGCAAGAAAACAATGTTATATATAAATAATATTTTTATATATAACAGACCTTATAATATAAAATGTAGATTAATTATGTTATCAAGTATTTATTTTAGGAACATAATTTTATTATTATGGCTATTTGGAAAGATTACATAATGAATTGGGATTGGGAAATTGTCTTCATCTCTATTTACCTTCATTGAGACATGTATTATATATATCCACCTATTTTTATTTTAATGGTGTGAATAAAAAAAAAATTAGATATTTATTTCATTTTTAACTTTTTATGATGATATATAAATATACATTTCATGTCTTAACTATAAATAGTTTTTTACCCAAAATATTATGAAGTGCTAAAGGCTTTTCATAAAAATTCATTTATTTGAGACATGTTTTGTATCATGAAATTATCATCATTTATTAGATTTATATATAATTAATATGTGAGATTATATATAATTAAATTAATTACACAATGTTTTTATAATTTTAAATAAACAACCTTTCTTCTAAATAATTATGGTTAAAATTTTACTCAATCCACGAGGATCTTTTAATCTCAATTCTGATTCTTTATTCATAATACATGTTGTGTCCCATGATTCCATTGTATGGTGTATTAACTATCGATTGATTTTTTATAATACCCTTTTTATGTCTTGGTATTTACTATAAAAAACATGATCAATTTATTGATTGGATAATTATATTAATTTTATGCCTAGAGGTAAAGATTTTTGGTAGCCCAAACTGTTAAGTTTGAGTTATAATTTTTATCTTAAACATTATTCTTTCATTCTAGGGTTATCCCACCAAAATGTTTAATTATTCAGACTTTTGAAATCCTATTTTTTAAAATTATTATTTAATTAAAATTATGGTTTATTATTCTTTTTATGTTGTTGGTTTTCAATAACGGTAAATTTTATGAAGTAAAAAACTTACATTTTTCTATAAAAATATATTAGATCCAAATTTACAGAATAAATTATAAATTAATTTATAAGGTTACATTATTTAGAATAATTTAATATTAATGTTTTTGGAGGATTTTTTGGTTCCCCTTTTTAGAATGTCTTTTTGACGTGTCTTCCAACTTCCTCGTTTGTGACAATGTTTAAATTGTTTGATAAAATTTATTATATGTTTTCACATCCATATCAATTTAAATTTTGAAAATTCTTTCCCCTAATAGAGATTTATATTCATGATATATCCTATAATATATATGTGTTATCATTATGGGTAAATGATCTCATGATACAAAAAAATCCAATTCATGACCCATTTTGGGTTGTATCAATCAAGCATTATTTTCTAAGAATGATTTTCATTTCTTTAAACATATTTATAGTTCTCATTTGTTACACATGGGATATGTTCTTTCGAAACCATCACCCTCCTTCCCAATTATTCCTTATGATCTTCTATTTCATTTAAATAATTATCTTTTTACTCGTTACATTTTGAACATGACATTTTGAAAGATTATTATTAGATGATGTTCACCAAGAAATAATATTACTATTTTGAAATGTGGAAAACTATTATCTTTATATATTTTAATATTATAACAAATATAATGATTGAAAAATTTAATATGTAATGTTTACCCACCAAAAATCTTTCTGTGGATGAGTTTTGATCATGTTATCCTTCTTTTACACGGGGAAATAACAAGAAATCTTGAAGATTGATGACTACTAAAAAATATAGTTAATTTATTTGATTCAAATATTTCAAAATAAGTATATAGTCAAGTTTATTAAGTATGAGGATCCTAATGGAATGGTAGGACATTTTTGATAACTCTTATAGTGAATGAATTTAACCTAATTAGATAATAGGTGGGGTCCTAAATTATATATCCCCTAGATGAATTAATTGGTTTCATGAGATAAAACATGTTGGGGTTTGGTATAATGACCCATACTTAATATACATTTTTATTACATAATAGTTGAAGCATACTTATTACAATATATAACAAAACCATGATAGGACCGTATAGGTATAATGTCTTTAGAAATTGTGAAATTTAAACAACTGGTTCATAAATCATCTACATTGTCTCCCGTTTATTTCAACATATATAGAGTCCCTTTTGGAATATCCAACATAATACCCTTATTCCTGACTTGGGGAAAATAAAACATACAAAAGGGGGAGCTCAGATGCTCAGTAAGGGTAGACAAAGAAAATATAAATCATATCATATTCATAAGAACATAACATTTTGAAAATATTAACCTGTAAAAGAGATCATAATATCATAACATCGGATAAATCATAGTAGTGAAATTTAATCACAATAATCATAACATAAAACATGAAAATTTGTGGAATACACACATAATCATAGAAAATCAGTTCATATTAGTCAGGAATCATTTCCAATACCATCTTAGGGGACAAATTCCATTTTTCAACTGAGTTCACTCCTCGTTCCAGTCCTGTATCACTGAACTAGATTAACTTGTCATTCCAGCCATGTCAATCTCATGAGATAGAAATTTGTACCCAATGCATTAGACGGAGATATAGTTACCACCCATCTCATAATGAAACCCTGTTATGTGTGACACATAATCATAAATCATATATCATAGCATAACCCGTGTAATAAAAATGGGATTCTTAAACATCATGCCATCACAACATAATCCAAATCAGATAAAAGGACTTCATAAAAATAATTCCATAAGAACATAATCAAATAAATGTAATAATAGGGATAGAAACAGAACCATATATTATCTTTGATGGAAAATAATTTTGATACAACATTTGAACTATATTCTTAAAGAAACTATCCTTTCAAATTTAAAAACATATTTCCATTCATAACATGTCATACAATTTTAAACTAATATAAGTTAATTAAAAATAAAATTGAAAACTTGTAAAAGAAGCTTCACGTAAATAATGTTCTATGAAATACTAAAAATCCTTTCATTCCATATAAGTTAAAAAACATTCTTCTAGTACTTTGGCCGAAATAGTCAAAACGTATATCGTAATGAAAACAACAAAAGAATCCTTTCATATATTTTAATAAAAATTCACCAATAGATAAAATTGGATTTAAAAATTTTTAGGAGGATATTAATATTATTACATATTGAGGAAACATGGATGTGGATGATAAATATTCCCATGTAAATTCTGATGTATAAACAATCTCAGATAAAAATGAGAGTGTGAGATTTCCCCTTAGCTTAGGTCTGATATGCTTTGTACGTGTCCAAACCTCCTATATAATGATTTAAATAATGTCATTTATTTATTCCATAATCATACTCATTGTTATGAAATCATATATTGTCATATTCTTAGCTTCTTATTAGTAATATTTCATTGCTACTTGTTATTCGGGTGTTCATTACTTTATGTTCTTATGCGTGTTTTGTTGAATAAATTCTTATTCCTCCATTTAGGTTATAGCTACATCATTTATAGAATGTTATTAGTATTATATATATCATATTTATTTATTCAATTCATTCAATTCATTTATATAATCAGTATTCAATGAAGATCATGTAGAACAAGTTACATCACATCGTGGAGATGGTAGGCCGTACGTACGCACGAGTGATGATATCATTCCAATAATTAAATGAATGTAAATGGAGTTGATGATATAATTTCATAGAATTAGAATCATCCCCCAACAGCCCAAAGGCCTTTATTTTTATTTATTTTGATAATCCACCATTAAGGGGTGAGGTGGAACCCTTACAAGGCCCATGGGCGTAAGTATTACATGGCCCATAGGCCTTAGAGGAATTCATTTTCCCATAGAATTCAAACATTACATTCAACCCATAATAAATACTTGGAACTGCTCCTACCCATCATCTTCAACGTGAAATCAGCTCTCCACCTTCGCATGGCTGTTCGGGTAGGCGTTCCCGTGCATGCACAGGCTTGTCCCGATGGAAGGTGCCATACCCTCTCATTCTTGCAATCCATTTAGCTTCTACTGTGGGGAAAGATCCTTGCTCATCCTCCATATAGATCTTGTTCCTCATAGGTTATCTGGTTTTCATCTACACTTAAGGTGTCCCTAAGGCCTTGGGGTGGCCCGAAGGCCTTACTGACCCGAATGCCTTGGGTGGCCGGAAGGCCTTAAAGTACTCGAGGACCAAATCGGTGGCCTGAAGGCCCAAACAGGGGCATATTCCCTACTCCTACAGTGCCAAACAGTACCTGCTACATTTCCCACTACAATAACTGCTACAGAACTGCACGGTTCCCACTATAGTGCCTCTAGAGTACCTGGTAAAATACTTCTACAATATCCCAGAAATAATGTCTCCGCCTGGATTTGATCTCGGGTCTCCCAGATGCACTTAAGGAGTCCTTTCCAACCGGGCTAAATCTCATGGGCCTCAGAATCATTATCATGTTATAATAATCATATACAGTTATTCTTTACACCATTATACCCATCCATGTAAGGTGGTGGTGGAAAAAAGATTACCCACGGCGTGGAGACGGTATTCCATACGTACGTGCAGGTGGTGATTTCATTTTCCAAAGGATGGATAGAAGGTGAAATAGATTTATTTCATATTTATAATAACATATCAGTAAATGAGTGATATTGATGTTATTACTTTATAATGAAACCAATAAACAAGAGGATGTATAAGAAGAAATAAACTTGAAATAATAGGTAGAAGTGATTGCCTCTTCCTCAACGTGCCTCTTTTAAACATCCTCTTAGGGCACTAGAGTAGGTCTTTTGAGAAGACCAGAACCTCTATGATATAACTAGAGATGTTGAGAATAGAAATGGGGAGGTGTTGGCCTATATTGAAGGCTCAAAATTCTGCGAGGAGGAGAGGGAGGAGGTTCCCTTTTAGAATGGAGGAGAGGGGCACCGTTGGAATTATAAGAAATATTAATTTAAAATAAATTCCAAACCCACTTAAAAACCACCAAAAATAACTCAATTTGAAGATGAGATGATATAGGGTTGTAATCTTATCAACTAATAAAATTTAGACATTATTTGAATTAATTTAAACCTTATCAAATTGATTTATCGTGATTTAATATATTTAATTTTATTTGTGGTAATAATATTCTAAATTTTAAATTGTTATAAATAATTACTTATGTGATATGAATTGTCCATAATTAGTTAATTTATGACATTTTAGACCATATAAATTTAAATTTATAATTTTTAAATTTTTTTGTGATTTTTAAACAATTTTATAATATGTTATTTTTATAAAATAACAATAGTGTCAATTTTGACACTATTCATTTATTTGAATTTAAATAAAATATAAACTTAGTATATATTAAAAAAATATTTAATAGATTTATAACATGTCATATTCTTTTATAAAATTCGTGTATCACATTAAATAGTTCATATAATATTTATTTTAATATTTATAAAACCATTTATTTGATATTTCAATTAATAAAATAATTTCAACATTAATATTGTGTCATCATTAATGATAATTATGTATTACCTAAATATTCTAAGTAAATTCACATGATATATATAATTTTATTATATTTCTAGAGACTATTAATTATTGATGTTTTATGTTATTTATCACTAAATTAAAGTTATTACACTTATAAGATATAAGAGAGTGACATGTTTTCACCTTCTTTGGTTTTAATTATAATTATATAATATTTATGGTCAATAGTCAATGAAACGAATATATTCTGACCCTTAGGTGATATGGGTCGTCTTTTATTCATCCAATTGAATTTTGGCAGGTGTTAGGGTAGTTTTATAATCTTATTTTTACCCTTAATTACCAGATTTACCTTTAACTATAGTAAATAAAAATTACCATAGTTATTATTCATAATGTCAGAAAAATAAAAGCATCCCATTAACATAATTTAGACCCACTGAATCCAAATATGGAAACCATTCTTAAAAATTCAAAACACATAAGTTGCAGTAATTAATTTAAAATAAATCATGTTGTTAAGAAAACGGGTTTTAGAAGTTAAAACATTGTTAAAGATTCAAATATTTTTACCTATGAATTCAATGTAGAAATAATGGAAATGAGATGAATTATATTAAATGGTAAAAATTTATTATATTTATACTTTAAAACCATTAAATTTTATCATTTAACCATCTAAATTATCTTGACGAAAAAAGTTGTTTTTAAGAAAAATTTAGCGTATTTTAACTAGTCATCAAAATATGAACTTTATCAGAAAAGTATCAAAAATTTATCCAATATAAATATTTATATCCGGATTAAAAATAAGAGGTTTATTTTTTAAAATTGAAAATATAAAATTTTCAAAAATTATATTTAAAATTGGTGAGCCATCAAAAGGATGTAAAACTACAATTTTTTAAAAATACTTCTTTTATCCGAAAAAATGATTTTGTTTTCATATCTTATTCTAGAAAATGTGTAGGATTAATTATAATGTTATAAAATTCAAAATTCGTTTAATACTGTTCATAATGGCTAGTTCATTATATTATAATAATATATCATTGATTTGTGAACCTCGGTATTGTGTACGACACAAGATATCGAGGAAGGTTACTCTTGCATGTAATGCAAGCCAAGACAGTGTTTTGTGTAGTTAAAGATTCTCCTGGTGTTATATATAAAATATGACAATAAATTTATTTCTCATAAGTTATCAGGGTGTTACATTCTACCCCCCTTAAAAAAAATTTTGCCCTTGAAATTCGTCACCTCATAACAAACAGATGAGGATACCTCTCTCTCATCATATCCTCAAGTTCCCATTTATCTTCTTCTAATTTTTCGTTCCTACATAAAACTTTATCCAAGAGAGTGGTGTTGTTTCGTAGAACTTTCTCACTATGATCCAGAATCTCTATTGGCTGTTCTTTATAAGAATGATCTTGCTCCAGCGGTACAACTTTTGATCATAGTACATGTGAAGGATTGGGTATGTACTTTATCAGGAGAGATACATGGAACACATCATGAACTTAAGAAAGATTCAGTGGAAGTTCCAATCGGTAAGCTACCTTCCCAACACGATCCAGAATTTCAAAAGGACCAATATACATAGGGCTTTTCATTCCATTATTTATTAATCTCATTACTCTCTTCTAAAGAGATATCCGTAAGAACACTTTATCACCAACTTCAAACTCTATGTCTTTTTTTCGGTTATCAGCATAACATTTTTGTCGACTCTAAGGTGCTCTTATGTGTTGTTGAATAGATCTGACCTTTTCTGCCATCTCATCAACAAGATTAGGTCCTAATAGATTTCTTTTCCCAACTTCATCCCAGCAAGTTGGAGTTCTTCATTTCTTTCAATAGAAAGATTTAAAAGGAGACATCTGAATATTGGAGTGAATGCTATTATTATATGAAAATTATACCAAAGGTAGGTGTTGATCCCAACCACCTTTGAAATCCATAGAGCAAGCTCTCAAAATTTCTTCAAAATTTTGAATTTTCCTCTCTGACTGACCGTCTATCTGAGGATCATAAGCAGTGCTGAAACTCAACTCTGTATCTAGAGTATGCTGAAGACATCACCAAAACATCGAGGTAAACCTCATATCCCGATCAGATATAATGGAAAGTGTTACTCCATGAAATCTTACCACTTATTTTACATATATACCGACATGCTGATCAAGAGACAAATCCTCTCTAATAGCAATGAAGTGTGCCGAATTCGTAAGATGATCAACTATAACCCAGATAGCATTATTACCTTTGGATGTTTTGGGAAGTCCAGTGACCAAGTCCATAGTGATGTTTTCCCATTTCCATTCTGGTATGGGTAATGGTTGTAACATCCCCTTAGACTTCTGTCTCTTAGCTATAACTTGTTTACAAACCAAGCATCGAGAGACATATTCAGAAACATTTCATTTCATGCCATCCCACCAGAAGTACTCCTTCAGGTCCTTATACATCTTTGTGCTTTTAGGGTGTATAGAGAATCAAAAATTATGAGCTTTATCCAATATTTCCTTCTTTAATTCTGGGATGGGAGGAACAAAAACATGATTCTTGAACTTTATTATTTCATCACAATCAATGTTGAATTTAGGAACATTTCTCACCTTCTTTTGTATCTCTACATCTTCTTTCTGTGGATCCTTAATCTTCACATGTATAGATGGTTGAACATTCATTTGATAAACATAATATATTTTCCCATATAATATAATTTCAAGATCCATATTTGTAAATCTATAAATATTGGATCTTTTGTGATCCTCATCATGGATAATCTAGCATGGTCTTGTTGACTTAATGTGTCTTCCACCTTGTTTGATTTCCTAGAGTGATGATGAATTGAGCAGTCATAATCTTTAATTAGCTCTGACCATCTTTTTTGCACATATTCATCTCCTTTTGTGTGAAAATATACTTTAAACTTTTATGATCAGTAAAAATATTACACCATTCACCATAAAGAAAATGTCTCCAAATAATTAATGCAAAGATTACCACAGCTAACTCCAAATCACGAGTTGGGTAATTTTGCTCATGGATTTTCAATTCTTGTGAGGAATAAGCTATCACCATATCATTTTTCATGAGAACACACCCCAATCCCTTCTTGGATTCATCAATCTAGATCACAAACCTTTCTCCACTACAGGACAGTGTGAGCCCAGGTGCACTGGATAACCATCTTTTTTACTCCATGAAATTATCTTCACACTCCTTCGTCCAGACGAAGTTAACTCCTTTTCGAGTCAACCTAGTGAGTGGATTAGATAATCGTGAAAAATATTTCACAAAACGTCCATAATATCCATCCTAACCTAGAATACATCGGATCTCAGTTACTTTTGTTGGTCTTGACCATCTTTTGATAACCTCTATTTTTATGGATCCACAAATATCCCTATTTTGAGATTATGTGACCTAATCATGAAACATTTTGAAGCAAAAAATCACACTTTGTAAATTTTCCATAATGATTCTCCTTTCATAGGGCCTTTAATACAATTATCAAGTGATCTTCATGTTCTTCCATGCTCTTTGAATAGACAAGAATATTATCTATAAATACTACCACAAACTAATCAAGATAGTATCTAAAGACACTATTTATTAGATCCATGATGATAGTTGGGGAATTAGTATGACCAAATGGCATCAATATAAATTCATAGTTTTTATACCTTGTATAGAAATCCATCATTGGTATATCCTCTCTTTTTAACCTTAATTGATGATACTTCGAATGAAGATAAATCATGGAAAAGTATTGACCTCGACATAGTTGGTCAAATAAGTCATCAATGTGTGGGAGAGGATATTTGTTCTTAATAGTGATCTTGTTGAGATCTTGATAATCAATGCAGAGTCTCATTGATCCATATTTTCTATTAAAAACAGAACAGGTGCTCCCCCAGGTTACGCAATAGGGAGTATAAATCACTTATCAAGATTCTCTTGGAGTTTATTCTTTAATTTCTGCAACTCAATTGGGGCCATTCTATAAGGTGTCTTTGAAATGGGCATAGAACCCGGTAAGAGTTCTATTGAAAACTCAACTTCACAATTAGGTGGAAGACCTAGAAATTCCTCTAGAAATACATCATCTAACTTTTGTACAATGGGAATATTCTTAATCATGAGTTTTTATCAACCCTTTGTGATAAATAACCTTCATTTTTTGGAATCAAGACCCATAATATGGAAGAAATTTCCACTGGAAGGTTATATTCATCCATGCATCGATAGATGATCATAGATTGATCAGGAATATGGAATGTGACTTCCCTTATTTGGAAATCGATATGAGCTCAATATAATGAAATCCAATCCATGCCAAGAATCACATAAAATTTCACTATAGGAAGGATCACAAGATTTGTAGGAAGTACTTTCCCACAAACATCAATTGTAGAATAATTATAAACTTTTGATGAAACCATTGTGCCATTAGGAGTAGTCAAAACAAACTCAATAGCTAATTGTTGAGGTAGTATGACGATACCCTTAGAAAATCCATTAGATATAAAATTTTGGGTGGATCCAGAATCAAATAAAACATTTTATACTTTAGAGTGGATGGTAAGTGTACCTGTCACCACTTCATTATCGTACTCCAAATCACTGATAGAAGTTTCATGTGGCATTCCTTTGTATTTGTCCTTAAGAGCTTTTTTACATCAATCATCATCAACAACCCTTGGATTATGGCACTGATTAGCATAATTCCCCATTTCCTTTCCCTTCTAACATTGAATTGTAGGAGGTGCATTCTGTGCAGCCTTTTCTTTGTTTGCATCACTAGACATATTTTTCTCATCACTTTGGAATTGAAATTTTGTATGACCTTCTTTTCCACATTTGAAACATTTACATGTACCTTTAAGACAATTCCCTCAATGTTTCTTTCCACACTTTGAGCAGAAGGGAAAACTCATCTTCTATTCATTGTGCTCTTTAAATTTCTTTTTGAATTCCATTTTTCTCTTCTTATCAAACCTATATGACTTATGGGTCACTCCAATCTCCATCTCAACCTTGAGAGCACATCAAGAAATTTCTTCATAGCTATTGAAGTCCCTTATGGCTAATGCTCTTCAGATACTTGGTTTTAAGACAATAAAGAATCGATCGAGTTTACTATCAGGATGGATAATTATCCCAGAAGCATACCTTGAAAGCATTGTAAAATTTGCTTCGTAGGTACCAACAGATTCATCATCCTTTTGATTATGTTCAAGAAACTCCTTCTCCATCTTTGTTCTAAGAATACGAGGGAAGTACTTATTGAAAAATAAGTTCTTGAACTCGTCCCATTCCGTGGACTCAATTTTGTCTCTTTGCCTCGTATTCTTTATAAGATTCCACTATTGATCAACTTTAACTTCCAAATGATATACTTCTAAGATGACTTTATCATGTTCAGAATATTTTAGAATAGAAAATATATTATTAGTGGTACTAATCCATTATTTAGCCACTAATGGATCAGAAGACCCACTGAATGAAGGCGAACACTTCCTCATGAAGGATTCAACAGAATATTGGTCCTTCTTTTGCTCATTTGGAAGTCCTACATGATTCATATCTTGAGAAAGTTGTGTGAGCATGGTTACAAGATTTTTCATTCTAGCTTCCATAACATTTGGTTTCTCAGGGGTACAATCATTACATTGCCCGTCCCATTCTGAATTAACACAGCTCCTTCAGGTTTCAACCATTGACTAAAACCAATAAGAATAGTGTGAGAAACAGCAATCATAATAGGATAACCACATAATCACAAATAAAATTTCACAATTTAGGTATTATAATAGGTTATTCATTTCAATTTCTAAAACACTACTATTGTTTTTTATGCTTAGATATATCCTTAGGGTTCTTTACTGAGGCTTTCACATCCTAGTTTCCAAAGGATGACTATACCTTTCCTCTGATAAACACTATAACGACCCATACTTAATAAACATTGTTATTACTTAAGAATTGAAGCATACTTATTACAAAAAATAATAAAACGATGACAGGACCATATAGGTATAGTGTCTTTAGAAAATGGGACACATAAACAACTGGTTCATAAATCATATACATTGTCTCCTGCTTATTTCATCATATTTAGAGTCCCATATGGAATATCCTACTTAATACCCTTCTTCCTAACTTGGGGAAAGGAAAACATACAAAATGGTGAGCTCAAATTCTTTGTAAGGGTAGACAAAGGATATATCAATCATATCCTATTCATAAGAACATAATATTTTGAAAATCATTACCTGTAAAAGAGATCATAATATCATAACATGGGATAAATCAAAGTATTGAAATGTAATCCCAATAATCATAACATAAAACATGATACATTGTGGAATACACACATAATAATAGAAAATCATTTCATATTAGTCAAGACTCATTGCCAAGACCAGCTTAGCAGACAAAGTTCATTACTGAACTGAGTTCACTCCTCGTTCCAGTCCTGTATCCATGAACCGGATTAACATGTCGTTCCAGCCATGTCTATATAATGAGATATAAATCATTACCCAATTCATTGGAGGAAGATATAGGGCACACCCATCTCATAATGAAACCATTCTACTGTGTTCCACAAAATCATAAATCATATATCATAGCATAACTTGTGTAATGAAAATGTGATTCTTAAACATCATGCCATCACAAAATAATCAATATAAGATAAAAGGAATTCATAAAAATAATTCCCTCATAACATAATCAAATCAATGTAATGATAGGGATAGAAACAGAACCCTATATTATCTTAAATGGAAATTTTCTTTGATAAAACATTTGAACTCCATTCTTGAGAAAAATATCCTTTCTACTTCAAAAACATTTTTCCTTACTTAACATGTTATAAAATTTTAAACTAAAATAAGTGAATTAAAAATAAACATGAAAACATGTAAAGTAAGATTCATGGAAATAATGTTCTATGAAATCATAAAAATCCATTCATGTCGTATAAGTTCAAAAAACATTATTCTCATACTTTTTCTGAAAAAGTAAAACAGTATCTCGTACTGAAAATGAAAAAATATTCCTTTCATATATTTTACAAAAAAATCACAAATAGGTAAAATTGGCTTTAAAAAATTGTAGGAGGATATTAATAATATTACAAATTGAGGAAACATAGATGTGGATGATAAATATTGCCTAGTAAATTCTGAAATATAAACAATCTCAGATAAAAATGAGATTGTGAGTTTTTCCATTACCCTAGTTCTGATATGCTTTGAACGTGTCTGAACCTCCTGTATAATGATTTAAATATTGTCATTTACTTATTCCAAAACCACACTCACTGTTATGATATCATATATGGTAATATTTTTATCTTCCTATTAGTAATATTTCATTGCTACTTGTTATTCGGGTGTTCACAACATTATGTTCTTATGCGTGTTTTGGTGAATAAATTATTATTCCTATTTTTAGGTTATAGCTAAATCATTTACAGAATGGTATTAGTATAATATATATCATATTTATTCATTAAATTCATTTATATAATCATTATTTTATGAAGATCATGTAGAATGAGTCGCATCACATCGTGGAGACGGTAGGTCGTGCATACGCACGAGAGATGATATCATTCCCATAATTATATGAATGGAATTGGAGTTGATGATATAATATCTCAGAATCAGTATCATGTTACAATAATCATATAAAGTTATTCTTTACACCATTATACCCATCCATGTAAGGTGGTGGTGGAAAACAGAATACACCGCGGCGTGGAGAGGGTATTCCGTACGTATGCACACGTGGTGATTTCATTTTCTATAGGATGGATAAAAGGTGAAATAGGTTTGTTTCATATTTCTAATAACATATCAATATATGAGATATAATGATGTTATTACATTATAATGAACCCAATAAATAAGAAGAAGTAGAAGAAGAAAGAAACTTGAATGAATCGATAGAAGAGATTACCTCTTCCTCGACGTGCCTCTTTTAAACATCCTCTTAGGTCACTAGAGTTGGTCTTTTGAGAAGAACATAACCTATATAAAATAACTAGATATGTTTATAAGAGAAATGGTCAGGGGTTGGCCGAGCTTGAAGGCTCAAAATTGTGTGAGCAGGAGAGGGAGGAGGTGCCCTTTTATAAGGGATGAGAGGGGCACCTTTGGAATTATAAGAAATATTAATTTATAATAAATTCCAAACCCACTTAAAAACAATCAAATATGACTCAATTAAAAGATTATATGAGATAGGTCTTTTATCTCATCATCCAATAAAATTTATTCATGTTGTTAATTTATTTTAAAGCTTATCAAATTTATTTATCCTTATTTAATCTATTTAATTTTATTTGTGGTCATAATATTATAAATTTTATATTGCTATAAATAATTACTTATGTGCTAGGAAATGCCTATAATTTGATACTTTATGACATTGTAGACCATATAAATTTAAATTTATTATTTTTAAATATTTTTGTGATTTTTAAACAATTTTATAATATGTTATTTTTATAAAATAACTATAGTGTCAATTTTGACACAATTCATTAATTTGAATTTAAATAAAATCTACACAGAGGATATAATCGAACTAAAATATTTACTAGATTCCTAACATGTCTTATTCCTTTAGAAAATTTGGGGATCACATTAAATATTTCATATAATATTTGTTTTAATATTTTTAAAACCATTTATTTGATATTTTAATTAATAAATTAATTTGAACATCACTATTGTGTCATCATTAATGATAATTATTTAATCCCAAAAAATATAAATAAATTCACAAGATGTAAATAATTTTATTATATTTATTTAGACTATTAATTATTGATGTTTAATTAAATTTGTCACTAAATTAAAATTATTACACTTATAAGATATAAGAGAGTTAAATGTTGTCACTTTCTTTGGTTTTAATTATAATTATATCATTTTCAGGGTCAATATTTCATGAAACTAATATATTATGACCCGTAGGTGACATGGGTCAAATTTTATTCATCCAATAGAATTTTTGAATGTGTTAGGGTAACTTTATAATCTTATTTGTACCCTTAATTACCCGATTTACCTTTAGATGTAGTAAATAAAAATTACCATAGTTATTATTCATAATTTCAAAAAAATAAAAGTAACCTATTAACATAATTTGGACCCACATAATCTAAATATGGAATCCATTCTTCAAAATTCAAAACACATAAGTTGCAGTAATTAGTTTAAAATTAATCCCATTGTTAAAAAAAACGAGTTTTAAAAGTTAAAACATTGTGAAAGATTGAAATGTATTTACCTATAAATTCAACACTAAAATAATGTTAATGACATGCATTATATGAAATGGTAAAAATATATTCTATTTTTAATTTAAAACCATTAATTTTCATCATTTAAAAATCTAAATTATCTTGATAAAAAATTTGTTTTTAAGAAAAATTTATCGTATTTTTACTATTTATCAAAATATGAAAGTTATCAGAGAAGTATAAAAATTTTATCCAATGTAAATTTTTATATCCTGATTCAAAATAAAAGGTTTATATTTTAAAATTTAACTTATAAACTTGTCAAAAATTATATTTTAAATGTGTGTTCAATCAAAAGGCTGTAAGACTGCATTTTTTGAAAAATACTTCATTAATCCAAAAAATTGATTTTGTTTTCATATATCATTCTAGAAAATGTGTAAGATGAATTATAATGTTATAAAATTCAAAATTCAGGTAATAGTATTCATAATTGCTAGTTCAAAATATTATAATAATATATCATTGTTTTCTGAAACACAGTATTGCGTAAAACACAAGCTATTGAGGAAGGTTGCTCTTGCGTGTAATGCAAGCCAAGACAATATTGTGTGGAGTGAAATATTCTCTTTGTGTTGCTTATAACATAAGAATATTTTTTATTTCTCATAAAATATCAGGGTGTTACATTTTGTTTATTCATATTCCCTTAAAAAGATAGTGCCTTAAAATAAGGGATTTGTTTTATGATTTCTATAACTAAGTCTCAATGATAAGTAAAATTTCATAGAACAATGCCCTGACCATAGGTATATGATGTCCGATATTATTCATGTCATTAGTATGATATAATTATAATTGATATACATATTTTTATTTATTTTCATTTATATAACATGATTTCACTTTTGTATTTATTATTAATTATAATTGATATACATATTTTTATTTATTTTCCTTGTTTATGTTTTGATTATTTGAGTTACATGTCTCCATTACTGAGAATTTTAGCTCACCCCTTTTTGAGTAATTACCTAACCAACCATATGTATACTTTATAAATTATATGTGTTAAAAAATAGAGGATAATCAACTTATCAAAGTCATTATTCATATTCAATAATATCTCAACAGATTATCATCATTCTTTTCATTGAATCATATAGTTTCAACCATTCATGATCAAAATTTATTAATTACAAAAAGTGCTGGGAAAACAAAACAAACATTCCCCAACGATGAAACTATAATCACCTTACAAAAATAGAAGCTTCATTTAAAATAATGAATTTGAAAAAATAATTAATTCCTTCTCTCCATCCAAGTGCATACTACAACTTTTATTTATCTATTATTTATTGGTATGTGTAATGGTGGAAAATGGGAGTGGGATAAAATGAAATATTAAAAAAAATTAGAAATATATCACTAAATTGATGTCATTTAAAAAATTAATACAAATAAATAAATATTATAATAGTTAAACTCCGTAGAAATATATATTTAAAAGACACAACATAAGGGATTGGTAAACCAGTCCAACAATAAACTAGAATGGATCCCTAAGTCAACTCCCCTCAAATAACTGTTAGGGGATTTATCTTAAATCATTCTTTTCGATATTTATAATAAGAATCCTAAAAACATGTTTTTAGTATTTTATTTACTAGAACCTATTAAATTATGAAATTCACTTTGTTTTTTATTGTTGGTATTAATAAACCCAAATACATTGATATAAATTTAATGGTCGTGGATTTAATCCCAATTATCAATGTTTTTAATAGTTGTAACAAGAAAAACTCTTGCCTTTTAATACATGTTGCTGGAATCCAAATCTATCTAAATTTAATGGAATTGATGTCATATCCACATCAAACTCAATTATACTAAGCACCTGAACCCTCATTATAAAGCAATTGATAACTTGTCCCCTCTAACTCAACGATACTGATTCTACTAAAAAATAAAAATATAAAGATAATTTATACAATTTCATTGAAGCATAGTCACACTCCTCTAGTAGGATAAAATGAGAAATGAATGAGTGATAGTTATACAATGTTAATATAAAAATTGTTAGAGATTAATTTGACACAATTTAGATCTAGAATTAGTCTTCACTGTAACTAGTTCCACATAATGACAATATATAGTTTATATATCACCTTTGTTATCTTTTGTATCATTACAGAACCTGTGAGTGTCTTATAGATCTATTGATGGTCTAGTTATTATTTTTTGGATCTCTGTAATGATTACATGTTTTTTTGTTTGGGTGCCAATAGGTTTCTAGTGGATGCCACTAGAAAGCTGGTAATACCTGGAGAGAAATATGGTTCTTTATAAAACATGCATCCTCATTAGGTAAAACAATATGTTGATAATGTGGAAAAATATCTCACTGGTTTAACCAATTAATAACATGTGTTCTTTACAGATACCACTGACTATCCGATGAAACTAATCAAGTATATGCTGGCAGCTGGTGGAAGATGTCAATATGGTTCTCCAAACGCATTTAGATCCATATATTTGTTTTAGAACCTCCATAAAAAATTCCCAATATATAATAATATAAATAAAAAAAATAAACTATTAGAAATAAAAATGTGTTTTTATAATCATTTAAAACTACCAAAGAGAGTCAGATGTAGGAACTTCTCAGCCTTTCGAATGGTAATAACGACTTACCAAATGAATAATAAAAAGATATGAATAATTTATTTTAGATGAATATAATCAAATGGAATTTCATTATTTCATAATAAAATTCAATGAATAAAATACATTGAATGATTTAAAAAATTGTTTTTCTATTTAATAGAATTAAATAGATTTCATTTGAAATTATTTCACTTAGAAATTTTTTCCCCATTTTCCTCTAAAATTAAACCAATTTACTATTTGATATTAATTCAATAATATTCTCCCTTAATGGGATTATAAAAAATACATAAAACACTAACGATTTCTTTGAAATTGATTTATCAATTTAAAACAGATTAAAAATTATTTATTTTAAAGACAATATAGATGATTCCTTCGATAATATCAAAGTATTCACATCCTTTAAAGATTAGAGCTTTAAATAATTTGGGAAATATTTGAAAACATTTGAATATATATAACCATACCCGATATCTCACAATTTTTTTCTGTTATAAATAGTTTTATATGTTCAATACAAACAAAATAATATCTATTATATGAATATTTGAAAAAAAGGAAATGAAAATTTTCATAAATCTAAATGTTCCATCATGGGAGTTTAAACTAAAAAATAATTCCAATTATTTAAAACATTAATCTTTTCAAAAAACATTTAGAAAATTAAAAATGTAACATTCTATGTGTCCAAACATTTCATAATCCTTTATTATATTTTAAGAGATAATAAAACCAAGATCAATTTAGGAAATAAAATATATCTTTGAAATATATACATTCTTAAAATTTGTTCTAAATGGAGTATCTATCACTTAGTATTGAATTAAATATCATAAGAAAGTTTTATCCCACATAATTGGATAATTAAAACCATATAATCCACTAAAATATGAAGTTCAAGAGATAGAATTTTTTTAATGAAATGATTCCAAAATTCGTAAAGAATTACAATTTAAAATTATATTTCATATAAAAAAATGTTATAAATTTTAAAATAGATTTCAATATTCTAGATTTTTTCGAAAATGTTTTTTTCCTTTTATGGTCATTTTGTATTCAATTTTTTTTCTTTCCCTAAAATGATGCATGACATTAAAATTATAAGGATCCACGAAAAATATATAAATAAATATTTCAAGGAATATGGAACAAAATCACACCTAAGAGAGATAATTAAATAGACCAATCAATCATGATTTGAATAATAGGGAAAATTAATCAATGATACCATGATTTAAATAATATAAATTGATCAATGATAGTTATGAATTAAATGTTTATAAATTTTATCAACAAAAATCATGATTTAAAACAAATCTCATAATTTAGTGAGGCTTCATGGTTGAAATTATAACATATATAATAAAATCTCAATATTTAAAATTTAAAACAGGGAAAACCTTAATGATTTATATTTTTCAATATAATAAATAATGAAACAAAATAATATGAAAATATATAATGATATATCATTGAATTTAATGAGGTTTTAAAGAGGGGATATGTAAAACATTGGGTTCAAGATTTCTTAAAAAATTAAGTTATATGGAAATAAAATAAAACATACCAAGATTTAATATCCTTATTCTTTATCATTATCAAGGATTCATAATAATGGGTTAGAAAAAAAATGTTATATATTAAAATAAAAAACATTCATAAACATATCAAACAAAAAATATCATAAAAAAAATACATTCATCACATAGTATCAAAGATACCCCTTTACAATAATAATAAAATGATTCTTTTCACTCTTGGTAGGATGAGGGTGGTTTCCAAGTAATGTATGGCCATATTAGAGTAACCAAAATATATTTTTCGTCTCCTCCGTCATCTTATCCATCTTATCATAGTGTGAGGTAGAGCTATGCTCTATATTAACGAGTCATCTTTCCATTATTATCCCAAGGGAAGTCAGAATACTATAAATTATCATATGTAATAATATAATATCGATGTTCAAATTTTTATAACCAGGTGGTATCTCCCACTCTATGTCACCTTCATCTTGATAAGACTAATCCTCAACCCCTCCATAGTAGCCTTCTCAATCAGCCTCTACTACTGCTACTAATTATTCTTCTTCATATTCAACCCCTTGCATTATCTCATCATAATCAATATGATTTCCCATGGTGATAGATAAATGCATAGTGTTATCCTATATTTTATGATTAGTTTCATATGAGTTGTTTTGGGGAAGTTTAGAATGGTTATAAATGTACTATGAATTCCATGGTTGTTAATGAAGAAACTTGTGTTTAACCATCAAATAGTTAACAATTATATCATTAGATGGTTCCTCAAAGGAAATATGACCCATTAAAATTCTAACACTTTCAAATATTTTATTGATTAGGATACCAATGGGTAATTATCTGGACCATCATGGGTTTTTTTAAATATAGAACATTCTGAGGAATATAAAACAGGTGAGATTTAAATAGACATCATGGGTGGATAAATATATAACATATATATGATCACAATTGAAATGGTAATGATTAAAAATTATATATGTTATATATATTTTAATTATTGTCACAATAATATGGTTATTCAAGGAAAGTATATTGGGAATAACAATGGAGTATTTATTTTTACCACAAATTATTTTAATCACATCTTAGTAGATGAAATTCATTTCAAAGGGAAATTATACGTTGGTGAAGTAGTGGGGACAAAATTGGGTAATTATCATATAATAAGTGTTTTATTGATGTAAAATTGAAAAATATTTTACCTTAACATTTTATGAAATGGTTTCATGTTCATACTCATAGTAAAATACAATGTAATCCAGAAATGATTTCACCAATAAGGGGTATAGAACATACCTAGGTAGTAGTTGATAAAATTTATGCCCTAATTATTAACAAAATAAACTTTTTATGTTAATACAATATATATTAAGAAAAAAATCAATAATTAATCTTATAATGTACATATTATATATCCAAATTGGGTTAATAGGTTTAACTTGAGGTGGATCAGAAGTATATTTGTCCTTTCCATTCACTTGAGTGTATCAATGTGTGAATGACATGATTCTATAAGAGGATATGACAAATGTGAAGTAAAAAATATATCAAGTGTTTATGAATGATTAAAAACACAAATCAATTATTTCATGTGGAAACTAAGGAAGTTATTTAAAGATAGAGAGAAAGTATGTGATATTATCAAGGAATTTACATCTATGCCAATAGAGGAGGCTAGGGATTGAGAGAGTATGAAGATGGAAATGATCCACAAAAATTAAGTAGGATAGAAGATGGAAAAACTCAAATAACAAGTCCCCATTTTTTATTATTTGGATATATGGACCTCGACATGTCTTGATTCATCCTGGATACCCTATTACATCGATACCAAAATAGGCACCTGCATTGCCTAATGTGTTTTTTGATCCGCATTGTTCAGAAAATAGAACATGGAATCAACTGAAGTCAAATGGAATGATTTTTTCCACAGGTATAATAGAACAATATATTATAAAACAATACAATGTTGGTATTTCAAACATTCCATAAGGATTAATCTTCCATAGGTAGTTACATAAATATCACATTGTATTACATTATCCAAAATTACAGCAACATCCACTATGAAAAATTCTCCCATTCTACGGCCAATAAGTAGACCATAGATATATATGTCCCCACCATCACCCACTATATATTGAATTAGGAATACCCATAACCTCTATGTGCATATTTCCCATTTCCTGGATAGGGAGTAACATAATCTATAACTACTCGATGGAAAATGGTGGGTATGAGATAAAAATCCTAGTAGGATCTTACGAACATTTCTATAAGTAAAAATTTAATAATAAATTAATTGTTCACTTTAAATAAAACAAGGAATACTATATAATTTAATATTTTTAATCAGCATGTTAATTCAAATAAATTAGATAATATAAATAAGAAAACTAGTTTTAATAAACATTTTCATAATGAAAAAATTTAAGAATAAAATAGTTGTATAATAATTACTTTAAAATGATATAATAAAAAATAAAAAATATATTAATAATCCACAATATATATTAGTTTTTGGATATAGTATCCTCACATTAATTATTCTTTAATCCTGACGCAATGTGTGTGTAAGTGTCTCTATTGTTCAAGCCATAAATATAAATAATACCACATTCTAGGAAAATATTTTTAACTCTCTTTAGTTAGAGTTGGTATTATAAATCCATTTCTATTGATTCATAGTCTTATCTTACTCATATAAATCAACCAATAACAACACCGGATCACATGTTCATTCCGACAATAAATCATGGAAATGTTATTCCTTTCAATTAAATTCTTCAATCACATTACAAATTACCATTTCAGGTTCAACATTTCATTTAAATTTCAAAATAGAATTGAATATTTCATCATGTTCAGCCCTTTTATAATCATCTTTTAGATGAAATTGATGATGATGGGAGTGATAAGATTAAAAATCATTTGGCCTAATGGATATTTCATAGTTTTACAATTATAAATGTATCTTACGTGCGATATCAAGCTAGAAATTGATGTTTTATCAGTATACGGTTCATGTCCATATCAAATAGAAAATTGAAAGGATGGATTTTATATAAAATAGGATCAATTTAGATTTATAATTTATGTGGATAATTATTTGGATTCAATTGGGGAATCATCTAAATGACATATCTTTTAAAATGGATCTACAAAAATCATGATTTCCAACAGCAAAAATATTTCATAGAAAATACATATGTGAAGATTTTTATTCATTTCTAGTCTAGTACTTTTAGAAGGAAAAAATATGATGTCTTGAGGATCATTTATATCATGTTTCTAAAATATGGTGCTTTACTAATTGGAGTTCCATATCCCCTAGGAGTGTATTTTTTCAATGTTTTTTTCTTTCAGATGACTGCAACAGAAATGCATAGCGTTTTGGGTATTTGTTTATGAATCACGAATATACGGATATCCATGACTGGATGATTGATTAAAATAATTCCTATATTAAAATATCCTATGTTTATGCATGGATAAAAATTACTAGGAATAATTATTTTCATTATCACCCAAACACGCTTCATGACATTATAACATTTGTTGGGGTCCCTTTCTAGATGTACAATGATTCTGAGATGGTTAGGTTTTGGATATATGCTAGGATATTATGGGAGGTTGATATTAGTGAAAATCTCATTGATAGGTAATTCTTTCAATTGAGAAGAATGATATTAATTTGATAATTTTATCTGAAAATTTTCCAATTTTTTGTGAAGAATGCTATTCTAGTGGGTTTTGAATGAAATAATTTAGATTGATTCATGTTTTTGGGGTTTGTTCCTCAAAGGTGAATCTTGATACTAACTATGTAAATAAGAAAATGAATACTAATTTAGAGAATAATGTATATGATGCTATAAATGATGTTAAAATTAATGTCGAATGAAATATTTAAGAAGGTCTTAGCTCTTATTTCGGAGCTAAACTTCCCCAAATGGAATCAGGCTTGCATTTGGGTCTTGATTAGTGTGATAAAAGGGATGTCTCTCAGAATTATGAGTAGTCTGATATTCTTGTTTAGACTGAGCATTGTATTATGGATCCTTATGTGGGGTTTTCTAATTAGAATTCTTATCAGGAGGATATTCTAGTTTAATCTGATTATGGTGTGTTTGTGGCTTCTAGAGGATGTGGTTATCCTCTTTTTGATGAGAATCTAGAAGAACATGTGTCTCATGGAATAAATTATCACATAGTCTTTCAAGATTCCATGAAAGACTCTCATATATCTAAGAAATGGGGTGAATTTTATAACCTTAATGAATTCATTTAAGTTTATCTAGTATGCAATAGCTCGTATAAGGATGAAAAAAATAATGTATGTTTGAATATGATGAGATTTTTTTCAGAAATTCCACCTATATAGTCTATGCCTATGAGGCATGGTTCCCATATCAGACCCACTAGGATCACTAGGTCAGCTTCTATGGAGAGGATTCCATGGATGAATAAATTTTCATATAGGCATTATAACACTCACTAGATCAAGGTGTATGAGTCTTTATATCAAATGGATTATGATATTTTATGTCTCTTTCCATTTTCCCTATTTATCTCTTCAGATGTGGGTATGTTTCATTGCCCTCCCCATTCTCCTATTTCCAACCTTTTACATTTTCTATATTGCAAAAAAAATCATCTCAAGAAGATACTTTTTCAATAAATTAGATTTATTTTATAGGTATTTCTCTCCTTAACCAATCATCATGTTAACTCAATCCACCTTTTCTCAAATGAAAAACTTTTTTAGATTACATTGAAAATATGATTCAATTCACAAATCTCGTGCCCTTGAAATCCATCATCAAATCATCACAATTAAAGGTTTATAAAAAACATGGCAATACATTTCAAATCAAGAATGAAAACCACGGTTTCAATTTTTTTTTGAATTACTGTTGGAACAACCATTATTTTTTAATTATCAATGATCACCCATCTTGGGAAACACCAATGGAGATATAAATGTGGAAATGGCCAAGAAATAAAATCATTTAAACAAAATCCATAAAAAATAAGGGTCAAATTCGTCAACAACAAGATGGTTGATCACTCTAAATAAAAGGGAGATGATAATAAATGGTAATTTTAAAAAATGGATTGAAAATACTAGAGAGAGATCAAATTCAATCACTAGCACTTTATTCTGAAATGATGTATGGTTATAGGAGCAAAAAGCCTATTTGGATCCTTCAAAAGCAAAAAATTAAAATTATATTTGAGTTGGATATTTTGGGATATAAAATAGTTATTTATGTTTTTTAATTATAGAAAATAAATAAAATTCCACATTCCACACCACCACAACTTAGAAGAGTGGAAAAGAGGCCAGGATATGGTGTAGTGGAGGAGACTATGTTGTAGCCCCCCCCCCCCCGACATAGATGGCCTTAATAATCCATGGTAGAGACCAAACTAAAATCCTATTTACTGAGGCGAGATCAATCCAAAACCTTACTTCCCTACAGTAGCCCCACCATTAATGTGGTAGGTTCTATTTACCTCATCCAACAATAACATCATAAGGGTTTAAAAATAAGAAGAACTGAATAAAACCAGTCCATGAACCCCCTTAATAATTGCATCTCCCTCTACGGTGCAACCATCCCTAAAAATGTAGAATCACCATAAAACCAACTCAAACCTCCATAAAAATCCATATCATTTATGAAACAGTTGTTCCATTAATCATAACCAACTATGCCACGTATATATAGGCCACACCATAGGCACTAACATCATGATGTAGCTAAGTTCATCCTTGGGGAATACCATAGTTGGATTTCATCTACCTCTAAATTTGTCCTGAAATAATTTACTAATACACAAGAAAAGATTGAATAACACCCAAAAAAGATGATCAATAATAAAGGAGATATATATATCTAAATATTGATAATTGGATGTCACAACCTCCCCACTATAAAAAAATTATCCCCCCAGAAAGCTTGTGATGAAGTGTCAATGTTGAATATATGAGAAGACATATCTATCATCATTGCCTTACGCTCCCAAGACTCATGGTAATCTAAACCAATCCACCATAACACAAAAGTTAATGTTCTGTATTTTTCATGAGCAACCATCATCTCATAATAAAAAAAATATGAACTTGCTACATTGTTATAGTTAGACTGGGATGGACATCAAGATCCTCCTAGACAAAAACATGAGATCAGCCAGAGAGATACTTTCAACAATGTGTTACATTAAACACATCGTGAATCAACATCATATCTGGTGGGAATTACAAGAGGTATGACACATCTCTAATATAATCAAAAATCTCAAATGGTCCAACATATGTTCATGAACATTTTCCATATTTCACCAGATGTCATTGACCTAACTAATGTGAAACTCTAAAAACACATGGTCTCTAAATGAATACATTAACAGGATCATATGATGATGAACACAATATTTACATGAGAACAATATTTTAAAATTTATCTAATGAATTAAGTGAATATTTTTTATCACCTCCAGGATTCAACTATGTCCCAAACAAGAATAGTTACTAATCTCTAACCAACAAAACAACTATTTACATAGGTGGATATAAAAGGATATGATGGTTTCATATGTATGGAATAATATTTTCTATTATTGTGGAAAAACTCAACTACTATGAAGTGTCTTAACAAAGATCCACTAAAATTGATTATGTAAGCATGAAGAGTGACTTTCAGTATCTATATAGCACATTCTATTAGACCATCTGTCTTTAGATGATATTTCATACTCAATTTAACCAGGGATTCAATCTCCTCCCCCGGGCCCCTCTAAAAAATTGAATAGAAACTAGGATCCCTATCAATGACTATAATAGTTAAAACACTAATTTTTTTAGAAATAACCAATTCATGTAGGCTTTACATGTCCTCAACATTGGTTTTATCATGAATGAGAATGATCTGAGCTGATTTAGTCAACTCATCGATCACTTCCCATATTAAATTATTCCACCATGCGGTACAAGGAAACCTAACCTTGAAATCCCTAGAAATATCATCCAACTTTCATGTCGACACAGGAAGGGGATAGGGAAAACAAGAAGTATTTTTGTTTTCATCCGTGATTTATTAGAAATTATAATAATGAGAAACACGGTTAGTGATGTATCATCTCATACATGGCCACCAAAATCATCACCACATGTCATATAACATATTTTAGGTACTATGGTTAACTATCCACTTAGAACTATAGTATTATACCCATTATATAATTAATCATGGTAGAAGGTGTGATGTACATGTTCCAGAAGAACAGAATACCCTCAGAATATATGGAATACTAAATTATTGTCTACCCACTATAAATATCGTTTCTAATTCTAATGGACCTATCATTTAGTTACTTATCTTAAAGCATCATCTCAAAAAGTTAGGGGGTTAACTGAATTATTTTAATAACAATATCCACATCATTATTTTAGCCTCTCAAATGCATATGAGAAAAACACCCATCTAATTTCAATCTTCCGATGATACATTCAGGGAATGGGTATAGAACCCTGATCCTTTCATACAAAAACTTTACATATTTTTAGATGAATATAAAATTAATAAAAATTTTATCGATTATATAACTGTAATGGTTTATATTATCTGAATAAAATATATAAAATCTTTTTATTACATGAAATATATTCAACACCTTTAATATGTATCTTCCCATATATTACTAACAATAGGAATACCATATTTAAAACATTCTTCCAAACCTTGGGAAGGGAATAATAATAAAGAGTGAGAGTAGATTATCAGTAAGTGGTAGAAATGGATATATTAATTAATAATCTTATAAATTAATATAATAATCATAAGGGTATAATATCATGACCATAATTTGAAAAGTTCATACCTAGTCTAACAAGAATCAAAAACATGTGTTATGTCATAAATCATTTTAACTTCAAACCACATGAATAAAAATAATGAGAAATCATTATAACTAAATCATGAACCATTGGGTCATGCCACCAAAGTGTGTGGAACCATCATAATTATAGAAACCACTTCATATGTTATGACTCAATTCCAAGACCATCATGTCAAGATGCAACACCTGTTTCCCATAGTGGATCTGGTACATCAACATTATTCAAAAAATAGATCAAACACATCATCTTTTTTCCCAAATCTATCTCACGAGATATAATATTTTCCCCAATTCATTATTGGGAGATATAGGATCAACCCATCACATAAGGAATACCATACATATATGTCTCATGATATAATAAAACATCCATTATATCATCAAATTATAACCCATGAAAATAAAACAGGTTGCAAATTTCATAAAATCATAGAATGAACCATGGGAATTGGTTTCATAAAAATATCATCATCACAATGATAAACCATACACTGAATGAACAATTATTATTACTTTTATTAGATCACCATAAAAATAGAATCAACACCCAAGGATTTCATCATTAATGAATAGAAATTCTATTAAATGGCCATTAAAAAATCCATGATAAAAATAATATATTGATTTGAAAATAATTTATCAAAAAAAATAAAATTTCAAAAATTATGATGGAAAATAATTTCATAAAAAAATTTCATTTAAACATATAAAGGAATATTCAATTTATTGTGTAGCGCCCCTATTCTGGGTGCCACTCAAAGGCGCCATGTACCATGTTGGTCACATGGCCTCTAGCGCATTTTCTTAAATGCTAGAGGCTTCAACCTAGCAGTGAGGGCCTTGGGTGTGATAGTGGGGAAACAATTCCCTCATTAGGAGAGTAATAGAATAGAAAAAAAATATAACAGTAACTGAAACTGTAATTTCATAATATAAGTAAACATCAGAATACTGCAAGTAAATAATCAACTGCAGCACATATAAAAATGATAGATGATACATATGTCTAAGAAAGCATCCAAAGAAGTTACAATGCTAGAATAATTTATTAAACCAAAGTACAATGGAAAAACAAGAAACCAATTCGACAGCCTCTCAAGACTCAGCTTTGTCCCATGCTCTCCATCTCCACAACAATCATGAACTTGAAGTAGAAGGGCGCTTGACATTATCTATACATGCAACAATATAATCTTTTTGTGACCAAAAGCATGACCCAAATAGGGTGTGAGACGAATCCAAGTAGGAAACCACCCAAATATTTTTTCCTAAATATTAGTGAATATATATAATAAGAAATAAAGGAGAATAAATTAATAAAAAAAGAAGTAATATATAGTAAATAGTCCTATAATTTCAAAAAAATTCATATACATTTATTAATTACTCAACCAAACATTCACAAGTAATCCTATAGTACATTTCATAGAGCCTAACACCTCTAATTCATCTTATAATTTAACAATAGAGATATAAGGACCCCTTGGATTGCTCCCAATGTCTAACCCCTTTGGTGTCATTAAAAAAAAGACACTCTAAGGAATCACTCACCTTCAATTCCCTTTATAGTATTTTAATGATAATCTATGGACTCTATGAGGAATAACTCAACATAAATTACCCCTGTGGTCTCATAAGAATACCTATATACACTTTGAGAAATAAATCATCATCAATCCCACTTATTGTCTTACAGCTTGAAAGGTGAAACATACACTGTGGGGAATCCCTCAACGTGAATTCTCCTTATGGACTTTTTACACCAGGTCCCCACATCCCTAGTTAATGAAAACAAGCAACAAAAATACTCATCATCCAAATTAAATCACAAATAATACATGGCTAAATTGATACCAATCATAACAGAATCATTTTAGATAAAATCACTCCATCCTAACAACACTAGGCATATAAAGCAGAGCAGCCTAATATTCAATTCTAAACCCAATGGTCATTATCAAATCCAACATGGGAAAATACATCCATTGAAATATAAATAACCATATCTACAATAAAAAACCTATACTCAAGAAAACAACTCATGGAAAACATTAACATTGTTAAACTCCCTAAAAACATATTACCCTAAACTAGGGTACTGGGAAATTTTTCCACATATAATTCAAAGAAAAACTATGGAAAGGAAAAAGACACCTACATCAGCGTTTTATGATCGATATAGTTGAACATCGCCCATTGATTCGACCTATAATGTCGTAGATCTACAAAAACGTCAAAAACATTAAACCATGAATAACACACGTAAGAGGAGAAATCCATAGATGAGGCTCAAGAAGAAGTAATAAATCATCTACGTGATTCCAACACAACCGAAGGTGTTCAATTCAGAGCACAAACAGTCAATGTAACGACCCAAAATTTCGTTAATGGAAAATCCCTCTTGATCCAGATAAATGTTTCTTTATGAAAAATATTTTTATAAGATATCTAATTTTTTAGTTTTACTTTAAGATTTGTGACCGTTACTTTTATAACCGTTGAACAGTGATCATCTGAGTAGTATAAATATAAGTCTTTAACGAAACCATTTCTACTCAGACAAAGGAAGCGATGGCCTCATCTAGTAGAATTTCCCCTTACGAAGCCCATTTGTCGGAGCTCGGAAAAGAGGTGGCGTCTTTGGGCTTTTCCCTTAACCAAGCCCAAGCTAAGCTTCATCAAGTCAAGCTCGAACGAGATCATCTACGGGAAAAATGGAAGTTGATAGAGATTACCACTTGAGCGATGTTATCCGAGTCACCCCAAGAGTCTGTCACCATCGCACACCTTACCCTTAGGTCTTATGCAGCTATTTTAAGGGGTTATGTAACAAATAAGTAGTACCATGTACATTCACATTACTTTTGTATATAATAATGAATATAATTTCTAGTCATTTTTGATACATTGTAATTAGTTTTTAAAGTACAAATGGTGTTTTTAGTTATTATTTAATTAAGAATTATATTTTATTAAATTAAAGAATTTTTTAATTAAATAATATTTTAATAAAATATTATTATTAATATTACATTAATTTTTATTAAATATAAATGATCTATAATTTTATGAATGCAATTAAAATTTTTATTAAGGTTTGAAATCCATTTCTGTCAAAACCCGTGATTTTTTTTTATAAATGTCGGTTTTTATTTTAAAAATGAAAATTCACATATTTAGAAAATTATTTAGATAAAATAAATATTATTTTTGGAATCAGGACGTCGAAATTATCCAACAGTGAATTTTTCATAATTTTCTGAGACAGTCAAATGTTTGGGTAAAAATTAAATACCATTTAAATATATAATGTGTTTTGTGACATCATAATGACCCAATGGTGATGTAATAAAATACCATAATCCTTATGTTCGGCCAATATATGTTTTATCATTAAAATAATGAGGTTTTGGGTTTGTTTGACTCACTTTTCAAAGCATTAATGGAGCCCTCAAGACTTATTCAACACTTTGCCTTTTTAAATTAATTTCCATGGGAGTGTGACTCACCTCTACATAAGCAACCCTAATTTTTTAATAAGTTCGGACCTTGTCCTTGTAAAACATTGTTTTCATCTTTCCTTTTCCAGAAAACATGGGAAAATACCATGGGATGGTTTGTGGTTTGGATTATTTTAATATAAGGGTTCCCAAACCTAAATAATAAAGAATTCTATCACCTTTCCTATATAAACCCACCCAAGCTCCCACTTCCTCCTCACTCAAAGCCCTTTAAGTTCGTCCAACCTCTTCCCTACTCTCTCTAGAATCCTCCCAAGGTGCCCCAAGCACCCAAGAAGCCTCTCAAAAGCCTCTCTCTAGCCTTTGGAAGCACACTTCCAAGTAAGGTTTTTTTCTTCCTTTCTGATTTTTGTCAATTTTCTTTAAGTTGTATTGCCCTTTTAATTTCAATTATGAATGTTGGGGTATGGTTTTTAACCTCCCTCATACTACTCTCTTATTTTTTTAATGATGGGAGAACCATTTCTCCCTCATTAAATGCCTCCCATGTACACCCGTTACTATGCCGAAATTCCGAAAGGAACTTCTCTCTCTTCTTTTACATTCAAGCAATACTTTGTTATCATGAATCTAAATTCCATTTCTATTGTTGGGACATGTATATATATGACCTCCTTACTTTCCATTACATGTAAATATGATGAGGAACCCCTTTCTCTCTCATCAACCTTTTTATGAATTCTTATGTCACGCCGTTACGCTGCCGAAATCGCACCGATTTTCTAAGCCAATGTCTTTGTGTAGTGAATACCATGCCCATTTCTCCATCAAGGGTATTCACCTTTATGCACATTTACATATTGATTATAAAGTTTCAAGTATGAATTCCACATTCCTTTATCATGGAAGAAATTATTATGTTTTATGAATCCATGTTTTATGATCCATGTGGCACACTTATGCATGAAATGAAATGTTTAAGAAGGGTGCGCCCATTATAGCGCTCCAATGCATTGGGTAAAGTATAGTTTCATGATACGTCATGTGAAATGAGTGTTTACTCATGCTAATTCAATTGCAACGAGGGTTTACTCGTGCTTCAAGTGCAATGAGGGTTTACTCATGCTCCATGTGCAATGAGCCTTGGCTCATGCTAATTTAATGTTAAGTGTTGTTGCCACATTTCCATGTTATGATTATCATGATTTATCATGCCTTTATGTTCATGTTTCTCTTATGCTCTATTCATATGCCTATTTCCTAACATGTATTGTACTCCTCATGTTATTCATTTTTTACTCCCTTACTTGGCTTTATAGCTCACCCTTTTCTTATGCATGTCCTCAGGTTATCTCATGCAATGCTAAGTACGAAGGAATGTAGTGGTCATGTTAAGGAAGTTTTCAATAAAGATGTTGTATTTCAAGTTTAAAGTTTTTATGTAATGATCCTAAGCCCCCAATACACTAAACCTCTCGATCTTCTTTGTTGGATCACGTGAAGTTTTATGTAATAAAGCATGTTTAAGTTGTAATAAAAAGCAGGGTTGTCATAGTTGGAATCAAAGGATAGGTTTACTTATTTTTGGGATTAGGAAACCCTAGAAAAGCCTTAGATACAAGACTAAGCATAATAAAAACATCCCTATGTTTTGGTAAATACTAAGTATGTGGTTTATCAAACAAATACATCCATGTCTGGATACGAGCAGGAAGAGGCGGCTCTGGCACATATGTATCCTAGGGGTAAAACCCGAAAACACCGCTTTGAGCTAGACTCGAACAGGATCTGGTGCAAGACAACGGGCCTTGCTGCACTCTTGGTTATGACACTCCCGGGGGATATGTTTTGATAAATTCACAATCTTAGTTTGAACCCTTATTAAGGGAAAAATGCCCCTAAGAATATATGATAGAAGGAAGATCATGAAAAGCCTGGATTGAATCCTATAGACTCATGAGTTAAAGAGATTAAAGTTTACTTATAAGTCATCAACTTTTTTCTTTGGATTACCCTTTATGTGTTACCCCTAACTTTCCTTTTATTCCAGCCAATGGCCAGTAATAGGAGAACTCGGGCTAACAACCGTTGTGAAGATCAGTGTGATGATTGTACTTATGAGATGCCCAATCCAATGGGAGCGGGAATCGTGAACTTTGTCACACTTCTCTCTCAGCTAACTCAAGTTTTGAATAGAAACACTGGTCAAGAGGAACGTTCAACCCCCCTAAGAAAGAACAAGTCGCTATTGAAAGCTTCATGAGACAAAGGCCTCCTACTTTTAGTGGATCATCCGATCCCATGATTGCTGAACAATGGATCAACTCCATTGAAAAGATATTCTCCATCCTCCAATGCTCTGAAAAAGAGAAGGTTCTCCTGGCGGCTTATCGTATAGAGGGTGAAGCTGATCAATGGTGGACGTTGATAAAAAATACGAAGCCTGAGGAGGATATCGAGGCTTTGGAATGGAAGGAATTCCGGAAGATGTTTTTCGATAAATATTTTCCACGCACTCTCCGTCCTAAAATGGAAAGGGACTTCCTTTCCCTCAAACAGAAAGATGAAGAATCTGTGGGAGCGTAGGAGGCAAACTTCACAAGGATTGCACGATATGCTTCTGGCTTTGTCGTTACCCCCGAATGCAAGGTTGACCGCTTCTTTGGTGGGCTGAAGCCTAGCTTGCGGAAAGCATTTGAGATCCGTGACTTCGACAGCTATGAGGAAATTGTCCGATGTGCCCTCAAGGTTGAAATGGAGATAGGAGAATCACAGGGGTATCATGGGGACAAGAAGCGTAAGGTGGACTTCAATTCTGGTGGTCCGATGGATAAATCCAACGGCGCGAAGAAATTCCAGCACCCCACTTGCCAAAATTGTGGAAAGAAGCACCCTGGAAATTGCCTTAGGGGGACAAGAAAATGCTTCAAGTGTGAAAGGAAGGGCACCTAGCTGTTAACGGTCAACAAGAAGGACCCACGGCTGCAACAGAGGAGAGGAACACTCCGTTCGAACCTCAACGCGTTGTTCAATGCTACAAATGCAAAGAACCGGGTCATTTTGCAAATCAGTGCCCTAATCCAAGGGTTATCGGAGGCAACCAACAACCTCCAAGACAGCAAGGGAGAGATTTTGCCATCACTTCTGCCGAAGTGAACCCCGACAACGAAGTGGTGACAGGTACGCTAGTTATTCATTCAAGAATAGCGAACGTACTTTTTGATTCAGGTTCTACGCATTCTTTTATATCTCAAAAGTTTAGTAGAACAATCCCAGCACCACCACAAATCCTAGAAGTAAAGATGTCGGTGAGTACGGCAAATGGGGCAATCATTGCATCCCATGAGTATAATTCCTCCCCTGTTATAATCTGTGGATTGAATTTCCCAGCGAACCTCGTCATACTCCCTTTGGTGGAATTTGATGCAATTCTTGGCATGGATTGTCTTTCCTTATATAGAGCCAACATAAATTGTCGGGAGAGGGAAATCACACTCCATATGGAGAATCGATCCCCGATTCTTTACAAGTGTCAGGAGGAAGATGAATCTCCTTTAGCTCCATCATCTCAAGCATGGATATTACTGCCTTATGAGCATGCATATCTGGCTCAGATGATTAAGTCCAAGGAAGAAACCACCCTTGAATAAATTCCTATTGTGAGCGAATTTGCTGAAGTATTTCCCGAGGAACTTCCTGGTCTTCCTCGAAGAAGAGATGTTGAGTTCTCAATTGAACATATACCTGGGGCGCTACCAATATCCAAGACTTCATATAGAATGGCTGTTGTTGAGCTTGAAGAGCTGAAGAAACAACTACAGGAGAATCTGGATAAAGGGTTTATACGCCCAAGTGCATCACCATGGGGTGCACCAGTCCTCTTCGTCAAGAAGAAGGATGGGTCAATGCGGCTTTGCATCGATTATCGTGAACTTAACAAAATCACGATAAAGAACAAGTATCCTCTCCCAAGAATTGATGACTTGTTTGATCAGCTGCGTGGGTCACAATACTTCTCCATGGTGGACTTGCGGTCGGGATATTATCAAGTAAGGGTGAAGAAGGAATATATCCCCAAGACTGCTTTTCGTACAAGGTACAAGCACTATGAATTCATAGTAATGCCTTTCAGACTCACCAATGCTCTAGCAATATTCATGGACTTGATGAATAGAGTCTTTAGAGATTACCTAGACAAATTTTTGGTAGTCTTTATAGATGATATTCTAATATACTCCAAAACCAAGGAGGACCATGAGGAGCATTTAAAAACTATACTAGAGACTTTCCGCAAGGAGAAGCTCTATGCAAAGTACAACAAGTGTGAGTTCTGGTTGAAGGAAGTCTCATTCTTGGTCCATATCATCACAAGCAATGGGATATCTGTGGACCCCTCCAAAACAGATGCAATTGAGGGATGGCTGAGGCCAACATCGGTAACTGATATCCGTAGCTTCTTGGGGTTAGCTGGATATTATCGACGATTTGTGAGAAATTTATCACGATTGTCCAACCCTCTTACCAAGATAACTTGAATGGGAGTAAAGTTTGCTTGGAGTGATGAATGTGAAGAAAGCATCAAGGAGTTGAAAAGGAGTCTTATCACTGAACACGTGCTCACTTTACCCACAAGTGGGGAGCTTTTTGTGGTATTCAGTGATGCTTCGAAGAAGGGCTTAGGATGTGTGCTGATGCAGAATGATAAAGTGATATCTTATGCCTCAAGGAAGTTGAAAATCCATGAGCGAAACTATCCAATGCATGATCTGGAGTTGGCGGCGGTGATCTTTGCCTTGAAAATCTGGCGGCATTATCTCTATGGAGAGAAATGTGAGATATATACTGACCAAAAGAGTCTTAAATATATATTCACACAGAAATAGCTTAATATGCGCCAGAGAAGATGGATAGAGCTCATCAAGGATTATGACTGTTCAATACATTACCACCCTGGGAAAGCGAACAAGGTGGTAGATGCCCTAAGTAGAAAGGATCCAGCTATTCTATCAACGATGAGAATTGAGAAGGATCCAATCTTCTTAGACTTGATGAAGATGGATGAGGGAATCATAAATAAGGGAACATTATCAATCCTTTCACAAATGATTGCTCAACCATCTATTTTGGAAAGGATAAAGGATGCTCAAAAGGATGATGCAGGAATCCAAGAAAAAGTGGAAGCTATCAAAAAGGGAAAATCCTCATAGTTTAATGTTAATGAAGAAGGAATTGTGCGGTTTGGGAAAAGACTATGTGTTCCATCAAGTTCGGATCTGAAGAAGGAACTTTTGGATGATGCACATAGTTCAAATTTCTCTATTCACCCAGGGAGCACAAAGATGTATCGAGATCTCCGAGAAAACTTTTGGTGGGATAATATGAAGAAGGAGATCGCTGAATATACATCAAAGTTCCTTGTGTGTCAGAAAGTGAAGGCAGAGAGGCAGAAGTCTAAGGGGATGATGCAACCATTGCCCATACCAAAATGGAAATGGGATATCATCACCATGGACTTTGTCACCGGACTTCCAAGGACATCCAAATGCAACAATGCAATCTGGGTTGTTGTGGATCATCTTACAAAGACTGCACACTTCATTGCTATTCGAGAGGATTTCTCTTCGGATCAACTGGCACGGATATATATCAGGGAAGTGGTATGGTTTCATGGAGTACCACTATCTATTGTGTCTGACCGAGATCCAAGATTTACCTCTAAGTTTTGGAAGAGTCTTCAACATGCTCTGAATACTGAACTGAACTTCAGTACGACCTATCATCCTCAAACTGATGGCCAATCCGAGCGGACTATCCAAACACTTGAGGATATGTTGAGAGCATGCTCAATGGACTTTAAAGGAGGATGGGATCAACATATTCCTCTAGTTGGGTTCTCTTATAATAATAGTTTCCACTCAAGCATCCAAATGGCACCATATGAAGCCCTGTATGGGAAAAGGTGTAGAACACCGGCATGTTGGGATGAGGTCGGTGAACGTAAACTACTTGGACCAGAAATGGTCGAAGAAATGGTGGAGAAGGTGAAAACCATTCAGCAGCACATCAAGGCAGCCCAAAGTCGACAGAAGAGTTATGCAGATAATCGTCGACGAGACCTTGAGTTTAAAGTTGGAGACATGGTGTTTTTACGCATATCTCCGTGGAAGAAGGTAATGAGGTTTGGAAAGAAAGGGAAGTTAAGTCCAAGGTACATCGGCCCATTCGAGATTCTTGATCGTGTTGGGGCTGTGGCCTATCGACTAGCACTTCCACCGACTATGTCCAAGTTGCATGACGTCTTTCATGTGTCCCTATTAAGGAAGTACATACCGGACCCTTCACATGTACTCTCTTCTGAGGTGGTACAATTGGAAGATGATCTTTCTTATGAGGAGCAACCAGTGAAGATCTTAGATCGTAGAGAAAAAGTTCTATGAAATAAGACAATGCCCCTCGTCAAGGTGTTGTGGAGAAACCATAAGTTTGAAGAAGCAACTTGGGATTCAGAGGATATGATGAAGCTAAGTTACCCACATTTGTTTTAGTGTGGGAAAAGGAAAATTTCGAGGGCGAAATTTCTTAAGGGGGGAATGTTGTAACGACCCAAAATTTCCTTAATGGAAAATCCCTCTTGATCCAGTTAAATGTTTCTTTATGAAAAATGTTTTTATAAGATATCAACTTTTTTAGTTTTACTTTAAGATTTGTGACCGTTACTTTTATAGTCGTTGAACAGTGATCATCTGAGTAGTATAAATATAAGGCTTTAACGAAACCATTTCTACTCAGACAAAAGAAGTGATGGCCTCATCCAGTAGAATTTCCCCTTACGAAGCCCATTTGTCGGAGCTCGGAAAAGAGGTGGCGTCTTTGAGCTTTTCCCTTGACCAAGCCCAAGCTGAGCTTCATCAAGTCAAGCTCGAACGAGATAGTCTACGGGAAAAATGGAAGTTGATAGAGATTACCACTCGAGTGATGTTATCTGAGTCACCCCAAGAGTCTGTCACCATCGCACACCTTACACGTAGGTCTTATGCGGCTATTTTAAGGGGTTATGTAACAAATAAGTAGTACCATGTACATGCACATTACTTTTGTATATAATAATGAATATAATTTCTAGTCATTTTTGATACATTGTAATTAGTTTTTAAAGTACAAATGGTGTTTTTAGTTATTATTTAATTAAGAATTATATTTTATTAAATTAAAGGATTTTTGAATTAAATATTATTTTAATAAAATATTATTATTAATATTACATTAATTTTTATTAAATATAAATGATCTTATAATTTTATGAATGCAATTAAAATTTTTATTAAGGTTTGAAAGCCATTTCTGTCAAAACCCGTGATTTTTTTTTATAAATGTCGGTTTTTATTTTAAAAATGAAAATTCACATATTTAGAAAATTATTTAGATAAAATAAATATTATTTTTGGAATCAGGACGTCGAAATTATCCAATAGTGAATTTTTCATAATTTTCTGAGACAGTCAAATTTTTGGGTAAAAATTAAACACCATTTAAATATATAATGTGTTTTATGACATCATAATGACCCAATGGTGATGTAATAAAATACCATAATCCTTATGTTCGGCCAATATATGTTTTATCATTAAAATAATGAGGTTTTGGGTTTGTTTGACTCACTTTTCAAAGCATTAATGGAGCCCTCAAGACTTATTCAACACTTTGCATTTTTAAATTAATTTCCATGGGAGTGTGACTCACCTCCACATAAGCAACCCTAATTTTAAAATAAGTTCGGACCTTGTCCTTGTAAAATATTGTTTTCATCTTTCCTTTTCCAGAAACCATGGGCAAATACCATGGGATGGTTTGTGGTTTGGATTATTTTAATATAAGGGGTCCCAAACCTAAATAATAAAGAATTCTCTCACCTTTCCTATATAAACCCACCCAAGATCCCACTTCCTCCTCACTCAAAGCCCTTGAAGTTCGTCCAACCTCTGCCCTAATCTCTCTAGAATCCTCCCAAGGTGCCCCAAGCTCCCAAGAAGCCTCTCACAAGACTCTCTCTAGCCTTTGGAAGCACACTTCCAAGTAAGGTTTTTTTCTTCCTTTCTCATTTTTGTCAATTTTCTTTAAGTTGTATTGCCCTTTTAATTTCAATTCTGAATGTTGGAGTATGGTTTCGCACCTCCCGCATACTGGCCTCTTATTGTTTGAATGATGGGAGAACCATTTATCCCTCATTAAATTCCTCCCATGTACACCCGTTACTATGCCGAAATTCCGAAAGGAACTTCTCTCTCTTCTTTTACATTCAAGAAATACTTTGTTATCATGAATATAAATTCCATTTCTATTGTTGGGACATGTATATATATGACCTCCTTACATTCCATTACATGTAAATATGATGAGGAACCCCTTTCTCTCTCATCAACCTTTTTATGAAATCTTATGTCACGCCGTTACGCTGCCGAAATCGCACCGATTTTCTAAGCCAATGTCTTTGTGTAGTGAATACCATGCCCATTTCTCCATCAAGGGTATTCACCTTTATGCACATTTACATATTGATTATAAAGTTTCAAGTATGAATTCCACATTCCTTTATCGTGGAAGAAATTATTATGTTTTATGAATCCATGTTTTATGATCCATGTGGCACACTTATGCATGAAATGAAATGTTTAAGAAGGGTGCGCCATTTATAGCGCTTCAATGCATTGGGTAAAGTATAGTATCATGATACGTCTTGTGCAATGAGTGTTTACTCATGCTAATTAAAGTGCAACGAGGGTTTACTCGTGCTTCAAGTGCAATGAGGGTTTACTCATGCTCCATGTGCAATGAGCCTTCGCTCATGCTAATTTAATGTTAAGTGTTGTTGCCACATTTCCATGTTATGATTATCATGCTTTATCATGCCTTTATGTTCATGTTTCTCTTATGCTCTATTGATATGCCTATTTCCTAACATGTATTGTACTCCTCATGTTATTCATTGTTTACTCCCTTACTGGGCTTTATAGCTCACCCTTTTCTTATGCATGTCCTCAGGTTGTCCCATGCAATGCTAAGTACGAAGGAATGTAGTGGTCATGTAAAGGAAGTTTTCAATAAAGATGTTGTATTTCAAGTTTAAAGTTTTTATGTAATGATCCTAAGCCCCAAAGACACTAATCCTCTCGATCTTCTTTGTTGGATCAAGTGAAGTTTTATGTAATAAAGCATGTTTAAGTTGTAATAAAAAGCAGGGTTGTCATAGTCAATCGGGGATCGAAGAAGAATCAGTGATCATTGGTTGCTTGTGGACAAGATGATGCTATAAGAAGAATGTTTTATCAAATAGATTTGATCCCGATACGATTTATAAAACAAAAAACAAAAATACATGGCTTGTTCTTTAATGATATATGATTTATATATTCCTTTACTAAGCCATGCTTTAGGAGGCCTCTAGATCACCCCACATAGCCATATACATAGCTGTAACATGGATAGTACACAAATACTCGAGGAAACCAGGTACACAATGTTTACTCCTATGTACATGGGGTGTATTCCTTAAATTTCTAGAAACTCCTAATTTTTCTCAAAAACACAAAAAAAACAAGATCCATACATGAAAAACAAGATCCGAGTTCTTTCAAACTACCCCAATTAAATAAATTTGTCCGCGAATTTACCTAAGAAGAAGGCGACGAATTATCCTCAAACAGTTTTGGCCACTATAATCACACATTGGCCTCCCTCTCCCAAGTATCATCATGTACTCACTTGTGCTTCCATAGCACCTGTACCAGATGAATAAACCATCCATGGAGAACATTCATGTTGTGATCAACAATTTGGATAAGATGCTCCTAGAATGATGCATCAACCTCCAACTCATCCTCCTCAGGTTGAAAAACATGATATGGGTATGAAAAGTAATGTTGGAGATGAGAAATGTGGAAGATTTCATGCATAGTCTGGTACATATGAGGTAATTGCAGTTGATATGAAATCATCCTGACTCTCTCCAAACCCTAAAATATCTAGATGTATCTCTGTGAAACTTTACCATATCTCATAATCCTCATGTGTCCCATCCTCAGTGTGATATGTATAATAACCAGATCTCTGACCTCAAACTCTAGCGGTCATCTCTATCGATCAGCATAAGATTTTGGTAGTGACTATGCAATAGACATCCTATTCCAAATCAACTCTGCCTTCAATGTGGTCTCATGGAAAAGATGATGTCCATCACGTCTGATTCACTAGACTCCAGCCAACATAGGGGCGATCGACAGAACCTACCTTACAAAGACTCATAATGTACATCTAAATAGTTTCCTAAACAAATTCTATAGGAAAACTACACCAAATGTATGTGATTCTCCCAAAAACGTCCAAAATATAGGACACATTCTCCATGATTGCCCTCCAGATTGTGGATCACACACTCGGACAGACCATTTGTCTTGGGATAGTAAGACGTACTCAGAAGTAACTTTGTGCCCAAAGACCTCTGTAGTCCCTACCGGACCCGAGAAGTAAAGATAGCATCCCTATACAAAACTATGTAGTGAAGAACCCCACAAAAATGCACCATATCACGGATGTAAAACCATCCCATCTCATCTACACTGATGGTCAACTTGACTGGTAAAAAGTGTGAATCATTCATGAGTCTTCCAATGACAACCGAAACTACATTGTACCCATGAGGTGACCTCAAAATCCCCATCACAAAATCCATCATGACATCATTCGACTTCCACTCGGGTATGGGAAACATCTTCAAAATACACGATGGTTACTGATGCTCTACCTTCACTTGTTGGTAGGTGGAACATCCCATGAAAATACCAGAAACTTCTTTCTTCTTGCCTGGTGACCAACACTGACGGTGTAGATCTCAATACATCTTATTGACACCAGGATGAACTGCCAAAACTGAAGAATGAAAATCTTTCATCATCACTATGTTTTTGACTGCTGAAACCCATACGCACCCATGAAAATGAAATATCTCATCATTTCATATAGTCCATCCATGAATAGGGTCCTCTCCCAATACACTCTCTAGAAGAACAAGGCCTTCATCATCTGATAGCTTCCCCATTCGTACTCGGTCAAGTAGAGTAGAGGTATCATATAAAGAAGAAAAAAATAGTTGTCCATATCTATCATGAACCTCCATATTCATCTCCAAGAGTAGAGCCATAATCTTCCACTCATGGTCGGCCTCCTGGACTGCATGTATCTAAGTTATCATACTCAATACATCAGTCGCTTCATTTCCTTTCCAAGGCATGTAGGCGAGCTTGAAATCAAAGGAATGAAGGTATTCAACCCACCTTTACTATCTTAAGTTCAAATAGAGCTGAGTTAAGATATACATGAGGCTTCTGTGGTCAGTGAAAACCACAAAATTCTCTCCCAAAAGATAATTTCTCCAACAGTGTAAGCGTGAACAACTGTAGGTAACTCAAAATCGGGTTATGGGTAATTCATTTAAAGTGGCATCAACTTTAGAGACCAGTACGCAACATATCCTTCCCCCTGAATAAGAACTAATCCCAGCCCAATACCTGAAGCATCATAGTAAACTGTATAGATCTTTATAGGCTCTGGAAAAACTATAATCAGTGCTAAAGTAAACCTACCTTTCATCTCCTAAAAGTTTGAATCGTAGGAATATGTCAATAGGTACTTTGTACCCTTCTTAGTCAGGCCCTTTAGTGGTGCTGCGAAGTGTGAAAAGTCCTAAATAATACTTTTGTATTTGTACCTCAAAGAAGTTCTTTGACTTCCCCCAATAAACTACAACTCTCACTTTCTCTATGTATATTGACACTCTTGTCTCTAAGATAACATTACCCAAGAAGTGAATCTGGTCCATCCAAAATTGGAATTTTTAGAGTGTATCATATAATCGATATTCTCTCAGTGTACTCAAAACAATCTCAATAAGGGAAGCATGGTCATTTCATGTGTGGGATTATACCAGGATATCATCCGTGAATACTACCACGAAAAAATAATAGTATGGAAGAAACACTAGGTTCTTCAATTCCATAAAAACTACATGCATGTTCGCCAAACCAAACAGAATAACCACCTCCTCATATAGACCATAACTTATATGAATGGCTATAAGAGGTATATCTTATGGTCTAACATGTAGATGATGATAACTGAATCTCATGTAAATCGTTGAGAACACTCGGGCCACTCTATTCTGATCAAAGAGATCATCAATCATCAGTAAGGGATATAGGTTCCTGACCGTCTGCTGGTTCATCTTCCGATAATCCACGGAAATTCTAAGGGTACCATCCTCCTTGTTCTCAAATAGGAAAATAGAATCCCTTATAGATGTACTGGGTCAAATTAAACCTTTATCCTCTATCTCCTTTAACTGCATCTTCAGCTCTTGTAACTCTGGTGTAGCCATCCTATAAGCAGGAATGGACACCTTTCCCACTCCTAGAAAAAGCTCAAAAGAAAATTCCACCTCTCGCTCATGTGGAAAACCTGAAAAGTCATTTGGGAAGACATCCTAGAAACGATCAACCATTGGACGAAATTCCATCTGTGAAGTCCCCATGTCATCTAGATATAGACTATAAATCTGGGCTATAACTCCTCCCAACCAATGATTCTCAGGTCCTGTTCTAGTCTCTTGGACATCCTATTCACCCTTATAAAGTAATGAACCCCCCTCTAGTGATGTGAAACTCAACCTATGATGATAGGAATTGACAACATCCTAGAAGGGAACTAAATATTCCATTTAGAGAATGAATTCATAGCCCGTTATCTCTAAGACATAAGGGTCCCATAAGAAGTGGCACCCTATAACCTTAGGAGGGAACTCATTGCACTGAAGTACACTAGTTGTTCTAGTCCCCAATGGATTGTCTAGCATCAAGATATCCAAAATGGTAAAGATACATAGCCTAAGTCCATCCACAAAATCCACATATATGAAACTATGGTAATACCCTATATCAAAAAGTGCAGAACCCCAACTGAGGCAACTAGAATCATACCTCTAACTGTAGAGGGTATATGATCCTTCTCCTGCTGGGTCTACTCCACTGCCAAAGTCTGACCTGTACTACAACCATGCGACCCTGGCTGACCACCATGAGCTAATCCACCCTGATGTCGCTAAATGAATGGAGATTATATTGCATTCCCATGACCTCCACCTCATTTTGATTGGCTAAAAAAACTATATCTTCCAGACTGATGAGAAACTAGTGGTCCTTCTCATGACTAAGGAGTCGTAGAAGAACTTCAATCACCAAATGTTGGTGAGAAAAACTGGAAAAAATTCTAAAGATAACCCATTTTCCACAAGATCAGAACTCAAATGGGTATCTCAGGAAATGGGTCCTCGTATCACATCCCACCATCTATTGGCGGAATCCCAAAGCATATGCGTAGAGAGCTTCACCCTCCTCTCTAGAGGAATCTCGATATGCTTGAAGATATATAACATGGCTTCAAACCTTGACTCTATAGGTTGAGGTCCTCCATCCCCGGAGAAAGTGGGAGGAGGATGCTGCTAAAACACCCACATCTACTCTACCATATATGGGGAAGGATGATGTGTCCCTAGAAGGTCTATATAAACCTCATGAAAACTTCTAGGAACTGTACATCAGCCTCTATGTCTGGGATGAGGGCTGGTTCCAAGATAGGCATGACGAGAGGATCAGCTGGTGGTCCCTGATCTACCATGTCCGATATCAGTGATTTTATTTTATTTGGCATACAACCGTAGGAAGTCTTGGTGGAATGACTCTTCAAGGTAAATCACACATCTGAGTTTATGTTTATCAAGGATTGAAACATATAAGCATAAGAAAGGATTAGGATAACGGAAAAATTCTTGTTTTTCAAAACAAAGATACACTATGTTTATGAACCATACACAACGTTTTCCCCTAATACTTTTCATGATCGTGTACCTCTGACAGACCTGGTTTTGTAACACCCTTACACAATGCATGTTCATCCCAAGGACACAGCGTGTACATGAATCATTTTCTCCCTACCCAAGATCCTCTACAGAGCTTTCTACACAGTTCCCACCAGGGTAACTATACACGACATGTGCTCCCTGGACATGACATGTATCCCTTTTGTTATAATCATCCGTGTCATTAGTCTCATGGTCGGTGACACAGTCAACTCTACACGGCATGTAAGAAGATAACATGGTGTGTTCAACCTGAGTTTCATCCACCCATTTTGTTGATCACACGGCTGAGTACATGGATTTTAGAACACGACATGTACTCCAAGTACACAAAGTGCATTACCAAACATTTTCCATCCCTGTGTCTCTACCCACATAGCCAGTCACATGGTAAAGGACTACACAGGTTGTACATAAGGTACACAACCCAGTCTTATGAAAATTTGTTCCTTCTAGAACAGAAGGATACAAGGGGTTTATTCATACATACACACTGTGTATTCTTGGTTTTTCCTGATAGTAATCCTTAGAAAGTACTCTGAAACCAAGAAAACAATAAAAGTAACATTAAAGTTACACATTCTGATATGTGAGGGCCCATACTCACCACAAATCAAGAAATGGAACCTTATCCATGTACATAAAAAGGAATAATAGTGCAATCAACACATGATCCACAAAATTATGATTCATTAAGGACCATAACACCTCAGAAACCAATATTTGGCACTCATTCAAATGAAACCATACACAATCCAATACCCTATCAAATAGAAGGTATTCATTCAAAGAATATATAAAAAACATACATATCTAGTAAAACATTTATCACAAAAAATGGAAATCGATAATTCACCCTATATGGAATGATAAGAATGCATGACATGTGATCTTTAAGAAGTTACTACATGATTTATGAGATGGAATACCATCATCTCATTAGGTTGAAATGGAAATAGAACCTCAATAATTTCATAAATAACAGCATAAAACATGAGAATAACCCAATGTTGGAATCAAATCAATTGTAATATTTGAAAAACCAGAAAAATTGCAATATTAGAGGTAGATTTCGTTTTCCCTATACAAGGGTTAGCTACTACCAAGCATAACTTATTACCAACTACGTATTATTTCCAAGCCTAGTCTATAGGCTCCAAATAGTATGTCAAGAAGAAAATAATTCCTCTAAACCACTTTGTAACATCCTGGTTTTAAGTGCTGCCCAGAGGTGACCCATACCTGGTTGCTCAAATTTCCTCAAACACATTTCCCCAAACACCAGAAGCTGAAGAATAGTAGTAGGGGCCTTGGGTGTGATAGTAGGGAAACTATTTCCTCATTGAAAGAGTAACACTGTGGAAACAAACATATAATAGTAGTGTAAATAATAATTCCATACAATATGTAAACAATGGAAGACTGCAAGCAAATAAACAAAAAGAGGATATATATGTGTCAAGCATGATATATATATATGTCTTGGAAAGCAAAAATACAAGTAATAATAATGGAATAAAATTCTAAACCAAAGTATAAAATAAAAAACGAGTAACAAATATGACATCATCACAATGATCAGCTTCGTCCCATCCTATCCAGATCCCCAACAATCAAATACTTGAAGTAGAATGGCACTTTTCCTACGTGCAAAAATATTATATGTTTGGGCCAAAAAAATGACCCACACATGGTGTGAGATGAATCCCAATATGCAACCACCCAAAGATCATTGACTAATAATTAGTGAATGCACATGAAAGGAAAAAATGTAGAATGAAGTAATAAAAAAGGATGTACTCAAAAGTTAATAGATTTATAGCTTCAAATACATTCATTTACATTTATTAATTATTCAACCCAACATTCACATGTAACCCTATGGGAATGTTCTCACAGCCTTACCCATATTGTTCAACTTATAATTTCTGAATAAAGGTATAACAACCCCTTGGGATAGATCAGACAGTCTAACCCCTTTGGTCTCGTGCCAACAAAGACTATCTAAAGAAGCACTCACCCTCAATTCCCTCTATATTCTATTAATGATAAACTAGACACTCTATAAGGAAGAAATCAATATTAGTTTCCCTTGTGTTCTTTTAATTATAATTGTAGATAATATGAGGGTTCACTCAATATCATTCCCCCTTATGGTCACGTAGTGTGAAAGGTACAACAGACACTATTGGGAAGCCCTCAAAATCAATTCCTTCTATAGTCTTAATACACATGGTTCCAGCAGCCCTAGTTAAAGAAAACATTAACAAATGATACTCAGCAGCCAAAGTAAATCACATATACTACTTGGCTAAATGGGTACAGTGCATAACACAAGAATGTCAGATAAAATTACTCCATCAAAACAACACTAAGAATGGAAATCAGAGTAGCCTAACAAATAATTCTAGACTCAAAAACCATTAATATATCAAACATGGGATAACATATCCATTGTAAGGTAATTAAACCTATCTACAATCATAAGACCAATAATCAAGCAAACAAGTCAAGGTAGGCATTAAAAGGGTTAAATTACCTAAAAATGCAATACCCTAAACTAGGTTATTGGGAAAATATTGATCATATAATTAAAATAAAAACTATGGAAATGCGCAAACCACCGACCTCAGCATTTTACAATCAATATAGTTGAATCTTAGCCTTTGATTCGTCCTAGAACATCACAGATCTATAAAAACATAAAAAATGTCCAACCTTGAATAATGCATATTAGAATATAAATAAAGAGATGAGGCAATAGAATAAGGAAGAACTCACCAATTTAATTCTAACTCAATCAACGATGTTCGATTCCGAGAAAAAACAGTCAATCTAGGGTTTGGAGAAGAATCTATGATCTTCGGTCACTCCTGGATGAGACGACACTAGGAGAAGGAGGTTCTATCAAATAAACGTGATCCCCGTCTAATTAATCAAATAATAGTAAAAATACATGGGGTTTTATTTAAATACACATGATGTGTATGTGAATTTACTGAGAACTGCATTAGGCGGCCTCCGGGTCACTCCACACGGCCATGTACTTGGCCTTTACACGAACAATACATGGATACCCGTGATAACCAGGTACATAGCGTGTACTCTTATGTACAAGGTGTGTACAATATGTTGAATGAAGAAAAAAATAAATATATAAAAACTCATTTAATTGGAAATAAATACTAAATAAGAATATTAATCAATAATGGTAACAAATTCATTTTTATATAAAAATGATTTTTCAGCATGATCTCTGTTTATATTAAAATTAAACATCATAATATTTATAAAAATAATTTTATTAAATAGAGATAAAATGTGGTTCTGGAAAACTAAAATTTGATTCTTTATATTATATTATATTTTAAATAAATAATAAAATCACATAGTTAAAAACTAGTTAAATAGTTTAAATTTATAAGGGTAAAATGTTAAAAAATAATGTCAATAATCATAGAAAATATTTAAATTACATTTTGGAGTAATATTTTGAGCATTTATTAACCTAAATACACCCAAAATCCATTATTTTGAAGTATTGGGTCCATTTATCATGGAATAAGGTTGTAGAATTATGAAATTATAAAGGGTGTTTCCAAAAGTTCCATTTTTCACTCTTATAAAAGGGGTTAACTTGAACTCTTTAAAACATACACATAAAATTATAATTTACCATTATCCTACCAAAAAAATTATATTATTATTCCTCAAACTATATCAATCCCATGGTAAAATCATTTTTTTATAATCCATTCAATTCTATATAGTTTTTTTAAAAAAAGATCAACACACAAAAGTATGTATTGTATCCTTATTAATTTTCCCCCGTAATAACACTCATAAAAATCACTTATATACTTAAATATATAAGGAAATAAGTAAAATAATTATAAATATATGTTTTTATATCGATAGATAGATGATTATTTATTATTCTCTCTATTCTAAAATAAATAAATTTGTTGTTAGAGAGTTTCATGGACTACTACATCCACCAAAAGACGTCTCCATTTTTGCAACACCACCATTAAAGGATGATTAAAAGAATTTAATTTTTGATATATATATATAATATAACTATTATTCTAAAACCTCATATTTTAATTTACATTATATCCCTCTCAATTGTCATGAAAGGGAAACATTAATCTTTGTGCATGAGAACTATCACCACCATGAGAAATGAGTTTCTTTTCTCACCAACACCCATCATGGTAAGATTTAATTATAAATTTGAAAAATAATTTCTATATATAATACCATTATAATTATATAAATTATCAAACTATTTTCTAGAACTTTTAACTCGGGTATACATAATACGTGAAAATTAACTTTTTTATTATCAAATAAATTTTCAGGAAAAGTTGAGAAACCACTGAAACTATCTTTACAATCGATTAAAAACCTTAATCCCAGTACCAAAATACAAGGTCCACCCCTCCCCAACAACTACACCATGATAAAAAACCTTCACTATTTTCTCTCCACTAAGCAAGTTTTCCCATGCATGTTTGCACCATCTTGGAATAAATGTAATTTCCATATCCTCTACCAAATCCAAATGGCATGCATTGTTAAAGGCTTAATGAAATAAACCCCTTATAAACTAAAACCATGTAAAATGATGGTTGTGTATCACCAAAGCTTCCCTTCAAATTCAAACAAATAGCTTCCCCAAAATCATTCTAAACCCGATCTAGCAGACCTCCCAAAACGATCAACAGATTCCACCCTTTTAAATAGAATCATTGAAAAATAATTTATGATAACTGGAGACCAATTACCTACACAATTTCTAGGAGATAGATGCTACCTAGATTCTTTTTACAATCAACATCAGATTTTTGAATTTAAAAGCTAGTAAATCATAGGACTGTGTGTACTCATTAGGGTTAATCTTCCCTTTATTGAATCCCCCTACAATAATTCGGTCCTATTTATCTATTCAAGAGAATTTCACCTCAATGAGATTCACCTTTAGATAAATCCCCATAATCATAGATACCTCCTCTTCTCTCACAATAAGAAACAAGACCTATTTGATCACTTCTTCTTCAGAACATAATAGTAATTCTATGGTCTAGTCACCCACAACCTCTAAGTCTTTTTTCATGGCATTTATCTTTTTACCAGATCGAGTCTCTGAAGGAAGTGGCAAATAAAAGTAATCATTCACACTTTTCCTCCTTCTATTACTCTTATCACTCTTCGGGCTTGAATATTCACCAACCAAAAGACTTGGATTATATATATTGGGTTCATTCAAATGGACCTCATCTGCATAAATTCAATTTGTTAGATAAGAACCCAATCCTACCTCAACAAGACCTTCAAAACTATTGCTTAACTGAATTGGGGTCTGGGTTATTAAAACAGAACCCACTGGCCTCTCACCCATGGCTTGACTAGTAGGTCCCTACCTCACCTTACCGAATTACCCAAACTCAACACCTTATAATATGAAGCAACAACTACATCCACCTCTTTGCCTGCCCTCTACTCTATAGTAGTTGAACACACATCCATTTTTCTTGCCGCTCAAACAACATCATTCTGGACAATTCAATCACCCACCCTCACTCTCTCTAAGGGGGTCATCTCATTAAAATTCGAAGGAGTAGACAGATCCTTCTTCAACCTATTAAAAAACATTCGAAACCTTTGTATTAAACAAAGACATCATTGCCTTCTTCCCCAAAGTTGCACTTGAACAAGCATCCAATGACACATTGGAGTCCACCAGGTCACTTACGGGGCACTTACCCCCCCCCCCAATGCATCAATGAACGAGGAATTCCAAAACCCATCAGAAAGTTTCAGGCATTGACACCCCCAACCACTACATTCTTTACCCATAGCCATCTAATTCAACGTGCTAGCCTCATCACACCCCTTTGAAACCATTCCACTATATCTACCCACATTCCATTTGGATAAATAAACTCTCTGAAAATTATCATCTGTAGAGTGACCAAACCGTTTGCAGGTAGAGCATAAGTCCATCCAATTATAATAAAATACCCACTTCTTGCACCTGTAATATTCACTATATGTATCCCAAACATACTCAAAAGGTATCCTTGACACATCCATTTCCACATAATCTCACAGATTGATTGGATGAAAGATAGATTTAGTATGACTATCGGAACACAGTAATATACCAAGGATATTTAGAAAAACCTAAAGATAGAATGATTTTGAAATGGTGATGGTAAATTAGGAATTCTCACCAAGGATAAATCTATAGGAGAATAACGTTTCATATGGAAATCGAATGTCCAATGGAATATGTAGAACTGATATCCATTGAAGCTTAGAGGGGCACACAAATAAGAAATGATGATGTCCTCCTCCAAAGTGAACTGAATCATATTGTGATGTCTATACTAAAAACCCATTGCCTACCTTGCCTAAAAATTCCATGGACAGAAGAGAACTTGTCGAACTAATCCACGGATGGTCGCCTCTGCTTAAACCGAGCAACTATGGTGAGGTTAATGAGCACTGTTGTTTCTGTAAACATTGATGTCGACAAATGGAGTTAAAAAAATTAAAATAAATATTATTATTAAAGTATATTTTGATATTAAATAAATATTAATTAATATATTGGGTATTCATTTAATTAACTTAATTTATTATTTATGATGTTTAGTAAACGTTCATTATGGACTAGGATAACGTTTTGGTTTTCGACATAATTTCCATTCATTGAGAGATGTTTTATATTTATTTAATTATTTTAATTTTCAGGATTTTTTAATTTCAATATGTTAAATTTTCTCTCTTATCAATTTTATTTCAAGTTTTATTAATTTAAATTACTTTTTATAACTCTCAAGGGTTCTCGATCCAGATGTTACCAAAGAGGCATTGATTTTTCATATCACACTACTTTCTTTGAATTTTATTTTGTATTATCCACTTAATTTTATCTATGTGTTGGATATATAATTCATATTATATATATTATGTTGTAAAATTAATTTATAAATGTAATTTTATGTCTAATCACAAACCATATCATTTATGGGTTTTTGGGTAAAATTTTACTCAATCCTTAAGGGTTTTCTTTGTCTCAATTGTGATTTGTTCAGATGTAAAATTTTTCCAGCACCATGTATCATTTGAATGATGAGTTCACTACTAAAGGATATAATTTTTTATAAAATTATTTAATGTTATTTACTAGAAAATTCATCTCCTCTTACACAACTGGATACTAGTACATTTTTTCACCAGTAGTAAGGATTTCTTGTAACTCAAATCCCTTAATTTGAGTTATAATGTATTATCACGAACATTATTCTTCTATTACTGGGGCCTACCAACAAAATATTTTATTATATAATATTGTATAAATATATTTGTGAAATTATTTATTAATAAATATATGGATTTTTAATCTTTTTACAACGTGGGTTTCTAATAAAGGTAAATTCCCAATATTAACTGCTTCCCTTCCATAATAAAATATTTTATATCCTCATTTCCTAAATAAAAACTTATTTTACTTTTTATTCTCTATTATTTTGATTCTTTTAATGTTATATGTTTTCAATAATTTTCTCTTCACCTTTTTCAAGTGAATTTTGGATGTGACAAGTAACTTCAGCTTATATTACAATGTTAAAAATATTTTCAAAAAGATCATTTACAATGTCACCTATATTTCCATTTCCATTTCCAAAATTCTTTATGTCATATGGTTAATTTTTTTATTTATCCCTTAATATATATGTATATATATATGTATCTATGTGTTTTTGTGTGTGTTATTATTTTGGGGAAATTAACTCACAATAAAAAAAAATTGTGACCCCTTCATAGGTGGTACAATTTTACCATTATTTTTAAAAGTTTTTTTTTATTATCTATATCAACATCATTATTTTTTTCCATTTTTACACTAGTGGTATTATATTTTTTAAGAACCAACATAATTACCATGTATGGATAATGATCATATTTTTAAAATAATGATTTTGTCGAATACACATTATAGCATGAAAATAATATTTTATATAATTATTATTCGAATATGTTCAGCTAGAAAGTCTATTATTATATTGAAATAGGGAATGGTATTGTAATATTTTTTGGTATTATTACAATACAGATGATTATTGGAATGTTGAATATGTAATTTTTTACCGCCCAATTTTTTTCTCTAGGTGGGTTATGATCATGTTATCCCATTTATTAACATGGGTTAAAAGTATTACCGTTCATATTTATTATCGACTGGTAACATAAGTTGTTAATGTATTTGATTTTTTTATTTCTCATTATATAAATAACCAAGTTTTGGGGTAAGAGTTTCCTTGGGGAATTGTATGAATGGTCTTTAAGAATTTCATGGTGGATAAATTTAACATAATAAGGTTATGGGTGCACCCTATATTATATAGCCCATAAATTCATTGAAATGTATTATAAGAGAAAATAGTTTGGCTTTTAGTTTATTTATCATCTGATAATAGGATACTACCTTGGAAGAAGTTCCTAACAATAATATTTCTTGAATGTGGTCTTGACACCAAGTAATGGTCCTAGCCCTAGTCCCAGACAACATGTTTTTGATGGCCTAGAATGTATTATCACAAACTCTATCACCTAAATGGTACAAAAACAATATCTAACCTAAGCCTCATCCTACAAGGGTTCATATTCCAATAGCCTTGGTGGAAGGTCCGACCCTTTAAATCCCCCTCCTATTGTGCGGTGGGGGACCCACTTATGCCCCCAGGATCTTATCTCTTGCCATTATCCAGTATAGAAACCCCAATATTCTTCCAAGTTTTCTAAATATTGACGTTTAACCTAATTCTCTACCACATGAAGATGCAATCCCCATGATTTCAATTTCGACCCTAGAACTCAAAAATGCATCTATTTTATTGATTCTAAATTTAGTGGAATATTTCATCAAGGATTTTACTATGGTGGATTTATTCTACACGATTTTTTTTTGAATGCTGGTTTATATGATTAGGTGATTATTGGACTTCTATATTCACGTCATTTTCTAATCAGGTTCACTTATAAATAAGAATTCATCTCTACCTAATCGATCAATCCACTAACCTTTTCTATCTTTCACTTATTTATTTTATCTTTTGCCTACAGAGTTTCACCTATAAAATGATTTTCTCATCAAGATAATTTGGTCATATCTTCAAGTCCTTCCACTACCATTTCATAATATGATATTTCTCAGGTTGATTGGTAATATGATGGGCCTCTTCCTTTATATTGAAAATAGTAACCGATCTTGAAACCATAATATATCACATTAAATATTCATATAATTACATGTCACTAATAAAGATATGGTCTTTCAACATATTGATATTGAGGAGGAACTATGTTGGAGGAAACATATTTTTTCTAAATCCTGGGTAGGCTTCAATTCATCATGTAGCCATCTCAGTCATAATTCATCCAACAACTAGTATATGAACCAATTGATTGTGCTAACCATGTAGCGAGTATTTTTTTTTGAGGAGGGAACTGTTAATATTGAATAAAATTACAAGGGGGTGAAGTCACATCTTCCCGAACCATGGTTTGCTAAAAACTCTTTTGGATTGATGTATGATATGGAAGGATCCATGTTGGGGATTCGTACCATTGGGGTAGTTAGACCATGTTATTACACTGATTATGACACAAATTATTGTTCAATTTATCTAGATAATTCTAAGGTAATAGGTGAGGGTAAAATGAAGGTGGTTGATGCAGGACGTCTTGGCTGTGATAACTCAGGCACTATGGAAGATTTCGGCCTTCTGTTATAATGAATTTGTCATTGAATACCGCTGATTCTCACATGAAGTTTTATTTTAGCCTACAGGTTCCATGCGGTTTGATACAACTAAAAATACAATTCAATAAATTTAATAGTGATAAAGAGGAGTATGAATATAATGAATGTTATCAACTATTTATCTGAAAATCGAAATTGAAGTAATATAGGTCAAGTACATCGAAGAATTATGAGCTTGGTGAAAAAGATACAATCATATTTCTATCATAAAAATATGATTTTGACCACAACACATTATTTAATATAGGACCTATCACGAGGAATGTAAAAAATGGTAATTAAATTATGGATACATTCCAGTTAGAAAGGTGAAAATAACATTTAAACTCATGGACTATTCCAGTTTACAAAAACCCAAGTACACTAGATCAGTGGTTATATATTAACAAACTAATGGAGTGGTATGGAAGAGTGTAGTAACACCAGAAAATGATGCTACCCATGATTATAAAAATAAAACTATCCACTATTAGAAAGGCTAGCTTTCCCAATGCTTTTATACCAACGTCTCAAATAAACCATTGGTATAGGTGTGATTTACCAACGGTTTTAATAAACCATTGGTAAAGGTGTGGTTTGGGAAGGATTTACCAACAGTTTGAAGAAACCATTGGGAAATCCATACATTTCCCAATGGTTTTTAATAACTATTGGTAAATCAATGCCTTTACAAATAGTTTTTAATAACCATTGGGAAATCCCACCCCCAAATTCACTTAAACAAAACCATTCCCCCGACTCCCAAAACACGATTTCCAAAAGCAGATTCCCCCCACTCCCAAAAGCGCCTGCCCAGGTGAACCTCTTCCATCTGATCAGCTACAACTCCCCCATTCATGTTAGAATCCTTCAACATCTTCTCATATTAGCTAAGGATATTCTTATATTTTCATCATTTATCCATTTATTTCACTATTTAGAAAGATCACTTCGTTTTTCCCTATTTCTAGGGATTTTGGAAAATTTTCTGATTCACTACTCCTTTCAAGAATTGTCTACCCGAATCACTACATCAATGTACACATTGTCTAATTAATGTTTTCATTACACATATACATTTATAAGGGCATGGTCTCTTTCTTGTGTTCTAATTTTAAATATTCTTAGTTCTTTTTTTAATCTCAATGCTCTAAATATTATAGATTCATGTATGTGAACTCATAATAAATTGTTTTTAATATTTATTCATAGTAATTAATGAAAATCAATCCGATCATTAAGATCATGTCAAACATGAAGATATTATTCGTCTTAATTTTTTTACACCATGTGTTTTATATAACAAGTATATATCATGTTTCTATAAAAATCATTATATATATAAAATGACACACTGTTCATTTATCTTTTACACAATAGAACATATGGAGTATCTTCTACAACTTTGAAAAATAGTATGTGGCCCCTAATTATTCTTCACAGAAGAAATAAGAAATACTTAAAATTATAATCCAATGTTCTTTATGAATAAAATATCTACAAAGGGAGCTCTCGGTGGGACCTCCCCTTCTCCCATATAGTACTTCTTCCTTCTTTATGAAACAAATTCAAAAAATATTAAATTCACAATATTAATGAATATTAGTTTTCCTAATATAACCATTAATCATTCTTCCTTCAACATGATACATTAGTTATTCAATCATCTTTTTAAAACACAATTCACATTTTCACTAATTGGGGGTTCTTCAAAATGCCTTGGAAAATCAGAAAAACACATGTATTGAATCGTGATTCTCATATGGTTTCATGGATACAAGTTCATCTCAAAAATCATGACTGTGTGGTTCAAATATCAAGAGGACCATGGGATTATTATTATTGAAAAAAATGAAGTTGTTTTGATCTCTTCCATTTGTGAACACAAATCTCATGATCCACTCTATTTCACTCACCAAAATCATTATTCCTATGCGATATAAAACACTATAGAACCTGAAGGTACCCCTCTAATGAGTGGACATCTGGGTTCGGGTCACAAATGATTGGCATCCTGGTTTGGTATGTCACAATTCTTGGAAATCCTTTTTATAGGTGTTTCTAATAAAATCCATACCTATTATTATTGAAGGTCCCTCTCCAAAATAAATTGGGACATGATTGAATGAATACACCCTACCAACCTATGATCTATAACCCCAAACCTAGGATCCTTTAATCCATGGTTAAGGTGAAACTTGATTAGGCCATAACTACTTTTGATGTGATCCTCATCCAACTCCTCATATTGATCTCCCTAAAGAAGTTAATGTACAAAACTCATGTACTCCCAACAAGACCCCTAAGGATTATGTATTCTTTAACAAACTTTAATTATCTTACTACGCAATCCTTGAATATAGGCTTTATAAATTTTGTATCTTATTTTTCTATATACACAGTTTTTTGTTGTGTTTCTTAATATGATTCTCATATAGAGTAATGTGTCAGTTATGCTTTTCTATAAAGTAAACAATTGTCATGTACCTAAATATATATTTTTTTCAATGAACTTCAATATTATTGAATTGCTTTGAAATGGCTTATTGCATTTTTTTACATAATGGATAGAATATAGATGTACGAAACTGATCGAATTTCAACCAATTTTCAAAATAATTTGAACAGGTTTTTATATTTTTCATTTGACAAGGATTTAGATAGTGGTCGCATACACTTCCCATATTCTAATTGTGTTGGAAGTCCTTGGTTGAGTTGTGATGTAGTTAGCTATTATATAACCAAATATGGTTTCCAAATAAACTATTACGTATCGTATCACAATGAAGATTAAATGGAATCTCAAAATGTTGATGATCCAAATGATAGGAATGAATTGGAGAGTTTGATATATGATCAGATTCCATTTATTCGGAATCATGAGAATGAAAGGACGTCCAACCAACATGATTTCAATACAAGTACACATGTTGCGTCCAATGAAAATGATGATGTTGATAGGTTGAAAAAATTCAATGATGCTATGAAGACTCCAATATATCGGTAATGTGGTAAAATGAAATAGTTGGAATTTTATTCCCATTGTTTGATGGGAAAACTATGTATGGGATATCAAATACTGCATTCGATTACATTCTGACCTTCACGAAGGACTTACTTCTAGATGATGCATATATTCCCTCAAACCACTATATATAATGGAAGTTAGTTATTGAACTTGGATTCTCAAAATGAAAATCATTCTTACCCGAATAATTGCAGCTTATTTTGGGAGGAAACTACTCAAATAAATGATTGTATCAAATGTGTAACCTCCCGATGGAATCTAATATATGATAGAACACCATCTCGTGTGCCAAAAAAATTATTGTGGAACATTCCATTAATCCCTAGATTATAGAACCTTTTCATGTCTGATGAAATATCATTAAAAATGTTGTGGAATGACACCGAGAGAAAAAAGAATAATTAAGAGTCGGTTCACCCTATAGATGGATTTTCATGGTAGAGATTTGATGCTCGATATCCTGAATATGAAGCCGACATGCGTAATGTGAGATTAGGTATTTCATGTGATGGTTTTAATCAATTTGGATAGATTCTTACTTTGCACAGCACATGGACGGTTTTAATACACATTTATAACCTTCCCTCGTGGTTGCGTATGAAAAATACTTACACATTCTTGAGTATACTGATATTTGTCCCTTCTGATCCTGACAATGATATATATGTATGCATGCATCCATTAATAAAAGATTTGAAACTTATTTGGGATGTGGGTGTGCCCACAAACGATGCATGTTCGAAAGACATATTTCTGATGCGTTTTGTGCTTATGTGGACGATCAATGATTTTCCTGCTTATGCAAAGATGTCTGGATGCAGCACAAAAGGAAAATTGTCATGTCTGGTTTATATAAGTCATACTCAATCGAGGGGATGGAAATATCATCATTGTTTTAGTTTTATGGGACATCAAAAATTATTTCCAATGAACCATCCATATAGAAACAATCGTCTAAGATTTGACAATACCATAGAGACTGACGATCCACCTCCGCGTATCTCTGGAACTCATGTGATTAATGAATTTAATGATTTTAGTTATTCATTTGGGAAGGGTGTAATGAAATACAGAATGAGGAAATTTTGTTCCAAAGATACCTATTGCAATTGGAAGAAGAAAGTATATTCTTTGAGTTGTCGTATTGGTCAACCAACTTGTTACATATTTGATTAGACGTAATGCACATTGAAAATAATATATGTGAAATGTTGATTTTGATTCTTCTAAATGTCAAGAGGAAGACAAAATATGATTTTTGATCTCAGCATGACTTGGTATAATGGGGGATCAGACAAGAATTGCATCCTGTCTATATCAGTGAAAATAAATGGAAAGTTCCATGTGCTTCTTATGTGACGACACCTGCTGAAAAAAACCAATTTCCAGAAGTTCTATAGACTATTAAAGTTTTTTATGGCTATTCAAGAAGTATATCAAAACGGGTCAATAGAAAGGAGTTGAATCTGAAATCATTGAAGACTCGTGATTATCACATCCTTTTGCATGATTTGATTCCAAAATAAATCCGTCATCTCTTGTCCAATAATGTATGAGTCTTAGTTATTTGGTTGTTCTATTTTCATAGAGATCATTGTGCTAAGAAGTTTTCCAAAAACTTCTTGAAATAATTGTTGGAAAAGACACCACTAATTTTGTGTGGGTTAGAGAACATATCCCCTCCATTATTTTTTTACATGCATGTTTCATCTGACTATGTTTCTTCCGACCGAAATACTTCTTGGAGGACTCGTTGCATTCTGTTGGATGTATCCAACTCAAAGAAACATGTACACATTGAAATCATATGTTTGGAACATGAATTATCTCGAAGGTTCTATTGTGAATGTTTACTTGGATCTAGAATGTATGAATTTATGCTCAATGTATTTGTCTAATATTACTATAAGAATAAACAGACCAATGAGAAATGAAGAATAACAGTATGAGAAAATTGAACCATGTTTTACATCACTTCCTCATATAGGAGGAATTCCAGGATCATATACATTGACGACATTGCAACTTGAAGAGCGAGAGATGGAACACCGCACAGTGTTGTTCAATTGTGATTTATTTGATGATTATATCAAGTAAGTTTATTGTACTTGTACTTCTTATCTTATCTCTTTTAATTTTAAATATTAGTTAATCTATTATTATTTTTATCTATACGGAACATAAATAATTGATATATAGAAAGCAGTGTTCTTTATCTTTGAGAAGGAATGAGTCTTTTCATAGGAAAGGGTTTTCTGCTTGGTTGAAATTGAAGGTAAAAATATTTCTATAATAAATAAATAAAAATAATATGTAATTAAGTTTACAATTTTTTTATATTTCAAGTATCGATTTTTCCTGTAGACTCTATTTTTTGGGAAATAAGTGCTTTGGATTTTGGTTCTAATACCATGGTTTGTGCTTGTAAATCACTTTTTATCAATTGATACAAATTTATTATCACTGAACGAGAAAGAAACATGAGAAAAAAACATGATGGTGTTATGAAAACTACCAAAACAAACTGTTCTGCCAGTTCATCGGATAATAGACCTCTTTCTGAGAATGTAGCTTATTATGAAGTCATGGAGAAAATAAAAATTTTGGATTATTACTGGCATGGTCGAGTCATGATGATGAAATGCCAATGGTTTTATTCAATGACAAGGCAAGGAAACTTTTTTTAGGATTGTGTATTTCGAGTTATTGACATGACTCGCACTCTTTCCACCAATGAACCATAAGTATTGGCATCAATGGTGAGACATGTTTTTATGTCAAAGATCATAGTTATCCTAAATTAGGTGTATTTATTGAATTAAATCCCAGATATGTTTTTGATGATGATGATGATGAAGTTGACAATATACTTACTGTAATTTGAAGCAATCCATTTATTACTTATTATGACTCCAATAGCTCAATTGTCAGAGTTCATTGTATACCTGAAATTGTGGTGGGAAATATATAGAATCATAATATTTTGTTCTCACCTACATATTTCACCTACACCATTCAGAGTGTGTATCCTAGTAATTACCTTCAAACCACCATAAATCTTCTGCTTCTTTATGTTTTTTTATCAGAATGGTTTTTCTATATTATGTTTTTGGGTTACAAATTAGTTATCTATTTCTAATTAATTCCATATTTGTTTTCATTATAGGAAATGACACCCATTGAAGATATGTGGCGGAAAAATATGACTTAAAATAATCATCGCATCACACATATGGGCATTCCTCCACTCATCTCAGTTTTTAGAATTTTATTTAAAATATATATATTTCAATAACTTATAATATCATGTGATTAATTTTGTGTTAAATTTTTTTTGGATCCACCCCCTAGACGAGAGATATCCAATGAGGAGACTAATATTTCTCCCAGTACAAAGGTTGGTGGTTGGAAGGGGGTGGTTTCATAGTTAGACGATCATCTAGTGGTCATGGTACTGAGGTCAGTGGTACGAGCGCTCGTGGTCCGAGAGTTAGAAGATCCACTAGTTGTACCTGATTGGACTATTCCCCTACCACAGATGTATCTTCTACACCCCATTTTGATCGTGGTGTGTCTTTAGGGACACACTATAAATTTAGGTCACCGATGTATACACTACCATTTGGCTAGACATCTGTGCCATCATCTTTTTCTTCGGGTTCATTATCTCCGAGCTATTATATTCCACCTTCTTCGACTCCTGATCCAACACAGTATGTGGATGAGGAGTGTATCCTGAGGGACACTCCACCTGTATAGGATATTACTTCAGCTTCTTCACATCTAGTGATGCCCATTGATCTAACAACCTCAAATATATTTATATAACTCTAACCAATTTTTATACCAAAATTTATTTTTATTATAACTTTTACTGATATTTTATATTTAATAACCATTTCATCTACTGATAGGAGGCGGGGGAGGGGGCGTACTTGCTTGCGTATGGTATGGAACCACCCGACCCAGTTGATGGTTGAATACAATGATGATGGATAGATGATTGATAAACCTGAGAAGTCATGTCAGGGGGTGTTTGCGATGATAGAAAAATAATCCAACATCACACTGATCACCCCTCTCTCCTAGAGACATCTCCCGCACAAAGTCAAGCATAATGTTTGGGCAGAAATATGGGTAAAAAATATATTGGATTTAATGTATTATTTTTTTGTATTTATATGAATTAATCTATTGGGTGTCATCTTCGGTTTAACATCCCTGATGGTGAAGGTGCACGACCATCACGTTTAAAGGAGCTGTGAGAGATATGGAGAGCATATAAGCATGAATTGTATGTTGGATGGTGTGATATAGTGGGAATGGAGTAGGAGATAGTACATATTGAGGATGAATACCCAATATAAAAATATCTTCAAATTATTACCCATTGGGCGACTGCTAAATTTAAGGTATTAATCCCATTTGAGGTATTTAAAGGTCATCTTTCATATTTTTCATTAGTATTATATTATTTATTATTAAACATTATTTTGGAATATTATGAAAAAAATGAGAAAAACTTTGATTCAAATAATTACCTCTACAGTTTGGGGCACACTACTATGTCAGATCATGAGTGCGAGCTAGTACGATATAGTTGTTTATAATTTTTCTTCATGACTTGCCCTTTTTATTTTTTCCTACATAAATTATATGATTTATTGAATATTGAATATATGATTATAATTGAACTTTATATTGCTTCAATGTCATTAAAGAATCACAAATTGAATATTGACGGATGTCTCCCTTTAGCAAAATTGTTTTGCTCAAGTATAAGGAAAAGGATGGAACTGTGGTTAATGAAACGACAGAAGAAAAGATTGTAAGTTTTAATTTGTTTATATCAATGTTTAATATCTATTTTGAAATTTAATAACCTATTAATATTTTTAACAGGCTGATTTAGAGGCCCTTAATGCCAAAGATCCTGACAATTTAGGGCTACACGATCATTTATATCAGGTTTTGGGAGATGAGCACTCTGGTCGAGTATGTTTCCGACCTGGTAAGAATATAGTCCCGAAGAGGTAATGGTCCTCTCTAGATATCCATTCTAGTACGACCGAGTTGGAATTGGTCAAGGATCATGCAAGACAGTATGATAAAAGGGTCATAGAGTTGGAAGAACATGTTCAAACGAGGGAGAAAGAATTTATGAAACTAATCAAAGCTTTATCTTCATCACATCCACCAGAGTCTAGCGCGGCTTGTCAGACATATATGCCGTCGAGGAGTGCATTATCCAATGCACCATGAGGCAGCTCTAGTGGTGGTTGAGATGATGAAATTTTTGGTGATGACGTGGATGCTGAAGAGGATGAGAGAGAGGATGAAGATGAGGAAAAGGGTGAGGATGGGGATGAGGGTGAGGATGGTGCTGAGGATGAGAATGGGGATGATGAAGAGGATGACGATGAGGATAGATATGGAGGCGAATATGAGGTTGATGATGATAGTGGTGATGGTGATGGTGATTAGGGGAAGATTGATCCATTACTTTTTTGAATTCAGTATAACTCTTTATTTTTGAACATGGTTTTTCACATTGGTATGGTTATTTTGGAATTCAGTATAACTCTTTATCATTGACCAAATATGGAAGCCTAATGATGCTATAATTGTTTATGGGGCTTCTGGGGCTTGTTCGGAGCTCAGAACCCCAGTCATCGTAGAAAAACACTATGCCTCAAGGTTAGTGAAAAATTTGCGTCCATCCCACAAGGTATCTACCAATAATATAAGGATATATATTTGAAGGAATGTTCCTGATTTTCCCTAACAATGCACCAGGGGATGCACATTATGAACAATGTCTATAGTTTTAGAATAAGATATTATCACTATTGTTGTACGATTTGCCAAATTGGCATACAGAGAACTGGCCAAACGCATTCAGATTATATTGATAATATAGGAAAACGATCCATGAGTCCTATGTGATGTATACGAGTCAACCCCACCTCAATCCAATGCATGGTGTGGCCGGTATCACTCAAAGTGTCTCTCTTTTGTTTAAAATGGACACCCTTTTTTGTAAAAAAACTGGCATATGGAAAACTGGCCAAACGTTTTTGGATTGGTTTGATACTTCTGGAAAACTATCCATGGGACATATGTGACTTGTACAACTCCACCCCACCTCAATCTGGGGCACGATGTGGCCTGTACCCCTCAAAGTGTCTCACTTTTATTTGAAAAGGACAACATTTTATGTGAAAAAACATCTAACATACAGAAAATGGACAAAACATATTCAGATTCTGTTGATACAATATCACAATTAACCATGGGACTTTTTTGACATGGAGTAGTCAACCTCACATCAATATGAGGCACGGTGTGGTTGGTACCACTCAAAGTGTCTCACCTTTATTTGAAATGATGATCATTTTAAGTGAAAACAACAACTAGCATATGGAAAACCAACCAAACACATTCGGATTGTGTTGATGCTTTAGAGAAACGATCCATAGGACATTTGTGATGTGTAAAAGTTAACCCCAAATAAATTTGAGTCACGATGTGTCCAGTACCACTCTAAGTGTCTCTCTTTTGTTTAAAATGGACACCCTTTTATGTAAAAATAACTGGAATACTGAAAACTGACCAAATGTATTTGTATTGTATTGATACATTAGGAAAAAGATCCATGGGAAATATGTGACATGTATGACTCAACCACGCCAAAATATAAGGTACGGTGTTGCTGGTACCAGTCAAAGTGTGTCATTTTTATTAGAAATGGACAACATTTTTAGTGAAAACAACAACTGACAAATGTAAAACAGACCAAACGTATTCTGATTCTATTGATACATTATCACAATGATCACTGGGAAATTTTTGGGCTGTAGGAGTCAACCCCACATCAATATATGGCACAGGGTGGCCGGTACTAGTCAAAGTGTCTCAGCTTTATTTAAAATGATCAACATTATAAGTGAAAACAAGAACTGGAATACGGAAAACCAAAAAAACACATTTTTATTGTGTTGTTACATTATGAAAATGATCCATGGGACATTTTTGATGTGTATGAGTCAAACCCGCATCAATCTGAGGCACGGTGTGGCCGATACCACTCAAAGTGTCTCTCTTTTGTTTAAAATGGACAATGTTTTAAGAAAAAACAACTAGCATATGGAATGCCGACCAAACGTTTTCAGATTGTGTTGATAATTTAGGAAACCAATACATAGGACATTTTTTATGTGTAAGAGTCAACCCGAAATCAATCTGAGGCATGGTGTGGCTGTTACTACTCTAAATGTCTCTATTTTGTTTAAACTATACATCATTTTAAGTGAAAACAACAACTAGCATACAAGAAACCAACCAAACACATTAATATTGTGTTTATACTTTAGGAAAATGATCCATTGGACCTTTTTGACATGTACGAGTCAACCCCACATAAATCTGAGGCACAGTGTGGCCGGTACCACTCTAAATATCTCTCTTTTGTTTAAAATGGACATCATTTTAAGTGAAAACAACAACTGGAATACAGAAAACCAGAAAAACTCATTGGGATTGTGTTGATACTTTAGTAAAATCATCCATTAGTCATATGTGACATGTATGAATCAACCTCGCCACAATCCGAGGAACGGTGTTGCCGGTATCACTCAAAGTGTCTCTCTTTTGTTTAAAATGGACACTGTTTTAACAAAAAACAACTGGCATACAGAAACCAAACATATTCAGATTGTGTTTATACTTTATTAAAACAATCCATTGGTCATATGTGATGTTTACGACTCAACCCCGCTTCAATTTGAGGCACGGTGTGGCTGGTACCACTCAAAATGTCTCACTTTTATTTGGAATGGATGATATTTTAAGTGAAAACAACAACTAGCATATGGAAATCCGACCAAACACATTCAAATTGTGTTTTTAATTTATTAAAACAATCCATGGGACATTTGTGACATGTAAGAGTCAACCCTTCATCAATCCGAGGCATGGTGTGGCTGGTACCACTCTAAATGTCTCACTTTTGTTTAAAATGGACATCATTTTATGTGAAAATAACAACTAACATACGGAAAACAGACCAAATTATTCGGATTCAATTGATACCTTAGGAAAACGATCCATGAGTCATTTTTGATATGTATGAGTCAACCCCGCCTTAATCCAAGGCACGGTGTGGCCGGTACCACTCAATGTTTCTAACTTTTATTTGAAATGGACAGCATTTTACTATGTAAATTAATTCTAGTGGTATAGTGGTGAATGGAAAACTAAAAAATATATGCCAACGGTTTTGAAACTGTTGGCATATGTGTTTTATAATAACTCTATACCAACTGTTTTATAAAACCGTTGGGATTGAGTAGAATTCTTCACATATACCAACGGTTTATCTCAAATTGTTGGTATATGTCTATTGTCACGGCTTACGGCGATACGGTTTCTAAAACTATTGGTATGATTTCTAAAAATGGTTCTCTACCCTATACCAATGGTTTTCAACTGTTGGTATACCTTAAATTTCTAGTAGTGATCATTATTTCTTCAAAAGGTCTTGAATATGTAATATACCACAATCAGATTCCCTAAAATTAAGAGATACTCCTTTATCAAATGTCTTTCATATAAACATTAACAATTAAAGTAATGGATGGATTTAATACATAAGTCATTATAATAAAGAAGGGAAACAATTTTAAAACACCAAAAGTTTATAGTCATATGGACTCTTAAATGAACCAGTGTTTATCATGCCTCCTGATATGATCCTTCTCATGCACTATAAAAAAATAATGGTGGAAGGTGAATTTACTATATAATATTACGAGGAATTCAAAATACATTTGAGGGAGAGAGTTTTGAAATCTTGAACCATGAAGAGAATGAAATACATTAATACTCATGCCTAAAATATACATTATGAATTTAATGAATTGAAGATTAGTATGGATGTTTTCAATAAAACATGGTATATGATGGATTCCATACGTGAGTATTTGATTCATGAGGATCATAAATAGGATTAATTCTCTATCATATGGAGTATTATTACTTAAAAGGTCTAAATAAATATTATTACATTGGGAGGGGAATGTTTATTAGGTATTTGGAATGGTACTCTATCCCCCATGGAGTTGTATTGGTTATTTTGGATTTTTGGTTGCTTTGTGTAGCCTAGGTGATGGACTCATTATTTTTTATGTTTTTGGGTATATGTAAAAATTCATATTGATGTTTCAACCTGCATGTAATATTTTCTCATAAATTTCATGTGTAACCCAACTTTGAGTTTTTGAGGACCTTTTTGTTGTTTTTAACATCATGTATGGTGTATAAATATCTAGTAGGAATATTGTTCAGGTTCTCACTTATCCATTAAATATGTTTATTAAATAATGAAAAAGTGAATTATGGTATTATTTCCAACAATATGAATTCCATCAGTATCATATCATTATTATTTAAATATATTTTTTTCATTTATTATCAGGGATATATAATAGTTTTAGTTCCACATTGATTATGTATTAATGTTGTTTACATATTCCTTCAATAAAATGCATTTTATATTTATTCCATGATTTAATTAGTTATATTTTACCAATACCATGAATCTATGATCACCCTTAATTTTGTTTCTATTTACACAGGTTATGGAAAAAACTAGTACATGTGTCAAATTTAGAAGGATACAAACATGACTAAATACGTGGGACAAATTTAATAATTTTTATGAATTATTAAATTTCATATATAATTAAGAAAAATTCTTTTTGATTTAATGAAAATGGGATTTCTTAGTTTATGTTCTTCTCTTATTTCACTATATCTATAAAGAAAAAATATCATTTTTTATATGATATTAAATGATCATTTTGATTTTTTTAATTATTTTTGGTTATATCTTGGATGTTAATGCTTCTATCTAATCATGTAAAGAGAGTATGTGTCTATGTGCCCTGTATATGGGGAATGGATTTAGGGTGTCACAATTGGTATCAAAATAAATTTTTAGCCAACATTGGGGATAATGATATTTTTAGAGGTGAATTTATGGATTGATAAGTTAGGTTTTCCCATTAGATCAATGGTATAGATAATCAATTGGTAGAAGTATATTATTTAATATTAAGTTAATAATGAAAATTTTATTTGTGGAAGATAATAACTAAATTTTGTTCAAAATTTTAGGAATTACCCACATATCATAAAACATGGATTCAGTATTCCCATCCGCATGATTGTATAAATTTAATTGAAATAAGAAACATATTCATACAAATATAAATGAGGGTTCATGTTCACAAAGGGTGGAAGTAATAATTCAACCATATCAAAAGAAATACATCTCATCAAATACACAACAAGGATCTACTAAAAGTGGGGTTTACCTTCTCTTACGATGACAGTATATTCCCAAAGATCCACAGCACCGTACAGGGTGATCACCTCTCCTCCATTTATGAGGCACCAATAGTGAAATTTGATCATCCAAATATTCTTCCATTAGACTCGAAGATTATGAAGATTTTTCTTGATCTCTTCTTGGTTTTTCCCATGATGTAATTCTATCTTCATATGGAGTAAAATAAGTCTATGAACTCTTTAAATGATTTCTTTTCCATTCACACTATACATTCGATCATCATCTTTAATAGTGGTTTCACTACAGGGTGGTTAATCTCTAGATATATAATGTGTAGGAGAATATTCCACTAGCTTTGTTTGTTCTCTGTGGTGGGAATATTGATGTTTTGGTAGAGTCAATGTTCTCATTTTGATGTGGCTATGGACCAAATGCACTTAGGGGTAACCACCTAGAAAAGGGTGGGTTGAGATTTTACTAAATCTCCAGTCTGATGCATGAAATGTTCTCTTTGGACTGCATACACAGAGAGACATTCCCATCGGATTTGATTTGTTTGATTATATGATCATTATGAACCATTATAAATGATTTATTTCCTAATTTCGTTAATCTATATTGTTAATAGATACATAAAATGAAAACATAAATATGATTATATTGAACTGGATGTGTCAAAGGATAAAATTAAGGTTCCCCTGAAGAAAAAATATTATTATTGAGTTTCCATATTCTACGATCATTTACTCTGATTTTATTTATAAATTTATTTAGTATTTGGTAGAAATAAAATCATAGAAATGAAGTCATGAATGTTATAAACATAGAAATAACTATGTCTTGTAATTAGATATTGTAGCATAATTAAATTAATGATAATAATATTGTATTCCTTTTATTATGTAAATGGTGAGTTTCTTAGTATTAACTATCGAAGTAAAATTTATATTTTCTAGAAACAATGAGCATTCATAATTCATGATATATACTAATTTGTAATAGAATGGAACATTATAAAAGTGATAAGGATTTTCTAAAATATATATGGATTTGTATTCAGTATTTCATCTTTAAACTATTGGATTCAAATATTAAATGTTATCAATAACCGCAAAACATGATTTTATAACATGGTTATATTTTTTGGGGATAACTATTTTAGAAAGAAATATCGATGAACTGATTATTATTATGGTAAATATATTTATGGTGTTTATATAATAATGTGTGGATTTAGTTTGATGAAGGTAGATAGTAATTATTAACCATGGGATTTAAAATTAGTTCATGACATTTTTAGAAATGTTTATCAACAATTTTGAACTATGATATATAGTGACAAGTGTGTGATCTTATGAACATGTGGTGAATCCATTTAAGGGTCAAGTATAGCGCTAATTTTGGGAGGAATATATAATTTTTTTGGTGGATTAATGTCTTGTAGATTCAAATGAGTTTTGGGAAAATTATTTTATCGAGAGTATATGATCATGGATTATGCATACATGTGTATATGTTTATATGAATGACTGATGCTATTTAAATAAGGATACGGTGGATTTTGAGAGCATATATTTCAATGATAATTAGGTTTATAATAATTTAATAACATTCATGGTAATTTTAGATCTCTATTTTATTTATTAGCTTGACAAGTATGTGAAATCCCAACTCAATGTAACCTAGGAATAGCCAAAAATGATATGAGCAAATGAAATATCGAAATATGTTTTACCAAATGAATTACATTGTAATTAGATGATAAGGGTAAATAGTACTAATTTTGATTCCATTTTATGTTATTTATTATAATAACTCACCAATATTGTTAATTTTTTGTAACTAATGTCGACCCTTTTGGTTTTATTAATCTTTGGAACTAGAAGGAATCCTCAGTTTTAGCGAAAATAAGAATATTTCGTAAAAAACAAACCCATCAGAATTGTGGATGGAGTGAGGATGTTTTGGATTATGAAAAAACATGATATCATGGAATATGATTTAAAATGCGAGTGTGGTTGAAGCCCAAAAACACCAAAGAAGATAAGGATGGTGTATCATGAAATATAAAATGATGAAGACGAAAAAGGTCATCTGACCCTAACCTATTGTGTAAAAAGAAAATATAATAAAACCTATGGCTTAAATATCCCAAAAGAAAATCATTATACTACTCAATTTTCCAATCGAAGGACTAAAAAGGGAGATATATAGAAGGAAACATGCAATCAATGATGATACTATGTAACTACTTCTAATGAATCATATTTTCAGTTTTTTATTTAGATTTTATAGTGTCTTCTATCATTTATTCATTCACAAAACATGTGATAATGAGTGATAAATGAAAAATAATGGTGTTATAATTATCAAATAAATTATTTTTTTGGGTTTTTGCGAAGTTATTCATAAAGGATTCAGATTTACAACCCATAATGAAATTCGATTCAAAATTTGGAATGGGTATGCTCTATTTATAGAAAGATTCATTAACTTTTTCATTTAGATAAATATCATCTCACATAGTGAATAAAACTATAATAATCTATTATTTTATGGTTCAATATGAGTTATCTATAAAAATTTATATGAGTTACATTGAAAGGATACAAATTATTTAAGAGGGGGAAGGAGATTGTAACACCCTAAGATCTTAATATTTGGTTACCATTAAATAAGTCAACGTGTTCTATAAATTTTTTGACACACTTAACCCAAAATAAATAAAGCACATCATATTAAGAATCTATTATTTATAAAGCTATCCAAAACACAGATATGGAAAACCATGAATAATTATTATCATTATAATGTAAATAATTTATATGAGTTATTATTAAAAGCATAAGTTCTATTAAATTCGTTTTCATTATAATATATATTTCATTTTCAAACTATAAATTGTAAAATTTTAGAATTTACATAGTTTAATTCAGAAATAATTTTTCAATTAGTTACAAAAAAATTACACTTCGATATATTTTTGATATTTTTCTAAATTAATTAAATTTTAGGTTAATCATAAAAATAAAATTTTTTAACAATGTATTGATTATATTATTAGAATTATTTCAAACCATTTTTTATATACCAATTATGTATTCATAAAATAAAATAATGCATAAAAATTTATTGTTTTCAATTTATAGAACCCATGATTGTAGTTTTAGAAAATCAAGTGATATTTTATGAAATTTTTTAACCACATTTCATTAATTGAATTTTCTAGTGGGTAAATGGTGTTTCTGATTTATTTTAATGTAAAATAATTGTTCATTAAAAAATTATAACCTTTCAAATATATTTTTTGTAAATTAAATTTTTAAATTGTTTCTATAAAAATAATTTTACATTAAAAATTAACATTTCTTAAAAACAGGGTTTTAATCATTACACACAATAATAGCTCGATTAATATCCCTTCACATAGAATGTTAATGTTATAAAATGGTTCATATATTTATGATAGAAAAGTTCATATTAATAAATATTAACATTTTTTTGCATATAAATTTTATATTGGAATTATTAATGGAAATTTCCACGATAATGGGGAAACACTTATTTCTAAATTACTATATTGTTAATATCATAATATTTATTTCAAATAAAAAAAATTTAAGTAATTTAAATTATTAATAATATATTATTTAAAAAATTAAATAATATATAAATAATTATTTAATTGGTATTCAATACTATGAAATATTATGAATCTTTAACGGTGAAAATTTCATTTTTCTACTATAATAGTTTTCCATCAAATTATATGCAGTAATAGAAATGTTAAATTTATTATATTAAGGAATTTAATTTTATTAAATATAGGTAAATGTTTCATCTAAAAACAATATTTGGTTATATTGGTTATGTTATATTTTTAATTAATTGTAAAATCACATATCTAAAAACTGCATACATATATTAAATGTAAACACTAAAATGTGAGAAACAATATTTAAGAACCATATAACATGTTTAAAAAATGTGTTAAAATAATTTATTGATACATTATCAACCCAAATACAACCCAAACTCTATTATTTCTAATCATTGGATCCACTGAAATTGGAATATTATCGTTGAATTTGTATAATATAAATAGTGTTTGGAAAAGATCATTTTTCAGTATTATAAAAGGTGATCAGTTACCCCAATTCTCAAATACAAATAAATTATCAATTACCTTGATAATATTCCCAAATATCCATTAGTATAATTCCATATATATCTCTTTATCACCTCATGACACTATGTTAGAGAAATCCATTCAGTTCCCTAGAGTTTTCCAAGGAATGATCAAGTCTCGAATGTATGTATTATATTATTCTTATGTTTTTCTCTTGGATATTACTCATACAAATATCATATATAAATAAAAATATAGATAAATAAATTTCATAGTTATACTGATATGTTATTATATTAATGGAATAACCATTATTTATTCCTCTATATATGTAAAAAACAAAATGGTCGTTGCTACTTTGTGTGGACAATTGCCTCCATAAAGAGACCTCACCCGTTTTCCAAACCAAAATTAATGGATGAAAAAATGTATTCAATAGAATAATTTATATAATTTATATAATATAATTTTGTTTTTGAAATATAAAATTATCATATACCTTATTTCCTCTTATTCATTTTGAAATGAAAACATTAATCGTGTGTATGTGAGAACTATCGCCTATATGAGCAAGGAGTTTCATTTTTCATCACCACCAATCATGGATGGATTAAAATATATATTTAATATATAATTTTTTTCAAAATAACTCTATTATGATTATATATGTTATGAAACTATTTTATAACACATTCGAACATGATGAACATACATAAGGAGTTAAGGAAAAGATGACCAAACAACTTCAAGTAATCGACATAGCCATGAAAAAAATGTTATAAATAAAAAAAAACTATAGTTAATGGACCTTATAATATGAAATATAGATTAATTGTGTTATTAGGTATTTATTTTGGGAAATTAATTTTATTATTAAGGATGTTAGGGGAAATTACATAATGAATTAGTACCGGGAAATTGTTTTTATCTCAATTTACCTTCATTGAGACATGTACTGTATTTATTAACCAATATTCATTTTAATGTTGTGAATACATCAAAATTTAGATATTTTTTCATGAGTCACTTTTAATCATGGTATATAAATATACATTTCATGTTATAACTCTAAATATTTTTTACCCAAAAGCTACAAAAGTGGTAAGGGGTTTTCATCACAAATCCTTTTATTTGAGGCATGTTTTGTATTGTGACACTAACAACATTTATCTGATTTATAAATACATCATATGTGAGATAATATATAAAAAAAATTAATTTCATAAATTTAATTTAATTTTATATAAAAATCATTTTTTCTAAAGGATTATGATTGAAATTTTACTCAATCCACAAGGGTTTTCTTAGTCTCAATTTTGATTCTTTAATCAGAACATAGGTTTTGTACCATGTTTCCTTTGTATGGAGTATTCAATATAGATGGATTTTTTATAACACTATTTTAATGTATTTCCATTTAATATAAATAAAATTCTCTATTTATTAATTGGATAATAATATTATTTTTCTCGGAGAAGTAAGGATTTTTGGTACCCCAAACTCTTATGTTTGAGTTATACTATTTATCTTCAACATTATTATTTAATTAAAGAGATATCCCACCGAAATGTTTAATTATATTAGACTTTATATTCATATTTTTTAAAATTATATTTTAATTATAATTAGGGTTTATTAATACTTTAACAGTGAAGGTTTTCATAAAAGGTAAATTTCAAGGAGTCCAAACATACCTTTCATAATCAAATGTATTAGATCCACATTTAACAAATAAATAAATAATTAATATATTAGGTTAATTTATTTGGATTACATTAATATTAATGGTTTTGAATTAGTTTTCTATTATCCTTTTAATAATGTCTTTTTGATGTGTCTTCCAGCTTCCTCTTTTATGAAAATTATAAAATTATTTCATAATTTTTTTATGTTTTCAGATCCATTTCCATTTATTTTTTCAAAAAAAAATTTCTAAATAGAGATTAATTTTCATGATATCTCTTATAATATATATGTGTTATAATTATAGGGAAATGAACTCATGATACAAAAAAATCCAATTCGTGAGCCATTTGGGGTAGTATCATTCAAGCAGTTTTTTCTAAGGTTGATTTTTATTTAGGTAAACATATTTATAGGTCTCATTTGTTAAACATGGGATATTTTTTTCAACCATCCACCTTATTCCCAATGACTAATTATTACCTTATATTTAATTTATTTACTTATATGTATACTCATTACATTGTGAACCAGAAATTCTATAAATTTAAGATTAGATGACAGTCACATGGAAATAATATTATTCTTTTGAAATGTGGAAAAGTATTATAATTCTATATTTTATTATTATACTACATATTATGATTAATAAATTGAATATGTAATGTTTACCCATCAAAATGATTTCTCTGAATGAGTTTTAATCATGGTATATCTCTTTTACATGAGGGAATTACTTGAAATCATGAAGATTTATGAGTACTTACACATATAGTTAATTTATTTGATTTACATATTTCGCACTAGAAATATAGTCTTGTTTATTGAGTATGATTATCCTAATGTAATGGCATGATATTAGTGATTACTCTTATAGAGAATGAATTATACATAATGAGGTAATAGGTGGGATCTAAAATTATATTGCCCCTCGATATATCAACTGGTCTCATGAGATAAAACATGTTGGTATTTTGTGTATTCATCTTCCAATAAAATGATAGTGATTTAGAATAATGGATTTAAAGTATTATTTCTTTAATAAACCCTCAATGATAAGTAAACTGTCTTAGAATAAGGCCTTGACCATTGGTATTTGATGTCTAATATTATTCATTTCATCAGTATGATATCATTGTAATTGATATACATGTTTTTCTTTATTTTCATCGATACAACATTCTTTCAGTTTTATATTGATTATATACTGATGGTAGTTTTCTATTAATTATAAAATATGTATTCATTTTTCATGATTTGATTATTTGAGTTACAAGTTTCCCTTACTGATAATTTTAGCTCACGCTTATATATGTTTCATATCCCAATGTTATAGAGAAAAGTCTTACAATAGAGATGTTTAAAAAAATAACATCTATGAAATATGTTTTCGTAAACTATGAAAACCTTTCTTGAATTAATTATTTTTATATATAATGGTAAAATATACATTTTATACAAAGAACATGGGATTTATTAGTATATTTTTTCACTAATTCTCTAAATATCTAAATATGAATAGTTCCATTAGATGTAAGGGACACAATAATCATTTGGAATTTTAATTAATGTATAATATATATATATATATATATATTCTTCTATAGGTTTCATCAAATAGTGTTTGTAAAGTATGAGTATATAAGAACTGAATATGGGAGTGCATGTTTATGGTGTCACACAATGAAATTCATCTCAACTAACATTTTAAAAGGATAATTAGTAATAAAAACCTAAAAAAATTATTCTATCAGTCATTATAAATAATATTTATAATCTCCATGAAGTTACTTCCTCACATTTCAACCACTTTAATGTAAAATATATGAAAAAATGAGCTTTCAATATGTATCTAAACTCTCGCATGTCCTTAGGTTCTTTGATCATAAAAACAATATTGGAATTATTTTATGGATTCTGAAATTTTTATCCAAAATTCACTTTTCAACCCAAATAGATATAATTAATTGTTAACAAAAAAATAAAATTCATTACTATACAATTAATTAATAATCTAAATTTTTTTATTTTTTTCAGTCCCCGTATGGAAAATAAATTTCAATATGTTTTGAATAATTTTTATCTTTCAACCCAGCTTATTTTAAAAAAAAATAAAAAGGGTGTATCATATTTGAGTAATGAATTATTCAACTCTATGTATAAATTATAAATTATATGTGTTAAAAAAATAGTTTCTAATCATCTTATCAAAATTGTTATTTGTATTCTGTAAAATCTCAACATATTCTTATCATTATTTTCATTGATTCATATAGTTTCTCCCATTAAAGATCATAATTTATTATTTCCAACCAGTGATGGGAAAACAAAATAAAAATTCAACAATGATGAAACATGAATCACCTTCCAAAATTAGATGCTTCATATAAAATAATGAATTTGAATAAAAATATTATGTATTCTCCCCATCCAAGTATAAACTACAACTTTTATTTATCAATGATTTATTGGTATTAGTAATGGTTGAATGATGGGTGAGGGATGAATTGAAATATTAAAACATTTTATAAATTTAACACTAAATAAGTGTAATTAAAAAAATTAAAGCGAAAGAAATAAAATTAAAATAGTTAAACTAAGTAGAAATATACATTTAAAAGACACAACATGATAGATTGGTAAACATGTCCAATAATAAACCACAATGGATCCCTTTTTCTGCTCCCATCAATTAACCATTAGGGGATTTATTTTAAACCATTCTTTTTTATAGTTATAATAGAATCCTAAACCCTCTATTTTTAGAATTTTCTCTAATAAAACCATTTAAATTATGAAATACAATTTTTTAGTTGTTCATACTAATAAACCCAAATGCATTGATATAAATTTAATGTTTGTGGATAGAATCCCAATTTTCCTTGTTTTTTAAGGTTTTAAGAATAAAACCTATATCCTTTTAATAATTATGGATGTAATCCCATTCTCTCTCACTTTAATAATAGTGATGGAATATACCCATCAAACCCAATTATACTAAGCACCCAACCATAAATTTAATTTTATTTATAACTTTTCCCCTAAAACTCAATGATTGAGATTCTATTAAAAAATAAAAATATAAACATAATTTATATAATCCCTTTCAAGAATAGTCACACTACTCTATAAGGATATAATTAGAAATGAATAAAAGACAGTTATACAATGTTATAATGGAAATTGTTTGAGATTAATTTGACACAATTTGGATCAAGAATTAATTTTCATTGTAACTAGTTCTATATAATGACTATTTTTGGTGTACATATATACTTTCTTATACTTTCAATTATTATAGAACCTTTGAGTCTATTATAAATCCATCGAGGGACTAATTAAGAATTTTAAGGATCACTTTAATGATTATATGTTTATTTTTTTGGGTTCGACTAGGTTTCTAGTGGATGCCACTACCTTTGTAGTAGTACCAAGATAAAAATATTGTTCATTTTATAACCTCAAGCTCATGTGGTATACAATTTTGGGATAATTTGGACAACTATCTCACCTGGTAAACCTAGAAAGAACATGTATTATTTACATATACCACTGGCCATCAGATAGAACTGACTGAGTACATGCTGTCACCTGGTTGAAGACTTCAATGGGGTTCTACAAATTGTTTATATCCCAATATATGATTTATATTTTCCAGTACAAAACTCTCAAAATATAATAATAATGAAAATTAACTATTAGAAATAAAAAGGTGTTTTTTATCATTAAAAACATCAAAAGAGTGTCAATTGTAAAAAATTCTCAGCCTTACTAATGATAATAAAGAATTAAGAAATTAATAATAAAAAGACATGAATAATTCATTATAAAATAATATATAAAATGTAATTTCATTATATCATAATAAAATTCAACCAAGAAAAAACTTTCAATGTTTTGAGAAATTGTTTTTATCTTTTAGAAAATTTTAATTGATTTCATTTGATAAAATTTAACATCAAAAATTTATCCCCATTTTCATTTAAAATAAAATTTAATTACTTTATAATGTTAATTCCATAATATTCACCCCTAGTGGGATTATCAAAAATCCAAAAAACATTTTAACAATATATTTTAAATTGTTTTTTCAATTTAAACTAGATTTGAAAATATGTAGTTAAAAAAAATATAGAGTATTCCATTGACAATTTCAAATTATTCACAAGGTTTAATGATAATATATTGAAATAGTTTGAAAAATATTTTAAACAATTTTAATATATATATCAATACCCTATATATCACAATATTTTGAGTTATCAATATTTTTATAAGATTAATGCAATAATAATAATATCAGTTATAAGAACAAGTGAAAAAAATGAAAATGAAAATTTTCATAACTCAGAATGTTCCATCATGGGACTTAAAACTGAAAATTAATTCAAATAATTTATAACATTAATCATTCCAAAACACATTTCTAAAAATAATAATTTAACATTTTATGTGTCCAAACATTTGATAATCCATTATTATATTTTAATTGATAATAAAACCATGATCAATTTTTAAAATAAAAAATATCTTTGAAATATATACATTCTTAAAATTTTTTCTTAATGGATTATCTATCACTCAAAAATGAATTAAATATAATATGATATTTTAATCACCATTAAAAGTATAATTAAAAAATATAAGGCACTAAAATATGAAGTTTAATAGATAGAAAATTCTTTTAATGACATGATCCCAAAATTACTAAAAAATTATAATATAAAATTATATTTCAAATAAAAGTATATGATAGATTTCAAAATAGTTGTCAATATTCTAGAGTTTTCCTAAAAAATTGTTTTCCACTTACGGTCATTTTGGTGTCAAAATGTGTTGTCTCTCCTAAAAATTATGCATGAAATTAAATGTATAAGGATCCGCTAAAGACATATAAATCAAGATTTAAATGAATATGAAAAAAATTACACCTAAGAGAGAAAATTAAATATAACAATCACTCATGATTTAAATAATAGGTAAAATGAAATAATGATACCATGATTTTTAAAAAAATTGATCAATGATTGTGATGAATTAAATGTTTAAACATTTTATAAAAAAAGATTTAAAATAAATCTCATAATTCAGTGAGGCTTCATGGTTGAATGTATAGCATACATAGTAAATGATAAATACAGAAAATTTCAAGGGGGAAAAACCTTAATTATTTATATTTTCAATATAATAAATAAAGAAATACAATTATAAGAAATTTAAAATAGATGAATCATTGAATTTCAAGAGGTTTTAAATAAGGGATATGTAAAACATTGAGTTCCAGATTACTTAAAAAGTTAAGTAAAGAGAAAATACAATAAAAATTACCATAATTTCAAAGCCCCAATCTTTATCATTATCAATTATTCATAACAATGGGATAGAAAAAAATATTTTATATATAAAAATAAAAATCTTTCAAAAAAATATCAAATAAAATATTTAGTCAAACAAATACATTCATCACATAGTATGAATGATATCCCGTAAAAATAATAATATAATTATTCTTTTCACTCTTGGTGGGATGAGGGTGGTTTTAAAGTACAATATTTTCCTATTAGAGAAACCAAACTATATCTTTGGACTCCTTTTTTATCTTATTCATCTTATCATAGTGGGACGTAGCGATATGCACTATGTTAACTGGTCTCTATTCCATTGTTATCCCTAGGGAAGTCAAACTACTATCAATTATATCATGTAATTGTCTCATCTTGATATTGAATTTTTTGTAACCTAGTGGTATCTCTCTATCAAAGGCACCCTCATCATGAGGAGACTCATCCTCAACCCCTACATATTATCCTTCTCCATTAGCCTATAATACTGCTACTAATTCTTCTTTTTCATATTACACATATTCATTTCCCTCAAGATAATCAATAATATATCCCTTGGTGATGGATAAATGCATAATTTTATCCTAAATTTTAGGATTAGTTTCTTGTGTTTTGTTTTGGAGAAGGTCTGAATGGTCATAAATGTACTACTAATTCCATGGGTTCCAGTAAAGAAACACATGTTTAACCATCAAATGTATCTCAATGATATCTTTAGATGGTTCCTAAAAGGAAATATTCCCCAATCCAATTCTAAAATTTCAAAATATTTTATTGAGTTGGATAAAAATGGGTAATTCTATAGACCATCTTGGGTTAGTTGAAATATAGCACATTTTATGGAATATTTAATAGATGAGATTAAAATAGACATCATGAGTGACACAATATATAACATATATATGATCATAATTGAAATGTTAATGATTTAAAATTAGAGATGTTATATATTTTTTAATTACTATCACAATAATATGGTTATTAGGAGAATCTCTATAGGTAATAACAGTGGTTGATGTATTTTGAAAACATAGGAATTGAATCACATCTTTGAAGATGAAATTCGTATCAAAGGGATATTCTACTTTGGTGATGTAGTGTGGATCCAATTGAGGAATTTTCAAATAAAAAGTTTTTTATAGTTATTAAATTGAAAATTATTTTACTTTAACAGTTTAATAAATGGGTTAATGTTTATACATATAGTAAAATACAACTTAATCTAGAAATGACTTCACAAATGAAGGGAATAGAATATACCTAGGTAGTGGTTGATTGAATTATTTCCCCCTTAAAATAAATGAAAAATTTTATATTAATAAGGGATCTATTATTCCAAAACAAATAAATAATGAAACCTATAGTGATCATATTATATATCCAAATTGGGTTCACAGGATTAACTAGAGGTGGATCATAAAGAATATTTTTCCTTTACCATTTACATGGGAGTATCATTGTGTGTATGACCTGATTATATAAGAGGATATGAAAAATGGAAAGTAAAAAATCTATCAAGTGTTTGTGAATGATGAAAAACACTTAAAAATAATGATTTCAAGGCCAAAATAAGGAAATTTATTGAATTATAGAGAGAAACTATGTGATCTTATCATGGAATGTACATCTATGAGAATAGAGGTGGATAGAGTTCGCGAGAGTTTGAAGACTGTGAGGTTCAATAGAAATTAAGTAGGATAGAAGATTGAAAAACTAAAATAACACAACCCTCCGGGGTATTATTTGGATTTTTGGACCTTGACATGTCAGGGTTCATCTCGGATACCATGTTACACCGGTACCCAAACAAGCACTAGCATAGTCTAAAGTGTGTTTCAACCCCCATCATCCAGGAAATAGAACATGGAATAAACTTAGGTCAAATAGAATGATTTGTTACACATGTACAAATGTAATAGTATAAGATAAAACAATACAATGTTGGCATTCCAAAGATTCCATAAAAAGGAATATACCATTGGAAGTTATATAAACATCTCAATGTAATACATTATCAAAAATTATAGCAACATCCACTATGAAAAATTCTCCCAGTCCAATGCCAATAAATAGACCATAGATATACAGGTCATCATCATCACCCAAGGTCTAATGAATCAGGAATACCCAAAACTTCTAAGTGTATATTTATTATTTCCCAGATAGGGAGTAACATAATCTATAACTGATTGATGGAAAAGGGTGGGTATAAGATAAACAACCTATTAGGATCTTACCATGTGTTCCATAAGAAGTTCAAATAAAATAAAAAATAAATTGTTCAATTACAATAAAACAGGTCATAGTATATAATTTCATATATTCAATAATCATATTATTTCAAATCAATTATATGATAGATATATCAAAAATATTTTAAATAAAACATTTCAAAAAGAAAAAAATTCAAGGAAAAAATAGTTCTATAACAATTACTGAGAAATAACCTCATAAAAATAAAAAAATTATAAATAATCCCAAATATATTTTAATATATGGGTATAGTATCTTCAGATTAATTATTCACTAATAACGACATAATGTGTGTGTAAGTGTCCCTATAGTTCAGGACATAAATTTAATCAATACCCTATTAGGAGAAAATATTCTTAAACTCTGTTTAGTTAGATTTTTAATTATAAATCCATTTATAGTGAGTCATATTCGTATCCTACTCATCTCAATCAACCAATAACTACTCTAGATCACATGTTCCTTCCATAAATCAATCATCTAAATGTTATTCATTTTAATTCAATTCATCAATCACATTAAAAATTACCATTTCATGTTCTACATTTCATTTCAATTAAAAAATCGAGCTGAGTATTTCATCGAGTTCATGCCTTTTAAAATAATAATTTAGATGAAATGGAGGAGGATAGGAGTGAGAATTTTATAATTCAAGAGAACCAATGGATATTTCCCAGTTTTCTAATTGGAAATGTATTTTCCATGGGGTATCAAGCTAGAAATTGAAGTTGTATCAGCTCATGGTTCTTGTCCACATCAAATTTATAATTAAAAGGATAGATTGTATATAAATGTGTTTCAACTATGTTCTATAATTGATGTGGGTTATTTTTTGGATTCATTTAGTTAATCATCCACATGACATATCTTTAAAAATTGATCCACAAAATTTTTGATTTCAAACCCTGAATATATTTCATAGAAAATACATATGTGTAGATTTTTTTCATTTCTAGTCTAGTAATTTTAAAATGGAGAAATAATTGTGTCATGAGGATCTGTTAAATCATGTTTATAAAATATAGGGATTTACTCATTGGAGTTTTATTTCCCTTAGGAGTGTATTTTCCCCTTTGTTTTATTGTACATGAGAGCAAGAAAAAGACATTGGGTTTTGAGTTTTTGTTTCCGAATCACAAACCCTTGTATATCTATGAATGAATTATTTATTAAAATACATAATTTTTTTTAAAATAAATTATGTTTATGTGTCGATCAAAATTTATGGGAAGAATTATTTTCTTTAGAACCCAAAGATCCTTCAGGATATTATAGCTTTTATTAGGGTCCCCTTCTAGATGGACAATTAGGCTAAGAAGGTTAGGTTTTGGATCTACGACATGATATTTGTAGAGGTTTATCTTAGCGAAACTCTCATAGATAGGTAATTCATTATATTGAGAAGTATGATATTAATTTGATAATTTTATATGATAAATTATCAAATTTTTGTGATGAATGCAATTCTATTATTTGTTAAATGAAATAATTTAGATTAAATCAGGTTTTTGGGGAATTTTTCTCATAGGGGAATCTTGATAATTACTCTATCAAGAAGAAAATGCTACCAAATTTAGAGAATAATTGATATGCGGCTTTATATTATGTTAAAATTAATGTTCAATGAAATCTTCAATAATGTTTAATATCTTGTTTTAGAACTAAACATCCCCAAATGGAATCAGGCTTTCATATGAGTGTTGATCATTGTGCTAAATGGGATTTCTCTCAACATTATGAGAAGTCTGATCTTCCTGTTTAGACTGAGCATTGTACGGTTGATCCTTATGTGGGGTTTGTATCATAGCATTCTTATCAGGTGGATCTTCTTGTTTAATCTGATTAGGGTGTGGTTGTTTCTTATATATGGGAAACTATCCACTTTTTAATGAGGGGTTAGAAGAACAGGTGTCCAATGGAATAAATTATCACATAGGCTTTCAAGATTCCATGAAATACTCTCAAATATGTATGCAATATGGTGAATTTTAGTACATTAATGAATCCATGTATGTTTATATACGATGTAATAACATGTAAAAGGATTATACATATAATGTATGATTGAATATGATGATGTTTTTTAAAAAATTCACCTAAAAAGATTCTACCTATGAGAGATGGTTCACATATCAGACCGACTAGGACCACTAGATATACTTCTATGAGGAGGATTCAATAGATGAAACAATTTAGCTATTGGATTTCTAAACCTGACTGGAGAAAGGTGTATGAGTCTTTATATCAAATTGATTATGATATTTTATGACTTATTCCATTTTTTCTATTTCTCTCTTCAGAAAAGGGTATGTTTCATTGACCTCCCTAACACATTCTCCCATTTCAGTCCATTTACAATTTATCTCTTTCTAAAAAAATAGCATCTCGGGCCAATACTTTTTTTAGAAATGAGATTTATTTCTAAGCTATTTTCCTCCAGAACCAATAATCAAGTTAACTCAATACTCCTTTTATCAAATAAAAACATATTTTCAATTACATTGAAAGTAGGTTTCCATTCACAAATCTCTAACCCTTGTATTCCATCATCAAATCATCACAATTCAAGGTTTATAAAAAAAGTTCAAAATACATTTCAAATCCATAATAAAAATCATGGCCTCAATTTTTATTGAATTACATATGTAATCACCTATATTTATTAATTATCAACAATCACCCAACATGGGAAACACCAATGAAGAGATGAAGGTGGAAATGATGGGGAAATAAATTCATATAATCACAATCCATACAAATAAGCATCGAATTCAACAAATACATGAGGGTTGATGACTCTCAATAAAAGTGAGATGATAATAAATGGAATTTTTTTAAACGGATTGAAAATACTATAGAGAGGTCAAATGAAATCACTAGCACATTATTCTGAAAAGATGTGTGGTTGGAGGAGAAAAAACATCTTTGGATCCTTCAAAAGGCAAAAAAATAAAATAATGTTTGACTTGGATATATTGGGATATAAAATTTATATCTATGTTTTTAAATTATAGAAAACAAATACAATGCCACATCCCACACCACCACAATGTAGAAGAGGGTAAAAGTGGCTAGGATACGGTGTAGTGAAGGAGACTATATTGTAGCCACCCCAACTTAGATGGCCTCTAAAATTCATTGACCATACCACACCCAAATCCTATTTTCTAAGGAGAGATTAATCCAAATCCTTCCTTCCACATTGTATCCCCACCATTGATGTGGTAGGTTATATTTTCCTCAACCCACCATTACATCATAAGGGTTTCAAAATAATAAGAACAAACCAAAAACCATCCTTGAACCCCATCATAATTTCATCTCCGCCTATAGTGAAACCATCCCTAAAAATGTAGAAGCAACAAAAACCCAACTTATTCCTCCATAACAAATCCATCTCATCTACGAAATAATAGTTCCATTATTCAAAACCAGCTATTCCACGTCCATCCTGGCCACATCATAGGCACTAATATCATGATGTAGCTAATCTCATCCATGGGAAATCACACTGTGGAATTTCATATACCTCTAATATTCTCTTGAAATAATTTACTAATACTCATTAAAAGATGGAATAACACCCAAAAAAGATGATTAATAATAAGGGATTAATATATATATAAATATTGGCAATAAGATGTTATAACCTCCCTAACATAAAAAAAATTATCCCCCTCTGAAATCTTGTGATAAAGTCACTATTTTGATTATATGAGGTTATATATCAATCAATATTTCCTTACACTCCTAATTCTCATGGTAATATAAACCATTCTACCAATCACACCAGTTAAAGATATGAATTTTCCATGAGGAACATTCATCTCATAATAAATAAACTGAACTTGCTACTTTGTCGTATATTGATCTTGTTGGACAGCAAGGTCCTCCTAGATGAAAACATGAGATCATCCAGAGAGATACTTTCAATGATGTGATACATTAAATACATCATGAATCAATATCAAATTTGATGGGAATACCAAGAGGTAATACACATTTCTAACATACTCAAAAATCTCAAACAGTCCGACATATGTTGTCGAACATTTTTCATATTTCTCAAGACGTCGGTGACCTAAATAAGGTGAAACTCTAAAAAAACATGGTCCCTGAAGGAAAAAACTAAAAGTATCCTATGATGATCGTCATAATATTTACATGGGAACTATATTTTAAAATTTATCTGATGAGTTAACTGAATGTTTTTATTCACCTCCTGCACTCAACTTGGTCCCAAACAAGAATAATTACTAATATATATCCTACACTATAGTTATTTATATAGGTGTATATAAATGGTTATGAAGGTGTCATATGGATGGAATAATATTTACTGTTATTGTGGAAAAACTATACTAGTTCGAAGTGTCTACCCCAAGATACACTAATGTTGAGTTTGTAAGCATGATTCTTGAATTTTAGTATCTATATTGCTCATTCTATCTGACCATATGTCTTTAGACGATACGTCATACTCAAATTATCCTGGGATCCAATCTCCTCCTCAGGGAGCATCTAAATATTAGAATTTAATCCATGATCCCTATCAAAGAATATAATAGTTAAAACGACATGTAATGTAGATATATCCTACTAATTTAGGCTTTCCAAGTCCTCAATGTTAGTATTATCATGAATGAGAATGATGTGATATGATTTAGTCAACTAATCAATCACTTCCCATATTAAATTCATCCACCATTGTGTACAAGGAAACCCAACCATGAAATCTTAAGAAATATCATCCCACATTCATGTTGACATATGAAGGGGCTAGGGAAAACATGAAGGATTTTGGTTCTCATCCTTGACTTATTAGAATGTATAACAATGAGAAACAAATTCAGTGATGAATCATCTCATACCAGGCCCCAAAAATCATCACCACATGTCATATAACATCTTTTTGGTACTATGGTTCACTAACCACATGAAACTATAGTATTACCCCCATTATACAATTACTCATGGTAAAAGGTGTAATTTACAAGTTCTAGATGCATAGAATACCCTCAGATGAAATTAAATATGCCATTATTTTATCCCCACAATAAATATAGTTTCTAATTCTAAATAACCTATAATTTAGTTACTTACACTAAAGAATCATCTCAAGAAGGTAGGGGGTTAATTGAATTCTTTCCAGAACAAATCTCTACCTCAATATTTTAGAATATCAAATACATATGAGAAAAATATCCATCAACTTTCACTTTTCCGATGATTCTATAATTACATGGGTATCAAAACCCGATCCTTTCATACAAAAATTATACATCTTTTAAGATGAATATTAAATTTTTAAATTGTTGATCAATTCTATAAACTTAATGATTTCGATTATTTGATGAAAAGATATAGAATCTTCTTACTACATGAAATATATTCAACACCTCCCATATAGATCTTCCCAGATATTACTAATCATAGGAATACCATATTTAAAACATTCATTGAATCCTATGGAAGGTAAAAATAAAAATGATTGAGCATAGATTCTCATTAAGGGTAAGAAGGGGAGATATCAATTAATGATCATATAAATTAATATAATAATCATAAGGGTATAATATCATGACCATATGTGAAAATGTTCATGCATAATCTAACAATAATCATAAACCTGAGTTATGTCATAAAAACTTTTAATTTCAAAACACATGAATCCAAATAATGAGAAGTCATTATAACAAAACCATGAACCATATATTCATGTCACAAAATTTTGTGGAACCATAATAATTATAAAAGCAACTTTATATGTTATGGTTAAATTCCAATACCATCATGTCAAGATAGAATACTTGTTTCCCATAGTGGATTAGGAACATCAACATCATTCATATAATAGATCAAACACAGAAAAAAATTCCCTATAACTATCTCATGATATATAATATTTATCCCTATTTTTATAGGAAGATATAGGATCAACCAATCACATAAGGAAAACCATACATATGTTTACCATAATATAATAAAACATGCATTATATCATTAAATTATGACCCATGAAACATAAATAGGTAGCATATTTCATCAAATAATAGCATGACTTATGAGAATTTGTTTAATAAAAATCACATCATCGTAATAGTAAACTATACAGAGAAAGAACAATGATTCTATCATTTGATCACATCTATACAAAAATAGAATCAACACCAATGTATTTCATTATTAATAAATAGAAATTATATTGAATGAACATTAAAAAATTCAGGAGAAAAATACAATACTCATTTGAAAATAATTTACTAAAAACTAAAAATTACAAAAATTATATTGGAAAATATTTTCTTTTAAAATTTTCATTTAAACTTATTATGGAATATTCAAATTATTTTGTAACATCCTGGTTCCAGGTTCCTCCCAAAGGTTCCCCATACCAGTTTGGTCACATGGACTCAAGAGCATTTCCCTGAATTCCCGATGTTGTTGACTAGTAGTGACGACCTTAGGTGTGATTATAGGGAAACTATACCCTCAATGGTAGAGTAACACAATGAAAACAAACATATAATAGTAACCGAAATAGTAATGTCATAGAATAATTAAACAATAGAATAATACACATTAATAAACAACCATACCACATATATAAATGATACTTGATACATATGTCTTGGAAATAATCCAAACAAGACATAATGATGTAATATAGTACTAAACCAAAGTCAAAAAGGGAAAACAGGAAAAAACTCTAACAACATCATAAGCCTCAGCTTGGTCCCATGCTCTTCAGCTAAAGTTAAATCAAGTAACTCATGTAGAAGGGAACTTTCCAGTATCTATACCTGCAATAATATAATCTATTTGGGCTCAAAAGCACGACCCAAACAGGGTAAGAGATGAATCAATGTTTGAAACCACCCAAAGATCTATGCCTAACTGTCAGTAAATATATATAATAGGAAAAAATGAAAAATTAAGTAAGAAAAAAAGAAGTACTCAGAAGTAAATATTCTTATAGTTTCAACTACATTCATTTAAAATTATCAATTATTCAACCAAACATTCACAAGTACCCTATTATGAAATTTCTCATAGGCAAGCCCATCTAATTCAACTTATCATTTCACAATAAAGGTATAATGACCCCCTGGGATAGCTCACACAGTCTAAACCCTTTGCTCTCATGCAAACAAAGTCTCTCTGAGGAAGAACTCACCTTTAATTTACCCTATAGTATTTTAACGATAAACTACATAATCTATGAGGTAGAAATCAACAAAAATTCACATGTTGTCTCATAACAATACCAGTAGACACTCTGAGAGTGAACTGAACATCAATACCCCCTATGATCTCACAGCATGAAAGGTACAACAAACACTCTAAGGAAGACCTCAATGTCAATTCTTCTAATGGTCTTATTACACCACGTTCCCATAGATCTGGTAAAAGAAAACGTGCACCAGCAATACTCAGCAACCAATGTAAATCCAAAATACTACTTGGATAAATGGATACAGATCATAACACAATAATTTTATATAAAATAACTCCATCCTAACACATAAAAGAAATATAATGAAGAGGATCCAAAAAGGAAATTCTAGACCAAACAACCATTATCATATCAAAAATGGAAAAACACATCCATAGTAATGTAATTAACCCGATTTACAACCAAAATCATATAATCAAGAAAAACATTCATCGAATGAATTAATAGGGATAAATTCCTCAGACACACAATACCCAAAACTAGGGTATTGTTCACTTTTTTCACATATAATTCATTGAGAAACTATAAAATGACAAAAAACCACTAAACTTGGCATTTTATGATCGATATAGTTGAATATTAGCCTTTGATTCATCCTAGAAAATCATAGATATAAAAAAATGTAAATAACCATCAACCTGGAATAACTCATGTTAGGGGAGAAATCAAGATATGAGGCTCTAGAGGAAGGATTAACTCACCGATGAGATTCCAACTCAAACGATGGTGTTCGATTCAGAGCACAAATGGTCGATCAAAGGCTCGAAGAAGAATTGGTGATCTTCGGTCTTTACTGGAGGAGATGACACTTGAAGAAATAGGTTGGGCCAATTATACTCAATCCCAGTCAGATTTATCAAATAAAAATAAAAATACATGGCATGTTCTTGAAAGATACAAGGTGTGTATATGAATTTATCGAACCCTACATTAGGAGGCCTCTATGTTACCCCACACAACCATGTACTCAGCCGTTACACGGATAGTACACGGATACCCTTGACAACCAGGTACATGACGTGCAATCCTTAAATTTCCAGAAACTCCACTTTATCTCAAAAACACTAGAACATAATATACATGCCTGAAAAGAAGATCCTATCTCTTATGAATATCCCCCCTTAAATAAATTTACCCCTGAATCTCATTATGAAGAAGGAGAAGTAGAATACCCAAATAGTTCTGGGAACTACGATCACACATCGACCTCCCTCTCCCAAGTCTCATCATGTACTCACCCGTTCTTCCATATAACATATACTAGAGGAACAAATCGTCCATAGATAACCTTCACGATATGACCAAAAATAAAAATAGGATGGTCCTCGAACAATGTGTCAACCTCTAACACAACCTTCATGGGTTGAAAAACATGAGATGTGTATGAAATGTAATGTAATAGATGAGAAACATGGAACATGTCATGCATATCCTGGTACCGTTGAGGTAACTACTACTAATTAAAAACCGGCCCGATTCTATCCAAACCATCAAATGTACTGACATATCTCGGTGAAATTATACCCTATCTCCTTATCCTCATGTGTCCCATCCTCAAAGTGGCATGTAGAAAAACCTCATCTCTAACCTCAATCTTCAGAAGTCGTCTCCATCAATCTGCATATGTCATCAATCATGATTGTGCAATACCCATCCTCTTCTGAATCAACTCCACCTCATATTTGGTCTCCTATATAAGAAGAGGTCTTAGCATTCCTCTCTTACCGCTATCCAACATAGGGGTGATCGGCATGGACTACCATTCAAAGACTCATAAGGTGTATTTGAATAGTTCCTAAAATGTATTATTATAGAAAAACTACACCAACGGTATGTGCTTCCCCCTAGAACCTCCAAAATCAAGGACACATGATTGAAAAATTTCCTCTAGTACCTGGATCATACGCTCGGATTGGCCATCTATTGGGAAATTGTAAGCTGTACTCATAAGTACCTATGTGCCCAAAGCCCTCTATAATATCTTTCAGACCCAAGAAGTAATGAGGGAATCCCTATCTGAAACAAAAGAGTGTGGAACCCCACGAAAACACACAATCTACCAGATGTAAAACCTTCCAAGATCATTTACACTAAAGGTATCCTTGATCGGTAAAAAGTGTGTAGCCTATGTGAGTCTATCAATGACAACCCAAACTACATTTTTCCCTTGAGGTGTCCTCGGTAAACCCATCATGAAATCCATCACGACATAATTTCACTTTTACTCAATAATGGGAAGGTACTACAAAATATCTACCGGTCACTAAAGCTCCACCTTCACCTGTTGATAGGTGGAACATCTCCGGAAAAAACCAGAAACAAATCTCTTCATTCCTAGTCACCAATACTGACGGTGTAGAGGTTGATAAATCTTGGTGACACTAGGATGAACTTCCCACACTGATGAATGGAAATCTTGCATCAGGTCCTCGTGTATGTATGCTAACGCCCGTAATCACCCATGAAAATAAATGATATCATCCTTGAGAATGGTCCATCCAATAATAGGGTCATCTCCTAAAACACTATCCTATATAACTAGGCCTTCAAAATATGATATCTACCTCATTCGTACTCAGTCAAGCAGATTATATGTAATAGATAAATAAGCAAAAAAAATGGTTTCCCCTGTCTGTTGTGAACCTCCAAATGTATCTCAGTAAATAGAGCCATACGCTTCCACTCATAGCTAGCCTCTTTAAATGCATGTATCTGAGTTCTCCTTCTCAACTCATTAGCCACTGCGTTTCCTTTCCTAGGCGTGTAGGCAAACACGAAATGAAAGGACAGAAAATATTCAACCCACCTTCACTATCTCATGTTCAGATCATACTTAGTGAACATATACTTGAGACATTTGTTGTCATTGAAAACCATAAAATGATCGCCCATAATATATTTTATCGAAAAATGTAATGCACGAACAACTAAATCGATCTCAAGATCATGCATCGAGTAATTCCTCTCATGTTGCCTAAACTACCGAGACCCATACTCAACGACTCCTTCCCCCTACATAAGCAATGGTACCATACCGATACCTGAAGAACAACATTAAACTGTATATATCTTTCCTAGATCTAGAAAAACAAGTATCGGTGATGAATTAAACCTCCCTTTCTTCTCCAGAAAGGCTGAATCGTTGGAATCTATGCATAGGTAAATTAAACCCCTATAATTTAGGCCCTTAAGTAGTGCGGTTAAGCGTGAAATTTCCCATATGAATTGTCTGTATATGTACCTCAAAGAAGTTCTTCCGTTTCTCCCATGAAACTAGTACTGTCACATTCTCTAGGTATATTGAAACTCTTGTCTCTAAGATAAAAATACCCAATATGTGAATCTAGTCCATCCAAAGTGGAATTTTTTAGTGCATATCATATACCTTATATGAAAAGAAATATAAGGTATATCTGATTGTCTAACGTGCAGATGATGATAACCAGATCTCATGTAAATCATCGAGAACACCCGGCCTCCTTGAAGCAGATCAAAGAGGTCATAAATCCTCTGCAAGGGATATACATTCTTTACCATCAATTGGTTCAGCTTCTGGTAATCCACGCCGAGAATGAGGGTGAAGTCTACCTTCTTCACAAACATGACAGGTGTACCCCTAAGAGAAGTACTGGGTTGAATGAAACCCTTTTCTTATAACTCATATAGCTACATCTTGAGCTCATGTAACTCTGGTGTAGCCATCCTATAAGGAGGAATGAACACCAGTTCCACTCATTGAACAAGATCAAAATAAATGTACACCTCTCGCTCTGGAGGAAAACCAAATAAGTCATTTTGGAAAATAAACATGAAACAATCTAATATTAGAGGAAATTATATATGTAAAGTCCCCTTGTCATCTAGATATGGACTAGAAATATAGGCTATAACTCCTCCCAACCCATGATGCTTGGGTCTTGTTCTGATCGCCTGGACATCCTATTAACCCTTATGAAGAATCAATCCCCCATATAGTGATGTGAAACTAATACTTTGACGATAGAAATTGACAACATCCTATAAGGGAACTAACCAGTCCATTTTGGTAATGAAATCACAACCCATAATTACTAATACATAATGGTCCCATAAGAAGTGAACCCCACTAACCTCTTGAGGAACTCCTTGCACCGACATACACTAGTCATTATAATCTCCAACGGAGTGTCTACCATCATGATATCAGTAGAGGTAAAGATACAGATCCCAAGGATCTCCTCAATAGTAACATATATGAAGCTATGCGACTCCCCTGTATCGAAAAGTGAAGAAGCTAAAACTTATGCAACTAGAATTATACCTTTAACTGTAGAGGGTTCGGGATCCTTCTCCTCCTGGGTCTAATCCACTGCAAATGTCAGACATGTACTGTACCCCTGTGACCCTGCTTGACCACCCTGAGCTGATCCACCCTATTGTCGCTAAATGCCTGGTTACTGGATACCACAATTGTGACCTCCACCTCAGCCTGAACGAGTGGATGAACTACAGTTTCTAGACTTATGAGAAAATTGGGGTCATACTCCAAAACTAGAAGTCATAGAAGAACCTATGTAACCAGGTGTGGGTGAGAAAAACTGATAGATACGCTGATGATGACCCATCTTGCGATAAGATCGGCACTCAATTGGGTCTCTCATGAAATGTGTCCTTGTATAACCACCCTTCCCAAATTGGTAGCATACCTTTGGATACCTAAATGTGCATCCTTCCTACTTAGATCTCCATGAGTAGACTCCATGAGATGCTTCCTACCATCATCCAGAGAAGCACAATCTATGCATGCTGAACCGCTGAGGCCCACAGCCCCAGAATACCTCAGGTTGTGCTCTGTGATCAGCGGATAGTTGACTATATAAGGTTTGGCCGTCAACCGGAAGATGTTCACTAATTATTGGATGTCATACCTAAGTCCATCCTAGAACTTCCATGCTTGGAATAACTCATCACCCCTATAATGGGTGTAGAGGGATGCAAATATGTGAAGTGAGAATAATACTACATGACGGAGAGAGTACCCCACTCAAAACTCAAGGACTCTCAGGCATGGTTGGTCCTAAAATTCTCTGTGTAGATGTTGTCATAGAAGGTATGATGGAACTCATCACAAGTCATAATCTCTTGAAATCACTCTGATGATATCACTTCCCACCATCTCTTGGTGGAATCCTAAAGCATGTATGTAGTGAGATTCATCCACCTCTCTAGAGGCGTCTCGAAATGTTCAAATATAGATATCATGGATTATAACCATGAATATGTAGCTTGGGGTCCTCGATCCTGTGATAATGTGGTAGGATGCTACTGCTAAGACAGCTGCGTTAACTCTTCTATAGATGGGGAAGAATTTGGTTCTCCCTGGAAGGTCTGCATAAAATTCATGGAGCCTTCTTAGAACTATGCATCAGCACCAGTGTCTAAAATGACAGTTGGTGCCAAGAAAGGCATGACCAGAGGGTTTTCTAGTTGTCCCTGATCTTCCATGTCTAGTCTCTGATCATTTTCATTTATTTGGATTTCAACCAGAGGACGTCTTGGTGATATAAATCTACAAGGTCTAGTGCATATCTCAGTTTAATATTATCCAGGATAGAAACTTATAAGCGATAGGAAGGAACAATAGAAAGTAAATATTCATGTTGTTCAAAAATGGGATACACTGTGTGTGTGACCCCTACACTGCATGTTCCCCTTAGCCTTTACATGGGCATGTACTTCTTCCATAATTTGTTGTGTAACAACGTTACACATGGTGTGTTCATCCTAAGGACACGACGTGTACATAAATCATTTCCACCCTACCCGAGTTCCTCTATAGGGATTTCCACAAGGCCATTAAGTAGGTAACTCTAAATGGAGTGTTATCCTTGGAAAATTCATGTATACCTTAATTTATAACAATTTTTGTCATTAGTCAGGTGGTTAGTGACATGGTCCACACTACACGGCATGTATGAAGATATCACGGTGTGTTCCACCTGAGTTTCATCCACCTGTTTTGTTGGTCACATGACCGGGTGCATGGATTTTATAGCACAACATGTACACCAAGTACACAGCATGTGTCACCAAAAAATTCCAAACCCAATGTCTCTACCCACACAGCCAATCACACTATTTAAGACTACACCGCCTGTACATAAGGTACATGACATGTTCTTAAGAAAATTCATTCCTTCTAGAACAGAATGATACAAGGTGTGTATTCATTAATACACACCGTGTATTCTGGGTTTTTCAAGATAATAAACCTCAAAAACTACTCTGAAACCCATAAAAACATAGAAAAGAACATTAATGTGAAAAATTATGATCTTTGATAGACCATACTCTCTATAAATCAAAAGCATGGAATATTATCCATGTACATGAAAAATAATAACAGTGCAATCCAACACATGATCATCTAATTTCTGATCCAGGAGGCCCCATAACACCTCAGGGACCAATTTTTTGCACTCATTCAAACAAATCATTACACAATCAAATACCCTATCAAATAGTTGGTATTCTATCAAGGAATATATCACAACATCATGAATACCAAGCACAAAATCTATCACAAAAACTAGAAATCGATAATGCACCCAAAATGGAATGTAAAGAATGAATGACATGTGATCTATTGATGTTCCTATATGATGCATGAGGTGTAATACCCTCATCTCATTAGGTTGAAACAGAAATAGTAGATCAATTATATCAACAATAACACCCCAAAACATGTGAATCACCCAATAATGAAATCAAATCAACCATAATAATTGAAAAACCAAAAAATTGAAATATTCGAGTTAGATTACCATTTCATGTACATGGGTTAGATAATCCCAGGAATAGAAAACTACCAAGTACCTATTCATTATTATCCCTATCTATAGGATCCAAATAGTAATTCAGGATGAAAATAATTCCCCTGATATAACTTTGTAATGTCCTAGTTTCGGGTGCCGCCCAATAGTGCCCCGTACCCGGTTGGTCACATGGCCTCAAGTGAATTTCCCCGAACACTATAGGTTGCCGACTGGTAGCGAGGGCCTTGGTTGTGATAGTGGGGAAACAATTACCTCATTGAAAGAGTAAAACAGCTGAAAAAAACGTATAATAGTATAGGAAACAGTAATTCCATACAATAAATAAACAACGGAATACTACATGTAAATAAACAACTGGAGAACATATATAAAAGATGCTTGATTCATATATCTAGTAAATTAGGCAAACAAGTCACAGTGCTGGAATATAGTACTAAACCAATTTACAAAGCAAAAAAAATTAACAAATCTAATAGCATCACAAGCCTCAGCTTGGTCCCATGCTCTCCAGCTCCATAACCATCAAGTACCTGAAGTAAAAGGGAACATATCATTATCTATACCTGCCAAAATATAATATTTTTTGGCCAAAAAGCATCACCCAAATAGGGTGTGATATGAATCATATTAGGGAACCACCTAGATATATATTTGTAACTATTAGAGAATATATATAATAGGAAAAAATTTAGAATGAAGTAATAATCAAGGAAGTAATCATAAGTAAACACTCCTATAGTTTCAACTACATTAATTTACATTTATTGATTATTAAAAAAAATTCACATGTCCCCCTCTAGGAACGTTCTCACAGCTTTACCCATCTGGTTCAACTTATCATTTAATAATAAATGTATAATGACCACCTGGGATAGATCATAACGTCTAACCCCTTTGGTCTCGTGCAAACAAAGACTCTCTGAGGAAGCTCTCACACTTAATTCCCCATATAGCCTTTTAATGGTAAATTAAAGACTCTCTAAGGAAGAACTCAATGTCAATTCCCCATGTGGTCTCGTAATGATAACTATAGACACTTTGAGAGACAACTCAATGTCAATCCCCTCTATAGTCTAATAATATGAAAGGTAAAACACAAACTATGGGGAAGCCCTCAATGTCAATTCCCCATATGGTCTTATTACAATTGGTTCCCATAGACCTCGTTAAAGAAAACGTTCACTAATGAGACACATTAACCAAAGTAAATCAGAAATACTACTCAGCTAAATGGCTACAAAGCATAACACAATCATGTCATATAAAATCACCACATCCTAAAAGCACTAGATATGGAAAGCAGAGCATCCTAACAAAAAATTCTAGACCCAAAGACCATTATCCGATCAAACATGGTAAAACACATCCATAGAAAAGTAATTAACCATATTTTAAATTAAAAAAACATGTACTCATGAAAAAAGGAATCAAAGGAATTAATATGGTTAAATTCCTTATACATGAAATACCATAAAATTATGTATTGGACACTTTTTGCACATATAATTCAAATAAAAACTCAAGAAAGTCAAAACCCACCTACCTCAACATTGTACCATTGATATAGTTGAATCTCATCATTTTTTTGACATATATAATTGTATATTCACAAGAATGTCAAAAAATTCAAGCTTGAATAGCTCATGTAAGAGGAGAAATCAAGAGATGAGGCTATAGAAGAAGGAAGAACTCACTGATCTGATTCCAACACAATATAATGTTTTTGATTTGGAGCACAAACAGTTGATCAGCGGCTCAGAGATAAATCATTGATCTTCAGTCACTCCTAGATGAGATGATGCTAGAAAAAGGGGGTTCTGTCTGTTAGACATGATTCGGGTCTGATTTATCAAATAAAAATAAAAATTAACGTTGTGTTCTTTAAAGATACACAATGTGTGTATGGCTTTACCGAGCCCCACTTTAGGTGGCCTCCTGGGCATCCACACATCTATGTACTTGGACGTTACACGGCCAGTATATGGGTACCTATGGCAACCATGTACACAGATTTTACTCATATGTACACGGCGTATACTACTTAAATTTACAGAATCTACTATTTTCTAAAAAAACATGAGAAAAAAAGATCTATACCAAAAAACAAGATCCATGTTCTGACATACTATGTGGTCATGATAGTGATAAATTCAATTTATGTCATATTTGTAAAAAAACATTCAGTTAATCTATTTTTTTTTTCAAAAAGAACCTCATTAAGAAAATTACTACAACATGTCTTGTTAATTTTTTAAAAATTCAAATTAGGTTAAAAATATAAAGAAAAATCATAGGAAAATATTTAAATATTTATTTTAACTATTTTTTGAAAATATCAATATGGAAGATAATTGATTTTAAATTGCAGAGTGAAATTAATGTAATTTTCATTAAAAATTGTTTTTTAATCTCTTATATAATAAATGAAAGGAAATGAATAGAAAAATATATTTATTCTCATGAAATAACTATAAGGAAATTAAAATAAAATTTTTAATCCTATATAGATCATATAAATTCATCAATGGAATTTCGTGTATAAAAATCCTGATTAAAATATGATTAAAATAGAAATCCCTTACTACTTTGGTAACAATTGAATTGTAATCCCCATGAATGAAAAATCATTAAGCATATTTTTAAATCCACATAAGATTAAAAATAAGAAGAATAGAATTCATTCATGGGTAGTATATACACTATATAAAATAATTAAGTGGTGAATCTAGCATGTGTCTCACAGAGATAAAATTGAGATGAAAAGTTGGTACCATGAGTCTCATATTCCATGTTCACATTAAAACCACATGTATTATAAATATGGGTTTTTTATAATTGTATTACATAATAATATTAATCTCATTCATACTATTTATGACTTTTTATGAAATCTTATCATGAGTTTATTAATACTTTATTCTTCAAATCACAATTTGGGGTCACAACTAATTCATTTTACAAGCATGTTTCGGTTTAGTTGTTTGAGTCATTATAATTTGATCACGATTCCATCATTTCAATAATTTTAATAATCATATAATAATAATTTTTATTATTTATATAAATTTTTATAAAAATTCATGAAACTGAAGATAGAAAAATGAAGTACACTGTTTATGAAGATGGTCTGTCGTACATATGCATGAATGTTGTTTCCTTTTTAAAAAGATGGAACAAAATAACATTAAATGATAATTCACCTTCTATAATTATTATAATATCGCATCTGTAATATATATTAATTTAAACATTTCTTATTACATTCTATGAAAAAATATTGAAAATAATCCTCATCACTTCATTAAGGCGGTAGTCCATGTGTATGTATGATCGACGTTATCATTTTCAAATGGTTTTGATATTAATAAAGTAGATATGATATTTTCATTATAGAGTAATACTTATTTAAAAAATATAATATATATATACACACACACATTAATCTCATCATAATAACCCACCTTGAAATATGGCCACACAAAATGAATTGTATCACTACAAGGATATCATAAGTCATATGTACACATGAATAAAACATTCACACTCCATTTTAGTGGGAACGGGGTTAATAATGGTTGTTTAATAATAAAAATAATATTTAATTATTTATGGTCATTCATAAGTAAAAATTTAATTAATTATATATATATTTATATTTGTTAATATATTAATTAAAAAGAAAGTGACCCATTATAGAAATTACCTCTCATTTGAAATAACTACATTAAAGTTTCTATAAAGGATCCATGGGATGGTATTTTGGGAAGAAAATTTAATATATAATGATTCTAATGATGTAATGAGGGAATTTTGGTAGGGTATGTGATAGATATATGGATCAAAGTAGGGTAAATAAGTGTGAGAGGTTGTTCCCTTTTATAATTGGGGTGAGGGAAAATTTTTGAATTTCATAAATGATCGATTTATAATAAAGTTATTCTGTTGTCCAAATTCTTAAAAAGGATACTTATTAGATTATAATATGTTAATGTAATTTAATCCCATAATATAATATCTTTAGTACATTTTTTTCAATTTTAATATAAGATTTTTTATTATGCACTTTCATATCAAATTTTACCATTAACTATAGTGATATATTTTTCACCATAAAAATTTTATAATTTTATATATAAGATTAAAATTGGATCATAAATGGAAAAGGTATGAAATTTTTGCCATATATTATTCTCATTTTCCACATTAAATATTTTCATGATATGTAAATTAATTTAAAAAATAATATTTTCATACAATATTTTTAATGTCTCTTTTAACACAATTCATCTAATTTGAATTAAAATATATAAAAGAAAAAATTTAATTTAGAATATAAAATTTCAACAAAAAAATAATATTTCATACGAATCTATAAATTTTATAACTCAAATTAAATCAGTAAAATTATTTCACATCTAGTACTTATAATAACATTTATTTTATTTTACTATTAATTGAATGAATACAATTATGGAATTCTGTATGAATTTAATTTATTTATTTAATATCTAAAAATTAGATATAAATTGACTTCGTTAAAATAATATTTTAATTCTAAAAATTGATATTTTTATTTATTTATTTATTTATTTTTTCTATTAATGGACACATAATCGCTATTTTAAACTATGAGACTTCTATTTTGAAATTATCATTGATTTAAATAATATACTAGTCCTTATCCTGGAAAAGTGTCCATTAAAAATATAAAACATTGACCTAATGTGATAATGTTCTGATTCCATTTTCACATAAGAATAATGAAAATTAATTATTCCCTTATCACATTTTTTTTCCAAGATTTCCATGATTTACCCTTTACTGTAGTGAAAAATCTTACAATGGTTACTATTCATATTGATAAAAAAGGTTCCAATTTAACAATTTTAAACCTCACTATTACAAATATGGAATCATTTTTATCAAATTCAATAACTATAGGTTCCATAAATAATTTTTAAAGTAAGTGTTCCAGATGGGATGAAAAGTGTTTTTCTATAAAAATGCATATTTTATTTGTAAAATTTTTAATGCTGAATTCGAGTATAAAATCCATTTAAAAACAATAATTGTATTATCTTAAATAATAATGGACTAATTAAATTTTAAAACTAACTGGAATATAATTTACCTATCTAAATAATTTAATTTAGATTAGAGTTTTCATATTCTTTTTTTTCACAATTCACTGAGAAGTTATAATTTTCCTAAAATTCACAAAATTTCACATAAATTTATTTAATTTTTATTATTTCAAAAAATATTATTATGGAAAATACAATTTATATGAATTAAATAAATAAATGTTAATATATTCCATAAATATAAATAAATATTTTTTTAGAACATTATTTTTGAGAATAAAATTAATTTTCTAAAAACTATGAGGTTTTTAAAGAATATATAAATAAACATATACTAATTTTGACATATAAATAATTATTTCGCAATTCTATTAATAGTATTCATACCCACCAATATAATGCGTAGGACCAAACTGTATCTTTATTGAATAATATTTTAATAGTATAACACATCTTCATTAGACGTGGTATTGCGAGTAAGGGATGTTATCCAAGAAATAAATTTATTTAAATAGAAATATATTATAACAACACATGGTATTAAAGCCCCCCACCCCCAAATAATTTACACCCTCTCAAATTTTTCTCAGTCATCAAATGTATAAAATTTAAAAATTTCTTTTTAAAATCCCAAATTATAAAGAAGAATAATAAAACATCCCATAAAAATAAAAAGTGGGAAACATAAAAGTTAACTAAAATATCATAAATTTGGGTTCCCAAATTAGTATAAAATTATAGGAAAGTTATAATATGGAAATTGAAGAGAATCTTGACCCACTAGTGGTAACTATTAGTGATAGAGAACATGATAATGAGAATGTTAACCATGAGAAGATGTTTATCTATTAAGAGTTAAAATAATATTGATTCCGTAAAAAGTAATATAAATGTGTAACATTTTTCTCATAGACCTTTCCCTGGGGTCGAGGTATTTTTTACTATATAGATAAATCAATTCATAAAATAAACATACTTTATTTTTTCAATGTCCACTTCATCATTTATTAAATGAATTGTAAATTCTAGATGGGTTTTTACGGACGAAAGAAAATTTTACAAGTCATAAGATATTTAATTCATTTATTTGGCCTCAAAATTTTTACCAAAACAAAAATGGATAACAATGGATATCCATAGTGAAAAAATCAATATTTATTCTCTGAAACGTCATCTAATGTTTAAGATAAAATATTATATAAATATTTCACCGTAAAATACATCCAAAATATGTCTAACCAAAATTATACGCCAATGATTTGAATTATTTGAATTTATATCCTTCCATAATCAACATAATTATTACCTTTAAAAAATTCAAATTAATCATAAAGCCTAAGTAAAAAATAATTATACCCAAATCAATTCCTGATATGATGTCACAATTAAATAATATATTCTTCTAGATTATGATTCACTTTTTACTTGTTAAATAAGATAACATATTAACCAAAAAAAATTATTTGGAAGTCAGTGTTCATCGTTATAATAATATATAATCCTATTTTGATTCAAAATATAAAATTTTATTTCATTTTTTTGTAATCTTAATAGAGATGGGTAATCAATGCCCATAATCACAAAAATTTCAATAAAGGATGAACAATAAAATTTTCATTGGGCGCATTCACCCAAACATCAAATAGAAATACCCAAACCTAGAGTGGAGGATAAGTGTGACCCATTTTTATTAATTCAGGTTAACTATTTTTATTTCATCATAATTCCATTTGTCCTTAGTCTTAAGAGTTTTTAGAACTAGTGATAAAAAACCATCGAATTCATCCCATGATTGGAATAATTTCCATATTACTTGCATATGAAGAATTAGATTGTTGGTGCTCAATTAGTTAGTTTATTTTTCCTTCCACTTCATTATAAAGAATATTTAACTCTTTTTTACGTTCAAAGTCATTATGACCTACCCATATTTATTTAAAGCACATCCCATTTTCATTAATGAAATTCCCTTGATGTTTCATACCACATTTTTAGCATAATAATGGTTGTAATTTCATTCCACCATATGATGTATTTGAATTTTTTATAGGACTTATTCTTTCATTTCTTATACAATTAATCGGAATGATGGGAACATACAATTTTCCTTCCAACATTTATAGAACATCGATTGATTTCTTTGTAGCTACTAATTAATATTTTGGATAAACCCCTTCAGAGACATGGTTTTAAGACACTGAATAATCGATAAACCTGACTTTCAGGTTATAATATAAATACCAGACAAGTCTTGTAAAATTTACCACATATTTACCAATAGATTCATAATATATATACATTTTTCTCAAGGAAATATTTATCCATTTTTTATTGAAGAATACGAGGAAAGTGCTTATTATAAAATAAGATCTTAATTTCATTCCACGCAATAAATTCAATTTCAACCTATTGCATAATATTTTTATTATATTCCACAATTAAAATAATTTTCCTGCAAAATTATATATATACTAAATGAAATATTTATACGTTTGACACTACAAAATTGAAAATATCATTATAGTGTAACAAATAAATTTCTCCACAACTAATGGGTTACTATATAAACTAGAATATGGTGGATGTTCTCAATGAAGTAATCAATATACTATTTTTTACTTCATTTTATTATTTTTATTTTAAACACAATTCATTTCTTGAGAAAGTTTTTATAGGAAAAAATTGTAATTTTTCATCCCATGTACCATAAAAATGTTTCCCTCAGAAGCATAATCATAGCATTTCCCATCACGGTCAATATTCAACTAATTACTTTGGGTTCCATCAAATTAATAAAACCAAAAATCAAAATATGAGAAATAATATTCATAGTGGGAAACCACAAAGTCCTGGAAAATCACCTATAAGATGACTAAATCATGACACCTTATTCTATGAAATTTTTGGTTTCCTTAGTTCATTAATGATTGTTACCAAGAATTTTCAATTTTATTCTCTAGAAAAACATATCCACATAGTTATAAATAAATTTATCATATCCTAATATCCATATATTGTCTAAAAACTTCTCTAATACCAACTATAATTCACCTTGTTTTTATATATAAATATATTTCATATTTTTTTATGATTATTAATTGAAACAAATTGATCCACACTAGAAAAGTATTAGTTTATATTCTTTGGAGAAGAGATATATAATATTTTTTATTTATTTAAATATAATAATATTCAATAAAAATCAACCCAAGTGGTACATTTCATTTTAATACCCTATATAAAACAATCTTGATAAACTGGAGATAGAGAAAATTACAATGTGTGATATCTGATTCATAGTAAGAGTAATGAAGGGTGAAATCAATAAATTATCATATAAAATAATAAGTTAATATTATGGGTAAAATATCATGATGATGAAATTATGTTCTCATACCCAATATAAAAAATAATATAAACATGAGTCATGGAATACAAATGTAGCCTTTCAAAATAAATCAACCATAAGAATAAGAAATCATCATAACTAAATCATGAACCATAATTTCATTTCATAGAGGTGTGTGGCACCATCATAACTATATAAACCATTTAAATTGTTAAGTATAACTATAATGTCTAGTGTATGAATAATAAATACTTATTCCATATAGCAGATCAATCCCAATAACTTTTTTCCCAAAATTGATCAAGCACTTGAACTTGTTTTCCATAGATATCTAGTGAGATATGATACTTTACCCAATGAATTATGGTGAGATATACATCCCACATATTAAATAATTAAAAACATACATATTTGTAACAAAATATCATAAAATACCTTTTATATCATCATATCATAACCCATGTTATGAAAACAAATTACATATTTCATCAAATCATAACATAACACATGAAAATGGGTTTCATAAAAACTACATAATCATAAACATAAAACCCAAGAAAACTAACACTAATGGTATCAATGGATCACATACCTATAAATATATAAGTATAAATTGATTTTTTTTAATTTATGAATATAAATATTATTAAAAGTCCATCAAAACCATTCATGAGAAAAAACTTCTTTTCATTTGAAGATTACTGATCATGAATTCAAAATTTTTAAAAAAAATATTATCTATAGAAATAAAATTGATAATATATTTTTTTAAAAGTAATTTAATGTTAAACGTATTTCTCTATCAAGATGGTGGTAAATTCTGTTCATGTCATGTAAGTTAAATGAAAAAATTTCTTCCATATCATTGTAAAAAAGTACTGTGTTTGGAAAATTATTAGCAAATTACTTGTAAGGAAACAGTAAAAATGTAAAACAAAGGTAAAAATATCTTCAAAAGATAATAGTATAATTTTCAAATAATTTTCCAAACCATAGAACATATGGATATGGAGGACATAGTATTTTTGACCACTGAGAGAAATAATGCAAATTGTCTTAATTTTTTTTAGTATCCTAAGTAAATAAGTTGAGTAAAGTGAGTGGAATAAAATTATTCAAAATAAACACATAGAGGGAATGATAATTCATAAATTTCTTGAGAGTTATATCATAATATTTCATTGTCAAAATAATAATAACAAACAATCATGATAAACAATGAGATTGTAACATAAAACCCTTACAACATTTATTACATTTGTATAATAATCCCCATGAACCAAATAACCTTATATGGATATTTATAACAAATTATTTACATTATAATATTCATATGATCCATAAATGGTTATTATACACACCACAAAAAATAAACAAGTGTTGTATATGGCAAGTGTCTCACTAAAATAAAAGTGAGATGAAAATATCTTACCTCAAGCCTCGCCCTTCCCTATTCATGTTAAGAACTCCTATATAATAAATATTTATTTTTTTACATTTATTACACAAAAATATTAACATATATCATAACATTTTAAATTATTTATTACTTCTTATCAGTCATTTGTTAATAATTTTTTATTAAAAAAGCAGTTTTGGGTTATAATGATGTCGTTTTCCGAGAATGTTTCAATTCAGCGGTCTTGGTCCTTATACATTGATCATGGTTTTATTATTTTATTCATTTCATAATTTTATGAAAAATATATATTAAATATATAAAAAAATTTATAATCATTAATAAAAAATTAATATTGAAAAATGAATTACACCAATCATAGATATGGTAGGTCTTACGCATGTATGAATGTTATTTTCATTTTTTGAAAGATGAAAAAAATAAGGTTAAATAATATTTAACCATTAAGTGATAATTTTTACATAATATATATCATATTAATTCACTAATTATATCCTTTTTAACATCCTAGTATAAGATAAATGATAAATGAATCACAATTCTTTGTAGAGGTGGTAGTGTATGTGTATGAACGATCAATGTTATCATTTTTCAATCATTTTCAAGATAAGGAGAAAGATATGCTATATAAATCCCAAAGAATAATTATTTCTTAAATAAAATATATAAACATTAAACCCATAAAAATTATTATCCCTGAAATATGGTGATGTAAAGTGAATTTTATTTCCATGTAGAGATGGTAATCCATACATACACATGATTGATAATTTCTCTATCCATTTGACGGAATGGGAGGTTAATAATTGTGGTTTCATAATCATACTAATATTTCCATATATATAGTTTAATTAAGTTATTATTTATTCAATAAAATTAATATTTATAAGAGGTAAAATTTAAATGAAAATGAATTTGATAGGTTAAGGTGATTACCTCTCCTTTAAAAGAACTTCATTTGAGCTCCACTTAAGTATTCTAAGGTTGGACTTTTGGGAATAACAGAACCTCTATAAATTATTATGTATGATTAAAAGGATTTTTTTGTTGTATGTTCGAGCTATAAGGCACAATTTTGTGTAAGGTAGAGAGGGATAATGTGCCTATTTTTTGCTGAGGTGAGAGGCACTTTTAGAATTTCATAAAAGATTAAATTAATATAAACTCATTTTTGGAACAAAATCGTCTAAGAATAAAATGAATTTGATTATAAGATATATATAGGGTTTTAATCTCATAATCATGTAAAATGTTTATTGGGTTTTGGGTCATTTTAATCCTTATCTTTTTATTAACCACTTGGTTAACCAATTTTAAACTTAACTACGGTAAGATATTTTTCACCTTAATGGTGATATAATTTTAAATATAATGTGAAAATTGGATCATGAATGGGAAATATACTAAATTATAGGACATATATTATCCTTATTATAACCATTAAGTTTTCTAATTACTTTTATATAATTTAATAAAAGTCTACTAATATCTATTTTGACCTTATTCATTTAATATAACATGAAATATTTAAATATTAAGTTGGAATTACAATTTAATCCCCAAAACAACACTAAAAATGTCATATGAATATATTTATTTATTGGAAAAAATTACCTCAGAAAACTATATCACTTTAATATATTGAATATCATTTATTTTATTTTCGTATAAATTGAAAAAATATTTTTTTAGTGTTGTCTAAACATTTAGGTATTTACATAATAACTAATAATTGTAAATAAATTACTATAAATAAATAAAAATTATTTTTTCTAAAAATAGACATTTGTATTCATTAATAACATGATTGGTTTCTTATTGTGACTCAAAATAGATATTATAAAGTATGATAGCGAAATTTTGTAACATTCTTTAAGATAAATAATTTATTACTAATTTTCCTTGAAATGTGTCCATTAAATAAATAAAATTTGTACCAAATGTGATAAGGGTATAATTACCTTTATCCATTACGTATTATGATGAATAATAATAGCTTTATAACATAGTTGTGACCTATATTATCCCGATTTACCCTTTATTGAGTGGATAAATTTTAACATCGTTAATCTTCATATACAACAAAATTTAAAGGTGAATAAATAATAATTTTGAACATATTAATTCTAGATATGGAATCACATTTATGAAATATAATACATATAAGTTAATAAAATTAATTTTAATATAATTTTTCAAAATGCGATGAAAACCATTATATTAAAATAATGCCTATTTTCTATATAAAATATTCTTATATTATATTATATTATAATATTTATTTCAAAATCAATAATTTTAATATTTCAAATAAAAATAGGAAAATTAAATTTTAAAACTAATCCAAAATTTAATTTTACATTGTAATTAAATTAAATGAAAATGTTTTTTTAAATAGTATTTTTCTCTATTCCATGAGAAATCATACTTTTTAGAACATTTTTAAAATTTCATCTTAATCTAATAAAGATTTTTTTATGTGGAAAAAATAATTTCATATTTCAAAATACATTTTATAGGAGTTAAAAAAATTAATTATAATATTTTCCCACAAAACTCAATTAAAATCATTTTTTATAAAAACATATTTTTAGAGCATATAATTATTTTTCTAAAAATTGAGTTCTAATTTATGAAGAATTAATAAAAAAATTATTATTAGTGTGTATATATATTTCAGAATTAAATTAATCATATCCATACCTACCATTATAATGACTAGTCAATAACTGACACTTTAAAGAATAATGTTTTAGTAGTATATTGTTGTCCATTTAAACTATGTGTTGTGTATAACATAAAATATTGAATAAATAAAAATATTTAATTTAAAATATATTATAAAATATTTCTGTGTTATATAATATATATTAAAAGAGAAACACCATCCTCTCCCAGAGATTTATACATAGTAAAAACATTTCCTCTTATTACACTAACATTGATCCATGTTTGTTCTTTCAACTCGACATCAAAATAGGTTAGATTTCCTTAATGAAATGAGGATCATCTTTACTGGGTGGTGGGTTGGAATTGTATTTGGACACATTTTTTCTTCTTTTTTACTTTGATAAATCTTGTTAAGTATACTATATCAGATCATTTCGATGAACTCTTATATTATGATTCTGCCTCAAATTTTGGGAGATCATACAAACATCATCAATAGAGGCCATATTTTGAGTATACATATCATCATTATATCCTATCAAGTTAAGGAATGACTTTGGATTATACATGTTAATGATTTTAATGTAATCTATTGATAAAAAACTAGAAGGAGTGATATCCTCATCCTCCATGGTGTAGCAATGTAATTTTTCCCCTATAGATTATTAAAAATATAAAAATCATAATCTTCCCAAAATATTTTTCCTTCAAAGAATATTTATTTTTTCATATAACCATATATGGGAAACACCTCACCTATTTGATGGATTATGGCAGTGAGGGAGTCTCATGTGAAATCACTAAGAATGCCCCTTTCAGAGGATATGGATCATACAAGTGAGGAAATGTGAGGGAACATTTTATAATGTTGAGCCTAATTTAGATAAGGCTGAATTTATTTTATGAGTAGGGGTAATAATTCCACAAACAATATTGGATGGGATTTGATATACCTCTTCATGATCATATTTAGGAGTCGTTTAATATTTGGTGGTCCCATGAGTTGTGATGGTGGTCAAAATAAACCTAACTTTATGGGTTGTGGTTTATTATATACCACAATAGAAGAAACAAAAACTATTAATGTCTTGAAATTATAGGAATTTACTAAGGAATGATCACTATGAAATTACTTTACAAGGATGTAGTTTCATTTTGTTGATGAATTCTTCATGGTTGTAGGTGTGGCATTCCTTAAAGGAGATGACTGTTTAGCGGACATTGCAGTTTGATGCAGAAATTGGAAAATCCCCCTATATTATCAAGGATATTATTTATAATAATTATTATTTATTAGATATTTCTATATAGTCCAACTATCATATTTACTAATTGATCCTCAGACATATCCTAAAGTAATGATGTTGCATGACATGTTTCTAAATGAATTTTGTTTACTAGTGACTGTGGTGATATATAGTGGAACTTTCTATCCATAATCCCTGATATATACATCGTGTGAGGAATCAAAATGTATTTAGTTTTTTTATTTATTATACTTACAAAATGATATTATATATTATACCACTTCTTTTACACTTTGGTGTTTCATGATACTATGATGTTGGCAGTATAAAATAGGTTGGAAAACATTCTCATTTCCTCGATATGGTTAGTGTAATCCTCAAAATAAAATTGTATCTCCTAGATATAAATGGTATTCACTCATAGGTTTTTGGGTAAATAAAGTATTTTTTTTATGCCATTTTACTTTTTAACCATTAGGGGGATAATGGATACAACATTCCTGATATATTTTATTCATCTAGTTTTTTCCACACGAGCATGGTATTTCCCTCATCCATAACGTGGTATTCCTTAACTTGATTTGAAGATATTGATCACATTACCACTACCGTATCAATTATTGTGGAATCTATTGGATCATACTTAGTTTATTATAATATATGTTCTCAAGGGTGGATCTGAATGATTACTATTTCCCGAAACAATCATTTGGCTAATATAAATTTTCACTAGTCAGTGATGAGAAACCTAATATAGTCCACCATGGGGTATTTATTTCTTATTAAAATGAGATCAACTTTTGATTGGTTTTTTTATGGGTAGGAACTTCATTTCAATAATATATTTCATCATTTGGATGACTCATATGATAAACACCTTTATGGGGAACGCATTGGCTTTATTCATATTAGCACACATATAGAGGACCCCCTTATAGCCTGATGTTTTTTATATTTATGAGAATTTCAATATATTCTATTGGGAGTACTGAAGCACTCTAAACTTTTAGTCCAAGATCCAATGCTAAAATAAAAATCTTTATGAAAATACATTTTACACAAATTAGATGATACCAAGTGAGATGATTTGAGAATAACTAAAATAAATTTTATCATCATTTTTATAATTTCAAAATATATAACATAATCTCATATAATCTTTGAACCCAAATTGATAGTTTATTTGTAAATTGGATTAATAAGAACGTATTTTAAAACAATTTAAAATTTTACCCATAGTCTCACCCCACTATACCACTCCATGAAATGCCTCGTTTTTTACTTTTATTCTAATATTGTAGAATAGAAACATAAGAATAGAGTGCACTCATATTATTAGTATGGGTAAACAAAAGAGATAAAATAATAATATAATAAGTGAGTATAATATGATAATTTCTGTATGTGATCATAATCAAGGTGCATGTTCATAATAATATAGAACCATACCCAACAATTAATTTATTTTAAACCACAAGCCATTGAATAATTCATTTGGAAATACATAAGACATAAGAAATAGATGCTTGAAACATGATCTAATAATAAAAATATAGGTATCAAAATGTGGAAGTATATATAAAATTTTGAAATCATTACATTGTATAATTATATAATCACAATATTCTCGACACACAAACATAGGAATATAACTACCCAAAATTCTCTCAGTGAACAAACTTTAGTAAAGGGATACCCAAAATCATCTCCCTCTACAAACTTGTCAATACAAGAACACACAATAATTTCTATGAATAAACATGTGAACATGGATACCCAAAATTTTGTTCACACATAAATTTGTGAATATATCTCCCTACAATCATGTCCATTAATAAACCTATAAAAATTTCTACAAATAACCATGTCCATAGAAAAACATGAAAACATAGCCCCCCAGAATCAAGTTCACACAAAACATCATTATATCATAATATATTAAACATTTAAAATCCATTTGAGGATTATTTAATAAACAACTATAAAATAATGTTAAACTATAAATATTTGTTTCATTTTAACATTAAAAACATTTATAATCCAATAATAGTTTCATTGACACAAGAAAAGTATTACATGAAAACTTCTTGAAGACATTATAAAAAATAATACATAGAAATAAAATATAGTTGGTGTAATTAGATAAAATCCCAAGTGAAACATAAATAAAATTTATGGATGTCACATAGGTGAAAAATATGTGTATATGGGAAATATAAAATTTATTTTAAAAAATGATACGAAATAAATTTACTTTTGATAACATCTATTTTAATAAAATATAATTTTTAAAATTAATGGGGAATGTACTTTGTAAAAGTATTAATACATGAAAAAGAATTTTTCTAATTAATACTGATAATTATTTTTGGATAATGGTTTCTTGAAAAAAATTGAAATTCAATTCACAACTTTCTAAATAATGTCAATATTGAATGAAAATTACCATAGAAAAAATGAAAAAAGAATGACATTGTTTTTGAAATATGTCAATACCATTTTATAATACAATAAAAAATAATATTAATTACTGTTCATAATATATATATATATAATATGAACATGGAAGATATTTATTTTCGACCAAAGAGAAGAGATAAAATAAACTGGACGTATATGCATCCTTTCATTTTAATTTTGTTTCAAAAAAGGTGAAATGATAAAAAGAAAAATAAAACCTAAAGAATAATATGAGGAAATTATACTGAATTGGGTTTAAGATTTAAATATTATTAAAATTCATTATATGGAAATTTAATAATAATCAATCTGGAAAAGTGAAGTTAAAAATAAAACCATTGGTATTTTGATGACTATTGAAATACAATCCATTAAAAGAGAAACAAGTATATGTAATTATAAAGATAATATATTTCCAAAATTTCATATTTATTTATATCAATTGGAAATTGTAAACACCAAAAGAATATTGGTGGTAAATATAGATCATATATAAATGAATAGAAATTGAGTTAAAAACCCATCTCCATAGATTATTAATTGGTTAGACACATCATAACATACTTTATAAATAATTTAGACTTATTCTAAGTTAATATTAGAACCATGTATATTTATCTTTTTCATGATAAAATTATTTTAGAATTTATTGTTTCCCATTTAATTATCATTCATTTGTTAAATTATAATTCACATTTTAATGGTCATGTTTTTTTCTTACTAGGTTTGGTATATTAGTTATGTTACTCGATATATTCTCATGGTTTATTATCCTAAAATTTGTAATTGAGTTTAATATCCTTATTAGATATTGTTCTAATATTCTATGTTCATTTCATAAATGATATGATGATGATTCATAAATTGCTGTTAATTTTTTTTAATTTTGATTCAATAGAAATTATTGATTTTGTTAATGAATATAATTATATTGAAAATAATTATAGAATTAAAAATATTTTAAATTCATTATTATTAAATAATAATACATATATTTAATTATTATTAATCATGCATGATGTCATCGTTGTATCATTGCTTTTGTTGGTAACAAACTGACCCAAATGAGAATGTGTTATAACTGATAAGTGAGTATGAAAATGGTGTTATGTTATAATAATTTTTTTAAATCATGATGAAATTAACTTTATATCATCATATTAGTGAATTATACTAAATAATACTATATATAATAATTTAATTGAAAAATATGGTTTAGAAAAATGTACTTACATTGAAGAATTTAATCTTCAAAATATATTCCTCCATAAATAAAGTAATTAAGATTTATTCTGGAAAATAGAAGATGAAAAACATATAAAAACAATTTGTTTGAATGAAATTGATTACTATTCTTGAGGGATTTGATAGTAAAAAATGGAAGGGGTATATGTAAGCGCTTTTTGTTAGTGAGATTGATGTATATTTCATTGAAAACATATGTTATGTGAAGGGTAATGATGGAATCACGTGGTTTTTAGGTTAGTTATGTAATAAATTTTTTGTGACATACTATTTTCTCCGAAAAACATAAAAAATGTCTTCTAGAATGCATAAATATAATTTTATTTGTCAAAAATTCATTCTCGGATAATTTACCTCTTTAACCCGATTTTGAATTTTTTTAATGTTTTTTATAGTATCTATTTTTTTGATAAAAATATAAGATTAACCATATTACCCATTTTTGATGTTGTGATTAATAATTATGACATCATTTTATCTAATCTATTTTTTTTTAAATTTATTAAATTTACCTTTTAAACAAGAAAAGTAATATATACATATATAGAGAAACCATTTTTATAGGGATATGATTTTTAAAAAATTAATTGTTCTTAATATTGTTTTCAATCAACTACTGATTAAAAATGATTTAATCTATTTTTTATTCCATAAAACATTATATTTTGTTCCTAATTTAAATTAAATCATTTTAATTTTTCCAAATACACCTCTATTTTAATAATGATACTTTCTGAAAAATATCTTCTTTTAATAATTAAATGACAATAAACACATTTCCTTCAAATTATTTATTTATCTTTAAAAAATTTAGTTTAATCAACAAATAAGTATTACAATATTGTTTTCAATTTTATAATTATAGTAAATATTTAATTACAAATAATATTATATAATGCACAAAAATATTTTCTATAATAAAACAAATCATTAAATATTATCATTTTATTTCACTCTGGAGATCAATAATAGATATAAAACATATTTTATTTAATCCATTTGAAAATATTAAATGGTATAAATATACCTATTGGATACATACATTCCAAATGACCATATTTATACTAATCATATGTTTAATTACATTATATCCATGAACTATATTTCTAAATACCATACCAATAATGCTCAAATTTTATAAATTTATATAGACATGCATATATTAAAAACAATAGTCAATCTATTCATTTACATTACCTCCACATGTTAATTATATTTCAAATTCCCTAACTTAAATCTATTGTTGAAATTGGGGTTATGATTCTCCTAAAATACAATGAAGATAAAGATTTTATGTTTAAAATATTTTTATTTACTTGTGGTCATATTCCAATAATAATTGTTTATTAATGTGACTTATAATATTCTCACAATTTGTTAATTTATACCTCATAATTTAATACTTTAAATCAATATAAGTATATTGTAGTTTTTTGAAGGTAAGAATCATGTGTGAGACAATATATTCAACAAATTATTCATTTCCTAGAAAAATACAATGTAAAATTATGTAGCGTACGTTGTATCCCTTTAAAATAATTTATCCCTCAAAATTATATTACTTTAATCAAATCATATGTGGGTACTTGTACCTCATTGGCTATTTTGGAACACATGTTTCTTCCCCAACATACAATTCCTCTATAAAACATTAACCAAGTGAGTTATCTTATTACATGGTATTTTATTCCTAAAATCCATGTTTTCTTTCATTTTCATCCATACAATAGTGATTTTATTACAACTATATAATGTATGAGTTTAGTAGATTTTATGTGATAGATATATGAATCCTCAAAACATATACATGGATCAAATCATGAATTTGGTAGTGGTTTGGTGGAAGTGAAACACAATAAACTATCATCCCCAAATTTTCGAGAATTTAAAAATATCCAATGTATATAGAATCAATTTTACCTTCTAACCAAATATCATAAAATCATTCCATAGTTACATATGAAAGAATATATCTTATCTGAAATCACAATCTCAAAATCATAAATGGTTATCATTGTAGCTCTTCTAATGATTTTATTAATTTTAAATGTTCCACTAAATGGTTTGAATATTTTTTATCTTATATTGATAATGATCTAGTCCCATTAACTACTTCTCCATAAATTCATTAATGCATGTTACACTTTTACTGGACTTCTCATGAAGATCCTCATATAGTTCCAAATCAATGTGAAAATGTAAACTATAGTTGAGAACTCTATCATGGGAATGAGCTTATCCCAAACCCCTTTGAAGTCATTTGAATATGATTTCAACACATTTATCATTGTAGGAATGGTAAATTCATATTTTCCAATAGAATGAGGATTATAAAAATTGTTAAATCATAACTATGTAAACAAATTTTATTGAATAATTCTTTAGAATATTTAGGTAAACCATAAATCTTGATCAAATATAGTTGAAAGTGGTAGTACAAGCATCTTTACTACTTCCTATATATATATCCTATCACGTTGGTCAAGTGAGAAATATTCATTAATATAAACGAAATGTGCAATCATTGGGAGGTTACCAACTGTATCCTAGATGACAATATAGATTTTATAGGTTATATGATGATCTAAAATGAAATTCAACATGATATTCTCCCACTTCCATATATTCATGGTTAATGGTGTAATAATCCCATTAGAGATACATTACTATTCCTTAACAGATTGAGATACTGATCATTAAGATATATACTATTTAATCTCTCTCTTCATATTTTCTAGCCATAATTTTTATTTAAGGTCCTTATACATCTTCATGATTCATAGATATATATAGAATAATGATTTATTTAAAGTATCCAACAGTTCCCTTGTCGATATGAGTTGTTATGGAAAACATTATAATTTCATGAATATTATAATTCTATTATTTTCATAATTGAACACAGTAACATTCCATACCTTCTTATTTAGCTCAATATCCAACATCTCCACTTCATTAAACCTCATATTGATGGATAATTAAGAATTAACTGTTTAAAGGATATGATTTATCACCTCAACTGATGATTTTTCAGTCCATACTTTTCAAATCCATAATGATTGAGTATCGTTCAATCCTTATCATTGATAAGTTATCATGATCCTTCTTATTTAAAGATTTATCTTCCTTGTCTTCATTCCCAGTGTGTTAATATATTAAGTAGTCATAGTCTTTGATCAATAACAACCATATCCTTTGATAAATTTTTAAAACCTTACATGTCATCATACACATAATTTATTATTATAAGTATATATGTCACAATTTTCACCATATTCATGATGCATATATATATCCACTTAAAATATTTGAACTTCTACAATAAAAGAACACATTTTTTCGAGGCATCAGATCTGTAGAAATTTGTTATTTTGGTTTGGAATGCATATGAGTGGTAAAGTGAAACATTTCCCATACTAGATGATCTAAAGAAGTTTTATTCAACCAATCTCTTTTTCTAATAATATGTTTTAGACCATGGGAAAATATTTTTATTGAAATCTGAGAAGTTAAAATTTTTACGTATTATTTAATATTAAAGTAATTAAATAATAATTATTTACTTTTCTTTTATATAAAATCATTGCAATAGAGTATCGTACTGAATTAATGAATCTGCGATTGAGTCTCGAATTTTGGTATTTATTATGTTTGTAATAACATTTTTTTGGGAAAATGGTTGGTACTAGGCCCCTTTTTATTTTTTCCATTTATTTTCTTTTCCTACGTTTCCTTTTCCATTTATTTCCCTCCCCATTTTATTTAGATCCTTATCTCACACCCCAATGGGTTTCTCATTGATGTGGATGAGAGAGGATGTGATAACGAGGGAGAGGGGAGAAAGAGGGATGAATGGGGGTGTCATCATGAATCTCATGAGGAATCTGATCAATATGTTGCTACTGTGAAATGTAGATTGAATCGATGAATTGATAGATTTCGCCTATGGTATTATCATATTTGTATTTTTTCAAAATTACAAATTGAATTTTTTTTATGTTATAATATAGTTTTTGGATTATTGGGAACCCATAATGTGTCAATTTGGGGTCTTATCAGCTAAATTGACCATTAATAGGAACCACATGGGTAATATTTTCATGAAAACCCATTCAACAAAACGTGTCATTGAAGAACTCATACTATTTGTTCTATTTTTGGGTGAAGGATTGAATATGAGTACAACATGAATTTTTTGCTTCATATTCTCTATGTAGAGTGGATCTAAGTGTGGCTGGGTAAAATAGATACAACATGTGTGGGGAAACATGGTTGTGTGATGGACATATCTAGATCCCATGTGTGTCTTATAGCCTAACACCATGTATGGTACCCCGAAGTTTCCCATTTTGGGAACATTTTCATTTTCCCCTTTTTTGAATAATTTCATGTGTGTTCGGAGAATGATGTGAAATCTTCCATAGTAATCGGAATGTTAAGCTGAGCTATATTGTTAGGTACCCCATATAGGGTACACACTTCTTACTAAGTAGAAATGATGTGTTATTTAAGGACTAAGTTCATGGTCTGTTGAGATATATAATCATGGAGGATTTTTAGAGGAACATTTTATTTATGTTACACTTGATATATCCCTAAATGTTTTAATTAGTCTTATTTTCTCACCTTGATGTCACAATTGCACCTGTAAATAGTATATTTTATGTGTTTTTCACATTGATCATGACGGTGGAATCGTTTCATCATTAAGAGTGTGGTTGAACGGTTTGCTGGATTTTTAAATCATTGAAAACATTTTTCATTATAGAGTTTGATTCAAATTGATCCTTTGGATTGGGATGAGAGTTTTAAGGCCCGGGTGAGGGTTGTTGAATTTTTTTCCTCATGGATTTAGAATGGTATGTTATATTTTTTGAGATTATTTTTGGATGGATTATAGAATGTGGGTTGAGCAGATCCATGGTGGAGTTGTTCTATTTTGTTTCATGAGTTTTGTGAAGTTGGATATTTGGATCTAGTAAACTGAGGATTAAGAACCTTTTTTGTAGGATCACATAAGTTGAATCTATTAGGGGGAATTCAAATAGTGGGATAGTGGTTACGAATGGGAATGGTTGAGATTTTGATAAAATGAGTTATGTATTTAGGGAGCCTTATGAGGTGTCTTATATATGAAGTGGTTCTGGGAACCCTGGGATATTATTAATGATGTAAGGAACCTAGTAAGGGAGTGTGATGATCAAAGAGAATAAATGCTTTTTTGTGTCACCCTATAACCTCAACCAATGTGTAATATCATTGGGATTGAGATGATGGTGAAAGGGTATTGAAATTTAGATATCCCTTGATATGTTTTTATTTTATTTCATATTTTAATATGTGATTTCATAGTATTACCGGGAATTAGAAAATGAGCATGTAATTGTCATGATTTTCTAGGATGCCAAAGGATTTCTAGTTGAGATGGATAAGAACCTAGGATTCCCAAGATTCCCGGTGTAATGTCTCATACTATTTTGGGGGTGTCTACACTATTTGGATTGAATAACTTATGTTTGTTGAATGGGTGGATTCTTTGTAATTGTTGCATTGATAGAGAATCTGAGTATATGATTATGAGCCAACCAAAATACCTCAAATGGTAGTGTTTTCTTTAATAGAGTTCTACCATCGTGAATACCAAGGTGCTTGAATTTGAATGGAGATATGAATAAACCAGTGGGAAGTCCTATGATACGTGGTATTAAAATGGATGTTTGAGGTGTTAGGTGAGAATATATCTCCAATCATGGATATTGGAAATATTTATAGAGACTAATGGATCCCTTCTATCGATGAAAAATGATAACACAAAGGATCGTAAGGGTGCACTAGTGATGTTTTGGCTGAAAATAATTACTATATTGGATGCACATTAGATTGAATGAAGAATCCAAGGGAAGAATTAAATTTTATTTCATATGATTCCTAGGAGATAATCATGTTTGTTTCATAGGATTTCCTAGGGCCTCTACCACATAAGTATCATATGTTGTCCAGACAATAAGAATGACTGGGTAATACTATTGGGTTCGGCCTAATGGTTTGTTGACGCCGGATTCCTCGTCATTTCATGAGGTCCATAAAGCATCATTGTGGTTATATGATCATAGTACCTATAGATTGTGGATAAACATCCCTTGAGTTGATGATCGTGCTTAGAGATATTCTAACATTAGTTAAATAAATCGTGGTTGTTTGAGGTTGTGGACTCGAGGATAGATAAAAGGTATTTTTCATGGATCGTGATACATGTATACACCCATAGTGTTGTTGTGATAATATAATTGTAATATTCTATATGATATTCTAAAACACACAAAAAACAGGACAAAGCATATATGTTCGATAGAGGTAGAAATCCTGTGGATCGAAACGTATTTTGTTTCATGGTTGGAATTTCTCCTAATATATAGTGGAATGTTTTTTCTTTATTTATTTTCTAAATTATTTTATCCGAGTTTTTTAGTTAGGATGTGAATATTTCATTAGAATGATCATTTTACACATTGATTTAGATTCACTACTGAGGGTAGTATACTAAGATTATATTCTCCCCACTTCTATGGGTACTATAGTGCTCTCTCAAACCTTATTTCTACTTCCAGCTTGAGCATGGGAAAGAAATTGGATAGGGAAGTGGCCCTATGTTACATTATTTAGTCAATATACTCATACGAAGTCATAGAATTATGTTATTTCACCTTGAGAGATGTAGATACTGGTTATGTAGAACATCTTAGAGTTGATAATAGATCATGATGTATTTGTTTCCATCTGTTTATTTTGAATCTGTGATCAACCAGACGAGCAAACAATTGTTGTGTGTTATATTATTCTTGGAGCTTTTATAACTACATATAGTATTTCATTAATTATAGCATGAAATTTTCCTTGTTTAATCATATACACATAATAGTATCCATGATTGAGAACATAATAACTCATGAAGACCATTCCTTTAAAAGAATCCTTTAATCAATAAAAATTTCACAGATTTACATAAAAAACATAAACTAATTTTCATAAATTTTTAAATCAATGGATTTTATTTAAAAACCATTGTTTTCTTGTCATATACTTACCTCAAAAAATTATCCCTAAATTTTCCCTTATAAAAACCCGTATAATGGAATAACTTAATTATATAATTCCCATATCTCTTACGAGTATCTTTTCACCAATAAACTTTATAACTCTACTCAATTCATTAGAGATCTATATCAGTTTCACCCATCATTGTGGTCTATATCTTCTTCACCTGTTATTCAAATAGAATTTCTATGAAACGTGTAATGATATAAAAACATTAAATATATTCTTTCCAAAAATAATACATAAATTCTTCTTTTGAACACATATATAGATGCACTACTAGACTACTTGTAGAAACATAGATAAATAAATTGTTTTTTTGTAAAAGAACCTAAATGCATGTTTTTTCTAAATAATAGGAAATGATTATTTTTTTGAATAAAATGAAAAAATATATATGAATAATCTTAAATAAATACAGTCATGATGGTGGGAAAATTCATTGATATTTTATATGTTCCCTGAATTCTTTTTCACATAGGTAAAATGAATAAAAAGTGACCCGTACGAAAAAATTTAAAAAAATTATTTTAAAATAATTCTAAATAAAGTAAAAATATATTGAAAATAAAATGTAATATTCATTGATGTATAAATAATTACGCTCTTTATTAATGTCACTAAATATGTTTATATGGGGGAAAGATTTTAAAACCAGGATTAAAAGGGAATCACATACCCAGAAGTCTTGACTTGATTTATACATACATTATTCCATGTATAATACATTTTTTTTTTAATTTTCTATGTTCTATAGAAAAATTTTAATATTCATTCCATTTTAATTATACCATAAATTTCATTAATAAAAATTATTTATTTATTTACATAATTCATTAATTTTATGTCAGACATTTAGAGGATTCCTGGTTTGAAATCACCAAATAACTTTGGTTAATTTAGAAAGCCAAAAAGAATCTTTATCCCATCAAATATAAAATAATTAACATGTTGTAATTACTATTTTTTATACATTTGAAAAAATATATAAACCAACCACATAATGTGGTCAAAAAATATGGATCATATCATTCATAGAGATGGTAGTTTGTAGGTACATACGATTAACATATTCATGTCTATACATGGTGGAAAATAAATAATTTGTATAATATTTTACTTTTCCATAATATAAAAAAAATTAAATTTAATATTTATTCAATAGTTCCATAGTTATGAAAATCCATATGTGACGTTAATATCAAACTAATTACATCACTCAATGGAGGTGGTAGTTCACACGTACGCCCAAGTAACGTTACCAATCTATAATAGATGGATGGGGGAGAAGGTAAGTAATATGTTATCATTCAAGAAGAAAAATAATTTATTTAATTTTGTATATATTCATTTCATCCATCATTTAAACCATTCTTTTGAGAGTGATAAAAAACACATCAATACGCGGAGAATGTGTTCTTACCAACGTTTGAGTGATGATATCATTTTCTTTTGGATGAAAATAATATGGAAAAAGGATATTAAATAAATATAATATTATATTATTATATTTATATTACTTATTTTCTCATTAAAATGTTGTTAAATAATATTTTTTGGAGGTATAATAAGAAATAAAAATTAAAACACATAGTTAAGTCTTATACAGATTATTTTGGAAAACTCATTTAAAATATACCTTAATCCATCTAAGATGGTATTTTGGTGATAAAAACCCCCAATAAGACATGGGGACTATGTTTGGGAAGGTATTTTATTACAAATTTTTTGATATATTTCTCAAAATGTGTAAATAATATAGTATATGAGCTTCTCTTTTATAAGTGAGGGGAGTTGCACGCTTCTATGTTTTAAAACCATTTAAAAATTCCAAATGTCTTACTCAAGATAATGTGTTTGAAAAATAATAAAATTATTATGATATGTTGATACAGGATGAAAAATTTTCAACCAATTGTATTTATAAATGTTTTTAGGTAAATTGAACCTTAATCTCTTTAGTTAACACCCAACCCTATTAACAATTATCGTGATAAAAATATTCTATCATTAAGGGTTGTAAAAGTAATTTTAAAATTTTAAATTGGAACATATATGGACCATTAATTTTATATTATAAAATTTCCAATCCAATTTATTCATTATGTAATTTTTATTATTTTCAAATGCATGAAAATTTATTTATAATCATTTAATACCATTTGAAGTCTTTTTAGGATAATTCAACAAAACTAAATTTAACGACATCAATATATAAAAAAATAATTAAATTATAAATACTTTCAAAATACAAAATAAATTCTAATTATCAATTGAATTCATGTTTCAAATTAATTCATCAAAAATAATTTCACTTTTAACAGTTTCAAAATCAATTGCATGATATTTCTACTGTGTGCGGAAATGTTGTGTCATTATTGCATAAGTATTCAACGAATTTATAATATCAATAAATTGAAAAAATAAATTATTACCAAAAAAATAATTTATTAATATTCAAAATACCCATTTATAAGGGATATTATCTTATTTTTGTCCCTATGGTAAAATTATATAGATTTTAAATTATAGATACCGACATTTTGTATTTATTCAATAATTAAAATAATATGTAGGTCATTATCAATGAAAAATGGAACCAAGATTCCATATAAATGGATATTGGATATGGATAGTTCAAATATAAAAATTCAATAAAAAATAAAACTTATATATATTTTATTAATTCCTTGTCGAATTATTTTTATCCTTAATTGACACCATTTTCCCTGTACCGACGTGATAAATATTCACCATGGTTTCTATTCATGGTGACCAAAAATGTAACTAAACTTGTAAATAAATTTTATGCTCCTAATTATATATATTAAATCCATTTTTTAAAATATAATCTTTAAATTTTGAAGGAATTACATGTCATATAATTTCAGAAACCACAATGATGACCAATTGTTTTTTGGAAATTTTGTTATTTAAGAATACAAATGATCTTCCAAAAAAATTAAATATATTGTTAGATCATATGGAATTATTTATTTTATGATATATAAAATGGATCTTATTTTACTCTGGAAGGAATACAAGAATATTATCACACTTTTAAATTACATGACTTAAAAAATAACAGTTTCAAAAAAAATTGCATTTTCACTATTCACTAAAAAATTAATCATTTTAGAAATATAGGAAAAATTCATCCTAATATAATAAATAAATAATTATTCCCAAAATTATTTCACTAATTTCAAAATAATTATCCAATTCATAGTAATTGGAAATAATTTCCATGAACAAAATGTAACAACAAAAGCTTTTTTGAATAAAACGTATTTGGAAGAAAAAATGACTTTACTCTCATTACATTATTAATAAATATAATTTAATGAATTTTAATTGATTAAATTTTATTTTTTATATAGTTATTTAATTATAATTATTTTATCAATTATTATTAATTTTATAAATTAGAAAAATACACTACACATAATGGCGATTTTATTAAAAATAATACTTTTACCTTCAAAAGATTTTGTCATCATTTACAACTAACTAATAATAAATTTACAATATATTATTCATTTTATTAAGGAAAATTGTTATAAATATTGTTCAAAATATTGTTTTTCCTTTTCATACCCATGAATCCAATAGCTTGGTCATAATGGATGTTTCTAAATAATAATATATCATTCTTAATTTAAGTTTGGTGTTACATCTACCACATGCTACTGAATATATTATGTAATTAAAATCAATTATAAAATCATGTGGTTTTGTAGTAACTCCATATCCAATTTAATTCTCTTAAATGTTTATTTTTCTTATTCTTATTATATATTGGGATTGAACCAATGATACATGTCCTACATATACTGTTAACTAGAAACAAAATCCTATATATTTTTAGTTTCCACTTGTTAAGGTCTATTAAAAATAACATTCCATGAATTTTACCATCATTTAGATGGATTTTTAAGTCATGAAAAATGGTATAAAATAATAGATTTATTGGGGATACTTTATCATTTTCTCATAGATGGTTAGTTCATTAATTTTTTAGAAATAACATATGATAGGGTATTGTTACCTCGCTACAAATCTGGCTAGATAAAGAATGAGGAATCACATGGAATATAATCCACTTAGATGTCATTTCATAGGGGATAATTCCTTGTGTGAATGAGTTATTTTTTACACATAGGGTTCCAATAAGAACCCATTTCATAAAGAATACAACCGATTGATGAATATTTAACATGGAATATAGCCATATGAGGATTGATCTATGGAATACACATTAGTTACCAAAATATTAATGTTTAATACCTATTTATTAACTGAACAATGACAGACGAGTGGACTAATGGGTAATATGGACCCTATTGAATGAGTTTTGGTAAAATTAATGTATACCTTGATTTGAATGACCCACGATCATTGAAGATGTATAGTGATGAAATCATCAGGGGGAACATGGTCACGTCTTAAACCTTGAGAGGAAGTCCATCATCACATAGCAAATTCAGTAGACCCAATCATCCAAATATACTTCTAACATCTTTGATGAGTGGAATGAATTATTGGATCTCACACTAGTATGATCATGAATGGAACCAACATTATTAAGTTATTACATGATTTCGATTACAACAAGTATATTGTTAATCCTATAGTAAAACCTAGGTAAGGATATTTACTACGAAATTACATAAACAATGGGGGAATAATGGTGTGAATAACCCATCCATGAATCTTAGGAGGCTAAAAAGTGGGATATATTAAATGGGATAATAGGTAAGAAACCTATGTAAGAGTGGTACTCATGGATGGGTACAAAGTTGATGGTTTTTTCTAATTTGATTCACGAGTGAAATTTCTACCTAGTGTAGGGACATAGGATAATATGGTACCTTGGTAGAAGGTAGGATAATGTTTTTTCCCTTATATATGGTCCTCCATTTCTATGGTTCCTTATTATCATATTTCTAAAACTGGTCACCCTCGTCTAGGGTCCTTGGATAATAAGAGGCCCCTGTGGGTGGTAAGGAAAATTGGATTCCATTTAATATATATAAGGGATAAGTGTCTCCCTACTCACATGGTATGGAAAATATGGTACCCTAGTATTATGTTTTAGTGATTTAACACCATGGTATTTGGGATTGGGTTATGGTTCAACCCATTAATATATGGCAGGGTGAATATTTTTTCCCATTATGTATAGGAAAAAGTGATCCCTGTAGTGGTTAGTATGGGAAACATTTTTTCCTATTATGAAGTTATATGCGTATAACATGGATAAGTGGCACCATATTGTATCATCTGGTATGCGGTCTTTCAACCTAGTATTGTATTACTTTGGAATAGGTTATATATCATGAATGTTTCTATATATTAAATCTCCAGGTTAATAAATTGCCGTAATTTATGGGTCATTCCTTAAGGATTGTTCTATTTAATGGGATACATAAAGTGTGTCAAAATAAATGGTCATGTGGTTCTAGAAGAACTGGGAATATGGGTTTAGAGTGTTCTTTCCTCATGGGTGTCCCTCTTCAATTAAAAAAATGGATAACTATGTGGTGTATTTTTTAGAAAATTGATATTAGAGCACATCATGTTTGTGTGTGGAACTAGGCTCATGAAATCATCATTAATCAGAAGAAAAGAAGCCTATGAGATCATGAAAGTCCACCCAAACATATGGGTTTTAGGGATGAGGTGGTTTTTATAGGGTTTTCATAAATATGGTCTAAGTTTCACCTAGGTGAATCACCTTGGGTACACACCCATTGATATGGAAAAAGTGATAGTCCACTTCCAAGGTATTTTTTATTCAATATATCAAGTTTTTATCCTTATTTAATAATTGAGAGAATAAAATGATAAATAATTGAAATAAAATTGCAATAAAATATATAATATTTTAAAAAATCTCACTCCCTATGGTGGTTGTTACGTCCTTGGATTGTCTGAATCATGACTGACCATACAATATCACAATTCTCATCAATATAATAAAGTAAAATTAAAAATTAATATACTAATTTTTATTATTATAATAAGACTATATTTTATAATTTTGTATTACCAGGCTACATCAATATATTTCAATTACCATAAATACAGAAGATATAAAATAAGATCTTAATGAATTAGTAATAATAAATATATGCTCATTTAGAAATCATATGTCTAGAAGAATTTCAATAATGAAATATACTAATATAAGAATCATTAATCATCAAGAAACCTCATTAAATCCTCCAATTAAATTTTTTTACTATAACTCAATGATATTATAACTCAATATCCAAAGATTATTTAGAGTATTGGGACATGAATAAGTAATCTATGAAGATAATAAATTTTAGATAATTAGATTAATGTATCCACCATATATATTGATAATTATATTTAATACTTGGTGACATGATTTTGAAATCATAACATCAAACATCATCTTTAAATTTTTTATTATGATCATACATGAATTTATCTTCACTATTAGTGTATTAACTATCTCTAATTTACTTATTTTCTTATCCCTTGAAACTAATAATATATAATCTCTTCCTCTCTTCCAAAAATTTAAAAATTCATAACAAACTTCTGTAAATTTTAATTTAATCTAGATTATTCAAAAAAATTATCCTATAGTAAATATTTAATCCTATTATATTATTAATTGAATATTTTCCCTACTGAATGAGTGAAATTATAGTAGAAGTTAACAGATTGAGATAATCCATTATTTATTGGATTTCATTCAAAATTAGATCATCATCTTCATTAGGATATCAATCCCTAGAGATGTCCTTTTAATGACTCTTAGTTATTGTCTTTGTATCATTCATGGGACCCATTATTCATATATATGCATTGATAAATATATTTGTAATAGTCAACCATGATATGTATTATTTTTTATACCCATGGTAGGTACCATCCCTAGAAATACATTTTGCATCTAATTGTATTTCATATCATATTTTATTTATCAGTTTAATAACCTCTCAAAACACATCTTTATTATATAAAATATAATAAATCTCTTATATAAGTGAGTCAACTTTCCATTATTTTCATATTTATATTTTAAGATTTTTGGATCCTTTTCCATGAAATTATTTCATATTTTTAATAATTTAAAATCCTTATTCTTAATTTTAGAGTCATCATCGTCCATAGGTTTTAGATGATTTAAAATTTATTCATAATAATATTTCTAGTAAGATAATTCATCATTAATATATAAATATTACAGGACTCAGAAATGGATATTATAGTTTTCATCCACATATTATTACATAGTTCTTCAATTTAAAAAACATCAACCTATATGTCATAGTTTTTACAAAATAAATCGTGGTGTTGATAAGCTAATTAATCCTAAAATTCATTTAAGAAATATAATAATCATAATAAATCTTGAAATTATTATAAAAATAAAATTATTATTAATGAATACCACTTTAACATTATCAGTTTACTTATGGGAAATAATAAGAGTATTCCCTATATCATATATAATATGACATATAGAAAGTATAATTAACTCATTGAGTCTTAATAAAAAATTTCATAATTAAAGGAATTAAAATTTTGATCTTATGTATCACTCCAGTACATTATATAATACAATGATTTCTTATAATTATATCTAATACAATACTAGATATTAGTTTATGAGACATCAAACTGGATTTTCATATTGATTTTCTATTAAGGATTCTATTTATACCATGTAAATACAATTACCTTTTAGACATGATTAGGTTATATAATCAATAAAAAAATTAATAGTATGAATTTATTAATATGAAATATTCTATTATGTTCAAATTGAGTCTTGGTGAATTGATGTTATCCATTTTAAAATAGATATAATAAATCTTTTGAAATGCCAACTATTAAAAACTAAATTACATATAAAAATACAAAGAGATAATGTATTTGAGTATTCTAAAAATTTATTCAAATCATGGATGAGTAATAATTTAAATATAAATTAATATATATTAAATTTTGAAATATATTTTTTCCCTAAGAAAAAGTCAGTACAATTTACTATTAATCACTAATCATAATAAAAATATTATTTATAAAAAATCACATTATAAAAATAAATATGTTTAAATATATAGTCATAATTTAAGAAAACTGAACATTTATACTAATGAATCATAATGAGTGACACTAAATAAGTATGGTATATAATGTACACTATAATAAATATATGAGAAAATAGTGTATGTAAAGCTGAAATCTTATCAACTTGATAGATTTTTATTCAAATAGAATTCTATTCAGGTGGAGATGTTTTTCTAACACCTTGATATTTTACTGTGTGTTTACTTTTATTAAACTATTTGTAATAGATAAATTATTTTATATATATAATTCAAGTTAATGAAAACGAGATAAATTTTAATGAGAAAAAATTATTATAATGTAATATAAACTCATTATGATAATCCAATATGGAACAACATTGTGAAAAAATATAGGTAAATTAAATTAATAAGTAAAATGACCATGAATATAAATTATTAATATGAATTTTTTTCTATGAAGATAATAAACCCAATTTAAACTATTAATGTATGGAATATAATATTAAATATGATATAAATTTTAAAATATAAGAAAATAGTATGAATGATTTTAGGTTATATATATGAACTAAATTTGATCATTATATAAGGTTGTTGGACATATATTACCATTGTGATTATATGATTATTGAAACATAACCATTGAATTGGATAGAAAAAATAATTTTTCACATTTTGAAATATATATAAAAAGGACATAAAATGGAATCATGTAGTGGATGTCTCCCTTAGGAATCTCATTTTTCGGATTATTCAAGTGGAATAGAATCCCATGGGTTTTCCCAAGACTAAGCCTCAATCGAAATACAACATGTGTGGACTCAGAGAAATAATTTTTTAAATAATTTAATGTTTATGGAAACAAATACAAGATGTATACTAGTTTAATCAACACCCTTAGTGGTAACCTCTTTTTTATCTTACCCTTAGATCCAATGTGGATGTTTTAGGGGAACTGAAAGTGGATGTTTAGTTGATATAATCTTATAATTATAGATAAATTTTGTATTCTCATATTTAGGATCATTTTATATATTTTATAATTCAATAGAATCTAATTTTAAGGAATAATAAAATTTAAAATTTAATTCTTATTAAATAAGTAATCAATCATAATGAATTTGGAAAAATTAATTTACTACTAATAATTTTTTTTCCCAGAACCTATACTTTTTATAAATATTTTACATTATTTCAACCACAATAGAACACTATTATATAATTTTTCTATATATATATGTATATGAAAACAAATAGATAAATGTTTGCCAAAGTATTTCAACATAAAATATAAAATAAAATAAAATTTTAATAATAAAAACATATTCTTCTAGAAAGAAATATGCGTTATGAAAATATATATTAAAATTAATTTTTTTCATCTATAAAAATAAATATAATCAAATGAATTAATTATTTTTAATAAATATGTTAATTTTTTAATTAATTTCCTTCCATATTTAACATATAAGTAAGTTACCAAATTAAATATTTAGTTACCATTATAAAATGGTTATTTTTTGATGAATTATTTTTATAAACATAATGTTGTTGGTATATTAAAATTTAATCCATTTTAATTGATAAAAATAATACGATTTTAAAAAATATAAACCAAAATGTTAAAAATCACTTCATTGTTAATTGATATGAAATAACAATATAAATATATAATGTAGACAAATTCATTTTTAAAAAACGATTATTTTCTATATCATATGTTTTAATTTGAAAGATATTTTATCCATATTTTGAAATTTAGTAGGATTAAATTTATTTAAAACATAGAAATATATTTTCCATATTTTATAATATGGTTTAGAATATAATTTTAGTGCATAAACAATTATCTTGGTAAATAGTAAAACATGGTTGATAAAAAATGGTTAACTGAAAGTGCCACAATTTTTTTAAGATTAAATGCAAATTTGACCTAATAAAATAAAATTATTGTGTTATATTTTATACACACATTTTTCCATCCATTCCTTACATAACTGTCATGTAATTCCATCTTAAAACCTCACCTAACTTTTATTTCCATGTAAAAGTCCATCATTTTCATCTATAAAAGTAGCTTATTTCAACCCAATTCAACATACATTTTAACATATATTTATTTACAAAAAATTTCTCATTTTTTTATTATATAATCCTATAACACATTTTTTACCCATTTGTTACACAAAATTATCCCAAGTTCACTATTTCCAGAAGGTCATTCAACAGAAAATTCAAGTCCCCGACATGAGTACAATCAACCCCCTGACTTTTTCTTCTCTATCCTTCACCATAAAAAATATTATAAAACCAAATATAGTGAAATAATATTAATTATCTTGATAAAATTTATTATGTTTATATAAAACCTAGTATTTATATCCACCTCATTCAATTGAAAAATGAAAATGTACATCATGTTAGGTGTAAACTACTGCCACCATAGATGTTGTATTTTTTGTTTCATCAACTACACTAATGGTTAGTTTTAAAAATGGATTTAAATATATAATATTATTTTTTCATGAATAATTTTATTTAAATATAAATTAATAATTATAATATTAATATTTTTATTACATGAACATTGCAAATTAAACCATCTAAAATAGGCATATCAATAAGATAGAAGTTTTCATCTTTAAAAATAATATATTGTTATCCTTAATTATTCATAAAAATATTATAAAATATTATTTATATCATTTATAATATAAATATAATATTATTATTCTTTGTAAATTACAATTTTAAAACCAAATCACATTTTTACTCATCCATTACTTATATCATGTTCTTGTTTCTGTCCATTTGACCAACAAGAATATTATAAATCAAAATTGAATATATCTTCCATTATCATAAATAATTTAATAATTATGAACATATTCTTTACACATGGGTGTAAATATACACACTAAAATAAATGTGTGAAAATTTCAAAATCACTGTCATCTATTGGAAAAATAAATAATGAGTAACTAATAAGTATATAAAAATATATTATAACTGAGTATTATAAGAAGTAATATGTATGGTTCTACATTAACCTTTCTCTTTAGATTGATATAATTAATCACTTAACACCATGGATTAGAACATCATTTATAATGTGTTGGTTAGTTTTGGTTTTAATTGTACACTCAATAATGAGGGGAAATATGTTTTTGGTATATTTATATATTTATGGTATTATTAATTGTTACCCTAAAAGACATTTAAAATTCTCCAGAGGGATCCAAGAGGGGAAAATAATTTAGTAATTATTTTCTCAATTTCTAATTATTACCTTAGATGGATACTGAATCATATGTTAGTTCAAGGAAAGCTCAACCCCAATCACGCTTCCTTGTATGTTACTCTCAAATATCATATTTTATATGATGATTATGTTTTTTTTCAAGGTAGTAAAAGAAAAAATAATTTTTTTAAGAATGTCCTTATTCATTATGAAATCATATTAGTACAATATATCAGCTGGTATAACTCCTAAATTTAATTTGATAAAGTGTTTTCTCTTTCTATAAAATTTGTCATCATTGCTTATATAAGTAATATAGTGGGAGATTTACCAATTATATATCGTTTAGTTCCTTTAATATAGGCAATACATTGTCTAGTTATTTTAATTTTAATTTTTATCAAATTGAATTCCAACTCTCTTTCTAGGAAGTGAATGCTTTATCAGTGGCTATACATGATTTTATTTTTAAGTTCTCTACTTTTTATAACATGGTGTACTCATTCATGATTTATTAATGGCCAAGGGGGTGATTATAATTATTAATGATTGACTGAAAACCATTTTTCCGGAGAGGCATTATTTTTTAAATGAAGGTGTTGAAGATTCTTTGGAAAATATTCTATCATCTAATTGCTAATGATGGAGTTGGACATAAAAAAATTAAAATATTTATTGAGTCCTTTCATGAATGTTCCGCCTAAAAAAATTATTAAAAACAAGTCTAATTCTCCTGATTTTATCAATGAAATATTTTTGGATAATTTAAAGAAATTGAATTCTTTTTATATGGGTTCCTCCATATGGGCTACAATTAATGCTTCCTTCTAAAATATCCGGACATTTTTTAGTGGATCATAATAAAAAATTCCTCTCAAATTCGAGTTAGAAAACTGGACTAGATCCCCTATTATTGTTTAATTTAGTCTACATAAATATTCCTAGTTATTACAACATACTATTAATTATTTATTTTATATTAAAATATTATTGAAAGATGAGGCTAGTAAAATTATTAGTGATTAAAATTTCATTTCAGTTTTGGACATTTTGATTTGGAAACCATCCAAGAATTGAATCCTTACTAGAAAATTTTCTTCTAATCATAGAATAAAATCTCAAACCACAATTTTTTACTTGATCAAACAACTCAATAAATCATGAATTAAGCCCTTAAATCTGACATTTATTTGGAGAAGGGATCTTAATAGATTATATATGGGTGATTTGTTGTTGTGATTTAGTTTTTTGTTGTGTTCTAGGTGTTCTCTAGACAACAATCATAAGGAAGATGTAAATGAATTATTCCCTACATGTGTAATGGCATTGAAAATTTTCACATAGATTTATGATCTGTTTGAACATTAGTTGCTAATAAAATAATCCCTTGGTTTTCATTCCCAATATTCCATTTATTAATTTCTCTCTCCATTAATCAAAATTCTATTCCGGGTTATAGTAGATGAGGTTCTTCACTCGATCTAGTTTGATAGGAATATCACACTTCATGATAGTACCTATTTTAGCATTCAATCATATATCATAAGGTTTATTATCTCCATAATAGAGGATAATGTTGTTTAAAATAGCCTTTCTGATAATATCATTCAGGATTTTACTATTATAAAGAGATTCGGTATTGTTTGGAATCATAAACGACTTCTTTTAACATTAGAGGATTCTAGGAAGCCTCTAATTTATAATTGGATAAAATTCAATATGGATGTATCATCGAATTTGAACTCAGGACCTTTGGGTTGTTGGGGTATCATTAGTGACCACGTTGGGAGGGTTCTTGGATGTTTCTATGGAACTTCTAGTTTGACATATTCCCTTGATGTAGAAATGAAAATTTTTATTTATACAGAATCTTCTGCTCATTCAAAATTATAGATCATGTTATGGTTTAAATGTGAGTATACATATGTTTCCCATTCTATGTGTAAGAGAACATTTAATCTATCAGGGAGGATTACTACTATATGTATGGAATGTGTGGTCATTCTTATGGTACCAATTTCATTATAACTCAATACTACCAAGAGGCGAATAATGTGGTTGATGGTATTTTCAAAAAATAGATTGATATTGATCTCACATAGTTATATAAGCTACCATTGGACATGATTCCATTGAATTAATGTAATTGTATTAAATATCCCCACTTAAGACTTTAAATATGTTTTCTTTTCTTATATTTTACTATTTTACCTTACATGTTGAGGATCTATTTAAAAAATTTATAACAAAATAATGTTTATTAATATATATAAGCCCATACATTGTGGTTTATAGATGGTTAAATTTGTTGAGAGTATTCAAAAACCATGATCAAATATTAATCTTGGAATATATTTTTTTAGTTTACATTTTTCTTTGTATATCAAGCCTTATAACCCCCCTATCTATTGTGTGAAGGTAAGATCATTATTTTTTACTCATTATGTTCCATAACTTTACAAAAGTAATCTGTTTTACTATACCATAAGACCCCCATCATGAGTAAACAGATTTATTTTCCAAAATTTTATAATTCTTCTAATTACTTCCTAGATTAACTAGTTAGTAAAATTATAAGGGTAATACATTTACTTATGGATAAAAATGAAGTGAAGCATTTATTTAAAATAATTTTTAAAATTTTTATATTTAAAATAAATAAAAAATTGAATATTATAAGTATTTTATAATATTGGAGCCCTAAAGATGTATATAAACACGTTTTTTCTAAATATATAGCTAGCCTTTATATTTTATCACCTATACTGGTAGGTGTAAAAACTACACTTTAATTATTAATAAACTAGGACATTTATGTCACCATGTTATTTCATTATTTGTATCATGCTAGGAGAAGTTGGTGAGACTTTTTACTATCTTTATTTAATATCAATAATATATACTGATATATCCACTATTTATTTAACCTATTTTTATGCTCTGAGTGATGCGCGAATAGTTCTACTTCATTGGTTTTATGGTGCCTCTTCATTTGAGTCCCACTTCCTCAATATAATGTGATCTTCTATTGTGATAATAGGTTGTTTTCGGTTCGTGCGGGGAGGATTATATGAGATAATATCTCTACTTTTATTAATTTCATGTCCATTATGTGATTAGATTCATTCTTGGTAAGTTATGTATAATTTATCTATTATATGAGTGTGAAGTTAAGGGATCATGTTTTAGTTTTCCAACATGTAAATTGTTGCATCAATTCTCCAAAAGATAATAATATATATATAATTAAATTAGAAAAAATATAAGTTTATGATTTTTCCTTATAATTAGAATATTATTCCATTATTGGATGATTTATTGGATTTGTTAGATAATGTGTAATCTTTGATGATGTTATCATATATGATTAATATAATTAATTATGCAATGTAAAGATGGTAAGAATGGTATAAAAATAAATGAAGCACATATTATATTTAATATATCTTCGATAAATATATATTAGATGATTAAACAGTTATATAGAGATTGTCTATTAGATTTTGAAGGCTGATATTGGTTTTTGAAATCATCAAAATGAAATTATTTTAACAATGTTTTAAACTACTAATGTTGGAATGGAAAGAATATAATGTTAATATTTCATATATTATTGGGATAACTTTCACCACATTCTCATGTTTAATATATATTTATGTATGAGATTTATTTATAATAAACAATTTTATTAATTCAAGTAGATTAATTAAAATAAGGCTTGATGGAATTAAATTTTTGATGCAATTATAATCATTGATATGTGTTCACGGTGCTATAATGCATTGGGGTTATTGAATGGTTCTAAAGACCCAAAAATTTAAAAATTAAATAATATTTTGAATGAATAAATACCTTATTATGTTATATATTTATATAAAACACATTCACTGGTTTGATAATTTTGGACATATATAGCTATTAAGATTTAAGTAAACATTTTTCATTTTAATAGTATACAATATATTCATTACATAATTACTAATCAATATAGTATATTTCAAGGGTTATGAAGAAGTATAATTGACATAAAAAGAAGAAGTTATGGCCTTGACCAATAGGATCATACCTTATGAAGCCATCCTATTAGAGCTTCTGAGAGGGATATTATCACTAGGATTTTCCCTTGTCCAAACCCAATATGAGAATCTTAAAATGAATCATTATAGAAACCATTTACTGAATAAATTCAATGTTATTGAGATAATAACTCATACCATGTTCGATGGAAAACCCCATGAAAGCCCCACTAATGCAGACCATTCCATTACTATATATACTGGTACAATAAAATGGTATAAATCTTGACACTAGCAAAACAAATTTTTATTATTTAATTAAATAATGATTATATTTATCACATTTATATTATTAGTATATAAATAAATAGATAAATATTTTGATAAAAATAGGTTTTTGACCTAAAGAAATGAAAATTGTAATTCTGAGAAATATAGAGTTTCAATATGATATTATTCTGATAAATGCAATATTTATTTAAATAAATGTAATTTTTTAATAAAAATTGTTAAATATTATTAATTTATTTAGAAATTATAATATTATTTAATGAAGTCCAATGTAATCTATACAATGGTCAGAATGTGGTTAATATCATAAAAGCTATATTTTTTAATAATTGAGATTTTTCGTTAAAAGTGGATGTTTTAATATTTACAAATATATATTGATAAAAAATAATCTTTTGAAATAAAAATTTTGAAATTAACTAATGCGGAATTGTTGACAATTTTCTAATATATTTGAATTTTTTGGTAAAAATTTAATACAGTGTAAAGATACAGTTTGTATTATTAAATTACAATATCTCAAAAGTGATTTAATAAATTCAATAAAATGAAACAATGACCAAATACTAATTTCACCATTAAAATAATGAGTTCTGATGTAAATTTATTAAACTAGAATTCCTCTTTCTAATCCTAAAAAACCTATATTATATTTTAAGGTTTTAAAATAAATTCATTATAAACATGGGTATCTTTTTCAATAAAAATGTATTTATTAATATTTTAGATTTTCCCCCTATTTTATTATAAAATACAATCATATTTTTTGGAAGAAATGGAAACATTTGTGTGACAGTTTGTGTTTTTTGATTATTTTTCCATATATATTCTAAAACATGTGTTTGTAATCTAATAAAGAATCCCCTAAATTTTTATATAAATACCCACCCAACCTCCCACTCTATTTCACTCAAAAAACCTATTAAGAACCATGTTCCTCTCTCTATCCATCTCTATATCTCTACCTAGGTGATCCCAATATTTTAATATTCTAGTCCCATTCTATTAGAAATTTACTCTTAATGTAAGGGATCATATCATCTTCCTTTATATTTCAAGAACGTTCTTTGAAATCATAATTTCTATTTCTAAAATATTATTTGACAATTTATTTGGAAAATCCAATTATATTTATTATTATTCCCATCTATTTAGATACCACCTTTCACTCTCATTTAACCCTCCCTTGAACTATTGTGTGCACCTTTTATGTTATCACAATTATTAAGTAGATTTTTCATGTCAATCATTTTTATTGTGAATACCCATCCCCATTTTTATATATGGTTATTCACCTAGATGTTTCAATCATACATTTATTTAGTACATCCATTTATTAAACACACATTCCTTAATCATGGGTTTAAAACTTATAAAAGTTGAACTTATAGTGTATGATATATATGAAACAAAAATTCATGTACATGATATTAAAGAGACAGGTGGCCCTGAGATTATATAACCAAAGGATGTATATGGAAATTTTTTACCTCATGAGATTCCATGTATTGTTATTCAGAGGTTATCCTAAACCCAATATATTATGATTTATTGGATTGTATCCTTTACATATACTTACGATGTCACATTTTATGTAATTTTCAGATTCCAGTGTTTCATTAATGAAATCTTCTTATATCTTGTTTCAATGTTCACATATATGATTCTCACTAATTTTTGGTCCACTTTATATTTTTCTATACTAATAGGTTTTAATTATATCACATTGTCATTTTATTATTCCCTTATTAGGCTTTATAACACTCACCATTTTTATGTACATCCCCATGTTATTTAGTGTAGTATTAAAAGCGGACAACGTGAGGAGGAGATTGTAGAACACTTTTACTGCGTGCGGTAGCAAAGATTCTAAGCTGCTCCAGGATTGTAGAAGTGGGTGTCGTCCATAGGCAATGTTTGTGGGATTTTTGGGGGTTCAAGATGGAGTCTCACAGATGTTTGGTGATGGTGGCTTGACCGCTGATGACAACGTCTTGATGTTGGGTGATGGCGCCTCGATGGTGGAAGTTTGTGATGGTGGCTTGATGAAGGTTGTCATTGATGGTGAATTGATGGTGGTGGTGGATGACAGTACCACGATGGGTGTGGGTGGCGATGTATTGCAGGGTTGGGGATGGCTTGGGTAACTTTTAGGGCTTCTGGACAAACCGTGTTTCATGGGGCCGATGGCTGGAGATCTACCTCGATGACAGAACTGGCTATGGAGGTTGTGTAGGAAGCACACCGATGGGGCTGATTTTTTGTGGTGGTGTCGACGGCAGCCCCACCTACTAGAGGTGATAGGTTCTTCTTTGTGCCTTGGGATCCTGGTGGGTGTTGAGGTAGCTGGTGACGTCGTTTGGTTATGGGGCATAGGGAGTTCTGGATCGATGCCCTGTGTAGTCGACTGGTGGACTGTTGGAGTTGTGAGTTTCTGAGGAGACACTGAATAGCACGGTTGCGGAGAAGGCTTTCTGTTTCGGTGACAGGTGTGTTTCTGGTGATGGTCGGGATGTGGTGTTCTAGGTGATGCGGGACCTCATTGAGGAGGGTAATGGATATGGGGACTTTATCCGACACTCATATGTTGATAGAGTTCCGATCTGGGCATAGGAACATTGAATTTCAGGATGTGGATGCATGGTTTTCAGGAGTTTCCAGGTTGTGACAACCTATTGAGTGAACCAATGACGATGAGGAGTGGGTCAAGGCATGCTCTTACATCAGGTTTTGGTGACTTTTTCTTCCTAGAAGGTGATATGGGACCTCAGGATACTGTCTTCACTTCTGGTTTCAACATCAGCAAGCTGGCTGTGTCGACATTGATTGGGGTGGGGCATTTTAATTTTGGATTTTTCTTGTTTAATGGTGGATATTTTTATGTATTATTGCTTTGGCAGAATAATGTTTTTGTTTTAGGTGGTGACATGTACCACATGACTTATGTTAGTTTTTTGTACTTTTATTTTCGTTAATAAATTTTTGGACCGAGTATGCTCGGATCCTAACTCTTCCTTGTATAATGGGAATTTCATTCATTTGGTATTGTTTCATGTTTGTCTTAATGTAATAAATCATGATTTAAGGTCTATAATATATATGGTTTTTCATATTTGGTATTAGAGAAAATCCTATTTATTTTTGGTAAATTGGATTATAAAACCATTGTTAAATCTTTCAGGATAGATATAATCATGGGAAAGAATCCATACAGAATTGTGAATTATAGAGTTGGTTGTATTTAGTTATCATAATCAGAATCTAAATAATAGATATGGATGTGGCACTGGAACAATTGTATATAGTTTTAATAACCTTGAAAATTTACCATTGGGAATTTACTTGATCTTCACATAGTGAAAACTGGCCTTACTCCACACCATGTGTAACACTCATAGGGGATATTTTTAAAAAAAATCATAAGGTCCTTAGGAACCATCATTATGTGAAAAAACATTCTCAAAAATTTATTTGTTAGGAAATAGTTCATAGATAACATATATTGAAACATTTAATTTCATCGTTTAAGGAATTTACTTAATTTTTTAGTTAACCACTCAATTTTTTTCCATCCCATTTCATGTTATTAATAGTTTTAAAATTATTATCAATAAATTTCCATTTATTCCAGTTAAGGGTTAGAAATAGGTGTAACTGAGTCACCATCCTATTTGATAAGTAGTGTCATGACTAAAAAATTTATATGCCCTTCACAATAAGAGTAGGTGTTGGAAAATTCATTATAATAATTTATAAATAATCACATGATTTTAATAGAAACATGAATTAGGGGAGAATATACACCCCCTATAAAATATAATTTTTCAATTGATACCTTTATATAACAAAGTCCTATGAATTCCTGTGGATATTCTAGTACATATTCACGTTGAAATGGATCAACTCCATTTAAAATATATTATTCATTATTAAATTATATACGAAAAGAATTTCATGTTGTCTATTTTTAATTTGATGGGAGAAGATGATCAATGGTGTATATTAGTCAGAATTAGGAAGAATGTGGAGGAGATCAAAGTGATGGAGAGGAAATCATTCTTGGAAATATTTCTCAATAAATATTTTCCTCAAACTCTTTGACTTGCAATGGAGAGGGATTTACTTGGCCTTAAGAATAAGAATGTTGAATACATTTGGGAGAATGATGAAATCATTATAATACCTAAATTATATGATTATAGCTTCATCATTGATCCTATAATTAAATTTGATCATTTCTTTAGTGGGATAATTATGAATCTATAAAAAAAATTTGTTGATATGAGACTTTTAATGTTATGAAAAATTTAATTGATATTCCATCAATGATGAAATAGAGATTGGTGAATCTATTGAGTCTCATAGTTTAGGAGATAGGATGTGGGTAATGGATTTTAATTCTGAGAAAGTGACATAAAAATATCATGGTAGTATGAATATCAAACATCCTAGTTGTCAAAAGTGACCACAGTAGTTTCCCGAAAATTTTCTGAAGGGGACAATGAAAATTCTTTAGGTCTAGGAAGTAACAAAACATAACTAGTGAATTCTAACAGGATAAAATTTTGTGGAAGGAAGGAATTGTCCCATCAAAACTCAACCATATATTTTATGTTTCAATAGTGTAGAACAAGGACACTATGTGAATCAATGCACTATGTTGAGGTTTGTTAATGATAATTGATAAAAAAAATCATAAAATCTTATAGGTAAATGAGGATCTTATTCTATCACATCTATTGACATGGATCATAACCGTTATGTAGTTATATGTATGGAAATTATTCATTCAAGGATGGTGAACTTAATCTATGATTCTGATCCTATGAAATCTTTTATATCATGAATTTTTATTAGAACTATTCAAACACCATATCAAAACATTGAAGCAGAGATATCAATGATCCTGGAAAATAGGAAATTTTCTGAATATCATGTATATAACCTCTCTCTTATCAATATATCTAGGATTAATATCCTAGTAAACATTTTGATACTCCCTTTAGTGAGTTTTGATCCTATTCTTTGCATGGATTGGATTTCCTAATATAGATCCAACATAAGATTCTAAGATAAGGAAATAAGTATATGTATCATGATTATTCCTATGATTCATTGTATGTGAAATGAGGATGATGAATCTCATTTGGTTTCATCATATCATGAATGGAAATTATTTCCTCATTAGTAACTATATCTAGATCAAATGATTGAGAATACGAAAAAACCATCCTTGATGACATTCACAATGTAAGGGAACATGTTGATGTGTTTCTTGAGGAATTGTAAGGTCTTAAACTAATCCCTGGAATTATGTTCTCAATAGATAATATATTAATAACTTTTCAAATAGAAAATACTCAATATAGATTAAACACTATTGAAATTGATGGAGTGATGATGAAACTATAAAAGAATCTAGATAAAGGGTCTATACACTAAAGTGATCACTATGGGTTACATTGGTCCCCTTCGATGAGATGAAAGATGGACCAATGAACCTCTATATTGATTATTGTGTACTAAAAAAGATCATGATTTAGAATAGGTATCATACTCCATATTTTGATGAAATGTTCAGTCATCTATATGAGATTAAAATTTCTCCACGGTGGTTCACAAGTTTCGATATTATCAGGTAATGTTGAATAAATGGTTATCCACATAATTGTTTTTTATATGTTACTGGTACTATGAGTTCATAGTGATTCCATTTAGACTCACTAATTCTCCATATATCTTCATGGACATAATTAATAGATTATTTAGTGATTACTTCAATAAATTTGTTATAGTACTTATAGTATATATTCATATATACTATAAAATCATTGAGTAACATGAGGATAGTTTCAATGTTTTATTAAATATATTACAAAAGGAAAAGATATAAATCATGTGTAGTAAATTTGTGTTTTGGATGGAGGAAGTAACCCTGATGGGGAATATTATCACTAGTAAGTAAATATGGGTAATTAAAAAACAAATTAAATTGAAGGATATCCCCAACCAAAATATGTGATGTAGGTATGTTGTTTCCATTGAGTATTTGTGTACTATAATTTATTTGTGATAAACCTATCGTGATTTGAAATCCTACAATGTAAGATAACTTAGAAGTTTGTGATGTATATTGGGATGGATGAATAAGAGGAATGATTTGAACAGTAATAAATAGGCTAATCATAGAATCATTTTTTTATTACCCACTGGTGAGGATAGATAATTTATCTATTGTGATTCATGAAAAATAAGTCCCTAGTTGCATGCTCATGATTAATGAAAAAGTGATAGAATATTCCTCCTTCCAATTAATTATTCATGTGTAAAATTTCCCAATTCATGATATATAATTTTCTATAGTGATATTAACATAAAATATTTTTGAAACATTATATCTATAAAGAGAAGTTTGGAATTTATGATAAATTTAAAATCCTCTAGTAAATATGCACACAACATAAGATCAATATGTTCCAATAAAGCTGGTTAGAGGTTATCGAGGATTATGATTCCTCAATCTATTTCCATCATAGAAATTAAAAATAGTGGTAGATTGTATGAGTAGAAATGATCCCATAGTCATATCCATGATGAGGAAAAAAGGGAAGTAGTCATATTAGAGATGCATAGGATGTGAATGAGAATCATAAAAGTAATCTTATCATACCGTTCTCAATTAACTACTCAACCAAACATTTTGGAGAGGATCGTGTAGGCCAACAAAGATTATGAGGAGCTATAGAAAATGGTAGCTAATATTCTTAAGTTCAACATTTTTAAAGGTCGATTTATACATTTTGAAACCTGGATATATGTCCCAGAAAAACAAAATATGATGTGAGAACTTCAAGATGATTTGAATATGTCATCCTTTTTTATTCATCCAAGAAGCACTAAGATATACATATATGTCAATGAAATATTTTGGTGGAATAACATGAAGAGTGAGATTTCATAATATGTATCTCAATTATTGGTATACAAACAAGTTAATATTAAATGAATGAAATCTAAAGGCGTGATGAAAATATTTCCCATACCTTAATAAAGGAGTGTAAACATATACATGGAATTATTCATAGGACTCCAAAATAAATATAATGGAAACAATTCCATTCATGTGGTAGTCAACCACCTTAAAAATTCACTGCATTTCATTTCAATAACTAAAAACTTATCTCTTGACCAACTCTCAAATATATACATAATGAAAGCGGTAAGAAAACATGTACTTATAATCTCCATTATATCTGATCAAGATTTTAGGAGCATATCATAGTTCAAGAGAAGTTTCCAACATGTTTAAGATACAACGATATGGTTTAGTAACACTTAACACCCTTACACAGAATGGAAATGAAATAACAATTCGAACTCTATAATATATTTCCATGGATTTTGGGATCAACATATTTTCCATGTGAATTATTAATATAACAACATTTCCAAATATATAATTCTAATAGAATCTCATGAGGCCCTATATGGTAAGAGGTGTTAGACTGCAATTTGATTGGGTAAAGTTATACCGAGGAATCTTATTGGACTGAATCTTAAACAAGAGATAATTGATATGATTGAAAACATTCATTATCATATGAAATCTACCCAAAGACGATAGAAAAGGTTTGTAGATAATTGTTGATGATACATGAGTATTAATGTTAGAGAAATGATTTTCCTTAATATATCACCATAGATGAAATTCAAGATCTATGAGAATAATAGAAAGCTCAGTCTTAGATACATAATCTCATTTTAGATATTTGAACACATGGGACTTATGGTCTATCAAATATCACTCCAACCTATCATTTCCCAATTACATGATGTTTTACAAGTATACCTCATGAAAAAGTATACACCATGACCCTCACGTGTGCTGAATCTAAAGCTAGTACCCATTGGGAATAATCATTCATATAAGGAGTAGGTAGTGAAGAATGTACATTATAGATATAATGTTCCCTGAACCAAAAAACTCACCTAGTCAATGTTTCACAGTGAAACCAACTCCTTATGGAAGAAACAAGTAAATAAGAATAGGTTATGAAAAAGAAGTACCTTAATCTATTTTAGTGTAAAAAAATAAATTTCAATGGTGAAGTTTTTTAATCTGATAAGAATATAATGATCTGATCATTCATTGATGAATTTTTATTTTGTATAAAATAATTCATTATTATGTAACATAGTTATTGAAAAAACATGGATTACTTTTTTTATTTTGGACTAATATAACCTGTTATATTTAAAATAACACTAGGAATCTTAACCATTACTAATATATCCTTTTTACAATGACTGTTATTATTAATATGTATCAATAGATTTGATATTTTCAAATTGATAAAGATGGAAATTATGATAATCCCAACCTGTAGGATCTTACCCCATTAAGACCATCTACTAGAGCTTATAAGGTACGTGGGATCCATGGGATTTTCTAGGACAAATTCCATGCTTAGAATCAATAAATAATGATTAGATGAAACTTATTATGGGAGAAATTAATTATTTTCAAAATCACATCCAAAACTAATATCACAAAACCACCCCATGAAACCACCACCATTGTAAAACTTTTACATAGGGTGAACACCGGTCTAATTATGGGAATTTTTATCTATACCACAGTCATATGATTTTTTATAGTTTTTAATAAAATAAAAATTATATTTATCCTTTTTTATTATTAATTTATATATGTTCAGGTAATGAGTTTGGTAAAAAATTTATTTTCACACGAATAAATAAAAAATATATTTTTAGAAAATATATTGTTTAAATTAATAATATCTTTTGATGAAATATATCGTTTTTTATGGAAATGACATTTTAATAAAATAATATTAATATTTAGAAATTGTTTTAATGTAAATGGAAATATAATTTAATATCGCCCAACGTAATTTTCAGAAGTGTACAAAAATGGTTAATATCCAAAATATAATTTTTTCCAAAAAATTGAGAATTCTAATTTAAATTTAAAAATATTAAAAATATTAGAAATATTAAAAGAAACAAAATTTTTGAAATCATCACACTGATATTATCCAATGTTAAATTTTTCATAATTTTACAATATATATTATTTTTTGAGTAAAAATTAAATACAATGTAAATATACAATCTATGTGTTGAAATCATAATAGCCCAAAAGGGGTGTGATATATTCTATAAAATGTGTCTATAAACATATATATATATATATATATATATATATATATTCGAACATTATATTAACTAATTTTTTGTTGAACTATTTTAATTTTATAATCCTTTATTGAATCCTTCAAACCTATTTTATATTTTAAGATATTAAAATCAATTCTTTACAAACATGACTGTGTCTAAAATATCCCAATGTATCATTTTAATATTTTAATTTCATAGACTTATAAAATATTTAAAACTAATAATATTAAATATAAATCATTGGAAAACCCACATTATGGTTTTTGTTTTTGATTATTTTTTCATATAGAGTACTAAATATATGTTTGAAATTATTAACGAAAGCCCTAGTATTTTTCTATAAATACCCACCCAACCTCCCACTCCTCTTCACTAAAACTAATTGATGATATTTTTCCTCTCCCTATAACTCTATAAATGACTCCAAGGTGTTCAAAGTCACTAAATAATCTCCTAAAAATACATAAGAATATCCCTCTAAAGGTAATGTACTCTAACCTATTTCCTTTTATTTTTAAAACATTCTTTGTACTAATCCATTTAATTTCCAATTTTTCATTTTAATATTGTGTCATTACACAACCCATTTCTATCCTTATTATTTCCAATTAATGAGATACCACATGTATCTCTCATTAAACCCTCCTTTGAATTTTTAAATTCACCTATTATGCTACCGAAATTGTCATGTGGTATTTCTATTCCAAACATTTTTATACTGAATATCCTACTGCATTTCACTAAAGGGTATTCACTAAGATAAGCATATCATTCATTTATCGGGGACTTACATTTATATAATCCAAAAATCTTAATCATATACTATAACTGATTAATGTAACCCTTATGTTGTATGATCTATGTCGCACAAAAATGCTTGCATATGATATGAAAGTGATGAATGGGCCTGGAATTATATAGACCTCAAATGAAATGGTTATTGTTTTTATCTCATGATATTCAGTGTATATTTTAAGGGAGGTTATCTTAAGAAATTTATTTTCTTATTTCAAGGTTCATATACTTTAATTATGCTTATGATGTCATGTTTTATATTGTTTTCACATTCCTATAGTTCCTTGATGTGATCGTCTTATATATTGACTTGGTCTTCATGTTTATGATTATCAAAACATTTCTTTCACCTTCATATAATTATTAACAAAAATATAGTAATATTATCAAGTTATTCTTTGATTATTCCCTTAGTAGGATTTATATATCACGTCTTTATTAAGCACATCCCCAAGTTATCCAATAAAGTTCAAGAAGATTGGTGGAGTATGATGGAATCGTAAAGAGTTTTAAATAATTTCACTGTACCAAATTTCATTTTATATTATATGTTTAGAATTAAACAAATATAGGGGAACTTTTTATATTTCTGGATTGTATGATCTATGTCTATATGTAATAAATCATGATTTAAGGTTTATAAAATATATGTCTTCTTACTTTGGTTATTTTTTCCTTTGTGAAAACAATTATTCTAAAAATATATGTGAGCTCTAGGGATTTAGATACTTGATATGATTTCATGATAACCATGTATAGTTGGACTCTTTGATTATAAATGGGCTAGATCCCTAGAATTATTTTAAGGAGGATTGATTTTTTGGATGAGACATTGGATGGCTACAAAGCTAAACTGATGTTCGGTATCAATAATAGGGGGATGGATTGATATTATTCACAACATTTTTAGACACTGATGCAGATGGGATGAATTGGGGGATGAGCTCAGTGTTCTAGGATTACATGTTTCATGATTCTTACTTCATCTATATATGTTCATATTATAGTTATATGATTATTATCTAACTGTGATACACTATTTTTTACTGTTATTGTAGACCTCATATTTTAAATGGTATATTAGTCTTTTTCCGAGAATTAATGAATGATTATGAATTGATAATTAAACTAATAAATTAATGATGTTGGTTCATGGGTTCAATATAGTATGATAACATAATTGAGAATACATGAAAAAAAATACATGAGTATTCAGAACATTCTTTAGAGTATTAGAGTATTAAACCTTGAAAAATTCTTATGTAATATATTAATTAATGAATGTTGAATTATTAAACATGTAATATTTTTTTTCTTATATGATACTTATTCGTTACAAGAGTTAGTTGGGAGTAATGTGTGATTATTAGGGTAGACGTGTCAATGGTTGGGTAGTTTCACATAGTGTGGTTTTCTGAGTGATATTTCTTATTTAATATGCTTCACCACCAACATCATTGGGGAAATATATATCCAAATATTATTGAGGGTGATATCTATAACTTCCAAGGTAGCAAGGGAACAGATGGATAAATTATCCCTCTCCCCCACTCTCCCTCTAGATTTTGTTGGGAAAGGGTATCACAGAGTAATGATTCTTATGGTTTTGGGTATGTTATTGTCAGGTATTTTATGACTCGCAAATTACAATTCATTAATATGGGGGTTATATTATATTAACTTCCAAGACATATTTTATCTGAATGTGGTGGTATTTACTCACCATGAGATTAGATGTGTGGCTTGTGATGGCATGAGGTATATTAACATAGATTGTACTAGTTTATAGGATTACACATTGTTACTAATTTTATATGAATATGATGAGATATTTTGGGTTTCAAAAAATGATTTAATGTCAATAATACTTTTGCATGATATGCATGACAACTTATAAGAGGGATTAACATGTGATGTGATCTTTTATTGTATTATAGCATCAAACTAGTGAGGAAGTGGTAGTGTGAAACCAACAATATATATATATATATATTAAATAATTATTGTCTTACTTCTCAGTGTTACTTAGTGAGTGAGCCACAATGAGTATTGGTAACTAGTAATACTTTTTTAGGTGATGCATTTTTTTCAATTGATTATTCACTAGGATTTTGTGTTGTTAGATCACACTTTTTATGAGAGGTTTTCAGAAGGATCAAATTAATTATATATTTTATGTTCACACTAAAAATATATACACTATTTTTTAGGCCATTAGGATCAGTTTGGTGCTTGATTAAGTGATTGGTATAGTTGGTATCTATTATCTTGAGTATTTTCTCTAGATCTATTTTAGATTTATGGTTTCTAACAAGAATTTTACTTTTTGTACATATAGTTTTCTTTTACGTTGAATCAGTTTATGTGTGGTGTTATATGTATTGGTATTTCATATTTTATTATGCATAGTGTTGTTTTGTGGTACTTCACCTCTTTTATCACAATCTATAAAAATATATCGGGGTAATATCTTCCCTATGTCGAATTTATATTCCATCATTTCTAGTCACCAACCAATGGCCTATAGTTAGTAGGCCTCAACCAGCATTATCAATATATTTCCATTTCTTTCTCTAAATATTTTCCTATAGAAGGAGGGGGACAAGAAAAATTTTTATTCAATATGATGGATATGATATTGGATGAATATTGGATTTAGGAATTGTTGAGGATGATTTTTAGGGAAAAATATTAGTTGTTATTATCACATGATGTAAATGAGGGATATGAGCTACGATACTATATTTTATGGCTACCTATGATATGATGTAAGAAACTTCATTATAATAAAACATTATAATATTAATGATGTTTCTTTTATGGTAGTTACAAAGTTGATGATAATATTTCATGATGTTTTGATACTACGATTCAATTAGTTAAAAAAATGGGAAAATTGATTTAAACTAATTTTTAAATAAATAACCTTAAAATGTTTTTTGATAACTTTTATCAGGTTTTCTAATTTTGGTTCTTATGAAAATAATGGAACTAGGTTGACTCCCCTAACAGGTTCTCATATAATACATATAGTATGATGTTCCAATTGATCTATGTATATTAAAGGTCATCACTGATGAAACTTGGAATAAGACATTAGTGTCATGTTCTGCAAAAGTATAAGGTAGAAATCTATATGTACGCTTAATCGACACTATTATTTTTAATTTTCAAAAGGGTATGAAGTTAAATGTTATATTATATATCCATTATCATAATTATTTATTAATATAATATATATTCATTATTTCCATCTTTAGAACCATCTATGTGATGTTCTGATATATAACTAATCACACTGGTATGTGAAGACGGTATGCCATATGAATGCAAGATAAATTTTATTATTTTTTGTAAAAGAATGAATTAGAATGTTTATTTACATTACATAAAGGGATTTATATCATATATATCATTTTATTTCATTTTTTCCATCGTTGTGATCAACTATTAGAGGCATTGATGAAAAACGAAACACATCAATTTTGTGATAAGGTATATCAAAATCATGCATGAAGGATGTTTTAATATTCCATCACTTTAATACATAGATGTAATGGGTTTTAACATAATAATAATGCAATTTAGCTAAAATTGATATTCTTATGTTATTATATCACAATTTTCGGAGTGGTTTGGAGGAGGTAAAAGCAGAAAAAACACTTAGTTATGAACTATAGCTAATAATTGGAAAAGTTTCTTATGTGTATACATAAATACTTCATATTTTGGTATTTCAATTAATCTAGGACATCTAGTTAATTTGGAGGGATTTTAATAAAGGTAATTGGATGGGAATTTCTAAGATAATAGGATATTGGGTCGTGTAGAAGGGGTGAGAGGTGGTATCCTTTTATAAATGTGGGAGGGGACACTCTTGTATTTTTATTCCAAATATTAAAATATTTTAATGTGTTAATCATGAAAAATAATTCTAAAATGAAATTTTTTATCTCCTTTTAGTTTTATCCCTTTGGCTAATTTTAACTCATACCATAGTAAATGGGTTTTTTAATAATGTTACTATAATAAACAAAAATGAAACTGGCCTCATTAAAAAATTTATATGTTTTTGTTTTAAATGTAGATTAAAATGTATCGAATTTTATTTTTTATAACTAGAAGATATTAATTTTAATATTTTTTAGGAAATGCACCAGGAATGGTTTTTATAAATATATTTATTTTAAGCTTAAAATATTTATAGAATAATTTTGTACAATGTTGATTATAATGGGATTAATACAGTTTTTTTAAATAAAATGAGGCTAATTTTTCATTTAAAAAATCAAAACTAAAATGTACCTTGTAAATAATTGATTAAATAAATAGAAATAATGATAATATCTATTTGAAGAAATAATAATTTAGATGTCCCAAATGTTAAGCCTATATTTATATATTAAAAATTATATTTTTATATAAATTATGTTAGTTATTTAATATATATTATATCTATAAATATGATTTTATATACTTTTATGTTATAGGTATATAATTATATTATCAGAAAACTTATCATTCTTGTAAAAAATTGATATTTTCACCATTCATTAATAAATAAATTATTTATGATCAATATAAAAGTTTCATATTAATCCTATTATGACATAAAAATTCCAAAAATGATATTTATTTTTTAAAATAGATTTGTAAAAAATGGTAGATATTAATTATATTATTCGTATAGAAAATGAAATAAAACCAATTTTTGAAGAAAATTTATTTTGAATAATAAAATTATTATGATGAAAATTTTGTACTTATTCTTTTTTTATTAAAAGATTAATTTTTATTAAATAAAAACTTTATATAGTATTCATAATTATATTTTTGGTATTCATACCCATCAACCCTACATGTAGGTTATAAAAACCATATTTAAATAATAATATTCATATGTTTTATCAAAACCCTATTTAAGATCATTATTATATGTTGAGAAATATATCTATATTATAATTCCTTTAAAAAATATATTTTTGGGGTTTCTGTCAAATACTCTAAAATATTTACTAAATAATAAAACCCTTTACAATTAATAGAACTCATCTCTTTTAATCCGAATTTACAGGAGGATCAATACCTAGATTCAGGTGATATAGGTTACGATGCGAAAGAAGATTCTTAATCAAATAATTTGGAGATAAAAGTCTTAACCCCATACATTATAAAAATATTTTAGTATCAAAATATGTATCCCTAAAATTATCTATATTCCCAAGCTCATATGAATGTACGTTTTGTTGTTATTGTTATGATAAATAGTCTATTTAACTAGGTTGATTGGGAATCCTTCCATGTCCTGAAGACCGAGAGGGTGAAAGGACTAGATTAATTGGACCAAAGTCGTAGTATCATAAAGAATAATATATTATTGATCCTTTTGACAATCCTAATGTAAATCCTTGCAAACTCATTGAATTTGAAACTGTGCCACTATTTCTATCAACTAGATCAATGCCCTGTAAAATCATTTTCTACTACAAGTGATCGGTCTCACCCCTACTACACCCTCAATGGACTACCCACATTCAGACTAACCATACCAAAACTATTCATAGTCCATATGATCTTCCCACATATCCAGTGTCTATTTCTCAACATATTGGTCCAAATTTATATATTATGTTATAGTGGTAACTCCTTGTTCTTTAAGTTTATATTTATACTCTCAAAAAAATATTATATCTTATCTTGAAATTATTTATGGGACTTTATTATTGATAAAAAAACTACATGGAATGTAGTAAACAAACTAGAAAATATTGAATATGAATTTAACTCCCTAAAACCATTTAGAGAAAAACATATCTATTTAACTTAATTATAAAATGATGTGTATTAGGATTTTCAAAACAGTGTATACTGTATATAGAATTTAGTATATTACTCAGTAAAAACAAATATACTTGTAATAGATAGTTTATCACATTTTATGTGTGGTTTCCCCCCATCATGGATGGAGGTTGGACCCTTGGGAGGTTTTCTTAATGATATATTAAGGGAGAATCCCATGGGTATTTTTCGAGCACTATACTTGAAATGGATTATTGTGGTCTAGTATTTTTCTTATTGTTGAAATGAGATTCCAAAAAAATAATTAGGTTATATTTACAAACTAATTAATAAAAGTTATTTCCTATTTACATAAATATAAATTTTGGTGGGTTTTTTTCAAGAAGTAAAATTCAAAAATGGAATCAATCAAAGAGACCCAATAGTAATCCTTATAATAAATACGTTAATGTCTAAATGATTAGTAAATAATAAAAGAGAAATAAAAATGTTAAAAAAAATAATTTCATACTTTGATTCACCAACCCACCCCCAGGGTTCCTTGGTATGAACCCATAAAAATATCAATTTAACCTTTGGAGCAACCTTTATTTATTAAGGTGAACATTAACATCATATCAAATGCTTTTTTATGTATATATTTGAGAGTTTATAAACTCTATAACCAATCTCTTTCATTATTATCTCTCTTTATATTACCTATGGAGATTCTAGAATTATATATAATGAGGGAGGTCAGGATAAATAAATCCACGATTTATACAAATATGGATTTCATAATGTGGTAAGAACCCAATGTTTATTTCTTAGTATACATTCCATACTGACCACTTCTATCTTATTATCTTGGTCTCTTAAAATGAATCATTATTTCAGTAATTTTTTTTCACTTGTGATCTCCCATCAATGATTTAAAAATTGTCAATTGATAAAAACATTATGATTTCGGGGCTACAAATAATCTAGTAGTTCTGTTTTTTTTTTAATTTTATTATATCCTTTTTGAAACATTGATACATGAATTTAGCTGTCTGAAATATTATTTATTCCATGCATGTGGAAGTATTTTTTTGTTTATGTACATTTTCACACACATTATTTCTCTTAATTATTTATTTGTAATGTTTTTAATTATATTAATTCAACTATTATAAATATTGACATATTGGTTTAAACAACCAAGTCATAAACAATATTAGTATTTTTTCCATTTATCAATTTTAATGGTATACAAGATACCAAGTTTATAATAACTGTTTATACTCAAAATGTTTATAAATTCATAATCCAAAAATTAAATCTATTTAATCTTATTTAATAGTATTTTATTTTTGTGTTGGTTGGTAATCATCATTATCGTCGCCATTTTTATCCTCAATATAAAAAGTTATTTCTTATAGTCATTATAAATATGAATTAATTTCAATTATGTATTCAAAAAGAATAAACTATAAATATTAGTCCATGAGACGAACTAAAAATAATAATAATACGGTACAATGAGATCATTTTTTATATTTTTTATTTAAAATAATCAAAGAATAATACCCTCGTTTCCTTAGTAAAACATTTTAGTGATAATAATATATCATAAATAAGTATTTATTTAAAATTATATCTAAAATTTTATTTTATTTTTATGGATCAGAATTTGATATATTCGATACACTATTATTTAAAATAGTCATCAGAATACATAACCTCTATAAAAAACAATTAAAATACATGGATGATATTAACTATAAAACAGTTAATATTTTTTATCATATTATTCATAATGATTTTCAATGTACCTTTTTTTATCTTAAATAAATTAATGTAGTGGATTAAGGTCATTAAATAAATAATTTCATAAAAAATTATTAGTGATAATTATAATCCACCACACAAATAAAACAAAAGAAAATACATATATAGATATTATCATAAAAATTTAATAAAACCTAACATAAATATATTGAAATGATAAAATTCTTACAGAATTAGAATAAAAACGTTGATTAAAACATAAATTATATATATGGGTGATAACAATTACTATCATTAGAAAGAGGATAATCATATTTTTAGCATGAATAGAACATGCATTAAAAAATACTCTATAAAACATATTGAAACAGATTAAAAATAAATAAATAACTATAAATATTGGTAATTATCTTAATAATATTCAAAAATTAAAAAATCATGTGTAAAACTTTAAAACATTTAATATGATAATTATTATGTTATTTTCATGTATTATATCAAAATTTATATTTATCATCATCTTTATCACCTTATCCATCTCTATTAATTTTCATGTTATATATATTCTCAAAATTAATAATTGTTTTAATATCATTAATAAAAAATCATACATATCATTATAATGGGGTAAACCGTCCTCAGGAGGTTCTAGAGCATCCACACATCATGGTATTTATATCCATAAACCATGTGGATGGAAATTTCCACCTCAAACATTTAAACATGTGAATATTACTTTAGATTTTATTATTCATGATATTTTCCAATCCTCTCAATTATCACCTGATGATATTCCAATGTCTATTAATACAAGTAAACATAAAAGGTTTATGAACATACCTAAATTATTTATGAAGTAGATGATGATTAAATAATTATAATATCTTAAAAACAATTCACTTTTAGTCATGAAATGGCCACAATCATCTAAATTTTCATAGTTTTAGACACCCTATTCCATATATCATCATCAATTCATTAATACCCTTTTCATTAATTCCAATCAAAATATCTATGACCCTGGTGACATCTTGACTCTCCCATACATGAGATGAATATATAAAATTCCTTCCACTTATAAATGGTTATTAATAAAAATTATAAAAATAATGTCTCTCTAAATGATATTTGAGCTGAAATATTATGTTCCTGGTCCCTAGAAACCTATCATGTAGTTCAATCACTATTTTCCCCTTATATACCTCTAATTTAATAGAAAAAGGATCTCTACCTCCATTTGTGTAAATAAAATTTTCATTTTTTGTTGAAAATGTATTAAAATTAATAAATAAGTACCTGAAATCAAGAATGATACTTACCATAAGTTAATGATGTTTTCTATAATTATGAATCTTATGTTTTCGATTAATATACTAAATGACTTGACAATGGCTACCTATTTATGATTTATTCATGATATACTTTATTAACTTGTATGTTCACATAAATCCCATTATTGGGAGGAAATATAATTAGGTTGAAAATTCATAAATTATTTATTAAATTTTTTTCAGTAATTACCATTTAATAGTTTTCCTCTCAATGTTGTACAAAAACAAACATATGTTATCACACATGAAAACCTCTAATCTATCCTTATAAGAGGGTCTATTTGACTCTTAAATATAATAAAAATGTCCCATAATTAATAAAAATATATATATTATAATAAATAAATATAAATAAAAATATATATTATAGGAAAAATTATAACAACCTAATATTTTAGAATATATTTTATTTCAATAATACTATGGTTTATGGTGTCTACCATAAAAAACACTAAGCCAAAACAAGCACTATAATACAATAGAAATATTATTATTTAAATATTCTCATTGTAACCAATTCATTGGTTTGGAAGGTATCAATAGGAATGAACATATTATAAAATAAATGAATAATTTTATTTCATAATAAAATGAAAAATCAATTATCAAATTTTTAAACAATATTTCTAAATTGATTATAAAATCAATTTATAGTGAAATAATTATTTTCCACAAAAAAGTTTTTATATGTGTCATGTATTTTCATCTTAATTGATTATGTTACTCAATAATGCTAACTGATCTGAATGTAATAAGAATATTATATATCCAATATAATTAATTTAAATTCTTTTCATTTGGGTTATTAGGGATGGAATAAGAAAGACATTATTTTGTGTTTCAAAAATACATTTTCCTCGAAAATGGTTATTATTGAATTTTTTTGTGGACATTTAAAATATTTTATTCTATATGGTGAAATTTTATTTCAAACTATGGTCTTAATTTTTCTAATCATTCTTTTAATACATTATTTGGATGAATTTTTTTATATTTTTCTAAGATATTTCATTTCAGTTTGACTAGTTAAAATACTTTTTTTTTAAATTATATCCAATTTCTTAACATTATTTTGATTTAATAATTAATTAATAAATTAAAAAAAGTTTATAATGAATACATGTTTGTTTTAGGATTCAAAAAATATATATTTAATTTTGGAACCCAAGCTTGATTTTTTATAAAATAAGTTATATTTTTTTTAAAATTAAAAACTATCATTGAATCTATGGTTTTAATTCTTTCATTAGAAGGTTCCATTAGGATATCTCATAATATTAATTTCCAAACTAATTTTTTTTTTTATTAATAAAAAAAATATGCACGAATCAACTTTATATTATATTTCATGTTTAATGTACTTTTATACTTAAATCAGTTAATTTTCTAAAACATTATTCTTCATGCATATTCACACTTATGGTACAAGTAATTTCAACCACTTATAAAAATTGAATCTTAAAAATTTGATTCCATATTTAAGAAATTTATGGTCAATATTTTAAATTAGTTCGATTTCATTTTTCATTATTTTGAAGAGTCGCCAAGGTAAATATTTTTCCCCATTGTAAAGGGTAAATATAGTAAATTAATGTACAAAATAATGTGGTAATTCATCAAAAATACATACAACACATTCCATTATTTTATTGGATTAGTCTATCTTGATAATCTTCATTCAATATTTGAAGACAAGAATGTTAGTGACATTTTTATTTGATAATGGCCTATATATTATTTTATTTAAATAACAAATAAAAAACCTTTGTGTCATTATTTTTATTGTTTTAAAATATTTCACTAGGAAAGAAAAAAGTCAATATTAGTAATAAATATTTACATATAAGATTTAAAAAATTAAGAGAGGATTTTATATTTAGTTTTTATTAATGGTATAATTTCCATAAAACATTATGCAACACATACATAGTGTTTCTGTAAGAAGTAGAAAAATCAAGGTATATGAATTAAAAAAAAATTAATGTAATAATACCGAGAAGAAATAGGAAATTCTATAAATTTAAATGGAAATTATCAAGATGAAAAATGGTAAATGTTTTTACATGAAAAGTTAATTTTTATTTTGATGTCTCCAAAGTCAAATTGAATTCATATTCCCATAGTTGACATTAATGATATTTTATAATGAACAATATTTTATTAGATGATTTAATACCACATAATATTGTAAAGGACATGTGATGTATGAAATGGTCAACAATTTCATTCGTTTACCATTTATGAGTAACTTTCTACTTTATATGTAAATTTATAACCCTTAAGGATTGAAGTTGTTTTACTACTTGTAATGTTAAATGGATAATAAGGGGATTAAACGGAAAGATAAAGTATAAAATGAAACATATACACGTATAGAATTTATTGGTTGTAGTTATTTAAATTACATAATGTTCATCCATCAAAATTATGGTTATTGGGTTTTAATTGAGATTATTATTAAATTTAAATTTTTTTAATGTTCTTAATTTTTCCATGTATATCACTCTCATCACAAATAAAAGGGAGCATTCCCTCTAATATTATTCACGCCTTCTATGAAATATTGTCCATCCAAGCCCCAAATTGATCCACAATATCCCTCCCCACATCATATTGAGTTGGTTATTTTAAAAATAGAAAACCTAGAAGGATTAAGGTGAAAAGAGATGGTTTTTTCCTCGGAAGATAATCTAAAAAAGGAATGAAGCTAGGGATATATTATAGTAATGGATAGATCATCCAAATTAACATTTATTGATACACATTTCACGTTCACTACATTTTACATTTTATGTAGTGTACATACTTCCATATATTTGAATTGTTTTATTTATTTAATAAAATTCATGTTATTTAAATATTATTTCCAATTTATATCATTTATTATTCTTTGAAAATAGTTACTGAATTAATATTTTATATTCCATTAAAAAATTAAATTTTTTAAACACCATTTACTCTATATCTATGTTCATTTAAAAGTAAAAACAATTTATTATTTATAGTTAAAAATTATGTTAACATTTATTTTTATCTACATTTTACATTATTTACATTGGTTTAAAACAAGAAGGTTTTTAACATTTTCCATACGGTTTACTTCTGACACTTTTTAGAAAAGTGAAAAAATAATTTTTAAATGATTAAGGCATGGGAATACGATCCCTCTACCATTTACATTATTTATTTTAAATCTTACATTTCAATTTTTCATGGTTTTATTATTTAAATTCAATTACCATTGTATTGGAGATTTTTGTCAATTTTTAGGGTTTTCAAAATTCAAGGTGTATTTATCTCATATTTTTTTAAAATCAAATGTGATTATCTTATGAGATAAAATAATATTTTCAAGGGTTATATGATGAAAAATTGGAATCATATAAATATTTTTTTCATGATAATATACTGGATAATTATAAATTTTAATGTGTGAGCTATATATAACTCATGAAGATGTGTGGTCCTGATATATCTCTTCAATGCATTAGTTAATGATTAGTCCATAAAGGTGAAAAATAAGATATATTTCGAGGTTTTCTACTCATATAAAATTAATTTGGACTTAGTTATTTCCAGCCTAATTTAAACAATTGTTCTGGGTTCATACATTATTGTCCCTTCCATTGGGAGTTTTCGGTGTTTGAGGCACCCATAGGAGGTTCTAATGAGTTTAGAAGAAAAATGGGGGAAACTATTGGAGGAAATTACATCAACATTAGCTTTAAAAATAGAGTAATAAGATAAATAGTATTCTATTTTCTACTTCATGGTTGATACTGAATTTGGTGAAGGAGAATTTGGGAGGAAAATTGGGAACATCATTTTGATGGGTGGTTGAGGTGTTGTGGGAGGCATAACAATTGTGGTGTTTGGGGCTTATTACATTTTTTTGGTGGTTTTGGAATAATTTTTTTGGTTCCAACATATCCCCTAATCACATTTTTTGTATATAAAATATGGATATAACCATGGATGATATAAATGGAATGACTGGGTGAGATAAAACATGGTACATTATTCTTTACCATGGTTCCCCCTGTGTAAGGTAGTAATACGACATTTCCATGGGGGATTTTTTATGGTCTTTAAAAATATAATATGCTTTTAAATAACATTACCAACAAAAAGACTCCACTTTCACTCATTCCTAATCAAATACCATGTACCCCATAATGGTTTTTATGGTATATAAAACAATTCCTAGAGGGACTAATCCACAATTTTGTTATATCAATCTATGGTGGTCCGAGGTAAGTTAACCACTCTTTTCTTGTAGTTTCTCTCTGTTAATTCTTTTTTCCCTCCGATTTTAAATTTCCATGATTTTGAGTATAAAATACCTTGTTATAATGGAATTTTCCATGTCATTGTTTTGTGTGTTCATGGAATGACGCCCTCGACATATCATAGTTCTATTGCGGGAGTGGTGATTGAATATCTACAGTTTTGATCTATTATCATGTAACTAAGGTCAATGATTTTGATGTAGGGTATTCCATTCATCACATTTATTTTATCTACAATAATATTTTGACCATAGTTTATCCTTTTGGTTGGAAATTGAATTAATATAATAATGATTAAACTGGATTAAATAATGATGTTGTTAATTTTTGGTGATAACATGATTAATATTGAAATAACGATGTGCATATTGATTTTATAGATAGTGTGATATCTATACTAGATATGTTTATCATGTTAAAATTTATGAAATAAAAAAATGGAATTTAAATCCAAAATAATGTTTTTGGTATAAATAGTTTAAATAGAGGGATTTTTAATAATTTTGTGTTTCTTGTAACTTGATGATAACCAAATTGGTAAAAACCACATGTTCAATTGAATATTTATTTCCACATATTAATGCAATTAACTAAATAAAATGATGTTGTAATTTTTTTGTGTGAATATAATTAACAATATATTAATTGTGAACTATTTTCCACATAGTTTTATGAAATAGAAATAAATGCATGCAGGAATGAAAAAAGAATGGAAGTTTGGTATAACTGATTACATATGTCTCATATAGTTTGAACTATTTATAATTAGTCAGTTAATTAAATATTTTATAAAAACTAGTTGAACAGATAAAGATAAATCTCTAAGCTGGAGAGATAATTGTTGTTTATAAATTCTGGATGCATTGTGTTGGGATCTGTGAGACCCAATTTGCATGTAAATGTTGAATAACTTGTTTTTAGTGACTTGATTACCCTATTGAATATTATATTTTGATTTTCACCATATGTGTTCACAAGATATCATCTTGAGATGTGATATTATCCTAGAATTTCCAATCCTAGGATAGATGGTGAGACATGTATAGGGAATCCCAAGGATGTGACAACATTTGAAGCATGAAATAGTGACACTCATGAGAATATGCACGAGGGTTTCGTGGATGACACTAATATTATTGAATTTATTGGATCTGATCATAAATGTTTTGAATACTTAGATTTTGGATACGAGCTTGTTGAATCTATTTAATGGTCAGATGGTTGGGTTTCCTGTTAATATTCATTCATTTCCCCAGCAGTTATGGCAGTTGGATGTAATTAGTTAAGCATCGCTATCGTGTAAGAACATGTTGTATCATATAGTACATGAAATTGTGGAATGATACTATAACTTTTTAATAAATAACATAACCCATGGTGTTGGTTTTACTAAAATAAAAATTAAATGATATTGATAATCTATCGAATTGGTTTGGATTATGCATAAAGGGAATAGACATTGCATGATGGTGAATAAAATGTAATTAGAATAATGTAAATAAATGTATTGTGAATTTATTAAGATAAAGTAAATTGTTAAAAAACGATATGTATATCCATTAAATACTTATGTGATTGTAGGATACCTTGTCCAAAATAGTATAATTTGAGTCTTTGGGTGATGATAGTTTTAGTGGAGCTTTGGACATGGTTATACCCATAGTGTAGTTGAGAGTTAAACTATACTATAATTTTTTTTCTATTATTTCATATGACACACCACCCATGTTGATAGGGTAACTAACACCTACTAGAATATCGGTGGGTTTTTTCAAACATCTGAGTGAAAGTATGGATGGATCACTACACCCTCGGGCCACACTCTCTTCTCTTGTTAGTGTTATGTGATGGTATGCATGGGGGTTGTTGTCCTTCATATGTGTGTAGATTTATGTAATATATATTTTTTATTTCACAAACGTATATATTTTGATATAGTGTCAATGTATTATTATAGGTATGACGTTTATGGGTTGTAATGTATCGAGGTACCTTACTTTGTGTATGTGTTGTGATGGATTGAGGAATCATACCATATGTATGATACTTGTCTTATGGGATGTGGTGGATCCTAGAAAATACTTGGTTATTTTCTGTATATTTGATATTTTATGATTTGATATAAGAGATTCTCCTAGTGAAACATATCTCCGGAGTCTTCAGGTTATCTTACTTTTAGAGAGATATGGCTCAGGACATTTGATATTGGGGCATAGAATAATATAAGTTGGTAATCAATATTAGTTTACCATTTTTTAATTATTATTATAATATAATATCTATTTTATTGATGTATATGGTGATATATATTCATGGTGAGGGTTGTAACTTAGTATAGATATATAGGTTATGAGTTAGTTTCACATGTTCTCTAGAATTTTGTATACATTCAATAAATTTTGTATGACAGGATCTTTGGGGGATCCTACTGAGTATACTATTATTCTGTACCTATGTATAGGTAAACTATTTGTTAGGTTCATAGGATAATTTTATAGACTTGATAGTATATTACTATAGCATTGTATTACTCTAGTGGTTAGACTTTTTAGTCACTATCGAGTTTGTCTGTTGGGTACTTGTAATTTTGTATTCTAGTTGTTATATTATATATGAAATTTCATGTATGTTCTTGGATTTTATTTTATAAATATAATTTTTAGAAATATTTTATTGTTGTATCTATCTTATATATATATATATATATTATGCCGTTTCAAATAGAACGTAATGCATCTTATTTTTTTATTATCCACTTAGTACTAGTCAACATCTGAGGACCAACTTCTTGTGGGACTCAGGTCATCAACATCTCTCTACTCTAATATTTGTCCCATTAATGGTACTCTTTTAGAAGAGGGTTACATGAGAGAGTGGTATTAAAGGCTTCTGTTTTATTAATAGGATAGATTTTGTAGATAGGAACAAGTTATAATTCTTCAGTTGGTAGGGAAATAGTACCAATAATGTTTTGTAAGAGATGTAAACAATGTATAGTAGATAAGACATGGGTATTTTGGGGCCCATACCATATGATTCTTTGAATATTATGTTTAATTATCCTACTAAACTAAGTGATTCTTGTTATGGGTTAGAGGCCTTGGAAAGGATCATATTCCCTTCTTCTTTTTTCTTGTGTTTGAAATGAGTTGACCTTGGGATAGCATAAATCCTGAATGAATAAAATTAAATAATTAATTTTTTAATGATAAATATTCTATATTCAAGGTTTATGAGCTCTAACTATTTGTTCCCATACAGTTATGGCTCGAGATCGAAATCCTATTTAGGTTCATGGTGAATATGTTTATTATGATTTTCTATTATATTCCAATCGATTAGTGATTTATTATGATGAATCATGGAGTTGTTTACTCAGATAGATTAAGTTTTATAGTTTGTAGACGTATGAAGGATCCATTTTAGACTCATTCACAGAATACAGGTTGGATGAGGATGATATATAATTTTGTTTAGTATATGATTATATGGCGTCTGTGGTTTAATTTTTTGTGTTGATTATTTTTCAAGTATTGATTCAATGGTTGATCTAGTTCCCAGATTATCGTAGAGAGTTTTTGGTCTCATGGGAGATGTTTAGATAAATTTCCAGAGAAGAATGTCTTGCTTCAACTACAATTCTTTCAAATCATCTTGTTCATTTTAAAATTCAAAAAGGGAGTTCCCACAATTGAATTTTTATGATATGTTTCAAAATTATTATCTGATATTATTCAAAACTATTTTTAAATGAGGATTCCATGGAAATTCATTTTGAGGAGGATTTTTATCTAGAGATCTAGTTCCATGTCACCTCGTTGATGTTGGATATATATTTCGAGGTGCTGGTGATAACATTGGGTGCTAAGGGGGGATATTAGCTAGAATTTAATCTTTACTATATGAGTGATTTCAAGAATCCCGAAGAATCATTGATGTGCTATTTGGGTTATGAGTTTCCAAGAAATAAGAGTTTTTGAATATCTATTGGTAGGTCCAATCCCTCGTCATTTTGTTATCTATGGGTGGAGGCTACTATCCTTGTTCCAAAATATTAGATTCACGTTTTTATTATGGAATATGAGGTCTTCAATGGAGTGAGTGAGTGACCATTCTGATCAGTTACCATAAACTTGGTAATCTGATTCCTGTTCCACTATTGAGGTAGTTTCTTCCAAGGAATAATTTGTAGGATGACCTTATCTAGGGTCATTTTGTTGGAGAAAGGGTAGGAAAAAGACCACCCTGAGATGATCCTAGTCCTTAGAGAGTAGATCTCAATTATAGATGTTGTCATTGTTAGGTCTATAGAGGATTTATAGAATTTCACTGTCTGCTTTCTACTCTAGAATTTCGAGTGTTGAGTGAGCCAAAAATCATTTGAGGAACCCTTTTATTGTTTTCTATAAGGATTTTATTTTTTTATTGATTCAAGAGCTAAAATAACTTCCTATAACTTTTCTTTATCAATTATTTTGTACTTGATGTAGGGAGGGTTCTATTTCCCTTATAATTTAATGTGATAGTTCTATATCAAACTGACTATTACTATATATGTAGAGACTATGATCAAGTTCAATGGAAGAACCCCTCTTTGGGAGACATCATATTTTTAAAGATATATCTATATGAAATCATCCACTATATGGAGTAGATGTATTTAGTGTGGGATATTGCATGTTCCATGAGGATACATGCCATGTTACATGATGATGATTGAGAGAAAACTATGTTCATTGGTGAGAAATATAGGTGGATGGGTCATAGGCATGTTCCATATTCTTTTCATCCTTGATGGTTGGGTTGATAGTGATTTCATTATTGGTTTATCTGACGGTCGTTCCCACTGTTTAAGAGGAGAAACTTTATTTTTCCCTACGTATGTTGTGACATTACCCCCCCTAAATGAGATATCTTGTTTGGGGTCGAACAATTGTTGGGAGTTTCTCCTATTTTAATATATCATTATTGGATGGAACCTTATAAGTTGTGATAACTCTATGTAGATGTTGAGGATATGTCACAACGAGGTTTTGTATAACTGAGTGTGTAACCCTGGGGTGAACCATTTTTTTCCTGGATAAGGCCCATATATTTTTTTCTTCGATTTATCGATTATCGTCACTTGAATCATCTAAAAGAGAAAAACTTTTATCCCAATTGGTGGATTTACAATTTATTATATCATATAAAGGTAGTAAGTTGGTTGTTGAAAATGGATCAGCGGTCATGATATCATTAATTATTGGTGAATTAAGAAGTTATTTAGATGATGGGTTTTATAGGACACCATTGGAATTAACATTTCTTATTGATGTCATTTGGGGTCATGGATGGTCTAACAGTGTTCATAAGATTATGAATTCAATGATCCGGGATTTCTTTAATCAGATCACGGTGGTTTTCAATGACAACATTTTTATGTACTTTGTATCTGAGGAGGAGAATCCAAATCCTTTACATAATGTCTTTGGAGTTCCTTTTTATAATCAATTTTTTTACGAAGTTCCTAATGTTTGAGTTTTAGGCTTTTGAATTCCAGCTATGAGGGATTATCATTTCATAGAAAGGAGTAGTTGTGGATCATTTCTGGATTGATGAATTCATCTCATGAGTTTATCCCACTAATACTGCTGATGTGTGGAGTCTCTACTAACTTATAGGAAATTAAAAGAGGTACCTAGATATTTTTCCTTAGTTTGTAACTCATATTATATCGCTGTTTGAAAAGGGTGAATTTTTCTTGTGGTATGATCAGTGTCTAAAATATTTCATGTACCTGAATTATATGTTGACCAATAATCCCATTAATTATATTCTAGATGAGGGAGTTCAATATTTGGTTTTCTATTAACCTTAAAACCTTGTTTTAGGTATTGTTATGATGCACCAAATATCATTTATTTCTTATTCGGCACAGTAGTTACAACCAAATATGCATAATTATTCCACCCATGATCTTGAGTTGGTGGTGGTCAAGTTTCCCATAAATTTTTGGAAACATTACCTCATTAGAGAACATTTTTTTGGTTTTATAATTTTCAATATCTTGGGGTTTTCTTCACCCAATGTGACATGACATTATAATAGATAATTTGTATGGAATTATTTCAGGATTACATCTTTATGATTTCATATACACTAGGAATGGGGAATATTTTGTCTGGTGCGATGATTAGGAATTCATGTATTAATGCTGAAAGAGAATTTAACTACAAAAAAGACTTGTAATAAATGAAATTAATTGAAAAAATACATTTATTTGTAAAAATGTGAAATTACCAAAATATTAAAAATTATTTCATTTGATTTTAAGTATGAAAACTTCTTTTTACCCATAGAAATTTCTATCTTTAATTAATCATTCAAAACTAATATATCTTTTAGAAATGGTTAAATCAATTTTGTTTTCATACTCAAAAAAAACTAACCAACATATAAAAATGTTTTTAAGAATAAATATTACCAATAAATATTATATCATTAATAAAAATAATTAAAATAAATCATTCTATTATAATAATTATTTTATTGATATCCACTAAATAGAATCATATTTTTCTAATATTTATAATATTATGAAAAAAGCCAATATTCTTTTTTAACGTTCTTATTAAAAACATACAATTAATTCATTTTATTTTTTAATTTTATTTATATATCATTAATATTTATATTTCTTAATGATCTTCATTTAATAAAAAATTAATTATATTTTATAAAATAAAAACAATAAATAATCTATATAATTCAAATATTTACATATATATTTGAAACTCTATATAGAGATAATTTATGTTCAATATTTAAATATAATAAAAGTAGTTAAATAAAATCAAAATAAATTAAATGAATAATTATTTATGTTTATTAAATAAGACCCATAACAATCCATTGTATCACAGTCTATCTCACTCTATGGTTTCTCCACCGTTGTCTTACTTTTCGGGCAAGATATCTCTCTTCTTTGGGAGCTCCTAGTTGGAGCTTCCTCATGCACCAAAAGCCTTTAATTTATAGGCATCATTAAGATCCCATGTTAATTTTTGTAATATTCTTTATTTAAACTCTTAATGTGTTATTTTTCTAAAATATATTAAGTGTTTTGGCCCACTTGCACACACCCTCTGATCAGCTTTATTCCATTACATTTTACCTGATTTGAGTTCTCAAGAATAAAAAATTGAAAAACATTAGTTCAACCATTTCTGAATTAAATGTTAATTAATTAACTATCACCCATGTAATGGGTTAAGGCTATAATACTTGGATGTAGTGAACTTCCTTCATGTGCTTAATATTTTCCAAAAACATATATATTAAGAGGAAGGTGATATCAGTTAGTAAAGAGTTCCAAATATCCATATTTTTAACATTTAGATGTATGGTTTTATGCTTCCTTTCATCCATTTATTATTTTTGAAATTATTGTTTTTTGTCAACGTATGTTAATGATTAAAAAATGTTTTTACTATTTCTCAAGGATTCTGAAATGTATTATACTAACTAAATTTTATCATTGTTTCATGTAATCATTTATGAAATCAATATAGAATAAATATGTTAATTTCAGGTTTTAATTTTTTTCTGTTCAATCGTTTATTATCATGATCTTCAATATATTGAAGAAATTTTTTTTCATGTTTTTACTATTCAATTTTTTTGAAGTATTATTATTAATTTTTTATATATTTTTCAATATATGTGAGCTAAAAATTCATTTTTTATATTGTGTAATTAAATTCTTCCAAACATGTTGTATTAAATGTGATTTGAGTTTTAATCCCTGTCATTCCTCCCTCTATTATTATCTCATGATTTTATATTTGTTTGGGTATCATGGCATAAAAAGAAAAATATAGTTACCCTTACATTTCATACATATTATTTCATCACATTTGTATAATACATAAAATATTAAACCAAAATGAACTCAATGACCATGCTAGATTAGTCCATTTGGATACCTGGAAACATAAACATTGATACATAAGTGAGATACATTATCTCCCACTATGTTCTTCTTGACTAGGACATTTCTTAGATACATCAAACATAATTCATATCTAAAAAACCAAGAGAAGGAAACAAAAAAGGGGTGAGCTCATATTATCAGTAAGGGTAAACAGGGAAGATATATAAGAATAATCATGAGCATAAAGGTATGAGATATGATCAAGAAAATATAAGATCATAAGCTCAAAATCAAATATCATATACATGAATCATGTCATAAATCTTTTATGTTTATAAGACATGGTTCATAAGAAAATATAGAATATGATACATAAAATCAGAAAATTGGAATAAAATATAGAATTATGGAAGACACATAATCATATAATATGATTTCTGTAGTAGCCAATTCATAGCTTCCAAGACCATCATGGTAGTATGGGTGCACACCTAATACCATCTTGGTAGTCGTTGTTCAATCTCAAGTCCATCTTAGAAGAATGAGTTCACTCCACATACCATCTTGGTAGTCATGGATCCCACTCATGGCCATCATAGAATCCAAGGTTCATTCCCGAGACCATATTATTCTATCTCAAGAGATAAGTTTTTTTACCCAATTCATTGTACGGAGGTACAACTCACTTCCATCTCACGTTGAAATCAAACATACATGGGACACATGATCATAAATAATGATATCATAACCTTTGAAATTGAATATGTATTATAGACATATAATAATATCATAACTTATAAAAATTATAAGTTTCATAATAATTTCATCATAAACGTAACCCATGAAATGAAGCGGGTTTGAATAGTGCATAAGTCGTGAAAGAGAAATCAGTTTCATCAAGATCATTTCATAAAATAAAAATCCATTTGGAGAATGAATATGAATGTAACCATTGAATAAATACCACATAAATTCATGAGTAACACCAAAAAATGTTACCTTAGTGGGGAAATTATATTGAAATATCTTTTAAAAAAAATTCTTGAGAAAAATATACATTCATCTTCAAAAAATGTGATTTAAAACATAAATGGTTTTTGAAAACGTTTTATTTGAAATTTTTTTGGAAAAATTATAATAGATTAATTGGAAACACTAACAATTTTTTGACATCATTTTACTTCAAAATGGGATTCAATTATCTTTTGAGAACATTTTTAAAACATGGTTTTTGAATACAATAGTTTTCCAACTCGAGAGACAGACAACGAGATTTTACTTAAGAACATTATCATCAGAAAAAAGTAGAAAATGGTCATAATACATAGATATATATTTGATAAATATAGTATAATAAAATTCAATAGTGTTATTTAGAGATACATCATAAAATTTCATCAATGTAAGGAGAATCATAAACAATCTAGAAATATATGTGGTTGCCTCAATAAACAAATATAACATGGTAAAGTGGGATTATAATCTCCACCTAAGAAATTAAAATTACATAAAGAATCAAATATAATTATAATAAATAATATCATGATATAATATCTAAAATTGAAGTATATACACTTCAAAAAAAATGGTTCATAAAAAAAACATGACTCTCAATGAAGGAAAATTGAGACAAAATTATTTTACAGATTTCATTACGTTTGAAACATTACCTCAATGAAATAGATATCATAAAATGGATATTTTAAAACACATAAATTTAATTATAATAAAAATATAATACCATAATTTTCAGTACATACACCATACAAAAAGAAAAAGTGGTGAGCATAGCATGCATCTCAAAGAAATAAAACGTGTTATGAAGTCCCCTAACATTGTGTCTTGACTCTCATAGTACAAGTCAAAAACACCGGTATTATAAATATACATTTATCATAAATAATTAATATGACCATATTATTATATCAAGTACCATATATGGTTTTATCATGACCTTATATTACCTATTTGTTTACCATTGTATAATAAGGTTTCACTTTGGATAATGTACGCTTTATTCTTCACATGTATGTTAATTAGTTATATCATTGGTCCTTATAATTTTATCATGATTACATAATGTAAAAAATGATTAAAATATTATTTATATTCTGTATATGTGTATTATAATAATATACATAATAATTAAATATGAAATGTATACACCATTCATAGAGACGGTAATCCATATGTATGCATGTGTGTTGTTTCTATTTTTATTATCATAGTGATAGAAAGAACAAAAATTACCAATATATATATATGTTTGGATATATAATTAATTTAAAATTATATTGTTGTATATATCATATATTTTCACTGAAAAAATATTTAATGCATTCTATGTATTGTATGAATGAATCATATTGGTTTGTAGGGGCGGTAGTCCATACTTCCTCAATCAAATTAGTCATATTGACAAATAATGGAATATGAAAAAGACATGCATTGTTAAAAGGAATATAGAAGTTTAAAGACATAATAAATATAATATACTACATATATAAATACAGTTTCCATCATAATTTCCACCATGATAATAAGTAAATGAAAAATGAAAAATCGTCGATTAGTGAGGTGGTAGTTCACCATACACGTAAACTGTATGTTCATTACCTATTAGATGTAGGTGTCTCTATGTGTTGTTTTAACCCTTAGTATAAAATAATACTAGTGTATAGAATATACTAGTGATTTTATACAAAAACTGAATTAATATAGTTAGTGGGTGGAAAAAAAATAAAAGAGCATGAGAGAAGACGTTACCTCTTAATCAGGTAACTCCTTTTGGTTTTTGGAAAAAGGATTCCATTGAAGACTTTCTGCCTAATGTGGTCTTCAAGTTGGTAGGTAGGTATGTTGGTAAGTGAATTGGTCAGATCTTGGATGATCTTATCTAGTTTTAGATGTGTGAATAAGAGGGATATGTGAATGAATTTTATAGAAAATTGAAAATACTCACTTCATATTTTAGAAAAAATGTTTGGTATACCCCCATTTTTAACTAATAAATTCATAACAACCAAAAAACTCAATAGTTTAAGGTTAATTGATTAATTGTTTCCCTTAAATAGGTGTTTTAAATATTTCTATGTCTTTTGAGACATAAATTTAATATCTAATCCTTAGGTAAGCTTCATATTACCTTAACCAATGTTATTAATTTTAATTATATTCAATATTTTTTTTGGTAAAAAATATAATGACCAAATTTGAAAATATAAATTATTCTAACTTGAAATATGAAATCATTTTTTTTTCAAAATTACAATCATAAAATTGGTATAAATTATTTTACCAAAAATCATATCATTCATTATCAATATGTTTTATTTATAAATAAAAAATTAGAAAAATATTTAAAAATATGTTATTTCTAGTCATATAACTATGTTTAACGTCTTGGTTATAATTATATTATTTAAATATTTCTAATAATAGAATGATGATTCATAGAAATATTGGTGTTGAGTGTAACAAACAACAAGTTGTTTTTCTATGTTATATACACCAATTTTGTAACATGTAAATGGAATGTTGCATTTAGTGAATTGCAAGAAATAAATGAAAATTCCATTTATTTAGAATAAAATTATATAAAAACTTAGGGTATTATATTTACCCCCCCCCCCAAGGAATTTCTCCCTCCGAATTATTTGTTATGGTAAATAAAATAATAATAATTATGCTTCCTCATATACTCAATTTCCCACATAGATTACTCTAACTAAATATTTCTCCAAAAAATGACCTGGTGAATAGTCTTATTTCAGAGAACACTCTCTAATAGTTCCATAATTTTAACTATTTTTTCTTCAAAAGAGAGATCCTAGTCCAGTGGTATGACCTTTGAGTTCAGCACATTTGAAGGGTCATGTATATACTTCCTCGGGATATGTATATAGAACACATCATGGAATTGAAATATATTTGGAGGATGTTCCAATAAATATCCTACTATCTCGATATGATTGATAATAAAAAAAAGACAGACATACCTAGGGATTAGTTTTCATTTCTTACTAAATTTGATAAAATTATTCCAATGTGAGAATCCTAGACAAAAATTTTCACCAACTTCAATTTCTATATCACCCTAACAGATATCATCATAAATGTTCCTCTAATTTTTATCTTCCTTGATATGATATTGAATGGTTCAAACCATTTTGACCATTTCGTCAGCAATCTCAAGTCCAAATTGCTTTCATTATCCAACTTCATCCCAATACATTATATCTATATATTTCTTCACATAAATGGTATTCATAAGGTTCCATCTTAAATCTTAATTGAAATGTATTTTTATAAGAAAACTCATCAGGATGATGGTGTTGACCCCAACCACAATTTAAATATAGATAACAAGATCCCAACATATCCTCTAGGGTTTGAATTATTCATTCATAATGACCATCAATCTGATGATGATATGTATTGTTGAAACTCAATTCCATAACAAGTGCTTGCTGATGATTTCATCATAACATTGATATAAACCTTGGATCCCAATATGATATAATAGAATATGGTACTCCATATTAACATACCACTTTCATAATGTATATCCGAGCATGATGATCCATAGATAAGTCTTCTCCGATAGAGATGAAGTGTGATGACATAGTTAGGCAACAAAAAATAACCCATATTGTATGAAAACAAATATTCCTTTAAGGTGTGTTCTCTTTTTATGGAGTTTCTAAGGAAAAAGATGAGTTTTTGGGAATTTCTAAAGTACACATGCATGTACTTTATGAGTACACGCTATGTATTCGGTTACTTTAGGTAGCCATGTGTTGGCCGTGTAGCGGCCTTACACACAGCCATATGGGGGTGACCTAGACGCCTCTTAAAGCATAGTACGGAAATGGAATGTACACATCTTTTACTTCAAAAGTACACACTGTGTATTTTCTTTTTTCTTAATTAAATGTCCCTAGGTCACGTCTAATCTCCAGAAAGGCCTTTCTCTCGACCTAGTTTGTCTGGGAGCCTCTGGACGTCCATGATCTTCCTCTGATCCCCCGACCGAGCATCCGATCTATGAATCGACCATCGTCGACTGCATTGGGATCGCATCGGTATGATCTCCCTTCTGATTGAGCATCATTTCCTGATTCCTCTTCCTTTTCAAGTAATCCTCTATTGAACGTTTTTGATGTTTTTATAGATCATTGGAATTATAAGTTGAATCATTCCCTAAGACTCAAGTATTTTGATCTACCAAAATAGAGGTGGGTGTTTTATGCCTTTACGTTGAAATTATTTGAGTTTATATGCAATTTTGACTAATACCCTTGAACGGGGTATTGGGTGTTTACTATTTTATCCCTATTAATTTCCTTTCATGCTTGTGTTCTTAAGTAGAGGTTTATTTAATTTGAATTGTGTTGATTGATATGCATTGAATGTTTTTCCCATGTATGTTCTATTTACGACCGTTTGGTCCAGTTTAGCCTTTAGGCTTCCTTGATTTTTTTCCCATGCCTAGTACAGTAGGATAGAGTTATTATTGATATCTGACATGCTTGATGTGTTGAAGACTATTTAGAGAAGTTGTTCTGGAGGTTTACTTTGGCCTTATTTCCATTCTATGTTCATTTGACTTACACAGAGATGTGAGAACCTGGTGTATTAGACTAAAAGGTAAATTGGCCATTTAAGCATCCTCATAGAGTGTTTAATTACTTTCGGGCTATAAGGGGAATTAACCGTGTGAGCTTCCTCAGAGAGACTATAATAACTTTTGGGCAATAAGGGGAATTGACCATGTGTGATTCCTCAGAGAGTCCTTAATTACTTTTGGGTTATAAGGGGAATTGACCAAGTGAGTTTCCTCAAAGTCTTGAATTACTATTTGAATATAAGGGGAGTGGACCAGTGAGCTCCCTTAGAGTGTCTCTAAATATTTGGCTATAAGGGGAATTGACTGCATGAGCTTCCTTATATAGTATCTGTATATTCTTATAACAGAACTATAGGGGATAGGTTGTGCGTGCTTCCTAGAGGGTTACCTACTTGATTAGATGCTTACTAGATATGCGGAATTGTTTACTGCTGAGTACTTCCTTGTTTACTACATATTTTTTTATTACCTTTCATATATATTCACTGGCTGTTAGGCCCAGATCATCGGGTGGTTGCCTGCTGGGATTTTGTCTCACACCCTATTTGGGTCATGATTTTGGTCCCAGAAAAATTATATTTCTGATTGCATTGACAAGGGAAATCGCCCTTCTACATCAGGTACTTGATTTTCTATGATGTTAGAGGGCATGGGACCAAGATGAGGCTTGCGATGCTGAGGATCTGCTTATCAGTTTTAATGTGTAGTTGGGTGTAGTACTATTTTTTAATCCAGCATTGTGATTTGTTTGGATTCATTCTTAGACATATGTATCAGGCATCATTTGTATATATATGTGTTCCCTTGTTTATTATATCAAGTCTTCCATTGTTTACATTCACTTGGACTATTACTACTCATGATCTTGCTATTTGTTTTACTTCCGTTGTGTTACTCTTCCAATTGGGGCATAGTTTCCCCACTATCACACCCAAGGCCCTCACTACTAGTCACCAACCTCTAATATTTGGTAAACTGCCCTTGAGGCCCTGTGACAAACTGGTTATGGGGCACCTCTTAGTGGCATCCAGAACCGGGACGTTTCAAAGTGGTATCAGAGCAATTATTTTCTTCTTGAATTACTATTTGGAGCCTATATCTAGGGATAGGATGGGATTGGTACATCGAAATAAGTTGTGCACGTGAGTATCTAACTCGTGTACATGGAAAAGCCAATCTACCTCATTTATTTCCATTTTTCTAGTTATTCAATTTTATAGTTGATTTGATTTCATCTTTGGGTGATTAATATGTTTTGTGTTAGTATTGTTGTTGTTATTGAGGTTCTATTTCTATCGCAATCCGATGGGATGAGGGTATTCCATCTCATTCATCATATTAGAACTTGCTAGAAATCACATTTCATGAATTCTTGATATGCCAATTAAGATGCATTAGCGATTTCATGATGTTGTGAAAGATGTGTGCTAGATATGAATGCTATTGTGATGGATGCCTTGATAGAACACATGTTTTAGTTAGGGTATTGATTTGTGTGAGGTTTTGTTGAATGAACTCCAAGCTTGGGTTCCTTGGGTTTTTTGGGCCCTCATGGAAGGAAATTTTGTTGATCATTTCCATGTTTTCCTTGTTATAACATGTATAAGATTCCATGCTTTGATTGACATGGAGTATGGGCCCTCACAGACCAGAATTTGGTGCTTTCAATGTTTTTTTTAGTTATTTATGTGTTCTGGACTAGTTTTTGAGGCTTTTTGTCAGAAAAACCCCACAATACACAGAGTGTGACGTTAAATACATGCCATGTGTTCTTCTGTTTGGGAAGAAACTGTTTTTCATAAGTACATGTTGTGTATTGTATGTACACGTCATGTAGTCTCTAATAGTGTCTCAGACTGTGTGGGTGGGGACACGGGGTTTGGAATCCTTGGTAGGGGATGTCTTGTACCGGTTATACACACCGTGTTGTAGACCGTGTAAGCTAGATGGGACGCTAAAAACATGGTTCAGTTGAGTCTTTTCCAATACATGTTGTGTTCGTATGGAGCACACAGTGTAGTGTAACTCGTGTACCCAGTCGTGTAACAAACAACACAGGATGGATAATTTTTCCTAGTACACGATGTGTTCATCTGGATTACACCATGTAGTGTGAGCCATGTATCAGACAATGTTTCTAACAACATGGGTCGGTGAAGCTCGTCTAGTACACACCTTGCCTATCTTGAACACTCCGTGTAGTCCTGTTTTAGGAGAACCATGTGGGTTAGACATTTAATGGGACTCAGTTAGGGTAAAATGGATTCATGTACACGCCGTGTGATAGGACAACACGCTGTGGGTTTGGGGTGTTACACTACCCGGGGTGGTAGTAGTACACGCCCATGTGAAAGGCTTAAGGGGGCACATTGTGTAGGGTTCATACACGTTGTGTAGTCATGTTATGTAAAACTGGAATGCTTCATTCTCTTGTACCCTTCATTATTTTCTGGTTTTCAGTTTTGAATATTCATGATATAAGCTGTGTGTTTGACCTTGCAAAGTCACGATACCAAGGCATCCTTTGGTTGAACGCCAGTCACAAGCCGGTGATGAGACACTAGACATGTATGATCAGGGACTTCTTGCAGATCCTCCAGTTGGGCCAGTCTTGGCACCAGCCGTTATTCCTTACACCGGTACTGATGCATAGTTCATAGAGGGATTTGTGAGGATGATTCAAACCTTTCATGGAGCACCACCTCCGGCCCATTGATGGAGGAATTGAAATGGGTCTTTGAGGAGAAACATCCTCCCACATTCTTAGGATATGGAGGACCCCAGGATGCAGAGTCATGGCTAGAAGCCACGCTGATGATCATCGAGCATCTGGAGATACCTCCATAGAGGAGGTTGCGGCGCGCTATCTACAAGCTTCAAGACTCCACCAAGAGGTGGTGGGATGTGATCTCATATGTGGGGAACCAGCAGAATATGGATTCAAATTATTTTCAACACATCTTTTACGATTAATTTTCTCAGGATACCTTTAGGGCCGATCAAGCCCGATATATCATGAGTCTGAAGAAGGGTACTCTTTTTATTATGGATTATTCGTCTCATTTCACAGAGTTGTAGTGCTTCACGTTAATTCCAGGAGGTGATGAGTAATTCCTGGAAAGGAATCATGGGGACGATCTTAGGCAGGATATTTTATCCCAGGGGAATATCTTCAGGTTGACATTAATATCCTCTAGTCAACCAGGCGCTGATCAAGATGTGCAATCAGAGGTATTCTAGAGCTATGGTCCAGGGAGGATTCGAATCCAGGGTTAGTGCTTCTTCGTCTGATAGTAGGATGCACTGAAGGGAGACTGCATGAGGAGATCAGAGTAGATGGGATGCATCTTCTGGTAGCCAGGTGGTGTGTTACCAGAGCCAGAAGAGTGGGCATACGGGGCCACATTTCCCAATTGACCTAGTGAAGTGCCGATATTACGGCAAGATAGGATATCTTCATCGTTTCTGTCAGATCTTCTCACCAGCAGCTAGTGATAGGGGTTCTTCTATGGCCCCATGTTTAGGAGAAGCACCGCCATTTTCCCACTAGTCTAGGAACTGTAGTTCATCTGGCCGTTTTGGCCAAGGTGGAGGTCATGGTCATGGTAGCCAATTGCCAGATTTTCAGTGACAACAGGGTGGATTAGCTCAAAGTGTTCAGGAAGGGTCATAGGGCCGCGATGTAGGACATAATTTTGCAGTGGAGCAGACCCTAAAAGAGTAGGATCCATGACCCTCTACACTGCGAGGTACGATCATAGTAGCCTCATTTTTATCTTCTTCCCTTTCTGATATAGGGGCTTACCATAGCTTTATATCTATTACTATTGTGGAGAGCCTGGGGCTCTACATTTATTCTTCTCCCAATATCTTGACACTAGACACACCATTGGGGACTAGAACGGCGACTGTACGTTAGTGCAAGGATTTCCTTCTAGAGGTTGGTAGGTTTCACTTTTTATGGGACCTCTATGTCCTATAGATGACCGGATATGATGTCATACTCAGAATGGATTGGATAGTTCACTTCTATCTATTATTCGACTGTTATCACCACTGGGTGAGTTTCATATCCCCAGTGGGTGTATATTTTCTGCATAAGGGTGAATGAGATGTCCAGGCAAGCAGAGCGAGACCTGAGCATCATGGGTTAGGAGGATTTACAGCCCAGATTCCTAGTCTATATCTGGATGACCAGGGGACTTTATAGATAGAATTTCCTCTAGTGGTTGATTTTTTCAAGGACTTCTTCCTAGAGGACTTTTCAGGATTTCCTTCGAAGCGTGAGGTGGAATTTTCTATTGAGCTTCTTCTAGGGGCGGCACCAGTGTCCATTCCTCTTTACAGGATGGCTACAGTAGAGTTATAGGAGCTAAGAAGGATGTTGGAGGTGTTTTAGGCAAAGGGTTTATTCCGACCTAGTACTTCTCCTTGGGGTTCGTCTTTCCTTCTTGCTATGAAGGTGGGTTATACCCTTAGACTTATTGTGTACTATCAAATGTCGAACCATTTGATGGTCAAGAACTGATACCCATTACCGTGGATTGATGATCTCTATGATCAGCATCAAGGAGCCCAAGTGTCCTCAAAGATTGACTTGAGTTTTGGTTACCATCAGTTGTGCATTAGACCTTCTTATATATGTCTTACAACCTTATGGAGGAGTTATGGTCTATACAAGTATGTATTTATGTCGTTCGGCCTCACGAACACGCCTACAGTTTACATGGAACTAATGAATTGAGTGTTCTATCCATACATGGATTATTTCATGGTGGTCTTTATGGATGATATCTTGGTATACTTTCACACTCGACACGACCATGCCACACATCTTGAGATCTTTCTGATTTAACTGTGAGAGCATCAGTTATATGCTAAGCTCTTAAAATGCCACTTTTGGATGGACCAGATTCACTTCATGGGTCATGTTATCTCAGAGACATAAGTATTAGTAGGCCCGAAGAATGTGGGAGAAGTAGTTTCCTGGGAGAAGCTGAATAAAATCTTTGAGGTGCAGAGTTTTCTAGGGATGGATGGATACTAAATAAGTTTCATACAAGACTTTTCATGCTTAGCAGCACCAATAAAGAGTCTGACTAAGAAGGGTGCAATGTTCTTGTGTTCAGGTTCATGTGAGTCATCCATTCAAGAGCTGAAAGGGAGGCTGACTTCAGCACCAATACTAGTGTTTTCAAAGACAAGAAAGAGCTATATAATGTACTTTGATTATTTAGGTATCAGTATGAGAGTGGTTCTTACGCAGGGAGAAGGAGTTGTTGAGTACGGGTCTCAGCCATTGTGGCCACATGAGAGGAATTACCCAACATATGATCTCCAGTTGTCTTCTGTTGTTCATGCTTTACTCTATTGGAGACATTATCTTCTGGTAGACCATTTGGTTGTTTTTACCGACCACAGGAGTCTCAAGTACATCTTCACTCATCGTGATCTGAGTTTGAGGTAGCGAAGGTGGGTTGACTACCTTAAGTCTTTTGACGTTGAGCTTGCTTATTCGCTTGGGAAAGGCAAGACTTTAGCTGATGCATTGAGTAAGAGGACCCAAATAAAGGCCACTCATGAGGCCAACACTATGTGGTAGCTTATGGCTCTATTCTCTTAGATGAATTTGGAGGTGCAAGATAGACAGTGGTAAATGTTTCTTTCATCTTTAGTTGTTGCCTCTACTCTTCCTGAATGAGTTCAGATGAGGGAACTATCAGATTTAGAAGGCCTAGTCCAACGGGAAGGATTTTCGGGAGAGAACCATATTCTTAGATGGACAGTAGGTGAGGATGAGATCTTGCATTTTCAGGGGCATGTATGGGTGTCAATAGAAATACGGGAGGAGATGATGCAGGACTTTCATTCCTTAGTTTGGGAAATTCATCGTGGTGTTACCAAAATGTATCGTGATCTACACCATCAGTATTGGTTGCCAGGTATGAAGATAGATTTTTCAGGTTTCGTAATGGGGTGTTCCACCTATTAGAAGGTGAAGGTATAGAATTAGTGACCAGCATGGCTTTTACAGTAGTTACCCATTTCTGAGTGTAATTAGAATGATTTCGTGATGTATTTCATGATAGTTTCGCTGCATTTTCCTCGAGGAAATGATGCAGTTTGGGTTGTCATTGACAAACTTAAAAAGGTTTCTCACTTCTTACTAATCAAAGAGAAATTTAGTGTCGATGAGTTGGGAAGGTTGTACATCTGAGATATTGTATATCTACATGGGGTTCTACACTCTATTGTCTCAGAAAAGGATGCTTGTTTTACTTGTCGGGTCTCGTAGGGGCTCTAGAAGGATTTGGGAATACAGTTACTTTTGGGTACAACATACCATCCCCAAAAAAATGTCATGTTCGAGCGTATGATTAAGGTTCTTGAGGAAATGCTTCGAGTATGTGTTCTGGATTTTGGAGGTTCTTCATAGAATCATATACCTCTTTTGGAGTTTCCCTACAACAATAGCTTTCAAGAAACTATTCAGATGGCACCATATGAGGAATTGTACGATAGGCCATAAAAATTACCCTTATGTTTGATAGATGTAGGATAGGAAACTATGATGGGACCTCGTCTTGTTCAGGAGACCATAGAACAGATATAGTTGATTTAGAAAAGGATATCTACTGCAATGTCTCTACAGAAGTTCTTTACTGATCAGTGGAGACAACCTCCAGAGAATGAGGTCGGGGATCAAGTTTTCCTACATGTTACACCAAGGTTGCTACATAAGAGGATTAAGAGGTAGAGAAAGCTTTTTCCAATGTGCGTCGGTCCATTTGAGGTTTTATAAAGGGTTGGGCCGGTTTCCTATTGGTTGCAGTTACCTCAGTGGTATCAGGCTATGCATGAAATTTTCCACGTTTCTCATCTTCGACGTTACTTCTCCGAACTGTCTCATGTTTAAAAACCAAGGATGTTGAGTTGGAAGTGGCTGCATTATTCGAGGAGCATCCTATCTGGATCATTGATAAAAGTACGAAGGTTCTCCGTGGCAATCTATTCCTCTTGTACGGGTGCTATGGCATCACATGTGAGTATAGTATGAGACTTGGGAGAGGGAATCTGATGTACGATTATAGTGGGCAGAGCACTTCGGGCTTTCTTCTTCTATATCTACTTGCTAGAGAAATTCGGGGATGAATTTTCTTTTAGGGGGGAAGTTTTTAAGAACTCGGATCTTCTTTTCATGTATGTTTTGTTTTTTCTGTTGTTTTTATTGGAAAAGAGGTGATTCTGGGAATTTCTTAAGTACACGCCATGTACTTCAGAAGTAAAATCCATCTATTTTTTTCATTAAATGTATCATGGTCACGTATAATTACCAGAACGACCTTCTACTCATCCTAGTTAATCCGGGAGACTCTGTACGGCCGTGATCTTCCTCTGATCCCCCGACAGAGCATCTGATCTCCGAATTGGCTGATTTCTATTACGTTGGGATCACCTCAGTTAGTTCTCTCTTATACTAGAGCTTGGTTTCCTGATTCCACATCCTTTTCATGTTATCCTCCATTGAACTTTTTAGATGTTTTTGTTGTTATTCGACATTCTAAGGTGACTCAATCCCTGATACTGAAGTATTTTGATCTCCCAATTCCAAGGTAAGTGGTTTGTGACTTTTAGCTGAATGGATTTGAGTTATATGTGAAATTTTGACCAATAACCTTGAACAGGGTATTGCGGGTTTACCGTTTTAACCCTGTTAATTTCCTTCCATACTTGTGTTCTTGAGTAGAAGTTAATTGAATATTAATAGGGTTGATTTCTATGATTTTGAATTTTTTCCCATACATGTTCTGTTTAAGACTATTTGGTCTTGTTTATCATGTAGGCTTTCTTGATGTTTTCCCCATACCTACTTCTATATGATGGAGTGATTATCGATATCTGACATGCTTGATGTGTCGTAGACTATTTGTCCATGTTGTTCTAGAGGATTACATTAGACGTATTGCACTGCTATGCTCGTTTTACTTACACATGGCCGTGAGAACCTAGTGTAGTATACTATAAGGGCAATTGACCATGTGAGTGCCCTCAAAGAGTCTCTAGTTAATTTTGGGATATAAGGTTAATTGACTGTGTGAGATTCCTCAGAGAGTCTATAATTACTTTTGGGATATAAGGGGAATTTTCCATGTGAGATTCCTCATAAAGTCTCTAATTACATTTGGTCTATTTGGGTAATTGACCGCGTGAGATTCCTTAGAGAGTCTTGAATTACTATTTGAAAATAAGGGGAATTGACTATGTGAGCTTCCTAAGAGAGTCTCTATCCATTTGACTATAAGGGTAATTGACTATGAGAGTTTCCTCAGAGAGTCTATGTATATTTTTATAACCGAACCAGAGGGGATAGGCTGTGTGTGCTTCTGAGAGGGTTACCTATTTGATTAGCTGCATTCAGGATAAGTGTAATTGTTTACTGTCGGGCAATTCCTTGTTTACTGCATCATTGTTTATTACCTTCCATATATATTAACGAATTATTAGGCATAGATCTTCGGGTGGTTGCCTAATGGGATTTAGTTTGACACCTTGTTTGGGTCAAGATTTTGGGCCCAAAAAAATTATATTTCTAAATGTATTGATAAGGTAAATCTTTCTTCTGCTTCGGGTACTTCATTTACTGTGGAGCTGGAGACCATGGGACCAAGCTAAAACTTGTGATGCTGAGGAGTTGTTTATATTTTTTCATGTGTACTTTATTTTAGTACTGTTTTATATTCCAACTTTGTGATTTATTGGGATTCCTTCCCAGATATATGTATCATGCATCATTCATATATATATGTGTGTGCTCTATTTTATTATATCCAGTTATCTGTTGTTTATTTTTACATGGATTATTAATGGTTATGCTCTTACTATCTATTTTTCATCCGATGTGTTACTCTGCTAATGACGGCATAGTTTCCCCACTATCACACCCATGGCCCTCGCTGCAAGTCGGTAGCCTCGGGTGTTTGGGGATATTTTCTTGAGTCCATGTGACCAACCGGGTACGGGGAGCCTCTGGGTGGCTTCCAGAACCGGGACGTTACAAAGTGGTCATGAAAATCCCACATCGAAGGAGGAGGATCACGAAGTACCCCTTTATAAGGTGGAGTGGATACATCTCCAATCATGATGCATTTTCAAGGGGAGTGTCTAATTGCCAGAACCCAGGGAAAACAATATCGTTTGGGCTAGGCCCAGAGCGGACAATATCATGATCATGGGATGGACTGGGACATTAAAAATGGTATCAGAGATGATGTCCTTTTGATGTGCTAGAGAGGATGTTGGGACCTTCTAGGTGGTGGGTTATTAAACTCCCACATCGAAGGAGGAGGAGCATGAAGCACCCCTTTATAAGGTGGTGTGGATACCTCTCCCATCATGAGGCCATTTCCTAGGGGTTGTCTGAGGGCCAGAACTCAAGGAAAACAAAATCATGTGGGCTAGGCCTAAATCGGACAATGTCATGATCATGGGCTGAACTGGGCCATTACACATAGAGAATTAAACCCTTTAGTCGTTATGGGTAGTCCAATGACAAAAACATAGTGTCCTTCTCCCATTTTCATTCAAGTATTGTTAATGGATGCAACATACCCTTTGACTTTTATCTTTCAAACATAACATGTTGTCACACTAAGAACTATGATACAAAATTTGTGATATCTCTCTTCGTATCAACCCACTAGAAGTATTCTTTCAAGTTCCTATACATCTTCATACATCCAAGATAAGTAGAGAATGAATAACTATGATCTTCCTCTAAAATCTCTTTCATCATGTCTGGTATGGTAGTAACACATAAATGGTTCTAGAACATTATCATTCCATCTGGATCAAGGTTAAACTCAAGAACATTTATGATTTTCATTTTTAGCTCTTCATCTTACTTATGTGCCTCTGTAATATTCACAAAAATAGAAGATTGAACATTCATTTAATGAAGATAATATTTTCCCCATCCTTCAAGATTTATAGATCCATCCATAGAATATCCAGAAATATTCGAACTTTTTTTATATTCATCATCGATAATATATCATGATTCTTTAAAATCAAAGCATAATCTACCTTGTCCAATTTCCAAGGGGTTAATGTATTGAGATTTTATAATACATTATCAACTTTAACCACCTTTTATGGAACATGTTAAACTTCTTATATGTGAATATATATTTTAAACTTCTATGATCAGTACATATGTCATAATTTACTCGAAAAAGCTAATGCATCCATATATTTAATTCAAATGTTGCCACTAGTTACTTGAAATCATGATTTGGGAAATTTTTCTCATGAATATTCAAATACAGCATGGCATAAGAGACAACCATGTTATTCTGTATAAGAACATAAACCAATACCATTTTGGATGTGTCTCTCTATATTTTATACCCTTATCCACTATATGTTAATGTGAGCATTGGTTCACTGACTAACCATCTCATTATTTCCATGAAATCATTCTCACATTCATCTATCCAGAGGAACTTGACACCCTTCCACGTTCTGTTGGTCAAAGGATTAGATAGTTGTGACAAAGTCTCCAAAAAACATTGAAAATATCTTCTTAAGCCAATAAAGATATGGATCTCAGTCACTGTGTTTGGTCTAGTCCAGTATTCGATAGCCTTCATCTTTTAATGGTCTACTGCAATACTAACTCTTGAAATTATGTGACAAAAAAATGAATCATTTTCAGCCAAAACTCAAACTTTATAAATTTTTCATATAGATTACCCTTCCTTAGGGTCTTTATTACAATTCACAAGTGATATTCATGCTCTTAATTTCTCTATGAATATATAATAATGTCATCTATAAATACTACCAAAAAATTAGTGAGGTAATATCTGGAGACTATATGAATTAAATCCAAGAATATATCAAAGTAATTAGTAGGACCAAAAGTCATCACTAAATATTCACAGTGTTCTTACCTTGTAAAGAATTCTTTCAAGGGAATATCCTCATTATTGAACATCAACTGATGATATCCAGAATGATGGCCAATCTTGGAAAACTACTGAGCTATAAGTCGTTGAAAAAAAATCCCCAATTCGTGGGATACGATATATATTCATGATCATTATTTTTTTCAACTCCTAATAATCAATTCATAGTTGCATTGATCCATTTTTTTTTAAAAAAAGAAGAACCGATGCACCCCAAGTTTACACACTTTCCCAAATGAATCTCTTATCAACGTTTTCATGGATTTTATTCTTTGAATCCATCAACTCAATCAAATAAATTCTACAAGGATTCTTCAATATTTGTGTGAAACTCGGTACGAGTTCAATTTATAACTCAACTCCAAATTTCTGTGGAAGGCTAGGAAACACTTCTGGAAAGACATCCAAAAATTATTGAACAATTGGTATATCATCAATTATGATTTTATCCCCAACCATTTCAGATAGAAAACCCTATTAAATGTGATTTTATACCCATACACTAGATATAATCTCCACATTATGTTTTTACTTATTAGCACATGGATGTATGATCATTGGAGGGTTCAAAATATAAAAATTATCTTCCCTCATTGATAATTAATGCAGTATTTAGGCAAAGAAATCCATTATATGCCCAAAATGACATCAAATTCAACCCATTACTACAAATTTCAATGTGAGAGGAATCCTAGAAATGATATGATATCATCACACAATTAGGGGTTTTCATTTCTAATAACACATCTACTTAATTTTTTTAATTCATAACACCCTTAGAAAATTCATTATATACGAAATAGTGGGTAGATCTAGAATCAAATAAGGCATTATCACCTTTATAGTGGATGGTATGTATACCTATCATCACATAACTATCGCACCCCTCATCAGAAATATCAATATAAAGAGATTTCTCATTTTCCATTAGCATATGAGGGTGGTGACGTTGATCATCTTCACTGTCCCTTGGGGTTGGGAAGTGTTCAGAAAAATGTCTATTCTCCTTACACTTGTAGCACTGAATCATGGGAGGTTCATTGTATACTAGTTTTTTCCCATTCATAATAGTAGCTAACGTTTTCCAATAACTTCAGAAAACTAATTCTCAGTGGCCTTCCCTTCCATACATAGAACATTTATTATACCACTTAAAGAAATTTCTTTTATGTTTCTTCCCACACTAGGAGCATAAATTAACTATCATCTTCTTAGCTTTATGGTTTTAAGATTTTCTATTAAACTATATATTCCCCGTGTTTTTCAAAACCATGAGGTTGATGCGTGACATCTATTTCCATTTTAATATTTATTTCATAATAAAAAATCTCTTCGTAGCTACTAAATGATCTTTTGGACAATGTTGTTCTAAGATAGGGAATTAAGAAACTGAAGAACCTATCAACTTTACTTCAGGGTTGGTAAAGAATTCTTGATGCATACATTCAATATCTCATGAAATTGTCCCCATAGTTTACTAATAGATTCATCATATCATACCGTTATTTCAATAAAATCTTTCTCAATCATCATTCAGATAGTCCAAGGAATGTACTTATGAAAAATAATATCTCGAACTAATATGAATCCACGTATCGAATCTCATCTCGCTACATCGTATTTTTCATTAGAGTCCAACACAAGTCTGTTTTACCATCTAACCAATAGACATCCAAAGTGAAATTATCATTATTCAAGCACTAGAGAGTAGATAATATCTTCCCAGTAGCACAGATCCATTGTTCATCATCAAGTGGAAAAGAGGACCCTCGGAACGAATGTGGTTGTTGCCTCATGAAATAATCAAAAAATGTTATTCACACCCATTCTCATTTTGAAGTCCACCAAGATTCATATCATGATAAATATTTGTTATCATATCAACAAGGTTTTTATTTCCAACCCCCATATAATATGGTTTCTCGGGAGGAAAATCATTTCATTATCCATCATAATCATCATTAACGTCATTCATGCGGGTTCATGTCATTGACTAAAACTAAAATGCATTGATTAAGAAACATTTATCAAAGTGAGGAACCACATAATCATGAAAATTCGCTTATAGGATGAATAAATCAAGATATCATCATTAATCTATGACACCTTATCTTTATCTTATGTTATTCATAGGAAATATCTATTTAAATCCTTTATCATGGTTCATGTAGAGTTTGGTAATTTTCAAAACATATACCCAAGGAGTGTGAAATCATATGTAGAGAAATTTCCATTTTAATGTTCCAGATTACCACAAGTTAGGGACAAACATATTGTACGAGTTGTTACCCCTAGGTATATCATTTATAGATCTGCATCCACTTTTAGTATTAAAACATGTATATATTTCATGGAAACCACTCACCCTATCATGTACCAAAATTCAAGGAAATTTTCCTATACATGTCTTTCTACTTAAAATTATCATTGGACATGTCCTTAGGGTTATCAATAATGTAATCCCATCCTAGATTCCAAAGGATAGATAAACCATTTCCATGATACCAACTATAGGGACCCTCACTTTCCATAAATTAACATTACATGAAATTGGTAGAAAAATCAGAAAAATAAACAGACCGATGCCCAAATGTCATACTATTCTAGTTCCTTTCAAAACATGGAAACATAAACACTAATACATAAGTGATCCTTATATTCTATCACTCTGTTATTATTTACTAAAACCCTTCTTAGTCACATCAGAAATATTTCATATCTTCATGTCCTTGGGAAGGAAGCAAAAAAAGGGATGAGATCAAATGCTCAGTAAGGGGAAACTGGGGCGACATGTAAGAATAATCATGAGAATATGGGTATGAGAACATGATCATGAAAATAGAATATCATACCATGTATATCAAATATTGTATAAAGGAATCATGGAATAAATATTAGAAAGTCATAATACATGAATCATGATGAAATAAACAACATAATCCATGAAATCATACCATATGTACAAAATATGGAATAGTTGAAGACACATAATCATATAATATTATTTCCATAGTATCCAAGGAATCACTTCCAAGACTATATTAGTAGAATGAGTTCACTCCAAAAATCATCTTGGTAGTCATGGTTCACTCCTATAGCCACGTTTGTAGCATGAGTTCACTCCTAACACAATCCTGGTAGTCATGGTTAACTCCAATAGCCATCTTACTATTCAAGGTTCATTCCCAAGTACATCATAGTCTATCTCATGAGATTTAAATATTTACACAATGTTTTGGAGGGACATATAATTGAAACCAGCCTCATAGTAAAATCATACATAATTGTTCTATAGGATCATAAATAATCATATAATTACCGATGAAATGAAATGGGTAATATAAATATTTAATAACATCATAACCTATGAAAAAATAATGGTTTCATAATAAATACATCATAAACATTACCTATGAAAAGAAGAGTGTTTTAAAAGAAAATAACCCTTGAAAAAGAAACAGGTTTCATCATCATTGGGATATAATAACATAATCAATTCTTAGAAATTATATGAATGGAAATATTGAGTAATTTCAACAGGAATTAACTATTAAATCTGTTGGATGTTAGCTTAAATGGGATATAATTTTTGAAGTTCTTTTAAAATCGTTTCTTGTGGAAAATATCCCTTCTATACTAAAAATGAAATTTAATACATAAAACCTTTTTGAAAATATTTTTCTTTGAAAATAGATCTAAAAAAATATAAAAAAGGAATTGAAAACAATAAAGAATTTTTAAAATCATTTTTCGATAAAAATGGTATTCCAATATCATTTGAAAACATATTTCAAAACATAGTTTCTTGAATACTATAGATTTCCGACCATAGAGAGAGATAATTATATTTTATGTAAAAACATTATATAAAGTACCAAATAATAGAAAAATGGTATTAGTACATGTACATATCATGTATAAATATATTATATGGAAAATCATTAGTAATCATGATATATGGATCTTAATATTTCATCCATGGGAGCATAAACATAAACAATCTCGAAAAGTGATGATATTGTATCAATAAAATCTTAGAACATGGTAAATTTGGATCATACTCTTCAGGTAAGAAAAGGAAATTACATGAAAGTTAAAATTTCATGGACATAAGTAATTTCATGATATAACATATAAAATGTAAGTATATACAGCTTTAAAAAATTGTTAGGTGAATAACAATACATGTGTCTCAAAGAAGGCCAATTGGGACAAAACTATTTTACCAATTTGGAAACTTTTGATTCATCAAAACCATGGAAGAAATATAATAAAATGGATATTTTTATGTCCATAAATTTATTTATAAGATACATATAATACAATAATGGGAATTACATACACTTCACAAAAGTAAAGAGTGTAAAACATTGAATGTATCTCATAGAAAAAAATGTTAGATTAAATCCCCTTACATTCTGTCTTGAATATCATCATAATCATTCAATGCACTTGTATAATAAATATGAATTTATTATTAATATTTTAAATAAACAAATTAATTTATCTATTAAAATATTTGAATTTATTATTACTTTATATTACCCACTTGTTCACCGTCCGATGTTAAGGTTTTACTTTATAAAATATACATTTTGTTCTTCACATGTGTCTTAGTTTGTTATATCAATGGTTCTTATAGTTATATCACGAATCCATAATGTAAACCATGATATAAATATAATTTTCATCAAGTATATGGTTATTATAATAATATATATAATATAGAAATGTTAAATGGAATACACCATTCATGGAGACGATATGTCGTACATACAAATGAACGTTGTTTCTGTTATTATCGTAATATTAAAAGAAAGAATGAAAAAATCTTTTATGTATATAATTATATAATATAGTTTAATTATAATTATAATTTTATATATATCATATAAGTTCACTAAGTCTATCTTTAATACATTGTATGTAGTGTATGAATGATTCATATCTCTTTAAAGGGGTGGTAGTCCACTCTACCTCAAATGAAATTTTCGTATTAACACAAAGTTGAAGGTAAAATGATATGTGTTATAAAATGGATTAATACTCATTAAATACATATTAAATATAATATATATAATATATAAATTTATTTTATATCATAATATCTACCATTAGAGCCGGTAAAGGAATAAATGAACAATCATCATTTAGTGAGGTAGTAGTTCTCCGTAAATATAAACAGTACTCATATTACACATTAGATTGAGGTGTCTGTATGTATAGGTTGTAAATTATAATATCCAAATCCTATTATCTTTAAGATTATTGTGTTTTTGAAAAATAATTTAATAATGATAGAAGATGGGGTGGAGATGGAAAATAAATGAAAAGAGTTTGAGATAAGGCGTTACCTCTTAGTCGGGTAAGTCCTTTTGGTTTGTGCCAAAAGTATTCCTTGGAATACAATATTAAAAAATGGAGAATTCAATGTGGAAGGTGGGATTTGGGTAAGTGTGTTGGGAAAAAATTTGATTCTAGGTGGTATGAGATGTGCTGTGAAGAGGGAGAGTCAGTGGCCTATTAATGGGAAGGGAAAGGTCTCACATAGAATTTTTTAAAACATGTTAGGTGTACAAATGTTTTCCCCTAAAACTTTAATAAAAAAAACTCAATATTGGGAGTTTAATGGAATTATAACATTTATAAAGTAGGTTTTTACAAGTTTCTATGTAATTTGGGGTCATAAATTTAATATTTAGTCTGTAGTTATGCTTAATTTTACGTAATTTGATATAATTAATTTTAATTACTTTCTGTATTAGTTTTGGTAATAAAACATGTCAACCATATTAGACATTATTTTTTATGTGTAACAAAACTAATTATTCAATTTTTATAAATTACTATCACAAAATTGGATGACATTAATATAAAATTAATCCCTTTGTTGGGTCGACAATGCTAGTTTTAAAGAAAAAATGATCAAAATATTGATAAGTATTTATATCAAATTTCAATGTGAAATTGGTCCTGATTAGCCAAATTGGATTAATTGATAAAAATATAATATAATTAATATTTTAAGAATAATTAAAATATAATTTAACCTTACAAAAAAATTATATGAAAAATGTGTTTTGAATTAAAATACGGTAATTTTCACTATTCATCCAAAAAATGAAATTTCTCCAAAAAATACAAAAATTATCCATAATTTAATTTTGTTATTATAATTTTAAAAAAGTAATTTATATTACCAAATTCAATTTATAAATTTTTGTAAAATAAATTTTTATTATTTCTCACATAAGGACATTAAGATCAGTCCATTTGATAAAATACTATTTTTAAACACACATGTCTTTACCAAAAATCATATCATTCATTGTCAATATGTTTTATTTATATATTAAAATTATAAAAATTATATGAAAATTAGTTATTATTATTCATATCATTATGTTTAGTGGATAGGTTATAATTAACTCATTTAAATATTTATAATAATAAAATAATGTTTCAGAGAAACATCGGTGTTACGTGTAACATAGACCGAGTTAATGTTCCGTTTAACATATAAAAAGTCCATTACATGTAAAATGAATGTTTTACTTGATTAATTTCAAAAAATAAATTAAAATTTAATTTATTCAAAAAAGGTCTATAAAAATTATACGGGTCTCAAAAACAACAGCAACATGTTGTGGTAATCATATGTGACGCCAATGTGAATTGAATTGCTACTGCTCCATTAATTTGTTAAGTTTGTACTATTTGGGTATCGGGGAAATCCTATATTTCTAATCATACATTAATATCAAGGATTTTACAGAACCATAATTCTTGAACTAAGGGTGCATAATAAAGTGGGAGAAATCATACTTGTATAAAAGTTAATGGCATAAAAATTATTTATTCAATAACAACCAATATTTTGAAATTATTATACACATAGAAACATTTTATGAAACATATTTTTTCTATAATTTTTAGATAATATTTTTTATTGTAATATTTTATATAACATAGTTTCTTTAGTGATGTTTACTTCTATAATCGGTAAAATTACCTTTCTACTATATTTATTTTTTTCCATTTTTTTATTATTAGAACCTTCTTGATTCAATATATAGTTAGGGATATTATAAATTAAATAGTGGTGTTTACATTTGTACATTATTATTTATTGAAAAATGATTTTTAATTTCATAATTTCATAAGTATACTAGTGGTTAACAACACATAATGAAAAATTCTTATAGGACATGCCAGTTATTTTAAAACAATAAATTTCATGACCACTTAAATCAGTTATTTATTGATAGAGATGTATATCGAATCTATATTAACTAATTAACTTTTTATACATATACATTTTCGTATCAAATAATTTTTTCACATTTTGGGTTTGAATGGGTGGGTCCCAAATCATACACCATGCACTACTCCCTTAATTTAAAGGGTTACACTATTAAATGAAAATGTAAATTGTATTATTTTCAAAAAAAACATGAATTATATAATTTATTCACTTAATTGTATGTATGGTATGTTTTAGTGGAGAGCATTTGATGATTGTTGTATTTTTTCAGTATAGAAAATAATTTCCTAACACATTGGATCTAGTTAGATGGTAGAATCTTCTAAATTGTTTATTTCATTCTATTAGTCCTCCAACATGTGAGAATAAATGGATATTAACGTTTTAGGAATCATATTGTTTTCTAGTAATAAAAATGATACTTCAAACAAATGATTTGTGTTCTACTATTGTAGAATTATTTACCTTTAACATGGTATCATTTTCTCTCAATTTCTTGTATTTTTTATATTGGAATCTGAAAGGTAATATCCCAAATTTCATATGATTCATTAGCATGATTTTTATTTGAAAACTGGATTACATATTTTTCAGGAACTAATTTGTTGTTTTATGTTACATTATATTAATTTACTATTCAATCCACAATATTACATCAATAATATTTTGGTCTAATGGTTTCTTAATATATCTTCAACCATTTTTATGTGGTCACCAACTGTAACTTCATAGATAATATAGAGGATGAGCATGATAATAATTATACTAGAAAAAATGATTATAGAAGCCTAGGTACTTGCACATTGGGTGTTTATAAAATCAAATGAAACTGCAAAAATATTATTTCTCAAGTGAATTATGTATGATCTATTAATCTGTAGAGGGCCCTTAAGCTTATGTGATTCCTTATGACATTAGAAAAACATACATATAATAAAAAATATAGGTAGGTGAGGCCTTTAATGAAAGGAAATTCCATAAAAAAAACTAACAAACCATTGATCTTATTCCATAGGACATAACTCCAAGTAATATTAGCATGGTTTTGTCTACATGTGATGAAAAAATAGTTTGGTTCTTGAATAATAATGTTAGGGAAGATAAAGCCTAAATTGTGCTATAGTATGTTACTAGTTATGATTTAAATGATTTCATCATTCTAAATGCTTATTATTCTTAGTCTGTCGATGGAAATTTATAATAATTAACATCATTTCACTATGATAATTGGTATCCAAAACATGAAAATTTATATATATTTGGAAATTAAAGATTTTATGAAATGAAATAATTAATTTATATAGTTTTGTTAGAAAACATTTTCGATATGTCCCTTTGAAAAAAATTGTTTTTCAAGGAATTTTGTTGATGTCTAAAATGATGATACCTCCTTCACTTTCATAAATATGAAATTATAAATACAACCTACTAATAGATAATATGGATGATGATTGTAATAAATCCTAGTTTCATTGTGGTCTCCATGTTTCTGGCTTGTATTCATACAGTTCTGTAAATTATTATTCTGTGATCTTGTCCTTTTTACTCCATGTTTTGTTAGGATTCCACCATACTACATGTTTGGTTAATATTTTGTTAATCCTATGTTAAGGAGTGTGATGTGAAACTATTTTTTGGGTGGAAATGTATTTTTATAACTATTCTTATAATTTTATATTGTTTCTATAATTAAAAAAATAGAAATTTTGGGGGAAAAATTATTAAAAAAATATGATCATATTTAGTTTGGGACCATCAAAATAATTAAGTAATTATTATATGATAATAGTATGATATATATTAATTTTAATATATCTAACATAATGTTTTAAAAACAAGTATTATGACTTAAATAATATTTATATATTTATTATATATAAAATTACATAAATATATAACTATTGGTATTTCTAAAATTGACTAATACATTGTTATCGTTAATGATATTACCAAAAATCAGAATGTGTTTTAATACTATTATTAATAGATAAATTATTGGTTAATTTTTTTGAATAACATATATATTATCAATTTTTGTTATTATATTTTAAAGATAATGATTTTATCTATTGAAATTAATAAAGCGACTGATTTTTAACCAACAATTTATTGATAAGGATATAATAGTTGGTAAAGAGGTTTTCGAATAAAATGTTTCTATTACCAACAGATATAAACTTTTGGAAAAATTGAATTATGTTTTATTGTTTGGATATTCTTATAGAGTGATGGAATAACTCTTGGTCATGCATCTAGATATATTATAGGTTGGATATAATAATTTTAATATCAAGATGATAGTGTTGTATTCATTGGTGTAGTATTTAGAGGAGTCCCAGATATGTGATTCTAAGGTTGATTTCTAGAGAGACTAAGTTATTTTTGGTGAATCTCTTGATTTTTGGTCTAAGGATGAACAACATCGAGTGTTGTTTCCTAGAAGGCTTTTCATCCCATTGGTGAGATGGGAGATGGTTCTCTGAGAGTTTCAAAGCTCATCCTCAGAGGTGCATGCTAGTTTGATATAGATGTAATGAGGTTTGAGTGGGTAGTTTTGGTGGCCCATTCTGAAGTGTGAATTTTTAGAGTTCGGGTGTCTATGTTTTTTCCTACATAAGGTAAAGGTCAAGCACTATGTTCCTAATGGTTTTCTCTAGATATTAGTTGTTACTAATGAATGTGGTTGGACATCAGAATAAAAATTAGTACTAGATTACCTTGAGCTTATGGAGTACTTGATGTTATATGGTTTATAGTGTATTTTGATTATGAAACCATCCCACATTATATTGATCTAGATTTTAATATCAATGGATGTGTAATTAATGAAATATCTGAAGGAGTTATGTAGAATTCATAGAGTCCCAATAATGATCATCTATGAACATGATCCGCATTTTACCCCCATGATTTGGAGATTTATGGAATGATAAATTCTCTATAAATTATGTATTATAACTTATTTTCATCCATATAAGGATAATCAGAAAAATTGGACCATCAAGCCTCTTGAAGATATGTTGTATTTTGGTTTCCTAGATTTAGGAGGTTCATGGATGAGGAACCTTCCATTGGTTGAGTTTTATTATAATAAACCTTGTCACTCCACAATTGGTATGGTGAATGTTGAAACATTATATTGTGGATAATTCTATTCTAAATTGTGCTAGAATGGGGTCAGGGAGTTAGTAATTCTTATGACAGAAAACGTTAATTGTATGATAGAGATGGTTCATGTAACTTGTGAGCGGATGAATGGATAATATTATCTTAATAATTCCTATTCTTATCATGTGTCAAGACCTCTCTAATTTTATGTTGCAGGTCATATGTTTTTTATGGTGACACATAATCAAGGGAAGGGAAGGTTTGGTCATTGGAGTAAGCTTAATCCATGGTTTTTGGGACATTCGAGGTGTGGATTAATATTAGAGTTGTGGTGTATCAAATAAAATTTTCCTAATATATGATTCAAATGCATGATGTTATCCAGGTGTCAAAATTTAGTTGTTATCATCCTAATGACTTTTACATAATTTAATGGTGTGAGATCGATTTGGATGTTGACGTGACTTTCAAGGTATTTACATTGGAGATCCAAGACCTCAAGGAGATGGTTCTACAAGTGTGTGGTGTTCCCTTGGTTCATATCATGTGGAGGAATGGTATCATGGAGGATATTACCTAGTATAGTTATTTTTAGATATGTTCTTAGTAATATAAGCTATTTGTTATTTATCTCGTATACTGTTTAAATTATTAATGTATATTTTGATCCATTTTATAGAGTCCGATATTTTTTTTCAATGATTTCATTTATATTTATATTGTTTCTATCATTTGATATGTATCTAACCCAAGAGTGTTTTTAAGATAAGGTGTTATTGTTTTGTGGTTTTTCACTTGTTTCCAATTACTAAGGTAGTTGTGCTCCTATGATAAATATATTCTAGGGATATATCTCATATATAATTATATAGACAAAAAATTTTCTTCATTCTATCTGAGTGTGGTTTTAAATTCCCAATGATGATAATGGTATGAGGGGTATATTATAAAATATTTCAAACCATAATTCCCCTTCGGATTACATTTTTTGAGTTTATGAGTCACTTAGAGGATGTAAAAAGGATTTTATAGTGAAAATGTAGAAAATAGTTTACCCACATCCATTTGAGGATTGATTGTGGCATGGAGGAACAAGATATCCCATAATCAAGTCACTATGTCATGGTGTAGACTAGCTCTGTCGTAGGGGACGTTGGGTGGATAAACAGGGAAACTAATTGTGAGGGGTGGATACTGCATGGTAGGTGGCTACATCCTAATGGGCTTTGGGGGTTACTTCCTTTTAGGGGTGGCTACGCTATAGTGTTTAGTGATTCTTCATTGCCCCAGATACATTTTTTTATTATTTTATCTATTGAGACATCTGTGGATCCCAGAAATGGGTTGACATAGTGGGTTTTAGTGTGATCCTTTGTGTTGCATCATATTACATAATATGTCAGGCCATTCTTCAATGTGTCCACGGGGTCTGCATTATAGTCTTTGAAAATACAATTAGGCTATAAATACCAAGACCACCATATAATCCCCACTTTCTTCAACTCATTCCACTCAAACCCTAATCTACATAGGGTTGTTTTTTATTGTATTTGAATCCATTTCAATATGGATTAATTCCTCACTTCCAATGATCAGTCTTTGGTGATCTGATGTATTTTATTCCTCTTTATTCTAGTTGTATTTCTCTGTTCTATCTCATTTCATCATAATTCTCCATTACATGATTTTTAATTTAACATACCTCATAATAATGGGGGTTTACTAATTATTTATATGTGGGTTCTTGGAAGTATTTCCTTAGATGATTTTAGATTTATCACAGGGGTGGTGATCAGAGATACCTGATGTTTATCCATTTTCATACGAAGAACATTGACTCTTTCACTACTGGAAAGTGGACCAAACCCAATGGGTCTATACCAATGGTTTTTTAAAACCATTTTTATAGGTACCTATATACCAATGTATTGAATAAATCTTTGGTATATATTATTTTTTATGTATATTCAACTAGTTTTGAATAAACATTGTTATATCCTCCTAATATAATGGTTATTCCAACTATTTTAACTAATTACTCTTATATATTGGATTTACCGGTGGTTATTTAAAACTATTGGTATATCAATCTATATTAATGTAGTGTATATGGCCACCCCTCCTCCCATTTCACTCCTATACAGATAATGAATCCAAATGAATTCTATTTTCCTCCTTGTTAATGGATATATCCCATCACTTCTTATTTTAATTTTGTTTTTTGTGAATGTAAAATTTGTAGGTTCCAAATAATACAAATCCTTTATCAACCATTGTTGTGTTTTATTTTCTCTGTATGAATGAATAAACTAGATTCATTTTTTTAGATTCATGTAGATTCATTTAATGAATGTTATTTTAATTATATATTCCATTGAATTGAAAAATAAATCTGATTGTAAATTTTTTCTTTTATTTCATTTACTCCCTACTTCTATATAAATATAATATGATCCTTTTATTTTATATGATATATATGATCTAAGTATGTAATTATTTATTATAATAAATTTTTTGATAAAAAATATCAGGGGGTTATGAAATTATTAATTTAAATTTATTACTTTAAACATTGAAATTGTTGAATTCATAACTCAAACAAATGCCACACACCCAACTCTATGTGTCACGTCTTGGATAATTGGGCAGTAAATCCCAATAAAATAAAATTATTTTTTTGAATAGCATATTAAATTTGAAAACAACCCTTCCCACTCTATAAATCAAAAATAATTATAATATTTTTTTATATATAATTTGATAAAATACCCTTTTAGAAATTTTTTTGGTCACTATTCATCTAGTATTTTACATGAGTTAGAGAAATTTTTCCCCTATGAAATCCTCCCATGATTCTCTAAAAGATGTTCAATTAGAATAACTAATATTAAACTATAAAAAATTCATTAAGATAAGTGAAAAATAATTTAAAAATTATAATTTTGAAATAATATTATTTAATATAATACATACATACTATAAAAACTACCCACATTTGAAAAGTGTTCCGTTATCCTATAATAAAAATTTGTGTCTATAAAAATATTTTAATGAAGAAAAATAAAATTTATCCCCCATACAATTATTTCATTAATTTCTTGAATTTTTTCATTACTTCTTTCACTTAATGACTACTTTATCTCCAACACTAACTATTGGTTCTTTGTCATTTCATCCCACACTTTTTTCGCACATGATTTTAGTTTATTTTTCACAGTATTTTATAATTTTCAAATATTTTATCACCTATATCAATCATTATATCAACATAAAACACACTGATACTAATATTTTGTGTCACTATACTTATCATGAATCCCACATGCACATAAAATTTTTCGATGTGGGTGATTTTTAGATCTCAGATGAAATGACTTTAACATACATCAATATAATATATCTCTATTTATCACTATATCTGGAATAACATCATAAATTATATGTTCTTAATAATAATATTACCTCAAAAAAGTAATTTATTAAACATGAATTTATAAAATAATAATAACATATGTTCTAAATTGAATAGAACAAAAGAAAAATTAAAAAATTGTAATAAATTTCCCTGCTATTATGAAATTTTTTTTCTCATTGATCTAATAGAATTCAAAATAATGAATATATATATTGTATTTTCTTATTTAAATAGTATTTCAATTTTTATTATAATTATCATGTAGACTTTTTTAGTTTTTATTTTTTTATATCAAGAAAAATTATTTTTTTCTTCAATATATTTTTTATTTTAATTTAGTATTATAACACTAATTTTATGATAGGTCATATAATTTTTTTAAAAATAAATTGATAGAAGTTGAATATATGACAAAAATTGGATCTTAATCATGCATCAATATATTTTGTTGGTCTTTTTAGATTTTTTATTTACCAATGATTCAGATACTGATTATATACACTTTCCATGTAATAATTGTGTGGGAAGAACTTACTTAAGCAGTAAATAAGATAGCTTCCATATAAAAAAAGGGTTTCAAACAAACTAATACGTATGGTAACACAGTGGGGAGAAAACAAACACATAAATTTTCATGTAATGAATGAAAGGACTGGGTGGGAGTATTTATTAGATAATAAATTTAAATTTATTCTTCATCATGAGAAATAGAGGATGAAAATTAAATAATACCTAGATATAATAACATGTGATCCATATAAATAAATTTGTTATGTTGATAGAGTGAAAAAAATTATTGACTCTTACATGGATCTATTAAATCTCCAATATAGTAAAATGAAAATGTTAGAATCATTAATCTGAATATTTTATGGGAAATCCATGTATGATATTTCTAATACATCCATAAATTATATTTTTATATTTATTATGGACTTAATTTTAGATGATACAATTATTCCCACAATCCATGATATTTCATTGAATTTAGTTGAGGAACATGGAGTTTTTGAAATAAAATAATTCTTTCCTAAATGATATTTGTTTATTCTGGTATGAAACTATAGACTAAAATGATTATATAAAATATGGAAAATATTGATAAAAGTTATACTGAAATGGAACACGATATCATGTTCTACACAACGTTATGTGGAAATTTCCATTCATTCCCATGTCTAAAATGTTTTCATGCATGATTGAATATCAATAAATATGTGATGGAATGATACTGATAGAAAGAAGGATAATGATGAGTTTTTTATTCCAATAGATGTGTTAACATGGAAAACATTTGATACTCAAAATCCTAATTTTATAGTTGATGTATGTAATGTGAGGTCGGGTCATTCATGTTATGGTTTGAATCTATTTTAGAATACACTTCCTTTGGAAAACACATGTCCACTTTTCATATACATTTATAACCTTCCCCCATGGATGTGTACCAAAAAACATTTCAATTTCAAGAGCATACTCATATCTGGACCATATGATCTAGGAAATTTTATTGATGTATACATGAATCCCTTAATAAATGATTTGATGTGTCTTTTTAATGTGATTTTGTGAACATATTATTCTTGTTTGAATGATCTATTTCAAATGCGTGTTATGATTATGTGGAAAATAAATTATTTGCTTTATTATGCAATGATGTATGGATGGATCTTGAAGTGAAACATTTCATTTCTTATTTTTATAAAGAATACATGATCTAAAATACATCAATATCTTAGTAGTTTTGATTTTATGGGACATATATTATTCAATCCAATTGTTCATCCACATAGAAATAATCATCAATTGTTTGAAAATGATATGTAGAAAGAAAATCCAGATCATTTTATGTTAGGAACTATTGTGATTAATGTGTTTCAAGATGTTTTTTTCATGAAAGGTATGGTGAATTATGGAAATAGGAAGAATGGTTCCCCTAAATCCAATTACAATTAGAAGATGAAAAATATCCTATTTTTGTTTCCTTTCTAGTCAACCAATTATTTTTCATTATTAAGATGTAAATGATATAGAAAAAATATATGTTAAATTTTTCTTTCATATATTCTAAATGTCAAGTGGTGGAAAAGATAAATTATGTTCTCTTCGTGTCTTCGTCTATTTTGGAATCAAATTAGAACTGCATCTTGTGTGTAGTAGTGAAATTAAATGGAACGTTCTGTGTCCTCATAATGTGATTACACCTCCAAAAAAATCAATTTCTTGAATTAGTAGATATTATCAATGTTCTAAATTGATATTCAAGAAATATATCAAAATTTTTCAACAAAAGAGAGTTAATATAAAAATATTTGAATACTCGTGATTATCACAACTATATGAAAGATTCTACTTTATTAGAAAACAGTCATATGTCACCCAATAATGTAATGGTGTTAGTTATTTAATTGTTCCATCTTTATAGAGATCATTATGATACAAATTTTTCTAAGTTCTTCTTTAAAAAATGAATGAATAGGTACCATTAATTATGAATGAGATATATAAAATGTTTCCGCCGTAATATTTCACATGCATGTTGCATAAAACTGTCCATATTCCAATAGAACTATTTCGTGAATGACTTATTCCATTTCATTGGATGTAACCACCTAAAATAAATGTGTACAAATTAAATTCTTATTTCTGTTATAGAAATCATCATGAATGGTCTTTTTTAAATGTTTTGTGGATCAAGAGTGTTTGGATTTATGTCCAATGAATTTGTCTTATGGGACCACAAGACAGAACTGAACAACGATAATTTAATATGAGTAGTATGAAAAAATTTAACCTTGTTTTTTTTTTCACTCCCCAAACCTGGGGAATTCATAGATAATATAAACAGACTATATTAATCCTTTAAGAGAGGGAGATGTCACGTCACCCAGTTTTTCTAATTGCAATTTTTTCAATGATTACATCAAGTATGTAAATGGAACACATATTTGTAATATCATCCCATATAGTTTTACATATGTGTTAGAATATTTATATATTTTTTATATAGGGATAATAAATGAATTATAAATAGAAATCATCATTCATTGACATTGAGAAAGAGAGAGGGCATTCATAATAAATAAATTTCCGTGGTTTAAATTGAGGGTAGATGTATTGCTGTAATAAACTAAAATGATTATTATTTTGTTCATTTTAATATTATTTTATGTTTCAAGTCTGGATATTTTTTTCTAAATATATCTGTAATTAAATAATATATTTATCCCATGGTCATAAAAGAGTGGTTCGTGAATGAAAATCATCATTGAACAGTGGGTACACATTTTTATCATTGAATACTCAATGAACAAGATAACACAATATTATGGTATTTTTTTACGTGCCACAACAAACCGTTATGCCAATACGTCGTATATTATACCAATAATTTTAAATATATCTTATTATAGATTCATTTATAAAATACTAATATTTGATTACTAATCTCATGGTTGTGTCAATATGATTAAATTAAAATTTTTTGAATTGATAATGAGACATAGTACTTTTATTGATGACTGTAGATTTTGAGTTATTGAAATGACTCACACTATTTTACTTAATGTGCCCTATATATTGGCACCATCGGTGAAATATGTTTTTTCTGTGAATGATCATATACTACCTATATTTTGTATAATTATTTAGGTAATTCCATGAAATATTTTTTATGATGGTGGGTATGGATTAGACACCATCACTACACCCATTGGCCCCAATGAAACTATTACTTATGACGACCATAGAATTTCAATTGTCAGATTTGACTGTAAACCGGAATTTGTGGTTGTTAATTTATAGAATCTCCCATATGTGTTCCCAATCCATTTTTTAATATCAACTAGATATTTTCAGTTTTTAAAATTCAAATTGATTTACAATTTATATAAACTATTTTTTATCTAAATTGACCTTCATTTGAATTTTCCATATACAATGATTTATGTTTTTTTTATATAGATTTATATTATTAAAATGAATTTTATTAGAACCTAAAAAACAAAATAAAACAAAGAAAACAATCCATTAAAAAATATAAATTGACCTAAAACATATAAAAAATAAATATGAAAATAAAAACCAATGAAATGATTGACCTACATAAAAATGGGAAAATGTCCAAACCTAAAGAATGAATCAAATTACCTAACCCAAAAATGGATAAATGACCTATTAATTAAAGAAAATGAAACAAAATACCAAACCAAAACTAAAATGAATTTCATTTTGAATTGAATAATAAAAAAATGTCATAATGATGCTAATCATTTTAAGTAGAACATGGTTATTTTTCTTATGCCACATATTTTTTGTTTTTATATTCTTCTAACTAATTTTTTTTTATTTTTTATGTATATATTTATCATTAATTAAGTCATTCCACGTCTAATTTTTTTATTACACATCAGTTATGAATTTATAATTAAATTCATATTTTTTATGAATTATTGGAACTGGAAATCATTAAATAGTTATAAATGAAGAGGATGTGTAATAATAATCACTGGATGAGAGACATGACAATTCCACCTCTAGTTTATGTTATGAGTATTCTATTATATATATATATATTAATAACATATAATTTTAGGCCATTAATTTTCCCTTTATATTTTTTCCAGGCTCCGTCACTATAGGAATAATTATTCTTCAACCAACCTATTGGTAGTGCAGATCAAACATATAATGTGAGGAGGGTGGCACTAGAGCTACTCACACCACTCATCTTACTTATTCACACCCTATTCATAGATCATACATACCCTATAGAATAAATTATTATCCCACATTATCATTAGTGGAACCCATCATATTTAGAATACCAATACGTCTTCCACTATTGTTTTACAAAGTTCAAATAGATTCGGGGGGGAATTGTAAAACAACCAAGGAAGATAGTATAGAATCAGCGGAGAATCAGTGAAATGAACATAAGATAGAGGCCAACTTCCTATCCGCTGAAGCCATAAAGAGTCATCCCCTACCACTTCAAAGTATAAACCACGTCTATCTCCATCACTGTCTTCCTCCTAGCATGCCTCGTGTACGTCATGGTATCACAGACCACGTTTTCCAAGAATATCTGCGAGACACCCATGGTCTCCTCATAGATCAACCCACTGATCCTCTTCACTCCTCCTCTATATGTCTTCCACTATTTACATTCGATCCTCCTTGTATTTATTTTTCTTATCCAATGGGGGCTCCCACTCCCTATCCATATTATAATTTTCTACAGAAATCTATGCCATCTTATTTTCCTTATGCTTCATTCTATATAGTCATCAATGTTTATTCTTCATTATCTTCTACTCTGACACATTATTAACCTCATGATTAGTCGTTATACCCCACTATTCATATACAGGTTTATGTTCCATCTGTGCATAGGGATCTAGAAATATGAACAGATTATACTTTCTCAGGATTTTTTATAAAACCCTTGTAATTTTTTTACCATAACTTATTTTCATTAAAATATGTATTCAAAGAATATTTTTTATTATTTTATTATATATATATATATATATATTCTACTATGATTAGTGGGAATGAATTAATGTGTTAAATATGAAATAGCCACACATAGTTGACAGTTGAATACATCAGGGATAACCAAAATATTGGTATAAAAAATATATAGTGAAATAGATTTATTGAATATCTTTCTAAATAATCTAACATTAATCCCATAATCCCACTCTCTTTGAGACACTTTGAAAAAGAAGTAAATTATACATATTGGATACAAATATAGGTGAAAAAATTTAATTAGACAAAATTTTATATTTTTTATATTTATATGAATTATTATTTTGGTAGAATGTTTGATATAATTTTCCTTATTATGATGGTATGAGGACCGAAATACTCAATAAATTAGGTGATCAATAGATAGAATATAAATATTGGTTTTCTAATGGTTGGTTTTTTATAACTAGAATTTATTTATAGGAAATAATGTTCATGAATGAGCTACTAGAAAAACATTATCGATAAATGATTTCACTATGGATGACTATAGTGTTTAAGGTATTCATCAAATTTGAGAGTCTAGAATGAAAATTATTATGATTTTGATTATTAATTATTTTGTTTTCTTGAAAATTAGTATTTATGAATATTTTGTCATGAAATATTGGAAAAAAGTAATCTATGAACTATCACTATACTTTTTGGGTGGTATATGATGTTAGAACATGATAGAAATATTTTATTTTTCACAAACACTTCTATTTAATTAGGTATAAATTCTGAAAACCTTTATTTCATGACAAAATATAATTTAGTGAATTAGTTAATTAGTATTAATTATACATATATAAATTAATTAGTGTCTTTTATTGAATGATCAATGCTTCAAAATCATTCATATATTTATTGAATCTAGCCTTAGGTATGTCCATGTCATGCACAAAGCATTGATCTTCATTATGTGCCTCAACTTACAATTTATTTAAAATGGAACAAAATTAGATAATTATTATAAATCATTCCCCTAATATTTTTGATCATTTCACCAAAAAAATAGTTTTCATTTACCAATTAATTTTTACTTCTTCAAGGGTGGTTAGTTACTCGTGATCATCCACTTCATGGGGAATTTAAAAAAAATGTATAGCTGTTTGAAAATACCTTGATGCTCGAATCATGTTTCCCACTCTAAATTGGGATTGATAATTCCCTAATAAGTCTCTTTATGGTGTTATATTAATCTTACCAAATTATTCCATCTCATTTGTAAATAATTCCACAAATTTATACCCTATTTTCCATATTTTAATCTTTTTATAATCTAGAAATTCACTTTCAAAAGGTTGTTTTAGAATTGAGTTTGTATCCTCATCCTTAAAATTTTATCATTTGTAGATTACCCTAAAACTAAAATATAAATCGATACTCCCACTTGATATTATCCCATGAAAATCTATTTTCATTATACATATTTAGTAGTTTCATCTATAGGGAATAACCCAAAAATTTATTCAAGCGGGTTTCCTTCCTCAAGGTCTCATTCAATATAAGCTTCCTTCAAATATAAATTAGGAGTTTTTTTCACTGTTATAATTTAATTATGTATTTCATATAGTTTGATATTGTCAAAATACCATTACTCCATTTTGGTGATTTACATGTAATACTTTGTGGGAATTAATCCCATAAAACCCACTATTAAGAATCACACCCATGGAAGCACACACCAAATACAGATTTTCTTATTGAACATCATATTTATTTCCTCATAATCAACCCATATATGTCCTCATAATCTATTCCTTTATCCTTTATCAAACTATTAGTATCTGATTTGATATAAAGAAAAAATATAATATTTAATTTATGAAATTTTAATTATATATATAGGGAGGGTATGTATTTTACTTTTCTATGTTATTTAAATATGATAATCACTAGGTAAGACCTTATGTATTCAATAGATGACTATAATAAAGAAAAATGTTCAATGTTATCTTCATTATACCTTCCATAACCCAATTTATATTCAATATAAATATATGTACTTGTAATATCATAAACTATTGTCAGATACTATCTCGTAAATCACTATCTATTATTACCATCATGTACTGAATATTTGGATTCATTTCTATAATTTATGAGAACATTTATGTCAAATATTTCTTTTTATTTCATTTTTATTCATCTTTAATCCTTATGTTGATTTAGTACTATTTATCTCTTTCACAATGGTTCCCTTTCATAGGGAAAATTGATGACCACCTTATATCTAATGATTATACCCACATATCTTGTAGTCATCTTTTTTGGTGGGATGGAATGATCCTTAGGGTCTTAGTTTTCATTCAGTTATTAAGAGAATATCACCCCAAATCATATTACACATTATTCATATTCTTTATACCTGAATTGAAAAAAATACTCAACATGCATATCAACCTCATAGTTAGAAGAGGGGTTGGAAGGATCTTTTGTCCCTTAATTTTCATCAGTAGATTCATCTGTCCACACTCTATGAAAATCCTCCCCTATACCAATCTCGGGATACTTTCCACATCCCTGTTTAATCATCCTCCGTATAATTTATACTTACCATCCTTCATATTAATTTTCATTGATAGAAACATCTAATAAAAGAATGAAAATATTCTAAAATTTTAGTTTAGAATTCCCCAGCACAACGGTCCCATCAAGAGTGGTTGAAGAGATCTCATATACTGGGGTTTTAGGCAACATTGCAAATAATATTTAATCCAAACCTCCTTTTTTAACATCCTATATTATCTTTTAGAAATCATTAAATATCATTCAAGACTATAAGAAATTTATAGTAACTCTTTATCAATGAAAAAAGATTCATCCCACACCGTGGATTCATGGGGGTGATTCCTAGAAAAAACGCATCCACATACATTAGATCTGACCATGTATCACATGAAGTCAAACTCATGGATGGTGTTCCCCAACACATCATGTCCCCTTGCATTGTGTATGAAACCTCACTATCCTTGAGACTATCAGTTAGACTATGTAATATGGGGTTTAGATATTTCTTGATCCCATTATAACCAATATCATAAATTCTGAGCAACAAGGCTTTGAATAAATGAAAGCACCTCAAAATAATGCAATGACATAACAGAAGATAATGAGCTGACTGATTGAAAGAAGGTTATTTATTGTATAAAGTTATAAATTTAACTACCCACATCATGTTTCTTACCCTATCTAAATACAAATAAAATCGAATTGAGACTTTGAAAAATAAATTTGAACACAAATGTGTGGATCAAATCATGACAAATATCAGTAGTAGTACTTTTCATAAATTATCCAAAATTGCATAATATGTCACTAGAAAATTATAACCTTCTTATAAACATAAAACACCTCATAGACCATGATAAATTTAGAAAAATATACAAATTCAACCACCACCATATCATTCAAAAACTAACCACCATAAAACATTTCCACCAAATCAAAAACATAATCCTAAAAATTCTAATCATATTTACAAATTTCCACGAAAACTATAATAATATTAAGGATAAACCAACGAAAAAAGATATAATAAAAATTAAATACTAAAATAAACATCATCACATATATGCATTCAATCACACTACTAGAAACATTAAAAAAATGTATCATAGTATAACATTCCAATAAGTTTGATAACTGCACATTGAAACATTGTAAATATGAAATCTAGTATTGAATCCCATTACAATATTTCATTCTTCATCTAATATATAATTGAGATTGATTAAAAAAATGTTTATCCACCAATAAATTTAATTAGATTCACCAAATGACATTATAATGGAATAGTTGGTCTCATTCAATAGAGAACCAAATTTCATGGAACTTAAAATACAATTTCCCTAGAATTGTTATGGTCATGTTTTTCTTTTTAAAATAAATGTTAGCCTATTCTGTGGAATAGTTTATTGTTGAGTTGTCATTGTATCCTCATACCTTGACTCAATAATTATGTGATTTCATCACTCAAACCATATAATTAAATAATATCCAAATATCTATGAACCATTAAGGAAAACCACATGTGCTTTAAGAATAAATGAACCCCAGTACCAAGACATCCAATAAAACTGACGTTAAATATTTCATCCCACTTAACACATCAAAATAGTAACAAATCCACAATAAATTCATGGAGGATGTTTAGTGACCTTATCCCCAATATCCTAAAGTTGGGGTCTTATTTATTAAATTTCTATAAGATATAAGGAATCTTCTTCCAAAGGACAGAATAGTTTATTTTTATCTTGACCCAGATTCCACTATACCAGTTCCCTATGGATGTTATTTTTATAGCCTCATGTATGCCTCTCAATAAGGAAGAGGTTTATAACTATAATATAGGTCCTATGATGTGTCTCTGGAGTGATTATGTCTACATATTAGAGTAGAAAACAACATAAATAACTTCATATCATCCAAGAAGTAATTAAAAAATTGTGGAAGTAATAAATAAACAAAAATAAAACATGATTTAATTATATATGAAATAATATAAATTCCTAAACATCCTTGTATTACATAAAACACTATTCACCCATTGATATGACCATACATATAGAAGTGCATAAAGGAATCTTAAATAAAAGTACATGGAACTAATTCAAACATGAGCTAGACAACATACCCAGTCTCCAAATACTACTGAACTTCATCATCACAGTCATAAGAATCCACATGATTGGATGCCTTTATCATGCCACTCTGGTCCTCATCCCTATCCACCATTCATCTATTCACAACCTAAAAATTATATATAAGTCGTACATGCACACCAAGGTTCACGTATAGGTGTGATAAATAATCTCAGTATGTCACAAAAATAATGGACCAAGAAATCTACATTCATGAGATCATGCTCATGTAATATGAAAATACTAGTTGAGATACATGACAAAAGAGATCAATCAAATAAATTTGAAACCATATTCAATCCATGGCTCCTTAATCCCAATAACAAATACCTACATTGTTCAATACCAATAATGTCACTAATCATGCTAAATCACCATAAGGGAATACATTATATAGCCCATGGTTCACTCATACTCATCTCTAACCACATTAATAATGGATACTACATACTAAAGGTTAATTTTTTAAACATGTTTTTATCCATCCTACCAAGGATCACTATAAACAAGCAACTATAAACACTATCTCACTATAAAGAATAATAAACAATGTGTGATAATTTTTAGTCTAACACCTATAATGAAACACTCATACTAAGGATAACTCTATGAATAATGTTGAATCCACATTGGAATATTCCAAATAATCATGTGTCAAACCCCATGATTCAGATCAATGGTATATAAACTTCAAAGGCATCCTCATTGGCTTATGCTGAGTAATCAAGTGATTGGACACAAGGGTATGATCCAAGATATAAATTAACAAGTAATCCTCATCAGTACATCCCTATATGGGGAAAATTCAAAGTATAAATGGCCATTGGGATCCCAATGATTACTACGATAATCTTTATAAAAACATGGTAAGGAATTGGGTGGTTCCCAATGAGCATGTCCATAAGGAATTTCAAAGGCAGTCCCAGCAAGCCATATCCAGGTGGTAGAAAAACCCTTTGACTCCAAAATTTACTATATCAATGGGGATTATATATTTTACTAGAATCCTATAGAATCTATATCCGAGAAGTAGAAATGTATGAGGCATCAACTACTATAATCAGGATCCCTGAAGTACAGATGCCTATATTATCCAATAGAATCCAGATCAATGTAATAGAAATGTCTTAGTCATCCACTACCTTAATCGGCATCAATAGAGTAGAAATGTCCCTATAATCCAATATATCATATTCCCTATAATACCATTCAAGGAATTACTACAACATGGAATCCATCTATCACTCAAGACGTATATAGTCATTCTAGTCTAAGGAGATTAAATGTCCAAGGCATCCTATCTCATTATTACCAATAGTCGGATCCCACGAAGCATATTTGGGTATCCAAATAAAATAGCGCATTGCATCAGGATCATTATCAAATGACCAAGAGAACCAATGTTAATGATTTTTTCATCATCTATAAACAGGTTAACATATATAAAATGGGTGAAGGTGATCAAACACCTTAACCCACCACTACTGCCACATACTCTCAAATGTATAGACTTTGTAGGGGTTCTATAGTGACACTTCCTACCTTATCTACATGAAAACCAACATACTATAATAAGGATAAAGAAAAAAAAGGAACATATTGGGTCCCTAAATTAATATCACAAGAGAGGAATCTCACAAGGGATACTCAAAACATTAACAAAATAAATGGCATCCTACACGGGGTCCTTAACTAAAATGGTGAAAGGAGGAATCCTAGAAAGGATCATCTAATAGAAATAAAGAAGTGGGATCCTACATGGGATCCTAACATGATATATTAGAAATGTAATCCTATATAGTAAATTAAATAATTGTGGAAAATAGAGGCATCCTACATGGGATCCTCTGGGATAAAATTCTACTAGAGGAATCCTACTAGGCATCCTCAAAACAGATAAACACGCAAACTATTATGACATAATTAAAAATATCACATAGGATACAACCTTAATGGAAATATATGAGAATTGGTCATGGGTGATGTCCCATGGAACATCTCAGATCATGTTCACATTCTACAAAGACAACTGAATTTTATTACCAAAGGAAAAATCTCATTGTTCCTTATAATGCTTCAAACACCACTTTGGAGTCATCAAATCACCCCACGAGTATCACCATCATGAAAATATGTACAACTAATAATAATTCAATCATCTCATTTACAATTACGAATCTATTGAATAAAATAGGAAAAAACCTAAAAAGGGTGGAAAATATGGAGTACACTACGTGTCATCCCTCACACATGGCATGTTCCCTCATGACCCCAACTATGCATTTAATGCATCCGAAAATGAAATGTCAAATACCATGTCAAAAAATGAAAATAATGTACACATTATATACCCAAAATTGGGTACTTTCCCATGTACCACACAAAGATTTTCCATGTACTTCTCCTATTCATATATAATTACATGACATCAAAACAACATATTGTCTATCTGGGTACCCTACACATCCAAGTTCCCCTACATGGACTGTCTTTCTTGGTAATCGGATATATGGATGAGTCTATGTACATGAAGTGTATACCTCATACATGGATTTTACCTCCAAAAAGATCACCCTCCTCATATAGTAAGAACACACAATTTTTTTTCCTAACCCACACACTATACATATCAGTTTTCTGAATGGAAAACCCCAAAATCATCTAAAACCAGTGTTTCCCCAAAAATAAATACAAAAAAGCCCAAGGGGTCATAATAATTCATCATATGAGATTGAACATTTAAAAAAATTATTCTATGGGGATATACTATAGAATACTAAAAAAGTACTACTTTGGGTGTAATTTGTTAAAGCATCTCTAGTTTTTATTATCCACAGGTACCACATGATGATTACACACATCCCAACCTCCATAATAATACATATATCTCCCTCTAACTATTTTTATTTTATCATATATATCTCATATCATGTTTATTAGAATATGAATCCCACATTAGGTCATTTTTGAAAGCTGGCGATGAAATGAAGATAAGAAAAGAGGAAAATAAAATGAAGAAAAAGAAATTTAAAATACAAAGTGGATCAGCTAGGAATCAACTCCCAACATGAGTTTATTAAGTACATAAAAGGAACCCCTCATTATATACTCAATGGAAGAGATATAATCTCAATTTTAATCTCTATTAAAAATATTTTTCCATACAAAAATTCAAAAATAAATTAATATTCGTTTATTAAAATATTAATTATTAATTATTCCTAAACATTTCTGACCTACTCTAAATTCTACAAAAATCATGCCCTGCGTAAAAATACTTTTCTTATTCAAAAATAGTGTGCATAAAAATTATCCATTATCATATTCTAGATAAAAATTACCATTCGACACAATTAATATATTTGATAGGGAAAATTAAAATTTCTAATCAATATTCACGTTTGAAAAATCATGGTTCCATTAAATCTCCCCACCATAAACCTTCTAATCCCCAAGAAGCATTTTTGGAAAATCTGGGCATGCTCTCAACCAAAGAATCTATGCAATAACACCATCTTTACAATCCAATGAATAGTATCATAACATCATCAACTGTCTCCAACAAGAAATACATTTAACGACCCCTAATCTGGTACTCCCCACTATATGAACACCATTATCATCATATCAACAACCAATCTCTGAGCTCAATAGGTAATATATAATTCTAAATTTAAAATGGAAATATTGGAAACCACCTTAAATTGGACAATGGTTTTCTCTCTACCATATGATTTACCATATATTTCTCCTCGAGTAAAAACTCAACATGCGCATTCATCAATCCAAGAACAAAATTTAAATATAAAACAATATCGACGTCGATCTGACTATCTTAGTATACTGAAGATGATATCAACATATTTTATGACCATCTTAGACTATGAGTATACTATTATTCTATTAGAAGGCATGTAAAGGTATCTATGATCCATGATCACAACCATCAAGGGAACAATTTCCTTTAACCCACACCTGCCACCGCATCTCTTAAAACATTACTTCTAGGTCTGAACACATGGAAACAGATTTGTGGTAACCCATCAATTTCCAATTATTACACTATTATGGATGTAAATTCAATATTTCAACCCAAACAAACACACATACATTCTAACAGAAAATATTGAAAACCTCAAACCAAGGATCATATATGGTCAGTTACTGATTTTGGATTTAAATGGTGACACACATAACTGGCATGTAAAATTATCATCTGACCTATAATCTAGTGATTTGTGAGATACTAACCCCAATATTACCATGAAAAAAGTCCCATTCATCTCATTAATTTGAGATATCCCTTGTATATTCTCTTCAAAATCAAGTACATCACCTATGAAATGATTTCTTCCACAACCGCATATCACCCAACAAAATTATTTCCATGTGTGTAAACCTATTCTTTGACTACAGTAGAAAAAGAAGAAACACTAGTCAACCAGGAAACTTTCATGAACAATCCTACCTATTGAGTCTATTTTTGAGACTGGACAACCTGAAGCAATTCATTAAAAGTAAAATTCATCAACATTCCAATACTAGAAAACTCTACCACCATCCATTAATCTATATCCAAAAAATAATAATATAACCAAGATTACATCCTAAAAAGAAAATTATGAAATTCATAAAACCCCTCTCACATGTTTCCCTCAATTAAAAAACATCATAAGGGTCCCTGATCCAAATCTAAAGGCATTTGGGTCCTCCTTCAAGGTCCATTTCACCAGAAACCTCCTCACACATATCAGCGTCATACATGGATATTTAACATGATAAACAGAAACAAAAGGATACCCCCATAAAAGGTATATAATATGGGAATTTACATCCTTTTAGGGTCACTGAACCTCCTGTGCATGAGTAATGAATCATCATCCACAACACCAAATGTCTCAACATATATCCACATGAAGTACCATCTGAATGAAATATATAAAAGTCCGCTCAATTGATAAAAATAAAAAAACTGTATAGGAAAACCTAATTTATTATTATTTTTCACAATAAAAAATTTTATTCTGTCCCTAGTAAAATCACACACTATCATGCCTGTACTATGTGAATCTAATGTTCCAAATATGATGCATAATACACCTCTTGTCTAAGTCATCGAAGATTCAAAATCAATCCCATGCCACATTTAAATATTCAATGAGCCATTAATAGAAAATAAATCATAATAACCACACATAATGTGCGTCTAATAAAGAAGCAATCCTATAAAACTATACTATAATATATCAGAATATAATATCATAGTCCTAGTAACTAGGAAATATTACCATAATAATTGCTCTCGATTAATGAGTCTGATATCCATTTTATGTTATAAAAAGATCATAATACTCCTATATACCATATCCAAAATAATAATACAATATGAAAATAATTATACTAATATACCCCTTTGGAACATCTTGACCTGAGTTCCCTAAACTGTTGTTCTGGTCTAGTTTATTATGAGTCCTCAAGGGCAACACTCTATATGCTAGAGGTTGATGACTTGCAGTAAGGGCCCAGGGTGTGTCTATTGAGGGACTATTCCATTATATCAGAGTAAAATAAAATGTAAATATAATATATTATAAAAATAGTAAATAAACATAGTGAATAAGAAAAAAATAAACTGAAATATAATACACTATTATAATTAATAAAATTCAATAAAATCTCAAACAACTATGTCATACATATAACAATGTGCACCCACATAGAGAAACATACATAAAGGAATGACCTCGAGGCTCCATTATGCATTTGTATGTACTATTAACTCTCATATATACCACATAAAAACATCCAAACACTATCAAAATACATCATCCTAATCATAAGAATCTGCACGAGTAGCTTTACTCGATCATAGTGCCTCGCCGCTTCCCACCATGATTCTTTTCTCAAACTTATAAGAAAAAATAAAGTATGAAAACATATTGGGGTGAATTTATAGGGGTGTAAAAAATTCTTATATGGGAACCCAATTATGTACATGACCTCTAGGATCTAGTGGAGATGACCTAGTGGCGATGCATATGGCATTGGCCCTTCCCTCCCTGATGGAGGGAGGGGGAAGACTGCCCTTCCTATTTAATGCCCCGGACCATTATCATATTCCATATACCTAACTTCCCCACTATTTTCCATGTGGTTCCCTTTCGTCCTAAGTTCCCTGACCTTCACAATGGATCCCATAGCTTTCCATTTAAACGAAATATTTCGAAGCTACTTTTGATCTTCATTGGAAGAAGCTTGTGGATTGATTCAGGGACCATAGGCCCTTGGTTGATGCCTTTGACATATTTGTTTTTTTAATCATGGCATCTTGAGGATTTCACGGTGGTGGGTCTTCTCGACCGTTTCCACATAATGAACCAATTTTCATTAGAGGATGATGTGATAATTATATGGTCCAGTGCTCCTCATTCTCTCAATAGATGTAGTTTTTATCTCATATGATGTTATTTCGAGTTAAATATGAAATGTGATGTTCCATCGACAGAGGTGTGGGTAAGGTTCCTTAATTTGCAGCTACCTTTCTAGAATACATCGATTATATATAATTTTGGGAACATAGTAAGAATGAATTTGTGCTCTGATAGTCGTACATCTATTGTTTGTTAACAAATCTCCCCTCACACTTGTTTTTAGGTCGATGTTTCAAATCCTCCAATGGATTGTATTAGGATCTGTGTTGGAGAAGAATTTAGTTGAAAAAAATGGTGGTCATTGATTCATGCCCTTCATTTTTCTTGGACTATCATAGGTTTGGAAATACGATCTCCAAATACAATCTTTTATAGAGAGATCATCTTGGAATGGACCCTATCTCAAGACAACCACCTGGATCTAAGGTCCAGGCCGACCCTGTTCTATACCAGCAAGTATAAGATGTTTTTTTTTGGAAGGCCTAAGGAGGATCATGGGGTTGTATCATTAGAATTATAACCCATAAGGACAAATTCATTTATTTGTTTGGAGAACATGACAGTTATAGAATAATGCTCCTAGGAGGGTCCATGTACTTCTGAAGTAGACCATCTCTTATATTGTCTTGTTATGGTGCCACAAGTTGCAGTGAAGAGTGCTATGTCTAAGGATCTAGGGTTGGGTTGTGGACTTATTTTTATTCATGATTCATGATTTGGGAATTAACCCCATGTAGGTGGGTGGAGTGAAAAGGAAGGTATCCTTGGATGTAGAAATGGTGACACATCTGCTTTCAGCCAGTGCTATCGATGAAACTGTAGTGACCTTGATAGTTTGTGATGTCCAACGGACTAGGGGACCTCAGGTTTAGGACTAGGAGGTCACTAACAAGAAACCAAAATTTACAGGTCATGGATATGAGCTGCACACAGGTTTCGATATATCATTATAAGTCTTGTAGGTAATAACATCCTATACTTCCATAGTTATGTCAGGAGGCAAAGTTATACATTCCCAAAACAAGTTTTTAGTTACAGTATAAGAATAAGGATGTATGTTAATGTAAGGGAATGATATGGAGGATTATCATGAAGAGAACCTCCCTAAGGGTTTGTAAGCCCCCAACAAGGATATGGATTTTGAAATAGAAGTTCTTATAGAGTCCATTGAAATGGACATCAAAGAGGAATATATATCCTCTTTAAGGAAGGTATAAACACAGCAATCGATTCAGAAGGGTTTATCCAACACTCTTGAAGTCCACGTAAGAAGAAATATTACTCATACATACCTATCCTTCTTATTAATCTATCCTCATGCTATGTCACACTACCTATGAAGGATTCCAAGAAGCTGGAGGCAAACTCTACTAAGGATCTTGACTCTTTAATAAGAGTTTCTTCAATATATAGCACGAAACATGTTGTTAAAGAGGTTTCTAAATATGATATCTACTAATGCAGTATGGAATTGATGGAATATAATGAGTGGGAAAGAATCATAAATTTTAATGAAGTTTTATATGAAATGATTCATCGGGTCATTACTACTCACGAGGAATTTGACAGGCTTATAGGAAATCTTGTTTAGACTTGTTACACCAAGGATCTAGGTTACGAGATCCAAAAACATCTTGGCTTACTAGCATGTAGATTCAAAGGGAATAATATTTCTATGTAATTTATCATACAGGATTGGGATAGGATAGAATAAAACATTGATATCTTTCTCAATGATCATCCAAAAGATATGGATTCATCTAGGCAATGGATTATCCTCATAGGTATGTTCTCAATAAATTTTTAATTACAATTTTGTGATTCGACAATTACATACCAGGATGGGTGATTTTCTTTTTATAATCATGGTTGTTTTTTCACTTTTCCATAAAAGTGATTTTTCATAATTATAAAAATATATAATTAGAAGTAGGGTACCCAAATGATGAACCTATAAATCTATCATTATAAATGAATGTTCATGCAATATGATCAGTTTAGATGACACACTTATGAAAACACAACAACAAATCTAGGTCTTAACGGCACTATTAAAGGGACTTTATCAATTCATATAACAAAAAATCTATAAAATAAATGATAAAGGAGAGTCATTAATAGTTCTCCAAAAAATAACTATTAATGAGTTGCTCTTGTTGCGCTAAAAAACACAGCTATATTCCCCCATAAATTGCACTTTTTCTCTACTAAGAGGAGTAAAATTATATTTTTTGGACCTTTATGATCCTCACCCCATTATTACTGCTTCTATGACCCCTTTAATACCACTCCACCCCCCATCTTTTATTTTCACTCCACCACCACTGTAACAACGCTATCAGAATTTCTAGCCCTCTCTAGATGGCTGGATTCGAACCATATACATCTCCATTGATGATGAAACACTTTTACTATGGATACATGTTGTTTTTTTGGTTTATTAACATTTATATTCTTATATATACACATAAATATTTTTCATTCATATATTTATATAATTATTTTAAATAAATTTATCAAATAAGTTTTTTTTGTGCATGTGATATATATATATATTATATTTATTTGATATATATATTATATTATATTCATTAACAAATACTATAATCTAATATAAATATATATCTGTTTATTGATACACATACATATATATAAACAATATATAGATTTGATTAATGTAATGAAATATTTGATATTTTTTGAAATACATTTTTAGAATATGTATTTATTTACAAATATTAGATTATACGTATACGTATATATATTTATTGACACCCACGTGTTTATATAAAAAAATTAATTGTATATGTATATATATACATATTACTATATTTTTAATAGGTAAGTAAAAAAAGGGATAATTATTACTTTAAATAAAATGAATAATATATATATAGTTTATATATTTGAAAATACATTTCTACATAACTATGTTAAAATATGTTTTTATAAAAGTGATTTATTATAAGTAAATATAAGAAAATATTAATTTATTTAAATGTAAATAAAAATTAATTTTGATAAATTATGAAACATAAAAACCATAATATATATATGAATGTAATCCCACTAAAAAATAAAATTAGCAACATTGAATAAAACTTAGATTCCATCAAATGTTAAAAAAATTAAGATACCTCAACTCAAAACACAATTTTTGAGGACGTAGAAGCATTTTTGGAATAATAAAATTTGAGTGTATGTCCCCCTCAGTCACTATGGTATAAATATCATTGCGAGATTTGATTTGAAATGTGGTAGTTCCCATAAGGACTAACTAATCAAAAGCTATTCATGTTTGATGTTCAAGTCAGTTTTTCAACTAAATTATTTCATTCATTAATTAATTTATTTTTTATGTCATCCAACTTGTGTTAAATGACTATTACTCAATAATAATAAGAAATTTATAAATTTATAGTTCTTTTAAATTATTTTATAAGTCATTTTAACTAAATATCTTATAAATTAAGAATAAATACCTATTTTTCCTTATCTAAAAAATATTTAATATATATATATTCTATGTATATAAAAAATATAAATATATAAATATATTGATATATTAGTTTTTATATAATATATATTTTTCATGAATTATTCCCTTTATCAGTGCTATAAATAAAAAGTGCTGATAAAGGGTTCCTTTTTCCTCACTTTTTTCAAGTATTGATAAAGGCTCTCATTTATCATTTCTTTTTTCTTGTGATGTTATAAGAACCATTATCAAAACGTTTTTATAATATTTTGAAGTGGGAATGTTTTAATATTGAATTGTTTGCACTGTTAGATACTCCCTTTAATGGGGCTAAATAAGTCATTGTCTAATTTAACAATGCTTCTTCTAGTGCTGAAAAAGTCGGTTTATTACAATTATTTTAGATATCTCTATTATATTTATAGGACTGGACAATCCATGTTTTTTAGTTGTGAAATAGATCACTCAAATAAATTCAAAACCATTGTCCATATTTAGGTCCTTGATCCCAATCAACAATAATTTCTTTGTCCAATGCCTGAATAGTATATAAGAAAGCTACGTCAACATTAAGGGACACACATCATAACCCTACTTTCACCCATACTCAGCAAAAATCACTATAAATAAGGATTCCATATACTAACATTCAATCAAATAAATTTGGTTCTTGGTTTCTTATCAAGGATCTCTATAAACCTTCAACTGTAAATATGAGAAAACTGTAAATCATAATAAAGAAAGTGTGATACTATCCTGTCTAAAAACTATAATGAAAATCTCATACTAGCGATATATTGAAAGTATAATTTAGTATCCACTATGGACTATGATAAGTAATAATTTATCATAACCTAGGGGCGAAATCTAAGGTATTGAAATGACCAAGGAATACTCATCTTCTTATGACGAGTAAGCCAATGTCATACACCAAGGGCCATGTCCAAGTCATAGATGTCCAATGAATCCTCATCGTGTATGCCCAATATGACCCAGATCCAACGTATAAATGATAATGTAATCCCCACATGTGTTAGGAATTTATCCTTATAATCTCAGTAACGACTAGGGTGTAGCCCATGTTTCATGTCCACGGATAAAGATCATAGTTGTTCATGAATTTCAGATCTAAGGGGTAACGAATCCCTTGTCAGCCAAAGTAAACTCGATCAATAGAGTAGAATTTTACATTGAATCATAGAGAATAAGGATCTATGAAGATGAAAATGTTCAAGGAATCCACTACTATAATCAGGATTGATGGAGCAGAAATGTCGATGGAGCAGAAATGTCGATGGAATCCAATGGAATCGGGATCTAAGGAGTAAAAATGTCCATAAAATCCACTACTATAATCAGTATCCTTGGAGTAGAAACTTCCATGCAATCCAAAATATCATTTTTCCTATGGATATTTCGAATTAATTACTAAAAAATGGAATCCAAGTATCACTCAAGGTGTATGTAGTCATTTTGATCCATGGAGTAGGATTCTCCAAGCCATCTTATCATGTAAGGCTCAACATCCGGATCTCAGGAAGCATGTCAGAGAATAAAAATAAAATAGCATGTCATTTCATGAAAATCTGACACCAACTATGTGAACCTCTGGTAACTATTACTGGATCAACAATAAAAAAGGGAATTTATAAAAAAGTGTGAGTTTGGATGAAAATCTTAGCCCGCCACTACTTATACATCCTCTCAATCTTACAAGTTTCATATGGGTTTTAATGTGACACCCTCTACCATATATATTAATACTTGACATACGATATTAAATATGATCAACTTATGAGAACCCATTGGGTCCTTTAATCATTAAAATAGTGTAATCATACATGTAACTCCAAAATATCCACATAATCATCGGTATCCTATTCATAATTCTCAACTGAAAAGGTGAATAATAGAATCCAAGAATTCATCCTCTAATAGTATGAAATAAGAAGAATCCTACCTGGGATACTTTCATGATACAATAATAAAGGATTACTATAAGTAACATTAAAAAATGAGATCCAATAGAGAAATCCTTCATGGCATCCTGTAGGTCAAAACATATGCAAAAAAATCCTATAGGGGATCCTTGAAATCAACTAAACTCAGGACCTCTTAGGACAGAAGGAAACATCTCATATGGTAAATGTCCTAAAAGGAAAGATGCAATCATTAGACATGGAAAATGGACCATGGACCATATCACATCAATGTGTCACTTTTAGGAGATATTTTTATTCGACTATTATAGAAAGAACCTTTTCGTTCAACAGAAAACTCAAAATTCCAATTAAGAGTCCTAAATCAAATCAACGAGTTTCACCCTTTTGATTTACATGGATAAATACATATAACGGGCCCATATAATTTTCAATTCTTACTTTAAGGAATTAAATAGTAAAAACCCATAAAAATAGTGCCAATTGAGTTCACAGCTTTCCGGACCTAGCATGTGGTGTGTTCCTTCACAACCCCACAATGGTAGGCACTTCGTCCAAACATGATGTGTAAAAGACCCAGTATAAGGCGTGATAATCATTTACAAAGAGAGTACCCTAAAATTCATACCTCACTATTTACTTCATATGTCCTATCCATGTACATCAACTAGTCATGTACCTTTAAACGATGTACAACCCACATGAGGTCTGCCCATGTACTCTACATGGCTATCTACCTCTACAAGGGTTGTTTGGTTGGGTACTTTAATACATGGCCAAGAACCTATACCCAGAATGTAAACCTCATAAATTGTGTGTGCCACTGAAAAGATCATCTTCCATGAACTTGAATATCATAATATGTGTGTTTTTGAACTGGAAATCGCATATATAGTTTTTATGAATGGAAAACCCCAAAATTGCCCAAACCCCCTATTTTTCCTAAACTTTTATAGCTCAACCCATAAGGGTTCATATAGAAACATAATAATGGTTTAAAACATTAAAATGATGATTCTAATAGGATATATGATGAAAATTTTAAATATATCAAACATTGGGTGGAATCTGCTGAAGCTTCTCTTATTTCTACGATCCATGGTTGTTGCATGATGATCTGGTATGTCCTGAGCTCCACGATATTACCACTATCTCCATATCCCTCTTTCTATTTCTCTGTATCCATATCCTATCTTGGATCCATTTTGAAGAATCCCATTGGGTTGGAATATATGTGAATTTTGAGGAGAATAGAAGTAAATTAAAGAATAAACAAATAAGAAAAAGAGAAGGAAAAGAAAACAGGACCCGACCCATCCTCGATTCCCAACCTGAGTGGATACCCCACCTAAGATTAACTATAGATTATAGACTCATCAGTAGAGACAGGATTCCAATTCTATTCCTTGTTCAAAATATATGGCCAAATAAACCTCGGAGAATATATTAATATTTATTTATTTGAATAATAATTATTAATTATTCTTCTAAAATTAGAGTGGAACAAAATTATATCAAAATCATATCATAGGTATAAAATCCATATTTTGGGGAACAAATAACAGTAAAAAAAGTTATCTAAGATCATCTTATATGTTAAAATGACCATTTTATCCATTAGAATTATCAAATAGACAAAATTCAAATTTGCATTTAAAATTCTAGTTTAGAAAAACAAAGATAATTAAATTAGTAGTCTTGATAAACTGGAAACATAATTGAGTTTTAAATTATACTTCAATAAAAAAATTTAAAAATTATTATCAAGACTCACATTATTCCCTCAATCATTTTATTCTATATCTTTTTTATTACACTTCATGTCTTCTTAAGAAAGGAAAAAAATAAGGGTGAGCTCGAATTATCATTAAGGATTTAGTATATTCAATGAAATAATGAATCAGTAATAATAATAAATATATAATGGTTAATAACTACAAACACATTACATTTAATCAATAATATCAATTTAATCCTGCAGACGCGACGATAAAGCTGGTTCCTAATTAGAAAATGTTCAAAATAATACATTCTTTTTATATAAAAATTAATTATAAAAATAATTCAAATGTCCTAAATTGGTTTAATAAATATATAATTGAAATTAATTTCAATTTAAAAAAAATTAATTATAATTTATCTTTATAAATATTTTCAATGAATATGCAGGTTTCAATTAAAATTCTCTATTTCTAACTATTCGTCAAAAATATAATCTTCTCAGAAAATTCCCAAATATTCACCCCTATATAATATTTAAATACTGATTTTATAAATATACATTATTTTTATAATAAGTTCAGAAAAAGGTGAAAAAATTGTTTTTAAGAAAAATATTGTTTTTAAGCATAAACATAGATGTATTATAATATCTTATCTATAAAATAAATAGTTTTAATTTTGAAACATTTACTGAATATATACTATATAAATTTCATTAAAATCATTCACCATTTTTTTATTAATTTATTCAGGTGAAATGTTTTTTTCATAAACAACGGGTTTCCAAAAAAGATTTCATTTATTTTTAAATTATTATTTTTTCAATTTTTTACTAATTATTAACTATTGAAACCATATTATACACATTATTAAACAATATATTTTTTTTAATTTATTTAATATTATTCATACTAGTCAGTCCAATGTATATTTGATAATTAAATTATCAAATAATAGTATTTTAATAGTATGCCACATTTTGTATAAACTTAGTGTTACATGTTACACAATCTAAATTCACTATTTTTGTAATTGAAGATTAAAAAAATCAAATTTAAATGAATATAAACACAATTATTCATCCAACTCAAGATAAACTAATTATTGTGTGTATTTCAAAATATCAAAAAAATAAATTTATTGAAAAAAATATTTAACAAAATATTGGGGTGTTATAGCAGCTGAATGTTCTTGGTTATAAATCTATGATGTGGTAGATTAGTATGTTTCCTAGTGTACCTTTACATATGTAAGGATGTTAAAATTGTTTCATAAATTACTTAACCCATGGGGTTGGTGTTTCTGTGACGAAAATTAAATGGCCTTGAAAACTATGGACTCTGTTAAGATTATGCATGGAGATAATGTACATGGATTGATGGTTAATGAAATTTAATTAGAATAATGTTTATTAATATATAGAGAATTAATTAATTTTTATTTAAATTTAAATGAAAAGAATAAATTTTTTTTGCATCCATTAAATTCGTATGTGCATATTAGAAATTTAGTCCATAATAGTGGAAATCAGGTGTCTTAGTGATGATAGCTATAATGTATCCTAGGACTAGGTTATGACCATTGTTTGGTTTTGAGATAAATTAAACACTATAAATTTTTTGATTTCATATGCTACCACAAATTTTTCAGTTGGGTGACTAACACCCAATGGAATCCGTGTTGGTGTTTTCACAATGTCTTAGTGGGAGGATGGATGGTTGACTACCACCATTGGAACTTCTCTTTTCTCATGCATATATTATGTTCTGGTATGCATGATAGTTAGTTTCTCAATATATTATTTTAGAGGATCGTAATGTCTTTTCCCTAGTTTATACACATTAATATGAAGATATAGTATCCAAAAGTTATTATAGGCATGTTGTGTATGGGATTTGATGGATCCAGGAACCTTAATAATTTTTGGGTTTTGATGGGTTGAGGTATAATACTGGATGTATGATTCACGTTATTTGAGATTTAGTGGCTTGTAAAATAAATATGGTTATTATATGGTGGTTTGACACAAGATTACATGATATAGAAGGTGCATGTTGTGATTCAAATTCTAGGTGTATTTGGTATAACTTCCTTTGGGGGATATATAGATCATTATGTACATCATTTGGGCATAGCAAGAAGAAAGTGGGGATTGGTAATGGGTTATCCTTAATGATTTTGAATGATCTTATAATATATCATATATATGATGATTTTTGATAGATATCTATGTTGAGGTTGGTAACATGGTATACATATTTATGTGATGAGTTATATTCACTTTTTATTCACTAGGATTTCCTCTTCTTTTTATAAATGTTTCGCAGGAGGCTCTAGGGAGGATAAAAATTTGAATAATGTTTTGATCACTGTAGGTATATAAAAACTATTTTCTAGGTCATCAAGGGTATCTTGGATATTGGAATGGATATTGCTATATTTTTTTACAACAGGTTTTTGGGATTCATAGTTTTCTTTATTTTATCTTTATAGTGCTGATAGTTTTCCTCTTTAGTTGAACAATTATTTATGAATTTGAATGTGTATACATGCATTTACTTTTATATAAATATATGATTATGAGTATATTTGTGTATTTTTCAAACATATATCTCTCTATTATTGATTTTTTCTAAGAGGGAAATTCCCCCATTTTTATTCTTATTTTACCCTCAGTATTAGTAACCAACCTGGGGCCTAATGGAGGCGACACTAAGGCTCCCAGCATCAACATTAACTTTTTACTATCCTCAGAGAAGTACCCTTGTGGGTCATGATAATTATTGAAAATGGAGATTAATATGATGCTCATATATACCCATTCTATTCTTTCAAAATGTTTTTATTGATATCTTTTGATTTCATGATTACCGAAATGTTTATGAACATTTCAATGTGAATAATTTTTTATCTTGAAGTATCATATCCCTCATATTTCCATCATGTATTTTTATGATATTAATTGGTTTTAATGCCTTTATTTGAGAAAATGGTGATCTTATCATATAGACATTTTTTATTTATATGCTATATGTTGTTGTAAAAAAATTAGGTTTTCAAGAGTTATCATATTTTTCAGTGGACTAACATGATTCATTTAATATTATAACCACTAGTCTACATTGTATTTCTCATCCCATGTTTTCAAGTGTTTTTCAATGGGAATAAATATAAATAACAACTATTATTAAACATATATATTAATTAAGTAAATTATCCATACATAAATAAATTATGTTATGAATGATTCCAAAGAGTAACCATAATAATACTATTTTTGAGAAAAATGGAAATTCCTATCAGTATTCACTATATAATTTAATGGTTTTTTTTTCTACATCTCTAAAACGAAAAACCATATAGTTCCGAGATATGAAAAATATTGAATACCTTTTTGTAAATTAGTTATTTATTTGGTGATTAATGTAACATGTTTTAATGATCTTCATGCCTGAAAAATTCTACTTGAAACTTTATTTCTAAGGGAGGTAAATAATATAGAAGTGGAAAAAATGCCTCAAATCACAACCAAAAGATGAAAATTTTCTTATATTATGGAATTAACTTTAGTATCAATATTTTCTCATGTTCTCTATATTAATATAAAAATAATCCCTCAACTATAGAAAAGAATTTTGGAAATGAAAACATTGACCTTAATTAATCAATTCTTTTAAATTAATGGTATATTACCTTAAAAAAGTATAATTTTATATCATAAATGAATCTTCCTTCCAAGTCCATTATTTGAATTCATATTAATGTTCTCTTTATTTGGGAACACAATTATTTGTTTTTTACAGTAACCATTATACTTCCTTTTTACTCTATCTAAAATTATTTTTTATTATCCATTTTTAAGATGTGGATTTTCTATAAAGATATTTTTTAAATATTAAAAAAGATTTTTCATTTAAGATTTTATATTTTATTCCACTCCTTGAAATTAATTCTCAAAATTTCATAAACCATTTTTATATGGAAAGAAATAAAATTCTAGGGATGGAATTTCTTTAAGGTGGTCAAATATAACTCACAAATATTTTAGATGTATTTTATTTAAATAATAAAATGTTCAATAGCATGTGGTATAAGCAATACCAAGCTTAAAATAATAATTATATACTATAAAAATATTATTATTTAAATATGACTATTATATACTAGACATTGGTTTTGAGGGTATAGATTGAAATATCCATGTTCAAAAAATATATAGTTTTTTCCTTAATAAAATTAATAATCGATAGTACATTGATTATCAACTGGATGGAAATGAAGATAATATATTTTAAAGGTAAAATAGATATTTTAAAAAAAATTGTGTGTAATAACTTTTTAAATAGATTAAATTATTCAATATATATAAACAATTATAATTATGTGTGTAGAATATATATCTAATAAAACTAATTAATATTAATATTAATTAGTTTAATTAGGAAATTAATGAGCATAAATTCTTTTTATGTTTGAAAAAAAACATTTTCTACTAAAATTGATTTACTAAACATTGTTTTGGGATATTATAATAGTTTTTTCAAGTTGAATAATTTTTATTTTAAAAATTAAAATTATTTTTTAAGTCAAGAAGTCAAGAAATTCTTATTGTAAATTTTTTATGTTTTTCAAATAGTTGATTTTTCAGTGCATTTTGAAGGTGTTTATTTTACATAGTTTTATCACTTTTATGACATTATTATGATGTAAAAATTAATTAATAAAGTGTAAAACAATTTTCATGACCAATATGTGTTAAAAGAGTTAAGAAAATAATTTTGAAACATTACTATTAATTTTGTAACCCAATATTCACTTTATAAACATAAGTTATATTTTACTAAAATTGAAACACAATTTTTGGATCATTACATTTAATGGTATGGTTGGAAGGTTACAATTGTTTAATAGTTAACCTAACTATAAATAAATTTATATTTTCTTAAATAAAAATATTATTTCATAGTAATGAAAATTATACTTTTCTCAAGGTAAAAACACTTTTATGATTTAATCGGGCATTAAAAACGATTTTCTAGAATTTAGTATACTTTTATAAAAATTCTTGAAGTTAAAAAAATGAATCTTGGAAAAATTATTCAATATTTTGAATTAAGTAGTGAAAATTTAATACTAAATTAAATATCATTTTCGATTACTATCAATCATAACCACGATAAATATTTCCCACCACATTAAAGTGTCTGTCAGGTTAATTAAGGATAAAAATAATGGCCTAAGAATTCCAAAATCCCACTAAATCATTCCTTTGTTATATTGTATGATTTTATTCCCACCATACTCAATTGAAATTAAAATAAATGATAATTATTTTCCAATTTTCATTGATAGTGACTAATATATTATTTTAAGTAAATAATAAATACAAAATGTCACTATATTTCCTTTAATTTATCTAACAAATTTTCATAGGGATCAACGAATTTAAGATGTGTTTCAAATAGTTATATGTAATATTAACACATTATTTATGATATAATATTTTTATTATCTTTTACCGATATTATAATTACCATAAATTCATACACAATGCTGATGTTCTGCCATTGGAAATAGAAAAACAAATCATGGAAAATGAATTTTAAAAAACTGTTATTATATTTTCAATTAATTGAGGTATGACATGAATTTAATAGGTAATTATAATGTAAAATTAATTTTTAATGTTATTATATTAAAATTCAATTGATTTGTTTATGTCTTTAAATTCGAAATAAATTAATTATCCAAAAAATGACTTTAATGATATTTTATGATAACTTTTTTAAAGGATTAAAAAACCAAAACAATATTTTAAAAAAGGACGGTTGGGATAGTAAATGGATAAAAATTTAATCCATAAACCATTTTTTATCCACTTTACAACTTATATGTACCATTATAAAGCCTTAATGAGTGAGTATTTGATACCATGGTTAAGGGTAAGAAGCATTCTTAGAGGATTAAACTGAATGATATTGTTTAAAATGTATATTAAACATGTCTATGTTTTATTGGATGAATGAATTTAAAATATTTCATGTTCTAAATTAAAAATTATTTCTATTTGGTGACGCATTAAATTGTTGTCATTTTTATTAAATTTTCAAATTCATAATTTTTACAATTATGTCACTCCTTTTATCTATAATATGGTACCTCGTCTCCACCCTTACTCAAACATTTTGAGCTGTCTAATTATTCCAATTCCTAACAAAATATCTCTCTAAAATCCCACCCCACATCATACATTACATAGTATAACTAAAACCAAAAGCATAGAAATCATAAGGTGTACAACAACGGTGGTCTTCCAAAGTAGAGGTCCTAAATAATGTAAAGAGCTGCATGGTAATTAATATATGGGATTTGTCCTCTCAATTACCCATTGTTTTTTTTATCCATGATCACAACATGTTTAATTTTTTTTAGTAAATAATTCCATATGTATTAATTTTATCACTCATTTACTAAAATTCCCTGGTTTGAAAATTCCTTTTCGTGATTTATCATTCCATATTATTTGATAAAAATGTTACAAAATGTGTAAGGTATCTTCATTTAAAACATTATTTGTAATGCTTTGAACACTTTTTCTTAATTAATTATGTCATTTAAAAGTTTTAATGAATTTTATTATATTTACAAAAAAAATTCCCTAATTTTAGTTCAAAATACACTTTGATATATTTAAAATTGTTTAATGAGTAAGGTTTTTAACATTTTTCATACGGGTAACATTTTACTCTTTTTACCAAATTGAAAAAACAATATTATTTTAATTTATATGGAGTAAGAAAAATATCCTTTCAATATGTCAATTATTCATATAAACCTTACCCTTAATGTTTTTCTGGTTTTACAAAGTATATTAAATTCCAATTATATAGGGGAATGTTTTATTATAATTATTTTTAAAAAGTTATATTCCTCCTCATTATTATATACAAATATAAAATGCATTACTTATGGGTAAAAATGATTATTCCAAGGGTTTCAAGATTAAACATTTCAATTTTAATAATTTTAATGTGCTTTGTATGCTAATTGTGATTTACAGATGATGTATAGTAAACTCGATATGGATTATTTTAATGAGTGAGCCTGATATACCACTCTAAATCATTGGGTAATGATTATTATATAAGACAAATTATGAATATAATAACATAGATTACTACTATATAATTAATTGGGACTCACTTCTATTCAATTGGTGTTAAACATGAGTTATCATGTATTATGAATATAATTCTCCAAAATATAAATTTTATTCCTTTTAAAAATATTGATGGGAATATTTTGATTTCACGATAGAAGAACTATTTTTAAAATTTAAAAGGTGAATGGTTTGTTTCCCTAAGGTACCATATCCCTCATATTTCTTTCATGTTTTTTTGTTGTTATAATTATTTTAATATGTTTTTTGGATAAAATGATTATTTTTTTATGTAGATATTTTTTACTTATATGTTCATGGTTTTATAGTTAAAACATTAACGGTTTTCATGGGTTTTCATATTTCTCACATGTCTAATGATATTCGACTACTTTTATAACCTTTAATGAGCCTTATTTTGATCAACCCATGTTCCCAAAAAATTTTAATAGGTTTTAAATATGAATAATAGAAATTATGATTTTTATATATATATAAAATAAATTATACATGAACAAAGAAATTTATTTTTGAAGGAAACATGAGTCTAAACTTATGAATCATATTTTTATGAAAAATAGAAATTCTGTGTTACCCTTCCCTATATTATGTAGTTGTTTTTTCATAATTCTATAAAACAATAAAAATAAATGATCCTAAAAATGTAATAAATTTCCACCCCTGTAATAAATCATGTAATTATGGGTTATTTTATCTCTCATATCCCATAAGTACATTTCACATTCCCTATCATTACATTATTTTTTACAACAATTTTCATATATTTTTTCCAATCACTATACTTCATTATTTAAAAAAATCATTAACCATATGAGAATTTTTGATATAGAATAATTTATATTTTACCATACTAAGATTAAATATATCAGAAACACTTCAATATTTATTTATGGACACCTAAGACAACATTATAAATTTCTATTGTTGAGTCAATAAGGTTTTCCTTATGACTTTTCCATTCCTTCTTGTTTTGAAAATCACAAACACCCTATCTTTAAGAAAATCGCTTTTATAAGGAAAATTGCTTTTATAAAAAAAATCACTTTTATAAGAAAAATTGCTTTCTTAAGAAAAATTGATTTTATAAAGAAAATTGATTTCTTAAGGAAAATCGCTTTTATAAGAAAAATTTTCCTTATCATATTTTCATCCATATTTTTCTTAAGTATGAGATTCGGATTCATTTTCTCGGAATCATTGAAACTTTGATATAAAGCATTCTGTTTTAGGGTTTGGATTCTGGATAAGAACTATAAGGAAGTTTCATTCCGAATTCCGGATATGAACTATGACTAAGTTCTATTCCAGATTCAGAATACGAATTCTGAGGAAGAATTCTCATTACGAATTCTAATGAAGAAATATCATTCCGAATTCTCATTAGGAATTCTGATGACGAATTCTCATTACGAATTCTGATGACGAATTCTCATTATGAATTCTGATGACGAATTCTCATTACGAATTCTGATGACGAATTCTCATTACGAATTCTGATGACGAATTCTCATTACGAATTCTGATGATGAATTCTCATTACGAATTCTGATGACGAATTGTCATTACGATTTCTGATGACGAATTCCTATTCCGAATTCTCATTCCGAATTCACCTATTAAAAAGAATTTGAGTATCTTTGTTTTATACACTCTGAATTAATTCAGACTCCGAAAAATATCTTTGTTAGACTCCGATCTTTTATATATGCTTACACTTCTAAAAATTTGTCTACTCTTTATTATTGATCCTTACACTCCGAACCGTCACTCCGAAGTTTTCATTCCGAAATTTTATGTTAATGTTTAAAACGATGTCGTACATTCTGTTACATCTGTTTTGTTATAAAACGATGTCGTCTGTTTTGTTATAAACTAACCGTTGTCTAAGTGACATGTGTACAGGTCCCTCCGATCTTTAAGGAAAATATGACCGTTGGAGAAGGAGCCGACCTTACCTATAAATAGGAGCTCATTTGAAAGAGCTCAGTGCTGAAAGGCTGACGGATCTTCTACTCATGTGATTACATGATTGAAGTGATTTCTTGAGAGAGAGGCTCTTATTAACTCTCAAAGCTTCGTGCGACTCTGAATGTTGGTGATTACATTCGAGGGCTTCTGGGGATAGGAAGACAGAGGTGCCGACTACCTTAAAGTTCAAGGGCTCTCTTGCTGAGGAAGACAGAGGTTGCCAACTACCTTGAAGTTGAGGGATTGTGGGGATAGCAAGACAGAGACTCCGATCTTCGTATCGAGGGATTACCCTGGGGTGGGTAAGACAGAATTGCTTGAAAGTATAAATCAAGGGACCTTTATCCAAGGTTGTTGGATACCCTTCTCTTTGGGTTAAAAGACTTTTATCTTGTTACTAGTAGTTTTACTACTTGTTTTTATTCCGCTGCATTTTGTATTATAAGGAAAGTATAACTTTCTTATACTTCCTTACTTGTACTCTGATTAATTTAGATTTTATACGCTTTAAGGTAGAATCTCATAATGTAATCTTTTGTTAAGTTTCAATTCTCCGTAACCATATTTTCGGAACCTACTTTCGGAATCTCTTTCCAATTTTTCATTTGGAGTTAGAGGTGTTGTGAATTTGCTTAGTTTAACTTTGTTAAACATAGCTCTTTCCTTCTCTTAAGGAAAACATAGTTATTCTTAACTAACTTTAAAGGTTCCAAAGGAATTTTTAAAGTATACAATTCACCCCCCCCCCCTCTTGTATATTGAGCATCTACATTACTATTTAGATCCTACAATTGGTATCAGAGGTTGGAAACCTCTTACTCTATACCGATCTTACATTTGGTATCAGAGCAGGTCTCTGAAATACTTGTACTCACATACAAGTTTTTCTTTCTCACTTTTCTCATTCCGAAGTTTTCACATTCCGAACTTTGTTATTACGATTCTTTTCTACTAACAAGTTTGTGTGCAAAGATATTATAAGTATGGCAGGAATTAATGTTGGTTCAATTGAAAATCTAAATCCGAAAAGACCACCTATATTTGATGGTAATGACTATGAATACTGGAGAGATCGTATGAAGACTTTTGTTATCAATACTGGAGTAGACAACTTTGTTATGCTTACTGGTGATTATAAAATTTCTGACAAGGAAGTCAGATCTTTTACTAACCAGGAAAAGCAAGAATATCAACTCAACTATAAGGTATGCAACACATTACTATGTTCAATGACCAGAAATATATATAGCCAAATTTCTTCTTGTGAAGCAGCTAACTGTATATGGAAGAAGTTAGAGGTTACACACTTTGGGACTTCTAAAGTGATTGAGACTAGAAGAGCTATGCTTAGAGCTGAATATCATGGCTTCAATTTTCCTTACGGAGAACCTATCTGTAAAGTTCAACAAAGATTTATGACTATTGTCAATAGTCTACAATCTATGGGAGAGAAAGGTTTAGATGATGAAGCTCTTGTGGACAAGATAATTTACATTATGCCCAATGAGTGGGAATCCAAGAGAACAGCTATAGATGAGAACAGGAAGGTCACTCAAATTACTCTTGATGAATTATTTGGAACTCTTCTACAACATGAAACAAGACTGAAGAGAGATGCTGACAACATCAAGAAGAAGAATGGAAATGGTACTGTTGCTTTTACTATAACATCAAATCAGATGAAAGCTAAGACTCCTGAGAGAGTAACCAGATCCAAGTCTAAAAAAGTCATTTTCCAATCCGAATCTAGTGAGAGTGAAGTCTCATAAAATGAATTAGAAAATCTTGCTCGAAGGATGAACAAGATAGCTGGGCAGAGAAACGTTCAATCCATGTATAAGAAAAAGGATAGGAAAGATAAGAAAGTTGGAGAAGTTACTTGTTATGAATGTAAAAGAGCTGGACATATTAGACCAGATTGCCCTATGCTCAAAAAGAAAGAAAGGAAGGAAAGACATTCAGACAAGAATAGGAAGAATTATTATAAAGCCAAAGCTAAGAAGGTCTTGAAAGCTAATTACACCTGGAGTGCCAGTGGTGGTGACTCTTCAGATGAATCTTCTGATTATGAATCTTCAGGACAGAAGAATCTTGGTCTTATAGCCAGATTACCTATTGATAATCATTGTCTTATGGCTAAGGTAAGAAATGCTGAATCTTTGACCAATGTTTCTTTAAATTCTAATTATAGTAAGTATTATAACTCTTCTGATTAAGAATCATCTTCTGATGAAGAAAATACTTTACTTACTTATGAAGAAGTCTCTAGGTTTGCTGAACTTCTTGAGATTGAGAATTCCAAACTCAACAAGAAACTTGATAAAGCAAACTCTAGGAATTCTATTCTTACAAAAGAGATATCAGATCTTTCTAAAGATCTTGATAGGAAAAATTCTGATTTGGAAAATATTTCAAAAAATCTTGAGGAAGTAAGTTCTGAGAAGAATAAACTTTCTAAAGAATTAGAAAAAGTAATTTCTAAGATAAATGTTTTCGAGCCTAACTCTAGTTCTAAAACTATTGATTTTGAGGATAAAAACTTGGTTGTAAAACTCAAGTCCGAAATTTTTTCCTTAAAGAAGTGTTTATCAAACTTTACCCATGGTAAGGAAAAATTTTATAAGATGTATTCTCAAATACGACCTTTAAGAAATAAATCTGGATTTGGTTATACCCATGCAAAACCTATTTTCAGTAACAATTATTTTGTTCCTCAAAGTGCCCCATTTTGTACCAAGTGTCAATGTGGTGGTCACTGGGCAAAGAATTGTTCTTTAAACAAAACCCAATCCCTTGGATTTCACAAAGCCTACTTTTCTATGAAGATGTGGGTACCTAAAATTTTATTGTCTGGAAATCTCGGATCCAAACAAGTTTGGATTCCGAAAGTCTAATTTTCTTCTTGATTTCAGGATAATAAAGAAATTACCAGCAACAATACATGGTACATGGATAGTGGATGTTCCCGACACATGACTGGTAACAAAAGCTATTTTGAAAAGATTATCAAAACGAAAGGAGGAAAGGTAACTTTCGGAGATAATGCTAAGGGAGAGATTGTTGGTATTGGTAATATTGTTTTTCTTGGAAAAACCTTGATTTCAAATGTTCTTTTTGTTAAAGTTCTTAAGCACAACCTCATTAGCATAAGTCAGTTATGTGATGAAGGTTACCTTGTGAATTTTAGGAATGATAAATGCTTAGTTCACAATTCCAAGGAAGAATTTATTCTCTCAGCCAATAGGAAAGAGAATGTCTACACTTTGAACCTAGAAGACCTCAGGAGCCAAGATTTACCTTGCCTAAGTGCAATGGAAGATCATTCTTGGTTATGGCATAGAAGATTAGGACACTGTAACCTTAGGAACCTATGTAAACTCTCTAAGAAGAAACTAGTTAAGGATCTACCAGAGCTTATATTTGATTCTTCTAAAGTTTGTGATCCTTGTCAATATAGAAAGCAACATAAATCTAGTTTTAAGTCAATCGGTGAAGTCTCAACAACCGATGCATTACAGTTAGTGCACATGGATCTTTTTGGTCCAACACAAACTGGAAGTATTGGAGGCAAATACTATGTGTTTTTTCTAGTTGATGATTACACTAGATTTACTTGGGTCTATTTTCTAGAAAAGAAATCTGAAGCTTTTTCTTATTTCAAAAGTTTTATAGCTCAAGTTAAAAATGAGAAAAACCTTCCATTGAAAATTGTTCATAGTGATCATGGAGGAGAATTTCAAAATTCTAATTTTGAAACTTTTTGTAGTAAGAAAGGTATTACTCACAATTTTTCAGCACCTAGAACTCCTCAACAGAATGGTGTAGTTGAAAGAAGAAATAGAATACTATTTCTATTGCTAGACATTTCTGGGCTGAAGCTGTAAGTACTGCTTGTTATACTATAAATCGAGTTTTGATTAGACCTTTTCTTAATAAAACTCCTTATGAGTTATGGAGTGGTAGAAAACCAAGACTTTCCTACTTCAAGGTTTTTGGTTGCAAAGCATTCATTTTGAATACTAAAGATAACTTACATAAATTCACACCAAAATCTGATGAAGGAATTTTCTTAGGTTATTCCACAACCTCTAAGGCTTATAGAGTTTTTAGTAAAAATACTTGCACTGTTGAGGAAACAGTACATGTAAAATTTGATGAGTCAGATCCTTTTGTTTTTAAACCATCTCAACTTACATCTTCAGATGTGTTTTCAAAAACTGATTGTCAACCTTTGATAAAAGAACCTTCTGATAAGTAAATTGTTCTAGAAGATACTTCTGAAACATTTACCCCAGAAGACTTTCTACCTTATGTTGATGAACAAGTTTTACAAAATCCAAATCAGGTGTTTCTTAAGAATCATCCCAGGGATAGTATCATTGGAGATGTAAATCAACCTGTAAGGACTAGAAGTTACTTAAGAAATGAAGTAGAACATCTAGAATTTCTTTCCCAATTAGAACCTAAAACACTGACGAAGCTTTAGGTGATGATGATTGGATTAAAGCCATGCAAGATGAACTAAATGAATTTGAAAAGAATAAAGTCTGGACCTTGGTTGAAAGACCTAAGGAAACTTCTATTATTGGAGTAAAATGAGTTTTCATAAATAAATGTGACGAAAATGGAGTCATTGTTAGAAATAAAGCTAGACTTGTTGCTAAAGGCTATAATCAGCAAGAAGGAATAGACTATGAATAAACCTATGCTCCAGTAGCTAGACTTGAATCTATCCGTATTTTACTTGCCTTTGCAGCATTCTTTAATTTCAAACTTTTCCAAATGGATGTGAAATGTGCTTTTCTTAACGGTTATGTTCAAGAGGAAGTTTTTGTTGAACAACCTTCTGGATTTGAAGATACAAAATATCCTGATCATGTTTTTAGACTTACCAAAGCTTTGTATGGCCTTAAACAAGCTCCACGAGCATGGTATGATAGACTCACTGAATTTTTGCTCCAAAATAACTATGTTAAGGGAAATGCAGATCCAACCCTTTTTATAAATAAAGATATGAAAAATGTTTTGATTGTTCAAATTTATGTTGATGACATTATATTTGGTTCAACTCAGCAATCGTTGACTGACTCTTTTGCAAGAATAATGAAATCTGAGTTTGAAATGAGTATGATGGGTGAGTTAACATTTTTCCTTGGTTTTCAAATTTCTCAAAAACCAGAAGGAACATATATATCTCAACATAAGTATATTAAAGATCTTCTGAAAAAGTATGGTTATGACAACACTAAGAGTATAAGTACTCCCATTGGTACCTCAAACTCTTTAGATCTTGATGAAGCTGGGAAACCAGTAGATCAAACATCTTTTAGAGGTATGATAGGAAGTCTACTTTACTTAACAGATAGTCGACCAGACTTAATGTTTTCAGTATTCTTATGTGCAAGATATCAATCCAATCCTAAGGAATCTCACTTAAAGGCAGTAAAAAGAATTTTTCGCTACCTTAAGGGAACCATGGATCTAGGATTATTTTATACTTCTGGAAATGATTTTGTTCTAAAAAGCTTTTCTGATGCTGACTTTGGTGGATGTAGAATGGATAGAAAAAGTACATCCTGAACTTGTCATTTGTTAGGAGATTCGTTAGTTTCATGGTCCTGCAAGAAGCAACATTCTGTAGCACTTTCCACTGCTGAAGCTGAATATGTAGCAGCTGGAAGTTGTTGTGCTCAAGTGTTGTGGATGCAACACACACTCACAGACTATGCCTTGAGTTTTACTAAAACTCAAATTTTGTGTGATAACACAAGTTCCATTTCCCTCAGTAAGAACCCTTCACATCACTCCCGTGCAAAACACATAGATATTAGGCATCACTTTCTTAGAGATCACACACTTAAAGGATATATTATTCATCAGTTTATCGGAACGCAAGATCAACTTGCTGATATTTTCACAAAATCTTTGCCTTCTGATAGATTTGAATATATTAAACAGAAGTTAGGAATGATAACCGTAAGGTAATCTTTCTTAATTAAATTTCTGTTGAAAAAATCTCCTTACAGTAATAAACTCCTTTTCATAGGGGGAGTACATTTGATTGTTTGTTTAACAAAGCTTTTCAAATTTTGTTTTCAAACTTTTCGGAACGAAGATTTCCGGAATGGAACTTCCGGAACTAAAATTTTTCAGATTGGACATTTTCGTATAGAATACTTCTGGAATGGAAGTGTTCGTATTGAAAATTTCCGGAATGACAATTTATGTACTGGCAGTTTCATAACCTGATTTTTGTATCGATTGTTTTTACCCGTAATGTATTTTTCGTAATGTATTTTTCGTACTAAGTTCTTCGTACTATTTTTCTTAAGTTTTTTTTCGTACTGAGTTTTCCGTAATGAGTTTTTCGTACTAAGTTTATTTTTCAAAGTAAAATTTTTGCGAAATCTGCCATTACGAATAATCCCCTAAGCCAATCCGAAAGGTATGATTTCCTTACTCATGTTTTCATAGTCATAATTTACTTACTGGCATTTTCTTGTACTATGTTTTCGGATTATAGTTTTCTTAATTCTTTGTTTTAATAAAAACCTCAAAAAGATCGGATTCAAGATTTCAACCGTCAGATCTGATCGCAGCTCATTCTAAACCGTTAGATCAACCGTAGAAGGTGAACCGTCATCTCGTAGCCTATATAAAGGGGACCCAAATTCTCGTCCCACATCGGTTTCAAGCTCTTGCGTCCTGAAGCTATGACCCTTTGTTTTAAGGCCATTCCGAACTACAGTTGTCTCCGTTCCGAACTTCTCAGAGGATTACAGATCCGAATGTCTGTGGAGTTAGCGTCTCAAGAAATGTCTTCACCAAGCCTATTTCTCAATGGTTAGTTTACAGAGAAAGGTTACTCCATCCGGATTTCTTCAACAACTATGATTCCCTTATCTCAAAGAACATTAAGTTGAATGGCTGGGAAGATGTTTCGGTCTCAAAAACCGGGAATCAAGATGAAGTATATTCAGATTTACTTTTCGCGTTTTATGAATCAGTTTCCTTCTTTAATGAAGATGATAGGGAGAAGTTTTCTTTCAAGTCGTATGGAAAGACCTATAATCTTTCTTACACCAAGGCTGCAAGCTTGGTAGGATTGTCTTATGAAGGAGAAGAAGAATTTATTTCGCATGATTTACCGGACTCTAAGGGTAGCTTCGACAAGGAAAAAGCTTTAGAAACTCTCAGACTGGCTGATGACAAGGCTCCAAAGATTGCAAGTCTATCCACAAACTTCCGGATTCTAGAGTTGTGGGTGCAAGGACATATCGTACTGAGGAAAGGCGATAAAGACATCTTGAAGAAGAGTGAGATCTATATCATATATTTCCTGATAAATCTAAGGAAGTTCAATTTCATGAGGCATATTCTTATAACCATTGAGAATCTTAAGAAAGGAAATCTCAGAGCACAGATCATAATGTACCCAGCAATATTATCAAAGTTGATAGTTCGGTGCCTTGAATATTTCAAGGAGGATTGCAGATCTAAGCCGAGGGTATGAAAAATTTTGTTGGTTAGTGATGACACTCTTAAAAGAATGGATGTAGCTTTTGACAAGAAGTCTGGAAAGTTTATTGATCTACCTGCTAAAGAAGAAACCGTTCCGAAAGCTGCTGATCCGGAATCCTCTAAGCCGGTAAGGAAGAGAAAGCTGAAAGAAGTGGTAGTAGAAGCCAAGGATCCCAAGTCTAAGGAAGTCCATTCTGCACCTCCAAAGCCTAAGAAGAAGAAATTCTATCATGATGAAGTTGTTACAAAGTGGAGAGCTGATAAAGAGAAAAGGAAAGAAGGGGAACTGCAGTTCGGATTGGACCCTGCGGAGGCTAAGGCTTTGAAGGAGAGAACTGCTGATGAGCTTGAAAAACAAGCAAAGCAAAAGAAGCTCAAGAAGAAGATGTCTGAGGCTGAGGTAGCTCAGGCCTTGTTAAAATTCAGTGAAATGGTTTCAGCAACTATTCCAGTTCCGAGATCTTTCTCCCTGGAATCTCTACCTGAGACTCCAAGAAGGAATTTCGCTGCTCCGGAAGAGGCTGTTGCTAAGAATACTGACGATGTTGAGCAAGTGGAACAAGTAGAAGAGGGTGCTGATGGAAGTGGTGAAACCAGAGATGTGTTGAAACAAGTAGATGATTACAAGGGAACACCTTCGGAACACTTATCACTCCGAACTTATGAAGCTAAATCTTCAAAGCTAGTTACTCCAGCAATGGAAGAAGAGAAAGGAGAAGAAGAAGTTTCTTATCATGGAGATGAAGAACATCTTTTACTTGATGTTACTCAGAAAGAAAATCGTAGGGGTTCAGGAAGTCGCTGATGAAGATAATGTCGTTCCAGTTTCTGATAGTGATAAGAGAACTCCGGAACAGGACTCAATTCCGAAAAAAGATAAGGGGAAGCAAATTCTTGCTGATACTCCGAGCTCAGAAGAAAGGAAGACAAAGGAATCTGGTAGTTCTTCAAAGAGAAAGTTGGAGCTTATTGAGGAAGAAAACTCTCCAAGCAAGATTTCAGATTCGGAGTCATCCTCGTTGGGGCATGATTTTGTTGTCCAGTCTTTAAAGAAGTTGGTAGGATCCATTCCGACCTTCTCTGGTATCGACTCAAGATGCCAGATGCTCCAACATGCGTTGAATCAGAAAACAGACTCTGTATCTATGGTTATGGATAAGTGCGTTGATATTGAGGCTCAGTTCAAAACCTTATTTGTTGGATACGAAGCTCATAAAAGGTCTTGAAAGAGGATGACAAGTTGGTCAAAGAAGATTGTGGAAGAAATGAGGTTGTTCGATGAGTTTCAAGAAAATATAAAAGATGCCTTTGAGACCGAGGACAAGAAGATAAACGAGCTGACTTCCTCCTTTGAAGAAAAACTGACAGAAGAAAAGAACTTCTGGATCCAAGAAGTGAGAGATCTGAATGGGAAGCTGAATTCCGTTTCTCAGAATTGGAAATTTGAAAGGGATCATCGGATTGATTTTGAAGAAAGGATGAAGGCTCAGGAAGAAAAGATGAAGGCTCAGGAAGAAAAGATCAACGCTCAGGAAGAAAAGATGAATGCCCAGGAAGAAAAGATTGAAGCTCAATCTGAAAGAATAGTTGCCTTAGAGAAGCAAGCTGAAGAAGATCATAAAGACCTAAAGAAGATCAAGACTATTCTAATGGGGCTCATGTCAAAGGAAAAAGATCCAAAATAACCTAATCTGATCTTTTTGTTGTAATTTTTTCTTTGTTGTCGAGATTTCAAATTTAATGAAATTTGTACTTGTTGTTTCTATTGTTGTCATTACTAATATCTCAGGTACTTTGTTAAGTTTTTCCATTCCCTCCAATTATTTTTGAAAATCACAAAGGGGGAGAAGGAAAAGATCCTTAAGAAAAAGAAGAACTCTAATAAGAATTTATCAAAGGGGGAGAAGAAAAAGTTCTTTAAGAAAAAGAAAAAACTCTAATAAGAGTTTGTTTAAGGGGGAGCTTTTTCATTAAAGAAGATATTCTTATTTTTCACTCCGTAAATCTGAATACGATCCTTAGAGTTTCAAAGACTAAGGGGGAGTTAGTTGTATTCATCAATATCCTTAAATCAAAGGGAGATAATCCATAATGTTTTTTCTTTCTTCCTAGAATAGCTTTTTCGTAAGGATGTTTGTGATTTCCAAAAAGGGGGAGATTGTTGAGTCAATAAGGTTTTCCTTATGACTTTTCCATTCCTTCTTGTTTTGAAAATCACAAACACCCTATCGTTATGAAAATCGCTTTTATAAGGAAAATTGCTTTTATAAGCAAAATCACTTTTATAAGAAAAATTTCTTTCTTAAGGAAAATTGCTTTTATAAAGAAAATTGCTTTCTTAAGGAAAATCGCTTTTATAAGAAAAATTATCCTTATCATATTTTCATCCATATTTTTCTTAAGTATGAGATTCGGATTCATTTTCTCAGAATCATTGAAACTTTGATATAAAGCATTCTATATTAGGGTTTGGATTCTGGATAAGAACTATAAGGAAGTTTCATTCCGAATTCCGGATATGAACTCTGACTAAGTTCTATTCCAGATTCAGAATACGAATTCTGAGGAAGAATTTTCATTACAAATTCTAATGAAGAAATCTCATTCCGAATTCTCATTACGAATTCTGATGACGAATTCTCATTACGAATTCTGATGACGAATTCTCATTACGAATTCTGATGACGAATTCTCATTACGAATTCTGATGACGAATTCTCATTACGAATTCTGATGACGAATTCTCATTACGAATTCTGATGACGAATTCTCATTACGAATTCTGATGACGAATTCTCATTACGAATTGTGATGACGAATTCTCATTACGATTTCTGATGACGAATTCCTATTCAGAATTATCATTTTGAATTCACCTATTAAACATAATTTGAGTATCTTTGTTTTATACACTCTGAATTAATTCAGACTGCTAAAAATATCTTTGTTAGACTCCGATCTTTTATATATGCTTACACTTCTAAAAATTTGTCTACTCTTTATTATTGATCCTTACACTCCGAACCGTCACTCCGAAGTTTTCATTCTGAACTTTTATGTTAAAGTTTAAAATGATGTCATACATTCTGTTACATCTGTTTTGTTATAAAATGATGTCGTCTATTTTGTTATAAACTAATCGTTTTCTAAGTGACACGTGTACAAGTCCCTCCGATCTTTAAGGAAAATACGACCGTTGGAGAAGGAGCCGACCTTACCTATAAATAGGAGCTCATTTGAAAGAGCTCGGTGCTGAAAGGCTGACGGATCTTCTACTCATGTGATTACATGCTTCAAGTGATTTCTAGAGAGAGAGGCTCTTATTAACTCTCAAAGCTTCGTGCGACTCCGAATGTTGGTGATTACATTCGTGGGCTTCCGGGGATAGGAAGACAGAGGTTCCGACTACCTTAAAGTTCGAGGGCTTTCTTGCTGAGGAAGACAGAGGTTGCCAACTACCTTGAAGTTGAGGGCTTGCGGGGATAGCAAGACAGAGACTTCGATCTTCGTATCGAGGGCTTACCCTGGGGTGGGTAAGACAGACTTTCTTGAAAGTATAAATCAAGGGACCTTTATCCAAGGTTGTTGGATACCCTTCTCTTTGGGTTAAAAGACTTTTATCTTGTTACTAGTAGTTTTACTACTTGTTTTTATTCCGCTGCATTTTGTATTATAAGGAAAGTATAACTTTCTTATACTTCCTTACTTGTACTCTGATTAATTTAGATTCTATACGCTTTAAGGTAGAATCTCATATTGTAATCTTTTGTTATGTTTCAATTCTCCGGAACCATATTTCCAGAACCTACTTTCGGAATCTCTTTCCAAGTTTGCATTTGGAGTTAGAGGTGTTGTGAATTTGCTTAGTTTAACTTTGTTAAACATAGCTCTTTCCTTCTTTTAAGGAAAACATAGTTATTATTAACCAACTTTAAAGGTTCCAAAGGAATTTTTAAAGTATACAATTCACCCCCCCCCCCTCTTGTATATTGAGCATCTACATTACTATTTCGATCCTACAATTTGTATCAGAGGTTGGAAACCTCTTACTCTATACCGATCTTACATCTATAAATGTTGTTTTTTATATGTGGATTCAAAATAACTAACTCTCCAACAATTGAAACAAGAATATAAAATTTCATTGTTTATGTTCATTAATAGAACCTAAAAAATGAGTAATATTTTTTTATAACATATTCATCCTATAATCTTTAAAATAACTAAAATAATATTAAATATCAAGAATATTAATTAACAGATTCATGTATTATATGTATGTTATCATTCCCTCACATTTTAATATAACATATATAAGAGCTCATTATTATTCCTCATATTAATGATAGACATCATGTTGACAATTTTTACCATGTATATACTGATTAAAGTATAATAATTTAGTTCATTTGATGATATATTATTTTTATTTATTTTAATACAACCTATTATTCTCTAAATTATAATCCAATGAAAATTAATAAGATCAAAAAATTGAAATATCCTCCAATAAATGTGCCTCTATAATTGATCCATCATCAGATGTTTTGTTTCTTACATACTTCTTTAATATTTTTAGTAATATCTCAAATTGGTACTTTAATATATATTTTTTTGGACCTATAAAATATTATTTATATGAAAAAATAATTCCAAATGCTTGATTGAATCAATGAAGGTTGGTGTAAATAGTTTTCATCAAATTACATTTGTACGTAACAATAAATTTTTGAAACATACTCAATAACCCATAGTTTTATATTATAAGATACATATCATGAAAAAACATTATATTTTATTCAAATCATAAATAAATTATGCTACTAAAAAACATATATACTCAATAGGTAAAAATATTTTTTTTATGACTTGAATGTCATGATTTTTTGACCTATTGATATAACTGTTTCTAAAATAATGTAATAAATTTAAAATTATACACATTCAAATACCATAATTCTAAAATCCACTAACTATATAATTAATGATTTTATTCTAAAAGGGAATAGGTTTATTTTGGTTTAGCTACACATTTAGATTTTCCATTTTCAAGTAATTTCAATTTAAAGAAACTATAAATTTATATATAATTTTATCAGGGCTTCACATTATCTTCCTTCGTTAATAGGATGTATAACATTGTTAAAAATAGTATTTCTAATTGGTTCTTCTCAATATTCATTTTATCAAGCATGGAGAATACTAGAAAATAATTTATTTATTTAAATAGAATATTTTTATTTATATAGGGTGTCTGAAACTCTATAAACTATGTTTTTTAATGATTAATCTCAACATGAATTACATCCAGAAATTATAAGACTATTGAATCATTTCACTATTAAAAATACTAAAATATATTTTATTATTTCCAATAATGATTTATCTCAAAACAAAAATTATATGATACAATATATTTTTCCAAAAAACATTACCTATTGAAGAAACATCATATTTCAAAAAAAATCATGAGATTTCTGAGGGAGGTATATCAATTTTGATTCTTCGATTTGTTAATTTGTTATGATTTTTTGAACATGATGATATATGGGGATAAATTATTAATTATATTCAAAAAAAATTGTCTCCTTCTGAGAAAAAGTATAAAACATTATTTTTACTCAATCATTACGAAAAAAATTTAAGACTATGTAACTCACTCTAGATAATATATAATATATCTTAAATGTGGTAATTGTAATCAAAAATGTTTCAAAAAAAAATTTAATTTATTATGAAACTGAATCATATTTAGTTTTTTAATCACTAAATCATAGTTTAAATTCATTAGTAATTTATTTTAAGTATGAATTATTTTTTTTTGGATTACATAAAATTTATACTGTAAAATAAAGTTATGATTACCTCATTAACATATAAAGATGTAATTTATATAGAGTTTCAAATTCCAGAAAGATATGAATTACTTCCATAATAACCAAATAGATAAATTTTTTTTTCAGGGCATAAATTAACATTATAATGTTTTAATGTCAAAATATAGATGTCTTCAATAAAATTAATTTGATATATCATGATCAACCTAATTATATCACTTACCATTTTTATAAATTACATAATTATTATTTTTTAAGGATTTATATTGTGTTTTTAGATGTAATAAAAAATTGAAATATTTTTGTAATCATAAAGTAACATAGTTATTATATAATAATAAGTTTATTTTTATTATAATGTATTTATTAGACATTTTCTGACTAAAGTCACATGAATCCTATTTTTATAAATCAATAAATTGACATCTGGGATTATTAACAGCTGTTTTATTTATTGAAAATAATATATAAAAATGAATGATTGTTTTGAGATGTTTATAATGTAGTGTAGAATGTTTTTAATATGATTCATAGTCATATGAATAGATTTGATGTAATTCTATGGTCATACCAACAAATATTAAATTATAGTTATATAGAAGAAAATTTTTTAAGTAATACAAATGTATGATACATTTTACATTTATGTATATATCATTTTAGTATTTTATTATAACTTTCTGACAAAGGAAGATCTTTATATGATATACTTGATATCATTATTGAAATCATTTCAATATTTTTAAGTTATATTTTATTTTCATATGTATCATGTTTATCTACATTAAAATAATCTCATAAATTCTGTATGGGTGAATGTAGGTTGTGTATGAGTTATTGAAAGTTGGGTACGAGTATCCAAAATTAGCATATGAGTCAACAGAAGTAGGGTCAGAGTAGTTAATAATAGGTTAAAAGGGAATGGGTCTAATATATCTATCATTAGATTTATCATATTATTCTTTTACTTATTCGAATTTTGAGATTTTTAACAGAGTAAAAAATTTGGGTTTCAATAATTATTTATTCTATAGAAAAAAACCAGATAATGCGTGAGTAGATATTCAAGTAAACTAACATCACATTTAAAATATTATTCTAGATAATTAATGTGAGAAATTCATATGGTTGATCAATTCTCAAACAATTAGAAGTTTCAAGCTCATTATATTTGTAAAATGTTAGTGGTTATACAACCTACATATATTGAAGAAGAATCTCTAAAAAATAAATAATGTTTTTATGAATATTATTAGCTAATATAAAGTAGAAATAATATCTTTAAAATGTTTATATGATGATTCTAGTTTAATATTTAATAGTTTAAATTTTCAACTATCCAAATTCTATTGATTATGATTTTTTTCAATAATTTTATTGGATATTGTTATTCTCTATGGTATGAGGCATTTTATGGGGATGTGAGTTACAAGAGAGATAGTTGAATGATAAGAGGATATCATGGATTGTTATTTCAAGAATTTTCATATTTATCATTGAGTTGTTTGTTAATATTGATTGAGGAATTATTATCTTCCAAAGAAATTTATATTGGTCAGTTGGAATGATGAATTGGTTAATATTGGAAATTCACTAGAGATAGTAATTTATTATATAATTTAATATATAGATATTTTTTCTATATATCCATAAGGATTGAGGTTTTATAGAATGAATCACAGATTCTATTATTCTAGATTGTTTATTGGAAATACATATAATGATTTAGTGTATATTATTTTTTTAATTAAATAAATTATATAATTCTCATGTGAGATTGAATATAGAGATTAGTTTGTATAGAGAATGTGATTTCTGTGTTTTAGTGGGTATCAAAATATTGAGAGATAAAAAATAGAGTCTGAAACTACAGATTGATAAGAATAGAAAAACTTATTGTTGCTTGAGTTTTAGTGAGTCACATTTGAGAAAAAATTCGGGAAGAATATTAACCTCAAAATATAACATTTTCTGCCATTTTGAAGATTTTTTATATTCTCTCATGTATTCAACAAGGTTGAATAACTAGAGGTGGGGAGAATATTGTTATTTTTCTCCTAAATATTCTAGAGGATGTTTATCTATAGTATTTAATGAATTTAGATTATGAATATTTATTTCATATCATGTTTTTTGATATTGTAATGATTATTATGCTATGTAATTATATATGGGATTTTGATGATATCCTGATAAAATCCCATAATATTCCAACATAACTATATTTTATGAAAAAAAATATTGTTTAAAAAATATAGATCCAGATAAAAACAATACACATAAAGGAGTATGAACATAAACTAGTTATAAAACATGTAAAAATATTGTGTAACATTTTATATTTATTTTTGTACTCATACATGATATTGGGTTAAATATTTTAGAGGAGATATTTCTATCAAATTTAAGAGGATTATTTCAACTATAATAAAACATAAAATATATAACAACTAATTTAACCCCACCTCCTTATTTGTGAACCCTTTCCTTGGGAATATCATGTGGTATTATATTATCAAGGATCCGTATATTAGATCCTTAATACCTTTTAATGTAAAATAAAAATTATTTGAAAAAATGGGGTTCTTAACTTTTATGGAAATAATTATAAGGGTTGGATGAATTCAATACTTCCCTATATTCTATGTAATGGATTGTAATTGTTTCATTCCACAATAGTTGGATTTACACAAATTGAAATAATTTTTCAACCATCTTTTGTAAATAAGAAGAATAATGAAACTATTGTAAAATCAAGAAATTATATTCATATTTTCTTATTAGAAAAGATTTTCACTAAGGTGACTATAATTAAAACTGAAAAATCAATATTTAACATGGTGAAAAGGTTTTATGAATAGAATTTCAAAGTCAAAGAGGAAAAACTAAATTTTTTGAGAAGCATATTTAAACACATAAAAATTGAGGATGAATAACTCATTTATGATTATTTTACTATAATAAATGAAGTAGTTAATAATATATAAGGATATGGTGAGAAGGTGGAATATTATTTAATTATGAAGATGTTAATGAGGAACAATTCAGATATATTTGATCCTAATATTATTACCCTTGAAGGGTGATAGGATATCACATAAGATGTTTAGCATAACATCCTCAATGTTTAAAAAATGAGAGATATATCAACATTAAAGATTGAATATGAAAAAATGGTTGGAATGTTAACCCTTGAGAATGTTTAAGATCAATGAATAAGAATACATTAAATAATATAGATATTCAGATGATGAATATGAGACAGATAAGGATTATAATTGAATCAGGTCTTATATCCCCTCGAATGTGAGAAAAGAAGAGGGAAAATAAAAATTCAAAATAACACTCCAATGATTAACTTGTGGTACAATTGGAACGATTTCCATCTCCTATAAAAGTAAAAAAGGAATTAAAAAATCAATTTTAATAAAAATGTTACACATCTAAGAAGATATATTGGGTAAAACATCGAAAAATGTCAAAAAAATATAGTAAAGGTGGAGAGGTGTTCCTAATATGAAATATGATGAGTAAATATTATAATTAATACTCTTCATAAAATATGAAATCATAAGATGAAACTCCTCATAATATAAAAAATTATAAAGATTGTTTGGAGAAACATGATGATACCACATTCATGGAGGACAAAGAATGTGAAATTACAAAAATGGATTATATACTAAAACCAGAATTAATAAAAATTCATTATCATAATACTATGCTCATTAATAGACATATAAAATTAATAAAGTGTGATTGAATGAATATTGACGTTACAAACACTATTTTCAAGAAGGAATATGAGGATATTGACGATACAAAGATACTCAAACTGAAAAGTAATGTGAAAGGAAATTTGTTAAAATATATTAATGTGAAACACAAGATCGAAGGTGAATATATTAGAAAGAAAAAATATAAATTAATTGATGATAAAAAATATTCAAAAATATGAGATATTATCAAAATATGACTGTGAAATTTAACATCGAGACACCAAAATCATCCCAAAGAGTGAATTGAAATGTGTGCATCAAATCATCACTCTCTAAGTCTTCATTAAATTTTGTTTGGATTAATAATAAAGGTTAATGTCTAGAATATGGTCATTGTTTCCTATAATAGTGATTAAAAATAGTGTTTCACATCTATGGAAGAGAATAAAATTATTATAATATTTCCCTTCTTAAGTCAAAGACATAGATAGTACATTTTTTGTTCAAGAGGTAGAAAATTCTAGATAAGATTTATATTTTTATAGATGACCATTATGAAATTGGTATTTTTGGTGTTGTAGAATCATTATTCATAAATATAATTAAATTTATTATAATATGTCTTTAGTATAGAGAATCAATATATCAATTTGGCATATTTTTTACAATATTATAAGATATTAACAAATGGGGAAATTTTTGACTTATAATACATAAAATCTATCAATAAAATAGGATTTTTTGTTGTTGAAATTTGTGGTATATGTGACCAAACAATTCACTATAAATTGGGTATTAATGTAAATTATTCCTAGAAAAAAATTCAATAATGAAAAAGAAATGATAATCCAAAAGGAAAATTAAAATTAAAAATATCTTATTATATAAGGTTCATTTAAACCATGAAAGAAAATAATGTCTTCGATTAATAAAATTAGATTTTACTAAAATATGTTTGGAGGCACAAAACATTTAAAAATTATAGAAACTAATTATATAGGGGTAGTGAAATTCATAAATGAAATATATATAAGAAATAAAGACATTGGTTCTACTAATATTTAATAAAATATACTCAAATGTAGAAATGTTGTTTATGTGCAAGGATTTAAAAAAAATTCTAAGTGTTACATAATTATGTGATGGTGTAACACCATGATATTTTATAATTAATTTAACTTTAAATAAATTTATTTGTTTCATATCATATATTAAACACAACATCGGGTTTAAACAAACCACAATACACTTTTAGAATATTATCATTAAAACTACATTTATTGTGTAAACATTATATTTGTGGTTATGAATGGGATTAATTGGATTTAAAAATATTTATATAATGTTATTAATCAATACTAATGTATTGATTTTTTATTTAAAAATATGAACACAATACTTAGAAAAGTCATTTTCAGCTTCAAAAATATGTGTCCATCAAAAAATAATGTTATTTATTTTTATTAGAAAATATAATAAATAATTTCAGGAAATCCTAGAGAATTTATTTTATAAAATAGTTTTTACTTTTGAAATCAGTATATCAAAATTTTCTTAATGTGGAAATTTGATAATTTGATGAGAATTATTATTTTTCAATGAATATTGAGAAATAATCATCTTTATTGAATACTATATTTCCTTATAAAGTATTTACAAAGTTATAGTATCATTGTTATTCATTTTAAAATATAATCAGTTCCTCTTGATTTATAATAATGCAATAATGGTTTTTTAAATGAATTTTATTCACAATATTAATATAAAAAAATGATACATCAAATATTCATTCTTCAAAATGACTGTTTTTATTCACATTTTTTAAAATAATTTGAAAATTAATTTTTTCAAATTATATGTATTAAATAGTTTAAGGTTATTTCTATTTTTAAAATTATTATGTAAAAAAAAGTAAATAGACCTCTTTTTTGTCAATTTTAATTATAGATAGGGTAAAATTTATCACATCATTAAAGATACATCTGGTCAATCTTAGATAATGATTAGTGATAAGGCTTTAATTATTCATAACAATTCTAATGGTATGAATGTAATTATTCCATCATCACCTTATTTTTGAATTGCATTTCTTTAATGGAAATATGACCATAAAAATGGCCCTTATATTATTTAAATCAAAAGAATTTACGAAATGTGCCTCTTTTAGATTTAAATATATTTTATTTGGCCATATAGGGAAAAGGAAATAATATAAAAAAGTATCTTTTTTAGGATAATAGATTTATTTTAATTAGGATCAGTTATCTATATTAGGCATTAAATAATTACCTTAAATTCTTACACAACACCGAAACAGTATTTATTCAAAAATTGGGAAAATAAATTATATTATAATTAAGATATAAAAAGGGATATAATTTTTCTATCATAATTTATGTCTCAGAATATATATATTAATATGAAATATTATAGTTGTGTTGAAGGATAGTATTCTAATAAAAAAAATTTCTTTATGCATTTTAAGACAAATCAAATGAATTGTTTCAAAATTGGCATTAATAATATTTTTTCAAAATAATATTTTATTAAATTATAAGAAAATATATTTAATTAAGTCCATTAGGATAATATATGGGGTAAAATTTCATCTAATTTCCATTTATGATCAAATTTTATCCTTGAACATAATATTATAACACATTATGTTTGAAAAATATGTTACTGTAGTTAAGGATGAAATTCATTAACTAAGTCATTAATAAAAAAGATAAGCTTTATAATGGCACAAAGACATGCCAAAATTTTATTAGATTATATTATTACAGACCAATCTATTATTATATTCTAATATATAGAATTTTTTGGCATTTTAGATAGATAGTAACATTATTTTAATATATTCTTTTATGAAATTCTTAAATTGACCCTCACCTCAATTCAAAAATAGAACATCTTCCCTCACTTCATTACACAACATCAAGACTCCAATATCAACCATAACATAAAAATACACTTATAAAATTCAATATAAAAATTATAAAGACATTTTTATTCCTTAAAGACAAACCCCAATATCTTTATGAGTAGATCTAAAGGAGTTCTTTCAAATGAGATGTAATTTCCTTAACTGATCAAAATTTTTTAATTCCTATTTACCTCCTATAAATTTATTATATTTTTTAATTAGTTAATTAATTATGAATTAGAAATATATCATCTTTTATTATTATCAAGATACAACAATTAGTAACCTCTTTTTCAAATTGAGAGTGAAATCATCACTCGTGGATGCGTACAACTTACCATCACTGCGTAGTAATACAATTAAAATATCATTAAAATATTCGATATATGATAATTTAGATGGGTCTAAAGTTTATATATTTTAATAATGAAACAATAACATATCTATAATCATAATATTAATTCTATCTTATGAATTCTCAAACTTTTGGAAAAGGAAAATGTTGCTTGTGCGTATTCGTGGAAGACCACCACCATAAAATGTTTTTTTTGTTTTTCATTTCCATTATACATGGATAGTAACAATGATAAATTTAAGGAATTTATATAGAATATATGATATATTAATATTATTTTAAATTTGAATTACGATTTACCATTCTTTCATTCCATCCATTCAAAAATTAACACAGAGTTCACGTGTACGTATGACCTATTGTCTCCATGAATGGTGTAATTTATTTTTAAATATGAAAATTTTATTATTAATTATGAATATGTATAATAAATAATATATATATATATATATTATGATTATTAATTTTTTTGGAATGATATAACCATGATCGACGTATGTAGATTAGGATTTCTTAGCCAAAACATGCATTGAAATTGAATCTGTTACCACCAATAACAGGGATTTTAGAAACAATTATTAATAAAAGGGTGATAAGATGACATAAATAAATAATTAATGGTATTATATATATTAATTTGGTAATTTAATACATTTATAATGTATTTATATTTATTATATAGGATGATTCAATGTGTACAAAGGAAGTTAGACCTAATGCCAGGGATTTATGTTTAAATTCCATTTAAATCAGGATTGTTTATACATGAATTTATGTTGAGGAAATTATATCATAATTTTTTTATGAGTAAATTTCATTTTATTATCATATTTTTATTTCTTTAGAATATTATTTTCCTTTAATTTTCCTCAATTTATTTATTTAAGAGATAAAAATTGTTTTTATAGAAATTCCACTGTATTTATCTTCTTGATCGAAAATAATTTTTCATCCATAGCCATATAATATAAAAATGGTTTAAATAATTATTTTAATACAATAATACTAGTTTTATATTAAATTTATACCATTTATTGTCTTTTTATAAAAAGAAAAAATACAAGTAATCATCATATCATCTTCTAAATGATGTCATTTGTAATAAAAACATGAACAAAATGTTTTCAATTAACATATACAGAATGAAAAATATCCCACAATCATAACCACTAAATATTGTGAAGAATACAATACATGTTTCCATGTCTCTTTGAAAATAAAATTTCTCTACAATATGTTTTAAATTTTTATATTTTAATAATGTGACATTAAAATGTAAATGTTATAATCCCCAATAATGTTTTAGTTATGTTTTGATGTTATTTCTATTCATAAAAGACAATAAAAAATTATTTAAAATATTACTTACTACTCTCATTATCCAAGTATATCATCCTAATTATTTATCTAGATCTATTTTGTTTATAATGAAATTATTTCTATGAATGTTTTTTCTTTTCATTGGGTTATGAAATGATGAAATTTTATATCAAACCCATTTATTTTCACGGGTTATATGATGATGATTTTTTTACTATCATTTGGAACACATATCATAGTTTTTTAATTATGTAACAGTGGTTATTTTATAACCACATATGTTGGTTATGTTATAACAAAGGATGGATAGTTCCAATATCTCCTTTCAACACATTTAGTAATGTAATACTTCTCAAGTGGTAGTTAGGGGAAACATGTCCAAGTTCTTGATGTGTTATGGGAAAAAATTAAAAGATCCTGATCTGTTATGGGAAAACATTTGTTGTTCTTGATGTACTATAGAAAAATAGTGTTGATTCTGGATCTGGTGGCCTTGGTAGTTAATCATGGGATATTATTTCTTCTCTACTTATGATAGTTCCACACACTTCGATGACATGAAATTATTGTTCATAATATGTTTATAATGTTTTCTCAGTAATATGAATCATTCCTTTTTTAAATAGTAAATATTTATTCCATGACTCATTGTTATGATTTTTCCAAAAAAAAATAGATGTGAATACTTTATTTTGTAGTAATTATATTATACCCTTATTCTTATCTAATTCTTTCAAATGATCATCGATTAATATATTTGATGTTTACGTTTAATATTAATCTGAGCTGACTGATTTATTTTGATTCATTTACACATGTTATAATGAAATTTATTATGTATTATTTTTCTATAAAATTTATAAATGGTCTAAAATTTGTGGGAGATGTTGAATATATTTCATCAGAGGAGAAGATTGTGTGTCTATTCTACAAAATCAATAAACTTTTACGGAACCTAGGAATTTTTTTGTGTTAATTTTTTATCTAAAATGATTTGTATTTATATTTGAGAAGACTGATCCTTTCCAATTTGTATCGGTGATGTGTTTATTTAATCTTTTAATATTTGGGTGAGATATGTTTAGTGAGAACATTGGGGATATATATAATTATATGATATAACACTATTTTTTGGTATTAATCATGAATGAACAAGGTTAAAATAAATTTTTCATAGAAGAAGGTGACATGATTTTTACATACTATAACTGATATTTCATGATTATATGGTTCCCCTCTTATTATTTTAATCATACTATTATTTTTGGTTTGAGACAATGGATGCAACCAGAATTAACTGTGTTAGTTCTTAATGCTATGTATAATGAAATGATTTCCATCCCAAGGAACTAAATGAAATTAGAGTTGGAATGAAAAATATGTTTTTTATGATCATATAACATTTTCAATCTATGTATCATGTTTACATTCCAAATGAGAAAATTAAGGAAAAATAATTTATGGATTCAATCATGAGTAAACTTCCACATTGATTCAGTGGTTCTACTAATACATTAGTCTATTAGAAATGTATCAGTACGAATGAAAATATATTTTTTCTCCAATGTTAATGGAATGAAAAAAATCATTTTGTTTGTCTATAATTTGGAAATCAATATAGATCAATGGTATACCCTATTAAATTATATGATTTAATATGATGAAATTAAATCCATGTATTGGGATGAAATTAAATGATTATATTTAAATAAGTACATTCCGATTATTATTTCATTGAAAATGGAGTTATAATTACTTGGGGAAAAAATGATGATGAATATATTGGTAAATATAATGAAAATTTTATAAGTCATGTGAGGTAAGCTTCTATTATTATCATCCTCCCTCAATGTAAGGTTGACTGATTCATCAATTTCATAAAAATATGTATTTGAAATTATTTATCTATAATTGAAATATTATTTAATAAATAACTTTTTTATGTGCTATCAAGGTGGAAATAGAAATTAGAGATCCAAAAATTCCCATTATTTTGATAAGAACAGGATGATCAAGTCTCATGAAATCTCAAATAAATTATACAGTGGAATGCAATTTCAGTTATCTACATGGTAGAAATGTGGGAAGAAACATCAATGGAATTATAAAAATGGAACATGGGAGCTCTAAATGTGGATATGTCGTTCATAAATTCCATGAATGTTGAATGGGGTGAATTGGCCAGATAATTCATCATCTAATGCACCCCCACACTCCACTGTTTTAAATGAAAGGAATATGGGCATAATGGTAACCAATGCATAGATTTGATGGTTTTCGTATGAAAATCAATTAAATCATAGGAAGAATGACAAATGGAATTATTATTAAACCCCTACTATTTATATTAATCATGATAATTATAGAAAACTTATCCTCAACTCCATTGTTGGGATTTAATGTTGATTTTTATGTGATTGTTCCCTAATAAAATATTGTTTTTCCTATTTTAGTAACATTTGATGTGATTAAGAGAATTAATTATCTCTACCTAAATATATTATAGAATAAGGATATAAAATCTGATATTTTGAATCAACTTATGATCATTTATCCTTTCCAGGATGAACCCAAATATACAATGGAATTGTTTTCAGTAAATATAAGATCAATTAAATGAATTAAAAGGTACTTACTTTTTCGATGGATATATGATTTAAATGTCACTTCATTTTGGGAAATTATTTGGATATATAATATTTTTAATGAGGTATTTTATGTTAATAAAATTATTTCTAGATAATATTTATGTTTTTTTGGGAAGGATATGTCTTCAAATATTTCAAATCAATTGAATTTTTTTTTGGACATAATATTTGTGAATTATAAGGTTATATTTTTATTAAATAGTTTAACTTGAAATTTGGAAGAGGTTTTAGAAATTATGTAAGGATTTTTTTCATGTTGGATAACCTATGATAAATATTTTTTGTTTAATTAAATATTTAGAATTCGAATGAATGACTTATAGATCTAGTGATTTCCTTAAAGTGCTAAAGGTATGAAAATGCCTCTTGAATATCCATTTCTAGTCATAAGATATGAAGTTTACATGGAAAGAAGTCATGTGTGTTAATTTTTTCAATATAAACATCTACCTGTTAATGTAATCTATCAATACTTTGATATTTACCTTAAAATAGAATAATTATATAATTAATTTCCATTCCATTGAATCAATAGCCTTTTAATTCATTATATATATAATATTTATTTAACATTAACATTATCATGACCATGTTTTATATCACTATTTATTAGTCCTTAGGCTTTTTTTATCTTCCATAACAATAATTTACATTCCATAAATTTCTTTTTTTTGGGACCTCTGTTTTTTAAAATTTCACGTAATATTTATGTTTCCAATTTTTACTTGTAAGGTATGTTTCATTATTATTTTATATGAAGAATGTTTTGACAACTGAATTTTAAAATAATAAAAATTTGATAACCAATGATAATTTCAAGGATTCAATTTATTTTGGGACGATAATATAACACACCGATTTTTAATAATAAATAACTCTTTAAATAATTTTATTTCATCAATAGGTTTCATTACACGCAATACCAAGCATAAACATATAGTGATATATTATTAAAATACTATTATTTAAATTGAAATTTTTCTCATATCTATTAGTTTCGAGGGTATAGTTGGATTAAATGAATAATTAAATATTCATATAACAGTCTTGATCAATAAAAAGGTGTTAATTTATGATTTATGAACATTCAATCAATTTTTTGGAGTCGTTTTATACTCCTAAAATATATTTTCATTTAAAATTATTTTTCATGATTTTTTTGAAAAAAATATATTATTTATTTATTTAAATAAGAAAAATAAATTTTATTAAATATTATTTTTTAAAATCATAAATTAATTAACATCAAGAGAAATTTTGATAATTTCATAAAAAGTGTGATTTTACAGTGAATAGAGAAAAATTAATTTTTTTTAAAAACAGTTAACTTTTTAAAAATTTAAAAAGAAAAATTCAATTTTTAATTTTTTTTATAATTTATTAAGTTACATTTTTTTAAAACTAAACAAAATTGATTAAAATTATTTTTCACTTGAATTAAGTAAAAACTATTTATACTTAAATATGGATTTTAAAAAAACAAAATTATTTCAAGTTTTTCACAATTCTTTTAAAAATAATTCCTAACATTAATAGAAATTGAATTTGATGAAGTGGATTCCATATTTATGATCTAGAGGTTAAAAGATGGTTAATATACCCATTTTATTTTTTAGTCAATGTGAATTGTTACAATTGTAAAATTTATCACCTCACTAATGGGTAAATAGGGTTAATCTAGGATACAAATGTGATAAGAATATAATAATCAGTATAAATTATTATTTAATATATTTAATTATATATTATCACATTATGTTCTATTTTTTTAATGGACATGAATACATGAAGATAACAAATATATAATTTAAATCAATGAACGTTACAAAATACAACTCTCCTAGATTTAAATATCTAATATGTTTCAATACAAGGGGAAAAAGTTATGAATGAATACAAATATATATTTCAAGATAAATAATTTTATTTTAATTATGTTAATTTATTTATAGTATTTAGGTATTTATTAATTAAAATAAATTCTTCTGAATGCTGAAAAAATATTTGTTAAGATAATCAAAAAATAAAATAAATGATATCAAAAATAATTAATGGGATATAATTTTATTGAGTTAAAGTGTTCCAAGAGTTTTATATACAAATATGAAATTTTATTTTTCTATTTAATAATTTATTATTATTAAAACATTTTCTCAGTGAATTATATGTCATGTTAAATGAAATGTGTCAAAATAGACATTAATAATATTTTATCAAAATAATATTTTATTAAATTATATTATAATCAGTAAATAATTGAAATAGGAGAGTGAGGATTATTAAAGGCATAAAATTTTATATCTTGGTCATTTATGTCCTAATTGTCTCCTTACATGTAAAATGTTTACAATGTAATGATGAATAAAATGTTATCGTGATTAAGGATAAATTGGTTAACCAAGTGGTCAATTAAAATTATATGGTTTAAATTGACACCAAAACCAAAAATCATTTTATTGGTTTATATAATTCTACCCTATCCGATATTTTTATTGAATTCATAGAATTGTTTAGTGATTTTTTTACAGATAATGACTTTATTATAGAATAATCTTTCATGAAATTTCAAAATTGTCTCTCGCCTCAATTATAAAAGGACACCTCCTCTAACACTTATCTACAACACATTAAGCCTTTGAAATCAACAATAATAGGAAACAATACCTTCTAAAATTTTTTAGAATCATAATATATGATATTTTCTTCCAAAAAAAGAATCTTGAGATCCTTAAAGGGAGATCTAAAGGAGTTCTTTCAAATGAGAGGTAATTTCAATAACAAATCTCGTTCCCTTTAATTACACTTTTCCACCTATATGTATTTTTTATTAGTTATTAAATAATTACATTAGTATAATTAATATAATTAAATTTTATTATGACAATGAAACCACCATTATGAAAAAACATTTCCATCACATGTAAAGTGAAATTATCACTCGTCTGTAAGTGTGGCTTATCGTCTCCATATGGGGATACAGTTCATTTTTCCTTACTATATTTAATATATGAGTATTATGATTGGTTTGAAGAATATATACGATATTTATGAACGAATTATAATTTTAAAATCATAATATCAAATCAACTTTATTACATTAAAATATTTTAGAAAATTATAATGTCACTCATGTGTATGTGTGGACCACCATATCCACAAAGCGATGTGGTTTTTTAATTTACATTATACTTTTATAGTAATTGTAAAGACTCATAAATTCAATATAATGTTTTTAAAATATTTGGGATTATTATGAGTCTGTGAAAATTGACGGTGCTTGCTACCGAGGACCGGTGTGCCCAGAACATATTTTTGAATGTTTTTATAGTGCGTTCATTAAACATGCGAGCGGGAATTTCTATCTTTTAAACCGATGCTCGGATTAAAATTTTGAGGGAACTGTTAAATTCGTAGTGCTAGGATTCACTTAAGGGAGGAATAAAATCAACCATAGTAGGTCGGGTGAAGAATTTATTTTTACATCTTTTTAATGAAAAATAAAATAACATAAAATTGTTATTTTATTTTTCTACCAACTTTTGAGCAGTGGTGGCGGGACAGATGAGTTGTCAAGACATTTAATGGATTCATTATTGTGTTTTGTAACCAAACCATTGAGTTTTAAGAAGTTCATTCATTAATGAACCTGATTAATCTTTTGTTTCATTAATCATCATTACCATTTATTTAAATGAGGCTCGGGAATGGTTTTTTTAGACATAAGGGAGAAACCACTGACAAAGTGCCGCGTTGTCTTCCACCAATGAAGAACAGGGGCTTGGATGGTAATGTTGGAGGAATCGATCTGGGATAGACGAAAGCCAATGACTTTATAAATCATGGATTCTTCTTCCACAATCATGATGTCTCCCCCGATTCCAAGGTAGGGGTTTTTTATTATTAAATCCATGAGAATTTGTTTCTTTTCCTTGTTCTTGAAAATAATGAAAAATCGTCGAAGTGTTGAATAGGTTTTGGTTTATATTTGATGATTTTTTTATTACCCGCTAGATATGATGCTAATTCGGAGGGCTCGGGCCAAACTAACAAGGCCCGGACCCTCTCCCCATCAGTGTTTGATGCTTTCTTCATGGGAAAAGTTTAAAATCGATGAAAACATGAGTCATGGAGCCACACAGGGATGAAAGAAACATGTGAGGCCTATAGGCGCATTTGGAAGGGAAAAAGGACCACTAGAGTTCACCCAGTGGCCCGCGGAAGTTCCACCAATGCTGGCAGGCGATGGAGGTGTCCAGCTCATGCTGACCGCGGTGGTAGTAGGCGGCCCACCGTTGCGCACAGCGGAGTGAAGTTGAGGCATTGAGACATAGTGGTCAACAGTGGTGGTCGACCCTAGATCTTCCACGTTAGCAGAAGGTGGTCCACCGTCGTGCGCCACAGCAGCGAGCCGCTATGAAGGGGACCCGCATCACACGGGTCTCGCTAACAGGAGTGAGGTGACATGTGGTGTCGTCGGGTAAAGAACCTGAATAGATAGGACATTCAGGACGGTGTTCCTCCACCCAGCTGGCAGACCATGACAGCCACTCGGGCCGGGTCACCCGGTAGGCCGGGTCACCCGGTGGATCGGTCTAGTCAGCAACCCAGCAGGATGAGCCCATGTCTAAACCCACTCGAGCTTGGAGGGGCAGACCCAGGTCAGACCCGATCCGGGTATGGTTGGGTTGGGTCTGCCCACCCGAGTGAGACTGGACCCAGATCCTTTTCAGCCCAGATACGCATATAAGGTTGTGTCATAAAAACCAGACATCTGTTTGAGGAACCGTCTACGACGTTGGAATCCTCAGAACAAGACAATCCTTTTTAGATACATCAAATGAGTTTTGGAGAAATTCATAGTATGACTGGGTTGGATCAATCCTGAATCCATCGAGTCCCTCTGCACTAAAATGCCAATAACTCATAGTTCTTTCATCTAGATGATGCACCGCATGTCGTATTGAGACCATTATGACATGGAGGTCTATTGGGTTACCTATTTGTGGAACTTATTTGAATTTGAGTCATGACTAATATCTTGAGGAGCAGATAATGTGGATCTCAAGCACACCAAGTGTGGGGAATCCTGTTGTTGGCTTCCAATTAAAGAGTGAACATGTGTGGATCAGCATCATAGAGACCATGTTTGATTCATAACCACAGAAACATTATTTTTATTAGCATGATAGTGTCCCTTTGTGGATAAACATCATAAATACCATGTGTGGATCAATATAATATCGCCTCTTTGTGGATCATCATCATAGAGATCCTTTGTGGATCAACATCATAGTGACCCTGTGTGGATCATCATCATAGCGACCCAGTATGGATATGCATTCTAGAGAACTTGTGTGGATCAGAAGTGCATGACCCAATTATGTCAAGCCTTAGAGCATCCCATCGTCGATCAACGACATACAACCCTGTGTGGATCGATAATTGAATACTGTTTTCATGGTTCAGTTGAGGAAACTCCATAACAAAATAAAATCATATAGAATAAGACAAATCATCTTTATTCCTAATCTATGAGTTCTATACCTGGTTTTAGGTGAGTCATTTTCTTTGTGATTTGTGATTTAGATCATGTTTTTTGGTTTTCCATTTTTTGAATTTTGAGAGGCCTTCAGTGGTCTTGGGGTCCCTACTAGGTATTTTTATACTCAACCCTAAAGGGCTTTCGCCTGCACCTTGTTGTGTCATGTGCAAATGATAATCAGCATGGTTGAGACCTTATGATCCAGGACCAGGTGGTACACGGAGGTGACTGGTTGATGTGGATTGTTGTTGAGACATGATGTACCTACCCTTCAGGTAGGATCCTCAGTGGATGATCTCAAGAGTTGTTTTCTGTTGTAGTTGTATCTTTTGAGTTTAGATTGTATTCCAGCCCCATTACATTCAGTACACACATTTACTAATGTAGTTTTACTTTGTGATTTTCATCTTCTTCTATTGTTGGTCTGTGGGTTTTAAGGATTAAATGAAATTCCCTCCCTCTTTCAGGGATATGTCTTTCTGGAGCTAGTCACCAACTGATGGCCTATGGAAGGTGGGTTTGGGGTAGTCAGGACACGGGCCTCAGGGGACAAGTTTTTATAAACTGCTATCAATGTAGTCTATTCTACCAAAGAAATATCACTCTAATATTTCCAATGAAGAAATTGTGTTAAGTGTTTTGAGTGTGGATTTTAGCTCAGGGAGTCCAATGTTGGTGCGGAGGCCAACATATCCATAAACCAGGACCCTGAATTCTGATTTCTGACTCCGTGCATGAAAACACTGACTATGTATTTTTTTGAAATGTTTTACTTTTGATCCCTTTTGAGTCATCCCACCAGGTATAACTTACTGGCCATGGTGCACCTGTTTATTTGGTGGCTACATCCACGTAGATATCCATGTAGGATTCTAGTGAGAGTTCACAATGATTTCCAACCGAGTGATGAGGAATCAGTGTAGATCCCACTTACAGTGATAGAACATTAGTGTGGTGCACCAGCAAAACCACTATTCAGTGGGAAGTTGTTTCCACCAGCCCCACTACCAGATGGTATACACTGATATAGCATGTTTCATGAGTTCCAGCGGTAGAGGCCTCTGAGGTTTGAGATGAGATAGATCCCCAGGATGATGAGGACTATTTAGATGTCGTGGCATGTGTTTTTCACTTAAGTGGGACACTGGCAGAGCAGATGGTGATCCTAGCTTCCTGCCTCTTCCAAGGCACATCAGAAAGATGTTGGACCCTGACACTCAAGTTACACGATGAGGTGACCCTCACCTTGATGGAATTTGAGAGCCTCTTCAGGGCGGAGTTCATTCCAACGACACTACGCAATTTTCATATTCCAGATCTCCTACACTTACAGTAGGGCAGCCTAATAGTTTCCCAGTACACAATGAGGTTCACTGACCTCTCTAACTAATCCACTGACATGGTACAGGACCCTTTCTTCTAGGCTAGGACCATTGGTGAGGGTCTCTAGTAGGATATCAGAGCGTCGATGATATCGCTCAATATACTGGAACACGATTTGAGTTACTGTGTAAGAATTATTGAAGGATATTTTCTTAGCTGAGCATGCAATGATAGTAAGAGCCACCACCAGATGATAGGTAGTCTAGTTATCTATAGCATGTAGTAAGAAGATGACACAGAGTTTAATGGGGGCCAGGACTTCTGGATGATGACCCCAGGATGTAGGGTCGGATGCGTAGAGCTCACGTAGTATAGAATGTTATCAGAGGAGAAGAATGTACCTCACGTGCGGCAGGTAGGGCCACATGGCTCAAAAATTCCCAACCTACCATACCAACGATCAGCAGACGATCGAGGTACTGCCAATGAAGAGGCATAGATTCAAGCGACAAGTTCTGCATGGTGGAAGACATGGGATAGGATCAAGTCATGCAGCTGGCGGTGGTCCAAGATTTGAGGTTCTACTACCACCTCCTCCAAGTGTTCCACCATGACCTCAAGGAGTAGGCACACAGAGATGACCACAGCTTCAGGCAGTTGAGACCTTTGACCACGATGCTCAAGATATGATTCGAGGTGTGATATTTGTCTACTCCACCCAAGCTGCAGTACATATAGACACAATGATAATCACTCTTTCAGTTCCATGGATCTGGTTCAGAGCTCAGAGATTCTAATATATCCATTGGGTTCATTCTTACGTCTGGGGACTCCTGTAGGAGAGGATTTGACAATTACACACTCGTTCCGGTAGTGTGATCTTACTATTTGACGCGAGAGAATTAGCTAGGATCTCTTAGTAGAAGCATCGATGCCTTACAATGTCATATTGGGTATGGAATAGTTATCCATGGTCCATGCTCATATTGACTATTTTTGGTACAATGTGTGGTGTGTCCGCGTGGATGGGATTAGTTTTTCCTTCACTGACGAGAAGGTAACCTTTGCAACACAAGATGAAAATTCATAGAGGAGGGGGTATCCAATCACACATCAGTTGGATATCCTTAACCCTTGGAGTTGTTGATGTGAAGATCTTGAGTTATCCTGTAGTGGTGGACCAGTATGATGATATCTTTACTAATGATTTTATGGGACAGGATCCTCGTAGAGAGGTAGACTTCTATATTGACATGTATATCAGGCCATCACCAATATCTACACCATTATATCATATGGATCTCGTGGAGCTTTATGAGTAGCTGGTAATGTTGGAGGACATGCAGAGGAAGGAGTTCATAGGCCAAGTGTTTCTCCATGGGCATCCCCGAATTTGTTTTCCATGAAGGAAGATGGGAGTCTGAGGATTTGTGCGGATAATATGCACCTGAACTAGGTGAATATGAAGAACATGTATCCACTGATGAGTATTTATGATCTATTCTACCATCTGAAGGTATTTCAATGGTTTTCAATGATAGTCCTCAGGTCAGGCTATCATTAGTTCAGGATACGAGATGAGTACATACCGAAGACATCCTTCAGATGTCAGCATGGCCATTATGAGTTCTTGGTAATTCCCTTTCAGCATGACCAATGACTTGGAAGTGTTTATGGGTCTCATGAACAGGATATTATATCCTCACCTCGATCGATTCATGGTGGTCTTCCTAGAAGACATCTTGATATAATCGTAATAGGGGGAGGAGCACGCCATGAACCTACAGATAGTTCTGGATACACTCATAGATAACAATTTTTATGGAAATCTCTCGAAGATCCAGTTATTGATATAGGAGGTCAACTTCCTAGGGTATATTATCTCAGATTCTGGAGTTTCAATGGTTCTAGAATGGATAGATGTAGTGCTTGCTTGGGAGACACCCAGAAGTGTGACCGAGGTGCAGAGTTTCCCAGGATTCGATGGGTACTACCAGAGGTTCGTACCCGACTTTTACATAGTTGTGACACTCTTTTCAGCTCTCCCAAATAAGGGAAAACCCTTCATGTGGATAGAGAGATTCCAGAAGTGTTTTCAGGAACTGAGGAAGATACTGAAGAGTTCCCCCATCTTGAGGCAACTGAAACAGGGTGTTGGGTATGTAGTTTTCTTCGACGCATCTAGAACCAAACTAGGATGTTTCTTGATACAGGAGCGAGTGGTAATCTCCTACAGCTCATGTCAGCAATGAGAGAATGAGAAAAACTATGCTACCAATGACCTGAAGTTAGCATCAATGGTCTTTTCCTTGAAGCTTTTTCAACACTACTTGATGGGTGAATGGTTTAATGTTTACTCTAATCACCAGAGTCTCAAGTATATCTTCTCATAGAATGACCTGAACCTGAGACAGTGACGATGGATATTGTTCTTCAAGGACTCTGACTTTGAGAAAGTCTACAATCTTGTGAAGGGGAGCGTGGTCGCATACACACTCATTAGGAGGTCCAGTCTATAGTTGCTGAGTGAGGTTACAGAGCAGCTATCTTTTTTGCAGATATTTTTTCATGGATAGAGATGGAACAACATACCCCCATTATATGACACTTACTCCCCTACTCCTTCATCATGTCGACATGATCAGATATCCTCTGGACATGCTCCTAATGGATTTTCTGAAGTTGGGGAGAACGTCACCCTCTTCAGAGGACACACCATGGTGCCAGTGATGCTACAAGTGGAGGTGTTGAGGGAGTTCCACACAACCCCTTTGGCAGTACATATTAGAGTGATGAAGATATACCAGGACCTCTAGCGTTAATACTAGTTGCCTGGGGTGATGAAAGATGTGGTAGATTTAATTTCAGAATGCCTCACTGGTCATCAAGTGAAGGATGGTCATTAGGTTCCAGCAGGCTTAGAACAGCCACTTGATGTAAGAGAGTGGAAGTGGGATGGTATATCCATGGACATTGTGAAGAGGCTACCACATATGTCTAAGGGCCATTATTCCACCAAGGTGATCAATGACATACTCTCCATGTCGGCCAACATCCTACCCACCTGAGAGAATGGATCAGTAGAGGGATTGGGACACCTCTACAAACAAGATATTGTACGGATTCACGGGGGAGCCATCGATGATTGTATTAGAACGTAACGCTCGATTTGTATCCTTCTTATGGAAGGGATTATAGGAGTCATTCGGGACTCATCTACATTTGAGCATGAACTTCCATTTTTAGATAGATGGTCAGAAAGAGCTGACCATACATACACTCAAGGACATGCTTCGTCCTCGGGTCCTTGATTATGAATGTAGTTGGTAGGGCCACCTGCCACTTGTAGAGTTCCCTTACAACAACATTTATCACTCCAACATCATCATGGATCTGTTTGATGCCCTATACATGCAACCATTAAGGTCAACACTATGATAGATAGACCAAGGGGATTCAACACATATGGGACCATAGTTGGTACAGTCTAGAACGGAGAATTTGCAGATCATCCATGGGAAGATGAAGACTGCACATAGCCGGTAGAAGTCATAGGACGATAGGGGACGAAGACCCTTGGAGTTTGAGGAGGGAGACCATGTCTTCCTATGGGTCTCACCCCGACAAGGATTACATATGTTTGGCCAAAGCGGTAAGCTATCTCTGAGGTTCATCAGACCATTCCATATCTTCATCATAATAGGCGAGCTGTCATATGGTTTAGCTCTTCCCCCAAAGATGCACCGGGTGCATAATTTTTTCCATGTGTCACATTTGAAGAGGTACGTGCATGATCCATCACATGCTATCGACTGGGGGGAGTTGGATATCAACGATGGGGTGACATTTGTGGAGTTCCTAGTGGAGATATATGGTCAACAACAGAGGTTATTTCATGGGAGTCGATTATTCTGGTATGAGTTCATTGGCACCATGATAATCTCCAAGAGAGCACCTGAAAGAAGGAGACTCATATACATGCTCAGTACCCCCATTTGTTCCCCTAGTTTTGTTGTAGCTTTAGGGGAAAAATCCCTATTGTGGGGAGACTGTAAAGACTCATAAATTTCATATATATATTTTAAATTATTTGGGATTATTATGAGTGTGAAAAAATTAAAAGTGATTTATTTTGAGGCTCGGTGTACCCGGAATAGATTTTGGAACTTTTTATGGTATGTTCAGTAAATGAGCGAGCTGAATTTCTATCTTTTGAACCGGTGCTTGGATTAGAAATATGAGGTCATAGTTGAATATCCTACAATGGGATTCACATAATGGAGCCTCAATGTTGACCATAGTAGGTCGGGTGAATAAGTTAGTTTAATGGAATTTAATAGTATAATAAAATAGCATAAAATTTCTATTTTATTTTTCTACCAACTGTTGAGCTACGGTGGCGGGACCGCTGAGTTGTGAAGACATTTAATGGATTGACTCTTCTATTTTGAAACCACACCATTAAGAGTTAAGAGGTTTATTCATTAATGAACCTCATTAATATTTCATTGTGTTAGTCACCCTTCCCCTCTATTTAAATGAGGCTTGGGTTTGGGATTTTGACACGAAAGGGAGGAACCTCTGACAAAGTTTCGTGACGTCTTCCACCAATGAAGTTAGGGGGCTTGGATGAAAACATTGTAGGAATTGATCTGGGATGAACGAATGTTGATGAATTCATCAAGAGTGGATTATTCTTCCACAACCAGGACGTCTCCTCCGATTCAGAGGTAGGGGTTTTTTATGTTTAATTTCCTGAGATTTTGCTTCTATTCTGCCTTCTTGAAAAGCATGACGAATCTTAGAAGTGTTTAATGGGTTTTATTATATCTTAGATGATTTGACTATTACTATCTATATATGATGTTAAACTGGAGGGCTCAAGCCAAACAAACAAAGCCCAGACCCTCCATCTCTTCGGTTTTTGTTGCGTTCTTCATGGAAAAATATTGAACATGATGACAACTTGAATCTGGGAGACACGTAGAGATGAACTCTACATCGTTTTGGTTTTTGACATGTTATTTTATCCACAATGGTAAATAGGGGTGGCCCACCATCGGACGGTTGCGGTGCCAGAAGGCGGTGCGCCATCACATGCCGCAGAGAAGAGTCGCGACATCGAGCCACAACGAAGGGGACCTACACCACGCAATTCCCGCTGATAGGAGAGTAGTGCCACATGGTGCCACCGAGGGAAGAGCCTGAATGCCAAAGACCATTGGGGATATGGTCTACCACCCAACTGGTAGACCGCACCCGCAACTCTTGTCGGGTAACCCTGTGGGCCGAGCTCGCCACCCAACCCACTCTTGCTTGCCTAGTCAGTTTGGGCTAGGCCAAGTCAGACCCGAACCTGTCAGGTGAACTCGAACTACGTCAGGTCGGGCCAGGATGGGGAAGGTCAGGTCGAACTGTACCCAGACCCTTTTCTGCCTAGATACACTTCAAAGGTCATATATTACAAACCAACCATCTGTTTAGCGATCCATCTATGACGATGGAATGCTTGGAACGAGACTTCCCCTTTGAGATAATCTACCTAAGTTTTGGATACTGTTAGAGTACCACTGGGTTGGGTTGAACCAGAATCTAACTGGGCCCATTACAATTAAATTCTTATAACTCACAGACTAGGAATCCGTTTCACAGGCCATCTGTCTCATTGGGACCCTTACGACATGGAGGTCTTATGGGTTACTCCCTTGTGAAACGTAGTGGCTGTTGAGGCATGAACGATATCTTGAGGAGAAGACACTACAGAACTCAAGAGAACTGAGTGCGGGGAATCATGTGGCTGCTAGTCAATTGTAGAGTGACCCTGTGTGGATCAGTATCATAGAGACCCTTTGTGGATCAACATCAGAGAGACCCTTTGTAGATCAGCTTCATAGAGACCCTGTGTGGATCAGCATCATAGAGACCCAATGTGGATCTACATTATAGAGACCCAGTGTGGATCAGTATCATAGGGACCCTATGTGGATCAACATAATAGAGACCCTATGTGTTTCAGTATCACAGCGACCTTATACAGATCCACATTATTGTGACCGTGTGTGGATCAACAGTGCACGAACCACCGAGGAAAACCCTTAGAGAATTACTTTAGGGATCAGCAACATACGACCCTGTGTGGATTGAAAATGGAATAACTTCTTCATGGTTCAATTTTTGGAAATCCCTAATGGAACAAAATGATGTAGAATAAGACTATTAATCTCTAATCCAAATATCTGTGTTGTATACCAGGGTTGAGTTGATTCTTATTCTTTGTGGGTTTTGACTGAGATCTTGTTTAGTAGTTTTCCTTTGAGGAATTATGAGAGACCTTTGGGGTATCGGGGTCCCTGCTGGGTTTTGTAATACTCAGCCATGTACGGGCTTCACCCACACCTTATTGTGTCTTGTGAAGATGACAAGTTTCTTGGCTGAGACCTTAGGATCCAGGACCAGGTGGTACACGGAGGTGACTGGATGACTTGGAGGGATCTGTAGACAAGATGTACCAACAATTCTAGTAGGATCCTTGGTGGATGATATTAGGAATTATTTTCTGTTGTAGTTATATCATTTCAGTTGAGCTTGTATCCTGTCCCCTTTACATTTAATACAGACTTTTACCACTGTAGTTTCACTAAATGGTTTTCATCTTGTTGTGTTCTTGGTCTCTGTGTTTGCATATTTAAAGGCAATTCAGTCCCACTTTGAGGGATATTCCTTTCTAGTGCTAGTCTCCTACCCCTGTCCTATGGAAGGCCAACTTGGGGTACTCACTACTCGGGCCACGGGGGATGGGTCGTGATAGTAATAAGGATATATTTAATGAAACTATATAATATATTTTTTTATAATAACGATTTATCAATTTTATTCATTATTTTTCTTTCTTCCATTTTTTCCACCTAAAACTGAATGTAGTATTCATGTATATGTTTATCCTACCACATTCATGAATAATGTAATTCAATATTCTATCTATAATTATTGTGAATAACTATAAATATTAATATAATAAATATATTAACATTTATAAAATTATTAACATTCTGTAAAATATAGAACCATGATATATATATATATTTATATTTATATTGGTACTGATGACCTGAAACATGAATAAAAAATGATGTTGTTATCACACAAAAAATTGATATTTTAATAACAAATTATCAAAAAACTTGAGATAAAATGTCATTAATAAATCATAAATAGTATATATATATAAATATTGTTGTGGAAGAAGTTTATAGCAAATAGATATTTCTTAAAACATTGGCTAAAATGATTATTAAGTAAGTCATACCTAAGGCATGAGATTTATGTTTCAATCCTATTTTAATCATGATTAGTTATACATTAGTTTAAATTAAATAAATTATGTGATTCCTATAGGATAAATCCTTTTTTTATTATCTTGTATATAATTATTCATAATATATATTTTCCATTCATTTTCCTCACATTAAAATTTTAAGAGATCAAAATATATTTTTTAATGAAAATATACTTTATTTCTATATTCAGTCTAATGTCCCTTTTCATTCATGTAGATATTTCCTAAGAAAAATGAAAATGATTTTATGACTATCCTATGATTTTATAAAGATATTTTGACATTTGGTTGAATATTTAAAAAATGTTTTACCCATAATCCTCTTGTTTATTTCTGAATGATGTACTTTTTAACATAAATATGAAATGAATGTTTCCTTTAAACATACATGGCATGAATGAAATTTCCCACCATCATGACCAATAAATATTTTGATGATTAAATTTCAATTTCATATGGTTATATTAAAATAAATAAATTATACATTATTTTGGAAATTATTATATTTTAAATAATATATTTTAAACTGAAATGGTCATTTTCCACAAGATTTTCTTAATGATATTTTAGTGGAATTTATTTTAAACAATGATAATAAAAAATGCTTTCCCTTATAATTTTTTGGGGATATTATCCAAGAACTCAACACTTATTCTTTTTATGTGTGGTTTTTATTTATGATAACAATATGTTTACAAAACGCATTTATTTTTCATGGGGTATGATATGATGAAATGATGAAATATTTATGAAACACGTTTCATTTCATGGGTTCTGAGATGATAAATGTTTGATGATCTTTTGGTACACATATATTTGGATTTCATTATGTGAGAATGGTTATGTAATAGCATAGGATGGTGGTTACATTATAGTCATGGATGGATGAGACCTATATCACCCTCATACGCATTGGTTAAAGTATTATATCTATGAGATAGTTATTGAATACATGTCAATGTTCATGAGCTATTATGGGAAACAAGTCCAGGTCCTTCATTAGTTATGGGAAACAACTATATTTACTTGATCCACTATGAGAAATATTTTTGGATTCTTTATCTGAATTTCATGATAGTAAACCTACACATATTATAGGTTATTTATATTTATTATTGTTAGACACACGTCTATGCCATTAACTAGTGGTTCATAACAGATTTATGGTGGGTTATCTCTACTATGAATAATTTATTTTTAAATAATCAATCATTATTACATGACATATGTTTATGATTTTTTGATATATTGGGTATGAAATTTTTATTTTATGGTCTGGATCCCATACCTTTATGGTTATCTTATTCTTTCATATGATCATCAGTTTATTGATCCCATGCTTACCATTACTGAGAACATGATCTCGCACTTTATTATTTTTCCTTTACCCTAGATATAAAAATGTTTTTTAAGTAGAGTTTTTTTATAAATATTATTAAATGGGAATATCTATTTGGGAGATGTTGACAATATTTCATGTGATTATTACATTCTATATATAGTCTCTAAATACACTAAACCTCTGTGGATTTATGTAATGATTTTTTATTGAATATTCGTCTAAAAAGGTGTATATTTTTGTATGAGAAGCATGGTATTTATAGAAAATGAGAAAGAGTTTTATTTAATAAATATACATGAATAGTCGTGAATGTAAATAATGTAATATTAATATATGAAGAATATATAATAGGTGGAAAATTGTGTCATAGTGGTGACCCAACCAATTAATTCTACATTAGGGTAAAATATGAGAATCACCCATTTCATGGGAGAATTGGGATCCTTTTACAAAAAAATGTGATCTAAATCTCAAATAATGGAGTTATAATTGGACTTAACAAACCTAGAATTGAAATCATAGTCGTTTGATTAACTCTAAAAATAGGGGTGATAATTTAAGAATCACACAAAGTATTGGATATACAATATACCATACCATTGTAACTTATTCACTATGATTTGTGTGGTCTTATGAGAAATAATTCTTTTATAGGTTGTTTTTATTTTCCTTCCTTTATATATGACTTCTCTCAGAAGTTTATAGTTACCTTTATGAAGTATAATACTGAATTAGTTTCCCTATTAAAAATTTTTGAAGAAAATTTTAGAATGTGCTAAGTCTCTATATTTTAAATTTGACAATAGATAATGGTAGTGACTACACTTGAAATAAATTCTAAAATTTCATTTTAAAACATGGGATAAAATAAAAATTCAGTGCGACCAATACACCTTAGGGAAATTTTGTGGAGAAGAGGATAACTGAATTACTATTGAGATGTGATGAAATTATTATCCAAGGAAAAACTATTTCAAATTTTTAGGGGATAATATTTTTAATAGGATTCCAGATAAAAAATAAATGTTTATTGGGACCAAATAAAACCAAAACACCATATTAAATGTTGTTTAAAATTAATCCAAATATAATTTATTTCATATTATTTGGTATCCCATGTTTTATGAACATTAGAAGCTCTAATCCTGGAATATTAGAAGAAAATGATGAGGTGGGAATTTTGTGGGATACCTCTCCAATAAAATTAGATATAAAAAATTAATTTTAATTTTTTTTTACTATTGTGATGTTTAGATAAATGAATGTTTTAATATGGTAGGGGATTTAGTTGGATCATCAGATAAAAATATAGAAGCTGTTTATAAGAGAATTTATAGAAAAAATATTAAGGAATAAACTATAATGAGAAGAATATTATTGAGAACAAATAATATTATTCCAAGTATGAAAAGGGTGATAAATATATGATACCAAGACCTCAAAGGTTGAAAATAAATATTGACTATAAAAATATTATTAACATCAAGAGGAAATTGTGAAAAATAGATAAAGTGTATGAATTAAGAACCAAAATTATGTCCTTTGTAATGTTAATACACAATATATTTTAGGGGTAGTTGATAATAATGATCAAATAAATGATATAAATGATAATTATTAAATTTTTTGAATAAGAACACTTAGTATTTGATTACAACTAAAATAATTATGTAATTGTAATAGAGTGGTGGTTTTGAAAAAAAAACTAAATGAAAAATGTGTAGTGTCAAGGACTAAATGTCAACAAGTTTTGAAGGAATATTTTTAAATAAAAGGGTTATATTTTTAGGAACCCTACGAACTAGTAGAAAATATGTGATCTTTTTGAATGTTTATGAAATTGTAATAACACATGCATTTCATTTTTTATCAAATGGTCTTGAACTAAACTTTTATAGATACTCACCTGAAAAAATTAGGTTTTTATTAAGAAACATAAGGGCTTACTTCTAGAAAAACATCGAATAATGTTGTAAAAGTTAAATTAATATTTTTATATATTAAAATGTGAATTTAGATCATGGTACTCTAAACATTATGGTTGTTTGATAGAAATAGAATTTTCAAAATTAATGGTCGATGGAAACCTTTATGTGTAATATGTATCAATAAGAACTCTAATTTTCATTATTTTAGATGACGAAATTATATTTTCTTGGGGGAAAGATTATATTTATAATTTATTTTCATAGAATACGAAAATAATTTACATGTTTCTATGTTGGTTTAGATGATCAACTTATTGGGAATAAAAATTACATAAGGAACAACATTAATTTTTTATTCAAATAGAAATATTCCAAGAAATATTTGAAAACATTTTTCAAAGAATATTGAATATAAATCCCTAAATTCATTCAGTTTTGTAAAAAAGTATTCAACAATGAATTATGAAGCATTTTGTATCAGATATATTTTAGAACAATCTTTGTTAGCTTGCATTATCTAACACCATCAATGGAATACATAGTATTTGTTATGAATATATGTTATAAATTTTTTAGTTAATATACAGAATCAAATATCTCGGAATCTATTATAACATTTATTTATATCAAGGGAACTCCAAACCGTGGCATGCTATGTAGGAATAAAAATCTTCTTTTTAGTTTCTAGGGTACAAAAATGTTGATTACGCAAGAGATTGTACAGGAAAAAAATCTAAATCTGGTGGTATATTTTTTCATTGTGGGATTTGTGTTTATTAGAATATTAATAATTGAATTAATATTAATTAACTAAAAATGATGAGGCATATATTGTATCCACACATTCTTATACACAGATTTCATGGATCGAAGTGTAGTTAACAGATTTTAAGGTTAATGTTTAGAGGCCACTAAAAATTCCTTCTGATAATCAGTCTCTTATAAATCTCTTCAAGAATCATATTAAATAATCAAGATTAAATTATATTGACATAATGTTTCATTATATTACATAGAAATTTCTAAATATTAATGTGAAAATTTATTTCCACAATACTAGCGATCATATTTTAGATATTTTTACCATGTTAATTCCAAGATATAGGATTAAAGGGTTTACGATAAAAAACATTTTCCATCCATATCCTAACACTTGAAGGTGATTAAAATAACACCATGAGTATTTGGATACTATTTTCAAAGAGGAAGTAATTACTCAAATCGTAGCATTACGTGTTACTATCATTGTCAAAGTGAGAGTGTTTCTTTATCAAATGGGTAAGTTGATATTTATATAGTGATTTAGAATCTGAATATATGTATAATTCATAATAGATGAGATTTTTTAATGATATAAATGGAAGTATATAATGAGGGTGATATCATATATGTCAATTAGCCACAATTTATTATCATAAAGGGAGGAAATTATATTAAAAATATTTCCCAAAATGCTAGTATGGTGTAAGTCAATTATCATGAGATAAAGGCTATGATTTGGGAATTATCACAAGATTCTTGAATTTAGAAAATTATTGATTTGAGATAAGAGAGTTTTATTTTTTAAAACTAAATATATTGGGGAAAATTGATATTCCCTAAGGAATTGTAAAAAGATGTTGTATTTTTTTACAACCTTCATTTATAATCATTGGTAGATGTTGAGATGTTTTTGAAGCTATGTGGATTATTTTTGAGATTATTAAATGTCCCTTGATGATATTTGACGAAATTATATCATAATATGAAGTAATATTAAATTCCTATGTTGGAGATGAAAATTATCTATGGAATGGAAATGTATGAGAAATCCCATATTTGTGTATATATTATTTCTATATAAGTTTTTTTGGGTTTTGATATATTCAGATCTATGTATGAGTTATTTATTCTATATATAAGTATAATTTCAACTTTAATAATAGTCATATGATCTCCATATATATCATTTCAATCTATTTCAACATCAGCTCTAAAATTATGTATATGTTAATTAATTTTTTGTATGAGTAAAGAAATTTGTTTATAAGTCATAGGAATTTATGTATGAGTCTTTTGAAGCATTGCATGAGTCACTGGAAACTAAAAATGTGTAGATTAAATATATAAAAGACTTATGTGAGCTTGTGAATGAATCATCATAATTAACATATGGTTCATTTAATTAATAGAACATGGAGAATTGATGGAGAGTAAAAAAGATAATTTTCAAAAATTATTTTCATTGAAGAAAAAAATAGATAAATTTGTACATGATTTTCAAAAATTATAAAATCAAATTTATTATAGTATTTAGCATGATTCATGTTATAAATCAAAGAATCAGATCACATGAAAATTATTTTATGTTTTGAGTTCATTTTTACTAAAATTTGTTAGTTGTGACACAACCATTATATATTGAAGAAAAATATATAGACAATATTTCGTTAATGTTTCTAGGCCTATGATTTGAAGATTCAAAGATCTAATAATCACCTTCAACATTTGTTATTGTTTTTCTTGATTATGTTTAAAATGTTTTAATTATAAAGTTTCTTAATTTTTTATGATAATTATTTGAGTGATGTTGCTAAATAGTGCTAATTTTACTGTGATGAGGAATTTAAAGAGGAACTATTCTATAATCGATCCAGTAGAATGAGAATAGGTGATCAATTAGGTTGTTTTTAAATATCACAAATTTATTTGTTTTTTTAATTTTTATCAAGGACTGAGTATTTTATTAAGTGATTTATATTTATTAGTTGGGTAAAATAAAATTTGTCTTTGTAATCCATTAGCCAAAGCTATATAATATATAATGTTGTATGTTATGATAAAGGGCACAAACCCACATGTGATGATATTTAAGGGAATCATCCAAGTATTCTTCTCATCTTAATCGAATGTGGGAATCATCTAGAATACGAAGGTGTGATTAATTTATGGAATTAATACAATTATAAAAGAAATTATATTTCTAGGATATTGGGAGAATTTGAAATAGATAGGTTTATTTGTGATCCATTATCATTATCAAAATATTGAGAAAAAAATAGATCCTATAAGAAGAGTTTGAGAAGAATTGAAACCCCTTATATTTCCCATGATTTTATTGAATAATGTTTGTGAAGAAACTAGTTGATAAGATTAATATAAGAATATATATGATTTGAACCAATTTAAAATTTTGTAATATTATCACAACTATTATTTTATGTTATATAACTATTGGAGGTGTTAATATTATTATTTCTATCTTGAAGGATCAAATGTAAGATCATTCATTGTTTCTAAAGAAATTATATTTTGAAGTGATATATAATCTTGAATATTCATATTATAATTAGTTGGATTATTTGTAAATAATAGTGAGGTTATAGATAATAGAGTATATATGATGATATCTAGCATACTCCTATTTATTTTAAATAAAAAATATAGTGGTAAATCATTGGAACATGATAGAAACCAGATGTTGTAAGGAGTACAAACCCACATTGGGTCTGAACCATGTAAAAACGCTTGTATACCATTTTCCTTATGTTTTTAAACTCATACAAGTAAAAATAAAATTAATATTAATGATTATTAATTTATATTTTAATAAAAATATATATATTAGGTGGGATAAGTTATAAAATACTTCCCCACCAATCCAATCCCCCCCCCCCCGTAGTGTTTCACCATTTTCTAGGATATCCTAATCAGAATACAAATATTATATTTTATTAGTTTTTTAGGAATATAATTTTAAAATACTATATAAATAAATATTCCCAATTAATAATATTAACTCTTAAAGATACATATTTTCAACCACCATCATACCATTAAAAAATTTCCCACTCTGAATTTTTTTAGCTCAAATAAAATAATCAAAATTGAAGTATGGTATAATTTCATCTGAATAATTTTAATGCTGTAATGATAAATCCTAAAAGATTTAGAGATATATTTAAAAATATTTATTCATAGATTTATAATGATTTATTAAAAAAATCAATTTTGAAATTTCTGATAAGTAGATTGTTAGAATCATACTATAAAATAACTATTTCATGGTTTATCACAATATCAGTAATAGAGTATGTGGGATAATAGTTTTATTTTCTATTTTATAGAAATTATTGTATTAGATGTTATTACAATGGAATAATAGAACTATTATTATTTTTACTTTACACTATTTTAAATAGGTTCATTGTTAGAATATGATTTTATGTGGATCATGGCATTAATCATCAAGATGAATTGAATTAAATGAAATGATGTTTTTGGGATATAAACTTTCATGTCCACCTAATAATAAGGTTTGGTGTGTTTTGTTTCTATTTCATGAAAATACACTTGAATTTTTTTACTTTTTTTACTTTACATTGTTTATATTTATAGTTTTAAATATTTATTGTTAATTCATTGTCATAATATATTATGAATTTCTTAAATATATCCATTACATTATAGTATTTATCTATTATTTAGTTTTAATCTACCCTAAGTAGTTCTATTTGATATACAATCCTATTAGTGGTATTTAAATATTATTTTTTAATTATTCAATTTCCCCCTTTTGGAGATACATTCTAGGAGTATTTATACAAATTAATCTTGAATTTTGATGTCATGAAAGTTATATTAAATACCAACCAGTAGGTTTGAATTGTATAGATTGATAATATTGGAGAGATAGAATAAAGATCTACATTATTAGTAACAAATTTTACAATTACATGATGTTTCATTCGATACAAGATTCCAATGGGGGATATAGCTAACATCACTCATAATGAATAGGTTGGGTTTTAATTGAATTATGTTCAAAGTATATTGTTTTATGTAATAGAAAGGAATATATAATGACAACAACAACAATAATAATAATAATAATGATAATAACTACCATTCTTAAATAGCTGATAAAACATAAAATAACATATAGGTTGATTATTTTTTAGGATATGAATTTGATAGAAAAATATGAGATATTCCAATAGAATAATATAAAACATTTGAATTCTTGACTCTTGATTCAGTACTTCAAAATTATAAAATATTTAAATCAAATGTAAATATTTTATATTCCTTATGAGATGAAGATATAACTAATGATAAAGTGTTTAAGAAGAACACTATCATCCTTCCCAAATAATGAGATTTAAAGAGAATATATATTGAGTATAGTAAGAAGCCTATCATTCTAAATATAAATTATCTAATTTTAACATTTATATTCTACTGGTATCAACTTAAAAAATAAAATTAAATGGAAAATAATTAAATAAAAGAATATTAAATCATAGAGGCACCTTGTGAAAAGGACTTTAAATATCAATGAGTGTTCTCTACGAGGGGGAGTTAATCAGTGAGTTCAATTCCTTTCTATGTTTATCGTGGAAACACCCTCCATCATCTCTTTAAGTTAATACTATATAATTTTCAGACATGAATGAATGAACACACATTACAGGAACAATATAATTAATATAGTTCACTAACCAAAATGAGTAATTATTCTATGGATTATTCCATAATCATCCGAGACCATATTATCCACCAGTGCCATAATTTATTATTAATAATTAAAAGGGTTTATCCTCGTACTTTTGTTTACACAAATAATATCCCCAATATGGAAAGTGATATTGTAATGAAAAATATATATAATATTTCCCTAGTAATAATAGGGGATTTAAGATAATCATATTCCCATCGTGTTATAACAGTTTTGTTTCTTCATCCACCTTTTATTCTTTATTTTGTACTTGATATATAGCATATATTATCTTCTTCATCTTCATACTTTCTCTATCATATATAATATTAATATATTTTCTTTTCCAAACATTCCACAAATATTTTCACAATAAAAACAAATGTATTTTTTCCATATTCAGAAAACAAAAATTATCATTAAATTTCAAATTTCAAATTCAAAATCAGAACATCAATCTTCCTTCAACTTATCTTAACTTACTCTTCTTCTCCTGATTCTTTATTTATTAATAGTAACTATCTGTTTCATAATAAATAATTTATAGTTAATTTAATAATCATGGTAAAACAAGTATTTTTTAATTTCATCATCAAAATTCATGTGTCATATTTCTTAAAAATTTATTATTCCATAATTCATAACTTACTTTTTCAATAAATACAATCCCATGATCTTGATATATATTGTATTTAGATGTTTGTATATAAAAATAAAACACATTAAATATAAAAATATAATCAATATTTAAACCACCACATAGTTATCTTAACTCCAAGAGATATTTTCGAACTGTGTAAGATATATTGGGTGAAATTCATAAGGAAACATGCAATCTGGAAAGCCCATTGAGGGAATCAACATGGAAATAAAGAATAAAATGTGGGTCAAAATTAATAACATGATATTATGAATAGGATGGTAATAATCATGAAGAAATAGAATATTTAAATGAATTCGTATGATCATAGATATGTGAAAAAAAACATGATATCATATCTCAAATTTCACTACTAAGACCATCACCACAAATTAGACAATGTCCTGTGATGGATTATTTTAACTCCCTGGTACCTTACATAACATTTCATGATATTTAAATCATTAACCAATTAATTATTTGGATATATATTTTAGTACCACCAATCACATAAATGAAACTCACAAAAATTTCATCAACATGAGAAAAATAAACCACTCATAATTCATTAGTATTATAAAATCTAGTAGATGGAACTGCACGTCATAATTTTAATTCATGGAATTACCAAAGTCAAAATAATTATAATTCTGAAGATAAAAAAATATATCTATTTTATTTTTTTATTTAAAAATTAAACAAAGGTCTTCATCATTGAGTTCCAATATAATGATTTTATGGGAACAATCAAGAAGAATAAGGAACAAAAATGTACCACTTGGATGAATCTTTTTGAAATATGTAAAGAAATTTTTAATGAATGAAATTTCATTACATAAAAATAATTTAACCAATAGGTTTATTTATAAAATAATTTGGGTTATGATAAGGTATTCATGGTTTCAAAACATCTTATGGGGAAGATTGTAGATGTGAGAAAAGAAATTGGGAAGTTCCCTTAAAATGAGTTTATATAGATGTTTGAGTTTTAGAGGGAAGTAAAATATATAATAACCCTAGTAATGGAAATGGATATTTAAATATGAATATATGTAAAGGATGTATAAAAAATATATAAGAGTCACAAGAGACTAATATTTAATTAACGGTAGAAAATTAATGTGAATGCTCAACTGGAAAGTCATGAAAGAGGTATTGAATATCTTTCATTATGTTTTGAAACACCTAGGTTAAAATCAAAAATCATAAGAAAGATAATAAAACATTATTTTGAAAACAGAACAAGGTAAATATAAATTTCATGTGTGAAAAAAAAATTAGGATTTCTAAAAAAATGAAAATTTTATGGCAAGTCAAATTATGGACAAGGTAAACAATGATTTAAGTGTTTTTGAATTATTATTAGCATAGTTTAATTTACAAAAAGTATTATAACTCATTGATGAATAATATATGAATCAATATAGATCTCCCATGATTCAAATATAGTAATCCATTTGAAATTAAATACAACACTCAGGTAGAATCATTAAAACTCAATAAAAAAGATTGAGTTATGACAACCCTTATAATCATGGGAAGACATTAATCATTTCCCACCAAATGAATGATAATTAATTGATGTGAATTTTAATAGATAAAAAAAATTATTTTATAAATCATTTGGGTTATATTTAAACAATATGAATTAAGATTTTTTTATAAAATCAAATAATGCAGTAATGAAAGGTGATTAACGTGGAAACCCTTTCCTCTTGTCTGAATGCACTCTTCACTTGTACTTAGTATCCTAAATAATAAAATTATGTATCAAAAAAAATTAATAATCTTATTCATCTATATTTCTTATTGTACGGTCTATTTTTCATCTTTTGTTCTCAATTTATTACATTTTTTGTACCTATTTTTGTAACATGCTCTTTTGTGATCAATTTCTCAAAAATCTTCATAGTATGTTAACAATAGTAAAATTGTTCTAAAATAGTTTAATAATATGAATATTTTTAGATTATTAACTATATAATTATTCCATCAGGACATAATTTCTTTTTTTTAATACGTTTTCAATGAATTTAATGAAGTTATAAATGGCATTTTTATATGTTATTATTAGCAGATGAATATACTATAATAGTTTATTGTAAATATCATTTATTGAATGTATATCATTATTATTTCATAATTTTAATGGTTTATAAAATATTGTTTTAATAATTACATATACCTTTTATTCGACCCCTGATATTATATATGAAAAATGAAAAAAAAATTTCATCATTTGGAGGTGATAGTACACATGTATACATGAGGACATCTCCATTTTTTGAAAGGTTTTATGATGAAGATATAAAATGGATGTTTCATTAGTTTAAAAACACACCATAATATAAATTATATTTTTATTATAATAATATCATTGATATAAGTTGTTTATTGTGGTATAAGTATAAAATTGTTAAGGTGTGGCGGTGGAAAATATTACCTCTCGCTTTTGATGTTCTCCTTTGGTAACCACCTTAATGAACATTATATTAGTATTTTGGAAAGTCAAAATCGTCAAGGAGATGGGGGTATGTTTGATTATAGAATAGGGTATCTTTTGGTATGATACAAAGGGGATTTTGTGTTCTTATGATTAGGATTTGTTCCTTTTATAACTGAATAGAAGATAAATTTCCAAAAAATTAATTATTTAATTAAATGGGATCCCATGTTTTACATGGAATGTGAAACTAATGTTGAAAATAATATATTTTGGTAATATTTAAGCTGTATAAATACTCATCCTTGAATTTACACACATTTTTTGGACATTTGTATGTCATTTACTGTAATAATTTTTCTTTTATCATTTTTTGGTTTTTATCAAGCTAAATAATATTTACCAAAGTAATTTATTTGTAATTTTTAAAAATAAAATGATCCTTATTAGATAATTATAGAATAATTATTATAAATACTATATAAAATTTACTAAAGAAAATTTTTATTTTTATGAAAAATTTATTTTTACATTAGCGCATGTGATGCGCAGAAACCATTTTTTAGAAGAAAAATAATTTATTTTTTTGCAAAATAATTATTTTTATGATAAAATTATAAAATTTATTGACTATATTGACATTAAAATTTTACATATTATTGAAATAAAATTTAATTATCATTTAATGAACTCTATATCCTAATTCCACCATCTGAAGCTCTTATTAAAAGAATCACCCAAAAAATAGTTTTCGTTAAAACATTACCAATATTTTCTAAAATATTAACTGTGGATTTTATAAATCAACATAATTTTTTGGAATAATTTTTCTAATTTTATGAAATTTATATTTTTATAGTAATTCATGTATTTATTGAATAATAATATCACAAAAGTGATTATATTGGTAAAATCAAAATTTTCAATAATCAACTGAAAACCATTTTTTCAAAAATCACTAAAATAATATTTTTATGATATTTTTAATATAAATCATAAAATAATGAAAATTGTTTTTAAAATAAAAGTATTAAATATATAAGTTTAATTTTAAATTAGAAATAAAAAATATATTAAATAGTTGTTTTTTGGGGAAAACGTTTTTGTATATTAACTATTTTTTCCTATAAATTACTAATTAATATAATGATAAATTAATATCCATAAAATTAATGTACATTTTCTTATTAAATTAATAATATATTATGTTCCTTGAAATAAAACAATAATTTTCTAAAAATAATTTTTTATGTATAAAGTGATTTACCAAGAAATGACCTTTTGTAAAAAATAAAAAATAATTTTGTGTCTATACATATAAATACTTAATTAAATGTTTCTATAAATATAGTTTATACATACATATACCTTTATGACCTCCATTTAATTAATAATATTCATATAAGCTCCGATTACCATTTCAGTTGGTGGTTAATTTATCATGGAATTAATGGAAATCTCTATGAGAATGAATTTCTCATGTATAAAATTTATCTCAAACCATAATTTATCATACTCATCTTGGTATTGGTCTCATGAAAATACTAACAAAGATTCATTCCTTTCAATCTCAAAAAAATAGGCTTCATATGGAAGACTCCTGCATTAGAATGTCATTTCTTCTTGATTTATTTATTGATCTTATTATATGGCCACATCAATTTAGACAATATAATTTTAAAACTATATTTTAATAGTCATATTTAATAATCACATATATTCAAATATAATTTTTTCATCTTAATTTGGAATAAATTTTGCAACAAACTATTTAATATTTTATTTATTTGAGGATAAAATACAATGAAATATAAGTTTTTTACATTCTTCATCCCTTAAATAAATTGTTTCTATAAAATTTTTATACTCATAAATATTGAATTTTGTCGAGGGTATTATACACATATTTATTATTATCTATATAACTTTGAATGTGAAATCTATAATACTTTTATATGAAATAAAAATTACATATCTTTCCTAAGAAAATATTGATCATTAATACAATCATGTACCCTAATATGTTTATAACCTAATCATATATTCTCTAGAACATGCCTCTCGATAAACCATTTGAATATATAAGACACTAAACCACTAAGATAGTATATATTCCTTTTAAAATTAAATATATTTTAATCCCTAAATTTTATTTATCAATTGATTATAATGTCATAAAAATGTAAATATATATCATAATCCCAAAAAGTAGACAAACATCATAAAAAAATAGCATGCATTACTTTTTTATTAAATCCACAATCCATTCCAATAATATCTAACTCCCTTTTGTTAAAAATAAATCTTCCCTAAGTACCTATGAATAAATATTTTATTAATCCAAATAGTTTACCATACCTCAATAAATTTTTAATCAATAATTATACCCAAAATTCAAAACATATCACAAAATCACTTTTAAAAGTTATTTAGTACATATAATATATATTTCACATCCTTTAGAGAATACCTATTAAAAGCCCCATATATTTTTCACATAACCATCATAAATTCTCGATTATACCATATTTCTGTCAATAAAAATCACTCCCCTATGAAAATCGATATGATTATTAATTTCAATTATGTTTTCAACCTCAGTACCTTAGGTAAGAGTATGAAACTCACATTTTCTATCATAACAAGAATATGTTAAAATTAACAACCACTTAAATATGATCCATTATTCAGTTATAATACTATGGTGTTTTTTGGATAAATACATTTCTAATCTTTATCTTTTGAATCATGTTTCAACCAAATACTAAAACAATAATGCTTGATTATATACAAAATAATCATAGTATATGAATATAAAATTTCAAACATAATATATATCCTCTAATGGAAACATAATTTCAACTATGTCATGCATGGTTGTTCCTATAACTATATTTTCACTTACAACGTTACATTTATTTTTCTTCTCTATTTCTTATTTACCTATTCTCTCAATGTATTTTGGATGTGAATACTTCATAATGGGTTTTAAGTTGAATTTTATAGTGAACATAATATCCCAAAAGTGTTTCTAGATAGGTGTAATGTTAGTATTTTTTTCACGCCCAGGGCCACGGTTGAGTCGACGCCCCACATTAACTCGTCATGGATATTACCCCAAGATAAATATTTGAAATAACCATTATCCAAATTTCAATATCCAGACAGGTATTTTATTTCATTGAAAACCACAAAATCTCTATAACACTAAAATTTTAGAATGTTCTCTAATAGTTTGGTTAATGGATTAAAATTATCTCAAGTATTGTCCATGAGTTTATGTTATCTCGACCTCCAACAATAACTACATATTCCTTTGGTACCAACTATATCGAATCAAGAATTAAACACATATTATTTCATGTTTCGTAAAATACACTTCCAAAAAATAAAGAAGAGGATCATGAGGTCTAGTGATTTTAGAATATTATACATATGAATATATAATTCTAAAATTAAAAAATCATTATTATTTAAATAGTCATAAAGTTCTCTTAACACCCAGGAATCTTCTAAAAATACATAGGATATACTTGGGAATATACATAAGGAAAACATGGAGCTAAAATATAAAAAAGGGAATCAATATTACAATAAATCATAACATTAAATTCAAGAGGCATAACATGAAATCAAAAATATGATGATCCTAAAAATGTAAAATTTCATAACAAAATGATATCATAATACCATAAAAATGTGGAAATAATATATAACATGATATAAAAACATTATTATAGGGTCACTCCCATGACCATCATCATAAAGTTGACAATTTACCACGATTTATTAGTTTTACACCCCACTCTTTTACATAACATCTCATGAGATATAAAGATTTAACCAATTCACTGTAGGGATTTATAATTTTGGGACCACCCATAAAATAAGATAAAATCATACATATGCATGCCACATAAGAAAAAAAACAATACATAAATATTAAATATGATGAAACCCATGAGAAATAAGTAGGTTCCATATTTCTGATTGAAGGGACATGGGGGAAGGATAAATCATAATTATTACACAGAGAATAAGAAATTATATAATTTTAATTTTTATATTTTAAAATTAAATGTAGTACTTGATCATTTAGTTACAATATATTGATTTCATGAGGAGGCTCTATGAGAATAAATAATAAGAGCATACCATTTGGGTATATAATTTGGAAATAAGTAATGGATATTTTAAATAATGGGCGCATTTATTGTTTTCTATAAAACTATAATTGAATTGAGTTGATTATAAAAAATTAATTAAGGTGTTTATAATTTATTCATTATTTAAAAACATTTTATGGTGTGATATTGATGATAGATAATAAATTAGAATGCTCTCTTAAACTGGGTTTATATAAAAGTGAGACATTCAAAGAGAACTAAATACATGTATTAACACATAAATTAAAAATATATTAAACATTGTATATATTTAAGAGAAAATTATATAAAAATAAAATATTTACTTGTGAATAATATTTTGTAAAAGGTATAAAAATAAAGAGAATGTATAACTTCAATGTTAGAAAGGATGTACAGAAGACCCTATAATTTGCTTTAAAATACAATTGTTGATATCCAATATGGTAAAAAAATTAAACATTTTTTTATAAAATCAGAAGTTAATTATGAATTCCACATGAGATAAAACATAATTCAGTTTCCAATTTAAAATAGTAAAATTCACATAGACAAAAATTACGAAGAACGGGGGGACTTCCATTTCATATTATGGGAATTATTCTTAACATTGATGTAATTTCCCGAAGGTTTTGAACCCACAAATAAATAATATTTCAATGAAAAGTGATCTCCCAAGATATAAATTCTATATAATATATGAAATGGAAGAAAATATTCAAGGAGAAACATTTTATCCCAAGAAAATAAATTCGGTAATGGAATAACATTATATTCAAGGGATGACATTAATAAAATCCCATAAAATAAAAGAGCATTAATTAATGTACTTTTTCCCATATAAAAAATAAATTGTGATATAATAAATCAAGGGAAAATTATTTAATCATATTAATGAATATTTGTGCCTAAAATCTAATAATTCCTCCACAAACTGTGATTGAGATAAAAACCCCTACCTCATGTCTGAATGCACTCTGCACTTCCACATAAATTCTTCAATTATAAAATTATGTTTATTATTAAAATTCATAATAGTGATATCTATATATATTTATTTTTATAATTTCTCATTATCATTATGAGCCACTTGTTGGACACATCGTTTTGGATTACGTTAGTTACTTAAATTTTTTTGGTCATTTTCTCAAAATAATTCCTCGAATGATAACCAAGGTAAAATTGTTGAAACAATGGTTCATAATATCCAAAATTTTATATATTAATAACTTTTATTAATACATTATATCATATTTTATATAGTTAAATAGTTTTTTAATGAATGGACTAACATTAGATATGGTTCTTTTATATGTCCTTTTTGGTGGTTAAATTTATATAATTTTTTTATTGTTAATATCACTTATAGAATTTATATTATTATCATTATATAATGAAATTGGTTTATTATATAAAATTTGTATACATTATATGATTTTTTATATTCCACCCATGTAATTTAGAGTAGAAAATTATAGAGAAACGTCATCATGTCAATGTGGAAGTATGCACATACACATGGCAACCTACACATTTTATGAATAGTTCTTGTGAATGGTTCAAAATTGATTCCCAATTGGTAAAAACTATTCAAAAATATTTTTATTAATATTTTTATAATAAGATAATGTATAAAATAGAATTTTGGTTGTGTAAGTATAAAATAATGAAGATGTTCTGTTCAAAATATTACATCTCACTTTAGATGATCTCATTTAGCGACCGCATTAAGGAACCTTAACTTAGTATTTTGGAAGAAAAAATATTATAGGACATTCAGATAGATTTTAGGATATATTAAGTAATATTTTGGGTTGATCATGAATGTATTTGGATGTTTGTAAAGGTACATATGTGGTGGTTCATTTTATATTTGAAGAGAAGGATAATTTTGTCATAAAAAATATTAAATTAAAATGAAGAACATATTTCACATGGAATGTGAAGATATTGTAGATTTTAATAGAGTGTGGCATTTCATAAGGTTTTTATATACTAAAACACATATTTTCCACCCACATTGAAAAAAAATCAATTCATTTTCTCTATGATTTTTACATTTAACAATTTGTATCGAGGTAACTAGTTTTCAACAATGTAATTTGAATATAATTCTTAAAAACAGAATGAGACTTATTATATAATTTGAAAATAAATTTCTAAATTTTAAATCCAATTAATCAAGTAAAATTTGTAACTGTAATAAATATTAATTTTAGTATAATCTTAAGTAATGCAATAAATATATTTTTGAAGAAAAAATGTGTATTATTTAGCATAAGTTTTCTATTTTGGATAAAATTAGGATTTTTATTGATCATATTAAAATTAAAATGTTTATTATTATTCAGTAAATATTTAGTAATAATTATAATAATTCAAAAACCTAATTCCACCATGTGATGAGTTTTTTAAAAGTAATAGTCAAAAAACTATATCCAATGAAAAATTGCTTAAATTTTCTAAAATGTTAATATGGGTTTTATATTTAAAAATATTATTTTGAAATAATATGTTTATATTTTTAAAATATATTTTCTTATTAATTTGTTTTCAAAAATAGTTATAGAGTTATTGTATAATAAATTCATAAATGTTAGAGTATTAATGAAATTAGTAATTTTTACTATTTGAAATGTATTAATTGTTTCATAAAATCCAAAAAATAATATTAAGTTAATATATTTAGTATAATTCCAAAAATTATGTTTATATTTTTAAATTACAGATTTGAAAATATTAATTTCAATTTTAAAAAAAATGTAAAATATATAAATACTTGTGTTTATGGGAAAAATATTTAGATATATTAACTATTCATTTTCATATAATTTAATAGTTAATCTAGTTTCATTTATTATATATATAGTAAATATATATTTCATTCGTTGAGTCATAATGAACATAGTTCCTTGATATAAAAACAATATTTTTGGAAAATACATTTTTTATGCATAAGGTGAATCGAATAAAAATATGCATTATAATAGTATAAAAATTAATGGTATATATCAATATAAATATTTTGTTACATGATTAAATAATTATAATTAATACATAAATATCCCATTTTTATCTCCATGTAATATATAATCATCAAATAATCTTTGATTATAATTCCTCGCGTGGTGGTTCGACTTGCATGGATCTTGTGGCAATAAGCATGATCATGAACCCCTCTTGTATATGATTTTGTTAAAACCAAAATTTTTAAATTATATAATGGTCTTGGTTTGAGGAAAACCATAGAGAATATACCTCCCTTTTATGACAATACAAATGGGATTCATAAGGAATACTTCGACTTCATGATAATATTTTTCCATACTTTCTTTATTGATTTGGTGATATTTTTATTTCAATTTATACAAATTATTTTAATAATTATGTTATAATGATCATATTTAATATTAAAATTATATCAATGTTATTATTACATAATATTTTGTTATATGGTGTAAAAAATACTATTTTATGTAGTACTTATTTAAGGTAAAATACACTAAAATTGTGTGTTTTTATGAAATTTCTATTTTTCACAGCATGTAAATATTCACTATAGCATGACACAACCATGATTAGATTATCCATTTTCATCGTGTCATGATTTTAAATGTTTTAAGATGGAGAAAAACTACATTATTTCTCCTAATAGAATAATATGAAATTTTCATGGCTTCTCATCATGGTTCATGTATCCTATTATTCTCATTAAATCAATATTATCTCAACACTACATAATTTTCATGATACCAACAATATCATTCTATTGCGTGAATCAATAAATCATTTTTTATGTTTAAACCATAGAATAATATCATTAAAATCCTTATATAAAACATATAAAATCACCATAAATATTAGAAATATTTTTTTTCAAAACTCATTCATTTTTTTTAAAACGCACATTTAAATTTTTGAGTTATTTTATTTTGGATAAATTAAATATAAATGATCTAGAAAAAAATCATTATACATCCTCCAAAAATCCTTACATAACAAATAATAAATATTATGTATCACATAGTGCATTATTATTTTTCCTCATTTCTAGTTAATTATAGAAAATATTATATGTATGCATAAAATGAATTGAGGTATGACCTTATATCTACAAACATTCCTAGTTTTCAAAATTTATAGTCAAAGATAAAATAATAAAGATGAATATAATACCATTATGAGTCAAACAAAAATAATATATAATAGCCAAGTATTGGGGAATTTTCTATTTTCATGTCATAAATTAAAGCATAAGTAATAAATATAAAATCTTATGTATCATAAAATATTTTTTTACATTGGTTGATTTTTAATTATTATGCATACAAAACCATATTCATCATTGTAGGGTTTTCCCTTAATCAACTTTCCGTATCTAATCTTCATAATGACTAAATTCCCTCAAGATTTATTACAATCTACTGTAAACATCTTTTAAAGACTTCAAAACATCAAAATAGACTTCACATTACCATATAAAATTTATTTAAAGATACATTAAATGTGATTGATATATTGAAAAAAAGGAAAAAAAATAAAACATATCCACCTCATCCCTTTCAAGTACTTCATTCCCTTTTAATAATATACTTGATAGAAATATTTCTTAAACATTTGATATAAAGAAACACATTTAAGAGTTTAGAAATTTCCATATCTCATATTCTTCATGAAAAATTTCTTCGTTCAATATTTCATTTCCAATAGTTTTAAAAATGTCCACTAAACCAAAAATAAAACAAAATATAAAAATTAGTTTTGGTCCCATTAAATAACTAATAAATGGGAACAATATATTTTATATAAGATTTTTTTTATAAAAATATATATTATATTAAAAATATCAAATACATCTCCTTTTACCTTTACATTTTACCAAAAAAGAACCTACCTTTCCCCCTTCCCCCATACCCAATGACCCCCCTTCATAGTCTTCCTAAATGAACATAGTTTCTAGTCACCATCAATAATCCATTACCCATCTATCATGAGTTTTTTATTTTATTTCTATTCCCACATTAAAACCCATTCATTCTATTTTTATATTCTATTTCAATTATTATTTTTACTATGATAAGTGAAGAGTTAAAATATTTGGGAAAAAAATTTATGAGGACAGAATTTCACCTCTAGAAATTCCTATTACCCCTTATACATTATATATTTATCTAATTATATCATTCCCATCAGTTTAGAAACTAATTTTTATTCTATTACATTAATTTTCAATAGAGGATCATTAACCAGAAGATCACATCTATCCCACATGAGTGGACTGCTTGTGGAAGGGTGTCCAAATTGGACATTCAATCCACTAATTGTTGTAGGGAACCCATTAACATATTAGTTTATATATAATTATGCAAATGAATATTGATTTCTCAATACTCTTTTTCGAAAATTATTTATATGTTTTTGCATTAAAAACGGATTATATTTATTAACATAAAAATATTTCTTAGTCTAGATTACTTTTAAAAATGTTAAAATATAATAAATTATTCTCATTTAGGGATATAAATTTTCATTATTCTCCTTTTTTTATTTTTTTGACCAAAAAAGATAGCATAAATCCCTATTAATACATGATATAAATCTCTAAAAGATATTGTTTGTGAATTCATAGTCATGATCCTTTATTTTCCGTTTTCCATGGATAATCGTTGGAATCATAATAGGAAATATAATTATAAAATATAATGAAACACATATTTTCACGTTTTCATTCTTATCGATGTTGAACTTGAGTTTTTAGATATCCCATTATTTTTTATTTATTGATTAAATTATCCGAACTAAATATTTTTTTGATTATTCTTGATTGTATATTTCAGTCTAGCATTTTTATTTTCTTTTGTTCTATAAACTACGTTTTCTTGTATCACATATTAATTTGAATGGTTTAACATTTTCTTATAATTTATATTTACATCATTAAATTAATTTTAATGATAAATTTTTTTAAATGATCCATTTAAAATAAATTTATCATTATTAATAAAGAAGTGTATAACTAAAAATTATATATGAATAATTTTTACCAAATTAAGAATATTAATATCTTCATTAAATTTTAACTAAAATATATTCTATTATTACTATATATTTTAATATGTATTAAATTTTTTTATTACAGTGTGGGAAATTATTTATACATAGATAAAAGATAGATTACATTACACTAAAAAATTCCTTGGTATGTTAAGGGTTTAGTGAAATTTTTTATTTTTAATTCCAAATTGATATGTGGATGGGAAAATAAAATTTTGATTTCTAAATTATAATTTTATATGATTGTTGAAGATAAACTATGTTTTTTAGAAAAAAATATTGAAATAATTTATTAATCAATATGTATTATTGAATTAGTATTCGGGATGAAATACTATAGAATATTAATACAGTTCTGTCCATCATTAGAATGAAAAATCCAATTCCTTAATATTAGAAAATGGGATATACAGTTTTATAAATTATTATTTTATCATTATAAGGAAAATCATAAACATCAAAACAGAAAAAATATATCCTCATGGTGATTTTATAGATACTAACAAAGTAAATTATATTTTTATTACTATAGGAATGTCTGATGAAGTTGGTAACACATTATAGGACAATGTTTTTGTGAAATATATAAGGCGAAACTTATTATAAAAACAAATGATTTTTTTCAATTATACAAAAACATAAATCAAGAAATTCTTAGTGGATATACTATGTATTCAAAGTTATATTTTTTATAATGTTACACCATATCAAATGCCTATGAAAAATAGAATATAATTTAAATTCATTGATACTATAATTTTTTCATGATGTTTTGGTTAATGATAAGTTCCCTAAAGCATTTTTGAGGATGAATAAATTTATTAATAATATTGTAATTTGTTATATTATGATTCATGAATTTCCCAACGATTGTATGTTATATTGAGGAGAATATTAAAATATGTAACAATTTAAAAGATATTTTGATTCTACATGGATTTAAAAAAAATTATTAATTTTTTTATCAAATCAATTAATCTAAGAGAAAAAAATATAAATCTTTTTGGAAGAGTTTTCATGACATTCCATTAATATAGTTTTAACAATGATTTTTCAGATCCTCTAAAATGAAAAATAGTATAAAGTGTGATTCCTTGGAAAATAACTTTTTTGTGTTCATACAATATCCAATGGATGAAACTTACAGGGGCCTTGAATCATTAAATTAAAATTTATCATCAAATCCTAGAAATGTGTGATTATGATTTGAAACTAATTCGTTCAATCATTTAATAAATTGCAGTTGTAATTATGATATATGGTTGGTTTTTGTAATTATTTATAATTTTCCAACCTATGTTTTTTTTATTAAACATCATTCAGTATTTTGATGATTATTAAAGAAACTAAAATCAATGTAAATAAAACAAATGTACACCTTAAGACTCTTATTATAGAGTTAAAAGAGTTATGGAATTATGATCTAGAGACATATAATGATTCAACCTTGAATATGTTATGAATTTGTTTTCCTAAGGTGTAATATTAGTGATTTTTATAGACTAAGAACCTTTTTTAGTTTGAAAAAACTCTCTATATTAAATTATCCATATTATAATTATGATTATGGGTCTCATTGAATACCCCACATTAGAAAATGGTGCTTCACACATCATCAATAATTTCATTGAGTTGAGAGAATAATTTTAATTAAATGTTGGTGAAAAAATATGCCCAACCCCATTATATGTAACTAAATCATAATAATGTAAGAAAAAGTATAAATTTTTTAGCAGTAATATTATAAATTTTATTTTTCATATCATAAACATGATATCATTGCATTTAGAATAATTTTTGTATAAATGTTCTTTTTTATTTCTTAATGAAAATAATAAAAAACTGAAGATCATCCAAATTCTTCTGAACATTTAGAAGAAGTTATGATTAAATGAAATTAATAAGAAAATAAGAATGAGAAGAACCATATAATTTTTTTATTGATAATTCATGAAAATTGTGTTCTCATTTGAATATTATAGGGCATTAAAGTATCTGATGAATACTCAACTAACATCTCCAAATTTATTGACTTAAAACATTTTATTTCATGTCGATTGAAAATTCATGACTCAAATATTTCAATTTATTATATGTTTCCCTTTGAAATGATTTGTTTTCAACCGAAAAAAATAATTTTTTTCTAATTTTATTATTTAGATTATTTAAAACAAATTGAAAAAAATCAATCTTAATTAAGATTAAAAACATTAAAATTATTATAATGATATTTTTAAATTTATAGATGATCAATCCCTCATCTGTTTTACTATGATGATTCTTTTAACTATAAATTTGGGGGATGAATATATAGTTGGAGTACCAATGTATTACTTATGTATTTATAATATAGGGTGGTATTTTTGTTTTTTTATATATCAGGATTTATAATATCTCAAGTAATAATTTAATGTTTTATCATGTAAATTTATTACCTTTCCTCAATATTTATCTTAGGAATTTTAAATATTATATAAATGTAAATACTATTTAAATGAATTTATTGATTTTGGATACCATGAGAAAGAGTGGTTGTCCTTTTTTAAAAGGAAATTGGATTTGATAGTTACAGTATTCAATTGATGTGGATGTATTAATAGTAATTTATTTTTTTCTCTAGTTAACATTAAATCATTAAGATTTCTTATAATATGTCATAAAGTTATAAATGTATTTTTTTTAACTCATAGATTTGAAATTATGTCAACTAAAAAGATTGGTTCTATTAAATTGTGATATTTTTTATTCCTAAATTGACTATTTTAGGACAAAAATAATGGCATGTATTAGGATTCGTACACCAAATAAAAAGAGAAAACCAATGTTTTCAAAAAACTAAATTTTTTATTAGTTTGTACATCATATATGTTCATAATCAAATACATATTTATAATATGTTTAATATTTTTTAACAATATAAATAAAAGTTTAATAAATATTTATAGATAATAAATGTTAATAAGTGAAATTATATATGGGAAGAGTGGAAGTATTTTGTCTCATGGTCCTTTGAGACATACAGTGAGTTACAATGCTTCTAATATTTGTGATTTTATGTTTTAGATAGTCAATCATGAATAATGTTTGAAAACACAGTAAAATAATATATTTATTGCATAAAATAGGGGATAATATGGAATGTTATTTAACATTATAAAGTGAAATTATCATGGTAAATTCGTAGATATGTTATTCACATGAAAGTGGATCAATATTTACAGTGGTTTTATGAAAGAATCAACACTATTTACCTATTTCCACATAGTATGGTTAATTAAAACAATTCAATGGGATGAAAATGATACATATATCTTGGATTCCTATGAAAAAATGTCAATATTATTTCATTTATATTTTAGATTAATGATGGTATATTTTTGTCTATATGAAAATGACAGACATATATGATATGGGGGATGAAGATACAGTATTTTATCATAATGGACCCCATAAACAACAATATATTGAATTTTATTTCCTTGATGACATTGAAATCTTTAATATTATATGGGATGTTACATTATAAGAATTAGTGGTGATTGATTACATTATGATAAATTAAGAAGATTTATGATTATATTAATTCAAGTTTGTAATTTTTTTATTTGATTTTTATTTAAATAACAATGTCTATGATGATTTGTAATTAGTATATATACAACTCAATAAATATATACTTTAATATAAATACTATAAGAATTATAGGTCGACATTTTAACATCATTAAATAACTAATATTTTTTTATATTTTAATTCAATATAGTAAAAGAATTGAAGATTAATTATTAAATATTACAAATACTGTTTTTCTTTTTTAGATACATGATTTATTTATTTTTTGTTATTATTTCATCACATGATTTATTTAGGGAATAGTATAGTTTTCTTCCACAGGGAATCTAAATATTAATATATTTAGAGATAATAGTCTATTTCAATCATATAATTTACCAATGGAATCATATCGTACTCTAATACGATCATAGAGTACACTGACCATAATAGTAGTAATGTATACCTCCAGTGAGGAGAAAATTACTATACTATATATAGGATATTTTCAGGTCACCATTATTGTCTTGTGTTTCATCATGATAATTTTAAGTCCTTAAAAATATATACAAATACTAATTTTTTTGGTTAAAAACATAAAAATATTAACATGATATCTAAATATATCAATGATGAAGAAGTTTGGAGTTTTATCTTCCTTGAGGTAGTTCTGAATTTTTACTCGTTTTGTTTACCCACTAAGGATATTTTAAGTCTTTATTGAAATATTTTAGGATTATTAACATATGAGGTCTTATCCCTTCTCCTATATTATTCAGATTGGAAGCACATTTTTTTATCATGGAAGAATGAATTATTTACTAACTATATTAAGGTAATATATGAATTATGTATTCCAATATGATAAAATTTAATTCTATTAATTATTATGTTAAAATTAACATAAGTTTATTATAATTTATTCATATAATTCATTCCAATTTGAATTCTTTTATTTTAAAACCATGGAAATCTATTAATGGATTTATAAGACTAGTAAGATTTATTAAATATCAATTTATTTCAAAATCTATATTTTATTTATTATTGTATGTTTGTTTCTACTTAAAAAAATCAATAAATTTAACCATAAATAGATTAAATTGTAATGCCATGAAATTTACAGTTTATGTAAAATCGATATTTTGTAATCAATAAAGTGGTAACTATTTTAGAGTTGATATGATTTCTTAAATCAATGTAAATGAAATTTTCATTGTTTGAAGAATGAATATAACAAATGTTGCTAAATATTGTTTTTCATTTTTGGTATATTTTATGTTTAAAAATAATTTTAGTATAAAAGAGGGAGGTGTCTAATTTGTTTTATAAAATTATAGGTGTTTCAATGTCATTGTGAATGGTTCTAGTAATAGTGCACAATGATCATAAATTCACTGAATTATACACAAAACCAAAAATTTCACCTAAGGGATTATCAGGGCATGTTATAGGTTTCTTCTACATTTATATTATTTTATATTCTAGTGTTAGTTGTATTTATTTAATTAATTAATAATATTTTTAACATTATATTTATTCTCAATTATAAAATATATATTCTTCAAGTTACACATATATTTTTTCCTACTACAATTTCTATATACTCTTTTATATTACATTATCATTATAATGAACTATAAATTTTAATGTAATTTTTGGGTTATTTAAAATTTAAAAAGGAATTTTTGGTTGTTTTAAAGGTGTTACTAGAAAGTTATAATTATTATTAGATAGATTTTTTTAACTTGTTACAATTTTTTCATGTAATGAGGTAACCTCCACATCCTCTCTTCATTTATGTGAAATTTACCAAAATAAGTAAGGGATCTCCCACACACTCCCATGAATTGATATCTAACAATATTTAAGGAATTCCATTCTCTGAATATCCTCCCTTCTTCTTACAACATTTTATTCCTATGTTCATTCTTCTTCACCTCTCATGATTCATTTAAATTATGGATTATAAAATATTTTTTCCCAGTTTCTAGTTAAACCTCCCAAATATTAGGATTATTTTTCTTATGGATATTGGAGTGGCCCTTCCCACATTCAATTCATCCTATTTTAGGTTTCAATATCATCTCATGGCTCATTTGTGTGTGTCCACATATCTAGTTATTGAGAATCTTTTTTTTCTACTATTTTGGGATTTCAATTTTTTATTGATGTTTCCTTAGCTCTCCATGATATGTATTATGTGTATAATGTATTCTAAACAAGGTTACAGCATCCCTAAATGTAGGTGCCCCTATTTAAATTCCTTTATATTTGGAAACATGAGTTATTGATCTATTCTAAAATAAATTATTTAATTTAATGATTAAATTATTGATTTTTTTATCCTTATCTATATTTTACTTTGTTTTCAATTGAATGAAAGTTATATTTATAAATACTTATGAAATAAATAGTTATCTTTTATGCTTGAAATATGTTCAATGAAACACCTAACCATTTTTCAGGTATTTTAGCTAAATTATTTTTATGGAATGTTAGATATATATTTAAACGGATTATCAATGTGATATTTAATAATGATTTTCATTCTATGAGTGATGTTTTATCCAATTACTATTTTTATGTAGACAAATCTTTAATATTTGAAAACATCATGGTTGATTCCACTTTATTTTTTAGAGGGAACCTAGGTGGCATGTTATGATATAATTATGTTATTGATAAATAGATAGGACACTCCATTTTATATCTATATTCATGGGAGAAAAACCGATTAATTGGATAATCAGTGGAGAAATCGGGCTTCCTAAAAACATGTTCAATAGGTAGGAAATTTAAACCCATAGGAACCTAATTCAAGTGATAAAATATTAATATAGGGATCTAAGTAACCCAACCATAATCTAATTGATCATTCCCATGATGATTTATTTGGTGTTACATGGTTTATTCAAAATTCCTCATTCCTAAGAATGAAATTTATTTCTGTGTTTTGTTTATGATATTGAATCTTCTCTATGCTAACATTGATATCTATTTTATTAAAAGATTAAATGTGGTACAATATTTTTAATACTATAATGGATTATATTATTCAATAAAATTTTCAACATAGTTATTAGAGAAATACTATTGAAATTTTTATGCACGCATCCTATATACATCCCTTTGTGTATGTATATGTTCTTATATTTTTCTGTTTTTCAGTTTTGGATCAAATATCATATGTCCTTAATAAATTGTATATTATATCACTAATGAGTTGTGGCGGTGGTGTAATCTGAGAATGTTTTTCTACTAAGAAGAGTTAATAGGGTGTCTCTTTATTCAATTTTAATCATGTATCTTTTATATTAATTATGTAATCCATTTCTTCATATTTTTGTGTCTAGTATATTTTATTTGGAATATTGGGTTAATTTTGGCCTTATTTATTCATTTTAATCTTTAGGGGTGAAATAATTCCCAATGTCACTATTTTATTCTCATGGAACCTATTTATAGTTTTTTGTTAATCTAGAATACACCTCAAACCCACTGATAAACTAGTTTATGATTTCCTAATAGTATATTCTATATTGTTTTGTTATAAATGAATGGGAATGGTCTATGTATAATACATTAATATTTATGATACATTATCACCATTGGGATGAATTAGTATAATTTTAATTATCCTATATATAATTTCCCAATAAAAGTATGAATCTTTTCAAATGAATATCAGGGTTTATTTATATCAATTAAATACTTGATTAATATATATGAATATTAGATATTAATAAAATAAAATTATTTATATTTAAAATTTTTGTAATAAGTGTTTATAAACATAAGAAGGATTTAAATGGGTTAAATATGTCCTTGAAATAACGATACAATAACCACAAAAGTTGTCAGACAAGTGTGTGATTCATATTATTTTTTGGACCATTTTGTGTGGAAATAGTAAATTTTTAGGTTATTTTATGTAAGTTTTTTGTATAAAAATATGAACCCCATTACTTAAAAAACTCAAATATATCTATACTATGATTAAATTATCAAAGTATTTTTCTTTGAGTATTCTTTTAATAAAAATAATTTTATATTCAATTAAAAATAATAAATTACCATGTAAATATTAGATATATCTAGTATGTGGGGTGGTGAATACCTCTCACGCAAGGGTAGTGAAAGTGATATCAAGAAGTAGAGTTTATAATTGGTTTTATTTCTCATTGTTTTAGTTGTTGAATATGGGTTCAGAACTATTTTAATGATTGAAACGGATGGATATATTCCTTAAAGCCTATATACATATAATTTATATTAGTTTATATTATATTTTATAGTACAATCATGAAATATATTATGAAATACATGATATATAAGTTATATCACTTTCCATTAGTAATAACAACTGATACGATATAGAGATATATTATTGGATTGTTAGGGGTATGTTAACACTAAATTGAAGAAATAAAAGAAAAGAAAATTCCATACCAAAAATTAGCATGAATGGAATAATAAAATATACATAAACTGGAAATGAAAAATATTGGTAAAGTCATGCATCTTACAATAAATAGTTGCTACAACATCTAAACCACAATCATGATGGTTTTCAGAAGTTCACGAGAACGGAAGTTAAAGGACGCCCCACCATCATAGGTATCCATGGAATTTTTGAATCACACATCATATGTGTGGAATCCTTGCAACCTCCTTATATATTTAGTGATGTGGGTCTAAAGGAGGTTGAATAAGAGAGAATTAGGTTATAGGAAGTCATAAGTAATTATAAATAACACCCAATACCATAACCTAGAAATGGGTTCTCATTGAACCCTTGAGGATGCTCCTTATGTATTTGGGCATCAACTCATGTGTTACACATGAGTTCTGGTCTCAACCAACTCATGCATTAAATGATTGACGAAACATTAAAAATGTTACATCATATGTAAATACTTATTAAATGATATAATTGGTGTAGGATATTACTCAAATGATAGTAATTATAGTTTTTTATCCCACACTCCAAAATACTATGGCATGTCATATGCCTTATGATATGAGCACTAAGCGTACAATATGATTTCATTGGATAATGAAGGTAGTATCCTAAATATCACCACTAAATTTTCCTTTATGATATGCCTCAATAATATACTTTGATATATCAATGAATCTCATGTAATAGATGGTTTATATGACCTTTATTGATCCCTCCAATTATAATAAACTATTTTGTAATCAGTTATATGGTATAACTATATCATAAAAAAATACATTATAATCCATAAAATATATCATATATAGATGGGTTTCCGGACATATTCCATTCAATATACCATATTCACTATCGACTAAATGACTTACGTTCCATTTCACCTTATTTTATATCATATATGATATATTAAGAAACCATACCTGAAAATCCTTTAGATATTTTGGAAAAATCATTTGGAATTATATCACTAACATTTCTATGTATAACATAATATGTAATTCCTTGTGAATACAAATCCAAAAATATTTTACAACGATCTTGTACCCTAGTGGTACAAGCTCCTCCTTGGCATCCAAAAGTCCCGGGATCAAATCCGGGCAGGGGTGAATTTCCGGGTTACTCTGGCAGGGCACTGTAGCAGTACTATAGCAGCTGTGGAACTGTATCAGCAGCGACACTATAGAGGCGAAGGGACTGTAGAAGGTGCTGTAGTGGCGGCAGTTACTGTAGCGGTGACTATATGACTGTAGGTACTGTAGAAGTACTGTTCATCGAGGGGTCCTTTGGGCCAAAAACGGGCTTTCAAGCCTTGTTTCGGGCCACTTGGCATTGGGACTTTGTGCTACGTAATGGGTCACCCTCTACCCAGTCTAAAGAGGTCTTTTCTTTAAATAATAAATTGAGGCTTCGGCCCCAACCTTTAAAAAAACAAATCCAAAAATATTTTACATTAAATCTAATTCACTTTTAGAAAAAATATATTAGTCATGTTAAATCATTCTTCAGTCTAACATAAATATGGACACCACAATACAATATATTATTGAAAAAATTAGAATCTCTTTATTTTTAAATTTGAGAAAATAGGGGCCACTAACAGTGAATCAATGATACTCCTTTTTTTGGTTCCAGGCACAGTGAGAGCATTACTTTGGAGGGTGATATATTAATTTTTTTAATAATCATTTCCTGAAACCAAGAGCGAGGATCTTGCTTGTAAAATTTAAAACTAATATATTTAATATCCAATGAAAGAAATATCAAGTCATAGGAAAATTCTTCATTGATGATTATTGGTCATAAAAATATTTCCTTCTATATTTCCTTCTTTTTTCTTGTTAGTATCCAAGGTTATAATCCCTCTAGTGATGATCCACACATTTTCCAATTGTCTCTAAGCAATGCCACTCGTTCTTCAGGTGGTAGAGTGGTGAATCTAATGTACTACGTTTTTAGTTATTGATCTCTTGTTATTTAGTGTTGATGATATTATCTCTTGGGACTCTCATTCTTGATAGGGAGATTGTAGAAGGAGAATACATAGAATTCATTGTTCATAAAAATTCCCTATTCCAAAACATGGTATTGTTTTCGATTACTTTACCAAATAGACCTAAACATCTAATTATAGATCTGTGATTTATGTTACAAAAATCAATTTCATAATAGCCATTCATTGTAATTATAAAAATTAATGAAATACCTTTCCACACAATAATAATAATATAATTGTTATTATTTTGTTCTGTGACAACATGCGCAAAATGGATAAATAATATTTATTGGCTCGTAAATAAATATTTTATCATTTGACATGGTTCCAGTCTATTCAGAATTCTTTTGCATTTTTTGAACAAAAGAATAAATATTTTATTCATCTAAATAAATATTTTACCCAAAAATTCATAAATAAATATTTACTAAATATTCAATAAAATAAATAATTTTATTTTATTCCCAATATGGTGAATAAATATTTATTTAATATAGGATCTCAACATAACTTGATTAATTTTATTCCTCATTCGTGATAATAATATTTATTCCATTAATATTATTTAAATAGAATTTAATCAAGGCCAACATTGAGAGTTAGTGTGTGACCCTCTAAGATTATATCTTATTGGCATTAGGTGGGTATGCCTAAAGTACAAGATTGCTGTCTAGAAATGGTTCATGGAACCAAAGAGAATGAACTTAAATTTTCAACAATTATGAACACATAAAAATTCTCACTATGTAATATAATCGTCTTACCAAAATATCATATCAATAAGGTTGCATGATGGTTTCATCAACCTATATGCTCAATATAACATTCTTTGTGTATGTGAAATAAACTCATCAATACACCATGACCAAGGAATTTAAAGAGACATTTCTATTTCAATCAATGGGACCAGATATCAACATCAATAATTATGGAATGGACAAATATTTCCTTCAATTATCAATTAATAAATTTTCATTCACAAGTCACCCAACATAACCTACATCCTGCCAACATATGGTGTGACATATTTTCTCAGAAAATATAAGAGTGTGAGTCATGAAATGCATTAATTATAATATTAATGTTTAAGGACCATTATACATGCTCAAAGATAGGAATATCTGGTGCCACAATAACATGAAGAATTTCTACTACCAGGTTTATTCTCATAATCTCCCATTTAGGGATTACCAAGTTTGAACATCATGAGAAGTAGTGAAATATGTTTATATGTACTTACATCTGACGATCTATTTGCTATGTGTCCCATTATATTATGTTATCCAACTTCATAACTGTAATAATAATATTTAAATAGAACATCATGGTTTTCATCATAGCGTGGAAGTACTATGACTATAAATGAAAAAAAATGATCTAGGAAATTATCACCTAAAATTCATGCAGAAAATGAAAACAATGTCAGAATATGTTTAATTAAATATTTAATAAATAAAATATTCATGCAATAAAATTACAAATAGTTTAATCTAGGATACAACCTCTACAAAAATCCCACGTAGAATACAACCAACATCCTATGACATTCAGTTCATTAGACCTCACATGATAATCATGTTTCTTCTAAGACGAGGCTTTAGTCAAGGGGTCCACCATGTTATCTTCCATGGAAATAATACTCACTCCAACCTCACTACTCTGAGAAAAATCCCTAAAGAGATGATGCCTATGATGTATTTGTTTTTCTCATTGATGTGATGTTGGTGCATTTTTGAGATCCACCGCTATAGTATTATCACAATAGAGTGTGATGGAATCTTTTATGAAAGGTACCACATGAGGTCCTTGGAAAAAATTTTTCATCCAAACTACTTATTTAGCTACCTTAGAAGTCGTAATATATTTAGAATCTTCTGTGTAATTTGTGAGCATATCCATATTTGATCCCTTCTATCTCACATCACCTCTATTCAAACTGATAATGTGTCATGTTTGTGACTTAATGTCATCTTGATCAGCTAGGAAACTAGAATATATATATATATATATATCCTCTGGTGACTAGATCCTCATCTACTCCATAAACCAGGAACATATCCATAGTAAAACTTGTCTACATAAGGATAGTATTTACTACCATCCAATGAATGTAACCTAGATCAGTTTGATATCTTCCTTCTACACATAATGCATAGGCAATATATAGCCTAGTACATAGCATATCATACATGAATAAACCATTCGTTGATGAATATGGAATAATTGACATTATATTTTTTTCCTAATGGGTATGAGGAAATATTTACTTCAAAATATGAATTCCATGTGACGCTGGAAACAATCCCCTCTTGTATTGTTCCATAAAAAATCTCTTCAGTATCATGTCAAAGTACGTTTTTTGACAAAGTCAAAAGAAACTCTTGAATCTATCATTATGTGTCTTAATCTAAATAATATATGTTGCCCCATCCAATCCTTTCATTGAAAATCTTTCATTCACCCACTTCTTATAATACTATAAGACTTGTATTTCATTTCCCATTACTAATATATCAGCAACATATAATATTAATAAAATGAATAAACTAACACTAAATGTTTTTTAGACACAAGGTAGACATTCATTAATTATAACACTAAATTACATTATGTCATCATCTAAATGAATATTCCCTAACCTAGACACTATCTTTAATACGTAGATGGATTTTTTCCAACCTGTATATCTTATTGAAATCTTTTTGAGTACCAAAACCTTCTGGTTGTGTCATGTAGGCATATTCCTAAAGGTTTCCATTATGTAAGGTCATATTAATATCCACATACAAAATCTTATAGTCCGGGTAATAAAAAATTAATATTACATTTCTGATGGATTCCCTCATTGAAAATGGTGAAAAGGATTCGTTATATTAAATACCTTGATGTTATTTAAACCCATTTATAACCAACCACCCCTAATAGTTACTAACTTTTCCATCCATCTCAAATTTCTTCTTGAATACCTTTTTTAACAAAATGTTCTTTACATTCACTTGAGGATCTACTAAAATCTAGAATAGGTTTTGATACATGGAATCCATTTCATAATTCATGGCCTCTTTCCACTTGAAAACATCTATTCCACTTAATAAGTCTGTATAGGTTAGAGGGTCATTATTATCAACTAATAATGAGTCACCATTCTCGGTAACTAGAAAACCATAACATTATAGTTCTATAACCTCTCTTGTACTCTTGTGCAGTAAATGTTTCTATGGAACAATTTTTTCTTCCACATGGCTTTATGGGATCTGATCCTATACCAACTCTTGTGTACCTTGATCCTTGACTTCATCGATGTTTATCTCACCACCACTATATTTTTTTGGATATGTTCTATATCTATTGGAATATGACATTTAAGGACACTATAACATTTTTTATGAGGGGTCATATAGGTAATCTCTCCTTGTTTCCTTTGGGTATCCTATAATGGTTCACTTTGTGCCTCGAGGTTAATGTTTATTATCCAAAGAAGACTTAACAAATAATTCACTTCCCCATGCATATAAATTCAAAAACATGGTTTTTAATCCACTCAAAAATTCATATGGAATACCATTTATCGATTAAGATGTAACTTGGTTTATTATGATTGCTTCTATTTTTAACAGGGATCCACAAATGGATAATTGAAGACTTGCATGAGTCATCAATGATCTCACGCATCCAACAAGGTGTGTTTCCTCCTTTTCCTTACAAAATTACATAGAGGCTTGTCACGAGGTGTGATTTGGGATAGTACCCAATCTCTTATAAGTAATCATGGACGTTTTTATTCAGATACTCTCCCCAACAGTCTGAGTAGAGTTTTATAATCTTCCTACTAAGCATGTTATAAACATCATTCTTGTATTCCTTGAATTTATAAAAAGAATGTGACATACACCTCATTAATAATGTATATCCATTTCTACTAAAATCAAAAGTAAAATTTATGAAGTACGAGTACCAACCCCTTTCTTCAAAAAGAAATGGTTCACACTCATCTGTATGAACTAATTAAATAATCACTTTATCCCTTTCACCATTCCCACAAAATGGGGTTTTAGTCATTTTAACTTTTAAACATTTATGACATCAACCAAGTTGTTTTAGTTTTAAATAATCCAAATATCCATATTGATGTAATATTATCAGGAATTTTTCTTTTAATTGAACTACCTAGTTATGCAAAATTTGGGTGTGGTATGATTCATGTGAAGTGAATTCATTATCAATTTACATTACTTGGTTCATGTAATCCAACAAGTAATTTCTATTATATAAATATGACTTACAATATCATAAGATATCTTTATAAAAGAAGAATAATTTATGTAAAAATTTAAAAATTAATCCATTTCTTCTGGTCTAGATATATAAATAATGTTTTTTGTAACTGAATGAACATAATAAAAAATGCATTAAATTCAAGATCACTCTAGTTAGAAATGTGACGTGGTGGTCCCCAATGGCTACAGTAGAAAGAATTCCCTTATTTGCTGGTTGTAGATCTACCTCCCCTAGATCAATTTTTTTGAATCTTCATGGTTCCTATATTTTAATACATATGTGAGAACCACAAGTTTTATCTATTACTCAATTTTTAGAAATAGATAAATTTCACTTTATAAAAAACACACATAAATATTCCCCATGGTTCTTTATATGGGTGTAGTTTTTCTTCCAGTGACACTTATATCCACATGAAAAATAGATAGCATCCTATTCTATTGCATCCCATTTGATCTTATTCTTCTTGTAAGGGAGGAGGATAAGATGATCTGATAGATATTTCACAATGTTTTTCAAATTAAAATTCACAACAGAAATGGAGAATATTTGAGGGATTAAAGAGAAAATAGGATTGATGTGTAGTTCGTTGGAGAGTTCAAATCCAAGAACATTTATGAACTCAATGAATCCAATTATATTTTCTATGTGAGGCCCAGATCAGGCATTGTCTCCAAGCGGACACTGAAAGAGTACCTTGGAAATCTCAAACCATTCTTGTCTAGCTCCCTCCTACTAAATACCACATAGGTGATCACGAATATAATGGGCATCCATGTTTTCATTGGACATCATGAGTTCCCAAGATATATATGAAATTATAAATCATTGGGTAACGCCCCAGCCCTAGAAGCCCAGAGTCAGTGCAATATTACGTATCATTGGCATGATCACAAAAGATCAAGTCTCAAAAGACCGATTAGTTTAGTATCCTTGGAATCACTAGATATATTCATAAGTCTTACATTACATCATAAAGTGAAAAAAAAAACTACAACAACGTCTTGTCTTCATATCTCCTCATACTATCCCTACAGGTCATTCATAAAATACTTCTTCACATACTGGAAAAAATAAAACATTGAAAGGGGTGAGCTCAGATTCTCAGTAAGGATAACAATATAGCGGAAACATTCATAAATAAACATGAACATTTAAGGAAATGTATAACTAGAACAAAAGCCTTTTAAACGCGAACTTCAGCATAATATGAAGAATATAAAATGAAATAATTCAATTTACTTATTCACATGGATATTATACTAGTCGAATAATCACATGAAATATCAACAACCACTTTCATAATAATGGAATGCATAATTCCAGACTATCATAACCACATAGTCAAGGCCTTGTGCCAAGACTACAAATAAGATTGTGTCAAGGCCTTGTGTCAATACACTAGTTTGCCTCATGAGACCTACTGATGCATCGAGGAGATATAGCGGGCTCCACCCGTCACTTACTATGTCTAATGCATTCCCCATATGAATAGGTTTACACTAACATAAACATTCGTATTAAATATATCATACGAAATGTCAATAATTTCTCCATAAACCATGAATGGTATAAAAATAGCACATCCACAGTCAAACATAACTCATTCAATAAAATATGGTAGATTTTATTGTAACAAATTATCCTCAATTTAGAATAATGAAGGATATTTATACAAATGAAAATAATCATCAAAACTATTTGAGAGAAATACCCCCCCCCCCTTTCTTGAAAACATTTAAAAGTCAGGTTACTTGTCAAGAAGCAGTATAAAAAATAGATTTTTGAATCAAAGTGTCTCATACCACTTTGAAAATTTTAAATGAAATTTTAATTTTAAAACATTAATGTCCATATGAATAAATCCTTAAAACCATGTTTAAACATGGACATTGATGAGAATGATTTAGACTAATAAATCCTTAAAACATTTTAAAATGATATTTTAGTTAGAGTTCTTAAACAAATGAGAGACACTTGAATAAAAATAATTAAAGTAATCAAAACTTTTTAATATCATGAGAATAACAGTATTCATGAAATACTATGTCAAAGTGCATTATATACACCATATAAAAGTGATTTCGTGTATAATAACAAAGGAGTCTCAATGGAATGTAAATTGAGATGAAATATCTCATAAAGACCGTATCCTTAGGTTAAGGATAAATCAATGACATAATTATGTGTGAAAAATATAAATACACTCAATATTATTGGATACTCACTATAAAACAATCAAAGTACATTCACACATATTCTTGAAAAAACAACACCAATGAATTAGATGTTTAACTCAATAAATGGAGATTGAGTAAAAATTACTCTTATGAAGTTCATATCAATGACTTGAGTATTTATAAATGGGGTTATTATGTGTATCAAAAGTATATCCACGGAAATGGGAGTGGAAATTATGACATAAGAAATTAAATAGTGATTCCACACATAATCTTGGAGTTAAATAATCAATTAAGTATGCGTAAATCCGAATGAGTGGAAATTGAAATTTCAAATTTCCTTATTAATTTGGTAACTTAAGAAACATACACCCATGAAAGAAGGAACATAAAATGATGATGTAAATATCTATAAATTAAAGTATATTACACAATGAATATAATCAGGGGTAGTACACACACCACATGCAATAAATAAGTGTTGAACAATGGAAATCTCACGGAATTAAAAGTGAGAAAAGTAACCCCTTACTTTGTACTTTTTCCTTGTTCGAGGGTAGATGAACCTACTGTATAATGGTGAAATAATTTTTATTGAATTATACAAGAATCATATACATTAATAGGATATAATATATGATCTTTTAAGATTGATTTGTTAATAATATCTTAGTATTCTCGTCGTTTCAGGTGTTAATGGATTCATTTTCCTTTATATTATTTTTTTTGTGAGAAATATTTTTTATGGATGGGATGTATCTTATTCATATACAGACTGATATTATGTCTTTAAAAATTATTGTTAACAACCAAATAAAAATTATTCTTGAATAGATACATTGGGGAATGAATCTCATCGCGTTCGTGGAGACGGTAGTCCGTACGTACGCACGAGCGACAATATCATTCTTTTGATATTAAAATAATAAATAATTGGATGGTATATCTTATATATATAGAATAATTATAATATTATATTTATTATTTATATGAATTACGCATCATTATTATACCCATCCAAATAATAATATATTCAATAACAATTACACCATGACGTGGAGACGGTAGGCTATACGTACGCATGTATGGTGACGAGTCATTCAAGGGATATATAGAATACTAAATATGGTTTTACCATATTTATAATAACATAACAGTATATATAAGATACTAGATTAATAATTTTAGAATGGAAATAACAAATAAAGAATAAGTGGAAGAAGAAAGTATCTTGAAAGAGGGTGGTGAAATCATTACCTCTTTTTCGGGTTCATCCTTTTGATTTGATCAAAAGGGATCCTTAAGTTGGCTTTCTGACCAAAGTAGGGGATATAGGATAAAGTGAGGGAAGTTTATAGGAAATTTGGGCCAGGTTGGATGATCCAAATGGCATTGACGGTGTGAATTAGAGAGAAGGGAGAGTTCCCTTTTATAAGGGGGTGAGGAGCACCTTAGGAAACGATAGAAATATTATTTTATAATAAATTCATATTCGGTTTCTAATGTCTCCAAACTGATTTATTTCAAGGATAAGGTGTATATGGGTAGATAAAAACTCAACCAATAGGTTTTAGACAGGTTTGGGTCACTTTATTAACCTTATCGTTTAGTTTTAACTCTTAGTTAATTAGTTTGACATTTTCCATGTCTCTTTGTATTTTTATATTATATGGTTAATAACATACTATAAACATCCAAGTGACCCCCAAGTGGTTAATAAATAATAAAAATATCATTATATAAGTAATTTGGATGATCCTTAGATTTTTAGGAATATTATATCAATTTATAATATAATATTTGTTTTAAAAACTCTTTTATGTCAAATTTGACACTATTTAATAATTAATTTTTGTTAAAATCATAAAAACTTTATTAATTATAACAAAATTAATTTAAATAATAATAAATTGTCATATTAACCAATAAAAGTTTTTGGATGTCATCAAATATTTTAAATTATATTTATTTTAACATTTATAATACTAATTATTTGATTCTTTCATTAATAATGAAAATACTTCATCATTATTTTGTCAAAAATAAATTTATTTATTAAATGTATAAAAATTATAAAAAAATACCATTATGTAGGAAGTATTTTTATATTTATAATGAATATTTATAGTCGAAAATATAACATATATAACCCTAGGTAAAAATTGTTTTTCTAAAAGATATATGCTTTTGTCATTTTTGTATTTTATTTTACATTATTAATATAAAGTGTCATTATCACTTACAAGTGGATCCATGGGGTCCAAAAATAGACCCAAAGATTCCCATGGTCAGACATGTATCAACCAATAGAGTTAGGACACTTTTAGGGTAATTTATTATTATTATAATATTATTTTTTTACCCTTATTTACCGGATTAACCCTTTAACTGTGGTAAATAAAATATTTACCGAAGTAATTATTCAAAATGTATAAAAATAAAATTTACCTATATACACAATTTGGACCTCCTTATTATAGATATAAATTCCATTTTACTAAATTCAAAACCCTGAAGTGGAAGAAATTAATTTAAAATTACTTCCCGTTGTGAAAACAAAAAGTGTGTTTTTAAGAAATAATAACTATCAAAAGATTAGCACTTACTTATGTCTAGTTTAAATGTGAAATTATGTCCAATAACCAAAATTATATTAAATGGTAAAAATATATTCTAAATATACTTTAAAACCACTCAAATTCATAATTTATCATTATTAATTATTTTGATTAAAAAGGTTGTTTTTAATTAAAATTTAGTAATTTTCACTATTTATCAAAATATGAAAGTTATCTAAAAAGTACCAAAAATTCACCCTAAGCTAATTTAGATATTATAAATCCAAAAATGAAGTCCATTTTGAAATATAAAATGTATAAAATTTTAGAAAGTGGGTCTTACTATTCATAATGGCTAGTTTGATTGGTTGTGGTGTGTTAGAATCTCGAAGTTGTGTACAATGCAAGCTATTTATTTATTCAAAGGGAAAAGTACCATGGACTCTTAGGGTGTTACATTCTCCCCTCCTTCAATAAATTTAATCCTAGAAATTTTCAAAATTGGGCTTGTGAATATAATGGAAAGTCTCGCATTAGAAAAAGAGTCAATAAAACTATTACTTTAAAAGAAAGAAAGAGAAGTCCAAAGGACATCCAAGATAACCCATACATGGATTCCATGTAGGAAAACATGGATATGTAAGATAAACTAAGTGTCATGTTCGGATGGAGAGGGATTGAAAACATGATCAGGAGAAAGTTAACAACAAGAAAACCACAAACTTGTGATGGGACAAATGGTCATTAGTCCCCCAGTAGGAAAAGTAAACAGACAACATTTTTTTGTTTTAAGTTAAATTACATAAAGTTGAGGAATTAATTTATGAGATTGAATATGAACATAAATATATATACTTAATTTTTTATGAAGAGTTTCATTTTTTAATAAATTTCTACCACTAACTCATTTTTTACGATGCGTATTCAAGAATACTTGGTCACACTGGAAGATCTAGAATAAACTTCTATATAATCACATGATCCACGTAGGATAAACTATATATTTACATTGTCTTTAGAGATTAATCAAAACCAAAATGTTTAGTATAAGATCTAATGATCCCACAAAAGTATATTCTATTAGAGAAAGAAACACTAATCTTAATTTCAAAAATTAAAAAAACAATACCCCAAAGATAAATAAATACCATTCAATAAACAATTGTCATTAAAATCAATAAATATATTAAAAATAATATTGAAACCCAAAACATAGAATAATTTGGTTACGTAGTCTTCCACGTTAAATTTTATCTCCAAATGACATCAATGACTCTTAAAGTCACATACTTAAAAGTAATTAACCTAATCACATATTCTCTATTATAGGTGAATTATTTCCATAAATAACCCAAATCACTATAAATCCACAATGAAAACATAGATAAAAATACACCATTACTCCTCAAACTAAATCCCATAGTATTCTATTTTCCATGGGCATATAGTGTTCCCAACAAAGTGAAAATCTTCTAAAATAAAATTTATCACTTAATCACCAAATCATTTTCCTATACTAAGGATATTCATTTGATAAGACATAAGATCCCAAATAAAATTTTTATTGATCAATCAAATCATTTAACTAAAAATAATTAGTCACAGTAACCAGGGACTTCAGGTAGTCCGGTGGTAGGCAAAAAATCCCAATCGCACATTGGATGTGGGTTTGATTCCCCCAGCTTTATCTGACGCGGTGGTTTGTCACACGGTCTACGTGTTTTCCTTTTTCTAAAACGATATTTTATAAAATTACCAAAATGAGATAAATTACTCAAAATAACCATAACATATTTAACCACAAATTTTATCTCATACCTTGCATTTTCATTCCAAATTATAATAACTTGTAATTTCCTCGAATTCAAGGATCATATAAAACCAAATTCTTATTTATAACTTTATCCACAAGGGAAAATATAATTCATCCTCAAATATCAATTTCACATGATAAATTTTAGGCTTACGCATATAATAGAAAATTCACTGAATGTAATCTAAAAAACAAAGAGAACTAATACCTTTAAACATTTTTCCAGACATTTATTTCCATATGTGTTCTTCCTTGACCAAGAGGTTATCCTATATAATTGGGTATTGACTTGGGCGATGCCAAGGTCCCATAAATTTAAAACAAATGACTGTAATTGGTATCTCAAGATAATTTTTTTTCTTCCATAGTACTCATCATTTTTCTTCAGCAATTATTTACTTTATACCCTTCATTCCCACACATAAAGAATTTCTTTGTTCTATTGAGACACTTTCCTGGGTGTCTCCTTCCACATTTCTTTCATGACAGAAATTGGGATTTCTTCTCTCCATGGTCTCCATAGTTGGAGCTCTTATCATTCAATGCTTTTCTCTTCTTTGTTGAGTCTGGGAGTTGGTTAATATATATGTTGTTGATCATATTTTTGGTAAACTGATTTGGCATAAAGACAATATCTTTTATTCCTATCCACATTCCATTTCGTTTCTCATTTACACCATTGTTCACACCTTGTACATCATTCTCAATGTTACTATGACTTCCTTGGAATTCATCCATTGACTAAAACCAGAAAGCATTGTGTGAGTAATAGTAGTCATAAAATCATTTAGAGAATATCATGACACCATATTTTCAATTTGAAACGTGTTAAAATTTACCAAGGTCATTTATTCTCACCTTATATTAAAATACTAAAAATCAGTTTGTAAGTAAAATATAAGTTATTCTAAGCATATCCCCTAGGAGTGTCGTAACCAAGAGTGCAGCAAGGTCCATTTCCATGCACCAGTTCCCATTTGAGTCTAGCTCAAAGCAGTGTTTTCGGGTTTTACCCCTAGGTACATCTGTTCTCGAGCCACCTCTACCTGCTCGTTTCCAGACAAGGATGTATTGCTCGAAAAACTCACAAAATCATTACAATACCCAAATCCTAGGAAGTTCATCTATAGTAATCCTCAAATTCCACCTTAGGTCTATGTTCTCTAATAAGAGTTTATCTAAATCTAGTTTCCATAGTTTATAATAACCTTCTTCTGAAACCAATTTTAACGCATTCGCCCCAGAATACCAGAGTCAGTGCATTATTATGTATAATTGGCATGATCACTAAAGATCAAGTGTCGAACGAACTATTAGTTTAGTAGCCTTAGAAACACAAGATATATTCATAAGTCTTACATTACATCATAAAGTGGAAAAAACTACAACAACCTCTTGTATTAATATCCCCTCATATTATCCCTGCAAGTCATTAATAAAACACTTCTTCACATCCTAGGAAAAACAAAACATTGAAAGGGTTCAGCTCAGATGCTCAGTAAGGATAACAATATAGCGAAAAATTTTCTAAATAAACATTAACATTTAAGGAAATGAATGACTAAAACAAAAGCCTTTTAAACTTGAACTTCAGCATAATATGGAAAAGATAAAATGAAACAATTCCATTTACTTATTCACATGGATATTCTATTAGTCGAATAATTACATGCAATATCAATAACCACTTTCATAATAATGGAATGCATAATGCTAGACTATCATAACCACATAGTCAAGGCCTTGTGCCAAGACTACAAATAAGATTTTGTCAAGGCATTGTTCCAAGACACTTGTTTGTCTCATGAGACCTACTGATGCATCTAGGATCTGTAGCTATCTCAACACATCACTTACTAAGTTCAATGCATTCCCCATATAAAAAGGGTTAAACATAACATAAACATTTTTATTAAAACTAGCATACGAAATGTCAATACATTCTCCATAAACCATGAATGGTATAAAAATAACACATCTACAGTAAAACATAACTCATTCATTAAAATATGGAATATTCAACTGTAACAGATAAAACTAAATCGATAATAATGAAGAATATTGACACAGATGAAAATAATCATCAAAACTATTTCAGAGGAATACCGCATTTTTTTTAAAACATTTAAAAGTCACACTACTTTTCAAGAAGCCGTTTCAAAAATAGATTTTTGAATCAAAGTGTCCCATACCACTTTGAAACGTTTAAAAGGAATTTTAATTTTAAAACCTTAATGTCCATATGAATAAATCATTAAAATCATTTTTAAAACATGGACATTGATGAGAAAGATTTAGAATATTAAATCATTAAAACGTTTTAAAATGATATTTTAGTTAGAGTTCCTAACCAAATGAGAGAAACTTGAATACAAAAAATTTAGGTAATAAATTTTTTTAATATCATGAGAATAAATGGATTCATGATATACTATGTCAAATTACATTATATACACCATATAAAAGTGATTTGGTGTATAATAACAAAGAGTTCTCCATGGAATGTAAATTGAGATGAAATCTATCATAAATATTGTATCCTTAGGTTAAGGATAAATCAACTACATAATTATGTGTGAAATATATAAATAAAATAAATATTATTGTATATTCAGTGTAAAACAATCAAAGGACATTCACACATATTCTTGTAAAAACAACACCAATGAATTAGATGTTTAACTCCATAAATGGAGATTGAGTTAAAATTACTCTTATCAAGTTAATATCAATGACTTGAGAATTTATCAATGGAGTGATTTTGTGTACCAAAAGTATATCCACAGAAAGAAGAGTGGAACTTATGACATAACAAAATAAATAGTGTTTCCACACATAATCTTGGAGTAAAATAATCAATGAAGTAATCGTAAAGCCGAATGAGTGGAAATTGAAATTTCAAATTTCCTTAATGATTTGGTAACTTACGAAATAGACACCCATGAAAGAAGGATAACACAATGATGATGTAAATATCTATAAATTAAATTATATTACAAAATTAATAAAATCATGGGCAGTATACACACCACATGTAATAAATAAGTGGTGAACAATGGAAATATCATGGAATTAAAAGTGAGATAAGAAACCCCTTACTTTGTACATTTTCCTTGGTCGAGGGCAGGTTAACCTATTGTATAATGGTGAAATAATTTTTATTGAATTGTACAATAATAATATACATTAATGTGATATCATATATAATCTTTTAACATTGATTTTTTAATAATATCTTAGTATTATTGTCGTTTTCGGGTGTTAATGGAATCGTTTTCCATTATATTCTTTGTTTTGTGAGCCATATTTGTTAGGGATGGGATGTATCTTATTCATATACATAATTATATTAAGTCATTAAACATTATTTTTAACAATTAAATTAAAATTATTTTTGAATGGATACGATGTGGAATGAATCTCATCACGTTCGTGGAGATGGTAGTCCGTACGAACGCACGAGCGACAATATCATTATTTTGATGTCCAAATAATATATAATTGGGTGGTATATCATATATTCAGAATAATTATTATGTTATATTAATTATTTATATTAATTAAACTCCATTATTTTACCCATCCTAATAATAATATATTGAATAACAATTACACCACAATGTGGAGATGGTAGGCCGTACGTACGCACGTATGGTGACATGTCATTCAAAGGATGGATAAATATTGAATATGGTTATACCATATTTATAATAAAATCACAGTATATATAAGACACTGGAGTTATTATTATATAATTGAAATAACTAAGATATAAGAAGTGGAAGAAGAAAGGAACTTGAAAGAGGGTGGTGAAATCATTACCTCTTCTTCGGGTTCTTCATTTTCATTTGATCAAAAGGGATCTTTAAGTTGGATTTCTAACCCAATTGGGGCCTCTAGGATGAAGTGAGATAAGATTATAGGATATGTTGGTAGGGTTTGGCAAAGACAAATGGCTTTGAAGGTGTGAATTATAGAGAAGGGGGAGTTCCCTTTTATAAGATGGGTGAGGGGCACCATAGGAAAATATAGAAATATTATTTTATAATAAATTCATATTCAGTTTATAATGGCTCAAAACTGATTTATTTCAAGGAAATGGTGGAGATGGGTTGTAAACAACTCAACCAATAGGTTTTATACAGGTTTGTGTCACTTTATAAACCTTATCTTGTAGTTTTAACTCTTAGTTAATTAGTTTGACATTTACCATGTCTCTTTGTATATTTATATTATATGGTTAATAACTTACTATAAACTTTTGAGAGACCTCAAAGTGGTTCATTAATGATACACCTGTCATTATATATTCCATTTTGACAAACCTTAGATTTTTATAAATATTATATCAATTTATAATATAATATTTGTTTTAAAAACTCCTTTTTGTAAATTTTAACACTATTTAATAATTGATTTTTGTTAAAATCATAAAAAAATTATCAATTAAAAGAAAAATTAATTTAAGAAATCCTAACATGTCATATTAACCAATAAAAGTTTTTTATTTCATAAAAAGTTTCAAATTATATTTATTTTATCATTTATAATACTAATTATTTGATTCATTCATTAATAAGGAAAATACCGCATCATTATTGTGTCATAAATAAATTTAATTATTCAATGTCTAAAAATTATAAAAAAATCCAATTATGTAGGAAATAGTTTTAGATTTATTATGAATATTTTTATTCCAAAATAGAACATATATAACCCTATGTAAAAAATTATTTTCTAAAAGATATATGCTTTTGTCATTTTTGTATTTACTTTAACTTAATTAATATAAAGTGTCATTATCACTTACAAGTGGATCCATGGGGTCCCAAAATCGACCCAAAGATTCTCATGGTCGGAAATGTATCAACCAATAGGATTTTGACACGTTTTAGGGTAATTTATTATTATTATAATATTATTTTTTACCCTTATTTACCGGATTTACCCTTTAACCATGGTAAATAAAATATTTACCGAAGTAATTATTCAAAATGACTAAAAATAAAAGTTACTTATTTACATAAATTGGACCTCTTGATTCCAAATATGGAATACATTTTTCTAAATTCAAAACACAGAAGTGGCTGAAATCATTTTAAATTTATTTCTCTTTGTTAAAACAAAAAACATGTTTTTCAAAAATAATAACTATCAAAAGATTGACACTTCCTTATGTCGAGTTTAAGTGTTAAATTATGTCCAATGACCAAAATTGTATTAAATGGTAAAAATATATTCTAAATATACATTAAAACCACTCAAATTCATAATTTATCACTATTAATTATTTCTATTAAAAAATGTGTTTTTAATTAAAATTTAGTAATTTTCATTATTCATCAAAATATTAATGTTATCCAAAAAGTACCAAAAATTCACCCTAAGCTAATTTCGATATTCCAAATCCAAAAATTAAGTCCATTTTGAAATATTATATGTATAAAATTTCAAAAAGTGGGTATTACTATTCATAACGGCAAGTTTGATTGGTTGTGGTGTGTTAGAATCATGAAGTTGCATACAATACAAGCTATTGCATTATTCAAAGGGAAACGTACTATAGAAGCTTGGGGTGTTACAGATTTAATGTCAACCATATCATTAATATGATTTATTTAGAATATGAAATCATTATCACTCACCTCTCTTATATCAGGATTTGACATTGTTGATTCTAGAACGTAATATTTCAATTCACGGTGTAAAATAACTCGAAGGCATCTAAACCTCCCCTGTAAGTTACCTATAGTGGGGATATTTTAATTATCCAATATTGATCATATGGATAGTGTGGATCATAGTATTTTAATTTTATTCCACAATTCAAATATAAAATTATTAGTAAATTTCATGATTAATTTTTTTTAAATAATAAATTAATTGATTTTATTAAATCTCCCACTATTTTGTCATGTCCCAATATCCATCCCAATTGAAAATGGAATGTCTATTTTCTAGGAAATTATAGTTTCATGGATCCCTATCCCCCTTTAAAAAACCCCAACAAGGGTTGGTCAATCTATTTTAAAGGTATTTAGACAGGAAAGTCTTTTCCAACTGTGGGATTTCAACTCCTTGATCTGTTGAGTGGACTCCCCAATCCAGAAATCATGACATGGATGTTATCAACAATTGACTCCAAATTAAACCATTTATAGAAAGGGTAACTCTTATTATTGTAAAATGGTTAAGTCAACTCAAAACCCTCATAATAACTCCCCTTATAAAAGTATGTTTCCCAACAAGGGTTGGTCAAAAACCTAGTTATATTACGTTTTGTTCATAATCATGTAACAGAAGGATTAGTTTGACTTAATATTTGATTGATAGATTTTATTTTATAATGCATAATTTTTTTCTCTTTTTTATCCATTCCATGTATTGTTAATATTTAATTGGGTGTTTACATAATTAAATAACTATATTTGGATAAAATATTTCCACATAAACAATTTTAATTAAATTTATTTTTTTATATTTATTCATTTATGTGATTATGGTCTTAAATAAATAAATACAAGTTTAATGCATTAGATATAAAATAAATAATTAATTAAATGACCCAATAATGATCTTATATAATTTTTTAAAGGGAGAAATTTAAATCAACAAATGACCTAGGGAAAATAAATCGTTATCTCAGACATGGCATGAGATACAACATTCTAAATGTCCACCTTTGTGTCACCGGGTTGGAAACATTAGGGTTTTACCTTGAAACATATACAGGGGCCTTGGGATAATCCATTAATTAAAAATATTTATTACTCACACACAGGTAAGGGAAACCAAATGATTAGTCAAATGTAATTACATAAATGTCCCTGGACTTGCACGTCCTACATTATAATAGAGGAAGTGATGACTCCTAGACCATCTATTAATCTATTATTAAATAGATTGAAAACCATGAAATAAATTTAATTTAATATATTCAAAAATATAAATAGGTCTTGGTTAGGTTCATGATCAGTCATACATGCAATTTATATACAAAAAGTAAAGGGTTAGCATTCATTTCTTTATTTTTTCATTATTATTAAGATAACTTACATTTATTGATTAATTAATTAATTAGTTAATTCCCTTTCATCTTATTAATCATCCGAACTTAATTGGAGATACCAATAAATTTTGAATTCATGGGAAATAAATGATAGAAAAATTAATTAATCATTTATTATATTAAAATAATTTAGCATTTAAAATTTTTTAAACCCGTTATTAATATTTCAAACACACAATGGTGTGACGATCAATAAAATAAGGTTTTAATGAATCATTTTTTGAAATTTAATGTAATTTAAATATTTTTCATTAATTAGAGACTACATGGAATGTACATACATCTACATGACATATTCCTTAGTTTCCATATATCCAAGTCACATTCTTAGGGCTTGGTGGTGTTAAGTCGGCCAGACTACACATTTCTTAGATGCCAGCTACACAGCTTGTTTCCTTTTTCTGCATGCTTGGTTTTCCTAGCCAACATGTGCTGTGAAATAAAAGTACCACATGTTTTTAGTAGCTCAACACATGTATCTACAATAGACATGGGTATATGTCTTGTGCTCTGGACATAGGTCATGTATCCCAGCATTACTGACTAGTGATTTAGAACTTCCAGATGGAATCTCTAGTCGTTTTTCATTTGTTGACAAATCTATGAGAAAATGAAACATTGAACGAACATGATTAATATGTTGAAAAATTTTTAATTAAAATAAAATTATAAAAAATAACATGAAATGAAAATATAACCAGGATTTCACATAGATCATGAATTAAATAAATAAGTATAAATTTCAACATGACCCCTCGGATATAACTTATTGGTTATAGGTTTAGGGGATGAGTTTCATTAGAGGGAGATATAATAAAATTTATTTTAATAGTAATTGCCGGATACCAAGAGCGAGGATCTTGCACATACATTTTTTATTAATTTATTTAATATCTAAAGAAATAAATACTAGGGCATAGAAACGTTCTTTGATGATTATTAGTGGTCATATGAAATGGCTCTTCTGGATTTCCTTCATTGCGCTTGTGAGGATCCAAGTGTAGAATCCATCTAGCGGTGATGCACATGTTCACCAATAATCTTTGAGAAATGTCACTCATTCTACAGTTACTACCACGGTGAATCTAATGTCTTCTGTTGTTTGTTCTTGATCACATTTTCTTTTATATTGATGAAATTTTCATTCAATACAAGGAGAGAGGAGGATGAATCGAGAGATATTTCATTTTGAGAAACAATCTCTATTCCCAAACATGGAATTCATTTTGAATTGTTTACACAATAGACATAGTCATCAATTAACTGAGCTAGGATTTCAGTTACAAACTTTTTTTCATAACAACCATTAAATTTAATTAAAACCATTAATGAAATCTCATGAAACATAATAATAATAATAATAATTTTTTCACTAACTTGGTCAAAATGGATAAATTATATTTACTGGTTCATAAATAAATATTTTATCACCAAAAATGATCTTTATTAGTTTTAACTCCTCGTACATTTACTGAACAACTGAGTAAATATTTTATACTCATAAATAAATATTTTATTCCCAATCTAGTATATAAATATTTATTAAGTATTAAATTAAATTAACTAATATATTTTATTCAAAATACATTGAATAAATATTTATTTAATTTATGAGATTAATATAACTTAAATAAAATTATTCCTCAGTCACGAGAATAATAATTATTCCTCTAATTAAATTCAAATATAATTTAGTTGGGAATATCTGAAACACATATTGTGTGACCCTCAAGGATTCTTTCTCATTGGAATTAGGTAGGGTCTCCTAAAATCCCAGATTACAATCTAGAAATGGGGGGAAGAACCCAAGAAAAATAACATAAAGTAACAATGAAGACAACCATAGACGAATGCTAACTGTTTAATATAATCTATATATCATAATATCTCTTCTTGTAGGTTTCATGAATGTTTCATTAACCTATATACTCGATGCAATATACCTTAACTATCCAAAATAAACTCATCCATACACCATGTCCATGGAATTTAGGGTGACAATTGTATTTTAATCAAAGGGTCAGGATATAAACATCTATAATGATGGAATGGGAAAATCCTTCCTTGACTTATCCATTGATAACCTGTCATTCATGACACACACAAAATAGCATACATTCCCCTAATATGTGGAGTAATTTTTTTCATCATCAAATCTTGGTGTGTGAGTCAGACATCCATAAATTATAATCTTAATGTCTATGGACCATTACACATTATCACAAATAAGAAACTTCTATAACACCAAAATATATGGAATTCTTATTGGCGGGGTTGTTCTCACAATCTCCCATATTGATATTACCAACTACGAACTTCCTGAGAAGAAGGATCCTCTGTATATGAGTAATTTTACCTGGAGATCTATATATTATGTATCCCATCATAGAATGTTATCTTACCATAGAACTATATTAATAATTTTTCTATAGAAATTCATTGTTCTCATCATAGTGAGGAACTGCTTTGACATAATCAATGTGACAAATAATCTAGTATATTATTACATTAAACTCATGAATAATAATGAGATATATGTAACAAGATGTTTAATATAATATTTAATAAATCAAATATTCATATAATCAATGTACAAACTGTTGGATCTAGAAAACCAACTCTAACACCATTTACATTGGGATATATCATGACCTCCATCAAACACATATTTTTCTATACTTGTATCTACCAGTTAAATCTCATGTATCAAACATTACCTTATGTTTCCACTTTCCAGGCTGTCTAGTGACCATGAGATATATAGTATTGTATCCCCTTATAGCTAATTAATACAATATCGACTCTCTTATTATAGACTATCCCAGTCGATGAATACTTCATATGCCATTCTCATTCATGGATTATCGCATCACATTCCCAACATATGAGTATATAAGTACATTATATAAAATATCCATGTTTTTAAGCACACTCCCCATTATTTATTAATTAAGGGATAAGATGTCAAACTCATCATATGATAGGTAAAATCCCATCTCATTTTGCTCTAACCAATGACATGATCAGAAACATACTCAACCAACCCATGATTAGCTCTTCCACAATGGATTGTTTACGAAATGAATTAATGTATGAACGTTTTCCTACTAGGTATTTCAATAAAATAGATATAGGGGACTCTTTTATGATCCATGAACCCCTAATAATCTAAAGATATAGTTTATTACACTCCATGTGGTATACTCAGGGGTATCCCAGTGTATAAAAATATTTTTATTCCTCATGAGAATATTTTATATCTCATACAACAATACCTCTACTATTAACCTTAATAGTTTTTCAGGAAATATCATACATTATTATGAACATAAATTGAGAATAACTGAAATTCATACCTTGAGTGTTCAATTACCATTAAATTTTAAAAAATATATATCTACAAACAAATTTATAAATCTAAAATGAAATAATGATAAAATTGATATTTCCTAGTAAATAATATATTTTATATTCATAAAATTAATTTCAGAATGCTTACAAAACCATGTATAGGAACATTACTATCATATCAGATGTAATAGACCCCTAGAACATCCTTATGTTTAGTTCAATTTATGGGGGTTTTTTAATTTATTACATATAATTATAATTCCGAAAATGTCTCTATATCAGTATCCTATAAAACCCATATAATAAAAACTTTAGTAAGTAACATATATGAACAAATATTGTTTGAATAATCGTGAGATTTATGAAGAAGATTTCCAAGGTTTAATTCCTTTAATATATTCAAAATTCATAAGTCCACAATATACAATGTTGTGACGTCAAAAAATCTTGTATACATAAAACACCACTATGTTTAACATCATCATCAATTAAAAAATTCCATCAATAATTTTCATAATGATACATTTATATTTCATGTTACTATTTACATTATTATTTTCCATGACATCCTAAAACAACTTTTGATAAAGTGAAACTCACTTATATTGTGTTAAGTAAATGTAACTATTTACATTAACTTTCCAACCATAACCTAAAAATAATTTAGGATGTCGAGTGAAAATAAATTATTACTTTTACTAGAACAGTCAATTTAGGAAATTGTGACATTAATTATTCATGGTAAATATATGTAACCTTTACATATTTATTTGACATTATATTCCCAAAAATCATTACAATATTAAGAGAACCCAATATTAAATTTTTGATAGGAAAACCTTTTATCTTATATTATTGAACTTCTATATATTACAAATTGCCCTCATTAGACTCTTAGACATTATATTCTATTCACAATATCTTCCTAAAACACACACACTCCTTTTTCATTACGAAATGACTAAATTATACTTCTAGTAATATTATTTATCAAATAAGTTATTTATCCATATCATATATGGTATTATACAAACATGGAGAAATTTGTTCTAAATAGAATACATTATTAATATATACCATTAATAGGTGTGGAGAAATCTTTCACCCATATTTTAATAAACATTTGGACAAATAATTTATCCATGATAAAAAATATTCTTGTCTCTATTTTCAAATTTTTGTATAATTTGATGAATCATTAACCACATTTATTAAATTACTCATTTCATTTTTTATAAAAAATATTTATTAATAAAAAATTTCTATTATGGCATAAAATAAATGAGTTGAAGATATATATTCTTTATTTATGTCTAGTGTAGTCTGCTTTGTTATTTTTGATTAAAATATTTGATGTAATTAATATTTTTCCCATCCCTCAAGTGAAAAATTAATTATATATCTATAATTAAATTATTCATAACACTTTTATATAATTATAACATTTTCAAACTATATATTTTGTATCATATATCCAAAAAGATTAAATAATTAGATTCTATAACACTAGTACTTGTGGTGGGAAATCAATTCATTTTCAAACTAATTCTTATATATTGAATAATTATATACAATGGAATCATTACTCCTTCTAGATAATACACTTAGGTTTCAATAATCTCATCTTGGAACACAAAAAAATATTTTTGGAATATCCAACTCAATTTTGAACTATTACCACATGGTATTATCCAAATAGAACCATATATAACATGTCATTTTCTATTAGGGCTTGGGATGATCACTTCATACTGGTTGAGTTTTATTATAATAATATATACCAATCTATGATCAGAATGGCTCATTTTGAGTCCTTTCATGGTCAGCCTTGTAAATATCTATTTTTTCGGTGATTGGGGAATGTTCTTTAGTTGGACCATGTATAGTCCATGAGACGACATCAAATATTAAGTTAATTAAATAGAGAATATTGGTGTAACAAAGTTGATATAAGTCTAATGTTGATTATAATTGTAAACCATTGGAATTTTTATTTGATGACTAGGTGTTCTTGAATTTTTCACGCTAGTTGGTTCATTGATGGCGTCAGAATAAAGGGATACTTTCTCCTCATTTTGTGGCATATTTCTATATTGTGAAGAATGTGGGGAATGTTGCATAGTATTTATAACTTACATCCCTGCTGATGTTGATACATAATTTATTGTATGTATTGTAACTAATAAGGTTCTTATCTAATCTATCTAAGGTTTTGAGTTTGTATAATCTAGATACAGAACATGATTTGTCTTTGATTGATTGTCTAGTCAGGATAGTTGATTATGCGACCATGGTACATAAAGTGAAGTTGATACCTTTGGTTTTGGTGATATGGAAACATGGGTCAAATAATCAGGATACATGGGAACACAAGGCACTAATGAGAGAGTATTGACCTCATCCTTTTGGTATGGAATATTTTTAATAGTCATTCTGGGGATAAATCTTTTTTTGGGTGGGGGGATTGTAACATCTTGTTTCTAATCTAACAGGTATTCCTTTTAACCTTGTCATATTTTTTTCTATTAATTGAATTGGTCGGGTTTATAATGAATTGTACAATACATATAAAGGTAAAGATATAGATTTTTCTGACTCTCAGCTTTAACCAGCATTTTTTGTAGGCAATCGGAGGGTTACACACCATGTAACTAGGTGAAAAATGTGTAATAGTATCCAGATGCATATAGTGATAAGGTGTATATCATGAGAGGATTCACACCATGTAAGGTTACACAATTTTATGATCCTTTAAAATTAATTTTTAATTTAATGAATGTTTTTTCATGTTAAATGAAGTATTTTATCAACGGCTCTAAAACATAATTATTTCAGGACATGTTGTGGGATTACACATCATGTAACACCCCAACTGTAGTTTTTAAATAGGTAGCACACCTGAGATCCTCATCTAACCACCTCTATATTTTTTTCTCTTATCCCAAAGCCTTCCAAAGGTGAACCTAGTGCCCTCCAAACCTTCTAGGTCCCTTAGTTTATTGTTCTCTTGTCATTGTGTTTGTGGTGTGATCATCGGGTAATCATTGTCTCTCATTATTCATCATTCTCTCTTTCTCCTACTTTGGGATTTCAAAATATCATCTTGAAATTAAAATATCTATGCTATATGATTTTGGATATTGATTTTAATTTGATTTTCTAGGTCTTCATCACCTTTATTCAAGTTTGTGGGTTCTATTGTGAGTGTGAGTTTCGGGAAAAAGAAGGCGATTCGATCCCATTTGGAAAAATTGATTGACCATAAATTTCTTTGGTTTATTTAAATTGTTTTTTTAAATTATATTTTTCATAATTTAATTAATTTGTTTTTATGAAACAAAATTCTATTGAATTAGGATATTTTTAAAGGTTTTGGCATGAAAATTGGGACCCCCCATTTCATTCAAAATGGGGAGAATTTTTTTAAGTTGGTTGATTTAAATTGTTTAATATAAATAATCAATTTGATTCTATCTATTTGAATCAAATTGTTGAATTTAAATATGGAAGTGGATTTTTATATTTATGTAATTAGTTTAGAATTGATTTAAAACTTTTTAAAACGACTTAAAAGGTTTTGATAGAAACCAGGGGGTTTAATGTTGTTAAAGAGGCATGTTTTTTATTAAAAAATTTTTCTATTTTAAATGGAAAAGGGGAATTTGAAATGGGGAATGTGAATTAATTTTATTTTAAGAAGTCTTAAAATAAATTTCCCATCATTGATTATTTAAGAGAATATTAATAACCTAGGTAGTTTTTTAGTTATTTAGAAAAAACATATTCTTAAAAAACATTCTAAAACATAAAGGCCAATTGTCACATCCTCAATGGGATCATGATGAATTATATTTGGCCAGTGTAAAAGGGACATGTGTATACACCTATTTTCATGACCCCTTAGAGTGTGAGGACTCCAATTTCCTGGAACATTGGTACCTATTTTGAATATGAACACATTGATCTCTATTTTATCTCTGCGATATAAATATATTCCCATGATGTTGATCTTCCTATCAGGCCTTTTGGATTTATATAATTTTTTAATATAAACATTATATTTAATCAATTATTTTTGAAATATTCCATCACTTGTAAAGAACTTTTTTAATTATTTTCCATCATTTTTACTATATAATTTTATTTTTTATATGTTTATAGAAATAAAAACCCTATCTATTTTAATATTTAAAGCATTCCTATAGTTAATATGTTATTCGTATCTATTATGAAATATGTGGTGATATCCTAATAGTATTTTTAGATAATAACCTATTTGTTTCCTAGGGTGTTTTTAGATTATCTCTTTCCAGATTCGAACAAGGGGAAAGGATCTATTAAAGGTGGATTAAATTGTTGAACCTTAGACATGGTGATTTTTGTCCTCAGGGACTTGGAATGTTTCCCTTTTTTTGAAATGGGTTATTGTAAATTGTGAGTTAATTCATTGTTGAGTTCTGATACAATTTCCCAGTGGATTTTATTTTTTATGAATATGGAAATTTTTTTCTTGATTCCACCTTGTTTTGTGGAAAATTCATTACCACTTGCATATTATATGATGCCAGGTACGATTCATAGACTTGTGGGTATCAAGAACTCTATTCAAGTTATGTCATGTCTGGAAAGGTAATCGGGTTACCAGGGTACCCATGTTGGTTCATGAAAAATCTAACTTAGGTTACGCTAAAAAATTCCACCCAACCCGGTCAGCCACATACCTGAAGGGCATTCCAAATCCCCATGGGCTAGTGACAATCACTCTAGCATCAAAAAATAAACCAAACAGAATGATTTCACCCATCATGTATGAATTCATAGAATATATATACACATAGAAAAGAAATAGATAGTGAATATCTAATAAATATAGGCCATTACTATAATAAGACAGTGGGAACAAAACAATTTTAAAAGTAGCTGAAACTATAAAAGAAAATTCCCACTAAATACCCAAATGAAACAACTACTATAGGATATGTCACGGATGAAATCCCACTATCACACCAATAACTACCCATACCAGATAACAAGAAACCATATTTCCTCACTCTGGATCATTGACATTCCCTACAATAAAATATTTACATAGGTCTGCGCATCACTGAAGAGATTTGTAGGGTGTGAGAAACCCGGCTCAATAATATTTGATCTGGGGCTCCATAAAAATTATTTATATAATAATTCATGTGAGCTCATTTATAAATAAATCATGGAATGATATGTAGAAAAGGATTTTTATAAAAAAAATGGTAAACAATTCCATTTTTCATAGTTCTAAAATAAAATGGGTGTGTCAATATCAAAACACATTTTATATATCTTGTGCATATTAGTGCTAAACAAAAAATCCAATAAAATTGTAATATAAGAATATGTATCTACTCTATGGATCATAATAGTTCAGGATTAAAGACTAATGAAACCAAAATCAATCATGGGAACAGTCTACTTCCTAGAACACAGCCCTGTATAGAATATGAATAGTCGATGAATAACACCCCCTAATGTCAATATTAGTCCCCAATAACTATAACCCTATGAATAGAAGGAAATAAAAATAAGAAAAAACATGATAATCACAAATTAATTGATGAATTATTAATGCTAGACTATCCACCTAATAACCCAAGGTAACTCATATTCTTTTTTTTATAATACATTTCAATTCTTCGAAAACCATTTCAAAACCATTTCACAAATCAATTTAAATTCATTGAAAATACCACTTCTCTTTCCATCCATAAACTACTACGGAAACCCAATAATTATTTAAAAAAACATTCAACACACATAATAAAATCATGCCAATTCAATGTATAAATCTATTTTTTATGCAAGAAAATGAGGTTCATCAACATATTATTGAGACGGAACTACCTACCTCAAATCTCGAGCCGCACATGCCCACAATGGGATCCACCAATAATAAAATCCCAGTAATGAAAATTAGGTCACTAAAATGAATCCCACATCATAATATTTATCCAATTTATAAAACAAGGGGTGAATAGAAAGGAGGAATTACCCATAAATTGAAAATGAACATCGACTTCACCATGATCAACAATGGAATGGCCCCCAAAATGGGATCACAAAATATATCATAAAAAAGTCATGAAGAAGAATCAAATTAAAAAAATATATTTGATTACACAAACCAAGGGTGCTACCACGACCAATTGAAACCAAGAAGCGGAATGGTCTATTACCTAGAGAGATACACCACAATAAAAACAAAGAATGAATGATGATCTGATTGACCTACAATGAGGAGAGTCTCCCAAAATAACAAGGGAACATCCCTAGGTCAAGGGAAAGAGAGGACTAGGTAAAAGACCAAAAAGAAGTAGTTGAATATATTTTTGAAGATTCTATGAAGGCTATTACAAAGCGTGTGACATGGTTAAATGATGTGTAACAAATAAGGACCCACATACACCAGAAAACATGTTGCCTTAGCTTAAAACCATGTCCTATTATTAAATAACAATGTGTATGGTAGGTTCACTTCATTTAATCTTACAATTTGTCAAGTCTTTCTAGACATGCATCAAACGACTCTTATATTACATGTAACTAGGTTACATGATATGTAAGAGTCGTTGGATGCATGTCATAAAAGAATTCATGTAGTGAAAGGTAACACAATGTGATGATACCATACAAGTAATGAATTAATAATTAGTTAGGTTTTTATGTTGAGGATATGGGTTTTTCAGTGTATGTGGGACCATGGTGGTTACACATCCTGTAAAATCCCACATACATTTTTTAAAATAGGTGTGTATATAATTTTTTTATTTCTTTCTATAGTTCTACTAATCTCTCGGCACAGTGAAGTTAATATTTAATTTTGGGAGATTCCCCACCTTCTAGCCTGACCTAATTGACAATCGATATCCATTGTCGTTGTGGTGAATCTCTTCGGGTAAATGACCTCTTCTGATTCTTCATATCCATTGATCATGGTTTCACCCTTGGGTTTTGTAATAATATATATTGGTCTAAGTTTTTGTTTTATCGTGTCTTATTCTATATCATTTGTGTGATCCCATTATAGAGGATATTCCTTCGTTGGTATTCGTGTAGTGGGAATTCATTCTTGAGGTATGTGATTTTCCTCCTTTAATTCGACTACATGATTTCTAAATTGGATCAACCTTGTGATGTTGGTTAGATTATAGGGCCTTAATTTCCTTCATTGGTCTTTCGATGTTGGTTGGTCACATTGTGGGCATGTGGGACTTGAGTTTTGATGTAAATGGTTTGGTTTATAACCTATGTTGATCAACCCCATTATTCTTGTTTTAAAAAATGATTTATAAATGGATGTGGAATTATTTTTTTCTATGTTTTGAAAATAAATTTTGAGTAAAATGGTTTTTCCCAAGTTATAGATGAATGGATAGAAAAGTGGTATTTTCAAAGCATTGAAATGAATTTTTGAAATGGTTTTAAAATGTTTTTCAAATCATTTAAATGAATTGTGAAAAAAAGAAAATGGGTTAATGTGGGTACACGGGTTGACGGTTTAGCTTGAGTCTATTGTTTTTTTTTTGTTATTATTGGGAGGTTTGATCATGGGGATTTACTCTATTTCCTAGGCTTAATGTTCTTAGGGACTGATATTGGAATTGTTGGGGGGTTTACTTAGTGAGTATCCCTCTGATTCCTAGGACTTTGTTTTAGGAACAAGATTGTGACCTGGTTGATTTTTGTATGAGTAGTCTGCTAGATTTAGATATTTTAATCCTTCATGTTGATACATGTACTTATATTATATTTTTCTTGGATTTTTTTTATAACATATATTCTTGAGATATGAAATATGTTATTTGAAATTTATATACCTGTTTTTATTTTTGAACTGTGAAAAAATGGAAATTTTTTCCATTTTTTGTAAAAACCTTCTTTATTTATTATCATTCCATGAATTATTTAAAAACAGGTATACATGAATTTTTATAAAAATAATTTTTATAGAAAACCTGGGTGGGACCCTATTAAGAATGTTACCTCACACCCTGTACACCTATTCATTGGTCCTTATGCCATTGTATGTCTTCCATTGTAGGGAAAGGCAAGGTTCTTTAGTGAGTTATCAGGGATTCAAGTTAGATGCATTGGGTAGATGGTGGTGAGATGGTGGGTGTTTTCCCATGATTTTTTATAGTGTACCTATTTCATTTGGGTATTTTTCATTTTGAAAAGTCATTTGGAGTTTTAGGTACTTTTACTGTCATTTTTTATATTCTCATGTTTTGTGGAAAATATTTGTTAGGATTCTGCAACCTCTTTATTTTCTATTTTTATATAAACGTCATGCATTTGTCTAATTTGGGTAAAATCGTTCCCTCTAGTTTTTTTCGATGCTCGGGTTCCTATTTCCAGCCTATGGGGATCAGGAATTCCATTTAGGTATGTGGTAGATCGGGTTGGGTTTTGGTTTTGAGGGTATCCTGGGTTGGATTGTTAAAAATGGATATTGATGGCATAGGTTTCCCCCATGTGTTCTTGTCATGAGACTTCTGTTAGACCAGAGGTAGGATTGTTGTGACTTGAGCGGCATGTTATGATAAGTGTATGACTAGCTCTTATTGCGAAAAAAAATCAGGCTGCCATGAGATGTTGGGATGTGTGTCTCTAGTTTTGGGTTTTTTTAATATCTATTTATACTTATGGTTTTTCTATTTCAAAATGAGATTTAATATTTTGTTTGATCATTCCATCTATTTTGATGTGAAACAATATGCCTCTAACATGTCTTACACTAGTTCCTTCAGAAGGTGTAGGTGATGCCCTACAAGGGAATCCACTAGTCAATCAGAATCTTATTGAGATTATTATATGGGTATTTCATGTTATTGATAAAGATGTTACATGAGTTTAGAATGGTGTTATTGAGGTACAACATAGATTTGAATGTGAGAGATATTGATTTTCAAAATTCTTGCAGGAGAAGATATTGTCCTTTAAAGGAACAAGTGAACAAAAAGAGGAAGAGATATGTCTATAATGGATCGATCAAATATTTTAATTCTTGGAGGCACATTAGAATATCAATATGAAGTGTGAAAAATTCAAGCTCAAGTGTTTTTGTAATCAATGGTGGGATTCTATGGTCCAAGAAGACAGACACGCGGACTTGAGTTTGATGGGTTTCAAAACCTTGTTCTTCCTGCAATTTATCCTAGAGTACATGATGTTAGATAAATCTCTAGAGTTATTTTCCTTGAATTAGAGACAACATTCATTCTCAAAGTACATGAATATATTTAGGGATCTTGTATGTTTTTCTCTAGATGTGGTGATGAATGACCTCTTGATGGCACTGAAATACCTATAGGGTTTGCGAATAGTTATCCGATCACATGTGATTATATTAAAGCTTTCAACCTTTGTAGATAATGTAGATAGATATGTTATAGATGAGATGGATATGGTTGGAATGGTTGGTTTTTTCACCGCTTATATTCCATCTAGTGGAATCTTCAGTGGCTCCCAATTGAAGAAGAGAAAGTGGAAGTATCATCATGTGAGTGGTGGAGGGGGGTCTCAATAGTGGTCCTCTTCTTCAATGTCTGCCACATCTAGAAGTATGCCTTGAAGTTTCTATTAGTGCAACATGTTGTACATAGTTGATGAAATTAACTGATTACCAGGAAGACATTAAATATTTGTGGACACGTTATAAATTTATGGTTCTTATCTCAGGATATAAATACAATTTGTTACAGTTAGGGTTCATTATATCCAAAGTCTACTATGGTGTAGTCAGAAGCTTCAAAGACTACAGGGATCTATCCATAGGCTTTCAGATTGAAACATATTAAAGAAGTAGATAAGTGTCCAATGGAAGTTGATGCAGGTCAGGCGATAGTGAGAGGTGTTATCCTTATTGTATCATCAATATCGATTTATTTTTTTGAAAATTGTACCTCCCACTCATTTATATCTTCAAGTTTTGTTGACATACATAAAATTCAAATGTAACTTATATCATTTTCAATGGAATTAGAGTAGCCTCTTTGAAATAGGAGATAGCATGGATTTTAGTGGCCTTCTTCTTCATTCACAATAGCTGATAAATTATTTGTATGGGGTTTTCTCATTCTTGATCTATATCTATTTGACATCACCCCTGGTATGGATTGGTTTTTCTCTTAAAGAGATAAGGTTTATTTTTATCATCAGCATGTCCCATTTATTTCTGCCGATGGGAGCTATCATGTTTTTCTGGGGGATTGGGAACCGAGATCTTTTCATATAGGGCCTTCCCACCTAGATCTCAATATTTGGTTATCGATTGTTACATTTGATCCTAATGATAGTTCCCCTACTATTGATCTTCTTGTTGTTGTTAAAGCCTTTCCTGAATTATTCCTAAATGTTTTCTCTGGAATCCCCCTAAAGAGATAGGTAGTGTTACTATTTTCCTGTTGTTAAGTACACATATGATGTCCATACCCTCTTATCTTATGGCACCATCAGATCTGAAAGAGCTCATGATTTAGTTTGATGACCTGTTGAAAAAATCTTTTGTGCACCCTAGTGTTTCTCCTTGGGAATCCCATATTCTCTTTTCCATGATGGAAGATTATTAACATCATTTATGTGTGGACTATTGAAAATTTAAATAGGTAATAGTTAGAATAAATATCATTTGAATCATATGGATGATTTTTTGAATTAGTTAAAGAGGTAAAGTTGGTTTTCAAAGATTAATCTATAGTCAAGTTATCATCATCTCAGAGTATAAGAGTCTGATAGACCAAATTGAAATTTTAAGAGCTGGCTTGAAAATTATGAATATCTTGTGATGACTTTAAGTATGACTAATGGTCCTGTAATTTTTATGGCTTTGATGAATAATATATTAAATTAAAATATTGACACTATGGTGGTAGTGTTCATGGATGATATTCTAGTTTATTCTAAATACAAGAGTGGGCATTAAAACTATATGAGTTTGGTTCTGGAAATTTTGAGAAATCACTCTTTCTATGGAAGGATTTCAAAATATAGTTTCTAGATTCAAGATGTGATTGTATTTTTTTAATTTATTTTTTGGGATCTCTTATTTATTCATCCTAAAAAGACCAAGGAATATTTTAAATGATGGAACCACAAAATGACTTTTAAATTTTATGATTTCATGGTCCTCTTAGATACTACCGATGACATATTACGTTTTTCAATAAACAGGAGTGAAATTTTACTAATATTACCAATAAAGTTGTGAAACCCTCATGGGATGAAAGGTGTCTGTATTTTTTCGATGAATTGATATGAGTTCTTATATATTTTCATATTCTGATCTTGCATGTTCTCGATAAGGGGTATGCTGTGTTTTGTGATTCTTTTTTTCTGTTTTGGGATGTTTTCTTATATCGGATTCCCATGTGGTATCATACATCTCTTGTAAGCTTTGACTAAATTTGAAAAATTACACCAATCATGATTTAGCACTTTTCATAGTTATGCATGCAGTTAAATATAGGAGGCACTATTTTTTGGGGAGAGTTTTATGGACATTTCTTATAATAGGAGTTTGAGTTATATTTTTTACAAAAAGACATGAATATTAGAAAGATAAATCGTATATAATACCTTCAAACATTTGACTTCGATATTACCTACACATTGGGGAAGTGTAATGTCAATTCATACTCTCTTAGTAGGAAATTACCATCTCATGATATTCCATAATCAATGGATGAGTGTAATCTTATTGTTTTTTCACTCAGTTTCCCTAGGAAGTTTTGGAGGATGTTTCAGCAGTGGTTATGACCAGTATTCAGTTATCACTATCACTCATGGAGTCTATTATTTATTTCTAATAGAATGGTGATGTGTTTAGAAATATTCAAGAAAGCCTTTACGGTGCGAAGATCATTTATGGTTGGTATCTATCTTCAAGAAGTATGATATTCATTTGGAAGCATTTAGTCATCCTAGAATCTGTGAGGATTTTATTCTTGTTTAATTTACAAAACCCTTCATTTTATTTCTATATAAGAACTAAAAATATGTATTATGACATGAGATGATGATTCTGGTGGTTTGGTATGAATCATGACATTGAAGAGTATGTGTCCCACTATAGCACAAACCAACGAATAATGGAAGAGCAATTGAAACCCTCTAGTTATCTTTAAGCCTCTTCTAGTAGTGGATTGGAATTTGGTTGACGTATCCTTGGAATTTATTATTGGATTGACAAGGAATCCCCAAGGTAAAATTTCTATCTGTTTAATCTTTAATCAGTAGATCATGTCTGGTCATTTCATTCCGATCAAGGACACCACTATGGTTGATGATCTATGAATGTTGTATGTACATGAGATTGTGAGGTTACATGGGAGTCATTATTATATTGTTTTCTATAGGGTTTGTATTTATACATTAAGGATATTGAGGTTTCTCTAAGGGGAAATGAGAACATAGGTCAAGTTGATCATATCTTAGCATCCCCATATGAAAAATCTGACAGATCGAGTGATTCATATCCTATAGGATTTGTTTCATGCATATTTCTTGGATTTTGGTGGATAATGGGATATACATCTGATATTGGTTGATTTTTTTTTATAAAAACATTTATTAGACTTTGATAATAATATCTCCCTTTGAGGAGTTTGATTATTGTCTATAATGATCACCAATTGGTTGGAAATAGGTGGGAGAAGTATCATTAGTGGGACTAATTCTGGTCCACAAGACATTATCAATGATTAAGTATGTACAAATTCATTTGGGTATATAAATGACTCAGAAAAATTGTATAAAGGTCATCATATTCATCTTATGGAGTTTTTCATTAGTGACTATATTTTGTCGAACATTTCACCTCGATTGGGAAGCTATTGGCTTGAAAATCAGTGAACTTTGGCTTCGACATAGGTTGGAAAATTTGAGGTCAATGAGCCTGATGGTAATGATGTTTATTAGTTAGAATTTCCAGTTCAGTTGATAGGTATTCATGATATTTTTCACATAACTCATTTCAGCAATTATCATACTAATCATTCTCGCATTCTAAGTTGGGATGAAATAGAACTACTACTAGATGTTATTGTTTTGGAGAAACTGGTGAAGATCATTGACACTCAAGTGAATTTTTTCATTATAGGTAAATTTTGTTACTCAGAGTACTATTGAAACATTGATCAGATTCTCATGAGACATGGGAACATGATTAATTTGTGAGGGAGTAGTGGTATCATCTTTTTTCATGAATTATATCTTCCACGTGACTTCCAGGGGATGTAAAGTATTTATTTAGGGTTGTTTGTAGAATCTCTCTACAGATCTATCAGTTATTCCATTAAACATATCACGTTCTTTCTTTAATAAATGTCTGTATATGGACTATATGGAATTGGGAGGATAAATATAATGGTGAAGTCATGTATTTTTTGGACTCTATGGATTAACCTTATTTTTTTGTAGGGTGTTGGAGGATTTCCCACTGTGTAACTAGGTTACAAGATTTGTAAGTGTTTCTAGATAAAATTCCTAAAATACATCATGATGTGAAAGGTTACATGATGTGAATATACCTTATAGATCATTATTTAATAAAATGTCAGGTTTTTTAGCATATGTGATCAGTTTTACGGTGTATGTGGTACCATAGTTGTTACATATCATGTAACCAGGATACACATCATGTAATGACATGCATATGTGATTCAAAATGGGTGTGAAAATTATTTGTTTTGGTTCGTTATTTAGTTCTCATATGCCCTCATCCCATGGAAATTCTCAGGTGATTTTGGGAGACTCATTATCTTCTAGGTTAATCTGATCAATGTTTGATCTATGTTGCTGTTGTAGTGCATCTCTTCAGGTAAGTGACCTTTCACATTGTTGGTTACCATTAATCATGGTAGTTTCCTTGGGTTTCGTTATCAAGTCTATTATTCTAGGTTGGTTCCTTTTCATTTACTCTTCTATATCCATTGTGAGATCTCATTCAAGAGGCCATTCCTTTATTGGTCTTGGTGTAGTGGGTGTTTTTTCAGCTATGTGGGTTTCCTCGTTTCCAGAGACCCCTTATTTTATAAATTGGATCAATCTTGTGACGGGGGTTTGATTCTAGGGCCTTCATTTTCAACTTTTCTCTTTCTTTGTTAGTGGATCTCATTGTGGGTGTGTGCGACCTGGGTTTTGTGGTAGGCGGTTTCTGTCTCTAGCTTATGTTGACAAACCTTGTTATTCTTACTTTAAACAATGATTGATAAATGGAATTTTCTTGATTGTTTTTTCTGTTTTGAAAATAGTTAGTAATGAAATATAGGTTTTCTCTATTGTTAATTAATAAAATGAAAATTGGTATTTTCAATCCATTGAAACGGATTTCTGAAATGGTTTTGAAATGGGTTTCAAATCATTGTAATGATTTTTGAAAACAGGAACATGGGAAACCATGGGTATTTATATAGAAGGTTTATATTGAGGCCATCATCCATTTTATTTTTACTGTCATGAGGTTTTCCCATTGGTACATCCTCTATTTCCTAGGATTGTTGATATAAAAGATTCCTATTAATATTGGTGGGGGGTATACTCATGGGGTATTCCTATACATATAATTCCTAGTTTCTAGAAACCAATTTATTCACTTGATTGATTGTGGTATATGTTGATTGATAATATTTCCTATAGTGACTCTTGGTTATGGTACCTATGATTCTTTTTCATTTTTCATGGTTTTGTTGTTTGGACATCATATTCATGTGATATTGAAAATGTTCTTGGATATTGATATACCTACTTTTTTTATAATTGTGAGAAAAGGAAAATGTTAGCACGTTTTCTATAGAACTAATTTATTTTAATAATTCAATGATTTATTTAAAAATTATCATACTGAAATTATTATAAATAGATTTTTATGTAACACCTGGTTGGGATCCTATTGAGCCTATTAGCTCACGCCCAATGAACCATTTTAGTGGTGCTTAGACCTTTGTATATGTTCCATTACAGGGAAAAGAAAGTCATCCTAGTGAGGCAGTGAGGTTTCATGTTATTTGGGTTGGGTAGCTGATGGTGATATGTTGGGATTTTTTTTCACCATAGCATGGAGTACCAATTTCATTTGGTTCTTTTAGAGTTGGACTTGTCTTTTTTTAGTTTTAGTTAATTTCAAAATTGCTTTGTTTTTTGTCTTCTTATGTTTATGGAATATATTTTGTATACTTCTATTATATTTTTTTTTGTGTATATAAATTCCATTTTCTCATTAATGGTGGTATAAACTGTTCCCTCTAGTTTTTTTTTTGATTCCTAGGTGCTTTTCAATATCCCATAGGGTTTCGGATTTTCCTTTGGTAACGTGGAAGATCGGGTCGAGTACCAGTTTTGAAGGTAACCCATGTCGGTTCATTAAAAAATAACATATACATAATATTCTTAGACCCCCTATAGTAAACTCTTTGAGAATAATAGAGTAAATTTATTTTAAATCATGTAATATTGTTGAAAAAAATTATAAATGACAAGATGGGGAATTCCATAAAATGGATAATCCTTAAGGAAGCCTTTAGTTACATCTTGTTGCACCAAATCATATTGATTATTTGATACTAAACATTATTGTTTCATTTTACATATAGTTCCTCTTGATACATAAAATAATCATTCTATATTTTTCATTACCATCTAGATTTACTGGTTGAACAATATAAACACTTGTTTTCTACGAAAAGTGTTTTTCTAACACATAAATTTCCATTACCTAATAAAATTTGTTAAGCTACTACAATTATGAGTTTCATACATGAACTATATATTTCTTATGTTTGACTTTGAAAATAATATTATCTATGGTATATTATTTTTTATTATAAATGTATCTTGTTTTATTACAATTAATAGGGACTTTTATTAGATGTTCTCCAAATAAAACGGTGACCTATTTTTAATCTCATCACCTATCTTAGTGTGACAATATCCATATTTCATCATGACTTAAACTAATTTATTTATGTAAATAATCCATAATGATATCCAGTAGACAACTATATCATATATGAATCTTCGATAAATATATGGAAAACTCTTTTTCCAATCCATCATTCGGATTTAAACTCAATTGTATTCATCATTTTTATAACTATGGAGATTACCATATCAGTGTAACCTAATGAAAATAACAATATCAAGACTAAAAATTGTTACATTGGCCTCATTAAATTCATTCCACACAAAACATAATTCCTGGGATTCTAAATGTTAAGGTCACCCGTACTAAATGATTTAGTTTTCAGAAAATATTTCAATAAAGGAATCTAACAATTGGTATTAGAAGGAGTTTTAGTCTCACCATTTAGTCTCATGTTATTCCATTTATGTATTCATTCCATAAAATCAACATTTTCAAATAATATTAATGCATGCCTCTCTACACAACCAATATTTTTTGTTACTCACCCAAAAATATTACTCAAAAATATTTACACATATCCAAATACATCTCATTTATATGGTATGTAAATTATTTAAATAAATATTCAGAGTTATATGAGATTTAAAATAATCACCTGAGTAAGACCATAGAAATAATGAGCCAACCCCTCCATTATATATTGAGGAATGTCATCTAAGATAATAGAAAGTCTGATCCTAGGTCCCTCTCCCCAAGGAGACTTTTCAAATAGATAATCTAATTCATCATAAATTTAACACATAATGTGTATAAAATATATTCAATAACTAATGTCATGCCAAAAACATTAACTACAACCCGAAATCAGGGTAAATGAAAACTATATCCTCTATCATCATACCTATCATATAATGTAAGGATTAAGAATTTATAAGAATTAGTTTAATAGTTTTAAACTAAATAATGAACATTTTACAAAAATAAATTATATACATGTATGAATAAATCATGGAATAACCATTATATAAATGAACACTTCATATATTTAAAGATGACATAAAATTATCTAAATAATTAACACAACTTTTATTATAAAGGATACCAATATAATATTTGTACCTCGAGGTGGAAGAATAATGTAGATGTTAATAATTATTGCTGCCAAAGGACTATTTCAACTATTTACTGTCATGTTTTCATTTGGTCCACCTACATCATGAGTTTCATGTTCATTCCATGAAATGGTAGATGATAACTCCTAACATGGTTGCTAGAAATGATAGAAAATAAAAATATATATGTATCACTTATTTGAATGTCAATAATAGTATTATTTATCTTTGGTTGAATACTTATGATGTGATCTCCAAATATCAGGTAGAGATGCCTTCCCCTATTATTTTTAAAAATGGCTATAAATAGAAGGAGATTGATTAAATGGTAAATTTTTATGCCATCATAAAATATTATAGAAGTATGAGGGGAGGGAGTGATTGGCCAAAAAACATCCAAAAACATAGAGAATGAGGTTAAAAAATATAATCCAATGGTCTATCCAAAGAAATATCCCTCTCCATCTTTAGGTGCAGGTTTATGTGAGGATTCTGAATCTCAAGGAACTATTACCTAAGATGGAATCCATCTAGTGGAGATCAATATTTCATCCCTCTATTGGAAAGATGTTTTTTGAGTTCTTTCACGCAATACTATAGTGTTAAAATCCATACAATCCTTTTATAGTTGTGTTATAGAGATGGTGATCGTAAAATAATGGTCCATAACAAGATATAGATTGCATGAGTTGAAGGAATGATTAACGATGATGATTATTGTTGGGAAACACCAATGTGTAATGGTTAAAGGATGATTGTACTTTTTAAGGGAGCCAAAAGTATATTCTCAAACATATTGCATGTTCAACAGAAGAATTAATAGGTACTTGTTTCATTTAAGGATATTCATATGGAATTGTGTTCTAATATTATCTCCTCTAGATATAAAGACGTTTCTTAAGCTATAAAAATATGTATTTTAGTGGAAACTGATAATATTTGGGGACAAAAATCATAATACTATTTGATTAACATATCCAAAAAAGCAAGAAGTGGAATAGAGTACTCCTCTATGAAAAAAACAATGGAAATCAGGTCATTGAGAAAAGATCAAAAACAATCTCCCTATGAATATCCCCCCAGAAAAACGGTATAGAGATTTTCAGGGATTGTAGGGATGGAATGTAACTCAAAACACAAAACCCTTGAAATTGAGTAAACAAATGAAAATACCCCAGTGAAGTAGGGTGTTTGGATGTTACCCACCTGCTAAGGCCGAATTAAAATATCGAAAAGAAGGTGATTATTAAAATACAGAGGCTTGAGTGCATACATCAAAATTAGAGCTACCTGAACATTCCAAGGAAAATATGAAGGTATAGGTTACAAAAGTTTTTGCATCAGAGGAGGAAGGTAATACATTGTATAAATTAATTATTAAAATTAGACTAAATTTATAATAATAAATAATGATCAATTACTAAGAATTAATCATTTTCTATAGTTTCAATTAAGGTAATATTAACATGGAAGAGTACCTCAAGGCATTAGATAAGATGGAAATATGATTTGAGAAAATTGTTAATGAAGAACTATAAAAGAATGATTTTCCATTTTAATATAGATTACACAAGGTAAATGGATATAATTTGTTTAAATTCTTCTAAACACGTTGTGACGTCTTTTGAATTCCAACTTATTCTGAATGGTTGTTTAATATATATGTTCTTACTCAACCCCTCAAAGTGATTTTTCCTAAATAAAATTTTTATTTTATTTAAATATATAATCACATTACATTTATTCCCAAAATGAAGTCCTTTCTATAAAATGAATAGAATATTATATTAATATTAGACATTTCTTGTGATATAAAAAATATATATATCAATTTTCTATAATATAAAATTGTTACATAATCTTTATTTAATATATTAATATAATTTAAATTTTTTATAATATAACATTATCAAAATTATTTGGTAAGGTTCTAATAATTTCTAAATAAGGTTATTTTAATTTGAACATTTCTGATAAATCATTATGAACAATTCCTAATTTCTTTAAATGTTAATATTCAATATTTCTTCTTATTGTGTAATTTGTAATATCATTACAAATTAATAAAATAATTTTTCAAATAAACACATTATACTAAAATCATAAGGTGTAATATATAAATTTGGAAAATATATTTTAATATTAACACTTAAGCTTTATGGAACATTTATAATACATGTTTCAAAAAAATTATTAATTAATCATAGATAGATTACATTTAATTTATTTATAAGATACATTCCCAAATAATAAGTATTATAAAATAATTTTTTCAAATATTTATAAATATTTTATAAATAATTAAATTCAATTCATAATTAAAAATTAACAATAATATGTTTTCCCTAAAATGTCAAATTGTATAATGCATGTTATATCTTATCTCATGGTATTCTATATTATCTATGAAATATTAAGATAGATAATCATTATCTTGGATATAGACAAAATGCTCCAAAATATTTAATTTAATGATATGCATCATATAATTTTGGTGATATGATGCTCTATTTTTGAGACGTGCATTTTTATAGTTCTATTGAACAAAAAAATTATATCATAATATAAAAATTGAAGACACATTATTTTTTAAACTCTATAATAGCTTATGATATCCCTTATCATTTTTCGTCAAAAAACAATAAAATAATTAATGAGTCATATTTTACAATAGCATTTACATTATGTAATATGATTTTTTTTAATTTCATTTCATACATTCACATATATAATAGTAATGGATGCTTTAATACAACTATTATGATTCATATGGATCTATCAAACCATAATAAAAGTAATGAAATTGATTAAAATCCCATTCCCAATTTCAACCTATATAGAATAAATAAATATTCATAAACAAAAAAAAAGAATATTATTATAAATCTATGTACCTTACACCACATATTCAGTGCACCATCTCGACCACCATCACATGTTCTTGAAGAAGATCACTGGAGTGATAATTAAGGAATTACCACCTATAGAGGTATCCATGGTCTATCTAAATCACATGTCTTACATTTATAATCCTTCAAACCTCCCATACATGTCTGTGCCTAAGGCATAAATGGGGAAGAAGAAGATATCATTGGGTTACTAGTTGTCTTCGACAAGTATGAAGTACACCCACTGCCAATATATGTGAATGGTTTCTTATTAAACCCTTGAGGATTATTTTCATGAATGTGTGCATTATTTCATGCATTATTCATTAGTTAATGTCTTATCCAACTAATGAATCATATACATGAGTGAAATTCCCACACATTTCACAACAAATAACTGTTTATTAAGTGATATCTTAGTAGTATGTGATTTCTCAAATGATAAAAGTTATAAATTTTTTACCCAAACTCTCAAAGAAAATTTCATTTCACATTCCTTATGATATAATCACCCATCTTGAAATAATATTTCATTGGATGTTCCACAATGTGGCATGAAAATAACATTTTAATTCCCATTTATCATATTCCCCAATCATTGGATATAATTTAGACGTGAATCTCATGTAGACTTGGTTTTATATGGCATTTTATAAATCCCTCTAATGATGAAAAATTATTTCGTAGACAATCTAATGATATGTTTATATCATAAAAACAAACATTTAAATATATAACACAAACACAAAAACACACACATATATCTATATAATATTTTGATGGATTATTCCCATCAATATCATATTAAAGATTCATAATATAATTATTCTGTTTGATTAGTCTATGTTATAACGTAGTGTTTTGTTAGGAATCATATTGTATGATTCACATGGAAATCGATAATTAATCATGGAAGTTGAATAGTAAGTGTAAATGTTTGAGAATTATTTTAGGAATGGAAATATTTAGTCATATGTGTTTAATATTATGAAAAATATTAGAGAATAAAATGTGATTAAATGAAAAATTAAAAAAAATATTGTTTAAAAGAGTTATAACTAGCATTCCATTTATCATACATTATGAATGTAAGACTAAATTCTTGGTAGGGCTCAAGGATCATCTTTGAGTAATATGTAAATTATCAGAATCTATTGACATAGTAAGTGAACTTTCACTCGATTCTACTCGTTCTATATTTCTCATTATTCCCTTTAGTGGGGAAGTATTCAAATGATAGGAAAATGGGATGATCACACCCATGGATATTCCATGGTGGATGGATTTTGTTGGATCATTCTTGTGGATATTTATTAAAATGTTTTTTTGAAAATTGTTAATAGATTACTTGGATGTCTTATGAATTAACATGTATGGAATTGAAATTATAGTTACATGATATTTATTACTAATAAAAAGTGTAATAATTAGATCAAATGATTTTTAAAATCGGCTTATATAAATTTCATCTGATATTTATTCATATAATGGTGTGATTTCCCACCCATCAATGGTATTAGTGCATTCCATACATGAAATATTCAAAAAATAATGATGAAGATGAAGAAAATTGATATCATTTTTTATCATATTAGACATCCTAAAAATGATATTGGGTTTTTTCTATGACATATCTTGTGATATGATATATTTTATTCTATAATGGGATATCTCCATGAAACATATAATATAATGACATTTGATATAGTTTAAATCCCTCAGTTTCATCACATCATAAGGTATGATAATTATTAATCATAAGCTATAATGGCTATTTTTTATTTTTTATATCATATAATTGATCTTATTTTATTCTATGATGGAGCTAATTTACATAGTTCTATAGCCACAAAACAGAACACCATATCATTTGGTGACATTAGGATTATCATATGTCTCGAAAGAAATTTCATAGTGTTTTTTTTTATTGAAAATCATTTATTAATCCAATGTGATAAGAATAGGAAGGTCTGAATAAAATTATGCTTGAAACATTTCTGAACGATCTCCAATAGTTTTTTGTGGATCTGGAAACACATAACAACTATCATATCCATGATGAATCATAGAAATGTTTTTCATAGTTAGGTGTTCATTGGAGATCTTCGACAATGACACTTAAGAACCCACATTGGTCAACAAGATGGGAATTTTGTCTCATAACACCATTTTGGGGGGAACTATTTTCTATTATGAGAATATATTGTTGATTTAGGATGTGTTGTGGAATCCTTTTTCCATTCCTAAGTATGTATGATATGGATCACACAGAAGTAATGATTAATTATGAACATTCATGGGTTCAAAATAATTTGTATATATCTTAGGATCTCCATTGATTGATGTATTTTTAGGCATTGGAGGTTCTCCATCCATTGTTTCATTTTATGGATGGAAAAAAATTCATTGTTGGGATCGAACCTATAAAATAGTATTCATACATATCCTCATAATAGTAATCAAATACCATGTACTTTGGTTCCACATAATAGAAAACATAACCTTTTAAGGTTTTGAAATAAGGAACAAACCATTAAGATTAATGTCATGTGATAAGAACATCTGGATGAAAGGTGTCTGGTTGATTATGGTGTGGTACTTATGACAAGGAATCCCAAGGGAACCAGAATAGATGTGGTCTTCCATTTGGATATTTCCCTTATGGGAATGGGGATAAGATAAAATTATGGTGAATTTTATTGTTGGGTTTGGACCATATGGAGGATTTCTACAGATCTCAGTTAGTTAGTAATCAAATACCACATTGTTTAGTATGGTTTGGCCTTACACTCAGGTGGATGTGCAAGTTTTTGGAACTTATACTCATAGGGATTGCCAAGTGGTTATGAATTCCACATAGGTGGATTCCCATGTGGTTGGGGAATACACTTAGGGGGATTCCCAAATGGTTTGGGACCATGGGGATTTCATGATTGTGACTAACCCCTAAGCCCATGTGAGTCATTCTCGATGTGAGATACATGTGGAGCCATTATATATGAAGATTAGATGGTTCACTTTTCCCACTGGTGGAGTTCTTTTAAAAATTAAAGAGATAGGGAAATAAATAGATACATGTCTCTCATCTACTCTCAGTCTTTCACATATTGGTCCGAAAGGGAGAGATAAAAATCTTTTATGTTCCCGTTCCCTTTCTTGTTTTGGTATCTTGTGGTGGAGAATATGAGTAATAGTTTCACCTCCCATATAAAATACTAGGGTATTACTCAAGGTGGGATGCCTGAGTGGTTCCTTGGGAGGAGAGAAGTGTCCAACACCAGGCCTCTTTGAAGGGAAAGGCCATTGGTTCTCCTTAGTACCTTGAGTGGGGATTTTCACATGAGAACCTCTCATGTCAATGAAAACTTCTATGTTTGGGACCCTGGTTACCGTGGGAATGTAGAATCAATAGGACAAGCTGATGTGCTCAATTATTTCACCATACATGAAAGGTGTCTTTGGAAGGGGCCTTGTCAAGATGAAATTTGGCTGGTTAATTGATGGTCTGAAGTGGGACCCAATGGTTTTCCGATAGGAAGTAATTGGAGGTGGAGAGTAGAATTACCAAGGATTCCACATTATGTATAGACTATTATTATATGATATGCAGTTTCCTCCATGTAGAATGTTTCTATATGGGTTAGGGTACCATTCACGTATCATTATGTTAGTTTGACATGGCTTTTACCCACCTAGCATGTTTCTACGTAGTCATAGGTTCCACCCATGAATCATTTTTCTACACTGGGTCAAGTTCGTCATGTTTATCATTTTTATACATGGGGAAATTTTCTTCCCACATAGAATTTTCTACATGGGTACTGGGAAACAATGGGTCCATCTATTATTCCTTAGAGAATGGTGTCTGCATATTGGTTTTCAACATGTAGATAGACGTATAAATTTATTTCTTCATAGTTGTTTTGTGGTGGGTTTATGTGCTGGTAATCATTGGATCCCTCCAAATTCTCTTCTCTTTCCTATAACATTGTGTCATCCTCTATTTTTGTTTCCATGTTTCCATTTTTTTGGTTCTCCTCATTGGTATTTTATAGAAGAATAGAGGTACTAGATACCGAAAAGCGTGGTTGTTTTTGGTGGACCATGGGGTTTTGATTATCAGAGCTAAATGAGGAAACTGAGCCTATTAATGATTTTGTTCATGTAGGGAAGTAATTCATGGGGGATGAAATCACTTTATTTCCTCAAAAATGACTTGGTTTTAATTTCGGGCACTGTAAGTACAATCTCATCCTTTTAGTGATTGCATTTTTTGGGGACAATTGTTTCAAGCAGTAAAAATCATCGTCTGACCCTACTAACGATTGTAGTTTCATTCATGGGAATCAGAGGTACAATATCATCCTATGATTGATTTAATTTTTAGTGTGTTTCATGAAGCAGTGGAACACCATGTGGATAATTTTTCTACAAGATATTTTTACTAAACTGACATTAGCCTCCCTTTTCGACGTCATCCCCTTCGAACATATTTCATCAAACTATTTTTTTGATCTATTTTTCCATGATCCAAACTCAAGTGATCTATTCTTTTTTCTTGTGGATTTTTCTATACCCAAAAAATTCCCCCTATAGGAATGGGTTCTGATCAAGATGAAGGGGATGTAGTTAAAATGCAGAAATTGGTAATGATTTGAACTTTTTTGTCATAATCCAGTGGACTTCCAATATTGGACCATGCCTATGAATAGGGGGCCTAACTCATTTATACATAGATTATTTCTCAAAGAACATTTTCCATCGGTGAACTCTAGATCACTCGCTAATTCTAAATAGAGTTTATTCTTTGTGAAAGACCTTATTTTTATGGGAATTTCATCACCCTCAAATGATAATTTAAATTTCTGTGAAGAGAGTTCTCATTAATAGTTTTTCATTGGATTGATCATCCCATAGAATAAGTTCCATGCAGGCCACCACTATAAGAACTGATGGTTCACTGAGTGGCGGTTGTGTTGTAATATGTTGGGAATGCAAAGGGGGATAATATTCAACATGTTTTCTATAAATTATATTTTATCATTTTTTAATGAATCTCACTGTATTTTTCATGGGGTCTGTGATTTTCTTATTTTACAGCATTGATATAAAATGAATGTGGAACTAGTGATAGATGTCTTCTCATCATACGATTGACCAAGATGGAAAACTATTGAATCATATAGAGTTCGGCCCATGCAGGGTCTGTATGAGGCATCTGAGTTTCAATATTATTGTTTCCCAGGAGTTCCAATAATGGGATCACAATGGAGTGTGAATTGGCTCTGGTGTTGTTCTGGTTCTCATGATCCATTAAATATTATAAATAAAGGACTCTCATAATTTGGAAATGGTTAAGTGTCCCTCATCCAGTTGGGGTATGATTTTCATTCCATCTTCACTGGTGCACACCACTCCTCTACAAATTATTATTTATCTACCAATGATTCGATGGTGTTGATAATCACTAGATGAGTGTTTGGTTGAACAAGATCTTGGATAGGTGTAGAAATATGGAGGATCTGGTGTGTTGGTTCTTCCATTATTTTTGGATGATATCCGGTCAAGAAAATAATTTGAGGGTTTTACTGATCCCATTCCAGTTTTATATTTATCAGAAGTAAATATAAATGATCACCCATAATCAGGTCCATGTATACTGACGGTCCAAGCACTGAGTTGGGTGGAAGTCTTTTTCCTGCTTTAGTCACTGGTATAAATCCTTATTGTCATGGTTTACCTACTAGAAGAGTAAATTGAGGCTCTTCTCCAGGAGCATATTTAGTAGGAATGCTAACTCATAGAAAATCAACAATGATTCAACTCAATTATTTCATTTATTCCTACTATTGATAGAATCTTATTTCAATCATGAGGAGATCATATTCTTCAATAGGAGGAGGAGAATTATATGTGGCCTTTCCTTTATTCTTATTGGGGATTAACTAATTATTCTATAAATTATTGGATAATGGAGCACCCATATTCAAGGCAACTCTCTTGTTTTGGGTAGGCACACCACTTATATTTATCTCAATGTGAACCATGTAATGAATGGAACCATACTATCTATTATCTTATATAATAGCATAATTTCATGTTTCATCTTTCAGATTGAAGTCAATAACATTTATCAATACATAATTTATTACAGGTGTCAAACTAGTTATTTAATTATACGAGGGGTGTCTACATCCTTTATTCGATGTCTCTATTCATTTAAGGGGTCTTATATGAGTTTCTTGACAAATAGGGACTTGAAGGCAAAGTCTATGAATCTTGGTATTTTCCCTCCTTTTGGGAGATATGGTTTAGTAAATGAGATGATATAGAGTACCTCACCATATTTCATACTCCCTATTTAAGAAAAAACAATTTCCCCCATCCCTGGATATGAAAACCAGGTGGGGCACTGATGATTAGACAACTCAACACATGCCATAAATTGAGGCATGGTGATTGAAGATCATTCCCCCACTAATCTGAACATTTTCACCATGCAGATGGAATATATTCCATGTTTATTTGATGAAGTTTCACTCCTATTATTTTGAAAAGTTCTTCATAACCATTATAAGGTAAGAAAATTTCTATTAGGTAGAAGAGAATGACTCAAATGAATGTTGTGTATGTATTTCTCTAAAAGTGACTCTAAAATATTTCACAGAGAGGTGGATGAAAGAATAACATGATGGGTATGTCATCTGTGGAAAATTTACATATCATAATAATCATATCCTTTTTAATTTTTTTCAGATACTCCTCTACTTTATCGGCATAAAATGGGAAATTCTCAAATGATTTTTCCACAAGATGAGGAGATGGTGGGCATCTTGGTGACAAGGAGTTGATTTGAGGTGGTTTGGAGGATAACTATTTCCCCTGATTATTTTCTAGTTGAGAATTGATTCCACTTGTCAATTATATGGTATATAGGATGTCTAGACCCATCATTCCAAGCACCTTAGAATTTGTGGGTGTTTGTATATTTTTCTCTACAAGCGGAGGACCTTCATACAGATGTAAAATGTATTTATGGGGGGAGGAAATTCACATTTGATACCATGATGGAGAGGAATACATTTATAGATCGATGTCTAACTACATAGATTAATTATGTATCATAAATCCTGAGGACCTTGAAGGAATATCACATTAATGGGAGAACATTCCTATTGTCTGGTCTTCTGGCCACAATGAGGGATACAATGAATTTCATTAGGGTATATTCAATCCTGATTGATCATTTTGTTCCCACAAAGGTTTACTTTACGGTATATACTCTTTTGAGGCCCTCCAGTGAAACTATGAATTTTTTTATGGAGGACCTCTACAACTATTACTTCCAATTTCATGATTTAGTAATAGGTCTATAGGAGCTTGAGCCACCATTGATAGATGATTGATGGAATTAAGAACATAAACTTCCAGTAGTGTAGGGTTGTGATCATGCTCTTCATTTTCTATTTTCCTTTTTTACAATTTTATTTTTAAGTTCTCTCATGTGGTTGATTAGGGATATTTCCAATAAGTGAAGGCCTTCATATATAGGTTCATGTTAAAGTAGATCATGGAGTACTTCAAACATCTTCTAGTAAGATCATTTAATTCTTATAGGGACATATTCCAACCTTGGAGAGACAACCGAGGTGTATTGATTTCCCGTAGTTGGAATGGATATTTATACCCAATCGTGTTTTCCATTTATCAACGAATATTTCTGATAAGCCTCCTAGATGTGAGAAGGGATGCTAGTCTGCTCTTGATTGACTACCTAGTTGTGTGGATGATTTAGCCCACGTGAGGAGGTGTGGTAGTGGGAAAGACTCATAGTTATATTCATCAACATTATTAAATATTGGAATGTTTTATAGATATGGTAATTGATTGATGTTTGGTCATACATCTTGGCTAAGACGTGTTTATTGAAATCCTTAGGGAACTAGAATGTATTCCCATTCCGGTGTCGGTTCAAGAATATGTTCCTACTACATTACTACATTTCTTCCCTATAAATGTTGGAATCCCTCCCATACAAAGGTAGAGATACAAATCTACTCCTAATTTACAACCATGATATGCCATCCTCTTAATATGCAACCATGGTTTTTTTTCTACTTGAGGTTTGTCACAATATTTACCTAGCGAGCTTCATATTAGTTAGTAGGGGTTTTCATCTTATCATAGTTGGTTGATGACATATTTACCTATTGATCATGATGTGAATTTGCAGGGATATACATCTTCCCATAGGTTGAGTCCATATTTTCTTATTGGGCATCTTTAGTATGAAAATGTAGGATGTCCTATACCAGATAGTTTGATTTTCTCTCTTGTGAACCACCACGGGGACCTGAGAATAAAAGAATTCAACTGGGGGCCATAGGGCGGTATCCTCTTCATTTTGAGGATACTGATTTGCATTTCCTTAACAGTGATGATTACTGGAAGGGTCCTTTTAGCTGGACCCATGTTCTATTTTTATGAAGTTGTTGGAAACCACGTCATCATCCTCTCTAAGGTATGGGAGGATCAATTATAATGTTCTGGGGAAATGCTCCCAAAATATTTTGAGGGACCAACTGGGATCATCTAGTTTAGGACAACCAATCATCACTAGGAGGATGTCTAGCAGGGCTTCATGTACTAGAAGAATTGTGGAGCTATCTCCAAGGATGGTAAAGTACCATTATAGTGGTAATCCATGACCAATGAATATGAGACCCAGCATTGAAGTATTTGAGTATGAAATGGGGTGCTCTATTTGTTCAAGGAACCAACCTTTGTAGTGTTTGGTGCACATTTCTTGGAGAACTAGTGAGATTTCATTGGATTGAAGTGAGTTTTAGTGAAACATGGTTGCAATATATATTACATATACAAACAACAAAACATCTTCAAAGTAGTTTCTCATGAAAAAATGCATAATTGATTGTCTCATTTGGACCTCATCCATTTTTGGATATAAAACGGGATCGATGTCGGGTAACACAACCACCTTGGTGAAGGTTGACTTCGGTTCACAATTTTGATTCCAATAAAATAAATAGTTAGACTGTATGAGAAGAACATAATACTTAGATGATTATTAGGATTGCACCATTTGTGAATGGACTCTAAAGGGTTATGTTCATAAAGCCAAAAAACCCAATAGATCTCATATCCATAAGGGCTCATGGACATACTTTTAAAAGGAATATGTTCATTGGAGAACTTGTCCAACGAAACATAATAACTCACATTGGTTGAGAGGATGAGGATTTGGGATTATCAAACAAATTTGTGAGGAACTATTTTCTATTATGTTAATCTATTATAGATTTATGAAATATTTGTGAGACATCTGTTCATTCAAATATATGTATGACAAAACTCACCCTAATATAACAATTAATTTTGAACATGCATGGGTTAATAATCATATATATGTATCCAAGGTTCTACATTGATATGGATGTATTTATGTATCATGGGTTCTCCATCAATGGTACCCTTTAATGAACGAGCGAGATATTATTTAATTGTTCATTAGGATGGTCCTAGTTTTAAGCCACACAATGTGTTTGGTATATAGTTTACATTCATTTATAGGGATGAATGTTTATTCAATATTGGGATTGATCCCAAAAAATGGGATTACTATGTATCTTCAATAATGGAATCATAACCGATATAGTTTGGTGTCACTTAAAAGGACAGACGACCTTTTAAGGTCATGAAATGAGAACCAAACCTTATACTTCAACATCATACAGATTGTATTTCTATTGAAAGGTTCCTCGTCAATGGTGGTGGGGGGATTACAATGAGGATTCATGAGGGGCATGGAATATATGTGGTCTCCTAGATGGATATGCTCCTATAAGGTATGTAGAACGAAGAAAATTAGGGTGAATTTGGATGTCGGTTTTGGACATCATGGAGGATTTCTACATATCTGAGTTATTTGGGAATCAAATACCAATTAGTTTGGCATCATTGGATCTTACTCTCTGGGGGTTAACCAATTTTTTATGTTTTACACTTAGGGGGACTCCCATGTGTTTTGGGCTTAAAATTAGACGGATCCCACAGTGGTTTGGGATTACACTCAAGGGGATTCCCAAATGGTTTAAGACAATGAAACTATCATGGTTGACATTTACTCACAAGCCCATGTGAATGATTCATAGTGTGAGAAACAAGAAGAATAATTAGATCTAAATATCACACAAATAACTTTGTCCACTAGTGGATGTCTATTAAGATACAAAGAGAGAGGGAATGAATAAGATATATAATGTTCATATTTTCTCTTGATTTTATAGAAGAGGTATAAAGGTACATGGAATGGGAATTGATGTTCCCAAATTCATTATTTTTCGTATTCCAAGGATTTAATGGAGAGAAAGAGTGCCACTTCTCATAAAAATAATTGGGGAATACACCTGCATAGATTCCATGCCATTTTCTAGGGAGGAGAAGAGTGTCCAACACAAGTAGTCATCAAAAGGAATGGACAGTCATTCCCTGCAATCCCTCGGATTGGGTGATACACATAAACACCTCTGATTCTAAGGGAACATCATATGTAAATAACCCCATTATGATGGGAATTTTGAATTCAAGACATTTTGAGGGTATTCCCTTCCACAAAGGATACCAACAAGGCTCTACTTACAATGGGTTTTTAGACTCAAGAGGACACACTGATGTGCCCAATTACTTAATCCTATATGTCAGGTGGATTTAGAAGAGGCATTGGTTGATGATGTTAGACTAGTTCATAGAGGGGCGAAAGTGGGACCTGGTGGTATGCCAGTAGGAAGTGATAGGATAAAGAGAGAGAAAAATCATAGTATTCCCAATTATGCAAACAATGTTCTTATGTATGATTTGGTTCCCTCTATGTATCATGTTGCTACTTGGGTGAGGGTACCATTAGCATAGATTTGTGTTTTGCGGACCTAGGTTCTTCCCATGTAGTGTGTTGCTATGTAGGACTAATTACCTCCCACATAGCATTTTTATTCACCGGGTAGAGTTCATACCTCATTAAATTTTGATATTTTTTGAATGGTTCCACATACACATCATTTATCTATGGGGGTTGTTAAGCTGAAAAGGAACTATTTTTTCCCTCATTGAATGGTTTCCATAAATGTGATTTATGTTTTCGTTGGCCAGATAAATTTATTTCTTCAATAATGTTATATGTTGGGTTTACTTACTAAGAATAGATATATATCTCTATTTCTCTATAATCTTCTGAGTACAATGTAAGATTCCCCGACCCATGAACAATTTCGTTCTTGGGGGGCATTCATTCATGGGGGGGATCACCATCTGGCCCCGCTGATGAGTTGGTTTTGTTTGTTTTCTTTAGTTTCACCATATCATCCTATGATTGATTTCAATCATGGGGATAGTCATTCATGGGGGTCGAAATAACTATTCGTCCACATAAATGGCAATGGATTTTCCCGTGGGAATCAATTGTACCATCCCATTCGATAAATCGTTTCTTTTGTGGGGTGATTCCCAAAGTAGTGGAATTCCATGAAGATCGGTGGTCTCCATAGTGATTTTGAATATGTTTTGACAATACATAATTCATGGCTTCATCCCCTTTGATCATGCGAATTTAAACTCTTCTTTGGATCTATTTTTCCTATACAAAACTCATGTAATCCTTTTCTTCTTTATCAAAATGTATTCAGGACCCAAAAATAATCAATATGGATATATCAACAAATGCAACTAATAGCTGATAGATTACCTAACACAATTCATTAAAACAAGTTAAAAATCTTGATTTAGTTTTTGTACAATATCATGATATATTAAAAAGTTAATCATATAAAAATTTATTGTAGAGAAAATTATTTTTCAAAATTTCAATAATAGATTAAATTATATAATTTTAAAAACATTTTAAAAATTATTAAAATAGTATTTTATGATATTGATTTAATTTAAAAATTATTTATAAATTTATTGCTTATATATTATTTATAATTTATTATTAAATGTTTATGAAACATTTAATATGTATATATTTCCATGAAATTAAAATTTACATTTGAAAATTCCACAGTATTATATGGCATAAATTATATTTTTCATATGAAGTGTTTATATAAAAATTATAAGGTTTGAAATAAACAAAAGGATTTTAAGTTTGGTATTTATTTACAAAGAGAGGTGAAGGTATTGTGAAGAAGAAAAATTCAATATGGGGGAGAAGTATGATATACAACTTGGAATTCATATGTTTATCATATAAGATATCTTCCATTGGATATATTGGTGAATATCCATACATATGTTAGAAAAAGAGAATAAGATGATACCATGAAGAGATAAAAAATGAAGAAAAATAAAAATACTACTTCTTGTTTTATTATAATAAACATTTAGATCTTATGATTATTGACCTTAGTATAATTATAACCAATTAAAATTGTTGATGTATGATGAGAAGACATTTTACCACTTGATATATGATGAGTTTTAAATGTTTTCTTTTGAAAATTCTAAAGGGATGTGTTTTAAGTAAGAAAAAATCTAACATAAAGAGTATGTATCCATACATGTGTTATCAACCATGAATTACATGGAATAATTTGATATTCACGCTTGGATGATGGTGTTAGTTAGATGAGTTCGATGATGATACTTTATTAGGTAGTTAAGATTCATTTAAATTTTCAAGTAAGAGTATTTTTATGTTTCAATATTTTTTTAGAATTGTGATGAATATTTTTAGAATATTTTATATTTTCTTAAAGTAATCTATTTTTTATCCTATAGGAGTTGGAAATACTAAATATTCTTATAGAAGGTTTAAAGAGGTTTTGAAATAACGTGTAAGAGTTCTAGAATTCTGAGTTGGATATAGAAATTTGATAAAGTCATGCATACGTTTATTCCAAGAAGCATAATATTGGAAAAATATTGAATATCACTATAATAAATAACATAATTTGTATGAAACATAAGAAAATATGAGGATCAAAATGTGGTACCAAAAATATTTCAGATGGTATGCAGTGTTTTCATATTATTGAATATATTTCACAATTTCTATAAAAGTAATATGTAGATAATCATGTATAAATAATGAAAAATAAAGGCTATATAATGAAATTAAATATATTTAATGCATAAAAATATTTACAATTAAATGAGTAATATTTAATAAATTGTATATAAGATGATTCAGAGTGAAATTTCACAAAGTACTAGACAAATTGTAATATAATAGATACTCTAGAGAATAAAGTATATTTATAATATCATAAATAATATCTTTAAGATGATACATATCATTTTTACATTCATATAAAAATTTAGTCAGAGTGAAATTTTATAAATTATCAAACCTAAAATGATCTGTAAATATTTTTACCCATACGGAAGATATATAATGGCATATTAAATGTTCTATTGAGAATATGAGAGACCCCCATGAGTAAATAGAAGATATTATTGAGGATACATATGATATTTGGGATCATTGAAGTGATATGTAAGATATCCTATTAATTATATATGATTTTGAAATTATCAAATTACATAATTCTATAGACTAAAATCCAATGATGTTGAGTTTTTCTTCATGGATTTAATATCATGATTTTGGAGATTTAGATGTGATTAAAAGTCATATAGAGAATTAAATAATATTAAATTAAGAATATCTAAGAAATATAATTTTGGGATTTTACATCTGATGATTTGGAATTATTTATGAAGATAAAATTAAGAGGTGTTATTAGAGAAACTTTTAATCAGGTTCAAAAGAATATTAAATGATTATATTTCAAGTATGATATCATACACATGAAATTATATAATTTTTTGGGTATCATTAAAATATTAATTAAAAAATCTTAATATAATGATAATGATCTTAAATCATGGGAATAGTTATATGTTAGTAGTTAATTCTTGAATACGATCAAGAATAATCTCACATAATATTTTGAGAATCTGAATTTAATAATAAGAGAATAGGGAATGAAGGAATATATTATAACAATGTATGAAGAATAATATGATACTTAAAATCCTAGTGATTCATTGTATTAAATAAAGGGATTTATAGAGGATGAATGTTATAAAATATAGCATATCATATGCATCAAGGAAGATAATGTAACAAAATTTAAAGTATAAAAGACCCTCTCTTGATATTTTTATATAGTGATGTACAAATATAAGTAATAATAGTTTTGATAAAAGTCAAAATTCCAACTATATAGATATATATTTTTTGGGTCGAGAGTCTTTTATAAGAAGAATAACATTGATTTGAGATCAAATGACTAATGCGCATAAAATAATAGTTGATTATCTTTTAGATGTTAAAGAATTTACCTAAGGAAGAATATCTTAACATTTTGATTTTGGGAGATATCAATGTAGATTAGAGCGCATGTTCACTATTAATTTTTGGAATAACCATTGTAAACATACACGAGATAATATAGATAACCTATCAATGGATTGTAAAAAATTTGGATGAATTTACTAGCTTATCAAGGGATAACCTTGGGGTTAAGGATGATATTATACCCATTTAGATACACCTAATTATTATAGTGTATAAAGGGGTCTATAACTCTATCCAAACATAGAATAAAGTAGATTCCCATGTTTGGATTGAACATTTTAAGAATACCATGTGTTGGTGATCCATCTTATTTACTACGTTTCAGGTGGTGTGTTCTTTTATGAATTCATATGAAGATAAATTCACCATGACGGGATTGAAAGTTAACATATTAAAACCGTTAATTAAAATAGATAACGGATTTGGTAAAACTGGTTAACACTGATTCATCTCCACCCCTCTCAATGTAACTGCATCGACCACTAGTAACATAAACCGGTATCAAAGAGGGTTCTATCGTGGATATGATCTAATATCGTTTACACTTGTTTTTATATGGAAAATTTTAATTATATTCTTAAATAATAATTGGAGTATACTTACAAATTAGATATGAAGGTTTCATCAAAAACCAAAAAAAACATGAATAAAAGTGAGGCTATGAAGAAACATTAATATCAATAAATAATTTAAATGTTGGATTACCACTAGTAGAAGTGTAAAATCCAAACAATTTAGTTAAAAATAACAATAATCTTAATATCATTCAAAAAATAGAACACTGGTATTTTTTAGAATTGTGATATAATATAAAAATATTATTATTCAAATATAATCATTAAATCCAATGCATTGGATTGGTGGATCTGAATTATTGTCAATATATTATAAAATATGTATGAATTATGTTCCAACTCAATACAAATTTATTGCTTAATTATTATTAAATATGCGCTAACTTATTGGTAAATAAATTTTATGCTATAAAAATATTTTTTTCCTAAAATGGTTTTAATTTAATTTTGTTAGATAATATTATTGTTAATTATGAACAATTTTATAAAAATATTTATAATTATTATATCATTTTATAAATAATCATATTAAAATTATCTTAGGATGGCATTTTTTAATTTTCCAAAAAATATTGATTTTGCAGGTAATAATGATAAAATAAATTTATTGAAAATGTATTTTATTTTCTGTTTTTTAAAGAGACACAGTTTTAAATTTTATTTATAATTTAATTATTCCATATTTACTAAATATAGTGCATGTAAATTAATTTTAATCTATTTCATACAAAATTTAGGTATAAAAGATTTTGTGTCCTTGAAAATGCATTTTCCTAGAAAATCATTTTTTCCTCATGTCCTACTGGGTTATTTTAAATGTATATCCAATCAATTATATGGATTGAATTTTATAGAATTTATTACATATTTTTAATTATAATGGTCAAATATGGTGCATATGAAAACTTTATTTTTGGTCATTATAAATAGTGATAGTGGTAAATATATTTCACCTTAGTAAGCGTAAAATATGTAATAAATCTTTAAAATAATGTGATAAGGATTTAAAATCTATATAAAACTTGACTTATTTCTATTTTATGAGATTAGTTCAAATATCCTAATCCAATATTCCAATATAGAGAAACATGGTACCATTTTTCATTGATAATGTCCCTAATATGATTTTAAGTAATTAAAAATATAAGAAATTGCAATCTTTATTTTAATAATAATAAAAAAATTTAAAAATGATAAAAAGAAGTAAATTTTTTTTATAAATGGTTATACAAAGTTTTTCAAAAAAAATTCCTGGTTGTTTATTTTTATTTTTTTATAGTTTAATTTTTACCTTGAATTCTAAACACCTAAAAAATGCTTCTAGAAGGAGAAAAAATCAAATAAAGGACTATAATAACCCAAAATGTAATTTTTTTTATATATATTAGTTTTTCAAAAAAAAATTGGATAAATATAATTTATTATTGATTTTTTAAGGGATTTTATTAAAAATTAATTAATTAATTTTTTTAATTATGTGAATAGTCATGAAAATGACATTAATCGTATCTTATGTTAAATATTATTATATTAAATGAATTAAAATTCATAAAAATATTCTCCTCATCTATGTGAAGGGGATATGTTCAACAATATCAATCATTTCCTCCTATTGTTCACTTTTCCTTTTGTAGTATCATTAGTTAACTAATAATAGTAATCATCTTTGATATTGTTGTAATCATCCAATGGTTTTAAGGGGGTTAAAACCTTGGTATGAGGATTAGAAAATAGAATAAAATTATGTAAATATTATTGGATGAGAGTATTTACAATTATCATAATACTAGTTTCTAAATATTTATATTTTGGATCACTTTTATATGAAATATTATTTATATTAATTTAATACATTAAGAAATCCCAAGGGGCCCCTCTCCTCTCATATATAACCACATGAACTCTCATCTCTTACTCTCACATAATGAGCCACATAGATCAAAAATACCCTAAAAACATATAAAATTCCTTCTATAATTTATATAGTAATTTGTATTCATAAATGACAATTTCTAGGGTTCTTATAGAGATCGAAATGAGCTTATTTAAATTGGAGGTAACTGTCTTAAGAGAGTATTTGAATAATAATTCATCTTCTACCTCTAAAATTTTATCCCAGCCATTAATATATAACAAAATATGTTTCTAAAATAGACTTATATGTTAATATTTTATTTTAATAACACAATGCATTTCCTTTTCAATAAAATCTGAAACTAAAGTATCACTTGTGCATATATGTCCACTACATCCTCCACGAAGTGATACGATTCAATTTTTATCAATCCCTCAAATGTATATTTATAATAATAGATTTAATAAATATATATGATATTTATTATATTAGTATGGTTCTATAAAGGTTAATTATTATTTATAATTCGTTTTTGTCCATCAAAACATGGAATCATCTGTCATGTGTTCGTATAAGCTACTATCTCTACAAAGGGATTTAATTCATTTTTCATCACCACTTTATATTAATAGTTAAAAATGTACATAATTATTAGATATGATACTATATAAAATTATTAACATTATTTATATTATTTAATATTGATTGAAGCATACGTAATGAACCTTTCAAATATAAACATACATGAAAAATGACTAATCTAATACCTAAAAATGGAGAATTTAACAAGGAATAATTAGAAAATGGATGTTGAAATGTTATAATATAATCATATATTTAGTTATAATTATGTAAATGGTATTTTATAGAATAAAAATATATTTAAATTTATTATACATGATTTTATAGTGCTTAAAAAAATTATACATGAGATAAGGGTTTCTCATTTCACTTTTACTTCCCTGAGACATATTCCATATTCACCACTTGATTCAAAAAATTTCAATATATAGTACCCATTAATGTATTTTATGATTAGTTTTATGTAACTTATGGGGATTTTAAAATCCATAAAAATTTATTTCTTTCATAGAGTTATGTTTCACATATTACCAAAGTTGTAATATTTCTTTGTCTCGTTATTATTTCACTAATGCATGTTTCATTTTATTAAAAGAATTTATGTTTAAGAGGTGTGTATATTACCCCTATCACATATTTGGTCCTCAATATCCTTATAAAAATTATATTTAATTTTTAATTCAAATTTACTCTTTCATTTTTCTTATGATTCAAATGTTACCAAAGCGGTAATTTGTTTAGGTTATAATATCATTTTTACGTGGATTGTTTCTACATAAATTTATGATAATAAAGTTATATTATCTTTCTCTATAAAAATATAGATATATATTAATATAAATGGAGTAGCTGAAGTGGTGAGATGCTTCGAATTACAAGATCAGGTCTTGATACGTCACAGGTTCAATACCTGCTGGCTCAGTTTTTGCACTATTTTTACGCATAGTTTTAAAACTGTGGGTATAAGACTTTTAGAGAATGGATGATTCTTTAACACATTGGAAAAAAAGATATACCCATGGTTTGAAATATCGTGGGAATAGGATAAGAACCTATCCTGATGCCTCTGATGCCCAGAGTTCCCTAAACCGTGGGTATAGCCTATACCCACTGTTTTAAACTGTGGGTATAGGTTATGAATTAGTTATTTTTTGTGAGGGTCGGTACCATTATATCCCACTTATTTATTGTTAAAGGGTAATTTTTATGAGAAAAATTTGTTCATGAGAGTTTATCCCAATCCAAAAATAGGGTACGTAGGAGGATATTCCAAGCCCAAAAAGTAGGAACATGGGAGGATATCCAGATAAAAAAATATGGTACATGGGAGGTAATCCCAAACCAAAAATAGGGTACATGGGAGGTTATCCAGATACCAATCTAGGAACATAGGTAGTTATCCCAAGCCTAACATTGGATGAATGTCTCGGTGGGTAGCCTTTGAATATGATTTATATGATTATAATTATGCCAAACTTTTTCCATGCTTTTATTACATGATATTACAAAATATTTATAAATCCAGCACTCATATAATTTTATTTATTTGTGATTAATTTATTATAAATGTTCTACATTTTTTCTAGTAATCGTGATTGTGATATATGAATTATTGGGTATTATTTTAAAATGTTATGCTCATTTTCTCATTCCATTATACTCATGTAATACATAAATGATCATAAATATCTCCTTTTTTACCCATAATTAGCATCTAGTACTACCCTATATTTATTTTCATTTTCCTTGGGGTATGAAGAATGGTTCTCTATATGATATTTTGATAAAGACTACTACTTGTGAATAACTATCTCTGAGATGATTTCAATCTTTTATATACCTGATGGTTTTGTATCCATGTTTCCAAAGACAATATACATTTATGGTTCTAGTATGGATTGTAATGAAATATAATAAATATTCACTACTGGATTTTTGTGTTTCTGCACCCCTGCACACGGGCGACCGCCATTGGCGATCGCTATTCATACTATTTGCGACCGCCAATGGTGGTCGCTACTCCCGCCTAAAAAAAGGTGGGATTTTTCCCACCTTGTCATTCCGCACTTCCTTCTCACCGCTGCAACTTCAGGCCATCTCCCCACCGCACGCCGCCTCATCCGTTCACCGTTTCCATCGCCTGTGTCGGTCTTCTCTTCCCCCTACCCCCCTCGTAGGTGACCCCCGTCATCCCCCACAACATCGGACCACCATCCACATCCACCCTCAACTTACCACACTTCCCTCCGGCCGCCGCAGTTCCGCCATGACCGGCCGTGAAGCTTCACCATGCCTCCCCACCGCTGCCGAGTCCACCGATCATCAATACAGCGCAGTTTTGCACTGTATTCCGATAAAGGCTTTAGCGACCACCATTGGTGGTCGCTATTGCTCTTTACCGATGAAGCAACAGCGACCGCCAAAATCGGTCGCCAGGCGGTCTCAATAGTCCTTTAGCGACCGATTTTGGTGGTCGCTAATGGCCATTAATGTAGTAGTGATTTATATAATAATTTTTAATATTTAGGTATGAATTGTTTCGATCACTATAGTTTGTATTAGAGTAGGGTTTAATAATTTTTAAAACCAAGATGAGAAGATTTTAGTGATACCCCTTTGGATAATCTTGTGTATAGGAAAACATTATATGTTACGACAAAAAAAGGGATTTTGTTTTCCATGAAAAAACATCGTTATCTAGACTATAGAAAGTAGATGTGGTAGTGACATAGATGCATGTAGGGTTAACATCTCTAAATTGGGAAGATCAGGTACTAACTTTACCATCACCAGTTCATGTGGATTGATCATAAGACTACACATAGAGAGAGACACTCGCATTGATATTTTTAGGATAATTCACATTCTCATTATGAACTATTATGATGTATTCGAATAGATAATAACCATCAATGACCTAGAAAAAACATAATTTTTCTTAGATTGAAATGAAGATATCGTGATTTAGATATCCAATGAATGATTTCTCAGGATTATATGATTACTCTTTATGTGTTTTTATCATATTATGATTTTTTTATTGTTAATGCTTGGAACAAAGAATAATTATTTTAGTAATGAATGTGAAGGATAATGAAATGATTTTCCTCTTCAGAAACAAAATGAAATGTGAAATGTAATAAAAACAATTTTGATTATGGATTACCATATGTCAAGTTGTAAAATTAAAAAAATATTCTTCAATGAGTTTTCTAACAAACCTTGTAAGACAAAAATGAAACTTCGTGGTATATAATAAATGAAAATCCTAGAAAAAAGAAGATTTATCTATATATATTTTGTGAATGGGGGGTAAAGAAACCAATTAAATTCCTTAATAGAACCGAAAGATGATTTATGTTTGGAAAATACTTCCATAGATCATATAATTTCCATGAATAAAACAATATTTTGATAAAGAAACAAATTATAACATAAGGTACTATTTATAGTTCAATGTATTATGTAGAGGGGACATAGGAATTGTAATGCCACGACACTAGTTACCCAGAGTCGATGCATTATTACATAACATTGGAATGATCAGAAGAGATCAAGTCTCGAATGGTGGATTAGTTTAATAGCCTTGGAAGTACTATATAAATACATGAGTCTTATATTAAATCATGAAATAAATAACCTACATTGTGTCCCCTTTGAACACACTCATATCCTTTATCCTATCCATGTAGGTTAATAATAATATAATTCTTCGCATCCTGGGAAAAATAAATCATTTAAATTGGTGAGCTCAGATACTTAGTAAGGATAATAATATAGGAGAAACTATCATAAATAAGAATAAAAATTTAATGTGATGTATAAGACTAAAACACATTCCTTTTAAAATTAAACATTATCATAATATGGAAAAGATAAATCAAATAATTCCATGTACTTATTCACATGGATATTTTACTAGTGGAATAATCCCATGTAATATAAATAGCTAATGTCATAATGGAATGTGTAATGTCAGACATCATAACCACATAGTCAAGGCCCCATTCCAATAATACAAATAAGATTTTGTCAATATATTATGCCAAGACACTAGTTTGTCTCATGAGACCAACCAATGCATCCAGGAGCTATAGTGGGCTCCACCTGCTACTAACTAATTCCAATGCATCCCTCATATAGAAATTTTGAAACATAACATAAAAATTATTATTAAAACTAGCTGAAAAAATGTTAATACTTTAACCATAAACCATTAATGGTATAAAAATAACACATCAATATTCAATCACATCAAAAAACCTTCAATACAATATGGATGATTCTATCATAATAAATCAACTTCAAACAATTGTAAAATCCATCAAAGGATGTCAACATAGATGAAATCAAAACTATTTGAGAGAAATATCTATTTTTATTTTGAAATCTTTTGAAAGTATCGTAATAATAAAAGAAACATTTATTTTGAAAATATTGTTATAATATTGTAAGGGAAGCTTTAAAAGTTTTATAACTGTGGAAAATAGTTTCACCTTCCGTATAAGATAAAAAATATACCTTAATTTGTCGAAAAGGTCATAATGTACCTTGTTTAAAAAATGACAAAAAGATTCCTTTCAAAATATTTTAAAAAAAATTAAAAAAGGGAATAAATGACTTTAACCCATATTCAAGGAAATAATAAAAATGTTTTAAATAAATTTTTAAGAAACACATATGTGAATGATAAAGAAGTGCCATTAGATACTTACATGTAAACAACCTCGGATAAGTAAAGAGATTGTAAAATTAACCCTTAACTTATACCTTTCCTTGGTTGAGGGTACGTTAACCTCATTTATAATAGTTAATTCACTATTATTGAATTATAAAAGAACCACATACATAAATATGTTATCATAGATGATCTTCTAATATTGAATTGTTAATAATATTTTAGTTGTATCATTGTTTCGGGTGTTAACTGAATCGTTTTACATTACATGTTTTATTATGTATGTCATGTTTTTTATGGATAGGATGTATTTGATTCATATATATAATGATATTATATTCATAAACATTATTTTTAATCATAAGAATGAATCTCATCGCATTCGTAGAGATGGTAATCCGTAAGTACGCATGAGCAAAAACAAAATTCTATTAATGTTGAAATCATATGTAATTGGATGGTAGATCATATATAAATAATAATTGACATGTTATTTTTATTATTTACATCAATTATAATCATTATTATACCCATTGAAGTAATTAAGTGTTGAATAATAAACTACACCATGATGTGGAGACGGTCAGTCGTATGTACGCATGTTTGGTGACTTTGTCATTCATAGGATGGATAGAATAATTATTATGGTTGTACGATATTTATAATAACATCATAGTATTTATATTTTACTCGAGTTATTATTTTATTATGGAAACTACAAAGAAGGAGGAAGTTTAAGAAGAAAAGAACATTGAAAGAGGTGATGAAATTATTGTCTCTTCTTCAGGTTCTTTCTTTTGATTTGATAGAAAAGACTCTTTAGAATGGCTTTATGATAAAAGTAATGAATCTATGATGAATTGATGGTTTTTGGGTTGACATTGGATCAGGGGTTGGCCGAGAAAAATGGCTTTGGAGGTGTGATTTTGAGATAAGGGGAAGTACTCTTTTATAAGAGAGGTGAGGATAACTTTTGGAAAAGATTCAAATATTAATTTATTATACAATATTATTCGTGTTATAAGGCATCCAAAATTATATATTTCTAGGATAAGTAGGGTTTGGATTGAAAACCTTTCAACCAATCGGTTTTGGATAGGTTTAGATCACCATATTAACCTTGTATTTTATATTTAACTCTTAGTAAAATTGTATGAATTTTTATAATGTATTCTTGTATTATTACAATAAATATTTAAGAAGCATACTATAAAAATTCAAAAAACCCCAAAGTGGTTCATTATTGACATATCTATCCATATCTAATTCCTTTTTCTAAATTTTTAGTTTTTTAGGTATATTATAAATATTAATAATAAGGTATTTTTTTTAAACTCATTTATGTAAATTTTGACACTATATAGTATTTGGTTCTTGAGAAATTCAAAAAAAAACATGATTAATTAGACCAAAATAAATTAAATCAATACTAAAATTTCATATTAAACTATTTTTTTTAAAAAAAGCTCAAGTTAGAAGCAAAATCTTATGACCCTTTATTCAATAAAGAAAAGAAAAAACATGTAGGAGGTGAAAGGGGTCACGCAATCAGTAATGCCCTCATTATCAAACAGTAAAAATCATAATACGACTTGTCATTCCCATAATTAGAGTCTCCAGTAGGCTCCCATTCAGATTGAGACTTATCTTGGTTAAAGGCCTTCCAATAATTGTCATCAAATTTTTTTGAGACCTCTGATGTTGATCTAGTCGACACAGACTTAGGAATTTGAGAGTAATCCTTGCGTTGTCTTCTCTTTTTAGAAACAGAAGTAAATTCCTCACCATCAGTCATCCTTGCCTCCCCAGGTATGACCATATCCTTGAAGGAGAGATATCCACCACTGTTTGGAGTAGTGAAGCTAGCCTTTTCTCCCTCAACATCTGAAACATCCCCCCATTTACCAGTATGGGGTTCCTATCAATCATCAACATGTTTCCCCGCAACCAAAACAGGTAAATAAATCTCAGTTAACAATCCTTGGTTCAAATTTACACAAGAAGGACCACTAAGGTCTTTTGTGGGGGACACATCCACTAGCATTTCTTTGTCTTTAAGAGGCAATTGCATGATAGATTTCTCTGCATCAATCAGAGATGACTCTCTGGGAGCAGCACCGCCCTCAGTCGACTGGTAACCAGACTTCCCAAAAAATCAGAGCATCAAAAGTAGCAGGAGTTGACTCTTTACTTGAGTCTCCATAATGAATGGTGGCCTTTTCCAAAGAAGTATCTTTCATTTTTTTTTTCCTTCAATAGAGATTTGACGGGTGGCCTGTCCTCCCACATTCATCACAGGGGGTGTTCCTCCGACATAAGTCCAACGAATTCCCAACAGCCATACAACGATTACAGAAAAGTGGCCTTTTTTCATATTCAACATCAATTTGGATATTTTCATATGGTGTAGAGAGGATTACCCTATCAATCAGCATAGAGCTGAGATCTATCTCTACCAATATTCTGGAAAAGTGACCATAACGGACATCTTCAGTCTCCTTATCAAGGCGGATGAGAGTTCCAATAGTAGTTCCGATATCAAGCAAGATCTCCAGATGCCAAAGAACCAAATTGAGTCAATGAAGGCGGACCCAAACCTGAGAAAAATAATTTCTTTCATGTGAAACATTATAATCTAATTTATCTTATGTGTAACCATGTATTAAATTTTTTTTACTTATTTTAATTTTAATTTTACACTTTTAACTCTTTTTTAAATAAAGTAATAACAAATGTTCTAATCTATTCCAAGTGAATAAAAAAGGATCATATGTTATTCACAAGGTTAACTTTGGTCTTAAAACAATTATAAAATAGAATTATGACATGTTTTTGTGTAATTATAATATCATTTTTACCTTTAATTACCATGTTTACTTTAAACTGTGGTCAATAAAATTCAAAATATACAATTCACCAAAATTTATTTTCATCCTATTGAACCTAATTTAACTTACTGATGTCAACCTTGTCTCTCATATTTTTGAAATTCAATAAAGCGAAAAGATTATGTTTTATGAAAATTTTCAAATGTCCATAGAAGGTGGGTAAAAGACGTTAAAATGTTCAATTGAATTTTTTACATCTAATTTTATTATAAAATGAATCCAATATATTAAATTGAACATATAAAGTTGTTATGCATCTATTTTGACATAAAATAAATTTAAATAAAATAAATATTAAATTAACAATTGTTGGTTTTTGAACTATATTGCAACGTTTTCCACTATTCATCAAAAATGGAATGTTATTAGAAAAATACCCAAAATTCAACCTAAGCTATTTTTGATATTCCAAATCCCAAAATAATGTCAATTTTGAAAAAAAGATATAAAATTTAAAAAGGTGGAACTACTATTCATAAGGGGATGTTTGATTGGTCATGGAGTGTTAGAACTCGAAGTTCCATACAACACAAGTTATTGTATTGTTCAAAGATAAACGTATTGTGGAAGCTTGAGGTGTTACATTATGCCCTCTTTTAAATAATTTCATTCTCAAAATTTTTAGAATTTTATTGCATAAAAAGATTCGGGTGGTTTTTCAACAAATGTTCCTCGGGTTTCCACATTGCCTCTTCTATCTTTTGGTTTCTCCATAGAATATTTACCAGATGCGTCATCTAGTTTATCAACACTTGTTCTCTAGTATCAATAATACTAATAGGCCCCTCTCAATAAGACTGGTCGGGTTCCAGTTCTATTTCCTTATAGGTGAGTACATGTGTTGGGCCATGCATGTATTTTTCAACCGTGATATGTAGAACACATCATGAACTTTAGAAAGACTTGAAGGCCTTTACAAATAGTAAGCTAAAACTCTAATTCATTATCGAATTTAGAAAGGTCCAACATACATGAGACTTAATTTCCCATTATTATTGAATATTATAACACCCTTTCATGGAGATACATTCAAAACATGATCTACTACTTGAAATTCCAAATCCTTCCTTTTGTTATCGGTATAGTTATTTTTCCTAGTTTGAGATTCCTTGACGTGTGTGTGGATAATATTTACCTTTACCATTGTTCCCTCAATGAATTCAGGGCCTATGAGTTTTCTTTCACCAACATCATCCCAAAAATTTGGTGTGTGGCATCTCTTTCAATATAACGCTTCATATGGTGCCATCTGAATACTTGAATGGAAGCTATTGTTATAGGAAAATTCAACAAGATATAAATATTGATCACACAACCCTTGATAGTCCAGTTAGTATGATCTCAACATTTCTTTAATGATTGAATTTTTCTGTTATGGTTGTCTATTAGTTTGAGTGTTGTAGGAAATGCTCAAATGAAGTTCATTATCCAGGGCCTTCTGAAGACTTTTCTAGAATCATGATGTAAAATGGGGATAACGATTAGAAACAATAGATTGGGGTACTCCATTAAGTCTTACGACATCTTTAATATATATACTTGATAAACATTCAAGTGGAAAATCTTATCTAATGTCATAAAAATGTGCTAACTTGGTAAAACGATTAACAATGACCCATATTGCATCATTCCTTCTTGGAGTCTTTGGTACCCGATGACAAAGTCCATCATAATATCATCCCATTTCCACTTAGGTAGGGGATGAGGTTGCATGACTCTTCTAGGAAGTTTTCTTCCAGGCTTCACATTTTGACAAATCATACATCATGACACATAATCAGTAATCTACCACTTCATGGTGTCCCACAAAAAATATTCCCTGAAATCACTATACATCTTAGTGATACATGGGTGTGTAGAGAAATTAGAGCTATGAGCATCATCCAACAATTCCATTTTTAGATCTGGTATGTCGGGAACAGAATGTCTCTTCCAAAATTTCAAAATTCCATCTTCATATATGAAGTCAATCAATATCCCATCATTCACAACATTAATTTTCTATTGAAACTCATCTTCATTTGGCTTAGAACTTTTTATCCTTTGTGGTAAAGATGGTTTGGAAACCTTTTGAAAAAGTATCGATGCTTCTCCTTCCTTGATTATTCCCATATCCATCTTTACTAGATCCATGAACATAGGATCCCTTTAAATTCTAATCTTGTTCAAAACTCCATGATCCTTTCTACTCAATTCATCTGCCACCTTCTTTTCCTTCCTCAGGTGGTAGTGTATAGTGAAATCATAATCCTTGAGTAGTTCAAGAAATCGTTTTTGCCTCATGTAGGATTCTTTATGTTGAAAATTATTCTTCAAACTCTTCTAATTGGTATATATCTCACATTTTTCACCATAGATATATTTTCTCCATATCTTAGAAGAAATGATTACAGCTACTAACTCAAGATCTAGAGAGGGATAATTTTCTTCATAAATTTTTAGCCATCGTGATGCATAGGCAGTAACACTATCATTATAAATAAGGACACAACCATGTCCCTTTTTTGAAGCATTACTACAAATAACAACCCCATCATTGCTCAATGGTAGAGTCAATGTAAGATAATTTATTAATATTCTCTTTATTTGTTCAAAAGATTCTTCACAATCTTTTTTCCAAACAAATTTAACCCCTTTGCATGTGAGCTTTGTTAATGGGTTATCCAATCGGACAAAATTCTAGGTGAAATGCTGAAAATAACCTCCTAATCCAATAACACTGCATAACTCAACTATACTCATTTTTGTTGGCCATTATTGTATTTCTATGGACTTAGAAGGATCAACAGAGATTCCATCCATAGAGAAAATATGTCCACAAAAAAAGAAAATCTCTGCCTGCCTGAATGGCCCGAAGGCCTTCATTTTTTATTGATTTTGATAACTCCCCTTTCAAGGGATGAGAGGGAACCCTTACAAGGCCCGTAGGCTCAGAGATTACATGGCCCGTAGGCTTAAGAGATTACATGACCTGAAGGTCTTAGGGAATTCAACCAGACTATCTACAAGGACTGCCCCTCCCCAGCATCTGCATCTTGATAGTAGCTCTCCACCTTTGCATGACTGTCTGGCTAGGATTCTCGTGCAAGCATAGGCTTGTACCGATGGCATAGCCATAACCTCTCATTCTGACAATCCATTTGGCTCTGCTCTGGTGAGTGCACCTGCTTTGAATCCTCTTCTAGGGCTGCTCCTTTTTTGTAGTGTGTCTGGGGCCTGCACTCATGTGGCCAGAAGGGCTTGGGGTGGCCCTAAGGCCTTAAGGTGGCCTGAAGGCCTTGAGAATCAACTGGCCCGAAGGCCTTGGGTGGCCCGAAAGCCTTGCAGGACCCGAGATCCAAACCAGTGGCCCAAAGGCCCAGATGGATGAATAGTTTCGGCTGCTACAGTACCGAACAGTGCCTGCTACAGTACCTGCTACAGTACTGCAATAGAAATCACACTTTCTAAACTTCCAATATAATTCATTTCTTCTATGAGTTTTTAGAGTAGTTCGCAAGTGATTTTCACGATATTCATATATGTGAAGTAACCCAAGATAACATCAATAAATACCACTAAATATTCATCAAGATATTCATTAAAAACTCTATTCATTAGATTAATGAAGATAGAGGGTTCATTAGTCAGTCCAAAAGGCATTACTGTGAACTCTTAATGCCCACAGTGAGTATGAAATGTTGTCTTCAGAATAACTTTCTTCCTCACACACAATTGATGATATCCATATCAAAGGTAAATCATTGAAAAATATTGAGCTCTATGATGTTGATTGAATAAATCATCAATGCGAGGTAGGGTATACTTTTTCTTTATTCTTATAGCATTGATCTCCCTATAGTCAATGAAAAACCTCCTAGATCCATCCACTACAGCAAAAAAGGCATTTAGCAGTGGTTTGGTTTTACGTTTTGCGGCGGTTTAAACCACCGCTAAATAGATTGGCGGTGGTTTTGAAAAACCGCAGCGAAATCGTGCGTCGGGAAACTATTCGCAGTGGTTATTAAAACTGTCGCAGAACGTTTCACGGCGGTTTAAACCACCTCTAAATCATTTAGCGGCGGTTTTTTTATTTTATTTTATTTTATTTTTTATTTTTTATTTTTTTTTTTGAATTATTTTTTATTATTTTTTATTATTTTTTATTTATTTTGTTATTTTTTATTATTTTTTTATTTTTTATTTTATGATTTTATTTATTTATTTATTTATTTATTTCGTATTTATTTTATTTATTTTATTTATATTATTTCGTATTTATTTTATTTTATTTATTTTTTATTTTACTTATTTATTTTTAATTTTATTTATATTATTTATTTTATTTATTTTATTTATTTTATTTCGTATTTATTTTATTTATTTATTTATTCTAATTATTTATTTTGTATTACTTTATTTACTTTATTTATCCATGCATGCACATCCCATGAACATGCACATGCCCATGCCCATGCCCATGCACATGCACATGCACATTCACATGCCCATAAAATATAAAGAAATACTACGTTTGGTGAGATTTGAACTCCTAACCTTATGCATATTTTCCAAAGACTTTATCACTCCAGCAAGCTCGCCATGTGGTTAATAAACGGAATTTAATATACTTATATATATTATTTGAAAAAACAAATAATACATAACTAATTGATATAATAAATAATAATAATAATAAATAATAATAATAATAAATAATAATAAACAAATAATAATAAATAATAATAAATAATAAATAATAAATAATAAATAATAAATAATCAAAATAAATAATATTAAATCATAAATAATAAATAATAAATAATAATAAACAATAAATAATAATAAACAAATAATAAATAATAAAAAAATAATAAATAATAAATAATAAATAATAAATAATAAATAATAAATTATAAATTATATAAAATATAGTATATAATAAATAATAATAAATAATAATAAATAATAATAAATAATAATAGATAATAAATACGAAATAAAAAAATATTTAATAATAAATATTAAATAATAAATAACACATAATAAATAAAATATTATTATTAATAAATAATATATAATATATAATATATAATATATAATATATAATAAATAATATATAATATATAATATATAATATATAATATATAATATATAATATATAATATATAATATATAATATATAATATATAATATATAATATATAATATATAATATATAATATATAATATATAATATATAATATATAATATATAATATATAATATATAATATTTAATAATAAATAATAATAAATAATAAATACGAAATTAAAAAAATATTTAATAATAAATATTAAATAATAAATAACACATAATAAATAAAATATTATTATTAATAAATAATAAATCATAAATCATAAATAATAAATAATAAATAATAAATAATAAATAATAAATAATAAATAATAAATAATAAATAATAAATAATAAATAATAAATAATAAATAATAACTAATAAATAATAAATAATAAATAATAAATAATAAATAATAAAAAACAAATAATAAAAAACAAATAATAAATAAGAAATAATAAATATTAACTAATAAATAATAAATAATAAATAATAAATAATAAATAAATAATAATAAATACAAAATAATAAATAATAAATAATAAATAATAAATAATAAATAATAATAAAAAATAATAATAAAAAATAAAAAATATACAATAAATAATGATAAACAAATAATACATAATAATAAAGAAATAATAAAAAATAAAAAAGAAATAATAAATAATAAATAATAAATAACAAATATAAATAATAAATAATAAATAAATGTAAATATAAATTTTAAATAAGAAATAATAAATAACCAGTAACAAATATTATTATTAATAATAATATTTTATTATTATTATTAATAAATAATAAATAATAAATAAATAATAATAAACAATAAATAATAAATAATAATAAAGAATAAATAATAAATAATAAATAATAATAAATAATAAATAATAAATAATATTAAATAATAAATAATAATAAACAAATAATATATAATATATAATATATAATATATAATATATAATATATAATATATAATATATAATATATAATATATAATAAATAATCAATAATCAATAATAAATAATAAATAAATATAAATAATAAATAATAAACAATAAATAATAAATAACCTGTAACAGATATTAATAATAATAATAATAATAATTTATTATTATTAATAATAAATAATAAATAATAAATAAATATTAAATATTAAATATTAAATATTAAATAATAAATAATAAATAACGAGTAACAAATAATAGATAATAAATAAATTAAAGTATATTATAAATAATAAATAATAAATAATAAATAATAAATGAAACACATGAAAAAGTATGAGAAGACGTGATAAGAAACGAAAAATCATGAAAATGCATGAAAACGGATTGAAAAGCATGAAGAATGAGGCATTAGAAAGAATGAGAACGCATGAAAACTCATGACAACTCTGGGAAACCCCTTAATAATTCAACTTAATCATCATAATAACCCACAAAAAACAATTGATAACGATAACAAGTCCTGGAAACCCAAGTAAACAGTAATAAATGATGCAACTGCTAAAACCCGTCAAAACGATCATAAAGTGACAAAAACATTGGACTCGCATTATGGGAGATAACTTATGATTCGGGAGTCCGTTCCAAATCTACGACTAGTCAAATCAAAGATCCTAAAACAATCATCGAGCTGATAGGTGAAAGAGACCGAATAGACCGACGGATCAGAAGTTACGACTGTTTAAAAAACACTGACGGGGAACAGGGGCTAGAAACGAGGCATCGAAAAACATAACAAACCTAATACCCACTAAAAAGGCCATAACATATGATCTAGTAGTCCATGTGGGTGCCGCGACCAGTCAAACCAAAGCTTATGGAATGACCTACAAACTGGTAGGCGGAGGAGTCCGAACATACACATGGATCGAAAGTTTGGTCCATTTGAAGACAAGTTTGATGGGACACCGATGACAGAAATGAGGTTTCTAAGGCCTTCAGAGGGGTTTTTAAGATCGAAAAATAGGGGAGAACAATCCTTCTGTCCTACGAGTGTGTATCTCTCTTCTCTGGATTCGATTTGATATGTTGTAGAGCCCAAACGAACACCCGGAGTGAAAGTTATGGTTGTTTGATGTTGGAGAACTTTTTTCAACTTTCTTATAACTCTCATATCTTCCGCACCATAGACTGTCTCATGGTTTTGATTATACGTTATTCTATATCTCTTCATGAGCTTCGATTTGACTGGTTGTGGAACTTCAACGGACGCCCAGATCAAAAGTTATGGTCGTTTTAGTGATTTCAGGGTTTCTCATGTCTTTTTATTTTTTTTCTTTTCATTTTGCGGCGGTTTTACCCAAACCGCCCCTATTTCAAGGTGGTTTTTTAATAAACCGCCACTAATCCTCAAAAAAAATTAAAAAAAATTAAAAAAAATTAATTTTTTTACACATTTCACGGAGGTTTTAAAAACCGCCGCGAAATACCGGCCCGAAAGCTATTTAGCGGCGGTTTTTAAACTGCCGTGAAAAAACCGCCACGAAACGCCTGTTTTCCTGTAGTGATCTTTCTTCTTAAAAAATCCAATAGGGGATCCCCATTGAGAAACACTAGGGAGAATAAATCCTTTATTACTCAATTCCCCTAGTTTTTTCTTTAGTCCCACTAACTCTACAATGGTAATTCTATATGGGGTATTTGATATGGGCCTTGAACCAGGAATTAAATCAATACAAAACTCAATTTCATTTTTTGGAGGATGCCCAATTAAATCCTTTGGAAACACATATACACTTTCTTGCACAATAGGTACATCCTCTATTTGAAAATTCATTTTCTCACCCATTGTTTTTTTATTCAATTCCTCCCCAATATTTGAATTTAGTAGAGCTACATGGGATGGATCTAGATAAGAATCAGACGGTGATGTTTCTTCTCTAAAGATGAGGTAATCCATATCATCATAAAAAATTGTAACCTATTTCTTCTTACAATTTTTTTTCATCATTGTCCAAAAGCCATTCCATACTGAGGTTTATATGAAATTCAATCATGGGTATGATGAAGAGATCAGCAGATAAAGCATGTTTATATACCGAAATGGGATCTAATTTACAAAAACGTTGTTTCAATGATAATTCCCTTTGGAGTTTTGAATAAAAACTCCTTTGTTAAATCAAATTGGAAATATATAATTTTCTTAGCAAACTGGGATGATATGAAACAGTGCGATTATCCAGAATCAAATGATGTAGTGGCTAAATTTGAGGAAACCATTAAATTACCAGCCACCACATCATTTGGAGCTTCAACCTCTACAGTAGTGATAACATAAGATTGGCCTTGCTCCCTTTCCCTTTTTTGAGTTATGGTTCCCTAACGCATAGGATATTAATTTATATAATTCCCCATTTCTCTACAATTGTATAATTCCTCATTGATATCCTATTTCATTCCCTTGAAATAATGAGCTAGGTGGCCTTTTTCACCTCACTTGTTAAAGACTCACATTCCATTTAGGAAAGTACAAGTGTCTTTCTTCCCACATTTACTGTAGGATAGGAATTCAACTTTTCCTTCCATCCCCTTCATTCCATTTCTAGAGTGTTCACCATATCTATTCTTCTCTTTCTTTTCATTTAAGTCGTAACAGTTATATAATTTCTTTTCTTTTTTGATAGAACATGAGACAATATCTTCATATGACGAGAAGGATTGTGAGACTAATTCTCAAAGGAGAAATGGATTTAACCCATCAAAAAATGGATCAATATTACATTCTGCATTACATATATAATCTTCTACATGCCTTGGTAACCTTGTAAAGTTATCCTCATACTTTGCGACATTTATATTCTACTTTTTCATTTGACTCAGAAATTTTCTTTCCATATCCACTCGACGGTCATGAGGAAATTATTTTTCTATAAAAATATCTTTAAACTCCCTCCATTGCATATTTGATACTTAATCATTCTCCTTTGTGTTTTGAATTAATGACCACAATTGATCTGCATCTCCCATGAGACGATAAACTGGTATGACAAATTTTTCCCTTTCGCTACTCCCCGAAGCAAGAAATATTTTCACTAAGAAACTTATCCATTTCTTAGCTATATATGGATTTTTAATCTCATTGAATATTGGTGGTTTTTGCCTCACGAAGTGGTATAACATTGATCCTCTGCGATTTGTATCAGGATGCTCCATATGGGTTAGGTTATTATTCATAACTTCATCAAATTGTCCCAGTATGGTTATAAGATGTTCAGCACCATTTACATCACCATCTCCATTATAATTATCTAGGGTTTGAGGTAAACCCCTACATGGATTACATGCATAGATACAGTTTCCATTCCTTCCACTAGGAACCATTTCTGAATAATGGAATAAACTAGATTATTTCATAAATGGAAGTACATAATTCTAAACTAGTAAAATACCTAACATAAATTGATCAATTTATGCATATAATCCATAATCATAAAAAAAATGTTTTCTTTGAGGAATTATTTAATCATAAATCCTTCATAATAGATTATAAATAAAATGTAAATTATCTAAGCATATCCCCTGAGGTTGTCATAACCAAGAGTACAACAAGGCTCATTGTCATGTATCAGGATACCCCATGTCCAGCCAAAAGTCGTTGTCAGATATTTCACTCATAGGTACATCTTTGCGAGAGCTACCTAAACCTTCTAGTATATATACAGGGATGTATTTCATGGAAAATACCCAAAATTTCTACATTACCAGAATTCTAGGATGTTCTTCTATACTAATACTCAAAGTCTGTATTAGGTTAATGTTCTCTGATCAATGTTTTTGTAAATCTATTTTCCAAGGATTGTAGTAACATTACTATGATACCAATTTTAACTCCCTGGCCCTAGTTACCCATAGTTGGTGCATTATTACATAACATTACAATGATTACAATAGATCATGTCTCAAAAGAGTGATTAGTTAATTAACCTTGGAAGTACTAGATACATATATGAGTTTTACATTACCTCATGAAATAAAAAAACAAAAAAACATTCTCCTTTAAACACACTCATATCCTTTACCCTATCCTTGCAGGTTAATCATAATATACGTTTTCACATCCTCGAAAAGATAAAACATAGAAAGGGGTGAGATCACTTGCTCAATAAGGATAAAAATGTTGCGGAAATTATCATAAATAAGCATAAACATTTAAGGCAATGTATAAAACTAAAACAGAAGACTTTTAAAATTAATCTTCAAAATAATATTGAAAATATAAATCAAATTATTCCATTTACTTATTCCCATGGTTATTATACTAGTTGAACAATCACATGTAATAGCATATCTAATTTTATAATGATGGAATTCATCATGTCGGACATCATAACCACGTAGTCAAGGCCTCATACCAAGAATACAAATACTATTTTGTCAAGTCTTTGTTCCAAGACATTAGTTTGTCTCATGAGACATAATGATGCATCATGGTGCTATAGTGGGCTCCAACTGTCACTTACTAAGTCCAATTCAATCCACATATGAAAAGTTTGGAACATAACAAAAACATTCCTATTAAAACTAGAGTAAAAAATGTTAATACATTTACCATAAACCATGAATGGTATAAAAATAAAACACCCACATTATGTCATATCACAAAACCATCAATAAAATATAGAAGATTGTATCATAATAAATCCACTTCAAATAAGTGTAAAATCTATCAAAGGATGTTGAAATAGATGAAATCAAACCTATTTGAGAGAAATATCACTTTATATTTTGAAATAATTTAAAAGTCATGTAATTATAAAAGAAAACATTTATTTTCAGAATATTCTTATGAAATTGTAAGGTAATCTTTTAATGTTTTATAACGGAAGAAAATATCCACACCCGCCGTATAAGTTAATAAAATATTCTTACCTTAATTTGTCGAAAAGGTCAGAAAGTATCTTATTTGGAAAATGATGGAAAGATTTCGTTAATTTTTTTTTAAAAAAAGTCAAAAAAGTATATAATTGACTTTAACCCATGTTCTAAGAAATTGTAAAAATGTTTTGAAAAACATTTTTAAGAAACACTGATGAGTATGATAATGAAGTCCCAGTAGATACTTACGTATCAACAACAACGAATAAGTAAAAAGATTGTAAAATTAATTCATAACTTGTTATTTTCCTTGGTTAGGGTTATGTTATCCTCTTTTATAATAGTTAAATCATTGTTATTAAATTATAAAATAACCACATACATAAATATTATATCATATATAATCTTTTAATATTGATTTGTTTTAACATTTAAGTATTATCATTGTTTTGGGTGTTAACTGATTCATTTTCCATTATATTTATTTTTAGGTACGTCATGTTTTTTATGGATAGGATGAATTTCATTCATACCTAGAATGATATTACTTTCTTAAACATTATTTTTATTCATAAAATAAAAATTATTCTTGAAGGGTTACGATGGGTAATGAATCTCATCGCGTTGTTGCAGACGGTAATCCATACGTACGCACAAGCGACAATACCATTATATTGATGGTGATATAATATGTAATTGGATGGTAAATCATATAAACAAAATCATTAACATGTTATATTTATTATTTACATCAATTATACTAATTATTATTCCCATCCAAATAAAGAAATTTTGAATAACAAACTACACCACATTTTGGAGACGGTAAGTTGTACGTACACAAGTATGATGAATTTTCATTAATATGATGGATCGAATAATTAATATGGTTATACCATATTTATAATAACATAAAATTATGTATAAGTTATTGTAGTTATTATTTCTTATGGAAATAGCAATGTAAGAGGAAGTGGGAGCAGAAAATAACATTGAAAGAGGTGATTAAATTATTACCTCTTCTTTTGGTGCTTTCTATTGATTTAATAAAAATGACTCTATAAGTTGGATTTGTAATCAACATAAGGGATCTAGGATGAAGTATGTGTTGTTGGGAAAATATTTGAGCTAGTTTTAGCTAAGAAAAATGGCTTTTGAGGTGTAATTTTGAGAGAAGGATAAGTACCCTTTTATAAGAGAGAAGAAGGTCACTTTCGAAAAATCTTGAAATATTAATTTATTATACAGTCATATTCAGTTTATAATGGCTCTAAAAAGAAATATTTCTAGGATAAGGTGGGTATGGGTAGAAAAACTCTCAAAAAATAGGTTTTATATAGTTTTATGTCACCATATTAACCATACCTTTTATATTTAACTCTTTGTTATGTAGTTTAACTTTTACAATGTCTACATCTATTATTATAATAGATGGTTAGGAAACATACTATAAAAATTCAAAATAACACCAATTGGTTCATTATAAAAACATATAACCATATATATGTCCCTTGACTGAACCATAAATTTTAAAAAATATTATATCAATTAATAATTTAGTATTTTTTTTAAAACTCATTTTTGTTAGGTTTGAGACAATTTAGTATTTTGTTTTTGTGAAATTCAAAAAAACATTATTTCATCAAAAATAATATTAAATCAATACTAACATGTCATATTAACCATGAAAATTTCTGTAATTCATAAAAAGTCTCAGATTACATTTATTTGGATAATTATAATATCAATTATTTTAATCATTCATTAATAAAGTAATTACTACATCATCATTGTGTAATAAATAAATTTAATTATTTAATTTATAAAAATTATAAATAAAATACCATTATGTAGAAAAATATTTTTATCTTTCTAGTGAATATTTATAGTCAAATTTTTCTTATTTATAACCCAATATTAATTTTTTTTTGTTTTTAAAATTTTAATTTAACACTTTTAACTATACTTTAAATAAAATAATAATAATTGTCCAAATCTAATCCAAGTGGATCAAAAACTAACATATTTTATTCCTATGATTTATTTTGGTCGAAGAAAACTTATCCAATAGAATTAGGACATGTTTTAGAGTAATTATAATATCATTTTTACCTTTAATTACCCTATTTACTTTTAACCGTGATAAATAAAATTCAAAAGTTACTATTCACCAAAAATTATTTTCATCCTATTGAACAACATTTTACATAATAATTTCAACTGTGTCTTTCATAATTTTGAATTTCAATTCACGGAAGCGGTATAATTACGTTTTATGCAAATTTGGAAATGTGCCTAGAAGGTGGGTAAAAGACGTTAAAATATTCAATAAAATTTTATACACCTAATTTTATTATAAAATGACACCAATTAATTAAATTTAACATATATCTTTATTATGTATCTATTTTGACCTAAAATATATTTAAATTAAATATATAATTATTTAAAAAATCGTTTTATAAATAACAACACAGTGTGTTTCACTATTCATCGAAAATTGAATGTTTTCAGAAAAATACCAAAAATTCACCCTAGGAAAATTTTGTCATTCTGAATCCAAAAAACAAAGTCCATTTTGATAAATTAAATTTTAAGATATCAAAAAGTGGGTATTACTATTCATAATGACTATATTGTTTAATCGTGGTGCGCTAGAACTCGAAGTTTCATACATCGTAAGTTATTGTATTATTAAAAGGGAAGCGTGTCGTGGAAGTTTGGGGTGTTACATGAATTATCAATGTCAATTCCCTAATACAAGGTATAACACCTAAACAATGTTTGGACCTATGTTATTCCATTCATTTTGTGGATTTATTGATGTATTTAAGTGTAAAGACCCAGAATTTCCATAAAATATTTTTTAAATACATGGGAATTTAACGAGTCTACAGTTTCTGACGGCGGCTGATTCCGAGGCCCGGTGTGCCCAGAATCAATTTCTGATGTTTTTTTCGGGTATATTCAGTAAAAGTAAATGCGGGAATTTATATCTTTGTAACCAGTGATCGGAATTGAAATCCGAGGGCACCGTTGCACTCGCAGCGCCGGTATTCTCTTAAGGAAACCTTCGCCGCAGTTGCATTTTATCGATATTGGAAGTAAATTTTTGGGGTTTCTAAATAAATTAAATAAAAATATGTCTAATATATTTCAATTCTGAGTGGTGGTTTAATCCTCCAAGGGTTGGTTGGAGGTGGGCCCACCCGTGCATAACCTCCCAAGGGAGGATATTATTTTGTGGGTCCCATACGAATTTAAACCCCCTTTAACCCCTTGAGTTCCCCATTAATGGGGGAAACTCATGAACTACCCCTTAATGGTGCCAACACACCTAAAAGATAATTAATGCCTCAATTAATTGTCTTTTGAAAAATTTTAAATCCTTTCCACCCCATTTAATTGAATGAGTTGTTTAATTTAATTAAACACAACTCTTGTGTGTTGTTTTGCCAAAAAATAGTAGACTCCTCCTCTATTATTTTTGTATTGGAAAAAAAACACTTTGGTGGAGCCTTGGAAAAATAGAGAGAATGATATCCTCTCCAACGATGAACGATATCCTCTCAACGAAGAACGCCAGTCTCCACTGAGGAACGACGACCCCATCTTCTCCCTTTCCAAACGGGGCAGAAAGTGAATATGTCGCCCGTGAAAACGTCGCCAATGACGAAATCATCTCTTCCAGATGTTAATGGAACAACGCTGCCTTCCTGCGACTCCGCCGAGCGAACACTGATTACGAGGTAGGTGGATTTTATTATTTTATTGTAGGAATTATACCCTCGTTCCTCGTAGTTTATTTGGGTTCGATGATGGCCACTTCTAATCACCTAATACGGTTGGTGATGGCCGAACAAACCCGTCCTGACATCCCTCCTATTGGTTCTTGATTGGTTGACGATGGAGGTGGAGCCGAAATGTCCTGGTGTTGATGAACTGTGCTGTAGAAGAACCGCGACACTGCAGGCCGCCGCAGACAAAATAGGTGTGGCGTCGTCGCACCGTGCCGGAGGAAGGGGGCCACGACGAACGAAGATGGCGTGGCATCGTCACGCCATGCTGAGGAATCCCCAAGGCCGAGCCACCCCTCAGTTGGGGAGCCCCACCACCGGGTAGCCCCATAGGCAGGCAGCCCCACGGCCGGGCAGCCCCACGGCCGGGCAGCCCCACGGCCTGGCAGCCCCTCGGTCGGGCCACCCCTCGGTCGGGCCACCCCTCGGCCCGGGCACCCCTCGGCCTGGTCACCATAGCTGATCATCCCCATGGTCAGGCTGCCACGGCCAAGCCGCCCATCGGTCAGGCCAACGTGGCAGGGCGGCCCCACAGTCGGGCAGCCCCCCGGTCGGGCAGCCACGGCCAGGCGGCCCCATGGCCGAGCCCCAACGGCCGGGCCGCCCCTTGGCCAGGACGCCTCGGGCAGGCCACCCATCAAGCTGGGTCACACCTTTGGGCCGATCCGACCACTTGGTTCGGGTTTCACCCACGGACCGGGTCGGGCCGAGTCGGTCCGACTGGGTTGGACCGAACCCGGACCCGCTACTGTCATTTACACCTTTTAGCCCGCATCTTGGGCTACGGGTGTCTGAACGATGAACCGTATGATAAGATGGAATTCTTGGATCAATAAGATTATTTTGGCATAATCCACATGTGATTTGAATGTAGTTGTTGTATGGTCGGGTTGGTTTGAGTCTAAAAACCAACCGGGCCCTAGGGACGGAAATGCCAATAACACACAGACCGAGCGTCTGATTGACGCACCGTCTGTCGTATTGGGTTCCTTATGATGAGACGGAACTATGGGATACGTCAACTCAGTATGTCGTGATATTTGATGTATCGACACTTGGCTCGAGGTGTGGACCCTCCCGGAATCGACCATTCAATGTACGAGGACCCTAGGGATGGCTGCGACTGAGATGACAGGATTTTCCGTGGGTTCGACAGCGACGATACTGTACTGGGATCCTCTGTGGGTTCGATAGTGATGAATTCTATACTGGAATCCTCCGTGGGTTTGACATCGATGACTACTGTTCTGGGATCCTCCGTGGGTCCGATAGTTCTGACTTCTGTTCCTAGATCTTGTGTGGGTCTGACAGAATAGCTGATCCTGGATCCTATGTGGTTTCGACAGCTTTGCTGGTCCTGAATCCTATGTGGGTCCAACAGAATAGATGAATTAGTGACTACATATGATCATCTCTATCACTCTAAAAAATATTTATACCTGTGTGAGCTGAGTCTTGTCTTTCAATCATTATCATCGAGGTGATTGACTTTACTTCATTTGTGGACTGAGTTATTCTTGGGCTCGAGAGTTGGAGCCAGACTTTGAATGGTAACTTAGGTATATTTATGGGTATATACCTATGTAGGGTTGGTTGATACTTAATTATTGTATCTTTCTCCTTTGATTTATCCTTAGTGGATTCTACGATACCTTCTGGGGTCTCGGGGTCCCCTAGTGAGTATTGTTATACTCACCCCAGCACAGGCTTCGCCCGCACCTGGTTATGTTCTGTGCAGACAACAGTCATCATTGATCGAGGCTGCGAGTGATAGATGAGAGGCTGCTCAGAGCTAGACTAGACGGGATGTACTTTGGGGATGAGTTGTTCGAGTTCTGTACCTACCCATCAGGTAGGATTCCTCTATGGACGATCCAGGAGTTGTTTTCCCTTTTTTACTTGCCCTTGTAATTTTTTTTCAGTTGGGTTTGTATTCTGGCCCACTTACTTTCAACACACTTTTCATTTCTATATTAGTACTTGTTTCTTCCACTTCTTGTCTTCAGACAGTGTGTATTACAGGTTTAAAGATAATGTCTTCCCTTCAATCGAGGATTCGCCTTTGGTGCTAGTCGCTAGCCCCTGACCTATGGTAGGCAGGATTGGGGTAGTCACAACACAGGCCCCGAGGACGGGTCGTGAAAAATTGGTATTAGAGGAGTTGGTTCTACCGCAGAACATGGACAATGATTCTTTTAACGTAAATAGTGTTAAGTGTTTTGGGTGCGGTTATCAGTTTAGGGAAACCAGTGTTGGTGCGGCGACCGACATATCCATACACTAGGACTCTGACTTCTGATTTTCGACTTAGTGCACGAAAACACTGATTACGTGTGTGTTTCCCTTGAAAGGTTTTCTTTGTGATTTTGTTGTGTCAGCTCACCAGGTTTATTGTTTTGATCATGGAACACCAGTTTCTTTTCAGGATGGCCCCACGAAGGCTTCCAGGTAGGGTTCTAAGTTTCATACGAGATGGTAGCCCACCAAGCGACGAGGCCTCAGTGTGGGGCCCCATCATAGCGAAGGTACTAGCATTACCACTACCCACAGGGCCACCAATACCACTAGCTCTAGAAGCAGAGAGTGCACGTCGTCTAAGTACGTTGCACGAGTTCCAGCGCCAGAGTCCACCCAAGATCTGGGGAGAGACGGACCCATAGGAAGCTAAGGATTGGATGGAGGCTGTCGTGAGAGTTTTTCGATTAGTAGCGACACCATCCGACCTCATGGTGATCCTTTCTGCAAGTCTCCTGCATGTAGCAGTAGGAAGATGGTGGATCCTGATGCTCCGGGTGCATGAAGAGGCATCATTACTCTAGACAGACTTCGAGAGTCTCTTTTGATCAGAGTTTTTTCTAGGCACCCTTCATTCGGTGTGGATTCAGGAGTTACTTCATCTGCAGTAGGGCAGCCTGAGAGTCGCTCAATACTCAGCGAGGTTCACCGACCTCTGGCGCTACTCCACGGATATAGTTCAAGACCCATTCTTTAGGGCCCGGACCTTTGAGCTAGGACTCATTCATGATATCAGGGAATTGATGATCCCCCTCTACATCCAGACGTAGGCGGGGGTTCCAGAGTGAGCCCTTCTAGTGGAGAGTTTTCTCGCTGAGTAGTCACCAGTAGCGAGACCCACCAGAGGGCGACACGAAGTGGAGTCTTTTGTAGTTGGCAGTAGACAGATGTCGCATAAGTCCAAGTGGACTAGGCCATCATGTGGGCGGCCCCAGGATACAGGTTCGGATGTGTGGGGAACACTAGACAGAGCCAGTTATATGAGGAGCAGGCAGTGAAATGAATGCGACAGGCAAGGTCATATAGCTCATGACTGCTCGAACTTCCATGCATATGATCAACAGACAATAGAGGGACCTCCCAGGTAGAGGCAGAGGTTCGACTATGGTGGTCCGCCCGGAGCAGTTGGGCGTGGAAGAGGAGCTGGCCGAGTAGTGAGTGGTGGACGACGTTTCGAGTCCCTACCACCACCACCACTAGGAGGTCCACCCCAACCACAAGGAGCTGCAGACATAGGTTTGATCAACTCTAGGTAGTCGAGACCTATGACCACGGCACACCTAATATGATTTTAGATACTATCTGTGTCTACTCCACCCTTGCTTCAGTACTTATAAACATAGGTGTGAGTCATTATTTTATTTCCACTGCCCTCGTTTAGAGCTCGTAGATTCCGACAGAGCTGTTGGCTCAATCCTTATCACTAGAGACTCCTACGGAAGCATACTCAATTATTACACACTAGTTCCGGTAGTGTGAGCTTACTCTAAGATGTGAGATCTTTGGCTAGGATCTCCTTGTAGCAGCGTCGAGGCCTTACGACATCATCTTGGGTATGGACTGGTTATCCAGAGTTCATGCTCAGATTGACTGTATTTGGAACAAAGTGTGGTGTATCTGCACGGATGGGACCAGTTTCACCTTCACCAGTGAGAAGGGAGCCTTTGCAGCGCATGATGGACTTACACAGAGGATGGGGCAGCTGATCACACATCAGTTGTCTAGTCTCATCCTCGGAGCGGTTGATGTGCGGTGTCTGAGTTTTTCTGTTGTGGTGGATCTGTACGCGGATGTTTTCCCTAAAGAGGTTCCCAGAATGCCTCTTTATAGAGATTTATACTTCTACATTGACATGTACCCCGGGATAGAACAGATATCTACTCAAGCATATCGGATGGCTCCCGCCGAGCTTCGTGAGTTGTGGGTACAACTGGAGGACTTGTAGGGGAAGGGATTTATCCGACCTAGTGTTTCACCCTGGGCATCCCCGATTTTGTTCGCCAAGAAGGTGGATGGGAGCTTGAGACTATGTGTTCACTACCATATCCTGAATTAGGTGACCATAAATAACAAGTACCCAATCTCGAGGATTGAAAAACTCTTTGATCATCTCAAGGGAGCACGATGGTTCTTGAAGATAGACCATAGGTCAGGCTATCACTAGCTCGGAGTTCGAGACAAGGGTGTGCAGAATACGGACATCAGGTGTTGGTATGGCCACTGTGAGTTCTTGGTTATTCCCTTAAGTGTAACCAATACTCCGATAGTGTTCGTGAGTCGCATGAATAAGATCATCCTGCCTTACTTCGATCGCTTTGTCGTAGTCTTCATCGACGACATACTGATCTACTCTGCTACTGAGGATGATCATGCCTACCATTTGTGGGTAGTACTGGACACACTCGAAGAGCACCAGCTCTATGGTAATCTCTTGAAGTGCCAGCTTTGTATTAGAGAGGTTCAATTCTTGGGACACATCATCTCGAAGGCTGGAGTTTTCGTGGATCCAGTGAAGATTGAGGCAATACTTGCTTGGGATCCACCTAGGAGTGTGACGGATGTACGGAGTTTCTGGGACTGGCTGGGTACTATCAGAGACATGTTTCAGACTTCTCTAGAGTTGCAGCACCACTTTAGGCTTTGAAGAATAAGGGGAAACCATTAATGTGGTTAGAGAGATTCCAGCATAGCTTTCAAGAGTTGAGGTAGAGGTTGACTAGTGCGCGCATGTTGAGGCTACGGGAGGAGGGCGTTGGGTACCTAGGTTACTGGGACGCATCAGGGACCGGACTCGGGTGTGTCCTGATGTAGGAGCGAGTAGTGATCTCTTATTCTTCTCAGTAGTTGTGACAGCACGAGCAGAACTATTCTTCCCATGACCTAGAGTTAGAAGCTGTGTTCTCTACCTTGAATATGTGGAGGCACTATCTGATGGGATAGTGTTTTATAGTCTAATCTGACCACCAAAGTCTCAGGTACATCTTCTCGTAGAAGTAGCGGAACCTAAGATAGTGACGATGGCTCGACTTCTTCCAGGACTATTACTTTGAGATAGTCTATACTCCTGGGAAGGGGAACGTCGTAGCATATGCTCTCAGCAGGAGATCAGGAATTCATCTACTAGGAGAGGCGATGGAGCAGCTGGCTGCATTGCAGAAATCCTTTGTTAATAGAGATGGATCAGCATTTCTATAGTCTCTCACAGTTACTCCTCCACTTCTTCAGCGAGTCAGGTAGGCACAGTGTGGGGATGTTGACTGTGAGAAGTGACGTGCTCAGATATTCTCAAGGTAGGCACCTGATTTATTTTATAAGGACGGGGAGCACGTCATTCTCTTAATAGGACTTACCATGGTACAAGTTTCACTTTGAGAGGAAGTTTTTAGGGAGTTCCACACATATCATTTAGCGGTACATCCAGAAGTGGCGAAGATGTATTAGGACCTCCGACGACAGCACTGGTGGTCGGGTATGAAGAAGGAAATAGTAGAGTTTGTCTCACGATGCCTCACTTTTCAACAAGTTAAGGCGTAGCTCCAGGTACTAGTAGGCTTGGTTCAGCCCTTAGACGTCTCAGAGTGGAAGTGGGACATGATATCCATGGATTTCATGATGGGAATTCTATGTACATCCAGAGGACACGACTCTATCTGGGGGATTGTCGACCGACTCACCATGTCGGCCCACATCCTACCGATCAGAGAGAAGGGTTCAATGGAGAGCATGACATGCCTCTACGTATGGGAGATTGTACGGTTTCGTGGTGTGCCATCGACGATTGTCTCTGATCGAGATGCTCATTTCACTTCCCGGCTATGGAAGGGGTTACAAGAGGCTTTTAGGACGAAACTTCACTTGAGCACCGCCTTCCATCCTCAGAAGGATTGTCATACTGAGAGGACCATTCAAAATCTCGAGGACATGATCCGTGCATGAATCCTTGACTTCGGTCAAAGCTTGGAGGAACACTTAACCTTGGTAGAGTTTGTGTAAAACAACAGCTACCGCTCCACCATTGGGATGTCACCTTACGAGGCACTATATGGCCGACCTTGCTGATCCTCTCTGTGCTGGACTAACCCAGGGGAGTCAGCACTTATGGGACCAGAGATGGTACAGGCTACGATAGAGATGGTGCAGATCATCCCGGATTGGATAAAGACTGCAGAAAGCTGGCTGAAGTCCTATGCTGATAGGAGAGAGAGACCACAGGAGTTCTTAGATGGCAACCACGTCTTTCTACGGGTCTCACCTCGATGAGGTCTACAGAGATTTGGCTGAGGTGGCAAGTTATCTCCACGATTCATCAGAAATTTCCAGGTCCTTATTAGGGTAGGTGATATGGATTACCACTTGGTTCTTCCACCTCAATTGCACTAGGTGCACGACATCTTCCACGTATCTCAACTGAGTAGATAGGTGCACGACTCATCCCACATCATCGACCACGGGGAGCTGGACATCGATAACGAGGATACGTTCTCAGATGATCTAGTGGTGATTGAGGATTGAACAGAGTGGGTCCTACATGAATGGTCGATTCCTCTGGTGCGCGTTCGCTGGCACCACGGGAACCTCTAGGAGAGCACATGGGAGCGGGAGGCACATTTGCATGCTCAGTACCCCCATTTGTTTCCTTAGTGTGAGTTGTAGCTTACTAGGACGTAAATACCTAAGATGGGGAGAATGTAAAGACCCATAATTTCTGTGGATTTTTTTAATACATGTGATTTTTACGAGTCCATAGTTTCTGACAGCACCTCATTCTGAGGCCCGGTGTGCCCGAAATCAATTTATTAAGTTTTGTTTGGGTACGTTCAGTAAACGTACATGCATGATTTTATATCTTTCGAACCGGGGCTCGGAATTGAAATCTGAGGGCACCATTGAACTAGCAGCGCTGATATTTACTTAAGGAGACCCTCACCGCAGTTGTGTTTTATCAGGATTGGAAGTTAATTTTTAGGGTTTCTAAAAAAATTAAATAAAAATATGTCTAACATATTTTTATTTTGAGTGGTGGTTTAATCCTCTAAGGTGAGGTTAGAGGTGGGGCCCCCCTCACATAACCTAGCATGGGAGGATATTATGTGGTGGGGCCCACATGAGCTCAAACCCCCTTAAACCCCTTCAGTTACCCATTTAGGGGGGAAACTCTTGAACTTCCCCTTAATGGTACCAAAACACCTAAAAGATAATTAATGCTTCAATTAATTATTTTTTGAAAACATTTGAATCCTTTCCACCCCATTTAATTTAATGAGTTGTTTAATTTAATTAAATAAAACTCTTGTGTGTTTTTATGCCAACAAATAATAGACTCCTCCTCTATTATTTTTGTGTTGGCACAAAATAATTTGGTGGAGCCTTGGAGAAATAGAGAGAATGATATCCTCTCCAATGAAGAACGATATCCTCTCAACAAAGAAGGCCTGTCTCCACAGAGGAACGACGACGCCAACTTCTCCCTTTCCAACCGTGGCAAGAAAGAGAAGACGCCACCCACGAAGAACGTCGCCAACGACGATTGTCATTTCCTCCCGACGTCAATGGAATGATTCCACCTTCCCGCAACTCCCCCAAGAGAACACTGATTACAAGGTCAGGGGATTTGATTAATTTATTATAGGAATTATACCCTCATTCCTCGTCGTTTATTTGGGTTCGATGATGGACACTTTTTATCACCTAATGCGGAGGGCGCGGGCCGAACAAACATGGCCTGACATCCCTCTGATTGGTTCTTGTTTGGTTGATGACGGTTGCGGAGCCCAAAGGGCGCGCTGCCGACGCACCGCGCCGGAGAAGTACCGCAGCCATGTGGGCCTTGGCGAAAGGAAGAGGTGCGGTGCTTTTGCGCCAAGCCGGAGGAAGGGGGTCGCGGCCATGCGAGTCGCAATGAACTAATATGGCGTGGCGCTATCGTGCCGCGCTGAGGAAGCCCCACGGCCGAGCCGCCGGGCCGGACCGCACCTTCGAGTTGGGTTGCACATTCAAGTTGGGCAAACCACTCGGGTCGGGCTGCACCCGCGGACCGGGTCAGACCCCTATTCGGACCGGGTTGGTCTAGGTCGGTCTGACTGGGTCAGACCGGACCCGGACCCGCTATGTCCATTTACACCTTTTAGCCCACATCTTGGGCTACGGGTGTCCGAACGACGAACCGTCTGTGGAAATGGAAATATTGGAGCGAAATGATTCTTTATAATCCACATATGGTTAGGAAGTAGTTGGGGTACGGTTAGGTTGGTTGAGTCTAAAAACCAACCTGGCCCTTGGGTCGGAAATGCCAATAACTAAAAGACCAGGCATCCAATTGATACATCGTCTATCGTGTTGGGTTCTTTATGATGTGATAGCATTATGGGATACATCAACTCCGGACTTCATGATATTTGATGAATCCAAACTTGTATTGAGGAGAGGACCCTCCTGGAATCGAGTGTACTGTGTGCGGGGACCCTAGGATTGGCTGCGACTGAGATGATAGGATCCTCTGTGGGTTCGAGAACGGCGATACTGTACCAAGATTCTCCGTGGGTTCGACAATGATAACTTCTGTAGCAGAATCCTCTGTGGGTTCGACAGAGAGGACTATTTTATAGGCATCCTCTGTGGGTCCGATAGTTCTGACTTCTGTTCCTGGATCCTATGTGGGTCTGACAGAATAGCTGATCCTGGATCCTGTGTGGGTCCGACAGCTTAGCTGGTCTAGAATCCTGTGCGGGTCTGATAACATAGATGAATTAGTGACTATATCTGATCATCTCTATCACCCTACAAGAGATATATACCTGTGTGGGTTGAGTCTTGTCTTTCAATCATTAACATCGAGGTGATTGACTTTACTTTTTTGTGGAATAGGTTGTTCTTGGGATCGAGAGTTGGAGTCGAACTGTGACTGGTAACATAAGTATATGTATGGGAATATACCTAAGTAGGCTTGGTTGATACTTCGTGATTGTATCTTTCTTCTATGATTTATCCTTAGTGGATTTTGGGAGACCATCGGGGGTCTCAGGGTCCCCTACTGAGTATTGTTATACTCACCCATTCACGGGCTTTTCCCGCACCTTGTTGTGTTCTGTGTAGACGACGGTCAGAAGTGATTGAGGCTAAGAGTGACGGACGGGAGGCTACTCGGAGCTGGACTAGACGGGACGTACTTCAGGGAAGGTTTTTTCTAGTTTTGTACCTACCCTTCAGGTAGGATTCCCTAGTGGATGATCTAGAATTTTTTTCCTTTTTACTTGTACTTTTACTTATTGTTCAGTTGGGTTTGTATTCTAGCCCACTTAATTTATGCACAATTTTATTTTCTATATTAGTACATGTTTCTCTCACTGCTTGTGTTCAGACTGTGTGTGTTACAGGTTTAAAGGGAATTCCTTCCCTTTTATCAGGGATTCACCTTTGGTGCTAGTCGCCACCCCCTGGCCTATGGAAGGCGGGATTGGGGTAGTCCCAGCATGGGCCCCGAGGATAGGTCATCACATTAGGTATTAAGAATACATAATTATTTCTTAAACTTGTATAATCAAAGATATTTTTGTTATAAAAATCATGAAACATTTATGAATTATTCTACAGAAAAAAATTATTAAGTATTTATAAGCATATGATGAATGGTACTAATAACCCAGAAAATTTATTTAGTGGTAATGTGATATTTTTTTAATGAACATAAAGACCGGAGAGATAACCCTTAACATTTGTCTAATTTTGACATAATAATGTTTATTCGGGATAAATATCTTATTAATGTTGATGAATTAAATTTAATATTTTTTATGGGATTATGATTTGGTATATTATGAAAATATATGAGTAAAGAATTCACATGTTTGGTATATGACATTAATAGATATTTTATGATGTTTAGGTATTAATGTTATGTTGAATTTTTAAAATTTGTGATCTTTTTCTGAAATTTTTGGTTTTGATTACTGGTTATGGATTTTTTGAGGATTTTTAGAATTTATCAATTTTTGTAACCAATTAAATAAAACATTGGTAAATAATATTTATATCTATTTAATTATCCTCTAAATTGATAGTGTATTGATATTTGTTATCCAAGAATTTACTAACCATTTTTTCACTAACTGAATAATTATTGGAAGCATAGTTATTCATCCTTTTCTAGTCATTGGGATATATTTCCTGTTTATTTTCCTCTTTTATACCTGAAAAATTAATTTTTTTTCTTTCATAATTTTTATATGAGATGAAATGAAATGTAAACTAATTGAAACCCACAACCAAATGATGAAATTTCATTTATAGATTTAAATAAATCAAGAAAGAGTATTTTATCATATTTCATGTTAAAATAATTCCTTAACTCATGCAAAGGGATCTTGAAAATGAAAAATTTTTCTTTTTATAATTTATCATAAATTAATCATGCTTTTTGTCACACCTCACTGATTTCTAGTTTTTTGGTCACTACATTTTTACTGAACTTGTTCTTTATCACTCTCCATTAGTCCTTATATGTTACTTCTTCCGCCAAGAAGCCCATATTTTAACATTCCTCTAATGTTAGCCATATCTGTGAACCCCATTATGTGTTATTCAAGGTAACCTTTATGTTACCCCCTTCCCCTTTTCAAAGGATGTTTTATTTTCCCTTTGTACGATGTGGGTTTTAAAAAATGTATTAAAAAATATTGAAAATTTAAAGGCCAATATTAATTTATGAGGATGTAACTTATTAAACAAAGGATAATATGACACTAAAACATTTTATTTTAAAATTATAATAATCTTTATAGCTATCTTAACATGAAACACCATGTTTTTAGTGAAGTTTTTATTGTATAGAAAATTATTACATAAATATGATTATTATAACCTATAATTTGAATTGGTGGGTATGAATTGGAGTTAATACATTAAAAAATATATGTATAGTTGTTTGTAGTCAATACCAATTCATTGATTAATTATTATGAAATATGCACTCAATTTTAAGTAAATAATGTGTTATGCTTCAAAAATAATTTTTATTCATTTTTAGTGAATATTATAATTATTTTATGCTAATTTTAAAAAATTATTTTATAAAAATGTTATATTTTTTGAAAGTAGAATCTGAAAATTATCTTTGGGTGAAATGTCGATAATTATCTAAAAAATATTTTTAGGTGAATATGAAAAAATAGTAATTTTATTGAAAAATATTTATTATTTTCATTTATTTATAGTGACCTGTTTTATTTGGATTTTGTTTTAAAATTTTATTATTCATTTTTTATCAAAAAAAGATCCTATTTCATTCATATTAATCCTCATTATTATTAGTTTTGTTAAAAAATATACTTAAAATTATATTTTTCTATAAAATCATTTTTATTGAATTTTGTAGATTGATTTTACAGGTAACATCGTACAATTATAGTGATTTATATTTTAAAATGGATTATATATTTGAATCATCCAGTAAAAATTTGGTAAATATTGCATCTTTAATTTATATCATTTTAAATAGAAACTACAATACATATGTGTTACCTTGGTAAGGGTTAATTGGGTAATTAAGGATAATAATATTCTAATAAGGCTTTAAAAATGCAAATAAACATGTAATTACTTATATTTTATTAGTATATATCATTTTTCCTCATCTAATATTTGAATTTTAAAAAACTTTTTCCCTTTATTATTTAATATTGTACTTACTATTATTCGAAGTAAATAATAAATCCAAAATGCAAGTCTCTTCATTTGGACAAATATAATATTTTTTGTGGAAAAAAGGTGGTTATGTTAAATAATAAATTCATTACTATCAAACTAAATAATTTTTTAGTTTGGTAATATATTTTTATTTTTTAGTGATGCAGTAATTATCCTGATTACATATATAATAATGACACAGGTTTTATGGAAGAAGTCAAAAAAACAAGTAAATCATACTAAAAACATACAAAGTAAACTTTTATTCTAGATTTATGATATTATAGAATAAATTTGGCTAAAATAATTTATTATTTATTTTTGAAATTATTATATTCAAATTTAATTATATCATTGATTTTTTTAAAGTCATTATTTGAATAGTCTTGAAAATTACATTAATGGTATCTTATATTAATTAATATTTTATTAAATTAAATAAAAAATAGAAAAATAATATTTTTTCCCAATTTAAATGGATATGGTCTGTAACATAAATAATTTTCCAATTATTGGTCACTTTTACTTTTATTGTAAAATTCGTGACCCCTACAAATTCAAAAATAGTGATATCACATTATTATTCAAAAGGGACAACTAGGTACGGGTTAAAACTAAGAGATAAGGGGAAAAATCAACTAATTTTTTAATATTATTTTAAAATTATATAGGCTTAAATTAATAATTGATTTTAATATATCAATCTTGATCCACATGAACATAAAAATTAATTTATATTAATTTATTACATTATCTAATTCTAAGGGTTCCCCTCACCACCTTTTTATAAGTACACCACCTCTCCTCTAGTACAAACACTTATTGAAAAACATGTTTAAAAAACCCGATAAAACCCCCTTTTTTACAACCTTAAATAAATTATTTGTTTTCTTATTCTTAATATACTATCCCTATGGTCCATAAGGTTATTTCCAATTGAGGTTCTTCAATGTGGAGGTAACTTCCTTAACTGTTTTTTTTTTCATTTTAATTATTTATCTACTTCATATTATTCTATACTAACCTTTAAAATATTACAAAATCAGTAAAACCCATATATAAATATTTTATTATGTTAATTTAATGACCATATTCATATCATATATCCATCAAATAGGATATTAAAGTATTTCTCGTGCGTATGTGTGGACTAACACCTCTCAGAAGTGACACATCTAATGTTCCATCACCATATTACATGGATATTTATAATGATGGATTTATTAAATATTTATTATATTAATTAAATAATTAAGATTCTATAATGTTCAAATATTATTTTCTTTAATTTAATTTCATCCATTTAAAAATGAAAACATAACTCGTGCGTACGTACAAACTGATATCTCTATAAATTGATAAAACAATGTTTTCATCAACACTTTATATTAATAGATAACTAAGATCATATAATTATTACATATGATATTCATAAAATTGTTAACTTTATGGAGATGACAGAACCATGATCAAAATACTAGGTATAGAACATTTTAATCAAAACATACATGAAATTGGAAAAGGTTAACACCCCCAAAATGATGATTTTATTAACTAATTATTTATAAATGTTTTTAATGAATGTTTTAATATTTTTATAAATGATATTATATTTATGTATAGTGTTTTTCATATAATTATAATAAATTTCAATATATTATACATGATTTTAGAGAACTTATAGAGAAATTATTGTGTGAGGTAAGGTTTTATCATCTCAAATTTATTTTAATGAGACATATTCCATATTCATCATTTGTTTCCTTTGTGTCGAATATGTAATGAAAATTAATTTTTTTATGTCAATTTTTTTGTGAAAATTATTAGGATTTAAAAATATATCACTACTGGAAAGATGATCTTTACCAACACTTCTATACCAACGGTTTGTAAAAACCGTTGGTATAGCTACCCTTTCCCAACAGTTCACCAAAACCGTTGGGAAAGGGTCCCTTTTCCCTCCCCTTTCCCAACGGTTCACTAAAACCGTTGGGAAAGGGTCCTCTTTCCCAACGGTTCACCAAAACCGTTGGGAAAGGGTCCTCTTTCCCTCCCCTTTCCCAACGGTTTTGGTGAACCGTTGGGAAAGGTCCTCTTTCCCTCCCCTTTCCCAACGGTTCATCAAAACCGTTGGGAAAGGGTCCTCTTTCCCAACGGTTCACCAAAACCGTTGGGAAAGAGAGGGGATAATTTCAACCTTCGGCCAACAAAAGTTCTACCCACCCAAACCTATCCCAACGGTTTGGAAAACCGTTGGGAAAGGGCTATCCCAACGGTTTTCCAAACCGTTGGGATAGATTCTTTAATTTTTTTCCAGGCCTTCTGACCAAGAACATTATATAAATAAAAATTTTAAATAATTATGATAATACATATATATATTTATGAAATTATTTTTACAAAGTGATGTTAGGTTAGTGGTTAAGTCGTTCGATTATAAACGAGGGGTCCTGGGATCAAATCCCAGCAGATGTTTTATTTTTTGGAATTTATATACCAACGGTTCCATTAACGTTGGTATAGATTTCATATTACCTATACCAACGGTTTCCAAAACCGTTGGTATAGGTCTATACCAACGGTTTTTTGAAAACTGTTGGTATAGACCTATCCCAACGGCTGACTTGGCTACGGTTCTCCAAACCGTTGGTATAGGCTATACAAACGGTTTGGAGGCCTATACCAACGGTTCCAAACCGTTGGTAAAGGTTACTTTTCCAGTAGTGTATATTTGGTTCTCTCTTTCATGATTTTTTTAATCAAATATTACCAAAGTTGTGAGGGTTCTTCGTATGAATGTTATTTCATTAACATATACTTCATGAATAGAAAAATTTATGTTTTGTTGGCCTATATAATTCCATTTAATCTTTTTTTATTAGGAATACTGTTATGTTCATATAATTAATAGTTTAATTTGATGTTATTATTTCATGGTGTTTATGATTCAAAAGTTACAAAATTGGTAAGTATTTTATGGGACATTCACATTCTTATAGAAATTATTTATGCTTATATTTATAATGATGAAATTCTATGATATTTATATCCCAATTCTTATATATTTGGTTCTACTTTATTTATCAATTAATTATATATTTTTATAATTTAATTTTTTATATTTAAGTACTCAAAAGAAGGAAATAATTTTTCCATGGAAAAGTGAGCTTGTTTCTCTATGCGGTTTGGAATATTTTATTCAATGTACGCATTTTATAAATTTATTTTGAGAAAATAATATTTAAATTCAATAATTATTATTTGAAATCAATTTTAACTATTTTTGAATTTTTTTCAAAATAAAATAAAAGGAATATTATTATTGTTTTAATAAATTAGAACCTTTTTTTTATTTATAATGGTGTGAAAATAACATTTTATTTTAATGTATATGCATTTAATGTATTTTCCAAAATACATGAACTTTATTTACATTAAAATTTCATTTCTATTTTTCCATGTTTATTTTAAATTAAAATAATTTCCTCTAAATTTTTAGTGTCTTTAATTTTAATGATATTGAAGGAAAATGACATTTTCCATATCTTAGAATAAATTTTTTCACTTTTATTTTGAGGAAATTATCATTATAATCAACTTCCATGGATATTTATTATTCTATAAAAGTGATATTCACTAATGATCCAATATACATTAATTTAAATGGATGTTTTATGATTATCTGGGAAATGAAATGAACACCATTTTCATTCTATAAAAAAATCTATAATAAATGCTTTCTTGAATATTATGATGATCTGTTTACAAAACATGTTTACCTTACGCATATAATGCAATAATGATATGATGAATTTTTGATGATCATGTGGAATAAATATTAATGGATTATGTTTATGTAAAAAATTGATCCATTATATACCTCCATTTTATTTGGCACAGAATAAATTTTTATTATCTCACATTTTATACAAGAGGTTATCCCAAGAAAAATATAGGGTACATCGAATGTTATCCCAATCCCAAAAATAGGTTATTTGGGAGGCTATACAAAACTCAAAATAGAGTACACTATAAATTATGCCAATATAAAAATTTGGTAATATCGTTGTTATCCCAAGCCTGAAGTAGGTACATTGGTGGTTAGACCAATCCTAACATATAATGAATGTCTTGGTGGGTATCCCTGACATAAAATTATTATGATTATGATTATGCCATACATTATGTCCCTCATTTATGAAATTATCTTAAGGTAATTTTATTCTTCCATGGCTCATGTTCATTTATATCATTATGATACATTTCTTATAAAATATCATTCACTATTTGGTGACCCATGATTATGATATTTTATTTAGTGGGCATGATTTTAAAATTTTAAACCCACATTCCCATACCATTATACAATTGATTTGATTTAAATATCACCAAATAACCCTTTTTTACCCTTAATAAGCATCTTATATGACTCTTTATTATATTTTTATCCATAATATATAATGAAATAATTTATGTATGTTATTTCTAATAATGTTTTCATTTATGAAAAACTATGTCTGAGATTCTATAGATATTTTCCATACCCATTTCATATATATCCTTGTTTCCAAAGACAGTAACCCCCTTATTGTTATTTCATAGATCATAATGATATGTAATGAATATTCATCAAATAATAGTTAATGTCTATTTATGAAATATTTTGGTTACTATATGGAGATAATAACAGTGTATTATTTCTGTCATATAAGTTTACAAGACCACCTTGGAGAATCTTGATCAAGTTGTGAAGAGAATATTTTTATTGAATCAGGTTATGATTATTTATCCAAAATAAATTATTATCTAAAAAAGTTATGCCTTAATTTTATTACTTATATATTTAAATTTATCATTGTAATACATGATGAATCAATACAACAAGTGGTGAAATAAGTTATTTAGAGATGGAATTAGCAGAAAAGTTGAAACAATGAAATACTCTATTCAAATATGTGGACACCGATGAACAATTCATATTATTTTACAATTAAAAATATTCCATAGTATCATATGTTTTTTGAGATAATATTGATGAAAAATTTAATATAATAAAAACTATTGAAGAGTCTTCATGAACTCGAAGAAACAAAAATCAATTTCATGGATATCAAGGATGATCAGTTGGTAATCAAGGCTACAGTAATAAAACAAATTGTAAAATCCATAAAATATAATTGAAAAAATTATAAAGATTATGTTGATAATATAAAATGTAAATGTGAAAATATATTTAAATTAGTTTACGATGAGAATATTTCCCCCCAACATAAAATGTCTTTAAATAGATGTAAAGCAAGAAAATTTATAATTTTCATAGGTTTAATCTTCCAAAACAACAAATAGATTATGTATTGTTATAAAGTTTCATGATTAGAGTATTTTGGTTAATAGAACTCATATCATTGGAAATTAGATCTTCAAAATATATCTTTATTAAACTATTATAGGATCAAATGATATGTCAACACTTTTCCTAGAAATTATTTTATGTGAAAAACATTTTTTCAATGGAATGTTCAAGATAGAACATAAAATATGTAAAAATATGTTTGGATAAATATTTTATGAAACCCACCACTACATCAAGGGGACACATAGACATGTAAAATATGAATGGATCTATAAATAAATTTGAAAATAATAGTTAATTCGTCATTTGGGTATATGCACTAATATTCTAACCAGGGCATAATGGTTTAGACCATACCATGTTCTATCTATTTTTTCACAACAAAATAGTATATAATGAAATAATATGGTAGATATGTAAGACATTATTCTATTATATGATAATTTATAATTAGATGGAAATATTTCATATCAGTTATCATACCATTTTTTGTTACATGGTGTTGATTTTGAGGATTATTGATTTATTTCATGATTTTTAAAAATTAATCAATCAATGTGATGGTCAATTTGAGAACATAATGTTTTGAAATTTTGGATAATTCTTCTGAAATATACATCCAGTAATAGATAACTATTTGAGGTTAGTACATTCCTATATAAATTTATTCAATCATCTCAAAATATGTCACATTTATGAATATAAAAAAATGGTTAAAAATTCTCATAGTCGAATCTCACTTTCTATAATTTATATTCATTCATTAAAATAAATGTTTAAACTAATTGTGACATGAGATAGGTCCTTCTATAATAGTGGGAAATTCATGGAATCCACAGATACCTCAAGAATAAATAATCATTCAGCCACATCTTAGTGATATCAGCCAAAAATAATTAATGATCTATGACTTGTCGAATCTATTCATTCAAGGTATAAAGAAATTATTTTTCATCATTTATATTGGTTCCAAATAAATAGATATATTTTTGAAAATTACAATGTTTTCAATAGAATAGGAAAAACCAAAATACCATCTTTCTTCATTAACATTCCAAGAACAAAACATTTTCATCTAAAATATGGGAATTTTAGTTCTTGAGGGTGAAAAACCATTATATCCTTTTGAAACAATAGTTGTTTTCAACATTGTGAGGAAATTATGATAAAACGAAGCATAGCATGGTGAAACTCTTGAGAAAGATCCAAATATCAAGGTTTTGGTTCCAATTAAAATGATTAATTCTATGACATAGTCAAAAATGGAAATATATTTTTAAAAATGGATCTGAAGGCCAAATATAAATCTATAAATTAAATTAAAAGTATAAAGGAATCCCAAAAAATGATTATTTAAATACCATTACTAACCAAAAACCCACTAAAATAGTTGTTTCCATCCTTATCATGAGTTTCCACTATAAATAATACCATAGCATGGTTCATGGTTTTTCTAGAAATTTTTTAATGAAAATAGTATTTTAAACATTTATGAAAAATATTTACCAATGTGGGCCCTTTAAATTAATTCCAAAAATATTTGGTGGCTTTTATCAAGGTTTAAACTACATTTATATATAAAATAATTTTTAATAGTTTTATAAATTCAGTAAATTAGAATATATATTTTTTATTTACATTGAAATAGTTCTAAATTTTAACAAAAAATCTTTATATTAAGACCAAAATTTGAAAATTCACTTCTCCAATACATTATATACTTTTAGAATGTTTATACGATCATTAATTCAAATAAAATGACAAATTCTATATATTTAATTTAGGTCAATTATTTTCATAAAATATAAAAGTATTATTATTTATAATAAATGTTTTCATAAAGTATCTCATATTTGAGTGTGAAGTAACTTACATTAAAACTATGTAAATAATAATATAAAATAAAAATTTTGAGAATATTGAACCCTTTAAAATTATATAATTTTTATAATTTATTTATTAATTGTTCATCATTTTTTATCTCATTTTAAAATATGTGAAATTTTCATTAACTAATGTATTCCATGATTTATTTATAGATTTAAATTGTTTATATTATGAGTTTTGATGCATTATTTAGTTTAATTTTTCAATCTAATTTAATAAATTATGATTCAAGAATATAAGGAATTACATGATATATCTAATAATTTATTTAGTTTCATTATACATTGACATTGTCTTATATTGGGTAATAATATTGAATTAAGTAGTTAATTATTGATTATATATATTTGGTGTTAGAGTTGTGATAAAATTAATATATCTAATGACTAAATTATCCTTCGGGAGAGAGAATTCTGTTCAGATTTATCATAGGCCCGGAGGCTTATTCCTCACCTATAAAAGTAGGGTTTGGCTTTCAATTTCATTATGTTTTCTTTATTATAGATTGCTGGTTCTAAATAATTATAATACATTTCATAAATAGGGTATCACCCCCATATCACTATGGTATATTTTTTTTATAATTTCCAAGATATTTTAAAAATTTTGGAAATTGGATTTTTTTGGGAATTTTTAGGGAACTTAATTTTTTAAGATATAGCATACAACCCTTTAGCTAGGCCTTGTGGTGTGGTAGGTGGTAATTTTTTAGAGATGGAATTATACATGCCCTTGAATTTTTTGGATTTATGGTTGAATATTTTGTATCATGTGTGGTAATAAATAGAGGGTACATATTATCCATTGAGTACTCTCTCCTTTCATAAATAAAATTAATAAATTACAGTTTGGCCATAATATATCTAGGTGGGTCATGTCATGGTGAGTATTTTGAGTGGTTCTCTATTTTGTAGAGAAAGAAGCCCATATGGAACTAGATTGGGGATTGGGTTCTCTATTTCTAACCTAAGGAGGTTCTTCTAATAGTAGGCCAAGAGGTAACACCACTATAATTCCTTGATATCATCCCAATGTCTGGTGAAAAGGGCTACATCGTGGTTGCAGGCTATAGAGGATTAATTATTTTGGTTTTCTCATTCAAACCCTACCCTTTTATCTTTTTTTTAACCCCTTATCATTTATTTATTTTTTTTCTATCATTGTATATCTAGGAGGATTTATCCCACCTTTTCATATTTATCCAATCCCAATCTTCCTTGATTCCAAATAGATTTCTATGGTAGGTTCCTCCTATTATCCCCATTTTTATATTTTATTATATTTCCTCTTGTTTTATATTTCAATATTGAAACCTCAATAGAATATATAATGAATATATTGATTGGTTTATTTCTAATATGGGGTGTTGGTAATTTTTGTATTATTGATGATTTTCCCATTAGACATTATGCTTTATTTATCGAATGTGACTTGTTTCTAGTGATTAAGGTATATGTTTCTTTGAAATTAATTTATTTAACATGTAATATAGTTTTTGTGGTTTATAAAGTATTTTTATATTAATTAATATTATTTATGATTCATAGGGTTGGTTTTATTAAAAATATGTTACGGTTTTCAAGAAACTCAAATAGGAATAGATTTTTTTTTTTTAATGTGACGAGAACCTGTGTGTTTTCAAAGGATGCTTTAAAACATTGTTTTTTAGGGACTTAGAATAATGTTTATTTTTTGATAAAAATGATCACATGGTGTGTGGGTCATGATGGTTACATGTATTGGCCTTCCATGATTATTCTAATGTCAAATTTATAATTTTATTAAATGATTCCCTAATTAATATAGCACTCTATTTCTGATCCAATTATTATTCTGTCATGTTTTTCTCTAATTTTTGGTTAATAGTAAGGGGTACTTCATCTGAGGGTATTATAGTAAAGTTTTTATATATTTAGTTATCATTATTTATGATTATTGTGTTAATGAGGTGATGTGTTTTTTCACATACGTTTTTATATTTCATTAGAACCTTGGTTTCATAGTAAAGGGTTCTTTTTAGGCCATTCTAACATTATTAACCTAGTAAAACTATGGTGAATAATTGATTTGGACAAAACAAAACAAAGATATCTTTTCAACAAGACACAATAAGGTTGTTCTAGCCTACCAATAGACTAATTTACTTGTATTTGTTTTGTACCATCTCACATTAGGACGTAGGGAGTTTATTATGAAACATATTTTTTATCTAATGTTTTTAAGGGTGATTTCATTGTATAGAGTATTTATATCCCCTAATTTCCATTTGTGTTATGTGGAACCTATTTCATTATTGATTCTTTTTTATATTAGTAATCATGATGTAATGGTCCATGTTTTTTAATTAGTTTTCTCTATTATTTTATTATTTAACATTAAACTTGTTTTAGAAAGAGAATATTTGAATAGAATTGAAAGATGGAAAATTGGTTTTGTTTTATAATTATAAACATGAAATTATATCTTTCTAAATGTTTCAATTTATTTTCAATTTTTAATATTGGATTTCACCCCTTGGGAAAAAATTATTTTGAAATATATCTTTAAGGAATCGTTTTGACATGCTTGGATTTAAAATCATGGTTTCAAATATGATAATTTTTATTTTCTAATGAAAATGATAATTGCAGTTTTAGATTGTAATTATGTATGATATTTCCTTGGTATTACTTACATTCAGAAATATTATTTTTTAAAAATAAAAATATAATTTATGAAATATAGAATGACTGTATTTTCATAGAATATTTGGTGAAATATAATAATGCATGTTTTTTAAATTACATTTTTACACAGTAGTGTGGGAGTGTACAGATCTAATGTTTTATACATGTTTTATAGTTTCGATCTCAGTCTAGAAGTTATTTAATAAGTTCATTGATATAATTTTTGGATGTGATGAGAGACCATGGGTCACATAGGTATTTTTGTGATGTTCTTGAGTTTGTGGTTTATTTTTTGGGTGAGTATTCATCATCTAATTTGACTATCTATAGTGTTTTTTCCTTTCTTCTTTCGGTTGTGTGGAGTATTAATTATATAATATATTTTAAATTAGGGTGGATCACTATCAGTGGTTATGCCTCATATGGATGTTCATTTTTTCATATTTATAGTTCATCATTTTTATTTTATTGTATCTTATGTTTTTCATTTACAAGGATATCTAATGTTTGGATGAACCATACAGGATTATTGATTTGATTTTATTCCTACATATTGTTATTATTATTGTTATTATTATTATTATTATTCGAGGTTGAAATCATTCCAATATCATTTCATTTGATAACATTTGTCCTATTAGTGGCTTGGGGGGATTGGTAATGTGCCACAAACCATGTGGAAATACGGTTTAGGTATCAGTTATATGGTAGCCAGGTTTGGTTCATTATAGAATGGTATCTAAGAAAGCAATTTTTATATTTTTCACATCAGGTTATTAATCTATGAATATAAATCCTTAATAGATACGTCATTATAAAGTTTATTATCACTACCTTTCATGATAAGAATTAATTCATCATGTGTATTTAGATTTTGGTAAATTGGATTTAATTTTATTATTCTGATAATTTTTATATCCCTATAAAGTTATATTATATACATAATGGTTATCATTGAGTTTTGAGGTGAGAGTATAAATGATCTAGAGTTTCATGGTCAGCTGAAATGTTATATAAACCATGTGGTTCCCATGAACATGGTTCTTGAAACATCTCATAGGACACTACATTATCAACACATGATTTTTCAAACCATGTTTCCACACCATTCGTTGCTATGTATCCCTATTGTATTTATTATTGAAACCTATATTGATTTATAATATCAAATAAATTTATTTTCACATACTATAGATGGATCAAAGTGGGTTTTATGATGTGTTTTTGTTGTTCCGTATTGTGTTTTAAAGGCCTGTTTTGTTTGGGTTTTTTTAGTCATGCATTTATAATATACTGTTTTGTGCATAAATAATGTTATGAAATGGTATAATTTTGAATTATTTGTTTTTGGTTTATTTTTAAAGGATTTTAACTCTATTGTGGTATATTCTGAAGAGTGGTTAGTTTTAAAATGGATTTGGGAAAATATTTCAAAATGAAAGGGAGACACTTTTATAGAAACTAGTGCCCAACATGTGAATATTTATATCGTGATCATTAAATAACATATTTTCATAAACACACTCAAAATTTTTTGGTGATAATCTAGGTAACCCATGTCATAGATTGGGATACTGCGAAGAAATTGGAAGAAAAAATACAGATAGTGGAATCCTTGTGACACATGGAAGTAGAGTGAAGGATGGTGGAGACACTTGTAGCTAGTTGTAATCTATACAATGATATATTTGAATCTATGCATACATGTTTATATAAATTAATCTGTTGTATACATAAATATGTATTTAATTTCAAACAATAGACTTATAAAATATGTATAACACTATATACAATTTGTAAATGTAGATGATGATTGGGAGGAAAACTAAAATAAAAGTAGATAGAATCCAACTATAATGGCATCTGGTATATAATGTATGAATATATTGGTGAAAAATGGGATGCAGTATGATTGACTTCATCTTAAAGTAAATCTATATTAAAATATAATGATTGATAAACAGGTAATGTTATATAAATTTTTTAGTGATGTCTTGTACTTATTAAAAACCATAAAAAATTTAACGGTGCACATGGAACTAAACAATATGAATTAATTGAATTTTTATAGATAATTTAACTTAGTTTTCAATAATTTGATAAAAATCTCATAGTCATGAGTGAAAGGGACTGAGGAGAAACCACATGTGACATTATAAGATAATTCATTCTTGTTTCATGACTTCCTATAGTGATATATCTTGCAAATCCCCAAAACCACCTATGTGTAACCACCTGTGGTGGGTAAGTTTGAAACTGCTAAAGACTACTAGAATTCATCCAAATACCTATCTTTTTTTATAATGTCTTATATAATTGAAACCATACGTGTGCATGTTCAGGTGAAAACTAACCAATGATTTCCAGCAGTCATCGCAACGTTTACCAAAGACTGAATTTCAAAAAAAGATAATATTTCAGTACTAAGTTGTATTATATTGATAGAAACTAATATGGTAACTAATTATTGAACAATGAAATGTTTCTAGAAGTATTATAATGTGAAATAAATTTACGGTAGCTAACCTGAAGCTCCATTATGAATATTGTTTGAAGAATAATCCTAGAAAATTGATGATCACACCATTCAATTTTTTTAATTTTTCTATAAAAAATAGTACATGAACAATTATCCATAAAGATGTGGATTTATTACCTGAAATATAATCATGTAAATTTATAAATATACATAAAAGTGTACATGAACACATAGAATCATTATTCATACATAAATTTATGGATTTTATAGAATTAATATCTAATATATATACTATTAGAGTGTATCATAGGGGTATATACAGTCAAGTATTCTAGAAAAGAACAAACCCATTCAGGAAAATAAGGAAATTATGTACTGATTAGTTTAGGAAAATATAAGAAAATTTAAAATTTATATATCATGAATAAAACCTGTCAGAGATTATGGGATGAACTGATAGAAATTTTGAGGAATAGATAAATAAAACCCACATGGATGGGGATGTTCTAGTAGTAAGAGAGGTTGCACCGACCTGATTATGTAATTTGAAAAAAAGAGGGAGAGAGAGATCAGGTAAACTCTAAATAATGGGGACATCGTGAATATGAGGTCCTATATAGACATTGTGGAAGTAAAATTAATGAAACCATACCTTATATGAGAAATTATATGTCAATTAAAGGATACATGACTTTTAAAGCAATGGTGCATGATGATGTGAGTTGATTACATGGTTGAGGATTATATGATATTATAGATAGTTTAAACCACAGTTAAACCAGGAGAATAAATATGAGGGGGAGAATTTGGAGAACTGATTGAACAATTAGGGTTTTGAGTATTTTTAGATTCGTATTAGGAGGTATAAGTGTAAATGGAGGTAGAGTTAGAGGTGTGGATGGAGGCTAAGTTAGATGTGTAGATAAATGTAGATGAGGAGTTGTAGGTGGCGAATTTGATCACGAATGTATATTGGAAGACCATGATTGTGGTGTAGAACACGGTGGATGTGGAATTTCAATCTGAGAAAACAAAAACAGAGGTGTAGACTGAGGTTGAGACTGAGGAGGACTTGCAGATGGTGAAGGATAATGATGAGGATATGTAGGCTTAGTTAGATGGGGAGGCATAGTTAGAGAAAAATCTTGAGGTGGAGGGGATGTTTTTGGAGTAGAAGGAGGTGTTAGAGATTAATAAGGGATTTTAAAGTAAAATGGATTATATATTTAGAGAAAATTGTAAAATGATGAGAGCTTTCTATATAAGGTTGTGAGGATATGGAGGGGACACATATCCTAAAACAGGCATGTCCTATTGTATAGTTAATAGATAATATATTTTACCCAATCCAAGGTTTCTAATATATTAAAAATGAATTTTATTATAAGAATTCCCAATGACTAAAACCAAAATTATCAAATAAGGAAAAAAATGTCTAAAATTTAAAATATAAATATTCAATTTATCAATTAAATCAAGGTAGTCAAATGTTTTCATGTCTTCTTATATGTTGAAGTTTTATGATTGTTACAACTTTTGAATACTCTTCTAAGAATTATTTATTTATCAAAATCATGAGATAAGCCATTGTACAAATAGAACAATTAGTATACAAAATGTGATAGGTGATGGAAATATACAAACTTTTATTATACCTAATGTATACAAGTCATAATCATTCGATTGAATTTGACTCAATTAGTTAATTAATTGTTCATGTTAATGATATATAAAATTAATGATAGGGAAATAAACATTCAACAAGTATAAGGACCCGGCCTTATTACATACATAATCTTGAATTTTTTCAAGAAAACACTTCCTTTTATGTTGAATATATTTTCATGTTTAGAGCTTTAGAGAATTAGGACAATTCATTCATGACATTACACATTATTATAAAGTGGATACCATAAAAACAGTTTCCATTTTTTTCAAAATATAAAACATTAAAACATAAAAAAAAGACTCCTTGACAAATCATCAACATTTAACATGTCTTAATTCCTTGTATTACACATCCATTAACCTGTGAAAAATCATTTTAAAACATGGGATGAGCATAAAATCTCAATAAGGGAAGGAAAATAATGAAAGATCAAATTAGTCCATGAATACTCAAAACGTATGAAAGCATTTTCAAAAGACATTATTGTCACCCATATATACTTACTTTTTGCAGCATGATATTTACACAGGATCCACACAAAACATGAGAAGATAAATATAATCATAATGGTATCTTGGGGAATTACTTACATAATCTTGTAACCATTCTTGGCTACCATATAATTTGTAACCCTCACTGCTACCTTACACTGTGTAACCATCGCAGTTACACTTGGAGTAACCATATGACCAACCTCCAACATAATAATTCCCAATGAATTAGTGGGAGATATAGGTCCCACCTTTCATTCTAAATAATTCCCAAGAACCAAAACTTAATTATACAACATGAATAATTCTATAAAAACATTACTTTGGAATTTCATAAAACCGAATTTTAAAAGAGGATTTTTAAAGAAAACCCCCTTATAAATATCTTACAATTGAAGAGAGACTTAAAAGAGTGGATTGAGTATGTATATATATTTTAAATAGACATAATAAACCATAATATAATCCTAACCCATCACACAAACAATTTTAATTTCATATAAATAATGAAGTAGAAGGTTAACCCAAAGAATGGAAATCGGGTTAAGAATTCCCTTACCTCGGGTTTTCCTTACTTAAAACCTGTTTAAACCTCCTGTATAATGGTTATAATTGTTTTATTAATATTTAATATAAACATTTATATGTTTATATCATCTTATATGATCATTTCATAACATCTTTTCACCCTTAATTGTTAGTATTTTGCCCATTGCACTGTTTTTGGTTGAATTCTTTACATGATTTCGATGATTGGTTCATGGTGGACTTTCTTGTCGATTGGAATTGAAAATAAAGAATTGGAATGGATCAGTATTTACATATATCCAGTAAAATAAATTATTACATTCATCATTTTTAATTATTACATGAGGATTATTCATAAGTTAGAACATTAATGATGTTCGTTTAGATCCTTTTAGTAGTTCTTTGATAATAACAGCCTCATTTTGTCTTATAAATAGAAACATGAGTACAAAAGAATTAAAGAACCATGTGAGAGTCATAAAACATATATTAAAACATGTTTCAACCATATAAATGGTTTCATGACCAGAATTGAAATAATTAATGGAAATTTAAATCACATCGTCCATGCTGTCGATAATTCGACACAAACGGACAATGTTTTTTTTCATTAAATAAGTGGGAGAGGAGAATAATAATGATGAGTAATTTTCATAAACACAATAAAATCCAGAGTATACATGATTTCAGTAAATTTCATGCCTCTTGGGTAAGGATATATGAAGAAATAATAAGGAAGGAACTCAAAATAAAAGAAAAAGTGAGAAACTTCTTACAAAAATTTGACAACCTAATGGCTACACAACATGGTTTTAGAAAATATTTAAAAGAGAGGGGACAAGGGTCACACATATAAAAATGAATCATAATATAGATAAGGTCAAGATTAAAATGGAAATAATAACTTGGTATAAAAATTTGAAAATTATACCACATAAAAGAGGACTTGAATAGAAAAAGAATAAAATTGATAATTTTTTTACCATGTAGAGAAACCCTTAGAACATGAAGGTCGGGACCATGGGGGCTTGAGGAAGCCGTGGGAGGACTACTATGAAGGTAAGGAATCCAAATAATAATTTAGGAGGAATTTGGAATGAAGTTAATGGAGTAATGGGTTTGTATTTATAGGGAAAGTAAGGGAATATTTTAATAATTTTCAAGGGACACCTCATGAGTGGTATTTGCAAAACCATGGGCTAGCCCATGGTATTTTCTCATGGTAAAAGCCACTTGGTAAACCTCACACATTATTTAACTATAAAAAAGTCTAACATATTTATGAAATCATTATTATATCATAAATGATGTCATTAACACACCGAACCAAAACACTGTATTTTTTACTATTCACCGAAAAATCAATTATTTCAGAAAATTTCCCAAATTTTACCCTAACCATTTATCGAAGTGTAGATTTCAAAAATGATGTAAATTTTTGGAAAATAATTTTCTAAATATTATTAATTTAATTTTTAAATAAAATCATACTTAATTCAAAAATTTACAATTCTAATTCTGTAACTACTTCTATATCACAATGAAAAATTAACCTAGATGATATTATCTTAAAGCCTTAATAAAATAAAATAATATTAAAATTTAAAATTCATTAGGGTCATATAACTATTCTTATTACTATTCATAATGTTATGTTACTATTCACCAAAAAAACAATATAGTTCTAATAGACACCAAATAACATACTAAACACAAATGTAGATGACAGTTTCTTGAAATTCAGAACATAAAAGTAAAAAAAGTTATGTTTTAAAGGTTAATTAAAAATATCTATTTAAAACAAACTTCCATGACTTTATATTTATTTTTATAAAAACATGGGGTGTTACATTACCCCCACCTTCTTGAAATTGCATCCTCGTAGTTTTATTTACATATTAAACAATTGAGGGTAATTTTCCCTCATAACATTTTCAGACTCCTGTGTTGCTTCTCCAAACATGTGGTTCCTCCACAGAAACGTTACCTAGGGGATTACCTTATTCCAAAATTCCTGGTCTCTTCGATCAAGAATCTCAACTGGTTTCTCTCCATAAAAAAGTTTCTCTTCCAGCTGAACTGCTTCTGGGCTCAAGACATGTGATGAATCTGGCACATACTTTCTCAACATTGAAACATGAAAAACATTGTGTACCTGAAGAAAACATGGAGGAAAAGCTACGTGGTATACAACTTTTCTAAATTTCTCCAAGATTTCAAATGAACTGATGAACCATGGACTTAGCTTCCCTTTCTTACCGAAACACATCACACTTTTCCAAGGAGATATTTTAAGGAAAACATAGTCACCTAACTTGTATGATAAGTCTTTCCTTTAGTTATCTACATAAATTTGTTTCCTACTCTGAGCTATCCTCATGTGCCACTAGATCATCCTCACTTTCTCATCCACTTATTCTACTAATTCTGGCCCCATAAACTTTCTTTCACCAACTTCACCCCAAAACGCTAGAGTCTGACACCGCTTCCCATACAAGGCCTCAAAATGTGCCATATGAATACTGGAATGAAAACTGTTATTATAATAAAACTCAACTAATGAAAGATGATGATCCCAACTTCCCTGATTGTCCATTGAACAAGCTCAAAGCATATCCTCCAATGTTGGAATCGTTTGTTCTGAATGCCCATATGATTGGTGAGGAAAAGCTGTACTGAAATTTAACTTTGTGCCCAACGACTTCTGAAGTCCCTTCCAAAAGTTAAAAGTGAACATGGGATATTGGTTAGAAAAAATAGAAAGAGGAACTCAATGTAACCTAAAAATCACTTTTAGGTACAATTGATTAAGCAGATCCAAAGTCATTATATCTCGAATAGAATGAAAATGTGCAGACTTTGTTAGCCAATCAACAAAAACACAAATCGCATTGTTACCTCGAGAGTTTTTTGGTAGTCCCACCACAAAGTCCATGGGTACATTCTCCCATTTCCACTCTGGCCCTAGAAAAGTATGAAGCATCCCCTTCAGTAACATTCTCTCTACATTAACCTATTGACATGTCAAACGTTTCATGGTAAAATCAGCAATATATCTTTTAATTTCATCCCACCAATAATACTCTCGAAGGTCTCTGTACATATTAGTGCTACCAGGATAAACAGAAAATGGAGAACTATGAGCTTAACATAATAATTCTTTCTTCAATTGGGAGTCATAATGCACACACAACGTTTTCCCAAATCTTAAAACAGAGTCTTTATCAAGATTAAATTCTGGAAACTTACCCATTTTAACCAATTCTACCTTCTTCTGTAGCTCAAGTTCTTCGTTCTGCGCTTGCTTAATTCTGTTTGAAAAATAATACTGCACTAAAACCTGAAACAAAATAGATGTATTCCCTACACCAACAACTGTATGTCAAAATTCATCAAATCATTAATCAAGGGATCTTGTTCCAAACGTAGCATGGTTAATGATGCATGATGTTTCTGACTTAAAGCATCTGCTATTTTTTTCTTTTCTAGGATGTTAATTGATCATGCGGTCATAATCCTTTATCAGTTCTAGCCATCCTCTCTGCCTCATGTTTAATTCCTTCTGAGTGAATATATACTTTAGACTTTTATGGTCAGTATATATTTGGAATTTGGTTCCGTATAGATGATGCCTTTATATTTTCAAAGAAAAAACCACAGCTGCCAATTCCAAATCATGTGTGGGATAATTTAGCCAATGAGGTTTAAGTTATCTCGAAGAATAGGCAATTACCTGATCATTCTACATCAAAAAAACATGTCCCTTCAAAGAAGAATCACTGCAGATTACCAACTCACCATTCTGGGAAGGTAAGGCTAAAACTGGAGCATTCACCAATCTCTTCTTCTGTTCTTGGAAACAAACATCACATTCCTATTTACAAAAAAATTTAACCCCTCTCCGTATTAACATAGTTAACGGGCTAGATAACCGTGCATTGTTCTTAACAAACCGTCGGTAATAACTTGCTAAGCCCAAAAAACTACGAATCTCTGTAACATTTTTGGGTCTAGCCCATTCATCAAATACTTTTATTTTGGTAGGATCAACCAGTATTCTATACTTATTTACAATTTGCCCAAGAAAAGAAATCTTTTGTAACCAAAAATCACACTTGCTGAATTTTCCATATAGTTTCTTTTCTTTTAATGTTTGCAAAACAACCCTTAGATTTTTTTCAGGATCCTCTTTATTTTTATAAAAAACCAGAATGTCATCAATAAATACAACCACAAACTTATCCAAGAACTCATGAAATACTCTATTCATAAGATTCATGAATACATCAAGTGCATTAGTTAATCCAAAATGCATAACAACAAATTCATAATTCCATATCTAGTACGAAAGGCAGTTTTCGGGATTTCATCCTCCTTCACCTTCAGCTGATGGTATCCAGATCTCAATTCAATCTTGGAAAAGTACTAAGATCCCTGGAGCTGATCAAACAAGTCATCGATATGAGGAAAAGGATACTTGTTTTTAACAGTGGTGTTATTCAAAGCTCTATAGTCAATGCAAAGTCTCATGGAACCATCATTCTTTTCAACAAACAAAACCAGGGCTCCCCATGGTGAAGTGCTAAGATGAATGAAGCCTTTGTCAAGAAAATCCTACAGCTGATTTTTCAATTCAAGAAGTTCTATTTGAGCTATATGATATGGGGGTTTTGAAATTCGCTTAGCATCAGGAACTAAGTCATTTGTGAATGTAACTTCTCGATCAGGTATGACACCGAGTAACTCATCAGAAAAAACATCAAGGTATTCATTTACCACTGGAACATCATTAATATGAATAGTTCATTTGTTTTCAAGAATATGAGCTACATAAATTTCATTTCCATCTTTCAATATTTTTTCAGCTTCCTGATATGTTATCAATTGTATGGGTTCATTCTTGTATACAAACTGAAACTCTTTCTGAAAAACAACTTCTTTAGCTCTACATTCAATCTTAGCATGATAATAAGAAATCCCGTTCATACCTAGAATAACATCAAACTCAACTAAGGGTAAAACAACAAGGATTGTAGGTATAGTCTTTCCACATACCACAATAGAAAGATTCTTATAATTTCTCTTTTCTATAACATTTCCCCCTTGTGTTTTAACAACAAGTTCGGGTCTCATTTCTTGAGGTGATATTTCCAAATTACCAGAAAATTTCTCTGAGATGAAGGAATGTGTAGACCCCGTATCAAATAAAACATTAGCAAAATCTGAGTGAATAAACAAAGTACCAGATACAACTTCATTGGATGGCCAATAATCTGCTGACGTAGTCGTAAAGGATCTCACTAAACCTTTCTTCTTGTAGTCTGGCTTCTTTGCATCATTCAAATATCTCATTGGGAATACATTTTCATAATGAACAATTTCCCCACATTTAAAACACTTTACAGTTTTCTTATCAGGATTATTCATAAGATCATTTTCATTGAAATCTCAGGTCATATGTCCAAACTTACCACATTTAAAACACTTCCCATTTTTGCTAAGACATTCTCCAGGGTGTTTCCATCCACACTTTTCACAAACTAGAAATTGGATTTTCTTACCGTCATATTTCATTGGGTGGTTCTTACCCATTGCTTTCCAACTGGACCTCTTATTCTCTTTTTTGCCAAAATGCACATGATCATCAACAAACTCCACACCTACCCTATCACCATATCGGATAAGTTTATCCTTACTTTTGAATTCATGGGGGGCCAACACCCTTCGATACCTTGGATTCAGTCCTAAGTAAAAGCGGACAATTTTGATATCAATATCCAAGATAAGATTTGGTGCATACCTCGCCTGTCGGGTGAAGTTCGCTTCATACACATCCATGAATCTTCCTACTTCTATTTCAATTCAAGGAATTGCTTCTCTATTCTATGTTGCACCACTATAGGTAAATATTTTTCAAGGAAAAGACTTTTAAATTCATCTCACTCTAAGGCATCAAAATCATTTCTACCCTTGATATTCCTTACCATTGACCACCACCGATCAGCTTCCCCTTCAAAACGATAAATGGAAAGACTTACCTTTTGATAGTCTGAACATCCCATAACATCAAATATATTTTCAAGGGCTTTGATCCATCCTTCAGCTGCTACCGGGTCAGAAGATAAATTGAATGTAGGAAGATGTTGTCTAATAAAATGTTCCACTACTATCATGTTTCGTTGTGGTACCTATATTTGTTCTCTTGAATGGATTGAACCACCATTTATTGTGTACGTTAGCTGATCCATTTCTGTCACAAACTGCTCAGTTCCAATCCCTACAATTCTTGGATTTAGTTCCGGATGGATGTCATTCTATCGGTGCCTCTCTTCTCCCGCTTCCCTGTTCCTTCTACGGATAACCATTCTGAACAAAAATGTCTTAGATAATGAAACATGGTAATCTTTAAATGCTATAACATTTTAAATTAAACATAGAGTGAAAATCATTTATCTTATTATATTAACATCACCCTAAGCCCTAAAGTTATCTAAACCGTCATCTGAAACCAACTATAAGGACCCGACCTTATTACATACATAATCATGAATTTAGTCAAGAAAACACTTCCTTTTATATTGAAGATATTTTAAAGTTTAGATCTTTAGATAATTAGTACAATACATTCATGAAATTACACATTATTAGATATTGGATACCATAAAAACCGTTTCTATTTTTTTCAAAATATAAAACATTAAAACATAAAACAATACTCCTTGACAATTATTCAACATTTAACATGTCTTCCTTCCTTGTATTACACATTCAATAACCTGTGAAAATTCATTTAAAAACATGGGATGGGCACAAAATCTTACTGAGGGAAGGAAAATAATGAAAGATCACATAAGTCCATGAATACTCATAATGTATGAAATAATTTTCAAAATCCATTCTTGTCACCCATATATACTTACTTTGTGTAACATGAGCTTTATATAGGATCCATACAAAACATGAGAAGATAAATATTATCATAAAGTTATATTGGGGCGTTACTTACATAATCATGTAACCATTCTTTTCTACCTTATAATTTTTAACCCCCACGGCTACCTTACATTGTGTAACCATCATATTTACACATGGAGTAACCATACGTCTGACCTCCAAATTAATCATAAAAAATGCATTGGAGGGAGATATAGGTCCCACCCTTCATCATAAATAATTCCCATGAACCAAAACATAATCATACAACATGAATAATTCCATAAAAACATTACTTTGGAATTTCGTCAAACCGAATTTTAAAAGAGGGTTTTTAATGAAAAGCCCCTTATAAATATCTTACAATTAAAGAGTGACTTAAAATAGTGGATTGAGAAAGTATATATACTGTAAATACACATAATAAAACATAATATAATCATAACCCATCACACAAATAATTTAAATTGCATATAAATAATGAAGTAGATGGTTAACCCAAAGAATGGAAATCGTGTTATGAATTCCCTTACCTCGGGTTTATATTACATAAAACTTGTTTAAACCTAATATATAATGGTTAAAAGAGTTTTATTAATATTTTAGAGAAATAGATCCATTTTTATATCATCTTATATGATCATTTCATAACATCTTTTCACCCTCAATTGTTAGTATTTTTTCCCTTGCACTCTTTTTGGTTGAACTCTTTACATGATTTCTATGATTGGTTCATAGTGGACATTTTTGTCGATTGGAAGTGAAACTCTAGAATTGGAATGGAGTAGTAGTTTTATATATCCAATAACATAAAATATTCCATTCATCATTTTTAATTCTTACATGGGGATGAATCACATGTTATAACATTAATGATGATCGTTTAGATCCTTTTAGTAGTTCTTTGATAATAACAAACTCGTTTTATCTTATAAATTAGAACCATTAGTACAAAAGAATTACAGAACCATGGGTGATTAATAAAACATATATTATAACCTTTTTCAAGAATATAAATGGTTTCATGACCAGACGTGAAACAATTAATGGAAATTGAAATCACATCATCCACGATGTCCATAATTCGACACAAACAGACAATGTTTTTATTCTTTAAATATGTGGGAGAGGAGAAGAATAATGATGAGTAATTTTCATAAACATGATAAAATACATAGTATAAATGATTTTTGGAGATTTAGTGCCTCTTGGGTAAGGATATACGAAGAAATAATAAGGAAGGAACTCAAAATAAAAGAAAAAGTGAGAAATTTCTTACAAAAATTCTGCAGCCTAATGGCTACACAACATGGTTTTAGAAAATATTAAAAAGAGAGGGGACAAGGGTCACCCATCCAGAAATGAATAATAATATTGAGAAAATCATGAATAAGAAGTAAATAATAACATGGTCTGGAAACTTGAAAGTTATTCCACATAAAAGAGAACTTGAATAGAAAAATATGAAAATTGATAATTTTCTTACCTTTTTGAGTAACCCTTGTAACATGAAGGCTGGGACCTTCGGGGCTTGAGGAAGCCATGGGAGGACTACTATGAAGGTAATGAGGCCAGAGATTCGTTGAGGAGTAATTGGTAATGATGTTAATGGAGGAATGGGTTTTTATTTATAGGGAAATTAAGGGAATATTTTAATAATTTTCAAAAGACACCTCATGAGTGGTATTTGAAAACCATGGGCTTGTCCATGGTATTGGCTGATGGTAAAAGACACATGGGACACATCACACATTATTTAACTATTAAAAATTCGACCATATTTATTAAATCATTATTATATCATTAATGATGTCATTAACACACCAATCCTAAAAACAATATTTTTTACTCTTCACCGAAAAATCAATTGTTTCAGAAAAATTCCCAAAATTCATCATAAACATTTATCGACGTGTAGATTTCAAAAATGAAGTCCATTTTTTGAAATTAATTTTCTAAATATTATTATTTTAATTTTAAAATAAAATCATACTTAATTCAAAAATTAACAATTCTAATTTTGTAACTACTTCTATATCACAATGAAAAATTAACCTAGATGCTATTATCTTAAAGCCTTAATAAAATTAAATTCTAAAAAAATTTACTATTCATTATGGTCGTATCACTATTGATATTACTATTCATAAGGGTATGTTACTATTCAACAAAAAACAATTTGGTTCCAATAGACTCTAAATAACATAATGAACACAAATTTAGATGACAGTTTCTTGAAATTCGGAACATAGAAGTAAAAAAAGCTGTGTTTTAAAGGTTCATTAAAAATATCTATTTAAAACAAAGTTCCATGAATTTATATTTATTTTTATAAAAACTTGGGGTGTTACAATATAAATAGTGCACATAATTGTATTACATAGGATGTCAGAAATAATAAGCTAATAGGATATCATAAAACAGTATTCATAAAATAGTAAACAAATTGATGGAGAGAAACCTTAAGGTGTCAAAATCCTAAAATATATCAGGTAAAGAGAACATTATAGTGTATAATTTTTATGATATTTATATCCAAAAACATATATTATAAGAAAAAATATTATTTATCCTTGTTAATCATCAATTAAATATCTCTTCCATGGATGTGTCTTGTAAATTGAAATTCATGTGTGATATATTTTTAAATCAATAAAAACATATATTTAACGGATAAAACATATTGAGAGTTGAAATATTGGAATAGAAATGAATATAATATTTTAATTTTTATCACAAAAAACATAGGTAAATATAAAATAGAAAAAAAATATAATACATATTTAATAAAGAAAAAAATATATTATCTGGCGTCTACCAAAGCTGGTGAATAAGAATATAAATGCTAAAATGTTAACAATGGAAATGAAAAATATAATGTTATTTTTAATTAAAATTATAATAAAATAATATATAATATATAATTAAAAATTTAGAAATTATTATAATATAAATTCAAAGAAGAAAATGCATAATAATAAAATAGTAAAAGTGATAAATATGATGTGTTTCTAGAATAAGTCTCTTACGCAAATAACATGAACAAAACCATAAATTTACAGTTTGTGGTATGTAAATGCAGAATTATTCTACTAGATTTTTCATTATTCAATGAGGAACATATTTAAATAGGTTTTCTTAATCATGATTCTTCCACAATGCTGAAAATAGAAGCATAAAAAATCATTAGCATTACCAGCCTCATTTTCTCCAAATACCACATCAATGTTAGTGAAATTCACTAGTAGTATTTGAACCCCATATGAAATATCAAATTATGTCCAACCATATCATGGGAAAAACCTCTTCCATCTTATAAACTAGTATCTTCTCTAGAACTCTTATCCAATAACTTCATGAGAAAATAATTTAAATTAAATAGATCATCATCTAGCCTATATAAAATAATATCAGGAAAAACATGGATCAATAAATACTTTTTGACACAGTCTATGACTTATATATGAAAAATATTATATAATCAATAAACATATATATATCATGTATAAATAAAAAATAGACATTTTATTAAAATATCATACTAAAATTTCAACATTTTCTAATGGAGTTTTTCACTCCATTAGATAACACACTAAACAATCCATATTCAATATAATTTTAAAAAATATGAAATTTACACAATGAGCATAGGATATTGGGAATCATAAATAAGATACTAGGGAAAATAATTAGAAAACAAATATTCAAAAATTACAAATAAATTAAAATCATTATTGTATTAAATTATACATTACAACAATAATGATTCAGAATCATAACACACTATATATTTTGAATGTTGGGAAGAGACATCAAAAATACATTTGATATGATAAATGATCAAACTAAAGAATGGATTTTATAGAAAATTATGGTGGAAAAATTACATATACCTAAAACAATTTGGTACATATTAACAGAATTTAAAAAATGATGTGAAAAATTCAAGTTAAACAAGTGTGATGAAAAATTAGTAAGAGAGTTACTAAGATTAATTGATATAGATAGGGATTTGAAGTCAAGAGAGTGGGAATAAAAGATACAAATAATAATTATGGGGTATACATATTCTTATTGATCAAGGAAATTATGGAAATATTGGATATGTAAATGGTGGTCAGGAATTGAAATATGACAACAAGAAGTCGAAGATAGCTAAACTCATAATCCCTACGAACTATCATTTAAAAAATTTCATATAAGTAAACATGTCACTATTATCATGTTCTTCAATATAAGTATTATTACCTTCCCAAAATATAAACGACATGACTTCCTACTACCATATTAGAAATAATTCCACACCATTAATCATAAATCTGATTTATTTACCATCAAATTGTATACTACCCAAATGAAAAGAGAAATAAATTTACCACAGAAGGGATACTCATGATAACATCATTGGAGTTTTTGTTTTTGTGGTTGAAAAAAATATAAATTATAAATAAGAGGTGGTGAAGATTCAAATGTATGAGGTTGAAATTTATAAAAACATTATTGAGACTGAGGGAATGGGAAGGAAGGCTGGGTGGTGGGGATCTAGAGGGGGGGGTGGGGGAAGGAGGCAGGAGGCAGGAGGCGGGAGAATGGGGGAATGAGATGGGAGGAAAGGGAGACAGGGCATCACAGGCCAGAGGAGGGAGGAGTTAGGTGTGAGTTTGAAGGTGGGATGTAGGTGGCAGGGGTTACGGATATTGGGGGAATGTGAGGAGAATTAGGGAGGTGGGGCTTCCGATACTAGAGGAGGGAGGTGGGAGTCATGGGGTAGGTGGAAGAAATTGAATTGGAGTGTTTTTATATAATTTAGGTGTTTGGGAGAGTAGAGGGTGACCCGTACAATTGAAGGAATGATGGGTGACACATTTTTTGGGGGACACCTTTTTTATAGATAATTGAGGTTTTGCAATGTGAATGTGTTTCATTAATTTTTTTTTGTTTCATTATGGAAATAAATGATTATTTTGGGGATAAAGGAAATCACATTAAATTTATAGTGGGATTATTGTTTTAATGAAGTGGACTATTTTCAAAGATGTGTTAATTTTCTTGAAAATTCCATAATTGTGAAATTGTTATCATTTTGTGGTGAAATGTCTTTTTTTATAGTTTTCTAAATAAACTCTGAGGTTTTTAATATGATTAATACATCTATAAATTTATTTATTTTTGATTTGTTAAAATGTCGTTATTTTAAAAATGAAGTTTTGTGTGATCTTTTTTGGGAAAATAGTGTTTTCAGTTAAATGCCTCAATTTTAATTGGATTGTTTATATGAGGGTGTAATGCATAGATATATTATATTCATGTTTTGGGTTATATTGATGATTCTACAAGAAATTAACAAATATAAATTTATATTTCAATATCTATAGTGGTTCCTCATCATTTTGGTGTAAATATTTTGATTTTTGACTCTTCCCAGACCTTAAGTATAGTGGAGAAGCTGATTTCCTTCATGTTGTTGAATTATTGGATTCTTTTTGGTTTTTCCATCCATTATAAAAGAAATAAGGAAATGAGTCGTTATCTGAATGAGTGTATGGTAAAATAGTACACCTATTTCTCCATTATGAGGTGATCAATGGGGGTTTTATGGTGAAATTAAGTCACATGTGATTCAATAATGAATTAAATGTTGGATTGGTGATGATAAATTTTTTTAGGATTTGGTTAGTTAATGTTTGTTAGACAATGAAAATTGTGATGTGTGGAACCTTCATTATACTAAGATGAATTGATGATTAAAAGTCTTACAGAAGTGATTTAATATGCCATCTCCGTTTGGTGAAAATTTTTATTCAATTTTTAACCTTTTTTATGACTAATATTTGACGAGTTTAGAGATGATTGAACTTTTTTATAATTTTTTCATGCGAAAATCGTTTTGTTCTTGGGTAAACTGGGATGGGTGGATTACTAATATCATAAAAAAGAGTTCTAACCAGTTTTATTTTTCAACTAGTTTCTCTATTAGTTAGTGTTCCATGAGTGTCACTCAATGTTACATTCATTTGATGTTTCACTACCTGAGGTTATAGACTATGTTTTTTTATATTGATGTCTTTGTTTTTTGATGTATTTATCCTTCCCTTTTAATATTTTTGAGATGTTGATGGATTAGGTTACCTAAATTATGGTCCTTTGGATATTTAATTTGATGGTTCTATCCTTGGGGTTTGAACAATTCTTTTGGATAGTCATTTTTTATTGGCAAAGGATTATTATTCTTTGTGGTTGCACCCAATTTCAGGATTTTTAATCTTCTATTATATTGTATATTGTTGTTTCGATTCCATAATGAAATGTGTTTTCATTAGGTATTTCCTTCTTATATGTGTTCTTATTTTATGTATCTTTATTCTAAATAAATTATAAATGGTGGATAGACCTATTACAAGTCTATATGATCATTGAGCATTGTGCCTCTTTAGTGTGAGTTGGATTATTCTTGGAGATGTTTTCCATGTTTTTAGATTTCATTAGATAATTTTGATGGAATTATGAGATTATATAGTAAAGGTTCTCTCTAAAAATCTTATTAGATAATCATAAACAAATTTTGTGTAAATTTTAAATAATTTTTAACAAAAACAATTTACCAATATATATATTTTTCACTGTAGTAAAACATATATTTTTCAAATAACTCACTTTATAGACAGTATATAATTGTTCATTAATTAAATTAAATTGACATATTTTAAATAAATCTTATAATATTTTGTTTCAGTATATAAAAAAATTTACACTCATTTAATTACTATTTTATAGGAAATATAAATAAAAACAAATAATGTATAAAAAGGAATTTTTCTATAAAAATGGTTTATATATATATATATATTAGGTTTTAATTTAAATTAAATTTTTATCAGAATTATATATTTATTTCTAATAAAATGAGTCAAAATTTATATTCTTCATGTTTAAATTAAACAGGGAGTGTCATCTTACATTTGTATTAATAAAATAATTACCATAATTACTATTTAATGACGGATAATAAGGGTAAAAAATTGTAACATAAAGTTTCACGAATTTTACTTAAATAAAGTAACACTAACACCTTATATGTAAATTTTTTTCTGTTTTAAATTCAAACCTATATGTCACACTAGCCAATCCTCTCCTAAATCACTTGACTCTCAAGAAACTCTATTCTTACCTCACACTTTCCATTAAATTCTAATGAAAAGTCTCACTTTTTTACTTATAAAAGGAGCTCACTTCCACCCACTCAAAGATATACATACCATTAAATTTAGTATTGGATCACCACCAATTTAAATTATCCTATAATCATATTCCACATTCATAAGCCTCTTGAGACATTAATTTATCCGTTTTCATCTATTTTTAAAGGACCTTTCAACAGAAGACTCAAAATCTCTATATGAGTATTATCCACTCCCAAAATTTCATTTCTATATATTTCACACCCACACTACATAAATAATATTCTAGAATTAAAAATATTATCTAATTATTATTATTATTATACATTAGTTTCTTTATATTCATATTATAACCATTATCTATTCTCTACTCATCCATTAAAAAATGAAAATGTCTTCCATATGTGTGTGTGATCCACCGCCTCTAAAACCGACATGTTCGAATTTTCATAAAAAAAATAAATGGATGGCTAAAAGGGTGAATTTAATGTGTAAATATTATATTTTTCATATTATTTATATTCTAAAAATGTAAATTAATTTTTTCATTCCTATAATTTTATGGTAAATGAAACTTTTGTATTTGTATATGTGCGGACTACTGCCTCCATAGAGAAACGTGTTTCATTTTTGATAAACACCATATATGGATTGTTATAATATATATTAAAATTTATATGACATTATTGTTTATGATATTTCATGAAAATGGATTTATAATTGTTACAAAAATAACAACAATCATTATTTAGTAATATATTAACATCGTTAAAATACTTGAAACAACCCTGTCACCGACTTCATATTCATGAATCATTACTAAAATTCAAATAGAATGAGATGAGGAATTCATAAATAATTATAATGAATTTAATTTATCCCCAAATATATTCTAATAATTATGATCTTAATATCAAATAATGTGGATCAACCACAAAATTTTAAAGAATGTGTGAAACAATAAAAAACACTAACATTCTTTGATGAAAATAAATTATAACTGAATAGTAAATGTGTAATAAATGAGAACAAATGATGTGTATAAAGGTGATATATACATATATGAATATAGATCTTAAATATTTAATTAGGATATTAGTTTTATTATACATTAGGTTAGATTTAATTCAACTATAAGAGAATATAAATTTAAGGGTTTTCACCTCAATTCCCCTTCATTGAGAAATGATTTCATATTATGCACTTATTCTTATTTTATATGGTGTAGCTATAGAACCATTTGTTTCAATTAAAATTATTTATGTCTTTAAATTTTATTTAAATAATGTTTTAGGTAGATATCTTTCCATGTTATTCGATTTAACGATTACAAAATATAAATGGGTTTCTTTTCTCAATTTTATCTCTATGAGACATGTTTCATATTATGAACCTTTTTCATTTATATGGTTTATTTATTGAATATTTGAAATATTATATCCAGATTATATATATATTAACAGTATTTTTTAATTCCATTTAAAGTTCTATCTTTAACATTAGTTCAATTAAAATGTAACCAAATATGTAAAGGGTTTGTTAAATCAAATTTATATTCATTATCTTAAAATGTTTCTTCTTATGATTCATTCCTCCTGGTGTGAAATCCCTAAACCATGAAGGCTCTCCACACTAATACAACTTTATAATACCTTTTATAAGGTTAATTTATATTTCATTTTTAATATTTCTATACATCGATATTCACCAAGTTATCCACTTTATTCTATTGAATGGGGAAATATTGATAATATCTATACTTATTATTACTTTATGGGGGAATATTGGTTACACATTGAAGATTATGTATATTATTCCATGAGAAATATTAATATATTTATTTTTTATTCATTTTTTCACTTGAAATACGCTTTAATCACTCTATCCATCTTTTTTCTCTAAATAGATTATGATCATGTAATTCAATTTATTGACTGTGGAAGGTATTAACATCCTATATGTTTATTCATTCAATATGAATATTTTCATATCTAACTCATGGTGACAAAGAATTATATTATTTATTCATTTCATTATCTAATTTATTCACTAAAAAAATAAGTTATTGGTGGGACCCTGAGTAAAATATCCCCTTGATCAATTTGTAGGTCTCGTAAGATAATAGAGTACGGGTATTTTGTGTATGTCTATCCATTTAGTAATATTTCGTTGACATAGGTCCTTGAATGTATGATCATTATTTCCTAGAAATGATATCATTATAGAAATATCCAGATTTATTATCACATATCCTTGACATTATAATTAAAATTCCCTTCATTATGTATTCCCTTGCCACAAAATTGTGTATTTTTTCTAAGTTATTATTTTTATTATTCCATCATCCATGTATATATTTCACCATAATTTTATTAGTTATATGGAATTATTAATCATAATTACACCTACCATATTATTCATTCCTTTTTTATTACATAATATATTTTGATGTATAATACCCCTTACTAAGAATATTAGCTCACCCATTTTCAATTTCTATTTTACTAGGTAAAGAGGAAGAGTAATGGATATTATATGTCTAAAAGGGTATCCATTGTGGATAATTTTGAGGTATATGTTATATATTTATTTTATAATAATGAATTCATGGTATAATGGTAATAATTTCCATTGTAAAAAAATCCAATGGGTCTCGTTATATAATTTTTTCCCAAATTCTCTTAAACCCAATTCCTAATAGGTATTTGGTGTTTAATTTATTCAATATTTTTTATTTATACTATAATAATGAATGGATTTGTTTAGGATGATATAGATTTATTTAAATTATTTTTGTATAGGAATATTTCTTTTCACACTGGATTCTAGGAGTATAGTTCTTGGGCCTCACAGTCGGTTTTAATGATTGTTTTAAATAACATTAAAGGTTATCAAGATTACATAATAGAGTTATATGTATAATGTAGAATTTTAATACGGTTTTATATCACATGAATACTTTTTTTGGGAAAAATAATAATAAATATTTGAATTGTACATGTTTAATGTATATATTGATTCATATGTGATTCTATGAGTGTTAAGTTGAAATTTGGGAGCATAAGTTTCATTGAATTTTGGGTATAGGTAATTAAATAAAATATATTAATTTAATTAGGACTAGAATAAATTAATATAAACCTAATTAGTAGATATATATACAATATAACATCATGAATTTTTTCTAGACTTGACACTATGTGGTTTCTTAGAAATGACATTTATATCTGGATATAAATAAGTAGATGTTAGATCTGGTATAGATGTTCCTAGGTATAAAAAATAAACCAACCCATGTTGACATCAAACATAATCTCTGTTTTTTATATTCAAATCCAAAATCATGTTCTCAACCGGAATGGGATGGCGAAAACCACTAAGGAATCACCCTAACCCATTAGTGAATAGTTTCACCGTTAATGCTCTAGTATAAACTATATATGAATTGGATGAACCCACATAAAAAATAATCATCACTATATATAGATATATTCAAAAAATTTATATATATAAATGAAAAAATAGATATATTTAACATTATTTAAAAATTTATAAATATAATATATAGATGAAATCCTTCAATCAAAATTGCTAAAATATCTAAAAATGGTTCAAGGAAAAAAGTCCAATACACGGCCTCCAAAATAAACAGGAATAAAAAAATGACCTCCAAGATCTAAAATCCATGAGAACATATTCTCCATTACCCCAAACTAATCTTGGATAAGGGATCTCAATAAGATACATTAAAATATATGCTGACCATATCTATACCTATGTCCCACCAAAAACATTATGCATGTTCCTAAAAGAATATACAAGGTGTGAGGAAAAATCCAAGTAGGATAATACCATGAATCTATATATGTTCTTTCTCGAAAAAACCAATTTTTTTAGTTTGAAAAAACACATAAAAAACATTCACATAGAAAATATGTTCACTTGAAAGAATCATTTTTAAAATAGTCCATTGTTTTTTCTAAAAACATTCCATATTTCAAAAGTATAAATAAACAAAGTTTTTTTAAAAAATGTAATTGAATCCACATGATGTTGAAATTCTCAACTCACCATAAGATTTAATAAGAATAAACATAAGAAACATCATGTATAAAAAAATTAATCATAAATTCATGGGGATACAAAAAAAAATAAGGTGTATAAGATAAGAATACTAAGCTCAAAAAAAGGATTCTAGTGACAATTAGTCTAATATATGGTTGATAAACCGAATAAGAAACTATAATAAATTTTGATTATCCCTTGGTGTTTCTATTTCCCAACATTACATGAGAACTCTCACTCCACATGGACATCATCCTTTCCAAGTTATAACATTTAACCTTTTGTAAAATTATTCACCTGGATGAACCTTGCCTTTTTGAAAAACACTCTCTCGAAATTATATGGAATATTATAGTGTTTCATAATCAAATTCATCCACACACAACCAAGGTTTCCCATGTTACAAACATTTCCATTTATATAATAAATTATACATACCAATTTCATAAACAAAAAATGACTATGATAATAAAACTCTAATATCAAGATAAAACATTCTTTATAAAATCCATTTAAAACCATAAATCATATTTGAGTAATTTTAATAAACAAATCTCAATAATTTAAATAACTTCCTTTCAATATGATACTTTAGACCATAAAATTTCTATCATATGTTTAAAATAAAAAAAACTAGATGAACCATTAATAATAACCCAATTTTGAAAAAAAACATGACAAACCGAACCATAGGAAATCAAGAATAAATTTTTATCCTTTTAAATCAACATTAAATAGATACTACAACCTTATAATCAAAATAAAACTCACCATAATCAATGAAAACTATCTGTATCAGTTAGGATGAGTCATAAAAAACCTAATCCAAAATAAATCAATATAAATTACATGTAAACGACCTTATATATGGAATCATGGATTGCTTAGGGTTGTATAACTCCATAAATGTGGAATAACAAGGAAGAACATGGTTGGATCATAAAAACATCAATAATGTGCAATCTTACCTTAACATAACCAACAAAAATTGAAGGATATGAGCAGAATATTCAATGGGGAGAACCTCCATGACAAGGGGTAGAGTCTGTGCGTGAATGGGGAGAAAAATGATGGAGTTTTGTTAATTCCAAAAATATAATTTTTGTTATTACCTAATGTTTTAATGAACTAGACAGACCAAATGGTTTGTTCATATGGTTAGGAAAACTATGTACCAACCAAGTTGGTTAAATTTACTCAATAAAAAAAGTTTCATATTTTCTTGAGACTAAAACACCATTTATGATATATTCCTAATATAATTTTATACCAAATGTCCCTCCTCTATGGTTAGATATATTTTCACAGATAACCTTGTGTTACCCTTGCACCAAAGCATGTTTCCCCAAAAAAACTCTGGTTTTCATCATCGAACTCCTAGAAACTATTATAATTGATAAATAAATAAATAAAAGTCAAAATAAGAGTTATATGTTACCCAAAGGGTGTCAAAATTATCCCTGCTAAGTCAAATTATTCCCCAATAAATTCCACATGTATATTTAGATGAAAACATGGGAGTTCATTTCTTCAATTCTCAAACATACCACTACCATGTCTTGTGGTTATCTCCAACACACTACAAAAGAACATAGAGAAATGGAATTAATTTTCTATAGATAACCTTATTTTCATAGTCTATGATCTGAATTGGCATCTCCACAACAATAGTGTTAGGCTATACCTATAGATCATTCCACCTAATCACATGTGATGGCCCCAGCTTTTACTTCTTCTGTTATGATACATGAATAAAATCATGAATCATGATTAGTTGTGGTGGAATTTCCAACTGAGTGGATACACTCTGAATATGCTCCAAAATCAAAATTGGTAGGACACACTAAAATTCTAATATCTCTTTCGTTCTAAAAAATAATTTCCCAATTAAATATATACCTACGGATACACATGATCACCATCCTCACTCTAATAAGTGATGAATAGAACATTCATTTGAGTTTTGGAAACACTTAGATTTCTCTATCCTATTCCATATCAATAACACTTCTCCATCATCTCTTAGATGAGTCTTGGTCCCTATATGTGCTTCTTAACCAAATCCAACCAATATGAGGGGGACTAAAACTGTCTCCCATAAAAAGAGTGAAATTTATCCAACCTGATTGAGGATTGGTAACTAATATTGTATGAAAAATAAATCAATGATATATACCACTCCTCTCCCTCCCCAATGCCATGCATTCATGTTCAAATAATATCCTCAATAATCTTGATAGATTGGTGTGTGTTACCATCCATCAAAATGTACTAATTTATTCTCGAATTCAACTAGGTTACCATGGAGTCTTGGAGGCTCTTCCTATGTTTAGAAGTTGAATGGGTCTCTTGGTATGAAACTATAGAATAAGACACACTATTATGACTACAAATCTCCTAGAAATACATGTTCATTCATTATTCCACCTTTTTCAACTCAATAATGGGAATTAAATGGGTTGACAGAGTAAACTGATATATAATCAACCAAAATCATTCTTACCTCTAGGAGTATGAGGTAGAAATATTCTGAATTTTATAGATATCTCATCCAACTTATATACCAGACTGGGATGAGTTTGAAGTGTCCTATATGATCTCTAGTACTCATTTTCAACCATCTGGTAGTTAAAAAATTTCAAATCGAGGTAATAAATTGACATTCTCACCATTAGTCACCAATATAGTCTCCTCATATCAAAATTGTTTTTTGGTATTCCCTGGGTGAATATTAGAACTAGAATAAATCCCCTCACACATCACCTCTTACCTGAAGGTCAAAGGAAAAAAATGGAAACCACTTATTTAAGAAGATGACACTATTATGAGACTAACACCAATAATTATAGGTATCCCTACCATTTTAAGATTAGATAATATGTAGTTGGTTAGATTTTTATGTCTACTCACACTGATCCAAACCAACAAGAGAGGGCCAAACCTGAAAACTGGTAATGATCACTTTTCTACATCCTCTAGCACCACCAAAATCATACAAGTAAATAAAATCATAAAACTCTACTCAAATAATTCATTAACTACCAAATTTGTAACATTTTTCTCATGTAATTAGTTACATCATTCCCCTTCTTAAAGGTTTAAGAAATAACATAAAAAATTTCTAAATGCACTCCACCCAATTCCTCTAACTAAGGATAAAGTCCTTCTAGGTGAAAATATAATTCAAGAACATAGGTTTCAAATAAACTATAAAACTATAATAAATGGGCTAATAGTTCCAATTATTAATTGCATCCATCATGATGGACAACTTTAGGACATGTTTGTGGTAATTATTCTCATGTGAGCATGACTAAAGAGATTCATAGGCCACCACATGATCATAATGCATCAGAAAGCACCCCAAAACCACACCGAAGGTATCAAAAAACTTGTACTATTCCATTCAATAATAAAAATAATAAAAACAATATTTTATGTTAATAAAACCAGAAATTATTAAAAATTACAAATTCAATTCCCTATCCACTCAATCTTCACACATTTCTAGTTCAATGTTGTTAAGGGGGGAAGAAATCTTGGATAAGTACCTAAAAAATTCTAGGATTATGTTTTCAATCCCAATAATATATTGTTCCAAAACACATTAAATGTATTTTCCAAATAAAATTCCTCTTTTATATTCTTAGGGACCATTGAAACTCATCCCTCTTAAATCAAATTCCCCAACAACATTACTTTCAAAATTGAGAATTGACATTCAGAAAACATAGTACATATGTGATTCTGTCTCAAGGTTTCATAAAAAAATTATATATTATATTTATTGCTCTATTTTTTCTAATAATACACCAAATTATCATAAAACAACATGAAAATTATGGATTTAGAAAATAAATGAAATATTTTGTTCATAAAATCAATAAATACTATATGAGAATTGGTTAGGAAAAACTGCATAAAAATAACCAAATTGTATATATCATATCTTGAATGTGGTTTTCGTTACATCTTCTGCATAGACATTAAACTAATGGTATTGTATCATCTTGTATATTTTATGAAACCACTAGCTCCATTTAGTTGAAATGGTTTTTTTATTTGAGGCAACAAGTATTTTTTTAACAGTCACCTACTTAATCTTAGGAAAATCTATGCAAATTTGGACTCCCTATCTTGAGTTATTTAAAAAAATGTAAATTCCCTTAGTGATATGGATGGACGAATAAATCCATTACCATTAATTTCCTACATCTAGGACTTAACTCTTTCGGATCGGCATAGACTCTCTAGTATTGTAACAACTAGATATTTTTCATGATAATTATTTCCTCAAAATGTGTGTTATATTATTTTGTACTCAACAAAACTATTTGCATTTCATAATGAAGTTAGTATAATTGAAATGTTCCTTTTGGGTTATGACTATTATATTTCCATTATTAAATTATGACCACTAGTCAATATGAACATTTTAAAAAATACTCTTAATAAAAATTGGAATGTTATAATTGATATTATAAATAGAATTTATAATGGTTAATTAATGGAGAAAGAAGAGTAGATTGCCACATCAAGTTGATTCATTATATACGAATCCCATTTATCAAAACATGGTAGAGAGGTATAATTATTTGGAATCACTCTTGTTCAAGTCTATGTCGAGCTTTAACATGTTAATATTGAATGAAATCATCTACTAAATAAGTTCAAGTTAGGGGAGATAATTGCTTGGGTGATGTTAGCTGAGCTGCCCCATGAGTCTAAAAATATCAAAAACCTCACCCTTAGGGACTCTTTTTGGTGTTATAAGAATTTAGTTTTCAAGGACCTAGTTACTTAAATTGTTATCCCATTGTATTAATAAAAATTTTATTTCCTCATTTTCATTTTAAGAATATTTTTTCTTAAAAATTGAGATGGAATTTGTTAAATTCATTTTTTTGGTTAAAAATTGTTCTTTTCAAATAGATATAAATTATTATATTAACTAAAGTTATTACTAATGTTTATTAAAATAAAATATTGTCTCCAAAAAAATTATATTTATTTACAAATGATAAAATAATTTAATTTTTTTCATGTGTCAAAAAGTTTACTATGAATTTTACTATGCATTTCTTATCCACAGTTATTTTTAATAAATATGAATGTTGATAGTTAAAAGTAAAATTTATCATATTTAGAGAATTATTATGGTAAAATAAATATGAATTTTTAAATTAAAACATCTATATTAGGTAATGGTAAATTTATGAGAATTTTATAAAATACATTACTTTTATATGAATAGTGAACATACAGTTTGTGTTTTTTAGTTTGTTTAATAACATCATTACTATGTCATAATGATATAATGATTATTATAAAATTAATGACAACTCGTTTGGATTATAATAATGTAATATGTGTCAAAATTGTCCAGTACTATGGAAATATTCCATGGGAAATCCCACGGTTTTGAAAATACCATTACTCTGGTATCCAAGTAAATTAACAAAAAACTCCCTCACCTTTTCTATAAATATAAACCCATTTCCTAATTTGATTTCTTAAAAATTAATCTCCCATGAATATCATATTTCATTACCTATAAATCAGTCCTCTCAAGGTGTACTCAAGCCCTTATGGTCCTGAACATTGATTTTTACAAGTCACTCTTCAAGGTAAGGGAAAAATCCACTTCTCTTTTTCTATCAAGTCCCATTTTTCTGAGGTATGTGTATAAAATTTCAATAATCTGTTATTATTTATATTTTATTATATCTCTTTACTATATTATGAGTATATTATGATTGGGATACACATTTTCACTCATTTTTTAATTTTTTCCAATATCATGTTTATAGCCTTTATGCAGCTGATTTTACATCTCAAAATTATTCTCTTCTCTCATGAAATTATTTTATTTTATTTTATCAATACCCAAACCTATTTCTTTTCATGGGTTACTCAAAATTATGTTCAAATTATTAATTTCATTCTTATATTAAAATACATGAAACCTTAAATCTTTTTGAATGTTTCAAAATGATAAAAGAATCTACTTTTTAAGAAATTCTAAAACATCATGATTTTGATATGAAACTTGTTTTTTTAACCACATTTTATTATAAATTTTTTTATTATGATCTATTTATGTCAAACTAACCAAGACATATGAATTTTCTTCCCTCATTATACTCCAATTCATTAGGTAATGAATTTAATCTCTATAGATGAAAAATTATATGACACCCTACTGAATAACCTTGGTAATTTTTATGACACCTCAGTGATAAATTTTGGTTATATTCTTATGAATGAATAAATTATATTTTTAGCCACATTAACATGTTATTAGTCATATTAATTTTGTTATTATTTATATCTTTTTCTATTTCACATGCCTTTATGTTATTTCTCATGTTCTTGTTGATAATCCTCAATATTAGAAGTAAAATAATTCCCTTGTTTTCCCTTACTAGGCCTTATGATCACCCTTCCCTTTGATTTATGTCCCCAGTTTATGAGATTTAATACATGTATATATGATAAAAACATTAATAATACTTTCATGTGGGATAGAATAATGATTTATTTTTTCTTGTATTTTGTACCTTTTTTCCAAGATAAAAAACATTAAAAGTTCATTTATTTGTAAAATGTGATGTAATGTTATGTAATAAAAAGGCAGGATTCCATAGTTGGAATCAATGTATGGTTTAGTAATTTGTTGAAATTAGTATTTTAAAACATTAGGAAGAACCATAGAGTAAATTTTAAATATAAGAAAACATCCTGGTATATTAGGGAATTACTAAGTATGTGTTTTTTAAGAAAATAAATCCCTGTCTAGAAATGAACAAGTTGATATGGGTCTGGAACAGATATATCTAAGAGTAAAACCAAAAACACTACTTTGAGATAGAATCTAACGTGAACAATTTCATGATAATGGGACTTTCTTTACACACGATTTTACACTATCGGGGAATGTTTTTGGTTAATCACAAGCTTTATATAAACTTTTATGAAGGATTTTTTGAAAATGTAATTGTTGTTAAATAATATTTTATTTAAGAATTATGTTTTAGGACATTAAATTACATTATAATTAAAATACTATTATATGAAACATGTTTCTCAAAAATGATATCTTCTTTTAGAAAATGTTGAGAAATAGGAGAACCCACGTAAATGGTGAGTGCAATGGATGAGGCATTGATAACCTTACGATGCAAGCCTAAATGGAAACCTTTATGATAATGATGAATCAACTAACTCGGGTTATAGGAAATAAATTGAATCATGATAAGAGACCAGATTCACCTCGAATGGAACAACATTAAATCTAGTCTTTTATTCATCAACAATCACATAATTTCAGTGGATCAACTGACCAATTTATTTCTGACCAATGGATATGTCCAATAGAAAATTTCTTTTCTATACTTCATTGTTCAGAGAAAGAAAATGTCACCCTGGATTTGTACAACACAAATGGAAGACATGATCAGTTTTCAAAACTACATAAAAACATGAATCCAATAGTCTAGATTAACGGTATGGATTGGGAAGAGCTTAAGGGAACCATTTTCAAAAAATATTTCCCATGATCAATGCGAACAAAAATGGAGAAGGAATTCCAAGAGTTGAAGAAGAAGTAGAATCAATTTGTGGGAATCAATGGGATGAACTTCATATGACATTCTTTCTAAACCCCTAACATTGTCATGGATCATATTGTAAAGGATGGTAGATTATTCAGTAGACTATGACCCCAACTATGGAATAATATTGATAATCAAGACTATAACCGATATGAGGAGATAGTAAAATGTGCTATAAAAGTGGAACTAGAGTTCAGTGAGATGTAGTGGTCTAAAAAATTGAATAAAAAAGATATATTTGGATCTATACATGGGGTGGATAATTGATTAATAAATAAGAGGAAATCCAGTGCTACTTTCTACATGCAATATATATAAGATAAAGCATTCAGGGAATTGATTTCTCAAGGGTGGGAAATTTTACAAGTGTGAAAGAGATTTCCATATTGATCAAAACTGTCGTAGTGATATGAAGAAAACAATACTGAATGGTAATGATAATGGGAATTTATTACAGGGTCTACTTGAAGTCAATGCTTCTTCTATGGGTTGGTTGGCCACCATTCATATCACTTCAAAATAAGAGGGTAATTGAGTGGAATCACCATAAAACTCATCATATTCCAAGGGAGTAACGTTATAATTTTGTTATCAATACTCCTAATGTTGATTCCCAAAATGATGTTGTGGTAGGTACTCTCATTTTTCTATCAAATCTAGAAAGTAATTTGTTTGATTTTAGTTATAAATATTCTTTTATTTTCCCCAAGTTTGAAAACAATATAGAATCTATCCTTGAATTTCTAGAAGTATAATTATTAGTCAATATTCCAAGAGTTATTATCCATACATCAAAACCATATAAAAAACTATAGTATTTAATATGGATATCATATTTTCATTGAAATTTTGTGCTCATTCCCTTGCTGAAATTCACTATTACAGTAGGGATGGACTTTCTCTTAGAGTATAATACTAAGATAAAATCCATAAGAAAGGAAATATATGTAGTCTTGAATATAAAATCAACATTTTTACAATGGAAAGATAACACAACCATGGATTTGTCTACAATAATCTCTCAAATACTTATTTGTTTAATTGATCAATAAAGACAAAGAAGGAAATGATTTCATATGAATATAGAATGTCCACATTATTCATGAATACATTGATGTATTTTTTGAGGAGTAACATGGCCCTCCCCCAAAAAAAGTGTTAGAATTTTTCATTGAACATTGTTTTGGATCAAAGATGATATAAAAGACCCCATATAAAATGGATAATGTGGAGCTAGTGGAATTAAATAAGTAGAAAAAATTACTTGTTGAGAAGAGATTTATCTGAAAATGTGTATCTCTTGTGGGATCACATGTTCTCTTAGTCAATAATATGGAAGTGTCAGTGAAGTAATGAATTGATTATAGTGAATATAATGGGGTCACATTAAAGAAAAAAATACCATCTTACAAGGAGTTATGATTTGTTTTACCAGTTTTGAGGGGCTCAATTTTTATCCAAGAATGATCTTTAATCTGGTTATCATCAACTAAAGGTAAAGAAAGAATTCATTCAAAATTCTGCCTTCCGATGATGATATTCTCAATGTGATTTTTTGGTTATGTCCTTCAACTTGACTAATTATATTTATTTTTATGGATTTGGTGAATAGATCATTAAGTATTTCCTTGATAACTTTTTGTAGTATCTAAGGATTATATTATGATATATTCAAAAATTCAGTTTGTGCCTAAGGATCATATAAGTGTTAGATTGAAAATTCGGAGGAAGGAGACGTTATTTGGAATGTTCATAAAATTATAATTTTGGTTAAAACAAGTTTATTTCCTGAGGAACAATGTATCCAATGAAGGAATCTCTATTGACCCTTCCAAGGTAAGGGTTTGGAGGAGTGGCATTAGAATACAACAATAATTGATATTTATAGTTTCCCTAGTTTAACATGATATTATAGGTGGTTTTTAAAAAAAATCATGACGTTGTAATCTACTAACCAAGTTAAAATGAAAAGTGGCCATGTTCATCTGGATAATAGAGTGTGAAGAATTTTTCCAAGATCTGAAGAAGAGATTATTTATTACACCCATGTTATGTCTACCCTCTATCATTGAAGGATTTTTTCTTTTTATGAATTCATCTTCGAAAGGGAATGGGTTTGTCCTCATAAAATTTCACAATGATATTTCTTATGCATCTCGATAGTTGAAACATCATGAGTATAACTATCCTATTTCTGACATATATATGGGTGTGATATTGTGTTATCTGAAAAAATGTATTAACTCTCTTTATGGGGATAAATGTGATATATATATAGACCGTTACTGTTTGAATTATATTTTTAAGAAAAATTAATAGAACATGAGACATATGAGTTGGGTGGAACTTATTAAATACTATGATAGTTAAAATTATTAACATCCCTAAGGAGAAAAAATCATTGATGTATTAAGTACGAAAGACCCTATCATTCTCGATATGATGAGTATTATAAGAGATCATTTGATCAATTACCAAGAAAAAATGGACATAGGAATTGTAAGGGAATGTGAATCTTAAATCCTATCCCAAATTATTTTGCAACTGTCATTACTAGATAAGATCAAGAAATATCAAAGGGACGGTCCTTTATTATAGAATAAGATAGAGGTTGTGAAGAATGAGATGTTTCCTAAGTGCAATATTGATCAATAAGGTTTATTGAAATTTTGTACAAGGTAATGTGTTCCATCTATTCAAGAAATAAAGAATAATTTGATGGATGAAACTCATAGCTCTACATTCTTTATACTTCCTCAATGTACTAAAATGTATAGGGACGTTCGTGATGATTATTCATGGGATAACATGAAATTGGATATTATTCACTACACTACAAAGTTCCAGGTGTGTCAATAAGTAAAGACATAGATAAAAATTATGAATGGTGTATTATAAAAACTTCCCATACTAGTATAGAAGTGGGATAATATAACTATGGACTTTTTCACTAGCCTCCCTAAAGAATATACATGAAACAATGTGATATGGGTTATAATGGACCATATCACAATGACTTCCTTCTTTATCACTATTCGGGATGACTTCTCTCTTGACCAACTCACAATGATATACATGAAGGATGTCGTAAAGATTCATCGAGATCAACATTCAGTCGAATCTGATCATGATTCAGGGTTCAAATACAAATTATAGGGAAGTATTCAACATGTTTTGTTTACCCAATTGAATTTTAGTACGATCTGTCTTCCCCAAACTGATGGTCAATATTATAGGACAATTTAGACACTCAAGGACATGCTAAGAACATGTTCATTGGAATTTAATGGTCGATGGAATCAACATCTCCCAGTAGTTGAGTTCTCATACAACAAAATTTTCCATTCTATTGTCTAAATGGAAACCTGTGAAGATTTATATGGTAAGAAATGTTGAACTCATACATGTTGGGGTGAAGCTAGTGAGAGGAAGATTCTTGGACCAAATCCTATACAATAGAAAAAAAACGTTTCATGTCATTTAATAACATATTAATTAGGCTTACAGTTAGAATAATAGATATGCGAGAAACCATTGAAGGGACATGGAGATGATTTTGGAGACAAATGCTTCCTTCTAATTTCACCTTGGAAGAGAGTCATGATGTTTGGGAAGAAAGGGAAGTTTATCCCCAAGTACACTGGACCCTTGGAAATCCTTGGTTTCATATGACATGTTTCCTATCATATTGAATATCTTCCAAATCCAGCTCTAGTTCACGATGTCTTCTATGTATATATCTTGAGTTTGTACATTCCAGACCCTTCGCATGTACTAAATCTGAATGTGTAACAACTAGAGGTTGACCTCTTCATGAGGAGTAGCTAGTGGAGATCTTGGACTATATAGAAAAAGTTCTATAAAAAAGACTACCCACCTAATAAAAGTTTTGTGGATGAACCAAAAATATGAAGAATAGATATGGGAACTAGAGGAAACAATGAGGAAATATTACCCATGACTTTTCTCAATGAGTATAAAATTTGGGTACAAAATTTCTTACAGGGGGAATAAAGTAACATCCTGAACTTTTTAATGATATAATTTTTTTCTCAAAATGTGTGTTATATTAGTTCTTACTCAAGAAAAATAAATACATTTTATAAAGAAGTTAGTATAATTGAGATTTCACAATAGTTTTTTGACTGTTATGTGACTCTTAGTGAATATAAACATTGGAAATAATACTCTTAATAAAATATTTGACGTTATAATTGGTATTATAAATAGAAATGAACATGGATAATTAATGAAAAATCAAGAGTTAGTGGAATAATCCAGGAGATCCGTGTTGTAAGAATCCCATTTGTATGATCTTGGAAGGGTGGTAGCATCTTTGGGATTTACTCCTGACCAATCCCAAGTGGATCTTCAACATGGTAGGCTTGAACGAAATCTCATATAGGAGATTTCCATGTTAGTGAAGATTACCAATCTGGCTTTGTTAGTTAAGCCACCCCATAATTATATTTCAATTTAACACCCCACCCTTAGGTCATATGTGGGTGTTATAATGATTTATGTATCAAGGCCCTAGTTACATAAAATGCAATCCCATTGTTTTAATAAAATTATTATTTCATCATTATCATTTTAAGGATAGTTTTACATAAAAATTGAGTTGGAATTTTATAAATTTATTTTTAAGGAAAAAATTTTACTTTTCTAAGAGATATAGATTATAATATTAAAGTATGGTTTAATTAATTTATATTATAATAAAATATTACTATCAAAACACTATTATTTAATTAAAAATGATGAAATAATTTTATTTTTTTCAAGTGTAAAAAATATACTATATATATTTTTCCCCCAATTATTTTTAACAACTAATTATTTTAATAGTTAAAATTTAAATTTATAATTTTTATAATTTTTATGATAAAATAAATTTCATTTTTGAAATTATAATGTTTGTATTATATTAGGTTCAAATTTATGAGAATATTATAAAATACTCTAGTTATTCGTGAATATAAAAAACAGTTTGGGATTTTTGATATTTTTAATGACATCAAAACTATATCATAATGATATAATGAGTATTATAAAATTCTGGTAAACTCTTATGGATTAAAATATTTTAATATGTGTCTCATGTCACCAATACCCTGGGAAAATAGCATGGGAAAGCCAATGGTTTTTAACATACCACTACTGAGGTGTCCATTAAAATTAATAAAAAAATCCATCACTTTTTCCATAAATACCAAAAACTTTAATCATTTAAATTAAAATAAAATTTATCCTCCATAAATATTTGATATTATTGACTCTTAATTATTCCTTAAAATGTTTACTCAACCTCCAAAGGTCCTGATCATCTATTTTTATGATCCACTCTTAAAGTTAAGGGAAATATCCACTTCTCTTTTTCTATGATGTTTTCTTTTTATGTGGTATGTCATTAAAAATTTTATAATATGTTCTTATGTATATCTTATTCGATCCCCTTAATATATCATGAATATTTTATGATTTCTAGAACCTTTTATCATATCACTTTAATGTTTTAAGACAATATTTTAGATCCATCTTGTTGTCGATTTTATGTCACAAAATTTCTCTCTTTTCTCAAGAAATTATTTTATTTTATTTTTTGAATACCCAAACCTCTTACTCCTCTAGGGTTATTCACATTGATTTTGAAATTATCTACTTAATCTAGAATTTATATTTATAGAACCCACCTTCCTTTTCCATGGGATTAAAATGACAAAAGGATCTTATTTTTAAGCATTATCTAAAACTATGTGATTTTGATATGAAACCATTTATTTTATTCTATATCGTTTATTTATGAAATGTTTTATTATGATAAATGTGTGTGATGTTAATTAAGACATATTAATGGTGCTACCTTATTGTTCTCCAATGCATTGGGTAATAATTTAACCTCTATAGATGACACGTTTTATAATACCTTAGTGAATAACCATGTTTGTTTTTTTGACACCTTGGAGATAAACCTTGGTGATATGCCTATGAGTGACTCAATTAAAGAATGTAGAAATATTTCCAGGTTATGAATCGTACTATGTTTATTACAATATCTCTTTTTTCCATTTCTCATGCCATTAAATATTTCCTTATGTTCTTATTGATAATCCTCAAGATCACAAATAAAATGTTTCCCTTGTTTTCCCTTACTATGCCTTATGCTCACCCTTTCCTTTGATTTATAACCATAGGTTATGAGATGCATTAAATTTACATATTATGAACCTTGAATAATCCTTACAAGTGGAGTAGAAAAATATTTTATGTTTTCATGTATTATGTAACTTTTTTTCAAGTGACTAAATAATAAAATATCATCTGTTTGTGAAATGTATTAAAATGTTGTGTAATTAAAATGTGGGATGTTATAATTATTAAATTAATGAAATGAGTCTTATAACATGGATAATATTTCTAGTAAACTTAAACTCCAAATATATAATAAAACCATTAAAATCATTTGAAAACCTCATTAGGTATCGATCCACAACCAATGTAATATTACCATCTGAACCTTGCTCAATAGAATCAATGAACAACCTCAATGAAATACAAAAAATCAATTCTACATCTTGAATAGTAGGTACTTCCCTTGCTATACTATGGTCTATGGAACCATGGAAAATTTTAGTGTTTCCATCATGGGATAAAAAATTTACCCTGTGGTGATAAAATTAAATATGAGCTTTGAAACATATTATTGAATATATAATGATAATAATATCTAAAACATCCATTTATAACAAAATAAAGTTCCAAATAAAGTTATTGTTAGTAGCTAAAATTTGAAAATTTGGGAACTTAAAACCATTCTCCTTTTTCCATAAAAAGAGGTGAGTATATCAATTATAAATGGAATCAATAATTATTATGTACCAAAAGCATAATGAATCTTGAATAAGACAAATAATGGAACATACTTGAAACAAAAAAAGACAATTAAATTGAAGAAGAAATAAAAATAATGCCTCTCAATGAGTTCAAATCATATTCAAATTCCTCGGGTTCTATCGTTATTGTTTTATGATATCCTAACTCGACCCCACCTTGATACTTCTTACCTGGATAAGAATACCCTCTAGAAAGAGGGTGCAATCCTATAACATTGGATGTATCTAATAACACATGTGAACCCTTAAAATAAAATAATAAATTCCAATACCCTATATAGGATTCTTATATAAGCACTGAAGTTGATCTCGGCTCCCACACTAGTGACACATTCCTAGACCCTCTAGGCATTTCAGTATCATATAGAATAACTTCCCACACTGATAACAAATCATTATCTTACTCCATGAAGAATCCACTGTCACTAAACATAATGACTGATTAGAACCCCTATCACTAATAAAAAATTATCAACCAAATTTCACCACCTCTCAAGTGGATATATCTAGATAACACTCATTAAAAAAGAAACCACAATGATACCCACCCCCTAGTAAAACGTTTCCTCAACTATAACCTATTTTTTCATCACATTGATAAAATTTGGTAGGAAAAGGAGAATTAGAATCAAACAGATTTCATCTAGAAATCCTATTTCAAAACATCTCTCCTTGAGATCATCATTCATGAGGAGCTCATATGAAAAATAAACTAACATAAAAAACTGAGTAGTGTATTCCATCACTAAATAGTACCCTTGATCAATGGTCATAAACTCACAAGCCTTCATCGTCATCAGTGTCATAGGATAATGATAATGATTAATATCCTTTTTGAATGTGGATCAAGTGAGACCCTCATAACATTTCAATTGCACCATGGATTCCTACCACTTTCTACCAAGTCCTTTAAATATGCAACTAAGGTATCCTTCATTAGTGTTTGAAGGTGTATATATAAAAAAGGTAGATATGCATGTTCCATTCAATGGAATCCATAGGCTCTTGGGTAACTTTTCACTATACAAAACTAGTGGGTTCTACTTGATGGCCTCCTAATCATAGTCCATAGATCATACCTAACCTATTTTACCCTATTTTCCTAAGGATTTTATGGTTCAGATGACATATTCTACTAAATCAATTTCAACGAGATAGTTTTCCTATGGAAATTTATCTTTATCACCCTCCCATTATATTGAAGTGGCCTTTTAGGAGGAATTATATTTAAAATACAAGAAACAAACTCATTTTATATATTAAAGAGTTTAAAAAAATAAATTAAACCACATAAAAAACTATCTATATTAACAAATCAAAATTAATAAGGGGTAAACATTTTAAAAAATTAACATTTTTACATAGTTCATGGATTCAATACATGGTTAGAAAAACCTTGTGCATACCGTGTGAATCATTACTCAATTATTATATACATAGTCACATAGGCTCTAAACCAACTTGTGCCTAAACATTATGCCTCTATTATTCGTTCCATTTTTACCCTAAATATAATAATTATTCAAAACATATCTAGGGTTCTTACCAACCCCACAATAAAAAAATACATCAAAACTAATAAACACACCCCAAACCAGTTCTAAATTTTATATAAAACTCCTAAACATCCAAGGAAACTAGAGATTTGGCATTATGGAGAGATGGTTCGACACTCCTACACACCTACCAGTCGATCCAAAATGGTCTTATCTTGTATCTCCAACTGAACTCCAATAAAAAATAGTTCATTGATACCATTTAGTAATGAACCAACCTTATTCAACCCAATATGTCTCCCAATTCATCTCACTATTGGTCTCCAAGTGTGTTACTGATCACCATGTGTCAGCAAAAGACACCAGGGAAACTCACTAAAATATTTGCTAATTATTTACCTCTTAAAAATAGAGCATTACCAATCCATCAATTGGAAAACCACACCAACAAATAAACATGAAAAACATTAAAATATATCAAAATATATTATATGTATCAATAAATAATGTAGATATCATTACAAAAGTTATCAATTTATAAACATAACATATACATGATATCTGTCATTCCAAATAGATAAAGAATTATAACATAGATAATGAAAAAAATTATACAACATAACCTCCAAAATAAACCAATATCCCAAAAGTATCTCCTTTAGAAAAACTCTATAAAACTATCCTCTTCACCATGAAAATCTAACCACGAATTAGGGAAATAAATATGATACACCAAATGACATGGTTCCCTTTCCATTAACAATTTTTAGAAAAAAATGACTTCATACACCCAAAAAATATACAAGTTTTGAGGGAAATACAGAATATGGTACCTATGTGAATTTATATAATTTCTATCTCTATGAAATTCATTCATATTAGTTTGAAAACTGAATTTAAAAAGACATTCTATTTTAAGAAAAAGTTCACTTGAATGAACTTCTTTAAAAATATTCCTTTGGTTTTTATTTAAAAATCCATATTTAAAAAATTTAATAAACAAGCCTTAAGTCAATAAGGAAGAGAATCAACACATCATAAATACTCTAAAATTACCCAAAACATGGCATAAGAATTACCATAATCATAAGAAATATCATGTATAAAAAAGGGTTTGAAGTATAAATGAATGTCCATACAACTAAAATAGTTCATAATAAATAAATATCATGGGTTATAGAAAATGGAGTCTAGTGTGACTTATTCTAAGATATGGTTGTCATGTCACCTAAAAAAGTACAACATGTTTGGAAGCTACCATGGTTTTCCATGGTCCCTGTATTCTATTGGAACTCTTAGTCCTTTTGAACAATATATTTTCCTAGAGACTATTCAGTTCCATGGGTTAAATGTTTCTCATGGGAACACTTGATCCACATGAGCAAGATTTCCTATGTATTACCTAATATAGTCTAATTTACATCTTCTAAATTATCCACACACACACCCATGGACTCCCACATACTACACATTTCCAAGTATATAAAATATAATAAGTTACACATTCATAAACCACACAAACCCATAACAATAAAACACTAATATAAAGGGAAAATAATTTCAAAAAACACCTTAAAATACATTTTAAAAAATAAATCCTCTTTGAGACATTTTTTAAACATATCCCATTCATGTAAATCACCCCCTTTTGAAAATCAACATTAATCCATAAAATTACAAATCATTTTGAAGAATCATAGATAATATGGATGAAACATATATAATAATAAAAATTAGAGGAAATTTAACAAAAAAATAAGAAATCAATATTCATTAGTATTCCATGGAAAAACCCCTTAAAAAGACACATGCCTCTGAAAAGAATAAAAACTCATCACATTTAATGAAAACCACATGAATCAGTTAAGGAGTGTCCTCGTACACCAAGACCAAAAAAACATAAGTCCCCCATAAATAATCTTACTTCCATACGCATATCATTTTTATAGTCTGACAACTCCATAAAATTGGAGGAATGGGGAAGAAGAAGGGCGTAGAATGATGGAACCAAGGAAAACCAATCTCAAATCAAGAATAATTTCAAAATAATGATAGAGATACAACAATAAACCAAGGGGGGTAAACTTCAAGCCATTGGAGACATGATCTGCGTGAATGAAGACAGAAAATGTGGATTTTGGTTTAAATCTAACAATTGTATTTTTATCGTTTCCTAAAATTTTAATGAGTTGTACATGCCATATGGTTTGGTCGTATAGTTAGGAAAACTATGAACAAACTTTGAAGGAACAAATTCCACTAGGAAAAAATAAACATGGTTTCAAGAGTCCACTACATATTTTAATAAACCATGGTTAAATCACTCCAAATTTCATTGTCCCCCAAAAAACCCCCTCGTACAGTTAGTCACATGGTTACTACTAACTATGTGTTACCCATGCACTATGGTTTGTTTCAGAAAAAAACTAATTCTATCAAACTCAAAATCCTAGAAGGTAAATTATTATAAATATATATAAATTAAACAAAAAATAATATATACCAATGACCTAGTAGGTTTCATAGGTAATATCCCAAAAAATTTAGTTCGGTATTGACTTCATCTTTACCCAGTGCATGAAAAAGAGGTGCACCCTTGGTTTGAAACTCTTAGTGATATTATTTGGTTGATTCGAATTTATGGTCACAAACAATTAAGATGGATTTAAATGGTATTTTTTATATATTATATTAGTTTATAGATCCTAATATTAATATGACCATGTTAAATCTATATTAAACCAAAGGAGTTATAGGTAGATCAAATTATATTATATTTGAATCATAGGTATCATAAGTTGAAATGAAGGTTTCACTAGATAATGAATACAATTATTGATTTTTCATATTCATATGATCATTTACATTAATATTAACATAACTATTTTTCATTTAGTATTTGGTTGGAAAAAGGATACTGAAAATAAAGTTGTTAAAGTTTGTCCCAAGAGAATCATAACATATATATAAATCTAAGGATATATATTTGTATAAAATGGTTTTGAATCTCATAATGTTCCAATTAAAACAAAAAATAAATGTTTTATAGAAATACCAATGATAGGGTGTATGAAATTATATCATCAGTCATAGTCTTCGCCATCTTTCATTAGGGAGTACTAATTAAAACTGCTAAGAAACAATTTATTAAATAGGGAGAATTTAACACCCCAAAAATTAATGGTACATTAATGTTATAATAGCATGTTAAACACCTAACACCAAACCAAAAATTATCCAAATTTCATTTTAATAAGATAAAATTTCATAAATTAGATGTGACTCAAAAAATATAGCATCTAAAATAGTGGGTATAAATGGATGTAGTTGAATTATGAAATATATTTATAAATAAAAAAACATATTATTTTAAATACCAATTTATTGATATATTTTGAATAGTGTAGTCAAAAAACTAATAAGAACATTTTAATCTAAAAAATATATTTCACTAAAAGTTTCCTTCATGAATTACATGTTCTTATATTAAAAAATAAAATTTTATCAAATATATATATTGAATATAATAAAAACTATAAATATTTTTAGTCATAATTTGCAAATTATATAATATGTTCAGATAACTGTTAACATAAAAATAATTTACAAACATATATATTAGATACCATTGGAAAATAGATATCTTTCAAAGAAATATTTTTACAACCATTGTTAAATTTTTTTCATTATTAATTTTTTATAATGAATCAGATATATTTTTTAAACATCAAAAAATATTTTCTCTCAATTAATTATAAATTTGTAGGAAATGAGATTAAAACGTCACAATGTATAAAAATAAATTTTCAATAAAAAATTGTTTGTCTATATTTTATATCTATTAGTTTATTAGTAATATTTATTGAATTTAGAAATTGAATTATATTAAAATGATTCCAAATTTGGATTCATCACATTAAAATTTTCTAGTGACGTTTATAATATAATTTTTTAAAAAAATTAATTATTACGACTACTTTTAAATCAAGGTTAATAAGTGAAAAATTTAGTAACATAAAATGGATTTAATTTTACTAAATTAACATGATAAAAAATCTTCTATAATTCCTATATTATGTTTTAAATTCTTAACTATATTATTCACCTTCCTTTTCTCACATAAATCTCATTTAATTCTATTCATTCCACTCACCTTCCATTAAACCTCAAGGAAGAGTTCCTCATTTTCACCTATAAAAGAAAATTACACACACACTTAAAGATTTAATTTTTTATAAAATTTCCCTTTAATACCTTGAAATTATACTACTCCTAGAATTATTTTATAAAATCATAATCCGATACTCACGAGAAGTTGTCCTATACCATCCACTTCTATGGGATTGTTCAGGAGAAGACTCAAACTCTCGACGTGGGTATTATCCACTCCCTAACATTATTTTCCATATATTTATAAACCAAAAACCAATAAAAATATTATTACCTTATTAATAAAAGTAAAAAAATGTCACAATTATTCTAAAATGATATTATATTAATTGTAAAATCAATATCAATTACCCTCTCATCCATTAGAAAAATGAGAAGATCATCCATGCATACATATGGACTACCATATCCATTATGGTAGTGTTTTAGTTATAATAACCAAATTATATTGACTATTAAAAATTTTATTTAATCAATAAATGTAATTTATATGTTTAATTCTTAAAATAATTAAAATTAAAATCAAACTATCTATTCCATATGTTCTTGAAGAAATGAAACTGTCGTCGATATAAACTTGCGAAAAACCACCTCGATAGAGCCATCTATTTTATTTTTCAACATTTAATGAAAAATATTTTAATAAAATATATGTAACACCCCAATCTTCCATGGTACGCTTCTCTTTGAATAATACAGTTGCGTGTGTTGTACGCAACTTCGAGTTCTAACACACACCACAACTAATCAAACTAGCCGTTATAAATAGTAATACCTACTTTTTGAAATTTTATAAATTTTATCTTTCAAAATTGACTTCAATTTTGGATTCGGAATATCTAATTTGTCCTAGGGTGAAATTTTGGATCTTTTTGGATAACTTTTATGTATTGATGAATAGTGAAAATTATTAAATTTTAATTAAAAACTAATTTTTTAATCAAAATAATTAATAGTGATAAATTATACCCTTGAGTGGTTTTAAAGTATAATTAGAATATAATTTTACCATTTTATCCAATGGTGGTCATTTGAATTAATTTCAATTTTAAATTGGACATAAACAATTGTCAGTCTTTTGATTGATATTGTTTCTTAAAAACACGCTATGTGTTTTGACAACTGGAATTAATTATAAAATTAATTAATGAAACTTATTTTTTTGGAATTTTGTAAAATATACATCATTTTTGAATTCAGAATATCAATTATAACTTAGGGAGAATTTTTTGTATTTTTCTGAAAAACTTCAATTTTTTATGAATAGTGAAAGCACTAAGTGGTAGTTTAAAAACTAATTTTTCGTGTAAATGAAACATTACCACTTTTGTGTATTGAATTTCAAAAATCCGACATACATGGTAGTCATTATGAAGAAAAATGCGGTTCAATATGATGAAAATAATTTCTGGTGAATAGTAACTTTTAAGTTTTAATAATCGCGATTAAAGGTAATTAGTGAAATTTAAGGTAAAAATGATATTATAAAAATATGAAAATATCTTAACACTTTTCCTACCCTTATTTTATGAGTCATGGTCGACCAATAAATTCCATGGGTCAACTTGGGGACCCCATGGAGCCACTTGGGTAAGAAAATGACATTAATAACTTTTTATTTAAAGTAAAAATAAAATTGTCACAAACATGTGTTGTTTTACTAAAAAAATTTACATGGGGTTATAGAAGTCATATTTTTCACTATAAATAGTAATTGGAAATATAAAAATAATTCATACATCATGGTATTTTTTTTATAATTTTTAGACATTAAATAAATTAAATGTTTTATGACACCGTGATGATGCAGCGATTACCTCATTAATTAAAGATTTAAATTAAATGAAAAGATAATATAAAATCTAAGACATAAACTTATCAAAATACTATTGTATGAGTAGATTTAGAACCCTTATCACCTTATCCTAGAAATATATAATTTTGGGACCTTTAAAATCTGAAACACATTATATAATAAAGTAACATTTCTTGAATTTCCAAAAGTGTCCCTCCTCTCCTCTTATAAAAGGCCTCCACCTATACCACCTTATTCACACCATCAAAGCCATTTGGCTCATCCAACCTCTGCCCATATACTCTCTCAACATCCTTCTCTTACTCCTAGAAGCCTCACTTTTTTCAGAAGTCTTCCCAAGGAAGCCTTTGACTCAAATCAAAAAAAAAGTTACCCGATTTTAAAGGTAATGTCTTCACTTGTGTTATTTTGTTTCATTTTGCTTCTCGAACCCCTTAAAGTCTTTTTATTCCTTTATTTTGTAACAACACCAGTATCTTCAATTTACTAGGATGTTTTTATGAGAATTATTTGATTTAAAATTACACATACCTTCGTCTAATAGTTAAAGAACATACTATTTCTGTGGGTGGTGAATTACTGCCTCACGAAACGATGATTGTTCAATATTATTTTAACACCTATCATGGTGGCCATTAAAATGTCACTATATTTATATATGATATATATAATTTTGATTTTTTCCTTATGTTTCTATATTTTTCATTTATGGCATACCTTTGTGATTTCCATTATGGGTAAACACGATAATTTCATTTTAGGAAGTGCGGACTACCGCCCCCTCAAAGTGATTTGAATCGTTATTGACATTTGTGGGACGTGTAAAGGATTGGGTAAAAGATATTATATATGATATTATACTAGAATTATAATACACCTTTATATCATTATGTTCTCATTCCATTAAATACGAAATAGAAATGAAAGTAGCGCTCATGCGTACGTACGACTTACCGTCTCCATGAACAATGCATTTCATTTCGTACCTCTAAATGTTATGTAATATTATAAATGAATATATATACTGGATATATATGATATATATGATATCTACATCATGAATATAATTCTGGATATAATGGATATTTTACCACATGAACAACTTGTAATTATAAGAATTTTATTTTTGACTCAAGTACCAAAGATCGACAAAACGACCATTATTTACATAAATAATTACATAATGTTCATAACATGGTAATAAGTGATATAAAAGGAATAATGAACTTGAAAATGGTTCTTAAGAAATTATAAATTAACTCTAGTTTATTATTCTGGAGGTTAAAGAACGGTTGAGTCAAGTCGGACACGAGGTAAGGGACTTCGTCTCAATCTCCTTTCATTGATACATATTTTATTTTATACACAACTTTCATTTATAAGGTGTATAAACCCATTTGACATTTAATTTTATTCAAAAGGAATCTTTTTATATGAATCATTTTTACTAAATGAAAAAAGGAATATTTTCCATATGTATGTGGTGACAACGACTTTTCCGCCACCGTGACCATTATTTGAGTTTCGGCTTTCTCTACAGGCCATAACATTTTTTTAAATGAAAAAAAAATACCAAATTTTACTTTTCTTTTATTTGGTATTGAAAATGGTTTTATTATATCAATGTGTTGTATTGATATCATGTGATTGAAATGTGGAAATATTATGTTTCCTTTATGCATGTTTTATGTGATACGATTATTTTATGGTTTATGATATGTTTAAACCTTTTCATATAATGAATGCATTGGACTAAATAATTGATGGGTGGAGCCCACTATAGATCCTCGATGCATCGGTATGTCTCATGAGACAAACTAGTGTCTTGGCACGAGGCCTTGACAAAATCTTATATGTAGTCTTGGAACGAGGCCTTGGCTATGTGGTTATGATAGTCTTGCATTATGCATTCCATCATTATGAAAGTGGTTATTGATATTGAATGTGATTATTCAACTAGTAGAATATCCATGTGAATAAGTAAATGTCATTATTTAATTTTATATTTCCATATTATGCTGAAGTTTAAGTTTAAATGGCTTTTGTTTCAGCTATACATTGCCTTAGATGTTTATGTTTATTTATAAAAGTTTCTGCTATATTGTTATCCTTACTGAGCATCTGAGCTCACCCCTTTCAGTGTTTTAATATTTCTAGGATGTGAAGAAGTATATTATGAATGACCTGTAGAGATAGTTGGAAGTGGATATGAGTTTGGACTATATAGAACACGTTATTATAGTTTTTCACTATATGATGTAATGTAAAATTTATGAATGTATCTAGTGTTTCCAAGGCCACTAAACTAATCGGTATTTCGAGACTTGATCTTTTTTGATCATGCCAATGTTACGTAATAATGCACCTACTCTGGGTAACTGGGTTCGGGGCGTTACAGTTGGTATTAGAGGCAGTTTAGTACTAACTGTGGAAGATATATTTAGATAAACTCTGATTAGAGCACATAGACCTAAGATATACTTTGAGGATTAGTATAGAAGAACTTCCTAGAATATTGGTATTATAGAGATTTTGGGAGTTTTCTGAGCAATAAATCCCTATCTAGATACGAGCAGGTAGAGGAAGCTCTGGTACAGATGTACCAAGGGGTAAAACACGAAAACACCGCTTGGATCTAGACTTGAACGGGAACTGGTACAGGAAAACGGGTCGTGTTGCACTCTTGGTTACGACACTCCTTGGGGATATGCTTAGGATAGTTCTCATTTTCTTTGCAAAACCATTATTAAGGGTTTATGAGTATATACTTCCTCAAAGAAATCATTTTTATGATTATGGATTATATCCCTAAATAGTTTAATTTATGTTAAGTGTTTTGCAAGTTTGTTATTATGTATTTCGATTCATAAACTAATCTAGTTTATGATATTTTTTAGAAATGGATCCTAGTGGAAGTAATGGAAACCATATCAATGCACGCACTCCATGTAGGTATTTCCCTCCTGCTCAAGATAATTATAATGGAGCTAGTGACACAACTAGTTCTGATCAACTTATCACCATACTGGGACAACACACTCAGATTATGAATAATAACCTTACTCGTATGGAGCACCCTGATCCACAACGTGGAGGATAAATGTTAGACCACTTCATGATGAAATAACCACCATTATTTAATGGGGGTATAGATCCATTTTTATCAGAGCAATGGATAAACACCTTAGAGAAAATATTCTACACCTTGGGGAGTAGCGAAAGGGAGAAAGTTGTCATGGCAGTTTATCGCCTCACTGGAGAGGCCAAAAAATGGTGGTCACTAATTCAAAACACAGAGGAAGATAAAGAAGTATCAAGTATGTAATGGATGGAGTTTAAGGAAATTTTCTTAGAAAAATAATTTCCACATGACCATCGAGCAGATATGGAAAGGCAATTTCTGATTCTGAGGCAGAAGGAGGATGAGAATGTCACAAAGTATGAGGCTAACATTACAAGGTTAGCGAGGCATGCTGCATATTGTATACATAAACCAATAATTAAGATTGATCATTTATTTGATGGGTTAAAACCATTTCTCATTCGATCATTCCTCTCACAAACCTTCTTGTCGTACGAAGATATTGTCGCATGTGCTATCAAGATGGAAAAGGAATTCTCTATGTCATATGACTTTAAAGAAAAGAAAGAGAAGAAGATATCTTCTGATCAATCTGGAAATATAAATAAGGGAAGAAGGGAAAAGTTGAATAACATTTCTGTAGTAAATGTGGGAAGAAACCCCCCAGTACTTGCTTGAAGGGAATGGGAGTCTGTTACAAGTGTGGTGAAAAAGGCCACCAAGCTCATGATTGAACGGGAATGATAGTTTCTGTCAATTTTGAATGCTATAATTGTAGAGAGATGGGACATTATGAAAATGAATGTCCTAAGAATCAGGGGATCTTACCTCAGAAGAGGCCAAGGGATCATGGCCAAGATTATGCAATCACTACTGCTGAGGTTGATGCTCCGAAATACGTGGTGGCAGGTAATTTAATGGTTTCCTCAAGTTTAGAAAATTCATTATTTGATTCTGGATCATCACAATGTTTCATATATTCCTAATTTTCAAAGAAAATTATGCATTTCCAATTTGATTTAACAAAGGAGTTGTCATTTAAAACTCCAAAGGGATGTATCATTGCAACAAATTATTGTGAATCAGTCCCCATTAGAGTACATAAATGTTCTTTATCTGATGATCTCATTGTCATACCTATGATTGAGTTTGATATAATCCTTGGTATGGATTGGCTTTCGGACCATGATGTGAATATTTATTGTAAGAAGAAAGAGGTTATGATACTTGATGATGATGATAAGGAACACCTTGTCTTTGGAGCAGAATCGTCACCACCTAATTCTTATCTAGATCCCCCCAGTAGCTCAACTAAATTCACTTATTGGGGAGAAAGATAATGAAATAACTATGGGTGAGGAAGGGAATGTTCAAATAGAGGATTTACCTATTGTGAGAAAATATGTTGACGTGTTTCCAGAATATTTACCAGGGCATCCTCCAGAATGAGAAGTTGAGTTTTCTATTGACCTAATGCTCGGTTCAAGGCCCATATCGAATACCCCATATAGAATGGCCACAAGGGAATTAGTTTAAGTAAAGAAACAACTAGAGGAATTGAGTAATAAGGGATTTATTCGCCCTAGTGTTTCTCCATGGGGAGACCCTGCTATTTTTGTTAAAAAGAAAGATGGATCAATGAGTTTATGTATCGACTACAGGGAGATCAATGTTATAAAAATAATGAACAAGTATCCCTTACCTTGAATTGATGATTTATTTGACCAACTGCATGGAGCTCAATACTTTTCAAAGATTGACCTTCGATCTAGATATCATCCGTTGACTGTGAAGAATGAAGACATTCCGAAGACAACATTTCGAACTAGGTACGGGCATTACGAGTTTATAGTAATGCCTTTTTGATTAACCAATTCACCCTCTGTCTTCATGGATATAATTAATAGAGTTTTCAAATAATATCTTGATGACTTCATGGTTGTATTTATTGATGATATCTTGGTATACTCCAAAAGCTATGAAGATCATGAAACTCACTTGCGCATTATCCTGAAGTATCTTAGAAGACACGAATTATATGGGAAGTTTAGAAAGTGTGAATTTTGGCTTCATGAGATTTCTTTTCTTGGCCATATTGTCTCTAAGGAAGGAATTTGTGTTGATCCTTCTAAGACAAGAGCGATCCAGGAATGGCCAGCACCGATGAGTATAACTGAGGTACGTATTTTTATTACTTTAGTAGGTTATTATCGACGTTTTGTCCTGAATTTTTCCCAATTGGCTAACCCATTAATGAAGTTGACACATAAAGAGGTTAAATTTATTTGGACCAAAGAATGTGAAGAATGTTTTGAAGAACTGAAAAGAAGATTTGTCAATGATCTTATATTGACTCTACCATCTAGGAATGATGGGTTTGTTATTTATATTGATGCATAAATGAAAGGACTTGGTTGTGTCCTTATGCAGAATGATAGAGTTATTGCCTATGCATCACGACAGCTAAATATTCATGAGAAAAACTATCCTACTCATGATCTTGAGTTAGCAGTTGTGATCTTTGATTTGAAGCTATGGAGACACTACATCTATGGTGAAAAATGTGAGATTTGTACTTCTAACAATAGTTTGAAATATATTTTCTCTCAAAAAGAACTCAACATGAGGCAATGGAGATGGCTTGAGCTACTCAAGGATTATGATTTCACGATACACTACCACCCGAGGAAGGCAAATAAGGTGGAAGACGCCTTGAGTAAAAGGATCATGGAGTTTTGAACAAGATGAGTGTTGAAAAGAATCATATATACATGGATCTAGTAAAGATGGATATGGGAATCACCATGGAAGGTGAAACATCAATTATTTTTCAAATGGTTGCCAAACCATCTTTACTATAAAGGATAGACAGTTCTCAGACTGGTGAAGGAGAGTTAAAAAGGAATATTAAAGCTGTGAATGATGGGAAATTGAGTGACTTTGTGTATGAAGATGGAATTTTGATGTTTGGGAAGAGACTTTGTGTTCCCAATATACCTGATCTAAAAGAGAATTGTGGGATGATACTCATAGTTCCAATTTCTATATACACCCTGGGAGCACCAAAATTTAGAGAGATTTGAAGGAACATTTTTGGTGGGAACCCGAGGAAAATATGATGAAGAATCACCCGAGTCTTTTTATACAGTGATATTATCAGAAATTTTGAGGAAGAAATTATTTGAAGGAGGGGAGAATGTAACACCCCAATCTTCCACGGTATGCTTCTCTTTGAATAATACAGTAGCGTGTGTTGTACGAAACTTTGAGTTCTAACACACACCACAACCAATCAAACTACCCATCATGAATAGTAATACCTAATTTTTGAAATTTTATAAATTTTATCTTTCAAAATGGACTACTTTTTTGAATTTGGAATATTGAATTTATCCTAGGGTGAAATTTTGGAACTTTTAGGATAACTTTTATATTTTGATTAATAGTTAAAATTACTAAATTTTAATTAAAAACAAATTTTTTAATTAAAATAATTAATTTTGATAAATTATTCCATTGAGTGGTTTTAAAGTATAATTAGAATATAATTTTACCATTTAATCCAATGTTGGTCATTAGATTTAATTTCACTTTGAAATTGGACATAAACAATTGTCAATCTTTTGATTGATATTGTTTCTTAAAAACACACTATTTGTTTTGACAATGGGAATTAATTATAAAATTATTTAATGAAACTTATATGTTTGGAATTTTGTAAAATAAACAACATTTTTTCATTCATAATATCAATTATATCTTAGGGTGAATTTTTGGTATTCTTCTGAAAAACATCAATTTTTGATGAATAGTGAAACCACTAAGTGATAGTTTAAAAACTAATTTTTCATGTAAATGAAACATTACCACTTTTGTGTATTGAATTTCAAAAATCCAACATAAATGGTTGTCATTAGGAAGAAAAATGTGGTTCAATGAGATGAAAATAATTTTTGGTGAACAATAACTTTTAAGTTTTATTAATCGTGATTAAAGGTAATTAGTGAAATTTAAGGTAATAATGATATTATAAAAATATGAAAATATATTGACACTTGTCCTACCCTTATTGGATGAGTCATGGAAGACCAATAAAATTCATGGGTCAACTTGGGGACCCCATGGAGCCACTTGGGTAAGAAAATGACATTAATAACATTTTATTTAATGTAAAAATAAAATTGTCCCAAACATGTGTTGTTTTACAAAAACAATTTTTACTTGTGGTTATAGAAGTTATATTTTTTACTATAAATATTCATTGGAAATATAAAAAAATTTCCTACATCTTGGTATTTTATATATAAATTTTACACATTAAAAAAATTAATTTTTTTATGACACCATGATTATGCAGCGAATACCTCATTAATTAACGATTTAAATAAAATAAAAAGATAATGTAAAATCTAAGAGTTAAATTTTTAAAAAACCTATTGGATGAGTCTATTTATTACCCTTGTATCCTTATACTCGAAATATATAATTTTTGGACCTTTAAAATCTGAAACTCATTATATAATAAAGTAACATTTCTTGACTTTCCAAAAGTTCCCCTCCTCTCCACTTATAAAAGGCCCCCACCTCTACCAGCTTATTCACACCATAAAAACCATTTGGATCGGCCAACCTATGCCAGAATAATCTCCCAAATTCCCTCTATTACTCCGAGAATCCTCACTTTTGTCAGAATACCTCCCAAGGAATCCTTTGGCTCAAATCAAAAAGAGTTACCCGATTTTAAAGGTAATGTCTTCACTTGTCTTCTTTTGTTTTATTTTGCTTCTCCAACCCCTTAAACTATTTTTATTCATTTATTTTGTAACAAAAGCAGTATGTTAAATATAATATGATGTTTTTATGAGAATTATTTGATTTACACTTACACATATCTTCGTCTAATGGTTAAAGAACATACTGTTTCTGTGGGTGGCGAATTACTGCCTCACGAAATGATGATTGTTTAATCATATTTTAACACCTATCATGGTGGACATTAAGATGTCACTATATTTATATATGATATATATTATGTTTATGTTTTCCTTATGCTTCTTTATTTTTCATTTATGGAATACCTTTATGATTTCCATTATGGGTAAACACTATAATTTATTACCTCTAAATGTTATGTAATATTATAAATGATTATATATACTGGATATATATTATATATATGATATCTACATCGTGAATATAATTCTGGATATAATGGATATTTTACCACATGAACAACTTGTAATTATTAGAATTTTATTTTTGACTCAAGTACCAAAGATCGACAAAACGACCGTTATTACCTTAAATAATTACATAATGTTCATAACATGGTAATAAGTGATATAAAAGGAATAATGAACTTGAAAAAGGTTCCTAAGCAATTAGAAATTAACTCTAGTTTATTATTCAGGAGCTTAAATAACGGTCGAGTCAAGTCGGACACGATGTAAGGGACTTCGTCTCAATCTCCTTTCACTGAGGTATATTTTATTTTATACACAACTTTCTTTTATACAGTGTATAAACTCATTTGACTTTTACTTTTATTCAAAATTAATCTTTTTATATGAAGCGTTTTTACTAAATGACAAAAGGAATGTTTTGTCTTACGTATGCGGTGACAAGGACTTCTCTTCCTCCATGACCATTATTTGAGTTTCGTCCTTCTCTACAAGCCATACCTTTTTTTAAAAATGAAAAATAAATACCATGTTTTACTTTTCTTTTATTTGGTATTGAAAATGGTTTTATTATATCAATGTGTTGTATTGATATCTTGTGATTGAAATGTGGAAATTTTATGTTTCCTTTATGCATGTTTTATGTGATACGATTATGTTATGGTTTATGATATGTTTAAACCTTTTCATATAAGGAATGCATTGGACTTAATAAGTGACGGGTGGAGCCTAGCATAGCCCCTCGATGCATCAGTAGGACTCATGAGACAAACTAGTGTCTTGGAACGAGGCCTTAAAAAAATCTTATTTGTAATCTTGGCATGAGGCCTTAGCTACGTGGTTATGATAGTCTGAAATTATGAATTTCATCATTATGAAAGTGGTTATTGATATTTCATGTGATTATTCGACTAGTAGAATATCCATGTGAATAAGTAAATAGCATTATTTCATTTTATTTTGCCATATTATTCTGAAGTTCAAGTTTAAAAGGATTTTGTTTTAGTTATACATTTCCTTAAATTTTTATGTTTATTTATGATAGTTTCCACTATATTGTTATCCTTACTGAGCATCTGATCTCACCCCTTTCAATGTTTTAATTTTTCCAGGATGTGAAGAAGTATTTTATGAATGACCTGTAGGGATAGTCATAAGGGGATATGAGTGTGGACTATGGAGACTGCGTTATTGTAGTTTTTCACTTTATGATGTAATGTAACAATTATGAATATATCTAGTGTTTCCAAGGCTACTAAACTAATTGGTATTTCGAGACTTGATCTTTTGTGATCATGAAAATGTTACTTAATAATGCACCGACTCTGGGTATCTGGGGTCGGGGAGTTACAATATATTTTATGAATATATATTTTATTAATGGGTAAAATATGATAGTAATTGTTTTCGGAAATGGTCACATGAAAATTAATAATCATTGTTAACTTATTCATTGATATCAATAAATTACCTGAAACAAGCTTATCACTAATTCATCATCACGAAACATAACTAAAATTATGATAAAATTTAATTTGGAATTAAATTTTCATTTAAATAAATATATTATATTTCCTTATATAATCTGGTAATGATGAACCTAATATCAATTAATGGGGATCGATATCTCTATTTAAAAGCATGCACAGAAAAATGAAAATTGATAACATTTGATGATGAAAATAAACTATAAATTATTATAGATCTACTATATATTATTATAAATTAATTTTATAAAATAATATATATTAAAATATTTAATAAATACATTATTAATATATTTTTATTTATTTTGCAGAAGGCCAGACTGTGTTTGGCTATGCGGGAATACAAGGGGTTTTCATCTCAATTCTACTTCATTGAGAAATGTTTTGATATTATGACCATATTATTATTTTATATGGGGTTACTAAAAAACCATTAGTTTATTTTGTTATTATTAATGTTTCTTCCAGGTTTATTATAGGTATCTTACTCAATCCCTCATACCAAATAATTTTATTCAATGCTTATCCATGTCGTAAGGGTTTCTTGTCCCAATTTTCACTCTGTGACTCATGTTTCAAATGGTGAACCTAATTTACTATTTATTGTAAATATAATGATTATTTAAAATAATATATCATGATTATATTTATTTTAAAGTTATATAATGTTTTATTTCAATCTCTCTCTTTAATATAATTTTATTGAAATGTTTCAAAAACTTCATGGGATTTTGTAAACTAAAATTTCCTTTCATTGTGTTATAATTGTACTTCTTATACTTCGTTACTATATTTTGTATATCCATAACCCATGAAATAAATTATAAATAATATATTTTTATAATTCTCAATATTATGGTACATTAAATGTAATATAAATATTCCTATATTTAGATATTAACCATGTTAACCACATTATTCCATTTAATGGTGAAATATTGATAATCCATATATCTATTAATTATAAAAGGAGGACTATTGATTAATTATCCACAATTGTGTATAAGTATTCTTAAGGAACATTAATAATTTTATTTTTAGGTGGTCATTCATTTGGTATATTCTTTTATAGTATGATCCACCTTCTTTATCTTGATATCTTATGATTAGGTTATTCCGTTTGTTCCCAAGAGAATGTATTGGAATCTCATATTTTTAGTATTCCAATAGGATTTATTATTTATAATTAATGAATTATGAAAATGAATTTTATTATTATCACTAAATTATATTTTCAATTCATCATAATTAATTATGTGATGGGTGGGACCTAAAGTAATAAAACTCATAGATGTGTTAGCATGTCAAATGAGACAAACTAGTTTGGGTATTTTCTGTACTCCTCACATTTTTCATTTCACCACATTGAAAAAAAATAATTTACATGTGATTATTTCTATTATTTTTTCATGAATGGATTAATATCAATCTTATGTGATCAATGTTATGACATTATGTTTTTACTTATTCCTCCCATATAATTCATTCCTTTTTTTATTACATGATTACTTCAGATATACACTACCTCTTATTGTGTTTTATAGCTCACCCTTCTTATGTTACCGTTTCCCCATGTTAATAACAACAATAATACATATAATATTTATATAAGGGTATCAAATGTGGAGAATGTTGTGGGAGATGTTGAAATAATATTATTGAATAATTAGTTCTTGGTATAATGGAAAATATTCCCATTAAATAGGAAATATATTGGTTTATTATAATTTATTATCTCTCTAAAAATATATACTTAAATAATATTTTGTGTGTAGGTGACTCAATATTTGTTATTTATCGTTTAATATTGAAAAGTTATGTTTTGGGTGATTTATTTGGTTTCAATGAAGATAATTACAAAAACAAAATTATTAATACTAGATTATGGGAGTGTGGATATGGGGTGTCACAATTTTTTTCATCTAAATCCTCTGGGAGGATAGTATTTTAAGTGATAAAACCCTATGTGTTCTTGAGGGATGATTAAAAAAGTTGTTGTTTGAGAGAGATTTAAATGATCATTTGTTTTTTGATAAAAAACCCATGTTGTGTGTGTTGTGAGTTCTTCATGTGTTTTCCTTCTAATATAGTTTTAATGTCTTGGATAGAATTTTATAAAATGTTTCATTGTTGAATTTATCTCCCAAGTTTTTTACTTCTTGTTTTTATATTATGTTTTTATATGACGCTTGATTGATGAAAAGGGGTTGTCTGTTGAAAGGGTGATGGACGTAATATGAGATTTATTTATTATGATTTATTAATGATTATTGTGATGATAAAAATATTAGTTTTTTTATAACTCATTACAAATTTGACTAGTCATGGAAACTTAGGTAGTTAATTGGGGATTCAGTTTAAGTTATACTATCTTTTTTGACCTGGTTAGATTGTGAGACCTAATCTATATGACTCAATTAGACTACGAGAGATCATTGAAATGACCTAATATAATTTGGGATATTACTAAAAAATTTATTCTCTTTTATTTTTCTATAACCATATCATGTTGCTACATAAGTTGTTTCTCATAATATACATTTATCTATATATATTTTTTGATTGGTAATTTTATTTGTACACTTTGTTTATATCCCCTTATTTCTATTTCTATTTTTTGGAAACTTTTCAGTTAATGATTATTTGTTTATATTATATATATTTATGTGATGGTTCAATATGTTTATTAATTTTTTTCTTTTATTGTATGGTCTAATTTTTTATTTTTATTTTGGAAAGATGGGATCTCAGATTATTTCAAATAAGAAAAGAAAATGTTTTGGTTTTAAATAATTAAAATTGTATGTCCAATTTCATCAAATTTTTCATTTTTCTTATATATGTAATATTTGATTTTATATCATATCATAAAATGGGGATTTAGAAAAAATAATTAAGTAAAGTTGATTTACATGATTGGGTTTGTAATTAATCTTTCTAATAAGATGGTTATTTTTTTCAGATATATTTTTGCATCAATTTTTGGAATATAATTATGTATGATATTTTTTTGATATTCCTTAAATTTGGAAATCATAATTTTTCAAATATGATCAAACTAGAATTTATGAAATTATTTATGAAAGTACTATCATAAATTATTTGTTAAAAACATACTATGCTTATTTTATCACACCTTAGATACACACTCGTGTGCATGTATAGAGCGCCCTAATTGTCTACATGTTTTATGGTTTTAATCCCAATTTAGAAAGTGTTTATGAATTCCACTGATGGTTAGTTTGAATTTGGAGGGTGATTTTGTTTTACATGGATATTATTTATAGGTTTCTTAGGTTTTTAATTATTTTAGTTGTGATTATGCATCAACCAATATGGATATGTATTGTGGGTTTTCATTACTTTGTTTCTTTTGTTTTGTGGTGTATTTATTCTAGTGTATATTTAAAAAAGATATAGATCATTAGCATTTATTATGTTTCATTGAGATTTTTATTATTTATTATTACATGATTTGATTTTAATTTAATTTTATCAATTTATTTTATTTGTATTGATGTCACATGCATGGAAACACAATGCTAGATGCTAGGTTTGATTCAATCATTTCTAATTATTAGTATTTGAGGGTGAAATCATTCCTATATGGATTCATTTGATACCCTTCTGTTTTTTTAGGAAGCAAGGTAGTTCTTACTAAAAATGGAGTTTATTTGTGTTTCTTTACAATCCACATTGGTTTGATCAAAGATTTTTCATGTAAAGTGATCTTATAGTACTGGATAACTATAGTATTGATGGTGGCATCATTTCCTAGTGTTTTCCAAATTTTGGTGCATAAAATTGGGAGGAAAGATCATGCATAATTAAAATAAGATTTTTTTAGTTGTATATTCAATAATATTCTAAATAGATCAGTTTTTTGAAAACTGGGTTTCCCAAAGGGTGATTTTCCTGAAAAAATAGAGCATCAGGAACAGAAATCTCAAATAGTGTGATAAGTTGATGGTAATCATTGTGACTATGAGAAGATTCATGGGTAGGTTGAATTCCACTTTAGCTTAGTCAGTGAATGAGCCTCTCCAATAAGGGTTTTTTAGTTCCACAAAAAAATTCTTCTCGTGTGGGAGCATCAAAAAATTACAAGAATATAAATATGATGCTACCCCACATCATTTGAAACAAATATAAGTTTTGAAAACACTAAATCACCTTGAATTTGAATATTCCAAGAGGATTGTGAATCAATTACTCAATATGATATTGAGCATCCAAAAAAGGACTTCTCTAGTATTGATCAATACATACGTGCCCACAAAAAAGGAGTTTCATGGTGACAAGATATTCTATGATGAATCGGTGAGCTTTGAGATTGTAGTTTTTTTTGTGAAGGCAGTTTTCATCAGGAAGGTAGTGATCTTCATGTATAATATTCACAAATAGAATTATTGAACATATAGTTTATGTGAATTGTGATTTTAAGTGCATCAACTCAGGACTACTATGCGTGTTGTGTTTCATTATAGTTAGGTACAAATACTTAAATGAAAATATACTAGAGAAACCTATAAATCATTAAACATAGTGAGTCGTTAACCAAAGTAGTACGATCAGGGGAGTCGAAGGAAGTGTTATTAGGGAGGCATTGTGCTATCCTTAAAATCTTGTAATGGTAGTGTCTCGTGTACATAGTGACTATATATGAATGTCTATATTCCACAACTAGTGAAGATTAGTATATTTATGTGTGACTGACACAATATTGACATAGTCTTCCTGGACTATCCTTTAGTGGTGAATCATGTAAAACTAATGTGTTGTATCTTGGAATGTAAATGTTTAAATTACTACACATTATAATCAAAATCATTTAATAGGTTCCTACCAACGTGAGAATAAGATCCTTCAATTTAGAAGAAAAATTTGACAACCTGATTCATCCCACCCCACTAAGGGGTGTACCAAGGTCCTATAATATTCATGATCCTAGGGTGATTGGTATTGCACCTTTAGACTAATGGATAGTGTTGACATGGTATGTGAGTATGATATACTCTATAATTACGAAATGTAGGATCGAAATAAAAAGAGATACTGAGTAAAGTATCTAATGATGCCCAAAATACAAGAGGGGGGTGAATTGTTTACTTTTAAAAATTCCTTTGGAACTTTTAAAGATGGTTATATTTAACAAGGTCAAACAAGGTAATTCACAAAGCCTCTAAGTTCTACACACTTGCTTGATTCAAAAAATATGATTCCGAGAAAGAAATTCTGGAAAAGTGGTTCTGGAAATGAACTTAATGAAATTTTACGATGATGCAGATTCTACCTTATAGCATATAGAATATATCTAAATTAGAGTACAAGTATAAGGAAGTTTAGGATAGTTATACTTTCCACAACAATATAAATTCAGTGGAAAACTTGTAACAAAACAAGTAAAAAGTAGTAAATCTTTTAACCCAAAGAGAAGGGTATCCAACAACCTTGTATAAAGGTCCCTTGATTTATACATTCAAGAAAGTCTGTCTTACCCACCCCAGGGTAAGCCCTCGATACAAAGATCAGAGTCTGTCTTTCTATCCCCACAAGCCCTCAACTTCAAGGTAGTTGGCACCATTATCTTCCTTAGCAAGTAAGCCCACAACTTCAAGGAATTCGGCACCTCTGTCTTCTTATCCCCAAAAGACCTCAATTGTACACAGCAAAAACTAGAGTCCCACAAAGAAAATCTGAACCAGAACTTCAATACGCACTAATCATGAGAGTACCTCTCTCTATAAATCACTTCAGATAAAAAATTATCCAAAAGTTCTGAGCTCTTTCAAACGAGCTCCTATTTATATGCAAGACTTCAATGGTCAGCTCCCCCCTCCAATGGTTATATTTTTCCTTGAATTTCGGAGAGACTTATACATGTGTCACTCAAAAATGGTTAGTTAGTAATTGAATTCATGACATCATTTTATTACAAAACAACTATAAGAAAAAATATAGTTACATAACTAAAATCAAATATTTGGAATGTAAGGAAATATGAATGTTCGGAGTCTAACCCAAATTGAATTAAGAGACTATAATACATGTATATTTGGATTCTATTTTCTAGGAATTCAGAACCGGAAAAGTATAGAATTCCGGAGTCTAAATTTCAAGGAAATTCGGAATCTGTATTTACATGAATTTGGAACCTGACCTTACAAAGTTCTGAGTCAAAGTTCATGGGAATTCATATTCAAAACTCATAAGAGTTCGGAGTTTGAATTCATAGAACTCGGAGTCAGAACTCAAAGTAGTTCATAACCAGAATTTGTAATCAGAATTCGGATTCAGAACATAGAGAAGTTCATAACTAGAATTCTTAATTAGAATTCATTCTCAGAACATAGATAAATTCATAACTAGAATTCATAATCAAAATTTGGAGTCAGAACTCAGAAGAGTTCGTATCTAGAATTCGTAATCAAAATTCGGAGTCAGAACTCAGAAGAGTTTGTACCCAGAATTTGTAATCATAATTTGGATCATAAAATAGAATGCTTCATATCTATGTAATTATAGGATTCCATTTTTTTGGTTTCAAACTAAATTTTACACGTAGAAAAATTATGATATGAATAATGAAAACAAGATAAGGATAAATTTCCTTGGGGAAGAAAATTTTTCCTTATAGAAGTAAAACACATGGTAAAAAGAGATTTTCTTTGAGATATGGTGTTTGTGATTTTTAAAACAACAAGGAATGGTAAAGTAATAAGGAAACCTTAATGACTCAACAAACTCCACCAAGTATGATGGGATGGAAAAGTTATAAGGAAAACCGTTATGACTCAACAGATAATCGATTTTGTTACTGATTCTAAGGTATCCCTTTCCTATTCATTAAAAAAATTCTTTATGTACCTAATGAACAATATTATTTAAGAAATGTATAAATATAATTTTATTTCTTTGGGTGAATAAGAACAAATATGAGTTTTATAAATAGGTATACCTCAATATGATTCGAATATATTTATTTAGGTGAAGGAATAAGATTCCAAAATAAATAATTAGAATCATTAATACATGCAAATAAAAAACATAAAAAATTATGGTGATATTAAATCCCCTTTAAAATATTATGTTTTAGTTTCCTTTTAATAAAGATACTCCTCAAAACCTTGATCATCCAACTAGTATGTTTTATAATAAAGTGGCATTCCTTGGATTATCCTTTGTAATGAAAGAATGTAATGAGGTGACCCTATGAGTTATGTGTATTATTTTTTTTAATTTTAATCTAGGATACACTTAGTAGGGATAACATGAGATATGAATAACAAAGAAATAGTGTTGAGTTTATCCGGATGATATATTGTGACAAAGGATTTCTGATCAACTATTTAAGATTAAAATAATATTTTATTGGGATTATGCTCTATGAAAAATAGCTAAGTGATGAGGTTCACACCAATGAAAGGTAATATTAATGGAGAAATATGGATATTAATATAAAATTCATCTCATTCACTAATATGTTAAGTAAATTTATTCATTAATAAATATAAAATATAAAATATGGGATAATATATTGAATAAATATGGTTTATAAATAATCATCTTCAAAAAATGTTTTAAGAAGATGATATTTATAAAAATGGTTTATCTAGGAATAAATTTGTTTCTAATTATTTTGTAAAATTAAAAAGATTTGATCCCACCACCATCAATGAAATTTTTTATGGAATAAAATCCTATTTTCAAAGCAATACAACATAATATATTGAAATAATAGTTTGTAAAAATATTACCGCTAATATAAATAAGAGTAATTTCTTAATCATAATATATTTTGTAGACTAAAGAAATATTATGGAGAGAATATAGTGTTTATTAGGCTAGTGAGAGTATGTTTGGACTTAAAAATTATCAATGCTATTCAATAATGTATTATACCACTTCAAGAAAACATCACCTAACATCCTAAATGAATATAGAGTATTTCGGTAATGGAGAAGACTAAATAGTTTCATTAGTTAATAAAATGATATCAATGGAAAAAATTTATTTAATTGTTATCATAAATATGGTGATGATAAACATTAAAAGATTTCTATGTAGAAAATATAAGTCACTAATTTGGTAAAAATTGATTCTATGAAGAGATTATAATTAAATAATTTTTTCAAGGTGTTGAACACTAAAAATAAAATTAATAACTATCATATCTATCCAAACAATCTTACTCACTAATGATTTTATTGGGATAGTTTTATCAAATGTAACAAAGTGATTTTGGTAGAATTACATAGAGATTTAATAAGTTTATAAAAACCCTAGATAGTGTAGAAAACATATTGTTAGTTTGATAGTCTATAATATCTAAAATTTTAGACAGGATCATATTCATTGTATTTTTTAGTATTATTAAAATAGATTACGAATATAAAATGTATCATGTTATATAGACTGAAATCCCCACTTTATCATTTTTTTTGGATTAGTCTAAGAACCTCATTATATTAATTATAAAAAATAATGTTTTTTATGTTTATATGGAATTTAATGTTTTTCATAGTGTGTTTTTTGGATATATTATGAAATTCGGATATGTCCTGATCTTCTGTCACCATCTACCATTGGTTTTAATGATCTATCATTAGTTGAAACATGTTATCACTCCAATATTCCATTATTTCAAAAATAAACGTCTTGTTCAACTCTATGAATACCAGGATCTACCATTAAGTTGTGTTACTATTGAGTGGACCTCCTACAAATAATTAAAACACATACTACTAGTATTTCCTACCATCCCTCTATGGTATTATCACTATGTGTTTCCACTAATTCAACGATTCTACCACTAGATGTCTCTATGGCTCAATAGAACTTCCTCTACCATCCATTTCATCTACTACCAAGAATTACTACCTCTAGTAGTATATATAGTAACAAAATTATACTATTAGGTTATTCTGTCACTAACATCTACCATTAGAATCCATAGGCATCATTCAACAGAAGCCACCAATAAAGCTTATACCGCAATAGAGGAACTTTATCTTTAATGAATTAAATTAAAAAATAATTCCCAAAAGGATTCTATATGCATTTAATGATTGAAAAATCATGTGGATTTAACAATGTTTATTCTTAATCCACTCCATAATGGTCTTAAAAAATGAAGACATCTCAAATTTTTTCCATAGTACACAGATCTAAATTATTATGTAATTATCCTGCAATGGAAAATTGGACCACCTATAACGCTATAAATTCAAAATATATCCCTAATTATATTATAACACATGAAATTATATGTAAATACAAAATCATATATTTTGGAACAAAAAAAATCATTGATACAAAAGTGTGTGGAAGAACCCTAGAAAAGAGAAACATTAAAATAGTAGGCTATTTCATAATTCAACGTCAATCTATTTTTCATATTTTAGTATATGTATTGTTTAGGATCCATTTATAGGAATTTTATAGGACTCCCTAACACAGAATATATTTTAATTGAGTAAAAATATATTTTACCTTCATCCATTTATTTCCCGGTCTATTTTAGAATAATTTTTTTCTCCTCTTTTCCTCCAATGTATTTATCTATAATACATAGTATTATTCCATAAATTGGGGAGTTATTTAAAAAATTTCTCAATTCATTCCTTTTTTATTCTCATTTATAATTTTGGATTTGTTCCTGTATGACATAGTATATTTCTATCCCATAAATGACTATTGAAGAGGCTTTTTTCTTAGACAACGTAATGGGTCGTTTTTTAATACCCGATATAGGTTTCAGAACATTTTATTTTATAATAAACTACCTATTAGTGGATGATTTCCATGTTTATGGGATTTATTATTATCTTGATACTGAAACCCTTTTTTAAAATCAACTATTCCTTATTTTTTGTGCTTTACTGGTTTTATTTTATCTATTTTAATACAAATAAATATCTATTTTATAACTTATTAAACAAAAATATGTGATGATAATTGACTAAAATTAGGGTTTTATATATAGTGTTGGTATTTTTGCATTTGTATCAAATGTTAAATTATTTTCAAAGTTATTTTAAATAGCACGTGGTAATACTTTTTTGAAGCTTTTCCCAATATCAAATTATATAATCTTAATTTTCCAAACTATGCATTTTATAACAATTTGGGAATATATGTTTTAAAAGTATATTTTACAAAAAGAATTATGGAAACTCAATTCCACATGTCCTATTTATTTTTCCATTGTGACCAACATTTAGTATCAGAGATTCTCCAAAAATACATTTTCCTATTATCTAGTTTCACCTAAATATCATAAATTTCAACATTATATATATTAAAATCTTTATGAATAATAATAAGATGGAAGTAACTATCAATAATATACCTCCTTATTTTAATAAACCTAACAATTCTCAATAAATTATTGAAATTAAAATTCTTATCGAGATAATGTGGTTTTATATTTGGACTCTTATTGAGGATAAATATGATATTCCTAAATATTATAAAAATATTAATGTGATGTCACTATGTCTTCCTATGATTATAATTTTAAAAAAATAAATTGTTTGTACTTTTATTTATGTGATAATGAATATAATAAAATATCTACTTTTACTATTGGTTTTGAAATATGGGATAAATTGGATGTTTCCAATGAAGGAACATACAATTTATACTAAATTCTATTAAATACTTAAACTATTAAATATGATACCATTAATTTGAGTCTGATGAGTCCATTATTATCTGGTATCTTAGGTTTAATTAAATAGTCAATGCAGTGCATGTACATAGAAATACAATTATTGACAAGAATCAAGTAATGAAACATTAAAATTTTCTACCAAACAAATGGAGAGAAACCTATTTTTTTATAAAAAAATCATGTGACATTAGTAAGTAACCATGGGAAAAATCATTGGAAAACACATGATATGTGATGAGGAACTACAATTGATCAAGGAATGGGATGATGAACCAAAAAATATGTGAGTAGACTATAACAATTCATTGTCAAATCTAAAATACAATGTCAATGTTAAGAGCTCAAGGTATGAAGAAATAACTCCCCTAGCTAGATGATTCTAGAAATTATACAAAAATAAAAATTTATTATTAATGTAAAATTATTGAGGAATGTATGATAATAAATTAAATACCTTAAAATATTGAAAAATGGTGACTCAAAAAATTAAATAACATACTATGAGTTTAGAAGGAGAGGAAACAAAAATCAGATTATAATAAGCTAATATCTAATAAACAGTATGAAGAAAATGTTTCAGGATATAAATTTTTAGAAGAACCACATGGAGTTACTATGGGGAAATTTATGTGATTCTGAACATAGAAGAGAATAAAAAAATGGTGAATCCAATATGTACTTCATGAAAAATACATCTGGGGTATCAAATATTTTTCTTGGAACACTTTTAAATAATATTATTCCATCTGATACTAAAAAAAGAAGAAAATATAAACACTAATATTATTTTATAATATTATAATATATTTGAATAAAATTTTAATGAATTGAAGGATCGGTATAAATGTGTAAATAAGAATCATGTTATGTATTCACACTTAAAAATTGGGTTTATTGTATAAAATGACGAGAATGATCAAATGTGAAAATTAAATAATGAGTTGAAACCATCAAATGAAATATTTAATAAAGATATAGAGAGAAACACTAATGGAACATAAAATATCACTAAAATTCTTTGAAAAGAAACAAATCCTTTGTATAGCACTGGAATTGGTTACCAACATACACAGATATGGATTTATATAAATAATTGTTTCCCTAGTAATAGATCTACTAAATCTATAAACATGTCATAATCCTATAGAATTAATAAAGGTTTTTATTCTATATATCTATCGCCTTCTAATAGGGATGTAGTAAAACAATTATGGATCCCTAAAGAACATATTATTAACAACTTTTTACACAATAAAATATGGATATAGAAATAATTACTTGGATTGTATCTTTTTTGAATAAAAACATAATGTATATTACCAGTACACAATTATATTACATGGATAGTGTATGTTCCAAACATGTGACTTTGAAATAATTGAGCTTCAAGAACCTAATCAAAATAGAAGGTTAACATGTCACTATTTTTGAAAATTTTAATGGAAAAATAATAGGACCTGTTCAAATTTATATCTCTAGTACTATTTTAATTTTAAAATATTTATTTTAATATGGACTAAAATATAATCTTCATAGAATTTCATAATATTTTATTACAGACACCATGTTACGTTTGAAAAAAACTCATTCAAAGTATATGATTATTTTTACTTTTTAGTTTTAAATGGTATAAGAAATTGAAATTTTTATGCTATTGATTTGAATTTATTATTTCTCGGAATGGTTCACGTTTAAGAGAATTTCTCAAAGAATCATTTTATTGATAATGGAAAGTACGTCATTGCTATATATACTCTCTTATAAATCATACTAAGAATTTATTGTACAAGGATATAACTAAACTAAAATTTTCATCATACAAAGCATGTAATCCTTTTCAAAGAATGAAGTAGAAAAAATTCAAATATAAGAAAAAAGTTTCAACACATAAAAAAATAGATTTAGTTCACATGGAATTGTTTGGAACATATAGAGTTTGAATTTTAGTAGTAATGAATCATGTATATGTTATAGTGAATGAGTATTCAATTATACATTGGTGTTTTTCATTGATCATAAAAATGAATCTATTTTTAGTTTTTTCTAATATTCTAAATCAATAGGAAATCATATTGGACCTGTTATTAATACCATAATATGTGATCATGGAAATGAGTTTTAAAATAATGAATTTGAATCATTATACTCACAACCAAAATAGATTCACAAATACTATACTCCTGACACCCTGTAGGAGAATCATATTGTAAAAAGAAGAAATATATAAATTCAATAGATTGTTCATACCACACTCAAAGACTATGATTTAATTATTTATTTTTTTCATAATTTATTGTTACAACTTAAAATATAATTAATAGAGATATTAATTGGTTTTTAAAAAAATCCATATGAACCATTGAATGGTAGAAAATAAAACATTAATTACTTTATATTATTTGGTTATAATATCTTCATAATCAATAAAAAAGATAAATTAGAGAATTTTTCATCCAAAGTGATTACGGAATTTTCCTTGGATATTCTACAACCAATTAATCATACATGGAACTTAATAGAAGTATTGTGATTGTGGAAGAATTTATCAATGTCAATTTTGATGAGATATGGGAATATAATCCAACTATGGCTTCAAAAAATATATTTTATAGTCTTTCCAATCTAGAAGATAATTATAATACTTGAGATAATTATTCAAGATCATCTATGGAAATATATCCCAGTTATGTGGAATATATAGAATGTAATCCTATAAATTAAAATTATGTTTCAAAAACTTATACTCATAGAGATTTTAAGATTCATAGATATTATCCCTTAGATGCTGCTTTTGAATACCTAGATAGAGGAACATAGAAAAGATACTCTCTTAGAAACCATGTTGAACATAAATATTTATTCTCCCATAATGAACCTAATAGAATCAATGAATCAAATTAATGATGGATTTTGTATAATATAAATGACAAAAGATTCAAATTAGTTTGAATGAAATAGTGTCTACAAACTAATTGAATGTCCCATAGAATACCTTTTAATTTTCAATAAATGGGTTTTTAAAACAAGATTGATGGTTTATGCACAATAATTTAAAATAAATAAATATTTTTTTCATAAGGATATAGTCAAGAGGAAGGTATGGTTTATGAGGAATAATTTTCTCCAATATCTAGACTCGAAGCCATCTTAATGTTTCTTTTCTATGTAGCAAATTATAATTTTAAATTATATAAATTATATTTAGAGATTATATTATCAAATTGATTTTATAGTCGAATATGATTCTATAGTAACACCCCCAGTATTTCAAAATCCCTAGTTTGTGAATCATGTTTTTAGATTAAAAAATGATTGATATGGTTTAAAACAAGCTCCTAAATCTTTGTTTGATAAGATTAGCTCATTTTTTATATTTAAAGGTTTTAATAATAGAATAGTTTACCCTAATTTTTTAATTAAAATATTTTTCAAATATATTTTGGTCGTTAAAATATATTTTGATAATTTTATTTTTTGATCGTCATTAAATTATTTGTATACGATAGTTTCAATAATTTAGGAGATTTAATTTGTAATGAGTATGATAGGTAAAAATAAATTATTTTGGTGTTTTAATTTTTTTTTCAAATAATGGTGGAATAATATTAAATTAGACAAAGTATAATAATGATATTTTAAATTTTTGTTGATAGTACTAAAGTTACTGAAAATCCCATGAGTAAATGTTCTAAATTGAATATTCGTGAAACTATTAAACCAATTGATCAAACCACTTGTCGAGGTGTGATTGTAAGAATACTATGATTACCTAAAAGTCATCTTGATATAATTTTTAGTGTCTGTTTATGTTCCTTAATTCATGAAATCCCAAAAGGTACATATCTACTTACTATCATATGAATTTTTAAATACCTCAAAATACAACCAATCCATGATTATTATATTATAGAAAATAAGTATTCTACTAAGAGATTAATTCTGATGATAATTTTAGTTCTTGTATGTTAGATAGAAAAATAATTTATGAAACATGTGGTGTCTTGGAAAATTCTTTATCTTCATGGTGTAGTATGAAACAAAATGTAGTTTCATTATCCACTATTGAAGCACAGTATATATTTTCATGTAATTTTTATGCAAAAAATTTATCTAAGAAACATAATTACTATAATATGGATATCAATTTCAAAATGCTCATATAAATTGTTATAATACATTGTGTATAAACATTTTCAATAATCCTTTATATCACTCTAGAGAAAAAATATTGATATTAGGAAACAACGTTTGGGGACCATTTTTGAAAAGGGTGGAATAAATCTTTAGTTAATTAGTGTTGAACATCATCTTGAAAATATATTCATAAAGAAATTTAATTATTATAGAGTGATCTATATCAGACATGAACCTGGAATTATAAATTTTGGTTTGACTTTATACTTATATTTACATTCTTATTTTTAAATAAAAAGCATAGGACCCTTACTACCATCGATAATCTACCATGATTCATGATACTGTGATGATCGATTATAATTCATGTTACTATGATGGCCAACCAATACTCATTCTACAGTGATGATCGACCATGATTCATACAAATATGATTATCTCCCATTTCATACTACCGTTTTTATGATGCCATGAGTTGTTTAGTGAAATATTATCATTACATGATACCATGACATGGTACTATAACTTATGACCATCCAAATGTTGCCATGGTGTGCTATCAATTTATGTTACCATCAGAATCTACTGAAAGACTGAATGTTCATAGTTCTACCTTTTCTTTTGTTTATAATTAAAAATAATATTGGATTTATTCATTTTCTTATTCGTATTACAATTATTTACTTTAATATTTTGAAATCATTAAATTATTTTTTTCTAAAATATGAGTCTAAGGAACCATCTCTTACACGCATCCTTTAAACTGTTCCCATTCTGCACCAACCCACAACCTTATAATTTATTCCATAATCCCTCAAACTAGTTCATTAAATCTATAAGTGAAGAAACAATCTAAATAACCTGATGTGTAATATCCATTTATGAAATCCTGAAGAGAATCAAGTCATCCATTAGACCCAAACAATCCATACATCACATCTTATGTTGTTTTCAAAGAACATTATATCAATTTCCCAAGCTTTACATTGAGAAAGTACTTTTTTAAAATTTTATTTAGGATCTATGTTCTATTGAATGGATTTTAAAAAATGATCAACCATTCTAAACCATGATGTGTCATGATTTATATTGCTTTTAAAAGTATCCGTTTTTATAAAAGTAAAATGTTATCAAAATAGTGATAGATGTTAAAAACATGTAATTTATTTAATGAATTTTCCAAGATGTTGGAGTGTTCTTCAAAATGATATATATGAGGACTATAAGGGTTACATTCCTATAAATTGTGAGAACAGTAGGATAGAATTATCTTTGCATGAGATGACTAGAAATGAAATTATCCAGAGATGTAAGATAGTACAACATTTGAGAGAATTTTGATTACTATTTTGTCACGACCTGTCCCTCGGGGCCCATGTCGTGACTACCCCAAGCCCGCCTTCCATAGGCTAGCGGCTGGAGACTTGCACCGGAAAGGCATTTTCCTAAAACGGGAAGGCATTGCTTTTAGATGTGTAAAAACACAAAGAGTAGAACATAACTTGAAGCAACCACGAAGTAAACTGCAGTATTAAAAGAATGATGAAAGTAATGGGCCAGAATACAAGCCTAACTGAAAGGTACAAGTACAATTGAAAAGTGGAAAGAATCTCCTAGATTGTCCACCACAGATCCTACCTAAAGGGTAGGTACAGCTCACGAACAGTAGCCCATGTGTCACATCACGCCAAATGGACCACCTCCAGGTACCGTCCCGTCATGGCTCGCTCAGTATTGATCAATTTTGTTTGTCGTCTGCACAAGACACAATGATGTGCAGGCATTGCCCATGCAGGGGTGAGTATAACGATACTCAGTAGTGGCACTGAGACCCCATAGGCCTCTTAGAGTTCCTCAAATTAAAATACCAAAAATCAATACTTCAACACTACATAGGTATATGCCCATACATATACCCACGTTATCAAGACATACTCATCTCATACATGAGGGAAAGTTACCACCATGGTAACACCATGAAGGTAGAAGTACCACACATGTAACATCATGAAGACAAGACCATAATACTAAAATTACCTGATAAGTAACACCATGAAGATAGAATTACCACTTAGGTAACACCACAAAGATAAAAGTATAACACATGTAACACCATAAAGATAGAAGTACCACATAGGTAACTCCACAAGTTAGAAGGACCACACAGATAACACCTTGAAGTAACACCATGAAGGTAGAAGTACCACACAGGTAACACCATGAAGCTAGAAGAACTAAATAGGTAACACCGCGAAGATAGAAGTACCACATAGGTAACACCACGAAGATAGAAGTCTTACACAGGAAGCACCACGAAGTTATAAGTACACACAGGTAACACCGCAATGATAGATATACCACATTGGTAACACCATGAAGATAACACCATGAAGGTAGAAGTACAATAAAGGTAAAACCATGAAGTTTGAAGTACCACACAGGTAACCCCATGAAGATAGAAGTACCACACAGGTAACACCACAAAGATTACACCATGAAGGTAACACCACGACGGTAGAATTGCCAAACAGGTAACACCACAAAGATAACACCATGAAGGTTGATGACTCATCTCAAACTAGGTATAACATATGTACCGAAGTACAGATGATTAGTCAAAAAGCTATATCATCTTATTATATTATTTAGCACTACTTCTGACCCAAACAGGATTGTTAGGTAACTAACCCCCACTGACCGACACAGGATTTGATCCACGCTGGATCAGTATATGCTGACACACACACGATCACTGTGTGCAGACCCACACAGGATCTGACCCACACAAGATCAAAAGATAACTAACCCCCGATTACCCACACAGTATCGCTATGCACTGACCCATACAGGATCACTGAGCACTGACCCACAAAGGATATAACCCACATAGTATCGATAAGCATTGACCCACACAAGATCGATAAGCACTAACCCACTCAGAATATGATATATACTGACCCACACATGATCGATGTTCTTTCTTCATGTTACAACCATCCAAAGGATTCCTCGGACCCAGTGCGCTCAAGCTCTATAGAATCTTCCCCTCGAGATATCGTTCATACCACAACTGCTACTATGATCCAAAAAGGAGTAACCCAAAGGACGACCATGTCATAAGGGTTCCAACATTATAGACGGTGTGTCAATCGGACTCCCAGTCTATAAGTTATTAACATTTTAATGTCGGGGGCCCGATTGCATTCGGGTTCGATTCAACGTCAGTCTATTTTTCATATTTTAGTATATGTATTGTTTAAGATCCATTTATAGGAATTTTATAGGACTCCCTAACACAGAATATATTTTAATTGAGTAAAAATATATTTTACCTTCATCCATTTATTTTCGTGTCTATTTTAGAATAATTTTTTTCTCCTCTTTTCCTCCAATGTATTTATCTATAATACATAGTATTATTCCATAAATTGTGGAGTTATTTAAAAAATTTCTCAATTCATTTCTTTTTTATTCTCATTTATAATTTTGGATTTGTTCATGTATGACATAGTATATTTCTATCCCATGAATGACTATTGAAGAGTCTTTTTTCTTAGACAACGTAATGGGTCGTTTTATTAATACCCGATATAGGTTTTAGAACAGTTTATTTTATAATAAACTACCTATTAGTGGATGATTTCCATGTTTATGGGATTTATTATTATCTTGATACCGAAACCCTTTTTAAAAATAAAATATTCCTTATTTTTTGTGCTTTACTGGTTTTATTTTCTCTATTTTAATACAAATAAATTTCTATTTTATAACTTATTAAACAAATATATATGATTATAATTGACTAAAATTAGTGTTTTATACATAGTATTGGTATTTTTGCATTTGTATCAAATGTTAAATTATTTTCAAAGTTATTTTAAATGACACGTGGTAATACTTTTTGGAATCTTTTCCCAACATCAAATTATATAATCTTAATTTTCAAAACTGTGCATTTTTTAACAATTTGGGAATATATGTTTTAAAAGTATATTTTACAAAAAGAATTATGGAAACTCAATTCCACATCCCCTATTTATTTTTCCACTGTGAACAACATTTAGTATCAGAGATACTCCAAAAATACATTTTCCTATTATCTAGTTTCACCTAAAGATCATAAATTTCAACATTATATATATTAAAATCTTTATGAATAATAATAAGATGGAAGTAACTATCAATAATATACCTCCTTATTTTAATAAACCTAACAATTCTCAATAAAATATTGAAATTAAAATTCTTATCGAGATAATGTGGTTTTATATTTAGACTCTTATTGAGGATAAATATGATATTCCTAAATATTATAAAAATATTAATGTGATGTCACTATGTCTTCCTATGATTATAATTTTAAAAAAAATAAATTGTTTTTACTTTTATTTAGGTGATAATGAATATAATAAAATATCTACTTTTACTATTGGTTTTGAAATATGGGATAAATTGGATGTTTCCAATGAAGGAACATACAATTTATACTAAATTCTATTAAATACTTACACTATTAAATATGATACCTTTAATTTGAGTCTGATGAGTCCATTATTATCTGGTATCTTAGGGTTAATTAAATAGTCAATGCAGTGCATGTACATAGAAATACAATTACTGACAAGAATCAAGTAATGAAACATTAAAATTTTCTACCAAACAAATGGAGAGAAACCTATTTTTTATAAAACAATCTTGTGACATTAGTAAGTAACCATGGAAAAAATCATTGGAAAACACATGATATGTGATGAGGAACTACAAGTGATCAAGGAAGAGGATGACGAACCAAAAAATATGTGAGTAGACTTTAACAATTCATTGTCAAAACTAAATTACAATTTCAATGTTAAGAGCTCAAGGGATGAAGAAATAACTCCCCTAGCTAGATGATTCAAGAAATTATACAAAAATAAAAATTTATTATTAATGTAAAATTATTGAGGAATGTATGATAATAAATGAAATACCTTAAAATATCGAAAAACGGTGACTTAAAAATTTAAATAACTTACTATGAGTTTAAAAGGAGAGGATACATAAATCAGATTATAATAAGCTAATATCTAATAAAGAGTATGAAGAAAATGTTTCAGGATATAAATTTTTAGAAGAACCACATAGAGTTACTCGAGGGAAAATTTATGTGATTCTGAACATTGAAGAGAATAAAAAAATGGTGAATCCAATATGTACTTCATGAAAAATACATCTGGGGTGTCAAATATTTTTCTTGGAACACTTTTAAATAAGTTTATTCCATCTGATACTAAAAAAAGAAGAAAATATAAACACTAATATTATTTTATAATATTGTAATATATTTGAATAAAATTTTAATGAATTGAAGGATCGGTATAAATGTGTAAATAAGAATCATGTTATGTATTCACACTTAAAAATTGGGTTTATTGTATGAAATGATGAGAATGATCTAATGTGAAAATTAAATACTGAGTTGAAACCATCAAATGAAATATTTAATTAAGATATAGAGATAACCACTAATGGAACATAAAATATCACTAAAATTCTTTGAAAAGAAACAAATCCTTCGTATACCACTGGAATTGGTTACCAACATACACAGATAAGGATTTATATAAATAATTGTTTTCCTAGTAATAGTTCTACTAAATCTATTAACACGTCATAATCCTATAGAATTAATAAAGGTTTTTATTCTATATATCTATCGCCTTCTAATAGGGATGTAGTAAAACAATTATGGATCCCTAAAGAACATATTATTAGCAACTTTTTACACAATAAAATATGGATATAGTAATAATTACTTGGATTATATCTTTTTTGAATAAAAACATAATGTATATTACCAGTACACATTTATATTACATGGATAGTGTATGTTCCAAACATGTGACTTTGCAATACTTGAGCTTCAAGAACCTAATCAAAATAGAAGGTTAACATGTCACTATTGTTGACAATTTTAATGGAAAAATAGTAGGACTTGTTCAAATTTGTATCTCTAGTACTATTTTAATTTTAAAATATTTATTTTAATATGGACTAAAATATAATCTTCATAGAATTTCATAATATTTTATTACAGACACCATGTTACGTTTGGAAACAACTCATTCAAATTATATGATTATTTTTACGTTTTAGTTTTAAATGGTATAAGAAATTGAAATTTTTATGCTATTGATTTGAATTTATTATTTCTCAGAATGGTTCACGTTTAAGAGAATTTCTCAAAGAATCATTTTATTGATAATGGAGAGTAGGTAATTTCTATATATACTCTCTTATTAATCATACTAAGAATGTATTGTACAAGGATATAACTAAACTAAAATTTTCATCATACAAAGCATGTAATCCTTTTCAAAGAATGAAGTAGAAAAAATTCAAATATAAGAAAAAAGTTTCAACACCTAAACAAATAGATTTGGTTCACATGGAATTGTTTGGAACATATAGAATTTAAATTTTAGTATTAATGAATCATTTATATGTTATAGTGAATGATTATTCAAGTATACATTCGTGTTTTTCATTGATCATAAAAATGAATCTATTTTTAGTTTTTTCTAATATTCTAAATCAATAGGAAATCATATTGGACCTGTTATTAATACCTTAATATGTGATCATGGAAATGAGTTTTAAAATAATGAATTTGAATCATTATACTCACAACCAAAATATATTCACAAATACTATACTCCTGACACCCTGTAGGAGAATCATATTGTAAAAAGAAGAAATATATAAATTCAATAGATTGTTCATACCACACTCAAAGACTATGATTTAATTATTTATTTTTTTCATAATCTATTGTTACAACTTAAAATATAATTAATAGAGATATTAATTGGTTTTAAAAAAATCCATATGAACCATTGAATGGTAGAATATAAAACATTAAGTACTTTATATTATTTTGTTATAATATCTTCATAATCAATAAAAAAGGTAAATTAGAGAATTTGTCATCCAAAATGATTATGGAATTTTCCTGGGATATTCTACAACCAATTAATCATACATGGAACTTAATAGAAGTATTGTGATTGTGGAAGAATTTATACATGTCAATTTTGATGAGATATGGGAATATAAGCCAACTTTGCCTTCAAAAAATATATTGTATGGTCTTTCCAATCTAGAAGATAATTATAATCCTTGTGATAATTATTCAAGATCATCTATGGAAATATATCCCAGTTATGTGGAATATATAGAATGTAATCCTATAAATTAAAATTATGTTTCAAAAACTTATACTCATAGAGATTTTAAGATTCGTAGATAGCATCCCTTAGATGCTGCTTTTGAATACCTAGATAGAGGAACATAGAAAAGATACTCTCTTAGAAACCATGTTGAACATAAATATTTCTTCTCCCATAATGAACCTAATAAAATCAATGAATCAAATTAATGATGGGTTTTGAATAATAGAAATGACAAAAGATTCAAATTAGTTTGAATGAAATAGTGTCTACAAACTAATTGAATGTCCCATGTAATACCTTATAATTGTCAATAGATAGGTTTTTTTAACAAGATTGATGGTTCGTGCACAATAATTTGAAATAAATAAATATTGTTCTCATAAGGATATAGTCAAGAGGAAGGTATGGTTTATGAGGAATCATTTTCTCCAATATCTAGACTTGAAGCCATCATAATGTTGCTTTTCTATGTAGAAAATTATAATTTTAAATTATATAAAATATATTTAAAGGCTATATTATCAAATTGTTTTTATAGTCGAATATGATTCTATAGTAACACCCCCAGTATTTCAAAATCCCCAATTTGTGAATCTTGTTTTTAGATTAAAAAATGATTGATATGGTTTAAAACAAGATCCTAAATCTTTGTTTGATAAGATTAGCTCATTTTTTATATTTAAAGGTTTTAATAATAGAATAGTTTACCCTACTTTGTTAATTAAAATATTTTTCAAATATATTTTGGTCGTTCAAATATATTTTAATTATTTTATTTTTTGATCTTCATTAAATTATTTGTATACGATAGTTTCAATAATTTAGGAAATTTAATTTGTAATGAGTATGATAGGTAAAAATATATTATTTTGGTGTTTTAATTTTTTTTTCAAATAATGGTAGAATAATATTAAATTAGACAAAGTATAATAATGATATTTTAAATTTTTGTTGATAGTACTAAAGTTACTGAAACTCCCATGAGTAAATGTTCTAAATTGAATATTCGTGAAACTATTAAACCAATTGATCAAACCACTTGTCGAGGTGTGACTGTAAGAATACTTTCCTTACCTAAAAGTCATCTTGATATAATTCTTAGTGTCTGTTTATGTTCCGTAATTCATGAAATCCCAAAAGGTACATATCTACTTACTATCATATGAATTTTTAAATACCTCAAAATACAACCAATCCATGATTATTATATTATAGAAAATAAGTATTCTACTTAGAGATTAATTCTGATGATGATTTTGGTTCTTGTATGTTAGATAGAAAAATAATTTATGGAACATGTGGTGTCTTGGAAAATTCTTTATCTTCATGGTGTAGTATGAAACAAAATGTAGTTTCATTATCCACTATTGAAGCACAGTATATATTTTCATGTAATTTTTATGCACAAATTTTATCTATGAAACATAATTACTATAATATGGATATCAATTTTAAAATGCTCCTATAAATTGTAATAATACATGTGATATAAACATTTTCAATAATCCTTTATATCACTCTAGAGAAAAAATATTGATATTAGGAAACAATGTTTGGGGATCATTTTTGAAAAGGGTGGAATAAATCTTTAGTTAATTAGTATTGAACATCATCTTGAAAATATATTCATAAAGAAATTTAATTATTATAGAGTGATCTATATCAGACATGAACCTGGAATTATAAATTTTGGTTTGTCTTTATACTTATATTTACATTATTCTTTTTAAATAAAAAGCATAGGACCCTTACTACCATCGATAATCTACCATGATTCATGATACTGTGATGATCGATTATAATTCATGTTACTATGATGGCCAACCAATACTCATTCTACAGTGATGATGGACCATGATTCATACAAATATGATTATCTCCCATTTCATACTACCATTTTTATGATGCCATGAGTTGTTTAGTGAAATATTATCATTACATGCTACCATGACATGGTACTATAACTTATTACCATCCAAATGTTTCCATGGTGTGCTATCAATTTATGTTACCATCAGAATCTACTGAAAGACTGAATGTTCATAGTTTTGCCTTTTCTTTTGTTTATAATTAAAAATAATATTGGATTTATTCATTTTCTTATTCGTATTACAATTATTAACTTTAAAATTTTGAAATCATTAAATTATTTTTTTCTAAAATATGAGTCTAAGGAACCCTCTCTTACACGCATCCTTTAAACTGCTCCCATTCTCCACTAACCCACAACCTTCTAATTTATTCCATAATCCCTCAAACTAGTTCATTAAATCTATAAGTGAAGAAACCATCTAAATAACCTTATGTGTAATATCCATTTATGAAATCTTGAAGAGAATCAAGTCATCCAATAGACCCAAACAATCCATACATCACATCTTATGTTGTTTTCAAAGAACATTATATCAATTTCCCAAGCTTTACTTTGAGAAAGTACCTTTTTAAAATTTTATTTAGGATCAGTGTTCTATTGAATGGATTTTGAAAAATGATCAACCATTCTAAACCATGATGTGTCATGATTTATATTGACTTCAAAAGTATCAGTTTTTATAAAAGTAAAATGTTATCAAAATAGTGATAGATGTTAAAAACATGTAATTTATTTAATGAATTTTCCAAGATGTTGGAGTGTTCTTCAAAATGATATATATGAGGACTATAAGGGTTACATTCCTATAAATTGTTTGAACAGTAGGATAGAATTATCTTTACATGAGATGACTATAAATGCAACTATCCAGAGATGTAAGATAGTACAAAATTTGAGAGAATTTTGATTACTATTTTGTCACGACTTGTCCCTCGGGGCCCATGTCATGACTACCCCAAGCCCGCCTTCCATAGGCTAGCATCTGGAGACTTGCACCAGAATGGCATTTTCCTAAAACAGGAAGGCATTGCCTTTAGATGTGTAAAAACACATAGAGTAGAACACAACCTGAAGCAACCACGAAGTAAACTGCAGTATTAAAAGAATGATGAAAGTAATGGGCCAGAATACAAGCCTAACTGAAAGGTACAAGTACAACTAAAAAGTGGAAAGAAGCTCCTAGATTGTCCACCACAGATCCTACCTGAAGGGTAGGTATAGCTCACGAACAGTAGCCCATATGTCATGTCACGCCAAATGGACCACCTCCAGGTACCGTCCCATCATGGCTCGCTCAGTCTTGATCAATGTTGTTTTTCGTCTGCACAAGACACAATGATGTGCAGGCATTTCCCATGCAAGGTTGAGTATAACGATACTCAGTAGGGGCATTGAGACCCCATAGGCCTCCTAGAGTTCCTCAAATTAAAATACCAAAAATAAATACTTCAACACTACATAGGTATATACCCATAAATATACCCAAGTTATCAAGACATACTCATCTCATACATGAGGGAAAGTTACCACCATGGTAACACCATGAAGGTAGAAGTACCACACATGTAAAATCATGAAGACAAGACCATGATACTAAAATTACCTGCTAGGTAACACCATGAAGATAGAATTACCACTTAGGTAACACCACAAAGATAAAAGTACAACACATGTAACACCATAAAGATAGAAGTACCACATAGGTAACACCACAAGTTAGAAGGAACACACATATAACATCTTGAAGTAACACCACGAAGGTAGAAGTACCACACAGGTAACACCATGAAGCTAGAAGAACTAAATAGGTAACACCGCGAAGATAGAAGTACCACATAGGTAATACCACGAAGATAGAAGTCTTACAGAGGAAGCACCACGAAGTTAGAAGTACACACAGGTAACACCACAATGATAGATGTACCACATAGGTAACACCATGAAGATAACACCATGAAGGTAGAAGTACAATAAAGGTAACACCCCGAAGTTAGAAGTAACACACAGGTAACCCTGTGAAGATAGAAGTACCACACAGGTAACAACACAAAGATTACACCATGAAGGTAACACCACGACGGTAGAATTACCAAACAGGTAACACCACAAAGATAACACCATGAAGGTTGACGACTCATCTCAAACTAGGTATAACATATGTACCGAAGTACAGATGATTAGTCATAAAGCTATATCATCTTATTCTATTATTTAGCACTGCTTGTGACCCAAATAGGATCGTTAGGTAACTAACCCCCGCTGACCGACACAGGATTTGATCTACATTGGATCGGTATGTGCTGACACACACACGATCACTGGGTGCAGACCCACACAGGATCTGACCCACACAAGATCAAAAGATAACTAACCCCCGCTTACCCACACAGTATCGCTATGCGCTGACCCACACAGGATCACTGAGCACTGACCCACAAAGGATCTAACCCACATAGTATCGATAAGCATTGACCCACACAAGATCGATAAGCACTAACCCACACAGAATCTGATATATGCTGACCCACACATGATCGATGTTCTTTCTTCATTTTACAACCATCCAAAGGATTCCTCGGACCTAGTGCGCTCAAGCTCTGTAGAATCTGCCCCTCGAGATATTGTTCATACCACAACCACTACTATGATCCAAAAATGAGTAACCAAAAGGACGACCATGTCATAAGGGTTCCAACGTGATAGACGGCGTGTCAATCGGACGCCCGGTCTGTGAGTTATTAACATTTTAATGCCGGGGGCCCGGTTGCATTCGGGTTCGAGCCAACCCAACCATACTCCAACATTCCCAAAACTCAAGTGGAGGATACCAAAAGGACTATCTTGATCCAAGGATCCCAAAGACATAGATGGTTCATCAAATAGATGTCTGGTTCTCATGATATGACCCTTTTAGTGTATCTGGACCCGGTTGAGCCTGGGTCCGGCCCGACCCGATATGGGTCAGACCTAGTTAAGCTATTGTTGGCACCAAAATATTGCACGAAGGGGACGAAAAAGATGTCATGCATGCTTCCTCACAAATCACCGACGCGAAGCACCCAAGCATCACAGTCCTGCGAGGCTCCGAAGGCGGTACCTCTCAGCGAACGAATTTGACGTTCACGAGCCCGCCGCGAAGCTCCGGAGGCGGTACCTCTCCGTGAATTAATTTGACGTTCGTGATCCCGCTGCGAAGCTCTGGAGGCGGTACCTCTCTGTGAACTAATTGGATGTTCGCGAGTGCGCCGCGAAGCACCTGAGGCGGCACGGGAGTTCTGCTTCGCGGCGCCCCTTTCCTATAAATACTAGGCTCCCCCGGAGTCCCAAAAACGGACAATCCGACCTTTCGGCTTCTCCTCTTCTAAATAGCGAAGCACCCTTTTCCCTCGGTAATCATGAGCTTCGCGATGTACTTCTACTTCACGTGACGCCTTCGCTTTGTCTCGTTTTGAGCCCCTCATCAAAGAGGGATGCCCTTCGCGAAGCTTAAGGGCATTCACAAAGGAGGGGGATTCCCAAGGGAACCCGGGTAACCGTGGAGCATTTATGCTTTGAGAAACACCCAACATGTACTAGTGATCCCTATGCTAAGGCAGGATCGCTACACATCGTGAAGAACACTGCTTCGCAGCACCCTGCTTCGCGAGGCACCTCTTCTTCGCGAGGCAGTGCTCCGCGAATACTGTTCTAATTCGCGAAGTACCCTCCACTCACACCTATGCCCCATGCTAAGGCAAAGGCACTCCACTTCGCGAAGCACACTCCTTTGCCTGGAAATTCCGCTTCCTGTGCGACCCTCCAGGTATGCACGATGTGATTTCAAAGTCCCACGAACAATACTACTCGTAGCATTTCTTCACCTCATGCTTCTTTGCATAGGCATGCTAACGGCTATTGCTTCTGCGCATAGACATGCTAACGTGGACCCCTCGATGTTTTTCTATACAACCCCCCTTGACCATGGCCTTACTGGTACCTCCCCCCCCCCAAGGAGAAAAGGGTACCAGTTATGTAAGTCCTAGGGGTGTGGAGTGAACCCGCCTCGTCCGAGCTGCAGGACGTTAAACTGCCAAGCACCACGTCCTCAACACATGACATTAAACTGTGACCCGACCTCGTGCCTCGCACGAAGGGTCCCTATAGCTCGAACATTTTTTACACCACTCATCTCCAAGGGAGTGGAATCACCCCTCCACAAGGGATGATATCCTCCTTATTGGAGCAGCGTATGTTATCAGGAGAAGGGAGACCCTAGTTCCCCAACGGATGGCTGCACCCCTGTATCTCCGTACTTCCCCACTACCATGGTCAGTGGAGGGAGTGATAGGGAATGAGGAACCTCCCATAATTGGTCCCAAATCCCTCTTTTGCTACACTTTTCCGCACTTCGGGCCTCCATCCTAGAGTAAGTTCTAGCACTAATGGGTTGCCTAACGCGTAAGCCCCTCTTCGCTTCTCACGAATGCACCCTTCGCGGCATGATCGTCAGGTAATTGGTGTCTTATGTTTCTCACACCGAGCATGACTCACGTGGGCTTAGAGTTGGCATTGGACATGACAATTCCTCATCCAACATGACGTTAAACTGCATGTCCTCATCCCGGATGACGTTAAACTGCATGCCCTCATCCATCATGACGTTAAACTGTATGCCCTTGTCCTGTATGACATTAAACTGTACATCCATTTGAACTATGAGGTCTTTGATCCATGTCAAGGCATGGTATGTAGGAAGCCTCCATGAGGTTCAAGCCCACCCATCATCCAATTCATGTGGAGTTCTACCTTCCTCTAGAATGATGTTAAACTGCATTCCAGTCTGACGGCAAGCCGGTGTCACCCCCTGAACTATAAGGACTTTGATCTGTGTCAAGGCATGGTACATAGGAAGCCTTCTTGTGGTTCAAGACCAACAATCATTGGCCCATACCATCTCCTTGTCGGTGTTCCAAGCCCCCATTTTCTCCCGAACTGCGAGGACTTTGATCCATGTCAAGCCATGGTACGTAGGAAGCCTCTCTGAGGTTCAAGCCCATCCCCCTTTAGACCATGTTCCCTCCTTCTTCACTTCGGTTCGCCGACACCCACCATCCAAACTATAGGGACTTTGATCCATGTCAAGGCATGGTACATAGGAAGCCTTCACGAGGTTCAAGCCCACCACTAGTGGACCCCTGGGTCTACATTCACGTCAGTTCACCGATGAAACCATTTTAACTACGAGGTATTTGATCCATGTCAAGGCATGGTACGTAGGAAGACTCCCCGATGTTCAAGACCATCTCTCAATGGACCAAGGTCCACCTTCACGTCGGTTCGCTGAAGAATTCCATCATTTGAACTACGAGGTCAATGATCCATGTCAAGGCATTGTACGTAGGAAGCTTTTAAGAGGTTCAAGCCCACCACCCATTGGGCCAAGGTCCACCATCACGTCGGTTCGCCGACGAAGCCCCTCTGAACTATGTGGTCTTTGATCCATGTCACGACTTGGTACGTAGGAAGCCTCCTGAGGTCCAAGTCCACCACCACTAGGACCCTCCTGGTCCTCCTCATTCACGTCGGCCTTCTGATGTCCGACCTAAACTACGTGGTCTTTGATCCTTGTCACGACATGGTACGTAGGAAGCCTTTCAGAGGTTCAATCCCACCACCTGTTGGTCACTCCGAACTTCTTCACGTCGGTTCATCCACACCCGGGCAGCCTAGTGTGTAATCCCCACACCATTTGGACCAAGGTCTACCTTCATGTCGGTTCACTGATGCATTGGACCAAGGCCCACCTTATCTTTGGTTCATTGAAGACATCCATCGGACCAAGGTCCACCTTCATGCCGGTTCACTAGAACCATCCCAAACTACGTGGACTTTGATTCCCTGCCACGGGGATACATAGGATGTCTTTTCGAGGCTCAATCCCAACTTCATCGTCACCATTGCGATGGTCCCTTGCCATTCCCCCCTCCACTTCATTCATCCATCCATCATTCACCCTGATTCTCGCCCGGACCGTCATATCCTGGTGATACCATGTCGGTCCGCTCCTCTTCACAGCTGTCCATGGGCTGGTCCCGGTATCGGCACCCCTTCAATGGAAATCCCTCAATCCGATCCATTCTAGATAATTCCCTGATCGGGCTGATCCGTCTCCGATGGACGTTAAACTCGCGGCATACCCTGTGTTAAACACAGGATGCTGAGGAAAACCTCTTATATGTGTCAATGGCATATAATTCCCCACGCTCGATGTGGGATGATTTGGGATTCCACGCCCTCGAGAAGCCCTATGACCAGGGATAATAGAAAGACATGTTGGTTCCCCAGCATCCAAACACGCTACTGATGCCTCAACGTGACTACTCCCCCGACTGAAGGTTGCTGCCCTGACCGGACCCTTTGGAATGTCCCGACAGAAGCAGTGTAATTAACCGGCGTCCATGGAAACATGGCACTGGGAAAAGTTTCATGAACAATGTATTAAATCTATGGGGGAACCTGGACTAGGTGACAAGTGCTGAGGAGGAATCCGTAGAAGGATGAACCGACATCCCATCATCTCGTTTCAATCAAGGAGAAGACGTCCCTGAATAAGGAGCGAATGCCGCCCGCCTTTGGAAAGCGGGAATGCGGGGCAACAGTGCAGTGCATCCTCCTCCGCGGACGGATGGATGTGCGCGTCCTGGAAAAAGCGTCGAAAACAGAAATGGTGAACCCAACGTGAAATTATTCTTCTCAATGTGGAGATTAGTAGCGTTCGAGAAACTGGTATATTGACGTGTCACCAGATCTAGATATCTGGCGCCTGGTCCCGCCAAGAAAATTGCGGGCCTGTCGTGAAACTCACCGGAAGTTGGGTTAGTAGAACGTGGGGCACTCTGTTCTGCAACGTGTCGGTGTGGGTCCTTCTTACAGACGTGGAGAATGGAAGGACGTTGGGGCAATGGTTGTCAATCATTTTCCTCGCAGTGTTGATGAGTCGATCCCTTCGTTTCCCAGGAACCAGGTTGTTGTTGCGAAGACATGGTCACCGCCCGCTCGCCTACGCAGGGGCAGGGGAAACACCGGCATAGTCACCCCGCATGGCTCTGCTACCGCCATGAGGGCTGCTACATCGCGGAATACGGGGCGCCCACGTCCCCTCTCCCCATCAGAGATCATCCAGCGAAGGGTGATCAACAACCTTGTACGCAGGTACGAGGAGGAAGGGGTCATCCCAACTCGGGATATGGCCCACCTAGACCTGGAGGCTTTCAGGCCCCGCCGTCAACGCCGCCCTAACAGGCCGTGCAGGGAGCCCTTGCTCCCCACCCCAACGTTCAATCGTTTCGGGAGCCTGTCCCCGGAATGCCTCGACAACTCCTCGCCTTACGTTAATGAGGCGGGTGATGTCCAGCTCGGCCCGGTCAGGGTCCCGACCCAAGGGCTCCAGGCAGGAGCTCCCATTCAGCTGCGTCAGCACCACCGTCTGACTCCGTAGGAAGAGCAGGCAGGCCATGCCCCTAACCACCTGTGCCAGCTCGTCTGACCCGACGTTAGCGTCGGGCCCGGGCTGAGGACGCTCGCCCAGATGCGTCGATGTCAACAACAACTGTGTCCTGAGCCACCGCTGACGTGCATCATGGAGTCCCTGCATACACTGAGCTGGGGCACTCTTTCACCCAACTAGGATCGAGACCCCAACCGCCCCACGGGCAGGCTGGGCTGACTCTCCGTGTGGCAGGCCTGAGTGGTGATCACCACGAACTAACCCGAGGTAATGTCACCCCGTACGGAGGCCCTCCTCGTACCACTCCTCCACAAAGTGTGGGCTTTCCCCACTCCAAAGCTCGTCATGGTGGTATGCATCGTTTTACCCCCATCCCGAAGGAAGACCTGCCCCGCGGCAGAGACGCTCAGCACGGAAACCTTTCCTGTGCCCACTATACAGGGTATGGAGTCCATCCTCCTTCGCCCGACCGCCAATCTGAAGGCACTTTCCATCCGGTCCTTCTTCGACGTGGGGGCCCTCCCTACGTCCTATCTGCAAGCAGCGAAGGTCCTTGCCTCAGCAACTTGGGGAGTGAAGGTCAGCCTCGCTCCGCCCGCACCGTCTATGGAGGTCCTCCCCATGTACCCTTCGACATTTTCCATGGTGCCCTTCGCACCCCGGCCACCTCGAGCGGGGGACCTCTCTGCCACGGCGCCATCACCACCCCAAGACTACTTATTAAGGATCAACCCTATCCTGAAGAGCCACCCCTGGGTAGGAGAGCGGGTCGTCGCCGCCACAAGAAGATTCCTGGGAAGGCCCGGGTGGAGATCAAACCGGTTCCTTTCCCGGATTCTGAAGCGGAATGAGACTCATCGATGGAACCTTCTCCCCGATCCTCCGTATCAAGGATTGGGGAAAGAACCAGGCGCGTTAGCCTCATTCTCCTAGAATGTGAGGTCCACCAGATTCCCACCTCTCTCCGCAGGTACATCCAGGAGGAAGAAATCGTGGAAATTCTACAGGTCTCGACTGTGCAATCACCACCATTGTCACCAGAAGAGCCCTCTACCTCTACTTGAGATCACGGAGATCTATTTTGGGGGCCAACGGCGGTAGAGCGATGACATGACCTATCTTCAGTAGACGCAACTCCTATTCCAGAAGCTGTGGCTATCATCCCATCGTATCGTGGCATCGTGGCCAGGTCACCTCACTCCTCAGAGGACGGCCCGGGATTTGGCGGCCAGTCAGCTTGTTCGCCGTATTCTCCACCGCCGAGTTTACTATCCCAGAGGTCCGCCTCGGTACCTCTATCGGTCCCTTAGCCGCCCCTGGTTGATGACTGGGGCAATAAAGGGCCAGACCCCGAGTCCGAACCCAGGAGCTTCTAGAGCATTCTCGCAGCGGATTACTTCCCAGAGAAGTTTTGGCCGATGGCGGCGCTGAACTTTCGCGCACCAGAGTCCCATACCACTAAATAAGTTGGGTGATTTTGTCGAACCCTATGGGCGACACACTTCCACCTTCGTTACGAGTGGGTGGTGTACCCCAGAAGTCAAGAGCACTTTGAAGAAATCGGCAAGCAATGACGCCTGATCGATTTGGTCGCACTCCTTGTGGCCCAGCACACTGAGTCACCAGGTCATCAGAGCTCCCTTCAACGGGAATGTGTTCAGAGTTTCAAAGTACTCTGCAGAGTCATCAGGGAAACTACCCCCCATGTGCAATTCCGTGGTTGGGGACACTATGCCGCTCTCCTCTTCGACCCTATCCGACAGCAGCCCGATTCGTTATGCGACATTGAGGACATGCCCTCGAGAGGGGTCACGGTCCACATGGATTAAGTAGTGGACAAGGAAGACGAGCTTGAATTTATTGATGGAGACTTACCCCCCGAGGGTGTACCGCCACTGTTGGACCCATCAGGGAGGGTTACCCATCAGCAGAGGAACCTGCTAGGCCTCCCTGCACCCACCGAGTCGCTGGTACTCGATCGAAATACCGGCGAGGGTAAAGAGCATGTCGGAACTGTCAAGCACTCTGACCCGTCTGCCTCTGTGCAAAAAATGGACGAAGATCCCGAGATGGCCACGTTACGCCAGCAGCTTGCTGAGCAGAAGAGGATGGTTGACGAACTCTTGGTTGAGCGCGCTACAGAGTGGTGACCCGACTATGGTAATCCAAGGCCGGGGCAGCAGGGGAAGGAACAATTTCCCCCCATTGAGATGCCCCTGGGAAACCCTGATCATGCTACTTCTACAGACAAGGCAGAAGCTGGAACTTACGGCAAGAGGTCGTGATACGTCTCTCCAACCCCCCCCCCCCCCCCCCGAACGATGGGGCAACCTAAAGAATCTAGTCCAGGTTCCCCCGGTCGCCCCACAGGTCGTTCCGCCAGTCGATCCACGAGCTTCCGAAGCCATCTACCGTATTGAATAACCTGGAAACGCACTTGTGATTAGGGATCCCCGTCAAGACAGGGACCCCCACCCAGATGATCTTATAGAGGCACTCACAGCCCGCCTCAAAGCGTTGGAAACGCGGCAGGTGGCGGTCCCACCGGATGGAAAGACGTATCCCGCGTGGGTGGATGATATGACCACACCCCCTGGTTTTGGGAACCCCACTTTCTCGCACTTCAACAGGACAGGGGACCCGCCGCAGCACTTGGCTCATTTTTCTTCCAGGTGTGACCCCATGCTGGGGACCCCGGCCCAGCAAGAAGCCTCCAAGGTCTAATGTTTCGTACAGACATTGGAAGGTCCCACATTCGTCTGGTACAGCCAGCTCCCTATCGGATCGGTGACTGGTTGGGAGGATCTCCGCCGGCAGTTTCTATACCAGTTCAGCTCTACCATGCGGAAGACCAGCATTTCAGACCTCTTCAAGTGAAAACAAAGGCCTGAGGAGCGAGTTGCAGATTTAATCACCCAGTGGAAGGGACTTAAGTATTCCCTCGATATGCCACTGACTCAGGAGAAATTACTGACGATGTGTGTGGGGAACATCAAAACGGAACTGATACCCTCTCTGATTATCCAGAACTACCCTGGAGGGTTTAGATATTTCTCAGATAAGGCTCAATGCCTTGAGGAGGCTCTACAACAGGCTAGTCAGGCACGTTCGTTGCCCCCTATGATCCCAGCCAGGAGGACCGCCAGAGCTGAACCCGCCGCGGTGGCCCAAATAGAAGCCCCTAGGCTGGTTGAATTACTTCCAGCGGCACCATCCCCGCAACCCTGCAGAGGTCCTCCACCTCAAGTATAGGCTCTTTCCCAACAGCAACCACCTTAGAATCGACAGGTTCCCCCACACAACGCGCCACCTCCACCTAGGCGAGACAATCAGGCGCCACCTCCTTGGCAGGCCCCTCCGACCCCTCATCAGGGCTAGGCCCCCAGGGCCCCCTATCCAGAAAGAAGGCACCAGACTTATTCGTTCAACAAAAATCAGGTCCCTGACTACTTCGGAAGTGCTCTAGAGCACGGGATTGTGCGCCTGCCCGAGTGCAGAAAGCCGGCAGAGGCAAATCTGACCGATCACCCCAATTACTATCCTTATCATCGGATTCTAGGGCACACCCTCAATCAATGTTATGTGTTTAAAGACTGGATTCAAGACCAGGTCAACAACAACATAGTCAGGTTGGGCCCGACACCAACACATGTGGTGGGTGTCTTTGCAGGGTCAGAGATTGGTAGCGACAACGAAGGCGAGTGGCAGTAGGTTCCCAACCGCGGATCCCAGAAATACGACGACTAGATGGCAGTAAAAACTTCCGTTCGTGCCCATGGTATCATCCGGGCGTGCCTGAAGCATCTAGAACCTTCAAAAGAAGTAGCAGGTACCTCTGCATCGTCTTCACAGCCGACCTCTTCCCAAAAGGGCAAGCAGCGACAATGCAAGAAGAAGCAACGCTCTCCACCGGTGTTGTCATCATCCCGCACTCTCAGTGACTTTATGCACCCTAAAATGGGGATTCCTCCTAGAATCCGCCCGGTGATGGATGACTCATCAAGCGATAGCTGGGGGTACGCTTTGATTAACACAGTGGAGCTAGTAAAGCCCTATATGACTCCCGATGAGGGGGAACGCCAAGCGAACCTCCCCAACATTTCTAGCCAACGTCAACATCAACGGAACCACAACCACGTCGGTCATCGAGGTACGTCAGCGGGCACTTTCCGCCAATCCGTGCATGCTAATGAGACCAGACAGAAGGCTCAGTGCAGAGCTCAGCACGCGCAACCCCACCTAACGCCCTTAGCTCTACCTCCACTGTCGTTTGTGCTACTAGATCAGGGAGAGTTGCCTCGTTCGTATCACAGTCATTCTTGCCTAGATTCCAGCCAGTCTCGGCTATCTGATCCTAGTCTGGAGACTACCCTCCAGGCTTCAACTAGTAGGCAGCAGGATGTACCCAGTACTAGACGATCGCTGGTTCAACCGGCAGGACCCGCTATGCCTCCAACTGCCGAACGACCTCTTGTAGGCAGAGGTTCGCATTTGGCATGAAAGTATGATGTCATGAAGCACCTGGACAGCATTCTAGAAAGGCTTTCTATCCTTGAGTCCCTTCTCCTGTCATCTGAAATGCGCGAGGCACTTGCTGAGGCCTTAAGGAGCCCCCTCCAGTTTGAGATGGAAGTAGCAGCTGTAGAAGCCTTCCATGCCGAGACAATTGAAAATGCCGAATGTCAGGCAGTTATATCATTCTTCGGTGAAGATGAGGACCCTCCAATATAGGGGAATATTCGCCTGTTGTACATCACTGGCCACTTCAATGGTGTGGAAGTCCACCGCTTCCTCATTGACACGGGTTCCGGAATCAACCTAATTCCGACTCGGATGTTGAGAAAGCGGGGTCTGTCTAAAGGTGATTTAACTCCCTCTGACCTCAGAATCCAGGGGTATGATAGGACCGAACAAACCCCAGTTGGCAAGATCCCCCTGATGACTATGTTCGGTGGATTAATTACCAGCACCGATTTCATGGTCGTCTCTCAGGACACCGCCTACAACGCTTTGATGGGTAGGCCATGGCTCTATCTGCATGCAGCGGTCCCTTCGTCGTATCACCAGTACCTCAAATACTCACTCAAAGGTCGAGTATGCGTGCTCCAAGAAGATGCATCTCCTTTCACCTCTTTTGAGGCCCGCTATCTGGATGCTGATTATTATATGAGTAAGGGTAAGAAAATCCTAGTAAGTGAGGATGAACCAACCCCAGTCACAAGTGATCCTTGGGAAAGCATGGATGACTCCTACATCCTCCCGATCCTCCGATTGGAGGCCACGACCCCCCGACATGGGGCAATGTTTTGTTATTTCGGGTACACAAGGAAGGCATGTTCTCATGTCCAAGCGACGGCGGAAAATCACCTCGTACTCCTACATCAACCTGGCTCAGGTGATCCCGGAACCTCCGACCCATGTGCGGTACCGGAATTCCAAGATTATGACAACGGCGGTATGCCATACATGTCTCTTCCACCGGGATGGAATTAACTAACTCAGGCCGACACGTCACCACTGCTTTGATATCATCAAATGTGGCCCCTTAGACCGAAGGCTAGATGGGATAGGGTCGACTGCCTTCATTGCTATGGTCTCAATGGCGAGTGAGTCTCCTGATATGATGACCACTGCTGCCCAATCCGGCACCAGCTTCTCAGGCTTTGATAGCCCAGAAGTATCTCACGTCGTGGGAAATCCCCCCACGGGTAGAGAGGAAGACCTGGAGGATTCTCCCCTCACCTTTGAGGAAGGCGTCTCTAACACGGTTGATGAACTGGTACAGGTGAACCTTGGTAGTGAGGCAGATCCGAAACCCACATTGATCAGTGCAGCCATGTCCCCCGAGGAGCGGCAGTAGTACGTAGACTTCCTCAAACAACACTGTGACGTGTTTTCCTGGAGTTACTATGAGATTCCAGGACTAGATCCCCAGGTAGCCGTTCACCGTCTGGGCCTCTCGGAAAACCATCATGGGTTTAAGCAGCCTCCCAGGAAGATGCACCCTTCTCATGGTGCTATGGTTGTGGCCGAAGATGACAGGCTTATCAAATCCAACTTCGTTAAGGAAGTCCAGTACCCCAAGTGGCTTGCCAACATTGTGCCAGTCAGGAAGAAGAATGGGTAGATCAGAGTTTGCATCGACTTTCACGACCTTAATCGCCACTGCGCAAAGGATGAATTCCCACTCCCGGTGATGGAGTTATTGATTGATACCACAGCTGGGTTCCAAGCTCTATATTTCATGGATGGGTATTCCGGGTACAACCAGATCCAGATGGGCCCTGAGGACGAGGAGTCCACTGCCTTCAGGGCTCCCCAAGGTACCTTTTGCTACCAGGTTATGCCATTCGGCATGAAAAATGCAGGTTCCACTTATCAGAGGGCCATGCACCGCATATTCAAGCCGATTCTTGGGACGCTGGTGGAATGCTATGTAGATGACCTAGTGTTCAAATCATGTCAGTGCTAGGACCATCTCAAAGACCTTGAGAAGGTGTTCAGTTTCCTCTGTTCCCGTCACCTGAAGATGAACCCATTGAAGTGTGCCTTCGGGGTCACGTCTGGGATGTTTCGGGGCTTTGTTGTTAGATACCGAGGCATTGAGATCGACCTAGAGAAGATCAAGGCCATCAGCCAAATGCCTCCCCTGAGCAACATTCAGGAACTTCGAGGCCTCTAAAGCCACATAGCCTATATACACCGATTCATCGCGAATCTGGCCAGCAAGTGTAAGCCCTTTTCCCGGCTCATGAAGAAGGGTGCCGCCTGCGAATGGGATGAGGAGTGTCAGACCGCCTTCGAGGAAAACAAGAAGTATCTGCTCCAAACTCTAGTTTTGATTCCACCCATCTCCGGAAATCCGCTGGTCCTTTACGTGACCGCCCTGGAAAGATCCCTCGGTGCACTGCTCACCCAGAAGAATAAAGAGGGTACCGAGAACAGTCTCTACTATCTCAGCCACATGCTTCTTGATACAGAGGCCAGATACTCCCCTGTCGAAAAGAGCTGTCTTGCGCTCATCTTCGCCATACAGAAGTTGTGACATTACCTGCAGCACCATGAGGTGCAATTGGTCTCCTGGGTAGACCCACTGAAGTACATCCTGAACCTCCCCATGCTGACTGGCCGACTAGCACGGTGGGCGGTGATTCTCCAGCAGTTTGATATCAGGTTCGTACCTCAGAAGGCCATTAAGGAACATGCGTTGGCAAACTTTTTAGCTGCCCATCCAACCTCCGCAGATCAATCCCTGGATCTAGATTTTCCTGATGAGACGATCCTCTCATTCGATCATGTCATCCTGTGTTGGAAAATGCATTTCGACGGTGCCTCACGAAGCCCCACCAGTAGGAGGCTCAATGATCCTAAGCTCAACAGAGTGGGCCTGGGTATTGTCTTCATTACCCCGGCGCAAGCCGTCCTTCCATATTTGTTCCTGTTGTCAGAAGGTTGTACGAACAACGAGGCATAGTACCAGGCACTCATCACCGGCCTCGAGTTGGCCCTTGAGATCAATGTGCCCCATCTACATGTGAAAGGAGATTCTGAGCTGGTAATCAAACAGGTTAATGGCGACGACGTCATCAGGAAGACGTAGCTTGTACCGTTGCTGGAGTACACCCTCCGCCTAATGGCCCGGTTCTCTTCTCGACCAGAGATTACCCATGTCCCACGATCACAGAACGGTCAAGCGGATGCTTTAGCTTGTTTAGCTGCGTCGCTCGCAGAACCCGAGCAAGATGATTTGATCATACATGTGGCACACCGGAGAGTCATTTCCCCCGTCACCCAAGAGGACAATGATGGAATGCAGGTAAGTCATCTCACCGCCGGACCCTCTACATCAAGGGTCCCGGGTTCGTCAGACACAGTTGTTGAAGCCACTCCCGGCTGGAGGGAACCTTTTGTCGAGTATCTCCAAAATGGATGCCTCCCGAACGACCGGGCCGAGCGCGAGCGAATACGATGTCGCGCACTGCAATTTACCCTCTAGATCGGCCCTAGTCTTGAACAAATCCTTTATAAGTGGAGCTTCGATGGCATCCTCCTTCGTTTCATTCAAGGAGTAGAGATTTCTCAAGTTATGCAAGAGGTTCACGCCGATTCCTGTGGCGCCCATCAAGCTGGGCCGAAGCTGTCCCATCATATCCGGAGGTTAGGGAACTTATGGCCCTCTATGATCCACGATTGTATTGGGTATGCCAAGAGATGCCTCGCGTGACAAGTTCACACAAACTTCCTGCATCGGACGTCGGAGCCCCTCCACCCCACCAAGTACTCTTGGCCATTTGCGGTATGGGGACTTGATGTAGTGTGACCATATCCACTAGCAACAGCCCGCTAGTGTAGGTTCATCCTGACTGCTACAGATTTCTTCTCAAAGTGGGAAGAGGCAGTTCCACTCAAAGAGGTCAAGGCCCATTCCATCGTCGACTTTGTGATCTCCAATATTATCCACCGGTTTGGGGTCCCTCATGTCGTCCTCATTGATAACGGCACCAAATTCCGAGCGGCTGAACTGAAGAAATTGTACGCCAAGTACGACATCTGTTCGAACCATACCTCCCGCTACCACGCACAGGCAAACGGACAGATCGAGGCATTCAACAGAACCCTCTCTAACATTTTGCAGAAGATGGTTGGTCAGAACAAGAATATTTGGCCGGACAAGCTCCCCAACGCCCTCTGGGCTTATCGGACGGCAACTCACAACTCTACCCAGATGACCCCATATTCCCTGGTGTATAAAGATGAGGTCGTCCAACCCATTGAGATCCAGCTGCCATTGTTACGCACTACTGTCTATGATCACCAGACATCAATTGAGGTAGACGAAATCCGTCTAGCTGAATTAGAAGAACTGGACGAGAACCGGCTTCATGCCCTGCACAATCTGGAAAGGCATCAGGATTAGATAGCGAGGGCCTTCAACAAGAAGGTTCGTCTCCATTCTTTTCTACAGGGCAACCTAATACTGGCCCTTCAAGCACCAATGATCCCCGGTAGGAAACCGCCCAAGTTAGAACCCAAATGGGAAGGGCCTTATATCATCCATAAGGTTTACCCCAATGGAGAATACTCTTTGGTGACCATGGATGGAGAGCGCATAACCCCTCCCACCAACGCCAACTTCCTCAAGCAATACTTTGCCTAGGGCAAAAGGGTCCTACATGACCTTAAACTGCATCTTCATTATACAAGACGATAAACTGCAAAATGGTCTGAGCTGTATGACCTTAAACTAAGATATCCCCCCGTCCTTACTGTAAGACATTAAACTGCAAGCCGGTCAGGCCTTCCTGACCGAGGCTCAGCCTTTGGCCCCTTGGACTGCGTCGACTCTGGCACTCTAATGGGATTGTATGGTGTGGTGTGGGATTACATCCTCATCCACGTCGGGTTACCCGCCGTACCGTACCTATACCCTATTGAGACACATTTCTAGTCCAGAACAATGCTAAACCACGCCTCAAGAACTACGTGTGGCTTGATTCCCATCTTAATGGGATACGTAGGAATGCTCGGACGCCTCGTCTTGAGCCCAGCCCCAAGATTTTCTCTTCCACTATCCCCCCTGGGAATAGTTTCCTAGGAGGATCCTTGTGTAGCGAGGAGTAGGCTTTCTTATCATCGCTCATACAACCCCTCTCATACAAGGATTTCAAGGGTTGCACCATGTGCCCACGCCCGTTATTCTATCCTCCCACGTCCTCACCGCATGATGCTAAACTGCATGGCCTTCAAGAACTATGTATGGCTTGATTCCCATCCTAATGGGATACGTAGGAACGCCCAGGCATTTCGTCCGTTGTTCCAGCCGAAAAGCCAAAATCTTCCCATCAGGTCATGATATATGGCAGGGTGAACACTTTTGCCCTAACTCACATCGATCAAGCCTCGACCCGGCTGCACATCCCCCCATGGAGATGTTTGCCTCTTTCATGGATGGATACAGCTTTGCTTCACCCACTCCTTGACTGGGATTCCATCATTTTTGCACACCCGGAGGGACCCCCAAGAAAGTCCTGGATACTACGCCCAAGGGCTCTCCTACTGATACGGGCCAACACACCCGAGGGTTTTCAAGCAACATGCCGATACAATTCCCGCGTTGCGAATTTGGTCAACAGTCGATGCTCATTTTTTGCTCCCATATCAAGTCACCATAGGAACTGTGTGTTTTGAACATGGTCAACAGTGTCCTGGATCTTCGGGTCCACCCCGAGATGTCCCAAACATCGAGTGCTGTGATTCGTTCCACCCCATCCCGAAGTGACAAACTTCCCTCCGGGTGGTGCTAGCTGTCGGGCCCACAGCCCCGATTCCCCTATAAGGAATGTACGGTGTGGTGTAGGATTATGTCCAAATTCACGTTAGGTTACTTTCCATGCTGTACACACCCCGGATTAGATACAGTTATCTCTTTCCCCGTCCTCATGTAAGACGTTAAACTGCAAACCAGTCAGGCCTTCCTGACTGATGCCTGACCTTAGGCCCCTTGGCCTTCTCGGGCCCCTCCGCCCAACCTCTTAACCGGGGTGTATGGTGTGGTGTGGGACTATGTCCTCATTCACGTCGGATCATGTACCATGTTGTACGCCTTCCCTTACGAGGCCCAGCCTTAGGCCCCTTGGCCTCCTCGGGTCCCCGGCCCTCATCCTCACTGCAAGACGTTAAACTGCAAGTAGGTCCGGCCTTCCAGACCAATGCCTAACCATTAAGCCCCTTGGCCTTTTCGAGCCCCGCCCCAAGTCCTCTCTTATAGGATTGTATGGTGTGGCGTGAGATTATTTTCTCATTCATGTCGGTTTATTCATCGTACCGTACACCTCCCTTGTTTAGGGGTATATTACTCCCCCCCTCGTCTCGTATGACGTTAAACTACATCTAGAGAACTACGTGTGGCTTGATTTCCATCCTCATGGGATACGTATGACCACCTGAATGTCTAGGATTTAGGTCCAGCCCCATCTCTTAGGAATCTTCGTCCCACCTTGGCCCCTTGGTCTACCCTTATTCCATGAGAGGATTATATGGTGTGGTGTGAGATTATTTTCTCATTCACGTCGGTCTCGTAATGACCACGACAAGTACCTCTCCCTCCTAAGCTGTTTCGTCGACCCCTTTTCGGTGGTTCACCAATGTGCCCAAGGGGACTCTGGTCTATTACCTAGAATGCCAAACTTTACTCAGACACGCCTGCACCCGCTTTCCAGGCTTTGTGTATCCCTGCATCAGGGCATCCATCATCTTTCACACCCGGAGGGACCCCCAAGAACGGCCTAGATACTACGCCCAAGGGCTCTCCTACCGTTACGGTCCAACGCCCCTGAGGGTTTCAGACAACAAATCGATAAAATCCCGCATTGCGAATATGGTCAGCGGTCGATGCTCGTTTGTTGTTCCCACCTTAGGATAATGCGATATGGACACTGAGTTTCCACCATGGTTAACAGTTTTCCTCTATCTCCATTCCAACCCATTAAGACCAAAATGTCGGGTACACAATTCACACCCTTCATCACCTCATCGTGTCCAATTAGAGTCTCGGAACTCTTGGTACTTTTTCGCCGTGCACGTCTGCGTGTTGGGGAAACAAGCCACGTCAAAGGTGTCCTTCGGGGCTCTCTACCAACTCCCCTTTGATGGGCGCCCCAAGTATTGCGATAAAGATACACCCCCTTGTTTCCCACACCGAGTTTAACTCGCGTGGGATTAGGGATCGGGTTGACGTCTGCGCTAACTTGGGAAGTTGTTACCATTCATGGTCCGAGCTCTAAGACCATAAACTAAGACCCATCTAGAACTACGTTCAGCTTGATTCACATCCTCATGGGATATGTAGGACCGCCCAGACGCCTTGTCTTCAGGTCCAGCCCATTTAGGGAGCTAGTCTCTCCCCCTGTTTCACCTCTTACCTCTATATAGGCCCCTAGACCCAAGGTCTCCCTCTCCGAGTGGCATACAATGTGATGTGGGATCATGTCTCCATCAATTGTGTTTTATAACACTACGCACATTCCCCGCCTAGCATTGCCTCTGCTACGTCTGCGCTGCATGACGATAAAATGCATGCTTGGTCCTGTCACACGACCCTAAACTGTGACATTATCGTCCTGGCCGCATGATGAAAAACGACACTGCATTGTGATGACCTCATTATAGAGGACATCACGTTGGGCATTGTTCACGTGCCATGCCATTTTTCAATGCCTATCACGGCTTGATTCTTGTGGCGACACCACGGCCTACTACTCTAGGCTTGTCGCTTCACAAAAAAAACAAAACCACTCACCTTAAAGGACAAACAAGATTTTTAAAATTCCGCTTCTTTTAGTATAAGGGCCACGCCCGCACTCCCCTTTTCCCCTAGCACTGGTATCTTACCATGTCACCATTCAGAACTACATATGGCTTGATTCTCATCCTCATGAGATACGTAGGAGCGTCTGGGCACTTCCCTATGGGCCCAGCCTAACCATTGTGTTCGGTCCCTCGACTCGAGCATTTCCCCAGAGAACGCATGGTAAGTAGGGCTTAGGTCCTCATTCACGTCGGGTTTTGTTGACATGTGTCCCCTTCTCCCTTTACCCATTTATGGTCTAAGATCCATCAAGAACTACGTGAGGCTTGATTCTCATCCTTATGAGATACGTAGGAGTGCCCGGACACTTCCCCGCGGGCCCAGCCTAACTTTCTCTTTCGGTCCCTTGACCAAAAACCTCTCCCAAGGAGGTCGTGCGGTGTGATATGGAATTGTGTCCTCATTCACGTCGGGTTGTTCACCGCACCACACACACCCCCTATTCTCATTCACGCCAGGTGTTTGAGTTACTCCACCATGTGCCTCTTATGTTTCCTCCCTCTATCTAATACGTCTCATTGTCGTACTCAGATGTGTTTTGACAAAGCCTGAAGTGTGGAATTTTCATGGGGACATTCCCTTCATCCCATGGCCAAGCTTCGTGAGCTCGGTATTTGGATCCTCATCCTCTTCCACATCCAAAATGACCCTCAGACGACATGGATACTAGGCTTAAGGGCTCTCCATGAATGCTGGACCTAAGGGCCCTCCAATCATTTCAGGCCAACGTCTCTATGGATCTCTGACAACATTTGTGGCATGGTCCTGTGTTTCGAACATGGTCAACGGTTGACCCTCATTTGTCTGTCCCCATTCTAGGCTAACGCGATATGGATGCTGGGTTTCTGCCATGGTCAACAGTTATCCTCCATCGTCACACCGCCATCATCGTGAACTGAATCTCGAGCGCCATGATTTACACATTTCCACTTCCTCATGTTCAAGTGGAATTCCATCATACTTGGCTCTTTCTCTTCACGCATCTAGGTGCACTACGTGATTGTGTTAGTGTCATTGGGCTGGTATTCACCGAGTGTCCCTTTTCCCTAACCTTCCCCTTATCTATGTCGGGAAAGTCCCACCACTACTTCTTGTTTCCCACATCGAGCATGACTCACGTGGGCTTAGTAGTTTTAGCAGGATGTGTACCAACACGGCCAGGCTTCTCATCGTCCCACATGACGTTAAACTACGCTTCCAGAACTACGTATGGCTTGATTCTCATCCTCGTGGGATACGTAGAGACACCCTGGTAGTTTGCCTAGGGTCCAGCCCATAGAAATCATTAATCCCATCCTTCCCCTTTCCGGCCCCCTGGTCGGACCCCTCGCTAGAGAGGCCCTGTCCCAAAGAAGGAAGGATCCATGTCCAAGCCAACACACCCATCTGGCGTACTCCCACCACGGTGGTGTAACTACCTAAGTGTTGGATTCTGTTCGAACAAACCATCACTCCATATTCCACGTTTTGTGTGCCCCTTATTCGGACCCTCGTCCCCTTTCATTCTGACGGGACCCCCTAACGGCCTGGTCTCATGCCGCATCGGCTCACCTACCATCCTGGGCCAACGTTCCAGAAGACTGGTCATGTTTGGAAGGACCCCCTAGCAGTATGGATGTTTGACCTATGGTCCGCCAACAGTCCTGTGTCAATGTCCCAAAAGATTGACCGACAATATTTGTGACATGGTCCCGTGTTTCGAACATGGTCAACGGTTGACCCTCATTTTTGTCCCCATTACAGGCTAACGCAGTAAGGATACCGCTTCTCCTCCATGGTTAACGGTTGTCGCTTATTGTCACGCCATCCCCACAGCGCTCCGAATCATGGGCATCGTAATTCACGCTTCCCGTTTCTATCTATTCGGACTGATTCCAGTGCCCCTGGTGTTTCACCGTTCATACATGAGGGCACAATGAAGAAACAGTAATTCGGCTGTTCTGAAAAGTTCCTTCTCCGGTCAAGCCTCTCCCATCATTCAGAAATCCGGACTGGTAATCCAAATCCCAGATACCCGAAGCATGGTCTCCACTCCTATGTTAGGTGGGACGAGAAGGCAACTATCTCCTGTTTCTCACATTGGGCTCGACCCACGTGGGCTTGGGGAATTATCGTCGAACGTCTCGCAAACATTTTAGGGATGTAACGAGGCGATTCAAACAGTGTAAATCATGCGCGCTGCGGCATTCAAAACAAATAAAGAATGATTTGAAGCATGAAAGTACCAATAAAAGGTTTTCGGTTTGTTACAATACCCGAGGGTCGACTCCCACCATGGATGGGTTGACCCCGTCAAAAGAGCGTTGTAGCTCTGCCACCCATTGGCTTGTGGCGTCCAAGGCTTGCTGCCGCTGACTCAGCTCCCGCTCCTCCTTAGCAGCGAAGGGGCGCAGTTCGTCAGCCTTGGCTCTTTCCCTCTCTACCTCATCCTGAATGAAAGCCATCTTTTCAGAAGCCTACCTCATAAGATCCTCTGCCTCTGCCAGATGGGCCTTCAACCGGGAGATCAGCTCAGATTGTGCATTAAGATAGGCTGAGTGCTCATCCGCCCGGGTCTGCAGCTGTTGGACCTCGCTTTCAGCCTCCCGGAGCTTCGTGATGTTTGTCGGCTTCCTCCGATGTCATCCCACGCAGAGCCCATGATCATGCTCCCAGATCTTCTCAGCCGTAAGATCTCGGATGAGCACGTGAGGACAGTGGGCATCCACTCCCCTAGCGCACAGTTCGCACAACTGCGAGCGGAGTCTGTCCGTTTCGGCCAGCCATAACGCTTGGGGGTGGCCTTGATGAAGCGCGTGATTAGCTTCCACGACCGGCGGTGGACTATGTTGTTGTCTTCCTCGTCGGAGGCCATTTTGTCCCAGTCTGCGCGATTGGCAGGCTCGTACGTAGGATACGCCTGCAGAAAGTCCTCGGCGGGATCTGCATCTGGCGTTGAATCCGGCGCGACATATGGCGTCAAAGCAGGCGCGACAGGAGTAGGACCGGCCGACCGATCCTCTTCATCGGAGTCCACCTCAATGACCTCAGGCACGACCCTGCTGGTGGTCCCACCGGTGATGATGTGTGTTGCAACTTGGGGAGATGGGGGGACTATCACCACCATCACCGGCATGCCCCTAGGAGGGATGCCACCAGAAATCCCGACTAGTATTGTCGCAGCAACCCATGCCAGTTGAAGAACTGTATGACATAGAGGGACATAAACATTAGTTGGAATAGTCTACATATGACGACAAGGAAACCGGTAGAGGAAACTTACGGAGATCGACCTCCCGGTGCTGCTCTTGAGCCGGTACTGATGGTACCACGAGGCGAGGCCCGCCTTATACTGTTGGAAGGTCTGGAGATTCCGGAGGAGCCACCTCCGGTGCTCTGGTCCCACCAGACGCGGAACTGGACGCAGCCATAGGTGCGGGTTCTGAAGGTCCCGCATCATCACCCGCTGAGGGGCGAGAACGAGGCAGGCGAACAAGTTCCTCCTGCATTGCTCAAACGTTGGTGAGAAGCTCATAATGACCCAAGAACGGACCATGATGAAGGAAGCTCGGAATGCTACCTTGAGAGCCTCTGCAAAATCGTCAGAATATGAGACTTGATCTCTGGCCTCGCCCTCCTCCAACGGGCTCCCTCCTCCATCCTCGTCCTCCCGAGAGGAGTCCTCTGACACTTCCCACAGGGGGAAACACTCCCTCAGATTGGAAGCTGACAACTGTGGGGGGACTGTTCGATTCAGTAGTACCCTTACCCGGTCTATGATTGGGCGAGGGACACCACTGGAGTGAACGTAATCCTCCAACTCGTCCAAGTATTGCTCTTCCTCCACCAGAGACGCCATGAAACCAGCCCGGACTGGGCCTATGCCCAGTAATTCCATCCTGAGACGATTCAGGTGGGCCCATATCTTAGGTGGGCTGAGGAATTGCTGGTTGACATCCCAAATGTCCCAGGCTTCTGGGAAGATGGCATCCTCTGCCATGTCGATATGACAGAGCCGTTTCCCCGAAGCCTGAGTGGATATCCTATGAAATCCCCTCAGTGGTCACCCCTCCGGATGGCCCTGCTCTTCCGAAATCACCGGATCCTCCGCTGCTGCCACACCCTCAGCCGGTACGGGTCTCGCCGCCATGGCAGCCTCGCCACCGCGAGAGTCCCTAGCTTCCCTCCGACCCCGACCTCGAGATAGAGGAGGCCCACCGTCACCGACCCGAATAGTAGGCGGCTTCAGCATCTCCCCTGGGTAAGCAGATTCCCAACTAATGGCATAATCGCTCACCAATCCGAAAGCGGCAGTGGATGGAGTTAGTGCAATTCGTATCTTCCCATCTTCCCGTTTGAACATGAGCCACAGTTGCCACATCATACACGGGTTCTCCTCGTGACGCACCTCCCTGTAGACCTGCGGGGTTGGCCTTTGGAGGCATCGGAACTGCCTCGCAAACCGATGTGGGGTGTACGGTTCGTAGAGTGGCTCACTATCTACTCGTGCCGCCAAAACTCCACCTTGAAAGGCCAGGAGGTATGCCCAATGTTCTTCCGTTCCCCGCCTGTCTTCAGTAAGTATCCCCATCGGCAATGGGAAGGGGTGGAAATTAAACTCATCCGCCCTCCACACCCGATTCAGCACCATCGACACAGTTAGTTTGAACGAGATGCTCCCAACCGCATTCAGGATGGAGGGGCAGAAGTTTGATCCCGGCAGAGAAATAGGGTTTGGATACTCATAGATCCCCCTGATGTGCACTGCAATCCACCCATACAGGAGGTGGAAGGGCCCGCATATCCTTGGCGGCTTCTTGCCCTCGCTAATGTGCTGCAACATTCTGTATAGTTTGGCGAGCATTGGAATCCCCAGATTGACCCGCTGCCCCATGTCCAACATGGACACCATAATAAACGAGCTGGGCCGCACCCCCATGCTTGTATCCCTCACCGGTAGGATCCAACCGCAGATTAGAGCCATGATGAACGCCGCCAGCCTGACTATTGGCTGTTGTTCAGTGCTGACACTGCAACCCCAAGTCTTCCATTGGTTGTCCTCCAAGACTCACCAATACAAGTGCTCCTTACCCCATTGGGCTACCCTCGGACAAGTTCGAGGCCTCAGAGGAAACTCTCGATTCTTTTTAAAATTCAGGAAGAACTTGAACCACTTCTCTAAGTGGACATCCCCCACTGCCTCCTTGTCCTCTCCAGGGAAGAGTGCCATCAGCACTGATGCCAGTCGTGGCATTTGCTCTGTATCCTCCCACACGCTCATGACGGGGAGAAACTCATCATACATGTCCCCCAAATCGGAACCCCTGAAATCTGGTGGACATCCCATAAGCTGATTCCCACCTCCCCGTGATGCAGGTGAAAGGTATTGGTCCTAGGCGACCATCTGCTCAGTAATTCTGGCATCAGTTGTTTCAGTTGGTAAATGTGGAATTGGGAGGCCCATGCCGCCTCATATAACCCCACTCTCCTCATCTCGGCCCCAAAATCCTCGCATGGGGCGCCTACCCAGTAGGCCCAGGCCCAGTCATTAGTAATGTTGCCACCCTAGCGCAGGTCCCACTCATCGGACCATCCTTTCTTCGAATCCTGCAAAGCCGCCTTCAGCATGGTACGGTAGAGAGGTGGGGACGTCTCCGGTTGCAGTGTATTCCTGTCAATATTGTTCACGTGGTTGTAGATACAGTCGGCGGTAACGGGTGTGAAGTCCTCCTGTGCATGACCATCGGCCGCCCTGAACCATTGGTGCTGGCATGGCGTGCTCCTAAACCAGCAAACTGGTTCGTCCCTACTCGCCTCAGGGATGAAGACGTCATCCCTCAACCCGAAGCCATACAATGGCAACTTCTTACACTGCAGATAATTCTTCTGACCCTCTGATAGCAGATCTATCAAAGAAGCGTGGTCTGAGTGGCTTCGGACCATCTCCCCAAGGCCTAGATAGTTGGCCATCTCATTCCGATGGGAGACATCTGCAAGCACCCCTAATACAGCTTCTCGATGGGCCATTTAAGTTCCGGCACTCAGAAAAGAATTTTTTCAGAACGGATCGCGAAGCTGGATCGTGAAGCCATCTCATGAAGGTCGGTCGTGAAACCAAGCCGCGGAGTCTGACCTAGGTCGGCAAGCAGGAGTTCGCTTGGCGCGGTCGTGGAGTCGGAGACTCGCGGTTCGCCGCGAAGCTCAATTTGCGGAGAGCAGGCGCGGAGTACGCAGAGCATCGCGAAATCTAGAGCACAAAAAGACAAGAAAATCGTGTGAAGACAAAAGAGGTCGACCCCCCTATTTATAGGTGGCGACCCTGGAGTAGCACAGCACACCCCGCCCGCACGGAGCATCGCGGCGCATCCAGATCCGTGGCCCCGGTCAGCACCGCGGTCCCCCTTCGCGGAGTCGCATCGCGAACCGCCGACAATTTTGGCGATTTTCCCTCAGACATCAACCCTTCACCCTCTGCGGCTCCAAGTTTGAGGGGGGGAATTTTTTGGCGCCAAAATATTGCAAGAAAGGGGCAAAAAAGATGTCTCACACGCTGCATCGCGAAGCACCGACGTGAAGCACCCGAGCATCGCGGTCCCGCGAAGCACCGGAGGCGGTACCTATCCATGAACGAATTTGACGTTCGCGAGCCCGCCGAGAAGCTCCGGAGGCGATACCTCTCCGCAAACAAATTTGACGTTCGCGAGCGCGCCGCGAAGCACCTGAGGCGGCGCGGGAGTTCTGCTTCGCGGCGCCCCTTGCCTATAAATATTGTGCTCCCCCTGAGTCCCAAAAATGGACAATCCGACCTTTCGTCTTCTCCTCTCCTGAATCGCGAAGTACCCTTTGTCCCCGGGAATCATGAGCTCTGTGAGGAACTTCTACTTCGCGTGACGCCTTCGCTTTGTCTCGTTTTGATCCTCTCTTCCAAGAGGGATGCCCTTCGCGAAGCTCAAGGGCATTCGCGAAGGAGGGAGATTCCCAAGGGAACCCGGGCAGCCGCGGAGCGTTTATGCTTCGCAAAACACCCAACCTGTACTAGTGATCCCTATGCTAAGGTAGGATCGCTACACATCGCGAAGCACACTGCTTTGCAGCACCCTGCTTCACGAGGAACCTCTTCTTCGTGGGGCAGTGCTCCGCGAATACTTTTCTACTTCGCGAAGCACCCTCCACTCACACCTATGCCCCATGCTAAGGACAAGGCACTCCTCTTCGCGAAGAACACTCCTTTTCTTGGCAATTCCGCTTCCCGTGCGACCCTCCAGGTATGCACGATGTGATTTCAAAGTCCCACGAACAATACTACTCGTAGCGTTGTTTCGCCTAATGCTTCTTCTCATAGGCACGCTAACGGCTATTGCTTCTTTTCATAGCCACGCTAATGTGGACCCCTCGATGGTTCTCTCTACAACCCCCCTTGACCACGGCCTTACTGGTACCTTCCCTCCCCCAAGGAAAAAAGGGTACCAGTTATGTAAGTCTTAGGGGTGTGGAGTGAACCCGCCTCGTCCGAGCTGCAGGACGTTAAACTGCCAAGCACCACGTCCTCAACACATGACGTTAAACTATGACCCGACCTCGTGCCTCGCACGAAGGGTCCCCCCAGCTCGAACATTTTTTACGCCACTCATCTCCACGGGAGTGGAATCACCCCTCCACAAGGGATGATATCTTCATTATTGGAGTGGCGTATGTTCTCAGGAGAAGGGTGAACCTAGTTCCCCAACGGATGGTTGCACCGCTGCATCTCTGTACTTCCCCACTACCAAGGTCAATGGAGGGCATGATAGGGAACGAGGCACCTCCCATCATTGGTCCCAAATCCCTCTTTCGCTGCACTTTTCCGCACTTCGGGCCTCCATCCTGGAGTAAGTCCCAGTACTAATGGGCCGCCTAACGTGTAAGCCCCTCTTCGCTTCTCACGGACTCACCCTTTGCGGCGTGATCGTCAGGTCCTTGCTGTCTCGTGTTTCTCACACCGAGCATGACTCACGTGGGCTTAGAGTTGGCATTGTCCATGACAATACCTCATCCAGCATGAAGTTAAACTACATGTCCTCGTCCAGCATGATGTTAAAATGCATGCCCTCGTCCAGCATGACGTTAAACTGTATACCCTTGTCCCGCATGACATTAAACTACACACCCATTTGAACTACGATGTATTTGATCCATGTCAAGGAATGGTACGTCGGAAGCCTCCACAAGGTTCAAGACCACTCGTCATCCAATTCATGTCGATTTCTACCTTTGTCCAGCATGACGTTAAACTGCATTCCAGTCCGACGGCAAGCCGTTGTCACCCCCTGAACTACGAGGACTTTGATCCGTGTCAAGTCATGGTACGTAGAAAGCCTTCCTGAGGTTCAATCCCAACAATCATTAGCCCATACCGTCTCCTTGTCGGTGTTCCAAGCCCCCATTTTCTCCCGAACTGCGAGGAATTTGATCCATGTCAAGGCATGGTACGTAGGATGCCTCTCTGAGGTTCAAGACCACCCCCCTTTGGACTAAGGTCCCTCCTTCTTCATGTCGGTTCACCGACACCCACCATCCGAACTACGGGGACTTTGATCCATGTCAAGGCATGGTACGTAGGAAGCCTTCATGAGTTTCAATCCCACCACTAGTGGACCCCTGGGTCTACTTTCGCGTTGGTTCACTGATGAAACCATTTGAACTACGAGGTCTTTGATCCATGTCAAGGCATGGTACATAGGAAGCCTCCCAGAGGTTCAAGCCCATCTCTCATTGGACTGAGGTCCACCTTCACGTCGGTTCGCTGACGAATTCCATCATTTGAACTACGAGGTCTTTGATCCATGTCAAGGTATGGTACGTAGGAAGCCTTCTAGAGGTTCAATCCCACCACCCATCGGGCCAAGGTCCACCTTCACATCGGTTCGCCGACAAAGCCCCTCTGAACTACGTGGTCTTTGATCCATGTCACGGCATGGTATGTAGGAATCCTCCATGAGGTCCAATTCCACCACCACTTGGACACTCTTGGTCCTCCTCATTCACGTCAGCCTTCCGATGTCCAACCTGAACTACGTGGTCTTTGATCCATGTCACGGCATGGTACGTAGGAAGCCTCTCAGAGGATCAAGCCCACCACCTGTTGGTCACTCCGACCTTCTTCACGTCGGTTCATCCACACCCAGGAAGCCTAGTGTGTAATCCCCACACCATTTGGACCAAGGTCCACCTTCATGTCGGCTCACTGACGCATCGGACCAAGGCCCACCTTATCTTTGGTTTGCTAACAACATCCCTTGGACCAAGGTCCACCTTCATGCCGGTTCACCGGCACCATCCCAAAATACGTGGACTTTGATTCCCTGCCACGAGGATACGTAGGAGGTCTCTTCGAGGCTTAAGACCAACTTCAACGTCGCCCTTGTGACGTTCCCTTGCCATTACCCCCACCACTTCATTCATCCATCCATCATCCACCCTGATTCTCGCCCGGACCGTCATATCTCGTTGAGACCATGTTAGTCCGCTCCTCTTCACAGCCGTCCATGCGCTGGTCCCTGTATTGGCACCCCTTCAAGGGAAATCCCTCAATCCGATCCATTCGTTCTAATGCTATGATCGGGCTAATCTGTCACCGTTGGACGTTAAACTCGCGGCATACCTTGTGTTAAACACAGGAAGCTAAGGAAAACCTCAGATATGTGTCTATGGAATATAATTCCCCACGCTCGATGTGGGATGCCTCGGGCTTCCATGCCCTCGAGAAGCCCTATGACCAGGGATAATAGACAGATATGCTGGTTCCCCAGCATCCAGACATGCTATTGATGCCTCAACGTGACTACTCCCCCGACTGAAGGTTGCTGCCCTGACAGGACCCTTTGGAATGTCCTGACAGAAGCAGTGTAATTAACCGGTGTCCATGGAAACATGCAACTGGGAAGAGTTTCACGAACAATGTATTAAATCTATGAGGGAGTCCTGGACTAGGTGACGAGTTCTGAGGAGGAATCCGCAGAAGGAAGAACCGACATCCCATCATCCCGTTTCGATCAAGGAGCAGACATCCCTGAATAAGGAGCGAATGTCGCCCGCCTTTGGAAAGCGGGAATGCGGGGAAATAGTGCAGTGTGTCCTCCTCCGCAGACGGACGGATGCGCGTGCCCTGGTGAAAGCGTCGAAAATAGAAATGCTGAGGTCTGGCCCAACCTGCAAGGGGGAGGTCCAGACTGCGATGGGTGGCTTGGCCCACGATGGGGTGGCACGACCGGTGATGGGGTGGCCCGGTCGGCGATTGGGCGGCCCAACCCGCTATAGGGCAGCCCGACCCGCGATGGGGTGTGGCTTGATCCTCGGAGGGGTGCGACCCAGCCCATGAAGGGCCGGCCTGGCCCGTACTGGGGTGGATCCTGGTCCATAGAGGGGTGTGGCCCAGCCCGCGGAGGGGTGCGGCCCGCCCCGTAGGAGGCAGCCCACTGGGCAGCGCCGTCGACCCATGTTGGCGCTGAACGGGAGCGGCCCCCTTCCGTTTTGAAGGCCAAGCGGCACTGCCAATAGTCGCTGCCAAGTCACTGGTGGGACTTGGGCGGGTCACGCCGATCCGTTACAGCTGACTAGTGCTCTGGCCGGCTCTCCTCCCAGTGGTGCGATGGTGTCTCTCTCCTCACGCATCCACCTGGGTGTCGGCCGCACTCCGGTGCACCACCGCTGCTATGTTGCTATAGGCTCCTGCTCAACCGGTGGCGTGGGAGGGCGCCACCCTACCTCCACCTAGATGACCGTCATTTCGGCCGCATTCCTCCTACCGCCGCGGTCAACGGGTCGTAGCCTCCTTCGCTACCAGCGGTGCGGCCGTGCGCCGTCCCACTTCCATGTGGTCGGCCGAGTGTCATCCACCACCTTCTTCCACCAAGGCCGACGGGCCGTGGTTATCTTCAATGGTTCTTTTATTCCGCCGTCGTTATTGCAGCCCACGAAGAACACATCTACAATAAATAAGAAGAGGGATCAGGCCATGTTTGTTTGACCCACACACTCTACATTATATCGATAGCAAGAGGCTTCAAAAAGATGGGTTCGACATAAAACCATGGAGAATAAATATAAACACACCCCTAGCTCGTGAAAGATGAAGGAACGCCCAAGGTCGAGGAAGTGGGTCAGTGTTCATCATTCTCGCAACAGCCTCCAACGACATCACTTGAACGTTGATCCTCGATCGGGGTTTCGGTGTCGATCACCACCACTTGCTAGAACCGGCTCCATCCTCCAAGGGATCAGTGTCATGAAACTTCTTCAGCACTTCGTTGCTTGGTGAAGTTGTGGTGAAACCTCCCCCCAAGCTCTGTATAAATAGAAGAGGGGTGTGTCTAACGGTGTTGGGAATTAATGGGAGTTCATTTATTTAGCTGCTTCCCATTTTTTCAATGAAGTGGTTACTATGATTGATGGGTCAAGCCATTTAATGGCTTGACACATCATTGGTCCCACCCTTCTGGTCCATTGGAGAATAAGATAGAACCAAAAATAATATAATAAAATTATTTTATTTACTTTCATTAAAAATTCCTAAATTCTAACTTTTTTATGGGCCTACTATGGTCAATTTAAAGCCTCCCTTAAGTGAATATCGGTGTTGCGGATTCAACAGTGCCCTCAAATTTTTAATCCAAGCACCGGTTCAAAAGTTATAAAACGACGCTTGCACCTTTACTGAACGTACTCGAAAAAAAAGTTTAGAAAATTATTAACAGTCACCCTCAACCCATGCCCGATGAGGTTAGGCTTTCCCTAAGTGAAACTCACCCCAAAGAACCCAAAGGTTCTCTTGGATTTCCAATCTGAGTTACTGTTTATTTGTTTTTGATTTTACAATAAAATAATTGTCACTTTATTATTTTATTTATGGACAAAAACTATCTTTCATGGTGGCCCGCGCCAGACAATGTTAGTATCTGCCTAAAGAATGCATACCCTCATGAGTTCAGTGGTAGTCTTGGATTTTTAATCCGAGTTACCGTTCATGAGTTATAATAATTTAAAAAATAAAATTATTTTATTTTATTATTTTATTTACTGTTATTCCATTTTCAGGTTTTCTCACAGGAGGCTCGCACCAACTAAACATAAGTCACGTCTAGGGTAAAACTGCCATCCTAAGGGCAATGGTTCCCTCAGATTTTTTATCTGAGAAACCGTTTAAGAGTTATTCCACTTTTTCATGGAAACTGATTATGCACGCTATTTAAAGATTAACAAACCATCAATGGATCATTCCGGGAACTCTGGGCCTCGGAATCACGCACCGTCAGATTTTGCAGTATGGAAATAATTATATATAATTAAAAAAAATTATACGAAAATTCTGGGATATTACATATTTAAATTCATTCATAATGTTTTATTTCCAAATAATTGGGATTTCAGTATAATGAGCTATTAAAAAATATTTTTCATTTTACTATGAACGGAGGATAAAACATTAATTTCTATAGATATTTAATGGTTAATATGATGGTGTCGTGGAATACCTCTTTCATATAAAACTCTCAAGTCACCCCTAAGATGATATCTACTATGTTGAAAGCTAGAGGTCTTGTACCTGAAGAAGAATATCTGAATGCTAAATGTGGTTATTTTTGTCTTATTCGTGTAACCTACAAAAGGATGTGTGTAAAATTGAACAAATATTTAAGAAGGTGGGTGGTTGATAATAATAAAAATTATAAAAATATTAATCTAGAAAATATTTCTTCTAGACTATGTGATATATTTCACCCTGTCTTGGAGCCATATGCGGGTGTAAGGAATTCTTAATACGATGAAGTGGAACCTAATATAAAATTCATTCAATCTATACATCAGGAGGTGGAATAAATGCCTATTTCAATGGAAGAGGGGGTGATCCTTATGTTGATAAGAGTCCCATTGTATATTATGGATCTACTAGTCCACATTTTTCCCTTCCTTCCAAATAGAGTTTCATAGAAGTATTTGATGAAATATAAGTGACTAAGGTCTCTAATGGTATAATTTTGAGCTATCTTCTTTAGATACTCCTAAGGATGTGGGTTTAGTTTTTGATGATCATGAGTACTATGATGATGGTGGAGGTGATGATGAGCAATATAACCACTATTAGATTGACCCTGAGTCTAGAAGGTCTTCTAGTATAGGATCATAGGGAAAATATCCATATTCATTAGCAAGTCAGGAATTTACTGATAGAGATAAATGATCTTCTCTATAAGTTCAGGCTTCTAGAATCCATTTCGGTCAAGCTACCCAATATATATTTTTATAAGAAAAATAATCTAAGGGGTTAAATCCCTAGTATCTTCTACACCTTTGTTTGATTAATCCAAATTAGATGATGATAATTGTATTGATGATGATCAAGGATTTCCACCAGAGTATAGTGGTCATTCCATATTGGTTCAATATAGATATAATAATGGATCATTTTTAGAGGGAATTAATGATGTTGAATGTTAGAAATATTAATCTTTTGGGGAACCCGTTATGGAGACTAGATTATGGATTTTTTTTCATTCCTCACCAGGAAAGAATTTCACCTCTTCCTCCTTCATCTCCTTCAAAGTCAAACACTGTAACTAAAGACTATATTCAATCCTCTAGAACATATATTAACTCATATCGTAGTGTGATGTACCATCCTTAATTTAGTAAACAATGCGTAGTGAATATTACATAAGTATGATAGTCTCCTTCTTCATTTCCCATATCCGACCTAAAATTTTATTAAATATGGAAAATCGTTAAATGGATAATAAATGAGTGTTAGAACAGATGGATTATATTAAAATAACTATACAGTAAATAAGTTATAGTTTCAAAAAAGAGAGATATATCTTCTAGATATCCTAGAGTCATTATATACTTTTAGAGAGTCATCATCCAGATCTCCACCTCAATCTTCTCCTACCTGAGCGGATGATGATTTGATCTGATCCATAATAAATGGAGAGTGAATATTGTGATGGATTGTATCTATACATCTCATCAGGATGAGATTGACCTTATTAAATCTCATGGTGATCTCATTTATACATTGGATAGATAATTCATGAGTGTGTCTATAAGTTAAAGAGAAAAATCACTAAATCTATAAAGTATTATATCTCAAGGATTTATACCAATCAGGATCATAAATTTCAAATTATGTTCGTATCTAATAATTTGAGAATTCCACCTATGATTAGGGTCTTCAATGAAAATGTTTCCCAGTTGAAGACCTTATCACCCCTGCTCAAGATAATTTTGGAAGTGATGATGAATTTTTAATGGCCATGAAGATGGTAGTAGGTTGATCACTCTGTTGGCCAATTTTATGGAGCTATTTTTGTATACTACTAGGACTAATATTAGTACATATCATTTCATTCCCTTGACAGCATCCCTATTTTCATCTTTTTTATCATCCTAGAATAAAACATTTATTTTTTTTAGTCTCTTTCAACTTACCGACATCGAATATGTGAGGAATATTAGTCCAATTTCATATTCTATATTATTTTAGTCACATTCACCTCATATTACTACTAATTCTCCTATTTCAAATAAAAGAAAGGATCTAAAAGATCCTACATATATTCATGATACTGATGAGTCGTCATTCTCAGATTAGGATTCGATATATTTTTTTTCTTATATTGATACTTCTGATGAAATATTTGTTTTTGACATTACTCTATAATGACAACCCACTTTTACTCCACCCTTATGTCTTATATATAATTTCATATATTTTTATATATTTTTAATAATCCAAAAAGGGGGTTTAATTTCATGGAATATGACATTATTATGTGTACGGAATTAATGAATGACTTTTCATTACATAAAAACATTGATTTTTAAGAAAAATATATATATTATTAATTAATTTGTTAATATAATTTTTTATGACAATAAATTCCATGATTTTCGATATATAAAAAGTGGGATATTTTTTAATATGTCTAAAAACCTCATTATTTCCATGATAGTGAGTCATTATAGTTATGTTTATATTGAATTTTATTATTAGAGTAAATTTTTTCTACCTAAATTGGGATAATTGGGTAATTCATGATTTACCATCACTATATACCATTAGTTGTGATGATATACCATTATTTAAATTATGCTACCATTACAAGATTCCATTATATTAACAAGATACTTATAGTTTAAATCTATGATTATCAAGATCATCCTTTTGGTTGTGTTTTAAATGTGTGGAGCTACCTTCACATCCAAGTACATCTACATCCAGTAGCATCAATATTCACTTGGTGCTACCATCACATGATGATACCTCATGTTCAAAGATGCTACCTCAAGATGTTGCTACTACTTCATATAGAAACATTTACTACTAATTTCATATAATACAATGAATATCTAATTAGAAAAGTATCTACCATCACAAACTGACAACATGAAGATGTTCTGCCACTAAGAAAAAACATTATAAGCCAAAGATACTATTTCATATAATCTGCACTTAAAGAATATACTCATACAGAGTTTTATATATCTATATACAATTAATTTCAAAATTAATTCCCAAATGGATATTTAATCATTATATTATATATAGAAACAAATATATTTAAGAATGATTATTCCTATGAAACTCCACACCAATATTAAACACAAATTCATACCTCCAAGATTTGTTTCTTAGTACAAGGATCCAAATTATTCTATTATTATCATACAATGGATAATTAGACCATTTGAAACACTATAAATTTAAATGAGTTACATAATGTATATGTGAAAGATGAATATATATATATATAATTACATACTCTCATTTTCTAGAATAAAAATGAACTGATACACATGTGTGTGTAAGAACCGTAGGCAATTATATACTTTAATTTGAAGTAATTTCTAAACATCCACAACACTCTATTTTTCTACATTTATTGTGAAAATTGCTCATGATCATCTCAAATAAATATTCAATTTCTCATTAATAACTAAAGCCATTCATATTGAGAATCACTATATTTTCATTTCATTAATTTATCTTCCATGATTTTTTAGCATTATTTTGAGATATATTTCTCTTCAAATTTGTTTTTCTATAAAATAAAATATCCAATACTAAAATGGATTGTTCATGAACCAATGCCTCTATTATATTCATGTGTATTTCAACATAAAACAATTTAAGAGTTCTTGTGTGACTTGGTATCTTTCTATCCCATGTATAATTGTGGATGAAATTTTGTTCTTGAATATCCTTTTGTGTTATTATTTCTAAAACTTGATCCATGTTGTGGATCAGTTTATTCTATAACAAACAGCTTAGTAGTGGGTGATTTCTAGGTGGAGGTTATTATTTCTCAGCTTGAGACCTAACCCCTCATTTAAAATACATTTTGTATTATTTATTTTCTATTACATATTTTGTTTTCTTTGTTTTAATCAAATCAGTTTATATTTTCGAAATTATTAAACAAATCATTATTTTGATAGATAACATAAATAAGTGTTTTGTATAAATTGTGACATATGAGTAAATTATTTTCAAAAGTTAAAGTATTTTATAAATTATTTTAAATGAGGTATTATTGTGTTTCATCGAATATTTAACAAATATTTTCATATATAATTATATGGTGTTTTTTAATTGGGTATTTTTTTAATATTGGGGGATATATGTTTTATAATTGTTTTTTAAAAAAATTATTGAAACTCAATTCACATTGCTCTTGAAATTTCCACTTGGGAAAATGATTGTTTCATGTTGGATGTATATATTTTATGAAGTAAAAGGATAACTAACCTATCACGGTATGACATGGATTTATCCCTAATTGATGTTTTCAAGGAGGATTATAGATTTTGATGGAATATTGTGGTTAGTGTGAGTAGAATTCTTGTATAATGATATATAATTTTTTCAGAAGGCATAAAATTGGTTTTTTAAATAAATTCCCCATGATGTATATCATATTTAGTTTTATAAACTATGTATTTAGTATAATATAGTGGTGTGGATCATATATTCAGTACCCACTACCTGAGGTTTTTAGGATATCAAGCATGAGAACCTTTATACTTTGATATCATTCTTATATAAGCCTTGATTCATGTCTAATCAGGGTTGGTCTAGTATATAGTTGATCATGTTTTTATTTAGAGATTATGCATGAGAGAATTTTTCCACTCATATAAAAGTATGAAATATGGTCCCTTGATTAATATATAATGAATAAGTGCACAACCCTACCAAGGTAATACACATGATGTTCTTATCTATTAGGAAAGGGGTGTGATGTACTTATCTAAACAGGTAAATGAAATGTGATGTAGCCATTGACCTAGTGACATATATGATCATGTGTTTTAAATAATGTTGAAATATTTTAAAGGATGTTGTGATCTCATTCGATGAATGGGATAAAATATAAGTTCCGTGTCATATTGGAAATCATAAGGTTGGAACTCATTATCCTTTTTCGGATGTTTTAGTCTCTAGAGGTATCTTAGGAGTGTGAATGAGTTTTGGGTGCATCGGGATCTGACATCATTGTCTTTGTGAAGGCAAGGTGTTGTGCATTAGTAAGATGTGGTTCGTGATAACTATGAAATCCTATAGGTGTTTCAAATGATTTAAACAAATCTACACATGAGGATGCATGGTTAAGATAAATAGTGCAAGGTTGTGTAGGTGAACAATGTGGGTTGCACATGGGTTTTCTAACCAGGAACCTAGCCATGTGAGGGGAGAGGATTTTTGGGATAATATCTTTCCATGGGATACACATAGTTGGATTAATTATACACCTAGATAATATGATTATGTGGTCCTTTAGTCAGTGGGTGTTCATGGTAGGTGCATGATTACCCAAATAGTGTGTCTAAACCATATGAACCTTTTAAAAGTGGAAATTTATAATTTTTCCGTGTAGATGTTGTAACATTAAACCTTATTCTTCTCCCACAACTACACAACATCCTCCTCACATTGGAAGGCAACATCTCAATCTCACCTAGGATTTCTAAGATCACTCTCATTTGATCTTAGATTCAAGAATTATATATCCCATTATATCCCTCTCAGTAAAAATATGTTTTTTTAATTTCTCACTTTATATTATCATAATGGATTACATTTCCATGTGAGATCATATAACCTATTTTTAGGGTGTTTGTCTAGTTCTCTAATTTTTCTCATTTTAGCTTGAATAAAAGCTCAATAATATAATAATGAAGCTTATTTGTAATAAGGTAGGTGTTCTTCTTGTTTTTTCCTTTAAAGGTTTCTATTTATAAAATAAATCAATTGGATACATGTCAAACCTTCCACACATTTCTCCTAAAATAATAAATTCATTAAATGAAATGATTAAAACATAAACACGATCTTATTTAGACAACTTTACACGGTTGGAGGTTTTTGAACTAAAATTAGACCACCACTTTGGGTGTTTTCTATTATTTTCACTCACTATCCATTGCATGAAATTATCCCAAACACCCTTAAGTTATGTTAGGTTTGACTCTTCGAAAGAGTAATGATAAATTTAAACTAAAATGATTACAAAATGTTTTGGGAAAGTTATTGTCCTTATTATACATGAAAAAATGTAAGGATTAATGGTAGTTTTTTAAATAATAATTAATTAGACTTAGCACATATCTAGAATATGAAATGTAATTCTTGAATCCATTTCACTCATAAATTATATGAAAAATAGAATTATCAGAATTTTTTTGTTGGTGGGATAAACCTCCTTGGTCCTTTCAAATTTAATTAATGTTTGACTATTATGATGGACCTACATATTTTGTTAAATTCCATTTTATTATGGTATGTATATTCACTATACCCTCGCTACCAGGAATTAAAAAATAGAGCTATCATGGTGATTCATATTTTAGAATTTATAATTCTCGTGGTTTATATTTTAAATATAAAATTAGTGTTCCTGCTTATTATTTAAGCCTTGAGAAATAATTAAGTCCCAATATGAAATTCCATAGACTGGATCAATTAAATTATTGAAATCGGGGATTTTTTTATGATTAAGCAATGTTTGACATGATTCTCTAATAATTTATTTGAAATCATTGGACATGACATTCCTTATAATTTATTGAAATCCTCTTATATGACATTACACGTTATTTATTGAGATAATTAGAAATAAATATTCAAATTTAAGATATAGAAACTATTAGATGTGGTATTATTCATTTTTATTACATGTTATTTGACCAGGTTCTCCTTAAACTTTATTGAAATTATTGGACATGGTACTCTTTAACTTTTACTCAATTTATTGTACATGATGTTCCCTATTCCATTAGATATATGTTCATGTTGGTTCCCTTATTTATAATATGATGCTGTTATGATGTATAATCCAATATTGTTTCCTCAAGTTACCTATAGTATGTACTCATGATTGGTTGAAACTACTATAATTTAATTGAATGGGTTCATCCATAGGTTTACCATCGGACCCTTAGAGTTGGACTGCTTTATTGTTATGAGTTGGACCAACCCCAAAAGTTTAATGTTGCATTGGTTTCACCATGGGAACTATATGATTATTATGATTTTGTGAACATAACTATGTTCCATGGTTCCTTAAAAATTTTCTTAGTTTCTCTGAAACATCCTCATTAGGATGAACATGGTATAGTCAGTTTGTAATAAATGTTGAACCAGATTCCCAATTTGTTTTAATGTGTTAATTTTAATACTCTAATTTATTATTATACTTCTGCATTACTTCATTTTATATTTACATACTGGATTTTGTTGGACACCATTGGTGGGGGCCTGCTAAGTTTTACTCGCACATTATTTAGTCCATTATTGGGTAACTTTATAGATCTCATGGTTATAGGTTAGGACCATGGATTGTACCTCAATTTTGTTACTATTTATGAAATATGACTAGACTTGGATGTTGGGGTCGAGCATGTACTCGGGCTTCCTATAGGAGTTTGGTGTTTTTTCTATTTAAATCATTGATTATCAATTCATGTTATATGGGTTACCTACTTTTTGTTTACTACATTTTATTTATAGATTACAATGTTTATTCTTGTTTTTTTATTTGGTACTGTCTTAGTTATGATTTATTATTATACTCCACTACCTATTCAATTCATTTTTAATGCTTATGCTATATTTATTATAGATACATATGGTATATTATACCCATTATACAACCTTTATAAACCTACTTTTAGTCTGTATCTTCTGGAGTATGGAGAGGCATTCCTGATACATTGTCTCCAACTGGTCTAGTTACTGTTTATAGAGTGAACTAGGTCGGAACATGAAAATGTGCTATTATAGATTATTTCTCATGCTGCACTATTTTGGGGAGGTAGAAAGGAGAGTATAAATGTGTCATTACATGGTAAATAGCTCGAGTGTGGGAATGATCAACCCATATAGGGGGAAAATATCAAGTGTCACATGTAGGGATTGTTTCTCATATTGTTTTCAATTATAGATTAATATCATTTCACCATGAGTGAATGATGTATTTTCACTGGATACTAATTTATGAGATTTACCACATGGAGTTGTATTGTATTGGATGTCGTGTCTTCAATGATCATTATTAGGAATATAGGATTCACATTTCATTACCATTTTTTTGTATACCATGCATATGTTGTTATTTCCATGTCTATATGTATTCTTTGCTAATGTGGTACTTTTTGATATACATTTGGATTATTGTTGGTTATATAATGTGTTTACATCAACATAAATGTTTTTTCTTCATATATCTTGATAGTCAGTTTCTATATAATCTGTCTAGATTTAATTAAATAAATGAAATGTTTTTTAAAATTGTTAATGAATTGTCGTAAATATAATTTCTAATTTTATTGGTTTAAAAAAGTCAAATAAATTTTTATGTATTTCAGTTAATTTTTTTGTCAATTACAACTTCTAGAGGATAATACATTTATAACATGGGAATGGAAACCCATATAACTTAATCCATATGTGCTTCACTCGACGGTTGTATGAGATTTTTAGCATTGTATTGCTATAATATGAATTAGATGAGTGTGTTTTTAAATTTTAACTATAATAGGTTTCACTTAATTGGGATACCAATTGTTATTTATAGATCATTTAACCAAAATTGGTAATGGGTTCCCATTTAACTATACCTAGGTTGGCAAGGTGGGACCCTCATAGGATGCATTTATTTTTACATGTCATTATACTTAACTCCTTAAGGGTCTTCTAGATTTATATGGGATAGTCATTTAAATTGTCATAGACCACTTATATAGTGTTTTCTATAAATATATGGTGGAATCTTATTTCAGTCATCTCATTAAATTGATAGAAGACCTTTTATCTTCATTTAGATATTTTTTAATATGAGGCATCAGTTAGTTAAAATGTCAATTTAAACCTAAATAGTGTATCTGTATATATCATAGAATTTATATTTTCTTTATCCAATACTAGTTGTGAGAACCTATGTACAAATAATGGTTAAAAGGATATTATAAAGTAATTTTCATAAGATGTTATGAGATGTCCTCTAAATTGAGTGCCAATTATTGTTTGTCCCTTATAATAAGTACCTCGAATTGCATATATCCAGGACTTTTCTATATTTATAAATGATTTAAATTGAGGTAAAGGATTAAAAAACCTTTTAGTGCTGTTTATCTTGAAGAAAAATGATGTAGTGTTTTTTTATAACAATACTGATATATCTCAGTTGGATACTATTTTGTTATTTCTTGAACCTAAAGGTTAGGTGGGAGATCCTAGTGACCCTGTAGGTGTAAATCTAGTGAAAAAGTTGATTCTTTGAATAAATGATGGGTTATCCTACTATGGTGGAAACCTTAGAGGAATATGAAATGGTAAATTCTCGCATTATGTTTTCATATGAGAGGTTTCGTTCATTCACCATTTGAGACATGTAAGACTCATTGTTGATGAAACAACACCCTGGGTGTGTAGGTGGTTGTCTAGTTAGATGAAACATGAGGGGGTGTTACATATGAGAATACTCAATGTGTTTTATTTCTTATTCTTTTGGGTTGAAATTTGGTCCCTTCATGGAGAATTTACCTATGTGGATTCTCAAATAAGATGAGGTCCTGTTAGTTCAATTCTTAGCCAATGATGTTAGGTGTCCATGTTGAAATATTTTAACCCATGTGGGTAAATGATTATCAGAATAATTTCTTTTTAACTCATTGGGGAGTGTTTACATGAATATCATACATTGTGTAATAGAATCCCTTATGTGGGATATATTTCTCATTATATATACCTTAAGGCTATGTGTGTGAATTTAATAGACCCATTTTGAGACTTAATTGTTAGGTATATATGGGATACATATAGGTACATTTTTTTATCTCAGATTAGAGTGATTCTTTGGTTTGGTTTATCAAGTGAGGATTGTGAGAGGGGTTGGAATGGGTCAATGTTTTCCTTTAATCTAGTGATATTATTCTTGAGATCATTTAGAGATCGATTCATGGATGGTAATGGGGTTTTCTATATAGGCATGATTATCCTAGTGATTTTCTAGAAAGTTACTTGTGTGATTGTGAATCCATACTGAATGGGATGTTTAGGATTTTTTGTGTGTATCACCCTATTAATTGGTGGTTTGGGGGTTTACACTTTAATTCCTAAAATTATTTCCTGATATTGGTAGTCATTATATAAATCATGGAATGGGTTAGGTGCCCAATATTTAATAGTTCAAAGGGAGATCCTGACATGTTAAAAAATAACATTCCATGTAGCATGGCCATCTTTACCATGTTGATGGATGACTAACAAGAGTATGAGATAGGTTTTGAAATGGGTGGTACGAGAGTGTACACCCACTATTATTAGCATGATAGAAAATGTATTTGGTGGTGTTATTTTGGTCTATTTGAAATCATTATTTGATGAGAAACTCAATGTGAGTTAAGGAAAACCGGTTTCAATGAAGCGAAGTTTGAGGTAATGGTGACCTAGATATTTGGATAATTAAAGGAGCTGTGATGTCTATATATATCTTGGAAATGAATTGGGGACCTTGAGACAGTTGACTCCTAAGTAGAATTTGGCATGCATTGCTAGGAGATATAGTTTCAATGGATATTAACGGTAGGTATTTTCTAGTATTATGTTACTATGACTTAGAGAGATTCATATATTAATATTTATGGAAACATGGTGTACTCCTAGTTTATTGATGATCATGATAAATATCATGAAATTTTATCATGTACACTAAGATAACATCAACTTTAAATATAGATCTTTAAACATATTTTTCTAGTTTTAGGAATGGACTCCATAGGAGTTAAGCTCATGGAGAAATTTAAGGTAATGAATATATTGGAGAGTATAATTTTATATTTAGGGTTGTAATACTAATTATGAATAGAAATCCAAAACTTCCATGGGAACCATTCCTGAGAAGTGGGAACATTTGATGGGTGACATTTACCTTTGATGTTGTGAATGGGTAATGTTTTTCACCATGGAAGTTGTTATGTTCTGGGTAAGACATGACATGGGAAATAGATATCAAATTTTTTTTCATTACTATGGTGAAAGGTATGATCCTCAGGTGGGAGCTGGACATCGTTCACTGGTTGGAGACCCTCACGTAAGAAGGCTTATAGGGCCTTGAGACCATTTGTGTGAATGATATTTAGGACATCAAATTCATCTGGATGAATGGAATAATTTTTTGTTGGATTTCTTAGTATATTCTAGGTAGATAACAAAACATTGAATTGGGTGGTGTTCAAGTAGAGGAGTCTGACTCGAGATGGATTTTAACAATCCCAGGGTGTTGTATCGGGGATATACCAATAGTTACGTTATGTCATGGTGATGGTTATGAATTGTAAATGGATCGACTCAGAGAAGTCACTGAAAGTTAGGTATAGTCTAATGTGACCGTGCCTGGAATGATGTCATTATTCCCTGTGATAAATTCTTCAGAATATTCTTTTATTTATGTGTTATCTATATAAATTTTTATTTTCCAAAAATAGTTTCCAGGATTAAGTTCAAATATCTTTCTCTCGATTAGTTTGATGTAGTCAGTTTGGAATCACATCGGTCGTGTCGTTGGGAAGATACAGGTGCAATTTAAGGGCTAGATGAATAATTTCAATGAAAATATTTCATGAATAGGATACACCAGTCTTATTATAATTAAATCATTTAACTAAATTAAAAATGTTTCAGGAGTTGCAATATGACTCCACAGATGTTCTTTAGTATGAAATGTCAATAGTGGGAGAACCAAAATATTAAATTGGCCATTGGAGACTTGAACCAATGTTGGGGAGAACCATAGGTTGATAGATTAAATATATGATCACATGATCATGTATCGGGATAAACGGGATTAGGAAACCACTATCTTTATGTTTCAATAATGGTATTGAGAGTTGTCTATGGTTTTAGCGACATATGTACTATATGATTAAAGTGATTATTGGAAGCTAATAGGGAGTTAATTAATGAAATATGGCTATTTAATTGGAAATTCAGGACCCAAGTAGGTCATGTGATGTTTTTTATATCCATTGATACTTTTTAGTGATATTATGTTCTAAGGTGGGGAGGTTGTATGATTTCATGTTTTGGATAATGTTGAAAACATAAAAAGGATTTTGATTCCCCAATTATTGGATGATCCAAATCATAATGTTAACTTAATATTGTAATTAATAGAGTTTTAACTCTTGAACATTTAGTATTGGACAGGGTTCAAGGTATCATATGTGACTTCTGAGTGAAAATACAGTTCTAGAGATTTGTGAAAAAATACCAGTTTTTGTGATGGTAAGGGGAGTCACATGGTAATACCATTTTTAGTATTATACATGAACACAAAATATTTATCCCTATTGGGGTGTCAAAAAATTTGAAAAACTATTCATAAGAGGCTATATGTTCATGTGAAAATGGTGTTGGGTTGCAGTCGTGAAGTGCATGATATTTGTAGGGTTTTTTTAACTGTTTACCAAACCATGTGAGGGGGAAAGTATTTTGGTATAGTAGAACCCTCTAAGGTACACATGGTTTTCATAACAATGTTCCTAACCTTGTGACACCATGTTCCATTAGATAGTGGGTGCGCACTGTTGGTTCATGGTTTTCCAAACAGTGTGTCCAAACTGTGTTCCCCTTTAATTAGTGGGAATTTACCATTTTCCCATAAAGAATATAAAACATAAAAACTTATTTTTCTCATTTAAATATAGGGTATACACCTTTTATTGGAAGCCCTACTATCCTCCTCACCTAGGCTATAGTATATCTCAATCATTTGATTTCAAATTCATTCATTGTTTCTCTTTTTGAATCCCTCATGTAAGACTACAATTCCTCTTTATATCTTTCTTGTTTTCTCTTTTGGTATTAGATGATATTAATGTGATATATTTTTAGGTTATTTGAATATTTCTCTGATTTCCATAAGTTTATATTGAATTAAATTCTTCTAATGGATGAGTAGTGATTTTTGGTATAACATAGTTGGTCTACAAGTTTCCCCTTAAATTAAATCCATTTAAAAAATTCATCCATGTGCCACATGTCAGACCATCTGTGCATTGGTAATTAAATGATAGATACATTAAATTAAATTTTTATACCATAAAACTGATTTAATTTAGACTCTATTAAATGTTTAGAGGTTGGTGAACATAAATTAGGCAACCCTTTGGGTGTGTTCTATAGTGTTCCCTCATTTTCCATTGTATAAAATTAACTAAACAATATTTCGGAATCATTTTCGTGACTCTTCAAAAGATGATTGATCAATTAAACTAAATGGATTACTAAATGGTGCAGGTACATTATTTTACCTTCTAGATATGTATAAATTTAATGATTAATGGTAATTGATTAAATGGAAATGAATTACACATATCCAGTATCACAACTATTAAATATAAATATTGACTCAGTTTTACTCATAAGTGACATTATGAATAGGATGAACTGAATTTTTTTGTGGGTGGGATAAACCCCATTGGTTCTTGAACATTTACATTGTGTTTTTAATATAATCATATACTGAACTAAGAAGACAAAATAATTTTTTATTATGGTATGTATATTCACTTGGACTTATTTATCATGGTAATTGAATTAAAAAATTGAGTGATCTTGATAGTTTAAATTTTGGCATAGGTAAGGCACATGGCCTATGTTTAAATTTATAAATGTGACATTCCTTATTATTAGTTATTCTTTGAGTGATACTTTCATATTGATATATAATGGCATGTATTGGATTGTTAGGTATATTGAAATGAGTGAATTAATAATGATTAAGCAATGTTGGGAAAGAAGCTCATAATCATTTCATTGTAATAATTAGACACCATGTACCTCTTTATTTACTGAAATCATTGGATAGAGGTTCCACATAAGCTATTGAATCATTGAACCTAGCGTTCCATATTTAATATATAGAGACTATTGGAGATGAAATTCCTCATTGTTTATCGCAGGTTGTTAGACATAGTTTATGATAATTTTTACTAAAATTATTGGACATGGTGAACCTTAAGTTTTAATGAAATTTTGGGGCATTACATTCCACATTCATTTAGTTAGATGTTTTGGATGATGTCCATATTTATAATATCATACACTTATGAACTATAGTTCAATATTGTTACCTCAATTTACCTAGAGTGTGAAATCAATCTCGGTTGAGACTATTAGAATAGAACAGTAAGGGTTCATCCCTTATTTTACTCTCATAATAATATAGCCAAACTGCTTTATTATTATCAGTTAGTCCAACCTCGTATGGTCAATGATTCCTTTGTATCCCTTTGGGTCCTATTTTGTAATAATGATTTTTTGACCTTCACTATTCTTCCCATTTCCTTGATCAATTAATGGTCATCTATTTAGATACGTCTAGATTAGTGTAAATAAGATATATTACATCATTCCTCCTTGACGAACTCGATTCCAGCATGTTTTTCATTTATTTATTTAACTATACTACCTTATTATTATAAATTCACACTACTACATTTTATATTCCTTTGTTATATAACAATAAACATCATTTTTGGTGGCCTAAAGATCTTTTATCGGACCTTTTTATGTCCATAATTAGGTTACTAGGTGGATCAATTGGTTAGAGGATAGAACCTTGTATTGTTCCTCTTTTATATTACTCTTTATAGACGCAGAATCGGCATGGATCTGGGGACGATCATCTATTAAGGATTAATACAATAGTTGGTTCTTTTTTCATTTACTCATTTGTTTGTCTAGTCCTGTGTTATGCATTACTTTTTGTATGTTTCATTCATTATATATATATCATAGGATATTAATTTGTGGTTGGTTATTTATTTGGATATGTAATGGTTATCATTTATTATTATCTTCTTTACCAATTTTGTTCATTTTTTATGGTGCTGCTATGTTTTTACAGATCCATGTAGTATTGTATCCCCACTTTACCACCTTTAGACCCTTACTTCAAGTAATATGTTTCTAGAATAAGGGGAGGTGTACTTATGGCCTTGTCACCTAAAAGCCTGGTTACTATTTGTTGACTATACCAGGTCAGTGTGTGACATGAACCTATACTCAAATAATTGATAATGTGTGTGTAGATATATGTCATTTAATACTCTATGTATCATAGTTACTTATTGTATAGAATAAATGGATCATATTAAAATAAATTCATGCATACGATGTAACCATTGGACACTAGTATAGATATATATGTTTTTTATGAAGATCAGGAAAGATCCCACAATAGATTGAAAAGCATTGAATATTTTTTATAGGATACTATGTGCTTAAATTTATGAATTTTGGATTCATATTTTTTTTTCAAAACTAAAAACTAATTATTGGGACCAATTTGGTGTATTGAGTTGTATTTGTCGACAAATATGTCAATGGTGATCAATATTAAGAAGAATTTCTCCTCAATCCAAAGTTAACATAGAATCGAAAATTTAGACAATTGTTGCATGGATCATCATGTTCCAAGAACATGTATCAACAAGTGATACATTGATTACAAAATTGAAGTACCATGCTTTTAAGGATGATAAGGGATTCAGAATTGATAATTCAAAAAGAAAATGATGTAGAATAATGTTGAAGATGAGGCTTGGAAAACTAGGTGGCCATGCATCTTATTTGATGTTAACAATTAGGTTAACACCTTTTTATGGATTACATTAAAAAAGGTTCCAACCACAAGCTAGCTACCCAACCTCATCCCAAGGCACATACTTGATCAGAGAGCTTAACTGTACCCATGGGGAAGCAAAGTAGAGCGAGACTGATAGTGGAATAGTGGATGCAGAGCATGCACCACTATGCACGGTGGAATTTAGGCAAGGATTCAAAGGGTGGGCGCAGAGCGGGCTCGCATAAGACGGTTTGGGGTGGTACTGTAGGGAGGGGAGGAGAATTATGAGCTTAGGATGGAGAGAGTTGATAGTTAAACCACATTGTTTTTGTGTCTCTATTTCAATGGGGGATGATGATTTTAACGAAAAATATAATATCATATGTCCATATTATCCAATGCGCGATCTTGGATGCATACCTCATCCCACAACCTGCAGTCAAATCATCTCCATCCATGCCTGATTTGAGTTTATCCCACAGCTGTAGATCAACCACATCGTCATCTTCAACCTCCTAACCGTCAAACGGATCCTGATTCCACAGTTCACCAGAGCTAAGATCGAACCCACTCTTTGATCTTCGTACCATCAATAGAAATCTAATTCACTTCAATATAATCATATGGGCATCAAGAAATCATGAATGAAATAGAATTTTCATTCATGCAAAAAAATTGAGATGTTCAAACATGCCCGTAGCGAATGAAGTTTTGAGTCCACTTCATGGATTTTGGGTATTAGTGATTAAGAGTTTCATGCAATCTTAAATGAATGCACATGATGTTTTCATGATAAAGGAGAAGTTCACAGGCATAAAAAGGAAAAAAATAATAATCTAGACATATCTCATACTCGTGGTTTGAATATTCCAAAACAATGATCTTAATGGAATATATCAACTAATTTCACCGCAGAAATGATATGATCTCAACTTATAAAAATGGAACTAACGATCCAAGAAAATGATTCTAATCCAATTATTTTGAGAGATATTTTTCTAAATGATAGAGTCTACCTGATATTATAGTTTTTTAGGGGAAATCATACTCTATGAACCGTTCTAGGTTCAAGTGGAGTGAGCTGTGAAACACATTGGTTTTGTAAATTGATCGAGTTCGGCATACTTCTCTGGTTCGTGAATAAGAAGGTCCATGAACCACTATTGGTTCATTAAGAAAGAAACCGAGAACCACTCTTTGGTTTCACGAAGAAAGGTACGTCATACCATTCGAGTTTCAAGAAGAAAGGTACCACGTACCATTCAGGTCTAGTGAAGAGGAGAACTGTGTAGAACTTGGTACACAAATGAGGACCTCACTCTCAGTGTGCAGAAGTTCCACACATCTATTGCATGAGGAGGATCCATGAATGATCCTTGTTTTCAATGGATACTTTAACACTCTTTGTTTTAATAATAGTGTATATCACATGGATGATGCACATGAAAACCATGTGCATTATTTGAGACACCCAAGTGTTATAGAACCAGACAAACAAGTGCAACCATTTGAGTTTAAATAAGACCACATACTAATAAATATAAAGAAGTAAAGTGGATTGTGTGTGTGTCGAGAAAGGGAGAAGATGGTGATTTCATGAAGAAGAATTGTACATTAATGGATTCTCTCACAAGCTCTATTTGAAGAAACCCAATGTTTAGTGTGTGTGTGTGTGTGTAAAAAAAAATTAGTTTGCATACATGTGCATGATTTGTAACCCACATGTGAATAAGGAGTGAACGTTATAAGATTAAGTTGGATCACATACATATGTAAAAGTGATCAATTTAGTTGAACAAATATTAACTTCACCGAGATATATATATATATATATATATATAGAAGGAGAAGAAGTGGATAGTGTATGAACACCTATGGAGAAGAAAGAAGAAGTAGCTGGTTATGATGATTCCCAGTGAGCTGATATTCATTGTTTGATCAATCACAAAGGTACTTGTGGTTCTGGATGAAAAGAAGATGTTGTTTTTGTGTATTCTATAATTTCACAATAGGAAAATACTAAGTATAAAAGATAATAAATTCATGATTTTGATGCAGTTGGTGTCTCATGATGAACAGAGACAAAGACTTCTATGACAATCTATTAAAGACATCTTCAAGTCGATAAACTAAGTGAGACTTTATAACAGGTAGTAAGCCAGGGGGATTCAATGAAAATAATCTGAGGGATACATTGATGTATCTCTGAACCATTTTAATGGTCGTGAGTTTTGGACATAATGATTATTCCCAAACCTTTGTAATTCATATCTATTAAATATCATTGGAATTTGGTATGACTGGAAACTGTATCTGACACTTTCTGTTGGGGCACGCGTGCACGCACATCCGTCACGCCGAGGACGTGAGGCTTGTTGCCCTACATTCCCACTTTCCAAAGGCGGGAAGCATTCTCTCCTTATTCAGTGACGTCTTATCCTTGATCAAAACGGGATGATGGTATGTCGGTTCCTCCTTCTGTGGATTCCTCCTCGGAACTCATTACCTAGTCCGGGTCTCCCTCATAGATTTAATACATGTTCGTGAAACTCTTCCTGGTGCCATATCTTCATGGACACCAGTTAATTACGATGCATCCGTCGAGATGCTCCAAGGGGTCTGGTCGGGGTAGAAACCTTTGGTTAGGGGAGTGGTCTTGCAGAGGCATCATTGGCATGTCTTAACGCTGGGGGATTGGCATGTCTGTCTTTTGTCCCTTATTATAGGGATTATCGAGGGCGCGTAAGCCCAAGGCATCCTACATTGAAAATGGGGAATTGTATGCCATAGGCATGTATATGAGGTTTTCCTCAGATTCCCATATTTAACACATGGTATGCTGCGAGTTTAACGTCCAGCGGAGACAAATCAGACTGATCAGAATACTGAGAGTGGATCAGATAAAAGAACCCCCTAGAGGTAATGCCGATATTGGGGCTGATAAGTGGGTGGCTTCCTGAATGATATGAAGTTGAATGAGGTGGCATGATCCCATCGGGATGTGGCGGCCCGGGTAAGAGTCCAGATGGGTAGTGAAGTGATTGGTCTTGAACCTCATGGTGGCTTTCTACGTATCCCCGTGGCAGAGAATCAAAGTCCACATAGTTTGGGATGGAATGAGGATTACACTCTGTGGTGGCCCACAATGATGGATGGATGGGGCTTACACTCTATGGTGGCCCACAATGATGGATGGATGGGGCTTACACTCTGAGGTGGCCCACAATGGTGGATGGATGGATGTGGCTTACACTCTGAGGCGGCCCACAATGATGGATCAAATGGGGCTTACACTCTGAGGTGGCCCACAATGGTGGATGCATGGGGATTACACTCTGAGTCGTCCCACAATGGTGGATGGATGGATGGGGATTACACTATGAGGCTTCCCACAATGATGGATGGATGGGGCTTACACTCTGAGGTGGCCCACAATGGTGGATGGATGGGGCTAACACTCTGAGTGGCCCACAATGATGGATGGATGGGGCTTACACTCTGAGGCGGCCCACAATGGCGGATGGATGGATGGGGCATACACTCTGAGGCGGCCCACAATGATGGATGGATGGGGATTAAACTCTGAGGCGGCCCACAATGTTGGATGGATGGGGATTACACTCTGAGGTGGCCCACAATAGTGGATGGATGGGGCTTACAATCTGACGTTTCCCACAATGATGGATGGAATGGGGCTTACACTATAAGGCAGCCCACAATGGTGCTGAACAGATGTGAAGATGTCAGAATGACCGGGTGGTGGGCTTGAACCTTGTGGAGGCTTCCTACGTATCCCTGTGGAAGGGAATCAAAGTCCACGTAGTTCGAGTGGTGTCGGTGAACCGACGTGAAAATCGATCGGGGGTCTGATGGGTATTGGGCTTGAACCTCAGGGAGGCTTCCTACGTACCATGCCTTGACATGGATCAAAGTCCTCGTAGTTCGAGTGTACAGTTTAATGTCATGTGGGATGGGGGTTGGTGTCATAGTTGATGCTTACTCCAAGCCCAAGTGAGTCATGCTCGGTGTGAGAAATAAGAGGTAGTAGAGACTGGAGGATCACGTCGTGAAGGGTGCGTCTGTGGGAAGCGAAGAGGGGCTTACGAGTTGGGCAGCCCATGGTGCTGGGACTTACTCTAGGATGGAGGCCCAAGGGCGACAAAGAGCAGAGGGAGTGGGGAAATACAAAGGTACATGGGTGTTACCTCCTGCAAGAAAGGCTAGGGGCTTACACCAAGGAGGACGCCCTTCCCCCGCAGACAAATGCCACTCCCAGAAGAAGGATATCATCCCCTGTAGAGAACAGGGCATCGTGGAGAATTTCCATGGTGGGGGCACCCCACGTGAGAGGCACAGGGTGATGTCACAGTTTAACATAATTTGTCGAGGATGAGGGGACTTGGCCGTTTAACATCCTACAGCTCGGACGAGGTGGGTTTACTCTGTACCCCTAAGACTTACATAACTGGTGCCCTCTGCCCCTTGTCGAAGGTAAGGCATCGGAAAGGCCGTACTGAGGGGGTGTGGTGGAGTGGTAATGGTGAATGGGGCTTATGCAAGGAAGCTGCCTAGGTACCACTAAGGAGTGGAAACGATGGATGTGTCTTACGTGTGGAAGCAGCCCATAATTTCTTCCTCATGTGTGGCCATGAGGGCATCCCAACTCACTGGTGGGTTGAGGTATATGATTTAGGCCTACACCTATGTGCTAGTGCATAAGTGGGATAATGCCAAGGGCGTTGGAATCGGCCCGAACAAAGGGAGATGAAAAGTGTGAATCACATGCCCGGCATTCGGAATGCAATGAGAGAGGCGTGGGGAATGAGGATAACTATTAACCATGTTCGAAACATAGTATCCATATTGCATTATACTAAAATGGGTACAAACAAATGAGGGGTGACTTCTAACCATGTTCGAACCACAGGACCTGACTCAAAGTGTTGCCCAAAGTCTTCTGGGGCGTTGGCCCAGGACGTTAGGTGAGCCGATGCGGCATGGGACCAGGCTATTAGGGGGTCAATTCAGACATGGAAGAGGATGCAGATCTGAATGAAGGACACGAAAAGCATGAGGTGGAATGATGGAATGTTTGAACGGATTCCAACACTCTTGATATTACGCCACTGTAATCATGGCATTAGGCATCTTATGCTTGGGCATAAGGCATCTCTTATTCGGAACAAGAGGCATCCTATTATTGAATGATAGGGATTACTACAGTTTAAAGTCATGTAGATAGGACTAGTGGCATATCATTCTTTGAGGATAATGTATATCTTGTTAGAAGTAAGAGGCATCTATAGGGTGTACGCCAACTCATGACATAGGAAACCAACCAAGAGGAATACGTCAACTCAAGGTGTTTCATTGTGTGCGGAAAAGTATCCCAAATCATGTTAATCCATAGGTGGAAGGTGGGTGCGCATTAGGGCCCAATGGAAAATCTTGACATCCCGACCCAAAAAGTTCACGGTGTGACTCTCCATTTTTCATGGGGGTGAGTGATGGTAGCGTAGGGACCGGGCCGTGATCAGAGCCGGACACTGACCCCGAGGGGGGGTGCGGGGGCTGCGCCCCCGCGGCATAGACCAGCGGGTGCATGCCTATATACTGCTGCGCATAATAGAAGTGACACAACGGATAGTCTACACGCAATAATGAAGGTATGTAGGTGATAGGGCAGGCCTGCGCGCAATAAGGGAGGCATGCACGCAATAAGGAAGTCATGCGCGCAATTGAGGCTCCTGCGCGGAAAACACCGGGCCGGCGCGAAATCGGGGAGATTTGGCACGGAACTGAATCTGAGGCTTTTGTGCGCAACTCAAAGGGACTTCACACAATTGAAGGGGCGTGCGCGCAAAGGGTTTGCATGCAATGGAAGGGTCTTACACGAAAACAAAGGGGATTACGCGCAATTGGTCGGCCTATGTGCAAAGGAAAGAATTGCGTGCGAGGGGAGGACACAAAAGGGGTTGCAGTTTAGTCTAAGCCATGGGGATCCCGTGCGAAGGCGCATCCCGGGGCGACTTGGCATGAAAAAGAACCATACCTGAAGGCCATATTGCGAGTGTGCGAAATGGAAATTTCATGCATGAGAGACAGTTCGAATTTTTCAGCCTCGAAACGGAAGGGCTCTCCATCTATTTATAGGAATCGAGTGGCGTGGAATTCATGGTGGCAACCAAAACTTGCATGCCAGAGACGGCGGCACGGAATGTTAACTGCGCGAGGCATGTGCATGAAAGTATTTCGCGCCTACGCTAGGGACCCTTTGTAAATCCCAAACCCTTTCTGCGCGACCCTAATTTTCCGCGCGCATACCCCTTTTTCCGTGCAATAATTTCAGGCCCTCCGGACCAGGCCTCTGGGTCCGAATATGACTTCTCTTTTTCATTTCAAAACTTCCTTCAGTAATTACGGACTTTTCGGAATCTACATAAACCTATAGGTGTATGCTCCTTGGACATAAAACATTGTGGTGAACCATGTAAAAGTATTGTGTTTTCCTTCTCGATGTGAATGTTTTAGTTACTACATATATCCATCATATAAAGTTAAATTATTTCCAAACAATGTGGTAACAAGAACCATTAGTTTAAAGACAAAAAGGTGACACCGGGATTCAACCCCCCCCCCCCCCCCTCAGTGTAGTACGGGCCCATCAATCTGTATTAGAGAGAGGGTTTATGTATGTTGGATACTCTATACTCATTCTATTCAGAAGTGGATTTGAGTTTTCTTTCCTAATGGAAACAATGAAATGCATTTTTGATCACGGTTAAATCACCATTGAGAAGAAGTATATATCCAGCAAGATCTTGATGAATAGAAAAAATAAAGATAAGTAGCAGTTGAATAAGTTCCTCATGTCCAAAGAAGATGCAATGTCTTGTTCTCCATGCCCTTCCAATAATGAAGAAATATCAGTCCAGGAATGTAATGAGCAAGTGGATCAGGTTTCTACCATAGGAAAGGAAGAAACTTCAATCTCATTTTCAAGTGATTCAGAGAAATTATAAAACTATGTTCATGATATTCCTGAAGAAAGATTTGTTTTTTTGTAGAATATTTCATTGTGTGCATGTTGAGATCACCCAACTAGAAATAGAACCTAATAATTTTGAAAAGGGTTTGGAATAAAAAATTCACGAATGTTAAAATCTCTCTAGACGGATTGAATATTTTGAAGAGAAATAGGGATTCAATAAGACTATGTAAGAAAAGATCAATGCATTTAAATATGAGCGGAAAAAGATCACTAAATTCAAATTTCAAAATATGGAAAAGCTCCCAAGAAGAACAAAGATTGTGACTCTTTATTACAAAGAAAAATTAAGATGCATTAAGATAGGGTTGAAATATATAAAAATAATTGTGATGATAATATCATCATGATTGAAGATAAGAAGATCATACTAAATATGGAATGTCTAAAATTTGAAGCCCAATTGACCAATCTTGAGATGACACGCATTGATCCATCACAACAGAAGGAAACAGTTTCTACTGGTATTCAATTCTCAGTAAGTAATTATACTATCAAAATACCTCCAACATGTGATAATAAGATCATTACTTCACTCATTGATCTATCACATGTAGCTGGGAAAGTAATGGTACCATCCCTGAAAACGTGTACTATTGTTTCTAAATATGTATCTACAAAAAGTGTACGTTGAATGAATAATTCTAAGTAAGAATTGATGAGTAAAGGTGATGACTAGAAACCTATCACCATGACTATGGTGGATAGGAAGAAGAAGTTGTATGATGGTGCTCCAGATAGATCACAACACATTAAGAATAAGGCCAAACAACCTTATACAGAAGATATCAAGAAGACAAGATTTGTGGGTCAATATTAGTGTTGCAACATATTCAGGAATTGTGCACTATATTGTTGGTACAATAACATTAATTAAAAATCATAGAGAAATCCTCTGTCAAAAGGGAGTAATCCATAGAAGAATAAGAAATATCAACAGATCTAGAATCATCTACATACAGTAAACAGATTTGGAATGATACACAACAGCTGTGATGTATGCAATGGGTGTGGTCACAAGAATGGAGCATCCTTATCTTTACATCTATCCAGAGCTAATAATAATGGAAGACCAAAAAACCTATCTAAGAAAGAAGAATCCAACTTGGGAATAAATAATAAGAATATTTCAAAAGAAATTATCCCAAGAAGACTTCAAGAAGGAAAGGTGAGAAGTCATTGGATTTAAAATCCATGAATTCGAAGAGTGGTACATCCAAAAGAACACCTAAGAAGGATGAAACTCTAAATAAGCCATGAGTAAAATCCAAACATACTTCCATAGTTCCAAAATACATATTTGTTATCTGGAATGAAGATTTACAAAGAATGAGAATGAAAGATGAAGCGTAGTCCAAGGCTAGTGAAATTGGAAATAAGATTATTCCACATGAAGATAGTGAAGCCCTATGTGTGAGGTGCAACAAGGCTGGTCACACTATTATGAATTTCATTGAATTTATTTCATCTTAAGAATAATTCCTCAAGTATATGAATGTTACACAAGGATATTCTGGTTCTTTGAAATCTATTGAAGAAAAAATATTCACACACAAAGAGATGGAAGAAATATTGAGATCCATACAACCATAGTCATAATTGATGATCAAATGTGAAAGTGTGAGGAGTGGAAAAATGGAGCATCTTTGTAGAGAAAACGGTCTCATCATTTCTGCAAACATTGAAGAATCAAGGATGATCCACCTTATTATCTTAAATATTTTTGTATTATATTTTTCTTACCATAAAGGGAATTTAAGGATAAGTATTATCTCTAGAGGATAACCCAAGAATCACTGGTGAGAAGTGTTCCCTTGAGATTGAGACACATGAAGAAGCTTCCAATGTTATTATTTCAACGTTTGTCAAGTTCAGTTGGTATAAAATTCAATTACTCCGAATATTGTTTGAAGGCCATGTTATTTGAAAAGGAGTTTCTGGTTGATAATATCATATCATAATTATTATCCTCATCCTAGAATGAATGTGGAATAGACTTGAATAAAATTACATGAGTTCTCATCTCATGAGGTATCATGATCAGTGGATAATGGATAATATTGTTTTCTAAATCATATCCTCTTATTTTCTACACCGAGAATTTTTCATGTAGACTTAGATTGAAATGATTGATGGCACAATGCTAAAGTATGGACTAATACCCTCTTTACCAAGAACACGGTATTTATTGTCTATAAGGTGGAATGAAAGTAAAATTACAGGCAGTGAGAAAGGAAAGTAATCGGATTGAGAAGAATCTCATTTTGATATTGACACATTCAATTGAAAGCAAATTAAGAGGTATTAACAACAAAATAAAAAGGGGGAGATTTTTGGGACCACTTTGGTGTGTTGATTTTTATTTGTTGTCAAATATGTCAATGCTTATCAATATTAATAAGGAGCTCTCCTCAGTACAATATTAATGGATAACAGAAAAATCAGACAATTGTTGCGCAGATCTTAAAGTTAAAAGAACTTGTATCAAAAACTGATACATTGTTCACAACATTGAAGTAGCTTTCATTTAATGAGGATTAATGGTATTTGGAATCGATAATATAAAAATAAAAGGAGGAAGAAGATGGTTGGAGAATACGCTTGTCATACTAGGAGTCCATGCATCTTATTTGATGTTAAATTTTGTGTTATCACTTTTTTCTGGATTACATTAAAAAAGTGGCCATCCAACAAGATATCTACCCAGACCCAACCTATGGCACATGTGGGACCACAGGGGTTCACCATGCCCATGGGGAAGCCATGAAGAGCTAGCTTGAGACCTACATAGTGGATACAAAGTACGAGCCACTGTGTAGGGTGGAAAATAGGCAAGGATTCATAGGGTAGGTGTAGAGCACACCCACATAACATTGTACGGGGACGTACCATGGAGAGGGGGGGAGAATTATGCGCTAATTATGGAGTGAGTTGATAGTTAAACCATCGTGTTTTCAAATCTCCATTTCGATGTGGGATGAAGATTTTAATTAACAAATTAATCTCATTTTTGCATCTAATGTTGCACTTGATCATGGTCGCACGCCTCATCCCATAACCTACAATCTAATCGTCACCATACATTAATGATTTGAGTCAATCCCATGATCGTAGATCAACCATGTCGGAATCCTCAACCTATGAACCCATGAATGGCTCTCGATGGCACAGTTTTCCAGAGCTACGATCGAACCCCCTTCTTTGAGCTTCAGACCATCACGGGAAATACAATTCACGTCATTACACTTATATGGGTGTCATTAAATCATTTATGCAAAAAAATAGAGATTTTAAAATGTGGATGAAGAAAATGATGTTTTGAGGCCACATCATGGAGCTCGAGTATTATTGATCAAGAGTTTCATGGGATCTTCAATTCCTGAACATGATGTTTTAACGTGAAAGGAGGAGGTCATGCGTATAAAAAACAAAAAACCAATAATATTGTTGTCTCTCATACCCATGCGTTGATGATTTTAATACCGTGATAATCATGGCATATCTTGAGGAATTTTAATGCAAAAAATATTTGATCTGGGCTTCTTTATAGAGAAACACTGATCCGAGAAAATGCTGTTACTCCCAAGATTTCGAGATCTCATGTTCTAGGAAATATACTTTCCCCGATCTTCTAGTTCGTGAGGAGAAAGCAGGTTATGCAAACCATTATAGGTTCGTGAATAGTGATCTGCGAACCTTTTTGGTTCCGTGAAGTAAAGGTGTTACACGTACTGCTCGGGTTCACGAAGAAGAAGACCCATAAACCACTCTTGGTTTGCGAATCAACAAACCTCAAACCAGTCTCTAGTTTCATGAAGAATGGTATCAAGTACCATTCGGGTTTCATGAAGAAAGGTAACGTGTACCATTCTGGGGCTGAATTAGGGGGATGAGTTTTTTTTATTTAAATGGGTCTATGTTTAGTATATTTAGGAATATGGGTTTGTTGAGCGCCACTTCAAGTGGCGCTCAACAATTCGGGTGGCTAGCGCCACTTCAAGTGGCGCTTTTCCACCTTTTTTATTTTTTTTATGGTTTTGTTTTCTTTTTTTGTTGTTTTAATTTTTTTTCCACCACATCTCTTTTTAATAAATAATTTCAAAATAAATAAATAAAATTTTAAAAATAATCTTATAAATATGTATTTAAAAATGATAAATTAATTATTATTATATTTATAATTATATAATAATGAAATTATATTTATGTATATATATAATTATATGTGTGTGTATAAATATAATTATGTATATATATAATTAAAAATAAATATTTATAAATATAAATCTATTTATATATATTTTTTAAATAAAATATATATTTGTAATTATATAATTATAAACTAATATTTATATATAAATATTTATAATTATATGAATATGAATATATTTAAAATAAATAATTATGAAAATATTGTTACATATATATTTAAAATTTATTTATAAATATATTTAATATTCATATATAAATATATATATATATATGTATGTATGTGTGTGTGTGGAAAATTATATTTATAATTATATTTAGAATTATATTGTAATTATAGTTATACTTGTATATTTATAATTATATATTTGTACATATATATATTTACATAGTTATAAGTAATTATTTATAAAAAAATTGAAATATTGTTAAACATATAGTCTTTCAATACCACCTACTTGAAACTTACAAATGTTTCAAGTATGTGACTTTGAAAGCCTATAAAATATAATCTAAATGACCAATATGAATGAAACTTAAAACATGTATTAAAAATATACTAAATAGATGAAAATAAAAAAATTACGTAAAAAATGTCGATAGAAAATATTTGATAGGCTTTCAAAACCACCTAGTTGTAACTTAAAAATTTTTCCACTATGTGACTTTGAACGCTATAAAAGATAATCTATATGACCAATATGAATGAAACTTAAAACATTGATTAAAAATATATAAATAGATGGGAAAAAAACATAAAAAATGTCGACAAAAAATATTTTATAGGCTTTCAAAACCACCTAGTTGAAACTTAAAAATGTTTCAACTATGTGACTTTGAACGTCTATAAAACATAATCCATATGACCAGTATGAATGAAACTTAAAACATGGATTAAAAATATACTAAATAGATGAAAATAAAAAAAACTACGTAAAAAATGTCGACAGAAAATATTTTATAGGCTTTCAAAACCACCTAGTTGTAACTTAAAAATGTTTCAACTATGTGACTTTGAACGTCTATAAAACATAATCCATATGACCAGTATGAATGAAACATAAAACATGGATTAAAAATATACTAAATAGATGAAAATAAAAAAATTACGTAAAAAATGTCGACAGAAAATATTTTATAGGCTTTCAAAACCACCTAGTTGTAACTTAAAAATGTTTCAACTATGTGACTTTGAACGTCTATAAAACATAATACATATGACCAGTATGAATGAAACTTAAAACATGGATTAAACATATATTAAATAGATGAAAATAAAAAAATTACGTAAAAAATGTTGATAGAAAATATTTTATAGGCTTTCAAAACCACCTAGTTGTAACTTAAAAATGTTTCAACTATGTGACTTTGAACGTCTATAAAACATTATTATTTGATATACAATAATTAATTAGTTATTAATATAATTATTCATTATTATTTGTCATTATAATTATTAATTATTAATGGTTAAGTCGCTGTGACAAATTTTGTTTATATTGTACCTGTACTTTATAATTTAATAGTTAATTGAAATAAGTTTGTATTTAATATATTTTTGATTTTCTTGTTATTTGACTTAAAAAACAATTACTTATCATAGTGAATAATTTTTTTAATATATACAACATTACATCCAAAAACATCAACGATGATGCCCCCCGGTACCACAACGCGGTGTCTGAATGTCACGTCCTCTCCGCATCCGACGTCCATGTCGCTCCGGTGTCCTCTCTGCAGGTTCCTCCTCTTCCAGTGCTTCTGGTGCCTCCCCATGATGCTGTGTAGAGGACTGACCAAAATCATGTGAGGATGCCCCAAAATCATGTGAGGATGCCCCAAAATCATATGGGGTGACATATGGCTCTGAAGCTCCTATAAATGGTAGAAATGGGGTACTGAAGAAGGTCTCGTTGGGAGGAGGGGGGCCGCTATAAGTTGTGTGACTGCACCTAGATCGAAGTCCATAGTAGTCTGCGGAGACGCCATATGCAGTATATAAGTGTCTCCCTGCTGTGCAAAATCATCAGTCGGCTGGGTGAGATCGTCTCTCTGTGGTGTGACGACATCTGCAGGAGCCGCTCTCGGATGTCGATGTCGTCGCCTCTGCCCCTCCGGATGTGCTCGTCTCTGTCGTCCAGCTGGTGGCAGCGGTGGTGGTGCATCCTCCTCAGCAGGCATAACAGGGACATCATCATCCTCAGGTGCTTCTACCTGAAGATATGGATCAGGATATATCTGTGGCTCCTCATCAAAAAAACTGTCACGTATCAACCGGAGATGATCCAATAGAGCCACCACATCCCGATGAACTACCTCCCGTAGAATATATGCATGCTCCTGAGGCTGTGTGGAATGTGCAAGCTAACCAATGGCATCTTCCTGCAAATGAAATAACAATCAAATTAATATCAAAAATTAGTTAAACAAAATTAATAAATCTTAGTAACCATACCAATCGCTGAATGCCAATCCCCTGATGTGTAAGGTGCATGATGGTGTGCCATCGATACCAGTGTGCATAATCCCCCTGATCAGATAAATCAGAGTGTGATGTGATATATCCCTGTGGAAAGATACTGAATCGGGAACGCCTGTCCCAAAGCTGGATATAAGATGCATGATGTCGTCGCCAGTCTGTCGTTTGTCTACCTATAAGCACAATCGAATGTAACTCGGTAGTCTGTCATGGTGCCAAGGGGATATGTTTTATAAAACCTAACTGGCGCATGACCCAGTCTGGCTGGTGCCACTCAATGATGTGAAAGTGAATGAGTGGCACCACTGCAGCACGATCTCCAGCCAAAGCTGTGCAGTATAGTGGAAGTGATGCGTAGACATAACCTGTATAAGGAGTCCATGAAACCTGAAATGTAAACTCAAAAAATAAGTCATATTGTAGCATGAAAATGTTACTGAGATTATATTGAAATAAATTAAAATAGTGATAACAAAACAAATTTTCCTACAAAAAAGTATTGTTTAACTTACATCAGCTGGCACTATAGCATCGAATATCTGTCGGAAGCTATTCACACTATGTCTCAGAGTATGTGCAAACTTCTGAGACTGACTCCACATGGTGAAAAAAGAGTAACCTATGGTAAGTTTATAAAAAACAATAACAAAAGTACTAAATAACCGAAAGTAATGAAGTAGACATACCATCGTCCCCAAGGACAGTCCTGAAGTAACTCCGGTGCAAGCGGTGTGACAACTCGAGGAGCGATGCGTGGAAAACACTCCCAGTCCCACATCTGTACTAACACCATGCAACCTAAAATCTGATGTGAATCGGCCTGAAAACTGGGGCAGAGAGATCTGTACAGATGTGCTAATACAGCGGATCCCCAACTGTATGTAGCAGTCTGATCCAGATCCTCAAGTAATGGGAGGTACATCATGTGTACCAAAGCGGTGGAGTAGTCGACGCACAACATGCCTCCGAGCAACCGCAAAATGTATGCACATGTGTGCTGAAGAAGCGTCTCCTCGTCTACATCATCAGGAATGACGTCGAAATGATGATCAAGCCACCTCATTCACAAGCGCGAATCCTGGAGGACACCCCGTGCACCGATGGCATCAATGCCTAGCAGCCTCTGTATGACTGCAACCTAATCGCCAGTACTGGACCCCGTAACTGCATCTCCATGGATAGGTAACCCCAGAATGTAGGCGACGTCCTCTAATGTAATAGTTATCTCCCCCTCTGGGAGATGAAATGTGTGTGTCTCTGGCAGCCATCTCTCAACCAACGCAGCTATCAAATGATGGTCGATGGTCTTGAAGTCACACATAGCGACTCCATAAAATCCTGCACATCTAAGGTATGGACAAATAGCTGCCGGCGGTACCTCATGATGGAAACGGTGCATTCTCCGAACATAAAGATGTCTAACAGGCCGTCACGCCAACACATCGCGCGACACGTGCGTCTCCTGGCCAGATAAAAGTGGATGCTCCATCTGAATGTGCAAACAATAAAACATTAATTTCATGTAAGTTATGACTTTTATCATGTAAGATATGAAATTTATCCTATAATTTTGAAAGAAGCATAAACACATTGGGTTAGTTGTTGTCTCCCGTGTTGGGGTGTTGGGGTGAAGACGTTCAGAGTTTCCTCGTTTTTGTTTTGTAGTCACTGTAAGTTCATCTTTCATTATAAAAAATTGATGAAATTTTCATTTAATAGTTCAAATGGTTTTGTTTTCTTATACAGGTACATTCCTTTTTTTGAGTTGGTGTTGTTTGTTTAAAGCTACTCATGTAATGTTGATCGTTCAACAAAAAATGTCATGTGAAATCGTGGTACATTTTCCAAAAATTACCCTATTTACAAGTAAAACAAATATGATTAAAAATGGTGAAATGATAAAAATAATTACATGTACAAGGTTTTACAGTAACTGATAGAGTACATGATTCATTTTAACCATTAGATGATTGCCCTATGTGTCTAGGGCAATGTGTCTTCGTATGACCTTCCTGTCGGCATATGCTGCACCGTCGTCTAGCTGGATGTTCACTAGGCCAATCCATCTCATTCCGAATATGAGTCGACTTTGGCCTCCCTTTAGGTCGAAGTCTATTGTTGTTTGGTAGAAGCGTTGGTGTGTCATCAGGCAGCTAAAAATTCTGATATTCCCCGATTGGCATCCATGGAGTACTGTAGTAGGAGTTGATGCTCTCGAGTCGATAAGCCGGATCAACGAACTGCTCCCAAGATACGTGTACGTAAGCACATGCAGCAATCACATGGCCTCATGGATATCTCAGTGCCTGAAAGTTTCCACAATCACAGTAACGCTTCTTCAATAAAACAACTCGCACACGACCATTGCAACATGCCACAACATCATCAGGCTCAGCGACCTCAAATCGTTGCTCTGGACGATTAAATGCAGTTACATGGTAAGTTGCGGCCTCCTGAAGAACTGTATCTAGCTCACGTTGGAAATGGTGTCCATAGTGCATTCCTCTTTTCAAGCCCTCTTCAGCTTTCTTTCCTCGTTCCAGAAAGTACTTTACACTACGATAGAATGTCTCTTGTACCATCCCTGAAATTTAGATTTACGACATCATACAAATATTATATTATAATAGTAGCTCTTCTGAGTAACATATATTCAAATATTCATATTTACCTATGATAGGAAGTTTTCTAACTCCCTTGAAAACTCCATTTATACATTCTACGATGTTGGTCGTCATATGACCATATCTCCTCCCATCATCATATGCCAACGACCATTTCTGCTTTGGAATTTACATCATGTAATCATACACTTCTGGATTCACTCTGTCGATATCTTGAAGTCGCTCCTCCATCCTTTGTTGTTGAGGCTCATATGCTATCATACAAGCTGTCATCAGAATAGTTATGAAAATAATGAAGGACCCCGGGACACCCTGAGAGGGGAGGGGTGAATCAGGTTGACCAAGTTTTTCTTTTAATGTGATGAATCTTGTTCCCACATTGGCAGGAACTTGTTGAACCTGTATGATGATTATGATCAGAAAGCAAACATTCACATGCACAGAGAAGACACAGCCCTTTTTACTTGGTTCACCACTAAGGGCTACGTCCAAGGAGCATACGCTGACAGGTTATCGGTCGTACCAAAATCCACTATGCTTCATTAGCGGTAGATTACAAAAGTTCGGGTATAGTTACTCTGTCCCAGGCTCACTGCCTTTACAAAGTTTCAGGGATAGCCCACTGCTCCCCTTGGGTCACTCCCGTTGACTCCCCCTGGCTCACTGCCGTTGGTGAAGTCCCACTCAGTTTATAGACGTGAAGGTCTCTTCATCATTTGCATAAGAATGCATCCTTTGTTGTATGTAGATGCTCTATTGAAGTTAGATTCTCACCAGAAGCAGAATATCACTTTTCCTCGAATGTATCGGGTAGTCTCCTGGCTTTCGTGCAGCTCCAAATAGGCCGGTGGGTTTCAGCAAAACCAGGCGCGCTTCTCCCAGACAGTCGCGCAAGTCCCACTACGGCGCGCAAGTCCAAACTGGCGCGCAAGTGTCATCAACGCACCTGCGCGACTCTTCCTTCCCCAACTACAAAATTGCGCGGTCCACTTCGTTTCTCTTCCAAACCGCCTTGGGCGCACAGCCAACAACCGGCGCGCAAGCTCTACTTGCACGACAAAACTACCACCTGCGAGGCTCAACCACCTGCGTGACGAGAGCTCGAACAATCTCGAAGTCTTAAGCTCCGTGAGAAATGAGAAGGGGTGGTCCAGTATTTATAGGCAAACTAAACCCCCTGCGCAGCGGCGCGCAAGTCCCTCGATGGCGCGCAAGTCTTGTCTCCAGAAACTCTGTCGCGCAACTCACTTGCGTGACCCAACCAATACTTGCGCGACCTTCTTTCCTTAGCCAAATTTTGATGTTCTGATCCTGAAAAACATATGGCGTGCAAGTCTTTTATCCTCCAAGAGCACGGCGCGCAAGTACCTTTTCCAAAAACACTTTACTTTATTGGCTGATTTTTAGGCCCAAAAATTTGGCAAACACTGGGAAACAGCGCCACCTTCACTACTGTTTTCTGCTTGAACGGTATGATCGCTTTGTTGGTACACATCCTGAACTTCCACTGAGGATTGACAACAAACACAAACCATATGCCAAATCATGCTTTGAAGACCATGGTTCCAACAATCTCCCCCTTTGGGTTTGTTGGCAATCAGAATAAATTCAATAGATCTCCAACCATGAGCAAATCCAAAACGCAAGAATCAACTCAGCCAACACTCTAAGTCTACGTGAGCAATGCTCGGTGTAGAAAACAAGAGAGGAAGCTTGAATTAGGTTCCAGTGTTTTTTAATTCTCCATGACGCCTGATGTTATCCTTATTAAACTTCTCATCACAATCTTACACTTCTCATCACAGAAGAATTTCTTTCCTTGAATTTCTTGCCTTGAATTTATTCCTTTCTCCCCCATTGACAATAAAACCAAAGACCGATAAGTTTTTTCAACGTTCAGCTCAAGCCATACTCCCCCTGGATAGTATCTCCCCCATAAACCTGCATCACAGCCATAAGCAGATAAAAACAGTTAAAACAAATGGGGAGAGGGGATTTCCGGAGCCTCCTTATGTAGTAGGAGGTGGTTGAACACCGAGGTTCAACCGATGCTTCTCAAACACAGCCCTCGACAATGGATTGGTCAGAATATCAGCCACTTGCTCTTTAGTTCCAACATGATCCATTCTAATCATGCCTTGTTCAACCTTTTCTTTGATAAAATGATACCGTATTTCAATATGTTTTGTACGAGAATGCTGAACTGGATTCTTCGTAAGATCAATTGCGCATTTGTTATCACAGTAAATCACCATTGGTTGCTGCACCTTATCACCAATATTTGTTAGTTGCTGCTTCATCCAAAGCAGTTGAGTGCATGCCTTTGTGGCGGAGATATACTCAGCTTCAGCAGTACTAAGAGAAGTACTTTCTTGTTTCTTGCTCAACCATCCAACACAATTTTGCCCAATATAGAAAGCTCCACCACTAGTGGACTTTCTGTCTACTACATCACCAGCCCAGTCAGCATTAGAAAATGCTGATAATTCATTGTCCCTGCCTGCAGCAAAAAATAACCCGAAGTTATGTGTACCTTGAATGTACCTCATGATTCTTTTTACTTCTTCCATATGTTCCTCCTTTGGATTACTCTGAAAGCGGGCTGCAAGGCATGTTGCAAAGACAATATCTGGCCTTGTCACTATCAGGTACAGTAGGATTCCAATGATCCTCCTATACATGGTGGGATCAACAGAGTTCCCATCCTTATGCTTTCCAAGTTTAGTTCCAACTGCAACCGGAGTTGACATTGGTTTGGAGTCTTGCATATTGAACTTCTTCAGTAGCTCTCTTGCATATTTTTCCTGAGAAATGAAAGTGTATTCCTTCTTTTGAATCACCTGCAGCCCCAAGAAATATGTGAGATCCCCAATCATAGACATTTCAAATTCTGATTTCATGTGGTTGGAAAATTCATCCACTGATTTCTGCCTACTGCCACCAAATATGATATCATCAACGTAGACAAGAACCATGAATTGATCTTTTGGAGAATTATTCACATAGAGATTGTGATCAACTCCTCCTCTTTTGAATTCCAACTTCTTGAGATATGAATCCAGCCGTGAGTACCATGCCCGTGGTACCTGCTTCAAACCATATAGAGATTTCTTCAGTTTACAGACCTTTGTTTCATCAGTACCCAAAAAAAAGCCCACTGGTTGTTCAATGTAGACTTCTTCTTCGAGTACACCATTCAAGAATGCTGTCTTAACATCCATTTGATATACTTTATATCCTCTTTGGAGTGACATGGCAAGGGAAAGCCTGATTGACTCCAGTCTAGCCACTGGAGCAAAGGTTTCTTCAACATCAATGCCTTCAATCTGAGAGTATCCTTTACATACCAGATGTGCCTTGTTTCTGATGACACTTCCATGTTCATCAAACTTATTTTTGAAGATCCATTTGGTACCAATCACATTTTGACCTTCAGGTCTCTAGACAAGATCCCATGTCTGATTCTTGTCAATCTGATCTAATTCATCATTCATGGCTTTCACCCAAGATTCATCATTAGCAGCTTCTTCGAATGAGGATGGCTCTACAACTGATAGAAATGCAGATTGCATGTTATTCCTCATTCTCCTTGTTTGAGTGGGTGCACTCCTGTCCCCAATTATGTTGGATGGATCAATCTCAGCTCTTCGATTTCTCCTGCAAGGTTCAGTAGCACTTTCTTCAGCCATAGTTTCTTCTTCAGATTCTTCTTCTGAGTCAATATCATGATGTGACTGCTGAGTGATTTGAACAACTTCATCTATTTCTGTATTTGTATTTTCTTCACGTTCACATTCTTCCTGACTTTCTATCACATCAGTATATGGCGTCCTTGAAGCATTCGTGGGTTTCTCTTCAATTATCTTAACATCACTGCTTTCCACAATTCTTCCCAAACTCTTGTTGAAGCATTTGTAGGCTTTGCTGTTCATTGAGTAACCGAGTAAAATTCCTTCATCTGCATTGTCGCCATATTTCCCTTGATTTACTTCTTTGTTCCTAATGAAGCATTTACTTCCAAAGACACGAAAGTATTTTAGAGAAGGCTTCCTTCCATGCCACAATTCATATGGTGTCTTCATCTCACCCATATAAAGTCTTGTTTGATTCTGAATGTACACTGCAGCTTGAACAGCCTCTTTCCAGTAATTTCGTGGAATACGACTCTCAATCAGCATAGTTCGTGCCATGTTGTTCACCTATCGATTCCTAAGTTCAACAACTCCATTTTGTTGTGGAGTTCTCACAGTAGCTACCTCATGCTGTATCCCATGCTTCTCTAGATAATTCTCAAATTCAATGGACGTGTATTCTCCTCCATTGTCAGATCGCAACACTTTGATTGTTCGTCCAGTATCATTCTCGGCGATTCGCCGATATGTTTTCATGCAGTCAAGTACATGTCGTTTCCTGTGAATGACCATCACACATGCCATTCTACTGTAATCATCTATGAAAAGGACAAAGTACCTTTCTCCATGTGTTCCGGCAACATTTATTAGACCACAAACATCTGTATGAATCAGATCAAGAAGGTGAGATGCCCTTTTCTTCTTTGGCTGATATGAACTGAAGACCAGCTTCCCACGAATAGAAGAATCACAAGATTTTTCACGCTCACACTTCAGGTTGGGGATGTCCATGACAATTCTCAATTTTGATATTTTCTCCATGTCTTGTTGATTGATGTGTCCCAATCTCCGATGCCACAAATTGTTTTCTTCTTCAACAGTCATGTAACATACATTTTCTTCACTATCAACCTGATACAAGTTGCCTTCTGTTCTGCATCCTTTTATAAGTGAATTGCCGGTTTTTCCCGTGATAGTGCAGCCTTTCTGATTAAAAGTAACTATAAGTCCAAAGTCACAGAGTTGACTCACGCTGAGGAGATTATGACGTAGGCCATCTATGTAAAGGACTTCAGTCTTCTTTAGTTCTCCATTAGCTAATTGGGTACTTCCAATCCCTTTGATTTTCAGAGCCCCATCATTACCAAATATTACTGTACCATAAACATTCTTTATGATATTCGTTAGTAGGCTGGCATTACCTGTCATATGAGATGAACAACCGCTATCCAGAATCCAGGTACTATTGTTCTTTGTAGCTTTGAGGGCTACCTCTGCAAGGTTCGATTTCTCAATATTATTCCTTTCCTTCCATGAGACATTAGATTGAGTATATATAACTGATGGCCTTTAAACTATATCTTCCACATACCCAGGTTCTTCATAGTCAAAGTCTTCTTTGAGAGGTGAGAACCTGTTTGAAAGAGCAACACTGTCTTGCTGACGAGACTTGACTTGTCTTGAACTTCGGTATGAGGTGTCTATGTCCCTTCTCTGCCTGCAATTAACGGCCTTATGACCAAATTTAGAACAACGAAAACAATATCCATAGAAATTATTTCTTCTATGAGAATTAGGATATGAGATTGTTCTCCTTTGTTGAGCATCTATATCTTCTCCATTCAGATAGCTTCTTGCCTCTTCACAATAAGACATGGTATGACCCAGATAGCCACAGAACTGACACTTCATGAGAGTAAATATCTTCTCACTTGAATTTCTCCTTATACCTTCTTCCTTGGGAGAATAGTAAGACTGTCTGTCATTTTTGAAAGTTTGAGGATAATTTTCGGGTCTCCTTTTAGTTTGGATTGAGGGTTCCTTTTTCAGCACTCTAGGTAACATTTAATCATGTTCAACTTTCATCTTATCTTTATTTTGGATCTTTTCACTTCCAGCAGTTGATGACTCAGCCTCACAGCCAATTCCACTCTTTCCCATGCAAGCGGGTCTTTGATCACTCAAGATTTTTCCAACCCTATCTGAACCACACTTGGCTCTTGCTAGTAATTATGCATCGGAGAATCTTCCGAACTGTATTTTCTTCCTCGATTCTTTTGGAACTGATTCAGTCTCCAGTTTACTCCTTAGAGTAACTACTTCCTCCTCAAGACCCTCAGCAGTCTTGGATTTTTCATCCAGTCTGGATGTGAGGTCATTGATGACCTTTGCCTGCTCTTCAATTCTCAGCTTTAGATCAAATACATCATCATTGCTTTCAATTATTTTAGACTGTACCTTCACAAATTCTTCCAGTCGTTCAATTTCAGCTTCAAGTTGATCAACATATTCAGTTGATTCTTCTACAATTGATTTCCACTTATTGCAGCTCTTACATTTAATCTTAAGCTTACTAACTGCATCCTTAAGTTGCACATCAGGATCTACACAAGTTCTCAGTAGTTTTTCTCCATCAGTATCTTATGACTTTTCAACAGTGGCCATCATAGAAGCATGGTTCCCAGTTTTGAATTCTGGTTCTTCTTCATCACAGAATTCATTGTCATCTTCTTCTTCTTCACAGACAAAACTCTTCCTTTGCATTTTCTTACCAGATTTGAAGTCTCCCTTTTTGAAGAACCTTCTCTGAGGCTTCTTGAAGTTTTCATCTTCACTGTCATCATCATTGATATTCTTCAAGCACTGAGAGGCAATATTCCCAACTTTTCCACAACGGAAACATGCGAGAGGTAACTTCCCTTTGAATTTCCCTTTCCCCTTCTGGAACTTCTTTGCAATGAGAGAAAGAATTTCTTTCTCTTTGTCATCATCACCACTACTATCCTTTGAGATTTTCAATTTATCCATGGCCTTGAATGCCATTTCCTTTCTCACCCGAGTCGTAGCATCTTTTGGTTTGACTCTCATTTCATATGCCACCAAGCTGCTCAGTAAGTCATCTAGAGAAAGTTTGGAAAGATCTCTTTCCGCAAGGGCTGACACCTTCGCATTATACAGAGGTGGAAGTCTTCTTAATATTTTCTTTACAATATCAATGTCTTTTATTTCTTCGCCTAGACCCAGAATTTCTCCAACCACTTCAGTAATTCGATTGAAGAAAGAGTCTGCATTCTCGTCTGGATGCATCTTCAGATCATCAAACCGATTGTGTAGCACTTGTAGTTTCGCCTCCTTCACTTTGCAGACTCCTTCATAAATATTATCAAGTTTATCCCACATGGATTTTTCTGAGGTGCAATTCATCACCTTCAGGTAGATCTGATCAGAAAGGGCTGCCGTGAGAGCATTCTGTGCTTTAGCATCTGCATCAAGAAGTTTCCTGTCTGTTTCAGTCATAGCCATACCTGTTAGATCAGTGACTTGTATTCCTTACACAGTAGAAAAAAGAACTTCCATTCCAAGAGATCTTAGATGAGATCTCATTCTGTTCTTCCAGATCTGGAAATTGCTTCCATCAAAGTGAGGGACTCCCCTAACATTGACCGCGTTTTCCATGACGAAGAAGGTCAGATTCAACACCAGCAACCTCTACGCTCTGATACCACTTGAAGGACCCCGTGACACCCTGAGAGGGGAGGGGTGAATCAGGGTGAACACTTTTTCTTTTAATGTGATGGATCTTGTTCCCACGTTGGTAGGAACTTGTTGAACCTGTATGATGATTATGATCAGAAAGCAAACATTCACATGCACAGAGAAGACACAACCCTTTTTACTTGGTTCACCACTAAGGGCTACGTCCAAGGAGCATACGCCGACAGGTTTTCGGTCGTACCAAAATACACTATGCTTCACTAGCGGTAGATTACAAAAGTTCGTTTTCAGTTACTCTGTCAAAGGCTCACTACCTTTACAATGTTTCAGGGATAGCCCACTGCTCCCCTTGGGTCACTCCCGTTGACTCCCCCTGGCTCACTGCCGTTGGTGAAGTCCCACTCAGTTTATAGACGTGAAGGTCTCTTCATCATTTGCATAAGAATGCATCCTTTGTTGTATGTAGATGCTCTATTGAAGTTCGATTCTCACCAGAAGCAGAATATCACTTTTCCTCGAATGTATCGGGTAGTCTCCTGGCTTTCGTGCAGCTCCAAACAGGCCGGTGGGCTTCAGAAAAACCAGGCGTGCTTCTCCAAGACAGTCGCGCAAGTCCCACTACGGCGCGCAAGTCCAAACTGGCGCGCAAGTGTCATCAACGCACCTGCGTGACTCTTCCTTCCCCAACTACAAACTTGCGCGGTCCACTTCCTTTCTCTTCCAAACCACCTTGGGCGCACAGCCAACAACCGGCGCGCAAGCTCTACCTACACGACAAAACTACCACCTGCGCGGCTCGACCACCTGCGCGACGAGAGCTCGAACAATCTCGAAGTCTTGAGCTTCGTGAGAAATGAGAAGGGGTGGTACAGTATTTATAGGCAAACTGGACCCCCTTCGCGGCGGCGCGCAAGTCCCTCGACGGCGCGCAAGTCTTGTCTCCAGAACCTATGTTGCGCAACTCACTTGCGCGACCCAACCAATACTTGGGCGACCTTCTTTCCTTAGCCAAATTTTGATGTTCTGATCCTGAAAAACATATGGCGCGCAAGTCCTTTATCCTCCAAGATCACGGCGCGAAAGTACTTTTTCCAAAAACACTTTACTTTATTGGCCGATTTTTAGGCCCAAAAATTTGGCAAACACAGGGAAACAGCGCCACCTTCACTACTGTTTTCTGCTTGAACGGTATGATCGCTTTGTTGGTACACATCCTGAACTTCCACTGAGGATTGACAACAAACACAAACCATACGCCAAATCATGCTTTGAAGACCCTGGTTCCAACAAATAACTATGACAAAAACATTTTAACAGAAAAGGATATTCATACAAATTTTTAATATTGCCTTTTTCATCGATTAATTCTTGAACTTCTTTCGAAAATTGCTGGCAATGTGTCGAATACAATATCAATGATGGGAATAGGGTGGTCTCCAAAAAAGACCCTCAGACTATATCACCTCCTTGATTGCACGGTGGCGATCAGAAATAAGAAAAATCCCTTCTGCATCCGTAACAAGCTCTCGGAGACATGCCAGAAACCAGCTCCATGATGAGAAGTTCTCTTTCTCCACAATTGCAAATGCTATAGGCAGAGGGGCTCGATTTCCATCTTGTGTGGCGGAAATCAATAATGTTCCTGTATACTTTCAATACAGAAATGTACCATCAATTTGTATGAACTTCTTGCAATGTCTAAAAGCCGCCACACATGGTAAAATTGTCCAAAATAATCTATCAAACACAACCATTGAGCGGTCAAGTTGGTTCTGTTGGTTAACATATTCAACAGTATGTAACCGATAGACTATTTGATTATTGTGGTGTAGAAGCTCCAACAATTGTGGTAAAACTCGATATGAGTCATCCCAATCACCATACACTTTCACAATAGCCTTTTGTCGTGATGCCCATGCCTTCCAGTAAGAGATTTGATACCCAAAAAGCTGTTTGATTCGCTCAATGACCAGAACCACGGGAACGTCTTGACATGCTCTAATCATTTCAACAATAATAGTTGAAACAAACTCAACATCTAATGAAGAGTGTTCTTGTGCCAATCTTGGGTTCACACAAGTGTGTGGAGTAAATCTAGTGATGCGCCAGCTGTGAAAAGTGTTATCAATAATAGCTCGCAAACGCATTTGACAGTTCGATTCATATTTGTCACAACAAATCAAATAATAAGATCTCTTTGACTCTTCTACAACATATGAGTAATTTCTTTCAATGTGATATTGTTTTATCACATTTTTCATTTCTTCTTTGCTCTCAAACTCTCTGCCAATATACAGAACACCGTTATCTGACACTTGATTTGTGCCACCAATGATTCCTGGAAATTCTGAACTGGGAGTAATAACTGAATAATCAAATTCTGCCAAGCGATTCATGCCTTCAGTCGACCATGAAGCCAAGAGTGGAGGATGGTTCAACGGTCGGTTGAACCTCACATGAGTTGGTACAGACTGATCTTCTGCATGCTCTTCTTCTTCTTCTTCTTCAACTTCCTCTTCATATTGTTCAAAATTGTCATCATCCTCAAATTCATCAACCAATGCATCTAAAGTATGTGGAGGACTATCCATTGAAACTGTGGCTGATGGAAATGATGGAATAACTACCGATGCTGATGGAACGTCCTGATGTGAAGGAGCATATGACATAGTCTCATGACTTTGAGATGGGTCAACTTCTAATGCTGATGGAACCTCCATTGTAGCTATAGTGACATACAACTCCATCATTTGATTCTCAGGTATATACTTAACCAATGAAAGTATATATTCCCAATCATCATCATCATTTACTGGATAGGGCACATGCCAAAACCTATCTATAAATTGGAGATGTCTGAATGTGATGGACTCTATCACTTGATTCCTCGCCAGTTTTAACCTCCGACGAATTTTCCTTTGCACAACTCCCAAAGTAGTACATCCTCCAAGCATCACAACAGCTTCTAGATGTATACTATAACTACATCCTTGTTCTGTCTCAATTATTTGACCGTTGCAGTAAATATAAGCGACGACCATCTTTTTTATCTAAAAGAAACCACTGTTATTAATTAAATCTGATTAAAGAATCAATTTATGTATGCATGCTTCTAGTAATTTAGGTTGGAATCCTAATCCCTCCACCAAATCAATATGTTCAAACCATATTGATGTGTAACTATTTACACAACCCACAAGTTTGTGTTACTTACCCAAAAATAGAAGTCAAATATATTTATACATATCCACATGCATTATATGCATGAGGTACACGAACACGTCATGTAAAAAGCATAGAGTTATATGAAATTGAAAGTCTCCACATGAGTAAGCCCGGAGCGACAGATAGCCACCCCCATTCACTTTCCTAGACAAGGCAAGCCTCCAGGAAAGTAGGTGGTCCGACCCAAAGCCCCTCTACCTGGGGATACTTTACTGAAGAGAGCAATCATTTCATGATAACTCTAACACTTAATATGCAAAAAATATATTGAACTACTAAATTCAAGTTCATAACTTCAATTACAAACCGAGGTCAAGGTAGATTGGAAACTAAATTCATTATCATACCTAGAATGTAATACAAAGGTATATTCCATAAGCAATTTACTACTACTTGGCTAATTAATATAACTACTTCGCTAATTAATATAACTACTTCGCTAATTAATATAACTACTTCGCTGAATAATATAACTACTTCGCTAATAACCTAATTATGATTAATTAATTAACTAATTATAATTAAGTAAATACACAATTAAGATTAACTAATTACCTAATTATGGTTAACTAATTACCTAATTTTGGTTAACTAATTACCTAATTATGATTAAATAATTAACTAATTATCATTAATTAATTAACTAATTATCATTAACTAATTACCTAATGACTAACTAATTACCTAATTATAATTAACTAATTACCTAATTATGATTAACTAATTACCTAATTATGATTAACTAATTACCTAATTATGGTTAACTAATTACCTAATTATTATTAAATAATTACCTAATTATGATTAACTAATTACCTAATTATGATTAACTAATTAGATTAACTAATTACCTAATTATGTTTAACTAATTACCTAATTATGATTAAATAAGTATCTAATTATGATTAAATAAGTAGCTAATTATGATTAATTAAGTAGCTAATATTGGTTAATTAATAACCTAATTATGATTAACTAATTACCTAATTATGATTAACTAATTACCTAATTATGATTAACTAATTAACTAATTATGATTAATTAATTAACTAATTATGATTAATTAATTACATAATTATGATTAATTAAGTACCTAATTATGATTAATTAAGTACCTAATTATGATTAAATAAGTAGCTAATTATGATTAAATAAGTAGCTAATTGTGATTAAATAAGTAGCTAATTATGATTAATTAAGTAGCTAATATTGATTAATTAATAACCTAATTATGATTAACTAATTACCTAATTATTATTAACTAATTACCTAATTATGATTAACTAATTACCTAATTATGATTAATTAATTAACTAATTATGATTAATTAATTACATATTTATGATTAATTAAGTACCTAATTATGATTAATTAAGTACCTAATTATGATTATATAAGTAGCTAATTATGATTAAATAAGTAGCTAATTATGATTAAATAAGTAGCTAATTATGATTAATTAAGGAGCTAATATTGATTAATTAATAACCTAATTATGATTAACTAATTACCTAATTATGATTAACTAATTACCTAATTATGATTAACAAATTACCAAATTATGATTAAGTAATTAACTAATTATGATTAATTAATTATATAATTATGATTAATTAAGTACCTAATTATGATTAATTAATTACCTAATTATGATTAATTAATTACCTAATTAGGATTAATTAATAACCTAATTATGATTAATTAATTACCTAATTAGGATTAATAACCTAATTATGATTAATTAATTAACTAATTATGATTAATTAATTACCTAATTATGATTACTTAATTAACTAATTATGATTAATTAATTAACTAATTATGATTAATTAATTAACTAATTATGATTCATTAATTAACTAATTATGATTCATTAATTAACTAATTATGATTATTTAATTAACTAATTATGATTATTTAATTAACTAATTATGATTATTTATTACCTTATTACCATTAATTAATAACCTAATTATAATGAATTAATTAACTAATTATGATTCATTAATTAAGTAATTATGATTAATTAATTAGCTAATTATGATTAATTAATTAGCTAATAATGATTAATTAATAACCTAATTACAATTAATTAATTACCTAATTATGATTAATTAATAACTTAATTATCATTGATTAATCAGCTAATTATGATTAATTAATTAACTAAATAATCATTTCATTATCTAATTACATTAAAAAAAACCATACTATTTATAAAATACAAATATTATATACTAATTTAATAAATTAAACAACTAAATTATTAAATCAAAATATTAAATAAATTTAAAGAAAGATTTACCTCAAATTTGTGACGACGTAGGTACACAGGCAGAGCAACCGAAGAGGCAAGGCTACGCAAACAGAGAAACCGAAGAACGCAGAGCAACAAAAAATATTTTTAGAGAGAAGTTTGAGAGAGAGAGAGAGAGATGAAGGGGTAGGAAGTGAGGAATGAGGGTGGGGCGAGGTAGGAAGTGAGGAATGGGGTGGGGCGAGGGTCCTCGACGCCACTTGAAGTGGCGCCGAATTGATTTGGAAGAAGCCAGCAGCGCCACTTCAAGTGGCGCTGCACGGTTTCTATATCTACTTTCAGCGCCACTTCAAGTGGCGCTGAAATATTTTTCCGCCAAATTGGTGGAGCGCCACTTCAAGTGGCGCTCCGGTTTCAACTCTCTTGAGTGCCACACCATGTGGCGCTCAAGAGACCCATTTAACAAAATATTCAAACCTTTGACCCATTAAAAAAAGGCCCTGTACACAAAATAGGCCTAAAGAGAACCACATACATTGTGGTACACAATGTAGGACCGCACTCTCTATGCACAGAAGTTCCACACATCCCTTGTTTTAAAGAGGATTCACGAATCATCCTTGTTTGAGAATGGTACTTGTACACTCTTTGTTTGAAGAACAGTGTATATCACATGCATGATGCACATGAAAATCATGTGCATTACTTAAGACACCCAATTGTGAATTAAAAATCTAAAAAAGTTCAACCATTTGAGTTTAAGGAATATCACATTGTAATAAATATAAATAAGTAGAGTGGATAGTGTGTGTGTTGAGAAAGGGAGAAGATAGTGATTTCATGAAGATGGATCGTACATTCATGGATTCACTCACATGCTCTATTTAAAGAAACCCACGGATTTGTGTGTGTGCTTGTGTGGGTGTAAAGGAATGTGGAGGTTGCATACTTGTCCATGAGTTGTGACCCACATGTAAAGAAGGAGTGACTGTGAGAAGATTAAGCCTACTCACATGAATATGTAAAAGGGTGCAATTCCATTGAACAAATATTAACTGCATCATGAGAGAGGAAAGGAGAATAAGTGGACAGTGTGTGCACACATACATGCTTTCTTGTATACCTATGGAGAAAAAAGAACGAGAAGATGATTCTGATGATGCCTAGTGGGACAATATTCCATTCTTGAACAATCACAAAGGTACATATGATTCTAGAAAAAAAGAAAAAGATGTTTTAGTGCATTAAATAATTTCACTAAAGGAGAACACTGAATATAAAAGAGCATCAATTCAGTACTTCGATGTAGGTAGTGGCTCATTCTGAACAGAGACAGTGACATTAATGCCAACATGTTGAAGATACATACAAGTCGATAAATTGAGTGAGACTTCTTCTAATGAAGTAATCCAAGGGGAGTCAACATAAGATATCTGAGGGAAGCCGTGAGCTATCCCTAAACCTTTTTAATGGTAGTGTACCTAGGATAGAGTGAATGTGCCCAAACCATTGTAATCCATATCTAGAGAAGATTAGTGGAATTTGGTATGAGAAGAATCCTTTTGGCGTATTCTCCTTAGACATAGACCTTAGTGGTGAACCAAATAAAAGTGTTGTGTTTTCCTTCTACATGTGAATGTTTTATTTACTTCAAATGTCCATCAAAGAGAGTTAAATATGTTCCTATCAACATGGGAATAAGATCCATTAGTTCAGATAGACAAAGGTGACACCCTAATTCACCCCCCCTAATCAGGGTGGTCTAGGGTCCTTCACTAATGTGGGTCACACTTTTTTATCATGATAATGAGGATACAGTTTGAGAGAAACTTTTGGTGTACCCCCAAAAGTCATCTGGAGGATATCTATAATATGATATATATATATATATATATATATATATTCGTAGGTTGTTTCGTATAATGTAAATGTGTTATAAATGTATGATATAATATCAAAAATGTGTTTCAGATATAGATTTACATGTTGATACATATGATTTGACATAATGTGAATTTACACTAGGTCTATAAGGTTTTTACTGAATGTTGGAGATTATTAGTTACGTTCACTAAAAGGATTACAATTAAATGGTTTCTTAGACAATTACATGGAATATCCTAATATACACCCAGAAATACTATAATAAATTATGATTTTGTGGCTATATTTGATATTATCATATTTTGTGATAATGATCTGTTTTACCACCATCATCCATATCAGCTATCATGAAAGATTTTTTGTTATATGTTGATGATTTTACAGAATATAATTTTATTAAATGAATTTTTAAATGATAAAAAATTAAATTTGTCTTTAATCCAAAAAATTCATGTGTTAAAACATTTGGGAGGGATAATGTTTATTGAAGAAAAACATGTCCACCCAGCAAAAGAACGCGCTTCACAGGCCTGGAGATTTTTGAATTGCACCAACCGTTAGGCCTCCTGGTGCTGGTTACCCGACCCCGCCTCCTTCCCTTCCGGCCCTCGATCCCGTCCCTGATTCATCGGAGGCTTGCCCCTCCCTTCCTCAGGCGCCTCCTGGCCCCCCGCCATGGCCTCGGCCTCCCTCTTCCTTCAAGGAGGCGCCGTGCTCCTCTTCAAGCGGCTATCAGAAGTCCTGCTTCCCAGATGTGTGGTCGGCTGTTCCGCGAGTGTCTCGGGAGGGTTCCATAATGTCGCTGGAGGTCCCTGCTGAGGCCTTTGCAGACGCTGCTGCCTGCTTGAAGTGGACCCATTGTAGCGAGGTTTGGATCAGGGAAGCCTCCTCTCGCCTTCTTCAAATGCTTTGTGGATTCATGGGTGCTATAGGCCTCGGTCCGCGTTTCAGCGGTTCATCGGAACTCGTTTTGTCTGGTGCTGGCATTGGAAGTAGATTTTGTGCAGGCGTGGTGCAAAGCCCCTCAGATCTTGGGCCGCTGGAGCTTCAACCTGACCTGATTGGGACTGTCTTCCTGGCCTCCCGCTCCCCTTTCGGAATCGTGGTCTTCTCAAAGGCTTTGGTGATTCTCTTTGTGGCTTTCTCTGTGCGGACGACCGCACCCGATGCTGCGAGAAAGTTTCAGTGGGTAGGGTGTGTTTGGAATTGGATCTATCCCTCCCTTTCCAGAACAAGCTTCACTTGAAGGTGCCGGATGGGGTGGAGTGGCTCCAGGAGGTCGTCTTTCCGGTGTTCCCCACTTTCTGCCCTCACTGTCTCCTCCATGGCCACTCCCACCAAGTGTGCAAGAAATAGTTTTCAGATTCCCGGCGCCAAGAGGCTAGGGGCGTTCGGGGTAAGGGTCCCGTGCCAGCGGCGTCCTCGGCTGGGCCCTCCTCTGATGTACAAGGGGCACCTTGGGGTCCCTCCGGTATGGTCTCCATCGGTCCTACCCCATGCCGGTGAGCCCTCCCCTACCTCTTCTTTAATTAGAGTGGTCTCCTCCAGCCTGGCTCTTGTCCCTTTCATCCCTCGGGAATCCTCCCCCCTCATGCTCGGCCTCGCGGAATTTTTCTTCAGTCCGTCCCAGATGATTTGAGAGACTAAGAGGAACAAGGTAAAATTAGTGGTCATCCTCGAACACAAGCAAAACCCTGCTAAACTTATGGAGTTCACTCAGAAAATCAGGATGCATGAATCCATGCATGCAGATCCTACGAACCGGCACATCGGGATATTCTGGAAAAAAGAGACAGTGGTGGACCTGGTGCAGGCGGGCGACCAATTCATGGCAACGAAGGTTAGCCATGGTACTATCCAATTCATATTTTCCATTGTGTATGGTAGTTGTTATTTGAAAAGGAGGGAGTCCCTGTGGAACGAACCAAGTGCCTTCAACCCAAGGGATCTTTCTTGGATAATTGGTGGAGATTTAAACAAAATCATGGAACTGACTGAAAAGAAGGGCAGAAATTCTTTCCCTCAGAAAGCAAGTATGGATTTTTCCAAATTTATCGGGGTTAATGGCCTAGCGGACAAGGGGTATTCTGGTGACCGTTACACCTGGTGTAACAACCATAAAGGGAAGAAGCGGTGTTGGAGCAGGCTAGACCGCTATCTGGAAATCTTGAATGCCATCACTAGTTTTCCCAATTCCACGGCCAGTCATCTAGTGTGGAATATCTTACCACACTCCTTTGTTAGTTTCTCTGTCTTCTAGGAAGGACTCCAATAGCAGGTTCAGGTTCTTGGATCACTGGGCTCGCATTCCCAGTTATCAGCTAATGGTGACCCAGTCATGGGGAGGTCCAACCCAAGGCCACTCATGGGTGGCGATTCATAACAAGATGAAGTGGCTCAAGCCTAGAATGCAGGAGTACGTTCACGATCTTCCTCCTGTGGATCAAAATATGGAGGAGATCAAACAGGATATCGACTGGAATGAATTCATCTGGGAGGCTAGCTGGAATGAGGCGACCTTTGCAACTCTGGCAGGGAAAAGATAAGCCTCGCGGAAATGATCCTCCTAGAGGAATGAAAGGATCGAGAAAACTGAAGAATAAAATTGCTCCGAGAGGGGGGATAAGAATTTTGCATATTTCCACGCATGCATCATGGAGAAAAGGCATAGTACTAATCCAAATCTCTTACTTGAGAGTAGGTCCTATACCAATGACAGGGAGGTTGTAGGGGCCATGGCACCCACGATCTTCAAGGATCTCCGGGCAGGCCCGAATGAGAGGATGCTGAATGGTTACCCGGTAGTAGTTCTAGCCTCTGGGACGTGATCCCTCACTTGGTTTCCACACAGGATAATGACTCATTGGAAGGTGTGTTGGATGAGAAGGAAATTATAGAGGCGATGATGCACCTCAACCATGAAACCACGTCGGGGCCTGACAGCTTTCGAGGATCGTTTTACAGAGGATCGTTGGAGCTGGTTAAAAGGTTCATTGTGGATGCTGTTCAGGACCTCTTTCATGGGGGAACTCTTCCGAGGGTGGCTAGTGCTACAACTCCGGTGCTTATCCTGATGATCAAGGACCCCTCCTCCCCTCTTCACTATAGTCCAGTGAGCATGTGCAATTTTCTATACAAAATTCTGGCTTGCACCATCAATTTGAGGCTATCCAAGAACCTCCCTCATTGGATTTCGTTCGAACAACATGGCTTTGTGAGGGGTCGATATATCCATGGTGACATTGCCTTGTTAGAGGAAATGCTGAGAGATATCAACTTGAAAACTCATGGTTCCAACATGGCTGTAAAGTTAGACATTAGTAATGCTTACAACATGATTGAGTGGGGATTTATAAATATACTTCTCACGAGAATGGGATTCTCCTCCCAGTCTCTCTATCTTCTATTCCAATGATTCAGTTCCTCATGGATGGCAGTTTCATTCATGGGGATAACTCATGGTTTCTTCAAGGCAACGCGTGGTCTCTAGTGAGGAGACCCCCTCTCTCCAAGCATTTTCATCCTCATACAGGACTCCCTAAGTCAGCTCATTAATAAATCCACATCCAGTGGGGATATCCTCCACTTCAACAGAACGTTGAACTGCCACGCCATATCCCAGTTGATGTTTGCAGATGATACAATAATATTCTCTAATGCCGAAAAACAATAGGTGCACAACCTTAAAAAGATTCTGGAGTAGTATTGTCACTAGAGCGGCCAGATTATCAATAAATCCAAAAGAAACCATTATATATCTATTTAATTTCCTTCCCATATGGCATCCAACTTGTGCAGTAGTCTTGACATGCAGTGAGGATCTTTCCCGATGGAGTATCTTGGCACCCCATTATCTCTAGGAAGGGTGAGAATCCGTGATTTTGATTACGTTGTGAACAGGATTACGAGCCGTGTCTTCAACTGGAAGAATCATTTCCTCTCCTTCAAGGGCCGAATATCTCTGGTGAACAATGTCTTGCCCGCCATCTCTGTGTATGCACCATCCTCATCCTCTGTGCCAAAGGGAGTCATCAATGCCATTAACAAGGTCTTGGACAACTTTATTTTGGATTCTCTATCTGAAGGCAAAAGGCATTGGATATCCTGGGAGAAGTTGACCAGACCCATCTCTGAGGGAGGAATCAATGTGAGAAGCTTGAACGATACGATCCACGTTTTCATGCTAAGATCATGTGGGAAGTCATTGAATAATTCATGCTATGGAGGATGGTTATGTACCAGCCAGCCAACGACAATGCAGATCTGGGCGTCACTCAAGGCTCTCCTCTTTGGGCTAGGATACTCCCTCTCATTCTGAGCCCCAGGATGCACTCCTGATGGGTTGTTGGAGAGGGTAACATCTGTTTCTGGCATTGCAACTGGGCAGGGGCTGAGCTCAGTTTCCCAGGGTGTCCGGCCCCTGACATCTCCTTCAAGGAGGCGAGCGAGTACCCATAGTTCATCAAAGTTGTGATGAATGTGGATCATATTGGTACTTATGAGTTAATCTCCTTGAACACTAAGCCAGAAAAATGTGTCTTCACACCTTCTACCTCGGGGAACGTCATGAAGAGGCACTTCCATAGGATCTCTACTCATCATAACCATCAAGATACATGGAATGAGATCTAGTGGAGCGGAAAGATTCCTACAAAATATATCTTCCTAAGCTGGAGACTAAGGAACAAAGAACTTCCTACAGATGACAACATCAAAAAACTGGGTATTTCTCTGGCCTTATGCTGCCAATGCTGCAAGAATAAGAAGGAAGAGAGAATCACCCACATCTTCTTTGAGGGCGAGTGGGCTCAGGATGTGTGGACATACTTTGGTGGATTCATTGCTGCATTCTCCCATGATCCTCAGGATGGCATGTTCCTGCATTGCTGGTTCTAGGGAATAATGAATAAGGGATAGGAAAGGGTGGCTCACTCTATCATCTTCAACGCAGGATTCTGGTGCATGTGGTATGCTCAAAACCAGGTGCGCTATGAGGGATCATATCAAACAGGGAGGTCCATTGTTGTACGTGCAAGATGTCTTCTGATTGACTTGGCTAACCTTTCCAGTAGCTGGAAGAATTCTCCCTCCCCGAGGATGCTTCAAATTAATTCCCATGTGGCCCAACACCCCACCAGGAAAGGACAGTGGGTGAGATGGAATGCTCCAAATAATGGTCTATAACTCAATACAGACGGTTCTTGCAGTGCGGGGGAGATGCGAGGGGGAGGGGTGGTCTGCAATTTCTGAGGCAGTGTTATCCTTGCTTTCACGGCTCACTATGTCCAAGGAAATTCCATGCAAGTGGAGGCCAAGGCGGTCCTCACAGGTCTTAATATATGCAAGCAGAGGAATATTGGCTTATTCTACGTAGAAACGGACTCCAATATTGTACAAGACTCCATTCATGGTATAGGCTCCACTCTGTGGGCGATCTCATACATGATCAGGAAGTTCAGATCCTTCATCAACAACAATGGTTGTATGTCCCACACTTAGAGGGAGGGGAACAAGGTAGCAGATCATTTTTCATCTTTGGTCATCCAAGGCTCAGATGTCACCTGCCTTAAATCTATCTCTAGTTTTAAACCCAAGGGGGTGAATCTAATTCGAGGGGATTCCATAGGTCTACACTACTTTAGAACACCCTAGGCCTCACTTGATATTCCTGTGTCCTTTTTCCCCTTCCCTATTGGAATAAAAATCTAATGTTATGATGATGTGTTGAAACATTTGATAAATTTTTTGAATCATTAATTCAATGTAAGCCGACTATTGGAGCTTATTATAGGACAATGTATATTCTTTCAATACTCTATTAATGTGTCCAATTCCATTTTTTCAAAATAATATTTATAAATCTTAATATTTTATTCCCAATTTTTCTTATTTATATAATGTTTCTAAAATTGAGGTTCTAGAATAATTTCCCATGAAAGAGAAACTTCCCAAGTATTAATATATTCATATGATCTATGGATACCATTAAAGGAACTAGTATTTTGGTTACATCTCAATGATATGAATCAAATCCTTGTTAAGTGCTATGACATTCCATATCAACTACTGTATGTTATTTTTCTCTTTTAGTTATTAATTTATATTTATTCCAATTTATATATAAATATTGCAAGTTTAATAATATTTTGGGGTTGTGATTCAAAATTATTTTAGTTTTTAGACATCCCTATAAGACCCTTCCTATTTGAAAATTTGAATCATAATAAATTATTCTAGACATTAACTAAGTGAAAATGAAAAAGTTTTATTGTTCACTATTGTTGTTGTCCAAGATTTGAAGTTAGGGGAAATAATACTTCGTATAAAATTAAATTTATTAGATGAAAAATAAAACATATTCCAAGGGGAATCATATCTAAAATAAAGATAAATTATACTAATTGGAAAAAGATAAATTGAAAATATAACATTTTGTTCACTAAAAACAAATTTCAATATCTTTTGGATTTTTATTGAAATTGAAGCAATGGTTTTTTCAATGATGATCAGTGATGGATCATTCAATTGAAGATTAATTCATATGAAAATGATTAATGAAGATGAAACAAGATGAGAAAAATCAAAGATGTGAAGTTGAGTTAGACTAGGGGTGTAAAATAAAGAACATTGTCAAGAAAGGTGCACCTGAAAAAATTTTTGAGAGGGATTATACATCATGTTATACAAGATTATATTATAAAATAAAGGGACACATCATAGATCACTGTAAACTAACCATAAACATCATTGTTTTAGGAATAATGTTGGAACTGTAAAGATAATCATTAAAATAATGAAATAAAATAATTAGTTTACTAGAATACATCCATGAATAATAACACTAGAGGACTCCAATGAAGGGTTACCTGATAATTATTAAGAATCCATATATGAAATTGATGTTAACTGGGAAGGTTCCTAAAGAATAACTAATGATTTTTCTAGACTAATTCACAATGGTAAGGAAGATGAGGTAAAAAATAATTATGATGTTTCTTTGATAATATTTATTGAAATTAAATTTCCACATGAGAAGAAGATAGTGAAAAATAATAAGACCATTCTTCCCCTGAATTATAATGTCTAGAAAAAATATGAAGCTAACATGAAGTGTTATTATCAAATAATAGTTATAATAAAATTTAGTATATGTTGATAATAAATTCTAAACCATTTTTATATCATTGAGAAGAAAAATAAAAACCATATTATTCTACTTCATTAGTTGTACAATGGACACTAGAATATTCCATAATATTAAGAGGATCCATGAACACAAATGGTGCAATGAGACCTTCCTCATGAAGATGAATAGTGAATAAAGAGAAATAGATAGATTCAACATAGGCTATAAAGTGATGTGTATCTGAATAGTTGGAACACATCCCTTTATATAAGCACTCTATAATTAATGAAGAGTGTTATTGAAGGTATGTTGAGATGTGTTACCCACAACTAATTCCCATCAGTATCTCATTATAATTTTAATGTTTCAATTGATTTTGTGTATCCATCAATGGATCAACCCATTAATTCATAACCCAAGTAAAATAGTGTGGAAGATTTGAAATATCCATATAGTTTATATCTTATATCTTAATCATGTCATAATCTATAATAAGAGCATGTCATGCATTATTATATATCAACATATCACAATCTCTTATATTCCTTACATGCATATTGTGTGTTTAAACTCATGTTATATTTTAAATTATGAAAAACTATGTTTGTACATTGAAACTAGTCTCTCACTTGCACATAAATCCTATTAAAAATTATACAAAACATTATAGAAATTTATGAATTCATCCATACTATTTCTGATACAGTTTATTTAGCTCTCTTCATTTTTGAACAAACACTTTTTCAAAAAATTATCCCTATTCTGAGGTCTAACTCTATGAAAATATAACCCAATACAGAATTGACAATAAATATGAAATCCAAGTTCATTAGTTGTATGTAAATATAATCCTCTAGAAGAATATAAGTGTTAATCAAGATATTAAGGGTTTTGTTGTAATCTCCAATAAACTTACTCATATATCTAAATGAACATTTCCCTAAAAGAGGTATCATATAAATAAAATGTCTTCATATATAATAAACTTTTCTATAAAATATAGTTGGAACATGTAAATCTAGAATAATCCAACTCATACATTCATAATTCATTGAAGTAGAATAAAAAAATTGAATAAATACATCACAATTCATTCGTCAAAACAACCATGAACATCGCATGTCACTCAACTAATAAAGGTACGCATTTCCAATGTCTAATTAATTCAAGGGATGGAATTTATTTTTCTTATCATATGAGTTAATAGATACCATCCTGGTTGAAATTTAAATAACAACATGATTAGAAACATGCCCAATCACCCCATATTAGCTACGCCTGAATAAATATATAATAAAAGAATAAAAGTATTAATGTTACTATTCACGTTATCTCACCAAACATATGTAATATATACTTATATTAATTATTCACCCTTAAGTATATTAACGACTATATAACATTACATGTGATATACATTGGTGGGTCAGTCTAGAAAATAAGTCTCAACTTATTACATCGTGAGACTATTCTTTATATCACTATTACAACTATTTCTATTATATATAAGATTATATCCTCAATAATATTATCACATAATCACAACCCATAATACTCATTTATTTTCCTTGACTACGTATAACTGAATTTCATACTTTTAGTGGATAATTATCATTTCACTTCATGAATTTTATATAGTAAATTTGAATTAATTATAAAGCATATATTTTATTTTTCTCAACATGTTAATATTTATATTCTAAAAAAAATTTAGAATAGTTAAAAACCATACATATAAGTCTATCTAATATATCATATATTGTAGACAAAAAACTTATCCATTTGTTTTTTGAACATTTATGGGTTTTATGAACCCATCACATCTGTATGAATTCCTCATCACATTACTCTTTGATCATATCATTAATCACTACCACTATTCTATTTTCAGAGTGACATCTTACAAGAAATCATGTTTGAATATTTTTGAGACATAAGAATCATATTCATAATGTACTACCCCTTGAAATTGTCCAAACTCCTTGGCTTTACTATGTCAAATGTTACGATGTTAATAATTTCAATTATTCACTCATAATTTATTCTAAGTTATGAATCTTCATGCATCGATCACATTTCATAAATCATTTTTCATAAAACCTTTTGGGTAGTAATGTGAATATTTACATTAATTTTATACCCCCATACCCTAAAACCATTATGATATAATGTAGTATTCACATGGAATTTTAACTAAAAAAATTATTTGTTATCTTTGAACTTCTATAGGTAAAAAAAAATATACTCCTACTAGCCTTTTAGAGACAATTCTCTTCAGAATATCATGTTAAGATGCAAAATCTCCATCATGTTTAATAATTGAATCTTATTACCATTTACTATGATTATTTAATGAATAAACCATATTTTCTACATCGTATATTTTATTCATTGTGTTTGGATAATACTATTCTAAAAAGAAAATATTATTCATTAAAATACCCCAATGATGTGTGGCATGTACACCTTCCCTTATATTTCAACAAAGTACTAGATGAAAATGTTTATACTGGAAAATTATTTTTATCCTTCCATAATTTTAAAATATGATATAAAATATAAACAATAAAAAAAACTCGTGTATCATCACATGATGTTTATGAGAACTAATGTTTTAATAAAGAACTTATGATATCATTTATGAAAAATTATATAACTGTTCACATCCTTTATAGAAAAATCTGTATGATCTTCATATATTCCCTTACATTAAAATACATAGTATAGAAAATATTTTCTTCATCTTCTAAATGTAAACTACAACAATTAACATTGATTCTATTGATTTCATCATATTTTAAACTCACAATATTTATAAAGATTACATTTGATATAACATATAATTAATTTCTATAACATTAATTACTAACATGGAAATTCTAAGGAGTTTATAAAGAACCATTATTTATGTTTGAAATTTTAATATTGTATAATTGTAACCCTACAGTCCTGATAACAACTATATGTTTTAATAAGCATGACTATGTACTAGAAGAACCATTTTTGGATTATCCAACAAACTTTTCTTATTTCATATTGAATTTTTACCCACATGAGCTTTTGAACAACACCATAAACTAAACATCATATGTCATAGATCATCATTCCTCATCACTTTGAGAAAATATCTCAAACATTTACTAATTTTATTCACATTGTCCGAAAATATATAGCTAAATGAATCCATATTGAGAATATAACTTAAATGATTCCATATGTCTCACTATGTCATTATTACACACAATTATACTATTTTATATTATAAGAGGAAAAATTTAGTTAATTAATATTTCATTTAATTCAATTAAAATAGTAATTGAATCATTATATGCTTCATATATGAATCTAGATCCACCTGTTGATCTACTTCAACTATTTGTATATTTAGAATTGTATAACCTTACCATGTAGAATTTCTCTTATATAATTGTTTTATATTTCCCATCTAAGAAGTTTATTACATTGATATTATAATTCTCAAGTATTAGTCAATGTTTTTATGTTTTATGATGATCATTTTATTTATCTACAAAAAAATACATTATCAGTATAGTATCTTGTTTTACATCCACTAACTAAAATAATGACCCCTTTAAATTCCTCATATCCATTAGTGAAAAATTACCTTATGTCATAATTTATTACACCCTTTATCATGTATATAATCCACTAATATATCTATTAGACGTCTTTTTTAAATCATAACTTGTATGAATCTTGGATAGTTGAGTTGATGAATCTTTATCCAAATTTTTCATGTGGATTTACTAACCTATATTCTGATGGTATCCTAACTATTGGTGTTTTACATTTAATTATATCCGAAATATGACACTAAAAACAAGTCACCTAATAATTAGGGTCTTTTATTACGTCATTTCCTTATATAACACTATTTCTAAGCACTGAACAATTTGGGTCACCCATAATAAATGTTCGAGGCATTTGCAAGTTATTATTTAGAAGAAATATAATATTTGATATTATTAAAAGGATTTAAATGGTCCATATTATCTCATGTTATTCAATTTACATGGATGTATGATTCTATTGATTTATTTTAGAATCTTATTCCCTAAAACTAATCAATATGTTCAAACTATATTGATTTATACATCTTAACACAACTCATAGCTTTTGTAACTAGCTTACGTAAATTAAAATTACATTTATTCATATCTAAATGCATCCCATGAAGAAGTTTTATTAAAAAAATTCATGTAATGCCTTTGAATAATAAAAAATCAGTAATTTGTAAATGAGTAACCCCGACCCACTAATATTCAACCCACACTTTATAAAATAAGGCATAATCCTTTAGTCCATTGGTAATCTAAAACAAATTCACTCTAACCAAGTATAATTTAATGATGAGATATGTTAATTCCATCATTAATATAATAGCTAATATGTATAAATAAAAATTAACTAGTAAATTCAAACTTATAAAACAATATAAGTCAAATTCATGGTTAAAGAGAGCTAAATCAACTCTCATTCCAAGAATGTAACTCCTTACATCAAATTATGATATCCTTAAAGTAGTTTAACAACATTAAAATGAAGCATACACATATTTATTATATAAATAATTATTATATATTAATAAGGTTGGGAATAACTTTTATATAAATAAATATATCACATATTGAAATATGAGATAAATATTTAGAACAATTCATAAATAAAGATAAAAACACTTTATAGTTTATCTATCCTTATGGGAATTCGATGATTTTTAATGCAAACGAATTATATTCATTTCCTACCATCAAATAATTCACATTATTAATTATATAGAATTTAATTTTAATATATGATACTGAATGAAATATAAACACTTTCTATTTTAATTTATATTATTTAAAATATTTATAATAATATTAATATCAAATATTAATTTTTTTCATTGATTAGATAAATCATCAAAAATCCTTTGGAAGTGGGTTAAATAGTTTCTTCAAATTAGGCCTTAAATTTCAATAATTAAAATTAATATAAATAAATTTTATATTGGATTTTTTTTATATTTACAAAAACATTTTTAATCACACTTATAGTTTCAATGCAAACATTTCATGTTATACTATGATTTATTCCTTATATATTTATCTAATTTAGTATACGTCATATGTATAATGAATTAATAACTATTGAATCTCATGCAATCTTTATTGTGAGAAGCTTTATTCTTATATAAATGATTATAACTCTAATAAGTATTAACATAATTATTAATTAATCCAAACATAATATCCAAATTAAATAAACAAATTATATAAAAAATAACATTTAGAGGGATTAATAAAATAAATATACATTTTACTTATTTTCCAAAACATAAATATTAATATTAATTTTTCATATTTTATTTAGGAATTAATAACACCTTTATATGATTTCTAATAGTTATCTTTTATATACCATTTATAAACTATCAACAAATATTCAGGATATTGATTTTTTATATTTTTTCGGTGTATCATATTTTTTAAATGTTAAATGTGAATTATCAATCACAAGATGGGAATGGAATTGATGGTTACAATGTGAACTATCACTCAAAGTAATGTATATTTTGTATATAATAACCCTCACATGTCACTATATATTTACTTTAGTGGAAAACAGAAATAACTTATGTGTGGGAATTTTAACCATTGTATATCACTATTTTTTCACTTTTATAAAAAAGGGAAATATAAAATATATCAAGTAACCCATACATGTGAGAAATTGAAATTTTGTGGAAATAGACTGATCCATAATTATAGAGTATCCGCAATATAAGTTATTAACCGATATATAATAAAATTTTTCACATAAAGGAAAAAACCTCATTTATCTAGCAACCTATGTGTAAGGGTTTATCATGTATTGAAAGACCCTTAAGTATCAAAAAAACCTTATTTAAGAAAATTTTCTTTTTAGGAAAAAGAAAATATTATATGTATGGGTCTTATAAACTCTTAGATATAGGGGAATTGTAAAATGTGATTTCACCTATATCAAAATTATGATTCGATGCTCTGTTTTCACACAACCTAGGTTTTTATTATAATCTATGATATCACCTATATCATAGATTATGGGAAATATAAAAACAATAGGTTTCAAAATATCATACCATATGATATGTATCCTTCATACCCTATACTAAGAAAAAAATAGAATCACTCATTATTATATCAAAAATTATAGTGCTATATATATCAATATTACCGCTAACATTCATCCATAACATATCATACTCTATGATATGTAATGAATTCAATTAAGATAAAAAATATTCCCGAAAACATTAAAAGGAAATATTGATTTATTTATGAACATGGATCTTATACCACTAAAAAAATAGGGAGGATCAAATCATAATCAAGTTAGTGGAACAAACCCATTGAATTACCTAATCATTCATTAACAAAATGACTTGTTGAGTGAAAAAAATTTAAGTAAATTAGACATAACTTTATTTCTGAAAACATTATAAATATCATGATTGATTTAGTAATATTTCTCATGATATCTTGGTGGCAATATAATGATTCTCTCCTCCACAAGTGATACAGAAAAAAATATAACCATTCCTTTAAATAAGAGATTTCTAAAACGCCAAATGTGTAAAAACACCATATTTGTGAAGATTTATGGTGAATAATATTAAAAATTAGTTATTTTTATTAGGCTATAAATTATTATTTATGTTAAATGGGGGATAACATCCCTTTATATTGTCTCCATCAACTCAATTATGGCTGTCCAACATTGTAGTACCCCCAGTTTCCGGTAGCTAACCCTTTGTTGATGCATTTCATGGTTACAATGTTAAGGTTGATGAAGGGGAGAATCAGAATAACTTTAAATGTTGTTTTGTGGAAAAGTGTAAGTCAAATGGACATCACACTGTGTGTCTAACCGTGAGGCCAAACCATGCGTATTTGGTCATTTTGAGGCAGTGGCTCCCGCATGGTTGGAGCATGTTTCGGGAGACCATGTGAGGAGGTCATGTGATGGCTTTCCGAGGCAATGACTAATTCAAGGTCAGCACACAATTTGTTTAACTGTGTGGACAAACCCTACAGGCACTTAAGTGATATCTTAAAAAAGTGGATCATACACATTTTTCCTCTAAGTGGATCATTTTTCCTCCTATGTAGCCATAACCTATGATTTTTCTCCTCCATCGGGCAAAAAATGTCCTCCCATCATTACAGAGGTGATCTGACGGCTTCCCTTGGTGAATCAAAGCCTGATTCTTATGGTATGTTATCATTATTCTTCGTTCTTGTTCGGTTCCGTAAATCCACATTGATCTACAACTCCACTTCGTTTGGATTCTCAGATAAATTCCCATTATGGGTAGATCTAGGTGTGTGGATTCTATATATGATGAGATTTGGTCTCAGTCTTGTTAGGAGAAGAGATCTAAAGTGGGTTCCTAAGAAATCAACCTGTTTTTATTGAGCGTTCTTGGTTTCTTGTTGCTTTCATCAAAACCTTTTAGTTAGAAGGGTTATTTCTTGACTCCACATAGTAGAAATGATTGTCTTACTTTCAAATTGTATGTGTGTTGTCTAATTGGTTGTTGAAAACTTGTTGTAAACCTTCTTGGGTTATGGTTGTGAAATATGGAAAATTGGGGATTTTGAATGAATGCTTTGGTTCATGATTTTAAACTGTGAATTTTAAAAACGGGATTTTCCTAAATTGTTGTAATATGATTGGGATTATATGTTTTAATAAAATTGAAATTTTTTACTGAAATTAAATGTTTCCTTGAAATTGGTTCTGCTTTGGTTTTCAATAAAAGTGTAGTTTTATTGAAATAGGTAATTGTGGAAATGCAATTATATGGAATTAATGGTGTTGATGTTAGTTCATGATTCACGAGACCTCAGTAAGGGAAGGGTACCATTGGGTTAAAATGGATGTGACCTTGGATCGGGGACATGTGTAGTTGGGTCACAAGGTAACTGGACGATAGACTACTCATGAGTACAGAACTCTTAAATGAAGCATGCATGTGTGACTGTCTGGTGAACTATGGAATGAATAGAAAATGATAATAAGAATTGGGTTTTAAGCTTTGATTATTTATTTTTCTATAAAAATATCTTTTTGGAAATTTGTCTCATTCATTTTTGTTTTCATTTGGTTTTAAATGGATTTTGGAACATGATTATATTTGGTTAAAAACTGTTTTGGTAAATTTCATTATAGAATCTTTTATATATAAATGTGTCTACCTTTTTTATCACAGTGGCCTGGGTAGGGAAGTCATTGTGAAAAGCCTAATGATTATTATACTCACCCATTATTTGTCACTTTGGGGATTTTGCAGATGTTATCTTTCTGGACAAAGGAAAAGGTAATGTTTCCCATGTTTTTAGCACTACCTTGTGATGTTTGGGATGTTTGGAGATTATGGAGCTTAGAGCTTTTGGAGCTTGGAATGTTGCAATATTTTGAGAGTCTGGTGTCGTTTATCTATTGTGTACATTGATACTATGTTATTCTTATGATGTTATATACATTGATGTGGTTTTGATATATATGAATTTCTTGAGTGGTCTTCCATTTGTTTGTGCATCATATAGTGAATGTATAGTTATGGTTTGTCATTTTATTGGTTTATCTATTAAATGGTAAATGATCCCCCAATTGTATTTGAAACCCTTATGAATTTATTGCTAGTCTTTGGAATCTTGGGGATTTCTTTTAAGGCCATGTAATGACTCATTGTTTTCTCATACCAATGAGAATTGGTGGGTCATTACAAATAGTATCAGTCTGGTCCTTTCCTTATGGTACAAATCACCACTGTTCTTAGTCTTGGATTAGAAATTCTTTTTCATCTATTCCTTTGGTTGGAATCTTATACAAGAGTAGGATTTTCGGGACATGAAATGTACAGCATAAAAGGACTTAGCTATCCCATTTATTCTGAACTTTAAGTTACCATGGTGTTAGGTAAATAAGTGCTTTGGATACACTTCTAGAATGTTAGAAATATCATTTCCATGGGTTAGCTAATGAGACAAGCATGACATTCATTGTAGATGAATGAATCCCCACTATGATTTCATATCTCATTATGAGGAAGGATTTATGATTTTGCACAAGGGGTGAATTTTTTAAAAATGACTAAATTGTTTTCAAATTATTTTTTTTGAAAAAAGGATATTTGATGTATTTTGATAATGGTTTGATTTTCAAAAAGCATGATGAATGTTTTCAAAAATTTTTGAACATAAAAAAAGGTCATTTTGAAAACATTGGTGTGATAATTGGTGTGATAGAATTTGAAACGCTAAGCCATAAGTTGATATAGAGTGATATTGGAGGAGTTTGTTGATGGTTTAGAAAATGGAACCTGGTAGAAATCATTGAAACCAACCCAAAGAATCTATGGAGAATGTTGTTGCACCTGAACCATGGGTGAACCAAGAGATGGTTCAGAGTTTTGTCAATGTTTTTCAAACTATGGATTTAGGGAAGCTGAGAAATGAACCATGGAATATGGATCATACCATCTAGTTCATGAAGTAGAATCCATCGAACATCCAGGGTGATGCTGAACATGAGATAGTAGAGGTGTGGCTAAGTAGGATGAATTGTATCTTCAATTTCATCAGCACACCATCAGAGTTCAATGTCACACTGGACACATATATGCTCGATAATCTTGCATTCCAGTGTTTGGATTTAGCTGTGTAGGAAAAATTGGATGAAGACCTTACATGGGAGGATTTATAGGAATTGTTCAATAAAAAATTCTATCCTCATATGTTCCTGATCCATAAAATGACAGACTTCTTCAGCCTGAAATAGGAGATCCTCTTTTTCATATAGTATGTAGCTAAATTGATGAATTTAGTATGTTTTGTACCGGAGGTTACTGTAAGTGTATCTTAGAAGTCACACATCTTCGAAATAGGGCTATGGCAGAAGGATAGATCTATGATTACGGTGCTCTGTATAATGTATTATACAGAGATGGTGAACAGAGAAAATGTGGCAGAATGTGATATCTTGGGATCAATAGGAGGAGGTTTGATGACACCTATAGAAAATGGTTCCAACTCAAGCATTGGGAGTAAGAGGAAAAGGGCCACCTATTTCCAAGGTGGAAGTGGAAATCATAACCAGACGACTGTATTAGTGAACCTTCTTACATAACCCCAGAGCAAAGTATGTTGCTCTCAATGTGGTTCATTTGACCACATAAAGCGAGAGTGTAAGGTAAAACCTAGACCATTCCATAAATACAAGAATATGGGGCACCTTCAACGCTATTGTAGTAGTTCTCCAAGGGTAGGTTCTCGAGACACTTCTAAGGCATTGCAAGAATTATATGCTTTGACAGGACAAGGACCACAGAATCAATCTCATTAGTAGACCAGACCTAGCCATGGTGATTCTTGAAATACCATTACTCTTCAACCAAGGAATCTCATCAAGTCCACAAGGAGAAGAGTTCAGTGACAAGGCAATTTTATGGGTTTGAGAAGATTATTAATGATGGTCAGGCTAGACCATCTACAGTGAGAGGTAATAATCTATTGAATTATACCATTGTGAAAGTGCTCTTCGATACTGATGCATCACATTATTTCATTGATTCATGTGTTGGTGACTTGCATTTTTTAATGTTGGAAATGCTGCACTCTATCTTAAAACTAAAAACTCCTCTTGGTGAAAGAGAATATTAATCCTTTACCTGTAGAGCATGTTCTATAACCGTTGATGGATCTGAACTGAAATGGGAATTCTTGATGTTGGACATGAATATTTATGATGTAATCCTTGGTATGGATTAGTTGACAATGTTCATGGTACACATCAACTGTTATAGGAGAATAGTTAGTTTCACGACTGAGGATGGCATCAAGCATCTCATCAGAGGATAGAGGATGGTAAAGAAAGGGGAAAAAATCTTATTGGCACCAATGGGGGGAACAATATCATATCTGTTGGTAGCATTGACTTGGGAATCAATGGAATAGATCTAGGAAAATATTTTTCTAGTAGTTGTTCTTAAATTTCTAGATGTCTTCCCTAAGAAAATCTCAGGGTTACCACCTGTAAGGGAAGTGGTGTTTACGGTTGATCTCATTCCTAAGACCAGTAATATTTCCCATCTATCTTATAGGATGGAACCGATAGAGTTAAGGGAATTGGAAGAGTAATTGGAAGAACTATAAAGCAAGGGTTTCATTCAACCAAGTACATCTCCGTGCGAAGCACTAGTCTTGTTCGTGAAGAAAGTATATGGAACTCTTCATATGTGTGTTGATTATCGTAATCTTAACCAAGTTACGATAAAGAATAGGTATCCACTCCCATTCATTTATGATCCTTTTGATCAACTAAGGGGAGAAAATTTTTATTTAAGATTGAATTGAGATCAGGATATCACAAATTGTGAGTTCCTAAATAAGATATTCCAATGATAGATTTCAGAAGTAGATATGGCCACTATGAATATGTAGTCATGACTTTCGGTCTAACGAATGCACCTGTGGTCTTCATGGAATTTATTAATAAGATATTTCAATAATATCTTTGTAACACCCTATGATTCCACGGTACGTTTCCCTTTAAATAATGCAATAGCTTGCATTGTACACAACTTCGAGATTCTAACACACCACAACCAATCAAACTACCCGTTATGAATAGTAATACCCACTTTTTGAAATTGTATAAATTTTATCATTCAAAATGGACTTCATTTTTGGATTTGGAATATTGAAATTATCTTAGGGTGAATTTTTGGTACTTTTCTGATAACTTTCATATTTTGAAGAAAAGAGAAAATTACTAAATTTTAATTAAGAAGAACTTTTTTAATCAAAATAATTTATAGTGATAAATTATGAATTAAAATGGTGTTAAAGTATGCTTATAATATATTTTTACCATTTAATACAATTATGTTCATTGGAAATAATTTCACATTTAAACTAGACATAAGGAAGTGCCAAACTTTTGATAGTTATTATTTCTTAAAAACACGCTTTTATTTTGACAACGAGAATTAATTTTAAATTAATTTCTGCCACTTCTGTGTTTTGAATTTAGAAAAATAGATTCCATATTTAGAATCAGGAGGTCCAAATTTTGTAAATAGGTATCTTTTATTTTTATACATTTTGAATAATTATTTCGGTAAATATTTTATTTACCCTGGTTAAAGGGTAAATCCGGTAAATAAGGGTAAAAAATAATATTATAATAATAATAAATTACCCTAAAACGTGTATTAACCCTATTGGTTGACATATTTCCGACCATGGGCATGTTGGGGTCGATTTTGGGACCCCATGGATCCACTTTTAAGTGATAATGATACTTTATATTAATTAATTTAAAGTAAATACAAAAATGACATAAGCATATATCTTTTAGAATTTTTTTACATAGGGTTATATATGTAAAATTTTTCGAATACAAATATTAATTATAAATCTAAAAATATTTCCTACATAATGATATTTTCTTATAATTTTTAGACATTTAATAATTAAATTTATTTATGACACAATAATGATGCTGTATTTTCCTTATTAATGAATGAATCAAATAATTAGTATTATAAATGTTAAAATAAATATAATTTTAAAGTTTTGATGACATAAAAAAATTTTAATGGTTAATATGACATTTTAGGATTTCTTAAATTAATTTGGTTAGAATTAATAAAGTTTTTACGATTTTAACAAAATTCAATTATTAAATAGTATCAAAATTGACATAAAGGAGTTTTTAAAACAAATATTATATTATAAATTGATATAATATTCCTAAAAATCTATGGTTTGGAAACATGACTTATATAATGATACGTGTATCATTAATGAACCACTTGGGGGTCTCTTGGAAGTTTATAGAAAGTTATTATCCATATAATATAAAAATACAAAGAGACATGGTAAATGTCAAACTAATTAACTAAGAGTTAAAACTAAAAGATAAGGTTAATAAAGTTAAACAAACTAGTCTAAAACATATTGTTTGAGTTTTATTCTACCCAAACACACCTTATCCTTGAAATAAATCAGTTTTTAGTCATTAGAAACCTAATATGAATTTATTTTAGCATAATATTTCTATCTTTTCCTAAGGTGACCCTCACCCCTCTTATAAAAGGGCACTCCCCTTTTCTCTAATTACCACCTTCAAATCCTTTTGGATAGGACAAACCCTTACCACATATCTTCTCAACTTTACTCAATTCATCCCAGAGTCCCTACTTTGGTCATAAATCCATCTTAAGAAGCCCTTTTGATCAAATAAAAAAGAAGAACCCGAAGAAGAGGTAATGATTTCAACACCCTCTTTCAAGTTCCTTTCTTCTTACACTTCTTCTTTCATTGTTATTTACATTCTCAAATAATAACTCTAGTATATTCTATATACTGTGTTATTATTATAAATATTTTACAACCATATTCAGTATTCTATCCATCCTTTGAATGACATGTCACCATACATGCATACGTACGGCCTACCGTCTCCACGTCATGGTGAAATTGGTATTCAATATATTATTATTTGGATGGGTAAAATAATGATGTGTAATTCATATAAATAAAAAATATAACATGATAATGATTCTTTATATATGATATACCATCCAATTATATATTATTTTAATATCAAAATAATGATATTGTCGCTTGTGCGTACGTACGGACTACCGTCTCCACGAACGCAATGAGATTCCTTCCCCATAATATCCATTTTCAGAATAATTTTCATTTTATGGTTAAAAATAATTTTTAAAGACTTAATATAATTCATGATTTGAATAAGATACTTCCTATCCATAACAAATATGGCTCACAAAACAAAGAATATAAAGGAAAACGAATCCATTAACACCCGAAACAACGATAATACTAAGATATTTCTATCAAATCATTGTTAAAAGATCATATATGATTTCATATTAATATATATGATTATTGAATAATTAAATAACAATTATTTCACAATTATATAGGAGTTTAACCTACCCTCAACCAAGGAAAAAGTACAAAGTAAGGGGTTTCTTATCTCCCTTTTAATTCCGTGAGATTTCCATTGTTCACCACTTATTTGTTGCTTGTGGTGTGTGTACTACCCATGGTTGTATTCATTGCATAATAAAAATTAATTTATAGATATTTACATCATCATTTTATGATCGTTCTTTCATCGGTGTATGTTTCATAAGTTACCAAAACAATAAGGAAATTTGAAATTTAAATTTCCACTCATTCGGCTTTACACATAATTCATTGAATATTTTACTCTAAGATTATGTGTGGAATCACTATTTATTTGATTTTGTCATAATTTCCACTCCCATTTTTGTGGATATATTTTTTACACATAATCTCTCCATTGATAAATTCTCAAGTCATTGATATGAACTTGATAAGAGGAATTTTATCCCAATCTCCATTTATTGAGTTAAACATCTAATTCATTGGTGTTGTTTTTAAAAAAATTTGTGTGAATGTCCTTTGATTGTTTTAAATAGAATATTAAATAATATTGAGTGTATTTATATTTTCCACACATAATTATGTCATTGATTTATCCTTAACCTAAAGATACAATCTTTATGAGAGATTTCATCTCAATTTACATTCCATTGAGACTCCTTTGTTATTATAGACCAAATCACTTTTATATGGTGTATATAATGTACTTTGATAGAGTATATCATGAATACCTTTATTCTCATGATATTACAAAGTTGTTATTACCTAAATTATTTGTATTCAAGTGTCTCTCATTTGGTTAGGAACTCTAACTAAAATATCATTTTAAAATGTTTTGAATATTTATTATTGTAAATCATTATCATTAACGGCCATGTTTTAAAAATGGTTTTAAGGATTTACTTATATGGACATTCAAGTATTCAAATAAAAATTCATTTTAAAAGTTTCAAAGTGGTATGGGACACTTTTATTCAAAAATCTATTTTAAACGGATTCTTGATAAATAGTGAGACTATTAAATGTTTTCATAAAAAAGGGGGATATTTCACTCAAATAGTTTTGATGAATATTTTCATCTATGTCAATATCATTCATTATTTTGTATTGAGGTTAATTTGTTACAATACAATCTTCCATATTTTATTGAATTAGTTATGTTTGACTGTGGATGTTCTATTTTTATACCATTCATGGTTTGTGGATAAACTTTTGACATATCGTATGCTAGTTTTAATATGGATGTTTATGTTATGTTTCAAAATTTTCAAAAAAGGAATGCATTGGACTTAGTAAGTGACGGGTGGAGCCTAATATATCTCCTCGATGCATCGGTAGGTCTCATGAGACAAACTAGTGTATTGGCACAAGGCCTTGATAAAATCTTATTTGTAGTCTTGGCACAAGGCCTTGACTATGTGGTTATGATAGTATGACATTATGCATTTCATTATTATGAAAGTGGTTATTGATATTGCATGTGATTGTTCTACTAGTAGAATATCCATGTGAATAAGTAAATGGAATTATTTCATTTTAACTTTTCCATATTATGATGAAGTTCAAGTTGAAAAGGCTTTTGTTTTTGTTATACGTTGACTTAAATTATTATTCTTATTTATAAATGTTTTCACTATATTGTTATCCTTACTGAGCATCTGAGCTCACCCCCTTCTATGTTTTATTTTTCACAGGATTTGAAGAAGTATTTTATGAATGACCTGTAGGGATAGTATGATGATGTGAGTGTGGTATATGGATACAATATGTTGTTGTATTTTTCAGTTTATGATGTAATGTAAACTTTATGAATGTATATAGTGATTCCAAGGCTACTAAACTTATCGGTTGTTCGAGACTTGATCTTTTGTGATCATGCAAACGATACGTAATAATGCACCAACTCTGGGCTTCTAGGGTCGGGGCATTACAATCTATATTATTTTGTTGTGGTGTTTTTGGATGTCATTTTGGTCTATTTAAAGACAAGGGCTGACCATGAGGAGCACCTGGAAACAGTGTTACCAATCTTGAGAAATCAACATATGTATTCAAAATTTTCATAGTGTAATTTTTGGATACAGGAAGTACGTTTTCTAGGCCATGTCATTTCTGAAAAAGGTGTTTATATTGATCCTAAAAAGATATAATCTATTATTACATGGAAACCATGGATTAATGTCTTTGAGATATGATGTTTTCTTGGTCTATCTGGTTACTACCGATGCATTGTGTGTGATATCTCTTGACTATATTTTCTAATGACCGCTCTATGAAAGAATAATGTTACATTCAAATAGACATAGGAATGCCCGAAGTCTTTCTAGGAGTTGAAAGGTTGGCTTACATCATAACCTATCTTGATTTCTCCAGAGTCAGGATAGGGGTGTGTGGTGTGTGGTGATGCTTCGAGACCAGGTTTGGGTTTTGTTCTTATGAAATATGACCATGTGGTTTATTATGGTTCAAGGTAGTTGAGGGTGCATGAGAAGAATTATCCAACACATGATTTGGAGGTAGATGTAGTTTTCCATGACATGAAAACAAGGACACAATATCTAATTCGTGAGAAGTTAACTATGTTTACGGACCACAAAATCATGAATCACATTTCCTAATAGCAAGATTTGAATCTGATACAAAGGAGATGGATAGAGTATCTCCAGATGTTTGAATTTGTCTTAATGTATACACCTGGAAAAGGGAATTCAGTGGTGGATGCATTAAGGAGAAATTCATATGATCAGTTGGAAAAAGAAGCTTCAGATGAATGGTAGTTTAAATTTGTCCTAGCTAACAAGAACATTGAATGTGAAGACTGTGGTGATGTTGCAATCTATTTTTAGCTACGCTTGATCCTGCTTTATTAAAAATTGTCAAAGAGGCACAAACATCTGATACAGAATGTCTGGTTATGAGTTCAAAACTTAATGGTTGGGAGACCATTAAGGGATGGAAACCTAATGGGAGTTTTGTTTTGTGCTTTAGATATTTTATAGTTTTACTTATGTCATTTCAGGAACAACTCTTTCATGATTACCACCATTCGGGATGGGATATACATCTAGGTACACCGAAGATTTATAAGGCATTGAAGGTGCAGTTTTGGTTGAGCAGCATGAAAATAAAGGTGGGAGAGTTTGTCCCGTGATGCTTAACATGTCAGAAAGTTAAGGTATAGCATCAGAGACCAACAAGAATGTAGTATTCTTTACCTATCCCTATTTGGAAATGGGAGAAGATAGCGATGTATTTTGTTACAGGTCTTCCTCAAACGGTTCAGAAACGAGATTCCATATGGGTGATAGTGGATCGGCTTACCAAGTCGGACCATTTCATCCCTATTCATGAAACTCATATGGTGGAGGATCTATAAAAAATTTATATATGAGAAGTGGTAAAACGGAATGGCGTACCTGCTTTTGTAGACTCTAATAGATATCTGAGGTCCACATCTCGCTTTTGGAAATCCTTACAGCAAGCTCTTTGGATTCATTTAACTATGAGCATGTCATATCATCCTCAGATGGATGGGAAATCCGAGCATACCATAAAAATGTTGGAAGACGTGTTGCAAGAATGTGTAATAGATTTTGGAGGCTTATGGGAGGAGCATATACCCTTTTTGGATTCCTCATACAATAACAGTTATCAGGCCTTGATACACATGGCTCTTTTTGAAGCATTGTAAGGGCGCCATTGTCCTTATCCACTATGTTGGGTAGAAACATGTTAAAATTCACTAGTTGGGCCAATCCTTTCCCATGAAACAAAAGAGAAAACTAGTTGATCAGAAAGTGTATGGGGATGGCTTCGAGTCATTATAAATCTTATAAAGATCATCATTGAAGACTATAGTCATTCGATGTGGGTGATCATGTATTCTTGAGGATATCTCCAAGGATTAGACATTGTCGTTTCCGAAAGTAGGGAAAATTATCTCCTAGAAACATATTCCCTTTCAAGATACTAGAATGGGTTGGAGAGGTGGCATATCGGTTGGAATTAAAACTTCGGTTTAGTTCGGTGCATAATGTGTTCGATGTATCTAAGTTGAAAAAAGTATCAGCCTGATCCTGGCCATGTAATCATATGGGATCACGTTGACCTAGATTTGAATGATTCATTGATACATATTCCAGTACATATTTTGGATAGGCAAGAGAATGTGTTATGGGGAAAATTCATCAGTCTAGAGTGGGAATAATGTCAGAATGGTCTTATTTAAGAAGTGACTTGGGAACATGAGATGAAAATGAAAGAGCAGTGGTCAGAACTCTTTTAGTTGGGTGAGGGTTTTCTACTTTTCAAGGATAGAAAGTCCAATGCTGGGGAGAATTTTGTACCCCTGGTTTCATGTAGGTAACCCTTACTTGATTATTTTTGTGGTGATAATGATAAGGGTAATGAAGGGGATATTCGGGAGAACATTGAATGATTTTTTGTGGCAAAGGGTAAGTCGCATGGGCGAGGCACAGTTTTTCTAACCGTGTGTGGAAAAACCATGCGTAGTTGGTCATTTTGAGGTAGTGGCTCCTGCACAGTTGGAGCATGGTTTGGGAGACCATGCGAGGAGGTCATGAAAGGGTTGTTCGAGGTAGTGGCTAATTCATGGTTACCATAGGGTTTGTCTGAATGTGTGAAATAATCGTGCAGACACTTAAGTGAGATCCTAGAAAAGAGGATCTCATGCATTTTTTCTTCTAGGGGGACCGTTTTTCCTATAAACTGGCCAAAACCTGGGATTTTTTTCCTCCTTAGGACACATAAGGTTCTCCCATCATTCTGTAGGCAATCTAAGGGCTTCCCTTGGAGAATCAAAGATGGATTTTTGTGGTATGTGATTGTTCTTCTTCGTTCTTGTTCGGTTCCTTAGATATACATAGATCTACATCTCATATTCTTTTTATTTCATATATATACTCCCTTTATGTATAGATATACATGTGTGGATGCAAAATATAAAGATATTTGGTCTTAGTCTTCTTAGGAGAAGCGATCTAAGATGGGTTCCTAGAGAATCGACATGGTTTTATTGAGCGTTCTTCGTTCGTTGTGGTTTTCGTCAAAACCTTTGAGATATGAGGCTTCTTTCTTGACTCCAATTAGTATAACTTATTGTAATTCATTAAAATTTTATGTGTTGTGTTGAATTTATTGTGATTTGGTTGTTGAAAACTTGTTGGAAACCTTATTGAGTGATGGTTGTGAAATCTGGGAAATTGGGGATTTTGAATGAGTGCTTTGGTTCTCGATTTTAAAATGTGGAATTTAAAAAGTATATTTTCTTGTAATATTGTAACATTAATGGGATTAGATGTTTTCAATAAAAATAATGACTTATTGAAATTAAATGGTTCATCGAAATTGGCTGTGCTTTTGTTTTCAATAAAAGTTTAATTTACAGAAATGGGTAATTGTGGAAATGGATGTATTTGGAAAAAATGGTGTTGGTGTGATTTCATCTTTCAAGATCCCTTAGTAAGGGATAAGTAATATTGGGGTATATGAGATGTGACCCTGGATCGGGGGCATGTTTCATTGGGAAAAAAGGTAATTGGATGAGAGACCACTCATGAGTATGGAAATATCAAACGAAGCATGCATGTGTGGGTGTGGGGAGAACTATGGAATGTGTATGTCAAATTATATTATGAATTGGGTTTTAATCTTTGATTAGTTATTTTTTTGGAAAAATAAGTTACTGGAAAATGGTTTCATTCATTTTTGTTTTCACTTTTTTGTAAATGGTTTTTGGAACTTTTTTATATTTGGTTACAAACTGTTTTGGTAAACTTATTTATATAAAAGGTCTTATATAAATTTGGATAACTTTTCTATCCCAGTGGAGTGATTAGGGAAGTCAATGAGTAAATACTACTAAGTTTTATACTCACCCCTTCTTTATCACTTTGGTGTTTTTTCAGATGCTATCTTCCGAGACAGGGGAAAGGTAATGTTTCCCATTTTTTAGCACTACATCATGATGTTTGGGACGTTCAGAGATTATGGGGCTTGGAGCTTGTAGAGCATGGAGTCATGTGTTCTTTTGAAATTCTTGTGACATTTATCCATTGTGTACTTTGATAATTGGTTATTCTTTAACTGTTACATACTTTGATGTTGTTTTGAGATACATAAAGATGTTGAGTGGTCTTCCATTTGTTCATGCATCATATAGTGAATGTTTTGTTATGGTTGGTTGGTTTATTTTTTTATTTATTAAAGCTTAAATCATCCCCCACTTGTATTTGAAACCCTTCGGCATTTTTTTATAGCCTTTCTCACCTTGGGGATGTCTCCTAATGCCAAGTAAAGACCTGTTATGCTCTTAAGACAATGATATTTAGCGGGTCATTACAAACATCATCTTTCATTGCATGGAAATAGACATGCATTACCCATAACACATTCCCTTTGGGATCACATTATCATTTAAACATTTTAAATTATTTTTTAGGAAAAAATAACTCAACCTATTTATTCATAATCAATGTTCAACAATGTAAGAGATATGTAAGTGTCCATTCACTCAATATCCAATATCACAATCCTTTCATAATCAATTGTATAATCATATCATTCCTTACTAGATATAATGATATCATAATTTTCAAAATTTATTCCATGAATATCTCAATCTATGAATCAATCTATATCATACATTATCATATATCCATTTTTAGTTCATTTACAACAAATTATTCCTCCTTGAAAACCCGGAAATTGGTCTTTAATGGAAATTATTGGAGATCTATTTAGGGAAGACCATCCATGATAAATATTATAGTAGATTATACCTTGATGGTGTTTTGTATTGAGCATCTGTAAGAATATTATTATTTCAAGTTAATTTTTAATTTTTGGTAAGCACAGAACTGGAGGTATGATAGTCACATTATCATCCATATATTGATTTTTTATACCATATTTTTAAAGTGGGTTTTATTGGGATGGAATTTCCTTTTAAGGGAGAGAATTGTACATAAAAATTAATTTTTTTTATGTTTTTGGATAGTTGAATATAGGTGAAAATTTTAATTTTTTTCTTAAACTATCCATAAAATGGGAAACATAATTTGGCATCACATGTTGAGAAATTTTATTCCTAGCCATGATTTCTAGATTAAATAATCATTTCTTCTACACTAAGTCAGTTCACACAGCCATAGAGTTGACTAATTTATGTATCATCACTTTGTGAAGTGTGACACCATCATTATATTAGGAAAATAATGTTTTACTTATAATAGGGGAAAATATTAGGGTCATGTAATCACATAATCGTAATATTGTTTGTGAATATAATTTACTATTTAGGATATGTATCTATTTTCAATGAGGTAGAAAAGTAAGACATGGATCATATTGAATTTTTCATGACTGGAAGTTGAAATGGGTTTTGAAAACAAATACTGTGGGGATGATTGAAATTTCCAAAATTGTTGTAAGTATTGTATTTTTTTCAACAAGCTATTATAATACTGAGAAGCTAGAAATTTAAATAAGGATGGTAGTATGAGATGTTTTTTTGGATTTCTAATGATTATTGTATCAGGTTTCTACGATTATCTTTACAGAGGAAGATCCATTCATATATTCATAAAGGATAAAGAGTGACTTCAATGAAGAGACGAGTAATAATGAAAAAGACTTTCATTGTTTTTTGTCTACTGATATGCCTTATCAAATAATGATCATTGATATGGTATTATTGAGAATAAATGAATATAGTTGATATATGATGAAATAATTTTATACCACATGATGCATGATGAGTTTGTGATGTTGGATATTTAAAAACACGAATGGTTTTGATTCATGCTATTTACTAATCAATATAAATTATCACCAAGAGTAGGAGGGGAGAATCAATAACATCTTTTTATTTTATTTTTCCCAATTTTGAAACTACCTACTCCTTCTATGAAAGGGTTATCACCTTACTAAAAAAAGAAATCACACATCCCCAAGAACCCAATAATTGAAAAGGATCACTATAGGACAATAGTAGCTACATCCTTCGTATGTTTTGGAACCAAGAAAATACCAAAAAAACTATAAGAAAACTATTATTTTGTGTGAAATACAATGATTAGAATATTCCCTTATACTCATGTAGCACTATGTCCAATAAAAATTTTCATGTGAATCAAGTATCACATAATGATTTATTAATTTTTTTTACCTATTTATGAAACATTTTACTGTGCTTCCTTAACAATGTTCAAAAATATGTTCTTCAAAGAAAATTTTCACTTTCTTACCCAGACCAAGGAAATAACTCTTGGGACTTCATAATGATACACATTTTGACTTCCTAGTTCCATTTCCCAGTTCAATTCCCCTGTTTGATTTCTCATTCTGATAAAATACTTCTGCTAGAATACCGCTGAAACAAATCTGAACTATTTAACTCTTAGTCAAAAAATCCTTCTATATGCTAAGTCTAATTCCTGATACTCTGATTATAATCTAGTCTCTTCCAATTTCTTCTTCTGTCTAGAATACATACTCAGGTAAGAATTATCCTGAAAATTCTTCTCTCTATAATTATTCAGTTCTCTACCATCTCTCTTGAATAGTAATTCAATACTAGGAATGTATAAAGAAATAACTCAATTTATATGTGACCCAAAAATGGTTTGGTCAGCATTTTATGAATCATTCATGCTCAACTGAATTTTTTGAAACATATATTCTCCTTCAAATTCTGGTGCATCATGACTTCTTTGAAACTTCTCAGCACTTATCAAAGCTACCCAAATATTATCACAACTTCATCTTTCTCTAGAATATATTTTTATTCTTTAATCCAGTACATATTCATCATTATGATTATCTCTTTATAATAGAAGCATTCAGTCTCTCCGATTATACGTGAACTACTTGCAAATTCATAAAAATGAAGACTTCCCATCCAGATAACCACTCGAAGATATGTAATCCTTTCTATAAAATTTCTATAACTCCAGTGAAAACACATAAAAAGTCACTAAAACATATTTATTCAAGATATCCCTTGAAAACATTTTTGCAGTGGCTTAGAACAATTGTTCTTTTATTATTTTTCTCGGTATGATGTTTTCGATTCCGATGATGTTTATTGATTCCATCCTGTGTTAGATGGATCATTTTCTATAATATCAGATTTCTTCTTTCTCTCGACCTACATATGAAGGAAAATAAGTTCTCACTTGAAAAACAAGAAACAATTTATCTTGATGACAATTGTTGACTAAATTATTGATTGGTCTATGATTTTCTTCTTCTCATCATTCCCAACAAACATATCTTCTTTTCTTATTCAATGTATTCAATATATCCCACTAACAATAACTCTAACTCCAAATTTTTTAAAACCATCACAACATCTGATGAATAGTTTTAGAGTCACTGTGATGATCATTGTCATACCATGTTTGATGTATCGGTTCTAAAATCATCGAATTTAGAAGATTCATTACTTTTTTTATTACAATAACCATAAACATACATGAATAAAATTCATTCTCCTGTGATTTTTTTATTGAGACTTGTTGATTTCACTAAAAAACATCACCATCAGTTTCTCACGTTATGATCAACCTTCCCAGCCTTTAAACAAATATATTTCCGATGATCTCACACTAATGTACTGAGACATGAAAGCTTTAGGTTTTGCAAAATTATTCTCTCCCAAACTTCTTCTTTCATCATGAATTCCTCATAACCATGAATAAATTGAACATTGGTATAGTATAATCTGACTTATATTGATATGTATTGTAACTACCCTTCTTATAGCATCTTTTTTATTTCCGAACAACCATAAATATGATTGGATGCACTCCACCTTTATTCATAAGGCTTTTATACCACGTTTCTCAAACAACATGAAACATTTGAGAAATAAAAAACTGAAAATCATTATCAATTTTACATTAGATCGATGAACAATCCTATCGTATTATTCATTATGACCATAAAATCATTTCGAACCCAAGGTGAATCAAATGATCCTTCCCTTCCATAAAAATTATTCCCAATTTGATGGACAATCTTAATCATTGTGAGTATGATATTTTTAATATGATTGTTAGTCTAATTGTTAACCTTTTCAATGTGGATTTATTACTTTTATTATTTAAACAAAAAATATTACACTTGAAATAAAAACTTCTTTGAGCATATAAAAACACTTTCTATCCAACATGGTCCAAAAAATACCTCCCTTTAGATTTTTCTATCAACCAATATTCATACATCAATAAACTCTGTAATCCCATGCTTTGGATTACTTATGAACAATTCAAATACAATGTGAGATAACAAATTGATTGAAATACGAATCGTTTACCGGAAAACCATGATTTATAAAATTAGTGAATCATGAAACCTCTTCATTTTTTATTAAAAAATTCTTTCACTTCTTCAATATTACACCCAATAAATTGTTCCTACATGAACTAGGACAAACAGTTAGAATAGTTCACTCATTAACATTATGAGAAATCAAATTACCCACATCCCCCCCATAAATGCTTCCTTAATAGGTTTAGAAAATATAAATGGATATATTTACTACAAAACTCTCCCCCTTGATAAAAATATCCAAATAAAAAATGTGATAGGATGAAATCCACATACCATAACCTTGATGAGAAATAGGTTGGATAGCCATGTCCAACATCAATTTTTGAATATGATCCTTTAGTAAAGTTGTTTTTTGAAAATATCATCAACTTTTTATGATTTAAGAACATAATATAAATTCAATTAATTATAATCCACATGCTCTTTAATGAAATGAAATTTATATCAATACATTTTGAACAATAATTTTCCACTGGATTTTTGGCATGGTTGGTTTCACATCAATTATAAAAACCTAAGAGAAAGTGTAACTCCACTTCAACAAATTAATCATCCAACTGAGTAATAATCCATCTAGGTTAGGTAGAATGTTTATTAGAAGAAATATAATTAGATTCAGTCATGATAAGTGTTATCGAATTATATTTCTTTGTATGCCAACTAGCATAAATTTTCCCCAGAAATAAAACACCACCATTTGTGGATCTTCTATCATCAACATTACCTTCCCAATAAGTATCTGAATACCAAAACAAAGCAATAAAATTTGATCTATCATACATGATTATAAAATTTTATATGCCAGTGATATATCTGAAAATTTCTTTTCCAGTCAACTAATTTGAATCTTTTAGAGCACTATAAAATAATGCACCTAACGTGGCGGTATTCACATTGTCGGATCTCGATGCATTAAAATATAAAAACCATCATATAACCTTTTCAAAATCATTCTGATTGACTGCCTTACCATCTCCATATTTACTCAACACGGTTCCCATTAATAATGTTTTGGAAAAAAGTTTCTAATTGTCCAATTTTAACTTTTTAATAAGTTCATTAACATACTTTTTTGTGGAATGATTTTTTTTTATTTTGTGAGATTTTTAAACCAAGAAATTATTTCATTTCATCCAACATAGAATTCTCAATAAAAAAATATCATCTCTTCATAAAATCATTCACATGACTTTTAATCATTCCCATCAATGATAATTTCATCAACACAAAAACTTATGATGATGGAAAAGTTATGACATTATTTTACGTAAAAATTAATATTAACTTTTCCTTTCATAAAAAGAATATTTCTTAAGAAATATTCAAATTTGGAATACCATTCCCTTATATATTATTTTATCCCATATAATACTTTCCTCTAACTCCACAGAAAACATTAATATATACAAAAAAAATTCCATATGGGGTTTCAATGTAAAATTCCTCATCAAGATCACCATTCAAAAATAATGATTTTACATCCATATAAAAACTTTTGTGAATTAATTGAGTATAAATAGAAATAAAGAATGATATTTTTCTTACCTTTCATCCAGTTAAAAATATTTGTCATATAATAATTCATTCAATTTTTTATTATTTTTTGGAAACTAATTATTCATTGTTTATTAATACTTTAGAATATTCATTATTCTTGTTTCAGAAAACCCACATGGTACCAATAACATTTTTGACATTTTTATTATGAATGAGTTCCTATGTATAATTATTTTTAATCTGATAGAGCTATTTATTCCTATATTAAAACCATTTTATATTATCAGAAGCTTCATTCACATATTTCAGCTCAAATTTTGAATACATAGTAGTATGTGCAATTACTCTTCTTTTTTGAACCTTTTATGTTTATAACAAATAATGTTTTGAGATTACACATTATTCCACATAATATGATGATATTTTCATGATTCATAACCACATCTAGAATTATATGAGTCTTATTCAACATCTTGAGAAGGATTGATTTTTTTTTTCATCATTATCATAGTCCTTATCAGAGGTTACTTCTTCATTCTCATGTTCTTTATCTTAATGAGTTTTTTTTACCTTCCTCATCATTTTCAATAACATTCAAATAAAAATATTCAAGTAAAAATTTTAAATCTTTTTTGAAACACCTATATCCTCTTCCATCTGAATAATTTCCATAAAAAATTACATTTCCACATCTCTTCTCAAACATTCAATGTTTTTTGGATTTCTTCTTTATGATTAATTTTCATCAAAAAAATTATTCAATGTTTCAAACATGGATATTTTTCATAAAATATTTAATATGTATTCATATATGAAAATTTCATTTAGGAAAACTGATTTTTAATATACACTTAAGTACGTATGGCCTAACTCCCAAATTAATGAGAAAGACCATGTTCATGTAATATAGTTCTACCCATTTCAACCATCATTCTATTATTTCCTTCAGCGACACCATTTTGTTGAGGATTGTATGTTATAATGAACTCATGAAAAATTCCATGATTATCAATATAAATTAAAAGTTATTTATTTTCTGTATCCACCACCATTGTTTTTTCTCAACTTATTTACCAAATACACGCACTCATTTTCATCTTCCCCCTAGAAAGTTTTAAAATGTTTCAGAGAGTCTGACTTATGTATCATATACATAAAATATTTAATGTGAGTAAAGTCATGAATGAAAGTAATGAAGTACTTATCTTCATGAGATTACTTTTTTCTCATTGTCCCATAGATCTTAGTTTGAATAAATTCTAGGGGTCATTTGGAACAAATGACAACTTTCATAGGCATAGGATTGGTAATATTTCTCCATGAAAAATTATGTAGCACCAATATATTCTTCTTTACATATCATGAATTCTCTAAAAATGCCTCAATTTGTTAAAATTATTGTTATTCTATGAAACATGTGTCCCAAAATTTTATTCCATAGTTTATTTTTTTCCACCATGCCTATGTAACAATATTTTTTTACCTAAACAACTTAGAATAAGTTTTCTTTTGTATTTTTACCTCTTGTAAAAATATCTCCATATTCATCTCTCTTTATATAAAATATATATTATATAAAAAAATTAACATGATCATAATTTTTTTAAACGATTTGAGGGTTGTGTTTCAACCCATTTAAATAAAATTATTACAGGTATTTCAACTTTTCTTCCCCAATGATGGATGATCTAACTCCTTTGATTCTTGGGTTTTTAATAATTTCTAAATGTCAGTGTTCTTTCTTTGAAGTCTTTCATGTTCATAAATAATTTCAAATATCATGACATATTAAAATAATAAAAATATCCAAAATCCAGGTTTTGTATCTTTTTATATCATTTCCTCTGTATATTACATACTGATCGGAGTTGTGAACATGTTTCTCAGTAATATTATTATCTTTATTATCATTTGTTTTTACTACCAGAATTTTTGTTATCAAAAGGAAATTTTATTAGAAAATTGTCCTTTTAAGACATATTAGAACCATATGTAATAGAAACACTTTCAGATTCATTATTTTTAAATATTTCTAACTTCTAAACAAATTTTTTCCAGACCACATACACAAATTTCATAGCTTTCTTCTCCTTTGAAACAATTTCCACTTTCTTCTCAACCATTTAAGGTACTTTTTATCCTTCTCAGGTATACCCATTCCAAATATTTTACTCACATTATAGATAGGTTTATTTCTCAGAATATTTTTTCAAATCATTAATATCTTCCACGAGCTTGAAATCATCAATATGAATTCATTATTGATTATTTTCTAAGGTTTATTCGCTTTTTAAATTCCTGATTTATTTTCCAAGCCGCCCATAGTTTATTAAATATTATTTCAATTATTATTTTATATTAAATGCTAATTTAGTTTCTTCATCTTAAAAACATGTAATTCTAAACATCTCAGTGTTAACTGTTTTAATAAATGTATTGTTATCCTTTTTATTTTACTTTTTGGATTTATCTTAATTGAATTATTCTTTTTCATCATTTTACAAGAAACTTATCCTTTTATATTTGGTAAATTTTCTATCCTACCCATTGGAATAAGATATAGCCTTATCACCTTGTTTCTTTTATGGTATTAAATATCTTATATCATCCTCCTCACTATCTTATTCATTGTTTGATCAAGGGAAATTAGAAAAAAAATATTCAAATGGATCCACAATAAAAAAATTTGAATCGAAGTTTTCCCTTACATTTTTTATAACTCTTTTCACACATTTAGAAAACATGGATTAAAATTCATCAAGGATTTTATATACCTCATTTTTGGAATCAGATTCACCAGCTTCTTCTTTACCAAGAATCTTCTTTGACTTTTCTTTCATTGTCTCCCTGAAAGACATTTCTCTATCAATTTTTTTTTTATTTCATAAACTTTTCCCATTTAATATCATAGGTAATTATTTTTTTATGCAAATAATCTATATATAATGTTTATGAATATGTATCTTCCCATAAAGAATAAATAACATCAAACTAATCAGGAAAAAATCGCATGATGTTTTCAACAACTATTTATATTATAACTTTTATCCGAGAAATATAATATTGATGATAATATAATTCACCCTGGTAAAGAAATCACTAAAAGATTCATATTCAACCATCTTGAGATATTTATATTTTAGCCTCTAGATTTATAATTTTTTGTTATTTACTTTTGTGTTGACTTTATAATTTTTTTCAACTTATCCCATATACCATTCCTTGTGGAAACAACCTTCACATTAAGAAACATACTAACATAACATGATGATATTAAAGAATTATTTCCCCTTCCATAATATTAAATATTATTCTTGTCAATAAATATTAGAGAATGTTTATCATCAATAGGATAAAATCCATATGTTGTAGCTTCAAAAACATCATACACAGTATACATAAGATAATGAAACACAATTTATTTACATATATGATAGTTCTTACCATCTAAGACCAGAATCCCCTTAATTTTCACAATATTTAGATTATCGGTCACAACAATATTCTTCAAGGAATATGAAAAGAGTAAATTAGGGGAACATTCAGCTTTAAAACCACTTTTAATATCCCAATCAGGATCATGTATCACTATGAGGGGAGTGAGTGAATTAATGATATCTTTTTCTTTTATGTTTTTCAATTTTTAATCAAAAATCAAATCCTATTAAAGAGTTATAACCTTGCTGAAAATAAAAAAATCACCCATCACCAAGAACTCAAGAATTTATAATTATTATAACTCAATGATAGTAGCTATGTATTTGGTATGGTTTTGAGACAATACAATATCACAAAATCCACTAGAAAAAATCCTTTTGTGGGGAATAAAATGAGAAAAATATGTCCTTACACTCCTAAAGACCAATGTTCAGTACAAATGTTCATGTGCTTTATGTATCACAACATGATGTAATAAAAAATTGTGTAAAAATTTAAGAAATAACTTATTGTGCTACCTTGTTAACTTTCGCAAAATATTTTATTCAAAACAATTATTGACATTCTTACACAGTAGTGGGGAGGAACTTACTAGAATTCATAATGATATTCGGTCTATTTTCCCAATTAGATTCCCCAGTCTGATTACTTAGTATGATAAAATTCCTCTATTATAATACTGCAAAAACAAATCAGAACTACTTCTGTCTCAATCCTAAAATCCATTCCGATTTCTCGATCTGATTATGGAAAATCTCATTATGATCTTATCTCTAATCATTTATTCTTCTTTATTGAAATATTTCTTAGAAAAAAAAGATCTAAAAACTCGTTTTTCTAGAATTATTTATTATTCATCCTTCTATATTGAAAAGTAATTCATTTTCAAGAAAGTACAATGTACTTCCATTATTTAAGGGTGACTGAAAAATGCTTTGTGTGGGATTCTGGAAATCATTCTTGCTCAACCAAATATCCTAAAATATAAATTCTTCTTGAATTTCAGGTGAATCATGGGTTTCATAATGTTTCAAAACTCTTCTATATGATTATTGAATATTCTCACAACTTCATATTTCTCCGTACATTCTTTTCAATCCTTAGTCTCGTTCTAATTCTTCACTCTGATTTTCAAATTACAAAGGTCGAATTCTATCCCTCAAATTTTGCTTCACTTACACCCAAATTCATCAGAATTGAGGAATTTCTATTAAGATAACCACTTGATGATATTCAAAAAATTATATAAACTTTTTAAACATCCTTTTAAAACACTTCACAAAGTCACTAAAAACACATTCTATCAAGATCCCTTTTGACATCGTTTTTGTAATTGCTAAAAAACTATTCTCTTATTCTTTTTCATAGACTGATGTTATTGAGTCTGATGATGTTTATCAGGGTCAACTACCATCATATGTATTGCAATATATCATATCATTGTTCTTATTTTTCTTAAACTACATGTTAAAGAAAAAGAATTTCCAACTTGAAAAGAAATCAATAATTCGTCTTGATAAAAATAGTTGACTTCATCATTAATTGATATATGATTATATTTTTTACATTTGTCCCAAATAACTTTTCTTATTTTCATCTTCAATTGTATAAAAATATCACACTAACAAAAAAAAATATATATTATACTCTTTTAAAACCATCAAAACATGTTATGATCATTATTATATCCACTCTGATGATTGGTGGCACACCAAGTCTGATGAAACGTTTCCAACAACATCAACATAATCAAATTCTTTCATTTCATTCTTATGATACCCATAAACATCAAACACTAAAATTATTTCTGAAATGATTTGTTTCATGGGGATCATTGATATGACTAAAAACTATCACCTTTAGTTTTTCACATTACGATCAACCTCCACATCCTTTAAAAAAATATGCATCTTGTGATCTCACCCCGATGAACTAAGACCGGAATGTTGTCATCATAAACATCCTTCCTTCACAAAATTCTTCTTGTATCATTAATTCCTTATGAATTTGAATACATTGAATATTTGTATAACATCATATGAATTATACTGGGATATATTATAACTATAGAAACCCTGTCTTTTCTTACATTACAATTACATCATTTCAAAGATAAACAACATAATAGTATTACACATAGAGGATCCAACTATTTAGTGTATTGTGAAAACTAGGACCATACATAACAATTACAACATCAAGCATAAACATTTATTTAATTTCTACTAATCTAGATTCTTATTGGAACTTTTCCTCTCCTTAGTATATGTAGCCACCTGATGATATACATAAAAAGGGTTGAGATAAAATCCCTATAAGAGGATAAATAAGTTGAATATAGCATGGGGTGATCATAATCATGAAATATGAAAAAGATCATGAACATGGGAGGAGCGTAAATACAAGACTTGAAATGTGGAAATCTATCAAAAATGAAACATCATGGCTTACTGTTTAACTGCCACTCATACTTGTGAACCAAGCTAGCATCTTATTCACACATCATTTCACATTTACCCATGAGATTCATCACATTACCCAATGAATTAGAGAGATGTATAATTCCAGGTGTACCCATCACATTCAAACATTCATATTGCGCTATATAATTATGGGAGCACCCGTCACATCATAATATTATCATTATCATGCATTCCACATAGAACATAAATCAATTATAAACAAAACTAACCCATAAAAAGGGATGAGTTTCATATCATAATAACACATTCATAAACTTTTGGGTTCCCAAAACAAAGAGGGAATAACATACTTGATATAAGTACCACCAACCTTGATTGAGAAGTAAAAGGTGAGTTCTTAGAAGAAGAGTTCTTTTGGAAAACATTTTGTTTGACATAAACAATAGTGGTGAACATGTATATCATAGAAAAGAATATTCAATGATGAATTTTTTTAAACAGTAAACATATAAAAAATTGAGTGAAAGAGGGAGAACCCGAAAAAAAAAATTGGGTTCGAGAATTTCCCCTTAGCTTGTATCTGAATGCTTCCTTCTCTTTAATGTCCTCTTGAATCCTCCTCTTGAGATCCTCCATAAGGGCCTAAGCTTGGTCTACTGATGAGACCAGAAGCTCTTGGAAGTGGGGGAAGGGATATGAAAGATTTTTGGGTAGAGTTTAGAGAAGGCATGGAGCATGAGAGGTGTGAGGGAATGAGGGTGTGAAGGGTGGTTTTTATAGTAGAGGGGAGATGGGTTTCCTTAATATAAAATTCATTAGTTTATTAATTTCCCCTATGAAAAGGAATAGAAAGTTTTGAAAGACCAAGAATAGTAATTTTATCATGTGATCCTGAAGAAAGTGGGCTTACATCAGCAGAACATGACACGTGACTCTATAATTAGCTTATTTAGCTTATTTTTGTAAATTACAACATTTCATTGTTCATCAAAAATTTATGTATTTTAGAAAAATCCCAAAAATTTACCCCAAATTTTTTTCACCATGTAGAATCCAAAAATGAAGTCCATTTTTCAAAAATAATTGTCTAAATATGATTAATTCTATATTTAATTAAAATCATGGTTTATTACTAAAAAACAGTTTTAAAACATTCATTTACTTATTCTAAAACATTGGTACATCATACTTTCACTTGAATAATATTTTTATACTATAATAGGTAGGGTTACTATTCATTATCATATATCACTATTCATAAGGGTATGTTACTATTCGTAAGGGTAGGTTACTATTCACCAAAAATTATTTTTGTTTTATTAGACTCCAAAAATCTTCTTGAACACAACCGTGTATGTCAGATTTTCAAAATTTCTAATACAGAAGTGAAAAAATTATATTTAAAGGTCACTTATCACTTAGTAGTTCATTATGTTGTGTTTTCATGTTATTTTATGACATAATTATTTGAAGGTAATTTCCATTGAAAAACTTTGGGTCGTCATATTCTTCCCCCCTTATGAAATTTCCCCCCCAAAATTTCACTTTACACAAACAGGTGAGGGTGTTTCCCCTTCATTGCCTATTCTGTTTCCAATGTTTCTTCCTCAAACATATGGTTCCTCCACAACAATTTGACAAGATGGTTTGTATTTTTTTCATAGAACCCTATCTCTCTGATCCATAATCTTTACTGGCTGCTCCTCATAGGAGAGATCATCTTCCAGCTGCACCACATTTGAGTTTAGTACATGTGAGGGGTCTGGTATGTTCTTCCTTAGTAGTGATACATGAATCACATTATGAACTTGAGCCATATTCGGTGGAAGTGAAAGACTATAGGCCACATATCCTATGCATTCAAGGATCTCAAAGGGGCCAATATACCTTGGGCTTAGCTTCACTTTCTTCCCGAATCGCATGACTCTTCTCCATGGAGATATTCTATGGAATACTTTATCTCCAATGTTGAACTCCAAGTCCCTTTGACGGTTGTCAGCATAGCTCTTTTCTCGACTTAGAGTAGCTTTGATGTGTTTCTGGATGAATTGAACCTTCTCTATCATCTCTTGAACAAGATCGGGTCCATGTATATTTCATTCTCCAACTTCATCCCAACAGGTTGGAGTTCTACAACGCTTTCCATTCAGAGCTTAATATGAAGCCATCTGAATACTTGAGTGGATGCTATTGTTGTATGAGAACTCATCCAATGGGAGATACTGATCCCAAACACCTTTTAATTCAAGAGAGAAGGCTCTTAGAATATCTTTAAGAATATGAATAGTCCTTTTAGATTGGCCATCAGTTTGGGGGTGATAGGCCGTGCTGAAATTTAATTCAGTGCTCAAAGCATGTTGAAGGCTTCTCCAGAATTTAGATTTGAACCTTGGATCACGGTCAAAGACAATTGAGAGTGGAACACCGTGCAGTCTCACCACATCCTTCACATATATCGTTGCAATTTGTTCAAGCAAGAGATCTTACTGAATAGTGATAAAATGGGAAGTCTTGGGGAGTCGGTCAACCACAACCCATATCACATTATTTACCTTCGATGTCTTCGGGAGACCTATGACAAAGTCCATAGTAACATTTTCCCATTTCCACATGGGTATAGGGAATGACTGCATCATACCTTTGGACTTTTGTCGCACAGATTTAACTTACTAACATACCAAGCACCTTGATATATATTCCACAATATTCTTCTTCATGTTATCCCACCATAAGTGTTCTCAGAGATCACGGTACATCATGGTTCTACCAAGATGGATAGAAAATGTTGAGCCATGTGCATTGTCCAATAACTCCTTCTTTATCCTGGGTGATTAAATCACACAAAGCCACATTCCAAACTGAATCACAACATCATCGTCGATATGGAACTCTTGCAACATCCCTTCCTTTACTAAATTCACCCTCTTTTGTATCTCCACATCATCCCTTTGTGCTTCCTTAATCTTCTCCTAGATGTATGGTTGTACAATCATTTGGTAAAGGTAGGATGTATCCCCTACCCTTAGGATTTCCAAATACATTCTTTTCATATCCAAGAAGATAGTGTCTTTCTCAATCCTCATCATGGATAGAGTAGAAGGTTCTTTTCTACTTAGAGTATCAACTACCTTGTTCACCTTTCTAGGATGATTGTGAATAGAGCAATCATAATCCTTGATTAGTTCTAACCATCTCCTCTGATGCATGTTGATCTCATTTTGTGTGAATATATACATTAGGCTCTTATGATCGGTGTATATGTCACACTTCTTACCATAAAGATAGTGCTGCCAGATTTTCATGGAGAAAATCACGGCTGCCAGCTCTAGATCATGCGTCAGGTAGTTATGTTCATGGATATTCAACTGTCGTGAGGTGTAGGCTATCACATTGTCATTTTTCATGAATACACAACCCACACATTTCATTGAAGCATCATTGTATATCACAATTTTTTTTCCACTTTTCGATAGTGTGTGTACAGGTGTAGTGATCAGAATTCTCTTTAGCTCCATGAAGCTTCCCTCACATTCATCTATCCAGACATACTTTACCCCTTTCCATGTTTACTTAGTTAGCGGGCTTGACAATCATGAGACGTTTCTCAAAAAATGTCAGTAGTACCCAGCTAATCCATGAAAAATACGGATTTTTGTGAACCTAGAGGGCCTGGGCCATTCCTCAATCACATTTTTCTTTGAAAGATCCATAGAAGTTCCCTCACTTGTGATCACATGTCCCAAGAATATGACTTTCTTTATAAAAAATTCACACTTTCAGAACCTTTCGTACAACTTATCCTTTATTAAATATCTCCAAAACAAGTCTTAGATGTTTTTCATGTCACTCCTTGCTCTTGGAGTATATGAAAATATCATCAATAAAAACTGCCACAAAGTTTTCGAGGTAATTTCTAAAGACTCTATTCATTAAATCCATGAAGATTGCAGGGGAATTAGTAAGTCCGAAGGGCATCACCAAAAACTCATGGTGTCCATACCTTGTACGACATGCAGTACTTTGAATATATTCCTTTTTCACCTTAACAAGATGATATCCAGAACGAAGATCCACCTTTGAGAAGTATTGAGCTCCACTTAACTGATCGAAAAAGTCCCCAATCCTAGGGAGAGGATACTTGTTTTTATGGTGATCTTGTTGAGTTCCCGAACATCGATACACAACCGCATTGTTCCATCCTTTTTCTTCACATAGAGCACTGGTTCACCCTAATGTGATGCACTAGGGATTATGAACCCTTTGTCCAGATGCTCTTGAAGTTGCTTCTTTAACTCCTCCAGTTTGATAAGAGCCATCCTATATAGACACTTTGAGATAGGAGTAGCTCCGGGTATGAGTTCAATTGAGAACTCTACCTCACAATTCGTGGGAATTCTGGATAACTGTTCGGGAAATACATCGTTGTATTCCCTCACGATGGGCATTTCCTCAAGGTTGGCACTTTACATCAACTCAACCATTTTGGATAGGTATGCTTCTTCACAGGGAATAACCACCCACACCATTGATGGATTTCTCAAAGGAGAATCATGATCTTCCTTGAATTTTTAAAGGAGCATAGGATGGTTTGGAATATGAAATGATATTTTGTTTTCCCGATAGTTGATATGTGCTCTATATAATGAGATGCAATCCATTCCAATTATAGAGTCGAATTCCACAAAAGGAAGTATTACAAGATTCACTGGAAGAATCTTCCCACATATGCCAATTGAAGAAGAAACACTTGGGTTACAATGATTTCAACACTTGGTGTTTTTACAGATACCTTTACTTCAAGGTTTCAGGGCTTCGATTTTATAGTTCTAGAAAACATACAAGATATAAAGGAATGTGTAGAACTGGAATCAAATTAGACTTTTTTCATTCATTTGTGAATAGGATGTGTACCTTGTATGACTTCATTATCTAGCTCCACTTCTGCAGTAGTGATGGCATAATCCATCCCTTGTTCCTTTGACTTCGGTGGCTACTGACGCTGATTACCCTCGAGAACTCAAGGTTTAGTGCACTGACTTGCATAGTTCCCTAGCTCCCTATAGCTATAGCATTGAACCACGAGTGGATCTCTCCTTCCTTCTGTCACATTATCCTCCATTTTCGTGTCTTTTTGAAAATCTTGAGCATGGTATCCTTCTTTCCCACACTTGAAGCACTTCCCTGTCCCTTTGAGGCAGTTCCCATGGTGCAACTTCCCAAATTTTTTTCATGTGGGTCATTGATTTTTCTTCCCACTTTTGTCATTAGATCCTCCAGCTTGAAACTCCATATTTCGTTTCTTATCCCCATAGCCATGGGACCATTATCCGAACTCCATCTCCACTTTGAGGGCACATCGAAAAACTTTTTTATAACTCCCAAATTCTCAAATTCCAAGATCCTTTCGAAGGAGTGGTTTTAATCCACTAAAGAATCTATCAATTTTGCTATCATTGTTGATAAAAAATCCCGAAGTGTACCTTGCATGCCTTGTGAAATTAACTTCATAGGTTGTGAAAGATTCTCCTTATTTTTTCTTGAGCTCTATGAATTCTCTCTCCATCTTCATGCTAAGAGTTCATGGGAAATACTTGTTAAGAAACATTATCTAAAAGTCTTCCCATTCGATCTCTTGAATTTCCTCACTTGGCTTGGTGTTCTTAATCAAAGTCCACCATTGATCATCTTCTCTATCTAGATGATAAACGACTAGGGTCACCTTCTCCATAACAGAACAATGAAGCTTAAAAAAGATATTCTCCATGGAGTTGACCAACTATTCCACAACTAGTGGATCATAGGATCCACTAAACGTCAGTGGTCGTTGCCATATAAAACATTTGATAGCCAGTTGCTCCCTCTTTGGTGAAGGACGATGTTCCACATTATTATGGTTATTATTCATAACCTGATAAAATTGGGTAAGCATCACCATGATGTACGAAAATCCACCTCCCAGATCATTGGGGATGTCATTCAGACAATCATTGCATTGGCCCCACATGAGTTGTTATCCTGATTTCTCCTAGTTCCCACCATTTTCTAAAATAGAAAAGGTTAGAACAAAACATAAGTAAATAAGTCAGGAATAAATAACTTATTCATTTAAACAATTTATACTAAAATCATAACATATGGGATCCCTATTTAAATATTCTTGTGTGCATATTTGTACTTAGTCTCATGCTGTAGGTTTTCTCTAGGGTTCACTAATCCTAATTACCAAATTAACTAAACCTTTCCTCTGATACCAACTATAGAGACCTTGCCTTTTCTTACATTACTATTACATCATTTTAAAGATAAAAAACAGAATAGTATTATACATAGAGGATCCAAAGGTTCAGTGTCTTGGAGAAACTAGGACCATACATAACAAATACAACATCAAGCATAAACATTTATTTAATTTATTCTTCTCTATATTTTTTTGGCACTTTTCCTCTCCTTATTACATGTAGCCACCTGAGGATATACATGAAAAGGGGTGAGCAAAAAGCCCAGTAATAGGATAGATAAGAAGAATATAGCATGGGGTGAGCATAATCATGACATAGGAAAATTATCATGAACTTGAGAGGAGCATAAATAAAATACTTGAAATGTGGAAATGCATAAAAAATGAAACATCATGTCTTAGTAGTTAACTAACACACATACTTGTGAACCAATCTTGCATCTTTTTCACACATCATTTCACAATTAATCATGAGATTCATCACTTTACCCAGTGCATTGGAGCACTGTATAATTCCATGCACACCCGTCACATCATAATATTATCATTATGATGCATGCCACAAAGAACATAAATCAATGATGAACATAAATAAACCATGGGAAGGGATGGGTTTTATCTCATAAGAACGCATTAATAAACTTTTGTATTCCCAAAACAAATAGGGAATAACATACATGATACAAGAACCATCAACCTAGAATGAGAAGTAAAAGGTGAGTTCTTAGAAGAAGAGTTCTTTTGGAAAACATTTTGCTTGACATAAACAATAGTGGTGAACATTTATGTCCTAGAAAAGGAAATTCAATGATGAAAAAGTGATTTTTAATGAGTAACCATATAAAAAATGGAGTGAAATAAGGAGAACCCAAAGAAAAAAAATTGGGTTCGAGAATTTCCCCATACCTTGTACCTGAATGCTTCCTTCTCTTTAATATTCTCTTAAATCCTTTTCTTGAGATCCAACTTAAGGGCCTAAGAATGGTCTTTTGATGAGACCAGAAACTCTTGGATGTGGGGGAGGGGATATGTATGATGTTTGGTCAGAGTTTAGAGAAGGCTTGGAGCTTGAGAGTTGTGAGGGAATGAGGGTGTGAAAGGTGGTTTTTATAGTGGAGGGGAGAGGGGTTTCCTTGATAAAATTCATTAGTTTATTAATTTCCCCTAAGAAAAGGAATAGTGAGTATTGAATGACCAATAATAGTAATTTTATCATGTGATCTCGAACCATGTGTTCATACATCAGCAGAACATCATACATGACTCTATAATTAACTTATTTAGCTTATTTTTGTAAATTATGGTATTTCACTATTAATAAAAAATTCAAGCATTTCAGAAAAATCCCAAAAATTTACCCCAACCATTTTTTGATGTGTATAATCCTAAAATGAAGTCCATTTTTCAAAAATAATTTTCTAAATATTATTAATTAAATATTTAATTAAAATCATGGTTTATTACTAAAAAACAGTTTTAAAACATTCATTTACTTATTCTAAAATATAAGTACATCATACTTTCACTTGAATATTATTTTTATACTATCATAGGTAAGGTTACAATTCATTATGTTATATCACTATTCATAAGGGTATGTTACTATTCATAAGGGTAGGTTACTATTCACCAAAAAATATTTTAGTTTTATTAGACTCCAAAAATCATCTTGAACACAACCGTGTATGTTTGATTTTCAAAATTACTAATACAGTAGTGACAAACATATGTTTAAAGGTCACTTATCACGTAGTAGTTCATTATGTTGTGTTTTCATGTTATTTTATGACATATTTATAAGAAGGTAATTTCCATTGAAAAACTTTGGGTCGCTACAATAACCCCATTCAATTGGAAGATTTTTTCATTCCAACCATCAATCAATACAGTTAGAAAAACTCCCCAATTCTTCATAAAAACTTCACCTCAAGTTTCTCAGAAATATTATGACAACTATGAAATAAAATATTGAAAATAATAATCATTTTTACATCAAATCAATGAATAATGTAATTTCCATCCTCATTATGATCAGAACATCATTCATGACCCACGATGAGTCCGATTAGAATTTTCATCTAGGATATTTCATCCCAATCTATTGTAAATTCTTAAGTATTGTGAGGTTGATATTCTAAATATGATGGTTAATTTGATTTTCATATTTTACAAAGTGAATTTAATTCTTTTCTTTTATGAAAACAGAAGTAAACACTTGAAATACAATCTCTTTTCAGCATCCAAGAAAATTTTCATCCAAATTAGTCCAAACATGTTTACTAACAGTAAAATATAGTAGGAAAACTGAGTAACCATATTTATGTAATCAAATATGAAATATAGTGGAAATATTGATTAACATGCATAAATGATGGTTTGGGAAGGAAATTCTGTTAGATGAGAATAGATGAGGTGGTGAATTTTTATTGATATAATCAAAGAAGTGTAATTATTACATGAATATTATTTTGGAATCATTTTCTAGAGTTTTGGGAATGATTGGTATATTATTGAAGTCAACTATGTAATTTTCATATTAGTTAGTGTGACTAGAGATACTAAGAGAAGTTTTTAATTGGTTCTTGAGATAAATTGTAGATGTTATAATATTATCAATTGGAGGTGAACATTTGACAATGGTCGGAAAAATGTATTCTCGGGATCATAATATTTTAAATTTAATGAATCTCACTATGATATATAACATTCTATGGATGATATGTAAGAAACTATGAGGACTTTACTTTAATAGATAACATCTTTTAGATATTACATAATTTTTTCTTATTGATACAAAATATACCAATATGCATGTAGAAGATATATATTTAATTTCATGAATAAATGTATTAAAGGAAAGATCATATTGTGATGTGTAATATATTTTAATCATATAAAATATTAGAAGTCAATATTTAATAATTTATTAGTTGTAAATAAGATAATTCATTGTGAAATTTCATATACCAAAGGGCCTACAATAAATAATATAATTTATTGAATATGAAAGGTTTTTAGAGTCATACATAATATTACCTAGATGACACATACCATTTTAATGATGAAATTAAAGATAAAGAGAATTGAAAGTATGAAAAGTAATAAAACTATTATGGCATGTATGATATTTGTAAGAATACTGAAGATTTATAAAGGTATACATAATGTTCTTTTGATAATATGATAGATCCTCATGAGAATAAACAAAATATTTTTGAGGATGTTTAAGATTATTGAGATCACTGAGGGATATTTAAGATATTTTATTTGATATAAAAGGATTATCGGTTTTATAAATGAATTATTTCTAGGGGAAATATGAAGATATTGATGTTTTTTTCATTTGTTAAATGTCATGATGTTTGTAATTGAACCATGATTTATGCTCAGTTGGAAAAAAGAATTAAATGAGAAGAAAAATAGTGAATATTGTCATCATCAGTATAGGATTTCAAATACAATGATTTGAAATAATTAATCAGGACTACAAATAGTTATTTTTCATTAGAATATTTACTTATTTCGAAATAAATTAAAATTAGAATATTACACATATTATAATTTTAATATAAGAGATGTTTATTGGTATGTGTGTTTTTAGAAAATCAATTGAAGAATATTTATAGAATGATAATTTTCAATGATTGTGGGAACATTTCCACGTGATAAATCATTGATTTATGTTCATGAGTAACAAACCCATGTGATCTATTGAGATTCTAAATGCTAGAAGAGAATAATAATGAAGAAATAAAGATATTAGAAGAGAGTTTGAATAATAAACTCATATTTAAATTCCTACTAATTTTTTGTATTGAATAAGGATAGTAAAATAGTTTAAATAAACTCAAAGGGTGAAGACCCAATGAGTTGAGGTGGAAAAAGGAATGAAATAAGATGAATATAAGATCTACTCTTGATATTGTTTTATCATGATGTAATAATATAGGGATGAAATATAATAATTAAGAGATATCTGAGCAATGTTGAAAATATTGTTTCATTGATATATAATTTTTTTTTCAAACTCCTAAAGAAGAAGAATAATATTGAGTAGAGAATAAGAGACAAACATGCATGGTACTGTGGAAAATTATTATTTGGATATCTAAGACTCAAATTAAGGAATAAAATATTATAACTCCGGTATTATGATATCTTATAACTGGTTTAAGATATTTTTCATTAGTGTGTGTAATAGTATCCATTTTAAACTAGAACTATTGAGTATAAACAACAAATTGGGATATTATAAAACTAATTGAGAGGCTTTATTATATTTTTAGGAGATAATATTGTGATTAAGTATTATACAATCTCCAATTATATTAACATGATTATTATAGTGTATATGTGTGTCTAATACTCAGACTAAATATATAAATTATCATATATCCATATTAGGATCAATACATGAAAAATACTATGTGTTTTATACAATTTATTATTTGTTACATTGCATGTGATTTTTTATATTAGGAATTTATAAGATAACAGTAAAAGGGAAAAGTAATTTAGTAAAATTGGTTCACATTGATTCACCTCTAGTTTGAATGCACAAATCACTAAGTAATTAAAGGGTAATTTATAAAGTGTTTACAAATTAAAAATGAAGCAACTTTTTTTTAGTTTATATTAAACTGTAATTTTTTTTCTTAATTTTGTATTTTAAATGTAGAAATTAAAGGCCTCATTCCGAAATTGTCTGAAATATATGTAATGCATTTCTCATAATTTATATGTTTCAGGCTTAAATAATATCAAATATATGATATTTTTTCTTTAAATTATTTACCAAATAGATTCTATATAAAAACTATTTATATTTTATTGGATATCATATAATTATGTTAATCCTATATAAATAAAAATGTAAATTATTTTTGTTGGGAACAAATAAAAACTATTTATATCAAAATAATTATAAAATGTATATAAATTATGGATAACATATAAAGTGATTATAATTTTTTTATTTATGTATTGTCCATAAATGTGTTTCACCTGAAAAAACCAAGTATTTATTAATTTATTAGGTTGTATTATTTTTTATATTCATGAAAACAAAATTGTATATTATCAATAGATATATATACTTTAGTTTAAAGTGTTAAACTACTTTGATACATTATTATACATGTATTTTAGGAGTTACATTATTGGTTTGAGAACTAGTTTATAATTATTATACCTTGATTTGGATTGTCATATGTCATTGTCTTGATTTAAGAATTTAGTTATAGTTTATACAAATTAGATTTTATAATATTGATGTAATTAAATTCGTTCCTAAGTAGAGATCCATGGGTATATGGTATTTGTTTCATAATGCTAACTATCCTATGATTTTAGCCTCTATCTAAAATATTGGGGCTTTTCTACCCATCACTACATGATAACTAATTTAGGAATTTTTAGTTTCATTTCATTATAATCCTTTACATGAAATGGTTTCATATACCTTATGGACGGGATGAATTTAGATACATGAAAATATAGTTGGATATTATTTTTAGTTAGTGATATAAGTTATGGGTTGTGTAATGAGTTAGACATCAACGTGGTCTGAAAATTTTGATTTCATGGAAAAAACTGGATTTAAAACAAAATTAGTAAGATTATATATAAATGCAAAGGGAATACATAAGATAAGACTGTGAGACATTTAAATCCATTTAACAATATTATATATAATATTCCTTCCAATGAAAACACTTCTCCAGACATTGATTGTAATTTATCATCCCAGATAAATAATAAATAATCAAATATTAGTGCTATTAGACAATAGGAATGCCTCCCAACATGAAATAGTTATTTGATTAGAAATGATGATTAAAGTGGTGATAGTGGTGATACTATACCCTCTAAAGACGAATAATAATGACCAAACAACAATAGAAGAAATATAACTAAACAATATGATACAAAAATTAATATATATATATATATAATATCATTTCATTAATTTTAAACTCTAACTTATCACCTTTAGGATGATCACAGATACAAATACCAAAAAAATAGAAAAAAAGTCACCTCAACATCAAAGAACAACCCAGTACACATGTAAAGCCATGCTACATTAATTGTGCACTCTATGTACTTCCAAAACAACTAGGATCCTGATGTAATCTCATTACCTTTAATTGTTCTAGGAACCATAATGTCTCGAAGCACCCCCAATGGGAACATGAATGGTGTGAGTATTATCATAGTAGGCCATCACCAGTGATGTACCTATATAATATCCTTACATACACAATTGAATGAGAAGTGAAATGAAAGTTTCCATGTTAACCACTAAGCCGTATCCACCTATACTCAACAAGACATTATTGATACTTTACATTCGTCACCTTGTGCGGGAGTGGAATGATGCAGCCATAGTTTTTCATACCAAAAACAACCTCAATCCTCTGAACAATTCAATATGAGTAATATTCAGATCCCAATCATATCATATTTAACCGTTTATAGTTAACCATTATTCCCCTTAATCACATCCATTACCATATCACAAGTCCCATGGTCATTCAATACCTTTACCAATCATCGTCTAAACAACCTGGAGAAAACTAAAGCAAATAGAAACTTAACCATTACCCAGCCTGGCTTATCAACTATAACATAACTGACATAGATCTAATGAACCCCCCTATGTGCTAGTGTTCTTCATAACCACCAATATCTTACGGACATATTGGATATATCCCTCCTCCATAATGATGGTCCACAACCTCACACCTCTGTTTCTCAATCAATATGAGATACCTCCAATAAAAAATGGTCAACAAAACTCATCGTCTATATACCATGTAGAAAATAACCTGATATTGTTTCCCCATAGTATGAGCAATTCACTAACATCTTATGGCCACAACAAGGTGAAACTCCATTTCCACCCATGTCAATGGTTAACACCATTTACATCACTTTGGAAAACTACACCACCCCATTTCCAGTGATCAACATCTTTCACATTCACATGTGTTAAACTCATCTTGTTACTATGTACCACATTAATCACCATATCTCAAGAATCTATACCATGATCATGCAATATTATTCCCACCAAACTCTCCAACCACCCCACCAAACATGCCACCCCTACAAGGCTAAACCCATCAGTTTCTACACGAGAATACTAATTTGGGTCTCCTATGAATAATATAAATTCAAAGTTGTTTTACTCCCTAGTTGACCAAATGATCCTGCCCATAGTCATTTATCACACATTACATAATAGATGTATAAAAAAATAAATAACTAGGCACCAAAAACCTATATTTACCATGAATCCAAACAATAAAAAACTATTGTTGATAGAGGTATAATCAGTAGAAATAATATAATATCGAATAACATCCCAAATTTAATTCAAATATTATTGAAAATAAGGAAATGGAGTGAAAAAACAAATAATAAACACCGAAGGTTAACTATCTTTACCCATGACTAATCCATTTAAAGAATGAAATATATATCATTATAAAATTTTTAACTAACTATTAATAATAAATAGAGTGATAGAGAAAAAAATTAGCATCATATCACTTTATAATATGTTGAGAATGTGAAAACCCCTTTTGAATATGTTACTTAACTAATTTATTAAATATTGTTAATGCATATAATGGACATGGATGTTCTTGGATTGAAACTTTCTTCCTTGTGTGATACCCTCTAGATCATCACACTCCATCAAGGTAAGAGCATCCTATCTCACAATATGATCCCCCATATTGAGTTAATTCTCATGACATGATCACCCCAACTTATGATGTGTCACACTTCCATAAAAGAAGAGGAAAAAACATCACTACCTAGAGTCATGTCTTGGAATGACATGTGGATAACATCATGAATTATCTTTCTATAATTATACTCAATTTCTTATATGTTTAAAACATTATATATCCCCCAAACCCCACATATCATTAAGAAAACCCTTACATTCCATGACTAAATCCTTATATATGAGGACATATCAATTTTATGACATTTACTAACACCCATCATACCATGATTATATTTATTTATGCAGTGTTCTTCAATTAACCCCAACCCAAAAATTCACCTAAAACCCTTTATACAATTGTTCTCTTTGGAGAAGATGTAAGAGATTCTAGTCCAAAAAAAATCATTCCATCATTCCCATATTAGTTCCCCTTATCCAAAGAGTGAATTTTGACACCCACACTAAAATCCATCTAATTACACCCCATTAGACATGGAATTATCTCAAGAATCATGTAATGGTATTATATATTCTACAAGATTCAAGCCCAGGGCCCATGCCAACTCTCAAGACTCAATTACCATCCTATGCTGACACCCCTGATACTTATACATGGTTCAAAAACACACATTCAATCTGATATCCGACCAAATATAACACTCCAAAACACACAAGCTGTTAAGACCTACCCACCATACAATAACTCATCCCCATCCTATCTTATTCCATAATAAAAACCCACTACTGAAACTTGAGATATTCACTCTGTGAATTCTAAAAAACATATATATGGAACTCAACATATCCATTTCATCCTTGGTAACCCAAAATACTAAATTCAAATAGATTAATTCTTTTAGTGGGTGATCCCCACCATATTAATCACCTACCTTTTCATGTCTCAAGCAAAATTTTCAATTCAAAAATTGCATCATATATTTTAATCACCCCAATTTTTTCTCACACTAGCTATCCACACATAGCCAATAATAATTAACCCTAAACATCTCTCATCATACTGATACTGACATTAATCTGAAATCATTCCCAACCTGATGCTAACACACCATGAATTTATTATACATTACATTTGATACCCATATATTAACCCTCACCTAGTTAAATAATTTATCTCTTATACACAAAGTATACCAGTTCCCGTCATGAAAAATCTTAAACCACATACTCATGACATACCATTGACTATCAACATCTTCCACACTTTCTCTAAATAAAGTACTGCAATTATTTTAAATTATCTAAAAGAATTAATACACAATGTATGTAAACCCTATGTAGTTATACTGACTAGTGTTCATGTCCACACTACTGGGAATCCCATCCACCACATTGATCTATGCATGAAAAAACTCTTGACTACTAACTACCAATACAACAATCAATCTTACCTTAGATACATGATTCTATCTTGGTATATAACCCCCATATAACTATAATTCAATCCTGAAAACCCAATTTAAATGTCCCATCTACTGTTATACCCAACACTCTATCAATGATCCATCACTATGGGCTTTAACATGACCAGTATACCTATATATGAAACACCTCACCAATTAACCACTCCATAGTGGCATCATTAAACATATAGTGTGGCTAACCTAATGGGTCTTCTCATGCCCCAATTATAACTACCATGTTCTATTCTACCTGTCATTACCAAAATTATTTTCCATCTTGGTGTAATTCTATATTCTATGATCTCTCTAATATCAATACTAGCTTTACCACCTCTACGAATGAGGTAAACCTAAGTATATTTACCTCCAAATTGTTATTGTGAAATAACCACACTTTAATCACTTCAAATTAGTGATCCCATATCCCAGCAATATTAGAAAAAATAAAATAACATATGTGAACCACATCTAATAGTTCATGACTAAAGTCTCTCTCTGCACCAAGTGCATGAACTCTCACGCTCGATCCACCCCGAACATCTCAATGAATATGTTGTCGAAGAAAATTTCCTCAAATTACTTCCAAATCATTCCCTTGTACCTATATATCTATTCCTATACATACGAATAGTATTTCACTTGAACAACGAGAATATACATAGAAATCATGACACTTTTCTCTAGTTGTGTCTTAATCTAATCAAAGATCATTTTTACTTACTCAATATAGTAATCCACTTACTGGGTTCCAACATATTCCTACAATAAAGTATGTTTTTATTGAAGAAAATCCAATTAAAAAATTACCACGGATGGAGGAGATCACAATTCTACATGAAAAATACTTTTCAAAACTCAAACTAAACTCCTAGTACCCCAGATTTCATAGATTTTGTGGTTATCCTGCATACCTCAAAACCTCTACCTTTGGCTCATGATCACTTCCTCCCTTATAGAAATAATCTAGTGAATTCTTTATTGGAACCACATATCTTCCACCGAGATGATCAAATAGAGGCTATATAAATGTTAGCTCCCTAAAATTGTTATACCAAGATCAATAATTATATAAAAGTAAAACTATCAAAAATCATTAAAAATATAACTAGAAGTTTGTTCCACTAACCCTAACATTTAACCACCACATGCAGATCCCATATCATCCATCCTCATATCCCTACCTAACCCTTTCCAAGGTTAGGTAACACACACTATACACATAAAGGATCTATATTATTATCCACAACAAGAGTCACATCTATATGATGGATAAATAGAATTTTATGAATAATCTATGTAGGAAATATAAAATATGTGGTTTCTGATACATTAAATATTAAAACTTATTCTCCATTATAGAACCAAAACTAAAATTAAAACCATATATAGGAATATGAATATCATGTGAACCCTATTTAATGTGTGAGTACCATAACTTGCCTCTTATTTACAAGAGCTAAACCATAATTCAATAATATTAAAATAGTTTTTTTATCCAAATAAATTAAATTAAATTTAAACCTGAAAAAATAAAAGAACATTCCATGTTTCCCTAGTAACTTGGACATTATTCCATATTTGAATTGGAAAGACAAACTGCACGACACCCACCCACAGTTCCATTTCTAGATGTTTTAGAAAAAATTTCATATGCCTCTATCTACCACAACCTATATAATTGACTAAAATCACTATGATACTAGTTTTTAATATCTTGATCGAGATCAATCTATAAATATTATATCATATCACCATTAGAATTCAGGAATGTATCATTATTTTTATGGGGAAATAGACTAGTTGCGAGTCTTTAAGGGACGATTATGGGGATATTATACCCTCTAAAGTTAAATAGTAATATCAGACAAGATAAGTAATAATTAAAACCACATGATATAAAATGTAATAAAAACAAAATAAAATCGCCTACAACATCTTTTTATACATAAAAATTCAAAAAAATCACCCTTCAGATGATCATATTTGTACATTCATAGAATAAACCAATATAAAAATCATACCCAACTTCAAGGAACCACCCAAACCATATAAAAAACCTCACCATCCATCTACTGAAATACTTTTACATCATAATCCACTACTATCCTGATATTGATCCCATACCTTTACCCATTCTAGGAATCAAATTGTTTTCATACATGTAGAAGAAACCATGCAGGGTGTGAGTGTGAACTCAATAGGCCACCAACAATAGTGTCCCTATATAATATTTGTATTTATAAAAGTGTATAAAAATTGTAATAATGGTAACTAGTTAGACCAATAATTATTATACTCAAATTCATGACCTTATATAAGTGTTCCTTTACCTTCCTCAGCTAGTGAAAGAGTGTAATGATACATCCACTTTCATTCATACCATACATTACTTAACACTTGCATATAATTTCATACCACCTGGAACCACACACTAAGCACATCCAATTTAACTAACACGATATAATCAAGATTCCCCCAATAACATGGCCACCACAATATCATAGGTCCCATGGTTAACTGAAACATTTACCAACTGTCTATGTAACATCCCAATAAAAAACAAGACATAGTGACAATCAACCATTACCAAAAAGGTCCCATAATACCTAATAAATCTCACATATCTGGAAATAACTATTCTCTCAGTTGTTTAACTCAATACAAAATACCTTGTATCCCTCCTCTATAATGATGGTAAAAAATATGATCTATAATTCAAACAATATGTGAAAGTGACCACCAATAACAAGTGGTCAAACCCACCTCATATGCCCTATCCTATTTTCACATGACCCCAATAGCCTCATCACCATGGTTAGATTCATTCACCAACATCCAATGGACACAATATGGCGAACCTCCATTGATACCCATGAAAATGGTCAATACCATACACATTACACTACAAAATCATATTTACCCATTTTTAGTGGTAAAAATCATCCAAAATCACACATGTTACACCCATCATTTTTCTAAGGAACCATATTAATAACCATATAGTAATAATATTTTCCCACAACTCACAACATCATTCCCACCAAACTCTATAACTAATTTACCACGAAATACAACCTCTACTAGACCAAACCCATTATATTCCAAATGAGAGTTCCACTATGTATCTATTATATGTAGTGGAATCTAGAAATACTTTTGTTCCTTGGTTTTCCACATGACCCAACCCTCACCTATTTATCAAACAATTTATAACACATGCATAACATATGAAATAACAAAACACCAACTACCTAGAGGTTTAATGTATCTAGTCACCAAGAAACTATGTATTATATAACAATGATAGGAATAAATTAGATAATCCCTTAACAATCTTCAATATATGGACCAAATGGCCTAAAATATAGAAATGGTGTGAGAAACCAAGATTAAACACCAAAGGTTAGCTAGTCTTTCCCAAAACTACTCTATATAGACAATAGAACAACGAACAAACTAAAATCTCTCTACATCTCATGATTGGAATTAAATAACATGAGAGAAAAGGAAAGAGATGAATTATATTTTTTTCACTGTAAAACTATTTGAATGGATAACCCCTTTTTAAATATCTAATTTAACTAATTTAGTTAATTATTTTTTAGAAATAAACATTAAAGTGAATAGTGTAACCCTTACTTCACAGCATTATACCCTATAGATCTCAACAATACATCACATTGTGACCCTACCAATTCATAATGTGATATAAATTTCTACGAAAACTATTGTATTTTGATATCCCCTTATAGCAACATAACACACCTCCTTAAAAGAAAGAAAAAACTGAAACTTAACTACTTAAGGTCTCATCATGGAATGGCCCCCTAACTCACGGCATGAATTCCCCTTTTGAAATCATACATAGTTTTTTAAAAAATTTAATCCACACATATCTGCCAAACCCACATACCATTTATAAAAACCATAGTTTTTAGTACTAGATCGTTACAAATAATGATTATCCATTTTCCAACATTCCCGGAACCCATCACATCATGTTTCCACATGGCCATGATGTGACCCTCAATTTACCCAAACCCCACAATTCACATTCATCCCCCACACTAAAGAGACCCTTTCCTATAGTGTGACCTTTGGACCCCATATAAGATTCTATCAGATAAAACCATCTTCAACACTCTATGATTCTTTTCATCATAGAATGGTATTTTTCTATTACAATGTTTCATCCCTATGCCTGAGATAACTCTTGATACACAATTTCAAGCCTACAATAACACCCTTGAAACCTTGATATTATCCAAAGAAACATGTTAAAATTTATATTTTTCCCAAATTACATCTCTCACACACCTATTATATTGTATTTATCATTCAAACATGTATGTCATGTTAAAAATAGGTGTATATTTATTATCATATGTAACACAAGAAGGTTTTGGGTGACCTTTATAGGATTAAGTTTTCATACACGAAATGTTATTTTAGCTACACATAGCTAGGAAACCCTAATATGAATTGGATACCAGAGTAATAGTGTTTAGTGACTCCTTATAATGTAATAGGTTCCATAATTATTCGATCAACTAACCAATAGTCATATCTACTATGATTGAAATGATTTTTTACTAAATAGCTCAATGATGGGAGAAATTTCAATTTCACCCATGTATTAGTGAAATAGGTATATTGTACCACTAATTAGAATGATGAATTTTATAGGTTCTTAACATTATAATGGGATGGTTTCTAATTAAAACAATCATCAAATGAATATATAATATAGTTCTCATATGATTAGTGATTATATTGTAACTAAAATTGAATCATCATCATCATCATCAAATATGAATTTGAAATAAACCACATAAAAGGAAAATATTAATTGAATAAGAATCCTAGGATGATATAGAAAACATTATTATAATTCTAATTAAGGAATTCAAAATTATATGTGTTAGAGTATCCCCATCCGGAGTGAAAAAATATTGAATACGTTCGACAATAAAATATAAATACTTATATTAAGAATGGATGTTTCTTATGATGTTTTCAATTTAATTAGATGCAAGATTACTAAATGGAAATTATTATCTATTCATGTAAAAAATATGATTGGGTGTTTTAATGAATTATAGATACTAAGGTTTCCTTTAACGATTTTTTGGATATGGAATTCATTATATAATCATTATTTTAAGTGTTTTGATAGTGTGAATGAGTATAGTATATGTTTAACTTTGTTCCCATAATTCATCATATATATATATTGGGAATGTTATGTCCATGTTATGGAGTTTCATTGATAGTACAGTTGGATAAAAGTTCAAATCCTAAGTATAAAAAACTATTATGAAATATAAAAATGTTTTTTTGGAGATCCGGACAATGTTCATGATTCCGAATAGTGTTTCTCAGAAGGTGAGGTAATGATTCCATAGGATGAAATTTCCTATGATATATAAAGGGGTTTTAGAAGCTTTATACAAGTAACACATCAGGTGTAATGAAAATAAATTATTTAATTATTAAGGTTATATGATATAAAATTTATAAAGTGAAAATTTTATAAGTTTGTAGGAATTCAAAATCGAGGTAATTATTGACACATATTTTATTTTGCAATAAAATTTAGTAGAAAAGTACTTTATTATGAGTATTCTGAGTTTAACTAAATATTTTAGGCTCATAAAAATCATAAGAAATTGTTTGTATTTTCATTTAATTTCCCATATTTAGTAGGGGGAGTTTTTTCAATAAATAATTATTATGAATAAAATGAGATGATATGCATGGTTTATGATTCATTAAACAATAAAATGAATTTGAAAATGAGGAAAGTATGAAAAAAATTCTTCATGATAAAATATTTTATTCAATGTATTTGTTAATATGTACTTGAAATACTTCACAATACCAGTATATAGAATATTTTTATTAAATAATGTTTTATTTTTAGAAGGATTATCCAAACACAGAGAATTTTATGGTTAGTTAGAGTTTTTTTATTAATTATTCCCATAAAAAAATTTGTTATATCCTAAATCAAATTGTCTTATCATGATATTCTAAAGAGAGTAAATTTTATAAGAGAAAAGTGGGAGTATTTTTAGACACAAAGAAGTTTATATGTTAAAAAATAAAACATAATACCAATTAAAATTTGAAGTGAATGTCATTTAATATCAAAAAATAGGTTAGCTACTGTTTGTAAATAATGGAACTGAAGTGTTTCATTTTCATATCATGGTGATATCAATGTAAATGATTAAAATAAAATATTTTTAAAGATGATGCTTCTTTTTGAAACCTGTGAAGTATTTTTCATTAATTGGAAGGACTGAAATAAAATATCATAAGAAAATGTTACAATAGAAATTTATTCTAAAAGGGACAGACTCATTATTGATTGCATAGGAGCTTCACACATGTGTAATACTAGGTGATTGAATCCTGATTTGAAAAATTATGAAGGGATCACTTCATGATCAAATAAAATCTTGGTGGACTAGGATTTTCTTGGAAGAGCACTTACACCATCCTTCACAATCAAGTTTTTCGTTTGGGAATTGAAATTAATTCATTCTCATAAAATTAGAATCACATGTGGTCACATGCTCTCTTTATAGACAGATGTGAATTTATCTTGAGGGTGCTACTCCTATGTGACTATATTCTTACAATGTGGACATATATTTAGGAATGTCCCATATTGAAATGATTTTTATATTTATCCTATAAACAAGGTATTGTAAGAAAATATATACATTTTACTGATACATCATTGATAGTGTCAACATGAATAAATGAGGGACCAAAGTAAATATACTTAAAGTGATGTATAATACATAATTCTCCCTTCATTGTAGACATCATGATTATCATAGTAGTATCAAACAGATAAATAATACATATAATGGATAAAACTATCTATAATATCCTAGTTCATAATTTGGGGATTCATGTACATTGAGATGGGTGATATCACCTTCATTTTTCATGGAAATCAATGTTATAGGATGAAATATACCATAATAAATAATTTCATTAAATTTTTATTCATCACTAAAGAGGTAACTCAATACATTGTATATGAAGTGATTGATACACTTTATTAAATAAAGTGAACTAGTGGTATTATCAAACTTTAATGTCCAATTTTTATTCTTATCATTTGGACATTCCAGACTAAGATATTTATTAAATGAAATAACACTATATTTCATAGATGAATAATTTTTTAGTGGATGATTTGGTGGTAGTTCTATTGAAATGTGCACACTATATTGGTTTTAAATTTTTACATGTGTTTCATTGTATACACTCTATGATATGTTAGAACCAATATAAGCTCGGGTTAGTTCTGAAGTATACATTTGCAGTATTGTATCCTTATTCTATATGCATATCATGAATATAATATTCCTTCACAACCAGAAATCCCCCACTTGTAATAAAATCCATAAGGAATTTGTGTAAAACATAAAAAATATTTTTGAGTCCATACAAAATTCCCTTTGTGTTTTGTGTTATCAAACTCTCGTTATTTTGGTATAAAATCTTTTCCTATAACATAACCATTTGCCAAAGGTATAACTGTGTGACCCTATGTTCTTTATTAAAGTTAATGAAAAATATGAAATCCTAATTTCATTGATTTGATAAAATATATGCCTCTTGAAAAGAATCAATTATACTAAAGATACTAAGGTATCTGGTGTGATATCAATCAATCATACTCATATATTTATATAAAAATATTCAAAAAATTATATATTGTAATAGACCAACTTGATCCACATTAAAAATGGTTCCTAAATCTAATTTCCACATACCAAAAGATCATTGCAACTCTTTTAGGATTAATGAAAAACTTCAACGGTATAAAAATAACCACTGGGAATTTGTTTCACCCACAAGAATCCATACATAAACATCCAAACAAGGAATATTGATAATGATAGAAAGTTATGTTCCAAAAAAAAACTTACAAAAAATATGCAAGTAATACATAGTTAAAAACTACAACAAAATCTAAATTAAAAGAAAATGGAAGACCCAGAGGCCAAATAAAAACATGGGCCAACCGGTTCTATGAAACTGAAGGTCCGATCACAATATCCATGTGACTCAAAAGTCACCACGATGATCCCAAGAACCATATAAATCCAAAGGATGATACAACTATATCGAACCCAAAATCCAAACCTGAAGGTACATACATAAGAAAGGAAGATTACATACCCTCAAACATGAGTATGTAGGGTGTGATCGAAAGAGAGTAGGATACCAACATGATTATTATTCATTCCTCTTATCAAAAAAACCACAATTTCTAGTTTGAAAATAATTTATAAAAATAGGTTCTCATTTTCATTATATATTATAGGAATAAAAAATGTATAGAACTTGTAATTTCTCAAATAAAAACATTATTCAAACATTACATGAATATTTTTTATGAAAACAAATTCCAAATTAAATTCCAATCATTTCTCTTTAACCCCATCACTTTTGAAAATATACCCACACATAGTTTAAAACATTTAAAAATTATTTTAAACCAAAAATGACACATTAAAACAATTTACACCATTTTCAATTAAAAGTTTTTACACACCAAATTAAAAGGTAATTATAGAAACGTTGTAAATAATAATTAAAACACACAAGAAAATAAAGACAAAAATTATGATAATAAACGGGTGGATACAAACTAGCCACCATCATGGATTAGACCCAAATAGGATTAATACCTCAAGAATGTATATCCACAAAAAAAATCACATGAAAATAAAAAAATAAATCATAACATATTATTTATATCATGACTAAAAAACGTAGGGATGAACGGGACAACATAGGACATGTTCAGGTGAACAGGACAACTGGTTAAATTGATTTGGTTGATGTATAGATGACCATAAACCTACAATTATAACAAATCCCTGTGGGCTCAAACCAAAATAAAATCTATCCCACCTCCCTCACAACCCTTAAAGAGATCCCTAACCATTTTAAATATATTGTATCAGGTATCCAATCATATATCACATGGATTAGTAAAAACATAAACAACAATACATGAGGCTGAACAATGGAACAATCAATATCACATCAAAAAGTGACAACCATGCCTTCACTTATCACATATATCATATATATTTGGAAATACATTTTTTTTGAAAAAAATTAAATCAAACATCATTCCAAATGATATAAAAACAAATCATGCCAATGGAAACACCATTTCAAGTTAATGTCAAGAAATCCCATTAAACCATGAAGGAACCTGCTTGAAAAATAATTTTTTTCTTAAATCCCAAGAACATGTTATTTTAAAATAGAAATAGATGTTGGGAATTTTATCATACATGAATAATTCATAAAATACCATTTTAAAATTATATTCCACAACACCACACAATTCACCCATTTTTCTGAAGGAAAACCCCCTACTGAGCAAGGAAAACCATTCCCAAATCCAAGAAAGATATTATATAAAATATTAAGTTAACTAAAAAACTCATTTAAGGAATCATTAATTCATTAAACTATAAAATAAAATGTGGTAAAATGGAAACCTCAACCTTATGTGGTGGAATCTTGTCACCTTCAGTGAAATCCAACGCAACGGGATTCATAGGACAAGTCACAACCCTTAAAAACCCAAAATATACAACTCCCAAAAAACCTAACAATTTAAATAACAGATAATGACCAATAAGGTCACAATAGAAGATTAAGAAAGGATAAAACACGATAAAGAGTAAATATATTCTCATACCTCTCCATATGGATTAATAACCACACTAGAACCACTCCAAATCCACTTGGAGAAGCCTAATGAGGGGGGGGGGATCCCATGAAGGATGCCAATGATGAGGGGGTCGAATGGGGGTCACATGTGGTTAAATATAAATTTTAAAAGAAGCTCAAATGAGAAAAAAACCCCAGTCATTTCAAGATGTATATTTGTCTCAGATGATTTTCCAACCCATACACAAATTTTACACATACTACTATCACACACCCATGAAGCCATACAGTTTTCTTGAATGATTTCATAAACTATGTGTAGATTATTCTCTCCCATATATTTAATACCCCAGAGCACCCTAAGAGGGAATGGGTGAATCAGGGTGTCACGTTTATCTTCTGATGTGATTGTTCGTATTCCCACATTGGTAAGAACTTATTAATATTGTCTTATGGTAATGAGTAATAATTTAAACATTCACATGCAGAGTGACAACACAAAAAAATGTTATGCTTCACAACAAAGGGATAATCAATTGATCATACACCGATAGTGTTTCGATCATACCAAATTCAACTAATATTCAATAGTTCTTGAACAAATATGTTTAGACATGGTCTCTATTTTCTAGGAACAAAGCCTTTACAATATTTTTGGGGATAGATCGTTGCGTACCTCAAAACACTTCATAGAATCCCCCAAACACATTTAATTGGCGGAAGTACTACATAGTTTATCAAATTAAAGGTAACTTCATTAGATTGGAATTAAAGACTTTGTCCCTATCTAGCACGAGACTCTCCTTGCACCAATGTCCTGAATTGATGCACTTTAATGCAATCATCAAACAAATTAGATATTAAAAACATGAAAGTAGCACAACTCTATACTTGTGCATTACACCTATTCTTTCAAAAAAGTTATGGGATTGTTTTGTAATACGTATTTCACACATCTCTTATCATTCTCACAATACCACCATGAAATTAAATTGGCCCTGATAGACTCAAGGCCCATTTAGTGCGTCTGATTTATTATGTGTAATCCTTATATGTGCACATATTTTTCACAGAAGAGACTTCTAATCATTTTTGAAAAAGATATATGTCTTGAAAGGGGGTAGCAACATATTATTTAACATTTATGACCCTATGTGAAAGTTCCTTACATGACAACCCTCATACCCGTAAGCCTAAAATTGACATCATATTTAGCATGGAGGAGCCTTTCAAAAAAATTCATCATTCGCATGCACCTCATGACATTGAAATATTTTGATGATTCAAAATCAAAACATCACTCATTATAAAATATAATTTGACATTTTATTTGGTGCATATGGTTCTTCTATGCATTCTTATTTTCATGTAAAACTTCCTATCATGCAAACACCATTTCACGTAGAAACAAATCTTTCATTTGATTCCTTATATTTCCATTTTTTTTGATGATTAAATCCCAAAACACCACGTGAACATAGGATTTTGATTCACCATAAATATTATATGAAAAATCTATTGAAAAATACACCATTCTCCATTCTCTAGTAGTTAGACCAAATTTTTTAGCATACACTAGGAATCACCCCCTCCATTAACATTCTAGTCAACATGAACCTTAAGATCACTTTCCTTCTAGACTCCATGATTAAACTAGTGATGATTGAAAACAACCAAAAATTGAATCCATTTTCAGCAAGAGAAATACTTGATTCCAATAATCTACCCCTTTGGTTTTATTTTCAATCATAAGATAAATTCAATGAATAACTATCCACTTATCAAAACATGAAACGAGATAGAAAATTCATCCAACACTCTAAGTCTACATGATCAAAGATCAGTGTAGAAAAAAAGAGGAGAAACATGAATTGTGTTCTCTCGTTTTTCAATTCATAAGGATTTCCAAGATAATATTTGTCTATTTCTTCATAACACGTAATTATCATCTTGTCACAGAAATAGTGACATGAATGTCAAAACCCAGTAACCATCAAACCATAAAAGTAATGAATTTATCATTCTTCCATTGTAACATTGAATTTAGAATTGAATTTATCACACCCCCACCTTGAAAATAAACTCAAAGAATGTGTATTTGTACATATAGAGCTCAGATCCAAACTCCCCCTAGATTTCATCTCTCCCATAAACTTGCATCACTTCCATAAATAAAAAAAAATCTAAACACCTATGGGGGGAGCGAAAGAGCTGTAACACCCTCATGCACTTGGAGGTGATTGAACACTGAGCTTCAACTGATGTTTTTTCAAACACATGGTCTTCCAATGGATTAGCCAAAATGTCAGATACATTGTTACCAGTTCCATGATAAATCATTTTAATCACACCTTCTTCAAATTTTTCCTTGATGAAGTGATATTGGATCTCAATATTTTTTTATATGATAGTGGTGAACCCGAATTATTTTTCAGAATGATCACACTCTTATTGTCCTAGTGAATCACCATAATTTGTTTCACCTCATAACCAATATCATTCAATTGTTACTTAATCCATAATATATGAGTGGAATATTTTTTATAATTGATATAATCTACTTTAGCGGTGCTAATTGAAGTGATTTATTTTTTCATTCTCAACCATACCATGAATTTATTTACAATAAAAAATTCACCACCACTAGTGGAATTTATGTCCACCAAATCTCCATCCCAATATGTATCAGTGAATTCTGGTAATTCATTATCAATTCTTATAGAAATTTATAATCCAAAATTCACTCTACCTTGAATATACCTCACGATTAATTTAACTACTTCCAAATGATCTTCCATTAGACTTATTTGAAAGCGTGCCACTAGAAAATATTAAAGATGATAACTTTCCATATCACGGTAATGTATAATAAGCATACAATGATTCTTATGTTCATGGTGGGATCCACAAATGTCATATCCTCAGGTTTCCCATGTTTTTTTTCAACCACAATTAGAGTTGACAATGGTTTAGAGTCATGCATATTGAATTTATTCAAATACTCTATTGCATGTTTTTCCATATAAATAAATGTGAAATCCTTATTTTAAATCACATGTAGCCTCATTAAGTATGTGAGTTTACTAATAATAGATATTTTAAATTCTTATTTCATTTGATTTGAAAATTATTCTGCTGATCTATTTCTGTTTTCGCAAAATATAATATCTTCGACATATATTGTCACCTTAAATTGATCTTCCTTTGAATTATTCGCATCTAGCTTATGGTCGACACCCACAATTATAAATCCTAGATTCTTCAGATAAGAATACATATGAGAAATTCATGCTCAAGGTGATTTTTTTACACCATAGAGATCCTTCATAAATCGATACCCTTTTCTTCATTATTTTTAATATGAAAATACCACTGTTTTTTCAATGTAGACATCCACTTCAAGGAATACATTTAAGATTTTTTTTTCACATCCATATGATAAAATTTATATCATAGTTGAATTTCTATTATACGTAAAATCTTGATTCACTCCAGTATTACTACTAGTGAAAATGTTTCTTCAAAAACAATGACTTCAATTTATACATAACCTTTACACACCACGCACAACATATTTATGATCACATTTCCATGATCATAAAATTAGTTCTTAAAGATATACACTGTTCTAATCAAATTGTGATATTAAAGTCACGTTATATAATCCCATGTTTGGTTCTTTTAAACAAATCATATTCTTCATTCCTAGATTTATCCAATGATTCATCCTTCACTACTTCTTCAAATGAGGTTGGTTCTAAAATTGATAGGAAGGAAGAATATTCTTCACTCTTAATTCTCCTTGTCTGTGTGGGTGCTGTCCAATCCACAATGATGTTGGATTGATCAATTTATTCTCTTTTGTTTCTCCAATGTGGTTCAAAAAATGTGTCTTCATCCATGGTTTCCCCTTCTGATTCTTTTTCTGAATCAATATTGTTTTGTGACCTATAAATGTTTTTCGCACCTTCCTATTCTTCTGTATTTGAATCTGTTCCATGTCCACTACCTTCTTAATATTCTATCATATAATCATAATAGATCTTATATATATTTTCTGTCTTATCTTCAATTAAATTAACAAAAAATAATTTCCAAAATCCTACCAAAGATGTTATTGAAACATTTTTAGGATTTTATCTTCATTGAATATTCAACATATATTACCTTTTCTACATAATTTCCGAACATACCTTGACATACTTCGTTATTTCAGATGAAAAAATTTCTCTGGAAAACACTATAATACTTCACAGAGGTATTCCTCCCATTATACAACTCATACAGTGTCTCAGCTTTATCCATGTAGAAAAATATTTGTTTTGAGTATACACAGCTATATGAACTGCCTCTTTTCTGTAATGAGGAGAGATATGATTCACAATCCGCATAGTTATCGTGACATTGTTTATATATCAGTATTTGTGTTCAAGAAATACATTTCACAATTAGGTTATCACTTCATCCACCTCATGCCTTATTCCATTTTTTCTAGGTACATTTCAAATTAAATGGATGTGTATTCCCCTCTATTGTTTGATCGTAGGACATTAATTATGTAGCCCGTATCATTCTTATCAATTCAAAAAATCTTTTCAAGAAATCATGCAATTTATACATCCATTGTATAATCATTAAAAATACATTATGTTATAATAATCAATAAAAATAATGATTTACCTCTCTCTATATGTTACAAACAAATTTATCTGACCACATACATCTATGTGGATGAGATCAGTAAGATTTTATTCCCTTTCTTCATTGACTAATATTAACTACCAACCAACTTTCCTTATATGCAAGCATAACAAGTATTTTTATATTCATGATTCAGATTTGGAATCTCCATGAATATATTTATCCTAGATATCTTTTCCATGTATTCATTATTAATGTGACTGAACCTCTAGTGTGTCATGTTGTTTTATTCTTCAACTATCATGTCACAAATATTCTCTCTATTGTCAACCTAATAGAAGATACCATTTGTTATACATCCTTTCATGAGATTATTTCCTATTTTTTCTATTATTTTTCAACAATTTTGATTAAATGTATATATTAGTCATGATTAACAGAGTTGAATCACACTTATAATATTGTGATGAAAATGGTCCATATAGAGAACTTCAATTTTCTTCTACTCATCATTTTCCATTTTGGTACTTCCATTACCTTTAATCTTTAAAGAACCATCATTTATAAACCTTATAGTTCAATCATCCATTTTCTAAATATTCATTAATATATATTCATTCCTGGTCATATGAGAGAGCATCTAATATCAAGAATCTTGGTCATATTATTCCTTGTAGCTTTGATAGCTATTTCGGCAAGGTTGGATTTATAAATTTTCTTCTTTTCCTTCAATAAAATATTTGAATGAGTGGAGGATAATGATGGTCTTTCCAAAACAATTTCCCAATGTCATTGGTTCTTCATACTCATATTTTTCACCCGTATAAGAATACGTTTTTCAATAGAAACTCCGTCTGGTTGGCGGGTATTGAATTTTCTTTGAGTTATTTGGGTAATATTCCCACCATTAATATACCTCTAATCAATGGATTTTTGACCATAAATAGAGAAGTTAAAAAATATCCAAAAATTTAATTTATTATATGAGATGTAGGAAGTGAATTCATTCTCATTTTTTGAATTCATAGTTCTTTCACATTCAAGTAGCTCCTTTCCTCTTCATATTATGACATGGTATGGCCTAGATAGCCACATAATTGACATTTCATAAGAGGAAATGTCTTCTCACTTATATTTATCCTCATGTCTTGTTATGTTGGAAATGATTTTGTCTGGTAATAATTTTTGGATACTTGTGGGATGTTTTTAGTTCTCATTTAAGTTTTATTTGATTCTTTCATTATTACTTCATCATGTGACATTGTGATATGTCCAAATTTCATTTTCCCGTTATGTGGGGTAAAATTTTTTCTAGCTGTCAATGTTTCAAAATAACAACCATTACCAATTTTTTCCTGTGAATGTGGATCTTCATTCATTTAAAGCATTCTATACTCCATAATAATCATGCATATCTTTCTCTAATAGCTATGCATCTAAGAATCTTCCAAAATATAATTTATTCTTTTCCCCCTGAATTTTATTTAGTATCATGTTTACTCCTTAGGGTAATAAATTCTTCTTCAAGACTCAAAAATGTCTTAGCTTTCTCCTCCTATTTGGATGTATGTTAATTGATGACCTTTTCATGCTCTTTTATCATTTCCATAAATTCCAAAACCTCTTCAACGTATTGAAGAGGTAACGAATTTTATTTTTCATTATCTTCCAGTTGATCATGTTCTACTTTAAGCCGATCAAAATACTCTGATGACTCCACTAGAATAGGTCATTACTCCAAGTCCAATTTTTCATTTTCTAAATTAAATCTTTTTTGGTTTGTGGGAACGTCAAAAATTATTAGATACTAATTTGAATATCACAAAAAGGCCACAACCGAGAAACAACACCCATTACTAAAATTCAAATTAAAAAAAAGAGGATAAATCATTACCATGGAATGTTGGCCCCTTGAGGTACACACCCAAATGCACTAAATCACCAGTCAGCACCATCATTACCCACCCACAGTGCTAGAGAGGACTCAACTGAAGAACTTTGAAATCACAGTAAAGATTCATTAGAACATAGAAAATTAAAAATTTGCGATGAACCACATCAACTAGAAACCATTGTCTCCATCATGGAGAAATAAACCATCTTAGAAGATCCCATCCAAAAAGGATCACCATCGCACAAACACCAAATCTAGGACTAAATCTATCAATTCTGGAACATCACAAATAAAGACTCAAGGTTATGCCTCCTAGAATGTCGACTACCATAGAAACAACATTTTCCCAAAGCCTCTACATGAACCATCACACCAGAACAACCTAACATAGGACTCTATTATAGATATTATCTTTTTATATATATTTCTTTTATTTTTTAGATTATCTCTAGAATCCTCAAGTTCCAATTTGGGAACTTCTTCATTAATCAAATGATTATCTTTTTCATTATATTTTGAAGGTTCGGAATTTTCAACTATTTCCATCATGGACAGTTGGGTTCCAAATTTAATATCTGGTTCCTCATCCTTGAAAAATTCATCTACATCTTGTTCTTCTTTACAATCAAAACTATTACTTGGTAATTTACTTACAGACTAAAAGTCTACCTTTTGGGAATCCTTTTTAGTGGCTTACGAATGTTTCCAGCTTCACCTTCATCGTCATTAAACATCTTTTAGGACCGTGATGAAATTTTCCCATCTCTATCACGTCGAAAAAATGTTAGAGGAATGTTTCTATAAATTTATTTTTCTCTATTTAATTTATAAAAAAATAGAATTGTGTTCATATTTATCATTTTATTCATCAATAATATGACTTTAAATCTCATGGTTTATCATGGATGTTAATTCCATTTAATTTCTTACTCGACTTGTTGTATCTTCTATTTTAACTCTCATTTCACATGTCATCAGATAGCTTGGTGGATCATCTAGTGAATGGTTTGAAAGTTATCATTCCTCAAGGATGAAACTTTTGGATTTTAGGAAGGTGGAAGCCTTATCAAGATTTTATTCACAATTTGAATGTCTTTTATTTCTTCACCACATCCTATAATTTCACTAACTACTTTAGTAATTCTATTAAAAATGTTCTTTATTTTCATCAGGATGCATTTTCAGATCATTGAACATATTGTGTAGAAATTTGTGTTCACCTACACCACTTTATTCTATCCTTAATATATATATATTATATATTTTCCCACATATACTTTGATAAATATAAACTCATCACCTTCAGATATATTTTATCAGAAAGAAATACAGTAATGTAATTATGTGATTTGGCATCAAAATCAATCATTTCCTATCTGTATCAGTATTAGAAAGTAGGATTGAATTGGTTACATTAATCCCCTAGAACGTGAAAAAATTAACCTCCATTACAAGTGATCGCAGATTATATATCATCGTTTTCTTCCAAATTTGGATGCTTCTTCCATAAAAGAGGGGGACTCTCCAGAAATGTATAGAGTTATCAGTGATAATAAAAGGGGTAGATTTAACTCAACAACTTGTAGGCTTTGATACAACTTTTAGGACCCCAGAACACCCTGAGATGGGAGGGGTGAAATGAAGTGTTAAATTTTTTATTATGAAGTGACATATCAAGTTCACATGTTGGTAGAAACCTTTTAAAACATTATGATGATAATGAGTAGTAATTTAAACATTCACATATAATGATCCATCCCTACAATTTTAATTACTTCACCACTAAGGGATAATCCAAGGAGTATATATTGAAAATGTTTCAGTTGTAAAACAAATCCACTAATCATGGAAAAAATAAGTTCAGACATAGTAATGTTATTCCAATCACACTATATTTACATGCTTTTGGGGGACAACATTTTGTATCCCCCAGAACACTTTTATCAACTCCTCTTAACCCACTATCATAGGTAAAATCTTACTCAATTTTTTTGATATAAAGGTCTCTTCAGTAGATTAATATTAGAAATAAATTTTCATCTAAAATTAGACTCTACTTTTACCATTGTCCTAAATTGATTCACTTGAAATCACTAATCAAAAAAACTATATATTCAAAACTATAATGTATCTCAACTCTGTACATGCGCCTGAAACCTATTTTTGTATGAATGTTTTGGGATTGTAGAAAAATATTTCTTTCTCACACCCCTTACCTTTCACACAACATCACCATGAAATTCAATTGGTCTATATACTCTCATAGTCCATTCTTCACATAAGATTTACAGTGCATAATCCTTCTGTGTGAAAGTATTTAATGTGACAGTCACACAAAATATTCATTGAAATAGTTTCAGGTCTTGATTGATGGTAGCCGCATATTAATTGACATGGACAACCTTACATTAATGTTCTTTGTCCTTCAACCCTCCTATGTGTAATCCTGAAATTCATGTTTCATTTGTAACATAAGATCCTTTCACACCATTTCATATTTTTCACATATCTCATTCTTTTTCTGTATTTATATGTGTCTATCTCAAAAATTCACTCACAATAAACTCTATTTTGACATCATATTTTGTGCGTAATATTATTTTGGGCAATCTACTTTTCATTTAAAACTTCCTATCTCATAAACTAACATTCTTATAGAAACACATCTGTTGTGTGATTCCTTCAAATTCCATATTTTTATAAGTTGATCCTGAAACTCTCTTTGCTCATAAATGTTTTATTAAAGATAAATCTTGCGTGATCATCCATTGAAAAAAACACTTTTCTCAATTGTTCAATTTTTTGAACCAAAAATTTGGAAGACACATGGAAATAACACCACCTTCAATGTTGTATTCATCTTTTAACTTTAGATCTCTTTCCATGTAAACTATATGATCAACCAAGTGACTATTGACAAAAAAACTAGATGCCATTTTTATCTAGGAAAATTATTAGTTCCAATACTTTATAAAAAAATACACAAGTCTCTTGTATTTTTCTACATGGATTCCAAACCATGAACCATAAATTTTTTGTCATAAAAAATACCCCCAAAACTAAAAATTTCAAAGTGAGAAACTCTAAACTAAAGGCGGGAACAACCACATGGAAACAACCAAGAATTTGAATCCCTGCATCTAATATAATCCACATAAAACTACTTTATTCTCCAAAAAAAATTAATGGATATAACTGTAAGTGGGAATTATAAAACCACCATCCTCTAATGAGGTCTTGAATACCAACAAACATCCCGAATATTAAAACAATGAAAAAATATGATGATTAAACAACTCATAGGGATACAAATGAAAAAAATTCTAAATTCCAAATCATAATACAAACATTGAGTCTTAATATGTTGACTCCTCATCAAATAGAAGTGAAGATACAACAAAATAATATGTTGGGATATCCACTCATATGATATCCTCTAAATTAGGGAGTATTAGGATTCCCACTGCTTCTCTTAAGAGCCCCCCAAACTATGAAACTATATTATAGGATGAAACATGTACACCACATCAAGAACATCTGAGGCCATAAGGGCTAAGAAAAAACTCATCCCAAGCAATGGAATCCCCATGGATCACTCCCCTGGAAGAAAAAACAAACACACATAGAACTGGAATTTGTCTCCATGTAGGAGCCTAGAAAACCCTAGGAGCATAGGTGTGAATCAGGGTGTCAAATGTTTCTTTTATAGAGATAGATATTATTCTCTCACTGGTTTGAACATGTAAAACCAGCATGATGGAATCATGCAATTATTAAAATTTCATATGGAGAGATAAAACATATTTACTTGACGTGGTTCCCCACTCATGTCTTGTGCATGGAGTATATACCAACAGTGTGTCGGTCGTACCTAAATCTAATTAGATTCACTCATTATTGTGGATTATATATGATAAAACATATTCACTATATTCTAGGAACACATCCTTCATAATAATTTTAGGGACATCACACTATCTCCCTGGGAACACATTGGTAATATCCCACTTTCTCATTTCATCGGGTGATGTATTACTCAGTTTATAGACAATAAGGCCTCATTAGTAAATTGAGTGTTTGTGACTCTTTCTCGGATTAACACGAGACTCTTCTTTCACTATAGTCCTAATTTGATACAGTTTACATAACTATTAACATAAAAATATGTCCAACACTACTATTTTTTAGCTCATAGCCTTCAAGAAATACCTTTTCTATTTAAATGATACTACAATAGTCATAAACCTACAACCTTTTGAGAAGCTCCCAACCATTCTAAAGCTCTCAACCCTTGAAATCTCTATACAATAGAGAAAATTCTAGTCTTCACAAAACCTCCTTTTCTGAAAATAAATAATGTCAACAGTTTTTAAACCATATGTTTCACATTGATTAATTTAAAAAAACTTCCATTTTAAAAAAAATGATTTTCTTCATGATGATCCTTTGTGAAATCAAATTGTTCTTCCATTTAAAAAAAATTCAAGATATTCAAATGATGTGTGCGGATTCCTAATGATAAACATTTCCTTTCATAAAGCTTTTGACCCCACCACATCTTTTTAGTGAACCTCTCCATTAATGTAATCAAATATCCAAGTCATTGGGAAGATCTTGTGAAATTTTTCATGTACATGATGCTTATCTTAGTTATGTAAATACCATAACCTCATCTTGAATTCGTGAACATTCAATGATTTACAACACCGAATGCCTTCACAATGCTCCATACCTTTGTGAAAATTAAGTATTAATGAAATTCATGAATTTACCATATCTGTGAATATTCAATCCTATAAATCCTCCTTTCTCAAAGATTACTCCTTCCTTTTTATTTTGAGCAACAAAAATTTGAGAACCCTTGGAAATCATGGAACTATAAACACTGAATCCATATGAACTATAAGTTCACATTCCTTGAAAAATACATGATCAACCCTAGTATGGATTAGAAATAAACAAAAAATACACTCTATTTATGACTATAAAATTCTCGGTTAAAACAATCTCCCACTTTGGGTATGTTCCAAATCTATAGATAAATTCAATAAATCCCCAACATAAACTAAAAACCTGATTAGAATGACATAAATCATCCATTAAACTAATTAAACATTATAAAATATTTTTGAAGAAAACAAGAGTGGAAAAAAGGAAATTTCATTCATTGTGACACCACTATCCAATTTCACATTTAATTTCACTTATCTCACCCTTGGAAAATAAACCCGATGAACTAGAATTTTTTACTTTGAGTTCTCAAAGACAAACTACCCATGTATCGTATCTCCTAAATAGACTTACAAAACATTTAAAAACTATTTAAAATAGATAAAACAATGGGGAGAGGGGACCAACCACAAGCTCTTCGTGTAATGGGAGGTGTCTGGTTATCGAGGTCCAATTGACGTTTCCTGAACAATTGGGTTTCTAAGGGATTGGCCAGGATCTCATCCACTTGGTCATTAGTTCCAAAATGCTCCATTTCAATTACACCTTGTTCAATGCTTTCATTGATGAATTGATATCTAGTCCCAATATGTTGGGTACAAGGGAATTGAAATTAATTTTTCATAACATCTATCACGCTCTTGTTGCCATTGTGAATCACCATAGAATGTCTCACCTCATAAAAAATATCAATTAGTTTTTTCCTCATCTATTATAGCTGAGTGAATTCATATCTAGAAGAGACATACTACTCCTTAGTTGAACTAAGGGAAATTATTTCTTTTTTATATCTTAACCACACCATACAATTATTTGTAATGAAGCATGATCCACTGCTTGTGAACTTTCTATCGACTAATTCTCTATCCCAGCCAATATCATAGAAATTGATAGTTCATTATATCTTCGTACTAAAAAGTATAACGAAAAAATTAAGATTACCCTAAATATACTTCATTACTCTTTTGATAGAAACAAATTTCTCTTATTTTGTATTACATTAGAAGCTAGTAAAAAATAATGTTGTCATGAAGATATCTAGATGTGTTTGTGTAAAGTAAAACAATAATCCAATGATCCTCTTGAACAATGTGGGATCCATCTAATTCATATCCTCGTGCATTCCAAAATTTGTACTAACCAAAATTAGAGTCCACATTAGTTTGAATTCATGCATGTTAAATTTATTCCACATCTCTATCCCATATTTTTTATGAGAAATGAAGGTTTTATGCTTATTTTTAAACACAAAAATCCCTAAAAAGTTTTTGATTTTACAAATCATAGACCATTCAAATTTAAGGATTTGTGTGATTGGTAAATTATTCCAATGATCCCAACATACTTCATCCAAAAACAATACCATCCATATACATAATCATAATAAATTTATTTATTTGATAATTATTTTCATAGAGATTATAGTAGACACCTCCTCTTTTATATTCTATCTTTTCAGATCTAATTGAGAATACAATACTCATGGTGCCTTATTTCGACCATAGAGGGACCTCATTGATATAAAAACCCTTGTATCGTCATTTTCAATTAAAAACCCCATTAGTTTTTCAGTGTAGGAATCATCTTCCATAACACCTTTTTAAGAATGTCATTTTGACATCCCTATAATGAACATTGTAACCTATTTAAATTTCTATCACAATGAAGATCATGATCATTAATAGTATAGAAATAATAGAAAACATTTTCTCATCATCAGTTCATTCAATATCTGTGTACCCTTTACAATCCATCAGTGACTTATTTCTTGTAAAAGTTACATTCTTATCAAAAAAAAATATGTTTTTAGAATCCACTTTGTTCAATCCCATCATGATTTTCTTGTCTCTTAATAGGATCCCATGTCTGATTATTATTAATCTAAGTAGGTTATTCATTAATGTCCTTAACCCATGATTCATCCTTTTTTGTTTATTCAAAAAATTCTGGATCAATGATTGATATGAAGTTGGAATGTTTTTAATTTCTCATTATCATATTCTATGTAGGTGTGGTCAAATCACCAATGATGCTAGATTAATCAATTTATAATATTCTATCTCTTATATGAGGTTCCAATAATGATACTTCATTAATAGATTACTCTTATGATTCTTCTTTTGAATCATCATCCTTTTGAGATCCCTAATTTTTTTTATCAATCCTTCCACTATTTCTCCATTTGAATCAATCCCTTGTCTACTATATTCATTATAATCAATCATATTAATATATGAAATCCTCGATGTATTTATGTTTTTAACCACAATGAAATTGAAATAATTTCTTTCCACAATATTTCTAAGATGATTATTGTAACATTTGTATGATTTAATCAGAATTTAATATCCAATCAATATTCCCTCATCTATAACATCACCATACTTTCCTTGGTTTCCTTTTTTGTTCCAAAAGAAACATTTACTTCCCAAAAAAATACATCATCAAGGGCTTCATTTAATACAATATCACATATAGTCTCAACGTATCTCCTAAAGAAATACCTTTTTGGTATTGGGAATACACCACTACTTTAACAACCTATTTCTAGTAAGGGTAAAAAAACTCTTCTCAATTAACATAGTTATATCCATATTATTCACTATATTATTTCTAAGTTAAACAACCCCATTTTGTTGAGGAAATCTCACTAAAAAACCACATATGTATCCCATATATTTTGAGGCAAATTTAAAATTTTATTAGATATGTATTCGCCCCCATTATCAGATTGTATAATCTTCATTGTGCGTCCAATTTCATTACTAAAACATTTACAACAATATTTCATGAAATCAGTCACTTTTCCTTTCTTTTTCATAAGAATCACAAAATTCATTCTTCTATAATAATTAATAAAAATAATTAATTTCATCTTTTAATATATTGCATCCATATTTTTTAGACCACGTATATTTGTGTGTATAAGATTAAATAGATTCAATGTCATATTATTCTTCAGCTCATATGAACTTTGGACCATATTTCCTTGCATGCATCCATCAAATGTATTTTCTAGATCACATATCATGTTTGGAATATTGAGAAAAATATTAATCTTAGATATCTACTTCATACAGTATTGATTAGTTTGACCCAACCTCTGGTTCGACAAGTTGTTTTCTAATTAAATTGTTAAAAAACAAGTGTTATTTTTCCGTCATCCTGATATAAGATGTAACCTATTTTGTATCCCTCTATGAGAGAGTTACCTATATATCAATTGATACGTAGCCCATTTGAATTAAATTTCACTATCATTATTGATTCATTTAGTTCCCTCACACTGATGATATTGTGACAAAAACCTTCTATACAGAAAACTTTTGTTTTCGTTAGATTGTCATTTTCATGTTCTTAATTTATACTACCTTCAATCTTCAATTCACCAACACAATCAAATCTCATTATTCCATAAACAATTTTCTTAATATTCATCCATAAATCAGCATTTATTATCATGTGAGATGAGAATACTCTATCAGTAATCTAGGTGCTACTATTATGTGTATATTTGAGAGATATTTCTAAAAGATTTGATTTCTATATCTTCTTGTTCTCTTTCCATAAGATACATGATTGTGTAGAGGAAAAAGATGGAATTTTCAATATTTTTTCATTATTAGTGGGTTCATTATAATTATATTCTTATTCAAGAAGATAATACATATTTTCAAGAGTAAATAGTATTTGATGATAGGTATTGACTTATCTCTGAGTTTTGTATATATTGTTTATGTCTTCCCTCTACCTCCAATGAATCTCATTATAGTTAAATTTTGATGAATGAAAATAATAACCATAGAAAATATTTATTCTATATAATGAAGGATATGGAATTATTATATATTTTGGACTTCTAAGAGTACCCTCATTGAGATAGCACCTTTCTTTTTCACAATAAGCCATTGAATGTCCTAGAAATCCTTAGAATTGATATTTCATTAAAAAAAATATCTTCTCACTTCAATTCCACCACATGTCCCCTTAATTTTTCAAGTTCTATTTTCGGAGATCCTCTCCAGATGCTAGATGGATATTTTCATCTGTTTTATATTTTTATTTATTCTTTATTTGTTGGGACATTATGTTCCATTGTGATATGTGGAAAAAGTTTCTTCCCTTTATTTGGGGTCATCATGTTTCCATCCTTTGGTGTTTCTAAATCACATAAAATTAAATTTTTTATAATAAATACTTACTTCTGATCAATAAATTACTTATCCAGACATTTAAAACCATATTTATCACTTTTTAACAACTTTACATCTGAAAATATTCCAAACTATAATTTATTCTTCATTTCCCTTGATTTTGATTCAGATTCCAACTTACTCTAAAATGTAAAAAATTAATCTTCAAGTCCCTAAAATATCTTATCCAATTCAACCAATCTCAATGTATAGTCATTAATGAATTTTTAATGCTCAAATATCCTGATTTTAAAGTCCACAAATACTTTTTCTCTTTTAGAAGCTGTTACATTTTCTTCTTCCTCTACTTCTAATTAACTAGTTTCTGCCTCAATCAGATCCACATAATCTGATGACTCTTTCAATAATGATATTTTCTTTCTATTTTTATTTTTTTAATGTAAATCTCATCCAAATCCCACTCATGTTCCAACTTAATAACAACCACTCCAATTGACTGAATGTATTCATATTTTTTGAGCTCTGACTTTTCAATTGTATCCATCATAGAAACTTTGGTTCCATGTTTAATATATAGTTTGACATCCAAAAATATTCCCTTATCATCTTGTTTCTATTTGAAGATGAATATATTTTTTCTATAATTTATTTCCTGATTTTATGTCTCCAATTAGAGAGATCATTTTCAAAGGCTTTTGCATTCTTTCTGCCTCAATTTTTATAGCATCATGTTTCCTTGATAACTAATAAACAATGTTACTTATCTAGAATAATTAAAACAATCCCACATAAGCTTTCCTAAAAATAACCATTTTCCCCCCTATAATTTTTAGTAAAAAGGTAATGCATTCCATCTTTCCCATCATCCTAATCATCACAAATAGTTTAAATCTCATGTTTTTTCATGGCTTTGAATTCCATTTCAATTTTTACTTGATTGTTTTCATCTTCTAGTTTGACACTCATTTAATAATTCACTAGACTCATTATTAGATTATCAAGAGATATAATACAAAAATATTATTCTTCAAGGGATGAAACGTTTAAATAGTTTAGAAGTTTGAGGATTCTATGGATTTTCTTCACAATTTTAATATCCTTAATTTCTTCCCCAAGTCCTCTATTAGCTATATCATCATTAGTTATGCGATTATAGACACTGTCTTAATTTTTATATGGATTTATTTTAATATCATTAATTTTATTGTGAAAGAGTTGAAGTTTGGCCTCTATTATGTGGTTATTGCCTTCATTTATATTTTCACGTTTTCCCACATGGAATTGGATGTTTTTCAACTCATCACATTCAAATATATTTTATTAAATAGTCTTATAATAAGAGAATTTTGAGAATTGGAATATGAATCGATCATTTTCCTATTTATTTAAATCATAAAATGTTCTATCGCAGTAATGACATGAATCCTCGGAGTTGTTCCATAATGAACTTCCATCCCAAGGGATCACAAATGAGATCACATCATAATATTTATAATCTATAATTTTCTTCAATCAATGATGGGAAATTTTCTAACATTCAATGAATTATATATTAAAATAATATAGTATGGATTTGACATTTATATCCTAAACCTTCAGTCCTGATACCACTTGCAGGACCCTCGAATACCCTAATAGGGGATGGTCAATTTAGTGTGTCAACATTTTCTTTTAATGTGATGGATCATGTACCTACACTGGTAGGAACATGTAAAACCTATCTAATGGAATCTTTCAGTTACTAAACATTCATATTCTGAGATACAACAAAGTAGTTTTAAATGGTTCATCACTAAGGGCTAGTCCAATAAGAATACCTTGATAGTGTGATGTTCGAACCTAATTCCATTAAACGTAAATAGTTATTATGGAGTAAAAATGTAATACCCTGAGAATTTATGAGATGGATTATTTTTAATTTCTTCAATGTTATGTGTTTTATGCTACAACAACATTAGATTGCAGTATACTCAAAACTGTATTAGATTTCAGTATACGTAACACTATCTCTGTCTTGTGTTGCACCCAATTTCAAGTTCCTTTAATAGAATTCATTTCACACAATACTGAGAAAATATTTTATTCATTGAATAAATTAACAATTTTTGGATTATGTTTTATGCAACACCAAATGAAGCCTTCACTATATGCAACACTGACTTGGCTTGCGTTACAAGAAAAAGCGACCTTCCTCTATTGTTTGCATTGTACGCAATACCATGATTCACTAAATAATGATTACTTATTAAAAAATTACATAACTAGATATTAAATATAATATTAACCATATTATGTATTTTATATATCATTATAATTTATCTTACTCATTTCAAGAACATGATATGATATCAAAATCAATTTTTCGGATAAAAGAAGTATTTTTTAAAAAATGTTGTTTTACCACCTTTTCCTGGAGAACCTATTTTAATCCTAGTTTTTGACAATTTTATAACATAAATTTGAAAAAATGAACTTCTTATTTAGAATCGGGAAAGAAAATTTTAATTTTGTTGAATTTTTTATATTTTTCTAATAAAATTTAAATTTTAATGAATATATTAGGTCTTATTTGAAGATAGTTGGATACCACCATTAGTCTGTTTAATTTATTTTATAAAAGAAACCATAACAATAGGTTTTAAAATATTTAAGGATAAAAGGTTTACATTTTTTACAAATTATAGGAATAAAAAATGTAACATGTACATTCTTGAAGAAAAATATTCATCAAACAATGAATGAATAGTTTTTACCAAAAAACCATGAAAAACCAAATGCTAAAAATTCATACTTAAACACAATAAATTTGAATACAAACATGGTTGAAAACATATCAAAAGTACTTTACACCGAAAATAGCACTTTTATACAATTTACACCATTTCCCTTTAAAATATTTTACACACACAACTCAAAGGTAATAAAGGAAATAATTGAAATAATATAGAAAAACACAATCATAAATGGTCACAAATAATGAAAATAAATAGACGTAATAAAACTAGAAAACAAAAAAGCAGAAACCACAAGAGGATAAACACATTAAGAAATAAAATCCATGTAATAATCCCCAAAAATGATAATAAATAATAAAATCATAACATATCATACATATAATGAGAAAACACCACAAAGACTAATGGTACAACACACGAGACATAGATGGGGACCTAATATGAATAATTTAATAGTCATTTTCCCACTAATTATATCACTATAACTAGTATACTCAGGGAGAATACCACTAGAAATGGGTTAACTACAACTTGGGGGACTAGCCAGTGCTATACCTCATCTTCTCTAATAACTTCCTAAAATTTTTTACATTGCAGCCTCATTCTCCCTTTGGAATAACAACGAAGGTGGGCCATGAAAAAAACATTTCATTTCCTAAAGATAAAAAAATACCAAGGGCTAAAACCAGAATCACATTCTTTTCACCTCTTTAACTATACATAAAACGATCTCGAAACAATTTAAACATTATGAATCACATAACTAATCATCCATAACAAGGATAAGTATAAAAATCATCAATAAAACAAGTGTGACCAAAAGGGTAATAATCAAGATTAAATCACAATTTTCCAACCATGCCTCTGCTTATCACATATAGCATATACATTTGGAAATTGATTTTTTAAAAAAATTTGGAATTAAAATAAAATTCCAAAGGAAAACAAAACAAATCAAGCTACCTGATACTCTATTTCTCTATATAAAATAACAACACAGCTTTATAAATTCATTTAATACCCTTAAACCAAAAAGGCAACAAAATTTTAAATCAAATTTTGAAAAACACCCCATGAACAAGTGCTTTCCCCATTGATAACCATCTTTTTCATTTTATGAAACATGAAGAGGACAAAAAAATACCATTTTATGACCAATTTACCAAGAACCATGCAATTAAATCATTTTTTATTAAGAAAAAACCAACCAAGAAAAAAAATAAAATTAAAACTATAATCTAGATATCATATACCTAATAAAATTAAATAAAAAGACTCCTAAAGATTCAATAATTCATTGAAATAGTATATAAATGAAAATAAAATGGAGACACCTAGCTCATGCAGTGGATTCTTTTATCCTTTGATGAAATCCACCATAACGGAACTCTTAAGATGGATCATAACCAATAAAATCATCTAAACCTGACTTCTAGAACTATTGTAGAAGATGCAAAGTGTGGAAAATAAGGGAAAGATAAAATAGGAGCTCATACCTCTTGATACTGATGAAGAACCATACAAGAACCACTCAAAATACACATATATATTCTTGAAGAAAGAGGTATTACCCATTGAAAGGAACCATGGGTGAGAGGGATGAATGGTGGTGTATTTTGGTGTGAAAATCCGGACCTAGATACCCTCAAAATCAATACCCAACCTGAAATATTACATAAATGAAGGGAATTATTAATCCCCATAGGCTTGCGACTAACACCTGAGAATCCACTACATGAGGGAATGATTTATTCTAAACTAAAGCCGAGAATATGAAATATATATATACATATAATGGTAATAAAAAAGAAAAAGTAATACAAGAAATATATGTCCTAGATAATGTAAAGACACAAAATTTCCATATAATTAATTTTAATAAATGGGATTTCTACGAGTCTGTGAAAATTGACGGCATGTGATTTCGAGGCCTGGTGTTCCTGGAATGAATTTCTAAACTTTTGTTCAGGTATGTTCAGTAAATGTGTAAGAAGGTTTTTATAACTTTTGAACTAGTGCTCGGAATTTAAATCCGAGGGCACAGTTGAACTCGCATCGCTGATATTCACTTACGGATACTTTCACCTCGACGATAGTTGGTCGAGGGTGAAAGATAATTTTTTGGGTTATTTATGGAAATATTAAAATAAAATAAAGACACTTTTTTTGTTAAAACCTCCAAGTGGATTTTGTGTTGTGGGGGCCAACAGACCTTAACCTCCCATGAGAGGATATGGTGGCGGTGACCACCCAAACCTAACCTCCCATGAGAGGTTATGGTGGTAGGGACTAGCCGAGGCGTAAACCTCTAAACTCTTATCATAAATGAGGGAGATCCTCTTATACTCCTAAATTTAATTGTTTAAACTCCTCCTACATTTAATTGTTCCAACCCTCCTTAATTAATTGTGTCAACCCTTTGTTTCCTCCTTTTTGAATTTTTATTCCAATAAAACCCATTAATTGTTTCCAATTAATTAATCGAACCGATTTCCAACAAATTAAATAGATAAAGATATTTTATTTTTTTGGATATTCATTTGTTAGAAAAGTATTGGAATAGGAGGATTGAGATAATTTTGGAGAAATCTTCTCCAATGAAGAACGCTTCCTCTACGAAGAACGATTCCTCCACGAAGAACACTTCCTCTACAAAGAATGCAGACAAAGAACATCTTCGACTCTGACGAACCAATGCACGAGCCCAAGATTGGAGGTGTGTGGTGGACGAGATGAAAATCGATAACTTCACCTTCTTCCTCACGCCAACATCCTCAAGCGAACGAGGTAGGAGTTTAATTGTGATTGATTATTTTTTGGAAGTTGTAGGGTGGTTGATTGATATTATTCTCTCTACCTTTCTTGATAATTATTTGTAATTCAAGAAGGAATTGAGAACTTCCTGCTATCACTCAAAACAAAGAGGGTGCGGGCCAAACAAACATGGCCCGACCCCTCCGCCAATCTTCTTTGGTGTATTCTTCGATATGGAGGAAGGCGCCGAAGGTGACGAAGGTGATGAATGCAACGACGCCACCACCTGCACCCTCCGAAACCCGCACTATGACTCATGATACTTGGCCTCTAAGTCGAACCAGCCTTGTGCCCTGGCGGTGCTCCGGCCTTCTGAACGGACCAGCCCCACACACCCCGCGGTGCTCCGGTCTATAGGCCGAACCGACCCCACTCCCCTGCGACGCTCCAGCCTCTTGTCCGAACTGGCCCCGCGCCCCAGCCAATCCACCCTTGCCACAACCATCTGAGCCGCCCCAGCTCGCACCGCCCACCGGCCCTCTGAGCCACCCCTGCATGAGCCGCCTGTCGCCCCTTTGAGCCAACCCGCAGTTGCGCGCCCTCGCAGCCACCTATGGCCCTCCGCGGCCCCTCGCGGGCTATCAGGCCGGACACAATTTGTCGGGACGCACTGCGGGCTGGTAGAGACTTAGCAGGTTAGACCGGGTTGACCCAAGCCAGGGCGGCTCAGGCTGAGACGGTCCGACCGGGTCGAATCGGACCTAGGCCCACTACGAGCCAGTTAGTTTCTTTTTTCTATAATTTTGGCACCGAGCATCCATTTGAAGAACTGTTAGTGGTGCTAGAAATCATGGAGTGAGACAGTCTCTTTGAGTATACTCCACTGGAGTTTTGTATTATGATAGGGAATGGTCAGGTTGGATCGAGCACAAATCCAACTGGTCCCCTGGGAATAAAAGGCTAATAACTCATAGACCGAGAGTCCGTTTGACACGCCATCTATTACGTTGAGAACCCTGTGACGTGGAAGATCCTTGAGATACTTCTTAGATAGAATTTTTGGAATTTGTAGCATCGACTAGTTTCTTGTGGAGTAGATCTTCTTGGAGATGAGAGAGATTTTTTTGGGAACCTAGTAGCTTACTAAAACCTGACAATTGCAGACCATTTAGACTCAGAGTGACTCGACTGGCCCAATGGGGAGCACCTTGGTGACATGGAAGACCCACTGTGGGGAGCGCCTTGGTGACACGGTTGACCCATGGTACTCGACGGGAGGAGTACCTAAGCATTCCATGAGGGGGAGAACCTCTGTGTGACGTAGAAGACCCACGGTGGGGAGCAACATGGTGACCCAGCTGACCCACGGTACACGACGGGAGGAGTACCTCAGCAGTCCAAGGTTAGTGGGAAGCGCCTTTGTGTGACACGGTAGGACCACTGTACTCGATAGAGGAGGAGTTCTCCTGTAGCTGAGGGTTAAGAATGTTACTTGTTACTACGACCCTAGAATAAATTAGGCTATGTGGTGAGTCATCTCCTCTATTTTTTCCTCCTGATTGAGACATATTACATGATAACTTATATATATGTATGGGCATATACCTATGTATGGTTATTTGTGGATTTCATACTCTGTGTTTATCTTTGATGGATTTTGTGAGACCTTGAGGGTCTCGGGGTCCCTACTGAGTATCGTTACACTCACCCCTGCACGGGCTATTCTCGCACCTTGTTGTGTTGGATGCAGATGACAGACAACGTTGACTTAGGATGAGGGTACCAGGATTGGATGGTACCCAGTGGTGGATCTTGCGACATGTCGGTAAAAGGAGGTGACAGATGGATGAGGAGTGCTGAGGAGGAGATTTGTACCAACCCTTTAGGTAGGAACCTCGGAGGATGACCAAGAAGATGACCTTCCCCTTTTTCAGTTGTATTGTATCATAGTGGTACTTTTACTTTCCATTTGGGCTTTTATTCTAGCCCCTTTTACTTTCAGAGTTTACTTGGTGTTTCGTATCCAGTTGTGTTCTTGCTTGTGTGTGTGTTTATAGGTTATAAAGGCAATGCCTTCCCAGTTTTAGGTAATATGCCTTCGATGGTAGTCGCTAGCCCCTGGCTTGTGAAAAGAGGGCTTGGGGTAGTCATAGCACGGGCCCCGTGGGATGGGTCATGGTAGAACAAATTAATCAAAAGAAGTGATTCAACTCAAATATAGCTTAAAAATATCTATGAAACATGTCAAAAAAAAGGACAAATCAAAATTGACATATCTAATCCATGTGATAATTGGAGGAAATATCATCATCTCAACACCAACTAAATAGAAATAGTAGAAAGAAACCACACTTCCTCACGATGATACCTTTCATTTCTCTGTATAAAAATAAATAACAATCTATACACACAACTAAGGGGCTAAGTAGGGTGTGAGCAAAACATGATCATTACAATCCCACCAAGTTGTTAAATAACAAGTCACTATAAAATATTCTAAAAAATATCAACTTTATGGAAAACAAGGAAAAAAAATAGTTTTACGGTGTTTATATCAAAAGACTGGTAAATTAATTCTAGCATTTTTTAAATTTACAAATAATCCAGCTAAAACAATTTCAATTCATATCACATATATCAATGCAGTTCAAAGCTCATAACATGTATCATATAAAATACAAAATAGTACAACCCAAAAGAATAGATAACATCATTAAAAGGTTCAATATAGGCCATGATTGAAATAAAACTCATACCCAAACATGAAAAACCACATGAATCAAGTATCTAGATATTTTCATTGAATACAGAGAGTAGAAAAACACCCTAATAAGTGAACCTCACAATTGGTTTATTATACCCCCAAAATCGTGGGGCTACAGATAAGAGGAACACCCCATTAATGAAAATCCCGACTATAGAAACCTAAAATATAATAACAAAGGGTTGGTGTCTACTTTATTACATTAACATAAGATAAAATTTATTTCATCATGAAGTATTAAATAATTTAATAATCTTAGTAACTAGATACATAATTATGTCTTTCATTACAATTGAAAACATGAATTACAACATAATTGTTTTTGATAGAAACTTTATCCCCTAAATAATATCCTTGCACATCAATCAAAATGAACTCCATGGAATAATAGAGAAATATAACAAATAATGGTGGGATAAAATTCTCATTATTGGTTAAGTACATAAAAAGAAATCACGATTCAATAAGAATAATCAATATAAAAAGGTAAATAACTAAATACACATGACATGTAATATATAAACAAAGAATTATGTGCCTCCAATGACAATATAAATGTTAAAATCTCATGGTTAATAACCAATATAAAAGGTAAATAATTTTAAAAGTTCCATTCAATCAATAAAATTACTATCATAACTGGATAATGAATAATAAATATAGATAGGAAAATTATTGAAAACAGATGATATTTAATAAATAAATAAGAATGAGATTTATCCCAAGATTATACCATTGTGAAAATATCATTATTAAAAATAATTTAATTTATGATAAAGGTAATTCTTAATTATTGGTCATCATATACCAGAAACATGACACCTCAACCATCATGACCTTTTACAATATAGTCTAAAACTATTGCATACCAAAGCATATGGATTTCCAAACTGATGTTCTGTAACCATGATGATTTTACTAATGAGACAACTAATGAATCAAGGTGACATCTATAATTGGTACACAACAATTTTGGCAAGTAAAAATCATTCCACAAATACTAGATTATCGATTTAATTCATGAAAAAAAATTATCATCAAATTTTTTTTACGGCCTTTGTAATATGGAATTATAAATATTTCCCCAAATAAAAAAATAACTTTCAATATAGAACATTACATTTATAAATTATATTAACTTTAATAAATAAGAAAATCAATGAAACATAATATGGATATTTAAGGGAAATATAATATCTACCGATCATAGAAAACTGTTATTTCAATGGAAACTTAATGACTACAGGAATTAATTAAGAAAGTGAATTTCAACACATTATTTGGTCAAAATGATAATAAAACATCCAGAGGATTAATAATTATGGTCCTAATAAAATATAAAACAATTTGAGTAATAATAATGTATTATTTTCGTTGATGAATAGAAAAACCCTACAAATTATTTAAAAGCATTATTGATGAACATAACAATTTCACTTTGAAAATTACTTCTTCAAAAAGAATTTTCCAGAAATCATTGAAGAAAAATTATTGGAAAAAAATATTTGAATTTATTGAGGAATCATTAAAACATTGAGTGTTCATGACTAAATCAAATTACATACATACTGAGTACACTAAAACAAATATTCCTCCCATATTTTTGATAAAATCTAATGGGTTTTTTTTGAAAATTACATAATGATTCATTTAAAAAAATAATGTACAAAGTAAAAATTGTTAAAAAATTCATTGATAAATTATTTTTAATTGGCCAAATACATTTTTGATTAATTTTTTTGAAATAATTATTTTAGAAGAAAAACATTCCCATCAAAGAGAGAAATAAAGTCAGATTCTCTTTAAAATAATTTATCAAATAACTTATGTAATAAAGAGTGGGAAATGGTTATATTAATTTTAAATATATTTAATAACCAAAATATTGTAAAACCAAATGACATTATTATTAAATGGTTAAATATTTTCCTTCAACTAAAATTCATGAACAAACATTCTTGATTAGAATGAGTTTGTGAAATTAACTTTTACAGTGATCATAACATTGAAGTGATAATTAATCAAGGAATAAATTATGTTTATCTAATATAAATTAATATTATTCAAGATTAAATAAAATATTTGATAAATAAAATTCTTTTCATACACAATATTAAAAAACCAAAGATGATTATGAAGTAATATAACACAATAACAAAAATTAATTTATAAAATTATTTTCAACTAGGTAACTCTTACGTTAAATCAACATAGATTAAATAATTAAAATTGTTACATAAAATACCATGAATTATTATTGAATCATTATATTTTAGGTATAATGGGAAATATATATACCATGTAAAAGAAATTATGTCTATAATATTACAATATAGATCAACAATGAGAAATTGACATGTTGTCTTATACCTCATTCTTTTTTTGTTGACTGTGTTTTAATGACAGATAGAATGGTTTTAATAATTTTATTAACATACAACAAACCATATTAATATTTTTCAAATTTTATCCTGTTATAACATCTTATCACCCTCTGTTAATAATTTTTCATTATTTTTATGGTTTTGGGTGTTAATTTCCTGGATTTATCATAAGTGTTTCGTTAAAAAAATCTATTTCTTGTGAATATTATATAGTTATTTCATCTACAGATTAATAATAATTACATAATTAAAATATTCTTAAATCAATTATACTTTAAAACCCAATAATTAAATATGGATACGAATAATGTACTATGTTACAGTCATGGAGACAGTATGTCATTCGTATGCTTAAGTAAGGTTTCTATTTTTCTATGATCAGTATATAAAAGATATAAATAATATTTTATCCTATAATAATTATAATAATATAATAAATACCATATTATTTCATTAAATATACTTATATATATATCACCCTATTGTTATGTTTGGGAATAGAGTCACATCGCTTCATTAAGGTAGTAGTCCACAAGTACACAAATAATGTTATCATATTTTAGTGAGTGAAAATGTAAAGATTGATGTATTGACTTTTAATATGATAAATATGTCATTAAAATCATAATTATTTCGTTTTTATCTCATTTTTTCATTAAATATATACTGATCAACTTCTATATAAAGTGTTAGTGAAAGTTGATTCACATCTCTTCCAAAGGAGGTAGACCTTCATACATAAAAGTAACATTTTTTATCCCTTATGTAATATAAATTATAAATATATATTTAGTATACTTTATTAAGATGTATAATTAATTTTAAATTTCATATATATACACTTTATATCCATCATCATACAAAGCTGTGAGTGGTGTTAATGGGAAAATGAATGACATTGGTTCATGAGGTGGTAATCTTTCGTACACAAGAATAATGATTTCATAACCCATTTTAAGGAAGTGGAGATGGTTTTAGGTAATTAAATTAATAGAAAAGTATATTAGTATATTTAGTATGCTTATTTTATTATAGCATCTATTTTTAACAATAATTTATGGAGTGAGAGGCAGAAATAAAAATTCTTGTTGAATAATGCTACCTCTTCTTCAGGTAACCTCCTTATGAATGCACCAAATTCATCCATGGATGAATTTATAAACACAATAAGTCCTATAGTAATATAGAATGGATTTTTTATTTGATCTGGGATGGTATTGTTTGAATAAAGTGTTTTACGGTGTGAATAAGATTGGAGTGTTGCAGACATTTTATAAGTGAGGTGAGTGGAGCACGTGTAATTTTAAGAATGAAAATTGTGTACCCATGTTTTTAAAATTAAAAAGGGACCAAAATTTAAGATTATAAATAATTAAACATAATATAAACTATATATGGTAATTAATTTTTTTAAAGAATGTTTTAGTTCATTTTAAGCATTAATTTTTTTTAACCTCCTAGTAAATCGATTTTTACCTTCACTATGGTAAATAATTTAAACTATTTCCACCATTAATTTTAGAAATAAAATAATTTGAACTTATTAGAAAATATAAAAAATTATTATTCCAAATATTGATTCCATTTTTCAAATTTCAATTCACATAATTGGTAATATTTATATTAAAATTAATCCAATATAGGTGACACGAAAGTGGAGTTTTAGAGAGAAAATGTTCACAATTTAATGTCAGTTTCATATAATAATTCAAAAATAACGTGATTCAAAATACCTAAATTATAATAATTTATATAAAGTTGAACAAATTTCATTTTGTAACCAATGGAAAATATAATTTATCTTTATAAATAATTAAAATGAAAAGGCAGATTTTAATTAAAATTCTGTATTTTTCACTATTTGTTGAAAAATGAAAAATTTGAAAAAAATAAAAAAAATCACCCTCAGTTAATTTTGAAATTATTATTTAAGAAATTAATTTAATTTTATATAATTATTTTAAAAAATTTAGGAAAAAAATTATTTTATGTGAAAAATGATTCTTGATACCGCCTTTTAGGGAAAATATAGTCTTTAAAAAAATTAAATGATTATTATTTTTTTACTAATAAATAGATAAACAAAATTTTAATAATTTATTAATTACTATTCATATCATACAATTTAATTACTAGTTTATAATGGTATACTATATTACTGTCCATTTCGACTTGGGGTTGTCTGTTCCGTATGCTATCGAGAGATAAAATTTAAAGAAATGTATTTCATGGGCTGTTTCAGATCAATGGTGCATGTAACATATGTTATCGAATAAAAAGTTATTATTTTATAATTAATAGAGGTCCATTCTCCCCACTGTAAATAAATTGAATCTTCTCAATTTGAATATGATCCCGATAATCAAGGGTTTGATATTTTAAGATACCATTGGTGAAAATATCACATCGTAAAAGAGTTAATATTACATCCTATAAATAAGAGAGAAAGGGAAGTAGATAGTTAATATGTAATTAAACATAACTGGGATTCAAATTATAAGAACATTGGTGAAGAGATATACATGGAAGAAAAGTTTAAACAAATATACAGAATTATAGATGTCAACGATCACAATAAGGAGAACGATCAATGGGAAATCAAGGCCCTAAAACCATAAATATATGATGATTTAAAGAGAATTTTATTAATTGGGTATTAATTTAATAAGAAAATATTTGTTTTCAATATTCTTTTCCTAAAGTTGATTAACTCGTTAACTATCTATGAATATAAGGAAATATACATACATGATATCATTATTTTTTATTAGGAAAATTTCATCCTTCTGTTATGTCATCTACAATTCCCAATTCATCCCTTATATTAAGAAATAAAAATCAAAATTGGAAATTTTTTATTCCTTAATAAGTAAAATTAACATTTAACAGATCATTAGATCTTTTAAAGTGTGAAAATTATTTCTGTTTACCTATAACAATTTTCCAAAACAGATATGGATAGAACAATGTTATAAAATATAATAAATCAATCTATAAACCTCAACAGTAACACCTCTAGTTCAACTATAATATTTATTTTTAAATTTATATATCTAATGACATATTAAAAATGATATTACATAGGAAAATATTGTGCATTAAGATCTTATAATGCTTCTATTGTTGGTTCAACTGCCACGACCTTTCTAGATGTGATGGGTTGTCACGTGGTATGCAGATTGTAGAATTTCTAGAACAATATTAATATAATTACTATTAAATTCAGAAAAATTATTATGGAAATCCTTGAAATATAGTTAATAATTAAATAACAATTTTACTGAGGTTTACAACACAACACCATTTTTTACACAGTCTAATAATATTTTTAACAATTATTAAAATGACATTAAAGTTTATATTAACACTAAAGGTTACCAATAAATTTAAATTTATTTCTATAAATTTTAATGGGGTTATTCCTAAAATAAATTTTCCACTAAATCATATGATCACGTTAAATTTATTAAAAAATATCCTTAATTTTAGTAGACTCCCATCACATAAAACATAAAAAGATTTGTTTATGACATTGAAATAATCATCAATATTAAACTAATTAACTTATGATTTTATACATAACAGTTATGTTAGTAAATATATATTTGATTCTAATATTTAAAATAATCATTAAATGTTTCATTTATATTAAACAACATACCATAGGTAGAAATAATTATGTAATATAATTATGGAATCCCAATAAATACTTTGATCGTTTTATTTTACCATAGGTCCTTCAATGGTCTAGGATTTCACATTTTGATGAAGTAATTGACTCAAATAATTCCTAGTTTCTCCATATTTAATGAAAAAACTATAAATGGACCCTAGGAGAAATTTATTTCTATACACTATACTCTTTGTTTTCCATTGGAAATTCATTGCTTTATTCCCTACTTTTACACACCCAAAACAGTTTCATATTCCATTATGGCACATTATTTTAATATTAATACTCAATATGATTGGCCAAGGTCCTTTATTGTCATCATCTATCAAAATAATTTATAATGGTTTATAATTAACATTTCAGTAATCCTAATAATATCCCCAAAGAGTGTCAAACTGGGTGCACATTAAGGCTCATTGAAATTCTCTATGTGACGATTGCATTAGTTCCATTCACCCTTTTGGGAGTTATTTGACACTAGTACAACTTTGAAAAAACCATATAAACATATCATATCCAGACAGAGATTTATATCAAGGAAAACCCACATAATCTCTACCTTACCAAAAATTTAGGGTGTTACTCTATACTAATTCTCAAATTTATCAAAGCGTTATCATCCCTAATCTATGTTCTCCCTAAATCTATTTCCCATGGCCATTACTGAACTTCCTCTGATACTAATTTTAGTGACTTTATATCTATTAACCTAGATTTGGTGTCTACTTTATTAAATTTTCATAAGTTAAAAGGAATTTAATCATGATGACCAAATAGTTTAGTATTCTTTGTAAACTAGATAAAAAAATGTTTTTCATTACATTTGAAAACATGAATTACAACATAATTATTTTAGAATGACATTATTCCATTTAACATATCTGCACACATCAATCTTAGTAAACATCATGGAATCCTGGGAAAAAGAAATAAAATAAGGATGAGATATAATTCTTAATAAGGGCTATGTACATAAAAATAAACCATGAATCAATCAACAAAATCAAATGGTAAAATAAATAATTGAACACACATTCCATTTAATAAATAAAATGATAATGAAGTGAATCTAGAGATAACATAAATGTGAAAATAACGTGGATAATAATAAATATTGAAAGGAAAATAATGATAAACACATGTTATTTAATAAATAAAAATACTATCATAGTTGTATAAGTAATAATCAATATTGAAAGGTAAATAACTTAAAACACATTCCATTTAATCAGTTACTAAAAATGAAATGAATCCATAGATAATATCATTGTAAAAATATCATGGATACAAATAACTAAATTCTAAAATAAGGTTATAATTAATTATTTGACACCATATAGAGACCCTAGATTTTACACATATCATTACATGATTTTAAGAATAAATAAACATCAAATTACAAGCTGAGGATCGTAAAGTCTAGTCTCTTCGAAGACTAGGTACATAAAATTGAAAACATTGGACTAAATAACACATTTCAAGATTTAATCATCATAAAGAGATCCTAACTTCCATTTTGACCAATAATCATAAAAATATTACCTATGGAAAACATGAACCAATTGATGAGCTAAAAATCCCTATAATGGAATTAATATAAGAACAAAACATTATAAAGCTTGTTAGAAGGAATGAAATAATGACAAAAAAGGAATAGAACATATGGAATAATTAATATAAACATGGGATCATATGAACATGGATTCCTAGTAATGTGGAAGAAATATAAAACGTAACTTTAGCAAGAGTTATTGATCATTTCACATAGTGGAGAACAAGTCGAGGTTAACCACCATGACCATTGGAAATGGTATCACGTGTCAAGGAAAACCAGCAATACCATTACACATTACATCACATGAGACTAAATTTTACCAAATGTATTGGTGAAATATTTCGGTGCACCCATCATAACATCTTCATGAATATGCTTATAACATAAAGAATCATACATAATCAATAATACATAAACATAAGGGTTAACTGTTGAATGAATTGGGTATCATAATATTTTCTTAAGTGTAACCAATTGGAGTTTCATAAAAATGTCCATGATGGAATGAATTTAGATCTTTAATGGAAAATAATAGGTTATAAAAAGAATATATCTTGAAAAGTGATGTTAACTTGATGTATTAACATGTAAAAATTGTACTTAAGACACATTATTATTAAAAAAAATTATTCTAGTTATAGGTAAATTCCAATGGTCATTTAAAATTGAAATGGGCATAATTATTTATAAAAAACTATAAGTGAACCAATATGGTTTTCATAATAAGAATTTTTTTTATAAAAATAATGGTGCATTAAAAATAGATTATAGAGTGTAATTTAAAATGGGTAAATATTTAAGAACTTCCCTTAAAGCGGTTTTTCTTTTCAGAAATTATTAAGGATTGAATCACTAAAAAACATGAATATCCCCGAAACAAAATGTTTAATGTAACATGATACATGAATTTAGATCATATACACATAATTTATAAGATTTTAATAAAAATAATACATATCTTCATTCGGGTAAAAAAGAGTGATAGAACAACTCGAAAGAATAATGGGGGTTCCGGTAAAATCCCTTAACTTAAGTTTGATGGTGTCTTACGCATCATCTTAATGTATTGGATAACCAATTATCAATTAATTATTAATATTTTAAGAACCTATTATCCATGTGATTGATTTATTATAACCTTATTATGTTAATTAATGTTCCTTTTTATGGGTTAAGTTGTTCAATTTCATTTTTGGGATCATTCGCTTCCTTTGTTTTCATGATTGGTTTACTTATTTACATGCAATGATAAACATGTACGATTATAATTATTGTCCAGAAATGCTTTTATATGTTATTAGTTAACATTAATATTATTACATGGTTATAAAATTTATTTGGCTATTTGGAGTAAGGAACAATCATTATACAAAAATTTAATGATAGTTATTAGCGTTAACTGGAGGTTTTTTATCAAAGTGAAGTAATTATTTTAATGCCATGTCAAAAAAAAGATTCTATAACCTTTAATAAGTTTTAAAATATTTATTATATTCTATTTCAACCATATACATTATTTTAGGCCCATAAATAAATATGATAATAGATATTGTTAAAAATTTCCATGATTGTGATAAATTAATGCATCTGGATTCCTTTTTTAATATCTAGTATAAAAGGAATGGAAAGGATAAATGATTATGAATTATTAAATTATCATAAAAAATTAATTAAACATAAGATACTATAGTTATCATAACATTTGGATGAAAGGAGGCGATGAAATAAAAAAAGAAAGGAACTTGAATGAAAATAAATTTAATGAAAAGAGGAATTTTCCTCTTGAATAGATCTTCATTGATAGACTCTTTAGGGGAGATGTTTTCATCTTTTTATAATACCAAGGAATTATAGACATAGGGGAAGATCTTGGGAATATATTTGTGTAAAATTTTTTCTTGGAAAAAGGCATGAGTGGAGTGAAGAGAATAGGGGGTGATGGTGGTTTTTATTGTGGAGGAAAGAAGGGTTTTCTCAATACTTTATTCATTGTTTTATTATTTTGCTCAAGGCAATAAATATTCATGGTTATTATAAACCAAAATAGTAATATTTGCATGTTATTTTGAACCCAAGGTGATTACTTGAACAGAACATCATCCATGACTCAATATATTAGGTATTTAATTATTTAGTAAATTATAATATTTTACTATTCACCAAAAATCAAATATTGCAAGAAAATCCCAATAATTACCCATAACCATTTTTGACAGTTTTAATCGAAAAATGAACTCAATTTTATAAAAATATATTTTGGAATATGATATATTTAAATTAAAAAAAAATCATTTACATGAAAAATACATATTTTAAAACTATAATTGATTTTATACTACTTTGAATAATTAGCCAAGGTCTCATAAAATTGTCCTATAATCAGAAGACATAAAATCAATAATTTATGAATACATTTTGTGAAAATAATTTTTCTTTTAAATTATTAAATTATTCATAAAATTTTAATTAAATATTTTTTACTTATAAAAATAAAAACACTATGATATAATTATATCATATTTATTATATTTCATATGATGTATAAATTTTATTTATACTTTTTTTGGCAAGATTAATTATTCACATTTCCGATTTACTATTCATAAGGGTCATATTAATATTAATAAGGGTAAAATTATTATTCATAGAGGTTAGTTACTATTCACTAAAAATTATGTTTCCCCTATCAGACTCCAAAATACATACTAATGGGAACCATATATATTATAAATTTGAAATTCAAATAAAAATGTAACAATATGATATTTAAAGGTCATATAGTACATCGTAGTTCATTTAAGAATGATGTGGATTTTGTTTCATTTGATTTGATTATGCTATGTGACATAATTACAAAAAGGGACTTTCCATTGATTAAACTTTGGGTCATTACATTCTTCCCCCTTATTAAATTTTTACCCTCAAACATTTGATTTACAATCTAATCTATAAATAGGTGTGGGTACTTTTCCTTCATTTCCTCTTCTAGTTCCTGTCTTTCCTCTTTGAACTTATTGTTCCACCATAGTACTTTAACCAGGTGAGTAATCTTGTTATGTACAGATTTATCTCTACGATCCAAGATCTTCAATGGATTATCCTGATAAGAAGGATATTCTTCCAAATCTACAACCTCTAAAAACAATACATTTGAAGGATATTCTATGTATTTCCTTAATAAGGATACATGGAAGACATCGTAAACTTTAGGCATGATAGGTGGAAGGGCTTGTCGATAGGCCATAGCTTCTACACGATCAAGCATGTTAAAGGGGACAATGTACATGGGACACATATTTCATTTATTCCCAAACCTAATGACCTTCTACCATGGAGTTATGTGAAGGCATACCATTTCTCTAACTTTAAAATCATGGTCTCATCACCCATTGTCTGCATAAATATTTATTTCGACTATGGGCTACCTTGAGGTGCATCTGAATAGTTTTCACCTTATATACTATTTATTAAACCATTTAATGTCATGGAAGCTTATTCTCATAAACTCTATCCTAGTACATCGTTGTTCGACACCATTTCCCATAAAGGGCTTCTTATGGTGCCATTCGGATGCTTGAGTGGAAACTGTTTTTGTAGGAGAACTCAACTTGGGGTGATATTGGTATCATCTTTCTTTGATGTCCATAGAAGACACTCTCAACATTTCTTCCAATTTCTAAATAGTATGTTCAATTTATCCATCAGTTTGAGGATGATAGTCCATACTAAAGTTCATTTAAGTTCTTAGAGCATATTGGAAACTTTCCCAGATCTTTGAGGTGAATATCAGTTCTCTATCAGATACCATAGATAGTGGTAATCCATGTATCCCTACCAAAACATTGATATATATCTTTGAGGTTTGATCTAACAATATTTCCCCTAGAATTTCAATAAAGTGATATGTCTTTGTAAGATGATCCACAATGACCCATATAGCATTGTTTCCTTTGGATGTCCTTGGAAGTCTAGTGAAAAAGTCAGTAATAATGTTTTCCCACTTCCAGGTTGGTCTGGATAGTGGTTGGATTAACCCCCAAGATATTTTTCTTCGGACCTCCACTTGTTCCCATACTATGCACTTTGATGTATATTCTATAATCTCCATCTTCATATTGTCCCACCATGAGCTCTCTTAGAGATCAAGATATATCTTTATGCTCCATTGGTGAATAGAGAAGGTTGATCTATGTGCATCATTCAAAATCCCCTTCCTAGTCTCATGATCTTATAGTTCTCTTAATCGTGAACCAAATATTAAAACTTCTTCCCCATCAATCTTGAACTCATAGTATTTCCCATTCTCAATATATTCCACCATTTTCATAATTTCCAAATCTTTTCTTTAATCATCCTTTATTTTATCCATGAATGATGGTTGTGAATCCATTTGAGAAAGGATTGATGATGTTCCTCCATTTATGATCCCCATGTCCATATTCTTAAAATCTAAGATGATTGGATGCTTTTAAATTCTCAACATTGATAAAGTTGAAACATCCTTTCAACTTATAGCATCTTCCACCTTATTTGACTTACCGGGATGGTAGTGGATTGAGAAATTATAATCCAGGATTAGCTCTAACCATATTTGTTGGGCCATATTAACCTTTTTCTGTGTGAATAAATATTTGAGACTCTTGTGATCAGTATATATCTCACACTTATCCCCATAAGATATTCCCACCATATTTTCAATGCAATGTTCATAGCTACCATCTCAAGATCATGCATGGGATAGTTTTTATTATGGAATTTCTAATTCCTTGAGGCTTAGGCTATCACATTATCATTTTGCATCAGCAAATCTCTTAATCCCTTCTTTGAAGAATCATTCCACACCACAACGAGTTCCCTACTAATCGGGAGTGTGATTATTGGTGCAGTGATAAGACACTTTTTGATATCCTTAAATATTTCCTCACATTTTAGACTCCGAATGATCTTCACTCCCTTCTATGTGAGATCGATCCTTAGGTTTCCCAATCATGAGAAGTTATTCACAAATCATAAATAATATCCACCTAGACCCAGAAAGCTATGAATCTGTGTTATAGATGTGGAGGTGGGCCACTCTTTAATTTTCATTATCTGGGAATGGTCCACATATATTTCTTTTCTATTGATAAGATTCCCCAAGATTGATAATTCCACCATCTAGAACCCACATTTATTATACTTTGCATAATTTGTCTCCCTTCTCAATGTCATCTGCACAGTATTAAAATTCTCCTCATGTTCCTCCTTTATGTTGGAGTATATTATAGTATCATTGTTAAAGACTTCCGAAAATTTGTTGAGGTAAAATACAAAAGCCTATTAATTAACTCCATTAATATATATGGAGAATTAGTGAGTCTAAAGGGAATCACTATGAATTCATAGCGTCCATACCATATTTGAAAGGTTATTTTGGGAATATTTTCCTTCCTCACCATTAATTGGTGATATCCCAACCAAAGGTCTTCCATCTAAGAATAACAGGCCCCACATAGCTGATCGAACAAGTCATCTATCCAAGGAAGGGGATACATGTTATTTATTGTGATTTTATTGAGCTCAAAATAGTCAATTTATTATAATATTGATCCATCATTCTTTTTAACAAAGAGTACTAGTTCACCCCATGGTGAAGTACTCAGGCATATAAAACTGTTCTCTATAGTATCCTATAATTTCTTATTCACCTCTTTCATCTCAATGACGGTCAGTCTATATGGTGTATTTGATATAGGTAGGGATCTAGACATAAGTTCAATAGAGAAATCAACCTATCAATCATGAGGAAGATCGTGAAATTATCTAGGGAATACATCAATGTATTCCTTCATGATGGGAATATCATCGAGATGTATCATCTCTTTTGTCTCAATTATTTGAGTTATATACACTTGATCATAAGATAGAAATATCCCCACATGTGACAATGTTTTTGAAGGAGATTCATCTTCCTTATTTTAATTGTACTTGATGGGAGGATTCTTCGGGATGTGAAGAGTAATATCCCTTTTCTAACAGTTTTTGTTGGTTTAATATAAGGATAGAAAATCCATGCACAAGATGACATCGAACTCCACAAAAGGAAGTATGATGAGATTTTTTGGGAGTTTTAATCCACAAATGTTAACTGATAAAGAGGTATATACTTTGGATGAAATAATTTCCCCGTTCATTTTTCTCACATATAACACAGTCTCCAATGTTTTAGGTGGTGTTTGAATAGTTATACTAAACCTTCATGATATTAAATAATACATAGAACCAGAATAAAATAGTATGCTCACTATTCTTGAATGAATAACTAGTGTACCTTACAACACATCATTGTCCAGATCCACCTCCGTAGTATTGATAGCATAATCCATTCCTTACTACCTTGGTGGTTACTGTTGACTTTCTCAAAAAACCCTTGGATTATTTCAATTGTTTTCATAATGCCTATGTTCTTTGGAGTTGTAATATTGTACTAGAGGCTGAGTGTTGATCTAAACCTTCTTTTATTCTTCCATGTTTGTGGGATTCATCATATCCCTCTAGATGTTCATATCCATATGTCACATTCTTCCACATTTGAAGGAATTTATGGTTCCCTTTAGAGAGTTCCCAGGATGATTCTTCCCACTATTTTGACGTGCCAAATGTTTGATATTCATTCCATTATGGTTTTTATTTGTTGAACCACCCATATTAGACTTCATTTTCATATTTTTTTCACTGATCCCATCAGACCATTATGTGTCTCTAATATCCATTTAAACCTTGAGGGAAAAAAGAAAATATCTTCAAAACTGTCTATGTCTTGATTACCCATGGCTTTTCATAGACTCGGCATTAATCATCTAAAGGAGGGATCCACCATTCGTTTTGTGTTAATGACATATTCAGTGGTGTATCTTGAAATAAGTGTGATTTTTTATTCATATGTCCCGATAAACTCATATTACTTTTGCATATGATTTAGGAACAATATTTCCATCTTGAGACGGAGTGTTTGGGGAAATTATTTTTTGAAAAACATTTTACTGAATTCCTCGCAATACATGGAATCAATTTACTCTTAGGAAAACAAATTCATGATCTGTACCCACCACTGATCTGCATCCCCATCGAAATGATATATCGCCAGTACAAATCTATCATATTCTGAGCACTAGAGGATAGAGAATATCCTTTCAATGGAGTTAATGTATTTTTCTCTTAGGGGGGGATCTGAAGACCCAATAAACATGGGAGGCCTTTTCCACATGAAGGATTATAAGAAACATTATCTTTCCTTGGATGAGGATGGAGTTCTACATCATTCAAGTTATTATTCATAACTTCATCCAGCTTAGCAAGTACTGTTATACAATTTTGAGAACTCATTCCCACAATATCAGCTATATTATTAGGTAAATCATCACATTTTCTATCACATTGATTTTTGAAACATGTTTTTATATATCCTTCTATAACTAAGAAAAAGAAAATAAAATTAGAGGTCTTGAATTCATATCTAAAAAGAATAAAAAGGAAACATTAAATATAAAATGTTAAACTTGTTAAAGAAAAGTATATCCAAACTTGTGATTCCATAGGTTTCAATATAGGTAATCCATGATCTATTGCATATCATATATTCTTATTGTAGTTTTCTTATTCCCTTAATAATGAATCATACTATGATTATGAATTTACCAAAGAATATCCCTAGAGAGTGTCAAACCAAGAGTGGAGCATGGCCTGTCTTCTTGCATCAGTTCCCGTTAGAGTCTAGATTAAAGAAGTGTTTTTGGGTGTTACCACTAGATGCATCTATTCCAAATCCACCTCTAAATGTTTTTATCCAAAGAGTGATGTATTATCTTGATAAACCACTTACTCTATAATTACTAAATTTTAGGGACGTTTTCTTATACTTAGGCTAATCTCTAATGTTCTTAATAATGTGATCTATTCCAAATATCAAAAAATAAAAAGATAATGCTCTGATACCAACTATAGAGATCGTATCCTTCAACACATATAAATACATTATTTTAACTGAAATTGAACTTCAAATAAGAATCCAAGGATCGTAATGTTTAGTGTCTTGGTAGACTAGGTACATAAAATTGAAAACATGGGACTAAATAAAACATTTATTCATTTAATCATAATAAAGAGATAATAACATGAGTTGTGCTATAAACGTTTCATAGGATAACATGGGGATAACATCAACCAAGGGATGGTCTAAAAAACTCAGTAATAGACTAAACACAAGAACAAATAATTAGCATATTTTTAGAAGGCATTACTTAATGACATAAAAAGGCATTAAACATATTAAATCATTACATATAACCATTGGATAATATTAATATGGATTCACAATAATGTGCATGAAACATAAATCATGACTTTATAATGATTCAAGGCTTATTGCGAATAGGTGATCACAAGTCAAGGTTAACCACGAAGATCATTGCATATGGTAGCACGAGTCAAGGCTAACTTCCAAGACCGTTACACATAACGTATCATGAGACACAACTATACCCAATGAATTAGAGAACTATCTGGGTGAACCCATCATAACAAGTTCATGAATTTTCTTTTCACCAATATAAATATACATAATCAATCATATATACACATAACGGTTACCTGTGATAAGAATTGGGTATTATAATCATGTCATAAGGCATAACAAATGGGAGTTTCATAAAAATATCAATGACGGAAAGTAATTATATCATTTATGTACAATAAAACGCTATAATAGTAATATATCAAGAAATTTGATGTCAAATTGAGGTATTAACATGTAAAAAGAGTACTTAAGAATCTTTAGGAATAAAAAATTTTAGTGCGGTTATTAGTAAATACCAAAGGTGATTTAAAACATAAATGGAAATAATATTTTATATAAAACCAAAAGTGAACCAATAATATTTTCATAATAAAAAGATTTGTTTTATAATGTTAATGGTTATATAAAAACAAATTATATATTTTACTAGATTATGTGTAATAATTTGGGATGTTCTGTTAAAACATGATTTCTTTTTGGAAAGTATTGAGGAGGGAACCACATAAAAACATTTATATAACCAAAAGGAAATGATTAATGGACCTTGATACATGTGTTTGGAGAATATACATATAATTTTTATGATATTCATAAAAATGAAATATAACTTCATTTTGGTATAAATAAATATAGAACAACCTGAAGGAATAATTTAGGTTTGGGTAGAATACCTTACCTTATGTCTAATGGTGCAATCCAATTGATCATAATGTGCTTGATAACCAAGTTAAAATGATTCATTAATATTTACAGAACCTATTATTTATTTAATTTATTTATTATATTCTTATTATGTTCATTAATGGTCTTTTTGTTGTGTTAATAGGGTCAACATCATTGTTTTAGATCATTCCTTTCCTTGGTTTTCATGATTGGTTTACTTATTTACATGTATGGATAAAAATGTAAGATGATAATGGTTGTCTAGAATTGGAGATATATGTTATTTGTGAAAATCTAGAAGATTAAATGGTTATAAAAATCATTTAGTTATTTTGAGTGAGGATTAATCATTATATAAAACTTTAATGATAACGGTTGGGGTTAATTGGCAAGTTTTGATCAAAATGAAGTCAGGTTTCTTTTAATATCATGTGAAAAAAGATTATAGAACCATAAATATGGTATACCACATATATTATAGTCTTCATCAACCATAAAAATGATTTCATGACCATAATTAAAAATCGAAATAGAAATTGAATACTCGTCGTCCTGGAAATGGATAAATTAACACATATCAGATGGTGTTTTCATTTCTAGTATAAAAAGAGGGGAAAAGAGAGATGATGATGAATTATTCCATTATCATAAAAGAATTCTCTAACATGTATGGCATTATAGTAATCATAACATTTGGATGAAATGAGATGATGAAAGAAAAATAATGAAACGAACTTGGAAGAAAATAAAAGAAATCAAAAGATGAATTTCCACTTGAATATATCTTCCATGAGTGGCTCTTTAGGGGAGAGGTTTTGGAATTTTAATTGTATCAAGTGATACTTGACATGGGGGGATCTTGGGATGATATTTGAATAGAATTTTGGCTAGTTACAAGGTTTGGGAGGAGTGATGAGAAGAGGGCCATACATCTCAACTCAGGCAGTGCACTGCACTTAGGGCTGGGTTCTTCCTTTGATACCAAATGTAACAACAAGGCCCCACTAATAGCACAATAAACCTGCTTTAACATGGTCATTGGGTCATGGACCATCATGTACCACTTGTTTCCCCCACACACGTAGTCCCCAACCTTAGGCCCACCCACATGCCAGAACAGTTCAACTTACTAATGGTAGTCCACACATGCCAGCACATGTCCTTTCCAGTGTATTTTGTCCTCCCTTACACACACCCTGAAAAACTTCCTACAAGGTCACCCATCTTGATCACTACTATAGGACAAGCACGCTTAACTATGGAGTTATTATCGGGTAGGCTCTTAAAATGGAAGGTTCACCTTGTTGACATGAGTCATCTCATTTAGTTATTTAACCATTTATCATTCCGAGGTTTTAAATTCAAACCCCCTAGAGAAGAACATCCATGTTGTGGGTCCTACAACTCAACATGGGCAATGCACCACAATTTTGGCTGGGTTCCTCCTCTAATACCGAATGTAACCACTGGTCCCCGCTTAAAGCGCATAGTCCCTGCTTTTACATGGTCATCGGGTCCTGGCGTATTTGGTACAACCAGTTGCCCCGTAGGGTGAGGGAGGATTTTCTAGTGGAGGAGAGGAGGGTTTTCACAATATTTTATTCATTACTTTATTATTTTCCTATATTCAAGCAATAATAATAATTCTTGTGATGAAAAACATTAATATGTTTGTGTGAGTTCGAAATTGAGGTGCTTACCTCATTAGAAAATCATCCAAGACTCAATAAATCATGTATATAGATTATTCAGTAAATTATGGTATTTTACAATTCACCAAAAAAATAAATATTTCTGAAAAATCCCAAAACATCACTATAACCATTTTTTGACACATAGAATACAAAAATGAACTCCATTTTCAGAAAATATTTTTTTAAATATGAGTTATTTAATTTTTAAATAAAATAATAATTTAAAATGAAAAATACATATTTGAAAATTATAACTGATTTTATAATTCTTTTAAAAATTAACTATGGTATTATAAAATTATCTTATTATCATAACACATCAAAAACATAATTTATGAATAAATTTCAAGAAAATAAATTTTATTTTAAATTATAAAATAATTCATAAAATAGGAATTAAATATTTATGACTTAAAAAAAGAGAAACATGATGATATAATTATATCATATTTTCACTTATAAGATGGATAAATTTTATTTATACTTTCATTTAAAAGGTTGATTATTTACTTGGATGATTTTCAATTATAAAGGTCATATAACTAATCATAATGTTAACATTACAATTCCCAGGGGTCAGTTAAAATATAGAAAAAATTATGTTTTTATAATCGGACTCCAAACATCTTACTAATCGCAACATTGTTTGTCATATTTTCAAAATTCAAATTATAGAAGTGAAAATATTATTTTTAAAGGTCGCATAGTACTTAGTAGTTCATTTAGTAATTATTTATAATTGTGTTGTTCTTTTTTGAGATTCTACTTTATGACATAATTAAAAAAGGTAATTTCAATTGATTAATCTTTGGGTCTTTACACACCACATCCTCGGAACATGGTACATGTACCATCAAGACCTTTTAAATGAAATTTTAAAACTAATACATACACAATAATCTGGTTTGGCCAACTGGTTTAATGGAATCTTAATGATTTTTATCATGATACAACTGATGTAATCCCCACATGTGTTTTCATATCTAAAACATTCCTCAATTATGAAATAATTGATTTAATTCGTGAGAAATGTGCCTTATCATAAAATATAATTATCGATCAATGGATACAGATTTATCAATATTTACCCATATAAAAACATAACATTCAAAATATGAAATCATATATATAAATGAGGAATGATTTTATAAATAATTATATCCATGATAAAAAATATGTCTATTTAGCGGAAATTTAATGTATAACTATAACTTGAAAGTGAATGTTTTAATAGAAAGTTAATGATATAAAAATGAATCATGAAACTGAATGTTAATACTTTCCTTGGTCAAAATTATCATAAACCATCCTGGGGAATATCAAGGATGGTGTCAATTCAATATGTACTCATAATAATAATAATAATAAAGGAATGTTTTCATTGATGAATAAAAATGTCATAAAAAATTTTAAAATACTTTCTTCAAGAAATTACCACTTTCACATAAAAAAATTAAAAGTAAAATCGAATAGATTAATTTAAAAATAATTTTTTAAATAAAATAATTTATTCTTATGAAATAATATTTAAAACAATGAGTTGTTATTATGGTATGAAATTCTTTATGTGTCGAGTTTGTAAAAAATGATTTCATTATCATTTAGGGAAAAAGACAAATGACTTTGTTTGAAATAAATATTCCATTCAGAAAAAATTTAAAAACAAAATTGATAAAAATATTTAAGAAATCATTTTTCTGAGGTTAGAAACGTTTTTTAACAAGATTTTAGAAGAAAAATTTCCAATATAAGAGAGAAATGAATCCATATTTTCTTAAAAACAATTATCAAAACATCTAAGTACCCAATAGTAAGAAAGTGGTATAATTACATTAAAATATCTTGAATAATATAAAGTAAACAATATTAAATGGGATTATTAGTAAATGGGTATATAATTTCCTTTAAGTAAATTTCAAGAATAAACATTATTCATTAGAATGAAATTTTGAAATAAAACCTTATAATGTTCATAATATTGAAGTAATCAATAATCAATAAAACAATTACGTTTATTAAATGTACATATAGATAAAAAAAGTGGAAATAAAACATAGGATAATAAATATTCCTTTCACATAGAATATTTTAATATCTAAGATGATGAATATGTAATATAACCCAATGAAAAGAAATTATTTTATAAAATTTATTACCACTTTGTAACTATAAATCCAAATACAATTGTATGATATAATAAAAATTGAAACTCAAAATACCATGAATTGTTATTGAATCGTGATATTACATGTTAAATGGAAATTATTTACTCAATATAAAATAAATTAGGTTCATAACATTAAAATATACTGAAATTAAGAGAAATTGGGGTGAATTCCCTTACCTCACACTTCTTTCAGTTTAGATTGCTTCATTATCAGGTATAATGTTTGCAATAATGTTATTAAATTATACCATAAAAATATTATTATTTATCATATATGTTACTTTTATGATATCTTTTCACCCTTCCATTAATAATCATTTATTATTTTCATTATTTTGGGTGTCAGTTTCCATGTTTCCTCATGCATGCTTCATTACAAAAGATCTGGTGCTTGATCATATTATATCGTTTTACAGCTGATATAATAATAGTCATTCCATGATTAAAATATTTTTTCATAAATTATACCTTTAAAACCAATAATTAATTATGGTTATGAAAAATGGACAATGTTACAATCATGGATATGGTAGGTCATATGTACTTGTGTGTAACATCTCTATTTTTAAATGATCTTTATGTAAATGATATATGCAATATTTTATATTTACTGATTTATAATAATATTATAAATGTAAATATTTACTCCAAATAAAATTATTTATATCATCCATGTGGTTTCGTGATGAAAAGAGAGTAAAAGTGCTTTGTGAAGGTGGTATTCCACATGTACACGAATGATGTTATCATCTTTCAGCGACTGAAAAGGTAAAAATGAAAAATATGTATTATATTTTTCAAAAAGATAAATATTTTGTTAAAATCATAATTATATCATTTATATCACTTGTACTAAATAATGTGATTTTTATCCCATTTATTTTAAACCAGTAGGGAATGATGGATCACATCACTTCATGAGGCGATAGTCTGCTATACACATGAGTGAGGATATCGTATCAACTAAAGACTTAAAATTAAAAATTATTAGATATAATGATTATATATATATATATATGTTATAAATATCATGTATATACTTTTTATCCATCTTCATACCAATCCTTGTGAGGAGTTAATAGAAAAATGAATGACATTGGTTCATGATGTGGTAGTCCTCCTTACACACGAATAATGATTCTATAACCCATTTAATACAAGTGGAGATGGTAATAGGTCATTAAACTAACATGAAAATATAATAAAATGTTATATACAATGGTTTTTATATCATAATGTTTTAATAATAACTGAATTAGTTGGAGGAAGAAATAATATAAAATGCTCGTTGAAGAACATTACCTCTTCTTCGGGTGACCTCCTTTGGTTTACACAAAATCCTTCTAATGAAGTATTTATTCAAAAAATAGGTTTTCTATAATGATGGTAGGTAACATGGGATTTTAATTGGGAAGTTATTTACATAACCAAACTTATTTTAATGTATGAATAATAGAGGAGAGTGGTCCATCTATAAGTTTTATGAGTGGAACACTCATAAATTTTGAAAATAAAAAGGTGTACCCAAGTTTTTCAAATTCCAAAAGGGTAAAAAATATATTATTATATATAATTCTAAATTTTAGGGTTTAAATATTTCAATAAAAAATATTATAGAAAATATTTGTGTCATTTAAACTTTTTTTATTTAATTTAACACGTCGATAAATTCATTTTTTCCTTAACCACTGCAAATAATAATTACTATTTTCACTATTCAGTTTGTTCAAAATTTAAGATGATATTATTATAAAATATATATTATTTTTATTCTATATATGGAAAATATTTATAAAAATTCCATTTATAGTATTGAAAATTTTGAATATAAATTTTATTCATTATATATGACGAGAAAGCATGTTTCTTAATATAAAATATTCAAGAGTTTGCAACATTGTTATATTATAGTTCAATAAGAAAATGATTCCAATGACCTAAATTATATTAATTAATATATAATTAAACTAATTTTACTTTAAAATCAATTTAAATATAATTTAACTTTATAAATAATTTCAATGAAAATAACAATAAATTAAAATTCAGTGATTTCATTATTCATCGAGAAATAAAACATTTCAAAAAACACCAAAAATTAACACTAAGATAATTTTGATATTATGGATTAAAAAATAAATATAATTTTAATAATTAAATTTTTGAAAAGTGTACAATAGTATTTTTAAATTGGTTGCGTAAGGCATGAAGAAACCATCTTTTAGAAAAATCACAGTTTTTCAAAAATATTTATTTTTCTTCTAAATGATTATTATTTTTTTATTCATAAATTGATAAATATAATTGTCATAATTTTGATAGTATTTTTTGGACCTTACAATTTAATATCTTGGTTATAAATATGTACTATATTATGGTTCATTTTGACTCAGAGTTTTATGTTCTACAAGTTATCGAAGATAATAAATTTGAAGAAATTTATTTCATGGGTTGTTTATGATTTTTATTGCATGTCACATTCGATATCAAATATAATGTTCTTATTTTATAATTTTGTGGTATTACACTGATATTTCAATGGAATATGCCTATAATACACCTTCCACCAATGTACCAAAGGCTTCCCATGTGCTAAATTATCCAAAACCATGCTTTGAAAAACATTTCATAAATCCATTTCCCAATGCTTTGAAAATACCTTTTCTTTTACCAAAGAAAGCGGAAAATTTTTTTTCTAAAAACCCATGACAAAAAAAATCATTAAATAATGCCTATTATTTTATAGAATTATTTATGAATCCAAAGAAATAATGTTCTTTCAACATATGCTAGATATTGAACCCCATACCTCAATCTTGGGTAACACACGCCTACACCAGGATCCACCAACAAGAAATAATTCGGAGAAAAAAAATTATTACATAGAATCAATCCTTATATCATAAAATAATTGTAAAAATGGACCATGGAGAAGATAAATCAAAACCTACCTCAGGAAACTTACTCGCCACACAAAAACCAACTCGAAGGTCAGCCTCTAGAGGAAGATTTCACAACAGATCTAGAAAGGATAAAGAATATTCTACCCCACATGACCAACAGATCTAGAAATGTATCATAATAACACTACTATGGATAATGGGAATTAATAATAAAAAATATAATTTACCCATAGAGACACATTGAAACAACAAAAAATATTAATCACTAAATGAAATGTTCTTAAAGGAAAAAGAGGATGGAAAATTTTCCAAGTAGAGCTCTAAGGTTTTGAGAGAGGAGCATGTGGTAAAATGAATATAAAATGAGACATGTAGAAATGTTAAAACCACTAATCTTGAAACATTAATGATGTGAAACCCTTTTACATCATTATTTACATGATTTATAAGATACACTAAAATGTGTTTCCTTAATTTAAAAATCACAGATCAAAATTTCCAGAACATGGACTATTTTCACCACATACAAACTTCTCATGCACTAAACCAGTTTGAAGCATCAACTTGGTAACAAATTCATCTCATTCATCCCTTTAAAAATATTAAATCATTTAATAGTAAGGTTATACGTTAACACTTAGAAAAATTCCATGAGTCAACTTAGGCACCAAAGGAAGTAATCTTAAGAATTTTTCGTATTTATACCCATAATCAATTAATTCCAATAAATATACATCCCCAAACATTACTTCAATTTTCACAAAAAAATTCTCCCCATCCTCATAAAACACTATCCATTATGATAAGTCCCAAAATGCTCCAAAAAAAAGTGGGAAATAAAAGGATATAAGATAAATAACTGAAATAAAGTAATGAGACATTAAACGAGGTGGAATACCAATTTAAAATAAAGGTGATATGATAAAAATACCCCAAACTAGGAATCCTACATGGTTTCCTCACATATTATTCCAAACCTTTTAAATATTGTGCACCCACACTGGTCTAACACTCAAGAGGCCGTGTGGTTTTGTCACACATGTTTCAATAACCATGAAAAGACAATGTGATCCACTTTTTCCACATCTATAAAAGGCCTCTAAAATTAAACATCATATTTTCCAAATTATTTTTCATGACTATATACCCATTGAAAACTCCCTAAAATTTAACATTTCAACCCCAAACACTCTGAACACATGGGGGAAAACAACCAAATTACGTATACCAAGAATTGTACATCCTAAGGTGAGACATGTATCATAAAAAGAATATATAAACCAATATAATAATTTTTCCCTTGACCTAGAGTGAACACTAGATATGGAAAAATTTCAATCTGGTATAGTTCATCTCCTCATTTCTTGATTTTCTAAAAATGAATAGCATGATCAATGTGTCACGACCCCCTCCTCACAAAGTGTACCCCTCCTGGGCCGGCAATGTGAGAAGGGAGATAATGACCCCCGAGTCCCGCCTCCAGTAGGCCCCGGGTTGGCGACTAGCACCGAGGATATAATACACACACAAATGGGAGGCATTACCCTCTAAGAGAACACATGCAGATGAGAGAGATAGAATAGAATCCAATCAACTCCAACTCAGAACTGAAATATAAAAGGAAACCAAGTACATATATGAAATGTCATGTAAAAGTACTACAACTGAAGGGGAAACTAAAAGTACCCAAAAGAAAGAAAAACGGCAGCGACCACGAGCCCGAACAGTTCCTCCTCCAACCACAAGCTAGTAGTAACCCGCTTGATCTCCAACCTGCTCAAGTGACCTGAAAAACAGTTTATATGTACATAGGGTGAGTATAACAGTATACTCAGTAGGATCCTCCCCAAGACTCTCGTGCAAAAGTAAAGAAAGCATGCTAAAGCCCAGTGAACAACAAGTGAAACTAACTCGTCACCTAAACAGGTATACTATGTTCCCAACCTCACCATGGCTACTCTCACAAAGTAACACATACAAGAATATAGCATATAGTAAAGAATATCAAGGGTACCCCGCTACTACTTCCCCACTGGTTTTCCGCTTTGCCCCAACGACATACGTCCTGTGCATCTCTCTCCAAAGGCTTGCCCGCAGACACCTGGGCTAAGCTCCACAATCTGCACCTCGTGCACCACAAAGGCTTTCCCGCAGACACCTGGGCGAAGCACCACACCGTCCTCACAACCAAAGTAACCAGGTAGTTTCCGGGAGCCACCATAGCTCGTATAACGTGTATCATACGTCGAGTATTATTCCTCAAGCCATCACAGCCCATACGCCGAGTAAGGATACTCAAGCCATCACAGCCTATACACGTTACACCTATAGTATTCCGTAGGATACTATATCCAGAATATATGTGTGTGAAATAACCACAAGCCATTACAGCCCTCTACACACATATATGGGTAAAACTAACCACTGTGCCTACCAGCACAAGGATCTACCAAGAGAAGAGAGCGGGGCCAAAGGGGGTAGTCAGCCATTCAACCTCCCATCAGAATGTTGGGGAAAACACCCCCCAGGGCTCAGAATCCCCGGGGTGTCAGTTGCCCTTACCGACAGGGTGGAGTAGCGTATAGAAACACAAAAAGTACAGAATATATAAGTAACTCACATCCACACTATGGGCATTACCTAGTCTTAGATACAACTATAGCTAATGTCTCTCAGACTCCAGGCTGCTACTTCTAAGACTAGGTATCCTATAAGAACACAAACAATGATGACCTTTATTAGATTAATCCATTATCATTTATCAGTTCCACTGTACATTAATTAATTCTTTAAACATTAATTAAGAATGAACAATTCCACATTAAATTGAAATGGAATCACTTTCAAAAACAACTGCTCCTTTTTAAGATTCACATCACCTTTAAATTCCAGCATCTCCATCCCTGTGGATTTTCACCATTTAATCAAACATTCATTACATAATTACTTTTCCACATTCCCAGGCATTCTAGAAAAACATCCTATGCTTCTAAACACAAAGGAGGCTCAACACGGTGAGTAGATATACTACCCATCGAGTCTTTTCCACCTATAGAAAGAGCATAGACCCATCCTCCATCGAGAGGCTAAACACGGAAAGCACGTGGCATACCCCGCGTGTCTTCGCCTCCTTCGGAAAGAATGGTAGCAAGACCAGCTGCCTTGAGCAGTGGGGAAAAGTAAAGCAGATAAACAACCAAACCAAACCACCAACATCAAACCATCACATTCATCTCATACCATCACCCTTGGTGTCCTCCCCGACACCCATATGCATAAACCGATGCATCTCGCCACACTAGGCGTCATCCGCTGCCACAAACACAAGTCTGCATGCCTCCACATATCACAACAACCATCCAGGCTCACATCACAACACAAGCAGCAGGAAAACAAACATCACAAAATGGGCTCTTGGCCCTTTAACAAGGCATTCAGCCTTCATACAAAATGAGCACTCAGAGCTCCAAACCACAAGGCATTCAGCCTTACAAGCAAGCAGGTAACTTAGAACCCTTTTGAAATTCCCACATAATCTGTTTTCTAATCCATATGGAATTAACAGATTTGTTATTCGTAGGTTCCAATCATGGATACCTAATCAGCAAGCTATCAAAATTAAACAACCATGCTTCCTTCCCTAATTTGATTATCCTCAAATTAGAACTACAACAACGGCAACAACCAGATTAATTTACATGCCTCTTTATCTTTAGCCAATTAATTAACAATTAATTCTGGCTTTACGTTCGTTATCAATTTCTATCATGAACGAACAACGAATCAAAGAAACATAGATATCAATATATCTAGGAAAACATGAGGCAAACCGTTATCACAGTATAAAGCAACAACATGCGATCAACCAATTCTTTTAATCCGGTTCAAGTATTTAATTAGGTCAATTTCATTGTGATCCAAAGGAATAAATCATGCTAATTCTACAATTGCACATACACGATTAGGGAAGCCATGAATCCCCTACCTCAAACAGTTCCTCATGTTCTTTATCTACACAACAGGTCACGATCCTCCACTCGCGACAACTGCATCCACCGGAGGATGCTGCGGTACGATAGTACCAACCAACCCTAAGAAAACCCATTAGAATCTTGGAGAATACATGGTATAATTATGGAAAAGAGGATAGGAGAAGATGAACCCCAAAAGAATGACGATACCACATACCTTATATCGAAGATTGATCGACACGGCTAAGTTGCATCCAAAACAGAACAGAACCAATCCTCGGGGTAAAGATTGATTGTGCAACTCCTACGGAAAGGATTGAAAGGTTCTAGTGCCTCTTAGTCGAGAACAAAGGGAAAGAACAAGGGAGAATGATATCTCGTCCCTTTTTAAGATTTAATGGGGCGATGGTTTAAGATCCGGTTAATTATCCATTAAAAACGGATCGCATTAACCCACGCGGTTGACCAAGTAAAACATTCTAAGCCTTAGGAATAATTAATATCGGAATTATGGAATTTTAAACGGCCTTAAGAGCCCTTAAAATAAGGCTTTAAATGCTTTTTACGTCAAAGGAAACGTCAAAAGAGGCAAAACTGTAGGAGTCTGGAAACACTGTTCACCTACCGTTACTGTACACCTACCGATCTGTGCTACCGATCTGTGCTACCGATCTGTGCTACTGATCTGTGCTACCGATCTGTGCTACCGATCAGTGCTACCGATCAGTGCTACCGATCAGTGCTACCGATCTGTGCTACCGATCTGTGCTACCGATCTGTGCTACCGATCTGTGCTACCGATCAGTGCTACCGATCAGTGCTACCGATCAGTGCTACCGATCAGTGCTACCGATCTCTGCTACCGATCTGTGCTACCGATCTGTGCTACCGATATGTGCTACCAATCTGTGCTACTGATTTGTGCTACTGATCAGTGCTACCGATCTGTGCTACCGATCTCTGCTACCGATCTGTGCTACCGATCTGTGCTACTGATCTATCCTACCGATCTGTGCTACCGATCTGTGCTACCGATCTCTGCTACCGATCTGTGCTACTGATCTGTGCTACCGATCTGTGACTGTTCATAAAACTGGAAACACTGTTCACAGAACTGGAAAATTGGAAAAGTGTTGGGGATAAGTCCCCTTGGCCTCCCGGAACACCTCCAACACCAAAATTCCACAAAGTAATGGAACGGAGAGGTCCGGGCCATTACATTAGATACCTCTCAAAACATTCTCATCGTCAAGAATTAAAAACCAACCCAGAAGAAAAGAGGGGTCCGAACAACCACCCCATAAGATACCTCTCAGGGGAAAAGCACCATGAGTTGTTCGAAATCTGGAACAAAACTACGACATCTGGGAGTATGGGAACAAACAATCCATACCCAAACAATTCATTCACAACATCACATCAAAGGTATATAAATAAAACATGAAGGGTACAAACACAAAGAAAACATCATTAAATGAAAGGAGTTAAACATTGAACAACTCTGGGTACTGAGCACGTATCTGTGACTCACGCTCCCAGGTACTCTCCTCCATGACACCGTGTCGCCACAAGACACGAACTAATGGGATAGAACGCCCACGCAACACCTTCTCCTTGTGGTCTTGGATCTCCACAGGTCGCTCCTCGAAGGTTGCATCATCATCAATATCGATCTCTCCCCAATCGATAACATGAGATTCATCATGAAGATAACGACGGAGCTGTGATACATGGAAAACATCATGTATCCGACTCATATGAGGGGGAAGTGCTACTCGATATGCCACAGCTCCAACACGATCTAACACCTCGAAAGGCCCAACAAAATGGGGAGAAATCTTACTTCCGCGACCAAACCTTCGCTGCCCACGATGGGGATTCACCTTTAGAAACACATGATCCCCAATATTAAACTCTAAGGGTCTCCTTCTTTGAGCAGCATAAGATTTCTGACGATCTTGTGCTGTCTTCATCCTCTCACGAATCACTTGAACCATCTCTGTCGTATTCTGCACTAGTTCTGGTCCGAGAATTGCGGACTCTCCGACCCCAGTCCAGCACAACGGAGAACGGAATGGCCGGCCATACAAGGCTTCAAACGGCCCCATGCCGATGGTAGAGTGAAAACTATTATTGTAAGAGAACTCTACCAAGGGTAAGTGCTTCGTCCATGAACCTCCAAAATCAAGAACACAAGAGCGCAACATGTCTTCAAGAGTCTGGATGGTTCTCTCTGTCTGACCATCCGTTTGAGGATGAAAAGCAGTGATAAGGCACAGTTGAGAGCCAAAAGCATGCTGGAGACCTCTCCACACCCTAGAGGTAAAATGAGGATCTCGATTAGAAATGATCGTCTTAGGAACTCCGTGAAGCCTCACCACCTCCTCCAGATACTGCCTCGATAAAACCTCCACTGATCTCGACTCCTTGAATGCTATGAAGTGGGCCGATTTAGTTAAACGATCCACTACCACCCATATAGCATCATGTCCTCCCGGAGATCGAGGTAAACCTGTAACAAAGTCCATTGAGATGTCCTACCACTTCCATTGAGGAATCTCTAAGTGCTGGAGAAGACCACCAGGAACACGGTGTTCGGCCTTTACCTTCTGGCAGAGTAAACATCGAGACACACACTCTGCAACCATACGTTTCAGCCCAGGCCACCAGAACTGACTCCTTAAGGATCGGTACATCTTCGTCACACCAGGATGTACTGCCAAGGGTGAACTATGGAACTCTCGGATAACCGTCTCGCGCATCGCCAAGGGAACAAAAAGCCTGCCATCATATAACAATCGGTGTTGTTCATCCTCCGACCAACCATCAGGGGCCTCCCCACAAACAAATCTGTCTCTCCAAACTTCCACCTCTAAATCACCCAACTGAGACTCTTCCACCTTCTGCATCAGGGATGACTGCACCGTCATCTGGAAAAGACAACCTCTTCCCCCAACTTCTCCGATATCAAGATGCAAAGATGATAGCTCTTCCATCACTCTCCAGGAATCACCAGATTCACGCACAACATCATTACGTGACTTTCGGCTTAGTGCATCAGCTACAACGTTCCCTTTTCCTGGTGTATACGATATTTCAAAGTCATATTCCTGCAAGAACTCCATCCACCGATGCTGCCTCAAGTTCAAGTCACGTTGGGAGAAAACATACCTCAAACTCTTATGATCGGTGAAAACCACAAAGTGCTCACCAATGAGTTAATGTCTCCACAACTTCAGAGAAAACACCACGGCTGCCAACTCAAGATCATGGGTGGCATAGTTGCGTTCATGGGGACGCAACTGCCGAGACCCATAAGAAACAACGGACCTCTGCTGCATGAGAACACAGCCTAGCCCCAGATGTGAAGCATCACAGAAAACATCAAACTGGACTCCCTCCACAGGAAGATAAAGGACTGGAGCACTTACCAACTTCTCCTTTAGATACTCGAAAGCTATCTGACACTGATCAGTCCATATGAACGCTTGATCCTTCATGGTCAAAGCTATCAGAGGAGTCGCAACTCGGGAGAAATTAGCCAAAAACCTCCTATAATAGCCTGCGAGACCAAGGAAACTTCGCACCTCTGACACGGTCTTGGGGGCTGGCCAAGACACCACTGCTTCTATCTTCGAAGGATCCATAGCTACTCCCTGTTGGGACACAACGTGTCCCAAGAAACGAACTTCTCGAGCCCAGAACTCACACTTGGACAACTTCCCAAACAACCGATGTTGGCGAAGAACTCCCAAAACGACTCATAGATGCTCTGCATGATCCTCTTCAGATATGGAGTATACAAGGATGTCGTCGATGAAAACCACAACAAACTTGTCCAGGAATTCACGGAACACAGCATTCATCAGCCCCATGAAAACAGCTAGAGCATTTGTCACGCCGAATGGCATTACAACAAACTCATAATGCCCATGACGACAAAAGAAAGCAGTCTTCGGGATATCCTCATCCTTTACACGCATCTGATGATATCCTGACTGCAAGTCGATCTTTGAAAACCAACTTGCACCCTTCAGTTGATCGAATAGGTCATCAATCCGTGGGAGAGGATAGCAGTTCTTTATTGTCACTTTGTTTAATCGACGATAATCGACGCACAACCGCAAACTGTCATCGGCCTTTTTCACAAACAAAACTGGTGCACCCCACGGTGACACACTTGGTCGAATAAAACCACACTGCAACAGACCATCGAGCTATATATGTAGCTCTCGTAACTCAGAAGGGCCCATCCTATACGGAGACATAGAGATAGGAGACGCTCCCGGCTGTAGCTCGATCCCAAACTCGATCTCTCGTCGAGGGGGTAAGGATACAACCTCTTCTGGAAAGACATCAGGGTACTCTTCTACAACCCTAGGAAACGCCAACTGTTGAACCTCTGAAGAACTCAGCATCATCACAGCCATCATGGATGATAAGGATGAAACTCGTCTATGACTCATCTGAGGATCTCTCTCACCAACAAACACTACTTCCTCTCCGTCTTCATCAAAGAAAACGACCTTCTTCCTGTAGCAATCCACAACAGCCTGCACCGAATACAACCAATCCATGTCGAGGATGACATCATATGGTTGTATTCATAAACATAGGAAATCTCCCCAAGAGCGGTGCTACCCCAACACTAGCTCACAGTCTCTACATACTTCAAACAAGCTAGATCGACCTCCAACTGGCGTAGTCAACGCCAAGGGAACTGAAAGCCTCTCTACCTCAAGTCCCAAAGCGTGGACAAGGGTAGGGGATATAAAGGAGTGTGTCGCTCCTGAATCAAACAAGGCATACACCAAGGTAGAAAACAAGCAAAGGGTACCTCGGACGACATCTGGCTCGCCTGGAGCTGGCAACGCTAGAGCATGAAGCTGACCACGACCACCTCCACGGCCTCTCTGACCCTGATGACGACCACCACCATGGCCACACTCTACTCTCTAAGGACGAGGAGCGTCATGGGGCTGTCCTCTGCCTGCTCCATCTACCCTCTGGTGATCTAAAGCTGTTGCCACCTGCTGCTGCTGCCTCGACTGGAACTGCCTCAACGGAGGAACCTGGAGGGGAGCGCCTGGTGCACGATGACTGCTCTGAAAATTCGGGCACTCCCGCTGCTGATGAGCACGTCCACCACAAGAAAAGCAAGCGCCTGATCCCTTGGAATAGGTCTGAGAGTTGCTACCTCCGGAGAAACGAGATGGAAAGGGCTGGGACCTACCCCCAGGTGAACGGAAACTCTTCTGCCTTGAAAACCGAGAACCCCGGACCACAGCTCAGCTTCATGAGGAATCATGACGATTCCCCTCTCATGATGATACGGTCCTAGCCAAAGTCCTCTCAACAACCTCTGCCCTTGCCAACACCTCATGATATGTCTTCAGCATAAATGGGGTGACCTGGCGCTGGATCTCTGGACGCAAAGCCTCCTCGAAATGCCTCGCCCTGGCCTCATCATCTGGTAACAGGTCTGAAGCATATCGTAGAAGGTTCCTGAAACGGATTCCAAACTCTCGAACACTGGAGCTCCCCTGTCGAAGGGTAAGAAGCTCCTGGCGACTGGACGCCTTCGCAGTCGATGAAAGAAACTCGACACTAAACCTATCTCGAAACTCCTCCCATGAGATCGCTGACTCCTCACGATCCCCGAGGAACAAGAACCACAACTTTCTCACTGATCCACGCAACATCGTCACAACCAAGGACACCCAGTGTTCCTTCCGAGCACGAATCGAACTGAAGCCTATCTCGACCTCCTCCAACCAGTCTTCTGTGACTGCATCTGAAACAGATCCCTCGTACATCTGTAGACTCTGGTGCTGAAACTCTCGGAGTGTCTTCCTCCAAGTGTCATCGTCGTCAACCTCTACCCGGCGGCGATCTGCTGGAATAACCTACTGGTCACCTTCTGCGCAAACCTGAAGGGGACGCCGACCTGGATCCATACCTGTAAAATAACAACCGTTAGAGCTCCCAAGCCTGGAATATGGAAGACTCAACATTAATTAATTAATTATTGTGTTTTATTAATTTTAGGTTACCTATCCCAAGGTCTACCCATTCAAACACAGGCGCAATGAATAATGATGCATGATCCTTTCCTAGGTCTCTACCCTGCAACCAGTATCACTTTGTTTAGTAGCCATCGTAAACTTAAAGGTCCCTGCAACAGATCATAGGGGGTCCTGAACGCCTATGTCTCTTCCGGTCTCCAGTGTTTACCCCACTTGCTAAACATGAATGACACCGTTGCCCTACCATCCCATGCATCCTCACATGTGCCTAACTCCAAACTCCATCCTATCCCTCAACCAGACCTCTGATACCACTCTGTCATGACCCCCTCCCCACAAAGTGTACCCCTCCTGGGCCGGAAATGTGAGAAGGGAGATAATGACCCCCGAGTCCCGCCTCCAGTAGGCCCCGGGTTGGCGACTAGCACCGAGGGTATAATACACACACAAATGGGAGGCATTACCCTCTAAGAGAACACATGCAGATGAGAGAGATAGAATAGACTCCAATCAACTCCAACTCAGAACTGAAATATAAAAGGAAACCAAGTACATATATGAAATGTCATGAAAAAGTACTACAACTAAAGGGGAAACTAAAAGTACCCAAAAGAAAGAAAAACGGCAGTGACCACGAGCCCGAACAGTTCCTCCTCCAACCACAAGCTAGTAGTAACCCGCTTGATCTCCAACCTGCTCCAAGTGACCTGAAAAATAGTTTATATGTACATAGGGTGAGTATAACAGTATACTCAGTAGGATCCTCCCCAAGACTCTCGTGCAAAAGTAAATAAAGCATGCTAAAGCCCAGTGAACAACAAGTGAAACTAACTCGTCACCTAAACAGGTATACGATGTTCCCAACCTCACCATGGCTACTCTCACCAAGTAACACATACAAGAATATATCATATAGTAAAGAATATCAAGGGTACCCCGCTACTACTTCCCCACTGGTTTGCTACTTTGCCCCAACGACATACGTCCTGTGCATCTCTCTCCAAAGGCTTGCCCGCAGACACCTGGGCTAAGCTCCACAATCTGCACCTCGTCCACCACAAAGGCTTTCCCGCAGACACCTGGGCGAAGCACCACACCGTCCTCACAACCAAAGTAACCGGGTAGTTTCTGTGAGCCACCATAGCTCGTATAACGTGTATCATACGTCGAGTATTATTCCTCAAGCCATCACAGCCCATACGCCGAGTAAGGATCCTCAATCCATCACAGCCTATACACGTTACACCTATATTATTCCATAGGATACTATATCCAGAATATATGTGTGTGAAATAACCACAAGCCATTACAGCCCTCTACACACATATATGGGTCAAACTAACCACTGTGCCTACCAGCACAAGGATCTACCAAGAGAAGAGAGCGGGGCCAAAGGGGGTAGTCAGCCATTCAACCACCCATCAGAATGTTGGGGAAAACACCCCCCCAGGGCTCAGAATCCCCGGGGTGTCAGTTGCCCTTACCGACAGGGTGGAGTAGTGTATAGAAACACAAAACGTAAAGAATATATAAGTAACTCACATCCACACTATGGGCATTACCTAGTCTTAGATACAACTGCAACTAATGTCTCTCAGACTCGAGGCTGCTACTTCTAAGACTAGGTATCCTATAAGCACACAAACAATGATGACCTTTATTAGATTACTCCATTCTCATTTATCAGTTCCACTGTACATTAATTAATTATTTAGACATTAATTAAGAATGAACAATTCCACATTAAACTGAAATGGCATCACTTTCAAAAACAACTGCTCCTTTTTAAGATTCACATCACCTTTAAATTCCAACATCTCCATCGCTGTGGATTTTCACCATTTAATCAAACATTCGTTACAAAATTAGTTTTCCACATTCCCAGGCATTCTAGAAAAACATACTATGCTTCTAAACACAAAGGAGGCTCAACACAGTGAGTAGATATACTACCCGCCGAGTCTTTGCCGCCTATAGAAAGAGAATAGACCCATCCTCCATCGAGAGACTAAACATGGAAAGCACGTGGCATACCCCGCGTGTCTTCGCCTCCTTCGGAAAGAATGGTAGCAAGACCAGCTACCTTGAGCAGTGGGGAAAAGTAAAGCAGATAAACAACCAAACCAAACCACCAACATCAAACCATCACAATCATCTTATACCATCACCCTTGGTGTCCTCCCCGACACCTATATGCATAAACCGATGCATCTCGCCACACTAGGCGTCATCCGCTGCCACAACCACAAGTCTCCATGCCTCCACATATCACAACAGCCATCCAGGCTCACATCACAGCACAAGCAGCAGGAAAACAAACATCACAAAATGGGCTCTTGGCCCTTTAACAAGGCATTCAACCTTCATACAAAATGAGCACTCAGAGCTCTAAACCACAAGGCATTCAGCCTTACAAGCAAGCGGGTAACTCAGAACCCTTTTGAAATTCCCACATAATCTGTTTTCTAATCCATATGAAATTAACAGATTTGTTATTTGTAGGTTCCAATCATGGATACCTAATCAGCAAGCTATCACAATTAAACAACCATGCTTCCTTCACTAATTTGATTATCCTCAAATTAGAACTACAACAACGGCAACAACCAGATTAATTTACATGCCTCTTTATCTTTATCCAATTAATTAACAATTAATTCCGGCTTTACATTCGTTATCAATTTCTATCATGAACGAACAACGAATCAAAGAAACATAGATATCACTATATCTAGGAAAATATGAGGCAAACCGTTATCACGGTATAAAGCAACAACATGCGATCAACCAATTCTTTTAATCTGGTTCAAGTATTTAATTATGTCAATTTAATTGTGATCCAAAGGAATAAATCATGCTAATTCTACGATTGCACATACACGATTAGAGAAGCCATGAATCCCCTACCTCAAACAGTTCCTCACATTCTTTATCCACACAACAGGTCACGATCCTCCCCTCGGGACAACTGCATCCACCGGAGGATGCTGCGGTACGACAGTACCAACCAACCCCAAGAAAACCCATTAGAATCTTGGAGAATACATGGTATAATTATGGAAATGAGGATAGGAGAAGATGAACCCCAAAAGAATGACGATACCACATACCTTATATCGAAGATTGATCGACACGGCTAAGTTGCATCCAAAACAGAATAGAACCAATCCTCGGGGTAAAGATTGATTGTGAAACTCCTACGGAAAGGATTGAAAGGTTCTAGCGCCTCTTAGTCGAGAACAAAGGGAAAGAACAAGGGATAATGGCATCTCGTCCCTTTTTAAGATTTAATGGGGCAACGGTTTAAGATCCGGTTAATTCTCCATTAAAAACAGATCGCATTAACCCACGCGGTTGACCAAGTAAAACATTCCAAGCCTTAGGAATAATTAATATAGGATTTATGGCATTTTAAACGGCCTTAAGAGCCCTTAAAATAAGGCTTTAAATGCTTTTTACGTCAAAGGAAATGTCAAAAGAGGCAAAACTGTAGGAGTCTGGAAACACTATTCACCTACCGTTACTGTACACCTACCGATCTGTGCTACCGATCTGTGCTACTGATCAGTGCTACCGATCGGTGATACCAATTAGTGCTACCGATCAGTGCTACCGATCAGTGCTACTGATCAGTGCTACCGATCTGTGCTACCGATCTGTGCTACCGATCTGTGCTACCGATCTGTGCTACCGATCTGTGCTACTGATCAGTGCTACCGATCTGTGCTACCGATCTGTGCTACCGATCTGTGCTACTAATCTGTGCTACGGATCTGTGCTACTGATCTGTGCTATCGATCTGTGCTACCGATCTGTGCTACTGATCTGTGCTACTGATCTGTGCTACTGATCTATCCTACCGATCTGTGCTACCGATCTGTGCTACCGATCTGTGCAACCGATCTGTGCTACTCATCTGTGCTACCGATCTGTTACTATTCATAAAACTGGAAACACTGTTCACAGAACTGGAATATTGGAAAAGTGTTGGGGATAAGTCCCCTTGGCCTCCCAGAACACCTCCAACACCAAAATTCCACAAAGTAATGGACCGGAGAGGTCCGGGCCATTACACAATGAATACATCACATGTCTTTAATCTAAGAGATGAATAAATCAAATAATCAATTTCAATGTTTCTAAATACATCATATATGACTCATCTATGAAATTACATTCCTTCCATTTGTCTAATTCATTGAGGTTTTAGATGTATATTCATGTTATATGAGTGGAAAAATATCATTTTTGTCATGATCAAACTAACGAAATGGGTATCCACAAACCCATTCACCCCTAGTTAGTAACAATGAATAAGTTATCAATGAATGAAGGTTCTCAATATTGGTATCTCTCAAAAATAATGTATGAAATATTTATAATCAGATAAGGCTATTATCTATATTGATTACATTATGAAATTCAATGTGATATACATGGTGAGTCAAACTAATCAATATGTATCTACTTATTAGTTTATAAATCTATTATTCTAATTTCATAACAAATCCTTCTTCATTAGAAAAATATTCTATTCTATTTAATATTAACATGTCATCATATTCCATATTACTCTGTGATGCTCATCGAGTAGTTTCAACTGAATGTCCTACTTTTAGATGATATTATCAATCCACCATTCATGTTATGTAATTTACAACATGAATAAATGAATAATAAGTTAATATTTTCTTTATTATAAGAACATAACATGTTATTAAATTGTTACATAAATCTTTTATTTAACATATACCAATATAATCTACATTACCCAAATTCTTATGCTAGAATAATGGTTTCTCTAATGAATGTGATAAATAATTATTGTTATCCACCAAATCGATCCAAACATCACACATATTAATGATTTATCTTATAATATGATATTTATGAAATATGTGGTTGTTTAATTTTGTGAGACAGAGGTTCCTCAACCTAATAAATTGTTTCATTATTTTCAATGTGATGTTTAATTTCTCTATTAATCCTAGGAAGCAACTATAGTTTAGATTTTAACTTCCTTGTCCAAATAGCTTCATTCAAAACATTTGATGTTTTGTACCTCAATTTTCAAGTTCGGTATATAGCCTATTGAAGAAATTTTTTAACTTATATCATCATAATTTAGGAAAAACCCAAAACCATTTTCAGATTCCTTATCATCTTCATTAGGTTGGAAACATAAATCCGTGTAACCCATTACATGGAGCTCATTCTCCACTCCAAATATCAAGAACATATCCTTAATCATTTTTAAGGACTTATTAATTTTCATCAAAAAATAAAATGAATCTCCCAAAATTTTTATTGTTATTTACCCATTATACCTTGATAATAAATAAAATCTATTCTACTACATAGCATGGAATAAAATATTGAAGATATAGTAGATGCATCAAATTTGATTACATGAAATACTGGTAAAGACCCCTTATTATATTTCTCTATGAAAAATAAAATTAGTATTTTACCCATGTAATTTTCATGAAGGATTCTATGAATCAATAGAGATATATCACTATAAAACGTTATACCTTGTATATTGGTTTCTTCAACCATGCCTTTTATTGTGAAGAACTTATATCATCATGGAGTTGAGTGTTGGGAAATCATTTACAATAAGAAATGTTTCATCTAAATAATGTATAAAAATACCCCAACACTCCCAATAATCTTCTAATATAAATAGGAATCATATATATTTTTTTTATGAAATAAACATCTTTGATTGCATCATCAAATTGAATATTGAAACTCTGAGAAGCCTACTCCAATCTATAAATGGAATATTGAATCTTCTATAACTTAACAGTCTCATATGGAAATTCAAAACCTATATGATGTATCTTATAGATATTTTTTCACTAAATTAGCTTTAATAAATTATTTTTTACATATATTTGATATATCTAATAATCAAAGTGAGATGATATGGTGGGAAATATCCTAATGGATTATATCATCGCAATAGGTGAAAATATTTCTTCACGGTCAATACCATGATTTTTTTTAGCAATACTATACAACAGTGTATTATTTATATGTATAAATGGTAGGAAAATGATATTTAAAAAAAGGAATACATGTTTGATAGAATATTCTATATACAAAAAATGATGTTAAATAACCCATAAAATTTATTTCTTTAAATATATTGTGGTATATGCAACCTGACTATATATGAACTGTAATATAGAATATCATTATATCCTAGCTGTTAAATTGGTGGTTATAAATATAACTAATTAAATTATGAAAATAATATAAATTAAACATTTATAAAATAATATCAATGGTTATCCATCTGTTATAAAATAAAATAAAAATAATTTGAAAGAAAAATGAATGCTTTCTGAAAGAAAAATTGTGTTTTTTTTCTAAAAGGAAGTTTCGTCGTTCTTTACGCACATACATTGATATTTGTTTTTAAAAATTTTAGAATATTTATTTTAATAAACAAAACTAATTTAATTAATTCATCAAAAATAAATTATCTTTTCTGGAATTTTGTGATTTTTTGAAAATTATTGATGTTTCTGTGATTACTGAAATATAATGTTTTTTTGTAAAAAATCATTTCTTTTCAATATATTAAGTAATTTAAAAGTCCCATTTAGCTTTTAATATCATTTAATTTAACATAATTATTAATTATTTATATTTATTCCACTAAATTACTTTTTTTTCAACTTTATACTAGATTTTGGTATATATTTATTCACATAAGATTTTTATAAAAACTATTTAAAAGTGGATAGTTTTTTCTCAAAATTAATTATTTAAAAACCCCTAACGAGGAAATATTTAAATGAAATTTAAAGATTATATATCTATAAATATTAATTTAAATATATACAATGATTTATTAATAGTCATAAATTTAATATAAAACCATCTTTTACTTGAAAAATACACTTCTTAAAAACTATCTTTTTCATCACGTATGTGGGATTAATTTTAAATGATATTCTCCCACATTATTTAATTATATTTTTTAAAATTTATTCCATAATTTTATTCATTATAATTTATTTTATATAATAATTATCAACTTAATTTTTTTTCTGTAATCAATATTAAAAATAGTAAAAATATTAATTGTGTTTGAGGTGAAAAAAGAAACTAGCGGAGGTTAAACTAATAATATAATGTTTAGCAATTTACTAAAAATATTTATAAATTATTTTTTATGGTAATATTAATGTATAAGTATAAAAAATGGTTCATTTTAAATCCATATTTCATGTGAAAAATGTATTTATAGTGTTCTATTTTAAAAAAATAAGAGTGACACTCACCTCAATTATATAAGTTAACCCATATCCTATACTTGTCACACAATAAACCAAATTTTTTCAGAAATTACCATAATAAATAATTTATTTGATTCCAAAAACACATCATATAATCCTTAATTATATAAAAAATATACCCTAAATATCATTTTTGTTATAATATAGGGGGTTGTCCGAAGAAGAGGTGTCATGTTTAACTGAGCATTTTTATTTTATTTCTTTTCCATCTCCTTCAAATAATATTCAATTGTTATGATATAATAAAACCATTATCTAAAATATACATATATGTTATTATGATAATGTACTAAAATTAATACATCCCCTCTTCCATAAAATTAGAAACAAAATTGTCATTTACTTGTACAATGAACTACCACCTTGCGAATCGATATGATTCATTTTTCATCATCACCTCTCATGTCTTTTTATTATGATAGAGTTAAAATTTATGCATGTAATATTTGTAACATATTTAAAATACAATAATTATGATCCCATATATACCTTCTAAATTACAATTCCATGAGGGATATAATAACGTTTCTCATGTGTATGGAATACTACATCCTCACAAAGGGTTGTGATTTATTTACACTAACAAATTTCATGGAATGTAAAATGGATAAGGTTAATTATTATAAGTGATATATATGAAATATTTATACTGTTAATTGCATATTTATCATTCCAAAAAATATAATATATCATTTTATTTCTTTCCATTAAACTCACTTAAAACTGATCATGTCATTCATGTTTATGTGTAGACTATCGCCTTTATAAAGTGTTGTGATTATATTTTTATCACCAAATCACATTTATGATATGTATATATATAATGAAATAATATAGTATTTATAATATGTAGTTAATTATGTAAATATAAAATATAACTAACATTTTATTTATAATTATTGTTGAAAATGGAAACGTTACTCATGTGTACGTAAGGCCCACCGTCTCCATAAACATAACATAGTAAAAGTTTCTCAAACATTATTCATTGATTGTTTTAAAAGTATAATTGATTTATAAAAATGAAAATTATTTCATGATTATTATTCTCTAGATGATGTAACAATGACCTCTTGTACCATAATCAACACATCAAATCCATTTTGAAACAATAAACTGAACGTCCTCAAAACAACCAATAAGAAATTAACATATTATGTGTTTAAATATTTAAATAAAAAATTTAAAATAAATGATTAATTTTAAGGTATTAATCCAGGAAAAAATCCTTATGAAATAAAATAATTTAATTAATCTTATTATATATGAGTTAAAGTACATACATCGAATGTCTAGACTTGGGGTAAGGGACATTGCCTCAATTTTCCATCATTGAGGCATACTTTTATATTACGCACTTAATTTATTTTATATGGTGTATATACATACCCTTATATATGAAATATCATGCATCATTCATAAATCATGGTTTGTAATGTTTTAATTTGAATTATTTCATCCAATGGTATTTGACTTCAATGTTACCATGTGGTGAAGAATTTTATAATTCTATTTCTTTTCATCTCGTTATAAAAAATATTCATTGTTATTTTATATTCTATGATTATGTTTGTAATCAATATTTTTTCTTATATTTTATTTAATTTTTATTGATTTACATTTGAGATACATAGTTATTCATTTACTATTCCTCACTTCAATGTTATGATCATTGTAAGAGTTGCTCATCTCAATTTTCTTTTTTAGGATATATGTTATATTATACACCATTCCCATTTTATGAATTATATATGATACCAAGGTTATATGATATATAATTAATATCATTATTTTCACGGTATTAATTATTTCATTTTAAGTTATACTTGTCAGGATATTACAATTGAAAATTTATTGAAGTGGAAAAGTCTTTATGTTACGATCTCATTTTAATAAGAATTGTTTATGATTCAATTCAATTTAAAGAAATTTATTTAATAATTTCTTAATAAAACAATTAAATTTTATTTTATTATGGTTATTTCTAAAATTATTAATTAACAGTACCATTTTCCTCTCTTTGGTGTATAAATTGGTTGAGAAAATCATTTTAAGAAAATCGGACATTATTTCTCTCTTTGATCAGAAATCCTTTTCTTCCAAATCCATATTTATTGTTCAAAAAAATGTTTTACTATGATTGTTTCAAGTAATGTTTCCTATTCAAATATTTGTTTAAAAAATATACAATATATCTATCATTTTTCATATAAGTTACTTTTTTATATTTATTGATAAAATGTTAAATAAAACATTATTTCTAATGTATTCAAAATTGACCGAAATTTTCTACCTTTATAGCCACTCAATGTTTTAAATCATCATTTTTATGTTTTAATTGATATTTTCAAATATAATGACTTCTTTATTTTTTTTATGATTTTTTATATTTAAATAATTTCATTCAAAATAAAAAAGATATTTTCCTGAAGAAATATTCCACTTCATCTTTCAAAATCATTTTCATCTTATACGATGTCCTTTGATATTACTCTAAGTGAAAATGTTGTTTTTATAACTAATTTTTTTAATTATCATTTATTGGTATTTACATTCATAAATATCAACAAACATTGGTGTTAACTACCCTCCACTGGGTATATTCTATATTCAAACCATCCTTATTAATATTTTGGTTAGATTTAGTGGTTTTTATAGAACTTGTTAATTTTCCATTGGTTAATCAATCTATGAAATAAAATTTATATCAGTTTGGATTTATTAGTTAATTATTATAAATTATTTATTCATGATAAGTCATTAGAAATTATTAATGATGACCAGGTGATCCTGATATAACTTATACAAAGGGTTGGTCCCTATTTTCACTCATGAGTGATCTTGATATAGCTTATATGATGGGTGTCTAAAGATATCCCTCGATGAACCCAATATATCTTATATGATCAGTGATCCTAGATAGCTTCAGGTGATCCAATAATTATTATCTAATTGGTGTTCACAGATAGAGTTGGTTGGGCCTCATATAGATTATAGGATGGCTGGGCCAAGATATCATTTGGTTAGCCCAATATAGCTTATAAAATGGGTGCACCCAGATAGCACTCTAATGAATTAGGTAATGTTCTTTTCCTTTAGAGGAAAGAAAGAAGGAGTTACTGGGGTTTTTATCATTTAGATTTAATTGGCCTCTTGTTATATATAACATGGGTATGAAATAGGTTTTGAAGACAATGTTTCTAAGATACCAAAACATTTTCTAATGTTATGGTCATGAACATTCATTATGTTATCATACTCTTCTTCTCTTCTTATGATCACCAATGATAGTCAATTGTTAATTCATGTGTTCCCATTACTGAGAATTTTATCCCACTCAACCTCTATTTCAAATTCTATAGGTTATAAAGAATGATTGTTAAGTGATTTTAGTCTAGAAAGGTTCCTAACATGTTTGAATTTTTTAGAGTTTTTGAAAACATAATATAGAATATGAAAATTGGGAATAGTGGGAAAAATAATCTCTTTCATTAATTGATATTGTTTATGTTATAGTTTTTACTAATTATATTAGAATATAAACCATTATTGTCATTAGGTGTCTAATTTATCCAACTTTTCCTATTGATGTTGTATGTGTTGGTGACAATTAGATCAACTTAATCATTATCAATCCAAAACTATAAATTTTCAAAATTTAGCACATTCTCTAGGAGTGAGGGTGTAACAACCTAGGTTTTTCATACATGAATATTACATATTTTTAGATTATTATTTAATACATTATGCAGACACATGCCTGAGGACCATAAAAATTGGTTGTTATTGGAGACTAGGTAAACAATATTCCAATTTGGAAAAATATATTCCACATCAGTTCTAAAGATCTTCCCTTTTAATACCGTTCAAAAAAAACCTTTATTAAAAACATTCTGCATAACCTGGGGAATGGAAACATATGAAAGTGTGATATCATATTCTCAATAAGGGTAAAAAAGGTAGATACATAATAATCACATGAATACATGTTAATGAGAAAATTATCATAACATTTAAAAACCATACCCTACTTATCAAAGATCATAATCTCAAGTCAAGGCATAAAGATTGGTAGTTCATAATACATGAATCATAAGGAATTAAAATAAAATGATCCATGATGGTATAACATTGGCATACGACTTGTAATTGTGGCATAGAAATAAGAATAGAAAATCATTTCCACGGTATTTAAGGCCCACTAACAATGATATAATAGTGTAATGGTTTCACTCACTAAACCATCATAGTAGTCAAGGTCCACTCCCAATACCATCTTAACAATGAAATCCCCTTTCTAAACATATTTCACTCCAAATTCTTTTCTTATATATCTCATGAGATATAAATCATTACCAAATGAATTATAGGGAGATATAGGTCCCACCCTTCATATAATTAAAATCAACCATATATGTGTCAAAATATCATAAAACATTCATCTAACCTAAAACCATTTAATGCAGTGGGTTTCATTACCATTTCAACATATCATAACATGTGGGAAAGAAATATGTTTCATAATCATTTAATCATTTCGTTTAAGAATAACCCAAAGAAAAATAAGTCTTGTTCATAACAATTTTATTATTGTATAAACTCTGGAAGATAAATATGTTTCATACACATCATGTAATCATAAGAAAAAAACATTAAATAGAAGAATAACAATGGTATATTTGGATCATATACCTAGTAATGAATAGGTAATATTGATGTATTTCATCTTAGTTGGAAAATGATTTTGAAAATACACTTAGAATATTTCTAGAGGAAAATAAATTATCATTGAAAATATCTTTCTACAAATTGAAATTTATAACATATTGTAGAGCTAATTTTAATGGAAAATAAAATATGAAACTACTAAAGGATGATTTAGATATAATTTAAAACATTACCTGAGAAAAAATACTCTCCACTTTGAAAAACCCATTTTATAACATAGAAAATAGAAAATCATTTAATTTGAAAATATCCATTTGATCCTACAAAGTTATAATCAAGGGAAATAATGGTAATGATAGAGGAAAATTGTATTCATCCCATAAATATTAAAACAATCAATAATTTCATATTTTCAGTAAAATCAAAATAAGATTATCTTTTGAAAATCAGACGAATATTCCCAATAATATTATGCTACAATATTTTAGGGTCCTACTTTTTTCAGAATTCTAACTATGTAATCAGTATAGAGAAAATATTAACCATATTTGTATTTCGTAATATACTTTTAATACTCATTAGAAGCATATTATTTATCTTGTTGATTACAGATGGTTAGTTTTATACTCAATCAGCTCCCGATATCAATGATGTTCTACTACAGATGCATCTCAATAGATCAAAAACCTTTTATAAGATTCTTTTTCTTAAGATTATTCAATTTATTTGGTGTGATATAAATTCTTAATTACATAAAGAATAACTCATTTATTTTTTTTCTAGGTTGGGTGAGTATTTTCACATCCTTCTAATAAGTTGTATCAATCTAGTTGGGGCATTGAAATTGTTTTTTAATTGACTTCAACATTTTTTGGTTCCTTAGTGTTGAAGGAATGTATAGTAATCCCTGATACACTTTTGAAGTATTCTGAAAAAACGTCTATTTTTTGTTGTATTATTGTTAATTTTTATCTTGCCTATGAAGGAATCCTAGGGCCTTTGGAATTCATAGTGGTGTATAGGTAACCCCTTTGGTGGCATCTTGGTTGCTTCAATTGTACACGTGGATTTTCATCTTCTTTACAGGTAGAAATATGGAGCATTATCCATGCTACAACACTCATAATGAAATAAGGTTAGAATATTATTTATAATGAAAGTAATTAAGCCACCATCATGCAAGATCTTTGGAATGGTGCGGTTCAACTTGCTTGGATGCTCACAACTTGATGGATGGATTTCTTACTATCTCTCATGGAGATCAACCATATTATTACACATGTGTTTTGAGAAGTGGACATGGTTGTTAACGGGATTTCCAACAAGGAGGTCAACAATGAAATCACCGAGTCGGATGACCTGAATTTAGATATGATCCCCTTTCCTAGAAAATATTTAAAAAAATTCCCTTTTTTTTGACTTTTCTAACTTTTAGTATTTTAAATAAATAATCATTGGCCTTTTTTACAAAGCACCTCCCATTTTAAAAATAAATAATCCAGATAAATTATGAGATTATCATATATTCCCATTACCACATTGGTAACATTTGAAACATAATAACCATAAAATAAAGACTCTAAAATAGATATTTTATCCCTATAATTTTTGGAGAATCATTATAAAATACATTCATTGGATGTATATACACCACATAAATGAAAAGTGAGGCAAAATCCCTTATCACATTAGTGATATATTTAATTGAAATCCCTGATATAGAATAAAATAAAATGAAAATAATTATATTAATTATATATCATTTCAAATGGGATGTATATACACCCCAAAATATAAACAAGTGGTGAATTTTTATGTCACCTATAAATAAACGTGAGAATAAAAATCCCATACCTTAAGCCTCAAATTCCTTCGTAAACATTAAAACCTCTAACATAATAAATAAATGTTTATTATGTACCTATTTAAGAAACATATATATATAAATATAATACCATAAAATATTTTCTTATATCCTTTTATTAACCATTTATTAACAATTCCATGTTAATGTTATGTTTCTAGCAATAACTGTTATGTCTTCTGTGTATGTTTTGATTTGTTATTTTTTACATATTTCTTAGGTCTTGGTTAAGAAATATGTAGAAATAAATAATGAAATTATTTTAATATTTATACATCAATTATTATTTTAATATCAATCTTGAAATATTTTTTTGATAAATAAAGTATTTTGTGATCATAGTTATGGTAGGTTGTATGTGGGCATTAGTACCATTTCAATATTCAATGATCAATGTGGAAGAGAGTAAAGTAATATTTTATCTCTCCATACTGATAATAATATCATAAATAAAATATTATTCCATTAAATATACTTATTAATATTATCTATGTGTTTTAGTGATGAATAGATATTTTCACATCACTTCATGAAGGTGGTAGTTCACACGTACTTGAACGACGTTGTCATATTTCAGTGAGTGAAATGGTGAGGAATAAAATTATTTATTATATTTTAATAATTATAAAAATTCAATTATTATCACAATTATATCTCTTATGTCACTTATATTGGTTTTTATTATCTTTATTATCTTCCATGTAAAGTGTTAGTGAAAAATGAATCACATCACTACGTGAGGGAGTAGTCCACTATACACAGAAGTGATGCTATCGTATCCCCTGAGAAATAAATGTAAAAAATTTATATATGATATAATTATTTCATAAATTTAATTATTTTATAAATATCCTATATTTACTCTATATCCATCATCATTCAAAACCGTGATATATTGTAATTGAAGAATGAATGACATTGGTTAGAGAGGTTAAAGACCACCATACAAAAAAATGGTGTTTTGATAACACATTTTATAGATATGGGGATTATTATATGTATTTAAGATAAAATAAAAAAATATTATTATATTTATATATTTATATTGTTATATCATCATCTTTTAATTATAATTTATTGATTTGTAGGAAGAAATAAAATAAAAATTCTCGTTGAATAATGTCACATCGTCTTCAGGTAACCTCCATAGTTTTTCATGATAATCATAAATAGGTTGAATTTATTACAACAATAAGGATTCAAGGATTAAAGGAGGGTTTTTTTAAGGTATTTTGTTAGCTATTGGATGAACAAAAATTGGTTGGAGGTGTGATGAGGAGAGAAGATTGAGTGGCCCTTTATAATTGTGGTGAGTGGTACACAAATAATTGTTTGAAAAAAAAAGGAATAACAATGTTTTTATCATGAAAAAATAATCAATAATACTCTATTCACAACATTTATATATTATAGGGTTGTAATATTTCAAGAAATTAAATTTTAAATGCGTTTTTAGGTCATTTAAACCCATATCTTTTTATTTTAACCCCTGGGTAACCACATTTTTTCATAATTAAGGTAAATAATTTTTACTCTTTTTGATATTCATTATGTTAAAAAATTAAGTCGACCATATTATATAATAAAAATATTGATTATTTCAAATATTAAATGATGTTTTCTAAATTCCATTCATATAATTTTCAAATTTTATTTTAAAATTAATCCAACCGAATCGATTAGAAATTTGGGTTTCAAAGAGAAAATGTACAAATATTTAAAAGATTTTTATATGAAAAATAAATGTGAAGTGATTTATATGACCTAAATTTGATTAATATAAATATAATTTAACTAATTTAAATTTATAAAACATTTAAATTATAATTTAACTAAATTAAAAATTTATATGAAAAGGTTGCTTTTCATGAAAATTCAGTAATATTCACTATCCATCAAAAACCTTATCTATTCAAGAAATTACCAAAATTTAAAACTACTATAATTTTAACATGTTGAATTAAAAAATGAAATTTATTTTTTCATATAATTTTTAGAAATGTTTCAAACATTATTTTTAAGGTATGTCCCCCAAAAGGGAAAAAATCGGTTTTTAGAAAAATACAGTTTTTAAGAATAAAATTGGATTTATTATTTTCTGTTGTTTATAAAATTCATAATATGAATGATAAAAAAGATAAATGAATCTGTAATATATATATATATATATATTATCAAATTATTTAACCAATAGTATTTTGTTTAAATTATTTATGTAAAACATGTCAATTTTCATAAAAATATCGACTTAGAAAAAGATTATGTTAATTTTTATATAGTTTTGATTATAATTTTTAACTAAATGGTCCCCAAGTTAATAATTTTATACACATATTTACACCATATATTTTCATACATTAATTAATTAAATTCATACCTTCAATTCAAATGGCTACTTGATAACTATCCTTTAAAATAATAATATTTTAATTGTATGAAAGAGTTCATTTAAACTCATTGTTTCTTATAATTCATGCTAATTTTAGTGGTAGTTATAACATAAGATAAACATGGTGTTTCATATAATTAAATCTTATCCGACTTTTATGTGTAATTCAAGATAAACATTGGGTTATGTGTAATTAACAATATCAAAATGATTATATTTATTTTAAATAACTATTTCACAAAATATTATGTAACATTTTTCCATAATGATATGATGATAATTATTGAAAGCTAAAATATTACATACCTTCTTTCCATAATTATAATTGAAAATTGGAAACATTACACTTTTTAACGTACATCTTACCCTATCAATTAACGTAACATAGTTCAATTTTCATAACCGTTATTCATTGATGATTTTAAAATAATAATTTATTCATAAAAAATATAAGTATTTAATAATATTTATTCTATAGAACATGGAATAATATCCTCTTTTACCACAGTCGACACACTGAAATCGTTTGGAAATAATGAACTAGGCATTTTCAAAATACCCAATGTAGACTTTAAGACATAAATATTTAAATATTTAATTAAAAAAATTATATAAATAAATAATTATATTGTATTAATCCTATAAAAAAATTATGGAATAAAATTATTGAAGTAATCTTATTATAAGAGAGTTAAAGGACATGCATGAAATGTGTAGACTTTAGGTAAGGGACTTTGTCACAATTTTCCTTCATTGAGACATATTTTATTATTATGCTTCTAAATCATTTCATATGGTATATATACTTCCCCATTTATATGTTATACATTTAATCTTTTATCTATCGTAGTATTGTTTGTTTGAATGTGAATTATTTCATCCAAGGGGATTTGACATCAATGTTAGAAATTGGTAAGGAATTTCATAACTCAAATTCTTTTTATTGGGTTATATTAATTTCTTATTTTCATTTATATTATATGATTATGGTTATAATGATTTTTATGTTATTTATAATTTAAAAAAACTATTTTTATTTATATTTTATAGACATAATTGATTCATTCATTCTCCATTGCATCAAAATTAGGATCATTGTAACGTTTTCTCATCTAAAATTTTCTTATTTGGTACATATGTTATGTTATGCACCAATGTTATTTTATTAGGTGTATCTAATACCCATTTTATAATTTATATCATAAATCTCCATGTTTTTATGATATTTAATTTTCCATTTAAATTTACTCTTTTATGGGACTTTCAAATGAAAAGTTACTAAAGTGGAAAAGGCTTTATGTTATATTCTCCTTTTAAATTAGAATTATTTATTATTGAATTACCACTAAAGGAAATTATATAATCACTATATAATAAACCCCTTTAATTTTACTATCCTACATTTTTCATTTAATTTTCATGTAATTGTACCATTTTCCTATCTTTGGTAATTTAAATGGATGATATTATTTTTTTAAGAAAATCAATTTTTTTCTCTCTTCGATCAAAAAGCTTTTTTCCTCTAAATCAATTTTATCAATTTTTTTTTTTAAAAAAAGTTCTAATCTGATTTATTAATGAAATGTTTACCCATTATTTTATTTTTTCAAATATTTTAAATAATATTTAAAAAAATGTTTTAACAATGTAATTTTTAACTTTTCATGAAAAAATGTGAAAATAATTGTTTTTTAATGTATTCAACAAGAATGAATCATTTCCACTATCATGACCAATAAACATTTTAAATATTCCTTTTTAAGAGTCAATGGATATTTTCAAATAAAATTATTCAATGATGTTCAAGAATGTTTTATATTTTAAATAATTTATTCCAAATGGATTCCTCATGAAATATTAAATATGATTTTTCAAAATCATTTTCCATCTAAGATGAAAACCTTGGATGTTACTCAATGTGAAAGGGTTACTTTCCTGAAGAAAATTTTAATTATATTTTAATAGAATTTCAATTCATTAATTTTAACAATCCATGATATTACTTACATTCATCTTGGATAAGCTATATTAAAATCATCCTTTTTCATTCTTTGGAAGGATTATGAGATTTTCAAGGAAGCCGTTTCTTTTCCTTGGGTTAATTTTGATATAAAAAACATTGATTAATTTTATTAATGAAAAGTGAATGTTTTAAAATAATTTATTTATGAGGAGTACATGGTCCTTATTGATGATGAATGGGTGAGCCGGATAAATATTATACAATGTTTTGTGCCTCTTTGTATCTCACAACTGAGCCTGATATAGCTTATATAATGGGTGTGCCCAGATTGCACTAGGTGAGCTCAAAATATCTTATATGATGTGTGTAAAAATATATCATAGGGTGAGACTAATATAGCTTAATTGATGGGTGAATCTAGATAGATTCTGGTTACCCTGATATAGTTTATATGATATGAGTTATAAGAAAGTGTTGGGTAGCTTATTGTAGCTTATATGATGGATGCACCCAGATATTACTCTAATTAATTTGGTAATATTCCTTAAATTTAAAGGATATAATGACGGAGTTAACAAAGGTTTTCTCTGATTGATTTAACTGGGCTCTAGTTATTTTTGAAAATTTTTTAAAATGGGTAATGAACAACATGTTTCCAAGATAAAAACATGTTTTTTTATGATCGTTATGGATTATAAATGTATCATTTAACCAATCATAGCATCAAATAGTTCATGATTATTGATTCTTATGACTATTTACAAATAAATATTTATCCCATGATTCATTATTGATTATTTTGTAATTAATGGGTATGAATATTTTTATGTTATTCTCATTCACTTCGATTATGTCATCTTACCCTTGTGATCTACATATTCCCACTAATGAAAGCCAATTGTTCAGGTTAGTGTTTACCCTTACTGATTATTTGATCTTACCCATATTAGGTTTCCTATTCATTAGGTTATTAATAATGATTATTAAATTTTTTTTATCTGTAATGGTTCCCAACATGATGGAGTTTTTTGGTGATGTTGAAGAATTAATGTGAAATATGAAAACTGTGTATATTGGGAAAACTGTTATCTTGAATTCATGGGTGTTTTTTATGCTAGTGATTTCTCATATTCTCTAAAATAATAAACCTAAAAGTTACATGGTTATGTTATTGATCTAATATTTCCTTGTAATGTATTATATGTTGTTGAAAATTGTGTCACCTTCATGAATATCAATCCAAAAATTTAAATTTTATGAATTTATCACCAGATATAAGAGTGAAAGTTTGATTATTTTGTTGACACTATATAATCCATGTTAGTTTTACCATTGAAAACCAAATTTCTCTATATAGATATAACCCTTTATGTTTCATCCACCAATTTTAATTATTTGTTAGTTTACATGGAATCCATTTCATGTTCTTTTGATTTTCACCATTTCTCATAATCAGAACACACTATATCTTCTTAATCGTTGGTAGGTTTTTCTCATATTGAAATTATATCATCATCATTAGGTATGATAAATCCATATCTCATGAGATATTAATGAAAATTACCATAACATTGTGGTTGTTTTGTAATTTTAATTCATTTATTTTCCGCAACTCCTTGTGGGTTGGGTTCAACCTTCAATATAGGAACACTTCATGTTCTATTGTCTTGACCATATCCATATTCAATGTTCCTCTCACTAACTACATTACTCATATGTTACTTCTCAATAAAAACATAATTTTGGGACACAATAACTTTGTATTCATTCGGATTATTGAAATAATATATAATTATTTTCATTGTGGTAAACAAAAAATATCCATTTTTACAATTTAGATCTAGGATTATTAGAAATAAAATCTAGTAAAACTACACTGCATCAATAAATATTTATAAAATTCATAATGGGATATTCCTCAGACCATTTCTCATATGTTTCCTTTATTACTCGTTTATGTGGAAGATGTTTTACTATAAATACTGTATCCTCTATTCTATAATCCCACAATGAAATATAAATATTAAACTGACACATCGTTGATCAAAACATAACCAACAAGGTATTATTCCTCCTATTAGATAGACCATTCAATTTAAGTGATTTAGTAGGAGTGATTTGTGAATAAATTACACAATCTCTCATTTGATCAATCCATACCAGGATCAATTATTCCCCACTATTTTCCAATCATAGGATCTTTATACATTTTTCTAATTCATTATATACATCATTTGAAGCTCATTAATGTTTTAAAAAGGTTAATACTTGTATCTCATTAGAAACATATATAAATACTGACTAAATAAAAAAGTTAATGTAACCAAGAACCTAAAACCAACAATTTATTGGGTACAAATTAGTATACAAACATCACTGTGTATGAGATCCAATAGTCCATTATCCCTTACACCTTTTCCACAAAAAGGTGTTTCTCTAATCATTCATAACAAATAAGATTCTCAATTTTTATATGATGCATAGATTAATGTTTCAAATAATATATCTTTATGGAGTATTTTGGATGAATTTATCATTTATATTTTTAATGTTACTATGCTAATGTTTGCTGGGATTAGAACAAAACTGATCTTCTTAATTAAAATTTTATTGATAAGATTATCCAAATCTAGAATATATATATATATACTATTTTCCAAAATTATTGATGGTATAAAACATTCTAGTCTAATATATATAGTAACATATTCTCAATAATGAAGGAAAACCCCATGTTTTCTAAATAAGAAACTGAAATCAATTTTATATTAATATTACGAACATAATAATAGTTCTCCAATTATTTTATTAATCCACTTGTTAAAATTAGATCATAACCACTAAAATTAATTGTAGGAACTATTTATTCATAACCAAAATAAATATATAATCCACACTTCTCAATTTTCTTATATCTTGATGTCTATGTTTGTTGGAATTTTTTTTGATTCACACCCTGTATATAATAATCAGGAGTCAGAGTCAGTGAAATTGGACTTTATAATACTAACACTAAAATATTCAAAAATCATCACACTGAGAACTTTTATCAATCATAGATACCAATCATGAAAAAACATTACATCAAACCCATGATGGATATCAATATGGTTGTCATGAATTAATCCTTAACCTATAACAAACACATATTTATGGGTGAATATCACGTATTGTATCTTGTCATAAAGGATGTTTAATTAAATTACACCCATTAAGAGATAACCTCATTCATCAAATCTATTAAGTGATCCAAGATCCCTATTTCATCATAACATATACTATTTTTAGTACGAAAATAAGACATGACAATATTTGATAGGAAATAATTTTTAAAATAATAAGTTTTTTGACACTTTTACAGTCGATGGATATACACATTATCCATATCCATTATATGGATTCACTCAACACTATTCAATGAAAATCACTTGGTTTTTATACCTATTGTAACCTAAATAAAATTAAATGAACAAGGGACCTAACCATTAGGGTCCCCTTATTACTTATTTTCCATAAAAATGATAAATAATGGGAACCTAATCATTAGGGACACCCATAATTAATGATCTAGATATTTTAATGGCCTAATTTGGAAGTAATATAACAATTATTATTTTGGGGGTGTTCATAAATATCTCTAATTTAATATATGATATTTCCTATTTCCAAACTCCTCAATCTGATGCATAAAAATAATTCTTTCATGTAGTATTCGATACTAAGTGAGATGAATAAAGAAAAACTAGCATACATTTCAAAAATTTAAGCATTACATCTAAAAACATACACACTCAATCCGTGAACCATAGATGTTTACTTTCATTGGATATTCGCATCACAAAATTTATTATTGTGAAAATGTATCCATAATTTCACCATACTATATCCCCTTCTAGTCATATCCTATGTTATTCTAATCATCATAAACTGTGTCATGAAAAAAATCAGAATGGGTGAGATAAAATTAATAGTAAGAGATAAAATTATCCAAATGTAAAAAAGAGTTAGATCAAAATAATTTCAGAAAACTCAAGAATCATGTAAATATATTATTAAAATGAATATGGAACAATAACTGTTTTTTATAAGGCATAAGAAATTGGCATGTTATCTCAAATGATCACACATAAACCATAGCATGTGAATGTGTACTCATGACATAATAAACATGGAACATTAGGCATAAAACCAAAATATAACATAGTAATGTGGAATAATAATTAGAATTGGAAAACATATCATCATGAACTTATCTATTCACAATTATGAACACACATAGTGATTGTGGGCATAGTCTCCGCACTTACACTCACACATAGTAATTGTGAGCATAGCTGACCACAATTATACTCAAAAATAGTATTTTTGGGCATATATAACTATATTTACACTCATTACCAACCTTTGTGAGAATATGAAATCATAATTACCCCTATTTACTATCTTTATGAGAATATATAACCATAATTACACTCATCAATAGTCTCTGTGACCAAATATCACTACAAGTACAATCATATAGAAATTTGTTATCTCATATAAAAATACACATGCAATTCATTAGAGGGTGATATAGGACTCTATCCATCAATATCCATATATATTTGTGCCATAGGATATCAAACATATTTTATTCTATGATAACCAATGCAAATAAACTAGTTTTTATTTCATTTGAAAATGGTATCACATAACATCATATCAAAAGTAAATTTTTTGATACAATAAATTCAACCACCAAAAAAGTGTCTTTAATAAATTAATATATAAGATTATTTATAAACATTAAAATTATAAGAATAATTTTTTTTATATGAATTGAAAATAGAATTGAAATCAAGCAAATATTTTTCAAAAAATATTTTCAACCATGTTATCAAAAGGCTGAGTTATGACCCACCGTTAAAAAATCACATTCAAGAATGTAAGAGGAAAATATATTTAAAATAAAATGTTAAAATAGATACCAATAATAGAGAAATAATCAATACATAAAGTTTTTTTCGAAAGGGAAAATGGGGTGAAAAATATAATATCATGATGGAAAATTGTTTTCCAATTTTAAATAACACCTTTATTGATAGTCACATTTAAAAAAGAGTGATAATTTTTTTTTTGAAAAGTGGTAATGTTAAATTTTATGATCTCTAATAATATTATTTTTATTTAAAATTTGTTAAATATCATTTGTGTGAAGAGTAAATGAGGATGTAAAAAACAAAATCCTCATTTAGAGATTATAAAAACTATTTTGAACATCACAAAATTTTAAAACAAAATTAATTCATCAAAGAAGAAGTATTTTATTAAAAAAAATTAATTCAAATAATTCTATAAATAAATTAAATATAATATAATCATAGGATATAAGAAAAATAATTAAGAACCATAGTCATTGTGCAAAATTTTTGACTCGAGAAAATAATTTTAGACATGAAAACCCATTACAACATTAGTATCTTATGAAATGAAATCACATGAATGATAAAAAAGGGATATATTAGTAAATACATTAATGGTCATAAAATTATGAGAAACATATTTATAGGGTATTATATAAAACACAACTTATAAAACATGGGATGAATATAGCATATGTATCAATGAAATAAAAGTTACATTAAAAACCCTTACAACTTTTGTACTATTTGATTCAAAAAATATATGAAAGATAAAAACTATAATGAAATATTAAATAACATTATAAAAAATATAATAATTATATAATAATTAAATGAGTTACTATATATATAATAAAAACAAAATTAGTTGCACAATTCAAATCGTGTCTTCAATAAGAGAAATTGAGATGAAACCCACCCATTGATTCCTTCTTGGCCTAACATATTCTGAAATCTCAAATAATTATTGTAGGCACATAAATAATCCATTATAGAATATAATTAATATTTATTACATTTATAATAAAATTTTATGTTCATTTATTACATATTTTTGAATTTTTTAGTTAATATTAATTATCGATATTCAGTGGTTTTAATAGTTCCATGTCTATTTACCTATAATGATTGTAGTTTTCACTATATGTTCAAACAATATTAATATAATGAAGGTAATAGGTTCTATAAATATATGTTTTACATGGATTTATTATACTCCATGTTAATTCTATATAAATTTGAGGTATGGTTCGTAAAGATGAAATTTAAAACGAGTTTACTTTAGAAACATTAACTTAATAAAAGTTTTTTTGATATTATTGAGTAAAATATTAACATTTAAATTGTAGAAAAAAATGAATATATTTTATATAAAAATAATATATTACAATATATTTATTTCCCCCGACCATCCCTGATAGGAATTAAAATCATCGTTCATCTATGTGGTTAAACCCACCAAAACAAGATCGTGAAAAAAATTAATTTGGTAATTATCATTACGAAATTATCTTATTCTAGTATCATAAATAAATAATAATTATTACATAATAAATTATACATTATTTTTTAATATTTACGAATATTTAATAATTCTATTTCATTTATGATACAGTCATTATAACACCATTCGCAAAGGTTGAAAAATCGATCAAACTAAAAGCCAGATATAATGATTAAATGAATAAGAAAAAGATATTTAATAGTGGTAATATTACAATTTAAAAATAATTATTATTTTATAATCATGATAATTTAGTGATAAAAAGTATTTAATAAGTGTTATCTTAATAATAAGTTAAAAAATTATAAGGGAGGAGAAAATACTTGAGATGAAGAATTTAATTTTCTCTTGGAAACTTTCTTGATTTAGAAGGGATTTGGAAACTTTCTAGTGAACACCCCTCAAGAACTAGGTTGGGGATTATTTTAAAATTCAATGATATATATTATATGGGTGAATTATAATTTTTGAGTGGATTTTATGGCATGATATAATTATTCTTTAATAATTTATGGATATTAAATTATAGTAAATAATTAAAACATAATATAAAAAGAATTTTGTATTTTTTGAGAAATATAGATCCATAATTGACTAGGAAAAATGAAAATAGTAGTTTTTACAAATAAATTTCTTATAGATTCATTTTAAGATATATTTTTTTGAGTATTTAAGATGTTTATGATTAATTTAACACTTTTACCAATTTTAGCCTTTACCGAGGTTAGAAATTTTTGAACAAAGTTATTTATTTTTTTATGAAAAATTAAATATGCTATGTAACCTAATTTCAGAAAGATTATTTTGAAACTAAAATCCATTTTTATATATTTATTTTTGAAGAGTTCGAGATATTGGTTCTAGAATTATTAATATATAGCGCATTAAAAATACTTTTTAGAAAAACATATTATTCAACCATAAAAATGTGTTTTGAATAAAATTATTAAGTTTCATGATTTTCATAAAATTAATTAAATTATTATAATCCAAACTAAGTTAATTTAGATTCCATATCAATCCAAAATTAAACGCTACCTTGTGGATACGTAATTAAATGAAAATGACCAAAAACTACTTATTTGGATAAAATATTATTTTAGGTTTCTAAATGTCAAACAAAGATTATTGTATTCAAAATATGATTTGAGATGAATTATTTTACTCCATAAATTATTATTTCTTCATGGAAAAGTTTTCATATATTTTTAATTGATGAAAATATCATAATGCTGTAATAAAATTTATTATATTTTTTAAAAAATGTATCCTTCAGTATTCACAAAAACAATGAAGAATTTTAGAAAAAAAATTCAACATAAACAACAAATATAATGCTAAATAAAAAAATTAAGATTCATTTTTTTCTATTAAAATCCTAAAATTATGGAATTTAATATTTAATTTTAAACATAAAATATAATGAAAAAAATATTTTTTTATGGAAAATTAGTTTTTCAAATATTGTCTTTTATTATTCAAATTTTAAACCAATTAATAATTAAATTAGTGATAATATATTATTCATATTAAAAAACTAGTTATCTCCATTTTACCATAATATTTATAGTTTCTCAAATAACAGATACATAATACATAACAGACGATTTTTAGTCAAATAAATTTTCATGTATAAAATTAATTTATTCATACTATTTTCTTAGTAAAAACTATTCATTTTATATTGACAGTGTTTTGTAAATATTACCAATGAATTTCATTGAAATCTTTTTTTAGGAAATTTTAATTAAAAATACACCACACTTTATAAAACTATTCTTTCAAAAATATTATTATATTAAATAAAATAAACTCTTATCTCATTGAAATTAATTATTTGAATTATAATTGTAAAACTTTATCAATATATTAATATTAAAATATTTCTTTGAATTTTATAAATACATCATATAATATTAATATGTGATAGATAATATATATTTATATGTATTAAATAAAATATCCTAATTAAATATAGTTTCTTAAAACATAATTAAATTCTCATAAAGTATTAATATTTATCTTTAATTATAATATTTAATTTTAATAAAATTAATTGAGGTTTTATATTGTTTTTTATATCATTTGAAATTAATTATTTACCATTATATTTATTTAAAGTGAAATCAATATTAAAATATTAGTGTGTAACATTTCCATCCTCATAAATAAATTAAATAATTAAAAATTTGAATTTTTAGTCATAATTTAAATTTATATTTTTATACATACATTTTAAAATTAATATCTCTATATAATCAAATTATTTTATTTTTATTTTGGAGGCTAAAAAGTGCATCAGGTTACATCCATGAGTTTACACAGTGCTTTATAAGGTTTATAAATTCTCTAAATTATTCTTACCAGACACAATAGTGACATAAATGTTGAAATGAGAGTAATAAATGTGGAAAATTTATATTTAGTTATATATTTTGAACACATCATTTTGAAATATCATTGCAAATTTTTTTCCCAAAAAACCTTTTGACATGATCTGAGTGGAATTCATAAAAACATGGTTGATTTCAAAAATATGTAAACCATTATGTTGTTTATAAAATTTGATACATATATATATATATATACACACACTTCATGTATATAAACTTCCTCCACAACTCAATAAAGTGTTTCAAGACCCCTTTTGACATCATGAAAATTTGATAAATTCCCTTATGGTAATTTACAAACCGGGTTACATTGAAATATTATCACATAAAAATATCACTGAATGAATTATAAGAACCATCATAATAGAAACTAATGGGTGAATAATTGGATACGTGATAATGTAACTGGAAAGAGAGAGGAATTCTAGAAAATTTTTCAAGATCACATGAACTAGATTTTTCATTAAGGATTGAAATTAAATCATCTGAAAGGGATAAGAGAGTCATGTGAGATGATTTTCCGTTCATCATGATAAAGGATTCTTAATCTATTGGAATAATCATGGATAAAACCTATAATGAATTATATTCTACCAAATTATAGCATGATTAATTTCTTTATATTTATTTCAATTTACTAAAATAAAGGGAAATTAATAATAATGAAACATTTAAAAGAGTAATTATAAACATAAAAAATAGTTCATATATAATGTGTATACCCTAACTTATGAACATATATGTTTAAATCAAAGTTACCCATGGTTAATTACAACAAATGATTTCTAACATAAATATATTCATATCATTATTAACGGTTCATTAATTGTATGTGAATTAACCAAATCATATCCCTCAGGAGTTTTAAACAAGGTGTACAATTGGGCCTCTTTTTCATGAACCAAGTGAGGATCTAGTAAAAACAAGAATATCCTTTTTGGGTTAGTAGACATAGGTTCATCTCGGATATATCATGTATCATCATGTTTGGGTCTAGACAAATATCTCACTTCTAGGAAACCAGACAATCTCTACATTCACAAAATTTTCGGATGTTATCTGTTATTTAGGAATACCTATCGTGTTTTCAATAATTTTATCTCATCCAAATCCAAAAAATAACTAAACTAATAACCTAAAAAACTAAACACTGACCTAATAAAAAATCATATTTTCCATACCCACACTCATTGGTCTAGTACAAAAAACACATTTTTTGGGCATAGGTTTTGATACAAAGTGAGATGAATCAATCAAAACATTATTATATTTCCATAATTTAATCATTAATTCTCATAAATTACTCTTTCAATTTCAAAATCTTATTTTTTTATTGTATTTTTTGTATTTTTTATATGAAACTATTGTTATTAATATTTCTCACCAATCACACCATACTATATCCCCTTCTAGACATCTTCTAGGTTATGACTATCTTCATAACCTAGGGATAAAAATGGGTGAGATCAAATTCTTAGTCAGTGATAAAGTTATCAAAATTTCATTAAGTGTTATTAGATAGTCATTTGATAAAAAATGATAATGAGATAAATATATTTTTAAAAGGATCTTCAAATAATAAAAATTATTAATAAGGAATAATAAAAGGACATGTTATCTTAAATGATCAAACAAATACCATATTGTATGGGTGTGGAATCATGAGATAATAAACATGATACATGGAGCATAAAATAAAAATATAACATATAAATGTAAAATAATAATAATTATAGTAAAACATAGTATTACAATAATGGCCATTAACAATTATGACCACAATAAATTTTGTGAGCATATCTATCCACACTTACATTCTGTTAGAGAATATATGAGCATAGAAAACCAAAATTACATCCAATAACAGTATTTTTTATCACATATAACCACAATTAAACTCATTTACAGTCTTTGTGAACATAGCTAACCCTAATTAAACTCATCAATATTCTTTGTAAGAATACAAAACTATAATTAGACTAACACACGAAGTCATTGTCTCCTGACATAAAATTCATTAAACAATTCATTAGAGAGAAATATAGTACCCTATCATCCATTAAAATCAAAACATTTGTTTCCAAAAATATTTCAATCATATATAAATCCATGAGAACCCATTGAATGAAAATTGGTTTCATATCATTTGGAAATGGTACTGAATAATGTGATATCAAAAGTAAATCGATTTGTTTGAAAAATTCAATCACCAAAAAGGATTATTTCATAAATGAATTTAGTTGATGATTCATAAATAATAACATCATAAGAGTTATATATTTTGGTGAAAAATATTAAAATGGATGTGAAATAATGAAAAATGATTTCATAAAACATTTTTAGCCCTATAGTAAAAATGAGGAATTATAAGCCATCTTAAAAAAATAAATTCCATGAATGTAACATGATGTAATTTAAAAAATTCCACAAAAACACTAATACCAAAAATTGGATCATGAAAATGAAATTAATTTTTTTTTCAAAATGAAATGTAGATTATAAATTATATAATCATTAAATAAAAACATTTTCAATATTTAAAAATAACATTATTGAAATTAATATCATAAAATTATTTATAAAACATTTATTTTAATATAAGTAATGATAAATTTCAAGATCACAAAATGTCAAATAGATTTTGGTTTAGAAATAGGAATATATAACATTTTTTGGGTGATTTAATATGGATTTTGAAGAAAAAAACTCATTTGAATAGGTTTAAAATTATTCTTAACAATAATAAATTTTATAAAGTATGTAATTTATCCAAGAAGAGTTATTTTTTATAAAATTTTAATTCCCCATTAAGTAATATATAAATTTAATATAATATAGTAATATTATATTGGAAAAAAATCTTGTAGTGCCATAGTCAAAGTGGAATAATCATGACTGAATAAAAGAGGTTGAGTCAAGAAAATTCCTTAGAACGTTGGTGTCTTTTTAATCGAAATATCGTGAGTGATAAAACATGAGATAAGTTTTCAAATACCTATAATTTTATGTAATTATGATAATAAAATCCATAATAATGTATAGAAACCCAATAATATAAAATAATTGGTGAATATGGTATACATCTCGAAGAAATAAAAGAGGGACAAGAAACCCTTAGAACTCTTATAACAATTCATTCAGACCCTATTTGAATAAAAAACATGAAGTTAAAATTTTAAATAGCTTGAATAAAAATAAAATAATGTTATAATTCTTAAAATATGTATCATATACACAATATAAATAAAACATTTTGTGTAAACATGTCTTAAAAATAGGTAATTTTTGATGAAACCCTTAATTTGGATTCATGTGCGGTAAATGAATTTTATGTTCTGGTATATTAATAATAGGATAATTAATACTATATTAGATAAATTCATTCATATTTATTTACTCTTAAAATTATTGTGTCTATTTAGTACATATTTTATATTTGTATTTAGTTAATATTAATTATTGGAAATTAATGATTTTAACTGTTCTATCTTTTTTTATATTATAGTCTCATATTCCAATCCATGGTTAATAATTTTCATGGTTCTAGAAATATAAATAATATAATGATTTTCAATGTTACCAGTTAATTATAGGGAACTTTGAGTTATAATACGTAATGGAAAAATTAAAAATAGGTTTATTTTAGAAACATTTATCGAAAAAAAACATTATTTATTAATATTTATTTAAATATTTATATTAACATTAAAAAATATTAATTTCATATGTAACAATAAATTAATTTCAAATAACCATCCATGAAAAAAATTCATAGCCTTGCTCATATATGTGATTAAATCGACCAAACCAAGATAATGCTATAATTAATTCGATACATATGATTATGGAATGATTTTATTATGTTATAATCAACCAAAAATATTGTGAACATAAAAATTTCATCACTAATGTATAATATTACCAATATTTAATATATATATATATATCATTAATCATAAAATCGTTATAACATTGTTCACATGGGCGGTAAAACTGACCCAAATGGGAGTGTGTTAAAATGAACAAACGAATTAGAATTACTTATTTAATAATGGAAATATTTATTTTACAACATAAAAATGATTTAAATAACATGTACATATAGTGATAAATAATATTAAATACTATTTATAATAATAATGAATGAAATAATGATAATATATGAGAAAAAACATATATAGAAGATTTTAATATTCTCTTCGAAACTATCTAATTTATAAGGGACTTGGGAAATATGTAGGGATATGAAGCTCACTAATTTGGGTGAGGATTATTTGATATGAAAATGTGGTAGATAATAGAGTATAATTTGGATTTTTTTTGTTTATCATTTACGTGGTGGTATAAGGCTCATCTATAAGTGAATGGAATTCAATTCTTTTAAACAATTAAAACATAAGATAAAAATATAATTTTTTTTTATTAATTTAGATCCAAAACTGAATAAGAATGAATAAAATTAGATGGGTGGTCAAGAAATTCCTCATATACTCATTTGAAGATAATGTTTTATTATAATATAACTATCTACCAAAAACACATTTAACCTTTTTTTCCTTTTATGGGGTGATAAATGTTTACCTAAATAATTTAATTTATCGAATAAAAATGAAATATATCATTTAAAATTCGTTGAAAATAATGATTCAGAATATATAATTCATTTTTAAATGATTAAATTTATAAAATTAATAAAAATTTATTCTAATATAATAAATTAATAAAATATTAAAAGTAGTTTTTAGAAAAAATGCATTTTTTTGAATAAAAATGTGTATAGGAGAAATTTTTTATAGTTACTGATTTTCATGAAATGAATGGATTTTTATAAAACAAAATAGATATTTGTGTATTTCAAATTTAAATAAAATGTTTTTTTTGTTTCTAAACCTTCTACAGCTCTTCAGATCCTCAATAAAAAATTTATTTAACTTGGTTGATGTATCAAACTTATCACATCAATTCTAATTTAGAAGATTATGTGAAACATAATCACTCTTCATAATAACATATTATAAGTGTGGTTAATTATATGAGTTGTTTAGAATAATTCTCTTGAAGCACATGTAGCCAAAACATATATCATATGAATTATTTTAATGAATTAAATTTAATATTTCTTTATACAAAAATATCACTAACATAAAAATTAATCCTATATATAAAATAGTTTAGATAATAGTATATTAAAATTAAAATATATTACATTTTATGAGTTTTAAGAATCTATCTCTATAGTAAATGAGCATAGTATGGGAGTAGTAAAGAAAAAAAATACATTTTAAAACATTAAACCTCCTTAAATTTATCTTCCACTATAAATAGGTGGAATTATAATTTAGAGGATATTTCAATGAATTTTTTTTCTCAAAATAAAAATATATCAAGAAAATGAAAAACGAGACTGAAAAAAATTATGTAAAGCAGAAAGGAATGTAAATATGATGAAAATAGATAATAAAAAATGGAAACCTGAATAAAATATGTTATCCCACTTTTTCAATATATTTTTCAATATAAAGACATTTATTGGAAAAGAATAGGAATAAATATAAATTTAGGTTGATCATTCCCATATTCTATTTAATAAATTATAATTTATCAAAAGATAAAGGTTATATAATCATATCAATAAGATGATTTTTCATTCTAATAAAATTTAAAATTATATCTTATTTTTATGTGATCTCTAATGAAATGGTCTTATACATGTTTTTTTCTCATTAAATATGTTTTTTATTATTATATAAGTAAATATCACTGATAATATCACAAATAATTGGATTTTTAGTGAAACTCAAAAAAAAACTCTTGTGTGTGTTGTATCCATAACACTTCAGATCTAAATCTTTTTTATGTTATATATTACAATTTGGTAGTGGAAAGTGTCCCATAATATGGTTTCATACATGACTATGTAACTATGTATTATCCTATGAAACTACATATTCCAAAATTAGATTTTATATTTAATATATAGCCTTAAAATCAATAAATGAATAAATTTTATGGAAAAAGTTATTTCTAGAAGAATAAAATAGTGCATTCTCTGAATTAACTTTAGGTATCTAAAAATACATTTCACCACATTTAATTTTTTTTCCTTTTCGTTATCCTGAAATCCATTATATAATAATACTAAATATATAATATTGGTCCAACATGCAAAAATATATAGTAAAATATTGACTATACTTAGATATTTTTTTGATCTATTGTTTTACTAGATTCAACATGTTCAAGTTTTATAAAAGTTTTTATGAGAGTTTATATACAATAAAAATTATCAGAACCGAAACCTTTTAGTAATTATTTAATATATTTATTTCCAGTTAAGGTATTGTCTTCTCATTTTTTGAGGAATTTGAAAAATAATGATTAAATTTGGTAGTCCCATTATGCTCATTTTAAACTACTTTTCATATATTATGAAAAACTATCATAAATAGATTTTATAGTTTACTAAATATAATTTTGTTAACCTAAATTTTAATAATTATTGTCTTTCAAAACTTTCTTTATAAAAAGAGTTGGATATGATCTTCCATTAAAAATTTATTATCATGCAAGTATCTCGTATTTCTATCATCCTAATATATTTTGGATTGATTAAGTCCATAAAGAGTATTAATATGTTTAAAAAAAATTCTAAAATTTTTTTGACTTAAAAACTAGGTTTTTATTCGATGTAAACTTCTTCTTGAACATATCTATTAAGAAAATCACTTCTAACAATCATTTGAGTAAAATTGAAATTTATTTATGATATGAAGTCTAATAATATCCAAATGGATTTTATTCATACTACTAGGGAAATTGTTTCATCATATCCTATCCATTTTTTCTAAAAATAACCCTTCTCTACATGACTTTATTTATTTCTAACTGTAATTCATTTTGCATCAAAATTGTTCATGAAAAATAATTTGACTCATATTACCAATAGATCATTAGGTTCTTCAACAAAGGTCCAAAATTTATTCCATTAAACTTGATTACGATCTTATTTCATTTCCCCAATAAAAATTTTATAACCTAGTGAAGAATATGTAGATTTAGGTTCAAATTCTGATAAGAATGTATGATTCCCACAGTTCAGAGTCCTATTAGATCGTGCAATCACTGTGAGAGGTGGTGAATCAAGGGGGAAATTTTCCCAATTAAATTAAAAAAAAATTATATTTATTTTATGTTGATATAACCAATATTATTAGTTAGGATGTATAGATATTTTATATTCTACATAAATACTAAATACCACTAGAAATAAAGTTAATATAAAGAAAATGATACATATGGATTTTTACAAGGTTTGGCCACAATGTGTTGACATATTATTCTTTGTGTTAACACTTGTCAAGTCAAGGATTCTTCAATTTCTCACAACCGATATAATTGGGGTTAAAATTATCCTTTCACCCAAAGTAGGGTTCAACTTAAACTATGAAACCACAATATTACACAAGTGGTTGATATAGCTTCTGGAAATCTCTTCCTACATCCTCATGGGAATGTAGAACTATTTACACTAGAACTACCAGTCCTAAAAAGATCTACATGATCATCATCATGGTTGGAACATTTATTATTGGGGGAAATTTCCCAAAAAATTCTTGATTTTCGTTTAATACTATTATTTTAAAATATTGATCTTATATATCTCTCAATATCTATAACTATGATATCTGGAAATCTATTAATTTGAACTTATTTTTGGTTTAGATCTCCTTATTATGGTCTTCTAAATCCATAGGTCTCACTCAATTCCACATAACATCATTTTCATGTCTATTAAATGATATTTGGAATATAATTTTATAATTTTATAATATTTCTTCAACCCAACTAAATATTTTTTAAATGATTTGGTCAATAACATACTCTCTTAATTTTTCTTCTCTTCTTTTAAGGGTCTATCTTAAATTATTATTTGCATAAAACATTATATGTTTCTCTAAGTGATATCATTCCTTTCTATAAGATCAATAAAAAGGGACCCAAACTTTTTATACATAAATATTATATCTTGTTATATAATTATTCATTATATATCACTATCTTTCAATCTATAACTATTAAGGTTTACTGTCTTCTGAAAATTTGATACATAAGACATAGGTATATAAAACATATACATAATCTACCATTATGTTATTAAAAAATAGTACCATTAATTAAAATATAATTGTTAAAACCTATAATTATATCCTGGTGAAAAGGAAAGATAATAAAGAGTGATCTTAGATTCAGAGTATGGGAAAACAAGGGAGATAACATTGGTTATTTAAGATTTATATGAGCATAAGGGTGTGAGAAAATTAGATTAACATTAATAACCCATAACAAAAAATTCATATATATTAATCATGAGTTGTGGAATAAATCATAAAATTTCTTATGAAATTAATCATAAATGAATCAAGGATAATTATCGATGATATAATAACATTCGAAAAATATCATTTTATAATAGTGTTGCATAAAGTTTTGAATAATTGTAATAATAAAAAACATTGTATAGGGTACCCACAAATACATTATTTAAATTTTAGTATTGGGATAAAAACCCATGAAACCACTTTATGTTTTGGATAACATTTCATTTACCCTCTTTTGGGTCTTGGAATAACCTCCCATGAACCCTATTTTGGTCATGGGATAACCTCACATGTACCCTTTTTTGGGCATGAGAAAACCTCTTGTATACCCTCTTTTACAATTGAGATAACCTATCATGTTTACATTAACCTAATTAGAATTAATATTTACCTAGAACATAAGAGTTACAAAATAGAACCACCCATTACATAATCATAATACATTAATATATATTCCAATCTTTTCAGAAAACACTTATCATTTCATCATAGCTTAACTCATTATAAAGAAAATGGGTTTAATGTGACATCTGAGATTCAATAATAGTAAGTGAAAATTATATTTTAATAATAATATAATAAAATTAGAATTTAAATAATTCATGGTAAAAAATATAATTTTTTAGGCTGGATATCCATTTTGAACTTACTTTGTCAAAATAAGTGTAGAAGATGTTTTTCAAATATTCCATAAAAATAAGATTTCATGAATAATAGAAAATATATTATTTAAATATTTCTATTTTATTTATACTAATATGTTATAATATGTATAATTAAAAATTTATTGACAATCAATTTTATATAAAAAGAATGGATTATTTTGAGGTAAAGATGGACATTTTTCATAAAAAATGTTTATTATGGCATAATGTCTTTAAATTTTAATTAATTTAAATAATATTTCATGATGAATGATTTAAATAAAATTTAAATAATATATATATAACTTTATTAATTTAAATCCCAATTTTTATGATTAATAGTCATATAGTCAATGTAAAATCATCTTTTTCTTGAAAAATGCATTTCTTGAAAAATCGTTTTGGCACATTTTGATGGTTTATTTGTAGATCAAATTCTTCCACATAGGTAAAGTGAATTTTATAAAATGTATTAAATAATTTTAATTACCATTATTATTATTATTTAACAATTTAAATTAATTTTTCTATAATGATTAGAAGATTAAATAAAAATTAAATACAATGGTAAAGGATATAACGGGTTTACTGAGGCATTAACATTAAGAAATTAATGGATAAAATGATCTAGAAACTTGATTAACCCCATCACTTGATTTTATTTTGATCATACCCATATTAAAATTTAATATGAGACATTTATTGGATGTATGTACTAGAATGTGACAAGACATTATTGTAAAACTTTGAAAAATTACAAGTATTCCACCCACCTCAATTATTAAAGGGAACCTCCTTCCCTCACATTATTACACACATAAATCAATTTAACGGGACCAAAACATGAAATAATATCTTAGAAATGTCATTATACATGTCATATATCTACTTTTATTCCCAAAATACCAATCCTATGGTACATAATAATATATCCAATATAGGTTTTTCTAAGTGAATGTAATCTTTTTCATTATACTCTTTCTTTTTACATCTTCTGTTACTACATTAAATTATGTAGATAAAATTAAAATATAGTATAACTATTATAAATAATAAAGTTATATGTTATTATTTTTATGTTTTAATATGTATCCATCTCCTTTTCAGTTAAATGTGAAACAAACAGTTTATCATGTGTAATGTGTACTACCACCTTACGAATCAATGTAAATTGTTTTCCATCACATACTCACATGGATAGTCACAATGATAAAAATAATTAATATATATGATACTTATGAAGAACATATTGACTCTATAAGATTAATATATGATCCAATTACTTTCCATTTCACCCATTAAGGAAATTATAACATTGCTCCTGCATAAGTACAACCGACCATCTCCATGAAGCGATGTGATTCATTTTCCATGTCCAAATTTGAAGAATGATTCTAAAATGGTATATTATGAAATCATATTATATTATAAAATTAGTATCACTTTATCTATTATTTCATTATATCCTACTCACATAAATTGGAACTTTGAACATAAAACATGCAAGAAAAAAAAAGTACATAACACATAAAACAATGGTAATAATGAAACATTATTAAAGAACATGTGATAAAATGTTATAAGAGGATAATATAGTATTTTTAAATATTAATATAGTTTTTATATAGATTAATAGCTTGTTTAAAACCATTATACATGATTATAATTTATTTTTAACTAAATTGAAGCATAAGGTAAGATATTCTGTCTCTATTTCAACTCCATTAAGACATATTTGTTATTATGTACCTTTTTTTACTTTTACATGTTTTATATATTTACCATTTGATATAATTAATATGAATATTTTTTTATTTATGATTATTAATATTTTTGTTCAATTTTATTATTACAAGGTATTAAAATTTAAATGTTACCAAATAAGTAAGGATTTAATTTAAAATCTGAGTTTTTTTGGATTAACTTATTTTTCATTGAATAAATATTATAATAAATCCTTCATAAAATCCATTTATTTTGCTATCATAAATATATTTATGGATTTCACATTTTTTACACAAACATTTCCTCTTGTTGGAACATTATTGAAAAAAATATATAATAAAAATTAAATTCAGTCTTATTTCTCATTTTCATCAAGTATATTTTTCATCCATAAACATTTTTTCAAATTTTTTTTACAAGAGTAACATTATTGAATAAAATAATTTATTAATGAAATTTAGGTTATGCATGTCTTCTTAAAATGATTTAAACGAATATTTATATTGTTTTATAAATGGGCCATTCTTGACTTTCAATACTAACGTCAAAATGAATAATTTTATACATATATGATGTTAATTGACTTCCCTTCCTCCATAACTATTTTAAAATATTTCGATAATTATAAATATTTGAAATTATTTTACAAATAAATATCTTTCATGAAATATTTTCCTAATATTTCACTTCAATTTTATTATATTTTCCAAATGATATGATTTGATTACAAAACCTATATTTCTGCTGAATGGGTAGTAATCTCACATATCACATTAATTTTGTGTTCATTAACTTTGTAATAAAGTATTCACATTATTTTGGTCATTGCAAATTAAATTTATTATAAATATCCTTATTCATTATATTATGGGTGTGATTATTTTTTATGATGTAGTCTATTTTTACATATAGTGTTTTATATGAATCTAATTTTAATGACAGGGGTAAATCATGATAAATTCATTTATATACTTAATATGAATACTTTTTAATAAGGAATATTTTTCATAAATTGAATTGATCATTTAATATATGTGTAATTCATTAGAAATGAAATGAATTTTGGGTTCCAGTTATAGATAGCCACTAAATGTTTCGACATGTATAATGAGGAAAATTATTTAGCCAAATTACCTTTGTTTTTAGTGTATACATGCATATTTATTAAAATATCATGGCATGTAGTTTTGAAATTATAGATATAATGATGTCTGATATCATGAAATATGCCATAATTATTAAGAACCAACCTTGTTCAATCCTAAACCGGTCACCCGAGCCATCCACGACAAGGCCTGAGAGGCATTCCTTATTCTCTCGGGCTGGAAACAAGTACTAGGGCATCAAAACAGAATGAATTGTAATGATTTAACACATGTAAAATAAATAAAGTAGCAGAAAAAATAAAAATCATCGAAGAATAAATAAACCAAATAAAATAAATAAACAATAATAAAAGAAAATAAAACTATCTGAACTCGACATCTGAAATAACATTGTAAGACTCTATGGGTCACTATCCAAATCAATGATCAAACATCGCCCAAGGAAACACACCTAGGAAATATCCTTCAAAAGTCATAAAAAATAAAAAGAACTATTGGTAGGCTAGCCCGATATCTACTTCTAATGCACTAATTTAAAAAAAAATGAAAACATCAATTGTAATTTTGAACTAAAATATATTAATGTATGCATTTGTATAATTTTTTCTTCAAAAAAAAGTAAAAAAAATTTCATTAATAATTTGAAAAACTAGAAAAAAAGAGTTTCAAACACGTTTTATTTTAAAAAAACATTTTTATAGGAGTTAGTAAACCAAAATGTCACTTTTCATGAAAAACACCACATAGGGGAACCAAGGAAGATATAACAGGGGAAATGTAAATCGGAATGCATGTATCTTAGCAACAGTTCAATAGCTGAAAATAACTAGACGTAGGCTATCTCGAGAGATCGAGAATAATCCATATAATATTAATACCTGTGACCCCACATAAAGTAACATACAACATACGATGAAATCTAAAGCTCCTAAACACTCATCCACACTTTATCATGTAGGCCGAGTGAAAATATTATAGTAATAAACACAAACATATCCGCCTACTATGGGGCTCTGGTTAGTACCATAACCTACCAATTCAGTACTCGTCTCATACAATTATCTCAATATACCAGGTTCATATGTCACAAGTATAAAATGTGTTGATCCAATAGATTCCACTGAGCCTCAAATCATAACCCATACATATAATATTAATTCACTTCAAGACTCACCCCAAGTCTCCTCAAGGACAACTAATATCAGGGGATACCAAGGGTTCTTAATTGAGGGACCCATATAAAGAAACTTGGGGATTCTATACCAAGGAAATCCCAACTATCCCATGTCAACGAGGCACAATGAACATCCTCGGGGGTTTTATAAAAAACACATCACTTGATTTATTTCAATGTGGAGAAACGGTCCCTTAAAAACTATTTACAAAACCCACTTTTATCAAAGATACAATTTCCACATTTTCAAATGAGGTATAAGCAAATAATTTATCACATCCAAACATTAATAAAACTCTTTTGAATATAGTTATATCACACACTCAATACCCAAACATTTTTAATTACATGCCAAAACATTCTAAAACCCAACACACACTTTTTTGAAACCCAAACCACTTGGGAAAACATAGAAAGAACTAAAAACATTGTTCCACATGTTTTTGACACATTTATAAACCCCAAAATTTTTTATTACATTACACATTACTGATGAAAGGTAACTGATCATTTTTTTATATATAAAAAAATACACAAGGCATGAAATATTTATCAAAATAATTTCTATTTAATACAAAACAATGTATAGACACCAATTTCATGCCTTAATGATTTTAAAATTTTAACCAATGTTTTAACATTACACACCATCTGAGTAAAACAATCAGTGTTCAAAATTAGAACAAACATTATTAATTTTCAAATCAACTTTCAAAATAATACGCACCCCAGAAACACTATCTTTTATAATTTACACTTCAAAAATAATTTAATAAATGTTTGAGCAATTTATAAAACACCAAAAAGAGGCACAATAAGGTTCTACATCAAAACACACCCAACTCTACAAAAATAATACTTCTTTGAAATTAAATACACAACAAGACCATATCAAACAAGACTTCACATGTCAATTGGATACTAAAAAACTAACTAGAAGAATGAACCAAAAATATTTAACATGTATACGAAGTGTGAATAACATAGAATTAAATATTATTAAATTAAAAAGGGATTATTCAAGGGGATTCCAACCTTGAAATCAAAGCATGATGAAAACGTATCCTCAGAACCAAGGTACGACGATAACAACCACTCGAAAACACCTCGCTCAGGTCCTAAAAACTCAAACCTACCAAGAATATACACTAAATTAACCAAAACCTCTAATCAAACATTGAAAGAAATGAATAAAATGGAAATATCAAATGGAGTATAAAATTAATGAGTAAACAATGGAGTACCCATCAAATGGAAGTTGCACATGCCCGAAGGATGGGAGACGGACAGTTGGGGCTGCGACAAGGGAAACATGAGGCTAGTTGGGGGACAGGTGTTGTACCGCTGAACGGGGAGGATGGTCGACATCTCGGCGCATGATGGGGAGGTGTTTGGGAAGTTTGGTAAGTGGATGGCCATTCAGGAAAAAAAGCTTAGAAAAGAAAGGTAGACCGAGGGGTGATGTTGGGGCATTCTATGAGGGAGGGAGAGCCTAGGGGGATCATCTTGAGTTTGGTGAATGGGAGGAGGAGACCACATCCTGGGTGCATCACGCCATCCATGAAAGGACACACAGGGGGGGGGGGGCATGCCGGACTAATGGAGAGGGTCCGCGCAGCTGGATGCGGGTCGACCAAGGGTTAAAAATGAGGGCCGCCAGAGTAGGGAGGGGGTCACGCCTTCAGCTTGAGTAAGGGGGAGTCGAGGTGCTGGGCTAGTGAGCAGGAGGGAGGCAGAAGTGTTCCACACTATATGGAGAGAGGTAAGGGGGATGCACTGATGTTTGGGACCTAGTATAGGGAGGGTGGAGGATAGAAGAGAGTAGTTGGGAACACCACACACAAAGGGAAAGGAGGAGAAGTGTTGCAAGGTAGGGATGCGGTAATGGTGGGAGATAACTGGCCAGTGGTTGGGTGTTGGTTCATTATGACACAACAAAGGGGAAGGGGGGGTAGTGGGTAGTGGCTAGGAACCCAAAAAAAAGAAGAAGTAATAAATAAAACTAATCTAAAATAATATGAAATGAAAACTAACTATAATTTTAATATAATAATAATAATAATAATAATAATAATGAAATTAATAATAATAATAATAATAATACCATGATGGTAAGATTTAAAATAAAAACAGTATTTATTTCTTTTTAATGATAATAAAATTAACAATTTTATTTGTCTTCTAAAATAAAAATATTAAAATTCATAATAACCATAAACAAATAAATGACACAATAAATTAATATATATTTATTCACATTAATTATTCATAGATGAAAAGGCCCCAGAGATGTCTGGGCGAAGACACATGGCATTGCACTCTACCCTTGCGTCCAATGACTTGCAACCCAAATTGTACATTTTTTACATAAACATAGAAATTTCGTCTCGGACTCACCCCAGACCACAACAAAAATATTTAAAGGTAGAAAATTAATTAAATAAATAAAACACAAGGGTCAGGGTGTGACAATAATACATTTACTTTATTATTAATTAATTTATTATTGTCAATGATAGTTTAACATATATATTATCTATGGATCCAATTTTTTTCTCAACTTATTGATTAAATGGAATATATTTTTAGTTATTTATCTTGATATATTGATTATGCCTTATTTACTCATGATGGATTTTGTAACCCACAAAAAATTATAAAATAATAAAATTTTATTTGTTCGAATAATTTAATCACAACACTAATCATAAAAAAAATGAAATATATTTCATTAAACTTAATCTGTTTGATATCTTGTGACACACACAACCTCGAGTCTAAAGGAATTGAAAAATATAATATCATTAAAAATTATCTATTAAATTGGAGGGTATGGATTTTACTAAATTAATTATAAATATTATATGGTATAAATATTTATAAAATAAGGTCTGTGGATATATATCGATTACAATTTCATATATAATATATTGAAACAAAAAAGAAAAGTTTTTTTAAATTACATTTTTCAAAGAAAACAGTTTCGCTCTTATTTCAGAACATATATTCAAAATAATTTTAATAAATTATAGAAAATTTATTTTAAAAAATGAACTCAAATCATAAACCATAATATAAAAATTATATCAGGGATAATTTTTGGATTTTTTTAGATAATCATTATTCTTTAATGAATAGTAAAAAATAATGATTTTAATAAAAAACTGACTTTTCATTTAAAGAATATAAAAGAACTATATTATTTTAACATTGTTTAAAATTTATAATTATATAAATTGAATATTTATTAATACAAATTATTTCAATTGAATCAATTTAATATTAAATTTTGGTATAAAAACGTTTTAAGCTTTTGAATGATTTTACATTAGAAAACGATTATATCATCACGTCAACCAGTTTAATCTAAAATTGAATTTTACCACTTTTATGAATTGAATTTCATTAAATGGATATTATATTCATAATTAGAATAATTTATATTATTTAATAAGTATTACATAATTTTTAGAATAATGAATTGTTAAAATACAAAAAAATTAATACTGCGGTTAATGAGAAAATCAGTTTACAGGGGTGTTAAACTAAAGAGATATGGGATAAAAATTTCCTAAAAATTTTGCAAAACTTATTAAATTTGAATATTTATAACTTATAACCTCTCATATTCTATAATGGACCCTTTTTTCCATTTGGTATGTGAAATAATGGGTACACATTATTCCTTTCAAAAATTCCATGTGTGCCGCCCCCCACACTTATAAAACGTCAATCCCTCCTTTCCATTCATCACACATCTCCAAAATACTGGCTTGTCCCAAAATTGAATAAATAGATCTATAGAATCTATATACACATTATATAGATATTTTATTACAAAAATACAAACCCTATCATTCTTAATTGGATATCCAAAGGAGGTTTCAATAAGTGAAGGTGATTGTCTTATCAATTCACTTTTGTTTTCATTATTTTTTTAACAATACATATTGTATTAAAACATAAAATATAATAACAAAATTATCTGAAATATACTTATATGTTACTATACTTATATAATAATATTTATTAATCTCCTCCTCCATCAAATGGGAAATGAAATCTTTGATCGAGTGTACGACAATTACCTCCTCGCGATCCAATGTAACTTGTTTTCCATAAACAAAACTCTTTATTATATATAATGATGAAATTAATATATATGTATATATGTATAAATTTAATTATAAAATTAGACATTACGATTTATAATATCACATATACCTTCATACATTTCATGTTGTTTAAAATATGACTACGCCAATCCTGTGTACGGAGGACTACCACCTCAAAAAGTGATAAGATTAATTTTTTAGTTACTCATTACAAGAAAGGTAGTGAGGATTAATTTAATTAATATATGTGATTTAAATGAAATTATATTTATTCTTAAAAATTAATATATTGCCAACTAATTTACCCTTTCACTCATTAATGGAATGATATCATCGCATATGTGTAAATCCAGGATATCATCTCCACAAAGCGATGTAATTCATTTTCCACGTAAAACCGTCAAGAATGACTCTAATAATTTATATAATGAAAAATATATATTTAAAACATCAATATAATTCTCTATATTATAGAATAGTAGAGTATTGTCAAGAATTTTATCCTTCATGTTCAAACATGCATGAGAAAACAAGGCAGTTACACAAAAAAGAAATGTAAAAATGAAAGATTATTAATGAAAATGTGATAAAATGTTATAAAAGGATCCTATATGATATTATAAATATTAATATGATTATATTATAAGTTAATAAATTTTTTAAAACCATTTTACAGGTGATTAAATTTTATTAAACTAAAATGAAGTGTGAGGTAAGGGACTTTGTCTAAATTTCCCTTCGTTAAGTCATATTTTTAAGTTATGCACCTAATTTACTTTATATGGTATATAGAATTACTATTTAACATGTAATATAATTATTAATTAATAATTAATTATATTTTATGTTTAAATTTTAATTATTTTGTCTTTAGTTATTTTGAAATAAAAGTTCTCAAGTGGTAAACAATTTCATATCATTGGGTTATATTACTTCTTTGTAATTTTTAATATTCTCATATTATGTGCGTAATGAATTTTGAGTAAACATTTTTGTATGTAAACATGGGGAATTTCATTTTTTTACAAATAATCTATATAGTGGTAAATTCTGACATCAATTTATGATATTTTTAAGAGTTTATTTTACCATTTAATTTTAATCAAGATTGATTGAGCTTGAATTTACATTAAAGGAAATTACTGGATCAATAGATAATAAACCCATTTATCTTATTCTATTATTTTTTTTATTAATTTTTCAATTAATATTATCATTTTTGTAACACGTTTAAATTTTTTGAATTATTATTTTTAGATTATTTAAATCATTTTCATATTTATCGTTTCACGCAACACTTAAAATGTTTTTCTTATATTAAAATTTTTTTTTGGCTTGATTTATTGACAAAAAAAATATTTTTGAACTAAAGAGAGCATAATTTTTATATTTCTCTATATATTAAACTGAGGTTACTATATGTTACATGCAAGAATGACTTTAGTCAGTGGTTAGTGTACCACACGAATCCGAGTTTTACTGAAAAATAATATATTATTAAAAATATTATTATGTAATATAATAAGTTATAACATATCTATTAACATATTGGTTATGAATAGGAGAAAATAATCTATGTGATTAAGTGATTGAGTTCATTTGTTACTAACTAATTAAAAATGAGTAGAAGAACCAATTGAATATAAAGGGAATGTTTTTATGAAAACTACTTTTTTCTCACCAAATAATTTTATCCTAAAACATTAAATTTTTTACTACTGGTGGATGATATTAATTAAATATAAATTTGAAATTTTAAATAAAATATTTTTTACATTCATCTAATATATTTTACAGTCATAATATTTGAACAAACCATATATTACACATAAAAACCTATATTTTTATAAAAATAGTTTACTACCATTTAGTGGAAAATATATTTTAAATCTAAATTTTGGAGATTTTATAAAATTTTTATGTAAAAATAAACTATATTCTTAAAATATAATCATAAAAATTCGTTTTGGGTTAATTTTTTGTATTTTTCTATGAAGTTTCATTTTTTGATTAATACTGAAAAATACTGAATATTAATTCAAAACTACTTTATCATATAATTTATTTATAAGGATAAATTATATTTATAATTTTTTAATTATATTTATATAAATTATACATCAATAAATTATATTTTTCTCATTAGTAGATATTTAACTTTGAAATTATATATAATAACTTATAAAACATTTTTACATTTTTACTTTCAAAACATGCATTGTCATCCCGTTAACAGAATTATTGTTCAATTAATTTCCACCACTTCTGTTATTGGAATAAGAAAAATATATTCCATATTTTGAATCAAAAAATTTATAATTTCTAATATGATCAAATTATTTTTTTCCAAAAATATTTTAGAACGTAATTAAAATTAATTACAATGATTAAGAGGAAAATTTGCTAAACTTGGGACTAAACCTTAATCTTAAGTGCCACATGGACAAAGAAACCTATAAAAACTACCTTTAAGGTTCCAATTTGGACCCTATCCTCTCATGTATCTAGTGTTTTCAATTATTGGAACCATATTACATGGTATAAACTTGGGTGGAATTCCCTTTTCCAAAATTTAGAAGAATGTCACTCCTCTTTGATAATAAAAAGGAACTCACCACTCCCCCTTATTTAGGCCTCTCGGGACCTTTTTATAAGCAAAAATATGGAAAACAATGAGCTCTAAAAATACCTCTCTTAATGTTATAATCCTCTGTTTGGGTAGAAATTTATCTAAGGAATCCCTTTGGTGCAAACCAAATGTATTTACCCAAGGATAATGTCACATCCTCATTAAGATCTTTTATTTTATTTTCATTCTACACCCCCTCATTTTTTTTATTAAATGTTTATATAATAAAATAAATATAATAAAAATACTAATATATTGTTATTATAAGGATGTGACACACAATTACATCAAATGGGTAACAAACTTATCATTACTTTTCTCATTAAACTACCACCTCACTAAACGTTGTGGTTTGGTTTCCTTTACCACATATCACGATAGTTCATTTTGATGGAAAATATGATTCTATATTAAATATATGATATTTATGATGTAATAATTCTTCTATAATTATTAAATAAATATACCTCCATGATTTCCATTTTTTGCAAATACAATAACTTCATTTGTGGTCTTGTGGACTACCACCTCCTCAAAGCGTTGTGATTCATTCACATCTTACATATAACGTATTAATGATGGATTTAGTGAAATTATATAATATATATGAAAGAATAATTATAATTTAATTAATATATATATATATATATATTTCATTTTCTTTTGTTCTTTCTATATGATAATAAAAGAGAAAGAATGTTTATGTGTACGTACGACCTACCATCTCCAGGAATGGTGTATCCCATTTGATATATATATATTTTTATAAATAATTGTAAACATTTATATTCTAAATATATATGATATTTATATCATGTTTTAAATTATATAAATCAGTATATCATGATCTTAGTAAGATGATCTACAGTATCATATTCAAAACGTATACAAAAAACTAAATGGATATTATTCAAAATGTAACATTAACGTGGAATTATTAGTAAATGTGTAATATTAAGTCATAATCAAATAATATATCATATTAAGTAAAATAATATGATATTTTTTAGATTTATAATAAGAATATATTTATTATATAGTGTGTTTGAATGTGTATAAATAAATTCAAGATTTAATGTAAGGGGATTTTATCTCACTTTTTATTTTTGCGAGATACAATCCTTATCACCACTCTCTTATATTTTCTGAGGTATATACTGAAATATTACATATTTTATCACTAGTTTAAATTTTTAAATTATATTAAAATCATTAAATTATTTAATTCTCTCTTGGGGAACATAGTTCTAGAGTTATTAAAGTAGAATGGGTTTTCTCGTCTCACTTTTATTTTCATAAGATACAATACATTTTCACAACATATTTCATGTATATGAAATGTTTACTACTTTTTTATTTATTATATGATTTATATTATTATATTTATTTTTATTTACATAACCTTTTAATAATATTTATTTCATATTGTTTATGTTTCAAAATATATCAAATCATTAAAGTAGTTTTGTCTCAATTTTCATTCTTTGAGAGACATTCCATGAATATTAAAAAACAATTTTTTCATAAAAATCAAATTTTTAAAAAACTGATATTTTAAGATAATTTTAAAAGAGAATTTATTTTAAAAATGTTATATGGTTTTAAAATAATCTGTTATATGTTTTCAAATTGATTTTAAATAAATGGTTTTCACAACATTTTCAACATTACATTATAATTTTTCTATGTGTTTTCAATGAAATGGATATAAAATTCTTTTTAGGAATTCCTTATAATTTTTCAATGTGTTTTCAGTGAAATGGTTTTCAAAATGTTTTCAGGCATTCATTATATATTTATAATGATTTACCAAAAATGGTTTTAAAACATTTTTACCTTTCTTTATAAGTTTTAAAATGTATTATGAGATAAATGTTTTTCAAAACATTTCAATATTTATTTATATGTTTTCAATATTTTATTAAAGGAAAACTGTATTAAAAAGGTTTTATGTATTTAAAATACTATTTTGGTGATGAAATGACATTTTCCTCATGATTTTTTTCTAAATGATATTTTAAAATTATTTTTCATCTAAGTTGACATACATTTTTTTTATGAATTATTGGGGATATGATCCAAGAATACCATTCATATACTTTATTGAAGGTTTTATATTTTTATGGGTTTGACCTGACTCAATCATAACTTGGTACACAATAATGGGACTTGCTACACACCTGATTTGATATTCCTTGGTGATATGATTTGGGAATTCACAAACTCTTCAGGAACCATCATGATAAATTTAAAAAATATTAATCTATGAATAACCATGGATAAATCTCAGGTTTTATATATTTAATAATTTGTAATAATTTATAAATCTTATATTTTTTTTCATGATTATGTGCTTCCTCACTATGATAGTTGTTTCTTACTTTATACTTTTTTTGTTTAAGTCAATGGAGGGAACTCTATGGAACTAGTTTAATGATGAATGTGATGGAACAAAATTTTATGAGTAGTAAAATATGATGATCACTAGAGTGAAGAAAATTGTAAATATGCCAAATCAGTTTTCATTGAAAATTATTAATAACATGCACCTTAACTAATTCTTGTGCTCAATAAACAAGATAAGTAATGAATTTTATGAGAGTTTGGGTAATGGAGAACCTGGATGAAAAACAATCCATTTTACAAGGTTTTGAAATTGTGGGAAGAAGCACCCAAGTGGATGTCTAAGAGAAACAAAAAAATTACTATGGGAAATAAGGTCAAAAAGAATGTAGATGAGAATGAAATATGAAGAGTTCTATTAATTCAGTGGATGAGATTATTATCCTCCCTAATACATCATAAAATTTTAAATTCTTTCTGTGTGGAATGAATTTTCATTATGAAAATCGATGTCCAATGTGGAAGGCATGTGAAGAGAGCCATCATATTGGTATAAGTAATGGTTTTTATATTGATAATGAAGAGATAGTGAATGAAATATAGATGGTATTTGATATTATAATTGTAATGTAATAATAATGATTAAATTGTGTTTGATAAATGTTGAGACATGACTGATATTTCATATATTAAAAATGTGTTATTATAGAATAGGACAAATAATCTTAGTTAGTTATTTGAGAAGAAAGTGGGATGAATGATGTATCTATGTTTTGGAATTACAAGATATTGAATCATGAATTATATAAGTATGTTTAGTATATTATTTTAGTTATGGATTGAAAAGATATGTTGAATGGGGATGAATACATAGAAAAATGATTTAATTGAATAGTGATATATTGAATTAGTGGAGGGTAACTACTAATGTGGCCCTGACATTTAGAAAATTTTGGTTATCTTGTATAATGTGATTATTGTTTTCCATAAACTAAATTGGATAGTGCTGATTAAATTTGAAATATATATTTATTTTTTAAAGAAATTGTATATGTAATTAGTGAAGAAATTTCAAAATTATTGGATTTATGGAATATATTCGGTAATCTTCAGAATAAGGAAGCATGCACGTTTTCCAAAAGGATTTATGGTAATTCATGTTATTGTTATATTTTAATAGAACATACGATGGTGGTATTTAAATTATTGTAATATTAAAACCAATAGAACCATTTTGATATATTGTTGATCAATGTTAAGATTATTTCATGATCTTCTTTATGATTTTTTTATTTTAATCATTAGAAAGGGTAATAAGATTAACCATTTATGGAAGGTTAATGTTAAACTTTATATGAACTTTTAGATATTAAAGTATTATCTCACAATAGGAGTATTTATGAATATTGGATAACATGTAATAATTTTTTTATGGTAACTAATGACAGATGTGATGGATTATAATTGATCTCATTCTCTGCTAGTGCTTCATGAATGAAATATTCACCATTATTTTTTTTTAAGAAAGTGGTGAGGTGGAAATTAATCTACGCCCAAAAAAATGTGAGATTTTTCTAAATCATGTTACTATATATTCTCATTAAAATTCTTTAACTCTATTCCAAGGGACTTAAAACCAAAAAAAAAGTTACCCTTGTACCTTATTTTTTGATGAATCAAATGGGCCCTTAGATCATTGTAGATTTATTGCAAGGAGATTTTTAAATTTCTCCCGGCCATCTTATCTATCACTCTACCTAAAAACATTATAATTATATTTTTCTTATATGTCAGTGATTTCATATACCCCCTATGTTCTCCTATGTCTACAATGACTTATGAGTTACTCTGGGCGAACATTATGGTCTGACATTAACTTTTTTAAATGGGTTTTTACTATTCATTTTTACTATGGGGGTTTCTACAGAAGGAACATTAAAGTATTAAACCTTTGATAAACCATAATAATTACGAGGGTGAAATTAATTTTTAAGGGGGGAAATTTAATAACCTTATATTTTTTTAATTAATTTTGAAAATTGATTTAATATTTTTAAAATTTAACATTTCATCAAACACTAAAAATGGTTTTCCTATATTAAAGCACCATGTTTGCCTTATGTTGTATGAAAAACCAAGTTAATCATTATCTACACGCAGAACTTTTTTTTTTGATTTCTCTATACAAAATACTGAGGTCATCTTAGGTTATATGTAATATTTACATTCCTTGATGTCTTGTATAACATGCAAGGTCGAGTTTTACCGAAAAATAATATATTATTAGAAATATTATTGTTTAACATAATAAGATATAACCTAACCATTGTGTTTGAGGTTATAAATAGTATAACCTAATTTATGAAAATAAATGATTTAATTCAATGGTTACCAATTAATTAGAAATTAATATATGAACCAGTTGAATATAATGAGAGCATTTTTTAAACTGAATTTATTATCACAAATGGATTTTATCCTAATAAATTAAATTAATTTCTATTTGTAGATGATAGTAATGAAATATAAATTTTATATATTCAATATAATATTTTTTAAATTCATATAATATATATGACAGACATAAGATAGGAACAAACCTGATATTTCACATAAAAACCTATATTTTTATAAAAGTAGTTTTATCTCCTTTTAATAGAGAAAGTGTTTTAATTATAAATTTTAGTACTTTTATAATTTTTATATGTCAAAATAAACTTCATTGTTTATATAGAAACATAAAAAATAGGTTAAGGTGGTCTATTTTTATTTTTCTTTGATGTTTAATTTTTCTTATGAATAGGGAAAAATACTAAATTTTAATACAAAACTGCTTTTCTGTGTAATTTATTTATAACGATAAGTTATATTTATAATTTAATTTAAAGTATAATTATATCAATTATAAAATAATTAATCCAGTTTTTGTCATTGGGATTAATTTCACTTTTAAATTAGATATAAAAACACAACAATCTTTTGAACATTATTATTTTAAAACCTTATATTCTCAACCCATCTACCAGATTAATTCTATATTAATTTCTACCACTTATGTTGTTGGAATTCAGAAAACTTTATTCCCTATTTGGAATCATCATAATTTATAATTTATAATATGTTCAACATGGTTTTTACTAAAAATATTTTTGAATGTAATTAAAATTAATTACAACGATTAAGAAAAAAATTACATTAACAAGGGACTAAACATTAAACATTAGATCCAAATGACCTACAAAAATGTCAAAAATCAGTTTTTTTTCATATTTAGACCCTATAATCCTATTTATGAAATTTATTATATTATTTTATCCACTTTACATGGGGAAAACATGGGTGGAAATCCTTTTTCCAAAATTTAGAAGAATTTATCTCTTCCTCCACTATAAAAAAGAAATCAATAATTCACCTTAATCACACATATGAATCCCTTTTACTAGAAAACCTGCTACAAAAAAAATCCATCAAAATCCCTCACTTCATCATAGAATTTTCAATTGGGAATAAATATATGAAAGGAGTCCTTTTGGTGAAAACAAGAACGACTAACCCAAAGAAGAGGTAACATCCTTCCTCTATATATTTTGATTTATTTTTAATATACAACCCATAAAATACTTTTATTACATGATTATAAAAAAACCAAATTATCTTGAATATACATATATATTTTTATTCTATGTTTTTACCTAATCATTGTCACACTTCCATCTAATGGATAACAAACTTTTTGTTGATGTGTACGGTTAACTACCATCCCACAAAATGATGTTGTTTTTTTTCCATTATCACATATCATGGTTTTGAATTATGATGGAAACTATGATTTTATATAATATATATGATATTAATGATGTATTTATGCTTATTTAATTAACATATAAACACATGCCTTAATTATTTCCATTTCTTGTTAATGGGATAACTTTGTTTGTGGACATGTGCACTACCGTCTTGTCAAAGTGATGTGATTCATTCACACCTTACATATAATGTATTAAGAATGGTTTTAGTTAATGTATGTAGTATATATGATATAATAATTCTTCTAGAATTATAATACCTATATATACATATATTTCATTTACTTTCGTTCTTTCAATGAGATAATGAAAGGGAAACAATGTTCATACATACATACGATATATTGTCTCCATGAATGGTGTATTCCATTTCATACATTTGTCTTTTATATATTATTTTAAATATTTATATAATGAATATATATTATATTTAATCATTATTTAAATATTTTTAAATACAAAAATTATGATCTAAGTAAGAGGATCATGAATAATAGTCAAAACTTATACAAAAAACAAAGCATATATTACTAGAAATATAACAATATCATGGAATAGTTAATAAATGGGTAATATAAGGTAATAATAAAATCATATATGGTATTATGTATTAGAATATTGTTATTTGGTTGATTTATAATAAACTTATATTTCCTATAATCTTGGTTTTAACATGTATAATGAAGTTCATGAATTAAAGTAAGGGGATTTCATCTCACTTTTTATTTCTCTGAGATACATACCATATTCACCACATTATTATTTATTGTGGTGTATATACTACAATATGAAATGTTATATAATTATATTCCATTCTAAAATTAAATTAAAATATTTAAATGATGTTATTCTCTTTTGGGTATCCTGATTTTAATGTTACTCAAGTAGTATGGGTTTTCTTATCTCACATTTATTTTCCATGAGAAATTTTCCATGTTCAACCCCTATTTCTAATACGTGGTGTGTTTATAGCCCATGAATGTATTCTAGGATTATTATATTAAAATTTATTTGTATTTAAATTCCCTTTTTATGATCATTTTTTCTTGGGTTTTATGTTTTAAATTTTACCAAATCTTTAAAGTTGTTTTGTCTTGATTTTCCTTCTATGAGACATAGGCCGTGAATTTTAAAAAAGCATGGTTTAAAAAAATCAACTTTTTTAAATATTGTCTTTTAACCTAATTTTCAAAGAATACATATTTCAAAAATGTGTTATGATTTTCATAAAATTATTTATATGTTTTAAAATTATTTTCAAATAAATGGTTTTCCAAATGTTTTCATGCTTTATTTATAAGTTTTCACAGTGTTTTCAAAGAAATGGGTTTTAAAATTTTTTTGATCTTTCTTAATATGTTTTAAAAATGGTTTAAATTAATTTTTTTTCAAAATAATTTCAATTTTTTTTAAATTTTTCATATTTTTTCATATAAATAGATTTTAAAACTTTTTCATGCTTTATTTATAATATTCCAATGTGTTTTCAAAGAGATGGTTTAAAAAAATCATCATTTCTTTATAATTTTTCAATTATATTTTCTATGATTTATTTCATAAGGTTATATTATTCAACAATAATTTTTAAAATAATAAAGGTTATTTTATTTAAGAATTACTTTAAAATTATATTTGAAAATTATTTTACATATTAGATGACATAAATTATGCTTTTCTTGGGATACAATCCAAGAAAACCATTAATATTCTTTCTCGAAGGGTTTATTTTTTTATCGATATATGTTTATGACACCCATTTTTCCACCACGGGTTATATGATCTTGAAACCTACTTCTTTTCATGGGTTCTGATATGATTAAATGTTTATGAGACCTCTTTTTTCCATAGGTAATGATATGATGAAATTTTTATGATACCAATTTTATTTCTATTATTATGACATGATGTTTATGGAACCTAAATTTTTTTATGGGTGATGATATGATTCATGTTTTATCATCTTTTGAATCATGTATGAATTATTTTATTATGTTATGGATGTGACCTATATCTCCCTCCAATTAATAAGATAATGATAAATATTTGATGGGATAATGATGATATTATAGTGGATGGGATTAATCCAATATAGGAAGATGGGGAAATATAATCCAATATGGGAATATGGGTAAACCTAACCACTGTCTAAATATGGGGAAACCTAATCCACAATTGGAAGAGGGGGAAACCAAATCCACTATGGGAAGATGGGGAAACTAGATCCCTTATAATGAATGGACTCTTAAAGAGGATGGTGTTGTATCCTTCCCATTAGGTGTAGTCCCCAGGAAGTTTCACGATAATTTCTAGAAGTGTATATCGACTTATAGGGAATGATGTTACATGTTTATGTGTTTTCCACCTCCAATGGACCTAAGGCCTTTATTGTTTTATTGATTATGATAATCCACCTTTCTAGGGGTAAGGTGGAACCCTTACAAAGCCCACAGGCATAAGTATTACATGTCCTATAGGCCTTAAAGTAGTTCATTTCCCGTATTCTTCAAACATTAAATACAACCTATACTAGCTACTTGGAACTTCTCCTCTTTTAGAACTTGCTCCTTGTAGGTTTTCTAGTTTGTATCTACACTTAAGGTGGCCCGAAGGCCTTGAGGTGGCCCAATGACCTTACTGACCTGAAGGCATGGGTGGACCGAAGGCCTTACAGGACTCAAGGACCAAATCGGTGACCCGATAGCCCAAATGGGCGAAAATTCGTGGCTACTGTATTTGATCCCTGGTCACTTGGATGCACTTATAGAGTCCTTACCAACTGGGCTAAGGCTCATGTGCTTACGTGTTTCCATAATTCCATTTCCTGCTCTAATTTTATGCTTTCATGGATTATGCTCATGATTCCCTTTTTATTCATGCCTTATAAACTGCTAATATTTATACCATGACTCATGTTGATGATCTTTGATATTCAAGGTATGGACATCTAATGTTATGATCTTGTTCTCATACCATTATGGTCCCAATTATGATTATATATATCCCTTGTTTTCCATTACTGACCATCAGATATCACCTCTAAATATGTTTCACTCCCTAGGTTATGAATATATATTTTATTTATGATATAAATAAGAGAGTTGATGGTCTTGTAGAACCTAGTAGAAGATGACGTATCTCGCTCATGTACTAGAATTTGAATTTCCATGTTTATAAAACAACTAAACTTATACAATAATTGGGTATCGGTTTGTGTATTTTTTTAAGTATTCCAAAAAATGATTTAATTCCTATTTATATTGAGGCTGGGTTGTTATATGTTTATTCTCTTTGGTACTTTAAATTTTAAGAAATTAGTTTTATAATATCCAACATCATTTCTCTCTTTGGTTGAAAATCATTTTTCATCTAAATCCTTGTTTTCTAAATATGTTTTCAAAAATGATTTTAACATTCTCCAAATTATTTATTAAAGTCATTTTTAAAAATGTTTTATGTTTTACAAAAATTTTTGTAATGAATCTTCATCTCATTTTCTAAAAAATTAATGTTTGTATTTTACTAAAAATGCCTAAAATAACAATATTTTATCATGTATGACATGTATGAAATTTCATATATTCATGACCACTAAATGTTTTGAATCTTCATTTATAGGAATAAATGTTTATTTTCAAATAAATGTACATCCAAAATATTTTTGTGAAATTTTAATTTTATAAGAAATATTTTCAAAGCGAAAAGTTTATTTTCCTTGAGAATGTTTTTAATGAAATTTTTATTATATTTATATTTATCAATGACATAAAAACTTTACTGTAATTATGATAAAATTGGGATGTGTTGTATTGATATTATCCGTATTATTTATCGGGATATTTTTCAATCTGTTTGACCAAGGAAAGTATTTACATTCTATTTCTTGATTAAAAATTTTAATCATTAACTTTCCCATGAAATATTCACTTTGTTATCTTCATTGGAAATTACATTTTCCCTCAATATCAATATTAATTATGATGAAAATACTAATTACATAAACACTAAATCATTTATACATACGGTATTTATTTTGAATGTTATATGATTGACTGGGGAAATTATTGTTAATTTTTATTCATCACTCGATAGGAAAATTTGTTAATGAGGAATATTATTCATATATTAAATCAATTATGTGATATATTAGGAATGAATTGGACATGAAGATATATGTGGGGAAAAGTTGTACATATCCCATAGATACATCAGTAGTCTAATGAGATTAATCGTTTGGCTATCCTTAGATAAATGGGTTCCCAGTCTGTACCTACCAACCAATTTTAAATAATCATATAAATGGTTTGACAAAATTATTATCAATATATCTGATATCATGATGTCAAATAATTAATCATTTTATTTAGTAAGAATTTATTTATTATTATCCATGAAGTTTTAATAATGATATTATCTATAGTTTCAATTCATTCTTAGTTTATTCATTAAATTTCATGTGTTTTCATTTATTTTCCTTTCCATATTTATTATACCTTATATCATAAAAATAGTCAAGGTATTTATTAAATTCCAGGTCTATTTAGTTATTTAACTTTACATATTGATTATTCTGATTGATTCACGATAGATTCCATTGTACTTAACCATTATTGTGAATTTGATCTCACCCCTATTGTATTTCGATTTTCAAAAATCAAGGAAGTTTACTATTAATGATATTCAAGGATATGCTAGAGGGAATAATGATATTACCAGAAAAAAATTATTTTCTAAATTTTTGTATTTAAATATAATATGGGAATCTTGTCTATATCTATTTTATTAATACTAATAAACTGAAAATTATTTTTTTTATTGAAGAAACACTTTTAAGGAAAAAGTGAGAAACCGTAAGTTCCAACAAACAACAAATATAGCCCAACAGGAAAAACCAGAACTAACCTGTTCCAAGTAAAAGAAGTAACTGCTAGATCCAAATAAGAACCGCTCGGCGATCCCATGAAAGCATGGTCCCTCCCGATGGCAAGCCATCCCTCTGATCCAACCACATCCCAAATGGCCTTCCGAGGGAGAAGCAGCGTGCTCTAACCTGCCAAAGCTGATCTGGCCCTCCACTATTTCCACCCACAACATGGATAATAACTCAAAAAAACATTAGTTAAGGAATAAATAAACAGAATCATTGAAAACCAATTGAATTTTACCGGAATCCATATCCCTAAACAGTTTCTAGGATAAATTTGAAACATTTAGGAATGGATCCACCCTTATCCGATCCCCAAAAGCAGAGGTCAGGTGGTTCTAGATCTGCATGTACTCCTCAATTCTGAGCAACCCCCTGTTGAATCCTCCAACCAGAATCGTGTCCTGTTTTTCTATCCACACATATTGTTCTTCATTAAGGTCCACTTCAAGGCTTCAACCCATCATTTTGGACGCATCCTCCTCCTATGCATTGAGAAACAACACCTGCTCTGCCATTACATCATCTGAACTTAGAACGATGTCTGAGGGAGTTCCAGGCTGTTCACAAGATTTTATTGGACACCTGACCTTCTTGCCCATCTCCTCCATTGTCAGTTTCCTTGCTGACCGAGTCCTCAGAGGGGGGGGGGGGTCAATGAGGAATAATCCTTTCTAGACCTCCTTCTCCTCTTACTCTTATTGTTCCTTGGACCGGACTTCTCATCAGAAAACCTCCTACTGACCTCGTCAAATTCTGACTCCCCTCCACCGAGAACACACTCTGGGATAACAGGCCCCATGTTCTATCCTCCTAGAGTGAGTTCATCAAAACTCCTCCTGTTGATCTTACCTTCCTCAGCCAAGTCAGATGGTTCCACTCTCGGATCCTCTTCATTCAGACCTTCAAACCTGTTGCTCAAGATGACAGGGGGCTGGTTAAAAGAAACCACCCCTAGCAACATTCCAGAGCCCGAGTCCCCTGGTTGAAGGTCGCCTAAGGAGGAAGAAGACTTCCCATCCTCCTCCCCTGCATATTCCTTATTCTCCTCCCCCTTTAGTGATAGGGCCTAGTTTGAGGAGCATGGTTCATCACTTACCAAAGCAGCGCTAATCGGGAGGACCTACTCCGTATCATCTGAGTTTGTTGAAAGGTCAAGACTACGTCCCATGAATTGGTGTCCACCACTGTTAGAATTATCTTGAGTTTTTAAGGAGAGATCCATTGCCTCCCTACCAACATTAGACTCAAATAAATTATCCCTGAGGTTATCCTTCAGCCTACTATAAACGCTAAAGACCGAGGGGTTGTCACCCTGTTTTGCAGCCGGAGCAGTGTGTCCATCAACACTAGGCCCATTTCCTAATGGTTCGTTATCCCCTTTCGCCAAACCTCCAGCCTTCACAGCATCAAATTTCCGTATACCATTGCGCTGGCAGCAAGCCACTGCGTGGACCAGTTTATGACAAGCTGAACAATAATCCATCCAATGATCATAGATCACGGGCTGCTTGCATTGAACCTCCTTAGCAGCTTCAATCCAGATTGTCTCCACCGGCGCTCTAGAGGTGTCGACCTCCACGCACATTCATGGATTAATTGGGTGGCTGACCGTGGCTGTGCGGGAATCAACACACAGAAAGAACCCAAACATGTTCCCCAACACACGCATAATCGCAGGATTTTGGAATGAAAGTGGAAGCATGGGAAAACTAACCCAGACTGGAATGAGAGGGGAGTCCCGATTCATATGAAAATCGTATGACCATCTACATAAATGAAATTAATACCTTCCACACTTCCTGGGAGCAAACGAAAGTGCACGAACCATGTCCTCTGATGAAGAGCAACGAACCATCAAACTCCGCTTATCCAGTAAACCAACAACCGGTTGCAACTGAAGTCTCCAAGATTTGGCAACGAACCTGTTGAAGTCGTCCACCGAAGGTCGAAGCTTCCTAAATCGTGCAATCAAGGTTAAATCGAGGATATTCTCAGCATCCGAAATCTCCCGACCCGAAAGAGGGACCACGGGGTCACCGTTCTGTAATCCATGAAACTTCTGGCCAATCTGAATCTTAGGGAACAAAGGATACAAATCAGGGTCAGAGAAACGGGTGAAACAGTTCCGCCTCGGGAACAACTTCTCATCCACCCCCCTCCTGCTTGCAACGGAGGGGGAGAACCGCTGACCCCATTTAGGTTTAGGCGGCCATCAGCTCAAGCTTCGCCGATGGAGCTCCAGTAAAAAAACCACATATTAAAATTAATAAACAATTCGGTCTATTGCAAAACAATTCCTTGTATCATATGTCAATGTAATCAATATGTACCAACTCCATGTTTTTTGGGTTGGGGTTGTTACACCTTCAATTTTATATAACCCTTAATAAATATCTCATATCACAAATATTATGTTCCTTTTCTCTAGTATATGAAAAATAATACATTAAATGAGTTTCGAAGATGTTGAACTTTCTATTTTTTATGTCTAATATTTTATTCTTAATGTAAATTGGGTTCAATGTTTATATATTTTTCTATGAGATTGTTAAACTGATCATTCCATCAAGGATAGATCCCTTTTATCAATGAAAATATAATATTGTAACCACCAGTTAATGGTTGCTAGATTTAAGGTTATTAATGTTGTTATTACAACATGTTTAGTAGAAACCATTAAAACTAGATTTCAGAAAAAATAGGTTAGGGAACCAGACCCTACAACTGACATTGAAGATAATTATCAGTATATGATGACATCCTAATGTTTTTTTAAGGTATAGATTTTGTGATTTTCCTAGAAATACTTCTCAATCTGGATACTACAAGTGGATTTGGTTTTAGCATAGATGCATCTAAAGGTAATAACCCTAAAAGGAGTTGTTCGAGTATATTTCGACCATCATTCTGGTGTATAGTGATTGGGACCTTTCTTAACACCTAGTTTGATACTACTAGGTTATATTATTAAGTTAATACACAATTTCATTGAAAACCATTATGAAATATTTGAAAATATTATTATTATTTAAATATATCACCATAGAAACCAAGTTTATTATTATGATATTAACAATGAATAATTTTTTAACTAATTTTATGGGTTACACCATATTTAGAATAATTTATTAGGATTTAGATCTATTTATATTATGAACTAATTCATTATATTCCATAGTTTAGAAATGCTGCCTAGAACAATTACTGGTATCAGTACTCGTGGCCAAGGTAGAAATTTATATGTTGATTAATATAATACAACTAGTGTTGGTGACGAGCATATCATGGACATATTTGTGATGTTGACCAAGTTTATTAATTATATCTTTGCACGTATTGAGTAACATGATTTTCCATGGAATGATACTCATATAATATATCATTTAATCTGACATCATGCACATATTTTAGTTCAACTATTAATCTATTGGATATTTAGAAATAGATTATGTCCCTTGAAAGTATATATTTGACCATGGCGTGTGTTTAAAAGGAAAAGTTGTACTTACAAAATATTCTCTCAGAGGAAATATTGATCAATGATGGTTATTGATCCAAAATATTAGGGGTGAATAATAAATATAACATAAATATTAGAGATATTTTAAAGTAACATTATTTGGAAAATATTTCAACCCGAGATAAAACCAAAATGAATAGAAATTTCCTTATGTTAAAGAAAAAGAAGAAGCAATTGTTGGGGAGTATGAGGCTGCCTTTAAAATAAAATCCATTTATGAAACAGATTATACACATGATATAAACCTCAATATATAATATTTTTTATGGTCTTAAGTCAAGCCTTGAAAGGGTGTTAGTTCCAAGATCTATTTCATAATATGATAAAATAGAATTAAATTCCATTAAATGGAGAATTAATATTCTATATTCAATATTATATACATTCAAGAAAAATAATCAGAATAAGAGGTCATTTTAACACCATGAAAAAGGGAATACATTAAATAAGAAGAAGAAAATGAATCAATTTCCATCTTGAAAAAAATGTGGAATGAAATATTATATAAATTGATTGAATGGAACCCGAGTTTATTACAAGTGTGGAGATAAGGTAATTATGTCCCATTAATGTTAGGTAAATAAAGATATCATTTTTATCATGTGTTTTAACTGTAATGAAATGGGGAAATAATCAAACAAATTCCCCAAGAATCAGGGGAAAATACCATAGAAGAGGCTAAGGGGATAAGGACAAGAATGTGTGATCAGTATAGTTGATGTAAATGTTCCTAAATATGTGGTGTCATGTACATTAATCATACCATAAAATTTAGTAAATATTTTATTTCACCAAGGATCCCTAAACACTTTTATAACTTCTATGTTTTCCACAAAAATAATATATTTCCGTATCACCTTAATAAAAGAGTTTCTAACCAAAACTCCTAGTAGAATTATAACTACTACTAGGATGTGTTACTAAATTTCCATTATAAAAGATAAAATATCTATATTAACTAAATTTAGTATTATACATATAGATGAAATTGATATAATCCACAGTATTCAATGTCTTTAAAAATATGATGAAAAACGTTATTACAAAGATATGGAAATTATGATTCACAATGAACATGTGGATTTTATTATGTTTATAGCATAGAATTAATCATCTAACTCATGTAAATATCCCCATTGCATAGATCATCTATATTAGATTCCAAAGAAATACAAGAAAGAAAAATCTATGGATAGAAAAGTTAATATTAAAATATTTGATCCACCTATTTTGTAGGAATGAATTGATGTATTTCCTAATGAGTTTCATGGATATCAACTAGAGTGTGAATTTGAGTTTTCCATGGATTTAATCTCTTATGCAATCCCAATATTTAAGACAACCTATAGAAAGGATATTATGAAAAAATATTGGAATTCAAGATTAAACTAGAGGAAGTGTATAGTGAGGGACTTATAAGACCTAGTGTTTCACCATAGGGATTCCTAGTTTATTTCATTAAGAAGAAAGATATATCTATAAGGTTTTTGATTGATTATATAGAAATCGATGCTATTAAAATAATGAACAAGTATCTTATTCCTCATATTGATGAATTTTTTAGTCAACTTATTGGAACTCAATTTATTTCAAAGGTTGACCTTAATTATGGTAATAATCAACTATGATTAATGAAGGAATATATTCCAAATACAACATTTTGAATATGGTATGGACATTATTATTTTACAATAATTCCATTTGAAATGACTAATGAACCCTCCATTTTTATGTATCTAATGAAAATAGTATTTGAGGAAAAAATGGATATTTATTGTTTTACATATTAATGTTATCATGGTGCATTATAAAAGCAATGAAGAATATTAAAAGGATTTATAAATTATTCTTGAGACTCTTAATGTAAAAGATATACTTAGTAAATTTCCCATGTTATAATTATGGCTTCTGAATATTTCTTTTAATGGACATATTGTCCCTATTTGTTGAATATCAGTTGATCCCATGATGAAAAATGATGGAAAATATTGTCTTAAAACCTTGAAAATTATAGAGGTATGTAGTTTCATTGGTTTTATAGGTTACTATTTGAGATTTGTTTTGCAAAAAAATAATTATTTGATAAACCATTAACCAAGATTACACATAAAGGGGTTATGTTCATATGGAAAAAAGAATGTCAAGACTATTTTGAAAAATTAGAGGGGATATTTTTAAATTCCATATTTTTAAATCAATGATTAGGAAATGATGGATTTATGATATATAGTGATGAATAAAATAAGGGGATCAGTTGTGTCCTTCTAAATAATGATAATGTTATTGCCTATGCATCAAGGTAGTTAAAGACTCATGAAAAAATCTATCTCACACAAGATTTCATGTTGGATATATTAATACATTCTTTTAATATTTGGAGAAATTATATCTATGGTGAATGATGTGGGATATACATAGATCGTAAGAGTCTGAAATATATATTTTCACATAATGGGAAAAACATGAGTCAAAGATGACGGCACTAGCTACTCATGGGTTATTATAGATTAAGAAACTACCACCCAGTGAAGGAAAATAGGGTAGTGGACTCATTGAGTAGGAAATATCATTGATTCATGACCAAATTGAGGATTGAGTGGAGTCATATGTTCATGGATTTATTAAATATTTTTATAGGATTTATTATTTAAGGGGAAACATACCAGTTTTTTAAATGATTTCAACACCATATTTATTGGAAAAGATAAAATTTATTATCCTTATGATGATAACATTAAAAATAAAATTAAACGATTGAAGAATGGAAATTTGGTGGAATTAATACATAATGATGGTGTTATGAAATTTGGAAACATGTTATAAATTCTATATATACTTGAATTAAAAAGGAAATTATTGGATGATTCTCATATCTTAAATTTCTATAAACACCATGGTATCACTGAGATGTATAGTGATTTCGAGGAACATTTTTTGGGATAATATGCAGTGGGAAATTGCTGATAACGTATCATGATACATGGGATGTCAGCAGGTGAAGGTTGATAGATAGTGATTTCTTTATTTCATGAATGTATTTTACGATGTTTAATATATTAATTTCTATATTTAATTGATTATTATTTCCAATTTTTGAACATTTTAACTCATTAGTTTATGTAAGGATACAAAAGATAATTGAAAAAGGATCATAAATACACTTAGTTACACAAGATTCATTTGCAGCATGGCCCCAGATGTTTGAGGATAATAATAGATAATTTACATGGAAAATAACTAAAGAACTAAGGAATAATGAGTCCACTAGAGTAGGAAACTAAAATTTTAATGTTGGGTAATCATTACACGTCATGAACTGGTGCATGTTGTGAAGGAGATAAACATCATGGAGTAGAGAATATATCCAAAAGTGAGACTAACACGTGTCAGAAAAAATTTGATAGGATTCATGAATCCTCTATATATTCCTATGTGGAAATAGGATGACAATACTATAGAAATTGTTAATGAATTACAAAATACTCTTTTAATGAATGATGTAATATGGATAATTGTTTTTCACCTAGCCAAACCTGACCATTTCAATTTTATGAGAGAAGATTTACCTCTTAAGATGATTGAACGGATATACATTGATGAATATGTAATTACTCATGGTACACCTCAATCAATTTATTACAATCATCATCCATGATTTAAATATAATTTCTATACAACTATTTATAATTTTCATGATATCGAGATTCATTTGAGCACAACATATCATCCTCACATTGATGGACAGTCTGAAATGACTATTCAAAAATTAAAAGAAATGATGAGGTAATTTACACATCACATTCAACTCATATGGGATCATTATTTACCTATGGTATAGTTTTCCAATAATAATACCTTCCATTCATGTATTCAAATATTGTCGTATTATCTATTATATTGATGAAATATCATAATCAAATTTCATCGGAAAAAAATAATGAAAGGAAGCTTCAGGCCCAGAACTTGTTGAGGATACAATAGAGAAGGTAAAGAATATTCAAACTCATATTAATGGATCTTAAAGAATGAAAAATAGTTATTTTGACAAATGGAGGAACAATTTTTAATTTTAACTGACAGATTATGATTTCCTAAATGGAACTACATAGAAGTGTGTTATATGGTTTGGTAAAAACAAAAACTAGTCCTCATGTACATCATACATTTTTAAATTATTGAAGGAATTAGATTAGTGGCATACCATTATGAAATGAAACAAATTATCTCTAAATTACATAATATATCCCATATATTATTGTTAAGGAAGTTCATGATATACCCAACACATGTTATAACAAATGAAGAAAGAGAATAAGAACCAGATCTATCATATTGTGAAGAGCCCAACCACATCATGACACTACAATGAAAGTATCTGTAAGTCAGATAACTGATCTAGTAAAGTTACTTTTGAGAAATAATAAAAAAAGGGAGCAACATGGTAACCTTTGGATGCTATAATGTAGAACGACCCTCATTTATTTCAAAATTTATTTCCCTAAAAATTTTAGGGATGAACATTTTATAGTAGGGAAGAATGTAATACTCGAGCTTCAATTGTATTAAGTGGAAATTATATTTAAATAAAAATGTAATATAATTATCATTTAATTATTTCTTGAAAACAATAATCTAATTTTATAGGATGAATATCAATTTTGAAAATACTAGGTCAAAATAAGCCTAAAATGAGTTTCAAAAATTTTCCGTTCCAAATAAGATCTTATAAATAATTGAAGATTATGTACTTTAATATTATTAATTTATTTATAAAAATATTTTATAATATTTATAATTAATAATGTATATAATATCATTTTGAGATAAATAAATATAATATTATTTGTGGGTAAAAAAGTGATATTCTTCATGAAATAATTTTTTAAGGCATAATGTCTTTCGATTGTAATTAATTAAAATTATATTTAATTGAAAGTTTTTGAAATTAAATTTATAGATTATATATAAAAATATATGAATTTAATTCCATATTTTGATTATTATTAGTTATATTTTTAGAGTAATATAATCTTTTGATTTGGAAATTTATTTCTTGAAAATCCATTTTTTCAACACGTTTTGGGGGATTATTTTTTGATTAAATTCTTAAAATGTTATAAATTTATTTTGAAAAAATGTATTTAAAATTTTTATCATAATAATTAATTTTTTTTAATAAATTCAACTTAATTTTTTGTCATAATAAATTGTAAAAACAGTAAAAATTAATTGTTTAGGTTAAGGTTAAAACGCATTTACCAAGGGTTAACCTAAAATGACATGGGTTAAAATGACCTGGGATCATGATAAAACTGAATTGGTTGGTTTTATTTCAAAATTAACATTATAACCTTATAATATGATCCATTTTATATCCATATTTACACTAAATTGAATTTACATTATTGAAAAATTTGAAAAATTACATGTGTGCCACTCAACTCAATTATAAAAGGGAATATCTTCCACTCGCTCTCTCACACCTATAAATACATTTAGATTATATAAAATATACCACATTAATTCTATAATATTCATATAAATTTTCTGGATCTGTTTCTATTCCTTAAATACCAACACCAGGGTTCTAAAAAGTTAATTCAAATGAGGATTTTCTATGTTAAAGAAAATGTCTTCACCTAGATCATTATTTTTTACTTCTTCTTTTACCAACTTAAATTATGTTATAAAAATTAAAATATTATTAAACTTGTAACATCCCAGGAAAATAATGAATAAAACATTTTCGTATTTATTAATATTTACGAATTAAATTTTAATTCTACTTTAAAGGGGTTGCTATGTTCGATAGCGTACCCGATACGCAACGATGAGTTCCTTTGAAAACTTACGTTGTACACTATTAATATAATAATATTATTTTAAATGGTAGTTAACATGTAGCCATTGTATTGGCGGGAATGGATAGAAATAACTAAAATATGATTATATATGTTTTTTTAAATGTTTTTACTTTTATCTAATAAAATATAAAGGCTTAAAATACGGAAAGAATTCAATTTTAGGCGTATATGCCATAGTTTTCACTAAAGGTTCACTTATCGCCTTTTGATGGCGAACCATCATTAAATATAGTTTTGTTCACTCTTATACATTCTATTGGACCAAATATAAATATTTTTTATAATCAGGACATCAACATTTACTTTGTGTAAATTTTTGGTATTTTTCCGATAAAGTTCATTTTTTTAATGAATAGTGTAAAATGTTGTATTTTAATTCAAAACCACTTTTTAATCTAATTTATTAATATGATTAGATAATCTTTTGAATTTGTTTTTAAGTTCAATTGGAATATATTTTTACCATTTAATCCAATAGTGGTCGTTGGAATTAATTTCACTTTGAAATCAGACTTAAACTAGTGTCAATCTTTTGATACTTATTGTTTCATAAAAACACGCTATTTGTCATGACAACGGGAATTAATTATTAAATTAATTAATGTGACTTATATGTTTTGAATTTTTTAAAATAGACTTAATTTGTGAATTTGGAATATCAAATATAACTTAGGGTGAAATTTTGGTATTTTCTGAAAAACTTCAATTTTTGATGAATTGTGAAACCACTAAGTGGTACTTATAAAAACTGATTTTTCGTTTAAATGAAATTTTACCACTTCTGTGTTTTGAATTTAAAAAATCAGACATACATGGTTTTCATTAATAAGTAAAATGTGGTTCAATGAGATTAAAATATTTTTTTGGTGAATAGTAACTTATTAAGTTTTTAATCGTGATTAGAGGTAATTAGAGTAGTTTAAGGTAAAAATAATGTTTTAATAATATGAGATGAGCTTGACACATGTCTTACCCTTATTGGATGTGTCATGGCCGACCACGAAAAGTCATGGGTCAACTTGGGTACCCCATGGAGCCATATTGGTTGGGAAATGACATAAATAACTTTTTATTTAATGTTAAAGTAAAAATGACACCAACATGAGATGTTTTACTAAAACAATTTTTACATGGGGTTATACAAGTAATAGTTTTGACTATAAATATTCATTATGAAGCTAAAAATATTTCCTACATCATGATATTTTTTTTTTATAATTTTTATACATTAAATAAATTAAATTATTTATGACATCATGATGATGCAGCGATTACCTCATTAATAAAGGATTTAAATAAAATGGAAAGATAATGTAAAATCTATGACCTAAACATGTCCAAAACCTATTGGATGGGTGGACTTAGAAACCTTATCAACTTAGCCTATAAATATATCAACGTGGGACCTTTAAAATCTGAAACACTTTTAAATATAAAGTAACATTTTGTAACTTTACAAGAGTGCCCCTCCTCTCCTCTTATAAAAGGCCCCCACCTCTACCTCCTTACCCACACTCCCAAAGCCTTTGGTTCGGCCAAACCCTGCCCATTTTGTCTCAAAACTTCTATCTATTACTCCTTGAAGCCTCACATTGGGCATAAGTCTTCCCAAGGAAGCCTTTGATCTCAAACCAAAGGGAGTTACCCGATTTTAAGGTAATGTCTTCTTTTGAGTCCTTTTGTTTTATTTTGCTTCTCCAACACCCTAAACTCTTTTTATTATTTTCTTTTGTAACAAATACAGTATCCTCAATATACTATTATGTTTTTATAAGAAGGATTCGAGCTACACATACACACACCTATATCTAATGGTTAAAAACATACTGTTTCCCTGGATGGTGAATTTCTGCCTCCCGAAACGATTATTGTTCAACATTCTTTTAAAACCTTCAAAGGTGGCCATTAAGATGAAAATATATTTATATATGATATATAATATGTTTTTTCCTTAAGCTTCTGTATTTTTCATTTTGGACATACCTTTATGGTTTCCATTATGGGTAAACGCGATATCTTCATTTAAGGAAGTGCGGACTACCGCCCCCTGAAAGTGATTTGATTCGTTAATGCCATATGTGGGACGTATAAAGGATGGATTTAAAGTTATTATATATGATGTTATACTGTAATTATAATATACCTCTATATCATTATTATTTATTTCCATTAAATTATGAGATAGAAATGAAAGTAGCGTTCATGCGTACGTACGACTTACCGTCTCCAAGAGCGGTGCATTTCATTTCATATCCCCAAATGTAATGTACTATTATAGGAACATGTATATAATGGATATATATGATGAATGATACATCTAAATGATGAATATAATTCTGGAATTAAAATATACATACCTCTCATTTATTTTTAATTCCATTAATATGACAAAGAAATGAAAGTAGCGTTCATGCGTACGCACGGCTTACCGTCTCCATGAACGGTGCATTTCATTTCTTACCTGTAAATGATTATGTAATATTATAAAATCATGTACATTCTGGATATATATGATATATATGATATTCAAATCAGGAATGTCATTCTGGATATAAAGAACCTTTTACCACACGAACAATATGTAATTGTAAGAAGTCCAATTTCGACTTAAGAACCAAATATCGACAAAACAAACATTATTAACTTAAATGGTTACATAATGTTTATAACATGGCAATAAGTGATATAAAAGGAATAATGAACTTGGAAAAGTTTCATAAGAAAATAGAAATTAACTCAAGTTTATTATTCAGGACGTTAAAGAATGATCGAGTCAAGTCGGACCCAAGGTAAGAGACTTCGTCTCAATCTCCCTTCATTGGGGCATATTTCATTTTATACACAACTTTCTTTTATACGGTGTATAAACCCCTTTGACATTTACTTTATTACAAAAGTAATCTTTTACTACAAAGCGTTCTACTAAACGACAAAAAGGAATGTTTTTTTAACGTACGCGGTGACAACGACCTTTTCCACCGCCGCGAGTATTATTTGGTCTTTGGCTTCCTCAACAAGCCGTAATGTTTTTAAAATAAAATAAATAACATATACTCTTTTATGTATTTTGGTATTGAAAATGGTTTTGATAAAGGATTCTATTATGTCAATATATTCAAATTATATATTGTGATTGAAATGTGGAAATGTTATCATTCATTTATATTGGTTTTATGTTTTATGATTTTATATTGGTACTTGGACATTTGACGGGTGGTTACGTGATAAACCATATGACGGGTGGTGCCGTGAACACCAAGACGGGTGGTTACGTTATAACCTCTAATGCATTGGGTATGGAAGTCGGTCGTATGGCTATTCCATTAAGTATGTATGGAAGTTGGCCGTATGGCTATTCCATTAAGTGATATGTGTGGAAGTCGACCGTATGGTTATTCCACTTAAGTATGTTTATGTCCCAAGTTACCTTTATATGTTATGTGTTATTTATATGGGTTTTATGGTAATCATTTGGTTACAAAAGGGTATGTAATGATATTTTATTCAGTGAAGAGTTTTTACTGCTTCATGAAGGTGAATGTATTACTTTGATAAAGTATACATGGTTTACGTGATGTTTTAAAAACTAACAGTTTTCATTCTTTGTGTATCCCTTACTGAGCTTTTTATGCTCACCCCAAGTTTTTTTTGAATTTTTTTTCACAGGACTTAATGTGGAATAGGGTCAAGGACGGGATCAGGGGAATGTCATGCTACATAAAACATGAAACTAGACATGTATCTTTTTAAGAATTTTTTTTATTTTATGGAAACATAGTAGAAGTGTCTACTTTGTAATCTTTTGAGATGTAATAGTTATGTCCTAATTCTCTAAAACTCTAAACCTGAAAAGATCCTCAATGTGAATTATTCATTTAATTCAATATTAAGTAAGGATTAAGGCTGGGGCCTTATAGTTGGTATCAGAGGTCAGTTATGACAACTTTAGGAGTTAGAAAATTATTAAATTATAAGTTAATTTATGGTATGATTTAAATGATATAGCATTTAAAGATTACCATGTTGCTTCTCCTAATATATTTTTGTGTTAAGAATGGTTTTTCATAGAGGAAACATAACATCTTTTCTGGGAAGGCATACAGAGGGAAATGACCTTTCAAATTAGTATCCTAAGATGGTCAGAATCAGAATTGAAGAGGTTGATGTAGTGATGGCTCAGTTGAATCCGGTGGTAAATGGTGGTTGTGTTTATTGATGATATTTTGGTGTTTTCTAAAAGTAAACAGGAGCATGAAAGTCATTTAAGGGTTATCTTGAAAACCTTAAAAGAAAAAAAACTATATGGAAAATTCAGCAAGTGTGAGTTTTGGTTGCAACAAATTTCTTTCCTTGGTCACATTGTTTCAAAAGATGGCATAACTGTTGATCCTTTTAAAACAAAAGTTGTTGAATAATGGCCAAGACCCACAAATGTAACCGAGATCCGTAGTTTCCTTGGTTTGGTAGGTTACTACTGATGGTTTGTTGAACAATTTTCATGGTTATCTAGTCCAATGACTAAACTAACTCGGAAGGGTGTTAAGTTTATCTAGACAAAAGAATGTGATGATTGTTTTCTAGAGTTGAAAAGAAGATTGGTGAATGCTCCAGTTTTGGAACTTCCTTCCAGGAATGGTGAGTTTGTTATATAAAGTGACGCTTCGTTAAAAGGACATGGTTGTTTCCTTATGCATAATGATCAGGTAATTGCTTATGCTTCACGTCAGTTGAAAACTCATGATGTAAATTACCCTACACATGATTTGGAATTAGCTGCTGTTGTTTTTTCTTTAAAAATTTGGAGGCATCATTTGTATGGAGTAAAGTGTGAAATATATACTGATCACAAAACTTTAATGTATATATTCACTCAGAAAGAATTGAACATGAGACAAAGGATATGGCTGGAATTAATCAAGGATTATGATTTTACAATTCACTACCATCCGGGAAAAGAAAATAAAGTGGCTGATGCTTTGAATTGAAAAAGTAATGCTTCATTAACCATGCTACGTTTGGAACGAGATCCTTCGGTTTTAGATTTGATGAACTTTGGCATAGAAGTTGTTGGTGCAGGAAGTTCTTCTGTTTTGTTTCAAGTATCAGTGAGATCATCCCTATCAGACAGAATTAAGCAAGCACATAGAGAAGACAGCGAGGTGCAGAAAAAGGAAGAGCTGGTTCAGAAGGGTAAGCTGCCTAAATTCAACATTGATAATGATTTTGTTTTGAGGTTTGGGAAGAGATTATGTGTGCCTTGTGATTCACAGTTGAAGAATGAGTTGTTATGTGAGGCTCATAGTTCCCCATTTTCAATTCATCCTGGCAGTACTAAGATGTACAGAGATCTGCGGGAGTATTACTGGTGGGATGGAATGAAAAGAGATATTGCTGATTTTACTGTGAAGTGTTTGACTTGTCAGCAGGTTAAAGAAGAGCGGAAATTACCAAAAGGGATGCTTCAGCCTCTACCAATTCCAGAGTGGAAATGGGAGAATATATCCATGGACTTTGTTGTGGGATTACCGAAGACATCTCGAGGTAAAAATGCAATCTGGGTTATTGTTGATCGCTTTACTAAATCTACTCATTTCCTTCCTATACGAGATAAGATTTCCCTAGATCAACGTTCCTGTTTGTATCTTAAAGAGATAGTCAGGTTACATGGATTTCCTCTCTCCATTGTATATGACCATGATCTCAGGTTTACTTATAACTTCTGGAAAGGCCTTCAGAAGTTGTTGGGTACTGAATTAAATTTCAGTACATATTTTCATCCTCAATCAGATGGGCAGTTAGAACGAACAATTCAGACCTTGGAGGATATTCTACGAGCTTGTTCGATGGATTATCAGGGAAGTTGGGACCATCATCTTTCTTTGGTTGAGTTTTCATATAATATCAGTTTTCATTCCAGTATACAGATGGCACCATTTGAGGCATTATATGGGAAGCGGTGTCGAACTCCATCATTTTGGGATGAAGTGGGCAAAAGGATGCTGATGGGACCAGAATTGGAAGAAGAGATGGCAGAAAAAGTTCAGTTGATTCAGAAACACATGAGAACAGCTCAAAGCAGGCAGAAGAGTTATGCGGATAACATGAGGAAGGATCTATCTTTCGAGGTAGGTGATCATTTTTTTCTCAAGGTTTCTCCATGGAAAAGTGTGATGACATTTGGTAAGAAAGGAAATATGAGTCTAAGGTTTATTGGACCATATGAAATTCTAGAGAGAGTTGGATCAGCAGCTTACCGAGTGGCTTTACCTCTGAGTCTATCTCAGGTACACAATGTTTTTCATGTTTCGATGTTGAGGAAGTATATGCCAGATTCATCTCATGTTTTGAGCCCAGAGGTAGTTCAATTGGAATAGAATCTCTCTTATGAAGAACAACCAGTCCAGATTCTTGAATGAAGAGAGCAAGTGTTGCGAAATAAGGTAATCCACTAGGTAATGGTTTTGTGGAAGACCCATATTGTTTAAGAGGCAACGTGGGAATCTGAAAATGCTATGAGGGATAAATACCCCCACTTATTTAGATAAGTGAATAAAATTTCAAGGATGAAATTCCCAAAAGGGGGGAAGGATGTAACATCTCAGGTAAATAATGAATAAAACATTTTCGTATTTATTAATATTTATGAATTAAATATTAATTTTACTTTAAAGGGGTTGTTATGTTTGATAGCGTACCCGATACGCAACGACGAGTTCCTTTGAAAACATACGTTGCACACTAGTAATATAATAATATTATTTTAAATGGTAGTTAACATGTAGCCGTTGTATTGGTGGGAATGGATATAAATAACTAAAATATGATTATATATGTTTTTTTAAATGTTTTTACTCTTATCTAATAAAAGATAAAGGCTTAAAATACGGAAAGAATTCTATTTTAGGCGTATATGCCCTAGTTTTCACTAAAGGTTCACTTATCACCTTTTGATGGAGAACCGTCATTAAATTTAGTTTTCTTCACTCTTATACATTCTATTGGACCAAATATAACTCTTTTTTAGAATTGGGACAACAAAATTTACTTTGTGTAAATTTTTGGTATTTTTCCGATAAAGTTCATTTTTTTTAATGAAGTGTAAAATGTTGTATTTTAATTCAAACCCTCTTTTTAATCTAATTTATTAATATGATTAGATAATATTTTTAATTGGTTTTTATGTGCAATTAGAATATATTTTTACCATTTAATCCAATAGTGGTCATTGTAATTAATTTAACTTTGAAATCAGACTTAAACTAGTGTCAATCTTTTGATACTTATTGTTTCATAAAAACACGCTACTTGTCATGAAAGTGAGAATTAATTATTAAATTAATTAATTTGACTTATATGTTTTGAAGTTTTTAAAATAGACTTCATTTTTTAATTTGGAATATCAAATATAGCTTAGGGTGAATTTTTGGTATTTTTCTGAAAAACTTCAATTTTTGATGAATAGTGAAACCACTAAGTGGTACTTATAAAAACTGATTTTTCGTTTAAATGAAATTTTACCACTTCTGTGTTTTTAATTTCAAAAATCCAACATACATGGTTTTCATTAAGAAGTAAAATGTGGTTCAATGGGATTAAAACAATTTTTTGGGGAATAGTAACTTATTAAGTTTTTAATCGCGATTAGAGGTAATTAGTGTAGTTTAAGGTAAAAATAATGTTTTAATAATATGAGATGAGCTTGACACATGTCCTAACCTTATTGGATGTGTCATGACCGACCAAGAAAAGCCATGGGTCAACTTGGGGACCCCATGGATCCACTTTGGTTGGGAAATGACATAAATAACTTTTTATTTAATGTCAAAGTAAAAATGACACAAACATGAGATGTTTTACTAAAACAATTTTTACATGGGGTTATACAAGTCATATTTTTTACTATAAACATTCATTAGAAATCTAAAACGATTTTCTACATCATGATAGTTTCTTTATAATTTTTAGACATTAAATAAATTAAATTATTTATGACATCATGATGATGCAACGATTACCTCATTAATAAAGGATTTAAATAAAATGGAGAGATAATGTAAAATCTATGACCTAAACATGTCCAAAAACTATTGTATGGGTGTATTTCGAACCCTTATCATCTTATACTTTAAATAAATCAATGTGGTACCTTTAAAATCCGAAACTCTTTTGAAAATAAAGTCACATTTTGTAACTTTACAAGAGTGCCCCTCCTCTCCTCTTATAAAAGGCCCCCACCTCTACCTCCTTAACCACACTCCCAAAGCCTTTGGCTTAGCCAAACCCTGCCCATGTTGTCTCATCACCTCCCTCTATTACTCCTTGAAGCCTCAATTTGGGCAGAAGTCTTCCCAAGGAAGCCTTTGAGCTCAAACCAAAGGGAGTTACCCGATTTTAAGGTAATGTCTTCTTTTGAGTCCTTTTGTTTTATTTTGCTTCTCCAAACCCCAAAACTCTTTTTATTATTTTCTTTTGAAACAACTACAGTATACTCAATATACTAGGATGTTGTTATAATAAGGATTAGAGCTACACTTACACACACCTACATCTAATGGTTAAAAACATACTGTTTCCCTGGATGGCGAATTTCTGCCTCCCGAAACGATGTTTGTTAAACATTCTTTTAACACCTTAAAAGGTGGCCATTAAGATGAAACTATATTTATATATGATATATAATATGTTTATGTTTTCCTTAAGCTTCTGTATTTTTCATTTTGGTCATACCTTTATGGTTTCCATTTTGGGTAAACGTGATATCTTCATTTAAGGAAGTGTGGACTACCGCCCCCTCAAAGTGATTTGATTCGTTAATGCCATATGTGGGATGTATAAAGGATGTATTTAAAGTTATTATATATGATGTTATAATGGAATTATAATATACCTCTATATCATTATTATTTCTTTCCATTAAAGTATGAGATAGAAATGAAAGTAGAGTTCATGCGTACGTACGGCTTACCGTCTCCCTGAACGGTGCATTTCATTTCTTATCCCCAAATGTAATGTACTATTATAAGTACATGTATATAATGGATATATATGATGAATGATACATATAAATGATGAATATAATTCTGGAATTAAAATATACATACCTCTCATTTAGTTTTAATTCCATTAATATGACAAAGAAATGTATGTAGCGTTCATGCGTACGCAAGGCTTACCGTCTCCATGAACGGTGAATTTCATTTCTTACCTCTAAATGATTATGTAATATTATAAATACATGTAAATACTGGATATATATGATATATATGTTATCCAAATCAGGAATGTCATTCTGGATATAAAGAACCTTTTACCACACGAACAACATGTAATTGTAAGAAGTCCAATTTCGACTTAAGAACCAAATATCGAAAAAACAAACATTATTAACATAAATGGTTACATAATGTTTATAACATGGAAATAAGTGATATAAATGGAATAATTAACTTGAAAAAGGTTCTTAATAAAATAGAAATTAACTCAAGTTTATTATTCAGGACGTTAAAGAACGATCGAGTCAAGTCGGACCCGAGGTAAGGGACTTCGTCTCAATCTCCTTTCATTGGGGCATATTTCATTTTATACACAACTTTCTTTTATACGGTGTATAAACCCCTTTGAATTTTACTTTTATACAAAAGTAATATTTTAATATGAAGCATTTTACTAATCGACAAAAAGGAATGTTTTTTTAACGTACGCGGTGACAACGACCTTTTCCGCCGCCACGAGTATTATTTGGTCTTTGGATTCCTCAACAATACGTAATGTTTTTAAAATAAAATAAATACCATATACTCTTTTATGTATTTTGGTATTGAAAATGGTTTTGATAAAGGATTCTATTATGTCAATATATTTAAATTATATATTGTGATTGAAATGTGGAAACATTATCATTCCTTTATATTGGTTTAATGTTTTATGATTTTATATTGGTACTTGGACATTTGATGGGTGGTTACGTGATAAACCATATGACGGGTGGTGCCGTGAATACCAGGATGGGTGGTTACATTATAACCTCCAATGCATTGGGTATGGAAGTCGGCCGTATGGCTATTCCATTAAGTATGTATGGAAGTTGGCCGTATGACTATTCCATTAAGTGATATGTGTGGAAGTCGACCGTATGGTTATTCCACTTAAGTATGTTTATGTCCCAAGTTACCTTTATATGTTATGTGTTCTTTATATGGGTTCTATGGTAATCCTTTGGTTACAAAAGTTTATATAATGATATTTTATTCAGTGAAGAGTTTTTACTGCTTCATGAAGGTGAAGGTATTACTTTGATAAAGTATACATGGTTTACGTGATTTTTGAAAAACTAACAGTTTTTATTCTTTGTGTATCCCTTACTGAACATTTTATGCTCACCCCAAGTTTTTTTGAAATGTTTTTCACAGGACTTAATGTGGAATAGGGTCAAGGACGGGATCAAGGGAAAGTCATGCTATATAAAACATGGTACTAGACATGTCTCTTTTAAGAGTTTTTTTTATTTTATGGAAACATAGTAGAAGTGTCTACCTTGTAATCTTTTGAGATGTAATAGTTATGTCCTAATTCTCTAAAACTCTAAACCTGAAAAGATCCTCAATGTGAATTATTCATTTAATTCAATATTAAGTAAGGTTTAAGGCCAGGGCCATATAGTTGGTATCAGAGGTTGGTTTAGACAACTTTAGGAGTTAGAAAATTATTAAATTATAAGTTAATTTATGGTATGATTTAAATGATATAGCATTTAAAGATTACCATGTTTCTTCTCCTAAGATATTTCTGTGGTAAGAATGGTTTTTCATAGAGGAAACAAAACATCTTTTCTGAGAAGGCATACAGAGGGAAATGACCTTTCAAATCAGTATCCTAAGATGGTCAGAATCATAATTGAAGAGGTTGTTGTAGTGATGGCTCAGTTGAATCAGGTGGTAAATGGTGGTTGTGTTTATTGATGATATTTTAGTGTTTTCTAAAAGTAAAGAGGAGCATGAAAGTCATTTAAGGGTTAGCTTGCAAACCATAAAAGAAAAGAAACTATATGGAAAATTTATCAAGTGTGAGTTTTGGTTGTAACAAATTTCTTTCCTTGGTCACATTGTTTCAAAAGATGGCATAAATGTTGATCCTTCTAAAACAAAAGTTGTTGAAGAATGTCCAAGACCCACAAATGTAACCGAGATCCGTAGTTTCCTTGGTTTGGCAGGTTACTACTTAAGGTTTGTTGAACATTTTTCATGGTTATCTAGTCCAATGACTAAACTAACTCGGGAGGGTGTTAAGTTTATCTGGACAAAAGAATGTGATGATTTTTTTTAGGAGTTGAAAAGAAGATTGGTGAATGATCTAGTTTTGGAACTTCCTTCCAGGAATGGTGAGTTTGTTATATACAATGATGCTTCGTTAAAAGGACATGGCTGTGTCCTTATGTAGAATGACCAGGTAATTGCTTATGCTTCACGTTAGTTGAAAACTCATGAGGTAAATTACCCTACACATGATTTAGAATTAGCTGCTGTTGTTTTTGTTTTAAAAATTTGGAGGCATCATTTGTATGAAGTAAAGTTTGAAATATATACTAATCACAAAAGTTTAAAGTATATATTCACTTAGAAAGAATTGAACATGATATAGAGGAGATGGCTGGAATTAATCAAGGATTATGATTGTACAATTCACTACCATCCGGGAAAAGCAAATAAAGTGGATGATGCTTTGAGTCAAAAAAGTAATTCTTCATTAACCATGCTACATTTGGAATGAGATCCTTTGGTTTTTGATTTGATGAACTTTGGCATAGAAGTTGTTGGTGCAGGAAGTTCTTCTGTTTTGTTTCAGGTATCAGTGAGATCATCCCTATCAGACAGAATTAAGCAAGCACAGAGAGAAGACAGTGAGTTGTAGAAAAAGGTAGAGCTGGTTCAGAAGGGTAAGATGCCTGAATTCAACATTGATAATTATTGTGTTTTGAGGTTTGGGAAGAGATTATGTGTGCCTTGTGATTCACAGTTGAAGAATGAGTTGTTATGTGAGGCTCATAGTTCCCCGTTTTCAGTTCATCCGGGCAGTACTGAGATGTACAGAGATCTGCGGGAGTATTACTGGTGGGATGGAATGAAAAGAGATATTGCTTATTTTACTGTGAAGTGTTTGACTTGTTAGCAGGTTAAAGTAGAGCGGTAGTTACCAAAAGGGATGCTTCGGCCTCTACCAGTGCCAGAGTGGAAATGGGAGAATATATCCATGGACTTTGTTGTGGGATTACCGAAGACATCTCGAGGTAATAATGCAATCTGGGTTATTGTTGATCGCTTGACTAAATCTGCTCATTTCCTTCCTATATGAGATAAGTTTTCCCTAGATCAACTTTCCCATTTGTGTATTAAACAGATAGTCAGGTTACATGGATTTCCTCTCTCCATTGTATCTGACCGTGATCCCAGGTTTACTTCTAACTTTTGGAAAGGCCTGCAGAAGTCGTTGGGTACTGAATTAAATTTTAGTACAGCTTTTCATCCTCAATAATATGGGCAGTCAGAACGAACATTTCAGACCTTGGAGGATATTCTACGAGCTTGTTCGATGGATTATCAGGGATATTGGGACCAACATCTTTCTTTGGTTGAGTTTTCATATAATATCAGTTTTCATTCCAGTATACAGATGTCACCATTTGAGGTATTATATGGGAAGCGGTGTCGAACTCCAGCATTTTGGGATGAAGTGGGTGAAAGGAAGCTGATGGGACCAGAATTGGTAGAAGAGATGGCAGAAAAAGTTCAGTTGATTCAGAAACACATGAGAACAGCTCAAAGCAGGCAGAAGAGTTATGCGGATAACTGAAGGAAGAATTTATCTTTCGAGGTAGGTGATCAGTTTTTTCTCAAGGTTTATCAATGGAAAAGTGTGATGAGATTTGGTAAGAAAGGAAAGTTGAGTCCAAGGTTTGTTGGACCATATGAAATTCTGGAGAGAGTTGGATCAGTAGCTTACCGAGTGGCTTTACCTCCGAGTCTATCTCAGGTACACAATGTTTTTCATGTTTCTATGTTGAGGAAGTATATGCCAGATTCATCTCATGTTTTGATCCCAGAGGTAGTTCAGTTGGAAGAGAATCTCTCTTATGAAGAACAACCAGTCCAGATTCTTGACCGAAGAGAGAAAGTGTTGCGAAATAAGTTAATCCACCAGGTAAAGGTTTTGTGGAAAACCCATATGGTTTAAGAGGCAATGTGGGAATCTGAAAATGGTATGAGGGATAAATACCCCCACTTATTTTGATAAGTGAATAAAATTGCGAGGACGCAATTCCCAAAAGTGGGGAAGGATGTAACATCACAGGTAAATAATGAATAAAACATTTTCATATTTATTAATATTTACGAATTAAATATTAATTTTACTTTAAAGGGGTTTCTATGTTTGATAGCGTACCCAATACGCAACGATGAGTTCCTTTGAAAACTTACGTTTCACACTAGTAATATAATAATATTATTTTAAATGGTAGTTAACATGTAGCCGTTGTATTGGCAGGAATGGATATAAATAACTAAAATATGATTATATATGTTTTTTTAAATGTTTTTACTTTTATCTAATAAAAGGTAAAGGCTTAAAATACGGAAATAATTCAATTTTAGGCGTATATGCCCTAGTTTTCACTAAAGGTTCACTTATCACCTTTTGATGGAGAACCGTCATTAAATATAGTTTTGTTCACTCTTATACATTCTATTAGACTAAATATAACTCTTTTTTAGAATCGGGATAACAAAATTTACTTTGTGTAAATTTTTCGTATTTTTCCGATAAAGTTCATTTTTTAATGAATAGTGTAAAATGTTGTATTTTAATTCAAAACCTCTTTTTAATCTAAATTATTAAGATGATTAGATAATATCGTGAATTGGATTTTAATTTTAATTAGAATATTTTTTTACCATTTAATCATATAGTGGTCGTTGGAATTAATTTCACTTTGAAATTGGACTTAAACTAGTGTCAATCTTTTGATATTTATTGTTTCATAAAAACACGCTATTTGTCATGAAAGCGGGAATTAATTATTAAATTAATTAATGTGACTTATATGTTTTGAATTTCTTAAAATATACTTCTTTTTTGAATTCGGAATATCAAATATAGCTTAGGGTGAATATTTGGTATTTTTCGGAAAAACATCAATTTTTGATGAATAGTGAAACCACTAAGTGGTACTTATAAAAACTGATTTTCCGTTTAAATGAATGTTTATCACTTCTGTGTTTTGAATTTCAAAAATCCGACATACATGGTTGTCATTAAGAAGTAAAATGTGGTTCAATGGGATTAAAATAATTTTTTGGTGAATAGTAACTTATTAAGTTTTTAATCGCGATTAGAAGTAGTTTCTGTAGTTTAAGGTAAAAATAATATTTTAATAATATGAGATGAGCTTGAAACATGTCCTACCCTTATTGGATGTGTCATTTCCGACCAAGACAAGACAAGGGTCAACTTGGGGACCCCATGGAACCACTTTGGTTGGGAAATGACATAAATAACATTTTATTTAATGTTAAAGTAAAAATGACACAAACATGAGATGTTTTACTAAAACAATTTTTACATGGGGTTATACAAGTCCGATTTTTGACTATAAATTTTTATAAGAAAGATAAAACGATTTCCTACATCATGATATTTTTTTTTATAATTTTTAGGCATTAAATAAATTAAATTATTTATGAAATCATGATGATGCAGCGATTACCTCATTAATAAAGGATTTAAATAAAATGGAATGATAATGTAAAATCTATGACCTATACATGTCCAAAACCTATTGTATGGGTGTATTTCGAACCCTTATCACCTTATCCTCTAAATACATCAATGTTGGACCTTTAAAATCCGAAACGCTTTTGAAACTAAAGTAACATTTTGTAACTTTACAAGAGTGCCCCTCCTCTCCCCTTATAAAAGGCCCCCACCTCTACCTCCTTACCCACACTCCCAAAGCCTTTTGATCAGCCAAACCCTACCCATTTTGTCTCAACACTTCCCTATATTACTCCTTCAAGCCTCAATTTGGGCCGAAGTCTTCCCAGGGAAGCCTTTGAGCTCAAACCAAAGGGAGTTACCCGATTTTAAGGTAATGTCTTCTTTTGAGTCCTTTTGTTTTATTTTGCTTCTCCAACCCCCTAAACTCTTTTTATTATTTTATTTTGTAACAACTCCAGTATCCTCAATATACTAGGATGTTTTTATAAGAAGGATTCGAGCTATACTTACACACACCTACATCTAATGGTTAAAAAACATATTGTTTCCCTGGATGGCGAATTTCTGCCTCCCGAAACGATGATTGTTCAACATTTTTTTAACACCTTCAAAGGTGGACATTAATATGAAACTATATTTATATATGATATATAGTATGTTTATGTTTTCCTTAAGCTTCTGTATTTTTCATTTTGGGCATACCTTTATGGTTTCCATTATGGGTTAACGCGATATCTTCATTTAAGGAAGTGCGGACTACCGCCCCCTCAAAGTGATTTGATTCGTTAATGCCATATGTGGGACTTATAAAGGATGGATTTAAAGTTATTATATATGGTGTTATAATGGAATTATAATATACCTCTATATCATTATTATTTCTTTCCATTAAATTATGAGATAGAAATGAAAGTAGCGTTCATGCAGACGTACGACTTACTGTCTCCATGAACGGTGCATTTCATTTCTTATCCCCAAATGTAATGTACTATTATAAGTACATGTATATAATGGATATATATGATGAATGATACATCTAAATGATGAATGTAATTCTGGAATTAAAATATACATACCTCTAATTTAGTTTTAATTCCATTAATATGACAAAGAAATGAAAGTAGCGTTCATGCGTACGCACGGCTTACCGTCTCCATGAACGGTGCATTTCATTTCGTACCTCTAAATGATTATGTAATATTATAAATACATTTACATGATGGATATATATGATATATATGATATCCAAATCAGGAATGTAATTCTGGATATAAAGAACCTTTGACCACACGAACAACATGTAATTGTAAGAAGTCCAATTTCGACTTAAGAACCAAATATAGACAAAACAAACATTATTAACTTAAATGGTTACATAATGTTTACAACATGGAAATAAGTGATATAAAAGGAATAATGAACTTGAAAAATGTTCTTAAAAAAATAGGAATTAACTCATGTTTATTATTCAGGACGTTAAAGAACGATCGAGTCAAGTCGGTCCCGAGGTAAGGGACTTCGTCTCAATCTCCTTTCATTGGGGCATATTTCGTTTTATACACAACTTTCTTTTATAAGGTGTATAAACCCCTTTGACTTTTAATTTTATACAAAAGGAATATTTTACTATGAAGCGTTTTACTAAACGAAAAAAGGAATGTTTTTTTAATGTACGCGGTGACAATGACCTTTTCCGCCGTCGCAAGTATTATTTGGTCTTTGGCTTCCTCAACAAGACGTAATGTTTTTAAAATAAAATAAATACCATATACTCTTTTATGTATTTTGGTATTGAAATTGGTTTTGATAAAGGATTCTGTTATGTCAATATATTTAAATTATATATTGTGATTGAAATGTGGAAATGTTATCATTCCTTTATATTGGTTTTATGTTTTATGATTTTATATTGGTACTTGGTCATTTTACAGGTGCTTACGTGATAAACCATATGACGGGTGGTGCCGTGAATACCAGGACGAGTGGTTACGTTATAACCTCCAATGCATTGGGTATGGAAGTCCGCCGTATGGCTATTCCATTAAGTATGTATGGAAGTTGGCCGTATGGCTATTCCATTAAGTGATATGTGTGGAAGTCGACCGTATGGTTATTCCACTTAAGTATGTTTCTGTCCCAAGTTACCTTTATATGTTATGTGTTCTTTATATGGGTTTTATGGTAATCCTTTGGTTACAAAAGGGTATGTAATGATATTTTATTCAGTGAAGAGTTTTTACTGATTCATAAAGGTGAAGGTATTACTTTGATAAAGTATACATGGTTTACGTGATGTTTGAAAAACTAACAGTTTTCATTCTTTGTGTATCCCTTGCTGAGATTTTTATGCTCACCACAAGTGTTTATGAAATGTTTTTCACAGGACTTAATGTGGAATAGGGTCAAGGACGGGATCAAGGGAAAGTCATGCTATATAAAACATGGAACTAGACATGTCTCTTTTTAATAGTTTTTTTATTTTATGGAAACATAGTAGAAGTGTCTACATTGTAATCTTTTGAGATGTAATAGTTATGTCCTAATTCTCTAAAACTCCAAAACTGAAAAGATCCTCAATGTGAATTATTCATTTAATTCAATATTAAGTAAGGTTTAAGGATGGGGCCTTATAAAACTAGTTTCACACAAATATTTATATTATAATATTTTTATTTCATAATATTTGTCCATCTTCTCCTCAATCAATTTGGAAACAAAACTATCGCTCATGTGTACCATGGACAACTGCATCGTGAACCAATATAATTTTTATTCCATTACCGACTCTCCTGGATAGTCATAATAATGGAAAAAAATTCATATATATTATACTTATGAAATAATATTTAATTTATAATAATAATATATCATCCACTTTCTTACCCATTAACCAATTGGGGAAATGTTAACGCTGTGAATGTGTCTGTGTGGCCTACCATCTCCATGAAGCGATGTAAATAATTTTCCATGTTTAAATTTCAAGAGTGATTATAAAATTGTATATAATGAGAAAATATTAAATTTATAATACTAATACCATTATGGAGATAATTTGTCTCCATCCTATGTATACAAATTTAAAATTGTCTGTAAAAACATTAAATAAACAAACGAAGCATCTATCACCTGAATAAATCGTAATAATGAAATATTAATACTGAATGAGTGATAAAAGGTTACAAGAGGATAATATATGATATTATAAATATCAATTATGTTTTAATACAAATTAATCTCATGTTTAAAACCATTATAAATGAGTTCAAAACATGTTCAACTAAAGTAAAGTGTGAGGTAAGGGGTTTCATCTCAATTTCCACTCCATTGAGACATATTTTATATTATGCACATATTTACTTTTATATGGTGTATATAATTACGATTTTTAATTTAACATGAAAAAAACTATTTATTCATGATTATTAATGTTTCAATTCATGTTTATTCATCTATGAAGTTACGATTTAGAAGTTACTGAGGAGGGAATTTCTTAATTTACAATGTCAATTGTTGGGATTGATTAATTTTCTTTAAATTAATACTATCATGAAACCTTCATAAAATCCATATATTTTCATATCCAATGGATATTTAGGGATATTGAATATTTTATTCTAATTATTCATCTCATGAGTACTCAAATCAAAAAAATATATTTTTAAAAGAAAATAAAAGATAATTTCTCTTTTTGATCAGGTATATTTTACATCCATGTTTATATTTTAAAAAACTATACTGAAAAAGTAAATTTATTTACTCATAGAATTTATTAAGAAAATTAAAAGTTCTAATTTTCTATTAAATTGTTTAAAATTGTTATTTTTATTGTTTAATAAAATGATACTTTTCATATTTCTTTATAAAAGTGAAAATGAATGTTTTTTAACATATATGGTGTTAAATGAAATCTCCATCATCCTAACAATTTTATGATATTTATATTATTATACACGTTTTATTTTTTTAATGAAACTATTTAATGACTGGTTATTTAAATATTTCACTTTTATTTTCATTATTTTTTCTAGAGGACTTGACTTTATTACAAAACATATATCTCTGATGAACCTATGGTCATCTCTTGTCGCTTAGTAATTTTTTATCCAATAATATTATGATGAAACATTAACTTTATTGTGATAATTTGACATTATATTCCAATAAAATATTCATATTCACTATATCATAAATGTGTTTATTTCCTAAATAGTATACCATTTTTACGTATAGTGTTTCACTATGAATTTTATGTGATTAAAAGGTGAAAATATTGATAAATATGTTATCTTTACTCAATAAAATATGTTTATTAAAAATTAATATTATTTATAAATTTTATTTAAGATTCATTATATAAAGAATAAATTTATTATGTAGTTGTGGGTTGTGTCCAATTATAGATATCTAGTCGATGGATTGGCAGACCTCACGAGGCAAATTTTTTGGGAAAATGAATGGGATTTTTTGTGGTATGACCACCCATCAATTAAACTATATTGGTGAAAGGCATTGATGGAATAGATATCATGATGTAAGATATATTTATGTCTAATATTATTAATTTCCATCATTGAGAATTCAGTTATTATTATCCATGAAATTATTACATTAATATCATCCATGGATGTATTTTGTTCTCATGTTAAAAACTAAATTGATTATATTTTCAATTATTTAACTTTACAAATTGATTATTAATTATTTACTCTTAATATTTTCCACTATATATAACCCTTACTTAATATATGAGCCCAACCTTCTTTTGATTCCTTTCCTGAAGATATGATGAATAATTATTTGAATGATTTTTCAGGAACCCAAGATTTCCCTTATGTTATGTATTATATTTTATTACCAATGTAAAATCGGTACCATATATATATATTTGGTTCTCCAATACTGTCAAATTGATCATTTTTTCAGGATTAAATCCCTTGTATTTACTCATTTGTAAAAAATTAACCATCGACTCTGGGTTATTGGAGTCAGGGTTCTTACATTTAATCAATATTTTATCATCATAATCATAAAACATCCAGAGAAAGATTAATAATTTTATTATAGTATCATATCAAAAATGATGTATAAGAAACATAAACTTATTTTATGATAGATAAAAATTCCTTTAAAATATTATAGGAATAATAGTTGAGTAAAATACCATTTTATTTTTCAAATTAATTTTCTCATATATAAATGTTTCAAAATTTTTAAAGGAATGTTTCAATTTTAAAAGAACCATACATAACTTTAATGTAAGACTAAATGAAATGAGTTTTCATGATGATGGTATGTTTTTTATAGTATATATAAAAACAAATAATTCATTCATGCCTTTAGTAAAAAGTACCTCATTCATAAAATGACAAGAATATTTATTTTATAAAAATATATATAATGTAAAACGTAGATAAAAATGTATTTAATAAGTAAATGGATAATATTAAAAAAATGCTAAAAATAATTTTTTATAATATATGGACGTTGAAGAAAAATATTCACAATCGATGACAAAAAAAGGTCGGTTTTCCTTAAAAAACTCTTCCATAATTTTGAGTACATAGGGAGAGAAAAATTAAAGTAAAACATAAAATATAATTAAATAAAAAGATTATAATAAAATAAATAATATTTTCTATAGATATTTCATATAATTTCATCATTGGAAATTTAATAATAAACAATTCGGGTAAAATCTACAATGCGATGTAAAACCCTTAGCATAAGTTATTCTTTCTTTATGAGCACTCTAACCTCCTATATAATATATTTAAATTAATTATAATTATATAAAAATCCATATTCACAAATATAATACCATATTTTGTCCACTTATAACATTTAAACACCCATTTATTAATAATTATTATTTAAAATCACCATTCATGATTATTGACTCATTCTCTTTTCATGCAAGTTTCAGTTTATCTGTTCTGATAGTTGTACATTGATCACAATTACATAATATATGTATAATGATATTATTGACATAAATATAATATATATTCATTATATTTATATTTATAATCATCAATAAATGGTATATATATAAAAATATAATACACCATTCATAGAGATGGTAATCTATATGTACGCATGAATTCTGTCATCATTTACAAATGAAAAAAAGAATTAAAGAAAAATAATACTTAATTATTAAATAGTAATTATTATATTAGAAATATAATATATATGTATTAAATTCATCTCCAAATTCATCAATGTTATACGGTGATGTAAAATGAATCATATCTCTACAAAGATATGTTAGTCCATGAGTACACATGAGGCATACTTTCAATTACAATTTAATGGAAATGGTGTGTGAAATGGTTATGAAATAAGAAAAATTATATCTAATAAAATTGATCATACTATACTCATGATTTTATTATGGATACAATGGGTTTATATAAGTTGAATAAGAAATCAAATTTTCTTATATTGATTATGATTAATACTTCTTCTTTTGAGAGACAACATTTGGATTACAACTTATCCCTTAAAGAATGTTCATAGAAGAGTATAAAGGGATCTAGTACAGAGGGTATTAAATTAGTAATTTATTAGGTTATTTATTTTCTAATATATATTTATATATATATATTTATTTATAAATATGGGAGAAGCGTAAGATCTATTTTATTTGTGATGAAGTGGACACAAATGGAATTGCACAAAATATTTAAATAATATAATTTCATTTTCTTGTACAAGTGGATCCAAATAAAAAATAATTAGAATTAATAATAATATAGGGTTGAATTATATTAAAAAAACTAAATTATAAAATTTCCTATGGAAATATTACCCTTATCTCTTCATTTACCCCCACCCCTTATAAAACTGTTTTAACATTAATTAATGGTAATTTTTTTTTATTTCTTCTATTCATTATGACTAGAAATGAAAGTGTAATAATTTAAAAAAAATACATTATGATTAAAAATATGTAATCTATTTTATCAATTTCAATTTCTATGAGTGTTAAAAATTCATTTTAATTTAGTGTGAAAAAACATAATAAAAACCATTTTATGGAATATTTATTTTGAAGAATAAAACTATATTTACTTTCATCCAATGCATAGGAAAAAAATTACTATCAAATATTTTAGTGAATATAAAATCTATAAATTTCACTTAATCTTTGAATCAATAATTAATTATTTAATTTATTATGATAAAAACACTTTGCGAACATTAAAGATGATTTTTTTTTTGGAAAAATAACTATTTATTAAATTTAAATGATTTTATCTTCATTCTAAACAATTAGATAAATAATTTATGGATGGATATTAATATATTAAAAATATTTTTTTAATAAATTTTTAATAGTGATGAATATATATTTCTAGATAATAATACATAACATGTAAGAAAATTAATATCATAAAAAATATTTCTTTTTATCATTAAACGATTTCAATAAAAAATTAATGAGTATTCATTATGAATTAATAAAAATATTTTAATTTAAAAAAACTATTATATATATATATATGTAAATCAGAATTTGGTTAATACTATCCATTCCCACCAATCCAATTTCTATGTTATAATGGTATAAAATATCAAGGGTTCATTGACACTCAGTTTTTATTGTAATGAAATATATCAAACACATCAACATTATTTAAACAAAAATACATATAAAATATTTGGGTTTTATATTATACCCATTTAAAATAAATTTTTATTTCTAAATTCCTTTACTCTAATAAAAAATAATGAGGATATTTATGTTTCATGACATCCTCAGGTTCCCATATATTTTCCTTGAATTACTTATCTCTCTTGAAAAATTTAACATGTTAGAAGTCTAATTGTGTAACTATTTATATATATGATCCAATATTTTGACTATTTTTTCATCATAGGATAGATCATGATTCACTAGTAAAAATTCTGAGTTTACTACATGTGAATGATTAGTTGTGAACTTCCTTGAAAGATATAACTAGAATAAATCATGAACTTAAGAGGGGATTGGTGTAAGCACTAAGTGATAAGATACCATCAGTACAAGATCAAGAATATCTAAGATGAAAATATACATATGGCACAAATTTCTCTTTATTATTAATATCATTACCTTACTACATACAGAAATTCATAGGATTACCTTCTCACAAACATTGAATTCCATATTTCATAGATGATATTCAGCATAACTCTTTTATTGATCCTAAGCCTCCTTAATTCCCCACTCAATGGATCTATACTTCTATGTAATTTACTCAGCAAACTCATATCCCAATATATTTCCTTCGAAAACCTTATCCCAAAACATTGGAGTTCTAGAAATTCCTCCATATAGTGATTCTTAAAGAACCGTCTCAATACTTGAGTGAATGTTATTTTTAAAACAGAATTCAATAAGAGAAAGTTGTATATCCTAACTACATTTTAAATCTATATAATTAGATCATAGAATATCGTATAGGGTATGAATGGTTATCATATACTAATAATGTATCTATGGATAATATCCAGTACTGAAGTATAACACCTTATCTATATACTTCCAATTACTTTTTTAGAACATTTAGGTAATCCTTGGACCTCAATATGATACAATTTAATATGGAACTAAATGAAAACATACCATTTATTTAACGAATATAATAGAAATATGGTCAAAATAGAAATATTATTTGATTTTAATAAAATGTGATGACTTCATAATGTGACTGGTTGTAACTCTAGTATCATTATAGACATTAAATTTTATGGGAAGTCCAATGATTAAATATAGGGTGATATTATTCCAATTGAATTATAATATGGGTAATTTTTATTAAATCCCCTTAGAACTTTGTCTTGATTCCTAAACATACTCACATACAAAAAAATTATATTCATACTCTTTAATATCTCTTGTCGTTTTTCCCTACCATAAATACTCCATCATATCTCTATTGATAATAATACTTCCAAGATAAATAGAAAACCATGTGTAATGAAATCCTTCTAAAACTCCTTCTTCGAGTTTGGTATTTATGATAAAAATACTTTTTTATTAAACATTATCATTAAATCAAAATCCATATTGATCTTGATAACATTTTTTACCTTATTTTATAGCTCTACATCTTCCTTATGAGTTTATTTAATCTTCACATTTATAGATGATTGAAAACTCATATAAGAAATATAATATTTCCCCCCTTTATTTGAGATTTTGGTTCCATCCTTTAAAATCCATATATATTGGATCTTTTATTATCCTCACCATATATAGGTTATCATGATCCTTTCATCTCAAATATTCATCTACCTTGTTTTCTTTCCTAGGGTTTTAAGTCATTTAGAAGTCATAATATTTAATTAACTCCAACCATTAATCTTGATCATATTCAACTCTCTCTAGATGAATACAAACCCTAAAAAATTTTGATAATTTAATATTTCACAATATTCTTGATAAATATAACTCCTCAAAGTATTTAATGCAATGATTAATGCTGTTTACTCTAGTTTATGAGTTGGGTAATTACTCTCATGAAATTTAAAATGAAAAGAATCATAAGATATACCCATATCATTCAACATGTTAAAACATCACATCCCATTACTCAATGAGACACTAAAAATCACAAACCCTTCTCCACTATTGGTTAGATTTATTACATGTGTCCTGACCAGCCTTCTATTTAGATCCTTGAAATTTTATTCAAATTCATCAGTCCAATGGAAATTTTCTTCCTTTTGACATAACATGATGAGTTGATTAGTATGTTTTGATAAATTATTCATAATAAATCAATAAAATATAGTCATTCCATGAAATATGCGTATATTAGTCGCTGTTTTTTGTGTGAGCTGGTGTTCAATAGAATTGGTGTTTGATGGATCCACTGATATACCCTCACTTGAGATTATATAACACAATAATGAAACTTTCTATATCCAAAATTCACACTTCTGAAAATTATCTAGTATCTTTACCTTTATTAGGATATTATGTTAAATTATAATGTAATATTTTTATTATTCCTTTGTAAATGAATATATAAGAATATCATCTATAAATACTACTACAAACTAAACAATGTAATCTCAAAAGATACTATTCAGTAAATCCATAATGATAAAAGGGGAAATAGTATGACCAAATAGCATCACTATAAATTCATTATGTTCATACATCATATGGAAGGTTTTCTTAGTCATGTCTTAAATTTTGATCCTAAAATTATTGTATAAATATTGATAAGCAATATTATAAAAATATCGAGCTCCTCAGAATTGATCAAAAAACATCAATAAGGGGTAGAGGATACTTATTCTTGATTTTTATCTACTTAAGATCCAAATAATCAATGTATAGTCTCATTGATTCATCCTTATTCTAAGAAAACAAAATAGGTGCACCATATAGTGATTCAATTTGTAGAATAAATCCAATATAATGATTCTCTATGAGTTTCTTATTTAATTACTATAAGTAAATTGGTTTCATTCTATAAGGAATATTTGAAATAGGGGTTGCACTATGTAAGAGTTTTGTTAAAAACACAACTTCACGATTCAATGAAATACTTTTAAACTCTTATATAAAGAAAAAAATATGATAAATTGGAATATCATTGATATTAATCTTCTTTAAAATAATTTGAGATAAATATCCCCATTGTATATGAATAAATACCTATAACATGGATGTAATTTCCATTTAAATTTCATATTTATCATCGCACCTATAGATGATTATATATTGGATTCAAATATCAAATGTATGACAACCCAAATATTTTATTACACAATTAAACATAATTTATTACATAAACTTCATTTGATACAACATAGATGATCGAGAGGTCTAGTGTCTTTAGGGATTAGGATCATTACATAACAACTTAAATCATGAAATATAACATCTTTATTGACAAATTTTTTTACATGACCACTACATTCCCTTGTACATAGCATTGCATGGGATAACCTGAGGACATGTATATAAAAAGGGTGAGCTATATAGCCCAACAAGGTAATAATCACATAATAACACGAGGAATACAATACATGTTAGACAATATGTGTATTGACCAGCGTTTTGAACCGGACTAAAACCCGATGGAATTTGATCTTTTTCGATTACTGAACAAGTTTTTTTTAAAAATATAGTTTGGAATAGAAGTCCAAGAGTTGAAATGCTTTTTTGTTTTGGACTTGTGCTTGGGAGAAGGCCTAAGGAGCTTCCCAAGTGACTCGGCAAGTTTCGGAAGCGTCAGACCCATGTTCTTAAAGAGCTGCAGATGGAGCACTATTAGCGCACGGGTTGACCAAACTGTGAGGCCCAAACCATGCGGCCTAAATCAGGTGGGCAGTGGCTTGCACAAGGGCTTCACATGGTTTCCCAAACCATGCGCCTAGCCCGTGCAACAGGTGCCTTGGAGACAGTGGCTTGCGCACGGTTTCCCAAACCATGCGCCTAGCACGTGCGAGAGATTCCCTTTGGACAGAGGAGACCACACAGTCGGCACACAGTTTGGATAACCATGCAGCCAAAACCATGAGTTTCTTTGTTTTTTAAATAATTTAATTATTTTGAAATTTGAAAATGAAATAAAATAAAAACCTAAAAACTAATCTCTCTGTCACCCTCACTCAATCTGTACGACACTGGGATGGGCTCCCCTTGAGTCACGCGGCGCCCTCCTCTTACGACCTCCTCCTTCCTCTGTTTTCTTCATATTTTCTCTTTGTTTCTTCTCCGATCCTCCATGGTAAGGTTCTCTCTCTCCTCACCTCTTGTTTTCCAGTCGGATTTCGGTATAACCGTCGACCCGTGGGATTCGGCCGAACCCAAGGTATTGGGGGTTTCTCGATTCTTGTTTTTTCATTCATGCTAGGGTTGTGCCAAGGTTGTATTGGGACCCTTGGGTTCGAGTTTGGGAAACCTCCACCGAAGGAGAGGAGGATACGAGCTGTTTTGGTTTCTCGCTTGGGTTTGAGTGCATTGGCAGGTTCGGGTTGGTTTCGATTTGTCGGAGCTTAGGCAGCTCTTAGTTAGAGAGCACCATGAGCCGGAGTGGACTAATGGATCCACCTAGTGGTAGGGTCCCACTCCTTTCCCTTTAAATTGAAGTAAAGTATTAATCAGTTTAATACTGCAATGACTTAGAATTTTAATTCTGCAATCTGGTTTTGATTAAACGTTGTTTGGGAAAGTGTGAAATGCATGATTAGATAAAAGGGTTGCTTGATCACTAAAATAATGATTTAATAATAAAACCCCTCGATTTGAGGTCCACAGTCTTCAAGATAAAAAGTAGTGATAGAAATTTTATGCTTGCTTTCTGGATTGTTGTGGTGCCTCGTTGATTCCTTGTATGTGAACTTGATTTTTTGAGACAAAGGGAATGAAATGGTTGCGATACATGTGTTTCGGTCAATTTTCCATGTTTAGGAAAATTGAGTAAGATGATAACCATAGTGGGGTGACTTAATATTAAATAACTTGTTACCTCTAGAAGGTATCAAAGGGTTAAAGAATGATAAACATATCCTTTAAAATGGAATGGTGAAACTAAGAAGGAACAGACTAGGGTGGTATGACCATGCCATGGGATAACATATTGAGAACTGCTAATGTTAGTAAAATGAATATGTGGATATCTTGATTTAGAAACTTAAGATGGGTTGCCTTAAGTATGAAGGTGAATGTGTTTGCTTACCTGTATGTGGTAAGATTATCAGAATTCTTATGAGGTAATATCATAAGCAGTATACTATAGACATTTTTGTATTGTGAATGTGCACATGTTGATGCCACATAATGAATGATAATAAGGGTGATTGCATGCTGAGGCCACCTAGTGACAGATATGTGGTTGGATGGGAGGCAGTTATACCTCATTCCAGTGTGACAGTACATGACTGGAAGGGAGGTATTCTTACCCCTTTCCAATTGACCAATAGGGACGATAGGCATTCTTACCTCATGCCCGCTAATCTCGATTTATGGAAGGGGGGCATTCTTACCCATTTCTAATTGACTTATAGGGACGAGGGGAATTCTCACCTCATGCCCGCTAATCTCGATTTATAGAATGGAGGCATTCTTACCCCTTTCCAGTTGACCTATAGAGATGAGAGGCATTCTTACCTCATGCCCGCTAATCGCGATTTATTGAAGGGAGGCATTCTTACCCCTTTCCAATTGACCTATAGGTATGAGAGGCATTTCTACCACATGCCACTTTTCTTATTAATGGGTGTGAGGAATTCTTACCCCACTCCATCTATAATATAAATGCTTATATATATATATATATATATATATATATGGTTACATGATCTGGTCACTATACCGGTAATGAGCCGAAGCAGGTATAACCGTCAGGTGTCCCTCGGGAACCTGGACGAGTGTTATTTACTTATGAAATTATTCTTAATTATTTCTACATACCTACTCACTGTTTAATTATTATACATTATCTGGATTGGGTTTGACACCTGTGGTGTTGGCCTATTGAGATTTTTATCTCACACCCTACTCGGGCCACCATTTCACTAGGGTACCTGAGTAGACCTTCTTGCTTGTAGGACCTAGGTTGTGTGTTGTGTTGTTTATAACTGAGGTGTTATGAGAAAAGGACCAAGCAGGAGCTTGGGATGCTCAGGGGATCACCGTCGGGATTTTCTGCCCTTTATTTTTGTATTGTTTGTAAAGCATGATGTAATGTTTCCTGCTTTTATAAATGTAACATCATTTGTACATGCATGCATTGTAAACTGGAATTTTCCGCTTTTTATTAAATGGATATTACATTCTTACCACTATTTCATTTAAATTGTTTACTGCTTCCACCATTAAATGTTATTTACTTTGATAATAACTTTGTGTTACTCTAACATGAGGGTATAGTCTCCCCATTATCACCTCCTGAGACTCTCGCTACTGGTCTGTAGCCTCTGGCGTACGGGGAGACGCACTTGAGGCCATGTGACCTACCGGTCCAGCCACCGGTTCAACGGTAAACTGGGACGGGATGTTACAAAGTGGTGTCAGAGGTGTTTATTTTCTTTTTTTCCTTACTGTTTTGGTTCAGTAGACATGAGATTAAGAAAGTTTCATCACTTGGTTAATAGCCGTTCTTGGGACTGATCACCCCACATATGGGAAATGTCCAAGGGGCAGGGGCTGGGAATTGTTGTTCATGTTGTTCGCTATTAAATTTGATATGATTTCACCTTGAGTAAACATTATATATTTTGCTACTTATGGAATATTAAATTCCTTGAATTTTTATTCCTTTGGCCTGATATGGCAAGAAAGATGCATTTCATGCATCATATTAGGCACATAAGAATTAAAATGTCGTGCATGTGACATGCCATGTAGTTTCATCTTAGCTTGAATGTATAATACGCTTAAGTGATTATATGCCATGCCTATGTGATATAACATGCCTCAGTGTTAGCTTCTTGTAGTTACATGCTCTATTTTACATATGTAATCGATGGCATGAGTTGAATCTTTTGGTTGCGAATGTGACAGGAGATAGTTTTCAGTTGTAAGGTGTATGGGCGCCTTATAACTAGGAAAAGGTAACCCGTGTATTCGAACTACTGTAAAAGGCTGCTAAGTTTAAAATGCTATAGCTAATTGATTTTGATTAAAAAGAGGATCCAAATGCCAATTTATGAAGTGTGTGGGCGCTTTATAGGTTGGTAAGTGGCCACCCATATCATTAGACCATTGTATGTTAGCATGTTAATTTCTGGTTTTGGAATCTGGTTTTGATAAAAAGGGGAGTCAATTTTCAATCCATGAAGTGTATGGGCGCTTCATAAATTTGGAAATGGAGACCTGTATTAAATGTAAAGGCTCGTTGCATTGTGAAATGATTAAATGGAAATTATTTTATGAGATAACCTGGTTGGGGTGTTTGAATTTTAAAAATGAATTGAGTATGTGCTTTGCGGTTGCTTTATGAAGAACCCAGGATGGATAAAATGGGACCCTCGTAGGTTGCCCTTTTGTTTAAATGGTGTTGTTTTTCTCAATTGATTGATAAAGACGGGATTTCTGTGAATTTTTGATGTTCATAAAAGGAAGTATTTGTGAAACTATCATGTTTTCTTCATGAGTGGTTGATGTTTTTAAGTGGATAGAGTTTAAATGGGGTAAAATGTTAAGGGCTTGGTAATGGAAACTATGGTGGTGTGTTGAAACCCTATTGTAAGTGGTAGTTTTGAGTTTCTCCTTGAGTGGCCTTGGAATGGGACCACAGGTGTTTCCTGTGGTCATTGTTTCCTTAATGGCGTTTTGATGATTGGATTTTGAGCCTAGATACTTATTTGGCATGACCCATCATTAGGGTCGACGTTTGATCTTCGAAAGGGGCTAGCCCGTGGTTGGTAGCACCCTTAGCAATTTAATGCCTTGCTTGTACAGTGGGTTTTCTGACGTGAGGTGTTGTTCGGGTGCCATTGTCCCTTGTTAGACTCTTGTCTTACTAATGACACCCTTATTCAGATGGGTGGTCGTAGGGTTTTGACTTTTTTTGTGGCTTTGGGTCATCTCTTAAGTAGAGTGGCCCGACATTAAAGAATCCTTTTGTCCCAATGTTTGGGATGGCGTTCGAATTAGTTGTGTGTTTTTACATGCTGTTTTCCTTGTTTTGGATCTTCTTCATTTGTTTGGTGATGTGATTGTGGTGGAGGAGCGTCACACGTTTGTTTGCAGTGCTTGTGTACTAGCACATTTGAGCTCGGCTAATTTATTTTCCTTCTCGTAGATGACTAAGACACTCCTAAGGTTGGGATCACATTGTGTCGAATATGGTAAATGAGTCCTTCCAAGTAGAAGATACAGTACTTGGAATTCCTTCGAGAAATGTTTTTTCTTGTTTGAATGCCTTGAGGCATGTGATTTTTAAATCTTGTGGATGCATCGGCAGGTGAAGCTGAGTTCCTTCCTTGACATCGACCAATTGAGGTTCGACTTTTTATCCATCCAGTATTCTAGTATGATTAGCTGGATTCCGTTTCAATTCTCTTGGTTATTTTTTTAGCGATGAGAATCTCCCTTATCTTGCCATCATCTTAGATGCACTAAGAGAGCATTGGCCTTATCCACACTAATGCTTTAAATCCATTGGGCTTGATTGGATGGTTCTCTTTCATCATTGCACACAGGATGCGTGGATTATTGTATAGTTTGACCTTGGAAACATCATTGAAAGTTGGGTGTAGGCTTTGGTGAATGTGTTTGTGCTAAACATAAGGTGCCTTAGAGAAAGGAATTGGGGTTCTGTTTGAATTACGTCGGCCGTTTAGGCCGAGCGTTTGTGTAAATAGTCAGTCAGAGGTGGCTTGGATCGGGGGTCTTGTTTAATGTCTGCGGTCAGTGACATACTGTTCTCTAGCACGTCGTCCAGTAGAGGATAGTGTGGTTTGTGTCGGCTGATGCCTAGTATGAACAACCAGCTCGACTTGGGCCTTGTGGTCGATGGCGAATCGACCGTTTGATTTTTTTTTTAAATCACGCTAGGAGCGTCGTGGGAATTCTCGGGGAGTGCTTTGAAAGTTTATTCCAATGGTGGTCCGAACCATAGGTTGGAGTTGGTTGCATAATGTTAAAAATATAAGGTGGGAAGTACCTCTGGTTGGATGCTTGGAAGGACAACGACAGGTTCGTGTCTCTAGGTAGATGGGCTTGGGAAGAGCTGTCTTGGTATTTCATTTGGGAAATGAGCATTGGCTCGAGTTTTGGTGGTTTAAGCACCGTAGGGTTTAATGGATGCTTAAGGGTGTGTTGGACGCTTGTGAATTCAACGTGATTGTTAGAATGAAGCTTCACGGCCCTTTTAGGTTGGGTGATGTGTATGTTGTTCTTGAAGGCTTCTAAGGGATTAAAAGTTCATAGGTGGGAAGGTTGTAATGACCCACATTTTGAACCGGACTAAAACCCGAAGAAATTTGAACTTTTTCGATTACTGAACGGGTTGTTTTTAAAACTAATATTCAGAATGGAATTTTGAGAGTTGAAATGCTTTTTTGTTTTTATTATTCTTGGGTGATGGGATGAGAAGTTTCCCAAGTGACTCGGCAAGTTTCGGAAGCGCAGGACCCATGTTCATAAAGAGCTGCAGAGGGCGCAGGATTGGCGCACGGGTTGACCAAACCGTGCGGGCCAAAAAGTGTGGCCTAAATCAGGTGGGAAGTGGCTTGCGCAGGGGTTGCACACAGTTTTACAAACCGTGTGTCTAGCCCATGTGAGGGATACCCTTTGGGCAGAGGGGTCTGCATGATCGGCGCACAGTTTGGATAACCGTGCGGCCCAAACCATGCGGTGCATCATTTTTTAAATAATTTAATTAGTTTTAAATTAGAAAATTAAATAAAAGAAAAACATAAAAACTAATCTCTCCCTCACCCTCACTCAACCCGAATGACATAGTGAGGGGATCCCATTGATCCACATGACACCCTCCTCCTAAGGAATCCTCCTTCCTCCATTTTCTTCAGATTTTCTCTTGTTTTTTTCTCTGATCCTCCGTGGTATGGTTCTCTCTCTCTCCTATCCTCTTGTTTTCTGGCCAGATTTCAGTCTATCCGTCGACCCACAGGGTTCGGCCGAACCCTTGGTTTTGGGGTTTTCTTGATTATTGTTTCTTCCTTCATGCTAGGGTTGTGCCAAGTTTGTCTTGGGACCTTTGGGTTCAAGTGTGGGAATCCTCCGCCGAAGGCGAGGCGGATACGAGCGGTTTTGGTTGTCGGCTTGGGTTTGAGTGCGTTGGCGGGTTCGTGTTGGTTTCTCTTTATAGGATCTTAGGTGGCTCTTAGTTATAAAGTGTCATGATCTAGAGTGGAAAGATAGATCCACATGGAGGTGGGGTCCTTCTCCTTGAACTTTAAATTGAATTAAGATATTACTCAGTTTAATACTGCAATGCCTTAGTATTTTTATTCTGCAATCTGGTTTTGATTAAACGCTGCCTGGGAAAGAGTGTGAAATTCAGGATAAGATAAAAGGGTTGCTTTATCACTAGACTAACAATTTAATAATAAAACCCCTTGATTTGAGGTGCGCTATCTACAAGATAAAAAGTACTGATAAACTTAGTATGGTTTCCTGCTGGATTGTTGTGGTTCCTCTTTGATGCGTTGTATGTGAACTTGCTTTGTTGAGACAAAGGGAATGAAATGGTTGGGATACTTGTGTTTGTGTTAATTTTCCTTGTTTAGGCAAATTTATTAAGATGATAACCATAGTGGGATGACTTAAGAATAAATGACTTGTTACCTCTAGAAGGTATCAAAGGGTTAAATAATGATAAAGGTATCCTTTAATATGGAATGGTGAAACTAGGAAGGAACATACTAGTATTGTACGACCACGCCTTGGGATAACATAATGAGAACGACTTATGTTATTAAAATGAATATGTGGAAATATTGATTTATATACTTATGATGGGATGCCTTAAGTATGAACGTGAATGTGTTCTCTTGCTAGTATGGGGTATGATTCTCTGAATGCTTATGAGGTAATGTCATAAGCAGTATAATATAGACATGTTTGTATTGTGAGTGCGCACATGATGATTCCACATAATGAATGATAATAAAGGTGAGTGCATGCTGAGTCCACCTAGTGACAGATACGTTGTTGGATGGGAGGCAGTTATACCCCATACCTATAAGTCCCCAGCCTTAAACCTTACTTAATCTTGAATTATTAAAAGATTACACATTGAGGATCTTTTCAGGTTTAGAGTTTTAGAGAATTAGATCATGAAACTTGCATTACATTCCACATTTAAACAAAGTGGTTACATAAAAGACAATATTCATTCTTCCCATCAACGGAAACATATTTAAAATATATCACGGATTCTTTCTTGACACATCCTTGACACTATCATCACATCATGTACCTTTCCCTTGACCTATGAAAAACATTTCAAAAACATGGGATGAGCATAAAAAGCTCAGTAAGGGTTATAAAAATATCGAAAGGAAACATGAGTTCATAAATACATAAGAATGAAATCATACTTTACCCATAAAACAAAGGCACTTTAACATACCTCATCAAACCATGAATAAATCATAGAAAACATAAGACATAAAGGTAACTTGAGGCATTCATAACATTCATACGTAGGGAGTAACCCTCTTGGTTACGTTTGGAATACCCATCACAGTATATTCCCTAAATCTCTTCGGAGAAACCTTAACGTTTCACTCCTTCACGTTACCCAATGCATTGGAGAGCTATATCGGGCTCACCCGCCCTTAGTTTATCACGGAACCACCCATTCTTCATAAAAATGCCCAAGAACCATAACATAATCATATCACATAAACATGAATAAAGGAAACATAACATTTCCACATTTCAATCACAATATAACATTTTAGGATATTGAAATAATGAATCCATTCAAAAAGAAACCATTTCCAAAACCATTTAAAACATTTAATAAAGAGATTTTTGAATCAAAGTGTCCCATACCACCTTGAAGCTTTTAACATTTTAAACCATTAATATCCATATAAATAAATCCTTAAAACCATTTTGAAAACATGGATATTAATAAGAACAAATAATTAAAACATTTAAAATGATATTTTGGTTAAAGGGGTTTTACCAAAATTAGAGACACTTGAATACAATAATCGAGGAATAACATTTAGTAAGAACTTTATAATATCATGAGAATAAAAGGATTCATGATATAATACTCCAAAGGACAGTATATACACCATATAAGAGTGAATTGGTGCATAACAACAATGAACCCTCAATAGAAATGTCAAATGTGATGAAATCCCTTATAAAGAAGGTATCCTTAAATTAAGGACAAATAAATCTCAAAAATATGTGTGAAAAATATATATACACCCAATATAAGTGGATATTAAGTGTAAAACAATAAAAGGTCATTCACACATATTCAATGGATGACATATTCAATGACTACAAGTTGAACACAAAGAAATCGAAATTGGGTTAACAAGTTCCCTTGACAGCCTAACGGCATCACATCAAAATGAGTTGATGAGAGATAAAAAGTGTATCTCATCACTTGGACATAAAATTTACATCAATAAGGATGTATGAGAACATATCCCAACATAAAAATATGTAAATTAAAAGACCCAATAAAAGAAGTCTTTTAAAAAAGTGGAGTGTGAAAGGTTCCCTTACCGACTTGGGTATCATTCAAAACATACACCCCATGAAAGAAAGACAATAGGTCATTGATGTAAATACTCATAAACGAAATTATATTACACAAAGAGTAGAATAATGGGCAGTACATACACCACTCAATGGAATTTGTGGCAAATGTAGCATAAATCTCACGGGAATAAAAGTGAGATGAAAAATCCCTTACGAAAACACGGCAGCCTAACGGCGCCACATAAAACATCTGAATATGGATTGATGAGATCAAATAGAGTATCCCATCATATTACAATAGAATTTACAGCAAGTGGACTATAAAAGATCATCCCAATAACAAGAAATATGAGCTTTAAAAGGAATGACATAAAAGAGTGTACTTAAAAAGAAATAGAGGTGTAGGATCCCTTACCTCGGGTCCGACTTGACTCGATCGTTCTTTAATCTCCTGAATAATAAACTTGAGTTAATTTATACTTGATTAAGAACCTTTTTCAAGCTTATTATTACTTTTATATCACTTATTTCCTTGTTATAAACACTATGTAATCATTAAGTTAATAATTATTTTTTTGTCGATATTTGGTTCTTAAGTCGAAAGTGGACCTCTTACAATTACATGTTGTTCGGGTGACCAAATGTTTATTATATCCAGAATTGTATTCATGATGTAGATATAATATATGTAATATATATCCAGTACATGCATGCATTTATAACATTACATAATCATTTAGAGGTAAGAAATGAAATGCACCGTTCATGGAGACGGTAAGTCGTACGTACGCATGAACGCTACTTTCATTTCTATTTCGTATTTTAAAGAATGGAATAATAATGATATAAAGGTATATTATAATTCCAGTTTAATATCATATATAATATCATAGTTCCAGCCTTTATACGTCCCACATATGGTATTTAATGAATCAAATCACTCTGAGGGGGCGGTAGTCCGCACTTCCTTAAATGAAGATATCGCGTTTACCCATAATGGAAACCATAAAGGTATGCCCAAAATGAAAAACACAGAAGCTTAAGGAAAACATAAACATATTATATATCATATATAAAAATAGTGATATCATAATGGCCACCTTTGAAGGTGTTAGATGAGTATTGAACAATCATCGTTTCGGGAGGCAGAATTTCGCCATCCACGGAAACCGTATGTTCTTTAACCATTTGATGTAGTTGTGTGAGAGTGTAGCTCTAATAAATATTATAACAACATCCTAGTATATTAGAAGATACTGGTGTTGTTACAAAAGAAATAAATAAAAAGAGTTTAGGGGGTTGGAGAAGCAAAATAAAACAAATGAACATGAGAGAATGAATTACCTTTAAAAGTGTAACTCCTTTTGATTTGAGCCTAATGGTTTTCTTTGAAAGGATTCTGCCCAAAGGGAATCCTCTAGGATGAGTAGAGGGATGTGGAGAGAATAAATGGGCAGGGTTTGGCCGAGCCAAAGGCTTGAGGAGTGTGTGAAATGAGGTAGAGGTGGGGGCCTTTTATAAGAGGAGGGGAGGGGCACTTTTGGAAAGTAAAGAAATATTACTTTATTTGAAAATGTGTTTCGGTTTCAAAAGGACCCACATTGATATAATTCGTGGATAAGGTGATAAGGCTTCGAAATCCACTCATCCAATAAGTTTTGGACATGTGTATTTCATAGATTTTACATTATCTTTCCATTTTATTTAAATCGTCAAATAATGATGTCATCGCTGCACCATTATTATGTCATAAATACATTAATTTATTTAATGTCTAAAAATTATAAAAAAAAACTATAATGTAGGAAATATTTTTATCTTTCCAATGAATATTTATAATCAAAATTATGACTTGTATAACCCCACTTAAAAATTGTTTTAGTAAAACATATCATGTTTGTGTCAATTTTACTTTTACATTAAATAAAATGTTATTTATGTCATTTCCCAACCAAAGTGGATCCATGGGGTCCCCAAGTTGACCCACGGCTTTTCTTGGTCGGCCATGACACAACCAATTAGGTTAGGACAAGTTTCAAACTCATATTATTCCATTAAAGCATTATTTTTACCTTAAACTACACTAATTACCACTAATCGCGATTAAAAACTTAATAAGTTACTATTCACCAAAAATTTATTTTAATCTCATTGAACCAAATTTTACTTCTCAATGACAACCATGTATGTCGGATTTTTGAAAATCAAAACACAATGATGGAAAAATTTCATTTAAACGGAAAATCAGTATTTATAAGTACCACTTAGTGGTTTCACTATTCATAAAAAATTGTAGTTTTTCAGAAAAATCCCAAAAATTCACCTTAAGCTATATTTGATATTCTGAATTCAAAAATGAAGTCCGTTTTACAAAATTCAAAACATATAAGTCACATTAATTAATTTAATAATTAATTCCCGCTTTCATGACAAATAGCGTGTTTTATGAAACAATAAGTATCAAAAGATTGACACTAGTTTAAGTCTGATTTCAAAGTGAAATTGATTCCAACGACCACTATTGGATTTAATGGTAATTTTTTTTCTAATTTCACTTTAAAACCCATTAGAAATATATTCTAATCATATAAATAAATTAGATTAAAAATAGGTTTTGAATTAAAACACAACATTTTACACTATTCATTAAAAAATGAACTTTATCGGAAAAATACCAAAAAATTACACAGAGTAAAATTTGATGTCCTGATTCTTAATAAGAGTTTTATTTGGTCCAAAATAATGTATAAGAGTGATGAAAACTATATTTAATGACGGTTCGTCATCAAAAGGCGACAAGTGAACCTTTAGGGAAAACTAGGGCATATACTTCTAAAATTGAATTCTTTCCGTATTTTTAAGCCTTTATCTTTTATTGTATAAATGTAAAAACATTTAAAAACATATATAATCATATTTTAGTTATTTATATCCATTCCCGCCATTACAATGGCTACATGTTAACTACCATTTAAAATAATATTATTTTATCATTAGAGTGCAACGTAAGATTCCCAAGAAACTCGTTGTTGCGTGTTGGGTACGCCATCGAGCATAGCGTCCCCTTTAAAGTCATATTAATATTTTATTCACAAATATGGATAAATATGAAAATGTAATATTCTTTATTTACCTGGGGTGTTACATCCTTCCCCCCTTTTGGGAATTGCGTCCTCGCAATTTTAAAATTGCACTTGGAAACATCCTTGAAAGTCCCACATCGGAACAAGAGTCGGTAAAACAACCACTTTAAAATAAAGGAAGATAACTACAAAGGTCACCCGAGTTAACCCATACTAGGACTCCATGTAGGAAAACATGGACATGGAGGAGAAAATATAGGGTCATGTTCTGATGGAGAGTGATAGAAAACATGTTTAGGAGAAAGTTAACAATGAGAAAATCACAAACATGTGATGGGTTAAACGGTGTTGGGTTCCCCAGTAGGAAAAGTTAATAGACAACATTTTTGTTTTAAGTTACTTATTATTGAGGAATTTATTCATAAGGAAACATAATCACTTATCATGTTGACTTTCAACTTTTACTAGATTCCTTAATCAAACTCATATTTTTTCCAAAAGACGAGTATTTAGGGAGACTTGTTCGCATTAAGAGTACTATAATCAACTTCTAGAGAATCACCTAATCCCCAAAAGAGAACTATATAAATCCCATGTATTTAGGCTTTAACCAAAACCAAAACCAAAAATTTTAGTACAAGATCAGATAATCTAGAAAAGGATAACCCCTTATAAAAAGAAAATCTATTCTTAATCTCCAAAATTTGTCCAACAAAACCCAAAGTTCAACGAGGACCATTCTATAATAAATTTGTCCATAAAATTCTTCAAAGTAAACCAAACTATGATTGAAACCCAAATATTTGAAGGATTTAGTCACATAGTCTTCCAAGTTAAATCGTAACATTTATCTCCGAACAACATCAGTTTCTCCTAAAGTCTCGTATTGGAAAGTAATTAACCTAATCACATATCCTCTATGATAGGTTAATCATTTTCATAAATAACCCAAAATCAACTTACTCTTAATTCATAAAATCATATAACTAGAATGAATTAGTCAAACTAACCAGGGACTTCACGTAGTCCAGTGGTAGGTGATAAATACCAGTCGCACACTGGTTGTGGGTTCGATTCCCGCAGCTTTGTCCGACGCGATGGGATGTCACACGGTCTACGTGTTGTCCTTTTTCCAAAACTATATAATTCTTAAAACATTCCCCAAAATGAGATAAAATCTTCAAGAATAATCATAACATATTTTAACCTCAAGTTTATCTCATTCCTTTCATTTTCCATCATATCATAGAGTAACCCAAAATTACCTAAAAATTAAGTATCATATAAACCCTAATGGTTACCTTAATAATTATTACCTGAATTTCCATATCGAATTGGCCATCTCGTACCTGATGCATTAGAGAACTCACCAAGGTTGAAGTGGTTGATCATGACTCCTTGATATTTGGTTTAGAACAACCACGAGTTTCCTCATTGAATCCTCCATTTTATCTAGTATCTTAATCAGAGAACCACCACAGTTTCCTTCAAACCTGTTGTCTCTTTGGTGCCTGCTAGATCCATCCATTCACTAAAAATAGAAATTTCAATGTGAGTATATCAACAAAACCATCATGTACTAATGAGTAAGATAGACAATAAGATATACTTACTCATTCACTTTATCTAAAACTAAGACTCTTTATGAAATCCTAACCATTATGGTAATTGTCACTTATGATTAAAGAATACCCTAACCTCTAAAGTTATCTAAACCGACCTTTGATACCAACTATAAGGCCCCAGCCTTAAACCTTACTTAATCTTGAATTATTACAAGATTACACATTGAGGATCTTTTCAGGTTTAGAGTTTTAGAGAATTAGATCATGAAACTTGCATTACATTCCACATTTAAACAAAGTGGTTGCATAAAATACAATATTCATTCTTCCCATCAACGGAAACATATTTAAAATATATCACAGATTCTTTCTTGACACATCCTTGACACTATCATCACATCATGTACCTTTCCCTTGACCTGTGAAAAACATTTCAAAAACTTGGTATGAGCATAAAAAGCTCAGTAAGGGTTATAAAAATATGGAAAGGAAACATGAGTTCATAAATACATAAGAATGAAATCATACTTTACCCATAAAACAAAGGCACTTTAACATACCTCATCAAACCATGAATAAATCATAGAAAACATAAGACATAAAGGTAACTTGAGGCATTCATAACATTCTTACGTAGGGAGTAACCGTCTTGGTTACGTTTGGAATACCCATCACAGTATATTCCCTAATTCTCTTCGGAGAAACCTTAACGTTTCACTCCTTCGCGTTACCCAATGCATTAGAGAGCTATATCGGGCTTACCCGCCCTTAGTTTATCACGGAACCACCCATTCTTCATAAAAATGCCCAAGAACCATAACATAATCGTATCACATAAACATGAATAAAGGAAACATAACATTTCCACATTTCAATCACAATATAACATTTTAGGATATTGAAATAATGAATCCATTCAAAAAGAAACCATTTCCAAAACCATTTAAAACATTTAATAAAGAGATTATTGAATCAAAGTGTCCCATACCACCTTGAAGCTTTTAACATTTTAAACCATTAATATCCATATAAATAAATCCTTAAAACCATTTTGAAAACATGGATATTAATAAGAACAAATAATTAAAACATTTAAAATGATATTTTTGTTAAAGGGGTTTTACCAAAATTAGAGACACTTGAATACAACAATCGAGGAATAACATTTAGTCAGAACTTTATAATATCATGAGAATAAAAGGATTCATGATATAATACTTCAAAGGACAGTATATACACCATATAAGAGTGAATTGGTGCATAACAACAATGAACCCTCAATAGAAATGTCAAATGTGATGAAATCCCTTATAAAGAAGGTATCCTTAAATTAAGGACAAATAAATCTCAAAATTTGTGTGACAAATATATATACACCAAATATAAGTGGATATTAAGTGTAAAACAATAAAAGGTCATTCACACATATTCAATGGATGACATATTCAATGACTACAAGTTAAACCCAAAGAAATCGAAATTGGGTTAACAAGTTCCCTTGACAGCCTAACGGCATCACATCAAAATGAGTTGATGAGAGATAAAAAGTGTATCTCATCACTTGGACATAAAATTTACATCAATAAGGCTGTATGAGAACATATCCCAACATAAAAATATGTAAATTAAAAGACCCAATAAAAGAAGTCTTTTAAAAAAGAGGAGTGTGAAAGGATCCCTTACCGACTTGGGTATCTTTCAAAACATACACCCCATGAAAGAAAGACAATAGGTCATTGATGTAAATACTCATAAACGAAATTATATTACACACAGAGTAGAATAATGGGAAGTACATACACCACTCAATGGAATTTGTGGCAAATGTAGCATAAATCTCACGGGAATAAAAGTGAGATGAAAAATTCCTTACGAAAACACGGCAGCCTAACGGTGCCACATAAAACTTCCGAATATGGATTGATGAGATCAAATAGAGTATCCCATCATATTACAATATAATTTACAGCAAGTGGAGTATAAAATATCATCCTAATAACAAGAAATATGAGCTTTAAAAGGAATGACATAAAAGAGTGTACTTAAAAAGAAAGAGAGGTGTAGGATCCCTTACCTCAGGTCCGACTTGACTCGATCGTTCTTTAATCTCCTGAATAATAAACTTGATTTAATTTCTACCTGATTAAGAACCTTTTTAATGCTTATTATTCCTTTTATATCACTTATTTCCTTGTTATAAACACTATGTAATCATTAAGTTAATAATTATTGTTTTTTCGATATTTGGTTCTTAAGTCGAAAGTGGACCTCTTACAATTACATGTTGTTCGGGTGGCCAAATGTTTATTATATCCAGAACTGTATTCATGACGTAGATATAATATATGTCATATATATCCAGTACATTCATGCATTTATAACATTACATAATCATTTAGAGGTAAGAAATGAAATGCACCGTTCATGGAGACGGTAAGCTGTACGTACGCATGAACGCTACTTTCATTTCTATTTCGTATTTTATAGAATGGAATAATAATGATATAAAGGTATATTATAATTCCAGTATAATATCATATATAATATCATAGTTCCATCCTTTATACGTCCCACATATGGTATTTAACGAATCAAATCACTTTGAGGGGGCGGTAGTCCGCACTTCCTTAAATGAAGATATCACGTTTACCCATAATGGAAACCATAAAGGTATGCCCAAAATGAAAAAAACAGAAGCTTAAGGAAAACATAAACATATTATATATCATATATAAAAATAGTGACATCATAATGGCCACCTTTTAAGGTGTTATATGAGTATTGAACAATCATCGTTTCGGGAGGCAGAATTTCGCCATCCACGGAAACCGTATGTTCTTTAACCATTTGATGTAGTTGTGTGAGAGTGTAGCTCTAATAAATATTATAACAACATACTAGTATATTGAATATACTGGTGTTGTTACAAAAGAAATAAATAAAAAGAGTTTAGGGGGTTGTAGAAGCAAAATAAAACAAATGAACATGAGAGAATGAATTACCTTTAAAAGTGTAACTCCTTTTGATTTGAGCCTAAAGGTTTTCTTTGAAAGGATTATGCCCAAATGGAATCCTCTAGGATGAGTAGAGGGATGTGGAGAGAATAAATGGGCAGGGTTTGGCCGAGCCAAAGGCTTGAGGAGTGTGTGAAATGAGGTAGAGGTGGGGGCCTTTTATAAGAGGAGGGGAGGGGCACTTTTGGAAAGTAAAGAAATATTACTTTATTTGAAAATGTGTTTCGGTTTCAAAAGGTCCCACATTGATATAATTAGTGGATAAGGTGATAAGGATTCGAAATCCACTCATCCAATATGTTTTGGACATGTGTAGTTCATAGATTTTACATTATCTTTCCATTTTATTTAAATCGTCAAATAATGATGTCATCGCTGCACCATTATTATGTCATAAATACTTTAATTTATTTAATGTCTAAAAATTATAAAACAAATTCTATGATGTAGTAAATCTTTTTATATTTCCAATGAATATTTATAATCAAAATTATGACTTGTATAACCCCACTTAAAAATTGTTTTAGTAAAACATATCATGTTTGTGTCAATTTTACTTTTACATTAAATAAAATGTTATTTATGTCATTTCCCAAACAAAGTGGATCCATGGGGTCCCCAAGTTGACCCATGGCTTTTCTTGGTCGGCCATGACACAACCAATTAGGTTAGGACAAGTGTCAAGCTCATCTTATTCCATTAAAGCATTATTTTTACCTTAAACTACACTAATTACCACTAATCGCGATTAAAAACTTAATAAGTTACTATTCACCAAAAATTTATTTTAATCTCATTGAACCACATTTTACTTCTTAATGACAACCATGTATGTCGGATTTTTTAAAATCAAAACACAATGATGGAAAAATTTCATTTAAACGGAAAATCAGTTTTTATAAGTACCACTTAGTGGTTTCACTATTCATCAAAAATTGAAGTTTTTCAGAAAAATCCCAAAAATTCACCCTAAGCTATATTTGATATTCTGAATTCAAAAATGAAGTCCGTTTTACAAAATTCAAAACATATAAGTAACATTAATTAATTTAATAATTAATTCCCGCTGTCATGACAAATAGCGTGTTTTATGAAACAATAAGTATCAAAAGATTGACACTAGTTTAAGTCTGATTTCAAAGTGAAATTGATTCCAACTACCACTATTGGATTTAATGGTAAAAATATTTTCTAATTTCACTTTAAAACCCATTCAAAATATAATCTAATCATATAAATAAATTAGATTAAAAAGAGGTTTTGAATTAAAACACAACATTTTACACTATTCATTAAAAAATGAACTTTATCGGAAAAATACCAAAAAATTACACAGAGTAAAATTTGATGTCCCGATTCTTAATAAGAGTTTTATTTGGTCCAAAATAATGTATAAGAGTGATGAAAACTATATTTAATGACGGTTCTTCATCAAAAGGCGACAAGTGAACCTTTAGGGAAAACTAGGGCATATACGCCTAAAATTGAATTCTTTCCGTATTTTTAAGCCTTTATCTTTTATTGTATAAATGTAAAAACATTTAAAAACATATATAATCATATTTTAGTTATTTCTATCCATTCCCGCCATTACAATGGCTACATGTTAACTACCATTTAAAATAATATTATTTTATCATTAGAGTGCAACGTAAGATTCCCAAGAAACTCGTTGTTGCGTGTTGGGTATGCCATCGAGCATAGAGTCCCCTTTAAAGTCATATTAATATTTTATTCACAAATATGGATAAATATGAAAATGTAATATTCTTTATTTACCTGGGGTGTTACAATACCAGTATGACAGAACAAGTCTGGTAGGGAGGCATTCTTACCCTTTTCTAGTTTACCTATAGGGACAAGAGGCATTCTTACCTCATGCCCGCTAATCTATATTTATGTAAGGGAGGCATTCATACCCCTTTCCAGTTGACCTACAGGGATGAGATACATTCTTAACTCGTTCCTACTAATATATATTTATGGAAGGGAGGCATTCTTACCCCTTTCAAGTTGACCTATAGGGATGAGAGATATTCTTACCTCGTGCCCGCTAATCTCTATTTATGGAAGGGAGGCATTCTTACCCCTTTCCAATTGACCTATAGGGACAAGAGTAATTTATACCTCATGCCACTTTTCTTACTAATGGGTGGGAGGAATTATTACCCCACACCATCTATGATCTAAATGCTTATATATATATATATGGTGATATGATTAGGATACTTTACTTACAACGAGCTGAATCCGGTATAACCGTCAGGTGTCCCTTGGGAACCTGGATGGGTGTTATTTACTTATGAAATTATGCATACTTATTTCTCCATACCTTCTCATTGTTTAATTATTATACACTGTCTGGATTGGGTTTGACACCAGTGGTGCCAGACTATAGAGATTTATATCTCACACCCTACTCAGGCCGCCATTGCACTGGGGTACCTGAGTAGACCTTCCTGCTTACATGACCTAGGTTGTGTGTTGTTCTGTTGGTACCTAAGGGGTTAGGAGCAAAGGACCAAGTGGAAGCTTGGGGTGCTCAGGGGATCTCCATCAGGATTTGATACCCTTTCTTTTTGTATTGTTTGTAAAGCATGTTGTAATGTTTCCTTCTTTCGTAAATGTAACATCATCTGTACAAGGATGCATTGTAAACTGGCATTTTCGACCTTTTATTAAATGGATATTACATGTCTACCACTGCTTCCTTTCAATTGTTTACTACTTCTGCCATTGAATATTATTTACTCTGATAATACCGTTGTGTTACTATGATATGATGATATAGTCTCCCCAATATCACCTCCCGAGATCCTTGCTGCTAGTTGGCAGCCTCTGGCATATGGGGAGATGCGCTTCAGGCCATGTGACCTACCGGTCCGACCACCGGTTCGATGGTAAGCAGGGCCGAGATGTTACAATAAGCTTATCAATAGAGAAAAATAGAAGCATAAACATAAAGTGATGATAAATAATGATAATCATAACATGAAAATTTAGAAATAACACATAACATGGAATTAGAAATATCCAAGGCTCATTGCACAAGGAGCATGAGTAAATCCTCATTGCACATGAAGAATGAGTAAAACCTAGTTGCACTTGAATGAGCATGAGTAAACACCCATTTTACATGACATATCATTATACTATACTTTACCGAATGCATTGGAGTGCTATAAGGGCACACCCTTCATAAACATTTCATTTCATGCATAAGTTTTCCACACAGATCATATAACATGGATTCATAAAACATCATAATTTATTCCATGATAAATGAATGTGGAATAAATACAAGAAATTATTTAAACAATCAGTAAATATGCATAAAGGTGAATACCCTGGATTGAAAAATGGGCATGGTATTCACTACACAATGACATTGGCTTGGAAAATCGGTGCAATTTCGGCAGCGTAACGACGTGACGTAAGAATTCATAAAAATGGTTGATGAGAGAGAAAGGGGTTTCTCATCATATTTTCATGTAATGGATAGTAAGGGGTTCATATAGATACATTTACCAATAATTTTTATGGAATTTAGAGTCATCATATAAAGGAATTCCTTGAATTTAAAAGAGGAGAGAGAGATTCCTTTCAGAATTTCAGCATAGTAACAGGTGTACATGGGAGGAATTTAATGAGAGAGAATGGGGTCTCACATCCTTAAAACATAAAGAGGCCAGTATGGGGGTGGTGAGGAACCATAACCCAACATTTATAATTGAAATTAAAAGGGCATAACAAGTTAATGAATATTGGTCAAAAATGAGAATGGAAGAAAAAACGCTTACTTGGAAGTGTGCTTCCAAAGGCTTGAGAGATGATTGAGAGAGGATTCATGGGAGCTTGGGTCACCTTGGGAGGATTCTAGAGAGAGGAGGGTAGAGTTTGGATGAACTCAAATGGCTTTTAGTGAGGAGAAAGTGGGAGCTTGGGTGGGTTTATATAGGAAAGGTGGGGGAATTCTTTATCATTTAGGTTTGGGACACATCACATTAAACTAATCCAAGAAAAAAATCATCCCATGGATTTTTCCCATGGTTTTTGGAAAAGGGAAGTGTAAAAAAATATTTTATAATTCCAAAGCCCAAATATATTAAAATAACGGGGTTTCATATGTGGAAGTGAGTCACACTCCAAATGAAATCAATTTAAAAAGACGAGATGTTTAATAAGCCTTGAAAGGTCTATTAATACTTTGTAAAATAAGTCAAACAAAACAAAAATTACATTATTTTAATGGTAAAACATATATTTTCTGATCATAAGGCTTATAATATTTTATTACATTACTATTGGGACATTATGATGTCATAAATCACATTATATATTTAAACGGTATTTAATTTTTTCAAAAGAATTTTACTATCTCAGAAAATTTTGAAAAATACACCATTGGATAATTTTGAAATCCAGATTCTCGAAATAATATTTATTTTATCTAAATAGTTTTCAAAATATATTAATTTTCACTTTAAAAAAAATGACATTTATTGAAAATTCATGGGTGTTGACAAAATGGATTTCAAACATTAATAGAAATTATGACTGCATTCATAAAATTATACAATCATTTATATTAAATAAAAACTAATTTAATAATAATAATATTTTATTAAAATATTATTTAATTCAAAAATCCATTAATTCATCAATATAAATTTCTTAGTTGAAAATTAACTAAAAATAATATTTTTTCTTTAAAACCATCTACAAGGTTAGAATAATAAAATGATGGTTTATTCATTATTATATACAAAAATAATGTACATGAAAATAGTTCTAATTTCTTGTTACATAACCCCTTATAACACTCTCATAAGACCGAAGGTTAGGGTGTGCAATGGTGACCAACTCTTGGGGTGGCTCGGATAACATTGCTCAGGTGGTAATCGCTATCAACTTCCACTTCTCTCATAGGTGGTTCTGATCGAGCTTAACATATTCAAGCTCAGCTTGGGCTTGGTCAAGAGAAAATCCCAAAGACGCAACCTCCTTTCCATGCTCTGAAAAATTGGCTTCGTATGGGGCATGTCTACTTGATGAGGCCATAACATCCTTTGTCTAAGTAAATTGGATTTGTTAAATCCCTAAATTTACACTAATCATGTGAGCACTGTTCAACGGCTATATTAAAAATGGTCAAAATTTTTAACAGTATTTTAAAATTCAAAAACATAAAACCAAATAAGTTGACATTTTATAGAAACATATTACATAAAGTGACATTTAATTACATCAGGATGGATTTCCATTAATGAATCTTTGGGTCATACAATCTTCCCCCCGTAAAAAATATCACACTTAAAATTTTAATTTCCCACACTAAGCCAGATGTGGGTAACTATGCTTCATCATTTCCTCGGATTCCCATGTCGCTGCTTCAATATTTTGGTTTCTCCTCAACACCTTGTAAAGGGGCATTGTCTTATTTCGTATAACTTTTTTCTCTACGGTCTAAGATCTTCACTGGTTTCTTCTCATAAAAAAGATCATCCTCTAACTATACCACCTCTGAAGAGAGTACATGTGAAGGGTCTGGTATGTACTTCCTTAGGCGGGATACATGAAATAAAACTTGTACTTTTTCCATGGTTGGTGGAAGTGCTAGTCGATAGTCCATAGCCCCGACATGATCAAGAATCTCGAAGGGGCCGACATACCTTGGACTTAACTTACCTTTGTTTCCAAACCTCATGACCTTCTTCTATGGAGATATGCGTAGAAAAACCATGTCTCCAACTTTAAACTCAAGGACTCATTGATGGTTATCTACATAACTTTTCTCTCGACTCTGGGCTGCCTTAATATGCTACTGAATGGTTTCACCTTCTCCACCATTTCTTTGACCATTTCTGGTCCCAGCAGCTTACTCTCACTGACCTCATCCCAACCTGTCAATGTTATGAACCTTTTCCCATAAAGGGCTTCATATGGTGCCATTTGGATTCTTGAGTGGAAACTGTTATTATAAGAGAACTCAACAAGAGGAATATGTTGATCCCATCCACATTTAAAGTCCATTGATCATGTTCTCAACATTTCCTCAAATTTTTGGATAGTCGGCTAGTATTAGCCATCCATTTGTGGATGATAGGTTATACTAAAGATTAGTTTAGTATTCAGATCATGTTGAAGACTCTTCCCAAACATAGTGGTGAATCTTGGATCTCTATCGGACACAATAGATAGTGGTACTCCATGAATCCTTACCAATTCTCTGATATATATCCATTCTAGTTGATCCAATGAGAAATCCCCCCGAATAAAAATTAAGTGTGAAGTCTTTGTAAGACGATCCACAACAACCCAGATTGAATTGTTGCCTTTGGATGTCTTTGGATGTCCGGTGAAAAATTCCATGGTGATGTTCTCCCATTTCCATTCTGGTGTGGGCAATGGTTGCATCACCCCCTTAGACTTTTGCTTTTCTGCCTTCACTTACTAACACAGCATGAACTTTGATGTATATTCAGCGATCTCTTTCTTCATATTATAACACCAATAATTCTCTCGGAGATCTCAATACATCTTTGTGTTTCCAGTGTGAATAAGGAAATTTTAACTATGTGCATTATCCAAAAGTTCCTTCTTCTTCTCCGGACATGATGGAACACAGAGTATTTTCCCAAATCTCACAATTCCTTCTTCATTAACATTAAACTATGAGTAATTTCCTTTTCCGATAGCATTCACGTTTTCCTGAATTCTTACATCATCCTATTTAACATTCGTTAACCTTTCCAAAATTGACGGTTGAGAAATCGTTTGTGAAAGGATTGATGATGTTCCCTTTTTTTGATTCCCATGTTCATCTTCATCAATTCTAAGATGATTGGATCCATTTCAATTCTCATCAATGATAGAATCACTGGGTGCTTTCTACTTAGGGCATATGCCACCTTGTTCGCTTTCCCAGGGTGGTAATGGATTGATAATCTATAGTCTTCGATTAGCTCTTACCATATTCGTTTGTACATGTTCAACTCATTTTTTGTGAATATATACTATAGGATTTTGTGGTCCGTATATATTTCACACTTCTCCCCAAAGAGATAATGCCACCAAATTTTGAAAGAGAAGATCACTGGAGCCAACTCGAGGTCATGTGTTGGATAGTTCTTTTCATGATCATTTCAATTGCCTTGAAGCATAGGCATTGAATTTGTCATTTAGCATCAACACACATCCCAGACCCTTCTTCGAAGCATCACTGAATACAACTAAAAGTTCTCCACTTGTGGGTAAAGTGAGAACGAGCACCGTTATAAGCCTCCTTTTCAACTCCTTAGAGCTTTCTTCGTATTCATCACTCCAAGATAACCTTACCCCCTTCTGAGTTAGCTTGGTAAGAGGGTTGGACAATCGTGATAAATTTCTCACAAATTGTCGACAATATCCAGCTAACCACAAGAAGCTACGGATATCCATTATTGATGTTGGCCTCGACCGTCCCTCAATTTCATCTATTTTAGAGGGATCCATAGATATCCAATTGCTTGTGATGATATGGCTCAATAATGAGACATCCTTCAACCATAACTCACTCTTTTTGTACTTTGCATAGAGATTCTCCTTTCATAGGGTCTCTAGTACTGTTCTCAGATGATCCTCATGATCCTCCTTAGTTTTGGAGTATATCATAATATCATATATAAAGACTACCATAAATTTGTCAAGGTAATCTCTAAATACTCTATTCATCATGTCCATGAAGAATTTTGGATCATTAGTGAGTCTTAAATGAATTACTATGAATTCATAGTGCCCAAATCTGGTACGAAAAGCAGTCTTGGAGATAACTTCCTTCTTCACCCTTACTTGATAATATCCAAACCGCAAATCCACCAATGAGAAGTATTGTGCTCCATGCAGCTGATTTAAAAATTCATCTATTATTGGGAGAGGATACTTGTTCTTTATCGTTATTTTATTAAGCTCATGATAATCGATGAAAAGGCTCATTGACTATCATTCTTCTTGACGAAGAGGACTGGTGCACCCCATTGTGAAGCACTTGGGTGTATAAACCATTTATCCAGATTCTCATGTAGTTGTTTCTTCAGATACTCAATCTCCACAACATCCATTCTATATGGAGTCTTGGATATTGGAAATTCTCCAAGTATAAGTTCAATTGAGAAATCAACATCCCTTCTAGGAGGAAGACCAGGAAATTCTTCGGGAAACACTTTAGCGAATTCCCTCACAATAGGAATGTCTTCTAGGATGGTCACCTCCTTAGACTCAATCATCTGTTCCAGATACACGTGCTCATAGGGTAGTAATATCCACACTTGAGATGATGTATCTAAATAATATTCAACTTCCTCTTTTCACTTGTAAAGAATCGGGGGTCGATTCTCCACATGGAGAGTGATTTCCCTCTCACAGCAATTTATGTTGGCTCTATATAAGGAAATACAATCCATGCCAAGAATTGCATCAAATTCCACCAGAGGGAGAATGATGAGGTTTATTAGGAAGTTTAATCCACAAATTATGACAGGGGAGGAGTTATATTCATGGGATACAATGATTGCCCCATTTTCCGTACTCACTGACATCTTCACTTCCATGATTTGTGGTGGTGCTAGAATTGCACTTCTAAACTTTAGAGATATAAAAGAATGCATAGAAACTGAATCAAAACGTATGTTCACTATTCTTTAATAAATAACTAGAATACTTTTCACCACTTTTTGGTCGGGGTTCACTTGGGCAGTAGTGATTGCAAAAGCTCACCCTTGCCGCCTTAGAGGTTGTTGGTGGCCTCCAAAAACCCTTGTCTTAGGGCACTGATTTGAAAGATGCCCTGGTTCTTTGTAGTTATTGCAATAAAATAGGTGTTGAGGTTCAAACGAAGCGTTCCTCTCTTCTGTTACAACCGCAGGTTTTTTTTCACCAGTTAACAGCTTGGTGCCCTTCTCTTTTACACCTAAAGCATTTCCTCGTCCCCATCGGGCATTTTCTGAGGTACTTCTTTCAGCAACATTGGCAAGTAGGGTGATGGATCTTCTTAGCACCGTTGGATTTATCCATCAGACCACCGATATTGAATTCTACCTTATGTTTCTTATCCCCATGATACCCTTTAGATTATCCGATCTTCATTTCGACCTTGAGGGCACATCATAAAATTTCCTCATAGCTGTCAAAGTCGCGGATCGCCAGTGTTTTTCGCAGGCTAGGTTTCAGCCCACCAAAGAAGTGGTCAACCATGCATTCGGGGGTAACAACAAAGCCGAAAGAGTATTGTTTAAGCCTTGTGAAATTTCCTTGTACGCTCCAACATATTCGTCGTCTTTTTTCCTCGAGGGAAAGGAAGTCCCTTTCCATCTTATGCTGGAGGGTGCATGGAAAATATTTATCGAAAAACATCTTCCGGAAATCCTTCTATTCCAATTCCTTGATATCCTTCATAGGCTTAGTATTTTTTATCATCATCCAGTATTGATTAGCTTCACACTCCATACGATAGGCAGCCATGAGAACCTTCTCTTGTTCAGAAAATTGAAGTATGAATAATATCTTTTCAATGGAATTGATCCATTGTTTAGAGATTGAGGGATCAGATTATCCCTTAAAATTAGGAGGTATTTTTCTCATGAATATCTTGATAGCGGCTTATTCATTCTTAGGGGGGGTTTAAGGTTCCTCTTACCACATGTTTCTATTCAGATCTTTAGTTAGCTGAGAGAGAAGCGTGACAAAGTTTGAGATTCCCGCTCCCATTGGATTTGGCATCTCATTAGTACAATCATCACATTGATCTTCACATCGATTGTTAGACTAATTCCTCATATTACCGGCCTTAGGCTGTAACAAAAGGAAATTTAGGGGTAACACATAAAGGGTAATACAAGGAAAAAACTGATGACTTATAAATAACTCTTATTTACTTAACATATGAATCTATTGGATTTAGTCTCTTTTACCCATGATCAACTTTCTAACATATATTCTTAGGGAATTTTTTGTCTTTTGATAATGGTTCATACTAAGATTGTAAATTTACCAAAGCATATCCCCCAGGAGTGTCATAACCAAGACTATAGCAAGGCCTGTTGTCGTGCACTAGTTCCCGTTTTAGTCTATCTCAATATGGTGTTTTCGGGTTTTACCCCTACGATACAACTGTTCCAGAGCCACCTCTACCAGCTCGTATCCATATAGAGATGTATTTTCTTGATAAACCACTTACTCAATACTCACCAAAACTTTGGGATGTTTTTTAATACTTAGTCTTGACTCGAAGGATTCATTAGGTTTTTCTAATCCTAATCCAAAAAAATAAATAAACTTATCCTTTGATACCAACAATGACAACCCTAATCGTTTATTACACAATTAAACATAATTTATTACATAAACTTATTTTGATTAAACCTAGAATATCAAGAGGTCTTGTGTTTTTGGGGCTCAGGATCATTATATAAAAACTTAAAACATGAAAGACAAAATATTTATTGAAAACTTCCTTTATATAACCACTACATTCCCTCGTACATAGCATGGCATGTGATAAACTGAGGACTTGCATAAGAAAAAGGTGAGCTATAAATCCCAGTAAGGTAATAATAATGGAATAACATGAGGAATACAATACATGTTAGAAAATAGGTATATCAATAGAGCATAAGTGAAGTAGAAACACAAAGGCATGATAAAGCTTAATAATCATAATATGGAAATGTGGCAACAACACTTAACATGGAATTAGCATGATCCAAGGCTCATTTCACATGGGGATGACTAAATCCACATTGAACATGAAGAAAAAGTGAAAAACTCATTGCACTTGAATTAGAATGAGTAAACACCCATTTTACATGACATATCATGATACTATACTTTACCCAATTCATTGGAGCGCTATAAGGGCACACCCATCTTAAACATTTTATTTCATGCATAAGTGTGCCACATGGATTCATAAAACATAATAATTTATTCCACGATAATGGAATGTGGAATTCATACATGAAACTCTTTAAATAATAAGTAAATGTGCATAAATTTGAATACCCTTGATAGAGAAATGGGCATGGTATATACTACACCATGACATTGGCTTGGAAAATCGGTGCAATTTTGGTAGCGTAACGACCGGACGTAAGAATTCATAAAAATGGTTGATGAGAGAGAAAGGCGTGTTTCATAACATTTAAATGGAATAGACAGTAATGGGGTCATATATATAAATGTCCCAGCAATTTTAATGGAATTTAGAGTCATGATACAAAAGAATTGCTTGAATGTAAAAAAGGATAGAGAGATTCTTTTCAGAATTTTGGTATAGTAGCAGGTGTACATGGGAGGCATTTAATGAGAGATAAAGGGGTCTCACATCATTCAAAAATAAATAGGGAAGTATGGGGGAGGTTATAAACCATACCCCAAAATTTATAATTGAAATTAAAAGAACATAACACCTTAAATAATATTGGTCAAAAATTAGAGAGGAAGAAAAAACCCTTACTTGGAAGTGTGCCTCCAAAGGCTTCAGAGAGGCTTGAGAGAGGCTTCTTGGGAGCATGGGGCACCTTGGGAGTATTCTATAGCGAGGCCGGCATAGGTTGGATGAACTACAAAGGCTTTGAGTGAGGATTAAGTTGGAGCTTGGGAAGGTTTATATAGGAAAGGTGAGAGAATTCATTATTATTTAGGTTTGGGAAACCTCACATTAATCTAATCCAAACCAAACACCCAACAATGGTTTTTCCCATGAATTTTGTCATAGAGAAGTGGAAAAAAAATTATAAGGACAATGTCTGAAATTCTCAAAATAATCGGGTTACTTATGTGGAGGTGAGTCACACTCCCAAGGAAATCAATTTAAAAAGACAAGATGTTTAATAATCCTTGAAGGGTCCACTAATGCTTTGTAAAATATGTCAAAAAAACCCAAAATCACATTATTTTAATGGTAAAACATATTTTGGCCGAACATAAGGCTTATAGTATTTTATTTCATCACTATTAGGTCATTATGATGTTCTAAAACACATTATATATTTAAATGGTTTTTAATTTTTACCCAAAAATTTGACTGTCTCAGGAAATTATGAAAAATTAACCATTGGATAATTTTGACATCCCAATTCCAGAAATAATATTGATTTTTTCTAAATAATTTTCTAATTATGTTAATTTTCACTTTTAAAATAAAAACCGACATTTATAAAAAATTCACGGGTTTGGACAAAAATGGCTTTCAAACCTTAATAAAAATAATGATGGAATTCATAAAGTTATACAATATTTTATATTTAATAAAAATAAATTTAATAATAATAATTTATTAAAATATTATTTACTTTTAAAATCCATTAATTCATCAAAATAGATTTCTTAGTTGAATATTAACTAATAATACTATTTGTGCTTTAAAACCATATTCAATGTAACTATAATAAAATGAAGGTATATTAATTATTATATAAAAAATAATTTACATGAGCATAGTTCTAATGTCTAGTTACATAACCCCTTATAACACCTGCATAAGACTGAAGGGTAAGGTGTGCAATGGTGACCGACTCTTGGGGTGGCTCAGATAACATTTCTTGGGTGGTAATCTCTATCAACATACACTTCTCTCATAGGCGGTTCTGCTCAAGCTTAACCTATTCAAGCTTGGCTTGGGCTTCATCAAGAGAAAATCCCAAACACACAACCTCCTTTCTGTGCTCTGACAAATGGGGCTCGTATGGGGCACATCTCTTGGATAAGGCCATCGCTTCCTTTGTCTAAGTAAATTGGATTTGTTAAAGCTCTATATTTATAATAATCATGTGATCACTGTACAATGGATATATTAACAATGGTCATAATTCTTAACAGAATTTTAAAATCCAAAAACAAAACCATATAAGTTTACATTTTATATAAAAATTTTACATAAAGAAAAATTTAATTAAATCAGGAGAGATTTCCATTAATGAAAGTTTGGTTTTTTACAAAACGATTCTTTCATTCCTCGATAATTGATATGGAATCTATATAGAGATATCTAATACAGGATCAAAATCACATAAAGTTAAACTAGGGGATGAATAATGATATTTTTATCAATCATATTCCCACAAAAATTAATCATAAAAAATCATAGACCTGATATTTGATCATCGTATCATTAGCAGTTTTAATTTATAATTAAAAATCATATTAATGATGAGTAAATGTGATACTCATATAAAATTATTCTGATATAAAATAGTAGTGGGGAATATAATCAAATAAAAAATATGAGTTCTAAAGGTGATGGTAAATTTACCTTTCACCAATTTCCTATTGAAATCTATATCAGAAATATTTTTCCTGTGGGATTTCTCTTTATCTCTTGCATCTATAGGTTACTAATTTCAATTATTGTCATTAACCCTCATATTTGAGCAGTAGTTATCATATTTACCAAACCCCTTGCATTTGAAACACTATAATATGGATCATACATTCTGTGAAGCTATCACTCTATTCGAATCATTTTCCAACTCCTTCCCATCACTTTGATACTTTATTTCATAATGACCTTAGCTTCCACACGTAACAGAATTTATAAACCCCCTTATGAAAAATGTCGCCATGTTGGTTTCCATGCTTTTTGAATAAATGAGGAATCATTTTTTCCTTTCATGTTTTTTATTATTATAATTTCCTTTTAATAATATCTTTCTTTGTTAACATAACAATGAGATTGATGGGTGACTCTGATAAATATTTCTAACTTGATAGAACATAAAATGATTTCTTTATTGAAACATAATTTCTTTATATCTAATTTCCTTTAGAGACACGGTTTAAACCCACTAAAGAATCAATGAATCTTAATTTTCATTTGAATTATAGAATCAGAACCATACCACACATGTCTTGTAAAACTTTTGCAATGGATACTAATGGATTTCTCATCCTTATTCTTTATCTCAAGTAATTAATTGTTTATTTTCATATAAATAATTTGAGGCATGTACTTCTTAAAAAATAACCTTCTAAAATCATCCTAGACCAAACTGTAAATTTGTTCTTATTTACTCATGTTATTGATGAGATTATGTCATTGATCTTCTTCACCAACCAAATGATAAAAATGTAAACTAACTTTTTCATAATATGGGCACTAGATAACAGAAAATATCTTTTTAGTGGTATTAATCCATTTCTTAGAAATTGGTGCATCCTTAGACCCACTTAAAGAAGGAGGATGTTTCCACATGGAAAACTCAATATAATGCTATTTAATTTTTTATTCATTTGACAGCACACCATGATTCATGTATTGAAAAAATTAATTAATCATATCAATGAAATTTTTCATTCCATCTTCCAAAACATTTACATACTCATGAGCAAAATGATTTCATTTTCTATCCCATGTAGTGTTATCATGGTTCTGTTTAGTTACATCCATTTACTAAAACAAAAAAAAAATAGTGTGAGAAACAATAATAAAATTGAGAACCCGTATAGTTGATAATATTAATTTATATAATATTTAAATTAGGAAATATGATTTTAAATATATCACATATTATGATTAACCTACATCATACATGGTTATCATATATTCAATTCCTTCAAACAAGCTTTATAAAAAATGTTAATTAACCTAATAATATCCAAATATAGTATATATATATGTAGTATTAAGACCACTCATCATGCACTGATTATGATCAATTTAATACTCAATCCCCATTATTTATATTTTTCACGCATTGGTACATTTGTTCTATAATTGTATCGGTTTCTTGTATCCAAACGAGGATGTATTTTATAAGAAAACAATTATTCTATCTTTACAATATCTTAGGATATTCCAATATATTTAATATTATCCTAAGGGTAATAAATAATGACTCCTCATCCAATTTTTAAAAATAACTAAACCTTTATAAGAAGCCAATGGTGGAAACCCAGCCATTTCAATGCTAAATATTACATTTCTTATATGAATATTCATTAAATATCATTAAGATCATTTCCATAACTGTTATATTTTAGTTCGTTTGGAAACAAAGATACATAATTAATAAGTAAATGAAGATATATATCACATCTCAATATTCTCTTTATAACAAGCACCCTTCGTTGACATATCATACATAAAAACATTTTTCATATCCATGGGAAAAGGAAATATAATAAAGTGTGGCCTCAGATTCTCAGTATGGGTAAATAATTGATATATCTATGATCATATAGAAATTACATGAGAATAATCCTATGAGTTCATTTGCATAACATTTGAAAACCATACCCATAAATCCATATATCATAATATTGAGTCATAGAATAAATCATAGAAGTTTTTAATACATGACTCATAAATAAATAAAAGAACACTATCCATATGAGCATAACATTGGCATAAGATAATTTCATAAAATAGTGGAATAAAGTGTTTCATAATCATAATCATAGAAATATTATGTTATGGATAAACACAATGACATTCTTCACGTGTTAAGGTTGGTTTAACCACCAATGTACTTGCTTTGGGAAAGGAATAACCTCCCTTATACCCTTTTATGGGCTTGCAATAACCTCTTGTGTACCCACTTTTGGGATTGGTATAACCTACCATGTGACCTCATTTTTGACTAGGGATAACCTCATTTGTACCCTCTTTTGGGATTAGAATAACAAAATGTGTACACTTTGATCTCATAGAACATTAATCTATACCCAATTCATTTGAGGGATATAAAAGATCAACCCATCACATAATCACCGTCCATTCATTTGTATACTATACGATTATGAAGCCATTTATCATTTCATCATATATAAACATATTAAAAATAAAACATTTTTGATCAATATATCATTATTTTAATCATAAAATATTCAAAAAAATAATGAGAAATGTATCATAGGATCATATCTAATGTGAGTTATATGTATCATCAAATGATATTATCATTAATGAAAATACCTTTAACTATTGTAGGGTAATTTCTTTAGGAAATAAATTTTCCCATTTTAAATCACTTATTTCAAATATATAATTTTGAAAAATGTTAAGGAAAATACTTTATTTGAAATAAACATGGAAACTTATAAATGAGGTTTTAAATCAATGAGTAGTCATAGAAGCAAAAAAAATCCATTCATGTGTTATATGTTAAAATAATGATTTTGTTCACACTATTGTTAAAAAGTACCTCATTCAGAAAATAACATGAAAATTATGTTAAAAACCTTTTATATAAATTAATACATGGGTAATAAATTATTAAATAAATCATTGGAGAATAGTAAAATAATTCTTAGAAACAATTTATAGAAAACATGGGCATTGAAGGAAGGGATTCATGGACGAAGATAAAAATAAGCTTATTTATCATTAAAAACATTTATTGACTATTTATTACATAGGGAGATAAAAATGAAAGTAAAACATAAAATTTTCATTAATAAAATTTAACAAATTAAATCTATTAACCCTCAATTATTTTTACCTGAAAAAATCGTTTATATACTCAAAGGGAGTTCCTGATCCTGACGGGCTGGAGACTAGAACTCGGACATCAGACAACAACCATATGAAACTATTTTACCCAAAATAATCTAAGATACATTGAATAAAAAAATAGTGAATGAAAACTAAAATATATATGAGTCATAACCAAAGAAAATAGTGTTAGCGATACAACTCAAAATCCAGATCAAATCCAAAGAACAAGTCCCATTTTGAAAGACATCTAAAACAAGAACCAAAACCTCAATGAGTTAATGTGTTAATCGTCACCCCATATCACCACCAGTTACTCATTCCCTGTTAACACGATCATCTCCAACTCACTACAACACCTTCCCATTTCTTGTATTAGAAAACAATATTAGGCCCACACACTGTCGAATATGTGTTATTTTTTTAGATAAACCAGATTAGTTGGATCCCACCTAGGAGACCCACATCAAGTATCAATACCACAGTCTTTGTATTATCTACTTATATAAAAACATGGCATGATAAATAGTAAATATTTTCTAAATAAAAAACATGGTAAACATTTCCCACTTTTTCACAATTCCAAAATAGGGTAGGTAAGAACAGTTTCAAATTATATTCTCCACAATAATCTCACATTTATCAAAAACAAGTATATCAAACACATAACAATTCAAATCGACAGCACCCTGGTAAAACAATACTTGGATAATAATGAGGTTATGTTACCAAGGAAAATCATAAATAAATATGACTATTTGACACTAAAAGTTCACAGAACCAATGAATCAGGATTTAAAGAATAGAGGGACAAAAAATAAAGTGAACCGTAAAACCATTCCAAGTCTCGTCATAGTGAAAAATTCGTTTCAATCTATGAAAAGGTAAACACCCCATAAAGTGATCCACCTTGAAATAAAAAAATACAATCCCTATTAACACACTTTCCACATAAGTACCCATGGTCCCCATGTGTTGTATTTTAAATTATTTTAAAAGGGATTACACATTTCATAATACAATTTCTAGCACCCTTTTCTATAAAAACAGTTACTGAAACCCATTTCACAAATTCATTTCAAATTCCTTTTCAAATAATAATTCTTCTACCAAACTAAAGGGGGTACCCAAAATTCCATAAAACTCATTTATGCACAAAAGGATGTAAATCATTCCATTTAATTTATAAAATAATTTAATAATCCAATAGAAATCAACAATACACATAACCTAGGCTAAAGATGGAACTACACACCAGAATATTAGTCAGACACCCAAAGCAGTAGGATACCCACATCAAAAATAAATGTAGAACGACCAATCGATTCACTATCATTGATTTGCATATATTATAATTGAATTCATAAATGAAATGTTCAGTGGAGAGGATAGATCACAACATTCAAAAAAATGCACACACCAAACCATAACAAACACGAAGACTAGCCTATGGAATAAGATCATTCAAAAAATCTAGAATGGAAAAAAGATTCATTATCGCATGGCCAATAGATCAATACATAAATCCCATAACCACTACTGTAACCAAGGTAAATTACGAAACATTAAGGTATATTACCCATAGAGATGTAATGAAACCTAGAAAAATATCAATCACTGAACAAATTGATCTAAAATATGAAGAAAAACCCAAAATCACATAGAAGGACCGCAGGGTTTTATGGAAAGTATGCATTTTGGATGAATAGGAAGTCAGTCTTTGATTGCATAAATCATATAGGGTATGAGGGGATTCCTTCCTAAATAATGTATTTATATAGTTATCTTCGCATAGATCAAATACAACAAAAAAACATCTCCTCATAAAAAATTGCACCAAAATACATATTCACTGCATGAAAAAGATATTTTGGTGTTAAAATAATTTTATGCCATGAACAATTTCTAGGTATTATATCTTGTGACAAATTCACACCGTAAATCAGGTTGTGAAACATAAAAATATCCTTTGGGTTTCTTTCAACCCAAGTTTTGTAGAAACTCCCATGAGATAAAAACACAATGAATAATCTATTAAACATTAAAATAATTTACTTTTTTCATATATGATTCTTCAATCTCTCAACTATTAAACATTCCATCCCTATGAAGTCATGCCATAGATGGGTGATCTATAAAGAGGTGAGGTCACTTCTCTCTCACTGGTGATTTTTTCTTCCATGTCTCATGAGAACGTACTATGTGTCTCCATAACACACTTACCAATTGAATATACTTCTCATGAAATACTTCCATTTAAGAATCATGAATATCCACCAGTTTCTCCATAACAAAAACATCTAGTTCCATCTCATTCTCTTCCCAACGCATAAGGGGATAGGGATTAGTACGGTATTTATTAAGTTGAGATATGTGTGAAGCATAATTGACACCTGTCAACTAATCCATAACTTCCAACCAATATACTACCTTCCCAAGATACTCTGCTTTGTTAAACTATCCAATATTTCTCAGATCTATATTCCCCTATTTTCTATGATAATGGTGAACCAACCAAGGAGAAACATTCAAGAAAACTCATTCTCCAATGAATACCTCTAAGCGATGATATTGATGATCCAAATATGATTTCCACTAAATCACAGTTATCACCAACTGTTATCATATATCCTAAATTCCTTATAATTTCTCCTGATGTATACGAGTACCATAAGATAGTTCTCTCTCACCTCTACCTAAAATATAGTTGACCTACATGAGCTACTATACAACTCCTCAAAAGTAGCAATTCTAATAGTATAATGAAAACTATTGTTATATAAAGACTAATAAAATCATAGATGGTTGTCTCAGAATCAACAAAAAAAAATATGAAGGTAAAGATCATATGCTTTGAGATCTGAATACCTTGCTCCATATGGAAATCTATTGGTAGATGATAAGTTGTACTCAACATGACCTGAGTCTCCATATCCATTTAGAAACCCTTCCAGAACCTATTAGTAAACCTAAAATAGCTATAAAAAATAATTTAATAGGTAACCCCATGTTACCTCATGATATCTAGAATGTAAATCATTACTAGATCTTTAACAATAGTTATGTCTCTTCCCGGAATAAAATGAAATGATTTCCTCAACCTAACAGTCACCACCCAGATAGCATTATCCCATTAGGGAGTCTATGGTTATCCAATGATTAATTTCAAGGATAACCCATATCATTTTAAGAATAGTATTAGTGTATGCTATATTATATCATAATATTTTAGGTTCTTTGTCCTTATTTTCTAGCAGGTATAATAGTGAGTCACAAAATCGGTGAGGTCACGATTCATACCCAGCCACCAGAATCACCATCTCAAGTAAATATACATATTTTTATCACCTAGATTAATGGAACTCAAAAAAATATCACATCCATACAACACTAAATTTCTCATGGATGTTCTTATGAAAAAGTGGTCCCTGAATAATAGAATACCATCAAAAGGGAGAGACTAATTAGGAACATTCTCCAAACCATAAAGGGTTTCTCTGATTATTTAAAATGATAATACTTCTATTGAATATTCAAAATATATTCAATAGGAGCTGGTGATAACCAAACTATAGTAGAACTATACATGAACCATCCACCTACACATCCAAATTCAACTAATTGAAAATCCCCATCAGTTTTTACTCCTCTTTGGATTCCAAAATAGCATGTGGTGAAAAATTCTTATTGATAGTGTCTTGAAGAAATTATCCTTCCCTAGGGTTTAAGTGATTTCCAAATCAAATGTCTGAAGGTATTACGCCCACAATATCTGTCTATTATTCAATCCCTTCTGAGAAAAGATATATCTCAGACTCTTATGATTATAAAATACTATGAACCATTCTATAAAAAATAATTCTTCCACCACATAAGAGTATGAATAACTGATGTAAGCTCTAAATCATGATTGAGGTAATTATTCTCATTATTCTAATGTTAAAGAGAAAAAACACTACAACAGGATCATCCTACATAATAACACATCCCATAATAACACCCAAAGAATCATTGTATACAACATTCCCCTTACTCTACTCAAGTATGATCAAAATAGGTGCTGATGTTAGAATACATTTCAAATCATTGAATGAAGTATGAATGTTTTCATCACATGTAAACTGCACCCCATTAATTTTATGTGTGTTCAAACATTATGATAATTTTGAAAAATTATTGGTGAACTACCGATAGTATCCAGCAAGACCTAAGATTCTATGAATCTCAAATACAGTTTACGAATCCTCCCATCACAAGACAACATTCACCTTCTCAATAGAGAATAATAATAAATTTTTTAATTGAATTTCCAAATATTTTCACTTCTTTGATCCATAAATTTGGTTTTTAAATTATCACATAAAATAAGTTACTCCTTAGGGTCTCTAAAAACATATTTATAGGGAATTCATCTTCTTTCCCAAATCTCATGTAAACCTAGATATCATCTAAAAAAGTAATGAAAATGGTTTCTATATACATATGGAACACCCATTTCATTAGAGAAATTAAAATTATAGTTAGAACAAAAGGAATCACAAGATATTCATAATGTACATACCTACTTCAAAAAGAATTCTTCAGAATACTATACTCTAGAACCCATGTTTATGGTAACCCTGTAATGACCCTTCCTATAGGGTTGCCTATCATTACTACCATGAGAACACATCAAATAGTCTAGGGGCTAGTGACTAGAAATTATTAGGCACATCCTACAAATGTGAGGCATTTTCCAAAGTACCTGCACACACACACACACACACATCTCCAAGCCTAAAATTATAAAATGGATAAACTCTAAGTAAAAAAACAAGAATTCCACTGAGATACCAACAATAAAATAGAACATGAGAAAACTGGAATGTAAATAGGGTATGAAAACTAGCCCACCCAAAATGATAAGTCTCGATAAGTGGATACACAAGTTTTTTTAATTAATGTTTTTACATTTCATCATTTTGGGCATGTATATGGGTGTCTGTGTGTACAAGTACTTGGTAAAATGCCTCCCATTTGGGAGATATTACAACTGGGTTCTAGTCAAAATACCTTATCTTATTAGATGCGACATTGGGTTAGTCACTAAACTGGCTCCTTTGGGATGGTTAAAAAAAGTGGTATCAGAGGTAGTCTGTTCTACAAATAGAACCTAGAGTGTGTGAGATTGGTTTGGGGAAACATTGTTAAGTGTTTTGAGTTCATATTTTAGGATAGGGAATCTAGTGTTGGTGCGGAAGCCAATCTATACATACACCAAGACTCTAAATTATTCTTTACAACTCGTTACCTAAAAACACTTGTTGCATGGAAAAATAATGGCACATGCATCATATAGGATTTGGGATTATTCTCTGGTCATTCTTGAGTCATCTCACCATGTATACTCTATTTTTTAGAGGGACCGAAGCCTCATTTTATTATTAAAGAAAAGAAAATACCACTTTTTACTAGATAGAGGGAGACCCATTAAATAGCCCAAAGGCCCAGAGTCATGAAATCTAATGTCTTTTACCAAGGGGACCTCTGGTGAATAGTACTACTGTAGTACCCAGGTTGTTACATTACCTACTACAGTACCATCGTCGCTACAGTTCCCACTATAGTAAAAAAGAAACTACAACTACATTGTATCTATAGTTATACCCCTGTTATAGTGCTTCTACAGTGCACTACTACATTCCTGGTATAGTACCCCAGAATTTCATTCCTTTTCAGAATTTATCATGGGTCTTTTGGATTCCAAGAAAGAGCCTTTACCACATGGTTACAGTCTCATTAGTGACTAGGTGTACTCTATTGACCGTGGTACATATTGTTATACTTAAATATTCCTCCACATAGACAACCATCCAGGATTCCACCACGTGATCATTTGGATGATATTCCATATGATGAAACATTAATAAAATAATATGTACCAAAGATACCATATCTTGGTGGTTCACCAGCTATAGCTCCAAATATAAAGTAGCACATGGTACCCACAATATTATTGGATGGGGAGCACAGTCTGAGCGTAACTCACATGTTTGAATGATTGAGACCCCTCAGGTTTTGAGGAGATCCCGACACACAAGTAGGTGAGGACTTTCTTGAGGTAGTGATATGAGTATTCTATCTTGTCCTGTCACACACGATTTTTTTTGTCTTTATATTGATCCGGCCCATTAGAAATCCCGATCCTCTTAATGGGTATTTTATGAGATGAATCTTGAGTTTTGATGTTTCATATATGTCTAACCACAATATTTTGGGATCCCCATTGCTTGTTTAGGAGTTTTTGAAGAAAGGGTGGTTACTTCATGATTTGGGCCAACCGTGAGCCCATTCCCAGTTTTAAAAACTGAATTTGTTTCTTTTATAAATCTTTTGTTTTTCATCCTTTTTCACCCAATAAACTTCCCAATTGTCCTATACTGATATATTAAAATTTATTTATCCTTTTGGACCAATTAGAAATTCATAAGCCGGGTGAATTTGGGTTACTTATTTAGGTATTGGGCCAGCCCATGGGCCCATTTCATGTTTTAAAAAAAAAATTGATTCATTTATAGCTTTTTTATTTTTTCATCTTCTTCAGTGATTCCACCTCCCACCCGAAGCCAATATCCCTATCCTGACCCCCAATATCGTTTTTGCCTCTTTGGAGATCATATGGGTCGCTTAAGAGGACGGAAATCCTCAGGATACCTCAAATCGTCCAGATTTAACAAGGTAAATTGTATCATTCATAAATTAATCAATTCGTACTCTTTTGGCCACCAATTTTCTTTCCCTGGTTCGACCAGATCATAGGAGTCTCTAAATGAATTTTCAAGACATTAAATTTCCTCTAGGGTTGCAGATCTAATGGAAGACGAAGAGTTTTCTAGGGTGAAAGGTGAGATTCCTTCTCCTTTCTCCTTCCTCTTCCCCATCCTTTCATTATTTCTTTGATTTATATTGTACCCTAGTCTTGATCGACCTAGGGTTTTGCTATAAAATTTTTTTTGATGGGTTTTATGTTTGTTTAGGTCTGGTATTTATAGTTTTAGGGTTTATAAACCCGCGGCGAGTGATTTCGGGTGTGCGTTTCAATTACGCCAAAGATTTGAGGTAGGATATCCCTTGCACATGCTTTTATCATAGAAGTTTCATCATTTTAATATTATCCTATACTGATATAAGTGTATATTATTGTTATAAATTCTTTTTATAATTTTCTTGGTGTGAAAAGTCGTTCTTTAATCATTGTTATGTGAAAGGTAGTGTTGTTTTGTCATGAAAGTAATCAACAAGTGTTTGTTTAAATGTTCCATTATCTTAGAAAATATTTTGTGTGGTTTATAATCTGGTTTATGGTATTTTTAACATGTTAAAGTATCTTGAATGAAAATATGACATTCAATTGGTGTTTTATTCCTTTTAATGTACATAAAATAAATTGTGTTGTTTAAAAAGGGCATGACATGTGTTCGGTAAATTGCCCAGTTGGCTTTTATGTGTGATTTGTGATTTAAAAGTTATTTGATTGGATTTATAAAGGGATTGGAAGAATTATAAATGGTATTTTTTAGTACTTATATTGATTTCCAATTTGGATTTGTTTTTAGAAACAAGTGGGTTTTGATTTAAAACATATTTTGGCCGGAGTTGCCAAAAAAACTGGACTGTTTCACATATTTATGAAAATGGTTGTGTTTTGAATATGTAACCTGAGTATTATAAGAGATTTATGAATGAGGTTTGCTGCCGTAAATGATGTTTATATATATCCTTAATAAAATTAAAATGCATACCTTCATGAAAGGTTAGTTTTGAGAAAATGTTTAAAGGCCCGTTTGGCATTTCCTTGAAACGAAGGAGTGTTTTACTTGTATATAACAAGGTGTGAAATTAGGATTGTTTTATGGTCCATTAAATGATTTTATTAAATGTTTATTGGGCTTCCAAATATGATTTGGTTTGGTTGTGATTTGTGTTTATAATTTAAAGAATGTTTTTGAAAGGGTTTTATGTGCAAAGCCTCAATGCACTTCATGAAATTGTTTTACCAAAATATTTAGCGGTTTGTTGATTAGTGTAAGAAATGTGAAAAAAGATTATGGGCTGTTTGTGTTTTTATGGTTTTGGAATGGAATGTGGATGTGAAATGTGTATTTGATAATATGTTTAACTTGATTGAGCACTAAATGGAATCCCTGGTATCTAGGGGGGCGGACGTGTACTAGTATGCTAGTGATTCTGTGGGGGTTGGCCCCTGTTTCACGTACCAAGATTGACGATGACTACACTAACTAAACTATGATGATGATGATGATTGGGGACCACTAGGTTATGGGTATGTTCCCTACTAGTGGCTCGTGCATGAGAACGAATATTTATTATGGTTACTTTCCCCGAGATACGAGGTACCTGGGGCTCACAACTAACTAGTGCCTAGGGGTATTCCCATGACTAGTGCTCAATGGCTATTTTGTACTCACCGTCAGCATATGGTGTGTTTGGTTGGTAAATTCAGTAGTATGTGTTATTTATTTGAATGTTAAAATTCTTTAAAGCAGCCCTCTTGAAAACTATGTTCATTTTGAAGTTTCACCTCTTTGAAAAAAATAGTTACTTGAATTTTTGTTTATAAAACATGCATGTTTTTGTCTGATAATTATTATAGCATGGAACCTCATTTGAAAACCATACTTTCATATCTTGAATTTCAAACTATAAATTGATGTTTCATTTATTTTAAAGGAATGTGCATTGGGAATAGAATATCGGGCTAACCTACTGAGTTTTAATACTCACGCCTATAGTCTTCTTCTTTTTTTAGCCCTTGTGCAGGTTTCATCTTTAGTTCGATCACCTTGGGAGACTTTTGATCATTGTGTTGGAGAGTGACCAGAAGTGTCACATGGAGTTAGTTAGTCATTGATTTTTCATTTGAGTTTTTGTTTTTGTTCTACCTTTAGTTTCTTGTATAAAAAATATTTTGTTCAATTTCTATATAAATTCATTTTGGGCTTCCCGTTTATTTCCGCTGTTTGTTTGATTATCTATATATGGGAGAATTAGTTCCCTTGTGTACTATATTGATGCCCTTGGTGCTTGTCACCATCCCGGGAGGATCGTGAACGCCTCTCGGGACTTGTCGCGGGCTGGCCTGGGTGACCGGTTCAGGGTCGACTCAGGCTGGTTCGTGAGAAAATGGTATCAAAGGAGGTTGGCTCTTAGTGGACCTTTCTTTTTAGAGTGCCCTTGTTATTTTGGGGATGTCAAGGTAGATGGAGTAGGATTTTTGGGACTTTAGGGGTAAGTTCATGAAGAGCGTCACGAACTCTTTCTTGTTTTAATCCTCAGGTTTCCAAGGGAGTCCAGTTTTATTAGTGTCCTTTGTTCCGGTTGATTTTTTTTTTGGTGTTGGGATATGACAAGGGGAGTCTGACTAATGGCCTCCGTGAGCTCACAGGGCCTGGAAAGCCATGTAGAGCTGGGTAGTGGTCCTAATAACTCTCTCTGTGTTGGTGTTGTGTTTGGCATATGGCCGCCAACCATATGGTCTAGTCACCCACTGACACTAGTTCCTTTTTTTTGGTCTCTTGAACCTTTCTTGAATTCTGAATTTTTGTTTTTAAAATCATTGTGTGAGAATTGTGGAAATGGGTTTTAATGTAAGGATTAGATTTTGAAAAGTGAAAAAAGGGGGTTTCAATAATTAAATATAATAATTGTTTTGGAAGGTTGAGTTTTTGTGAAAAAAATTGGGGGAAGTAGAAATGATTTAAAGGGATTGGATTATCCATAATCTAAAATTGTGGTTTGTTGAAATAAAATGTTTTGAAATTGTGAATAATTTTAAAGTGATTCTGGATATTTTTTTAAATGGGATATTTTAGGATGTTAAAAAGTTTTTGAATTGGATAAATTAGTTTTGGAAATTGGTTTTTATCGGTTGGTGTTTTATTACAAACGGTATTGGTCTCAATGGACCTCAGATTATGAAAATATTCATTGCTGATTTTTTTTTTAAAAAAATGGGAAGGGGTTGTTTGGAGTGGATTGGTTGTTTAAAAAGTTTTTTTAAAATTAAATGGGGTAAGTTTTTAAGAAAATGTTTCTTAATGAATTGTGGTTTTTTTTGTGAAATATGAAAAGGGTTTTTCACTTGGTGGTTGGTGTTCCTTTTCAAGGTACATGATTTTTGGAATGATGTTGTTTTGTTTTAGCCTTTGGTGTTTTCATGAGTGCTCACATGCATGGTTTTATTTATATCTAGAAGGATGAAATATATGGTATGGTGGTTGGGTGCCTGGGGTGGCCTGGAAATGTGCATGTGGGTGAGACTTGATGAAACACCATTGGTGAATGTTGAAACCCACCAAGTTAGTTTGTTTTTCAAAAGTGTTTTGAGTTGAAAAATGTTGTCCTTTTTTTATAATCCAATGGTTATGTGGACTGTTTTTTTATGTTGTAGAAGAGTTGTTTATTCAGTAATCTTCCTTGTGATCTACAATTCATACTCTTGTTGTATCTTGAGATGATATCTTGTTGGTGTCTTGGTTTTGGAGAAATTTTCATTGGGTTTCTAAAGATGTCTTTGATGTTGTGATGTGGCCAGGGATAGTTCTCCGTTGGAAATATTTCCTACTAATCAACCTAAGGATTCATTTCAAATGTTAAATCCACCTCTTTTGATGATGCCTCAACCTGTTTGTTGGAATAGAGAGTAGTTTGGGATCTATTAAAAGTGCTTCTAGGTTGTGATAATTCTTTTGGACAGAGCAGTTGTGTTCAGTGATGTTGATGTGTTTCGTCTAATTCCTCGTCTATTATGCCCCTCATTTGGAGTGATAAGTAATTTTGATATGTATCTATGAGTTCCTATTTAGATGAAGGTTTTTGTTTGGTTATCAAGTGTGGTTTTTTTTGAGTGGTGTGATCCTTATCACCTGACTGCGGTGCAGCAAATGCTTCAAGAATCAGGGCTCCAGCCATAGGCCTCGTAGTAAAGCTTCTCACGCAGTCAGGAAATCAACAGAGGTGTGGAGATCTAGATTAAGATCTTTACTACTCTGTTTTGGTAAGTTAGTTACTATGTCAATGTTTTGGTTCCTCATTTCTATGAATTTCCCTTTGTCGCAACAAGCGTGGTGGACTTAACCCCTCACACAGTGTCTATGGTTATTCCTTCATGGATGTGGGTTTTCAATCAATGTCCCTGTGTGGACCGCCTGTAAAACTCAGGTGTAGTCTTTGTGTTACCTATTCATAGGTGGAGAGTTTTGGGTAGTTTATTTGTTTCTTTTGTGGTTTCAGTGGCCAAATTATTGGGTCCCCTTCCATCCCATCCCCAAGTGATGGGGGTCCAGAATTGTGTTGAATGTGTCGACCAAGTTATTGTCCCATCCATTTGGGAGTGGGTGGTTTATATGTTCATGTTTTAACCCTATTAACCTGGTATTCTAGGTTTTTGTAGGATGGTTTTTTGGGCTTGTGTTAGTGAGTCCCAACTCTAGCTCATGTTCAATTCTTGTCTATTCATTGCTAGTTGGTTTCTAATGGTGGGGAGACCCACCATGGGTCTCATGGATTTTCATCCTAAGAACATTTTTATGTATAGTTGATTCTTAATGGTGGGGAGTACATTCTGGAATCCTTAGGTGTTGTTTTTATTTCAGCTGGAAAGTGTTATGGCTTTCCGGGGGCGGAAAGTTTTAATGGTGGGGAGAATTGTCACACACGGTTTTTTTTGTCTTTGTATTGATCCGGCCCATTAGAAATCCTGATCCTCTTAATGGGTATTTGATGAGATGAATCTTGAGTTTTTAAGTTTCATATATTTCTAACCACCATAATTTTGGATCCCCATTTCTTGTTTAGGAGTTTTTGAAGAAAGGGTGGTTACTTCATGATTTGGGCCAACCGTGAGCCCATTCCCAGTTTTAAAAACTGAATTTGTTTCTTTTATAAATATTTTGTTTTTCATCCTTTTTCACCCAATAAACTTCCCACTTGTCTTATACTGATATATTAAAATTTATTTATCCTTTTGGACCAATTATAAATTCATAAGCCGGGTGAATTTGGGTTACTTATTTAGGTATTGGGCCAGCCCATGGGCCCATTTCCTATTTTTTAAAAAATAATTTGATTCATTTATAGATTTTTCATTTTTTAATATTTTTCGGTGATTCCACCTCCCACACGAATCCAATATCCCTATACTCACCCCCAATATCGTTTTTTCCTTTTTGAAGCTCATATGGGTCGCGTAAGTGGACGTATATTCTCAGGATACCTCAAATCGTCCAGATTTAACAAGGTAAATTGTATCATTCATAAGTTAATCAATTCGTACTCTTTTGGCCACCAATTTTCTTTCCCTGGTTCGACCAGATCTTAGGAGTCTCTACATGAATTTCACGAAATTCCATTCCCTCTAGGGTTTCAGATCTAATGGAAGATGCAGAGTTTTCTAGGGTGAAAGGTGAGATTCCTTCTCCTTTCTCCTTCCTCTTCCCCCTCCTTTCATTATTTCTTTGATTTATAGTGTACCCTAGTCTTGATCGACCTAGGGTTTTTCCATAAAATGTTTATTTATGGGTTTTATGTTTGTTTAGGTCTGGTATTTATAGTTTTAGGGTTTATAAACCCGCGGCGGGTGATTTCGGGTGTGCGTTTCAATTACGCCAAAGATTTGAGGTAGGATATCCCTTGCACATGCTTTTATCATAGAAGTTTCATCATTTTAATATTATCCTATACTGATATAAGTGTATATTATTGTTATAAATCCTTTTTATAATTTTCTTGGTGTGCAAAGTCGTTGTTTAATCATTGTTATGTGAAAGGTAGTGTTGTTTTGTCATGAAAGTAATCAACAAGTGTTTGTTTAAATGTTCCATTATCTTAGAAAATATTTTGTGAGGTTTATAATCTGGTTTATGGTATTTTTAACATGTTAAAGTATCTTGAATGAAAATATGACATTCAATTGGTGTTTTATTCCTTTTAATGTACATAAAATAAATTGTTTTGTTTAAAAATGGCATGACATGTGTTCGGTAAATTGCCCGGTTGGCTTTTATGTGTGATTTGTGATTTAAAAGTTATTTTTTTGGATTTATAAAGGGATTGGAAGAATTATAAATGGTATTTTTGGGTACTTATATTGATTTCCAATTTGTATTTGTTTTTACAAATAAGTGGGTTTTGATTTATAACATATTTTGGCCGGAGTTTCCAAAAAATGGACCGTTTCACATCTTTACGAAAATGGTTGTGTATTGAATATGTAACCTGAGTATTATAAGAGATTTATGAATGAGGTTTGATGCCATAAATGATGTTTATACAGATCCTTAATAAAATTAAAATGCATACCTTCATGAAAGGTTAGTTTTGAGAAAATGTTTAAAGGCTCGTTTGGCATTTCCTAGAAACGAAGGAGTGTTTTACTTGTATATAACAAGGTGTGAAATTGGGATTGTTTTATGGTCCATTAAATGATTTTATTAAATGTTTATTGGGATGCCAAATATGATTTGGTTTGGTTATGATGTGTGTTTATAATTTAAAGAATGTTTTTGAAAGAGTTTTATGTGCAAAGCCTCAATGCACTTCATGAAATTGTTTTACCAAAATATTTAGCGGTTTGTTGATTAGTGTAAGAAATGTGAAGAATGATTATGGGCTGTTTGTGTTTTTATGGTTTTGAAATGGAATGTGGATGTGAAATGTGTATTTGATAATATGTGTAACTTGATTGAGCACTAAAGGGAATCCCGGGTATCTAGGGGGCGGACGTGTACTAGTATGCTAGTGATTCTGTGGGGGTTGGCCCCTGTTTCACGTAGCAAGTTTGACGATGACAACACTAACTAAACTATAATGATGATGATGATTGGGGACCACTAGGTTATGGGTATGTTCCCTACTAGTGGATCGTGCACGATAACAGATATTTATTATGGTTACTTTCACCGGGATACGAGGTACCTGGGCCTCACAACTAACTAGTGCCTAGGGGTATTCCCATGACTAGTGCTCATTGGCTATTTTGTACTCACCGTTGACATACGGTGTGTTTGGTTGGTAAATTCAGTAGTATGTGTTATTTATTTGAATGTTAAAATTCTTTAAAGCAGCCCTCTTGAAAACTATGTTCATTTTGAAGTTGCACCTCTTTGAAAAAAATAGTTACTTGCATTTTTGTTTATAAAACATGCATGTTTTTGTCTGATAATTATTATAGCATGGAACCTCATTTGAAAACCATACTTTCATATAATGAATTTCAAACTATAAATTGATGTTTCATTTATTTTAAAGGAATGTGCATTGGGAATAGAATATCGGGCTAACCTACTGAGTTTTAATACACACCCCTATAGTCTTCTTCTTTTTTTAGCCCTTGTGCAGGTTTCATCTTTAGTTCGATCACCTTGGGAGACTTTTGATCATTGTGTTGGAGAGTGACCAGAAGTGTCACATGGAGTTAGTTGGTCATTTATTGTTCATTTGAGTTTTTTTTTTGTTCTACCTTTAGTTTCTTGTATAAAAAATATTTTGTTCAATTTCTATATAAATTCATTTTGGGTTGCCCGTTTATTTCCGCTGTTTGTTTGATTATCTATATATGGGCAAAATCATTCCCTTGTGTACTATATTGATGCCCTTGGTGCTTGTCACCATCCCGGGAGGATCGGGAACGCCTCTCGGGACTTGTCGCGGGCTGGCCTGGGTGACCGGTTCAGGGTCGACTCAGGCTGGTTCGCGACATGTCCAGACACTATCAGGTCAGATGGTGGTCATGATTGGGATCCTTCTAAAGGACTTAGTAGGGCTATTGTGGTGTTTGGTTACTAAGTCTTATGATGAGATGAATTTTTGTGGATAGATTTTGTGGACCCTTTTAGAGAGGAGTTCTAACCTTATATGATATGGGTTGTACATTTATATGAGCTTCTATAGCTTCAGATGGATGACGTGTCAGTATCTAAGATCCATAGTGGTATGCCGACCTCTCCAGGTACTCGATAGATGTAATATGCAACCAGTACATAAGGTATAGGACCTTTGAGAGAGGTCTATGTAGGGACATATGATCCAGTATTATCTCTTTGTGAATTCTTACTAATGCTAGGGTTCTAGAGTTAACCTTTTGGTTAAGAGTCCCTTGGATGAATAGATATAACAAGGGATAGTCATTAGTGGGAAAACAAGAGAAAATATATCTACAAGGTGGAATACATGGAAAAGTAGCTGGGAGAGAAGAAAGAGGTGGTATACATTTCATCATGTTACCACCACCAACCATGGGTGGTCCATAACAGGATCAGGGAACATGAGGAAAGAGGAGGGGGAAAGCTAAATGTGATTGAGACTTATTACATAGGGGATACAAGAGTGATTGGGGGTAATATATATGCCTCTTATACATTAGATGTAGTATTGATAGACACATGTACTAGTCATTATTATATGGATGTGAATATTGTTCGAGACACAAATATTGTGTATGAACACTCGACTCGACCCGCACGGTTGGAAGCTCAAACTGAAGGATACCCAATGATCACACACTAGTAAAAATAGTGTGGCCTGAATCATAGATTTGAGTGTTTTAGTTGGTATCTCTTGGTAGTATATTTGAGGAATTGTGATTAAAATCATGGTATAGACAGGTGGCATGCAGTTCATTCCCAGATTGACTATTTTAAGTGAATAATGTGGTGTGTCTATAGTGGTGGAACGAGGATTTAATCATTGGTGAAAATTAAACCTAGGTAGTATAGAAAGGGTTCAAACAATGGAGGGTTTAGCATATTTTTCTTTAATTAGAAAGACTAACCCACGATACATGGGATGTTGTGAGCCCTCAGTTTCCTACAGTGGCGACAGAGTTGTAGTGGATCTAGTAAAGGTTGAGATAGAGGCATCAGCTAGTGTTCGTTCTAGATTATGACCTCAAGGTTGTATGTAATCATGGGAAGAAGAATGTGGTGAAAAATAATCCCGAAAATAGAATTAATTTGAAGTTATTGAACAATTTTTTGTAGAATATGGCATCATTACAGTTATCCTTTGTGGATGGAGATGGAAGAGATTACCTCTAGTCGATGTTTTCACCCCTCCACTCTTACAACGAGTCAGGGAGGCATAGCCTGGGGATGTCAACTATGAGGCATTACGTTCCTAGATTTCCATAGGGTATGCCCATGATGTATATTCAAATGGTAGGGATCACGTCATTTTTTTCAGAGGATGCACAATGGTACCAGTGGAATTACGGGGTGAGGTTTTCATGGAGTTCAACACATCCCCATCAGCGGTATATCCCACTTTGGAAAATATGTACTTGGACCAATTACATCATTTCTAGTGGATGAGGATGCGAAGGTAGTGACAATGTTCATTTCAAGATGCCTCACTTGTCAGCAGGTAAAGGCTGAGCACTTGGTTCAAGCGGGCTTGACCCAACCCCCATGAGGTACCAGTGATGAATTGGGATGGGATTTTGATGGAATTATTGATGGTTTTATGACGCACGTCCAACGAACATGATTCCATCTGGGTGATAGTTGGACCACTCACCAAGTCGGCCCACTACTTATATATTTGGGAGAAGAGTCGAGAAGAGAGCTCAAGATGCCTCTACATGTAAGAGATCGTTCGACTACATGGATTAGCTTCAATTATAGTTTATGATTTTATACTATCCTTATATCCCAGTTGAGAAAGGGATTGTGGGAGGCCATTTGGAATCAGTTAGACTTGACCACAACATTTCTGCCACAAATGAATGACCAAACAAAGTGGACCATTCTGGTTCAGGATGGTAGGCTACAAAGTTAAATTTTGAAATTAATACTAGATTTGGGAGGACTCTTCATCGACGATTGATTCTTTGGGTTCAAATTCGGTGGTGACACAAGAATCTATAGGATAGTATATGGGAGCAGGAGGCTCATATTCAGCCTCAATACCCTCATCTGTTTGAGTAGTTCTTGGTTCGATATCTAAGAATGTGAATCCCTAAGGTGGGGAGAATGTGTTAACTTGGATTTTCCCAAATTTATTTTTAGAAACTATTTTGAAAAATTATGAGACCATGCTTTAAGACGACATGTGAATCAGAGTCCCATTGTTCCCAAAACAATTCATTGATTGATGATATGTTTTTAGTAGAACACATGAGAATGTTTCCTAAAATGGTGGAATCACTCTTAAAAGGGTACCTGGATCAAAAATATGTGGGAATTTTTGTGTTCATATAAGAATTTTTTCCTTAGGTGAGGCCTAATATTTTCTTACGTGGGTCGTCTATGAATGATAGTTTTTTAAAGAAACCATAAATAAAATAATTTAATGAAATATATTTTTTATAATCCAAACAACTCATGAACAGATACTCGGATTCGAAATATGATAACATCCCTGAGTTCATAATGTGGAGTTTTCCTTATGTGGGACTTAACTTTAGTTATCACAATTTCTATACGAAAAAACTCAAAAAGGAAGTAATTTTTATAAAATAATTTAAAGATAAATTATTGTTATTTTTTCGTAGTGTTAGTTTTCTTTTATGTGTTTCCTATTGTTAGGAATCGATGGTTACAACCTAACCCAATAAATCCTCTAAGGAAAGGAGAATTATCTCCCTCCAATGAAATTTGATGGACTAAAAAATCATGATCAAGGAACCTTGGATCCAATGGATTGGAAAATGGTTATGACGTAGCTTCACCCTTCATCAAAAATCGATCCCAATTCTAGGTAGGGTGTTGTTTCATTTTGGTTCATTGTCCATTCATAAATTCGACGAATAATGTGGAACAACAAATGAGTAGGTTGATCATCCATTTGATCGCTTTCGGGATGGGAGTAATGCTTGTGTGAAACTAAATGGCAGATAGATCAAATTATTTCTTCCTTCTTCACGGTCCTACTAATAAGAAAAAATCAAGGTCGACACGCATAAAGGGAAAGATCCATTTTTTGGGTGTTAATCTGCTTTATTTTCGCTCCCCAAAATCATTCTGGTTTTTATCATTCATCATGAAATTGGAACTGAGGATCGTTTCACCTTTGATCCATAGCACAATGATCCATGTCTAGGGATCTAACAATGTAATGACACCACATGGATGTGACAGTGAAGGCATGACACAAATCGGCCAAGACAGCAACTTTCGGCGGCGCAAGGTGGTGGCACATGGTGGTGACCAAAGTAACAGCTCTGGATAGCTTAGGAAAAGTTTGAGGTGAAAAGTGGGATACCATCAGGGATGTTAGTGGCGGAGCAAGCACGAAGCCTGGTGGTAGAGACAACACATGGCCTGATGGAAGATCCAACATGTGGCTTGGTGGGGGCTGGACTAGGTACGGGCGCCAGACCACACGGAGCGCAAGGAGGATGGGACACTGGCGGGGTGGTTGTTAGCGGTCCATGAGGCAACGGTCTAGGTGGGATTGTTTGGGAGCATGTGGCTAGAGAAGTGCTAGGGGAGCTGGCATACGTGGTTAGGGTCCACGTGGAACTCGCGATGATGGATGCCACGGGGGAGGTAGGTGGACGCATTTTTCATCTAAATTAACTATAACAACTCCAAATTCACTAGGTTTACATAGGTGGGTCTTCTGTGTTCGGGAAAAGGGTGTCTTCCCACATGTCGTGGGTCGGGATAGATGGATCAGGCTACTCCTGCTACCCGGTGGGCTGGTTCTAGTAGTCCAGCGGACCACGAACCTATAGGCCAGGCTTAATGGGCTAGTAAAAGAAGCCCATTAGGCTGAGTTAGTTCCACTGGACTGGGTCGGTCCGGGTCATTGAGACTAGTTTGGGTTGGCTGGTTGGGTAAGGTCAGACCTGAACAAGACCCAGGTAAAACTTTTTCACTAAAATGGTCGTAACATTCTTACAAAAGGTCTATTTGATGAGCCTTATATAGCATAGGGACCCATTAGATGAGCTGGTCCTTTTGAGATGGATTAGAGGGTCTTTATATTGGACCAATATAGTTGTAGTGTTTCCCTTGGTAATTTCCATGAGCATTCAGTACGGTATGACTCCCACATCATTGGTTAGTAGTCCCATCCAGAGGCCAAGTCCCGGAGAGTGTTATAGTACCCCTCTATGGGACATGAGAGATACTCAATCACCCCTTGTGGAGTTTTTTGGGAATTGACGTAACCTCCATGTGCATGAAGTGAGTGCTCCATCTAATTAGTTGTATCGATAGGTTTGCAGGTATTTTCTAAGTAGGATCCCCTGCATTACGAGCCACATCAGTAGGGTTGTTAGTATTCATTGATAAGGAACCCATCTGTTTTTTGTTAATATTTTCTGTGTTGTTGGTATTCTCTAGGACAGATCCCCTCATTATATATTATGATCTTTGACCAGATTATTTATCTTTGGGCATGGACCAAATTAGTGAGACTTCTTCACAAGAGTCTCTAAGGATATTGTCGACTGAGGAGTGATTAATTCTAGAATGATCACACCTCCAAAAAAATATTATGGTGGTTATTGGTGGTGACTTATCTCGTTACTTTTTGTCTGGTCATGATTATATATTGATATCCTTGGTATATGTGTAACAGACATATACCTGTGTAAATATTACTATACTTTTTCTGTGTGGTATAATTTATGTATTTCTATGTGGTATAATATATGTATTTATATGTGGTATACTTTGTATTTTTATTTGTCATATACTTCATGTATTTCTATGTGGTATGAATTGGGTATTTTGGTGTGGTATACTTCATGCATTTCTGTGTGGTGTTTATTCATGGTGTTAATTCATGGAGTTCCTTAGTGGTTTTCTTTCAGGGTGTTCCCTCATCATGTTCCATAGGGGTGTTCCTTCATTATGTTCCTTTGTGGTGTTCCATCTTGGTGTTCCATCATAGTGTTCCTTCATGGTGTTCTTCGTGGTGTTCTATCATGGTGTTTGTTAGTGGTTTTCCATCATGGTTTCCCTTGGTGATGTATTTTAGTGGTCTTCCTCTATGGCCTTCCTTCGTGGTATTCCTTTGTAATTTCCTAGACAGTTTATTCCCTTTTTGGTTTTGGGGTTTCCTATTTTGTATTGTTTTCCTAACCCCTACATGGTATTTAAGTGAACGTGTCATGTATTTTGAAGATGATCGATGCTATGAAAGTTATCTAGATAGGCCAGTACCATGTGGTTCTTATAGATATCAGACAGATGATATGTGATCCTATAGCTTTAGACAGATGTCCCACACCTACCCTTTAGGTAGGGCATTCTATGAATGAGTTGTAAATACTTGTGCATGCACTATTCAATACTTATCTTTTTTGGTGTACTTGTATTATTTCCATATTTTTATTCTAATTTTATACTTTATTACTCTTTTTTGGTATCTTAGTGGTATAAATGCTTCTTTACATAGTGTTTTTACATTTAAGAATTTTTGTCATGGATATGTGTCTGTGTGTATAGGTACATAAGAAAATTCCTCTAATTTTTTAGATATGCCTAATTTGTGCCCGTTACCATCCCCTGTCCTATTAGAGGTGGGATTGGTGTAGTCATGAAACATACCCTTATAGGAAGGTTCATGAAAAAACCAACCAAATAATGATTTTTGAAAACCAATTAACCTCCTTTAACTGATCAAACAATTCATACACATGATTAAAATGGTATTTATTCATATCCATCACTCAATTAAACATTCAATAGTTCTTAGACAACTGAAGTGTCCCATCATCCTTTCAAGGAAAATTGAAAAATGGATTCCCATATTAAAACATAGGGGTAAAAATCCCCTTCTCTAATAGGTCACCCATATATACCTTAAGCTCGTTCTTATTAGTATGTAAAATATGATAAGAGGTTATTGAGATCAATCATGTACCTACGACAATGTAAATCATAAAAACCACCTCCATTTCTAGAGGGAGTCTAGATAAATTGTTTTGTGAGACATCTCAAAAATCTAGAAAAACCAAATTAATATCAAAAATAGAATAAACATGATTATGATCATATGAAATGACATACAACAAACTCTAAATCTTTGGGTAGGAAGGTCATAAATTATTAGACCTCAAATCCCACTCTCCCTGAAACAACTGATATATCCCATTGGTAGTAAAGAATAAAACACACCGATGATAAAAACCAATCTCATCATTATGGACAACAATAGAATATTTCCCAATGATGAAATCAAATAGATCTAGAAGAAGAATGTGGAAATCCAAAACTAACCCCGCTTTAGTTAAAGATAAAGAACAACATGGACATCAAACCCCATCCAATTCCATCCTTCCAAGAGGTGTCTCCAACAAAGAATAACATGAAATACATTTTATTTATTAGTACATAATCTAAAGGGGAAGATCTAAATGAATATGAAAAACTAGTACAAAATAAACTAATTTCTATTGAAGATTCAGTAAAAATGGTACCTCTCACTATCACAGTGCATGTGTAATCCTACATCAAAAAATCATCCACTAAATGAAGGCTATTCACTCCTTATTCCTAGGGATAGATTACCATTGAATATGTAGAGTCTTATTTTCACTAAAATGGATTTTGGAACAAAATACCCATGAACATAGAAATGTATGGACATAACCTGACAAAACCTCTACATATGGCCTTAGTGGCCTCATGTATTTAGAATCATGGTAGGTGTAGGACACGTATTTCAGGTGTTCCCTATCATTCCACACTAATGGAAATTTAGATAAACACTAATAGCTTCTTCAGATATTGTGGAGGAAGCCTAAAGCGGTGAACCACCTCCACCACCCCAATGATTATTCGACTACGATCTCTTTTATCCTAGTGCTCCACTAAAAATGATACTCGGTGGATGAGATTTAGAAGAGTGACCAAAAATAAATACAATATCCATATCTTCCATTATATATTTATAAACATTATCCATATTGGTATAAATATTCAGCATATACACATGTGTTTGAATGTCTGGTGTCAAACTATTTTGGTATTCCAAAGCTTTTATATCCTCAATCATCACCACCATTAGAGAAAAATGAACTATCTTCAAAAACAGATTGGTGTAAAACAACATTGGGAGCACTATCTTATATAAATAGAGGAACTAAAAAGATTTTTTTAATCAAAGACTCATGGTAGAACTGATGACATAAGAGGGTTTTCAAACCCTTCTAATTCAATCACATGGGTCAACCTTCATGTACAATAGAATCCAACCACTACCTATTGGGACCCTCAAACCTGATTGTTGTGCTTTTAACTGTGATAAATGTAGGTGTATCCATGAATTCAAATACCTTAATAATATTTTATAGCTATTCATCCCCATTTTGGGGTTCATTTATACCCTTAAAGGATGAGTATTTCTTATATAAGAACTCTTGTGTTCGATCTATCTCTCTTCGTGCTTCTGGTTTCACCTTAATAACTAGGTTTTAAACCTACGGTATAGTCATGTCGAGGTAAAAATAAATATGAATGATATATTTTATACAATCCTAATATATATGGTTATTCCATTGAAGAGAGTTTCTCACATCACTATCCTAATAAACCCACTGAATATGTCTCATAGGTATATCTCTACATGACAAAAACATAATAAAATCACCTATACTAGGATGGTCTCATTTTAAACTAGAAAATAGTTAGAATAAACTCAAATTTTCATCAATAAATTGACACGAGAGAAACAAATCCTTATATATCATGGTAATAGGAGGCTCATCGTGATAATAGTATGATAATTACACACTACAAATAACCTCTCAGGTCCCAACAATCCCATTTCTTATCTTCCAAATATCCCAAGACACAAACTCTTGAGAACATACCACCAATGATAATAATTTTTAATTATAAAATATGGGTTACCCTCAAAATATCTTAACCAAACAGATATGTGTTCAATATCCCCAAATTCAATTGATTAGAACATGTGTATAAAAAAATACAGGGAATGATTTCTCCCTATTTGAAACAAGATAATTGAATATATACATAATAGAAATAAAATAGTCGAAGAAAACTAAATGTCATATATTCCATAAAAAATATAGCATTGGTATCAATATAACTACAAAGACACATAAAATCCAAATAAAATGTCTATTTTCAAAGGACAACTAAAATAAAAACTAACTACTCATTGTGATAATGTTAGAAATTTCCCACCATCTCACCACCAACTACCCGTACCCAGCTAACATTTACACCACCACCTCACTGAGATACCTTTCCTTTTCTTATATCAAATATAATACTTGGTCTATAAACCACTAAAGGGGTGTTCATCATTTGAGATAAATGATATCAATTGGATCCCACCATATTTCTCCAAATCAAGTCTCTATATAATAATCCCAATATTCTCAATTTATATAATATATTAGAATGAGAATATGTAAATCAATTTTATATTAAGATAATTTTATGAAATTACCCCCTTTCCCAAAATTCCAAAAAATCAAATTTAAAATTTCATTAATTCATATTTTCTATAATAATTTCATATTTTAAAAAAATAGGTATGCCAAATACAAAAAAATAAACTCCAAATAACAATGGAAAAACACTATAAGGATGATTTTATGTTCAGGACGTCTTGGAAAATCCTAAATCAATATTATTAGTGCAAACTATAGGTCCATATATCCCATTAATGAAGGATTATCAAATATATGAATACCGTAAAAAAATTAACCCTTCTACCATGCCATGTTATGTTCTAGATCCAAATGCGTCTCTCTCTAGAAATGTGTGGACAACCCATAAATTGAAACTAAATACAATAATAATGATAATAACCAATACCACACCTTCATCCTATTCACCAAAGGATCCCATGTTCTATATTTCAAATCATTTCAAAGGGGTTTACACATTTCACAACAAAATTTGGAACACACAATTTACATAAAAACGTTTTATGAAACCCATTCTATGAATCCATTTCATAATGAAATGAAAATAATCTTTTTTTATAAAAACAATGGTAAACAATATTTTATTTAAAAATCAATTTCTTCACAAAAATAAATAAATCATTACATTTCGTACAAAAAATCATCTAATAAAATAAGATAAGTTAACAGTCAACATAACATTTTCTAGAGACAGAACCACCCACCTCAAACTCAATCGCACACCCAAAGAAACAATATCCCCACACCATAATGAATGTTGAAAAAAACTGAGGATCTATCATTGATTAGAAAAACTGAGAATAAAATTCCTAAAAAAACATTTAATTGAGAGGATATATAAAAAAATTCCTCAATAAATGCAATATTTTCACACAAAAAAACATAAACTTTTATATTTGGAAGAATATTTCACAAAATTCATCGAAGGGAAAAAATAATCATCATCACATGATCAATAGATCCGTAAGCATATCCCAACACCACATTCATAACCAATTGATTTGAATAATAAAAAAATAAATCTTACCCATATAAAAGTAATGCAACCATGAAAAATATTGACTGAATAACAATTTTACCCGGACGAGAAGAAGAAAAAAACTTTCCTAGAAGGACCCTAAGGTTCACGGAAATGTATGTGCATATAATGATGAGGGATTCATAATTATAGTGTGTAAAACATACTTGGTATTAGGGGTTTACATCTTAAAAAGGTATTTACAATGTAAACTCCCCATAGTCCAATATGATGAAAAACAAATCGCCTTGGGTTAAATTAGCTAATGAAAAAAATTCATGATGTAATAAGGGTTTTATGGCATAAATGAGTATGTAGACCGGAAAGTTTTCTACAATTAATTAATAAAATGAAATTTATATCATAAATTATGTTATACGATATAAAAAGGTCCTTTTTGCTGTGTCTCACCTCAATTCTATAGAAACTCCCAAAATGCTTGTGTTGATTTATGAGACCAAAGAAATGTTCTTAGATGTTTAAAAACATAAATTCTTATCCAAGTTGCTAAATTAATATTTGAAAATAGGATAAATACTATTTGTGATATATATATATACAATAATTTCATCATCATAAACATAAGAAAAAATAATCTTAGTAAAAATGAGATTATAACGTAAAACCCTTACCTCAAGCCTTTCATGCTTCCTAAGCACACTAACCTCCTGCAAAATATATTTTAATTTATTATAATTATATAATATAACCATATTCATATATATAATAAAGATATTTTTTAAATATAATATTTCAACACCCATTTATTAACAATTCAAAATTAAAATCATCGTTTCTAGGTGTTAACTATTTATTTTTTCCATAAATGATTTGGTTCAAAGGGTCTGGTCCTTGTCATTCGATCATACATCCATAATTTCTAGAATATTTATCCTAATATAAATATAATATATATTCATTATATATATATATATATATTTATTTAAAACCATATATAAATTTAGATATATAAAAAGGAATTACACCCTTCATGGAGATAGTAGTTCGTATGCTTCCAAAATCATTGTTTTTATTTTCTAAAAAACTAAATCATGAAAGTAAATAATAGTTTTTTGTTAAAAATTCATAATTAAATAATAGGTATCATTTATATATATATATGTATATTAAATCCATCATTATATCTGTCAATTTTAGATGGTGACAGAAAATGAATCATATTTCCATGTGGAGGTGATAATACACATGTACGCACGAGCGGTACATTCATTTCTCATATGAAATAAGGGGGGAAGAAAATGGTTATATAATCATAATAATAACAACTTATAATGTTGATGATACTGTATTAATAATGTTATTATAGATAAAATAGGTTTAGATATTGTTTAAGAAGATATGAAATTCAAAGTGCTCTGTTAAGATGTATACCTCCTCTTTGAGAGACCTCCTTTTTATTTCTCATTAATCCTTGAATGAATGGTAATAGGAGACGAATATTGGATATAGGTTTACATTAAAGATTATAGGAATGTATTAGAGAATATATATTATGAGAAATATTTCCAAAAATTCAAGGATAAGGAAGAATATTATGTTCCCTTTTATAATTGATGGGGAGGACACACATGGAATTACTTGAATTATTTAAATATATCAAGTAATTTTTTGTTAAAATGGATCCAAATAGACAATAATTAGAATTTATTAAAGTATAGGGTCTAAATATTGTTGAAAAATAATAATTATACAAGTTTATGTTCTAATATTACCTATATCCTTTAGATAAACCCTTGGAAAACATGTTTTAGCATTAAATGTGGGAGAAAATTATTACTGTTTACTATTCTTTTAACCAAAAATAGAAGTGGAATCATTAATAAATTTTGAAATTATTATTCCCAATATAGAATCCATTTTTTAAAATTCTATTTCTATAAGGGGCATAAATTAATTTTAAAATAAGTGTGCAAAAAATAGTGAAATCTATTTTTAGAAAAAATGAATTTATATACATAAAACTATATTTACATTCATTTCATGCATAGTAAAAAAATGAAAGGATTGTTAAAATATTTTAATGATTACATAATCTATATATTTCATTAAAACCATTGATAAATGATTATCTATTTAAATTATTATTATTAAAACACATTGTTCACATAAAAATAGTTTTATGATGAACATGACTTTTTTAATTTTAAATGATTTATATTCATTACTAACCTATATATAACTAATGTATGGATGTTTGTTAAAAAATTATTAATATATTTTATTATAATAAATTTTCAATAGTTTTCAATACACAATTATTAGAAAATGATACTTAATTTTTAGAAAAATACATTTTCTCAAAAATAGATCTTTTTTCATTAACTGATTTCATTAGAAAATTAATAATTATTTATTGGAAACTAACTCATAAATTTTAATTTAATAAAAAGTTATACAGATATTTTATAATTTAATTAATCATATTCATACCTTCTAATCTAATTTCTAGGTTATAAATGTATAATGTATCACAGTTTCATTTGGACTTAGGGTTGCATGTAAAGAAAGTTGTTGAATACTTCATGATTATTTTAATGGAAATATATATAAAATATTAGGGTCCTACAAAACATTACCAATAATTTCAATGATTTTCAATCCCTTAACTTAATGAATCCTTTTTCAATACCTACATATATCTTCTAATATTTGTGAGTTAAGTAAAATCTCCACAAAATATGGTGTGAGCTAACATTATAATTTTTCTCAAAAAATATCCTGAATTGTGAGCATTATTTCATGTGTGTTGGACTTGAACATACAAATAAAAATCATCATAATTATTTTTTAGTACCCATAATTTGAACATTACTCAACATTTTTCCAATACACATATTTCTATAGACATCAATAAATTTCTATATGAATGTTTTCTCCATAATTAACTATCAGTTGATTTAAATACAGTGAAATAAACATTTCACATGAACTCACCTAAAATACATCCAATAATCACCAAATAATAAATTTATTGCTAAAATATAGTTGAAACCATCCCAATAATATATGTTCTTCTATTAAAGATTCATTTTCCACATCAAAACATGGAATTTAATCCCCTAACAATTACTTCGAAACTATCTCCTTTCAGAATTCCTTCAAATTCATCATTCATTGTGTTCACTTTAGTGATAATATTAGTTATTTTTTGGTGAATGAAAAATCATATAGAATGAAACCCTCATTTTCTTCTACATATTTTTCAATCATCGTCCATAACCTGTTTTTTCAATAACACACATTGTTTTCCTTTGAAGGTTTTCACCCTTATTATTCATCATATTTCACTATTTCAAGACATCTAATAAACTATAATCTGAAAAAAAATCCTCCATTATGGTACTTATTCAAACAAAAACCTCCCAGACATGCCATCTTCAAACATCATGATTCTGGGGTACATTGATGACACCACAATTACTTCATGAATTATGTTTCCAAAAAAATTTCATGAAACCTCTAATGATATCGTTAAAACTCAATGGATATAGAAAATTTTTTATAGTTGATGTGAGTGTTTATTTCTTCATACTCGTGAGCATTTCATTTCCATCAAGAATAATTTCATTTTTTCAGTATTATTTAAAAGTTAATTCTAATCCTTTTTTTATTTTATGACATACAAAACACTTTACACAAGGTCTTCTACATTCTGATATGTTATTCAAAACATCAAATAATCTCCAATTCTATAGTTTCTATGATCAATAACCTTTAAACCACATTATCTTTGGGAAAACATAGTGGATTTATGAGACATTTATTCAAACTCCTAAAATTAATATTATAGTGTGTCAGTGATTCATTTGATCTTTTCAGAACATATTACGTGATAATATAATTAAAATATCAAATACTATACTATATAGACATTAACCATCATCTATTATCATTTCCATATTCCACTAATTATTCTTATGAATTTTCATTGTTCATGTTATTGTCATACAGGGGACTCGTCATCTTATGACAACTCATTAGACAATGAAATTTTGAACATCTTTCAAGCATCATCAATTTCTACTATACTCATATTCTATAATATGGTTTATTGTCACTATTTTAAACAAATTCATCTTTTAATTTCTCCTAATAATCATACCCACTATATGCATAAAGATATTTTTTAGGTTGAATAGGAAGATGGTAGATGGTCTAGAGGGGGTTGAATATACCAAATTATAATTTTTAATATATCGATCAAATATCTAAATAAATTATAAAATTAAATTACAAAAGGGAAATAAATAATAAAATAATAACATTAGGGTTTTTATAATAGTTCAGTTCAATGTGGACATAGTCTACTCATACACCTTTATACCCACTGAGTGATATGTTGTGCACTATAATGATTTTTAAAGGGAAATCATAACCTAATTATAACCAAATTTTTATGATGTATGTATAAACATGACACATTAATTTTTTATGGGGAGTCAAAACCTATGTACAAACCTGACTATACATAGTGGGAGTCACAACCCAAATGGTCCGGACATTATAATCCTTGAGTAATAACCTAGAGAAAAATATTAATTCTCAATGAAAAGGCATAAACGAAAAAGTGAAATCAATTGTTAGAGATGGGAAGTAGTGTTAGAGACATAAGATACTAAGAAAAAACAAATTGATAAAAAAGAAGTGTAAAATTATTAGTTATTGGGTACATGATAAGATCATATCGTCACGGTTTTAGAAGTCAAGGAAGTTTAGGTACATTCCTTGAGAGATCCTTATAAATGGTAAACAAAATTTATAGTATCACATGAATGTTGACATAGAATGATCAAATCAATTCATATGGAATCATATGTACTTATCATATCATAATTATATATTTTGTGATTCCAAGAGTCCTTTGAGTCCAATGAATAGATTTTTTAAAGCTAAAACTACTAATTAGGCCTTGTCAAAAATGTTTGAAACATTTAAAATTATAGTAATAGAGTTAACAAGTTTTATTGAAGAGAAAAATATTACAAAAAATATCAAAATAATTCAAACTAAATTAAATATAACATTTGAATAATTAGAACAACTCAAATAAATTTAAGTAGACTGTTGAAACTAATTTAATTAAATAATTTCATAAATATTACAATAATAAATTCTTTTTAAATTTCACACATAAAATATAAAAATAGGGTAAATATAGGATTTAAACAAATTTATAAATAATTAATATTAATTGTAAAGAAATTAAAAAAAATAAAGCACATAATAAAAATTAAATTTTAATTCTATAAACACATGATGATAAAAATAATTCTAAAAACAAACTAAAAACATTTGAATTAAAAAATAGACATATAAAAATCATTACTCATGGTTGATAAATTTTTCTTTTGAACAAATAGTTACATATAATTTGAAATAATAGTAGCACACAAATTGAAATGGTGGAAGAAAAAATTTGAACTAATGGTTGCATAGAATTCAACTAGTATTAGTAAATATTTAATCTAATGGTAGTAAAATTATTGAATTAATGATAACAATATTTTTAACTTTTGATAATAAGATATTGAAATAATAAAATAATTATTTGGAACTAATGGTAGCAATATTTTTTAACCTAAAAGTAGAAATATTTTTGAACTAACAGTCGTATGGTTTTGAACAAATGGTAGTGATATTTTGAACTAACTATAGCATAATTTTTTAACTAATTCTATTAATATTTTTTAGTAGAAGGTAGAAATATTTTTATACTAATGGTAGAAATATTTTTTAACTAATGGTAGAAATAATTTACAACTAATAGTATAAAAACATTATAACTTACCATAGTAAAAAATAACACATTTTTTTTCCAAAAAACACCTAGTAAATATATGTGATATAACACAATAACATGTTAAAAAATTTCACAAATGAGGATTTAATCTATATAATGCAAGTTAAGAATCATAATCCAACAAAAAAACAAATGAAAACCCTTAAATAAAAATATCCCTATGTAATCAAATAGAACAAACTATCTCCCAATTGATTGTTTTATTGAAAAAGGGAACAAGTAAAACAAAAAAAAATTAACCCCCCTTTTTAAGTAAACAATATGAAAAAATAGAAAATAACCCCATATATATGAAGAGATAAAAAATTAATCTTCTAATATCCCATGATCTATATTATTTTTTCAAACTGAACGAGCTCTATAGTCATCATAAAGATATATACAACCAGATTCTCTATAGGGATAAATTTTAAAACAATAAAACATGAATTCACATTATACCTATTATAATTAAATATAACATCGATATGTTTTATTCTAGAATGATGTAAAGGATCCATTGAAATAGAAATTACATATATATTAACACAATATATAGGAAATTTAGCAAGATAAAGACCAAAACCACATAAATATTTCATAATCCATAGAATTTCAACAAACAAACTAGCAATAGAAATATACTCTGATTGAATAGCATATAAATAAAAATATAATTTATCTTATAATAACAAGAAACTAAAATACTTCCATGAAAATTACACATTCATAGTGTTATTTTTCTTTCAATATTATGCCTCAAAAATATGATTCATAATTTGATTTTATATCAAAACTATTTTAAGTATAATAAAAAAACCATCATTAGAAGTCTCTTTAACATATATAATTATTATTTTCATAAGTTTAATATGAATTTATTTATGATCAGTTTGAAAACATTCACATAAATAAACATTAAACATGATATCGAGTCTCGAAATATTTAAATAAAGAAAAATCCTTATCATGCCTCTAAAAACATTAATATATATTGATTTACCATTATATTTGACATCTAATTTGCATATAGTACTGAAATGTGATTTCATTGATTTTAAATAATGGAGACCATACATTTTAATAAACTCATTATAATTCTTGGGATGATTAATAAATATCTCATATTTCTATTGAGAAACTTGAAGTCTATGAAATTAAACTAATTCCCCCATTAACCTCATATAAAACTCAAATGACATCAAAGGATAAAAAGTTTTACAAAACATCACTAGAAGAACCAACAACTATATCATCGATATAAATTTGAACAATTAGAATATCATTAAAAACTATCTTGATAAAAATATTAGGATCAACACTAAATTTATTGAAATCATTGTTTAGAAAAAATATATAACTCATTCTTACCTAGAAATAAATGTTTTCTTGACATCAGGAAAATATTTATATAAACTATAAACCTGGATATGAAATTATTAATTTTCAAAAAAAATTAACATCCATTTGAAATGATTTAAAAAATTCAAAAAAAATATAAATATAATAATATTATTAATTCCTCTAACTGGAAAATAGGTGAAAATTAATCTTCATTGTCTATACATTATTCTTGAGAATATCCTTGAGAAACTTGTCTATATTTATTAGTCACAATATATCTAGATTCATCAAACTTATTTATAAAAATACATTAAGTTTTAATTTCCTTATTATCTTTAGGAACCTCAAATAAAGTCTGAACAATGTTTAAATAGAATTGATTTTTCTTCTTTTCTACTGAAATAATCAAATTAATATCACATAAGTTGGCATCATTATTATTGGTAATAATATTTAAAACAAATAAGTGTTATCGTAGTATTTTAAAACATGGATTATATTTTTATTACCAGAAATAAAATTACTAATCACGTTATCAACATTATTCTACTTATGAATCCCCTAATATCTCGGATTATATTGAGAAGAATATTTTTCTTCCTTAAAAAATTTAATATCTTGATGTTCTTATTCTTGAAATTTGAAATCTTGGAAATCATCTTCAATATTTTCAAAAACAAATCTCTAAAGATCACAATATTAAATGCATAGATTCATCAACTTTCATGGTATTATTATTAAACATTCTATAAGATTTTATTTTATAACAACAACCATGAAGTGTACCTTCAACACAATTAAGATAAAATTTATTGAAATTACCTTTCATATTCAGGATACAACATTTATGGCAAATAACGTTAAAGAGACCACACATTGGTTTTCTATTGTTAAAAAATTTATAATGGATTTTATTCAAAAATGGTCTAACATAATATCTATTAAAAATACCAATAAGTATTAATAAATTTTACCATAAAATAGTTATGAAAACTATATTCACTAAGAATATTTCAAGCAATTTCCTGAATAGCTCTAACTTTCCCTTACACAACATAGTTTTTCTACGGGGTTCTAAGGGTCGAAAAATTATGAGCATAACCATTATCTTCACAAAACCTTTCCTAATGAAAATGAGAAAACTCACAACGTTTATCACATCTAATGAAGATAATTTAACAAAATTTCATATTTTTTCATGCATTGAAAAATATTAAATCTAGTAAAACCTATGGCTTTATGAATCTTGAAATAAATCCATTTAAATATAATCAAATCATCAATAATAAAGAAAACGTTTCATCCCACCCAAAAATGAATTTTTTATCGGACCAAATAAATAATGATTAAATAATTCAAGAGGTATATATATAGAAACATGATTAGTAGATTTTCAAGACTCCTCTTTTCCGTACCTTTCAAGAAGAATTCTGTAAAAAACTAATTTCTTATCCTTAACATGGGTAAAAATGAATCATGTATTTTCATGGATAAGTTATGTATCATTCAAAAATGATAGTTTCTATTAATTAAATTCAAGATAACATCAACTATTAATTTTTTCATTTATACACTTATAATACTGATTAGATAGATCTGAAAAATTAATAGAATAAAACTTTTAGATTATATATGTATAAAAAAAGATTTATCTTTAAATACTAAACATTTAACATCTTTAAAAATAACATGTATTGTTTGAAATAATTGTGATATTATACGTATATTATTTTTATTGGCATAAATATATACAACTATATTTATTAAAACAACATTAGAAATACCTACTTTACCAAAAAATTTAACAATTCCTTTTGAATTATCTCCAAAAGTGAAATACCCTATATCACATTTGGTATATGTGATAAAATTTGATATTTCATCAGTCATGTCTCTGGAATATAAAATATCCATATACCAAATGTCTATAATATTCTTATTGTCTTCATCATGAAAAGATAAATTATAAAGATAACAATTTTTAGATTCAGGTCATTTTAGGTCCAGTGGGGTTAGAAATTGAATTATTTTATACCCAAATAGATTTAAAACCTTAATTTTAAGGTAATATAGAGGATAAATTATTCAAAATAAATGATATAGTTTCGCCAATATATTGACGAAATCTATGAGAATATCAAATACCATAATGTCTATGAAACATACACATAAATCATGTAACTATAAAACCATTCAATAAGATATTATAAAAAAAGTAGTCTTTTATAAAATTTGACTATATAGATTATAACCTATTAAATAGTTATATATTTATTTTGTTTCACCATAGATTCAATCTTCCCATATTTCTCTTTTCTAGGAAGAATAATAGATCATGTTTCTTTTAATCTAGGATATTCCTTTCTCATATTACTATTATCTTTTTAAAAAGAATAAAAATCCTAATAGATCGAACCATTAAAACTAGAACTATAATTTAATAATTTTTTCCATTAGAACATAATTTTCCTTAATGAATATCTTTCTTTCCTTGATAAGACACTTATTTTCAACTTTTAATTATTTAAACAATTTAGTAACTCTTAAAAAACCAGTTTTATATTTTTATTTTCATCATATAACACATAAATGGTGTAAAGATATCCCATAGAATAATAACTAGAATTGGAATTATTATATTCCTCATTTTTTTTTCATCAATCAAGTAGAGTTTTTCTAATTTTATCTCACTTTTTGATTCATCACTTGAATCAGATTATTCATTGTAACTCCATCCATCATGATAAGAATGTTTCAATTATATCTTAAACTAATTATATATCCCATTATCATTTTAAATTCTTATATTAATGATTGATATAACTATTATTTATATATTCATAATATTTTATATATAGTCAATATTTATTACGCTAATTTTATTTTCGATTTTTATTTTGATCATTACATGATCATTTCTCAAACTTTTTCTTTCTCTTAATTAAACTATAAATACCTTTAGTTATATTTTTAATTTTTCCTTTATCACTTTACTATACCCAATATTCAATATATTATGAAAGAAAATTTATATGTGATTTGAAAGAAAAACATTTTTATGGTACGTTTATCCTTCCACAATATTATATAATTAAATTTAAAATTGATAAAGTGATCTGATGAGTTTGTCTAATGTTAATTCTGTTAAATTATAACTTACAAAAATCACAAAATTCATTTCATATAATTTAATGGGTAAATATCTTAGAAATATTTCAACATAGAGAGTTTTCTCAAAATTTTCTCTAAGGGAATTAATTATATTTATAATTCATGTGAGTTGGAGGAACATTTCATTAACACATTCAACTTCACCCATAATGAAGTCTTGGTACTCCACTCGAACCATTTAGAGTAAATTTAAAAAATATTGTCTGGGCCATGGTGGGTTGCATGTAAAATCTTATAGATCTCATTTTTTTAATATATGAAGACACCTCACTAAGAAAACTTATATTAATAGAAATATATAAAATAATTTTTACTTTGTAATTCAATGCATATTTAGCAGCATTATATCCTATAAGATCATTTAAGTAATCTTTGGGTCATTTATATAGTTTTTTATGATCAACCAGTTTTTAATTCTTAAATGATTTTGGTATAACTCAATTCCAGATTTCTGATGACAATAGTCATCAAAATCAAAGTAATGCGTTTTCTAAGGAATCCATCCATCATTTTCATTCATCTTACCATTATAAATAATATTTAAACATAGACTAAAATTCTTAGGTATAGGTTAACACAAATATTAAAAATATATAAAAACATGTAAATGACAAGTCTCTAAAAGGATTGGATAAATTACAATATAGAACTACCTTTGATCTAATTTTTTTGGAAGTATGACAATGAATAATAAATTTAAACTATCCTTAAGAAGGTCTTCACATTGATACCAATTGTTTGGTCAAGTGGGAAGATCGTAAATTGTTTAGGGGGGACTAAATAGAACAACATAAAATTGTTAAAGGATTTATTAAATATAAAAATTGACAATAAAATTTAATTATAAATGGAAAAAAATTAAATAAGTAAAAAATTATTTTTATTATTGTTTAGTACAAATTGGACCTAATCAACTATTATACCTATCTACTCAAAGACAGATGTGGTGTACGCTTATTGAATTTTTTTAGGGAATCATTACTCAATTACAACATATTTTTCTAGTATAAGTAAAAAAACAAACTTTTGTATGTAGAGTTAAAACAGAAGTACAACCTGAACTCTATACAAAAAGAATAACTGCCCGAACAGTCTGGATACAGGGGTCTCAACCCAAAGTACGAAATTGATTTTATATAAAAACCTAAAAATAAAGTTAAATAATGTGTGAGAGAAGCTAATTACTATTATAGGGAAAATATTATAAAATAAAATAGTGTAACACTACAATATTTTATAAAAAAACTCTATGTTTGATAGCATATTCCACACACAATACTGAGCTAAAACAACCCATGAAATATATAACTATTATAACCTAGATTTCAAATTAAAGGATTTTAATATTATTAACATAGATATGAAATAGGTTTATCTATTTATTTCCTATTAAATATAAATTGATGATAAATTTCTACTAAATAAACAATAAATATTTAGAAATGTAATTCTATTCTTCAAAATATGTTTTCATTTAAATTGATTATTATAACATTAAATGAAAAACATATTATAAATAATTTCTAGAAAATTCTTTAAATTATTTTTATAAAATTTACTTCATTTTTTGAAATCATTGTATCAAAATTTACTTTTAATTAAAATTTGGGATTTTTTTGGAAAATATTGATTTTCCCTTGAATTATGAAAATACCAATTTTTCTCCAAATTTCATTTATTTTAAATAAATTAAGAAATTTAAAAGATCCATTATTTATTTAATATGATTTAAAGAAACATACTTATGATTAATTCATATTAAATACATTTATATTATTTTTAATCAACTTTATATTGGAATTTAGTATAAGGTTTTCTTTGGGATTAAAAATGTGATTTTTTTTCTGAAAACTTTTTTAAAGTACATATTGTTTCTCATTTTTAGAAAATTAAAACTACCCCAGTGAAGATTTATTTAAAATAAATTTATAATATATATACATGTTAATTAATATTTTTATGATTCTTATTATTCATAGATTTAGAATAAAAACACCTTTTTCATTCAAATTACACTTTTTGGACAAACCGCTTTTATGTTGCGCCGTTGGGTTTAATTTTAAACTATCATTAGAAACTTACATGAATTTATTTTGGTAAAATAGATTAAATATTTTTAATCAGAATTAATAATATTATCTAATAAGGTTAACTTACTTTTTTACCATAATGAATAGTTAAAAGAGTAAAAATTGATTACCATGGTTAAAGTGATAATGGTTTTATTGGGGGTTAAACAAAAAAATAAGGGTCAAAATTTTCTAGAAATATTTTATGGAAATATTTAGACCATATATTGTATAATTGTTGATAATTTTCTATTTTTTATCCTTTTTTCAATTGAGAAATATTGGTACACCTATTCAAAAATTACAATGGTGTCACTTACATAACTTATAAAAGGCCACCGCTCTATTCTCTTCTTCAAACCTAAAAAAAATTTCAGAAACAACATACCAAAATATCTTCCCAACTTCAAAAACTCATTATATATACCTTTTCTTATTCATAAATCCAAACTAGCAATACTTTTTATTTAAACCTAAAGAGATGGTCCTAGAAGAGGTAAAACTCCTAACTATACGTTTTCTATTTTATTTATTATTACACCGCATTTAAATATTTTTAAACTATGATAATATAATAACACCAAAATATAATATACAATTATATTTTATTATTTTAATTTAATGACATAAATTCATCTTCTATTCCATTAAATGGGATTCAAAATTATTATCTGTGTGTATGGAAAACTACTGCCTCGGGAACCGATGTCATTCGTTTTCCTTCATCACCTCTCACAACTTGCTTTAATAATGTATTTAAAGTCCATATAATATATTTTTAACATAATTTTACTAATTTAGTTAGGATATCAAATATAAATTTTAAATTTCCATTCTGTGGGGGATATGATAATGTTGCTCTTGTGTATAGCACACTACTGCCTTACGAAGCGATGTGATTTGTTTTTCACTAATGATTTATATGGAAGGTAATAAGGATAATGTTAGTGAATATATATAATATAAATTACATCATAATTATATTAATGAAATATTTATCATTATTAAAATATAATATTTTTTTAATTTCTTTTACTGAAAAATGATAACGTCATTCATGTATGTGTGGATTGCCACCACCACAAATCGATGTGGTTCATTTTTCATCATCAAATCCCAATAATGAAATATATAATTATATTTAAAGAAATAATATGGTATTTAGGATATTATTATAATTATATAAATATAAAATAACCCCTAACAACACTCCATAATGGTTATAGAAAAATTGAAGTGTTACACATACGTATGTATGACCTAACATCTCCATGATCATTATATAGTTCATTTTTCCTAAAAAAATTATACCAATTGGTTTTAAAAGTTTAATTTAGGGATAAAAATTATTATTATGTATTAATTATTATTGTGGATATGTTTAAACAATGACTTCTTTGTCCATGGTCAACACACCAATGTCTTTTTGAAATAATGTATCGAACGACCTCAAAACACATGACATAGACTTAACTCATTCGTTATATGAATATATAATTATAAATAAATAAAATAAATGATTTAATTTTATGTTATTTAACATAGAAAATTTTATTACTAAATTATATAAAAAAATATCTTTTTAAATCGGAGCTGAAAGACCTAAAAAGAATGTACTCTATGAAAGGAATTATTGTTAGAATTTTTTCTTTTGTGGGACACATTCCATATTCACTACCAATTTATTTTATATTTTGTATAAAAATACCATTAATGTTTATCATTATACTTATCATGAAAATAATGTTTATACACATATCCATTTTTGGATCTCTCTTTAATGTTGTTTAGAGTTCAAATGTAACAAAATCATTAAAGGATTTTTGTATCTGTCTGTGTTCTTTGAGACATATGTTATGTTATGAACCTATCTTATTTTATGAGGTGTATATATAAGTCACATTAGAAATCAAATGTCTTGAATTTTCTTATTCTAATGATACTCTTAGTCTCATTTAATTTTATTCCTTCATGGGGTTTACGATTCATAGTTTCCAATGAGGAAATGGTTTTATGATACAATCCCATCATTTATCAAGATTGTTCATGTTTATGTTTATCATAATAAAGTATTATGCTCTATATCTCAAGAAACTCATAAATATTATTCTCATATGATTATGTAATTAGAATAAATTTTCCCCATCATTTGTTTATCATTATGTACTCAATAGTTCAAATTAATGTTTTCATGAAAAATCGTTATTATTTATCTCTTCAGTCGATAACCATTTTTCTTCCAAAACTATGTTCTATAATTTTTTTTAACATTATTAATATATATTTATTGAATAAAGTTTTATCCATTTTTAATTTTTTTATAAAACATTTAATGTAATCTTTAAGTCATTTTCTAAAAAATGCTAATTTGTCTTTTACAAAAATGTGTAAAGAGTTTTTTTTAAAACATGTACAGCATGAATGGAATTTCCTACCATCACGAACCTTATTTATTTTGATGATTAATTTATAATATTTTAACTTTATTATAAATTGAAAACTTTATAAATTTTTTTTATGTTATGCAAATTATATATAAAGAAGAAATGATATTTTTCTTAATAATTTTATTAATTTATTTTTAACACTTTCTTTATATGATTTCAAGGTTATTTTAAAATAAATTGATTTCAAAATATTTTATGTATTTTTGGTTTTAAAAATTTATTTTTGAAGTAAATTTATTTTCCACAAGAAATTCTCCATGTGATCATTCGCAATCATTTTTTATCTAAGATGACATTTTTTGTTAGATGGGATTTACTAGCAATATGATGCATAGATACCATAATTATCATTTCTCTTGGTGGATTAAAATTATGACAAAATGATGTTCATTAACCCATTTACATTTCGTAGGTTAATCTTATTTCAAAGTGATTGTTGTGGAAAAAATTTATTTTCCAGGATTTAATAATGTTTGAAGTATATTTTTATAGAACCTGTTTCTTTTTCCTGGGATAATCATGTTTCAAATAGATTATTATGGAACCTATTTATTTTTTATTAATTAATCGTGTTTCAATTATATTTTTATAGAACCATTTTTTATATTACCTATGATTTACTAGCGATACATTCTATATATACCATTATTATTATTTCTCTGGATGGTTTATTCTTATGATGACATGATGTTTATAAACCCATTTCCTTTTCGCAGGTTAATCATATTTTTAAGATATTACTATAGAACACATTTTTTCCATGGCTTAAACGTGTTTCAATGATATTTTTATGTAAACCGTTTCTTTTTCATGTGTTAATAATGATTCAAATATTCCATGTGATCATTCATAATAATTGTCCATCAAAAATGACATTTTTTATGTCACTTTTTATTTAATAGAGATATATTCCCAAAATACCATTCTTATTATTTCTATGGATGGTTTACGCTAACGATGACATGATTTCCATGAACTAATTTAATTTTCACAATTTAAACATATTTGAAAGATATTGTTATAGAACAAATTTCTTTTCCATGGGTTAGTTATATTTTTAAGATAATTTTTTGGAAACTGTTTTTTCGTTGGATAATCATGTTTGAAAGAGAAAATTATGTAACCCATTATATTTACATTGGTTAATCTTATTTAAAATAAATTTTTATGGAACCCATTTATTTTTCATAGGATATTAATTTTTAAAATTTATTATTATAGAACCCATTCATATTTCACATGTTAAACATTTTTTAACGAGATGGTCGTGAAACCCATTTCGTTTCCATGGGTTAATATAAGGACCTGGCCCTTAAACATTTCATAATTTATTAAACTTCTTTATAATTCACTATTTAACTTCCTAAAGATATTTTAGGTTAATAATTTTTGAATTTTAATACATAATTAATTCATATCAACCCATAATCATACTATGTGGGTACAACTAAAAAAATATCAATTTTTCCATAATAACAAAGTTTATAAAAAATCAAATATTTTAACAAAAAATCATTACCACATTCATCTTGGTTTCTACATTTCTCTACCCCTCCCAAATCCGTGTGTAAAATATTTCAAAACATGGAATGAGCCAAATGATATAAAAATAAGGAGATACACCATTAGTCCATGAATACTTATAAACATTTGATATCATTTTCACAATGACATATTTCTCACCCATAAAATATCATATAATTACTTTTTGAATAATGATATTTCCATAAAAATAGAAATCATAAATAAGAATTAATGTTATTTTTTGGAATTACATACATAATACCATAACCCTCATGGAAAAAATATGATTTTTAAACCTTGCAGCTACCATATTATTTAACCATCACTGCTACCATTAACTATAACCATCACAAATACACATAGAGTCACCATACGACTAACCAATATCATACACATACATGATGCATTGGAGGGACATATTGGTCCCACCCTTCATAATAAACATTTACCAAGAACCAGAATATTATCATAAAATATTAATACTTGTATAAAAATATCGATTTCTTATTTTGTGAAGAATTTATGACAAATAACAATAAAGAGACCAAACATTGGTTTCCTATTGTTAAAAAATTTATAACGGATTTTCTTCAACAATGGTCTAACATAATATCTATTAAAAATAACAATATGTATTAATATATTATACCATAAAATACTTATGAAAACCATATTCTCTAGGAATATTTCATGCAATTTCATTAATATCTCTAACTTTCCCTTATACGGCACCATTTTTCTACAGGGATCTAAGGGTAAAAAATTTATGAGCATAACCATTATATTCACAAAACATTTCATACTGAAAATGAGAAAAGTCACGACATTTATCACGTCTAATGAATATAATTTAACAAAAGTTCATATGTTTTACATGCATTAAAAAATATTAAATATAGTTAAAGCTATAACCTTATTAATCTTGAAATAACGCAATTTAAATATACTTAAATAATCAATAACAAAGAAAACATTTCTTACCACACAAACATGAATTTTTTATCAGACCAAATAAATAAGTATTAAATAATTAAAGAGGTATATATAGAAACATGATTAGTAGATTTTCAAGATTCCTATTTTCCATACCATTCAAGAAGAAATCTGCAAAAAAAACATTTTTTGTATCCTTAACAAGGGTAAACATGAATCTTGTCTATTCATGGATAAGTTATGTATCATTCAAAAATGAGAATTTCTAATAATTCAATTCTAGAGAACATAAACTATTTATTGTTTCATTTATACACTTATAATATTGATTAGATAGATCAGAAGAATGAATAGAATAAAAATTATAGATTATATATGTATAAAAAATGATTTATCTTTAAATACTAAACATTTAACATCTTCAAAAATAACATGTATTCTATGAAAAAAATTGTGATACTATAAGTATATTATTTTTAAGGGCATCGACATATAATACCTTATATATTAAAACAACAGTAGAAATACCTACTTCACCAAAACATTTAACAATTCCTTTTGAGTTATCTCCAAAAGTGAAATACCCTATATCACATTTAGTATATGTGATAAAATTTGATATTTCATTAGTCATGTCTTAGTAATAGGAAATATCCATACACCACATGTATTTAATATTCTTATTGTGGTTATCATGAAAAGATAAATTATAAAGATAACAATTTTTAGGGTCATGTCATTTTAGGTCAATTGGGGTTAGAAATGGAATTCTTTTATACCCAAATAGATTTAAAAACATTTATTTTAAGGTAATATAGATGATAAATTATTCAAAATAAATTATATTTTTTAGACAATATATTGATGAAATCTAAGAGAATATTAAATACCATAATGTCCAGAAAACATACACATAAATCATTTAACTGTAAAAACCTTTCAAGAAGATCTTTTAACAAAATTAATCTTTTATAAAATTTGAATATATAGATTATAACCGAATAAATAGTTATATATTTATTTTGTTTTACCATAGAATCCACCTTCTCATATTACTTCTTTCTAGGAATAAAAGTAGATCATGTTTCTTTTAATCTAGGAAATTCCTTTCTTAGATTACCATTACCTTTCTAAAAAGAACAAAAATAATTATAGATCTAACCATTAAAAATAGAACTATAATTTAATAATTTTCTCCTTTAGAACTTCATTTCCCTTATTGAATTATTACTTTCCTTGATAAGACACTTATTTTATACATTTAATTATTTATAAAACTTAGTAACTCCTAAAACAACCAGTTGAAGATTTTTCGTTTCATCATATAACACATCAAAGGTGTAAAAACATCTCATAGAATAATAACTAGAATCTGTATTATTATATACCTCATTTTTATTTTCATCAATCAAGTAGAGGTTTTCTAATTATATCTCACTTTTGGATTCATCACTTGAATCAAATTATTCATTGTAACTCCATCTATCATGATAAGAATGTTTCATTTATATCATAAACTAATTATATATCCCTTTATCATTTTAACTTTTTATATTCATGATCGATATATATATTATTTATATATTCATAATATTTTATATATTGTCAATATTTATTACCATAATTTTCTTTTCAATTTTTATGTTAATCATTTCTTGAAATTTTTAATTCTCTTCAGTAAACTATAAATACCTTTAGTTATATTTTTAATTTTTCCTTCATCACTTTACTATACCCAATATTCAAAATATTATGAAATAAATTTTTTTTTTGATTTGAGAGAAAAACATTTTTATGGTAAGTTTATCCTTCCAGAATATTATTTAATTCAATTAAATATTGATAATGTGATCTGATGAGTTCGTCCAATGTGTATTTTGTTAAATTATAACTTTCAGAAATCACAAAATTATTTTAATGTAATTAAATGGGTAATGCTCTTAGGAATATTTCAACATACATAGGTTTCTCAAAATTATCTCTATGAGAATTAATTATATTTATAATTCGTGTGAGTTGGTGGAACATTTCATTAACACATTCAACTTCACCCATCATGAAGTCTTGGTACTCCACTCAAACCATTTGGAGTTTTTTTCTAACAATATTGTTTGAGCCAAGGTTTATTACATGTAAAATCTTATAGATCTCATGATTTTAATATATGAAGAAACATTACTAAGAAAACTTCTATTAATAGAAATATATAAAATAATTTTTACTTTTTAATTCAATGCATATTAAGCAGCATTATATCCTATAAGACTATTTAATTCATCTTAGGGTCATTTATATAGTTTTTTATGATCAACCAGTTTTCAATTCTTAAATTATTTTGGTATAACTCAATTCCAAATTTATGATGAAAATAGTCCACAAAATCAAAGTGATGCGTTTTATGAGGAATCCATCCATCATTTTCATTCATCTTACCATAATAAATAATATTTAAACATAGACTATAATGCTTAGGTATATGTTAACAAAAATAATAATAATCTATAAAAACATGTAAATGACAAGACAATAAAATTATTAGATAAACTCCAATATAGAACTACCTTTGATATTAATTTTTTGGAAGCAGGACAATGAATAAGAAATTTAAACTATCCTTAAGAAGGTCTGCACTTTGATACCAATTGTTAGGTCAGGTGGGAAGATCGTAAATTGTTTAGGGGGGACTGAATAGAACAACATAAAATTGTTAAAGGATTTATTAAATATCTAAAATGACTATAAAATTTAATTATAAATGGAAAATAAAAAATGAAATAAGTAAAAAATGGTTTTTATTGTTGTTTAGTACAAATTGGACCTAATCAATACTTATACCTATCAACTCAAAGATAGATGTGTTTTATGCTATTTAGAGTTTTTATAGGGAATCATTACTCAATTATAGCCTATTTTTCTAGAATATGTAAAAAACAGACTTTTTTATATAGAGTTAAAACAGAAATACAACCTCGACTCTAAAAAAATAATAACAGCCCGAACAGTCTGGATACGGGGGTCTCAATCCAAAGGAAGAAATTTATTTTATATATAAACCTAAAAATAAAGTTAAATAATGTGTAAGAGATGATAATTACAGTTATAGGAACAATATTATAGGATAAAATAGTGTAACACCCAAAGATTTTAGAAAAACAAATCTACCTTTGATAGAATATTCCACACACATCACACAGTTGAAACAACCCGTGAAATATATAACTATTATAACCTAGCCTTTAAATTAGAAGATTTTAATATTATTAACTTATCTATAAAATAGGTTAATTTTTTTATTTCCTATAAAATATAAATTGATTATAAATGTCTACTAAATAAATAAAAAATATTTAGTAAAGTAATTTTATTATACAAAATAATCTTTCTTTTAAATTGATTATTGTAATTTTAAATGAAAAAATGTTATAATTAACTTTTAGAAAATTCATAAAATTATTTTTATAAACATTACTTCATTTTTTATATATTTATATCAAAATTTACTTTTAAAAAAATTTGGGAATTTTTGGAAAATATTGATTTTCCCTTGATTTATGAACATACCATTTTTTTCTCCATATGTCATTTATTTTAAATAAAATAATAAATTTAAAAGATCCATTAATTATTTAATCTGATTTCAAGTAACATACTTATGATTAATTCATATTTAATACAATTAATTTATTTTTAATCTACTTTATATTGGAATATAATATAAGTTTGTCTTTGGGATTAAAAATGTGATTTTATTCTGAAAACTATTTTAAAGTACATACTGTTTCTCATTTTTAGCTAATTAAAACTACCCCAATGAAGAGTTATTTAAAATAATTTTATAATATATATACATATTGATAAATAATTTTATGATTATTATTATTCATAGATTTAATAAAAAATCATCTTTTTCATTCAAAATACACTTTTGAACAACCCGCTTTTATGTCGCACCATTCGGTTTAATTTTAAACTAACTTTAGAAATGTACATGAATTGATTTTGGTAAAATAGATTAAATATTTTCAATCAGAATAAATAATATTATCTAATAAGGTTAACTTACTTTTTTACCATAATGAATAGTGAAAACAATAAAAATTGATTACCATGGTTGAAGTGAATGTGGTTTTACTAGGGGTTAATCAAAAAAATAAGGGTCAAAATTTTCTAAAAACATGTCTAAAAAATATTTTATGGAAATATGTAAACTATATATTGTATAATTATTGATAATGTTCTATTTTTATCCATTTTTCAAGTGAAAAATATTGGTACACCTATTCAAAAATGACAAGGGTGTCACTTACCCCACTTATAAAAGGCCACCCCTCTCTTCTCTTCTTCAAACCTTAAACAAATTTCAGAAATTACATACCAAAATATATTACCAACTTTAAAAAAATCATTCTATATGCCTTTTTCTTATTCATAAATCCAATCTAGAAATACTTTTTATTTAATCCTAAAGAGACGGTCCGAGAAGAGTTAAAATTTCTTACTATACATTTTTTGTTTTTTTGTTATTACACCTCATTTAAATATTTTTAAACTATGATAATATTACAAAGCCAATATATAATATATATTTATCTTTTATTATTTTAATTTAATGACAGAAATTCATCTTCTCTTCCATTAAATGGGATTCAAAATCATCATCTGTGTGTATGGGAAAGTACTGCCTCGGGAACCAATGTCATTCGTTTTCCTTCATCACCTCTCACAACTTGCTGTAATAATGTATTTAAAGTATAAATAATATATTTTTGACATATTTGTACTAATTTAGTTAGGATGTCAAATATAAATTTTTAATTTCCATTCTGTGGGGGATATGATAATGTTGGTCATGTGTATCGCATACTACCGCCTTACGAAGTGATGTGATTTGTTTTTCACTAACGTTTTACATGGAAGGTAATATAGATAATGTTAGTGAATATATATAATATAAATTACTTAATAATTATATTAATGAAATATTTATCATTATTAAAATATAATATTTTATTTTATTTCGTACACAGAAAAATGATAATGTCGTTCATGTATGTGTGGACTGCCAAAACCACAAATCGATGTGGTTCATTTTTCATCATCAAATCACAATAATGAAATATATAATTATATTTAAAGAAATAATATGGTATTTAGGATATTATTAATAATTATATATATATATATAATTATCCATAGCTTCTTTCCATAATGGTTATAGAAAATTGAAATGTTACTCATACGTATATACGACCTAACATCTCCATGATCATTATATAGTTCATTTTTCCTAAAAAAATTATACTAATTGGTTTTAAATGTTTAATTTAGGGATAAAAATTATAATTATGTATTACTTTGTATTATGGATATTTTTAAACAATGACTTCTTTGACCATGGTCAACGTACCAACGTCTTTTTTAAATAATGTATCGAACGACCTCAAAACACATGACATAGACTTAACTCATTCAGTATATGAATATTTAATTAATAAGAAATAAAATTAATTATTTAATTTTTTGTTATTTAACATAGAAAATTTTATTACTAAATTAAATAAAAAATTTATCTTTTTAAATATGAGCTAAAAGACCTAAAAGGAATGTTTGTACTCTTTGAAAGGAATTTTCGTTTTACTTTTTACTTTTGTGGGACACATTTCATATTCACTACAAATTTATTTTACATTGTGTATAAAAATACCATTATTGTTTATTATTATACTTATTATGAAAATAATTTTTATATACATATCCATTTTCGGATCTCTCTTTAATGTTGTTTACGGTTCAAAAGTAACCAAAGCATTAAAGGATTTTTGTATCTGTTTGTGTTCTTTGAGACATATGTTATGTTATAAACCTCTATTATTTTATGAGGTGTATATAATAATCTCATTATAAATATAATGTCTTGAAATTACTTATTCTAATGATATTTTAAGTCTCATTTAATGTTAATCCTTCATGGGGCTTACGAATCATAGTTTCCATAGAGGAAATGGTTTTATAATACAATACCATCATTAATCAGGATTGATTATGTTTATGTTTATCATATATAAATATTATGCTACATATCTCAAGAAACAAATAATTATTATTCTCACATGATTATATAATTATAATAAATTTTCCCCATCATTTTCCTCCCTTTATGTACTCAATAGATCAAATTAATGTTTTCATGAAAAATCGTTGATATTTATCTCTTCAGTCGAAAACCATTTTTCTTCCAAAACCATGTTTTATAAAAATGTTTTTAATGTTATTAAAATATATTTATTGAATAAATTTTTATCTATTTTTTAATTTTTTTATTAATAATTTTAACGAATCATCCTGTCATTTTCTAAAAAAAAATGTTAATTGGGCTTGTATAATAAATGTGTAAAGAATATTTTTTAAAACATGTACAACATGAATGGAATTTCGTACCATCATGACCCTTATTTATTTTGAAGATTAATTTATAATATTTTCACGTTATTATTAATAGAAAATTGTATGAAATTATTTTATGTTTTGAAAATTATATTTAGAAGCAGAAATGTTATTTTTCATAAGAATTTTATTAATTGATTTTTAACACATCCTTTATTTGTTTTCAAGGTTATTTTAAAAGAAATTGATTTCCAAATATTTTATGTATTTTTAGTTTTAAAAATTTATTTTTTGACATAAATTTATAGTCCTTATGAAATGTTCCATGTGATCATTCATAATCATTTTTTATCTAAGCTGACATTTTTTACGTTACAAGGGATTTACTACCAATAAGATCCACAGATACCATTCTTATCATTTCTCTTGATGGATTAAAATTATGATGAAATGATGTTATTGAACCCATTTTATTTTAATAGGTTAATCTTATGTCAATGATATTGTTATGGAACAAATTTATTTTCCATGATTTAATCATACTTGAAGAATATTTTTATGGAATGTGTTTCTTTTTCGTGGGATAATCATGTTTCAAACTGATTATTATGGATCCCATTTATTTTTCATTAATAAACAGTGTTTCAATTATAATTTTGTGGAACCCATTTTTATGTTACCTATGATTTACTAGTGATACAATCTATAGATACCATTATTATTCTTTCTCTGGATGGTTTATGCTTATGATGACATGATGTTTATGAACCCATTTCTTTTTCACAGGTTAGTCATATTTTAAATATATACCTCTAGAACACATTTTCTCCATTGATTAATCGTGTTTCAATGATATTTTTATGGAAAATTTTCCTTTTTCGTGGGTTAATAATGATTTAAATATTACATGTGATATTTAATAATAATTTTCCATCTAAAATGACATTTTTTATCTTACTTTTGATTTACTAGAGATATATTCAAAAAATATCATTCTTATTCTTTTTATGGATGGTTTATGATTATGATGAAATGATGTCCATGAACCAATTTCATTTTCACAAGTTAATCATATTTTAATGATATTGTTATAGAACAAATTTCTTTTCCAAGGGATAGTTATGTTTTAAAGATATTTTTTTAGAAACTGTTTTTTCATAGGATAATCATGTTTGAAAGAGAAAATTATGTAACCCATTTCATTTACATTGGTTAATATTGTTTAAATTAAATTTTTATGGAACATATTTCTTTTTTCATGGGATATTCATTTTTAAAATTGATTATTATGGAACCCATTCATATTTCACATATTAAACATTTTTCAACGAGATGGTCATGAAACCCATTTCGTTTTCATGGGTTAATATAATGACATGGCCCTTAAACATTTCATAATTTAGTAAATTTCTTTAGAATTCACTATTTAACTTCCTAAAGATATTTTAGGTTTATAATTTTATAATATTAATACATAATTCATTATATCAACACATAAGCATACTATGTGGGTACAACTAAAAAAATATCAATTTTTTCATAATAACAATGTTTATAAAAAAATGAAATATTTTAACAAACAATCATTACCACATTCATCTTGGTTTTTCCATTTATCTTACTCATCCCTTATCCAGGTGAAAGATATTTCAAAACATGGGATGAGACAAAAAAGATAATTAATGGATATAAAAAGAAGGAGAGATACCATTAGTCCATGAATACTTATAAACATTTGAAATAATTTTAACAAAGACATACTTCTCACCCATAAATATCATATAATTACTTTTTGAATAATGATATTTCCATAAAAATAGAAAACATTAATAAAAATTAATGCTATTTAATGGAATTACTTACATAATACCATAACCATCATGGAAGCCATATGATTTGAAAACCTCGTAGCTACCTTATAATTTAACCATCAATGCTACCATTTATTGTAACCATCACAATTACACTTAGATTAACCATACGAATAACCACTGTCATAAACATACATGATGCATTAGAGGGAAATATTGGTTCCACACTTCATAATAAACAATTACCAATAACTAGAACATAATCATAAAATAATAATTCTTTCATAAAAATATCCATTTCTCTTTATGTAAAACATGAAATTTAAAAGAGTATTTTTAAAGAAATGTCCATTAAAAATATCATATTATTGATTTGAGGATTAATATAATTAAAGGAATAAGTGTATACACTATAATAAAATATAATAAAACATAATATAAATAAAATTCATTTTAAAAATAATATTATTACCACATAATAAATGAAGTAGATGGTTAATCCATAGAATGGAAATTGAGTTTAGAATTCCCTTACCTATTGTTTTTCATACCTAAAATGTGTTTATACCTCATTTATAAGGGTTAAAATTCTGTTATTAATATTTTTTAAAATAATAATCATGTTTATAAAAAGTTATATTATTATTTTATAACATCATTCCATCCATTTACTAATAATACTTGTTTATTTCCATTGTTTCGAGTGCGTGATTTACATGGTTTCCATGGCTGGTTTGTAATAGATTTTCTTGTCGAATAGAATAGAAACTCCATAAATTGAATGAAATGGTATGAATTGTTTTCCAAAGAACTAAATTATACCATAAATAATTTTTTTTGAGATATTTTGAAGAATCATTAGTGAAAATGATAATGATATTTGATTATATCATTTTGGCGGTTCTTCAATAATAACAAACTTTTTTTATTATGTCTTTTAATATTATGTATATATGTGAATTCAGAACATAAAAAAGGTTATATAATAAAAATTAAAATATTTTTCAACTACTAAAATGGTTTTATGATTATACATTAAGGCGTTACTGGAAATTGAAGACATGTTGTCCATGATGATGGTAAATCAACGCATCACGAAAAATGATTATATTTTTAGAATTAGTGGAGTGGAGAATAAGTATGATGATAATTGTTTCCATAAACATGATAAATGTCTAGTATATATATGATAATATAGTTTTCATGCCTCTTGGATAAGTGGTGGTAAAAAGAGTACAAGAAAAGAAAAATAATGGAAAAGAAAATGAAAGAAGATTTTTACTTATAGAACAGTCCTCCTTGAGAACCTCCTTAAGGCCTCTTATGTTTCCCTTTTTATGATAACAGAAGGTATTAGACCTGGGGAAGAGGCTTATGATATGTATTGGGATGAAATTGGTTAATTATTAATTCTTGAGAGGTATGAAGATAAGAGGGGTGAGGGTGGTATTTATAGTGGATGGGGGGTCCCTTATTTTATTATTTTTCCCCAGAAAAAATAGAATTTTTTTCTAATTAAATATAGTAATTTTGACATGTGAGTTTGAACCATGGGTTATTACCTCAGAATAACATCACCCTTGACTCAATAATTCATTTATCTGGCTTACTTCTTAAATTATTATATTTTTCTATTCACCAAAATCCAATGTATTTTAGAAAAATCCAAAAAACACACCCCAACCATTTTTTGATGTGGGGAATAAAAAATAAACTCCACTTTTTCAAAATAATTTTCTATATATGATAAATTAAATTCTTAAATAAAAACATTTTTTTTCAAAAAATAAAAACTTTAAAACTATAACTGATTTTTTAACACTGTGAAAAGTTAATCAGTGTCTCATGAAATTATATTATATCAATAAGAGAACAAAATATTAAATCATGATCACATTTAATGAAATTAATGTTTCATTTAAATTATTATGTTTATCATAAAATTGTAATTAAATATTTTTCATTTAATCAATAATTTTTTAAAAAAATATTTATTTACTTATACAATGATCATATTATCAGTTATATGATGCCTCAATTTTATTTATATGTTAATGGGTGAGGTTACAATTCATTTGGCTAATTTACTATTTATATTGGTCCTATTACAATTCATAATGTTAACATTACTATTCCAAAGGGTCAATTTAAAATTCACAAAAAAATATGTTGATACTATCAGACAATAAATATCTTAATGATTTCAATGATGTATGTATAATTCCTAAAATTCAATTCATATAAGCTGCAAAATTATGTTTAACAGCTAGGTTATAACTATCTCCATTAAATAAAAATGTGTTGTTTCATAGAGACTCGATGTTGCATGCATCTCATTCTATATTAAATTCATTTTGTAAATACTTTTGGTGTTATATTCTCCTTATCTTCTTAAAATTTATCCCTCACAATTTATTTTATTTACATATTAAACAAGTGTGGGTACTTCTCCCTCATATCATTTTTATATTCCCATATTCCTTCTTCAATCACAAGGTTTCTCCACAAAACCTTAACCTATGTAATTTCCTTATTCTGTAATAATTTCTCTCTGTGATCATGAATTTGAACAGGTTTCTCTTCATAAGAAATTTCTCTTGTAGTTTAACTACATCTAGGCTCAAAACATGAGATTTATTTGGAATATACTATCATAACATCAAAACATGAAAAACATTGTGTACCTGAGATAAACTCAAAGTAAAAGCTACTCGGTAGGTGAATAGTCCCACTTTTTCCTTGATTTTATAAGGTCCAATGAACTGTGTAATTATTTTACTTTCTTACCGAAATGAATAATGATTTTCCATAGTGATATTACAATAAAAACATGATCAGCTAAATCGAAAGTAAATTATTTACTCATGTTATATACTTAACTTTTATTCCCAATCTGACCTGTCCGCATATGTTTGTCGATCATATTCACATTACCAGTTATTTCCACTACTAATTATGTTACCATCAACATCCTTTCCCTAACATTAACCCAAAAAGCTATAGTTCCACAACACTTCCCATATAATGCCTCAAATGATCATTCTGTACACTGAAAATAAAACTATTATTATAATAAAACTCATCTAAAGAATGACTTTGATCCCAAATTACATGATAGTCTATCGAACAAGCTCAAATAAAATCCTCTAATTTTTGAATTGTTCTATTGTTCTATGAATCAGATTGAGCATAAAAGGATATGATATAATTTAATTTTGTGAAAAATTACTTTTGAAGTATTTTTCAAAAGATAGAAGTGAACCTGGGATCACAGCCGGATACATTGGAAAGAGGAACTCTATGTAACTACATAAACATTTTGAGGCACAATCGAGAAAGATGATCCTAAGATAGAGTATCTCAAATAGGAAGGAAATGTGAAAATTTGGTCATCTCATCAACAATAACGCAATTTTCATTGTTACTTCAAGCTATTGTTGATAGTCCCACCCAGATTTCTATGGATATATTTTTCCATTTCCACTATTGAACTCGAAAAGGTTGTAGAATACCTTTTAGTAGTTGTCGCTATTCTTTAACCTTTTGACTTGTCAGATATTTCATGGTAAAATATGTAATATCTTTGTTCATTCCATCCCACCAGTAATACTCCCGGAGGTCTCTGTATGTCTTAGTACTGCCAGGATGAATTGAAAATAGAGATCTATGAGATTCACACAATAAATATTTATTCAACTATGAATCACAGGGTACACACAATCTCTTCCCAAATATTAAAACACAATCATTATTAATGTTAAATTCATGGAACATTCCCAATTTAACCGATTCATGCTTTTTCTATAACTTACGGTCTTCCTCCCATGTTTTATTAATTCTATCTGATAGAGATGAATACAATGACACCTGAAACAATGAATCAGAATTTCTGCAATAATAACTTCCAATCCAAAATCCATCAAACCATTAATCATGGGTTCATGTTCTAAATGTAACATGGTTAATGATACATGATGTTTTTTACTGAAGGAAAATCCACTTTGTTTTCTTTTTTAGGAAGGTAATTGATCATGAAATAATAATCCTTTATCAATTCAAGCCATATTATTTACCTCATATTGAATTCCTTCTGAGTAATTATATTCTTCAAACATTTATAGCTAGTATATATTGAACATTTTCTCTATATAAATGATTCCACAAAATTTTAAAATTGAAATCCAAAACTGCTAATTCCAAATCATGTGTTGAATAATGTAACACAACAGATTTCAGTTGTCTTGAAGCATAATAAATTTTAGAACACAACCGTGTAACTTCAATGAAACATCATAGTAGGTGAAAAATACACCATTTATCGAATGCAAGATGAAAACTAGAGCCTTCTCCAATATTTTCTTCAGTTCTTGAAAAAAACATCACATTATTCTGTAAAAATTAATTAAACGTTTTTTGTTAACATAGTTAGCAGATTATATGACAATACAATTTTTTAATAACATGTTGATAATAACCTACTAATCCAAAAAACAACTAATCTCAATAATATATTTATGTTTTTTCCATTCATTAACCAATTTTGTTTTGGTGGGATCAACTGTTATGACATTATTATCTATAATGTGCTTATTAAAATAAACCTATTGTAGCTAAAAAACATTTTCTGAATTTATCGTATAACTTATTCTCATTTAGAGTCTGCAAGAAAATCTATTATTTTTTTCATGATCCTCATCACTTTTTGAAAAGACTATAATATCATCAATAAAAAAACAAATTTATCCAAATAATTACAAAATATTCTATTCATAAATTCAAAGAATATAGAAATGGAAATTTTCTAACCAAAGAGTATAATAACAAACTCAAAATGCCCATAACTAGTATGGAAATTTGTTTTTGGAATGTATTCCTCCTTCACCTTCATCTAGTGGTACCCATATCTCAAGTCTATCTTTGAAAAATACTAAGCTTCATACTGTTGATCAAAAAGGTCATCAATTTGAGGGAAATGATTCTTATTCTTAATAGTGATGTTATTCAAAGTTCTATAATCAATGAAAACTCTCATTGATCCATATTTCGTTTTAGCAAAAAATATAAGAGCACCACATGGTGATGTTCTAGGATGAATTAATCCTTTATTGAGAAACCCCTACAACTAATTTTTCAATTCATTGAGTTACACGTAATCCATTCGATAATGGGGTTTTGAAAATAGATTAAAAATAGAAACTAATTATATTGTATATTCAACTTCCTGATATGTTATAACACAAGTAAACTCATTAGAAAAAATATCCAAGTATTCATTTACCACTGGAACATAATTAATTTGAACGGTTCATTTTTTTAAACAATATGAGCAAGATAACATTCATTTATATATTTCAACATTTTCTTAGATTCCTGATAGGTTAGAAATTTTATGGTTTCATTCTTGTATACAAACTAAAACAATTTCAAAGAAATAAAAACATTATCTCTTCAATTAATCATAGAAAGCTAAATAGAAATCCAATCCATGCCCTGAATGACATCAAACTCTACTTAGGGTAAAACAATAAGGCTTATTGGGAATTTCTTTCCACAAAGAACAATAGAAGGATTCTTATAATGCCTTTTTACTATAATATTTTCCCATGGGGTTTTAACTATAATTTATGATCTCATTTCTTGAGGTGAAATTTTCAATTTACCAAAAACATTCTCATCAATAATGTAATGTGTTGACCCTTTATCAAATAATAAATTAGAAAAATTGGAGTAAAAAAATAAAGTACTTAATACCACTTTATTGGATGGCCCAAAATCTACTGACGAAGTCATAAAATATCTCATATCACCTTTATTATTATAATTGGTTTTCTTTCTTTCATTCAGATCTTTATATGGGTAGGCATTTTCATAAAAACCAAGCTCTCAATATTTAAAACACTTTAGTGTTTTTTTATCAGAATTAATGTTATCATCATTTTCATTGCAATCTGAGGACATATGTCAAGTCCTACAATAATGAAAACCCTTCCTAGTATTGTTAAGGCTATCCCCAGGGTTCTTTTTACCACACATCATGCTATCCAATAACTATAATTTTTTACCTTTAGATTTAATTTATTGATTCTTACCCATCACTTTCCATCTAGACCTCTTCTTATACTTGTTTTAAAAGTGCAAATGATCATTGGAAAATTACATTTCTACCCTCTCATCACATCAAACTTGTTTCTCATAACATTTAAATTCCAAGGAATCCAAGACTCACCGATATATTGGCTTTAATAGAAAGTAAAATTGATTTATTTTTAATTAAAGATCCGAAATAAGATTTGGAGAATACTATGCCAGTTGGGTGAAGTTTCCGTCATCCAAGACCACTGAATATTTCTCCTTTTTTCTTCAATTAAAGGAATTTATTTTACATTGAAATTAATCCCACTATATAAAAAATATTTTATAAGGAAAATATTTTTAAATTCATCCTATTCTAAGGTATAAATCTCCTCTCCATCCATGATATTCATAACCATTGACCTCCACTAGCTAGGTTCACCTTCAAATTGATAAATGTAATGACTGTTATTTTGATTATCCCATCACCCCATGACTTAAAATATATCTTCAAGGGATTGAATTCCTCATAAATTTGCCACAATGAGAGGATATCCATTGAAAGGTGGAGGGTGTTTCCCCATAAAATGTTCTATTATCATCGTGTTCATTTATGGTAGCTCTGGTTGTTCTCTTTCATGGATTAAACCACTATTTATTGCCTATATAAACTGATCCATTAATATTTAAAATTTCTCAATTCCAATTCCCACCATTCGGATCTACGTATTCAAGAAGATATCTGCCTCTTGATTCCTTCTAACATCAACTTCCCTATTTCTTCTATAGAAAACTATTCTGAACAGACATATCATAGATGAATAAACATTTTAATCATCAAATTCTATATTATTTCAACATAATCATAATTTAAAAATCATTTATGGTGTTCTTTTAACATTATCCTTACCCCAAATGTTATCTAAACTGTTCTCTGATACCAACTATAAGGACTCAACCATTAAATATTTCAAAATCAATTAAATTCATTTAGAATTCACCTCTTTACATTATGTAATATCTTCTTAGATTAGTTTTTTATAATGTTAGGATGTAATTCATAAGTATCAACCCACAAGGGTAAAATTTGGGTTCAGCTAAAACAATATCAATTTTTTAATACCAAATTGTATAAGAAAACCCTAAAATATTTTCAGAAAAATTCTTCACAACATTCATATTGGCTTTTCCATTTCTATTAACCATCCTTAAACCCTTTGAAAAACATTTCAAAACATGGGATGAGAACAAAAAAGCACAGTAAATGATATAAAACGATAGGAAAACAATTATTCCATGAATACTTATAAAAATATGAAATTGTTTTCACAAATACATACTTATCACCCATAAAGTACCATATACTTAATTTTTGAAACATGAGATTTACATAAAACATAGAAAATATAAATAAATCCACAAAGGTATCTTGGGAAATTATTTAATTAATATTTTAACCCTCATGGATACTTTCGGATTTGTAACCCACTCTATTACCTTTCAATTTAACCCTCCCAACTACATTATGGTGTAACCATCATAGTTTCACATTGAGTGACATAAGGCCGACATCCAATAGACACATACCCAATAACGTAGAGGGAGATATAGGTATGACCCTTCGTAATAAATAACTCTCAATAACTAAAAAATAATCATAAAATAATAATAATTTCATAAAACATTCATTTTTACCTTTTAATATTAGAAATTTAAAAGAAGATTTTTAAGGAAAATTCCCTTAAAAATATCATATAATTTATATGAGGATTAATTGAACGAAAAAAATAGGTCTATAAACTTTAAACCCACATAATACAAGATAATGGTAAAAACTCATTAAAAAAATAATATTATATCCATATAATGAATGAATTATATGGTTAACCCAAATAATGTAAATTGGGATAATAATTCCCCTACCTTGAGTTTGTCTAACATAAAATGCATTTAAACTACCTGTATAATGATTATAAGAATGTTATTAATATTTTACAAAAACATAATCAGGTTTATAATAGCTTATGTTATTATTTTATAACATCATTCCACCAATTTATTAATAATATTTTTCCATTTCCATTATTTTAGGAGCATGATTTACATGGTTTCCATGGTCTATTGAAAATAGATTTTCTTGTCGAATGGAATGAAAAAACCAAAAGTAGAATGAAATGCTATTAATATGTTTCTAGACAATTAAATGATACAATAAATTATATGGTTTTCAGATATTATGATGAATCATTAGATAAACAAGTAACGGTCAATAACTATTGTATGGGAAGGAAAAGTACATGAGTGTGAAGATGAAATTTTATATGGAGAACGAGCCCCATGCGCTCAAAATTTTTCTAATTTTTTCAGATGTTGCTCCCTCAGCAACCCGTTAACTAGTGGTGCTTTTGGTTCGCATGTACATCACTCATGGGTTTGTTTCCCTAGATGTTGCTCCATCTATTCTATAGGATCCCACAGAACCCTCATCCATGTCTCACGGATCGGCCCTCTCCTTCAAGGGGGCTATCTGTAGATCATTGGGAACCTCCTCTTAGGCATTCTTCTCGGTAATCCGGTTTTTTCTCCTTCGGTTTCATGGGATGGGTCGAGGGTTTCGATGGAGGATAAACATTCAGACTTCTCAGAGCCCCAGGTGGGGATCGATTGAACCCTTGTAGCTCTCATTGGCTCAGTGCTCCAACCCCTACCATCCTTCAAGTGGTTTGTGGAACCCTAGGGGATCCAATAACAGGAATATACTTCCATGCTCCATAAGAACTCATTTTGTCTTATCCTTTTATTAGAAGTGGACATTATTCTGGCCTGGTGTAAGTTACCTCACTGCTGGGGCCGTTGGTGTTTCAACATGGTTCGTTGGTCTTTGGAGGTGCACAGGGGAAAGAAAAGTACGCATGATGTTGTTTAGATATGTCTATTGGGGGCCTTCCACTACCCTTCCTAAACGAAGCTTTTTGTCAAGGATACCAGCGATTATCATGCATGTTTCTTCTGTGCAGATGACTTTACTAGCAGGGTAGAGTTCACTTCAGTGGCTAAGATCTGTGTTGAGATATATTTATCACTTCCCATCTCGGAGAGTTTGTCCTTGAGGGTGTAGGATTCTTTCATCTCGAATTAGGATATTATGTACCCAGTGTTTCCCTTGTTTTGTTCCTCTTTCATTCTCTAGGTTCACTCATTGTAGGTGCGTAGAAATGGTCTCAATGATTCCTGGCTCCATGCGTCGAGTGGCCCTCTAGGTGGTGCCTCTCATCCACTCATGGGGTCTTCCTTGGGAACTGGCCATGAACTCCCATCTTATGTGGGAATTGGTATAAATCCCATGGACCCAGGGGGGCCTTATTTCCCTTACATTAATCAAGTTGAATCCTCTATCATGAACTTGTTCCCTCCAACATCTATGGGCCTTACCCCGTGCTCTTGGGCTATCTGTCCCCCCTTCGCATCCCCTCTCAATGGCTTTCGAATGAAGATCTCATTAAGAGGATTCTATGTTCACTAGTCTACTCCCAGGGGACCCTTCCACTAGTTATTCCATCACTGGATCAACCATCAGACCCTTGTGACGGACTACTGACTTTGGTCAGGAGCAGACAAGAGGTTATTATCCTCGTAGTTTTGTCAAAGGCTCATGAGAAAGAGGATGACATTATCTCTAAGGTGGTTGCATCAAGGGCACTCATTGTTTGGGTTGATAGGAAGAATGGGACTATGGCACAATCCCAAAACAAGGCGGTGAAGCGAAAATCTCACAAACTCTCCATTATTCTTCAATAGACTGCCCTCGAATTGTCAGATTAGAGCTTAGGGGTGTCCACAAGGTTATAGATGATGAAAAAATAGTTACAGGAGAGATCCCCACATTTGTCTCCCATCATGGGCCAATAGAATGGGGACAAATCCAAACACACACGTATCAATGTTTAAAGTTATCATTTGGAATGATTGTGGTTTAGGGGCCTATGAGAAACCCGATTTCAGTGTTAACCAGTTCTTCAACAATACGGTTGCGATGGTGGTGATCCTTGAACACAAACTTGTTTCATCCAAAATCAAGGAGTATTCCTAGAGGGTTATAGCATGTGTTTACATGCATTGAGGCCCTATTAATTCCCATATCTGGTTGTTTTAGACGGATTACATCAATGTTTACTTCTTCATTGTGTCAGACCAGTTTTTTGCTACTCGAGTTTCTGAAGGTTCTCATGAATACCTCATATCTTTCATATATGCCAAGTGTATTGAGTAGGAAAAGAAGGATGTGTGGAATGACCTATATAGAATTATCTAATATTACATCCCATGGATAATTGTGGTTGACTTTAACATTATCTCACATAGGAGAAACAAGGTGGAGGTGTCTTTCCCAGAAGCGCCAGCCTTGAGTTTTTGTCATTCACAACATTGAATGGGCTTATGAATATAGGATTAAGAGTGGATTGTTTTAAGTGGTAAAATAATCAAAGAGGAGAAAGATGAACCTGGTACCACCTTGAATGATTCTTGAGTGATGAGGCAGCTATCTATCTCTTCCCTCACACCAAACTTTCTCACCTGGTCTGGTGCCTTTCAGATCACTCTCCGTTACACATTACCCTAGGGCCAGGATCAGGAAGAGGAGAGTATATGCAGTTCTTGAAAATGTTGTTGGAGGAACCTAGTTTCAATGATATAGTAAAGGAATCATGGACTCTCATACACATGGGAACCCATGGATAATAATCCACAGGATGTTAATGCATCTTATGAACTTATTACACAGATGGAGTAAGAATCTCCCTACCCGCAATCATGACCTCATCGAAGTCATTAGGGAGGTCTAATGTTTCTAGACATGTATGGGGAAGGAATGGGACGAAAGTATGATTAATGAGATAAGGATGAAAAAAGACCACCTCTCTAATATCCTTATGCAGTAGGAACGAGTGATGAGAGATGAATCCAAAGTCTGATGGCTTCGGGAGGGGGACATGAATACTAGTTATTTCCATGCGTGCAAAAAATAAATACGTCGTTCCTAGAGGCCTAACATACTAAAGTGGAACATAACAAACACCAATGACTATGAGGAAGTGGGGGAGCTGCATAATGCTACAATTAATGATCTCCTTGAATGTCCCAATCCCAACATGAACTAAGGGTATCCGAGTGGGGTAGCTACGTTTTTTGAAGACTTTATAGGATGTGTGTTGGCGGAATTGGATGAGAGGTTGAGAAGGCATCTATAAGAGGAATAAGTGTGTGAGGTGATATGGACCTTGAACACGGATAGTTACCCCGGGCTCGACAGCATACCAGGCTATTTTTTTAGGTCATATTGAGAAACTATTATGTGAGATCTCGTGAGAGTAGTGAAAGACAACTTCCAAGGGGGAATCTGTTGCGTATTACTTATGACACCAAGATGGTTTTACTCCTGAAGGTGTGTAATCCCAATTCTGTTGAGCATTATTGTCCTATATGTATGTGAAACATTCTTTACAAAGTCCTGGAAAGTATTCTAAATATAAGGATGGATTCTTACTTGAACTCCTGGCTGGCTCCTGAGTATCAGGTTTTTTAAGGGGTGGTCAATAAAAGGATTGATTAGAATTGTGAAAGGGATGGTTTCTGAAATAAATTACAATTCCTTTGGGAGTACTTTGGTGATTTAATTAGACATGATCAAGGTATATGATTGGATGGAATAGGGTTTATCCTAAGAGTATTGGCATGCATTGGGTATTCCGACTAGACCAGGGACCTTCTGTTTTAGTGCTTCAGCTCGGTGGGGATCTAAACCACTATTATGGGAAAGAAATTTGGTTTCATAAAGTCATGTAGAGGGATTAGGAAAGGGGATCCCCAATCCCCTGATATCTTCATCCTCAACCAAAAAGCTCTTCGACACTCCCTTAACCGGGCCTTCACAATGGGAAAATCATCCCTTACAAGAACCAGCATGCATCAGCGGGCTCCTTTAATTTGATGTTTGTGGATGACACGATTTCTTTCATCAAAGGTAGTAGGAGATAAATTCTTGGGATGAATCACATCATTGGTGACTACTTCATATGGAGAGGGTAGGTTTTAAACAGGGAGAAAAGCATTTATTTTACTACTAAGAAGATCTCAGGTTGGAGGAAGAGGGTCCTTGATGTCTGCCTGAATATGAGAATAGGGGGTTTTCATATAGAGTATCTCGGACCTCCAGTTAGTCCTAACTCTCTCCAAGTGCATCACTTTGATAAAATAATAAGAAAGATCACGGGGCATATTTTCAATTGGAAGAACAAGTTCTTATCTTTTAGTGGTTGCATAACACTCGTCAAAAGAATCCTAGTGTCTATTCCCATGCACATTATATCCACCCTGAAGTTCGCCAAAAGTGGCATCGTTATCATTGAAATAATTTTTGTGGAATTTTTATGGGATGAGAATATGGAATAGAGGAACCACTAGGCTCTAGGGGAGCATCATGAAATACCTATTTTGAAAGGGGGTGTCAATTTGAAGAGTGTTTCCTCAACCATGCAAGGGTTGAACACAAAACTCACATGGGAGGTTATAGAAGGCAAGACCCTGTAGGGAATGACAATGTAAAATAGATATGGTTAGGATGTGAGTATTCAGAGGCCACACCGTTCATATATATGGAAGATAACCCATCTGTATATTGAGATCCTGAGACCTCACTTACGATGGATGGATGGAAAAGGGGAAATTAACTTATGGGAGAAAAATTGGGGGGTGGAAGGCTATGGTTTCCAGGATGTTCCACTACATTAATTTCCTTAAGGGAGGCCTTTGATCACCCCGACGTTATCCAAGCCATTATTGATGAGGACCAATTGACCCATTTCAACAAAATTGTTCTAAGTGATGATCCCAAAAGACTCATGTTTCTGGGTTCCACATCAACAGAGTTCTCAATCAAATATTCTTCTCGTGTGAGGTTGTTTCCAATAAATCTAGATTCGTGGGGGGAGATACGATGGTGAAAATAGGTTCCATCAAAATTAAACTACTTTTGGTGGAGAGTGAGACATAATTCTATACCCACAGATGACATGATTCAGTTCTTGGGAGTGAGTTTGTCTTCCATGTGCTACTGTTGCAGGGATCCTAAACTGGAAATTATGGGGCACCTCTTTGTTGAAAGCGAATGGGCATGATGGGTGTGGTAGGAATACGAGATCCTCACTAGCTAGGATAATAAAATAGGCATGATAATTTTTTTTTTCAGATTTTGGTTCCAAGGGTCAAGGGATCAGGGTCCTGAGTGTAAAGGTGGGGCTATTATCCTCTTGGTAGGATACTAGAATATCCAGAATTCTTAGAATGATGCTGTCTACAACAATACAACAGGTTCTCATACAAGAATCACCTTTAAAATGAGTAATACAGTGCTGGACATGGATTGTTTGTGCACCAACTACTAGGATTTTCTATTTGTAAGGCCTTCTCTTCAGAATCTTATTTTAAATAACTAGTCCAGCAGGCAGGGGTAGTGCCATTGGGTCTGTTGGTTCTGTCCCTGTTGTGGTTTCAAACTAAACTTGGACAGATCTCTTCTTAGTGGGGAGATATGTGGTGGATGTGTTATCAAGGATAAGGAGGGTTTGGTCGTTGCTGCCATCTCATCTTGGTATAGAAGAGTCGATGTTGTGCAGGCAGACGCCATGGTTACAGTCACCTAGCTGGAGGTATGCAAACAAAGGGACATCAACCAGAAGGTGATGGAGATAGACTCAATGATCCTCTATAATGCATTATCTAGAAATAACAAGTACCCCTAGAACATTGATTTCACGATCAAGAAGTGTAAACTTCTTATGGGAGACCACTTAGAGATCACTCATACATAGAGGGGAGACAACGTGGCAGAACATTTCTTATCATTCATGGCTCCGTCGAACCAAGGCATTTCATTATTCCTACACTTGGGTTCCATTACCACTGAAGGAATCAAATTTATTGTTAATGATTCTTTGGGACATCACTACATTAGACCCCCTCCCCCCCCCCCCCCCCCCGTGATTCATCTTTTTGAGGTCTGTAATTGAAAAAATCTATAAAAATGTTAGTATTCAGTCAGATAAAACATTATTTATATTTGTTTAGAACATTTTGGCAGTTCTACAAAAATCACAAACTTGTTTCATTGTATAATTTAATATTATATATGTAAGTTAATTACAAAACATATAAGTGGTTATATGATCTAATTTACAACCTATTTCAACCATTAAATTGGTTTTATTTCTATACATGAAGGTAGTAGTGGAAATTGAAAACACATCATGCACGATGTTAGTAAATCGACACATCACAGACAATGATTTTATTTTTAGAATTAGTGGGAGAGTAGAAGAAGTATGATGATGAATTTTTTCATAATGAAAACAAAATTAAATTATATAGATGATAAAATATTTTTCAGGCCTCTTGGATAAGGTTAGGTTAAGAGATCATAAGAAAATAAAAATAACCGAAAAGAAAAAAAATAAGAAAAGAAAAGAGAATTTTTACCTCTTGAACTATCCTCCTTGAGAACCTCTTTAAGCCCTTTGGTTTTGGGATTTTGGGTATATAAATAGTTTAGGGACATGGGAAATTGGATTGGGAAGAATATTTTGTCTAAATTGGAAAATTCTAAAACATTATAGGTGTGAGGAAAAGAGGGGGAGAGGGGTGGTTTTTATAGTGGAGAAGGGGGTCCATTATTTTAATCACTATATTATTATTTTCCTCGAGATAGGAAATAGTGTTTCTTATATTGACTTAATATAGTAATTAGTGCATGTGGGTTCTAACCAAGGGCTCTTACCTTAGCATAACATCATCCATGACCCAATAATTATTTTATGTATCTTATTTCATAAATTACTATATTTCACTATTCACCAAAAATTCATGTGTTTCATAAAATCCCAAAACATCACCCCCAAAAATTTATCAAAATATATAATTAAAAATTAACATGATTTTATCCAAATAATTTTCCAAATATGATAAATTTAATTTTTAAATAAAAACATAATTTATTCAAATAATAATATTTTTAAAACTATAACTGATTTTATAACACCTTGAAAAATTAATAAAGGTCTCATAAAAAATATTATAACCATTAGGAAATAAAATAATAATTTTTTATTTCATTTTATGAAATTATTCTATCATTTAAATTATTAAATTTATCATAAAATTGTAATTTAATATTTTTAACTTAATTATTAATTTGTTAAAAATATTAATTTACTTATACTATGATCACATTGTCACTTATAAGATGCCTAAAGTTTCATTATACATTCATGGGTGATGTTACTATTCATTTGGCTGATTTACTATTTATAATGGTTTTTTTATTCATAAGGGTAGCATTACTATTCCAAAGGGTCAAGATACTATTCACCAAAACATAAGCTGATCCTATCAGACACTAAATATCTTATTTATCATAACCGTGTATGTTTGTTACCTAAAATTCTTTTTATATAAGAAGTAAAATTATGTTTAATGGCTAGTTTATAGTTATCTTCTTTTAATATCTAATTTTTTTAATAGAGTCTAATTGTTTCATGAAAATCATTTATATTAAATTTATTTTAAATACATGGGGTGTTACAGTTAATCATGCTATAAAATGAATAATGATTTTTATGAGTTTTGTGGTCAGAATTAAGATCTATGTAATTTATTTATGGTTCTTGGACATTGTTATATTATGGGTGCACCCATATATTCCCAAGTGAGTATATTATAGTTTATAATATGGTTTCACATAGATAACACCATGTTATCCCATTATAGATTATATGATGGGTATGCCTACTTAGCATCATGTGATCCTGATAAAGCTTATATGATGGTTGCACCAAGATGGAACTCTAATGCATTGTGTAATGATTAGATTATATAGAGAATTATATTGCAAGTTGACTCTATATTTATTCCATTTGTAACATTTCTGTAAGGTTTCTATAAGTACTCTATGAAGAAGATATTCCAAGATACCAACACATTTTCATTATTCTTTCCAGGGGTTATAAATGATTCATTTGATCAAGATTGATATCACATAGCTCACAATTATTGATTCAAATGACTCCTTCCTTTGTTAGTACCTTGTTCCATGTTTTAATTTTTGATGATGTAGGTTCTTATGGGTATGAATAATATTATTTTATTCTCATGCACTTTGATTATGTATTCATATCCTTATGATCTTCTAATACTCCCTAAAAACTTTTAAATATTAAGGGTTATGTTTATTCTAACTAATAATTTGAGCTCACCCTGATCTTTCTTCTTTTTCCCCAGGTTATCAAGTGTGATATTGAATGAATTATGTCTGTATTGGTTTAATAAGGATGATATTTATGACCTAATATAGAATGTGAATGTCTTGGTATAGTGGAAAATATAATCTCTTGGATCATTAGTTATTTTTATGTATGATTTTTCCTAATTCTATAAAAAAAATAAACATATCCTTGAGAATATAATTGAACAAATATTTAATTATGATGTTGTATTTTTGGATGGTGAAAATTATGACACATTCATCGGTATCAAATATGGAGATGTAATGTTTATGGTTTCAGCACTGGATCTTGGAGTGGGGGTTTGGGGATGTTATAATTAGTAATAAAGGAGGGTTGATAAGACCTTGAATATTATGATGTCTTCATGGGAGGTTATCTTGTGACTTATGTATACCGTCATAGGTCTATGATATTTTGTTTGATCATATGCTCAAGTTCTAAGACACCCCTTCGGAATTTTGAAGTGATGATATCTTAATATGATTAATGACACATTTTGAGACATTATATTGGGTTGTGGTATATAAAAATATTATCTATAATTTAAATTATTCCTTTAAAAATTTTGGAGATAATTTTTCGGGTATTGATAAATTTTTGGTTTTTATGATATTTCATATTTAGGTAATTATGTGAACATAATTTTTATCATATAGATGACCATGGTGTTTAAAAATTATTTAGTGTCATAGTGATTAATTATATTTAAAAAAGAGATCACCATTATTTCTGTAGGTAAGATGAATGGTATGAAATAACCATTAGAGTTTAAAAACACTTAAATTTTGCGGTTTTTAAGGTTATCTGGGAAATAGGGTTACTCATTCATGGAATTATTTAGATTTAACATTGGGTATTACTATTGAATTTAGAAGATTAATGTAAAATATTATGGTTTATTCATTTTTAAAATTATCTTACCATGTCCTATACAAAGACAGGATGAAAAATCATTTATCCCTTTTATGGTTATTTGGTCTTTCAAAGTTGATTTTAGTTTTTTAGGCATGAAAAAATCAACTTCAATACACTTCATTTGGAGAAAATGTGAGATTGTGGTGGAAATTCAAAAAAGGATGAAATTATAACAATCAATTAAGTATACTTCTTTATTATCTTAGTGTATATTGAAAATAATTATTCAACTATAGTAAATTTATTTGGTAAGAAACAAATTTTCTATTACCAACATTTCTGATGTTATCAGTGACCATTTTCATATCTCAATGGTTTATGATTTTGTGGTTGTTAATATTATCTTCATCATTCACTATCTTGTTATAAATGATTTATTTTATTAAAAATAATTATTTTGGAATTAATCTTTTCTTCTATATCTAAATCTTCATTTCATACCAATTTTCTCCTTTTTGTAAACCTAGAATGTATTATTTTATACAGCCTTATATATCTTTATCTCTATAATTAGGATAAAATTTTATTAAACATTTTTATTATGTGGGTTTCCAATAAAGGTATTTTAAAATTTCCAAACATTTATTACTGACATAAAGATAAAAAATCCAGGAAAAAATTTATTAAATGGAGAGTATGTAACCCCCTAATATTTTAGAAAATAAAACTATGTTCAATCGTTTATTAGACATGTAACACCAAACTTAAACAAACCAGAAATATATAACTATTAAAACCCATACATTAAACTAGAGGGTATGAATAATATTAACTTATTTATGATATATATATAAATATATTTCCCAACAAAATTATTGATAATTTTATAAGAAATAATCAATCAAAATTTAGTAAAGTAATTTTAATCTTTAAAATATTTTTTCATCAAAATTTATTTATATTGGTTTCGATGGAAAAAATATCATATTTTATTTTACAAACTTTCAGAAAATTATTTTGATAAAATAAGAATCAGTTTTTAAATCATAATATCAAAAAATTTCTTTGGGTGAAATTTTTGGATTTTTTAGGAAAATATTGTTTTTATGAAGATTGAAAATTATCAATTTTTCTAAAAATGTCATTTATTTTCAATAAATAAAGAAATTTAAAAGTTAAATAATTTTTGAAATAATACTTTATGTAACATAATTATTATTAAGTTATATTTAATCCACTTAAGGTCTTTTTAATCAACCTCACATTGGATTTCTGTATAATATTGTCCTCCAGTTTAAAAATGATATTTTTCTAAAAACTATTTTAAGAAGAAAGATGTTTATCGGGTTTAATTAATTAGAAAACCACTAATGAGGAATAATTTAAAGTATATTTATGTATTATATATCATTATATATTAATTTATATTCATACAATGATTATTTTTGACATATATTTAATATAAATTCATCCTTTTCGTTTAAAATACACTTATTGAAAACCCACTTTTTCATCTTGTCCACAGGTTTAGTTTTTAATTAAATATTTACAATTATGTAAATTTATTTTTTCAAAATGGATTAAATATTTTAATCATAAAAATTTATATTATCTAGTAAAGACATCTTAATTTTTGATAATAATGAATACTAAATATAGTAATAATTAATTCTAACGGTTAAGGAGATATAGTTTTACTATGGGTTAAACATGAAATATTAGGGTCAAAATGACCTAATAACTTATAAAAAACTATTTTTAGGACATATATAGACCTTATAATTTATTATTATATAAAATGGTGGATTTTAGATCCTTTTGACATGTAAAAAATATGGGTACACCTTTTTCTTTACCAAAATTACAAGTGTGTCACTCACCTCGCTTATGAAAGGTTGCCTCTCTCCTATCTTCCTCACACCTTAAAACCATTTTGTTTACAAAATAACTTCCCAAATCAAATAAAAAAATTCATAACTTCATATTAGAATCATTCTTTTTTGTACATCCATTCTAGGAATACATTATTTATAATCCTAAAGTTGTGGTCCGACATGTGTTAAAATTGCCACATATACGTCTTTGTTTTATTTATTCTTCCACAACCATAAAATATTCTTAAAATATGATCATATGATAAAAAAATCATATCGTTTTTACTGAGATGTTAAGATTTTAATTTACTAACCAAAATCCATCCTATATTCCATCAAATGGTATATTAAATCATCATTCATGTGTATGGTGGAATACAACCTCACAAGATGATATCATTCATTTTCCATCATTATCTATCAAGGATTGTTTTAAAGATATGATTAAGGTGTATATATATATTAATTTATTTATTTATGATATTTTTTAAAAAAAATTATACATATTTATTTATGTTGTCACATATATATGTTTACATTCCATTCTGCATGGGATATGATAATGTCACTCATATTTATAGCAGACTACCACCTCATGAAGAAATGTGATTATATTTTCACTCACTCATTACATTCAAGGTTATAAGGATGATTTTAATTAATATATGTGATAAAAATGAAATCATATATATTTTATTGAAATATTTATCATTATTAAGATAAAATATATCATTTTCTTTCTTACACTGAAAAAAGATAACATCATTCGTGTACATGTGAACTACCACCTCTATGAAGTGTTGTGATTATATTTTCATCATCTAATCACATTAATAAGGTATATAAATATATTTATAAAAATTATATTGTATATATTATTTTATTATCATTTTATGGATAAAATAATTCATACCTTTTTTACATAATGGTTATTGGAAATTGGAAACATTACTCACCCATATGTACAACCTAATGTCTCAATAATCATAACATAGTTCATTTTTCATAACCATTTTTCATTATTGGTTTTAAAATTATAATTGATGAATAAATATAACAATTATTTCAATACAATTATTCTATTGATGTTTAATAAATTAGTTCTTTGACAATAGTCAGCAAACCAAAACCATTTTGAAATAATGAACTAAACACACTCAAAACACCCAATGTGGACTTAACTAATTGATTATTTTAATATATAATTATAAATAAATAAGATAGATTATTTATAATTAAGTAATTAAACCTATAGTATATTCTTAATAAATGAAATTAATCATTTCATCGTATTATACATGACTTAAAGGACATACAAGGAATCTCTTGACTCGAGATAAAGGATTTTCGTCTCACTTTTTACTTCAATGAGACACATGTCATATTCACCACCTATTTATTTTATGTGGTGTATATAAATCACATAAATGGGTATTATGATTCATCTACAAAATAATTATTGAGATTTTCATATCCATTTTTTGGATATCTCTTTCACGGGGTTATGGTGAAAAAGTTACCAGAGCAGTAAGATATTTTTCTTTAGATTTTCCTTGATTGAGAAATATGTTATGTTATGATAAAATATTCTCTTATGAGGTGTATATAAAAACCCTTTTACATGAAATAGAATTAATTTAATTATTAACATTATATTTACTGTTTTATTTAATGTTAATCCTTCATGGGTCTTATAATTCAATGTAACCAAAGTAGTAATTGTTTTATGATACAATATCATCGTTTATTGAGAATGTTTTTGTTTATTATTTTGATAATGAAATATTATGATAAATATCTCATGAAACTTATGAATTTTATTCTCCTATAGGTGTATCATTATTATACATTATTTACCTAAATTTTCATCATTCTATTTAATCAAGAGTTCAGAATAATTGTTTTATAAAAAATCAACATAATTTCTCTCTGTAGTGTAAAAATATTTTTTTCCCAGAACCATGTTTTCTAAAACACTTTTGAAAAATGTTTCCATAATTCCTATCATTTTTTATTAAATATATTTGACCATTTTATCAATTTTAGAAAAAAAATGAGTGGAATATTCATGTAATATTTAAAAAAAATCTACTTTGATGTTTATCAAAAATATAACAGAATATTTGTTTTAATATGTGTGGCATGAATGGAATTCCCACTGCTATGTAAAATATTTTTTATGAATTTTTTATAAGTTTTCATTATTATTTTCAACGAAAAGGATATTAATTTTGTTTAAAAAAAGTGTTTTTCAAAGTGGAAAGGATATTTTCTTCAAGAAATGATTTACTGAATTCCAAAATGATTCTTTATAATATTTCTGGGATATTTTCAAAGAATAAAATTTCCAAAATATTTTAGAGTTTTTTTTGTTTTAAAAATTGAATCTCAAGGAAAAGTTTTATTCATTAAAAATTTTACAAGTAATCATTCAAAACAATTTTCCTCCGATGGTGAAATCCTTTTATGTTACTTATTCTTTATTAAGGATATGGTCCAAGTATACTATACACATTCATTCTATGGATGGTTTATTTTTATGATGAAAAGATGTTTAAAAACCTATTTTTTTCACATGTTAATCATATTTTAGAGAGATTGTTGTGTAACCTATTTTTTTTCCATTGGTTAGTCATGTTTCAATGATATTATTATGGAACTCATTTATTTTCTTTGGTTTCATAATGTTTTAGAGAGATTTTTATAAAACCCATTCCTTTTATACTAGACAATAATGTTTCAAAGAGATTATTATCAATCCCATTTCTTTTGCACTAATTAATCGTGTTTCAAATATATTGTTATAGCACCCATTAATTTTCGATGGGTTATTCCAGTTTCAAATATGTTATCATGAAACCAATTTTTTTTAGTGGTTTAATCATGTTTTCAAATGTATAATGATTGATTTCATGTTTTTTATGATGAAGAACCACATATATATACATTATTTATGGCTATTGGAAATTGAAATATGAAGGGTGCACCCAGATAGCATTGGTTGGTCATGCGGGTGCACATACTATGGGTACACCCAAATTATGCTAGTTGAAACCATTATTGTTTATACAATGGGTGTGACCAAATAGAACCTTATGATCCTAATATAGATTATAAGGTGGATGATACTAGATATCGCTCTAATAAATTGAGTAATTATTGTGTTATCTGAATATTAATATTTGATTTTGACTATATGATTATTCCATTTTGATTGGCTTAGTAAGTGTTCTGTTAGTGTTTTAAGAATATGATATCTGAAGATTCCAACACATTTTCATTATTATTTCAATGGATTATAAATTTTTCATTTTATCAAGATTGATATAACATGGATCACGATTATTGATGCTAATAACTATTTCATTGGTCAAATCCTTATTCCATGTTTTCAAGTTTCACGATCTAGGAATTCATGGGTATGCATATTCTTATGTTATGATCATGGAATTTTATGATGTCATTATACCCATATTCTCTTCTTATAATTACTAATGACATTTAATTATTAATTCTTATGTTTACCCTTATTGATCCCTTTATCTCACACATATTATATTTCCTTTTCACAAGGTTATCATGTATGATATTGAATAAATTATGACTAGAAGGGTTTCATATGGATGATATTGATAACCTAATATGGAAAATGAAAAGCCAGGTATATTGGGAAAGATACTCTCTTGAGTCATTGGGTATATTCTTATGTTATAATTTTTCCAAATTCTATAAAACAGTAAACCTAAAAGGTCTTTGATAATGTCAGTGATTCAATATTTCATTATGTTGTTATTAGATTTGGATAAAGAAAATTGGGTCACCATAAATGGTATCAAAACAATAAATGTAGTGTTTATGATTTCAGAATTAGATCTAAGAGTTTGGGCTTGGGATGTTATAATAATACAGAGAATCAAGATACATACATGTACATGTTCTTGAGTATAGAATAATCTCATCATCTCAATGTAGTAGAACTCGAAGTAATTTATGCATAGTCATTAAGAGATCATCAGTAATGGTAAACATGGTGTACATGATCATGTGATGGTTAACAGAGTATGATCACTTTTAGGAGTATGCAATCATATGTACAAGTCATATCTTAATTATGTATCAAGTGATTCCAAGAGTCTGTTGATCCACACATATATATTCAATAATGTTAAAAAAAGACATATCATGCAATGGTTAGACGCATTTAGAATAATATAAAATAGATTCTTCCATGTTTAACATATATTACTTATATTACCAAAAAAATATCAAAAAAAGTCAAACAAAATTAAATTTAACATTTAAATAATTAGAACAAGTCAAATAAATTCAAATAGACCGATGAAACTAATTTAGTCAAATAATTCCACAAATATCTTAAGCATAAATAATTTATAAATATCACCCGAAAAATATATAAATAACCCAAATAAAAGGTTGGAACATGTTTATAAATATTTTATATTAATTTTGAATAATTAAAATAAATTAAGAATGCTTCATAAATTTTATTTAAATATTCGAATCACATGATGAAAAAAAAATAAAAAAATAGACTAAAAAAATAGAATAAAGATAATTTATAATTAAAAAAATTATAATTGATGGTAGGAAAAATTTTCTTTGAACTTAGTATAGAAAATAATTTGAAGTAATGGGAGTACTCAAATTGGAATGGTGGTAGAAAATAGTTGAACAAATAGTGGAATATATTTTTAATTGTTGGAAGAAAAAATTAAAACTAACGATAGATATATTTTTGAACTCATGGTGGATATATTTTGATCTAATATTATAAATATTTTGAAAAAATATTAGTAAATTTTAAACTAATGGTAACATGGTTTTTAATTAACGGTAGAAAGATTTTAGTACTAATAGAAGAAATATTTTCTTACTAATGTTAGTGATATTTTTAAAATAAAAGTAACAATATTTTGGAACTAAAGGTATAAAGAATCTATAAATAACTATAGAAAAGTTTACCTTATAGTTAAAAAAATTACTTATTATCTTTAAACAAAATTTACATGTTATTTTTATAAAAAAATAAAAAATGTAAAATATAAGTGATATAACACACGAACATTCTAAAAATTTTCTTATATAAGTATTTAAAAAACACAAATCTTGTGAGTATTCATAATTAAACTAAAAAAATCATAAAATATTTAGATCATTCATACACCAAAATAACAATATATAATTAAACAAAAAAATAAACAATATCTTCTTCCAAAAGAATGAATATAATTGCTTCAAACACTAAAACACAAGTATTTTTTGTAGAAGGTAGTATTTTCATACATGTTGATAATAGATCATGGAATTTTTTAAATCCTTTTGTATAATAGTTCAACCAAATTATTATGTAAATCATCAATATATGGATTTCACTCCATATCCTTTTGATAAAAATTCTGATTTATTGTCTTCTCACTCTATTCAAAATGTCGAGACATGCCAACTCATATTTTTATACACATGCTCAATATTCATGTATGATGTCTTCAAACCTCTACTACTCCCTTGTACGACTGACTTAGCTTACTCATATTAACTGTAAAAAATTATTATTTATGTTTCTATAGTATTTACTTAATTAATTTCATTAGCGGATAGTGGAATTTATCATTTTTTATAATCTATGTGTTTTAAATCATATATCCTCATCATTATAATGTTTTTATTGAGCATTCGTTAATTTTGGTGAGTTTTAAGATGCATTGAGAAAACACACTATATGTACACATATAGTCTATGCTTCATGGAGTTCTTATATTATAATCAGTATTTTTATGCACCATAACAATCTTCATTTATAATTACACTTTTACTACCCAATATGAGCATCAATTCTACTGATATGTTTCGTTCAATTATCATCTTCTTCTACAGAAAATGAATTTTTAAATATATTAGTAACTTCTTATTTTGATCACCTTACACATGATATCCTTCATTTGCGCTACTCGCTTCTGATAAGTGTCATTAGGTTTTATCAACATTCATTTAAATTTTATAATCTTCTTGTTAAACCACAAATATTCTTATGATAAACTCACAAATGTTTGTAATGAAATAAAAACTTTTATTATGATAAGCTTACTTCATTAACACCCATAGGTATCATTATATTTATTTACATCGAATTACAAATAGAATTCTTATATTCTATTTCACAAAAATAAAATACTTTCTCATTATTATACATGAGGTTATTCAGTGTACCCATTTAGTTTTGATTTCAATACCAATTTTTATTTAATTTCAATGAGTTTATCTCCCACTTATTTACAATAAATGAAAAGAGTCACCAATAAGGTATATGATTCAACACTTTCCTCCCCCCCTTAAATTATCAAAATTTAAATCCAATTTATAGATATCTTAGGGAGATGGAGGAACATTTTATATACACATTATTCTTCTACACTTTTCTTCTATTGAATAAAATCTATCTAATGAATTCCTTGAGAGAATGACGTTATCACTTTTATTAAAGTAATGATCAATAAATCAACCAACTCTAAGTCTGTGTGAGAAATTTTTAGTGTAGAAAATAAGGGTGATAAACTTCGACATCCGATCAAACCATAAAAACTAACTAAATGATATTAATAAAAAATTCAAATTTCATGGGTTGATTTGAGCTGATAATAATTAATGTTATTTTCAGCATCAATATCAACAAACCTAAAAAAATTAATCAAGACAAAATTGAGGGCTTCTCTAAATTTCAAAATATTTATTTCTTTTCATAAAAAACTATAATACATTGTATTTAAACTGTTGTTTTTTTATGAGAATTGGATAATATAGATAACATACCACATAGATGAAAATAAAATCATTTATATATATTTTAATTATCCATAATTTTGTCATCATCTATATATTTTTTATCTACGTACATAAATTTTCTCTTTATTGAACGTTTATATTTAGTTTCAGAAGCTTGGGTTTTCTAGAATTTTTATGTTAACATAAACTTTATTATGTATCCAAAAATCGCCATATTTGTTCTTTATTTAATTTTTAGAGGAAAATATACCTAAATTACATTGACTTAAATTCCATTTTCAATTGAAATTCATCACTACTTATCGAGGAATAAGGTGTTTCATCCATTCCTCATTAATTAATTCAACGTGGTTGAGATGATTTTTTCAACCCAGAGACACCCTTTACATAATCGTTATTTTTTCATAAAATTCAACTTGCTTATCTGTGAACATGTTTTCATGGGTTGTGTGGATTAATTTGTATTTACATTATTATTCAATTTATGTGCTGAAATTGTATTTAACCATAATTTTTTATATAGATATTACATATTAAAAGATGAATATTCATTACATGACATTATGATTCATGTTATAACCATAATGGTTTTGTGTCTTTGGAGAATAGATACAAAAAAATATTATTTCTTGGAATTTATTCAATATATCCCACAAATATTGTCCCACATATTAATAATATTATACATACCTTTAATCAAATATTTCTTCATAACCTGGGGAATGGAATCATTGGAAAGGGTGAGATTAGATGCTCAGTAATGGTAAACAATGATGATATCAATGATCACATAAACATAACATGAGTATTATGATATTATAAAATTGTATAAAAACATGAAAAACGTACCAATCATATCGTAGATCATAATCTAGAATCAATTAATAACTCATTTTAGTTTGTATGACATGAATCATAAAGTAATCAAATAACATGTATCATGAGATCATAACATTGGAATAAGAAATAAGTTTTTATCATACACGTAAGTATATAAAATAGTTTCATTTTTCAAGGAACACTTTGGAGGCAATTAAAATGGATTAGGTTCACTGCATATTCTATCATATCATTAGTTAAGGTTTTCTCCCAAGACTATTGATAGATCCCTTTACTGAAATGGATTCTCTCCCCATTCGTATCCTTATTTTATCTGGAGATATACATCAGTACCCAAATAATTTGGGAGCTCTATAATTCATATCACACCTATAATGTAATGAAATACATACATTTTTTTCCATAAGATTAAAAAACATTCATCATATCATAACACATGGAAATAAATGGGTTTTATAAACATTTCATCATTTCGTCATAGTTTAACAAGTGGAAAATAAACATGTTTATTAAACATGTCATCATCATAATCGTAAACCATCCATATAAATATTAAGTATTGTATCCTTATACCATATCCGACATAAATCATATATAACATTAATTATGTTGTCATAAATTAAAATTCCATTATAAGTTCACTTGGAATATTTATTGAGGAACATACCATTTTCATTTTGAAATCATATATTTAAAATCTAAAAATAATTCAAATATTAAGGAAAAATATTTTATTGAAAATAAACATGTAAAATTATAAAATACTTTTCAAATCATTATGTGGTCATTATAGTGGGATAATCTATTCAGGATATGTATATAAAAACAAATATTTTATTCAAATTTTTAGTAAAAAATCAGAAGTACATATTCAAAAAAAAGATTCCATCCAAACCATCCTATAAAAAGTAAATCATGTCTAGAAATTAAATTAAATAATAATATTGTAATAGTAATTCACTGTTTAAAACATTTTTAGAAAACATTGACATGGATGAAGAATTATTTTCAACCGAAGAAAAAAATAAAGTCAGTTTTCCTTAAAAAAAATATTAGGTATCTTTAGTTATTAAATAAATTAAAATTAAATTAAAAATTGTAATCTCTAGAAAAAAAACATTTTATAAGAACAATCATGATATTATTCAGTGTAATATCCTGATATTTCATCATAGACAACTTAATTAGAAATAATCATGATAAACAATGAGATTGTAACATAAAATCCTTAACATATTGGAAAATTTATAATCAAAACATCATTAAATATTGAACATTATATTGATATGTAAATATACAAAAAATTCCTAATAATCAGCATTTAATAAATTCATGGTTATTATTTAAATCACATAAAATAAACAAGTATTATATATTCAATGTGTCTTAAATAAATAGAAGTTAGACAAAAATATCTTACCACACATTCGAATTATATTAAAAGTGCTCTAACATAATTCCTAATTAATTTAAATTTATTATAATTTTATAATATATTTATTTATATACTTATAATATCATGTATTATCCACTAATTACATTTCAATACCAATTTATTAATAATTCATTATCAAAATTGTCATTTTCAGGTGTTAATTGTTTCATTTTCATGTGAATTATTAATTGGAAATTACAGAACATATATTTCGATCATGGATACATAATAACAATAATTTTAATAAATAAAACAATATAATATAAATTTATTATATATATATATATATATTCATTCATGGAGATGGTAGGTCGTACATACACATGAACATTTTTTTCACTTTTCAATGGAAAAAATAAAGGTGAGTAATAAATAACCATAAAATAATCATTAATATATCATATATATTACATATATTCATTATATATATTCATATTACCATCCATCTAAATATGTAATGAAAAATGAATCACCTATCTTCGTGGAGGTGGTAGTCCACACGTATGCAAGAGCGACGTTATCATTTTCCAAAGTATGGAAAGGGAAGAAAGAAGATATAATATTACAATTAAACAATAATAATTATTTAATAATTATAATATATAAAATTTAAACCCATCATAATAAATATATATGAAATATTGTGGTGGAAAATTAATTGTATCACTACATGGAGATGGAAGTCCACACGTACGCACGAGCGATACCTTCACTTATCATTTGATGGAAAAGTGTGTTAATAAAGGTAAATATAAAATAATAATCATAACATATATGTATAATTAGGATAACTAATTATTTTTTTTATGAATAACATATATATCATGTAGATTTATTAACAAATAAATTTGATGAGTTAAGTTATGATGAATATATATCTTTTAGTTAACCTATGTTAGATCCTTTCATAACGATCATTGGAATGGTATTTTAAGAAGACATGAACTTCTACATCTAGGATAGGGAATTTTATAAGATAATTAGATACTTTATGGTTTATATATATTCTTAAATGTGTTGTAAATAAGATAATGTATGTGTGTCTTTTTTATGTGGGGGAGAAGAGACACATGGATTTTTTTAAAAGATTAAAATATAATAGTCATACTCATGATAAATTTGTCAAAATAGAATTAAATTTTTACAATGGGATATTATTAGTTCTAAATATATCCTTAAAATATTATTTAGAAATGTTTAGTTGGAATAAATACCCTAATCTCTTGGGGTAACACCCCATAGTAACCCCATTTTAACATTAACCATGGTGATAAATTTTTATTGTTTTTACTATTCCTTATGAAAAAAAATGAAAGTGGCCACACACAAAATTAAAATTATTATTTAAAATATTTAATCTATTGTTTCAAATTAAATTCATATAAGTGGTCAGATTTAATAAAAAAAATTAAACCCACAAAAGATGATGAACAACTGTTTTTTAAGAGAAAAATGTTTTCTTTAGTATTAAATTAAAAAAAATACAACATAAAATTAATTTCAATCGAAAGAAAGTGATTATTATTATTATAAATGAACTAATTTTACTTTTATTCATTTTTAGAACAAAATTTACCTTTTCAAATTCTTTAAAATAAAAGACAGTTTTTATGAAAAATAAATCTATTTTAAAAATTCTGAAAAATTCACTATAAGCTAATTTTGACATAATTATTTGAAAAACAAATCCAAATTTTTATTAAAAAATTTATAAATGTTTTATAAATTAAATATATTACTTCTCAAAAAATGAAATAAATTCCATTTTTGGGAAATATTATTTTTAAAGAATACAATGACTACTAAAAATTAAATACTTATTTATCAACATATTTTATTTATATAAAACCATTAAAAAATTCAAAAATTATTTACTCCTATTCATTCCAAAAATTTAAATTCAAGGTTATAATGGTATAATATATTATGGTTTATTTAGACTCTTGGTTGTGTGTATTATAAGATATTGTGTAAATTAAATTTCTTTTGAAGGGAAATATATCATAAAATCCCTAGGTGTAACATTGTAACCACATTAAAATACGTTTTTTTCTTCAAAATTAAATCATTATGATAAAAAATGATGATATATCATTTTCATAACATCCTTAAGTTACCATGTAGGTTTTTCAAATTATTGATTCCTTTATATAACTTTAACCACGTCAGTAGTCTTATCTTCTGAAACTTTATCTCTTGGATCCAAGATTTCTACTGGTTTTTATTCATAGGAAATATCATGATTCGAAGGTGTAATCTATGAGTTTAGTACATGTGATGGATTAGGTGTGAACTTCCTCAAGAGTGTTACATGGAACACATCATGAAAATGATATAGGTTCACTGGAAGTGATAAGTGAGAAGCTACAATCCCTACTCCATCAAGAATATTTTAGGGGAGAATAAACCTTGGGATCAAGTTTCGATAATTTTTTAATCTCATTACCTTTTCCATTTAGATATACACCAGAACACTTTCTCAGCAACTTAAAATTTCCGATTTAACTAATGATTATCTTCCTAACTTTTTTTTTGAAATTATCATACTTTAAGGTGTTGTTGAATGGATCTAAATTTATATTTCATTTCCTCAGATACCTCATGTCCCAATTGATTTCATTCTCTAACCTCATCCCATCAAAATGTAGTTATTCACTTCCTTCCATATAGGTCTTCATAAAAAGCCATAAATGTGACTGAGTGAGAGATACAATTATTAGAACACTCTACTAGAGGAAGGTGTTGATCCCATCCCCCTTTGAAATCCATACAAAAATACCTCATCATATCCTCTAGGGTTTGAATGATTCTAGATGACTAAACATCTACATGAGAATTATAATAATTACTAGAGAACAACTTTGATTATAGTTCATACTAAAGAGTTATCCAAGACATTTAGAAAAACTGTATATCCTAACAAATAAAATATAATATGGTACTCCATAAAAAATTGCCACTAAATTAATGTATATTCTAGAAATATGGTCATGATAGAAATCTTCATTGATTGTAATAACGTGTGATAACTTTATAAGGTGATTGTATATTTCCCAAATAACATTATGATCATTACAAATTTTGTCTATTCCAATTAAAAAATCCATATTGATGTTTTCCTATTTACATTGAAATATTGGCCACAATTATAAAATTACATTAGAATTATGTCTCTAAACCATAACTCTCTAACAAACTAATAACCTAGATATATACTCTGAAATACCTGTTTTTATGTTGTCCCACAAGAAATAATCATTCATATTTATAGACATCTTCACACCTCTATGATGAATAGAGAATGTTGAACTATAAGCTTCATCCAACATATCATGCTTCAAATATAATATGTATTGAAAAAATACAAGGTTCCATAACCATATCACCCCAACATAATCAAGGTTTAAATTATCAACAATTATTGCCTTATCTGGTAACTATATATCTTCCATCCCCACCTCTTTAATCTTCACATGTATAGATATTTGACCACACATTTTTTCCAATATAATATTTCACCCCTTCAGTATTTAAAGTGCCATCCTTTTCAAATCCATAAATGTTGGATCTTTTTTCTCTTAATCATATGTAAGATATAATGACCCTTTTTACTTAGAGAATTTATCACCTTTTTTCACTTTCTTGTGGTGGTAATGAATTGACCAACCATAACCTTTAATCAACTCCAACCTTCTTCTAAGGTTCATGTTTAACTCTTTGTGGGTGATTATATACTTTAAAATTTCATGATTACTATATATGTCACGCATTTATCCATAGAGATAATACTGCAATATTGTTAATGAAAAAGTAACAATGGTTAACTCTAAATCATGATTTGTGTAATTTTACTCATGAGCCTTTAATTAACATGAGACATAAGTTATAAAAATATAATTCTTCATGAGGATGCATCTCATTCATTTATTTTATGAATCACTATAGATCAAGAACCATTCTCTGTAGTGGGGAAGTGTAATTTTGGGTTCACTAAATAACGTCCTCTTTAATTCCTTGAAATTTTTCTCCTATTCATTTTTCAAAAGGAAATTTGATCCCTTCTGAGTCAAATTGGTGTGTTTATTAAATATCCAAGAGAAATTTTCAACAAAACATATATAATATCCATCCAAAAAAACAAAACTATAGATTTAATCACATTGGTTTGTCTGGATCAATATTCAAAAACAACATTAATTGATATTACATGACCCCGAAATGAAATATTTTCTAGGAAAAATTTACACATGGTAAATTTTTCATAAAACGTATCCTTTCATAGGGCCATTAGTACAATTAAAATGTGATTTTCATGCCCTTTATTACTTTCAAACTATATAAAAATATCATCTATAAATACTTCCATAAACATTTCAAGGTAATATATAAGGATTATATTAATTAAATCCATGAATATAGTTGGATAATTAGTATGAAAAAAATATAACCTCTATAAATTTATATTGTCTATACTTTATATGAAATATTGTCCTGTGTATTTATTCCCATTTGACCCTCAAATGATAGTATCCAGATTGAATAGCAATCATGGAAAAATTTCAATCTCCTAATAATTGTTAAATATATCATCAATATGGGGAAGAGGATACTTATTCTTTATTTTTATCTTGGTACGTTCCCTATAATAAATGAAAAATTACATTGATACATCTTTCTTCTTAGTCAAAATAAAAGTTCACCCCATGGTGATGCACATGTCCGAATAATTCCAATATCAATATTCTCGTGGATTTGCTTGTTTGATTCATATAACTCAGTATAGTCCATTCTATATGGAGTCATTGAAATGTCTTCAACACCAGGTATGTGTTATAATGAAAATTGAACATCACCATTTGGATGATAAATATTATTGTTTTATAAAACATCAAAAAAAATTATAAAAATATACATATCATTTAGGTTTATTTTATCCCCATCCATCTGAGATAAACTCCCCTTTGGAATAGAAATAAAGACCCATAAAATATTTTCATTTTTAATTGGTATTTCATATCTAATTCTCCATCGATAGATGATCATATATTAGTTTATAGTATCAATTTTGACTTCCCTTCCATGGAAACCGATTTGGGATTTATATAAATAAATCCAATACTTTCCCAAAATTTCATTAAATTATATTGGAGGGAGAATAACAATATTTATAGGAAGTAATTTTTCATAAACATCAATCGGAGCAGAATCATAGACATGAGATGTGATCATCATAAAATTAAAGTTTTTAATGAAAATTAAATATCTAATCATTAAGGATATGAATTAAAATTCCATGTGTGTTTTCCTAATATACATGAATTAATATAAATATACTCAAATTGGGTACCTCAATAATTGAGCATACCTATTACCATATCATCATCGTTATTATAATTTCAATCCCATACTAAAGCTAAAATGGTTTCTATTACCATCAAACATTGTTAGTCATTGTAATCAATCATAAATCATGAAAATTAATTTATAGGATGCCTAAATCATGACACAATTTTTTAATAATTGAAACCATATATTTAACCTAGTCATCTATGGTAATCATATATTCATATACTTTATAATGGTTTATAAATAAAAATTAAATTAACCCAAGAATATCTCCTTGGATTTTCCAAATAGGTGAAAATTTCGGGCACAGTCTCTATGTACTAAAATGATTGTAGATATATTCTCAGGAAACCCATTTTGAGGTTATTTACCCTATATTCATCTATTCAAAATCCAAATCCACTTCTATTATCCAGATAAGGATGTATTTCTAGGACATGCATATAATCCCTTCCTTGATAAAATGTTAGGATTCAATCCTAAACGTTGATTTATCCCCATAGTTTTTAAAAAATTTCCTTCTTTATAATATCTAATGATTAACTAAACCCATCTACGATTAAAACTATAATTACTCACACTTTTCATTAATTGATATTATGTCTAAATATATGAATATTTATTACATAACATTATGATCAATTCGACAATCATAAAGGATTAATAGCTTCAGAGACTTTATCTAGAATCTTATTGTTTCATGAATGATTGTCAACATATCCTACAATGATCATATTACATAGTAATATTCTTAATCTTACCCTACATAAAACATTTATTAATTATATGGGGAAAGGAAACATACTAAAGTTTTATATCATAAGCACAGTAAGGGTAAATGAAAGACATATCGGTGATCACTTAAACGTAACATGGGAATAAGTGTATGAGAATACGATCATAACATTTCAAAACTATACCCAATATATCATTGATCATAATCTTTAATCCTGTAATAAATCATGATAGTTCATAAGACATTTATCATAAAGGAATTAAATAACATGAGTATTGATAGCATAACAATGGGATATGTTATATGTTTTTGGAATAGACATAAGAATTGAAAATAATTCCCTTTGTTAAGGATCACTATTATTATTATCATTGTGGATTGGGTTCACTCTTTATTCCTTCATATTCATAGTCATGATTGACTCTCAGGAAAATCATAGTGGATAGATTCCCATACTGAACTAGGTTCACTCCCCAATACAATCAATATTATTTCATGATTTATCCATATTTACTCAATTATTTATAGGGATATATAATTATGATCATTCCCATCACTTAATGAAAATGAGACATATGTTCTATAAAAGATCACAAAACATTCATCGAAGAATTACTAGAGGAAATGAAACTGTCTTTATAAAAAATCATCATTTCATCGTTACATTTACCATAGAATATAAAATAGTTTCATTATCATTTCATCATAATTATAAAAAAAATCCTTAAAAATAATAAGTATGTTATCCTTAGACCATATCTCCACTAAATCATAAGTAAAATCAATGGATTTTATAATAAATGAAAATTTCTTTAAAATATCACATTGAATACTTGTTGAATAAAATACCCATTTCCTTTTGATATAATTTATTTAAAATCATAAAATTCCTTAATATGATTCAAAAAATATATTTTAATTTAACCTTGGAAGCTATTATAGAATGATTAAAATAATTGAGTGGTCATAATGGTGGGAAAATACATTCATGTCATGAATATAAAATCAAATATTTCTTTCACATTTTTGATAAAATTCAAACTTATGTCATTCAAAAATTTAAAAAAATCTTCTATTTTAAATAAATTTTAAAGATTAAAACATGGAAAAAATGAAGATAAACAATCATAGGAGTGTTATATTATAGGAGTAGTAATTTTACTTCAAAAATTATGGTAAATTATTATTTATAAAAATAAATTAACTTAATTCATTATTTTTTAAGACAACTATTTGGAAAAACCATTATCATATACATATATATATAGTTTTAATTAATCATTCAAATTTTTATACTGATACATTATATTATTAAAGTTTAAGAAAATTTTATAACATGCAATATAAAATCGCTTTAACACATTCTCAATTGAAATATATCTTGTAAAAATAAGTAACGGAAACTTGTAAAAACATGTCAGAAAAACATACAGAAGATTTATAACAAAGATATCCACTTTGTAACCTTATGTGTTAATGAAGTAAGTAACCAAAAATTTGGTTATCTATAGTTTTACCAAACATTAACGTTATCCCTACATTTAACATGTAATCCCTCAATATAAAAATTAAAAAAAAATTGTTTTCCCTAGCCTCAAGAACCCTTCATCTGAAAGATCATAATAGCCTCGATCTTCCTATCCTCAGAATCTCTCAATAAGATCCAAGATCAGATAGAAAATCAATAACAAAAAAATATCTTACTTCATTTACAATCCTTACATGGATTCCTTAATAAAAAAACTCTCTGTGTATTAAATTGGATCACATGAGTAATAAGATATTACAAAAACATTAATGTAACTTAAGATAACTGGCGATACAAAAATTCAAAATATTCAGTTAAAAAAGTTATATCCTCCTCAAATGTTTCCACTATTTATAGTAATTTCATGAGTGTTAATATTCCTCATTTATTTTATGTGGTTGAAACAACTTCGTACAATATAATATTCACTTGATAAGATTCATTTCATCTTCTTCATCTAGTGGTTTATTTTGATAATGCACCATTACAATGCTTAAAATGTTCCATCTAGTAGAATTAGTTTAGTTAATATAAAAATATATAAAGGTTTTTTTAATAAGTCTTTATAAAAGATTATGTTAATATAATTACATCCTTCATTTGATATTTTTTTGGTAGACTTTATATAACATCACATGGTGTGACTTAGTTATACAATTTCATATAGAATTTATAGTACTTCCTCTAATTAACCTTTGAATCATCTATCTAATTTAAAAATTACAATTTTTTCTGATTTATATAGTTCCACCCCGTTTGGATTATCATGAAAACATAAGCAATGTTTAATCATATTTTTAATATTTTATGTCTTGTAAAAATATATTTTTTCCACAAAACATTCTAAACACTTGGGAAGTATAAATTTAGTAAAATAATATATCTATGGAAGTGTGTGTCTATTTTTAAAAATAATGTTATAAAGTGTTTAAAGTGAACTTTAGACAAAAAAATTTCTCCCTTTTTTAAAAATCCAAAATAGAAAAATTAAATTTTTGAAATTAAAATTATTTTACATTTTTATAGAATAATTTTTTTCAATGTCAACCACCCTAAAACATTGCATAGAAGTGATCAGTTTTTGGAAAAAAACATTGCCTTAAAAATTATGTTTTGTTTTTGTAAAACCAATCCAATAATTATTTCTGTGAGTATTTATTTTATATAATTTATTTCAAAATTCTCCTTCCCAAAATTAAAATTTGATAAAAGTTTTTATATACTAAAGATATCAAAATAATGTTCTGTAAATAAATGTGTATTCTCACTAGTTTCATTACAATTATATTTCTATTAAAATTATATCATATGATTTGAAATCTGTAATGTATGTATAAAAAATATTTAATTTTATATAGAAATTTATTCCTTATAATCTTTATTTTTTAGAAACCTTACAATGTTGTATTTATAAAAATTTATATCATCAAGATACTTACTCACAACATGGTAAATTATCCTCATTATTGGATGAAGTATCCATTTATTTTTTGAAAGATGTGAAACTACACTCATCATCAGAATCGGGATAGTTTTCATTTAAAATAAATTATTCATTGATTAAAATGATACCTTAGTCCTATGGAAATGATTGGTATTTGGAATATATGCATTGAAACGCATCATTTCCTTACTTTTATTAATATTTTTTGAATAATTTTCATAATAAATATCTGTACCAATTGAACAGTATGTGTCGAAAGAATTAAAAATTTTCAATCCTTTATTATTTTAAAAAAATTATTAAAATTGTGTCCTTCATATCTTAATTTCTTAGCTTAGGAATATCTTTCCAATTGTGACTAAACATCATGCATTCATATTAAGACATATATAAAGAGTATTTCCGTTCTTTTTTGTCTTTAAAAATTTTCTTGTAGTTTTAATGGAAATATTTCTTTTCTATTATCATATTCTTGTCTTTTTATGAATATAAGGTTTATTCTAACTCTGTTCTAATGAACTATCTTCTAGATGATCTTAAATTTATTCTTCTTTGAAGATTTAGAAATTTTCTCAACTGATCAAAATTTATACACTACTATAGGTGTAGAATCAAATTCCAATCCATTTTTCTTCTTCTCTTTTTTCTGTATCATTTTTCATCCAAACCAAATAGTAGAGGATCATCCCAAACAAATCTTCTAGATTCAACATAGCCAAATTTTTAGTATCCTCAAGAGTGTTCCTATTAGATTCCCATTAGTTGGGAATAATTTCTATAATATATTATACCATTTTACAGTGTTGAAAAAATCACAAAGAAAGTAAATACTCCCACAAGAACATTGAAGAAGGCATTAATCATTCCCATTGGTCCACCAAGGAAAATCGACGCAGATTGAATTTAAAATTTGAGAAGAAACTTGAATAAATAAATAATTTCATGATTTTTAAGTGAACCGAATACCATCAATGGGAAAGGTTTGTGGGGCACATGAACATTGAACCACCGGTATGTAGAAGGGCTTGTGAGGATCTATCTCGCGGGACAATGGCCAACCAATCCAGGATGTCGCAAACCATTTCATTGGTGAAATTGAGCATGGGAATGCAATCTATATAACATCTTGAGAACTCATAAGTTCAGGGGAGAAGCAAGATGGTAGGGTTCCATGAACCAAGAACCGCAAACCAAATCCTCCACAAATCCTAGTTGACCGAGTCTTCCACGGGATGAGATATATCTTCATGGGATTTCGGAAATGGGGATACATGGACATAGATATGATTTCCCAAATGCTCTATAAAAGTATAACATGAGAAAGTAAAATGGGGGATGGATGAAGAAATCATGGAGGAGACCCTAGAGGTTGGAATAAAGAATTCGAAGGGGATTCTGAATTCATTTTTGAATCATCGACGAAGTGGAAACTGTGAAACATATTTACGCTGAAATAACCAGCCGTAAACCATAAAAAGAAGGATCATAATAATAATCGATGAACTGTGAACTTAATTGGAACCATAAAAAACTACAAATTCTTCACATATTAACTACTAATGCAGCAATGGTTCTAGAACCTTTATTCAATATGGTTTTCTGCTTAGTGCTTTGCTACGTGGATTGAAACCTACACTGCGAACTGCATCAATATTCGGGTGGAACCCAAAGTGGCATGGAAAACCACATCCAAGACCATATACCTCTTTGGTAAATGGTGTTCCATTCCTAGGTCTATGTAATTCTTTAGTACGTGGACGACCCCTCTACCTGCATAGCACTATGGTATGGAGGGCTACCCCCATCCCACATGAGAAAAAAAAATGTGGAATGGGCCATATTCGATGTCCTTCACTCTGACTCCAATATCGACACTCCATTACTATCTAGTCCTCTATAACTCCTTCATGAACCAGTCTATCAACATCAGTCCAAATCCTCCACTAAATCCATCAGACCTGTATTATCAGATCCCTAGGCGCATCAGCGTGCCTCTCTAATCTACATACCCAATGTAAGCTAAGTCACGAAAGTTTTCCCCATAACTTTTCAGACCCCCAGAATGTCCCTATGTCTACATTCTGATAGTAACCTAGAGTCTAACCCTGGAATATTGACGGTAAAATCCATGTTCTATGTATCAAAGAAGATCAATTTATATTCCATTGAATGAAAAAATGGTGATCAATCAAATGGATCATTCTTTCTTTTCTATTCAATGGGAAGCGACATTCCTCCCCTTTCCCAAAAAACATTCTGGGGCACTCCCACTGAGGTAAGTCCTTAACAATTCTAGAGCAGAGCCACATGACCTCCAATTTCATCCCACATTTAATGGTTCATCACTACATTCCCTCACCCATCGTCACTTCATATTCTTCCACCATAGGCCCGACATCTACCATCAATGGAAGATAAGGTGTGTGGTTTGTTGAATATCTCACATCCACTTGTTTATCACATCGAGTATGACTCATGTGGTCGTAGAGATTTGTGATTATTATAACATACACAAAAACAACCACATATATTGAACTACGATATCTCTGATTCCTATTCAATCTAGGAAGAACATGATTCTTACATGAAGGCGTGATCTCAAAGAGGTACCTTTCCAAAAGGGTCCACCCAATCATGTCCCCCCAAATGGTTATCTTCCATGCATAAGCCCCACCCAAAGTGAACTACAAGAACTATAATCCCTTATCAAACCGGTATATATAGGATGAAATCTTGAAGGACCGAGCTCAAAGGGGTTCCCTTCTAAGAAGTTCCACCCATTTATACCCTCTAGAAATGGGTCTCCTCCTAAGTCTAATCCCCAAACAAACCAAACTACGGGGGCTCTAATTTCTCTTATATGGATACTTAGGAATACCATTTATGTGTCTGAAACCATCAACAAACCATATTCTATCTCTTTTGGATGATGATAAACTCTAGAGTGCCTTATTGCATCTCTTCAGTTTTCATTTCCTCTGTAGCATCAAAGCTACGTATATCCATGATGATCCAGTAACCTTGGAGTAGCCTGTGGATACAGTATTCAGGAATGAACTAATAATTCATGAAAATTTTATCATGACTAAAATCTATAATAGAATCATGGAATATAAAATAATTGCTCCTAAAAGGGTGTGATGAGCCTGAACTCCCTTCTTCATGACCAATGGAGTCCTTAAGTGACATTGGAAAAATCATCAATTAACGAGCACCTGGCTATGGAAACAAGGTCCATGAATCATGGATACCAGGGTCGTTGGGTGTTTCTGGCTCCATGAACAAACTCTTTTGAGACTATCAGAGGAATTCATATCCTAAGAGGACCGATTGAAAAAATACATAACCCCATGAAATGACCCGCTCGAACCATTTGATTATGGAACCTCCTTCATAATGCGTAAGGGATAAACTACATAGTCCCCATGAGGTCAATATAATTCCCCTTAACAGAAAATTAAACATATCGGTTTGAAACAATGATAGCGACGTGAAACTCTCTACTATAACAGATGAATGATGATTCTTGTCAGACTATTTTTTCCAAACACGTGTGTCACCTAGGAATGAAAAAAATGGTGAAACCAATGTGAACCCCTCGTTCAAGGTGGTGGTCTACCCCACTAAATCCCATTCAACTCAATATGAGAGAAAAATTAAGGGTGCTACGGTGAATAATAAAATATGAATATGATCAATAGATTCTACTTTGGTCAGTTTTTGTTGTATGAATATGGCATATATATATATATTACAGGTTCCCATATATAAACCTTTTATCCAAATGATATCCCAACAACCAATGGATACAGGCACCTCAGCGATCCTGTAGGCAGCTAGGGCCCTGATGAAGAGCAAGACCCCTTGCCAGCCTAGCATCATCAATGCTGGGTGTCCAATGCGTTGATTAAAGTGTACATCCAAAATGGTACACTCCCTATTCCGGAGGCTGCAAGAAAAGTCCTACATTCTGAAAAATCTCTTCTGCCACCTCTTCAGTCATAGTCAGCACCCCATCAAATGGCATCCCTAGTGGTCGTCTTGAACTACTTAAATAGCCAATCCTTAGAGTGTGACAACATGTACCTCTCTTATATCAATGAGGCTGATGAAGTCCATGAAAATAAATTCATCCCACCTACAAAAGGTTCCTACTCATGGGAACTTTCTAGAGATCATCACCACCATAACCAGGCGACCATGTATCCTCATTCTAGATAGGATCTTCTGTTTATGGCACTTGTTGGAGTCCCAAATACATGGGCCCCTCAGGCCACCCGCCAAGGGAGGTAGACATACAATTAGGAATAGTATACCACCCTGATTCATGAGAGGTAACTCCACCATAAAAATGCAGGAACATTTAATAGTAATACATTCAAATATTCCCTCTCCAGTCAAGGCCACCACAGAAATAGGGTGGCACAATATGAGTATGTACACATCCCTACCAGTTCTTTCCAGTCCCACCATGCAGAGGGAGCAGCGAATTACATGAAGATGAAAATATCTAACAATGAAAAAGTAGCCCGACATCCAAATTGGACTGTGACCAACTACATGAAGGCACAAATACCTGATGATGCGTATCAAGGCTTCCATCCAAATAGGGTTACGAAAATATGATCAGTGTCAAATTCCGGTAGATTCATATCATGATCAGGAGACAAATATAGTATAAAGTAACCAAATAAAAATTCCAGATCATAAATATGATGTCCAACAATCAAATATGGTGGCAAAACAAGAAGAAAACTGGTAGTACACTGGTTCCTCTATCCTAGTATAGGAGACTTTTCATTATCCACTAGAATCCTATAGAGGACTGGAGCAGAAACAAACTCCATATCTGACATAGGCATGGTCCTTCATACCTGTTCCAACCAATGATGTATCTCATCACATCCTAGAAATGATTGAAGATAGTACGTCATTCTAGACAATATCTTCAAGACATGTCAAGGTTTAATTTCATTGGAGAAAAAGGTGAGGAACCAGGCCTATGACCCGATTTCCTTGAATAAGATGACTTAACCACCAAATGGGTTAGTCACTTCAGAGCTGTTATGCATCCCTCCTTTAGTCTATTAGGGTCAACAACAATATTTCACGATACACAGATAACCAAATATGGAGAAAATGCTCTTTCCAACTACGGGATGTCGGTCCACTATGGTGTCCACTCTTGGGTAGGAATATACCCATGCCAAAACTCAAGATGTTCATCGGAATATCCCAGATGCATCATAAGAACCAAAAAAATAATGACCCATATAAGAAGAATATTACCAATATCAGATGCACCAGTTACCCACAAGAGAGCACCCCAAAATGAAATGCGCTAAAGCCAACTGGAAAATGAAAATCATATACATGATCCCACTCTTCTAGAAGCAGAAGGTATTTATTCCCTTGAGTATATATCAATATAATCTAAAGACTTTGTCAGTCCATTACCAAATTTTGAATTTGGCAGTAGTAGTTACGAAGGCCCTCCCGGAAATATTCCAATCAATATCTCTGAAGGTCCTCCCTAGAGCACCCATGGTGGTATACTATGTTCGCTAGGAATGATTGATCATAAGAGCCTATCTCATGATGCATTTCAGGTTATCCCTCCCCTTTACTAGAAGATAATACCAAAAGAAGGTCATCCCCTTGTTGTAATCTGCCCCTATGTTCCTCCCCAGGGTATATGTAACAAATATAATTATCCATTCAATCAGACGTAAATTCATAATATTATTCCTCTCCATGATGACAGCCATTGTGAAGGCCATACCAATAATAGTAGTTGTTTTGAAGAACCTCCCATTAGAAACATCAAGAAATGAGAGGTTCCTCATCTCATTGCATTACATCCTAAAGTCCCTCCCTATGATGTAAACTATAGAAATTATCACAGCATCTAGATATCAATCTATGATAGTAGTTCTCTCCTTCAATCAAATCATTAAGAAGGACCTCCCCTCATTAACGTCAGGAAGTAAGAAGGTCCTCCCCTAGATTCATCCCACCCTAAAAATCCACCCGAGGGTATACTTCCTAGGGAAACTCCCCGCAGTCCGCTATCAAGTTGAACTGGTATCCCTCCCCATTATAGAGAAAATGTGAAGGTCCTCTTAGAAATCAAAATTCACAATATAAAGAAGGTCATCTCCTTTCCAATAAAAAATGTGGGAAATCCCTCCTATGTTGAGGCACTCGGAAAGATGTATTCAGATGTGTCAAACACTCTATTAGTGATGAGTAATATCCTTTCTCAACTAGAGGATGGCCTGGTGCCCTCCTCATCTTCTGAGCAACCACCATGCCTCTCATATATCAAGGAGTCTTATACCAGTGAAACTGCTTGGAACGAAATCATTAAGAAGAAATCATGTTGTGCATATCAAGTAGAGAAGTCCCTAGAAGAGAAAAAACTAGACATGTTCCATGTGAGAAGACAAATGGATAAGGATAATATACCTGTGATATATTGGCCCATGACCACTTCTCACATTGATATACAAAGGTAGTTGTCTAAATAAGGCATGAATTACATTCTACTCAACATTTGGATGACACATTGCGAGTTAAAAGAGAACCTCTTTCCCTTTGAAGGTTATGTAGATCATGTCAAGATAATAGGAGAGCTCCTCCGTCTAATCGACCAAGATTCCCTCCCATATGTACGATGGACACAATCAAAAAGGTGAATGAAAACCCTTGAATTGGACTACCTTTATGCACTGTACAATTTGTGTTGCCTCGTCGGTTATGCCCCATATGGACTTCATATTCAAGGATGGAGAGAACATGGAACTCTACACTTCACCCCACATCTAATCTAGAAGTACTTATTGAATATGAAAACCTGAAATGTCATTTCAAAAAGGCAGTAATCAAATGAAATATCTTCTTACGAATGGTCGAACAATAAAAAAGAACCAACCTTGAGTAAGTCTCAAAAGAATTAGACCTGATGAGATCAATACATCAAGAATATCTTATGCAATGCAACCAGAAACATCTATTATGCATCCCACATCATGTAATCCAACCATCAATAAGATCTCATGTATTCAAAATAATAATATGTCCCATGAAAATATAGCACCAAACTTGGCTCACACCCACGTAGATGTGTGTGAAATGAATAAGGTGGAAATAGTTGTAGTTAAAACTATAATACGACAACAACCCCAGTTCATGGTGATGGGGATTTTTAAATTCATAATTCACCCATAAGACCAAAAATCTAGGGATATAGTGCATCAACTAAGGAATGAGAGAAACCCCCGCCCACATGGCTGGTGGAATTTTTACCTCAAATTCTCAAACATCATATGTTCATATTCTCTTGTGTGGGTAGGATATTGAGTAGAGAGGTAAATTGTTCAACACCGTCTCCTAGTTCATACCCTCCAGGATGAGGGCATATTGCAAGGTCTGATCAGGGATCCCTTCGGGATAATATTTTCCAAGAATCCTAAATAGTACCACAAAATGGAAGGATAAATTCCATCAAATGATGAAAAAATCTCTCCTACCATTCGGCACCAAGTACACCGCCCTCAATGTGGTATGCATAGGTGAGCATGGTGAATGCCAGTCCCATGAATCTCACAAGAAATGATATAAATGGAGATGACACCAGAGAAGATGGTTCCTTCCCCGAGGCGGCCTATACTGAGCCTGATGGTGTGCATACCTGGAACCAGAGAGCTACCCTAAATTTTTGAACACCATAACAAACCCATTAATACCCCCCTCACGAATTCCAAATAAAGAGAAACATAAATCAAAGGTTTTCTATGACCCACCACTTCCTCCCCCTGAGAATGTGTCACTCACCCTCGAGGAAAGAATCTCCATGTAGGATGAAGAAATAAAAGAGCTCAACCGAATCAATGTCGAGATGTATCAAGGGATCTATCTTTCCAAATATGTTCCTCAATAGGATCATCAATATGTGGTCCCAGAAGATGTTCCCTTGCAATAGGCACTCATCATTGGAAATGAAATTAAGCATGGATTATCACCTAATCTAGAACAGGGACCATCAACCTACATGAATCCGGACCTGGAAGGACATCAAGACATCTCTCCACTGGGTACGAAGACAAAGTATATTCAAGTGAACCCAAAAAGTGTACCATTGGCTGGGTATCCACCCCACCGTCTAGTAGTATCATCATGTTCAGATTTTCCACCTACTGTATCTTTCCATTCTCAAATCCGACAGGATATGCATTATGGACACTTAAATACCATTGAGAAATAAAAAACATGATTATTATCCATGAAAGGGTGGTTCACTATGATACAACTAGAATATAAACCATACCCTGATTGGGTGAACAATATTCCACCACTTCCAAACTTTGGTAACCCCGTATTTCCAATGTTCAATGGTTTGGGAGACCCATAACAGCACCTAATTCACTATTCATATTACTGTGATCCCATGATGGGCACCCTAGAGTAGCAAGAAGTGGTAAAACTTTGGTTCTTCGTGCAAACTCTATAGGGTTCAACCTTCATGTGGTATACTAGTCTAACATAATCATAGCCTGGGAGGACTTTCGATGATAGTTTCTCTTCTAGTTCAGTTTGAAATTTCCTAGGACAAAAGTCAATGATCTCATGAACTGAAAATAGTGAAAGAATTAACTATTTTCATACCTCATTTCCAGATGGAAGGTCCTAACATACTCCCTGAACTGTCCACTCACTAAGAATGAAATACACTCTATGGGTATCGATAATCTTCATGATAAATTTTAGGCACCTCTCATCATAGTTATATACACAATTGGGTTCCAAAATTTCTCCACCATTTACCAAAGGATAGAAGGCTCCTTGCAGCGGAACAATCTTATGTCCAAGGTGGCCCCTTCGGCAAAAATTAAAATAATGGTAAAATCTGAAGTAGCTTCTATCATGATTAATCCACCCCTAACACTAGCTCTAGTTTCTAGGCCTTAACCAACCCATGTAGAGCTCAATAGATTCCAACAGCCACCCCCACCTCATCAATATGAGTGAAGGGGTACGAAAATAAATATGTTTAACAATTGAATAAAAAAGGTCCCCTCATTCTAAGATGACCAATTATGTGGATACTTTATAGACATCATGAATTGCAACTTGCTCCAGCTACTAGAGCCAAAGAGATCTGGTGATGTCGGTCTCAATGACCATCCAAATTATTTTCCCAATAACTGAATACAGGGGAACACCATCCAGAAGTGTGTCATTTTCGAATACCTCCTACAAAATATGGTTGTTTCTGAACAAGTCGTGTTAGGTCCGCTACTAGCAAAAGTGTCGTATGTCTCCAACTTATACCAAAGAGAGAAATAGGAAAGGAAAATAGACACCAGAAAAAAAAGAAGTAATAATTTGACAGTTGGATGACTCGGAAAATAGTCAAAAGAGCCCATGCAATCTTCTAGGCAGAGTTGAAGAAACCAACCATTCCCCCAAAATCTCCTGATGTAATAAAACCATCATACTCAGCCCCACAATCCTCTAAGGGCTAGAAGGGTAGAAAGAGATAACAAGAATATGATTCTACAGTTAATTTGAAACCAGTTTTGATACATTTAGAATTAATTCCAGAAAGCATGAAAATATGGGCATTGCCCTGCCAATCAACACAACAGGCACTGCCCCACCAAACAGCACAACGGGAACTGTCCCACCAAAAAGCACCATCACAAGAAGACAATAATACAAAATCATTTTTATATCAAGAACTAATCTTCGGCTCCATTGATTTCATTCACATTATGGTAACATTATTATATGGAGAATATGTCCATGAACATGAATTCCCCATGTCCGACCGAAGAGTTAAAGGAAGAGGATTCGGAGGCCGAGGATTTAAAGGATTTTGTGATCGCGGCAGGAATCAGATCCCTGGCTACACCTTAGCTCAAACCGTTAACATTACGGAAACTTATGGAAGGACCCTCTGACAAACACAATAGGAACAAGAATGTTCCTCCTCCAAGAATAAATATGAGCCCAATAATCTTTGACTATATATCGAAGGAGGTGTAGATCACTAATACTCATGGCATGTAGGTATACTAGTTCGACCAAACTCAGAAAGCATAACTGCACCATCATCCCCTTTAATAGAGGACGAATCATCTACCTCCAAATCTCAATCCACTAAAACACCCATGAAATACTATACCCAAGTTGGGAAGCACCGAACTTTAGGGAACAAATATGATATTATGAAATAGCTAGTCCCATTAAAGGAAATATATTGATCCTAGATACATTGAGTTTGTCAGCAGGCCTAAGGGAGGCACTTATCGATGCCATACTAAGTCCCAAGGAACTCAAGCCCGAAGTTTCAGCTGCTAAAATCTATAAGACAGATACCAATCCCTAAAAATTTCATGCTATCATGTCCTTTATAGATCATGATGAAGAAACAATCATGAAAAGACACATCAAACCCTTATATGTGTCTGAAAAGATAAACGACATTGATGTTTGGAGAATTTTCATCAAAAATGGATTTTAAGTCAACCTACTCCCACTACAAACACTTTGTCGATTAGGCTATAATGAGGAATGTATCACAACCTGAACCAAAAATCTATTGGTATATGAAAAAATAAAAAAAAAGTTTTTGGGATGAATCAATATTAAAACATGGCTTTGTGAACTTGAGTCTAATTCTGAGTTTCTAGTAGTGAAGCAACGTACGGACATCACTGTCCTGTTAGGGGGGCCTTGGCTACCTCAGCACTCTGTGATTCTTTCATCTTAGCATCAGTGCATCAAATATTCCACTAATGAGAAAAAATAAAACATTTCAGGCTGATAAATACTCATTCAAATCCTGTGAGTCTCATTACATTGATGCAGGGTTCTATGAACCGAAAGAGTTGCAGTCTTCGGCCGATGACGTTGATTGGGTCACCGCCCCTAATAGTTTAGAAATGGCTCCCACAGACCCTCTAAAATATCATGGGAAAAAGTATGTATTTCCCATCAACTGGGTTGAGTTCATAACTTCAATCTCAGATATAGACTCATTTGTCTTTAGGATTTCAGTTATGGACACTAATTCTGAAGACAATAAAAAGTATGTTGGCCCTATGATGACGGGGAAGCCCCAAATAAATATTCTCTCAGCCCATCCTCAGGTCCCCATAAAATTACCACCTTACTCACTAAGGTAGAAGAAAATGTCTTATCACTAAAATAAATAAAGTAAATTCCATCCTCTTTAGAGAATACCCCGTAGTTAGCCGAAGAAAAAGAGTTGTTTCAGTCTCCATAAATATGTGTTACGATTCCTATCCTAATGCTGGAAATTTCACTTCATGATTCCTATATCTATCAAAAGACAAAGAAGATAACAAAGTGGGTGAAGAAGAATAAGAATAAGACCTCAAATATGCCCCTCCCACATTCTAAGATTGTGTCTCCACTACAATTTATGAACTTATGGAGATAAACCTGGGCATGGAAGATGATATGTGGCCCACTCTGATTAGTGTGGCTATGCCCTTCGAGGAGAAAGAAGAATATACCACCTTACTAAAGGAGAATCAGGATTTGTTTTCTAGAATTAGACAGAAATTTTACGCCTCAATCATGAGGTCACCACTCATTGCTTGGTTATGGAGGAATACCATCGTGGAAATATGAGGGCTTCTATAAGGACCCACCTGACACATGCTTCCAAAATAGAGGCTAATGTGGAAAAACCAATCAAATATAACATTATATGGGAATCCCAATATCCAACCTTACTGGGAAAAATAGTCCCTATCAAAAAGATGAATGCAGTTATTACAGTCTGTATTGACTTTAGGGCCCTCAATTAGCACTGCCCGAAAGATGAATTCTCAGTCCCAATCATTGAATTGATGATCAATGAGACCACTCGATTTGAGGCCCTCCATTTCATGTATGGCTATTCTAGATACAACTATATCCGAATAGCTTTAGATGATGAAGAATCCAATAATTTTAGGGCCCCCATGGAGTGTTCTGCTGTAACAACCTGAGATTTTATGAGAATTATTCTTCTTAATTTCTTTGATATCTTTTGTTGTACGCTACACCAAGATTATCTTGTGCTATACGCAACACCGTATTATATTGCAGTATAGGAAACAGTATTCTTGGATAATGTTACACACAATTTCAAGTTCGTTTGATAGTAGTTATTCTACGCAACATTGAGTGTTTATATATATATATATATGTATATATATTCAATGTATAAATGAAATATGGTTGGATTATATTATACGCAACAAAAAAGGAGTCTTTCACTACACGCAACCCAAACTTGGCTTACATTACATGCAATCATGACCTTCCAAGATAGCATGTGTTGTACGCAATATCGAGTTTCACTAAACAAGGATATGCTATTAAAATAACATATAAACTAGCCGTTATGAATAGTAGTACCCACTTTTTGAAATTTTATGAATTTTATCTTTCAAAATGGACTTCATTTTTAGATTCAGAATATCGAAATTATCCTAGGGTGAATTTTTGGTATTTTTCGGAAAACTTTCAATTTTTGATGAATAGTGAAAACACTAGGTTACTATTTAAAAACCGACTTTTTATTTAAATAATTATTTGTTTTATTTAAATTTATTTTAGGTCAAAAATTGATACATAATACCTATATAAGTTCAATGTAATTCATTGGAGTTATTTTAAAATAATTTTAGATATATAAAAATTTTATTGAACTTTTCACCGTCTTTTACCCACCTCCTAGGAGATTTTGAAAGTTTACATAAAACATAATTTTAATGCAACTGTGAGTGGAATTTCGAAAATCTGAGATACATGGTTAATATCAAGGAGTAAAATTTGGTTCAATACGATAAAAATATTTTTTTTGGTGAATAGTAACTTTTTACTTTTATTTACCACGGTTAAAAGTAAATAGGGTAATTAAGGGTAAAAATGATATTATTATTACCCTAACACATGCCCTAATTCTATTGTATAAGTATAATTAGACCAAAAACAACCTTAGGAATATAATATTTTCATTTAGGTCCACATGGATTAGATTATGACATTTATTATTATTTTATTTAAAAGAGTTAAAATAGATAAAATCAAAGTTTAATAACTAAAACATTTTTTATATAGGGTTATACATAAGATAGATTCGACTATAAATATTTATTAGAAATATAAAAAGATTTAATACCTAATTTTATTTTATTTATAATTTTTATACATTAAATAATTTAATTTATTTATGACACAATGGTGATGAAATAATTACCTAAATAATGAAATATTAAAATAATTGATATTATTAATACCCAAATAAATGTAATTTGAGACTTTTTTCTAATTCCACTAATTTTATAGGTTAATATGACATTTTAGTATTGAGTTAATTAACTGTTTTCGAACTAATCATTCTATTATGATTTTCAAAAAAATAAATTACAACATAGTGTCAAAATTGACATAAAATAGTTTTTAAAACAAATATTATATTATTAATTGTTATAATATTCCTAAAAATCTAAGGTTCGGCCAAATGACTTAGATAAGGTTATATATATTAATAATGAACCACTTGGAGTTTTTTTGGCTTGTTATAGTAAGTTTATTAACCACATGGTGTAAGAAAACAAGAAGACACGATAAAAGATAAATTACTTAACTTAGAGTTGAATATAAATGATAAGGTTACAATAGTAACCTAAACTTGTATAAAACCTATTGGTTGATAAGATTTCGACCCATCCCCAATTTAGTTTCAAAATAAATCAATCTGGATCTATTATAAACCGAATATGACTTTATTATAAAATAATATTTTATGTTTTTCCAAAGGCGCCCCTCTCCTCCCTTATAAAAAGGGCATCCCTTCCCTCTCCTCTTCACACCCTTTTGAGCCTTGAATCTTGGAAAAAGCCTAACAATTACTCTTCTAAACCTCTCTAGTTACATCATAGAGGTTCTGGTCTTCTCAAAAGACCAACTCTAGTGCCCTACGAAGAATCTTAAAGGTGGTGCGTCAAAGAAGAGGTAATCTCTTCTTCCGATTCTCTCAAGTTTATTTCTTCTTCTACTTCTTATTCTTTAGTTTTCTCATTATAAAGTAATAACATCAGTATTAATTATAAACTGATATGTTATTATAAATATGAGACAACCCTATTTCACCTTCTATCCATCCTACGAAAAACAAAATCACCACGCGTGCGTACGTACGGAATACCGTCTTCACGCCGCGGTGTAATCTATTTCCGACCAACACCTTACATGGATGGGTATAATGGTGTAAATAAATAACTGTATATGATTATTTTAATGATATATTGATTCTGAAATATTATACATAAACTTAAATACAATTCCACGATCATGGGAATGATATCATCGCTCGTGCGTACGTACGGACTACCGTCTCTACGACGCGATGAGATTCATTCTCCATGTTAACCTTTCATGAATGATTATAAAGTATATATACTGAATAATAATTAAATATATGACATAATAAAGATAATGGATATGTATGTCATCTAATTAATTCCATTCAATTCAATAAGGAAACGAAAACAGCGTTCATGCGTACGTACGGCCTACCGTCTCCATGAACGGTGTATTTCATTCCATTTATCAATCTATAATATATATATGTATATGCTGAATATATATTGTATATAAATCATTTTTTACATTATGGAATTAATTAAATCAGGTTATAATTAATAATATCAAGAAAAACAAGTCGAAACACGTACGATAAATGAAAGGATTTTACCCAAAACACTGCTTTAACATGGAATTTACAAAAGAACGGGTAATATAAAGTCATAAGTGAACCATATATGATATCATAACAATGAATATGATTTTTTAATAAGTCAATGACATTATTTAAATCATTATACAAGAGGTTCAGATAAATATGAATCATATCGGACATAAGGTAAGGGATAACTTTTCCAATCTCGCTCTTATCCGAGATTGTTTATTCGTAAGTATTTACTGGGGTTTTTGTTATCATCCATGTCCCTGTTCTCTAAAAATGTTTTCATGTATGTTTAATGGACTTTTTACCCATTTTTGACTTTTACCACATGTTATGGAAGGAATCTTTATTTTGTTTACCATATGAATTCCTTTTTGACTTTTTCGACAAAAGTACGATGAGAATATTTTTTTAACTTATATGACATGAATGGATTTTTACAGTTTAATAACGCCTAATTTTTATGAGACTTCCTCTACAATATTTCATGATAATTTTCAAAAAAATCCTTTTTTAAAAATTGAATAGAAATTTGTGAAAAGAAAATGATTTTGAAGAAGAAAATATATTTTCCTCAATAATTCATTTCAAGTGTTTTATTAATACTATTTTCCATCTAGGATGAAATTATTATGTATGTTTATGTTTAAAGTATAATGTATCTATTATTTACATGTTTTGATTTTTCTTATGATAAAAAGATATCCATTTCTTTTATATGGAATATATTATGATAGGATGATGTTTATGAAACCCATTTTGATCATTGGGTTATTATGAATGATGTATGTTTATTTTATGGCACACGAAAGAATGATTTCATTATGAGATGGGTGGGACCTATATCTCCCTCCAATGCATTGTGTAAATATTTATATCACATGAGATAGACATGGCTGGAATGGTAAATTAATCCAGTTTAGTGATACATGACTAGAACGAGGAGTGAACTCGATCCAGAAAGGGACTTTGTCCACTAATATGGTCTTGCCAGCAATGCCTTGGCTACTATGGAAATCATATCATGTGACTAATGGTTTTCCACAATTACATGTTTTATTCCCATGCTATTTTATCATGATTGATCTTCCTTTATGATATATGACTTATTTAATTCCATGATTTATGTCTTTGCCCAAGATTTTGATGTTTAGATTTTATGTTCATGTTTTTGAATTCAAATGTTTATGTATTGTTTTATGTTATCCATGTTTACCCTTACTAAGAATTTTAGCTCACCCTTTTTATGTTTTCTTTTCCCCAGGATATAAAAAAGGTTTTAGGTAATAAAACCAAAAAGGGGAAGATCTTTATGGGAGATGTTGATGATCTTTCACCATGATTAGAAGATTTCGTTCTGAGTTTCCAAAGACACTAAAATAATACGGTCTTTGGGCGTCTATTTTTTTCATGTATTAAGTATTCCGCAAAAGTGATGTAATTTCCATGTACGTCAATATTTGGGTCTGTACATCTTCTATAATGTAATGGCTTTTGGTTTGAAAATGTCAGGACTACATTTTAGTGTACCATGCATCACATTTTCAGGCCCGTCCTAGGTAATCCTGTCAAGTTCTACATCAAAGACTTAGTGGTTAAATCATGATATCTATCAAAACACCTAATAGATCTTGAAATTGTCTTCAATAAACTCTGACACCACATTTTAAAGATGAATCCCATAAATTATTCTTTCAGCATCACCTCTAAAAAATTACTTGGCTTCATAGTATTCCATCGTGAAATCGAATACCACACTATGAAGACAAAATATATCCTTGGATGGCCTCCGCCTCATAGCCACACTAAGTTGGTGTATCTCTAGAGGAACCTAGCCCACATTCAGTGTTCCATATCCAACATTACGGGTAAATGTTTTCCTTTCATGAGGTTGATGAAGTAATGGGTTTCATATGAGTGGGATAATTATTGTTAAGAAGCATTCGACAATCAAAAAATCTATCTCTTAAGCCCACCAGTGTTGATGTTGCCATTTGATAGAAGAACCCTAATTTTGTACTTAACAACCTCGGAATGGTCATTTAGCGCCTTCCTCATGCAGAATAATGATTCCGATAGCGAGAAAAATCTCTATTAACTTATCCAAATAATGATTTATGCCAAGAATCGATATTCAAGAATAGAAAAGAACTGCCCAACACTAATCTTTGTAGTTCGGAAATTAAGGCATTATGGGTAGCACCATGAGGTTCATATGGTCTCCTGCTGCAACCCGATCATGTATATCCTTATCCTTCCTAAGATGATAGGACTCCTATCATGGTGGGATGTCATCCTACAACATTTTGAATTATGGTACGTTCCCCATAAAGACATCAAAGTCCAGATGTTAGCAGAATTCCTGGTGGATCACCCCTCAGATGAAATGACCCCATTAGATACAAAACAACCTAATGAAGATGTTTTCTCCACCCAAGATGGCCCCCATGCATGGGAAATATACTTTTATGGTGCCTCTAGAAACCCGACATTGAAAATTATGGAGGATCCCATGCTCAACAAAGTAGGGCTGGGTGTTATACCCAAATCCCTAAAAAATGTCATCTTACCTTACTCCTTCCTGATTTTAGAGGGGTTCAAAAATAATGAGGTAGAATACGTGGCCCTAATTGCAGGCATGAAGCTGGAACTTCATGCATGAGACAAGCCACTTAAGATAAAATCTGATTCATAGCTAGTAATCAAGAAGGTCAATGGTGATAATGCCATTAAGAATGAAGTATTGACAGCTTTGATGAACCATGTTTGAGAGATTTTGGCAGAATACCCATTAGAACCAAAACTGACTAATGTCCCCCGGTCACAAAATTCTCAAGAAAATGCTTTGGAAAATGCAACAAAAACCTTGAATAATCTATATCAGGATGAAACATTCATCAATATTTCCCACCATCAGATGGTCTTGTCATTCATTCAAACCAATATAAAAGAAATCGATGAGATTAGCCCCGTTTCAGAACCTTATGATCACACCATCGGCTGAATTACTCCCATAGTAAATTTCTTATAGATGAGTGAGCTCCCACTAGATAGGGTTGTAAGAGAATAGATACGGATATGGGTGGTCAATTTTGTTGTGTACAATGGAACAACCCATGAAAAATTCCTCTACAAATGAGGCCTTAATGGAATACTTCTCAGGTGAATCGATGGAGAATAGACTGATGTAATCATAAAATAAGTTCATGTCAGAGCTTGTGTAGAACACCAATTAGTGTCCATGATCTCTCTTTAAATTTGAAGGCTTGGATACTATTGGCGCACTATGATACATGATTGTGCCACATTCACTGAGAAGGGTCATTCCAGCCATGATCGGGAAAATTTTATTCACGAACCCCCAAAGCTACATCACACTAATAACTGGTCCTGGCCATTTTTCATATGGTGGATAGATTTTGTGTGACTAAATCCTCCACCCACAGCCAGAAAATTCAACTTCATTCTCACAAAAACCGACTTCTTCTCTAAATGGGATAATTTCATACCCATTAAATAGGTTAGGGAAAAAATCCTTATTAGCTTTGTAAAATCCAACATCATTTCTAGATTTAGTGTCCCTTATACAATAATTATGAAAAATGGCACAAAATGATTCTCTCCTAATTTGGAATAGTATTACCCAAAGTATGGAATCAAAGATAACTATTCATCCTACTACCATGTAGTGCCCAATGGGTTGATAGAAGCTATGTAAAAGGCATTTTCCAATATACTCCATATGATGGTGGACAATGATAAGAAATCATTGAAACAAAAGATCCTTAATTTTTTTTGGATTACCGGACCATTGACCCACACTACCACCGAGGAAACCCCGTATTCATTAGTTTATGGGATAGAGGTGGTTCATCCCATTGATTTTCAAGTTCCATCACTCCTCATTTCCATCTGTGATCAACTGTCCATGGATTAGAAATACCATAAATGGTTTAATGGGTTCAAACAACTAGACCAAAAAAGGTTTCAAACTTTGCACCAATTAGATGTCTACCAAAATCGGATCACATGAGCCTTCAACAATAAGGTTATCCTTCAGTCTTTTCTTAAAGGGGAAATGGTTTTGTCCCTTAAAACCACAATGACACTTGGGAATAAACCGCCAAATCCTGATCCAAACTTGGAGGGACCATATTTCATACACAAGGTCTACTCCAATGGAGCACATGACTTGATATCAATGGGCAGATAGCTCCTCATAGAACCAACCAAAGCAAGGTTTAAAAATAAATACCTCACATAATAGAAACACACATGTCCTAGCAGCAAGGCATTAAACAACATATAAAAATTATCCTATTCACATGATGATAAACTATAGGGTAAAAATTGTCTAAACCACATGACATTAAACTGTATCTAGTATTTCCTTACCACAATATTTAAAACTGCATGGTTTCCAATGAACTGTGTACGTCTTGATTCCCATTCTTTAGTGGGATACGTAGTGATGCCTCAACCCTCTATCTTGGTCTTGTCATCATGTGAAACAAATTTCCTCTATTGTAATATCTATCACCCCATACTATAATGAAATTTCTCTTCACTACTTTATTATCACATCGAGTATGACTCACATGAGATTAGGATCGGTGGTAAGGATTCCCTTATATAAACAAACCATTGAGGAATACGATAGATCTGACACCCATGTAGGTTGAAATAAAAATGACCATACTCCTACACTCGTGTCATATCGGTATGGGGAATAATTAGAAAAATGTATTTCTTGAGTCCCGACCTAACGTGATACATAGTGACACTGGGATTTAACACTTAGACCTAGAAAATAATTTAAGAAAAATGCCCTCTCATTTTCCTATACGTGGACCATACCTCTATAGGTAACATTTAGAACTATATATGGATTTATTCTTGTCCTTACAGGATATGTAGTGACAACCAAATTTGGAATTCTAGTCTAGCCACCCAAAATAAAAAAAATGACCCTTCCTCTGTGTATAGGTAGAACTTGCAAGTGGGATTCCATGATTGGTGCTAACTGCATGAAATTAAACTGCTAGGTCCCACAAGAGTCATGTTCGAACCATTTATCAACATTACGAGATCCTAAATATTCCTCAAATTTCCTACAAAACAAATTCAAAGAGATTATGGAAATTCCAATTATGAATTCTGACACCTAGAAGGAGTCAAAAGATCATTCTTCCCCAACATATGAGTCAGAGCTATCTAGAAGCTTCAATATTTCATGTCTAATTACGATATGGATATTTCTCATTTTCCCAAACACATCTTTATTGTTTTTAAAACACCATAATCTGGGAAATCATGGGTCCCCATCAACATTCACATCTATCAGGGATTGAAGGTTGGTGTCATACGGACACCTTTGTTTCACTATGCATATCATGGCCCAGTTTCTCTTCATATGTTTCCTATATAATAAACATAAATCAAAGGAAAATTCTCCCCAATTGTATTCCTTTCTTATTTCTGTATGTCCAATGGTTTTCAATCACCATGAGATTCCTCTTAATCCAAGGACCCCCCCTCGAGACTATGGTTTACACATTCTATCCTTGTTTATTTCTAAGGAATTCTATAATATCCTGACCACAATTCAATGAAACATATTTATGGTATTTGCATCAATTTGTTTCCAAAACAAGATAGTAAACTATTTTGTCGACATCATTACCTCATGATGATAAAATTCAAGTCCAGAAGTGTCTCGGTTGCACGACATTAAACTACACCACATAGTGAAAATTCTTAGATTCTTATCTTGGCTCGGCCGCCTAAAAAAAATATATTCCCTTCCCACATATGGGAAATACCTCTACAATGAATGTTCATTGGGAATCTTGTGTAACTTGGTTTCCACCTAAAAAGATGTGTGGTGGACCCGAATTCTACCATCTGGACTCAGCCACAAAAGGTATTGAAATGTCCCTTTTTCTGTGCATGAATTAAATCAAAGTAGAGAATCCACAGACAAACCCTATCTATAGGGCTACTTAAGGGTAATCAAATCTCCCTTACATCAAATTGTGATTAGCTTACATCCACCCCACATGAGGATAAATTGTCTACAATTTAATTATTGTTGCATGAAGATAAACTGCCTAGCATTGGTCTAAGCATAAAATGATCCCTACCATTGATTATTCTATTCTTAAGTGGTGAACTAGAATCTTTGTAATCCCTTGTTTTTCACACGGACCATAGATCACATGATCTTAGGGACCACAAAACGAGATCTACCATGACATCATAGAAAATTAGTTAATGAGTTTGGTCATAGCAGCATGACCCTAAAATGCATGTTATGGTTCCCTTCACCATAAGAAACCCCAGGCCTTGGTCGTACGACATTAAACTACAAGGTACTCCAAAGATGGCATAGATTCCTTACCCTAAATATGAGCCATATATATGTAGGGGATTACTTGATCATATTGGTGAATCACATCTCGAATGTTTCTAATGTAAATAGAGACACTATTCTCATGCATAAAACTATATTCCTTGAGTAATAATTGATCCCCATAACCTTCTATGGACATCAGAGATGGAAGGCCAGTGTCCTATGGACACCTTTGTTTGACTATGAATATGATTCCCCGACGGCTATGCATATGTATCCTACAAAATGATCATTAATCAACAGAAAATTCATCCCAATGAGAGTCCTCTCCTACCTCGGTGCACCTAATGGATCCTAAGAACTCTAACATCTCTCCTATTTCAAGAACCCTCAAATTCATGGTATACATTCCATTTCCTACCCAAACACTATATATATCAGAATATCTTGTCCCGATTGAACCTCTGGACTCTTTGGAGGCATATACAAAATAATGATGCCCCATCCCTATGTGTGAAGTTGATCCGCACACACACAAAAAACAATAAAATTCTCCCACCTATTTCTAGTTTTTGGGGTAACGCTTCACAAAAGAAATTCCCCATTTCATGTTTAGGTTAACCTCCTTTCATAATCCATATGTTTTTTCTAGTAAGGTCTCAATCTCCATAAACATTCAAAGCCATTGGGGGATGGAAGGATAGTGTCTTACAGACACCTTTTTTTGACTATTCATATCACGCCCTAGTGGCTCTACATTTGTTTCCTAAAAAATGGACTTCAAGCAAAGGAAAATTCATCTCCAAGATAGTCATATCTATTTTTCGTATGCCCACATTAAATTTATGTCCCGTCTCACTCGCTGGATTCTGAAACCCCCGGGATTACGGCTTACATATCTTTCCCATTTCAAATTCCCAAAGAGGAAAATATTTTATAATTGAATGAAGAAATCATTTAATCCCCTTCGGTTAGATATAAATGATCACCCAAAATATATTTCATGTGTCATGGTTGTATGATGTTATGTTGTATCGTTCACCAACACCCCCTTACATAAGAAAAATTCATGTAGGAATGGTTTCTCCATCAAAGCTAACACCAATTACTTGAATAATTTTGATCATCATTCCTCTGATTGGTTACCCACTGTGGTCCCCAACCTCAAAAAATCCTATGTGTTATAAATCCCCTAAGATGTTGGAAATGGATGTCTAGTGTCTTACAGTCACCTTTTTATTACTATGCACACCATGCCTTAGTGGATCTGCATATGTCACCAACAAAACAACCATCTATCGAAGGTAAGTTTGTCCTCAAGAGTACCATTTCCTACCAATGTCTTCCTAACATGGATCACATTACCCATATACGTTCTAAATTCATAAATACAGGGTCATGAAAAATTCCCCATTCATATCTGACAGTTATTAGGACATTTCTGGCTGATGAATCCCATATTGGGGCCCCTTCCCCCATCAAGTTTGGTTAAAGTTGTTCGACCTAAAACATTTGTAATAATTATGAATGGAAATACAATAAACCACCAACAAAAAGATGCAATACTTTCCAGTGTGGTCACTCACAAATGGAACCCATGGATAAATGGCGAGTAACAGATCATTGAACTTATACTATGTATGGTATATGATAAAAAGTTGATCTGTCAAATAATCTAAAAAGACATAAAACTTATTTGGTCAAAAACCTTCCAAGGGAGACCTAAACGAAAATTATTTTATACATTCTAATCCCATAAAAACATGATTATGAAAAAATTAGGGAAATGTTGAATAAGGAACAAAACTTTGTGGGGTCTTCTATATGACCCCAAAAAGAATCGAACTACACTCACCGTGTCTTCAAAATTGGGAAAAAATCAGACCCTGATTTGATGATTTCAAATTACCAATTTCTAATTATGGATTAAAATTAATACCAGATCAAAATTATGTTTATATGTTCTATTTGTATTGATTAACATTGCCAAAAAACAAAAAAATATGGAGAAACATTTGAGGGAAAAATAGACTCATTAGTCTCAAAAACAAAGAAAAATGGAACAACATCCCATGTTTGGAGCCTCTCTATAGTATCAAAATAGAATGAATACATCATGAATTGGTTATGTTATAGTGATTTTCATCTCACCCTTTCCAAAAAAATGTAAAGGTACTGTCATAGGCCGTCAAGGGTCTGCTCAATAGTAGCCCTCTCTTCCACCTGGGCTTCGACTATCAGGCGTATGAATTCCATAATAGCTTTTAGGTCCCACCCTTTATTCTTAATAACTTTATAATTGGAACCCAATGAGTCTAATTTAGCCTTGAAACTTTCTAGTTGAGCCTTGAATTCCCATAGCTCTTCTATTTGGGCAACCAATGAGTCATGAGCCTTCGCCTCCACAATCGTAAAATGATTGAGGTCCTCAGAAACGCTTTGAAAGGTTATTGCCTAATAATTTGTAGAATTGAATCTGGTATGTTTGTCCTCACAAGAACAAGGTATTCCCATGCTATGAAAATCTGGTAAATAATAAAGAGTAGATTCCAAAAATCAAAGGAACCCAAACAAAATTTGGAAAATAATCACCGGAAGTTGTTTGTTTCACTGGTGAAATTAACCAGAGGGTTTCTATTGTAAGGGAGCATAACTGGTGCCACACCTGTCTTCAAACCTCTTAATACATACTCACGACACCAGGTCGTTTTTCCTCCCCCACTTCAATTGGTCTATAGGTAGAAATCATCATTACAGTAGTGGGAAGGGACTGTAGATAGGTTACCCACGCAGGAGGGCTCTCCCTCTCCCTGATGGTTCGGCACCTGGAACCGAACATGGGGGATTGGTTGTGACTTCCGGGATATCTACTGACACTATACTAGGTCCATCCACATTAAGACCATTAATTTTATCCACAGGAGAGGAGAATTATAGTTTAATACCTACCGAGATAGGCCACATAGATGAATCCCCTTCCAAAAGCCTTTGATGGAGGATCAAGCATATTCTCCCCACAGGGAAAGAAATAGATGGTGTATCCATCGCAATCACTATAATAAGAGGTATATATTGAATGTCGTTTTGGGTCTAGGTGGGGATAAGGTTGGTTAATGACTTTTGGACCCATCTATTTGGCCTTCATGGCACCCTATCGGGGTAACATTCCACCCACAGTTGGGAATATTTCCGTGATAGAAAATTGGGTCCCGTCGTATTAGGGATGATAACCTCCATGGTAGAACCATTACACATCATTATAATCCATATAGAGTAAAGAAAATAAGGATGGGATTCTCCCCATAACTAAACAGCAGGAAGAAGCGTAGTTTTTTGAAGGCACCCAAATTTCCTGGAAAACGGTAGGGGGGTATAGCTCATAGATATCCACTCAATCTATGTGAGAAATTTTCCTCTCGTCCCGAAGTGTGATGAAATATGAGAGATCCACTAATGAACCACCTCCATAACCCCTTATTGACCCAAGATGGGTAGGATACGATGTAAAAGAAAAGCGAGAAGCATCATTCAGCAGCCTGACTGCATCACTAATGCTTAAAGTCAGTGGAAGAATAGTGGAAATGTTAAGGAGGGAGGGGTGAAAGTCAGAATGAGGAACCATTGCAGTGTGTTGATATTCATAGTAGAAGAAATGTTCTTCTATCCACCTATAAAAAAATATTGAATTGGTCTGATGAGATGATTCAAGGGTTTACCTTCGTGAATCTTCCCAAACATCTCATAAAGTCAGGCAAGAGTATGAGAGGCCTGATTAATTGGTCGACCCTCCTCCAACATAGCTACCATCGTCAGTGTACAAAATATGACCCCAGTATATACGTAATAGGATTTGAAAGTTCCATCTTCTCAAAAACATTAAAACGAATCCTACTATTTAAGATTAGGTACCACGTCTGGTCGATTCTAATATCTTCATGTAGTATATTGTCCCACTTTGAGGTTGGCACAATATGACCCTATAATTTTTCGAGACTGATGGGTTGGATGAGTTCGATTACAGTGGTCTCTCAGCCAAGGCCTATTTACCTATAGAAATGACTCTATCAAATCATCAAACAAGACAAGAGAGCGAGCCTATAGGGGGTGGTCAAGAAGTCCCTCTACTATGACCAGTAGCTCCTTGTCAATAGGGACCCTTGGTTGGTATTGTCCCAAGTAGTGTCTTCCATAAGAAATGTTTCATACTTGATTCCATGAGTGGGGAGTCCATTGAGCTAGTGGATGTCCCATAAGCTGATCCCTGCCTCTCCATGTGATAAATGGAATGTATTGGTAATTGAAAACTAGTGGCTCTGAGTCCATGTAGGATTTTTCCGGGACATAAAACTTCGAACTAGGACACCTGAGATGCCTGATACAAGTTCATTTCTTCCAACTGATTAAGGGAATCCAAAAATATTTGATGTACCCATAATGCCCAGGTCCATTCATTGGAAAAGCAATCCCCATCTTGCGGGTCCCATTTGGTGCCCCACCAATTATTGGGGTTTTCTCAGGAAAGGGTGACAATAGAAGGGTACTCTTGGGAAACTAGTCCTAGGGAAGTTTTGCAACAACTATTAATAATCTGAGTCTATGCCAAGACTTCTATTATGAATACATTCTCTTGAATTAGGGTAGCAATGATTTCTCCTATTGAGGAAATATTTTCTCGATTGCACCAATGGGGTGCTTCTAAGATAATTAAGGGAGTATTATGGTCAGCCAATGATAGAGGGATGTCATCATAAAGACCAAAGTCATATAGTAGTAGTTGCACTGATAGTTGGTATGATAGAAGATATGGCGTAAGAATATTTTTTAAGAAACTATCACAAGGGACAATGTAAAACTGGAGATGGCCCTTAGTGTCCTCAATCATGGATTCCCTCGTATGGTTTTATTCTATCATTTTCCTTGGTATATCCATTATAGTATGCATAAAAAGACCTAAAAGGCCATAAAAAGTCAGTCCAATGAGGAAGTTGTTGGATAAGGGCCATACAAATGTCCAAGATAATTAAAAAGAGGTCTAAAAGGGGCTTCGTGTATTGATCCTGAAGATTGTATGTAGAGGCCATTTCCCTTGTATTGATGGTACATGGAATCCATTTCCCACATATTCACAGTACACCGGAACTATTTCCTACATACTACATTAGTACACAGAAGATGTGTCCCGCGTACGACCTCAGTATGTGGAAGGCATGTGAGGCGCTGGCTTGTGGTGCGTTGGCCTGCAAACTATGGAGTTCGTAGAAGGATGAAACCACAAAGTGAGGCCTCACCATGTTGATATTCAAAGTGTGTAGAATGAGATTTTTATTTTAGGTTTTGTGTTTAGTTCTCCAGTTTATGTTTGTGTGAGGAACATGTTAATCACGTAGAATTCTCCTATGCATATGTCCAGAAATAATTTCTAAATTCCATATTGTAGTGCGCGAAACCAAAAGTACAGTTCACGGGTAGAAGAAAATTTGACGATTTTTGTTCGTAGAACATAAAAAGTGGTTTGTGAATACGGATTTAACAAAAGAGTCGGTATGTCATTTCCGAGGAAGCCAAGGGACGGTCGAGAGCACTTTTCACCATGAGAAATGTTAAAAGACAAATGACCTAGGCCCCTATAAATAGATGTGGTCCCCTCCTACCAGACCAATCTGTTTTACAAAAAACCACCACAGTTTAAGACTACTTCTACATCGGAAAAGCTTCTTCTTCGTCTTGAATAGAACCCATTATAATGGGGGAATTTTAAGTTCCTAAAAACAACGTAAAAGGAAGTAAATACTCCCACAAGTACTTTTTATAAGTAATTAAATGCTCCCACAGGTCCTATAAGGAAAATTGATGTAAATTAAATTAAAATTTTGAGAAGAATCTTGAGAAATCAATATTTTCCAGATTTTTATGTGAACTGCGTACATCATTGGGAAAGGTTCACATAATGTAGAACCCCAATCCATATGTATACAAAAGGACTCATCAGGCACTAGCCCATGGGGCGATGGGTAGCCAACCCAAGACACCATGAACCATGTCATTGGTGAAATTGAGCACAATAATGATATCCACATACCATCCCACGAACTCAGTATTTCATAGAGGAAGAAAGCTGGTACGGTTCTGTGAACCACGAATCGCAAATCACAAACTCCCCAAACTATAATTGACCGAGTCTTTTGTGGGTTGAGATATATCTTCATGGGATTCTGCTAATGGGGATGCAAACCCATAGTTAAGATTTCCCCAATTCTCTATAAATGTAGATAAGGAGGGAGTGAAAAGGGGGATGGACCAAGAAATAATGGAGGAGACCCTAGAGGTTGGATGAAATAAATCGAAAGAGATTCAGAATTCATTTTCAAATCATCTATGAAGTGAAAACTATAAACCTCATTTATGTTGGAATAATAAATTGTGAACCGTAAAAAGGAGGAACATAATAATAATTGGTGAACCAAAAACATATTTGGCACCATCACAAACCATAAATTACATGCAGATGATCTCCCCACGAACCACAGGCTCTGAAACCCTTCTTCAATATAGAATTCATAATAGTGCATCTCTATTAGGATGGAACCATTCGTTGTGTACTACAACAGTATGTGGTTGGAACCTGAAGAGGCATGGAAAACCACATCAAGGACCGTATACCACTTTGGTACGTGGTGGTCCAAAACTATGTCCTGGTACTACGTCAGTCTTGGGATACTGACATGAACCTCCCCATTCTAGGGATCAATGATGACCACTTTCTTTTTTATTCAATGGGGAATGGTGGTCAATCAATGGGATAAATCTTGATTTTCCTTTCTATGTGAAGATACATTCCTCCCCTTTACATGAACACATTTCGGGGAACCCTAACTAAGGTTAGTACCTAAGAATATAAGAGCCAAGCCACATGACCTCTAATGTCAACCCAGATTGAATGGTTTATCTCTCCATGCCCTCTCCCACTGCTACCTCATCTTCTCCTGCCTAGGACCAACCTCTTTTATCAGTGGGAGAGAAAGTGTCTGGTTTGATGAGCCTCTCGCATCCTCCTATTTCTCACATCTTGTATGACTCACATGGGAATAAAGATTTTTTATGATTACAATATTTACACAAATAACCTCATTTCCCGACCTAAAAGATCTATGATTCCTGTTCAAACTAGGTTACATAGGATTCCCGCTTGGAGGCCCGAGATCAAAGGGGTGCACTTCTAAAAGGGTCCACCCAATCATGTCCTCCCAAATGGGCATCTTCCATGCATAATCCCCACCCAAAATGATCGTTCATAACTCTAATTAATTTTCAAACCATGATACATAGGTGTCCTATTTGAAGTCCCAATCTTGAAGGGGTTCCCTTCCCAAAGGGTCCACCCAGTTATACCAACAAAAAATTGGCCTCCTCCTAGGTCCAAGAACCAAGCTAACCGAACTACATTGTCTCCGAATCCTCTCACGATGATATGTATGAATCCCATCTCATGGCTCTGACCCCAATATCAAACCATCTTCTGTCTCTACTAGATGACGATAATGTCTAGAGCTCCTTATTTCATGGCTTAAGTTAGCATTTCCTCCGTAGATTCAATTCTATGTATATTTATGTTGACCCAACAACGCAAGGGTATCCTCTGAATAAACTATTCGGTAATGAACTTAGAATTCACAAACATATGAATGTGACATAAATCCATAATAAAGTCATAGAATAGGAAATAATTCCCCCCAAAAGGGTGCGATGAGCCCAACCTCCCATCCACTCGACCAATGGATTCCTTAAGTGTAGTTGTCCAAATCTCCATCCAATGAGCCTACATTTGGAATGCAGGTCCATGAATCATGGATACTAGGTATATTGGGTGTTCCTGGCTCTTTGAATAAACCCATTATAGACTATCTGAGGATGTTATATCCTAAGAGTACCTATTACTCAATTACTTAACCCTATGAAATCACATGTTGGGACCATTTGACAGTGAACCTCCTTCATAATGCGAAAGCAATAAACTAACCAGTCCCCATGGGGTCAATACAATTCTCTTTAAAGGATAACGATGTGGATTAGGCCAAAACAAAGATAGTGAAGGGAAACTCTATACCATAACAGATGAGTGGTGATTTTTTTAGACCATTTAGTCTTCCCATACATGTGTAACCTTGGGGAGAAACAACCATATTTTCACAAATTTATTATTTATCTTTTTAATATTGTGAACTATTAACAATTTTTAGGAATCTATGATGATTCTTAGAAAAGTATTCTTCAAATAGGAAAATCAATGGTCTAATAATAAATTCCTAAAATAGATTTTCTTGATTCAATAACATTGAATGTCCCATAGCATGTGACCTAAAATATTTTCTATATACAATTAGATTTTTGATAATATGGAGTTTGACTATATATATTATAGTCATATAATATAGAAATGTATTTATGACATGATAATACTGCAAATTCTCAGTTTTCTAATCTTTAGAAAATGTAGTAATTTCTTAGTGAAGAATCATATAATTTCCAATCAACATAATAAAATCTTCTACTTAGATATTTATTACAAAATTTTTCATTCATACCCTTTAATATTCATAATCATATCCATCAATAATTGGTGGTCTTCTTGGATTAAAATTTTCTAACGTACCAACATTTAAACCAGTTATCTTCAAAAATCAATATACTATTTTCTACAAACACATGTTATTATAATGGTTTATAGCATGTATTAACATAATATTATCTAAAATTTAGTAGCCTCATCTGATACCAATTATAATATTTTAAAAATAATTTGTTTACTACAGGATATGGGAATTATCATTTATAAAAATAAACTAACTTATATGACTACTCTTATAAGATGGTATTTTAGATAGAACGTTTTCTACAATATATATATAAGTAATCATACAAATATTTTACCAATACATTATAATATCATAGTTTAAGAAAATTTTATAATATAAAATATAATATTTCTATAACACATAAACAGTGGAAATATAAACATGTAAAAATGTGTATAGTAAACTTTACAAAACAATTAATAAAAACAATCAAATTTTTAATAACAAAGAAATCCATTATTTACCCTTAAGAGATATGGAATTAAATAATCATCAATTTAGATATCCATGGATTCTAAAAAATTATATAGGGTTATCTTCCATAATCAAGGAATCCATTGAAAAAAATTGGACAATCTTCTATTTCCCAAGCATCGAGAACCTTTCAAAACAATTATTGGAATAGTCTCTATATTCCTATCCCTAGAATCCCTTAATCCAAAACAAAATTGTATTGGCAATTAAAAACACAAAAGGAATTGGGTAATTTAAAATACTCCCATGCATTCCCTAAGAAAAAAAATGTATAAGTATTATAATCGAGTGAATGAGAAACTAGATATTATAAAATCTTCAATGTCAATTAAAATCATTGTTGATAAAAAAATATTCAAAATCATCAGTTCTAAAATCTCTCACCTCCTCAAATGATTCTGTTATTTATAGGAATTTCATTAATTTTCATATTTCAAATCTCTCAGAGGTGGTGGAAATGAATTCATATGTACTTATATTCGCATCATAAGATTATGTACAACTTCTTCATCTAATGTTTGATATAAATGAATCACTATTATAATGCATGAAATGTTCTATATTGTGGAATGACTATAGTTCATTTGAAAATAAATAAACTTTTTATCTAGTTGGTCTTTATAAAATATCATGTAAATATAATGTCTTCTTATATTTGATAATTTTTTCCAATATACATTATACAACATCATCTCATGTAACATAGATATAATTCATCTTATAGAATTTATAGACCATTGTCTGATTAACCTTGAAATCATCCATCCGATGTACAACGTGTAAGTCCAAATGATTTATAATTTTCATTCTAGATTGGTTCATCCAGATGACATAAGCTATGTTCCATCTGATTTTTAAGATTCAATGTCTAATAAAAAATACGTGTTTTCTGTAAAAAAAACTTTTTCCACACTTGGGAAGTATAATGTCAGTAAAATTATGAATTTAAGGAATCATACTTTTATTTTTAAAATTTAGGTTATGAATAGTTGAAATTAAATATTAAACTCAACAAATAGAATAGTAAAAACATTTTTTGAAAACAAAAACAAGAAGAAAAATTATTTTTGAACGAAGAGAGAAATAATTTTTATTTTCCATGAAACATTTTTTGGTCAGTGGAGTTCTTAATGAGTGGAAAATAAAATAATATCATGTAAAAAATATACTGATATGTGAAGAAACATTTTTTGATTATTTAGAGATAGATCATGTAACTTCAAAATCAAAAACATAATCAAAAACAATCAGAAAAAACAGTAATGTTGTAACATAAATCAATTACCACATTGGTAACATTCTAATAAAAACCTCATGAAATAGTGAAAACTATATATATATATGTAAATATATGTAATTTTAATGAAATTAATCTTAAAAATATTCATGGGTAGTATATACACAACATAAATGAAACACGTAGGGAATATATCATGTGTCTCACAAAAAATGTGAGATGAAAATAACTTACCTCATGTTTGACATGTTTCAAAAATTTTCTATCAACATTTAAAATAAATTGAAATTTATTATAATTATCTACCATAATTATTTACATAATTGTAATATCATATAGAATGTACTTATTATATTTCAACACCAATTTATTAATAATTGATTATTTAAACCATCATTTCTAAGTGTTCATTACTTAATTTTTATGATAATTTTGATTCGGTAGTTCTGATACTAGTACATTGAGCATGGTTAGATTATCTAAAAAACTTTATCATAATATAAATATAAAATATATTAATTATATATATATCCATAAATTTAATAGATACAAAAATGATTTACATAATCTATAAAAATATTAGGTCATATGTACACATGAACGATGTTTTCACTTTTCGATAGATGGTACCAAAGAAGTTAAATAATAATTAAACTTTAAAAAATAATTAACATATAATATATAATCATTAAGTCAATATTTATTAAAATCCATTTAAATCCTTAATGAGAAATAAATCACGTCATTTCATGGAAGTGGTAGTTCACAAGTACGCATAAACGACACTGTGGTATTCCAATAGGGGGAAAAGTAAGAATGAATTTGATATATTATAATAATAGAAGAATAATTATGTAATAATTATCAAATATATTCTTCGAACCAATAATAATAATCATCCATGAAATATGTTGTTGGAAATTGAATTGTATTTCTATTTGGAGGTTGTAGTCCACACGTATGCACGGTCGATACTTTCACCTCCCATTTAAAAGAAAAGATGGAGAATATATGTGGTTAAATATTTATAATACCATTTATTTATATTTTGGATACTTTAGTTATTATTGTATTATTAATAAAGAATATTTATAGGAGGTATAAAATTAAATAAATTGAAAGAGTTTGGTTACGATGATTACCTCTCCTTCAGTTGGTCTCCTTTAGATCCCTTCTTAATGATACATTCAATGGCCTTTTAAGAAAATAAAAACCACTAATTAATATATATTTATGTTTAAAATATAATTTGTTAGGTTTATTTTGATCTTGATGTATCAAATTTGTGTATATAAAGAGAAATTAGGGTGGCCTTTTGTAATTGGGGGAGAGGACACACTTGGAATTTCATGAAAGATTAAAATATAATAAAGTCATAATCAAGAAACATGCATCCCAAATGTTATAAATTTTCAAATTGTCATATTATGAGGTCTAAATATATTAATATAATATCATTTATAAATTTTTAATTAGAAATACTACCCATATCTCTCAGTTTAACCCCTGATAAACATGTTTTAATATTAATATCTGTGAATATATTTTAATATTCATTATGAAATAAAGTGTCCTCATTAAAATAATTGGACAAGATGATTATAAATATTGAAAAAAATTATCTATTCCTATTTATATATTTGGAATATTTTAATTTAAAATTAAACCCATAAAAATTGACAAAAGTAGTTTTCTAGAAAAGAAAATGTTTTCTTAAGTATAAAACTTTTTAATTCAAAATCCAAGATAAAATTAATTCCAGTTATCTAAATTATATTATTCGTAACATAAATGAACTAATTTTAATTTTAAAATTATTTTTTAAAAAAAATTAACATTTTAAATTCTTTAAATGAACTGAAAATTTTCAATAAAAATTTGTATTTTTCACAATTCATCAAAAAGTCAGTCTTTTCATAAAATTCTCAAAAAATAACTCTAAGATAATTTTATATGATGAATTTAAAAAATAATTTATTCAAATAAATTATCTAAAATTTTCATATATTAATAATTTTGTTTTCTAAAAAGTGTAATAAAAATTGTTTTTATGGAAAAATGTATTTTTCAATTATATAATGACCGTATAAAAATTATGAACTTATTTAAAAATATATTATCCTTATATAGAACCATTAAAAATAAACATTATTAAAAATATAGTTATTCCAATTCAATATACATATTTAATAGGTATTTTATAATGGTATACTATATTTCTTTACATTTAGACTCGGGGTTACATGTATCACATGCTATTGAAGGAATTAAATTAATTTTAAGAGAATTATATCATAAAATACCATGGTGTAAAAAAATATTATTATGTTCCGTATTAAGGAACAAATTTTTTTTCTTCATCATCTGAAAATTTACTTACTTCCTCTAATTGATCTATCAATAAAACCATAAATACTTATAGAATATTTTTATCTTTCTTCTTCCCCTATATTTTTTTTCAAATATACCTTTGTATCCTATAAATATTTCCTACTTATTTACATGAGATATTATTTAATTTCACAAAATATGTATTTTCCTTTTAGTGTGACATTTTATACTACATTCCACTATGGTGTACTATATTTATCTTAATTTACTTTTCACCTCATGTTGGACATTCTATTTAAACTTATTTTATTTTCCATCAACTTTATTGGGATTATTTCATTTGTTGTAACTAAAAATTTCATAGTAGTTTTAAACTATCACTCATTATAATTGAGGAAAAATATTATGAAACATTAATATATATAAACATGATATTCAAATAAATTATATAATAACATAGTTTTCCTCTTCTATGAACTATAGTTTATCTTAGTTGAGTTTCTCTGAACATCCTTTTGAATCAACCTATATGTAGGCCTCCTCCATTTTATGGAAGCTGATAAATTACAAAAAACATTGATGGCCCCATGTCCAAACTTTACAGAACACCCAAAACTTCCATGAAATAAACTCTTGTCCCACTATGCATAATTTTGGACAGTGTTAGATTCTTTCAGAATTTAATCAATATGAACACCATGTGGGAATCTTCTCTTTATAATTTTTTTATTCCATATTCAATAATGTGGTGGTTTGATCCATACCTTTCTTCACTAATCTTCATCCAAAACTACAACCATAACTCTTCAAGTTATTATTTCATGTAAATTCATCAAAAAATGTGTTTATCATTTTCTTTAGACTAAAATAAGTTGTAGATTCCAATTGATCTATGCTTCTTTTGCCGCTAGAATGAGTCTCCTATGATGAAAATATTAGAAAATTTGGTACTATATCTTTTCTAAACATTATATTAATATTTATCCTGATTGTATTCCAATTTTATTAATTTTATTTCCAACAATATACACTTCAAACATAATGTGTTTTTTTATACTTCGAAAAAATTCACTTAATCTTCATATTTAGTTTGTGCCTTCCAAATAAGTTTTCCTTGCATTATCCATTTTTCTGTAAATATTTTTCAATCACTATTATTTTCATATATTTTATCTACATAATAGATTTCTTGAAATATATAGAAGCATTAAATATATCATAATCATCTTCAAAAAATTCCAACTAATATCTTTCTACCAAATAAACCTTTACAATTCAAATTCGACTAAGATTATTTTTTCCATGAAAAGTGAAACAGATCAGTTATTTTTCTTCCATGAGATCCATGACAGTTATTTATTTTTTTATCTTCATTCCCAACATATATTCCTTTTATTCTATTTCTATTTTTAGTTTTTATTTTTCATCCTTTATACCCATGATAAACGAAAGCATGTATGATATAATTTCATCATGGAAATTTTTTATGCAAGTATTTATTTTAGACTAAAATCATAAAATGTTCAACAAATCCAAAATTTTTAGTGAATGAACATGATTTTTAATCTAGAAGATTTATTCTATCAGATTTATCAAAATAGATCCCACTCACCTTTACTACTGGTGGTGATGGATCTCCCCATTGAAAATTCCAAGAGGCGCACTTCCACTACTTCTAATATCATTTCATCTTATGTTTCATCGAGGTTTTGGGAAAAACATGCATATTAATACAATTAGGGTAATGTTTTATTTCCTTAATCACATATTAAATTCATTATATTTTTTGTGAAATATTTATTCATCTTCCAAAAATATATACTTCATATAAATATATGAACAACACAAATTTGTTATTTTTTTCTAATAATGTTATTTTCTCCATCTCAAATACACAAATTTCATTAAAAGAAATTCTTTATTATTTCACTCCCTTTAGATTGGATAAAATTGTTTCGATAGATTTTAGTTAATTAAGGATCCATGGAGACTATGAGAAATAAAATATTTTTTTAGTATGTCAAAGGTATTATACTTTATTTACCTTAAGAATAAAGATTATCATGTAAAAAAAATAAAATTTTACATCCAAATAGAGGGTACCTACCCTCTAATACCACTTGAGAGACTTAGTGGATCATGATGTCACCTTGAGATAGGGGTGAATCAAGGGTGATCAACTTCTACTGATTAAGTTAATCATAAATTTCTACTTAAATTAAATTGATCTAAATACTATTTTTGGTTAGGATGTATATATCATTGATATGTTTCCTTAATACTTCCTCCCATATTAAATTATGATAATCTTATGCAAATAGGACACTGGGTTTTTAAATGTTCGAACTGCAATTTTTGGAACATGCTCTTTTCCATGTCAAATTTTTTCAAGTCACAGATTCTTCACATGATTGTATGTGGTGAAATGAGATATAATATTTTCTTTCATCCTAAGAGTAGGATTAAACCTAAATTATGGAACAATAATGTTATTAATATGGTTAATTTATCTTGCAAAAATATCATCATAACTTTCATTAGGAATGTTGTATTGTTTATATTGGATACACCTATATTGAATGGTTCTCCTCGACCTTCCTCATATATGGAACATTGACTTCCATGTGAATGATCTTTGAACATTCACACACACCAACTTATCAAATTAATTTGGTAGATTGATATTTTGAAGATCTCAAATCCTACAACTTCAGCATTTGATACTTCTTAAAATTGGAACTTGATTTCAGTTAGGCTCTCCTTATTTATTCATCTGAATATGATGGACTATCCCAATTCCTCAAAACCTCATGTATCATTCTTACAAACATTCTTCATATACTAATATTCCATTATTATCAAATTTCTTTGGTCCAACTAAATATTTCTTGAATGATTTGGTCATCAAATTCAACTCTCAATTTTTCTTCTCTTCTTCTTAGCGACTCTCTAAAATTCTTATTAGAATAACAGTAGCATGTCCTCTTCAATATCTGATATATTTTTATAGGATCAAAATTCCCAATATGAGTTTTTATTATATATATATATACTTCATGGATCATTTTTTAAATGTGTTAATAAATCTTTTAAAATATCATAGAAAACTCTAATTTCCACAATGTTTTTCATCAACTCATATTTTAAATTTTCCTCAAAACTAATCTAGAATAAATAACATCTTTTCATGATTGTTTAAATTGATCATATAGATCATAATTATTATAATTATTTTTTAATTTACATAAATTGAATTTTTCTTATCATTTTTCATATACATTTCATTCCACAAACATTAATAAATATTTCTATGAACTTTTTATGAATAATTTACATTATGGTTATTTACATTCAATGGAATCAAATTTTCACATAAAATCACTTATATTACATAAATTCATATCCTCACTAAGAATTTATCACCAACTTCCAATTGAAACATTCAAAATAATATTTTTGATTCCATTAAAGCATCATATTCTTATGTTATTATTTTGATTCTGATCACCTAAAAATGATTCATATACTGGATATAACAAAAATCCTTTAATTTCTTCTTCAAATGTGATTACATTACATATATTGTCATGTATTTATTCAGTAGACTCAACATCAAATCTTATGATATAATAATATTACTCTATTTATTTTTTGGTTAACTTCCCCAGCCTATGTTGAACATTTATACACATAGTTTTCTTTTGGTGTTTTTGTACCTCTTCTTCTATTTTTCATATAATTTCATGGATTATTTTAAAATTTATTTAAAGAAAAATATATTCCATTATATTATTTTTTTTTGAAACAACCACATGTACATTAAATCATCAAATATCCAAATTGTGGGGTATATTCAAGACACCTCAGTTACTTCATACAAGGTGTTTACTAAAAAAATATTTTTTGAAATTATAGTTATCTCTAAAATGATAATTGTATATATAAAATTATATGTGTAAGATTATAGTGTGTACTTATTCATAGTTGTTTGAATTTCATTATCATTACATGTTTTCTCCTTCTTACAAATTTCTTCAAAAGTCTCTTCTTATCCATTTTTTATTAATTACTAAACACCTCATGAATGATCATTTTCCTTATGATGTATTATAAAAATATCTGGGTGTCTTCCAGAATAGAATTTATATGCTTGTCAGTGATTCATAAACATCATAGTTAAATGAACTTAGAGACTCTTTCATATGTTTTTTTGTGAAACTGTTTCAATTCTCATTTTGATGTATTAATGTTTTATTTGAACTCTACTAATCATATTATATCTTGTTTTTATTCATGGATAATTTTTTTTACTATATATGGAAATCAATCTTTATCTGATATTAGAATTGACATTTGAAGATACTTTTTATGAATTTTCATCATCCATTTTTTTATCATTAAGTGAGATTATATTCTTATTAGAACTCATCAGGTGATGACATATTGAACCTCATTCAGTCATCCTCAACATCCACTATACTCATATTACAGAAAATGTGTTATCATCAATATTTCACATGGAATATCCTAGTAATTTCTATTGTTACTCATACCCATTGTATATAAGAGCATATGTTCTTCTAAAATACTTAATATACCCAACTCAAACACTCACACACTAGTATCTTCTTTTGATTGCTATCTTTTTGTGAACAAATTAATAGATCATGGAAGTTTTAATCTTCTTCTAAAGAATACATCAACTCACTTATTATTGAAATCCTCAATATTATAATTATCTAAATCTCCCTATGATAAACTCATTATATTAGTTTCTTCTCATTCAATTATATTTATCAATATATATAAACTCAATTTCTTATTCCCGTTTTTATTTTAGATGAACGATTTACTTTAACTTCATTGACTCTCATTTATGAAAAACACATATTTCTAAATATAATTTGGCAGCATTATTCTTATAGAATCATCAATATTCACTTAATAAATTTCATTAATACCAAATTCAATTTATCATTTTTTTATAATATATGAAATGAACATTCTATATACTAATTAATTTAGTGTTTTTACATATTTTCATTTTATTATGATGAGTTCACAGACGAAATGATTGAACACACTATTTATACACATATATTCAACTCATTTCAAACTGTTTCCAGAATACTCATTATTTTTATTCAATAAACTCATATTCCATTTAACATAAACTTTTTATATGAAAATTAAACTTTATCCTAGTAATTTATTACCTTTATTATTCTTCTTTTTCTACACCAAATATAATTTATACTCAAATAAGAAATTCTTATTCCAATCACCTTACATATGATCTTCTTCATCTATGATATTTACTTACGCTAAGTTTTAATAAGAATAATAATATTTTGTTACCATTTTATAATATAACATGGAAATAAAAAATCTTCTTCTGATGTACTCAAAAAAAATTTCCTAGGGAACTCACGAATTTAGTGAAAATACTTCTGAAACACCTATATAAAAAATCACCTTTATATTGTTTAACAAAATCACAAAATTTTCATAATCTATTGAAAAAATATATAATAATTCATTATCACGAGCCATTGGGTACATAATTTGTTTCCCTTCCATAATGTTTTTTGTTAAGTGAAAAATAATTCCTTATTCACTAACTATAAAAAATCATCAATTGGGACTTCCTTTTTTGATTTAAAGGTAGATTAATATTTCTTACCAAATTGAAAAGGATCAAAAACTCTAGTTGAATTCAATTTAAGTTATATTATATATTAAACATGTAATTTACTTTATGTTTATATAATGTATGAGAGCTATAGTTTCCTAATATTATATTTCAGAACCAAGACTAACGTTTATTTGAACTTTAGAAAGGTAAATTTTGTTGGCATAACCCCACTAAGTCAAGAGTGTAACCAAAATCCTACCTATGGTAAAATAGAATGAAAGTACCTTATGAACATTGGATAATAAATATATCATCTATAAAGTTAACAAGATATTCCCCATCTAACAGTTGAATAGTACTAATAAGGTTATACTTAATAAATAAAACATATAAAACATTTGAAACTAAATTTTTACCAAGAAAAGAAACATCAAGAATATCGATGATTTCACAACATACATTTTATAAAAATGTGAATCATCCATTATTTAAATTTTCTAAATTTTAGATTATTGAGTTTTCTCTAATTATATATCATGAAAAAAAATTCCATGTCATATTTGTTTATGTTTTTATTATTCATCCTCCTTCCCTAAAAAATATTACAAAAAAGGTGTTAATACCCAGAATTTATTGGGGTCAGTTACATTCTCAAATAAAATTTTTGGAACCCACATCTTCCCAACATTTATATGTAGAATAGTTTCAGTTTTTCAGTTAAAAATTTTTAAAACAAAAATATTAAACATTATTTTTAGAGAAATTTTTATTTTATTTACCTCCCCTTTGACATTTAGCATAAAAATATCCTCATTTATGTCAAAACATTTGATTGAAAATGATAATTTTTTAAGTTAATCCAAAACCATTATAAGTTATAGAGGGTTATATTTGTTTTAAAATTTATCATAATTTTCTCTACCATGAGTATGTTTTGATAAATGTTTATTTAAACCTTATAATTCAGATTTATGTTTTGCAATAAATTTTTCACAATCTAAATTCTGATCATCAAAATTATGACTTTTTATTTTAAAATATGCTGAATTCATATCTCAATTATTTTTTTATTTTAAATTTGTTGAAAGATAAATAATTTTAGTAGTTATCATTTAAATAATGTTGTTGTATTTCATAAGATTTTCCCCAATAAAACCATAAGTAATTTTCAACTTACTATTTTCCTTTTCCATGAAAGTAATATATTTATCCATTTTATTAATAATATGTAAAGCTACTTAATCATACAATGTATTAAATTTTTCATCGACTCTTGGATTATTATTTTCATAATCCAATGTAATTGAATAATCATCTATAGTATTCTATAAAAATTTTAATCTAAATTTAGTTTTTTCAATGGTTCAATAGTTACCTTTTCCATGTAGCATTTTTCATTCTCTTGAATATTAGAATATAATATAAATATTTTATGACATTAAATTCCACTATCTTTAGATGAATTTTAGGAATATATATCCCCTTCATGTAGAATTCAAATTCCCAAGACTGTCATGGTTCTTCTTCTATTTAATTTAATAATATTTGTTTTACTTTTTATCTTTGTTTATTAGTTAGGATAGTCTGGTGTAATATGAACAAAATATTTACATTCATATAAAATAACTTTTGAGGATACCCTTAAGTTATGTTTTTATTTACAATGAGTATTATAGAAGTTTATATTACCAAAAATCTTATTCATTATTTCATAATTTGAGGAAGTTCATTATCACTTTTTTCTAAAAACTTTTAAATTGAATGCTTATATTTCCTTTTAGAAGTATTAGTGCAAACATTAAAAGTAACATAAGTAGTATTATGTGTTATAAAAGAAAATATTACCCAATTATTCCAATTATATTTATAAAAATATCTTTTGAGTCTATATTTATATTTCAATTAGGTTCTAATTAATTTATATAAACATGAATTTTTCAAATAATATGTATCATAAATTGTCGTCCAATTAGATTCCCATTATTTATGAATTATATCTATAAAATTTTCCATAATTTGATCGTTAGATACTTATTTCTCACAAAAATATATTATACTATTTATGATATTCATAAAACATTGATGCATTCGATTTAATATTTCTGCAAGTAGAAAATAAAAGGAATGATAATTATCTCTCACCATAGCTTGGTATGTTTCCATATCATTTGAATTTCTAAATTATGTTATCACTATAATTTTCTCAAAAATCCATTTTTCTTTTAACAACATGATATCTAAATATAGATTTTCCTAATAATAGAACATAATAATCTATCAAAAAAATATTATTTACCTGATATTCATGTTTTTCATCTCAAGAAAAATAAAAAATCACCTTCTTAAAAACATTATAATTTTACTCATCATGATATATTTTTAAATTATATTATTAATGTTACAGAACATCATGTAATCATGTCATTAATAATAATATTATTAACCAATGATAGGTGTTCTATTAATGTTTAAGCATTAAAGTGTTCCAACTAGAAAACCTATAATTTCAAGAAAAAAATCATATACCAACACTGATAGGTGTCATGAAACTAAAATAGAATTATGATAAACTAATAGAATTTAATAATATTTAAAAGAATTAGTTAATCTCATATATTGATATAGACCTTATTTGATAGAAAATGGCATCCCAATAATGTAATGAAAGAGTGAATACAAGATAGGGTCAATTATAGTTTTAAAATAAACATAAATTTGTTTTCCTTTTCTCAAGTTTAACATTGACTAGATTTACGAAATACTGATCAATTTCAAAAAAAAGTTAAATACAACTTATAGTGTAATTATAAATTATATAAAATATAGTTTTTATCATAGAAATAACATCGTCATATGTTTAGGAAAATTAGGCAATGGTAATATCAATATAATAAATTAACAATTTAAATCATTTGTATTTTAGAAAGAATACAATGGTATTTATAAAAGAAATAAAATAATAGTAGTAGTTAAAAAAATTCTCTTATCAAGGATTTATTCAAACCACGCTTTTAAAATAGTGTTTATGTTTGATCTATATATCAGATTCAAGGTATCCATGACTTTTATCATTTCATATGTGATAGTATTAGGGGGGTCATGATGTCACACTACGATGGGGGGGTGAATCCGTGGTGACCAAATTCTATCGATTAAGTTTTACCTAAAATATTAACTTCTTTAATTTGATTAATCCACTACTCCCAGTTATGATGTATGGATATTTAGAATCTGAATCTCAATAATTTACCCTTATTTGATATACATAATTAAAAGTAAACAAGAGAAAATATTTTTTATAAGGTTCAAGATCAATGTAAGAACATACTAATTGTTGTGTTGACTCCCATTAAATGATGGATTCTTCTACTTTTATATCAAACCAGTATTATACGTCGTGTGGGATGGAATCACCCTTAAACTAATTACATCAATATATTACACAAGTGAATGATCATCATACTACATACCAAAAATGAACTATTTCCTAAAAATATGCTTTGTATCCCAATAGGAGTATTGGCGTTGTCTGTACTAGGACCACTAATCTTTAAGTAAAATTCTCAAACAGTCTCATGTATATTTCATTAATTAACATACGATATTATATTGTACTCAATATACATGTCATCATATCAATATTCTCGTATAATATTCATAGCAAAATCTTACTCTTTTAGACTATTCAATCCAGAACATCTCTATCTGGTATATGGTGTCTGATACCCCTCTCTCGGGGGTACCTTTGTAGAGACCTATTTTTTGTGGATTATGAAATTTTAGCAGATATTTAAATTTTTCTTTTCAAGTGCTATTATGGGGAAAATTTTCATTTTTCCAAAAAATATAGTCTCATATAATTTTTTACCCTTATGTTGGTCTTAAAATATGGTGTTTAAACTAAGATAGGAATTTGGTGGGGTTTTGATCAGTTGGATTTTTGGAAGAATATTTAATAAATAATTAGGTAAATATTAAATTACTCTGGTGGTTTTGGGTGGGTGTATCTTTTCAAAGGACTGTTACATTGAGATTCTAACTCTGCAGTTGAGTCTCGAATAAGGGTTTATACCTAGGGGTCGTATAAAACAACATCAGATTCTGAGACTCGGGTCAGATGTTAAACTTGGAAATTAAGTGATTGATTGATTATTTAATTAAAATTTATAAAACATATACCCCACACACATTTGGGGTTCCTAAGCATAGTAGTATAGTGGAGGGATCCTCCCTCACATACGATGGCCAGACCATGAGTGGGTGTAGTGGGAGGTGTTTATAGACTTCACCCTTGGCATAAATTTGGACCGGATTGTGGTGCAATAGCCTCTGATAGTATATTTAGAACTAAATATTCGGTGTTTATGACATGATGTAGGATTTTTTTAGTATTATTCCATGATCCATGTAGATTAGTTGTTTATTTTTTTAATCCTTATTATTAATGTTAAGGACCCCATGGGGGTTGATCTATGCTTATTTGGGGTGAAACGATGGTTTCAAGAGGTTTGAATGATTTCCCATTCGATAACCTTGAATAAATGGTGTCTGGTTATATCAAAACACACCATATGTTATTCCTATTCATGGAATATGGAATTTTCATAAGTATATTCCATTTACCTTAAGTACTCCCTATATAATAGTACATGGTCTTGTAAAAAAGTACACAGAAAGATGATGTTTGGAAAGTACGCATTGTTTTCATTGGGTACACACTATATGGTCATACATAGGATAAACCCATGTTTTATTGGACTTCAAAAAATACATGTTTATATGAGGAGCTGATAGCACATGCCATTTACTCGAAATTACATTCCATATACATTTTCTAGTTTGAATATTTTGGGTGATTTTTTCCCTATAAGTAATATTTGGGCTTTCAAGTAGTCCATTTTGAGTGTTTTTATACAAATATCCCAATGGTGGAATCATTTTAAAATATATTGTTTCCTAGATGGTGTTTTAGAGCATGATAGTTTAGTAGGATGTTTTCCTTGAGAGTTGGATTTAGAATCCACCGGTGGGTTGGGTTGCAAGTTAGGAGGCCCTAGTGATGGTCATGAGATTAGGGATTTCCAAGAAATAATATTCCATAGTGAGTTGTTTTAGGACCCATAGATGAGTCATAGAAGGTGGTATTGAGTAGTAAATCTAGGTATATTCTATTTTGTCTCTTTATATCAGGAAATGTTTTTCGAGGATAGAACGGTTGGGGTTTAGATCCTATATTTTAGGACCATGGTGGTTTAAGCCTTTGGTATTGGTTGAAATCATAGGATGACTACAATGGATGTGTTTTTTTTGTGGTGTTGAGTTATTTCGATGAGAATATTGAGGATTCCCTCGTAGTATTTTTTCTGATTAAGTGATCATTGGATGCCGCAGTTAGCTATTGAGAATACCCATGGGGCACTAATTTCTTTTTGACCACCCTATTGGAATTTTATTAAAAAGGATTGGTTAGAGTACATTGAGGGTCTCTAGATGATAATTCATGTGACGGTTTTTTTTTCAAGAGTATTTTTGTTATCAGAGTTTTGGTGGGTATGTCTCTTCTTGAGTTTGAGTTCTAAGGATCATGAGATACACCTCTGTTATGTGTGTATTCAAAGGGCCAAGTGCATGCCAAATTGATAGGACGACCCTGATCAGGTGTGTGTGCTAAGTATCTAGGTTATGGTTGTTCCCTTGGGACCCAAGAGGATGTATGATCTATTGTTTATGAGGTGTTTCTGACTAAGATACACATATAACCAACACATGATATGTTTTAGTATATAAGGGTGAGATAGGGAATGTGAACAACATATAGGTATGATATAGTTTGGATGAAACATTTAGGAACGTGGTCTACTAGTAAGGTAAATGATGGTTATGAGATCTAGATAGATGATTCCTATGTATGGTTCCCATTATCTATGATTGATATTTTTGGACTGGGGCTCTATAACGATACAAATAGTTCATTTATTGTTTGATTGCTGGACTGAGGATCTAGAAACATCGTTTCATATTGATGAGCATAATGATGTGAAGTCACATGTATATGGTATGGTGATGGGACATGGTTTAACTAATATGAAGTATACTAATGATATGGTGTCAGAATATGTTTTTAGACACCAATAATATACTTCCTGGATATTGTTTCAAACTATGTCTCTTAGAAAAGATGGAATTCCATGTGAAAAAAGGATGTTGGAAAGATTATACTTCTCCTTGGGTTTGGGCGAGAAATATTCTTTGGGCCCCACTGATGTTATATATGTGGATGTTTTTCATACTGTTGTCTTTGGAATAAGAATCATACTACTCAGATGGTGTTAGATAGAGGATATAGTCATTGATAGTGTACTTATTAGAAAGCATTCCATACTAAGGATCTCGACATTGAAGGTATACCAGGTGGGATAGATGGTGGATTGATTCTCTGTATCCATTGTTTAGATGTTAGACAGATGATCCAAGATCTATTAATTTTATATATGGTAATTTTTTGGCTGAGAATCTATGCATTATTGTTTTCATACGTGAGGGAGATGTCAAACAGATGGTCTAGGATTCAATGTATAGTTTTGTTGTATTTTGGGACAAATGTGTTGAGGTGATAAGTATGAGATGATGTGTGTGTGATGAGGACATGGTGTGGGATTAATTATATAATTACCCCAGATTATATGAATATCTTATGATGTTTCCCCATTTTTTTCAGGCTTAGTTGTGGCTGCGAGGGATATGGGGCCCACAGATTCTTCAGGATGCACGGTCCTTGAGACATGGTCAAAGATATTCTTCCATTGGCCGAAGAAGGTATGGTCGATCGAGGTCTCATTCCTATGTATTTATGTTTTATTTATTAATTTGTGTATGGGTTATGCTGAACATATTTCATTAGAATTCACCTATTGAAGTAGTTTATAAGTCCACCATGGGGGTGGCCTGTGGAGATTTATTTCTCAGCCCTTATACATGTACCTCAATGTGCATACATACCTTATGTATAATTTTAGGTTGATAATGGATACAATATTGATCAGTCAAAGGACATGGATTTCATGGTTGAGTGGCATTCTTAAGTGGATTCCACTAGTCATGAATGCGTAGCTTGATAGTGTACTAGAGACTAGGTATTGTTTGTGGCCTGGGGTTGGTAGTAGGGAAAATTTTTTTTAGTTTTTAGTTATTTATTGTGTATATGTGATTGGGCTAGAGTGGAATAATGGTTGTATGAATGGCATGGTTGTTCAGACCTTTAATGTGGTTTGATTTTATTAAAATGTGTTTAGTTTCATTATATTTATTCATATTATTTATCTTATGGTAATTATTTTTAATTATATACTTCCAGTTGTGTATTCTGATATGGGGGTATAGTCTCCTCATAAATCCACTTGAGACCCCCCATCGCAAATCTATAGCCTCTGGCATATTATGTGGCATGCTTGTGGTCTTTTGGTGATGTGTCTTGGTGCACTAGCATAGGAAAAACTGGGAGAAGTCATTACAAAGTGTTATTAAAGATGTTTTTTATGTTATTTTACTATTTGGAGTTTTGTAGATATCTGATATAGGAATGTGTCAGAACTTGTGATGGATACCAGGCTAGTGCTTCACAAGAACTTGATCCGGTAGGGACTCCATGATACTTGGGATGTGGATTAATTTTATGGAATTTTGTTTTTATAGTTGTATATGATTTTTTCTTTGAGTGATTAACAAATTGTTTGGATTTGATATTTTATAATTCATTTTAGGCTATTGTCCATTGGAAAGAGGCATGTGAAATGGTTTTGAGTCTTAGCCTACATAGGAATGATATGTCTCAAGCATCATACTACCCATGTACTATCCACATGTTATAGGCCTTTTAGGGTGTCATTTTTTGTATTTCCTTTGGATGGAAGGTTTTTGGATCTACAATGAGATGATCGACAATTGGGACGCTGTATTGGTTCTTATGTGTGGCTTTTGTAATGACCCTAGTGGTTCATTATGGTATTAGCTTAAGTCTATGGATCCCGTTTAGATTGTTGTTTTAGGTTGAAAGTATATATGAGTCCTCTAAAGAGAGGTCTGATTTGAAGATGGTCAGAGAGGATGGATGACCTTGTTGTGGGATGTTGGTTGGTGTATTACTGTTTTATGGTGTGATACACGAGATAAATGTGTTCTAAATAGTTTATGTCAAGTTATTATGAGATAATTCATGTTGATGCCTTTGATTTGTGGCTTTTATTGAGTTGGCATAGAACTAGGTTGTTGGACCAAGTGGATGGATGTGAGCCTAGATCAGTAAGGCTAGTTGGGGAATCCAAGTGACCTTTTGACATGTATTAGGAGAAGGGATTCAAATCCAGTTGACTCTTGGGGGTGACCCATGAGGGGTGGTTCAACTGAGTTATGAGTGTTTTTTGGTACTTGATGAAAAAATAGATTCTTTTCACCTATATAATATAGTGAAATAAGGGTGAAACCGAGTTTGAGGCTTATTCTCATTAAATTCCATTTTGTTTTTTGATATGGTGAACTTGTAACCTTCTATTTTAGACTTGGGTTTGGTTTTGAGAGGGGTGGGTTCATTCAGGTGCTTATACCAGGAAATAGATTTTTTGGGAAGCTCAGCATGGTGGATTTGGGTTAGATTAGGAGCATCAGAATATTGAAGGTCTTCTTTGTGTAGGATTATTAGCCTAGTTTTCATGAAATGTGACTTTCTGGTGTCAAAGTAGGTTTTGTAGTTGGGTTACACTAGGATGTGAAACATGTGTGAAATAGTGGAATCTTGGAGATATGATCATTGATGAAGCGTTGTATCATTTTGTTTGTGGATTAAACATTACAAGAGTGTATGTATGAGGTTAATTCATGTGGTAGGTAGTCATTAGTAGACTAAAAATCATTGCGATTATAGTGAGAGGCTTTTAGGAATAGTGAAATGATACCCTTGGATAAAATTGTGGTGTTCTAGAATGAATAAGGTTGTGTTGGTATTCAGCACCAAAAGCCTAGTATATTCACAGTTGATATTTAATCATTCCCAATATCTTGATATCATCCTATGTATTCTAAGTTAGCAACAACTTTATTCTATTCTATAAAGATGTTTTCATGTGTTGATAAGGGTCCCCTTGTGAGGTTGTGATCATGGAGCGGTGTAAGTGAGTTCATATGGTGGGGAGCACACCATCATCATACTATGTGTGAGGTCCTTGTTGGGGATTAGATATTGATGAATACCATGGTTTATACTCTCGAATACTGAGAGCAGGAAAAATAGTTATTTTTTTCTCTACGGTGGGAGTGATATGGAAATGTCTAGTTTCATGGTTTGGATGTGATTAGGGAATGTTCTATTGAGAGTATGTTTGGTTGTGAGGTAATAGTAAGTATATTCTTATGGTTGGGAGAACCATGACTTTGATGATGAGTATTAAATGATTATGTGATGTATTAGGATAGACGGGTGTGGTTAGGAAATACACTAGTGGTTTATTGATGGTATAAATTGGTGGATTGGGCATTGGTGGGTTATATGCCCTCTCTTGGAGGTTATGAAGAAAAACACAGTTATCATCTTTTGGTTGAGCATAATGTGTTGAAATTGAGTTGAAAACCAAGGGGTTTAAGGTTTGTGGTTAGAAGACCATTGAGGATTATAAAGGATGATAAGGTTTATGGTGGGGTTGTTGTAGAGGCCCAGGTTTTCTAGATTTTGAAATTTGAGTAGAAATTTAAATTTTATTTCTCAGGTGATCTTGTATGAAAAATGGGTTTTCCTCTCGAATATGGTCTCGTCTAATTTTTACAACCACTTTATTTGACCTAGAATAGGGTTTTTACCCTAGTACATAACTTTCGTGGAGTTCCAAAAAGTTGTATTTTTGGTAGAATAATATATATTTCATTAATTAAATATTAAATTAGTCTAGTATTTTTTTTGTGGATGTATCTTTTGAATAGAGACTTAGATTGAGATTCTGACTCCTAATTTGAGTTCATAATGTGGAGTTTTCCTCAGCTGGGTATAAACCCATATCGGATTCTGGGACACGGGTCAGATGTTAAAATGAGACATTAATTCATTAATTAATTGATATTAATAAAACATATATCCCCCCAATCATATTTTGGGTTCCTATTCATGATATGAGATTGGTAGGATCCTACCATTCATGCGACAATCGTACCATTTTGGGGAGAAAAGGGAGGGGTCACCAGACTTCATTCTCGGCATAGATCGGTACCAGATCGAGGTGTAGCAGCCTAAAATAGTAGATTCAGACCCAATGCTTTGGTCATTAATCCATGAGGTTGTCTGGTTTTTTAGTTTTATACCGATTTCCCAGTATATTAGTTTTTTTATGTTTTAAAGACTTATTATGAATGTTAAGAAACCAATGGGGTCACTTTATGCTTATTTGGGGGGAATATGGGGATCCAAAACGTTTTTAGGATTTTCTCTTTCAAAAACCCATCAAATCATGGTGTGTGGTTATAAGAAAACACACAATGTGTTCTTCCACTTTTGGGATGATTTACATTTCGAAATTACACTTCGTGTACATTAATTATATGCCATGTAATAACCAATGACTATGTGTCTGGGCATGTGAAAAAGTAAACGAAAGTTTGATGTTTGTAAAGTACATGTTGTGTAATTTTGGTACACTCCATATAATAGTGCACATGTAGAACCCCTATTGTTTTGTCCCTGTAAAAGTACTTGTCTAGGTGGATAATTGATATTACACACCATGTACTAAAAAGTACACTCTATATACTTTCTCTGGTTAGTATGTTTTGCATTTTTTGTGCCCTAGACATCATATGTGGGCTTTTGAGTCCTCCATTTTCAGTGTTTTTTCATATAGATCACAGTGGTGGAATCATATAAGTATATAGTTCCATTATAGGTTATTTTTGGGACCATTTTAGTTTATTAGTATGATTTCATTGAGATTTGGATTTATAATCCTTCACTGGGTTAAGTTACGAGTTTGGAGGCCAAGTGAGGGTCGTGATCCCAGTGATTTTCCTAGACATAGTATTCCATGGTGAGTTTTTTGAGGCCCCTTGGATGAATGATAAAATGTGGTATTAATTATTAACTATGGGTATATTTTTGTTTATTTCTATGTATCAAGACCAGTCTCTTGAGTTTAGAATAGCTGTGCGTTAGATCCTACTTTAAGGAATATAGTGCTTGGAGCCTTTGGTATTGGATGATATTAAAGGATTAATGTTATATATAAGTATCATTTTGGTGTTTCATTGAGTCTAAGGGACTCTGGAGGATTCCCTAGTGGGATGGTATCTAATCATGTGATTTTTGGATCTCATGGTTAGCTATTGAGAATTCTAGCATGGCACAAGTTTCTTTTGGACTTCCTTGTTGGCTTGTTCTTTACCGAGGATAGATTTGTGTCCATTGAGGGCCTCTAGAGAATGATTCTTATAATGGGGTTTGTCCCGAGAGTTTAGTGTTAACATATTTTTGGAGGGGGTTCCTCCAACTTGAGTTCTAGTTCTAAGTATTATGAGATATGCCTCAATTATGTGTGGATTTAGAGGGGCATGTGCACTCCCAATTCATATGATGACCCAGAGCGGGTTCATGTGATTGAGTATCATTGTGATGGGAGTTCCCTTGGGACCCAAGAAATGTATGAGTCATTTTTTTCGATGTGTTGATGATCGATATTTATATATATCCCACAACTGTTATGTTTTAGTGACTAAGGTTGATACATGGATTGTGAGCATGGGGAGGGTTTGATATAGTTGGGTTTCCATCTTTTGGATCCCAGATTACTAGTAAGAGATGTGATGGATGTGAGAGATAAATAGATGATCCATGAGTATTTTCTAGATATATGTGATTGAAATTGTTTTATTGAGGATTTGTAATGGTATCAATAGTTTTTTAATGATTTGAGTACGGGACTGGGGATCCTGGAACATTGTTTGATATTTATCAGTCTAGTGGTGTGACTTCACATGTATGTGGTAATTTTCTTGACTGATGTTCTCGATACAGGATTTATTCTACTGAAATGGTGTCAGAATGAGGCTCTAGACATTGATATTATAAATCATGGATAGTGCACCAGACTACAAATATAGGAAATGATGGAATGCCATGTGAAAAAGGTTGTTGTATTGATTCTCCTTGTCCTTGGTTTTGGACTAAACTGATGTTATATTCCGCATCAAAGTTATATATAAATATGTGTGGTTGGAGGATTGAGGATTCAGGTATAGGATGTAGAATACATAAATGTTGTCTAACATAGTATCTAGACACTGATAGTATAATTCATGGATAGTGCACCAGACTGCAACTCTGGGCATTAACGGTATACCTTATAGTATGGATAGTGGAATGATGCTATATATCTGTGGTTTAGATTTAGATTTATTCTCTAGGAATTATTAATCTTATATACGGTAAAATTTTAGACTAAGACTCTATGAGCTATTTTTTTGATACATGAGGGATATTTTAGAAAAATGATCTAGTATTTTTAGTACCTTGGTGTTTTATTTTGGGATAGATTTGTTATGGTTCCATGTATGGTATGATATTTCAGTCATAAGGACACGGTATGGGGTGGAATATATTAGTACACTAAATGATAGGACTTTCATAGTATGTGTCCATGGTTTTCATAGGTTTTTTGTGGCTCTGATGGGTATGCAGCCCATAGGTGGTTCAGGATGAATGGTCCATGGGACGTTCTCAGACATATTCCCGCATTGGTCGAAGTAGGTATGGTTGATTGAGGTCTCAAACATATGGATCGATTATTGTGTTAATTTTTTTCTTTTGTCTGGTAATGGTTAGACTTTTAACATTTCACGATCATGCACTTATGGTCCTAGTTTATAGGTTCACCATTATTGGTGGACTACTGAGATTTATTTCTCACCCCCTGTACATGCACCTTGGTGTGTGTACATGCGTTTATTCTACTTTCAAGATGATAACAAGGTAATGATGGAGTAGGTCAAAGACCTGGATTACATGGTTGATCACGATGCTCGCCTGGAAAGGAATAGTCGAGATGGAGATTCTTGAAAGGGTTCAGGAGACTGAGTATGTGTTACAGCCCAGGGTTGGAAGAAAGGCTTGTTATATTTAATTTTCAGTTATTAATTTTTTTCTGTGATCAAACCATTGGTTGATCACTGTTGTATGTATTACATGGCTCTTTAGGCCTTTGATATTGCTTCATTTGTTAATATCATGTTATGTTTTAGTTTATTTATTCTTCTTCTTTCACTAATGTTGATGATTTTTTGTTATTTAAATCTATTTGTGCACTCTGATATGGGTTTATAATCACCTCATAGATCTACTTTTGACCCCCACCACTAGGTGATAGCCTTTGGAGTATTGGGATATATGCTTGAGGTGTCGTGGAAAACTGCCCTAAAGCATCTTTTTAGTGGGTACTAGGCCAGGATATTACATCTATATCTTTTATTCCTTATAAAAGCTATGTTTAGTTGTATCTGGTTTATTTTACTTTTTCTTGATCTCCTTCTTTCTAATGTACATCTCATTGATGTGTCTCTATTCAATACCCTTTATATGGTACACCTCTATCTACTTCACATCTATCTGGTTTTCCTCTTCTTAAACCAAGTATATTATTGATCAAAAAATCATTTTTAACATCAAATGATACTTCCTCTGAATGTCAATAATCACTCTTCACCATACTCAAGTGTTATTACTAACATTATATTAGAAAGATTTCTTTGATATATGTGAAGAATATATAGGTTTAGTTTGACCTTTCCCACTAGCACAACTATTAAATTGGTCACCTTTAATATATTTATACATATATAATGATTTTACATTGTCATATATCCCAAGAAACATGGCATAAAATATTTTCATAACCTCCTCAAATATCAATGAGAATCACAATATTTCCATAATGAATATTGAGTCAATGAATGTAAAAATCAATATCATCATAATGTATCACTTTTAAATGATTCCTTAATGATTATAAAATCATTGTCTAGTATTTATTTATACAAAATCTTTCATCCTTTAATACTTTGTATGGTATTCTTATGTAAGGATCGTATTTTTCTAGTAATTCTCTATCTGATATTCCTTCATAAAGATTTTATTCTAATAATGCTCCATCTATAGAATCTTTTTATGGATATTATTTATATTATAATTCTTTATCGAGATCCACTTTGTCTGTAAACCTCTATATGATCAACTCAATATTGTTCATCTAGTAATATTTATTTTTTTAATACTGGTGATCATCACTCATCTCTATATGGTTTTATTCTCCAAATAGAAGTGTAACTCATAATAATTCATCCATCAGGTTTGGTCTTCCTGATGAACTCTCAAAATTTCATCCAGTAGAGAGGCATTTCTCTAGGAAGAATATTTATAAAATTTCTCCATCAGAAACAAAATTATTATAAATAAAAATATGTATTTCTGGTACTCTTTATAATTGTTCATCTCAGGAAATTCACATATTTCCTTAATCAATTAATCCCACATCCAATCAAAACTTTTTAGCTTGATGTATTGAAAATTATTCTACCATATACCTATAACTTCATAATGTCAATATTGTATAGTTGAAATAGAATTACATCGTATGTTTTATAAGAGTGAAGTAATCACATTGAACTTCATAAAAACTTATTTGGAACTATACATTTGGAATATCCTTATAATTTTTTCACATAATGTTGGTTTCTTATAAATCCAAAGGTACTGCACTTCAAGTATGATTCATAATTTTTTTAAAAAATCAATTTTTGTTATCCTTATAATCATCTGAGGTTTCTTTTACTTCATTGTTGTCCTTATGATTGTTTTACCTTCGTGCATACTTCCATCAATAAATCTTTTAAATATTCTACTAAGAATATATCCTTTCAAATATTTCTTAAGTTATTTTATATACCTAATTATTGGATTAAAAAATCTCTGTATCTATAGTGTTCTTTCTATAGTTCCCCTATTTGAATTATTTTCTTCAATTGTATTGTTCTTTCATAACATCCATAGGTAGATTTTTCTTCAGTATACTCATTGGTTTTTTCAAAAAACTATTGATAATAAATAACAAAACATTATAAAATAAAACCAAATAATCTTTAATCCCCCCCCCATTATTGATTTTTTGGAAAAAACTATTCAGAATACTAAATTCAAGGATATTTCTCCCTCTTACTAATAATAATTTCTATTTCTATTTATCTCCTTCATCTACGAACATTTATTGAGGGGCATATTTTATCTCCACATTAATGATGTGAATTTTTAATCCTCGTTTTTCATATCTTGGGGTGAGAGAATGGGACATTCTATAAATACATTATTCTGGTCCCCTTTTCTTTCATTGAATTTAATTCCTTGAGATAAGGATAACATCAATTTTCTTAAATCAATAATTGAAAAATCAATCAAATCTATGTCAATGTGATCCATAATCATTTTATAAAACAATATTTATTAATTATAATGATAAATTTTTCCAAAAAAACACCAATTGATTCCCATTTTGATAAAATTGTCTTTTAGGGGGGGTTTTATATATTTTTATTCAAATTACTTTTTTTCATCCATTTCAACAAATAGGTCAAAAACAGTCAATCCTAAAAATTAGGATTCAACTTAATTATAATATAACACTTAATATTTCATCAATAATCTATTTTCACCTTTTGAATTTATCCTTCAATTTTATATTATTAGAGGAAAATAATGAAAATGTTCTTGAAGGATGAAAATGAATTTGATTCTATGAAATTTTTATAATTCAAAACTTATTTAACATTATTTGATGCTCCATCCTACGATCACATAAATATTCAATCTATCATATATTCATCATCTTATGTTGGAAGACCTTGGTTTCCCAAAATATTCCTTTTTTACTTTATCTTACAAAAATTCTAAAATAAACTGCTTCAAATCTACTTTAGGGGTCCCTCTAATTTTCATCACCTTTAATTCTATTTTTCAATAAAAAAAAATCAACCATGAAGAAGGTGGGTATTCCATTTTCATCTATGAAAAAAATAGGTCTCAAAAAGTTTTATTATCCTAGAAACTCTCTTATCATTAACTATAATTTTCTTCACTCATTTACCCTTAACATTTCCTGTATTATTCTTTTTGGGTGACAAGGATTTATCCACATTTATTTTATTATTTACATTATAAATGAATTTTTTAAAACCTTTATCTAGAAAAGATCAAATGGTCTTATTTTCTTCTACTTCCAATATCCTTTCTTCCTCCAATATTTATAACTATTTAATCATGAAATCCTTTAGAATGGCTTCATTTCTCTTTTTATATTGGGAATTTTCATTCACAACTAATTTTATTTCTTATGATGCATATTACTTTTTGTTCAATAACTTCTATTATCCATGTAACATTTTCATACAATATTCATAAGTATATCTAGAAAAATTACACCTTTTATACATCTTCTTAACTTATAGTAATTTACTCTCCATAGGTAGCTTCTAATCAACATTAATTTTTTCATCTAAGATGTCTTTCACCAATCCAATGTGATTGTTTTCTTATCAAATTGTTTATATTAGTTTATTGTGATTTATTTGGTTAACATGGACACTCATATTGAGTTTATAAATGATTATGAAGTGTACTTTTATTACATAGAATTAGTATGTTTTCTTGGTCATGATATCTTTCAAAACAATCTTCAAGAGTGTTATATACCTTATAGATTCATATTATTTATATTTCATAGTATACTTAGATTATTTAATTTTTCTCTGTTATATTTTCTTTCCTTATTCCATTAGTAGTTATTGAGTTTTTATTGGTAGTATTAAACAAGCACTTTTCTTTACCGTGACTTCTTCTTCCGAAACATCCCCAAAAATTTTCAACATATTCATATTTTTTATGTCAATAGATTTTTCATTTTTTATTTTGGTTGAATGTTCATAGAGGAGTTTCCCTTAAATTTTATTTTTATCCCCTATACTTTTTGCCTTATTTTTTACTTCATAACAATTTTTATTTTGAAAATAATAAATTACCATGTTTCTAAACTTTTCATCGAAGCAATAGTATAAAATAAGCCTAATTTTTTTTTATTATATTGAGTTTTGTCTTGTGTATAAATATTACATAACTTCTTTATTCTAGATATTTAGTATTTTCATCCCTAAATAGTTTTGGTAACTCAAAAAATTAACATTTATTAATTTTACATATCCAAAATATATAGGTTTCTCCGAATTACTCTTCACCCCTATTTATTGGAAAGATAATCTACACTACTCAAAGTAAGAGAGAATGTTCACAAAAATTATTCATAATGTGGGGTTACCTTTTTCCTATAATACAAATATGATCATTCCAATTCATTCAAAATTTTATCTTTATTATAATCAGTATTTTTGAAATTAATATTGTTGTAAAATATTTCGACCATGGCTCTTTTCTTAGATTTTTTGATGGTTCAACTTGAGTAGCTTATAAGATTATTAATTTTTTTTCAACTTAATACACACTGAATTCAATGTGTCCTTCATGTTATCATGAAAATATAATTTATTTGCTCATTAATATTTTAACAATATAAAATTCTCTTTATGGAACATGAATTATTCATATAAAGTAATATCAAACTCTTTTATCATTATATATTCTATCTCCATTTGATATATATTGATATTTTTAATTTCTTCTAATGCATGAAATATTTTAGTAAAAATTTACTTTACAACATCATTCTGAAAAAATCTATTCTCAATGATTTTTCTAAATGGATTAACATTTCATAAAAATATTATACATTTTCTTCCTTGAATTCAATGAATTTAGTAAGATATTTTCATTCTTGGAACTTATTTCCTAAATAATTATTTCCCATCATGTTTTAATTGTATATGCATTTTTTCCACCTTTATTCCCTTTATATATCCAAGTATACATATATAGTATATTTACCATGGATATATTTCTGTAATCATTGATTTCTAAGTAGAAAACATCAACATACACTTACATACCACAGTTAGAGAAATATTTTTCTAGAGGATTACTTTTATTAGTCTTTTTAATAATCTTACCACTTACATTATCTTCTGAAAGTGATGGAACCACCTTCAAATAATATATAGATTCTATCTTTATTAACTTCTAATCTTTGTTTTTCTTTAATTTTTTCAGAGGTTTCATAGATACATAAATGTTTCTAAAACCCGGAGTATCTTTTGTTAACATTAGCTTAGGAATAACTTCCATAACTTCCATAGAAAATACTTCTTCAACTTTCGAAAATATTATGTTATATAAGTTCATTAAAAACAACTAGGAACAAAAATATATAGATTGAAATACATATAACCTTTATATGATACCAAATTAGAGTCATAGGGGGATCATGTTGTCACCTTAAGAGGCGGAGTGTGAATCATTGTTGAAAATAATTTATGTATTAAGTTCAACTAAAATGATTTTATCATTGAATTTGATCAAACATTTTCTATCATTAAGGATGTATAGATATTTAGAAACACTCCCTCACTAATTTTCCATTATTTAATGTATATAATGTAAACTAAACAACACATGTATTTTTACAAGATTCGGCCTCAATGTGAGGAGCTACACATTATTTGGTCGACTCCCATTGATTCATGGATTCTTACACTTATATATCAATCAAATATTACAAATAGTGTGGGAATGAATCAACCGTAAACCTATTTCATCACTATATTATGAAATTTAAGGTTTTTATATTACATCCCATAGTTAATCTGTCTCCTAAAAATATCCCCTTGTCTCCTAATATGAATTTTTTATTCTTTATACTAGAACCAAAAATATTTGACAAATCTTCTCATACATCCACATTAAAGGTTCTTTGGATAGCTTGAGATATTCTATTGTACTTAATATTCATTTTATCTCATAATTATTATGGAATAATGTTCTTCTATATTTCTAACTATCAGGGGATAGTTGATCTAATAATTCTCTATCTGAAATTCGGTGTCCAGTAACCATTATTACTTTATGACTCTATCCATTTCAATACTATTTAGTACACATTATTGAAGCTGAAATCTAATTATCTTCACTCTATTTCACCTCTATCTGGTACCCTTTATTTCTAATTTTTTCTCAATCTAATTCTCCTTTTTCATGTATTCTTTATCTGGTATGCCTCTATCTTGTGCACATCTATTAATTATCCTCTTCTTTAACCAATAATTTTCGTTGTCGAAAAATCATATAGAAATTCTAATAATACATTCTCTAAATATAAATCAACAGCCAAAAACTCTATCATGTGTTATAACCATATTTATATAGTCAATTGTCATCTTAAGGATATGGGGAACTTGGAGGCCTTAGTTTATAATTTATTAATAATTCAACTCTTGAATTGACATCCTTAATTATATTTATAATGATATAATGATTTTACTTCATTAGAGATCCTATAAAACATGGATTCAACAATATTAAAACCATCCTAAAATCATGGAAAGTACCAATATAATTCATACATATATATTGATTTATTGAACATCCCACTTAACATATCCATAATATATGAATTAATAATGTTTTTTTTTGAAGATTATAAAACCTCGATCTAGTTCTTCATCATATAAATTATTCTATTGGGCAATTCCTTATATGGTATTCCTTTGTAATTATTTTATTTGACATGTAATTATCCATAAGGTTTTCATTTAAAAGGATATTCTTTGACTGGTGATTATATGTCTTGAGTTTTTTGTCTAACTCTTATTTATCTATTACTTCTTTGGATGGATCTACTTGATCATGAGACCTTTTTCCAATGAACTCAAAATTTTCCATCCAATGATCTTCATATTTCTGATTCTGATGATCATCACTCATTCCCATTTGGATTTTTATATTAAATATACTCATGAATTTTCCTATCGGTTAAAAATCATAAAATTAAATTTATCTTAATTTATCTATATAATGAACTCCCAAAATTTCATATGATAAAAACACATGTCTCCAACAGGAACTTTTATATACATTCTCTATTGGAAACATATGTCCAAAGAAATAAATTCTGTTCCTATAGTTCTGTAAATATTTTTCATCAAATAATATCTATATGTTTCCTCCATCTAATCATCCAATGTTTGATCATAATATTATAACAATAGGGAACAAACATTTCATAACATTAGCCACATGACATCATAACCGGAATTTTTTATAGTTGAATTTTCATCAATTCACACTTTGTGTAGTTGTAACTTTGTCACTTCAAGATTTATAAAAACTACATCCGTAATACCCCTATAGAATCATATTCTTGTGGTTATACACTTCATATTATTTTCTTCAACTTATTGTGGTGCTACACTTCATGAAAGAATCATATTTTGTCAAATATTCACTATGATTTCTTATTTTAATCATCCTAGATTCTTCAACTTATTTACTGTTCTTATAATTTTTTTCATTCATTATTAAATCCTTAATTATTATTTTTTGAATATTCTTGTGATTATATATACTTCTAAATATTTATTATGATAATATTTCTACCTATCTTTTGGCTTCACCCATCTTTGAATCTATGGAATTCCTACTTCTGATGGTTCTTTCATCTTAACTATATTCTTAGGTTATAATTTTTTTATATAAAATGGATTGGTATATTTTTCATCACTTTAATCATAGAATTTAGTAGAAACTATTGAAAATGAACAATAAAATATTATGAAATCAAACCAATTTATATTAATTAATGTAACCCTAGTTTTATAACATACTAAAAGGTCTCCATTCTTATCTCGAAATCACATGAATAACCTCTCGATATCATCTCTCTTCCACATTCAAAATATTATAAGATATGTCTTCCTATACAAGAAATATATTAATCAAAAATATCATTAATTATAGTATCCTTCATCCAAAAAAATCCATATGTCATGCAAGATCCGTAAAAATTAACTACAAAGTAAATTTCTAAGATATTTAAAAACTAAACTTTACAACAGTAGCTCTTAAAAAATACACTCAAAAAGACAAATATCTCATTGAACGGAAGTACTCTTAGTGAAAATAAATTTCAAAAATTTAAAAAAATGAAACTTTTAGAATGATTTATTATCTTATTATTGTTTTATTGAAACTTGAGGTGTGACTCTATTTAAATTTATAATTGCAATAAACATCAACAGTCAAATTCTACAAAAATCAGAGTTAGTTGTAATTACATCAGTGGGAATTTTTTATATCTAATGATGAAATCCATCTGTTTCTCCATCTACCAGTGGATTAATTCAACACCACAAAAGTTATTCAGAAAGTTTTAGGAATAAAATATGGAAATTAAGTTCAGATCATCGGATCTTTGTAAAATAGTTTTAGTTATTCAATATTTCAGTTACTAGTAGTTCCTTGTACCCAAAAATTACAAATTAATAAAAAAAAAGTTAGATAATTTTTATATATAGTATATATTTAATTCCAAAACAAATAATGTAATTGATTCATTAGCTCAACATTTTATACTTAATTATATAAAAATGACCAAAAAAACTATTCCTAGGATGAAATCATACTTAATTTCAAAAATATTAAACATATATTTCTAAATTTAATTTAATATTTTCAATTGATTAATTTTACTCCATAAATACATTTTTGGTTTATTTAATGTTTTCATATATTTTTAAGTAATACTTATACAACAATGAATTTATAAAATTTATTGTTTTTTTAAAAACTGTATTATTCTATATTCACCTCAAAATTAACCATTCCAGAAAAATATTAAAAATTTATTCTAATCCAATATTTTCATGATTAATAAAATAATTAATTTAATTTTTAAAATTAAAATCATAAAATTTAGGGACTTAAATTTAAAATGGAAGTAAATAATAAAATAAAAAATGTTCTTATAGGGAACTGATTGTTTTCAAATATTTGTTGTTTTTATTCATATTTCCTAAAAATTACTAATTAAATTATACTTAATATATTATTTATGTTAAGATAAACTAGATAAACTTTCAGACATTATATATTTAGTTTCTCTAAATAAAATAATTAGCATAAAAAATGAAATTTTTAGTGAAATACATTTTCTAGTATAAAATGAATTGATTCTTATTATATTCATAGTAAAAACAATTAGATGGCTGTTAATTTTTCTCTATTGAATATTATTATTAATTTTCATTAAAATATTTATTTAATAATTATTAATTAAAAATACATGGACTTTTAAAAAAATCATTGAAAAATATTAGTTTTATATTAAATGGTATTGACCCAAATAGATTTAAAATTAATTAAATATACCGTAATCATTTAATTTTATCAATCACATATTATAAAAAGATTGATTTTAACATTATAAATACATCATATAATAAACATATGTTACCCATAAACTATATATATAATATCTCAAAAAATATTATTTTATGTACCATTATTATATTCACATAATTCATTAATGATTATTTTGCATTGTAATATTTTATCTCAATAAAATTAATCGAGGTTTATTTTTGTTCATTGTTTTGTTTGAAACAAATGATTAAATATTGAATTTATTTATAGAAAAAAACTTTTTAAAAATATTGATGTGTTATAATATACTCCATTTGCATAATAAATTCATAACTGTCACATTTCATTCAATCTTTATTTTCTCATGTCTTATTCTTTTCCATTTGAAAACTTCTATCAATTTTCTTTTATAATATTATCACAATAACAAAATTGATTCATTCTCACCACATTAATGTGTAACTCTTTACACAACCCATAAATTTTTAATTTTATCACCAAAATAGTACCCAAAGAAATTCATCTATATTTGAATGCATCTCAGGTATAAAATATATTGACTTTTTTGATAATGGAATAAAAGTATATGAGATGAAAATTCTTCACATGAGTAAGCCTAGAGAAAAAAAATTTCTTACCCCAATATAGTGACTCATATCATTCATACCTAGTCATTACATCTTTTTAGATGATTATATAATACATAAGATAATGATCCACACCAGAATTGTATTAGTCCAGTCTCTTTGAAAAATTGGTCACATAAACAATTGGTTGATAAAAGTCATAAATTGTCTCCCACTAAGTCCTTAATAACTATTAATTGTCTTTAACATATCATAATTAACACCATTCTTCCTAACATGGGAAAATTAAACATAATAATGGGTGAGTTCATATGTTCAGTATGGTTAAACAAGGGAGATATCAATATATCATGATAATATGAGTTTAATAATATCATAATAACATTTTATAGACATATCATGCATACCATAGTTCAAAATATTGAGTCATGGAATAAATAATTAATTTTAACAATACATGAATCATATAGAAATCAATGAAAATGAGTCATGAGAGAAAAACATTAGCATAAGACATGCGTTTATGGAATACAAATAAGAATAGAAAATCATTTCTATACTAGTTAAGGATCACTACTAATACTATCATTGTGGATTGGTTTTACACCTAAAACCATTTTATTAGTAAATTATCACACCAAATACTATCATAGATGATAAATTACAATAGTGAACTTGGTTGACTTCCCATTTTAGTCGTATTTATCTCATGAATTGTCCATCTTTACCCAATGTGTTGGAGGTCCATGTAATGTTGATCGCACCCATCGTATAATGAAAATAATATATATGTGTGTAAAATATAATAAAAAATTAATCATATTATAACCCATTAAATATATGGGATTATAAATATTTCATCATAGCAGGACCTATGTAAAATAAACAGTTTTCAAAAACATTTTTTCATTTCATTATAGCATAACCCACAGAAATTGGATGGGTTTCATAAACATCTTCACATCATAAACATAAACCGTCCATAGAAATTATAATGATCGTATATTTGGATAATATCCCTAGTAAATATTAATTTAAATCAATTTTTGTTGTCCTTGATGATTTTAAATACCATTACATGATCATGATAAATTTCTTAAGAAAAACACATCTTTTACGTAGAATATAACTTTTCAAAAACTAAAAATTATAACAAATTATGAAAAAGAAATTTATTTGAAAATATAATTGGATATGTATAAATTAATCTTTAAAATATTTATATTTTATAATGGTAGTAATTTGTTTCATGTTGTATAAGTTAAAAGAAAGGATTACTTTTATGTTTTTGTAAAAAAACAAAAAGTACCACATTTAGGAAATTTAAGGAATATTCCTTTTAACCGATTTTATAAAAATTTAAAATTTGTTAAAAATAACTTTAAATAATCATAAAATAATATTAAATAATTATTGAAAATTTTTAATGAAAACATAGACATGGAAGAAAACGGATTTTCGACCAAAAAGGAATATAAAGTTAATTTTTCTTAAAAATGTTCTTTCATCCTCTTGAGTACTTAAAGAGAGGAAAATGAAATGGAAATATGTATGCTATAAAATAAAAATATTAAAATAAAATTAATTAGTTTATTGAGATATATATCTTAATATTTTATCATTATAAACTTAATTATAAACAATCTTCATAAATAATGTAATTGTAACAAAAATCTCGTATCACATTACTAATTTTTTAATCATAAAACCCACTAAATAAATAAACATATATAGATATTAATATCACATAATATTCATGATAATACTCACATAATAAATTCATGGTTATTATATACATCACAAAAAAGAAATAAATGGTGAATATGGCATGTGTCCCATGGAAATAAATGTGAGACAAAAATCATGTACCTTGGGTCTGAATTCCCTCATATGTGTTCAGACCTCCTTTACATTAAATATATAATTTTTATACATATATTATATTACTATAATAAAATAAATAATATAATTTATGACTTTATTATAACATTTTATCATCTGAATATTAACCATTCTTTCTTAAAATCACTATTCTAGGTGATAACTGAATTTTTTCATGTATGTTTTGGTATAGTAGTCTTGGTCCTTGTACATTGATCATGGTTTCTATAATGGACCATACATTATATACATATATATCACATTAATATTTATGAATATTCATCAAAAAAAGTTAACACATCCACAATATAATCATATAGGTATATTGTATCTATAAAGTGGGAGCCATAAACAACTCGTTCATAAGACTTCCTAATTGTCTCCCACTTATTTTGTTCTAACTTGACCAATTTTTTACACATCTAACTTAATACCCATATTCGTGATTTTTGGAAAAGAATAATATGAAAGATTGATATCATATTCTCAATAAGGATAAATAATGGGGATATCAATAATATGATAATTATCATTCATAAGAATATAACATTTGAAAATCTTATCCTTTATTGGAAAGATCATGATATCATTCCATTGGATAAATCATGAAATTCATAAGCATCAGTAATTTTAATCCAAAATTCATAAAATAAAACATGATTTTTTTGAGTCATACACATATGTATAGAAAATAATTTCATATTACTGAAAGCTCAATGCCAAGACCATCATAGTGGACAAATTCCATTACTGAACCAAGTCCACTCCTCCTTCTATCCTTGTATAACTGAACTGAGATCATTACCTATTCTAGACATGTTTATATCATGAGATATAAATATTTACCTGATGAATTGGATAAAGATATAGGTCCCACCCATATTATTATTAAATCATTATTACATGTTCTACAAAAAACATATATCATTCATCACAACAGAAATAATAAAATGGGTTTTTTAATCATCATTCCAACATAAAATAATACATGTAAAAAATGTATTTTATAAATATAATTCTATTATAAAAACATTAATATAATAGTAAAATTAATGATATTATACTTGAAACATAGCCCTATTAAAGAATTCCATCTTAGTGGGAAAATAATTTTGATATAACTTGATGAAAATATCATTTCTCCTTAAAAAAATTTCCATTTATCCAAATTACATACAATTTCAAAAGAAAATAATTTATTTAAATTTAACATGGAATAATTTTGAGGAAACTTCATGGAAATAATGTGTTATAAAGTCAGAAAAATCCATTATTTGTATTTATTTTAAAAAACATTCTCTTCATACATTTATTGGAAAAGTTGAAAAGTACCTCATATCAAATAATGATAAAATATTCCTTTTATAATATTTAATAAGAAATAAAAAATGAGAAAAATTGGACATAAAAAGTTTTAGAATAATAGAAATAATATTAAATTTTGAGTAAACATGGACATGGATGAAAAATACACCCCAATAAATACTTACGTATAAACAATCTTCGATAATAATGAGATTGCTAAATCATCCCTTAGCTTTTAGGCCTGATTTCCTTTATATGTACATAAACCTCCTGTATTATGATTTAAATAATCTAATTGACTTATTTCAGAATCATATTTGTTTTTATGATATCATATATGATCTAGTTGTCATGTTTTTTAATAACATTTCATTATTACTTGTTATTCGGTTATTAACTACTTTATTTTCTTATGCATGTTTTGTCCAATAAGTTCTGGTTCTCCTTCATAGGTCATATTTATATAATTAAAAAATTATATTAAAATTATATCTACCATATTTATTAATTCTTTACATTTACATAATCATTCTTTAATGAAGATCATGTTTAATGAATCACATCGCATCATGGAGACTGTAGGTCGTACGTACGCTCAAGTGCTAATATCATTCCTATAATTGTTGAATGGTATTGAAGTGAATGGTATATAATATTTAATAATAAATATCATGTTTTAATAATCATATATATGCATTATTTCCATCATTATACTCATCCATGTAAGGAGTTGTTGAACAACATATTACACCACAATATATGGATGGAAAGTATTACGTACGCACAAGTGGTGATTTCATTTTTCATAGGATGAATAGAAAGTAAAATATTATTCTTAAATTATCAAAAAAAATTATATAACTGATACTGTATAATCAAACAGATCGTGAATAGGAACTATAAAAAGAAAGATGTTTGAAAGAATCAGCAAAGGAGATTACCTCTTCTTCAACATGCTTCCTATAAACCTCATCTCAGAGCACTGGAGATGATCTTTGAAGATGAAAAGAACCTATATAATATTACTATGGATGTTGAGAAGGTAAATGGTAGGGAATTTTTGAGCTTTAAGTCTCAAATTGAAGTAAAGAGATGAGAAAGGAGGCACCCTTTTATAATTGAGGTGAGGGTAACTTTTGAGATCTTAAAAAATATATATTTAAAAAAACCCCAAAAACATAAAAATGTCTCAATTTCTAAGATGAGATTATATAGGGTTTTAATATCATCAACCAATAGAATATAGACATGTTTTATTATCAGTTTAAACATTATCAATTTAATTAACACTTAGTTATTTTATTTATTTTTTAATTAGGGTAAAAAATATTTCAATATTATAATGGTTAAATATTTACTTATTAGATGTCAATTAGACCATAATTTAAAAAATTATAACATATTAGACCATATGATAATTATTATATTTAAAAAAATGTTTTATGTTTTTAAAATAATATAATAACACATGATTTTTATAAATAATCAATAGGGTTAATTTTAACACTGTTCTATTCATTAGATTTTAAAAATATTAAGATAATAAGTTAGATTGGAAAGAACTATTTTATTATATTCTTAATAGGTCAAGGTCATATAGAAAATTAATTATATATATTAATTATCCCAAATTATATTTATTTTAATATTTTGAATAACATTTATTAGTTACCACTTTTAATAAAATAATTATTACATAAATTTTGTGTTATTATTATAGTATAAATTTTTTTTTAATAAAAATTAAAAATAAATTACTATGATTAAGATAAAAATAAAATATTTCAGAATATATTTTTTTGTTGGATTTATATTCAGTAAAATATGTCAGTTAAAATGTAATACATTTTAAATTATTAATGTGACAACATTAACATCACATTATATAAAATAATATAAGTGTCACAATCTCTTTTATCAGGATCCAAATGGTCACTAACGCAAACCATGGGTGGTTATGGTCAAGATATAGTAGAAAAATAATATTTTTTCAAGTTTTTTGGGTTTTTATGGTTTGTATTACATTAATAGAAACTTTTTTATTGTTTTCCCATCAATTAATTAATTATTACATCATAAAAGTATATGTCAATAATGTAATTAATTATTTCCTAAAAATTAAAAATAAATTAAATAGAAAAAAAAAACATTTCTGATATCAAATGAGTATTTACAATTGAATTTACCTTCTATATAAAATTATTTACAAATTATTTAGTTTTTAAAATTTGTGTGAGGTATATTTAATATTTCATTAAATAAAATAAATTAAATGTTCTAATCTCATCCAAGTGCCTTCTAAAGGACACCATTTCTACCCAAGGATGATTTGGGTTGAAACGCACTCATCAAAGGATATTAATAAAATCATCACAGTAACTTTATAATAGTATTCTTACCCTCAATTACAAGATTTAACCTTTTACTGTATTAAAAAATTACTGAAGTTACTATTCATAATGCCCAAAAATAAAATAAATATATTTACATAAATTGGAAATACTGATTAAAAATATGGATTCCATTTTTAAAAATTCAAATCATATATTTTTCAGTAATTAATTTTAAATTAATCCTATTGTAGAAAAAGGAGAACGACTTTTAGAAGTTAAAACGTTACAAAATATTGAATTGTTTTTGCATCAAAATAAAATGTATAATTAATTATAATGAAATAAATCATATAAAATCATAAAAAATAGTCTATTTATAAATTAAAACAATTAGATATAATAATTTAACCATATAAATTATTTCGTTAATAAAAGTTGTTTTCAATTAAAATTTAGTGTATTTTTACAATCCATCAAAATTGGAATGTTATCAGAAAAATATTAAAAAATTATCTAAATTAAATTTTTATATCCCTCTTATAAATAACACGTTTATATGGTCATATAAAAATTATTAATGTGTCAAAATAATTATTTAAAAGGGTTTCTCCAATAAAAGTCAGAAAATTGCCCTTTTAAAAAATATATTTTTTATACATCAAATAGGGTTTATTCATACCCTATGACAAAAATATCTATTGTATGAATATAAAAAATAGTTTATTAAGTATATAAAACATATATTTTTTTAATTTCATTTACTAGTAGTAAGTCACCCAATTTTTAAATAAATAAATATATATATATATATAATTTATTTGTATTTTTTATAAATAATTGGTAGAAAATGACTTCACCGTATTTTTTCATAAGTTAGTTATACTTATTTCTTCTAAAGAACTGGATAGGTTAGAATTTTCATTTTATACTAAATGAATCTCATGTTTTGTTTAGACTCACAATTTTTTGTAATGAAAGCTATTGAATAATTGAAATTATTTTGAGAAAATAATTCATAAAAACATCCTGGTGTTACATTTTTCCCCCTTTAACTGAAAACTTTTATCAAAATTCATCACTTTGATATAAAAATATGAGGATATATCTCCCTCATCATATATTCAAGTTACCATGTAGCTTCCTCAAATTGGGTTTTTATGCCATAAAACTTTATCCAAGAAAATGGCCTTCTTTCGTAAAAAATTTTCACTGCGATCTAGAATTTCTATCGGTTGTTATTCATAAAATAGTTCTTTCTCCAGAGGTATGAATTCTGATTTTAGTACATGTGAATGATCATTTAGGTACTTTATTAATAGAGATACGTGGAAGACATCATGAACTTGAGAGAGATTCGGTGGAAGATACAATTGTTAAGATACCTTCCCATCATGATTCAGAATTTCAAAAGGACTGATATAATTAGGGCTTAGCATTCCCTTATTTCCAAATAACATTACTCTATTCCTGGGTGATATTCATAGAAACACCTTCACACCCACTTCAAACAATAGGTGTTTTATTTGGTTTTTAACAAACATTCTTTTGATTATGATCTGCTCTTCTGTGTGGTTGAATAGTTATAACCTATTATTGACTTTCATAATCAAGTTCAGGTCCTAATAGCGTTTTTCCCAAACATCACCCCAGAACATTGGAGTTATATACTTCCTTCCACATAGGTACTCATAAGGATCCATTTGAATATTGTATTGAAATCTATTTTTGTAATAAAACTCCACAACAGAAGGATTCTTATCCCAATAACCTTTGAAATCCCTAGAAAAACCTCTAAACATGAATTCTAGTGTTTGAATTTTCCTCTAAGACAAACTATCCAACTCAGGATGAAAATTAGTGCTGAAATATTACTCTATATCCAGAACCTACTAATGATTTTTTGAGAACATCGAGGTAAACCTTGGATCCCGATCAGATATAATGTAACTCGGTACTCCATGAAATCTTACCACATCCTTTACATGTATCCCATAAATAACACCAAGATAGAAATCCTCTCTAATAGATAATAAGTGTTCCATCTTCATAAGGTGACTATCTTTAACCCATAGAGCATTATGGCCTTTAGATTTTTTGGGAAATCCAATGGAAAATTCCATAGTGATGTTATCCCATTTTCATTCTTGTATGGGTAATGGTTGTAACATCCCCTTATACTTCTGTCTCTCAACCATAACGTGCTATGAAACCAAGAACCAGGAGACAAATTCGACACCATATGTTTTCGTGCCATCCCATCATAAATACTCTTTAGGTACCCATATATTTTTGTGCTTCTAGTATGAATAGTGAATGAATAACTATGAACCTCATCAAATAGCTTCTTCTTTAATTCTGGTATGAGAGGAATACAAACCCAGTTTCTGGACTATACTATTCCATCACAATCAAGGATGAATTCAGGAACATTTCTCACTATATTTTGTAGCTCTACATATTCCTACTGCACCTCCTCAATATTCAATTGTATATTTGGTGAAAATTCCCTTGAGAAAGGTAATATTTCTATCCTTCCTTAAATAAATCAAGATCTATCCTTCAAAAATCAAAATATATTGGATCTTTTTGTATCCTCATCATTGATAGGCTAGTATGGTCCTTTATACTCAAAGCATCTTCCACCCTTTTGTGTTCCCATGGTGCTAATGTATTGAGCAGTCGTTATCTTCAATCAACTCTAACCAACTTCTTTGGCACATATTCTGATCATTTTGTGAGAAAAATACTTTAAACATATACGATCACTATAAATATCACACCTTTCACCATAATGATAATTCCTCCATATATTAAATTCAAATTTTACAATAGCTAAATCCAAAGCGTGAGTTGGGAAATTTTGAACATGTATTTTCAATTTTCATAAGGCATAAGATATCACTATATCATTTTTTATGATAACACATCCCAAACCCTTTTTGGATGCATCATTATAGATCACAGAGCTATCTCTACAACAAGGTAGTGTGAGAACTGGTGAACTGGCTAGCCTTATTTTGATATCCTTGAAATTATCATTTCATTCCTCTATCCACAGGAACTTAACTCCTTTCCGAGTGAACTTTGTGAGTGGGTTAGATAATCATGAAAAATAATTCACAAACCGTTGATAATATCCATCCAAACCAAGAAAACATTAGATCTTTGTTACTATTGTTAGTCTCATCCCACATTGAATAAATTTTGTTTTTTATTGATCCATAGATATCCCCTTGTTTGATATTATGTGACAAAAAATGAAACTAATGAAGAAAAAAATCACAATTTTTAAATTTTTCATAAATATAATCCTTTACCAAGGACTTTAGTAGAATTATATAGTGATATTAATGTTCTTCCTTGATCTTTAAATGGAGAAGAATATTGTATACAATTACTACCAAAAACTATTCATGATAGTCTATAAAGATTCTATTCATTAGATTCATGATGATAACAGGGGAATTAGTAAAACCAAAATGAATCACTTTAAATTTATATTTTCCATACCCTTTACGGAATGTTGTATTTTGTATAACCTTTTTATTGACCCTTCCTTGATGATATCTTGAATAAAGTTAAATCATGGAAAATTATTGATCTTCACATAGATGGTTTAATAAGTCATCAATACGGGGATGTGGATATTTTTTCATGATAGTGATCTTGTTAAGTTCCCAATAATTGATGTAGAGTCTCATTGATACATATTTCTTCTTAACAAATAGAAAATGTTCACCCCATGGTGACACACTATGGAATATGAATCTCTTGTCAATATTCCCTTTGAGATTCTTCATAAATTTTTTGTATCTAAATTTGGGACATTATATAAGGTGTCTTTGAAATAGGAAAAGCACCCGATATGATTTATATGGAAAACTTGACCTCAACATTCAGTGGAAGACCAGAAACTTATTCCATAAAGACATCGTCAAACTCCTATAAAATGTGTGTATTATTAATTTTTAGTTTCTCCCCCCTTCACTTGAGATAGATAACCTTCATTTATAGGAATGAAGACCCATAAGATGTAAAAAAAATTCACTGGAAGGTAATACCCATCCTTGAATCAACAGATGATCATAGATTGACTTGGATTATGAAATGTGGCTCCCCTTCCCGGGAAATTGATATGAGAAACATATAGAGAAAGTAGATACATGCCAATAATCACATAAAATTACACAATATGAAGGATTATAATATTTTTAGGAATCACTTTCCCCCAAACTTCAACTATATAAGAGTTATAAACTTTTGATGTGGCTATTTTTCCATTACGAGTTATCATAGCTAACACAACATTTAATTGTTCAGGTAATACGGTGATAACCTTATAAAATTATTCAGAATTAAATGATTCAGTGGATCCAGAATCAAATAAAACATTTTATACTTTATAGTGGATGGTAAGTGTACATTTCACCACTTCACTATCATAATCCAGATCATCTATAGTGATCATATGTGACTTCCCTTTGACATGGGATTAAGAGTTTTTTGACATCGATCATCATCAATAACCCTCTGATTAGGGAATTTATTGGAATAATTCTCTATTTCCTTGCACCCTAACATTGAAGTGTATGATGTGGGTTCTATGTAGCCTTTTCTCTATTGGAATCATTAGATATCTTTTCCCCCATCAATTCGGCATTCAACTGCCTGATGACCATCTTTTCCACACTTAAAAACATCTACTAGTCCCTTTAAGTCAATTTTCTACATGTTTCCTTCCACACATTGAGCATAAGGAAAACTCATATTATTTTTAGTGAGGTCTTTATATTATCCATTGAATTCCATTTCTCTCTTCTTATCAAACCCATTGGACTGATGGGTTACATGAATATACATATCAACCTTGAGAGCACATCAAACGATTTCCTTGTATCTATTAAAGTACATTATGGCCAACTCCCTTAAAAGACTAGGTTTTAAGCCACAAAATAATTGATAAATTAACTGACAGGTTGGATAATAATTCCATAAGCATACCTTGCCAGTTTTGCAAAATATTCTTTGTAGGAACCAATGAATATATCTCCCTTTTTCTTAAGTTAAAATAACCCCTTCTCCATATTAGATCAAGGAATACAAGGAATGTACTTATTAAAAAATATATTCTTGAAATTTCCTATTCCATAGATTCAATTTCATCTCTTGGCCTCGTATTCTTGATAAGATCGCACCGTTGATCATGTCCACCTTTTAACCGATACATTTCTAAGATAACATTATCATGTTCTGAACATTAGAGAACAAAAAATATCATTTCAGTGGTATTTATCTATTGTTCAACCACAAATGGATCAGAAGACCCACTGAAATATGGTGGAAACTTCCTTGTGATGAACTCAATCCAATTTTTTCCCACCTTTTCTCGTTTGGAATTCCTACATGATTTATAGCTTTAAAAAGTTTTATGAGTATACCTATAATATTTTCCATTCTAGTCCCCATATAAGTTGGTTTCTCAGGAGTACAATCATTTTATTAACCAACACATTTAGCAATAATGTGGTTCCATTGGGTTCTAGCCATTGACTAAAACCAAGAAGCATAGTGTGAGCAAAACTAAGAATAATTTGAAATCCACATAATCAAGAATAAAATTTCAATATAGAACACTTTATGTTTTATCATATGTTATTCATGATAATTTATAAAACACTAGGACTGGAACCTATACTTCGACATATCTATTCGGGTCTTACTAACATTTTCTCATCCTAGTTTCTAAAGGTAATATATACCTTTCCTCTGATACCAACTATTATGACCCATTCATTACATACATTAATAGTACTTCAAAGTTGAAAAATATATTTTACAAAATATAACAAATCCAAGACATGATGGTATAGGTATAGTGTCTTTGTAAAATGTGAGACATAAATAGATAGTTCGTAAGATATATTCACTGTCTCCCACTTATTTCATCATAACTAGACCCATTTTTGACATATCATACATAATAACATTTTTCATGAAATTAATAAAATAAACAAATAAAAGGGTGATCTTAGATGCTCGGGAAGGGTAAACAGAGGATATATCGATCATAACATAATAACAAGACATATGAATATATCATTTGATAATCTTATTATTCATATGAAAGATCAGGATATCATGCCATTGGATAAATCATGAATGTTCTTAAGAATCAATGAACATAATCAAAAGATTCTTAACATATGATATGATTTTTTTTCATACACATAAGCATATAAAATTATTTCATATTAGTCAAGGATCATTTCCAAGACCATCATAGCAGACAAAGTCCATTACTAAAAGAGTTCACTCTTCATTAATGCCCTGTATTACTGAACCAATATCATTTCCCATTCCAGTATTGTTTATCTCATGAGATATAAATCATTACCCAATGCATTATATGGAGATATAGGTCTCACACATCTCAAAATTAAATCATTCTCACATGTTCCACAATAACATTAATCATTCATCATAACCCAAGGAATAAAATGGTTTTATTTCAACATTATTTTACCATAACATAATCCATATAAAACCAATGGATTTCATAAATATAATCCCATCATAATCAAAAAAATATCATATGATAAATAAGGATATTATAATTGAAACATAACTCTATTAATGAATTCCATATTAGATGGTAAATAATTTTGATGTAACACTCCAAATTAATTCATGAGAAATATATCATTTCTTCTTCAAAAAGGTTTTCTTTTCAAAAAATGTCACACAATTTGAAATAAAAATTATTTATTTGAAAATAAAATTTAAATAATTTATAGGAATATTCATGTAAATAAGGCATTATAAAGACATAAAAATCCATTCAGGTCGTATAATTTGTTAATAAGATTGTAAAATTATCCCTTACCTTTTAGGTCCAATTTTGTTTTGTATCTAATGAAACAACCTGTATAAGGATTTAAATAATTTCATTTAATTATTTCCGAATAATATTCAATTTTATGATATCTTATATGATCATATTATCATCAATTTTTTAATAATAATTCATTATTACTTGTTATTCAGGTATTAAATACTTTATTCTCTTATGCATGTTTTGTCGAGTAAGTTCCTATTATTATTCATAGGTCATAATTATATCATTAAAAAACTATATTAACATTAAATATATCATATTTATTCATTATATACTTTTAGATAATCATTATTTAATTAATATCATGGAGAATGAATCATATCACATTGTGGAGATAGTAGGTAATACGTACGAACGAGTGGCGATATCATTCCCATAATTGTTTAATTATATTGAAGTTAATGATGTATAATATTTCAGAATAAATACCATGTTATAAGAATAATATATAGTTATTATTTATATCATTATACCCATCAATGTTAGGTGGTGGTGAAAATTAGATTTCACCACGACGTGGAGATGGTAAGTTGTACGTACGCAAATGTGGTGATTTTGTTTTCCATAAGATGGATTGAAAGTGGAATATTGTTATCCAATAATCATAATAACATCATATTATATATGTGATACTACTGTTATTAAATTATAATGAAAAATCTCATGAAGTGTAAGAAGAAGAAGAAATAAGTTTGAAAGAATTGGTAAAAAAGATTACCTCATCTTCGATGTGCTTCCTTTAAATCTGCACTTAGAGCACTAGAGTTCATCTTTGAATAAGACCAGAATCTCTAGAATGAATCTAGATTCGTTTATCAGGTACAATTTCAGGTTAAGGCTGATATTGAAGGATAAAAGTGAATTTAATATGTGAGTAAGGAGGTTCCCTTTTATAATTGAGGGGAGATGCACTTTTGGGATCTCTTAAAATTTTAATTTATAATAAAATCTAAACCCATTCAAAAACCTCAAAATGTACCAATTTATAATATGAGATGACATAAGGTTTTAATTTCATCAAAAACTTGATTTCAGACAAGTTTTTCTATAAATTTAATCCTTTCCTTTTTAATTAACACATAGTTATTCTATTTAATTTTTAACTAGGGTAACAAATATTTCATTATTAAAAGGGTTTAAAACCTACCTATTTTATGTCAATTAAATCTTAAATAAATAAATTAAAACATTTTAGACCATATAACTATTATTATATTTTTAGAAAATGTTTTATGATTTTTAAATAACTTAATGATACATTATTTTGATAAATAGTCAATACTGTAAATTTTGACACTATTTAGTTCATTGATTTTAAAAAATATTAATATAACATGTTAACTTCTAAAAAACAATTTTATAATATACCTAAGTGGTCAAGGTAATATATAAAATTCATTATATATATTCATAATCAAATATTATATTTATTTTAATGTTGTTAATAACATTTATTAGTAATCATTATTAATAGAATAATTACTACATCAATTTTGTGTAATTATTTAATATAAATATTTGATGAATAAAATTTAAAAATAAAATATTATTATGAATCTAAACCAACTATATTTCCGAAAAATATATTTAGTGGAATTTATGTTTTTGAAAATCCAACATTTAAAATGTTATACTTATTATATTATGAATGTGAAAACTTTAACATCACTTTAAATAAAATAATATTAGTATCACAATCCCTTCTATTAGGCTCTAAATTGTCACTAACTCGACCAATGGGTGTTTATGGTCGAGATATACTAGATGAATAAGATTTTTTAATGTATTTGGGTATTTTTATGGTTTTTAGGATTTTAATTAAATTTTTTTAATTTATTTCCGATCAATTAATTAATTTTTCATCATCAAGGAATAAGTCTTTTATGTAATTATCCATTTCCTGAAAATTACAAATAAATTAACTTGATAAATATAAAAATATATTTCAAATGATTATTTATAATCATATTTATCTTCTGTATAACATTTTATAAAAATGACTTAGTTATTAAAATTTGTGGGAGACATATATAATTTTTCATCAAATAGAATAAATTAAATGTTCTGATCTCATCCATGTGGCTTGTAAAGGACACTATTTCGATAAAATGACGATTTAGGTTGAATCAAACTCATAAAACTTTATTAATATAATTGTTAGGGTAACTTTATAATAGTATTCATACCATTAATTTCCCAATTTACAAATTTACTATATTAATAAAATTACCAAAGTTATTATTCATAATGTGTAAAAATAAAAGCAATATATTTAAATATTTTAGAAGTACTAATTAAAAAATGTAATCCATTTCTAAAAATTAAAAACATAGAAGTTGTAGTAAATAATTTAAAATCAATCCTATTTTCGGAAAGAGAGAACAAGTTTTAAAAGCAAAAACATTGCAAAATATTGAAATGTTTTTAAATCTAATTTTAATGTAAAGAAAATTTAATGACATAAATTATATTTAATGATAAAAATATATTATATTTATAATTTAAAACCATTCAATGTTATAATTTAACCACATAAATTATTTTTATGAAAAAAGTTGTTTTCAATTAATGTGTTGTAAATTATCACTATTCATCATAATTTTAAAGTTATCAAAAAAATATTAAAAATTAATCAACATAAAATTTTTATATCCCGCTTCCAAATAACATGTTTATTTTGTCATATAAGAAGTATTAATGTGTCAAAATATTAGTTTAAAATGTGTTATCCATTAAAAGGTGAAAATTACCCTTTTGAAAATTATAGGTCTTTATATGTCAAATAGAGTTTATTCATACCCAATGACAAAAATATATATTGGATGGAAATAAAAAATATTTTATAAATTATATATCATATATATTTTATTAATTTCATTTAATAAAATTAATTCACTCATTTTTTTAAAAATACAAATATATAATTTATTTATATTTTCCATAAATAATTTACCGCAAATGACTCACCTTATATTTTCATAAGTTAGTTATATTTATTCAGGATAACCTAACGAAAAGGTTAAAATGGTAATTTTACACTAGGGGAATTTAACGGTTCATTTAAACTTAGGATTGTGTGAAATGAAAGCTATTGAAAAATTAAAATGATTTAGAAAAAATATTACAAAAAAGCATCCTGGTGTTACAATTTCATCATATCAGAAAATTTAATCACGATATAACATTCATATATATTCATTATGAACATATTGATATTAATCCATAAAATTATATAATGAAAAATGAATTACATCGTACATGGATATGATAGGTTGTATGTATGCACAAGAATTATTTTTATATTTCTACATATAAAATAAAATAAAAGTAAATATTATTTAATATTTACAGAATAATTATTGTATCATCTATATCATATATATTCATTATATATATCCTTATTACCATCCATATAAATTGTAAATGAAAAACAAATCACATCCCTTTATGAAGGCAGCAATCCACATGTACATGCAAGTGACGTTATCATTTTCAAACAAATAGGAAGATAATAAGTTAGACGTAATATTATAATTCAAGGGGTTTAATTTTTTTAGAATTATCATATATTAGCATTAAATTAATTATAAAAATGGTTTATATCTCTACGTGGAGATTGTAATCTGTAAGTATACAGAAGTGATACTTTCACTTCATATTTGATGGGAAATATAGTGTATAATTGTGATTTAATTAGAAAAATAAAATTTCATTTTATTTACGATATAGAATTAAATATTTTATGTTAAAAAACATATATTTATAGAATATAAAAGAAAAATTAAAAAGTTTATTGGGTAATACTGTATCCATTTCTTTGAAAGAACTCCTTTAGATATCCTTTTAAGGACCCTAGAGTTAGTATTTCTAGAATAATAGAACCTCTTTAATTTGGATGTGGAAGAAAACGAGAGGTTTTTTTATGGTATATGTAAGATATAATACTCAAACTGGGTTAATGAAAAGAGAGAGGTTCCCTTTTATAAGGGAGGGAGGGGACACACTTGAAATTTCATAAAATATTAAAATATATTTCATACATTCTCTATAAATTTTCTTACAAATAGAGATGAATTTGATGATAAAGTGGATTGGGTAAACATAAAATCATCTAATTAAATTTATATAAGTATTTTTTTATCATTTTAAAACATATATTTTTAATAAATCCCAAAATTATTTATTTTTTACCGTAACCATGGTAACCACTATTTTAAACATAATGGATTTATCAATGTCATCCCAAATTGAAAACTTATTCATAAATAGAATGTGGATTATGATTTAAAACATATTAAATTAACGTGTCAAAAAAAATACTTTTTATGAATTTCAAATCATTAATAAAAAATTATATATTATAAAGTATCATTAATATCAATATTTAAAATACTCATGTAATTTGAGTTAATAGACCTAAAGAAAATAACATTTATAAGAATTAAATCCTTGTACACATCACTAATATGTTATATTTATATAAAAATAGTGTAACACTATAACCTACTCAAATTATATTACATTTAAGGTTTTTAATATCTATTAATTTATTTTTCTATTAATTGAATAATTATTGTATTAGAATTTCCAAAGAATTATTGGTAATTATTTAATCAAAAATAATTATCAATAAATTAACATCATGAAGATAATTTCATTATTCAAAAAAAAAATTTATTTTAATTTATAACTTTATTTTATCTCTATGTGGACACATAATAGATATTTAAAATTAATAGAATGAAAATATGTATTTTTTGTTTTCATTAAATATTATGTATGTTATTTTCATCAACAAGTGTTTATTAAACAAAATCCAGAATAAGTTGATAAGGGTCTAATTATATTCATCCAATGAGATTTATGTTAAACATGTATGGCCTTATCACTTACTTTTTACTAAGATTAACATGATTTACCCTTTACTGAGGCGATAAATTTTATCACAGATACTATTCATAATACCTAAAAATAAAAGGTACATATTTACCAAATTTTAACCACCTAATTCCAATAATTGAATCCATTTTTCCAAATTTAATTTCTTTAATTGGAATAAGTTGATTTTTAAATATATGTGAGAAAAACTCAATGAAACCCTATTTTAGAAAAATAATGTTTTATATCTAAGACTAGACATATTCATATATCATGAATAGTAAAATATTAGATAGATGTTAAAACATTTGAATTAATATATAATATTTTTATATATATCATTTAAATAACTCACCAATATTGATTAATTTAATTTTTTAAGATAAAATTGTGTGCAATGCATGAAAAAACTTTTTTTGAAAGCATGTCTTTGACTTTCAAATTATATTTTTATTTCTAATCAATTGATAACAATATATTTTGGTTTACACGTTTGTAAACTATACAATTTTTACAAGTAATTAATTCCTATTCAAACCCACCAATATAATTCCTAGTTTATAATAGTATATTATATTTTTATTCATTTAGACACAAGTTTTCATGTAATGTAAGCTATCGAAGAAAACAAATTATTTAAAAATAAATATTTCCTAGATTATCAGGTTGTTAACTTATACCCCCTTAAAATGAATTTATCCTTAAAAATTCTTCAGTTAGAAACAAAAAAAATGATTATATTTCTATTTCATAACATCCTTAGGTTTAGATGTAGCTTCTTCAAATTTTGGATTCCTCTAGAGGACTTTCCCTAGGTAAGTATTCTTGTTCCGAAGAACTTTATCTTTATGATCCTATATTTCTATGATTTTTTCCTAAAAGGAAATAACACACTCTTTCAAAACCCCCTCCATACAAAGATCCCCCTCCTAGGATGGAACTGAAGGATGCGATATAATTTCCCCTATGTCCCACCTCAAGTAGTCCATGGGGTGGTGACCAACACCAATGGTATACAAATCTCACAAAATGGGAGGCCTTGACCTTTTTAAAGATGTAATATCATGTGACAAGATTGATCAACAAAAAAACTCTAAGATATATATATATATATAGAAATCCAAAATACATCCCACATGCAATTTTAGAAAAAATGTTAAAAATAAAATGGAAACTCTAAAGTATATTCCAAAATAAATATAAGAAACGACACAGAAACAATCCCAAAGTCCTAGAAAAAAAGGTCTATCTTGGTCCATGTAATCCTCTTGAAAACATGAAATAAGTTATATATCCATAGTGTGATAATAAAAGTATACACAATAGGAAAACTGAGGTCTCTCATTTACATGTGAAGGAAGTGCACTGATTTCCATATGAGAAAACAACAGAACTAAACAGAACCTAAGTAGGTATACAAACCACCCAAACCTAACTAAGGAACAATCACCAAATAAATCAACTCAAGTTAAGTATTATTATTCACATTGATAATAGGGTATCTTTCACCACTTTCACACTAATTATCCACTATGAGACCATGATAGAAAATGCCCTAACGCTCCCACCTCTTCTGAATAAACCACATCACAACCCACCCACACACACCTAGGCCTCAAAACCACTTCTAATCCCATCACCAAGGCCATGAGTCACATCAAAGCTCACCCACAAACACCTAGTCCTCATAACACATCTCATCCAGCCCGCAACCACATGGTCCAAAAACCACGTCATATCCTGAAAACACATGGGAAATCACAACACATATCATTTGAAAGAAACCTGGGAGAACAAAACACGTCTCATCCTAAAGAAACTTGGGAAAATATAACATTCCCACACACACACCTAGGACCCATAAACCAAAATAGGTGCAAAAAATCTTGGGTGACCACCACCTGAAAGAAAGAGTAGGGAAGAGAAGGTGGTCAGTCATCCATACTCCCAATAGGATGTTTAGGAAAGACACTGTCCATCATGACGATGGGGGTGTTTCAACACATAGTGATCAACTAGGGCGGGGTGAATATTGAAATCAAAATGTATAATACATCTATATTTATATATAAAACCAAACACTCATACCCAACCTATTATTTCTCATACATACCACAAGCTCACAATACTTCCTTTGTTGTTTCTTCTAAATGCACAACCACACCCCTGGCCACAAAATCAAATCATTCCCCTAACAAATCCATTCAACCAAATATCATTCTTTATTAAAAAATTAATTTCTTCATTACATAACTTCCTGGAAAACTACTAGGTACAGTACACAACAATCCACACATAAAAGTCACACAGAAGAAGAAGAACCATGGTTAATTAACCAACATAAAATTCTTCTCTATTTAATGCTCATGCCAACCACTACCATCATCATTCTTCAAATTCATCCGATCCAATCCATAATATAAATAAGGAAAACGCCCAACTCATAGCCACACCCATCAAAAAATCACCACAGAACCTGATCATCACCCTGATGTACAAAACATCCCATATGTTCCACAATCAATCAACCTCTCAACCTGAGATTCCATTACACATTCGGAACCACCCCACATAACACAGCAATGACCACGACTCTAAAAGCAATGAATTATAAAAAATCACACACATCACACCACCACACTAAGAAAGGAAATACATATTTATAATTAACAAGTCATTCCTCTCTCAATTTCTAACTGTTAATTCAGAGTTTATCACAGAAATAGATTTATCATGTGGAGTCCATTTATTAGTCGAGTGTAGAATGTTATCAAATTTTTCATAATAGTGGTTCAATTGAAAAAAAACATGTAACCTACAATTTATTTGGTGCAAAACAAACACCCCCAATGGACATGATTTTCAGTTGGTAGTTATCCTATACAATTCATAATTTTGATCAAAATATCAATAAAATATTATGATCATATGTCACTTTTCCCAACCCCTGTTTAATGATATGATACCAATTTAATTTTTTTTATTGAATTTGGATTCAACAATAATAAAAAGGAGACATTTGTACACCCAACCTGTATGATTCCCAATTAAGTGTGTTAAAGGAAAACCTACTTGGAAGAAGAAGAGATCAACACTTACTTATTACACCGAAGAAGGGACCAAAAATGTATCAAGAAACCCCTCCAAAGAAAGAAAGATCCTTATTTCACAGCACAGTTCATGAAATCTCAGGGAGAAAAGGTTTGGGGGATCTTGTAATAGGAAAGAATAAAAATTAAGCACAAGGGCGGAAGACATATCATCCTTTGGGAAAAAATTAATCGAGGGGTGGTAAAGATATGCTTGGGATTTCCCATTAAAGGCAGATCGAGTCAAGATAACATTATTTAACTAATTATAATCCTTTGGACTCTTAGGAATTTAATAATATGATTCATATCCCTTGAAATATATTCAAAACTATTTAAATATGGTATTGAACTCATTTTATTTAAAAACATATGTAAAAATGGTGAAACTGGGAAAACTAGAAAAAAAAATTGACAAACTTTTGGAATGACTCGCCATTTAGTGGGTCACAATTTCAAGACCACAGTGATATTCACTAGGGTGAGTCACCATTCAGAGATATACTGGTGTGATTCACCGTTCGACAAGCTATTGGTGTATGTCACTGTTCGGTGAGCTACCAGTGTTAGTCACTATTGAGAGCCACCGTTGCGAATTACCATTGCAAGCTACTATTGTTAGTCCCCATCACGAGTCACTAGTCTGAACTTATAACTCTAACTCATCATTCTAACTCTCCATTCTAACTCATCATACCAAATCACCATTAAAACTAGAAAAATTGGTAAATTTTGAAAAGTGTAGAAATAAGACACCTTTTCCTCCGAGAAAAAATCAAACACTATATTTTCACAAAGTAATGGACCAGGGAGGTATGGTCCATTACATCATATAACTCTCAAACTATTCATGTCTTTCAGAATAACAATCCAATCCTTGGAAATGGAGGGTTTTGAACAACAACCACGTGAGTTACCTCTCAAGGAATTCACCACACTCGAAACACAACTGACAACTAAATACATCACAAGAAACCCCATAAAATCACAATAACCAAACTGTCTGAACATGTGAACCAGGTAATTCCATCCTCCATTTCAATATACTATCCACTATATGGGACACTGACTAGACCATAACAGTTTAATCACATCGCAATTAATGCATCTCAATTAGGAATCTGGTCTTTCCCTCCTCACATGTTTGGACATTATCACACATTGCACCACACCAATCTCAACCCAAGGGAAAACAACTCATTTCATAAAAACATGGCTCAAACATTACATTTCAAAACCACAATAGAACACGGTAAAACATTAAATAATTTCTTTTACTAGCCATGAATTTGTGTTTCATTCTCACAATTACTCTCCTCTAGGACACCCTGCCTCCACAACACACGAACCAAAGGAATGTTCTTTGCATATAGAAACTTCTCTTGATGAACTTAGAACCCTATAAACCATTCAATGTATTCCTCATCATCCTTGAAATAAAACTCTCCCCAGTCAAGTACATGGGAGTCATCATGAAGATACCGACAAATTTGAGAGATGTAGAAGACATCATGGATCTTCTCCAACTTTAGTGGCAATGCCAACCGGTATTCCACATCACCAACTCGTCCCAATACCCTGAAGGGTCCAAAACATGTGGTAGAAATAATTCTACCTATTTCAAACCTCTATTTCACATGTTGAGGGTATACATTCAAGAACACATTCTCCCCAAACTCAAACTCCAAGGGCCTCCTCCTATTGTTGTCATAAGACATCTTTCGGTTATGTGCCACTTTCATCCTTTAACAGATGAGATGAACCTTATTTTTCATTGTTTTCACTACTTCGGGACCATTAATAGTTGTTTCCTCAACCTTTCTCAAACACAATGGTAAACAACATGGTTATCTGTAAAAGGATTCAAAGGGACCCATGCCAATGGAAGATTGGTAGGTATTATTATAATAGAAATCCACCAAGTTCATATGTCACACCCAAGATCCAAAAAAGTACAAGATTAATGTCTGCAACCTATCCACCAACATCTAGATAGTCTGCTATGTCTTCCCATCTATCTAAGGGTGTAATGTAGTGATATTATGTAACTAGGTGATGAAATCATTTTGTAATCCCCTCTAGACTCATGAGGTAAATCGTGTCTCCTGATCCAAGACAATGGATCTCATAACTCCATTAAACCATACGACCCCATCCACATTCCTCTTAGATAAGGAATACAATACGCCTGACTCGGTTATTTCTAATAAGTGATCCAATTTCATCAGCCAATCCTCTAATACCCAGATAGCATTGTACCCTCCCTCAGCCATGGGTGACCCTATGATGAAATAAATCTAGATGTCATCCCACTTCTACTAGAGGAAATCCAACGGCTACAACAAACCACCAGGAACATAGTGCTTTACCTTTACCTGCTAGAAGACCAATCATCTTGCCACAAACTCTGCTACGGACCACTTCATCCTGGACACCAAAACTGCATCTCAAGCCACATTAAATCTTAAGTATTCCTAGGTGTACCGCCAAGGGTGATATATGAAACTCATAGAGGACTCCATCGTGCATCTCCATATAAATAAATAACCTTCTACATAGAATCATATGCTTCTAACCATCCTCATACCATCCCTTTAGAGCATCACCATGGACAACATGATTGTGCAACACATCTACCTTCGAGTCTCCCCACTGATATTCTCCAACTATCTGCATCAGAGAAGACTATATTTTCATTTGGAACAAATAGACTCTACCACCATCGATTCTTGCATCTAAGTGAAAGGCTTCCAACTCCTCTATTATTTTTTAATCATCTATATATTACCAAACAACTTCCTTCTATGAATTTCTACTCAAATTATCCACTACAACATTTCCATTTCTTAAGGTGTAATAGATATAAAAACCATAATCCTGACCAAAATCCATCCACCTATACTGTTTCATGTCCAGATGTCATTGGGATAAGATATACCTCAAACTATTGTGATCTGGGAAGACCATAAAGCTCTCCCTAGTGAGGTAATGTCACCACATCTTCAGTGAAAACATGACTACTTCTTGTTCCAGATCATGGGTGGCATAGATACAATCATGGGGATGTAGCTACATATACCCATAAGAGATCACTACATTTTGTAACACTAATATGAGTCCCAAACCCAGAATAGAAGCATATTAGAAGGACTACAACATCACACCATCCTCAGGAAACTGGGGTGCTAACCAATATCCCCTTCAGATCACCAAACACCAACTGAAAATTTTCACTCCACACAAAATATTGATCTTTTATACTCAAAGTTGTCAATAGGGATGATAATTGATGGAAGTTTTGTAAAAACCTCCCATAATATCTTGCAAGACCAAGAAAGTTTCGAACGTATGCCTCCATCTTGGGTGATTCTAATGAAAAAACTTCTTCAAAATTTTATGGGTCTACTACCACACCCTGATGAGACACCACGAATTCAAGGAAATTCACCTCTCATGTCTAGAACCTTCAATTGGACAACTTTCTATAGTGATGGTGTTGTTGATGAACCTGAAAGATTTTTCTGAGATTCTTGGCATGCTCCTCCTCTGACATCAAGTAGATTAGGATATAATCAATGACTACGATGAAGAATTGATCTAGGAACTGACCGAATATTGAGTTCATGAGTCCCATGTGTAAGACCGGTGCGTTCATAACACCGTAAGGTGTGAATTTGAACTCAAAGTTCCTATACCTACATCTGAATGCATCCTTCAGGATATCACCCTCTTTTACCCTAAACTGGTGATATCCTGACCACATATCAGTTTTAGAAAACCAAATTGCCCCACTTAGCTTTTCGAAAATATTTTCTTCCTTAGAAGAGGGTAACAGTTCTTAAATGTCACCCGATTCAACCTCTATTCATTGATGCACAAACTCAACCTACAATCCTCCTTATTTGAGAACAAGATTGGAGAACCCCACAGTGACACACTATGTTGGATAAAACCCTTATTCCTCAGATCATCTACCTAGATCCACAACTACTACAGCTCAGAATGTGTCATATGTTAAGTATCAATCAAAATCAAAGATTCATCGGGTATTGGTCTCTCTTGACCTAAACATCATTTCATGGGGTTATCATCATAGTCTCCACATGGAAAACATCCAAGAACTCCCTAAAAACCCTGCAGACTTCCAGCAACTTATTGTACACAAATTCCACTAATGGGTCATCCAACAATGAAAAAAGATTCTCTATATGATGAATTCCCACTTGGAAGCCTCTCTTATCAATGACAGCCACATTCTAACCATCCAAATATGAAAAAAAAACACTTCTAGAAGTACATTATAATAGCATGCATAGAATACAACTAGTTGATGTTGAGAATGACATTGTATGGAAACATATATTGGAATAAAAGATCCACATGTGACTGGCGTGGTCCTATTATTAGTATGCATCCCTAACACACATCAAATAAGTTGGTCTGACCTCCAACTGATGCACTCAACACCAAGGAAATGGGAACCATATCTAAATATATTCATAGATGATGGGCTAGAGTGGGTTCAACAAAGGAGTTTGAATCATTGGAAATAAAAAAAAGTACAATAAAGGTAACCAAAAAATCTCATCATACCTCTACCGATCTTTGGTCTTACCAGAATTTTTGCCTCCAGTGCATGGAAATGACCACACTAATCTCCTATACCCCTTTTTTGATAACCTACTCTATGACCACACCAAGGTTGAGGTCCCTGAGGAACACCCTATGGTCAGACTCCACCTGCTCTATCTCCCCTCCGTGTAGAAAAACCTACTATCCCTGATGATGAAACATCTTGATTGGAAACTACTACTGAGATTGGAACTGAACCGATCATACTACACAAACTAAGCTCCAGCAGCCACTAGGAACTGACTCTGAAGATGGTCATGGACCATATAGAATAAATAACGTAGAGCCAAATTGACTTGAAATCCATGGGAACTGTAATAACCATATGGTCGGAAAGGATTCTGTTGAGGTTGACTTTCTATCATTTGAAACCATTATGGTCATGTTGCCTAGAACCTGCCTCTAACAACCCTACCCATCAAATAAATCTATTGGATCCTTCCTCATGGTAGTCCTCCTCATGATTTCATCCTCTCAATTACCTCTACCATATTCTGGACCTCCAAATGCATTGTGAATGTAAAAGGAGTAACAACATACCATATAGAAGGGTGGAGGGCCTCCTAATGTCGTCTCACATGATACTCCAATTTTAGGATGACATCTCAGTTGAAGTGAAGAATATCCTTCAACTTGACCCCAATTTCCCACACTTACATTCTTCATGGCTGAAGGGAGAGTAACTCCTACTTCTTCTTATCCTTCATATTCAACTAAATGAAATCCACTTGGAACTCCTTTAGAAAAACAGACCACAACACATTTTCATCCTTCCTTTTCCCTAGATAAATCATCCACCTATGAAACTCAAATCCCCACATCTGATTAACCACCAAAAGAACTCAGCACTCTCTGGGGCCTAGATCAAACTGAAAGTTATCCCACGCTCCTCGAGATAGAACTCTATCTCCATGTCTGAAACACTACCCTTATACTTTCCCAAGTCCTTCCACTGGAAGGAATGTAACATTATATGTCATTGTTTATCCTCCTTCACTGGATAAACCCTCCCCGAATCAACCAGATCAGCCTTCTTAGACTCAACCGCCCAAGCAACACCTAGATGATGATCTGGTGCCATAGTTGAAAGGTAAAAAATGAATTCTTTAGCCTAAGTTGTATTAAATTTTATTTAAGATTATTTTTAATTAATTACTTTCCTTCTGTCTATAATAACCTTCTGAAAACAACCCAAATCACACTAGAACACAATTCATTATGATCAATATATCTTTCCTAGGTTTCTACCATGAAAATGGTTTATCATCACTTGGTTATTCATTAGGCACAGATTCCTTGAATTGGATCATAAGGGGCCTAAAATATTGTGTCCTGCCTGCCTTTATTGGCTGATTTCAAGTACCAAGATCACTTTAAACTATTTTCATACTAAACCATGGAATCCTCGTTGTTCCTAACTCCAAAATCCATCTAATCTCTCAATCATCACCTCTAATAGCATTATGTCCTGGCCCCTACCTCTAATGATTCCCCTCCTAAGATGGAAATTAGAAAGAGAGATAATTACCATCAAGTCCCACCACCAGTTGGCCCTGATGTGGCGAATAACACCATGTGTATACAAATATCACCAAATAGGAGGCATTTACCTTTTTAATGATAAATGATCATGGGATGAGATGGTTCATTCCAAAAAACTCAAATATTTGTGCGTGTCTGTCTAAAGAAATCCTAAAAACATACCACATTCATGTTTAAAACAATAGGGTTACAAATAAAATGAAAACTCCAATGTAAATACCAAAATAAATCTATGAAGTGACACAAAAACTATCCCAAAGTCTGATCTAGTAAGGTCCAACACAATCCACATAATCCTCCTTAAAATATGAAAGAATTTTTATATACGTAGGGTGTGTATTGAAATATACTTAGTAGGAAAACCAAGGTCTCTAATGATCATGTGAAAGAGGTATACTAATACCCCAATGAGAAAATAGAAGAACTGAATACCACCAAATAATGTATACTAACGACCCCAACCTCACCAAAGAAAACACCCCAAATAATGAAATTCAAGTAATTTAGTATAATTCATATCAATAATAGGGTACCGTGAAGCACATTCCCCCTGATTAGCTGCTATCACACCCTAACAGCAAATGTCATAGTGCTCCCAAAACTTCCAAACAAAGCACATCAAAACCCATCTGCACAGACATGGGCCTCACAACCCCACCTCGTCCCATCACAGGGGCCACAATCCACATCACATCGCAACCATGGACACCTGGGTCCCATAACACATCTCATCCCACCCACATACACCTAGGTCACATATCACCTCACATCCCAAAAACTCTAGGGAAATCACAACACATCTCATATCGAAGACACCAAGGAAAACACAAAACATATCATCCTAAATTCACTTGGGAAAATACAACTCACACACACAAACCTGGTCCCCACAATCAACAATATTCTTGAATAATATTGGGTTATCGCTTCCTATAATGAGTAGGAAAGATAGGGCGACTAGCCATTAATCCTCCAACAAGGATGTTTGGGAATGACACCCTCCCTCATAATGATGGGGGTGTTCAGAACATAGTGCTCAATGAGGGTGGGGCACATATAAAAACATAAAGTAAAATACATGTATATATAGATATAATACCAAACACTCATTCCCAACCTATGGGTTCTCAAACTAAACACCAACTCAAAATAACACCTTTGTTGCTACCTCTAAATGCACAACCACACAACCATCCGAAAACTCAGATCATTCCCCCAACCAAATTGTTTAACAAATTATCATTATGTACTAAAAAAATTATTTTGTTCATTCTATAACTACCTGGGACTCTAATATGAATTGAACACAATAATCCACATAGAAATGTCACACAGAGGAAGAAGATCCATGGTAAATTAATCCACTTCACATTCCTATAAATTTTACACCCAATCCAACCACTAACATAATCATTATTCGATGTTATCCCTCCCAATCAATCTCTCAACATATCAAACCCCCATCTCATAACCACGCCCAGAAAAAAATCACCACACAACCTGATCACATCCCTACTGTAAAACACATCCCATACCTTCCTCAATCAATCGGTCACTTAAACTGACCTTCCATTACCCCTTACTAACCGCGCCACATCACATAGCCATGCCCATAACCATACTAAAACACATGTTAGAAAAAATCCACACACCACACACATCTGCACGAACCAAGTAAATACATATTCATATTTAAAAAGGCATTCTTCACCCAATTTCCTTGTGTTAATTCAGGGGTTATCACATAAAGAATTTGATCCTTGACAATACATTTATTAGTCTAGTGTACATTGTTAACATTTTTTTTCACAACATCTGTTCAATAGAAAAAACATGTAATCCAAGATCTATTTAGTGCACACAAAAAGACCACCCAATTTCCATGATTTTTAGTGGGTAGTTCACCCGTACAATTCACAATTATAATCAAAATATCAATAAAACAGTAATAATATACGTCTCTTTACCTTCCTATGTTTATTGATTTGAAACTATTTTGATTTCATTTATTCGATTTGGATTATAAAATAATCACAAGGAGACATTTGTACACCCATCCCACATGATGCCGAATTGAGAGAGATGAATGAAAAACAACCTGGAAGATGAAGTGATCAATGCATCCTTATTGTGTCAAAGTAGGGGGCGTAGATGTAGTAAGAAAATACTATAAGGAAAATATGATCCAATATCTATAGAAAAAATCAGGAATCCATAGGGAGGAATGGTATGGGGCATCTCATACAAGGGGATAACAAGAAGGAATAGTAAGTTTGGAAGATATATAGGCCTTTAGAGAAACTAAATGTAGTGGAAATTAAGATACACATAGAATTTCTCATTAAAGGATGATCCTGTTAAGATTACACGCTTTGACAAAATAAAATTTTCCTGACACCTAGCTATTTAATGATATAATTAATAGCCCTTGAAATGGATTCAATACCACATAAATGTAGAATTAAACTAATTTTTTGTCAAAGCATAGGTAAAAGGGTGAAACTGGAAAAACTAAAAAATTTAAAAACTATTAGAATGACTCTCTATTAGGTGAGTCACCATTTAGAGGCAATGGTGTGAGTCACTAGTTTGAGTGAAAAGTTAAAATCATTTAGCGAGCTACCAGTGTGAGTCACCAACCAGTGAGATACATGTGTGATTTATCATTTAGTGAGCTACTGATGTGATTCTTTATTGTGAGTCACCATTGCACGCTACCATTTTGACTTACCATTGTGAGTCACCATCGTAAACCACCAGTCATAGATCACTGGTCCTAGTCTCCTTTCCGACTCACCATTCGGACTCACCATTTTAAAACTGGAAAAACTGGAAAAAGTTTCAATGTGTTGAAATAAGTCACCTTGACCTCCCAAAACACTTGAAACATCAAATTTTTACAAATTAATGGATGAGGTAGGTTTGGTACACTACACACTCTAATGATATAATCTAAGAGTTCATTACATATGAAGTATTAGGTATATACTTCCATAATATAGATAGAAAGAACACATCATGAAATTGAGAGATATCTGGTGGAAGTTATAAGTGATAAGATAATGTTCATAGCCGATCAAGAATCTCAATAGGTACATTATACAAAGGGATTATAGTTATATTATTTTTTTATCTCATAATATTATTCCATGTATAAAATCAAATATTAACCTTCTAATAACATCAAATTTTAGATCATTCTGACGATTTTTATCATAACTTTTTCATTTAATCAGAGATACCTTGATGTGTTTTTGAATGGATCTATAATTATCTACCATTTACTCAACTATATTAGGTACCAATAGAATTATTTCTCTAGAATTATTCCAACAGGTTGCATTTTTATAGTTATTTATATTTTGGTAATCCTAAGGAGTCATCTAAATTCTCAAGTGAAAGATATTGTCATAAGAAAATTCAATTAGAAGAAGGTGTTGATCTCAGCTACATTTTAAATTCATAAAAAAATGTCTAAACATATCCATTATGGTTTTAAATGTTCTGTTAGATTTACCATCCATATAAGGATGATATACCATACTAAAAAATACCTTTGTTTCCAAATACTACTAAATACTTCATTGGAACATTGAAGTAAACCTCAGTTCCCGATCAGATACAATTGAATTCTATACCCCATGAAACATTACCACTTCATTAATGTATGTTATAAAAAACTAATCAATATAGAAGTATTATATAATGTAAATTAATTGTGATTCCTTTTTAAGGTGATTGAAAACAACGCAAATGGAATTATTTACCTTATATGTTTTAGGGAGTCTAATGATAAAGTATATAGTGACCTTTTTTCATTTCCATTCTGCTATGGGTAATGGTTATAAAATCCCATTATAACTTTTTTCTCTCAACCTTAATAAGCTGAAATACTATTCACTGAGATATATACTCAATAATATCTCTCTTTATGTTGTCCCCTAAAAATATTAATTCAAATCTCCATGAATCTTCATAATTCCAGGGTGAATAGATAATGAGTAATTATGATCCTCATCCAATATCTCCTACATTAAATCAGGTATGGATGGAATATATATATGGTTCTCAAACCATATCATTCCATAATAGCCATGGTTAAACTCTAAATCATTTATCAACTTCTTCTTTATCTCTACATCATCCTTTGGTTCTTCTTTAGTCATCACTTGGATAAATGGGTGAACACTCATTTGATAAATAAAATATTTCTCACCTTCCATTAAGATTTCATGATAAATCCTTTTAAGATCAAGAAATATTAGTTATTTTGTGATCCTCATCATAGATAAGATTGTATGATCCTTTCAACTCAGAGCATGTTCCATCTTCCTAACATTCCCTGGGTGGAAATGTATCAAGAAGTTATACTCTTTAATAATCTCCAACCGTCTTCTCGAGCACATATTCATCTCTTTCTGGGTTAATTTATACTTAAAACATTTTTAATCTGTATATATATCACACCTATCTCAGTAAATATAAATCCTCTATATAATTAATGAAAAATTACCATATCTAAATACAAATTATAAGTTGGGTAATTTTGTTCATGAACCATCAATTGGCATGTTGCATAAGCTACCATCACATAATTCTACATGATAATTAAAATATTTTCCTTATTATATGCATCACTATATATTACAAACCCTTATCCATTTTAGGGTAATGTATGTATAGGTGCACTAGAAACCTTTTTCTTTTGTTCCTTTAAATTTTCTTCACATTCATCAGTCTAAAGGAACTTTTATCCCATTGAAGTTAACATAGTGTGTGGATTATAAAATCATAATAAATTTGACAAAAAAGTGATGATGATATCCAAATAAACTAAGAAACCTATAGATCTTAATCACAGTGGTTAGTTTGGTTCAATGTTAAATAAATTAGATCTTTTAAGGAACTAATAATATAACCCTAGGAAAAAATTGGAAGGAAAAAATAACACTTAGTAAATTTTTCATAAGGATTCTCTTTCTTCAAAGTCTTAAGAAAAATCCTCATGTGATCTCTGTTCTCTTACTTATTCTTTGAATTTATAAGAATATCATTTATAAAGACTACCACAAACTGATCAAGATAATCTCTAAATACCCAATTCATTAAATTTATGAAGATAGTGGGGATATTATTATGATAAAATTGAATCACTATAAATTCATAGTGTCTACAAATTGTACAAAACATTTTATTCAACATGTCTCCTTATTAACCCTCAATTAAAGATATCCATAATGAAACGTTATGATAAACAAGTATTGAGCTCTTTATAGTTAATCAAACAAGTTATCAATAAAGTCTAGAGGATAATTGTTCTTGATTTTGATATTTTTAAGTTACCAATAATTAATACAGATTCATATTAATCCATATTTATTCTTAGTAAAAAGAACAAGACAACCCCAAGGTGACTCACCAGGCCGAATGAATTGATTGTATTGATTCTCTTGGAGTCACTTCTTAAATTCCTACAACTCAATCTGGGCCATTATATAGGAATTCATTGAAATATGTGTAGCAAGAGGTATGAGTTCTATTGAGAAGTCAACTTCACAATTAATTGGATGACCATGAAATTATATCGAAAATTCATCAATAAACTCTTTTACAATAGGAATATTTTTTATGTTGAGTTTACCCCCAACCTTCTGAGATGAACATCCATTTTTAATAGGAATCACGACAAATATAATGGATATGATTTATATCAGAATTCCATATTTATCATCCAACCAGTATACAACCATAGGTTGGTTCAAAACATCCAACATCACTTCCCATACTCAGAAATTGATGTGGGATTTATGTAAAGAATGTCCATCCACACCCAAAATAACATCAAATTCATACAGATGGAGAATAACAAGATGTTTAGGAAAAATAGTCCCACAAACACTAACAAGAGAAGAATCATATACTTAAGATGCTATCATCATACCATTAAGTTTTTTTACAACTAATTCAATATATAATTATAATCATGGAATCTTTATACCCATAGAAAATTTTTTAAGAATAAAATAGTGGGTATAATCATAGTAAAATTATAAATTTGCCTTCCTAGAGTGGATGATAGGTGTACCTTTCAACGCAAAATTTTCAAACCCCTCATCGAAAATATTGATTGACTGAATTTTCACATTATATCATGGCTTAATAGGTTTCTAGAATCTATCATTGTCATTAATGTGAAATGGTTATCATAATTATGATACTTCTTTAATTTTAAACATTGGAGTGTGTGTGGTGATTTCTGTGGATATTTCTCTCTATACACATCGTTAATTAACTTCTTCTCATCACTTTGGCATTCAATTTCCTTATGACCATACTTTCCATTAATAAAAAAATCACTGGTTCGCATAAAACAATTTCCACCATGTTTCTTTCCACGCATTAGGCATAAATAAAATCTCATATTCTTCTCTCTATGATTTTATGAATTTCCATTGAATTCAATATTTATTTTCTTATCAAAACTATGTGATAGATAGTTACCTCAGATCTTTATTTCTACCTTGATAAAAGAAGAATCTATTTCTTCATAGACAATAGAGTCTGTTATGGATAAAACCATTTAGAAAATTTTTATTAATTTACTAAATTATCTGTTTACCATAATTTCATGTTGTACGATAATACCAAAGTTGACCTTGCAGGTCTCATACAATTTTCCTCATATATACCAATAGATTAATCATCCTTATGATTTTTCATGGTGAATTAATTCTCTATTTTTATAAAAAAAATATGAGTAAATTAATTATTTAAAAATAAAATCTTTAACAAATCAGACTCTATGGAGCCTTCTTCTTCATGTTACACTGTATTCTTTATAAGAGTCCACCATTGATCTATTTAATCTTCAAAATGATAGAAATCCAAAATGACTTTTTCATTATCTAAAAGTGGATAATTTAATAAATCATTTCAATAGTACTTATACATTTACCAGAAATTATTTGATTAGAAGAACCATTAAAATAAAGTACAAGTCCCCTCATGAAGGAATCAATATAATCATTTCCCTCATTTTTATAGTTATATGTTCATTGTAATTATTATTTGGGAATATTATGATATAATAGAAATTATATTTTTCATTCTAGTTCCCATAAAATTTTCATACATAGATGGAAAATCATTCTATTATCCCTTGAATTCATCGTTAACATGATTTCTTCGAGTTATATCCACTAACTAAAACAACAAATCTGAGTGTGAACAATAATAATCCTAGAAGAAAACTACATAATCATGAAAAATCATTTATTAGATGTCTTAATTAAGAAACCTTTTTTTCAATATATGACACATTAGGGTTAACCTAGGTTATCCATAATTGTTTCCAAAACCATAGGATATTATCCTATACTTATACATATCCCGATTGTTCTAAATAATGTTTTTTCATCATAGTTTCCAAAGGTAAACTAAAACTTACTCTAATACCAACTATTTTGACCCATACATTTCATACATAGATATTACATGTTTTTAGAATAATATTCAATACATAACATAATGATCATTATAGAATCATATAGGTCTATTATCATTTGATTAATTGGAACATAAATAAGTATTTCATAAAAGATCTACATAATTTCCCATTAAGTTCTTCCTAAATATCACCCTTAGTAGAAATATCATATATATGTCAGTCATGTATTGTATCAAAAATACTCTATAAAATATTATTGATTTTGTTGCTCAGAAATACCATTGATTGTTATATTGATGATATTACTTTAAGTGAATTATAGTAAATTAGTATTTGTTGCAAATTTATTCTATAATTTTATTCATGTTATTAATCTACAAGAAATATTCATTAAAGCGTTTGGAATGGATTTTAGAGCATTATAGAAAGATTGTTTCTACACTAAATTTGTAAACATAATGTAAGGAAATGGCCCTATGTTTGAAACATTAATTATAGATCATCAACTCCATGTTGTCAAGAATGAATGGTTAAGGAACCCTATATTAGTATGGAAACTTCTTTTTTTTAGAAGGGAAATTATGGTTAAGGAACCCTACATATGTAAGAAACCCTATGTATGAGGATACAAATGTATGATACATCAACCATAATTTTATAATCAACCCTAAAGTTGATATTTTTGTTACATGATGAAACCCTATGTTTGAATACTGAACAATGATGATTTAAATATATGATTTTATATATGTTTTATATAACCATTGTGATGGAAGTAAAAATATTTTCAATTTGATTTTACAACCAGTTAAAAGGATCGTTATGATTTATTCAATGAATAGTATTCAATTGACTAAATAATTCCTATTTATAATGGAATTCATGACTCTCCTGAAGGATTTGAATATGAATATCTATAATCTTTCAAGCGACTTCCTTTGATATGAAAAAACAACCAAGCTATTTATTAAATATATTCTATCAGATTGACTATTCAAAATGTTTGATTTGTGACTACATATATGTGAATATACTTTTCAAAATATAACTAATGCAATTACATAATGACTATGTTGTTTTCAGAAGACGCTACAAGTTAATGATTTATTTCAACCACATTCTGCTATAACTGATGTTATTTATTCATTGGTACTTTTATTGACGATCGTCTGGAACCCTGATATATTCAAAGAAATTCTTTTTCTAAAGAAACTAATATTTTAATGAGAATATTTTTATTCTATGAGTTTCTTCTAAAACTATAAAGTTCAACCCATACCATAAATTAATCAAACCCTTTTGATTTATTAGAGTTTCAACTGCTCAAACTCAGTCATGGATTACATGTCAGATTCTTGCACTAAGTTGTGGATAATTGATTCCCTGTAAAATAACTAGAATGAAATTATTATCCCTCTTGTACAGGTTTCCACTACCTACACCCAAATTTGGATTTAAAGGACTTGTGATAATAGGACCACTTATAGTGAAAATTTAATACCCCAAGCTTCCACGGTACACTTCTATTTGAATAATACAATAGCGTGCGATTTACGCAACACCGTGTTCAAGCACACCACGACCTATCAAACTAGCCATTTAGAAAGTGGTTATGAATAGTAATAACCAAATATTGAATTATATATATATCCCATAGAATTTTAACATTCAACTTTTGTGTTTCATTGAAATATTATATGGACAAATTCAATATTTCAGATAAAAGAAGTATTTTTCAAAAAATGTAGTTTCTCTCCTTTTATTGGAAAACCATTTCTAAAACCAATATTTGAAGTTTTTATATATTCTATTGGAAAAAATAAAATTATTATTTAGAACCTGGAAATTAAAATTTACTTTGGGTAATTTTTTTGTATTTTTCTGAAAAATTTTATTTTTTATGAATAGTGAAAAATTCTGTTTTTTAATTCAAACAATTCTTTTAATCTAATTTATTTATATGGATATATTATCCTTTTAATTGGTTTTAAAGTACAATTATATTATATATTTACTATTTAATCCAATTTTGGTTATTTTATGTAACTTCACTTTGAAATTAGACATAAACAAGTGTCAATCTTTTGATAGTTATTAGTTCTTAAAAAACAAGATTTTTAAATTTTACAACGGGCATTAATTTTAAATTAATTAATTCATATTCTATGTTTTGAATTTGGTAAAATAGTAATTATTTTTTAATTTGTAATATAAAATATATCTTAGACTGAATTTTTTGTATTTTTCTGAACAACTTCAATTTTTGATGAATAGTAAAAACACTAAGTAGTAGCTACAAAACCGACTTTTTCATTTAAATGAAATTTTACCACTTTTGTGAGTTAAATTTTGAAAATATGACATATGTTTTTTTATTATCTAGTAAAATTTGGTTTAATAATATGAAAATAATTTTTAGTGAATAGTAGATTTTGACTTCTATTTACCGCGGTTAAAGGTAAATATGGTAATTCAAGGTAAAAAAATATTATAATAATATTAAATTACTATAAAATGTGTTTTAATCCTTTTTGTTGATACATATCTGACCCTGGGCTTCCTTGGGTCAATATCGGGACCCCATGGAGCCACTTGAGAGTGATAATGACACTTTATATTAATTAATTTAAAGTAATGACAAAAATGACAAAAACATATATCTTTTAGTAAATAAATTCTTACATGTTGTTATATAAGTTATCTCTTCAACTATAAATATTCATTTGAAAGATAAAAATATTTCTTACATCATGGTATTTATATATAATTTTTATACGTCAAATAAATTAAATTATTTATGACACGATAACGATGCAGTGTTTACCTCATTAATCAATGATTTAAATAAATAAGATAATAATGATTAAAAAAATATCCAAAATCAGTCTAATTATTATTGAATGATTTTATTTCAAATATTAATCATCTTATCTTCGAATTTAATAAGTTTTTTATCAATAGAAACTGAAAATAATTATATAATAAAATAATATTTTCAAACTTTCTTAAAGAGCCCATCCACCCCCTTATAAAAATCCCTCACCTATAACTCATTACTCGCACCTCTCAAGATCCTTGTATCATCCAAAATCTTCCCAAATAAGCTGTCAATATCCCTCTATTCTACCTAGAATCCTTACCTTATGTAGAAAGAACTTCCAGAAATCTTTTTGGTTCAAACCAAAGGGAGTTACCCGATTTAAAGGTAACGTATTCTCTTAAGTTATTTACTTTTATTTTACTTCTCCATCCCATAAACTATTTTATTACATTATTTTATAAAAACACCAGTATCATCAATATAATAGGTTATTTATATGATAAGTATTCGAACTACACTTACACACACCTCCGTCTAATGGGTAAAGAAAATATTGTTTCTGTAGATGGAAAACTACTGCCTCACGAAACGATGACTGTTCAATCTTATCCTACAACCTCTTATGGTGGCCATTAATATAGAAATGTATTTGTATATGATATATATTTTATTTATATTTTCTCTATAATTCTTAATTTTTTATTTATATCATATCATTTTGGTTTCCATAATTGGTAAATATGATAATTTTATTTGAGGAAGTGCGGACTACCTCCCCCTCAATGTGATATGACTTGTTCATTCCACACGAATATATAAAGGATTGATCTAATTAAATTACATAAAAAAGATATTATAATTGAATTATAATATACCTGTTATTATTATGTTTTCATTCTTTTAAATATAAAATAGAAATGAATGTAGTGTTCATGCATACGTACGGCTTACCTTCTCCATGAATGGTGCGTTTCATTTCATAACATCAAATGATATGGAATATTATAAATACTTATACACTGGATATATATGATATATATATTATCTAAATCATGAATATAACTCTGGAGATAATGTAATTTTGACCACATTGAAAATATGTAATTATAACAAGTTCATTTTTGACTAAAGTTCTGAATGTCGACAAAAGGCCTAATATGAACTCAAACAATTAAATAATTGTTATATCAAGTTAATAAGTGAAAAAAATGGAATAATAAACATGAAAAATATTATTAAGGATTTATAAATTAACATATTTTTTTATTCAGGAATAATTCAAAACATACAAGCTAAGTCGGACAAGAGGTAATGTGTTTCTTATCTCTCTTTTAATTTTGTGGGATTTCCATTTTTAACCACTTATTTATTGCATGTGGTGTATTGTGTACTTCCATTTGTTATATATTATCATGATTATATTTATATTCATGATATTATGTGATTAATTTTGTGGTTATTAACTTTTGTTCATACAACTCGATTGATTACAATGTGGTAAGGGGATTCTTATCTCACTTTTAGTTCCATGAGATTTCTATTGTTCTCCATATATTTACTAAATGTGGTGTATTGTGTAATTCCATTTGATATATATTATGATGATTATTATTTTATTCATGGTGTTATGTTATTGAATTTGTGTTAATTAACTTTTGGTCATATGACTCGATTGATTACAATGTGGTAAGGGGTTTTCATCTCACTTTTTATTCCCGTGAGATTCATTCCATATTGGCCACTATTTCCTTTTTTGTTGTGTATGTACTGACCATGATTGTATTATTGGTCTAATATAATTTAATTTATTTGTATTTACATCTTCATTGTATGATCCTTCTTTCATGGGGTTTATGTTTTGTATGTTACCAAATCGGTAAAAAAAATTCAAATTTAAATTTCCACTCATCGGGATTTACACTTACTTCATTGACTATTTTACTCCAAGATTATGTGTGGAATCACTATTTATTATTTATGTTGTAATTTCCATTCCCCTTTTTGTGGATATACTTTTGATACACATAATCTCTCCATTGATAAATACTCATGCCATTGATATGAATTTGTTGCGGGTAATCTTAACTCAATTTCCATTCGCTGAGTTAAACATCCAAGCCTTTGGTATTGTTTTTACAAGAATATGTGTGAATGTTCTCTGATTTATTTACACATAATATACAATTATATTTAGTGTATTTATATTTTGCACACATAATTATTTCATTGATTTATCCTTAATCTTATGATACAGTCTTTATAAGGGATTTCCTCTCAATTTAAATTCCATTGAGACCTCTTTGTTGTTATGCACCAATTCACTTATATATGGTGTATATACTGTCATTTGACATATTATATCATGAGTCCCTTTATTCTCATGATATTATAAAGTTTTTATTAATTTTATTCCTCGTCTATTTGTATTCAACCATCTCTCATTTTATTAGGAACTGTTTAACAAAAATATCATTTTAAATGGTTTAAAGATTTATTCTTCTAAATATTTCTCATTAACGTCCATGATTTAAAAATGTTTTTAAGTATTTATTTATATGGACATGAAATTTTTGAAAATAAAATTATTTTCAAATGTTGCAAAGTGGTGTGGGACACGTTGATTAAAATATATCTTGTAAATGAATTCTTTGATAAATAGTGTGACTTTTAAATGTTTTCAAGAAAAGGGGAATATTTACCTCAAATAGTTTTGTTGACTATTTTCATATCTTTCAATATCCTTCATTATATTTTAATCTTTATTGAGGTTGATTTATTAAAAAACAATCTTCAATATTGTATTGAAAGAATTATGTTTGACTGTGGATGTTCTATTTTTATGTCATTCGTGATTTTTGGTTAAAGTATTGACATTTTATATGATAGTTTTAATAAAAATGTTTTGATTATGTTTAAACCATTTCATATGAAAAATTAATTGGACTTAGTAAGTGATAGGTGGATCCCGCTATAGCTTATCGATGCATCGGTAGGTATCATGTGACAAACTAGTGTCTTAGCACAAGGCCTTGATAAAATCTTATTTTTATTCTTGTATGAGGCTTTTACTATATGGTTATGATGTCTGGAGTTATGTATTACATCATTACAAAAATAAGTATTTATATTACATGTTATTGTTAGACTAGTAGAATATCCTTGTGAATAAGTAAATCGAATTCATTGATTTATATTTTCTATATTACACCAATATTTAGGTTTTAAAGTTTTGTGTTTTAGTTTTATACATTTCCTTAAATGTTTATGCTTATTTAAGAATGTTTCTACTATATTGTTATCCTTACCGAGCATCAAAGCTCTCCGTTTTATATGTTTTATATTACCCAATATGTGAATAAGTATATTATGATTAACCTACAGGTATAGGATAAGGGATATGAGTGTGTTCAAAGGGGGAACAAAGTTGTTATTTTTTATTTCATAATTTAATGTAAAATTATGTATTTATCTAGTATTTCCAAGGCTACTAAACTAATTGTTCTTTGGAAATTTGATCCCTTGTGGTCATTTCATTATTATGTAATAATGCATTGACTTTGGGTAACTGGGGTTTTGGTGTTACAGTTGGTATCAGAGAAAGTTTAGTACAAACCATGCAAACTGGATTTAGATAAACTCTGATGAGATAATGTTACCCTATGATAGACATTGGGGATTATTATAGAAGAACATCAAAGAATTTTGGAAGTGTAAATATTATCTGGAATTTCCATGAAAATACATCCATGTCTAGATACAAATAGGTAGAGGTGGCTTTGACACTAATGTGCGTAGGAGTGAAAACTCTGACAAGGAGTTTCAGGTTTGACCTGGGGTATCCTGGTACACGACAATAGGCCGTGCTGTACTCTTCGTATTGACACTCCTGTGGGATATACTTAGGATAATTCATGTTTTCATTTAAAAACTATTTAATGGACTTTAATAAAAGATGAGAATAAATAACCTCAGTTAATACTAAGGTGATTTAAATTAAAAATAAGATGTCATGATATTCTCTAAATGATTTTATTACTATTTTTACTCACACAATGCATTCTGGTTTTAGTCAATGACTGGATTCCAAGGAAGTAATAGTAAAATTGAACATGATATACACGGTGGTAATGGTGGTGTAAATGAGAAAGGAAATAGAATGTTGATAGGCATAAAAGATATCATGTTTATGCTGAATTAGTTTTCCAAAAGTAAGATCAACAATATATATATTAACAAAATATTGGACTCAACAAAGAAGAGAAAGGTGGTGAATGATAAGAGATCTAGTAGTGGAGACCATAGAAAAAAGAAATATCATTTTCCATCATGTAGGAAATGTGGAAGGAGATACCTAGTAAAGTTTCTCAAGGGAACAAAGAAATTTTTTATGTGTAGAAAAGAATGACATAAATAAAGAATTGTGTGGAAAAATGGAGAGTACTATAGAAGAAAATAAAAATGATCCCAATAATCCATTTAAAGACATTTTTCATAAATGTAGTGGACCTAGTCATTACCTGAGTCAGTGCACTATTATATAGGATAACCTCTCAATCTAGTAAGAACCTATGTTGAAATAAATGGATGGAGATATAATTTAAAGTAATAGTGCTCATTGTTGATGGGAATACTTTGGAATTCTTTTCTTTTGTATGTGTAACCTTGTAGTTTGTTATGTGAAAATACTATTTGATATGAATTTCCTTTTCTATTTGTGGATATAATTATAAATAACCATTTGGGTTTAAACGATCCATGAATTTGAGGCAATTATAAGCTTTTAATTTTTTGGATGAAAATGTGAGGTATGAGATAACATTTGTGGTTAAATAATGTTATGATTATTTTGATGAATTTATCTCATTTTGGGAATGTTATAAATATAGTTTTTGAAAAAAAATGAAAACACGCAATCCATGTGACAACCCATTACATTGGACAAATATGTGGGAATCGAACCCACAACCAAAGTGCGACTGGGATTTATCACCTACCACTAGAATACGTGATGTCCCTGGTTAGTGTGACAAATTATTTTTAGTTAAATGATATTATTTATCAATAATAAGTTGGTTTTTGATCATATGTTTTATCAAATAGATATCCTTAGTGTAGGAAAATGATTTGGTGATTATGTGATAAATGTTATTTTGGAATACGTTCGCTATGTTGGGAACACTATATGCCTAGGAAAATAGAATACTATGGGATTTCATTTGTGGAGTAATGGTGGATTTTAATCTATGTTTTTATTTCTGATTTATAGTGATTTTGGTAATTTATGAAAATGATTAACCTATCATAAAGAATATGTGATTAGGTTAATTAATTTTAAGTAGGTGACTTTGAGAGTAGTCGATGTTATTTAGAGATACAATTTAATTTGGAATACTACGTAATCAAATTCATTTGACTTTTGGGTTTCAATATTAGTTTGGATTATATTGAAAGATTTTAAGGAAAATTTTTTATTGAATGGTATTTAATGAACATTGGGTATTTTTGGTTTAATTGTCGAAACTATATTATTATTTATTTCACTAATGGATTATCCTTTTCGGGGATCATCTGATCTCATAATAACCATTTTTTGTTAATCTCTGAATACAAGTTAAATATATATATTTCATCCTTTTTGGATTATGTGATTCTCTATGTATTGATTATAACGCTTTAAGTGTCACCAAGTCATCTTGAATACTCATCATACGGAGTGAAATATGGTTTTGTGGTAGAAATTAGTTAAAGTATGGAACTCTACTTATCAAGTATTTTTTCTTATTATATGATGAAATAAATTCTTAAACCTTATGAAAAGGATCTTAATCCCAAATATATATTGTCTTAGTACCTTACATTATTCATAATAGATTTATGGCATTGAGGCCCTCTAATTTCTATTCACTTGTTTGTGATTGATTACCAAACTCACTCCCTATAAATATTTATGTTTTTCCTCCAAATATAATTTCCACCAATGTTCTCTGATTCGAAATCCTAATTTGGTGATGAATTTTTCATTTCCCTTTCCCTCTTATTATGTATAAATTTTATTAACCCTATTTCTGATGTGGGTTTTCCACAAATTTATTTCTTTTATTTTTAACCTGTTATTTTTTAAAAACAATTTCAAATTTTTGAGGATTCAATTTATTGGTGGAGGGAAAAATTTAACACCCCAATCTTCCACGGTACGCATCTCTTTGAATAATACAATAGCGTGTGATGTACGCAACACTGAGTTGAAGCGCATCATGACCTATAAAACATTCCATTTAGAAAGATATTATTAATAGTAATAACAAAATTTGGAATTTTATATATATCCCTTATAATTTTACCATACATCGTTTTTGTTTCTAAGACATAATATAAGGACAAATTCAATTTTTCATATAAAAGAAGTATTTTTCCAAAAATGTAGTTTTCCACATTATAATGTAAATCCCTTTCTAAATTCAATATTTGACTCTTTTATATGTTTTATTTGAAAAAATAATATTCTTCTCTAGAATTGGGACATCCAAATTTACTTTGGGTAAATTTTTGGTATCTTTCTAATAAAATTCATTGTTTATGAATAGTGAAAAATACTGTATTTTAATTCAAAACCGCCTTTTAATTTAATTTATTTATATGGTTATATTACCATTTTAATTTTGTTAAAGTGTATTTATATTATATATCTACCATTTAATCCAATTATGTTCATTGTAAGTAGTTTCACTTTGAAATTGGACATAAACAAGTGTCAATATTTTGATTGTTATTATTTCTTAAAAAACATGTTTTTTGTTTTGAAAAAGAGAATTAATTTAAATTAATTGATGAAAAATCTATGTTTTGAATATGGTTAAATAGGAATAATTTATGAATTTTTTATATCAAATATATCTTAGGATATTTTTTTGGTATTGTTCTGAAAAACATAAATTTTTGATGAATAGTTAAATCACTAAGTAATAGTTAAAAACCGACTTTCATTTAAATGAAATTTTACCACTTCTGTAAATTTAATTTTGAAAATACAACATACATGGTTGTTATTAGTATGTAAAATCTTGTTCAATATGATTAAAATAATTTGTGAATAGTAACTTTTCACTTTTATTTACCACAGATAAAGGTAAATAAGGTAATTCAAGGTAAAAAAAATATTATAATATTATTAAATTACCCTAACATGTGTCCTAATCCTATTGGATGATACCTTTCTGACCATGTCATCCTTGGGTCTATTTTGGGACCCCATGGAGCCACTTAAGAGTGATAATGACACTTTATATTAATTAATTTAAAGAAAAGATAAAAATAACATAAACATATATCTTTAAGTAAATCAATTCTTATATGGGGTTATATAAGTTATCTATTATACTATAAATATTCATTTTAAAGATAAAATTATTTTCTACATCATTGTATTTTGTAATAATTTTTATACATCTTATAAAAAAAATTATTTTTGACACAATAACAATGCAGTGTTTACCTCATTAATTAATGATTGAAATAAATATGACAATAAATATTAAACAAATAAAAAAAACCTATCCAATTATTATTTGATGATTTTATTTAGAACAATAGTAATCTTATATTTGAAATTAATAAATTTTGAACCTCTTGAAACTGAAAATAATTCTATAATAATTAATATTTTCAATATTTCCTAAAAAGCCCCTCCTCCCCCTTATAAAAAATCATCACCAATAACCCATTACTCACAACTCTCAAGATTCCTGGATCGTCCAATATCTTCCCAAATAATCTCTCAATATACCTCTCTTCCACCTAGAAGCCTTACCATAGGCAGAAGTCACTTCAAGAAATCATTTTGGTTCAAACCAAAGGGAGTTACCTGATTTAAACCTAACGTCTTCTCTTAAGTTCTTTTCTATTATTTTACATCTCCAACCCCCTAAACTATTTTATTACTTTATTTTATAAAAATTCATTATATTCAATACACTAGGATGTTTATATGAGATTTATTTGAATTGAAATTACACACACCTCCGTCTAATGGGTAAAGAACACACTGTTTCTGCGGACGACAAACTACTGCCTCATGAAATGGTGATTTTTCAATATTATCCTACCACATCTTATGGTGGAGATTAAGACGGAACTATACATAAATTTGATATATATTATATTCAAATTTCATCTATACTTTGTTATTTTTCATTTGTTTCATACCTTTACAGTTTCCATAATTGGTAAATACGATAATTTCATTTGGGGAAGTGTGGACTACCGCCCCCTCAAAGTGATATGACTCGTTCATTCCATACGTGGAATGTATAAAGGATGGAGTTAATTAAATTACATAAAATATTTATTACAATGTAATTATATTATACATATTTATTATTATGTTTTCATTCCTTTATATAAAAAAAGAAATGAATGTAGCGTTCATACATATGTACGGCTTACCTTCTCCATGAACGGTGTGTTTAATTTTTTAAATAAAAATTATATGGAATATGATAAATACAAATACACAGGATATATATGATATATATGATATCTAAATCCTGAATATAATTCTGTAGATGATGTAATTTTTACCACATGGACAATTTTTAATTATAACAAGTTCATTTTGACTAAAGTTATGAACATCGACAAAACCTCTAATATGAACGCAAACAATATGCTAATTGTTTTGGCAAGGTAATAATTTATATAAAAGAAATAATAAACTTTTAAAATGTTCTTAATTAATTAGAAATTAATCTAAGTTTATTATTCATTAATGACACAGAACATATGAGTCAAGTTGGACATGAGGTAAGGGGTTACTTATCTCATATTTAATTTTGTGAGATTTCCATTGTTCGCCAATTATTTATAGCATGTGGGGTGTCGTCTACTTCCATTTGATATATATAATTATTATTCTATTTATATTCATGGTATTATATGATTCATTTTGGGGTTATTTTCTCTTCGTAATATGAATCGATTAATTACAACGTGGTAAGGGGTTTCTAATCTCACTTTTAATTCAAGGAGATTTCCATTTTTCGCCACTTATTTACTGTATGTGGTGTATTGTGTGCTAAAATTTGATATATATTATCACGATTATATTTATATTCATGGTATTATGTGGATAATTTTTTGTTATTATTTTTTTGTCGTACGAATCGATTGATTACAACGTGGTAAGGGGTTTTCGTCTCACTTTTTATTCTGGTGAGATTCATGCTATATTAGCCAATATTTCTTTTTGTGTGGTGTATTTACTTCCCATGATTGTATTCTTGGTGTAATATACTTTAATTTATTGTTATTTACATCTTCATTATATTATATTTCTTTCATGGGGTGTATGTTTTGTATGTTACCAAATAGGTAAGGGAATTTAAAATTTCAATTTCCACTCATTCCCCATTACACATACTTCATTGATTATTTTACTCCAAGATTATGTGTGGAATCACTATTAATTATTTATGTTTTAATTTCCACTCCCCTTTTTGTGGATATACCTTTTATACAAATAATCACTCCACTAATAAATTCTTGTTCCATTGATATGAATTTGTTAAGGGTAATCTTAACTCAATTTCCATTCTTTGAGTTAAACATCCAAGTCATTGGCATTGTTTTTACAATAATATGTGTGAATGTCCTCTGATTGATTTAAACATAATATGCAATTATATAGAGTTTATTTATATTTTTCAAACTTAATTATTTCATTGATTTATCCTTAATCTATGGATATGGTCTTTATAAGGGATTTCGTCTCAGTTTAGATTCCATTGAGACCTCTTTGTCCTTATGAACCAATTCACTTTTATATGGGGTATATAATATCCTTCAACATATTATATCATGAATCCATTATTTATCATGATATTATAGAGTTTTGATTAATATTATTCCTCAATTATTTGTATTCAAGCATCTCTCATTTAGTTAGGAACTCTTTAACAAAAATATCTTTTTAAATTTTATATTGATTTATTCTTCTAAATACTTATAATTAATGTCCATAATTTAAAAATGGTTTTGAGTATTTATTAATATGGACATTAATGTTTTGAAATTATAATTTATTTCAAAATTTTCAAAGTGGTGTGGGACACTTTGATTCAAAAATAACTTTTAAAACACTTCTTTGATAAATAGTGAGACTTTTTAATGTTTTCAATAAAAATTGATTATTTCTCTCAAATATTTTTACTGACTATTTTCATCTATTTGAATATCCTTTGTTATATTTTATTCTTTATTGAGGTTTATTTATCATAAAACAATCTTCACATTTGTATTGGATGAATTATGTTTGACTGTGGATGTGCTATTTTTATGCCATTCATGGTTTGTGGTTAAAATATTGAAATTTTGTAAGCTAGTTTTAATACAAATGTTTAGATTATGTTTCACTCATTTCATATGAGGAATGCATTAGACTTAGTAAGTTATGGGTGGATCCTGCTACAGATCCTCTATGCCTCGGTAGGTCTCATGAGACAAACTTGTGTTGTGGAAGAAAGCCTTTACAACATATTATTTGTAGTCCTGGCACGAGACTTTGAGTATGTGGTTATGATGTCTGTAATTATGCATTCCATCAATATTAAATTAGTTATTGATATTACGTGTGATTATTCGACTAGTATAATATCCATGTGAATAAGTAAATGGAATTATTTGTTCTATATTTTCCATATTACACTGATGTTTAAGTTTAAAAGGCTTGTGTTTTAATATTATACATTGCGTTAAATGTTTATATATATTTATGAAAGTTTCCAGTATATTTTTATCCTTACTGAGCATCTGAGCTCACCCCTTTCTCTGTTTTATATTTCTAGTATTTGAAGAATTTTATTATGATTGACCTATAGAGATAGGCTAAGGGATATGAGTGTGTTCAAAGGGGGCACAATGTTGTTGTTTTTCATTTCATAATGCAATGTAAAACTTTTATATGTATCTCGTATTTCCAAGGATACTAGACTAATCGGTCTTTCAAGACTTGAACTTTTGTGATCATGACAATGTTATGTAATAATGAACCAACTCGGGGTAACTGGGGTCAGGGTGTTACAAAAAATCACCAAGCTTGCAGATAAAGAATTGTTAGAGTGTACATTGGGATCATTGTGCCCCGAAAAAACAGTAAAAATAATTTGTTAATATTTACTATTAATCTATTTCATATATTACTTATAAAAGAAAATGCTTAATATCTATATAAATATCAATGATAGTTAAAGTCTAGAATCTATGAAGATTATAAAAAAGACCCAATTCACCCCCCATATTTTGTATCATTGTATTATTTTGACCAAATAATTGGTATTAAATGTGAGATTTTTTTGATAAAGAAGTTAAAGCCTTATAAATATTAATAGAATATGGTCTATAAAAATTATATGCCTGTGGATGATCCAATTGAAGGTATGTATATGATTCATGTCCTATATTTTAATAGTGAAAAGTAATGACGCTGGAAATCATGCATGATCTTCTACCTAATGAATATGTGATTCAATATTTTTTAAAATATCAACACCCCTTATGTAATTTCTAGGAATCTATAAACGTTGAATACTTCACATCAAACTTAATTATATATCAACCCAAAATAAATGAATGAAAATATCTTTAAACTCATACCTAATGAATTTAATCGAGTGACACAATTCTATTCTACAAATGAAATATAGAAAACATTTATCATTCCATATAATGGAACAGATAACATCATAGAAATTAGTTATTCTACTGAAAAACAAAAAATTGACACCTTCAGGATGTATGATAGAGAAATAATCACACAAATGAATGTAAAATTATAAAATATCAACTATATTAGTACCCTAAGAGATACAATTTCATAATCATATCAAGTGTCTAATGTACTTAGAGTACTACCCACAAGGTAGAATGGAATATCTACATATATTCAACAATCGTCAACTTTTGAAAAATTGACATTATGGGAATTAATTGAAACATTTATGATTTATGAAAAATATACTCAATAATAATATATAGGTAATAGTATTGTATTAAAATTGTAAAACACTTCCCTTAATGTGAAATCTCAAAATAAGGAAAAGAAGTCACAATAAAATGCAAAAAACTCAAAAGATTAAGACTGAACAGATTTTAACATTGAATTGGAACATCTAGCTTGAATGTTTAGTATTTTTTTAATAATAAAATTGGATTTAGAAAATACATTAGAAAAATAAGATAATGGATACAAAGAAGTAATATGTTATTAGAGTGAATGTATGGGTCATATCAGACATCATTTCTTCCAACTAAATTATGAAAGAAAAAAATGGAAAATAAAAAATCTGAGGAAAGATGGGTATGATTATAAAAGAAAAAATCAATGATTTCTATGTGGAGTGTGTCTAAAGACTCTCGAAGATATACCAAATTTGATTCATAAAAAGAGCCACAAAATCTAAAATCCAACATCTTCTTTATGGAAAAGGAATAAGAAGTGGTATAATCCTATTAATCTTATTCTTTTAAATCTAATATCTATGTAAATAGTAAATTTCTTACAAAATTTTCAATTAAAGAAGATAAATAAAAATATGTAATAAGAAGCACATATCATTAAAAAATATTCACAATTTTGTGTTTGGTGAAAGAGACACAATGCTAAAATGACATCATGGACCAATTGAAAATTTTAATTCATCTACATCAAACTGTATTGTTAATAAAAAATAAATGAAATAACGGATGATGTAGAATCTTATTCAAGTGATGCTAATATTCTAACTAAAGGAAAAAAACATTGAATGACATTCTTGTAATTAATGTTATTAAAAATGAAAAATATGGAATTGAAAGCAATGGAAAAAAATACAATGTTATACAAAAACTAATTTGTGCCCAGTACTAAAAATTTTACTGGGTTTTATTGGGTAATAAAAGGATATTACACTATCAAATATTATTTAGAAAATACCTAAATAAGGGGTATTAAAAATCATTCATTTTCAAATACATTCCTAAAGACTGTAATATAAATTATATTAAAATAAGTAGATATGGATTCCCAGATCATTGAATGCTGACATAGCTGGACCCAAGAAAAAATGTTTACCAAAACAAAAAAATATTGACTTTTCATATAAAAGACCATAAGAATAAAAATGTTATATGTTATATGGAAAGTGGATACTCAAGAAACATAAGTAGAGACTCTACCAATTTTCATATATTAACACAAATGGATGGAGGTCTAGTCACATTTGGTGACATGAAAAAGGCAAGATTATTGGGGTTGGAACTATTATAGATCCAAAGGAAATATCAATAAATAATATACTATATATACAAACGATAAAGAACAACCTGATAAGTATTTCACAACATTGTGAAGTTGTATTTTATATTGAATTTTCTAACAATTAATAATATGTTATTAAAGATAAAATTATTAAATTTAGAGCATCGAGAAATGAAATTGCTATACTTTTGATTATAATTCCTTGTGTAAACTGAAAGTGAATTGTTAAAATTCTAAGAAAAATGAATCTTGGATCTGGAATAGGATACTTAGACATTGTGATATATTTTAATAACATAAATAATTTAATGTATTAGTTTCTAATTTTCTTAGTTTTATGTTTGAAAATTACAAACTCTATGATTCTTGTCTAATTGGAAAACAACATAAATCATCCATCAAATCAAATAAAAACAATTTTACATCTAAACCATTAGGACATATCAATATATATTGGTTTTGGAAAATAGAGGGTATAAATGTATGATGTAAAATTATATTTTAATGTTTTAGTTGATGATTTTCACAAATTTCTTTGGTTTATTTTCTAAAACATAAAAGTGAATTATTCACTATGTCTAAACATTTTTGTTAAATTTCACAAAATAAAAAATATTTTCAAATAACTTCATTATGAAGTGATCATGGTAGAGAATTTGGTAATCAAGAATTTAATTATGTTCGATCACATTTGGGTATTAAGCACACCTCTCTTCTCCAAGAACACGTAAATAGAATTGAATTCATGAAAGAAGAAACAAAACTATTCAATAAATGGTAAGGAGGATACTGAATGAATACAATATTACTATTTATTTTCTAGCATAATTAGAAAGAACCACTTTCTATATCATGAATAGAGTTTTAATAAGATCAATTTTTAAAAATACACAATATAATCAATGTAATAATAGAATACCTCAATTAAAATACATTAGTGTTTCTTGGATGTAAGGTAAATATCATGAATACTAAGGAAAACCATTATATGTTTGATCCAAAAGATTATGAAGGAATATTTCTATAATATTTTTACTACTTTTAAAAGCTATAGAGTGTTTAATAAAATGTTAAGGATCACTAAAGAACCATTTTATATAATGTTTTATGAAATTTTCCCTTTAATTAAGGAGAAATATCAAACATGTGAGATTACCGACTCATTTGACAACATGATACTTCAAAATCCTAAGCCTGGTTTTGAAGATAATTTAGAATAGATTTAGACCAGTCCAGAAGAACAACAAACTGGACTAAAAGTATCCAACCTATAAATTCAAGAATCAAAATGGTCTATCCTTTAGAAACAATTATTGGAAATCTAAATACAGTAGTTCGAAATAGAAGAAAATTAGGAAACCAAGATGAATTTTATACATTTATATCTCATTTTTAACCTATGTCTATTGAAGAATCTTTACATGGTGATAGTTAGTTATTATCTATTCAAGAAGAACTAAACAAATTTAGTAGAAATAATTTTTTGGAATTTGTATAAAGACCATCATATTATCTAGTGATATGAACAAAATGGGTCTTTAGAAATAAATTGGAAGAACAATCGATCATTACTAGAAACAAACCTACAATAGTAGTAAAAGGAAACAACTATGAATAAGGAATAGATTATGATGATACCTTTGTTGATTTTTCTATATTAGTTTTCATTATAATCCTACTAGGTTATGAATGTCATATGAATTCAATGTCATGTCAGATGGATGTTAAATATTCCTTTTTAAATGGATATTTAATAGAGGAAGTTTATATGGAACATCCACCAGTTTTTGAAAACCCTCTTAAACTGATTTCTTGTTTTAATCAAACTAAATCGCTCTATGGACTTAAATGGGAACCAAGATATTAGTATAAATGTGTTATTTTCTATTAGAAAATAGATTTTATTTGGGACTAGAAGATTATACTCTTTTATGAAAATTTATTTCTCTAATATATTATTTTATCAAAATTATATTTGTGATGATATTTTTCGATCAAAAAATAAAAAACATTGTAATGATTTTTCAAATATTATGCAAAAATAATTTTTATTGAGTATGATATGAGAATTAACTTTTTTTAGTATTTCAAATTTAATAAAATTATTATAAAAAATATTGAAATCAACGTAAATATATTATTGATTTATTAAAGATTTTTTAGTAGAAAATTGTAATACATATATAACTCCCATTTATACTAATATAAAACATGATTTGCATGAAGCTGGAAAGACAGTTGACAAAAAGATAAATAGAGATATGATTGGTAGTTTATTATATATTACCGCTAGAAGATCAGACATAAGGATTTATGTGTGTCTCTATGTTAGAATTCAGTCAAACCCAAAATAATCTCATCTTATCAGCATTAAAATGTTTTTTAGATATTTAATAGGTACTATTTTGTAATATCTACTTACCCAAAACATCTAATTTTAAATAAATTTCTTTTTCAGATGTTGAATTTGGTGGATGTAGATTAGCTAGAGAATGCACTATAGAGACTTGTCAGTTTTTATTATAATAAATCATATCATGGTCATGTAAGAAACAAAATTTAGTTGTTGTGTCAATAGGTCAGGCATAATATATATCTTTTGGTAGTTTTGATGCACAATTTTTGTTGATAAAACAGGAATTACTAAACTTTGGACTTAATTTCAATAATATACCTATTTTTTGTGATAATACCAGTACAATTAATATTTCAAAAAATACTCTAAGTCATTATTGGAATAATCACATTGATATAAAGAATCATTTTCTAAGAGATCATGTTCTTAAAAAGGATATATCTTTAGAATTTTTGAATACCGAATATAAACTAGCTGATATTTTTACTAAACTATTTCACACTACATGTTTTGATTTTATTCAGGGAGATTTATAAAAATTTAACATTAAATAAGTTTATCTTTAATTTATTTCATTAATTATTAATTTAATTTATTTAATTCATTATATTTTTATCATTTGATTTATTTTTTTAATAAAATTTATTTATTTTAATATTTTTTTAAAAATAGTGTCTTTTCAAAATTAAAATTTAACGATTACCCTACGTAATTAACATGAGAGGCAAGATCGTGTCAATGAATTGGTAGAAAAATATTCTCTCTCCTTACCAATATATTTGAAACCTTTTCCACCACCAAAGATTATGTCTTCATTCCAAACCCTAGAATCTGAAAACCTCAAACATCATATTCTCAGAAATAGAGAATACAAAGTTAAAAGATGAAGGTGAATCAAGTGATATGAATCATCATAATATCCCCTTTATGAAGATTCTTCAAAGAACTTTCATTGTTTTTGAATGGCTATATCAGATGAATCTTCTCCTCAAATGCGCTCTCTATTTTCATGGTTTTGAGTACTTTTAATGAATAAAATATATAATTTCTATTTTAAATTGAACTAATGAAGTTCCATAAGGATTCTTAGTTTATATTTGAGGAAGAAGAGGATTTAATATCTTCATGAGTAGATGATAATAGGATTTAATTATCCATGATATAAATTACAAAAATATTAATATGATCCTATAAAGTAGTATTATACTTTTATCTTTGATCAATTGGAAATAGGGACCATAAGTATGAAGATAACATGTTATTCATTTTTGGTTCAACCAATATCAAGAAAATGGTAATAAAGGATCTTGAGGCTGACCAAAAGGTACTAGTCCAATTAATTTGGAAATACATAATTCAAAGAAATAAAAAATTAGAAAGGTTTTTCTAGCATGAAATGTATATCATGTTTTTGTTTATCAATGATATTATGTTGAACTACCCCACATATATGTTGAAATATCTGAACTGTTACATCCAATCAAAGTCTTGAATATCATTCTATCCCTATGGTCAATTTATTTCATGCCCTCTATATAGAATGAATAAGATTTAAAATATAGATTCTCAAGATAAATGTTATCATAGTAACATTATGAATGTTGTTACATTAAGAAAATTGGGTTTATTTTCAAGTACAGTTAATGGAAAACTCTGTCCAGTTATTACAACTGGCCAACAAAAACCTAGACCATTTTATCAGTGGAAAATGAAATCTCAGGTCTACTGGATAAGTTTATTTAAGAAATAAAGGTGTTGGAGAATGTTGAATAGAATATGTTTCTCAAACAAATACAATATAGCTATATTATGATACTAAATATTAATATGAATAAAAATATGAGAAAATTTCAATGAGGAACTTGTCAGAAGGACCAAAATCAGATAAGATCATAAACATGAGAACCCATAAGTAGAAAACTTTGGACATTGAGATGAAACTCCATCAATACCTTGAGATTTAAAAGATCCACCTGAGGAACCATTGGATGAATGTCAATTTCAATAATATAAAATTTCTTATGAACCAGGTCAACTGAAATAAATAGCTAAAGAAAATGAGAAAGTTTAGACTCCCATAACTGAAACATCTGAAATATTTGAAAATGAAGTCATCTCTACTAATGATCAATCCTTGTAAAAATCATCATATGTATCTAAAGGAAGGTAGTATGTTCTTATAGTGTTTCTTCTTCATGTGAAATGTATTTGTTTAATTCTTTAGCTGATGTGGAGGATGATCCTGAGTCAAAAAACCCTTATGAATGAACATCTAATTCTCTATCAAATTAGACATATGATCTTGTAAAAACTAATAACAAGGTAAAGGAGGAGAACTCCAGACATCAATAAGAATTGGAATCTATAATAAAGTATTTTGATGAATTGATAAACTCGTCTATTCTAATGTTGGAAGGAGAGTCTACTAAAAATGAACATTAATAGAATAAATAACATTCTATTCTGAAAAAGGTATTCTAATGAATTCAAAATACAAATTCTATATTTTTTTGGAAAATAAAAATCAGAAACTATTTTAAAAAAATATATATTTATAATTTGAAATGTTATTTGGAAAGATAGTTTTAATAAATAAAAGTAAATATCATTCAAACCATAGCTTTCACTTCTTCACCACCAATATCTCCATACTTGATAAGAATATTTCAATCAATCACATCAGTAATGGAAGATATGAATGAAATAATTCAGTATTATCAGTGTAACAATGAACCTCTATATGTGATGTTGGATAATAAAAAGGATATTATCGAGAAGATAGCTTCAAGTGAACCAAGAATCAGACTTCTTCTTTTTCGGTTAATCGATAAACTTACTCAGTTTCTTCAAAAAGTGTAAAATCTGCATGGCTTTCTGAAATTCATTATGATTGAGGGATAGAATGTAGATCAATATTCCAGAATTTTTTTAGGCACGTAGCTAACAATATTAGAGAAAGTTTAAAAGGAAAAATGGAAGAGATAAAATAATTTTTTTAGGATTTTCAAGCATCACCATAACAAAAAAACTCTCCCGGTCAAAACCTTTATTCATTAACCAGCCCTCCTATTTAAATATTTTTCCTCAATCCAAAACCACTCATGTATTTAATATCTATTTATAATAAAAATTCCATTCAATATTGATATTTTTTTTAAATTTTTATGGATTGCTATTTTTTTCACCTCCACTTCCAGATCACATGTCGTATTATTCTTTCACTGAGCCTATAACATTCACTTGTTGTTATGTACTACATTGAATGTGTTTTAATCCATTTTAATATGATTTTTTCCATTATCAAATAAGGGGGAGAGAAAATTGTTTAAACACAACATTATAATGTTAAGAGTATTTATTTTTATTTCATCAAAATAATACTCTATTATATTTAAATAATACTGTAAAATAGAAATATCACATTGAAAAATTATTTTTCACGACAAATAAGGTTTTCTTTAGAATATTATTTAATTAGTTTTTACAAAGCCTATATTTTATATACATTATTTTATGGGTTTTAAAATCATCAAAAAGAGGGAGATTGTCGGGCGTGTATTGCATAAAAAATACACTATAAATCTTATTGTTTTTTATTCTCACAAATACCCTTCTTTATTTTATTGATTATATTATTTAAGCTAATTCAGGAAATTAATATTTATTTTAATATTTATTATAGAATTATATTAATTTTATTATCCCACAAGGAATAATTGTTAATGTATTTTGAACGTATTTTAGTGTATTCTAAAAACATTGTTCATACCCTACATTTGTAAACATAATATAAAGAATCAACACTATATTTGGAACAAAACATAAAGATCATAAAATCTATGCTGTCAAGAATGTATGGTTATGTAACCCTATATTACTATGAAAACTTTTTTTGGGGTAAGGGAAAGGATAGTTAAGGAAACCTTTATATGTAAGTAACACTATGTTTGAGGAAACAAATGTATTGTACATCAACCGTGTTTTATGATCAAAACTACTTTGGATATTTTTTTCATTACATTAAGGAACCCTACATTTGAGTATTCAATGATAGAGATTTTAATTTGTGATTTTATCCATGTTGTATATAATATTTCTGATGAATGAAAAGATCTGTTCAAAGTAATTTTACAACCAATTCAAAGGATCATTATGATTGATTCAAAAACTTATATTCAATGGAGTGAATCATTCCTATTTATAAGGGATGTTATGATTCTTCAGAATGATTTGAATTTGAATATTTGTGATTCTTCTGGTGACTCTATTGGATCTGAAAAAATAATAATAAAGATATCTATTCTATATATTATGTTAGAGTATCCTTTTCAAATATATGATTCATGAATACATATTTCTAATTATCTTTTTAAATAATGAACTGGTACAAAAAATATATGACTCTCTTGTTTTATGAAGAGGCTTCACATTGAAGTTATATTTAATTGTCATACTTCTGTAACTACTACAATTTATTTATTGATATTTGTTTTACATAATTTTCAACTATGATTTCTTCAACTCTATTATTTTTTTTGGTGAAATTAATCTTTGAAGAATAAGATTAATATTCTATCAGTTTCTACTACAACTATATGGTTCAACCCATTCCCTTAAAAATCAAACTCTTTTCATTTATTTGAGTTTCAACTTCTTGGTATCTATCATGGATTATGTGTTATCTTTTTTCACTATGTTTTGGATAACGAATTCCCAATAAAAGACTCAGAATGAATTTTTTATCTTCATTGTAAATATTTCAACTTCCTACACTCAGTTGTGGATTTGAAGGTCTTGTGATTAGGGGGACTTTTCTACTAAAAATCACAAATCTTGTAGAGAGATTATTAGTGGAGTAGACTGGGGGATCATTTTTCCTCTAACCACTATAAAAATTATTTTGTTCATTTTTACTGTTAAGTTTCTACTCATATTACATACAAAATAGAATATTTTATATTAGTTTAAACCGAAAATACAGTTAGATGTTAGAATCTATGAAGATTATTTAAAAGAAACAATTCATACCCCCTTATCTATTTTTTTATTATTCTTACATAACAATATAATAACATTATTCATAACCTGGGGATAAGGAAACCTAAGAAATAGTGAGATCAGATGATCAGTAATGGAAAACAAGGAAGATATCAACATAACATGATCATAACATTTAAAAATCATACTCTTAATATCATTGTTCATAATATTGAGTCATGGAATAAAATAATGATTGTTTATAATACATGAATCATATAGGAATCAGATAACATGATTCATGATACCATAACATTGTAATAACACATGAGTTTTCGATATAGACATAATCATAGAAAATCATATCTTTAGTAGTCTAAGATCAATTCAATGTGTATCATAGTGTAATCGGTTCACTCCCAAACCATCACAACAATCAAGGTTCACTCCAAAAACTACCATACTGGATAGATTTCCTTACAAAAATCAGTTTACTCCCTATTCATGTCCTATTTATCTCACAAGATATCCATATTTTCCCAATGCATTATTGTGCCCACCCATCACACAATGAAAATTAATCATATATGTTTCACAAGATAAAAAACACTCATCATATCATAACCCATGAAAATAAATGGGTTTCATAAATAGTTCATCATGGTATAACCTATGGAAAATAAATAGGTTTCATAATCATTTCATCATTTCATCATAGCCTAACCCATAGAAAAGGAATGTGTTTCACAAACATATTTTCATCATAAACATAAACCATAAAAATAAAGAATAAAGATGTTATCCTTAGATCATATACCAATTAAATCATGTGTGAAATCAAGGGTTATTTTCATTGATGAATAATAATACCACTAAAATATCGTTAAAAAAATTGAAAAAAACCCTTTCCAATTTGAAAATCAAGTTTCAAAAACCAAAAAAACACAATGTGAAAATCGGTTTCTTTGAAAATAACCTTTAAAACATATGAATTAATATGTAAATTATTTATCAGTCGTGATGTTGGTAAATTTTTTTCATGTCGGATAAGTGAAAAGAAATCATTCCTTTCAATTTGTTTTAAAAATTTTAAATATTACTTCATTAAGAATTTATGGTAATTATTTAGACACTAATAATTAGAAAAAAAATTACAATAAGGAACATATTTTAATTATGTATAAAATATACCTTTATATTCACTCTTAACAGTATTTTTTTACTATGTGGAAACTTAATGAATATTTAAAAATATGAGACTGAAATTTAGTATTTTTCGTTACCTTTAATATTATATATGTCATTTTAATGGAAAACCTTCCATTACACCAATCCATTTATACCCTAGGGTGATAAAAATATAATTAATTTCATACAATAACAATTAGGATGAAAATTAGTGACGTATCTTCTACTTTTATAATAGATTAACCTAATTTACTCTTTACCAAGGTGATGAATTTTTCAATAGTTCTTATTCATAGTACCTAATAATAGAAGGGAACTATTTACCAAATTTGATCCTCTTGATTAAAATTATGGAATCCTTTTTTCAAGAATAAAATTATATAATTGGAAGAAATTAAATTTAAATATAAGTGAAAAAAATATGATGAAAACAGCTTTTAGAAAAATTCAGTTTTTAAGCATAAAACTGGATTTATTCATATCCTATGAATAGTAAAATGTTAGATGAATGCTAACACATTTTATTGACTATATAATATATAAATTTCATTAAATTCATTCACAAATAGTGAGTAATTTAACTTAATAAGTTCAAAGTACATTACATATATATATATATATATATATATTGAAAACATCTCTTTTATGTTCATATCATTTTTTTCAAATCAATTAATAACCACAAATTTTATTTTTCACTTATCTAAGACAAAAATATTTTTAAAAACAATATTTATTAATAGTTTTATCCACCAATGTAATGGATATGTTATAATGGTATTTTATATTATGGTTCATTTTGACTTTTACTTGTGTTTAACATAAGCTATTGAATAGATAAAATTATTTAGAGAGAAATATTTCATAAATATCAAGGTGTTACACCCTTTCATTTCATGAAAAAGGAATAATCCACCAAGACAATGTGTATTTTGACCCCAAGTCCATATCCTCAAGGATACTTTACTTAAGAGATAATTGAATTCCAAATATCTATAATGCCTAATATACAAAAACTATATTCTACAACTACTCAAAAAAATGTAATTTAAATAAAAAATACCACACATAGAATGTAAAAAAATATCTATCTATTAGAATCAATTCATTACATATGATTTATATAAAAAATGTCCACATTAAAAAATCTAATAAACATGGTCATTAAAAGAATTTAATAAATAAATAACTATTTTAACTATTTTTTTTAAAAAAAATGAGCTAGGCCTAGCTAGCCTACCTAAGATGATACTTTCCACATTATAAAGATTAAAATCTTAAATGAAATCCTTCCACGATTTAAGATTGATATTTTAAACCTGTGTGGGTTAGTGCATCCATTAGGATCAGGAGGTGGCACTAGGGTAATGCAACCATGCATGGAAGAATAATGGAAAATTTCCACATTATAGGGCTACTATTTGGGAATTCAACAACTATCTATAGAGCATGTGGAGTAACAACATAGTCTTCCTGAATGGCTTGAAATCCTTCTTTTTTACTGATCTTTAATAACCCCCATTTCAAGGGATGAGGGGGAATCCTAACAAGACTCGTAGAATTTTTTAGAGATTACATGACCTGTATTTCTTAGAGGAAATATACCGACTATAACTACATGGAACTCCTCCTCCCTAACTTTTATATTGTGATTTCATCTCTCCACAGACGCATAGTTTTTCTTCTTGGCTTTCCGTGCATACAAAGGATGGTCCCGATGGCAATTTCATACCACATATTTCTTCCAGATCAATTTAGATGTTGCTATGGTAAATGAGCATACTCTGAGTCCTCATCTGGAGTCTTCTCATTGTAGATTTCGTCTAGTCCATTAAGAATAGTTTTCAGGTGGCTTGAAATCCTTGAGGTGTCCCAAATGCCTTAAGGTGGGCCGAAGGACTTGAAGGACCCGTGGACCAAACCGATGTCCCAAAATCCCAAATGGGTGAATAGTTATTGACTGAAAAAGTATCAAATAGTACCTACAACAGAACCTGCTATAGTACTACTATAGTACCCCCCGAAAATTATGTCTCCACCATGATTTGAACTCAGGTCTCTGGGAGGTACATTTTAAATAGTGTGCATTCAATTTTAAATCTGACGTGGGACTCATTTAATGTGTAAAATTACGTTGACACTCAATGTGGATGTAATTATATAAAAATGATACCTTTTTCTATGATATGTGACATAAGATAAATTATTAAATACTATATTTTTCACTTTCCCCTATATATTATTTTAAATTTACAACATTATTTAAAGTCTTTATGAAATATATTTTACCACATAAGTGCATCTAAAGTGACTCACATGGGATCACATTAAATTTTTAGTGTAATATAAAGGTAGATAGACTGACATTGCACTGATATATAACATAATTTTAAGTGAAGAAAAACCATTTTTGCTACATAAAATATTCTCTTTATCAAACAGAATAAAATAAACATGTTGATTTATTGGATAAGATATCTATAATACCATTAAATGGATTTGATTTTCATAATATAAAAATAGAAGTGAAATAAATCCCATATTTTTTCTTTATCTATCCTCTATGGTATAAACATGTATTAATGAAGAATAAAACATAATTCATTATGTTATTTATAATCTATCTTTTACTCTTTGTTGTACACATGACAATGATCATAGTAGAAACACAACTATTTTTTCTATCTCTAGGGGATAACACTATCCAAAGGATCCAAGTTTATAACTTGAGGATTCATGTACACTAGTAAGGGTTTTATCTCCATCATTTTTCATGATTAATGATTCTACCATAATAAATTGATATTTAGAATGATTTTTCTAAATCTTGTGTCCTTCAAAAATGAATAAAAATACTTTTTCTTTATAAAAAGTGAATGATTATCTTTGTTAAATGATGTGTGTTTGTAGTAACATTATATGTTACTAATATCCGGTTATTCTTATCATTTAAAATGTTTAAATGGATTGATAAAATTTAAATAAAAAATTAATTTGGATCATAAACTATAAAAACATGTTTGGGTAATTTTTTGGTAGTTCCATCCAAAATCACACAATATGTTGGGTGCAATGTACTCTTATGTTTCATCAAATACATGATAGAATATGTTAGTACCAATGTAATATGAGACTCTTTCTTAATTATATTTTTTAAGAAACATATTGATAAGATATATTCATCACAAGAATATAATTTTAGTTCGAAAAAACAAATATTAATATCGGGAACATCCATATTTGAGAAAAAAGATGGTAGAAGAAGAAAGATAGATAAGATTGATTTTCTCAACATCGAGAGAGAGTTGATTTTCTCTTAGTGATCCTATAAACCATGAAGAATAACTTGTGAGTAAAACCTATAAGAAATTCACAAGTTAGAGACAATGAATAGTGTAATAAAATTCCAATAATGCCTTATTGGGGAAGGAGGCTTCTAAATCACACCTCATAGATCACTGATCGCAAATCTCATTTACATGACCCATATATAAAGAATTGATCAAAATGATCCATTATAAACCACATTAATGAAGCTCATATGTTCATCCCCATTCAAATATGTAGATCACAAGGCTATTTTATATATAAACCCCATGTAAATATTTCATGTGTGGATATTAACAATCATTTGTTGAGGAAATAGCACCCATAAATTCCATTCTATGTATATTCATGTAAAACAGTAAATGCTATTGGAAAATGAAATTTCCTAAATTAAATTTTATTCTGTTTAAAATAGTTCTTGAGAACATATAATATAACCTAAGGATTTACACTTCATTTAGTAATTCCATTTTAGATAACGGGGATTCTATTAAATCCCTCCTTCCACCCAGGTCATCTACATTGGTCGGGCTCATCCAAATAACCTTCCTAGCATCCTTTATCCATTGTTAAATCCCTAAAAACCACATTCTAGTGAGGTCTCATATATGGACTCCTGATATACATTCTTGGGACATTCAAATGGGTGTACATCCCTTAGATCATATATTCCCTTGAAAAAAATTCCTCTCTAACATATCCTAACTAACTGAAGGGCCCCTTAGGGGGTTTACAACCATGTATCTCAATGATAAATAGGGTATTTTTGGGAATGATATTGGTGAAACTATTCCTGGCTCATGATTCTCATTTTCGATACCAAGTGTCAATTAGTTCACTCCTTTTTCCATTAAATAAGGTAGGTATACATTAATTTAGCCCTCTTACATAGGTATAATCCCAAACATATACTACTGAGCCACCCTTGAATGAGTCCCAAAATCATTCTCATGGGGAAATATACGCCATGCATCAAGTCATCCTCATGTTTTTTACCATCAATTGGTGGAAAGTGGATTCATATATATGACTAATATAAGGTGTAATCCCTAATCATACTCTTGTTGATGATCTCATCCATATAATTCATTAGTGAGTTGTACACACATGGTCATCCTCTTTTGGTATTATCCTTAATATATCCCAATGGGATTCCTTTTAGGTGTAATCCCCAACCCATCTTCCAATTGTAGTGTATGTGTAAGTACAGTCTCCTTTCTCATGGATCCATAACCCCAGTGAGTATACTCATCCATCATGATCTCATTATAAATAGATATAAGACTGATTCCATCCCCTTTGACTTATTGATTTTTATATCTTACCTCATTCCTCAAATTTTAATATCCCCTAATGGTAATATTTTTCCAAGGTTCATATTACCTATAAAATAAATACACATATGGGACAACTAATCATAATCTCCACTAAAGAATTTTTATTTCCATTTCATTGTAAAAATTTATTCACCCCATTATGTAAAACTTCATGAAAACATACTCAATGTATTAACTTAAACTATATGTTATGATCCTTCCAAAAAAACATAAACAATGAAATTAAAACTATATGATATTTTATTTATATTAATAAGGTTAATTATGATGCCTCTCAAAGGTCCAAACACAACATCCAAATTTATACATTTACTGGTCCATCTTCCCTATGAAACCATATATTTACCAGGCTATATTACATGTGAGAAGTGAAACTATTCCTAATTGAGTTATATTATCTATGATACAAACAATACACTCTCACTGGGGATATATTCCACATGGTATAATCACACACTATATCGTCTCATTTCCAATAGATGGAATGAACCATAAAGGTCTAACCATGTGTAGGTTCCACACCAACTATTTCTGGGAAACATTCACTCGGTAATCCATTCTGAATAATACTAAACTACTAAAAATAGATCTTGGACACATGAACATAAAATGAACTCCTTTTTATCATGGTTTCAGGACCATAAAATACACTACATTAGTTATTTTTACATGACCTTAAAATGGTATGCATGCCACTTAAGTGGCACCAAATAATGTAGATTTTGTTTCCCTTTATAAGGATACATATGAAACACCTCCCATAGAGTTGATGTTAGTTCCATGAAAAATACTGTCATTTTGGAAGTGATAAATATTACATTTCCTAGTTATGTGGATTTAGACCATTGTATCATAATTAATAAAAGAAAAAATGGTATCCTATAATACATATATATATTTACACATTTTATAGAGGTAAACAGTCCTATATTATGATTTTGGAATGATTTATGAATATTCCTTAAATATATAATATAATCATCGAGTAGGAAATAATTCCCCATATTTGGTGGGATGATCCCAACATCTCATCCTCTCAAACAATTCATAACCCATGTTTCACTGGTAAATTCAAAGTGACAACCTGCCTTTGGTAAGTAAATCTGCACTAATTCAATACAAATGTAGACACCATGTGTGCTGGAAGAAAAACAGAAAACATGAAATTATTTAGCAAAAAATTAGTTGTGTAAAATCTGGAATCATTCATTAAATTTCTTCCAATTCATACAATTGTCAATTTCAGGTCAAAAATAGTGTTGAACAAGGATATAATTCTAAGAACATAATATAATTTTTTAACACTAAAATATTTGTTATTATGAAGTAATGATGTTTGAATACTAGTTCAAAAAGTTAAGAACTAAGAATATGATTCCTAAATCTAACCATTATTGAAACTATATTTCTTCATTGATGTTACCAATTAAAGATTTTTGTTAGAAGGTTTTATCAGATGGTCACGTCGAGATGTGTCAATAATTGCATCAAAATGAAATGAGTTTAACAAAACCAAAGAAGTGTAGATAAAATATCCCTATGTAGTAGTATATCATATGGTATATTATTATATGGGAACTAATATGTGTTTTTGTTAGTATTAATAAATTATTTTAAGAATATAAAATCTATCATGTTGCACAAAATGATGTATTCAGTTTATTATTTTTTCCACATTGGAAGCATATATTGTGTATAGTGTAATGATAATTAAACTCTCAGAGTATGACATTGTGATATCCCTAATTTATGTTTATTATACAATATTATAGGTTGTGTTGAATTATTAATGATATCATGGGTAGGATTTTTTATTATGACATGGAATATACTAATGATACATTAAATTATTTTTGTGTGCTAGATGACCCATCAAGTCCACCACATGGGGTTCCATACACCATTCATTTTATATATTATGGGAGCTTGAATCATATTTCGATTCCCCTATTACCTAAGTTTAAACAAGATACTTAGTATGATAAAATTCATACTTTGATTTCTTATACCAATAAGTAGGTTGATCTATTCAGGGGTGGTTGGTTATGTTGTTAATCATTTAATTGGTTTATTATAATAAAGATGTGACTTTTCCTCTTTTATAATGAGTGTGACATTTTGGCCTGTCAATTAAGATGGATTAAAGGTGTGTATATTCATACCATATAACTGGCATGTGATATGAGTATCAATTTCAGGAGGTGCTTTCGATGTGCTCTTCTATGAGGGTGAATGGAAAGTGATGTGACCATCAATCTGGTCAACCTATACTAAGGAAATCTAGAACACAAGAAAATATATACTAGAGTTATATACTTAGTTCTCTATGTTTAATAGATTTATTAATAAAATAGGCATATAAAAATTCATTATTATTTATAATATAACTTCTTGACACATTTATAGGGATACATGTGTTTTATGAATATCATATAAAATCCCTTTGTAGATTGAGTATGACTGATGGTTTATTAGAGTATATTCATTGCATTCATTTAAAATTTGAGGAATTCATATTTTTTTTCAATGCTATAAATTGTCACATCCCACTCTCTAGAAACTCAAAGACGGAAATTATATTACATTATTGGTACAAATAGAAGAGTTAATGTGGGATCTACTAGTTCAGTAGTCATAAAAAACTAGATATATACACACATTACATTTTAAAACATAAGATAAAACATGAACACATTATGATAACATAATTTTCCCTTAAATCATATCCTGTAAAATTTCACATAATTCTTCACTAGGTTTCCTAGGTAAGGGAAAAAATATATTTTTGAGCTCATATGATCGGTAAATAGTAACATACAATTAATGTTATCATCACATAAACATGGAATAAGTAATATAGATGGAATAAATTAAAAACATGAATCCAGAATCCTCAAAAACTGAGAGCATGTAATGTTGATGATAATAAATTAAAACATGGATAAAAATAGTAACTACTCTTATATTAATGGATGTAATAATGTTGTAAATTAAAAACATGATGTCAAGGCCTTGTTCTACGATATTATATTAACACAGTGAAAGGTATACGCCAAAACCCATGTTTTTTGTACCATGAGACCTATTGATGCATAGAGGAGCTGTAATATTTTGGGCCCCACACATCACATGATTAAGTCCAATTCATTTACGATAGGAGTCATAAAGACATTTTATATCATTCAACATGGAACCACTAGAAGAATAAAAATATGGAAACATGTATAATGAGAAATACATAAAATATATACTTCCTCATTCAGTAAAATAATGTGGATGTATTTGAAAATGTCCCTTAATGAACATAATTGTTTTAAGATATCATCTATGTAATAGTTAGTATCCTTAAAAAAGAAATATATGGGTGAGATTAATTGAATTTTTTTTGGGTTATACGTGGAATATAGTAATTGGGTTCCCCAGTTGACATTGGTAGAAAACCATGAAAAAGGTAGAAATGATCCATCATTATGGTTTACTACAAATGTGTGATTATTCCAAATCATATCCCCTAGGAGGTTCTATGCACATGTTTAGTCTTAGAAACACTCATCATGAATCCGAGTGATGGTTGATTCATTTCTCAACCAACCCTCTTTGAGGTGATTTCTACTAATGGAATATATACCAGAACTGTATCGAACTGCTAGTATCCATGTAGGGGTGTATATTTTTTGATAAGAGGAGGTTGTTTCCTTAATTTATAAATCATATATTTATATAACATGTCGAAAATGAAAAACAAAAGTCATTATTTACAATATTATATCATATTATACAAGTAAATAAGTTCTCATTGTCATCCATGATATAAATGTAGGGTATTTTTCAAGTATGTGGTTAAAGTGGCCCAAAAAATGAGAAGGACCTAAATTAAAGACTGATTGTGATTTAGTTTTTTTAATATCATTATACTAGAATCATAATGAACTTATTCAGTGTTTATTAGTGTGATATTTCAAAATTGGAAGGATTTTGATGAAGACTAATTGGATATTAAAATATTACTCAATTACAGTAAAATATTTTCCCTTTAGTACGACTATTTTAAAAAGTTTAAATTATTGATGATAATTTTTTGATAATATAATATGAAATAAAATGATGTTAGTGAAAATATTTAACCTGTATTCAGAACATTGTGTTTCTCTTAGAGGATTCCTTGGAAATGAATGGATTATGAAATGTATTGTGATAAAATATTATGAGAGTGAAATAAGATGTTAGTGGAAGTACATAGGTTATATAATCATGAAGAAAATAAATTTTTAGAGTTATATTGAAGGGGTGTTGAGAGGACCCCTTTATAATTGGTGAAAATTGAGTTTTTGTAAATATTTCAACATAATATAAAGGGACCATGTGTAAAACATGTCATGTCACTCCAAAAATAGGAAATAATTGGGTGAAGGGTGATATAAGTTCAAGAATATATCAACCAATCAATTATAAACAATCATTATCATGTTTTATTCCCATTACATCTTGAAAAATTACTTTTACTATTTTATCTATTATAATAGTAACTAGTTTCTACCTAAGGTAACAAAATATTTCTGCTAAAAAATAAATTTATCCTCATTAGATAATTTGGACTTAATGACTCTAAATTTGAAATCCACTTTTCTTGATTGAATTATTATAAGTTTGAAAATTTACTTTTAGTTTGATAAATGTGTAAAATCTGAAAACATTTTTTTAGTGAAATATTTATAGTGTTCTAAAATATCAATCATAGGTTTTTAAACTAATATTAATATTTAAAAATGAATATTTTTAATTATAAAATATATATTTCTTCAATAAATTGGTTTCCTATATTTATAATTTATACTTATATACTAATAATGGTATAAATGTCATGGTATGTGTAAAAATAGCATATTTCACTGTACACCAAAAAATGAATTATTTTAGAAAAATACAGAAAATTTATGTTAAGATAATATATTTATGATGAATTCATACAATAATTTTAATTTGATAAAATTATATTCTAACATTAAAAAATTATACATTTAGATATGCACCTGAATAAATTCTCTATAGAGTGTGCATTTCATGACAGTTCAGGGAATAGTGTTTACCTTATACAGTATAGAAGGGTATTACATCCCCCCCCCCCCAAAGACTTTTTTCCTAAAAATTATGGTATATATCAACTATCAAAAAAAATTGGACATTATTTCCACATATATTCTTTGGGATCCAATGTTTCCTCTTATATTTTTTGATTTCTCAAATGTACATTCACCAATCGAATTGTCTAATTTCATAATACATGTCCTCTAGTGTCAAGAATCAATAGAGGTTCCTCTTTATAATATAGGTCAAGGTCCAACTCTATTCCATTGTATGTGAGAACAGTTTTTTGATCTAATATATATATCCTTATTAGTGAAACATGGAAGGCATTGTGTACTTTAGAGTGTTTGGCTGGCATAGCTAATCAATAAGCTACAAATCTAATTCTCTCTAATATTTGAAATAGAAAAATATACCTAGTCATTAAATTACCCTTCTTACTAAATCCTATAACTCCATTACATGGTTAAAAACTCATTGATACATGATTCTCCTCTATAATTTTCAATTATTTCCTTCAATTGTCAGCAATCCTATTTTTCCAATTTTGGGATAATTTATTATAATACTAACTACACCATAATATTATAGTCATATCCTCTATAAGATATTTTCCAACTAGTTGTATTTCTCTATATTATTCCCAATAATTTTGGAGTATGACACCTCTTCCAATATAATACATTATATGATGCCATCTAGATACTTGCATAGAATCTATTATTGTATGAAAATTCCAGAAAAGGTAGATACTGATCCCACATACCTTAAAATCAAGTTAATATGATCTCATAATATATTCCAAATTATAGATACTAGTTTTATGCTTCCTATAGATTTCGGGATGTAGGTTGTTCTTGAATATATCTCAAATCAAGATCCCTTTGAAGACTCTTTTAGGATATAGATGTGAATAAAATATCATCAAAAATATAACTGATAGTGGTTCCCCATGAAGTCTTACCATTTTATAGATATATAGTTGGGAAAAGTTCCTAAGTAGTAGATATTATGTTATCAATTAGAAAGGAGTATAATTATTAATATAATCAATGATGACATGTATAGTATCATTTTTCCTTGGATATTTTTGATGTATAATGATAAATCATATTATAACATTAACCCACATCCATATATGTATAAAAAGTGGTTTCAAGAATCTGTTAGGATATTTTATTTCAAACATCACCTACTAGAAAAAGTGAAACTAGAAACATAGTCTGAAATTTCCCTCTTCATTCAATCCTACTATAAAATTTTTCTTAAATACCTAAACCTCTTTTCTCTACCAAGTTGTATAGATAAATTCATGTTATGTGATTCATCAAGAACATCCCTCTTCAACTCTGGTAAGGAAGGAACACAAAACCTCTTTCCAAAATTCAACTCTCTGTATCTATAGATGATTTCTATCAATTTCCCATAATTTATTGTTTTAATCTTCCATTGTAAGTCCTTCTCAATTTACTATGACATCTATATTTTTTTGGTAAAGTTGGTTTATCAATTTCATAAAAAAATAAATGATGGATCCCCTTTCCTAAAAATTACCATATCTATCTTTAATAGATATATATAGGATTAATTTTAATCCTTGTTATGGTTATTACACCATGGTTCCCCCTACTCAATATATCAACCACATTGTTTGCCTTCTCAAGATTGTAGTGTATTAATCAGTCACAATCCTTGAGTAGATCCAACCATATTCCTTGCCATTTATTGAGCTCTTATTTGGATAATATATACTTAAAACTCTTTTGGAGTGTATATATATATCATATGCTTCTACATGGAGGTAGTTTCTTCATACTTTCAAATACAATATTCAATCTTATAGTTCAACATAAATAGATGGATAGTTTACTTCATGGAATTTCAATAACCATGATTTATAGGTAATGACCCTATAATTTTGTATAAGTACACAACCAAGTACTTTATTTAATTCCCTACTACATATTATAAATCATTCCTAACCTTACGGTAAATTTAATATCTAACCATTAATGAATATCTTATTCATCACTTAAAAATTTTCCATTCCTTATATGGACCATATGAATTTAACTCTGTTAAGAGTTAACTTGGTTATTGGGTTGTCAAACTAGGAAAAATCCTAAACAAACCACCAATAATAAAATGGTAAATATAAGAAACTTAAAATCTATGTTATGTTTGGTAATGTATGAACTTATTTTAATACCTATGAATTTGAAGCGTCAACTAATATTATATCCATAGAGACAATATGCGTAATAAAAGAAAACTCATTAACCCAAAATTCACAATTATTATATTTTTCATATAATATATTTTTGTTAAGCTCAAAGATTGATTTTCCGATGACTCTCATACTCTTAAAATCAATTAGTGTATATAAATTGGTCATCAATAAATACCAAAATAAATTTAACTATATTATACTTTCATACTTTAATTTTCATATTTTTAATGACACAAGGATAGTTAGTCAATAGAAAAATAGTTATTGGAAACTAATAAGGTATATACCATATTCAAAATGTCGCCTTTGGTATAGTATCCATCATTACTCTTATCAGATGATAACTAGTGCAAAGATTTATATTTGAAAATTATTAGGATCCTTGAATTTGATAAAATAAGTCATCAATGAGTGGTAAATGTTAATTATTCTTTATAGTAATGTCATTGATCTCCCAATAATCAATTCAAAATCTCGTAGACTCTTCCTTCTTTTTCATGTACAAAACAGGGGATCCCCATTGTGAAACACAAGGGTGCATAAATATTATATCACAAAATTCCTTGAATTTTTTCTTCAACTCCACTAACAATCCATGTTCCATTTTATAGAGAGTTTCAGATAAAGGTCTTCCATCAATAATGAGTTCAATAGATAACTCAAATTCACACCTCACTGGATGACTATGTAGTTATTCTAGAAAAACATCAATGAATTTGTGTACCACAGGTAAATCTTATATTATAGGGATATCATTCTTATCTATATATCACACTTCATTGTCCTATATTTTTAAAATTTCATTATGGTGAGCTATTGGGGGATGATCTAGGCATGATTCAGATTATGATGTTTCTTATTTAAATATAAGGTACTTCACACTACCTTCATGAATAATTATATTCTTCTATTAGTAATAAATGTTTTTAATTATAATTTGAAATCAAATCCATATTAAGGATAATACAAAATTAACCCATAGGTATAATAACCAATATTTTAAATAGGGTACACACATGCCTCATAATTACTCCTTAACGCATAATTATTAAAATAATATTTCCACTCAATGTCTTAATTGATAACTCACTTAATAGGGTCATATAGAAATATATAATGTTTTTAGAAATTATGGACCATATAAAAGAGTGAAAAAACTAGAAAAAATAAATCATTAGCTAAATTTTATGGTATGATCAAAGTACAGTCCACTGAATTATTTGGAACTTTGACTTTAGTTGTGGTAATTTAATAATCTTTGAGTTTATCCCTTACAATTTTCTGAGTTAAATTCCTTTTATATGTGAAACTTTGGTATATATATTTTATCTTCTCTATATAGAAAAATAATTGAACATCAAAAAAATCTTCCTTAACTTTGAATTAAAAATCTTTATGACCTTTTTCTCTATACCTTTAACAAACTCTTATTCCCTTCCTAAAATACACATAGTGTTTCTTCCAATAGTTATCATATCTGGGAAATAACATCCTTCCATTTATTTTCCTTTGTCACATTTGTCTTCCCATGATGCTCAGTCGACCTCTTCTTCTCTAGATTTCCCTTGAATATATATATACTAGTGAACTCATTTTCTATATTAATATAACTTGAGATGATATCCTTGTATAATGAAAAGGTTTATGTTATCAACACCATTAAAATTCATGGATTTAATCCACCAAAGTAAAAATCATTATTTCTGTTCTACATATGTTGCCTTCAACATTCCTATAAAACCTTCTAAAGTAATTCTCATATTCAACAACATTTTATGCTTACTTTTTTTAACATTGAGGTTTTGAATTTCAATTTCTACTCTTTTCTCATGATGAAAATATTTATTATCGAATACCTCCTTTAATGTTCCCCATTACATACATCTTATCTTATCTTCCTATTTAGTGTTTTGAAATATCGAATATTATTGGTCCACATCTCCCTTCAGAAGAGAGACCTCCATGGTGAGATTTTACTTTTCACATCCTCTTAAAGAATAAAAGGTATTCTATAGGGACTTTATCCATTGTTAAGATACCAATGGATTAGTAGTTCTACTTAATTTAAGAGTTGTCTGTCGCATGAAGTAGTCCAACATAGTTATACAATATTCTAAATCAGTTGTCCACTCTATGTGGGAAAAGTTATTGTTCATATCCTAGGTCAAATGTCATAATAATGTTATTATGTGATTATCCCCAACTCAATATTCATTAATTGTTTTATTCATAACACCACTACATTGACTAAAAGTGTCTAAATGGTTCACATCCCTCCATATAGTGTCCATATTTATATATTGGCATATACATAATCAACTCAATACATTTAATTGTAGAATTAGATTCCTATAAACTTTTATGTAGTTCTTCTTTGAAACCATTAGTGTTTTCTATATTTCATAAGTTATCTAACTAGGATCCTCTTAATCTAGTCCCTAAAGTTATTAATAAAATTTATTTGATGCAAATAACAGTGTCCTAGGATCCAAAAACACTGAGTTGATTATTATATTACATTATTATTACTGAATAGAAGAGTTCCTATAGGATACAATATTTTAGTAGTATTATAATACTAGATTCATACATACATTACATTTGAAAAGATAATATATAGCATGAACACATTATGAGAACATAATTATCCACTCTATTATATACTGGAAAATTACACAATGTTTTTCTCTAGGTTTCTGGGGGAAAGGGAAAAAATATGTGTGAGTTTCTATTCTTAGTTATGGGTAAAATTCAGTGGAATCAACTATAAGGCCCCAACCTTAAACCTTAATTAATCTTGAGTTATTACAAGATTACACATTGAGGATCTTTTCAGGTTTAGAGTTTTGGAGAATTAGATCATGAAACTTGCATTATATTCCACATTTAAACAAAGTGGTTAAATAAAAGACAGTATTCATTCTTCCCATCAACGGAAACATATTGAAAATAAAACATGGATTCTTTCTTGACACATCCTTGACACTATCATCACATCTTGTACCTTTCCCTTGACCTATGAAAACATTTCAAAAACTTGGGATGAGCATAAAAAGCTCAGTAAGGGTTATAAAAGTATGGAAAGGAAACATGAGTTCATATATACATAAGAATGAAATCAAACATTACCCATAAAATATAGGCACTTTAACATACCTCATCAAATCATGAATAAATCATAGAAATCAAAAGACATAAAAGGTAACATGAGGCATTCATAACATCCTTACGTAGGGAGTAACCCTCTTGGTTACGTTTGGAATACCCATCACAGTATATTCCCTAAATCTCTTCGGAGAAACCTTAACATTTCACTCCTTCGCATTACCCAATGCATTGGAGAGCTATATCGGGCTCACCCGCCCTTAGTTTTTTCACGGAACCACCCGTCTTCATAATAATTCCCAAGAACCTCAACATAATCATATCACATAAAACATGCATAAAGGAAACATAATATTTCCACCTTTCAATCACAAGATATCAATACAACACATTGATATAAAAACATTATGAAAACCAATTTTCAATACCAAAATAAAAGAAAAGTAAAACTTGGTATTTATTTTTCTTTTAAAAAGAAGGTATGGCTTGTAGAGGAAGCTGAAACTCAAATAATGGTCACGACGGCAGAGAAGTCATTGTCGCCGCATACGTACGACAAAAACATTCCCTTTTGTCGTTTAGTGAAACGCTTCATATAAAGAGATTACTTTTGGGATAAACGTAAAAGTCAAAGTGGTTTATACACCGTATAAATGAAGGTTGTGTATAAAACAAAATATGCCTCAATGAAAGGAGATTGAGACGAAGTCCCATACAAAGATGATATCTTTGGATTAAGGATAAATCAGTTACTTAACTATGTGTGACAAACGAATACACGAAATATAAGTGGGTATTAAGTGTAAAAAAATCAGAGGACATTCACACATAATCATATAAAGACATATTCAAGGTGTACAAGTTTATCCCAAAGAATCGAAATTGGGTTAAGAAGTTCCCTTGCAATAATTAGACAGCCTAACAGCGTCACTTCAAAATTCATAAAAAGAGTTGATGAGAGATAAAAAGGGTATCTCATCACTTGGACATAAAATTCACATCAATAAGGATATAGAAGAACATATCCCAAAATAATATTATGTGAATTAAAAGACATACCAAATAAGTCTTTTAAAAAGAGGAGGGTGAAAGGTTCCCTTACCGACATGGGTATCCTTCGAAACATACACCCCGTGAAAGAAGGACAATACATCCTTGATGTAAATACTCATAAATGAAACAATATTACACAATGAGTAAAATAATGGTCAGTACATACACCACTCAAAGGAAATTGTGGCAAATGTAGCATAAATATCATGGGAATAATAGTGAGATGAAAAATCCATTACGAAAACTCGGCAGCCTAACGGGGCCACTTAAAACTTCCAAAAATGGATTGATGAAATCAAATTGGGTATCTCATCACATTAAAATAAAATTTACATCAAGAGGAATATAAAATAACATCCCCCATTATAACAAAGAGGAGCTTAAAAAAGTGACATAAAGGGGAGTACATAAAGAGAAAGAGAGAGGTTAGATCTCTTACGAAAATTCGGCAGCCTAACGGCGCCACTCAAAACGTCCATAATGGATTGATGAGAGAGAATAGGGTCTATCATCATATGAACATAAAAATTACAGTAAGAGTAATATAAAATAACATCCCAATAACAAGAAAGATGAGCTTAGAAGGAATGACATAAAAGAGTGTACTTAAAAAGAAATAGAGGAGTAGGATCCCTTACCTCAAGTCGAACTTGTCTTGTTCGTTCCTTTATATTCCCGAATAATAAACTTTGGTCAATTAATAATTGCCTAAGTACCTCCTTTAGAGACTATTATTCAGTTCATATCACATATTATAATGTTATAATAATTGTTTAATAATGTTAGTTCATATCAGATGTTTTTGCCGATGTTTGGTACATGAGTCAAAAATGAACTTGTTTGAAAAAAGATTGCCCATGTAGTTATAAGTAAATAATTTCCAGAATAGTATTAATGATTAAAATATGATATATAACCAGTAAATATTCATTTCATACTATTAGATATCATTTGGAGATAAAAAATGAAAAGCACCGTTCATGGAGACGGTAGGCCGTACGTACGCATGAACGCTACTTTCATTTTTTGTCATATTAATGGAATTAAAACAAAATGAGAGATATATATATGTTATAATTCCAGAATGATATCCATAATTTTGATGTAATATATTACATATATATCCATTATATATATGTACTTATAATATTACATAACATTTTGAGATAAGAAATGAAATGTACCGTTCATGGAGACGGTAAGCCATACGTACGCATGAACGCTACTTTCATTTCTATTTCATATTTTTATGGAATGGGATAATAATGATATAGAGGTATATTATAATTCCAGTATAAAATTATATATAATAACTTTAAATCCATCCTTTATACGTCCCACATATGGCATTAACGAATCACATCACTTTGAGTGGGCGGTAGTCCGCACTTCCTTAAATAAAGATATCGTGTTTACCCATAATGGAAACCATAAAGGTATGACCAAAATAAAAAATACAGATGCTTAAGGAAAACATAAACATATTATATATCATATATAAATATAGTGTCATCTTAATGGCCACCTTTGAAGGTGTTAAAAGAATGTTGAACAATCATCGTTTCGGGAGGCCGAAATTCGCCATCCATGGAAACAGTATGTTCTTTAACCATTAGATGTAGGTGTGTGAAAGTTTATCTCGAATACTTACTATAAAAACATCCTAGTATATTTATGATACTATAGTTGTTACAAAAGAAATTAATAAAAAGAGTTTAGGGGGTTGGAGAAGCAAAATAAAACAAAAGGACTCAAGTGAAGACATTACCTTAAAATCGGGTAACTCCCATTGGTTTGAGCTCAAAGTCTTCCTTGGGAAGACTTATACCCAAAGTGAGGCTTCAAGGAGTAATAGAGGGAAGTGTAAAGACAAAATGGGCAGAGTTTGGCCAAGAAAAAGGCTTTGGGATTGTGGGTAAGGAGGTAGAGGTGGGGGCCTTTTATAAGAGGAGAGGAGGGGCACTCTTGGAAGGTAAAGAAAAGTCACTTTATTTTAAAATTGTATTCAGATTTAAGAGGTCCCACATTGATATGTTTCGAGGATAAGGTGATAAGGGTTCTAAATACACTCATCCAATAGGTTTTGGACATGTGTAGGTCTTATATATTACATTATCTTTCCATTTTATTTAAATCGTTAAATAATGAGGTCATCGCTGCATCATCATGATGTCATAAATAATTTAATTTATTTAACGTATAAAAATTATAAAAAAATACTATGATTTAGGAAATATTTTTAGCTTTCCAATGAATATTTATAGTCAAAATATGACTTGAATAACACCATGTAAAAATTGTTTTAGTAAAACATCTCATGTGTGTGTCATTTTTACTTTAACATTAAATAAAAAGTAATTTATGTCATTTCCCAACCAAAGTGGCTCCATGGGGTCCCCAAGTTGACATATGGCTTGTCTTGGTCGGCCATGACACATCCAATGAGGTTAGGACATGTGTAAAGTTCATTTCATATTATTAGAACATTATTTTTACCTTAAACTACACTAATTACCTCTAATCGCGATTAAAAACTTAATAAGTTACTATTTACCAAAAAAATATTTTAATCCCATTAAACCACATTTTACTTCTTAATGACAACCATGTATGTCAGATTTTTGAAATTCAAAACACAAAGATGGCAAAATTTCATTTAAATGGAAAAATCAGTTTTTATAAGTACCACTTAGTGGTTTCACTATTCATCAAAAATTGAAGTTTTTCAGAAAAATCCCAAAAATTCATCCTAAGCTATATTTGATATTCCAAATTCAAAAATGAAGTCTATTTTAAAAAATTCAAAACATAAAAGTCACATTAATTAATTTAATAATTAATTCCCGATGTCAGAGAAAATAGCGTGTTTTTATGAAATAATAAGTATCAAAAGATTGACACTAGTTTAAGTTTGTTTTCAAAGTGAAATTAATTCCAACGACCACTATTGAATTTAATGGTAAAAATATATTCTAATTTCAAATTAAACCCAAATAAAAAGATAATCTAATCATATAAATAAATTATATTAAAAAGAGGTTTTAAATTAAAATACAACATTTTACACTATTCATTAAAAAAATGAACTTTATCGGAAAGATACCAAAAATTTATACAAAGTAAATTTTGATGTCATGATTATAAAGAAGAGTTTTATTTAGTCCAATAGAATGTATAAGTGTGAACAAAACTATATTTAATGATGGTTCGCCATCAAAAGTTCATAAGTGAACCTTTAGTGAAAACTAGGGCATATACGCCTAAAATTGAATTCTTTCCGTATTTTAAGCCCTTATCTTTTATTGTATAAATGTAAAAACATTTAAAAACATATATAATCATATTTTAGTTATTTCTATCAATTCTCGCCAATAAAACGGCTACATGTTAACTTCCATTTAATATAATATTATTTTATTATTAGAGTGCAACGTAAGATTCCCAAGAAACTCGTTGTTGCGTGTTGGGTACGCCATCGAGCATAACATCCCCTTTAAAGTAATATTAATATTTTATTCACAAATATGGATAAATATGAAAATGTCATATTATTTATTTACATGGGGTGTTACATCCTTCCCCCCTTTTGGGAATTGCGTCCTCGCAATTTTAAAATTGGGCTTGGAAACATCCTTGAAAGTCCCACATCAGAAGAAGAGTCGGTAAAACAATCACTTTAAAATAAAGAAAGATAAGTACAAAGGTCACCCGAGTTAACCCATACTAGGATTCCAAGTATGAAAACATGGACATGGAGGAGAAAACATAGGGTCATGTTCTGATGGAGAGTGATAGAAAACATGTTTAGGAGAAAGTTAACCACAAGAAAATCACAAAATTGTGATGGGTTAAATGGTATTTGATTCCCCAGTAGGAAAAGTTAATAGACACCATTTTTGTTTTAAGTTACTTTTTATTGAGGATTTTATTCATAAGGAAACATAATCACTTATCATGTTGACTTTCAACTTTTATTAGATTCCTTACACAAAGTCATATTTTCTCCAAAAGACGAGTATTTAGGGAGACTTGTTCGCATTAAGAGTACTATAATAAACTTCTAGAGAAACACCTAATCCACAAAAGAGAACTATATACTTCCCATGTCTTTAGACTTTAACCAAAACCAAAACCAAAAAAGGTTAGTACAAGATTAGAAAATCCAGAAAAGGATAACACTTTATAAAAAGAAAATCTATTCTTAATCTCCAAAATTTGTCCAACAAACCCAAAGTTCAACGAGGACCATTCGATAAAAAATTTGTCCATAAAATCCTTTAAAGTAAAATAAACTAATATTGAAACCCAAATATTTTAAGTTTTTAGTCACATAGTCTTCCAAGTTAAATCGTAACATTTATCTCCAAACAAAATCAGTTCCTCTTAATGTCTCGTATTGAAAAGTAATTAACCTAATCACATATCCTCGATGATAGGTTAATCATTTCCATAGGAAACCCAAAATAAACTTACTCTTGATTCCTAAAATAATCCAACTAAAAGGAATCAGTCAAACTAACCAGGGGCTTCACGTAGTCCAGTGGTAGGCGATAAATACCAGTCGCACTTTGGTTGTGGGTTCGATTCCTGCAGCATTGTCCGACGCGACGGGTTGTCACACGGTCTGCGTGTTGTCCTTTTTCCAAAACTACATAATTCTTAAAACATTCCCCAAAACGAGATAAACTCTTCAAAAAAAATCATAACATATTTTAACATCAATTTTATCTCATGCCTTTCATTTTCCATCATATCATAGAGTAACCCATAATTACCTCAAAAGTAAGGATCATATAAACTCTAATGGTTACCTTAATAATTATTACCTGAACTTCCACATCTATTGGTCATCTCATACATGATGCATTACAGAAAATTCCAAGGTTCAAGTGGTTGATCATGACTCCTTGATAGTTGGTTTGGAACAACCACGAGTTTCCTTATTGAAAACCCTATTTCATCCAGTCTCTTAATCAGCGAACCACCACAGTTTCCTTCAAACCTATTTTCACTTTGGTTCCTGCTAGATCCATCCATTCAATAAAAATAGAAATGTCAGTGTGAGTATATCAACAAAACCATCATATACTAATGAGGAAGTTAAACACAAAGATATACTTACTCATTCACTTTATCTAAAACCAGGACTCTTTCTGAAATCCTAAACATTATGGTAATGTCACTTATGCTTAGAGAATACCCTAACCTCTAAAGTTATCTAAACCGACCTCTGATACCAACTATAAGGCCCCAGCCTTAAACCTTTCTTAATCTTGAGTTATTACAAGATTACACATTGAGGATATTTTCAGGTTTAGAGTTTTAGAGAATTAGATCATGAAACTTGCATTACATTCCACATTTAAACAAAGTGGTTACATAAAAGACAGTATTCATTCTTCCCATCAACGGAAACATATTGAAAATAAAACATGGATTCTTTCTTGACACATCCTTGACACTATCATCACATCTTGTACCTTTCCCTTGACCTGTGAAAACATTTCAAAAACTTGGGATGAGTATAAAAACTCAGTAAGGGTTATAAAAATATGGAAAGGAAACATGAGTTCATATATACATAAGAATGAAATCATACATTACCCATAAAACATAGGCACTTTAACATACCTCATAAAATCATGAATAAATCATAGAAATCATAAGACATAAAAGGTAACTTGAGGCATTCATAACATCCTTACGTAGCGAGTAACCCTCTTGGTTACGTTTGGAATACCCATCACAGTATATTCCCTAAATCTCTTCGGAGAAACCTTAACGTTTCACTCCTTCGCATTACCCAATGCATTGGAGAGATATATCGGGCTCACCCGCCCTTAGTTTTTTCACAGAACCACCCGTCTTCATAATAATTCCCAAGAACCTCAACATAATCGTATCACATAAAACATGCATAAAGGAAACATAACATTTCCACCTTTCAATCACAAGATATCAATACAACACATTGATATAAAAACATTATGAAAACCCTTTTCAATACCAAAATAAAAGAAAATTAAAACTTGGTATTTATTTTTCTTTTAAAAAGAAGGTATGGCTTGTAGAGGAAGCCGAAACTCAAATAATGGACACGACGGCAGAGAAGTCATTGTCGCCGCATACGTATGACAAAAAAAATCACTTTTTTTGTTTAGTAAAACGCTTCGTAAAAAAATATTCCTTTTGGGATAAACGTAAAAGTCAAAGTGGTTTTTACATCGTATAAATGAAGGTTGTGTATAAAACAAAATATGCCTCAATGAAAGGAGATTGAGATGAAGTCCAATACAAAGACGGTATCCTTGGATTAAGGATAAATCAGTTACATAACTATGTGTGACAAACGAATACACGAAATATAAGTGGGTATTAAGTGTAAAACAATCAGAGGACATTCACACATAATCATAGAACGACATATTAAAGGTGTACAAGTTTATCCCAAAGAATCGAAATTGGGTTAAGAAGTTCCCTTGCAATAATTAGACAGCCTAACGGCGTCACTTCAAAATTCAGAAAAATAGTTGATGAGAGATAAAAAAGGTATCTCATCACTTGGAAATAAAATTCACATCAGTAAGGATATAGAAGAACATATCCCAAAATAATATTATTTGAATTAAAAGACATAACAAAATAAGTCTGTTAAAAAGAGGAGGGTGAAATGTTCCCTTACCGACATGGGTATCCTTCGAAACATATGCCCCGTGAAAGAAGGGAAATAAATCATTGATTTAAATACTCATAAATGAAATAATATTACACAATGAGTAAAATAATGTTCAGTACATACACCACTCAAAGGAAATTGTGGTAAATGTAGCATAAATCTCACGGGAATAAAAGTGAGATGAAAAATCCCTTATGAAAACTCGGCAGCCTAACAGCGCCACTTAAAACTTCCGAAAATGGATTGATGAAATCAGATAGGGTATATAATCACATTAAAATAAAATTTAAATCAAGAGGAATATAAAATAACATCCCCTATCATAACAAAGAGGAGCTTAAAAAAGTGACATAAAGGGGAGTACTTAAAGAGAAAGAGAGAGGTTAGATCTCTACGAAAATTCGGCAGCCTAACGGCGCCACTCAAAACATCCAAAATAGATTGATGTGAGAGAATAGGGTCTCTCATAATATGAACATAAAAATTACAGTAAGAGTAATATAAAATAACATCCCAATAACAAGAAATATGAGCTTATAAGGAATGAAATAAAAGGGTGTACTTAAAAAGAAAGAGTGGAGTAGGATCCCTTACCTCAAGTCCAACTTGTCTTGTTCGTTCCTTTATACTCCTGAATAATAATCTTTGGTCAATTAATAATTGCCTAAGTACATACTTTAGAGATTATTATTCAGTTCATATAACATATTATAATGTTATAATAATTGTTTAATAATGTTAGTTTATATCAGACGTTTTTGCCAATGTTTGGTACATAAGTCAAAAATGAACTTGTTTGAAAAATGATTGCCCATGTAGTTATAAGTAAATAATTTACAGAATAGTATTAATGATTAAAATATCATATATATCCAGTAAATATTCATTTCATACTATTACATATCATTTGGAGATAAAAAACGAAAAGCACCATTCATGGAGACGGTAGGCCGTACGTACGCATGAACGCTAGTTTCATTTTTTGTCATATTAATGGAATTAAAACAAAATTAGAGAGATATATATATGTTATAATTCCAGAATGATATCCATAATTTTGATGTAATATATTACATATATATCCATTATATATATGTACTTATAATATTACATAACATTTTGAGATAATAAATGAAATGTACCGTTCATGGAGACAGTAAGCCGTACGTACGCATGAATGCTATTTTCATTTCTATTTCATATTTTTATGGAATGGGATAATAATGATATAGAGGTATATTATAATTCCAGTATAACATTATATATAATAACTTTAAATCCATCCTCTATACGTCCCACATATGGCATTAATGAATCACATCACTTTGAGGGGGCGGTAGTCCGCACTTCCTCAAATGAAGATATCACGTTTACCAATAATGAAAAACATAAAGGTATGCCCAAAATGAAAAATACAGAAGCTTAAGGAAAACATAAACATATTATATATCATATATAAATATAGTTTCATCTTAATGTCCACCTTTGAAGGTGTTAAATTAATGTTGAACAATCATCATTTTGGGAGGCCTACATTTGCCATCCACGGAAACAGTATGTTCTTTAACCATTAGATGTAGGTGTGTGAAATTGTAGCTAGAATACTTCTTATAACAACATCCTAGTATATTTATGATACTGGAGTTTTTACAAAAGAAATTAATAAAAAGAGTTTTGGGGGTTGGAGAAGCAAAATAAAACAAAAGGACTCAAGTGAAGGCATTACCTTAAAATCGGGTAACTCCCTTTGGTTTGAGCTCAAAGGCATCCTTGGGAAGACTTATGCCCAAAGTGAGGATTCAAGGAGTAAGATATGGAAGTGGAGAGACAAAATGGGCAGAGGTTGGCTGAGCCAAAGGCTTTGGGAGTGTGGGTAAGGAGGTAGAGTTGGGGGCCTTTTATAAGAGGAGAGGAGGGGCACTCTTGGAAGGTAAAGAAAAGTCACTTTATTTTAAAATGGTATTCGAATTTAAGAGGTCCCACATTGATTTTTTTCGAGGATAAGGTGATAAGGGTTCGAAATACACTCATCCAATAGGTTTTGGACATGTGTAGGTCTTAGATATTACATTATCTTTCCATTTTATTTAAATCATTAAATAATGAGGTCATCGCTGCATCATCATGATGTCATAAATAATTTAATTTATTTAACGTCTAAAATTTATAAAAAAATACTACGATTTAGGAACTCTTTTTAGCTTTCCAATTAATATTTATAGTCAAAATATGACTTGTATAACCCCATGTAAAAATTGTTTTAGTAAAACATCTCATGTGTGTGTCATTTTTACTTTAACATTAAATAAAATGTTATTTATGTCATTTCCCAACCAAAGTGGCTCCATGGGGTCCCCAAGTTGACCCATGGATTGTCTTGGTCGGCCATGACACATCCAATGAGGTTAGTACATGTGTCAAGTTCATTTCATATTATTAAAACATTATTTTTACCTTAAACTACACTAATTACCTCTAATTGCGATTAAAAACTTAATAAGTTACTATTCACCAAATAATTATTTTAATCCCATTGAACCAAATTTTACTTCTTAATGACAACCATGTATGTCAGATTTTTTTAATTCAAAACACAAAGATGGAAAAATTTCATTTAAATGGAAAAATCATTTTTTATAAGTACCACTTAGTGGTTTCACTATTCATCAAAAATTGATGTTTTTCAGAAAAATCCCAAAAATTCACCCTAAGCTATATTTGATATTCCGAATTCAAAAATGAAGTCTATTTTACAAAATTCAAAACATATAATTCACATTAATTAATTTAATAATTAATTCCCACTGTCAGAGCAAATAGCGTGTTTTTATGAAACAATAAGTATCAAAAGATTGACACTAGTTTAAGTCTGTTTTCAAAGTGAAATTAATTCCAACGACCACTATTGGATTTAGTGGTAAAAAATATATTCTAATTTCACATTAAACCCAATTCAAAAGATAATCTAATCATATAAATAAATTAGATTAGAAAGAGGTTTTCAATTAAAATACAACATTTTACATTATTCATTAAAAAATGAACTTTATTGGAAAGATACCAAAAATTTACACAAAGTAAATTTTGATGTCCCGATACTAAAGAAGAGTTTTATTTGGTCCAATATAATGTATAATAGTGAAAAAAACTATATTTTATGATGGTTCACCATCAAAAGGCGATAAGTGAACCTTTAGTGAAAACTAGGGCATATACGCCTAAAATTGAATTCTTTCCGTATTTTAAGCCCTTATCTTTTATTGGATAAATGTAAAAACATTTAAAAACATATATAATCATATTTTAGTTATTTATATCCATTCCCTCTAATACAACGACTACATGTTAACTACCATTTAAAATAATATTATTTTATTATTAGAGTGCAACGTAAGATTCCCAGGAAACTCGCTGTTGCGTGTTGGGTATGCCATCGAGCATAGCGTCCCCTTTAAAGTCATATTAATATTTTATTCAAAAACATGGATAAATATGAAAATGTCAAATTCTTTATTTACCTGGGGTCTTACATCAACCATCACATAATCATGTAATAGTTGATATATAAAGATAAAATAAACAAGATAAATTCATAATAAACTAAAAATGAGGGCATACTAAATATATGATAATAAATGAAAATAAGGATAACCATAATAATTTATATCATACTGATGGAATGCATAATGTCACTCCTCAAAAATTTGTTGTCAATTCCTTTTTCTAATAAATTATACCAATATGGGTAAATTTTAACCCAAAACCCAAGAAGTTTTGTATCTTGAGATCTGTTGATGCATCAATGGGTTATATAATTTTTGGAACCACTCGTAACATGTTTAATCCCAAAACATTCACCATAAGATTCATCAAGACCCTATATAAAATTACCCAAGGAACCACTAGTTGAATTGATATATGGTTATCTATATAATGATAAATTTGTAAAACAAATACTTCTTCATTCAGTAGAATAATGGGGATTTTTGTGATAACATTCCATAATCATATTAGAATTTATCAATGTCATAAACCCAACATGTATTACCCTATAAAAAATATATAGAAGAGAGGGTACTTTCAATGTGTTGGGTTATCCGTAGAAGATACTAATTGAGGTAAATAGTTTTCAATGGTAAGAGAAAAAGTAAATGGTAATAAAAATAATTCACCAAGGTTCATTAAGATATTGTGAATATTGGAAAACAAATCCTAAAAGAGTGGATACTTATATATGTAGTCTTAGTACCACTCATCATGCATTAGTGTGATGATAGATTTAGTTCCCAACCAACCCTTTGTGGGTTCTTACCACTGGGTGAATCTATTCCTTATCCACATCTAATTCCCCTTATCTAGAAAAGGATTTATTTTCTAGTTAATTAAACCCATTTTTACTTTAAAAAAATAGAGGATGGTTCTTCCACCATGGAAAAGATCGTGTTTTACAATTGTTTGGTAAATCTGGGATCAAAAGAATATAAGGGAGGGATTATAATATAGACATGGAAATATATTAAATTTAATTTATAGTAAGGAAAAAATTATTCCATTTAAATTTATGCACCACAAAAAATAAAATAATTTTTTAATATTACATGAGTCCCAAGGAATTAAAATTGAGACAAAAATAATCCACTTATTGATTGTGTAAAAATTAAATCAAAACTAACTGAAAGAGAGGGATTATAACTGATCCTTAAATACTAGGAATAAATTAATTTCTTGATATTACATCTTAAATAGGTCGTCTATACAAAATGTAATGTCAATTGGGTGCATAATACCTAACATGTCCCAAATAGAGGAATTTGAGATTGAAACCACATACCTATTTTCCTAATTTACGTGAACATAATTCCACCAATAGTATAAAATAGATTTATCATATTCACATAATTAAAAATAATATTCATAACCATTTTCATTAATAATATTCATGAATATTCCTTCTCTATATGAATTCAGTCTATTTTCAATATCATGTGTTTGTAGTTTTTATTGTTTGTACTAGTTTTGAAATAGCCATGTATATATGATTTATTTTAAAAAAATATAATATTTACTTGTTTATTTCTCTAAATAGTAAGTATTATTTATAATAATTTATCGTTTTTGAAATTCCATCGAAGATTTTTTAGTCTTTATCTTCAAAGATGAAATTGACAATAAGCATGATTCCGATATTCTAGGATATCAAACTGTGTTTTCTTAATTAATGAATTGAATATTGATATATAATATCCATAAAAAATAGAAACTATTTAAAAATTAATATCATATTATAATATTAAATAAATTCTCATATTTATCCATGATATAAATGCATAATATTGTTTTGGTAGGTGGATAAACTGACCTAAACAAGAACCTACCATGATTAATGAAGGATTATGAGTCATTTTAGTTGTAATATCATTATACAATAAGTATTAGGATTTAATTTAGTGATAATTAGTTATTTGTATCATAATTTTAAATAAGTTTAAATATGGGATATTTATATAAATTCATCACATATAAATAAGTTATCATTTTCCTCTTAGTGCGCTCATATTAAATGACTAAATAAAAAATGATATTTTATTGATCATGTCATTAATATTTTATCCAATATGGATTAATTAATTATTTAATAAAAAAAATATTTATCCTTTAATATTATTCTTATATCTATCCTTGTATTTAGTTGAAGTAAAATGAAACATGTTGCATCATGTAAAAGGTAGTCTACACAATGCACAAATATTGGTTTTTGTTTTTCTTACGAGAAATCGGAATGGGAATTAGAGTTTTTTTTCACAATATAGAAAAATTAAATAATTTTAAAAAAATTAAGTAATCTTGTAATATTTTGAGAAATAAAATTTCAATTTAAATGTAAAAGGTTAATATGAAAGTAAAATGATTGAACTTATATTGAAAACTTTGGGTTTCTCTTTGAGGATTTCTTGGAAATGAATGGATTAAGATAATCAATTATTACCAAAATTAATTTAGAGTTATATTGGTTTCTAAGAGAAATAATTGGGGATGCATTTAAGGAGTAAACCAAATTCATACAGTTGTATTTAATGGGTGTTGAGACACATCATTTATAAGTGGAGGGAATAGCATTTTGTAAATATTTAAAATTAATAAAAATTGATCACATGTTAAACATATCATGTGGCATTAAAAAGAGGTAATAATTGTTTTAAATGTGATATAAGGTCTATAATATCTTGACAACTCCATTATATAAATGTTTTTATCATGTTTTAATCCCTTTAACTCTTGAAATATTAGTTTTACAATTTTTTCTTTTACAATGGTAACATGTTTTTTTCTAATTAATCATAATCAATATTCATAAAAATAAAGTGATCCTTATTATTTAATTTGGAAAAAATGATTATTAATTTAAAATAATTTTTTTATAACTCAATATCTATACATTTTAAAAATATAATTTTAATATGATAAATGTATAATATATAAAAAAAGTAAAATATTTCTTGTGTTCTCAAACATCAATCATAGATTTATGAAGAGCAATAAATATTCTAAAATGAATAATTTTATTAAGAAAATAAATATTTTGTTAACAAAAAAGTATCACAAATTCCTAATTAATACTTATATACAAATAATGGCATAAAAGTTGTAGTATTAGATAAAAATATTGTATTATTCCCTAAAAATAATTTTTTTTGATATATCAAAAAAATTAAACTTTAGATAATATCTTTTGGTATAATTAAAAATTGAATTTTATTTTTGAAAAATGAAATTCAGCCATTCATGAATTAAAATTTTAAATATACACAATAATAAAAGGTATTTAGAGTGTTTATTCCATGAGTGTTCAGGATATGGTGTTTACCTGCTATAGTAAGCTATTGGGTATTAAATAAAGGCATGTGGGGTTACATTTTATGGTTTAATTAATGGGGATTATGTTTTATAAAACTCAAAGTGGTACTCTAAAAGTGTTTTATAGTTTACACAAAACATGTTTTAGATGGAAAATAATAAATTGTTTATATGATTTAATACAAGATAATATTTGGGATAGAATTTCGAAACATTTTTCATGCTATATATACAAAGATTTTTTGATATAGTTGAATAAGTTATTTTATATGACAAATGGTGAAACGGAAAAAAGTTTATCAAGATTTACTGCAATCATGAGATTGATGGACATGTGTTCTAAATCCTATATACATAAGATGTATTTTAGCTTGTTTCATAGTGTATGATACGATGTTGTCATATTATTTGACATACATGGTATAAAATAATATTTCATGCCTTTGAGCATATCATTTGATATGATACAATTATATATTATTATAACATCCAAATATAATCTAATGCATGATTTTTTTGCGGTAAGGTGGTTTTATATAAATAATCATATTATATGATTCACATGAAACTCTTAAATTGATCTTGGTAGTCAAATATTTATGTGTTACCATTCAAGTATTTTTCCATGCATGGATATCAATGATCATTGATGTTTTATGTGATGAAACATATGAGATAATAAAATGGGTTTAAGTACTAAACTAATTTAAGTTTAAGGGTTAGAGGAGTTGCAACAGACATTCTATTCACTTATATGTTATGAACTCATGAGTAAATGTATGTAAAGGTCTTAAGAGTGTTTTCATGTTCTATATAAATCGGTTTAATCCATTGAGATAGTTTTTGATCTTCATGTTGATTATCTCAAATCTATTTTTATAATTATTCTTTATTTTATGGGTACAAACATACCATGGAATAATAAGGATACCACCCAAAAAATTGGTGATTTAATTCAACCTATGGATAATCAATGGAGAAATTTTTATTTTTTCTACTTCTTTTGGATATTCATCAAATAGTGTTATTTAATATAGGATATGGGATATATCTTTGGTGTAAGGTATAGTTGTGTTATTTATTTTTTTATAAAAGGTTTTAGATTAATTTGAAGGATATATTTGTCTTTTGTTTTCTTTTATTCCTTTATAGGATTGAATAATAGTTATTGTATCTTAATAGAACATGCAAAAAATTACTTTATAATATTATACAATTATAATTATATATATGTGTGTTTTATGTATTATATAATGGAATGTACTTGACTAAAATGATTTGGTTTATTTCTTAGTTTTTGCACTTTATATAAGTTTATTGTATTCTAGGTGCATTGTTTTCTAGAAAAAAATATATATTCTGGACTCATTCTTTTCTACAACACATAATTAGCAATTTTTTACATCACCACTAAACAGGACATTACATAAATTAGTGGTGGTTTATATTTGAACTAACAATAATTGTTTTTATTAGTGGTGGTTTTCCCCACTATAAATAATATGAAACTACCATTAATTTCCATATGTTTATAACTTATTGGACACCTCCACTAAATAGTCAAAACACCATGATTTCATCAATCATATAGAAATATGTGGTAGTTTCAAAAAACAACCCTGATTTAATTAAATATGATTTGATCCATATCATATTCAGAAAAAGAAACTACTAATGTATATTTTTCTATAGTTAAAATACGTAATTAGTAGATTTTATTTGTACAATAAAGTATCATTCGAATAATATATATATTCTATAAGGTGAATATGATATTTCATGGATTATCAACTAAATGACAAAAATTAGTGGATAGTTCATTGGAATAATAATAATTGAAAAGATATGTATTTAATATATATAAGTTCTAGAAGGATATTGAAAAGAAAGAAATCAAATTATATTTTTTTTTGAATAAAAGGAAGAATCATATATGAAGATGTATTATCATATATTAAACAAGAAAAATAATGATTTTAGAAGCCAAAATAAAAACAATGTAAATATGTTTTAATGTTTACTCACACAAGTAGTGCTACTAAATCTTCCTCTTCTTAAATATGTTAAAATAGTGATTATAATAGGAATATTTTTGTATTTATCAATATTATTCTAAATAATGAAAAGTTTTTATGGCCTTGGCTAATCAATCATTAATAAATTAATATTTAAATTATTATAATTCTTATTCTAATGTTAATTATAGTTCCATCATCAATTAAATAAATTAATGAATATGTGTAAGACATAGACATTGTGGGATTTGGTGTCCTATAACCAATAACATTTACTTTAGATTACATATTTCATTCAAATAATTATATAAATATATATGTTATATTATATATTTTCTATTTTTCTTCTTGACATTAATGCAATAATTTCTTTGAGAATATTTCACATTGAAAACTTCAAAGTAGTTATCTACTATGATGAGAACCTTGAAATTATATATTGATATTCATAAACATATATCCCATGGTTGTATTAAATAATATTATAGGAAATGTAGTCTATTGATTTTTAGGTGTGATTACTCATAAGCAGATGAGATTTCATCTCGTGAAGTTCTCAATTAGTAATATCCATGGCCTGAGATTCTGATGGTAGTCATGCTTGTATTAATTCCACATGTATAAATGTCATTGTCTGTCCCTATCAATTAATAATTTTAATTACCCATATAATTTTTATTTTTATTAATCTGTAACAAGAGTTTCCTTCTTATATATTCCAATGTAAATTGTGATGCCATATCTTAACTAGGAAATAGGGTATGTTGTGTGTGTCAGAAGTAATATGTTATAAATTTGAGAATTTTATGAAGTATTTACACAATGTATCATAATGGAAGTTGATATATCAACCCTTTTATTGAGATGAAACCCTCACATTTAATTCCATGGGCATGGTGTATTAATGGGTTCAATTCAGATAGTCAAATAAACACATATCAAGCTTATAGTTTGACGAAATGAGTATAAAACTTTCTTGATAAAATATGAAAACAATGGGATTATTTTAGAAAATGATTTTCTATTTTTGGTTTTCATTGTTGTATATTAACTTCATAATATATGGGTTTTTGAACTATGATTATAAATTACTCTTAAACATTAGGAAATCCTGCATATTTCCACTAAGAAAGTGGACTAGGGAGTGACACACTAATTGTATACTTTGAGCTTAGTAAAATTTTATTTATATTTTAAAATTTTAATGAATATTATTCTTTAGAACAAGAATTAATATTTATTTAGGAATTATTGATATAAAATAGTTAATAAATAAAACTTCATAAGGTAATTATTTAATTACATGGCTATATAGTATTTACTTATCTCTAGTTATTCATAAGGTAATAAATAATTATTTATAAATCAAAATTTTAGTTACATGAATATTAAATAAACAATTATTCAAAAGAAAATAAATAGAATATTTATTTATTTATTTGTTGAATAATATTTATTTAAATATTTATTTGATAATTCAAAAAATATCTAAGAGCATGATTCGAAGAAATTTTTTATGGTGATAAATATTTATTTAACAAGCTATAAAATAATTTTTATCAATATTTGCGTTAGTGCATGCCATGAAATAAAATATTGATATTTGATTCATGGAAATATTTTGATTGGTGTAAATATAATGGTTCGGAAGTCCATCCATTTTAACCAAAGTGGGGGGTGTAATAACTGAATGACTTCACATCGAGTTCATGATTTTCATCTTTCATAGAAACACCCAGTGGTTCCGACATCCATAACTAGGTAAGTAATTTCATTCAAAAGATTCACGATCAATTGGAGTTTCAAACCCAATGCCACATAGGAAATCACATTGGTCAAGAGGATGGAATTTTGGGCTCATCAAACCCTTTTAGGGGGAATTTTATCCTACACTGAGACTCTCTTTAAAATTTAAGATATGATCAAGAATCTATTCTTAATATCAATATGCAACCGCTTACCCTAATAAAATGATCAACTATTGAATCCTTCCTTGTATTAAGGGGGTATATTAATGAGTTAATTTCTATATATCTAATGTTATTCATCCATTTCATTTCATTTCTTATAAATGGGTAGCTACTTATATTTTTAATCGATATAATCGAGAAATCTGGAGTTTACTACCATCTAGGGAGACGATTGATTTTTTGCAGATTGTATTAATAGATTATGAGTAATGCTAAATATAATTTTCATAAACAAGAATAAAAACCCATGTGAATCCTTTTAACCATGCGGTTTAACATTATGTTGGAAGGACATATATGAGGACTGTTGACGCTCCATTTCGTAACATTGTCTATAAAGAATGGAAAGGGAAATGACTTAGCACGGATTGATTCGTCCTTTGAAGAAAACCTAAAAAATCGACAAAGGCATAAACAAGGCTTCAAATGCACATGCACCTCGCAAGTTCCATCACTGTCACACAAGTCCACTTGCGCGACGCCTAATGGTCACGCAAGTGACTTGCGCGCCGTAAGTGATAACTGCCCAAGGTCTTCCCCAGCCTATAAATAGACCCTGTGGCCCCCCCATTTTGGGAGGAATTTTTTCAGAATTCAGATTTAGAGCTCTGAATGCCCAAGTCTGCTCTTTAGGTCTTCTGAACACTTCTATGGTAATTATTTACCAAGAATTGAAGTTATAAACAAGAGGAGTAAGGTCTAAGTGTTAGAATTCACTAACACTTGCGCGCCTAAGGTATTTTACCCTTAAGGAAAAGGAACATACTTGAGCGCTTCCCTACTTCCTCACCAAAAATTGTGCACCTCTCTTCTAGAAGTACCTCAGGATAATTCTAAAGGCATTGGTCAAGGATCGCCCAAGTATTACCATGCTGGTTTACAAACGCGCAAGTACCCATGTGTCGCACAGGTATACCTGCGCGACCAGGACTTGCACGCCCATGCAGTACTTGCGTGCCTACCCGGACTTGTGCGCCCCTGCCTTTTTGGGTTCCTTTATTTCCCATTTAACCCCTCTTATGTTGTTCCACCTCTCCTATTAATGATTCAGTCTTTAAGACACTCTTCAAAGCCATTTATGGAATGATTTCTTCATTTGGATTCCTTATCTGAAAGGAACTCAGTGGAACATTTCTCAAAACCTAATGATTTACACATCTTTTTGTCACTAAAGATTGAGATTTCATTCACTAAACCTCATCCTTTAAAGATGAGAGAACCCCTTAAACTGGGCCTCCTTTTCAGGAATAAGCCCCAATCTTAATTCTCAATTCTGGGCATCCACCTTAGGAGTAATCCCCAAATTCCCAAATCTGGGCATCCTTTTCAGGAGTAAGCCCCAATCTTAAAATTCCCAAATTTGGGCATCCTCCTTATGAGTAAGCCCCAAGTCCTCATTAACCTGGGCCTCTTTTTCAAGAGTAAACCCCACTCTCAAATATGGGCATCCTCCTTAGGAGTAATCCCCAAGTCCCTTAATTTTCTCTTAACTAGTCCTAATTTACTTTTGATCTGGATCTCCTTCTCATTAGTAAAACCCAATCATAAGTCCCCTCCTAATTTGTGCCTCCTTTTCAAGAGTAATCCACAAATTAGAGTATCTAATTCTCCATAAAGTACATATACCTTTATGGACCCTATTCCTGGATTTCTTCCGTGAAGTAAATCCTAATCTTCATCTATTTGGGCAGTCATACATACATAAGCCCCACATCATTTCTTATGATTTCATCTTTCATGGCACAACTATCTGGTTTTACCAATACCTCTTGTTTCTCACACCGAGCATGACTCATGTGAGCGTAGAGTGTAAAATTATTTATGACATCTTTCTTTGAGCCATCAGTCATAAACATCATATTCCCTTACTTGAGCTACGTGGGTTCTGATTCCTTTTCCAAAACAAAGGATACGTAGGTAGCACATCTGCGGGTACGATCCCAACTCTGAAATAATCAATGTCCTTTTGAATGACAATAGACTTCAAGTTCCCCACTGAGTGGCTTTAAAACCAGTATGGTCATCATAATGAACAGGAGACTTTTATGGATCAAAGCATAGTATTGACGAAGAATCTCTAACAAATACAGATGATTCTATATCGATGAAGAACCTCGAATAAATATAAAATATTCTCTAAATTTCCTACATATAAATCATTGATTGTCAGATCTAAAGGAAGGCTTATTCTATACTTGGTAATGTAATAAGGATTCACAAACATAAATTAAATCTGTAAAGAGAGTCCCGGAGTAGACAATAATTCCCCTAAAAAAGGTGTGATGAGTCCGACCTCCCATCCTCTAGACCAATAAAAATTCCTAAGCCCCATTAGTCTACCACTAATGAGCTCCTACCTTTGGAAAGTAGGTTCAAATTGATATGGAATCATTGGATGTTTTCAGTTCTAAGAACAAACCCGTTAGAAACCACTTTGAATGTTTCATCCTTAAATCAATGAGTTCATCCCCCATTCCAGAGGGGAAACAAAAAATGGTGAACCCGACGTGAATCCTTACCCAAGTCAAAATGATGTTTTGCTTATTTGTTAGGCCCCTATTTAAAACTCAATGAGAGGGCCAACAAAAAAATCATTGATATATGTGCTCATCCAAAAGATGTAGTGACTGAATTTATCTTGATTACGTCTGTTATATAAAAAAAAGCATTCTTTTCCAAGATCTTCTGCATTCTAAGAAATGGATGCTCTCAAGTTCACACCTGTGAACACCGTTGCTGCGAATTCCACTACTGCTACTCCTGCTGGATCATCGTCTATTCTGAGGATGACATCACCTACTCAGCGTCTTCAACGCTGGGTATCAAACGCGATCGTTAATGAGTATCGTCAACACGGTACCATTCCAACTCTAGAGGCTGCCTGACAAGACCTCCAAGTGAATAACTCACCCTGGTCGTCCGGAAAACGATGACCAGTGATCAAGAAGCAGGCGGTGCTAACCACCGTCTCCAACCATTTCGGGTCATTATCCCTGAAACGCAATCACCATTCACTCCCTTATTCTGGGGAGGTGAATGAGCAGGTCCCTCAGGGCCTTAATTCAAGCAGACATGGGTCCTTCCCAAGGGCTCCCACCAACAATCACCGCCAGACTCATGCGGCAGTGTGCCCTCAACATGATGAGGGTACCGACTGTAGGCGTTCGGCTCAGGTTCCTCGAACCCAAGCAGGCAAGAAGAATCGCCCGAGGCGAAGTCCGGTTAACAGTGCGCAGGTTCTCATCTCTTCCATCTCTGGAGAAGTCCACCAACCTAACTTGGTGGAAAGTAATGAGCAGGCACACGCACCTACCCATTTTAATTATGTTGTCCAACAGACTCGTCTGGCAGCATCATGCCAATCCCTCATGAAAATTCCGGTGGATTACTATAGGCAGGAACATACACTTGTTTATACATCACCAGCTAGTCAGTAGGCTCATTTGACTAAATATGATGGATCTCGTCAACCACATTCGGTGAAGTGAAATCAGCAGGCACATACACCTGCTAGTATTGATTAAGCCTACCAACAGTCTCGCTTGGTAGCATTCGGAGAAGTCAGTCGGAAAGTTCCGATGACAAACAGGAGGCAGACTCAACTCTCTTCCCCTACACCTTAGTACTGTCAGGATTCACTAACAGGAAAAGGAGGACAAGAGCAGGCACATACACCTACTCCAAGCCCAGAATGGACGTATATCCCCGTTCTGGCAGCTGAAGTCACCAAGAATATTCTATCAATGGTGAAAGAGCAGAAAAAAATTCTTGCTCATATCCTAGATGCCTGTCCAGATATTATAACAGTTGCAGCGCCATCTCAGGGAAAGACACATAAATCTATCCCTACCAGTGGAGTGACACATCAACAGTTCACTCCGGAACATACACACACATCTGTTCCAGTCCAAGAGGGTTGTGGGGAATACTCCCACATGTCATACGGACAACCAAGTCAGGCACATACACCTGGTTTGAGTGGAGATCGTCAGCCTAACCTGGCCATCTCTCCTGATCAGGCACATACACCTGCTCAGAGTATCCACTTTCATCAACAAGTGGTTTCCAAGGTGAGTAAGAACGCGTCTAAGAAAAAGATCCACCCAGCACAGTCAAGAGATCAAGAGCCAATCTGTAACAAGGCCTTGCTGGATACTGGAGTTCTTGAAGCCCTGAGATAGTTATCTACTAGAATTCAAGATTTTACTCCCTCATTTCCCAATAGTGGGAACATTAATTCTGAAGGTCTTCAACAGACACTTCCTCATGAAGGCTTTCTTCTTGACAATTCGGTCGATCTCGAAGTTTCAACTTCAGATGCGAGCCACGGGAACCCTCTGTGTGGTCAGAAGACCAAGGAGCAAGAGATATCATCTTTTGTTGTAACCCACCATGGTGGTCCTCCCCATGATGATGAATTTTGTTGCGAAAGTTTTCTCCGAAGTAGTGATGAACATTTCTTAGAAAATTCTCTAGTGGACAATGTAGTGCTGAGAAAGCCATCTTATCTTGAGGAACTTGCAAATGTTAAACCAGTCATGTCTGATGTTTCATCGCTGGCAGGTGAAATACTTTCTCAATTGGAAGATAGCCCAGGGTGTAGGTCATTCTCTGAACCACCCCTCAGTCATGCATCTTCTAGTTTAATCAGTGATTTCTCTACCAATACTATTGAATCCAATGAAGCAACAAGGAAGCATTAGCTCTGGTCAAAACAGTTAGAAGAATCTTCATCAAATGATAAAGAGGAAATGCTAAACATGAGAAAACAACTGGCGAAAGGTGAAGTGCCAGTCATGTTTTGGCCTCTGGCTGACTCTCAGTATGACATTCCAGAAATTTTGACGGAAGATGGAATTCATGATATTCATCTCAACATATGGAAAACTCATTGTCAGTTAAAGAAGAAAGTATTATCTTATGATGAATATGAAAATCATGTTAAGATAATAGAAGGATTACAACGCCAAATTAACTTGGAATCTCTCTCAGTCTCTCGATATCTGAAGGATGAAAAGCTGTAGAGAGCCCTTCAGCATTCATGACTTAGCGCACTAATAATGTTGCGCCAGTTAATTTCCAATGCCCCATCTGGTATTCATGTTAGAGGATGGGGTGTTCATGGAGCACTGCATTTCACGGTGCTCTCCATTCAGAAAAGCCCGCCAAAAATGGTCTCATGCAATGTTATTACCCATGGATGGCCACAGATACCTGGCTTTGTTTGTAATCCAAAGCTTTCCCAAGAATAGGATTCAACTAGTTCCTCTCAAAATAAAGAATACGGAGAACAAGTTGTTGAATTACTCTTGCATCAAACAAACGAGAATATTGAACATGCCTCTTGTTTGGAGAAAGCACATCACCAAGTGATAGAAGTGTCAGAAATCATCCAACAGTCTTTTGAACCGGGTGATAAAAGTGGATTTCAATTGATGAATCCATCTAATTTTCATACCAAGGTCCGAAAGATCACGAGAGCTTTTAAGAAAGTCTCGGACATAGCATGTCAAGATCCAACCCAGCTCGCCAGACTGGGGACTCTTTTAAACAACCCTCGAAATCAACAAATAGGATTCGAGGAGTTGAGAAAGGATATCGGGAACATCCCCAGTCCACCGGACTGGGGACTTTTTCAAATCATCAATCCCCTCCTCAAAGAAATTTGGTCTTCTCTCGATTGGGGAAGAAGCCAAAGGAGGAACAAAGAGCCAAGTTATCAGGATATTCCCTCCAAATAACGGTTCGTCAAGAAGTTCCTGTGGGATCAAATCAACAAAAGGCAATGTCTCATCAAAGACATGGATGGAGACAATATCCCAGAAATGCTGATAGAAGGAATGCGATGCATTATGCATCAATAAATTTCATCAATGACGTTGTTACTGATCTACCAGATGATGCTCACTCAGAGGGATCATATGAAGAGGTTCTTGTTCAGGAAGTTGTACGCACAGACACAAATGAAGGTGTGTGTACACGAAATCAAAGTTTTACCCAAAATCCAGGTGTTCTTGAAAATAACCCACTTCCCCCTCTCCGAAAGGGATCAAATAAGGGAAAGGGGAAGAATCAGGTTACATATCCTCCCTCTGGAGAAGTCCAATCGCTCTCACTAGAGAAAAGATTTGCACAACAGGAGGAAGAAATGAAGGAATTGAGGAGGATGAACGCATAACTACTTCAGGGTAGTTTTCCTCCTAAGTGTGCTGTAATCAGTCAGCCAAGGGATTTTGTTGCAGTTACTGAGATGGATCAAGAATATCCTCCTTTATCAGTACACCCTCACAGGTCTAATCCTACGGGTCAAGTGCAACAACAATTGGTAGTGCGGCCATCAGTTGTAGTCCCAGCTTCCTTACCTATCCAAGCTATAGTCAGTGCACCTGTTCAGATTCAATCTCAACCGGATGTTTCTCAAAAGTTAATAAATACTATTGAGTCATTAACATCTTGGTTGGAAGCTATGGAAGGAAAGCATGTGCAGGTTCAATCGGAAAGGAAAGCTTACCCTGAATGGGTAGATTCAATATCTCCCCCATCAAATTTTGGGAACCCTGTATTTCCTATTTTCAATGGATCAGGTGATCCTGAACAACATTTGACGCATTACATGTCTTATTGCGATCCTATGATGGGAACTCCGGAGTAGCAAGAAGGGGTGAAACTCATATTCTTCGTGTGAACCTTGCAAGGACTAGCTTTTGTCTGGTATACAAGCTTAAAATGCCGGTCAATTACCGGATGGGAAGATCTCCGTCAACGATTTCTTCTTCAATTCAGCTCAACTTCTCAAATGACAATAGTTTTAGATCTTACAAACTATAAGCAAAGGGAGAATGAAAGAGTCTCTGATTTCATTGCTCACTGGAAGGGGTTAACATATTCCCTGAGCTTAGCACTCCCTCAATAGGAACTATTTCCAATCTGTGTGGAAAATCTACGTGACGAATTACGCACACTGTTGATCCCTGTGAAATACATAGGAGGGTTTCAAGACCATACTTCAATCAATCAACAGATTGAATATTCTCTTATACAGACTAAGGCTAAATCTCATGTAATTCCATTAGCTCCAGGAAGGAGAATGGGTAAATCAGAGACTGCTACAGTTGTGCTTAAACAATCACCTATACCTGCTTCTACTTCAAAACCTTCATCTTCTTGAAGGGCTCCACATCCTGAGTGCCAACAGCCGAGGTCGTTTCGTCAAGACGATCTGAGAGATCAAAGAAGAAAACAATTTGAGGATCTAAAGAGAAAAACATACTCTTTCCGAAATGAACAAGTTCTTAGTTATTTCATTTTGGCTCTGGAAAAAAATTTGATTCAATTTCCAATGCCCAAGAGGCCAAACAATGAAGGAGATGAAGACCGTCCCAATTATTTCCCATTTTATCAGATGTTCGGTCATCCCATCTAGGAGTGTTTGGTCTTCAAAGACCTCCTACAAAAGATGGTCGACTCGGGACAAGTCAAACTAAAAGGTTCTTCAGCTCAGGTAGCATGTGTAACTGCTACAGTTCCAGAGGAGGAAGGTGAATGGAAAGAAGTTAAGAACAAAAATGCACAAAAATATGATGATTGTATGGTCAGAAAGACGATCAACCGAACTCATGCTATTTTGCGAACGCAATTGAAGAAACCAATTGTGCCTTCTACCATGAATACCGCAGCAAAACCCTCTTCTTCGGAGGGAAAATCCTCGAAGAAACGGCATGATTCAAAGAAAGAGAAAGAATTAGAAGAAGATGAGTATGTGTCAAATCCTAAGTTTCCTTTGACCCTAGCAGATTTCATGCCATCTACTTCGAAGCAATGGGCACTGCCCCATCAAATGGCACAACCTAAATTGGCTAGTCAGGCAGAGTCTTCATCGGATGAAGAATTGATTTTCGATTCTATTAATGTGATTCAATTAACAGATTCGTATGCCAGTTATTGTTTCGATTATGATGAGCCCGAATTCCCTATATCAAATAGAGGAATCAGAGGAAGTTCCAGAGGATCAAGATATAGGGGAAGACGTGGATCTTTCGGAATCCAGTATTCTAATTCTACCCCTGCTAGAACTGTATACGCAGCAGAAACTCGTGGAAGATCCCTTCAGTGATCTCAACAAGAACAAGAAAGTTCTTCCAACAATAGTAAATTCAGTCCTGGCATAGTTATTCTATAAGACCGGTTGAAGGTTCCATCTTCTTCCTCTCAGCAAGTAAATGGATCTAATCAGTCTAATCTTCCAAAACCAGGATTATTGCCAACTCCTATCCCGATACAAGATGCATCAACTTCCAAAGAATATTCTTCCAAGGCACCTTGTAAAGCACATGTTCCTATTGGGAAATGCAGACCTCTGGATCCAAAGTATGATGTATTGAAACACCTGGCCCATGTACCGACCAAGTTATCAATTCTGGATGATTTGAATCTTTCAAAGGATATTTGGGAGGCACTCATCGAGGCTTTTTCAAGTCCTAAGGAGTTTGAAACTGAAATTACTGCATGCCTTTCTTGGACAGATGGTTCCACGGAGCGGTCGAGAGGGGCCCTGAGCAGATGGCCCGGACAATGATTCTCCATGCTGGATGCTAGAAAATATGGCAAGCATGGAACAAGGCTCGCCATGAGGGGATTATAGTCTCTAGATGGGGGATTATTCTTTGTACAAAGTTCATGCTTTTAGATCTTATCAGATCCTTTAAACAATGGAAGGAGGCACCCTCCCTTAGCCATCTTCAAACAGGAAATACCAGTAATCTCTCGAGTAGCAGTGCCAGCAGAGGAAACTGGGTTAGGTGGACTCCGCCCAGTAGAGGGTTCAAACTCAACTCCGACGGGTCATGCAACATGGGGGTTATACGCGGAGGAGGGGTGGTTCGGAACAGTTTCAGGTCGGTTATCATGGATTTCTCAGGCCGATTGCACGGTTCTCCTCTTCAAGCGGAGGAGAAGGTGTTGATGTTGGGTCTCTCACAGTGTCTCCAAGAAGAGATCGTCCTTTCTCAAGTCAAAACTGATTCACAAATTCTCCATAAAGCTTTGCATGGTTCTGTTTCCATTCCTTGGTCTATTCATTATATCACGAGGGAATGTCGAGGTATGATCTCCAACAATACCAGTGGTACCCACACGTGGAGCGAGGGGAATAAGGTAGCAGACCATATTGCTTCTCTTGATGTCCCTAGACCAGATCACTTTTTTTTCATACAGCTAGTTCTATGAAACCATGGGGGGTCAACTTGGTTTGAGGGGATGCTCTGGGCCTTCATTATTTTCGACCTCCTTAGGTATGTTGTGTGGGGAGTTACGGACCCATGTTGTTTTTTTTCTTTTGGTTTGTTGTTTTTCCTTTATTCCCTTAAAATGAATAAATATCTAATATTGGATGGATTACGTCAGAGCGTTAATGGCGGAATTCCCATTGGAACCGACATTTTCTTATGTCCCGCGATCACAAAATGCTCAAGCTGATGCACTAGCTAATATAACCACAGCTCTGGCATATCCAAATCGAGACGAGACAACCATTAGTATTTCCCACCGTCGTGCAATTTCAACTTATGTTCGAATCAGAACATAGGAAATTAATGGCATTAGTCCCATTCCTGAACGGTATGGTCATACTATAGGATAGATGTCACCTATAAGGGAATACCTTCAAAATGGTACACTTCCACCTGATAGATCCATGAAAGAACAAATCTGGCGATGTGTGGTCAATTTTACTATTTATGATAGCCCAGATCACATAGAGAAAATTCTCTACAAACGTGGTTTTGATGGAGTTCTCTTTAGATGAATTTATGTTGAAGAAACAATGGTTGTCATGAAAGAAGTGCATGCAAGAATCTGGGGTGCCCATAAGTCTGTACATAGACTTTCTGATCAGATTCAAAGGCTTGGATACTTTTGGCCTTCAATGATACACGATTCTGTTAATTTCACAAATATGTTTCATTCATGCCAATTTCATGCCAACTTTATTCATTAACCTCCAGAGTTGCTTCATACATCTAAATACTCGTGGCCATTTTCCACATGGGGAATGGATGTGGTGGGACCTTACCCTTCATCTACGGCCAAGCAGTTTAAGTATAATCTTACTGCTACTGATTTCATTTCCAAATGGGTAGAGGCAGTACCTCTCAAGGAAGTCAGTTCTAAATGCATTGTCAGCTTCATCAAGTCTAACATCATTACTAGATTTGGTTTCCCTCATACCATATTGATGGACAGTGGCACCAACTTCTGTTCATTCGAGGTGAAGAATTTGTATCAAGAATACAACATCAAATCCAACCATTCATCTCGGTATCATGCAGCGGCCAATGGCCAGATAGAAGCCTTCAACAAGACTCTTTCAAATATAATGCAAAAGATGGTGGATAAATATAATAAGTCATGTCTTGATAAACTCTTTCATGCTTTATGGGCTTATCGGACCACCACCCGCACTGCAACACGGTCAACTCCATATTCACTAGTATATGGAACGGAAGCCATCTTGCCCATTGAAGTTCAACTACCCTCGCTCAGAGTAGCCATTTGTGATCATTTATCTACAGATGAGAAATATCAAAAGTGATTGAATGAATTGGTACGGTTAGATGAGAAAATATTGTGCACTTTGCACCACTTAGAAGTCTATAAGAATCGAATAGCATGAGCTTTCAACAAAAAAGTTCATCTTCGTTCATTCACTCAGGGAGAATTGGTATTAGTTCTCAGAACTCCAATGATACCAGGAATGAAACCTCCCAAGCATGAGCCAAAATGGGAAGGACCTTACTCAATACATAAGTTCTACTTCAATGGAGCTTATTCATTAATCTCAATGGATGGAGAACTCATCACTACTCCAACCAATGCCAGATTCCTGAAGAAATATTTTTTATGAACAAAAAATTCAGCACCTCGGTCCAGTATAACCTTAAACTGCACCTTGGTCCAATATGACCATAAACTGCACCACATTCCAGCATATGACCCTAAACTATTTGCAAGTCCCTTACATCCAGCAAGACGTTAAACGACACCATCCACGGTCCATACATATGACCTTAAACTGTTTGTATCCTTTCATCCCACACGACATTAAACTGTGACATCCTAACTACATGACATTAAACTCTATAGAAGTCTCTTACGTCCAGCAAGATGTTAAGCTGCATCATCCATGGTCCATACATATAACCTTAAACTATTTTTACTTTCGTCCAACATGACACTAAGCTGTATCATCCTTTTTTGAAAAAGTCCCTAATACGTCTAACATGACATTAAATGGTGTACTCTTTTGTCCTCACTACATGACATTAAACTGCACAGTCTCCCTTTCATCCAACATGACATTAAACTGTATTATACCTATCGTCCTAAATACGTGATGCAAAACTGTACAAAAATTCTTTAATACATCCTACATGACATTAAACTATACTTTGTCCCTACTACATGACACTAAACTATGCAGCACTTATAGTCCTAACTTCAAGTCTTTAAACTGCATAGTCTCTTCATATGTCCTACATGACATTAAACTATGCATCGTTAAGGTTTTCGATACCTCTTGTTTCTCACACCGAGTATGACTCACGTGATATTAGAGCAAACTTCAACCATAACACCCTCTCTAGGATACTAACCATGTGTAAGTCCCAACACCATCATTTTTTTAGGTCGTTGTCCCCAATAACAACTTGATCACTAATTCATTATTTAACTGAACTACGCGGACTTTGATCCTTGCCTTCCAGGCTGGGTATGTAGGCAACCTCCCAAGGTTAAATCCCAAAACCAATCTCTTTACATCAGTTCACCTCCATCTCATATCATGTTGATTTGTGAAACCACCCCTAGAATCAATACCTTTACATTGGTTCACTTTCATCCTTTCTACACGACGTTAAACTATACAACACTTTTGTCCAGTATAAAAATAAACTAAAATATTATTTGATACCCTCACCTGATAGGGAATCCTTATTTACATTGATTTTCAATCATGTTTCATTTCAAATACTACATGCATACATGACAACAATTGAACCTTTTATCTTGGGTTAAATCATCATTGCACTAAAAGTCCCCTTTCACCCTTCACATGTACGAACCAAATTTGTACAGAGGGTAGTTCTAGAACTACGTGGGCTTGATTCCCATCCTTATGGGATACGTAGGAAAGTTCGAGTGTCCCTCGAATCTAGCCCCATGCCTTTTTGGGCCTAACCCCAAATTCCACTTTCAGTCCCATGGCTGAAATGTCCCCATGAAAACACACACTGTGTATTTATTACAATGGTCCAAGCTCTATGAACATAAACTAAGATCTCCAATCCTTTTGTCCCACATGACGTTAAACTGTAGTTCAAGAACTATGTATGGCTTGATTTCCATCCTTATGGGATACGTAGTGAAGTCCAACATTTCCATTCAGGACCCAGCCACAACATGATTATGGTTAGTATTGATTTGTGTATCTCTGCATACATTGGAAAATACCCATCTTTATGTGTCATAATCCTAACCTTAAATATTTTCAGATCTTCATAACCCATTTCTTAACTTCTAGTCACAAAAATGTCAAACTTTTGAGAGTTCTTCTGCCTGACTATGCACTGCGTGCCCTTAGGCAGCCTTGCATAAACAGTCTCCATAACAGATTTGTCAGCCAAAAGATACTATTATTTGACTATGCAACCGATTCCCTAAGGTGGCCCTGCATAATTCAACCCCCTAAAGGGTTTGTTGGATACTGGTAACTTCATTATTGGTAAGAAAGCCTCTTTTGTCCTTATTTGTCTTAAATGACAATATGTAGGGATCCGCAAAAATATCCATCCTTAACATATTTGTCCCATATCCTTTTTCATGATATGAAAGTATTCAAGTCTATGGTTTATATTCTCCTTCCCTACGTTTGGGTCAGACCTTCGTAGGAGTGATATCCATCCACTTCTTCGATAATCTTGTTTGGAAATATCTTCTCCATATTCAAGTACCTATTTCCATATAGTAAACTCTATACTTTGGAAAATTTGAATCTTCATAAACTTTCACTGGCTTTCTAGCACTAGGAAAGTAAATTTCTAAGAGTTCTTTTTCCTGACTATACAGCACGTAAACTTAGGTGGCCTTGCATTAGTAGTCTACATAACAGACCTGTCAGCCAAAAGATGCTATTTATTTGACTATACATCCAATTCCCTTAGGTGGCCCTGCATAATTCAACCCCCTAACGGGTTTGTTAAATAATGGTAACTTAATTCTTGGGAACTACTTCTTCTAATTCCTTTTTAGCTCTTTTTCATATCATTCCTCATATTCAAATATTCTTATTTCATAGTTTACATATCTTCCCTCATACTTGAGTATGGTAATATGTTTTCAGATGAATTTTCAAGGAATTGAGTCAATTATAATTCATTCAGTCAAAGCTATTTTGACCTTAAACATTAGCCTCTTTATGTCCAACGTGCATGACTTTAAACTGCCCACAAAAGACAAGGGAACTCTAAATAAAAGTCAAGTTCCAGCTCACTAAACATACATTTTGTATGATTTAGGTAATATTGAGAAATTAAAATATTCAATGTTTGTAGGGTTATTTATAATAATCCTAGTAAAAAATCAAGCTATGCTCACTAGGCCCATTGGATTAAGTAAATTTAAAGAAGATAGAAAAATAGAATGTAGGTACAAATAATTAAAGGTGAAAGTGTTTTTCATTGATGAACAAGAGTTAGAAGGACATCAACAGACTGGAGTCTCTTCTCTTTTTCAGGAATTACAAAAGACATTCAACATAACTCTTCATTTGATTTACGGAATCTCGAGCTTCATCAGCAGCCACCTGGAATTCATTCACTCAACTGGATACCATAAGATATGTAGTGATACGATCTCTTCTTGGAACAATTGTAAAAGAATGTTCTTGAGTGTGGTTTGAGACAATTTTCTTTTGATCAAATAGTGACTCTGTTTCTGTCCAAGAGACTTGGAAGATGGATACCTGGATTTGAGAATGAAGCACTGGAAGTAAAGAGCCATTTGGAGAGAGTACTCTTTTCAGATATTGTTCAAATACCATATTTTTCTTCTCTCCACCAACCGGTAGTGGAAAACATTTCATCCCATGGGTTTCCAATTTTCATATCTGCAAGGAAATGACATGCAGGAAAATTTTGAAAGTTCACGCCAATTTTGTTGCTCTTAATGCACATCATAACTAAAATAGAGGAGTAGCAGTGCAGCTGCATCTCAAGCATATAATTATTTGCATTTGGAACATTGACTCCTTGCAGATGACCATGACCATATAGAGGTAGGGTAGATGCTCTGTGGGAAATTAAGATTATATTTCTTCAAGTACATAGCCAAATCTGGGAGAGTGATGTCACAGATATCATAGTAATCATGGCCAACAATTTTCATCATGTCATCAATCCACTTTCTAGCCAGTCTATCAGTCATTCTGATTCTCTTGTGAGCCATTAAATATACACAAGATTTGAATAAATTAACTCTTAAATGGATTGATTTTTCATAAACTTTTTGAATAAATTTGAAAAAAATGGCTAAGGCATTAAGGCGCGCAATTCTAATTTTGAAGCACAAGTATGGATGTACTGTTCAAGTTTTTGGCTCGCAAGTATCACTGCACAAGTCCAAATACCTATACAGCAGCGCGACAACAAAGAAAATTCGGAAAATAGAGCAACTTGCACGAAGAAGGTGACCTGCGCGGTGAGAGCTCGAAGGTTTGAAATCTGGATGCTTTGTACGGAAATGGGGGCACATAATTATAGGCCAGGCTGCACCCTTGCGCGCCAATTCCTGCATTCTAAACACTTGTGTGCCACCCTCTGCGCCCTCAACACCTGCTTGCCTCTTTCGCTTTGGTTTTCTCCTTTTCCTCAGAGTCACATCCTTATTCTTTCAGATCCAACTCTGAGGGGGGACTTTTGTTGATGCTGCTTTTCGTAAAATTGTCTAAAAAGAATGGAAAGGGAAATGACATAGCATGAATTGATTCATCCTTTGAAGAAAACCTAAAAAATCGATAAAGGTATGAACAAGGATTCAAATGCACATGCGCCACGCAAGTTCCATCACTATCACGCAAGTCCACTTGCGCGACGCCTAATCGTCGCGCAAGTGACTTGCGCACCCTAAGTGATAACTACCCGAGGTCTTCTCCGGCCTATAAATAGACCCTGTGGGCCCCCCATTTCAGGAGGAATTTTTCCAGAATTCATATTTAGAGCTCTGGACACCCAAGAATCTTCTTCAGGTCTTCTGAACACTTATAAGGTAATTCTTTACCTAGAATGGAAGTTCTAAACAAGAGGAGTAAGGTCTAAGTGTTAGAATTAACTAACACTTGTGCGCCTAAGGTGTTTTACCCTAAAGGGAAATGAACATAGTTGAGCACCGCCCTAATTCCCCACCAAAACTTGTGCGCCTCTCTTCTGAAAGTACCTCCGGATAATTCTAATGGCATTGGTCAAGGATCTCCCAAGTATTACCATGCTTGTTTACAAACGTGCAAGTACCCATGTGTCGCGCAGGTATACCTGTGTGACCAGGACTTGCGCGCCCATGCAGTACTTGCGCGCCTTCCAGGACTTGTGCGCCCCTTCCTTTTTGGGTGCCTTTATTTCCCATTTGACCACTCTAATGTCGTTCCACCTCTCCTATTCACGATTTATTCTTCAGGACACTCTTCAAATCCATTTATGGCATGATTTCTTGATTTTGCTTCCTTATCTGAAAGGAAATCAGTGGAACATTTCTCAAAACCTAATGATTTACACATCTTTTTGTCACTAAATATTGAGATTTCATTCATTAAACATCATCCTTTAAAGATGATAGAACCCCTTAAACTGGGCCTCCTTTTCAGAAATAAGCCCCAGTCTTAATTTTCAATTCTGGGCATCCTCCTTAGGAGTAATCCCCAAATTCCCAAATCTGGGCATCCTCCATAGGAGTAAGCCCCAAGTCCTCATTAACCTGGGCCTCCTTTTCAGGAGTAATCCCTAGTCTCAAATATGGGCATCCTCTTTAAGAGTAAGCCCCATGTCCCTTAATTTTCTCTTAACCAGTCCTAATTTACTTTTGATCTGGATCTCCATCTCAGGAGTAAAACCCAATCATAAGTCCCCTCCTAATTTGGGCCTCCTTTTCAGGAGTAAGCCTCAAATTAGAGTATCCAAATCTCCAAAAAGTACATATACCTTTATGGACCTTGTTCCTGGATTTCTTCCCTGAAGTAAATCCTAATCTTCGTCTATTTGGGCAGTCATACATAAATAAGCCCCACATAATTTCTTATGATTGCATCTTTCATGGCCCAACTATCTGGTTTTACTAATACCTCTTGTTTCTCACACCAAGAATGACTCACGTGAGCTTAGAGTGTGAAAATAATTATGACATCTTTCTTTGAGCCATCAATCATAAACATCATATTCTCTTACTCGAACTACGTGGGTTCTGATTCCTTTTCCAAAACAAAGGATACGTAGGTATCCCATCTGTGTGTACGATCCCAACTTTGAAATAATCAATGTCCTTCTGAATGACAATAAACTTCAAGTGCCCCACTAAGTGGCTTTAAAACCAGTATGGTCATCATAATGACTAGGAGACTTTTATGTATCAAAGCATACCATTGACTAAGAATCTCTAACAAATACAGATGATTCTCTATCGATGAAGAACCTCGAATACATATAAAAGATTCTCTAAATTTCCTACATATCAATGATTGATTTTCAGATCTAAAGGAAAGCTCATTTTATACTGGGTAATGTAATTAGGATTCACGAACATAACTTAAATCTATAAATAGAGTCTCGGAGTAGACAATAATTCCCCTCAAAAAGGTGTGATGAGTCCGACCTCCCATCCTCTCGACCAATTCAAATTCCTAAGCCTCATAAGTCCACCACTAATGAGCACCTACCTTTGGAAAGTAGGTTCAAATGGATATGGAATCATTGGATGTTTCCAGTTCTACGAACGAACCCGTTAGAAACCGCTTGGAATGTTTTAACCTTAAATCAATGAGGTAATCCCAAATTATAGAGGGGAAACAAGGGCACTTAGGCAATAGGTATTGAGCTCGAGCATTGATAAGTAATTTAGTGTATCTTGTTTATTAGAGGAATCAAACTCATCATATTTTGATCATTCCCCTTGGGACTTACCCTGAGGTGGATGGCCCTATTTTGGAGAAGTCATATCATTCCTCTAATCAAGGCTTACGAACCGCGATAACCCATACTAGTAGAGATTCATGATGCAAATGATATGATCATTACAATTCCTTAAGAACATGTGATCCATGATCAGTATTAGAAATAAGGGGTAAAAAGTTATTTGTCATAATTTATATGGATGTGGTATGTATGTTTAAGCGAAGACCGTATGTGGTGTTTGATATGGATCTCAGGTCTTAGGAAGGTATCCGACTTATCCTTGTTATATAATGTATTAGAGTCATTATAGTTCAGTTGACTTCTTAATCCACTAATGGATGAAGAAGAATGGTGAACCAATATGTGAGTGTGTGTCCCATGTGAGAAAATGTCTGAAATATGGGGGTATTACACTAAGACGGAATATCGATTTATCTCTATACTTAGGGAGGAGTCCTACATATCCTGTTTATATCAAGAATCATAGTTCTTGTAGTTCAGTTGGGGGTATGCCAGAGTATTTCCACTACAGAAGGTTATCATGTCATGATACATCTGTCTGACGTGTCATGATTTCATACTAAACATATATTTATTGTATTCCTAACATATATATAGTTCCTGTTTTAACATTCTAAGGATATTTTTACATTCCCTAGTTTCCAAATAGACATTTCAAAAGATAACCACATGATCTGATTAATTTGTGTGAAGGGGTTGCATGACCTGAATGGCTTGTTTGGATGAAATCGCATGATCAAGGATCAAATTTTTGGAGTGTTTTTCAAGTCCAATATAAGATTTCTATTGGACATTGCATGATCTGGATGACTTGTCTAGAGGAAATCAAATGTTCTTGATGACTTGTTCGGGGGACATCATAAGACCTATGTGACATTTGAAAGGGATCTATGGGACTTGGGTGAGTTGTCCTGATTATGCCACATGACCTAGGAAACATTTTTGGAGGACAATGCAAGATCTATCTATAAATCCTAGAGGAACTTTCAAGACATGGGTGGCATGCCCGATGGGCATTAGATGACTTTGTTGGAATTTCTAATGGACATCACATGATCCAAATGGAATATTTAGATAATTTATCATGACATGGTAAAAATTTCATTGTGTTTTCACATTACACAGGTTGGAAATGTGAATCACATTACTATTAGCACATCCATCTTCACATATTTCTTCCATATTTTTTAGTCTTTATTGACCATGTGCCTCATTTTTTGTCAAGATATATCTTACATTAGGTTTTTGTGACCCAGTCGACATGTGGGGCCTCCTTCGCATTATATGGATGACATGTTGGAATTCCTTCACATGATCTATTGATTGAACATAATAATTACATATTCATGTTGGGTTATCTCTTAAGTCATTCTCCATATTTTACTTGGTAGAACACCTTTACGATCACATGTCCGGTCACACTGAGAAGTCTTCTCCTACTCTCTCATAGTTTTCTATATGTGTGTGTTTTTTTGTGATATGGGGATGGTATTTATATACCTCCCCAACCCAGTTATATACCATCATTCATGGTTCATATATCTATGATATGATTGGGATTCAGTGGAGTGATCTTTGAATCGTGTGCTTCACATCGTCAGTCGTTCATGGCACCACATGATGACAAATATCTTGTGAATTTATTACTACCACCATATTTATTGTTCCCTGAATAATCAAATGAATTTATAATAACAATTTTTACATTTAAAATATCTCTGACAAGGTCATACTGAGATTTATATGAGTCTTTTCTAGATCAGGACACTTTCGGCAAGGCTCTCGCATGATCGAATAAAACATGCCCAAGTTCATTTGTGAGACAAAGGATTACTTTCAAGGGGGGCATATAGAATTAGGATAACATTTCAATTGGTATTTATTAATAAAAATTAATCCTATTAGAGGGTCCTCTACATGATTAGGATGGCATGTCGAAGGGTATTTTGTGAGACAAAGGAGGCTTGAAAAGGGGATTTTGAAGAATTAGGTTGACATACTGAGGGGTCTCTGCTTGATAAATAGTGATATCTCAAGATGTATAACCCCCTTCTCAGGAATATAAACTTATCTTCCCTCTGTGAGAATATTCCATCTTTTCACTTTTTATTTCCTTCCTTATTTTACATGGGAAAAAGTTCTTGCGACATTGTGTGATCATTATTGAGGACAATCAATATTCTTTTTCATGATGCATCACATGATCCATGATGGGTCTTGTGATGACAAATGAGAATTTCGATTGAAAACCCATTTGATTTTTTGTGGATTCACAAAGACATCATATTCTTGAACAAATGTTTCTGAGGACCATTACATGATAAAGGTGAAATGCCAGCAAGATCATCAGGGAAAAGGTGTTCATGCCACTAAGGGATTCATGGGATCTTACTGATCATCTGCGCATTTCACATGATGATCAACATAACAATCCTTCAAATGAGAAATACAACTTTATCCTCCTTTATTTTATAATGGGTTTTTGATGATTGGTAGGAATCCATCAGTTTAAAAGTCACAAGATATTGAGGAACTCATCTGGAAGCTTCTACATTATCATCAGCATTTTTTGAAGATGCATTCACAAGAATATGAGGGATTATCAAAGGGAGTTCGTGTAATCATTAACAGATCATGTATTGTGAATTATCTATTCACATGACCTTTTAAAGGTCATTTGATCATATTTACCTTATAAGGATATGTGATCCACATAATTTTTCTACTTCCCCTTACTTATTTTACAAGGACATGGGATCTTGTGACATTTTTTATCATCTACAAGGAACAATTATCTTCATTAATTTGATATGTCACATGATCAATGTTATATATTCTACTATAGTGAGATAATTATCAAGAAAAATCCGTACACTTATATGTGGTGCATCGCATGATTGATGTTGGATCTCACAACTTTGTGTGAGCATCATCTGAGATTTTTATAATACTTGATTGTGGAGATGAATGGGAATTTAACGATAACTACTAGATCTAATGATGGCTTTAGATCATTTAAAAGGACAGTCACTCCGCTTTTTTGTGCCTCAATCATTAAAAATGTCAACTCAATGAAGAGGAATTTTATTTGGAGTGAATGAATCTTGTAAAGAAAGGTCATCACTACCCTTTGGAAAATTTGTTGAATGCCTCATCCTTTAGGGGGTCTTGGAATTAAAATTATGCACCTCATTAACCAATCTCTTATTGCTAAATTTATCTGGAGAAATATCAATAATCACTTAGAGTCTCTAAAATTTATAAAATCGAGGTTTTGTGATAAAATGATCACACGGGGCTCGAAGTACATGGAGTATTCTATATGGCATGGATAAAGGGAAGTTGCTCAATGGATTATGAGTTCTTCACATTGGCTAGCCAACAGAAAATCATATCTCAAATTCTGGTATGACAACTGGTTGGGAACTCCACTGGTTGAGCAGATTAGCTCATCTATCTAATCCTTCGAGCATGTAATCACTATCAAATATCAGATGGAAAACTTGAAAACCCTCCTTGATGATGCTTCAGATATTATCTCTAATTATGAGTTTCTATTGAATGATTACATGGTATTTTGGGATCCTTCTCCCAATAGAATACTCAATTCAAAAATCATCTATCAACACCTGATTCAAGAAGGAAGCCACTGGATTGAAAAGTATAACAAATGGATTCTCCCCTCAAGGTACACATTTCTATATAGGATATCCTAGAATAAAATTCTAGTTGATGAAAACATACAGTTTGTGGGAATTTCCATCTTCTTGAAATTTACCCTATACCGACAACTTGGAGAGGATGTGAACCACATGTTCTTAAGCTGTAATAATGCTAACTCACTTTGGAAGATGGTCTTTGAAATTTTATATGTGAAATCAGTCCATGTTTCCTCTTGAAAGGATTTTTTGAAGGTCTTGCTTAATAGGCATTTCTCAAAGAAGGTATCCATGCTATTTCTGGTTTCTTATAACAATTTCTTCACACCATCTAAAGAGGCTATAATCAGGCCATTCACGAGCAAAAGAGATTCAATATTCAAGGTGCCACTATCCATATTCTTAAGGCTATCTAGTTTTCGAGCAGAACCTCTGTTGTGAAATGTACCAACTCGGTGAGTGATTTTATCATCTATATAAGGATTAATGTTAACTGAAATTTCCCTTCATCTCATGGCCTCCTTGAGGTCTTCTAGACTTCTCCCTTTCCTAGCTAGCTAAAGTGTAACATTGATGGTGCCTCAAGGGGAAATACGAGACCTTCATGGATCAACACTATTTTCAGATATCAGAATGGAGATGTTGTTGAAATTGTCTATTTTCCATGTGGACATGTGATTTCTCTTGATGTGGAGATCAATGGCCTCATCAAAGAGATGTGAATTTCAAATTAGAAGAACTGGAAAAATTTATGGTTCAAATCATACTCCACCACTATTGTGCACGCGGTCTGGATGGGGGTGATACATCTATCCTAGAAGATGAAAACGCGATGGGAAAACTGCTTACACATGTTATCTTCTATAAACTGTATCATCTCGCATACTTATCAGAAGGCAAATTATCTTGAGGATGATCTTGATAACAAGGGAGCCACTGTAGAGGTTTTTTTTCACTCTTACTATTTATATGATGATATTCATCCTTTTTTACAATGAGACCGGTATAATACTCTTTATTTATGACATTTCTATGTTTTTTTACATTTATCTAAGGGTTCTTGCAAAAACTTTTATAAATTAACATAAAATGGATCACATTAACAAAGGAATTTGAGGCCATCAAATAATTAATGGGCCTATCCAAGCCATATTGGCTATGATTACATGGATGACATCCCAAGTCACATGAATTTTTTAGAAATTCAAGGGTCCAAGTTGTACGTTTGGGGTGATTTTCAATGAAACATCTCAAAAGGTTTGAATGTCAAGGCTAATGTCCCACATGACTAGAGTGGAGTCTCATAATCATGGTTTCATGTCAAATGTGAATGAAGATGTTGAATCCCTAGTTCTCATAAAGGAGTCGCAAGACTGGGTTTTCATGATCAAGGGTAACTCATGAACAAAGGTGCAAGGATTCATGTTTCAAGTCATCACCTAGAAACCAATCCAGTTAAAGGTGTTTTTCAATGGATGGTTGTTATGAATGTGTCACACGACAATCAGTTATTCAATAAATAATGTAATTAGGGTCAGGTGATAGAGTTCACATAGGTTTCAATTATTATTCTCATGAAACCCATGTGGGGAATATTAATTCTCTTCATATGATGATATCAGGTGTGGCGTGGAGCTTATCATGCACACATAAATATTTCATGTTTTAGGTGTGTACTTCCATTGGATTGTTATGGTGCATTGAGTATTGAATTATATTTATTCTCATCTTTCATGGTGTATCAAATAAATTCTTTGCGACTTGATCATAACCAAACATAGAGTTGTTGTCCACCATTCATTGAATAATAGGATATGAATAATTCACTCTTCATATATTTAAAGGTAGGACTATGAAATGAATAAGCCTCCATGTTCATATGAATGTTTTTATATTTTAGATATTATTCATGTCACTTCATGAGCTTGAATCCCTTGCGGTATCAGAGTCCTTTTACTAATAGGTTATGTGGTGCCACATCCATTCACATAATGGATTAAATGGTGGATCATCTCTTCACATGATATTTTATAGGTTTCAAAATCTTTTTTCATAATATGATTCCATATCCTTTCGGATGATGTCTTACATGATGTTGTAGCCTTTCATAAAATGGATTACATGGTTCCAGAATATTTCTCATGATGGATTACACAATTTTTCTTCTCTTCACGTGAGTGAAAGAATTCAATATCACATAACCTCCTTCATGTAATCCTTAGAGGGTCTTGTGATTCTCTATTTTGTAATAAAAATATGATCCCCCCTGATGTGGCAGCTGCCGCAATATCTAGGTCTCCCTTCAGTGTTTATAGATGAAGTATCACACTGAATTTGTGCATCCAAGAAAGGTGTTGTTTCCTATAAAATGTAAAATCAATTATAAAACCTACTTTATCGTATCATAGGATACCATTGAATTGATGTATCATCATGTGACATGGTGTTACATGTTCAGAAACACTCCATTATTTTTGTATCTTCTTCTCCACGAATTTTTCAACAGCCATGAGTCCAAACCAAAATAGGGCTCTTTATCGGCATTGGTGGGACTCTAGATGAATTCGAATGAGTACCAAATTTGAGGAAATATAAGGGGTAATTCCAAATGATCTCAATTCACTAGTTTCCCTTTATTCTGATGAAGGTGAAGAAAATGATTGACCCCATATCAAAAGCACCACCCGTTATCCTCATTATTCACAGTGGATAATCTCATCCTAGAAGTGATATTCAGATCCCTACAGACTTTATTGTAGAATATATATGGATTCATTTCAGGAGTTATGAATTTATTTTGTAGTGACTTGGTTTTTGACCTATAAGACTATGTAATATTTCCAGGAATATTTCCGAAGACAGGCATTGAGTTGGCATGAGAGTCCGGGGAGCAGAGCGCGATGGTATGGGGATATTAAAAATATTAAATATATTTTATCATGTGTGCATAATTTATTTAGAAATATGGAATAACTCCCAAAAAGGGTCTTAGAACAGAAATCGTAGGTCATGGTTGAGTTCATATCATGGTGTTTACCCTAGGCATGACATAACTTTATTTTGGCGTCAGGTGCTCAGTTAGAGGCATTTTGGTGGGGGTGTTAAATGTAGGTTTTTTATTTAATAAAATTAAATAAATATCCCCCCTCCTATGGAGTGAGGAATGAACCATGGTGAAACAAAGGATATGAGGCACCACCAATCTTCAGTCTTGACATAAATCACTCCTAGATCATGGTGTGGGGGTTTTAGAGTGTGGATTTGCACCTGAAGCATCATCAATATTCCACAAGGTTGGTAGATTTTATTTTTAACTCTTGATCCCCTTTTGATTCATTTTTTATGTTTTTAGAGCCCTTATACATCTATTAGGGACCACATTGGGGTTTATTTTTGGCTTTTACTAGAAATTAGGGTATTTCGGGTAGCTTATAGAGAATTACCATTAGGAAACACTAATCACATTGTGTGTAGTGCAGGGTTTCACACAATGTGTTATTCGCATTAGAAGAGGATTAATTTTTGGGACTATACACCATTTACTAGGGTTACACACCATTTAGTGAGCTCGGGTCATGTGGCTGAAGGACATGGATGGGAACGTTGTGTCAAGGGATATTGATGTATGGGAGTACACGAATTGAGCACACAGATATGGGGTTACATAAATGGGTACAAGATGAGGAAATTGAAAAATATTCATTTATATAGGAAACATCATATTCATGGGGTACACATTGTGTATAATGGATTCCTGGAAGATCCGTGTTGAGAATATCACAATTGGAGGCCCGAGTGTGGCATGACATGCCATGTACACCTTGTACAAGCCATGTAAGCTCATATAGATATCCATTCCATGCATAATAAGACAAATATAGGTGTTCAGGTAGGGTCGCATTTTTTTGGGACCCCCATACATGGTTTTTACCTTTGTTGGAGAATTATTCCTTACATATCTTTTTTGGGGCTTAGATTTTTCCCTAAGAGTAGCTTATCCTAAGCAGTCTTCTATAAATAATGAGACAGTAGACTTCATGGTGTCTTGTGAGATATGATGTGACTTGATTCAGTTATCACTCTTTATTAACAGTGCTAAATTTTGGATAGTGATTAATATGGATCACTGGAGATATGTAGGAATTGGAACCCTTTCATTTCATCTCAAGATGGATGTCTCATAAACTATTTAGTTTAGTTGAGTGGTTCTCCCCTATCCAATCAGGTTTGGTGTTCTCTTCCCATGGAAGTGTTTTGACGTGATGTACGATTATCATTATGTTCCTTTGATTAGTGATTGACCGAAAAAATGAGCAGTGTGGTTTATCAAAGAGGGATGGTTGGTCTGGTACTCCCATTTTGTACTAGGGAATAGGTTTCCCTTACCACTTGGATTGGTAGAGAAAAAACTCCTCCAAAATAGTGGTGGACCCTCTAATGATGGAGTAGTTCACCCGAGGTTAGTACTCCCCTGTTAGGTTATGGTGTGGGTCCCGCTCATTTCTCATGCTATTGGAGATAGAGCTACCCTATCATTTCAGGGTGCAAGACTTTCGTACTAGTTGTATAGAATGATTTTGTGCTCCCATATCATTCAAGGGTGTGGGTCATCTATATATGGATTTGGTACTCTAATGTCATTTCAGGGAGAGGGTTTTACATACCCAATGTTCTGATAGAGTTTGTACTCCCCTATCATGCTAGGGTGTGAGTCCTGTAACTATGGATTAAATACTCCATTATCATTATATGGTATGTTTCCTCAATATATGATGTTCAGATAGAGTGGTTTGTCCCTTGTCATATCAGGTTCCAGGTCCTCTATACCAGGGTTAGTACTCCCCTATTGTGCCAGAGTGTAGTTCCCCTATTATGGTTATACATGCAATGACAGTACTCCCCTCAATAGAGGGCGTGTGTCCTCAATCTATGGAGTTCTACTTCCCCATGTTCAAATAGCAGTGGGGAGTGTGTCTTCAACTAGATTTGGAGTTCCCTCGATTGTGGAGTGTGGTTACAAGTAGTGATCCCCTCCATATGTTATACATGACACCTAGTTAGGATATATTTATCCCAAATGTTGTGATGTGAGGGCCTCCCCATAGTATTAGCACATAGGTTTCAATAAATTGTTTAGAGATATTACTCCTTAAATAATAAGATATCGATGAGGTGGAAGTCCCTCATATCTCTCTCTTGAGAGAGGATGCACATTGTGTATGGTCTAGAGTAATGCTCCATCGATTGTATGTAGTGGAAAGGGGAGGACCTCTCCAGTTGAGATATTATAAGCGTTTACATGGTGAAAGACAATAGAGATAGGACCTCATGTTTCAAGAACTATATTTTGACATATAAAACTATTCCTGATGGAGTTTTTATCTCTTAGAAGAGTTCTATTTTGGATGGAAGGGATCATTAATTGAGTTCTACTCGATGATCAATACCTTGGGGCCTCATGTAGGATCATGTAGCTGGATATGAGTGTGGAAACTCATGAGACTTAGAGTTTTATTTGAATATATCTGGGTGATTATAGATTTATTTGTGGGGTTTTCACTTATCTTGGTTTAAATATCATTTGTATAGAGATGACTAGTATCATATAGCCAAGGATGGTTGAGAAAGAGTTTCCCTCTCATTTGGGTTCCCTGTGGATGGGTCGAGAGGAATGTCTCCTTTCAGTTTCTTCCTTCTATTTTTGGTTTTTTGGGATTCTAATGGTTATTGTTATAATTGCAACTCTATAAGATTTTTCATCTCATGTTGTGTCTTGTTTAGATGAAAGACCATTCGAGAGAGTCCCAAGAGGACCTAGAGAAGGCAGATCATAGTGAACTAGACTGACTGAGGTGTTTCATGATGATTTTTCAAGGATAGTTATGGTAGTTGTATTTAACATTTTTTCCCTCATTATGGGTTTTTTGTATGATTTTATAGTTTTTTTGGGATAATATTTTTCCCCTATTTCTCTTTCAGTTCTTCTGTTATACTATAGTTTTGGGATACATGTGTACATAAATTTATTTTTTAGGTTTATTATCTTTGCACTATTGCATCCCATTAGTATTGGATATGCCTACTTGGTTCTAGACACTAACCTATGATCTATTGGAGGTTTTATTGTGGTATTACTATATTGGGCTTCATTGGTTCTGTTTGTGACCGTGTGTATCAGAACGGGTTCCACTTTGGGACAACCGTTTAGAGGTTTTCTTGTTGTGTGCTTGGTTTGGGATACACAATGAATGTTTTAATGTGTTTTGAGTTTGGATTTTAGGAATGAATTATAGTTTTAGTGTGGTGGCCAATGCATCCATTCACTAGGACTCTGATAACCTTTATGTTGACTTGGTACATTGGTTCACTGGTCATTGGGAAATTTTAGTACATGAATCTTATAAGACTAGGTTGTGGGTTACAAGTCCTTCTTGAGTCATCTTCCCAGATAAAATCTTTGATCATGGATATTCATGATTACCATGTCAGGATTCCACTATGATGATAGCTAGATAGGATTCCCTGATGGGATTATGATAACGATCCGTCCAGTTATGTGGCTTTAGTGTAGGGCAATAGGACTGAGGTAGTACCTCTTGGTGGTCCACTAGTTGAGCCACCCTTAGAGTAGTAGTTTTTGCAGATTGTTTAGTCCAAGTATGAATGAATGATGATTATCCTCAATGAGTTATATATGCATCAGCCTTTGAGGTATCGGGGTGAGCCACACCCCCAAGAAGCTGATGGCTGGCTCAAGGTAGTCATGCACATTTTTTCCCTATAAGGATACCTTCTGATCAGATGGTGTATTCTTGTGACACAAACCCATAATAAGTCAATGCTCACTTGGAAAGATTTTTATCAACTCTTTAGGGATGGTTTTTATTCAACCATGTTGATATCATTGTGTATCCAAGAGCTTCTACAGATTTGGAATCATAACATGTCTTTGGAAGAATAATTGGAGAGGTTCCCAAACCTATCATGATGCTCCCAATATATGGTTTGATATCCTTTTTTTCAGACCACGTACCTTCAAGAATGTCCTTATCATATACATCCAAGTAGGTGTGTTATCATTGTGACTTTCCTCTTATTTAGTGCTGATGGAGAGAGCTCTAGAAGTTGAGTGCTTCCTAGATGAAGGATATGTGGATGTACCCAGTAGTGGTTATCAGAAGACTAAAATGTCTACAACAGCTAGAATATTATATTCAGTAGGATCATGGTGCAGGAGGTATAAAAATTCCCAGAATGAATCACCTGGTTTGGAAGCTAAGGAGTTTTAATATTTAACTAGTATATCGTAGGATAGGCAGTGTTATGCTTGTGATGGATGGGCATATCTTGTGTGACATTGTTCGACCAATAATGTTGCCGAGAGGGAGACGGTTGATGGATCATTCTATAATAGGTAGTGTTTGGATCATGGTGTTCCTCATTATGGAAGATGTGGAAGAGGATATGGGAGAGTAGTACGCGGTTGAATATACTTCTAGATGCTCCCTCCACCACCACCAAGGTGGTCCGTGTTAGGCTTGGGGAGTTGGAGGACCAGTTCGGGGACTGCTGTAGGTCATAGATTCCTATGGCCCATAGGCTCTAAGGATAATTATAGGTATGATCTATTTCTATTCTAATTTCTATTTTATTATTTTTATACACTGTTCTGAGGTACTATTTTCTCACCACTTCTTTCTTGAGGATTTTCTAGGGTGACACTAGGTGATGCTTGAACACTATGTTAGTTTTACATGATATAGCTTTAGAATCACCTTAAAGAGGAATGTTTCCCCCTTGATAAAAACTCTTGTTACATGATTAACACATTTTGGGTGATTCAATACCTCCCCAAGTGGATATTTTTTCGGTGTGGTGGATGAGTTTCTTCGACTTGTGTGTTATTGGCAGGGTAGTGAGTTGTTGTTTTACATGGAAGGCTTGGTAAGACCTAGTGCATACACTTGGGAAGCCTTGTGTTGTTTTCTAGTACACTCATGTGCTCAGTGTCAGTTTTTTATGATATATTTTTGAGGAGGTAATGGTTAATTTCCTATTGGGGAAGATGAAAACATCTAAGTTTCGTTGATATTTGCATCGGTTTAGAGATGTAGTTTATCACTAGTCCTTATGACCACAGATGGACTAGGTTCTTGGTGATTTCCACATTTCACTGATGAAGAGACATTTCCTAACATTGTTTCAAATTTTTTTTGAGGATTGAGCAGGACGTTGGGTGTGGACTGGCATTGTGGTTCCCCTAAGTGCATGTTTGTAGATAACGTGCGATCCCTTGGTTATCTCTTTGGCATGGGAGTCATGTTGGAGATATTAGTTTTTCTCATTCATCCAAGGATTTCTCTTTTCAGGGATGAAAATAAATAATGTGTGTAGGATTTAGTGACTCAATTTTTAACCTGTAAGACTTTCTAATATTTATAGTAATATTTATAGGAATATTTATAAAGTCAGTCGATGAGTCGGGATGGGATTCTGGGGCCCACAGAGCCTTAGTCCGGTGATATTAAATATATTAAAAATATTTTGTCACATGTATAAAAAAATTTTTAGAAACATCGATTGACACCATAGTGGAATATTGGATTATAAATCTGAGGTTGTGGTTGAGTTCAGAGTGTGGTGTATTCCATAGGAATGACATAAAATTTGTTGGTGTCGAGTTCTTGGTTGGAGGCATGTTGCTAGGGTGTTAAATGGAGGTTATTGGTTTAATGAATTTAAATAAATATACCTCCCTGTACCATTTTGTTCATGTAAAAGTTTGAACCCCTTCCCCCATGTTGGATTAAAGAATTAACTGAGGTCATTCTAGGTAGAGGAGGTTCTGTTGATATTTGATATTGATGGTGATCTATCTAGGATCATGGATCAACAACTTCAGAGCAAGGATCATCAACTAATGATTTTTATTTTCTCCAATATTTTGGATGATTTTCTTTTTACGTCCCAATAAATTTTGTTTCATTGTTTTAGAGGCCTTAGACAACTGTTTTAGAATTCATGGGGGTTGATCTGTGGGTTTCAGTGGAAATTGGGGTCTTTTGAGCAGTGTTTCATGAATTTCCATTAAAAAATCTTGATCACACGACATGTAGTGCATGGTATCATGTCATGTTTTCTTCCAATTCTAGTGAAGATTAATTTTGTGGACTATATAATTTGTAATGAGGTTGAACTTTATGTAGTGATCCCAGATTGTTTGGACAAAGTACATGTCTATGTGGGAGTACTCAGCTAGAGAACATGGAAATCAAGTTGCATACAAAGGAATGGGATGAGAACAAGGATATTTTTTTAGGAGATTTCACATGCAGTGTGGACCCCCTTACACACTATGTACCTTTCTTGTGGACTTCTTCCTAGTGTACCTTCTTCTTTAGGGCTCGTATTTACGTCTATGAGTAGCCTATACAGAGTAGTGTTTCACATAGAACATGATTTTATCATTCTTGTTTGATAGTTAGATATTATAAAGAATTATTCAAGTATGAAGATTTAGTAGCAGTTCTTGATCATGGATAGTAAAATGGGTGGATCACTAGAGAGATGTCAAGTTTGTAACCCATCCCTGTCATATCTGGATGTGGTTCCTGAAGACTATTTAGGATGGTAGATTAGTTCTCCAATTTCCATTAATTGTGTGGGTCACATACCTATGGAAGGGTTGTGATGTGAGTTATGATTGTCATGATTATCCTTCAAGCAGCATTTGTCTAATGAAATAGACTGTAGTGGTTTATCAGAGAGAGAAACTGGGAATAGTACTCCCCTATTGTACTAGGGCACAAGTTTCTTGTACCTCTCAGATTGATAAAGACAGAACTCTTCCACAGTGAGCATGATTTATCTACCCATGGATTAGTTAACCTAGAGGTATTACTCCTCTTTTAGATTCGTGTGTGTTTTCCCCCTCATTTCTCATGTAGTTGGAGATGTATTTCCCTTTTCGTATTATGTTGTGGGCCCTCCATATTCAATGTGTAGATAGAGTTGGTAGCTGCTATCTCACTATGGTGTGGATCCTCTATCTGTGGATTTTGAATTCTTATTTCATGTTAGTTTTTAGGTCCTCCATACATGATATTCTAGTAGAGTCGGTACCCAACTATCATTCCAGGGCGTGGGTCCTCTAACCATGGAGTTGATACTCCCCTAACGTTCCAGGGTGTGCGTCCTCTGTATATGAAGTTCATATAGAGTTGGTACTCCCATGTCATATCCGGGAGCATGTCCTCTTTATCAGGTTCAGTAATAAACTATCATGTAGGGGTGTGGCTCCCCTATTTTGATAATATAGGTAGATATATAACTCCCCTTTACATAGGGTATGAGTCTTCTCTCTATGGACTAGTACTCCCCCATCATCAAGTATCATAGGGGAGAGGGTCCTCTACTAGAGTTAAATCTCCCTTGGTTGTGGAGAATAATTATGATGAGTGGGCCCCTCCAATTTTTATGGAAAATACCTAGTTATGAGATAGTGCTCCATCAATGTAGTGAGGTGTGGGATCTCTTTAAGGGTATTGTAGATGTTTTAAGGGACAGTAATCAGCTAGTACTCCCTCAGCTGTGGGGTAGTGATAAGGGGTGGGTCCTTACTATCTCTCTCTTTAGATACTATTCACATGTTTTAGGGTATGCAGCAGTGATCCCTCAAATGTATGAAGTGTCGATGGGTGGTCCTCTTTACTTGGGATCTTCTGAGCATGCATAGGGAACAATATATTGGTGATAGGACCTCTGGTGTTGGGAACTAGTGTTTGAAAAAGTGAGAAATTGCCTATGGAGCATGCAATCTCTCAGATGACTTCCATATGTGATGGAATGGTTCATGTAGTGAGTCTACTTGGATGAGTGTTACCTTTGGGCCTCAAGTAGAATCGTGTAGTTGGATATGTTGTAAGATACTCATTAGTCCTAGATTCCATGTTGAGAATATATTGGTGATTCTGGGTTTCATTGAAGTGTTTTTACATCTCATGGTTGAAAAATCATGTGGATAGAGATAACTAGTCATTTATAACCTAGAATGGTTGAGAGGGTGTTTTTATCTTCCTTGGGTTCCCTTTGGTTAGGTCGAGCAAACTGTTGTCCTTTAGTTTCTCACCTTCATTTTTGTATTTATGAGAACCTACTTATTATCGTTATACTCACCCATGTATGATATTTTCCCAAAACTATTTTGTCTTGTGTATATGATGGGCCTTTTAATGGAGTCTCAGGAGGACCTGGAGTAGGAAGAGCATAGCGAGCAAGACTGACTCGTGTGTTTTTTGGTTCTTAGCTGATGAGATTTATAAATGTTTCCTTTGAAAGTGATCCCATACTTTTGAGGATTTTGGATTATTTTATAGTTTTTTGTGGGATTTTAGCTATTCCCTTATATGATTTTAGTATATCTATTGTACTCTAGTTGTGGAAAATATGAATGCATTCATTTTTTCAGTTTTATGTGGGTGTGTGTATGTAGGTACCATAGTCTATGGTTTCCCATTTGTGTTTGATATGCCTACTCAATGTTATATGTCATCCCTTGGCCTATTAGAGGTGGGATTAGGGTATTCAGTGCCTGGACCCAGTTGGGGTAGGTCATGACACATATGAACTTGATTTAATTGAATATTGGAATGCCTTCGATTTTTGATGAAATTATTTGATCTCATAACCTCATAAAGGATTATTACCATTGATTTTTCTACTATTGGAATCTCATGTGTGTTATTTAGTGTTTCTTCATGCATAAGATATTCTTGAAACTCTATATTTTCATAGTCTCTACTGTACATGTATTGTATATGCACCTGATGGTGGACTCGTATGACACCATCACTACATGCCCTATTTATTATGCTCACTTCATATTTCAACAGTTAGTTGTTAGTGTTTTCTTAAAAATGCGATTGGACCAATTGTTTTACTGGGAACATGGCCACAAAAGAGTGGTTCTCTCTTCTCACATGATTATGAGCCACATATTTAATTTTTCTTCTTCACGTGATACAATATCAAGCATGGGGTCTTCTTATGATGGTGTTTCATATGTCATTCTATACATGGATATTTTTTGTCTAAGAAATCTTCTAGTGGTGCATGATATCAATTCCAGGTGTGACAGGAACACTAAAATCCTTGCTCAATGAGGTTTATGAAGAGACAGGAAACATAATTTTATCCATTTCTTGAAATTTCCCTTATTATTTGGTTATATTTTATGTATCATCATTAATATTATTTTTAAACACATAAAAATAATAATAGTATTATTATTATTATTATTAATTTTCCTTCTATTTATTGTGTACAATGCACACACCCCAAGCAACATTTAACACTTTTGATTATTCATTAAAATCATTCAAACACTCGTCACATGTGTCCATCCATGAATACATGTCTATAACACATTTAGTGGTGTCCAAAAAATGTCATCCATTGAAATTAGATTCATTTGAAAAAATATGATTCAAAGGTAGATATATGAAACTTTTTTTGTATCTGAATAATGATTGATTACTCCTTGGTTTATCCCATAGAGATAGGGTACTCCAATTTTTTCCTATGTTAGTAGACCTAGAGAGCATATACGGATTTTTTCTAGGGCCATATGGTGGGCCCCATAATATTTATATCCTTTTATTTTATATTTCTCTAATTTTTTATTAGTATTAATATAGGGGGATTCCTAGTAGGTGTGGACTTGTATTTTACTTTAGCTGCCCTTTTACAGGTTTTGACCTGAAAAGTGTTGTATATTTTCCATTTTATGAGTTCTCAATACTGCATAGATCACAGAGACTGTTTTTCCATACTGCGAAGACTCAAATTTTTTTGGATTCACTTTTCATATTTTCAACCTGGTGATCATTGTGTCTCCTTCCATTTTGTATTTTAATGTTTCGTAAACTATACCATTTTTGTTCTATAGTTTACATGTCAGACCTTATATTTCTGGTAATATTTCATTCATGATTTAATAATATCCATGAATTTTAGTTTCATATGGTAATTATATCTTCTATGAAGTTAAACATCATGCGAGGAGGATTTATTCTATGCAGGTTAATGTCATGTGGTAAGGACATATGCCATGTAGTTTAATGTCATGCGGTAAGGACGTAAATATTCTATACAGTATATAGTATTTATACTATGAAATATAATACAATATAGTTTAAAATCTTGCTACCATGAATTGACTTATGAATATGGAATATAGGGAATACATGCCTCTGATGACCCAAAACACCCTAAGATGAGGATTTTTGTCTGGGTGTTTCTAGGTCTCACAAGGACTGGAGATCCTTTACTAAAATTACTATATGACTTTGTTTAGTAGGTCAAATCCCTTATGAATTTATATCATGGTTAAATAGAAGTGTCCCCACTATTTTCCAAATTACATGAATGCTTTTGGAGATGGTATGGGTGGATGGAGAAATAATATGGATGGTGAGTCCACCAGGACAGTTGTAATATGATTTGAGTAATCCATAACCCAAAATTTTCAATCAATGAATTTTAAATGGCGCAGACATGTCGGGGATGACCCATAACACCTTGAAGTTTAGGGTTCTTCCACGGTGTTATCAGGGCTCATGAGGATCATATTTCCTTTCCCATAAGGTGGATATTCCTCTTATTGGTAGGTGTAAACTTATACATGAGCTCATAGTTATTACATTTTTTGTCAAGTAATGGGGATCCCCACTCTTTTCTGAGATCCATGAAAAATTTAGGGAGACACAAATTTATAGATGATGAAGTTGGGTATAGAGTAAAGGACTATCCAGGAAGTGTTCTGGTACCCTAGGGTAGTTTATCTCTTAGTTGGGTTGGTCCCTACTCCGTATGGTTTTCAATCACAAGGTATGGGATATAAAAAGGTTTGGGAATTTAGTTTCACGTTTATGATTTGATAATGGGTACAAAAAACTGTGACATAACATTGAGGATTATGAATCCTCTAGAATAGTTTGGTTATGGGAATTGTAAATCATGGTCCAAAGTTCTTGGGTCCTAAGGATGATATGGGAAAATTGTTTCAGATATTACCTAAAACAACTTATGGTTTTTCATTCTACCATGGTGATGTTAAGTCTCAAAATGATCAGAAATCCATTTTTGAAAGGTAATGAGCATTTGGTTATTGGTTGGGAGCTCATATGAAGGAACCATATGCATAAATTCATATTCAAATAAAGGTTATATTGATGTCTGGTATCCTTTTCAAAGGTCCATGGAAGGTTTTTGGAAACCCGAGGCACTCAAATAAAAAAAATTGATTTATGGAAAATATAATATTTTGGAAGTTGTTGAGCACACTAAAAGATGTATTTTCACCTAGTGAACACATTATCCAAACGATGATATGTGAAAAATTATCCAATATTAGAAAATACTCCTATAAAAGTCATTTAGAAACATTGATATAGTTTCCAAAACTGTTGGAATAGGATAAACCAATGGTTTAGGTGTCCATTGGCCTATCTGGCATTGGTATAGACCTATACCAATAGTTTTGGGAAACTGTTGGTATAGGTGGGCTATATCAGAAGCATCCAAACTTTTGGAATAAGTAACGTGAAATAACTATAATAATGGTTTTCAAAACCATTGGTATAGGTAAAAGAAAACCTCGTCTAGTTTTGAACCCCAAGCATTTGATTTATAATTCAACGACCTAATCTCTAAGATAAAATGTTTTTTACCAGCATAATATTATAAATATGTGTATTTATATATATATATATATAAATTAATTATGGATGTATTCAATGTGATTTGATAAAATAATACATTAAAAATGAAAATAAATATACCAATATTTTTTAAATCCATTGGTATAGTTCTATAGCAATGGTTTTACAGACTGTTGGTATAGGTATTTTGAATTTTGAGACCTATACAAACAGTTTTGAATAAACCTTTGTAATTGGGTCATTAAATAGATTCAATACCAATGGTTGTATCCAAACCATTGGTATTTTCATTACCTATACAAAGGGTTTTCCAAAACCATTGGTATAGGGTCATATTATTGAAGATATATTGACGGTTGGTCAAACCCATTTATATAGAATAATTTTATGGTACCTATACCAATGGTTTTTTTAAAACCGTTGATATATGTCTAGTTTATAATAGTGATCCCTCTTACATTTTCCTGGACCAAAGGGTCCAGAGATCATGTATTGGCTTTTACTTGGGCCACAAAGCAGGCCCTATGAGATTTATGCCTCATTTATTTATGCTCTAATTTTTTCCTAAACCCTGGATAGGAAGATTTTAGAGAGTGGAGACGTGACTTTTACCCAGCCCCCCTTTTATGCATTTTCAACATGAAAAGTATTTTTTAACATTCACTATTAGTTTAATTTATTTCAATTTGGACCATCAATGGCTAAATTTGATGGTCATATAGATTTAAACAAAGTAAATAAAATTTAAGTTCATAATACACATGGGCCTGGTATGAGAGGAATGTTTCACAATAACCTAATTATGATTAATAAGTTCAAGATTAATCCAATATAATTATGGGTGGGAGATGAAATTTTCTTAAATCATGAATCAAGGTTCTACATACATGAGTAATGATATGTTACAGTCACGATGGGGATTGATCCGAACACCCTATGGCGTTGAGTTCTTCCACAGTTACGTCAAGCTCAGAAGGATTATAAATCCATTCCTATTGGGGAAACATATATTTAATTGGAAGGTCAAATCCCATGTATTGATTTAATGGTAAAATAGAGAGATCAATTTCCATTTACAAGTTTCATTTATATTTTACACAAAACCAATTTGCTCGATGCAGGAAGTGTGATTTATCGGTTATGGTGCTTAGAATGATGATGGAAGCACCCCATTCTCTGGTTGATCAGAGTCAAGATCTTATGATACTTTATTAAGTAAAGGTAATTCGTGATGGCAAGAACATTTCAATGTAATGTAATGGGGATTTATCTATCACGAAATTTAATGTCATATAAAAATGATGTTTTCCTCTCCTATTTGTTTAATGTCACGCAGTAAGGATATGGGAACTGATATGAATATTATGAAATATATCCTTAGAGACTCCTTGCACTAGTCGGGGGAATTTAGAAGCATGGAAAATCATTTATCCATGAATAGTAATATTAGTGGTTATCCATATTTCTAATCCCTTATTGAATAGATCTATCACATGTAAAAGTAATATGTACATTAATTTGACTCACCTGTAGTTAGAATGTGCTTGTATTACTCAAACCTCTTCAAAAAGAGGTGTAGTTTTCTTTTATGGCCTATTTATTGTGAAATGCTTTTGTCATGTATTTTAATGTAATATTACTAGGAAATAGTTCTCTATTAGAGTATCTTCTTTTTCATGTTTTCTATGGAGGATTTCCACATTCCCTAAGCTCACATAAGCCATGATCGGCATGAGAAACAAGGGAAAACTTGGTAGTTTACTGAGTCATTTGAGAGTCGATATCATATAGTTCACTGCATGGTTCCATAAAATATATAGTTATAGGGTCTTATTACCATTTTATATGTTTTCTATGAACCTAAGAATGAAGATATTGTCATCACTATGTATCCCATAATGGCAGAAATCAAGCTGCACATAGTTCATGAATGAAAGATCCCTACGTAGGTCTGACCTGTATGTAGGGAGCGTGGAATTATTTATATTGTGAATGGACCCATGATTAGAGATTTGGTTGTCACTACATATCATATGGTAATATGAATAAATCCACATGTAGTTTTTAGACCATAAAATCTCCATGCTTGTATAACCCATACATAAAGGGGGGCATTGTTCCTGTTAATTATTATAGTTGGACCCGTGATTAGAGATTTAGTAATCACTACATATGCTGTGATGATAGAAATCAAGACGGACATGGTTATTTAATGGAAACTCTTTATGTAGGTCTTACCCATAAGTAGGGGGCATTTTTCTCTTTTATTTTTTTTTAGCTGGACCCAACATTGGAGATATAGGCATCATTATGTATCTTGTGATAATAGGAATCAAGACACACATAATTCGTGAACTACAAACTCTCTATTAATTTCTAACCTATATATAGAGGGGGAATTGTTCCCATTCATTTTTTAGCTAGAAATATTATTGGAGATCGGTAGATCACTTTGTATCATCTGATAATAAGAATCAAACCACCCAAAGTTCTTGAACGGGAATCTCTATATGCAGGTCTGACCCGAATGTATATTGTGGTATTGTTCGTGTTATTTATTGCAGTTGGAACCAGGATTGGAGTTTGGGTGTCACTATATATCTTGTTATAAAAAATAATAAAGAGAAATATAGTTATTAAAAAAAGAAACTCTCTACACATGACAAACCCATATGCATAGGGTGAATTATTCACATTGATTGTTGTAGTTAGACCCAGGATAGGTGATCTGAACATCACTATGTATCCTATACTGAAATGAATCATTCCACACACAGTTCTTGATTGGGAATCTATCTATGGATGTCTGAACTAAATATATATGGGGAAATTTTTCATGCTGATTGTTGTAGCTAGAACCAAGATTAGTGATTAGGGCATCACTATGTATCCTACGATAATAGGAATCAATCCAAACATAATTCGTTAACGAGAAACTCTCAACATAGGCATGCCCCATATAAATAGGAGTGGATTTTTCTCAATGGTTGTTTTATATAGACCCATTATTTGATGTCTGAGCATCACTACATGTCATGTGATAGTATGAATCAAGCCACACGTAGTTCTTGAATGAGAAACTCTCTACCATGGTCTAACCCACATGAATATAGGGGAATAATTCCCATTGATTGGTATTAATGGACCAATGATTTTGAGATATGACTATCAATATGTATCCTATGATGATAGGAACCAATCGAAAATTAGTTCTTGAATATTAATCTTTATACGAGGGTGTACACTATACACATAGGGGGGTTTTTCTTGTTTGTTGTTGTATCTAGACCCGGTATTGGAGATAAAGGCAGCACTGTATATCATGTGATAATAGGATTCAATCCAAAAATAATTATTGAGAAACCATATAGTTTAATTTCATGTGGTAAGGACATAGGTCCCCAACACTAAAATGAAATATTTTGGTTGGACCCAAGACAATAAATCTCAGTTTCACTATGTATCCAATAATATCTGGAATCAAGAAACACATAGTTCTTGAGTGGAGGTGTGGTGGGAGACCAACACCAAGGATAGATGTCCTCTTGAGTGAGTTCCATGGTAATGTGAAATTTTATGTCATGAAAGACAAATCAACTATGTAGTTTAACAACATGCGGTAAGGACTCATGGTGTGCCTTTACAATCTTGAATCTAGGACCATGCTAACCCTATTATGAATTGATATGTCTTGATCATGTAGGGAATCCCTTACCAAAATTCCCAATCCTGCGTGAGTTATTCTCAGTGTGAGAAACAATAAATTGAATTGTTTTCTATTAAATAGGTGAAAATAAAGGAAAATAAATTGGAATTTTGTATCATGATGTGGATGTTCAAAGATATAGGGTCTAGGAGTTCCTGTATATCTTATTAGAATGATAATCGAGCTATATGTAGTTATTAAAAACTGTGTTGTTTAATGTAAATTGGTAAGGCTATCATCCATTTATATTAATTTCGGACGGTAAGTTTGTAAACCATGTTGTTTAACAACATAATGTAAGGAAGAAGATGATTTGATTTGAAACAATATCTTGGAATGACTTAAGAATGGAGATCTAGGAATCACTATGTATCCTTTAATGGGAAGAATAAAAATACACACATTCTTGAAAGGAAATATAGTTTATCATCTTGTGGTATGGGTGTTAGTAGTACTATTTAGCATCATGTGGTAAGGATGAATGTTACATGACATTAAAAAAATAAATCTTAATCATTATCATTCTTTCTGATGTCTTGTGATAGGGATAGTTATATTGTGGTTGGATCCACCATTTGGGATCTGTGTATCACTACATATCCTATTATGGTAGGAATCAAGCCACATGTTGTTCTTATTTTTGGATTTCATTATAAGGATTTGGCTCTCACATACGGATGGGGTACGTCATTTCAATTTTTCACAAATATATCTCATGTGTGAATATTTTTCAAGGACACAATGCGTCCTGTACAACATAACTTCACGCATTGAGGACATATTTCGTAGAGTTTAACAACATATAGTCACAAAAACTTTTTTATAGTTTCACTCCTTGGGTCAATTTTGTTATAGGTTTTAATAGTGGCTATATATAGTATTTCCTAAAAAACCTCTCAATTATGGTTGGTGAAGTGTTCCCCATCAAGTGTGGCCAATGAGTAAGCTCTTTTGGAATAGATCATTTGTATGATGTATGTCCCTTATCATTTTTTCTATATTTAAAGGACTACTTCATGGTATCATTGATGTTCTAGTAACTAATACTCATTCTCCTTGAGGGAATGACTAGAGGAAAACATTTTTATTGAAGGGTTGTATGATCTGATTCTGATGGACTTCAAGATTGTATAGTGTACACAAATATTTCTCATTGATCCATTCCAATTCAACCAAAAACATTTTTGATTACATGACTGATGGTAGTTTTTTGATATAGATATTCCTATAGAGGAAAAATATACTTCTATGTGAAACACTATCTTGGTTTCATACACTAATTAATACAGAGCTTCTTGTGTAACATTGTCTACGGTATTATGGTAGGCCCATAAAGCTTGGATGATCTTTTCCATCTAGAACATCTTTTCTTTTTTTACCATCTTCTAGAGTATATTCGATAGATTCCTATTTAATTACTTAATATATCCATTTTCCACTACATGATAGAAGGATAAGTGGTTGGAGTCTATGTTTTACTCTCGAAAAAACTTCTTCAACTTGGTGGAACAAAAGTTGGTTCCATTTTCTGTCAATATCATGTGAGGGACTCAAAATATGGTGATGATATTGGACTTTATGAATTTGATGATATTATTCATCCATACATCCTTAAGGTGTATTTTATAATTACATTTTCAATATTCGGTGGTAGTAAGGATGTACTTAAACTGCTTAGTTGTGGCTAGTGGATATGGACCCAAAAAATACATTCCCTAAAAATTAATCATCTAGGAATTTTTTGTTGTGTGTAGCTATATTTTGGGCTAATGGATGATTTTTTCGTGAATTTGGCATGGATGAATTTTTTTGGTGAACTCCACACAACTGTGTATTATTTTTTTCCAGTAGTAACCTAGCCTTATGATTTGGTGGGAGAGTCTAGTCCCAGACTAATTAGAACCATACATGCCTGTACAAAATTCTTCCATTATGGTGGGAATCTATCTTTCTGTTATGTATCTAATAAATTTTACATCGAAACCTCATTTTTAGAGGGATATTAACTCATTTTCCCATCCTAAAGAGTGAATTTCACTACTCGGTGCCAAAACTATTCCCTTTTGGATCAGTCTGTTGGGAGATAACCATTTTAGATATAATAAATTATGGGGTCCATCTATATAGGGGATGGATATTATTTCATCACCCTCTTGGGAAGTATTAATTTTATTGACTTCTTCAATTTAAAAGATGATTACTAATGCTAAAATCATTCAATGTGTGTTGAGGAAGAGCAACAAATCCTAATATGGTTTTGCAAGAACTGTAGATGTATTATCCTGTGCATCAGCATGAAAATGTTATGATCAGGGAACATGATTAAACATGGGATTAGAGTTGAACTCTACCATTAATCATATAATGTAGCCAGTGAGAGGGTCCATTTAATCATTTTTGATGATATATCCACCACATATTTTATTTATAACCTGCTATGAATTCCATTTTATGTGTATGTAGGATATTTATAGTCATAGGTATTATTCTGAGCTAGCAATGAGGGATTTTTATTTGGCCTCATTATTCGTAAAACCTTCAAACAATGATAAATATTGGTTCAAATTTTATTTTTTGGAGAACAAAATACAATCCCTAGAACAACTTAGTTGAACTTTAGATTTTATAGTCATTTACCAATATATCATTAGAAGACTCTATCAAAATTAATATCCCAAGTCGGGGGAGTGATATAGTTCTAGAAAACCACCATAGATAGAAGTTGTGTGTCCAATGGTGTACATTATATGGAAGAATATGACAAAAGTAAATTAGATAGGGCTTTCCCTTTCACTGCATTTTTTGACACAAGTTGGATTTCAAACTGTTGTAGAATAATTTCCCATCGGTCCAAATGCTCAGTCAACATATGGAGGCTTGGGATATACAGAAGTGGGTCAGTATGAGAGACTAAATAGGCTTCATGGTTCCATAAGTAATGCCTCAACTTTTTTCAGTACAAATATGAGTTTGAGGAAGTTCATATCAATATCAAAATATCATGTCATAGTTCATATCATAATTCAGTTGAGGAAGTAGAGACTATTCTCATTCCCACATCATTTTTCTGAGCATGTAGAGCTCCAAGTGGTTATTCCATGGAATCCACATATAATATGAAGGGTATTTATTCCACCAGTGGCATCAAGACCAGTGTTTTTAGTAGGTAATGCTTAATAGTATCCAAGGTTTCTTTTTAGTAAAAATCCCATCAGTAGGTGACTTCCTTGTTCATTATCATAGTTAATGGGAAAGATTTTCTTGCTCGGTTGGATATAAAATTCCAAATATAATAAAGGTTCCCCTGGATCCCCCTTAATTCTTTGAGATTATGAGGGTGTTACATTACCATTGTTGCATTAGTATTTTTTGGGTCAACATTGATGCCATTGTGGGGTACAAAAAATTCAAATGAATTTTCTTTATGTCATCCCAAAATTTCACTTTAGCAGATTCATCTTCAAACTATGTTTCCACAACTTGTCAATATTGTTTAAATACGTATGAGGTGATCACACTATTTTCGATTCATGACTACCATATCATCAATATAAAATTACATTGGTTTCTTAATAAGGTATTAAATTAATGATGTATGGCGAGTTTATAAGTACTTCCATTATTATTTTATCCAAATGTCATGACTTTGTAGAAAAATATCATATGGGGTTCTATAAAGGCAGTGTCGTCCTCGTCTTCAGGGGACATTTTTATCTAATTGTACCCTAAATAACCATTCATGAAGGAAAGGTATTTGAATCCAATATTTTCATCAATCAATATATCTATGATTATCAATGGGAAATAAACCTTTCTCAAAATAAAGTGTATGATCTGTAAAATCAAACAATACCATAATATGGCCATTATTTTCTTGAAATTGATGAATACCATAATATGCATGGCAGCGCCCTGACAGCCTATTCCACGGACTGCCGGGTGTGATCCGGTGACCCAATTGTGAATCCATCTGTGGGTTGGGAAACCCTATGACAAAACCTTCCCTAAAATGGCATCAAAACATTTATCCACCAGTGATCTTGCACACTCAAAAGTTGTCAGTGAATCCCAGTGAAGAACAGACCAAGGGTATGGTCTTAAATATGGATTTATGGTCGTGTTCATGAGGTCATAGATGATTCAGGGTTATAATAGATAAGGAAGGATTATATGTACAAAAACTCACTTAAAACATGAATCATGACTCAAAACGTGATAAATCCTACCTCGATCTGATAGTTCGTTGTAGGTGATTTGTCCAAATTGCTCCTACTTTGATCCGCTGAAGATTTGATGGAGTTTTTTCTTTGTTCCATCAAATAACAATGCATAACACTCTTGAGACAATAGAGGGAGGGCTTATTAGAGATAAAAATGGATTAGGATTAACCAAAAATCCTAAACCCTTAACATTATCATTATAGGAGCTCCAAAACTGAACATGATCTGAAACCATATTGCCCTCTCATTTTATGTAACGCCTAGAAAAAACACGTCATTTTGAACTCAACAGAAGTATCAAATTACCAATATGAGTCTCCATTTGATGGTTATTTATCAAAACCATAGGGGTAAAACGATTAAGTTTAATTATGATTCTGCCGATGGATAGGATTTTTTATAGGAGTCCCACGTCAATGAATGTTATGCCCTGCCTAGGGGAAACGCCACATTCGAGACTCAATTGTTCCCTTAGATTTATGATATAATCTAAAATTTAAGAGTAATTCCATTTATATTTTGTGAATTGTATAAATTATATATAGAGTTTATATAATTTATTCCGAGTACACCATACCCCAGAATTTCATGTCCTCTTAGTGCCTAACATTGGAAATATATATAGAAATATTTCAAACTGTTACAAGTTGAAAATTGGGTCCCTACATCAATCCATACTTCAATATTTTCATTTCTGAAAATAAAAAACTAGGAAAAAAACTCAGGACATTGAGATTTCATTTGTCCCTCCTATTCCTAAGAACTCACCTGTATGTTTTCGTGCTTCCACAGGACGCGAAGTAGGGGATTGACATGTCCATGTAATCTTTTCCCCTAAAGATCCTCAATCACCACTTGGTGCTCTGCAAAGATGGTTGCATCCTCAATTTCTATCTCACCTCAATGGATGACGTGTGTAGGATCATGAAATTATCACCATAGTTGTGACATGTGGAATATTTTGTGCACCCATTCCCATTTCTGGGGTAAGACAAGGTGGTAGGAAAGATCTCTAAACCTTTTCACGATCACAAATTCCCCAATGAAGGGAAGGACCTGACCCTGGTTTCCAAGAGCTGGTGCCTTATTTTGTTACATTGTCATATAAACAAGTAATATACATCCCAAAGGAACAAGTATTTTAGTAGTATTTGAAAAAATATACATAAATAAGGTCAGCTTTTCATCCTGAGGGGAAATACAACACTAATTTATTCCATTTGAAACATCCAAGCCTCCTAGATTACGATTTCAAGTCATTCATAATTTACTGCTTCATATCCTGAGAAAATGAAACATAATATTGGGGTGATATCAAATGATCAGTAAGGTTAAGCAATTCAGCGGAATATAGAATAAACATAAGACATTGTGAATAATTGAAAACACAAGCCTTTAATAATAAACATGAAGATGTTATGGAAGAAGTGTGAGATGGGTAAATAATGCCATAAAAAAAACATAATCATGGGCATTATAAAAGTCGAATAAAAACCTGAAATTTAAATTACTAGCTTCATAATGAGGGAAGGGAATATCCTAGACATTCTGAAACATTTTCTCAAGGCCTCAGCCAAGATGTCTAAAAATGATTTAGGCCTCAACCAAAATCTATATATCACATTGGGAAAAGCCTCAGCCAATTCCACATATATTTGTATCATGAGACCTACATATGCATCGAGGGGATATAGTGGGCCCCCTCCATCACATAATAATTCTAATTCATTCCTTATATGATCAGGGATAAATATAGAAAACATATACATTCATATTCAAACTATCATATGAAATGTAACTAACATTACCCAATCATTGAACATAAAACAAGAACCATTCTAAGTAATATGGTGAATGGTTTTAGGATAGATCATCCAAAATAAAATTAGTCATAATAAATTCATTAAAATATGGTAGATTACATCAAAAATGAACAAACCCAATAATATAAAAGAATCAACAAGACTGTTTAGTCAGAAAAAAATACTCTTACAAAATCATTAAGCAATTCTTGAGATAAATACTCATTATTTAGAAAAGAAGAGTTCATTTGGAAAAATACTTGTATAAACCCATAAGTGAATTAATATAGTAATTCATGGAAAATGTTTGTTTTATAAGGATAATGGTTTCCAAAAATAGTCTATAGAGTTCCCTTGAAAATTGATAAGATTTGAGAAATTCCCTCGAATCTGGCTTGTATTTTCGAAAACAGTGTTCAAGGTTTCTTATAAAATGTGTAACTATCCATAAAATATGGAAGTGTTATGGTTAATTAACATATATATAATACTCACAAAGAATTTATGATGATTACATAACAATAAAAAAGGATTTAATTGTGGAAACTAGGCAATGAATGTTACCAGAATGAAAATGGAAGTTCAGGCGGAAAACCCTTAACTTAAATCCAAATGTGTTCTCCTCTTGAAATTAATGTCCCATAATATGAAATTATACTCATTAATAACTAAATTCAGAACCTATTATACAGTTATTTAGTTTATCATAATTCTTTTTAGTTCATTTATGTCCTTATTGATAAGTTATAATATCGAATTTTGTCGTTTCAGAGTATTTATTTTCTTGATTTTCATAATCGGTTCACTTGTTTTTAAGTAATGGAGTTCACGTGGAATGGTCTTTAATCTCAAAAATAGAAATTAATTATTATTTAGTATCATATAGAATTTATAATGTTCATTTCTATCATTTTGATACATGGAATGAGGATGAATCATTAGATGACAGCCACTTCGTTTATTTGGCGGTATTTGGATTATTATGAACTAGTTTTATCATATAAATTAATTGTATGTACAAATAAATGTTTATGAATATTAATAAGGTTATAATACATATATTATAGTCTAGTTCAACCATTATTATGGTTTCATGACCAGTAATGAAGGAGAGATTGAATAATGAAACTTCGCCATCCACAAAGGTTATAAATCAGAACCTCATGGACATTGATTTCGATTATAAAAATAAAAGGGAGGGAGTAAGAATATTGATGATGGTTCTTCCATTAACATGATATAATTCCAATATATAGATGATATTAGAGTTATCATGATCATTTGGACAGAGGAGGTGAGGATAAGACAACAAAAGATGATAAATTCAAATGAAACTAAATGAAAAAGAAAGGTACTTTACCTCTTGAAATAACATCCTTGAGAACCTACTTAAGGGAAGGAATTTTTGGTCTTTTGGAAAGCCAAGTGAATCTTGGTAGTGGGGAGTGACTTTGTAAGGTTATTTGGGAAGAAATTTGATGTGATTCAAGTCTTATAGGAGTGAAGAGATGAGGGAGTGGTGGGAGGTTTTTATTGTGGAGGAGAGGAGTTAATTTTGAATATTTAATTCATTATTTTATTATTTCCATCAAGAAAACCAATAGTGTTGTTAAATGTGACCCCTAATAGTAATAAGTGCATGCGAGTTCAAACAAAGTGTCTTTACATCACTTAAAATGTCATTAATAGTGTATTTAATTGATACTTTATTTATACGGTATTTTACCGTATTTCACTATTCATAAAAAATTCATGAATTTTAGGAAAATACCAAAATTTCACCCCTACCATTTTAAAACATGCAGAATTCAAAAATGAAATCCATTTTATGAAAAGTAATTTTCAAAATATTATTCATTTAATTGGAAACTAAAATCAAAGTTAATCCGAAAAATAACAATTTTAAAGTTATAATTAGTTTTATAACAGATTGAAAAATTAATTAAGATATCATTATCTTATGAACTTAAGAAAATAAAATAATATCATTATTTACTTTTCCTAAGGGTCGTATTAATTTTCATATTACTATTCATAAGGGTATGTTACTACTCACCAAAAATATTGTTTATTCTGTGAGACTCCAAATGACTTACTTATCATAACTCTAGATGAAAATTTTTCGAAATTCAAAACATAGTAGAGGCAATTTTGATTTTAATGGATAGATTATAAAATTGAATTCAATATTTATTTTCCAAACCTTGGGGTGTTACATTATACCCTCCTAAAAAAATTTCATCCTAAAATTCACAAAATGTTACATAAAAAGATTATTGTATTTCTTCAACATATGATCCTCAGGATCCCACGTTGCTTCCTCCATGTTATGGTTCCTCTAAAGAAACTTCACCAAACCAATCATCCAATTTATTAATACTTGTTCTATAGTATCAATAATCTTGATAGTATTTTCACAATAAGGAAGATCAGGATCATGTTCTATTTCTTCATAGGTGAGTGCATGTGTTGGGTTTGGCATGTATTTCCTTAACATTGACATGTGGAACACATTGTGTACTTTGGAGATACTTGGAGGAATATCCAGATGGTAAGCTACAGATCCAATTGGGTTAAGAATTTCAAATGGTCCAATGTACCTGGGACTTAACTTTCCCTTCTTACCAAATCGTATTATTCCCTTCCATGGAGATACCTTTATGAAAACAGGATCTCCTTCTAGATATTCCAAATCCTTCCTTCAGTTATCAACACAGATCTTTTTCCTACTTTGAGATATTTTGATATGGGTGTGCATAATCATCACCTTTTCTGATGTTTCCTCAACATGTTATGGTCCTACGTGCTTTCTACCACCAACATAATCCCAGTCGGTAGGTGTACGACAACTCTTTACGTATAACGCTTCATATGGTGCAATATGAATACTTAAATTGAATCTATTATTATAGGAAAATTCTAAGAGAAGTAAATATTGTTCCCACATACCTTTAAAGTCAAATAAACATGACTTCAACATATCTTCCAAATTTTGAATAGTTCGTTCTGATTGTCCATCAATTTGTGGGTGGTAGGCAGTGCTCAAATGATCATCAGTATCTCAGGACTTCTGAAGACTTTTCAATAATTGTAATGTAAAACAGGGGTAATGATTAGAAACAATTGATAGTGGTACACCATGAAGTCTTAAAACATCATTTATATATAGTATTTCTAAACATTCAAGTGGTAAATTTCTCTTATAGCAAGAAAATGCACTGATTTTGTAAGATTGTCAACAATGACCCATATCTCATCATTCTTTCTTGTAGTATCTGGTGTCCCCATGAAAAATTCCGTAGTAATATAATCCCATTTACACATTGGAATAAGAAGGGATTTCATGACTCCTCCAGGAAATTGTATTCCAGCCTTCACCTGTTGACAAAACAAATATCTCAACACATAATCAGCAATCTCTCTCTTTATGTTTTCCCACAAAAAATGTTCTTTTAGATATCTTTACATCTTTGTACTACCAGGGTGTATGGGGAAATTAGAGCTATGGGCATCATCCAATAGTTCCCTCTTTAGATCAGGAATAGTGGGAACACAAATCCTCTTTCCGAATTTCAAAATGCCACCTTTTTTTCCTTCCCTGGGTGGTAGTGTATTGTGCAATCATAATCCTTTAGTAGAACAATCCATCTCCGTTGTATCATATTCAGTTCTTTATGTGAGAAGATATATTTCAAACTCTTATGATCTGTATATATCTCACATTTTTTCCATAGAGGCAATGTCTCAAAATAGTTATGGAAAATATTACTGCTGCTACATCAAGATCATGAGTTGGATAGTTTTTTTCATTAATTTTTAGCTGCATAGATGCATAGGCAATCCTCTATCATTATGAATAATAACAAAACTAAGTACTTTATTTGATATGTCTCTAAATATCACAAATACATCATTCCCTGATGGTAGATTTATGATTGGATAATTCACTAATCTTCCCTTCAATTCATTAAAGAATTCTTCACATTTCTTTGTCCATACAAACATAACAACTTTTCTTGTAATCTTGGTAATTAGGTTGGCTAAACTGGAGAAGTTCAGAATGAAACCTAATTAATAACCTACTAAACCAATAAAACTGCGTACCTCAGTTATGTTTGTTAGAGTAGGCCATTATTCCACAACCTTTTTCTTCATGGGTTCTATAGAGATTCCATCCTTAGAGACAACGTGTCCTTGAAAAGAAAACTGATTGGAGCCAAAAATCACACTTGATAAACATCCCTATAATTCATTTATTCTCAGAGTCTTCAGAATAGTATGCAACTTATTTTCATGATCTTCATAGATTTTAGAATATACTAGGATATCATCAATAAACACCACTACAAATCCATCAAGATATTCCTTGAAAACAGTTTTCTTTAGATCCATGAAAACAAACAGTGCATTATTTAGTCCAAAAGGATTTACTGTAAACTCGTAATGGTCATACCTAGTTCGAAATACTGGTTTTGGAATGTATTCCTTCCTCAAAAGAAACTGATGATATCTAGATCGAAGATCAATCTTCGAGGAATATTGGTCTCCATGAATTTGATCAAATAAATCATCAATTCGTGGAAGAGGATAATTATTCTTTATTTTAATAGAATTTACTTCCCTTTAATCATTGTGCATCCTCATGGATCCATATTTCATCATGAAAAAGATGATAGGGTCTCCCCATGAAGAAATACTAGGTAGAATAAATCCTTAATCACTCAATTCCTCTAGTTTTTTCTTTAGTTACACTAACTCCAAAGTGCCCATTCTATAAGGGGTCTTTGATATGGGACTTGAACTGGAAATTAAGTCAATGGAAAACTCAATTTCACACTCTGGAAGATTTATAGGTAAATCCTCTAGAATGACGTCAATATATTCTTGCACAATAGTTAAATCATCTATTTGAACATTCTTTTCCTCACCCATAGTTATTGAATTCCATTCATCCCCAACGATTGAATTCAGTAGGGCTACTGGGGATGGATCTAGATTAGAATCTGATGGCATGGATTCTGCACTAAAGTTAAGGGATTCTACACCATTCTCAAAAATTATAACTTCCTTCTTCTTACAATAGATCTTCGCATCATAATTTAACATCCAATTCATACCTAGAATTATATCAAATTTTTTCATTGGTGTGATGATAATGTCAGCAACTAAAGAATGTTTATGTTTTATGAGGGGGACTAATTGAAATAACTTTATTGCAATGATACATCCACTATGTTTTTTTACTAATAGATCTTTTATTAAATCAAATTGGACATATCTAATTTCCTTGGTATATTGGGAAGATATAAATTAATGCGATGATCCATAATCAAATAAATCATTGGCTTAGTTTTATTAAATTATTAAATTAATTGCCACCACATCGTTAGGAACTTAAATATTATTGTTTCTGATTGCATAATCTTGTCCCTTCACCCTTGGCCTTTTCTATGTAATGTTTCCTTGACCCTTTGAAAAATCATTAGCATATTATCCCATCTCTTGGAAATTATAGCATTGAACATTATTATCTTCCTTCTTCCCCTTACGTTCAACAAAAATATGTCATGTTTTCCACATTTGTAGCATACTTCTTTTCCATTTAAGCAAGCACCAAGGTGTTTCCTTCCACAATTATCACATGATAGAAATTCAACTCTTCCATTCTTCCCTCTTTTATTATTTCCTTTTCTAGAGTTTTCAGAAGCCCTCTTCTTCTCTTTGTTTCCATTAAAGTCATAAGACATAGAGAATACCTTATTCATCTTGATAGCACCTGAAACTATATCTTCATATGATATTAAATTTTGGGAGACCAGTGCCTGCTGGAGAAATGGATTTAGGCCATCAATGAATCGATCGATTATGCTCCTTTGATTTCGTATGTAGTCCAGATCATGTCTTGATAACCATGTGAAGTTAGCTTTATACTTTGCAACAATCTCATATACATTTTTCATTATGTTCAAAAACTACCTACCCATATCCAATCGCTTTTCATGAGTAAAGTATTTCTCAATGATGATTTCTTTAAAATCTCTCCATTCTAACTCTTCTATTTCTTCCTCCTCCTTTGTGTTTTGGATTAATGACCACCACTGATCCGCATCTCTCAATAGATGATAAAATGACATGATGATTGTCTCTCATTCATTACATTCAAATGAAAGAAATATCTTCTCGATGGAACTTATCCACTGCTCAGCAACCAATGGGTTCGTAGTCCCATTGAATGATGGAGGTTGTTATTGCATAAATAGATCTAGCATCGCTCCTCAATGTGGTGGATTTAGATACTACATATGGGTAAAGTTATTATTCATAACCTGAGTAAGTTTTTCCAGTATAGATATATGTTGCTCAGCACCACTCACAGCACAAGAGCCAACATCATTATCATACATCAGAGGGAAATCCCTACATGGGACACAGGCATTTGTGAGGTTTCCATTCCTTTCACTATGCACCATTTCTAAATAATGTAATACACTATATTATGGCATAAATCATCATTTATAATATTAATGTATAAAAATAATTAGAATAAATTTAAATTTTATACATATCTAATCTCTTAATTATAAACATGGTATCTTTGAGGAAAAATTTACATTTAAATCCTTCATAATGGTGGGTAAATAAAATGTGACTTATCTTAAGCATATCCCCCAATATTGTCAAACCAAGAGTGTAGCAAGGCCCATTTTCAGGTACTAGGATACCCCAGGTCATGCCTAAAACTCTTTGTTGGGGCTTTCACTCCTTTTTACATCTCTACCAGAGCCACCTCTACATGTTTGTATCAATACAGGGAAGTATTTTCTAGAAAGCTCCACATAGTTTATTCCTTACCAAAATTATAGTATTTTCTTATTTATTTATCCTTATAGACCATAATAGGGTTGTGTTTCCTAACCTTTGTTTTCTAGATCTATTTCCCAATTTTTCTACTAAACTTCTCTGATACCAACGGTAAGGACCTAACCCCAGTTTCCCAGAGTCGGTGCCTTATTTTATTAAATTAGTATTTTAAAAAGTAATATGCATCCCTAAGGAAAAATTAGTTTTGTATTATTGGAATAAATATACATAAATATGTTCAAATTTTCATCATGAAGAGAAATAAAACACATATTTACTCCATTAGAAACAACGAAGCCCGCTAGATTGTGCTTGCATGACATTCATAAATTAATTCTTCATATCCGGAGAAAATGAAACATAAGAAAGGGGGGAGATAAAATTCTCAGTAAGGGAATTTAATGTAGAGGAAGATAGAATAGACATAATACATGGTGAATAATTGAGAACACATGCCTTTAATAATAAACATGAACACATTATGGTAGAAGTATGAGATGAGTAAATAATGCCATAATAAAACATAATCATGGGTGTTATAAAAGTTGAATAACCACATGAACTTTAAATTAAAAGCATTATAATGAGGGGAGGAAATATTCTAAACATTCTAAAACGTTTTTTCAAGGCCTCAGTCAAGACGTCTAAAAATGATTTAGGCCTCATCCAAAATCCATATATCACATTGGGAAAAGCCTCAGCCAATTCCACATCTATTTGTCTCATGAGACCTACCGATTCATCGAGGGGATATAGAGAGCCCCACCCAAAACCTAATAATTCCAATTCATTCCATATATGAGTAGGTATAAATATAAAAAAACATATAAATTCATATTGAAAATATCATATGTAATGTAACTATCTTTACCCAATCATTGAACATAAGACACTAACCATTTTGAGTAATATGGTGAATGGTTTTAGGATATCTCATCCAAAATAAAATTATTCATAAAACATTAATTCATATATTGTAGATGACTTCATAAGTTATTAAAACAAATAATAAAAAATAATCAACAAGAGTGTTTAATCAGAAAAAAATACTCGTATAAAATCATTAAGCAATTCTTGAGATAAATACTCTTTATTTTGAAAAGAATAGATCATTTGGAAGAATATTTTTCTAAACCCAGAAGTGAATTAAGATATTATTTCATGTTAAAATGAGTTTTTTAAGGATAATGGTTTCCAAAAACAGATTATAGAGTTCCCTTGAAAATAGATAAGAATTTGAGAAATTCCCTCGAATCGGGCATGTATTTTGGAAATAGTGTTCAATGTTTCTTATAAAACATGTAATTATCCATAAAATAGGGAAGGATTCTGGTTTGTGAAAATATATATAATACTCACATTGAATTTATGAGGAGTACATAATAATACATAAATATTTCATTGAGGTAACTAGACAATGAATGTAACCCGAATGAAAATGGAAGTGCGGGTGGAAAACCCTTACCGTAAATCTGAATGTGTTCCCCAATTGAAATTAAAGTCCCATAATATGAAATTATACTCATTAATAACTAAATTAATAACCTATTATACATGTATTTAGTTTATCATAATTTTTTTTAGTTCATTTATATCCTTATTGATAAGTTATAATATCAAATTCTGTCGTTTCAGAGTATTTGTTTTCTTGATTTTCATAATTGGTTCACCTATTTTTAAGTAATGGAGTTCATGTGGAATGGTTTTAAATCTCCAGAATAGAAATTAAATATTATTTAGGATCATATAGAATTTTTAATGTTCATTTCTATCATTTTTTACAATGAATGAGGATGAATCATTAGATGACCACCACTTTGATTATTGGGCGGTATTTGGATTATTATGAACTAGTTTTATCATATAAATTAATTATATGAACATATAAAGGTTTATGAATATTAATTAGGTTATAATACATATATTATAGTTGGGTTCGACCATTATTATGGTTTCATGACCAGTAATGAAGAATATATTTAAGAACGAAACTTCGTCGTCCCCAAACGTTATAAATTGGAACCTCATGGACTTTGATTCCGTTTATAAAAATAAAAGGGAGGGAGTAAGAATATTGATGATGGTTGTTCAATTAACATGATATAATTCCAATATATAGAATATACTGTAGTTATTATGATCATTTTGACAGAGGAGGTGAGGATAGGACAACAAAATAAGATAAATTCAAATGAAGCTAAAAGAAAAAGAAAGGTACTTTACCTCTTGAAATAACATCCTTGAGAACCTACTTAAGGGAAGGGATTTTGGTATTTTGGAAATACCAAGACCTTCTTGGTCATGGGGAGTGACTATGGAAGGGTATTTGGGCAGAACATTGATGAGATTCAAGTCTTAGAGGAGTGAAGAGAAGAGGGAGTGGGGGGGGGTTATAGAGGAGGAGAGGAGTTAATTTTGAATATTTAAATCATTATTTATTATTTCCCTTCAATGCAACCAATAGTGTTGTTTAATGTGACCCCTAATAGTAATAAATTACTTTGATTTTTAACCAACCGTCCTTACATCAATTATGATGTCATAAATAGTGTATTTAATTGATAATTTATATATACGGTATTTTACCGTATTTCACTATTCATAAACAATTCAGGAATTTCAGAAAAATCCCAAAATTTCACCCATACCATTTTTCAACGCGCAAAATTCTAAAATGAAATCCATTTTTGAAAATTAATTTTCTAAATATTACCAATTTAATTGTAAACTAAAATCAAAGTTAATCTGAAAAATAACAGTTTTAAAGTTATAATTAGTTTTATATCACATTGAAAAATTAATTAAGATCTCATTATATTATTAACATAAGAAAAAAATATCATTATTTACTATTCTTAAGGGTCATATTACTATTCATATTACTATTCATAAGGGTATTTTACTACTCAACAAAAATCATGTTTATTCTGTCAGACTCCAAATGACTTACGGATCACAACTCTAGATAACAATTTTTCAAAATACAAAACTTTGTAGAGGCAAAGTTGATTTAAATGACTATATTATAAAATTGCATTCAATATTTATTTTCAAAACCTTGTGTTGTTACATTATCTCCTCCTTAAAAAAATTTCATCCTAAAATTCACAAAATGTTACATAAAAAGATTCATGTATCTCTTCAACATATGATCCTCAGGATCCCACGTTGCTTCCTCCATATTATGGTTCCTCTAAATAAATGTTACCAAAAGAGTCGTATGATTTATTAATACTTGGTCTCTAGTATCAAGAATCTTGATAGGCTCTTCACAATAAGATATATTGTGCTCAAGTTCTATTTCTTCATTTGTGAGTGCATGTGTTGGGTATGGCATGTATTTCCTTAACATTGACATGTGGAAAACATTGTGTACTTTGGAGAGACTTTGTGGAATTTCCAATCGGTAAGCTAAATCTACAATTCGGTTCATAATTTTTAAAGGTCTAATATACCTGGGACATAACTTTTCCCTCTTACCAAATTGTATAATACCCTTCCATGGAGATACCTTTAAGAAAATAGGATCTCTTTATAGATATTCCAAATCCTTCCTTCAGTTATCAGCATATCTCTTTTGCCTACTTTGAGATATTTCTATATGGGTTTGCATAATCATCACCTTTTCCAATGTTTCCTCAATATGTTCTAGTCTTATGTGCTTTCTCTCACCAACATCATCCCAGCATGTTGTTGTACGACAACTCTTCCCATATAACACTTCCTATGGTGCAATATGAAGACTTTAATGGAAGATATTGTTATAGGAAAATTCTAAGGGAGGTAAATATTGATACCACATACCTTCAATGTAAACTAAACACGACCTCAACATATCTCCCAATGTTTGAATAGTCTGTTCTGATTTTCCATCAGTTTGAGTGTGGTAGGTAGTGCTCAAACGAAGATCGGTATCTAGGTCCTTCTGATGACTTTTCAAGATTTTTAATTTCAAACATGGATAATGATTATAAACAATTGATATGGGTACACAATTTTGTCTTAAAACATCATTTATATATATTCTTTCTAAACGTTCAAGTGGTAAATCATCTCTTATTGCAAGAACAAGAGTTGATTTTTTAAGATGTTCAACAATGAACCATATCTCATCATTCTTTCTTGGATTCTCTTGTAGCCCCATGAAAAATTCCTTCATAAAATAATCACATTTCTACATAGGAATAATAAGGGGTTGCATGACTCCTCCAGGACATTGTCTTCTAGCCTTCACCTATTGACAATCCAAACATCTCAACACATAATCAGCATTCTCCATCTTCATGTTTTCCCACTAAAAATGTTCCTTCAGATCTCTATACATATTTTTGAAGCCAGGGTGTATAGAGAAATTAGAGATATGATCATCATCGAATAGTTCTCTCTTTAGCTCAGGAGTAGTGGGAACACAAATCCTCTTTCCGAATTTCAAAATGCCACCTTGTTTTCCTTCCCCAGGTAGTAGTGTATTGTGAAATCATAATCCTTGAGTAGCACAATCCATATCATTTGTGTCATGTTGAGTTCTTTCTATGAGAAAATATATTTAAAACTCTTATGAGTTGTATATATATCACATATTTTTCCATAGAGGCAATGTCTTTAAATATTCATGGAAAATATTACTACTACTAACTCAAGATCATGAGTTGGATAGTTTTGTTCATTAATTTTTTGCTTCCTAGATGCATAGGTAATCACTCTATTATTCTGACTAATAACACAACCATGTACTTTCATTGATGAATCTCTAAAGATCACAAATCCATCATTCCCTGAAGGTATATTTATTATTGGAGCATTCACTAATCATCTCTACAATTCTTTAAAACATTCTTCACATTCCTTGGTCCATACTAACTTAACACCTTTTCTTGTAAGCTTGGTCATTGGGTTGGCTAAACTAGCGAAGTTCTGAATGAAACCTATTTAATAACCTACTAAACCAATAAAACTACATAACTTATTTATGTTCATTGGATTAGGCCATTATTACACAGCCTTTGTCTTCATGGGATCTATAGAGATTCTATCTTTAGAGACAATGTGGCCTTGAAAAGAAAGTTGATTGGAGCAAAAAATCACACTTGATAATCATCCCACATAATTCATTTCTTCTGAGATTCTTCAGAATAGTGCACAATTTATTTTCATGATCTTCATAGATTTTAGAATATACCAAGATATCATCAATAAACAACACCACAATTTCATCAATATATTACTTGAAAACTATGTTCATTAGTTCCATGAAAACATATGGTACATTAGTTAGTCCAAAAGGCATTATTGTAAACTCATAATGCTCATACCTAGTTTGAAATACTGTTTTTGGAATGTCTTCCTTCCTCACAAGAAATTGATGATATCTAGAACGAATATCAATCTTCGAGAAATATTGGTCTCCGTGAAGTTGATCAAATAAGTCATCGATCTGTGGAAGAGGATACTTGTTCTTTATTTTAATAGCATTTATTTCCCTGTAATCAATGCGCGGGATCATGGATCCATATTTCTTCTCGGCAAAGAGGACTAGGGCTCCCCAAGAAGAAACTCTAGGCAGAATAAATCCTTTATCACTCATTTCCTCTTGTTTTTTCTTTATTTAAACTAACTCAAAAGTGTCCATTCTATAAGGGGTCTTTGATATGGGCCTTGAACTGGAAATTAAGTCAATGGAAAACACAATTTCATGATCTATAGGATGTCTAGGAAAATCCTCTAGAAAGATGCAAATATATTCTTGCACAATAGGTAAATATTCTATTCAAACATTCTTTTCCTCGCACATATTTATTGAATTCTCTTCCTCCCAAATGATTGAATTCAGTAGGAATACTGGGGATGGATCTGGATGAGAATCTGATGGAGAGGTTTCTACTATAATGTTGAGGGATTCTACACCATTCTCAAAACTTGTAACTTCATTCTTCTTGCAATAGATCTTTGCATCGTAATTTGACATCCAATTCATACCTAGAATTATATCAAATTTGGTAATTGATATGATGATAAGGTCAGCAACTAAATCACATTTATGTGTCATGAGGGGGACTAATTGACATGCCTTTATTGCAATGATACATCCACTATGTGTTTTGACAGATATATCCTTTAATAAATCAAATTGGACATATCTAATTTTATTGGAAAATTGGGATGATATAAATGAATGTGATGATCCCGGATCAAATAATGCCTTGGATATGTTTGATTAAATTATTAAAGTACACACCACCACATCATTAGGAACTTCAATATTAGTGTTTTTGATTGCATAATATTGTCCCTGCACCCTTGGCCTCTTCTATGGCATGTTTCCTTGATGCATTTGAAAATCATTCGCATAGTGTCCCATCTCATGGAAATTATAGCATTCGACATTATTATCTTCCTTCTTCCCCTTACATTCAACAACAATATGTTCTTTTTCCCTAGTTTGTAGAATACTCATTTTCTCTTTAAGCAGGAACCAAGGTGTTTCCTTCTACAATTATCACATGATGAAAATTCAACTATTTCATTCTTCCCTCTTTCATTATTTCCTTTTCCATAGTTTTCAGTAGCCCTCTTATTCTCTTTCTTTCCCTTAATGCCGTAAAACATAGAGAATACCTTATATGTCTTGATAGCACATGAATCTATATCTTCCTATGATAAGAAATTTTGGGAGACCAGTGCCTACCGAATGAATGGATTTAAGCCATCAAATAATCGATTGATTATAATCCTTTGATTTCTTATGTCGTCCACATCATGTCTTGATAACCTTGTGAAGTTAGCTTTATCCTTTTGAACATTCTCATCTTCCTTTTGCCTTATGTTCCAAAACTACCTTTCCATATCCACTCACTGTTCATGAGGAAGGTATTTCTCTATGAATATTTATTTAAAATCTATCCATTACCACTCTTCTATTTCTTCCTTCTCCTTTGTGTTTTGGATTAACGACCACCACTAGTCTGCATCTCTCTATAGCCAATAAACTATCATGACGACTGTCTCTCATTTATTACATCCAAATGAAAGAAATATCTTCTTGATGGAACTTATCTGCTACTCAGCTACAAATGGGTTTGTAGTCCCATTGAATGATGGAGGATGTTGTTGAACAAATCAATCTAACATAGCTCCGCCATGTGGTGGATCCAGATACTACATATGGGTAATGTAATTATTCATAACCTGAGTAGGTTTTTCCAGTAAATCTTTATGTTTCTAAACCACCAGTCACAGCACCATAGCCAACATCATTATAATACATCAAAGGGAAATTAGTATATAGGACACACACGTTGGTGCAGTTTCCATTCCTTCAACTAGGCGCCATTTCTAAATAATGTAATACACTAGATTAGGGTATGAATCATAATTTATAATCTCAATGTTGAAAAAATTAGACTAAATTGAAATTATATGCACAGGTGATCTGTTAATCATAAACATGGTATCTTTGAGGAAAAATTTACATTTAAATCTTTCATAATGATGGGTAAATAAAATGTGAATTATCTTAAGCATATCCCCAAAGAGTTTCAAACCAAGAGTGCAGCAAGGCCCATTGTCATGTACCAAGATACCCCGGTTCATGCCTAAAACTCTTTGTGAGAGCTTTCACTCCTATATACATCTCTACCAGAGCCACCTCAACTTGTTTGTATCAAGACATGGAAGTATTTTCTAGAAAGATCCACATAATCTATTACTTGCCAAAATTATAGGATTTTCTTGTTTATTTATCCTCATCGGCCATCTTAGGGCTTTGTTCCATAAACTACGTTTTCTAGATCTAGTTCCCAATTTTTTACTAAACATCCTCTAATACCAACTGTAAAGACCTCACCCTAGTTTCCTAGAGTTGGTGCCTTATTTTATTACATTAGTATATAAACAAGTAATATTCATCCCTAAGGACAAGGTAGTTTTGTAGTATTGGAAAAATATACATAAATAATTACAAATTTTCATCATGAAGGGAAATGCAACACAAATTTATTCCATTATAAGTATCCAAGCCTCCTAGATTGTGCTTGCATGTCATTCATAATTTAATTCTTCATATCCTGAGAAAATGAAACATAAGAAAGGGGTGAGATCAAATGCTCAGTAAGGGTATGCAATGCAACGGGAGATAGAATAAACATAAGAAATGGTGAATAATTGAAAACATGTTCCTTTAATAATAAACTTGAACACATTATGGTAGGAATATGAGCTGAGTAAATAATGTTGTAATAAAACATAATCATGGGTATTCTACTAGTTGAATAAATAAATAAACATTAAATTACTAGATTCATAAAGAGGGAAGTTCATATGTCAGACATTCCAAAACATTTTTTCAAGGCCTCAGCTAAGACATCTAAAAGGGATTTAGGCCTTCTTCAAAATCCATATATCACTTTGGGAAAGGCCTCAGCCAATTCCACTTCTATTTGTCTCATGAGACCTACCAATGCATCGAGGGGATATAGCAGGCCCCACCCAACACATAAAAAGTCCAATGAATTCCTTATATGAGTGGGGATAAACATAAAGAACATATACATTCATATGAAAACTATCATATGAAATGAAACTAACTTTCGCCAATCACTTAACAAAAAACACTAACAATTCTGAGTAATATGGTGACTAGTTTTAGGATAGATAATCCAAAATAATATTATTCATAAACAATTAATTCAAATATGGTAGATTAAATTATTAATGATCAATCTCAATAATACATAATAATCAACACGAGTGTTAAATAAGAAAAAAATACTCTTATAAAATAATTAATCAATTCTTGAAATAAATACTCTTTATTTTGAAAAGAAGAGTTATTTTGGAAAAGTATTTGTATAAAACCAGAAGTGAATTAAGATAGTAATTCATGAAAAAATTAGTTCTTTTATAATTATAATGGTTTCCAAAAACATATTATATAGTGCCCTTGAAAATAGATAATATTTTGAGAAATTCCCTTGAATCGGGCTTGTATTTTGGAAACGATTTTGGAAGTTTTTTTTAAAACAAGTAACTATCCATAAAATAAGGAAGAATTATTGTTGTTGTACACATATAGAAAAATGACACTTAATTTATTAGGATTACATAATAATAATTAATTTTTTCATTGAGGTAATTAGAAAATCAAAGTAACCCGAATGAAAATGGATGTTCGGGTAGAAAACCCATACCTTAAGTCTGAATGTGTTCCCCTCATGAAATTAAAGTCTTGTAATATAAAATTATAATCATTAATAAATTAATTCAGAACCTGTTATACAAGTATTTAGTTTATCATAATTATTTTTAGTTTATATATGTCCTTATTGATATGTTATAATATCGAATTATGTCATTCCAGAGTGTTTGTTTTCTTGATTTTCATAATCGGTTCACTTGTTTTTAAGTATTAGAGTTCGTGTGGAATGGTTTTAAATCTCCATAATTGAAATTAAATATTATTTATGAACATACAGAATTTATAATGATCATTTATATGATTTTATTACATGGAATGATGATGAATCATTAGATGACAACCACTTTGATTATTTGGCGGTATTTTCATTATTATGAACTAGTTTTGTCATATAAATTAATTATATGTACATATACTGGTTCCTGAATATTAATTATGTTATAATACATATATTATAGTCTGGTTAAACCATGAATATGGTTTCATAGCCAGTAATTAAACAGATATTGAAGAATAAAGCTTTGTCGTCCACAAAGGTTATAAATCGAAACCTCATGGATGTTGATATTTTTTATAAAAATAAAAGGTAGGATGATAGAATATTGATGATGGTTCTTCCACTAAAATGATATAATTCTAGTATATATATGATACTAGAGTTATCATGATCATTTAGAAAGAGGATGTGAGTAGAGGATAACAAAAGAAGTTAAATTCAAATGAAACAAAAAAGAAAAATGAATGTACTTTACATCTTGAAATAACTTCCTTGAGAACCTCCATAAAGGAAGAGATTTTGGTCTTTTGGTAATACAGAGAGCATCCAGGTTGTGGAGAATGACTAGGGAAGAGTATTTTGTCAAAACATTGAGGATATTCAAGTCTTATAGGCGTGAAGTGAAGAGGGAGAGGTGGGGGGTTTTTAAAGTGGAGGAGATGAGTAAATTTTGTATATTTAGTTCATTATTTTATTATTTTAATCAAGAGAACCAATAGTGCTATTTAATGTGACCCATAATAGTAATAATTGTCTGTGAGTTCAAACAAAGTGGCCTTATATCACTTATGATGTCATAAATAGTTTATTTAATTAATAATTTTTATATACAATATTTTAATGTATTTCACTATTCATAACGAATTAAGAATTTCAGAAATATCCCAAAAACTCACGACTACCATTTATCGACATGTAGAAATCAAAAATTAACTTCATTTTTCAGAAATAAATTTCTACATATTATTAATTTAGTTTTTAAATAAAATCATAGTTAATCCGAACAATAATAATTTTAAAGGTATTGTTAGTTTTATATCACATTGAAAAATTAATTAAGATCGTATTATCTTATTAACCTAAGAGAATAAAATAATATCTTTTTTTAATATTCATATGGGTCATATTACTATTCATAAGGTTATGTTACTATTTGCCAAAAATCAAGTTTATTCTATCAGAATCCAAATGACTTACTAATCACAACTCTAGATGACTATTTTTTGAAATTCAAAACACTGTAGAGGAAAAGTTGTTTTTAATGGATAGATTTTAAAATTGCATTAAATATTTGTTTTCAAAACCATGGGGTGTTATAATGAACCTCAGGGAGAGCATTCCTACCCAACCAAACCTCTACGTTGCACATCGTTGGGGGACCCTCAAGAAGATGTGGTCTCCCTAATCGAACTCCAAGGGCCTAAGATGAGGGTTTCCATAAAATGTCTATTAGATATGGTCCATCTGCATCTATTCATGTATGACCTGCACCTTTTTTTTGTGGGTTTAAACAACTCTGGGTCCATGAGAGATGATTCTACAACCTCCTTCTAGAACAAAGGTTACCTTTAGGGTCTCCCATACATCGCCTCATATGGTGACATTCTAATAGTCTATTGGTAGTTATTTTTGTATGAAACCTCTACTAAAGGTAGGTGATCCTCCCAACATCAGTCAAAATCTAGCATGCAATCCCTCAGCATATCCTCAAGCACTTGGATAGTGCATTTAGTCTACCCATAAATCAACATGTGAAAGGTTGTAATCATCTGCAAATGGGTCCCAAATTCCTCTTGAAAGACTCTCTATCATCGTGACATAAACCACACATCATGATCAAAGACATTCGCTGAAGGTACTCCATGGAGGCGGACGATCTCCTGCAAATACAATTACTGCACACTCTCTACCAAACTTTTCTCCCTAATATCAAGGAAGTGCACCGACATAGTGAGTCGGTCCACTATCACCCAGATGAAGTCATGACCCTTTGTTGTGTGGGGAATCCCTAGGAAAAATTCCATAGATATTCCATCCCAATTCCATTATTGAATTTCGAGAGGTTGTAACAAACCCACCTAAACCTGATACTCATCCTTCACATGCGGACAGATAAGGCATCGAGAGACAAATTCAGCAACACAAATTCTCATGCCAGACCACAAAAGATGATGTTGTACGTCCCTGTACATCTTCCCCACATCAGAATATATATCTAAGTGTGAAGTATGAAACTCCCACATCACTTCTTCCCTCATCACTTCTTGAATCAGTTTTCACCCCATGAAAAAGTTCTCATGATTCCCCCTTCAAAATACCCATCAGGTTCATCAAATGTGGATAAACCATTGTGTAGAACCTTACAGTTGATATCTCCAAGCTGGGAATCTCTCACACACTCAAGGAGTGAAGGTGTCATCACCATAAACTGCAAAAAAATATGTACCGTCTAGATCCTCTAGGGTCAGATGTAAGGAAGCTAACGAATTCGAAGCTTCCTACACTAAACAAGCCAGGGAATTCTTGCTAAGGGTATCTGCTACAATGTTTCACTTCCCCAATGTATAGAAGATCTCAACGTCTTAGTACTATAAGAACTCCAACCAGTATCGTTTCCTCAAGTTCATATCTCCCTAAGTGAAGATATACCTGAGGCTCTGGTGGTCTGAGTAAACCATAAAGTGATCACCCAAGAGGTAGTGTCTCAAAATTATTTGGGATAAGACCACTGATGAGATCTCCAAGTCATGTCTCACATATTTCTGCTCATGGGGTCACAACTTCATCAAATCGTACGTGATGAAGGCCAATCATTGCATAAAAATGCAAGGAAGTCTAGATCTTGAGGCATCATAGTACACTATGAACACAACACCCTCCTCTGGTAGGATCAGAACTAGAGTGCTCATAAACCTCTACCTCTACTCCTTTAAGGCCTTCTGGCATAGATCAAACCAAGTAAATGGTTTTCCCATTCTCATTATAGCGGTCCAAGGGGATATGATCCTAGAGAAGTATTCTACAAGTCTCAGGTAGTACCCAACCAAACCAAGAAAAATACGAACCTTTGATGCATTCTTGGGTGGTTCCCAATTAATAAATGCATCGATAGTTATGGGATTCATCACTAAATTCTATTCAGATATGATATGCCCCAAAAATTGAACCTCATGTATCTAAAACTGACACTTTGAGATCATTCCATAAAGCTGGTCCTCTTGAAGTAAATCAAGGACCATCCTCATGTGATATGTGTTATCCTTCTCTGCCATAGAGTAGATGATTATTTAATCGACGAAGACGAAGAAAATTTCATCCAAGTATGGTTCGAAGACATGGTTTTTAGTTCCATGAAAAAGGAAGGGGATTTTTTCACACTTAAGGGAATCACTATGAACTCGTAATGATCATAGGGAAATTGGAAGGCCAACTTTAGAACATCCGCCTCGTGAACCCGTAGTTAGTGGTAGCCTAATCTCAGATCAATCTTGGAAAACTACCTCACACCTTAGAAATATATGAATTGTTCATTGATCCTCAGTATGTGGAACTAATTATATATCTTGGCCTAGTTCAGATGATGATAATCCACACAAAGATTCAAACTCCCATCTACCTTCTTCACAAACATAACTAGAGCTACCCAGGGGGATAGACTAGGCCTGATGAGACCTTTCTCAAGAATATCCTCCAACTACAAACTTATCTCTTGGAGCTTAGTGGGTTCCATATGATAGGTCACATAAGATATCAGAGTAGTCCCCTATTACAAATCAATGTAGAACTCTAACTGTCATCTATGATCCAGTCCCGAGACATCTTCAGGGAATACATCCATGTAATACTTCACAATAGAAGGAATCCAGGTGCTGGAAGAGTCTACTCTATCATGTTTCATGCTCTCTAACTAATGGGAAAAGGGATGTAGTCTCTTGTTCACAGCACTCGCCTACCCTACTACGAGGCCTCATTCACCATGAAAGGTGAATCACGTCCCATCAGTGTATAGACATTTGACTAGTTGGCGGTGATATTCAACCTAGTCTTGAACCATGGAAATCCAATATATTCTCATGATGGAATCATAAGGCTCCATCGTGACGTCTAGTAGTTCCCACGTGAAAATTTCCCTTTTCAAATAAAATCTCACACTGCCAGCAGATAAAAGATAAAAAATAGGCACTTCTCGTATGAACCTTGAGGAAAATCCATTGTGATAGCACCTCTAATAGGAGCCCCAAATCTCATACCAGGAGTAACTAGATAAAACAGTTACTATCTCATGCGTCTTATAATACTAAATCAATAGCTGAATAAATGTAGATCGTACCTCAGATTATCTCGTGCGCTAGAGGACGACGAACATCTATAGCATGTAGCTACACGAGGCCCCGACCACTAGCTCCCTTATCTTGGTTTGGGCCTCCTGGTGGTGGTGGTAATGTGTAACATAGTCCCCCACCATCCGGTCCTCCTTCTCCTAATCCTCTTCCAACACTACCTCCATGGGGACAACCCCGATCATTGTGTTGCCTTTATCGTGGTGGTCTACCTGCTACCTAATCGGGATGCTCAGATCTTCAGGTTGAGAAGTCTTATGTCAAGTGACCCCTAACATGATATGAATAGAATCGTCCCCCTTTGTCCTAACCTAGTGCTCTGTATTGTCCTATTTCCATCCGACCACATGGATGAGCCTGATCCTGGAAAGTTCCCATGCATCGCGGCCCTACTACTTGACATCTATCACATGCTGTGAATGTCTCTGCTCTAAAGAGAACACTAACAGTCCCAAATAACTAGCTCCCCTATACTAGGAAACTATTTTTCATGAGTGCCAACCCCATCACCCCAGCATAGATACGGATTTCTAGGGGCACAAATCTCACATGGTTCTATCAGCGGAGACCCTGCTCAAACATTCACACTCTGAAGTAACTATCATGGTTCATATCCATGTAAGAGCAGGTAAGATCATTAAACCTAGTTGTGTATGCCCTTACTGTCATGTCTCCCAGCTATAGCTGTAGAAGCTCATGAATTCTGATGGCAGGTAAGCATGAGGGGAAGTACTACTCGTGAAATAGCTACTAAACCTCAACCCATGAAAAAGGTTCCCCATCATGCATTACGGTAACTAAACCCCACCATCTCCCATTCGGCCCAAGAAAAACTCTGGCTACCAAGGCTACCATCTGGTTTGTCGGTGTCCGCACCATCCTGAAAATGTGGATCACTGACTCCATCTAGTCCTCTACCACCTAAGGCTCTGGATCACCACAAAATCTCCGTAGTCTCTTTCAGTAGAACTTTTAAAGCATGATCATCGTACACCCATTCACGACATGGGATTTCAGTACTAAATACTACTCCGTAAGTGGACGTGTTGTTGATGCTTCTCTAGAAGGAATTAGATCGTGTGATGGCCCCAGAAATGAGGCCTCATCACTCGCAGCATCATAGTCACGGGTCGGATCGGGTAACCCTAATGGCGGGATGCATTGAGGTATCCTTAAAATTTATCAAGGAGTACCGCGGTTAGATGAGAGTTCATATATATAGATATATATGACACGAACCACCAAAAAGGGTAGTTGACTCGAAAAATATAGTCAAAGACTTGATCATATATGACGCATGTGCTATTAATCCCTACAACAAGTGTCTCAGCATACCGAGTCAACAAAAGGGTAATCCAGGTCCTAGTGTATGACTACGTCGGCCACCTCACCATCACTAGACTCCTTGACCTGAGAGCCGCTCTCGAGACACATCGACAATGTTTCCCTAAACGCAACCAAGAAATTTTTAGGGAAACGTCCAAACAATGACCCACGGGTCCAACCACCTGTGATACAACTTTTTCACGACTCGACACATACCAATGCTCGAGCCGCAACTATCCCAAGCCTACCCTTATTGGCCAAGGGTAGCAACTATCACAGAAGGGAAAAAATAATAATGCCTTTTCCTAAGTACTTTTACACACACCCCCAACCAACTCGATGCATCATGCATAGGGAGATAAGTTGAAAGTTGAAACCTAATGTAAATGTAAACCCAAGCATGTGTGGCCACTAAAATGTATGAGTACAGTAAAGTAAATAGAAGAAAAAATGGAAAAAATACATGCCCAACTAGTACAGTGTCCCAACCTAAAGGAAAAATGAATGTAAAACTACTGAAAATTCCCCAATATAGAAATCCGAACAATGACCAGCGCACGCACTCCAGGAACTTGTGATCTTTACCTCCCTGATGTCCTAATCAAACTTGTTTGTTGTCTGCATAATGCATGATACGTGTTGGAAAATCCCATGTATGGTTGAGTGTAAATATACTCGGTAGGATTCCCCGAAGTGGATGGGTGACTAGTAAGAGGTAAAGGAAAGTAAGTATAGTAGATTGAACAATATTATAGTAAAATAGTGCATCTCAACCCAACAAAGAAGTGAAGTAAGCACATCCAGACACAAGAAGATAGAGAAGGTGATAAGGTGAACTTCTCACTGAGTCTTTTATGCCTCTAGTAAAGGAGTAGACTCATTAAACCACGAGAATCTAGAAAAGAAAAGCGTATGGCATACCCCACGCATCTTCAATTATCCTAGAAGGAGAGTAACCAGAACCCAAGGAGTGGGTGCTGTGATAGGGTGTAAATATATAAATTCTAAAACAAAAAAACCCAAACTATATGGAGTAAAGGGGATCTCCATCTCAAATCTCAGCCTAGGTAAAGAGTTTACAACAGTTTTCAGAGTAACCACCATCGCTTCCCAAAGTCGACATGTCTACCCTGAACTGCAAGTAAAAGGGGGTCAAACACAACACCTTGATACTATCAATTTTGGATAGGTTTATCTCATCTGCATGGTTTTGGGCCATGTCACTAAGATGTTTTGTGATGGATAAATCACCCCTCTTACTTGTGATCCCAGTATATCGTCAAACAGGCCTCGTTACAGATTCATTGGAGAACACCAATGTCAAATTCCATTGAAGGGTGATATGTTGTATCTTAATCCCTAAAAATTAAAATACAAGCCTCAATGCCCAGCCCTGATGGAGGTTATTTCATAAATATTAAATGAAAAACCTAATTGTGCATCCCTCTATAGAGGGTAAGTCCTGATGTGAGAATGACAAACCTCAGTGGCAGCCCCGCTGGAGGGTAAACCGGTACTGCTCTGGTGATTCTGAAATCATCACTATCATCACTACCATCATCGAATGCTACTAGATGAGTGTCAATTTTGTAAAACCATGATTCATAATCTGGATGTTGAAACTAAGGTCACCATCGAGTTCTATGTAGAAATACATGCAGGATAGGCTATTTACATACCCAAAACAGCCAACCGGTGAAATAGGTGATTTTCACAGAAAACTCCTGAACGGGTCAAAGTGTGGCCCACATTCAAACCCCAAACTTCAAATTCTCAAACATACCTCAAATAGTCCTTATCAAAGTGAGTAACACATTGATGTAGATGACACGTCAAACAGATTCTCGATTTAAAAGTTATGGACAGTTGATGTTTTCGAAATGAGGTCACAGGGCGGGTGGACTGACTCGCGGTCGACCGCTGCAGTCGAACACCCCTTTGTTGATGGACCAGCCATGGACCATGCCATGGTAGTGTCCACCATGGCCAACCATGGATGTTCAACTAGTGGATGACCTAGATCGACCCAAGATCCAACCCGATACACGACCTGGTATCTGACCAGGTTTGCGGGATCTGATCCACAAGGTCAGTTCCAAACCCACGGTTCGATCACCATGACGTCAACGTGGTCATCCAACCATGGGGTTTTAATTGCCAGTCACTAACTATTGTCACGCATTGTGACCCTGACCAGATGACCATCAGGCCACATGGAATGACCAAATCGTGACGCCGACTCCTGTCCCCCAGCAACCCGTTACACGAACTACTGGGCTCAATTTGATCGCCGAATTTCAAATCCGTTAGTGGATCAGATATCCTTGCAAAGGAAATTTTCCTAAAATGGATTTGGGTCACCAATACATTTGTGATCATTCATTCCAAAAAGTTTTCGGTGGATCCATGCGAAGAATGGACCATGAACAAGGTTTTAAATGCAGATCGATGGTCGTATCTATGCGGTCATCGAAGATTTAGTGTTATAAAGAAAAGAGCAAGAGGCTTAGATAAAAACTCAATTAAAACATGAATTGTTACTCAAAATTTGAGAAATCATACCTCTATTCATGCGCTCATTGTCGATGATCTTTCCAGAGTGCTCCTGCTTCGATCTGCCGAAGATTAAACGGGTTTTTCTCTTCATTCTGATGAATAACGACAAATAAAACTCTTAAGAGGAGATATATAGAGAGATCTTCATAGAGAGATAAATGTATTATGGGTAACCTTATTCTCAAACCCTTAACATTATATTTATAGGAGCTCCAAAATAGCATAGACTCTAAAACTATTGTGCCCTCTCATTTTATGTCGTGCCTAAGAAAAACACCCCATTTTGATCTCAATAGGGGTATCATATTTCATGCCTGATCCTTAAATTGAACCTTATTTAGAATGACCACATGGGTAAAATAGTTACATTTAATTATGATTCTTTTCATGGATAACATTTTTTATAGGAGTCCTACACCGATGACAATTATGTCCCAACTAGGGTAAACACCATGTTCCAGACTCAACCGTGGCCTTGGATTTCATATCTGACATACCATTTAAGAGTTATCACATTTAAATTGCATTAATAGTATAAAATAAACATATATTTAATTTAATTTATTAAAGTGACACCATTCCATGTAAATTCACACCGTTTTAGTGACTAACTCTATATATATATTAAAATATTTCAAAGTGTTACAAGGCCAAAATTGTGTCTCTATAGAGTTAATTAGTAGGGAGTACGTACTCTCAGTATCACATCAATAGATCACTAATAAAAAATAGCCAATGTAATAAATAATCAGAGTAAAAATGAAAAAACTAAATAAATGGAAAACATTTAAAATAAAATTCCAAGGTGGTAAGAGTATCCACTGTATAACGATAAGACAAATAAAAAAATAAATAAACATCTTTAGGGTCCTCTAGTGTCTATCCTGGTCCAGTATCCATCTTCGTTCTCTATAGCCTCAACCATCACCATAGGGACCTTTATTTATATTGTATCGTAGGTAATGAAATCTAAAAGATCACCAAAATGTTCGAGGAGGGTGTGAGTTCAAGACTCAATAAGACACCATCAAAGCATCTTTAACATAAGTTCAAAATATATATATTATAACACCCTAATATTTAAAAGAGGAAAATCATGTTCAATATAGTATATGACACAAAAAATCAACATTTGAAGGGAATTTTACACCCTGGTACTTTAAGATATATTTCTTTTAAAAAAATTCAGTCTCTTTAAAAGTTTTGGATACAAGCATCACTAGGTTTAAATGAAATGTGATACTCTATTAAAATAATATTATTTAAACCTTATCATTGTAACCTAGCGATTAAGTTGGAGGGTATCAATAGGAATAACAAAATTATTAAAATGATATGGCTTATACATGTATAAAATAATTTCAATGGTTATATATTTATTTGAAACAAAATAAGAATCATTAAAAAAATGTTTAATGAAAACTAATTTTTTTAGAGGTGGTTTAGTCATGTTTTTTGAAAATAATTTAAAATTTATTTTTACCACATTTATTTGAAAAGGATTAATTTTTAAAATAATTCTACTTAAATTTACATAGGGTAATATTTTTTGATTTTTCAGAAAATATTTATTTTCTAGTGAATAGTGGAAAATCTAGATTTTTATAAAAGAGTCGTTTATTTTCAATAAATTAATTAATTTTAAAAAAAAATGTTTTTAATAGGAATTAAAGTAACATAAGTATTGTTTTTTATATTTAATCTAATTAAATTATTTTTAGACAAATTTATCTTGTATTTTAGTATAAGTTTATTTTCGGGTTTAAGAATGAGTGTTTTTAAAAACAGTTTGAAAGTGGATAATGTTTCTCCTATTAAACTAATTAAAAAATATTATGACTAATTTAAATATAATTTATAGATTATATATCAGTTAATATTAATTTTAATTCATGTAATGGATTTTATTAGTTATAGAGTTAATATAAAATCATCTTTTTCTTGAAGAATTCTATTATTAAAAGCCCTTGTTTTCGTCTTGTCTACAAGTTAAATTTTAAAATTAATTTTTTCCACTTATAAATATTGAATTTGGTAAATTGTATTAAATATTTAGAATTAGAATAATTTTCAATATCTAATCATTTCAACTTAATGTTTTCCATTAATTAATAGGTAAACTGTAAACATTATTTAATGTGGTTAAGGAAAAATGGGTTTACTTAAAGTTAAAAAAATAATAAGGGTTAAAATGACCAAAAACTTGAATAATTACTATTATAATGATTAACATCAAATTACAACATATATACCTTATTACCTTCCATTCCGTAGAGAATGTGATGACGTCGTTCGTGTGTACAATGGACTACCACCTCGCGAAGTGACACGATTTGTTTTTCAATTACGCTTTACATGGAAGGTAATAAAGATTTAATTTATATTTATATATGATATTTATTACATATTAATAATTATTTATAATTTAATTAAAATCAAATTCCATAACCTTTCACTCGTTATGTAATGATTTTGTTGCTCGTGCATACATATGACCTACAATTTCCATGAAGTAGTGTGATTCATTCTCCATGATAAAAAATTAAATTAATATTATAAATACATATCTAATAAAAAAATTATATTTATAATATTAATATTTATATTTATATGATGTAACTATAACTTATGTTCAATATCATTAAATTTCTTGGTGAAACATGCGGGAGAAAATAAGGAAACTAACCCTCGAAACAATAGGTATAATGAAATATTACTGATGAACCGATAATAATATGTTATAAAAGGATTATATATTATATTATAAATAATATTATTATTCTTTTATAAATTTATAACATGTTTAAAACAATTATACATGATTTTAAATAGTGATCAACTTAAGGGATGTGTGTGGTAAGGGGTTTCATAACTCGATTTTATTTTATTTGGTTATATGTCTACTTTATTGATTATATTGTGCCAAGATAATGTGTGAAATGAATTTTTATTTATTTATGATTTATTTGCACTATAATAGTTTGGATATACATTTTTTACATTAAATAACCCCATTAATTAACTCTTGCATCAATGATTTGGACTTTGTAAGGGATTTTTTTCTCAATTTTCCTTCTTTGGGACATATATCATGTTATGAACCAATCTAATTTTATGAGGTGTTTATACATCCCATTTGAAATTTAATATAATGAATTTATTTATTATCATTATATTTTATGTTTCATTTAATTTTATTATTTCATGGGTCTTAGGATTCAATGTTACCAATGTTCTAAGGGTTTAATGAAACAATCTCATCATTTATAGGTATTGTTAATGATTACATTTCCAATGATGAAATATCATAATAAATCACTCACGAACATAATGAATTTTATTATAATATGGTTAATTCATTATAATATATGTTTTTCCATCATTTTAATTTTTTTATCTACTCAAGAGTTCAAAATAATGTCTTTAAGAAAAATCATATTTAATTCTCTGTTTGGTCGAAAACACTTTTTCATTCAAATCCATGTTTTCTAACAATGTTTTCAAAAATGTTTTTTAAAATTATTAAAATTATTTATTAAATAAAATTTTACCATTTTTTTACTTTTTACCCAAAAAATTAAAATGAATCTTCGTGTTGTTTTCAAAATAAGGTTGATTATGATTTTACTAAAAAATGAAAGGAATCTTGTTTAATAGGTATATAATTACCCGCCACCAAGACCACTCAATGTTTTTATGAATTTCATTATAAGTTTCCAAATTTAATTTCAAATAAAGTTATTTTGAAAATGTTTTATTATTTAAAATGTTTTTTCAAAGTGGAAAGGATATTTTCATCATGAAATATTTTAAATGATATTTAAAGCTTCATTTAAAAGGTATTAAGGTTATTTTCAAATAAAATGATTTAAAATTGTTTTATGAATTTTTAATTTTAAAAATTGATTTTCAAATAAATTTGATTTTCCTTAAGAAATGTTCAATGTGATCCATCAAGAATTATTTTCCATCCAATATGACATGCTTTTATGTTACTAAATGTTAAAAGGTTATTTTCATCAATTATTTTGTTAATATTTTTAAAAAGATTTTCATCAATTAAAATAAACTTTGATTTTTTGGATTTCATATAAATTATGTGTATGTGTCTCACAGATATATACCTAACTTATTTTACCTTCCTTTTATGGGGTAATAAATTCCTTATAATAATTTCTCAAAATCCATCATTATGAAATTTCTTTTGATTATGATATAAAGAATGATTATGAAACCCATTTTATTTCCATGTGTAATTACTATGTTATAACTTATTATTTATTTTCTTTATATAGAACACATAGATCATGAAAATGTTATGATGGGTGTTCCTAGATAGTTCTCCTATGCATTGTGCAAATCTTTGGTTTCATGAGGCATCATTTATAGGATTAGGTAGTAAACCTGGTCCATTATGGGATCTTGTCCTCCATGTGATATTATCTAAGAAATTAGCCGAGAATTATGTTTATTTCATGTTTTTGTATTATCCCAATGTTAACTATGCTACCATAATCTTATAATTCAGTTTTCTATATATTATGATTCCATGTGATTACACATTTTACTTCTCTTTTATGATATCATGTTATATCTTTGACTCACGCAATATGTTTTCTTATCATGTTTATTACCTTACTCAGACTTTAAGATCACCAATTTATTTTATGTATTCCTCAGGTTATCATATTCAGTTTTAGGAGCTCAAATTGATCTATTATATCACTAAGGAATAAAAATAATGATTCCATGTTTTAGAATTCTTTATTTTACTATAAACACCATTTTCAAAATACACTAGGCCTTTACAATTGTTGTGCTGTATTAATGGAAATTTATGATTTAGAATCATGTAATAATAAGTGTAAAAGGATTGGTTACTCATGTATATAATATTGATTTTCATGAAATTAGTAAATGATAAAGTAAACACACATCCATAAAAATGTCAATTGATCATGTGCTGACAAAGCCACCATGAACCCCAACCCCACTTGGTTCAAGTCATTGTATGTAAGGGTGTCCGAAAAAATAACAAGTACCACTACAATGGGAACATGTCTCACCACACCCAATTTTTTTTGTTATAAAAAATAATGCACATTCCACCATGATGATTGGATCATGCTACTCAAAAACCAGTTTTCACTAGGAATTCCAAATGTTCTAAAATGTTTGCACCTAGACAACTTATAGTTTTACTCATCCATTTCCCATGTCCGTAGGAAGCCTATAATGGTATCTTCCAGTTATCCACTTTTTCACATCTTTCTATAGGGATAGACACACCATTCATTATGGATGGTTGGACTACATCAGTTAAGGTAATCCACCATTGATGCGCATCTCTCTATAGAGATATCCACACAAGACTAAAAGGATGTTAAAATCAAATCACTCCCATCCTCAAGGCACAAACTAATTATCTTGATACCGGAAAAATAGTTCCACATGCTATGTATCATCAGAAGAAAAAAATGTCATTTCAATGAACAATAATGTAAACATTTATTTTCTAGATCCTACGTAATTAGAACTACATAGTTATGTGTTCTTGGTCTATATTATTGAGTTAGGATGGGTGACCTCCAAGAATTGTTTTCGAGGTGTGTGTGAGTAAGGGTAAAACATAGTAAAAAATATGCATTTAAATATGGGTAAATTCATTATTATGGTATATTACCTAATAGGTAATAGTTTTTTGTGTGATGGAAAGGCAAAAAAGGTATTACCAGAGACCCATGTTGTTAGATTACAAGGTTCATGAATACGTTTAGTGACTAACATTGAAAATAAATCATATAATATTCCAAAGTGTGAATAGGTCTTCAACCCTTATGTAAATCCTTTAAATCATTTATATCATTTTAAAAGTAATTTTTATTGAAATTTTACATTTCAAATAAAAACACTAATAACTTACATAAAAATAGGGTTTGTTACCATTAAAAAATTGAGTACGTGACCATTATAATTCAATTGTTCAGATCACTTCTTCCCCCCTTTATTTATCACTCTTATAGTTTATATGTGTTATGTAATAAATGAAGAACACCAGAAGAACTTATCTATAGATATTGGATACTCTATCTAAATAGTATAAGATTACACGGTGCATAGCCCAAAGGTGAATTTTTTGTATCCCAGTACATTACACCTGGAAGAACCATATATTCCATGTGTCTTCCGGTAATCAATATAGGCTGATGTATTAAATATATGTCTTGCGTTTTTAGAATAGGTTGGCAGATATCCTTTCGAACTATATGTTTCGTTCCAAGGTTACCTGATCTGAAGAAAGATAATTTTCATATTGGAAAATACATATTCAAATATTCATCAAGTATTAATTTCATGTTTATGGAAACCCACCACAAAGGGGTGTTTCCAGTTTTAAAATTCTAAATGGTCAATTTGGTTTCTTGGTATTTAGGTGGGGGTTATTAACATTTATGGGGGCATGTTTGATCTTAATGAAGGGGTATTTAGGGCATCCATTACTCAATTTATCCTAGAATAACCCATCACTATTTCACCTTTCATATATCTTACATATCCATACAATTTTAATGTAATTTATATACAACCTATCTTCTTTTGAATGGCTTCCTTAGACAATCTCATTATCATGTTTTTTGGTTTTTGATGATTTTTGGGTTTTATATGATTTCTATGAGTAAGTATAATCCTGTATATGAAATTGGTTGATGATTCTCATTTGTTCTTATTCTAAAACTCGAAACCAAAAAATTTACAGGTTGACCTCGTGTCTTTGGCTTTTCATTCTTGAAACATGATGTGATCCTTGATATTAGAGGCTTGATATGTTTGATTTAGGTGGTCTTGAGATATTACTTGCGGTCATGATGTTTATATATATATATATGATATTTATCTATGCTTACATAATGAATTATGAGCCTTTCAAAAATAGTAATTTAATTATAAATCTCAATTAACTATGTTATACTACCCATTGACCTTGAGTGGCTCATTAGCATGTAAAGACTAATACTTCAACTACCACATAACGTATATCGACCTCTCAAAACCTAATGGAAACTAAAGTGATGATTCTAGGAGAATAGTGGCATATAATTATGATTATTTGGTTTCTAATTATTCTTAGGGTGTACCCAAGAAATAAGAGAATTAATTTTTTTAACATAATGATGATATATGATTAAGTATTTAAATGTTTAATTCGTGGTTAATAGAATTTTAATTTTAATCAACTAATGAAATCATTAAATTGTGAACCTGAATTTGATTTTTTTTATTTTTTTCTAATAAAATAAGGAAATCATGATTATGGAATCAGTTATATGGTAATTAGTATTATTTTATTATTTTTATTGGGGGGACTTTAGGTGATTCTAAGGATCATTTTTCCCATTATTATTATTATTACTATTACATATATTATTATTAAGGGTCCCTAATGTGATTCCGCATATTTGGTGTGCTCGTTATTATTATTATTATTATTTTATTATTATTATTATTATTATTCTTGTTGTTGTAGTAGTACCTTAATGTGATTACATGGATCTCGTGTTCCCATTAATAATATTATTATTATTATTGGGGATCCTTGATATGAATCCAAGGATCTTGTGTTCTCATTTGATTATGTATATGATATGGGTACTTTGGATAGAGACATCAAACATTGTCCAAAAAAGGTGTGCTTGATCTCAAGTACCATCTTTGACCTGATCTCTATATGAATTTGTTACACATTATTTTCATTACATGAGAATAAATATATATTACTCGGGGTAGATATGATTTAGATACCATTAGCGGTGGCCTATGAGGTTTTACTCACACACAATACATACCACCTTTCATTCTTGATCCAAATTAATAGTCATGGTTCAAGATAAGAGAAACGACTTTGTGTTCGATGGTTGACTAGGTGAATCAGGATTGGATCATTGATTGTGATACTTCTCATAGCCAATAAACTAGTGGGGTTTATTTTTCTATTGGTATTTTTTTTTGGAATTTATCATGTTTACTATGTGAATTTATCTTCTCCAACATGGTTATACTATTCAGGTTATTTGGAATATTCCTTGGTATATAATTTTGATGGTATATTTAAGATGTTGTTTTCATAATTATTTTTTATTACTTATCTTACCATAGTGTATAGTCTCCACATGATATCCTCTTAGACCCTCATCTCTTATTGGTGGCCTCGGGTTGATGGGTTTACATGCTTGAGGCCATGTAATGACTTGATTCAGTTAATTTTGAGTGAATCAAATTAGAGAAATTACAAAATAGTCGTGTAACAAGAGGGTTACAAGGAATATACCATCTATACACATCATGTACATCAGAAATTTCCATCTAGAAATACATGTCTGGTCCCTAAGAATGAATTTTTGAGACGTGGTGAGTATTTGTTTTTAAAAAGGTTGGGGCCGAAGCCTCAAATTATTATTAAAGAAAATACCTATTTAGACTCGGTAGAGGGTAACCCATTACATAGCCCAAAGGCCCAAGGCCAAGTGGCCTGTATACAGGGCTTGAAAGACCATTTTTTGGACCAAAGGACCCCTAGGTGAATAGTACTACTATAGTACCTGTGATGCTACAGTACCTACTACAGTACCACCGCCGCTATAGTACCTGCAATAGTCCATCTGCCGCTACAGTGCTACCGCTGCTACAGTACGCCACTGCTATTGTACTGCTATAGTGACCTACTATAGTGCTGCTACAATAATCGGGAATTCTCCCCTTCCTGGATTTGATCCTAGGTCTTTTGGATTCCAAGCAGGATCCTGAACCACAAGGGTATAGGCTCGTTGGCAAAATGTGTTGTTGGGTAACGAGGTATTGGGCTGGCCTGCCCACCTGCGCGCCACACGTCACCAGCTAGGCCCAAGGTGGCCAACCCTTAGGCTTGGGCCAGTTCCCGCGGAGTTGAAGGGACGAGAGGATTGCTGGCGTATATGGTCGATACATAATACATACTCTTCAAGCATTAAATCAATATAGTGAGTATAATTTTCATATATAATGTGTGTTCTTTATTGATATTATAAACTGTGAAATTATGTCACATGTTGTATACATGGTATGTCATGTGGGTGCATTATATGCACCAATAACCATGTTAATTATTTCGAAGAGGTACTCAATGAGTTTATTTCGAGTAATATGTATGTACTTGATTTATTAAATTTTAAATAAAAATATGTTATTTAATTTACATAAAATCACATTGCATTGTTATCTTCCTGAAAAAAATGGAAGGATATTAAGATAAAATGAATTAATTAATTAATCATATAATTAATTAGATTATTTTTTGTGTTTTATCATAATGAATATTGAATTGAAATGATTTATAGCCACATATATTAAATGTTTCGTCATTAAATGTATGTGATTAATCACTATTTTTATCCAAACCTATGTATTTGTTGGTTTTATTTAATTTAATATTAATTATATGGGTTCATCAATTATTTATTATTAAATGAAATTTGATGTCATCTTTTTCATTCTTCCATCCCACATTATGTAAGACTTATATTTTCATGGTTGTTTTATGTAAATGTTCCTTAAACTAATCCTTTGGTTCCCTCCACCAATATGTGAGTATAAAACATATGTAATGAAAGAGTATCCTAGTGTATGGAGGTAGTTTAAGATGGAGTGGGGGAGAAACCTACCTAGTTGAAACATAAGAGGATATATGGAACACTATAACTCATGTCTAGACCATCTTAATGTGTTTTTCCATTAGGTTCATAGTTTGATTCATTCCCATATCAATAAATAAACTAATGTATAAGATCATGATCAATTATTTTATTTATTTTATTTCTATCTTGTGAATGGTTAATTTTATAAATACCAGACCATAATATCATATATATAAATAGATTAACAGTAAAAGATAAAATTAAAATAAATGGATTATGCATAAATGTTTTATTAGTACATGGTTAATTAGTTAGGTAAAATCCACTTCATATTAAATAGATATGTAAAAGGATAAAACAAGATAATTTACACATAATAAAATAATCCATCAATAAAATATTAATTCATACTAATCCTTCAATATCATTATTAAGGATATAACCATATATGTAATTATTTTTAAGACCTTTTTTAGGACACATGCCTTTATTGGGGAGTTCTTATAGATGTTTTGAGTTGACTTAACCAAGTTAATATCAAGAGAAGTACACCTTGTAAACGTAATTTATATTGGATAAAAGTGTTGAGGAAATCCAAGTTAGGATTTTAGGAGTTGGGATTCCACTCAATATATCTAGGGGTTTCAAACCCACGGTTTTCAAAATTTTATACCTAAATAACTAGATGATAGTGACCTGGACCATTGTTGGGTTATGAGAAGGGAAATATGGTTCATTGCTACTAGAATGTTCACATAATAGGATATTCTACATCTAATGGTGAGGGATATTAGGTCTTTATAAATTAGTGGGTGATTAATAATAAAATTAAAATTATTATGTCTTAAACAATTGGTAATCAAGTTAAGTGTTAATAATCTTATCTTATATGGTTGTGGTTAAATGAAATGTTCAATAACCACCTGATCCCTATGATAAATTCTTGTGATAATCCATATCCTAATTAGTATTAACTTCTAATAATATTTTATATTATTATTGGTTGTGTTTATCCATGACAGTAAACCTTACATTCTAGAAACCCTATTCAGTGATCTTCTTTCTAATGAGTTGAGTAATGATGATTTCATTAACTATGGAAAACACGTTAATAATGCACTATATTTTTAGTGTTTCAAGATTTCATCCATGTACGATTATATAATGAGATAATGGATTATTATACCATGATCAATCATCTACGTTATATTTATTTGAGAGATCTAGAAAATAATTATTTGAGATCTCCATTCCTCTCTTCACGAGCAAGCTTAGAGAAGCTACACCAGCTAAGCCTCATGTAGTCAAACACATTGGCTACTAGAAGAGGAATTGCACCTCTATAAAGCAAGTGGTGGGTACACATAATCCATATATTTTACTAGTGTTTTTGGACTATTCCTAGATAAATAATGGGGTGGGTACTCATACTTCATGACTTTTACTGATCACAGAAGCTGGTTTTGGAAAATCTACTTAATGAGGTGTAATTCAGAATCCGTTGATAAATTTAAAGAATAAAATAGTGAAGTTTAAAACTATATAGGTAAGAAGAATAACAACTCAACTCAAACCATGGAGGATAATATGCTATCCAGTTATTAATTAACTATTTAGAGTTTGGGATATTATCACTAATCACTCCTCCTTATACACTATAATGGAATTATGTAAGTGAAAGGAGGAATAACACCTTTATTGACATGGAATATTCAATGATTATTCCTTAAATTAATCCATTATCCTTTTGGGGATATGTGTTATAAATAGTGGTACACATTCGAAGTTAGGTTCTAACTGAAGCTACACACAGTCTTCCATATGAATTTTGGTCTGTCAGGAAATTGGTTTTTAATTTATATGTTTGGGGATGTGAAGTATTTTTTAAGTCCCCTTACAAAAAAAAGTTACAGCCAGAGGAACAAAAATAATATTTATAGGATACCCCCAACGATATGAGGGGTTATTATCTATAAGAAATCTTAGACAAAAATGTAATAGTGGAAAGACACACTATATTCCATGAGAGGGAGTTCATTTCCAATATATGGAGAGTGAGATGGTCTTTGACAAATTCTTGGATCAAGATATATAATAGTTGGCATAAGAACATAATATATATATCCCTATGTATGTGGACATTTTAGACCCAAAAATATAGTATATGAGCATAAGAGAGGTTAGAGAACCTGAATGATATGGTTTCCTAGTAATAATGGATGTTGATTCATTATTAGTAAATAATAATTTGTTTATGAAATAAAAGTTTTTGGGATGTGAAGCCTCATTTTACCTGACCATTGAATGTTCATAGTATAGGATGTTTGAGCATCAAATTTGTGTTTGATGGAATTTTTGTTAGTATTAGGTGGTTGGGATTTATTAAAAGGTAGAAATAATTAATCTATTCAGTTGAATTTGGGGCATCTATAGTTTATATATTTTTATGACATCAGAGAGAATACACAATTCTTTAATAATCTGGAATTTTTTATCGGGTAAATCATATGAGTTTAACAGTTTTACAGGTGATCAATAGTATCTTTTCATTTAGATGATTATCTATAAATGTGGAAAGGAAGTGGGAACAGAATATCCAACTATATTTCTTTTAAACAGATGTGGGGAATGACCTTGAATAGTTTTTCAAAGCCTAAAACAGTGAATCTAATTGATGAATAGTGCTCTAGTAGAATATAAAATGCGCCAGAGTTTTATAGATTGTTAATAATTATATAATGAAATATTATTGATGGTGTTTCTCTATTGAATATATTCTTTGTACATATGATAGTATTAATAAATTTTATTTGATCTTCCCATGTATGTAATACAAAAGTATAAATAATTTTTAATTTCATATGTTCCTTTACTAATTTATGTAATTTTTTCCATGAATTATAATTTATTCAAAATTTATTGAATTTATTATTTCTACTGAGGTGTTTGTAAGGTAAAATTAGTGTTTTGGTTAGGGTACAATTAATTCATACTTCTAGTACACTTATTTTTTAGGGTAAAATTTATTAAAGTTTGTTTACCCATTGTACAGATCTTCTTAGGATCTTATAATGGCCTATTGATCAGACTTATGGTGGTTTTATCAGTATTATAGGTGATCATTTTTTTGAGGTTTTTATCTCACACAAAATTTCTTATCAAATGCAGGTTTAGTGATCAAGGATCATCAAAATGGTATAATCACAAGGATAGAATCAGATAAAGGAACGATCCATATTGATAAATTTGATGGAAAATATTTTGGAATCTAGAGAATACAGTTTGACGAACATTTGATTTAAATTGACTTGTGTATCCCATTTTCTAAGGTAAAACTGGTGCTATTGGAGAAATATGAATGCAAAAATTTTGATCTGAAATAATTGGCACTAGTAATATTATATCTAGAAAAATATTTCTTTTAATATTTGAGATAAGAAGGAAATAGCTAATGTTTTGAAAGACATTGAATGATATTTATGAAAAAATGATGTCCCTCAATAAGGTTTTCCTATGTTTATGGTTTTTTAGTTTATGGTTTTTAGTATGAATACTAGTTTAAGATCATGTTAATGAATTAAACATGATTTGGGTTCATCTCCAATCATTAAATGTAATTTTTACTAATGATTTGTGGTTTTTTCTTCTATTAAATTCACTTCAATATAGATGGTATGTTATGGTCACTAAAGTTAATTAATCTTGTTGAGAAATAGATTGGTTATTTGATGATATATAGAACCTACTTCTAAATAAAGAACAAATATTGATGTAAGTTTAGGTATTGATCAATGGTTCACTTAATATTGATGAAATAATAAGGTTACCTCATCATAAGTATGTCTACTTAAAGAAACCATTGAATGAAAATTATTTTGAAATGAGTTGAAGTAAGTCTAGTGGTCTTGGTCCAACCTCCTATATATTTTGGATGAAATGACATATTAAGAAGTATTGAAAGATTAAAAAGGAAAAAAAATCAAAAAATCATAAACATCAATAAGTTTATATACCATTAACACAATATAGGAAAAACAATTCATCTATTGAGTTTGAATACTCTAGTAGAATATTTGGTGATTGGGTCTAGGGAATCATGTCATTCACTGGGTGATCAGAGGTTTATTTTTAGTTATATATATATATGATGTTTTTTAGTTCACATTTTGTGGATGGTGAATCCCTGGATGTTTTTGGAAAAATATATTTTAGAATCCATATAAATAATTTAGGATTCTTAATGTTAATAGGATTTCTTCATGTCTCTATCCATAGATGAAATCTAATTTATTATGGAAAAATTAAAGGTACTAGAAATGGGAATAAATTTTATGATGGGTTAAATAATGTCACATGAGGATAAATGATAATTTATCTAATTTTAAAGGATGATTCCATTTTCATGACTCAAAATTTAAGTCTGAAGGCCATTTCTGGAAGTACAACTTTCTATGATATGGATATATGGCACTGTGGGTTTAGTCACCTCAGTGAAAAGAACCTGAAATTTTTGATGTCCAAGTTAATAATAAATCTTACAACATGTAAATATCATGGTTTTAAATGTGTGTGATATGAAATAAAAAAAATTCTTTCAACTTAGATGGTCGGGATATCATGAATTGAGATTTAGAGCTTGTACAATCAGATGTTTAGGGGTCTTCAGATATTCAATCCTGTAGTAATTGCCTCAAATTTCCCTCATTAATTGACAATTATACATGAACTTTTTGTATTTACCTCATGATGAATAAGTACATTTAATTTTAGTTGTTTACTTAGGGTAAAAAAATCAGCACAATTGGAACAAATGTGTAATTTGAATTCCATCTAAAGTGACAATGGTGGTGAGTACATTGGATGAAATTTCTATAAATTTAGGCAAAAAGGGATAATTCATTAAAATATAATACATTGAAATACCAATGAAATTGGGTATCTAAAAGAATAAGTTGAACCTTGAAAAATAGATATGGATTTATAAGGATTTACATGGGAATTAATAATGATATTAGGGTAGTTTCAGTCCACATAGTGGTATATAACATCTACAAAATTCTAGTATAGATTGTTAGTTAGGAAATTTTGGAGGTGCGATTTTTTGAAAATTGTTGTAAGTTCAATACCATAAATGTTTTAGTACTTTATCATAAGTACTTGTAAATTATAAGGACAATGATAAAACTGAATCAAAATCCAAAATATTTTTTCCTTGCCTTTTGAGATCAAAATATTGAATATCACTTGTGGGGTGGTGATAAAAAAATCATCAATAGTAAGGATGTTTTCATTGATGAAAAGATTCAATAGAAGGAAAAATTGTGTTGGAGTAGGAAATTGAAGGAAAATAAATTATTAAAGTATAGGTTGACCATAGTACCAATGTGTTAAAAATACAAGATAACTCATATATTTGTGTTGAATGAACAAGAAGCCCAGATTAAGACCATCTAAAAGGAAAAACATTTCAAGACTATCCAAATATTAAGTGGGAGTACTGGATTTACATTGCCTAGAACTATTATTGCTAGATTTTTGGGTACTAGTAGAAAGATCAAATCTAAAAAAACAATCAATTTAGTTAAGGATATCAACCAAAATCCAGAGGCTATTGTAAAATTTCATTCATGATTTAAATATTATACTTCTACTATATAAAAGAGATCCTTAACATATAGAGGTGAAAACTTCACTTAGAGTCTCTATGTAGTGGGAGTTATCCATGAATGATGAGATAGATTAATTAATGTTTAATGGAATTTGGGATATGTATGACCTTTTTAAGGGTAAAAAAGAACCTAATAAAAAGTGAGTTTACTGGATTAAAGAATAATATGGTGGAAAGAAAAGATAAATATCACAGCTGGTAGTGAAAGGGTTTTAATTGAAGGAAGCGGTAAATATCTTGTAATATATTCTCACTCATGGTTAAAAATTCTACCATATGAATAGTGATAAGTATTGAGGCACTGGAAAATATATATATATAGTATATGTATGTTAAGATAACTATCCATTATGGTGATTTGGAGAAAGAAATCTATATGAAGAAAAAATTAAGTGTAGAGGAAATTAGGAACCAAAATTTGGTTTGTAGAATGAGTAAAATCTTATATGGTTTGGAGCATGCGTCATGAAAATGGAACAAGTAGTTCAATTAATTTATGGTAGAAGAATGATTTTTTGGATTTAATGTTGATCCTTTTTATTACCATAATGAATGGGATGGTGGGGTATTTCATCTTTTATAGTGTATGTCAATGACATGTTGTCGGTTGGATCGTATTTTCAAAATATTCGTAGAATTGTGAATATGTTGTCGAATGTTTCCAGATGAAATATCCCAGTAAAGAAAATAATATACTAGTGATCATTATATAAATTTATTGGAAGGTCAGAACCTTGGTTCTATCATAGAAAGATTATATCTGAAAAATCATTAAAGGTTTTCTATGGATGAAGGAAAAATAGTTTCTACCCTTCTTGTTGGGCACTAAAAAACTATCCATGGTGCAAGAACCTGTAATGAATGATGAGCTTAAATTCATGAAGAAATTGATATATGATTTAGCTTCCATAAGAATAATTCATGAAATGATTTATACTTAGCCAAATATTTAATTTATAGTGGAAGTTTTAAGAAGATATATATACAACCATGTTTATGAATGTTGAGAAGTAATCAAGTGGATACTTCGATAACTGAAAGGATCTTCAAATCCGGATATTTTTTAGGGAGCAATATCCATTACAAGTTTTTATTGATGTGAGTTTTTTAGAGACACAGATAGTGAAATAATCACAATAGGATTCATATTTACATATAGAGGAATATAAATCAGATTGATGGAATGGAAATAGAACACTGTTATATTAAGTAAAATAGAACCAGAGTATTTATTGAAAAAAAAGTAGGAAGTGTATTCTTTGGTTAATGTAGTTGTTAAATGAATTGGGAATAAGTTGGGTTGGGGGGATTATTATATTTGATATATGAATTAGAATCCACTTAGAAAAAAATAAGGGTTTACATACAATGATAAATAAAATTGACATGAACTACCACTTCATCGGAAATATACTAGGGGAGAAATTCATATATGTCTAGAAGATCACTGGTATCCAAAATCTAATGGACGTGTTCAATGATAATTTTTCTGAAGAATTTTTGAGATAATATCATGCCTTAGTGGGGATTGGGTGAATGGATGAAGAAAATGGTGGAGGAACATGGGTTCTATAATAGAAGGAAGGAATTTTAATGGTGAGGGTTATTAGGGGGTTTCCCTTAAAAAAGTATTTGATTAAGAGATTTTTGGGATGTGAATCATATTTTATTAATCATAAAAAGTTAAAAACATTGGATTTTCAGGCAACAGATTTGTGTTCACTTGAATTATAGTTAGTGGAAGGTGGTAAGTCCTGATACAAAGGTATAATTAATTCATCTCTTCAGTGGTAGGTAGGCTATTAAAAGTTCATATATTCTAATGAAATAAAGGAAGGTAAAAAATGTAGTAAAATTATCTATAATGAATTCTCTAGAAGAATAGTATATAAGTATTTACTGGGGAAAGCAGTTGAGGTCAATGGTGTTATGAATGATAAACAACGACACTCTACTTGGAGGATTCTCCAAGAATTTTTAAATGTTGTGTTAATAGTGAATATAATTATGTTTTGTATAAACGGATATGGGGACAGACCTGTAATAGTATACCTAAGCATAGAATTGTGATTCCAGATGCATTCATAGTGTACCAGTAGAATATACAATGCATTAGAGCCTTATAGAGTATTAATCATTCTAAAATGAAATATTACTGACGGTGTTTGTAAGTATAATTTATTCTTTGTACTTGTAATAATATAAATAAGTTGTAGTGTTTCCTTCTATTCACATAGGAAAAAAGTAATAAAAAATTATACCTCATTTATTAATTTACTATTTTATGTACTTCTATTGCATGTATTATTATTTTTTGATTTTTTTTATTTCTATAGAGGTGTGTGTGAGGTTGACTTAGTGTCATGCATAGGGTGTAGTTACTTACTAATTTAGGTCCACATATACTAGGGGGGATTTAATTTATGGAAGTTTAGTTTTCTACTCTATAGAACTTATTAGTACCATTTTGTGATCAATTGATCATACCTCTTGTAGTTTTATTGGTCGTAATGGTGATTTATTTTTAAATAATTTTTCCCTCCCAACACAAGGACATACTAGGTGGTGAAAATCCATATAATTGAAAGAATATATGAATTATAAAATGTATTCTATGAACCAAAACCCAGTGTGAGTTTTGGTATAATCTCAAGTGGATGTAAATCAAGTTACTCAAAAATGGTTATTCAAGAAAAAACTGGACATAGATGCTCAATTCTATCACTAAAAAACTAGACTGGTTATAAAAGGTTTTCAACGTGATACTGTAATAGAATAAAATGAAATATTTTTCATATTTTATATATTGAAATACATTATAATTCTACTTTCCATAGAAGGATTCCATGACTATAATATTTGGTGGATGGATTTCAAAACAACATTCCTTAATAGAAACCTTTATGAAGTTTTCTATATAATATAATCAAAGTTTATTTTTACTATAATGGATTAAAATAGTTTTTTAAAGTTTAAAAGATACATTTATATATTAAATAAATCATCCAGGTCATGGAATAATTGGTTTTATGAAGCCATAATAAAATTTGGTTTCATAAACTATGGGTGTGAGACTTTTGACTATAAGTGGATTAATGGGAGTGTTGTTGTTTTCATGATATTTTATATATATGATATACTAATTATTAGAAACCATATAACAGTCTTACAACCAATTAGGATTTAGTTGAAGGCACGTTTCACCATGAAATACATAGGTGAAGTAGCATGAATTCATGGGATCAAGATCATCTGTGATATATCTAAGAGGATGCTTGAACTAAGTCAAAGTATATATATTGACAAGATACTTAAGATGTTCAGTATTGAAAAATATAATATGTAATTGTTAACAATGTCACATTGAATCCATCTATCCAAGAAAATGTTCCCTATGAGGAGAGATAAAAGATAGTCCAGATTCCAAATGCATTGGTGATTAGGTTATTTATGTATCATTGGATATGTACTGAGGTAGATGTCAGATATTCCATGGTTAAAAAAGATGAGGCTAACCTAGGTGACAATAATTAAATGGTGGTCAAGACTATCCTGAATTATAGAAGGCATATTAAGGATATGTTCAAAGTTTATAGATGATATGAGGATCTAGTCGTCAGGGGATATGCATGTCCCAGTTTCCAAATAGATCAAGACAATCTAAAATAAAAATTGGGATGCATATTCACCCTCAATGGAGGAGTTATGAGATAAACACCCTAAAATTAATCCATGGTAGCTAATTATACATCAGATGCTAAGTATATTGAGTCTTCTAATGAGGCTGAAGAAGAATTTTGGATATTAAACTTCATACAATAGCTTGATGTGGTTTCTATGAGTAAGGAACTTATCACACTGTATTGTGAAAATGCAGTAGTGATAGCCCTTGAAATGGAGCCAAGGTCACATCAGAGGATAAAGAATATACTCTAAAAATATTATCTCTTGAATAATTTTTTCATATAGTTGAGGTCACAGTGATTATCATTTCCATGGAAGGCCACATGGAAGACACCTTAAATAAATTCATAAATAAATATAAACATGATCATTATCTGAGAACTAGGGGACTAAAACTCATTAGCAGCTAAATCTAGTCCAAGTGGGATTCTGTTGGAGTTGGTGTCCAAGAACCAACTATTTAAGCATTAGATTACATGTTTATTCAAATAATTGATTATCGATAAAATATCTTATTATATATTTTTCATTGTTCTATGTGACTTTAATGTAATAATTCTCTAGAGTATCGAACATGTTGAAAATTCAAATAATTTCCCCTATATGATGATAAATCAGAAATGATATGATGATATTCTTAAACATACATCTTGTAGTTGGATAACATAATATGCTAGTACATATAGAATGTTGTCTTTTATGCATGATAACTAAATAGTGTATGAGACTTCATTGCATGTAATTAAAGCTTAGTAATCTACAATAGAAAAGATTATGAAGATAGAACCACTTGAAGTGATTCCACATGTTAATGTGTCATTGGATATTTATATCTACAACTACGTGTAATGATCCTTAAAGGTTAAAATTATTATTAATGTATATCATGAGTTTCATACTTAGATGTGTTGATTAAAATTGTGAAGCCATATGTTCAAAGGTTATTAGGGTTTATGTGTTGCATTATAATTTATGATATTATTTAATAATTCAATAAAAAATTCTTCTATTATATCATGATGAATGTTGATATATCAATCTTTTAATTGGAATGGAACCATGAAATTTAATTCTATTACAATGGTGTATTGATGAGATTATTTCATATAGTTAATGAAAGACATATCAGAAAGAATAGGTTAATCAAAGGATAATGTAACCTTCTTAATGAGATATTTAGACAAAGATATTATATTGCACTGTGAGAATTCATATTTGTTTTTTGTCATTAAGACATTAACTTAATTATCTATGGGTGTCATGACCCATTTCTTGATGGTAATATTGGATGTTTGGAAAGTCCATCTAGTACCTCTATGAAATTTTCCTAAAGGGTGACACACTTATTATATACGTTGATATCAGTTAAATATTATTTATATTAAATAAATGGAATAAATATTATTATCTAAACTGAGAAGTAATATTTATTCACTATTTATTGATCAAAAATAATAAATAAAATTGAATTCACAATGTAATTACCTAATTATACAGATATATAATATATATTTATCTCTTGTTTTTTCAAAAGGTAATTAATAAATATTTATCGATTTTTCATTTAGTAGTATAAATATTAAATAAATATTTATTCACCATAAAATGAATGAAATATTTATTTATTTATTAAATGATTAATTTTTATTAATTTTTTTTTAAATTCAAAAATTATTGAGGGGGTTTAGTGGACTATATTTTTTCTGGTGATAAATATTTATTTACCAGACAATAAAATAATATTTATCATTGTGTGGGTTCGATAACACTGTGAAATAAAATATTATTATTGTTATTTTACATTGAATGGTGTTTCTTATAGGTTTACTATAATATTAAGGGCTGATGCTTAATTAATAAATATTTAAACCAAAATTTGAGTCTATAAATAGATTATTATGTCATTTGTAATCAAATTAATTACTATTCAGAACATTCCCTACCTAGATAATAGTCTCCTAATGAATAATTATTATAGGGTATTATTTAAAGTTAAATAGAAACTCTTCCGCCTTTATTCATCTTAATAATGAGAAAAATAAGAGAGATTCCATCGTGATTAATGGGATTTGAAGTGACTAAGGTGAAAAAAGAAATACAATCAATCATTCATGCTAGCACTTGGTGTTTCATCAGTGTTTTCCAACGATCGAAGGGTCATGTATGGATCACTACTTGAGGGGTATTGTAAAGACCCAGAACCTAGTTTCTTATATTCAGTGGTCACATTATTACATTGGTATAAGATACAAGGAATCACATCCCAAAATATAGAATATTTTAGTAGTCTTGGAAAACTAGATACATACTTGAAATCCACATTACATTTTAAAACAAAAAATAAACAATGAATTTCATTATGTCTGTCATTATTTTCCCTTTTTTAACCCTATATATCAGTCATAGTATTCTTATTGGAATACAAGGGGAAATTAAACTTACAAAAGGGTTGATCTCAAATGCTCAGTAAAGGTAAGCGTACAATGGAAGATATGAATATATATGGAATAAATAATATGGAAAGGTAATTAACTAACACAAATGCCATTAAAATAATCACATAAACAACAAAACTTTACTATGGATATTCTACTATAAGAATAATCACATGGAATGTCAATAATTTAATTCATAATGATATAATTCATAATGTTGGACATCTAAAACATACCATAGAGCCTTAGTACAAAGAATCTATTACTGTCAAGAATTCATTCATAGAATCTAACATTATCAAGGATTAATGCCATGAATCAAATAAATAGGAAAGGCCTCAGAATAAACCATATATAGTTTATCCTGTGAAATATATTGAAGCATTTAGGGGAAATATTGGGAACCTCCCATTACTTACTATGTATAATTCATTCTTCAAATGAAAGCGGTGAAAATAAAAAACAAAAACTTTCTTATTAAAACCTAATATTTCAATTGCTAATACTTCAACCATAAATCTTGAATGGTATCTAAATAGAAAATACACAGTCAAACTGATCATAAAACAATCAATAAAATAAGGTAAATGAAATCATAAGTGATCAAACTCAACTAAAAATAAGGTTCAAAAAAGGGTTTTTACATATATTAAAATAATCTAATAAAATCATAGAAAATTTATTGAGGAAACACTCTTATTAAGACCACATGAAAAAACATTTAGTATAAAAATACTCTTTTATTTTAAAAATAACCATTTTCAATAACAAATATCCAAAATAATAGTTAATATGGTTTTTAATTAAAGTAAATTTCAATATTGCAATGCAATCAAAAAATAGTATTCCTGACAATGGGAAAGTTTTTGGTGATGTGTACATTAAAAATAGAACATTCCTTTTGTCATTTGTCAAAACATTCCATATAAAAAATGTAAAAAGATTACCTGAAAAACATTTGAATGAAATTAAAAATAGACATAAAATTTTACTTATAATACTTTTATATATATATAAATGAATATGTAAAATACTATCAATAATATTGACATGGAGAAAAAGATGTGATAATTAAATTTTTTAACATTCAAGGTGTCTCGTATGAATTTGAGAATTTAAATCATAAGATCTATGAAATAACAACATTTAAAAAACTTTGAATAACATGATAATAAATAAAATAATGACATGATATGTCAAAGGGGTGTATATAAACCTCAGAAGAGAATGTGGGTGTATAATATCAAACTCTGCCTTAACGAAAGGATGTTGAGATGAAGTCTCTTGGCTTATGCTTCATTTAGCCAAATATGATTTAACCTCTAGTAAAATAGTTTTAAGCATGTTATTAACTTATATCATAACCTTATTAATATTTTTGATATCATATATTTTCTTCTTATACCATTTTATCACTCATTTGTTGATAATATTTCTTTATTACCCTTTTTTTGGGTGTAAACTCCTTCATTTTCCTATGCATTTTATTTCATGAATGTCTTAGTGATTTTTCATAGGATATAGATATAACATCTCTAGAATGATATTAATGTTATAAATATCATATTTAATTATGAAATAATTTTTTAGATCTATTCTAAAATTTTGGATATTGAAAATGAATTTCATTGCATCGTTGAGACGGTAGACCATACATACGCACGAGCAATGATATCATTCCCTTAATAAGTAAAAGGATAAATAATTTTATAAAAAATTAATTTTTTCCATAATTTATATCATGTAAATATTATAATATATATCACTTATTTCTATAAATATACCCATACAAGTAAACTGGTGATGAAAAATATATTACACCATAGTGTAGAGATGGTAAGTTGTACGTATGCACACACAGTATATTCATTTTTTGTAGGATGGATAAAAGGAAGAATATGTTTGTTCCACAGTTTTAATAACATATCATCAACTATATAATACTATATTAATTAATTTATCATGTAAACAAAACATTAATAGGCTGTAGGAGATGAATGAACTTGGATGAGTTGGTAAAAATGATTACCTCTTCTTTGGTGGGCTTTCATTAGATCTCATCTCAAGGGAACTATGGATGGTATTTTTGGAAGAAAATAAATATCTAAAACTTTTTAAATTATATTAATCAAAGATATGGTAAGTAATATGTCTATAAATAAGGATCAATGTTGTGTGAATAAGTTAGGGAGGAGGTACCCTTTTATAATTTAGGGGAGGGTACTTTTGGAAATCCCCAAAATATTAAAATTTAATAAGGATATTCTCAAGAAAAACACTTCCAAAGGAACTATAAATGAATAGGGGAAGGCATTTTATACAATATATTATCCCATTTGTGGTTATTTAATTGTTATTGATTTTGAAATAATTTAATAATATATTAATTCAATAAAATATCATTATTATCCAATTTGATACAATTATATTAATTTAAATTTATATAAGTCAATAAAAAGTGATAATTAGAATATAATTCTTCAAAAAATCTCTAATATATCCTATAGATCAATATAATTTAATATAAAATATAAATAATCCAAAATATATCAAAATTAATACTTTTATATTTATTTTTTTATTTTTTGGTTAATTAAATAAATACTATTTTAGAATTGAATAAGTATTTAAGAATGGTATATAATTTCTAAAAAAATATAATATAAATAATTAAGTTTTGATAAAAATGAAAAAAAATATTTTTTAATATCTTGATTATTACCTATTTGAACACATGGATGATATTAAATACAAATAGAGTGACATTTTGTAACTATTTTTCATTTAAATAATATATAATTTATTTTCATGGAAAAATTTCCACTAAAAACTAAAATTAGATATTAAGGTGTTAAGGGTATAATGACCTTCATATAATAATTTTTATATGAATTTAGGTCACATTATTACCCTTATATTTTGGTTTTAACCCTTATTTTATTAATTTAACTCTTATAGTGATAACATATGGTTTTAATATTTAAGGGTTGATATAGTTTTTATAAAATTACAAAAGAATCATAAATGTATCATTGATTAAATTTTAAACCTTATCCTAATAATTTGGCTGAATATTAAATTTTATGAATTTTATATCTTTTTAATAAAATATTATTTATTTCAAATCATCATTAATGTCAATTTAAACACTAGTCGTTACATGAATTTCTTGAAAATATATTGATAACAATATATCCTTGAAAAAACACATTGAAAATTTATCTAACATGTAAATTTTATTTATAAAATTTTTTACTTCCGTTAGTTATATAAATTATATTTTTTTATATTTTTAATAACATTTATTTGATATGTCCATGAATTAAACAATTATTGCATCATCATTGTGCAAGTCTTTAATTTTTTATTTCATCCATAAAAATAAAATATAAATTCTCATGATGAATATACACATTTTATAATTCAAATGAATACTTATAATTGAATATATCTTCTAAATAACCATTTACTAAAAATGGAATACTTATTAAATACATGAGTATAACATATTTGACTTTTCTTAAACTAAAATATTATAAAAGGATTAAATTCATCGATTTTTTTCTAAGATGCCAAAAAATCTACCCAACGATAATTTAGGTAGAAAATAAATCATCCAATAATATTATTACATGTTTTGGTGTAATTTTAAAAAATATATAATATTATTTTTACTCTTAATTGCTCGATTTACACTTAATCGTGGTAACTAAAATTACAAACTTTAATATTCATATTGTCCAAAAATAATTGTTATTTTTAAAAAAATTATTACATTGTAATTCAAAACATAAAATATAATTTTCAAAATTCCAAACACATAATTTTATAAAATTAATTTAAATATTAATATTGTTGACGTGGTGAGAGCACGGGTTATTAATGTGAAAACGTTCAAATGATTGATTTTTTTTCAAATTCAATTTAAAACTAATTCCAATGACCAAGAATAAATTAAATGATATAAATTTGAAATAATTATAATTTAAAACTAATAAAAACTATATTATAACGATATATATTATTTAGTTGAAAAAACTTTGTTTAATTAAAATCCAGTATTTTCCAATGTTCATCAAAATATGAAACATATTAGAAAAAATAACAAAAATTAAAATAAAGTAAATTTTTATATTACTAATTTACATATTAATTTCATATTGTAAAATATAATTTATAAAATTTTCAAAAAAAATAAATCAAGTTCTCCATCGAACGGTGGAAAACAACCTTTAGAAAAATATTGTTTTTTATGCATAAATGTTGATTAATTTTTATATAATTTATATAAAACAAATAATATTAACGTTAATGGTTATATTGAACATATAATATATTAATTTCATAATTTTTTACTACAATTAATTCCCTCTAATTTAACGATTAGGTTATAATTATATTTTATTGTCTATTTATGCTAAGTGTTTCATGAAACATAAGATTTCAGAGAGATTAAATTTAAAAAGAGACATGCCCTAAAACCATGGGGTGTTAAATTCTACCCTCTTCCAATAAAATTCATCCTAAAAATTTTAAATTTCACTTCTAAAATCAAAACTTGATACTTTCAAATTCCACTACGGTAAACCCTCATCATAAATAGTGTTGATAAAACATCCTCTTAATAATTGGGAAATGAAATGAAAAGGTCAACACAAAATTTAGCTTTTAAATAGGAAAAATCATTGGGAAGTGGAAATATGGAAAGGGAATATATATCTAAATATCATGTTATGATGTATTGTGATAGATAACATGGTTATTAGAAATTTAACCATCATAAAAATTTAAATTTATGATATGTTAAAGGTCCCTTGATTTCATATAAATAAAAGCAAAAAAATATTGTTTTTGTTTAATGATAATTTTACTAGACTTGAGATGTTATATAAATATCAAAATAAGAACATGTGAAAATAAATATACTTGATTTATTTTCATTTAAAAATCATAATTTCACCCTCTTATTATGATTCGATTTGTTTTCAGTTCATTTCATACACCTAAATATGGATATTCAAGTTGATTTTTTATTCATGAAGAACTTTTAACGAATCATAATTTCCACAGATAATTCCTTCATCCTCTAAATATTTACTGAAATAATAAATTACCACATAGTGTCCAATATATCATACTTTAACCTCAAAAAATAATATCCAATTTTCAACATAATCCATTCCAATCATAAGACTCATCCAAAATATATCTATCCAACAATATATCTAAATTTCCATAATCCATATTAACATTTCATTCTCAAAACAACATAATGTAGCTCTTATTTTCACATACCAAATATTTGATCACCTTAAAAACCTTTTTGAAAACTTGATTGATTCCAAATACTTAAAGAATGAATATTAAATTATAATACTTATATATCTCATGATTCATATAAATAGAGTATCATTGATGAAATAGTTCTTAAATACAAATACACAATAACATTAGTCACTATACTTCATTATTAAACCATTAACTACGCTTCATCATATTATTCATTAATTCCTCCTACCTTTCATTTGTCTTTTTTAGTCTCTTAATCATTTGTAGTGTAACCTTTACTTGTATAACCTTACTGATTCAAACCATAGAACAAAACCCAAAGCAAAAAATGAGAAAAACTAATCATATTGATATAGTCATGAAGAATTATTTATAGGATTTCTAAATCAGAACCCTTTCTCAATATATGAATCCTTAGGGTTAACATAGGTTATCCATTTTCATTATCAAATAAATAGTATGATATCTTATACTTAGGCATATCCTAATTTTTATTCATGGGGTTATATTCCCTAAAATATGTTTTCATAAATCTAGTTCCTAAGGTTTATTCTAAAATTCATCTTATACCAACTATAAAGACCCAAACCCCAGTTTTCCAAAAGTCTATGGTTACCTTATTACATTGGCATAATATACAAGGAGTCACATCCCAAAGGACAGAATAGTTTAGTAGTCTTGGAAAACTATATACATACTTCAAATCCATATTTCATTTTAAATCATAAAATACACAGTGAATTTCATTGAGTCTATCATTATTTCATCATTGTGTAACTATCCATATCAGTCATAATATTTTTCATGGAAAATTAGGTGAAAATGAAACATATGAAATATGTATGCTAAAATTCTTCGTAAGGGTAACCATACAATGGAATCTATGAGTAAATATGGAATAGAAAATATGTAAGGGTAAAAAAATGAAACATGTGACATTAAAATAATCACATGGGATGGGAAACATAACCATGGATATTCTACTATTCAAATAATCACTTGGAATATCAATAACTAAATTCATAATGATGTAATGTATAATGCTGGACATCAAAAACATACCATTGAGAATTTATGCTATAAATTTATTATTGTATAAGAATCATTCCAAGATTCTAAAATTAACAAAGATCCATTCCATGAATCTAATAAATACATATGGCATAAGCCAAAACCATGCCTAGTTTGTCTCATGAATCATACCAATGCATTTAGGGGCTATAGCGGGCCTCACCCATCACTTACTAAGTCTAATGTACTTCTCATATGAAATGGGTAAAACATAAAATACATTAACATTCATATTAAAAAATATCTTACCAAATGTGAATACTTTAACCATAAACCATGAATAGTGTCTAAATATTACATCTAATGTAACAAACCTATTCATTATTTCACATTTAAAAATGGTTTAATACATAATATTTCACTTAATACAACTCATAATACTGGGAGAGATAGTTTATTTCTGGTTTAGGAACATAATATAACAACCTAAAACATGAAATACAACATCTCTGTTGAAAAATTATTTTACATGACCAAAACATTACTTCGTACATAACACTAGTGGGATAACATGAGGACATATATAAGAAAGGGGTGAGCTATAATGCCCAGTTAGGGAATAAACGTGGAATAAAATGAAGATAATAAGACATGTTAGATAATTAATATCAATGATGGATAAGGGAACATGAATAATAAGGCCTGATATAGCAAGATAATCATAAGATGGGAAATGTAGAAACAACTTATAACACTACATCATAAACACAATTTAAAGCTAAAACACAAAGACTTCATTGTGGAAAGATTTAAAATAAATTAATCAGTTAAACCACTATCCCAACATGATGTATCTTAATACTGAACATTACCCCTTGCATTGGAGCTCTATCAAGGTGCACCCTTCATAGTCATTTCATTTTCATTCTTAAGTGTGCCACATATAAAATATAACATGGGTTCATTCAAAATAATAATTTATTCCATGATTGAGTAATGTGTAATAGTTACATATATGTACCCAATCAATTACTATATCTTCATGAAGGTGAATACCCTTGATAGAGAAAAGGGTATGCTATTTACTACACATTTATTTTGGTATGGAAAGTTGTTGTGCAATTTTGGAACCATAACAGTATCATATAGTAATACATAAAATAGGTTGATGAGATAGAAATGGGTATCTCATAATTTATACATGAAATGGATAGCAATGAGATTTTGAAGAACATATCAAAGCATAGTCAAAAGAAAATTATGAGACATAACATAAAATAAATACATCATAAAAAGGGAAGGTTGAAGATTCCTCACAATATTTCTGTATTGTAACGGGTGTGCATAAGGGATCATAAGATGGATAAATGAGAGTTAAAGGGGATAACATCATTTAAAAATCAATTTTAAAGTAAGGTGGAAAGGTAATAATGTATCCTGACATAATCAAATGAAAATCAAAATAGAATATTATAAATGAAGTGATTGATAAAAAGAGGAGAGAGAAAATACCTTATAGAATTTTAGCATAGTTTCGACTTAGGTAAGGGTCCAAATAATGGGGAATAATTGATCCCAAATACAAATAACATCAATTTGAAAGTAAGTTAACGATTAAAAATGAATTAAAATACACAAAATTAAAATTACAATAATTATTCTCAAAAAAGGTACTTGAATTCAAAGGTGATGAGAGAAATCCCTTACATAGATGTGTGATAGTTATTGTTTGGGAGAGGCTTCTTGGGAGATTTAGAGAGCCTTTTAAGACTCTAGGGAGTATAATAAAGAGTTTTTATGGTCTTTAAGGTGTTTTAGGGATGATAAATGTGAGATTGGGTGGGTTTATATATGGAAAGAGGGGGATTTCATTATTATTTTGGTTTTCAACACTATATAATAAAATATTCAAAACCACAAACCATACCATTGTTTTATCATGGGTATTATAAAATATGATTGGTAAACATTATTTTATGAGTCTTAGGGATGACAATAATAAAATATAACCCTTACTTATGTGGATACGAGTCACACTTTCAAAGAAATGATTTTATAATCTTAACATATATTATAAGTCAAGGATGATTCACTAAGCCTTTATAAAATAAATCAAATAAACATAAAATTAGTTTGTTTTAAATTAAAAAACATATATTTGTCTAATCATATTTTTAATAGTATTTATTACATCACTATTGGGCTATTATGATGTCATAAAACACTTTGTATATTAATACGATAGTTAATGTTTACCCAAAAATTTGACTATATAAGAAAATTATAAAAAATTAACCTTTGGATATTTTTGATATCCTAATTCCAAAAATAATATTCATTTTATCTAAATTTTTTTCTAAATATGAGAATTTTTATTTTTAAAATAATGTCCTACATTTATAGAAAATTATGAGTTTTTGACAACAATAGTTTTGAACCCTAATAAAAATTACATTTGGCTTCATAAAAATTATATGATCATTTATATTTAAAAATTTTATTTAATAATAATATTTATTTTAATAATCCCTTAATTCATGGAAATAGATTTCCTAAAATACTATTTATTATTTAAAAATCATTTACAAAGTAAAAATAATAGGATGAAAATATATTAATTATTCAATACAAAATAATGTACATAATATTATTTCTAGGTTCTTGATACATATCCTTTTATTACACCAACATATTCCCTATGAGTAAGGTGCTTAATGGTGGGGATTTTATGGGGTCGTTCGGTGAACATGGTTTGGGACTTGATCTCGATGATCTTGAACTTCTACCGTAAATATTTTCTCTAATGCTTAAGTTATTAGATATCGGCCTGATATTAGTCTAGGGAAATTCCCAAAAATGATGTCTCCCTTTTATTCTTTGATATATGGGATTCATAGGGTATGATCAAACTAGGTGAGGCCATCACATACTTTTTATATACCCAAAGGATTTTTTAAAAATCTATATTTATACTAGTCATGTGATCATTGTTCAATGGAAATGTTGTCAACAAAAATGAAACTTAATGGTCATTAAAAATCCAATTAGATATAATAAAATAATTGCATGTGTTTTCTTTATCCATAATACATTTAATTAAATCAATATAAATGAAATTTTTTTCATAAATTTTTGGGTCATTACAACCTTCCCCCTTAATAAATTTTACCCTCTAATTTTCATTTTCCGACACTAAAATAAATTATGGTAACTCTGCTTTATCACATCTTCTAGTTACCACATTTCTTCTTCAAACTTGTAGTGTTTCCACACACATTAATGAGGGGAATTGTCTTATTTTGTACAAATGTTTCTCTATAATCAAAGATCTTTACCGGATGATCCTTATAGAAAAGTTCATTCTCTAATGGTACCAACTCTATATTGAGTACATTTTATGGGTCTGGTATGTAATTTCTTAAGAGGGATACATAGAATACATCATGTTCTTGAGATAGTTTTAGTGGTAGTGTTATTTGATATTCCACTACCCGGATTTGATCCAGGATCTCAAAAGGGACGATGTAATTGGACTAATATTTACCTTATTCCCAAATCTCATCACTCTTTTCCATGGACACATATGGAGGAATTCCATGTATCTAACATCAAAATCTATGTATCGTCGACAATTGAAAGCATATAACTTCTGGTGAATCTTAGTATATTTGATGTGATGATGGATGGTATTAAATTTCACCATCATTCCTGTAGACATTTCAGTACCTAGAAGTTTTCATTCCCCATAATAATCCCAACATGTTGTTATTTTGCACCTCTTCCCATAAAGGGCTTTATAGGGTGCTATTTTGATAGTTGTGGGGAAACTGTTTTCGTAAAAGAACTACACCAATGGAATATGTCGGTCCCATCTACCTTTTAATTCCATTAAGAAAGATCTCAAAATATCCAAAAGTGTATAGATAGTCAGTTTAGATTAGCCATGATTTTGAGGGTGATAAGCCGTACTGATGTTCATCCTAGTGTTTAGAGTATGTTGAATACTTTCCTAATACATAGTGTTCAATCTTGGATCTCGATCAGACAAAATCGATAGTTCTACGCCATATAGGCTTACCACTACTCTTGTAAAGATCCGGAAATTTCAAGGAAATTTTTTTCTTAATTTTATTTGGAATTTTACAAGAACACAGTTTCTGACAGCGCCTGATTCCGAGGCCCGGTGTGCCCAGAATCAATTTCTGAAGATTGGCTCGGGTACGTTTTGTGAACGAACGAGCGGGAATTTATAACTTTTGAACCAGTGCCCGGAATCAAATTCCGAGGGCACCGATGGAACCGTAGCGCCGGTTTTTGCTTAGGAATGCCTTTCCTGGAGTTTCGTTTGCTTGGGAGTAGTTGTTTTTTAAGGATGTGGTTTAAGTGTAAAGAAAAATAAAATTTGTGTTACAAATTTTATTTATCTTCTTAAGTGGTTATATCCAAAGTGTGGAAGTTGGGGTGGAATCACAAGTTCCTAACTAACCAAGTGAGGATTAAGGTGAGGTGGGGCCCACACGAGCCCCAACCCTTCACCTTCCCCTTAACTCTCTTCTACCCCCTTTAAACTCCCTTGCACTTAATGTGCCCAAACCCCTCAAACTCCTAACTCCTTAAACTCCTTAACTCCCTTGAACCCCCCCAATTAAATGTGACTCTTCACTTCCACCTTCATTAATTTTGGAGCCTCTCCACCCATTAATGAAGGATGTAACTTAATGAATTTGAATTATTTTGAATTCATTAAGCTAACCCTATAATAAGGTGTGTTGTTTTATTGTTTGGGGTTGGCTAAATCTTTGTGATAGAGTCATGGAAGGATTGAAGAGAATTCCACCCTCGACGAAGAACACGAAGGACATCTCCAAACATGGAACAACGTCTTCTCGACGAAGAATGCCTTTTCCAAAGAAGAACGTGAAGTTTCCAACGTCGATCCCTTCTTGGATGCCTCCTTCCCACTTCTTCCGGAATAAAGAAGGGAGCGCCTTTCACGAAGAACGCTGACGTCGTCAACGGCTTCTCTTTTCCGATGTCGACGAATCGTCGCCGCCTTTCCGCGACTTCGTCAACACATAACGAAAAGCGAGGTAGGGGTTTGTTGTTGCTTTATTTAATTATTTTCCGTTCTTGGTTCTAGCATGACCAACTTGAGGATGAACGTTTAAGTGTTATCTTCTAACGAGAGTGGGACCGGACCGCACAAACACGACCGAAACCCCCTCCTTTATTCTTGAATGTTTCTTGCGGATGAAACGAGATAGCGTGGTGCCGTCTCACCACGCGGGAATCACACAGAAATTATTGTGCGGCGCCGTCGCGCCGCGCCGTGGAAAGAATTATCATGAACACGACGCTGTCGCGCCGCGTCGAAGGAAACCGAAGACGCCGCGGCCGCAGCGGGGCCGCGGCGGAGGGGCGCGGTGTCGTCGCACCGCGGCGGATCGTGATGACCGGCGGCCAGCCGGGCCGCCGGTGCCGGAAGACGGAAGAGGACCGGCCCTTGCCGGTCCTGTTGACAAGAAGCCGGCCGGCCAGGTCGGGCCGGCCGGGTTGGTGGAAACCGGGGGAATTTAATTCCCCCGGGTAGTTATTTGACACCCCATTATGAGGGGGGCCGGTTTCACAAAGGGGGGCAGGCGGCCCCCCGTTTCCAGCAAGCTCGGCCTTCGGCCGTGCCGGGCCGCGCCGCGCCGAGCTGGGTCGACCCCGTCCGGGGCGGGTCGACACGGTTCGGGCCATCCGGGGGGTCTCGGGCCGGGACGGCCCGGGCCCGAAACCCCCGTTACCGAGAGGTTTGGTCAAATGCCAGTATCATGGGCTACGGGCCTCCAAACGACTCGTCGTCAGCGGCAACGCGATCCTTCGATCGAGACGGTCGTTTCGGTATACTATACTCAAGGTGCACCTTTCTTTTCGGGAGCCTACGTGGTTAAAACTCCATAGTTAAGCGTGCTTGGCCTAGAGTAGTGATCAGGATGAGTGACCTCCTGGGAAGTTTCCCAAGGTGAGTGTGAGACGAAAAAGCCAATAACTCTCAGACAGGGCGTCCGATTGATGCACCGTCTGTTGCGTTGAGTTCCTGTTGACGATACGGAACTTTTGGCATCCTCCGCCCGAGTTTTGGATGTAGATGGATAGTGGCCGGGTTGGATCGCACCGAAATCCAACCGGGCCCCTGGAACGGAAAAGCTGATATCTTTCTGACAGAACATCCGTTTGACGAACCGTCAGCGGCGTTGGTGATTGCGTTGAGAAACAGTCCCTATGAGTTTACCCAATGAGAGTTCGGGGTACATTTGAGATACGTCCGGGTTTGGTTTGCTCACGAAACCAACCGGGCCCCTGGGACGAAAAGGCTAATAACTCACAGACTGGGCGTTCGATTGACGCGCTGTCTGTTGCGTTGAGACCCCTATGACGTGGCGGTCCTTTGAGATACTTCTTCATGGGACTTTGAGATACTTGGAGTATCGACCTGTAGCTCGTGGAGCGGACCCTCCCAGTGACGAGCGTGCGGAGTACGGAGACCGTGTAGCTGGCTGAGACCCGACGACTGCTGATCAAACGACTCGGTGTGTTACAGAGGTGCGCTTGGTTGTAGCGGCACATGGGAGCGCTTGGTTGTAGCGGCATACCCACGACAGAGGTGCGCTTGGTTGTAGCGGCACATGGGAGCGCTTGGTTGTAGCGGCAGACCCACGACAGAGGTGCGCTTGGTTGTAGCGGCACATGGGAGCGCTTGGTTGTAGTAGCTGGCCCGCAGTACTTGATGGGTGGAGTTCTTCAGCAGTCTTTGGTTAGTGAGCAGTACCTCGGAGTCGTGACAGGACCACTGTACACTCCAGAGACAGAGCTCTTCAGCAGTTACGGTTTCGATAATGAAAATCCTGGTTTGAGCTGAGACTTTTGACCTTGTGTTTACCTCATGATTGAGATGGGTCACTTGCTAACTTAGGTATATGTATGGGCATATACCCGGGTAGTGGTTATCCGTTGATTTCACAATCCTTGTGTTTCCTCATGATTGAGATGGGTTACTTGATAACTTAGGTATATGTATGGGCATATATCTAAGTAGAGGTTATCTGTTGAGATCTTCTTTGTGGTTATCATTGTTGGTTTAGTGAGACCTTGAGGGTCTCGGGGTCCCTACTGAGTATCGTTATACTCACCCCTGCACGGGCTATGCCCGCACCTCGTTGTGTTGGTTGCAGACGACGGGCAGTGCTGACAGAAGCCGAGTGTTCGAGGACTGGACAGTACCTGGAGGTGGACTATACGAAGACATGGTACCCGGAGGAGGACCTCACGACGAGGCGGTACCCAGAGGTGGACGTGACGACAAGGCGGTACCCGGAGGTGGACCACTGGGCGAGACATACTCGGAGCGGACGGTGGGACCTGAGGAGCAGAGGAGCTATCTGTACCCACCCTTCAGGTGGGATTTCCAGTGGACAGCTCGGCGTAGCAGCTTTACTTTTAAGTTGTTGTTTTCCCTTTCGAGTTGTACTTTACAGTTGGGCTTGTATTTCCGGTCCCTTTTTACTTTCCGCACTTACTGTTGTACTCAGTTTTTACTTAGTGTTTACTTCTTCCGCTTGTACTCTCTGGTGCTTGTTTTCTTTTATAAAGGCAATGCCTTCCCTGTTATCGGGATTTTACGCCTTTGGTGCTAGTCGCCAACCCCTGGCCTATGGAAGGCGGGCTTAGGGTAGTCACGGCACGGGCCCCGAGGACGGGTTGTGACAAATTGGTATCAGAGGAGTTCGGTTCTACCACAGAACTTATAACTCTGATGTTTCTTTCTATGAAGCAATAGTGTTAAGGGTACCGAGTGTGGTTTTCAGTTCAGGGAGTCCTGTGTTGGTGTGGCGGCCGACGTATCCGTACACCAGGACCCTGACTACTAATTTCCGACTTTGTACACAAAAACACTGATTGCGTGTGTGTTTCCAAAGTTTTAAAGTCAGCTCAAACCAGGTCAGCTCACCAGGTATAAGACGTTGACTGTGTCGCATCTGTTCAAGATGTCTCCACGCAGACAGTCAGTTGGAGTTCCGAGAGAGTACTCGATGACGGCTCACCGAGCGACGAGGCCCTGGTGCAGGGCCCTTTTTACTATGTTGGCACCCTCGGGTGGTGTACCAGTACATCACCACCTGTTGGGCAGCAGATGCCAACGGCTATACTAGCAAACTGTGCACGCTGGCGGAGCGCATTGCACGAGTTCCAGCAGTAGAGGCCTCAGAAGTTACGAGGTGAGGCAGATTTCCAGACAGCAGAGCAGTGGCTGGAGGCGATTGGTAGAGTTTTCCGCCTAGCTGAGACATCAGTAGAGTGGATGGTGGACTTGGCCACTAGTGTTTTCCAGTGAATGACCATGAGGATGGTCCGCATAGTGATGAGGCTTCGGTACGTGAACTGATGCCTGAGATAGTGTCTTTGGGTAGTGTGTCATCTATACATCACTACCTGTTGGTCAGCAGTTACAACCGGTGGTACCGGTAGGTGACACATGTAAGTTTACTGCCTTACATGTGTTCTAACTTCAGATACCCTCATGTTCCGAGGTGAACCTGACTCATAGGCAGCTGAGGACTGGCTTGAGGAGGTGGCCGAGAATTTTCTAGAACTTTTACAGTTTCGGCGGGACGACGTGTTGATAGCTGAGAATTCATCGAGGCGTACCGAACATATCGGGTACTCGATGGAAGCGTTTCAATCTGTTCAATAGAGGTCGGACCTCTGAGCATGGTATGTTTAAGGGCTTCCGAGCCAGCACCTTTTCTCTATGCATTTCTACTTAGGTTAGAGTTCTAGAAGGAACCTTTGTGGTTGAGAATTCTTTGCTGATCGAATAAAGCCAGAGAATGTTAGAAGTTTGGAAAGCAGGAAACTGACACCAGTCTCGGAAACTTGGGCATGTAAAATGTTTCAAGAAGAGGAAATGTTAAGGACAGATGAATCTGCAGAACAGCAGACATGGAGGCAGAGCTTGGAGAGCAGCTCATGCTGGTGTACATTTCAACATGTTACCATCACCCGCCTTTGTAGTCCCCGCTAGACTCAGGGAGTTGGAGAGCAGGGAAAGAGGGTAGCTGCTTACGGTCATGGAGTGCGACCAAAAAGGGGCTCTAAGGATGATTCGAAGTGCGGAATTTATCTTCTACTAGCTGCCATAGCCACAGGCATCGAAACGAATCATCCCTTCCTTCCATGAATCTAGTCCCAGACCTAGAGATTCCGGTTAAGCCGTTGACTTGACCCTCACGTCTGGAGATACCTTTGGGAGGAGACTCGATAGTCACACTTACGCCGACGGTGTGATCTGACCCTTGAGGCGAGAGTCTCGGTTAGGACCTCTTGGTGGCAGCGTCGAGGCCTTACGACGTTAGTTTGAGTATGTATTTGGCAATCACTGTTCATACTCAAATTGACGGTATTAGGAAAACGTTTGGATTGGTTTTCCTTGGTCGGCGAAAAGGAAACCCCGGGCAGCACAAGATAAACTCGTGCATGGGAGGGTGTAGCCGATCATTCTTGGGTCGGCCAACCTTACCCTCGTGGCAGCAGGAGTTTTGAGTTTCAGTTCTAACCTAAAAAGGGAGACCTTTAGAGTTCGAGGATGGAGACCACGTTCTTATACAGGTCTCACCTCGACGAGGTTTACGGAGATGTAGCCGAGGCGGCAAGAGATCTCCGAGGTTCAATAGACCTTTCTAGGTCCCCAGTAGGGTAGGCGAGGTGGTTTATCGCTTGACCCATCCACCTCAGTTGCAACAGGTGCACGATGACTTTCACATAACTCAATTGAGGAGATACGTGCTTGATCCTTCACACATCATCGACCTCAGGGAGTTGGACGTCGATGATAGAGCGACATGCACGGAGGTTCCAGTGGGGATCAAGAATAGAAAGGAGCAGATCCTACGAGGATGATCGATTCCTTGGGTGCACTTTCATTGACAGTACGGGAACCTCCAGGTGAGCACATGGGAGCGGAAGGCTCAGATGCGTGCTCTGTACCGCTTTTGTGACCCTAGTTTGGGATGAAGCTTTACGGGGACGTAAGGCCCTGAGGTGGGATTAATGAAAAGATCCGGAAATTTCAAGGAAATTTTTTTCTTAATTTTCTTTGGAATTTTACAAGAACACAGTTTCTGACAGCGCCTGATTCCGAGGCCCGGTGTGCCCAGAATCAATTTCCGAAGTTTGGCTCGGGTACGTTTAGTGAACGAACGAGCGGGAATTTCTAACTTTTGAACCGGTGCCCGGAATCAAATTTCGAGGGCACCGATGGAACCGTAGCGCCGGTTTTTGCTTAGGAATGCCTTTCCTGGAGTTGCATTTGCTTGGGAGTAGTTGTTTTATAAGGTTGTGGTTTAAGTGTAAAGAAAAATAAAATTTGTGTTACAAATTTTATTTATCTTCTTAAGTGGTTATATCCTAAGTGTGGAAGTTGGGGTGGAATCACAAGTTCCTAACTAACCAAGTGAGGATTAAGGTGAGGTGGGGCCCACACGAGCCCCAACCCTTCACCTTCCCCTTAACTCTCTTCTACCCCCTTTAAACTCCCTTGCACTTAATGTGCCAAAACCCCTCAAACTCTTAACTCCTTAAACTCCTTAACTCCCTTGAACCCCCCCAATTAAATGTGACTCTTCACTTCCACCTTCATTAATTTTGGAGCCTCTCCACCCATTAATGAAGGATGTAACTTAATGAATTTGAATTATTTTGAATTCATTAAGCTAACCCTATAATAAGGTGTGTTGTTTTATTGTTTGGGGTTGGCTAAATCTTTGTGATAGAGTCATGGAAGGATTGAAGAGAATTCCACCCTCGACGAAGAACACGAAGGACATTTCCAAACATGGAACAACGTTTTCTCGACGAAGAATGCCTTTTCCAAAGAAGAACGTGAAGTTTCCAACGTCGATACCTTCTTGGATGCCTCCTTCCCACTTCTTCCGGAATAAATAATGGAGCGCCTTTCACGAAGAACACCGACGTCGTCAACGGCTTCTCTTTTCCGATGTCGACGAATCGCCGCCGCCTTTCCGCGACTTCGTCAACACATAACGAAAAGCGAGGTAGGGGTTTGTTGTTGCTTTATTTAATTATTTTCCGTTCTTGGTTCTAGCATGACAAACTTGAGGATGAACGTTTAAGTGTTATCTTCTAACGAGAGGGGGACCGGACCGCACAAACACGGCCGAAACCCCCTCCTTTGTTCTTGAATGTTTCTTGCGGATGAAACGAGATAGCGTGGTGCCGTCGCACCATGCGGGAATCACACGGAAATTATTGCGCGGCGCCGTCGCGCCGCGCCGTGGAAAGAATTATCATGAACACGTCGCCGTCGCGCCGCGTCGAAGGAAATCGAAGACGCCGCGGCCGGAGCGGGGCCGCGACGGAGGGGCGCGGTGTCGTCGCACCGCGCCGGATGACGAAGGCCGCAGCCGGTTCTGGGCCGCGGCGGATCGTGATGACCGGCGGCCAGCTGGGCCGCCGGTGCCGGAAGACGGAAGAGGACCGGCCCTTGCCGGTCCTGTTGACAAGAAGCCGGCCGGCCAGGTTGGGCCGGCCGGGTTGGTGGAAACCGGGGGAATTTAATTCCCCCGGGCAGTTATTTGACCCCCCATAATGAGGGGGGCCGGTTTCACAAAAGGGGGCAGGCGGCCCCCCGTTTCCAGCAAGCTCGGCCTTCGGCCGGGCCGGGCCGCGCCGCGCCGGGCCGGGTCGACCCCGTCTGGGGCGGGTCGACCCGGTTCGGGCCATCCGGGGGGTCTCGACCCGGCGGCCAGCCGGGCCGGGCCGCGCCGCGCCGGGCCGGGTCGACCCCGTCCGGGGCGGGTCGACCCCGTCCGGGGCGGGTCGACCCGGTTCGGGCCATCCGGGGGGTCTCGGGCCGAGACAGCCCGGGCCCGAAACCCCCGTCGCCGAGAGGTTTGGTCAAATGCCCGTATCTTGGGCTACGGGCCTCCAAACGACTCGTCGTCAGTGGCAACGCGATCCTTGGATCGAGACGGTTGTTTCGGTATACTATACTCAAGGTGCACCTTTAATTTCGGGAGCCTACGTGGTTAAAACTCCATAGTTAAGCGTGCTTGGCCTAGAGTAGTGATCAGGATGGGTGACCTCCTGGGAAGTTTCCCAAGGTGAGTGTGAGACGAAAAAGCCAATAACTCTCAAACAGGGCGTCCGATTGACGCACCGTCTGTTGCGTTGAGTTCCTGTTGACGATACGGAACTTTTGGCATCCTCCGCCCGAGTTTTGGATGTAGATGGATAGTGGCCGGGTTGGATCGCACCGAAATCCAACCGGGCCCCTGGAACGGAAAAGCTGATATCTTTCTGACAGAACGTCTGTTTGACGAACCGTCAGCGGCGTTGGTGATCGCGTTGAGAAACGGTCCCTATGAGTTTACCCTATAAGAGTTCAGGGTAAATTTGAGATACGTCCGGGTTTGGTTTGCTCACGAAACCAACCAGGCCCCTGGGACGAAAAGGCTAATAACTCACAGACCGGGCGTCTGATTGACGCGCCGTCTATTGCGTTGAGACCCCTATGACGTGGCGGTCCTTTGAGATACTTCTTCATGGGACTTTGAGATACTTGGAGTATCGACCTGTAGCTCGTGGAGCGGACCCTCCTAGTGACGAGCGTGTGGAGTACGGAGACCGTGTAGCTGGCTGAGACCCGACGACTGCTGATCGAACGACTCGGTGTGTTACAGAGGTGCGTTTGGTTGTATCGGCACATGGGAGCGCTTGGTTGTAGCGGCATACCCACGACAGAGGTGCGTTTGGTTGTAGCGGCACATGGGATCGCTTGGTTGTAGCAGCAGACCCACGACAGAGGTGCGTTTGGTTGTAGCGGCACATGGGAGCGCTTGGTTGTAGCAGATGGCCCGCAGTACTCGATGGGTGGAGTTCTTCAGCAGTCTTAGGTTAGTGAGCAGTACCTCGGAGTCGTGACAGGACCACTGTACACTCCAGAGACGGAGCTCTTCAGCAGTTACGGTTTCGATAATGAAAATCCTGGTTTGAGCTGAGACTTTTGACCTTGTGTTTACCTCATGATTGAGATGGGTCACTTGCTAACTTAGGTATATGTATGGGAATATACCCGGGTAGTGGTTATCCGTTGATTTCACAATCCTTGTGTTTCCTCATGATTGAGATGGGTTACTTGATAACTTAGGTATATGTATGGGCATATATCTAAGTAGAGGTTATCTGTTGAGATCTTTTTTGTGGTTATCATTGTTGGTTTAGTGAGACCTTGAGGGTCTCGGGGTCCCTACTGAGTATCGTTATACTCACCCCTGCACGGGCTATGCCCGCACCTCGTTGTGTTGGTTGCAGATGACGAGCAGTGATGACAGAAGCCGAGTGTTCGAGGACTGGACAGTACCAGGAGGTGGACTATATGAAGAGATGGTACCCGGAGGAGGACCTCACGACGAGGCGGTACCCAGAGGTGGACGTGACGATGAGGCGGTACCCGGAGGTGGACCACTGGGCGAGACATACTCAGAGTGGACGGTGGGACCTGAGGAGCAGAGGAGCTATATGTACCCACCCTTCAGGTGGGATTTCCAGTGGACTTCTCGGCGTAGCAGCTTTACTTTTCAGTTGCTGTTTTCCCTTTCGAGTTGTACATTACAGTTGGGCTTGTATTTCCGGCCCCTTTTTACTTTCCACACTTACTGTTGTACTCAATTTTTACTTAGTGTTTACTTCTTCCGCTTGTACTCTGTGGTGCTTGTTTTCTTTTATAAAGGCAATGCCTTCCCAGTTATCGGGATTTTACGCCTTTCGTGCTAGTCGCCAACCCCTGGCCTATGGAAGGCGGGCTTGGGGTAGTCACGGCACGGGCCCCGAGGACGGGTCGTGACAACTCTTATGTATATCCGTTCTAGTTGATCGAGTGAGAAATCATCTCGAATCATAATGAAGTGTGAAGTCTTTGAAAGAAAATCAACAATAACCCAGATAGCATTGTTTCTCTTTGATGTATTTATAATTCCATTGACAATGTCCATTATTATGTTTTCCCATTTCCATTTTTGTATAGTTAACGGTTGCATCATACTCTTAGGCTTCTTCCTTTCATCATTCACTTCCAGACATACCAGGCACGTTGATTTATATTATGTGATCTTCTTCGTCATGTTATCCCACCAATAGTGCTCTCGGATATCTCAGTACATCTTTGTGTTTCCTGGATGAATGGATAAGGTCAAACTATGTGCATCATCCAAAATTTATTTCTTTAAATTAGGGTTTGATGGAATGCAAATCCCTAACCCAAATCTCACAATTCCTTCTTCATTAACATTTCCCTCTTAGGATTTTGGTTTTCTGATAGATTCCACATTCTTCTGATTTCAAAAATCATATTTTTGAGCATCCTTTAACCATTCCAAAAGAGATGGTTGAGAAATAATTTGTGAAAGGATTGATTATGTTGCTTTCTATAGGATTCCCATGTCCATATTCTTCATGTATAAGATGATCAGATCCTTCTCAATTCTCCTCAATAAGAGAATTACTAGATCCATTCTACTTAGATAATTTTTTACATTGTTCACTTTACCAAGATGGTAGTGGATTGAGAAGTCATAATCCGTTATGAGATTTCACCATTTACATTGGCACATATTTAGTTCTTTTTTTGTGAATGTATATTTGAGACTTTTTTGATCCGTATATCTTTCACACAACTCCACAAAAATATATCATTGTCATATTTTAAATTCAAATATCACAAGTTCCAACTCTATATCATGTGTGGGATAGTTTTTCTCATGTATTTTAAACTTCCCTGAGGCATAGGTAATAAATTTTTCATTTTCATCAACAAACATCACAAACCCTTCATTGAAGAATCATTGAAAATTATGAACTGCTCCCCAATTTTGGGTAATGGGAGAATAGGGGTAGTGATTAGCCTCATTTTCAACTCCATGAATCTTTATTCACATTCACAATTCCAACCAAATTTGACTCCCTTCTGGGTTATCTTGGTAAGAGTGTTTGAGAATTGTAATAAATTTATCACAAATTGGTGATAATATCCAGCTAACCCATGGAAGCTATGAATATCTATCACAAATGTTGGTCTTGTCCATCCCACAATTTATTTTCTATTTTAAGGATCTATATATATCCCATTCCTTTTTATGATATTCCCCAAGAATGAGACATCTTGTATCCAGAACACACACTTTTTAACATTTCATAGAGCTTCTCCTTTTTCTAAGACTTTATCACAGTGCTCAGATGCTCCTCAAGATCCTCCTTGGTTTTATAGTATATTAGAATATCATATTTAAATACTACCAAATATTTGTCAAGGTAGTCTATAAAGACTCTATATATAAATTATATGAATATTATTGTATCATTAGAGTGTCCTAAATTCATCACTATGAACTCATAGTGCTTATACCTTATTAGAAAAGAAATCTTGGGGATATCCTCCTTCACCCTTGGTAATATCCCAACTGTAGATCCACCTTTGAGAAGTATTGTGCTCCGCATAGTTGATCGAACAAGTCATTAACTGATGGAAAAGGAAACCTGTTCTTCATCATGATTCTTTAGATCATGATAATAAATGAAAATGTGCATTGACCCATCCTTCTTCTTGACAAAAAGGACTGGTGCACCCCAGAGTGAATCACATAGTCATATAAAACCCTATCTTGATTCTCCTATATTTGATTCTTTAGTTTCTAAACTTCTAAAATAACCGTCTTATATCGAGTCTTCGATATTGGCAATGTCCAAAGTATAAGTTCGGTCAAAAATTCAATATCTCAACTAGGAGGAAGACAAGACAATTCACTAAGAAACACATCAGAGTATTCTATCACAATAGAGATGTCTTCAAGGATGATCCTTTCCCTAAAATCAATCATTATATCTATATAATATTTCTCATAGGGAATTAATATCCCTGCTTGAGATGGTGGTTCTATAGAGGAGTCATCCAACTCCTTGCACCTTCATAGAATCAGGGTTGGATTCTCTATTTGAAGAGTGATTTCCCTCTCGTGGAAATTTATGTTTTCTCTATATAGAGAAAGCCAATACATGCCCAGAATTTCATCAAATTCCAACAAGGGAAGTATGAAAAGGTTATTTTGGAAGTTAAATCCACAAATTATGATAGGTAAGAAGTTATATACATGGGATTCAATAATTTCCACATTTTCCATCTTCACTAACATCTCTACTTCCATGATTTAATGTGGTGTGTGAATAGTTCTACTAAACTTTTGTGATATAGAGGAATGTGTAAAAACAAAATCAAAAAGTATTGTTTCTATTCTTCAATGAATAACTAGTGTACTTTTAGTCACTTTATTTTTGGGATTCAATTTGGTGGTAGTAATGAAAAAATCTCCCCTTTACTGCCTTCGAGGTTGTTGTTTGCCTCTAAAAACCCTTGGCTTAGGGAAATGGTTTGCAATGTTCCATGTTTCATTGTAGTTGTAAAATGGACCATGAATTGATGGTAAAATGGGTCATTCCATTCCTCTATCACATTGGTAGTATTCTTGTGTCAATAATCATTGGCTGAAAAGGTGTTGTCGTGGGCACTTTCAGATGATGTTCGGTTTCGGGTTACTTTGGTGCATTAGAGTGGCTGACCAAGGTCGTCTCTCAAAGGAGGAAGAAAATTAAAACAACATCTTAAAATAATTCTAAAAATAAAATAAAATACAATAAAAACATTACATTAAAGGATGGGGTATGTTTACAGTTTATAAATCTAGATAAAGTTTTCGAGAATAAGATTGTGTTTTTTTTAGTTTTGAAAGGATGTTCGATTAAAATGACACACCAAGAAGATGTTTTTTTAAGAAAATATTTAAAAATCATAATCGATCTAAATCCACCTCTTATATTAATTATTAATTATTATCATTTAAATAAACATACAATTAATTATGATACACTAATTTTCTAACCCTCGAACCCTATGAGAGTCAACTTAACCACAAAGATGAATTACTAGAACCCTAGGCTAGCTTCAGAACACGCAATCATAGCACCCTGCTTTGATTGTTGTTATAAGGTTAGCTTATGTTCCGTGGTTAATTACAGAAAATATCAATTTTTTAAATGAGGATGAATTTTGTGTAGGGATTATATTTTAACTCTACAAATTTATACCATGTTGTCATGTATTACTGATTAAGATCGCCCTATCACAATTTACAAAACATCTCGACCTCACGTGTTTTTGTGTTAATTGTTCAATTGACTTCTTAGTTTATTATAATTTAAAAACATAATTCATGGATCATATTAAGGGAATTATAGTATCTCAATTATTAAAAATAATTAAATGAATAGGGTAGAAGATATATCGATCACTAAGAAAACTACTCTTCCATGGTAGGTGTGGTCATCGTGGACAGGTTTTTCATGAGCAAAGGATTGAAAGGGTAGAACCCAATCTCGTCTCCACTCTTGTTTCCAACATAATTAGGAAGATTAATAGAATAAGATAAAATTTAATAAAAACACTAATATAAAAGATTGGGGTTGTTTATAGTTTAAAAATCTAGAATAAGTTTTCTGGATGAAGATTGTATTTTTTTGTTTTTAGTTTTGAAATGAAGTTCGATTAAAATAAAGCAACAATAAGATGTTTTTTAAGAAACTATTTAAAAGGATTAATCTATCTAACTATACCCCTTCACATACTTATTAATAATTATCATTTAAATAAATATCCACTTAATTATGATCCAATAATTGGTTAACACGTGAACCCTACTAGAGTTAACCTAACCAGAAAGATGAATTACTTATACCCTAGGCTAGCTTCAGACACTCAATCGCAACACCCTACTTTGATTTTTGGTATAAGGTAAGCTTATGGTAAGTGGTTAATTATATCACATATATATTCTGTAAATGAGGATTAATTGTGTCTAGGGATTGTATTTGAACTCTACAAATTTATCTCGTGTGGTCTAGTATTACCGATTAAGATCGCGCTCTCACAATTTACACAAAAACATGACCTCGCGTGTTTTTGTGTGTATTGTTAAAATAATTGTTTATTTTATTATAATTTAAAAACACAATTCATGGATCCTATTAATTGAATTACATTATTTAAATGATTCAAAATAATTAAATGAAGATGGTAGAAGATAGATCAGTCACTAAGAAAACTACTCTTCCCTGTGTGGTGTGGTCATCGTGGAGACGTTTTGGATGAGAAAAGGATTGAAAGGGTAGAACAAAATCATGTCTCACCTCTTGGTTCAAACCCAATTAGTAAGATTAAGATAATAAGAAAATGGAAGATCATATAAGATTAATTGATGAAAAATTCAAGATATAAACATGAAAGAAAATAAATACAAAGAGGAGGTTGGAGAGGAGAGCATTTTTGGAAGAGAGGTTTGCACAAATCCTTACTTCTTCCAAGAGTTTTGAGAGGCTACCAAGAGACACACTTTCGACCAAACCTTCCCAAATCCTCAACCAGATCTCCCACAGAGTGAGAACCCCCTTTAAATAGTGTTTGTGAGGGCTAGGGTTACATAACCTTTTTAAGTGTGAAATGAAAATTCTGCCAAATATTTTATTCCATGTTTCACCACATAGTTGACTTCCAAAACGTGTTACTTGGACAGCTTTCTAGAAGGTGTATTTGTTCTTAATTATGTCTCTGATCGTACCTCCAAATTTGGTCTCACTCCAACTTCAGATGAAGAAGATACGGCACAAATAGTGAAGTGATGTCCAATATGGATGGTTTTGTCCAACATTGTCTTCATATCCCATTTACTTCACTCAAATGCACGATCCAGCTACCATGTCCGAAATAGAATTTGTAGCCCATTATTTCAAGAACACGGTTTCGAAATAGTAAGTAAAAATAGTTTACATAATAATATTTATTTCTGAAATACTACAGTGATTTTTAAAAGGTAAAACCGGATTTTTCATCAAATTTGCAAATGAATGATTTAATCCAAAATATTTCATAATTGATCAGATTTAGCATAATGTTAGGAACTTATATAATTTATTATCGATAAAATATTCAATTAAATTGTGTTTTATCAACCCCCCCCCCCCACACACACACTTACCCTTTTGCACTCCGGGGAAAACCACATATCAAGTAAACATCAATATCAAATCAAAACCAATTTTAAAACACATATCCTTGAGATCCAAAAATTCTACACTAAGAAACAAAAGATATCATGACTCATAAAAAACCATTATTTCAAGTTCTCCATTTATATCATTCAATACATTTCCACATTATCTATCCTCTCATGCATAAAACACTTACCTCAATTCAATTTTCTCTTATCACACAAAGGTCATTTTTTAGAAATGTCTTTATCATCCAAACACATATAAGGGTCACCATAGGCTTGACAGATTCCTACATCACCACCTGATATGAGTCAAGGACATATGTTTATCATGAGGACTTTTCAGGGTTGTTCGGTGGCTTTTGGTTGGTAGGATTAAGATGTGAAAAAATCTGAGGCAAAATGAGGGGCTTTGACTATTTTTAAAGAAAAATTGCATTAATTAAATTTCCACTCAAGTATGGTCTCCTCCTCACACCTCTTCATATCAATTCAGCTCAATCATCATGAATATTCGTGGAAAGTTTACACCATTCATCATTTCATCCATAAAAATTTCAATCTTTTCAAACATGATTTTCTTGAAAGCTCCAGAGAGGCACAACTTTCTACCTCTATTAGATGCTCCATAAAAGAAACATCTTCACTTATCATGAAAGCTCCAGAAAAGGAACATCTTTCAATATAATGATTTTCTTCAATAGAGAACACATCTCTTAAAAATTTAATTTTCCAACCAAAGTATCACAGAATGTGGTCTCAGAACACAAGACTGCTTCCCCCACACTTAATTTCAACTAAATTATGAAATTTCACTTAAAGAGTTGGTTGGATAGGGAAATTTGGCTTGTAATGTGGCAAACCTAATAGGCTATTCATGGATTCTAAGGGCTAAATGGATTAAATATTCAAGGTAGGCCATTATAAAAACTATTATTTAAAATAGGGGGTTTAATACAAAACAAATTCATCAATTATTTAAACATAAGTACCTCAAACCCTCATGTTTTGACAGGAATAAATCAAATTTTGTTTAAATCAAGCATGGTTTGGTTCTCTCATGAAGTGAGGTAAATGTAAATAATATGAAAATAATGGTTTATAATCCTCTCAAGAAAGTGATTTCAAATATAAAGAGAGTGAGATGTGTCATGTGATTCAAAATTTAGTGTACGTTTCATGAAATTAATAAATATTTGAACTTGATACAAAGTCATTTTCAGCATTTATTTAAGATCAATTTCAAGGGATAAATTATTTCACTTATTTACATGGATTTAAAAATGGTGATGAGAATCATTTTCGCTCAAAATTTTTAAAGACACGCAAAAAATTGATAAATAAACACACAAAATTTGAAAAACAAACAAATGTTTTTGTTGTTTTTTTAATTCTTTGAAAAACAGGAAAAAATTAAAATTACTAAACTAAAAGGTTCCCTCCCCCACATTTGATATATTGAATTTTCGTCAATGTGAACCCATGAGGTTATATATGCACATGATATAAATTTTTTTAAATTAGACAAATAATATAAAAGTGAAAGGGTTAGGAGCAGCATGATATGCTCAAGTGATGAGGGGGTCATGCAGTGTGATGAAATCCACTGCATCATTAAAAAGCCCCTAACTGTATTTCTTCAAACATTGCCCATTGATAGTAATGCTCCTTCCGGTGTCCTCTTTTGTGATCTCCACTAAACCATAAGGGAAAACATTAGTCACAATATAAGGACCTAACCATATGGAACACAACTTAACAGGCATCAGCTTCAGTCGTGAACTGTAGAGAAGGACTTTCTCTCCCACATGAAACTCCATTTGTTGGATCACTTTTTCATGAGCTCCTTTTGATCATTCCTTGTAGAGCCTTGAGTTCTCATATGAATACAATCGAATCTCCAAAAGCTGTTGAATTTGCAGCTTCCTATAGATTCCATCTTGGGACAAATCCAAATTGCCTTTTTTATAGCCCAATAAGCCTGATGCTCAACTTCCATAGGGAGATGGCACACTTTCCCAAAAACAATCCAAAATGGAGACATACCGATGGGAGTTTTATATGTTGTCTTATATACCCATAGAGTATCACCCAAACACTTTCTCTAATCCTTCCTATTTGGTTTTACAGTTTTCTCCAAAATATGTTTCAACTCACGATTTGAAACCTCAGCCTTTCCATTTTTGGGGGGTGGTATGGTGTTTATGTTGTATGTGTCACCCCATACTTCTAAAGGAGGGAAGCCAAATTCCGATTGAAGAAGTGTGTCCCTTGTCCACTGATGATGGCCTTTGGGACTCCAAACCTATAAAAAATATGTGTCTTGAAAATTTCCACTACAACATGAGAATCATCAGTATTGGTGGCCTTAGACTCCACCCATTAACTCACACAATCAAAATCAACCAAACTATAAAAAACACAAATGAACTAGGAAAAGGACCCAAAAGATCGATTCCCTACACATCAAAAATCTCACAGAATAATATGGGTTGTTGAGGCATATCATGGCTCCTAGAAATGTTTCTTGTTTGTTGACAATATGAGCAGGACTTACAATACACATGAGAATCATGGAATAAGATATGCCAATATATTCTAGAGTCTAAAACATTCCTAGCTGTCCGTTGGGGTCCAAAGTGTCCACCATAAGCAAGTGTATGACAAAAATGTAAAATAGACTCAAACTCATGATCAGGAACACAACTCCTAATAACTTGGTCACTACACAAGCGCCATAAGTATGGATTATCCCAAACATAAAATCATGACTCACACTTTAATTTTTGGACTTGATGTTTAATAAAATTTACAGGGATTTATGGGGCAACAAAGTAGTTAACTAAATCTGCATACCAAGGATGCGTACATGAGATGGAATAAAGATGCTCATCAGGTAAAGTTTCCCAAAGTGGTACCTAGTCCATAGTGTCATCCTCTCGTGTGTGCGTAAGCCTACTCATGTGGTTTGCCACTAGATTTTCTCACCCCTTCTTTTCCTTTATATCAATATCAAATTCTTGAAGAAGGATAATCCATCGAATAAGTCTGGGCTTTGCGTCTGGCTTCTTTAAGAGGTACCTCAGAGCTGCATGGTTAGAAAAAACAACTACTTTAAAGCCCTATAAATATGGACAGAATTTATCTAACGAAAATATGATTGCAAGAAACTCCTTTTCTGTGGTTGTATAGTTTTATTGGGCTGAATCCAGTATCCTCGATGCATAGGCAATCACATGTGAACGTCCCTCCACCCTCTGAGATAAGACAGCTCCAACTGCAAAGTTAGAGGTGTCACACCTAATATAAAAATGAATCTCACACCATGGGGGCTATATGATTAGTGGAGAGGTTAGATAATAATTTATCTCTTCAAAGGAATTCCTATAAGAATAATCAAACACAAAATCAAAACCCTTTTTAAGTAATCGTGACATAGGAAGAGCAATCTTACTAAAATATTTTATGAAGCGCCGATAAAATTATGCATGCCCTAGAAAATATCTAACATCATGCACACATCTAGGCAATGGTAGGGATGAAATAATATCTACCATAGATCTATCAACCTCCATCCCATTTTTTGACACTACATGACCTAAGACAATGCCATGTTCTACCATGAAATGATACTTTTCAAAGTTCAAGAACAGATTATTCTTAATACAACTATTCAACACCTTTCCCAAACTAGAGATACAATCATTAAAGGAAGACCCATACACTGTAAAATCATCCATAAATACCTCCATGCAGGGCTCAATAAAATAAGAAAAAATATTCACTATGAATCTCTGGAAGCTACCTGGGGCATTGTAAAGTCCAAATGGAATCTTTAGGTAGGAAAACGTACTGAATGGAAAAGTGAATTTTTTCTTCTCTTGATCCTCTCAAGCAACAGGATCCTAAAAATATCAAGAAAATCCATCCAAGAAATAGTAGTATGTTTTCCCAGATAGTCTCTCAAGAATCCGATCAATAAATGGGAGGGGAAAAGGGTCTTTGTGAGTGGAATGATTTAGTTTCCTATAATAAATACACACATGCCAACTATTTTGCACCCTCATTGGAACATACTCATCTTTCTCATTTTTGACAACTGTAACACCACTTTTCTTAGGCACAACATGAATAGGACTCACCCACTAGGAATCTGAAATGGGATAGATTATACCTGCCTCAAGAAAATTTTCAACCTCTTTCTTAACAACCTCCAAAAGTGTTGGATTGAGTCTCCTTTGTGGCTTCCTAATAGGTTTAGCCCTATCCTCCAAAATAATCTTATATAGGAAAATGGAGGGGCTAATACCTGATATGTCAACCAAGGTCCACCCGATTTCCTTAATTCTCTCCCTCAAAATATTCAAATGTTTTTCTTCATGTTCAAAAGGAATATTATTAGCAATTATAACATGTAATCTCTTGGCACTCAACAAGTATGAGTATTTTAGATTTTGTGGTAATGGGTTTAGCTCCAATGAAGGAGGGTGGTGTTTGGATGGAGACATTGAAGGAACTGAAATATGTGAACAAAGAGAATCATTATCAGAATAGAAATCATCACAATCAGATAATAAAGCATCAAACCCATCAGCATACTCAATAGCCATGTCATAATCTGAGTTCAAATGATTAGAATATGATTCCATTTAAAAATTAAATCTAAGAGAGTCTTATGCATTAGAAATATGTGTATAAGAACTCTTAAACATCAAACTAGAACCAATACTCCTAATCTCCCAAAGCACAAGACAATAAAATTCCATGGGGTTTTTACTTGGGGGTTCAAAATGGGAGATTAAAAAAGTAGAATGGTCTTTTGAGGGGTACTTTATGGAGTCCATAACATTAAATATTAAGACTTAATCTCCAAAATCCATAGAAAGTGTACCCTCATGGACATTTATGACTATTTTAGCAGTTTTTAGGAAGGGACTTCCTAAGATAATGGGAGCATGAGAACTTACCTAATCATCCTCCATGTTAATAACGTAGAAATCTGCTGGAAATATCATGTCTCTTACCCGAATAAGTACATCCTCAAGGTCTCCCATTGGATTTTTCATAGCTCTATTTTCCAACTGCACCACTACTATTTTTAGCTTCAACTCACTAACCTATAATGAAGAAAATACAGAGTGAGGAATTACATTTTTGGGAGCTCTTAAATCACAAAGTGCATTAGAAAAGTGAAAATCCCCTATGGTGCATGGGCTAGTGAATGTCCCTGGATCCTTGCACATTGTCGGCATTGCTAGAGTTTGTGTAATGATTGCTGACACATTCCTTTCCAGATTGATCCTCTCATTTCCCTTATGCCCTCTTCGGTCGGTACAAAGCTAGTTTAAGTATTTTTCATACATTCTGATTTTCATGATGGTTTCATGTATAAGAATTTTGATCTCCAAACGTTTCTAAAACCTCATTTTTCATTGACTCTTCATCCATCATCTTGGTTTGAAAAACCCTGTAAGGAAAAGGAATGGGTTTTGGAGGAACATCATTAATCTTTTTCGTACCTTTTTATTTCTACTTGGGTTTCACATCAGCTGGTTTTGAATGGGGATTCTATGGAGTTGAGGTGAATCTCAGTGGAACGATAGGTGTAGATGTATCAGTTGTTTGCTTCCCACTTCTTAATGTGATGGCACTAAAATTCCCCTTGGGATTTGGAGTAGTTTGGGATGGTAGATTTCTAGAATTATTACTTACCAGTTCATGGAGGGCGGTGGAAATCTGGCTCATTTGAGTCTTCAACTCCCTCAGCTCCGAACCTTGACTCTTCATCTCATTTTTTGGATTAAGAACAATTTGTTTCAAAAGGTCATCATTGTTAGAATATACCATATATGAGGTATTCCCTTGTTGTTTTCTTGTTTATGTTTGGGTTTCAAATCTCCTTTGGGGTTGTTGGAAACCCTGCTGGAAAGGCAGAGGCTGTAGGATGTTTTATTGAAAAGGGGGCCTTTGTTGTTGTTTAGAGACAAACCTAATGTCTGATTGATCTTTCCACCCATGGATCTATGTTGGTGCAGAGGAATCAATATTTTTTTAGGGATATGATTTTTGTTGCTGCTGATATGGTCTCCTAGGAAAAACTGCTACACAATCTTTTGTCTCTTGTAGTTGTGGAAAACAGTGAGATGGGTGGCTTGTCTTAGTGAAAATGCCACAAGACATTAAAGGAGGGGGTTGGGATGTATTTTAAGCCAAATAAATCTGTCTCACCATAGTTGTCAATTGTTCCAACATGGTATCAATCAAACGACTCTCAAGAGAAGATGGGATTACCTGATGTACTCCCCAAACATGTGGTATACCTCGATCCCCAAATTGTTGGGAGTTTTGGGAAATTTTTTCAATCAAAGCACATGCAGCTACTGGTGTCTCATCATCCAATGATCCTCTAGCTGCAGTATCCACCATTCTTCTCTCCATAGGTTTGAGACCTTCGTATAATTATTGGATGAGGATTTGCTCACTGATTTGGTGATCTGGGTAGCTTGCGTACAACTTCTTGAATCTTTCCCAGTACTCATACTTTGGCTCCCCTTGGGATTACTTGATCCCTAAGATATTCTTTTGAATGGATATGGTCCTTGAAGCTGGAAAAAATCTTTGCAAGAAAAGATGTTTCAAATCATTCCAACAAGTTACATCTTCAGCTTGTAAATAATACATCCAGTCTCTCACAGCTCCATCAAGTGAGAATGGGAATGAACTTAGTTTGATTTGATCTTCAGAAACTTTTATGGATTTAAGTGTTTAGAAAACCTCATTAAATTATTTCAAATTATTGTTTGTATCCTCACCAGATAATCGATGAAACTTTGTAAAAAGGTGAATTAATCCAGATTTCAGTTCAAAGTCCGATTCAAGATTCGGGTATGCAATGCAATTTGGTTGATAGTTAATATCTGGTGCATCCAATTATTGAATAGTTCTATTATGTTCATTTCTATTATTTTCATCCATTATTTCTTGTTTTAAGTTGGAATTAAATGTTTTCCAATTTCAATGTTCATGGAGTGGAGAAATTCTCCAACTGTTTGAATATTGAGACTTCTCGTAGACTGAGAATGTCTGATTCGATCCCTAAGGCTATGTTAAATCTTAGGGTCAAGATCTAAGATCTCTTTGGGATTAGTTAATTTAAGAAATAAAACAAAAATGAAAAGGTGGAAAGTGTAAAATAGTAAAATAAAAATGTGAAGCTTGAGTTGATGGTCAAAAAATATATAGAAGAAAATAAACGAAGAAAAAAATTAGATTAGGTAAAGAGGAAGAAAGAAGAGAGTAAGAGAATAAAATGTAAAATAAAATAAATACCTATAAATGGTAGAATTAATTACTTTCCTACCTTTCAATAAGTCCAATTTTAAAAGGCTTTTTGGTGTGTGCTTTCAAATGATGTTTGGTTTGGGTTACTTAGGTGCATCATAGTTGCTGACCACAGTCGTCTCTCAAAGGAGAAAGAAAATTAAAACAACTTCTGAAATATATTCTAAAAATAAAATAAAATAGAATAAAAACACTACATTTAATGAAGTGGTTTGTTTATATTTTATAAATAAAGAAGAAGATTAATGTAAGAATATATTATTATTTTTTAAATGAAGTTCGATTAAAATGACACAACAAGAAGAAGTTTTTTAAGAAAATACTTAAAAGGTGTAATAGATCTAACTTTAACTCTTCATTTACTTATTAATAATTATCATTTAAATAAATATCCACTTAATTATGATCCCCTAATTTGTTAACCCTATAATCCAACAAGATTTAACTTAACCATAAAGATGAATTACTTAAACCCTATGCTAGCTTCAGAACACGCAATCACATCACCCTACTTTGATTGTTGTTCTAAAGGTAGCTTATGGTCAGTGGTTAATTGGAGAACATATCCATTCTGGAAGTGTGGATTAATTTTTTTTATGGATTATATTTTGACTCTACAAATTTATCTCATGTGTTCTTGTATTACCGATTAAGATCGCGCTCTCAGAATTTTCATAAAATATCGACCTCGCATGTTTTTTTGTTAATTGTTCAATTGCTTGCTTAGTTTATTATAATTAAAAAACACAATTAATGGATCAGATTAAATAAATTAAATTAGATCAATTATTAAATATAATTAAATGAAGAGGGTAGAAGATAGATCAATTACTATGAAAACTACTCTTCCATGGGCGGTGTGGTCATCGTGGAGACTTTTTGCATGAGCAAAGGATTGAAAGGGTATAACCCAATATCGTCTCCACTACTAATTCCAATACAATTAAGAAGATTAAGAGAATAATAAAATGGAAGAACCTAGAAGAATAATTAAAGAAAATTTCATGATACAAACACAAATGAAAAGAAATACAAAGAGGAGGTGGGAGAGGAGAGCCTTTTTGGAAGAGAGGTTTGCACAAAGCCTTACTTATTCCAAGGGTTTTTAGGGGCTCCCAAGATACACCCATTCATCCACAGATTCCCAATGCCTAGAAAACCCCTCAAAAAGATTGAAAACCCCCTTTAAAAAGAGTTTGTGAGGGCTAGGGTTACATAACTTTTTTATGTGTAAAATGAAAACTCGGCCAAATATTTTATTCCAAGTTTCACCGCATAGTTGACCTCCAAAATGCATTAATTTTCTGACCTTATTTGAGGATGAGTTATTCCTAATTATTTCCCCAAGTGTACCTCTAATGTTGGACTCAATCCAAGTTCGGATAAAGAAGTTAGGGCCCACATAGTGAAGTGGTGTCCAATCATGATGGTTTTGTCCAACTTTGTCTACATATCCCATTTACTCTAGTAAAATTCACGATCCCACTCCAATGTCCTCAATAGAATTTGTATCCCACTAAGTCAGGAACACATTTTCAATATTTTAAGTCAAAATAGTTTATATAATAATATTTATTCCCGAAATACTACAGTGAATTTTAAAAGGGTAAAACTCTATTTTTCATCAAATTTGCAAATGAATGATTTATTCCCAAATATTTATTAATTGGTCATATTTAGTATAATTTTGAGGAAATTATATAATTTATTATCAATAAAATATTCTACAAAATTGTGTCTTATCAACTCCCCCACACTTACCCCTTTTCACTTTTGGGGAAAACCTCATATCAAGTAAACATCAATATCAAATCAAAACCAATTTTAAAACACATATCCTTGAGTTCCAACAATTCCACACGAAGAAACAAAATATATCATGCCTCATAAAAAAACCATTATTTCAAGTTCTCCATTTATATCATTCAATATATTTTCACTTCATTTATCCTCCCATACACAAAACACATACCTCAATTGAATTTTCTCTTATCACACAAATGTCAATTTTTAGAAATGTCTTTCTCATCCAAACCCAAAAAAGGGTCACCATAGTCTTGATAAATTCTTACATCGCCACTCGATGTGAGTCAAGGGCATATGTTTATCATGAGGACTTTTTAGGGTTGTTATGTGGCTTTCGGTTGGTAGGATGAAGATGTGAAAAATTATGAAGCTGAATGAGGGGGGATTGACTCTTTTTGAAGAAAAATTGCATTAATCTAATTTTTACTCAAGTATGGTCTCATCCTCATACCTCTTCATATCAATTCAGCTCCATCATCATGAAGACTCATGGAAAGTTTACACCATTCATCATTTCAACAACAAAAAAAAATCAATCTTCTGAAACATGATTTTCACGAAAGCTCTAGATAGGCACAACTTTCTACCTCTATTAGAAGATCCAGAAATGGAACATATTCACTTATCATGAAAGCTCACAAAAAGGCACAGCTTTCAAAATAATGATTTAATTCAACAGAAAACACATCGCTTCATAATTTAATTTTCCACCCAAAGTATCACAGAATGTGGTAGCACAACAAAAGACAGCTTCCCCCACACTTAAGTTCAACTAGATTATGCAATTTCACTTCAAGAGTTGGTTGGATAGGGAAAATTGGCTTTTAATGTGGCAAACCTAACAGGATTTTCATGGATTCTAAGGGATACAAGGATTAAATGTTCATGGAAGGACATTATAAAAAAGATTATTTGAAATAGGGTATTTAATACCAAATAAATGTCTCAATCATTTAAACATAAGTACCTCAATACCTATGTTTTTGACATGAATAAATCAAATTCTTGTTAAATTAATCATGGTTTGGTTATCTCAATAAGGGAGTTAAATTTAAAGAAAATGAAATGAATGGTTTAGAATCCTCATAGGAAAGTGATTTCAAATATAAAGACAGTGAGATGTGTCATGGGATTCCAAATTTAGTGTACTTTTCATGAAATTACTAAATATTTGAATATGAAACAAAGTCATTTTCAGCATTTATTTAAGATCTATTTCAAGGGATAAATTTTCTCACTTATTGACATGAATTTAAAAATTGTGATGAGAATAGTTTCAGTTCAAAAGTTTCAAAAACACAAAAAATATTGAAAAATAAATGCACAAAATTTTAAAAACACACAATTTTTTTTTCTTTTTAAATCATTGAAAAACAGTGAAACAATTAAAATTTATAAAATAAAAGGTTCCTCCCCCACACATAAAATATTGCATTTTCCTAAATGTGAACCCATGAGATTATATATCCACATGATATGCAGAATTTTAAACAGGACAATGAATATAAAAGTGAAAGAGTTCAGAACGGCCTGATATGCTCATGTGATGATGGGGTCATACAGTGTGTTGAAATCCACTACATCATTAGGAAGTCACTTAGTGTATTTCTTCAAACGTTTCCCATTGACTGTAAATCTCCTTCATGTGACCTCTTGTGTGATATCCACTACACCATAAGGAAAAATGTTAGTCACAACATAAGGACCTAACCATCTAGAACACAACTTACCAGGCATCATCTTTAGTCATGAACTGTAGAGAAGGACTTTCTCTCCAACATGAAACTCCCTTTGTTGGATCATTTTTTAATGAGATGCTTTTGATCTTTCCTTGTAGAGCCTTGAGTTCTCATATGAAGACAATAAAATCTCCACAAGATCTTGAATCTTCAGATTCCTTTGGATTCCAGCTTGGGACAAATCCATGTTGCATTTCTTTATAGCCCAATATGCTCATTGCTCAACATCCATTGGGAGATAGAAAACTTTCCCAAAAACAATCCGAAATGGGGACATACCGATGGGAATTTTGTATGTTGTCTTATATGCTCATAGAGGATCATTCATGAACTTGCACCAATCCTTCCTATTTGGAAGTACGGTTTTCTCCAAAATATGTTTCAACTCATGATTTGAAACCTCGGCCTGACCATTTGTTTGGTGGTGGTACGGTGTTAATGTTTTCTGTGTCACTCTATACATCTGAAGAAGGGAAGCCAAATTCAGATTGCAGAAGTGTGTCCCTTGGTCACTGATGATGGCCTTTGGTACTCCAAACAAACAAAAAACATTTGTCTCGACAAAGTCCACTACAACATGAGAATCATTAGTCTTGGTGGCCTTTTCCACCACCCATTTACTCACATAATCAACAACAACCAAAATATACAAAAACCCAAACGAACTAGGAAAAGGACCCATAAAATCGATTCCCCACACATCTAAAATCTCACCAAATAATATGGGTTTTTGAGGCATTCATGTCTCCTAGAAATGTTTCTTGTGTGTTGACAACGTGAGCATGACTTACAATACACATGAGAATCTTGGAATAATCTAGGCCAATATAATCCATAGTTTAAAACTTTCCTAGTTGACTGTTGGGGTCCAAAGTGTCCACCACAAGCAAGTGTAGGTCAAAAATGTTAAATAGACTCAAACTCATGATCAGGAACACAACTCCTAATAACTTGGTCACTACACATGCGCCATAAGTATGGATGATCCCAAACATAAAATCTTGACCCACTCTTTAATTTTTTTGACTTGATGTTTCTTGAAATTTTTAGGGATTTCAGAGTCAACAAGGTAGTTAGCTAAATCTTCATACCAAGGATACGTACATGAGATGGAATAAAGATGCTCATCGAGGAAAGATTCCTGAAGTGGTACCTGGTCCAAGGTGTCATCCTCTAGTGTGTGAGTAATCCTACCCATGTGGTCTTCCACTAGGTTTTTTGACCCCTTCTTGTACTTTATCTCAATATAAAATTTTTTACGAAGTAGAATCCATCGGATAAGTATGGGATTTGCGTATGGATTTTTTAAGAGGTACCTCAGAGCTACAAGGTCAGAAAAAACAACTACTTTATAGGCCAATAAATATAAACAGAATTTATCTAAATAAAATATGATAACAAGAAACTCCTTTTTCATGGTTGTATAGTTTTATTAGGGTGAATCCAGTGTCCTCAATGCATAGACAATCACTTGTGAATGTACCTCCACCCTATGAGATAAGACAGCTCCAACTTCGAATTTACAGGCATCAAACATAATCTAAAAAGGAATCTCACACCGTAGGGGCTGTATGATTGGTAGTGAGGTTAGACACTTCTTTAGATCCTCAAATAAGTACTAAAAGAATCATAAAACATAAAACCATAATCCTTTTGAAGTATGTGACATAGGAAGATCAATGTTACTAAAATCTTTGATGAAGCACAGATAAAATCCTGTATTCCCTATGAAAGATCTAACATCACACACACATCTAGGATATGGTAGGGATAAAATAATATTAACCTTAGATTTATCAACCTCTATCCCATGTTTTGACACTACATGTCGTAAGAAAATGCCATGCTCTACCATGAAATGACAGTTTTCAGAGTTCAAGACCAAATTCATCATAATACAACGATTCAACACATTTCCCAAACTAGAGATACAATCATCAAATGAAGACCCATACACAATAAAATCATCCATAAATACCTCCATGTAGGTCTCAATAAAATCAGAAAAAATAATCACCATGCATATCTGGAAGGTACATGGGGCATTGCAAAGTCCAAATGGCATCCTTCAGTAGGAAAACATACCAAATGGGCAAGTGAATGTTGTCATTTATTGATCCTCTGGAGCAATAGGAACATGAAAATATCAAGAAAATCCATCCAAGAAATATTAGTGTGTTTTCCCAGCTAGTCTCTCAAGTATCTAATCAATAAATGGGAGGGGAAATGGTCTTTGTGAGTGTAATGATTTAGTTTCCTATAATCAATACACACACGCCAAATGTTTTTCACCCTCATTGGAACTAACTCATCTTTATCATTTTTAACAACTGTAACACCACTTTTCTTAGGAACAACATGAATAGGACTCACCCATTGGAAATCTGAAATGGGATAGATTATACCTTCCTCGAGCAATTTTTCAACCTCTTTTTTAACAACCACCAAAAGTGTTGGATTTATTCTCCATTGTGAATACCAAATAGGTTTAGCCCCATACTCCAAAAGAATCCTATACATTCAAATATAAAGGATAACACATAATATGTCATCCATGGCCCACCTGATTGAATTAATATTCTCCCTAAAAAGATTCAAAAGTTTTTCTTCATGTTTAAAAGGAAAATTATTAGCAATTACAACAGGTAATATCTTTCCACTCAACAAGTATGAGTATTTGAGATTTTGTGGAAATGGATTTAGCTCCAATGAAGGGGGTCTTGTATGGATGGAGACATTGAAGGAACTGAAATATGTGGACAAAGAGCGTCATTAGTAGAATAGGAGTAATCAAAATCAGATAATAAAGCATCAAATCCATCAGCATACTCAATAGTGATGTCATAATCAAAGTTCAAATGATCAGAATATGATTCCATTTCAAAATCAAATCTAAGGGAGTCTTCTGCATAAGAAATTGGTGTGGAAGTACTCTTTGAAATCAAACTAGAACCAATACTCGTAATCTCCCTAAGCATAGGACAATCAAATTACCTGGGGTATTTACTTGGTGGTTCAAAATGGGAGATAACAAAAGCAGAATGATCTTCTGAGGGGTACTTCATGGAATCCATAACATTAAATATTACAACTTCATCTCCAAACTCCATGGAAAGTGTACCCTCATGGACATTTATGACCGTTTTTTTTGTTTTTATGAATGGCCTACCTAATATAATGGGAGAATGATAACTTACCTTGATCATCATCCATGTTAAGAACATAGAAATCTGCTAGAAAGATCACGTCTCTTAACCGAACTAGTACATCCTCAAGGACTCCCACAGGATATGTCGTAGCTCTATTTTACAACTGCACCACTACTCTTGTCAACTTCAACTCACCAAACCATAAATAAGAAAATACATAGTGAGGCATTACATTTATGGAAGCTTCTAAATCACAAAGTTCATTAGAAAAGTGTAACTCCCCTATGGTGAATGGGATGGTGAATGTCCCTGGATCCTTGCACATTCTCAGCATTTCTAGAGTTGGTGTAATTTGTGCTAACACATTCCTTCCAATATTGATCCTTTCTTCTCCTTTAATCCCTATTCAATTGGTAAAAAGTTCTTTTAAGAATTTCACATAACTTGGGATTCACATAATGGCTACAAGTGGACGAATGTTGATCTCCACACGCTTGAATGTGTCGAAAACCTCTTTTTCCAATACCTCTTCTGCCATCTTCTTGGTTTTAACAACCCTATTTGTAAAAGGAAGGGGTTCAGGAAAAACATCATTAATATTTTTCTTACCTTTATCTTTCTCCTTCGGTTTCTCATCAGCTGGTTTTGAATGTGGCTTCTCCGGAGTTAGGGAGAATCCCAGTGGAATGATAAGTGCAGATGTATCAATTGTTTTTTTCCCACTTCTTAATGTGATGGCACTGACATTCCCCTTGTTAGTTGGAGTAGTTTGGGATGGTATATTTAAAGAATTATTACTTAATTTTTCATGGTGGGTGGTGGTAATTTGGCTCATTTGAGTCTTGAACTCCCTCAGCTTCGAACCTTGACTCTTCAGCTCATTATGTTGATTAAGAAAAATTTGTTTCAAAAGGTCATTAGTGTTAGAATATACCTTGTATGGGGCTATTCCCTTGTTGTTAGATTGTTGATTTTTTTTTCAAATGTACTTTGGGGTTTTTGGAAACCCTGTGGGAAAGGCGGAGGCTTCTAGATATTTTTTTGAAAACAAGGCCTTTGTTGTTGTCCAGAGCTATACCTCATGTCTGATTGATCTTTACTCCCTTAGTTGTATGCTGGTGTAAAGGAATCAAGCCTTTTTTTGGGATATGGTTCTTTTAACTTCTAATATGGTCTCCGAGGAAACAATGTTGCACAATCTTCTGTCACTTGTAGTTGGGGAAAACAGTCAGTTGGGTGGATTATCTTAGTGCAAGTTCCACAATGCCTTGAAGGAGGGGGTTGGGATTTCTTTTGAGCCAAAGCAATAGGTCTCACCATATTTTTCAATTCATCCAATATGGTATCAATCAAATGAATTTCAAGAGATGATGGACATACCTGATGTACTCCCCTGACATGTGGTGTACCTCGATCGCCAAATTGTTGGGAGTTTTGGGCCATTTTGTCAATCAAATCATGTGCATTTACAGGTTTCTTGTCCATCAAATGCTCCTCTAGCTGTAGCATCCACTATTCTTTTCTCCATAGGTTTGAGTCCTTCGTAGAAGTATTGTATGAGGAGTTTCTCACTGATTTGGTGATGTGGGTAGCTTGCGCACAACTTCTTGAATCATTCCATGTACTCATACATTGACTCCCCTTGGGCATGCTTAATCCCTGAGATCTCTTTTCGAATGTATGTGGTCCTTGAAGCTGGAAAAAATATCTGCATGAAAAGATGTTTCAAATTGTTCCAACAAGTTACATCTTTAGGTTGTAAATAATACATCAAGTCTTTTGTAGCTCCATCATGTGGAAATGGGAATACTCTTAGTTTGATTTGATCTTCAGAAATATTTCTAGGTTTAAGGGTTGGTAAAACCACATTAAATTCTTTAAAAAGTTTGTTTGGATCCTCACTAGATAATCCATGAATCTTTGGAAGAAGGTGTATTAATCCAGATTTCAGTTCAAAGTCTGATTCATGATTCTGGTATACAATGCAATTTGGTTGATAGTTAATATCTGGTGCATCCAATTATTGAATAGTTCTATTAAGTTCATTTCCATTATTTTCAGCCATTGGTTCTTGTTTTATGTTGGAAGTATAAGTTTTTCCAATTTTAATGTTCTTGGAGTGGAGAAATTCTCCAAAGGTTGGAATGTTGAAACATCCCATAGACTGAGAATTTCTGATTCGAGCCCTAAGGTTGTGTTCAATATCAGGGTCATGATCTAAGATATATTTGGGATTATTTTGTGTCATAAATAAAATAAAAATAAAAATAATTAAATTATACCATAATAAAATAAAAATGAGAATTTCGAGTTGATGGTCCAAAAAGAAGTATAAGAAAATAAAAGAAGAAAAAAAATTCAAATTATGTAAAGAACTAATAAAGAAGAGAGGAAGAGAATAACATGTAAAATAAAATAAATACCTCTAAATGGTTGAAATAATTACTTCCCTCCCCTTTAATGGCTCCAATTTGAAAACGTTCTATCGTGGGCACTTTCAAAGGATGTTTGGTTTTGGGTTACTTAGGTGTAGCAGAGTGGATGACCAAGGTCATCTCTCAAAGAAGGAAGATAATTAAAAAAAACCTTCTTAAAGGTATTCTAAAAAAATAAAATAGAAAAAAAACACTACTTTAAAGGATGGGGTTTGTTTATAGTTTATAAATCTAGAATAATATTGTTGGAAGACGGTTGTATTTTTTTGTTTTTTGTTTTGAAATGAAGTTCGATTAAAATGACACAACAAGAAAATGTTTTTTTTAAGAAAATATTTAAAAGGATTAATTAATATAACACTACCTTATCATTTAAATATTAATAATTATCATTTAAATAAATATCCACTTAATTATTATCCCCTAATTGTTTAACCCTCGAACCCTAAGAGAGTTAACATAACCACAAAGATGAAATACTTAAACCCTAGGCTAGCTTCAGAACACGCAATTGCAGCATCCTACTTTGAATGTTGTTCTATGGTTAGATTATGGTCAGTGCTTAATTAGAGAACATATCCATTCTATAAATGAGGATAAAGTTTTGTCTATTTATTATATTTGAACTCTACAAATTTGTCCAGTGTGGTCTTGTATTACCGATTATGATCACACTCTCATAATTTACACAAAATCTCGACCTCGCGTATATTTGTGTTAATTGTTCAATTGATTGATTAGTTTATTATAATTTAAAAAAACAATTCATGGATCATATTAAGATTATTATATTATCTCAATTATTCAAAATAATTAAACAAAGAGGGTAGAATATAGATCGATCACTAAAAAACTACTCTTCCATGGGCGGTGTGGTCATCGTGGAGACGTTTTGCATGGGAAAATAATTGAAAGGGTAGAACCCAAAATCACCGCCAATATTGATTCAAACCCAATTATTAAGATTATGATAATAATAAAAGTGAAGAATATAGAATATTAATTGAATAAAAATTCATGATACAATCAAGAATGAAAAGAAATACAAATAGGTGGTGGGAGAGGAGAGTCTTTTTGGAATAGAGGTTTGCACAAATAATTACTTCTTACAAGAGTTTTTAGGGGCTCCAAAGAGACAACCTTTCGTCCACACCTTTTCAAATACTCTACCAGCCCTCCAAAATAGTGAAAACCCATTTTCAATAGAGTTCGTGAGGGATAGGGTTACATATCTTGTTTATGTTTGAAATGAAAAATCAGAAAAATATTTTCTTCCATGTCACACTGCATAGTTGACCTCCAAAACGAGTTAATTGGCCAGAATTCTATAAGGAGTATTTGTTCTTAATTATGTCCCTAAGATTCCCTCCAAATATAGGCTCAATCCAAGTCCGGATGAAGACGATATAGTCCAAAGAGTAATGTGGTGTCCAATTTGGATGGTTCTGTCCAACTCTATCTTCATGGCCCATCTAATCCACTCAAATGCATGATCCAGTTCCCATGTCCTAAATAGAATTTTTATCACATTAATTCAGAAAAACAGTTAAAATATTTTTTGTCAAACTATTTTACATAATAATATTTATGCCCAAAATACTTCAGTGGATTTTAAAACGGTAAAACTGGATTTTTCATCGAATTTGCAAATGAATGATTTAATCCCAAATATTTCATAACTTATCATATTTAGCATAATGTGAGGAAATTATACCATTTATTATCAGTAAGATATTCAAAAAATTGTGTTTTATCAAATACCATGTTCCCTTATCTTCCACACCTAATTCATTTCCTTGTTCCCCTTAGGATATTTCTGGGGTACTTCTTTCCACCCCTTTGGAAAGTGGGGTGCTATAATTAATTAGTTTCATTGGATTTATCAATCAGACCACTAGAATTAAATTCCATATTCTGCTTATTATCCCCATTATTCCCCTGAGATTCATTAATATACATCTTGACTTTTAGGAAACATCAGATAATTTCTTCATATTAATCACTGTCACGGATTTCCAAGGTTTTTTTTTGTAGAATACGCTTTAGCCCACTAAAGAAGTAGTCAACCTTTCATTCGGGGGTAATGAAAACATCGATGGCATATCATATATATCTTGTGAAGTTTCCTTCGTACAACCCAATAGATTCATCATCCTTTTTCATGAGTGCAAGGATATCTATTTCCATCTTATGATAGGGGGTGCATGTAACATATTTATCAGAAAACATTTTCTGAAATTTCTTCCACTCCATTGCTTTGATCACTTCCTTGGTCTTCGTATTATTGATCAATTTCCTCCATTGATTATATTCACCCTATATATGATATAAATATAGAAAACATTCTCTTGTTCAGAACACTGAATAATGGATAATATATTTTCAAGGTAATTGATCCATTTCTCATCATTTAAGGGATAAGATGATTCACTGAAAGTAAGAGGCCTTTGTCACATGAAGATATCGATTTCTAGTTATTCTCTCTTAGTGTGGGTTGAAAATTCCTCATGGTCCATTTTTCTATTCATAACAAGAGTTAACATAGAGAGTATCATGAAAACATTTGTGATTCCCTCTCCAGTCGGGTTGGAAATCTCTTTGGGGCAATCATCACACTGCCCTTTGCATCAGTTGTTAACACAATTCCTCCTATTTTCGGCCATTGGGAAGAATAAAAGGGAAATCGGGGATGAGGATCTTAAAATATTAAACACATAAAAGGGAACCCAATGATAATAAAGGGATAACTTATGAATTACATTTATCTCGTTAACTTATTAGTTTCTAGGCTTCCTTCTATATTATCCATGATCTACTTTCTTTCATTTATTCTTTTGGGAATTTATTTCATTGTTCCATTAATATTGTTTTGTAATGATTTTTTTTGAATTTAACAAAGCATATCCCCTGGGATTTTCAAACTATGCATGTAGTAAGGCCCATTGTTGTCTACTAGGATACTGTATGTCAATCCTATAACATCTTGTCAGAGTTGTTACTCCTATGTACATCTGTTCCAGAATCATGTCTACTTATAGTATCCATATTGGGATGTATTTTATTGATAAAACACCATCTATATACTCACAAAAACTTAGGGATGGTCTCCTATACATATACTTATCCCTAATGGTTTTTTACTTGGTTTTTCTAATCCTAATCCCAAAAATAACTAAACCTATCCTTTGATAACAATTATAAAAACACTTTTCTTTAATTCACATTTAAACATGATTTATTATATAAAGCGTCACTTAATAAAACTCAGAAGAACGAGGGGTCTATTTTATTTTGGGTTTAAGAAAATTTCATAATTACTTAAAACATGAAATACAACATCTTTATTGAAAACATCTTTTACGCGACTAAAACATTCTTTCATACTTAACAATGCATGGGATAACCTGAGAACATACATAAGAAAGTTTTGAGCTATAATTCCTACAGAGGGAATAAACATGTAATAGCATGAAGATAATAATACATGTTAGACAAGTCATATCAGTGAGGAATACGGGAACATGAATAACAATGAATGATATAACATGGTAATCATATCATAGGAAATGTGGCAACAACTTAAAACACTTCATCATAAATATACATTAAAGATAAACTGCCAATATTTCATGGTGAAAAAATGTCCCATTAAGAAACTATGTAAACCCCCATCCCAACATGACGTATCATGATACTAAACATTAACCAATTAATTGGAGCACTGTCAAGGATCACTCTTCATAATCATTTCATTCTCATGCTTAAGTGTTCTGTATAGATCATATAACATGGGTCCATTAAACATCATAATTTATTCCATGATCAAGGAATGTGGAATAAATACATGTATATACCTAATAAATATGTATATGTTCCTGAATGTTAATACCCTTGATATATTAAAGGTTATGTTATTCACTATATGATGATTTTGGACTGGATAGATGTGGTACAATTTCGGCAGCATAATAGCGCCATATAAGAATTAATAAAATGGGTTGATGAGAGTAGAAGGGGTATGTAATCATTTATATGTAAAATGGAAAGTAATGGGGGTATTTAATAACATATAAAAACATAGGTTAAATTAAATGAGAAGACATAAAATAAAATTAATGGTTTATAAAAATCGAAGGTGGAAGATTTCTTACAAAATTTCAGCATAGTAACAGTTGTACATAAGGGTTCATAAGAGGGATAAATAAGAGTGAAAGGGGCTCCCATAATTTAAAAGTCAAATGGAAAGTAAGTGGGGTAGGTAATAATATGCACCAAATTAATAAAACAGAAATAAAAAAGGGAATATCATAAATGAAGTGCCTGATAAAAAAAGGAGAGATACAATCGCTTACGGAATTTCGGCATAGTAATAGCTTAGGTAAGGGTACAAATGAAGGGTATTAAATGATCCCTCATAAAAATAACATTAATTTTATAGTAATTTAATTATTATAAACTAATTTAAATACATACAATTGAAATTAAAAGAACTAATATCAAAGAAGGTGCTTGAATCTAAAGGTGAGAAGAGAAATCTCTTACATTGATGTGTGACACCAATGGCTTGGGAGAAGCTTATTTAGAGATCGAGTCAACTTGGGAAGACTATATAAAGTATATATAAGAGTGTGGATGATCTTCAAGGAGTTTTATTGAAGATAAATGGGATATTTGGTGGGTTTATATTGGAATAGAGGAATATTTCATTATTATTTAGGTTTTGGACGCTACATAATTAAATATTCAAAACCAAAAAGAATCTCATGCCTTTTTCCCAATTTTATACCAAAGGGGAGTGGTGTAAATTATTTTATGAGTCCAAGGGATTAATATAATAAAATATTATCCTTTTTTATGTAGAGGTGAGTCACACGTTCAAAGAAAAGATTATAAAATCTTAAAATACATTATAATTCTTGGAGGATTCAATAAGGATTTATAAAATAAATCTATTGAACATAAAATTGAATTATTTTAAATTAAAAAAATATATTTGGCCGAGTGTACATTTTATAGTATTTATTAAATCATTTTTGTGCTATTATGATGTCATAAAACACACCATATATTTATTCAGTATTTAGGTTTTACCCAAGAAATTGAATGTCTTATAAAATTATGAAAACATCACCATTGGATAATTTGGACATCCTGATTCTAAAAATAATATTCATTTTATATAAATAATTTTCTAAATATGTGAATTTTAACATTTAAATTAAAAACTGACACTTATTTAAAATGATGGGTTTTTTACAACAATAGTTTTGGAACCCTAATAAATATTAAATTTTACATCATAAATATTATATAATTATTTATATTAAAAAATTAATTTAAAAATAATATTTTAGTAAAAAATTATTTGTTTAAAAAATTCATTAATTCATCAAAATTGTTTTACAAAATACTATTTTTTCTTTAAAAATCATTTACAAATTCACAATAATACGAAGAAAATATATTCATTATTCTATAAAAAAATGTACACAATCTTATTGATATGGTCTTGATACATATCCATTTGTTAAATTAGTAAATTCCCTAAGATTAAGGTGCATGATGGGGGGATTTCATAGAGCCATTTTATGGATATCGTTATGGTCATGATCTCAATGAGATTGAACATCACCCATAAATGGTTTCACCCGTGCTTAGTTTATTGGATATCATATTGGGATCGGTATAAGGAAAATACCATAAATGATATCTCCCTTGTATGATCTGATAAATGGGCTTCATAGGGTACGATCCTACTAGGTGAGGCCATCACTTCCTTTGTCTATGCCAAAAGGATTTTTTAAAACTAAATATTTATACTAGTCCTGTGATCATTTTTCAATAGATATATTATAAATGGTAAAGTTTCTTAATAGTTTTTTAAAATACAGTTGGATATACTAAAATAAGTTCATGTGTTTTCCATAACCATGATACATTTAATTAAATAAAAAGAAAGAAAATTTTATTCATAAATGTTCGGGTCGTTACATCCACCATCAAACTGATCATAAACTAGTTAATAAAATATGGTAAATTATATCATCATAGATCAACATCATTTTAGAATAATATTCAACAAATTGTGTTTTCATAGATGAAAATACTCTAATAAATTTATATAATGGTTTTTTGGGAAAAACTATTATTAAACCCATATGAAAAATACTTTCATATAAAAATACCATTTTCTATTACAAAAACCATTTTCAATACCAAATATATCAAAAAGAGGGGAAGAGAATTTTTCAGTTAGGAAAATCTATAAGGTTGAAATAGAAGCTGGAAATAATATCCATGGTGGTGATAATGTTTTTCTCACTGGGTATGTTAAAAATAGAGTATTTGTTTGATTGTTTGTCAGAACTTTATGTATGAAACATGTAAAAAGATTTCTTTTAAAAGAATTGATTGAAATTAATGATAAAAATAAAATTTCCTTTATAATCCTTTTACATCCATATAAATAAAAATATAATGTAATATTAAGAATATTGACCTGGAGAAAAATATATTATTATTAAATATTTAAACATTCACGGTTTCTCATACCACTTTGAAAATTTAAATCATAAGACTCATGAAATAATAAAATTTAAAAATAAATAAATAACATTATAACTAATAAATTAATGACATGATAAGTCAAATGGGATTTATATACACCACATAAAATATGTTGGTTGTATAAAATCAAACTATGACGCAATGAATGGATATTTAAATTATGCTTCCTTTAGAAAAATGTCATTTAACCTCATGTATAATTGTTTTATGATTGATATTAACTTATATAATACCCTTATTAATATTTATTATATCATATATGATCTTATTATATTATTTTATTACCCTATTTTTTATAGTATTTCGTCATTACCCTTGTTTTGGATGTTAACTACTTCTTTTTCCAATGAATTTTTTTTCATGAATGTTTCAGTTATTTTGAATTGGATATAAATCCAACATATACCAAATGATATTAATGTTAAAATTATCCCATTTAATCATTAAATAATTTTTCTATCCATTTTTTAATGTCGGATATGGAAAATGAATCGCATCGCATCATGAAGATTGTAGGTCGTACGTACGCATGAGCGACGATATCATTCCGTTAATAAGTGAACGGATAAGGCTGTGTATGGTATATTAATTTTTATAAAATTAATAAAATATAATACATATCATATATATACATTAATTTCATCATTATACACATCCATGTAAAGTGGTGATTAAAAATAGATTACTCCACGGTGTGGAGACTGTAAGTCTTACGTACGCACTCACGGTGTTCTCATTTTTGTAGGATGGATAAAAGGTGGAATATGGTTATTCCATAATAATAATAACATATCTGAATATATATGATAATATAATTATTACGTTTTCATGGAAACAACTTATTAATATGAAGTATAATGTGAAATGAACTTGGATAAGCTAATAAGAACGATTACCACTTCTATGGTGGACTTCATTAGATCTCTTCTAAAGGGATATAGGGATGATATTTTTGGAAGAAACAAACCTCCATTACAAGGATAATGATGTTAATAAGATAAATGTTTAGAAATTGTTCAATATATAAGGATCAATTTGGTGTTAGGAAGTGAAGGAGGAGGTTCCCTTTTATAATTGTGGTGATCAGTACAATTTGGAAATCTAAAACATAATAAAATATAATCAAGATATTCTAGATCCAATGACATAAAAATGTAATATAAATGAATAGGGGAATAACTTCTCAACCATATATTATCCAAATTGTGATTATTTTACATTTTTAAATTTTTCAATAACTTAATAATATATTCAATCAATAAAATATCTTTATTTTCAAATTTGATACTATTCATTTAATTTGACTTCAAAAACATCAAGATAAAGTGGTAATTAAAATATAAGGATTTAAAAAAACTCTAATATATCCAATAGATACATAAAATTAATTATATAAAATAAATCATCCCAAATATATCAAAATTAATACTTTTAAAAATAATTCGTTTATTTTACTATTAATTAGATAAATGTTTTGTTTGCATGGAAGAAACATTTATTGAAAATATATAATTTATAAAATTCAAAAAAAATTATATATTTAAACTAACTTTATATGGATCATGATAGACATTTATTTTTTTACATCTTTATTTTTTTCAATGTAGACACGTAAAAGTTATTAAATACAATGAGAATGAGATTTTATAACAATCTACTTTTTAAAAAATATGTAATTTATTTTCATGTATAAGTGTCCATTAAACTACTAAAATTTGATATTATGGATATAATGGTAGAATAATATCCATCCGATAATATTTATACAATTTTAGGGCACATTATTACTCTTATTTGTTGGTTTTAACCCTTGTTTAATCCCCTTAACTATTACTGTGACAACTTGTGTTTTTCTTATTTAAGAGTTAATATATTTACTATAAAATGAAAAAATAACTATAAATGTATCATTGATGAAATTTTCAATCATATCACAATCAGTTCATATAATTTTTTATTTTCATGAATTTTATAACATTTAATAAAACAATATTTATTTTAATGTATCATTAATATCAATTTTGTTGTTATTAATTACTTGACTTTTTAAAAAAAATAACAAAAATTATTCATAAAATATATTTTAACACGTCATTAATTTTCCAAAGTTGTCTATAAAATTTGTGTATGATATTAATTATGTCAAATTATATTTATTTTAATATTTTTAATAATATTTATTTGATATGTCAATTTATTCAATGGTTAATACATCATCATTGCGCATGCCTTTATTTTAATTAATTATTACCTAACAATTAAAATCAAATTATAACGATGAATTAAAACATTTTATATTTCTAATGAAGTTTTATAGTTTTATATATCTACTAAATAATTATATATTAAAAATTTAATGCTTAATAAAAACATGAGTATGAAATATTTTACTTTTCATAAAATAAAATACCATAAAAGGCTTAATGTAATCCATCTGACATTAAGATTTCATAAAATTGGACCAATGATTATTTTTGTTGAAACTCTCCCATCCAATAAAATTATGACAACTCTTAGGGTAATTTTTTAATATTTATTAAATTATTTTTACTTTTAATTACTTGATTTACCCTTAATCGTGGTAATTAATATTACTAAATTTACTATTCATATTTTACAAAAAATAGAAGGTAACTATTTACTAAATTTAGAACTTTTGATTCCAAATATGTAATAAATTTTGAGAAAAATAAAACAAAAAATTATCTAAAACTAATTTAAAAATTAATCTCATCAATGGGGTGAGAAGATGAGTAATTAAAGTGAAATTATTAAAAATATTGAAATGTTTTTATATCCAAATTCAATATGAAATTAATTTTAATGACCTTTTCGATTAACTAAAATACTTTTTTCTAATTATACTTTTAAAACAGTCTAAAATGTAACATAAATCTATAAATTATTTAAATGTAAGAGTTTTTTTCAAATTAAATCCAGTATTTTTCATTATTTATCAAAACATGAATATTATAAGAAAAATAAAAAAAATTAAACTATTGTAATTTCTGATATTCCTATTTAAAAATGATTTTTTTGTCAAATATTACATATAAACTAGTCAAAATTTAGTTTTAAATTATGTGTTCATCAAAAGGTCTCAAAAATTCATTTTCAAAAATATATATTTTTAAACATAAAAGTGGATTTATTTTTATATCATGTCTAGAAAACACATAAGAAGAATGTTAAAAATTATATTGATCATATGATATATAAATTTAATAATTTTATTAATAAAATTCATTCCTTCCAATTTGTTAACTAGGTTATAATAATATTTCATTGTTCATTTAATCTAGGTGTTGTGTTCAAGGTATGATTTTGAAGAGATTAAATTTAATAAGATACATACCATAATATATTTGGGTGTTACATGTATGATTTTGGTCTTTGAAATTCAATTTAAATACACCAATCTAGGTTTGAATTAGAAAAACCTTCAATAAATAATGAAATCAAGAAAAAAAGTAAACATTTTTCTTGTGTTTTAAACTATTTATAAATTTTACATAAAAATGATCCCCTCTTGGTTCTGTTATTATTTTTTACTATTATTTGGAAAAAAAATTCATATCATTCATCATCAGGTAAATTGTGGATTATCTATTTAATCATAAAAAATATGAATTGGTAATTTCCTAATAGGTGATTCTAATATGTCTACAACCATCAGAGATGACCTATAAAAACAGGCTAATAAATACAAATTGCCAAAGCATATTTCTCTAAGAAAAATTAAATTAATTTCATTAACTTCTAATCTATATACCAAATCTAATATTTTTGTTTTTGTGCCTACAGAAGATTCAAATTATATTATAAAACTGAAATAAAAAATTAAAGGCCTAAATATAGTTTTATCCAACATTACAATATGAATAAAAATTATAGAAAAGATTCTAGATTTGTAAAAACTATATAAAGAAATGTCTGAAGTGGGATTTTTATCATCACAAAAACCACATTTTCAATCTAGTTACATTTTTCTAAAATGTTAAATATTGTTTTACTTTTTTATAGACTAGAGTACATTTAAAATTTTAATATTCATTAAAGAAGGGTCAATCATTCGAAAAGGATATAACTTAAATTTTTTTGGACCTTACCACTCTTCTATATATAAGAGTTTCGAAAACAGAAGTTTCAAAATATTATTTCCTCATATTTCTATACTAAAAAAGTATTGATATAGAAATATTTAGTCATTTAATATTTTAGTATACAAAATTGAGTATCAATGATAAATAATAAAGTATATAGATTAAATATTCTCTGGAATATTGATAGAAAATTAGTCCAACTTCCAAAACATTAACAAAATGGAAAGTGGAAATCCAAATTTTAGAGAAAATTAACGTAGTCTAATTATGTGTTTAGATGATGTGCTCATCTATACTGAGACATTAATATATAATGGTTTATATATTTTAGGACATAAGAAATACCACATCGACATAAGTCAATTATGTGATCAAGGTTACTCTTTAAACTTTGGGAAGGATAAATATATTTTATCTAGTTCACAAGGAGTTCACATTTTATCTTTTTGCTCGAATTATAATGTAGGTAATATATATCTATAAGACATTACATGCCAATCATTATATTAGTTTAATGAAATATAGTATAAGACTTGGATTTGGCACAAACTACTAGGGTAATGTAATGTTTGAACTTTGACCAAACATTCAAAAAAAGAACATATGGAGGACCTTTTGAAAATTAAGTATAATTATTCTAATGTTTATAACCATTGATAATATATAACGAAATGTAAATTAATATTTTAACCAATAATTGATGGTTTTTAAATTGTAGCTCTACAGTTGGTGTAGTTCATATTGTGTGAACATCAATTTTATATAGTTTTTTCATTAAAGCCATAAATAGTTCCTACTATACAATAAATCATATTTTATTTCATCTAGTTTTAAAGAAAACATATTATGAATTTTAGGATATAATGAAACCAAAAATTGGTTAATATAAATTTTTTGGACGTAAGTATTCATTTTTAATAACAAATATAATCTTACTAAATTTCATCCAAAATATAGTGAATGGTTTTTTTAGGATACTCCACCATGAGCAAGGCTAATTGGATATTCAAAAAATTACTGCATATTATTCAAGAAATGGTGAATGTGAAGTTTGATGAAACTGATCCTTATATAGAATTGACATAAAAATTCCAAGATTATTGAATTTATTTATATATTGTTTTAATATTCCCTCCTTATTTACAAAATAAAGTGTTTGAACCATAAATATCATATGTCATTGATCCAAAAGTTAAAATTCTTCAAGTTAATAGGCATGTACAAGTGTAACATGCATCCTACAATTATAAAAAAAATAACTTATTCAAAGAAAAAATTATTTACATATAATATTTATTTTGGTAAAAATGATAAATTATATCAAATATTATGTTTTATTAGAATTTATTTTAGACACCATAACTTATTTTTATCAATAGATATATCTTTTAATATTGATCATTTAACACAACAAAATATTTTACCAATAGTTAAATCTATTTCTTTATCTTACAAATACAAATATTTATTATTAACACATCAATAAATTGTTAAGGACAACTATTTCCAAAAAATGCTTTGTCTTCAATAAAAATGGTACAATAGACCTTTCAATAAAGTAAATTATCTTATCAAAACCCAATTAATAAAAAGAGAGTGTGGATATATATATATTTATTGTTTTTACAAATGAAGTAAATATCCATTTCCTATAGTATTACTATAAATATATAATTAATTGATTTTAATGTTAAATTTTCTTTAAATATTAATAGTCTTTATATTTTTTAAAGTTATTTATTTAATAAAGCTTTAAAATATTTTTTATAAAAAAAGTAACACTAATATAAACCATAATATGTTCCTCTGCTCTATCATTGTCATCACCCTAGACATATTTTTCATCTTGTTTTTGGCCTCACCTACCATCACCCCACCTCACATCCCACTACTCCACCTCGCATTTGTATCATACTCCGGCGTCACCTCTCATCATCCCACCACACATCCCACTCCCCCCTCTCCTTACATCCCTTTGAACCATGGGTCTTCTATCACAACATACTTGTCCTACATCTTGATATATTCTACCCCACCATCATTGTAAATGTGTCACCTATCAGGAAATACATAGTCTTTGCATCGTACCCACCATCCTCAAGCGAACTTCCCCATTTCATCTTCAACTGTGACCCCATTTAACCATTAACAGCTACTCAATTTTTCTATCGACCACAAACTAAGGATTTTTTGTCACATTTAGTTTTATTTTTACTTGTTTATATGCTCAAATTTTTTTATTATACAAATTATTATCTGGAGTTGATTATAATTATTGATTTAGCCTTATTTTTACATAGTTTTCCTCATCTTTTTATTTAATTTTTAACAATTTAGTTAATTAATTTTTTAACTTTTTTATAAATTTTCTTACTTTTGTATTTTTTCTAACTAGTTATATTAATTTATCAGTTTTTATATGTATTTATTTATTTTCTGTCTTTAAAATAATTAATTTAAATCTTACATTCCTTTTACAGTCATATAATTTATTAATTGGTTGGTTTAGTGTTTTTAATATATTAATAGTAACTAATTTAATTGATTTTTCTAATTATAGTTTTACATTTTGATATTAACAATAATATAATTTATTTTTTAATTACTTCATAATTTTATTTAAGTTAATGAGTTTCAAATTTTATTAAGTGTTTTAATTAAACTTTAGTTTAAATTAAATATATTTTTTCTTTATCTATGTTTATAATGTTCTTTAATAAAATTTTATTTTTGTTGGCCAAGCCCGTGTTGCACCGTTTCTCCATTACGGTGCGGCCATAACCAATGCGTATGTATTCCATTTACGATCCCATATTAAGCATTGGCACCGTTTCAATCTAGGCACTATTCTCAAGCAAAAGTGGCACTGTAAGACTGTCTCTCATTACTGTCTCAGCAACATGTATTCTACAGCTTCCCCATTCACAGTTTAACAATATTGGTGTCCCACTGTATCCCTTCACAGTGCCACTATAACCTCCCCTTATCACCGCCCTTCACTGTCTCATTCTAGTACTATTTCTCTCGCACCTCTCACACCATCTTCATTTCAGGGTATCATCTCAGCCACCGCAAACCGAGCTTCGCCACGACCATCTCAGTCCCAGATCCACAAATCAAAATAATATAAGATTCAGGCTCAAGAATAAAATTGTTAAAAAATTTCACCAGATCTAGAAAAACTGAATCTCATACATACACCGATTTGAAGGTGTTGGGGCGCAGCAGAGGTGCGCGGTACCTCAAACACACAAAACAGGAGCAAACAGAGAAACACACGGATTTTAACGTGGTTCGGCCGTCCAGCCTACATCCACGGAAGAAACACTGCCTCTTCTCTATTCCCTTCTCTCCGGATAATCACGGAGGATTACAACACACTTCCACACGTACACAGCAGAATTCTCCCTTTACAAACAATGGGATTTTCATCCCGTTTTATAGAGGAACCAAGTCCATCCCTCTCCTCCGGTTGTTGGAGGGTAGCTCATCTACCCTTGAACATCCTCCTGTTGCCTGCTGTCAACCTTGACGCCCACCAAAGGAGAGAATCTGCAGCCACCTGAGTAGGTGTTGCCGTCAAAGGAGACTCCCAAAATGGGAGTGACCCCCACAAATCTCCCCCTCATGACCAATTTGGGGTAGAAGCTTGACCTACAGTCTCCTTGCAGGTGTCAAAAACTTCATCAGCAAAATGAACACGCTTCTTCACGCCAGAGGACATGGCACTTCCATCATCTTCAGTAAATCTCGGGCTGACTGCAGTCTCCATCAAATGATACAACCCTTGGGACTCCTTCCCAGTAAACATCGTTGCATCCCCACGTGAGACTTCCAACGCTCCACCTGCTATGGAAATCTTGAACCCTCTCGCATCGAGCCTACTCAATGATATCAAGTTCCGCCTCATCCTCAGAACGAATTTCACATCAGCCAGTTTACGAATTCCTCCATCGGGTGTCTTCAACTTCAACGTCTCGACTCCTCGAACCTCGCATGTTGACCCATCACCAAGTCTCACCGAGTCTCACACCTACTAAAAAGTATCAAATGTACCTCTCATCATACATATGTGTGCTGAGCTCCCCGAATCCAGAACCCATCCGTATTCCTTTGGATTTTGATCCTGCTCGTTCTTCCTCTTTAGAAATCGGCATTCCCGCTTCATGTGCCCATATCTTTTGCAGTAATGACACTGCACTTCTTCCCGTTCAACTCGCTCATCTGAGTATGAGCTTCCCGTTGTCACACAGATTTCATCATCTCCTGATAATCCTGTGATGTTCACATCCTCCTCTTCAACTTTCTTCTTCCCAGCAACGTACCGTTTGCGCTCTCCACAATCACTTTTATAGTGACCCTTCTTCTCGCACCAGAAACACGTGATTTCGCTCGGATCACATCCCCTGGATTTTGGCCGCCATTCTTTACCTCCTGACTGTCGATGTCGGCTCCTCCCACACTGATCATCTCACATCGCCATGATTTGATCACATGAATGCGTCATGGGTCTTCGAAATGCTTCCGAATCTTGAAGCGACGCCATCACATCGTCCAGCTTCAGTGTATCCTTCCCTACGAGCAATGCAGTCACAAGCCCATCAAATGAGCTTGGTAGTGATGACAAAAGAAAAAGTGCTTTGTATTCCTCTTCAACCTTCACATCGAGCCCCAATAACTGTGTCAGGATCTTGTTGAATTCATTGGTATGATCCAACAAATTCGCTCCCTCGTCCATGCGCAATTGGCACAGTTTCTTCTTCAGGAACAACTTGTTGGTGAGCGACTTCGCCATATATCGCTGCTCCAACTTCTTCCAGATCTCCTTCGGTGATGTCTCATCGAGCACCGAATACTTTACCTCATTCGCCAGACATAGCCGAATCGTGCTGACGACCTGCATCTCGAGCTCTTCCCAATCATTGGCACTGGTTGTCTCGGGCTTTTCTCCGATCAACGGTATGATCAGGCCCTGATGCAACAAAATATCCTTCACCGTGCTTTGCCACAAGCCGAAATTGTTTCGACCATCGAACTTCTCGATGTCAAATTTTGGTAGTGCTCCGCCACCAGCCATCGTCGTCGTCGCAAAACGCGATCACCACCGTCGATGTCGCACCTCTTAATCATCACCTGATAGAGTGCGAATTTTCCAAAACTAACCGTACGGATGTGTCCGGAATGGGCGAAATAGTCGGAATCGACTCCTGGATCGCCGAAATCGAACACCAATTGACCGAGATATGGTCAAAACACGTTCAACGGTCCAGATCGCTCGCTGACGTGGCGCTGACGTGGCACGCCGGAATTCCCGCCGGAATATTGCCGGAATTGTTGCCAGCAGCGTGAACAGTACCGGCTTCTCCGGCACGGGGTTACTGTTCACCCGCGGGTTTGACTGAACTTTGACCGGCCATATCTCCTTCGTTTCAACTCCGTTTTTCTCGCCGTTTACGCCGTTGGAATCGTCTCGCCGCCCTCTTTCCGAATCTGCCCTCGGAAAAAAATTTCCGACCACTTTCAATTTTCCGGCCACCGGAAAATTTGGTGTCGTCCCGTCGGTTCACCTCTGTTCGCTCTGACTCGCCTCTGATACCACTTGTTGGGGCGCAGCGGAGGTGCACAGTACCTCAAACACACAAAACAAGAGCAAACGGAGCAACACAAGGATTTTAACATGGTTCGGCCGTCCAGCCTACATCCACTGAAGAAACACTGCCTCTTCTCTATTCCCTTCTCTCCGGATAATCACGGAGGATTACAACACACTTCCACACATACACAGCAGAATTCTCCCCTTACAAACAATGGGATTTTCATCCCGTTTTATAGAGGAACCAAGTCCATCCCTCTCCTCCGGTTGTTGGAGGGTAGCTCATCTACCCTTGAATATCCTCCCGTCGCCTGCTGTCAACCTTGACGCCCACCAAAGGAGAGAATCTGTAGCCGCCTGAGTAGCTGTTTCCGTCAAAGGAGACTCCCAAAATGGGAGTGGCCCTCACAGAAGGAACCCATTGTAGATGTGGAGATTTATCGAGGTTGTATCGCCGGCACCAAGGGGAACCCTTTGCGCCATGTCTAGAATCCAAGGAGTATATGTCATCGCACCGTGGTAAAGGGGTTTCAACCAAGAATATTGTCACCAGATCAAGACCTAAGTCTCCCCGGTCTCGCTTCACAATGCCCGCTGCTGTTGTTAGCCGCTCGAAACAGGAGAATCCACCAGAGGGAAAACCAGGGGTCACCAGCGTTAGAGCCACTGGTCTGAGGGTTGGTTCCTCACGGGATGAAGCTCACTATGACAAATCTGGAGAAGGATAGTGTTTCACCTACGCTGCTAGCTGCTGGAGTGAAGAAGGCCATTGGACCGTGGAGGAGCACCCACGGCTCCCTCGTATGGAGAATGAGACCCCCTCCCCCTTGTTGCGATGAAATATGGGGGGAAAAGAAGATAAAACTTATTTTAAAAAAATTAAAAGTTAACTTTAAACTAAAAATAAATAAATAAAAATAATAATAGAAAATAAATTATAAAACTAATTAATTAATTAAAAAAATTTAAAACTAAAATATTAATTTTATCTATTAAATTAAAATAAACTAATAAATAAATTTATTTATTTTAAAAAATATAATAATTTAACTTTATAAATAATGAAATAATTATAATTATAGTAATATAATTTATAAAATGAAACTTTTTAATTCAATCTAATTAGAAAATATTTAATTAATTATGATGTTTAAAATTATAAACTATTAATTAACAATAATCAACATTTTAATAAGTATTATAACATTAATTAAAAAAATAATTATAATATCTTAATTAACTATCTTTTGTGTTTTAACTTTTTTGTTTTTATTCTTCTTGTGGAGGTTCATTCAGGGTAATTTAACACGCCCATGTTCATTTAACCAACTCGCGGGAAGTTTGTTATGAGGGAAAAGCTAGTGCGATGTGAGATGCACAAAAAAGGCATCTGTGCGGTGCATAGGTGAATGAAATTTAAAGTCAGTGGAAAACAAGGGGTGACATGCAGTAGATGACTGTGGGTTTAAAGGTAGAACAGAAGTAGATTTTTGGAGAACTCTCATTCATCATTCCATGATCACATTAGATGAGAGTGGGGACTCTCATTCCAATTCACTAATCACACCACTTCAGAGTGAAGACTCCCAGGAGTAGAACTGGAGACAAGTCGGAGGTTAAGGATCTCTTAGGTATAGAAACACTTGGGGAGTTCTCCTTTCCCTATGTTCAAGATTTTGTACGCTGTTTTCCTATTTTTTAGTTTTAAAACCAATGTCATCATACGTTAATATTTTCTTAACTTAAGAATTTGATTCTTCTAGATTTTCATTTTAATTTTATCACATGCTTTACATATTTCAGAATCATAAACAATCAGTGAGATTGAATTATTATTCTCTATTTAGTTGTTTCACCTCTCAATTGATTTCAAAATTCACAATTTCAATATCAACTTGTGAGGTTGATTTGGAATGAAACTATGGAAACATCATTATCATTAATTTGGAAATTTATAGTGAGTTTGTTTTCAAACATTGTCTTTTTACGACTTCTTAGCAGTGTGATTAAGTTTTGGTGTGGCGAATTCCAAGACTTAATCCTCTACCTGTTGAATTTCCTAGTGAGGGGGATTCATTGTCATGTGTTGGAGGAGTGGTTCAATAAAATTTTTCAGGATGTTAACTATTTTAACCTATTGATTAGATTTCCCGAGTGGCTTTTGTTGATTTGAGCTCCTATATCTTTGCAGAAAAGTATTAGTTACTATTTTATTTTAGTTATCAGTGCTTTAGTATATGATTAGTGTCTTTGTATATTTGGTTTTCATAATCACTGTCTCTAAAACAATATAAAAAATGTTAAATATCTAAAAAAACTATAAATATGTTTACCTCACTATTGAAAACAGTGAGGTTTTTATTTTTAAAACCTTAGAATAACTAACCTACCTTCCCCTAGGTTTGACCCTTCACTACTTTACTAGTGTATGTTTATAAATAATATTTTGAGGGCCATGAAGACCTCTGGTCACATCAAAATTTGTAACCATTACCGGGGAAGGCATGCACTGAGAGTCTAGAGGTTTAATAAAAAACATAAAAAAAAGAAATTAACTTTAAAAAATCAGAGAACTTCACTGATGACTGTGTGTACTTAGAAATTATGCTGAAATTTGCTTGTGTGTGTAATCTGTTTGACATTAAAATAGTATATTATGAAAACTGGAAACATAGTGAATTATACTATGTATGTTGTGGCTATTATGGGAACACTTCTTTTCAATTTATCAATAACCATCCACAATATATTGAGTATATTGAAAATAATGAGCAAAACATTGAATCTAATAGTGAATTCCTAACTAAACGTGAATTATTTGAAACAAAATTGGATTCTATAGAGGTTTTTTGGAATTCTTGGTTTAATAAAACCAATGAAATTAAACTTAAATATTCTCAAGAGAAAGATAAATAAATAAAAAGACTAAAAAACATGCTCTTAGAGTTACAAATTAGGATTAAAGAACAAGTAGAATATGAAATGAATGAAAATGAAAGTGTTTATAAAATATTTTAAAATCATGTTGAAGTGGATAGTGATTCTGAATTTGGGAAACAACCCATTTATTCCGAAAAATCTAAATCCGATGAACCATACATAGAAATAACCATTTCAATGAATCAAGAGAACAACATTGAATATTCCATTAAGAGATCCAATGAATTTGAGTTGGAAAATTCTGTGAATGAATTGAAATAGATTGAAAAATAAATCCCAATTCTCTTAATTGTTCCTACTTTGAAGAAAAATCACTGTTTTAGACATTTTGAGAATGAAGTCACTCAGGTTGAAATTAAACTGAAAACTGGAAACCTGAATGTAAAAAACACTTTAACCAACTTTTCTGAAATTCTTAACAATGATCATCAACATGAAATTGGGTATAATCTGGATGAGAACATTAAACTGAATTATATATAATCTGAAATTTTGGATCTTTAACTGAACACTTCTCATCCTTGTTCTGAAACTAAAAACCCATTAATTTTTGAAATGTTGTTAAGAAAATAAGTTGAGGAAATGTATTTCGGAGAAAGACTAAATCTTGAGCTTTCACTGCCATTTTCTAATATTCATCACTTTTATGAAAACTTTTGTAGAGAAATTGCAAGAAATGTTGATTTATTTAGGGAATAATTTTTAAATTCGAACAAAATGGAAACTATATTTCTTGAAGCTGAATTGGAAAATCATTTCCCCATTTCTGAATTGCAACACTCAACTGAAATTGTTTTAGAAAGTGAGCTTCTTGAAATTGAACATAAAATGGAGGTTGAGCACACACATGATATAGGAAGAATTGATTTGTTAGAATTATTAGATGATGAGTGTAAGTTAACTGATGAGTAACTTTTGGATGAGATTTACAACATTGTAAAACCTGAATCTGTTTGTGATAAAACTAGTTCTCTTCCCTATCTATCACTTGAATCCTCAAATAAGTTAGGTAATGAATCTTACCTTGAAGTTGATAGTAGTTTATAGGGGTGATTACACTTGATATATAATTTACATGATTTTGTTCATAACATCATTGATCTCCTTCATAAACCTGCTAATCAAAATTTACCCACAAGAACCCTTGAATTTGAATTTGTTGAAGATGAGGTTGAGAAAGATTGCTTTGAGGACAATGCCACACCCTTAGGAACAACTAATTCAATTGTTTCCCTTCATGTGAATTCAAATCATGAAAAATATGAACATAATCTAGAATTGGATAGAACTATGCTTACCACTTTTAAAGGGTGTCTCTTGGTGGTTATTTCAGGCAATGGGAGTTTAGTTTATGTTGTGTTAAGTTTTGATGCCCACTTAATTCATATTTATGTTAAAAATTAGTGGGTCGAGCACATGTGGTGGTTCCTACTGAGGAAGCTCCATCCACCTAGGGACTATGGTTAGTTCAAGGTGATTCTGGCTACGGACTATAAAAAGAAATGCAAGGGAGGAAATCCATGGTTTTTTGTTTTTTTTCAATAAAAAATTGTAATTAAATAAAGTATAACTGAAGATTTTGAATTCAATGCTTTATAGGAGTCAACAAATGCTCTTTATTTTTATTTACTTTTGTACTATTTTTGTTTTTGAATAAAATGCTTATTATTGCTTCCCATTCAATCTATGTCTCTATTTGAATTTTTTTTGGTATTGGTGGATCTTGATTTTTAGGTTGCGACAGTTTTATTCCATTAAAAGAAAAAAATTCTCTCGTGTAAAGGAATCATAGACTCATGGATGTGTCTTAATTTCTGAAGTCATTTTTCTAATCCTTTCACTTTAATTAGAATTTACAAATAATTCTTAGTCTTACTGCTATCAGTGAGTCACTGGCTCACTGATGCACCTCATCTACCGATACACTATTGTCAGTGAATCATTTTTAGTGTTGTCAGTGACTCGCTGATAAACTGCTAAAGGTAAATCCTTGAATGCTGTTTAAAAAATTCTTCTTGTACTGGAAAAAAAATCTGATGCATGTATATCTATATTACTGAATATCTTTTTTTGCATGTTTCTACTTGTTGTGAATCTTTTACTGCTTGATCTGTTTACTTTTCAAAAAACAATTTGCATATTCATTGTTACTGCAAGTCACTATACTGAAAATTCTCAGCACATATCTCTAAGCTAAAAAATAATTCTTCACGATCCTTCATGCTGATAAATTTAATTTCACTGTTCAAAATCATTTCACTATTTGACCTTAGGTATGTGCGGTATATGATATCTAGTTCTTGTATTTTATTGAATCTGCTTGTTTCTTTGGGATGTTTATAATGTTCTTGTATGCTTTACTGGAAATCCATTTCAACCCATTCTGTGAACTTTCTTTCACGCTAGTATATTGTGCACCCACATGTCTACATGCTATTTATTAAACTGTATTGAAAATCTATGTCACTCACGTAAATTTCAATGCATGTATTTAGATTTGAACCTATTGTTCAGTCATTTTTTTGTGGAAAATAATATTTTTATGCATTAATGTGACCCTTAACATACCATAAATCTACTTAATTGAAAATATATTTTTAACTTTATATGTTAAATTGATCTTCTCCATTATGAAATTCAACTTTGGGGATAAGGTTGGGTTTTATGTGTGGGGGAGGGTGTCAATTCTTGACTGAGATAAATTGTGTTTAATGAGAAGGCCATCAATTCCCACTGAAACATCATTTTTTTTGTAAAAAATTGTTAAAATGTTTCAAAATTATTTCATAATTGTTGGCTTTACACTGTACCCAAATGTGTATTTCCTTTGGATGATTCATGATTGGTGGTTTAGATCTATTTTGATTATGAAATTATTGAGGATGGATGATTTTTGAGTGATCCTTGGTTAGTGATTTAATGGAAAATTTGGTTTAGGGTCTCTTTTTTAGAGTGATATGGGTAACCTATTAGTGGAATTATTATCATAACCATTGGAACTAGAAGTTTTATCTTGATTATAGGGAACTAATTTTACATTTAATTATTAAAGTAATCACTTTAGTTACCCAATGTAAATTATTTTTATATAAATCTTTTGAAACTGGTGTAGTATGTGAAATTGGGATCCCAAGGTGATTTTATGAGACCCTAGATGTTGGATGCATTTCTTTTAACTAAAATCCATATGTACACCTTGAATAAGTGCACATGCACAGTGCTTACCACATGGTTACATGGATTGGGAAAAATAAAAATTATGTGTCTTGGGTCAAAAAAGTGTTTATTAAGGTGAGGCGAATGACAAACTCCAAATGAAGAAGGGGTAAACTGGTTTATATTGGAGTCATTCAAGTTTTCAATGTAAGGAAATTCAAAAAAAATTATTTATTTTTGGAACCTAGGTGAAAAGTCAAAGTACAATGTTCCTCTGGTTATGTTTTTAATTCCACTGATATTTTACCTCTTGTCAGTCATGGACATAGAACATGAGCTTTGATTGAAATGAGTCATTATGTAGTATCACATATGAGGCAGGACACCTTCTTTGTTAGATGAGTTTTTATATCTTTTTATCCTTTGAGTATTTGTTCTAGTCCCGAATGGCCCGAAGGACATATTTTTTATTTTATTATAGATAATATCCCTTTTAAGGGTTGAATGGGAACTCGTACGTGACCCGTAGTCCCAAGGCACAAGGCCTGACATGACCCGCAATACATGACCCGAAGGCCTAGAGGCATACCATGCCCATTACATGACCAGTAGGCCCAGCCCACTAGAACTACCCCTCCCCAGCATCTTGCATCATTGATCTCCTTTATCTCCCCACCTTGTATTTTTGATCAGCTAGCATTGCCCCGTACAAAGCTGCACGGTGCCTGGTCCCGATGGAGGCTGCCATACCCTCTCATTCTTCCAATCCGGTTAGCTCTGCATCTGGTGGCTGCTACTCCTGTTTCTCTGATCCTCTTATGGGGCCTATTCTGTGTGAACTGGGCTACTCCATGGTCTACGTGACCTGAAGGCCCTATGGCCCGAAATCCATTGATGACCCGAAGGCCCTGGAGACCCGTTGGCCCAAACCGGTGGCCCGAAGGCCCAAATCGGGTGAATAGTTCCAGCTGCTACAGTACCAAACAGTAACTACTACAGTGACTGCTAAAGTGACTGCTATAGTACTGCTACAGTGCTGATACAGTACTGCTGTAGTACTACTACAATACTACTACAGTTCCCCAGAAATACACCTCCACCCAGTTTTGAACCTAGGCGTCTTGGATGCCAAGCAGGATCCCTTACCACTCGGGTACGGGCTCGTTGACGATTATTTGTTCCAGGAGATTCTTGATTTGAAAATTTCGTTTCAAATGCTTATTGACCTATTTTTGTCCTATGATTCAAATTTCTAGACATTTTACATATGGAACTGAATCATAATTTTTTTTTCTATTTTTCAAAGATAAACAAACATGGTATTTTTTGATGACAAACAATGCTTAAGTGTTGGGGAATTTGATGTGGAATTATTTTTACATTTTTTTGCCACATCTTTTTATTTAATTTTTAATAATTTAATTAATTAATTTTCACTTTTTGATAATTATTCTCAATTTTTTATTTTTATAACTAATTATATTAATTTATCAATTTTATAATTAATTATGTATATTTGGTCTTAAAATAATTAATTTAAATATTAATTTGTTTTTCTAGTTATATAATATATTAATAGGTTGGTTTAGTGTTTTTAATATATTAATAGTAATTAATGTAGTTGATTTTTCTAATTTAGGTTTTATATTTTTAAATTAATAATAATATAATTTAAGATTTAATTGTTTCATAATTTTATTTATGTTAATGAGTTTCTTATTTTTTTAAGTTATTTAATTAAATTTTAGTTTAAATTAATTATATTTTTACTTTATTTATGTTTCTAATCCACTTTAATTAAATTTTATTTTTGCAGGCCAAGTCCATGCGGCACTGTTACTCAATTACGATGCCACCGTAACCCCTGCGTCCATAATCCTTTTACGGTTCCAAATTAATCATTGACACTATTTCCTTCCAGGAATTGTTTATATAGAAATGGTGGCACTATAAGACCCTCTCCCATTACTATATCATCAATAGGTCTGCTACTACTTTCCCATTCACGGTGCCACAACAATGTTGTCCCACTCTATCCCTTCATGGTGCCACAATAACCTCCCCTGGCCACCACTCTTCACTATCTCATTCCAGCATTGTTTCTCTTGTACCACTTGCATCATCTTTGTTTCAAGGTATCATCTCAGCCACCGCAACTGAGCTTCATTGCGACCATATTAGTTCCAGATCCACAAATCAAATCAATTTAAGACTCAAACTCAACTATAAAATTGTTACAACTTTTCACCAGATCTGGAAAACCCAAATCTCATCCATACACAGATCTGAAGGAACCCAATGTAGCTATGCAGATTTATTGAGTTTATACCTCCTACATAAAGGTGGAACCCTTTGTACCAGATCTAAAATACAAGGAGTAGATGTCGTTGTGCCATGGTAAAGGGGATGAAACCAAGACTATTGTCACCGAATCAGGACTGAATTCTCCCCAGTATCACTTTACGATGCCCATTGAAGTTGTCAGCCGCTCAAAACAATATAATCCACTGGAGGGAAAACCAGGGGTCACCCAATTAAGAGCCATAAGTATGAGGGTTGGTTCATCATAGGATGAATCTCCCTATAACAGAACTGGAGAAGTATAGTGTTTCACCTACACTGTTGTCTGCTGGAGTGAAGAAGGCTACCAGACCATGGACGAGCGTACGCGACTCCCTCTTGTGGAGAACCAGATCCCCAAACCCCCATTGCTGCGATGAAATCTAGGAGGAGAATAAGATAAAACATATCTAAAAAATGATTAAAAGTTAACTTTGAACTATAAATAAATAAATAATAATAATAATAGTAGATAAATTGTAAAACTACTTAATTAATTAAAAAATATTTTTATAATTAAATTATTAATTTTAACTATAAAATTAAAATAACCTATTAAATAAATTTATATATTTTAATAAATATAATAATTTAACTTTTTAAATAATTAAATATTTATAATTATAGTAATAAGATTAATAAAATTAAAAAATTATTCAATCTGATTAGAATGTGTTTAATTAATTAAGATGTTAAAAATTATAAACTATTAATTAAAAATAATAAACTTTTTAATAAGTAACAAAAAATTTATTAAACAAAATAATTATAATATATTCATTAACTTTCTTTCATGTTTTTACTATTTTGTTCTATTCTACTTGTGCATGTTCATTCAGGGGACTTAAACATGTCCATGTTCATTTAACTAACTCTAGTAAAGTTAGTTATGAGGGAAACTCTAGTGCGGCGTGAGACGTACAAAAAAATTCACGGGTGCAGTGCACAGGTGAATGACATTTGATGTCAGTGAAAAAAAAGGGTGACATACAGCATATGGCAGTGGGTTTAAAGGCAGAGCAGCAGTAGATTTTGGGGGGACACACATTTGTCATTCCACGATCACAACAGATGAGAGCGAGGAATCTCATTTTAATTCAATGATCACACCATTTTAGAAAGAAGACTCCCAGTAGAAGAACTAGATATGATTTGGAGGCAAAGGAGGCCAAAGGTAGGGTAGTACATGGGGAGTTCTCATTTCTCTATGTTCAAGATTTTTTACGAGATTTTCTTGTGTTTTAGTGTTAAAACCAATATGATCATACGCTAACATTTTCTTTTCTTGGGAATTTGATTATTCTAGATTTTCATTTGAATTTATTCATATACTTTACATATTTTTTAATCACAATCAATCAGCGATAGTGAAATATGATTCTATGTTGAGTTTTTTCACCTCTCAATTAATTTCAAAATTCAGAATTTCAATATCGAATGGTGAGGTTGATTTTGAATCCAACTATCAAAAAATTAATATCATTAATTTGGAAATTTATATTGATTTTATTTCCAAACATTATCTTTTCATACTTCTTAGTAGTGTGATTATATTTTGGTGTGGTGAATTCCAAGACTTAATCCTTTTCCTATTGAATTTCCTAGTGAGGAGGATTCTTCAGCATGTCTTTGAGTAGTGATTTAATAAAAGTTTTAACGAATTCAACTATTTTATCCAGTAGAGTAGATTGACTGAGTGACTTTTGTTGATATGAGCTCCTTTTTCTTTGCATCTATGTATTAGTTACCATTTTCTTTTACTAATCAGTTATTTAGTATATAATTAGTCTCTTTGCATATTTTTTCCCATAATCACTTTCTCTAAAACAATATAAAAATTTTTCAAAGCTAAAAAAGAATATAAAGATGTTTATCTCACAACTGACAACAGTGAGGTTTTTATTTTTAAAACCTTAGAGTAACACACCTACCTTCCCTTGGGTTCGACCCTACACTGCTTTACTTGTGTATGTTTATAAATAATATTTTGAGGGTCGTGACAACCTCTGGCCACATCTATTATTTTTATTAAATATTAATCAAATAAGAGTATCCACAAGGACATTAGTAATATTTTTTGTTTGTTTTTTATAATCCATCAATCATGTTGATTGATAATTTAGCGTGAAATCATTCTCTTTGGGGCCACCACCCCATGAATAAATGCACGTGGTGTTGGGTAGTTTTTCTATGATTGTGTTAATCTTAAATTTCCACATTTATATTATCCTTTCTCGGTGTACTCTATATTTTTACTAAAAACTTTTGAATTCGATATTCTTATTTCAAATATGTTTTAATATTTATAATACTCAAGATGAGTTGATGTAGTATTTTTATAAGGTTGAGTCAATTTAATTATTAGTAAATGTTTTCTTTTAATAAATTTTATATTAAAACTATTCTAGAATGTTAGATAATTTTTTTAAAAAAATTAAAAGTTTAGGTCGATTCTAATTTATTTTTATTTCTGATATTATTTAAAAATTTGTAAACATTGATTTTTTTAACTAATCTAGAAATCTTATGATCGGATGTAATCTATAATCATAAAATATTATAATTGATAGATATCCATTTATTTTTGATATTGTAGATATTAAAATGAACTTCAGACAACACTCATTTTTATGTTTATAGGAAAGAATAATTATAGATTCAGTTATTTAAATAAATATTTTATTTACATCGAAAATACATAGTATACAAGGAATTGATAGTTGTCTATGTAATAAATTATAATTTCTTCCCAATAAATACTCAAGAATTTAATTAGTTTATTTCCATCATATGTTTTGTCATTTCAATTCTCCAATATTTCCTAGTTAAATTTTAGTGAAATGTTCAAGACAATCCAAGAACCCTACTCAGCTGCATTTCAATATACCAGGTTGTTTATAAGCCTATTTCAGATGCATTATATTTTTCATTGAATTTAGTATCATATTATTAATCACTTCATTAGTGATGTTGTGGGTTTTTGTTTTCATAAAAGATCTCTATGAATAAAGAACTATAGTTTTTAAACTCCAAAATCTTGAAAATCCAAGTAGAAACATTCCCATCTCAAAATGGTTCAAAAATATTTATTCATATTCTATAATAAAATATAGAAATAGATCCTAGAATTTTAACTCTTTTAAAAATTACCAAATTTAGGAAATATTTATAAAATTTATTTATATTTTTGAATCTTTTATTTTCAAAAAACTGCAACAATAAACAAGCCTTAAAACCAATTAAGTTTCGTCAGCTACATGGATCAAATGTAACTAATTATGTCCATTAAATTATATATTCTCATTTGAACTATTTATAAAAATATCATCTTGGATTGTTTATTTGGATATATTTTCTTGATATGAAACCATTCAAAAAGAATAAATCAATACAACTTTTCAATAATTCAAATTTTTTTAATGGTCTTATTCACTGTGAAGTAAAAAATGCGTCTTTTCATGACACATGGATGAATACATGTGGGCATGTTTATTTGAGACAATGTTCACATCTTTTTGGATTCACAATAATAAAACCCATGCATAAGGGAATGTATAAGTTAAATTAATAAATTTTGTTCTTAGACATTATTATCACCTACTTCCATTTCATCTTTGAAATTGGTTTAAGAAAAAAATTAAATTTATAAGGAATATCTTAAATAGTATAGCAGTTGTATGTGATCCGAACCAATATCCCAATCTATTATCCTAGTTAAAATCCCCCCCCTTCCATCACTACTTGAGATATAATATGGGCTAAAAAATCTATCCGCTATGGAAAAATCACCTATCCATATTTAGTTTTTTCCTTTTAATAGACTTTTTCATAGAATGATATAGCATAGAACTGGTTTTATTCTTTTTTAATTATTATTTGTATTCTTATCCTAATTTTACATCAAGAGTTCATGATTTTTTAGTGTATTATTAAGGCCCTATTTAATTAATATTGTCAACCGAAGCTAAAAATATAGCAAGACTAATATATAATTTGATTTCATACTATTATACATTATTCCTACCTTTTCATTAATAATTCCATATCAATAATATAGATCAGTTGATCTAGTTCATCAAATAATAGGATAACAAATAGTGCTTAATATACTATCTTACAGATTATTTAGTTATGCTTTTTATGTTTCATCTATGCAGATTTTTATTTTTACAACATATGGAAAACTACATCCATTGCATGGAAAGAACCATATAAAGGTATATTTTTATTTTCCTTATTTTTTACATGATATAAAAATTTAAATGGATAATATTTTTTGCTTTGAATTTTTTTGTTATTAATTTTCTATCTGAATTTCCAGACCACACAATATTTTTTTCTACAACATAAAAGGTCACTGTATGGAGGAATATGTAAAAAAAACTTTTTGAGAATCCTAGAGTTTCAAATGAATATGAAAATTTATACATTTAATATATAATGTGTAATGTTATATTTTTTTATGATCTTATTTTTAAAGAGAATTTTATATTAGATGCATGATAATCCTAGGGTTGTGAATTATAATGAAAGTGTATACATTTATTTTTCCTAAATGAATAATATTTCTAAATAGAATTTAATTTTCATTATTTTAAAAGAGTTCTTATTAAATATTTATTTTTTACACGAACAATTAATATGGACTTTATTATGGTGGACAGATATAGTTACCCAAAAAGTTAGAATCTCTTTATTTTAAATAAAACCTTGTATCCATCCAAATGTTAATTCGATGAATTTCCAAGTATGAAAAATGGTGAAATTACCTAATTAATTTTCTTCATTTTTCAATCATAAGTAGAAATCCTAATTTATTATTATTTCCTTATTACCCTTTTTTGGATGTATATCAACAAAGTGGTATGGTAAGACATATGTCGTTAGTATAGGTCAAATTTTTTGAAGAACATGGATAAAAAGAAATTGGTTTAGCATCTATAAGTGAATTTATTTATATATTTATTCAAGATCAAATGTTGTGATGTAGTTTCATTATGATAAACTAAGAGTTATCGTCCCTCCAGTTATTATCAATGAACCAAAAAAACATGATAATCATCTTTTAAGTAAGGGGCACTAATTCTAACCATAACTATCTAGAAAATGAAACTATAAATTCATTTAAGTGAAAATTATACCATCATTTTATTATAAATTAATACCAATAGTGAATAAGAAAAAATGAGACAAGATTTAATCATTTATTGATATCTCACAAAATTTATCCTTGATTAATAAATTATATACATCAAATATGTATAAATATTATAAAAATAAATCATCAAATTTTTAAGAGTCTTATTAAGAATGAAAAAAAATCTAATCCAGACAAACAGAGAGAAATTTTGGATACTACACATTAATTTAACCATTTTCCTGATAAAATTATTTGAAAAGTCTACTTCTGATAATTTTCTAGAAGAATCTAATAAATAAATATGATGATAAAAATCAGAAAAATGAAATGAAAATTTTAATTTTGAGAAGTTATGTTTTTAGAAAAATGGTTAACACCGTCTCAAAGACATAAATAGTAGATAAATATCAATAGAATGTTTTTTCAAAATATAATGAAATGGAAAATGAGGGTTTTTGTATACTTCCTCCACACAATCCTAACCAAATAATCTTGTATGATACTGTTAATGTATATTTATTCTAATTATTTAAATCGGTGGGGAATTATTTAGTTCTGTAATCAAAATGTAAGAAGAAAATAATTCAATAAAGTTTAGTTATTTTGGAAATAAACAATCACATCCGTATCATATAATAAAAAATTATTCCTTCATGTCCATCAAATATATCATAGCTGAAATAAAAAATCTTGATCAATAGATATAGATATATGTAGAATTATTTTAATTTAACTGATATTTCTTTGAAACATAAAAATTATAAAGAGGCGATATTGGAAACAAGTTAAATCCATGGTAAAAAATGGCTATAGACTAAACAATCGTGGATATAAGTAATATCTGTGAACTATAGAGATAGAGATCCTATTTAAATGGTAATAGATTCAAGGAAATAGGATCCAATGAGGCCCATGTAAATAGATATATATCCTTGCGCCTTCCCCATGTATACACTTTCGATCTATCATCCCTTGTAGACACATGCATGCCCATAAAAAGAGATATGGTATCACAGTATGTAGTTAAAAAAATAAGATTTCGATTTTTTAGAAAGTATATAAAAAAATTATGTGATTGTTTATGTTTTTATTTATTTTATTGGGGTATAATTGTTTAAATTTATTATTTTTATAGCTAGTTATGTTCAATTCCATTCATGTACTATTAAGTGTATTAGATTTGATTTGGATCATTTTTTGTTCATGTTAGTTAAAGTCCAATCTAGTATACTAGATTATGATCATTTATTTTATGTTTTTCTTCACATATAAATTGTTTAATTATGGTCAATTAAATATGGTTGGTAATAAAAACAATGTTTTGCTGGGTTTCAAAAAACATTTCCAATAATTTTAGTTCTATATGTTCATTTTTTTTCTTAGTTCCAATATGGTTAGTTATATATATTTTTATTGAGAAAATTAAGGTGAATATCCTCCATAAGACACATATAATAATAAATAATTGATGTGATGTTAATTAGATAACTTTGTATGAAATTTCGGGATATTATATTCTATAGGTAAAAATCAAATCACAATAATATTTATTGAACCATAATGTTAAATTTAATACCACAGAGAGTAACCATTTGTTATCCATAGTATCTTACCTCGAGGTGGATGAATGATTGTTCCCTGATTTATGGTTGTCTAAACATTAAATACAATATTAGACTAAAAACATGGAATTTAGGAAAATTATCATGCTCAATTATTTTAGTTAAGTCCAATATGATTTGTTCAAATACCATTAGTTTTATTCAGTTATTTTATTTTTTGTTTTAGGTTCATTTATTCAAATGGGTACATTAATTTAATTTTTTTTTCTGTTAGGTTAATTCATTTGGTTTGGGTTAGTGATGGATAATTTATTTTAGGTTACTTTATATTAGGTCCGTACTATTAGGTGTTACTCATTTCATTTTAGAAAAATTTTATTTCAGTTTAGGAATAGTTCTTTATGTTTTTTAGTTTTTTTTCCAGTTTTTATGGGTTTGAACTGAATATTGTAAAACCAAACCTAATCATCCAAAATTGAACTGATATAAACATAATAAAATTGAAAAACCATATAATAAGTGCTGGAAATAATTTTAAAATTTAGGAATTCTAGGGATAAATTGGTTACATAATCCAAACAATTATTCTACATAGGTTTTAGTAATGAATATTTTTTGTGTCACTTTTGGGGTAATGGAAAAAAGAATATCAATATTATTAGAAAATTTATATTTCATGGATTTTTTTATGTATATACAACTTTTCGAATTTTAAAGTGGATGAAATGGTACACTTTATTAAGGACATTCCATGCATAAAGGGATGTTATATGATTATATAGTTCATCTAGATAACCTTAAAAACTGAAGAGATTAAATAGGGCATGAAAATTAGTAATATAGAAACCTATCATTATTCTCTTAGAGGCCATAATTAAAAATATATAATCATTATGATATTTATTAACTAATATATCCATTTATTGGTATTATTTAAAAAATCATTGTACATGTTTGATTTGGTTTTATATCACCTATTTTTAGTAGTGAAAATTTGATAAACTATGGATAATTGGAATTGTCTTGGAAATGTGAGTTTAATGAGGCTGGTGATCATGATATAAGAAGAAGACATATATTGAAATTTTAAAGGATCTTGTGGATGGTAGGATTAATATTATACCTTTATTTCATCTCAATGTGGGTACAAAATATGATATCATTTATAAGTAAATCGTGTTCTCAATTATAGAATAAAATAGAAAAAATGGGTGAATGAGAATAGAGAGGTTAGTGAATCCTTTTTGGTTCATATTAATTACATTAATTCCACTTATACTTTTTCGAGGATGAAGTGAATATGGAAAATAAAATGAAGATAATATAAATAAGACATGATTTAATACTTATGGTAACAAATTAATGAATTAGGAGAGAAAAGAATAAAAATAATATTAAAAGTTAATGAATAAATTGAATTAATGAATGAGTTCGAAGAAAAAATGGAATAAAATATATAAAATAAAACGAAATTTGAATAATCTCATAGAAAAGTAATCGAAAAAATGTGTTGTTTTAGATCATTATATTGAAATTCAATGTTAAATTAATTATGATTGCACATTATCTGGGTGAGAAGAGTGTCTGAGAGTGTGAATGTATTTCATAGTACTTTTATTTCTTTTTATGTTACTTCTCCAATAAACAAAAAATTATATAATTACATTAATACAAATAAAATTAGTAATTTGTATGTTAAAACTAATTTTCAAACAATTAAATTGTTATATATAAATATTTAATTAAAGCTTAAAACTCTAAACTCTTCTAAAACCTGATCATATCATTGAACTCTGATAGTGAGAAATTAGGAATGATCTGTATTACTTCAAGATCCATACAAACTCATAATTTCTAACCAGCATACAATTCAAAATTGTATGCTCATTGAATTTTTCCAAACCCCATTAAACTCACCACCGAAGCATCTTGTAAATTAGGAAAATTATACCAAATATGTGTTGTAAAAAAATATATTAAAAAATGATATCAATTAATTTATATAATTTTTAAAAAAAATTACTTTCCCAAATATCTTACCATGCATTATTCTTTATTTCGTCCCCCACTTCCATCAAACTTATTGGTTGAACCGGTATAAATTTTTTCTTATTTTTCATGTGTAGTCATAAAACTCTTACATACCATATCATTTTTTACAATGATAATACCATCCTCGTTGTATTTAACTATAATCAGTGTATGTTGATTATAGACCTATCAATTTTTTTTGTGACCTCATCATCTGGTAGAGGATACAACTAATCATAAAAAATAGACAATAACTAAAGGAAAATAATATATATAAATTTATCATTAATCACTTTCAATAATGTTTAAACACTTAATAGTGGATAGGGGATCTATTTTTTCCTAGATTGTTGCATATAGATAAATAGGTAGAGGATTATCCCATACCATTGGGGTGGGTTATATATATCAATATTACTTTGTAATGTTGATGATGAATGATGGAGGAAAAAACTTATGGACTTGTCATTATAGATGATGGTGGATATGGATATGGTGGTGAGATATATAGAGGAGTAGTTCCATATATAGTGGGTGGAGTGAATGGGTAATTATGAGGGATTTGAGTCTAATAATTATAATCCTATTAAGGTAAAGGCAAAACGGGATATGGAAAAGGCGGGTATGGAAAATAAAGAGATGACATAATTGGTGGATGGACTCATGGTGAAAAAAATCATCATGGTGGGAGGGTGACCTAGATGAACTACTAATGAATGAAGCATCATAGTGGGAGGCCAAACCATATAATCAATAATAATGATACCCTCTATAGTACTCTCTAGAAATGTATTATACTCTATTTGTATCCTCGGTGAAGTGGTCTAACATTATATGAATGATTAAATGAATTGAAATAAAAAAATAAGAAAAATATTTTAGTACATAACATACCAATATAAAATATACTCATAGTAGTGATCATGTGATACATGCCTAAATATTTAATCATTTGTTCATTTATTTATATTTTTCTTCATATCACTTCTTTGTAATCATGAATAAGGACATGAAAATTTAAAATTAAATTCTATGATAAATAGAAATAATGTCATTTTTAAATAAAATCGTTAATTGACATAAAAAATTAAATATATATATATATATATATTTAATGGATGTATTTATAAAAATAAAAATAATAATATCATTATAATTTGATACCATGTATAGAAGATAAAAAACATACAATATCATAGCAATATGATGTAAAAAAATAAAACAATTATAAAATTTAACTTTAAAATATATTATTTATTATTCAAAAATGACTAATATACACAACAATATCAATTATAATCATGTTAACTTTCAAATATTAAAAAATTTAATTTTGGATCTTGAAGAAAAAAGATAAAAGAACAAGTTGATCGTGATAAATTCGAAGAAAAAATAGAAATAAAAATAGTGTGCCGCATTTATGAGTACGACAATTGAATAAAAAAATTCTCATGTGTTAAAATATATCGTAATACATGGTAATGTAGATGAAGGCGGGTGTGTAGTAGAGAGTAAAATACAAGTATAAGAGATATAACGAGTGATGGTTTTTTTAATAGGGGATTGACATGCATAAAGGACTTATAGGTATCCATTGATTCCATTACAAGAAAATTCCCAAATTTCCTAAATTGATTCATTAGTCAATTTGAACGTACATTAATGAAATTAATATATATTTTGAAAATTTTTTATATTAATTAAATATTTTAAAAATTAGTTTTCTTAATAATACTATACATCCTTTATCCATAGAATGAAAAATCCACTTGAGTTGACAAAATAACTCTTAAACATAATGCATCAAAAATTGTAAAAAGAAACCAAAATCTAAAAAAACAAAAATAATATTCATAAGGAATAAAATATTAAAAAAACATATGAAATATATCTTATTATTATTTTATAAAATATATAATACAATAGAGATAATATGTGAATGAAGGAATAAGACTGAGTGCAAGAAGTATGAGGAGAGGGGTTCGTATAAGGTGTAGGGTTCACCTATTACAATTTCTCATAGTCGTTCTTGAAGAAGATTTAGGGGTCGATATCAACACTATCCTATAGTCACAATTGTGAAAGATATAGGTTTCAGGTGAATTACTCACATGTGGTCACCCTTATGGACGGTTTAGAGTTTGGGAGCAGCACTTGCACATATTTATGATGATAGTTGAATGGAGTTTTATTGATCAAATAAATTGTTATGGAATCCCCAAATAGAGGAAACTAAAGTGGTCTTATGTTAGGGGTTGAGGATGATTCACTAAGTAGGGATCTATAGAAGGGTTGTGTGAGGGGTGCATCGGGTGTACATGAAAGAAGAACTTACATAGGGTTTTTATCTTATTTCCCCATGTAATAAAGTACATTGAAATAATATATATATGGTCTCAGTTTAATAGATTATTTTGGCTACATGACTAACTATAGCCATAGAAAATTTGGACTGTGAATATAGGTCTGTGACTATAGGTATTTTTTGGTATTGAGAATGATAGAGTTTATCGAAAATCATGAAATTATATTTAGTAAATTAAAGAAAATTAATAAATACACTGAGAAGAAGTGTGGAGATATTGAGAAGAAAAATAAAATCATTCAATTAAATAATAAACCATTGTTGAAATAGATTTTGGACATCTAGGAAAAACATAACTCTATCATTTCTGAATTTATTTTGTTCCATTTGGAATACATTAAAACATTTTTGGGTATACCTTTATTTTATCATCCTATTATTTTTATTATATTTAAATTGTGATTTTATTTCTGATAACCATAAAGGGGGAGAAATTTTATCATGATAAGTATTTCTATGACTAAATAAAGGTAAAATATGGGGCGATAATATTTTCAAGGTTGATTTTTATTTTTAAATTCTATAAAAAAAATTTATGAAACATTGAAAAGTAAGTTTATTATTTTTTTACTTTAATTATTTAAATTATTTATTACCATTTATTTTTATTATCAAATAAGGGGGTATTATTGAATCATTTTTTGCATAAAATCTTTTGAATCATTTTTTCTCAATATATTTTTACAATTTTTCGGTAATATGTTTTGTAAAATACAATGTAAATAAACAGATGCTCTAAATTATTTTGACTCTAAAATATACTTCTTTAAAACCATAATTATACCCTAAAGAATTTATATTACTCTTAAAAGGGATGGAGAAATATTAAATAAAAAAACCGAAACTAAAATCTAATGTCCATCCAATATGTTCTCAAGTTACAATAACCATTCCAAATAATTTTATAGAGCTATTATAAGAGAATTTAAATCTAATATTTACGAATAATGTAACACCCTAGTAATTTGTTTTATAATTTTAAATGAATTAAGTTATGAAAACTAAAAATTTAACATTAAGTGTTTTAATTAATAGTAATACTTATAAATAATTATAATTTATTGCTTCCAAATTAATTAATTAATGTTATAGAAAACAAATACAATTTTACACTATTATTTTTTGTAAAAGTGTATTTTAATATGAATATATATATTTTATCAATAGATTATTTAATTAAATATTTTAAAGAATCCTATATATATTTATTGTTATTATTATTTTGATAAATACTAAATTATGTTATGAATATATTCACTATTAATATGGCACCCCATTATTTTATGGTATATTTCTTGTTAAATAATTTCAATTCATCAGATAGTTTATTTTGCATTAAACACTGAGTCTCTGTAAAACAAATACATCGTTATAGGATATAGTTAAAACCTATACATTAAACATAATTTTACCACTTTTGTGTTTTGAATTTCTAAAAACAGACACGCACGGTTGTGCTTAGTAAGTTATTTAGAGTCTGGTATGATCAACTTAATTTTTGGTGAATAGTAAATTGACCCTTATGAATAGTAATTTACCTTTAGGAATAGTAAATTTACCCTTATGAATAGTAATTTACACTTATGAATAGTAACCTCACCCATGAAAGTATAAATAATTTTTTTTCACCTTATAAATAAAAGTGAATATTTTAAAAAATTAATAATTAAGTGTTTGTATTTTTATGAGTAATAAATATTTAATTATGGTTTACTAATTAATAAATTAATCTAAAAGATAAGTAATTTTCATAAAATTTATTCTTAAATCAATATTTTTTTTCCTATTATTTTAGGATAATCTACTGAGACTTTAGATAATTTTTTGGGGTGTTATAAAATCATTTTTATTTTTTAAAACATATCTTTCGAGAAAATGGAGATTTCCATTAAAAATTAAATTTCACATATCTAGAAAATTATCATCATAAAATTTAGTTAATTATTTTATTCCAAACATCAAAAAAGGGCTTAATTTTTGGGATTTTTCTGTAATATTGGAATTTTGGTGAATAGTGAAATTTGATAATTTAGGAAATATGATAAATAAATGAATTTATGCATAATTCTGGAGTCATGGATTAAGTAAATGGCCATTAGTTATAACTAGAATTCATATATTAATGTTTTTGTCACAATAAACAATACTATTTCTTGTCTTGAGAAAAATTATAAAATATTTAATAAAATATTGAGAAATCACTCCTCTCCTCCACTATAAAAACCACCCCTCACACCCTCTTATTTTAAATCCTATAAACCTTAAAGCATCCCAATGTTCTTCTAAAAAACTCTTCCCTAGTCCCTCCCCATGTCCAAGAGGCCTTGGTCTTTCCAAAAAACAAAAACCCTTTCCCTTAAGGATGTTCTCAATGATGTTATTACAATAGGTAAATCCTCTTCATTTTTAATTTAATTTAATTCCAATTTATCTTATTTTCATATTATATCATAACTTAATCCTCCCAATTTATCATTATAACTGTAGTATCATATATAGAATTTAATTATATCTTGTTAATTTAATAACCATTATCAAACTACTTACTCACCCAATTTTATTTTATAAACAAAATCATAATTTGGAAGATGCCAATTTACAACCTTCGTGGATGATAAAGTTTCATTTTTAAAATTATTCTTCAAAAATATTCATCAAACCATTTAAATGGTGAGACATATGGTAAAATTTATAATATAACCATTTTTAATTTCTGGAAGTAACATGTTTTAATATTACTAAATGATAAAACAAAATGGGTTCGTTATGACCAATAACCACCATAATAATCTAAATGATTATCACTAAATGACTTATCTTATGATTCATTCTCATACCATATAACCAAATGATAAAATTAACCATTTAAACTAATTTTTTTTCATTAATAATATATAAATTCATTTCTGTATAATTATATTCATTCCATGTGAACTTCTATACTCATACACAAGTATGTCGATCGTGAAAACCAAGGAAACAAATGCTCTCGAGCGATAAAGTTTTATCTTATAACTCATATGATAGTACATAAATGAACTTAATAAAATTATAATAAATCAAATACATGTACAAGAAGGTTATAAATTAATTAATTAATGTATTTAATCTGATTATTCAGGATATTAAGATCATGTGAAGAACACCTTCGGGAAAAAGGTAAGGGGATTCTCATATTACTTTTATTTCCATGAGATTTCCTTTGTTTTCCACTAATTTATTTTTTGTGATGTATGTATACTACCTTTTGATATATAATATCATTATTCTATTTATATTCATGGTATTAAATGATTCTTTTAATGATTATTAACTTTTAGTCATATGATACGATTGATTACAATGTGGTAAGGGACTATGTATCAATTTCCATTTCATTGAGAATAATGTGGTATTATGAACATAATAATTCATATGTGGTGTATCTACAGCCCATTTGAGATCAATTTTTTTAAAATTATATTTTTATTAAATATCCATATTTTTAATCATGTATATGGTTATTTTCTTAGCTGTATACCATTTTACAAATAGTGTTTATTTTGAATGTAGTTTTAACAAAGGTAATATTGACGGGTATGAATCTTCTAATAAATAAAAATATTTATAAGAAATACTATTATTTAATTAAATATATGTATGAAGAATTATTTGGGATTGCAGTGATGGTTGGGGCTTGTTATAGCCCGTCGATGCATCGACAGGTCTCATGAGACAAAACTTTTACTAAAAACCCTTCGTTTTTGTTTACAAATAAGAACGAATCGGTTTATACCCACATACATATACTATCCCAATAGTATAACAGTTCATGTTTTAGATACCTGAAATCAAAATAATAATCATTGTCTTTATTTGTAATTTAATTATCGCATTCCATGAGGTTTTCACTGTAAAAAAATCAATGGATGCATTTTCATTCTCAAATTATTGATGGTGTGTGTGTTTTTATATTATTCACCATGCCATATTGATTATGTCTAATTGATTATGATTCATTTATTATTGTTTCATGATCCCACTATATTTGAACCTTACTAAGAATTTGAGCTCACCCCTTCCATTTTTTTATCTTCCCCAGATTTTAATAAGAGATCATTTATTGGGCTTTTAAGGATGTATTTTATTAGATTTTGTTTATGAATTATATGTTGTTTTCTTCACCCAATATTAAATGGGTTCCATGTATATATATTTTTTATTCAAGAATACTAAAAGGATTAGTCCTTCGAAAATTGATTCCTTGTAATCATTCCAATTTAATAAGTAATGCATCGACTCTGAGATTCTGTGGTCTGGGCATTACAGATGGTATTAGATAAAGGTTAATAGAATCCTTGGAAACATGATTAAGAAAAAGTAGATTATGGAGAAACCACTAAGATATATATTTATGATAAGTATATAAGAACATCCTAGAATTTTGATAAGGTAGATATTTTTTGGGTATTCCTAGAAATACATCCCTGTTGGGATACTACAAGTGGACCTATTTCTAGCATAGATGTACCTAGAAGTAACAACTCTGACAAGGTCTTTCAGGCTTGACTCAGGGTATCATGGTAAATTAAAATGGACCTTATTGTACACCTATTTTGATACTCCAAGGGGATATGCTTAGGATAATTCACATTTTTCATTCATACCATTATGAAGGATTTATGCTTCCAAAGTAACCAAAGTAAATGGTTCTAGGATTTACGATGCATAAATATATGTTATGTGATATACCATGTTTAGAGTTATATAATTTTCATAATTTTAGGAGCTAATCTTGTATTTTTAATTTTTTATAAATGGAGCATAAAAAAGGAATGAGAACTCCACTAATGCACATGATGAAAAAGTAAGAATGATTATATCATTTGCGGTCTTAATCCAAAATTTTGAATGGAAATAGTCTCAAAGGTATCCTCATAATATGAGGAAATAATATTTGAATTTAAAAAATATGTAAATAATTCTATGAGTCCTATGTATTTGAAGGGAAGGAAGAGATGAAAAGGATGGAAGAGAAAAATATGGATGAAGGGAAGAAGAGAATGAAGGATTTCCTAAATGTGATAACTGTGGAAAGAATCACAGAGAAAAATTCTTGAAGGGAATGGGAGTTTGTTATAAGATTGGAGAAAAATGACACCAAGTTTGTGATTGTAAGGATAAGAAAAAGTATTCCAATGTACAATGTTTCAATTGTGACGATATGGGAAACTATTCGAATCAATGTCCCAAGTGTCAAAGAAATCTACCCCAAATGAAACTATCGGATAATGATCATGTTATTATAATTCTATATATGAAGAAGAATAATTAATATGTATATTCATAAATTAGTTCATCTAAATATTTTATTAGTAATGTACTAGTTATTAGAATTATGTAATATATGAAGATTATACTGGAGTACTTTTTCATTCAGTATTAGAGACAATATGTTCAATGGTACCAAGAAAAATATATTTAGTATAATGTTAATTGTTTTTTGAAAACACATGATTGAGGGAAATAAAACTCTTAATATATTCTTTATGTTCAGATAATGATGAAGAAATGATTTATTTGGATATGTATTGACTACCTTAGAATTGATTATTGACTTTTCGATAAGTGGTCTACGATATAATCGATGGAGTTTACAATAATTTTGGATTTAAGGAGTATATCCAATAACTTATATCTTACTAGAGGAATATGAAAGAATGCGTGTGTGTAATAAGGTTGTTTGGTAATTCAAGTTATTACCATATTTCAAGAGGATAAATGACGATGTTATTAACATGTTTGGAATGTGAAAATTTAGAGATGATTCATGTCAGTTAAAGGATAATGATAAGTTCATCATGGAAATTCAGTGACCTTATTTATAAAGTGTTGGATCATTATATTTTGGAAAGTTTAACCATTTATGAATAGTTTATGATGATCATTGTATGAGGTTTTAGAGGTTAGTATATTACTTCACCACATTATGAAATATTTTCTATGAGATTAAGTATACAATGTTCAAGGCACACTCAAAGGATAAGATTGTTTTTATGAAATAGAAACATATATTTATACTCATATAGGGTGTAATAATTCCTCAAATCAAATAAAGGATTTTAAATATAATGTTTTCCGATTATAATAATCTTTTATAATATCAATGTTCTTTTTTCATTACATTATTTTATTGTTTTTCAGTAATAATCTTTTATTTGAACATGGTATCTATCAATTTCCATCAGAAAATCATATTTTGATTTTTCTTCCATATCATAGTTTTTACTTCCAACTAATGACACCCCATTCAAATGAATAGTTTTTTGAGGTGATCACCTCATTTCCATTAACCTCGTTTAAGAGGATATTTTATTAACCCAATTCTCAATGTGGGTTTCCCATAAGGTAGTTTTCAAGTATCAACAATTAACTTTAGAAGTGAAATTTTGAATAGTGAGGATGTAATTATGTTGAGGGGGAAATAATTTAACACCCCAATAATTTGTTTTATAATTTTAAATACATTAATTCATGAAAGATAATAATTTAAAATTAAGTTTTTTAATTAATAATAATACTTATAAATAATTATAATTTATATCTTTCAAATTAATTAGTTAATGTTCTAAAAATTACTATTTTAGACTATTATTTTGTGTAAAATATGTTTTTAATATGAATATTTATATTTTTTCAATAGATTATTTAATTAAATAATTTAAATAATAATATATAAATTTACTCTTATAATTATTTTTATAAATAGTACATTATCTTATGAATATATTCACTCTTAATATGACACCCCACTATTTTAGGATAAATTTCTTCTTAAATAATTTTAATTTATTAGATAGTTTATTATGCATTCCATAATAAGTCTCTACAAAACAAAACTTTTTTATAGGAGATAGTTATAACCTATCAATTAAACCTAATTCTGCCACTTCTGTGTTTTGAATTTTGAAAAACGGAAATACATAATTTCACTCAGTAAGTTATTTAGAGTTTGGTGGGATCGTCTTATTTTTTTCTTAATAGAAACATGACCCTTATGAATTGTAATTTACCTTTAGTAATAGTAACTTCACCCATATGAATAGTTATGCACCCTTATTAATTATAACCACGCCCATTAAAGTATAAATAAAATTTAGGCATGTTATAAATGAAAGTGAATATTTAAAAACTTAATAATTAGGTGTCTGTATTTCTATGAGTAATAAATATTAAATTATAATTTTATAATTAATAAATTAATTTAAAATATAATTAATTTTAATTAAATTTATCCCTAAATTAATATTTTTATGTCCTATGATTTTAGGATAATCTAATGAGACCTTATATAGTTTTTTAGGGTGTTATAAAATTAGTTATAATTTTAAAAACTTATTTTTAGAGAAAATATTGAATTTAATTAAAAATTAAATTTCACATACCTAGAAAATAATTTTCATAAAATGGAGTTCATTTTTGGATTATAAAAATATAATCAAATTTAGGGCAAACTTTTTGGATTTTTCTAAAAAACTTGAATTTTTGGTGAGTGGTTAAATTCGATAATTTACGAAATATGCTAAATAAATTTATTTTTGTATCATGATTGAGTAATGGATGATATAAATTATCATTGGATAAAACTCACATGAAAATATTTATATCTGTTTTCACAATAATCAATGCCATTGTTTTTCTTGAGAAAAATAATCAATTAATGAATAAAATATTGAGAAATCGCTCCTCTCCTCCACTATAAAAACCACCCCTCACTCCCTCTTATCTTCACTCCTCTAAGACATGAATCTTTTCAATGTTCTGACCAAATACTCTTTCCAAGTCCATACCCATTTCTATGGTCCCTTGGTCTTTCCAAAAGACCAAAACCCTTTCCCTTAAGGGGGTTCTCAAGAAGGTTATTTCAAGAGGTAAATCCTCTTCCTTTTTCACTTAATCTCATTTCAATTTGTCTTCTTTTTTTATTCTCTCATGACCTCCTCAGTATAATTGATCATGATAATTATGTTATCATATATATACTATAATTATATCTTGTTAATTTAATAACCATTACCAATCTACTTACTCCCTATCTTTTATTTTATAAATGATTTCATCATCTAGGAGGTACCAATTTACAACATTCATGGACGATGGTGTTTCATTTTTTAAATTCTCATTAAAAGAATTTCATGAAACCATTTTATTGGTTGATACATATTTTAGAATTTATAATATAATACTTTTTGTGTTCTGTAAGTAACATATTTTCATAATACTAAACGATAAAACAAAATGTGTTCTTTATGATCAATAATGTCGTAATAATCTAAATGATTATTACTAAATGAATTATATAATGATTCATCCTCGTACCATGTAACCAAATGTTATAAATAACTATTTCCACTTATATATTTTCAATAATAATTGTTAAATTCAATTCTTTATAATTATAACCATTTCACATGAACTTCTATACTTAGACACAAGTATGTTGATCATGAAAACCAAGGAAACAAATGCTCTCGAGCAATAAATGTGTATCTTATAACACATCCAAAAGGACATAAATGAACTTAATAAATTTATACTAAATAAAATAAATATATATAAGGTTATGAATTAATTAATTAATGGATTAAATCTTATTATTCCAGAAATTATGATCTAGTGAAGAACACATTCAGACATAAGGTAAGGGGATTCTCATCTCACTTTTATTTCCATGAGATTTACATTGTTTTCCCCTGATTTCTTATATGTATTATATTTATAATTCCTTTTACATATACTATAATGATTATATTTATATTCATGGAATTAAATAAATTATTTTATGATTATTGACTTTTGGTCGTAGGATATGATTGATTACAATGTGATATGGGACAGTGTCTCAATTTCCATTTCGTTGAGAATTTCTTGGTATTGTGAACCTAACAATTATTATGTTGTGTATCTAATGGCCATTATATATCACTTTTAATTTGAAATTATATTTCTATTAAATATCCATATTCTTGTATCATATATATGATTATGGTCTTATCCTTATAACATTTTACATACGGTGTTTATTTTGAATATTGTTTTAACAGAGGGAATATTGATGAGTTTGTATCTTATACTCAATACAGAAATTTATAAGGAATATTTTTATTCTATAATTTTATTTATGAAGAGTTATTTAGAATTTGGTGATGGGGGAGTACTTCTATAGCCCCTCGAGGCATCCAAAGGTCTAATGAGACAAAACAGTTTGTGTAAAACCCTTCATGTTTATTTCCAAAGAGGGTCAGACAGGTTTTAACCCATTGTCTCAATCCATCACGATAGTATAATAGTTCATGTTCTAGATACATGACATCCAAATAGTAATAATTATTTAGAATTCAATTATTACATTCAATGAGTTTTTCACTCTGAAAAAATCTAGGGATGAATTTTCATTCTCAGTTTATTTATGGCGTGTGTGTTATTATATTATTCACCATGACATATTGACTATGTCTAATTGATTATGATTAAATTATTATTGTTTCATGCACTCACTATATGTAACCCTTACTGAGAATTTTATCTCACCCCTTTTTTTTCTTTCCCGAATTATGATGAAGAGATCATTTATTGAGTTATCAAAGATGCAGTTAATTATATTTTCTTATGTATTATTTGTTGTTTTCATTTCCCAATGTAAAATGGGTTCCATGTATGTATCAAATTTCATCAATAATACTAAAATGATAATTCCTTTAGTATTTTATTCCTTTTAATCATGCTAATTTAATGAGTAATGCATCACCTCCAAACATCTAGGATCCGGGCGTTATAAATATGTAGTTAAAATTGCCAAATTTTATGATTTTCTATAAGTAGAGGTTAAAGATTATAGTGATCCATGCTTAACATACATATATGTTAAATAATTTTAGATGAATACTCAACACATTAAACAAATCCTGAGGAACATAATATTTTAGTATATTAGGAAACTTGAAACACATTCTAATAATTTAGTGAAAGATGTTTAACATATCCCATAAATATCTTACCCTTCATTACTCTAACTTAAAAACATTCTTCATAACCTGGGTAAAGAAAACATACAAAATGTGTGATATCAGATCTTCATTAAGGGTAAATATAAGAGATATTTAGAAATAACATGAGATAAGGGTAATAAAACATTATAATAACATTTTAAGATCATACTATACATATTAAAGATTATATACATGATTCATGGAATAGATATTGAATGCTCATAAGAAACGAATCATTAGGGTGAAAAAGCATCAAAAATCAATCATGAACCATATGTTCATGTCATATAAGTTTGGAACCATCATAAATATATAAAACCATTTCATGTGTCAAGGTTAACTACAAATACCATCAACCTAATGGATCAGGAGACACCTCTTTACCATAGTAGATCATGACACACCTATTTCCCATTATGGATCAAGATGCACCTATTCCCCATTATGGATCTGGAAACACCAATTTCCCATTGTGGATCAGGACACACCTATTTCCCAATGTTTATCAGGTCCCATTAGTTTCCCATTATGGATAAGGGCGCACTTGTTTCCCATGGAGGATCAATCTCATCAACCTATTTCCCACAATTAACCCTTGACATGTAAATATTTACCCAATGAATTAGAGGGGGATATAAGTCCAATCCATCACATAATGAAATCATACATACATGTTCCATAAAACATTCATCATATCATGAACCATAAAAATATATGCGCTTCAAAAACATCATATAGTAACCCATGAATTTAAATGGGTATCATAAATAGTTCATTATATCATAACCTATGGAAAATATATAGGATTCATAATCATGTTTTCCTATAATAATCAGTGAACAGAAATGGGTTTCATAAGTATTTTATCATGGTATTGCCCATGGAAGAGAAACAAGTTTCATAATAAAACTTGAAATCTTATACAAATGCAATTCAGAAAAATATTGTGAATGTTTTACTTAGGTCATATCCCCAGTAAATCTAAAACTATATCAAAGGATACCATCATTGATGTTGAAGGATTTTTAAAGATAACTTTGGGCATTTAATAAGGAAAACATTCTTTCTTTAAAAATCAATTTTTAAGGCATAAAACATTTTCAAAATAAATTTTTTTGAAAAACACTTTGTAAAATTTTTGAATAAGATTTAAAAATATTTTAAAACATTTATTGAGGGAAATATATTTTCCTCTTTGAAAAACTCTTTTTAAGTCATAAAACATTTGAAAAGTTTTTCATTGAGAATAACCATGAAAATTTATAAATGAATATTTGAAAAACATTTTAAAAACGTTTTAAAACATAAAACATTTTTAAAAATATTTTTCCATGAAATTTATCATAATATAACCCTTTAAAAAATTGAAAACATATTTATAAAACATGATTTTTGGAAAAAACTAATTTCTGACTGAAAGAGAAATGTAGTTATATTTTCTTGAAAAAAAATTATTAAATATATTAAGTACCAAATATTGGAAAAATGGTACCATTACATGAAGATATCATGAGTAAACAGAGAAGAAAAAAATTGATGAGAATTATTAATAGATGTATCATAATATTTCATCAATAGAACCATGATCATAAATAATCCAGATAAACAATGAGATTGTAGCATTTAAATGTAACAAATTTAGTAAAAGATAATCATAATATAAAAATAATAATAACATTAAATAAAGATTAAAATATAATTAAATTAATTATATTCATGATATAACATGTAAATTGGAAGTATATACAGCTTGTATAATAATTTAGATCCACTACACGACATCTGTCTCGAAGAAGGAAAATTGAGAAAAAAATACTTTACTGATATGGTAACTTTATAACCATAAACCCAAACAAGATGGATACTATAATGAATATGAAAATTAAAATAATTATAATTATAATAATTATAAAATACATCCATGTTCAGTATACACACCTCATATAAGAAATAGTTTGTGAACATGGCATTTGTCCCACAAAAAATAAAAGTGAGACGAGAAAACCCTTACCTTATGTCTTTAATTTAATCATACTTATTTAAACCTCTTGTATAAAAAATATAAGTATATTATATGTCTTACAAATAATCATATTAATATATCTAAGACCATATATTATTTTATTATGACTTTATGTTACCCATTTATTTAAAATTTCATGTTAATTTTACGTTTCGAGTAATATCCACACTGTTTTCTATTTATGTTTTGACTTTTTATTCTTAATCCACCTACATAGATAATTATTTTCTTATTTAATGAATTTAAAACATGATATATATCATATATATTCATCATATAAGTATTTATAATAATCTATAAAATATATAATTAAAAAATGGAATACACCATTCTTAGAGAAAGTAGGTTGTACGTATGCATGAAAGTTGTTTTCGTTTTTATGTCATATTGAAATAAAGGAAGTAAATTAAATATTTTTACATATATATCTTATAATTATGGTAGAATAATATGTTTTTTATATCATATAATTCTACTAAACCCATCCATAATAAATTTCATGTAAAGTGTTAATGAATCACATCGCTTTGAGGAGGCGGTAATCCACAAGTCCACAAACGATGTTATCGTGTTCCAAAAAATTTAAATCATGAAGGTGTGTGTTAAATAATAATTAATGAAGAATAAATAAATCCTATATATCATATAAAAATGAAATTCCATCATTATTCTCAACCTTTAATGGTGAAAATGGAAGAACGAACGACATCGATATGCAAGGTCGTAGTCTGCCGCACACACGAACGATGATTGTGTATCACATTTGATGAAAGTGTTTGTGATTATAGGTAAAACGATTAATATAAATACAAATTAGTATATTTAGTATATGGATTTTAATATTTTATAATGGAATAATAATATTTTAGGTGGTGCAAAAATAATTTAAAACAAAGTGCTTGTTGAATGATGTTACCTCTTCATTGGGTAACTCCTCTTGGTTTGCACCAAAGGGATTCCTTGGTTATATTTATTCCCCAAGGGTGGATTATAGGATTAAGTGAGTTAATTGGGAGTTTATTTTATCAGGTTTTGGTTGAGAAAAATGGTTTTAGATGTATGATGAGTGGAGGAGGAGATGAGGCCTTCTATAAGTGGGGAAAAGGACACATTGGGTATTCCTGAAATGATTTGAGTGCTCGGCACTTTTTACTTGTCCATAAAGGGTTAAAGATATACTATTATATATCCTTATAGGTGTAATGGTATAAATATGATAATAAAATTACATTTAGACAAGTACAGGGTTATTTTTACACCTTATATTTTAACTTTAGTCATTGATTAAGCTCGTTTTACCTTAATCAATGTAATTAATTTTAATTACATTCACTAATATTTTTTTTCAAAAATTAATTTAAACTCATTATACATTATAGATCATAAATATTAAAAATATGTAAATCCTTTTTTCAAATTATAATAATAGAAGGGAAAAAATTATTTTAAATTTTATCTCGCATACATGACAAGACAGCAGGTTTTTAAAGTAAAAAGGTCCAAAAGATTGAAATGTTTCTTTATCCAATTTCAAAGTGAAATTTTTTCCAATTAAGAATATTGGATTAATTGATATATAATTTATCTAATTTTAATTTAAAATCAAATTAAAATATAATTAAACTATATAAATAAATATGATGAAAATTCAGTTTTGAATTTAAATTCTATGTTTTTCAATATTCATAAAAAAATGAAACCACTCAAAAAACCACCAAAAATTAACCCAAAGTAAAATTTGATATTATGATTTCCAAAATTATGGTTTTTTCATATAAAAATTAGAAAATTATCAAAAAAATATATTTAAAATGGGTTCTCCATTAAAAGATAATAAATTGCCTTTTAGAGAAATAAACCTTTTTATTCATAAAATAGGATTTATTATTATCTTATACATATAAAATATATTGGATGAGTATCAAAAATATTGACTGAATTTATAATATATAAATTTTATTTAATAAATTCATCAAAAGTCGTTTGTATAATTTATAGAGATAAAATTGTGTTTTTACATAGAAAAATAGTTTTCTTAGAAAAGTAATTTCTTTATTTTCAAATAGTTATTACATTAATTTAAAAATAATTGATAAAAAATAATTTATTATATATTTATATATATGAAAATCATATTTTCATTAATTAGTTAATATTATTCATAACTTTCATTCCAACAGCTAGGAGGTAACTATAATAATATTTAGTAACAAAATTAATAATGTATTATAGTTCGATAAAACTCGGTCTTGCATGAAACACAAGCTATAAAAGGCACTAGGTATTTTGTGTAACACAATCCAAATATAGTTTTTCATGTACCATAATCTAATCTAAGTGTTTCATATAGTGCAAGGTTAACTTGGTGTTTTATATAACTCAATCCAAACATACTTTTTTCTTATAACAAAAGCTACATTTAGTGATAGTGAAATAAAGAATATAAAAAATATTAAATTAATTTGAAATAAAAATATTTCAAATAATATTGAGGTGTTACATTATTACCCCCTTAAAATTAATTTATCCCTATAAATGTTTCTTTGTTATGAAAGGTTTAATACTTATATGTTTCTTTCATATAAACCAACATCATAATAATGTATACTAAAACATCCTTTAAAAATTGGAAAGTTGGAAACATAAAATTTAACCAATGTAACTCATAACTAGGTTTATATATAGGAAAATATAGGTGGAAAGTGAAAACATAGACATTGAAAAAAATTGAAAATATTTATAGATATTGATAAAGGTAACCAGTCACAATAAAGTGGGTGATCAAGAGAAATTTAACAATCACAAAACCATAAACTAAAGAATCATAAAAGAGTTTATTGATATCATAAAAATGATGATTATGAGACAACATTATATTTCAAGATCCTTTTTTCTAAAGTTGAATAGTTTTCATAAGAATAAATAATTTCATGATTTTAGGACAACCTCACCCATTATTGTACCTTCATCAATTTTCACTTCATCTCTTATTCCAAGCAATGAAGGTTAATTTGTCATTATTGTTGCATTATAAGATCATGATATCCATAAATAGAATGATAGGTGATACCATATGTCTTTATTTATCATACAAAAGTGGTTATCACATCTTATCCAATATGCATAAATCTCTATATGGAGAGAAAATACTTTAATCTATAAAACCACATATGTAGTTTAACTTAAACATATCCACAAATGGTTAACCTTATATCCCTTCAAAAAGATGAAAATACAAATATTTAAGAAATAATCTCACTAAATCATCTTATCATTGATCCCCCATATATCCTATGGTATCTCTTGGTTGCACATTCCAAACATGTGAATACCTTTATCATGTATTCTCTTGAAACATGCTAATAACCTGAATTACCATAAAACCTTATTTAAAACATGAATGTCCAATGTTTATTGGACATATTCCATAAATCCAAAAAAAATTAAACTTCATCAATGATAGTATAAACCATATGTTAATAAATCCTTACTTAGATTCAAGGTAATCATTACCATCAAATTTAGTTATTCATATCCAATATATCTTTATCCAAACATCATGATATTAACATAAGGAACATAATAAGGGTTATCTTTCACTTAATCATGTGTTTCCCATGAACATAAAATTTGCCTTAAAATTATTTTATAGTTCATTAGAACCATTAAATATATATTTCTCCAATCCATAATGGAAAACATATAATTCATGATTCCTATAACATAACTCTTTAATTCATATACATATACACTTCAATCAATGAAAATTATTTTGAACCATTAAATAGGATTCATCATATTATTCCATAACACCACATTCATAGAATATGAAATATTAATAATTTCTTAGGTTTCCTCAACTTTAATTTAATCATGCTTTTTATGTATAATGAAAACAATATTGTTAGAACATCACATATCTTTCACATGTCCTATGTGGTCTCTTTATCTTTAGCAGTAGAACCAATACTCCTATAACCTTCCTGATTCACTTCATGATATTTCTAATCAGTAAATTGATTTTTATAATGTCAATACTTTCTACATCTAAAACATTCAATGTTAAACTAGTTCCTTATTATGCCTACTATTGACCATGAATACAAATCATAGTGTGAGTAAAACTTATCTTAGAAGAAAAACAAAAAAATCATGAAAATTTAATTATAGTATGTCTAAATCATGACACCTAATTTTATATCTAATACACCTTAGGCTTATACATAGTTACATATCTAGAAATATCCTTATAAATACCCCTACGAATATCACTAATTTTTTTTGATCCTACTTTCCAAATGTTTATTAAACCTTTTCTTTGATACCAACTATAGTAACCTGTGCTTAATATTCATGGATGTTACATTATTTGAGGTTAATATTAAAAACATTATAAAAATAAATCCATGAGAACTATAATAGTTTAGTGTCTTTAGAATCTTGGAGCACATTATTTCAATTTGGTGAAAGATATTTAGCTTCTCCCATGAAGATCTTTCCCTTTGGTAATCCTACTTATAATCTTTATTCATAACTCGTGGAAAGGAAACATAAGAAATGGGTGATCTTAGATGCTCAGTGAGGGTAAACAAATGAGATATGTAAGAATAACATGATCATAATGGTAAGAGAACATGATAGTAACATTTAAATATCATACCCTACATATTAATGATCATATACATGAGTCATGGAATAAATATTGAATGTTCATAATACATTATTCATAAGAGTGATAAATAATAATAAATCATTCATGAATCATAATCTCATTTTATACAAGGGTGGAACCATCATAAATATGGAAACCCATTTTAGTTGTTAAGGATAACTACCATGAAAATCAACATAGTGGATCTGGACACACTAGTTTCCCATATTGGAATAGGACGCACCTATTTCTCATTGAGGATCAGGATGCACCTTTTTCACATTATAGATGAGGACACACCTTTTTTACATTGTGGACTAGGACACACTTTATTCCCATTGTGAATAAAAACACACATTTTTCTATTGTGGATCAGGACACACATATTTCCCATTGTGGATCAATCTTGTTGACTTGTTTCCCAAAATTAACTCATGAGATATAAATCTTTACTCAATTTATTAAAGGGGGATATAGGTCCCACCCATAACATTATGAAATCATAAATAAATGTTCCATTAAACATTAATCATATCATGACCCATAAAAAGAGATGGGTTTCATAAAAATCATATCACAACCCATGAAATTAAATGGGAATCATAAAAGTTTCATCATATCATAACCTATTGAAAATTGATAGTTTTTATAATCATTTAATCCTAGAATAACCATTTAAAGGAAATATGATTCATAAGCATTTTATCATGGTATAATCTGTGGAAGATAAACAAGTTTCATAAACAAAATGAATTCATAAAAATAAACCATTCATAAATATAATGAGAATGGTTTCCTTAGGTCATCTACCCAGTAAATCATAAGCTATGTCATAGTATGTCATCTTATAAGTAAAAGCATTTTTAAAGGTATCTTGGAGAATTTCTGAAGGAAAATAACCTTCCTTTTAAAATCAATTTTTAATGAATAGAATATTTTTAAAATACATTTATTTGTAAAATAATTTGAAAACATGTAAAATAAACATTAAAAAAATTTAAAATATTTCATCATGAAAATATCATTTCTTGTTTCAACAACTCTTTTTAAACCATAAAACATTTGAAATCCTTATTCTTTGAGAATAATGTTCAAAAAATTTAAGGGAAAGATAGAAACCCATTTTAACCCCGTTGAAAAAATAAAAAATAGATAAAACTTTTCTTTTAAAATTTGCTTCAAATATCACTTAAAATTTAAAAATTGCATTAGAAAACAAATTTTTTGAATATAAAAAATTTCTGATCGAAGAGGAAAATAAATTTATATTTTCTTAAAAATATTATTACTTATATTAAGTACCAAGTATTGAAAAATTGGTACTATTACATGAATATATCATGAATAAACATAGGACAAAAACTAATTATAATTATTGAGAGATGGATCATAATATTTCATCCATCGAAGAATAATAATAATAAATAGTCCTGACAAACGACGAGATTGTTGAAATAAATTGTTACCCCTTTGGTATCATTGAATAATAATACCCATGAAACAATAACATTAAATTAAGCTCAAAATGTCATTAAAATAATGATATTAATGATATAACATGTCAGAGAGTAGTATATATACCTCTCATAATAATACAGGTATATAACATGGCATGTGTCTCAGAGAACGAGAATTGAGACAAAATTGCTTTATCAATTTTGTAATAGTTGAACCATAAATCCTCTTAAATATTGATACTAAAATGGATTTGTAAACACCAATAATTATAATTATAAGAATCATAAAATACATCCATGTTTTTTATACACACCACATATAAGAAATAGGTTGTGAACATGGATTTTGTCCCATGGAAAATAAAAGTGAGAAGAGAAAACCATTACCTTAAGTCTTGAATTTCTTCAAACACAATAAAACCTATTATATAAAAAATATAAATTCATTATTTATCTACCATAGAACTACATTATTATATCTAATAACATATATGAATTTATTATGACATTATATTTCCTATTTATAAACAACTCCATGATACTGTTACGTTTTGAGTAATATTCGCTTTGTTTTTCGTATATGTTTTTACTTTTTATTCATCATTCACATACATAGATCATAATTTAATTAATTACATAATGTAAAACATGATATAAATATCATATATATTAAGTATATAAGTATTTATAATAATCTATAAAATATATAAATATGAAATGGAATACACCATTCATGGAGATGGAAGGTCATACGTATGCATGGACATTGTTTCTATTTTCTTGTCGTATTCAAAGAAATTATTTAAATGACATATATGTATATGTATATATATTATCATTAATGATTCATTTTTATGTCATATATATCATATAATATTATCAAACAGATCCTTTAAACATTCTATGAAATGTTTGAACGAGTTGCATCGATTTGAGGAGGCATCGGTCCACACATCTTCAAATGAAGTTATCATATTCCCAGAAAATTGAATTCAACCTTTAAAGGTGTCAAGGGAATAATTAAAAACATGTGTTTTTACAGCAATAGTCCTCTGCACACACAAATGATGATTGTATATCTCATTTGATGCAAGTGTGTGTGAGTGTAGTTTAAACCCTTAATATAAAAACATCTCATTATATTGAGGATACTGAGGTCATTTTGTAATCATGTAATAATAATATTTTAGGGGTGGAGAAAAAATTAAAAACAATGTTCTTTTTTAAGGATGTTATATCTTCTTTGGGTATCTCCTTTTGGTTTTCAATAAAGGGATTCCTTGGTTGGTTTTATGCCCAAAGGGGGGATTCTAGGATAAAGGTATGGAAGTATGAAATTTATTTGGATAGGATTTGGACCAAACAAAATGGATTGGGAGGTTTATTGAGAGGAGGATTATAGGAGGCATTTTATAAGTTGGGATAAGGACACATTGGGTATTGTTGAAAATATTTGAGTGCTCCCCAAGTTTTACATGTCCCCCAAGAGTTAACAATTGACCATTATTGATCCATAAAAGTTTAATGGTCGAAATATTGAAATGAAATAATTTTTAGACATTTTTAGGGTCACTCTTACACATTATATTCTAATTTTAGTCATTAATTATGATTTTTATTACCTTAATCGCTGTAATTAATTTTAATTAATTTCACTAAAATATTTGGACAAAAAATAAGTAGACCTTATTATAAAATATATATTATTATAATTAAATATATGGAATCCATTTTGAAAAATTCTAATCACATAATTGAAAGAAATTGATTTATAATTAATCCTTCAGATGGGATGAGATGATGGGTTTTTAAAGCGAAATGGTCCAAAAATTTGTACTGTTTTTATATCCAATTTCAATGTGAAATTGGTTCTAATGACCTAAATGTTATTAGTTTCTATATAATTGATCTAATTATACTTTAAAATCAAATTGAAATATAATTTAACTATATAATTAAATTAGATGAAAAATTAGTTTTGAATTAAATTTCAGTGTTTTTCACTATTCATCAGAAATGAAAACTTTTGGAAAAATACCAAAAATTACCCAAATTAAAATTTGATATTACACTGTCAAAAAAGAATTTTATTTTTTCATATAAAATTTATAAAAACTTTTAAAAATTATCTTTAAAATAGGTTCACCATTAAAATTCAGTAAAATTGTTATTTAAAAAAATATAACTTTTTTTCATAAAATTAGATTTATTCTTATCTTTTACATATAAAATATATTGGATGAGTACAAAAAATATTTAATGAATATATAATATATAAATTTTCTTGAAAACATTCATCAATTTTTTTTTTCAATTTATTGATATAATATTTTTTGGTTCATAGAAAAATAGTTTTCTTAGAAAAGTAATTTATTTATTTTTCAAATAGATCTTGCATTAATTTATAACTAATTTGTTACTTAAGGATTAATTTTATATACATTTTTAAATAATATTTTCACAAATTAATTTATCTTATTTTTAACTTAAATTCAAATGGCTAGGTTGTAACTATAATAATATTTTATAAAAATTAACAGTATATTGTAGTTCGGTAATACTCAGCCTTACATATAATGAAAGCTATCAAAGGGACTTTCTATTATGTGTAACATAAGCCAAATGTAGTGTCTCATGTACCGCAAGATAATCTAGGTGTTTCATGTAGCGAAATATTAACTTGTTGTTGTGTATAATACACACTAAAATTATTAATTTTTTTTAAAACTATATTCAGTGTTGTGTGGAATGAAAAATATCAAAAATATTAAATTATTTCAGAAATATGTTTCAAAAAATATTGGGGTGTTACAAGGATTTATCTGGAAAAAAAATATTAAATAAATGATCATAATCTCAATAATTTAGTGTTATATATTCCACTTTTGTTTTTCATTTTTCTATATTATGCCTCTAAATTTGTGAGATTTTATTATAAAGAAATAATACATTTATTATTATACTTGTTTTACACACTACAGAGTTGTACTAATTTAATAATTATTTGGTTATAGAATTGGTATTTTCTATCATGTGCATCGAACAAGTATAACGATAAGTGATTATTGTTTTTATCTTTGATTAAAGAAGTTCATTCTTAGAAACTAATTATATTGCGAGCATGTTATTAATCATTGTGTGGGATTTTATTAAAAGAAGATAGGATATAGGGATAAAATATTGAATATCCTCATAATGTATTTTTATTGGGGTTCTAGATTATTATCTTAATTTATATTCAGTTCTTTAGTATTTTTACCTTCTAAGATATATTTATTTTAAATTAATCAAGAGTGATAATATAGTCAAACTTTCATAATTATTTCAATTGTATTATTATAGTTCTATTTTAAATAGTTCATAGCTATCCTGATTTGTCAATTTGAACTATGATCTTTTAAGAGGGATTTAAATGTTAAGAATTTTTAATTATACCATTCACCCTACTCGTGAATATTCTTTATTGGGGAAACAAAATTTATTTGTATATCAATTATCCACATATTGTAAAATTGACTAAAAATTCATAATTATAATAATATAATAAAATATTATTTGAGTATATATGAATATTCTAAAATTGGAGAACCAAACAATACACAATATTCTTATTTTATAATAATTTTATAGTAATGTATTTTTATCTAGATATAAAAAAATAACTAAGGATATTATCTGACTAAAATAATTATTTGACAGTCCAAAATCATATTTAATTATTATTATCTTTTTTAATTACATTGAATTTACTAATCTTGCAACTATAGTATAATGATTCCTTAGTGGATTTCAACAAATCATAAAAGCTATATGCTTCAAGATAAAAATTCCCATCATTTTCTATTGGCTAAAAAGGTTATCCAATAAACTCATTTACTAAAATTTTAAATTGTGATAGATCATCAATAAAAACCCCAAAATGTTCTTCTAAATTATATTCACCATGTTAATAATAGAAAATATAATTATCTAAAAAACAATAATATAGTTTCTAAACTCCGATGGTACTAAAATATTCATCTTCATATATTATATTTCTTATAAAGAAATTTATTCATTCCTTTATAAATTAATTTCAAATTTGATTATGAAAATTTATGAAATATTTACACCCCTTATATACACATGATTTATACCATAAATATGTAAATGTTTTGATGACATGTCCAACTTTATCTATATCATATACTTTATTTCCCATTTTCAACCGAATTATTATCCATTATTTTCTAATAAAATTAACATAAATAATTTTATAAAAATATTAACTAGAAAAATATTAAAATATATGATTCAGTTATAGATTCTTTTTATATGTATTTATTTTAATTTAAGAAAAAATATATTTAAATAGTTAAATTTAAAAATGAAATTAAATAATATAATTTCAAAATAATTGATCTCAGAAAATAATAATTAATATAACTAGTTTATTTATTATGTATATTAAACTATCAAAAACTCTTATATAAGGAATAATAAATATATATAAATGAAAATAAGTGTGTCATTATTTAATTCTTCATTTGGACTATTGAGGAAATTTTTTTGGAAAAGGAATGGGAAAGGGAGTTTGAAATGGAACAAAAAATAGAACTGAAATCATGTAAAAAATAATTTATGGAATGAATTAAAATTTTTCAATGAAATAGTGATTGAAATATTTAAAATTAAAAAACCATCACTTCCTTATTCCTTATCATTGTTGGATCTATCATAAAATGTAACCTCCCCACAGCCTACCCTTTATTATTCCACCATATCAATGTGTATCTCAATATAAGTAGAATTATTTGGAGTATTACCAGTAGGAGTAGCCACCATATTGTCAAACATGGACTATAATCATTGGAATCATTGCTTGTGTTTTTAGGTATTTGATAAATGATGGTGGATATTGAATTAAATGATGGTGGTCGTGTGGTGACTGTCAGTTTCCAAGAGGTAGTCAGTGATCAAATTTTTGGTGATGATTAATGGGGGTAGTTCCCAATGAATGTGATGTGATGGAGGGAGGGGTAGTCTTGTCCAAAAATATAGTTTTTATCGGAATCCACCCAATTTGGTAGGGAATCCCAATTCCATCATACGATGGAATTTAGGCTTCCTTAGAACCCTCTACCAACATACCAAAAACACAAAAAACATTTAATTATATTTTCCTTTACTCTTCCCTATCCATGTTTCCTTTATACTAAAAAAGGACTAAAATCAATTCAACTATAAATACTTGTGTCTTTGTGGGTGAAAAAATTCATATAGAATTTCAATTTTTGGTCCTAGAGTAGGGGACATTTTATGAATATGGATTTATATCATAATTTGAGTGTTCAATCATCTCATTGAGATGTTTTGTGTATGAATAGGGTCCTAATATATATTTTGAGTATTCATGTAAAATTTGGGAAAGGCTGGTACAACCTTACTATGGAATTCTACTACATGCGATGGACTAAGCTACATTCTAGGGGTGTTGTGATATGGAATGTGTCATGGGATTGTGTTTCTAAATAGAGGAAGAGAATTGCGCTAAATTTGGTGGTTTATACCAAGGAGGGTCCTAAAAGTAATGTTATTCAATTGTTTCGATGATTCAGATAACTCCATTGATCTTGGGGTTGTGCTATGGATGATTCTTTAGAGGCGGGAACATTAGGCTCCTCTAAAGGTTGATTGAACCGTTGAGCTCGGGTTGCATCACATTTAGAGGATGAGGGTGGGCCTTTTCACTATAACTAAATGGGTTGTGTCATAAGAAAACTATATATGAACTACATATCCTATGGACATATGATAAAGGTCCTTTATCTTATTTTTAAATCAAGGATAGGCATGACATTTCAATTTCCTCCCATATTTTTAGGACTAGTACTCACACAAGGAGGTCAATTTCAGCTAAATATCCCCCCTATACTTCCTCCCATGACTCCCCCATTATATGGGGTGTTATTAGTGGTTTTTTATAGATTTAGGGTATTTTTTCAACCATTTTCTTTTATTCTAACTTCCCTTTGTAGCCTCTGATTTTGGTGGAATTTGGATAGGGTTTTAGAAATCATCTTCACTGAAGCATGGCGTAAATCATCCAAAATGATGTGGATTTTTAATTTCATGGATAGAGTATTTACCAAGAGTATAAACACGTGTCATATACCACCCTTTCACTTGACGTATTTGACCCTAGGATTTTTTCCATGGTTTTGTGAAATTTGATGTAATTTAGGATTGATTGGGTGTCGAATATCAGGGATTTTTCACATGAAAGTGTTGGCAGACTTCCATGTACCTTCCAAGTGTGGTTGGTCTTTTTTTAGGTATACTAATATGTATCATTGAATTTTTGGGTGATTATTCTAAGTTTAATTAAGTTAAATAATTAATTATATGTTTATAATTAATTATTTTGGAGGTTATGGATTGAGATAGAAACTCAGGAGTTCATGTGAGCTATTGTTGAGGATGAGTAGTTCCATATGAGTATAATAACTCTATATGAGGTTTTTGGTCTCTAAATATATCCCTTTGGTTTATTAATTTGTTTATTTTCATGTGATATTTGTTCTCGGGACTTATGTATGATAGATATTATATTTAAAATGAAATGTTTGTTAATGCTTGTGGATGAAAATAAGTTTCAAGGTCCACGATGGACCCCTAGATTGTAGTTGAAGTCACAACCATTTATGATCGATGTATTCCTCATAAATATGATTTTTTAGGTACAGGTAACCTCTGTGGGTATAAATTAAATTACATGAATGAACATAGTGTAATTTGGTATGTCTTCCTAGTTCCCATGAATAGGGGAGAGTTATATTCCAATAATGATTGTCCTAGGGATAGGCCGTATAGAACATTGGGATGCCACATAACCTCAACATAGTTGACTGGAGAGTATGGTGAGTGTTCCTCCCACAATGTTATGTGAATATCCCTTATGGTTATACCCTGGATAGGATTATGGAAAGGTTGGGTGTTAGAAGACCCACCTAGGAAAACTATATATGGGAGATGGGATTTAGAATATTAAATTAGATTCTGGATGGTATGGTATTAAATATAATGTTAGTGAGGACATGTTGAAATCATGGAAATGTGGATGTAAGTTATTCCCTATGATTGATCATCATGATTTGAGAGATTCTAATGTGAAAGAGGAGATTATATAGGGTTCCCGACCTATGATATGACCTAGGGGACATTATTGGGTGCCCTAGTTTGATGAAGACCTAAGATAAGGTCAGAATAGGGAGGTGGATATAGCTGATCTAGTGTGGAATCTTAGAACCTAAGGATCAACAGTGATAGCCTAACAAATTTAGGATGTGCACGTGGGAGACTAGCATAAGGGATGTGTGCTGGGTTTGGGTGGGTAGACACCCCTTGTGGTATGATGGGAGGTTCCATAGAGAATGTATCCATGAGTATATATATATATATATATATATATATATATATATATATATATAGTGTGTGTGTGTGTGTGTGATGTGTGAATGAGGTGTTTTACATCGAGGTTCCATTCATCCCCCAGTAATGACACCCAGGTACCTATTCCCAAGTCAGGTTTGTCCCCCTGGGTGTATTTTATATGATGTTGTAAGGAGTATGGGGCCTCTAGGTGCATGTTATATGATGTTTTAGGGATTGTATTTTTTTCTTTAATTCTATAAGAGCTTCTAGGGTGAGTTTTGGACCATGGGTGTATGATATAATAAGGTTTGGGTAGGGGATTTGACACATTGGAGTATGTGATAAGACTATTCTGGGAAGAGATAAGAATCCCTAGATGGATAATATTTTCATCATTTTTATTATAGGACATGGCTCCCCCTAGGTGGTTAGTATATGAGGTTCTAGTGAGTTGTTTCCCTGGGATTTATGTGATGTGAGGTTCTAGGGAGAGTTTTCCCCCTAGGTGTTTGCTATATTAGGTTTTGGGGATATTTTCCCCCTAGATGTTTGTCATATGAGGATTTAGGGAGAGTCTTACCTTGGGTGATATTTTTGTACTAGCCCTAGGGTATGACATGGGCCTCCCCGGCTAACATTCTATTGGTTCTTGGGTAGTACGTGGTTCCCTAAGAGTGGTAAATTTTATGCTTAGAAATACTCAAGCACTTTTTGAAGTGGGTATGGTTAACCGTGGTTGTAACCTTAGAACCCAAGGATCAATGATAATTATTTTATTATTTTTAACACTATTTATTTGTCTAATAATATAACTTATGAATACACTATTTATTTGTTATGTTATGGACACTATCGGTGGTGGACTATGGATTTTTTCTCACACCCTACTTAATTAGCCCAAGAAATATGGTACTTGGGTAAACCTCATGTCCTTAGGTTCATGTAGGGAAGAGACTTAGTATTTCTTATCTGAGATGGAGTGGATCAATGGGTATTTACAAAATAGGATGTGATGAGGATCTGGGATGGTATTAGTGCCCCTTTTTTATTTTGTCTTTTTCTATATATATGATCATCCCAATGGGAAATAATTTGGGATGTATTCTTATATGATTGCATATTGATTTGAAATAACATGATTCTTGTTTATGGAATTTTTTACTCCAATTTTTATTATGAATGTGGTTTATTTATTTATGATATTATTTACACTTATATGAAGGTATACTCTCTCCACAGTAACACAATATACCCTCATTTTTTGTCAGTATCCTTTGGCTTATATAGAGGCATGAATAAGGTCACATGAAACCCATTTACCATACACCATCGAGCAATATGTAATTAGAGGGGAATTTAAAAGGCTGTATCGATGTGTACTTTTCATATATTAGTATTTGGGGGTATTGTAGATAAGGATTAGTGACATGTTAGATATTGTGATGGACCTCAGATTGGTGTATCACAAACAATGTTTTTGTGTGAAGTCCAGGTTACCAAGGTAATTGGATTGTTGTTTTTGGTTTTTTCTATTATAGTTTACTTTTGATGTGTTCCCAATATATTTTTTAATTGTTTATTGAGTTTTGGGGTATTTTAATATATTTTAATGTGGCCTATATACGTGCATCAATCTTGGAAAGTAGGATTTACATGATATTTGTATGCTTGTGCATGATTTATATCATAGATAAAAGAGAGTTTGTCTATTTAATGTGTCAACAAAACTTACATGGTATTTTCCAATATAAATTTTTGGTGGAATACTACATAGTTGGACCATGGTATTTTCTTCTGATGATAGGTTATGTGTGTGTCATCATGGATGTTCTCCAACAACAACTATAAAATCCCTCTATAATAGGGACGTATAGTAACCCCTAGTGGGTCAATATAGGAATATGATTCCTTAGTGATGAACCCCATGTAAGTGATTATATTTTTAATCAGGTTATATAAAGTTAAAACAATTATTTATATAGTGTATTCCCATATAGTGTATTAGTGGAATTTTATTTTACCAAAACATGTGACTATGACTTCAATCGATACGAATCTTCATATGTTGATGTTGTTATGTGTATAGGGATGTGAGACGATCCTCATGGGGGTAGTCTAGTATGTGGATTCCCTACAAGGATGGATGACTAAGTGTGGTTGGTTGAATTGGAACATGATTCTATATGTATATATGACAGAACACTACAGTGGGTGTGTTAACACATGAGTTTCTTGGTGATATTTGAGATAGGACTATAGATGTTTCACTGTGAGTGTTGTCCTATGTGATACATGTTTTATGGTCTATATTGGAGAGCTTAATTCCTTTGATATGTGACATGGAATGTTTGTGAATTGGGTGTTATAAGTTAATAGAGGTTTGTTTTCCTATTATTTACTAGGTGAGTTATGATGTAAGATGCTAGATCAATAGAGGGATCATCCCAATATTTTGAGTTCCATTCGATATATAAAGCATGGGTAGATGATTTGAGATTGATTTCTATTTTTGAAAGGTGTTATCAGACATGGGATAAGGGCATAGGGATGCCTTATATATCATGGATGTAAATATAAGAAATTATTTTAGTTGGAATAATAATAACATGAATGGGTGGAAGGGATAGTTGATTGATCAGGAAAATGATCCTATGTTTGATGAGTTATAGCTCATGGTATTATGAGTAAGGTTGTGTGATCAGTTTGTATGGGAGAATACACGTGCTTGGTTTAGATAAGATCAATATGGATGGAAGGGAAGAACCTTTGGGAGGGTTCTTGGATATTATATCTATATTTTAGGAGGAGATTTTGTGTTGAAATATGTCTTTATAGAAATGCTCAATCCAAGATATAAATTTCATGCATATTTTGTATGATTCTTGTTCAAGTGTGGATCGGTGAGAAGCCATGTATAGGTCAAGGACTAAAGTGATTGATGGAATGATTATGATCATGGTGACATAGAGTGTTAGATGAGAATGAGAGGTTTTTAATCTATAATGTATAGTGATATCATGGATGGAATATGGTATAATGGAATGGTCGATTTGATCTTGTTACTTGAAACAGGTTGACATGATGGGTTAGTGTGACTCTAGAGGAGTGACACACATGTGATATTGGAATCTATTGGGAGTTATCCTTGAGGAGTAGTGTAAGGGAAGCCATATAGTGGGAAGTGTACCACTTTCTATTTTAGATTGTGACCCATGTTATAGATATAATTTTTTCCAGATGTTGATAATGAAATTACTAGTGAGTTGGGAATGGGTGTTTGATTGGTGTTTTGTGTTGGTGCTCGAGTATGAGAGGAATATTCACATATAGTCATTAAAAGTGCTACTGGATGGAGTGTTTTCTAAGGAGATCAATGTTTTGATTTATCTAAGTGATGTTAAGGATACACCCATGTTAGAGAGCATCTTATTGGTCATGGGTGAAAATGTATCTATTGGTAGTGTCATGTTCATGGTGAAACTGATGGGTAGAAGATCATGTTATCAATGGTATATTGGTTTTTAGAAAGATCTGATGAAATTTTTTCCCTTAAAAGTACCATAAATTTGAATTATATATTTTATTAGATATATTCTAGATGTTTTCATCATTCTTGGGATAGATTTGGGTGTGATCTGATATTGATTCGTATTAGAGGTACTCGGGTGATCATGAAGAGATCATGATAGTGGATTTAGTTGATCGAGTATCAAATCATGTAATTATGACGATTTTAGTGTTTTAACATTGGTGCAGCTCTTTAGAAGACCACATGATGTCTCTATAAATTAAAACAACGTGATCAGGTATTTTGATGACATGTTTGTGGCTGAGTTTGAGCATTTTCAGTAAATTCATCCAAAGGATGACCGACCTATGTTATTATATAAAATTTAGTGAAATGAGGTGTAAACCTCACTAATCATGTCATTTTACCACTGGAAGATGAATTTTAGTAGGGTTTTCTTATGGTGGGGAGCACCATGGCCTAGAATTATCTTTTATGAGTAGAGTCTTATAATGGAATGTACCATAAGCCTAAGGATGAATTGGTTGATGAAACATGGGTGTCTCATGATAAATGAGTGTAGTTGAGCATTATATTGGTATTGGTGATAACGATAAGTGGTTTTCTTATTTCTTGATTAATAATATTCCTTAGTATTTTTATTTTCATAGAAGAAGCTCCTTCTGTATTCGAGGATAGGAAAAAGTGAGTTATTTGTGAACTAATGATCGAAGTGGCACAAAATTGATGCTTGGAGGGGCAATAAGACTTCTCAAGTATGAGAAGTGTCATAATGAGGATATTTTAGAGACTCTCATATTTATAGGTTGGGAGATTAAAATATAATTTGAATTGTTTTTCCTAGAGCAGGGGAATTTTCATAATTGGGATTCAGATCAATATTTAAAGGTTTTTAATATCATAATGAGTTATTTTTTATATGTTTAGGTGCGTAGAATAGTTTTTAGGTTCCCATGTGAATATCATGGAAAGGTCACGATCACTCTACTATGGAATTATACTATAGGATATAGAACACACCACATCTTGAGGTCATTACAACATAGTGGATGTCGATGGAGTTTGTTTTTGAAGGGAGGAAGAGCATTGTTCCACAATAGGGGAAACACAATAAAGGATTCTTAGAAGGTGGGGGCCTGTGCACTGATGTAAGGGAGTTATATATTAGGTCATGGTATTAAATTTTGTATGTTCCTAGATTAAAATAACCATTATGCTTATTTATATTTCAGTTTTTCTATGAATCTATGGTTGTGTTGTAGCACGAGGATGAGGGTGTGTCTTTTTGCTACAAACTACTGGTTTGTGTTGTAAGGGAACCCCAAGTGATGGTATTTTAATTGTAAAACATATGGAAATGTTTCAAAGTTTGTTATTATCTTTTTTTAAATCAAGGGTATAATAATCATTTCAAGTTCACCCCCCCCCCCCATTTTTGTGGTCGAGAAGTCATGTGGGGAGGCCCATTTTGGCTGCCTCTCCCCCTCTCCATCATCTCTTGATTCCTCCAATTTATGGGGTGTCTATAGTTCTATTTTTTATATATATTTTATGTATTTGTTCCCTTTAATTATCTTTAATTATATATTCACTTCATATCCTCTCATTTTGGTATGATTGGGGTAGGGTATCCATGATGATTTCCATAAAACTATAGTGGAAATCTTATTGAGCGATGGTTCCTCTACATAGCTTGGATAAAGGATGTACTATGAGGATGAAATAATGTTCTATCTTTCTATTTCATTATAGGTACATCACCCTATGAATTGTTTTATGGTTTGATGAAATTTGATGGAATTAGTGATTTCCTAAGAGAACAATTTTAGGGATTTTTTTTGTGATGGATTTGGGGGTACACCCTAGATTGGTTGGTCATGGTTTCCATATAAAAATATGGCTTTGTGATTTTTTGTGTGATTTTTCCTATTGTATTAAAATTTAATAAATAATTATAAATGGAAATATTTATTTTTTTGGATATTATAATATGATATGGGGTCTTGGGAGTTATTGTAGTCTTGATGGAGGATGAGCGAAACTATTCAAGGATGATAAATCAATATGTGCTAAGTGGCCCTTAAATATCTCCCTATAGTATATGATTTTTTCTGTTCATGTGATTATTGGTCTCTCAACCAATATGTGGTTGTTATTATATGTTTTTTAATTCCTATGGATAGAATATAATTTTCCATGGCTACGATGAACCCCTAAAAACTAGTTGGATCCACATTCATCGATGGACAATGGGTTGATCATAAATGTGATATTTAAGTTGAATAGACCCTGGGGTGTATAAATGAATTTATATTAAAGAATAAAGTAGAATTTGGTTGGTTACTTTGGATCCCTTGAGTAAGTTATAGTGATGGACCATGAATTATTAGCTTAGGGATAGGCCATATAGAACATTGGGATACATCAGAGCCTTGGACTAGTTGACTAAAGAGCATGGTGAGTGTTCCTCCCTAACTGGTATGTGAATGTCCCAAGTGATTATTCCCTATGTATGATTATTGAAAGTTTGGGTGTGAGATGATCAGCCAAGGATGATTGGGAAGGGAGCTGGGATTTATGTTATCTATTTAGAATGATGACGGTATTGTATTTCTTATGAGGTTAGTGAGTCCCTTGTATAATCATGGTGATGTTGAGGAATATTATACCCTTCGAGTGAATAGATCGATCCGAGAGATAACAATGTGAGAAAGAATCCTATGTGGGGTTTTGGCCTATGATATGACCCGGGGGACCTAGGTGAGTGCCCCAGTTTTATAATGACCCTAGAGAGGGGAATTTCAGGGAGAAAGGTATGGTTGATCTTGGGTGAAACCATAGAACCCAAGGATCAATAGTTATAGAATAATGAGCCTACGTTATGTCCCTGAGTGGACAAACTTGTGGATGTGTACTGGGTTCAGATGAGTAGCCAACATGTGTGGTATTATGGTAGGTTATATGGAGGATTCACCCCCCCAAGTCTATATAATTTGTGTGTATGTGTGTGAATGAGGGTTTGAGAATCGGGTTGGGAAGTAGCCCCAAGTAATTATTTCTAAGTACCTATTCCAAGGTAGTGTACACCCCCTTGGTGTACTCTATTTGAGGATATAGGGAGTATGGTTCCACCAAGACTACGTTATATAAGATTTTGGGGAGAGTTTTCCCCCAGTTGTATGTTATAAAAAGTTTTGGGGAGTGTTGTTTCCCCAAGGTGTATGATATATAGTGGATCTAGGTGTATGTGATGAGACTTTTCTAGGTATGGGATATGACCCTCCCCCATGTGGATAATATTTTCATGGTGTTATGGTGGCACATGGATCCCCCTGGGTGGTTACTATATGAGGTTCCAAGGAGAATGGTTCCACCAAATGTATGTGATATGATGTTCTAGGGATATTTTCCTCCCACATGTACATTGTATGAGGTTTCAAAGAGAGTTCCCCCCATGTGTTTACTATGTACGGTTTTGGGGATAGTTTTCCCCAAGGTGATATTCTGGGACTAGTTTTAAGGTAGGACGTCATCCTCCCTGGATGAAATTCTACTGGTATTGGGGTAGGACGTGGTTCCCCAAGGGTAGTATGTGTTACAATCAAAGACACTAGATCACTGGATGAAGTAAGTATAGTCTTCCACAGGTGTCAAATTATAACCCGAGGTTCTACAATTATTATTATTTTAACCTTTAACACTATGTTTATTTCTCTGATCAAATCACTTATACATACACTACTTAGTGGTGGCCTACTATGTTTTACTAACACTCTGCTCAGGTAGCCTATATACATTAGTACCAGATAAAACCCAATGTTTGTGGGTTTAGGTAGGGAAAAGGTCCAATATTACATTATTCTACTCAAGAAGCTTGATAAAGATTTGAAGATCTCTATATATGTGATTATCTCAATGGGTGATCCGTTGAGATATATGTTTCTATGTGTGAAAATTCATTTTTTATATCATGATTCAAGTTTACTGGATTGATGTGTTCCCTAATATTGATTATGGATGTTTTTTAGTTATTTATATTATTGTTCACTCTTATATTAGTGTATAGTCTCTCAATGGTAACATGTTAGTCCCTAACTACTAGTCGGTAGCCTCTAGAATATTTGGAGTTGCACCTGAGGTCATGTGACACCCTTGGACTGTGCACGGGGAAGTGGCCTCGAATTGGAAAGGCGTTACATCCACAACATTAATACTGTTAATTTATTTAAATATTATAGTTTATAATTGTTAAGAATTATAAATATTCAAGTGAAATTTCAAATCCAATGTCAAATATTTTAGGAATATTAATTCAAATTAATAATTAAAAATATCTTTAAATAAATATATATCAATCTATTTATATTTTTCAAATAAATATTCAAATTGTGTAATTGAATATAAAAATATATTTTATAGATAGTATATCTGAACAATATATCTCCACATGAAATTAAAATATTGGAAACATTACATGAAAAAAGAAAACTGAATGCCATTTATGATAATTATTGATATATAGTTATTTACTTGGTTTGATATTCAAAAAAATAGTTGACATTACATTTGAAATTTCTATAGAATCTTTATTGTTCTTTGCAATTTCAATCTTACAGCATTATAACAACAAAACATTGTTTTTGTTGTTGAAGTGATTTTAAATCAAACCACAATTATTTTCTTTAAAGGATATTTTGTATCCATTTGATAAAAAATATTCATAATTAAAAATTTATAAAAAATAAACCACTTGACTTATTTATTATTTCCAAATGATTAATTTTTGTTATTTATATTTTTAATTAAATTTCCAAATTGAATTATTCAAAATATTAATTTTATTTAATAATTGTAACATTTTTATTTTATATTTATTATTTTAGAAATAATATTTCTATTATTTCTATTTATATTATATTATATAATATATTATAATCACATTTATCAAGATAAATTAATTATTTCAAAGTTTTGTTCATAACAATTTTTTATAAAAAATATTATAATTATATTTTTTAAAATATGAATACGATTTAATAGACATATTATTGACATTTATAATTTTATTATTTCATGGAAATATTTATTATATTTTTAATTTATATTATTTCAAAACATATTATTTAATTGTATTTATTATTTATTTATTTATTCTATTTTATATATTAATAAGAATTTTTTTAATTATATAAATTATAATTTTTTAAATATGAATATTATTTTATAATAAAAATATTTAAATTTAAATTTTTTATACTAAAGAAATATTTAAATATATTTATTTGGTTATAATATTTTTAAATAATGAGTTTATTTAAAAACAATAATATTTATATTGTTTTTTATAATGAATAAATATTATTTTTTCTAGTCTAGAACACATGATAATTAAGATACAAAATAAATAATATAAAACAATTGAAAATTAAACTAAATAAAAATACATAAAAATAAAATATATTTAATACCTAAAAAACATGCATTAAAATATTCTTTTCAAGTAAATAAACAATTCCTGGGAGATTATTTAAAAGATAATTTTATAGGGAATATATTTATAGGAATTGAAGAATGAATGAATAGAGTATCAAAAATTTTGCAATGATATATTCATCATAATTTTTTCCTATAATTTATATCATGAATTCCCAGTGCATTTTTTATAACAAACAATTAAGAATCATTGTGTATCTACCAAAAAATTATACCAAACTTTTAAACATTCAATACCCATTTGCAATAGTTATTAGTTATTGAGAAAAAATATATTATAAAAATGATATCAAATTATTAAATAATGGTTATTCTTTAAAACAATTTTGTTTTTATATTTTTTCCAACTCTTAGTTATGATTGTTAATAGAAATTTAAAATAAATTTGTTTCTTAATATGACTTCATTGTGATGGAAAAATAATAAATCACAACAATAATTGAACTATAAACTTTTTCAATGTATATTTGTGATAATTTTTAGTGATGAATTGAATACCCCTATCAAAAATGTTAAATAATTACGATGAATACGTAATCAGTCACAATAGTTTTTAAACACATTTAATTCTTATTGTGTGAAAAATAATTATGATGGTATTTAATAATTATAATGGTTAATGAACAAATTTTTCAATGGTTATAATATATATCAATAATAAATATCATCTACGGTGATTTTTTCCATTGTAAAATATAAAAACATCTTAATAAATAAGTAACGCCATTTTTTGGGAATCCCCATAAAATTTTATACATTTGACACCAATGTGCATCCAAAACATTATTAATTTCTAAAAATCCCCCAGTCACTTTTAAAATCTATGGGGACTAGTGGGTTTTCTTGTGAGTCACAAAGCACCTTGAGAGGGGGATAAATCAGGGTAGAAACCAAATAGAACATTTTATTAAAAATATTCACTTGTTTTTTGTTATTATTCCCTTATTATAAGGAACTCATTAATTTTATTACACCCTTATTGCCACTCAGATCAAATGAAACCACAAATTTAGAAGTGTAAAGAACATTGGACACAAAGATTTTACTTAATCGACCTACACAAAGTTATGACTAAGAAGCGTACACATGAAAATGTTTCAGTGTACCAAAATATATTATACTCTCTATTTTGTGGATACAATTTGATCATTCTCACTCCACACCAATATTTATTACCTTTAAAAAGTGTATGGATTTCTCCCTAGTCACCCAAGGATGAATTCATTTTCAGACAACTCCAAGAAATACTTCAATGAAGGAAAAAATTTATATAATTATAGGCCTCTTCCATATAAGTGTATGAAATTAAATTGGTATGCATCCCATAATTTAGATTTGATTCATTAATAAAATAAACCTTCTTTTATCTCTTCTTCTATATCCCAAATGATAACAAATCCTTAATGAGGGAGTCAAGTATATACCTTCAACAAAATCATAGTAGTGACAAACTTCTTCCAGATAATGAATAATGTTTCACTAGGATTATTATAATTTTCATTGTCTTCTTCAATAGCTTGATATGTTAATGGTAATTATTATCCATGGGCCTCTATTCAGTGAACCAGACATATCAATAGAAATATTTCCATGGAATCTATTCTTTCCGTAGAATTGAATGTGTCAATAATGTCCACACAACCTCCAGATCTACCAAATAAGATTTTGTAAAGGCTTCAATATCAAATCCCTAAGATCAGTGGTTTAGATTAATTAGCTTTTCTGTGATGCTTATAAATTCTGATATATGTACCATACATTAAAATGTGGTCAAAATTTCCCATTTTTTCAATTTAGTTCACCAATAATTGATCTATATCTCTTTACTTTGAATTCCAATCAAATCTATTATTTATCTAAATTTTGTTATTCATCAGGGCATATATGGCCTCACCATAACCATTTTTGTAACATCCCTAGTAAATAAAGAATATGACATTTTCATATATATTAATATGTTTGAATTAAATATTAATTTTACTTTAAATAGGATGTTATGTTTGATGATGTACTAGACATGCAACAATGGGTTTCTCCGAAATCTTATGTTGCACACAATGCTGAGTCATACTGAAAAAATAATAATATAATATTATTATTTTAAATGGAAGTTAAATCCTAGCCATTTTATTGGTGGAAAAGAATATAACTAACCATATTCTTATTAAAAAAGTTTTTTAAAAGTTTTTATATTTATCTAATAAAATTTACATGGTTAAAATGAGAATGAATTGAATTTTAAGAAAAAATACTCTATTATTTTTAAAAGGTAGTTCTACCACCTTTTGATATAGAACCCCTTTTAAATATAGTTTTTGTCATTTAATATGTTTTATTTTACAAAATAAACTTCTTCTTTAGAAGCGGTACATAAAAATTTACTTTGGGTAAATTTTTTTATTTTTCTAATAAAGGTCATTTTTCAATGAATAGTGAAAAATATTGCATGTTAAGTCAAAACTATCTTTTCATATGATGTATTTTTATGGTTAGATTATATTTTTAATTATTTTTAAATTATAATTATTTAATTTTTTTATCATTTAATTCAATTTTGTTTATTGGATGTAATTTCACTTATTTATTAGACATAAACAAATGTCAATTTTTGATAGTTATTAATTCTTAAAAACTCGTTCTTTGGTTTTGAGAACATGAATTAATTTTAAATTAATTCTTGCCAATTAATTGTTTTGAATTTTTAAAAATGGATTCTATATTTTGAATCAGGAATTCCCAATTTTTTACATATATACCTTTTATTTTTAGACATTATGAATAGTAACTTCAGTAATTATTTTATTTACCATGGTTAAAAGGTAAATCTGGTAAATAAGGGTAAACAAATAATATTATAATAATATAAAAATACCCTAAAACATGCCCTACTCTTATTGGATGATATATGTCTGACCATGGGCACCCTTGGGTCGATTGTGGGACCTCATAGAGCCACTTTGATGTTAAAGGGATAGTTTATAAGAATTAATTTAAAGTAAAGAAAAATGTAACATAAACATGTATCTTTTAGTATAAAAAAATTATATGGGGTTCTATAAGTGATATTTTAGACTATAAATACTAGTTAGAAATATATTAAGATTTCATAAATCATGGTATTTTATTTATAATTTTTAAAGATTAAATGAAATATTTTATTTTTGACAAAATTATTATGTAGTAATTACATTATTAATGAATGATTTAAATAAACGAGATTATAAATACTAAAATAAATTTATTTTTAAACTTTTTATGAAATCCACCAATTTCATGGATTTTAATTACTTGTTATAATTGAATTAATTAATTTTTTTCTAATTAATCTAGTTTTTATGAATTCTTAAAAAGTCATGATTTGAATAGTATAAAAATTGTCATAAATGAGTTGTTAAAACAAATATTATTTAATTAAATGGTATAATAGTCCTAAAAATATAATATTCATACAAATGACTTATATAATGTCTAAAATGTTATTAATGAACCTTTTTTGGTTCTATTTTAATTTTACGGTTACTATATTAACCATATAGTATGAATACTCAAGAAGTCTTGGTAAGTGTTAAATTGTTAACTAATGGTTAATGCTTAATGATAAAGTTAAATTTGAAAGGAAAACTTGTCTAAAACCAATTGGTTGAGATTATTTCAAACAATAATCATATTATAATAGAATTAACTGAGTTGTGGACCTTTTTAAAATCTAAATTTAGTTTATAATAAAATAATATTTTAAGACATTCCTAAAGTACCCCTCCTCCCTCTTATAAAAGGCCGCCACCTCTAACCCATTACTCACATCTCTCAAGCCCCTTGGATTGTATAACCTCTGATCCAATAAAATCCCAACATCCCTCTCTTCTCCTAGACTCATTAACTTAGGTAGAAAGCAGTTCAAGAATGTTTTTTGGATCAAATCAATGGGAGTTACCCGTTTTAAGAAGTAGTGTCTTCTCTAAAGTTCCTTTCCAATATTTTACTTCTTCACACCCTATTATATTATTATTCGTTGATTAAATTACAAAACCAGTATCCTAAATATACTAGTATGTTTTTATGAGAAGGATTCGAACTACACTTACACACACCTCCATCTAATGGATACAAACATAATGTTTCTATGAACGGCGAACTACTACCTCACGAAACGATGATTGTTCAATTATCTCCTACCACATCTCATAGTGGCCATTATGATGGACCTGTATTTATATATGATATATATTATTTTTTATTGTCCCTATTCTTCTATATTTTTCTTTTACGATATTCCTTTATGCTTTCCCTAAATTATAAATAGGATAATTTCATTTGAGGACATGTGGACTACCCCCTCCTTGAAGTGATATGACTCGTGCATGCCATAAATGGAACATATAAAGGATGGAGATAATTAACTTACATAACCTATATATAATATTATACTATACTGTAATTATAATATACCTATGTATCATTATGTTTTCAATCCTTTAAATATGAAATAGAAATGGTAGTAGCGTTCATGCGTACATAAGACTTACCATCTCCATGAACGGTACATTTCATTTCTTATCACCATATGTTATGGAATATTATAAATACATATATATTGGATATATGTGATATATATGCATTATATTTTAGAGATAATGTGTTTTTGACCACATGGAAAAATTCTGATTATAACAAGATCTTTTTGGACTCAAGTACCCAATATTGACAAAACAACCGATATTAACCTGAATAATTATGTAATTTTTATAACTTGGTAATAATTTATATAAAAAGAATAATAAATATGAAAAAGATTCTAAATCATGTATAAATTAAGTTAAGTTTTTTACCCATGAAATTAATGAATGAACAAGTCAAGTCGATCATGATATAAGGGACTTCGTCTCAATCTCCGTTCATTGAGGCATATTTTTATAATATACACCTCCTTCTTTTACACGGTGTGTAATAAACCCCTTTTACATTAAATTTCTTTCAAAGGAACCTTTTTTTTATGAACAATTTTACTAAATGATAAAACGAATGTTTTTAACATTTTCGGCAATAGTGACCTCTCTGCCGCCATAAATCGTTATTTGGATTCCTCTATAATCCTTAATGTTATTAAAAAGAAAAGAAACCAAATATTACATTTTTGTGTGTTTTCGTATTAAATATGGGTTTCAAAATGGATTTATTATTTCAATATTTTGAAATGATTTCTTGTGATTGAAAATGAAATGTTATTAGTGAAATATTGATATTTGCAATATTTTATGTTTTATGATTATATAATGGTACTTGGACATTTTATGGGTGGTTAAGTGATAAACCAATGATGGGTGGTTACATGATAAATCAAATTTTGGGTGGTTCTATGATAAACCAAGGATCGGTCGTTATGTTATATCCTCCAATGCATTGGGTATGGAAGTCGGTCGTATGGCTACTCCATTTAGAGAGATGTGTGGAAGTCGACTGAATGGTTATTCCATTTAAGTATGTATATGTCCAAAGTTACCTTATATGTTATATGTTATTTTTTATGGGCTATATCGTAATATTTTTCTTATAAAAATGGAAAGAAATGATCTTATATTCAATGATGTTTTTTTCTACTTTTTTAAGGTGAAAATTATTAATTTATGTTAAAGTATTCACAGTTTACATGTTGTTTTGAAAAACTAATAGCTTTCCTTCTTTATGTATCCCTTACTAATATTTTTATGATTATCCAAAGTTTTTGAAATGTTTTTTAGAGGACATTATTATAAATAGGGTCAAGGATTAGATTAAGTAAAATTCATGCTATCTAAAACATGGAACATAACATGTTTCTTTTTTTAGAGTTTCTATTTTATGAAAAAATGGATAGTGAGTAGAAGTTTCTACTTTTAATATTCAAGGTATTATGTATAAGTTATGACTTAATTATCTAAAGCTATATACTTGAAAATATCCTTATTGAAAATTATTTACTTAACTCAATATTAAGTAATGTTTAAGGCAGGGGATATATAGTTGGTATCATAGGACAGTTTAGATATCATTTGAAGTTGGGATTTTGTCAATAGAATATCCATAAATGATTTTTACATTATGGTAAAATTGAAATGATATAGAATTTTAATATTACCATGTTACTTCATCTAAGATATGTTTGTTCGGAATGGTTTTCTGCATAAGAAACATGACAGCTATATTTGGAAGGCATACAGATGAGAATAACCATACAAATCAACATGAAAAGATGATATAAATCAGAACTGAATAGTTTGTTATAGTGATGGCTCAGTTGACTAAGGAAATAAATGGTGGTGATGTCCATGGACGAGATCAAACTGAACAACCATAGAGAAATATGTATGTAGTGGATCATTTCATCAGGAAGAATCTTCCATAATTCAGAGGATCATCTCACCCTGTGAAAGATGAAGAGTGGGTAAAACCGCTAGAAAAGATTTTAAATGTCATGGGGTGTACAGAAAATCAAAAGGTTAGTCTTTCTATTTATCGTTTTTAAGGATAATCCGATCAATGGAGGTATATGGTTAGAAATATCAAGGATAGTGAGGAGAATGATCCTCTTTTTTGGGATGAATTAAAAGGTATGTTTCTTGAGAAATATTTTCCTAAGGAAGTTTGACTTAGGATGGAAAACAATTCTTAGAATTGATGCAGGGGGATGACTTAGAGGCAACCTACAAAGAAAAGTTCACTTGAATGGTAAGGTATGCTCCCAATTTCATATGTGATCTTGATAGTAAGATAAATTGGTTTTACTTAGAATTGAAGTTATGATATTAAAAGGAATTAGCTTCTTGTGAAAACAAAATCTATGAGAAACATGTAATATATCCTGAAAAAGTAGAAATGGAGTTTTCTGATGATCAGGTGTTCCATGAGAGAAAGAAAAAGAAGAGGTCTAGTTGGAAAGAAAAGTAAAGTATTCATCAATGAAGTTTGGAGGTAAGAAAAGTTAATTTATATCTTCTGAGAAATGTGGTAAAAAGAATCCTGGATAATGTAACTCAAAATTCGAAAAGTGCTTATGTTGTGGTAAGAATGGTCATATAGCTCGTAAATGTAAGAAACATGATCAAGAAGGCAATGAAAATCCAGTGGTAAGATGTTTTAGTTGTAATTATTTTGTGCATTATTCCAATGTGTGTCCAAAGTTTATTACCCAGGGTGGGAACCAGATATATAAAAAGTATAATGGTGTGGAGAAATATTTTTATACTACTACGATTGATGTGGGACCATCAAATGATGTGGTATTAGGTACTTTTTTTTAGATTATGTCATTGATTTGTTTGATTCAGGGTCTATAAATTCTTTCATTTCTGAGAATATTTCATGTAAATTTAGAATTCCATCTCAAGATATTAATCCTAAACTTGTGGTAAAAACACTTGGAGGATATGTTGAGACAAAAAGAAATTATAAGAACCTTCATGTACTTTTGTGTAGAAAGAATCTCCCTGAAAACCTTATTGCTTTTCCTTTTGTAGAGTTTGATATTATTCTGGGTATGGATTTGATTTTTTTAATCATTCTAAGATTGACTGCAAATCTATAGAGGTTTCTTTTTTAGAATAATTTTAATTTGTGTACAACAATGATCCCTTAATTTTGATAACATATCATGAAGCTAAGAAACTAGTTGAAAATGGAAATAAATGTTACATTGCACATATTTCTGAAAACAAAGAAACTGTTCGGATTAATGATGTTCTAGTACTAAATGAGTATATTGATGTTTTTCTGTTGAGTTTCTTGTTATTATACCTGATCAGGAAGTTTAATTTGCTATTGACTTAGTTCAAGATGTTAATTCAATTTCAAAACCCCCTTATTGAATGGATCAAGTTGAAATTCTATAGTTAAGGAAAAACATTCCAGGAGTTGTTAGATAAAGGCTTCATTCGACAAAGCACATCACAGTGGGGTGCTCTAGTTTTTTTGTTAAAAAAAGATGGTTCAATTAGACTTTTCATTGAATATAGAGCATTGAATAATATCATAGTTAAGAACAAGTGCCCTTTTCCTCATATAAATGATTTTTTTATCATCTCCATAGAGATCAGTATTTTCCGAAGATAGAGTTGAGGTCGGGGTACCATCAGTTGAAATTAAAGGAATCAGACATTCCAAATACTGTGTTTTGTACTAGATATGGTAATTATGAATTTTAATTTATGCCTTTTGTGTTAACCAATTCCGTTTTGTATTCTTGGATATTATGAATAGAATCTTCCATGAGTTCTTGGATAAGTTTTTTGGTGTTTATTGATGATATTTTGGTATATTACGAAATTAAATAGGAACATGAAAGTTATTTAAGGGTTGTCTTTCAAAACATAAAGAAAAATAAATTATATTGGAAATTCAGAAAGTGTGAGTTTTTGTTACAACAAATTTCATTCCTCAGTCATATTGTTTCTAAAGATAGAATAATTTCTGACCCTTCTAAAAAAAGTTTTTGAAGAGTGGTTAAGACCTAGAAATATCACAGAGATCCTTAGTTTTCTTGCTTTGGTTGGCTATTACTGGAGATTTGTTGAAAATTTTGCATGGTTATCTATCCTACTCACTAAGTTAACTCTAAAAGTTGTTAAATTTATCTGGGAAAAAGAATGTGATGATTGTTTTTAGTAATTGAATAGAAGATTGGTGAATCCTCCAGTATTGGCATTACCTTCTAGAAATGGTGAGTTTGTTATCTATAGTGATGCTTTGTTGAAAGGACATGGTTGTGTCCTAAAGCCTAATGATTCGGTAATTTATTATTCTTCACATAAGTTGAAACCACAAGTGTTAAATTACCCTAAACGGGATTTGGAATTAGCTGTTATTGTTTTGGCATTAAACATTTGGAGGAAACAATTGTATGGTGTAAGGTTTGAAATATAGACTGATCACAAATTTTTAAAGTATATATTCACTCAAAAGAAATTAAACATGAGACAGATAAGATATTTAGAATTAATCAATGATTATGATTACATGATCCATTACTATACAGGAAAGGAAACTAAAGTGGATGTTGATTTGAGTTGAAAGTGTAATGCCACATTAACCATGATAAGTTGGGAATGAGATATTTTAGTTTCTTATTTGATGAATTTTGGATTTTATGTTTTTTGTGCAAGAAATTCCTCTATTTTATTTCAAGTTCCAGTGAAATTTTCTCTAGAAGAAAGAATAAAGAAAACAATGATATAAGACAGTGAGTTGTAGAAAAAGGTAGAATTGGTCCAGAAGGGTAAGTTACCTAAATTTAACATTGATAAAGACTGTGTTTTGAGGTTTGTAAAGAGATTATGTGTGCCTTGTAATTATATTTAATGAAAGAGTTGTCATGTTAAGCTCATAGTTCTTCATTTTCAGTTCATCCTTGTAGTACTAAGATGTACAAATATCTTCATAAGTATTACTGGTGGGATGGAATGAAATGAGATATTTATGACTTTACTATGAAGTATTTGACTTTTCAATAGGTTAATGTGAAATGGTAGTTACCAAAAGAGATTATTCATCCTTTTCCAATTCCAGATTGGAAATGGGAAAATGTGTCCATGGATTTCATAATGGGATTACCAAAGAATTCTCGAGGTTACAATGAAATCTGGGATATTGTTTATCGATTGAATAAATCTTCTCATTTTCTTCCGATTCGAGATACTCTATCTCAAGATCAATTTTCTCGATTGTATATTAAAGAGATAGGTATGTTACATATATTTCCCCTCTCTATTATATATGATCGTTATTCCAGGTTCACTTATAACTTTTGGAAAGGTCTTCAGAAGTTTTTGTGTACTGAATTAAATTTCAGCACACCTTTTCATCCTCAATAATATGGGTAGTTAGAAGGAAAAATTCATACATTGGAATATATTTTACATTCTTATTCAATGGATTAATAGGGATGTTGGGAAAAATATCTTTCTTTATTTGAGTTTTCTTATAATAAAAGTTTTGATTGTAGTACACAGATGTCACCTTTTGAAGCATTATATGTAAATTGATGTCAAACTCCATCTTTTTGGGATGAAGTTGGTAAAAGGAAGTTGATGGGACCAGAATTGGTCGAAGATATGGTAGAGAAAGTTCAGTTAATTCAGAAGCATATGATAAAAGCTCATAGTATGTAGAAATTTTCTATCGATAACCGAAGGAAGGATCTTTCTTTTGAGGTAGCTGGTCATGTCTTTCTCAAATTTTCTCCATGCAAAAGTTTTATGTGCTTGGGTAAGATGGGAAAGTTTAATCTAAGGTTCATTAGACCCTATGAATTCTAGGAGAAATTTGGACCAGTTTCTTATAGAGTGGATTTGCCTTCAATTTTATCCTAGGTACATAATTTGTTTCATGTTTTAATGTTGACAATGTATATGTCGGATCCATCTCATGTTTTGAGTCTGGAGGTAGTTCAGTTGGATGAGAATCCTTCTAATGAGGAACAACCAATCCAGATTCTTGACCAAAAAGAGAAAGTGTTGTGGAATAAATTAATTCATCAGGTAACTGTTTTTTTGGAAAATCCATATAGTTGAAGAGGCAACATGGGAATCTGAAAATTAAATGAGGGATAAATACCCCCCACTTATTTAATAAGTGAATAAAATTGTGAGGACACAATTTCCAAAAGGGGGTAAGGATGTAACATCCTAGGTAAATAAAAAATATGACATTTTTATAAATATTAATATTTGTGAATTAAATATTAATTCTACTTTAATGGGGATTATATGATCGATGGCGTATTTGACACGCAATAATGAGTTTCTCCAAAATATTATTTTGAACACAATGCTGAGTCATAATGAAAACAGTAATAATATTATATTAAATAGAAGTTAATGCCTAGTTGTTATAATGGAGGGAATTAAAAAAACTAACCATATTATGATTAAACATTTTTGTTAAATATTTTTACATTTATCCAATAAAATTTAGATGATTAAAATGATAATGAATCCAATTTTAAGCATAAATACTCTAATATTTTTAAAATGTAGTTTTACTGCCATTTGATAGTGAACCCTTTTTAAATCTAGTTTTTTAACTAATTTATGTTCCATTTGACAAAATAAACTTCTTCTTTATAATCGTGACATCAAAAATTTACTTTGGGTATTTTTTTTGATAAAGTTCATTTTTTAATGAACAGTGAAAAATACTGCATGTTAAGTCAAAACTTTATTTTCATCTTATTTATTTATATGGTTAGATTATCTTTTTAATTAGTTTTAAAGTATAATTAGATTATTATTTTATCTTTTAATCAATTTTTTTTCATTGGAAGTAATTTTACTTTTTAATTACACATAAACTCGTGTCAATCTTTTAATAGTTTTTACTTCTTAAAAACCAGATTTTGGGTTTTGAAAACAGATATTAATTTAAAATTAATTTCCACCACTTATATGTTGTGAATTTTGAATTATAGATTATATATTTGGTATCAGGAGGTCCAAATTGGTTAAACCGGTACCTATTATTTTTAGACATTATGAATAGTATCTTCAGTAATTATTTTATTTACCATGATTAAATGGTAAATCTAGAAAATAAGGGTAAAACAATAATATTATAATAATAATATAAAACTACACTAAAACGTTTCCAAATCCTATTGGGTAATATATGTTCCACCATGGGCATACTTGGGTTGATTTGGGGACCCCAGGGAGCCACTTTGATGTGAAAATGACATTTTAGAAGAATTAATTTAAAATAAATAAAAAAGTAACATAAACATGTCTCTTTTAGTAAAAAAATTTTATGGGGTTATATAAGTACTTCATTAGACAATAAATAGTCATTATAAATATAAAAAGATTTCCTACTGTATGGTAGTTTACTTATAATTTTTACAGATTAAATAAATAAATTTATTTAAGACACAATGATGATGTTGTAATTACATGATTTAAATAAATGAGATTATAAATAATAATATAAATTTAATTTAAAAGTTTTTATGTCATCCAAAACTTTTATGGATGATTTTTACTTTTTATATTTTAATTAATTATGTTTTTTCAAAATAATAAAATTGTTATGAATTTTTAAAAATTCGTGATATGAATAGTATAAAAATTGACATAAATGAGTTTAAAAAAAATACTATTTTATTAAATGATATAATATTCCTAGTTCTATAATATTTGGACAATTGACATAGATAATGTTTAACATGTCATTAATGAACCATGTGTGGTTCTGTTTAAATTTTATGGTAACTATATTCACCATATAGTTTAAATACACAAGAAGACATGGTAAGAGTTAAATTATTTAACTAAGGGATAAAGCTAAATGATAAGGTTAAATTTAAAACCAAAACTTTTCTAAAACCTATTGGTTTAGATGATTTAGAACAATATTTATCTTAACTTCTAATTAAATGAGTTTTGGACCTTTTTAAAATCGAAATTCAGTTTATAATAAAATAATCTTTCAAGACATTCATAAAGTAACCCGCCTCCCTCTTATAAAAGGCCACCATCTCTAACCCCTTACTCACACTTCTCAATACCCTTGGATCGTTCCAAATATGTTACAATAATCTCCCAACATCCCTCTATTCCTCTTAGATTCCTTACCTTAGTCATAAGGCAATTCAAGAAATCCTTTGGCTCAAATCAAATGGAGTTAGCCGTTTGGAGAGGTAGTGTCTTATCTAAAGTTGCTTACAAATATTTTACATGTTCACTCACTATTATCTTCCTATTATTTGATTAAATAACAACAAATTAATCTTCAATATACTATGTTGTTTTTATGAGAATGATTCTAACTAAACTTACACACACATCCATCTAATAGATACAAATATATTGTTTATGTGAACGGCGAACTACTACCTCACGAAATGATGATTGTTCAATTATCTCCTACCACCTCTCATGGTGGCCATTATGATGGAACTTTATTTATATAGGATATATAATATATTTATAATGTCTCTATTCTTCTGTATTTTTCATTTACATCATACCTTTATGCTTTCCATAATGTGTAAATAGGATAATTTCATTTGAGGAAGTGTGGACTACCGCCCCTCGAAGTGATATGAATCATTCATTCCATACATGGAACATATAAAGGATGGCATTAATGAACATATGTAACATATATAAAATATGATATTATATTTTAATTATAATATACCTATGTATCATTACGTTTTCATTCCTTTAAAAATGAAATAGTACTGAAAGTACCGTTCATGCGTACATATGGCTTACCGTCACCATGAACGATGCATTTCATTTATTATCTCCAAATGTAATGGAATATAATAAATACATATATAATGGATATATGTGATATATATTAATTATATTATGTAGATAATAGACTTTCGTCCACATGGAAAAATTGTGATTATAACAAGATCATTTTCAACTCAAGTACCCAATATCGTCAAAACAACTGATATTAAGTTAAAATTTTATGTAATTATTCTAACGTGCTAATAAGTGATAAAAAATGTATAATAAACATGAAAAAGGTTTTGATACAAGTATAAATTAAATTCAGTTTATTATCTAGTAAATTAAAGAATGAACGAGCCACGTCGAACATGAGGTAAGTGACTTCGTCTCAATCTCCTTTCATTGAGGCATATTTTGAAAATATACACCTTTTTATTTTACGTGGTGTATAATAAACCCCTTTGAAATTTAATTTCACTAAAAGGGAATATTTATTCTATAAATCATTTTACTAAATGAAAAAAGTAAATTTTTTAATGTTTTCAATGACAATGGCCTCTCTGCCACTATAAATCATTTTTTGGCCTCCTCTATAAGCCCAAAAGTTTTTTAAAGGAAAAGAAATCTGTTATTTTCTTTTTGGGTGTTTTCATATTGAAAATAGTTTTTGAAATAGATTGATTATTTCAATATCTCGGTATGATTTCCTGTGATTTCAAATGAAATGTTATTAGTGAAATATTGATATTTGTAATATTATATGTTTTATGAATATATAATGGTACTTGGACATTTGATGGGTGGTTACATGATAAACCCATGATAGGTGGTTATGTGATAAACCAAATGGAGGATGGTTCTATGATAAACCAAGGATGGGTGGTTACGTTATATCTTCTAATGCATTGGGTATGGAAGTCAGGCATATTGCTATTCCATTTAGTGATATGTGTGGAAGTTGACTGAATGGTTATTCCATTTAAGTATGTTTATGTCCCAAGATGCCTTATATGATATATGAGCCTTTTTATGGTCTATATGTTAATATTTTGGTTAAAAAAATTTGAGCTATGATATTATATTTAGTGAATTGATTTTCCTACTTCTTTATGGTGAAAAGTATTACTTTATGTTAAAGTATTCATGGTTTATATGTTTCTTTGAAAAACTAATAGCTTTAATTTTCTATGTATCCCTTACTGAGCTTTTTATGATCATCCCATGTTTTTGAAATGCATTTCACATGACTTAATGATGAATAGGGTCAAGGATGGGATGAAGGAAAATTCATGTTGTCTAAAACCTGGTACTAAATATGTTTCTTTTTATAGAGTTTTTGTTTTATGAAAAAAATGGATAGCGAGTAGAAGAGTCTACTTTTAATATTCAATTTTTTATGTATAAGTTATGACCGAATTCTATAAATATCTAAACCTGAAAATATCCTCAATGTGAATTATTAACTTAATTCAATATTAAGTATTGTTTAAGTCTAGGGCCTTATAATTTTAAAGTATATCTCAACCTTTTACACTGAGCTCCATGGAAACCAAATCTCAATCTCCCTATAAAAAAAGTTATTTTGAATTTAAAATATGACCATACCTTAACTAACTATGCCTTAGTATACACCTACATATGATATAATCAATATCTTTTAGAAAATCCTAGTGTTTCAATCTTTATTATGGACACCTAGAAAATTCCTATTCAAACTAGAAAAGTCGATATTCGAAATATATTTCTCTATTGATTCCTCTATAACCCACTTCCTATTAATGGATTATTTATTCAATATTGATGTTAAAAAACCATCTAGTATGGAATAGGAAGATTTTAGTTTTCATTTTTATTATTCATGCATGATGTCTTTCACAATCACCATAATGCATGTTTTAAGTTCCCCGTTTATTATTGGAAAATATACAACATACCACATCTTCAACTATAACCATTTCCATCATAAACTCCTTATTTAAATTCATACAATATTACTATAATCTCTAAAATTCCATTTAACACATTCAACATGCCATCCTAGCTTCTCCAACTCTTTACATTTGTTGACGCTCCTTTTCGCCACATTGTCCAAATGAATGGAAAGGGAAATGACTTAGCACAAATTGATTCATCCTTTGAAGAAAATATAAAAAATCGACAAAGGGATGAACAAGGAGAACATTTCCCATAGGTCGCGCAAGTTCCCTCATAGTCGTGCAAGTCTACTTGCGCGACGCATTATGGTCGTGCAAGTGACTTGCGCGACCTAAGTGATAACCGCCCGGGGTCTTCTCTTGCCTATAAATAGACCCTGTGGGTCCCCCATTTGAGAGAGGAATTTTTCCAGAAACTCAGATTTGAGCTCCTGGCGCCCTAGTCTCTTCTCAAAGCTTCCAAAACACTTCTAAGGTAATTTCTTACCTAGAATGGAAGATCTAAAGAGGGGGAGGGAGGCCTAAGTGTTGAAAATCATCAACACTTGCGCGCCTGAGTGGCCATCCATTTAAGAGAAAAGGCCACACTTGCACACCGCCTTACTCCTTCAATAGAACTTACGCGCCCCTCTTCTGGAAGAACCTCAAGAGGATTCCAAAGGCTTTAACCAAGAGTCGCTCAAGTATTACCCTGCTGGTTAACTATCACACAAGTACCCATGTGTCACGCAGGTATACCTGCGTGACCGGGACTTGCTTGCCCACGCAGTACTTGCGCGCCTGTAAAGACTTGCACGCCTATGCCTCCATGGGTGTCCTTCATGCCCATTTCACCCCTCTTATTTCATTCCACCTGTCCTATTCAAGATTCAGTCTTCAAGACACTCTTCAAATCCATTTATGGCATGATTTCTTGATTTGAAATCCTTATCTAAAAGGAATTATATGGAATAACTCTCAAAATATAGTGATTTACACATCTTTATGTCACTAAATATTGAGATTTAATTCATTCAAACTCATCCTTTACGATGAGAGAACTCATTAACCTGGGAATACTTCTTAGGAGTAAGCCCTAGTCCCCTAATCTGGGCCTCCTTTTCAGGAGTAAGCCCCATTCTTAATTTCTCTTAACCAGTCCTAAATTACCTTTGATCTGGGATTCCTTTTCAGGAGTAAAACCCAATCATAAGTCCTCTCCTAATTTGGGCCTCCTTTTCAGAAGTAAGTCCCAAGTTAGAGTATTCAAATCTCCATGAATCACATATACCTTTATGGACCTGGTTTCTAGATTTCTTCCCTGAATTAAATCCTAATCTTCATTTATCTGGGCAGTCATACATACATAAGCCCGACATTATTTCTTATGATTTCATCTTTCATGGCACAATAGTATGATTTTTACCAATACCTCTTGTTTCTCACACCGAGCATGACTCACGTGAGCTTAGAGTGTAAAATTAATCATGACATCCTTCTTTGAGCCATCAATCATAAACATCATACTCCCTTACTCGAACTATGTGGGTTCTGATTCCTTTTCTAAACAAAGGATATGTAGGTATCCCATCTGTGGGTTCGATCCCAACTATGAAATAATACCTGTCCTTCTGAATGACAATAAACTTCAAGTGCCCCATTGAGTGGCTTTAAAACCAGCATGGTCATCATAATGACCAAGAGACTTCTATATAAATGTGTCTAAGGGTACCATTGATGAAGAATATCTAATAAATATAGATGATTCTCTATCGATGAAGATCCTCGAATACATATAAAAGATTCTCTAAAATTCCTACATATTTTATCATTGATTGTCAGATCTGAATGAAAGCTCATTTAATACTTGGTAACGTAATATGGATTCACGAACATAACTTAAATCTATATAGAGAGTCCCGGAGTAGACAATAATTCCCCTCAAAAAGGTGTGATGAGTCCGACCTCCCATCCTCTCGACCAATGAAAATTCCTAAACCTCATCAGTCCATAAACTAATGAGAACCTACCTTTGGAAAGTAGGTCCGAATGGATGTGGAATCATTGGATGTTTCCGGTTCTACTTAAAAATGCATTAGAAACCGATCAGAACGTTTGAACCACCCATCAAAAGGAGGTCATTCCCGAAATCTGAGGGAAACAAAAATGGTGAACCCGACGTGAATCCTTAACCAAGTTAAAATAATGTTTTACCCATTTGTTAGGCCCCTATTTAAAACTCAATGAGAGGGCCAACAAAAAAATCATTAAAAAATGTTCTCATCCAAAAGATGTAGTGGCTGAATTTATCTTGATTACGTATGTTATATCAAACATGCACTCTTTTCCAAGATCTTCTGCATTTCTAGAATGGCTGCTCTCAAGTTCACACCTGTGAATACTGCTGCTGCAAATGCCACTGCTGCTACTCCTACTGGATCATCGTCCGTTCTAAGGACGATATCACCTACTCAGTGTCTTCAACGCGGGATATCAAACGCGCTGGTTAAGGAGTACCATCAACACAGTACCATACCAACTCTGTAGGCTGTCCGACAAGCCCTCCAAGTAAACAACTCACATCGGTCATCCAGACAACGACGACTAGTGATCAAGAAGCAGGCGGTGCTGACTAACGTCTCCAACTGTTTTGGGTCGTTATCCCCAGAACGCAATCTCCATTCGCTCCCTTATTCCGGGGAGGTGAATGAGCAGGTCCCTCAGGGACTTAATTCAAACAGACAAGAGTCCTTCGTAAGGGCTCCCACCAACAATCGCCGCCAGACTCGTGCAGCAGTGCGCCCTCAACATGATGAGGGTACCGAATCCAGGAATTCGGCTCAGGTTCCTCGAACCCAATCATGAAAGACGAACCACCAGAGGCGGAATACGGTCAATAGAGAGCAGATTCTCATCTCTGCCATCTCCAGAGAATTCCACCAACCTAACTTGGTGGCAGGCAACGAGCTGGCACATACACCTGCCCGTTTTAATTCCGTTGTCCAGCAGACTCGTCTGGCAGCATCACGCCAATCCCGCCTGGAAATTCCGGTGGAGTACTATAGGCAGGAACATACACCTGTTTATACATCATCAGCTAGTCAGTAGTATCGTCTGACTACATATGATGGATCTCATCAAACAAGTTTGGAGAAGTGCAATCAGCAGGCACATACACCTGTTAGTATTAATCAATCCTACCAACAGTCTCGCTTGGTAGCATTCGTAGAAGTTAGTCGGAAAGCCCCGAAAACAAATATAAGGTAGACTTAACTCTCTGCCCCCACACTTGAGTACTGTCAAGATTCCCTGACAGGAAAAGGAGGACAGGAGCAGACACATACACCTGCTCCAAGCCCGGAATGGACGTATATTCCCGTTCCGGCAGCTGAAGTCGCCAAGAATATTCTATCAATGGTGAAAGAGAAGAAACAAATCCCTGCTCATATTCTGGATGCTTGCCAGGATATTATAACAACTTTAGTAGCATCTCAGGGAAAGAAACATAAATCTATCCCTACCAGTGGAGTGACACATCAACAGTTCACTCCAGAACAGACACACATATGTTCCAGTCCAAGAGGGTTGTGGGGCATAATCCCCCATATCATACGGACAACCAAGTCAAACACATACACCTGATTTGAGAGGCGATCATCAGCCTAACCTAGCCATCTTTTCTGATCAGGAACATACACCTGCTCAGAGAAGCCACTTTCATCAACAAGTGGTTTCCAAGGCGAGTAAGAAGGCGTCTAAGAAAAAAACCCGCCCAGCACAGTCAGGAGATCAAGTGCCAATCTGTAACAAGGCCTTGCTTGATGCAGGAGTTCTTAAAGCCCTCAGACAATTATCTGTTGGAATTCAAGATTCAACTCCCTCAGTTCCCAATAGTGGGAACATTAATTCTGAAGGTCTTCAACAGACACTTCCTCATGAAGGCTTGCTTCATGACAATTCGTTCAATCTCGAAGTTTCATCTTCAGATGAGAGCCACAGGAACCCTCTGTGTGGACAGAAGACCAAGGAGCAAGAGATATCATTTTTTTCTGTAACCCATTATGGTGGTCCTCCCCATGATGATGAATTTCGCTGTGAAATCCCTCTCCGCAGTAGTGATGCACATTGCCCGGAAAATGATCCAGTGGACAATGTAGTGCTGAGAAATCCCTCTTATTATGAGGCACTTGCAAATGAGAAACCAGTCATGTTTGAAGCTTCATCTCTAGAAGGTGAAATACTTTCTCAATCAGAAGATAGCCCAGGGTGTAGGTCATTCTCTGAACCACCCCTAAGTCATGAATCTTCTAGTTTTATCAATGATTTCTCTACCAATCCTGTTGAATCTAATTAAGCAACAAGGAAACACCAACTCTGTTCAAATTAGGTAGAAGAATCTTCATCAAATGATAAAGAGGAAATGTTGAACATGAGAAAACAACTGGTGAAAGGTGAAGTGCCAGTCATGTTTTGGCCTTTGGCTGACTCTCAGTATAATATTCCAGAAATGTTGACGGAAGATGAAATTCATGATATTCGTCTCAACATATGGAAAACTCTTTGTCAGTTGAAAAAGAAAGTATTATCATATGATGAATATGAAAATCATCTTAAGATAATAGAAGGGTTACAACGTCAGATTGATTTGGCGTCTCTATCAGTCTCTCGATATCCAAAGGCTGAAAAGCAGCAGAGAGCCCTTCAACGTTCATGCCTTGGCACACTAAGAAGATTGCATCAGTTAATTACCGATGCCTCATCTGGTATTCGTGTCAGAGGATGGGGTGCTCATGGAGAACTACATTTCATAGTGCTCTCCGGTCAGCAAAGCCCGCCGAAAATGGTCTCATGCATTGTTATTTCCCATAACCGGCCACAGTCAATGGGATTTGTTTGTAATCAAATGATTTCCCAAGAACAGGATTCAACTAGTTCCTCTCAAAATCAAGAATATAGAGAACAAGTTCTTGAATCACTCTTGCATCAAGAAAACTAGAATATTAAATAGGCTTCTCATTTGGAGAAAGCACGTCACAAAGTGACAGAAGTGTCAGAAATCATCCAACGGTCTTTTGAACCGGGTGATAAAAGTGGATACAGGTTAATGCATTCAGCTAATTTTCGGACTAAGGTTCTCAAGATCAGGAGGACTTTCAAGAAAGTCTCAGACATAGCATGTCAAGAACCACCCCAGCTCACCAGACTGGGGACTCTTTTAAACAAACCCTCAGAATCAACAAATAGGATTCGAGGAGTTGAGCGAGAATAGTAGGAACAGCCCCAGCCCATTGGACTGGGGACTTTTTCAAATCATCAATCCCCTCCTCAGAGAAAGTCGGTCTTTTCTCGATTGGGGAAGAAACCTCAAGAGGAACAAAGAGCCAAATTATCAGGAGATTCCCTCCAAATTATGGTTCGTCAAGAAGTTCATGAGGGATCAAATCAACAAAAGACAATGTCTCATCAAAGACATGGAAGAAGACAATATCACAGAAATGCTGATAGAAGGGATGTGATGAGTTATGCATCAATCAATGTCATCAATGTCGTTATTTCTGATCCACTAAATGAGGTTCACTCAGGGGACTCAGATGAAGAGGTTCCTGCTCCAGAAGATGTACACACCGACACAAATGAAGAAGGCGTGCATACATGAAGTCAAGGGATTACTCAGAACCTAGGTAATCCTTCGAGTAACCCACTTCCCCCTCTCCGAAAAGGATCTAACAAAGGGAAGGGAAAGAAACAGGTTATATATCCTTCCTCTGGAGAAGGTCAATCTCTCTCACTAGAGCAAAGGTTTGCACAACAGGAGGAAGAAATGAAGGAATTAAGAAGGTTGAATGCAGAACTACTTCAGAGTAGTCTTCTTTTTAAGTATGCTGGAGTCAGTCAGCCAAAGGAATTTGTTGCATCTACTGAGATGGATCAATAATATCCTTCTTTATCAGTAAACCCTCACAGGTCTAATCCTACGGGTCAAGTGCAACAACAGTTGGCAGTGCTACCATCAGTTGTAGCACCAATCGCCACATCTGTCCAAGCTCCAGTCATTGCACCTACCCGAGTCCAAGTTCAACCGGATGTTTCTAAAAAGTTAATAACTATAATTGAGACATTAATAGCTCGGTTAGAAACTATGGAAGGGAAACATGCGCAAGTTCAACCAGAAAAGAAAGTTTACCCTGAATGGGTAGATTCAATTTCTCCTCCATCCAGTTTTGGGAATCCTTTATTCCCTATTTTCAATGGATCAGGCGATCCTGAACAACATTTGATGCATTACGTGTCTTGTTGTGATCCCATGATGGGAACTCCGGAACAAAAAAAAGTAGTAAAAATCAGATGCTTCGTGCGAACCTTGCAAGGACCAGCTTTTGTTTGGTATACAAGCTTGCAATCCCGATCAATTACCGGATGGGAGGATCCTTGCAAAAAATTCCTCCTTCAGTTCATCTCAACTTTTCCAAAGACAACAGTTTTTTATCTTAAAAACTGTAAGCAAAGGGAGAATGAAAGGGTCTCTGATTTCATTGCTCTATGTAAGGGATTAACATATTCCATGAATTTAGCACTCCCTCAAGAAGAATTGTTTCCAGTCTGTGTGGAAAATCTGCGTGACGAATTACGCACGCCGTTAATCCCTGTAAAATACACAGGAGGGTTTCGAGACCTTACTTTAATCGCTCAGCAGATTGAAGATTCCCTTATATAGGCTAAGGCTAAATCTCGTGTAATTACATCAACTCCAGGAAGGAGAATGGGTAAAGTAGAAACTGCTACAGTTATGCTTAAACAAGAACCTGTACCTATTTCTACCTCAAAACCTTCATCTTCTCGAAGGGCTCCACCTTCTGATCACCAACAACAAAGGCATTTTCTTCCATATGATCAATGAGATCAAAGACAAAAACAATTTGAGGATTTTAAGAGAAAAAAATACTCTTTCCGAAATGAACATGTTCCTAGTTATTTCATTTCGGCTCTGGAAAACAATTTGGTTCAATTTCCAATGCCCAAGAGGCCAAACAGAAAGGAGATGAATACCGTCCCAATTATTGCCCTTTTCATCAAATGTTGGGGCATCCCATCCATGAGTGTTTTGTCTTCAAAGAACTCCTACAAATGATGGTCGACTCGGGACAGGTCGCATTGAAAGGCTCCTCAGCCCAGGTAGCATGTGTCACTGCTACAGTTCCAGAGGAGGAAGATGAATGGAAAGAAGTCAAAAGCAAAAATGCACAGAAGTATAATGATTGGATGGTCATAAAGACAATCAATCAAACTCATGCTATTTTGCGAACACAATTAAAGAAACCAATTGTTTCTTCTGCCATGAATGTTACGGAAAAACCTTCTTCGTCAGAAGGAAAATACTCAAAGAAACGACATGATTCAAAGAAAGAAAAAGAATCAGAAGAAGATGAGTATGTTTCAAAGCCTAAGTTGTCTTTGACTTTGGAGGATTTCATGCCATCTACTTCAAAGCCACGGGCACCGCCCCACCAAACGGCACAGCCTAAACAGTTTAATCAGGTGGAGTCTTCATCAGATGAAGAGTTAATCTTTGGTTCTGTTAATATGATTCAATTAACAGATCCATATGCCAGTCGCAATTTCGATTTCAATGAGCCTGAATTCCCTTTATCAAATAGAGGAATCAGAGGAAGTTCTAGGGGCTCAGGATACAGGGGAAGACATGGATCTTTTAGAATCCACTATTCCAATTCTACCCCTGCTAGAATGGTATACGCAGCAGAAACTCGTGGTAGAGCTCTTCAGCGAGCTCAGCAAGAACAAGCAAGTTCCTCTACCAATAGCAAATTCAGTCCTGGAACATTTATTTTGGAAGACCGGTTGAAGGTTCCATCTTCTTCCTCTCAGAAATTAAATGGATCTAATCGGTCTAATCTTCCAAAACTAGGAATATTGCCAACTCCTATCCCAATACAAGATGCATCAACTTCCAAACCATCTGCTTCCAAGGTACCTTCTAAACCACATATTCCAATTGGGAAATGTAGACCTATGGATCAAAAGTATGATATATTGAAACACTTGGCCCAAGTGCCAGCCATGTTATCAATTCTGGATGCTCTAAATCTGTCAAAAGATCTTCGGGAAGCATTCATCAAGGCTTTTTCAAGTCCTCAGGAGTTTGAAACTGAAATTGATGCAGCTGAAGTCTATCACATAGAGAATAATCCTGAAGAATTCCATGCAATAATATCGTTTACTGATGAAGATGAAGATGATGTTGTGCATGGACATATTAGACCATTGTACTTGTCTAGCAAGGTCAATGGCGTGGATGTTCAAAGATCTTTCATTGACAATGGTTTAGGAGTCAACCTCATGCCCAATCGTACACTTCATCGATTGGGCCTCATGGAATCTGATTTATCTCCTTGTACCGTGATGTTATAAGGATATGATAAAAATGAACAAGACCTACTGGGCGAAGTTACACTCAGAACTCATTTTGGAGATCTTGTATCCAATTCAGATTTCATGGTTGTTGATCAAGACTCAGCCTTCAACATCTTACTTGGAAGACCCTGGCTACATCAACATGTGGCTATCCCTTCATCATACCATCAATGTATCAAATATTGTTTTGATGGTCAATTGGGACATTTTATGGTGATAAGGCCCCGTTCAAGACATGTGAGTCTCAATACATTGAGGTGGAATTCTATCACATGAAGCAAAGGGAGAAATCCATAACAAAGGAGATTAACAAAGTTAATGCTCCATATGGTTTGGTGAAAATTCCAGTAAATCCATTTACACATGTCAGTACAGATTATGTGTTGTCTATCAGTCAAATTGACAAGATAGACCCAAATCAAAATAATCTTATGGAAAGATCCATAATGTCAATTACGACAATCGAGCCAAACAACATGGGAGAAATTGGTAATCTACCAAGCAGTGATGAAAGCACAAATGGTGACATCTTCATTTCATCTACTGAAATCCAGCAAGTCTATGCTTCGCCAATTAGGCCAGAAGAAGTTATAGCAACATCGGAGGAGAACAATGATGTCGATTATCAATCCATCATCTCTTCTTTATTACCCAAAGAAGACCCTTCATCATCAATCGGGTCGGAAATGGAAGCTTCTTCTTCAAGATATGAAAATTTTGACATCTCTTCAGATCATGAGAATTCTACTTTATCATCTACTATGCAAGTAGAAAAAGAATAAATAACACATGATGAAGAAGAAGAGGAAGATCTCATAGATGCTCCTCCAGCATTTGAAGAGGGTATCTCTACCACTGTGGATGAACTCAGAGAAATAAATCTGGGTACAAAAGAAGATCCACGCCCCACTTTAATCAGTGCGGCCATGACTCTTGAAGAGAAAGAGATGCATATTTATTTTCTAAAGAAAAATAGAGATATATTTTCTTGGAACTATACAGGAATGCCTGGGCTTGATCCTGATGTTGCTACTCATCATTTGGGTTTACCATAAGAACATCGAGGATTTAAGCAAGCCGCGAGAAGAACACACCCAACTTACGCTTCCAAAATTGAAGCTGAAGTGGATAAGCTTATCAAAGCTAACTTCATAAGAGAAGTACAATATCCCAAATGGTTGGTTAATATTGTCCCTGTAAAGAAAAATAATGGACAAATTAGAGTTTGCATCGATTTCAGAGATCTTAATCGGCATTGTCCTAAGGATGATTTCCCAGTTCCGATTACAGAACTTTTAATTGATGAAACAGCTGGATATGAAGCACTTTCCTTCATAGATGGATATTATGGATATAATCATATCCGAATGGCCCCATAAAACGAGGAATCTACAGCCTTCAGAGCCCCTCAGGGTGTGTTTTGCTACCAGGTAATGCCCTTTGTCTTAAAGAATGCAGGTTCAACTTATCAGCGTGCTATGCATCGTATCTTCAAACCCTTCTTAGGGAAGTTTGTTTAATGCTATGTAGACGATTTGGTAGTTAAATCCAAACAACGTTCTAATCACTTGGCTGATTTGGAAGTCATATTCTGCAAGCTTCGACAACATAATTTGAAGATGAGCCCCTTAAAATGTGATTTTGGGGTAACCTCAGGAAAATTTCTCAACTTTGTTGTACGCCATTGTGGTATTGAAGTCGATCCTAAAAAGACCAAGTCAATCCTTGGTATGTCACCTCCTCAAAATTTGAAATAATTAAGAGTACTTCAAGGACACTTAGCCTATATTCTGCGTTTCATCACAAATTTGGCAGGCAAAAGTTTACCCTTCACCAAATTGATGAAGAAGGGAGTCACTTACCAGTGGACTAAAGAATGTCAAGAATCATTTGATATTCTCATGAAATACCTCTTGAGTCCACCGATACTCATGCCAACTGTTGAAGGAAGACCACTTATCCTCTACGTGACAGCTCTAGAGTGATCATTGGGTGCCTTTCTTGCTCAAAAGAATGATGCTGAGAATGAAAACAGCCTTTACTATCTCAGTCGAACCATGATTGAAGTAGAAACCCGGTATTCAAGTATTGAGAAGTGTTTCCTGGCATTAATATTTGCAGTTCAGAAGTTGAGACACTACCTGCAACATCACAAGGTCCAATTGGTATCTCGCAATAACCCGCTCAAATTTATCCTTAGTCGTCCAATGCTTATAGGACGTCTGGCAAGGTGGGCAGTTATTTTGCAACAATTAGACATTCAGTATGTGTCTCAAAAGGCGATAAAGGGTCAAGCTCTGGCTGATTTCCTGGCTGAACACCCTTCAGTGGAAGATACATCTTCAGATATTGAACTCCCTGATGAGGAAGTCTTCTCTATTCAAGAAAGACCTCAAGCATGAGAAATGTATTTTTATGGTGCTTCCAGAAGTCCAATAGGGTGAAAAATGGAAAATCCAAAATTCAACAAAGTTGGCTTAGGAATCGTACTCATTTCTCCAGAAAAGGCAGTGTTACCTTATTCCTTCTTATTGTGGGAAGGTGGTACCAATAATGAAGCAGAATACCAAGATCTCATCGTAGGCTTGGAATTAGCACTTCAAGCACAAGTGAATCACTTAAAGGTGAAAGGTGATTCAGACCTGGTAATCAAACAAGTCAATGGGGATTATTCCATCAAAAAAGAAGAACTAATACCTTTGTATGATTACATCAGAGATTTAATGGAGGAATTCCCTTTTGAACTGACATTTTCTTATGTCCCAAGATCACAAAATGCTCAAGCTGATGCATTGGCTAATATAGCCACAGCTCTGGCAGATCCAAATCGGGACAAGACCACCATCAGTATTGCCCACCGTCGTGAAATTTCACCTTATGTTCAAATTAGAACAGAGGAAATTAATGAAATTTGTCCCATTCCTGAACCGTATAGTCATACTACAAGATGTATGTCACATATCAGGGAATACCTTCAAAATAGAACACTTCCTTCTGATAGAGCTCAGAAAGAACAAATCCTGTGACGTGTGGTTAATTTTACTCTTTATGATAGCCCAGATAACCTAGATAAAATTCTCTACAAACGTGGTTTTGATGGAGTTCTCTTCAGATGAATTGATGGTGAAGAGACAATGGATGTGATGAAAGAAGTACATGTAGGAGTCTGTGGTGCCCACCAGTCTGGACATAGACTGTCTGATCAGATTCTAAGGCTTGGATACTTTTGGCCTTCAATGATACGAGATTGTGTCGATTTCACAAAGAAGTGTCATTCATGTCATGTACATGCCAACTTCATTCATCAACCTCTAGAGTTTCTTCATACAGCTAAATACTCATGTCCATTTGCCACATGGGGAATGGATGTGGTGGGACCTTACCCTTCGGCTATGGCCAAGCAGTTTAAGTACATTCTTACTGCTACTAACTTCTTTTACAAATGGGCAGAGACAATACCTCTCAAGGAATTCAGTTCTAAATGCATTGTTAGCTTCATCAAGTCTAACATCATTACCCGATTTGGTGTCCCTCATACCATATTGACGGACAATGGTACCAATTTCTGTTCATCCGAGCTGAAGAATTTGTATCAAGAATACAACATCAAATCCAACCATTCATCTCGGTATCATGCAGTGGCCAATGGCCAGATAGAAGCCTTTAACAAAACTCTTTCAAATATACTATAAAAGATGGTGGATAAAGATAAGAGGTCATATCCTGATAAACTCTTTCATGCTTTATGTGCTTATTGGACTACCACCCGCACTACAACTCGGTCAACTCCATATTCATTAGTATATGGAACGGAAGCCGTCTTGCCCATTGAAGTTCAACTACCCTCACTCATAGTTTCCATTTGTGATCAATCATCTACAGATGAACAATCTCAACAACGATTGAATGAATTGGAACAGTTAGATGAGAAAAGATTGTCCACTTTGCACCACTTGGAAGTCTATCAGAATCGAATAGCATGATCTTTTAACAAAAAAGTTCGTCTTCATTCATTCACTCAGGGAGAATTGGTATTAGTTCTCAGAAATCCAATGATACCAGGAAAGAAACCACCAAAACATGAGCAAAAATGAGAAGGACCTTATTCAATACATAGGGTCTACTCCAATGGAGCTTATTCATTAATCTCAATGGATGGAGAACTCATTACTACTCCAACCAATGCCAGATTTTTTAAGAAGTATTTTCTATAAACTGCAAAGTACCTCTATCGTCCTTGCTATATGACGTTAAACTGTACAGCAACGGTCCATAAATATGACCTTAAACTATTTTCACTTTCATCCCACATGACATTAAACTATGAAAAAGTTCCCTAAATGATCCAGTATGACCTTAAACTATAACTAGGTCTTGTATGACCTTAAACTACATCAATGGTCTAGTATGACCTTAAACTGCAACATCAACGGTCCATGCATATGACCCTAAACAATTTGCAAGTCCCTTACATCCAGCAAGACGTTAAACTGTGACGTCCTAACAACATGACGCTAAACTGTATAAGAGTCCCTTACGTCCGGAAAGACGTTAAACTACATAATCATCAAAGGTCTTGTATGACCTTAAACTACACTTTTGTCCAGCATGACATTAAACTGCACCATCCACAGTCCATGCATAAGACCTTAAACTATTCTCACTTTCGTCCAACATGATGCTAGACTATATCATCCCTTTTTCATCTAACATGACGTTAAACTGGGGAAAAAATCACCAATGTGTCCAACATGATGTTAAATGGTGTACTCTTTTGTCCTCACTGCATGACATTAAACTGCACAGTCCCCCTTTCATCCAACATGACGTTAAATTATATTGTCCCCATCTTCCTAACTAAATGATGCTAAACTGTACAGAAAGTTCTTGATATGTCCTACATGACATTAAACTATACTTTGTCCCTGCTACATGACATTAAACTGTGCAGTGCCAATAGTCCTAACTGCAAGACTTTAAACTGCATAATCCCTTTATATGTATTGCATGACATTAAACTGTGCATCGTTAAGGTTGTTGTTACCTCTTGTTTCTCACACCGAGTATGACTCACGTGAGCTTAGAGAAAACCTCAACCATAACACTTTCTCTAGGATACTAACCATGTGTAAGTCCCAACATAATTTTTTAGGTCGTTGTCCCCAAGAACAACTTGATCATTAATTCATTCTTTAATTGAACTACACGGAATTTGATCCTTGCCTCCTAGGCTGGGTATATAGGAAACCTCCCAAGGTTCAATCCCAAAACCAATCTCTTCACATCGGTTCAACTCTATCTCATATGATGTTGATTCGTGAAACCGCCCCTAGAATCAATATCTTTACATTGGTTCACTTCCGTCTTTGTTATACGATGTTAAACTATACAACACTTTTTTCCAGTATGACAATAAACTACAATATTTTTTAATGCCCTCACCTAAGAGGGAACCGTTATTTACATTGATTTTTTTTAATCGTGTTTCATTTCAAAGACTACGTGCATACATGGCAACGCCCAAACCTTTTATCTTGGGTTAAACCATCATTGTGCTAAAGCCCCCTTTCACCCTTCAAATGTATGAACCAAATTTGTACAAAGGGTATTTCTAGAACTACGTGGGCTTGATTCCCATCCTTATGGGATACGTAGGAACGTTCGAGTGTCCCTCGAATCCAGCTCCAAGTCTTTGGGCCTAACCCTAAATTCCACTTTCAGTACCTTGGCTGAAAAGTCCCCATGAAAGCACACATTGTGTATTTCTTACAATGGTCCAAGCTCTATGACCCTAAACTAAGATCTCTAATCCCTTTTGTCCCACAAGACGTTAAACTAAAGTTTAAGAACCAAGTATGGCTTGATTCTCCTCCTTATGGGATACGTAGTGAAGTCCAACATTTCAATTCAGGACCCAACCACAACATGATTATGGTTAGCATTGACCTGTGTATCTCTGTATACATTAAACAATATCCATATTTATGTGTCATAATCCTAACCTTAAATATTTTCATATCCTCATAACCCTTTTCATGACTTCTAGTCACAAAAATGTCAAACTTATGAGAGTTCTTTTGTCTGACTATGCAACACGTGCCCATAGGAGGCATTGCATAAACAGTCTACAAAACAGACTTGTTAGACAAAAGATACTATTATTTGACTATGCAGCCAATGCCCTTAGGTGGCCCTGCATAATTCAACCCCCTAACAAGTTTTTCAGATAGTGCTAACTTCATTCTTGGGAAGAATTCCTCTTTTGTCCTTATTTTTCTTAAATGACAGTATGTAGGGATCCAAAAAAATAGCCATCCTTAACATATTTGTCCCATATCCTTTTCCATGATCTGAAATTATTCAAGTCTATGGATTATATTCTCCTTCCATACATTTGGGTCAGACCTTCGCAGGAGTGATATTCATCCAGTTCGTCGATAATCTTGTTTGGAAATATCTTTTCCATATTCAAGTACCTCTTTCCATATATCAAACTCTATACTTTAGAAGATTTGAATCTCCATAAACTTTCACTGGCTTTTAGCACTAGGAAAGTAAATTTATGAGAGTTCTTCTGCCTGACTATGCAGCACGTGCCCATAGGAGGCCTTGCATAAACATTCTACATAACAGACTTGTTAGCCAAAAGATACTATTTTATATAACTATGCAGCTAATTCCCTTAGGTGGCCCTGCATAATTCAACCCCCTAACGGGTTTGTTAAATAATGGTAACTTCATTCTTGGGAACTACTTCTTCTAATGCCTTTTAGCTCTTTTTCATATCATTCATCATATTCAAATATTCTTAAGTCATAGTTTACATATTTTCCCTCATACTTGAGTATGGTACTATGTTTTCAGATGATTTGTCAAGGAATTGAGTCAATTCTAATCCATTTCGGTCAAAGCTATTTCGACCTTAAACATTAGCCTTTTTTTATGTCCGACATGCATGACTTTAAACTGCCCACAAAAGACAAGGTAACTCTGAATAAAATTCAAGTTCCCAACTCCCTAAACATACATTTTTTATCATTTAGGTAACATTGAGCAATTAAAAAGTTTGAAGTTTGTAGGGTTATTTACATTAATCCTAGTGAAAATCAAACTATGCTTACTAGGACCATTGGCTTAGGTAAAATCTAAAGAATTTAGAAAAGGAGAATGCAGGTAAAAATGAGTGAAAGTGAAAGTGTTTTTCCTTGATGCACAAGAGTTAGAAGGACATCCACATATTGGAGTCTGTTCTCTTTTTCAAGAATTACAAGAGGCTTTCAACATAAGTCTTCAATTGATGAACCACATCCTGAGCTTCATCAGAAGCTAATTAAAGCTCATGCACTCGACCAACTTCACTCTTTTCAGCCTGATGGAGTGCTTTCTTGGCATCCGAAATGGTCTTCATATCATTCGTTTGAACTGCCTCCAGTGAATTATTGAGTTGGTCAAGTTCCCCAGTAACAGCATTCAACTTTTGTTGAAGGTGCATCTGCTGGATGACTTTTTCTTTGATTTTATGCTTCATCTTCTTCATCTTGGCAGCATAATCAGCCTCAGCTTGGGATACCGCAACCTCAAATTTGTTGATGTTAACTTACAATTTCACCCTAGTAAGATCTTCGCGGCACTTTTCCTCCTACTCCCTCCTGAAGATGATCTGTTTCACTGTGGTATGGATATTTTCATATCCAAAAACGCCAAGTCCTAGTATAACAAATTTGGAGGACAATCAAGGAATTTTCGATGATAACTCTTCTAAAGGCACCTCAGATATGATTTTACATATGTTGTTCCATGCCTTGCATCGTAAAAAGCTGAATGCTTTAAGCATCTCTGGGTCTGATTCAACATCATCATCACAGGGGGGCAGGTAATCTGGGATTAATGCACTTCAAGAAGTGCCCTATTCTTCTCTTTCCCCCCTGGCTTGTGCTTCTTCGCTTTCAATTCCCATGGGGGCAGAGGCTGAGGCTTCACCTCCAGACCTAGCCACTGCATTTGACGACCCTGTATGATTAATTGAAAGCGTTGGTTAGCTTTAAAGGACAATAAAAGAATTGATTGTCTTGAAAATTAAGTACAATCACAAATATTGTTATCCCTTACCCGATGGTGGTTTAGCAACCTGATAAGACTCCTACCCATCTTTCCCAGTCTCAAAAGGATCTTCAAGATGGGTCTCAGGAGGGTTTACTGGGTTTAACTCTACTTGAGATAATGTTTCTGCAATGGTAGGGTTGAAATCAATGTCCGCACCCTCTTTAGGCATTGGCAGTTCAGCAGTTTCTATGGATGGAACTCCATATAATTTCCAGTAATGATTAGAAGTGTCAATTATAAGAAACTTTACTGGGTGAAGGATAACACTCACGCCCAAGGTCTTCTAAATCACATGAAAACTTAGCATGATCATAAAATTCTTCTAAAGACATGCCATGATTCATCATTTCATCCAATGATATTTCAGAATCCTGGTTAGTCTCACCAGTGTGAGCGTTTGGTGTGTCTTCTTGAAGACTTACGTCCTGCAGCCCCTGGCCCTGGAAAACATCTCTGGGTAAAATCACAGCATCAGTTGCATCAGTTGCAACAGTCGCTAGAAGCTCTAATGCATGAGTTGAACCTGATGTATCAAAAAATGGAACTTAGTCGGTGTTTCATTCAATATTTTTATGAAGCATTGTTGACTTACCAGAAACAAGTTCTTCTCTTCTTGCAACAGCAGTAGGAGAGATACAGGGAATATATGCTAGCTCTTCTCCAGGAGTAGCCAAGTCAGCTTGGATCTGTGATTGTTCCACAGCACCCTCTGTGTTCTTCGAAGGAGGATCAGTCCTTTCCCTCGGGGGGGGGGGGAATTGAAGAAGCCCCTGCAATCCCCAGAAATATGAGTTACCATGTGGTCATGGGTATAAACTCATGATTACTCGAAGGACTTACCGCTGCTAATGAAGCATTTAGTTGTGGACTTCCTCCTTCATTGCCTTTGATTCTTTGGTTTTTTGGGAGTATTGGTAGTCTCCCTTATTGGCACATGGATTGGAGAATGGAAGGCTATGTCCAGTGCCTCATTCATGGCCTTCTAGCCTGGAGATATCTCACTTGGTTCATGAGGAGAATCAGCAGTAGCCCAGATGGAAGTACCACCAGGGCTATACTGTGGCGAAGGAACTCTAGTTCCTTTATTTGCAAGCTGCAAGATAAAAAAACTTCCTTAAGTAACAAAGCATCGGCTGAAATCAAGTTTCAAAGCAAATAAGGAAAGAAAAATTACATCTTCAGGAGCCACATACTCATGCCACTCCTCATCTTCAGAACCACCAGCCCCCACAGTGGCGCCACGATCAATCATTTCCTTCACCCTCCTGGTGACAGGAACAGACTCATCAGTGGCATATATGAGCATTTCTAGCTCTCTGATGTAAGCCCGCACTTCATTGGGGTTATCCTCGTATTGAATATTTGTAGAAGCCATAAGATTTCCTATTCTAGGAAGTTGTAGTCCCTCACACAAATCTAGCCAGGCGGTCTCAGTACAACAGTATAAACTCTGCCATAGCTGGAGAGCCTCTGGTCTTAGATATGAAGGTTGCGAGGAAGGTCCTACAATTTTTGACATCAATTTCTTCCCAGCTCCTGCAACTACAGATGAATAATAATAAAGTAAGACTTATTGATTTATAAAGTAGCAGTGATTAAATTACTACAATGAAGTAACTCACCCGGAGTTGATGGAGTGGGTCTTTTAATTCTGACCGGAGGATTATATCGGGCACAAAACCGCTTTGCCGCTGGTTGTGCCTCATCATCCCCATCATGGGAATCCGGTGAATTAGTTCTAGAGGAGGAATCTATCGAATCAACTTCAGGTGGGGAAGCATCACCTTCATGAGGAAGAGTTTATTTCTCTACAGTCCTCTTCCTTTTCCCCACCTGATAAACTGGGTGATTCAATATCCCTTTGGGGTATGATTCTATCCAGTTTTCGGCATAATATGTAGTCAAATTATATGCCGCGTTTTCAACTCGTAGATCAAATACTACCCCAGTCTTCTCCCTTGACGTCAGCAGCCAGAGTTGCCGAGCAACCATCAGATGTTGCTCTAACCTGACATGTACCGGAGGAGATACAACAATCTTTTGCAGACATTTGAATTGACGTGAAAATCTATATGGAGCATAGGCCTCACATATGATTTCTCCGTCAATCCTGGAAACTAGCACACCATCCTTGCAAGCTAGCATGTATGCCCTCAAATCCAAATGGTCTATTCCATCATCAACAAATCGCTCGGTTGGCGGACTTCCATAGGTAAATAAGTTGAATTCCTTAAACATTCTCAGCCTCACTTTCATGTCATAGGCATTAACATCTAATAGAGAAACTCCAGAGAATGCTTGCACTGACGGCTGGAAAGAAATTCTAGGAATTTGTAATCCATTCTGTACATTGTAAGTCCTGAAGTGAGTGGCGATCCATCCCCATAAAACTTAGAATGGTCCCACTATTCTTAAAGGAGATTTACCCATGAAGACATGAAGTAAACTCCTGTGAATCTTTGCTAAAATGGGGGTAGCCAACCCAACCATTTTTCCCTTATCCATCTTTGCCGCAATGACAAAGGTCCATGGCCTGATGCCTCCCTTCAAATCCCTGACTGGAAGGAGATAAACACTGAGCCACATTGCCAAGAAGCCCGCCAGACCAGTCTTCTTTGGGATTATTTGATTCACTTCATATAACCACTTCTTGAACTCTTCTGCTTCTAGAGTTGGCCAGAATGTGCCAGGAGCACCACTCTTCTCAGGTTTTGGGAAGGTGGTAGGACGTTTGGGCCTCTTATCCTTGGATTTATTTTTCTTGGATCCCTTTTCTTTCAGCTCCTTCTTCTTTGGATCCCTCTCTTTCTTATCAATAAGAAATACATTCATCCATTCCTCTGGATGAATATCCTTTCTAGAATGAGTTAATGAGGTCTCTGAACTCTTGAGCCTGTGGAAGATCTTAAATAATTCCCGATCTAAAGCAGGAGTTTTCTCTGAATCATTCCAAGTCACCTTGGGTGGAATGAATTCATCATACATATCGCCCAAAATTAGAGCCCCTAAGATCTTGTGGACATCCCACAGACTGATGCATACTTCTCCATGAGTCAAATGGAAAGAATTAGTTGATGGGCTCCAATAGCTGAGTATCTCCGGCACGAAGTTATCATGTCTGTAAACATATGTTTGCCCAACCCAGACAGCATCGTATATTGCAGCTCCCTTCAGATCCTCGACAAACTCTGCATAGTTTTGTCGCACCTAGTATGCCCACATCCATGTTGGCTTCACCCCTCTCCTAGGACGAAAGTCCCAACTTTTCTTCCAGCCTTTGGATTGATCCATCTGAGCATTTCGGAAGATTGAAGGATGACAATGTGGTTGCAGCTCAGGTGTATGATCTTTCAGATCTGGTGTGCAAGGGATATAATTCATTATGTATGCCTTCTCCATTGTTCCAGCATTTAGAAATACTCCTCCACCTAAGATATTTTCTGAAGCAAAGTTGGTGTAATTCTGAAACCATGAAAATGGAAGATAGTTCTTTGCTTCTGGAATGGTGACTTCTCGCAGATGACCATAGCCATACAAAGGCAGATAAATTCTCTGTGGGAAGTCATGATGATATTTCTTCAGATACTTATCCAAATTCAGAAGAGTGCTATCTTTGACAGTATAATAATCATGGCGAATGATGTTCATCATATAATCTATCTGCTTGCTAGACAGTTCATCAACTATTCCGGGTCTAAGAGCCATTGATTCTGCACAAGAGTTGAATAAATTAACTCTTAAATGGATTGATTTTTCATAAACTTTGTGAAGAAATTCGAAAAAAATGGCTAAAGAATTAAGGCGCGCAAGTATGGATGTGTCGCGCAAGTGTTAAATGTGCCACACAAGTTTTTGTCGCACATGTTTTATAGCGCAAGTCCTATTACCTTGACAGCAGCGCAGTGGTGAGGAAACAGCGGATTGAAAATCCTTGCGCGGAGAAGATGACTTACGCGGTGAGATCTCGAGAAATTCGGAATCAGATGCTATGCGCGGCCAATGACCATGTATTTATAGGCCAGGCGTCCTATCTGTGTGCCTGCACCCAGTGCACTCCAGCCCTGTGTGACTCTAACCTGCGAGCCCAAGTGTTGCGCACTGAACACTTGCGCACTGCCTTTCCATCTGTTTTCTTCTTTTCCTCAGAGTCAAATCCTCTTTTCTCTCTGGATCCAACTCTGAGGGGGGACTTTTGTTGACGCTCCCTTTTATCACATTGTCCAAAAGAATGGAAAGGGAAATAACTTAGCACAAATTGATTCATCCTTTGAAGAAAATATCAAAAATCAACATAGGGATGAACAAGGAGAACATTTCCCATAAGTCGCACAATTTCCCTCATAGTCACGCATGTCTACTTGCGCGACGAATTATGGTCGTGCAAGTGACTTGCGCAACCTAAGTGATAACCGCCCGGGGTCTTCTCCTGCCTATAAATAGACCCTCTGGGCCCCCCATTCGAGAGAGGAATTTTTCCAGAAACCCATATTTGAGTTCCCGGCACCCTAGTCTCTTCTCAAAGCTTCAGAAACACTTCTATGGTAATTTCTTACCTAGAACGGAAGATCTAAAGAGGGGGAGGAAGGCCTAAGTGTTTCAACTCATCAAAACTTGCGCGCCTGAGTGGCCAGCCCTTTAAGGGAAAAGGTCACACTTGCGCGCCGCCTTACTCATTCAATAGAACTTGCACGCCCCTCTTCTGGAAGAACCTCAAGAGGATTCCAAAGTCTTTAACCAAGAGTATCTAAAGTATTACCCTGCTAGTTAACCGTTGCGCAAGTACCCATGTGTCGCGCAGGTATTCCTGCACGACCGGGACTTGCGCACCCACGCAGTACTTGCGCGCCTGTAAAGACTTGCGCGCCTATGCCTCCATGGGTGCCCTTCATGCCCATTTCAACCCTCTTATTTCATTCCACCTCTCCTATTCAAGATTCAGTCTTCAAGACACTCTTCAAATCCATTTATGGCATGATTTCTTGATTTTACATCCTTATCTGAAAGGAATTCTATAGAATAACTCTCAAAATCTAGTGATTTACACATCTTTATGTCACTAATGATTGAGATTTCATTCATTCAACCTCATCCTTTATGATGAAAGAACTCATTAACATAGGAATCCTCCTTAGGAGTAAGCCCCAGTCCCCTAATTTGGGCCTCCTTTTTAGGAGTAAGCCCTAGTCTTAATTTCTCTTAACCAGTCCTAAATTACCTTTGATCTGGGATTCCTTTTCAGGAGTAAAACCCAATCATAAGTCTTCTCCTAATTTGGGCCTCCTTTTCAGAAGTAAGTCCCAAGTTAGAGAATTCAAATCTCCATGAAGCACATATACCTTTATAGACCCTGTTCCTGGATTTCTTCCCTAAAGTAAATCCTAATCTTCATTTATCTGGGCAGTCATACATACATAAGCCCCACATTATTTCTTATGATTTCATCTTTCATGGCACAATTGTCTGATTTTTACCAATACCTCTTGTTTCTCACACCGATCATGACTCACGTGATCTTAGAATGTAAAAGTAATTATGACATCCTTCTTTGAGCCATCAATTATAAACATCATACTCCCTTACTCGAACTATGTGGGATCTGATTACTTTTCTAAACAAAGGATACGTAGGTAGCCCGTCTGTGGGTTCGATCCCAACTCTGAAATAATCCATGTCCTTCTGAATGACAATAAACTTCAAGTGCCCCACTGAGTGGCTTTAAAACTAGCATGGTCATCATAATGACCAAGATACTTCTATATAAATGTGTCGAAGGGTACCATTGACCAAGAATCTCTAATGAATACAGATGATTCTCTGTCGATGAAGAACCTCAAATACATATAAAATATTCTCTAAAATTCCTACATATTTTATCATTGATTGTCATATGTGAAGGAAATATCATTTTATACTTGGTAACGTAATAAGGATTCACGAACATAACTTAAATCTATAAAGAGAGACTCGGAGTAGACAATAATTCTCCTCAAAATGGTGTGATGAGTCCGGTCTCCCATCCTCTTGACCAATGAAAATTCTTAAACCTCATCAGTCCATAAACTAATGAGCACCTACCTTTGGAAATTAGGTCCGAATGGATGTGGAATAATTGGATGTTTTCGGTTCTATGAAAAACCCCGTTAGAAACCGATCAGAACGTTTGAACCTCCCATCAAAAGGAGGTCATTCCCGAAATCTGAGGGAAACAACATCTACACCACATCTTTCACTTTGTCCTGTAGAGAATCAACTCCTTGTATTCAATCCCTTTTTTTAATTGAACACAAAATGGAATATATCACTCTAAAAAAACCAATTACTCCATATTTTTCTTAAAAATAGCTGCTGATATGGAAAAATTCCACATGTTTCAGTTAGGAAAATATCTAGATGAAAGAAGTCTCCAAAATTCCCATAAAATAAATAAGTTGTTTTTTAAACTCAGTCATGACATAATCTAAGCCAAAATGGGTGTTGGGATGTTTTACTTCATTAAACATATCCATCCTTCTCCAAATGACTCCATGAAAGACTCAACTAATAAAAAGTATATAATAATGAATAATAAATTTTTTTACCTCATAAAAAATCCATAAAATATATATTGATTATCACACTACAAGTATTGATCTAATCTCCTCAATGTTATACAACAAAAATTAAGTTTTACATGAATGGTAACCATATTTTACCTTCCTTATTTATAAATTTATCTTAAATACCTTCTCACATATCCACAACCTTCATTTATTATCAAAAAAACCAACAATATCTTATTTTCAACAGTCTTCCCTTTATATTTTGTTGATAATACTTATATAAATCCATAGTTACAATATAAAAACTTCTTCAATGGTAAATTTATGTATTAATGATACATTATTCCTAATTACCCTTTTCATTAAAATTAGAATTTTATCTCCACTAGATTTATCCATATTCCCTCGCATCCCAGAAACACATAGGGGTATTTTCATCAGCTCTAATCACCTTTTGTCAAAAAAAATATCACCCCAAATATAGGTAGACTTATCTCCCCCTTTAAAGTACACTTCAAATCTCTAAGATTGTCACGTACAATAAATACGTTTCTTGAAAAACAAATGTTAAATATTAGTTATATATCTTTGTTATACTCATACTTCACTTCCATTAGAACTTGTAAGCACATGATTTCTCTTCCAAATCTGTTGTCTCTATTAGCTAATCATATCCACCCCCTATTTTAAAAAAATGAGTAAACTATTTCAACCAGTTATATTTAAACATAAGATCTGATTTTCACTTGTTCTATAAACATTAATATATATTTACCACTCATATAATTTTATAATTTACTCTATCATTTATCAGTACTTGATACAAAAATATTTTCTACCAAAAACTCAAGAACTACTTCTATAGATTTTTTTTTGAAACATTAAAAAACCAAAAAAAATGCTCAAGGAAAATTTCACCTATAGATTTAATGTCAAGGATTATTTAGTAGGTGAATTTAAAATTTAAATAAGAATTATAAAAAAAATACTATAACCATAATGAGTCAAAAATTGGTATAAGGAATTATAGTTTAATTTAAAAATTTCAGTGTTATTAATTTCACTCACTTACTTCCAAAAACACATGCAACATAAGTTTTGAGTTACCTAAATATCTCTCTATGTGATATCAATCAAACTTACTCAATACATTCAATGATAATAACTAAATCACAATGTTTTTGATTCATACTTCATGTTGAACCAATTGATTCCAATTATTATAATATTCCCTTTAAACCACTTTTAATATAAGTTCTGTATTCCTTCATAGGTTACTTCTTATTTTCCAAAGGAGAAAAATTGGCCTTTAAGTATTCAACACCAAATTTATTTTAATTTATTAAATTTAGAAAAACTTATTTTATTTGATATTAATCACGGTATTATTTTTTCTATAGATTTTGATATCTTGAAAAACTCTTAGACGATACCCATTGTTATACCACACCCAAATAAAACATTAACAATCCCATGAATGTAACTACTTATTCCCTTTATTTGTGGTATAAACCAACATTTTGTCTATATTGATATAAAATTTGAATCAACATATTCATCCTAATTCCATTTAAAAAGTTATATAAGGATTTGACACTAGTTTATCATCATCTTAGCCACCATTCTTCTCAAGAATTTCCATTACCATTATAAATTCAAGATTTATCTAGATACCACTTAAACATTCTTGAATGTACCATGTTACTATTTTTAATTTCACTAAAATCCACTTGTAACATCATATAATGACCTAGTACCACTTCAAATTCTAGAATGTGACTTAGTTTCACTATCTCTTTCTCTGATACCACATGTTTCATTCATGTTCACATAATATACTCATCTCTATTCAATGCACTATACCATTATTAATGTGTCCATCCTATTTCAATGGAATCACAACATGGATTGTATATCCCTCTTAATCCTAAAATATTCCAATAATAGTTATAACAATTATATATATGGGGAGAGGAGTACTTTCTGACCATCCTCATGTTAAGGAATTGGCTAATCTTGGTGAACCAACCCTTTTCCTATAACTTGATCCCAAGACAACTTAATGTTTTCATTATAACTCCACTAGTATAAAATTCACTCTATATATTTTATTTAAAATTTTCTATCTTTATTATCTTGGGTTCTATCTCTATTTTGAGACTAATCTATGTTGTAAATGTTTCTTACTCTAATGAATCATAATTTCACCTTTCATAATTATTTTTTTATAATAGTAGAGTTCTTACACCAGTACTTTTATCTCTTAACATGTTGTATGATTTTTAAAAAAACTTATGCATGATTAAAACTTGTCCTCTTCAGTACATATTAGAACCAGATTGGATTTGTTTACCATTGGTGAATCTCTCTTCAATATTTCATCCTTCTTTCCCATAGTTTGGGTATGTTATTTATTATTCCTATATATTTGTTTCTATTATCTCAATGATTTTTATTACGATTGGTTTGAAAATCCATTTTTCATCCAAGAGTTGTATCTTCCAGAAATAAAAAACTTCCAAAAGTACAGTGACAAATCAAATGGAGTGGAAGATCAAAACCCATTGGTCTAGATGCAGTGGTGAAAATATTCTAAAATTTATGTAAAAGAATTTGTTCTATAAAAATACACTATTCACCAAAAGTTATATGCTGAGGTGGTGAAAATTGAGGGATTCTAGTTTTCCCCTTGATCGAGTGATGGATTGATAAAAAGATCGGATGGAGATAAAAGTGGAACAATCGACTTGACTCATCTATAGATAGAATGGGTGAGGTCACTTATACAAGGGAATTATAATTTTTAGTAATATTTTTATTCTCCTAAGAAGTTTTATGTTATTTATAGAACGTGTAACTCAATGTGACATTCTATTTTTCTCTTATTCAATAGAAAATTTTAAGTGTTCTCCATGTAGTATGATTAGTTCATAACTATATAAATATATAGATTTTTAGTGTGTATGAGTTTTTATTATGATTGTTACTTTATTTTTCTTTGGTAATTTTGAGGGTCTATCACAGAGCATGGTTTGGGTATGAAGCCTCTAAGTTTGGATACATTATCTTACAAGTGTCAACTATTTCAAAACATATGACACCTTATTTCATAACAATGGTTCTAAAAGATGATTTTATGAATATGAGGTTTACATCACCACATGTTTTATAAAAGTTTCTTGATCATTAAATCAAATATCTTCTAGTAACTTATGGAAAGAATGTTCTTGTCCTTTTTTGATTCTAATTAAATGGGAGTTATTTTTCAAAAGGGTGGAATTAGAAGAGAGAGTTTAAAGAGGGTAAGGTTCATCTAAATAAGTTTTATGGGTCATATTTCAGATTATAGAGGATACAATTGTAGGAATATCTATTCAATAATTATATTGATCTTTCATTGAAAATAGTGAATCTAAAAGAAATAAAGATAGTGGAATGGGAAAGATAAAAAAGGAATTTAGAGTGGTTCAAATTATTTTGTCCACGAATGTGTCCTTCAACATCAATGAAGAGGAAACAAGTATTGTATTGATTTAAATTATTGAAAACATGTATGAGAATCAATCTATAAGGAATAAGGTTTTTTGATATAATGGATGTTTTTCACGAGTTCCATTCAATATGGATACTATCATTTTATGATCAAAAGTGAATACATACTAAATATAATATTTCATTTGAGATATAAAAAATAATAATTTATAGTGATTCAATTTTTTTCTTATGAATTCCCCCACTATTTTCTTAGATTTAATGAATATACCCATTATAGATTACCTTGACCAGTTTTTGGGAGTCTATATTGATGATATTATTATATATTATAAATGTAAGGAGGATGATGAAGATCTCTTTTTAATTGTTATAATGCACCTAATAAAGGATAATTTATATTAAAATTTTACTGAATGTAATGTTTGTCTATAAAAAGTTTCTTTTTTTTGGTCATGTAATCTCAATTACGGGTATATTAGTGGATTAATCAAAGATTGATGTTTTTAAAAATTTAACCATACCAACCACTAGGATTGATATCCATAGTTTTCTTTGTTTGGTAGGATATTATATGTACTTTTTGGAGAATTTCTCTTGGTTTTATAATAAACTCACCAATTTAACTCAGAATTGATCCGAGTTCCTTTTGATAGATGAATATGTGAAAAAAAATCAAGGAACTGAAGAGAAGGATAGTTAGGGAACCTATGATTACACTTTCCTACTGTAGATATTGCTTATTGATCTATATTGATGAATGCACTATTTCATAAATGATTTCTCCGGGTTTTTTTCATGGTAGTTATTAAGTGATGTTATTAGAGGTGACGTTGTAAATAAATTTTTAACATCGGTTACCTAAAACTAACAATGTAAATTAATCTTTTTTACTCTTTTTTTACATTGATTCTCTAATAACTGACATGAAAAATAATTTTTTTTTAAAAATAAAATTGATTCATCCTCCACAGCTACATAAAAAAGAAAAATAACAATAGAAAAAGTAGTATAAAAGAAGACAAATACACTTACAATTAATCATTAAAATTTATAATGTATATTACAAATAAAACAATCAAACCTATAAAATTATTATCCCATAAAATTTTTAAATTCATAAAATCATGTGAACTATATGAATGTGGGTTTTCAAAAATCTAAAAAAAATAAAGAAATCATTTTACATGAATTTTCAATAAAACAAATGAAATATAAAGGAAAGATTTATAAAGAAATCTAACCTTATAAAACTTCATAACTGTACCAGTTGAAATTATTTCATACATAAATCTTAAAACATAATATCTACATTCCTTTTCACCTTCTTGTTTATGAAATTGTTTCAAATAGAATTTAATTCAGAATAATATTTTTCGTAATATATGAAAAATTTAGTAATTTTAAATGAAAATTCACCTTATCTTGTACAAATATGATCTTGGACATCTTCTTTCTTATCATCAATCTAAATAAATTCCATAACCTATTTGAAAATAATATGAATAAAATATATTTTAGTCATTATAATATAAACAAGTATTAAAATAATTAAACTTACATGTTCAATACATTCCTAAAATTTTCTCTCACTTCACTATGGATATAGTATAACTAATATAATGTCATCTCTTTAAAAAAACCTAAAATCCAATGGAAAATAATATATAAGATAATTTAATATGATTTTATAATATTTTAAGTGATATATAACACTTTTTAAGAAAAAAATTTCATATTCTTGCTGATATGGAAACATCCAACACTAAATAATGGCATTATTATAAAATCTTTCAACAATATAAACCTTTCATTCCACATCAGTCATTATAAAATCTATAGAAGAAATAAACTACAGTTCCATAAATCTATATAAATAGGTCTTTTCATGCTCTTTACAAATTTTATATAGATACACAATTCCCAATATACATAATTATAAATTTTCAATAAATTAAAGGAGCTGAAAAAACAATTAATAGACTTACATGGAAAAACATTGCATCATGTTGATGCCCAATTTATATCTATCTAAATGCTCCAATATAAAATTTTTCAAAATCCCTACAGTCATTGCATGCCCACAAACAGAAGAATCAATTAGATTCTCATATACTTCAAATAAAAATTTGAGTATGCTGATAATCTATCAAGATAAGTAGAATCAGTATCTGAAGTCATGAAACACTGATTTTTTTGTTATCTAAATAGTAATTCTTTACCATTAAAGTATTCTGGTAAAAATTAGATAAATATATAAAATTTAGTATGAGAAGAAAAATTAATAAAAAAATTAAATAAAAGAAAACATATATACATCTATGGTAATATGTCAAAGTATTTTAGATGGAAAAATTAAAAAATGGTTGAAACTTTGTCCAACTGTACTCACCTCATATGTAGGACGTGGTATTTTTATTGATCTTTCAATAATATCCTATACAGTGACCCTATAATGCTCTATCTCAATATTTTGATGATGAATGGTATCACTGATATAAAATACCATCTCATATGCAAAACAATATTGTGCATAATGAACATATAACTCATAATGACATGGAAGTTGTAGAGGAGGGGTGGTGGGGTAGAATAAGGAGTGAGGTTTAGAAGCAAATATGTATTAATAGGATAATAATGATGAGTTGGATCTACCGGTGAAGGTGGATGAGTTGGATTAGCAGGACAAAACTATCCTTGCTTGTTTGTAACCATTGATTGTAATGAACCTCTGATCTTATCCTCTATCTTCACATGAATATCATGAACGTAAGCTTCCAAATAATCTATTTTTTATAAACGTCCTCCATTATAGAAGCTTCTGAACATGGAAACAAATTTCATACTGATACATATGTCGGGTATCCTCATACACGACCTGGGTGTTTGGGCATTTCCAATGTTGTAGCTAAAATATCCTTTTGACCCAGAGTACCCCTTGTGTGTTATGCTCCTTAACAAAATATTACATGTAATATTTTAAAAAAACATTTTAATGAATCACAATATATAAATATTTAATTTAACATAAATAAATAAATAAGTTAAACATCTTAAAATGTTCTCATCTACAACTCTCAACTCTTCCAAAAGGAACTGTCCTTTTTTAGTCATTCGGTCCCTATTCAATTTTTCATTTCTAGTGGGGGTGGAGGGAAAACATCTGCAGACCCCGTAGACTCAACACTCATCTTTTAAAGTTATTCTACAAGCATCTGTTCTACCAATAACCTATACCCACCCCAAGATAACATATTAGGATATATGTTTCTAGATTGAATAACCTGATGAGATATCCTTATCAATATTTTCTTAGAGTATCTTCTTTAATTTCTCTAACTCAATTGGGTTCATTCTATATGGAGTCTTTTAAATATGTGTTGCATTAGTTATGAGTTCTACTAAAAACTCAACTTCACAATTTGGATGATTAATAGGAAACATTTTTGAAAAAAAAACATCAAAAAATAGCATATAAATATACATATCTCTTATTTTTAGTTTCTCCCCAACCATCTGAGATAAACTCCCCTATTGTATAGGAAAAAAGACACATACCATAGTTGTAATTTCCATTGGAGGTTCATACCTATTTTCGTATTGATAGATGATCATATATTAGTTTATAATATCAAATGTGACTTACCTCCAATGAAATTGATGTGGGGTTTATATAAATATTTGAAATCCATGACCATAATAACATTAAATTTCACTAGAAATATAATAAAAATATTTATAGGAAGTACATTCTCACAAACATCAATCAACAAATAATCATAGACTTGAGATGTGTTAATCATACCATTATGAGTTATTAATGCTAATTTAACATCTAACCATTGAGGATATGAATTAAAATTCCTTGAGACTTTTCCCAATACACATGTGTTCATATAACTATGCTCATATACGGAACCTCACTATTTGAGGATACCTATTACCACCTCAACTTCATCACTCTAACTTCAACCCCATACAAAATGTAAGATGTTTTATGTGACCATAAAACATATTTAATAATTTTGATAAATCATTTAACTAAGAAAAATCATTTATACGATTCCTAAATAATGATACCATTTTTCAATCTATGAAACCTTTAGTTTAACATAGGTCCTTTATGGTCAATATCTATTCAAATCCTTCATAATGGTTTATAAATAAAATGTAAATTTACCCAACCATATCCCCTAGGTTTTTTAAACAATGTGAAAAGTTTGGTCACACTATCCTTGGAGTAAAATGATGGTGGAGATATAATCAACAAACTCTTTTCAAGGATATTAACCCTTGATGCATCTGTAACAAAACCGAATCCACATGTAGTATCTAGACATGGATGTATTGCAAGTAAAACCATATAATCCCTTACTTACCAAAATATCATGATGGTATCTTATACTTAGGCTTATCCCCATAGTTTTTGAAAATGTTCATTAGTTACAAAATATAAAGATTAACTAAACCCATCTCTGATACCAACTATTTTGACCCATACTTTTCATATATTGATATTAAATATTAATATATGAATATTCATTACATAAAATTATGATATATGCTAGAATCGTAATGGTTCACTGTCTTCAGAGAGTATATTTAAAATCTCCTTATTTCATGAATGATATTCAACATCTCCTATAAAAATCTTCTTATATAGTAATCTTATTAGAAACACACTACTTAAAACCTTTATTCATTATCTGTGGAAAGCAAACAAAAGAAAGTGTGAGATCAGTAGCTCAGTAAGGGTAAATAAGGGATATATTAGTGATCACATAAAAATAACATGATCACATGGGTATGATATTATGATATTAACATTTCAAAACTATACCCAACATACTATAGATCATAATATTGAATCGTAGAATAAATCATTATAGTTCATAAGATATGAATCATAAAGGAATCAAATAACATGAGTTATGATATCATAATAATAGCATAATTTATAAGTTTTTTTCATACACATAAGAATAGAAAATAAATTCCTTATTCAAGGATCACTATCAATGATATCATAGTGGATTGGTTTCACTATTCATTCCAACAAATCTATAGTCAAGTTTCACTCTTAGTACAATCATAGTGGATATATTCCCTTACTGAAATTTTTTCAGTCCCCATTTTAATCCTTATTATCTTATCAGATATCCATATTTACTTAACGAATTATAGGGATATTGTTGGACTGCAGATCACCATGAGAGGGGATGGGTGAATTTGGGTGTAGATTTTTTCTTTAAAAGTGATGGATCATGTTCCCACATTGGTAGGATCTTGTTAATCCAATTTGATGGTAATTTGTAGTAATTTAAACATTCACAAGTAGAAAGACAACACAGAAATTTTACTTGATTAAACATTAGGGTCAAGTCCACGAAGCATATGCTAAATGTGTATAAGTTGAACAAAAATCCACTAATATTTACTAGTTGTGGAATACAAAAGTTCATACAAAATCACTCTATGCCAGGAAAACTTCCTTTACAACATGTTAGGGATAACACACTATGTCCCTCAAAACACTTTCTTCAACTCCCCCTAGCTCACTACCATGGGTTAAGTCTTACTCAGTTTGTCGACATGAAGTTCACTTCAGTAGATTGGCCTTAAAGTCTTTTTACCTGACTAGCACAAGACTCTTCTTCCACTATGGACTTGAGATGATTCACTTTGAAAGCATTGTTCACTAAAAACCATTTGTTAAAAAATTTCGTTTGTGAAGCTCCTTTGCTAATCTCACTACTTTAATGATGAAAATTACCTTCTCAAAGCTCATTATTCCATTGCGGACAACCCCATAATCATAATGCACCCATTACTCAGAGGCATTTTCATCATTAATTACTTGAATAGTCTTTTCACGATGTTCAAGATTACATCAAAATCTATATTCATGAAGCTCCTATCCTTCAGGCAATCATAGTGATTATAGATATCTCCAGTTATTTTCATGCCAAATGAAGTGGGGGTAGACTCATATTTATAGGCTCATCGATTTTCAATTCTCCACCAACTTTACCAGGTTTTTTAAATCATTTAATAAATATATTCATGAAGATCCTACATTATCGAAGCTCCAATGTGATTTCTCATAGTCATGGAAATCACCATCAAATCATCATGAATTAATGATGATATACTTACCGTAGTCTCAAAGAATACCATCAACCCATGGTGAACTCATGAAACTCTCCTTTGAGAATCATAGTCCCCAAAAAACCCATTACATTTCCATATATATGAAGAGTTTAGTCTAGAAAACAAAATTTTGTGATGTTAGCCTCTTCCTATGTATTTTGAGCCCAAAAATTTGGAAAAAACAAGGAAATGATGCAACCATCAGTACTTTAGTCATCTTGTATTATAAGACCACTTTCCTTGAAAACTCCCTCATTATCCATGTGAGGATTGACAACAAATACAAACTATACTCCATTTCTAGCAAATAACTCCCTTGGTTCCAAAAACTATAAAATTCTTATCCCACCTATCACATAATGAAAATTAGACATATGTGTGCCACAAGATCATAAAACATTCATCATAGAATAACCTATGTAAAGGAAATGTATTTCATAAACAATTCATCATTTAATCATAGAATATCCCATGGAAAATAGATGATTTTCATTACATCTCATCATCTTAATCAAAAATAATCCATATAAATAATAAGGATGTTATCCTTGGAAAATATCTTTAGTAAAGAATAATTAACATCAAGGGATGTTATAATAAATGAAAATTTCTTTAAAAGATCACTTGGAATATTTCTTGAGGAAAATACCCTTTTTATTTTGAAATTTTTTATTTAAAATCTACAAAAACCATAAAATTATAGGAAAAATTATTTTAAAGGAACCTTTTAAACTTGTAAAGGAATATTCAAATAATTGTGTGGTCATAATAGTGGGAAATTCCATTCATGTAGTGTATGTAAAAACAAATATTTCTTTCACAGTTTCGATAAAAATTGAAAAGTACCTCATTCATGAATGACAATAATATTATATATTAAACATTTTTAAAAGTTTAAAACTACGTAAAAATGACTTTAAACAATCATAGGGGTGTTATATCATAATATTAATCATTTTACTACAATGGGGTGTGAATTTTCATTTATAAGAATAAACTAACTTAGTTCATTATTCTTGTAAGATGGTAGTTTGGAAAAACATTTATCCGTTATATATATATACATACCCATATAGTTTTATGTAATTTTAAAAAAACATTTCTACTAATGCATTATAATATTTGATTTTCAGAAAATTTTATAAAATACAATATAAACTTTCTTTAACACATGCGCAACAGAAATTTAAACTTGTAAAAAAAGTAAAGTAAACTTGTAAAAACAAGTAAGAAAAACATAAAAAAAATTATAATAAAGTTATCCACTTTTTAACCTTAAGATTTAATTATATATATGAGGTTCATTAGTAGGGTATCCATCCATGAGTGGGATGAAAATAGTTATGGTTGTGGAAAGAGGCTTGTGGGAATGGTTACCTGACGCCCTGGGATAGAACTTTGATGTTCTAGAATAGATGTGTTTGTGGTGGTATTCTTTGAAAATATCTTTGTATAATTTCAATTTAGAGACAATAATTCCCAATATCTTGATATCGTTTTAATTATTCTATGATATAATAGAATTTATGTTATGCTATATTGATGTTTCCTTGGGTTAATAAGGGACCTCCTGTGAGGTTGTTCTCATTGATCAATGTATGTGAAGTTGTATGGTGGGGAGCACACTATCGAATAACTCTGGGTGAGGTCCCTGTGGAAGATTAGATATTGAAAAATACCATGGTTTCTGCTCTCATATGCCGGGAATGGGAAAAAAGATCTATTTTATTTTGTCTCTCTGGTGGGAGCAAGATGGCCATGTCCAGTTCCAAATTTAATGAGTGATTGGGGGATAGGTTACTAAAAGGATGTTTGGTTGTGAGGAAATAGTAAGGATATTCTTACGGTGGGGAGAACCATGAGTTTTATAATGAGTATTAAATGATGATGTGGAATATTAGGATGGAAGGGTGTGGATAGGCATTGTCCTAGTGATTTGTTGACAATGGAAATTAGTTGATTGGGAATTGGTTGGCTGTACACCCAATCATAGAGGTTATTTAGAGAGAATCGGTTGGAATATTTTGGTAGAATGTAATGATTTGAGTTTGATTTTAAAACCAAGGTGGGTTGATGTGTTTGGTGGGAAGACCACTGAGGCTTCTTGAGGATGGGAATGTTTATGGTAGGTAGGCTGTAGAGACCTGAGTTTTTGGATTTTCAAATATTAACAAAAATTTAAATTTTCGTTCTCTAGTGCAATTATAGGGGAAAATGATCATTTTCCCCTAAAATATGGCCTCAAGCAATTTTTTAACACTCCATTAGACTGGTAATAGAGTGTTTATCATAGGACAGTAATTTGGTGGAGTTCTGAGAAGTTTGAGTTTTTGGAGAATATTTAATATTGAATTAGTTATGATTTTTTTGGTGGATGTATCTTTTGAATAGAGCATAAAATTGAGATTATGACTCCAATTTTGAGTTCAGACCGAGGGATTTTTCTTATGTCCGGTATAAACCCACATCAGGTTCTAGGACACAGGTCAAATGTTAAAATGGGAAATTAATTAATTAATTAATTACAATTAATAAAACATATCTCCCCCCACACACACACTTGGGGTTCCAATGCATGGTAAGATGGAGGAGGGATCCTCCCTCACATTTGAAGATCGGACCATGAGGGGGATAAGATGGAGGTTCCATCGGGATTCATCCTTGGTGTAGATTAGGACCTGATCGAGGTGAAGCAACCTCTAGTATTACATTTAAACCTAAATCAATAGTGTTTACGCCATGAAGTAGGTCATTTTTTTATTTTAATTCCAGGATCCCCATAGATTAGTTGTTTTGAAATTTTAAAGCCTTATTAGGACTGATATGGACCCGATAGGGGTCGATCTATGTTTATTTGGGGGAAAATGAGGGTTTGAAAGGTTTACTATGGTTTCCCAATTGAAAACCCTAACTACAATGCATGTGGTTATAAGAAAAAATACCATTTGTTATTCTTGTTTTGAGAGTATTTAATTTTTAGAAGTATACACTATGAAATTTAAGTACACAATGTGTAATATTACATGTCCATGTGCCTGGCCATGTGAAAACATACAGGGGAAGACGATGTTTGGAAAGTACACATCATGTAATTTGGATACACTCCATATTTTAATACATATGAAGAATCCCTATTTATTTTTCCATGTACAAGTACATGTCCAGGTGGAGAGTTGACATTAGACACCATGTACTCAAAATTACATGCCATGTACCTTTTCTAGTTTAGAGGTTTTGGGAGTTTCGTGCCATGGAAGCAAGATTTGGGTTTTTGATTAGTCCATTTTGATTTTTTTACAAATATCACAACACTGGATTCTGTTCAGCATATAGAGGTTGAATGGATTCTATTTTGTAACATGATATTTTAGTAGGATGATTTTCTTGAGAGTTGGATTCAAAATCCTCCAGTGATTTGGGTTACAAGTTTGATGGCTTGGGTGAGGGTTGTGGGATCAGTGATTTTCATGACCTTGGTATGCCATGGTGAGTTGTTTGAGGCCCCTTGGATGAATCCTGGAAGGTGGGATCTAGTATTACCTATGGGGAGATTTTATTTTCTTCTGCGTATCGGGACCCATCACTCGATGTTAGAACATTTTAGGTTTAGATCTTATGTTTAAGGATTATGGTGGTTGGAGCCTTTGGTCTTGGTTAACATCATATGATGATAGCTATGGAAGAGTTTGTTTGTGGTGTTGAGTTGAGTCAAAGTGACTCTTGAGGATTCCCTAGTGGGGAGGTCTCAGATCAAGTTATCATTGTGTGACATGGTTGGCTGTGGAGAATTCCTAAATGGAATGGGTTGCTTTTATACTACCTTTTTTGGCATGTTCCTACTCAAGGATTGGTTAGAGGCCATTGTGAGAAAATAGAGGATTTTTATTTAGATGGGGTTTGGCATGATATTTTGGTTATTACCAGAGTTTGGGAGTGGATTCTTCCGCTTTAGTGTTAGTTATGAGGATTGGGAGAGTTGCCTCCATTATGCATGGATTTAGAGGGAAAAGTGTGCACCCAATTCTTAAGACGAACCTGAGTAAGTGCACATGATAGAGTATCGGGGTTATGGGTGTTCCCTTGGGACCTGAGATGATGTATAATCCATGGGTGTTGAGGTGTTTTTGACCAATATGGATATATATCCATCACCTTTTTCATTTTAGTTGCTAAGGTTGATACTTGGATTGGAACCATGGGGTGGGTTTGATATTGTTGGTTTTCCAGGTTTTGGATCTTGTTTTACTACAAAGGGTTTTGATGGTTGTGTGAACTAGATAGGTGATCCATGAGTATGGTTCTAGATATCCAAGATGGAAATTGTTAGGTTAAGGCTTCGTATTGGTATAGATAGTTTTTTATGGTTTGGGTAATGGACTAAGGATCTAAGAACATTGTTTGATATTGATGAGTATAGTGATGTGACATCAAAAGTATGTGGTGTAGTTTTGGATCGAGGTATCAGGCATAGGATGTATTATACTGAGATGGTGTCAGACTGAGGCTCTAGAAACTGATAGTATACATCATGGATAATGTTCCAGGCTAAGGATCTATGAAATGATATAATTCCATGTGAAAATGGATATTGGACTGATGCTCCTTCTCCTTGGGTTTGTTCCAGACTGATGCTTTATGCCCCACCGATGTTATATCTAGGGATGGTTACTGGACTATGATTCCAAGAATAAGAAGTATAATACTAAGATGGTGTCAGAATGTGGATCTAGACACTGATAGTATACTCCATGGATAATGTGACAGACTGAGGCTCTAGGCATTGGTGGTATACCTACTAGGATGGATGGTGGAATGATGCTCTGTATCCATGGTTTAGATGCTGGACTGATTCTTTAAACATTATTAATTTGATATATGGTAATGGTTGTGTACTGAGACACTACATATTATTTTTCTGATACATGAGGGAGAAGTCAGAAAATTTTTATAGGATGGGTATTACCTTTTTAGTGTATTTTAAGATAGATGTTTTGAGGTTCTGAGTATGAGATGATTTTTGGTTCATGAGGACTTCATATGGGATGACGTAGATTAGTGCCCCGAATGATATGACTATAATAGGATGGGTCCCCAGTTTTTTCATGTTTGGTTGTGGATCCCATGGGTATGGAGCCTATAGGTTCTTCCAGATGCATGGCCCTTGAGATGTGCTTAGAGATATTCTGGTATTGGCTGAAGTAGGTACGCTCAATTGAGTTATCAAACCTATGGATCGATGGTTGTTTTATTTTTATTTTTTCTTCAATTGTGTATCATCGAGGATTAGAATATTACACGATCATGCAGTTATGGTAGAAATTTTTATGGTCACCAATGTGGGTGGCCAAATTAAATTTATTTCTCACCCCTTTTACGTTAACCATGGTTTGCATATACACATTTTTTATGATTTCAGAATGAGCACAGATGTACAATGGATTTGTTTGAGGACTCAGATTTCTTGGTTTAGTGGGATTCTCCTGTGGAGTCAACTAGTCTAGGTGGAGCATCTTGAAAGGGTTCTAGAGACCGAGTATGTGTTATGGGCTGGGGTTGGCTGTAGGGACTGTTGTATTTACTTTTTAGTTATTTATTTTTTATATGTGATCATCCTAGTGGGTGATCATGGTTTTACTTATGACATAGTTGTTTGGGCCTTTACTAAATTTTCATTTTATTACCACATTCTTAGTTGAAGTTTATTTATTCCTACACTTTCTCTGATGTTAATGATTTTCAGTTATTTACTTACAGTTGTGCACTCTAATATTGGGGTATATTCACCTTACATATCCACTTTAGACCCTCACTGCTAGTCAAAAGGATTTGGAGTACGAGGACGTGTGCTTGAGGTCTTGTAGCAAATCGGCTCAGAGCACTGGTTTAGTAGCTATCAAGCTAGGATGTCAAACCACTATCTTTCATTCCTTATAGAATCTATGTTTAGTTATCTTCGGTTTATTGAACCTTTATCCAATTATCCTTCTTTATTATGCACCTCTCTTTGAGGTGTCTCTATTCAATACCCTTTATCTAGTACACCCATATTTTGTGCACATGTCTATAGTTTTCTCTTCATAGACCAAGTAAATTTTTTATTAGAAAATCGTGTTTATCTTCTAATGATACTTCCACTCAAGATCAATCACACTTTTCACCATTCCCAAGTGTTATTCCTATCTCTGTATAAGAATTATTCATTTGATAGATGCAAGGAATTCACAAGATTTAGTTTGAACATTCCCACTATCTCAAATCCTGAATTTATCACCTTTAATATATTTATAAATATATAAATATTTTACATTATAAAGGATACCAAAAAACATTTCATAAAATATTTTCAAAACATCCTAAGATCTCAAAGATAATCACAATATTTCATTCATGAATATTGATTTTCTAAATGTATAGATTAATATCATCACAATGTATGACTTTACAATGTTTTTTGTAAATATCATCAAACCTCCATCTAGTTTTTCTTTATACAAACCCTTAATCTTGTAATACATTTTATGTTATTCATATGCAAGGATATTCTTTTCCTTGTAATTCTCAATCTAATATTCCATTGTAGGGATATTCTTTTTCTGATAATGCTTCATCCATATTTACTTTGTATGGATCTTCTTTGTCCTGTAATTCATTATATGGAACCAATATATATGCTCAAATCAATATTTTTCATCCTATAATCTTTATATTTATTATTCTCATGATTATCACTCTTCTCTAAATAGTTTTCGCCTCCCGATGGACTCATATTTTTTGGTATATATAATAATATTTCCTCTATCCAGATTAGTCTTCATGATGAACTCTCAAAAGTTCATCCAGTAGAAGAACATTTCTCCAACAAGAATATTTATAAAATTTCTCCATCAGAATCATATGTATGATGATTACAAGTGTGTCTGTTTGGTACTCTTCATATATTTTTATTAATATTTACATGTTTCCTTCAGCTGGTCATCCCACATCTAATCAAAATCTTATATCATCAGATATCAAACATTATGCTACCATATCCCCATAAATTTGTAAAATAAAATTGTATAATTGATATTTCATCACTTCATATGTTTTATGGATGTAAAGTTGTTACTTTGAACTTCATAAAAACTCATTTGCAAATATACCTTTGGAATATCCTTCTGGTGGTATTTTACTTCATGATAGTTTATTATACTTAAAAAGGTATTATACATCATGAATGAATCATAGTTTTTGAACATAAAATGTTTATTATCATTATAGTCATATTGGTTTCTTATACATCATTATTATTCTTCAAATAGTTTTACCTTCAAGATTACTTCCTTCAGTAAATCTTATAAATCTTCAGGTGATCATATCACCTTACAAATATTTCTTAAGATGTTCTATCTCTATATCTATTTCCTTTAATAATATTTGTATCTATAGAGTTTCTGATTTCTATGGTTCCACTATATGAATTATTTTCTTCTATTGTAATGTTCTTTCAAAGCATCCATAGATATATTTTTCTTCAGTTTACTCATTGATCTTTCTATAAACTATTGATAATAAATAAAACAACTATACAAAATCAAACTGAAGGATCTTCAGTATCCCCCATTTTATTTTTTTTCAACCAACCCTTAAAAATACTAAATTAAATGATATTTCTCTGTCTTATTGATAATTATTTCAATATATATTTTATCTCCTTCATCTTGTAACATTAAGAGAGGGACCTATTTTCTCACCCCCTTAATGATCGGAATTTTGAATCCCACTTATTGATATCTAGGGGTTAGAGGTAGTATGTTCAATAATTATTTTATTATTCTCCCCTTTTCTTTTTTTGAAATTGAACACCTTGATATAATGATATCATCACTTTTCCTAAAGCAATAATGCAAAAATCAACAAACTCTGAGTCTTTGGGTTTATAAAGGGAAGATCCATCCAATAATGCATTTGCACTACCTCAGAATGCATTAAATCTTTAAATAAAAAGTTCAGAGGGGGGAATATCAATGTCAAACATGATATTAAAAAAATCCTTTGACACCATTGATTGGAACTTTATTTTCAACATCCTTAAGAATTTTGAATTCAATGAAACTTTTATAGGTAGGATAAATTACCTTTTCAAGTTGGCATTTATATCCATCCTCATTAATTGTTCTCCTAAGGGATACTTCAAATTCTCAAAAGGTGTGCGGCAAGGATACCCCCTCTCTACGATTCGCTTTTCCATTGCAGAAGATTACCTCAGTAGGTATATCTCCTCTCTTGTTCAACAAAACATGCTCAAACCCATTCAGGCTGCCAAAAACCTTGTTGTCCCGGTCCACCTCCTTTATGTTGATGACATCATTATTTTCCTTAATGGGGCTAGGAAAATTATTCTTAACCTTAAAAAGGTCATTTCTCATTATGAAGAGGTCTTTGGACAATCAGTTAGCTAGAATAAATCCTCTATCTATTTGGTAAAAGCTTTTACCCTTGCTAGAAAATGTTTTGTCATTGAAACTCTTGGTATCAAATAGGGATCCATCCCTTTTACCTATCTTGGAGTTCCCCTCTTCTGGGGTATTCCTAAACCTATTTAATTTAATATGTTCGTGGAACAAGTGACTAAACAACTTACCTCCTGGAAAAGGGAAATCCATTTCCATGGATGGCATAATCTGGCTCATAAAATCCACTATTATCTCCAAAATGGTCTAACCCATGATGATTTATAAATGGCCCAATAGTCTCATTAAAAAAGTTAACGGCTACATGAAAAACTTCATTTGGACTGGTAGCATTCTTGAGAGAAATATTGTTACTGTCCCCTGGTTGACACTTTTTAAAACCCTTGAAAAAGGTGGTCTTGGAATTAAAAACCTAAAATATTTTAATGAGGCTCTTCAAGATAAGCTCACATGGAGGCATATCAATAATAAATATGACTCCATAGCCTTCCTTCACAGCAAGTTCCTTCAAAATCATAAAAAGAGTCAATCTAGGTACCTCAACTCCTCCCTCTGGCCATCCTTTTGTAATGTCCTTGCTGACATCATGCATAACTCAAGATGGATGGTCAGTTCAGATTCCACCATAAATTTCTAGCTTGATAACTAGACTGTTTCTCCCCTCATCTCAATTCTTACTCCTGAAAACCCTCCTGATAATGCCAATTTGACCATAAATTAGGTTATGAACTCTAGTACAACCAACCTCCCTGATCACATCCAGAAAATTGTGGACAATTACCCATTCATAAATGGGGAGGATCTCCTTTATTAGGAACCAGCTCACAACGGTATCTTGGATTCCAAAAATTACTATCATCATTGTTTCAATAATTCTGACCCTATTCTCTCTTGGTTGAAACCTTTTGATAAGAATTGGATTAAACCCTCAAGGCTTAACCTTGTCTGGATCATTTACCACAATCGTATTCCTAAAGAGGGTTTCCTTCAGTCTTTTGGCGTCCAACTATGATCTAAATGTAAATGATTCCATCAGGAGAGGGAGGAAACTAATAATCTTTTTTTATCTTGTGATACCGCCTCTACTCTCTGGAATTATGTTACTGACATTTTTTATTGAAGATGGTTAGCTGGTGACTCTATCTACTCCCAACTTAAGCATTGTGTTGAACTTGATGCCTCTCAACAAATCAAGAATCTTTTCCTATCTACGATTGCAGAGCTCCTACATGTGATCTGGTATGACAAAAACACAATTATTCACAATAATTACTCTTTTAATATTAATGCAGGTAGGATGAGGATCACTATGGCCATCCGGGAAACAGCCCTCCTTCAGAAAGGACACTGCCACAACTTGGTTGGGGACTTCATGATTCTTCGATGCCTCAACATTGATGGTGTCTACACTAAGCCGAAGATCATGCCTGAAGTGTTTTGGCAGGCTCCAAAACCTGGATGGATCAAGATCAATGTTGATGGAGCTTCAAGAGGAAATCCTGGCCCTAAGGTATGTGGGGGAATATTTAGAGATTATCTTGGTCATTGTCATGAATGCTTCTTTAGAAGTTGTGGCACTGCCTCTGCCTTAGAAGCTGAGATGATGGCAGTGATTCAGGCCATTGATTTTGTTAAGCTAAAAGGATGGAACAACATCTGGATTGAGAGTGACTCCACCACCATTATTCAAGCTATTTGGAATGGAATTCTTCACCTTGCATGGCCTCTCACTGCTCGTTGGATGAACACTCTCAACGCCCTTCTCAAGATCAGACACATTGCCTCTCAAACTTATCGTGAAGTAAACACAGTTACAGATGGTATTTCCAACAAATGATTCAACCAACCCATGGCATGGAGTGATTCTCTGCCGGTTGATCTCCTTTCCCATTTTGTTAGATATTTTAGTAAGATTCCATCTTTTTGACTCATGTAATCTTTCTCTCCCATTTTCTATTTTAATAAAAATTTCTGCACCATTTAAAAAAACTAACTCTAAGTCTATGTGATCCACGCTCAATGTAGAAAAAATAATTTATTAATTAAAACATTAAATTTATCCAAAAAATACCAAGTGATTCCATATTTATAAAATCTTCTTTTGGGGGTAAGTTTAATAGGTTTTTATTCAACTTTCCTTCATCCATCACAACAAAAGGTTCGAAAACATTCAATCAAAAAAAGATGGTTTCTAACACATTGTAATATAATTGAAATTTTTTCATCAATAATTAATTTTACCCTTTTGAATTTATCCTTCTGTTTTTATATAACTATTGGAAATTATAGAAAGACTACCTAAATGACGAAATTAGCTTTGTTTCTATGGATTTTTTAGTACTCAGAACTTATTTAACATCATTTAAAGCTCTATCCTCAAAGAACATCAATATTCAATATACCAAATATTAATATTCTTATGTTGGAACACCTTGGTTGTCCAAAATATGTATTTTTACTTTAAATAATAAAATTATAAAATAACTTGCTTCAAATATAATTCTGGGATCCCATTAATTTATATCACCTTTATTTCCCATTTTCAATAAAGAAATCTATATCAACCATGAAAAAGGTGGATCTTCCATTATCTTCAATAGAAAAATAGGTCTTATAAGGTTTTCTCCACCTAGAAACTCTCCTCAATTTAACTTCAACTTTCTTCGTACATTTACTCTTAACTTTCCATGTATAAGATTCTTGGGTGACAAGGATTTCTCCACCACTATTTTTTTATTTACATAATATATGGATTTCTTAACAACTTTATCTATCAATGAACATGTCGTATTGTTTTATTTTCACCTAATATGAATTCTTCCCTGACCATTTTTCATCATATCATCTTGCAAGCATTCAAAATACATTCATCTTTCTTATTCTACTGGGAATTTTATTTCACAACAATCATTGTTTCTTATGATGCATATTAAATATTATTCACTAACTTCTATTATATAAGTAACATTATCATATAATTTTTAGGAGTCAAGTTGGACAACTTTCACCTTCCATACATCATCTTATATTCCAGTAAGTTACTCTTCAAAGGTAACTTTTGATGAACTTTAATTTTGTCCTCAGAGGTTTCTTTAACCATTCAAATGTGTATGTGTTTTCTTAAATTCATTATATTAGTTCATTGATATTTAATTTAACATGGAAATTCATAGAGTTTAATTTTTTTTCATAAATTAGACTTTTCTTCTATAGAAATGGTATCTTTTCTTGGGCATGATATCATTCGAAACATTATTCTTGGGTATTACCTCCCTTATAGTTTCATATTTTTATACCTCATCATAAAATTATAATATTTGTTTTATTATCCTTTATATTTTTTTTCTCTTTTAATTAGTTGTTATTTAGTGGTTCTTGGTGGAATTATAAACACACTATTCTTCAAACTGACCACATCTTTCACAACTTCCAAAAAAATTTAATATAATCAATTTTTTATATCAATAGATTTTTCTTTTTTATTTTGGTTCTATGACATATATGATTTTCCCTTCCCTGAATGGATTTAAGGCCTTATTTTTTATTTATTTTTGATAACCCCCCTTTCTCGGGATGAGGGGGAACCTTTACAAGGCTTGTAGGCATATAGATTACATTTACCGTAGGTTTAGAGACATAACAGGACCCGTGGGTCTTAAAGAAATCATAAATATCGTGACTACTTGAAACTGGCCCTACCTAGCATCTGCATAATGATCAGTTATCCACCTTTTCATGGTTGTTCGACTATCTGTCATGTGTAGTGATGCACAATCCTGATACCGATGTCAATTCCTTACCCTCTCATTCTTCTAAACCCGTTATCCTTGCTCTAGTGAATGTGCCATGCTCTTGAATCCTCCTCTTGAGCTGGTTCCTTGTAGAATATGTCTGGTCATCTTTATATCTAGTGGCCCTAAAAGCCTTGATATGACCCTTAAGGCCTTGAGGTGGGCCGAACGCCTTGAAGGTGGCCTAAAAGCCTTATTGCCCTGAAGGCCTTGGTGGACCAAAGGCCTTAAGGGCTCCAAGCCCAAACCGGTGGTCCAAGGTGAATAGTTCTAGTTACTACAGTACCAAATAGTACCTACTACATTACCCGCACAGTACTGCTACAGTACTACTACAGTACCCAGAATTATTCCTCCACCTGGTTTTGAACTGAGGTCTCATGGATGCACTTAGAGATACCTCACCAATTTGGATAAGGCTCATGTGCCAGATGAGTTTCCCTTGACATTCATTTTTATCCCCTGTAATGATGTCCATATTTTTTTCATAACTTGGTATATTATGAAAACAATAAATTACTATGTTTCTAAAATTTTCACAACACCAACTGTAGAATAAATAAGTTATAAATAAGTCTCCACTAGCCAAAACTAATCACAATATAATATTTCAAGGATTATTTTATACTATTTGGTCTTTCTAGATTTAATCTCCATATGATTTATCTTGATATTTATAATTGATTTGGATGCATGTAATATTTTTTAACAAATTCTTTTACAACATCATTCTCAAAAAATAAATGCTTCTTCCACAAGATTTAAATTTTCCTTATAGTGTTATACCTTTTCTTCCTAGAATTCAATTATTTTAATAAGAGATTTACATTCTTGGAACTTATTTCCCACATCATTTTTGTCTCATCATGTTTTGATTCTAGATGTCATTTTCCCACCTTGATTTCCTTGATATATCCAATTATATATATAGTAACTTCAACAAGGACATTTCATTATAATATTTTATTTCTGAGTATAAAACTTCCACTAACAAATACTTACCACATATAGAGAAATATTCTTCTAGAGGACTAATTTTATTAGGAATTTTAATAATCTTACCACATAATTTAACTTCTGATAGTGATGTATCCTCCTTCAAATAATACTGATAAGCTAGCTTTATTAACTTCTAAACTTCCTTATTCATTATTTCTTTTCAATTTTTTGGCTCATACTTAAATATTTCCAAAACCTGGCATATCCTCTGTTAATATTATCTTAGGAATAAATTTCATAACTTCTAGAGTAAATATTTCTTCAAATTCTGATAATATTCACATCATATAAATTCATTAAAAACAACTCGTAATAAAAACCTATATATCCAAAAAAAATTGAACCATTCTATGATACCAATTGAGAGTCCCAAGGGGTAATTTTGTCACCCTAATAGAACGGTGAATCAGTACTGAAAAACCTTTGATGATTAAGTTCTCCTAAATCTAATATATCCTTTAAATTGATCAAACATATTCTATCAATAAGGATGTATAGATATTTAGAAACTATCCATCACTAATTTCCCCTAATTTTATGTAGACGATGTAAACTAAAAAACACATTAATTTTTACAAGGTTTGACCTCAATTTTAGGAAATGTTCCTTGTTGTATCGACCCCTGTAGATTCATGGACTCTTCCACTTATATATAAATCACATATTAAATTTACTACGAGAATGAATAACCCTTAACTCAATTAATTCAATATATTATGCAATTGAAGGATATTTATATTTCATCCAATAGTTAATTCATCTAATGAAAATCTCCTCATATCTTCTAGTAGAAATTTTTTCATTGTTTATACTTGAACCAAAAAATATTTGAGTAATCTTCTTGAACTTCCCCATTGATGGTTCTTTGGCTACCAAGATATATTATATTTTACTCAACAGACATGTTATCCCATACTTATTCTGGAAGAATGTTCTTTTGGATATCTAAATATGTGAGAATGGTTGATCTGATACTTATATATTTGGTATGCGGTGTTCGGTACCCCTCAGTCCATTGTGCCTTTATCCATTTTACCTCTGTTTGGTACACCTTTTGGAAGTTAGGCCATATTCTCTTCAGTCTTTTTTACCTTAATTTGATACACCTTCTATCTAATTTTCCTCTTTATAATGAACCTTTTTCTGGTATTATATATCAAGTATGATTCTATCTAGTGCACGTCTATCAGATTCTCCTCTTCATTAATAAAAAATATTGGTATTTAAATGCTCATTTAGAACTTCTAATAATACATCCTACCAAGATCAATCAACACACTTCAACTCAATCAACTACTATTAATTTATTTATATAGTCAATTTTCTCCTATAGACATGCGGAACACATAGGCTTTATATTGAAATTTCATGCTAACTCAATGCTTCAATTGAAAGCCTTCAATATCTTTATACAGATATCAAGATTTGAATTCATTATAGATTCTATAAAGCATAGATTCAACAATTTTAAAACCTTCACCAAATCTTTGAAAGACCAATATCTTTATCCATTGAATATTGAATCATTAAACATCCATATTAACATCTTAAAAATGTAAGAATTTACAATGTTTTCATGAATATAATCTAGCCACTATCTAGTTTTTCATCATATGAATTCCTCTATCTAGTAATGCTTTATATGTAATTCCTTTGAAATTATTTTATTTTCACTATAATGATCCATATAGTGTTCCTTTGTAAGTATTTTCTTTTTTGGTGATTCTTTGTTAAAATTTTCATTATTCGATTCTTCTTTACCTGGTACTTCTTTTTCTAGATCTACTCTATCTGAAAACCTTTGTCCAATGAACTCAACATTTTCCATCTGGTAATCTTCATATTTCGCATTCTAATCATCATCTCTCATCCCCATTAGTTTTTCTCTACTAAATAAACTCATGAATTTTTTTATCTAGTATAACTCATAAAATTCCCTTCATCTAAATTTATCTATACGATGAACTCTCAAAAGTTCATCTGATAAACACACATTTCTCCATCATGATCATTTATATACATTATCCGCTAGAAACTTGTGTCCAATTAAATCAAGTGTCTTCATCTAGTACACTTAATATTTTTTCATCCATTATTTTTCACATGTTTCTTCCATCTAATAATCCTATGTATGATCATAAAATTATAACATTAGGGATCAAAAATTACATAGTTGTAGCCCCATGACTTCATAACTTGAATTTTTTATATATACAACTTCATCACTTCATACTTTGTATAGTTGCAACTTCATCACTAAAAACTTCATTAAAACTCCACTAGGAATACACCACCAAAATATACTTATTATTTTGATACACATCATATGGGTTTCTTCTACTTATGGTGGTGCTACACTTTAGTAATGAATCATATTTTGAAAATATTCAAAGTGATTTTTTATTCTGATCATCCGGGTTTCTTCAAATTCATTACTGTTATTCCAATATTTTTAAATTCATGGTTACATACATTGTAAAATATTTTGAATCTTTTGGTGAGAATATATCCTTCTAAATAGTTATTATGATCATAAATCTACCTATATTTTTCCTTAAACAATATTTGTATCTATGGAATTCCTACTTGTGATGGTTCCTCCATCTGAATTATGTTCTTTTGTTGAATTGTTCTTCTGGAGCATCCAAAGGTATACTTTTCTTCATTTTACACATAGAATTTACTAAAAAATATTGACAATAAATATGAAAAATTTATGAAATCAAACCAAAAGATCATCAGTAAGCTAACCCTAATTTTATAACCACCAAAATGTCTACCTTCTTGTCTCAGAATTTCATGACTAAACCTCTCAGTATCAGCTCTCTTCTACAACTAAAACTTTCTAAGTTTTGACTTACTATCCAAGGAATCCTTTAATCCAAAATATCATTAATTAAACTATCTTCCATTCCCTAAAATTCATATATCGTGATTGATCAGTAAAAAATAATAACTAAATAAAATTCTAAGAGATTTAAAAAACTAAAATTTATAATAGTAACTCTTAACAAATACACTCAGAATGAAAAGTATTACACTGATCAGAATCAATCTCGGTAAAAATAAATTTTAAAATTTTAATACAAATAGAAACTTTCAGAATGATTTATTCTCTTATTATTTCTCTACTAGAACATGAGATGTGGATCTGTTTAAATGCGTCATTGTAATAAACTTTAACAATAAAATTCTAAAAAAGTCAGAGTTACTTGTAATTATATTAGTGGGGACTTTATATATCTTTTGATGAACTCAGTAATATTATTTATATATCGATGAATTAATTTATCACCACTATATTTATTCTAAACGATTGATGGATAAAATATGAAAAGTAAGTTCAAATCACAAGATTATCAGAATTTTTTTTAGTTCTTCGGTATTTAAGTTACTAGTAATTCCTTCTATAGAAACATAAAAACTTAATCAAAAAAACTAGTTAGATCATTTTTATATATAGTTAATTGTGAATTCCAAAATAAATAATGTAATTTCTTCATTGACATAACATATTATACTTAATTATAAGAAAATGACTAAAAATAAATTTTCTTTGTAAAAAATATTACTTAATTTTAAAAATATTAAACATAGGTTTCTAAGTTCAAAATAATAATTTCAAATTAATTTAATTACTCCTTAAATTAATATTTATATGATCTAAACATTTCATATATTTTTAATAAATGATTATATAATAATTATTTCATAAAATTTACAGTATCTGTAAAAAGTATTTTCTTCTATATTCTCCTAAAAATTAACCATTTTTAGAAAATCTCAAAAATTTATGCTAATTAAATATATTCATTAATAATCCAGAATTTAAGTTCATTTTTAAAATTAAAACCCTAAAATTTAGGAATTTCGATTTTAAAATACAATATCAAGCATCAAATAAATTTATTCTTATTAGTTTGCTATTAAAAATTAGATGGATGTTAATTTTTTCCTTTGAATATTATTATTAAATTTCATTAATATATTTATTTAATACGGAGTATTTAAAAATAAAAGTAAATTTAAAAAATTTGTTTCATTAAAAAATATCAGTTTCATTTTAAATGGTATTAACCCAAATAGTATTAAAATTAATTATATATATTGTCAAAATTTAATTTTATTAATAAATAATTATTAAAATATTTATCTAAATTTTATAAATTCATCATATAATAATAATATGTGATCCATAATATATATATTCATAATATAATTTCTCAATTTAATATTATTTATTGTACCATTATTAAATTATCATAATTTATTAATGATTATCTTGATTTTTTATATCTTATTTCAATATAATGGGTTGAGGTTTATTTTATTTAATTTTTTTGTTTGAAACAAGAGATTCAACATAGTATTTATTTGAAGAGAAATTGTTTCTAAAATATCGGTGTATTATAATATACAATATATTCATACTAAATTATTAACTATCACATTTCATGAAATATTAATTTTATCATGTCTTATTCCTTTTTGTAATCATGATTCTAATGATTTAGTTGTAGAATCCTATTACATAAACAAAATTTATGAATTCTCACAATGTTAATGTGTAACTCTTTACCCAACCCAGAATTTTTTAGTATTATCCCAAAAATAGTACCTAGACAAATTCATCCATATTTGAATGCATCTCATGTATAAAATATAATAACATTTCAGGTAATGGTATAAAATTATATGAGATTGAAATTATTCACAGTAGTAACCCTAGAGAAAAATATAGTTGAACCCTCTATAGCGAGTCATACTTTTTTTTGGCCAAAATAGAGTAATCAAGATGGGGGTGAATTGAGTATCTATTCAAAAAAATTGTTAAAAAGTTTTCTTAAAAATGTTCCCCAATAAAAATGAATATATCCCAATTAATCAAGGTAATACGGTTATAAAAGTTTGACTATTCAAATGACCTCTCATAAGATTGATTAATTCTTAGTAATATCAATATGAATTATTGATACTACTTTTGAAGCTATTCTAATAAGTAAAAACAATTATAACTTCTATCCAAGACTAACTATCAAAGTAAAATATTATGTCTTTAGAAATATAAAGTAAATTGGATAAAAACTAAACGAAATAATACAGTGGATAAAACAAGTTGTTCAGTCTCAAGATGAGACCTAATCCACTTCACTTGGTGATCACCTACCACCAAGTAGTTTATATTAATAAACATGATCTACACCCTAGATTGGGGTAAAAAATAATACACATGACTGTCTAGGTCACATGATCTCTTCTATTTTTCTTCGTGCGTAAAAACTACAAGGTAACACGAGGACCGATTCCACACTTATCTATGGGAGTAAACATATGTAAAAAGATATGAGAGGAAGGATATCTTGTATCCTTTAGTTTACTACAGGAGACTGTGTGTGTTTTAATATAAATATACACACACCTCTCGAAAGATAAAAACAATAAAAAATGGATAAAGATGATGAATAAAGGTTAGAAGTGCTCTGAGTGTTATTCTATGCATATCTGGACTTATAGGATGAGGCGGATGCAAGTATCGCAAGTCTGTAGGTTTGAAGGTGTAAGCTTTCTATCTCGGGTTCTTCATAAAGGTGGTACTAAAAAGACGTTTTTGGATCTGATATATTGTAGTCCATCTTGTGGAATCGAGAGTGCTTCAGGTGTTCTTCAGTTGTTCCTTGTGGCATGTATCAAATCACTTTTCAAAATGCTCGCACGACTCCTGCTCTGCTTCTCATCTTTTTGCCTCACTGCCACACTTTTCTTTTTTATTTTAGATTTCCTGTGTTAGAGCCAATAGGATGCATGTATTCTTCACCTTGTACCTCGTATTATAATGTCTCATGTATAAAAATAAATATTAATTATGTTAGTGCCGTTAATTGACTCAAATATGACCATTAGAAATTAAATTGAAAATGAAAAAACAGATTACAGAACGGTGTCACAGTCTGTCTAGAAATAGAATCACATTAAAATAGTGTATTCTTATTTTCCTTTGAGTGGTGAGACAGTCATCATTCCATATTCGTGTTATGATCATGAACCAGTGGCATTGATGCAGTGTTGGGAAACAGTGTCTTGGTGATAGTAGCAAGGAACCGATGTCACAGACTTCATTAGATCTGAAACTGCTCATGGTGTTTGGGTCATGGAGTCTGGGTTATAGTGTCTGGGTCATTGTGTCTGAGTTACAGTGTATGGATGACGGTGTCTAGGTTATGGTGCCTGGGTCACGGTGTCGTGGTTATAGTGTCTGGGACATGGTGTCTGGTTTACGATGTCCGGGTTATGGTGTCTGGGTTCTTTTCCATAAAACCAAAACAAGTGGCAGACTCAGGGTTTCTTAGACATAGCCAAATATCTGTAAAAAAATATTAAGAATTAATATTCATATAATGAATAATACTTAATCATTCATATAATAAATAATTATTATACGAAGTTACATATAGTTTACAATAATCACACGTGATTTAATATTAACATGATTTAGTGGAAGTTTATTTAACGAAAAAAGAAACCAACCATATCTACACATGATTTGAGATAGATTAAACTAGATGAACATGATTTACAGGATTTGTAGGATTTTCAGGATTCGTGATCATTAAAAAATTATTAAAACATGAGTAGTACAATAATCTTCCCATTTTTATAATCACAAATCTTGTCAATTAAATATCTTTTTTGAGCGTGTATTCTAGTTACTTAGTGTCTTGTTCTACCTTTGGGACTTTTATAGTGATTTATCCCCATTTTGGTATTATCAAAAAAGTGTACAAGAAAAATAAAGAGAATAAATGAATGTAAACAATATAATAGAAAAAATAGTTCAAATTACATTAGATGGAAAAAGATGGGTCATTACAAATAGAAGGAAATATAAAACATCCCTGTCAAAATACAGTGTTCACTTTTCTTTAGAACCAATCTTATCTTTTCCCTTGGAAGAAGAATCAGAAGGAGCCATAGGATTAGAAGTAGAAGTTAAAGAAGGGAGTGATCCAATAGTTAGATAAAGAATATGGAGTCCATAAAAAATAGAAGTTGCCAAACTAGGTTTGGTGGAAGACTGAGGTACATTTTGGTCAAGGATAATAGGTCTGATCTAACTCATATCCTAAGATACAGATATTTATGTAGAGGTAAATGAAGTGGATGAGGAAGGTGGTAAACCAGACCACAAGGGTGCAGCTTCAGGATCCACAATATCAGTTCTCTGGACATGATGATAAGGCTTCAACAACTGAATTAATTCAGTAATAAACTCATCACTATACTGCATTTCTTTCTCAAAATAATCTTTGTTCTCTATGATTTTTTTAATAAAGGAGTGAAATATTTCATATTTTGAACTTTAGTCTTTTATGATTTAGTGATAGGATGAATTTTCAAATTCCATATAAGATACTTGAAGTGATTGGTCATATCATTCTTAGAGAAAATCCTATTAAAATAGAAATCCACTTTCTTAGTAATTTATTCATGATTATAATTTTCTATATTAGAATGAATCCTCACCAAATCAAGTACTATGTCACTATTCTTGAAAAAAAATATATAATCTCCTTGTCAAAACCATTGAACACTGAATGAGATTCCTCCTTAACCATAGTTCTGAGCAGATCACTTTCAACGGGATGAGATTACAATCCAGTGGAACTATAGGCTATAATAGATGATGTTAAGGACTTGAGTTGATTAAAAATAATCTATATACATCCCTTGTACTCATAAGTCTATTTTTGAGACCAATAAAAATCTCACACATCACTTGGACTATATACTTGTTTCTATGATCCACTTTATCAGCTAATGAGGTCAAGTTCGGTTGAATCGAAGAGACAACTTCCTATGGAACTTGACCACTAATATCTTCAATAGGATTAGAAACATGAGCTTGTCCTAATTTCAGCACTTTTTGCATATCTTCAACCATAGATCTGAGATACTTCACTTCATCAATTAGTTGTTTTTTCTCAATTCTAACCTCTTGAATTTTATGAAGCATTTTTTGATAAATCTTCCATATGATATTCTCTAACAACAAGGCAACATATCTGTCCCTGGGATTTTTGATAGGAGAATGTTGGGTGTTCATGATAATTTCAACTCCAGCCAATAAAGTAACTCCAAATGCATTGAAATCACTTTGATCATGGAAGCATGAGGTTCTTGTGACGGTTTAGGAACAGGAGCTAAGACAGTCTCAGGTTCTTTAGTAGAGATTACTTGTAGATAAGAGACTGGTTTCAATTGAAACATAGTAGATAGGTATATGCATTTAATTGAGGCTTTTATGGAATCATGCACATCAAATTAGATTGGGAACTTATATCAGGTGTCTATAGTGATTTGATCAACAATATTAGGAACTTAAACACTTTATAGTATAGGGTGATTCTCCCCCTCAACAAGTATATATCTTACAAGACTAAGATATTCATTTCCATGAACTGGTTATAAAATATCATCTCTAACACTTTCACCCATTTATTTTCTAGCTAGATATAAGGCTTGTTCAATTATTTCCTTAGCAGAAAGGATAATTTTAAGATTATCCTGTTTCTCTAAATTTTCCTCAACAACATATTGTTTCTCAAGAGAAATGTATTCTTTTAGATTCTCCTCAGGAAAAACCTTTTCTATTACACTAACAATAGATTATTTTCTAGAAGTAGGTTCTTCTTCCAATCCAATATTTCTTTTAGGAAAATCTACTTCCTTCTCAACTATGCCTTATAGAATAGGTCCATTGTCTTCATTATCCAAGGCAGTTTCTTCTAGAGGTGCAACAATTGCCTCTTATTCTTCTTCAATAGGGTTGTCAAAAATTGCATCTAGTTTCAAAAGAGGATCATATATGTTCTTAGGTCTTGAAGGATGTTAAACAAGATTAATCTTTTCATACAACCATTAATTATCCACCACCCAAGCCTTTTTTCACGTATTCCAAATAATTTTCATCCTTTTGAATGTAACCTTTGAGATACAGAATTCACATTACTTGATGACTTCTTCATTTGGTCCAACCAATCCTTTAAAATTCAGCCTAGCCAAGATTAAACTTGAGTAGAATAAGGAGGTAAACTTTGAGGTTTTATTAATAAACTCACATGTATGAAGTATAACATACTTTCACAGGTTAATCTTGTGTCCATTCATCATAATATGTATCAAAAATACATACTAATATTTGAGGGTAGAAAAATCTCCTTTTCTTGGTAATCGGATTCTGGATAAACTTAAGCAGCAATCTGGTTTCACCATCAAATTCAGTAGAAATAGATCTTCTCTTCCTTTTATCTCTAGTCGAGATTCTGTAGGCCTCTTTTCCAAAACAAAAATATCACTAAGAGGAGGAGAACCTCTATGGTATTCCTCAAAATTGAATTTGTGGGGTTTCCCTAGGAAAGCATCCCATAACCCTGAGGAAAAGGTATATCTTTGGCCATTGATCCATCTCCTCACAATAAAACTGTCATCGACATTGAAAGAAAACTGAACAAACCAATAAATCTGAGCAACAAGATTTGGATAAATCGACATTTTCTCTTTTGTGAACCAATCCAGCCAACCCTACTCTTTTAGTGCATTCAGAACTAAAAACATACATGATAGAAACCATTTAGGAAAGATTTATTTTTCTGGTACCACTATTCTATCAACATGATTCGTGTTCAGTGGTCCTTTGGGAGAAACCTTCAGTGTTATTTTCACTTTCTTCTTAGATATGTGCTTCCCAAGTGTTAAAGAAGATGGTAACTTTGTTCTAGGCATTCAACAAGGGGTTAAAGAGAGAGAGATATGAAGTAGGTCTTACAGTTTGAGAGAAAAGGGTTTAAGTTTTGAGAAAAGTGAGATCTAGTAATGAAAAGAGTGAAACATATTACGTTTTTATCATTAAGTGATATCAAAAGTCACAAATTTAAATGTGTGGGATGAATATAATAAAATAATCAACACAAAAATATGAGTAATAAAATACAAATAAATTGGAAATGTTTCATTACGGTGAGAACGAAATAGATTTTCTTGGTGAGACCGAAACAAGTAATCACAATTTCAATTTTACAGTGTGTATTTACACAGTGTGACCATATTATTTGAGACAGTAAGTGAAAGAAATTAATAGAGAGACAGTAACTGTGAGACCGTAAACATGAAACCACCACTACAAGATAGTGACTTCTAAAACTGTAAACTGTGAAACAGTATGCTGTCATATAGAACGTTTTTTAAAACAATATACTTTATACTTAATATTTATCATTCCTAATTCCAGTATGATGTAATCTATCCTTTAATAATTTAATGGTTTGGTGAGTATATAAGCAATATGATATTCAATTCCAATGAATTCCAAAGTGATATTACCTTTTTGATAATGGTCTCTCAAAAATTGATGTCTTAAATCAATATGTTTTCTCCTAGAGAGTGAAATGGGATTTTTTGATATGTTAATAGTATCTGTATTGTCACAATTTATAGTTACATGCCTAAATTGATATCCATAATCTTGTAATGTGTGTTTCATCCACAAAATATGTTCACAACAACTACCAGCCGATATTTATTCAGCTTCGGCAGTGGATAATTCAATAGAGTTTTGTTTTATACTACACCATAATAATAGAGACTTTACTAAAAAGTGACTTGTTCCAGAGGTTCTTTTTATATCTAACTTAAAACCACAAAAATCATCATCCGAAAAACTAACTAAATCCAATTATTGTCCTCTGGGATAGAACAGTACAAGATTGTGTGTCTATTTTAGGTATTTGAAAATACTTTTAACAATATTTAAATGAGATTCCTTGGGGTTTTCATGAAAATGAGCACACATGGATACACTAAACATAATGTCAGGTCAGCTAGTAGTTAAGTAGAGTAATCTTCAAATCATTCCCTTGTAATTGGTTTGATCAACATATTTTTCATCTTCCTCAAGATCTAACTTACAAGTAGTACTCATTGGAGTATCACTACTTTTAGTGTTATCCAATCCAAACCATTTTAGAATATATTTAGTATATTTTCTTTGATTTAAAATCATAACATATTTATTTTGAAAGATTTGAAATCCAATAAAGAATTTTAGTTCAACCATTATACTCATTTCAAATTAATTTTTCATCATTTTATAAAATTCAATACATAAATAATTTTTTGAATATCCTAAAATAATATCATCTACATAAATTTGAACTACTAAAACATCATTGGAAATTCATTTTATAAAAAGGTTAGTAACATCTATCCCTTTTTTAAAACCTTTGTAAATAAGAAAAGTACTTAATCTATCATACCAAGATCTTGGAGCTTATTTTAAACCATAGAAATCTTTTGATATTTTGAAAACATGATTTGGAAAGTGAGGATTTGTGAAACCAGGGGGTTTTTCAACAAATACCTCCTAGGTTATATACCCATTTAATAATTCAATCATGATATCCATTTGATATAGTTTGAAATTATGATGTGCACCATAATAAAGCAGGATTTTGAAGGATTTAGGTCTAGATATTGGTGCAAAGGTCTCCTCATAGTCAATTCTTTCCTCTTGACTATAGACTTGTGCGACCAATCTAACGTTATTTCTAACAATATTACCATCTTCATGTACCTTATCACCCACTTAGTGCATAAGGTAAATATATCTTTGGGTATGTCAAAAATTTTACAAACTTTTTTCATTTCAAATTGGTTAAGTTTTTCTTGTATGGACATCACCCAAAATTCATCATTGATACCATACTTAATGTTTTTAGGTTCATGTTGTGATAAGAAAACTTGATGTTCAACTTCATTTCTAAGAGAAACTTTAGTTTGAGTTACTTTAACTAAATATCCAACAATTTCATCAAAATGATTGTTCTTAAGGGTTATAACAACTCTAGAAAAATAGGGGATAGTGATTTCAGGTTTTTCAATAGGTTCGGGTTCATTAAGACTTGGATCTGGAGAATTTACTAAACTAGAAGTTTTCACATATTCCTTTACAAGATAGTTATGGGATTTAGAATTTATTTCTAGATTTGATATATCATCCTCAATACTCTCTAGAGAGGTCTTAGGCTCATCTGGATTTGTTTCATCAATCTTGACATTGATAGATTCTTCCACACATTTAGTTCTGTTGTTAAACACTCTATAGGCTTTACTAGATATTGAATATCCTAGACAAATTCCTTCATAATTCTTAGATGAAAACTTTTCAAGATTTTCCTTAGTATTAAGGATATATACTTTACAACCAATAACATTGAAGTATCTTACTTTGGGTTTTCTATTGTTCCATAACTCATATGGAGTTCTTTTAAGAATTGTTCTAATCAACACTCTATTTATAATATATCATGTTGTATTTACTTTTTCAGCCTAAAATAAATAGGTATGTCATATTCATTAAGCATGGTTCTAATAATCTATTGAAAGTTTCTATTTCTTCTTCCTATAACTCCATTTTGTTGAGGTGTTTTAGGGGCATAGAAGTTATGACTATAGCCATTCTGTGATCAAAAGGATTTAAACTCTTGATTTTCAAACTCAGGACCATGATCACTTCTTAAGGATTTAATTATAATTCCATTAGTATTTTCTATAGTTTTAGCATATTTGGTGAAATGAGAGTAGGCTTCACTTTTTGAGCCAAAAATAAGGTCCAAGTATATCTAGAAAAGTCATCTACAAGGACATAAACTTAGTGCTTCCAATTTAAACTAGAAAATCTATATGGTCCAAAAAAATCCATATTAACCAACTAGAGAGGATGAGAAGTCGACAATTCCTTCTTTGGTTTGAAGTAAATTTTTTGTTTCTTTCCCTTTTTACATTGATTACACACTTTATCATTTGGAAACTCATGTTTGGGTAGGCCTTTGAGGAAAATTGTTCTAGTCAGATTTCTAAGGGAGTGAACATTTATATGTCCTAGTATTCTATGCCATATAGAGGACTCTTTGTGAAATACACATAAAAATGAAGAATTTTGAGAAACTAATGACTCTAATTTAACAAAGTATACATTTTCATTTCTTAATGCATAAAATAATAATTCATTTTTACAATTATAAACATTTCAAGCATCATTTTCAAATTTAACATGAAATAAATCAACACATAGTTGCAAAATACTGAGAAGATTATATTTCAATCCATCAAAAAGTACTTTAGAAATTAAAATGGAGTTATAGTAACCTATTAGGCCAAGGACAATGATTTATACTTTATAATTTTCACCAAAAGTGACATGTCCACTGTCAAGTTTTATTTAGTTCTTGAAGTACGAATAGTCTCATGTCATGTGTCTTGAACACCCATTGTCCAAGTACCATAAGTTGTTGCAGGAGCTCTTTAATGAATATTCCTACAAAATAGTTAAATAAAAATAGACTTTGGTACAAATATTTGTTTGGGTCCAGTGATATTAGTAACTAGTTTTTTGGGAATCCACATATGCCTCATAGGTTTCCTATAAAAATTATGCAAAGTACTTGAAAAATAAACTCTATTTGGTCCAGAAAATCGTGAAACTGTAGAGAGTATATCATAATTTGAATTAGAATAATGTTTTCCTATCCTAAGAGTATAGTTATATGTTCTCAATTTAGAAACCAAATTGGTTTTTCCAAAAATTATTTTACTAGGTAGATATCAAAAACTATTAATGTATTTAGGGGAAATTTGTTTACCTAGAATTTGTACCAAGGTATCTTTACCATTAGTAAACCTTTCAAGGTCATTTTTCAATTGATAATTAGATAGATTAATTCCTTGTTTTCTTTGAGTAATTGATCATTTTTCTATCTTTCTACAGTAAGTTCACATTTAATAGTTGTGGTAAGAGGATAATGTTTCTTTAAAGACTTTTATTTATCTTTTAGTTTATTACATGTATCTTAAAGAATATTTCAGTACTCAAACGTTTCTTTTTTAGACATATTTCTGGAATCACTTTCATCTCTATAATAATAGGAATTTTGTATAGAAGATTCAACTGTTACCTTATATGTTTTTCTCATAAAACACATATTGGATTTATTAGCATGTTCATCATGTGAAGATTTCGAGTCACTCAAATTGTCCTCAGAATCACTCCATGTTTCTTTCATTTCCTTTTTAAGCATTCTATCTTTGTCCTCATGTTTCTTTTTATACTTTTGATTGGGACAGTTAGCCTTTACATGTCTCTTTTTCTTGTATTAAAAACAAATTATCTCGTCAGACATGTCATTCCTTTATTATATTTATTCTATCATCCCTTTTGATAATATCTTCTTCTGAATTTAGGCTTTCCAAAAAGTTTATTCCTTTTGTAAAATTTCATAAACCTTCTGGACAATTGATTCATCTCATCATCATTGTCAGGTGATTATTGTTCACTGCTGGAACATTCTACAGAGACTTGCAGTTCCTCCTTTTCTTTGTTTTTAGAGGTGGGGGTATTTAATGCCACATATTTTCTTTTGGGTTCATCCTCTTCATCCTTGTTGACTCTTATCTCCTCTTCATACATCATTAGTATCCGAATGAGTTATTTTACTGCTAATTTACTGATGTCACATGAATATCTTATAGAAACAAAGGTTCCTATCCATCTATCATGTAGAAATCTGAGAATCGTCATAATTTGTTAATTAGTAGTGACTTATCTTCCAAAAGAAATCATTGTATTGACAATTTCATTGAACCTAATATACATTCCAGGAATAGGCTCATCAGTATTCATTTTAAAATTATCATATTTAATGGTATTAGTATTAAGTCTCGTCCCTTTTACACTATAAGTTCCTTCATGTGAAACAAACTAGGTATCACAAATTTCATGGGAATTTTTACATGTAGATATTCTGTTAAATTCCTCATCTTCTAAAGAGAAATATAAAGAATTCATGTGTTTGAAATAGTTATTTTAGGTAGCCTTAGTTGGGTCATCCCATGTAATTCTATCATTAGAAAGAATTTTATACTCATGTATAATTGAATACCAAATATCAAAACACATACTTTCAAAATTCATTTTCATTTTAATTTTCTATTGGACATAATTAGTTCCATTAAAGAATTGTGGTCAATTTGTTAAAGAACCTTCCAGTATATTATCAGTAATAAATTAATAATTTTAAAGAGTTATAAATTTTGAATTAACATAATTTTACATATCATTAATGGGAAACTAGAATCAAAGGTGAATAGATTTTAAAAACAGTGTCTTAACGTGAATAAAAACTCCTCTCATACAAAATTTTGGTCAGAGTTGAGTACTCAAGAGGGGGTTTAATTGAGTATCTAATCAAATTTATATTCAAAATTTGTTTTAAAAAGGTTCCCCAATAAAAATTAATACAGCCCAATTAATCAAGGTAATAAGATTATAAATGTTTGACTTTTCAAATAACCTCTCAGAAGATTGATTAATTCCTAGTAATATCAATATGACTTTTTGATACTATTTTTGAAGCTATTCTAATAAGGCAAAACAATTCTAACTTCTATCAAAGAATAACTATAAAAGAAAAATCAAGTTTTTTCTAAAATAAACAGTAAATAAGAGAAAAAATAAATTAAATAACATAATGGATAAAATAATTGATTCAGTCTCAAGTTGATACCTAATCCACTCCACTTGGTGATAACCTAGCACCAAGCATTTTATATTAATAAACTTGATCTACACCTTAGATAGAGGTAAACAATAGTGTAGAGGATTTTCCAGGTCACATGACCTCTTCCACTATTCTTCATGGGTATAAACTACCAGGTCACACAAGGAAAACTTCCACACATATCCATGGGAGTAAATAGAAGTAAAAATATATGAGAGGAAGGATATATTCTGTCCTTCAATTTAGTGCAGGAGACTATGTGTGTTTTAATAGAAACATACACACACTTCTCGAAAGCTAAAAACAATACACAACAAATAAAAGCTAATGAAAAAATTCTAGAAGTTCTTTGAGTGTTATTCTATGAAACTTTGGACCTGTATAATGAGGCAGATGGAAGTATCGAATCCTCTTGTGAAAAGCATAGTATTGAAAGTCTATAGGATTAACAGTGTATGTTTTCTATATCATGTTATTCTTGAAGGTGGTACTATGAATATGTGTTTATCTATGATCTACGGTAGTCCAGCCTTTGGAATCGAGAGTTCTTCGTGTGTTCTTCTGTTGTTTCTTGTTTCATATATCATTTGAATTTTCAAAATCGATGCACAACTCCTACTCTGTTTCTCATCTTTTTGTCTCAGTACTGCACTTTTCTCTTTATTTTATAGTATACGTGTTAGATCCTACATGATGGACCTATTCTGCACCTTGAACCTCATATTTTTAGGTGAAATATCTACAAAGAAATATTAATTATGTCAGTGACTTTAAATAACTCAAATATGACCGTTAGAAATTAAATTTAAAATGACAAAACAAATTAACGAATGGTTTTATAGTCTATCTAGAAATAGTGTCACTTGGAAATAGTGTCTTCTTATTTACCATTGAGTGGTGAGATGTTCTTGATGTCGTAGTTGTGTTAAGATCAGGAACTAGTGGCATAGATTTGTTTTTAGTAAATAGTGTCTTGATGATGGTAACAAGGAACCGGTGTCACAGAATTCATGAGATCTGAAACCGGTCACAATGTATTGGTCATCGTGTCTGGGTTACGGTTTCTTAGTCACGATGTCTGGGTTATAGTGTCTGGGTTACAGTGTATTGGTTATGGTGTCTAGGTCATGGTGTCTGGTTTATGGTGCCTGGATCACGATTTCTTGGTTATGGTGTCTGGGTTTCAGTGTCTATGTCCTTTTCTAGAAATCCAAAACTGGTGGTAGTCTCACTATTTCTCAGACTTAGCCAAATATGTGTAAACAGTCATAAGAAGTAATATTCAGAAAATTAATTAGAATTAATCATTCAAATAATAAACCATTATAGAAAAAATTTAAGAATAGTTTACAATAATCACACATGATTTAAGACTAACATAATTTAGTGGAAGTCGATTTATAGAATAAAAAAACTAACCATCTCAACACATGATTTGAGATAGATTAAACCAGATGAACATGATTTTCAGTATTTACAGGATTTTTTTCCATTAAAAAGTTATTAAAAAATGAGGTGTTCAACACTTTTCATTCATATATATTACATATTTTTAGATTAATATAGAGTACATAACATAACAATTCAAACAAGAATTGTACAGGTCTGGTATCATTGAAACAATTGACACATAAAAAATTCATTCATAAAAGTCCTAAATTATCCCTCACTATGTTATTAATAAATATCACTTGTATTAATCATATCATACTTATTACCTTCCATTGTAACATGGAGAAAAGTAAATATAAGAAATGGTGAGCTCATATGTTTTGTAAGGGTAAAAAAGGGAGATACCAACATAACATGAGAATATAGTTATGAGAACATGGTCATAATAGTTTATAATAATATCATGCATATCATAGTTCATAATATTGATTCATGAAATAAATTTTTGAATTTAATAATAAATGAATCCTATATGAATCAAATAAAATGAGTTATGAGATCATAACATTAGCAAAATACATATGTTTTTGGCATACACATAAGAATAGAAAATCATTTTCATAATAGTCAAGGATCGCTACCAATACTATCACGGTGGATTGGGTTTACAAATAAAAAAATTGTAGTAGTAAAGGTTCACTCCAAATACTATCATATTGGATAGAGTCCCATAGTGAACTGGGTTCACTCCTCATTTCTTCCTATTAATCTCATGAAACACCCATTTTTACCAAATGCATTGGAGGGTCATGTAACATTGATGACACCTATATCATAATTAAAATCATAGATATGTGTTTAAAATATAATAAAACATTAATAATAACAAAACCCATGAAAATAAATGGGTTTCATAACCATTTTATCAAAGCAGAACTTATGGAAAAGAAACAAGTTTAAAAAAAATTATATTTCATTATAGCATAACCCGTGAAAAAGTAACTAGTTTCATAAAAATATTTTAATCATAAACATAAACCATTCATAGAAAGTATAATGATGTTATAATTGGATCATATACCTAGTAAAACATATGTTAAATCATGGTTTATTTTCTTTGATGAATAGAAATACAATTACATGATCATGAAATGATTCTTATGAAAAATATCATTTCCACATTGAAAATAACTTTTGAAAAAATAAAAATTAACAAAATATCGTGAAAATGATTTTAATTTAAAATATAATTGGATAAATATAAATTAATCTTTATAATATTTAGAGTTTATTATGTCAGTAATTTTTTTCTTACCATATAAGTTAAAATAAAAAATTGCTTTCACCTTTTTTTGTAAAAATTAAAAAGGAATCGCATTTAGAAAAGGAAAATAATATTCCATTTAAAACATTTTATGGAAAGTAAAACATGGTTAAAATGACTTTAAATTATCATAAAATATTATTAAACAATTCATGAAAACATTTTAATGAAAACATGGTCATGGAAGAAAATAGATATTTGACAAAAAAGAGAAATGATGTCAATTTTTATTAAAAAATTTCTTTCATCATCTTGAGTAATTAATGGGATGAAAATGAAATAGATTTATGTATTATTTATAGATAACCATAATATATTAAAATTCATTATTATTTTAGATATATTTCATAATATTTCATTATTATAAACTTAAATATTAACAATATCGATAAACAATGTGATTGTAACATAAAACCCTCACCACATTGGTAATTTTTTAATCATAACCCCCATGAAAGAAATAAAAAAATATATGTATATGTATATCACATAATTTTCCTGAGAATAATCGCATAATATATTCATTTTTAGTAAATACATCACAAAAAATATGTGGTGAATATGGCATGGGTCCCATGGAAAAAAATGTGCGATGAAAATCCCTTACCATGGGTCTAAATTCCTTCATACATGTTTGAACATCATTTATAATAAATATATCTTTATTATACATATATTCCATAACCATACTCATATATATATCATACCATTAATTATTTACTTATAACCTTTTATGACATGGCTAACAATTCTTTATTAAAATAATTGTACTCGGTGATATATTCTTTGTTTTTCATGTATGTTTTGGTTTGGTAGTTTTGGTCCTTATACTTTGATCCTGGTTCCATCATATTAGAAAAAATTAATCATGATATAAATTTGATGTATATTAATTATATACATATTTATATTCATCCATAAAATTATATATAGAAAATTTATTAAACCATACATAGAGACGCCAGGTCGTACATACGCATGACTGTTGTTTTCATTTTTTGACAGATGGAATGAAAGAAAGGTAAATATTAATTGACATATAAATAATCATTATTATAATGCATATATCATATATATTCATTATATAAAACCTTATTACCATCTATGTAAATTGGAAATGAAAAATGAATCACATCGCTTTGTGGAGATGGTAGCCCACACATACGCACAAGAAATGTTATCATTTTGCAATGGATGGGAAGATAATAATTTAGATGTGATGTTATAATTCAAAAATTAGTATTATTTCATAATTATCATATATAAAAACTAAAAATATCATAATAACCATCCATGAAACATGGTTGTGGAAAATGAATTGTGTCTCTATGTGGAGATGGTAAGATGTACGTATGCACAAGTGATACTTCCACATCCCATTTGATAGGAATTATTGTTTACAATGGATATTTATTAAGAATAATAAAATTTAGGTATATTTAGGATACTTAATTAAATATTTTAGTATAAATAATGTATATTTATAGGATATAAAACATTTAAAAAAATAAGTGATTTGTTAAGATGATTACATCTTCCTTTAAAGAACTCCTTTAGATAACCTATTAAGGATCCTAGGGTTTTTAACATATTTAATGTGTCTAATAAATTTAATGATAGTTTTTAGTATGGTATGGTTGAGATATAATTCTCAAATTTGTGTGATGAAAATAGATGTGTTCCCTTTTATAATGGAGGGAGGGGACAAACTTTAAATTTCTTAAAATATTAAAACTAAATAACGTCATTCAAAAGAAAATTACTTCTAAATAGGGATGAACTTAAAGAAAACTTATATAGGGTAAACATAAAATCGTCCAATGAAATTTATACATGTTTTTGTATCATTTTAAAACTTATATTTTTAATTAATCCCTAAGTTAATTATTTTTTACCTCACCCATAGTAACCACAATGCTAACAATAAAGGTTTAAAAATGTTATCTTAAATTGATATGTTAATCATAAATAGACCATGGATTATTTTTTAAATCATATTAAATACACATGGATTAAGATAATAATTTAATGAATTTTAAGTCAATTAATAAAATATTATTTATTGTAAAATATCATTAATGTCAATATTGAAAATATTCATGTAGTTTGACTTAAAATACATAAAGACAAAATTTAAATTATAATTAAATCCTTTTACACATCAGTAATATGTTATATATACCTAAAAATCATGTAACACAATAACTGACTCAAATTTTATTACTTTTAATATTTTTAATATCATTTACATTATTTTTCTTTTTACTGAATAAATATTTTTTAAGCATTTCCAAATAATTAATGGTAAGTATTTAGTTAATTAGAATTATAAATAAATATTAATCATGAATATAATTTAATTATTCACAATATATATATTTATATTCTTTCATAACATTGTTTTATCACTATGTGGACACATAAAATATATTTAAAAATAACAAAGGGAAATTTAGTATTATTCTTTTCTTTTAATATTATATAGGTCATTTTCATGGAAAAGTGTGCATTGAAAAAATTAATTTCAATAATATGGTGATATGGGTCTAATTAAGTTCATTCTAAAAGAATTATGATGAAGAATTATGGCCTTATCACTTATTTTTAACCTAGATTAACATGATCTACACTTTACTAAGGTGGTAAATTTTATCACGGTTACAATTCATAATTCCTAGAAATAAGAGGTACCTATTTACCAAATTTGAACCTCATAATTTAAAATATTGAATCCATTTTTATATATTCAATTTATATCATTGTAAAAAATTAATTTTAAATATAAGTGTACAAAACATGATGAAAACCTCTTTTAGAAAAATATAGTTTTATACATAAAACTGCACTTATTCTTATCCAATTCATAGTGAAATATTATATAGATGTTAAATTTTTTTAATGAATATATAATATATACATTTAATTAAAATAATCCCCCAATAGTTATTAATCTAAATTATTAAGTTAAAAATTCATGGCATGAATAATTTTTTTTGGAAAACACCTCTTTCATATTAAAATGTTATTTTATTTCTAATAAATTGATAACAAGAGAATTTATTTTACAAAAGTTTAATCCATAAATTTTTTATAAGTTATTTAATCCTATTCATACCCACCAATTTAATTCATTGTTTATAATGGTATATTATATTAGTTTTCATTTAGAATCAGGGTTGCATTTAATGAAAACTATTGAAGAAATCAAATCATTGAAAGATAAATATTTCATAAAATATCAAGGTGTTACATTATACCCCCCCATTAAAATGAATTTTTTCAAAAAAAAATCAATTTGAAATAAAATAAGGAGTATATATTTATTTCATCACATCCTTTGGTTCCCATGTAGCTTCTTGAAATTTTCAATTCCTCTAGAGAACTTTCGCTAGGTTTTTAATATTGTTCCTTGGAAATTTATCTCTATGATCCAATATTTCTATAAATTTTTCATCAAAGGAAATATCACACTCTAGTGGTTAAATATATGAGTTCAATACATGTGAATGATTATTTATCTACTTCCTCAGTAGATATACATAGATCACATTAAGAACATGAAAGAGTTTTTGTGTATGGTCTAAGTGATAATATGATGTTCCAACATAATCAAGAATCTCAAAAGGTAAAATATACCTAGGGAATAAATTTCCATTATTTTTTAATATCATAACCTTATTCCCTAGAGAAATTTGTAGATTAACCTTCTCATTAATTTAGAATTCTACATGATAATGATGGTTTTCATCATAACTTTTTCATTGATGCCACGCTACCTTGATGTCTTGTTAAATGGATCTATAATTATTTAAAATTAACTCAACTAGATCAGGTATAAATATAATTATTTCTCTAACATCATCCCAATAGGTTTGAGCTATACACTTCTTTTCATTAAGGGATTCATAAGGAGTCATCTGATTACATGAGTGAAAGATATTTTTATAAGAAAATCAACTATAGGAAGGATTTGATATCAATTTACATTGAAATCCATAGAATAAGATATCAACATATCCCTTAGGGTTTGAAAGATCTCTTAGATTGACTATCTATATATGGATGATATACCATGCTAAAACATAACTCTATTTCTTGATATTTTAGAATAATTCAATAGAAAATTGAGGTAAACCTTAGATCATGATCAGATACAATAAAATTTGATACCCCATGAAACCTTACCACTTCCATAATGTATATTACAAAAATATAATCAAGAGAGAATTATTATTTGGTGTAAATTAAGTGAAATTAATTTTTTTGTTGATTTAATATAACCCAAAAGGAATTATGTTCCTTATTTATTTTGGGGATTCCACTACTAGAAAAACAGGTATTTGTGACGGGATCCCGTCGCAAATGGCCTTTTGCCACGGGGGTCCGTCGTAAATCGCCCGTTGCAGAAAACACCGTCGCAACAACAATTATTTGTGATGGGCCCATCGCTACAGATATTTTTTGCGACGGGGATCCTTCCCGTCGCAAATATTACTCCGTATAGTTGTAAAAACTTTTCAAATAGTAATTGCGACGGGTCCCGTCGCAACAGGTATTTGCGATGGGCCCGTCACAAATACTATAAAAAAAATAAAAAAAATAAAAAAAATAAATTATTTTAATTAATATAATAAGAATCCAATTATAATTCAAAAATAAAAAATAATAAAATATTAATAAATGATTTTAATTAATATAATAATAGAATTATAATTCACAAATAAAAATAATAAATTATTAATAAATTATTTTAATTTATATAATAATAATAGAATTATAATTCAAAAATAAAAAATAATTGAATATTAATAAATGATTTAATTAATATAATAATATTAGGATTATAATTCATAAATAAAAAAATATTAATAAGTTATTTTAATTAATATAAAAAAAATAGAATCATTTTACATTCAAATATTAAAATAATTCAAATATTACAAAAAAATCTAATTAAATTATAATATTATAAAATTTTAATATATATATAAAATTTAATATTATAAAATATAAATAATATTACTATTCATATTAATATTGTTATTTCAAAATATAATATTATTAATATTTTATAATGAGACAGAAACTACGAATAGAAAAAAATTCATATTTTGATTTAACAAACTTTATAACATAAAAACAAACTCTAATCTGAAGGAGGGGGAGGGAGGATCTGCAGATGCTGGTGGAGGAAACTCCATCCCTAGAGCATGAGTGAGTCGGCGCATGTACTCCATCTGCTCATGGTGCTGCTGCTGCCACCGACTCATCTACTCCTCATACAGCTGCTGCTGGTGTCGACGCTCCTCCTCATGCTGCTGCTGCTGCTGACGCATCTGCTCCTGCTCTTGTCGGAGACTCTCTATTAGTGCAGTCTGAGATCGCAACTGATCTTCATACTGTGTAGCAGAAGAAGATGCACGAGCTCCTCTCGAGCTGGACGCCGACATCGCAGTACTGCTATAATAATCTCCGGGAGTCAGTCGAGAGCTAATACCAACTATCAAGCCCTTCTCGAAGGCATACTGGGTGGCCTGCATCCATGCCGCCTCATCAAACTAACGTCCAGTGGTTTGATCTGATGACTTCGCATGACTCTCAGGCCGGGTCTGTGACGCTGCGGCCTCATATGACTCCTGTAGTTGCAATTTAAAATTAAATTGTGAATATATTATATACAGTTAATTTTTAAACTTGAAAACAAATAATACTGACCACGATGTGATGCTGACAATCACCTCTGAGCTCCCCAGTAGCATGATCACTATACATCCTCTGATATATGTCGTACTCCGTAATATCGTGGTGCTCGACAGCCTATAAGAATAAAAAATAAACTGTTAATATTTATAGTTATATAAAATATTTATAAATAATGTATGTACCAGATGTTGTCAATGAGTACTGAAAGAACGACTCCCAGATTGATGAGTCATCTCCTGTCTCCCCCGATTCTACCTACCCACCGATAATCTCCTCTGAAAGGCACCACTCAACCAGTTCGCACATAATCCATCCCATACATGTGATTAAATGTACTATGGTCGGTGTGCTCTACATGACTCGTCAAAATCTGACACTCCTGCTTTCTCCGTGGCAACTTTTCATAAATTGTGCAAAAACTGACGAAAGCGATCACGCATGGCCACCTCTCATGCCTTGTGGATGGCGTCGCGCATGGTATCCCTGATCTGATACCATAAACCCTACAAATAAATCAAAATATCAAGTTAGAAATGAAATAATTTTCAAAAGAAAAATTATTTATTTACGTACATACCAACCAATGGCCGAACATGGCCTGCTGCACATCAATGGGAATCTGCTCCCATGTGGTCCACAGCTGAGAGAAATAGTTGCGCAAAATAGCACTGCCCTGTCCGACTTCTATATGCGGAAAACTGTAAAAATAATAAACATTTATTATGTGAATAGATTAATGAAATCTTTGTCAAATCCACAGATTATCACACAGGTTATCACACCTCCGTGTGCGTGGATCAAACCCAAGATGTGGACGTCGCTCAGGGACGGGGTCAGGAATCATCAATCGTGCAAGACCGCGGCCCCTCCGCGTACTCCCTGGAGCGCCTGCAGGCTGAGGGTCATCTTCTAGCAACTCATCCGCATCGAAAGGAAGGTTAGTATCCACCAACTCATGAAATGTCTCATCGTCCATCTGAAACAGAAAATGTTAATGTTGTTAGCAAATAATTGATAATTACTATTATATATACATATATATATTATGATTGTATATAACTACCATGGAATTCTATCAGTGTTCATCTTCATCATCATCTTCATATATGTCAATGTCATCTTCATATTCCTCCTCAACATCATCGATATCCATTTGAGTTCCAGTTGCTTCATCTCTTACCATTTCAAATTCATATGTGACATCATTAACATCATCGTCATCACTAACTCTTAAATGTATGGTGTTGTCATCGATACTCATGTCTCTTTGTAAAAAAGATTGATTTTGATGACTCTCTTGAAAATATTCAATTCATTGCATATCAGTGAAAGCACATTCACTTTGACTAAACTGATTGTCTCGAATTTTGATTTTTATTACACTCCACCAATCAGTCATGTCTCTTGATGTAGCACAGTACTTTGCGTAATAAAATTGATGTGCCTGTTGAGCCAATAAGAATGGTTCATTTACTGCGAGAACACTTTTACTTTTAATATCGATGATTCCATGAGTCGGATGAACATGCACGCCTCTCTCTTTATCCAACCACCGAAATTTGAACATGGTTATGTAATGTTGTCCAAGATAACAGAGTTTAATGATTTCATCAAGTATGCCATAAAAGTCAACTTCATTTTCTCGATGATGAGATCCTCTCAAACTAACTCCATAGTTCATTGTTTTTTTCGATTCCCCATATGCATGTGTGTGAAATCGAAATCCATTCACCACATATGCATTATAAGTTTTAACAAGTTTGGAAGGTGGGTTACTCAATATACACAGCCGTTTGTCAATTTTATCAGCATGTCGAGACACCTGAAAATTTGTGAAATAATTATCAATATAGTAAACTATACATTGAATGAGTTGCTAAAAGATAAAGAATTTATGTTACCAGTTTTTGAAACCACTGATAGAAATTTTTCAGTTGGTGTTCTTCGAGAGCAGCTGCTGTAATTTGTGGAATTTGTTTCTTGATATGATTATCATGCAACCTATAAAAACCAAAGTCATTTACTGTAACATAAATGATAGAATAAGTGATATAAACACTTACATTACAAATGATGTCATCTCTTCACAGTTGAGCAGAACATACATATGAGCTTTGTGATGTTCATCATCTGAAATCCAGCGTTCATAAACTCCACCAAAACCAAGCTCTGGCTGGTTGAAAATAGATAATTGATTGTCGATTTCATCAATATTCCTGTCATTCCGTCCCATTCGGTTGTGTTTTGAAGGATACTCAGATTCAAAATAATGGGAGCAAAAAAAAGATATTTCCTCTTGCAAATAAGCTTCTGCAATAGATCCTTCAATATATGCTTTGTTACTTACTTTTCTTTTCAATTTTTGCATGCATATTTAAAATGGGTACATCCATCGAAACTGTACTGGACCTCCACATTTGTATTCATATGGAAAATGTAACATCAAATGTTCCATTGAGTTGAAGAAAGACGGCGGAAATATTTTTTCCAGTTTACATATAATTACAACAACATATTCTTCAAGTTTTCATAGAGCATCATAATCTGCTGTAGCTGCACAAATTTCCCGAAAAAAATGAGACATGTCTGTTATGGAATCCCAAGTCACAAAATTCAACAGACCTCTTAATCCAATGGATAGAATTCTTTCCATTATAACATGACAATCATGACTTTTTAATCTAGTAATATGACCATTCTTTACAAATCTACCCAAATTGGAAGCACAACCATTTGGAAGTCTCAAATCTGTAATCCACTGACAAAATAATAAATGGTTTTCTTTAGACAGTGTATAAGATACTTTTGGTTTCAGTAACCTTTCTGTTCTGACATTCTCAAACAGTTCCAGTTCTGGATGCCTGCAAATTTGGGCAAGATCTAAACGTGCATTTAAATTGTCTTTTCTCTTTCCTGGCGTATCCAAAACTGTGTGAAACAAATTATCAAAATAGTTCTTCTCAATGTGCATGACATCTAACATGTGTCGGACTAACAAATCAGACCAATATGGAAAATCCCAAAATATGCTATGTTTAATCCAATTGTGTTCTTTCCCAAAACCAGAAATTTTATGTTGGTTTATTGTGGGACCAAAAGTGATGTGAGGTAATGAAAATACAACTGATTTTAACTCCGAACCTAATACCATTTTTGGAGGTCCTTCCCTTCCAACTGTTCCTTTTCTGAAATGAGATCTATTTCTACGAAAAGGATGATCAGCTGGAAGAAATCTGCGATGATAGTCAAAATAACAAGGTTTCTTTCCATAAATGAGCATAAATGCTTTGTTCTCTCCCATACAGTAAGGACATGATTTCTGACCATGTGTACTCCAGCCAGATAACATCCCATAAGCCAGGAAGTCACTAATTGTCCACATCAATTCTGCTCTCAGTATGAAATTCTGTTTCGTTGCAACATCATATGTACTGACACCATTACTCCACAATAAACATAATTCATCAATCAATGGTTTCAAATAAAAATCAATATTTTTCTTCGGATGTCCTGGAATTAGTAAATTCAAAAATATATATGGATCCTTCATCAACATCCATGGAGTTCAATTGTATGGAGTTAAAAAAATAGGCCAACATGAATATTGACTACCATAAGATCCGAACGGACAGAAACCATCAGTGGAAAGGCCCAGTCGAACATTTCTAGCTTCTAAAGAAAAGTATGGATGCACTCTATCAAAATGTTTCCATGAATCACCATCGTCTGGATGATTCAAGCTTTTATCGGTTGAAATATTCTCTTTATGCCATGACATCATTGTCGCTGTATTCTTAGACATGAATAAATGCTGAAGTTTGGATGTAAGCGGAAAATATCTCAACTGTTTTACAGGAATCAAACAAGAATTCCCATGTTGTCCTTCTTTATATCTCAGTTTCCCACATGTGGGACAACTATCCAATGACTCATTTTCCCCAGAATATAAAATGATGTCATTTGAACATGCATGAATCTTCTGACAAGTAAGTCCCAAATTTCGAACCAGCCACTTACTCTCATAGTAATTTGCAGGAAAAAAATTTCCTTTGGGTAACAGTGTTTTAAGAAAAGAAAATATTTGGTCAAAACAGGTGTTTGGTATTCCGTTATCTGATTTGATAGCCATAAATTTTGCAATTGCTTCTAATTTTCTCATCTTGCAGCCAGGATATAATGCATCCTCAGCAGACCTCAACAACTCATAAAATTCAGACGGTGCCAACTCAGGATGTGAAGCTATATCAACCGGAGTTTCTGTATGTTGAACAGATGAACCTGCAACATCATGTACTACATCTTGAAACCAAGATGGATCCGAAATCAAGTTGGTATCACCTGCTCTGGTACTGTGTTCACCGTGTTGATACCAAAAATCATAATCTGGTTGAAAACCAAAACGCAAGAGATGTCCCCACTTCTCAATGTGATGGCACTGACATCCCGGAGTTGAGGTGAATCCCGGTGGAATGTTAGGTACAGATGTATCGTTCATTTGCTTCCCACTTCTCAATGTGATGGCACTGACATTCCCCTTTGGATTTGGAGTGGGTTGGGAAGGAAGATTTCCAGGATTCTTACTTACTAGTACACGGAGGGTAGTGGAAATCTGGCTCATTTTAGTCTTCAACTCCATCAACTCTGAACCTTGACTCTTCAGCTCATCCTATTTATTAAGAACAATTTGTTTCAAAAGATCATTAGTGTTAGAGTCTACATTGTGTTGGAGATTCCCTTGTTGCTGACTTGTTTATGTTTGAGCTTCGAATCTCCTTTGGGGTTTTTGGAAACCCTGTTGATAAGGTGGAGGTTGCTGGATGTTTGATTGAAAAGGTGTCCTTTGTTGTTGTCCAGAGCCATACCATGTGTCCTATTGATCTTTCCACCCTTGGTTGTATGTTGGAGCAAATGAATCAAACTTCTTTTGGGGATATGGTTGTTGTTGCTGCTGAAATGGTCTCCCTGGGAATACTGCTGCACAATCCTCTGTCTCTTATAGTTGTGGGCAATAGTTAGTTGGATGGCTTGTCTCAGTGCAAATTCCACAAGGCCTTGAAGGAGTGGGTTGGGATGTATTTTGAGCCAAAGAAATCTACCACACCATAGTGGTCAATTCTTCCAACTTTGTATCAATCAAATTACTTTCAAGAGAAGAAGGACTTACCTAATGTACTCCCATGACATGTGGTGTACCTTGATCGCCAAATTGTTGGGAGTTTTTTTCCATCTTGTCGATCAATGCATGTGAAGCTACTGGTGTCTTGTCCACCAATGCCCCTCCTGCTGCAGTATCCACCATGCTCCTCTCCACGGGTGTGAGTCCTTCATAGAAGTACTGGATGAGTAATTGCACACTGATTTGGTGATGTGGGTAGCTTGCACACGACTTCTTGAATCACTCCCAGTACTCATACATTGACCCCCCATTGGGCTTGCTTGATCCCCGATATATCTTTTTGAATGGATGTGGTCCTTGATGCTGGAAAAATCTTTTAAAGAAAAGACATTTCAAATCATTCCAACATGTTACATCTTCAGCTTTCAAATAATACATTCAATCTTTTTCAGCTCCATCAAGTGAAAATGGAAATGTTCTTAATTTAATTTGATCTTCAGAAACATTTCTTGGTTTTAAAGTTGAGAAAACCACATTAAATTCCTTAAGGTGTTTCTTGGGATCCTCACCAGAAAATCCATGAAACTTTGGAATAAGGTGAATTAATCTAGATTTTAATTCAAAGTCCGATCCGAGATTTGGGTATGCAATAAATTTTGGTTGATAATTAATAATTGGTGCATCCAATTCTTGAATGGTTATATTAAGTTCATTCCCATTATTTCCAGCCATTGGTTCCTATTTTATGTTTGAATTTGAATTGCTTCCAATTTCAATGTTTCTAGAGGAGAGGAATTCACCAACTGGTTGAATATTGAAACTTCCCACAGACTGACAATGTCTGATTCGATCCCTAAGGCTACGTTCAATCTCAGGGTCAAGATCTAAGAGATCTTTGGGACTAGTTCGTGTCATCAATCAATGAAAGATGAAAAGAAGGAAAGTGGACCATAGTAAAATAAAAATTAGAAGTTTGAGTTGATGGTCCAAAAATAAGTAGAAGTAAATAAAAGAATAGGGAAAAAATCAGATTGGGTAAAGACGGAAGAAAGAAGAGAGGAAGAGAATTAAAATGTAAAATAAAATAAATACCTCTAATAGGTTGAAATAATTACTTTCCTCCCCGGAAATGGTGAAAATTTGAAAGAGCACTATCGTGAGCGCCCTCAAATTATTAATGTGATTTTGGGGTACTTAGGTGCAGCAGAGTGGCTGACCAAGGTCCTCTCTCAAAGGAGGAAGTGAATTTAACAACTTATTAAAAGTATTCTAAAAAAAATAAAATAGAATAAAATAAAAACACTACTTTAAAGGATTGTGGATTGTTATAGTTTATGAATCTATAAGAAGTTTTTTTGAATAAGATTGTATATTTTTTTGTTTTTTGTTTTGAAATGAATTTCGATTAAAATGACACAACAAGAAGATGTTTTTTTAGAAATCTATTTTAAAAGGCGTAATCGATCTAACTCTACCTATTCATTTAATTATTAATCATTATCATATAAATCAATATCAACTTAATTATGATCCCCTAATTGTTTATCCCTCGAACCCTATGAGAGTTAACTTAACCACAAAGATGAAATTACTTAAACCCTAGGCTAGCTTTAGAACACGCAATCGCAACACCCTGCTTTGATTATTGTTATAAAGATAGCTTATGGTAAGTCGTTAATTAGAGAACATATCCATTCTGGAAATGAGGATGAATTGTGTTTAGGGAATATATTTGAACTCTACAAATTTATCTCGTTTGGTCTTGTATTACCGATTAAGATCGCGCTCTCACAATTTACACAAAATCTCGACCTCGCGTGTTTTGTATTAATTGTTCAATTGCTTCATTAGTTTCTTGTAATTTAAAAACACAATTCAGGGATCATATTATGTGAATTACAGTGGCTCATTGATTCAAAATAAATGAATGAATAAGTATATAGGTTGATCGATTACTAAAAAGAACTACTCTTTCATGGGTGGCGTAATCATCGTAGAAGCGTTTTGCATGTGCAAAGGTTTATAAAGGGTATAACCCAATAACGCTTCTACTCAAGAATTCCATCCCAAATAGGAAGATTAATAGAAGAATAAATTTAAACAAAATAGAAGAAAAGAGAATAAATAAAAGAACAACAAAGAAGTTTATTACACAAACAAAATCATTACAACATGAAGGAGAAGAAGAAGGCTTTGTCGAAGGGATCCTTGCTTCAAGAGCTACCCTTATTGAAATGGTTGGATAATTGGAGTGGATCCACTTATCCTCTGCCCTAAACTTCCTAATTCACATCCCAACCCCTCAAAATGATAAAAACTCAAATTTATTGAGGGGAGGAGAGGATAGGTTACAAGTGGTTTCAAGTGTGGATGTGGAAATTCGGCCAAATATTTTATTCCAAATTGAACCGCCCATTTTACCTCCAAAACGCGTTAATTTACCAGCCTTCCAGAAGGATGATTTTTTCCAAATCATCTCCCCGAGATTTCCAAAAAAGTTGGGCTCAATCCAAGCCCAGATGAAGAATATATGGCCCAAAATCAAAACCCATGTCCATTCTGCCGAGTCCAGCCCACCATTGGATTAATGGCCCATTTACTCCATCCAAATGGACTCTTTAGCTCTAGTGTCCATGGAATTGGTTACATTATGACATTTTAGACTATATAAATTTAAATTTATAATTTTTAAATATTTTTGTGATTTTTAAACAATTTAATAATATGTTATTTTTATAAAATAACAATAGTGTCAATTTTGACACTATTCATTTATTTGAATTTAAATAAAATCCACACAGAGGATATATTCGAAATAAAATAATTAATAGGTTCCTAACATGTCATATTAGTCTAGAAAATTAGTGGAGCACATTAAATAGTTCATATAATTTTTATTTTACTATTTGTAAAACCATTTATTTGATACTTCTCTTAATAAAATAATTTCTACAACATTTTTGAATAATTATTAAATATACTTATTTGTCGCATAAAAATTAAAAATAAAATACCAAGATGAATATAAATATTATATATTTCTTAATTATAATTTTGGTCAGATTTATATTCTAAAACACCCAACTTTTAAAATGTTATATTTATTAAATTATGAAGTTGACAACTTTGACATCATTTAAAATAAAATAATGTAAGTGTCATAATCACTTTTATAAGACTCCAAACGGTCATATATTAGATAATTGGATTCTTATGGTGTATATATAAACTACTAATAAGTTTTTTTCAGGTTTGTGAGCCTTTTAATGGGTATTATTGTTTCAATAAAAACTATATTACTTATTTTTCACTAAATAAATAATTTCTGCATCATTAATGTATAAGCTATTAAGGTAATTAAATATCTCTTAAAAATTATAAATAAATTACCATGATAAAGAAAAACATTTTATCTTTAAAATTAGTATTTATAAACGAATTTATATTCTGTATAAACTTATATTAAAAATACTTTAATTATTAAAGTTGAGTGAGACATATTTCACTTTCCTTTAAATAAAATAAACTAAAGGTCTTAATCACCTCCAAGTGGGTTCCAATGGATTCCATTTCGACCAAAATATTATTTAGGACAAAATATAAGCATATAATTATATTAATACAAGTGTTATGGTAATTTTATAATATTATATTTACCCTTAATTACCTGATTTACCTTTTACTATGGAAAATAAAATTTACCATAGCTATTATTCATAATACCCAAAAATAAAAAGTATCCTATTAACATAATTTGGACCCAATAATTCCAAATATGGAATCCATTTTTCTAAATTCAATACACAAAAGTTGTAGAAATTAATTTAAAATTAATTCTGTCGTTAAGAAAACGAGTTTTAAAAGTTATAACATTGCAAAAGATTGAAATGATTTTACCTATGAATTCAATGTAAAATCAATGATAATTACTTAAATTATATTAAATGGTAAAAATATATTCTATTTATACTTTAAAACCATTAAATATTATAATTTAACCATATAAATTATTACGATGAAAAAAGTTGTTTTTAATTAAAATATAGCGTGTTTTTACTATTCATTAAAATATGAAAGTTATCAGAAAATATCAAAACTTCATCCAATGTAAATTTTTATATCCTGATTCAAAAGAAGAAGTTTATTTTGTAAAATTTAACTTATAATCTTGTAAAAAATTATATTTAAAATGGGTGTGCCATCAAAATGCGGCATGATTGCATTTTTTGAAAAATGCTTATTTTACCTAAAAAAATTATTTTCTTCCCATACCATGTTCTATAAAATGTGTAAGATGAATTATAATGTCATAAAATTCAAAATTTATTTACTACTATTCATAATGGCTAGTTTATAATAATATTATAACCATATATCGTTGTTTAGTGAATCCCGGTATTGAGTACAACACACGCTATCGAGGAAGGTTGTGACTGCGTGTAATGCAAGCCAAGTCAAGGTTGTGTGTAGTGCAAGACTCTTTTGTTGTTGTCTATAATAAAATCCAACCATATTTCATTTATACATTGAATATATATATATATATATACTCAATGTTGTGTAGAATAACTACTATCAAACAAACATGAAATTGTGTGTAACACGTTCAAAGATTAGTGTTGCGTATACTGCAAGCTAATACGGTGTTGCGTATAGTGCAAGATAATCTTGGTGTAGCGTACAAATAGAAGATATGAACGAAATTAAAAATAATATATCTTATAAAATCTCAGGTTGTTACATTCTACCCCCCTTAAAATGAATTTCGCCCTCGAAATTCATCGGGGTTATAAATCATTTACTATTCATAGAAACCCACATCGTAAAAAGGAATACTATAACTTAATTTTAAATTAATGTATGAAATGTAATGATTACCCTAAGTAACTCATCATTGGGTTTCCATATAGTTGAACATAGGTGAAAATATGTATATGAAATAAAAATCTAATCATCAAGTTCTGATATAGAGTGGTAGAGAACATGGCTATGAAAAAGCCAACAATCACAAATCCATAAATTTGTGATGTTCTAAGGTACCATCTGATTCATCAGATATAAGGGCACCAGGACAAAATTTTTGGTTTTCAAGATCATTTCCCTTATATTGAAGAATTTTCAAATCAAAAGAAATACTTACTTTATTTTGGTACATTCTCACCGTTGTTCATGCCTTGAACAATTTCCACTTCATCTCTTAAAGAAATGAAGTTGAATTTGTCATTCGTGAAGTGTTAGCAGATCATGTGATAGAATGATGAGTCATACCATCTGTTTCAAACAAAAGGTTAGAAAAAGTTATCAAATATACATAAGTTTATCTATGGTGTGGTTAATCGTATATGATTCCAAAAAATGGACTTATACTTCATCTATCATACCGGTTAATAAAATAAAACTAGTTTCTACTAACAAGGGACTTCCTGTAGGCCAGTGGTAGGTGATAAAGGACTGTCACACTTTGGTTGTTAGTTCAATTCCCGTAACCTTGTCCGAAGTGACGGGTTGTCACCTATCCTGCAGGTTGCCCTTTTTCTAAAACTACATTATTATAACATCCCATCAATAATATTGAAAAAACTATCTAGCCTTAGACAATACTAATTTATGTCCAACATAATCCATTCAAATCTTTAGGCTTATCTAAAATACTTATGTCCAAGATCATAGTATAAAGAAAACAATTACTGGAAATGTCATCTACCGAGCATGTGAATACCATCATTTATCCCCCATATATCATACGATATATCTTGTTGGTCACATTCCAAACATGTGAATACCTTAATCATGTATTCAATTGAAAATTTAATATCCATTAAATTTTAGTGAAAACATGAATTCTGTCAAAAGTTAACTCTTTCCACATACCAAAATCCAAAAATTTCGATATACTCAAACCATGATATCACTTTGTCGTTATATCAGTCATGAGCTCATGAATACTATCATACATATTATTGTCTCTTTATCCCTTCATTATGCACATATCATTTACTTTCCAAAAATATTTGAATAACCTTTCATGGTTACTGGTACCATTCAACATATACTATCAAATACTTAGGAAAACAATAGTGTAACAATCCTTAGATGTGTCTTTATTCCATAGTACCATTACCTATAAAACAAAACTCTTGATAAACATAAATCATTCCACTACCTTCTTAAACCATTGACCGAGCTTCATAATTTTATTCCTCACCACTTCTTTCATCTCATATACCATTTGAAGTCTCATCATCATCATCAACATAAATACAACCCATACGACCATGCTGGTTCTCTTCATGAGATTTTCCCTTAGGGAATTGGTTTGCATAATGCCCGTACATTCCACATTTAAAACATTTAACCATTGTTGATGTCTTAGAAATACCATTATCCTTGTCCATGGTGTTAACTGAACCTTTTGCTTTGAAATTACTGGCTTTGTGTCCTTCTTTTCCACACCCAAAGCATCTTCCAGTTCCTTTGAAACAATCCCCTTGATGCCTCTTCCCACATGACTTACATGAGGGAAATTGAACTTTCTTTCCTCTATGATCATCATGAAACTCCATCTTTCTATTATTAGCTGAGTCAGGAATCTTACCAAAGTTGATATTATTGATCATATTATGAGATTGATGATTAGGCATAATAATGATGTTTCACCTTCCAAATTCCATTTCATTTGGTTGCTCATGAAGAATATCATTCCATTGTCCATCATATCCTCCATTATCGTGAATCCTCATGTTTCCAGCCATTTTCTAAAACCCAAAAAGAATAGTGTGAGGGGAAAAAATCATGTTAGGAAAACAACATAATAAAGAGGGAGTACCTTCAATATATAACATCTTAGGTTTAATTCTAATATGGTTTCTGTTGGGAAAAAATCCCTCAAGTCATCATTGAAGAATTTTTGACGTGATTGTGTTTGTTGACAAAGTGGACATCTGAGTGGTGATTGTTGACAAAGAAAAACAATGACATACAAATTTGTTGAAAAAGAGGATTTCATGATGGAATGTCGAGTTCAAGAGCTAAGGTCAACGATCCATGTTTGATTCAAGAACATCGACAAAAGGAATGGATGATCTGGAGGCGGTACAAAAAGAATAGATACAAGGTGGTTCTGTCTACCAGTGTTTGCCAAATTTTTGGGCCTGAAGATCGACAAATGAAGAAAAGTGTTTTTGGAAAAGGGACTTGCACGCCGATGACTTGGAGTATAGGAAACTTGCGCGCTATATGTTTTTCAAGATCAGAAGATCAAAATATGGATAAGGAAACAGGTCCGCGCAAGTTTGGGAGTTGGTCGCGCAAGTGTCTAAAAGGACAGAAGACTTGCGCGCCAAGACTGGGTCGCGTAGGTGACTTGCGCACCGTCGCGCAGGGTGGTAAATTTGCCTATAAATACTGGACCACCCCTCTTCATTCTGAACAGGAGTTCCACACTTTGAGAAATCAGAGCCCCCGTCACACAGGTGTGGTGGTCGCACAAGTGGTGTGTGTGGTCGCGCAGGTGAGACTTGCGCGCCAGGGTGATAGTTGTGTGCCAGTGTTTGAAGCTGCGCGCCAGTGTGGAGTTGCACGCCAATATTGGATTGGGCGTAAAAGGAAGTGAGTCGCGCAGGTTTGGAGTTGAGGAAGCTTGATTCGCGCAAGTGTCTGAGGAGGACTTGAGCGCCCGTTGTGACTTGCGCGCCGATACTTGCATGCCTAGGTTGACTTACACGCCAAGTAAGGTTTATTTCCAGCAGTGATTTTCGGGCTACGTGGAAGATGGATTTTTTCCCGATTCCTTCGGTGCAAAGAGATATTCATCTACGAGTGAAAATTGGGCTTCAACAGAGCATATACTTATAGATAAAGATGCATTCCTTCATGAAAATGAAGAGACCTACAGGTCTATAAACTGTGAGTGGATTCTTTCCAAGAGTAGTGATCAAAGGAAGAGAAATAAGGTGATCCTCTCCACCGGAAGTGAGCTAGAGAGAGAGAAACAGGGAGTGACCCTTGGGAAAGCAGTGAGTTGACCCTAAACATTGTAAAGGTAGTGAGCCTGTGCATAGAATTTATCTAGCCCGAACATTGTATCCACATCTAGTGAAGAATAGTGGAATTTGGTACGACCGACAACTTGTCAGCGTATGCTCCTTGGAAGTAGCCCAGTGAGGGTGAACCAAGTAAAAATCTATGTGTCTGCCTGTTTGCTTCCCTGCATTACATTCAAAGAATCATCATTAGATAAATAAGTAAAGAAGTGATCATAGTTTACACACAAGATCAAACCAAGTGACCCTAGTAATAAAGAGGTCAATATCCAGTGGGGTAGGAAGAACTTTGAAAAAGAATATCCATACACTGATTCACCCCCCCCCCTCTCAGGGTATATAGGCCCCTATTGGTCCTAACAGTTTCCGTAATTCTAGGACTATAACCTATACCTATACTTAATCTTAGGGACATCCCCAGATATACCTTAGAAATATCTCTAGGGATCTCACTAAAGTTTTTGCATCCTAGTTTCCAAAGGTTAACTAAACCATTCATCTGATACCAACTGTAGAGACCCAAAGTTTGACGTACATAGACATTACATTACTCTTGCGTAATATCTAATACATAACAAAAATAGACACCAAAGGACCGTAATATTTTAGTGTCTTTGGAAACATGGAATATAAACTTCTAATCATGTTGAAAGATCTTCAACATCTCCCATAACAATCTTCCCCTTTTTGTTTCCTTACCTAAACCCTTTCTTTTAATCCCGGGGGAAAATAAAACATAAAAAGGGTGAGATAAAATTCTCATAAAGGGTAGTCATTGAGAAAATAAAACAAACCATATATATTTGAACTTAAAAACATGAACATAATGTTTAAACATCAAGATCTTGAGAAATAACATAAAACATGGCAATACGTAAGGAATAGATCATAATGGAACATCAATAATGATAAAATAGAATGGGAATAAAACTTTTAATTGTGGAAAAACATTAAGCACATGATATGATTTCCATAGTATCCAAGGCATTGCTACCAAGACCATCTTAGTGGACAAAGTCCCTTACTGAACTGTGTTTACTTTCCATTCCATCCTTGTATTACTGAACCGGATTTACTTTCCGTTTCAGCCATTTCTATCTCATGAGATATAAATCTTTACCAAATTCATTGTATGGAGATATAGGTCCCAACAATATCATAATTAAATCATTCTTACGTGTTCCACAACTTAAACATAAATCATTCATTATATCCCAAAGAATAAAATGGGTTTCATAAACATCATCACATCATAACATAATCCATATAAAACAAATGGATATTATTTCATCATAAGAAAAGTGAAACCATGTAAATAATAGAGAAAATATATTTGAAACATACACATATGTAATAATTTCATCTTAGATGGAAAATGCTTTTGATAAAACACTTGAAATGAATTCTTGAAGAAAATATCCTTTCTTTTCAAAATCATTTTCTTTTCTTAAAATGCCATGAAATTTTTAAAAGAAAAGTATTTTTTTGAAAATAATCATGTAATATTGTAGAGGAAGCTTCATGAAAATAAGGCTTTATGAAACGTAAAAATCCGTTCATTCCATTTAATTTAAAAAAAACATTTTTCTCGTACTTTTTGCTGGAAAAGTCAAAAAGTACCTTATATATAAACAAAGGAAGGATTCATTCAATACAATGTGGTAAAAGTCAACAAAGAGTAAAAATGACTTTAAGCATACATGGAATAATAGTAAATATTTTATGAAATTTTTTTAGAAAACATGGACATGGATGATAAACATATCCCTTGTAAATACTTACGAATAAACAATCTCGGATAAAAATGAGATTTGAAAAATTATCCCTTACCTTAAGTCCGATATGATTTATACATATCCAAACCTCCTGTATAATGATTTAAATAATGTCATTGACTTATTACAGAATCATATTCATTGTTATGATATCATATATGGTTCACTTATGACTTTATATTACCCATTCTTTTGTAAATCCATGTTAAAGCAGCGCTTTGGGTAAAATCATTTCATTTATCGTACGTGTTTAGACTTTTTGTTCTTGATATTATTACTTATATCATGATTTTATTAATTTTATAATGTAAAAAATGATTTATATATAATAAATATTCAGAATATACATATATATGATAGATTGATAAATGGAATGAAATACACCGTTCATGGAGATGGTAGGTCGTACGTACGCATGAACGTTGTTTTCATTTCCTTATTGAATTGAATGGAATTAAATAGATGACATACATAAATACAGTAGAATTATTATGTTATATATTTCAGTATTATTCATTTTATATACATTATAATCATTCATTAATGGTTAACATGAAGAATGAATCTTATCGCGTTCGTGGAGACGGTAGTCCGTACGTACGCACGAGCGATGATATCATTCCCATGATTGTGGAATTGTATTGAAGTGTATGTATAATATTTCAGAATCAATATCACTTTACAATAATCAGATATAGTTATTATTTACACCATTATACCCATCCAAGTAATGTGGTCGTGGAAAACAGATTACACCACCGCGTAGAGACGGTATTCCGTACGTACCCACACGCGGTGATTTCGTTTTCTATAGGATGTATAGAAGGTGAAATAGGATGGTTTAATATTTATAATAACATATCAGTATATGAGTTATACTGATGTTTTTACTTCATAATTAAAAAACTAAAGAAGAGGAAGTAGAAGAAGAAATAAATTTGAAAGAATGGGTAACGGATATTACCTCTTCTTCGACACGCCTCTTTGAAACCTCCTCTTGTGGCACTAAAACTTGTCTTTAAAGATAACCATGACCTATAGAATATTTATAGGGAAGTTGAGAAGGAAAATGTTCAGGGTTTGGCTGAACTTTAAGGCTCAAAGTTGTGTAAAGATGAGAGGTAGGAGGTTCCCTTTTATAAGGGAGGAGAGGGGAACCTTTGGAATCCTCACAAATATTAGTTTAATATAAATTCAAACCCCACATAAAAACCTCAAAAAATGACTCAATTAAAAGATTAAATTATATAGGGTTTTAATCTCATCAACCAATAAAATTTAGACATGTTTGGATCTTATTTTAAACATTATCATTTTGATTTATCCTTATTTAATATATTTAATTTTATTTGTGGTAATAAAATTCTAAATTTTAAATGGTTATAAATAATCACTTATTTGTTGTTAATTTTCCATAATTGTATACTTTATGACATTTTATACTATATAAATTTCAATTTATAATTTTTAAATATTTTTTTGATTTTTAAACAATTTAATAATATGTTATTTTTATAAAATAACAATTGTGTCAATTTTGACACTATTCATTTATTTGAATTTAAATAAAATCCAAACAGAGGATATATTTGAAATAAAATATTTAATAGGTTCTAACATGGCATATTCATATATAAAATTAGTTTAGCACATTAAATAGTTCATATAATATTTATTTTACTATTTTTAAAACTATTTATTTGATACTTCTCTTAATAAAATAATTTCTACAGCATTTTTGTATAATTATTAAATATTCTTATTTGTTGCATAAAAATTAAAAATAAAATACTAGGATGAAGATATATCTTATAAATTTCATAATAATACTTTTATTTTGATTTATATTCTAAAACACCCAACTTTTAAAATGTTATATTTATTAAATTATGAAGGTGAAAACTTTGACATCATTTAAAATAAAATAATATAAGTGTCATAATCACTTTTATAAGACTCCAAACGGTCATATATTCGAGAATTGGATTCTTATGGTGAATATATACACTACCAATAAGTTTTGGTCCGGTTTTTGAGCCTTTTAATGGGTATTATTATTTCAATAAAAACTATATTACTTATTTTTCACTAAATATATAATTTTTGCATCATTAATGTATAAGCTATTCAGGTAATTAAATATCTCTTAAAAATTTTAAATAAATTTCCATGATAAAGAAAAACATTTTATATTTTAAATTTGTATTTATAACCGAATTTATATTCTCTATAAACTTATATTAAAAATACTTTAATTATTAAAGTTGAGTGAGACATATTTCACTTTCCTTTAAATAAAATAAACTAAAGGTCTTAATCATCTCCAAGTGGGTTCCAATGGATTCCATTTCGACCCAAATATGCCTTAGGACGAAATATAAGCATCCAATTATATTAGGACAAGTGTTACGGTAATTTTATAATATTATATTTACCCTTAATTACCCGATTTACCTTTTATTATGGTAAATAAAATTTACCGTCGTTACTATTCATAATGCCCAAAAATAAAAAGTAGCCTATTAACATAATTTGAACCCACTGATTCCAAATATGGAATCCATTTTTATAAATTCAATACACAAAAGTTGTATAAATTAATTTAAAATTAATCCCATTGTTAAGAAAATGAGTTTTAAAAGTTAAAACATTGCAAAAGATTGAAATGATTTTACCTATGAATTCAATGTAAAATCAATTATAATGACATACATTATATTAAACGGTAAAAGTATATTCTATTTTTACTTTAAAACCGTTCAATATTATAATTTAACCATATAAATTATTACAATGAAAAAATTTGTTTTTAATTAAAATATAGCGTGTTTTTACTATTCATTAAAATATGAAAGTTATCAGAAAAATATCAAAACTTCATCCAATGTAAATTTTTATATCGTGATTCAAAATAAGAATTTTATTTTGTAAAATTAACTTATAAACTTATCAAAAATTATATTTAAAATGGGTGCACCATCAAAAGGCGGTAAAACTGCATTTTTTGAAAAATATTTATTTTACTCGAAATATTTATTTTGTTCTCATACCATGTTCTATAAAATGTGTAAGATGAATTATAATTTCATAAAATTAAAAATTTATTTACTACTATTCATAACGGCTAGTTTATAATAATATTATAACCATATATCGTTGTTTAGTGAAACCCGGTATTGCGTACAACACACGCTATCGAGGAAGGTTGTGATTGAGTGTAATGCAAGCCAAGTCAGGGTTGCATGTAGTGCAAGACTCCTTTGTTTTTTGTATAACAAAATCCAACAATATTTCATTTATACATTGAATATATATATATATATATAGACACCCAATGTTGCTTAGAATAACTACTATCAAACAAACTTGAAATTGTGTGTAACATGATCCAAGATTAGTGTTGTGTATACTGCAAGCTAATACGGTATTGTGTATAGTGTAAGATAATCTTGGTGTAGCGTACAACAGAAGATATGAAAGGAATTAAAAATAATATATCTTATAAAATCTCGGTTTGTTATAGAAAATATAATTTCTTAACATTATAACATTTATTATTATGAAGTAATGAAGTTTGAATACTTGTTCAACAAGTTAAGAACTCAAAGTATTATTCCTAAATCTCACCATAATTAAAACTATATTTATTTAGTGATTTTACCAATTAAAGAGTTTAGTTTGAGAGTTTTATCAAATAGTGACATCGAGATGTGGTGGTAATTACATCAAAACATAATGAGTTTATCAAAACCCTAAAAGTGAAGAAACATTAGCCATCTCTAGTAGTATATCTTATGGTATATTGTTATATGGGCATGTATATATGGTTTTATTATAATTATTAAAGTATTTTAGTATTGTAAATTTCATGATGTTATACAAAAGTAAGTCTCCAATTTATTATTTTTTTCACATTGGCAGTATATATTGTGTGAAGTGTAATGATAATTAAACTCTCAAAGTATGACTTTGAGTAATACTGGATCAATTTTTATTATATAGTATTACAAGTTTTGATGAATTAAAAATTTTATCATGTGTAGGATGTTGTAATAGGTTACAGAATATACTCATGAGACACAAAATGAGTTTTCTGCGCAAGATGTCCCATGAAGTCTACCACATGGAGTTATATAAACTATTCATTTCAAATATAATGGGTGCTTATTTCATATTTGTATTTACCTATTACCTGAATTTAAACAAGATACTTACTATAATAACAATCATAATTTGATAAATTTATCATAACAACCTTGAGGTTGAGCTAATCAGGCGGTGGTTGGGTATGTTGTTAATCATTTTATTGGTTGGTTTTAATCAAGATTGGACTTTTCCACTTGTATAATGAGTATGAAATTTGGGACCTCAATTAAGATGGAATAAAGGTTCTTATATTCATACCTTTATAAGTGACATGTTATATGATTATCTATTGTATGAGGTGCTTGTGATGTGCTCCTCTATGAAGATGAATGAAAAGTGATGTGTCCATTAATGTGGTCAAGATATACTCAGGGAATCTAGAACGCATGAAAATCTATATGGATTATTATACTTTGTATTTTATGTTTTCTAGATTTCTTGATCAAAGGGGTCATATAGAAATTCATTATTTTTTATAATATAACTATTATAAAATGTTATATAGATACATGTTTTTGATGAAGATCATTCCAGATCCCATTGTAGATTGAGCAGCATAGATGGTTTATAAGAGGCTATGCTTTTCTTTTTTTATAAATTGATGTATTCATAATTTTTTCAATACTAAAAAGTGTTACTTACCAAAATCCAAATTCCTAGAGCTGGTAGTTATATTACATTATTGGTATGGAATATAATAGTTCATGTGGTATTTAATAGTTTACTAGTCTTGGAAGAGTAGATACATACACACATTACATTCAAAAACATAAGATAAAACTTGAACACATTGTGGGAACATAATTATCACTTAAATAATATCCTTGAAAATTAAACATATTTCTACTCTAGGTTTCCTTGGTAAAGGCAAAGAATAAGGTTGATCTCATATGCTGAGTAAGGACTAACATACAATGAAATTTATCATCAAATAAACGTGGAATAAGTGATATGGTTGGAATAAATAAAAAACACATATCCATAATTGAAAGAAATTGATGGAACTTTATATCCATGAAAATAAATGAAAACATGGGTAAAAATAGTCACTAATTTCATATTTAGGTAATGAACAATCTTAGACATTAAAAACATGTTGTCAAGGCATTGTAGAATGATATTATACTAATTTAGGGAAAGGTATACACCAAAATCCCAGTTGTTTTATGTTAGGATACCTATCAATGCATTGAGGGGATATAAAATTTTGGGCCCCACCCATCACATAATTAAGTTCAATTCATTCACTAGTAGAGTCATCAAGATATTTCAAACCATTACCTAAGGAACCTCTAGATGAATAAAAACATGTCTCTCTATATAATTAGAAATATATAAAATATATACTTCCCCATTCAATAGAATATTGTGGGTGTATATGATAATATACCTTAATCAAATTATAAGTTTTAAGGTATCATTTAAGTAATAGTTAGTACCATTAATAATGAAATACAGGGGTGAGATTACTTTCAATGTGTTTGGTTATCCATGGAAGATATTAAAAAGATCAGGATCTTTTCAAAGATGGTCCAAAGAGAAAATTATATAAAAACTAAATGAAAAAATTCAAGGGTGATAAGGAGTTACTAAAAATGAGAGTGCACCATACCACACATATCTGCGTCCACCATTGGAGTATAATATTCTAGGGTCCTGAAAGACCACATCATATTATTCCATGACTACCTTCTTTGATAACACATATGCCACATGGGTTTCCTCCCTCTATGCATGTGATTTTACCAGATTGAGTTGAGCAGCATTGTTGAGGCACTCAACCCCACGAGGTAGCATTCTCCAAAACAAATACATTGTCCTGGTTTTCAATGACTTCACATCAATTTCATATATATATTCAATCCATAATGATGTCCAATTATATAATATGGTACATCTAATTTCATACACCAGAGATAATAATTCATCTCAATAAGCAATCACAATTATAGTGTAATTATAAAAACATCCTTTGAAAAACCCGCGGTATGTGCAGAAGACACCTCCATAACTCGAGGGTCTAATCATTCCAGAGGATATTTATTAAGAACATGGGAATATTCCTAATCATATCCCCTTGGAGTTTCTATCCAGGTGTGTAGTCTTCAACTCACTCATCATGAATCAGAGTAATGATTGATTCAATGGTAAACCAACCATTTTTAGTGTGATTACCCCTAAGTTAATCTATGTCACAACTATATCCACTTACTAGTATCCATAAAAGGATATATTTCTGAAAAATGGAGGTTGTTTCTATAAATGATAAATCGTATATTGATATTACTTCTCTAGAACAAAAAAATCATTATTTACATATTTATATCATATTACACCAGTAAATAATTTTTCATAGTCATTCATGCAATAAATGTTGAGTATTTTTCAAGTATGTTGTTAAATTGGCCCAAACATGAACAGACCCTGAATTAATGAATGATTATGAGGTGGTTTTAGGTAATATCATTATACTAGAAAAAAAATGATCTTATTTAGGGTTTATTAGTGTGATATATCAGAATTGGAAGGATATAGAAGAATATTTAATGGATATTAAAATATTACTCAATTTGAAAAAACAAATTATCTTCTTAGTACGATTATTCTAAATTATTAATTTATTGATAATTTTATTTGATAATATATGATAAAAGGAAACAACATTAGTGGAAATATTAAATTTGTGCTGAGAACTTTGGGTTTCTCTTGGAGGATTCCTTGGAAATGAATGGATTAGGATAATATATTATGTCCAAAATCTTAAGAGAGTGAAATAATATTATAGGGGAAGAACATAGGGTAGAGTTTAAGGAAGAAACCAAATTTTTACAGTGATATTGAAGAGGTGATGAGAGCCCCCCTTTATAATTGGTAAAACAATTATAAATATTTGAACATAATATAAAGGGTTCATGTGCTAAACAAGTCATACAGATCAATAAAAAGGAAATAATTGATTTAAGGGTCAGATAATTTCATGAATCGAGAAATAAATTTATTCTAAACATTTTTAATCACGTTTTATTCCCTTTACCCATTGAATAATTACTTTTACTATTTTAGCATTTCCAGAAGTAATTAGTTTATACCTAAGGTAACATAATATTTATTCCTCAAAAATAAATTAACCCTTATTATATAATTTTTACTGAATTATTATAAATTTTAAATCCATATTTTCTAATTTAATTTCTATAAGTAAAAAAATTAATAATAATATGGTAAATGTATAATATATTAAAACAAGTTTTGAGAAAAATATTACTTGAGTTCTAAAATATCAATCATAGGTTTGTAAAATATAATAAATATTTTAAAATTAATAATTTTAATTATAAAATAAAAAAATCAGTAAATGGGTTTTATAAATTTCAAATTCATTATTATATAAAAATAATTGCATAAGAGTCACAATATTAGTAAAAATAGTAGATTGCACTACTAACATAAAAATCAATTTTTTTAGAAAAATACTAAAAATATATCTTAAGATAATATATTTATGTTGAATTCAAAAATTAATTTTATTTTATTAAACTAAAATTATAAGATTTAAAAATTAAACTTTTAAATATACCCATGAATAAGTTCTCCTAATAGTGTGCATCACATGATAGTACATGATATGGTGTTTACCTTCTACAGTAGGGTTGGGTATTAAATTCCCCCTTAAATAATTGCATCCTTAAAATTAGGTTATATATTAGGTATTAAAAAAATTTCTATATTATCTCCTCATATATTCTTTGGGATCCCACATTTCCTCTTCTATTTTTGGATTTACCTAAAGTACGATCACTAATTGAATTGTTTGACTTTGTAATATATGATCTATGGTTTGGAGAATCGGTATAAGATCCCCATAATAAGTCAATTCAATATCCAACTATATTCCCTCATATGTGAGAACATGTGTTTGATAAAATAAATATTTCCTCATTAGTGAAACATGGAAGACGTTAGGTAATTTAGAAAGGTTTTCCAGCATAGCTGATCAGTAAGCTACAACTATAATTCCTTTTAGTATTTCAAATGGATCAATATACATAGGGATTAACTTACCCATTTTACTATATCATATAACTCAATTCCATGGGTAAATACTCAAGAATTCATGATCCCCCTCTAGAAATTTCAATTATTTCTTTCAATTATCAGTATACCCCTTTTTCCTATTTGGGGACACTCTAATTGAATCTGGAATAATCCTTGCATTAAAAATCATTTCCTCTATAGGTTGTGGTCCGAATAGTTTTATTTCTACAACTTCTTCCCAAAATGTTAGATTACGACAACTCTTACCATAAAATACATCATATTGTGTTATCTGGATACTCGAATGGAATCTATTATTATATGAAAATTCTACCACAGGTAGATGATAACACCACATACCATAGAAGTCAATATAAAATGATCTGAAAATATATTCCAAAGTATATATACTAATTTTAGACTACCCATTAGTTTGGGGATGATAGGCGGTTCTTAAATATATCCCTTATCAAGATCCCTTTGAAGACTCTTTTATAATTTTGGCGTGATCCAAAGATCATGATCAAATATAATTGATAGAGGTTCCCTGTGTAGTCTTACTATTCCATCGATATAGATTTGATAAAGTTTCTTAGGTGGTAGATATTATCTTATCAATAAAAAATGATTAGACATAGTAATATTATCAATGAGTATCCATATATAATCATTTCTCCTTAGATACTTTTTAAGTATAATGATAAATTCCGTTACAACATTATCCCACTTCCATATTGGTTTAAAAATAGGTTTCATGACTCCATTCGGATGTTATCTTTCTACCTTCACCTGCTGGAATACTACGAATCTAGACACATAGTATGAAATTTCCCTCTTAATACCATGCCACTAGAAATTTTCTCTTAAGTACCTAAACATATTTTTTCTTCTAAGGTGTATAGAAAATTTGAGTTATGTACTTCATCAAGTTTTTTCCTCTTCAACATTGGTATGGAAGAAACACATAATCTCTTTACAAATGTCAACAATCTATCTCTATATATAAAGTATATCAATTTCCCATCATTTACTATTTTAATATTCCTTTTTATGTACTTGTCAATTTAATACGACTTCTCCATTTTTTATGGTTGGATGGTTATCATTTTCATAAAAAAATAATGATGGATCCCCTTTCCTAAAAATTAATATATCCACATTTACCAAATATCTATATATATATAGGATCCTTTTTAATCTTCATCATGATTAGAACACCATGGTCCCTCCTACTCAATACATTAACCACCTTTTTGGCCTTCTCGGGATAGTAGTTTATTAGAAAATCATAGTCTTTGAGTAATTTCAACCATCTTTTGGTGCTTATGTTAATCTCCTCTTGAGAGAAGATATATTTAAAACTTTTTGGGTTCGTATATATATATATATATCACATAATTCTCCATGGAGGTAGTGTCTTCATATTTTCAAATAGAATATTATAGATTCTGGTTAAAGGTCATGACACAGATAGTTTTGTTCATGGAATTTATATTTCCTTGATTCACAGGAATTGACCATATCATTCTGTATAATTACACAACAATGTAATTTATTTTATCCGTCAAAATATATTTTAAATACCTCCTAACCTGATGGTAAAGTAAATATAGAATAATTAACAAGTCTCTTATTCATCTCTTAAAAAAATTACTCACCTTACCTTGACAATATAAATTTTACTCCATTATCTGTTTACTTGGATAATGGGTTTTACAACTAGGAAAAATCTTCGAAAAACCACCAATAAAAAAATCTAAACCTAAGAAACATTGGATATATGTTATTTTAGGTGGTGTATGACCTAATATTTATACCTTTTTCTTTTAATAATCAATTGATATTCCATCATGGGAAAAAATATGTCTAATAAAAGAAACTTAATTGATCCAAAATTCACACATACTATATTTCTCATATAATATATTTTTTATTAGGTCTTTAAAATTATTTGCAGATGACCCTCATACTATTTATAACTCTTAGAGTATATGAATATACCATCAATTAATACCACTAAAAATTTATCAACATAATCCTTGAATACTCTATCCATCATATCCATAAATACATAATGTGCATTAGTCAATCCAAAAGCATTAATATAAATTAATAATGTCTATAACATGTTAAAAATGTCATCTTCTGTATATTATCCATCTTCACCCTTATCTGATGATAGACAGAGAAAATATCAATCTCTGAAAATTGTTGGGATCTAAGAATTTGATCAAATAAGTTATCAATGTGTGGAAAAGGTTACTTATTATTTATACTACAAGTATTTATCTCCTTATAATTGATTCATAGTCTTGTAAACTCATCCTTCTTTTTCATGAACAATACAGGGGCTCTCCATGGTCAAACATAAGGTTGTAGAAACCCTTTATCACACAATTCCTTCAGTTTTTTCTTAAACTATACAAACTATACTATTTACATTAAATATGGAGTATTAAATATAGGCCTTGTATCAAGAATGATTTCAATAGAGAACTCAAATTCACACCCTAGTAGATGACTGGGTAATTATAATATAAACACATCAATGATTTATTGTACCATAGTTACATCCTATATTATTATGGTATCTTCCTTATCCATATATCACACTTAATATTCCTCTATTACCAAAATTCCATTAAGGAGAGATGTTGGGGGAGTAACATCGCATGATTTAAATGATGAAGTTTTCTATTTAAAGATAAGGGATTTCATATTACCTTCATAAATCATATATTCATTCTCTTAGCAATACAGTTTTTGAATTATACTTTTAAATACAATCCATATTAGTGAAAATATAAAATTTATTCATAGGAAAAATAACCAAGTTATCAAATAGGGTATGCCCATGCGTAATAATTGAAAGTACCTAACACATCATTATTACAATAAGATTTCCACTTAGTTTATTAATTGAAAACTCCCTAAATAGGGTGACATGGAAATATCTAATATTGTTAGAAAATATTTAAGATATAAAATAGTGAACATTTATATAATCAAATAAAACATTAGATAACTTTGAGGGTATGATCAAATTACATTCCAATACATCATTTGGAACATTGACTTCAGTTGTGGTAATTTAATAATCTTCTCTTTTCTTCCGTAGACTTTTCTTATGTAAATTCTTGTGATGTTTAGAGAACTAGTTCAAAAAAATTAACTTATCCTTAAACCCAAATCATTTGGAACTTTGACTTCAGTTGTGGTAATTGAATAATCTTGTCTTTTCTTCCATATACTTTTCTGAGGTAAATTATCGTGATGTTTAGAGCACTAGTTCAAAAAAAAATTAACTTATCCTTAAACCTAAATAATTTAACATAAAAACATTCTTCCATGCCTTTAAATTCAGGATATTGATGGCCTTTTTCTCTAAACGTTTAACTAACAATTTTTCCCTTCTTGAAATCTACATGGCATTTCTTCCCACAGTTATCACATGTGGGAAATCACATTCTTCCCCATTGTCACATTTTTCTTCCCATGATGCTCAGCTGGCCTATTATTCTCCTGATTTCCCTTGAATATACTCATCCCAAATAACTCTTTTTCTATGTTAATTTCACTTAATAAAATATACATGTATAATGAAAAGGTTTAAGTGATCAACAACCTTTAAAGTATTATATTACATATACCAAATAAACAATCTATATTTATTTCTAGTATACATATATAGTCTTCAACATGCCTAGATAAGCTTGATAAGTTATCCTCATATTCAGAAACATTTTATGCTTCCTTTTGTTTAATATTGAGGAAATATATTACCATTTATACTCTTTTATCATGAGGAAAATATTTATTATAGAATACCTCCTTGAAAGTTCCCTATTCCATACACTTTATCTAATCTTCTTATTTAGTGTTTTGAAATGGTTAATGTTATTGGTCCATATCTACCTTTAGACGATAGACCTCCATGATGAGTTTTTACTTTTCACAACATCCTAAAGAAATAAAGATATTCTCTAGGGACTTGATCCATTGTTCAACTACCAATGGAATAGTAGTTCAACAGAATTCTTGATTTTTTTTCACATTAAGAAACAAAACATAATTACGATATATTTCCAATCAGTAGGTCACTATATGTGGGAAATACTATTTGTCATAAACTTGGTCAACTGTCATAATATGGTTATGATCTGATTATCCTCAACTACATCTTTATTAATTTTGTTCTATATGAACACCCCTATATTGACTATGGGTGTTTATATGGATCTCATCGCTCTTGTTATTGTCTATATTTCTACATTTACATGTACATAATCATGTCAAGATAATTAGTTATAAAATAAATTCCTATAAAAATTTTTATAGTGTTCCCTAGAAAGCATTAGTTTTTTTTCATATTTCTAATTTTATATAGCTTGGTTCCTCTTAATCTAGTCCCCAAAGTTCCAAATAAAATTTATCTGATACAAATTGTAGTGTCCTGGGCTCTAGAAACCCAAATTTGATAGTTATATTAAAATATTAATATAAAATAAAATAGTTCATGTAGGATCCAATAATTTATAATTCTTAGAATACTAAGTACATAACTATAGTAAATTTAAAAAAGATAATATATAGCACAAATATATTGATAGAACATAATTATCCCTTCTATTATGTCCTTAAAAACTATACGTAGTTATTCTTTAGATTTCTGGGGGAAAATAAAAAAAATAAGGGTGAGATTATATGCTCAGTTAGGAGTAGAATTTAGTGAAAGAAATCATAACATAATAATGTAACAACTGATATGTCAAGAAATATTAAAAAAGGTAAATTCCTTATCAACTAAAACTAAGGAAATTATATATCTATGATAATAAATAAAAATAAGGATAACAATAATCAGTGATCTCATACTAATAGAATTCATAATTTCTGACATAAAAAATATGTTTTCAAGGCCCTGTTCTAATAAATTATACTAATAGGGATAGAATTATACACCAAAACCCAATTTTGTTTCTCTCATGATACCCATTGCTGGATAAATGGGACATATATTTTTGGGCCCCACCCATAACCTCATTAATCCTAATGCATTCACCATAAGAGTCATCAAAACCCTTATATACCATTATCTAAGGAACCTCTAGTTGAATAAATATTTGGATATCCATATAATTATTAATATTTAAAACAAATACTTCATCATTCAACAGAGAAATGTGGATATCTAGGATAACATTCCTTAATCAACTTAGATGATTTGGGTGTCATAAAAGAAACATTTGGTACCCTTATCAAATAAATATAGAGGACATGGAACATCCAATGTGTTTATTTATCCATGGAAGATAGAAATTGAGGTTAATAGTTTTTAATAGTTAGATATGAAATAAATGGTAATAAAAGTACTTCATCTAGGTTAATTAAGATATTATGAAAATTAAAAATTATATACCCTGGGAGTGTCTAACCATATGTGTAGTTTTAGTCCCAATAATCATGCATCAGGGTGATGATTGATTCAATACCCAACCGACTCTTATTGGGTTTATTACACCTAGGATAATTTGTTTCATATCCACATCTACTTTACCATATCTAGACAAGGATTTCTTTTCTAGGAAATTACACCCACGTTTACTTTACAAAAACATAGGATGGTTCTTCCACTATAGAAAACATCATGTTTTATAATAGTTTTGGTAAATATTGGATCAAAATAATATGAGATAAGGATTAAAATATAAAAATGTAAATATATTAAATTTCAAGATTAATATGGAAAAAATTATTTATTTTCAAATTATGCACCATGCAAAATAAAATAGGTTTTGAATATAACATGAGTCCCAGAGAATGAAAATTGAGACAAAAAACCCCACTTATGGATTTGGTAGATATTCAATCAAAACCACTTGAAATATAGGGCTTAAAATGGATCCTTAAATACCATAAATAATGTAATTTCTTGATTTAACATCTCAAATCGGTAGTATATACACTAAATAATGGAAATTGGGTGCATAATACAAAACATGCCCCAAAGATAAAAATTTGAGATGGAAAACCCTTACCTCTTCCTAAAATCCATGAACATACATTCTCTTACAATATAAAAAAATATTTATCTTATTAACTTAATTAAAAATCTTACTCATATCCATTTTCATTAATAATCTTTATGAATTTTCCTTCTCTATATGAATTTGACCTATTTTTAATATTGGGTGCTTATAGTTTTGATTGGTTGTAATAGTTTGGTAATAGCAGTGTATATATTATATATTATTTCAAATATAATATTTACCAGTATATTAAAGTTGCTATTAAGGATGACTTATAGTAATTTATCATTTTTCAAATTACTTCCATGAGTGTTTAGTCTATATATTCAATGATGAAATCGATAACAGGAACACTTCTGTTATTCTTGGCAATAAAAGTTTGTTTTCTTATTTATCAAATTAAATGTTGATATAACATATCCATAAAAAATAGTTATTTACATATTAATGTAATATTATAATATTAAATAAGTTCCCATAGTCACACATGGTATAAATGTATCATATTGTTCAAGTAGGGGTTAAACTGACCCAAATAAGAACCTACCATGATTAATAAATGATCATGAGTCGGTTTAGTTGTAATTTCATTATACCAGAAGAATAAATATATAATTTAGTGTTAATTAGTGTGATATATTATAATTTTTATAAAAAATAGAGGGGGTAATTAATATAAATCCATTACTTAGAAGTAAGAGATCAGTTTCCTCTTAATACACTTGTCTTAATTGATTGAATTAACTATGATCTTTTATTGATCATGTAATTAATTGGTTATCAAATTTGGAATAATAGAAACGTAATTATATAATAAAAATCATATTTAAAATTTAATATCATCTTTATATTTATCCTTTTAATGTGGTTAAATAAAATGAAACATGTTGCATCTTAGAGAAGTTATTATACACAACACATGAATAATGGTTACATTTTTCTTAAGGGAAACAAAAAAGGTCATTGGAGTTTATTTATGAAATATAAAAACATTAATTATAATATAAATTCTTAATTAATCATATAATATTTTTAAAAATTATTTTTAAATGTAAATATAAAAAGAAAATATGATAACAAAAAAAATTGAACATACATTGAGAACTATGGGTTTCTCTTGGTGGAATCCTTGGAAAAGAAGGTATTAGAATAATCTATTATTCCAATAATCTTATGAGAGTGAAATATGATTCTAGTAGAATTAAATAGGGTGTATTTTATGTAGTAAACAAATTTTCTATAGTTTTATTTAATGGGTGTTAAGGACACAATTTATAAGTGGTAAGAATAGTATTCTCGTAAATATTTAAAATTAATAAAAATAAATCGCATGTTAAACATATCATGTGGCATAAAAATATTTAATAATTGATTTAAGGGTTATATAAGGTCTATAAAATCTTAACCACTCAATTTCAAAAAAAAATCATATTTTATTCCCTTTACCCCTTGAATTTTTAATTTATCTATTTTTTCCATGGAAATTACTTTTAACCTAAGGTAACATTATATTTATGCATAAAAATAAATTAACCCTAATTAGATATTTTGGAAATAATGATTCAAAACTTGAAATCAATTTCTTATAATTAAATATCTATATGTTTTTAAAAGATAATTTTAATATGGTAAATGTATAATATATTAACACAATTTTTGAGAAAAATATTACTTGAGTTATAAAATATAAATCATAGGCATGTAAAGAGTAATAAATATTAAAAAATGTATAATTTTAATTAGAGAAAATATATATTTTGAAAATTTAAAAGTTTTATAAATTCTTAATTCATACTTATATACTAATAATTTCATAAAATTTCAAGTATTGGTAAAAACAATATATTGCATTATTGACCTAAAAATAAATTTTTTACATATATAATACAAATTTATCTTTAGATAATAATATTTTTAATAATTAAAAAATTAATCTTTTTGTTAAAATTAAATTATACAATTCCTAAATTAAACTTTTAAAAATACACATGAATAAAGGCTCTTTAGAGTGTGCATTGTGTGATAGTTTAGGGCATGGTGTTTACCTACTATAGTAAGGGATAAGGTATTACATAAAGGCAAGTGGGGTTAAAATTTATGGTTGAATGAATGGTGACTAAGATTTATAAAACTAAAAGAACTACTATAAAATGGTTTTAGAGTTTATCTAAAACTTGTTTTGGATGGATATGTATAAAGTGTTGACATGATTAAATACAAGGAAATATTTTGTATAGTTTTTCAAAAAGTGTTTTGAATATATCTAAAAATAGTATTGGATATGGTTTCATATGTTATTTTATATTATATGATATAAGGTAGAATGGAACAAATTTTCTCAAGATGTAGTGCAATTGGGAGATTGATGGAGATATGTCCTAAATCCTATATACATATGATTTATTTTAGGTTGTTCCATAGTGTATGATATGAATATGTCATATTTTATAATCTACATGTTATACAAGTAATATTTCATGTGTTTTAGCATATCATTTGATATGATATAGAGATATCTTATTATAACAACCAAATATAATCTAGTGTGTGATTTTTTTACAGTAAGATGGTTTTTTGTGAAGAATCATATAGTATTTTTCACATGAAACTCTAAAATTGATCTTATTAGTCAAATTTTTATGTGTTACCATTCAGGTATTCTTCTATGTATGGATATAATTGATCATTGATGTTTTATATGATGAAACATATAATAGAATCAAATGTGTTTAAGTCTGAAACTCATTCAATTTGAAGGATTATAGGAGTTGTAACATACATTACATTTACTCATATGTTATGAATGCATGATTAAATGTATGGAAATAGTTTAAGAGTGTCTCTAGGTTCTAATAAATAGGTTTAATCCATTCAGATAGTGTTTGATCTTCAACATGATTATCTAAGAACTCTCTTTCTCATTCTTACTTTTTTAGGGGTACTAACAAACCATGGAATAATGAGGATCCCACCCAAACATTGTGTTATTTAATTCAACCAATGGATACACTCTGGAGTAATATTTCTTTTGTATAATTCTTATAAATATTCATTAGACAGTGTGATTTAAGATAAGAGATTTAATATATCATTGGTGAGAGGTATACTTATATTATTTGTTTTGTTTATACATGGTTTTAGTTTCATTTCATAGATATCTTGGTCTTTTTATTTCTTTTATTCCTTTCTATATTTTAATAAGAGTTATTTGATATTAATAAAAATTAAAAAAATTACTTTATAATATTATAATATTCTATATATATATATATATATATATGATGTTTTATGTATTGAGGAATGGAATGTACTTGACTAATATGATTTGGATTATTTCTTGTTTGTCCTTTATCTATATAATTTTTTGATGTTTTAGATGCATTTTTTATATCTATAAGATATATATTCTAGAATATGTTTTTTTATACAAAACATAATTAGAAATGGTTTAAATCACCACTAAATTGGACCTTACATAAATTAGCAGTTGTTTATATTGTGACTAACTATAACTATTTAGTGGTGGTTTTAATAACTTAAATTATTAAGAAACAGCCACGAATTTCCATATGATGGGAACTCATATGATACCTCAACCAAATAATCAAACCACCATGATATTTTCAATGATATTGAAATACATTATAGTTTTAAAAAAACTCCATGATTCAATTAAAGATGATTTGATCAATCGCATATTCAGAAAAATAAACTACTAAAGTATATTTTTCTATAGTGAAAATAAGATATGAGGTGATTTTACTACTACTATAAAGTATCATTTGAATGATGGTGATATTTAGTTAAGTGAATATGGTTTTTCATGGTTTATCAGATAAATGAGACAAATGTTTTAGATAATGGTTCCTCAGAATAATAATAATCCAAAAGATAAAAATGTCATATATGACAGTTCTAGAAGAAGAGTGTAATTAAAGGAATCAAATGGTATTTTTTATAAATATAATTAACCAACATATATCAATATGTATTTTAATAGATTAAAGAAGAAAAATAATTATTTTAGAAGCCAAAATAAATAAAAAGGAAAAAAGTTTTCAATGTTTACTAACACCTGTTGTGCTAGTGAATCTTCCCCTTATTAAATTAGATCAAATAGTCATGATATTAGGAATAATTTTCTATTCATTACTACTATTACAAATAATGAAAAGTGTTTATGGCCATAGCTAATCATTCTTTAAAAAATTAAACATTTATTTATTTTAATTCTTATTCTAATGTTAATATAGTTCTCCCATCAATTATATAAATGAATGAATATGTGGAGGACTTAGAAATTGTGGGGTTTTTTGTCCTAGAAAAAATTATATGTACTTTAGATAAAATTTTTATTCAAATAGGTAAATATTACTAAAATATCTTATTATATGTTTTCTATTTTTCTACTTGACTTTAATATAATAATTTTCTAGATAATATTTCACATTGAAAAGGTCAAATTAGTTCTCCGCTGTGAAAAGAACCCTAAAATTATATAATAAAATTCTTAAAAATATATCCTATGGTTTAATAACATAATATTATAGGAATAATATTATGTTTATTTTTAAGAAATAGTACTCATAAGAAGATGAGATTTCATCTCACGAAGTTTACACTTAGTAATCTCCAAAGATAGAGATCATAATGAGAGTCCTGATTGTAGGAATTCCACGTGTTTAAATGTCATAGTATATTCCTAGGTGTGAATAAATTTAATGATAATTATAATTTAATATTATTATTAATGTGTATCTTGAGTTTTGTACTTAATGTTCCAATGAAAACAGAGATGCCATATGTTAATTGATAAGATAGGTATGTTGGTTGTGTCAAGAGCAATATTCTATTAATGAATAATTTGAAGAATTATTTATCCATTATATCTCAATTAAGGTTAATATATCATCCATTTGATTGAAATGGAACCTTCACATTAAATTCCATGGACATGGTTTATTGATGAGTTCATTTCAGAAAGTTAAATAAATACATAACAAGCATACAGGTTGTTGAAATGAGTATACAACCATCTTGATGAGATATCAAGGAAATGGGATTATATTAAATAGTGAGCATTTATATCTCGTTTTCATTATTGTGATATTTACTTATTTATATATGGGTGTCTTGACCTGATGATGGGTATTAATATTGGACTTTAGGAAATATCACATATTTCCACTAAGAAAGAGCCATAATGGGTGGAATACTAAGTGTATCCTTTGATATTAGTGATATATTATTTATATTTCACAATTAGAATGAATATTATTCTTCAAAACAAGAAGTAATTTTTATTTAAGATTTATTGATTGAAAATAATTAACAAATATCAATTCATATGGTAATTATTTAATTATATGGCTATATAATATTTATTTTTCTATAGAAATTCATAAGGTAATAAAAAATTATTTATAAATAATATATCTTGTTATATGAATATTAAATAAATACTTATTCACTAGACTATAAATAGGATATTTATTAATTTAATTATTTTTTATTAATATTTTTTTAAATATTTATTTTAGAACTTAATAAATATCCAAAAGGATGATCAGAACATATTTTGCTGGTGATAAATATTTATTTACCAGAATATGAAATAATATTTATCATTTTGTATGTTAGAAAATTCCATGAATTAAAATAATGATATTTGTTTCATGGGAAATGAAATGATTCTATAAGAGATGGGTAGTCTATCCATTTTAACCCATGAGGGGTGGCATAACTAACTGAATTCACATCAAGTTCATGATTTTCATCTTTTATAGAAACTCCCAATGGTTCCCACATCCATAACTGGGTACATAACTACTTTCCAAAGGTAGGTGGTGAATTGGGGTTTTAGACCCAATGGAACGTAGGAAATCGCATTGGTCGGTAGGATGAGAGGTTGGGATCATCGTACCATTTTAGGGAGAATTGTTGGCTACTTGGAGACTCTATTATAAATTAAATATATGTTCATGAATATCTTTATAATATCAATACAGGACCAGTTACCTAACAAAATTATCATGTTTCGAATCATTCCATTTGTTAAGGGGTCTATTAATGTGTTCATTTGTATGTATCTGAGGTTCTTCATCAATTTGTTATCATTTATTAGTAATGGGTAGATACTTATATTTTGAATCCATATAAATGGGAACTCTGGAGTTTACTTCTATACAGGGAGATGATTGATATTTTGAGGATAGGATTAAACCATAATGAGGAATCCTAATATCATATTCATAACAAGAATCAAAACCCATGTAGTTTGTTTTAACCTTGAAGTTTAAAATCATGTGTTACGGACATATATGAGGGAACTTAGGAACCAGGTTTTGAGCTCGAGCTTAAAGAAGGCATACTATGTAAATTTTTTATAGTAGGAATAAAACTCATCAAAGTTCGATTGTGCCCTTGGGACTTACCCTCTGTTGCATGACCCTGTATGGTGGTAGTCAGATCATTCCTCTTATCAGGGATTAAATGTTGAGGTCAACCTAGATGGTATAGATTCATGATTCATATGATATGATCATTACAATTACTTAAGACCATGTGATCCATGATTAGTATTAGAATAAAGGGGCATTAATTAATCAATATTAATGCATGGGGATGTGGGATTTATATTCTGGAGAGGAACTTATGGATTTTTTTATATGGCGCTTAGGCCTTGGGAAGGAAACCCACAATTCTTAGTTATATAAGGAATTTGACTCATCATAGATCAGTTGACTTCTCAATCCATTGATGGATGTTGAATAATGGTGCACCCATATAATAATTTTTGTCCCATGGGTTAAAATTTTTAATATATGGAGGGGATTAAACCTAGGAGGATTCCCATTTGAGATCGATCATTATGAAGGAGTCCTACGTATCATTTTTATAGTAGGAATCAGACTTCTTATAGTTCAATCGGGGGTATTCCCAAATATTTTCCCTGGACAAGGTTATCATATCAAGATACATCTACCATATATATCCTAATTTCTTACCTTCCATATCCTCACTATCTTCCTGGCATGTCTGGGGTGTTTGTATAAAATTTATAAGGATTTTTTCTCCGGGTTTCCTAGAATACATGTCAAAAGATAACCACATGATCCAAGGATGACAAGTCTGAAGGGTGTTACATGACCAGGATGACATGTCTATAGGAGATCACATGATATGGTTGAATTTTTCATAGGGCATCGAATGATCTGGATTACATGTCCAGTGAACATCGTATGATCTATCTGACTTGTTAGGGGGACATCACGAGACCTATGTGACTTGTCAAAAAGGCTCTGTGAGACATGGGTGACTTATCCTGAAAATTCCACATGACTTGGTAAACATATTTTGAGGATGTATAAAGATATTTCTGGAAACTCGGAGGACGTTTCAAGACTTGGGTGGAATTCCCGGATGGTGTCGCATGAATTTCATAGAATTTCTAAGGGACATCATATGATCAAAATGGCATGTTGAGATAGTGTCTCATGACATGGGAAACATGTCATGGTTTTGTCACATTATATGGTTAGGTCATTGAAATCACTTGAATATTAGTGTATCTATTTTTGTATAAGTATTCCATATTTTTCAGTCTTTATTGAACATATAAGTCACGTTTTTTTCAAGAATTAGGTTACATTAGGATTTTCATGACCCGGTTGACATGCATAACATCCTTCTCATTTTTTGGATGACATCATAGAATTCCTTAACCTAATCTATAGAGTGATCATTAAAATTATATATTCATTTCATGTGTTCCCTTAGGTTGTTCTCCAGATTTTACCTAGTGGAAGACCTTTGTGATCATGTGACTGGTCACTCCGAGAGGTCTTCTCTTATACTCCCATAGTTATCTCTCTATGTGTATTTTTCTATGCTTTGGGGAAGTGATTTATATACCTCACCATCCTATTTATATTATACCTCTCATGGTGTCTATCTTGCAAATATATTATGGGGTTGGTGGAGGGATCTTTTAATCACATGCTTCGCATGATCCTATCGTCAGTCATCCAGGGTGTCGCATGATGAAAACAACCATGAGAATTTCCAGCCATCACCATATCCATTGGTCCCTAACCAATCAAAGGGATTTTGATGAACCTTTTTTACATGTCAAATAGCTTTCACAAGGTCAGGTCGACATGTCTTGGAGCCTTTTCTAGATCCGAACGCATGTGGAAAGGCTCTCACATGATCGAAGAATCTTATCTGGGTCCATCATGAGAAAAATGAGTCTAGTCAAGGGGCACCCTACGAGATCAGGCTGACATATCAAGGGGTCTTTCTTATGAAAAATCCATCTTGTCAAGGGGGACTCATTGGGATCAGGCTGACTTGTTGAGGGGTCTTTCATGAGATAAAGGCGGGTTATCCAGGGGGATTTCATGGGATCAAGATGACATGTTGATGGGTATCCACTTGATTAATGGAGAGATCTTAGGAATTATAAATCCCTTCATATGAAGATCAACATATATTCCCTCTTTGATGATATTACACAATTTACCTTTTTATTTCCTTCCTTATTTTACAAGGGAAAATGATCTTGCAATGTTGTACGAGAATTATTGAGGACAATCACTCTCTTTTTCAATGATGTGTTGCATGATCAGTGATGGATCTCATGATGACATATGATAATATCAATGTATAACACCTTTACTTACATGTGGATCCATAGGGGAATCATATGCTTAAACGGCTGTGTCTGAGGTTCTTTACATGATGAAGGTGACATGCCAACATCATCTTGAGGGAAAATGTGTTCAGGCCACTAGGGGATTCACGGGGTCTTTAGGATGATATTAGCACATCACATGAAGATCAATATAAGTCTCCTTAACATGAGGATTGATCCTTTATCCTATTTTATTTTATAAGGGGGTTTTTTATGATTGTCATGCGTCTGTTAGTTGATAAGTCACATGATTCAGAGGAACTCATCTAGAAGCCTCTCCATTATCATCATCATATTTTCAGGATAAATTCCCAAGAACATGAGGGATTGTCAAAGGGGATTCATGTAATCATTGGTAGATCATGTGTTGTGCATGATCTGTTCGCATGACCTAAATAAGGTTATGTGATAGCCTATCCCTATGAAGGTAACAAAATCATTGTAATTTAGCTACATTCACTTCCTTATTTTACAAGGATAGGGGATCTTTTGACATCACATGATCATTGTAATGGAAATCCACTCTTCTTTTCTATGATATGTTGCATGATCGATGTTATACCTTGTGATGTAACATGAGAAATGTCATCAAAAATACCTCCACCTATCTATGGTGAATCTCATGATCGATGCTGGATCTCACAACTATCTGAGATAATCATCATGGATAGTAACTCCACTTTTATGTGGATCTTAAGGGGAATCAAAATATTAGTGTTGGATCTAATGATGGCGTGCGATCATTGGCATGGACTTTCAATCTTCTTGTATTTGGATCTTAAGGGGAATCTCATTTTGTTCAAAGTTTCATAAGATTGCATAAAGGGCGTAACATGATCAAAGGTATATGAGGAAATCACATAATCAATGGGAATGTACAAGCCATATGGTATAAGGGTACATAGAAAACATCCCAAGTCACATGTAGTCATCACTAAATAGAGGTTTCAAGATGTATGCTTATGGTGATTGTCAACAACACATGTTTTAAGCTTCACATATCAAGGAAAATGTCACAAGTGATTGGCGAGGGGTTTAATGATCATCGGTTCCTATATAATGCATATGAAGATGCGGAAACCCTTGTTTTCATGAAGGATTCCTGAGGCTGGGACTGCACGATCAAGGGTAATGCCTGACCAAGGGTGAAAGGCTTCAAGTCTCAAGTTTTCAAATAAAAACCAATCCAATTAAAGGTGATCCACAATGCATGATTCCCATGAGTTGGTCACATGACTTTCAAATCTTCAATGAATCACATAAATGGGTCTTGGTGATGGATTTTCACATAGGTTTCACTTGTTATTCCCACAACACCCTTGTGTGGAATATTTATTCTCTTCACATGATGATATCAAGTTCAACATGGAGATTATCATGCAGACATGAATATTTCATGTCTGTGGCGTGGAATTCCAATAGATTGGTACGGTGCATTCAGTCTTGAATGTTATTGATTCTCATCTTTCATGGTGCATCAAATAAATTATTTTGGACTTGATCATAGCTGAATATTGAGTTGTTTTCCACAATTCCTTGCATAATAGGATATGTTGTAATTCACTCTCCCTCTATTTGAAGTTTGTACCATGATATGAACAATCCTCCATGTTCATATTATGGTGTTTATATGTGAGATATTTTTCTTGTAATTGCATTAGCTTGAAGCCCTTGTGGTATCATATTCCTTCACATGATAGGTTATGTGATGCCACATCAATTCACATGATGGATTACATGGTGTAAAATCTCTTCAAATGATAGGTTAGAGGGTTACAAATCCTTTTGAATGTTTTGATATGTGGTTCCAAAGCCTTTAAAATGATGTGTTTTATGATTCCATATCCTTTCACGTGATGGGTTATATGGTGTCGTAGCCTTTCGCATGATAGATTATGCAGTGGCTCATCTCTTTACATGAGTGAAAGTATGAAATTTTACATAACCTCCTTTATGTGATCCTTATAGTGTATTGCGGTGATCCGTTTCACAATAAAAAATATTACTTCCTCCTAGAGTGGCAGCCGCACCTAAATCTAGATCTCATTTCAGTGTTTATAAATGAATTATCACACTATATTTTCACATACAAGAGAGGTGGTGTTTCATATAAAAAATTTCAATAATTTATCATACCTACATATTCATATACTAGGATCCTTTTAATTGAACTATCATCATGTGACAAGGTGTTTCATGTTTAGAAACACTCAAATATTTTTGTATCCTCTTTGCTAAGCAGTAATTGATAGTCATTAGTTTGAACCAAAACATGGTATCTTTATCGGCACATGTGGGACACTACATGAAGTCAAATGAGTATCAATAATTAGGATCACTGAGGGGTTATACCAAATGAGTTCAATTCCATTGTTTTACTATAGATTTATGAAGGTGAATAAAATAATGACCCTAACAGCAGAAGAACCACCCATTATCCTCTTTCTTCACAGTGGATAATGTCATCATGGAAGAGATGTTCACATTCCTACAAACTTCATAGAATATTGTATATGGATTCATTTCATAAATTTTGGATTCATGTTTTAGTGACTTGGGTTTTGACCTGTAAGACTTTTTAAAATTTTAACGAATATTTATGAAGCTAGGCATTTAGTCGGTGTGGGAGTCTAGGGCCCAGAGCCCCATAGTAAGTTGATATTAAAAATATTAAATATATTTTATCACGTGTTCATAGTTTATTTTGAAAATGGAATAACTCTTGATAATAGTCTTGGATCATAAATCCTGGTTCTTGACTGAGTTCATAGCATGGCATTTTCCCAAGGCGCGACAAAACTTTTTTCGGCGTCAGGTGCTCAGACAGAGGCATATTGGAGGGGTATTAAATATAGGTTATTGATTTAATAAAATAAATTCAATATCCCCCCTTGGAGTTATGGATGAACCATGGTGAAACCATGGAGAGGAGGTGCCACCAAACTTTGATCTTGACGGCGATCACTCCTAGATCGTGGTGTAGTTGCTTCAGAGAATGGATCTACACCCAAAGCTTTAGAATTTCTCTATAAGGTATAAATATTTGATATTTATTCTCAATTTCATTTTGGTTCATTTTTTAAGGTTTTATATCCCTTATAAAACTTCTAGGTACCCCGTGGGTGTCGATGAGTGGTTTTCAATGGAAATCGGGGCATTTCAGGTATCTTGTAGAGAATTATCATTTTGATCTCTTGATCATATAGAGTGTACTGTAGGGTCACATGCCATGTTCTCTTCCCATTTATAGAAGATTATTTTTTGGGACTACAGGTTGGGTACCAGTGTAACAGGCTATGTAGTGATCCCAGGTTGTGTAGCCGAGGGACATGGCCAGGGATGTCACATCAAGGGACATGGTTGTGTGGGAGTACATGGAAAGACACACAAACATGGGGCGCCATACATGGGTATGGGATGAGGAAATTTTCAAATGTATGTTTATTTTGGAAACACCATGTACCTGTGGTACGCACCATGTAGAGGGCACGCCTCCTCAAGCCGTGTGAAGAAGAACATGTTTATGGGGATAGGTTTGGCAAGACATGTCGTGTATACCATGTAAGCTCATATGGATAGTCAGTCCATGTGTAAAAGTCAAGAGATAGGTGTTCAAGTGGGTTCACTTGCTTTTTCTACCCCCATACACATTATATACCTTTATTAGACACTTCCTCCTAGTGTATCTCCTTAGGGGCTCATATTATGGCCTACGAGTGGTCTACCCTGTGTAGTTTTCCATGAATAATGAGATAGTAGACTTCATGGTGGATTATAGGATATGATGGTTCATGATTCAAGAATGAATGTTTAGTAGCGGTGCTAGATTGTGGATATTTATTTCAGTGGATCATTGGAGAGATTTTGGGATTATAACCCTTATATTTCATCTCAGGATGAAGGTCCCCTAAACAATTTAGGTTGATTGAGTGGTGATCCCCCATCATATCAGTTTGTAGGTCCCCTACCCATGGTTGTGTTTTGATGTGATGTATGATTACCATGACTCTCCTTTGATCAGTGCTTTAATAATACAGTAGAGCGTTGTGGTTTATCAGAGAGAGATGTTGGGACTGGTACACCCATGTTGTACCAGGAACAAGTTTCCCTTACCTCTCAGATTGGTATAGACAAAAATCCTCTATAGTGGATGTGGTTCCTCTACTCATGGATTAGTTCACCCAGGGTTAGTACTCCTCTATTAGGTCAGGGTGTGGGTACCTTTCATCGTTCATGTTGTTGGAGACAGAGTTCCCCTATCATATCAGGGTGTGGGCCTTTCAAAATTATTGTGTTGATAGAGATTGTACTCCCCTATCATGCAATGGTGTGGGTCCACTATCTATGGAGTTGATACTCCCCTATCTTTTCAGGGTGTGGGTTTTCCATACGCAATGTTCTGGTAGAGTTAGTACTCCCCTATCTAGTCATGGTGCGGGTCCTCTGACCATGGAGTCAGTACTTCCCTGTAGTTCTATTGTATGGGTCCTCCATATACGATGTTCAGATAGATTTGGTACTCACTTATCATATTATTGTTTGGTTCCTCTATAAAAAGGTTAGTACTCCCCTATCGTGTCAGGCTGTAGTTCCCCTATTGCGAGTATACAGGTAGAGACACAACTCCTTCTATATAGGGTGAAGGTCCTCTATCTATGGATTTGTACTCCCCCATCTTTGAATAATGGTGGGGAGTGGGTCCTCCACTAGATATGGATCTCCATCAATTTGGGAACATAGTCACAAGGAGTAGTCCCCTCCACTCATTACGTGAGACACCTAGTTACAAGATAGTGCTCCCTCGATGTTGTGTTGTGTGGGCCTCTCCATATAGGTACCACAAAGGTTTTGTGATATGGATAGGAGCTAGTACTCCCTCAGCTGCAGGGAAGTGACAAGGTGTGAGTCCCACCTATCTCCCTTTCTCTTTATGTAGGATTCACGTACTGCATTATCAGAAGAAATTCTCTGTCGATTGTATGTAGTGGTGAAGGGCATACCTCTCCACATTGGATCTTCTAAGCTTGTGAAAGGTGCTAGACATTGGTGATAGGACCTCTTATATCAGGAACTAGATTTAACCATAGATACCTATTACAATTGGAGTTTTTTATCACCTAGACAAGTACTAGTTCGTATAGAGGGGTACATATAATGAAACCTCCTAAATGAGAATTATCATTAGGCCTCGAGTAGAATCATGTAGCTGGCGATGAGCTTGGAAAAATCATGATACTTGGATTCTATGTCGAGTATATATAGGTGATTCTAGGATTCATTATGTGGTTGTCAAATCTCTTGGTTTATGGACCATGTGTATAGAGTTTACTATTCGTATATAGCTCAGGATGGTTGAGAAATTGTTTTTCTCTCATTTGGGTTACCTATTTCCCGGTCGAGCGGACTATTTCCATTCAGTTTCTCCCATTTATTTTGGGTTTTTGGGGTACCTAATGGTTTTTTTATATACCCACACCTGCATAGTATTTTCTTGTGCAAGTTGGGTCGTGTGTAGACAATAGGCTATACGATAGAGTCCTAGGAAGATCTAGACTAAGAATATCTTAGTGAGCTAGATCGACTGAGGTGTTTTGTCGTTCATGGAAGAGGACATTTATAAAAATTTTATTTAACATTGATCCCCTCCATATGACCAATTTGGATTCTTTTATATTTTTTGGGATAATATTTGTTCCCTTTTATGATTGCAGTACTTCTGTTTTACTCTGGTTGTGGGATAGATGTATGTATGCATTTATTTTTCAGATTTATTATTTCTGCGCCGTTGCATCCCATTTTTTTGGATATGAATACTCAAATCAAGATGTCAACCCTTGGACTATTAGATGTGTAATTGGGGTATTCATTTATTAGGTGCCATTGGGTCATTTCATGACAGAGTGGTATCAAAACGAGTTCCAATTTGGGACAACTATTTAGAGGTTTCTTAGTTGTGAGCCTAGTCTGGGTTGCATATCGATAGTGTTCAAGTGTTTCGAGTTTATATTTTATAGAAGGGACTCTAGTGATTCTGCGGTGGCCGACATATCCATTCACCTAGACTATGACAAAATTTTTGTTGACTCGGTACATTGGGGCATAGGATGGAGGGAAATTGTGGTACATGCATCATATAGGACTAGGTTATTGGTTCCCTGGCCTTCTTTAGTTAGCTTCCCAGAGATTCTCATTGACCATGGAGAGTCTTGATTCCCATGTATAAACTTCACCACAATTATATCTACACAGGGTTCCATGATGAGATTATGATGATGATCTTCCAAACGATGAGGCTTCAATAGATGGCACTGGGTTTGAGGTAGTACCTCCAGGTGGTTCACTAGTTAATCCACCACCCTTCGAGTAGCTTGTTGTGCTGATAGTTTAGGTCAAGTATTCGTAATGGATGAGTGTACTCAATAAGTTCTAGAGGCAAATAACATTAATGTATTGAGGTTAGATTGACCCCCAATAAACTAGTGATTAGATCGAGGTAGTCATTCACATTTTTCTCTCGATGATGACACCTACCAATCAGATGGTGGTCCAAGACAAAAATCATCTACAGGTCTCATCTGGGAGATGGTGGAGTCTGATGACATAGACCCATGATGAGGTGACACTCGGGAATATTTTTAGTAGCTCATAAGGGTAATTGTTGTATCCAACCATGTCTATATCAATCTTTATCCATGAGCTTCTATAGTTTTTTCAATGTAGCATATTCTTGGAAGAATACATAGTGAGGTTCATAGACCAATCATGACACTCCCTAGGTACGGTTCGAGATCTATTTTTCTGAGCATGAACATTCAAGATGGGACTTATAAAAGAAATCCAAGTAGGTGTGGTCTCATTGAGCCTTCTCTCTTATGTGGTGGTGTTAGAGGAAGATCTGGTGGTTGAGAGATTCCTGGAGAAAGGTCGGGTATATTTAGCTAGTATTGGTTATTATGAGGTTGATACATCTACAATAGCTAGTTTATAAAAGTTGAAATGATGGTGATGCAGGAGTCCTACTCATTCCCAGACACATACACCTGGGTTGGTAGTGTGGTAGCTACAAAGAGGACCTGGTTTGATGTATGAGAGGTGGTGTTACGCTTGGGATGGATGAGGACATCATTTGTGAGATTGTCTAACTAGTCATACTTTTGAGAGGGAGATGGTCAAAGTAACATCCTAGTAGAGGTAACATTTGGATCATTGAGTTTTTTCATGATGGAATATGTGGATGAAAATATGGGAGAGTAGTAAGAGATTAAAGATGATTTGAGATGCTGCCAACACCACCCTTAGGTGGTCCGTGCTAGGCTCAAGGAGGCAGAGGAAGAGTGCAGGGACACCTGTAGGCCGCAGAGGCCTATGGACCTGAGGCTCCAAGGATGATTATAGGTACACTCTGTGTCCATTATAATTTTTTTAGTTGTATTTTTATACACTATTGTGAGGTACTATCTTCTTTCCACTTCTTTTTCAAGGGTTTTCTAGGGTGGCGTAGGGTGTCGGTAGAACCCTATGTTGGTTCTTCTTGAAATAGCTTCAGACTCATCAGGATGAGGGATGCTTATCCCACTAAGATACATTCTTAGTGCTTGATTAAAACATTATAGGTGAGTCAATGACTCCCAAAGTGGATATTTTTAGGTGTGGTGTATGAGTTCCTTCAACTTGTGTGTTCGGGGCAAGGTTATGTGTTGGATGTTTTTATGAGAGGCATGGTAAGGCCTTGTGCATACACTTGGTAAGCCTTTTGATTTTTTTGGGTACCCTCATGTGCTCATTGTCAGCATTTTCTGTGACATGATTGAGGAGGTAATGGTGCAGTTCATCCTAGGGTATATGAAAACTTCTAGGTTCGTCAATATCTCTATTAGGTTAGCAATGTAGTGTACTGGTAGACCCTGTAACTACAGATGGGCTGGTTACTTGTTGTTTTCCATATTTTTTAGCTATTTATACATTTTCATACTTTTTTGAAATATGTTGACCTGTCTTGATCTGAAATTTGGGTGAGGATTGGCCTTGAGGCTCCCCAGGTTCATGTTTGTAGATAGCATGGGGACACTTGGTGAGATTGTTGGCATGTGATTCCAAGTGGAGAGCTTAGTTTTTCTCCTTCATTCTAAGATTTCACTTTTTAGGGAAGAAAATACCTAATGTGGGGAGGCTTTAATGACTCGGGTTTTTACTTGTAAAACATTGTAATATTTATAGAAATATTTCTAAAGTCAGGCGTGGATTCGGGTTGGGAGTCTGGGGACTATAGAGCCTCAGTACGGTGATATTAAAAATATTAAATATATTTTATCACACACATGCAGTTTATTTGGAAACATGGAATAATTCCTGAGTGGAATCTCAGATCAAAAACTTTAGGCTTCTGTTGAATTCAAATAGTGGCATTTACCCAGGGCACGACATAAAATGTTTCATTGTCTGGTGCTCAGTCAGAGAAATGTTGGTGGGTGTTAAATTGAGTTTATTGATTTAATAAATTTAAATAAATATACCTCCCCCTATCCATTTTTTCTGTTCATGGAAAAGGATGAAACCTCTCCTTGACTTTTGATCAATAGAATAATTGAGGTGAATCTAGGAAGAGGAGGCTCTACAGATCTTCAATCTTGATAGCGATCACTCCTGAATGATGGTCCAATGGATTTTCAGCTTGGATCTACACCTGAAGCTTAATAATTTTTCCATGATGTTGTAAAATTTTAATTTTAATTCTTGATCCCTTTTTATTCATTTTTATGGTTTTAGATACCTTAGAAAACTGCTAGAGACCCCACAGGGGTTAATATATGGGATTTGGTGGAAACTGGGGATTTTTGGGAAGATTGTAGTGAATTACAACTCAAAACTCATGATAACAGGACATGAAGTCCAAGGTCACATATTGTGTGTTCTTCCTATTCAAAGAGTTGGATTTTGGCAACTACGTAGTATGCGCTGGGTTTACACATTGTGTAGTGATCCTATGTCATGTTGGCGAAGGACATGGCCAAGGACATTTTGTCAAGGGATATAGCTATGTGGGAGTACACGGTCAGAGAACATAGAAGTTAGGTTACATATAAAGGAATGTGATGATGACATATCAAAGTTTTTGGGTGGGTTCACATGTTGTGTGGACCCTCATTCAAACCCTAAACATTTCTTGCAGACTTCTTACTAGTGTATCTCCTTCGTAGGGGCTCAGATTCAGGTCTATGAGTAGCATATCCTGAACATTTTTTTACATAGAACATGATGGTAGACTTCTTAGTGTATTATTATATACTATTTGTAATTATTCAATAGAAAATATTTAGTATTAGTGTTAAATCATGGATAGTGATTAGGGTGGATCACTAGAGAGATGATGATGTTAGAACACTTCAATGTCATCTCAGGATGTAGGTCCCCTAGAATATTTCAGCAAGTATAGTGGTTCTCTCCTATCATATCATATAGTGGGTACCCTACCCATGGTAGTGTTTTTTCGTGAGGCATGATGTTCATGGTTCTCCTTTAAGTGACACTTGACTGATGAAATAGATTGTTGTGGTTTATCATAAAGAGACACTGGGACTAGTACTCCCCTATCTTACTAGGGTGTCAGTTTCCATTACCTCTCATATTTGTAGAGATGCAACTACACCATAGTGAAAATAGGTCTTATACCCATGGATTAGTTTACTTGAGGTTAGTACTCGCCTTTCAGATTAGGTTGTGGGTCCCCCATACTTCTTGTGTAGTTGGAGATGGATCCCCCTTGTTGTATCAGGGTGTGGGACCTCTATAATCATTGCGTATATAGATTTTGTTCTCCTATATCATTCTAGGGTGTGGGTCTTCTATATATGGATTTGGTACTCTCCTATTATGTTAGGGTGAAGGTAATCCATACATGACGTTCCAGTAGAGTTGGTACTCAACTATTATGTCAGCCTGCAGGTTATCTAACAGTGGAGTCGATACTTCCCTATTGTTCCAGAGTGTGGGTCCTCCATATATGATGTTCAAATAGATATGGTACTCCCATTTCATACCCGGGAGTAGATCCTCTATAGCTGGGTTAGTACTACCCTGTCTTGTTAGGGTGTGGTTCATCTATCAACAGAGTAGTAATCCCCCATCTTCAAGTATCTACATGGAGGGGGGGTCTTATACTTGAGTTAGAGATCCCTTGGTTGTGGAGTATAGTTATGAGGAGTGGGACCCTCCACTTTTTATGTGCAACACCTATTTAGGAGATAGTACTCCCTCAACACAGTGAGGTATGGGCCTCTCCTTATGGGTACCATATAGGTTTCACAAGATGGTTAGGACCTAGTACTCCCTCATCTATGAGGTGACAAAAATGTGTGGGCCCATCCTCTCTCTCAATATATATCTTTAGAGAGGATTCACATGGTACATGGTCTGGATCAATTCCCCCCTTAACTCTATACAGTGGAAAGGGGAGAGCCTCAACACTTGGGATCTTCTGATCCTGCATAGGGAACAACAAGTTGGTGATTGGACCTCTATTGTTGGGCAGTAGAGTTAAACATGGATAGGTATTACCAATGGGGCATGTTATATATCAGATGAATTAAATGTGGGTAGAGGGGTTCATGGAGTGAGTTCTCATGGATGAGTGTTACCTTTTTTCATTGATTAAAATAATATAGCTGGATAAGAGGTCTGAAACTTCGGAGAATTTGAGTATCATTCAAGCATATCTAGGTGATTCTAGGTTTCCTTCTAGTTTTGTAACATATCTTGGTTGATAAAAAATGTGGATAGAGCTAATTAGTCACGTATAGATGAGGATGGTCAATATAGAGTTTCTCTCTTGTTTGGGTTCCCTCTGGTTGTGTTGAGGGAATGATTGTCTTTCAGTTTCTACCTTTTATTTTGGGATTTAGGGTTGCCTACTGGGTATTATTATACTCACCCCTGTATGGGATTTTTCCACACATTTTTTTATTTTGTAGACGAAGGGTCTTTCGATGGATTTCCAAGAGGACCCGGAATAGGCATAACATAGAGAGCTAGACCGAATGAGGTGTTTTTAGTGCTTGTCCAATGAGCTTTCCATCATTTTCATTTGATGGTGTGCCCATACTTATGAAGAAGTTGGATACTTTTATAGTTTTTTGTGGGCCATAATTTTTTCACTTTTATACTTTCAATAATTTTTTTTACTCTTGTTATGGGATAGATGTATCCATTTATTTCATTTTCAGTTTTATTATCTATTCATAATTTCATGGAGATGTAAGTGGGTGTGTGCATAAAGATACCACAAGATATGGCCTCCCATTTTTATGATATATTCCAACTCAATGCCAGACATCATGCCTAGACCTATTAGAGGTGGGATTTATGTATTCATGGATAATGCCCCATTGGGTCAGGTCCTGACACAAGTGAACTTTTTGTGAGTGCATCTGGATATGCCTTCGATTGTTGATGAATTTATTTGATCACATAACCATGTGAAGGATTCTTATCATCACATTGTCTGCTCAAAGAATTTCATGTGTGCACTAAAATGTTTTTTCATGCAAAAGATATTCTTGAAACCCACTATTATTTAGTGTCTCTTGTACATGTATTGTATACGCACCTAGTGGTGGACACATGTGACACCTTCACTACATTCCCTATTTTTTATGTTCACTTCATATTTCACCAATTCAATTGCAGCCTTTTATTCATAAGAAGATTGTCTTTAATGTTATACTTCACACATGGACATGCAGGGGCAGTGCTTCTCTTATCACATGATTGTGAGTCACACAGATGATATTTATTCTTCATGTAATATAATACCAAGCATGGGGTCTTCTTACTATGGTGTTTCATATGGTAGTCTCAACATAGGGGGTTTTTTCTGAGAATTCTTTGACTGGTGAAAGATATCAATTCCAAGTGCGTTATGAAATATAAAACCCTTTATCTATGAGGATGATGAAGAGAATGGAAATGAGATTATATCCATCACCTTAAATTTCCATTCTTATTGTATTTTATTTTATTTTCATCATATTTATTATTTTTAAACACATAATAATAATAATAATAATACTCCTTCCATTTATTGTAAAATAATGAAGACACCCAAAACATCATTTAACGCATGTCATTATTCATTATGATCAGTCAAACACTCATCACATGTGTCCATCCATGAAAAAGTGTGTGGAACATATTTAGTGGTGTTATAAAAATTTCCCCCTTAGACTCATATTTGTTTAAAACAAAAAGAATCAAATTTTAAGGTAAATAAAGGAAATTTTTTCATATATCCAATTAATGATGAATTCCTCCTCGGTTTGGCTCACAGAGAGGGGGTACTCTGATTTTTGCCTAAGTCAATAGAACTAAAGAGCATAGATTTATTTTTTCTAAGTCCATATAGTGGGCCCCACAATCATTATATCCAGTTATTTTATATTTCCCTAATTTTTTCCTATGCTTCATATATGGAAATTCCGAGTATGTGTGGACATGGATTTTCATGGGCTTACCTTTTACAGGTTTTTAACCTGAAAGTGTTGCACATTTTCAATTTTTTAGTGGCCAATATTTCATAGATCACAGAGACTATGTGTCCAAAATGTAGAGACTTGAATTTTCATGGGATTCCCTTTTTGAGTTTTAAACCTAGAAATCATTGGGTCTCTTTCAGTTTTCTATTTTAAGGTCTTTAAAACTAGACAATTGTTGTTTTGTAGTTTACCGTCATCTATACCAGACCTTATATTATTGATAATATACTTTTCTCTAAGTAATAATCTCCATTCATTTTAGTTTCATACAGTAAGTATATCTACCATGTATTTTAACATCATACTGTGAGGATGTCTTCTATGTAGTTTAATGTCATGCAGTAAAGACATCTTCCATGTAGTTTAAAGTCTTAAAGAAAGGACATAAATATTCTATGTAGTTTTTATTCTAGTAAATATAATACTATGTAGTTTAAATTACTACTACCAGGAATTAATTTATGAATATGGAATATGGGTAAGATATTCCAGGGGTAAACCAAAACACCCTAAGGTGTTGAGTTCCACCGTGGTGTTTCTAGGGATCAAAATTATGGAATTCCTTTACTAAAATTAGTAGATAACTTTGGTTAGTATGAAAAATCCATTATGTGTTTTTAGCATTGTCAAATAGTGGTTCCCCACTCTTTTCCATAGTCCATGAAAGATTTTAAAGATGGTGTCACTGGATGGAGAAATATTAAGTAATATGAGCCCACCTGGATAGTTGGAATATAATTTTATTAATATATAACCCAAAAGTTTGAATAAATTAATATGAAATAAGGTAGACATGTCAGTAATGACCCATAACACCTTCAGGTGTAGGATTCTTCCATGGTGTTATCGAGACTCATGATGATCATAGTTTCTTTTTCCAGAAGGAGGAGATTCCTCTAGTTTGTAGGTCTGAACCCTTATTAACGAGCTCATAGTTATTATATTCATGGTAAATTAATTGGAATCCCCACTCTTTTCTAAAATCCATGAATTGTTTTTAAAAAATGAAATTTCAATATGATGAATATGGGCATGGAAGAAAGGACAATCTTGTGTGTGTTCTGGAACCCTAGGTCAGTCCGTCTCTTAGTTGGGAAGCTTAGAACCTACGCCTATGGTTTTGAGTCACTAGGTGTGGGGCCTAAAAAGATTTATGAATGGATTTTCACATTCCTACTTTGAGAATGTGTAAAAACACTATGACACAACATTGAGGATGTCAAATATGCTGGAATAGTTTGGTTATGGGGATTCTAAATCATGGTCCAATGTTCTCAAGGAATGAGGATGATATAGGAAAATAATTTCATGGATGGCCCAAAAAAACCATAATGTGATACATTCCACTATGGTGATGTCGAAACTCACAAGGATCAGAAATCCCTTTTTGCAAGGTAATTATGCATTTGGTTGATGGTCACAAGCTCATATGCAGGAACCATAGACAAACATGCATTGTCAGACAAAGGGTATCTTGAAGCCTGGATTCCTTTTCCATGTGCCAAGGATGGTTTTTGGAAACCCAAGGTAATCAAATCATGAATATTTATTTATATAAAATGTAATATTCAATAAGGGATCGATTATCCTAGAAATTGTTTATCTACCTATTGAACACATTATCATAGAGATGAGATGTGAAAAATCATCACTCTAATTTTTTACTGTACTAGAGGTTCTATAGATCATGGATTGTATTTTACTAGGGAAAGTAATTAGGACCAATGAGATATATTCCTCCTTCATTTATGCTCAAAATTTTCCCTAAACCCTAGAGAGGAAGAGTTTTTTGAGTGGAGACATGACATTTACTTGGGTCACCCTTTACAGGTTTTCAACCTAAACATTATTGTGTATCTTTCACTAGTATTTTAAGGTATTTGGATTTGTACCATCAAATGAAAAAGATTATGTTCATAAATCTTTGACCAAAGTACACACATTTTAAGGTCAGAACACACATAGACCTAGTATGAGGGTACTGTTGCTCAACAACCTAATTAGGATTGCAACGTTCAAGAGTAATCCAACATCCTTATAGTAGGGATATGAGAATGTTATAAATAATTTCTATAGGTTCTCAATCCATGTTTAAAGATATGTAATAGTCTTTTTGAATATGTATTAGAACACCCTAAAGTGTTGAGTTCTTCCACACTGATGTCAAGATCACAAGAATTATAAATCCCTTCCTATAGGGCCATGATTTTTCTAGTTGGTAGGTCAAATACCATTGAATTTATTGAGTGGTAAAATAAATAGATCTATTTTCCTTTACAAGTTTCATGATATTTTTTCAAAAACCCTAGTTTCTTGAGACATGATGTTTGATTTATGGGTTAAGGTTCTTAGAAAGATAACATAAGCACCCCATTCTCTGGTTGACTAGATTCGGGATCTTATGATCCTTCGATAAGGAATGATAATGGGTGATGGAATGTACACTTTAATTTCATGTATTTGGGATCCATATATTTTGAAATTTAATTTCATGAAAAAAGGATGTTTTCCTTTCCTTGTTGTTTAATGTCATGTTGTAAGGATGTGGGAACTGGCGTAAAAATTGTGCAAGATATCCTTTGGGAAACATCACATTGGTCGGGGGGATTTAGATGAAAGGATAATATTTTATCCATGCATAGGAATATTTGTGGGTAGCCATATTTATGATCCCTTCATGCAAAGATCTATCATATACATGAGTAATTTGTACATAGATTTGACTCATGCATAGCCAGAATGAGCTTGTATGACTTGGACCTCTCCAAAAAGAGGTATATTTTTATTTTATGATCCATTCAATGTGGAGTTATTTTTTCATGTAGTTTAACATCATGTGACTAATACATGGTTCTCAATATGAGTTGTGTATTAGTTATGATGGCCATAACGGAATTCTATATTCCCAAAGCTCACATCAGCCATGCTCGGTGGGAGAAACAAGGGATAACTGGGCAATCGACTGAGTCGTGCGAGAGTGGGTCTAAAATATTTCATTGCATAGTTCTATACCATATTTAGTTATAGGTTTATTATTATCATTTTATATGTTGTGTGTGATCCCAAGACTGAGGATCTGGGTGTCACTATGTATCTTATAATGACCGAAATCAAGAAACTCGTAGTTCTTGCTTGAAAGATCTCTACACAAGTTTGAACAGTATGCAAGGAGGGGGAAATTTTTTATATTGAGAATGGACCTTCGATTTTAGATCTGGGAGTCACTACATATCCTATTATAATATAAATCCATCTACACATAGTTCTTAAATGTGAAACTCTCTGTGCAGGTCTAACCCATACAAAGAGGGGGTAGTGTTCCCGTTGATTATTATAGTTGGACCTGGGATTGGAGATTCGATCATCGCTATGTATCCTATGATGATATGAATCCTGAAATAAGTAGTTATTTAATGGGGAAATCTCTATACATATTTCATCCATAATCATTGGAGGGATTATTCCATTTGATTTTTGTTGCTGGACCCAATATTGGAGATCCAAGCATCACTGCATATCCTATGATAACAGGAATCAAGACACACATAGTTATTGAACTAGAAACTCTCTATGTATGTCTCCCATATGTAGATAGGGGAATTATTCTCATTTATTGTCTATATGGACCCAGTATTGGAGATCTGAGCTTTAATATGTATCATATGATAAGGGGAATCCAACAACACATAGTTCTTGAATGGAAAAAACTCTCTATGCAGGTCTGACCAATACACAGACCGTGGTATTTTTCACATTTATTATATCTTGACCTAGTATTTGAGTCTTTGGAATCATTATATATCTTGTGATAATATGAATAAATCCACATGTAGTTCTTTATCAGAAAAATCACTAAACAGGTCTAACTCATACATAGAGGGGGGTATTGCTCTTATTAATTGATGTAGTCGGACCTAGGATTAGAGTTCTGGGCATCACTAAGTATCCTATAATGAAATGAATCAATCAAAACATAGTTATTGAAGGGGAAAATATCTATTCATTTCTGAACCAAACATAGAGAGGGGAAATTATTCTTCTTGATTGTTATAGCTTGATCGGGGATTTGAGATCCTGGTGTCACTATGTATCCTATGATAATAGGAATCAAGACACACATAGTTCGTGAATGAGAAACTATCTACATATGTATGAACCATATGTAGAGGGGGTGGGAATTGTTCTCATTAATTATTATAGATGGACCCAAGATTGGAGATATGATCATCATTGTGTATTCTATGATAGCTAGAATCAAACCACACATAGTTCTTAAATGAGAAACTCTCTATGCAGGTCTAACCCATACACAAAGGGGGAATTATTCCTATTTATTATTTTATCTATACCCAATATTTGGATATCTAGTTGTCACTATGTATCCTATGATTATTGGAATCAATCCATAAATAATTCTTGAATGGGAAACTCTATATGATGTTTTGAACTATACAAAGAAAGAATATTTTTCCTATTTGTTGGTGTATTTAGGCATAGGATTGGAGATCTGGGCATCATTATATTTCCTATTATAATAGGAATGAATCTAAACATAGTTATTTAGAAACCATGAAATTTAATATCATGTTGAAAGGATGTAGGTTCCCTGACATGAAAATGAAATATTTTAGCTGGACTAAAGACTAGAAATATTGGTGTCTCCATACATCCTAAAATGGAAGGAATCAATCCACACATAGTTCTTGAATTGAGGTATGGTGGGAGACCAAAACCAAGGAAAGTGGTCCTCTCAGGTGAGGTCCATGTTAATGTGCAGTTTTATGTCATGAAAGAGACATCAATCATGTAGTTTAACATCATGCTATAAAGACTCATGGTATGCATTTTCTAGTATTTCCTCTAGGACCATGCTTACCCTATCATGAATAGATATGTCTTGATCATGAGGGGAATACCATACCAAAATTCCTAAAGACATATCTATTATTCTCGATGTGAGAAATAAGGAATGGAAATGTTTTTTCTCACCACATGAAGGAAATTAAAGGAAAGGACCTGGGAATTTTGTATCATGTGTTGGGTTGTCTAAGATATTATGTCTAGGGATCCCTATATATCTTATTATAATGATAATCAATCTATTTGTAGTTATGGAAAACTATGTAGTTTAATTTCATGTGGTATGTATGTCATCCATTTAGTTTAATTTTTTGTGGTAAGGATATTAACCATGTATTTTAACATCATACGGTAAGGAATAAGGTGAATTGTTGTGGAGAAATATCATGGTTATCCCCAAGAATAGAGATCTAGGGATCACTATATATCCTTTAATGGAAGGAATGAAGACATGTATAGTACTTTAAAAACATTTTAGGATAACATCATGTGGTATGGATGTTAGCTATTATGTTTAACATAATGTGGTAAGGATGAAGGTTACTTGACATGAAAGAATAAATATTGAACATTATCATTATTTCTGATATATTTTGATCGGTATGAATATATTTTTGATAGACCCAGGACCTAGGATCTGGGCATCACTGCATATCCTATGATGGTAGGAATCAATCAAGGTGTAGTTCTTATATGGGGAGTTAACTTTTGGATCTGACTATCAAACAGGGATGGGGGAACTCCATTTCTCTTTTTCACAGATCTAGATCGTGTATAATGGATTTTTTTGCTAATTTGATGCTTCATGTGCAATTTAACTTCATACAGTGAGGAAATATTTCTTATAGTTTAACATAATTTGGTCATGAAGTTTTATGTAGAGTTTAATTCCTTGTGTTTAGGATTTTATAGGATTTAAAGTTCGTTATTCAAAGTATTTCATGAGAAACCTCTCATTGTTGGGGAGGGGGGTGACGCGTTCCCCATCTATTGTGGCAAATGAGTAAGCTTCATTGGAATAGAACTTATGTATGATGTAATGACCTTCCCATTTGGGTTCTATCTTTGGAGGATTATTTTCATGTATTGTTGGTGTTATAAGATCCAATAGTCACTCTACTTAAAGGAATGAATGGAGGAAATCATTTTTATTTAATGCTCGTATGATCTGATTTCAATGGAATTCAAGGTTGTGTAGTGTACATAACCTTTTCTTATTGAGACATTCCAATTCGTCCAACCTATTTTGTTACTAATCATCTTCTGATAGTTGTCATCATATATCTAATCTTAGTGAGTGGAAACTATACTTTTATGGGGAACACTACCTCAGTTTCATACACTAATGAATACTTAGTTTCTTGTACAGTATTGTGTGTGGTGGTACGGAAGGCCCATAAACCATAGAGGATCTTGTAAATCTATGAATTCATGTATTTTTCTATCATCTTAAATAGTATATTTAATATTGTCTTATTAAATTCCTCAATATATATATTTTTGTTGCATGATAGTAGGATGAGTGTTTGGACTTGACATTCTACTCTTGGTACAATTTCATCAACTCGGTGGAATAAACGTTGGTTCCATTTTCTGTCAATATCATGTGAGGGACTCCGAATCTGGTGATGATATTTGAATTCATGAAGTTGATGATATCATTCATCCTAACTTCCTTAACATGTATTTTCTCATCCCATTTGGAAAATTTAGTAAGAGTAAGTATGTATATAAACTACATAGTTTTGGATGATGGTTATAAACCCACAACATCCATTCACCATACAATAATCATCTAGGAATATTTAGCTATATGTAGAAATTTTGGGGGATGATGGATGATGTTTTCATGAATTTTTCATGCCTGAATTTTTGTGGTGAACTCCACACAATATTGTATTATTGTTTTCCATTAGTAACATATCCTCTTGATTTGGTGGGAGGGTATGGTCTGTGACTAATTAGAACTACACAAGACTACATGAAATTGTTCCATCATAGTGGGAATCTTTATTTCTAATATGTATCTGTGGAATGTTACATTGAATACTAATTTGTATAGGGTTTTTTACTCATTTTTCATCCTGATGGTTGAGGTTCACTACTCAGCACTGAATCTATTTCCTTCCAGTTCGGTCACCGATGAGAGATCCATTTTGGATATAATCAATTATAGGCTCAATTTATCTAGGGGTGGATATCAGTTAATCACCCTCTGGGGTAGTACTAATTTTATATAATTCTTCCATGTCACATATGATAACTGATGAGAACATCCTTTGATGTGTGATCCAAATGACCACCTCATCCTAATCAGTGTTGGCTAAAATTTTGGATGCATTATCCTGTTCATCGGCACGTACGTTTTGTGATCAGGGGACATGCTGAAACATGGGTTCAATGTGGAACTCTACCATTATTCCTATGACATAGCCAGTGATAGGGGAAAATTATTTATTTTTGATGATATATTCATTAGTTATTTTCTTTATAACTATTTTTGAATCCCCTTTTATGTTCAGGTAGGCTATTTGTAGTTGTAGGGATAGTTCCAAGACAATAATAAGGGCTTGGTATTTAGCCCCATTATTCATGCAGCCTTTATACAGTGATAAATATTTGGTCAAAATATATTTTTTTGGAGAAACAAATTCAATACCTATACCAACCGTCTTGATCTTTATATTTTCCAGTATTTTACCCATAGGAATTCAGGATATTCCATCAAAATACATCTCTCAATTTTAGAGAGTGTCATGGGAATAGAAAACATCCCCATATGGATGTTTGGTGTTCATTAGTGCACTTTATGGGGAAACATATGATACAAGGAAATCATCTAGGGATTTCCCTTTCACTTCATTTTGTGACATGACTGGATTTCAAACTATTGTAGAATAATTTTCTGTTGGTCCAACTTCATAGTCAACATAGGGTGTCTAGGTATGTACATAAGAGAGTTAATATGAGATACCCAGTGGAACTCATGGTGCTTCACAAAATTAATAATATTTATTTCTACAAATATAAGTGTTAGATAGTTCTTCTCAAAATCAAAATATCAAGTCTCAACTCATATAATCATTCGATTAAGGTATTAGATATTGTTCTCATTCCCCCACATCATTTTTCTGTACAATTAGAGACCTAAGTGATTGTTCCATAGAAGCCACATATATTATTAGTAGTCTTCCTTCCACCGGTGGCGTCAAGACTGGTGTGTGTAGTAGTTACTTCTTGAAACTCTCAATGGTTTCTTGGTTATCCTCTTCCCATTAGTAGGTGACTCCCTTCTTCATTAGATTGGTTAATGGGAGAGATTTTACTACTAGGTTGGCTATAAAATGATGAACATAAGAGAGCTTCTCTTGGATCCCCCATAGTTCTTTGAAATTATAAGGTGTGGAATTTCCATTATCCCACTAGTCTTTTTTGGATCGACTTAGATGCCATGGTGGTTTACTAAAAATCCAAGTAATTTTCTAATGTCACCCTGAAAGCACACTTCAGAAGATTCATCTTCAAACTATGTTTCCGCAACTTTTCAAGTTTTTTGGAAGATCCATGAGCTGATCACATTGTTGTAAAGACATTAATACTATATCATCAAAATAAAATTTCCTTATTTATCACAAGTAGGTATTAAATATATGATTCATGGTTTATTGATATATAGCACCAGTATTTTTTAATTCAAAGTGAATGACATGAGAGAAAAAGATCCCCTATGGTGCTCTGAAGGCAATGCCTTACTTGTCTCTATGTTCAATTTTTTATCGGATTATACCCTGAATACCCATCCATAATGGAAAGATCTTGGAAGCTAATATTTTCATCAATCAATAGTTATGTGATCAGTAATGGGAAATCATCCTTTGAGCAATTCCAATTAAGGACTCTGAAATTGATGTACACCATAATCTTCCCATTATTTTTCTTAAGAGGGACAATGTTGGATAGACATATTGTGTATTTCAATTATAGGAAAACATTGTCGGTGATCAATCTATCAACTTCTGATTCTATGTTAGTATCATGGGAGGGGTGCATCCCCGTGGCTTCCATCTTGAAACATCAATGGTCATCGGGAAAGACGAGATAGCGTGTAGTCACATTGAGGTTTAGTCTACGAATTTATGTATAATTCTATGTGAAAACATATCACTATTTCTTTATAAATGAAATTTATATATCTTACTCCTAAAGAGTAATAGTGTAACTAATCAATCTGGTCATGTGTCTTCTTATTTTCCAACATTTATTTGTTTGAGATCATTGATGGCGGTGGATACCCCTTTCTAAAATGTTAGAGGGGTGTTCCTAAGGTTATCATCTTATTATTACACCTCTCAATCCAGGGAGGCATCTTCAGGATATGTAAGAAAATTGAGGATGTCTCTATCCCTATCAGGATGAGAGAGGCCTTGGAAAGAGTCATTGTCATCCCCTACATCCAGAGTTGTTCAAGATGGATTTTGGACCTATTTTTATTTTACACTATTATTGGGTATAAAAAGATCTTGGAAATTTGGGATAAATTATATTACATCAATTAGATTTATGGGTATCGCATAATAATTATTGTTCATATGCAAGGTGTAACACCACTATTTTTTATGAATTAATTTTTCTTGAATAAATAAAATTCATTTGATGGTTTTCATTGAACACTAAAAGTAAAGTTTTATTTATATGGTATTTTTATATATAGAAAACTTATTTTTTATTGAGGTACATGACACATTATGTTTGTCTTGTGTTAGACTCAATTCTAAGTTCCTTTGATAGCTTATGATACACAAGAGACCAAGTTTTACCCAACTGCAATATACTATTAGTATTATAATAAAATATTAATATAGTAATAATCAAGTAGTAGTTATGAAAAATATTAATTAAATTACAAAAATATGGTTTACACGTGTATATAATAATTATTATTTTTTGACCAATTAACTATATATTAAAATAAAATTCCTTTGAAAACATACAAAATCTTTTGCTGGAAAACTATATTTACGAAATAAAACATGTTTTACCTAAATAAATAAATTAAAACACTTATGATAAATGATTTTGATGAAATAAAAATTTACTATATTCATTCAACTATTTAATTTTCATCTTATGTGTTTTCTAGAAAATAGGTAATAATAAATTCAATTTTATACAGAATGATATTTTTTTTCAAAAAGTTAATTTTATCATATTTTAATGGCACAATTATTTTAAATATAATTTTTGAAACATTTATAAATTTTATTTGAAAATTTAAAATTAATTTTAGATATAATAATATCAAAATTTACTTTGGGTAAATTTTGTTATTTTTCTGAGAAATTCAATTTTTTATGAATATTAAAAAATATTGTTTTTTAATTGGAAAATGAATTTTCATCTAATTTTTTAATACAGTAAAATTATATTTTAAATTGGTTTTTAAGTATATTTATATCAATTTTTCATCTATTAATAAAATTTATTTCATTTCAATCAATTTCTCATTGAAATTGGATATAAAAATATTTCATACTTTTCAACACTTTTACTTTAAAAACGTGTTGTCTCGTCCCTTTTGCGAGATTAATTTTAAATTAATTTTTTCCACTAATGTGTTTAAAATTTATAGACATGGATTCAATATTCCGGATACAAATAATTGATAATTTATATTAAGGTCAACTTAGTTTTTGACTAAAAATATTAGTGAAGGTAATTATAATTAATTAAAGCGATTAAGGTAAAAATGAGTTTACTTAGTGGATAAACATTAACTTAAGGGTCCAAATAACCTAGAAAAATTTCCAAAATCCATTGTATGGGCATATTTAGATTATATATTACCTTTTATCTAAAATGGACCATTATTTTAGGCACATGATATAAGATATACGTCTTTGTAGTGTTTACCTTTTAGAATTTACAAGAATGCCACTCCCCCTCCACTATAAAGAGAACTCACCCCCTCATGTATTCACACATCTCATTCCCATTGTATCATAAAAAACCTGAATAAATAAGTTCAGAAATTATATAAAATCATCCTATAATCCTTAATTTGGGAATAAATCATACCATGTTTTTCCTTTGGTACAAACCAAAAAGAATTACCCAAAGAAGTGGTAGCATCCTTCAACAATCACTTTTGTTTTATTTCATTATCCACCCGCTAAATATTTATTATTCCATGATCATATAATATTATCAGAATAATAAATTCAATTATATGTTTTATGATAATTTTTAGACATAATCATACACACACTTCTAGAAAATGGGATATTCAATCACTGTTTGTGTGTACGGTGGACTGCAACCTCAAAAACTGATCCCATTCATTCCTCCATTAACATCTTTAAAGGATGGGAATAATGATGGAATTACTATTTTATAAGATATATATATATATATATATATATATATGATATTTATGATTTATTTATGCTTTTTTAATTATTATATAACACATACCTTCATTCTTTCTGATTTTTGTGAATACGGTAACTTCGTTTGTGGACGTGTTGACTACCATCTCCTCAAAGCGATGTGATTTGTTCACACTTTACATGGAATGTATTACGGATGAGTTTATTAAAAAAATGTTATTTTTATGAAATAATAATTCTACTATAATGATGATATATATATATATCTATATATATATATGAATATACATCATTTACTTTTTAATCATTTAAAATATGACAAGAAAATGAAAACAGTGTTCATGCATACATACAGCTTACCGTCTCCATGAATGGTGTATTTTATTTATTATTTATATTTTTAATATATTATTATAAATAATTATAAAATGAATATATATTATATTTATATCATTTTTTAAATTATTTAAATAATTAAATCATGATATATGTAATAGGATCAAGAATAACAAGTCAAAACAGAATCAAAAAAGAAAGCAGTTATTACCTAAAATGTAACTTTAACATGAAATTATTAATAAATGGGTAATATAAAGTCATAATAAAATAATATGTGTTCTGAATTATAATAATATGGTTATGTGGTAATTTTATAATAAACATATATTTATTAGATAGTAGGTTTTAATGTGTGTAAAGAAATTCATGACTTAAGGTAAGGGTTTTCTCGAATCACTTTTATTTCTGTGATATATGCTATATTCACCAATTATTATTATTATTTGGTGTATATAATGAAATATGAAATGTTATATAATTAATTTTATTCATTTAATTATATTAAAATTTTGAATTTATTTTATTATTTCACATATCTCACAATTCAAAATTTACTCAATTACTAAGGAGATTTCAAGTCTCACATTTATTTCTACAGGACTTATGCTTTATTCATCACAAGTTTTTTATGGTGTATATATGGAACATGATTGAATTATATGATTATTATACATAATATTTTTTTAATTACATGTAAATTTTATGATATCTCTTTCATGGGGTCTATAGTTCAGAAGTTACCAAATTTGTAAACTAATTTTGTCTCAATTTTTCTTCTTTGAGATGCATGTTATGTTATGAACCTATATCATTTTACAAGGTGTATATAATTACATTTGACATTTCTTATAATCAATATCCTTATTCTCGTGATATTTGACACTCAATTTAATTTAATTCTTTCATATGGGTCAGAATTCAAATTTATCAAAGTGATAACAGTTTATTGCTACAATCTCATAATATCAGGATTATTTATGATTATGCTCCCATAGATAATATATGATAATAAATATCATAATAAATATCATGAATTTTATTCTTATATGTTTATTCATGATATCATAATGTAATTGTACCATTTTTACACTCTTTGTTACTTAATATAAATAATAAAAAGTTTTAATAAAAATATGACTTTATTTATCTATTCATTCATATATATTTTTATTCAAAAATCATGTCATTAAAATAATTTCGAAAATATTTTCAAATAATATTTGAAGCTCATTTTCATGGAAATTATTTTAAGTACGTTTTATGCTCTTAAAATATTCTTTTATAGGATTTCAAAGTTATTTTCAAAGAAAAAGGTTTCTCTAAATGTTTTTGTTTTGAAAAGTATTTTTCAAAGAGGAAAGGATATTTTACTAATGAAATGTTTTAAATGAACTTTAAAAATAATATCCATATAATATGACATCCTTTTATTTATTTTATTCATTACATGGGATATTATCCAAGAACACCATTCTTATTCATTCCTTGAATGGTTTATTTTTAAGATAAAAACTTATTTAGGAAACTTGTTTCTCTTCCATGGGTTATACCATGATAAAACACTTATAAAAAACACTCAATTTCATGAGTTATTATATGATTTAATTATCATGAAACCTATCTCTTTTTTCATAGTTTATAATATTATTAAATTTTTATAATAGTCATTTCATTTCATGGGTTAAGAAATAATGTTTATTAAACCCATCACTTTTTACGGGTCATGAAATGATGAATGGTTTATTATCTTGTGTCACAATTATGTATTATTTCATTATGTGATGGGTGGGAAATAATATCCCTCCAATGCATTGGGTAAATATTTATATCTCATGATAAATATAGGGTTGGAAAGAGGAGTGAACACTATTTAGTAAGACAAGTATAGAATGAGGAGTGAACTCGGTTTAGTATGATATGGTTGGAATGACGAGTGAACTTAGTTCAATAATACAAGTATAGAATGAAGAGTGAACTAGATTCAGAAATATTGGGATAGAATGAGCAGTGAAATTAGTTCGGTAATAAAGGGCTGGAATGGGAAGTGAACCTGGTTCAGTAACACGGTTTAGTAATATAGGGCTAGAATGGGGAGTGAACCTTGTTCAGTAAAGGACTTTGTCCACTAAGATGGTCTTGGGAATGAACTTTGAATTCTAAGATAGTTTAGGAAGTGAATCCATTCTACTAAGATATCCTTTGGAGTAATCCTTGACAAGTATGGAAATTATTTTATATATTTATTTTTCTTCCATTATTTCATGTCTTATTCATGTGTTATTCTTTCATGGATTATGATCTCGATTCCCTTACGATTCATATATTATGACCTTCTAACCTTTATTCCATGATTCTTGTTTATGTTATTTGATATTCACGGTATGATTTTTGTATGCTCATGTTCTCATACCCTTTTTCTTATGTTATGATTATGTATCTCCTTTATTTACCCTTCCAGAGCATTTGAGTTCACCCTTTCTTATATTTCCTTTCTCCATGTTATGAATAAAGGTTTTAATTAGGATATAAAAAGGGAAATATATTTAATTGATATTTTTAAGATCTTTCACCAAATTAGATGAATGTGTTCCAAGTTTACAAAGAAACTAATATATTATGGTTCTCGGGCCTGTAATTTTGTAATGTGTTGAATATTTATCTGAAATGATGCAATATACATGTATGTTAAGATTGGTTATCTATATTTGGTATCCAAGGAAACGCTTATTCACCCTTTAGATACTAGGATGATAAAAAAATTAGTGATATTCCTAGGGATATTTATAAGGATATGTATAGTGATGTCTCTAATGATAAGTCTAAGAATGAATTAAATTATAGGAAAATGTCTAGGAACTTTGGTAAAGGATATATCAAGGGGTTTCTCAAATATAAATCTCTATCTAGATACTACAAGTGGATGTGCATCTATCACAGATATATATAGGGGTGACAACCCCAAAAACACTTTATTGATCTAGAATCGACTGGGAACTCCTACATGATAAAGGGCTTTACGTCACACCTGGTTTGACACTCCTAAGGGATATTATTTGGGAATTCAAAAACAATTTAAGAACCATCATGAAAGATTTATATAGATAATTACTTTGAATTATCTAAGATAAACCTAAGGTTTCATTGATTAAAAAGTAGGTTCCGGGATTTAGACATCTTATAAGTGATTTTTCAAGATTGTGTGGTTTTCCATAATGATTAGTGTTGATTACACTATGTTTTTAATTTTAGTTAAGTTCTAGAACTGGAATTATCCATGTTAATGGGGAATAAAATGGACAATTAAATGATATTCCTACTAAGAAACTGAGTGTTGTGGTAGATGAAATAAAAAACCACATTTCTATGCTCACGCAAAATTCTCAAGATATGAATAATGGTGAGCATCCAAACACGGAAATGAGGGAATAAAGCTCTATTTATTCCTTCATGAGGCAGTGACCACCTTCTTTAAATTGTTTAATTGATTTGTTAGTCTTTGAGAAATGGATCAGTACCACTAAAAAGATATTTTCCATTCACCAGTGTATGGTGCATGAAATAGCCACTTTGGTTGTCTACCATCTGAAAGGTGAGGTTGATCAATGGTGGAATCATTTCAAAAATATGAGGTCATAAGCTAAAATCGACTTCATGGATTTGAATTTGTTCAAGAACATATTTTTCAATGATTAATTTCCTCTTATTATTCTTACTAATATGGATAAGAAATTCCTAGAGATTAAGTAGAAGGATGATGAATATGTTGGTGCCAATGAAGAAAATTTTACAAGGCTTGAGAGGAACTTTTCAGGTATTATCATCCAACCTCAAAGTAAGGTTGATCGATTCTTCAATGGTTTTAAAATAATACTTCAAATGGAATTATCCATAATATACTTCAGTGGATATGAATATATATTTTTTGCTATCAAGGATAAATTTTAGGTTGGAGTTCAATATCAATCTATTGGTTACGACCAGAGAAGTAAGATGGGGTTCAAAGAAAAATATAAATACCAAGGATATAAAATCATGATCTCTCATTTATTCTAATAGTGTGGGAAGAATAATGTAGGAAATTATCTTAAAGAGACTGCTAAATGTTTTAATTATGAAAGGGAAGTTCGTCGAGAAACTAATTACTAATGTGATGGTTGGAAGTTATCTAACTATGTGAATATTGAGAAAGCGACACAAAATGAACCTCTTGAACTCTATTGTTTCAATTTTCACGGAGTTTCAAAATTATGGGAATCAATGCCCCAATACAAGGGTGAATATAGATGATAATACCCAACAACCAATGAGGAAAAAGAAAAAATGGGAATCTTATGCATTCTCAATGGATAGAGTGAGTAATAATAATTAGAGAGAACATGTCCTCCGCTCCTTAGTTGGTAATTTCATGTTTGATTTTGTATGAATAATCCATATTAAAATATTATTGTTCTTCCTTTAGTGAAGTTTCATTTGATTACGTCCCTCTACATTGATTCTGGAATAATAATAACACATTTAATATTCTATCGGTACAAGGAAAGTCCTAGGTTTCCAATGAAATTTTTTGGGTATAAGATAAGTGATTATTTAAGTAATAAAGGGTAAATTTTATTTTTGAAGGGTTATAAGTTTGACCATTAATGGAATGATTTTAGTTAAAATTCAGATCTGGTTTTAGAGATTAATGTATTATATATACATAAGAATATTTATGTATATTTGATAAACTATTCTAACCATTTTTCTGTGATGATAACTAAATATAGATTGAGTGACTTTTTGTTCTACTTATGGATCTTATTATTCTTTTGTTCTCTAGGCATAACAAATTATTCTTTATTTTTTAGAATAAGAGATGAAGTAAAAACTATTCAATACATAAGAAAAGTCTAGGATTTTGGAAATTAAGTGGAATGAAATCAAGTGAGTATATATCTTTGTAAAAATTCTTCAACTTTAGGGAAAGGGTCCTGAAATAAAATAGTATCCCATTATCATCCTTTTTTATGATATCAATCACATTTTTCAAGACTATTTGGTTTATCTATTTGTGATCATTAACTTTCTACTGACCATGTTATCTATCACCCTCCATTATAACATGATAGTTGTATTACTCTTCATTGTCCATGTTTTCACTTTCCACATATGTTCTCATGTGTGGAAACATAGTTATGAGTTACTTTGGGTAACCATTATGTTCCCAAAATTATTTTCTTAATGAAGTTATTGAATTAACATTAACAATGTGGGTTTCTATGAAAGGAAATTTTATGTATTAAACCCTTAATCACCTATATGAAATTCTATGTAGAAAATCATTTTAAATGGGGAAGAATGTAACACCCCAATTTTTTATGAATTAGTTTTTCTGGAATAAATTAAATTTCATTGACGGCTTTCAATTCATGATACACCAAGCTAATAATTATCTATACAATATTTCACTATACACAACACTTTTATTATATTTTTGTATACTCAATAATATGTTTGTATTGGGTTACACATAATTTCCAGTTCCTTTGATAGCTTATGTTACACACAAGACCGAGTTTTACCAAAATATAATGTAATATTAGTATTATTATTAAAATATTATTATAGTTATCACTTAGCCATATTTATGAATACTATTAATTAAATAATGAAAATATAGTTTACAAAATTATATAATAAGAATTATTTGGTGACCAATTAACTGGAAATGAAAATAAATCCTTTTTGAAAATATAGGAAATCATTTTTTGGAAAACTATATTTATGAAATCAAACATTTTATACCTTATGAATTTAATTAAACCAATTTTTATCAATGATTTTAAATTTATGTAAATATATTATATTTATTAATCTATTTAAAATTTATGTTATTTTTTTCTAGACAAGAGATAAGAATAAATTTAATTTTACACATAAAGACATTTTTTTCTAAATAGTAATTTTACCCCCTTTTTATGTCACACCAATTTTAAATTTATTTTTTTCAATTTTATAAACATTATTTTAAAAAATAATTTTTTTTAATTTTTGATATTATAATTTAGTTTGGGTAAATTTTGGTATTTTTTTGAGAAGTTCATTTTTTGATGAATATTGAAAACACTAAATTATTTGAAAATTTAATTTTTTAAAATTTATTTAAAATTTTAAATTATTTTTTAAGTTTATTTTAAATTATATTTATATAAATTATATATATTTTAATACAGTTTATTTCGTTGGAATTAATTTCACATTGAAATCAGATATAAAAGTATTTCAAACTTCTGAACATTTTCACTTTAAAAACTCATTGTATCGTCCCCTATGTGGGATTAATTTTAAAATAATTTCTACCAATTATATATTAAGAATTTGTGAAATTGAATTCCATATTTGGAATAATATGAATTTATAATTTATATCAATTTCAACTTTTTTTGGACCAAAAATATTAATGAAAGTAATTGAAATTAATTACAGTGATTAAGGTAAAAACGAGTTTACTTAGTGGTTAAACATTAACTTAAGGGATAAAATAACCTAGAAAAATGTAAAAAATACATTTTATTGAAATATTTATACCATATCCTAAATTTTATATAAAATTTATCATTATTTCAGGTGCATTATATAAGGGTTCCTCTCAGTAGTGTTTACCATTTTGTATTTACAAGAATGTCACTCCTCTATTATAAAAGGGAACTCACCCCTTACTTCGTCGCACCTCTCAAGCACATTTTATTTTAGAAAACATACCCAAATAAGCTAAAAATATTTCTTATATCATCCAATGAGACTTAACTTTGGCATAAAGTAAACCAAGTTAGTCGTATGGTGGAAACCAAAAGGAATTACACAAAGAAGAGTTAATATCCTTCAATAAGAACTTTTGTTTTATTTATTTATCCACCCCTCAATTATTCTTATTCCATGATTATATAATAGAATCAATATCCACAATATATTGATATTTTTTTATATTAATTACTAAATATACACCTACTCACGCTACCATCAAATGGGATACACAATCACCTTTTGTGTGTACGGTGGACTGTCGCATCACGAACCGATGTTCTTTGTTCTTCCATTACCTCTATTAAAGGTTAAGAATAATTATGTAATTAATATTTTTATTTCATATATATGATATTTATGATTTATTTATTATTATTAAATTATTATATATCACATACATTTATGCTTTCTATTTATTTGGGAATACGACATCTTCATTTATGGACGTTGGACTATGGCCTCCTCAAAGAAATATGAATCGTTCAGAATTTATACAGAATGTATTAAGGGTGGGTTTATTAAACATATATGTTTTTTATTACATAATAATTCTACAATAATGATAATATATATATGTATGTGTGTGTGTGCATCATTTTTTCAGTATTTTAAAATATGATAAAAAATAGAAACAATGTTCATGCATAATTACGACCTACCGTCTACATGAAGGGTGTGTTTCATTTCATATTTTTTTATTTTATAGATTATTATAAATAATTATATAATTAATATATATGATATTTATATCTTTTTTTACATTACTTAAATAAGTAAATCATGATCTATTTAAAAGGATCAAGAATTTCAAGTCAAAACATATAGAACAAACAAAATGATTATTGCTCGAAACAAACCAGAAAAGTCCATCCAGAAGAAAATATTCTTAAAATTTATTAAGAAGAAAGAAAAAATACATAAGAGAGGTGGATGGGGTCAAAAAAAATCATTCATCCACCAAACACAGGTCTAGATATCATAGTACGATATATCATTTCCATAATCAGAGTCACCAGTAGTCTCCTACTCAAATTGATACTTATGCGAATTTAATATTTTAAAGCTATATGTATGCACCTTCTGTCAGGACCCATTCTCTGGGGATCGTGTCGTGACTACCTCAAGCTCGCCTTTCATAGGCTAGGGGCTGGAGACTAGCACCAAAGGCGTATTTCCCTAAAACCAGGAAGACATTGCCATTATAACCTATTAACACACACAACAAGATACAAAAATGAGGAAAATATATAACCAACTAGTGAGTACAGTAAGTAAAAAGGGTCCATAATACAATCCCAACTGGAAAGTACAAGTACAACTGAAAAACAAGTACAACTGAGGAAAAAGTAAAAACAGATACTCGGTCATCCTCTAGGTTCCTACCTGAAGGGTAGGTATAGATCACCTCCTCAACACTCCTTTTCCATACGTCTCATCCGTGTACCGAAACGCCGTATGTTACACCTTCAGGTACCATCCAGTCTTGGTACTCTCAGCCTCAATCAACGTTGTCTGTCGTCTGCATCCAACGCAACAAGGTGCGGGCATAGCCCGTGCAGGGATGAGTATAACGATACACAGTAGGGACCTCGAGACCCTCAAGGTCTCACAAAATCCAACAAGGATAAACCATAAATAAATCAACATATAAACTTACTTAGGTATATGCCCATACATATACCTATGTTATCAAGTTATCCATATCAATCATGAGGAAAACACAGAAAAACTGACTCATCTCAACCAATATTTTATTCACATTATTGAAACCTGGTATATTGGAGAACTCCTACTAAATCGAGTACAGTGGGCCTACCGCGTCACATAGAGGCGCTTCCCACTAACCTTGTACTACTGAGGTACTCCTCCTGTCGAGTATCGTGGGTCTGCTACGTCACACAGAGGAGCTCCCCACAGTGGGTCTGTCGCCACACCCAGGCACTCCCCCTCATAGCCTGTAGAGGTACTCCTCCTGTCAAGTACCATGGTTCTCCCGCCACAACCAGGAGATCCTCCACTGTGGGTCTTCCTCCACAACCAGGCGCTCCCCACTGGGTGAGTAGAGTCACTCCAAGTCAAATGGTCAGCAGTCCTCAAGTCTCAGCCAGCTACTAGGTCTCCACACTCTTCTCACTCATATCCAGGAGGTTCCGCTCCACAAGCTTCTGGTGGAGACTCCAACTATCACTAAGTACCACGAATAAGTATCCCAAAGGTCTTCCACATCATAGGGGTCTCAACACAACCGACGGTGCGTCAATCGGATGCCCGGTCTGTGAGTTATTATCCTTTTAGTCCCCGAGACCCGGTTGGATTCGTGCATGACCCAACCTGACCATATCTCAACTATACCAAAAACTCCAGTGGGGTATACTCAAACAGACCGTCCCACTCCAAGATTTCCAGCACTGCTGATGGTTTTTCAAACGGATGTTTGGTGCCAATGATATGGCCGAAGGAGCGTAAATAGGTCGTAGTGGTCCCAGGTCCGGTCTGACCCGGTCGGACCGACCCGAACTGACCCAGTCTGGGGCAACCTAGTTTGGGTCGATTTGGCCTAACCCATTTTGTCTAGCCCAGCCCGTTAGGTGGTCCTACTCGTTAGGTTTGGCACGACCCACTGGGCCCAGGCCAGCTGGCCGCGAGGGGTCGCAGAGGGCCACGAGGGTGAAGATCAGTCGTAGAGGGCGCGGACCGGTCGTGGGTCAATGCAAGGGTGGATCGTCCTGGAGGGCGCCACGATGGGGCATCTCGGTCTTGAGGGCACCACGATGTCGTTTCGGCCCGGAGGGTGCTGTGAGGGGGTGGCTCAACCCGGAGGCTGGGGCCGGTTCGGTCGGGGTGACGCCAGGGGCCGTCAGTCCAGTGCGGCTAGGGCGGCTCATGAGGCCAGTGGGCTAGTTCATCCAGTGGCGGCGCAGGGCGTGCGGACAATGGATCCGCAGGGCACACGGGGTGCATGGAGCCGCAGGGTGCGCGGGGCGCACAGACGGCAGAGACTCGGGGTGTGCGGGGAGCGCGGAGCTGCGGGGTGTGCGGGGCGTGGGGACGACAGAGCCGCGGGGTGCGTGGGGCGCGTAGAGTTGCAGGGTGTGTGGGGTACGTGGGGCACGCGGGCAGCGGAGCCGCGGGGCACGCGAATGCCATAAGTTTCTTGGCCAGGGGCTGCCGCGAGGGTGTGGGCAGCTCAGTCGGGGCTGCCGCGAGGGCACCGCGGAGCGGTTCCATTCGCTGTTGCCTTTTTCGTGGCTAGCGGTGGTGCCAACCTCCGTTCTTGTGCTCCTCCACATAGGTTATCATCTTTCTCCATCACGAATAACACCAAAGGAGATCGACAGAGGGGTCTGGCCATGTTATTTTGGCAAGCACCCTCTGCGTTTAGAGTGGTATCAAGCGACACTACATTTATCATGAACCAAGAACGGGGATAATAATCGAAAAGATTCAAGAATTCGATAATAACCACCTACCTTGTTTGTTTTTCATCGACGTTGGTGCGAGAAGGAAGACGTTGATACATTGTAGATGAACACATCCTATGTCGAAGGAGGTTCAGAGGAAGAAAGTCGAAGTCTAGTTCGTTCTTCATTGGTGGAGCGTTCTTCATCAGAAGATCATTCTTTGTTGGAGAACTTTATTTCTCCCAAGCTCTCTCCTCTCCCAAGTTCCACCAAAATGAAAATTCTAGACCAACATATTAGGGTATGTTATCTATTATTTAATTGCTGACACAAATTTCAAAATGGTTTAGTTCGCATAATTAGAATTTTGAGGAGTTTGGCATGTGCGTTGGCACAATAAAGGTGGAGGAGGTCAAGAGGTTCTCCCTCATTTATGAGGGAGTTGAGAAGTTTTCCTCTTCCACCATTATTAGGGGGGTTTAGTCCTCAGTGGTCCCAACACCGTAACCTATCATGGGAGGTTAGGTTTGGGTGGGCCCCACCACCATAACCTCTCACGGGAGGTTAGAGTGTGGTGGCCCCCACCTCCAACTTTCACATGGGTGGTTATAATAGATAAAATAAAATAAACATGCATCTATTTTATTTTATTATTTCCATGAAAAACCCAAAAACTAACTTTCACCCTCGACCAACTACCGTCAAGGTGAAAGTATTCATAAGTGAATACCAGCACTGCGAGGTCAACGGTTCCCTCAAATTTCAATTCCAAGCATTGGTTCAAAAGTTAGAAAAAACCCACTTGTATGTTTACTGAACGTACCTGAACAAAATATCAGAAATTGATTTCGGGCACACCGGGCCTTGGAATCACGCGCCATCAATTTTCTCGGACTCGTAAAATTCCCATTTAATTAAAAATAATTACATAGAAATTTTGGGTCTTTACATTCTCCCCACCTCAGGGTTCTACATCCCTGTAAGCTACAACTCATAACTAAGGGAAAAAGTGGGGGTACTGAGCACGCATCTGAGCCTCCCACTCCCATGTGATCTCCTGGAGGCTCTCGTGCTGCCAACAAACACGCACCAAAGGTATCGACCATCCATGAAGGACTCGGTTTTGTCGATCCTCAATCTCTACTGTAACCTTCGTAAAAGTCTCCCCATCATCGACGTCCAGCTCACCATGGTCGATGATGTGAGAAGGGTCGTGCATGTATCTCCTCAGCTGGGATACGCAGAAGATGTCATGCACCCAGTGCAACTGAGGTGGATGAGCTAAGCAGTATGCCACCTCGCCAACTCTGCTGAGGACCTAAAAAGGTTGGACTAATCTCAGAGATAACTTTCCGCCTTAGCCAAATATTTGCAAACCTCGTCGAGGTGAGACCCGTAGAAAGATGTGGTCGCCATCCTCGAACTCTAGAGATCTCTCTCTCCTGTCAGCATACGACTTCTACCTGCTCTGTGTAGTCTTCATTCGCTCTTGGATGATCTTCACCTTCTCAGTGGTAGCCCGTACCATCTTTGGACCCACTAGTGTTGACTCCCCAAGGTCATTCCAGCACAAAGGTGATCTGCAGGGTCGCCTGTATAACGCCTCAAAAGGTGTTATCCCAATGGTGAAGTGATAGTTGTTGTTGTACGCAAACTCCACCAAAGTAAAGTGATCCTCCCAGCTGCGACCAAAGTTGAGGACATAAGTGCGGAGCATGTCCTCAAGGGTCTAAATGGTATGTTCAGTCAGACCATCCATCTGAGGATGGATGGTGGTGCTCAAACAAAGTTGTGTCCCGAAAGCCTCCTACAACCCCTTCTATAGCCGGGAAGTAAAATGTGTGTCACGATCAGAGACAATCGTCTAAGGTACTCCATGTAGTTGCACAATCTCCTATATATAGAGGCATCCTAAGATCTCTACTAAACCCTTCTCTCTGATTAGTAGGAAGTGCGCTGACTTGGTGAGTCGGTCGATGATCACCCAGATAGAGTCGTGACCCATGGATGTACATGGAAGTCCTATCACGAAATCGATGGATATCTCATACCACTTCCACTATGGGACCTTTAAAGGCTGAACTAATCCTTTTGGTACCTAGTTCTCTACCTTCACTTGTTGACAAGTGAGGAACTGAGAAATAAACTCTATGACTGCTTTCTTCATTCTCGGCCACCAGTGCTGTTTTCGGAGATCCTGGTACATATTTGACACTCCTAGATGTACCACTAGAGGGGATCTATGGAACTCCCTCAACACTTCCTCTTGATGTGACCCTGGTACCATGTTACGTCCTATGAAAAGGATGACATGCTCTCCACCTTCAGAAAATCCATTAGGTGTCTGCCCTATGGATATTTGAGCACTTCGTGTCTTGCAGTCAGTGTCCCCACACTGCGCCTCCCTGACTTGCTAAAGAAGTGGAGGAGTTACTGTAAGAGACTGAATTATGGCTGCTTCATCTCTATCCATAAAGGATATATGTAATATAGCCAGCTGATCTATCGACTTTCCTAGAAGCTGTATACCAGATCTCATGATGAGTTCATCTCCAACAACGTTCCCCTTTCCAAGATTATAGACTATCTCTAAGTCATTGTCCTGGAGGAACTCAAGACAACGTCGCTATCTCAGGTTTAGGTCCTTCTGGGAGAAGATATAACTGAGACTCTTTTGATCAGAGTACACAATAAAATGCTCGCCCGTCATATAGTGTCACCGCATCTTCAAGGAGAATACCACTGCTGCTAACTCCAAGTCATGGGTAGCGTAGTTCTCCTCATGATGTCTCAACTTCTGAGAACCATAAGCAATAACTGCTATCTCCTGCATCAGGACACATCTGAGTCTGGTCCCTGATGCATCGTATTAGACTACGTATCATACGCCTTCCTCTGGAAGCCTCAAGATGGGGCACTAGTTAGCCTCTGCCTTAGCTCATGAAAGCTCTGCTGGCATCTCTCTGACCACACGAAGGGTTATCCCTTCTTCGTCAATGTTGATAGTGGTGTAGGAACTCTGGAGAAATCTGACACAAATCTCCGATAGTATCCAGCCAAACCCAGGAAACTCGTTTCTTCCATCCCATTCCTGGGTGGATCCCAAGAAATTACCACCTCAATCTTCGCTGAATCCACTGCAACTCCAACATATGAGATGACATGTCCTAGAAAGTGAACCTATCATATCCAAAATTGGTACTTCGAGAGCTTACCATAAAGCTGGTGCTCTCGGAGTCTGTCTAGTACTACCTACAAATGATAGGCATTCTCCTCCTTAGTAGCTGAGTAGATCAGAATGTCATTAATGAAGACTAGGATAAAGCGATCAAGTTATGGATGAAATATCTTATTCATGAGTCCCATGAACACTACTGGAGCATTGGTTACACCGAATGGCATAACCAAGAACTCGTAGTGGTCGTACCAACATCTGAAAGTCATCTTATGCACATCCTCATCTCAAACTATAAGCTGGTGATAGCCTGATCTAAGGACTATCTTCGAGAACCACCATGCATCCTTTAGCTGATCAAAGAGGTTGTCAACTCTTGGCAGTGGGTACATGTTCTTCATAGTCACCTGGTTCAGGCACCGATAGTCATCACAAAGCCTCAGGCTCCCATCCGCCTTCATGGATAATAAAATCAGGGCTTCCCATGGAGAAACATTGGGATGAATGAATCTCTTCCCCTATAAGTCCTCTGGCTATACATGTAGCTCGCAAAGGTCTGCGAGAGCCATCCGATATGCTAGTGTAGATATTTGTGTCGTCTCAGGGTACAAGTCAATGTAAAAGTATACCACTCTATGAGGAGGTATACCCATAACATCATTAGGGAAAACATATGTGTACTGGTCCACCACTACAGGATAAGTCGAACTCTCTACATCAACAGCTCTGAGGGTAAGGTAAGACAACTGATGAGTGATCGGCTCCACTCTCCTCCTGGTGAGTCCATCATGCGCTGCAAAGGATCCCTTCTCACCGGAGAAGGTATACCTGGTCCCATTCATGTGGAAACACTTCACTTTGTGCCTAATACATTCAATATGTGCATGGACTGTAGATAACTAGTCCATACCCAAGATGACATTTTAAGGCCTCGACGCCACTAATAGGAGATCCCAGCCGATTTTATCTCCTCCTAGAGTAAGCTCACACTACCGACACTAATGCATAATCGTCGAATCTACTGCTGTAGGAGTCTCTAGCTGTAAGGATTGATCCAACGACTCTGTCAGAATATCCGAGCTCCGAACGAGGGTTGTGTAAATAAAAGAATGACTGGAACATGTGTCTATAAGTACTGAAGATAAGGTGGAGTAGACACAGATCGTACCTCGTATCATCTCCGGAGTGTCTTGATCATAGGCCTCAGCTTACTATAGCTGAGATCTCCCCTGTCCACCACCAGTTACATGGATAGCTCCTCTTCCACGTCCTCCTGCTCCCTACAGACCGCCATGATTGAATCTCTATCTCTGCCTGGATGGTCCTTTGACCCTCTACTGATCATTTGAATGGAGGGTCGGACAGTCACGAGCCATGTGACCCTGTCCGCCGCATGCGTAACGCTTCCTGCTCCTGGCACGTATGTCTCTACTTTGGGTGCCCCTCACAACCGATCCTAAGTCATGCAGCCGTCCAACTATATGTCTGGTCCTCTTAGACCTCTATGAAATCTGTCTGCTACCATCTACATAATACTCTGCTACATGTCGACTGCTGGTGGATCTCACTGCTGGAGACTGCTCAGCAAGGAAACTCTCCACTATGAGGGCTCTCTCTAGCACCCCTACCTGTGTCGGGATGGTGAGTGAGATTATCGGAGCTCTGATATCCTATATGATCCCCTACTTGAAGGTTTGAGCCAATGAAGATTGGGTCTTGCACCATATCGGTGGAGTAACATGAGAGGTCTGTGAACCTCGTTGAGTACTGAGCTATAGTCATAAAGCTCTGATGCAGATGAAGTAGCTCATATATGTGCACTGCGTGAAGAGTCGCTGGGACAAACTCTACTCGAAACAGTCTCTTGATGTCTTCTTAGAGAAGCGTCATATCATCATGAACCTGGGGCATCAATCTCCACTATCTGCCTATTGCTTCCTGTATAAGTCTAGCAGCAAGGATCACCATGAAATTAGATGGTGTCCCTACCAGTCGGAAAAAGCTCTCCACAGCCTCCAGCCAATCCTCAGACGCCTGTGGGTCTGTCTCTCCTATGAAACTGGGTGTCATACGGCACTGGAATTCATGCAATGTTCTCAAGCGGTGTGCATCGTCTTCTGCCGGGGCTGGTGGCATTGGTGGCCCAATGGGGAGTGGTACCGCTGGTGCCTCCACTGGAAAAGGGCCCTGTACTGAGGCCTCATCGCTCGATGGGCTATCATTGTATAAAACTCTTGGAACTCTAGCAGGCTATATGCGTGGAGGCATCCTAAAAAGAAACAGGTGCGATACGGTTAAAAAGTTATCCCGGGTGAGCTGACCTGGTTGAGCTGACTTAAAGAAAACTTTTGAAAACACACACGCAATCAATTTTTTCATGCACTGAGTCGGAAATCAGAAGTCAGTGACCTGATGTATGGATATGTTGGCCGCCGCACCAACACTGTACTCCCCAAACTGAAAACCACACTCACTACACTTAACACTATTGATTTATAGAAAGAAAGATCAGAGACCTAAGTTATATGGTAGAACTGACTCCTCTTATACCAATTATTCATGACCCGTTATCCGGGGACCGTTCCATGACTACCCCAAGCCCGCCTTCCATAGGCCAGGGGATGGAGACTAGCACCAAAGGTGTGTTTCCATAAAACTAGGAAGGCATTTCCTTTATAACCTGTAAACACACACAACAAGATGTGAAAACGAGTAAACTATATAAGCAACTAAGAGTATAGTAAGTAAAAAGGGGCCAGAATACAAGACCAACTGGGAAGTACAAGTACAACTAAAAAACATGTACAAATGAGGAAAAAGGAAAAACTACTACTGGGTCATCCATTGGGTTCCTACCTGAAGGGTAGGTACAGGTCGCCTTTTTAGCACTCCTCGTATGTCCATCTCCTCTATGTACCGACACGCCGTATGGTCCACCTCCGGGTACCGTCCAGTCCTGGTACTCATAGCCTCGATCAACGCTTTCTGTCATCTGCATCCAACACAATGATGTGCGGGCATAGGCCGTGCAGAGGTGAGTATAATGATACTCAGTAGGGACCCTGATACCCTCCAGGTCTCACAAAATACAACAAGGATAAACCATAAAGAAATCAATAGATAACCTTACATAGGTATATGCTCATACATATGCCTTATTTATCAAGTGATCCATCTCAATCATGAGGAAAAAAACAGAAAAACTGACTCAACTCAACCAGGATTTTATTTTCATTATCGAAACCTCGACAGCTAGAGAACTCCTACTCAATCGAGTACAGTGGGCATGTCATGTTACATAGAGGAGCTTCCCACTAACCTTGGACTGCTGAGGTACTCCTCCTGTCAAGTATTGTGGGTCCGTTGTGTCCCCCAGAGGCACTCCCCACCGTAGGTGTGCTACCACACCCAGGCGGTTCTGCTCATAGACTGCAGAGGTACTCCTCTTATCGAGTACCATGGGTCTACGAACACAACCAGGAACTCATCCATCGTGGGTCTTCCACCACAACCAGGTGATCCCCACTGGGCTAGTAGAGTCATTCCAATCAAACGGTCTGCAGTCGTCAGGTCTCAGCCAGCTACTAGGTCTCCGCACTCTGCTCACGCGTCTTCGGGAGGTTCCGCTCCACAGGCTGCTGGTCGATAATCCAACTATCACGAAATCGAACAAATATTCATCCCAAAGGTCCACCACGTCATAGGGGTCTCAACTCAATAGACGGATTGTCAATAGGACACTCGGTCTGTGATTTATTAGCCTTTTAGTCCCGGGGTCCCGGTAGGATTCATGCACAACCCAACCTGATCGTATCTCAACTATACCCCAAACTCTAATGGGGTATACTCAAAGGGACCGTCACACTCCAAGATTTCCAGCACCACTGAAGGTTCATCAAACGGATGTTCGGTGCCAAAGATATGGTCGAAGGAGCGTAAATGGGTCGTAGTGGGCCCGGGTCCAGTCCGACCCGGCCCAACCCTGTCTGGGCCGACCCGTTTCGGATCGACCCGGACTAACCTGTTGGGTTTGGCCTATCTCATTAGGTGGGCCAGCCCGTTAGGTTTTTCCGGGTCCACTGGGCCCAGCCCAGGAGGCCGTGAGGGGTCACGGAGGGCCACGAGGGAGCGGACCGGTCGTGAGAGCGCGGGCCAGCCACGGGTCGGCGCAAGGGTGGTTCATCATGGAGGGTTCCACGAGGGGGTGGCTCATCCTGGAGGGCACCGCGAGGGTGGTTTGTCCCGTAGGGCGCCGTGAGGGGGCGTCTCAGCCCGGAGGGCGCCACGAGGTCGATTCGTGCCGAAGAGCACCGAGAGGGGGCGCGGCTCGGGATGGTGCCGCTCGGATGCCAGGGAAGGTTCGGCCAGGGCACCGTGAGGGGCCGATGGGCCAGCTCGGTCGGGGCGTCTAGGGAGCCCGGTGGGCTAGTTTGGCTAGGGGAGACACATGGCACATGAACGACAAAGTTGTGGGGTGCGTGGGGCGTGCAGACGGCGGAGCCACAGGGTGCCCGGTGGCGGAGCATCGAGGCGCGTGGGGCGCATGGGTGGTGGAGCCGCGGGGTGCGCAGGGCACACAGAGGCCACAGGTGGCTTGGCCGGGGGCGTTCGCGAGGGTTTGGGCGGCTCGGTCGGGGCTGTCGTGAGGGAACAGCAGGGCGACGGTTCCGCGGAGCGATGTCGTGCGCCAATGCCTTTTTTTTTTTGGCCGGCAGTGGTGTCAGCCACCATTATTTATCTCCTTCACGTAGGTTTCCATCCTTCTCCATCGCGAAGAACACCAAAGGATATCAGCGGAGGGGTCGGGCCATGTTAGTTTGGCCCGCACCCTCCATGTTTAGATTGGTAGCAAGGGTATATACTTTAATCATGAACCAAGAATGAGGATAATAATCGAAAAGATTCAAGAATTCGATAATAACCCCTACCTTGTTCATTGTTCGTCGATGTTGGAATGAGAAGGTAGACATCAATTCGTTGTAGAGGAGCACGTCCAACATTGAATGAGGTTCCGAGGAAGAAAGTCGAAGTTAAGGTTGTTCTTCTTTGGTGGAGTGTTCTTCATCGAGAGAGCATTCTTCATTGGAGAACTTTATTTCTCCTAAGCTCTCTCATCTCCCAAGTTCCACCAAAATGAAAATTCCAAGCCAAACTAATATGTTATGTTATCTATTATTTAATTGATGACACAAATTTTAAAATGGTTAAGTTGGCTGAATTAAAAGTTTGAGGAGTTATCACATTTATTAGCATGTGTGTTTGCATAATAAAGGTGGAGGAGTTCAAGAGTCTCTCCCTCATTTATGAGGGAGTTGACAGGTTTTTCTCTCCCACCATTATTAGGGGGTTTAGTCCCGGGTGGTCCCCACGCTGTAACCTCTCGTGGGAGGTTAGGTTCAGGTGGGCCCCACCACCATAACCTCTCATGGTAGGTTAAGGTGTGCTGGTCCCCACCTCCAACTTCCACTTGGGTGATTATAATAGATAGAATAAAATAAAACTTGCATTTATTTTATTTTATTATTTCCTTGAAAAACAAAAAACTAACTTTCACCCTCAACCAACTACCGTCGAGGTGAAATTCTTCTTAAGGGAATATCGACATCGAGATTTCAACAGTGCCCTCAGATTTCAATTCTGAGCACCGATTCAAATGTTAGAAAAAACCCCTCGTACGTTTACTAAATGTACCCGAACAAAACATTAGAAATTGATTACGGGCACACTGGGCCTCTGAATCATGTGCCTTCAATTTTTTCGGACTTGTAAAATTCCCATTTAATTAAAAAATTTACATTGAAATTCTAGGTGTTTACAAATTCCTTGACACCTTAGACAATAATTTGGTATACACGTTTCAAAGAACATTATAGCAATCCTATTGCGGTCTCCTCTTTGAGGGGACAGAGGTGAAACCCTCAATATCAGTCATCATTGTCTTGACAGTTAAGATTTTGTCCTTGTAAGAGGCATTCCCACCACTACCCGAGACCGTAATTGGGGTACCCACATTCTCCTATTCATCCTCAGAAAAGATCCCCCATTTCTCAGATAATTCAGATAACTGAAAGAGATTATGGATTTCCTACTGATAGTCAACATGTTGTTGCACATCATTTTGAATTGAGACGTCAACCTAAGAGGTATCAGGGGTAATAAATCTCAAGGACCGTATATGGGTGTCCTCAACTAGAGTAACCTCTTTAACCAAGTCAGATCGAGTATTAGAGGGGCCATTATGAGCCTTCTCTGAAGATACATCAATATGCAACCCTTTTCTAATATCAGATTTCCCAGCAATCGACACATCAACAATAGTGGGAACTAGCTCGTTAATTAAATCGACATCATGAGTAATATACTTTGGAAAAGTAAAATCCTTCACCTTTGACTTACTATGACGGAGATCCACTGAATGAGCGCTCACCCCACACTCCACACAAGAAACATTCTTCTGATATAACTCTAGAGAGTTTCCAACTGCCACACATTCCTTTCATAAAAGTGGTTTTTTTCATACTCGACATCAATATGAATGTTATCATAAGTATTTAAAAGGGTTAAATTGTTAATAAGAGTGGAGATAAGATCATCATCCACCAAAATTCCATCAATTTTACAAAACTGTACATCATCATTCTCCTTGTCAAGCTGAATAAGAGTCCCAATTTCCATGCCAATGTCATGCAAAATTTCCAGATTCCAGCGGTCCCAATTCAGTCCTTAAAGAAGAATCAATATCTGATAAAAAGGCATTTAATGCATGAGATACATTAAAATCCAAATACCATTCATGTAAATGAATCCATCTAGGTTTCAAAACCAGGGTTCCAATGTTCCATGCTTGAAGATTCAAGTCATCTAATGGAAAATGGAATCGAAAAAATCCTTGACCAAGAGAATCACATTTCCAGTTAGAGAAACCCCACAAATAAAAGGTTATTCGGATCAAATCTTCATGATTCCATAGTTTCAAACCGTTATGAAGAAAAATGAATAAAATCAAAGAGTTTTTTCCAATCAACATTCTCTCAGCAAGCGCTTCAGGGTTGCCTTTATTCTAAGATGATGAAACCTTACAAAGAATTCGACTAGGTTATGAGTCCATGAACAATGCCAATGAACAAGATCCATCTATATCGAGCCATGAAACTGATTCTCTGATCACATTAGAGTAAGATTGAGAACCATGAAAAGCATCACCGTGGGGTGAATTAGGAATCCTATATTCTCGTAGTAATGCATCAACAAGAGCTGTAGCCGCAACAACATCATCGAGACCAAATAACCTCCGTGAGTCGTCATGCCTTGTGTCAATTTTCAAGGACGAAAGAAATTTTTGTGACACCTCCTTAGATCCGGTGTAGGGATCTAACGTCGATTGATGACAGGCCAAGAGATTTAGCTTCACTGTAGCCATATGGTTGCAAATGTCTATAGAAATATGAGGGTCACGAGCAGACATAGAGGAGGGACTTGGCAATGCCATACTGCCAGGAGGAGAAAGAAGATCGAAGACGAGGAATAATTGGAGCACCATGGCCAAATAAAAACCCTAAAATCCATTTTCACGAGAGAGAGAGCATGTAGCTCGTAGTGCCATCATCTTCAGCTATACCCCTTATATATAATCATGTTCTATTAATCAAAAAATAACATTAACATGAAATTATTAACAAAAATGTAATATAAATTCATAATAAAATCATATATGGTATGATATATAATAATTTTTTTTCATTTTTAGATTTATAACAAACATATATTTATTATATAGGAGGTTTGAACTTTTTCCAAAAATTCAATACTTAAGGTAAGGGTTTTCTCGTCTCACTTTTATTTTTGTGAGATATATGATATATTCACTACATATTTTTATTTTTCGGTGTATATTATTACCTATGAAATGTTATATGATGAATTTAATTTATTTCATGATATTATAAGTTTTAATTGATGTTATTCTTTCAAATATTTCATGGTTCAAATGTTATTGAAGTATTAATAGGATTTCTAGTCTCATTTTTATTTCTGTGAGACTTATGCCTTATTCACCACTTATTTATTTTGTGAGTTGTATATAATACCCATGAATGTATTATATGATTATTATACTTTATTTTTTGGGTATTTACATATCCATTTTTTTATCTATCTTTCATGGGTTTTATGGTTTAAAATTTTTCGAATCGATAAAGTAATTTCATCTCAATTTTTATTCTTTGAGACACATGTTATGTTATGTGCCCATATTATTTTACAAGGTTTATATGATAAAAATTGATATTCTATATAATAAATATATTTATTCTCATTTTATTTTATGCTCCAGGTAATGTAATTCTTTTATGGGGGTCATAATTCAAATTTACCAATGTGGTAATAGTTTGTTTCTAAAATATCATCTTATCCGGATTATTTGTGATTGTGATTCCATTGATGAAATATTATGATCCATATCTCAATAAATCTTAGGAATTTTACTATCCTATATTTATTCAAGATATATTCATGTACTAGTACTATATTTACACTCTTTGGTACTTAATATTAATAAGAAAATATTTTAATGAAAATATTACTTTATTTTTCTCTTCGGTCAAAAATCTATTTTACACAAAAACTATGTTTTCTAAAAATGATTTAATAAATGTTTTGAAAAAATATTTTAATATTATTTTAAAGGAAATTATTTTAATTTTTTATTCTCTTAAAATCTTCTTTTGTAGGATTTCAAAGTTACTTTAAAATAAAAATGTTTTCCAAAAGGTTTTATGTTTTGAAATGCATTTATCAATGAAGAAAGGATATTTTCTTCCGGAAATATTTAAAATGATATCTAAAAATAATTATACACATATGATCGAATCCTTCAATATAGTTTTCTGCATTAATGGTGACATGATCCAAGGACACGATTCTTATTCTTCCTTTGAATAGATTATGTTTAAGATGACAAGTTTCTTATGAAACATGTTTCCTTTCCATGGGTTATACCACGATAAAATTCTTATAAAACACATTTCATTTCATGGTTTTTTCTATGATTACATGATCATGAAACCAATAAAATCTTCACAGGTTATAATATGATGAAAATTTTATAATAACCATTTCATTTCATAGGTTATGATATGATTTTTATAAAACCCATCGCTTTTATGGGTCATGAAATGGTAAATTTTTTATTATCTTCTACCACACATATGTATGATTTCATTATGTGAAGGTTGGAACCTAATATAACTCCAATAAATTTGGTAAATATTTGTATCATATGAGAAATATAGGGCTAGAATCAGGAGTTAATGTGGTTCAATATGACAGGACTGGAACGAGGAGTGAACTTGGTTTTGTGGGACGGGGATAGAATGAGGTGTGAAATCTATTTAGTAATACTGAATTGGAACGAGGAGTGAAATTGGTTCAGTAATACAGGGTTGGAATGAGTAGTAAACATTGTATAGTAATAGAGGTCTGGAATGGTATGCGACACCGGTTTAGCAATATAGGGTTGGAATAGTAAGTGAACAAAGTTATGTAATATAGGGCAGGAACAGGGAGGGATCCTAGTTTAGTAAAGGACTTCTTCCACTAAGATTGTCTTGGGATTTAACCTTAGATAATGAGATTTTCTGTGGAGTTAACCCATTCCACTAATATGGTGTTTCCAGTAAATCTTGACTACTATAGAAATCATTTTATATATTTATGTGTTTGTAAAAATTCTATGTCTTATTCATATGTTGCTCTTTCATGGATTATGTTATTGATTCCCTTATGATTCATTCCTTATGAACTTCCAACCTTTATTCCATGATTAATTTTTGTTTTATTTGATATAAAGGGTATGATTTTACAATTTTAAGATCATGTTGTCATACCCTTATGCATATTTTATGCTTACGTATCTAATTTATTTACCCTTATAGAGCATTTCATCTCACCCTTTCATATGTTTCCTTTCCCAGACTTATGGATAATGGTTTTAGGAAGGATTACTAAAGTGGAAGACCTTTAATGGATATTTTAAATATCTTTGACCAAATTAAAATAATGTGTTCCAATTTTATGAACATTCTAAACTATTAGGGTCCTCAGACATGTAATTTTTTAATGTGATAAATATTAATCTAAAATGATGTAATATCCATGTATGTTAATCTTGGGTCACTATAACAGGGATTCTCAAGGGCATTACCCAAGCCATTGGAGGATGAAAACTATATATTTTCACCCACTATTAGTTTTTCCTCCCTTTTATAGAAACCTACCTCAGCATATATGGCTTCACAAGAATCAATGGGGGAACTATCACCTTTTAGAATGATAACATTTCCATCAATGGGGTATTTTATGAATTGATGAAATATTTTATGTACCACCACATGGATTCGAAGCCAAGGACTTCTAAGTTGAACATTATATGATGTTTCTTTAATTATAACCATGAACTCAACATTGTATGTGAGATAACTAAACTAAGCCTTGAGCATGATCACCCTAAGAGTTCTTTGCTTTCACTTATCATACCCATGAGTGGTAAGCTTTTAGGGAGATAAATCCCTTTTTCTATGTCCCAAGCATCAAAGGATTTGAATAGGTATGTGGTTGATCATATAACCATTTTTAATCATATAACTTCATATATCATCATTTTTGAGTTTTTCTGAAACATATAGGGATATGATATGTCCCTAGATGACCTCTTATTTATCCTACTCTGTAAATGTGACGGAGACATGTCATTCTAATAGAATAGTCTCCACTCGATATACCTCAGCTATAGAAAATTTTGTATTGAACTCCAATGGGCTCTAGAGGGCCTTGATGAGTGCCTCTCTGAGTTATTTTTAAAGATATAGTGAATCTAGGATTGAGAATTAAGTAGGAATAGCTGTAAATGTTTTTAAACTGTCATACTTTCTAGAAAAATGTCAGTGATTCCCAAGGTGGGGTTTATCTTTATTATACGGTTCATGGGATAATTAATTTGAGGTATATAGTCATGGATCTTGTTTATATTTTGTGGGAAAATTTTCTTCTAGTGGTGTAGGTTTCATTGGCCTACCTCTTTATCTTGGCTGCTCAGACAATCTCACCCCTGTCGGATGGTCGTGTAGGACGACTGGGTGTATATGACCAATAGAGGGTTTTGGGATGCCTACATGTCTCTATTAGTATTTATAGATTTATTTTCCATTTTTCATGTTTTCATATATGTTCTCTATGGGGATTTGACCAACATATTGTGTCCGATCACACCCGTGTTGTACATGGTATCCTCGGCTCCGGTGCCAACGACCTCTGATTCCCCAGTCATGAATGGGGAACTCATACCTATAAGAGTATCCATAATAAGAGAATTGGTGTGCCAAGTGTATTATATTAAAATAACCAGATATGTTATCTTATTCCCATGAGGGTTTTATTTGGTGGGGAAGTTTTGGTGCTTCATACCCTTTGATTTTATGTATGCTAGGGAATTTAGTGGGTCGGTTTCTCCGTGTTGATACGCGTACTGCTTCTATGTGCCATATGATCAACCCACGCATGTGTGTGGAGGTTGATGTGTCGAGTCCACCAGTCAAGTCTATGTGGATTGAAGCTGGCGAGGAGGTATGGTGAAAGAATTCGGTGGTCTTTGACTAGTGGGTGGATTTCTGCTCATCTTTCCGTAGACTGGGTCACTCGGACGCCAACTGTAGACGGGATGTTCACTAAGGGATGGTTCTAGTGCAGGTGAGGAATGGAGAGGATGTTAATCAGGTGAATCATTTGGAGTGTAAGGTGGTGTAGAGTAAACTAGTGGAAAACAGTTTGAGGAACCCTCTGTGTAGGGGTTTTTTGATCAGATTAAGAAGGATTTGAGGGACATGAATACTGGTAACATTGTGGAGTCGTGGACTGAGGATCCATCTTCGCGAGCGTATCAAACTAAAATTTGGAGTTTTTCTGGGAAGGAGGGTTTGGATTGGATGGAAGTTCTGGAGATAGAACCCCAAACCAATTAAATTCAGAGTGCTTCCACTTCGGGGGTCATTAAACAATCCGTAGGAAAGGGATTGTCCCATGATAGTGTTCAGACCAATAATTTATTTGAGTGTTTGGATAATGATAAAACTATACAGGAGATTCCCTATGAACCGGAAGGAGGAACAACAGAAGGTGTGGAGTATGAGGAGGATTATAGAGTATATAAGACTCATGAGGAGGGGAAGACCCCTAAGAAAAATAAGGGGAGAGGTCACAAGGATTACTCAAATTTACCAGAACTAATGGAAACACGATCAGGTAAAAAATCTAAACCATGTGAGAAAGAACTTTCAACATCTTCCATGGTTGATGTGCAGGATAAGTATCAAGTTACAGTTCAGGGAATTAGCGACGAAATTCTACTTGTTAGTGGTAAAGATACCGCAAAATGTACCAAAATGGAAAATGACTCTAAAGAACCTATCCTCCACTCTGAAGAGAAAATGATGGAAGAATTTATTTATGGAAACATCCCACAAGAAGAGGCTGAGATGATGGGAAGAAATATTCAAGTGGAGGTAAATAGAAAGCATGCTAATTGGATTGAAAAACAGGATATGATCTTGATGAGAGGCTTCAATGACAGAAAAGTTTACAAAGAAGAGTATATTCGATCCTGGGACAAAATGGTGTCTCGCTTCGAAGATGTTATTGGTGAAGACCCTAATGATAAGGTATGGCTTATGAAATGGAAACTTTATAGATAGGAAAGTACTAATAGTTTGAGGCTATGCTTTGATGGCTTTGCCTTCTCTTATGAAGCTTCACCTCTAGATTGATTGGGATCAGCTTCTCACTTTTCCTTAAAAGTGATTTTATTAATACAAATTTAATTTTTAGTCAGTAAGGGTCAGATCATGCATAAGAGCTGAATATGAATCTTATCATTCTCTCTATTTATATATCTGATTATAATTTCCTCCTCTGGGATGAATATTTGATGTCACCTCCCTACGTGATGAAATTATTATGGGTTTACAAATCTATTCTATTAGGTTGGAATGAGCTTAGTTGACTGTCTTTTGAGTCATCCAGTTGTCAGACTTCTTCCCACATCTGGCCGAATTTTATTTCCAATCACCCTTTTCTTCTGAATGGGTGAAAATTACACAAGTTACCTATGTTGGGGAGTTCTCCAACATCACTTATAAATAATTTACCATGCTTTAGAGGATTACCTTGAATACAAAACAATCATTAATCATATAACCCATCCTTCTAGGGAAAGTTAAGTAGTCAGGGTGATTAGTGAGGTTAACCATGTTGGGTTTCCTGGTATGTGGGAGGTTGAGTAGGTTATTTTACATGGATGTAAGGAAATAACCTGGTACTTTCTCATTTCAAAAGGAGTGTGCTTTATTTATCCATTTATTAAAATACCTAGAGATCCTTAACTATTTTCTCTTCTGGATGAGGGTGATTTTTTTGTTGTTCCTACTCGATAGGAGGCGTTGGGTGCTTTGGGACCTATCTTGGTATATGAGTTGGAACTAATACTGTTTTGAGGGTAACATTGTAATTTTCTTCCTTACTGATCATTTTACCATGTGCTAAGGGTATGGGCTAAGATATAACATGGGTCCATTTAATAGAATCTTCCAAAAATTGTGTCATTTTCAAAAATTCATGGAATATTCTTGTATATTTCATCAAGATCAGGGGTGTTAGTAGCTCACCCTAGATATTTTCAGTATAGAGTTCTATAAATTTATCCTATAAGAAAGATATAATGAGTGAATAGTTTTGAACTTTTCATCTATATATAATTTTAGAAACCCTCTCATTTTTTTGTTTCTTACAGTTTGTCAAGTCAAGAATTTTCATTTTCCTTAATATAGAGCTAAACTATTAAAGGAATTGATGATGAAGGTCTTCCCATCCTATAACAGATCCTTTTATAAGGTTGTTTTACAAACCAAATGTTTGCCTAATTAGGTTTATCTCCTATAGCTAATCTTAAGGGTCCATCATTAGACCACATCGGGACAAAAAGTGGGTGATATGCTGTAATGGATCGCCCTCTCCATCAAAGGTTGAGAAGGTAAGATTTCAGAAATTGAGTGGGGGGAAATTCATCCACCAATTTGGGATTTGTTTTCTTCTCTTGCTTTGTAGGTCAGTATCTCCCTTCCATGGATGTCATTCAAGTAACTAGGGGATCAATGGCATTGAGCAGTTCCGAAGGTACTACTATCTGGGTTGTATCTTCTATATAGTGAGTGGGAAGGGCTTGATGAGTTTTCCCCATTTTCATCTCCCACTAATTATGTATCTTTTATATGATTTAATGATCAACCAAGTAAGGGAGTCATTGTCTTTATAATGGAGGAAAGTCATGATCATATTTTACTTACACATTTATATAAACCAGCTGCCTAGATCCAGATTTGTTCTGATGTTCATACATATCTCTTATATTCAATTCATCTCTTTCTTGATGTATGGGATGAGGGATATTCATATTATCCTAAAGAGGATACCTAGTGGGAATGTTTCCCCTGAGTAGTTCCTCATTGAGTTGTCTATTATTTTATATCTCATTCACATATTGTGACAACTAATCCTTAGTGGAATGAATTTCAAATCTTCTGGGTGAAGAGTGGGATATGATCAATTCTTTCCCTTTATCCATGTAGGTGTTCCACTGTAGAGGTGTCGACTCAATATTTTTAGGTTTTTTGTTTTGGATTTTCCTTTGACACTGTGTGCATGAAACCTTAATCGGTGCATCTATATCACTCTCTTTTGGAGGTATATTTTCCATATTAAATACCTATGCATATGTTTCTTGATTGACATTATTTTTTTCATTGGTGGTGATGATGTTTACTAAGGTGTATCATGAAATATTATTTATCCCATTAATCTCAATGTAATACATTGATTTTTCACTACTTTCATCAGGGTCATTTTTCTAACCACTGGCTATATTGGACATTTTTTGATTATTCCCCCTATGGGGTTTGATTGAATTTTTCATATGATCCTCCCATATTATTTTATGAATAGTTACCTTGAGGGAGTTTTCATTCAAGTTTTCCGAACAGGCCCTGAATAGAAAAGGTTCGTCTTGTAGTGGGAGGAAAGGATGGGATACTGACCATCGATATTTACCTCCCAACATGGAGAATACTGATTCACTCTGTGGTGATGATGATAATGAAAACTCCACCATACTTGTGGGTTGGGGACAATTTATGGATTTAATTGGTGGTTTTTGATCCCATTATTGAGGATATGATGATTCCTGACAAGAATTTCATGACTCATGGGATGGTCATTGAGATATAAATTCTCCCAGACCTAGGTTATGAGGTTGATCTAGAACCACTACTGATTTTTATAGGACATTCTCAAGGTTTGATAAACTTGGTTATGGTTATTGAGATAAAAATGTCCCCATACCAGTGGGATGAGTTGATTTTTAGTTGTCTTCAATAAATCTTGGATCCTCTTAGTGATTGATGACCTGAAGGGGTTAGGTGGTGGTAAATATTCCCCCAACCTGGTGGGATGGGTTCACTCTTAGACAGCTGTTGTAGCTGCTACTATTATGAAATATTTTATTTATAATAGTAATGATTGTGTATGATATGGTTTCAATGGAATCCCATGATGGATTCATTACTTACAGTAAGGTATCAATTTGACCAAAAATTCAGATTCCGTGTCTAAAATGTGTCCATGTTGTTTTGAGGGGGCTATTTCAAATATTTTTTTTGTAGTCCTCTCCCTCTATTCATGATGTCTTTTCATTTTTAAAGTGAGAATATTCTGTTATAGTGACCAACTAGCTCACATGTTACCCAGTCCATTGATCTCTCTAGAGGTAGTGATATTACAGGACACCATATCTAGTGAGTTCTTCTGTTCTAGGGATGTAGTGAGGTAAAATTATCCTTAATTTTTCCATCCTCAGATACAGATACATGATGATTCTTTATAATTGGTTTCTTAATATTTTTTATGTATTATAGGAATGTGTGTTGTACATTTTCACTGTATTTTTTAGTTTCGGGTCATGGACCATGAATATATAAGCCAGGTCTAGCTGACAATAGAGTATGTTTATGGTCTGAACTTGACCCTCATACCATGTATGAGGGAGGTTTATATCCTTCAATCACTGATGAGTTTCTATATATTTTGGAATATATAAGGCATGAACTCCTTCTCTATATTATCTGGGATCTCATAGTAAAAATTTGTGAGGATATAGAACATGGTTGGGAGGTTTTTTCTAGATAACTCTCTTTATATATTAATGTTATCTTCCTCTTCATCGAGGATACATCCCTCCTCCTGGTCAGACTAGAGAAATTACTTACTGGGGTTGTCTGGTGACCATGTTGAAGGGTTACTGATAGTTTATGGGGACCTATATAAGTTTGACCGTAATGTTTCATGCACCTCTATATATGAAGGGGTCTGAGTTTTGAGAACCTCTCTCTATAGAGGTGTCTATGCAAGGGGGTATTTCCTTATCTAAAGGAGATATCACCATGGGGAGGTTGACCATAGCAGATGTCAGGAGTAGAGTCCATGTGATCCATCTCCACAATAACATCAATAGAACTATCATGGTAATGATCACCTTCAACTTAGATTTATTATTTGATAGATCATTGAAGTGTTTTCGATATTCATCAAATAGCCTCAAGGTCACTATCATTGAGGAGGTCAGGGATATGAGCCTCATTTTGTGTCATGTCCAAAATATGTCGATCAAACTTTTGGGGTTGAGTAGGGATACGAGACTTCTCCATGAAGGCTTCCATAATATGTTGAAAATTGTCTTGTGCTATAGGAATATAATCCCACAACTGATAATATTCGAGAATATTCTTATGATATTCTATATTTTTGGTAGGAATATGGGCCTGATTATAGGTTATTATCAGAATATGTTAGTCAAAAAATGTTGAAGTGGGAATATGAGCCTAGTAAAAACATGAATTCTCTCCCAAATTATGTTGATGGACCTCCATAATGGTATAAGTGATCTGATCCCCATCCTATATAGCTTATGAAGGATGTTAGTGTAGTCGTTCATCATATGAAGTAGGAGGTATAAGTCTAGTTTTCCTGAGCTTCTAGAATATTCCAAATATCTTCAATGACATGAATATGTACTTGTCACTAGGTGTGAACTACTCTCACCTAATGTGTCCCAATTGGATTGGGGATTGGATCTTGATCATGTGCCTTTGGAGTATGTTTTTGGCTTTTTTTTTTAATAGGGATATGAGCCTATCCTGAGGCATGTGCCACTCCAACAAAGTGAGCCCTGATTTTATTAGGAACATGATCCCAATCCTATTCCTTTTTATTATATCACTACTCTTTTTGATAGGGATATGAGACTATCACAAGGCATGTTCTACTCTAACATGGTGAGCCCCAATGGAACGGGAATGTGAACCCTATCTAATGCCTTATAATTTACCCAAATAAGATGATAATATTTTTGGATGGGAGAAATAGTGTGCACTTACTCTGAATTAGCTACTTGTTTATGTTAATCAGAGTGTTGTGTTTCCCTTGTTGTTGGGATAGGAATGTGCACATATCCTTATATCTATAATAGTTATGTAATATGATGGAGGATTTATTCGGCTATTTTTGGAATTTATTGACACTTTATCAAATTATTTGTAGGAACTTAGGCCTACACATTTTCTACCTCCAATGTTTAATATAATATTTCTTCGATTGAAGTGGGGATATATGACCACTCATTTCCTCCTTGCGCCATCGAAATATGATTATAGGATTCATGCATGGGGGAATGGATATGTTCCTCCCCCATGCTTGTTATAGGGATATTCCCATAAAATTAATATGAGGGGGTGGGGATATGATCATGCCCACTAGATACCACTAAAATATGTTGGTAGGATTATTTAGTGGAAGTGGGGATATCAGCACACTCTTGTTATCTAGAGCTTTCCATTCATGATGTGACTTTATTTGTGCTCGTGTGTGAACATCAAAGGTGGAATTATGGTGGTTGGTTCCCCCAACAGGAAACTAAGGGGAACAAATGGGATGATGTTAGTGACGGTGGTAAAATGGATTCCTCCTCCATGGATCATGAACTGGAATGGATCCATAATTTACTTCTTTATACACTTTCATGAGATACTAAATTGGTAATTTCACACTTTAGAGATAATATTACAAAGCGATTGGAAGTGGTAATGAGTGCCACTAGTTTCATTGAAAATTTTGTTAGATGATGTGGACTCATCTGTTTCATAATTTGTAGATCCTTGAGTGTAGCTTCAAGGGATGGGATCATACCATGTCGACGGTATTCCCAAACCATTTAGTTTTCATCGGATGATAATGTTTTTTGGTGCTTGAGGTTGTTCTATGACTCATTGGGGTTGAAACCATAGCTAATTTTCCAAAACAGTCACTGGATGAAGACACGATCTTAGGTCAGGGTGTTGTTTGTCAGATCAATATATACAATGATGAAGATAAAAAGGAACAAGGTCACTGATCAGTGCATCATTGGCATCATGATATGTTCTCAATCATATATACACAATTAGCACAATTTCCCTTTCTTATTCCTATTTTTCCTAATTTTTGCATGGAATTTTGATGGTGTCAATGGACTATTTCAGGAGAACCTTGGTTACATAGGATTGAACATCAGGAATGCAATTGTCATTATCATAGGAGGTATAAAATAAAATTTCCCAATTCATGGTTAACCAATCATTTTTATTATTTTATATATTCACATTGGGTTCCCCATTTATGTTTCATTGAAATACGATGAATGGGGGGGAATAAAATTTTATTATGGAATACTGGGAAATATGTCCTTTTTAACACATTAAGGTGATAGCATAATTTAATTTCTTCCATGTTGGATTCACCATTTTTTGTTTCAAGGAAAGACAATGAAAAGTTTAAATTAAATGGTTTTATAAGAGATTTGTAATCTATCCCTTTTAACCCCTGAAGTGGGTGTCACAGTCGAATGAATTCATGTCAAGTTCATCATTTTCATCATTCAGAGAAACTACAAATGGTTCTCAAATCAATAACTAGATAGAGAACTTCCTTCCAATGGAAAGTGGTCAATTGGGGTTTCAGGCATAATGGAACTTAGGAACTCACATTGGTCGAGATGATGAGAGGTTAAGATCATCACACCCTTTTGGGGGGAATTGTTTCATACTCCAGGGATCTCTTATATATTTACGATATATTTTATGATCTCTTCATAATCCTGATAATGGAGTAGTTACCCTAAAAAATAATCATGTGTTGAATAATTCCAAATGTAAAGGGGGTCTATTAATAATTCCATATGTATGTATCCATGGTTCTTCATCCATTTCACATAATTTCTTATCAATGTGTAGTTGCTTATATTTTTAATCCATATAACTAGGCCCTCTGGATTTTGCATCCATCTTGGGATAAGATTGATATTTTGAGGTTGGGATTGAACCTTTATGAGGCGTCCTACATATAATATTCATAATAGGAATCAATACCCGTGTAGTTTGTTTCAACCATGTAGTTTAACATTATGTGGGAAGGAAATATATGAGGGAAATTGGGCACTGGGTATTGAGATCAATCATTAGGAAGGTATACTACATGACCTATTTATTGCAAGAATCAGAGTCATCATAGTTTGATCACACCCTCATGACTTACTCCAAGTTGGATGCACCTATATGGGGTAGTCATATCATTATGGTGATCAGGGCTTACACACTATTGTTTCCCAATCTAGAGGATAGTTTTCATGTGAATGATTTGATCTTTGAAAATACCTAATCCCACATGATCCATGCTCGGTGTGAGAAACAAGGGGTAACATGTAATATATCTCACTCCATATGGATGCAGGACTTATGTGATAGGTGGCCCTTATGGGGTGTTTGATATAGAGATCGTGCCTTAGGAAGGATCCCTACATATCATAGTTATGGAATGAATCACATTCATCATAGTTCAGTTGAATTCTCAATCTATTGATAGATGGGGAGTAATATAGAACCCATATGAGACTTTGCGTCCCATAGGTTGAAATTTTTGAAATATGGAGGAGATTACACTGAATTGGATATTTATATGAGCTTGGGCGTTTGGAATGTATCCTATCCATCTTTTTCATAGAAGGAATCATATTTCTCATAATTCAGCCAGGGGTATGAAAACATATTCCCATTAGAGAAGGTTATGATGTCCCGAGAAGTCTTCCTGATGTGTCTCTTATAACTTCTTTTCATATCCTAATTATTTTCCTAACAAGTATAAGAATGTATGTACATTTCCCAATTGCCTAGAATACATGTCTAAAGACAACTACATGGTCCAATTGTCTTGTTTGAAGGATGTCGCATAATATTAATGGAATGTATGGAAGAAATTTCATGATCAAGGCTGTCATTTATAGAGGGTGTCACATGAAATGGATGACATGTCTGGAGGAAATCCCATGATCTGGATGACTTTTTTGAAGGGAATATCATGATCTAGTTGACTTGTCCGAGTGTTATCTAATTATCTGGATTGTAATGACCTGACATTTTATAAATAAAATTCCCCTCTAGATTTAATTAAATTCATTATTATATGTTATGGTTATAGAAAAAACATGCACTTATTTTGGTTTTATTATATCCTATTAAATTTAAAAGACCATTAAGTATCATTAACATTAATAATATATTCATTGAATGTTATCAAATGATTAGTATAAGTATAGGGTTTTGATAAATCTGATTCACAAAGACAAAGAAAGTGATGAACTCAATCAGTAGTATCATACCCATTGAAACTCATTTATCGGAGGTTACATGGGATATAAAATCATAGGGATTTTCACTTGACTAATACTAATCTGATATCCGACAACTTAAGCATGAGTGAAATCATTTGTAGGATAAGTTCATGCTCACCGAGATCATGATGCAGACTATGTAAGTCGAACCACCCCATGAAAGCCTCATCGTCGCACACCTTAATCATAGGAAATTTTTTGGTCTCTTAAATTGATATGTATCAAGACCCTAATAATTTTAAAATGAATATTTTATATAATAATGAATCTATTTTAATTTTATTGTTGTTACCTTTAAAATGATTTTTATTTTGATACAATAAAACAAAAATTGTATATCTAATTAAAATTCAAGTTTAATTAAGATGTTTATTTTGATGAATTAAAATAATTTTTAAATAAATAATATTTTAATAATATATTATTATTAAATAATTTTTATTAAATATAAATAATAGTATACATTTTAAGAAGTCAAATGTATTTTTTATAAGTGTTCAAAAACTATTACTATAAAAAAACCATCATTTCTCAATAAATGTTGATTATATTTTAAGAGTAAAAATTAATAAATGATAAAATTATTTTGATAAAATGAATATTATTTTTTTAATAATCACCTCAAAATAATAATTTGGTTAATTTTTCATAATTTTTCAAGATAGATGAATTTTCGGGTAAAAATTTAATATGGTATAAGTACAAAGTGTGTATTATGACATCATAATGACCCAAAAATGATTTAATATATACTATAAAGTGTATTAAAGACGAAATATATCCTTTCCCTTTAAAATAATGTGATTTTAATTTTATTCGATTAATTTTTTAAGGCTTTTATGAATTCTCCAAAACCTATAATATATTTTTAGGTTTTAAAATCATTTATTTAAGGACATGACTCAGTTCCACATTAGTATGGATCTTATTTTAATAAGTTCATTCAATGGACATATAAAGTAATGAAAAAAAACCCCCCTTTGGTAGAAACCATGCACAAAAACCATGGTATGGTTTGTATTTTTGGTTATTTTATTATATAGAGTCCAAAACCTACGATTGAGAAATAATAAATAATTCTCCACTTTTTTCTATATAAACCCACCAAATATCTCATTTCTCTTGACTCAAAAACCTATGATCACATCTTTAATCTTCCATACCCTCTCTATAGTCCTCTTAAGGTTCCCCAAATCTCTCAAGAAGATCCTCCCCAACATTTAGAATCACCCTCTCAAGGTAAGGGATCCTCTCCTTCTCCCCTTTATTTAAGTTTCTTCATTATCTTATGTATTTTATCTACAATTCCTAATGATGGAATATGTGTTAGGAATAATTTGTTTTTTTATTTCATTTCAATATATCATTATGTTGGTTATTTTGAAGAATGAAATTATATTGAGAAGATGGGGAATGAAAATCTCGATTGAAGAAAGCTTTCAATTGAATTCAGACCATCTGGATGAGTCAATACAATCAATCATATTGAGATGTTTATATTAGGTCAGAAGCTGCTAAAAATAATATTCAACATCATAATAATGAATAAGTTAGTTGGTGATCAGTTTTTCAATCAAATAGTAAAAGGAACTCTATCTTTTCAAAAGAAGGTGATTGGACTCAAAATTTGTATTCATAAATTCCAACATAAAATACTTGGAAAGGTCCATCATATTCATAAGATATTGGCTAGAAATATAGGTTCCTCATGTTCACTTTGGAACTAGTTTGGAAGAAGTGGTTATAATAGATAATAATAATAGTCTTCATTGTAACTCCCCGACACCATAAGCCCATAGTCTGTGCATTATTACGTATCATTGTCTTGATCACAAAAGATCAAGTCTCAAAAGACTAATTTGTTTAGTAGCCTTGGAAACACTAGATATGTTCATAAGTCTTACATTACATCATAAAGTGAAAAAAAAACTACAACAATGTCTTTTCTTCATATCCCCTCATACTATCCCTATAGGTCATTCATAAAATACTTCTTCACATCCTGGGAAAAATAAAACATTGAAAGGGGTGAGCTCAGATTCTCAGTAAGGATAACAATATAGTGGAAACTTTCATAAATAAACATGAACATTTAAGGCAATGTATAACTATAACAAAACCCTTTTAAACTTGAAATTCAGCATAATATGGAAAAGATAAAATGAAATAATTTCATTTACTTATTCACATGGATATTCTACTAGTTGAATAATCAAATGTAATATCAATAACCATTTTCATAATAATGAAATGCATAATGCCAGACTATCATAACCACATAGTCAAGGCCTTATGCCAAGACTATAAATAAGATTTTGTCAAGGCCTTGTTCCAAGACACTATTTTGTCTCATGAGACCTAACGATTCATCGAGGAGCTATAGGAGGCTCCACCCATCACTTACTAAGTCCAATGAACTCCCCATATGAATAGTTTTAAACATAACATAAACATTCGTATTAAAACTAGCATACTAAATGTCAATAATTTCTCCATAAACCATGAATGGTATAAAACTAGCACATATATAGTCAAACATAACTCATTCAATAAAATATGGAAGATTTTATTGTAACAGATTAACCTCGATCGATATTAATGAAGCATATTGACACAGATGAAAATAATCATCAAAACTATTTGAGAGAAATACCCCCCTTTTTCTTGAAAACATTTTAAAGTCACACTACTTGCCAAGAATCCATTTTAAAAATAGATTTTTGAATTAAAGTTTCCCATACCACTTTGAAACTTTTAAAAGGAATTTTAATTTCAAAACATTAATGTCCATATGAATAAATCCTTAAAATCATTTTTAAAACATGGACATTGATGAGAACGATTTTGAATAATAAATCTTTAAAACATTTTAAAATGATATTTTAGTTAGAGTTCTTAACCAAATGAGAGACACATGAATACAAATAATTGAGTTAATAAAAACTTTTTAATATCATGAGAATAAATGGATTCATGATATACTATGTCGAAGTACATTATATACACCATATAAAAGTGATTTGGTGTATAACAACAAAGGACTCTCAGTGGAATGTAAATTGAGATGAAATATATCATAAAGACCGTATACTTAGGTTAAGGATAAATCAACAACATAATTATATGTGAAAAATATAAATACACTCAATATTATTGGATATTCATTATAAAACAATCAAAGTAAATTCACACGTATTCTTGTAAAAACAACACTAATGAATTATATGTTTAACTCAATAAATGGAGATTGAGTTAAAATTACTCTTATCAAGTTCATATCAATGAATTTAGAATTTATAAATGGAGTGATTATGTGTATAAAAAGTATATCCATAGAAAGGGGATTGGAAATTATGACATAATCAAATAAATAGTTATTCCACACATAATCTTGGAGTAAAATAATCAATGAAGTATGCGTAAAGCCGAATGAGTGGAAATTGAAATTTAAAATTTTCTTACTGATTTGGTAACTTACGAAACATACACCTATGAAATAAGGATCATACAATTATGATGTAAATATATATAAATTAAAGTATATTACACAATGAATACAATCATGTGCAGTACACACACTACATGAAATAAATAAGTGGTGAACAATGGAAATCTCACGGAATTCAAAGTGAGATAAGAAACCCCTTACTTTGTACTTTTTCCTTGGTCGAGGGTAGGTTAACCTCCTGTATAATGGTGAAATATTTTTTATTAAATTATAAAATAATCATATACTTTAATATGATATCATATATGATCTTTTAACATTGATTTGTTAATAATATCTTAGTATTATCATCATTTCGGGTGTTAATGGATTCGTTTACCTTTATATTATTTGTTTTGTGAGCCATAATATTTATGGATGGGATGTATATTATTCATATACAGAATTATATTAAGTAATTTAACATTATTTTTAACCATAAAATGAAAATTATTCTTGAATGGATATGATGGGGAATTAATCTCATCACGTTCGTGGAGACGGCAGTCCGTACGTACGCACGAGCGACAATATCATTATTTTGGTATTAAAATAATATATAATTGTATGTTAAATCATATATACAGATTCATTATAATTTTATATTTATTACTTCAATTACATATCAATATCATACCCATCCAAATAATAATGTTTTGAATAACAATTACACCACGATGTGGAGATGGTAAGTCGTACGTGTGCACGTATGGTGACATGTCATTCAAATGATGGATAGGATACTGAATATGGTTGTACCATATTATAATAACATAAAATTATATATAAGATACTAGAGTTATTATTTTATAATGGAAATAACAAAGAAATAAGAAGTGGAATAAGAAAGGAACTTGAAAGAGGGTGGTGAAAACATTACCTCTTCTTTGGGTTCTTCCTTTTGATTTCATCAAAAGAGATTCTTAAGTTGGATTTATGACCAAAGTAGGGCCTCTAGTTTTAAGCGAAACAAGATGAGAGGATATTTGGGAAGGGTTTGTCCATGAAAAATGTCTTTGAAGGTCCGAATTAGAGAGAAGGGGAGTGCCCTTTTATAAGAGGGGTGAGGGGCACCTTAGGAAAAGATAGAAATATTATTTTATAATAAATTCATATTCGGTTTCTAATGGCTCAAAACTGATTTATTTGAATGATAAGGTTATTATGGGTCTAAAACAACTCAACCAATAGGTTTTAGACAGGTTTGGGTCACTTTATTAACCTTATCCTTTAGTTTTAACTCTTAGTTAATTAGTTTGACATTTACCATGTCTCTTTGTATTTTTATATTATATGGTTAATAACATACTATAAACTTCCAAGAGACCCCCTAGTGGTCCATTAATAATACACCTACAATTATATAAGTCTCATGGACGAACCTTAGATTTTTAAAATTTTAATATCAATTAATAATATAATATTTTTTTTTAAAACTCTTCTATGTCAATTTTGACACTATTTGGTATTTTATTTTTTCTAAATTTATAACAACATTATTACTTAAAACCTAATTCATTTAATCAACCCTAACATTTATATTAACCTATACAAATCGTGGAATTCATTAAAAGTCTCAAATTATATTTATTTGGGTATTTATAATATCAATTATTTTAATATTTCACTAACAAGGTAATTACTGCATCATCATTGTGTCATAAATAAATTATATTATTTAATTTCTAAAAATTATAAATAAAATACCATTATATATTAAATATCTTTATCTTTCTAATTAATATTTATAATCAAATTTATCTCATGTATAAACCTATATTAAAAATGTTTTATTTATTAAACTTTGATTTTAGATCTTTTAACTCTTCTTTGAATTAAATAATAATAAATGTCCTAATCTAATGCATGTGGACCAAAAAAGTTCATATTTTATTCCTAAGGTTTTTTTGGTCGAATTATACTTATAAAATAGAATTAGTACATGTTTTAGGGTAATAATAATATCATTTTTACCCTTAATTACCCAATTTAATTTTAACCGTGGTAAATAAAAGTAAAAAGTTACTATTCACCAAAAATTATTTTTATCTTATTGAACCACATTTTACTCCTTGATATTAACCATGTCTCTTTTATTTTCAAAATTCCACTCACAGAAGCAGTAAAATTAAGTTTTATGTCAATTTTCAAATTCTCCTAGGAGATGGGTAAAAGACGGTGAAAAGTTCTAAGAAATTTTTATATATCTAAAATTATTATAAACTGACTCCAATGAATTAAATTGAAAATATATAGGTATTATGTATCTATTTTGACTTAAAATAAATTTAAATAAAATAAATAATTATAAAAATTTGTTTTTAACTAATAACTTAGTGCTTTTCACTATTCATCAAAAATTAAATGTTTTTAGAAAAATACTAAAAATTCACGCTAAGCTAATTTTGATATTCCGAATCCAAAAATAAAGTTTATTCTGAAAGATAAAATTTATATAATTTCAAAAAGTGTGTATTACTATTCATAACTTCTAGTTTGATAGGTTGTGGTGTGTGTTAGAACTCAAAGTTATGTACAACACACACTATTGTATTATTCAAAGAGAAGCTTACCATGGAAGCTTGGGGTGTTACATTCTACCCTCCTTAAAATAATTTTGTCCTATAAATTTCTAGAATACTACCGCATGAAAGGACTCGGGTGGTTCTTCATCATAAGTTCCTCGGGTTCTCATGTTGCCTCTTCCATCTTATGGTTTCTCCGTAGAACTTTTACTAGACGAGTTTTCTGGTTTCTCAACACTTGTTCTCTGGTATCAAGAATACTGATAGGATCTTCGCAATAAGACAGATCAGGATCCAATTCTAATTTCTCATAGGTGAGTACATGTGTTGGGTCAGACATGTATTTTCTCAACAGTGATACGTGGAACACATCGTGATCTTTGGAGAGACTTGGTGGCATTTCCAAACGGTAAGCTACAACCCCAATTCATTCTATAATTTTGAAAGGCCCTATGTACCTGGGACTCAATTTACCTTTCTTTCCAAAACGTATAATTCCCTTCTATGGAGATACCTTCATGAAAACATGATCTCTTACCTGAAATTTCAAATCCTTCATTCGGTTGTCAGCATAGCACTTATTCCTACTTTGAGCTGCTTTGATGTGGCTTTGGATTACCTTCACCTTTTCCATCGTTTCCTCCACCAGTTCTGGGCCTACGTGTTTTATTTCACTAACATAATCCTAAAAGGTTGGTGTGCGACATCTCTTTCCATATAACGCTTCATATGGTGCCATCTGAATACTTTAATGGAAGCTATTTTAATAGGAAAATTCTACCAGAGGTAGATACTGATCCCAAATACCCTGAAAAGTCAAGTGAACAAGATATCAACATGTCTTCTAAGGTTTGAATAGTCCGTTCTGATTTTCCATCAGTTTGGGGGTGGTAGGAAGTGCTCAAACGAAGTTCAGTATCCATGGATTTCTGAAGACTTTTCCAGAATCTTGAAGTAAAACGGGGATCACGACCAGAAATAATTGATAGGGGTACTCCATGAAATCTCACAACTTCATTAATATATAGTATTTTTAGACGTTCAAGTGGTAAATCTTCCCTTATATCAATAAAATGTGCTGACTTGGTAAGATGATCAACAATGACCCATATTGCATCGTTCCTTCTAAGAGTCTTTGGTAGTCTCATGACAAAGTCCATCATAATATTATCCCATTTCCACTCAGTTATGGGAAGAGGTTTCAATACTCCTCCAGGCTATTTCCTGTTAGCTTTCACTTGTTGAAAAACCATACATCTTGACACAAAATCAGCAATCTCCCTCTTCATTTTGTCCCACCAAATTTTTTCCTTAAAATACCTATACATTTTGGTGCTCCCAGGGTGTATAGAGAAATTGGAACTATGAGCATCATCCAACAACTCTCTTTTTAGATCAGGTATATTGGGAACACAAAATATCTTCCCAAATTTAAAAATTCCATCTTCATACACAAAGTCACTCAATTTTCCATCATTCACAGCTTTAATATTCTTTTGATACTCTTCATCTTCAGTCTGAGAACTATTAATCTTTTCTAGTAAAGATGTTTTGGAAACCATTTGAAAAATCATTGGTGTTTCATCTTCCATGGTTATTCCCATATCTATCTTCACTAGATCCATGAAAATAAGATCCCTTTAAATTCTCATCTTGTTCAAAACTCCATGATCTTTTCTGCTCAAAGCATCTTCCACCTTATTTGCATTCCTCGGGTGGTAGTGTATCGTGCAATCACAATCCTTGAGTAGTTCAATCCATCACCTTTTCCTCATGTTGAGTTCTTTCTGTGAGAAAATATACTTGAAACTCTTGTGATCAGTTAAATCTCACACTTTTCACCATAGAGATAGTGTCTCCAAATCTTCAAATCAAAGATTACAGTTACTAACTCAAGAACATGAGTATGATAGTTTTGCTCATGAATTTTCAGCTGTCGTGATGCATAGGCAATAACCCTATCATTCTACATAAGAAAACAACCAAGTCATTTCTTTGAAGCATCACTATAAATAACAAACCCATCATTCCCCGATGGTAGAGTCAATATAGGAACATTGACTAGTATTTTATTTAGTTCTTCAAAACATTCTTCACACTCCTTTGTCCAAACAAATTTAACCCCTTTACGTGTGAGCTTGGTTAATGGGTTAGCCAACCGGGAAACATTCTGGATGAAACGTCGATAATAACCTGCTAAACCAATAAAACTACGTACCTCAGTTATACTCATCAGTGCTGGACATTCTTGGATTTCTATTGTCTTAGAAGGATCAACAGAGATTCCATCCTTAGAGACAATATGGCCAAGAAAAGAAATCTCCGGAATCCAGAATTCACACTTGCTAAACTTCCTATATAATTCATGTCTTCTAAGAGTCTTCAGGATAATGTGCAAGTTATTTTCATGATCTTCATATCTTTTGGAGTATACCAAGATATAATCAATAAATACCACTACAAAGTCATCAAGATATTCCTTGAAAACTATGTACATTAGATCCATGAAAACAGAGGGTGCATTAGTTATCCCAAAAGCCATTACTGTAAACTCATAATGCCTATACCTGGTTCAAAATGCTATCTTTGGAATTTCTTCCTTCTTCACACCCAACTGATGGTATCCAGATCGAAGGTCAATTTTTGAAAAGTATCGAGTTCCATGCAGTTGTTCAAATAAATCATCAATGCGAGGTAGGGGATACTTGTTCTTTATTGTTATAGCACTGATTTCCATGTAGTCGATACATAACCTCATAGATCCATATTTCTTCTTAAAAAAAAGGACAGGGGCTCCCCATGGAGAAACACTAGGGATAATAAATCCCTTATTACTCAATTCCTCCAAATTTTTCTTTAATTACACTAATTCTAAAGTGTCCATTCTATAAGGGCTCTTTGATATAGGCCTTGAACCAGGAATTAAATCAATGGAAAACTCAATTTCTCATTCTAGAGGATGTATAGGTAAATCTTCTGGAAACACATCAAAATATTCTTTCACAATAGGTAAATCCTCTATTTGAAAATTCCTTTCCTCACATACAGTTATTTCATTCTTTTCCTCCCCAATAATTGAATTTAGTTGAGCTACTGGGGGTGGTTCTAGATAAGAATTAGCTGGTGATGATTCTGCTCTAAAGATAAGGTGTTCTTTATCATCATCATCAAAAATCGTAACCTCCTTCTTCTTAGAATAAATCTTTGCATCATGGTCTGAAAGCCAATCCATACCGAGGATTATATCAAATTCAGTCATGGGTATGATGATGAAATCAGCAGATAAAAAACATTTATGTGCTCTAATGGGGACTAATTCACAAAACTTTGTTGCAATGATACTTCCCTTAGGATTTTTGACTAACAACTCCCTTGTTAAATCAAATTGGAAATATATAATTTTCATAGAAAACTGGGAAGATATGAAACAATGCGATGATCCAGAATCAAATAAAGCATTTTCTAAACTTGAGGAAACCATTAAATTACCTGCCACCATGTCTTTCAGAGCTTCTACCTCAGCAGTAGTGATCTCAGAAGCTTGGCCTTGATCCCTTGGCCTTTTTTGAGTTAATTTTCCCTGATTCTCAGGAAATTCATTTTCATAATGTCCCATATCCCTATAATTGTAGCATTGAACATCTGTAGCTTCTTTCTTCCCCTTACAATCACGAGTTTGGTGGCCTTTTTCACCACACTTGTAACAGACTCCCATTCCCTTCAAGCAAGTACTCGGGTGTTTCTTACCACATTTACTATAGTATGGGTATTCAACTTTTCCCTAATTTCCCTTATTTTCATTTCCAGAGTGATCAACATGTCTCTTCTTCTCTTTCTTTTCTTTAAAGTCATAAGACATAGATAATTATTTTTCTATCTTGATATCACTTGAGACAATATCTTCATGCGACGAGAAGGGTTGTGAGACTAATGCTCAATAGAGAAATGGTTTTAACCCATAAAATAAAAAATCAATCTTAATTCTTGGGTTATGTATATAATCTGTAGCATACCTCGCTAACCTTGTAAAGTTATCCTCATACTTTGCAACATTCTCATCCTCCTTTTTCATCAGACTCAAAAATTGTCTTTCCATATCCGCTCGATAGTCATGAGGAATGTATTTTTCTAAGAAAATATCTTTAAACTCCCTCTATTACATACTTGATACTTCTTCATCTTCCTTTTTATTTTGAATCAATGACCACCATTGATCAGCATCTCCAGTGAGGTGATAAACAGCCATGATAACTTTTTCCCTTTCACTACTTCCCAAAGCCTGAAATATTTTCTCTAGGAAATTTATCCATTGCTCAGCTACTAGTGTATTTGTACTCCCATTGAATGTTGGTGGTTGTTGCCTCATGAAGCGATCTAACATTGATCCTCCATACTGTGGATTAGGGTGCTCCATACGGGTAAGGTTATTATTCATTACCTGAGTGAGTTGTCCCTGTATGGTGATTAGCTAATCAGCACCAGTTACATCAGCAGCTCCACTATAATTATATTGACCAGGAGGGAAATCCCTACATAAAGTGAATTCATTGACATGGATTCTATTTCTTCCACTTGGTGCCATTTCTAAATAATGGCATATACTAGATTAGTTTATGAATCGCAATACATAAATCCAAACTTGTAAAACACTTAACATAAATTGAACAGTTTATGGATATAATCCATAATCATAAAAATGTTTTCTTTGATGGATTATATTCTCATAAACCCTTCAAAATGGTTTTTAAATAAAATGAGAATTATCCTAAGCATATCCCCCAGGAGTGTCGTAACCAAGAGTGCAGCAAGGCCCGTTTTCATGAACTAGTTCCCGTTTGAGTCTAGCTCAAAGCGGTGTTTCCAGGTTTTACCCCTAGGTATATCTGTGCCAGATCCACCTCTACCTGCTCATATCCAGACATGGTTGTATTTCTTGGAAAACTCACAAATTATATACAATACCAAAATTCTAGGAAGTTATTCTATACTAATCCTCAAAGTCTCTCTTATGGCTATGTGCTATAATCAGAGTTTATCTAAATCTAGTTTCCAAGGTTTGTACTAAACTTCCTCTGATACCAACTATAACGCCCCGACCCTAGAAGCCCAGAGTCGGTGCATTATTATGTATCATTGTAATGATCACAAAATATCCAGTCTTGAAAGACCGATTAGTTTATTAGCCTTATAAACACTAGATATATCCATAAGTCTTATATTACATCATAAAGTGAAAAAAACTACAAGAACGTCTTGTCTTCATATCCCCTCATACTATCCCTACAGGTCATTCATAAAATACTTCTTCAAATCCTGGGAAAGATAAAGTATTGAAAGGAGGGAGCTCCGATGCTCAGTAAGGATAACAATATAGCTGAAACTTTCATAAATAAACATGAACATTTAAGGCAATGTATAACAAAAAAAGCCTTTTAAACTTGAATTTCAGCATAATATGGAAAAGATAAAATGAAATAATGTCATTTACTTATTCACATGGATATTCTACTAGTTGAATAATCACATACAATATCAATAACCACTTTCATAATAATGGAATGCATAATGTCAGACTATCATAACCATATAGTCAAGGCCTTGTACCAAGACTACAAAAAATATTTTTTCAAGGCCTTGTACCAGGACACTATTTTGTCTCATGAGACCTAACGATGCTTCGAGGAGCTATAGAGGGCTCCACCCATCACTTACTATGTCCAATGCATTCCCTATATAAATAGGGTTAACATAACATAAACATTCATATTAAAACTAGCATACGAAATGCCAATACTTTCTCCATAAACCATGAATGATATAAAAATTGCACATCCACATTCAAACATAACTCATTAAATAAAATATGGAAGATTTTATTGTAACAGATTAACCTCAATCGAGAATAATGAAGGATATTGACACGGATGAAAATAATCATCAAAATTATTTGAGAGAAATACCCCCCATTTTCTTGAAGACATTTAAAAGTCACCCTACTTGTCAAGAAGCCATTTTAAAAATAGATTTTTGAATCAAAGTTTCCCATACCACATTGAAACTTTTAAAAGGAATTTTAATTTTAAAACTTTAATGTCTATATGAATAAATACCTAAAACCATTTTTAAAACATGGACATTCATGAGAAAGATTTAGAATAATAAATCTTTAAAACATTTTAAAATGATATTTTAGTTTGAGTTCCTAACCAAATGAGACACACTTGAATACAAATAATTGAGGTAATAAAAACTTTTTAATATCATGAGAATATATGGATTCATGATATACTATGTCAAAGTACATTATATACACCATATAAAATTGATTTGGTGTATAACAACAAAGGAGTCTCAATGGAATGTAAATTGAGATGAAATCTCTCATAAAGACTATATCTTTAGGTCAAGGATAAATCAACGACCTAATTATGTGTGAAAAAGATAAATACACTCAATATTATTGGATATTCAGTGTAAAACAATCAAAGGAAATTAACACAAATTCTTGTAAAAACAACACCAATGAATTAGATGTTAAAATCAATAAATGGAGATTGAGTTAAAATTACTCTTATCAAATTTATATCAACGAATTGGGAATTTATCAATGGATTTATTATGTGTATAAAAAGTATATCCATAGAAAGGGGAGTGGAAATTATGACATAATCAAATAAATAGTGATTCCACACATAATCTTGGAGTAAAATAATCAATTAAGTATGCGTAAATCCGAATGAGTGGAAATTGAAATTTCAAATTTCCTTATTGATTTGGTAACTTACAAAACATACACCCATGAAATAAGGATAATACAATGATTATGTAAATATCTATAAATTAAAGTATATTACACAATTAATACAATCATGGGCAGTACACACACCACATGCAATAAATAAGTGGTGAACAATGGAAATCTCACGGAATTAAAAGTGAGATAAGAAACCCCTTACTTTATACATTTTCCTTGGTCAATGGTAGGTTAACCTCATGTATAATGGTTAAATAATTGTTATTGAATTATAAAAGACTCATATACATTAATATAATATCATATATGATCTTTTAACATTGATTTGTTAATAATATCTTAGTATTATCGTCGTTTTGGGTGTTAATGGATTCATTTTCCTTTATATTCTTTGTTTTTTGAGCCATATTTGTTATGGATGGGATGTATCTTATTCATATCCAGAATAATATTAAGTCTTTAAACATTATTTTTGACCAGAAAATTAAAATTATTCTTGAATGGATATTATGGGGAATGAATCTCATCGCGTTCCTAGAGACGGTAGTCCGTACGTACACACGAGCGACAATATCATTCTTTTGATATTAAAGTAATATAGAATTGGATGGTATATCATATATAAAGAATCATTATAATGTTATATTTATTACTTACTTCAATTACAAAACAATATCATACCCATCCAAATAATAATGTTTTGAATAACAATTACACCACGACGTGGAGACGGTAAGCCGTACGTACGCACGTATGGTGAAATGTCATTCAAAGGATGGATATAATATTGAATATGGTTGTACCATATTTTTAATAACATCACAGTATATATAAGATACTGGAGTTAATATTTTATAATTTAAATAAAAAATAAAGAATAAGTGGACGAAGAAAGGAACTTGAAAGAGGGTGGTGAAAACATTACCTCTTCTTCGGGTTCTTCCTTTTGATTTGATCAAAAGGGCTCTTTAAGTTGGCTTTCTGACCAAACTAGGGCCTCTAGGATGAATTGAGGGAATTTTAGAGGATATTTGGGTAGGGGTTGGCCAAGCCAAATGTCTTTTAAGGTGTGAATTAGAGAGAAGGGGGAGTTCCCTTTTATAAGAGGGGTGAGGGGCACCTTAGGAAAAGATAGAAATATTATTTTATAATAAATTCATATTCGGTTTATAAAAGCTCCAAACTGATTTATTTAAAGTTGAATGTGGTTATGGGTCAAAAAAATATCAACTAATACGTTTTAGACAGGTTTGGGTCACTTCATTAACCTTATCTTTTAGTTTTAACTCTTAGTTAATTATTTTGACATTTACCATGTGTCTTTGTATTTTTATATTATATGGTTAATAACTTACTATAAACTTCCAAGAGACCCCGAAGTGGTCCATTAATAATACAAATATCATTATATAAGTCTCTTGGCCGAACCTTAGATTTTTAGGAATTGAATATCAATTAATAATATAATATATTTTTTAAAAACTCTTTTATGTCAATTTTGACACTATTTGGTATTTTGTGTTTACTAATTTTTTAACAGCATTATTACTTAGAACATAATTCATTTAATCAACCCTAACATTTAATATTAAGCTATATAAATCGTTTAATTCATTAAAAATCTTAAATTATATTTATTTGGGTATTTATAATATCAATTATTTTAATATTTCACTAATTAGGTAATTACTGCATCATCATTGTGTCATAAATAAATTATCTTATTTATTGTCTAAAAATTATAAATAAACAACCATTATATAGGAAATATTTTTATATTTCTAATTAATATTCATAATCTAATTTATCTAATGTATAACCCTTTATTAATGATGTTTTAGTTATTAAACTTTGATTTTAACTCTTTTAACTCTTCTTTGAATTAAATAATAATAAATGTACAAATCTAATCCAAGTGGACCAAACAGGTTCATATTTTATTCCTAAGGTTGTTTTTGTTAGAATTATACTTATCCAATAGAATTAGGACATGTTTTCGGGTAATAATAATATCATTTTTACCCTTAATTACCCTATTTACTTTTAATCGTGGGAAATAAAAGTAAAAAGTTACTATTCACAAAAAAAATTATCTTATTGAACCACATTTTACTCCTTGATATTAATAGTGTGTCTTGTATTTTCAAAATTCCACTCACATAAGAAGTAAAATCATGTTTTATGTGAATTTGCAAATTCTCCTAGGAGATGGGTAAAAGATGGTGAAAAGTTCTAAGAAATTTTTATATATCTAAAATTATTATAAACTGAATCCAATGAATTACATTGAACTTATATAGGTATTATGTATCTATTTTGAACTAAAATAAATTTAAATAAAATAAATAATTATTAAAAGTCCGTTTTAACTAATAACTCGGTGTTTTCCACTATTCATCAAAAATTGAAAGTTCTCGGAAAAATACCAAAAATTTACCCTAAGCTAATTTCGATATTCCGAATCCAAAAATAAAGTCCATTTTGAAAGATAAAATTTATAAAATTTCAAAATTTGGGTATTACTATTCATAACGGCTATTTTTATTGGTTGTGGTGTGTGTTAGAACTCGAAGTTGCGTACAACACACGCTACTGTATTATTCAAAGAGAAGCATACCGTGGAAGCATGTGGTGTTACATTCATGACTACATTTTTAAACATGGTGATTATTTTCTGATATAATATTTCTCATAAATCACAAATTAATTGGAATACTTCTGATTCAATCTTGATGAAAGAAAAGGGGTGAAATAGATGTTATTAATCATATTCAGATTGATCGGATCTAAATAGAATTATAGTTGAAGATCGTATTCAGCCTAATCGTTATTATGTTGATTATAATCATTTCTATCATATTCAGGGAAATTTAATTCTGGAAAATCGTATTTAGGATGACTTGGAATGAAAGATGGTTATTGGAGTTCTGGTATGTTGAAATACGTTCCATTATAAGATTAATGATGTTGAAGCTATTCCAAAATATATTCAAAGCTCTGAAGGAAGTCGTGAAACAAGAAAAGGTTTTTGAATGAAGGAAGTTGCCGAAGTCAAAACTGGTGAGACTAGGCCATAGAATTCAGTATTTCATCATAATCACTAGAGGTATATTTGTTTGTTTGGGAGAAATATAAGGGATCATAATCAGAAGGGAAAGATGAACTCTAATCTATTTTAAAAAAAATTGTTTTTCTATTGGGATAAAGAGATATTATATCATAATTGATGCTGATTCTTTATTCTGAGAGAAGAATAAGTTTATGTGATTGAATCACTTCATTCAAGTGGGATAAGAGAATAGATGAATAATAATCTATTTGTTTACATTTTTCATCATTGTAATTAGAAAAATCAAAATTATAATTATAATTTGTCTTGAGAAGAGATGAAGGATATAAGGGGATGTGTTTTCAAGGGGGAACTTTAATTTCGAAGAAGATTTTTTGATTCATCAATTAGAATAGGGAATCGTAATGAAGAATTGGAATGGAGTTTGAGAAAAATATGAAAGCTATAAATTTATTAATACATTTACATTAAATTAGTATAGATTATCATATTGAAGAAATCAGATTGAGTTAATCAGAATGCGAAATTGGAATTGGACTATTGACTGAAAATAAAGTCTAAACAAAAACCAAATTTGTGAAGAATATTTGAGAAGAATTGAGAAGTGTTGGAGAAGCTATAAATGCATCAAAATTTTAAGGAATCAAACAAATTCCGGTAATTTGGTTGAGTTGGAAACCATTTTAGATTCTTGCCAATACAACTCTTGGGTCACCTATAAAATTTAAAAAGTACAAAGTTCTTTTTGATATTCTGATGATGAAGTACTGTTCACAAGAGAATATAGAGAAGATCCGAAGTTTAAAGGAGAGAAATAATTTTATGTATTGTGTTGTGTTGGAGAAGTTTTTATGGAGAGAAGTTAAAGTAGAAGAGACAAGATCACAACTTATTCAACTCATCATTGTATTTAGTGATCATCATATTCTACTGTTTATCTTATTATACTTGTCATCATATTCAGATGGTCATCGTATTGGGCTAGACAGTCAGATCAATAATTTTCTATTTGGATTTTCAGATTGAGGAAGAAGGTATTCTAAATTTTCTCAATTGTATTATGATAGAGATATATTATTTTATTGGGAAATCATATTTGAAAAATCAAACTGGGAAGATCATACTTTTCAATCAGACTGAGTTTTATTATGAAGTCCTTGAAGTTTTTACTTGCTTATGGGTAAGAAATTAAAGAATTTTTTCAAAAGGAATAATTTTTTTAAAAATTGGAAAGGAATCACAGGTAACATGTGTTGTTACACAAACATTGTTTTACACCAATTGGGCTAGAGGGTGCACATTCACAATTAGATTGTTTACATAGTCTTTGACGAGTGTGAGGGAATATCCTACTCATTGTATTCCACATGAAGGATTTTTTTTCTAGTGGATCGTGTGGTATTGTATTATTTCCAAACCATACCAAGGATGTAGAAATTATTATTTAATAGTGAACCCTGTAAATTCTTGTGTTCCCATGGATGTGTGTTTGAATTGTTTTCAATAAGGAATGAAATATTTAATAAGAGGTGAATTTTGATTCATTTGGATGGAAACATAATAGAAAAATTATCATTAATTCACCCCTCCCCCTCTAAATGATACAATTATTATGATTTTTCACTTACAACTAGTATCAGAGCATGGTTCCCTTTGTATATTATTTTTCAAAGTTTTTGAAGAAAAAATGTGATGGAATATCTGAATTGTGTGAAAAATAAAGATTCTCCAATCTTAAATGATAGGAATTATCATATCTATAAAGAAATAATTCTTCCATATGTTATATATCTTGGGTATGATTTTTCAAGAGCTATTGCAAATGGTTTCCCTCATCATATTGAAAATGATCCTCTCAAAAATGCTAATAAGTAAAACCTTGAGAATAATGGAAGATCTTATAATTATTTTCTCCAATCACTCTCTAAAAGTGAGTTTCTATGATTAAAATGAGATTCCACTACCCAAGGTATCTGGGATAAGTTGAATTACATTTCTGAAGGCAATACAAAAGTGAAAAAGGAAAAGTAACAAATATAGATATTAAAGAATAAATATATAAAGATGGGTGAGTATGAATTCATTTGTGACTTCTTTACTATAGTAAATGACATTTTTAGCACTATCAGATGCCTTGGTGAAAATTTAGAAGATTCAACTATTATTGAAAAGATATTAAGAATTATTCCCGAAAATATTGATGCCAAAGTTTCTTCCTTCGAAGATAGAGATCCTGATACATTATCTCTAAAGGATTTTCTTAGTACTCTGGTCACAAATGATATGATAAGGGAAAAATTTATGAAGGGAAAAATAAAATCTGATAGAGAAATGAATTTAAAAGATACCAAGAATGAAAAGTCAAAGAATATTTTTGAAGAAGAAGAAGTTATAGATTCTGATTCCGAAAATGAGGTATGTAAAAATTTTAAGGAAATTTTATCCTTGTTTTTTAAGAATGTGAAAAGAGGTAGAGGAAGGTATAAAGGGAAATTTACCTTAAATTTTTTTGTATGTGGAGCTATTATTAATTTTTTTCCAATTTTCCTTAAAGAGGATATGAAGAAGAAAGTGTTGAAAATAAAGTGATGAAGATGAAATAAGGACAAGAAAATCTGGGAGGAAAAAGGGTGATAAAGAAAAATTATATTCCAAGAGGGAAGATAAGAAGTTCTCCAAATTCAAAAGGATAATATTTTCATCAAAGTATAATGATAGCGAGGAGGTTACAAATGATGTTTAAGAGAACATGTTAATTGTAATCTTTAATAAAGAATTCTTTTCCCGGAAGAAATGTAGTTTTTCTAAAGAAGAATAAATTAAAGATGAATCTGATAATTTGGTTGAGTATGTTGGTGAGAATAATTTATTACAATAGGGAATGGTGAAGAATTTTAAAGCAACATTTTCAAAGTAGAAGAAACTCAAATTGAAACACATTTAAAATAATAGTTGAAAGAAGGTTTGAGAAATACTAGAATCCTTAAAAACAAAATGAGAAGTCAGAATAATAATGTTATATAAAAATTTGAGAAATATTTTCAGAAGAGAATAAAAATATATTGGAAGAAATTAGTGATTTGAAAAAAAACTCTTAAAGACGAAAAGTATCATAATGAGCATCTAAAGTTAAACATGATGGCTAAAGAAGAATATTTGGAAATTTTCCAATAAAGTATTTTTAAATTTGAAAAAAAATGTTCAAGTTTCAAAAATACTATCTCTGAATTTTTTGAACGTTTTTGGAAAAGGTAAACCTAAGAAGGATAAATAAACTTAAATTAAAAAGTTTATAAGAAATATGGAATTGTTTCTGAAAATAATATGGTTGGAAAAGTAATATATATGTCCAAGACCAGCAATGTTATGAATCTAAAAGTTTTTAAATACCCTAGGTCTGAAAATGTTTCTAAATATTCTGAATATGAAAATGTTTCTATTACCTTTGATTCCAATAAAGAGTAAAATAAATGGAAGATTACAATTGATAACATAATTTTTATTGGATAATATAAGAAAAATAAGATGGTTGCTGAGAAACATGTTTAGAAATCATGTCAGTATGAAAGTTACAAAATAATATACTCTTTCTGTGGATACTTCTAGAAATGTGGTGGATTTTGGAATACATCTAACATGTGTTGTTTTAAATAATATAATTATTATCCCATAGTTTAGGGAAGGAAATTTTTTATGGGGAGTCAATCACCTAAAAGAAAGAATTCATAGAAGGTAGTCTTGAAGAAACCTAAGAAGGCTAGAGAAAATATTAAAAATAGGTTCCAACTCCTAGAAATTATTTGAGGAATATGTGAACAACCTGGACACCATATGAAAGGATTTCTAATTTTGTTATCATCTCAAAAAAATTATGAACAATAATACAAATCCAAATGATTTGGAAGTTAAGAAAAACATATTTTCTGAGTCCAAAAAAAAATCTTAGTTATATTTCCAAAACATGTTGACTTGGATAAGAAGTTAGAAGAATCACAAAAATCAGTAAAAGAATAGGGGAAGACGAAGACTTATAAAGATTAAGAAAATTTATCATCCTCCTCAGAATATTCTATAAATGAGGAGAAAGTTATTAAAAAATATGAGAAAGATGAACATAAGTAAGAAAGAATGTCCAATGAAAAATCCAAGAAAAAGACGAAAATTCAAGATTGGTAGAGGACTCTCAATCTGATTATTGTTTTTAAGAAAAAATCAAGGTTCTTCCTTATTCCCAATATCTTTATATATATTTTACTAACATGCAGGGAACTGAATAAGCGTAAATAAGAAAGAAGGAATTGATGAGTCTCTTACTATTATTTCAAATGAAACTAATGAGGTTATAGAGATTATGAGGTTTTGAAATGTTGTGTTTTTAGACACCTAAACATTCAGATATTATTGTTGAGATGGGTGAAGGTTACTTTTATCTTTAACAAATTATTTCAAGGATTTCCCCAATAATGATAATTTTTTGAGAAACATTAAAGGGTTATTACAAGAATTTCTTGTTATGGACAACATTTATCACTTTTATTTTAGACTATGGTTTTCTACCCCAAGTTCACCCATGTATACTTAGAGTTGATTAGGTAAATGTTTTTTTCAAGAAAATCATGTGATACATAAGTTGAAGAAAATTTTCAAGACTAAACCCCTTGAAATGAGATCATTTTAAAACAAGGAAAAAAATTTCATGATAACCCCTTTGGAGTTTATTTTAAATAAGGGTAAAATAAGGGAAAGGGGGAGGGAAAATAAATATGGGGAGCAAGAAAATAATGGAGAGAAGGATAATTGAATGAAGAAAATAATACCACTTATTGTTTTCAAGTGGTTGAACTGGGTATTGAAAAAAAACACATAGGGTATATTATTAGGTCCAAGTTGTGTTTTGGTTTTATTTGTAGTTAATAGGTCATTATGTTGGTTCTTCTGATTAAATAAAATATATTTATAAGATGATAGATGAAAATAGAGATTGAAGAAATATTTCAATTGAATCTAGACCATCTGGATGAGTCAATATATTCAATCATATTGGGATATTGATAACAAATTAGAATATGATGAAAATTTTATTCACCGTTATAATCAGGAAGAAGTTTTTTGGTGATAGTTTTTGTTACCAAAGAAGAAAATTAATTATCACTTCCTAAAAGATGGTGATTGGCCTAAAAAATTATATTCATGAATTCTGACGTAAAATTCATGAAAATTTCCATTGTATCCAGAAGAAACCGACTATAAGTAAACGGGCATCAGGATCACTCTAGATCCAATTTGAAAAAAGTGATCATAATGGAGAAGAGTCAGAGTTTGCATGAATAAATTTTTAAATGTGATGATTCTTTACTGATCTTGGAGTTCTCATAAATCAAAAAGTAATTGGAAGGCTTGTGATTCAAGATTGATTAAATAAAGGGGGAGTGGAAGATATATTTTCAATAATATAAAGATTGATTAGATCTTGATGGAAATAGTAAAAGGGTACTAGAGATCATATTCATCCATATCATAATCATGTTTATCATATTCTAACCAATTGAATTCTATAAAATTGTAATCAGGATAAGTTAGAAAGGAAACCAGTTTCTTGAGTTTTGAGAAGTTGCAATACATTCTATAATAAGACTGAAGATGATGAATCATATCTAAAACATGTGCAATGTCATGAAGAAATTCATGATAGAATAATATGTTTGTGAATGAAGGAATTCGTTGAAGTTGAAACTGTTGAGACTGGTCCATCTTATTTAAAATTGCATCATAATCACAAGAGGTAGATTTTTTTGTTTGGGAGAAGTCGGAGTTATCATATTCAGAAGATAAATATGAATCTATGATTTATTTTAAATTGTTTTTCTATTCAATTGGGTTGAGAGCCATTATATCATAATTGTTGTTGATTCATTATTCTGAAGAGAAGAATAAGTGGATGTTATTAAATCACTTCATTCAAGTGGGCCAAAATAAGGGATAAAGAAGAATATATTGTTTTACATTTGTCTTCATTGTAATGAGACAAATCATTATAAGAATTGGAATCATTCTAAAGAGCATCTGAAAAAGATATTTGGATGTGTTGTTAAGGGGTAACTTGAATTTCAAGGAAGATGTTTTGAATCTTCAATTGGAACATGGAATTGTAATGAAGAATCAGAATAAAGTTTGAAAAAATGATGATAGTTGCCTATTTCTTTATAGATTTACATTCAATTTTTATAGAGCATCATATTGAATAAATAGGATTGAGCTAATTAGAATGGGAAATTTTAACCGGACTAGTGATTGAAAAGAAATTCCAAAGGAAAAGTAAATTTGTGAAGATGATTCGATAAGAATCAATAAGTGTTGAAGAAGTTGGAAATGCACCCAAAATTAAAGGAATCATACAAATTTGGTTAATTGGGTTGATAAGAAAACCATTTCATATTCTTTCCAAAACCACTATAGGGTCCCCTATAAAAGGTTATAAGTACATTATTCATTTTGAGATTCTGATGATGAAGTATTGTTCATGGGAGAATAGAGAGAATCCCCTAATTTAAGGGAGAGAAAGAAGATTTTGTATTGTGTTGTATTGAAGATGTTTTTATGGAGAGAAGTGAAAATAGAAGATACAAGATCAAAACATATTCAGATAATCATCATATTCAGGGATCACCATATTAATCTATTTATCATATTCTTCTCTTCATCGTATTCAGCTTGTCATCATATCGGGCTGGATAATTGGATCAGGATTTTTATATTGGTATTTTCAGAATGAGGAATAAGGTATTCTAGACTGTCTTAATTTTATTCTGATAGTGATATATTATCATATTGGGAAATCAGATTGGAATAATCGTATTGAGAAGATCGGACTAGTCAATCAGACTGAGTTTCATTTTGAATTCCTTGAAGTTCTTAAAATCTTCTAGGTATGAAATTGAATAATTTTTTAGAAAGGAATACCTTTATAGATATTGAAAAAGAATCATAGGTAATATGTGTTGTTACACAAACATTGATTTACCCTAATTGTACTAGAGGGTGAACATGCACTATTGGATTGTTTACATAGTTCTAGATGAGTTTAATGGCATATCTTACTCATTGTATTCCACACAAAGGATTTTTTTCTACTGGATTGTGTGTTATAGTATTATTTCAAAATCATTCCAAGGATGTAACTATTCATATTTAATAATTGAACTTATAGATTCTTGTGTTCCTATGGATGTTTGTTTAAATTGTTTTCGATAGGGAATGAAATAATTAATAGGAGGTGAAGGTAGTTTAATTTGAAAGGAACCATAAAATAAAAATTATTATTGATTCACCCTTTCCCCCTCTCAATGATACAATTATCCTCACTATGCACTTAAAATATGTTCTTCCATTTTCAATTAGATTCCATTTTATGTCTAAATGAATATATACACCCATTTCACTCTTATTAACCCCTTCCATGAACATTTATACACCACTATTATGCTTCAGAAATTTCACAGCTATTTTCCATGTAAAAGTAATTGTGTAGTGAATACCATACTCATTTATTATCAAGGGTGTTCACCTTTATAGGCTTATACTTATTTTATTGGGTACATACATGTATTTATTCCACACTCCTTGATTGTGTAATAAAATTTAATTAAAAATTATTGCATGTTGTATGATCTATGTGGAGTACTTAAGCATGAGAATGAAATAAAAGTGATGGGTGTTCCAATAATTATATAGCTCTATAATGCATTGGGTAATGTTTTATTCCCATGAGGCATCATGCATGGGATTATAGAGTGAACCTAATCTATCATGGTACTTTTTCAATCATTATTTCTTGTAAATTAGCCATGAAATATGATTATGATGTAGTTTTTTAAGTTTTTGCCATATTTCCCATGTTTTTGTTATGGTATCATGTTATATCATGCCTCATTTTTCATGTTTATGATTATCATCCCTTTAATGTCTCATTGATATTAATATTGTCTAATATGTAATACATTTATCATGTTATTCCATGTTTATTCACTTACATGTCTTTATATCTCACCCCTTTCTTATGTATTTCCATAAAGTTATCCCATTCATTTTTAATTATGCAGGAATAATATGAGCATGTTAGGGAAGTTTTTGATAAAGATCATGTATTCCCTATTTTAAGTTTTTATGTAATTTACCTAATTCCCAAAGACACTAGACTTATCAATTTTTGGGGTTGTATTATGAGTAATATTATGTAATAAATCATGAATTGATATGTAATTACTAGCAAGGTTTCCATAGTTGGTATCAAGGTAAATTTTAGTTATTTTGGGATTATGATTAGAAAAATCTAGGGAAATCCTTAGGGATAATACTAAACATAATAATACATCCCTAAATTTTGGAAAAGTGTAGATTAAGTTGTTTATCATCAAATACATACATGTTTGGTATCTACAAGTGGATATGGCTCTCGTAAACTTATATATAGGGGTAAAACCTAAAAACCATGTGTTGAGCAAGACTCAACTAGGAACTGGTGCATGAAAATGGGCCTTGATGCACACCTAGTTTAACCCTCCCATGGGATATGATTTGAAAAATTCACAATATCATTATGAACCATTATTAAGGGAATAAAAAAAATTTGTAAGTACTTATGTAAGGAAATAGATCTTAGATAACATAGATTGATTCCTAGAAATTCATATGTCATGTAAATACAAGTCATTTATAAGTTATCCTTTTAATGTTATTGGATCCCTATTTATGTGTTTAGTAGTTTAAAAGAACTCATCCCAAAGTATATTTTTGATGAAGTAAATTGTTATAACCAAAATAAAATAGTGAAAGTTATGTTTATCATCCATAGTTTTACACATTCCTTTATACCATGCATGTTTAGTAGAACTATTCAAACATTGCAAAAAATCAAGGATATAGAGTTGTCGGTGAAAATGAAAAATGGTGAAATTATTGAATCTTAAGTATCTAACTCATCCCATGTAAAAAATTGTGGGTTGAAATTACAATAAAACCTTATGATACTCCCTTTGGTGGAATTTGATGAAATTACTGGTATATATTAACATTCCCTATATAGAGAAAACATAATTTGTCATGAGAAGGAAATCACTCTCTGTATTGAAAATCATCCTCTAGTTTTGTAAAATTTCAAGGATTGTATGAATCTTATTTTATAACAAAATCCTAAGCATGGATATTATTTCTTTATGAGAAAGAATATATTTCTCAAATAATTGAGTTTAAGGAATACAATGATGTATTTCATGAAGAATTTATTGGTCTTCCTATGAGCTGATAGGTTAAATTGTCAATCAAACTTATACCCAAGGCATTGACACTATCCAAAACTCTGTATATAATAATTTTTTTAGAAATTGAGTAGATGAAGAAACAACTATAGTAGAATGTGGATATAGGGTTTGTACACCCAAGTGCTTCACCATGGGTTTCTCCAGTCCTCTTATTCAAGAAGAAAGATGGGCCAGTGCACCTTTGTATTGATTATCATGAGCTCAACAAGGTCATGATAAATAATAAGTACCTTTTTTCCACATATGGGTGAATTTTTCAACCAGCTACTTTGGGAACAATAATTATTCATGGTGGATATGTGGTTGGGGTATTGTCATGTTAGGGTGAAGAAGGTTCTTTCCAAACAAGCTACGAGCACTATGAGTTCATATTAATTCCATTCAGACACACAAATTCACCATAAATCTTCATGGACTTGATGAATAGAGTCTTTATATATTACATTGACGAATTTGTGGTAGTAATTATAGATGACATTTTAATATACTCCATAATAAAGGTGGAGCATGAGAATCATTTGAGCACTGTGCTAAAGACCTTGCGAAAGGATAATCATTATGACATGTATATAAATTGTGAGTTATAATGGAAGGAAGTGTCATTCTTGTGGCTTATTATTACAAGGAATGGGTTATTTTTGTACCCTTCAAATTAAAAAGAAATTTAATGATGTTAGAGACCAACATTTGTGATAAAAATCCATATTTCCCTTGGATTAGCTAGGTATTGTTGTTGATTTGTGAGAAATAACTCTTGATTCTCAAACCCACTAAATAATCTTACTTGGAAGGGAGTAATTCTTGTTTGGAATGATTAACATGAAGAGTAATTCTAGGATTTAAAAAAGAGGATTCTCACTTCATCTATACTCACACTACCCATAAGTGGAGAACTTTTTGTGGTACTCAGTGATGCTTTGAAGAAGATATTGGTTTGTGTGTTAATGAAAAATGAAAAAGCGATAGCCTTTACTTTAAGGAAAATAAAGGTTCCTGATTTAAAATACCAAACATGTGATCTAGAGTTTGATGCAGTGATCATCACATTTAAAATATAGTGGAATTATCTGTTTGGGGAGAATTGGGAAATATATACGGATCAAAAAATCCTCAAGTACATATTCACAATAAAAGAGATGAATATTTTCCACTGAAGATGGTTAGAGATGATCAAGGACTATGACTACTCAATCCACTACAACCCTTATAATTAAAATAAACTAGAGGATTCTATAAGTATAAAGAATCAGGAAATTTTAACAATGATGAGAATTGAGAAGGATCTGATCTTCTTATACTGAAAAAGGATGGACATAGGAATCATAAAGAAGGAACATCATTAATCCTTTCACAAATTATTGCTCAATAATACCTAATGAAAAAGATAAATTATTCTCATAGAAATTATATGGGAATTAAGAAGAAATTGGAGGTTATAAGAAAAGTGAAATCCTTAGAGTTTAATGTTAATGAAGGAGTTGTGAGATTTGAGTCATGGTTGTGTGTATTGTAAAATCATGAGAAAAATTATATATTGGATGACGCACATAGATCAACCTTCTCCATACATCAAGGAAGTACTAAGATATATCAATATCTTTGAGAGAATAATTTGTGGGACAATATGAATAAGAAGATCATAGAATATACATCAACATTCCTTGTGTGTCAGCAAGAGAAGGTAGAAAGAAACATATACAAGGGGGATGATGTAACCGTTACCCATACCTTCATGGAAATAGGAAAATATCACCACAAACTTTTTCACTAGTCTAATAAATAAATCTATAGGAAATAACAATATATGAGTTTTGGTGGGTAATATTACAAATACTACACACTTCATTTCAATTCGAGAAGAATTATCATTCGATCAACTTGCAAGGATATGCATTAGAGAAGTGGTGAAACTATATGGAACACCACTATCAATTGTATCTAATTGAGACCCCAGATTTACCTATATGTTTTGGAAGAGTCTATAACACACTCTAAATACTAAATTGAACTTTATCACAGCTTATCACCATCAAAATGATGTCCAATCTACGTAGACATTCCAAAAAATCGAGGACATGTTGACAATATAGTCAATTGACTTCAAAAGAGGATGGTATCAACATGTTCCTCTGGTCAAGTTATCCTAAAATAATAGTTTCTACTGAATAATACGAATGGATACCTATGAATCCCTTTATTGGAAGAGGATTAGAAACCTTCATGTTGGTATGATGTTGGTGAACAGAAACTTTTAGGTCCTGAAATGGTCGAGGAAATGGTGGAAAAGGTCAAGACCATTCAGTAGCACATCAAGGATTCTTAGAGTCGACAAAAGAACTATGCTGACAAAAATATATGTGACCTATAGTTTGAGGTTTGAAACAAGGTATTCCTTCACATATATATACGGAATATATTCATGATATTTGGGAAGAAGTTAAATCTTATTCCAATATACATCAGTCCCTTTGAGATCCTTGATCGCATCGGCGCGGTTTCCTATCGACTATAAATCCACCAAACCTATATCAATTACATGATTTTTTACTTGTATCCATCTTGAGGAAGTACATATAATACCCATAACATGTACTTAATCCATAGGAGGTACCATTAGAGAAATATCTCTTATATGATGAGAATATTTTGAAGATCTTAGATCATAGAGACAAAGTTATATGGAATAAGTAAATGTACCTAGTCAAAATGTTGTGGGGAAAAAATTGAAGAAGAAATGTGGGAAATAGAGGAAGTGATGAATCATAATTACCCTCATATGTTTTAGTGTGTGAAATAAAAATTTCAAGGGTGAAATTTATAAAGGGGTGAACATTGTAACGGCTTAAAATTTTATAAATAAAATTTCCCTTGTGGTTTAATTAAATTTATTATTATATGTTATGGTTATAGAAAAAACATCCACTTATTTGTTTTTATTATATACTATTGGATTTAAAAGACTATTAATTATCATTATTAGGGATAATATATCCTATGAACATTTATCAAATGATTAGTATAAATATAGGGTTTTGATAAATCTGATTGATATAGATAAAGGAAGTGATGGGCTTAGCCAGTAAGATCGTACCCTATGAATACCATTTATCAAAGCTTCCATGGGAGATAGAATTACTTGGATTTTAACATAACCAAACTCAAGATAATATCCAACAACTTAAGCATGAGCGAAACTGTTTACGGGATAAGTTCAACATCATTGAGATCACGTCCCATACCATGTATGTAGAACCACTCCATAAAAGTTTCACTGTCACACACCTTACTCTTAGAGAGTTTTTCGGTGAATTAAATGGATATGTGTCAAGTCAATAATGTTATGAATATGTATATTGTATAGAATAATGAATATATTTTCATTTTATTATTGTTACCTTATAAATGATTTTTTATTTCGATACAATAAAACACAAATTATATTTTTAATTAATATTCAATTTAAATTAAAAAATTTATTTTGATGAATTAATGGATTTTTAATTAAATATTATTTTAATTAAATATTATTATTAAATAATTTTTATTAAATATTAATGATCATATATTTTTTATGAAGTCAAATAAAATTTTTATTGGGGTTCAAAAACTGTTATTATCAAAAAAACTCAGTAATTATCAATAAATAACAACTCCATTTTAAAAGTGAAAATTAAAATACTTATAAAATTGATTTTATTAAATGAATATTATTTTTTTAATCATTTAATCAAAATTATCTTATGTTTAATGTTTTATAAATTTTTGAGATAGCCGAATTTCTGGTAAAAATTAAATACGGTATAAATATACAATGCTTATTATAACTTCTTAATGACCTATAAATGTTGTAATAAATAATATAAAAGGTATAAAAGAAAAAAAATATTTTTTACATTTAAAATTTCATGATTTTAGGTTTATTTTATTCATTTTATAAAGCCTATATGAATCCTCCAAAATGTATATTATATTTTACTATTTTAAAATCATTTCTTTGAGGACATGACTCACTTCCACATCATCAAGGGTATTATTTTAATAATTTCATCCATTAGACTTATAAAATAATTAAAATCAATCTCATTTGGTGGAAAACATGGGAAAAATTCATGTTAAGGTTTGTGGTTTTTGTTATATTATTACATAGAGTCCAAAACTTAAGTTTGAGAAATAATAAAGAATTCCCCCTTTTTCCTTTATATACCCACCCCATATCCCATTTAAATTTTGTACAAAACTTATATCATGCCCTCACTATTCTATACCATATCTATAATACTTCAATGGTTCCCATGAGATCTCAATAAGCTCCTCCTAAGCATTTGGAATCACCCACTAAAGGTAAGGGATCCTCTAGTTCTCCTATTTATTCAAGTTTCTTTATTATCTTACATCTTTTATATCAAATTAAGAATTATGGGGTATGTTATTAAATATCCCACTCACTATAAATTTTATGTATAATTTATTATAGACCCATTTTACTCTCATTAAACCCTTCCATGAACATTTATACACCCCCGTGATGCGGTTGAAATTTCACAACGATTTTCCATGCCAGAAAAATTGTGTAGTGAATACCATACCCATATCTTATCAAGGTTATTCAAATTTATACACTTATAATTAATTTATTTTTTAATTACATGTATATATACCACACTATTTGACAAGATATTGAAAAGAACATTGAAGAAGATTCTGGTTATCATGTCTACCTTTTCAACTAAGAAGACTCTCGGTTTTAAGTTCATGAGTGTTTGGACCCCATCACAAATAGCATCAGTGAACAAATGGGGGTATTACTGGAAGTGATGCCAATTAATTATGGAAACATCCAGGCCTTACGGTTTCCATGCCCAAAGACCATCACAACATGTGCCTCTATTAACATCTCAAGGGAAGTATACATTTATCTGAAGTACTAGTTGTACACCATTTATAATTGTTATAATGCTTCGTGGACACTTATTAGGTATTTTCGATATTTTCCAATGTATGTGTGCCAAATTATAGTGACACCTGACTTTAATAGGTTATGTAAACGTGGGATGAAAAATTATAGTAGGATGTGGAATGAGATGGACTAGCGTCAACAACATGGGAAAAGTTTAAGTTGCACCATATGTCATAAAAAAGTTCATAACCAGAAAATATTCCATAACATTATTGGATAAAGTTCAGATTCTCATCCACAATGATTCATTGCCTCCTATGTGATCTTATAATATTTTTAATTATATTTTATTAATATTAGATTCTTTATTTTTTTAGAATTTTCTGACATTTCAAAATATTGTTACAATCAAATAACAATAAGCCATGTATATTCATGTTAAAAGGAATATGACAAGTTCATGTGACCTGACATGAAATCATAATCAATATATCCATGTCCAAACCATAAAGCGATCATGCAATGAAATAATCACGAAACATGCCATCATGTCATACATCATACATAAAGTACAAAGCACACCATTTTCTAATAAACATTTAGATATAGAAGATAAAAAATTTATGTATATAAATATATAAAACCATATCTTACGAAACACCATTTTCTAGGTAAAAATATATCTCAAAAAAATAATAAATATTCTTTTAGAAACATGAATACATTCCCTTTTATTTTGGTAAAAAATAACTTAATAAAAAAATGTGAATAAACATGGCATGTAGTAAATTATATAAGTCATAACATTCTGCTGAACATAACTTTATATTTATTTTTTATACTTATGACTCATTTCATTTTTTTAACTACATATGGAGGATACTAGACTACTCAATGAGTAGGCTATGCATGTTTCCCATGCCACTAATGGGTGGTGAGGTTCAACAGATCAGGGTCATCGAGCACATTGTTTTCAACACACGCTGTATCCACCCTCCATTATACCATACTTGTGTCATGCTAGATTCTAGGGCATTGTAGTATATGATTTGACATTTGTTTACCATAACTAACTCATTTCCCTACTAGAGAGGTGAGGACCAATGACACGTGCATTCCAACTGCCTAAGGGAGATATTACCATCACCCTCAAGGATGTGGTAGTCCTTCTCGGTATTCTTCTCTAATGGGAATCTGTTATTGGACCCACCTGTGCATACTGGCCTCACTTTGTTCATCGATTGTTAAGTGTTGACATTTTAGTTGACCCTGATACTACATATGGTGGTTCAATATCTGTGGCCTGGCTTGAGAGGTAGTTTTTACCTTGACACGATGACGCTAATTATCAGACTCTCATGTGTCATGCCCACGCATAAATATCATGGATCATTGGAGGGAACCCCTATGTTGATCTCTCAGGGAAGCATGTTCATATGATATATCAAGGACTACTTAGGGAATTTGATTGGGGAAAACATATAGCTAGGGAACTTCCTGATTGGATTACACGTACATATCATTATGCATGTCATGTCACGTAGACCACAAGGATATTGGGGGACGTGTCATCCTTCTTCAGATGTGGGCATGAGAGCGCATCCCCTCACTCTCCCCTTAGCTTGTTGTTCATCTGTTACCAATAGAGGTGTTTCATGACACTCTGCATGGATGCTGGTATGATCACTCATCTCTATTGGATGTTGATTGTAGTAGGAGTTATTGAATTTAATTTCTTACTATTTATCACTTTTGAAGTTTTATTTTACTAGTGGAGTCAAAAACCCAACTTCATCAACATTCTGACACACCATTTGGGTGCATACTGTCTCAAGTTGGACAGTCTCATCCCAGAAGAGGTATGTATGTACAATCTATCATTTTCTAAAAAATTAATAATATTATAAATTTTGGATTTAGTGAGGATCGTTTTTGAAAAATATCACATGTCATTTCAGATTTCGTGCATGCCATAGTAGGATTTATAGGACTAGTTGTTAGCATATATCACTACTGTAATTCTTAATGTTATGGATATAGTGTGACACATTAACTCTCATATTATTGAGTGACACCATCCAAATATAGTCAGGCTCTAGTTTGGCTATGTTCATCTCATTCCATTTCTATCGAGACAGACACGGGAGCTTCTTAACTTGAAGTTGATAGGGAAACAGGATGATGACTAGCACCAACGACATGCCGAGTATCTTGACCTATGTGGAAGATGAGAATCTCTTCATATCCAAGGTGTACCTATGATGTGATTTTATCTTTTATAGTAGGTTGAGTATGAGACGTGGTATAGAGTTAATTCTATATTGTATCTCACTGAACATGGAAGAGGGCTTCATGATATGGTAAATCACTAAATTTACATTAGTTTTTTATTATTCTATTTTATAATTCATTTAATCTCTTTTTATAATAATAGAGTATGGTAGATTATACACATGTATGATTGAAATGAGGAGGGGGTTTCTAGCCTCGCAACGATCCATGCTATAATTCTTGGGTAAATTCCATCTTATCATGTGATTCATGAGAGAATCTTCAATCTTCCACCCCATATATTGGAGGTTATTGCTCTGAAATCTCCTCCAATGGTTATTGATTCTGAGGATCCATGATGATAATGACGTAGATAGCATTGTGCTGCACGTGATCCCTCACCTATTTACGAGGAGGAGGTTGTTCCTCTAGAATTCCAGTCTCATCCGTTTATGGATGTGTATTAGGTGGAAATGGGTCCATATTTATTAACAGGATATCCATGTTTTCTCCAACTTGGATCCTTTATCCTTCATATCCTATATGTTTCCCCCATTTTATGATGAAATATCGTTCTATGAAACTGGTGGGAGAAGGATTGGGTGTGTCGGGAGAAATCTAGTTGACAACTCTTCCCACTATACATAGGCGGAACATGAGGTAGTCAACATTACACTATATGAGGATCTTCTCTCTCTAGGTCATCAGACTCCACCCTAGCATGGAGCTCAGCGATATCAATACGAGTGTACCATTTGCAGACCACCATGTGGGACGGAATCTCCCCATAGACATTGATTGTACTTGTTCATCAATTCTGAAGTGTTGGTTTAGGTACTTCGTGACATTTATTAATGAAGTTAGTTGGTGTGTTTATGATTTTATGATGAGTTACAAGTATGACACTTATGAAAAGTTCAAAGAGTATTAGAATAAATTACATAGTCAATTAGGAAAAGGTATTAAGATTTACTGATCAAATTGAGGTGCTAAATACATGAGCTAGAATTTCACTAATCATATGAGAGATTATAGAACTGTTTCACAACTCACTCCTTATGAAAAACCATAGTTGAATAGTGTGTCTAATATAATTAATCATTCTAGTTTTGACATGTTTCAATAAATGATGAGTTAGTGCAATCTTATTATTTCATTATGGGGGTATACTATGAAAATAGTTTCATTTCTACTAAACTATTTTCTATCTAATGTGGTCATAAAGACACTATATGATATATTCAATGATAAATGTCGCAAAATATCATTTATTAATATTTGTGGTTGTGAGTCAATCATATGAAAATTGGTTTCTAATAAACATAACCCAAAATTAGTGAAATGATTGTTTGTTGTCTACATCAAGGAAAATTATGGGATATTATTTCTATAATCTAATAAAACACAAAATGTTTGTGGAGGAAACTAGTATATTCCTTTAGAATGAATATATTAATTATTAAGCCAGTGGGATTAAAGTTTATGTTGGAGAAGATAAAGACCAAAAAAAAGGAAGTTCCCCTGATATGGAAGTTGATTCGGTTCCATAAAGAGTTGTAGAATAAGAACCAACTCAAGTTAAAAAAAATAACCTCAATTATCTAGTATGATTCATCAAGAGCCTAATATATATGAATTTATTATGGAAAATGATGATAAAGTAATGTTCATAGATGATAAACTTACTACCTATTGAGAGTACATTGAGAGTTATAATTCTAATAAATGGTTAAAATCCATAGAATCTAAAATGGACTCCATGTACATAAACCAAGTTTTGAACTTGGTAGATTCATGAGAAGGGGTGATACCCATGGAGTTTAAGTGGGGTTTTCAGAAGAAAAATAACATGGATAGTAGGGTGTCTACCTATAAATAGAACTTGGTGGAAAATGTTAAAAAAAATTAATGTTATTGACTACGACGAAACATTTTCAATTTTCAAGATGATAAGGTCTATTAAAATATTTATTATAATGACCTAGATCTCATATAAATATTATTATATAATCTTTATCGTAAAAATCTATATAATTCCCCGAAAATATAGAATCCCAACATCTTTGGGAATTTGTTACATGATAAAAAAAATAACATAGTCTTTTATTCCCATATCCATACTTTCTTCTATACCTCACCTTAATCTTACTACATGGAATATCTTAGAGACATACATAAAAGAAAGGGTTATCCATAAATGATGTTAAGGATTTCATAGGATAAAATTGGATAATATATCATGATAGTCAATAATTATATAATAAAAAAAGGTAATGATTATAAATAATCACTTAAAAACATGCATAGGGGTAAAATATCATAAGAGCATGGTAAACCTAAGAGAGCATAAATTATTGCACAAACATAATACATGTCATCATAATATATATATTTATAAAAAATAATATTATTATTGTTATCTTATAATGACTAAAAAATAGTATTTAACTAAATGAAATGAATAATAAAACCATGTATAAGTGATTTATAATAATATACATATAAATAAATATATAAAGACAATATATTTATCAATATAAAAAACTGTATAAATATTTTTTTCTTTCTGAAAGAAGGAAGACCCCTTCACACCTTTTGGATAAGTCAAAAGGTTGTAGGGGGATTTTATCCATTCATACACATTTAAAAAAATGACCTACACATTTAAAAAACAGAAAGCACATAAAAAAATCTTGATTCCCTAGTTTCCTTGTAGTTTGATAAAGGTAAAGCAAATGATGACCCTGGAAGTGGAGACACCATGCATTATCCTCATTATTCACAATGTATAATATCAACGTTCATGAAATATTCACATTCCTTTTGAAATTATAGTAGAATTTATATAGATTCTTTTCATGAATTATGGATTCATTTTAACTGAATATTAGTTCATCTTGGGAAGACTTCGACCATTGATGAATTTATTTGACTGCATAACCTCGTGAAGGATTCTTATTTGTTATAACCAAGGTTGTTCCTTACTGAAAAAGGAGTTTGGTTTTTGTTTGTTGTCAATATACTATGGGTTGATCATGGTTTGTGTTTTTTATTTTCCTCCCTTTCATGGAAGATCAGGGAGATTCCATGGAAGGGGTTCATACAGTTTGATCCAAAATCAGTATTGAAGGTGGTGTCATTCTCTAGTGTTTGCCAAATTTTTTGAGATGAAAATTGGAAAACGGAGAAACGGGTTTTTGGAAAAGGAAGGTAGACGAAATATTTGAAGTGTGCACAAAAGATTTGTTTTTGTGCGCAATATTGAAGATGTTTTTGGAACTTGGGTGAAAGACATGTTTCAGGATCAAAATGTCAAAAAGTGGAAAAGTCATGGAGTGTGCAGAAGATGATGCTACGCTAAAGGGTTTGTGTTCCCAATGAGACATCAAAAGGGGTTTTGTGTGATCAGTATGAAACTTACGTGAACAAACAAAGACGCGTTATGATCTTGTGCGTAGGGACACTGAGTCCTATAAATAGGAGGCTACCTACACTTTTGACTTAATTATTTTCCATTGGAAATCTGGTAGCTCAGTCGCGTCAAATATTTGTGCGTGATAGATTGGAACGTGAAAGATTTTAAGTGAGTAAATCTTGTATGCAAGGTGTTTCCTTAGATTAAAAAGACCAAGTGAACCCTTTGGAGTAGTTGTGTGAAAGATAAGGGTTTTTCGGAAAGTAGGTGTTGCACAAAAGTCTCCTTTCGTGACAATTCCCAAATCTTATGCACATGTTGGGATATTGTGCAAAAGTGTGGTGTTATGCTTCTGTCTGGCTTCTGATTATCTAGTTCAGTCATTCAGGGCTTTCAAGTTCATCAATTCAGGACTTCGATGAAAGAAGTATCTCATGCTGAATAGTGACAAATACTTCACTGAAAATCTATTGAATAGACCTTCAAGTCAATATACTGAGTTTGACTTCTCTCAAGGAAGTAAGATAGGGGGAGTTGGCGGAAGTGATCTGAGGGATGTTGTGAGTGTTCCCTGAACCTTCATAAAGGTAGTGTGCCTAGAACAAAGTGTCTATGACCAAAACTTGTAATCCATAAACTTGTGAATAATAGTAGATTTTTTTACAACAAACACATTTTCGGTGTATTCTCCTTGGACATATCCCTTTGTGGTGAGCCAAGTAAAATTGTTGTGCTAATTCTCTTCTTTCATTCATTTGACATATTTAAAAAGTTCCTACCATAGTGGGAATAATATCCACAACTTTAAAAAGGAAAAGTTAACACCCTAATTCACCCCTCCCCTCTCATAGTGTTCTGGGGTCCTTCATTATCATCATGTTGTTTGATATGGGAATCTCATGTGTGCACTGTATTGTTTCTTCATGCAAAGTATATTCTTGAAACACACTATTTTCATAGTGGTTCCTTTACTTGTATTGTATATGTGCCTGGTGGTGGACTCATGTGACACCTTCACTACATGACCTGTTTTTGATACACACCACATATTTCACCAGTTCAATTTTAGTCCCTTATGCATAATGATATTGGCCCCAATGTTTTATCACACACCTAGCCAAACAGGAGTGGTCCTTCTCTACTCGTATCAATTTGATTCATATGGATGATTTTTCTTCTTTGAGTGATAGAATATCAAGCGTGGGAATTATTCAGTATGATTTTTTATATGGCAATCTCAGCATACTAAGTTCTGGAGTGAGAATATTTTTTTGGTACATGATATAAATTTTATGTGTCATGGGTAAGCTGAAACCCCATGAGGTTGAAGAAGAGATGGGCGATGTCGTTTTATCCATCACCTGTAAGTGACTCTATTATTTTACTGTAAGTTATTTATCATCGTTATTATAATTTTTAAACACATAATAATAATAACAATACTCCTTCCATGTATCGTAAACATTGCACACACCCCAAGAAACATTTTGGGCATGTCATTATACATTAAGACACGTCAAACACTCATCACATCTATCCATTAATGGAACTTTGTGTGGAACATGTTTAGTCATGTCAACAATATTATCATTTTATATGCAATGGGGTTAGTTATGGGTTTAATATATTACTAAGAGACTGTATGAGATTAATAAAAATTTAAGCCTAACCATGAGTCTATAAATAGACCGTTATGTTATTTATATATAAATTCATCATTATGAACAACATTCCTTACCATGTGAATTCTTTCAAAAAAAAATCTCAAGAGTTTTCTAGGAAGATAAAGATAACCTCTACATAATCATGTCTTCCTCCCAAAATCTGGAAGAACAAGAGAGATTCCTTTAAGCCTAAATGAATTTGAAGTGATCAAGGTAAACAATACAAGACTGTCAATCAGTCATTCTTGAACCTGGAATTTAATCAATGTTGTTTGAAGATCAAAGGATCATGTATGGATCATCACAATAGAAGATCTACTTTGGATCCTCATGGTGTAATGATAATACACCAAAAACGGTTTGAAAATCAATGCATTCTATAAATAAATTACTCAAAAAAAGGTAATCTTTCTTCTAGTGTTTTAAATTAATTATAAATTTAATGTGACAAAAATATTATCTTGGTTCTGCTATTATTTTTCAATATTTTGTGGAAAATTTATTTTTGAAATGACATTCATTGTCATGTACATTTCAGATTATCCATTAAATCAAAAAAATTATCATGTAAGAAATTTCTTAATAGGAACTTCTATAGCATCTAGAAATTCTAGTGGTATCAGAGCAGTCACATTTAAAATTTTAATTATTTATTGATTTTTCATCATTTCCATATTAAAAATTAGTTTTTATTTCAATAAATTAATCACTATTGTAACTTCTTAAACCAAACCATCGAGTCTAATTTAGGTGTTACATGACCTCATGTGTTCCTCTCCATATGCAAGAGGTTATCGACTAGAAATGAGGGGTTGAGTCCATCAGTGGGGAGACTATACCTTTAGTATCTCATTAATAGATCAAAAAAACAAAAATAACCAATAAAATAAATAATCATACTAAAAATGAAAAAATCGAACACATATAAAATTAGATTCCAAGGTGGTAAGAATATCCAGAGTATAAGAAGTAGATAAATAAACAACAAATAAATAAACTTATCTGGGGTCCTCCAGTGTCTATCCTATCCCACTATCCATATTCGTGCTCCATAGCCTTGACAATCCACCATAGGGACCTTTCCCTTCACTAGATCCTAGGTCATGAAATATACAAGTGAACCAAAATTCCCATGTAGGGTGTGATTACAAGACTCAATAAGACACCACCAATGCATCATTAACATAACTACTCAATATATATATGATAAAACCCCAAGATTTTAAAATATGAACATCATGTTCAAGGGTGTATATGACATACAACGCCAATACTAGAAGAGAAGGAACCACCCTAATTCATTAATATATATTTATTTTTTAAATAAATCCAATCTATTTGATAATGTGCGGTACATGCAACACCAAGTTTAAACAAAATGAGACACTCTATTAAAATATTTTTATTTAAAATTACTCATTATAACCTACCTGTTAAGTAAGCAGGTATGAATAGGAATAAATAAACTATTAAAAGTATATGTTTTTCACATATATAAAATAAATTCAATGGTTTTATTTTATTATAAATAGAATAAGAACTATTTAAAAGAAAAACAATTCCTTAAAAACTGTATTTTTTCAAAAAGATGGTTTAGTTATGCGTTACAAATATACATTTAAATTAGTTATTACCAATTTTAGAGAATTTATTTAAAATAATAATAATTTCTAAAATAATCATATAAAAATTTACTTAGTGTAAAATATTTGAACTTTTTATTAAATATCTATTTTTCACTGAATAGTGAAAAATACTGATTTTTATAAAACTTTGATTTCATTTCAATAAATTAAGTAACCTAAAAGAACCATTATGTTTTGGATTGAATTTAAAGTAAAACAGTATTATTTTTTATATTTAATCCAATTAAATTATTTTTTTAAAACATTACGCTGTATTTTAGTATAAGTTTATTTTTGGGTTTAAAAATGGGTGTTTTTATAAACTTTTTGAAAGTGTATAATGTTTCTCTTATTTAATTAATTAAAAAACCAAAAATTAGGAGTGATTTAAGTAATATTTTTATATTATATATTATTAAATATTATTTTTTATTCATAAAATTAATATTATTAGTCATATACTTAATATAAAATCATCTTTCACTTGAGAAATACACTTCTTGATACCACTCTTTTTAGTCGTGTCTGTGGGTTTAATTATAAAATTAATTAGTTACACTTATATAAATTGAATTTAGTAAAATGTATTACATATTTTTAATTATAATAATTTATATTATCAAATAAGTTCAACTTAATTTTTGACAACAATGAATAGTGAAAATAGTAAATGTTATTTAACGTGGTTATGGTGAAAATGGGTTTTCTGGGAGTTAAATTAAAAAATGATAAGGGTTAAAAATGACTAAAAACTTGTATAATTATTATTTTATGTATATATTTAAATATTATACATCCAAATATATAATATATGGCCATTTGGATTATTTTTTAATGGTATATACTTTATCATTTTGGAGTCTTTTGAGAAATTTCTATGTAGTTTCCAAGTGGGTTACTTTACCCACTTATAAAATGACCTCTCCCATCGTCACCTACACACACTACAATATAATTTTAGTTCATCCAATACCTTATAAAATTTCTTCTTCAATTCCTAGATTCTTTATTTTGATTATGAAACACTCCTTATAATCTTCTAGGTGTAAACCTAAAGGAGTTCCCTGAAGAAGAGGTATAGTCCATAACTATGCATTTTAATTTTTTTTCTTACTCAACCTAATATAAATATTATTAAACCATGATGATACAATAAAATTGCTATATTATATATCATTATATTTTTTAGTGTTAATTTAATGACCTACAAACATATCATCCTCCCTCAAATGGGAAACGAAACCATTGTTTGTGTGTACGACGAAGTGCCACCTCACGATTCGACGTAATTCGTTTTTGATCACCACTTATAAAGGATTGATATAATGAAGTATATAATTTTTATATAATATATTTATGATTTAATTATACTTATTAAATTATATTATCATATAAAAAATTTTACTTTCCTTTCAATAGAGAATGTGAGAATGTCGTCCATGTGTATGGATGACTATCGCCTCACGAAGTGATGTCATTCATTCTTCACTTATGATTTACATGGATGGTAATAAGGACTAATTTTATGTTTATATATGATATTAATTACATATTTAACATTTTGTAAAATTAATATAAAATCGAATTCCTTACCTTTCATCCATTAAGTAATGATAACACCGCTCATGCATACGTATGACCTACCATCTTCATGAAGCGATGTGATTCATTATCCATTTTAAGAAATTAAATAATGATTATAAAGATTCATACAATGAAAAAAGTGATATTTATAATATTAATATCATTCTTGAGATTATGGAACTATAACCTATTTTTAATATCCAAAACATTCATGATGAAACATGCATGAGAAAACGATGATATTAACATCCGGAACAGTAGTGATAAGGAAATATTATTGAAGAATAGGTAATAAGATGTTATAAAAGGATCATATATGATATTATAAAAAATAATAGGATTTGGGTAAAATTTTAAAACATGTTTAAAGCCACTATATAGGTGGTTAAAGAGTGTTCAACTAAAGGGAAGTGTGAGGTAAGGGGTTTCTTAACTAAGTTTTCTTTCATTGGGTTATATGTCTACTTTGTTGATTACATTATGAAAAGATTATGTGTAAAATTAATTTGGATTGATTTATAATATATTTAAACTTTATTTATTTGTATCTATACTTTTTACACATAATCACCCCATTTATTAACTCTCAACTCAATGATATGAACTTTATAATGGATTTTGGTCTCAATTTGCCTTTTTTGACAGATATGTCATGTTATACATATATATTATTTTATAAGGTGTATATATATACCCTTTGACATGTAATATCATGAAATTATTTATTCTCATTATATTTTAAGTTTAATTTGATGTAATTATTTCATGGGGATTAGGATTCAATGTTACCAATGTGGTAAGGGTTTTACGATACAATCTCATCATTTATAACGAGTGTTTATGATTATGTTTCTGATAATGAAATATTATGATAAATATCTCTGTAACTTCATGAATTTTCTTCTCATATGGTTATAACATGAGAATACATTTTTTCCTTCATTTTTCTCTCTTTGTGTACTCAATATTTCAAAAGAATGTTTTTAATAAAATTCCTCTTCATTACTCTCTTTGGTCGAAAACCCTTTTTCTTCAAAAGAAATGTTTTCTAAGAATTTTTTTTATTTTATAAAAATTATTAAAATTATTTATTAAATAAAATTTTACCCTTTTTAAATTTTTCCAAAAAAATGAAGGGAGACTTCATGTCGTTTTCCAAAAAAGGCTCATTTGGATTTTACAAAAATGTGAAAGTAATCTTGTTTTAATATGTAGGGAATTTCCCACCATCATGACCACTCAATGTTTTTAAATACTCATTTATAATTTTCCAAATTAATTTTCAAAGAAAATAATTCTAAAAATGATTTGTGATTTAAAAGGTTTTTTTCAAAGCGTAAAGCATATTTTTCTCAATAAACATTTAATATAACGTTTAAATATATTTCATAATTTTTGGAGGTTATTTTCAATGAATATTATATAATTTTTTTTAAAATTTTTAGTTTTAAAAATTTATTTAAAAAAATGGTGTTTTCATCAATAAATGTTCAAAGTGATCCTTCAAGAATCAGTTTCCATCTAATATGACATCCTTTTGTGTTACTCAATGTAAAAAGGTTATTTACCCCAAGAATGTTTTTAATATTTTTAATAATATTTTCTTAAATGATAATAAAATTTGATGTTATGGATTGATTATAAATTATGTATAGTTGTCTCTCACTATTATACCTAGTTTATTCTACCTTCTCTCGATTAGTTAAAAAATTCATTGTGATTTTTTCTCTAATTCCCTCATTATGAAATTTCCTTTTATTATTATATGAAGATTATGAAACCCATTTTATTTTCATCTGTAATTATTATGTTATTCCATATGATTGATTTCCATAATGTGCCACACATATACCATGAAAGTGTTATGATTGGGGTACCCAAATAATTATCTAATGCATTGGGTAAATCTTTAATCTCATGAGGCATCATGTATGGGATTAGGGAGTAAAAATAATCCAATATGGTACTTTTTCCACCATATGATATTATCTACATAGTTACCCTTGACTCATGATTATGTCATGTTTATGTCATGTTTTTTTTGTTGTTTACACTTTACTTATGCTACCATGATCTTATGGTACTATGATCTTTATGTTATGCTTCCATCTGATTACTCATGTGCCTTATATTTTCTGATATCATGTTATATCTTTGACTCACACACTATATTTTCTTATCATGTTTGTTCCCTTACTATGATTTTTTTCTCACCCATTTATTTTTTGTATTCCCCATGATATCATATGAATTATTTGGAGCTCAAATGGATCTAGGAGATCATTAAGTAAAAAATATGGTTTCCATGTTTTAGTTTCCATTGTTGTATTATAAACCTAGTTTTCCAAAGACACTAGGAATTTACGATCCCTGTGTTGAATTTATAGATATTTATGTTTAAGAATCATAATAATAATTGTAAAAGGATTTTTTTTCACCATGTATATAACAGTTTATGTCACGAAATAAGTAAACTCTCAAGTAAACATGCATCCATACATGTGTTGATTCATCATGCGCCGACTAAGACTCTATGGTCCCCAACCCCCAACTACTTAAGATTTTTATCGAAAAGTATTTCAAAAAAAACAATAAGTACCACTACCAAAATAACACATCTCACCACACCCAATATCTAGTTGTCATTAGAAATACTGCATGTTCCACTATGTTGATCAGATCACCCCGCTCAAACTGTGGTCATCACTAGGAATGAAACGTGTTACATAAAGTTGATGATCGGAAAACTTATTCTATTAATCATCCACAAACCAATTCTATAGGAAGACCATAATATTATCTTCCATTAATCAACTTATTAACATCCCTCTATAGGGATAGCCACACCTTCTATTAAGGATGCTTGGACTACGTCAGGTTGGGTAATAGGCCATTGATACATATCTCTCTATAGAGATACCCACTCATGTCTTTAAGTATGTTAGTATTAAATCACTCCCAACCTCAAGGATCTACCTAATTTTCATCATATAAAAACATAGTTCCACTTTATATGAAACAAAACAAGAAACACATTTCATAAAAAGTAACAACAAGGTACACCTTAATTTTTGGGAGTTTACCTGATTATAACTCCATAGTTATGTTTCCTTAGTCTAGATTAGTGAGTCAGTATGGGTGACCTCCTGGGACATTTCTCTAGGTGTGTGTGAGTGGGGATAAAACACAGTAAAAGTATATGTTTTTTCATATGGGTATAGTCATTAGTCTGATAGGGGACCTAAATCAATAACAGTTTTTGGTGATTTGGAAAGCAAATGAAGGTATTACAGGAGACCCAAGAGGTCATAAGACCAGCTTCCTAAAAACATCAACACCTAACTCCAAAAATATTCTATAGAATAATACAAAGTGTTAATAGGGATTAAAACCTTATGTAAATAATTTAGATCATTTAAATTATTTGAAAATTTATTTTTTATGAAAAATTTAATTTTAAAATGAAAATTTTCATAACTAACAAAAAAAGAGTGTTCTATTATCATTAAAAAATTAAGGATGTTACTATTATAATAAAATTGTTGATGTATATTCTTAACCTCACTATTTCTTACTGATATAACCTATATCTGATAATAATTAATTAAGAACATCAGAAGAAACCATCTGGAGATGCTGTATATTCTAGCCAAATTGATCAAGAGTACATGGTGTGTAGCCCAAAGGTGCATGTCGTGTGTCATAGTACATTGCACCAGGATGACCCATGGATTCCATGGGTCTTTGTGCAATAAATATATATTGATGTATTAAATATATGTCATGTGTTGACTAGAACAGGTTGGAACATAGCCTTCTGAAGTATATATTTTTACCTAGGTTACATGTTGTGTAGTATGTCTGTTTTCATAGTGGAAAATACATAGTCTAGTATGTATCATGTATTAATTACATGTGTAAGGACACCCACCACACTTTGGAATTTCTAGTTTTAATATTTTGAATGGTTTCTTTTACCACATGTTCTTTTGGTGGGGGATACTCCCATTGATGGGGAATGTTTGATCTTAAATAAGGGTTCTTTAGGGTATCCATTACTCGATTTATCCTAGGGGAGCCCATCAATATTTCTCCATTGAGAGATATTATATATCCAGATGATTTTGATATGACTTAAGTATAACATATCTTCATTCAAATTGCTTCCTTGAACAATCTCACTCTTATGTTTTTGGTTCATGAAGTGTTTCTGGTTACATCTAATTCTGATGAGTAATTATAACCATGTTTATGCCTCATATTTACATTTCTTCTTAGTTATTATTCTAAAACTCTAAACTAAAACAATTACGCGATGATATCGGGTCATTGGCTTGTTAAGGTTCAATCATGTGGGGATCTTTGATGGTTGAGGCATGACATGTTTGAGGTAGTTGGTCTCAAGCTATCCCTTGTGGTCTTGAAGTTTTCTCATATGTATATGATATGTATCTATTTTTACATAATTCATTCTCAGACTTTTGAAATTTATAATTGAATTATAAACCAAAATTAATTATGTTAGCCTACCCATGGACCCTGAGTGGTTCATTACCATGTAAAGACTAGGACGTAGGCTATGACATGAGGTATACCGACCTTTTAAAACCTAATGGAAACTAAAGTGATGATTCTAAGAGCATCATGGAAAATAATTATGATTATTTGGTTTCTAATGATACTTAGGGTGTACCCAATATGTAAGGTAATTAAGTTTTTTGACATATTAATGAACTATGATTAATATTTTAACTGTATATTTATTTGTTATCTAAATTTTAATATTAATCGACTAATGAAATGATAAACTAATAAAGATGAATTTGATTATGTTGTCATTATTATCTTATGAAATGATGAACCTATGATAATAGAATTAGTTATATGGTTATTATGGTTATTATGGTTATTATTGTTATTTTTTTATTATTTTTAGGGGTCCTTGAGGTGATTTCAAGGGTCCAGTTTAACCATTATTATCATATTTATTATTATTGGGGGACCTTGATGTGATTCCAAGGACCTAGTGTTCCCGTTATTATTATTATTATTATTATTATTATTATTATTATTGTTATTATTATTATTATTGGGGGACCTTGATGTGATTCCAAGGATCTAGTTTGCCAATTATTATTATTATTATTATTGGGGAACCTTTATATTATTCCATGGATCTGGTGTGCCCATATGATTATATATATGATCTTAGAACTTTGGAAAAAGACATCTATCACTTGACAAAGATGGTGTGGTTGATCATGGGTTCCATATTGGACCTAATCTATGAAAAATTATGTTATACTTTATTTTATTTACTTTAACATTGAAATATATATTACTGGGACTAGATATGCTTTAGACACCATTAGTGGTGGCTTACTCGGTTTTACTCACACCCTACTACGACCGCCTTTTATACCTAAGCTGAATTCATGTTCACTATTCAGGTTAAGGGCAAGGGATTTGGGTTTGATGGTTAACCAAGTGTATTGGGATTGGAGCTTTGATGGTGATACTAATCATATCCTCCAAACAAGTTGGGTTTATCTTTCTATTGGTAATATTTTTTTAATTTATCTTGTTTACTGTATGAATTTATTTATTCAAACATGGTTATACTTTTCAAGTTATTTGGAACTTTCCTTGGTATATACTTGTGATGATATGTGTTAGATGTTTTTTATTATAATGTTTTTGTTATTACTAAACTAACTAGAGGGTATATTCTTCTCATGATATCCTCTTAAAGCCTCACCACTTGTTTATAGCATCTAGTATATTGGGAGGCATGATTGAGGCCATATAATGACTTGATTCTATTACTTTTGAGTGAATCTGGTAGGATACATTATAAAATGGTCATGTAAAAAGAGGCTAACCTGGAATGTACCACCTATACAAATCATTTACTATAGAAATTTACACATAAAAATACACATTTCGTCCCTTGGAATGTGTTGTTGACATGTCGTGAGTAAGATATATGGAATGTAGTTGGATATACATGTTGTGTACTTAACCTATTCATGTAGAAAATTAAAAACTTAATTTATTACTCTATTAAACCTCCAAATTATGTGTATGTGTGTCATTTATTGATAGTGAATTCCATATGATAGGTTTTTTATGATATTAAATGCATAATTTATTTCAACATAATATTCAGAACTACAATTCATATATACTTGATACATAATACAAACTCTGGATGAATTAAATTAGTACAAAAAATATAATATTCATATATATTATGTTTCCTTTATTGATATAACATTCTATGAAATTATGTGACATGTTTTATACATGGTATTTCATATGGGTGCATTTTATGCACCAATAACCATGTTGATTATTTCGAAGAGGTACTCATTGGGTTGCTTCTAAGTAAAATCTACGTAATTATTTTATTAAATTTTAAATAAATTTAATTTATTTAATTTACTTAAAATCACATTGTATTGATATCTTCAAGAAGAAATGGAAAGATATTAAGATAAAATTAATTAATTGATTAATCATATAATTAATTAGACTATTTGTGTGTTTTTTATAATATTGAAGATTAAATTTAAATGATTTATATCTAGTTGTTTTAAATGTGTAGACATTACATTAATATGACTAATTTTTCATTTAGAACAAACCTATGTATTTTTTGGTTTAATTTAACTTAATATTAATTATAGGGGTTCTATAATTATTTATTAATAAATGAAATTTGATGGAATGTGTTTTATCCCTCCCTCCTTCATTATGTAGGACCTAGGTGTCCAATTTTATTTTATGTAAATTTCCATTAAACTAATCCTTTTGTTCCCTCACCTATATTTGAGTATAAAACATATGTAATAAAATAGTATCTAGGCGTATGTAGGTAGTTTAAGATGGATTATAGGTGAAACCAACCTAGGTGAAACATAGGAGGATAGGTGGAACACTACAACCCATGTCCAAACCAACACAATGTAATTTTACCTTATGGTCATACATTGATTTATTGTCTTCTTAATAAATCAACTAATGGATAAGCTCATGATCAGTTAATTTATTTATTTTATTTTTATATTGTGCATGGTTTATTTTGTGGATACTAGACCATGATCATATATAAATAAATATATTAACATTAAAATATGAAATTAAAATAAATGGATTGCATGTAAAAGTTTCATATTTACATGGTTAGTCAGTTAGGTAAAATCCATTTTATATTAACAAGAAATGTAAAATGATAAAACAAGATAACTTAAAATAATAATAAAAACCCATAAAAATATTATTTTAGACAAATCCTTCCATTATATCATTAAGGATAGAACCATATAACTAAGTGTTGGTCTATCCATTTTCATCACACTTACTTTTATCAAGGAGTTCTTATGGAAGTTTTGGGATGACTTAACCATGTTGAAATCAATAGAAGTGGCACTTGATAACTTAATTTTTCTTGGAAAAATGTGTTGAGGAAATCCAAGTTAGGATTTTAGGAGTGGGTATTCCACTCAATTGATCAAGGAGTTTCCAGCACACATTTCCCAAAATTTCTACCACAATACCTTCATGTAATTGACTAGGACCTTTCTTGGGTTATGGTAAGGTAAATATAGATCCTTGCTACTAGAAGTTTCCCATGATAGGATTTTATGAGTATAATGGTGAGGTCTATTGGAACTTGATAAAATTGTTGGATATTGATAATAAAATTAAAATTATTATGTCTCACATAATTGTTAATCAAAGTAAATTACTAATAATATTATCTTATATTTTTGTGGTTAAATTAAAATTTCATTAACCAAATTATCCCTATGATAAATTATAGTTAAAAACTATATCTTAAATGGTAGTAACTTCTAATAATAGTTCATATGCCTATAGGTTGTGTTTATCCATTAGTGGAATCATTATATGATAGAAACCCTAATACCAGATCTTCTTTCTAAGGATGTGTATAATAGGGAGTTTTTAATCTATGAAAAACACATGAATAATGTACTAGAAGTTCAGTGTTAGATGATTTCATTCATGTATGATTATAGCATGAGAACATGGATTCTTATAGCATACTCAATAATCTATGTGGTATTTATTATGATGGATCTAAACAAGAATGGTTTGATATCTTCAAGCCTCTATTCATGGTAAAGTTTAGAGAAGGTTCGCCAGTTGATCCTCATGTAGTCAAACTCATTGGATACTAGAAGAAGAGTTGCACCACCATATAGCAAGGGGTGGGTACTTATATTTCATAACTTTTACTTGTGTTTATGGAGTATTCCCAGTTAAATAAAAAGGTGGGTACTCATACATCATAACTTTTACTAATGACTTTAGTATATTTGTTTAGGTCTACTTAATAAATTATGAGTAAGATTCCTTTGATAAATTTAAAGAATAAAAAATGAATTTGAGAATAATCTAGGTAAGATGATAAAGAATATCTACTTTGACCATGGTGGAGAATATCTTTACCAAGTGTTCATTAAATATTTATGGGAGTTGGGATATTATCACTACTCACTCCTCCTTATAAACCATAATGGAATTATGTCACTCAAAGGAGGAACTACACCTTTATTGACATAGTGAGGTCAATGAAGATTAATGAAATTACTCTATTATCCTTTTGTGAATTTGTCTTATAGATATTGGTGCATATAATAAGATAGGTTCCAACTATATCTACAAAAAGAATTCCATATGAAATTTGGTGTGTGAGGAAATTAGTGTTGTTTAATTTACATGTGTGGGGATGTGACGAATTTTTAATACCCACTTCTAAAAAAATTAAACCCAAGGGAAAAATGTATCTTTATAGGAAACCCTAAAGAAACAAGGGGTTATTATCTATATGACCACTTAGAAAAAAATTATAGTGGAAAGACAATCTATGTTATATAAGAGGGAGTGAATTTCAAAGAGATAAAATAAGACATACATTGTTGAAGTCATGGATCAAGATACATAATAGTTTACATAAGAATAGATCCTATAAATTCCCATAGAAGTGGATATTTCAAAGACAAAAATATAGTACAAGACTATAAGAGAGGTTAGATAAACTGAAATATATGGTTTCCTAGTCACCAAGGATTATAATTCATTATTAGTAAACAATAACGATTATGTGACATATAAGTTGATTGGATGTGAGGCCTTGTTTTTTTAGCATTGAAAATTCATAGAACCAAAATTTCGAGCATCAAATATTTTTCTCAACTGAATTATGTTCAGTGGTAGGTGGTTGTGCTTGATGAAAAGGTTAAAAAAATCATCTCTTTAGTTAAAGGTGGGTGATTGAAAGTTCATATATTCTGATGACATCAAGGATAATCTAGAATGTTTTGAACTGTCTATAATGATCTCACTGGAAAGAAGAATCTCAAATTTTTTATCATGGAACTAATTTGAGTTCAATAGTTTTATGGGTGATAAATAGTGAAATTCCATTTAGAGTATTCTATATAAATACCGGAAGGTAGTGTGACAAGAATTATCATATATGTTTAAAATAAACGGAAGTGGGGAACGACCATAAATAGTGTATCTAATCATGGAACATTGAATTGAATGAATAAATAGTTTTCTAGTAGAATATACAATGAATAAAAGTTTTACATAGTGTTAATAATTATATAATAAAATATTACTTATACTGTTTGTTAGTTGAATTTATTCATTGTACTTCTAATATTATAAAGAAGTTGTAGTTGTTCCTCCATTTTATATAGGAAAAAAGTCTAAATCATTTTTAATATCATATGTTCATTTACTATTTTAGGTACTTTTATTGTATGTATTACCATTTTTGGAATCTTCATTGAATTTATTATTTCTACTGAGGTGTGTGTAAGTTCAACTTAGTGAGGTGGGTAGGGTGTAGTGACTTCCTACATTTGGTACTCTTAGTTGAGGGGGAATCAAAGTTCTAGATGTTTGTTTTCCTATTGCATAGATCTTATTAAGAACTTCTCATGATATATTGATCATACTTCTGGTGGTTTTATTGGAATTACAGGTTATCAGTTCTTATTATAGTTATTGTTCTCACCCAACAAGTGGTATCAAATGCAGTATTCATGCTCAAGGTTCATCTCAATGATAGAGTCACAATCATTGAATCAGATAAAAGAAATATTCGGATTGATAAATTTGATAGAATGGATTTTTGGATTTTGGAGAATGAAAATTGAAGACCATTTGATTTAAAAAGACTTTTAAGTCCCATTGTATGGGGTAAAACTAGTAATATTTGATAAATATGATAGGTAACAATTATATGGGAAATAATTGGAACTTGTTAGAATGTATCTCTAAATAAATGTTTCTATTAACATTTGATATAATATGGAAATAGTGGATGTTTTGGAGACATTTAATGATATGTATAAAAAAATAACGACCCTTGATAAGGTATTCATGTTGGTAGGGTTTTTTGGTTTAAGGTTTTTGAAAGGAAGACTAGTGTAATATCATGTAAATGAATTCAACATGATTTGTGTGCATCTCTAATCAGTAAAGGTAACGTTTTCTGATGATGTGTGGTTGTTGCTTCTATTATCTTCACTTCTAGAGATATGGGATGTTTACTCTAGTAGAAAAAATAGATTTGGTATTTGATTATATCTGGAACCTCATCATGAATAAAGAACTAAAATGGATGTATGTTTAGATACTGATCAATAGTTCCCTTAATATTGATGAAAGTCGAAGGTCACCTCATCAAAATCATGTCTACTAGAAGAAACTAATGGATGAAAAGTCTTTTGAGAGGAGTTTATGTAAGTTGGATGGTCCTCGTATGACCTCCTAGAAATTTTGGAAGAAATGAAATATTTATAAGTATTTAAAGAGTCAAGATGAGAACATTTACAAATCATCAACATCTAGAAGTTCAAATTCCATTAACACAATGAAAGAAATAAAATTCATCTACTGAGTTGGAATACTCTAATATAATATTTGTTGATTAACTCTGGAGCATCCTATCATTTAATGGTGATTAGAGGTACATTTTCAGTTATGTATATAAAAAGTTTTTGAAATTCCATATTGTGGATGGTGAGGCCCTATATGTTTTTTTAAACGAATATTTCGTAATCCAAATGATTAATTGAGTATTAATGAAGTTAATAGAATTTCTTCATATCCCTAGAGATATATGAAATCTAATTTCTCTTTGGAAACTTGATGATGCTGGATATAGGACTAGATTTTATAATGAGGTATATAATGTTACTTTTAGATCAATGATATTTGATATAGGAGTAAAGGATGAGACCCTTTACATAACTAAATATTCATATGGGATGGTGGTTTCAAGAAGTAATATTTTTGATGATCTAGAAGTATGGAATTGTGGGTTTGGTCACCTTAGTGAATAGAACGTTGAAGTTTCAAAGGCCAAGGGAATATCAAATCTTTACCACATGTAGATTTTAAGGTGTGAAATGTATGTGATTGGAAATCAAAATAAATTTTCTTTAAATTTAGATGTCTAGAATCCAAGGAATTAAAATATATATATTGTGCAGTCAAATGGTTGTGGGTATTCCCTTTTTCATTCCTATAGCAGTTTCCTCTAATTTCTCACTTTCATTAATCATTATACTAGAAAGTATGTATTTACCTTTTAGAGCAATATTATATTATATTTTAGTTTTTTACTTAGTGTAAAGCATCGATATAAAGGTGATACAGTCAGAACATGAAGTTCATTTAAACTGACAATGATAATGAGAACACTGGATGAGATTTCTATAAGTTTCTGGAAGATGTAATAAGGTTTAAAAATACCGTGATTTGAAGTAAAAAAGTACTAGATGGAATAATTAATTGAACAGTGACAATGAGATCTAGAATTATTATGTTTCACATAAGAATTCTTAAGAAAATTTGGGAAGATAGACTTAACATTGTGGCATATCACATCAACAAAAGTCTAGTATCGATAGTTGGGCAAGAAATTCTGGAGTATATATTTTCTAGAAAACCACTAGACGTTCAATTTATTAAAATATTCAGTGGTTTATAATATGTACTTTTAAATTATAAGGATTATGATAAACTTGAATCAAAATATAAAATAGTTTTTTCTAGTCTTTAGAGATGGTAATTTTGAATATCACTTATGGGTAAAAAATAAATAATTAAAAGTAGGGATGTTTTCATTAATGAAATGATTCAATGGAAGGACCAAAAATAGGTGGAGCAGTAAATTCAAGAAAATTAAAATTTTAAATTATATGTTGACCAACGTACTAGTGGCTCATAAAAACATGATAACTCATATATAGGTGATGAAGGAATCAGAGGTCCAAAATTAAGACGATCAGAAAGACCAAAAACTTCATGGGGATGAAAAGAATAAGTGGGAGTATAATATTTACATGCCCCAGAAGTATGAGTTCTATAATTTTAGGTATTGGTATAAAGATCAAATCTAAGAATCTCCAAACATCAATTTAGTTAAGAGATCATCCAAAATTAGGATACTATTTTTTATGTTCATGCATGGGTTAAACTTTCTACTCCCAATAGATATAGAATAACCTAAAAATATAGAGGTGAAAATTTCAATTAAAGGCTCTAATAGGTGGGAGTTATCCATGAGTGATGATATAGATTCAAAAAAGTTCATATAAATTTAGGATATGGATGAACGTCCATAGGGTAAAAAGAAACCGGAGAAAAGTGGGTTTAATTTATTAGGGAATAGAATGGTAGAATAAAATATATATGAAGAAAATAATAAGTTTAGAGGATGTTAAGAAGCATAATTTGGTTTTCATATTGAAGAAAATTATGTATGTTTTGATGTAAACACCATGATAATGGAATAAGAAGTTAAACTCATTATGGTAGAAGAAGGACTTTTGGGGTTTAATATTGATCATTTTTATTACCATAATAAATGGGATTCTGGGGTATTTCATAATTTTAAAGGTTTATGTCGATGAAATATTTCTAGTGGGATTGGATTTTCAAAAGATTTAGAAATTGAAGAATAACATTCCCAAAATATTCAAGACGAAATGTCTTAGGTAAGAAAATAAGATATTGGGGATGGTAATAGAAATAGATATAAACATCGGCACCATGTTTCTATCTAACAAAGGGTATATATGAAAAATAATTGAATGTTTTTTCCTGGATGAATGAAAACTAGTTTATACCTTTCTTGTTGGACACTAAAAACTATCAAAGATGCAAGATCCTGCAACGAAATATGACCTTCAATTCCTCAAGAATGTTTCATATGATTCATCTGTCAGAAGTGTAATGTATGAAATGATTTATACTTATCCATAAATTTCATTTTCAGTAGTATTGGTAATAATATGTACTTCCAATCTAGTTAAGTAACATTAATAATCCATCAAGTGGATCCTTCAATATTTTAAAGGATTGTAAGATTAACCTATTTTTTAGGGAGGAATATCTCTTTTAGGGTTTTATTGATGTCAAATTTTTTAGAAACTTAGACTGTCAAAAGATCACAATAAGGTTCATATTTTTTATGTGGAGGAACATAAATTAGTTGAATGATGTGGCTATAAATTATGGTTACATTTAGTAAAATAGAAGTAGAGTATATAGTGGAAAAAGAAACTAAGAAGTATATGGTTTGGTTAAATTAGTTTTTAAAGGAATTAGGATGAATTCGGGATAGAGGGATAATTTTTTGTGATATATAGAGTGCAATCCACATAGCTAAAAATAGTTCCCATGAAAAAATATAGCACAATGACATGAGGTACCAATTCATGAGAAATATACTATAGGGGAGAGTGCTGGATATCTAGAAGATCACTAGTAACCAAAATCATAGGGACATGTCCACCAATACTTTAGATCAAGAAATCTTGAGTTAGTATCATTATATAGTGGGGTATGGGTGAATAGAAGAAGAAAAATGTGAAGGAACACTCCTATTGAAGTGGAAGGATATAATTTTACCGAGGAGGGTTATTGGGTTTTTCCCTTAAACAAGTCTTCAATTCTGATATTTTTGGGATTTGAATCCTTGTTTTTATTAAACATAAAAATTTTAGATCATTGAATGTTTGAGAATAATATTAATGTTCAATGGAATCTCAATTAGTGGTAGGTGGTAAGGTTTGATAAAAATGTAGAAGTAGTTCGTCTCTTCAGTGGTAGGTGGCTCATCAAATGTTCATTTATTCGGATTATATTAAGGATACTACAGAATGTTGGAAAACTCTCTTGAAGGAATTATCTAGAAAAAAGATTTTATAAGTGTTCACTAGGGAAACATGTTGGGTTCAACAGTGTTACAGGTGATCAATAGTGACACTCCACTTGGAGGCTTCTCTATGAATATGGTGAGGTGGTGTTAATATAAATTCTATCTATGTTTTATATAAAAATATGTGGGTACCAATCCTTAATAGTGTATCTTAGCATAGAATTGTGATTTTGATGCATTCCAACTATACCAATAGAATTTATAGTGCAACATAACTATACAGAGTATTAATTGTTCTATAATGAAATATCACTGATAGTGTATTTTAGTTCAATTTATTCTTTGTAATTATAATAATATAATGAATTGTTAGTGCTTCCTCTTATTTATGTAAGGAAAAAGTAAAAAATTCCTTAAAACTCATGTGTTCATTTACTATATTATGTAATTTTGTGGCATGTATTATTATTTATTGAATTTCGATTGTATTGTTTAGTTCTACTGAGGTGCGTTTAGGTTAACTTAGTGTCATGGGTAGGTTGCAGTGACTTACTAATTCAAGTACACATATTCTAGGGGGATATAAGTTCTGGAAGTCTAGTTTTCTACTCTACTAATATTGATAATAACATTCATTGATCTATCAATCATACTTTTTGTTGTTTTATCATTCGTACTGGTGATTGGTTTTTTATCCAATTCTTTTCTCCCCCAACACAAGGAGGCACTAGGTGGTGTATAATCCCTAAAATGGAAAGAATCCATGAATTTTACAATGGATTTCATGTACCAAAACCAATTGTTGGTTTTGGTAGATCATATAGTGGGTGTAAATCATGTTGTTTGAACACGTGTATTCAAGAAAATACTAGACTTGTATGGTCAATTCAATACCTATAAAACTAGACAAGTTATGAAAGTTTTTCAACAACATCAAGTATTATAAAACAATAAAGTATTTTCAATATTTTATATATTAATATCCATCAAAATTATACGTTCCATAGATTCATTCCATGACTATAAGATTTGGGGTATGGATTTCAAAACAACCTTGCTTAATGTAAACCTTTAGAAAGATGTCTATATGACATAACCAAATGGGTTTTGACTCCAAAAGATTCCAACAAGGTATTTAAGTTGAAAAGATTCATTTATAGATTAAATAAATAATTTGGGTCAAAGAACAATAAGTTTTATGGATCCATAAAAAAATTGGTTTCATAAATAATGATTTTGAGACTTATGTCTATAAGTGGATTAATGTGAGCATAGTTATTTTTTTGATATTGTATATATATGATATACTAATTATTCAAAACCAAATATTAATCTCACTGCTCATTAAGATTTGGTTGAACACATGTTTCACCATGAAATGCTTAATTGAAGTAGCATACATTCTTGGGATAAAGATCTACCGTGATATATCCCAGAGGCTTCTTGAACTAACTCAAAGTATATACATTGAAAAGATACTTAATATGTTCATTATTGAACAATATAAGAGGGTATTGTAACCAATGTCACATGGAATTCATCTTTCTAAGAGAATGTTCTCTCAGACACATGAGGTGAGATTTAAGATGGTAATGATTATATATGCATAAATGGTTTGGTTATTCATGTATATTATTATATGTACTAGGGTATTTGTCACATACACCATGGTGGTAAGGTATAAAGATAAACTACATGACCATCATTGAATGGTAGTCTAGAATATCCTGAATTACCAAAGGAATATTAAGGATGTGTCCCAAGTTTATGGAGGAGATGAGGATATATTTGTCAAGGTATATATAGATTCAAGTATCCAAATAGATCAAGATAATCTAAAATCACAATTGGGATACATATTCACTCTCAATTGAGGTGTTATTATTGAGACCAAGTTGGAAAGAAGTTGTTTTTGGAAGCTAGAAGAAGTTTGTGCTGACAATTATTGTATTTTGTTTCCAAAGAGAAAGAATTAATTTCACTTTATAATTCTAGGTGATCAAACTCATAATTGTAATTAGAAAATGTGATAAAAAATATTAAGAAAGATCATCATATTGAACTAAATATTTTTGGAAGAAAAGGCTCATTGGACGCACCTTGGGTAAGGAATGGAAGTTTGAATTAGAATGAGGAAAATTATCGGAGTCTGAATAGAATCAATGGAAATATGATGATGATTTTATGATCCTTTATTTCTCATAAATCAAAAGTTGTTCGATAAACTTATGATGAAATCCTTATGAAGGAATGGGGGATAACAAATACTTCCAATCATTTTGAGGTTTGGTTGGAAAGAAATAAGTTGTTGGAAGGATGGGAAGTTATAATACATTATAATATAATTCGGATGATTCTATTAAAATATTATCTATTTTCAATGTCATGAGGAAGTTTTTATTACTGTTATGAGTTTTTTTAAGAATAAAGTGAAGCATTATGGTCTCAATTCATCGGTGTGAGATCAATGGACACAAATTTGTTTGAAGGCTGGATGTTCTTTTTAAATATAAGAAGATAAATATGCTTGTATTCAATCATACAAATAAACCAAAAGATACAAATATTAGGATAAGGGTCATTAGTGGAAATAATTAGCTACTAACACTAGTCCATAGGACATGGTGTACCATCTATCATCAGAGTAATCCTGAAATAGACCAGTAGACAATGTAACGGTTGAAAAGCGGAATCACAGGTATAAATTTTTTTTCAGTAAGTGGAAGTTGTTGAGATTGATGAGAATTAAGAAGTAATTGGGACTAATTAAAAATGGTATTAGAGATCAATCAAAAATATACTCAACCATTTTCATCAGGTTGAATTATTTGTTTTAGATTTGTCAAGAATAAAAGAAAAACTCTGATATGTTTTCAATTAGGTCAAGGGAAACAGAAAAAAAGTGTTGAGTGTCTTTATCAAATGGGTCAAGAGTCATAAAAATGGAGGGTACAATGATTCATCATAATGAACCAGAGACCAGTAAAGAATTATGACACCAATAAAAGTTATCAGATGTTGGAATTCATCAGATTCAGGATCATTGGTTTGAAGAAAAGAAGAAAAGAATAATTGTTTGAGGAAGTTGAAAAAGAGTTTTTCAAAGAGGGTTTAATATGGTGTTAAATTATTACTGAGTAAGTGTAGTAATATTTAGTTATAATGTATTAGAAAGTGTATCAAGAAAATAAAATTGGATATGTGTCTTCATCATAATGAAGAAATCAGAATGAAAACAACAATCTGAATAAATAATAGTTTAAAATTCAGAAGAAAGATATGTTTTTGAGACAATCTGAGTAGGTTTGATAAGAATCAAGAAGAGTATAGAAGCAATGAAGAAGTTAATGATGTTTCTGAAACGTAAAGGAAATTGATGTTTTAGAAAATTTGGTTAAGTGGTAAAAATTTTCAGAATCCGACCTAAACCACTTTTCTTGAATCTTTAAATAGTAGGGATTACATTGTACTTTCTGACACTTATATTATTCATGGGTGAACAGAGAAGGTGGAGTTGCAAAAGTTTTTAAAGAGAAAGAGTTTCCAAATTGAGAATTTGGGAGGAAATGTTTTTGCATAATGATATTGAGAAGAAGAAGGAAGAAAAATAATAAAGGAAGATCGTATTCAGCTACTTATTATATCAGACTAGATCATCAGACCAAGAAATAGTACTGAGATTTATAGACAGAGACAAAAGTAGTACAAAATTGTTTCAGTGATATTCTAGTAGATTTATATTTCCATACTAAACAATTAGACTAAGGAATCAGATAGGGGAATTAGATTTAGTATCATTAAAAATTCTAAATAATTTCTTACGAAATCCCTAGAAGGAAAGTGAAGAATTATATTGAATATTATATTTCTGAAAGTCGACAAGATAACACAGTAACATATTGTAATTAGATTGGTTAAAGTTTCTTAACATGTTACGTAAAATTTTTTTACATCATTTTTTCTCAAATAATGACACACATTATTGTATGGATCATAGTGCCACACAATTTTAAGTTAATATTCTACTTGTTTGTATCCACACAAAAGGGTTATTTTCTAGTGGATTGTTTGGTATTGTATTACTTCCAAACTATACCAAGGATATAGCTACTCTTATTGAGTAGGGAACCTTGTAAATTTTTTTATTTCTTTGGATATGTGATTTTTTTGTTTTTAGAAAAGTAATAACTCATTAACAGGAGGTCAATGTTATTTCAAAATAAATGAAACTTAAAAGAAAAGGTTATCACATATTCACCCCCTCCCCCTCTAAGGGATTAATTGATCCTTACTAGTAAATATCAATTTGTATCGAAGGGAGGTTCCCTTGGTTTACTATTTATTGATGTTTTAGAAGAGAATCTATAATGGAAAATATGAATAGTGTGAATAGTAATGGGATTCTGGTATTTGAGGTTGTGATCTATCATATTTTCAAATTTAGAATGTTTTTTTGTCTTATGTCTCTTGGGTATGATGTAATTAAATCCATAACAAAATGATTTCCTCCTATTGATGATAATTTTCCTCTCACTTCTGTTGAAAAGAATAATCTTGAAAATAATGGAAGAGCTAAGAATTATTTACTCTCATCTATTTTTGAAAGTGATTTTTTAAGTGTGAATGGTGTTTCCACAGCTAAAGGTATCCAGGATATTCTTAAGAACATTTATGAAGTTAATAAAAATTTGAACAATAACAAGTTACAAATATGGTGGTTGAAGTATAAATATCTCAATATGGGTGAGTATGAATCTATTGGTGACATCCTTACCATGGTAAACGAAAATTTTCACACTATTATATGTCTTGGTGAAAATTAAGAAGATTCTAAAGTTTTTGAAAAAAAATCTTGATAATTATTCCAGATAATTTTGATGCCAAAGTTTCCTTATTAGAAGATAGATATCCCAAAACATTATCTCTAGATGGTTTTCATATTACTCTCATAACTAATGAAATGAGAATGGAAAAATCCATGAAATGAAAAAACAAAAGTTGATAGAGAAATGTCCATCAAAGATTCTAAGAAATCAAAGTCTAAGAAGGTTCTTAAAGAATATTTATATGATGAATTTGATTCTAAAAATGAGGTATGTGAAATTATTGATGAAGTTTTATACTTGTTTTCTAAAAATGTGGAAAGAGTTATAGGAGAGTATAAAGGTAATTCCCTTAAAATTATTTTCTTGTGGAGATATTTTTCACTTTGCTACAAATTGTCCTCAAAGAAAGAAATAAGAGGATAGTTATAAAGATTAACGAAGTTTGAGAAGATCATTGAAGAAATAGGGTGATAAGTATAAATATTATTCTAAAGGGAAAGATATAAATTTAACCATAAAAGGGGATGTTTTTTTCTAAATATGATGAAGAAGAATACGGTGAAACAGATTTCATAAAGTCTACTCAGAAATATGGATAGAATACATTCATTGCAACAGTTAACAATGAAGAGTTTGAAAGTAGTAGTTATGAAGAACAAGAAGAAGAATAAACTATATTATAATTTCATCTGAAAGAAAAATTTGAATAATTTATGAGAAATATTGAAAGGATTTAGAAACAAATAAAGAAATTGGAAAATGAAAATTTATCAACAAAAAGTCAATATTTATTTTCTAATGAGAAAATTAAGCTTTTGGAAGAGATTGATGATTTGAAGAAATATGCTGAGAAATAAAATAATCAAAATGAAAATATTGAAGTAAAGTTTAAATAAAAAGAAAGAGTTGGTGCTTATCTAACAAAAACTTTATAAATACAAACAGAGTTATACAACTTTCAAGAATTGTATCTTTTAAGTTGGTGAATTCTCTAGAAAGGGTAAACTTGAGAAGGATCAAAATTTATCTTCAAAGATTGATAATAAATTTGAATTTTTTTTCAGAAGAAAAATTTTGTGAAATTTATGTATGCATCCAAAACCAACATAGTGGGGAAATTATAAGTTTCTAAAAATTCTGATTCTGAAAAGGTTCATAAAACTTCTAATTCTGATAATGATAAAAAGGAAATCGAGATGAAAATAAATATTCTAGTTGATAACAGAAAGTTTTGTGATCAAAAAAGTTCTTATAATAAAGACAATAATTTTCCTAAGAAACATTCCCACAACTCTAGATAGTATTGAATTTATAGAGGAAAATATCATTTCTACTAATACTACTAGAATTTTGGTGGATTCATATATTTGGAAAATATGTGCTTGTTTAATCAAAAATATTACTATTATTCGAAAAATTATAGAAGGAAGAGTTTAAGGTGGAGTCAATCCTCTCAAATGAAGAATTATGAGTATGATGTTTTGCAGAAACCTAAGAAGGTTGGTGTTAAAATTGAAAATAGGTTATAACCTTTGAAAACTATTTTTTTTATATGTGAAGAATCTGAACATCTTGTGAAATATTGTCTTGTTTTATTACCAACATAACAAAATATCTATAAAAGTTTTCAAATGTTGGGTGTGAACAATGATTAAGGGAAAGAAAAAAAAACTTGTTGTTAAAACCACTCTCAAAGCTACAAAAGTAGAATGGCTATGGATCTTGGAAATTGGCTGTTCTTCTCAAATGATAAGAGGCTTAATTTTTTTTTAATAATTTTAAAGACTTTAAATAATTAATATTTACTTTTCCCACTTATGAATCCTTCAGAATCAAAGGCATTGGATATGATATTATTAGGGAAGAAAAGTTGAATTCCAAGAAATATTTACATGTTAATGGACCGAAATGCAACTTGATAAGTGTTTCAAAACTTTTTGATAAAGGAAAAAAAGTTATTTTCTAAAAATATGGTATTTTTTAAAATATAAGAATATTGAAATATAGTTTCAAGAGTCCAAGGTACAAAAGGAAACCTTTTCCAAGAAAGTGAAATTCAAAACTCTTGTTACTTAAGAATGGTAGAAGACAATCTGTTGTGACATAAATGTTTGGGACACATGTGTCTGAGAAACATGAAAAGGTTATCAAAGAATGAAAATGTCCATGTAATTCCTGATATTTCAAGAAGAAGATATTGGTTTTGAAAAAAAATTCAAAAAGGAAAGATTGCAAACTCTGTGGAAAATAAAGTTTACATTTGTTCAAAACATTCCCTAGAACTTATTCATTCTGATATTTTTGGTCCAATTATCAAACAATAAACTCTTGAAGATAACTAATTCATTACTTTCATTGATTACTTTACTTTTATTGCTTGTGTTATGTATATGAAACAAAATTCATATGCTCTAAAAATGTCTAAAATCATCAAGAGGAAATATAATAAGGAATGTGAGTATTCAGTGAATAAGTTAAGAATATAAAATAGTGGTGAATGCAAGAATAATTAATTTTAAAGTTATCTTGAAAAAAATGGTATTCGACGTGAGTTTAGTACACCTTAAACTTCTAAAAAATGGAGTTTATGAAAGGAGAAAATATAATCTCAGTTGAAATGGGGTGAACTATGTTACTTGAATGAGGTCTCTCTCATTTATTTTTGAGAAAATCCATGTGCACTACTATTTATATTCAAAATTGATATTTTCACTGGCCAAGTTTAGATATGACTTCATATAATTTTTTTTATGAAAAAAATATATGTTTGAAACACTTAAGAGTTTTTTGGAGTCCATGAATCATAAAAAAATGTTATAAACTTTGAAAAGTTTAAGCAGAGAGTTGAAGATATAATTTTTCTTGGTTGTTCTTTGGAACGAAAAGGATATAGATGTTTCAAAAAATAGACATGAATATTAGTTAAATTTTTTTATATTAATGTTATTGAAAATTTTGAGGAAAATATTAAACAAACATGTGAAGATAAGGAATATGAATAAGATAAAAGAATTTTTGTTAATAATTTTGAAAATGATGAAAACAAATTTAATCCTACTCAAGAAGGATAATTAAGCTCATTTGTTTCTAGTGATGAGGAATAATATTTAAAATATCATCCCAATCCAAGGTAGAAAGTGGAAGCTCAAAACATAATTGGTTATCAACATCAAAATGATCAAACAAGAACTTTAAAAATTATTACACATACTTCCTTATATGTGAAAATTTATCCAAAAGATGTGAATGAATTTTTTGAGCATCTAGAGGGTTTAGGATATAAATTAAGAGCTGGATAATATTGAAAATAATGATACATGGGAACTCATACCTAAACTAAATGAAAGAAATATCGGTAAAAAATGGGTTTTTTGGAATAAACTAAATGAATACGGTGAAGTGATAAGAAACATCGAAGGTTTGGTGTGAAAATATTACTCATGGATAGAGGTAATTGACTTTGATAAAACTTTTTCTATAGTGAAGGATTTTAAACAATCATAATATTTCTTGATATTTTTTCATAATGATGTTATAAAATATTTCAAATGAATGTGAAGTCAACATTTTTGAATGGGGATATTGATGAAGAAGTGTATATTGAACAGCCATGTGGATTTTTTTTGGAAGGTTGAAATTTTTATAAAAGTTAAATAAATACTTTTATGGGATAAAATAATCTCTAAGGGCATGGTATTCCAACATGGACACCTACTTAAGAAAGATGAGTTTTATGAAAGGAATAATTTATATTAATATGTACATCAAAGAAAGTTGGGAATTTTCCCTCATTGTAATTGTTTATGTTGATGACATTATCTTTGATGGTAATGATGAAATAACCTATGAAATATTTACTTAAAAAATGAAAAGGGTATTTGAGATATCGATACTGGGTGAAATTAAATACATTCTTGGGTTAAAATTTTCACAAAAGAAAAAACACATATTTTTTCACAATAATAGTATGTTGAAGAACATCTTAAAATGTTTGGAATAGAAAATTTAAAAACATATTACACACCAATTTCTGTGAGTACCACGTTAAAAAAAATATGGATAAGTCAAGGAAGTTGGATCTAAAGAGTTTCAGAAGCTAATAAGAAGTTTTTTGTATTTGACTACATTAAGATCAGACATTGTTTATGTTGTTACCTTATGTGCAAGATTTCAGAGTGATCCAAAAGAATCAAATATATTTGAAGGAAAAATAATTATCAAATATATCAAAGGAATAAAAAAAATATAATTAGGTATGATATCTAAAAAATATTTACTTGTTTTGGTATTCAGATGCTGATTGGATTGGAAATGTTGATGATAGAAGATCCACATCTTGTGGAGTTTTCATTCCTGTAAAAATTTGTGTTACTTCACATTAAAATAAAAAAAATCAGTAACTCTTATCATGGATGAAGATGAGTATGTTGATTACACTCAATTCACTACTCAACTTATGTCGATGAAGACTCAGTTATAATATTTACTTTTGGAAGTTACGTTACCCTTTCTTTAGGGTTTTGATAATCAAAGTGATATAAACCTTAAAATAAACACATTAAAACATTCTCATTAAAAACATATTTACATAAAGTACCAATTCATCAAAGAGAATGTGGAGAAGAATAAATTGAAACTAGAGTATTTTTCTACATCATAACAAGATACTGACATTTTCACAAAACCTTTACCGAAAGAACCTTTCTATAAGCTGAGGTTGAACATGGGAGTCCTACCTATTTCTCATCAAGGTTGGGGTATGTGTTTGTGTGACCTCTCTCATCTAGTCTTTGTATTTTGTTGTAAATGGGTGGAATTGTTTTATAAATATATCCTTTGATATGTGATAAACATTTTAAAGAAGCATGTATGTAGGGAAGTTATGGGTACGGTGTGGATTCAGCATGTAAGTTTGTTAAAAATTCTAATTGTTTGTTTTAATGGAAACTTTTCTTGATAGGTAAGTGGAATAATTGAAGAAATATGTGAGGAAAATCTGAATAAGTTTCATGAGTCACTGATTATTGATAGCATGGTTTTGATTACAATGACTCTTTTTTCCTATAATTTGTTGGCTCACATAGAATTAGGATTGTTGATAATTTATATATTGCTTGAGATTTCAAATTTTAGTGATTTATGAACATTGTTTAACAAAAAAATAAAAAGGGGAATATTCTTGGGACCAAGTTAGCAAGAAGTTGTTTTTGGAAGATGGAATAAGTTTTTGCTGATAATTATTGTCTTTTTTTGTTAAAGAGAAATAAATAATTTCACTTTCTAATTTTAGGTGATTAGATGCACAATTATAATCTGTGTATGAGACACAAAAATCTTAAGAAATTCCATCATATTGAAAACAATTTTTATGAGAGAAAATGTTAATCGGAATCACCTTGGGTCAGGAATGGAAGTTAGAATCAGAATGAGTAAAAGTATCAAAGTCTGAATGGATTTGAGAAAAATTAGACAATGATCTTATGATATTGGAGTTCTCATAAATCATAAGTCATATAATAAACTTATGGTGCAATTATTATAAAGGAAATGGAGTGAATGAGTGATTATAATCAGTTTTAGGTTTGGTTGGAAAGAAATAAGTCATTGTAAGGATGGTAAGTTATAATACTTTTAAATATAAGTCAGACGATTCTATGTCGGTCTTAATTATTCTAAAAGTCACGAGGAAGTCATGATTATAAGCAGGAGTTTGTAGAAGAAGAAAGTAAATATTTACAGTCTCATTTCATCAGTGTGAGATCACCAGACACAATTTTTTTTGAAGGTTGTGTGTTTTTTCTTGAAATATGAGAATATGAAGATACTAGTATTCATTCATACCAATAATACACAATATACAAATATTTATAGAAAGATCAGGAAAGGAAATAAGTTATTGTTGACCCCGGTCCTTTAGACGTGGTGTTCCACTGATCATCGAATTAATCCTAAAACCAATCATCTGACGCATTAATAATAGAAAAATAGAATCAGTGGTAGAAAATTTTGTTCAGTAAGTGAAAGTTGTTGAGATAAATGAGAAATAATAATTTGTTGGGGATAATGAAAAATTGGATCAGAGATCAATCAACAAAGTAGTCAATGATTTTCATCAAGTTGAATTGTTTATTTCAAGTGGGTCAGGAACAAAAGAATTTTTTTTATATTTTATCAATTGGTTCAATATAAATGGAACAAAAGTGTTGATATTCTTTATCAAATGGGTTAAGAGTCATCAGACTAGAGGCGACATCGATTCATCCTAATTAAGTAGAGACTGATCAAGATTAATGAACCAGATAAAATTCATCATATTTTGGACTTCATCAAATATAGGATCATTGGTATGAGTAAAAGACGAAAATAATAAAAGAATAATTTCTTAAAGAATTTGAAAAATAATGTGTCAAAGAGGATTGAAGCTAGTTCTGAAGTTTTTCCAAGGAAGTAGAAGAATATTTAAAAATTGTGACTATGTTTATGTAAAAATAAAGGTAACTGATGACTAACAGAGTTTCAAAAAAATTTATAGATGAATGGTTCTAATGTTTTAAATTGGTAATAATAATGAGAAGTATTCAATTCTAATGTATTATCAAGTGGGTTAAGAAAATCAGAGTGGCCATATGTCTTTATCGTAATGAGTAAATCATAAGAACAATTGGCATCGGACTGAATAATTGTTTCAAATTCAGAAGCAATTTAGTGTTGTGATAATATTATAGAAGGTTTGAGAAGAGTCAAAAAGAGTATATTAGCACTTAAGAAGTTAAATATGTTTCCAAAATACATGGGAAATTGACATTCTGGGAAATTTGGTTAATTATGATAACTTTTCAGAATCCCACCTAAACCACTTTTGGCACACATATAAATAGTAGTAAGTACATTTTACTTTATGACACTTTTACTATTCATAGGTGAATATAGAATATGGAGAAATGAATGTTTTTAGAGAGAATATGTTTCCGAATTAAGCATTTTTGAAGAAGTTTTCCAAACAAAAGAAGGAGAAAATAGAATATGATATTCATTTTATGTTTATATGGGATTGGATCATTAGATAAGGAAATCAAACTGATATTTCTAGACTAATATATAAGAAGTTCATAATTATTTTAGTGGTATTCTAGATGAGTTAATTTTCCAGATTGAATAATCATATTGAGGAATCAAAATAGGGAATTAAACAAATATCATTAAGAATCCCAGAGAAGTTCTTACCTGTTTCTGGGTAGGAAAGTGAAGAATTATTTTGAAGATTGTATTATTGAAGGTTGAAAAGGTAGAATAGTAATATATTCAAAGTTAATTGGTGAATGTTTTTTAATATGTTATAAAAACATCTTTTACATAATCTGTGCTAGAAAAAGCTCATGCACTATTGTATTGATCATAGTGCTACATAAGTTTAAGGGAATATCCTACTTGTTGGTATCCATAGAAAAGGATTGTGTTCTATTGTATTGTACGGTATTTGATTTTTTCTTAACCATACCAAGGATATAGCTAATCTTTTTTAGTATTAAACCTTGTAAATTCTTATGTTCTTATGGATGCGAAATTTTTTTCCAGAAAATTCATAACTCTTTAATAGTGGGTGATGGTTGTTTAAAAGTAAATAAAACTTAAAAAGAAAAATATATCACTGATTTACCCCTCCCCCTCTTAGTGACACAGTGATCCTTGTTAGGAAATATCAGTTATGAGATATAAAATCTCAAATTAATACATGGTCACTGATTCTACAACTGATTCTAAGTATATTGAATCTTATAAAAAATCTAAAGAAGAAATTTGGATATAAATCTTAATCCAGGATCATGATATGTTTCCTTGCAGTAAAGATCTTATCACACTATACTATGACAATATAGTTGTGATAGCCCATGAAAAGGATCCAACGTCAACAAATTGAACAAAGCACGTACTCTATAAATATTTCTCTTGATTAATTGAGCAGTGAGTTCACAGTGAGGATAATTTCCAAGGAAGGTCACATTTAATAACCCTTAACTAAATCATTAACTCAATATAAATATGATCATCATTGGAGAACTAGAGAACTAAAACTCACTAACAGTTGGATCTAGTTCAAGTGGGAGTCTGTTGGAGTTGGTGTCCAAGAACCAACTATTTATACATTAGATTACATGTTTATTCAAATAGGTGTATACCAATAAAATATCTTCTTATATATTTTTCATTTTTATGTGCGAATTTAATGTAATAATGTTCTAGAGTATATGTCGCATTGAAAAGGTCAAATAAATTCCCACTATGAAAAGAACCCAAAATGCTATAATGATATTCTTAAACATATGTCCAATAGTTGGATAATATACTATGATAGTACACATAGTATATTGACTATTAGTTACGAGTCTTCATAAGTGTATGAGAATTCAAATCATGTAATTCACACTTGGTAATCTACATGATCAGATATTATGGGGTTAGAACCACTTTTAGGAGTTCTACATGTTAATGTGTCATTGTATATTTATGTATTCAAATTAATGTAATGATCCTTAAATATTAAATTTACTATTAATGTATATCATGAGTTGCGTACTTAGATGTGTTGATGAAAATAATAACACCATATTTTCACTAGGAATTAGGGTCTATTTGGTGCATAATAACTGGTATGATATTAATGAATAAGTCAATGAAGGATTTCTCTATTCTATCTTAATGAAAGTTGATATCTCAACATTTTTATCAAAATGGAACCATCACATTGAATTTCATTACAATGGTGTATTTATGAGTTCATTTCACATAGTTGAAGAAACACATATCTAGCCTATAGGTTGATGGCATGAGTATGTAACCTGCTTAATGAGATGTCAAGAAAAAGGTATTATATTACATAGTGAGAATTTATATGAGGTTGTTTTCATTAAGACATTATCTTATTTCTTTATGGGTTTCATGACTGATTGTTATATGGTTATCTTATAATTTAGGGAAGATCGTCAAATCCCACTAAGAAAGTGTCCTAAACAGTAACACACTAAGTGTATCCTCTGATCTTGATTAAATGTTATTTATATTTAACAAATAAAATGAATATTATTCTCAAAACTGAGAAGTAATATTTATTCATGATTTATTAATAATACATAATAAATAAACATTAATTCAAAGGGTAATTATTTAATTATATAAATATATAATATTTATTTATCTCTTGTGGTTTTCATTGTAGTAAATAACTATTTTTAAATAATTCATTTAGTTGTATGGATATTAAATAAATATTTATTCTCAAAACTATGAAAAAAATGTTTATTTAATTATTTATTAAATTAATAATATTTATTTAAAAATTTATTTGATAAATCAAGAAATATCAAGGGGGTGATTGGACCATATTTCTTCTGGTGATAAATATGTATTTATAAGCAGGTAAAATAAATTTCTATCACTTTGTGGGTTAGAGGACACTGAGAAAAAAAATATTATTATTATTTTATATGGAATGGATTTTTTATAGGTTTAAAATTTCATTAATGGACTATGAACAATTAGTAAATATTTAAACCTAACCTAGAGTCTATAAATAGACTGTTATGTCATTTGTGAAGAAATTAATTATTGTGCACAACATTCCATGCCTAGATAATTCTCCCCGAATGAATAATTTATCTAGGGTTTTCCATCAAGCTCAGGAGAACCTCTTCCTCCTTTTTTATTCCTCTTAATACTTAGAAGAATAATAAATATACATTCAATAATAAAGGAATGTGAACAATGAAATATGATCAATCATCTATGATAGTACTCAGTGGTTCATCCGCATTGTCTAAAGATATAAGGGTCATATGTGGACCATTGCTTGAGGGGGTCTACTTTGGTTATTTGAAATAAAATGGTGATACACCATTTTTTGTTTAATTGATCAATGCCTTCAATGAATAAAGAAATCAAAAGTAAGGTAATCTTTATTCTTTTATTCTAAACTAATTATAAATTTAACTTAAAAAGGATCCCCTCTTGGTTCTGATGTTATTTGTCAATATTTTTTGGAAAAAAAAATTGTTCATAATATTCACCATCATGTACATTATGGATTGTCCATTAAATCTAAAAAAATATGAATAGTAAATTTCCTAGGTTCTTCTACTAATTCCATAACCTTCAGAAAGGTCCAATAAAAAACTAGCTATTAAATAAAAATAACCAATGCACTGGAAACTGACAGAGGGATTTGTAGACTAACCTACAATAATGGATAAATATTGGGATATTATTTTGGATTGGGTTCATCCATTTTAGATAATACAATTTTCCCAATTCCTCTTCCCTATACTTTTAATTGATCCTATTTAGAGTGAAGGTCATTAGAAACCATATGTCCAATTTTTTAATCCATAAATCCAGTAGAATGATCTTATGTATCTTTGTTATAAAACTAATCATATATTTGTATCTCAAATGAATCCCTTAGATGGAAACTCTAGAAACATCAAAAGGGTTAGATCACATTTAAGGTAATATATTGATTCCTCATTGGTGTTTTAGTGTTATCAATGACATTTTAATTCCCCTCACCTCTCTATAATTACATTGTTTCATCCCCGAATACCACATGTAGTAGGAATGGAATTTTTTGGTGTTAGTGGAACAACCATCGCATCAGACACATACACCCACATCCCTTTCAGCTATTTCCAATGGGTTTTATTCATGGATCTAGAAACACCCAATGACTCTCCTATTTGTGATGACTCATGCACCCACTTCCCAAAATAAGGTACTCATTAGGACTATTCCACCTCCAAGGTGGAACATTTTTGGTGGTGGGGAAATGGTCTGATGAGGATCATCACCTATCCCTTTTTCCGGAGATGGTTTCTTGTAAAATTCACTATTTAATTTTTTTTCTTACGCGTTCTTCATCATTATCTTTTAAATAAGGTTGTATTAACCCCATGGGGAATAGAAAATTTACCCTTTAACATTGATACGGAGATTCCACGGTCAGATTGATCCCAGTGGGTGATTGTGGGGGGTTAAATACTTGTGAAATCGGTCCTCCTTAGATATAACTTACTTTGATGGTCTCCAACAGGTTTATTCATGGATCCCAGATCACCCAATGACCCTGGTATCCAAGATTCATGGACCTATTTTCCAAAGGCAGGTGCTCATTGATTGATGATTCAGCCAATGATACTTGAGGACTCCATTTGTCGCGAGGATGAGAAGTCAGGCTCACCTCACCCTTATGTGGGAAGATTATTTCATGTTCTGAGACTCTCTTATAGATTTAATTCATGTCCATATGTTCACAAATCCTTGGTTCATTCTCTAATAGTTTGTCCACGGTCTACCCTTAGTTTGCAGGAGCGTCGTAAGCATGCATATGGATTTGATGCTACGGGGGTGATGTTGACTTGAGCCATAGCATAAGGTGCTCTGGAGTTTATCTTCATCTATGGGGGATGGAAGGTGACATGATGTTGGGATCAAACCCATAAGATGGGTTTCCTATGTATCATCAAAAGAGGAATCAGAACCCACATAGTTTGGATCTGCTGGGGCTTATGCATAGGGGCTTCTCATTTTAGGAGACATGGTTGGGTGGACCTTTTATGGGAGGGAACCCTTTTGAGCTCGAGAATTTGAGTCGATGTCCAACGTATCCTGGTTTTACTAGGAATCGGAGTTCTTGTACTTTAGAATGTGTGTATGCTGTAATCGTCACAAACCTATAAGCCCATGTGAGTCATGCTTGGTGTGAGAAACAAGAGGATGTGAGAGATTCAACCAACCACATGCTTCCTCTCTTGTTGGTGGGAGAGGGAGAGCCTACGGTGGATGAGTTAGGGGTGACCCCGGTTGAGGGCGTAGAGCGATGAAACATTCCATGTGAAATAAAATTAAAGGGAATGCGGCTAAGCCTCAGAAGATTGGGGACTTACATCAGTGGGAGTTCCCTAAAATACATTCTCGGAAGGGGAGTAGTTTCATCCTCGTCAAAAGGATATGAAAACATAAATCCTTTGACTGATCACTATTTGTCATTGAATGGAAAATAAAGTGATCACCCTTAATCCCTAGAATAGGGAGGTTCACATTGGCATTCCATGGTTGGACTCCAGGTTACCGTGGGAATGTAGATCCACGTGCATTCTCGAAGCTCAAACTATTGTGGGGAGATCCTTCGTGACTCCACTTACCATTGGTATGTAGACACAAAGGGGCACACTGATGCACCCGATGGTCTGATCATATAGTTCTGGTGTCTTCGGAGGTGGCTTTGGCCTAATGTTATAGGACTAGTTCATGAAGGGATTATGGATGACTGGACGGTAGCGGATGGGTGAGGTTGGAATCGAAGGAAATAATACCCAAAAAACCCTCATTTTGCGTACTGGTTTCTTATGCGGGGTCGGGGAGGCTCTGCATACTGTACTAGTATGCGGATGGAGGGTTTGTCCACATGCTGATGTAGTCCATAGGGATGGGTATAGACCACCACATACAATAGTGGTATATGGCCCATCACACCGCTTTGGGTTCCATCCATGTACTGATGTAGTACGCGATGCCGGGTTCCGTCCGCGTAGCAGTACACTACGTGGAGCATCATATTAAAGGAGGGTTTGGGGGATCATATTATTAAGGGGTGGGGGGTTCATCCATGATAATTATGTGGTTTTAGTTTCACCAATTAGGTTCACAATTCGATTATAATTATTCAATTCCCCTATTTTATCGTTCGTGGACAGTTGTACCTATGAAGAGTGTGGTTCACTATTCAGGCTCTGCCGATAAATCAAGACTGAAGTCGGAATCTTCTCCGAACTCTTTCTTCCAACATCTAGGTTCCCCTCAAGATTCTGTCATCCATACCTCAAAGGTCCCCCTAATGTGATCCTTTTATAGAGCATCAAGGTAATCAAATCTATGGGCATGCAACACCATTTGTGGAGGCCCATGAGGAGATATCATTTCCCGTGGAAGAGTCAGTCAACCGGGGTTTTGCTGGGGCTATGGTTCATGATCATGGTTTTCAGAACCCTATGGGTTTTCTTTTTCCGCATACTGATGAGTTCGCAGAATGGTAAGTGGATGGCCTTTATGCCCATGATTCCTTCAGTGATGCGGTTCATAGAATGGTACGCGGAGGGGACCACACATATATATAGTGGACCTTCACATTTTTCTTTTACCATTTCTTTCAAAGAAAATTGATCTCAACTCTTCTGGATTCCTTTGTATTTGTGTACCATTCTCATTGTGAAAATATTTTTCATGAACTTATATATATGTACTGTAAAATGAACTTTCTACCATTTCTCTGTTCACGTACCATATCTTTGGATTTCACAAAAAACATTTTGGAAAATTAAAATTAAAATCTGGATTCTATGTAGGAGAATGCTACGTGGTTTGCGTGTCCTCATAACGAGCTTGATCAAGCGAACCAAACTTTAAGAACTAAAAATTCAAACATAAACTTTTAACCCACGATTTCTGAACATGAACTTAATCGAGGCCTAGGTTTGTAGTATCCATCTTCCACGAACCTTTTTGTTCGTCATTCAATGATCTGAAGGCCAATTCCACATAGATTGTTTGTGTACCATGGTTGTGCATTGTGAAATTCATCCACATACCGTAGCCGTAGGTGCGGTTTCTTCTACGTATCATGCTGCATGCAGAATGTGTCTTTCACATACCATTTCGGGGAACAATACATGGCATCATATGGGAACATATTTTAAGTCCTTTAGACACTATTTTGTATCCTTTATCCAATTATTTTTATTGGACTGACTTTTTTTTGGCTTCTAGATCTTCTTGTGCATGCTACAATGGATGCTTCACAGGTTGCTGTTGATGTCACTGCTTCTTCTGAGGCTACTACTACTGCTCCTCTTTCTACTATTGACAAAAAGATCGAAGAGCATAGCGGATTTGATTGACAAAAAAATTCTCATCATTCCATTTCACCAATCTCTATTGAATCTTCTTATGAAGGGCCAATGGGAGTACCCAGCTTCAGACATTCTTCCTTCTTACGGGTTTGGTCGATTGTCTAACACAGCGATCCCAACACCAAATATGACCGATCAGCCTACCACTTGGATAATTAATAAATCTATTATGAAGGCATTGATTTCTTCTAAGGGGTGGTACCTTCAGAGGGATACTACCTATGGGTCCCTACTGAACTATGCACCTCAAACTTTAGAGGGAGTACAATGGAAGCCTGACCAGACAACCCAATGTTATCAAATCATTGTGACGAAGGCTATAGTGAATGAGCAGCATGGATGGTCATCCCAGCGGGACCTTCACTTTGGAGGCTCATTTAGCTTGGACTGGGGGTGGACTTTTTGGATTCACTAGAGTTGAAAATAATTACGAACCGAGCTATAGACTGTGGGATTTTACAAGTCCTCTTGGGTTTCTCAGACATACACCCATCATCATACTACCATTATTTCACAACTCTTGAGCAGGTGGAGTCCAAACACCAATACCTTCCACATGACCCATGGATAGGTTGGTATCAGTCTTTGGGACATCTATATAATTTCAAGAGTCCTTATCATCGGGGACATGTATGATGAATTTCTTCCTCACTCTTCTTCTTGGGATGACGCAGAAAGAACCCCCCCCCATCCAAGAAACTTATTGTCCAAGAGAAGGCTCTTATAAAAGAAATCAATCCCTTCCGGAAGAAATAAGTTTATTTTGATGACTGGTTTGGTGCTTTTATTAAGCATACTAGTCTAGAGCCTGATCCTCGGAGACCTAGGTCTTGTCCTACCAAAACCACCCAGAGCCGAGTGGGTACTTACTGGCCCACCTTGGAAGAGGGGAATTTTCAGAAACGGGGATGGGGGATCATCCCCGACATTGATCGATTATTTCGGCTGGCATCTTTCTTGGCCATGTTTCTGAGTGTGTGGCTCCTACCAGTGCGGTAATATGGTGGCATAAGAGCCTCAACTTTTATCATGGCCACTCAGTTGGCCACTAGAAGATGTATTAATTTGGCTATCCTAGTGTTGGCCATGATTTTCCGCCTACTAGGTCACATCAGTGAGGGGGTCACCTTATCAAATGACTGGGCCCTTCCAAATTCTTTGGGGATGGATGGGATCCCACATAAGAGATTATTACTTCTTTAATTCCTTACTAATTTCTCATTCCACCCTCCGACCATACCATCCTAGCACCATCGGGGTCATGTTGGTATCTTGGGCTTCACAGGATATGGAAAAGGAGCAAACCAAAAAGAACAAGCAGGAATTAATGGATTATCTCAACATTTAAGAATGTTTCTCTTATCATCATTATGATTACCCTACTTTTAATATTAAAAATAGTTCATCTGAAGACTTCGTCAACCAAGGATACTTTTTTTCTTTGAGAGAAGTAATTGTGGTTTCTTGTATCAGAGGGGAGCTTATTTGTCAGGGCTATGAACCATGAAGGTTTAGTTAACAATTCAACTGCATCCAGAATTTGTTCCCTCCTACTCTCAAAAATGCTCATTAAGAGAAAAATATGATGATATCCTATCAACTATGGATAATTTTTACACGGGAGGACACCCAGAGCCAAGACAGACTTCCGAATCCTAGGGATTTGGTGCCCTTCCTTACCAATAACTATGATGAGCCCTGGGTTAAGTCCTATCCCAATTGCCAGTTATCCAACCTAGTGCCAATTGTGACAACTTCCAAGGCATAAAAGGTGAAATTAAAGGATAATAAGAAGGAATTTGTTGAACACTCTCGACTAGGAAAAGTCCTCTGAATGCCTCTTGGTTCCCCCCCCCCCCTGAGGAAAGTTGTAAAAGATGGGGTTGTGACCTTAGGGGCTGCCGAACAAGCTACTGGATCTGCTGCCATGATCCCATTATCCATTCCTTCTGAGGTCGATTTTAAGGTGGAGTTGAGGCAATGGGACCTTTTGAAAGGTCATCCATCTACCCGTGACTGGTCTCCTTGTGATTTATGGTAGCTCATCCAGAGTAGGGAAGTTTCCCTTTCTTTTATTGGCTACATGTTAGCACCGACTGACCTTTATTTGGATGAGGATCCAGATTGGGTGAGTTTCTATCTTAGGAACCTTGAGACCCTCATCCACTCCCTAAGTGGTCTCTATAAGTACTCACATCAGGTACTTACCATGCTGCAGCCAGAAACCATTGATGAGGATAATGACGTCGTTGGCTTACTTATTTTAGTTTCCACAGATAAAACATCTTACCGTCACCCATTTCCTTATAAACATTCCTCTTATCGAGGTCTTGAGTTTGAAGGGACACCCAAGAAAAGTTTTCGGTTATCAAAACTTTCTCTGCTTCTTTGCACAAATCCCCCACCACTATCCATCCCAATTACGGTTTCATTTCTAGAAGCCTGGATAGTACATGATGAATTGAGGGCGAGTGCTTCCAATAAAGATATATAAAGGCTTCTTGTGAGGTAATGCTTCATTATTCTAGGTTTTGGGGAATCCAATGCTCCTACCGGTATTTCAGCTGATGAAGAGCATGAGGTGGTTACTTCTTATTTGAATGAGATGGAAAAGTGTCTCCATGCTCCTACAGACAGACATTACTAGTCGGATCGTGTGGCATTGATGGGAGTATTCATGCGGTCGATGGGAGAGGTTATTCTGCAACCTCTAGCCTTAAATTCTTATAATTCGGAGATGAAAAAAATCCCCCCCTCCCTTTTTTATTTTTCATGGGCCTATAGGATATTGTGAAATAGTGTTTCCCCAATTTATTCTTCTAGAGGTAGTACGGCTTGGGAGTGTAGCCTGTGAATGGTAGAGGGTACAGTGGAAGGATCCCCTAAATCCCATCAACATATGGAAATGGTTATTGTAGACCATTCCAGGGCTTTTACTCCTCCATCTCCTTTGGGTGATCTTATTCATGATCCATCCCCCCAAGAGGCAAAGAAATTCAAGTAATCCTCCTAGCTATTGAAGTTTATTCGAAGAGGAATCACAATTAATTGTCTGTTCACCTGGTGATTTAACCAAGTAACCTTATCTTGTCGACTCAGTGGTTCATATATTTACATTGGTGAATGGCCTATTTATGACCAGATGATGATCGCTCATCCATCTATATCTTCTATCCCTTTTAGGGTAGAGGAAGGGTCACCATCTGTTTTGGCTGACTGAAACAGGGAAACATGGTCATTTGAAGAGATCGGGGGTGTTATTGACCCCTCTTGTGTGTCTGCTTCTACTCGAACAATCTCTTACTTAATAATGGAAGGATATCCAAAAGTTGAGGGCTCACCTGACTATACTGATTCAACTCTCATGGAGAGAGATATGGTGGTCTTTACAGCAGGGTTCGAGTCCAGTGACGAGATCCAGGCCTTTCTGGATCTTGGAGAGGCTTCAATTATCGAGGAGCCAATAAATCTAGATCGAGCACCTTTTTCCCCTATAGAGGGATTCACTTGAAAAACTGATATTCCACCTTCTCATGGTGTCTTTGGGAAAGTCACAATCGGGGAGGCTGATGTTTTGTCCCCTGAAATTTTTGAGGGGGATATCATTCCCTTTTTCTAGTTCTGAGAGGGGTTATCTTTCCAAACCCCAAGATTCCTAGACCAGTATCCTTATCTGGATTGACTATCCCCGCAAACCTTATATTAATCAGCATCCTTTTGAAGTCCGCCTTGAGGGATACTGTGTTGGCTGATCATGGACCTAGGTCTTCAGTATTCCTGCGTATCCACATAGTGCAAATGATGATTGAAGAGGTAGTGGCTCCTATTTTAGATAGAGGTACTACTGTAGGGGTGGGTGTACTATTGTCTCCTCCCAATCCTTACAATCACAAACACAATCCTTAGCAATAGCAGTAAATTTCCTTGATTTGTCCTCCACTGCAATTTTTGGAGACGAAGATGTTGTAGGGACGCGCCACGTTGTAACTTCCGAATGAAGTACCTCTCTGGAAACATTCTTTCTTGGCTATATTTTATTATTAGGGAGTGATTCCAAGACTAATCAAGAAATCTTGGTCAGTCTTCATCCCTCTTAGAAAAAGGCATGGAGTAACATTTGGAGATTAATTTCCCTGACTATATTGGCTAAGATACCAGTGAAATTTCCAAAGCTACACTGCCAATTTTTAGTCCTAGGTTTCAGTGGATTTAACTACCATGTTATTTATGATATAGTAAGGTAGATGGTTTCTGCTTAGGAAGCAACTGGTGTGCTTGAATCTTGACTTTCCACGGCGGAGTCGATGGCATATCTTACTACTACACAGAAAATTCTCTTTGACGAAGATTCCACTCATGATGGAACAGTTGCAAAGTTACAAAATGAACTCTTGAATCAAGAGTCTTTGATAGAACAACTTGACCAGGATTTGAAGCAAAAAATCCAGAAACTGGAGTAGCTCAAACAGAAGTGGGACTAGGTCACTACATCCATTGAGGAGGGGCGATGTCAAATGAAAGTGGGAGAAAGGACTGACCTCTATGCCATGAGAGATACGGAGGCACTTCAGGTGAGTTCAGAGGCCAAGACTAAACATTTATTGAAGCCTTTCCAAGTCATTGAGGAGTCATACCAATCATTGATGAAACTCTATGACTCTACCAAACATCTCATGTAAATATCATGTCTTTCTTACAAGGATAGGATCCACGGTTTGGATGCCCACCACATATTTTTTTGAAATAGGATGGAACCAATTTTCCTTTGAGTGCTTCTTCATTGCCTTTTCTGGTCATGTAAAATTGATCATAATCAATCATATAAACATCATTTTAGTTAGGTATTAATTTTAAAACCATGACTTGAAACTAGTAGATTGAAATAATCTAATTGTGCTCTAATTTTTTATTGAGTCGCAGGACTCACCAAGCACAGTTCGACTATTGAAGAGTTTTTATGGAACACCTCGTGAACATTTATGTCTTTTTCAGTATTACCCTATTTTTTCCTAATCCTTCTCGGAATGGTCTTAGAGGGTATAACTTGACTTTTTCTTAGGCCACCCTTTGCGGGTTTTTGAACTAAACAGCTTTAAGCCTTTTTTTAATGGATCAATGTTTTCTTAACGAATCAATACATGACTTTTACCTAGAGGTGCCTTCTGAAAATTTTCCCACTTGAAAGTATGGATTCTTTTCCACTGGTAGTTCATAGACCTTCCAATCAAACCTATTAATGATGTTTTAGGTCGAACATCTTTGACCAAACATAACTAGGAAGATCCCTAATTTGGGACTGTCAGCCGAAAATGTTATAATATCCTTCAAACAGGGATTAGGGATTTTTCTTGACCCTTGACTTGTGAGCTCTGGACCTGCCTGAGGCTCGGAAGCTATTTTAGGCATATGGAGGTAGGAAAGGATTCTCGTAGGGAAAATTTTTCCTTTTATTGACATCAATTATTGTGGGAAACATATGCAGAGCCACTGGGGAATGATATGCATAGTCAATCAAATTTATTTTTATGACATTGGCCTTCTATCTCAGATGGACTAGTGGGTTTATGCAAAAGTTTTAATTTATTTTGATGTTGGGAGCCACAATGGGTGGTTGGCCTGAGTAGTGGTGTCTGAAAACATTAGGGGAATTCATGTCATTTTTGAGTGGGAAATTGTTCTAGCACATTGCTTACTTGTGTGAGGGAGAGCTGGTGAATTGCCAGTTTAGTTAAAAGTCACTTTTATGTCAAGGGAATTTGGATGGAAGAAGGTATGTAAGTCATTGTCTAGAAGTTTTCCAAATCCTAGGGTATGATAGAAAATGATTTTCATTTGAGCATACGGAAGCTGGAAATGAATCTATTGGGGAAGAATTTTCATTTGATTGATATCCATTTTTTTGGGAAACATATGTAGAGCCACCGAGGTATGATGTGCATTGTTAAAAAAAGGTGTCTGCAAGACACTAGCCTTTCATATCAGATGGACTTAAAGGATTATAGATATTGGGAACATTCTGAATACATTATGTGACCTTCAACAAGGGGTGCACCTGAACACGAAAAGGGGAATTTTGGTTGAACATCTCCTAGAAATGATTGGGGGAACTCTTCTTTTGTATGTGGATCAACTTTTGGAATATATATGGGGTATCTTTAGAAACCTCAAAAGGGACCAGAGATGAATCATGCCCGTATGTTCTGATATATATAGGATGTGTGTAGGGAGGAAAATGTAAACCATAACTTTGAGGTCCCTTGAGTCCTGAGGGATGGAACGAGTCTTGGAATCCATCGGTCGTACTAAGATAGGAGAGGACTCTCCTGGCGATGAATTTGCCTTCGATTGACTGCCATTTATGTGGGAAATGTATGAAAATCCACTAGGGCATGATGTGCATAGTCAACCAAAGGTTTACGTTAGACATTTGCCTTATATATTAGATAGCTTGGAGGGTTATGGGGATTCAAGATCACTCAGAGCATGGAGTATGGAGTATAAAATGAGTGTATCCCGACATATTGGGGACATTTGGGCTATTATTTACTCATGGAGTTAGGTATCCCTTATGTAGATCTTACTCATAAATAGGGTGAGGCATTCATACCAATCATGGGGTACCTATCCATTTAACATTGTATGGTCAGGATGTGGGGTTCCTCACGAGGAAGGGAACTGTGGAATTCCGTTTAGGGTCATGTTTCTAGGACCAAATTTTTGGAATATTTTTCCATAATTTCATGGTGGATCTCTCACTAATATTATTAAGATCGCGTGAGCTATGCTCGGTGTGAGAAACAAGAGATTATAAGTATTCTAGGTCATTTACTAAGAATATAAAAATCAACATCAAAGGGATATTTAGGATTAAACCATTTCTATGAAGTTTAACACCACACATTAATGATGATTTTGACCTTGCAGTTTAATGTCGTGCGGTGAGAAAATTGATGTTGTGTAGTTTAGAGTCATAGAATGAGGAAAATTATTTTGTCATTAAGATCTTTGATAGTTTTGAGTTAATAGAAATCAGGATGATCTGGAATTCCTTAGATGTGAATGATGACATAAGGTGTAAACCATAGTCTCGGGGGAAACATGAATCAGGAGGAATGAGATGGGTCTTGGAATCAATTTTTCATACTATGATAGGATATGACTATCCTGGGGATGAATATTCCTTTGATTGGAAGACATTTTTGTGAGAAACATATTCAGAGCCACCGGGGCATGATGTGAATAGTCAAACAAAGGTGTTTGTAGGACACTGGCCTTCCTTCTCAGATGGCCTTGAAGGATTATGGGGATCCAAGTTTTCCCAGGTTATGGAATTTGACAGACATGAGATATGTGTCAGGGAACATGTGAAATATCTAGATTGTGATTACCTGTGAACTACTTGAGATTCTACACAGGTTTTTCTCATATGTATTGGGAGAAGTAGTATCGTTTGACTTCTCATGAGTGGGGGGCATGTGATGGATATCTTAACACCGAGGACTAGACCACACATAACTCTTGAAGAATTTCACAGTTTATTGTCATGCGATTAGGACCTTTCATAAACTCCTTATACCAGTCTTACTTTCACACAGGGATAGGATATTGTTTTAATGGTAGCTGGGCAAAGTTTTCAAATCCGGGCATCACTACATATCATGTATGGGAAAGAATCAAGCCCCACGTTGTTCTTAAAATTATGTAAAATTTTTTGGTCAATGTGTAGGGACATATGAGGGAATTTTTTTATGGATGGGACGGGATACCAAATGCAGGCGTCACTACGTATACTGACGAGGTAGGAATCTAGCCATACGTAGTTCTGAATGTTCTCTATACTGTTTTGGCTCAGTCTATGTGTGGTGAAATGTGGGAGAATTTTTCATTTCATTTTCTACAGGTGTCAGGTCTACCATATTTCCCCATAATTTGTTTGAATAAGAGAATACTTACCACTGATCCTAAGATCACGTGAGTTATACTTGATGTGAGAAACAAGGAGTGTACATAGGGTTTCCTTCGCAAGTTTTGGGAGGTAGAGGATATGATGGAGGCATTTTATTTGGTGGGAGATGGTCTAAGATTGGGGATCGAGACCTCACTACGTATCCTATGAGGGAATGAATCAAGACATACATAGTTCTGTGAGAGATCATGCAGTTTATTGTCATGCGATTAGGATTCTTTGTGCCATGTATTTTAACATCTTATAGTGAGGAAATGTGTCACAGTTTAATACCATGTTTCAGGTATGAGTTTCTTACTGTTTAACTTCATGTGGAAAGGAAAATAACTCATAGATTAGGGTCTTAGAGTTTGGACCATGACATGGGGGTTTCTCGGTATTTTTACTCATAGTTTAAGGTATTAGAGTTTAGACCATGACATGGGGGGCTCAATGTCATGTTTCATGGACTAATATCATACAGTTTAACATCATTTTGTCAGTAGAAGTTCCTTATAGTTTAAAGTCATGTGGAAAGGACAATAACTCATAGTTTAGGGTCCTAGAGTTTCTACATGGCATGGGGGTTTCCCGGTATTGTTACTCATAGTTTAAGGTAATTTATATTGGACCATGACATGGGGGGATCAATGTCACATTTCATAGACTAATACCGTACAGTTTAATGTCATGTTTTCAGGATGATGGCTCATAGTTTAGGGTCATATATTTTGGACCATGACGTGGGGGTTTGATACTACGTGAAGTACTTCTTCAAGAACTTTGCATTTGTGGGAGTCATGATGAGCTATATGTACATTGATATCAGGGTGTATGATCCATTGGAATAGACCCTATGTATTACATATGGTCCTTGCCACTTTGGTTCAATATTTGGGGGATTATTCTCAAGTATCATTGAGGTTCTGACGACTAACACTATTTATCCTTAGAGGAAATATCAAAGGCAACCCTTTTTGTTGAAGGGTCGTGCAATCCGATTTTGGTAGATTTCCAAATGGTGTAGAGTTTGCAGCCTTTTTTCATCTAGCTACTCCAACTCATCAACCCATCTCTGGGATTGCTCTTCCATGAACAGTTGATCTCAAATGGCCACATGAAGCGATGGTGCATGGATTTTGATAGGCAAAACCGCCTCTACCTCTTATACTTGTGAGTATAGGGTTACTTGGGTGGTGGTGCAGGTCATGGTCTGGTAAGCCCATAAAGCATGAAGGAGCTTGTCTAGCCAAAATTTCTTATCCTTATCAACCATATTTTGGAGTTTGTTAGATAAAGTCTCGTTGAAATCCAATATCTACCCATTGGCCGATGTGTGGTAAATGGACAAATGGTTAGATTTAATTCAATATTCCTAGTATAAATCCTCCAACTCAGCATAGAAGAAGTTGGTTCCATTGTCTATCAGTATTGTTTGAGGGACACCAAATTTGTTAATGATGTCGTCCTTCACAAAGATGATGATGTTTCCCAACTTCTTTAAGGGGTGTAGCTTCAGCCCATTTGGAAAAGAAGTTGGTCATTGTGAGTATGAACTTGAATTGTCTGACTGTGGAGGGAGGATACGTCCCCACAACATTCATCCCCCAGGAAGCGAATGGACAAGAGTACTTATTTGTTTGAAGTAACTCTGGGGATCAGTGTATCAAATTGGCATGAACTTGGTAGGAATGGCACTTCTAGGTGAATATGTCCCATTTTTTATCATAGTGTTCCAGTAATACCCAAGCCTTTGAATTTGGTGATAGAGCTTAGTTGTTGATTAATGCTCTCCACAAGATCTAACGTGCACTTATTTCATAATAAAAGAAGTCACTTCTCAATAAATGATCCTGTGAAAGACTCTGTCAAGGCCATGTTTGCAGAGAACTGTTTCTTGGTTTACCCCATTGTACAAGACAAAGGTGATTTCCTGTCTTCAAACCTCCTCCCTTCCGGCCCTATCTGGTGGGAGTTCCCCATTATAAAGGTAATTTCCAATGGGCATCATCCAGCCAGTGGTGTGACCATAAGTCTTAGAAATGGAGATAATTTCATCAATATCCTCTGTATTTCTCTAGATGAATGGAAAGACCATCCATCGGTGGGTAATGCTAATGACTATTTCATCCCAGTCTGGATCGACCAAGGTTGTGGCTGCCTTTTCCAAAGCGTCGGCTTGGGAATTGTGTTACTAGGTACAGAGGTCAACATTGGTTCTGATTGGAATTATACCATTATTTCTTGAACATGGTTCATCAAGGGTACCAATTCTTCTTTCTTAATCATGTAGTCACCACTGACCTGTTTGATGAATAGCTCTGAATCACCCTTTATTTTTAGGTGTTTGGATCGCACATGGAGTGCCAATTCCAAGCTTTCAATGAGGTCCTGATATTCGTATTCATTATTAGTAAACCCTTCCAAAATAAGGAAAGAGTAAGGAAATATGGACTTTTTAGGGGACACAAGTATACTTACCAACCTCACTTTCTTGGGCTTGGGATCCTCAATCATTTTCCCTATCGAGCTTCAGGAAGCACCATCGAAGTACAATACCCATGTCTGGGGGTCCCCCTGGATAGAAAACACTTCTTCATCTAGAAGTTCAGAATCCAATGGTGTTGTTTCTTCTGAGGGGTGTTCTTCCAGGAATTCTGCTAATGTACGAACTTTGATGGATTGTTGGGGCACGTAACATATATCAAACTATTGTAGGATGACTGCCCGTTGTGATAGGTTTCCATTTAGTATGGGACAGTTGAAGATATATTTGAGCGATTTGTAGCGGGATACCAGGTGTACCTCATGGTGATGCAAGTAATTCCTGATTTTATGAACTGTGAAGATTAGGGCTAGGCAGTTCTTTTCAATTTTTGAATACCGAGTTTCAGCATCAATCCTTGTTTGGATGAGGTAATAGAGGATGTTCTCACTGCCAGCATCATTATTTTTCACTAGAAAGGCACCTAATGACCATTCTAGAGCAGTTATGTATAATATGAGTGGTCTCCCCTCAACGGGTGGCATCATCACCAGTAGTCTTAGAAGATATCTTTTTATATTGTTGAACGCTTCATGGAAATCATTATCCCACTCAAACGTAACTCCTTTGTTAATGATACTGGTGAATGTTAAACATTTTCCTACTAGGATGGATATTAAGCGTGGAATATAGGTGAGGTTCCCCTGGTGACCACTCAACTCATTGGGGCTGCGAGGTGGGGAGATGCCAAGTATGGATTTTGTCTTCTTGAGGTCAACTTCATTGCCAAGATAGAGTACGATGAAGCTAGGGAATTTTTCTAAGGTAACACCAAAGGTGCATTTGAGGGGATTCATCATTAAACGGTGTTGTCACAATTTTTTGACGAAATTTTAAAGATCACCCAGGTGGTTTGAGTGCTATCGTGATTTAACCACCAGATCTTCGACATAACACTCAATGCATTTTCCCAAGAAGGTTTTGAAGGTGCGATGCATGGCACATTGATATGTGGTGACATAATTCTTTAGTACAAAGGGCATCACTTTATAAAAGAACACTCCCTGAGGGGCCCCTAAAATCAGTATCTTATTCATCTCCTCGATCCATCCGGATTTTCTTGTATCCAAAATAGTCATCCATGAAAAGGATATCATCATCTCCAGATGTTTCATCGATCAAAAATTCTGTGATCGGGACCAAGAATTCGTCTTTTGGGAAATGTCGATTAAGATCCCTAATGTAAATGGAGATCCTAATCTGTCCATTCTTCTTTTTGGCGTGGACTATGTTTTCTAGCTAGATCGGATATTGGACCTCCCGTATGAAGTTTTCTTTGATCATCTTGTCAACTTTATCCTATATTTTGGTATCATGCATCGGGTTGGTTATTCTATATTCTTGCTTATAGCCTCAGGGATCTTCGGGTAAGCCCAGGTGATGAGTGGAAACCTCAAAATCGAGGCCTGGCATTTTAGTGTAATTCTAGGAAAAAACATCTTGATTCTTCTTTTAGAAGTAGGTATATGCCTCCTAATACTCAACAAGCATATTCACAATGATCAAAGTGGGTCGTGGGTCATTTTTGGGGTCTAGATTTATCTCCCTAAGTTCATAGATTGTGGTAAAGACACCTTCTTTGAATGTAGGAGGGGTATCTTTGAGGTCTTCTTCTTCTTCTTCTTCTTCATCATCTTCATATTCTTCCTCTTCTTCCTATTCTTCCTCTTATGATGGAAAGAGTATTTTTGAGATGAACTATCCAATGTTGGGAGAGAAATCATTTGTTTCTTTAGTGTGTGAGGTGAGAGACGTTAGGGTTCTTGAGGATGGGTCAAGATCATTATCAGTAGGGATTTTCCTGACATCATGGGAGTCAACCCACTTTTCTATTTCATTGGACTTGGAGGCCATAACGGAGACCATGTATACAATTGATTCTACATCTAAACTTGCACTTATACATTCAACATGGTTTATGGGTAATACATACTCCTCCCCAAGCTGTTGGAGGGGATCAGTGGGAGCCGTTTCCAAACCATTTAGGGTAGTAATCCAATCAATTTCATTGGAAAAAAGATGTTTTTATTCTGACTCATAGAACCCTGCATCGATATAATCAGATTCAAAGGAATCAAATAGGGATTTATCGGTGTGAAATGTCCTATTTTTTCATTATTACAATATTTTATGCACTGATGGTATGATGATGGAATTATAGCATGATGGAGTAGCCAAGGCCTCCCGAACAGGATGTTGAAGGCCGTACTTTTCTGTACTACCAAGAACTCAGAATATAACATGAGGTCTCCGAACTAAGTTTTAATCATGATTCATCCCAATGGTTTCTGGTCACTTTTTTCATATCCCATCAGAGTTGTAGTGCAGGGTGTCAATATGTCTTCATCATAGCCCAACCAATGAAGCATTCATAGTGGGAGGAGGTTAACTCCTGAGTTGTTGTCGATGAAGATCCTCTATACATCAATTCCATTTATCTTTATAGACACATATAAAGGTTTGATGTGTCCTTGCATGATGACATATTCATCCATATCAGTGAAGGTGATGAGAGCATGACATTCCTCGGGACTAGTCTCCATCCGATAGAATTCAGCAGCAGCTACTTCCACCTCAAACTCTTGGGTACTTAGTAAGGCTTCGATGAGCGCCTCCGAAAGATCTACATACATGATTAATGCATCCAGGATTAACAGCTTTGTTGGTACTAAAGCTAGATTCATTACAATATCATACTTATGCTCTAAATTTCGATGCTTCCCAACTTCTCATTACTCATTCATAGATACTTTAGGGGATCGGGCTTTGGATGTAGATGGTTCGGCCTCTATAGCCAGGGATGGTGGTGTTGCGATCCTTTCTGGGTTTGGCCAAACTGATTCGCCTGCATGCCTTGGGGGATTTGATATTTGTTCTTCCCCTGACAGATACTCCATGTTAATTGGGCTTGGATTTATTCTAATGGCACGGAGGAGTATTCCACTTCTTCTTGTGTCTTCCCAAGGGTCCTTCTAAGAGTTTCCGCAATGCTAATGGTTTGACTTATGGCGTGTCTAGGAATCTGACTCTGGCCACAATCATACCATCCATGAATCCTCTTTCCTCTGTGGCCTCTTCCTCTAGCTCTCTGGTTGGGTATGGGGAATTTGGGTTTGTTTCCATAGTCACCATCCAAGAAGGGGTACATAAATTAAATGACATTAATGGAGCTGAATATTAGTTCTTGATCCGACACGGTTTCTATCTTGTCCTCTCCTTCTGATGATACTATTTGGTGGGGTTGTTCTTGTTGTACCATTTTGTGGGGTGGTTCCAATTGTACCAAGTATGTTGGCATGAAGTCTGAAAGTTTCAACACTGACTTCAGCTTTGGTTTCATCCCATCTTCTCCCTCTTGATTTCAGCCCTTCTGTCCTTTAAGGGACCGTAGGGCTGAGGAAGATGACTGTGTTGTATTGGGAGATTTTGGGGGAATGGATGGTTGTTTCAACTACGCCTAGAGGATTACATGGACTCAGTTGATAGTATTCGAGGTCATCCAATTCTAAAAAATTTTCTCTTTATTATTGGCGATTGTTTTTCATTCCTCTTCCTCCCTTGAGTCTGAGGTGGAAACATACGCCACTTGTGCTAGTGACGGTCCCAAATTGACTTGCCTAGAATCCACCATCTTTTGTAGGATATCCTTGAAAAGGAAGAATTCCTAGATGGTATATCCTAGTATTAGGTGGTAGGGATAATAATTTGTATAGTCTTCAAGACCCACTTCATCAGCTCGCTTTGGATTCAGTAGCAAGAGAAAATTGCAATTCCTAGATGCTATGAAATAGTCTCATACCTGGTCATCTCCGAACTAGTAAACTTTATTTCTTTGTTCTTGAAACTGATTTCTTTTAGCACCTCTTTTCTCATCCTTTCAAGGTGGGGGTGGTTGTTGACATCCAGGGGTTCCTGTGTGATTCGGTTGGGGCCTCGCAACTGGAGCTGGTGCCAGGGGTGTCTTAAGCATAACCGAAGTCACTTTATCTTTTCCTGTTCTTTTCACAGGGGATGATGGGGCCACTCATGACTTGAGATTGTTCTCTTGTACAGAGTCTTATATACTTTGGGAAATGGAATAGAAATCTCTAAATCCTCTTGTGTACTTCACCGAGATGAGATGTGTTCTCATTTTATCCTGAAGTTTATCGATTCACATAGAGATAATTTCATCCCGGGGAAGTGGTTGGTTCAGGGAGTAATTTAGGCCTTTCCATATGGCAATGAAGTCTAAGACTCTTTCTTTCTCTCATTTTTTGATGTTCATGAGATCAATAACCATTGTTTTGGGCAGCGTTGAACTGAACTAGAACAGAACAGTTTCCGTAGGTCCTCCCAACCTATGATTGAGTTTGTCGGTAGGCTACTATACCATATGAAAGCCGATCCCTACATGGTTCATACAAAGAACCTGAGTTTTACTACTTCTTTCTGCTTCAGAGAGCCCATCATGGGATCACAATAAGAGTTTTAGAGCATTTAATTATGCATTAGGTCCCCCGAGCCATTGAATACTAGGAATACATGGCTTCCAAAGTTTGGCAGCGGAAGAACATTACTCACCCAATTAGGTTAGGTTTTGGGCTCTGACTGTATCGGAGCGCATCACCCCTCCATTTATTCTAGTCGAGCTGTTAGTTTCTTGATGGTGTTCAAGATCCCTTGATGCATATCCTTCCAGGCTTGAGCATGGGCTGGTGCGGTAGTGGCCAAGATTGGGTGGGCTGGTGATACTAGAATTTGGGGTTGATACCTAGTTGGAGGTATCATTTGTGGGTTTATTTGAATATTATATGGCTTCATTCTTAGCAGGGGAGAGTCTTGATGTCCTTCTGAGCCCGGGTTTAAGTAGGTTTCCAGTCTCGATGCCAAATTAGATGGGTCTTGGAGCTTTACTGCATTCACCGGGATGAGTGCATGTTGTAAGGTCACCTTTTATGGGATCACCTACCGATGTTCCCTGGGGGGAACACATCAGGCAAGATAGCTCCCTCAACGCAGCTCAGAATTAATTCATCTGATATCTTTCATTTCTTCATCCTACTTGGAGAACCTTTCCTCGATAGCGAGGGACACATTTCCAAGGGAGGAGAAGTTGGGTTATAGAAAAACAAGGATTTATTCTTCTCTCTATTGGGGTTTCTCACGGGAGGTAATGTCATATTAATTGAAGGGGAACCCAGATTCAGGACCGCTCTCTGGTTTCGGGTATACACACCATCAAGCTCAGTGTGGGATGCCTCTAGGAGGGAACCATATTCCTTTGTATCCTCTCCCTCTACATCATTTCCTATGAGATCTGTGGGGTTGACATTTACCATGTTAACTGATTTATACCACATTGGGGGTGGTGTACCCAATGTCGAATGGTAGGAAGGATTTCTATGTCCTTTGTTATACTTTCTCCTTCCATTCTGTGGTATTTGTCAGGTTTATTGGAAAAGATTGACCCAAAGGGATCCCTGGTCTAACCTCATAACACACCTATGTCTCATAGGGTGAGAACCGCGATAAGGGGTGGAATGGGTGACTCCTCTATCCATCATTATTTTTAGATGGTGGAATACATATGTCTGTTGTGTGGGGACTTGAGATAAAAATGCCCCCAGCATTGTGTGTTGGGGTTGTTCATGTTCTTTCATTGATGTGATGCGGCCTAGATTTGTTAGACTTATGGGGGAACTTTGATCTAAAAATACACGCAGCTCTATGGGATGGGGTTATTCCCACATTGTGTTGGTAGTTGCAGCTATTGCTTCCTTTTCAATTTCATGTACTCCCGCGCAGGTGGGAGATGAGTATGGAATTGGTCCTGCATGGAGTCTATGGTCTTTTGAAGACATGAGCACTACTTTGTGGTTGGATTCCCTTAGACAGGAATACTACTGGATGTTCCTTGTTTCCTAACATATAATCTCTATGATGGCTTGATCTCTTTGGTCCAGATGCTTTTGAGACTTACTCTAGGCCGGTTTTTGTTGAGTATCCCATCTTTCCCGATTAGGGGTTTCTCTTGATTTCCTCTATTTAGTGATGAAATTACAGGATTTCATTTCCAATGGATTTTTCTGGATAAGATGAGGGGTGAAGTGTAGTGCTCCATGTTCTCCCCATCCCCGAATGTGAACTCTAGTCTGGGTGTCACCAATGAGGCGACGCAACTTATGCAGTGCATGGAGGCAATCCATTTCAAGGTTTTTATTTCTCCTTTATAATTTTACTTGTCGTCCGAATGGGAGGGATTCAAAGTTGATTAGATGGAGAAGCTACCCTATTGTGTATACATAGTCTTCATACCCTTCATATGGTAGGAATTTTTTTTCAGCTGGTGAAGGGTCGTCCATATATTTAGGCAAATGTCATGTGTTCATTCCTTATACAACTCTTCTGGTATATCGAATTTAGAAGTGGTCGTATGCCAATACATCATTGTTATATTATCCTTAGCTAGTTGTCTTCTCACAAGTAACATATCCTGATATTGTTATTCCAGATGTTGTTTTACTTTATTTGCCCATCTTGAATTCTTCTTAATAATTTTTTTCCAAGAAATAGGGTTGGAGGGAGCCTTATTGATATGTGAATGGTGTGGGGGTGGCTCAGAAGATTAGCATGGCCCTGGGCCATCCTGTGGTTGAAAAACAATATCACTCATTATAGACGGAGTGCCCTATGTGTCTGAATCCTTTTTGAGTGCCTCAACATAGGATTGATTTCTCATTTTTTTCCGGCAAGGTGAGGACCTTCTTGATAGTATAAATTTTGGTTTTGGGGAGGACCTTCTAAATTGATTTTTCAATGGAGAGGGATACTATTTCAACTTGATGCTCATCCTTGGGAAATTTCATTATGGTGTATACCCTGGGGAGGACCTTCAGGGAAGGATATAGTGAGGGTATGACCTTCTTGATTCTTGATGTCACTGCGGGGAGGACCTTCATAGCAACTTTCATTGCAGGGAGGTCCTTCTCAATGAACGTAATCATGGCGAAGACTGCTATCATGACTTGATACCTTGATACATAGAGAATTTTTACAGTTAACATCTTGGGGAGGGCCTTTAGGATGTAGTAAAATGAGGGGAGGACCTTCTCGTTTCTTGGAGTTAATAAGGGGAGAACCTTCACAGCAACTGTCATTGTGGGGAGGATCTTTGGAATGACCATCATCATTGAAAGGACTACCACCATAACTTGATGTCCGACTATAGGGAGAAACATATCTGTAGTGTATAACCTGGGTAAGAATATCAGGGCAGACGAAATAAAGGGGATGACCATCTTGTTGTTTGATCTTCAGGTTGAGGGGAGGGCTATCCCGATGCGCATCAGGAGATAGGATCTTGTGATTGATAATTCATGTCCCACAGAGTGAGACCCCATGGGTTCTCTGGGGAGGACCTTTAGATCTGTTGTTAGCGATGTTGTGGGGAAGAACTTCGCAACTGCTACTGCCACTTCCACAATTTGGTAATGGACCGGCAGGGTCTCGAGACTTTATTAATATATGTTTTAGGGTGTTAAGAACCCCAACTTCTAGTAGAGTAGGATCATGTATGTTCTATTCATTTTCCAGTTGGCTTTGGCACACTTCATTTTTGAGCACCCTCTTGTGGGTAACCAGGGTCATATTCTATTGGTAATGGACTTCATGTACGGTTCCCTATCTTGTTGGGTATCGTGATGTCATTGGAATACACCTCCAAGCATCTTGAGTTTTGGAAGAAATATATGCCTTCCATGGAGTAGCCACCACATTGAACTGGCATCCCCCAGTTGGAATGAGTATTTATTCCCAATGTGGTTGTCCGTATATCGGGGGATATTGCCATCGACCCTATTGAACTGGATAAGGGATTCAAAACTGCTCCAGACTAACTAACTCATTTTGTGAGTGACTCATTCTATTCGAGGAAATCGGTCCATGGGCCCAATTTCCTTCATTTGCTACCGATACAAATAATATCTTGGCATGTTTGGAGGATATAGTATGGAATTGATATCTAGTGTTACATCATTTTCAGGATGTGTTGAGATACATCTTTGACTGGAATGGGTATGAAGTCCCATTCTGATGTCGGAGCAGGGGTTTGTTCCTTATCCAGTCCTCTATGATTTTCCAGTAGATATTGGTGGTTCCCCTGTGTTAGGACAGAGGAACGAGTATTCCACCAGTTTTCTTCTCCATTTTCCATCATATTTTACTGGTGGTCTTCATATTCTAGATCAAGGATTTTTATCTTCTCGCTTTCTACTGTATTTATCTCACAATATTTTTATGCATCTGCAGGAATTTGACTCTACTCATATTTTATTGCTGCCCTATTTGTTTGATGTGATTGATATGCATCAGCAAGAATTTTTGCCTATGTATAGCTAGTTGTCTCCTTTTTTGGATGGTAGGATTGAAATGAATCAGCATTTATTTGTGCCCTTGTATAGCTGGTTGCCTCCCTATTTGGATGGTAGGATTGTTGTGCATTGACAGATATCTACACATGCATGTAATTTGCGGGTGTATCTGCACAGTGGGACCAACGAGCACTAGCTAGGACATGCATGTTCTCGTATTGTTCCACCCTATTTCTGTGGTGGGCTTGAGTGGAGGGGGCAGAGTCGTTTGTCTTCCCGTTGAATTCCACTGCATTAGTACGGCAGAGTTTCTCCTCAGGAACTTGGGTAAGAGCGTGTTTATGACTATATATTCACCTCCCTTGGCAGGCATACCGAGGGCCCGGTTCTCCTGGACTTTAGCAGGTGCCCTTGGAAAAAGGTCCTATTTAGTGGGAGGAGGCTTGGTTTCCCGGTGTCGACGGTGATGCTCTCTGGAAGGGGCCCATGTGTAGGACCCCTATGCAGTTGAGATGAAGTTGTCAGCATTGACTTCATCTTCCTCCCTGATATAAGGTAGGTAATCATTGTCACATTCTGGGGACAGGCTCCCAAAATGGTCTGAGATTACCACCAGGGTTGCCTAGTACTGGGGTGTCAACCGCGGATGGGGAGGTGGATGGAGGGTCTTTGTAGACCGGAGGGCTTGTCTCGTAGCCTCCAGTGTGGGGAGAGTACCATTTTGGTGGTACTCCCTGATCAGCATGTTTTATACCCATCATTGAGGATGTTGGGTAGGCGAGGGGGTCATGCTCTTTATTGGGGCCCCAACCGCCTATGGGATCACTGATGTGTGTTTTCTCATTGGTCTTTGGGATGTCATTTGGATCAAAGGTTTCTCTATAGGAACCTGCAATATAAATATATGACATACCGACCAAAAAAACTTCATCAAAGTATCATTCTTTTAAACATATTCATTTTTTGAGATTCTTTATGGCCCCCTTCCCTCCTCTCTTCTTTTTTTTTGTGGGGTGAGGGGACTTGAGTGGGGTAAGACCGCCACCTTGGTTAAGGATTCACTTTGAGTTCACCATTTTTGTTCCACCTATGAGGTGGAATTCCTTGCATGTACCGGAGTATACAGAATGGTCTGACATGAAATGTCCTTTTTTTTGTAATCATTAGGGTAGAACCACCACCTTGGTTAGGTATTCACGTCGGGTTCACCATTTTTGTTTTGCCTCCGAGGTGGCATGTTTTCGGTGGTGGGGAAATGGTCCAACAAGGATCATCACCCTTCCCTTTTTCTCTATACAGTTTCCTATAAAATTCACCATTTATTTTGTTTCGACTTGTTCTGAATAATTAACCTTTAAAGAAGGTTGGATTAACCCTGTGGGGACTGGACAATTCACCCCTTTCACATTATAAAGGATATGACACAATCATATTGATCCCAGCGGGGAATTTCAGGGGGTTAACTACTTGTGTAATTGGTCCTCCTCAGATATAACATCCTTAGATGGTATCCAACGGGTTTATTCATGGAGTTAGGAACACCCAATGGCCATGGTGTCCATGATTCATGGACCTTCTTTCCAAAGGTAGGTTCTTGTTGAATGATGATTCAGCCAACGAAACTTGAGGACTCCATTGGTCAAGAGGATGGGAAGTCAAGCTCACCGCACCCTTCTGGGGGAGGATTAGTGCCATTTCCAGGACTCTATTATATATTTAATTCATTTTCATATGTTCATTAATCCTTGGTTCATTCCAATAGAGTATGTCCATGAGCTACCCTTAGTTTGCAGGATCATCGTAAGAATGAATATGGATTTGATTCAATTGAGGTGATGCTGACTTGATCTATAAAATAAGGCTCTCTAGAGTTTATCGTCATCTAGGGGGGATGGAAGGTGACTTGATTTTGGGATTGGACCCATAACATGGGTTTCCTACGTATACTCGGGAGAGGAATCAGAACCCACGTAGTTCGTATCTACTGGGGCTTCCGCATGGGGGATGCCCATTTGAGGAGGCATGGTTGGGTGGACCCTTTATGGGAGGGAACCCTTTTGAGCTCAGGCCTTCGAGTAGGAATCCTACGTATCCTGGTTTTATTAGTAATCAAAGTTATCATAGTTAAGAATGTTTGGATACTATAATCGTCACAAAACTCTAAACCAACGTGAGTTATGCTCGGTGTGAGAAACAAGAGGATGAAAAAGATTCAATAAACCACATTCTTCTTCTCCTATTGGTGGGATAGGGAAAGCCTATGATGGATGAGGTCGGGGTGACCGTGGGAGAGGGAGAGGAGCGATAAAACATTCAATGTGAAATGAAATTAAATGTCATGTGGCTCAGCCTCAGAAGATTGGGGACTTACCATAGTGGGAGGGCCCCTGAATATGTTTTGGGAAGGAGAGGAGTTTCGTTCTTGTCAAAATTAGAAGCGAGAATAACTCCTTCAACTTATCACTATTCCTCATTGAATGGAAAATCTAGTGATCACCAATAATCCCTAGAATGGGGAGTTTCACGTTGGCATCCCATGGTTGGACTCTAGGTTACCATGGGAATGTAGAACCACATGCATTCCTGAAGCCCAAACTTTTATGGGGAGATCCTTCATGACTCTGCTTACCATGGTTATGTAGACTCAAAGGGGCATTTTGGTGCACCAGATGGTCTAATCATATGAGTTCGGTGTCTTTGGAGGAGGCTTTGTCCTGGTTCTAAAGGACTGTTTCATGGAGGGATTATGGAGGAATGGAAAGTAGCAGATGGGTGATGTTGGAACTGGAGGAAATAATACCCAAAAATACCCCATTCTGTGTACTAGTTTCTTATGTGGGGTGTGGGAGGCTCCATATACCATAGTGGTCTAAAGGAAAAGGGGTCATCAGCATACCGATGTTGTACGCATGCATGGGTATAGACCACCACATACGATAGTGGTACACAGCCCATCAAGCAGCTTCGCATTTCATCTACGTACTAATGAAGTACACCGCACCGTGTTCAGTCCGTGTAGTGGTATAGTACACGGAGCACCACATTGAAGGAGGTTTTGGGGGATCATCATTCATGGGGAGTTCATCCGCAAGAAGTATTTGGTTAATGATTCACAAATTAGGTTTGTGGTTCTATTATTGTTATTAAATTCCCATGTTTTATGGTTCATGGATCCTTGTACCTACGGAGAGTGTGGTTCATGATTTGGGCTTGGCCGATGAATCAAGACTGAAGATGAAATCTTCTTTGAACTCTTTATTCCAACCTTTGGGTTCCCTTCAAGCTTTCTCCATCCGTCCCCCATTGTCCCCCTACCATGCTACTTTTATAGAGCATCAGGGAAATCATATCTATAGGCATGCAACACCATTTGTAGAGTCCTATGAGGAGATATCCTAACCCATATAAGACTCTGTTAATTGGGGTTTTGCAAAGGTTTTGATTTGTGATCATGGTTCATCGAACCCTACTCATTTTCTTCCTTTGAAAACTGATGAGTTCATGTAATGTTATAAGGATGGCCTTTATGCGCATGATTTCTTCGACAACGTGGTATGCGGTCCAATGGGTTTGCTAGCCATCGCTCTATAGGCCAGTGGTTCAAGAATTTTTCTTCATACCTGGTGGTTTGCGATCTAGGTGGTTCACGAACCTTTCTCGGGGATGATATGTGGGACACTTGAAAATCCTTGAAAACTTGAATTCCATCAACTTTCTTCTGAAATTTGTAACTCAATTTGAGTCCATTTACTTTCTAGACTTATAAGAGTACTTTCGTTCTTCTATAAAGTGATTGTGGGGGTATTCTTTTCCCTTAGATTAATTTTCAGGACCCTACATGGACACATGGACAATCATACTTAAGAACATACATTGGTCGATAGGATGGTAGGTCGGTATCATCACACACTTTTGGGGGGAATTTTTTCCTACTTTAAGAATCTCTTATAGATTTAATATATCTTTATCAATCATTCATTAATTCCCAAGTATGACATGGTTCACCATTTAATTAAAAATAAAATATTATAATGCATGGAATTTAGAATCATCTGTATGTATATAAGGTTCTTAATTTATGGGGATATGTTTATTTATTTGAGGCTATCCATCAATGGTACCCTCTTATGTATTGATTAGATATTCTTTTTTCATTATTATTATGATGTTGGTTTTGATCCATACAGTGGGGCGCTCTATAGTTTATCTTCATCTAGGGATATGGGAGTTGTTTTTGATGTTAGGATAGGGCCCATGACATGGGCTTCCTATGTTTCCTTGTGAATGGAATCAGAACCCACATAGTTTTTTTCCAATTGACTAGACACATCATAACTTTTACAGTCATTTGTGAAGGATAAAACCTTGTAGTTCAACATCATTTGGAAAGGATGTCTAAGAGAAAGGTTCCTAGTCAAATTTTGGTGTGGGAATTATGCAAAATTGGATCGAAGAACCTCGAATGGATATGGGATCCCTTTTTGGGCATGACCCTAATAAGACTGTGTCCCATAGAGAATTAGAGTTGATTTGGGGTGTTGGTTTCGGACCTCAGGGAGGCTTCCTATGTAGTTCAGTTGTGAGGAAAACACATGTGGAGGCCCTATTAAGATTTTTCTCATAGGGAAGTATGGCCCTTTGATAAGATTGAGTTCCATAATAATCTTTAAATGATTTCCACATGGTTGTTTTTTGAGGATTAGATGTATAGGAGGATTCTCTTTGGTAGGATACATGGCTTTGAGGACCCATGCCAATGGAGGCCCTCTAATGTAAGGTTAGAAGATGATCTGGAAGAAGATTCTTTGCCAAGAAATGAATCTAGCATTGTGTATTTTATGATTGTAGCTAACCTTTAAGCCCATGTGAGTCATGATCAAATGTGGGAAATTAGAGGAATTGTAAGATATGGAAAAATACACAATCCTTTTCCCATTGGTGGAAGAGGTTAGGGATACAGAATAAGGAAAGAAGGGATTTGATGTTCTTCTTCCCTCCTATCATTATAACCTGGATAGTCACATCTTACTACCCATCTGGATATAGCCTAGGGGCATGGATAAGTAGCAAGGAATGAATCATGAGTGGTCCTAATAGAAAAGATAAGGGATTAATCTAGGAGTTATTCCCTTAACCTTGGTTCTAGAGAAGACAGAAGAATCATTTACTAATCCTCAAATGGAAAATAAAGTGTTAACCTTACCCTATCCTCCTATAATAGGAAGTTTCTGGTCTTAGATATAATAAGGTAAGGACATGGTCATAGCCCTTTTATTCAATAATGGGATATCCCTGACATCACCTCTAGGGTTGAGGTCCTCATGACCCTGGTAATTCATATGTACATGCACGTTGTGGACCCTACATGTTAGTTAGGAAAAGTGAGGGACACCTATAACCAAAGGAATGCATATAAAAATGGGAGACATGCTGGTGTTCGAATTACAATGGTCTTGAAAGTTTGGAGTATTCAGTGAAGGTTTCAGTTTGATCCCCCTAGTACTGGGGAACTAAATAAATAACGGTCCAACCATTGGTGGCTTGAAAGAGGGATTGGGAGGTGGTTCACACATGTGAAGGCTAGGAGAGTAAATGAGGTCTCACACAAGGTAGACCTAGTTGGGTTGGAAGGTCTTGACACAAGTAGGCAAGCACGTGATAAAATATTATTGGTGATTGGCCACATATGCAATAATACTTGGGTAAGCATTTACTCTAAGATCCAATGGTATCATTAAGTATTCCCAAAAATATTTCACGTCGAAGGGGACCCTCATGCTATTTATAATTGACTAGGGTAAATAGTTCCTCATATAAGTGTATTGTATTTCAGACCCTAGGAGGAATTTAATTCCACTACCCCCTTAATTCCCTCTTATCATAGATTTTGGATAGTTACCTGAAAGGTTTTTGAGGGATTGGGTGAAGGACTATGGCAAGTAAAGATTCTAGGTTTCTTCAGGATTTTCCATCATTCTAAATTAGGAGACCCATGGTCCTATTTATTGGAAAATATGGGACTCTGGGTGAAGAAGTTGGATCACATAGTTATATCACACAGTCCAATGTGAAGTTGTGTCATGTGAGGTGCTGCTGGGTGACCCAACCTTCTACACCTATGCAGCACCAATGGATGCACATTTCATCCTATATACTGATGTTTTTTTGGGGGACCTATGTGGAGGGGATTTGGAAATTTGTGTGACCCTTGTAATTAAATTATTTTATTCTTGTTTTCTTCTTAAGTTATTTCCCATTAATAATTTTTCATCCATGTGAAAAAATAGAGTTTCAACAAAATCCCCCCCTAGGATTGGATATGATTGATAGAAGAGGGTCTGATCCTGAGGTAGGGATGAAAAGGTTTTTGGAGTTGTGTGGGGAATCTACATAGATCATCTATGCAGGGAAACCATGTTAGTGGAGAACATGCACATACCACACATAGGGGATTACTCATCTATAGATAGAGCTAATTGTCTTAGCGATACTTCCCTCTCTATTATACTCCTTATATCGTCATGATGTTATTCCATGCAGACATTCCTCTTAAGATTCATTTTCTAAATCTTTCTTCATGAAGATTTGGAATGCACCTACCAACACAACCGTTATGTATGGAATATTTCCACCACATGATTTTTTGGGAAAGTGACCTGTATGGGGTCACTAGGGTAGGTGACCTGCATGAGTTCACTTGGGAGAGTGCCCTTCGTGAGTTCATGACTCTTCCAAATTTCTAAATTTATAAAAAAAATCAAAATGTGGACTTTTTTGTTTATGAGAATACCAGTTCTTCCTTGTAGGTTCAATAGTCACTTAGAAGATTAATTTTTCTGACTAATAAGATGGAAAATGCATTGAGGAGATGGAAAAAACCATCAGGACAGTATATTACAATGTATGTGATACTATTGTACCAAACTTGGAAAAGTATTTGAAGAAATATTATCATGATTATCTTGAGAGTAACTAACTGTCACTATATGACCATAGGTATATCAAGGAGGTCTTCATTCTAGATCTAAATAATTATACTGCTCTTTCATGGTTCCAAGAATATAGGAACTTTACTACTATGAACATCTCAAGCATGGGAACATAAATTCATGAAGGAACATCATAAAAGGCATGTGTTATGCATCACAGCAAGTGTGCTCTAGATTTGAAGTATCATATGATTGAATCAAAGTTTCACTTTTACTCATCTAACTTTCACAATTCCCATACAAAAAAAATCAAAGGGCTAGAGGGAAGACTGGGACCTCTTCCTAGGAGGGGGTCTTAGACATAAATAGATGTGGGTGTATTGGGTGAACTAGACATATAATGACTTTGAAACCGAGCTAAAAATGGTGGGAATTTATGAGGCTATCTGGGTGGACCTTAAATTTTTATATAATAATTTTGACTTAATTCTTGAACTTCTAAGATGATGGATCCCACAAACAAACTTCTTTTATTAGATGCATAGATAAGTTAGTATTAGCCTATGGGATTTCCACAAGATCATTGGGGCTCCTAACCTCAAAGTTATGTATGATGAATTCATCCCACTAAAAGCAATGTGGGATGACATGGTAAGTAATATAGTTTTGTATCATGAGATATTAAATATATATTATGATATAAATAATGAACACCCCTTCTTAAGAGGTTATATCCATCTTTAAGCATGGATGAATGCTTTTCTGAAGCTATAGGGAGACGACCCAACCTGAAAACATCTTATGGGGTGTCACAAGATGGTGAAGTGGGGAAATCCTGGTAAATTATAGCCTACATTGGAAAAGGGGAGTATGACTTATTGGGGTACACAACCAAGTCTGACATACCAACAAATACATGCCTCACTGGCTTCTTAACCATGTGGCTATGTATATATATGCTTCTTGATCATGAATCCAATGGTGCTGTGAGGCTAGGGACATTTGTTATAGTGGCCAAGCTAGATGAGGGGAATCATCTAGGGTGAGAAACCCCTATTTTTGTGAAGATTCTCTGATCACTACTGTATATTCACATAATAAAGTCCCCTTTCAGAATCAAAGGTCCATTCCAGGTATTGTGGAGATGTGTTATAACCCACTTTAGTTATTATGCCTTGTTATGTGGCGTTAAAGTTATAGGGGATAGTATCAACCATTTATTCAAGATATTTTAAGTATCCATCCCATGTCCTTAATCCTGGTGATACCATGGATAGGTCAAACTTATTCAAAGAGTTTAAATTCTTTCTATATAGAGATCCACCTAATGGGATGGTCACTGATGATGGAAAATGAAACTAATGGAGATAATATATTATTTACTTATATAGTGTTCTAGAAACCTGAAATGACTACAAGGTTATATGTGAGGCCTATGTTTCATATAGCTTTGAACACCAGTTAATGTTCCTGCAGAAAATAAGTGTATCCCCTCTAGTGCACATTTGATCAGAGAGGCACCCAATGGTAGCTTAACAACTGTGGATTCTTATAGAATTGGAGATGACTCGAGTGGTAATAAAACTAATTCTAGAGATCAAGTCTATGAGTTTAACCTCTTTTTATATTGAGGCCTTGATCTCATCATATCCTCAAGGGTGTTAAAAAATTATTTTCCCTGAGTTAAGGTTGTAACAACTTCTAGGTGTAGGAAGTGAGTTAGAAATATTCCACCACCTCTAGAAGGTGATTTATCTCCTCTATAAGGTACATATGATGAGGTACCAAGCTCTTCAAAATGACCTCATGCATGGTATAATCCACTATTAAAGATAATAAGGGCTACACCAACTAAGGCTGAGCCAAGTTGGTCCAAATATCATCATCAAGAAGAGACCTAAACTCCATTTTATCATCTTTCAACCATGATGGAGAGGGTCAGGAATCCCATGAAAAAAAAGATTATCATATTGTATCCACATAAAGATGTAATAGCCTCAGAATATGTGTGACTAAAGGTTGTCCAATTTTGGCAGGACACGCCTTTTGATGCTGAGGACATGTGGTTACTTCTTCATTACGGGTTTCAGATTCTTGGGATTGTATATGTTCGATCCCCATCCAATATTCACTTTGTGGTTTATCCAATAAAGGTGGGAATATATATCTAGGAACTAGAGATTCGTATCTACGCAACTGAAAATTTGATTCCCACCATGAAGTGGATGGAGGATATGTTGAAATTGAGGGTTGCTAAAGGGGTTGACCACTCATATTTTGAATAATGGTAGGACTATGTCGATCCCAAGGATATAATTTCTCATTATCTTTTTCACTATTTTATTATTCCTTCCCTTTATTTCGATCAAAGTGTCATTACTGAGGGAAAGGTCTCCCTGGTTTGTAGCGTACAAGGGAGAAATTAGTTGAGGTCCCATAACTGTGGTATGACCGACTGGCACCCCAGCTATACTTGATGAATCAACTCATAAACTATGAGAGATTTCCCCAAGCCAGAAAATGATGGAGAGTGAAATAGTGGGATAATCTATACATATACCTATGATACCTATATTTTAGGTGGTTATTTCTATCCTTACTCCATTGAAAAAAATTAATGGGGGAGAATAAATTCCTTGGCTAAATGACTCATCATGGACGGTAAGTCATCACAGTATTTTTTATTTCTTCTTTATCCATATGACATATTTAATCATGTTTTTGGTTGAAGAATATCTTTCTCTCTCCTCCAACAAGGGTATTAGAGATGATCCTTGAAGAACTGAGGAGGATTCTACAGATCAGAGGTCGATTCCCATTGGTGAGTCTACTTCTCTGGTAGGAGAAGTGTCATGGGATAAGACCACATTATGTACTCCTACCTCAATATATAGGGAGGATGATTCTAGTAATGTAAATCATACATCATAAGGGGTCATATTCTAACTACTAAATTTCATTCCTAATTATATTTAAGATTCATCTCATACACTATAAGACCTTGCATAGACTAGTGCTGACCCTATAACTATCTTTGAAGAAGTTGTTTGGGGTCTCATGTCATCAGAGGAGGGTGTTGGGATGGGTCCTAAGCCTAATGTTCCAGGAGTCCCCATGGGTGAGACTACCATGGGGTTTGGGATATTAATACTTTCCATGATAAATCATGACATGAAATTTGAAGAAATGATTTAAAATATTAATCTTACCTTTTATTTTGAAGAGTTTGAGAAATTTAATAAGGAATTGTATAGACGTGAGTCTTTATTTTTTCAAAACCAAATTTTATTCCTGATGTTTTAATCCTGACAACTTGAATTGTGAATCTTGATCTGTGGATAATGTTGTAGTAGTGATGAGTCAACAAGGTTCTGAATTCCATCCTGCTCCCACTACTAAGGGGGAACTAAATCAAGGGGACTCTAAAGTGGGAGATCTTTATGATCCTCCCTTTGAAATCTCTGATAAGACTCAACAGAATTTCCCTCATTAGTATATTCCAGCTCAAACTGATGAGGTCGGTGATATTAAGGTGTAATATACCTGATCCATTGATTCATAAATTGGGGAGTTTCATCAAATACTTCAATCACCTCCTTCTTATTTTATATCCTATCCTTTTGAGGCTAATAATGAGCCTTATCCATTATCTAGTGCCATAAACTTCTACAGCCAAGTATGGGGGAGGAGCTTTCATTCCAATTATCCCAAAAATAGAAAGAGAAGACATTATTATCTCAGAGGGAGTGGTGAAGGGTGCCTTATTGAGTTCACCCATCCCATAATAAATTTTTCTGCCTCAGAGTGTTTCCAAGTCTGATGTGGAGATGCAAAATTCCCTTTTCATAACATGTCATACCATCTTGCGAGATATATAGAAGATAATTTCTAAGGCACCTATTGATGATATACCCTCAATACTTCATCGAATTCCATTCCTTTTTTGTATTATAGGATATAGAGGAAATGATTAACACATGATTAATGCCTCCATTAAGGGGATCATTATCCAACGAGAGTGAGAAAATGAGCTACAACAGTGCCTCATCAAACAAAAGTTACTCGTTAACACTAATGACCTTTGAGATGAATTAAAATAGGAAGAGGACAACCATGACAAGAAATTGGTGGAATGTATAACATGTATCAATGAAAATGATAGAAAAATATCATGCCTTCATAAAGAAATAGATTCCACCCAAGGAGAGCTTGCATAACATCAATAATTACTTCAAGGATCTCAAACTAAGGGGTCCACTATCATTGCAAATGCCGCAAAGGAACTCCACCCGGTTGGGGAGGCTGAGGATGTTTAGTTGGCTAAGCGTTGAAAGGATACTGATGAGACTTGGGAGGTCATCCAAATAATTAAGAGTTATGTTTATTGTCTTTTATAAATTATGCAAGAGTGACTCCAACCTGTAGATTCCCTTTTGATTTTTTCCTTACCCCATAAATGAAAATTATTTTTTTCCAATCATCTAGATCCTCATACCTATTTTGTTTTTTTCAATTATAAAATAAAATTGAATTTTCTTTTCATAGAAAGAAATATTTGAGTCAACGAGTCATAACCGCAGTGATAGGAATGGGGAGACACTCTAAGTTTTTTCTAATATATGGAGCCTAAAGAGCATAGTCAAACTGTTGTTGGTGTCATATGGAAAACCCTATAATCCTTGTGTATCTTGTTTCATTGCCCTAATTTTTTCCTATGTCTTTCATGAAAAGACTTAGTGAGTTAGACATGGATTTTAGATAGGCCATCCTTTGATGTTTTTCAGCTTAACAAGTTCTTTTCCTTTTGTGGGAAGTTTAAAGTCATTAAATCCAAACTAATACGACTGGTATTTTATATCAAACATCTTTGACCATTAATTTTCGAAGGATGAACCAAGTAAGGATTGTTATCCCGGAATGTTACAAAATTATTCAAATAACCCAAGGGGAATTTTGAGTCATGATTTCTTTATTTTCATATTTAAAAATGATGTTAGATAAGTATATGGTGAATGTAACAACATCAAATTCAAAATTTAGTTTCTAGAAAAATATTGCAGGTGATTAGGGTAATAGAGGATGTATCTCCTAAGGATGAATATTTTTTTGGTTAACAAAACCATTTTTGGGAATCTTTATGAAAAATTAATTTGGGCATGTTACTACATATCCAAATAGTGTAATCCTTTGGATAACAAGCCCTATTAATGGAAAACTTATTCAATGACAATTGGGGCATGTTAATGAATAGTAAGAAAAATGTATCCTTAGGAATTATGACATTATATTATCAAAAGCTGGAAAATTTGTGGAGATTCAAATTTATCAAGTCCAAAAATGGTGGTTTTCCAAGTAAATATACCTGAGAGAAAAGAGATAATCTTTATTGGTATTATCCATAAATGGTAAACCTCTTCTACATGAATTTTGATTATGTGAATGAGGTTATATTTCGTTAAATGACCAAAATCAATAGGGAAAATTCCCTCTCTACTAAGGCTTGAGGCATCAAACATTTTAACTCCACATGACCAGGATATGGACCATGCAGTTTTAATTTCTTATAGAAATGAAGTTGTTATATAGTTTTACATCTTGTGACTAGGACATTATTCTTTGAAGTTTAATTTCATACAGTAAGGATTTTTAGGGATATAATTTAATTTCCCTTATTTATGACCAAAAGATTATCATTTGGCCATTTCATGGTGATCTAGTTGAGAATTATCTACCATCTTTGAGAAATAAGGGGGGTTGTTTTGATCTATAATCTAGGATATTCTGGATCCATGGAATGATGTGGGAAAATTATGAGAAAAGGAACAATGTATTTGATGATTATGTGGATATAAGAGGCTTATCCTGAAGATGAATGTGTTGTTGGTTGACATGCACTTTTGGTGGGATACTTTAAGAAATGTCAAATGGGGTGTGTTATAGCATATTCAAACAATGAAATCTTATGGATGATAGTTCCATTATGTGGGAAACTTATGAACATCCAACTGGGGTGTGTTAATTTATAGTCATAAAAAATGAGTCCTCAGGTATCAGACATTCTACCACTGGTGACCACTGAAATTTTATGGAGATCCAGTTATCTGAGGATAAAGAGTTTGGTTTGTGTATGTAAAGTGACTGAGTGTGGGAATCGAAATCCATACCAAAATCCCCTAGTAGTTGAGGAAAAAATTTCCTTACATAGGTCTGAGCCATACAAAGGGAAGGTGTATTTTTTTCTTACAAATGTTCCCAAGATGTAGAATTTGTGCATTTTTACGCATCTCATTTGAATGAGAATCAAATCATACATATTTATTGCAAGATTACATAGTTTAACACCATGTTATAAGTATGATATTATGTCTTTTAGGTTTAAGGTATATGATTAGGAACATAGTATTATAAAAATGATGTGTAGTATGAGGTCTAGATGGACATGGATGCTCCAACATACTTCGAACATGAGGGAGGGAAAAGGTAAACCAAGATCATGTGGGTTATCAGTTCAATAGATTTTACATGGAATGACAATGTTATAGAGGCTTATGGAGATAGAATAGGATTCTCCTAAATAAGAATGTTCCACTGGTTGAAAAAAACTTTTCTGGGTGACTTTATTCAAATCCAACTGGGGTCTGTTACAGTGTAGTCAAACAATGATATCCTCCAGTTGATATGCCTATTTTGATGGGAAGATTTATACAAAGCCAACTAGGGTGTGTTACAGCATAGTCAAGATAGAGGTGTCCTCAGGTATCATACATTCTATTATCAATGACCAAATAAATCTTATAAGACCTAAAATTTTCCAATATTTGGGGAATGACATGTGGAAATAATATTTTTGAGAAAAAAAGAAGCACTTGGACCAACATTGTTCCTGAAGTGTGGAGTTCACCACCTGGATTTAGACCATTTTTAGCAGGGTACATTTTCATTTCCTTGATGGACTCTTGAATAAAAGAAAAAAAATTAGGTGAATATGAAAGGCTGCATTTTTATTTACCCCATGGATGGGCCCAAGACATCAAATATGGGAATCACTATATATCCCACTGAAATTAAAATCAGGACACATGTAGTTCTAGAATGGAGATTTAGTAGGAGACCAACAATAAGGATTGTGATCTACTCACACACAGAAAAAAAATGGAATACATTTTTTCATTTTTTAATGAGGATATAAATGATCGAGTTTTATGTCATGTGGAAAGGACATGGGTATATTATAGTTTTAGGTTATACTACTAAGACCATGGAAACTCTAAAATGAACTGATATTCCCTGATCATATAGGAAATCCTTCACCAAAACTCCTAATCCCAAGTGATCTATTCTTGTTGTGAGAAACAAGGAGTGGAAATGGTCTCATTTGGCAAAAATAAGTGATTGGAGGAAAGGAAATGTTCATTTGGATCTTGTGCTGGATAGACTAGGATGTAAAATATTGGCATCGTTATGTATCTCATTGAAATGATAATCAATCCATACATAATTATAATATACCTTAGAATCAAATGAAGGGGGTGTAATTATGAAATTCAACATCATGTGGTAATGATGTAAGTGACTCGACGTGAAGAGGTAACATTGTATTTGGACCCAAGACTAGTGATTTGGGCATCACTATGTATCTTATAATAATAAGAATCAAACCACACATAGTTCTGGAATAAATTTCCCTACATCAATCAGGTTTTGATGCAGGGAAATGGGACTTTGTTATTTTCTAGAATAATGGTTGGACCCACAGAATAAGGTCTATGAGTAACTACATATCTCTTCTAGATGAGAATCAAACCACATGCAGTTATTGAAAGGTTCTCTGTGCAGGTCTGACTCATACATAGGGAGAGAGGGATTTGTTTATTTCATATATGGTCTCATGAAAGGTATGAGAACCCACGTTGGATTCTCTCTTGTTAATATGACTCATACACAAGAGAGTGGGGGAATTTCTCATATTGTGGATAGACCAGGACATAGGATTTGGGCATCACTATGTATCTTGTTGAAATGAGAATAAAGATACATGTAGTTCTTATGGAACCATTTGGTTTAATGCCATGTGTCAAGGAAACATAATGTGATTTTGAAGGTCTTGAAACCTAGACCATGATAACTCGTATATGAATTGATATGACTTACTCATGTAGGTAAATTTTTTCACAAAAACTCTTAAGCCCACATGATCTATGCTCGATGTGATAAAAAGGGAGTTTCAAAGGTTTCATTCACCACATAAAATCAATACAAGTAAAATATATGGTAATTTGGATTATGTGGTGGATGGACCAGGATGTAAGACCTTAATATCTCTACATATCCCATTGGGATATGAATCAAGGCACACATATTTCTAATAAAGGATACCTATGTAGGTCTAACTCATACACTGGGAGGGGGAATTATTTTACTGTATCTAAACTTATATGTGGGTGTTACTACATATCTCTTCAAAGTGAGAATCAAGAAACGCATAGTTCTTGGAATGTAGGTGTGGTGGGAGACCAACAACAAATATTTTCATATACTCCAACATAGGTGTAAATGTTATGCAAATTTACATTGTGCAAAAAGGTTGTGAACCATGTAGTTTTACATCATGTGGTAAGGATATTGTTGTACATTTTAACATCTTGTGATTAGGACATTAGGATATGTAGTTTAAAGTCTTCTAGATTGGACTATGATATCTTATAGTATTGGGTCATATGACTAATCCCATATAGTGTGCCTTTTGAGTTCGTGCATATAGGTTCATGATGATGTGTAGTTTAATTTCATACAATAAGAAAATTGATGTCATGCAGTTTATCATCCTGTGATGTGGATAACATGTCATGATTTTTATGGCCATGTGAAAAAGACCAACTACGCAGTTTAATGTCGTGTAGCTAATATTTATAACAAGTAGTTTAACATCATGAGATTAGGAGGACAAACAATATAGTTTAATGTCTTACATCCTGGACTATACAGTGATATGCAGTTTAACATCTTACTGCCAGGAAGAGTGTCAGGGGATTACATAAAATATAAATTTAGGAGCCTTGAATTGGTTGGGTTCATAATGAGTTCTACATATATTGAGATCAAGGAGTAAGATACGTTAGAGTGGAACTTGTTTATGGGGTAAGGTCCCTCCCACTTTGACTAAACCATTGGAGACCTCTTTCCTGGTATCATTGAATTCCTAATGATCAATACCAATTCTCCATGGAGGAATGAATGGAGGTGTACCTTACTATTAAAATATTGTGTTATCCATTTTTTATAGACCTCCAAGTGATGCAAGTTTTGCAATATTTTCTAATCCAGTCACTCTAATTCATCCAATCACTTTTGAGATTTATCATCTATGGATAGATAATCATAGATGGCAACACAGAATAATGGAAATTGGACCTCAATGGGAATGAAATCTTCTGTTCTGTATACAAGTGAATAGAGGTTTTCCTTCATAGTGATATGGGTGGTAGTCTGGTAGGCCCAAAAGGAATTGAAGATCTTATCATGCCAAAACATTTTATCTTTATCCACCATATTTTAGAGTATGTTTGATAGGGTCTTGTTGAAGTCCTCTATATGTCCATTAGCTCTTGTGATATAGTGGTACAAGTGGTTGGATTTGATATTTTACTCTTGATAAATATTTTACAACATAGTAGAATAGAAATTAGTGTCATTTTCCATTATTATTTTATGAGTGACACCAAGTTTGGTAATGATGTTGGATTTCACAAAGTTGGAAATATTCATTTCCCCATCTTCTTTGAGGAATGTTTCCTTATCCCTTTTGGAGAAGAAGTGAGTGGTAGTTAGGATGTACTTGAATTAATTGGAAGTGGCGGGAGGATATGGTCCTATAAAATCCATTCCCTGTATGGAAAATGGACAGGATTATTTTTCTATATGTAGAAACTATGTGGGTTGATGAAGGAAGTTGACATGCACCTGATAGGAATGAAACTTTTTGGTAAAATCAATACAATCCTATGTCATAGTGGGCCAATAATATCTTACCTCCATATTTGATGGGAAAACATGACCCATGATTGGTGGGTTCCACATGCTCTAGCATGAACTTCATTCATGATAGTGGTAGTCTCTTCTCTATCAATACATCTTATAAGGACTCCATAAAATCCTCATTTATAGAGGATTTTCTTGTGATTTGGGTTTTCATAAAGAGTTCATATGATTTCTCACAATCAGATTCTCTCGTTCAAAAATATATCTAATGAGAGTATTATATTATAAAGGTAGTCCATGATGGGTATCGTCTACTGTAATGACCCGCCAATTCTCATTGTCTTGATTGTACAACGAGTCATTACTAGGCCTTAAGCGACATCCCCAAGGCGCCAATGGCTGGAAATAAATACTGAAGGGTTTCAAACAAGTGGGGGATGATTTACCCTTTCTGAACATCCATAGAACCAACTACCATAACCAAACCAACAACTAAATGATGCATGATAAAATCTAAGAAAACTCAACCATTCATTTTATCATAAACCAACCAAGAGTACCACAGTGGAAACCAACACTCAAACATCAGAGTAAACAGTGGAAAGACAACTCAAATACTACAAGACAACAACCCAACTCCATGCTCCACAAGCTCCAATCTCTAACTTCACGGACTAGCCCAAGTATCACAAAGTAGTGCTCTAAGAATGTGACACTTTAACTTTGCCAACGTCCTGGTACATGGTATCTGCAAAAGCACCAACGTGCCCAAGGCAGGGGTGAGTAATGAAACTTAGTAGGTTTTCCCCGATGACTTCCCAACCCACTCTTCTAGGATAAAACATGTTAGCACATTTATATAAAACAATTTATATAAAACAATACCAAAAATAGTTCACAATATAACAAGTTCCATGTCAAAACCATTTCCAACAAAACTCATCTTCCTTAAGAAAAGGAATCAAGCAAAGTTCCCAATTCCATTCATGTTTCCATTTGGCACATTCGTTCCATTTCACCAATCCACACAACCAACCATGCACGAAACCTAGACCTCCCTATACTCACGAGTGGTGAGTTATCCTTCCACTAAGTCGTCACTTAGTGGAATATCTTGACGGGGGTACTTCACGACCTTATCCATCCCAACCTAGTGATGTGGGTACTTCTCGCCCTTATCCATCCCATCCTTTTGATGGGGGTACTTCTCACCCTTATCCATCCCAATGCATATGAACACACAACACTACCCATGCAATCCATGCCCAAAACCAAGTGTGTTCAAAACCTTTCAATAAAGCATCACCCTTTTATTGAAAACCATTTATTTCAAGAAGCAAAACCATAGAAAATTTAAAATCACCTTTTTAAATTTATTTCAACAACCACTTTCCAAAAACACACATCACCCGTTACTAAAAAGGGGTTTCAACCATTCTGTCACAATAGATAAACAAACCATCTCAATCAAGGAAAACAATTTGAAATTAAGCCTTCAAGTTATAAGAAAGAGGAATCAAGAGAGAAGCCACATACCTCAACAAATTAGGCAAAACCAACCAACAGATGAAGAACGCTCAACAAAACCAGTTCAAATCACCAAAAACCCACCCTAGATCACTTATCCTAACACAACCAAGACTAAATATCAACACATTTGGCATATAAATACTTAGTTCTACCCCTAAGAGGCATAGATATAAGAAACGAAGAGAAAGGGAGAAGTAGATCTAAGTAGATCTAAGAAACCATTCAAAAAAGAAGGAGAACGATCACATACCACAAGAATATGGCTTCGATTCGCCAAGAGAATCCTTCTGATCTCCTCCGGAACGATGGGTGAACCCTCCTTGACCTTAGGAGAACCAAAATCAAAGTTAGGGCCACTAAGGAGATTTAATGAGGCAATTAGAAGCAAAACAAGTTAGATCCAGAATTTAAGGATCTAACTTTAAGCAACCACACGGTTAGTCCGCACGGTTTGACAAACCGTGCGCTAACCGTGTGTTGGATACTACCTCGGACACCCTTCTTGCACGGTTTGGCCACATGGTTAGACAAACCATGCACCGACCTTTCATAAGCCACTACCTCCAAGACCCACTGCGTACGGTTGGTCCGCACGGTTAGACAAACCGTGCGCCGACTGTGCGACTTCCCCTTTACCTCAAAACATCATTCCATGTTCTCCCGACTCTCTCATTCAACACGCCTAACTTTAAAACCATGAAAATAATCAAGAAAGGGTTACATAACAGAAACCAGGGGTACTAAATTCTCCCCACCATTATCCTTTCCTTCCCCGAAAAGTATAAAACCATCGCTTGGCTGAAAGAGTTCTGGCCACTGCTCTTTCATTTCTTTCTCGCACTCCCAAGTCTCTTCCTGAATCTTACCATGTTGCTACAAAACCCACACTAGACCGATGCTTTTTCCATGCAAGACCTTATCCTTCCTACCCACAATCTGCACCGGAATATGTACCAATGAAGCATCTGGCTCTAGGTCAAAGTGATCCCATCTGATCACATGGTCAGGATCGGGTTGATACTTCTTTAACTAAGATACATGGAACAGATTGTGCAATGAACTGAACCATGGTGGTAATGCCAACCGATATGCCACCTCTCCAACCCATTCCAGTATCTCAAAAGGGACTATATATTGAGGAGATAATTTTCCCTACTTCCCAAAACGACGATGTCCAAGCCTTGGAGAGATTCTCAAAAAGACATGATCACCCACTACGAACGACAACGGTCTTCGACGGTGATCTGCATAAGATTTCTGAAGACTCTGAGCCATCTCCATCCTATTTCTAATCAAATGAATCTTCAATGTTGTTTCTTGGACAAGGATCGGCCCGACTAGTGAAGTTTTACCAGTTTCCACCCAGCATAGCGGAGAACGACAAGGGCGCCCATACAATGCTTCAAACGGAGCCATGTGTATTGAGGCCTGATAACTGTTATTATATGAGAACTCCACTAAGGGTATATGCTCTTCCCATGAGCCACCAAAATCCATTACAAAATCCCGAAACATGTCTTCCATCATTTGTATCGTCTGCTCGGATTGCCCATCTGTCTGAGGATGATACATCGTGCTCATCATCAACCGAGTCCTCAGGTCATACTGTAATGATTTCCAAAAACGAGATGTGAACCTAGAATCTCAATCTGAGACTATAAACACTGGTACACCATGTATCTTTACCACTTCCTGGATATAGATTTTTTAAAGATCTTCCACCGTATGGGTTTCACGAATCGGGATGAAATGGGCCGACTTGGTTAGACGATCCACTATCACCCAAATGGCATCGTGTTTCTGGACTGTTCTTAGAAGATCTGTAACAAAATCCATTGTTATCTGCTCCCATTTCCACACTGGGATAGGTAAAGACTGTAACATACTAGATGGTCTCTGATGCTCTGCTTTAACCTGCTGACAAGTTAAGCATCATGAGACGAACTCGACCACTTTCTTTTTCATGTCGCTCCACCAAAACTGTGCCTTTAGCGCCTTATACATCCTCTGTGTACCAGGATGTACAGACCATCTTGAATGGTGTTAAGCATTAAGGAGTTGTTCCTAACAAACTATAGGTACAACCATCCGATATCTGAAACACAAAACTGAACCCGCTTCCAGTTTCCAGCCATCAATGGTCTCCCCACCATTGAGTTTTGAACTCATTACCAGACATTCTGCATCAGATGTTTGTGCCTCTTTGACTACTTTTACAAGATCAGGAACAAGCGTATCTGAAAATAAAACTGCAACATCACCTCAGTTTTCACATTCCACATGCATGTCGGCTAAGACCGACATCAATTGTCATTTGTCTGAAGTTTCCTTTTCCAACTGAGCATACGACTTCCTGCTTAATGCATCGGCCACCAAATTTCCCTTATCTGTTGTATACATTAAGTCAGAGTCGAACATTTGAAGATACTCCATCCATCTCCTCTGCCTCAGATTCAAATCTCGCTGTGAGAAAATGTGTTTCAAGATTTTTGGATCTGTAAACATAGTAAATTTCTCACCAAAGAGATAGTGTCTCCACGTTTTCAAATCATGGACGACTGCAGCTAACTCCAAATCATGTGTTGGGTAATTCTTCTCATTCACCCTCAACTGCCTTGAACCATAAGCAACCACATGGTCTCTTTGCATGAGAACACATCCAAACCCTGTTCCCAAAGCGTCACAGTACACCACATACCCTTGTCCTAATTCAAGCAAGATCCAGATGGGTGCTGATGTAAGGCGAAGTTTCAACTCTTGAAAATATATCTGACATTCCTTAGTCCATTAAAATGAACTATTTTTCTTTTTCAATCCTGATATAGGAAATTCTAGTCGTGAGAAGTCACGCACAAAGTGTCGGAAATAACCAGTTAGACCAAGAAAACTTCGTATTTCAAACACATTCTTTAGTAGTTGCCAATAAAGAACAGCTTCTATCTTTTTTGGATCCACTGAAACACCTTTATCAGAAACAACATGGCCCAGAAAGCATACCTATTGTATCCAAAAAACTCACTTTGATAATTTGGCATACAATTGTTGGTTTCTCAATATTTCCAACACTATCACCAAGTGTTGCTCATGCTTAGCCCTTATTGTTGAATACACCAAGATATCATCCACAAACACCACAACAAAAGAATCCAGATATCACTGAAATATCTGATTCACCAAATCCATAAAGACTGATGGTGCATTTGTAAGACCAAAAGGCATGGCTACATATTCATAGTGGCCATATCTTCTTCTAAAAGCTGTCTTTGGAATATCCTCCTTCCGGACTCACAATTGGTGATATCCTGATCGTAAGCCAATCTTGGAGAACCACTGAGCTCCCCTTAATTGATTGAATAGATCATCAATGTGTGGAAGTGGATATTTGTTCTTTATTGTAACTTGGTTAAGCTTATGATAGTCAACACACAGTCGAAGAGTTCCATATGCCTTCTTCACAAACAACACTGGTGCTGCCCACTGAGACACACATGGACGAATGAAACCCTTTCGTTACAACTCCTCTCACTGCACTTTCAATTCCCGTAACTCTGTTGGTGCCATATTATAAGACAGAAGAGAAATAGGACTAGTCCCTGGAAGGATATCAATCGTAAACTTCACTTCCCTTAGAGTTGGTAACCCTGAGAAGTTCCTGGGAAATACATCTGGAAACTGATCCACCACTACTGGAAAACTATTTTCCGCAATCTCTTTCAATGATGCCAAAGTCAATTCTGCTAATTGGTAAGAGATCGTTCCCACCATTGGTTCCAAAAATCTCTTTGCACCTTCCTTTTCCATCCTCTATCCTTTGAAGAGATTCCCAATGTCGTCCTCAGTCGTGAAATAAAATGTTCTCCTATAACAGTCGATGTGAGCCTTAAACCTTATCAACCAATCCATACCTAGGATTACATCATAGACATCCATCTCCATCACAGAGAAATCCCATTTCAGCTCATCTCCATCAACAGTTATAGCACATGCTCTACACACGAAGGCTTGACATTCTCTTTCACCGAGAGGAGTTTGTAGTTTCAAGACAGAAGGCATCATTTCCAGTTTTAAGTTCAGGAAATCAGAAATACGAGAAGCAAGAAAGGAATGTTGTTTCTCCAGTATCAAACAACACTTGCATGAGGGTAGAATTCAAAAGAACTGTACCTCTCACTATAGAGGGTCCAGACTGATCATAGACCATCATCTTTTCAGCTCCATAAAATTGCTTCGTCATTGCACTGTTCTCCTTGTTTCTTTGATAAGTTTTCCCTAGTTGAGGAGTCATGGTATTCCTGGAATCACCATAACTAGCTTTATTCTACTGGAAAGACTGATTTTGTTATCCTCGCCTTGTCGAAGAATAATATGCTTGCGACACTTGAGAAGTGTCATGAACACCCGATCGTGGAGCACTGTGACACTGTCGCTGAAGATTCCCCATCTGCTTGCAATTGTGGCATGATCTTAGTGGTGTTATAAATTCTCATTTCATGTGATCAGTCGAACCACATTGAAAGCAACCTACTTTTCTCTGGGGTCATAGAAAAAGATTCACTAATCCAATCGTCTGGTTCTGATTCACACTCCCACCTTAGAAGTAGGTGTCCCTCTTTCGCTTGTTCACAGCATTAGAGTTCTCACCCGTTCCCATGGGTATCATCATCCTTCCTCCTCCCATAACTATTGAGATTCCTCTTTCAGCTATTGTTGCTCTATTTACCATCTCCGTATAATCCGTAATATAGAGCACAACTATCTTTGAGTGAATCTCCTGTCGCAACCCTGATTCAAAGATGTGTGTCTTCAGCGACGCACTTACAGAAACTTCTGGTGAAAAGAGTACTAAATTCATGAATTTAGTTGCATACTCTGTGATAGAGAGATTCTCCTTCTTCAGGCTGAAAAATTTTGTCGTCCTATGGATCTTGAACGTGTGAGGATAGAATTGTTTGTTGAACAGTTCCTCAAATTCCTCCCAACCCAGGCCTTGATCCACCTTAGTCTTCACCACTAGCTCTCACCACTGTTGTGAAAGATCCTCCAGCATATACGTCACCAACTTTACTTTCAGTTCTGCTGGTGTGCCGATTAAATCGAAGATACGATTCATCCTACTCAGCCACACCTCTTCTCTTTCTGGTTTCGAATCTCCCTGAGAGATGGGGGGATTCTGCTTTTGGAACTAGATGGAATGGTTTACATACCTTGAATCATCCCTCTGATTCCCCATGTCCACAGCCTAGAACGCTTGAACGATACTCTGAACTAGCTCTTGGTTCACACGTGGTTCAGGTCCAACCACATTCTCCGCAGCTTCTTCGGGTTGGTTTCTACGACGCCTAACGAGTTCCATTTTCTATACAAACAATGCATGCTGTTAGTCTCACTTCCTAGAAACTGAAGGCTTAAAATTTCAATTTATATCACATCAACTATCACATCATTGTTTTCCATCCATCAAGCTTTTCCACATGTTCACCCATTTTTGGAATCATCCCTATACTTTTTGAAAATCCACCCATTTTTAAAATTTACCAAATATCCAGTTTTCAAAATCTTTCATTTGAAAATCAATTTCTTCATTTTTCAAAAATTTACACCTTGCCCAAAATCATAAATCACTCGTCACCATGGGATATGCAATCCTAGTGAGAAGTCATTCTTCTAAAATACATGACATGCTCATCTCATTGGTTAAACCCATGACAATGAGATTTACAACATTCTAGAAGTTTATTCAAAACACTTATGTACCCAACATACTGGTAACTTTAAGTTCAGCATAAACGGGTTAGCTACGTCCTTTTATGCTATACACTTCAAGTTCCGAAAATCTGACCCCTGTCTAAGATGACCACCCAAGGAATAGACAAGAAGGAATTTCAACTCCAAGACCAAGAACATCGATGAACACTTGTTAGGCAAGGACCAAACAAGCTGATACCATTTGTAATGACCCACCAATTCTCATTTGATTGAGAGTACAACAAGTAATTACTAGGCCTTAAGCGAAATCCCCAAAGCGCCAAAGGCTGGCAATAAATGCTGAAGGTGTTCAAAAAAGTGGGGGACGATTTACACTTTTTGAAAATCCATAGAACCAACAACCATAACCAAACCAACAACTAAAAGATGCATGAAAAAATATAAGACAACTCAACCATTTAATTTATCATAAACCAACCAAGAATACCATAGTGTAAACCAACAATCAAATATCATAGTAAACAATGGAAATACAACTCAAAGACTACAAGACAACAACCCAAATCTATGCTCCACAAGCTCCAAGATACAACTTCACGATCCCGCCCAAGTATCACAAAGCAGTGCTCTAAGAATGTGACACTTTACCTTTTCCAACGTTACGGTACATGATATCTGCAAAAGCACTAACGTGCCCAAGGCAGGGGGTGAGTAATGAAACTTAGTAGGTTTTCCCTGATGACATCCCAACCCATGCCTCTAGGATAAAACATGTTAACACATTTATATACAACAATTTATATAAAAAAATACCAAAAAAAGTTCACAATATAACAAGTTCCAAGTCAAAACCATTTTCCAACAAAACTCATCTTCCTTAAGAAAAGAAATCAGAAAAAGTTCCAAATTCCATTCACGTTTCCATTTGGCACATTCATTCCATTTCAACAATCCACACAACCAACCATGCATGCAACCTAGACCTCCGTATACTCGCGAGTGGGGAGTTATCCTTCCACTAAGCCTTCACTTAGTGGACTACCTTGACGGGGGTACTTCACGACCTTATCCGTCCCAACGTAGTGATGGGGGGACTTCTCGACCTTATCCATCCCAACCTTTTTTAACGTCCCGGTTCTCTGTGCCACTCAACAGGTGCCCCAAACCCGATTCTCCACATGACCCCAAGTGCATTTCCCCAAACGCCCGAGGCTGCCAACTAGCAGCGAGGGCCCAGGTCTGATAGTGGGGAAACTATGCCCTCATTTTTTAAAGTGTAGCGCAGCAAAATAAAATAAAAAGTATACAAAAATAGCGGAATCAATAAACCATGAACATTTAAAATAAAAAATTGTAGTAAAAGATAACCAACAGTTATATAGATGAAGATGAAACATGTCTCAAGTTGTAAGAAAATATCCAGAACATGTTACACAATAATATAGTACAGTACAATACAGAGTATAGCAAAACAAAACAAAAAATTATGTAGCATTGCAAGCCTAAGCCCAGTCCCATGCTCCCCTACACCTCAACAGTAATCAAGTACCTATATAAGGACCCTTTCCCTTATCCACACCTGCAGAAATGTAATCTGTTTGGGCCAAAGACATGACCCAAACAGGGTGTGAGAAATAAATCCCAGTAGGCACCCACCAAAGGCATGTGCTCAACTATGTGTAAACATGAAGCAACAGTGTGAAAAAAGTAAATGCAATAACTAAGAAGTACTCAAAAGTAACTAACTTTACCAGTGATATTGCCATTTTATTATTCATTTAATCATTTATTATTAAGAAACCACCACGGTGAATTTCTATGTAAACGGTACACGCAAACCCTTACCCTCAGGTAATCAGAATCTAACCCACAGGTAATTTCCCACAGGCATAATAGATATTGACCTCAGGTGTACGAAGTGTCACCCTTGGGCACAGAGTCTATTGCCCACAGGCACAGAAGAAGTTTCCCTCAGGCTGAAATAACTACCTCCCTCAGGCTAAAGGAAACACTGCCCTCAGGCTAAACAAGTAATCGGGCCATTCCCAACATATAAACAAGAATTTACATACAATTCCTCTCAAGGAAAAAGTAATGTGAAAAATAAACATTGCATACCCTCAGGTATCCTGGACAAATGGCTAAACAGAGGAACACACCCCCGGGGTGGTCCTGGATCCATTCAATGATCCTAAACAACAATTTATTATCACATTTAATTACCTATACAATTCTAGGTATTAAAAATAGCCAATGCCTCAGCCATACGACACCCCAACATGGGTCCGTAGCACAAAAATACACAATGTGCACAACAGTTGGAAAATTTAAACACCAAGACACCTATCTTAAACACTCAAGAATGGTATACCCGAACGATTCCTTCTGAAATGCCTAAGAATTTCATAGATCTGAGGTGAAAGAATTCTCATTCAACCTCAAATAACTTCTCATAGAGGAATAATTGGCAGTAACTACGCAAGGATATGGGATGGCTTACCCTTGCGGTTCTAATGTGATCGACAGAAGAGAAAACGGATTCCTGACGCTCGATCTTGAGGTCCGCGAAGGTTTGACCTTCCTCTCCTGAGCTCTCGTCCAGCTCTAAGCCTTCCCTGTGAACAGGGTTGGCTACTGCCCATTTTAAGAAAAAAAAAAAGTACACGACATGTAATTTTGAGTACACGAAGTGTACTCCTTTCATTTAACTATTCCTCTAGTGGCACCGCCAATCTATTCATCCGTCGACATGAGTACACGGCGTGTATTTCTGACTACACGGTGTGTTCTGTTGCCCAGCTAGCAGCTGCTTCCACCGCCTTACAATTTCGTTTTCCGACTGACTACACAGTGTGTAAAGGACCACTACACGGTGTTTAGTCGGTTTTTACACCCTTAGTCACCAACAAGGATACACACCTTGTGTAATCATCCCACACGGACAAAGTACATGGCATGTGGAAAAAGTACATGGCGTGTCATCCCAAAATTTAGGATTTTTTCCCATTTTCCTTATTTTCTCAAAAACACTTAAGGAAAAGAGAAAATAAGAAACCTGTACCTCAAAAGTAAGAACCGGGTTCTTACAAACTTCCCCCTTAAAGAAATTCATCCCCAAATTGCCCTTCCAAGGGTGGCGAAGATAAAGCTCAGAACAGCTCTGGACACTGAGCACGTACGTCGGTCTCCCACTCCCAGATTTTGTCCTGCACTCGTCCATTCTTCCATAGCACTCGTACGAGAGGAACTGACCGGACTCAGAGAACCTTCATGCTCCTATAAATGATATGAATCAGATGCTCCTCAAAGGATGCATCTACGTACATCTCAACCTCCTCGGGCTGAAAAATGTGAGACAGGTCTAAATGATAACGACGCAACTGAGATACATGGAAGACGTCATGAATGGCCCGGTACCACTGAGGTAACTGCAACCGATAAGAAACCAGCCCGACTCTCCCTAGAATCTCAAATGGCCCCACATACCTTAGTGAAAGTTTACCATGTCTCCTAATTCGTCTGTGTCCCAACCTCGGCAAAACACGCAAGAAAACCTGCTCCCCAACCATGAACTCCAAAGGTTTTCTGCGGCGATCAGCATAAGATTTTTGACGAGACTGTGCGGTAGCCATCCGCTTCTGAATCAACTGGACCTAATCAGAAGTCTCCTGCACGAGACTTGGTCCTAGTAAAGCTACCTCACCTTCCTATAACCAGCACAAAGGTGATCGACATGTCCTTCCATATAAAGTCTCATATGGTGCCATTTCAATAGTCTCCTAAAAATTGTTATTATAGGAAAACTCGACTAGGGGTATGTGCTTCTTCCAAGAGCCCCCAAAGTCTAGGATACATGCAAACAACATGTCCTCAAGCACCTGTATCGTATGCTCTGACTGGTCATCAGTCTGAGGGTGGTAAGTTGTTCTCAGAAGCACCTGTGTACCCAGTGCCCTCTGAAAACTCTTCCAGAAATGAGATGTAAAATGGGCGTCCCTATCTGAAATGATAGAGCGAGGGACCCCATGAAGACATATGACCTCTCTGATATACGAATTTCTAAGTTCGTCAACACTGAAGGTCTCCTTGATCGGAAAAAAGTGAGATACCTTCATGAGTCTGTCCACAAAAACCCACACGGCATCATTACCTCGAGGTGACCTCGACAATCCAGTCACGAAGTCCATCACGACATCATCCCATTTACACTCCGAGATGGGAAACTGTTGTACAGTCTGGATGGCCTCTGATGCTCTGCCTTCACCTGCTGACAAGTGGAACACCTCATAACAAAACCAGTTATCTCACTCTTCATACCTGGCCACCATTAGTGACGTCTCAAGTCATGGTACATCTTGGTAACTCCGGGATGAACTGCCCAAGTTGAAGCATGAAACTCCCATATCAGCTCCTCAGGTATATCCCCTGGAACCCATACTTGTCCACGGAAATTCAGTACCTCATAATCGCCTATCGTCCAACTAGGAGGAGGGTCATCACTTGCCACTGACTCCCATAAAACTAGGCCTTCTGAATCAGATAGTTGTCTCATCCTCACTCTATCCAAGAGGGTAGAAGTAAAAGCTAAAGAAGAAAGATAGGTCTGCCCCTGACTGTCGTGCACCTCCAAATGAATCTCAGAGAACAAAGCCATACGCTTCCATTCACCACTGGCCTCCCGCACTACCTGTATCTGAGTATTTCTACTCAGTGCATCAGCTTCTACATTACCTTTACCTAGTGTATAGGCAAGCTCAAAATCGAAGGACTGAAGGTATTCAACCCACCTTCGCTGTCTCAGGTTCAAGTCACGCTGGGTAAAGATGTACTTGATACTTTTATGGTCTGTGAACACCACAAAATGTTCTCCCAATAGATAATGTATCCAGCAGTGCAACGCATGAACAACTGCGGCCAACTCGAGATCATGCGTCGGGTAATTCTTCTCATGTGGCCTCAACTGCTGAGAACCGTACGCAACAACTCGATCACCCTGCATCAACACTGCTCCCAGACTAATACCTAATGAATCACAGTAAACTATATAGATCTTCCCTTGCTCTGGAAGTATCAGGACTGGTGCGGATGTAAACCTTCCCTTTAGGTCCTGAAAGGCTGTCTCACAAGCTTATGACCAAACGAACTTCACTCCCTTCTTAGTCAGACCCGTCAACGGTGCTGCTAAGCGGGAGAAGTCTTGTATGAAGCGTCTTTACTAACTAGCTAGCCCCAAGAAACTCTGTATCTCAAACACGTTCTTAGGATGCTCCCAGGAAACTACTGCTTCCACCTTCTCTGGGTCTACTGCAACTCCTGCCTCTGAGATGATATGACCCAGGAAGTAAATCTGGTCCATCCAAAAGTGGCACTTTGAGAGCTTAGCATATAACCGATGCTCTCTCAGTGTACTCAATATGATCTCAAGATGGGTGGCATGGGTGTGTCGAGTGTGAGAGTACACAAAGATGTCATCCAAGAATACCACCATGAAAGAATCCAGATAAGGATGGAACACACGATTCATCAGAGCCATAAAAACTTCTGGTGCGTTTGTGAGTCCGAACGGCATAACCGAATACTCATATAGACCATACCTGCTACTGAAAGTCGTGAGAGGTATATCAGATAGTCTAACGTGCAGCTGATGATATCCTGATCTCAAGTCAATCTTTGAGAACACTCATGCTCCACGAAGTTGATCAAAAAGATAATCAATACTTGGCAAAGGATATCAGTTCTTAACCATCAACTGGTTCAGATTCTGATAATCCACTTAGAGTCTGAGGGTACTGTCTACCTTCTTTGCAAGGAGGACTAGCGAACCCTAAGGATAATTAATGGGTCTGATAAAACCCTTTGCCTGTAACTCCTCTAACTACCTCTTGAGCTCCTGAAACTCTGGTGTATCCATCCTATAAGGAGGAATGGACACTGGTGTTTCTCCTGGCACAAGATCAATAGAAAAATCCACCTCACGCTCCGGAGGTAGACCTGAAAAGTCTTCCGGGAAGACATCCCTGAAACGATCAACCACTGGAGGGAAATCCATCTGAAAAGTCCCCTGATCATCCAGATATAAACTTAAAATATGGGATGTAACTCCACCATGCCCATGATGCTCTGGTCTAGCTCTACTCGCTTGAACCTCCCATTCACCCTTGTATAGAAACTCTCTGCCCTCTAGTGACGTGAAACACACCCTGTGACGATAGCAATCTAAAAAGGCTCGGAAGGGAACCAACCTATCCATCCCAATAATGACGTCATATGCTGTCATCTATAAGACATAGAGGTCCCAAAGAAAGTGACACCCACCAACCTCAAGGGGGTACTCCTTGAACTGACGCACACATGTTGTTCTAGTTCCCAATGGAGTGTTTAGCGTCATAATAGCAGAAGAAGAAGAAGAAGAATCACAGAGACCAAGGCTCTCCACAACGGGTACAGATATGAAACTATGTGTAGCACCCATGTCAAAAAGTACTGAAGATAAGACAGAAGCTACTAGAATAGTACATCTGACTGTAGAAGGTCTGGGATTATGCTCTTGCTAGGTCTATTGCACTGCATATGCCTGCCCAGTGTCGCGGCCCTGCGACACAGCCTGGCTACCTAGAGCTGTCCCACCCTGCTGCCTTTGAGATCCTGGTGTCTGACTACCACGGCCACAACCACCATACATGCCTACATGCCCTGACGTATTCTAGTTCCCTAACGGGTAAGAAGCTAATGGTCCTGCTCCCATACGCAGAGTCTGCACAAAACCCCTCTCACTAGCCACTAGTGGAAACGCCCTGCAAAAGCGCTGCAGATGACCCGTCTTTCCACAAGCTCGGCACTCCACTGGATCACGTGGACATTATGGTCTCCTATGACCCTCTTTACCACACTGGTAGCACCTAACCTAACCACCTGAAACATCCTTCTAGCTGGTACTGCCACCATGAGAGAATTCCATCTGTCTCTTCCTCTTACTGGTTGAAATAGTACCAGAAACTGGTGTTGAACCGCCTTGGCCCACACCACTAGCTTCCTGAAGGTTCCTCTCTATAATCAGCACCTGGTTCACAATAACATGTACTGAAGGCAACCTAAAAACATTCACCAGTGCTCAGATGTCATATCAAAACCATCCTTCAAGCGTTTGGCTCCCAGCGTCTCATCGCCCACCAGAACGGGTGCAAAATGCTGAAGCTCGGTGAAATGAGCATAATAATCCATCACCGACATGGAGCCCTACTGCAGATTCATGAACTCTCGAGCCCTATCTTCCCTCAGCATCTCTGGAAAGAAGAATTCATAGAAGACTACCTGAAAATCTTCCCACTCCATGTCTCTGTGATGCTTGGACTGGGTGGTAACATCCCACCACCTCTTGGCGGAATCACGCAGCATATATGTCGCGAGCTTGACCCTTCGCCCTGGAGGCGTCTCAAGATGCTTGAAAATAGTCTGCATAGACCCTAGCCAAGAATCTGTAGCCTGTGGTATGCCATCCCTTGAGAACGTAGGTGGATGCTGCTGTTGGAAGATACGACTCAGCTTGGCCATAGATGTGGTAGCCTGCGGTGCTCCCTGAAAGGTCTGCATGAACCGCATGAAGCATTCACATAACTGCGCATCCGCGCCTATGTCTGGTATAATGGATGGCGCTGCATCTGGCCCAACTATATGATACACTGGTAACCCATGTCCCACCACCTCTGGAGTATAATTGTTTCTACTCTTTTGGCGAACAACGTGTGGTCGTCTCGGTGGAATGACTCTACAAGATCAAACGCTCACCCTAGACCCATATTCTCAAAGACTGAAAACGAAGGGACCAAAAAGGGTACAGGAGGAAGAAGGCATTTCAAGATTTGCAAAACAATACTACACTACGTGTATACTGACTACACGGCGTGTACCTAACTTTTCTTCCCCTTCTCGGGTCATTCTAAATGGGTAAGCTACATGGCTCCCGTTAAACAAAAATACACAGCGTGTATATAATTCACACGACGTGTATGGTGTAAAATTCCAACTGCCCATGTCGTTTGTGACACGGACGACTACTAAGCTTGAGACTACACGGCGTGTTACACCTGTACACGGCATGTACACCACTCCGTCTTCCCAGCCACACGGCCAACTTCACATGGTCTATCCTCGGACAAGACTACACGGCATGTCGCACAGGTACACGGTGTGTACTAGACAATCTTCGACGACCCGTGTTGTTAGTTACATGGCTGGATCCTAGGTCAGACTACACGGCGTGTTCCATAGTGGACACGGTGTGTATGTCTTAAGGTATCCTCCGTCTGTTTTGTTTGTTACACGGGTGAACTCTGGGTCAACACTACACAGTGTGTACAGAAGCTACATGGCATGTTCGTCCCAAGATCTTCCCTTCCCCGTGTCGCTGCCCACACGGTTTGTGACACAGGAAGAGACTACACGGCATGTACTCTGAGTACATGGCATGTACTCAAAAAGTTTTCTTTTCTTCCGGAACGGAAGGACATACACGGCGTGTTTAAGGTACTACATGGAGTGTATACTAGGTTTCTGGATAGTATGCCTCAGAAACATCTTTGTAACCCAGAAAACTACAAAACAACACCTAAGTGTCAAATTCCGATCCGTGAGGGCCCATACTCCCCACGAATCAAAGTTTGGCATCTTATCGGTGTTATACAATGATAAATAGTCAATGATCCACCAAAATCCAATCAATGAGGGCCCATACTCCCCAAAAACAAAAGTATGGCGTTCATTCTAAACTATCTCACACAAAAATACCCTATCACATAACAGGTTTTTATCAAAGCAGCTATCACCCAAGAATGCTTTTCTAGCACAACAACTATCACAACAACATGCAATTTCTAATTCGCCTACATGGCATGGAACTATGCATGACATGTGATTTCTAGCATGTGCCTAAATGATGCATGAGATGGATTACCCTCATCTCATCAGGTTTCAACTAAATAGAACCCATGGATAAAATATAAACAGCACACCACAAGTGCGTCACCCATCGGTGAAAATCAAATCAACTTTAAATTACAAAATCAATAAAATTTCAATACTTGGTAAATTGGCTTTTCCATGTACATGGGTTAGCTACGCCCGGGCACAGATTATTACCAATTACCTTTCTGTCTTATCTTGGACTAAGGCTCCAAATAGTAATTCAATGAAAAGAACCACTCTGATACCACTTTGTAATGTCCCGGTTCCAGGTTCCACTCAATGGGTGCCCCAAACCCGATTCGCCATGTGACCTCAAGAGCATTTCCCCAAACGCCAGAGGCTGCCGACTAGCAGTGAGGGCCCAGGTCTGATAGTGGGGAAACTATGCCCTCATTTGTCAAAGTGTAGTGTAGCGGAATAAAATAAAAAACATACAACAACAGCGGAAGTTATAAACCATTCACATTTAAAATAAACAACTGTAGTAAAAGATAACCAACAGTTATATAGATGAAGATGCAACATGTCTCAAGTTCTAAGAAAACAGCCAGAACATGTTACACAAAAATACAGTACAGTACAATACAGAGTACAACAAAACAAAATAAAACAGCTGGTAGCATCACGAGCCTAAGGTCGGTCCCATGCTCCCCTACACCTCAACAGCAATCAAGTACCTGTATAAGGACCCTTTCCCTTATCCACACCTGTAGAAATGTAATCTGTTTGGGCCAAAAACATGACCCAAACATGGTGTGATAAAAAAATCCCAGTAGGCACCCACCAAAGGCTCGTGCTCAACTATGTGTAAACATGCAACAACGGTGTGAAAAAGTAAATGCAATAACTAAGCAGTACTCAAAAGTAACTAACTTTACTAGTGATATTGTCATTTTATTATTCATTTAATCATTTATAATTAAGAAACCACCACGGTGAATTTCTATGTAAAAGGTCAGTGTCCTCAAACATGTAAACCCTTGCCCTCAGGTAATCAGAATCTAACCCACAGGTAATTATCCACAGGCCTAACAGATATTGCCCTCAGTCGTACGAAGTGTCGCCCTCTGGCACAGAGTCTATTTCCCACAGGCATGGAAGATGTTTCCCTCAGGCCAAATTAACTAATACCCTCAGGCTAAAGGAAACACTACCCTCGGTCTAAACAAGTAACCAGGCCATGCCCAACATATAAACAAGAATTTACTTAAAATTCCTCTACAGGAAAAATTAATGCGTAAAATAAACATTGCACACCCTTGGGTATCCTGGCCAAATGGCTAAAGAGAAGAACACACCCCCGGGGTGGTCCTGGATCCAAGCAATGATCCCAAACAACAATTTATTATCATATTTAATTACTAATACAATTCTAGGTATTAAAAATAACCAAGGCCTCATCCACATGAAACCGCAACATGGGTACGTAGCACAAAAATACACAACACACACAACAGTTGGAAAATTTAAACACCAAGACACCTACCTTAAACACTCAAGAACGGTATACCCGAACGATGCCTTTTGAAACGCCCAAGAATGTTGTAGATATGAGGTAAAATAATTCTCATTAAACCTCAAATAACTTTACTTAGAGGAATAATTGGCAAGAACTATGCAAGGAGATGAGAGGGCTTACCCGTGCAGTTCCAACGTGATCGATGGAAGCAGAAACGGATTCCCGACGCTCAATCTGGAGGTCTGCGAAGGTTCGTCCATCCTCTCCCAAGATCCCATCCAGTTCTAATCCTTCCCTATGAACAGGGTTGGCTACTGCCCATTTTAAGTGAAAAAAACAAAGTACACGGCGTGTACTTTCGAGTACACGACGTGTACTCCCTTCATTTAACTGTTCCTCTGGTGGCACCACCAAACTGTTCATCCACCGACATGAGTACACGGTGTGTATTCCTAACTACACGGCATGTTCTGTAACCCAGCTGGTGGATGCTTCGACCACCTTACTGTTTCATCTTCCGACCGACTACACAGCGTGTAAAGGACCACTACATGGCATGTAGTCGATTTTTAGACCCTTAGTCACCAACAAGGCTACACACCATGTGTACTCATCCCACACGACCAAAGTACACGGTGTGTGAAAAAAGTACATAGCGTGTAGTCCCAAAATTTAGGATTTTTTTCCCATTTTCCTTATTTTCTCAAAAACGCTTAGGGAAAAGAGAAAAGAAGAAACATGTACCTCAAATGTAAGAATCGGGTTCTTACACCTTTTGATGGGGGTACTTCTCACCCTTATCCATCCCAATGCATATGAACACACACCACAACCCACACAATCCATGTCCAAACCCAATTGTGTTGAAAACCTTTAATAAAGCATCACCCTTTTATTGAAAACCATTTCTTTCAAGCAGAAAAACCATAGCCAATTTAAATCACCATTTTAAATTTATTTCAACAACCACTTTCCAAAAACACACATCACCCGTTACTAAAAAGGGGTTTCAACCATTCTTTCACAATAGATAAAAAACCATTTAAATCAAGGAAAACAATTTGAAATTAATCCTTCAAGTTCTAAGAAAGAGGAATCGAGATAGAAGCCACCTACATCAACAAATTAGGTGAAACCAACCAACGGACGAAGAATGATCAAGAACACCGGGTCAAATCTCTGAAAACACACCATAGATCTCTTTTCCAAACACAACCAAGACTAAATATCAACACATTTGGCATCCAAATACTTAGTTTACCCCTAACAAGCATAGATCTAAGAAACCAAGAGAAAGAGAGAAGTAGATCTGAGTATATCTACGAAACCATTCAAGAACGAAGGAGAACGATCACATACCTCAAGAATCCAGCTTTGATTCGCCAAGAGAAGCCTTTAGATCAACTCTGGAAAGATGGGAGAACCCTCCTTGACCTTAAGAGAACCAAAATCCCGAGTTAGGTCCGCTAAAAAGCTTTAATAAGGCAATTAGAGGTAAAACGAGTTAGATCCACAATTTAAGGATCTAACTTTAAGTGACTGCACGGTTAGTCCGCACGGTTTGAAAAACCGTGTGCTAACCGTGTGTTGGATACTTCCTCAGCCACCCTTCTCACACGGTTTGGCCACATGGTTAGACAAACCGTGCACTGACCATGCGGAAGCCATTGCCTCCAAGACCCACTACGCACGGTTTGGCCGCACGGTTAGACAAACTGTGCGTCGACCGTGCGAATTCCCCTTTACCTCATAACATCATTCCAAGTTCTCCCGACTCTATCATTCAACAGCCTTAACTTTAATAGAATGAAAAGAATCAAGAAAGGGTTACATACCAGAAACCCGGGGTACTACATCTACCTAGTGGTTGGACTGTATGGCTCGGAGATAAGATTTATTTAATTTATTTCTTCTATAATGACATAAGAAAAAGATGATTGCATTCAATACTACATAATGTAGATAATAATTTCATCTAGGTTTGGATCTTCCAAAGTGATGGTTTCATTATCCAATGCATCTTCCTCAGAACTCCATAATTCTGGGATGTGATTCAATGTTGTCTTCAAGGGGAACTCTTCCATTAAACCTCAGATATGGTCAATTAGAAGAGTATCTATTCTTTTCTGATAGAATAATCCCCTTTGATCTATTTTATTACCAACTCTACATTTCCTTTCACCTATAGGAGGCCCATTAATACTTGTAGTGCTAATTCTAGGCCTCAAATGAGAGTATGATTTTCTACCTCATTATTTGTATATCCTTCTGACTATAAGAAAGTGTACAGAAAAACTCGTTTATTGGAGAGATGATTGCAATCCCTAGCCCAAATTTTTTGAGCTTAAGATCTCCCATTCTCATCATCATTGGGCTCCTGGAGGTGCTATCAAAATAAATTTCCCGCATTTGTGGGTCTTATTAAACAAAAAATATCACTTAATATTGAAATTTAGTATTTAACAATGTTGTTTCAATATATGGTAGTTCTTCTAGAAACTCTACCAAGGCCTTGCCTTTCACCACTTTATGAGGCGTAAATTGTATATCATAATGTTTAAGGATAACCATCCAAAATGCCAAACATCCTCACAACATAAGATGAATGAAGATATATTTGAGAAATTTATTATGAGAGAATGAATGGACCTCATTGTGCTGCAAGTAGTGCCTCAATTTTTGAACTATGAAGATTAATTTTAGGAAACTCTTCTCAATATCCAAATAATGAGTCTCGACATCAAGAATGGTTCATCTGAGATAATAATGGTTATTTTTATTATCAGTTTTGTCCTTTTGTGTGAGGAAATAACCCAGTGATAAAAGTAAGGCTATCAAATATAAAATAAGAATACTTCCTTCAATAGGTAGCATTAATACTGGAGGGATGAAGAGATATTTCTTGATATTTTAAAATGCATCCTGATAGTTACTGGTCTACTAATATGTATCCATCTTCTTTATTAGTTTGTTGAAGGGAAAACACTTTCCAGTAAGGTTGGTTATAAAGTAACAGATGTAGTTCAAGTTTAATTGAAGTCCTCTCAACTCTTTAAGGTTTTTAGGAGGAGAAATTCTAAGGATGGAATTTCTTTTCTTATGGTCAACATTGATGTTGTGATAGAAAATGATGAAGCTGAGAAATTTTCCCAAGGTTACCCCAAAATCATATTTCAACGGGTTCATCTTCAGGCTATGTTGTTGTAGCATGTTGAATATAGTCTCATAATCATAAAATTGATCAAAATGATTTCAATACTTAAAAACTATATCATAAACATAGAATTAAATATACATCACTAATATGGTTTTGAATATGCGATGCATGAAATGTTGGTATGTAGCACTATAATTATTCAAGACAAAGGGCATTATCAAATAGAAAAATACTCTCTGGGGGGCCCTGAAGGTGGTGGATTATTCATCTTATGGGGACATCCAATTTTTTTTATACCCTGAATAGCCATCCCTGAAGAAAATAGGCTTGATAAATAGTTGTTTCATCAATAAATATTTCTATTATTGGATTCGGGAAGTCATCTTTTGGGTAGTTCCTATTGAGGTCTCTGAAGTTGATGCAGACTCTAATTTTCTCATTCTTCTTTTTCATGGAGATGTTGTGGGATATCCATTTTGGGCACTGAACTTTCCAAAAAAATTCATCCTTGATAATTTTATCCACTTCGTCCTCAATTTTGGAGGCATGATTTGTATGTGTCCTTCTAACTACCTATTTGTATCCTCAGTGGCCTTATGGAATACCCAAGTTATGAGTCACCACCTTGAGATCAAGGCCACAAATATATGTGTAGTTCTAGGAGATTAATTACTAATGTTGCTTCAGGAATCAGGTTTATACCTATTTTTCTTTGGATTTTATGTCTGCACTGATCAAAGTGGGTCATGGATCTTCTTCTATACCCATATTTATTTCTTTGATTTTTTCAATAATATTGGATACACCTTCCTCAAATGTTATAAGGGAACCCCCTAATTTCTTACTCTTCTTCCCCTTCCTCATGATTTTAATCTCCCACATATTTACTATTCCTTGGGGATGTCAGTGAAGAATGAAATTTCTCAGAGTTAGTAGAGGAATCATAATATTGACACTTGTGAGAGAAGAAACTACTTCTAACCCTACTGATGACATGGGGTCTTTCTGAATCTCTGAATGGGATGGAGTAAGGTAATTTCCCTATGGTATCTTTTTCACTACCTAGAGGGATTATGACTCCTTATATACTATCTAGTTCAATTTTCACAACCGATATCCTGGAAGTAACTTAATATGTGCAAAAAATCAGACCCACACCTTCAATTTGATTGATGGGTAGCACATACTCTTCACTAAGCTGCTTGAAGGGATAGTCGGGGTCATCTCTAGACTATTTGGGAAATTTATTCAGGAAACATTGTGAATAATGGTTTGTTTCCCTTCCCTCTTATATAATCCTTCGTCAATATATTGTGATTTATATTATTTAAAAGGGGCTTTATCACCATAAAATATTCCAATTTGATCATTAATGTAATATTTGAGGCTTTGGTGATATGATGAGGGAATAGATTCATGATGATGTGACCAAGGTCTTAATAGAAAAATAGTGAATTTTATATCTTTCCAAATAACCAAGAATTATGGGTCAGACACGAGATCTTCTAACTGAGTTATGAGTTTGATCTCACTGAGAGGATTTTTTTTCTCTTTCCATAACCCTATAATGTTAAATTATATGGGGAAAAGTTGGAATCATTGTAACCCAGTTGATGAAGTGTTTGGATCTGAATAAGGTCAACTCCTAACCTATTGTCAATGAAATATCATCATATTTCAATGTAATTCATCTTTCCATATACATATAATGTTGTGATGTGTTCTTGTATAATGTCATCATTTTACTAGTTTGTGAAAGAGATGATCATGTGGCATTTTGTAGGATCTGTCTTTGTGTGATATACTTTGGAAACAGAAAATTAAAACTAAAATTATTATGGGCTTGAAAAAGACTATATGAGTTCTTCATGGATGTCTTTTGATAGACTCAAGTCATTCAAGCTTTATAAATTGGCCATCACTAGGGATAATTGCATTAATATATCATAATTATAGTTTATAGAACTTCGCCTCCCAGTGTGGGAATAATCTTTTGTAGGAATGTTAAAAACATAAGTACTTTATGAGGATGGATTTTTCTTTGGAACATTGGTTGAAGGTACTTCTATTCTGGGTGGATTGGGTCAGCCAGGTTCGCTAGCGTGCTAAGGCTAATCAGGAAATGGTGTCCCTTCTAGTCTTTCTTCTAGTATTATCATGTCATAGTGAACCCTTGCATGTATATGAGAACTTTCATGCTCCTTCTGATCTCACGGGATATCTCTCCCATTAGTTTCAACCCATAAACCATTCAATAATGGATGCAACTAGAGTAGTGACTCCTAGAACAACTGTGTCTTCCCCTGTATCCTCGACTCTGGTAGCCTCTTCCCCTAATTACCCAATCGATTGTAGGTAATTTAGGTTCATAGTTTCACTCGTTATATGATTATGTATCCGCTATGTGAATAATATTAAAGGAACCTAAGATCAACTCCTCATCTAACGAGGACTCCATCTAGTGGGTCGACTCCTGTGGTACCATTTGGCGGGGTGGTGCCCATTTTTTCGGGACTATGGGCATTAAGTTTGATATAGTCAAATACAATTTTTTTTATTAGCACGAACTCAACTTTTTGTGTTCTCTTCTTGATCTTATGATTATCTCACTTCCTAAAAGAAAGGATTTCGGGAGATTGTGGATCTAAAAGAGCTATTTGTGATATAGATGAAGCATCATGGGTCATAGTTGGTTGTTTAAACTATGAATTTAGGAAGGAATGAGTCCAGTTGATCATATTTATGACCATAAATTCATTGAACTTTTGTTTACCCTTGTTGTTAACTTTTTACCATTAATTCTCTTTATTTTTATTGATGGCATGTGCAAGTAGATTACCCAGCTTCACTTGCCTGAAGTTCATCATCTTCTGTAGGATGTATTTTAATAAAAATAAATTCTTGTATAGTGTGCCCCCAATGCTCTATGGACGGGGAAATAGTTTTAGAGATCTTCATCGATATCCTGGATAGAATTCTTGGGCTTTAAAAACTTGATCAATTTATTCTCCAATTTTGAGATGAAGTATCTAGGGACTAGGTCATTTTGGAAAGAATAAAATTTTTTCTTCATCTACTGAAACTATTTTTGCCTTTGTTCCCTTTTCTCATCCTTACTAGGTGGGTGTTATTATTGATTCCCAAGAGGGGGAACCACAGTATATGGTGTGGTCCTTAGAGATGGATTTGGTGCAAGGGCCTGTTTAATTATAATAGTGGAAGCCTTTACTTTCCCAATTCTATTTCCTTATTTTAATAGAATTAATCAGGACCTAGCCTTAGATTGTGCATTATATTCTTCCATTCTTTGAACAATTATGGTAATATCCCAAAATTCTATTGTATATTTTATAGGTATAAGTGTTGTGTGTAAATCGTCATGAATAATATCTATACATATGAGAAACAATAATTCTTTAGTAATATTTAGACTTGAGGAGTATGTCAAACCCTTTCATCAAGCAATGAAATCCAAGACCCTCTCATTCTTTTGATGTTTTTAGTTTGAGGGTTCAAGGACCATTGTCTTCTCTATCATTGAGAAAAATTGGAATATAAATTTTTGATGGATATCTTTCTACCCTATAATTTATTGAGTCAGCAAGATGGTATACCATACAAAGGTTGGACCCCACGGTGTTTTCACAAAGCATATGAGTTTCACTACATCTTTTTGTTCAGGATTTCTCATCATGGGATCATAGAGAGACATGAAATGTTTCAAATGCTGATCTGGGTCCCCTGAGGTATTAAAAATTGTAATGGTAGGGCTCCAAAAGTTTGGCAGGGAAAGAGTTGGATCAACCCATTTGGGGTAAGGATTATTTTATTAATTTATGAGCACACGCCGATCCTCCATAGCTTCCAATCAGTGGTTAATTACTCAATGGTATTGATGAACCCTTGGGGAATTTTGTTTTGCAGGATCTTGAATAGGGGTGGAAGTGGGTATTGACAACTATGGTAGCCATGATAGTATTTTTCATTGATAACCTATAGGGGAAGGCCTATAAAGATGCATGTTGACCTATTTTGGTTGTGTTCCCAATGGAGGTAAATCTTGATCTCCTACTGTGGGATCCAAATATATTGGTTTTTGGTATCCCATGTTGATTAGACATTTCAGTTCCATTTTGGTCACTAAAAAAACCCTATTTGTTGAGTTACATTGGTTGAGAATGTGAGTTGGGGATCAAATTGTAGAACATATCCAATAGGAATGTTGCCTCAGAATAGTTCTACATTGATTCTTCTCAATTCCCTCATCTCTTCCTCCTACTGAATGAATCTTTACTCAAGTGTAAGGGGTTCAAACTCTTCAAGATGTAGGTGAGGCACAACCTTACCTCTACACTTTTCCATGTTGGATTCTCTCTGAGGAGGTAATGATAGAGTAGTTGTGGGAATTCCAAAATTTAGGGTAAGACTCTGGTTCTGAGTACGTACACCCCTTTCAATCGTTTCTGTGTGTATTACATTATGAACTAAAACTTCCTCCTCTTGGTCCCTGGTATTATCTTCATGTCTTGTAGGGTCTGTAGGGGTGGTATTAATGACATTAATCGATGTGTAATTCATTTAAATAATTTCATCAGTTTATTTACGAGACTGCCTTTATTTACACCCTCAATGAGGCCTTGTTTTCTCCTTGGCTGGTTCTATTAGAGATTTTTTATTTATGGTAATATAAAGGGAATCTCTAAATAGTACAGTCATGTGTATTCTCAATGAGGATACCAAATCATGGGAAGGGGAAAATTGGGAGGATTCATTCTATGAAGTTCCCCTTGATCGGGAGAAGACTGAATTATATTGAGGAGGAGGTTGTTAAGGTAAAAAGGACCCCATCCTTGAGTATTGGGTCTATTCCCATTCCACTTACATGACTCTTCGAGCCTATTTTACTGGCCTAAAAGGTTGTGTAAAACAAATCCTCCATCCCTATGGGTAGGGTTGCTCCTGGATTTTCCTGGATTATACTTTCACAACTTCCTTCATTATTTTACAGAGTCATGTTCAACCATGTTCTAGGTTCATCGTATTACTTTCACCTAAATCAACCACTTCTGAAGAACTTTCTGATATTTTTGAAATTTGAACTATCTGATGTTTGGATTCCATTAAGCAGTATGTGTGCTCAATATTTTTATATTCCTATTACAAAAGTATTCCAATGGATTTCTCTCTTATCTATTGACTTTAGTGAGAGTTGGTGGGGGCCTATTTTTATTGATCATATCAACAATTGTGAATATTGACCATTTTTTTAAGCTGTCCTGAAGTTATGACATTGCATGATGTTATCTTCATTGGACTTTTCTTATTGGTGAGAGTAGTGAAATGCAATTCTTTGTGTTCACCCCTTCCTCTAATATTCACATTATAAAGTTCACCTATGATAAGTTATCATAATCCTCTTAATTTATTGAGGAATTCAGCCTGGAGGGATCCTTTCTATTTTCCCAATTGTGGATGTCATGATTCCAAGAGAGTTACCATGTCAATCTGAACGTGTATCCCTTCTATTACCTTGACATGAATTTGGTACTCATCATAAGGTAATACCATTTAACTTGGGAAATGAATATTATTCTATATATTATTGTGAATGTCATGTGAAACATATTCCAAAAACGACTCTGAAATGTTGTATTGGGGAGTGGATAAAGGCCATAATATAACTAGTATGTAGTCATTAGCCAATTGTCTCATCATATTCAACATGTCTTCTTTATCTTATCCCATAGGTTCCTCAACTTGGTTCTACCAATGGGGAAATTTTCATTCTACTTTATCATAAACAAGAAATTTGGTAGGGACTTCCTTTGTCACATTGGAAGTCAAACAATCTAAGGGAGGTTTAGATAATGATCTTCACCATGGGATTTTCTCTATTTGAGAAAGGATTTCACTCATTAATGATATGGAATTAGAAATTTTTGGCCTTATTTTCTCAAGTGCCTCAAGGTAGGAGGGCCTTCTCATTATTGAAACTCCAAGGGGAGGAACCTCTTGAGGAAGTGAAACACTACCATGGAGATAACTTTCTGAGTGAATTATATTATAGGGAGTACTACCATTATGATATGACATCTTACTACAAGGATAATTACTACAGAATATAACCTTGGAAGGACCTTTAGGATGAATGATAAAAAGTAGAAGACCATCTTTCTATTTTATCTTTTGGCCATATGGAGGGATGTCGTGACTCTCATTAGGATATGGGCTCTCAAGATCAATCAAATTATTGAATTGAAGCAAGCCTTTGTGGTGATGATTTTGGGGAGGAACTTTGGAATTACTGTTGGAATTCCCATAATTTGGTAATAAGATATTATGATCTTGGGATGCTACAGATAAACATCTAAGGGTTTCAATAACTCCAGTATTAAGTAAATTTGGATTGTATATTGGATTTTCATTTTCCAGTCATATCTGGTGAGTCTTCATTTTGGATTACTTCTTGTGAGGAACTGGGACCACATGTTGGGGAAAGCATTTTTTAGGTATGAAGGCTCATTTGACTAGATCCCATGTCACTAATAGAATTTGATGATAGTATTCTAGAATCCTCGTAGGGGTTTGTGACTGCCTTAGAGTGGCCATTATAATAGGATTATTACCTCTAGATTAATATGGTTATAGACCCAATTCAGTTGTCTATATATCACGAGGGAGTTTTCCCCATGACCCTCCTGTATGGGATCAAAGGTGTGCATTTTCTATGGAGTGACATGTTGATGAATCGCCCCATTTGTGGGGACTAATTTCTGTGATCTCTCCTCTTTCACTATTGTTTCTGTTATGATATCCTATAAAGTATGTAAGATACGTGCACAAATTTTCATCTCCACCTTCACCATCATCAGGATACTATTGGTCAATTATGTGGATATAATGGGGATATATGAAAATTTAATGGATAAAGTAAGGGTGTTTCCATGATCTTATCCTCCATTTCCTGCAAGTGGATACTCACAGTACATGGGTGTGGAGCAGATATTTGGTTTCGTCCCCTGTCAATCATCAAGACTTTCTGGATGACTTCTCTAGATTATATCAAATGATACTGCTGGAAGGCTTGATAAATGTGGGAAGGTGTATACGTCTTCTCACAATTTTGATGGGCTTATTCAGAAGTTTTCAAATCATTCTCCTTCCAGACTTTGTTAGTGTCGTTAGGTGTTTTTGCTTGCTCTCAAATTTCCATAAAATTTGACAAGTGTGATTTATGGGTGTGATCGGGTTATTGTTCCTCTTCACTCTATGTAATCATATTTTTATGTAAGGCTTATCTGGATGATAAAAAATGAGTCTACTGGAAGTCCTGATTAGTTAGAGAAGGTGTGTATTCCTGCTCGTTGATTGCAACAAAATGTAATTGGAGGGATTCTCTAGAGGGGTAAGAGGTGTGTCCCAACTCTCTATTGAATAGGTGTTTCCCCCTATGGTCTATCTTTTGTGCCCATGTATAGATGACCTGGTTCAGACTACCAAGGAAGGCTCCCTCATCTTGTTGAGGGCTCACTGTTGTGCAGCATTGGTGGTGGCGATTACTGGAATGGGCCCTTTAAAAGGACCCATGTGTCTTATGGATGAGGCTATATGTGGCCTCTTGATCGACCTTTCAAAGGTAACAGAGGATCTAATTGATTTGATCCAAGGATAAACTCCCAAAACATATTAAGAAGATGATTTTTTTCATCTACTTCTGGAGCACCGGTCATCACTGAGTGGATAACTGGAATGTATTTGTGAGATAGAGGGCTGATCGGGTAGCCTCTATGGTCAAGATGAAACCATTATATCATTACTCTCATACTAGTGTATTTTTGAACCATCATTGTAGATGTTCGGCTATTGATGGCATCATTTACTTAGATGAGGAACCAGCATAAACATTAGTTGGAGCATACATATGTGAGATTTGGTGAGATGTCATTTGGATTGAAGGGAGATCCTATTGAAAGTGCCAAAATATAGGTGAAAACATACACAAGAATACCCTAGCAAATAAACATCTCAATAAATGAATACATTCATGATTTATTGTCTTGCTTGGCCATCTTTCATTCTGAGAGAGAACGAGGCATGACAGTTGGGTGATTCCATCATCTTGGTAAAGTAATTCCCATCAGGTTCACCATTTTTTCATCCTTGAATTCCATGTGGGGTTATAATGGAATTGTGTGGTGTTGGTGGAAGAAAATTCACATAAAACACATAAAATCACATCCCTTTAAAATGGTTTCCAATGGGGTTTATTAATGGATCTGAAGACACCTAATGGATTTCCAATTCATGATGGCTCATGGACCTACTTTCTACAGGCAGGCGCTCATTGGGAAACTTATACAACAAAACTTGAGAACTCACTTTGGTCAACATGATGGGAGTTTGGGCTCCTCAAACCAATTTGGGTGTAATTATTTCCTACTCTGGGACTCTCTTATATATTTAAGATATGTTTGTGAATCCTTCATTAATTCCCAAGTATGATATGGGTCACCCTTGAATTAACAATCAATTATTAGCATTTATGGAATTTAGAATCATATGTATGTATATGAGCTTCTACATTTATGGGGATATCTATATGTATATGAGGTTATCCATAAATGGTACCATCTTATGTAATAATTAGTTATTCTTTTTTCATTTTTATTAAAATTCTAGTTTTGAGCCACACAGTGGGGTGCTCTAGATCTTATCATCATCTCGGGAGACGAGAGTTGTTTTGATGTCGAGATCAATCCCATGAGAAGGGATTATTATGTATCCTTGTGAAAGGAATCATAACCTACATAGTTCAATTCTGATTAATAGGAAACATAATACATTTTAAGGTCATGTGACAAGGACCAAACTGTGCAGTTTAACATCATGTGGCAAGGATATCTCAGTGAAAGGTGTCTATTTAAAGTTTAGTGTGGGGAGTATGCTAAAGTGTCCCAAGGAACCTAGAAGGGATATTGGGTCCTAGATTGGATATGAACCTACTAAAAGTGTGTCCCATATAGAATTATGGATTATTTGGGGTGTTGGGTTTGGACCTCAATGAGGATTCCTATGTTTACCATTTGTATGGGAATCAAATCCCACATAGTTCGGTTATGAGGACCTATGCCTATGGTTCCCCTATAAAGGTTTCTCACATAGGAGTGTATGCACATTTGATAGGATTGAGTTTGGGATTACAATTGAAATTATTCCCACGTGATTGGTTTTTGGCGATTACACCATATAGGAAGATTCTATTCAGTTGGATACATGGCTTTGAGGGCCCACGCAAATGTAGGTCCTCTGAAGATATGTGAAAGGAAGATCAAGAAGAATAATCTCTTCCAAAGAATGAATCTGACTATGTGGGTTTCATGATCATATCTAGGAAATAATCCCACATGTATCGTGCTCAAATTTGAGAAATAAGAGGAATCATAAGATCTGGAAAACCACACAATCCTTCTCCGACTAATGGAAGAGGTCGGGACCACACGAGAAAAAGGGCTTTGATATGCCCCTTCCATCCCATTGTTGTAACCTAGAAAGTCACTTCTGACTACCCATATAGATATAGCAAGGTCAATAGATAAGGATGAAGTAATTAAGAAGGAGAGGTCTTGTAACAAAGGGTCAGGGATTACTTCATGAGGGATTCGCTTAACCTTGGTTCTAGAGAAGAGAGGAAGATCATGTACTAATTATCAAATAGAAAATCAAGAATGAACCTAATCCTCCCCACATGGAAATAGAGGTTCCTGGTCATAGATATGATGAGGGGGGGATATGGTTCTATCACTCGTATATGATATTGGGATCTCACTGACACTTCCTTCAAGGTTGGGGCCCTCATAACAGAATGAATGCATATCTACATGTAACCCAAGGACCCTACCCATTAGGTAAGAAAAGTGTGGGACACATATGACCAAAGTAATGCATATAAAAATAAGAGACATGTTGGTGTTCCTCTTAAAATTGTATTAAAAGTTTGAAGGGTTTGGTGGAGGTTTCACTTTGGTCCCCCTCATATAGGGGAACCAAATAAAGAAGGCCCCTTCCATTGGTGGCTAGAATGAGGGGATGAGAGGTGGCTCATGCAGGTGAAGGCTATGCGATTCAAGGATGTCTCGCATATGGTAGATCTGGTCATACTGTAATGTATTCACACAAGTAGATCTAAAATATCAAAATGTTCCTTGAAGATGGACCACCTAGGCAACAACACTTGGGTGAGGCTGTACATTAGGATCTAAGGGCCTCCTCAGGTGTTCTCTAAAGGTTCTTGAGAAAGCCCTAGGGTTGGGAATGGGCCATCATGATAGTGTTAGTTGACTAGAGTAAAGGGTTAATCACATATGTGTCTTGTATTTTAGACCCTGAGAGGACTTTTATTATATTATCTCCTTAATTACATCCTTTATCTGATACTAGAGAGCTATCTGAATGGTTTTTGAGGGTATGGGTGAAGGAATATGGTGATTAGATCTTTGAGGATTCTTAATTATTTTCCATCATTATAAATTAGGATCTATAATGTATTATTTGTATATAAATATGAATCTCTGGGTCAAGAGGTTGGCTCACGCATGTATATCACATAGGTCAATATGTAGGTTTGTCCTACGTAATGCCATCGGGTGACCGGGCCATATATGTATTCACAGTTCCACTGGATGAGCAAGTCACCCTGCACACTGATGTTGTTCTATGGGACCTTTGTGGAGGGTCTTTGGAGAGATGTGTGACCATTGTAATTTGTTTCTTCTCTTCTTATTTTCTCCTTAATGTATTTCCATTTAACTCATTTTCATCCATGTAACAAAACTAAGTGTCAACATCCATGGTTTGAAATCTATAATATATTGTCGTGTTCTCAATAAAAATATATTGGTGCCTTGTTAATTTTTTCAATATATGCCTCATCCATGTGTGAAATCTAAGTATAATCTATTTAGATTTATTACTATGCATGAAATATATAATCTATGTATTGTGTGTGAAATATGGAATCTTTGAATTCTGAAATTTTCAATATGGGGAGAGCATGAGCGTCAAAGGTCATACCTACCCAATCAGGGAGATGAAACAAAATTAATAGATTCAAAAGGAGATGTATGATTCCATGTAGAATAGTATGGTTTCCTTCCCATAGGAAGATACTTACTGAAACTATACAGGTACAATTTATTCTATTGATGAATAAATATTTATATACATTTTTAACTAGAAGATAAAGGGAAAATTAATCCAATAAAAAAGTTATATTCACCTCATTTTCTCATAATTATTAAATTAGTCTGCTATATAAAACCAATAGAATACTGAAATATACACTAGTTAAATCTAATAAGAGTAAATAGATTGTATACTACAAATTTAGGTCAGAAGGAATATTTTTATAAAATTTCATATTATTATTTGGTATAAATTAAATTATATGTGTTATTTGGGAAATATATCCCCTCACCTATTTTTCATCTGGATTTATTAGGGTTTTAATTTGTACACATTTCTTGGATTCTACCTAGATTGCACCCATAGACTGTGTGTGAGATCTGGAACTATGAAATTGTTTCAGCTTTCTCATTTCATTCTCTCTCAAATCTGAAATCTATTTTAGTATTATCATTTTCATCACTAATAGTGAATGTGAATAAGGTAGTTATGTGAAATATAGTGGGAATCCATATTCAAGTTCCAGTTGATGGGATCATCTAGGTCCATGTACTAATGAGTGTTGTGAGAACCCATTTCCAGTCTTCCTATGTTTTTCTTAATTATTAGGTTCTCATTTGGAATTTTAGTGTCTATTTTTATAGGTACTAATCATTTTATTTTAGATTGGGTATCCCACATGACTCATAAAGGTAATGACTTATAGATTTTAGAATCTAACAGGTACATTGCTTCCTCCTTAACCCATGGATTTTTTTTCAGGGCCTTAATTTTCTTATGGAGTTGGATTTGGATCTTATTTTGATACTTTGATATGTTTTCCAACTATTAATTTTATCACATTTTAAGTGTAGTCACATTTTTGAGCACATTCCTTTAAAAATATTAACTAGTTTCTTTTAATATTTGATCAATTTGGTTGACTATTTTAGTGTTTTTAGTTTATGTAAGAGTCTATGTTTCTTTGATTTTTTTATGAATAAAATCTGATTCAATACACCCAAGAATATTTTTTGTCTTAATAAAATGGAGAAAAAATTAATATCATCTATTATATGACAACTAAAAAGATATCCATTATTTTAGTTAATAATAAAATTATATATAATGCCTTTAATTTTATGAGTTTATCTATTATACTTATGAAATGAAATTTGAAGTAATTAAAAATGTCCTTAATTGTATTTTCTTTATAATTAATACTTTGTCATATGATTATTTTTCTTTCTAACTTTGATAAAATTTTCAAAAAAAAACATTTCAATCTCTATCCAGAATCATGTTTATTTTAAATTATTCCCCAATGATATGTTATTCCCATGAACTGGTACAAGTAATTTTTAGAAATTGTAATTCTTTGGTTATTTTGAAAATACCATTATTAGTATATTGACTATAAAACAATTATAATATGTTATAAGTTTTATGAAATAAGTAAAAAAAGAAATAGGTTCCTAAGCATGTTTGACTTGAATATCAATTTTTTTTGTCTAATGCAATCTTTTGTTCTTAAATATATTTAACCATTAATAAATTATTCTTTTTACTAGTGTGATATTAGGTATGAAATGATTTTATCCATAGGTGAAAGAAAGGGTAATTGTTTATATATGTGGGGATGACTAGCTATTTCCAGCCAAGTATATCTGAAATTTGAGATGACATGCTTCATGCTTCCAAGGTGGTCTACTATAGGAAATTGCCACCATTGTGGAAATTTAATTACTAAGTGGTTGAACTTCATGCATAATTTCTATCACCATATGAGAGTGATAGTTCATGTGTGGGAAAAAAATATTATAGATAATGTTTTATGGAGTTTTATATAAATTCTTGTGGAGTTTTAACAGGTTTGAAAATGTTTGTAACATGTTTATTAGGATATCATATATTTTCTTGTAAATTTTATATGTTATTAAATTATTTCTAAAAAATAAAATAAAGCCTTAGTTTGATGGAGTTTCATATAAGATAATTTTATAATTATTATATATTAAATATATTATATAATATAATATGAATAAATATAATATAAAATCTTAGTAACAAATATGAGAATATCCATGCAATATATTTTATTTGAAATATAATTTCCAAACAGATATTAATTGGTAGTATTTCTTATATTAAATGGAAAGATAAATTGTTTGTTATTATTAATAGATAAATCTGTCATATGAATCTATTTTTAAATATCATGAACAATATATATATTATCTAATGGTATTATTGTAATTTTAATAAAACTATTTTATCTATTGCAATAACATTTAGAAACATATTTTTTACCAATAATTTAGTGACATGGCATTTTCTGTTAGTAAAATTCTTTAACAAAAAATCAATTTTACAAATAGATACACACCTATTAGAAAAAGATAATTATTTTCTAGTGACTTTACCCAAAAACCATAGATTGATAATTAATCTTCTTATTAAAAAATTTATTAGAGATATTGATCAACCTATCTAAATTTGATGTTCATTATAGAATGAATGTGAGCCTCTTCCCTTATTATCTCAATATGTCCCTAAAATAGTATCTGATGACTTAGGTTATGAGAGTTTGATTATGTTTACAGAAGAACTAAATCAGTTAGAATGAAACAAAGTTTTCAATTTGGATAAATTTCCCTATAATATTTTGTTTATAGGAAATAGGTGAATCTTATTAAATACATATAATGATAATGGAACCATAGTTTAGATTTGATCTAAACTTATTTACAAAGGATATAATAACTTCAAAATATTTAAATTTTTTCACCAGGGTTATATTTTTTGTTAAAGGTAAATTATATGTTGGCAAATATTTTTACCAACAGATATGTCTATGTGACTAAATTGTTCGTAAAAACTATATCGTTAATGTTATTATAACAGATAAAATAGCTATGTTGAATAATATATATATATATATATATATATCTGTTTGTGTGTTGATCAAAATGTTTAGCAGTATATTAATACAATAGAATTATCTATTGATAATATTATTATAAAAAATTATAAGAAATAAAAATAATTAAGATCCATTTTTAAATTATATTTTATGAAAAATAATTTTTGTGGGTTTTCCAATATTTGTACCCAAAACATTTATATTATATTTATTAACTTAATTATATATATTTTATTTATTATGTGATAATTATAAAATCATATTATATGAAACTCCAAAAAACTGAGGCTTTTTTGAAAAAAATATTTTTAGACATAATTTAAAAACTATCTATTTGTCTCTCACATTATTTGTCACTCCCATGGTCACACTGGAAGGAGGGTCCATACATACATTTCACTTATTCAGTCATGACATGGCCACAATGATGATGATCACCTATTTTAGCCTCAGATTGGAAACATGATGCAATTCCCTTGGACCCAAGTAGCTTGAAGAAGCTGATCATCCCCACTCATGTATACAAGTCCATTTTTCATACATTTGTGGATGTAATTATTTCATCCCCAATCTCAAATTGGAAATAAGAAGATTTGGATAAAATAAAATAGTAGAGTAGATTCCTATAAAATAAAATATCATATCAAATGATTGAATTAAATATTCAATTAAAACATGTTTAATAATATCATTTATTTTTAGTGCTTTCAAAAATATTTCAACATACCAAACAGATGCATGTTTGAATATTTTGTAGAAAAAGTTCCATTTCCAATCTTGTTTTTCTAATCAGTATATTACACCAAATAATCTCTTCTTCCCAAATATCGTAAAATTAAATTAGTACATCGATGCATGATTTTCAAGATCACAATAGAAGATCACATTTTTTATCCTATCAGGAATCCAAATTAAAAATTTTAATCATTATGATTTAGTTTTGGTTAGAAATATGTACCAAAAATTGAAATGTTTCATTGAAAATATCAACAAAATTTATTCAAGGATAGAGTAAAAAATCTACATGCTACTAATCATAATTTGACATTAAAATAGTCTGAACTATTTTAATGCAACTGGTTTTTTCATTTATAAATAAAATGGATCTATAGATTAACTAGATCTGTAATAAACCATTGTGATATTAAACCAACTAGTCAAAAATACATCCTAAATTATGATAATTTTGACAATATATTTATAATAAGACAAATAACTTTTTCATCAATAAATGAGTACCAACCGGTTTTTCTTCTTAATTTGATAAAAAATAAATTTATTTTAAGATATATATACTTTACTAGTCTTATAGCCATAATTTAGCGATAAATCCAATTCAATAATATATATAAAAAAGGAAAAACTAACCAATGAATAATGTGAGTGTTGTTGGAAAATTTAATTGAGGTGAGACCCAAAAAATATGAAACATTTTTTTACAAATAGAGTCTAGGGTCTATTATTAAATTCATTTATCTTTGATTGCACACTACATAAAACACACATAAATATAATTAAAATATATTAATCATTTACACCACAAAAGTTTCCTAATTAAAGAAACATGACTCACTCCTTGCGTCTTAATCGACTCGAGTGATTGATTAAATTAATGTTCCACTTAAAGATTGAAAATTTATAAATAATATATGAGAATGAAAAACTAAAACATCTTGGGTGATAAGAGGATAGTCTAAATCACTGATCTTGTAAATAAATAAATCAGATATATTAGAGTTGAATTCCTCATCCAAAAATAAGCACAAGTATTTTATGTGGTTTGGAAAAATGGTTTCAAGAAACAAGAATAAAAATCAGTGATTAATTTGTTTGAATCCTTAATAAAACAATAAACTCGTCAATTTGCATCATCATCGTCTCTTAAACACAAATAAAATAATCAAAACAAGTAAAATATAATACAATATGATGAATAAAACCTTACTGTTCATGGTGTAAAATCGGGAAATATGAAACTATTTACTCACTTGGAACAGATTATCATGTTTTGCTTCTTCCCCACTATTAAAGATTCTATACAAGAAAATCCTCCTTTACTAGCTGATGACCCAATCATTCACAAACATATACTTGAAATAATTCATCACACTATCCATAGTCTATTATCTATATGTAATAAAAATAATACAATGCAACATAAGCAACAAACACAAAATTACAAAATGAGGATGGTAGTAAGCTCAATAAATAAATTACAATCAAAAAGGAAATAATGTACAACATGAAAATTCAATTAAAAAATGATACATAAAAACATTTCTCAAAATAATAAATAAAATAATACCCTTAATGTCATAAAAATTATTAAATTATAAACTTAAAATCCCGTCATTAAAAAAGTATCTCTTATTCTAATAATTACTTCCCCAAACATGGAAAAACTGCATCAAAACTATCAAAATAGAGAAAATTTCACACACAAAAAATATAAGACATAAAATTGGAGTAATGTAACCTAATAATATTAAAAAACATAAAAAATTACATGATTTAAAACTTACATATTGACCTATATTCTTACAAAATCTATTCTAAATATAAAGCATAAAGAAGGTTTCAATGGTCACAACATTTACCGAGTGGTGGATATGTAACAACCCAAGTTTTTTTAAATATTTGTTTAATAAATTAATTTTATTTAATTTATTTTAATTATTGTACGCTAATTCAAACCTTATTTATATGATTCACAAAGTTAACCTTATGTTACACGCCACATTGCATTTCTAAAAAAATATTTTATTATTATAATTATTTAAACGAGATAGTTATAACATAGTTGTTAAACCTGAAAATGTGAGTAGTAATAAAAAAAATTTAAATATTATTTATAATTTTTTTATATAAATAAAACATATTTATAATAATATATTCATTTTTAGTTAAGTCTTTATATGTTTGAAAATATTATTTTACTAAAAGAACAAGTTTTTATGTCCTTCTGTGAACAATAAAAAAATAATTTTAGAAACATTTATAAATTTAATTTTAGGAAATAAAAAAATTGAATTAATAATTTCAAAATTTATATTAGGGAGAATTTTATGGATTTTTCTTAAAAACATCATTTTTTGATGAATGGTGAAAAATATTGAGTTTTATTTCAAGACTGCTTTTTCATTTAATTTATCTATATTGTTAAATTTTACTTTAATGTATTTTTAATATTTAATGAGATTAATTTTAAATAAATTAATATAATTTAGGTTGTTAGAACCAATTTCACATTGAAATTTTATTTCAAAGCATCATAACTTTTAAACATTTTTTCTTAAAAAACTCATTGTTGCGACCTGTCTACGGGGTTAGTTATATATAATTTTTTTGTCACTTATATGATAAAATTTTGATAAATAGATTCCATATTTTTAATAAACATAATCTATAAATTCTAATAATTTTAAATTATTTTTTGACCAAAAATAATAGGGAAATTGATTAAAATTAATTACAACGATTAAGAAGAAAAATAGCTTAACAAGCGGATAATCCTTACACTTAAGGGAAAAAATTACCTATACACTTGTAAAAAATCCATTTTATGGCCATATTTAGACCCTACCTTTTATTTTATTTAATTTTATTCATTATTGGAGAAACTTTTATTAGGAAAAAATGTGGGTATAATTCCCTTTTCAAAAATTTACAAGATTGTCACTTCTCCTCCACCATAAAAGGTACTCATCAGTACCACTTATAAACACATATAAAACCATTTTTCTCACCAAAAATATTCTCAAATTATCTCCCAACATCCCTATATTCCTCCTTTAATTCTTCCTTTGGGAAAAAATCCAACCAAAGGATCCCTTTTGTGCAAAACAAAAGGAGTTACCCAAAGAAGAGGTAACATCCTTCCTCAAGATACTTTCTTTTATTTTCTTCTTCCACCACCTCAATTTTTTTATTACATAATTATATAATAAAAATGGTATCCTAAATATACTGATATTGTCTTATTCTAAGTGTTTTACCTACACTTACACAAACTTCCATCTAATGGGCAGTAAACGTGTTGTTCTTATGTATGGTGAACTACATCCTCACGAAATGATGTTGTTAGTTTTTCCTTTACCACCTCTCATGTTCTTCATTATGATTTAAAATGTATTTTTATATGTTATATATGATATTTATGATGTATTTATTCTTATTTAATTATTATATAACACATACCTTCATGCTTTACATTTTTGGTAAGTATGATAATTTTGTTTGTTAATGTGTGGACTACCGCCTCCTCAAAGCGATGCGATTTATTCAAACCATACATGGAATTCATTAAGGATGGGTTTATTATATTTAAATTATATATATAAAATAATAATTCTATTGTAATTATAATATATATATATATATATATATATGTCATTAACTTTCTTTATTTCAATAAGATAATTGAATAGAAATAGTGTTCATGCATTCGAACAGTCTACTGTCTCCCTAAATGGTGTATTCCATTTAGTAGTTATGTCCTTAATAGATTATTATGAATACATATATACTGAATATAAATTATATTTATATCATGTTTTAAAATCTAGAAATCTTTATATAAGTATGAGGACCAAGAATAAAACAAATTTAGACACATGTGAAAAACAAAGAGGATATTACTTGAAATGTAACCTTAACATGGAAGTGTTAATAAATGGGTAATATAAATCCATATATGGTATTATATATAATAATATAGTTATGTGTTATATTTATAATAAACTTATATTTATTACATAGGATGTTTTAATGAGTACGACAAGGGTCCATACATAAGATAAGGGAATTTCAAATCTCACTTTTATTTTCATGAGATTTATGCTTTATTCACCACTCATTTCTTTTGTATGGTGTATATATTATCCATGAATATATTATATTATTATTATACTTAAAATTATTGGTATTTACGCATCAATTTTACGATCTCTTTTTCATGGGGTTTATGTTTCAAAAGTTTCCAATTTTGTAAAGTAGATTTGCCTCAATTTGCCTTCTTTAAGGCAGAGGGAATGAATTTCAAAAACCATGATTTCGAAAATGTTTTCAAATATGATATTTTAAGATCATTTTCAAGGAAAAAGGTGTTTAAATTTTATATGGTTTTTAAATAATCTTTAATAAGTTTTCAAAGTGTTTTCAAAGAAATGGTTTTCAAAACATTTTCAATATTTATTCATAAGTTTTCAATGTGTTTTCAAAGAAATGGTTTTCAAAAAATTCAAGCCTTATTTATAAGTTTTAAAGTTTATTTTCAAAGAAAATAGTTTTCAAATGGTTTTATGTTTTTAAAATAAATTTCTAAATAATAAAGGATACTTTCCTCAATAAATGTTTTTAAAATTATTTTCCATCTAAGATGACATCCGTTGGAGTTACTCATGTATTTATGGCTAAATTATCCAAATATTCCACTCATATTCTTTCTATAAATGGTTTATGTTTTGATTTAATTTTTTTATGAATCATTTTTCTCATTCATAGGTTACATGTTTAGAAAACTTATTTCTTCTTCATGGGTTATATGTCTATGAAACCTGTAATGCCCCCACCCCAGTTACCCAGAGTCGGTGCATTATTACGTAACATTGGCATGATCACAAAGATCAAGTCTCGAAAGACTGATTAGTTTAGTAGCCTTGAAACCCTAGATAAATTCATAGGTTTTACATTACATCATAAATTAATACAAACCTACAACAACATCTTGTCTTCATATCCCCTCATACTATCCATGAAGGTCATTCATAATATACTTCTTCACATCCTGGAAAAATTAAAACATTGGAAGGGGTGAGCTCAGATGCTCAGTAAGGATAACAATATAGCAGAAGCTTTCATAAATAAAAATTAACATTTAAGGAAATGTATAACTAAAACAAAAGCCTTTTAAACTTGAACTTCAACATAATATGGAAAAAATAAAATGAAATAATTCCATTTACTTATTCACATGGATATTCTACTAGTCGAATAATCACATTCAATATCAATAACCACTTTCATAATGATGGAATGCATAATGCCATACTATCATAACCACATATCCAAGGCCTCGTTCCAAGACTAAAAATAAGATTTTGTCAAGGCCTCGTGCCAAGACACTAGTTTGTCTCATGATACCTACTGATGCATCAAGGAGCTATAGCGGGCTCCACCCGTCACTTATTAAGTCCAATGCATTCCTCATATGAACAGGTTTGAACATATCATAAACCATAACATAATCATGTCACATAAAACATGCATAAAGGAAACATAAAATTTCCACATTTCAATCACAAGATATCAATACAACACGTTCATATAATAAAACCCTTTTCAATACCAAATTAAAACTTTTTATTTATTTTTTATTTAAAAAAAAGTTATGGCTTATAGAGGAAGTCGAAACTCAAATAATGGTCACGGCGGTGGGGAAGTCGTTTTCACCGCATACATAATAAAAAAAACATTCCTTTTGTTATTTAATAAAATGCTTCGTATAAAAATATTCATTTTGAATAAAAGTAAAAGTCAAAGGGGTTCATACACCGTATAAAAGAAAGTTGTGTATAAAACAAAATATGCCTCAATGAAAGGAGATTGAGACGAAGTCCCTTACAAAGATCATTTTTTTAAATAAACTAGATCTATTATGTGTATTTACTATAAGTACACATAAATAAAGTACAAATACATGATAGGATATAATAATATCATGACATAATTTGAAAGTAGTAGATTAACCCAAAGAATATAATTTAGGTTAAGAAGTTCCCTTACCTCGTGTCCGACTTGACTCGATCGTTATTTAACTTCCTGAATAATAAACTATAGTTAATTTATAATTTATTAAGAACCTTTTTCATGTTCATTATTCCTTTTATATCACTTATTACTATGTTATGAACATTATGTAATTATTTAAGTTAATAACGGTCGTTTTGTCGATCTTTGGTACCTGAGTCAAAAATAAACTTCTTATAATTACAAGTTGTTCATGTGGTAAAATATCCATTATATCCAGAATTATATTCATGATTTAGATATCATATATATCATATATTTCTAGTATATATATGCATTTATAATATTACATAACATTTAGAGGTAAGAAATGAAATGCACCGCTCATGGAGACGGTAAGCCGTACGTACGCATGAACGCTACTTTCATTTCTATTTCATATTTAATGGAATGAAATCATAATTATATAAAGGTATATTATTATTCTAGTATAATATCATATATAATATCATTTACTCCATCCTTTATACATCCCATATATGGCATTAACGACTCAAATCACTTTGAGGGGGCGGTAGTCCGCACTTCCTAAAATGAAATTATCGCGTTTACCCATAATGGAAATCATAAAGGTATGCCATAAATGAGAAATACAGAAGCATAAGGAAAACATAAACATAATATATATCATATATAAATATAGTGACATCTTAATGGCCACCATGAGAGGTGTTAAATGAATATTGAACAATCAACGTTTCGTGAGGCATAAATTCGCCAACCACAGAAAGAGTATGTTCTTTAACCATTAGACGAAAGTGTGTGTAAGTTTAAATCAAATCCTTCTCATAAAAACATCCTATTATATTTAATATACTGTTTTTTGTACAAAATAAAGTAATAAAAATAGTTTAAGGGGTTGGAGAAGCAAAATAAAACAAAATAACATAATAGAATACATTACCTTAAAAGCGGGTAACTCTTTTTTATTTGAGCCAAAGGATTCCTTGGGAAGAATTATGCCCAAAGTGAGGATTCTAGGAGTAATAGAGGGACTTTGAGAGAGTATTTTGGCAGTGGTTGGCCTATCCAAATGACATTGAAGGTGTGAATAAGGTGGTAGAGGTGGGGGCCTTTTATAAGAGGACAGGAGGGGCACTCTTGGAAAGTATTGAAATGTTACATTATTATGAAGTAACTTTCGGATTTCAAAGGTCCCAAAATTATATATTTCAAGGATAAGGTGATAAGGGATCTAAATATACTCATCCAATAGGATTTTGACAATTTTAAGGCTTAGATTTTACATTATTGTTTCATTTTATTTAAATCTTTAATTAATGAGATAATCACTGCATCATCATGGTGTCATAAAAATTTTAATTTATCTAATATCTAAAAATTATATAAAAACTATCATGATTTAGGAAATAATTTTAGATTTCCAATGAATATTTATAGTCTAAAATTTAACTTATATAACCCCATGTAATAATTTTTTTAGTAAAAAAACACATGTTTGTGACAATTTTATTTTTACTTTAAATAAAAAGTTATTAATGTCATTTTCTTACCCAAGTGGCTCCATGGGGTCCTCAAGTTGACCCATGGATTTTCATGGTTGGTCATGACTCATCCAATAAGGGTAGGACAAGTGTCATGATATTTTCATATTTTTATAATATCATTTTTACCTTAAATTTCACTAATTACCTTTAATCACGATTAATAGAACTTAAAAGTTACTATTCACCAAAAATTATTTTAATCCCATTGAACCACATTTTACTTCCTAATGAAAATGATGTATGTCGGATTTTTGAAAATCAAATCACAGAAGTGGTAAAGTTTCATTTAAATGAAAAATCAGTTTTTTTAACTACCACTTAGTGGTTTCACTATTAATCAAAAATTGAAGTTTTTCAGAAAAATACCAAAAATTCACCCTAAGCTATATTTGATATTCCAGATTCAAAAATGATGTCTATTTTACAAAATTCAAAACATATAAGTTGAATTAATTGATTTAATAATTAATTCCCGCTGTCACAACAAATAGCGTGTTTTTAAGAAACAATATCAATCAAAAGATTGACAATTGTTTATGTCAAATTTTAGAGTGAAATTAATTCTAATGACCACCATTGGATAAAATGGTAAAAATATATTCTAATTATACTTTAAAACCACTCAATAGTATAATTTATCACTATAAATTATTTTGATTAAAAAATTTGTGTTTAAGTATTTTCTCTATTCATAGAAAATTGGATGTTCTCAGAAAATTACAAAAAATTCAACTTAGGATAATTTCGATATTCCGAATACAAAAATGAAGTCCATATTGAAATATAAAATTTATATAATTTCAAAAAGTGTGTATTACTATTTATAACGGCTACTTTGATTTGTCACGGTGTGTAAGAATCTCGAAGTTGCGTACAATGCAAGCTATTGCATTATTTAAGGAGAAATGTATCCTGGAAGCTTAGGGTGTTACATTCTCCCATCCTTCAATAAATTGCTTCCTCACAATTTTAAATTGTTCTTCGAATATAAAAGGTTGAAAATAGAAGATACCTTTTTGGAAAACCCACATCGAAAATAGGGTTAATAAAAATATAAATTTAAAAGAATGAAAGAGAAGTACAAAGGTAACTCGAGATAGCCCATACTAGGATTCTATGAAAATATGGATATGGAGGGAAAAAACCATCAAGTTATGATGGAGAGTTTTAGAAAACAGTATTAGGAGAATGTTAACCACAAGAAAATCACAAACTTGTGATTGGTTAAACGGTCATTGAATCCCCAGTTGGAAAAGTTAACCGACAACATTTTTGTTTTAAGTTACCTTTCATAAAGTTGAGGAATTTATTTAAGAGATTTAATAAGAACGTAAGGAAATATACTAACTTGTCATGTAGACTTTCATTCTTTAATAAATTTTTACCACAAACCCATCTTTCACTCCAAATGGTAACAGAACTCAAAAATATTCTATTTATCCTAATTGTATAAGGTTCCAAATATTACCACATACCATTTAGATTAGGAAAACTATTTTGTAATAACCAGAGACTTCATATAGGCTAGTGGTAGGTAATAAATGCATGTCTCACTATGGTTGTGGGTTTGATTCCTGCAGTTTTGTTCGACGCGACGGGTTATCCCCCAACCTACAGGATGTACTTTTCCTGAAAGTATAGTATTATAATATTCCAAAAATAATCTTCATAAATGTTTTAACCTTAAACAATACTATCCAAAGTTCAACTTAATCCACTCCAACCTTTATAGTTATCCAAAATACCTCTGTCCAGACTTTTTCTAAAAGGTCTCTAAATTCCAAAATCAATTGTATCATCAGATTCCTCAAACAAAGTAAAGTTTCTCTTATTGTCACATACAAAAATATGATTACCTTCATCATATTAAAACCTTAATGGAAACAACAAGTACTGCAGTATAATCCTTATATATATCACATTATTCTTATAACCAGAATATAATCCTTGAGTCCAAAAGCACCAATACATTAATTATTCCACTTCAACTATAGTAACAATATAAGATTGTCCTTGATCCCTTGGCCTTTTTTGAGGTAAGTTTCCTTGACGCTTAGGAAATTCATTTTCATAATGCCCCATTTCCCTACAATTGTATCATTAAACATTGATAGCCTCTTTATTTCCCTTGCAATCATGAGCCTGGTGACCTTTTTCTCCACATTTATAACAAACTCTCATTCCTTTTAGGAAAGTACCGGGGTGATTCTTCCCACAATTATCTCAAAATGGAAAATCCTTCTTTACCTTTTTCCCTTTATCTATCTCTTGTTCCACCATTCTATTCTTCTCTTACTGTACTTTGTTTTCACAAGACTTAGAGAATTCCTTTTCTGTCTTGATAGAACACGAGACTATAACTTCGTACGATGAGAAGGTTTGTGAGTCTAAAGATCGATGAAGAAATGGTTTTAACCCATCAAAGAAATGATCAATCTTACTTCTTGTGTTATGTATATAATCTGCAGCATTTCTCACTAGGCTTTTAAAGTTAGACTCATACTTTGTGACATTCTCATCCTCCTTTTTCCTTAGACTCAGAAATTGACTTTCCATATCTGCTCGATGGTCACGAGGAAATTATTTTTCTAAGAAAAGATCTTTGAACTCCCTCCATTCCATATTTGATAATTCATCATATTCCTTTGTGTTTTGAATCAATGACCACCATTGATCAGCATCTACAGTGAGGCGGTAAACTTCCATGACAACCTTCTCCCTTTCGCTACTCCCCAAGGCATGGAATGTTTTCTCTAAGGAATTTATCCATTGCTCGGCTACTAAGGGATTTTTACTCCCATTAAATGTTGGAATTTGTTTCCTCATGAAGCGGTCTAACATTGATCCTCCACATTGCGGATCATGGTGCTCCATACGAGTAAGGTTATTATTCATAACATGAGTGAGTTGTCCCAGTATGGTGATAAGTTGATCAGCACCAGTTGTATCACCAGCTCCATTATAATTATCTTGAGCAGGAGGGAAATACCTACATGGAGTGCATGCATTGATACAGTTTCCATTCCTTCAACTAGGCGCCATTTCTAAACAATGGCATAAACTAGATTATTTTATGAATCAAAATACATAATTCCATACTTGTAAGACACTTAACATAAATTGAGCTATTTATGGATATAATCCATAATCATAAAAAAATTTTCTTTGAGAATTATATACTCATAAACCCTTCATAATTGTTTGTAAAGAAAATAAGAATTATCCTAAGCATATCCCTTGGGAGTGTCGTAACCAAGAGTGCAGTAAGGCCCGTTTTCTTGCACCAGTTCCCGTTTGAGTCTAGCTCAAATCAGTGTTTTCAGGTTTTACCCCTAGGTACATCTATGCCATATCCACCTCTACCTGGTCATATCCAGACAGGGATGTATTACTTAGAAAACTCACAAAATCTCCATAATACCAAAATTCTAGGAAGTTATTCTATACTAATCCTCAAATTCTATCTTATGCCTATGTGCTATAATTAGAGTTTTTTCTAAATCTAGCTTCCAAGGTTAGTACTAAACTGCCTCTGATACCAACTGTAACACCTCGACCCCAGTTACCTAGAGTCAGTGCATTATTGCGTAACATTTGCATGATCACAAAGATCAAGTCTCGAAAGACCGATTAGTTTAGTAGCCTTGAAAACACTAGATACATTCATAGGATTTACATTACATCATAAAGTAATACAAAACTACAACAACATCTTGTCTTCATATCCCCTCATACTATCCATGAAGGTCATTCATAATATACTTCTTCACATCCTGGAAAAATTAAAACATTGGAAGGGGTAAGCTCAGATGCTTAGTAAGGATAACAATATAGCGGAAGCTTTCATAAATAAACATTAACATTTAAGGTAATGTATAACTAAAACAAAAGCCTTTTAAACTTGAACATAAATATAATATGGAAAAAATAAAATGAAATAATGTCATTTACTTATTCACATGGATATTCTACTAGTCGAATAATCACATGAAATATCAATAACCACTTTCATAATGATGGAATGCATAATGCCAGACTATCATAACCACGTAGCCAAGGGCTCGTTACAAGACTAGAAATAAGATTTTGTCAAGGCCTCATTCCAAGACACTTGTTTGTCTCATGAGACCTACCTATGCATCGAGGAGCTATAGCAGGCTCCACCCATCACTTATTAAGTCCAATGCATTCCTCATATGAACAGGTTTAAACATATCATAAACCATAACATAATCGTGTCACATAAAACATGCATAAAGGAAACATAAAATTTCCACATTTCAATCACAAGATATCAATACAACATATTTATATAATAAAACCATTTTCAATACCAAATTAAAACATGGTATTTATTTTTTATTTAAAAAAAAGTTACGGGTTTTAGAGGAAGCCGAAACTCAAATAATGGTCGCGGCGGCGGGGAAGTCGTTGTCACCACATACGTAAGAAAAAAACATTCCTTTTGTCGTTTAGTAAAAACACTTCATATAAAAATATTCCTTTTGAATAAAAGTAAAAGTCAAAGGGGTTTATACACCGTATAATGGAAAGTTGTGTATAAAACAAAATATGCCTCAATGAAAGGAGATTGAGATGAAGTCCCTTAAAAAGATAATTTTTTAAATAAAATAGATCTATTAGGTGTATTTACTATAATTACACATAAAGAAAGTACAAATAAATGATAAGACATAATAATATCATGACATAATATGAAAGTAGGAGATTAACCCAAAGAATATAAATTGGGTTAAGAAGTTCCCTTACCTCGTATCCGATTTGACTCGATCATTCTTTAACCTCCAGAATAATAAACAAGAGTTAATTTCTAATTTCTTAAGAACCTTTTTTAAGTTCATTATTCCTTTTATATCACTTATTACCATTTTATTATCATTATGTAATTATTTAAGTTAATAACGGTCGTTTTGTCGATCTTTGGTACATGAGTCAAAAATAAACTTCTTATAATTACAAGTTGTTCATGTGGTAAAATATCCATTATATCCAGAATTATATTCATGATGTAGATATCATATATATCCAGTATATATATGCATTTATAATATTACATAACATTTAGAGGTAAGAGATGAAATGCACCATTCATGGAGACGGTAAGCCGTACGTACACATGAACGATACTTTCATTTATATTTCATATTTAATGGAATGAAATCATAATGATATAAAGGTATATTATAATTCCAGTATAATATCATATATAATATCATTTACTCCATCCTTTATACATCCCATATATGGCATTAACGATTCAAATCACTTTGAGGGGGCGGTAGTCCGCACTTCCTAAAATGAAATTATCGCGTTTACCCATAATGGAAATCATAAAGGTATGCCATAAATGAGAAATACAGAAGCATAAGTAAAACATAAACATAATATATATCATATATAAATATAGTGACATCTTAATGTCCACCATGAGAGGTGTTAAAAGAAGATTGAACAATCCTCGTTTCGTGAGGCAGAAATTCACCAACCACAGAAACAGTATGTTCTTTAACCATTAGATGAAGGTGTGTGTATGTGTAAATAAAATCTTTCTCATAAAAACATCCTAGTATATTGAAGATATTTTTTTGTTACAAAATAAAGAAATAAAAAGAGTTTAAGGGGTTGGAGAAGCAAAATAAAACAAAATAACATAAGAGAAGACATTACCTTAAAATCAGGTAACTCTTTTTAATTTGAGCCAAAGGCTTACCTGGGAAGAATTATTCCCAAAGTGAGGCATATAGAAATAAGAGAGTGAATTTGGGAGATTATTTGGTCAGAGGTTGGCTGGGAAAAATGGATTTTAAGGTGTGAATAAGGTGGTATATGTGGGGGCCTTTTATAAGAGGACAGGAGGGGCACTCTTGGAAAGTAATGAAATGTTACATTATTATGAAGTAATTATCGGATTTCAAAGGTCCCAAAATTATATATTTCTAGGATAAGGTGATAATGGATCTAAATATACTCATACAATAGGTTTTTGACAAGTGTAAGTCTTAGATTTTACATTATCGTTTCATTTTATTTAAATCGTTAATTAATGAGGTAATCGTTGCATCATCATGGTGTCATAAAAATTTTAATTTATATAATTTCTAAAAAGTATATAAAAACTATCATGATTTATGAAATCTTTTTATCTTTACAATTAATATTTATAGTTGAAAATTTAACTTATATAACCCCGTGTAATAATTGTTTTAGTAAAACAACACATGTTTGTGACAATTTTATTTTTACTTTAAATAAAAAGTTATTAATGTCATTTTCTTACCCAAGTGGCTCCATGGGGTCCCCAAGTTGAACCATGAATTTTCTTCTTCGGCCATGACTCATCCAATAAGGGTAGGACAAGTGTCAAGATATTTTCATATTTTTATAATATCATTTTTACCTTAAATTTCACTAATTACCTTTAATCGCGATTAATAGAACTTAAAAGTTACTATTCACCAAAAATTATTTTAATCCCACTGAACCAAATTTTACTTCCTAATGAAAATGATGTATGTCATATTTTTGAAAATCAAATCACAGAAGTTGTAAAGTTTCATTTAAATGAAAAATCAGTTTTTTTAACTACCACTTAGTGGTTTCACTATTCATCAAAAATTGAAGTTTTTCAGAAAAATACCAAAAATTCACCCTAAGCTATATTTGATATTCCAAATTCAAATATTATTTCTATTTTAAAAAATTCAAAACATATAAGTTGAATTAATTAATTTAATAATTAATTCCCGCTGTCACAACAAATAGCGTGTTTTTAAGAAACAATATCAATCAAAATATTGACAATTGTTTATGTCAAATTTCAAAGTGAAATTAATTATAATGACCACCATTGGATAAAATGGTAAACATATATTCTAATTATACTTTAAAACCACTCAATAGTATAATTTATCACTATAAATTATTTTTATTAAAAAGTTGTTTTTAAGTATTTTCTCTATTCATAGAAAATTGGAAGTTCTCAAAAAATTACAAAAAATTCAACTTAGGATAATTTCGATATTCCGAATACAAAAATGAAGTCCATTTTGAAATTTAAAATTTATATAATTTCAAAAGGTGGGTATTACTATTCATAACAGCTACTTTGATTAGTCACGGTGTGTAAGAATCTCGAAGTTGCGTACAATGCAAGTTATTGCATTATTGAAGGAGAAGTGTATCGTGGAAGCTTGGGGTGTTACAAAAACCACTTATTTTCATGGTTTATTCTTTTATTAAATGATTATTAAACCTATATTTTTACACATGTTAAGATATGATTACATGTTTATTACACTGGTTTAATTTCTTGGGTTGTGATATGATTGATTATGATTTTTTGGCACATGTATGTGTGATTTCATTATGAGATGTGTGGGACATATGTCTCCCTATAATGCATTGGGTAAATATTTATATCATATGAGATAATTATGGGAATCATGTCGACGGTCTTGATCCACTATGGTAAGATGGGGAAACATGGTCCCTTATAAGGTAAGGACTGTAACTGGGGATGGTGGTGTATCCTGATGATTAGGTGTAGTACCCATGAATATGGAAATATGGGAAACCTGATCCACTATGGGAAGATGGGGAAACTTGATCCCTAACAAAGAATGGATTATGAATGGGAATGGTGGTGTGTCTTACCAAATTTTTGTAGTCCCCATGAAGTTTCTTGATAAGATCTGGTGAAGCATCTTGACTTATAGGGAATAATATTACAAGTTCATGTGTATGCGACAATTCCATTTCTTATTCCTATGTTTTGATTTCATGTATTATGCTCTTAATTACCTTGTTATTTATGTCTTATGAACTTCCAATATTTATTCCATGATTTACGTTTATGATATTTTATATTAAGGGTATTACCTTCTATTGTTATGACCACACTCTCATGCCCTTAAAATCATGTTTATGCTTATATATATCACTTTTTTTCCCTTATTGAGTATTTGATCTCATCCATTTTTATGATTCCTTACCCATGTTATGAAGATATGTATTAAGTATGTTTTGTTTAAGAATGATAATATTCATGAAGAACCTAGTTGGAGATAATGTATCTCACTTATGTATCAGTGTTTATGTTTCCATGTATACAAAGTCACTAGGCTAATATGGTCTCTGGGAATCTGTTTGTGTAATGTATTTAGTATTTTGAATAAGTGATGTAATGTTAATGTATGAAAAGTGATGGTCAGTATAGTTGGTATCAGAGAAAAATTTTAGTTAACCTTTAGAAACTAGGACGTCAAAAAATTATTGAGAACTCTAAGAGTATGTCTAAGGATAAGTCTAAGGATAAGGAAAATTATAGGAAAATGTCCTAGAATTTTGGTAAAGGATATAGTGATTGGTTTCATAAAAATATATCCCTATCTGGATACTATAAGTGGAATTAGTTATCGACCAGATATACATAGAAGTAACAACTCCAATAAGGTTCATCGGACCTGACTCAAGTGTAACCTTGTATATGACAATAGGCCTTACTATGCACCTAGTTTGACACTCCTGAGGGATATTCTTTGGGAATTCACAAACTCTTCACAAACTATCATGAAGGACATAAAAAAATAATTTAGATATCAATAACCTAGGATAAACCTAGGGTGTCATAGATTAAGGAAGGCTTTATAATTTAGACATCATGTAAGTGGTTTTTCACGATTATGTGGTTCCTCGCTATGAAAAATGTTTCTTAATTTATGCTTTTTAGTATTAGTCAATGCATGGAACATAAAGGAATTGTGTTAATGGTGACTGCGATGGAAAATACAATGTTTTTTCTACTAAGAATATGAATTCTATGATATATTGAATGGAAAACCACATTATTATTCTCACACTGCTTTCCCAAGATATAAATAATGTTGAGCTTCCAAATGATAAAATGAGGGAACAACATTCTATTGAGTCATTCATGATGCAACGCCCACCTTCTTTCAATTGGTCTTCTGATCCACTTTTTTATGAAAACTAGATCAGTACCACTAAAAATATAGTATCTATTCTATAGTGTACAAATAGTGAGAAATTAATTCTGAATATTTATCAATTATAAGTTAAAGAAGACCAGTGGTGGACTCTAATAATGAATACGAGTAAGAAAGATGAAATTGAATCCATGTATTGGGATGATTTTATGAAGTTATTCTTCAATAAATAATTTCCTTATGTTCTTTATAAGAATATGGAAAAGGGGTTCCTTGGTTTGAAGAAGAAGGATGATGAATCTATCGGTACCTATGAGGATAATTTCAGAAGACTTGAGAGGTACGCTTTTGGAATTATCATCCAACCTGAAAGTAAAGTTGATAGGTTCTTCAGTGTATTAAATCCAAGTCCCAGAAGGTCATTGTCCATAAGAGACTTTAGTAGCTATGAAGATATTGTGTGTTGTGTAATAAAATTTGAAATAGAGGTTATAGATATATATCAATCTCATGGTTTTAAAAATAAAAGGAAGGTGAAGTTAAAAGGAATATCTAAAAACCATGAAGAGGAGAAAATGAGCCTTCCTTTATGCTCTAAGTGTGGAAAGAAACATGGATAAAATTTTATTATGGGGTCTAACAAGTGTTTTAATTGTATAATGGAAGTCCATAGAGCAATTTATTACTACACTAATGGGAAGAAGTTGGAAAATTATGAAAATAGAGGAAAATCCACACAGAATGCTCCTCCCACACTTCAGTGCTTCAAATGTAAGGATGATGGTCATTATGCTAACCAGTTCCCAAACCCAAGGGTTATTAATGATGATTGGAGTTATAAATCTCTTAAACTGAGGGACAAGAGGAATTATCACATGATTATTATTTCTAAAAAGGTGTGCGATAATGACATGGTGAATGGTACACATACCATCTACTCTAGAACTGCTAATGCCTTATTTAATTCTATTTATACCCAATATTTCATACCTGAATAATTTTATAAGGGTATTAAGATTCCACAAAAGTTATTAGATATAGAATTAGTAGTTAAAACCCCTAATGGTAAGATGATTTCATCTCAAGTCTATGATTCCTCTTTGATTCACATTTGTGGGGATGTACTTCCTACAAATCATATCATTCTTATCCTTGTTGAATTTGATGTCATATTAGGCATTTATCATTTTCTCTACATAAATCCCATATAAATTTTCTAGGAAATTAATTTACATTTGATATTTCAAACCAACCTATGATTGTTTATCAATGTGATGATAAGTATGAACTTCCTATAGAGATTACATCATGTATATGTGTCTTAATTCTCATTCAGAAGGCATGTTTGTCTCAAATGGTTGGGGAGAAACTCAGTATCGATCATATGACTATTGTTTAATAATTTTTTTGATGTGATATCTAAATAGTGGTCTATTATTCCATCAAAATATTAAGTTGAGTTCTCTATATAACTTATACCTAGTTCCACACTAATTTCAAACACTAGAATGGTCCCAATTGAGTTGCAGGAATTGAAGAAGAACCTCCATGAAAACCTCTATATGGAGTTTATTCAACCAAGTGTGTCACATTAGGGTACACATATTCTCTTCATGAAAAATAAATATAGATCAATGTGACTCTACATTGGTTATAGAAAGTTGAAAAAGATAATAATCAAGAATAAGTATCCTCTTCCCCGTATTAATGGCTTTTTTGATCAACTGTGTGGAGATCAATACAGACATTAGAAATTGAGGTTCAAGAAAGAGGATATACCCAAGATGGCATTCCATACAAGGTATGGACACTATGAATATATAGTTATGCCCTTTCGTCTTAATAATTCCCCTGTTATCTTCATGTATTTGATTAATAGAGTCTTTAGATATTACCTCGATCATTTTGTGGTAGTCTTTATAGATGATATTCTTATATATTAAAAGATAAAGTAAGAGTATGAATACCACTTGATAATTTTACTAAAGACCCTATGGAAGGAGAAACTATGTGAAAAATTAACAAAGTGTGAATTTTGGAAACAAACAGTTTCATTTTTTGGTCACATAATCTCAAAAGATGGTATATCAGTAGATCCATCAAAGAAGAAGGCTATTGAATGGTGAATTAGACTAACCAAAAATACTAAGATTCATAGTTTTCTTGGATTAGCTAGATATTATCAGTGATTTATAGAGAATTTATCAGGACTATAGAATCATATGACCAAGTTAACTCATAAGGGTTTCAATTTCCTCTCGGTAGATGAATGTGAGGAAAATTTAAAGGAAATAAAAATAAGGTTTTTCAACTCACCTATGCTTACATTACCCTATAGTGGAGAATGGTTTTTAATATATATTGATGAAACCAAGAAGGTATCGGGATGTTTTCTTATTCATAATAACATGTTTATCACTTATGCCTTATGACAGTTGGAGATCTACTAGAAAATTTACCCAACTCTTGATTCGAAGTTAGAAGTGGTAATTTTTTTCATTATAGATATGGAGGGATTATATTTATGGAGAAATTCGTGACATATATATATATATATATATACTGATCATAAAAGTATAAAATATATATTCACATAGAAGGAGTTGAAAATTCACTAGAGAATATGGTTAGAGTTGATAAAGGATTATGACTGCTCAATACATTACCACCCTAGGAAAGCGTAAAAGGTGGATGATTCATTGAGTTGAAAGGATTATGATAGCTTATACATGATGAGGATCACAAAAGGTCTATTATTTATGGATTTTCAAAGGATAGATCTATAAATCCTAAAGGAAGGGGAAAAATATTATCTTTTTCAACTAAATGTCCAACCCTTTATCAAAGTGAAAATTAAAGAGGTTTAGAAGGAAGTTGTAGAGCTGTAAAAGATTGTTAGAAATGTTCCAGATTTTAACCATGATCAGGATGTAATGATAAGGTTTAGAAATAGTGTATGTGTTCCTTCCATACTGGATTTGGATAAGGAGCTATTAGAGTAGGCTCATAGTTCCCCATTCTCTACTCATCCTATAAGTATGAATATTTGTAGATATTTGAAGGAATACTACATGTGGGACAGAATGGAGAGAGATATCATATAGTTTGTGTATTTTTGTATAGTATACCCGCAAGTTAAGGTAGAAATACAAGGGTATAAAGGGATACATCATCCACTACCCATACCAGAATGGAAATGGGGGAATATCACTATGGATTTTGTCATTGGACTCCCAAAAACCTATAAAAGGTATAATGATATAGGGTAGTAGTCTATCACCTTACTAATTTAGTTTACTTCATTGATATCATAAGATACTTATATCTAGATCATTTTTTTAGGATATAAATAAAGGAAGTTATAAAGTTTCACGGAGTACCACTTTCCATTGTATCTGATTGGGATCTCAGGTTCACCTCAAAGTTTTGGTGATGTATTCTATAATAAATTGATATATAATTTAGTTTCAGCACTACTTATCATCCTCAAGTGGATGTTTATTTTGAAATAACTATTAAAATCCTAGAAGATATGTTTAGATCTTGTTCGTTGGACTTAAAAGATGGTTGGGATCAACACCTTCCTCTAGTTGAGTTTTTTTTAAACAATAGATTTCACTCTAGAATTCATATGGATCCTTATAAAGCCCTCTATGGGAATAAATTTAGAGCTCCAACATGTTGGGATGAATTTGGAGAAAGAAATCTATTGGTACCTAAGATATATGAAGAAATGGATGAGAAGTTTAGAACCATTTAGTTGCATATCATGGCAGCACAAAGTCGACAAAAAAGTTATGTTGATACCCTTGAGCATGACCTATAATTTTATTTTGGCGAGTATTTTTTATAAGAATATCTCCCAAAAATAATGTTATAAGGTTCGGGAAGAAAGGGAAAATAATCACTGGGTGTAGTGATATCTTTGATATTATTGATCATATCAGAATCATCGACTATCACTTTAAGCATCATAAAAATCTCTCTCATGTTCATGATGTGTCCTATTTATCTCTCCTAATTAATTACACACATGACCCTTCACATGTACTGAACTCATAGGTCATACCACTGGAGCATGATCTTTCTTATGAGGAATAACCAGTTTAAATTCTAGATCATATAGAGAAAGTTATATGAAACAAGACCACTCCCCTATTCAAAGTTTTTTTTAGAAATAACCAATTATATAAAGATATGTGGGAACTTTAGGATATTATGAGGCATAATTATCTTTATTTTTTTATCAAAATGAAAAATTTCGAGGGAAAAATCATTTTATGGGGGGTAGAATGTAACAAGCTGATTTTTTGTTAAATTTTTTTTGAAAAAATTGATTTTATTTAATATATATCAATGTACACTACGCTATTTTGAACTTTATTTATATGATAGAACAAGTTAACCTTGTGCTACCTGAAACACCGACTTAGCTAGCGTTATGCACAACAACAAGTTCTTATGATGCACCATTTGTTATTATAATTGCCAAAGTGATATAGTTATAACATAGTTGTTAAACTTAGTAATATGAATAACAATAACTAATTTTTAAATATTTTTTATATTTTTTTAATATAAGTAAAACAATTTTATAATAAGATATACATTTTTGGTAAAGACTTTATATGTTTTAAAATATTATTTTCATAAAAGAACTGATTTTATGTGATTATGTGAGCATTAAAAAAATTACTTTTAGAAATTTAATTTGATTAAATAAACATAATTTCTGAATTAAGAATCTCAAAATTATCTTAGGGTTAATTTTATGTATTTTTCTAGAAAACATCATTTTTAACTTAATAATAAAAAATACTGAGTTTTATTTCAGAACTACTTTTTCATCTAATTTATTTATATATTTAAATTATATTTTAATCTTATTTTAAAGTGGGATGAGATAAATTTTAATTAAATTAATCCAATTTATTTATTTAGAACCAATTTTACATTGAAATTAGATATCAAAACATCCCATACTTTTAACCATTTTTTCTTAAAAAACCAACTGTCGTGACCCATCTCTAAGATTAATTGTAAATTAATTTATACCAATTTTGTGATTATAATTTTGAAAATTATATTCAATATTTTTAATCAGAATAATTTATAATTTATAATAATTTCAACTTATTTTTTTACCAAAAATATTAGTAAAAATAATTAAAACTAATTACAATGACTAAGAGGAAAATTAGCTTGACAAGGGACTAAACCTTAAACTTAAAAGAAAAAAATAAACTAAAAACTTGACCAAAATCCATTTTTAGCCTTATATGTACCCTATACTCCCTTTCATTGATTTTATCCATTATTGGAGCCACTTTTCATAGGAAAAATGTGGGTGGGATTCCCTTTTCAGGAATTTTCAATAATACCACTCCACCTCCACTATAAAAGGCACTCACCCCTCACAATTATTCACACATATATAGACTTTTGGATCACCAAAAATCTTTTAAAAAAATCTCCCAAAATTCCTCCCTTCCACTTTGAATCATCCCATTGGGAAGAAAGATAACCAAGGAATCCCTTTTATGTAAAGAAAAAAGTGTTACCCAAAAAAGAGGTAACATCCTTCCTCAAGCTCCTTTATTTTATTTTCTTTCTCCACCACCTCAATTATTCTTATTTCATGCTTATATAATAACACCAGAATCCTAAATATACTGAGATTTTTTTATTATAAGGATTATACATTCACTTACACACACTTCCGTCTAATGGGTAGCGAACTTACCATTCTTGTGTACAGAAAACTACCGCCTCACGAAACGATATTGTTCATTTTTCATTTACAATATCTCATGGTTAGTAATTACGATGTAAATTGTATTTTTATATTATTTATATGATATTTATGATTTATTTATACTTTTTTAATTATTATATAACACATACATTCATGATTTCCATTTTTTGTGAGTACAATAATTTTATTTGGATAAGTGTGGATTATCGCCCCCTCAAAACAATGCAATTCATTCACACCGTACATGGAATGTATTAAGGATTATTTTAGTTAATGTAAAAGATATATAAAAAATAAAAATTCTACTATAAATATAATATATATATGTGTGTGTCATTTACTTTATGTCTTTCAATATAATAATTAAATTGAAACGACGTTCATGTGTGTGTATGACCTACTATCTCAATGAAATGTGTATTCCATTTCATATTTATATATATCTAAGATTATTATAAATACATATATACTAAATATAAATGATATTTTTTTCAAGTTTTACATTTTAGAAATCCTAATATAATTATGAGGATGAAAAATATAACAAATTAAGACACATACGAAAAACAAAGTAGATATTTCCCAAAACGTAACCTTTACATAGAAATGTTAATTAGAGGGTAATATAAAACCATATATGGTATTATATATAATAATATGGTTCTATGTTAGAAGTATAATAAAATTATATTTATTATACATTAGGTTTGAATGATTATAATGATAGTGATGATATAATGTAAGTGGATTTCTAGTCTCACTTTTATTTATATGAGATTTGTGCTTTATTCCCCACTCATTTGTTTTGTGTGGTGTATATAATGAACATGAATATATTATATGAATGTTATAATAAATATATTTGTATTTAAATATCCAATTTATGATCTATCTTTCATGATTTTTATGTCTCAAAAGTTACCAATTTAGTAAAGTATTTTTGTCTCAATTTTCCTTCTTTGAGCCACGTGCCATGAATTTCAAAAGCCATGTTTTCAAAAATGTTTTCAAAAATATTTTCAAATATGTTATTTTAAACTCATTTTCATGTAAAACTTATTTCAAAACAATTATTGTTTCCAAATAATCCTTTATAAGTTTTCAAATTGTTTTCAAACAAATTGTTTTCAAAACATTTTAAAGCTTTATTTAAAGCTTTTCAAGGAGTTTTAAAAGAAATAGTTTTCAAAACATTTTCAAGACTTATTTATATATTTATAAAGTAAATTTTCAAAGAAAGGGGTTTTAAAAAGGTTTTATTTTTTGAAACTCATTTTTTAATTAAGAAATGATGTTTTCCTCAATAATTTTTTTAACGATATTGCAAAAATATTTTCCATCTAAGATGACATCTGTTGGTGTTTCTCATTCCTTTCTAAGGAAATTATCCAAAAGTTACATTAATATTCTCTCTTTTAATGGTTTATGTTTTGATTAAATGGTGTGTATGAAACCTATTTCTATTTCAGTTGTTACATGTTTATGAAACCTATTTCTTCTTCACAGGTTACATGTATGTAAAACTCGTTTCTTTTCATGTGTTATTCTTTAATAAAATGATTATAAAACCTATATTTTTCATATTTTATGATATTATTACATGTTTATGACACCCATTTAACTTCATTGGTTATGATATGAGTATTTATGATTTTTTGGAACATGTATGTATGATTTAATTATGAGATGGTTGGATCTATATGTCCCATAAATGCATTGGGTAATTATTTATATCTCATGAGATAATGATGGGAATCAAGTTGATAGGGTTTATCCACAATGGTAATAAGGGGAAACTCGATCCCTTACAAGGAAAGGACTACGATTGGGGATGGTGGTGTGTCTCAACTAGTATGTGTAGTCCCCATGAATATAAGAAGATGGGGAAACCTAACCCCTTATTAGGAAAAGACTACGATTGGGGATAGTGTTGTGTCCTAACCAGTTGGTGTAGTCCCCATGTAGTGATCTGATATGTTCTAGTAATGCATATTTACTTATAGGGAATGATATTACATGTTCACGTGTATGCCAAAATTCCTTGTATTATTCCTATATTGTGATTTCATGGATTATGCTCTTGATTTTCTTATGATTTATGTCTTATGAACTGCCGATATTTATTCCATGAATTAAATTTATGATATTTTATACATAGGGTGTGATATTATAATGTTATTACCATGTTCTCATACCATTGTGTTCATGTTTATGCTTATATATCTCCCTTTTTTCCCTTATTAAGCATTTAAGATCACCTCTTTTTATGTTTCCTTCCCCAGGTTATGAAGATATATATTAAGTATGATATTCCCAAGAATGGTTATAGTCATTAAGAATCCATTAGTATATAATGTAGCTCAAATATGTACTAGTTTTTATGTTTCCATGTTTCCAAAGGCTCTAGGCTAATATAGTATTTGGGAGTCTATTTGTGTAATGTTTTAAGTATTCTACAAAATAGATTTAATTTTAATGTATGAAAAGTGAGGGTCATTATAGGAGAAGAAATTTATTGAGATAGAAACCATTTAAATGGTAAAAATCACTTTATTGATAGCAAAGAAATGTTTTTAAGGAGAGATCAAGAGGTGATAGATATCCAAGAAAGATAAAACCTTATAGTTATGCCCTAAAAACAAATACATTGGACATCTAGAATCATTATAAAAATGAATAATAAGATATACATACTTTTGATGAACCGGAGGATAGATATTTCAATGTAGAATGAACCCTCGGGTGAAAAAAGAATAATCCCTAACACTAAGATTCAGTGATTCATATACATCATTGATGGGCCTAATTATCTACTATATCATGATGATTCAAATCCATTGGTGATAAATCTGGAGAAATTATAGCAGAGAGACCTCCTAGTGATCTCCTTTTTAAAAGAAGAGGTGCATCTACTCTCTTCTGATCTTCATTTTGTTCTTGTTGGAAGGTTTAAAATATGAATACCCTCAATAATATTCCTTATAAAGATCCTGGAAAATATTGTATTTTTAAATTTTCATATCAATCTGTTGAATTCCTAGCATGTGATTTTCTAATTTATGTTTGAAAAAGATTATTATAGGATTTTGATGAGAGGTTCATGATCGTTTCATGGCAATTTCATAAAGGTTTTGAAATGGTATTTGTATTTTTTTCATTAATTCCAAGCCCCACATTGTCCTCATTTTTCTTGGATTTCCCTATTTTCCTTTGTATATATTTAAGTAGGATGCCCTTTTTTTATTTATAGTTTATTTTGGAAACCCCAAAAATTATAAACTAATACTAAGAACCTTTCTTGATTTTCGGTCCCTAAAATTTTTATAGAAGTTGACATATCACAATCTTTTCTATCTCATTTCTTTGGATTCAAAATGGTGACTGTGAAATTTTTCAAGAATTTTTCTTTGAAAATGTTCCATATTATGGCAAAAAATGTCTTAAAATTGGACATCAAATAAGGTAATGTGATAATAAACCTCATGATGAACACCCCCTTTCACATATTAATTCAATTTGGGTCCAAAAAGAAGAAAAATAAGGGACGTATATTTCTTCATTAGGTATTTAGGGAGATCCTATTGATAAGGATGAAAACAAGAATTTTTCTATATATTTTAATATAAATCTCACTTCTGCTAATCTCTCAGGTTTTGTGGAGGTAGTGCATAATGTTCATTCTAACAATGGGGATAAGGAGGTTCTTAATAAGTCTGATCCATCTACTATTGAGACCACAAAAATGTTCCATTCCTCTCATGGAGAGGACAATAATTATCACTTGGATTTTTTTGATTATTTAATTGATGATTGTGAAAAATTATATTAGATTGGGAATAATTTTTTAAAATAGAGTGCTAAAAACCTAAAAAATAAATGGTTGATTCAGATGGATTCATCACTCCAAATAAAAAAATATTTGAAAACATAGATATTACAATAACATTGAGAGAACTATTATCAAGAGATACTTAAAGGCTTATAGAAGCATACAAATAATTACTCCCCCATAGACTATGGTTACAGAACATTTGAATACATCTTCTGATAAAGTTTATTTGAAATACAAAAATAGTGATGACGATGATGATGATGATCCTGTAGTGAGGGATTCTTATCAAATTAAAAAGAAATTTTACTTCTCATTGGAACTAAACTCTTGTATGGAGGCACATGATACAATTACTTTCCATCAATATAAAAATAGTGAAATATCTGTCGAGACCTACCTTCAAATTAGAAATAGAATTTTCATTAAAATTGTGGATGAATTTAAAAAAATATGGATTTCAACTTCAAAAAAAATCCATGGAAATGACTCTATCATGTTTTATTATTTATGATAATGGCTTCTTTAGTATATATGTGCTAATTAATGTCTTTTTTCGGTTCTTCTTTTACATGATGCTACATTTGAGATCTTTGAGGCTATCTGACTTGAGGTTTCTGTAATAATGTTTGTTCCAACCTATTCAGATGGGAGTTTTGGTCAATTTTAGAAATTTTCTCTAGATCATTTGCTGAGAGATGGTCAACCCTGGAGATTTTTTTCTTCTACTTTTGTATTCTTTGAATTGAAGAGAGGATTTATGGAATTAGGATAGTCAGTCATTTCTTAGTTACTCATCTGTTGAAGAATTGATTTTTTTTTTTGAAGGTTTTATATTTTTTATGTCGGTTGATATAGACTAGAAAAGTTTCATATTGGTGTTTTGTGAATTTTTATGTGCGATATTTGACGATTTAGTGATTATTGAATCTATAAGTTTGTGGAATAGAATCATTATTTCACCTCTTGTTGACCTCTCAGTGGTTCAAGTAATTATTGTGAATCTTTTCTTGTGTTTATTTATATTGGATTGTTATTTATACAATTGAGTTACTAGGTATTTGGGTTTTACATGTGATTAAGCCACATTATTAGACACTTTGATGATTCATACTTCTTTTGGAAAGATTGGGTTACATGTGAATGGACACTTTTATTGAGGAGATGGATTTTCTATTGAAGATTGTTTCGATAGCTCGTATTTGGGTTGTTCTCTTTTTAGATTTTTCATTTTTAGTTAATTTGATTTTTTTGAATGATCTTTTCACATCATGCAAGCATTTTACCCCTTTTATGTTTTAATAAAAAAATTAAAAGTGTGAATTGGTTTTCTAATTGAAACTTCATCCTATTCAAAAAAATCATCATCAAAAATCTTATACAAATAGTATTACATAGAAATTGAAAAAAAACATATGAGATTCGTAAAACTAAATCAAGTATAAATTAAAAATAAAGAGACCAAAAATAAATGGGATTACAAATATAACATTATCTATGTGCAAGTAAAACCACCAAAACAAGAGACCATACTCTCTCGAACTCACATTGTTCATGAAAATATAAACATATCTTTTGTATGTGTATGAATGTTCCTATACTATAAAAGGTGGAACCCAATAAAGAAACTTGTAGAAAAATACTTTGAGACTTCATGTTTCCATCTGAATCATGATATGCACTCTCAATTATAAAAAAAACAAAATAACATACGATTTTATTGAGTATAAATTGTTGTTTTTTTCAAATCCCCATTATTAAAGGGAAAAATAAAATAACTAAAACTATAATTTGAAATATATATCAATCTCAATTAGTCACTGTGTTAAAATTGGATGTTTTAATATCTTGAAAAAGTAAATAATTGTAACGGATTATACTTCATATATTCCTCTTAGAAGGAATCCTAGATTTTATTAGATAAATTATAAAAATCATCAAAACAATTAATAGAATATCAATTGGAAAAAAATAAAAACATATATAAAGATAAATTAGTGGAAAAGATATATATTCAACAATTTACAAAATAATATTATATAGATATATAAGTTTTAAAACCCCTACAATTGGGATTTCCTTTTTGACGACGTGAATATTCAAAAATATATGAATGAAGAAAAACATTAAAATTAATATATGGAAAAGTAAATAACTTATCTATAATATCATCCATGTATTTAATTTGGGATCATATACTCACCCTTATCCCCTATAATTCAATATAGGATCATCCACATGCATGTATCCCCTAGCTTTAACATTTAGAATATGGCTTACATTTCAGTTTAAATATAATAGATATAAACTAGATAAGGGGATAAATGATTGGAAATCCAATAGAAAGACAATGTAATATGCCTAAGATAAAATAAAAATATATCTAGTGATTATGTTTAACTCCAAGCACATGGATCAAGGAGAAGGGTCTAATATAAACATAAATTTATATGACTTTATCAATATTCACAGTAATTCTAGTTTTGAAGTGAGGGTAATAGTTAAACTCAATGTATGAAACCAACAATTTTACCCAATATATAAAAAAATAACTTATATAAGCATGCTTTCAGAACTAGTAGTAACCTAAAAGGACTACACTATTGAGAGGATCGAATTACCTTACCAATAAAAATTAAAAGTAAAAAAACTAATTAAAAATCTGTTTATATTCATTATTTATTTACAATAAAGGTGAATTTCTATTGTAAAAAATGCAAACATCAACTAAAAATGATTGTATTAACATAAAAAATAAATAATAAAGAAAATATGGTAAAAACCATCCAAAAATTATATAGGTCTTACCACAATGAAAAATAATTCATCCAAATAATAATGGTTAATAATAAAAACCATTAACAAGAGCTTATATTAAATAATTTGAAAATAATAAAGTCTTGTTTCCTCATTTAGGGTATTTTTGAAATCACATAATCCAATTTAACTGGATAATTTTTTACTTAAATTAATAAGTTTAAAAATATAAGAGGCATTTTGAACATGAAAGTAAATTCCATAAAAACCCAATTTAGTTGTTATAAAATCACTTAAATAATATTGAGTCTAGAAACACTTATAGAAAATTAGGTTTAATTGGAAGTTATCAATAAGTTATATCAAAGGAACCATTAAAAACATTAAATAAGGATCACCTTAGACATAAGAACACATGGGTTGGATCCTCATCAGCAACTTTAAAATCCATGACTTTGATAATTCATTAAATTGCATTAATATTTCATATGGGAAATAATAGATCATGAACATGGTTACCCAAAGATATAATTTTTGTACCAACCATCCAAAATCTATAATTTTGACTTCACTGAGAAAAATCAACTACAAAATGATAAAAATTATTGGCCTACTAATCACTCCGGATCTTTTACAAGGAATAAATAAAAAATAAAGACACTACTAATGACTCAAAATTGACAATCTGGACTTCACCAAGAAGTTTGAAAAAATACGTGACCCTATCTCTTGGGCTTAATTAGAATATGAATATTAATTTCAAGAAGAATAGAAATTCCAATCAGGAAGGGGAAATGAAAAAATGAGTAGCTAATGCAAGATATTTTTTATTGACTATAGGGAAGAAATTGAGGCAATGAAAATATAATTCCTATCTATCAAAACTTATGGAGACTATATTAGTATGGAAACTAGTTTGATCTAAGGATCATGTTCACAAATTCAAGGCTGAGGAACAAGGACCTAAATTATTTGAGGAGCCCCTAGAAGACCAGGGTAAGGGTAACTTCTTCTCCTCATATTAACCAAATAAAATAAAACAAATCTATGATTGGTATAGAAAATATTTGGATTAAGAACTAAATAAATACAATCTATTCAACTTTGGTTTGGAATTGGAGTATATCATCAAAATAAAGAAGAAAAAAATTATATAGGGTCTAAATAAAGTATGATTGAAATGGATATTATCAAAACTATATTGCAGTATTATGAATTTGGATGTGGAAATTTTCCAATTTTATTTATCTGACAGTTTTAGATTTCATAATGAGAAACATTGAAAGCCACCTTTATCTTCCTCATGAACACAATGTTAGATACTTTACATAGAAGTACCAGGCTAACCATTTGGGCTTGTAAATTGGTTTCATTTTTTAGGTACTTTTTTGCAATATAATTGTATGAGGGTATTTGAATTGAGATAATTGTGTTTTTCTAAGGGTTCCCAATAAACCCAAAAGTTTCTTTTCAAAACCCAAAAAAATAAAATTATGTATATAATGAATTTTGAATTAGTTAACAAATTATCATATGGAGAACTCTGGGAAAACATTTGAAGCATTATTTTAGTATCTTATCATATTTATAAGTGTTGTTTGTAAAAAGGATTCTTGGAATTAGTTATTCCAGCAACATAAGTACTTATTAATTTGGAACCTAATATCTATATAATGAAGCCTCCTAAAATGTAAATAATAATGGAAAAAGATAGGTCCATGAACAAAAAGGGATTCCATAATTGATCCATTATGTTTTGAGACTCCTATGAGTTTTATTATATATTAATACCCAACATGATATTCAATTACATAGGTTAGAAAAAGGGAATACAAAATCTATATGTTGAATAAATAGTAATCATACATATCATTTAGTCTCATGTACTTGGTTTATGTGAACTTGAATTAAAACTCTAACATTTATTCGAACTTCAATGCATAACTTCCAAAAAGTGCTCAATTAAAAAATTTATAAAATCATATTAACAAACTAATTTTCAAATAAAATATTAAAAATTAATTATAAATAATATAATAAACTATGATTCATTAAATAGAACCATTATATTTTATAATCAAAATAAAATCATTATCGTGATTGGAACTGAAACAAAATATATATAGATATCAACAAATTATATCTACAAACATAAGGCATGTATTGTAACAACTCTTAGAAGTATGGAATCTAAATATCAATTCAAATAGTACACAAAATGATTAATGTATTAAAATAATGATTATTCACTACACATCACATGTAATGGAAATCATACATTAATAAATAAAAGATATAACATTGAGGCATTACACGCACCAAATCAAAAAGTAAATTTTAACCGTATAAAAAATAGAAAAAATTATTTAAAAAAGTAATAATTAATCCCATTCTAATGAGTGGTTGAGGGTTCATTCATATATAAATTATGAAACCACCACTAATTAAAGGTGTAAATTTTTAGTTTGAATTGTATGTTTTACAATAACATATATAATGAAAACATTTTCTTTCAATTAAATTTACTTTAATACCTATAATGTGACTAATAAAGGATTCTAGTCAATCTAGATTTCAATAAAACACATATCCATATTCATGGGGACCTTAATCCAGTTCAAAAACAAAGATGGGGTACAAGAAATAATTTTCAAGTGTATAAAATTAAGTTCTCTTCAATTTTACTATTATAGTAGAATTAACTAGATAAAATTCACTCCTTAATAGATATTTCTTATTAGTGGTTCATCTCTTATATGATTATTTCCATGATGTTTTTATTTTTGAGTTATGAAATGTAAAATATAATCATTCACTAAACACCCACAACCCAAAATTGAGAGAATGTGAGAAATATTTCACATTTCTTCACTTCTAAAATGTTCTTTAAAACATAGTACATTTATTCCTCTACCAAATTTTATTTTTTCACTTAATTAATCAATATTTTTAGTGTAGTGTAAGAAATTTATCACATAAATAAAGAATACCTCCCATTTCTAAGGAAATTTGAGGAGATGGTAGAATGAGAGGTGAGCAGGGAGTATGGGATGAGAATGAAAAAAATGGATAAGGTGAAATGTTATTGAACCGAATGGGATGTTGATGAAATGAAATGAAGATATTGAATAACTGAAGGGGTTTAATGGTTACCAGATTTGGGAGTGGTGAAGGGGGATGAATGATTACTCATATTTGGGGATGAACCATAGTGGAATGGATGGTGTGGCCACGAACCAAATGAAACATAGCTGGTGATGAACTCAGAGGTAATAATGGTGTGGAAAGCTCGATTTCACTTGTATTTTTTGATATTTTAGTGTACCAGGTTTGGGTTGAATTTGTAATGTTGATGTAATCAGGGTGCAGATTTTTTTAGGATATGATTAACAAATATAATAAAGTATCATTATAATTTTAAAAAATATCTTAAAAATGACTTACTATTGATTCATACATCCATTTTTTAACTTGTATGTTTATAATTGATATGATTAAAGTTAACATAATTTTTTATCATTTATCAATAATTCTATATTTTATGTAATAATTTTATAAAATATTATTGAATTATAAATGCTACAATTCAACGTATAAACATATATTTACATTAACTATTGGTATATTTAAACAAAATAATTAATAAATATATATTAAATTATTAGTAGGATATTTTTTATAATAAATGATTTATTGAAATGTATATTTCTAAAGGAAATATATTTATCAGTAATAATAATTAATAAAAATATATTCTTCTATTTTTAAAATAGTTTTTGGTATTAGAATGATATAGTGATGGCTTTAATTCTTAATAAAGGATTTGTTGGTAATAAATGGTTATTTTTTAAAAATATAATTGTTGGTAAAAAAAAGTTTGTTCCTTTAAATAATATCTATCAAACATAATATATATTGGAATTATTAGTTTTTACCAACATATATATTATCTAACACAAAATTTATTTTGGTATAATTCATTTTTTGTATTGAATCATAAATAGAACATAATCTATATTGGAAGATTTAATCTAGTAATTATACTAGAGTTTATCTAAATATTACTAGTCTTCAAAACTAATTTTAATTTCATTTCTTTCAAATTGATGTTAATTTTATTACTTAATGGATATGATTATGATGAATTTTATGTCTGGATAAACTCCAAAATTTGAAAATTTCCAATTTATGGATCATGTTTATAAACTAACTAAGGATATTTATAAACTAAAAAATCTAATAGATCCTGGTTTTACATATTATTCAGATTTATTATTCGAAAAAACATTAATAAAGGGACGGGAGATCCAACTCTATTTGTCAATAAAGTTTTTGAGGACACCATTATTATAAAAATTGTGTTAGTGATAAACTTTTTGAATCAACCTAAAAATATCTTATATAAATTTTTAGCAAACTTATATAAAGTGAATTTTAGATGAGTGTGATGGGTTAAATTATATTCATTATTGGTTTATAAATTTATTAGAAACTTATAAGGTATAATTTCATCTTAGTAATAATAGAAAAGAGACATATTTAAAATATTTGGATTTGATAATGAAACTAGTATTTTTACTCTAATAATTACTTCATTTGAATTGATCTTGGTGATTCTGAAAAACATGTTAATTAAAAGTTGTATGAAGTTATGATTGGGGGTTTACTTTGCATAATGGTAACTCAAATATATATTATGTTTTCGATATGTATATATGTAAGGTTTTAAGATAATATGAAAGAATTTAATTTGAAGTTTATTAAAATAATATTTAAATATTTAAAGGGAATTTTGGAACTTGAATTCTTATATCCTTCCGAGTCTAATTTTATTCTTAAATTTTATTTAGATAAAGATTTTATTAAATGAAAAATAAATTGAAAAGGTAAATCTAAAACTTTATATTTATTAATAGAGTCCTTAGTTTCATGACCTATTAAGAAACAATATATTTTTTCACTTCCCAATACTGAATCCAAAAATATAGCAGATGGATGTCATTTTGTACACCTATTATGGATAAATCATACAATCACTGATTTCAATGTCATTTTTACTCAAACTCTTACTATGTGTGATAACACTGGTTTCATATATATTTTTAAGAATCTTCCACATCACTCATTAGAAAAGAAAATAGATATAAGACACTATTTCTTTTATTATCATTCATAAATGGGAGACATAGTTTGTAATTCCCAAAAATTTCGTAAATGAAATTCCCTTTTTGAATGAATAAATTCCTTGTTGATAAAAGAAGTTATAGAAGTCATATGTATTACATTTTTTATTTTGGACCGTTATAAGTTATATCCCAGAAAATTTTAAATGTTGTTAAGTATCATAACCACTGATAGTATGGCCATTATATAGTTCTCTTATGATTAGTATATATTAAGGGTTATGATAAAGTCAAATTGATACATACAAAGGAAGCGATGGCCTTAACCAATACGATCATACCCTATGAATCCCATTTATTAGAGGTTATGAGGGAGATATAATCACTAGGCTTTTACCATGACCAAACCCAAGTAGATATTGATCAACTAAAATATGAAAAAAAAACCATTTATGTAAGAATTTCAAGATCATCAAGATCACATCCTAAACCATGTACATTGAACCACCCCAATAAAATCTTACCATTGCACACCTTACCCTTAGGGAATTCATTGGTGTAATAAATTGTTTTTTATATTGACCCTAACAAGTTTAAATTTGTATATTTTTATTTTTTTAATAAAATAATGATAATATTTATCCCTTTTATTATTATTTTATAAATTATTAAATAATAAATTTGATAAATATTACATTTGTATGCGATGATTCATAAATTTTATTTTTGAGAAATATGTAGTTCCAATCGTGAAACTCTTTTTTATGAATTCAAGAGTTTTTGAAATAAATGATATTTTAATAAAATATTATTATTAAATAATATTTATTAAATATAAATGATAATATAATTTTATGAAGAAAAATGTAATTTTTATAAGGTCCAGAAAAAGCTTATTAAAAAAAAGTTTTTTTCAATAAATAAGGATTTTGATTTAAAAGTATAGATTCTAAAATCTATAAAATTATTTGGATAAAATTAATATTTTATTTAAATCAAAATCTCAAAATTATCCAATAATGAATTTTTGGATAAAAATTAAATACGGTATAATTATACGGTGTGTGATATGACATTGTAATGACCTAAAAGTGATTTCATATTTTCCCTAAATTTTTTGGATGACCAAATATATATTTAACCATTAATTATTTTTATTTGATTAATTTTATAAATCCTTAATTAATCCTACAAAACTAATATTATATTTTATGGTTTTAAAATCAATTATTTATAAACATAACTCACTTCCACATCCCTAAGGGAATTATTTGAATGTGTTTAGTTCTTATCCTTATAACATAATGAAAATACCATTTATTTGGAAGAAAATATGGGTAAAACCCATGGAGAGGTTTTTATTTTTTATTAAATTACCATATAGAGTCCAAAACATAAGTTTGTAAATTAATAAAGAATTATCCTCTTTTTTCTATATAAAATCACCCAAAATCACATTACTCTTCACTCAAAAACATTTGAGAATGAATTTAATATTACTTTACCTATCTAAATACCTATAAAGGTGCCAAAATATCTCAAAAATCTTCTTCCAATATTTTGTAAGTGCCCTCTCAAAGTAAGGGATCCTCACCTTCTCCCTTTTAGTCAAGCACCTTCTTTTTTCCATGTATTTTGATTTACAATTGTTCAAGTTAGGATATGTTTTAAAACATGATTTTTACTATACTTATGATCCCCAAGTAATGATATTTCCCTTTATCTCTAATTCTCCCCTTCAATAAACTTTTATGTACACTCGTTATAATACCGCAATTATCCTAAAATTTTCAATGCCAAACATTTGTGTAAGGAATATCTATCTCCATTTCCACTAAAGGGTATTCACCTAGTTGTACATATCCTTCATTGATTATTTATTTACATGTATATAACTCAAACTACATAATAATGGGGTTCAAATTGATGAAATACATCCTTATGTTGTATGATATATATAGCACACTTATGCATGTACATGATATGAAAGTGATGGGTGAGATTGTAATTATATATCCCTCTAATGCATTGGTTAGTGTTTTTATATCATAATATTTCATTTACAGTGTATGGAAGGTTATACTAAGAATATTATTATATGATTCCTTGTTAATTATCCATGACCTATGTTTATAATGCCATGTTTTATGTTGTTACCACATTCTTATATTTCCATTATGTTATCATGAAATATCATGCCTCATTATTTAATATTATGATTCTCACTTGTCATATACTACCTTAATATGCCTCTTAGCTCACATTTATAGATTTATCTTACTCTATTCTTCATTTATTCTTCTATTGGGATTTATAGGTCATCCATTCCTTATGTATGTCCCTAGGTTTTCCTATGTAGTTTTAGAAGACCCATGGAATATAATTGCACGATATAAATTTTTAAATATTATTTTTGTATTTATTTTGAATTTTTTATGGTATATACATAATTACCCAAATATACTAGGCATCTTGATCTTATGGGGTTGTATTTAGTGAATATTTATATAATAAATCATGAAATAATGTGTAATAAAATATAGTTTGTCATATAAGACTTAGATTTAATGGAACTAAAAAATAATTCACTATTATTTTCACTAAACTTGTTCATTTATAAATATTCAAGAAAATTAAATAAAATATAGGAATGATGGATTATAATTAATCATATTCCTTTTTATTATTTATACTCTTTGCAGTGAAAAATTCCTTATTAAAGGGTAAGTATATTTTTTTGGGAAACATCTCAGTATTTCTAAGTATCTAATTCTATAAGATCTAAATAATTAAATCATATATCAAATGGGTGATATATTGTAAAGTTATATTATAGAGACAAACTTTTGAAATATGGATCTATATATTTTGGAAGATAAAATCATCTTTTTAGTGTGACTCCATTTATTTTTACTTTGTCGTTCAAAATTTGGTGGTCAATGATATAATTTAAAAATAATGACTTATATTTTAAAGTAGATTCCAACGAATTAAGTTATTTTAATACCAATCATCATTATAGATAGACTAAAATTAGACCATCCATGTGTTTCTAGATTTATGATGTAGATTTATACACTATGTATATATAAAGAGTGGCTGAATCCTAAAAACTACTTATAAGATTTTATTACAAATCTCTATAACAAATCTCACAAAAACCATTCGGTTTATGTTTTCAGAGTTATAATTATTTGAGATTACTTGAGATCAGTTTTCACCAATGTATTATCTAATTAAATCCATGATTTAGATTGAAATAACAAATGATAATAGAAATATCCCAATAAAGTAAATTTGATATGGAAGGTTGATTGGTTTGGAATGGTACAGGAATAATGAAACCTTTTTTATGAGAGTAATTAGGTTTTAGGAGTGGGATTTGATTTCTCTACCATGTTAGAAATCATACCCTTTCCAGACTTCAATAATTCATCATTTTTACACTACTTTAAACAATGATATGATTGGAGGAGTTGAGATACACAATATTTATAGAATAACATCAATTATAAATAGGGTTATAACAATTTATATATGTGGTAGGATTTTCTCTAACAAGATAATCATTGTTTGTTTCACACAATCTTTTGAAAAAAAATATTAATCTTTTATAAAATTTAAAGTAATTTTTAGGTTGTTTTTGTATAAAAACAAAGATCACAAGATGATTGGTCTTGGTCCAAAATAATGGTGGTTAAAAAATTTTCTAGTTCTAGGAATATGTGATATAGATTCTCTTAAATTTAATGATATTTACATACTTGATTTTCTATTTGATAAATTTTGATAGTAAATTCCATGAGGGAATACATAGAGGTAATACATTCTAGAGTAATGGTGGTAACTATATTACCATACTGAAAATTTATAAGTAGAATTTTAATGAATATACTTTCTATAAATAATAATATAAATCTATAGAGACCATAAAATGTATAAAAAAATTAAATCGATCAACAAATTATCAATAAGATAAAGCTATTATCTGATAGTCAAGAAAAAAATGATTATTTATTTGAGAGAGGATATTCATATTTATGTTCATCAAAAAGAAAAATATGAGTATCCAACCAATGATTTTTTTCAAAATTATTGTAAGGAAGTCAAAATAAGTTTTTCTAGTGATAAGGATATCAAGGTTTCTTCAATAACGAGATGAGAATAATTTTTTCTGGGGATGAGGAGATCAAGGTGTCTCCACTAATAGGATGAGAAAACAAATTATATAGAAGAAAATGAAAAGGAATAGACAATAAGGCATAATAAATTATTAGAGAAAATTTCTAAAAGGTTTTGAATTATTCTTATAATGGTTTAACCATATTATGAAACTAAAAAATTTAAAGAAACGGAAGATTTTTAAATTAATAAATCTATATTAAAGAATAAAAAATTAAAAAGAAAATAATTATTTATAAAAAAAGCTCAAAAAAATTATTTCTGAATATATAAAAATTTAGGATAAGGAGAAATGAATAATTTTAACTTAGAAATATATAATATTTAATAGAAGGTGAAAACAAAAGAATCCTAGAAATATAAGAAACAGAGATTTTTCTTCCCTCCAATTATTATCTAAGAACCCAAAAATCAATAGAGACATATTTTAAGGAAGGGGAACTAATTCTAACCCACTTTATTGAGAAAAAGAAATGATAAATTCATATAATAAAAAATTAAACCATAATTTTATTATAAATTAATACCACCAGTGAAGAAAAAGAAAGGAAAGACATAGTCTTCTATTTATAGATCACAACATTAAACTTTGATTGATAAATTATTGTCATCAACTGTAATTAAATATTATAAAAAGAATTGATCAACTTACAAACAATATTCTTAATAATGAAAATCAAAGCTAATAGAATATTATTAGACAAACAAAGAGAAATATGGGATAGTAGTCATTACTTTAACCAACTCCCTCATAACATCAATTGAAAATTGTATTTCTAAGAGATATATAGAATAATATGAAAATGAAATATGTGGAAGAAAAATCAGAAAAATGAAATAATTTTTTAAAATTTGAGATATTAAGTTTTTAAGAAAAAGGGTGAAGATCATCTAAAATACCTACATAATAAATACACTTCTATAGAAACTTTTTATTCCAAAATTAATGAAATTGAATAAGAGGGGTTTTAAAAAATTCATCCACACAATCCTGATCAAATAATCTTGTAATTGATTGTTAAAGTATATTTCTTCTCAATATTGAAATGGGTGGAGAAGGATTTAGTTTTTTAATAAAAAATTATGAAAAATTAGTTTAATACACTTAAGTTATTTTGGAAATAAACACTCACATCAGTATCATATAATAAAAAAAATTATTCCTTCAAGTTAATAAAATATATCATAACTTAAATATAATTTATTGATTAACATATTCAAATATATGTTAAAATGTTTTAATTTAATTATTCTTTCATTGAATCTTCCATATTATAAATATTAACTATTGGAAAAACGAAGTTATATCTATAGTAAAAATGGATATAGATTAAGAAACCATGGATATAAGTAATATACATGATCTATAAAGATATGTATCCTATTTTCATGGTAAAATGTTCAAGGATATAGCCACAAATGATGCCAATTAAATTAAATATATCCCCATGTGCCTTTCTAATGGATATAAATAGGATCCATAATCCCCCATATCTACATGCATTCTCATAAAAATTGATATGGTACCATAGTAAATAGAGACAATATATAAGATTTTTATTTGTAATAAATTATATAAAAATGTATGTTCTCTTCTTATGTTTAATTTTATTTGATTTGGGTTGAATTGATTAAATTTATTTTTTATAGTTATGTATTTTCAATTCCATTCATGTCATTTTAGGTGGATTATATTTGATTTAGTTAATTTTCTAGTCAAGTTAGTTTTGGTCCAATAAATTAGATTGGATTATGATCATTTCATTTAAGGTTTTCTTCACATTGTATTTATTTAATTATGGTCAACTAAATATTTTTGTTTCTAAAAAGAGTGTTTTATTGTTTTTATAAGAATTTATCTAATAAGTTTAGTTCCATATGTGAATTTTTTTAGTTTCAATATGGTTAGTTAAATATATATTTATTGAAAAAAGTGGGAAGAATATCCTTTATAAGACTCATATAATAATAAATAATCAATTTTATGTTCTTTGGTGAACATTAGAGGAAATTTGGGGTTGTTCTAGACTATAGGTAAAAATGAAATCACAACAACATTGATTTCACCATGATGTTAGAGTTAATGCCACACAAAGGACCTAGTGATTATCCAATGCATATTAACTTGAGGTGGATGAAGGCGTGTTCCATGATTTAAAGGGGATAAATTTTAATTCCAATATTAGAATAAAATCTTAGAATTTAGGAAAAGGATCATACAAGCATTATAATTAGTTTTAATATAGTTAGTTACAATCTGATTAGATCTATTAATTTATCTTGGTTTTGTGTTAGTTCCATTTGTTTAAATAGGTCCATTAATTTAAGTTTGTTTTATATTAGGTTTATTCATTATATTTCAGTTATTTATGTCTAATTTATTTTAGGTAACTTTTTATTTGGTCTATAATATTTGGTTTTTTTAATTTCATTTTACAAAAAAAATCATTTAAATTTATGTTTACTTATTTTAGTTGTCTTAGTTATATTATATTTAGATTGGTTTGATATGAATTTTGTAAAACCAAACCTAAACATTCAAAATTGAAACAAAGTAAACATAATAAAATTAAACAACCATATGATCAATGTTGTAATTTTTTAAAAAAATTATTAATTATAGAGATAATTTGGATACATAATCCAAATATTTATTCTACAAAGGTTTTAGTAATGAAGAGTTTAGTTTTCACATTTGAGATAATGAAAATAATAATATCATTATAACTAACAATTATATGTTTCATAGATAGTTTTTTTAAATTATAGACATGTTGTTGAATTTTATAGTGGATGAAATGGTACATTTTCTTAAGAATTGGATAAGCACAATGGTTTGTTAGATGATGATATAGTTCATCTAGATAATCCTAAACATCTAAGTAGATTCACCGGGCTATGAAAATTAATAATATAGAAACATATCATGATTATCTTGGAGTATATGATTTAAAATCTATATTCTTTATAATTTTAATTAACTTAAGAATCTACTTCTTGGTATTAATTAACAAATCATTGTACATGTCAGATTTGTTTTTATATCTCCCAAAGTTAGGAAAGATAAAGTGATGTACTATGGATAATTTTATTTGTCTTATAAAGGTTAATTTAAATAGGTCGGTGATCGTGATAGAAGAAGAAGACATATATATAAATTTTAAAGTATCTTGCGGATGGGAGGATCAATTATATCCATTGATGTTAGGTCATGGTAGGTACAAAATAAGTTATTATTTAGAAGTATAAAATGTTATAAATTATAGAATAAAATAGATAAATTCGGGTGAATAATAAGATAGAGGTTAGTGAGTCTATCTTGGTTCATATTAATTACATAAAGTATACATATACTTGTTAAATTATTAAGTGAAGACGAAAAATAAAATGAATATAATAGAAATAAGACATGATTTAATCCTTATGGTAATGGATTTATAAACTATAAGTGAAAAGAATAAAAATTATAATATTATTTAAGGAATAAGTTGAATTAATTAATGAGTCCACAAAAAAATGGAATAAAATAAACAAATTAAAAAGATATTTGAATATTATCATAGAAAATTAAATGAAAAAATATGTGGTTTTTCAAGAATTATATTGAAATTCAATGATAAATTACTTTTTATTCCACATTATCTAGTATAGAATTGTATCTCAGAGTGTAAATGTTTTTTATAGAACTTTTATTTCTTTTTTTACTGGAATTTTCCTATAAAAAATATATAATTACATTAATATCAATAAAATTAATAATTTATACTTTAAAAATAATTTTCAAATAAATAAATTGATATATATATAAATTAAACTCATTACTTAAACTCTAAACTCTTCCAAAACATGATTATCTCTTTGTATCTTGATAGTGAGAAATTTGGAATTTTTAGTGTTACTTAAAGCTCCATACCAACTCTCACTTTCCAACCAACATACAATTCAAACTTGTATGTGCACCACAGTTCAAAAAACTCCATTAACATCATCACACAATCATCTTATCCATCAGGAAAATTCTATCAGAGTTTTACTGTAAATAATATATGTAAAAAAATGTTACAAATTAATTCATATAAAAAAATTAACATTACTTTCCCAAATATCTTAAAATTCATTGTCCTTTATTTGATCCTCAACATCCGTCAAACTTATTGGTAGAACCGGTACAACATTGTTGTGTATAGAATATTTACATACCTTATCATTTTTCCGATGATAATACCATCTTTGTTGTATTGAACCATAATTATTGTACGTCAATTCTAGACCTCTCATATTTTTGAGTGACCTCATCATCTGGTAGTAGATGAAGTTAATCATGAAAAATAGAAAATAAGGAAAATAATTTAAACTAATTTGTCATTAATCAATTTCCGTAATGTTTAAACTCATAATAGTATATAGGGGATCTTTCATCCCCTATAGGGTTTCATATAGATAAAGAGGAGTACGGGTATCCTATACTATGGGGTGAGATATATATATATCAAGATTACTATGTAAATTTGATGATGGAAAATTTATAATAGTGGAAAAATTTATAGATAGCTCTGTACATATGAAGGTGGATATGGATTTGGTGGTGAGAAATATAGAGGATTAGTTCCATATATAGTGGATAGTGGGAATGGGTAATAAATAGGGATGGGATTCTGAGAAATATAATCCTATGAAGGTACATAAGGAAAGGGATATGAAAAGGGTGGGTAAGTAAAATAAATAGATTGCATAATTGTAGGATGACCTCATGGCGACTAAAGTGGGATGGTGGGATGCTAAACCAGATAACCTACTGGTGAGTGAAGTGGCATGGTGGGATGCCAAACTATATAATCCATTGTACTGATACCCCCTATCATACTCTTTGGCATTATAGTATAATCTATTTGTATCCTTGGTGAAGTGTTCTAACATGAAATATATGTAAAATAAATTTAAATATAAAAATATAAATAATATTAAAGAACATAATATACAAATATAAAATATACTCATAGTAGTTATTATGGTATACATTTTTAAATCCCTAATCCGATGCTCATTTCTCTACATTTTTATTCATATAAATTATTTAAAATCATTCAAAAAGACCTAACATTTTAAAATATAATTATTTGAAAAATAAAGATACTATTAATGTTAAATAATACAATTAATTGACTTAAAAATGAAAATACATAAAATTATATTTAATGAAAGGATTTATAAACATAAAAATAATAATTTCATTATAATTTTATACTATGTAAAGAAGTTAAAAAACATACAATATCAAAATCATATGAAGTAAATTCTTACAAAGATTATAATATTGATCTTTAAAATATATTATTTATTAATAAAATGACAGATCTACACACAAATATGGAATATAATCAAGTTCACTTTAAAATATTACAAAATTGACTTTTGTTTCTTGAATAAAAAGATAAAATAACAAGTAGATCATGATAAAATAGAATAATAATAAGAGAAATAATAACATTGTGTCATATTTATGAGTACGATAATTGAATAAAACAAACCTCATATATTCAAAGAGATCCTACCAGTGGGTAATGTACATGACGGTGGGTGTGTATTGAAGAGTGAAAAGCAATTATAAGAAACAATAGTGAGTTAAAATTTTTATAATATGGGATTTACATGCATAAATTACTTATAGGTATCAGTTAATCCCATTATAAGAAAATTCCCCAATTTCTTACATTCATTCATTAGTCAACGTCAATATAAATTAATGAAATTCAAATGATTATTCAACAACTAGTTTATATCAATTTAGTACTATGAAAATAGGTTTTTTCAATAATCCTAGATATCTATTATCCACTGAATGAAAAATCCTCTTGTGTTTACAAAACAACTCTTACACAAACAACATCAAACAATGTAAAAATACACCAAAAACTACTAAAAACAAATATAAGGAAGAAAATATGGAAAACACATATGAAATATAGATTATGATTAAATATAAAATATATATAATCTAATAGAAAGAAATTGTGAATTAATGAATAATACTGAGTGTAATAAGCAGAAGGAGAAGGGTTCATAGAAGGAGTAGGGTTCAACATCATCAATTTCTTGCGGTCATGCTTGAAGAAGATTTAGGGTTTGGTTCTAATGCCCACCCGTAGTAACACTTACGAAAGATCTAGGTTTTAGATGTTATACTCACATGTGTTCACCCTTATAAAAGTTTTAGAGTTCAACTGCAACACTTACACATAGTTTTGATCATAGAAGAATAGGATTTCATTGACGAACTGGATGGAGGAGGAATCACTAAATGGAGGAAATGGAAGAGGAATTATATGAGGGGTAGATGATAGTTCACTGAGTAAGGATCTATGGAAGGGTTTTGTGAGGGATGTAACAGGAATGGATAAATGAAGAATCTTCATGGGGTTTTTTATATCTTATTTACACATGTAATAAATCCCATAGAAATGGTATATATATAGCCATAATTTAATAGATGATTGTGGATATATGTCCAAATAGAGCCATAGACAATTCGGATTGTGGTTATATGTATGTGGCTATAGGTTTTTTTCCTAGTAGTGAATATGATAAAGTTTTTCAAAAATCAAGGAATTAGACTTAGTAAATTAAATAAGAATAATAAATTCATTGAGAAGAAGTGTGGAGATATTGAGGAGAAAATGAAATCTTGAAGTTTGGTTTTTGAAAATATATAAAGTTTATTTATGAAAATTTAAAAGGGAATTTTTTTACTTTTTTAACTTTACTTTTTTAAATTATTTATTATCATGAATTTTTATTATCAAATATATAGAGATTTTTAAATCATTTTATAAATAAAATATTTTAGACCATTGTATTTTCAATATATTTTACCAATGTTTTATTAACATTTTTTTAAATTACCATATAAATAAATAGAACCTATAAATTTTTTTCACTTTAAAAAGTAATTATTTAAAACCACCATCATACCATAAAAATTTATCTAACTCTCGAAAGGCATGAAGCAATATTAAATAAGAAAAATAAAATTAAAATCTAAAATCCATCCAATATGTTCTCAAGTTATAATAAAAAATACTAAAAAATTATCAAGATATTAGAAAACAATTTAAATCTAATATTTTTGAATAGGTAGTTAAAATGACAAAATTTTCTGATTTCTTATAAATAGAGGTCAAGAATTGAGCAGGAAAATAACTATTGAATAACTGATCACAATCTCCATGATTGAGTGTGAGAGATTCCACTTTTATTTTTCAGTTTTCTACTTTATGCCTCCAATTTTGTGAGATTTTATTATAAAGGAATAATACATTTATTATTATAATTATTTTACAAATTTAAAATTTATAGTAATTAAAGAAGTATTGGAGTATATACTTGGTATTTTCCATCGTGTGTATCAAATAATCAATTAAGGTAAGTGATAATTATTTTTGATATTTGATTAAATAGTTTTATTCTTAGAACATGATTATATTTAGATCAAGGTATTAATTATTTTTTGTATTTTTTTTAAAAGAAGAGAAGATATGGGGATTAAAGATTGAATATCCTTTTAATGGAATTTTTAGTGTTGTTCTAGATTATTATATTAATTTATAATATATTATTTAATTTTTTTACCTTATTAGATCTATTTATTTAGTAATAATACAGGGTGATAATTTAGTCAAAATTAAATATCCATTTCCACTGTATTATTATAGTTCATCTTTAAATAGTTCATAGCTACCATGATTTGTAAATTTGAACTATAATCGTTTCATAGGGATTTATATCTTAAGAATTTTTAATTCTTCAATTCACCCCACTAATAAAGATTCTTTAATAGGGAAAGAATTTATTTGTATATCAATTATCCTCATATTATAAAATTAACTAAAAAATCATAATCATAATAATATAAGATAATTTTTTTTGATTATACATTAATCTTATAAAAATGCAGACCCAAACCATGTACAATCAACATATTTTAAAATAATTTTATAGTAATGTATTCCTGTCTATAAAAAAATAACTAAAAAATTATGAATAAAATAATTATTTTACACTCCAAAATCTAATTTAATGATTATAAATTTTTTAATTACCTCAAATTTATTACTCTTGCATCCATGGAACAATGATTACTTTGTGGATTCCAATATATCATAAAATTTATATGCTTTAAGCTAAGAACTCCCATCATTATTTTTTGTTGGATAAAAAGGTTATCCAATAACCCTATGTACTACATTTTGAAATTGTGATAGATCATCAATAAAAAACCCATAAATGTGCTTATAAATTATATTCACCATGTTAATACTATAAAATATAATTATATCAAAAACCAGAAAACAGTAAATAAACAATAATGGTATTAAAATATTCATCTCCAAATATTATATTTCTTATAAGGAAATTTAGTCATTCCTTTATAAATGAATTTCATAGTTGATTATGAAAATTAAATAAATATTTATCGCCCTCTATATACACATGATTTATACCATAACCATTTTAATTTTTTGATGACATTTTGAACAATAACTATATAATATACTTTATTTTCCATTTTCAACTGAATTTTTATCCATTGTTTTATAAAAAAAGTAAAAAAAATTATAAAAAAAATTAACTATAAACATATTTGAAGATATGAGTTAGTTAGGGAAGTTTTGTAGATATATTTATTATAATTTAAGAGAAATTATATTTCAATAGTTAAATTTAAATTACAAATTAACGAATATAAATAACAAAGATTTTATCTCAAAAAATAATAATTAAGATAGATAGATTGTCTATTATATAGATTTAACTATCAAAAAGTCTTATATAAGGAATAATAAATATCACTATATAAAAATAAGTGTGTTATTATTTTATTCTTCATTTGGTGTATAGAAATTTTTTGATAGAAATGGAATGGGATTGGGAATTGGAAAGGGAACCAAAAATAAAACTGTAATCATGTTTGGAATGAATGAAATTTTTTCAATGGAATAGGTATTGAAATATTTAAAATTAAAAAACCATCAATGCCTTCTTCACTGAAATTATTGGTACCATCATAAAATCCACCCACCCTATAGCATTCCCTTATGTATTTAACCATATTAGTGTGTATCTCGATAAGAGAATCATTAACTATAATATTACTAGTTAGAGTATCCACCCTGTCATCAAACATGGACTAGAATAATTTTAATCATTGGTTGTGTTTTTAGTTCTTTGATAAATGATGGTGGATAGTATAAGAAATGGTGGTGGTTGTGTCTTACCCATCGATTTCTAGAAGGTGGTCAGTAATTAAATTGATAGTTATTATTAATAGGAGTAGGTCCCAAAAAAAGTGATGTGATTAAGGAGGGAGGGTTAATCTGGTCCAACAATATATATTCTATGGGAAGCCATCTAATTTGGTAAGGAATACCAATTCCATCATACAATGAAATTTAAGATTCCCTATAACCCTCTTCCAACATTCCAAACACAAAAAAGAATTATGTTTTATTTTACTCTTCTTTATTAATGTTTCCATTATACTAAAAAAGTCCTAAAATCAATTCAACTATAAATACTTTTGTCTTTATGGGTGAGTAAATTCACAGGTAATTTCAATTTTGGCCCCAGAGTAGGGGACATTTTAAGAATTAAAATTCATATTAGATTTTTGAGTGTTGGATCATCTCAAGGAGATGTTTTGGGTATGAATGAGGGAATAAAATATGTTTTTAGTGTTCAAGTAAACTTTTGTAAAGGATGGGATAACCCTACTATGGAAATATGCTGTAAGTGATAGACTAAGATATAGCCTATGGGTGTTGTGATATAATGAGTATTGTGGGATTTTGTCTCTGAATAGAGGATGAGAATTGAGCTAAAGAGGGTGGGTTTTACCAAGGAGGGTTACCATAAGGTAGGGGATTTTAGTTTTTCCATGAGGGGACTTAATCCATATATCATGGGGTTTGTTGTGTAGGCTCCTTTAGAGGTGGGTCCATCAGGGTACGCTAAAAGTAGATTGTGTCGTTGAGCTCAAGATGCACCATAGTCGGAGGCTGAAGGTGGGCCTTTGACGCACAACTGAGTGGGTTGTGTCATAAGGAAACTCTGGATGAGGGGAATTTCACCATGTCCCATATAGACACACCATAAAGGGCCTTCTTCCCTATTTTCAAATCAAGGACTGACCTACCATTTCAAGGTCCCCCCTTTATTTTTAGTTCAAGTATTCACATAAAGAGGTCCATTTCCGTTAAATCTCCCTTCTACTTACTCATGCGACTCCCCCTTTATATGGGGTTCTCTTAGTGGAATTTTTTATATATTTAAGGTATTTTTACCAATATTTTTCTTTCATTCTACCTTCCCTTTTTAGCATATTATTTTGGTGGGATTTGGCTCGGGTTTTACAAATTATTTTCACTAAAGCATGGTGTAAATCATCCAGAATGATAGGGATTTTTAATTTATTGGATAGAGTATTTACCAAGAGGATGAACAAAAATCATATCCCAGTATTTAATTGGATTTATTTTACCCTATCAATTTTTATATGGTTTAGTGAAATTGGATTTAATTCATGATTGATTAGGTGCCAAATATTAGGGCTTTTTCTCATGATGATTTTGAGAGTACACCATATACCTTCCTTATGTGGTTGGTCATGGTTTAGGTATATCAAGATGGATTAATGAGTTTTTAGTTGATTATTATTAGTTTAATTAAATTAAATAATTACTTATGAATTTTTATAATTAATTATTTTGGATATTATGGCTTGAGATAGTAACTAGGGAGTTTATGTGATCTTGGTTGGGGATGGTTGGTGTTATGTGTGGATTATAACTCTATATGAGTTGATTGGTATATAAATATCTCCCTTTGGTATATGAATTTTTTTATTTTCATTTGATATTTGGTCTCATGAATTACTTATGATAGATATTATATTTAAAATGAAATTTTTTTTAATGCATGCCGATAAAACAAAAGTGTTAAGGGCCACCATGGACCCATAAACACTAGTTGATGCCTCAACCACTGACGGTTTATGGATTCATCATAAATATGATCATTACGATACATAGAACCTATATGGGTATAAATGAAATGAAATGAATGAATATGGTGGAATTTGGTAGATTCTCTTAGTTCTCTTGAGTAGGGGAGAGTTATATTCCAAGAATGATTATCCTAGGGATAGGCCATATAGAACTTTGGTATACCTTATAACGTTAATATAGTTGACTAGAGATTTTAGTGAGTTTTCCTCCCACAATGGTATGTGAATATCCCATATGGGTATACCCTGGATATGATTATGGAAAGGTTAGGTGTGAGAGGGCCCACCTAGGACAACTTCGAAAGGGATATAGGATTTAGGATATCCCTTTAGATTGATGATGGTATCATATTTCCTATAGATCTTGTGAGGCTATGATGAAATCATAGAAATGTTCAGGGAATTTATTCCCTATGATTTATCACCTTGACCTGAGAGATGAAAATGTGAGAGAGGAGCTTATATATGGTGCACGGTCTATGATATAACTGAGGTGACTTGGGTGGGTGCACCAATTTTATGATGACCCTAGAGAGGGTCAGCGTAGGGAGGCTGATATAGATGATCTGGTGTAACACCTTATACCTTAAGGATCAATAGTGATAGCCTCACAAGTTTAGGATGTTCTCTTGAAATACCAGCCTAAGAGATGTGTGTTGGGTTTGGGTGGGTGGCTAACCCAAGTAGAATGATGGGAGGTTCCATGAAGGATGTATGACTAAGTGTGTGTGTGTGTATGTATTTTGTGTATGTGTATGATTTTTGAATGAGGGTTTAAGAGTTGGGGTAAGATGAATCCTCGGGAAATGATGGAATGGTACCTATTCCAGGGTGAGGTTCATCCCCCTAGGAGTATTTTATATGGGGTTTCAAGGAGTATAGTTCTTCTAGTTATATGTTTTATGAGGTTTTGGGGGATTTGTGTCTATCATTTTCATTATATAAGAGAATTGGGGTGAGTTGTGGACCATGGGTGTATGATATATGGTGGTTCTGGGTAGTGGATGTGACACCTAAGTGCCAGTGATAAGAAAGTTCTGGGTATAGGATACGAACACCTATATGGATAATATTTCCATGGTTCTAGAGTAGGACATGAATCCCCCTAGGGGTTAGTATATGAGGTTTTGAGGATATTTTTCCCCAGGATGTATGTGATGTAAGGTTCTAGGGATATTTTTCCCTTAGTTTTATGCTATATGGAGTTTTGGAGAGATTTTCCCCCATATTTATGTTATAAGAGGATTTAGAGAGAGTCTTCCCTTGGGTGATATTTTTTTACTAGATCTTGGGCAGGACATGGTCCTCCCTGGGTGATATTCTATTGGTTTTAGGGTAGTATTTGGTTTCCCCTTAGTGATATACTTTATGCTCAGAGATATTGTGGCACATTCTAAAGAAGGTATGGTTGAACTCGGGTGTCACCTTAGAACCTAAGGATCGGTAATTATTATTTTATTATTTTTAACACTATATTTATTTATCTAGGAATATCACATATGAATACACTAATTATTGGTTTTGTTAGGGATGCTATTGGTGGTGGCCTACTGAGTTTATCTCATACCCTACTGGGGAGGCTCATGCACTTTATTACTTGAGAAAACTTCATGTTCGTAGGTTCATGTATGGAAGAGTCTTCGTATTTCTTATTCTGGATGGAATGACTCAATGGGGATTTAAAAACTAAAATGTCATGAGGCTTTGGGATGGTAATAGGTATATTTTAATTTTTATTTATTTTGGTTTATTTTGTATATATGATCATCTCAATGGGAAATTAGTTGAGATGTATGCTTATATGATTTCATAATCATTTGTTATAGCATGATTCTTGTTTTTTGAATTTTTATGTACTCTAATTTTGATTATGTATGTGGTTTATTTATTTGTGATATTTTTCACTCTTATATGAGGGTATACTCTCACCACGATAACACCTTATACCCTCGCCATTGTTCGGTATTATTTGGCACATATGGAGGCATGACTTAGGTCATGTGACACCTCTTTTTTAGAAACTATCGAGTGATCTAGGACTATTGGGGAATTAAAAGGTTTTATCAAATTATATTTTTAATATATTATTATTTGGGGTATTGTAGATAAGTAATAAGGACATGTTTGAGATTGTGATGGACCTTGGATTGGTGCATCATGAACATCATTTTGGTGTGAGGTCTAGGTTTCCAAGGTAATGGGACTGTTGTTTTTTGTTTTCAATATTATATTTTATTTTTTATGTGTTCCCAATATAATGTTTAGTGGTTTGTTGATTTATGTTTTGGATATTTTCCTATATTTAGAAAATGGAATGTGTAAATGCATAATTCTTGGCCTGTAATATTTACATGATATTTGTATGCTTCTGCATGATTTATTTCATAGATTACATAGGATTCAGATATTTAAAGTATGAAAAAACTTATATTTATTTTTCCCATATAACATTTTATTAGAGTTTTACATAGTTAAACCATGGTATTGTCTTATGATGACAGTTTATGTGGGTCCCATTACGGGATGTTTTCCAATGACAATTATACAATCACTCTATTTAAGGGATGTGTAGTGACCCCCAGTGGGCTGGTATAGACATGTGATTCCTTAGTGATGGACCCCATGTGAGTGATTGGTATGTTATTTTGGCTACTAAATGTTTCAACAAAACTTTATATAGTGTCTTCCCATATAGTGTCTTGGTGGAATTATACTTTACTGAAATATATGGCTATGGATTGACTAGATATGAATATTTATATGATGATGCTTTTATATGTATAGGGATGTGACATGATCATCTAGGGGTATTCTAGTATATGGATTCCCTATGAGGATGGGTGCCTGAGTTTGGTTGGTTGACTTAGCATATAATATTATATGTGTATATGAGGGAACTCTATGGTGTGTGTTGGCACATGAGTTTCCTGGTGATATTTGAGATAGGATTGTAGATGTTTCCCTGTGAGTGGCTTATTATGTGAGACATGGTTTATGGTCTAAATGGGAGAGACTAATTAATTTGATATGTGACTTGAGATATTTTTGAATTTGGTGTTATGAGTTAATAGTGGGGTGTTTTCCTATTATTTACTAGGTGATTTTTTGTATTATCATGGCTCAGTAGAGGGATTAGCCCAAGCTTATGAGTTTCCTTAAAGAGAGAGGAAACATGGGTAGATGCTTTGATATTGAGATTTATTCATGAGAAGTTCTATCAGACATGTGATAAGATCATAGAGATAACCTATATATCGTGAATGTGAAAGTAAGAAATTGATTGATTTTCGATAGGACTAACATGAATGGGTGGAATGGATAGCAGATTGATCAGGGAAAAAATCCCATGTTTGATGATTTGTAGTTCATGGGAGCATAAGTCAGGTTGTGCGATTAGTTTATATGGGAGCGTACACTCAATGGGTGTAGATGAGATCAAGATGGATGGATGGAAAGAACCTATGAGATGGTTATTGGATATTCTCTCTATATTAGAGGAGGATAGTGAGTGTTGGTATAGCTCTTTAAGAAAATCCTCAATGCATGATGAAAATTTCATGCTTATTATGCATGATTCTCAGTCAAGTGTGGATTGGTGAGAATCCATGTATAGGATGAGGAGTAATGTGATTAATGTAATTATTGTGAGCATGGTTAAATGGATTGTTAGATGAGAATTAGAGGTGTTGACACTGTAATTTATGATGATATCTTGGATGAACTGGGGTTATATGGAATGGTTCATCTGAGCTTGTTCCTTGCCATAGGTTAATAGAATGGGTTAACATGGCTCATGAGGAGTGACATTCATGTGATATTGGAATATATTGGAACTTATTCTTTAAGAACAGTATAGGGGAATCCATATAGTGTGGATTATACCAATTTCTATTTGAGGGTGCTACCCTTGTTGTGGATATAATTTTTATAGATGATGAGAAAGAAATTACTACTGAGTTGGTAATGGGTAGTGGCTAGTATTTTGTGTTGGTGCTCAGGTATGAATGGAACAGTCACATATAGTCATTACAAGTGTAAATTGATGGAGTTTGGTTTGAGGATATTAAATTTTTGGTTTAGTTGAGTGACGATAAGGATACTCCCATGTTTGGGAGCATTTTATTGGTCATGGGTGTAAAAATATATGTTGGTAGGGTCATTTTCATGGTGAAATTTATGGGGGGAAGATAATGTTATCAATGGTATGTTGGTGTATATATAGATATGATGAAATTTTTTCCCTTAGTAAATACCATAATTCGTATTTAGATATGGTATTGGATAGATTCTAGATGTTTTAATCATGTTTGGGATAGATTTCAGTGAGATCTGAGAGTAGATAGTATTAGAGGTCATCCAGTGCTCATGGATGGAGAATGATAGTGGAATTGGTTGATAAAGTATCAAATCTTGTAATTATAATGGTTATAGGGTTTTAACTAAGGTGTGGGTGTTTGTAAAATCTCATGATTCCTCCATAAATTAATATATTGTGATCAGGTGTTGTGATGAAATGATGGTGGTTAAGACAAATAATTTTTAGTAAAATCAACCAAAGGTGGACCTACCTTTGTTATTGTATTAAATTTAGTGATTTGAGGTGGAAAACATATTTATCGTGTCATTGGACCACTAGAAGATGCATTTTGTTAGGAAATTCTTATAGTGGGGTGCACTATGACCTGCAATCAGCCTTTACGAGTGGAGTCTTATAATGGAAAGTACCCAAAGCATTAGGATGAATTGGTTGATGAGACTTGGGTGTCTTAGGATAAACGAGTATAGTCGAGCATTGTATTGGTATTGGTGATAGTGATAAGTGGGTGGCTTATTTCTTGATGAATAATATGCCTTAGATTTTTTGTCTTTATAGTAGATATTTGTTCAGCATTCGAGGATAGGAAAAAGTGAGTTATTGGTTAACTAATGATTGAGGTGGGGAAGTATTTATGCATAGAGGGACAATAAGACTTTTCAAAGATGATAACTTTTATAGTGGGGATATTTTAAAGACTCCTATATTTACAGGTAGTGATATTCAAAATGAATTTGAATTTTTGGTCCCAAAGTAGGGTAAATTTTCATAATTGGGATTAAAATTAGAATTAAAAGGTTTATAATATATTATTGAGTTATATTTTATATGTTTAAGTACTTATAATATTTTTTTGGTGGTTGGGTGAACATTAGGGTAGGGTTGGGATGACCCTGCTATGGAATTCTACTATGGGAGATATACTAAAACACATATTATTGGAATTGAAGCATAGTGGATGTTGTAGGAGTTTATTTTTATGGTAGGAAGATCATTATATCATATTGGGGAGATACTCCATGGTGGGATACCTAATAGGTATGGTATTCAAGCACTTTCATAAGGGGGATTATGTATTAGGCCCTGATTTTACATTATAGATGTCCTCAGGTGGCATAACCATCAAGATGTTGTAGAGTTTGGTTGCACCGTGAAGCTAGGGTTGTGATACAGTAGGAGGCTAATGTGGGGATTTATACCATAACCTAGTGTGTTGCATTGTAAGGGTACCCTAGGTGAGGGTATTTTCATCATAAACCCTATTTCCATGTTGTAAAGGTAATTCTTCCGTATTTTTAAATCAAATGTATACCAATCATTTTAGTTTCATCCCCCCTTTTTTAGGTCGAACACCCTTGTGGGGGCATTTTTGGATGGATATCTCCATCCCCTTCCTCCCTTGATACCCCCTTGATATGGGGTGTTCTTGGTCATTATTGTTTATATATTTCTTGTATTCTTTCCTTTTAATTTTCCCCCATTATATATGCCCTTAATATCCCTTTATTTCAATAAGATTTAGCTAGGGTTTTTAAGATTATTTCCATCAGACTATAGTATAAATATTCTAGAGAGATTGGGATTTTACATAGCTTGGATAGAAGAATTTCTTTGATTATGAACACATTTTGTCGCTTTTTATTTCATTAGTGGTGCGTAACTATATGAGTTTTTATAGGTTTTGATGAAATTTTATGGAATTAGAGATTTCCTAGGAGCCAAATTTTATGGTTTTTTATTTTGATGGATTTGGGGGTACAATATAGACCTTTTAGGTGTGGTTGGTCATAGTTTTATTATAGAAAGGTGGCCTGGATATTTTTTTAGCAATTATGCCTATTTTAATTAAATTTAATAATTATTTATAAATTGTTATATTTATTTTTTTGGATGTTATAATATGATATGGTATCTTGGGAGCTAATGTAGTCTTGTGGGAGGATGAGCATAGTTGTAAAGGTTAAAAAAAATTATGTGGTAAGTGGTCCCTAAATATCTGCATATAGTATATACATTTTTTTATGTGCAAGTGATATGTAGTCTCTCCATCTATGTGTGATTGGCCTTATATGTTTTTTGATGTCTATGGATAGAACAGAAGTGTCAAGGGCTATGAAAAACCCCTAAACACTAGTTGATTCCATGTTCATTGATGGTTAATGGATTGATCATTAATGTGAGCCTTGAGGTGAATGGACCCAGGATGGGTATAAATGAAATGAAATGAAATAAAATAGTATACTTTGTTTGGTTTATTTGGTTCCTTTGAGTAAGTTAGAGTGATGGACCAGGAATTATTAGCATAGGGGCAGGCTATATAGAACAATGGGATACCTCATAGCCTTGGGCTAGTTGACTAAAGAGCAGGGTGAGTGTTCCTCCCTATCTGGTATGTGGGTATCCCAAGTGAGGGTATAGCCTCCCAATAGTAATACCTTAGACCCTCACTGTTAGTCGGTACCCTCTATCATATAAGGAGTCACACCTAAGTCCATATGAAACCCTAAGACCGGACACTAGAAATTGATCTCGAATAGGAGAGGCATTACATCAATAATATGAATATTATTTATTTATTTAAATATTAAAAGTTTGTTGGATGATGGAGGAATTAGAGAGGATACCTTCTCATAGAGATCAGGTTTCCCTATATCCGTAAAGTGTGAATCTCTACACCTTCGGCTTGATTCAGTTCCAACTGGGATCAACCACATTAGTACAGAAGAACCATAGTGATGTTGTCGTCAAATCAGAATCATGGGTAACTCAGGGTGGATCTGTATCGGTGGATCTGAACCTTGGTGGTGATGGTGAATGATCCTTCTCGATCTTCAATGATGCATTTCATGCTATGATTCGACACAATGTCAGTTTTTCCCATGTTAAAGCAGATTAAGATGCGATTTCGAAATGGATACTCATGGGTAAGAATTCCATAATTGCTCACATTAGTTTACCAAAATATTCTAAACCCTAAAAATTGGAAGATCTGTCTACATGAATCTCTAAAATTTTTGGTTTTTATAAGTAGAAATGTGTTTCTATGGGTCGATTCTTCTATCACTTTCTCTTCTCCTCTGAAGATATGAAGATGAAAGTGAAGGGGTATGTATCAGTATCCCTCAAACCAAGCGTGATGCATAGAAGAGAGTGGGATAAGAACTTCAATCCATAGGATGTTAAAAAATCCTATATGCAAATATTGGTTAATTTTCATGGATTGAACTGGATATTATGGAATCCAAGGATTCTGTATGATATTTCACATTCAATTGGTATAAAATTAAATTCTTTAATAAGGAATCGGTCAATTGGTTTTTTTCTACAGTTGGATTTGATCTTTGATATGATGGAGCCTTATGTGTTTGGATGTAGTGACTATTTAGCAATCCAGAAGATGCTTTCTAAAAAATTTGAATATGGATTCTGCTCTAATTCATGGATGAATTTATGAGACATGTCTTGGAAATTCAGAATATTAGTGGAAGCTCCCAATTCATCATCTGATGAGGACAATAACCCCCGCAAATGAAGACATGGCAGAGAGGCATACATCCAAAGGGAAGGGGAAAATATCCTCGGAATATGGGATCTTGGGGAGCCCACAGGAAGTGATTTCTGTTTCACTATTGGCTTGTGGTGTCATGCTTGTACCTCAATCTCTATTACACTTTTACTTTTTATTAATAAATTTTGAGTAATGGTTTTGGGATCCCAACCCATGACTGGACCTTTTGAGTATTACAAGTTTAAAAATGTTAAGAAATATAAATATTCAAGTGAAATTTGAAATTCAATGTCAAATATTTTTTTCAATATTAGTTAGAGTTAATAATTGAAAATAGATCTTAATATATATATATATCAATATATTTGTAACTTTCATATAAAGAATCCAATGTTTTAATTGAATGTAAAAATATATTGTATAGATAATCAATCTGAACAGTATCTCTCCCCATGAAATTAAAATATTGGAAACTTTACTTGAAAAAATAATATTTATTATTATCTATGATACTTATTGATTTATAGTTATTTACTTAGATTAATATTCAAGAAAATTGTTGACATTGAATTTGAAATTTTAGTTGAATCTTCATAGTTCATTGTAATTTCAAAATTGAAACATTATAACAACAAAACATTATTTTTATTGTTGAAGTAATTTTAAATCATACCACAATTATTTTATTTAAAGGATATTTTGTATCCATAGCATAAAAATTATTGATAATTTAATTTTGATAAAAATTAAACTACTTGACTTTTTTATTATTTACCAAAGATTAATTTTTGTTATTTATATTTTTAATTTAATTTTTATCTTTAATTGATTAAAATATTAATTTTATTTAATAATTATAATATTTCTATTCTATATTTATTATTTTATAATAATATTTTTATAATTTTTATTTATTTTATGTTATCTAATATATTTTAATCACATTTATCAACTTAAAGTTTTTATTTTAAAGTTATGGTTATACCATTTTTTTAAATATTATAATTATATTATTTTAAATTATGAATATGATTTAATAAATATATTATTGATTCTTATAATTTTATTATTTAATAATACCATTTATGATATTTTTAATTTATAATATTTTATAAAATATTTTTTCATTATATTTATCTATTATTTATTTATTTTATAAGCTATATTAATTTTTTAATTATATTAACTAAACTTTTTAAAATATTAATATTATTTAATAATAAAAATATTTATATTTAAAGTTTTTTATTTTAAAATAATATTGAAATTTATATTTTTTGTTATAATATTTTTAAATAATGATTTTATTTAATAACTATAATATTTATATTATTTTGTATAATAAATATATATTAGTGTTTTCCTAATCTAGAAAACATGATAATTAAAAAACAAAATAAACCATATAAAATAATTGAAAATTAACATAAATAAAAATATTTATAAATACAGTATATTAAATAGCTTAAAACATGCTTTGAAAGATTTGTTTCAAGAAAATAAAAAAATCATAGGAGATTATTTTAAATAAAATTCTATAAGTAAAGGATTCATAGGAATTGAAGAATGAATGAATAGTTTGTCAAAAAATTTGCAATGATATATTTATCACAATTATTACGTAGCATTTATATCAGGAGTTATTGATGCATTTTTTTATGATGGATAATTAAGACTCATTGTGTGTCTATCAAAAACTTTAACTTCATTTTTACTCTTTCAATGCCCTATTGAAATAGTTATTAGTGATAGAGAAACAATATTTCATAAAAATATTATTGAATTATGACATAATAATTATTCATTAAAACAAGATTGTTTTTTTAAACTCCTAGTTATAATGCTTAATAGAAATGGAAAATCAATTTGTTATTAAAGATGATTTAATTACGATGGAAGGATAATAAATCACAATAACAATCTAACTATAAAAATTTTCAATGTATATTTTCGATAGTTATTAGCGATGAATAGAATATGTCTGTCAAAAATGTTAAATAATTATAATGAATATGTAATCAGTTGCAATAGTTTTCCCATGAAATTAATTTTTATTATTTGAAAAATAATTATGACAATATTTAATAATTATATTGGTTAATGAAAAAAATCAACTATTATAATATATATCGATAATAAATGTCATCTATAGTCATTTTTCCATTGTAGAATATAAAAACCTCATAATAAATAAGTCACACCATTTGGTGAGAAACCCCATCAAATGTTATAGCTCTACCATCGATATTCATCCCAAACATGATTAATTCCTACAAATTCCCCAATCGGTGTTAAAACCTATGGGGACTAGTGGGTTATCGTGTGAGTCCGAAAGTACCCTAAGAGGGGGGGTGGATTTGGGTATAAACCAAATAGAACATTTCATTAAAAATATTCACCTTTTTTGGATCTTATTCCTTTATTGGATGGAACTCATTCAATTTATTACACTCTTATAATCACTTACGTCAAATGAAATCACAAATGTAGAAGTGAAAATCACACAACACGCAAGGATTTTACTTGATCCACCTAGACTAAGTTATGTCTAAGAAGCATACACATGAAAATGTATTAGTGCACCAAAATCTACTATACTCACTATTTGGTGGATACAATTTCATCTTAGTCACTCCACACTAATGTTTACTCTCTTTACAAATTTTATGGCTTTCCCACTGATCACCTAAGGATTAATTCTGCTTCTTCCCACTTCAAGCACAACTTCAAGGAAGGAAACAATTTATATAATTATAATAATATTCCATATAAGTGTATGAAATTAAATTGGTGTACATCCCATGATCCAGATTTGATGCTTTAATGAAATAAAACGTTTCTTATATCTTCTTCTCCATGACTAAATGAGAACAAATACTTAATGATAGGGTCAAGTATATACCTTCCACACAATAATAGTAGTGACAAACTTCTTCTGGATAAAGAATATTTTTTCACTGTAATTATTATCATTGTTCTTCGTCTTCTTCAATATCCTGATATATTAATGGAAATAATTCTTCATGAGGATCTCTTCAATTAACCATATTTATAAATAGTAAAATTTCTATGGAATCTCTTCTCTATATATATTTTGATCTATTCATAATGTCCACACTACCTCTAGATCTAACAAAGAAGATTTTATAAAGCCTTTAATTTCAAATCCCTATGGTGAATGGTTGAGATTAATTCTCATTCCTACGATGCTTATAGATTATGATAAATGTACCACACATTTAAATGTGGTCAAACATTCCCATTTAAGTTGAGTCAATCCTCCAAGAATATATCCATATATCCTTGATTTAAATTCTGACCAAATCTCATATTTTTCTTAATTTTATTATTCACCATGGAAAATATGGCCTCACCATAACCATTTTACTATACATATCATCCTTTTACACAAATATCCATGGAATCCAAATCTCAAACTCCCTATAAATACGACATTTTTAATTTAAAACTTTACCATACCTTGACCAACTATGCCTTAGTATACACCTCAAAACAATATAATTAATATAGCCTAAAAAATATTTTCCTTCCAATCTCCACTATCATCACCTAGACATTTTCTATTCTAACTAGAAAACTCGATATTCAAAATAACTTTCTCCATGGCTTCCTCCATAACCTTCTTCGTATTTATGGCTTATTTTTTCAAGATCTATGTTAAAAGCACCTTGTTTCATGGCATAGGAATATTCTAGTTCCTATTTTTATTATTTATACATGGAGTCTTTCACAATAACCAAAATTCCCATTTTAGGCTCCCCATTTCATATAGAAAAATCTACAATGTACCAAAACTTCAACTATGACCATTTTTAACATAAAATTGTTATTTCAATTCAAATATGAGGACTACGATCTCTAAAATTCCTTCAACCACATTCAACATTCCATTTTATCTTCTCCAAATCTTCACATCTACACCACATATTTCACTATGGAATAGAGATTCCAACTCCTCGTATCAGTATTTATTTTTAATTGAACACATAATGACATGTCCAACTCTCCAAAACCCTAATTACACATTTTTTTTCTTAAAAATAACTACTTATATGTAAAAAAACCAACATGGTTCAGTTAGGAAAATATATAGATGAAATAAATCTCCAAAATTCTCATAAACATAATAAGTTCCTTTTTCATCTCAGTCACGCCATAATCTATGCCAAAATGGGTGTTTTAAGGTTTTCCTCTACTAAACATATCCATCCTTATCCAAATTAATTCATAAAATACCCCACCTATACAAAATCTATATTAATCTAAAATAAAAAAATTTTACCTCATCAAAACATTCATAGATAGATAAGTTATCATACTTTATGTCTTGATCTCATCTCCTAAATGTAAATAACCATCAAGTAAGGTTTAAATGTATGGGATCCATCTTTAACTTACTTTATTGGTTATTGTATCTTAAATACCTTCTCACATATCAATAACCTTCATTTATTATCAAAAAATTCAACAATATCCTTGTTGCAACATTATTACATTAATATTTTGTTGATAATACTTCCATAAATCCTTATTTACAATCTAACACATTCTTCCATGATCAATGTATGTATTACCGAGACATTATCCTTAATTACCCTTTGAAAATAAAATTAAATATCTCTCTCCACTTGATGTATCCCTATGTTCTCCCCCTTTATTATTTAAACCCATAGGGGAATATTCATCAAATATAATCACTCTTTATCAAAAAAAATCTCACACCAAATTTATGGAGGCTAAACTACCCCTTTTATGTACACTTAAAATCTCTAATAGTGCCCAGTATAATCGATACTTTTCTTAAAAAACAAATTTAAAGTATTAGTGCTCTTCCTTTGTTATAATCCTCCTTCACTTACTTTAGCAATTATAGCCAAAATATTTCTCTTACAAAACTCTAGGATCTATTAGATATTTATACCCCCCCTATTTTTTTAAAAAAAGGAGTTTAAACTCTTTTAACCAGTTATATTTCAACTTCAGCTCTAATTTTCACTTGTTCTGAGAACTTTAATGTCTCTTTACCACACATATAATTTTATCCTTACTTATTTACATTTATCCATACTTGATACCACAAAATCTGTTACCAAGAACTCAAGAACCACTTCTATATTTTTTATGACACTATTTTAAAAAATATATATGTTTTTATGCATAAGACAACATTCACCAATATATTTTGTCTCAAATATTTTTCAGCAAGTGAATTTGCTACTTAAAAAGGAGTTATCAAAAAAAACTATAAGCCTAATTACTCAAAACTCAATATAGGAAATAATATCTTAAGTTAATAACATTAGTGTTGTTCATTTTACTCACTTACTTCAAACAACACATGCAACTTTAGTTTTAAGATACTTTAATATCTCTCTATGTGATATCAATCACACTTACTCAAGACTTTTAATGAATAATAAATAAATGAAAAAAAATTGATTCATACTTCATGTTAAACCAATTGATACCAATTGTTAAAATAAACTCATGACCCCACTCTTAATCCAAGATCTTTATTCCTTCATAGTGTACTTATTCTTTTCCAAATGAGAAAATAGGCCTTTAAGTCTTCAACACCAAATCCCTCTACGTCTCTAATCATTGGAATAACTAATTTGATTTAATATTCATTACAGGATTCTTCATTCTATATCTTTTTATATCCTAAAAACCCCTCATATGATACCCTATGTTATATCACAAATCAGTAAAACATTAATTATCCCGTGAATATAACTACTTTTTCTCTTTCTTTGTGGTCTAAAACCACATGGTATATGGCCTTATATCAATCTTTTAACAACATATTTTATGTAATTCAACTTGAAAAGTCATATAAGGCTTTGAAACTGATTTATATTCATCTTAGGAACCATTCCACTCAAGAATATCTATTACCATTAGTAGGTATAGATTCATCTAGATACCAATCAAACTTTCTAGAATTTCCCTTTTTTCATTTTCAATTTCTCTAAAATCCTCTTGTCACATCATATAATGCTCTAGTAGAACTTGAAATTCCAAATGTGACTTAGTTCCACTAGCTCTTACTCTGACACCACATGTTTCATTCATACTCATACAATGTATATATATTTATTAAATACACTAAAACCTTATTAATGTGTCTATCCTATTTCAATTAAATCACCCCATGGATTATACATCCTCCTTAATCCTAAAACATTGCATTAATAGTAATAAAAATTAAATATATGTGGAGAGGGGTACTTCCAGATAAACATCATGTTATGTAATGTGGATAATCATGGTGAACCAACCCTTTCCTGCTAACATTACTAAAATTCATATTAATGGTTTTCTTATAAATCCACTAATATAAAATTCACTCTAGATATTTTATTTATAATTTCCCTTCTTCATTGGCTTGGGTTCTATCTCCATTGTGAGGCTAATCCCTCTTGTGCTTGTTTCTTCCTCTAATGAAACACCATTGTATCTTTCATCATTCTTCCTTTGTCATGGAAGGTTTTTTTCACAAATAATATCATCTCTTATCTTGTGGTATGATTTTTGAAAATAATTAGACATGATTCGTACTTGACCTCTTCAATATCCATTATAACCACCTTGGACATGTTTATCTTTGGTGAATGAATATTCAATCAGTCATCCTTATTTCTCATAGTTGGGGTATCTTATTTATTATTCCTCTATAATGGTTTTTATTCTATCAATGATTATTATTATGGTTGGTGTGAAAATCCATTTTCATCCAAATGTTTTATCTTTTTTAAATGAGGAACTTCCATATGTACATTGAAAAAATAAAATGGAGTGGAAGATCAAAACTCGGTGGTCTAGATTCAATGGTGAAAAGATTATAAAATTGATGTAAAAGAAAGTGTTCTATATAAATACACTATTAATTGAAAGTTATAAGTTGAGGTGGTAAAAATTATGGGCTTTTGGTCATCCCCTTGATTAAGCAATGGATTTCTACAAATATCTGATATCGATAAAAGTGGAATAACCAACTGGAATTATCTGTAGATAGAATGTTTGTGGTAAATTATACAATGGAGATATATATTTTTAGCAATATTCTTATTCTCCTAAGTAGTGTTATTGTATTTAGGTAACTTGTAACTCAATGTGAAATTCTATTGTTCTATTATTCAATATAAAATCTGAAGTGTTCCACCATCGAGTATGATTAGTTATGAACTATATAAATATATTGTGTTTTAGTGTGTGTGAGTTTTTATTATGTTTCTTTCTTTTTTCTACTTTGGTAATTTTGAGGGCGTGTCACAGCACATTGTATGGGTATGAAGCCTCTAGGTTTGGATACACTATCTTACATGTGTCGTCTATTTCAAAATATATGAGACCATATTCCAAAAGAGTTGTTTTTAAAGATGATTTTATGAATATTAGGTTTATGTCATGATAAGCTGTATAAAAGTTTCTAGATTAATAAATCAAAGATATTCAGGTAACTTGTGGAATGAAATTTCTTGTACTTTTTTTAATTAAATGGGAGATTTTGTTCAAAACGATGTAGTTGGAAGAGATATTAGAAAGAGGTAAATGTTTTGTTAGTTAAGTTTTATGGGTTATATGTAAGATTCTAGAGGATAGGGGTAGAGGAATATCTATTCTATAAATATCTTGGTATTTCATTGAAAATATTTAATCCATAATAAATGGAGAAATTGGAATGGGATAGATACAACTAGAAGTAATTTGGATTGGTTTGAATTATTTTTGTCCTATAATGTGGCCTTAAACATCTATGAAGAGAAAATAGTTATTGGATTGTTTTCAATTATTGAAAACATGTATAAAAATCCATCTATAACTAATAAGGTGTTTCATGCAATGGATTTTTGGTATAAATATATTAGAAGTAATTTTAGTGGTTGATTATGTGAATGACTTCAATGTGGTCTTAAGTTAGTTATATTCCATTGGGTTAAATATCACTTAAGGTGTGTCGACATTAATACTTCTTTTACACCCTTTGGAATCTTGGGATGTGATGGTTACTAGTGTAAGTAATTCCAGCAATAATAATAGATTAAAATTCAAGGATATTTGGTGTCTCATTATAAATAAAGAAATCAGGTGTAATGAAGACTAAGTTTGTACTAAAATGTATTTCAATGTGGAAGGTAGGGGATAATACACTCAGAAAAAAAATCATAAGAAGAAATTATACATAAGATAAATGAATTTAAGGAAATATATAGGTCTGGTTGATTATGTGTGTTAGAATTTTGAAAGTAAAAGATATCAAAATAAAGTTCATAGGGACCAAAGGGTTAATAAAAGAATTAATTCTTATACTTATTCCACAAAATCTATGGCTGGGGAAGAAGGTTATTTGTTATTAACTTTTAAAAGTTTATTAGATTCATGTATTATTAACATAGACCATTATTACACTCAAATTCCAAAAGAGTATGCATGTGAAGCTTTTTATGTATAAGATTTATTAAAGTTTATCTTATGGCCAGATAAGATACCTTAGTAACTATGTAGAATACCTTAGTAACTATAATAATTCTATATTATTGGTTTCAAACCCATGAAATATTAATAATAAATCTATTTATTTTCTTATTAATGTTTATAATTAGATTTTAAGGATTCACATTCAATATAATAATTTTTCAACTGAAAAATAAATCCTTTATTCCAATTGAATTATTTTCCATGAATTATATGGTTTTATTTAAAATTTAAATTAAAATATTTTAGAATTTGAATTTGATTAAATATAATGAATTTTTTAAAACATCATTTCAAAATTATATTATGGTCAATTTTGTGATTTTTTAGAAACAGTAGATTTTTAGTTTAATTGTTGAAAATATTGTGCTCTCAAATACTATAAATTTTACTTTGATTAAGTATTCAAATGATAACTTTAAGTTTTCATTTGGTATTAAATTCACATAAATATCATTTTTATTAATAAACTAAAAAACTTTATGGGAATAAATACTATAAAATAGTTTATTGTAAAGTCATTTTTATGTTAAAAAAGGCAATTTTCTAAAAAAACATTGTGTTATTCGTGCTTGGTTTAAAAATAATTTTCCCCCTCTAGGAATTTAATATTAGAAAATATAATCCATATTTGGTATCATAATTTAAATTTTTTTATTGAGATCAATTTTTCTTTTGGTCATAAAAAATAAGCTACCATGCTAAAAAGAGAGTCACCTTAGTAGAGGGTTAAATGAGGTAAAAGGGTTACAAATATGAGATAAATTCCCAAAATATTTTCTATAATCTTATTGAATGAATTTATTTCACCCAAAATTATATCATCCTATAAATGTTTCCATTTTGTAATAATTTTCTTTGAATGAAACATTTATATTATTTTAAAACATTGAATATTTATAAGAGTGTCACTCCCCTCACTTATAAAAGGATCCATTCACTCCTTCATTTATCTACACACTTTTATCACCTTATATGGGACAATATCTACCCAAATAACTCCCTAAATCTATCTCAAATTTCTTAGAGGTGTTTCTATCACAAAAATACCAAACTAAAAATTTCAAAGGTTTAAGTCAATAGAGGATATCCAAGGAAGTGATAAAGGTCTTAACCGAGTTCTTTTAAGTTTATTTATTATTAAAAAATTTTAAAATATATTATAACCATACTAATATAATTTAATAATTATAATTAGTATACTTAAATTTAATTATTATTATAGAAAAACTATCTTCTACCTATTTTCCATCCAATGGAAAATGAAAATGCCACTGGTCTGTGCGTGCGAACTACCGTCTCCATGAAGTGGTGTATTTATTTTTTTTATCATCACCTCACATGGATGGTTATAATTATTTATTAAATGAAAAATTATTATATTTTTAAGATAAATATTATTATTATGTAGATATAAACTATTATTTACTTTCTTTTCATCTCATTTGTTGGAAAATGGATACATCGCTCGTATGTATGTGTGAACCACCACCTCCATAAATGATTTGTTTCATTTTTCATAATCTCATTATATATATGGTTATAAAATTTTATTTAATGAATAAATATGATTTTTATAACAGAATTAAGAGTTTATAAATATTATTTAATCATTTTATGACCCCTTTTGACCCAGGTCAACACACCAAAATTGTTTTGGACCAAACAACCACAAAATAACCTATGTAAACTAAAATGATTTAGTAACTAAATAAAACATGATAATAAAATAAATAAAAGTAATTATGATAATAGAATGAAAATAAAAAATATTCTTAATCAAGTAAATTATTAATATAATTTTATTACATAGGAGGTTATGTACTTTATATGGAAATTCATGACTAAAGACAAGGGGTTTTTCTATAAAACCTTATTTAAAATGTTTTCAACTCTTTCCCGTATATGTATATGTAATTTTACATATTTTAAGAATATTTTTATTTATAAATTAAATATTTTTAAATTTATTTTTCATTTATTTTTGACTTTATTTATTGAGGTTTAAAAATTATTCTTTTTAAAATTTTCCATATGAGTCATTTTAGAATTTTTTATAATGTAAGAAAAGAATGTCTTTTAACATTTTTTACATGATAACGTTTTCTAGAAACTATGAATGTGATTAATTATTATTATTCTAATACAAGTTTATATGGTTTTTAAATGAATGTACAATTCCCATTTTTCTAGTAATTATTAATTTTTTCAAATTTTTTCATGAGAAAAGGATGTTTCTTCTTGTTTTTATGAGATAACAAAAATTAATTTTTCTTATTGGCTCAAATTCCAAATTTTATCAGTTTTATGATGGAAATTAAATCTATTATATGTTTTATACATGTTTATATAATTTATAATTTTTTATTATTATGTTTGGGTTCTATATAACCCTCTAATGCATTGGGTAATAATATTTTCTCCAAAGGAGATATGCTGGAATTAATTCAGTATGTTATTCCAATGTAAGGGTTCCTGTAAGTGTGATTATAAGGATAATTTTTCAAGATTACCAAATGTTTTCTCAATGATTATTAAGAGTTTTATTAGAAATATTTTAATTTTATAAAGAAAAAATATAAAGTCATTATTAAAGGAAAATTTTATAATATTCAAAGGTGAAGGGTTTGATTTTAAAGGAAAATTTTCAAGAGTTCTCATGTTTTCATATGTAAATTTTATGATTATGATTTTTTTTTACGCTTGCTTATAAATTTTTTTATGAAAAACTTTATAAATTTAATTTAATTTCATGAGTTTGTAAATTATTATTTGAGATTAAATTTTATTATGTAAGAATTAAAACTCCCTTATATATTTTCATGTTTTTCAATGGAATCATGGGTTTCCGTTTTCTAATAACCATTACTGATAATTCTCTATTCATCCTAAATTTTCAAATGTTTTTAACAGGTCCTTAGAATATATAAAAACTAAATCAAGGTTTAACCATTAGTAATTATGAATTATCATTAAAGAAGAAAGTGTATCAAGAATGAAATAGTTGTGTAAACATAAGAACCTGTGTATCTGGAAAATTTTATATTATGCGGAAGTTACCAATTTTTCATATAATTGTTTTCCTAAGTCAATAAAACTCTAAGCCTAAATGATTTTGGAATATAATGGGTTTTTATAGTTGGGGAAGTGGAAGTCACACATATATAAACACACGCAAACAAAAGATAAAAAATGTGATAAAATAATAATTAACATGGATTTTCGATGTTCCAACTTTATCAGAGAAGGGGGTCATATTTTCTATTCCTATCCAAATAAACATCATAGGATTAAATTTATTACAATATAAGTATTTTCTAAATTAAAATTCATAGGACTGTATCTGGTATAAATTATTAAGGAGTCATGTAACATCAAGGGTGGTTTATCTACGGTTGACACCATCTGTCATTGATTCTCATTCAATGTTTAGTAGCCAGATAAAGAAAAATGTATGATATAGTTTTTAATTTAAGACTCCCAAAATCAAATCCATGAAAAATCAACCCATGTTAGGAGTTTCCCCTACAAATCTTCCCCTATCAACTAATTTGGGGGAAAAGATAGACCTAAAATCGCCTTCTAAGCTTCTAAGTTCTCTTTTGGTAGATCATTTGTCATCATATAAACCTTATTATCATTGGTGTGGATTTTCTCAATTTCTAACAATCTATATTCTAACAAATTATAGATACAATGATATTAAACATTGATTTGTTTATACCTATAATGAAATGTTGGGTTCTTACTAAGATAAAAAGCACTCAGACTATCAGAGTATAGAATATAATTATCTTGACTATGTCCAAGATCTTATAATACTTTCTTCATTAATAGTATCTCTTTACAACCTTTAGTTATTTAAATGTAATTTTATTTTGTGGTAGACAATGAAACACACTTATAATGTCACAATTACCATGAAACAGATCCCCCTATAAATGATATCAGGTATCCTGATATGAATTTTCTCATTTCAACATATCCAGTCATGTATATCCTTCCAAAATACGTTTATCGCTTCCAAAACATAAAAAATGAATAGATGTATCTTGGTGAAGACATAATATCTATTTGGATATTGTCCAGTGATATTTTCATAGACTTGATAACAATATTATCACAAAAAATAATAACATGACAAATATCTGGTCTAGTATATACCATAGCATACATGAGACTACCAATTAATGACTGATAAAGAATTTTATCAATTTTTTCTCCACATTGGTTGAAGGGTGTTTAATTTTCATGAGCCTAAAATGACTCACAAGTAGATTCTTTACCAGTTTATCCTTAATCATGGGGAATCCTTCAATAACATTATAAATATATCATTCCTAATATTGTCAAACCTTGTTATTCCTTCTATCTCAAATAATCATCATAAGAATCTCAGTAGAATCTTATAAATCCTTAATTTCAAAAGTCATGTCCAACTCTTTATTTATCCTATAAATCTTAGTGATATATATTTTAACAATAATCATGTCATAAAAATAAAGTAAAAAATAATAAAATCACCATATAAAGATCTTTTGATGGAAATATAGTGATAAATAGTCATTATTTTATACTAATTTTTCTTTATGAATGAGTTTAATTTCTTAGACCATTTCCTCGGTTCCTATTTTGAACCATAAAAACATTTATTAAAACTGCATACCATGTTTTATTTATATTTCACAAAAAAAATAAGTTTAATTTATATATATATCCTCATCAATGTCACCATATAATAATTCAGTCTTTAGATCCAATTGTTGCTTCTTAATGTTGAGACTAACCACCAATCCAATGGCGACTTCAATAGAAGATGTTTTTACCACAAGAGAAAAAAATTCATAAAAGTAAATACCTTTGTTCTGATTGAGTCCCTTCATAGCCATCTTGTAATTGTAGCATCATTGTGTGTCATCATCTTCACCTTTAATTATATATACCCATGGTTTTTGAGTTCCTTCTTTCCATCTTGTAACTCCACTGGACTAAATGTATAGTTCTTGTGAAATGATATCATATCCTCTTGCATAGCCTTTTTCCATTCCATATTCATTTAACTCCTGGTTACATCATCTTAATTATCTATCTCTCTCCTTTTAGTGATATTCACATACTCATGTAGTGATTATATATAACTTTATTTTTATTTTTAGGTGGATCTCTTCAACTATTATGATGGTGGGGTTTGTTATATAATATTAGGTAATAGAGATATACTAGTAGATGGAAAATATTACCTTGGTAAATGTATCATAATTGTTTGGAATCTCTCTCCCAATTCATAAAACTAATGATGGTGTGACTAGTTCCAAATTTACTATAATTTACCCAGATTATGGATTCTCTATATTTCTTGCCATCTTAAAATCATAAATCATCTGATATTTAAGAAAATCATATCTCTTATTTTGATTGTCCACCTATTGATAGGATACTAAATTCTATAGTAAAACTCTCCATGAGTGTATCCCAAAAAGATACACTACTCTCCCTTTATGTCTAATTTATCCCTCTCATATTTTATGATATGAACAAAATCCCTACAGTCAAAAACACTCAAGTGCTAGTATAAAACAAATTTACCTATCCAAACCCTTTCTGGTAAATCATAGTTCAGTTGAAATAATGAAGAAATCATGAAAAGATTAATTATAGTCCTCATTTTTTACCCCCAAAAGGATTTTGGTAGCTTTTGATTCAAGATAATACACTTGAATACCTTGTATATGGTTTTGTTTATCCTCTCTACAACACCATTATACTAAGTCATCTTCATCATTAATTTTTTTAACCTAATTCCAAAACTCTTGCATCCTAAAATAGACCACAATACTCTCCTTTATTATTTTTTTGCTAAAACCTAGAACATTTTTCTTTTTCTTTTTCAAAATTCACATGAAACTGCTTGAAAACATCCTATATGAGATCCTTAGTTTTCAAGGAAAATTTTCACAATTTTCTAGAATGATTATCAATTAAATTCACAAAATAAATAGCATCTCATAGTATCTTGGTGATCATAATTCATACATTTGTGTGTATGAATTTTAAATATCTACTTTTATGGATGTTAAATAACAATTGAAATATTACTAGTGTTTTTTCCGATGATTCAATCAATACAGGTATCTAAATATATACCTTTGATTCTATAAAATATATCCTTCTTAGAGATTATTCTTATTCCTCTCTCACTCATGTGGATAATCTTTCATTGCCACACTTTTATAAAAACCTCCTTTCTAGTTGAATTAATTTATACTTCAAATAGTCTAGAATCTATAATGTAGATATATGTAATTCTATTTCCTTTAGAAATTACCATATTACCTTTTTATGTGGTTATATTTTATACATATTTTCTATATAATTTTTATGAAAAATCTAGTGTTTTGTGCTTAAAATGTGCTTTTAATGTCATTTTATTGATTCTTAATCATTCTTGTCTAAAAAAGTAATTAGTTCAATATTCATTTTTAAATGTGATTTTTTGGGGCTAAAATATTAGTTGTTATATTATTTAATTTTTATATATTTTAAAAAAATAATTTGAACGTTTTTTTTTTGTGATATTTGAATTGAAATATTTTTTATTCAAGATGTTTAAATATTTTCAAAATTTGGAGTTAATTTTTCCAATGTACATTAGTTTTTTATCTTAAAAAAATTGAAGTATTTTGGATTTATTTTTGAAGTTAATAAATGATTTTTACTTGATAATAATAGTAAAGATATGGTTTAAAATTGATTTTTTGATTTTGGAATAATTTATGAGTTTTTAGTTAATCTTATTTGGGTTTGATTTTATTCTGACATGGATAATATTTAATCATGTGTGAAGTTTGATTTTCAATTTTTCTATTTTCAGGTTTTATATGTGATTGATCTAGTTTTTAGTGAGAAACATAGAATTAAATTAATATAATGAGTCTTACATGAGATTAACATTGGCATTGAAGAAACTAAGGAATGATAAGTTATCCTCATGTTAGATTAACTAAAGTATCACATGTGATTAACTGATGTTCAATTAAATTCCAAATACATGTCTCATGTCTTATTAACTAGCTATGATTGATGCTCAAATGAGACTGATTTCGTGACTATATAAGGTTAATTATCAATGATATAAAGGGCTATGGTGTGTTCATGTAATATTAAAATGAATCACATGTCATGTAAGGAGGGTTTATCCAAGCCAAAGGATACTTAATAATGATTCAGTGGAAATAGGATATGTTATAATGGTTTATACATAAATTGAGCTACAATAGATTGATTTAAATGGATTAAAATATTGATATAATAAAAAGTAAAACCTATTCTCAAAACTCAAAATCATAGAAAATGGGGATCAAATCTCAATAAAGTGGAGTACATGAGAATCTATTAAAGATTATTATAGAAGATCAAAAGATTGAGTCAATCCAAGATCATGACTATGTAATTTTGACATGATCTGATGTGTAATAAAGTAAAGAATAATTTTTTGTTAAGGGGGTTAGCTTGAGTTATAGTGGTGAAGAAGATGAATAGTGGAAAGTTCTAGTGTCCAGTTCTAGGGAGAAGTTGAGATTCAATGGTTATAACGAAATGAATGAGTGGGTTCTTTCACTTGTTTGGGATATATATTTTGATGGATTCTTCTAAACACACTTATAGAGGGATTGAGAATAATGGATTGAGAGTAGTGGTTTTATATGGAGATAGAGCTAAAGAGAGAGATGTTATCTCGATATAAAGGATTCCTCTAATTCTAATCCTTCATTCATTTCTACTTGTTTTTAAGATAAAATTCATGTTATCTTATACTGGAAAAAAATATGATATGTGGCTAAAACATTTTCTAGGTAATGATATTATTATAATCATTTTACTTTTTATTCATTATTACAATGTAATTTTAGAATTGTATCATCGCTCTACTATATTTCTTTATTTGAAAAAAACACATTTTTAAACCATTAAGAATCAATGATAGTTGTTTTTCATCCTCCTTAAAATAGTTAAATAACCATTTTTATTTGGAATATTTTTTTACAAATGAAATTTTATTCAATGGAATTTCAGGATCAATTTATAATTTGATTTAAATGAAAAAACTACTTCTTTATTTTCATTTATAACTAACATATATAATTTAAAAATACATAATTATGTCACCATTAGGTTCATTTGTAAATTGATCTAGTCGATAGAATTTTTTCTCATTTGATCCCATTCAAATATTTATTTACATGAATGTAGGAATACATTTTCAAAATAAAAAACAATCTAAATTCCCCTAGTTCATTTACTGCTTATCTGTTGTCATTATGATTTCATTACTCATTCCTCTACACTTTTTTATCCACTTACATCAATGATTAAAATTCATTTCAAATTTACACTACTATTTTATAAAATTATTTTTAGTGTTATTTAATCTATTTATTTTTCAAGAGTTTATTTTTTTTCTTTTGGTTCACCCTATATTTTCTTCCTTATAGAGATAACCACTCACTATTTTTCTAGGTCAAGTTTAGTTTAGATAAAAATATTATTTTAACATCCATTATTACCACCATATTGATCAAAATTTAGGGATATTTCTAGGGATGGTTACATGTGTCCAAAAAAAATCAAATTCTAAAAAACAACACGAACATAAAAAAACAAAAAAAGTTTCAAAAGAGAAAAAATCTAAAAATTTGCCAATTTTACTAGTTTCAATCACTTTTAAACTCTAATATTTTGTCATTTTTAGTGATATGATATTTCTAGAAGTTAATAAATTGAAAATTAGCTTCTTTTTCTACTATTTGAGTATGTTTTTCATTATTGGTGTAGTTTTCTCTAGAGTTTTTTGTGTTTAACTTCTTGTAAAAATTCTAGAAACAATTATACTATTTCATTTTTTCACTTATTCTATGGAAATTATTTTATTATTTATAATATAGACACTATGTAAAATTCTAAAAACATATAACCTTTAATTCCTGAAATAACTAGACAACACAGTGCTCTAAAAATAAAATAATGATTAAATAGATGACTTTATGAAAAGAGATAATGGAAATAATAAGTAATATAATCAATAAAATATTGGGAAATATATGATTAGAATGCGTGAGTATCAAATTATTTTTATTTTAGGAAATCCTTTATGAATTAAAATAATCCAAATATCTAGGAACTATGAGTATTAATGGTCATACTTAACATTACTCCCACCATTAAATTGTATGCTTAATAAGGGCTCTCTATTCTTCATTAGGGACTTTTATAATGTGATTTCATAGCTACAACTTTAGGGGTTTTGTGATATGAGATTAAAATAAGGGTGTTTAATTTTTTTTTTGAAGGGGTAGTAATTGGTTTCTTCAACTATATGAAAGAATTTTTGAAACATGAGAACTAGTTTATAAATCTTTTTTTATGAAATTTTATCCAAAAAATGTTAAAGGTATAACTTAAGAGAAAAAATCATAATATTATTTGAATATGAGGGAGTGTATTTTCAAGAAACCTATGATAAATTTAGGGAAGTTCTTAGGTAGTCTCCATATCACTAATTCCCTTTCAATATTTTGAGGGATGAATTTTATGAGGGTCTTCTACCATTTTTTCAAAACACGGTTAAATAATTTTTTGAGGGTAATTACATAGATAAAAAAAATGAGTAATTGAGGAAAATATATAACACCTTTTATCTAAATTCCCAACATAAGTCATCTAGGAGAAGAAGAGTCAATATGGGTGAGAGAAATAGTGATTTAGTGCTATAAATGAATCCTCATCTCAAGGAAATAAATAAAAAGATCAATATTTAATGAATCAGTGTTCCAAACATAATCCTAATACACCCTAATATGGGTTGAATTTGGGTGTTTAACATTTCTTTGTTTTCATAATATTTTTTTCATCTTGATATAAGAACATTTAAAATCTATCATTTTACACAAACATACAAACATTCTAGATAATGAATGAAAATACAAGGGAATAATTGTTTTACATGGTTCAACACAAAGGGCTAGTCTAGGGAGAATATTCCAACATTATTCCAAAATACCTGGATGCAATACTATCCAATATAGTTATAAAAAAATTATGGAATAATACATCGTTGATCCGAAGAGCACTTCTTATTATTGACCTCTCATACAATTCTTTGTGTTAAAGGTTACAGACAAAAGATGCAAGATGTGGGTTGCATAAAATAATTTTAAGAATGGAATGTGAACACCAATTATAAGACCCCAGCCTTAAACATTACTTAATCCTGAGTTATTACAAGATTACACCTTCAGGATCTTTTCAGGTTTAGAGTTTTAGAGAATTGAAACATAAAACTTTCATTACATTCCACATTTAAACAATGTGGTTACATAAAAGATAGTATTCATTTTTCCCATGAATGGAAACATATTTAAAATAAAACATGGATTCTTTCTTGACACTTCCTTTACACTATAATCATATCATGTACCTTTCCCTTGACCTGTGAAAAATATTTCAAAGATTTGGGATGAGCATAAAAAGCTCAGTAAGGGATATAAAAATATGGAAAGGAAACATGGGTACATATATACATAAGAATGAAATCATACTTTACCCATAAAACATAAGTACATTAACATACCTCGTCAAATCATGAATAAATCATAGAAATCATAAGATATAAAGGTAACTTGAGGCATTCATAACATTCTTACGTAGGGAGTAACCCTCTTGGTTACGTTTGGAATACTCATCACAGTATATTCCCTAAATCTCTTCAGAGAAACCTTAACGTTTCACTCCTTCACGTTACCCAATGCATTGGAGAGCTATATCGGGATCACCTGCCCTTAGTTTATCACGGAACCACCCGTCTTCATAATAATGCCCAAGAACCATAACATAATCGTATCACATAAAACATACATAAAGGAAACATAACATTTCCACATTTCAATCACAAGATATCAATAAAACACATTGATATAATAAAAACATTATGAAAACCATTTTCAATACCAAAATAAAAGAAAATTAAAATAGGGTATTTATTTTTCTCTAAAAAACGATATGGCTAGTAGAGGAAGCCAAAACTCAAATAATGGTCATGGCGGCAGAGAAATTGTTGTCACCGCATACGTACGACAAAAAAAATCCCTTTTGTCGTTTAGTAAATGCTTCTTATAAAAAAGATTCCTTTTGAATAGACGTAAAAGTCAAAGGGGTTTATACACCGTATAAAAGAAGGTTGTGTATAAAACAAAATATGCCTTAATGAAAGGAGATTGAGACGAAGTCCCATACCTCGGGTCTGACTTGACTCGATCGTTCTTTAACCTCCTGAATAATAAACTTGAGTTAATTTCTACTTGCTTAAGAACCTTTTTCAAGTTCATTATTTCTTTTATATCACTTATTACCATGTCATGAACACTATGTAATTATTTAAGTTATTAACGGTCGTTTTAACGATCATTGGTACTTGAGTAAAAAATATGCTCTTTATAATTACAAGTTGTTCTTGTATCCATTATATCCAGAGTTATACTCATGATGTAGATATAATATATATCATATATATCTAGTATATACATGCATTTATAATATTACATAATGTTTAGAGGTAAGAAATGAAATGCACCGTTCATGGAGACGGTAAGCCGTACGTACGCATGAACGCTGCTTTCATTTATATTTCGTATTTTATGGAATGGAATCATAATGATATAATGGTATATTATAATCCCAGAATAATATAATATATAAAATCATTAATTACATCCTTTATACGTCCCATATATGGCATTAACGAATCAAATCACTTTGAGGGGGCGGTAGTCCGCACTTCCTTAAATGAAGATATCGCGTATACCCATAATGGAAACCATAAAGGTATGCCCAAAATAAAAAATACAGAAGTTTAAGGAAAACATAAACATATTATATATCATATATAAATATATTGTCATATTAATGGCCACCTTTGAAGGTGTTAAAATAATTTTGAACAATCATCGTTTCGGGAGGCAGAAATTCGCCATCCACGGAAACAGTATGTTCTTTAACCATTAGATGTAGGTGTGTGTAAGTGTATCTCGAATACTTATTATAAAAACATCCTAGTATATTTAAGATACTGGAGTTTTTACAAAAGAAATTAATAAAAAGAGTTTAGGGGTTTGGAGAATCAAAATAAAATAAATAGACTCAAGTGAAGACATTACCTTAAAATCGGGTAACTCCCTTTGGTTTGAGCTCAAAGGATTCCATGGGAAGACATCTTCCCAAATTGAGGCTTCAAAGAGTAATAGAGGGATTTGTAGAGACAAAATGGGCATGGGTTGGCCGAGCCAAAGGCTTTGGAAGTGTGGGTAAAGAGGTAGAGGTGGGGGCCTTTTATAAGAGGAGAGGATGGGCACTCTTGGAAAGTAAAGAAATGTTACTTTATTTCAAAATGAGTTTCGGATTTAAAAGTTCCCACATTGATATAATTAGAATATAAGGTGATAAGGGTTCGAAATCCACCAATCCAATAGGTTTTGGACATCTGTAGGTCATATATTTTACATTATCTTTTCATTTTATTTAAATCGTTAAATAATGAGGTAATCACTACATCATCATGGTGTCATAAATAATTTAATTTACATAATGTATAAAAATTATAAAACAACTATCATGTTGTAGGAAATATTTTTATCTTTCTAATGAATATTTATAGTCAAAATTTTGACTTGTATAACCCCATTTAAAAAAAATTTAGTAAAACAACTCATGTTTGTGACATTTTTATTTTAACATTAAATAAAAAGTAATTTATGTCACTTTCCTACCAAAGTGGCTCCATGGGGTCCCCAAGTTGACCCATTGATTTTCTTGGTCGTCCATGACACATCCAATAAGGTTAGGACATGTTTCAAGTTCATTTCATATTATTAAAACATTATTTTTACCTTAAACTACACTAATTACCTCTAATCGCGATTAAGACTTAAAAGTTACTATTCACCAAAAAATTATTTTAATCCCATTGAACCACATTTTAATTCTTAATGACAACCATGTATGTCAGATTTTTTAAATTCAAAACACAGAGGTGGTAAAATTTCATTTAAATGAAAAATCAGTTTTTTTAAGTACCACTTAGTGGTTTCACTATTCATCAAAAATTGAAGTTTTTTAGAAAAATACCAAAACTTCACCCTAAGATATATTTGATATTCTGAATTAAAAAATGATTTCTGTTTTACAAAATTCAAATCATATAAGTCACATTAATTAATTTAATAATTAATTCACGTTGTCATGTCAAATAGTGTGTTTTTATGAAACAATAAGTATCAAAAGATTGAAACTAGTTTAAGTCCAATTTCAAAGTGAAATTGATTCCAATGACCACCATTGGATTAAATGGTAAAAATATATTCTAATTTTACTTTAAAACCAATTAAAAAGTTAATCTAATCATATAAATAAATTATATAAAAAAGAGGTTTTGAATTAAAATACAACATTTTTCATTATTCATTAAAAAATGAACTTTATCGGAAAAATACTAAAAATTCACACAAAGTAAATTTTGATGTCCCAATTATAAAGAATAAGTTTGTTTTGACAAACATAGCTTATAAAATTATCAAAAGATAGATTTAAAAATGGTTTTCCATTAAAAGGCAGTAAAACAGTCTTTTAAAAATATTAGTGTATTCCATGCTTAAGATTGGATTTATTTTCATTTTAAGCCTCTAAAACACTATCTAATTCATTAATAGGAATACATAAAAATATCTATTATTCATTACTTACTTGGGATGTTACACCAATACAATGAGTTCTTTATCATTATCATTCTTTATTCTTCAAAAAATTCAGATATAAAAGTGTTTTCATTTTCCCTTCTTCACAATCTACACTGATTCTCTTCGTATAGATTTTTTTAGAGTTATAGTGATGATCCATCTCTCTTATTATTCTTATTCTCCTTTTATTACCCTAAGTATTTCCTTAAAATAGTTCCCATACTTTTATATGTAAATATCCATGAAAACCATAGTGATATTCTATTTATTTTATTTTATTTATAGTGTATGGCAATTTCCTTATTTTGAATATGAAAATTACATTAAGATAGCACTAGGAAATCCTAATTTTTAAATCACTATAATTCTCACAATATTTCAGATAAATTATTGTCTTTGATCCAAAAAATCTATGAGTTTCATTGTATTTATTGACTAAATTATTAATCATAATGTAATATTAATATCATTCTCATGCGTGTATTCATATAGAATAAATCTTTGGCTTATGGAATGATCATTTTCAAGAACCTGGTTTTCATTTTAAATCATGAACCAACTAACAATATAATCCTCTTTTAATCTTTGAATGTTCTTATATATCATGGAATGATCACTAAAATCACAATCTATAATTGTTCAATCTTCTAATGAATAACTCAATCACATTGTCTTTGAACAAATTATTCAAAAAAATAACAAAGTTAATAACCCCTACATTTCTCACTGATAAGACTTAAATTTTATCCATTTATCACAAAATTCCGTACAAAATCTAGAATTGTTATAAAAATATAAAAGTATTATTAAATCCACCAAGTATTAATATGTCTAGAAAAATATTACTAAAATCTAAGAAAATACTTATGATATATATCTAAGTATTATGAAAACATACAAGCCTTAAAAATCCACCATGTCTTATTAGATCGAAATAATATCTAATAGAAAACAAAATAGTCTTATGAAATTTTCTTTTTCCTCAAAAAAACCTTACAAAATTCAAAATAATGTCTTTTGCATGCATGGAAACTTCAATAACTTTTCAAATTTAAATTCCACTCAAATTAATTCATTCTCAATAAAAATTAAAAACTTGTCTTATTTATATAATTCCATAATTCCTCCAATTGATAAGAAAATACCAATTGAAAATAAATCCAAGAATATAATATTTGGTTCTAATATTATCCCCCTTTGTATTGTTTTTCAATTCCTTCACATTCTCATGCTTTTTTTCAATTTCTGTATATACTCATATTTCTATTATCACTCCCCATTCTTTATCCCATGACATTTATAATCTCCCCCTTCTATCATTATCCCCCTTAAATAATAAAATTAAAAGTATGTATCCTCTGTTTAGTTTTATTTACAACCAATACTTCAACCAGGTTTCTAAGAAAAGATCCACTAACCATATCTCTGGGCCTATGTGACTCAATTGTCAATTTAGAGAATAATAGATAAAAATTAATTCTTACAATGTTTTCTATATTATTCATATCAATCCTATATTCTTCTTCTAATATTCCCCATGGATAGTATCTCCCTGTTTATTTTAAAATTCATTTAATATAATTACTTTCACTAAAAAGAGACAATAACCAAATAAAAAATTAAATACAATATGAGTGAGGGAAATATCAAACCTCCTTGAGTGGAAGGAGTGGATAGATTCCAATGTTTAAATTGTGTCTCTCAAATAATTGTGTAAGAAAGGTAGAAATCATTATATCATCTACTTGTGTAATGATCCTAACATACTCCATATTGATAACTCCTTGATCAAATTTTTCTTAAATAAAACGATACTTTACCTTAATGTATTTGGTTCAAGAGTGCTAAAAATATTATTTTTTAGCTTAATTGAACTTTTATTGTCAAAAAATATTACCATTGGTTATTTCACTTCTTCACTTAGAAATTATGATTATTGTTTCATCCACTGAATCTTTTTGCATAGTTTAGATACTATGATGTATTCTATCTCACCCAAACTAATAGATATGATTTCTTTCCCCATAATCATATATCCTAAACACTTAGTTCCAATATAAAAAATAACCTCCACTTGTTGAATTTATATCCACCACATCACTAGACCAATCAAAATCAAAAAAGGTTGATAGTTTATGTTCTTTCTCTACATTAAAGATAAATCTATAAGTTAGAGTTCCTTGAAATCAATATTAAAAAATAGTTTCATAATCAATGTCTATCTAGGATTCTATCAAGTACAATAGATTCCCATTTACCCTCTTATACAGAGTAAGATCCACAGAATTCCCATTTTTTTGCTTCCCAAGTTTGATTCCAACTTTAATGGGAGTCAAAATATGTTTTTAACTATGAATTTATAACTTCTTAGGAATATATATTGAATATTTATCTTCTAAGATAAAATATTATCTCTCCTTTTGAATCACTTAAAATCTAAGAAAATAAGTGATTTCACCAGTCATTGGCAATAAAAATTCTGAACTCATAATATTATAAAACTCTTACATTGATTTCTATTTGCTTCCCCAAAATATTATATCAATCACAAAGACCAATACCATAATATTTTATTCCATGGATGTATTCACATAGAGTTTTTTATCAACACAGCCTCTTTTAAATTTCATGTTCTTCATATGTGAGTCAATTTGGTCATATCATGCTTGTGAAGCCTGCTTTAAACCATATAAAGCCTTCTTTAATTTATCCACATTGTGTTCATCATTTCTAATCATGAATCCCATTGATTTCTCAATATAGACTTCCTACTTTAGAACACAATTTAGGAATTTTGTTTTTACATCCATTTGAAATTTTTTTTAACCTTATCTGAATCACCACTACGAGAAAAAACTTGATTGAATCATATTGAGCCACTGGTGAAAAAGTTTCTTCAACATCTAAACATTCTATTTGAGTGTACCCTTTACATACCATTTGAGCCTTAGTTCAAACCACAATACCATTTTCATCAAAAAAAAATTAACACCCATTTTTTTCCAATCATATTTTGGTGATCATGTCACTCTAAGAGTTTCCATGTTATATTTTAGTCAATCTAATACAACTCCTTCCATCTAAAGTTAATAATTTTGTATTAATGGAATAAAGGGTTCAAAAAGATTAAGGTTTATAAAGTATTATAACTCAAGAACATATTCTTGATAAATATCAACACACCTAGGTGAGGGATCCCATACTAGAAAATAATATACATGGATTATCCTAAGTTCCCTTTAAGCTAAAAAATTCGCAACTTTGTTTCCTCCATGCCATATGTAGAACAAGTTAAACTTGTTGGATATGATTCTATTGCATATTTTTATGTGGTAAGTTATGGAAAAAGGTATGGTTTTCTTCTCTTTGAGTTATTTTTGGATAATATAAGAGTCAGTTTAAATTGAGGCCACTGTGATACTGAAGGAAATGCTTACCTGCATCTAATTTAGAATGACATAGGTCTCTATAAGAATGTAATCAGTACAACCATTTAATCCTCTCAAGGTGACAACAACCAAACCTTTAGAATCATAAACACACCCTACACCCATCCCAAATTATGATGATATTATAAAAACCATCGACATTAATGTTGAGTCTTCTCTTAGTAGGGTTCCAACAAACCCAACAACCTTGAATAAATAGCCTCTGAGTATAAGGGAAGGATCTCCCACCCACCATGATTATCCTCAAGGATGGGGAATTCTCCCACAGTCTCAAGAGGGAAGATAGGTTCACCCCTAAACATCTATACCATACCTATATGTCCATTCAAAATCTTGGAGTTCCTTTAAAATGATTCTTATTCATGGAATTCCATATGTAGTAGTATCCAGCTGCCAAAGGGATCACCCTCACCTTATGCACTTTATTTTTTTGTCCCATGCCATAGAACCAGGTCTGTAAAAAATAATCACTAGTGAAATCCTGATTTCATAGGCTTATTAGGCCTCCAAAACCATGCTCATGAAATCCTCGCACTCTCCTTCTAAGAACATGAGATCATATATTTCTTCTTTGGAGTTCCAAAAGGATAGTCACTTGGATGCAAGATTAATTAACTTTTGTCTAATCTCTTCATCTATCGAGATAGTGTGATTCCAGATACTCCAAAAAATGACTTTATATTTAGCTATAATTTCTTTTCAATAGATATTTCATCCCCAATAATCTTGTTCAATATTTTTATACTAAGAGAGATGATGATTCTTAGCCAAAAAGTTCCCCATCAAGGGGCCAGTGAAAACTTATTTTCTTAATTAGAAGTTAGCTTGGTATTATTAAAGACCTCACATTGATATTGGTTTAGGATGGTCAAAATGAAGGAAGGTTAGTCAATTTCCTATGAAAATTATATGTTTGGAGTATGGAATCCAAATAATCTATAAGGGGGTCCCTCCGAGTTGTGATTCCAAAAAATGATCTCCCTACATCCAAAAATCCACCACAAGTGATGTTGTAGATCAAGGATGTTCTCACACAATGTCTACCATAAACACAAGATTATACCTTTTAGTGCATCTATATTTATCTTGTATTTACCCATAATTAATTTTACCCAAATGTAGCATCCTTACAAAACCTCCCATGCCAAATTATCTTGTAGAAACTGTATGGTACCCACCACACTTCTTATGTTAATCCCTCCTGTATCTGTTTATCTAGCCAACCTAGCCCACAATTCCCAATGACACCTCCCTTACATGTGTTAATAAGAAATAAAGTACATTATGATCTTTTAAATATTCCTTACAACTATCTTCTACAATTTGAGGATGGACAAAATGTACATGGTAATGGAAGTGAGAACACGGCTGATAAGGGTGATCTTACCCCTAAAAAAGTAGAAGTGATTTTTCCAATTCTTAATTTGGTTAAAAAAAATTTCAAACACCCCCTCAAAGTGATAGAATTTTTATCTAATATGAGATATCATAGCTCCTAGGTAATCCATGGTGAAGTGTCTTCTGTGAATTCCAAGTTCATAATTCTTTTCTCGCATCTGTTCGGGTAAGATTTTGAAATGGACAAACCACTCTTCTCACGGTTCATAATCTTCCCACTTCAATTTTTATACTCCTCCAAAATTATGATGAGCCTGTGAATATATCTGATACTACCATTTTAAAATAATACCATTTTATCTATAAAAAAGGACATGATAATCACTAATAAGATGATTCCTTCACCATAAAGGAAGGACAATACCACTGAGAATACCCCAAGAAAGGGATCTACTAAGGGAATACTTGACCAGAATGAAAATACAAGGTAATAGAGGGTCCCCCTACCTTATCCCTAAAAATAAATTGAATAATACAAATTTATTATCCATAAAAGTGAAATAAATTTAATGGGATATATAGCATATGAAAATCAAATTAATCACCCAGTTAGAGAATCCCACACAAAGTTTTTCCTTGAAAATGAATCCCCACTATAATCTATTATATGATTTTTTTAATGTCAATTTTGATGGAAATTTTGGAACTATGAGTCTTTAAGTTAATTTCCACGATCATTACTTGAGTTATACCTATAGATGCTTGGGTGTACCTTCCTATGATGGATATATATTTCTCCTTGGACACCCATTCATAGAGAAGGGTCAAGAGTCTCCTGTTAATAATTTAAGCAAGGATCTTATAGGGGAAGTTATATATACTGATGGGTATATACTAGTAAAGAGGGGTCTTCCACGTTTAGCATTAAATCATGTTGATTGCACAAGCCACCTAAGGTAATCCATTTACATAGAAATAATATTAACTTAACTCTACCATCTATCTCTTAAAAAGGTCCCAAGAATCCATGTAAAAAGATACAAGGAAACTATTTGGTCAAAAAGATCTATCATGGTTGAGAGAGAGGACTACTTCCCATATTTCCCTCTATTGAAACTAAGGCTATTTTTGCTGGAAATAAAGTATAGTTTGTGTTTTTTCTCAATCCTTATTGGTTTGATCAAGTATTTTTCAAGGAATGTGTTTTTTCATTTGAGGCTGAAAGAAGTATCAAATGTGGCATAGTTTCCAAGTGTTTTTTAAATTTTTGGACCTAAAAAATGAGATTTTGTTTTTTGGAAATGGAAGGATTTATGTATAGGAGTGAATTAGATATGAAATGGTGAAGGAAATAAAAAAAGGAATGGAACCATGTAGCACAGGGCATGAACCATGTACCATGTACTGGGAACAGATCGTGGACGACGAAGGGAACTACGTGGACTGGACAAAAATGGTTCACATAATAGAAAACAATTTGTGGTGAAGGTTTGTGGTTCAGGTCGAGGATTTTAGTTCATGGTAGGAGAATGGTTCACTAGATGGCATGTTTTTTGCAGAAATGAGGCAATGATTTGTGCCATCACATAGGGAGAATGGATGTACGCATACTGCGTAGGGAAAATGGTTCATAGTAGATGTGTGGTATGCGGTAAAGGTGGTTCCATAATAAAGATTTGGAAATTATTTTTTTAGAATACTTTTTGGATCTATTTTCCTATATAAGGAGAAATAATCCCTTCACTATAATGAAGGATTGAGATTAACAATCAAGGAGGATTTCATTGAAGTTTAGAGTGGTATGAGAGAATAAAACCTCACAGATGAGGTTCTAATTACAAATTTGGAGAAAGTTGGTGAAGTGTGAAGTGGTTTTTAGGAATACATGTCTACGTAGGAGAGCCAGTACTCAGAGGAAGAACTCATTCAATCGATATCCTAAAGTACGCGGAGAGTAAGCAAAGACATTCTGCAGAGTGAAGATGGTTTGCAGAAAGAAATAGTAAGCCGAAGGCAGTTTGTAGTGATGAGAAACATGTGTAGGAAACTCGGGCAGTACGCATCTCAGATCGGTTCATGGAGAAATAAAACAGTTCATGGAGAGAGGAAGTTTGTAGAGTAATAAAGAAATATGAAAATCAAGGAAGTACACAGTAGAAAGGAGCAATACATGGAGTAAGAGTAGTAGTATGTGGAGGAACAGTTCATGAACTACCAGTGCACGGAATAGTGAATTACATCTGTCGATAAAATAAGGAGTTCAAAATATCATCTATTTATAGTTGGGGATGTATGATTTAATTCTAACCCATTAAAGAGACCTTGAAGTCGATAAACTGAGTTTAGATTCTTTCCAATGCAGTGAGAAAGAGGGAGTCAATGGAAGTGATCTGAGGGATGCAGTGTGCTATCCCTAAAACCTTGTAAAGCCAGTGCGTATGGCATTGAGTGATTGTGATAAACTTCTTTACTCCACAACTAGTAAAGATTAGTGTACATTGTTATGACTAAAAACCAATTGACATATAGTCCTTGGACATATCCCTTAGTGGTGAACCAAGAAAAATTATTATATCCTCTCTTTGCATGTGATTTTTTGTTTCTCATCAGACAGGTTTAACAAGTTGTTTCAAATGTGGGAAAAACATCCATCAATTTAGGACTCAATTTTGACAACCTGATTCATCCCTCCCCTATCAATGTGTTCCAGGGTCCTTCAAGTGGTATCATAGGGTAAAGTTTGTTAGTGTTAAATCTACCCTTCATTCTATAATAGAGAATACAGTAAATGTCATGGGAGTACCCCTCTTTGATGGAAGAAACTTTTAGATCAGTAAGAATAGGATGATATCTCATCTAAGTTATCTTGGAATGGAAGTCCTATTTTCCACTCCATAATGAATAAAAGTCACTAATCCAACTGGGATGTAAATGACTGATACAGATAGGAAAATTCTTGATGGAAATGTTGAATCATAGAATTCCCTCACTACAACTCTTTCTGATCAGATACATCTAAATGTGATGAGATGTATTTCAGAAAAGTTTATGTGGTAAAAACTATTGAATATTTATAAAGGTGACAGAAAACTGAAGGAGGTAAAACTACAAGTTTTTCAAAATAGGTTTGATGATATGAAGATGCATCCTGACGAAAATATAGATACCTTTTTTAATCGAATTACTGATATTGTTGGATTAATACAAGGACTTGGTGAATAAATCAATGAAATTGATATTATAAACACAATCTTGATAAGACTTCCACCTATTTACAATGAAAATGTGTCATCCCTTGAGAAAATGTATATTTCCAAACATTCTCTGGATGATATTCTAAGTAGCCTGGTGGAAAATGATATGAGAGTTAAACTAGAAGATGCAATGACTCAAGTAAAGAAATGGGATTCAAATCCATGTAAAAACATGAAATTTCAGGAGATAGTATTGATGAAGATAATGAGGGAAAATAAATTATTTCTCTCATTGAAAATATATTCAATAAGAGAAAAGGAAAATTTTAAGTCAAATTACCTCTGGCTTATTTTCATTCTGGTAGAGTTGGGAACATTGCCTATTGATGCCCAAGAAAGTTTGATGATGAAGAAATTAAAGCTAGAGATATACAAAAACATTGAAAAAGGTTTTTCAAAAAGGGAATATTCAATTTTGGTAAGAAAACAAATAGAAAGGTCTTTTTATATGAAAAAGAATATGATGATATTGGATTATTTGAGGAAAAAGAACTAGAATTTAAATCTGGAACCCATGTGTTAATGATGTATATCATTGAAAAATCAGAACCATTGGGTGATAAATCTAGAGATAATCAATTGAACACTAATATAGATCTCAAGGTGAAACTTATGGGTGCTTTTTATAAGACTGTGAATCAATGTAAGAGATTTAAAAAGTGGAAATCAATTGTGGAAGAGTCTTTAGAATATGTTGATATACTAGAAGTTGAAATTGATCATATTGAGGAAGTTGTTAAGGAATATTCAACAAATTCTGAAAGCCCATAATATATAGTTAAACTTAAGCTCAAAATTGAAGAACAAGAAAAGTTCATTAATGAACTCACATAGAAACCAGAGGAGAAGTCCAAAACTCTTAAGGGACTTGAAGAAGAAGTTGTTACTCTTAGGAGTAAACTTGAAAGTGAATCAATCCCAAAATAAACATATAAGAAAATTTAGTTTGGAAAATTCTCATATCCTGAGATCCTAGAGAGATTTAATTGTGGTTATGATGGAGTTGAAAAGGTTCTTAATGATCAGATACCCTCATTCATGGAAAATATAGGAATTGGTTGTGATGCCGAAACATCAAATTATGGTAGTAAAATGATCCAAAACAGAGGCAGGCTGAAAGTTGGACATATCACAAAGACACCAGAAGTTCAAATAAGGAAAGTCTCAAATTAGATTGAAAGGAGGACTAAAAACTATCCTCAAGTTTCCCAAGATGATATATAATAAAATTATCCCTCTAATGAAGTTGACATGAGGAGGAATAGAAGGGATAAGACATTTCTACTTATGAAATTCCAATTATGTGGCTACTTGGTCCATACCATGTCATAATTTGAATAATAAAGAAGCTATTTGAATGATCAAGAGCAAGGAAGTCAACAAATGATAAAGAAATTGTATCCTAAATTTTATAGAATAAATAGTTCTTATGTACATTTTTTTCATTATTCTAACTTTGGGCATAAAGGTGTTGATTACAAGTAGAGGAATGGCAGGAACATTTCATACAGAACCTAGAGACAAGTCAATACTCACCAACCAAAGGGTTTTGTTCTTACAAATATGTTATCTTCTCTAGAAGAAGAATATGAGTATGAAGAACCTACTCACATGGTATATATATTTGAAAGGAAGTATTTATCCTTCACTCAATCTAATATTTCATAGAAGTAAAAAAAAATTGAAAAATCCAACCTTGAAAAAATAGCTCTCAAATCTATAAAGAATAGTAGCACTTGGATTCTTGATAGTGGATTCTCATCCCATATGATGGGAAATGCGGACCTATTAAAAAATATCAAGAAAATTTTTGATGGAATAGTGAGATTCAGTAATGATGGTGCTTTGAAGATCAAAGGTAATGGAAGTTCTGAACTATCTAATGGTGAGATGAAGAAGACCAAAGTTATTTATGTCGACGGGTTGCGTCACAATCTCTTGAGTGTGATCCAACTCTATGAATCAGGACTTATGGTGACATTTAATCAAAAGGGGTGAACTATAAAATAAAGAACATGGAATTATCTCATAAAGGGATGTAAAGTAAATGGAAACTTATATCAGGTTGATTGTACAGAGAAAATTTGTTTCATTATAGTTAAAGAAGAGAACAACTTGTGGCATAGGAGTTTGGGTCACATTAATCAACAAGATATGGAAAAGATATCTAAACTGAATATTGTTGTGGATATCTTAAATATTAAGTGTGAATGGAAGAATACTTGTGATTCTTTCATGTGATGAAAGTTGGTGTACAGTTCATATCATCCAAATAGAAAATGAGCATCAAATATTCTTGATCTTATTCATATAGATGTATGTGGTCCGATAAATGTTTCTGGAACATATGTATAAAGTTACTTTGTCCTTTTCATTGATGATTGTAGTAAAATGTCTTGTGTGATGGTTATACATAAGAAATGACAAGTACTTGATTGCATGAAAACTTATCACCAAATAGTCGATAATGATACTTGATGGAAAATCAAAGTTATGCAGTCTGACAATGGAGGGGAGTACACATCCATTTAATTTTAAAATTACCTAGAGAAACATGGAATGTAACATCAGGTGGATTTTTGTGAGTACCCCACATAAAAATGGATTTGCTGAGCGTTGAAATCGATATGTGAATAGTATGTCCAAAACTATGATGATTGAGAATCATATCTCTTTCCATTACTGGAAAGAGGTTGTTCAATCTACAGATTATATTCAAAATCAAACAGGGATTTATATGGGGGAAACCAAGACACCCTATGAGTTATGTCATGGAAGGAATCCTTTATTTAAGTGTTTTTGTGTTTTCAGAAGTAAATGTTTTATCCAAAACAAAGAAGGAAATCAAGACAAGTATGGGGATTCTCTAGATGAAGGAATATTTCTTGGATATTCAATGATTATAAAATCCTATAAATGTTTCAATAATCATCTTGGAAAAATTGTGGAATGAAGTGATGTAAAGATCATTGAAGATAAAACCACAAATGCCTCAAGAAATTCATCTACTGATGTAATAGAATATTAGGAACAATGTGGACATGAAACATATCCAAATATATAAGTATAAGAAGGTGTAAAAAACACTCAAGAATCACATCATGATGTTGAATCAGAAGAAGAATTGGAATTGGAAACCATTTCTGAAGAAAATTCTCCTGAACCTCATAGGAGAAATCAAAGAGTATAAGTTGATCAATCCAACATTATTGGGGATTGGACAAATCACACATAGATAAGGAGAATGAGGAATAATTCACAATGTGAATTCCTATTAGTTGTTGAACCATCCTCATTTGAAGAAGCTGTAAAGGATGAATCATGGGTTAAATCCATGAATGAAGAGTTGGATCAGATCGATAAGAACCAAAAAAGGGAACTAGTTAAGACACCCGAAAACCACAATTTTATTGGTATGAAAAGGATTTTAAAAAATAATTTTATGAGCTAGGAAATGTGATCATAAATAAGGCACAAATGGTGTGTAAAGGGTATTCACAGATTGAAGGTGTTGATGTTGAAGAAACATTTTCTCCAGTGGCTATACTGGAGTCAATTAGACTATTTCTGGCCATGGAAATTCAAAGAGGATACAAATTGTATCAAATGGATGTCAAAATAGATTTCTTAAATAGTGTTATTGAAGAATAAGTCTACATAGAACAACTGGTAGGTTTTCTACTTGGTAATGATGAAATTACAGTCTATAGATTAAAGAAGGTACTATGTGGATTAAAGCAAGCACCACGAGTATAGTATTCCCGGATAGATTATTATTTAAAGAATCTCAAATTTAAAATAAGATGAGTGGATCACAATATCTATGTGAATAATTCCTAGAAAGATTAGTTCATGGTACTCATGTATATAGATGATATTATATTATGTGGAAGCAGGCAGGGATCGATAAATGGATTTTCAAATCACATGAAATCCGAATTTGAAATTTATATGGTTGGTGAACTCATATACATCTTAGGGATTCAAGTGATTCATATGAATAAAAAACTATTTCATTTCTAAGAAAAAGTATCCAAGATAGATTCTTAATAAATTCAATATGCATGATTCCAAAATAGTGTCGACTCATATTGCAGTTCGGATAAATCTAGTAAAGCATGAAGATTTGATATCTATAGATCCCACAATGTGTAGGAGAATCAATGCATGATTATTATACTTTACTATGACACGGCCATATATTGTCTTTTCAACATTCTTAGTGGCCCACAATTATGATTTATATTCAAGGTACTCACAATTATTGATTATACTTTGCTGGAGGCAGAGATAATGAACTATCAGCATTTTCTGATGGTGATTGGGAAGAATATATTGTTGACAGAAAGTCCAAAAGTGGTGGGGTATTATTTATTTTCAATAAATGTGTGGGATGGTTGAGTAAGAAAGAGTAAAGTACTTCTCTCAGTACTACTAAATCTGAGTACATCTCTACTACCAAGGCTTTCACTTAGTCACTCTGGATAAAACAACAACTAACTGATATTAGTGATATGGTGAAACATCCCATGGTGATTCACTGTGATAACAATAGTGCAATTGATCTTATAAATAATCATGTTCATCATTCTCATATTAAACACATTGAAATCAGATATCAATTAATCAAGTAAAAGGTTGAATAAGGTATGATTAAAATGGATCATGTTGGAACTGATGATCATTTGGATGACATACTGACCAAGCCATTGTCAGCACATGTGTTTGAGAAGCATCAGTTGAACCTCAGTATTCAACCACCTCCCAATGAATGAGGAGGTTATGAGAGCCCCCTCTATCCAGTTTTGTTAAATATTTTAATCTTTTATTGAAGTGATTTAGGTTCATGGGGGAGATATGATCCAGGGAGAGTGTGATTTGATCTCTACTAGTCAAAATTTTATTCATTGGGTTTATTTCCAATGGATGATAATGGATAAATTCAATATTTTATGGTTCAAAAGAAAAGTATGAAATGTTTTTTTGATAGCAAGATGATAGAGAATAGAGGAATTCAAAATTGTTACAATGGGGAAGAATGATGAGTTTCAAAAGGGGAAAAGGTTTGGAGATAATGAGAATGGAGAAAACAATTTGGTGTTTGGTCTCATAAAAAACAAATTCATTCTTCCCCGCTTATTTTCTACACTGACCATTACTTACGTAGACTTAGAGAGATGTATGAGTTGTCTCTTGTATATCAGGATTTGGTTTTATTTGTAGCTTATGCTTTATTGAATTTATATATGGCTTTCCAACAAACCCAAAGGGGGGGATTTTTAGAACCAAGGAAGTTCTTTGCTGGAAATGGAGTATGTTCTATGTTTGTTTTCAATCCTCATTGGGTTGATCAAGGAGTTTTTAAGGAAGGTGGTCTTGCATTTGAAGCTGAAAGCAATATTGAAGGTGGTGCAGTTTCTTAGTGTTTTCCAAATTTTTGGGCCTCAAAATCATAAGTTTGTTTTTGAAAAAGGAAGGATTATTTCCTAGGAGTGAACGAGATGCAGAATGGCAAAGGAAATTGGAAATGGAAGGGAACCACATAGCATCGGACATGAACCGTGTACCATGTAATGATAATGGTTCGCGAATGATGAAGGGTTCTATGTGGACTGGACAAAAATGGTTCATGGAACGTAAAGTGGTACGCGGTGAAGGTTTTTGGTTAACATCGAGGATCGTAGTTCACAGGAGGTGAATAGTTCACCAGATGGTGTTTTGTTTACGAAAATGTGGTGGTGATTTGTGCCACTGCATAGGGATAGTGGTGGTATGTAGACCATGTAGGGAAAATGGTTCTTGACAGATGTGTGTTATGAAGTGAAAGCGGTGCCACAATGAATATTTGGTAAATCTCGGTTTAGCAGATTTTTCAGATCTATTTTCCTACATAAGGAGAACTAATCCCTTCATTAGAATACATGAATGAGATTAAAAACCCAAGAGGATTTTTCTGAAATCTAGAGTGTTTTGTAGTAATACAACCCCATGGAATAGGTTATGATTAAAAATTCTTGGAAATCTATTGAAGTGTGAAGTGTTCTGTAGGAAGACATGTCCGCATAGGAGATCCAGTACGTGGAGGAAGAACTTGGTCTCTAGATCTCATGCAGTATGTAGATAGTCAGTGGAGACAGTTTTCAAAGTGAAAACAGTTCAAAGAAACAAATGCTACATGGAAGGCGGTTCACAGAGCTAAGCAGTACATGGAGGAAGCTCTTACAGTACACAGAGTAGAGAAGTTCACGGAGGAAGCAAGCAGTACGTGGAGCAGGGAAGTTTGTATTGGAATAAATCAATACACAGAGTTGGCTAGTATGCGGTGGAGCTAAGAAATATTTGTAGGAAAAGTAGTAGTATGTGTAGTAATAGTTCTTGAACTATTAGTGCGTGGAAAGTGAATTACATCTATGTGTAAAATCGAGACTTCAACAGATCATATATTTACAGTTGAGGATGCATGATTTGATGTCAATCCATTTAAGTGACCTTGAAGTTGATAAACAGAGTTCAGATTACTCCCAACAAAGTGAGTAAGGGGGATTCAATGGAAGTGATCTAAGGGACATAGTGTGATATCCCTAAAACCTTGTAAAGGTAGTGTGCCTGGCACATAGTGATTGTGCTAAACTTTTGTACTCCAAAATCTAGTGGTGATTAGTATAATTTGGTATGACTGAAAACATATTGGTGTATTATCCTTCGATGTAGCCATTAGTGGTGAACCAAGTAATTTTTTTGTGTCCTCGCTTTTCATGTGATTTTTTATTTTCTTCACTTTCTCAACATATAGGTTTAACAGGTTCCTACCAACGTGGGAATAAGATCCATCGGTTTAAAAGAAAAGGTTGACACCCTGATTCACTCATCCCCTCTTTCGGTGTTCTGGGGTCCTTCAAGTGGTATCAGAAGGTAAAGTTTCTAGTGTTAAATCCACCATTCATTTCTACGATGGAGAATACAATAAATGTCAGGGGAGTACACCTATTTTATGGAATAAACATTCAAATCTATAATAATAGGATGATATCTCATCTAATTAATCTTATAATGGAAGTCTTGTTTGCCACTACACAATGAATACAAGTCACTAATCCAACAGGGATTTCTATAACTGATATAGATAGAAAAATCATTGATGTAGATGCCAAAGAATAGAATTCCTTCACTGCAGCTCTTTCTGATCAGATATATCTAAAATGTGATGAGTTTTATGTCGGAAAATATTATGTGGGAAAAAATAGAGAATATTTATGAAGGTGACATCAAATTGAAAGATGGGAAACTACAAGTTTTTTACAATAGGTTTGATTATCTGAATATTCATATTAATGAAAATGGTGATACCTTTTTCAATTGAATTGTTGAGGTTGTTGGAGAAATAAGAGGACTTGGTGAAGAAACCAAAGACATTGATATTGTAAATAAAATCTTGAGAATAATTCCAACTCTTTACAATGAAAAGGTTTCATCCCATGATGAAAGGGATTATTCGAAAATTTATCCAGATGATCTATTGAGCATCTTAGTAGCATATGTGATGAGATTCAAACCAAAAGATGTAATGACTTGAGTAAGTATGGAAATGGCATTAAAATTCATAGACAAAATTGAAATTTCAAGAGATGGTATTGAATAAGATAATTAGGAAAAGGAAATTATTTCTCTCATTGCCCAGAAATTTCAGAATGGAAAAGGGAAATTTTAAGACAAGTTAACTCTGACTTGTTTTCATTGTGGAAGAGTTGGGATCATTGCCTATCGATGCACAAGAGAGTTTGATGATGAATAAAGTGAAGTTAGAGACATGAAGAAGCCTTAAAAAGTTTTTTTTTAAAGGGAAACGTCAAGTCTGGTAAGAAACCACACAAAAATGTTTTTATTTTTAAAGAAGAAGATAATGATAGTGAATTATTTGAGGAAGATGAATCGGAATTTAAATCTAGAACCCATGTTTCAACGATGGATACCTTTGAAAAATTAAAACCATTAGGAGATAAATATAGAGATAATTAATTGATCAATGATATCGATCTCAAGTTACAAATTAAGGATTCATTTGGTAAGTTTTAGAATCAATGAAATAGACACAAAACATGGAAAGAAATTGTGGAAGATTCATTAGAATATGTTGATATACTAGAAGATGAAATTTCTCATCTTGAGGAAGTTGTTACAAAACATTCAACAACTTATAAAAGATAACAAAATATAGTATAACGTAAGCTCAGAATTGAAGAATAGGAAAAGTTCATTAATGACCTCACATCAAGAATGTAGAGGAAGTCCAAAACCATTGAGAGAACTGAAGAAGAATGTGTTACTCTTAGAAATAAACTTGAAAGTGAATCAAGCCCAAAAAAACAAAGACGAAAATTCAGTTTGGAAAATTCTCAGATGTTGAGCTGATAGAGGAAGTTAAGAATGGTTATGATGGAGTTAAAAAGGTTATGAATGATCAGAGACCCTAATGAATGTGAAACATAGGAATTGGTTGTTATTCTGAAACATTGAATGGTAGTAGTAAAATGGGAAAAAATAAAGTAAAATTGAAAGTCGTACATATCACTAAGACACCTAAATTCCAAACAAAGAAAAGTCTCAAATCAGACTGAAAGGAGGATTTAAAATTGTCCTTGAGTTTCATGAGATGATAGACAATCAAATTGTCCATGTAATTAAGTTTACATGAGGAGGAATATAAGTGATAAGATATTTACACTTATGGAATGGAAATTTTATTGCTACCCAGTCCATACCATATCATACTATGAAGAAGCAAGGAGCTAATTAAATGGGGAAGATCTAGGAAGTAAACAAAGGATAAAAATTTGTATCCTATTTATTATAGAAGAAATAGTATTTATGGGTATTTTTTCATTGTTCTAACTTTTTCCATAAAGATATTGATTATAAGAAGAGGAATGGAAGGAACATTTCATACAGAACCAAGAGACAAGTCAATACTCACCAACCATATGGTGTTGCACTTACAAATATGTTTTATATACTATAAGAAGAATATGATTATAAAGAACCTAATCACATGGTAGAGATATTTGAAAGGGAATATTTATCATTTACTGAATCTAATATTTCATGGAAGGAAAAGAAGAAAAATGAAAAATCTAACCTTGTAGAAGTAGCTCTCAAAGCTACCAATAAAAACTGAACTTGGATTCTTGATAGTGGATGCTCATCCCATATGATGGTAAATACATACCTATTAACAAATATCAAGAAAAAGTTTGATGGAATAGTGATATTTGGTAATGATGGTTCTTTGAAGATCAAAGGAATCGAAAGTACTAAACTTTCCAATTTTGAGCTAAAGAAGGCTAGTGTTCTTTATTTGTATGGGTTGTGTTAAAATCTCCTAAGTGTGATCTAACTTTGTGACTCGTGACTTATGGTGACACTCAATAAAAATGGGTTCACTATAAAATGAAGAACATGAAATTCTATCTTTAAGGGATGCAGAACAAATGGAAACTTATATCAGGTTGATAGTAAAGAGAACATTTGTTTCGTGATAGTTAAAGAAAAGAACAACTTTTGGTACTAGAGGTTGGGTCACATCAATCAAGAATATATTGAAAAGATATATAAACTAAATATTTTCATGGATATCCCAAATTTTAAGCCTCAATAAGAGAATACTTGTGATGTTTTCATGCGAGTAAAGTTCGTGTGAAGTTCATGTCATCCAAAGAAGGAAAGAGCATCAAATCTTCTTGATCTCATTCATATAGATGTATGTGGTCTGATAAATGTTGTTGGAACATATGGAGAAAGGTACTTTTTCCTTTTCATTGATGATTATAGTATAATGTCTTGTGTTATGGTTATATATAGGAAATGAAAAGATCTTGATTTCATAAAAACTTATCACAAAATAGATGAGAATGATACTGGACAGACAATCAAAGTTCAGTGGTCTGACAATAGAGGGGAATGTACATCCATTGAATTTAAAAATTACCTAGAGAAATATGGAATACAACATCAGGTATCTATTGTGATAACGCCATAGAAAAATGGAGTTGTTGAATGCTGGAATCGATAGACGAATAGTATGGCCAGAACTATACTGATTGAGATTTGTATCTCTTCCCATTACTAGAAAGAGGCTATTCAAGATGCATTTTATATTCAAAACCAATTAGGGATTTATATGAGGGAAACCAAGACTCCCTATGAGTTATGGCATGGAATTAATCCCTCTTTGAATTATTTTTGTGTTTTCATAAGTAAATTCTTTATTCGAAACAAAGAATGAAATCAATTCATATATGGTGATGCTATAGATGAAGGGATATTCCTTGGATATTCAATAAATAGAAAATCCTACAAATATTTCAATTAAAATCTTATAAAAATTATGGAAAGAAGTGATGTGAAGATGATTGAAGATAAAACCACAAATTCCTCAAGAAATTCATCTTATAATGTAATAAAAGATGAGGAAGAATGTGGATAAGGAACGGATCCAAATACAGAAGTGGAGTAAGGTGTGAAAACACTCAAGAATCATATCATGATATTGAATCAAAAAAAAGAATCTAAATAGCAAACCATGGCTGAAGAAATTTCTCCTGAGCCTCATAGGATATATCAAAGAATAGAAATTGATCAATCCAACATTATTGGGTATTGGACAGCTACCACATAGACAAGGAGAATGAGGAATAATGCACAATCTGCATTCCTATCAATTGTAGAACCATCCTCATTTGAAGAAGCTAAAAATGATGAATCATGGGTTAAATCCATGAATGAAGAGTTGGATCATATCAATAAGAACCAAACATGGGACCTAGTTAAGAGACCCAAAAACCACAATGTGATTGGAACAAAGTGGATTTTCAAAAATAAATTTGACAATCAAGGAAATGTGATCATAAATAAGGCACAATTGGTGTGTAAAAGATATTCATTGATTGAATGTGTTAATGTTGAAGAAACATTTTCTCGGGTGGCTAGATTGGAGTCAATTAGATTGTTTTTTTTTCCATGGAAATTCAAAGACAATACAAAGTGAATCAAATGTATGTCAAAATAGATTTCTTAAATGGTGTTCTTGAAAAGGAAGTCTACATAGAAAAACTAGTATTTTTTCTACTTGGTAATGATGAAATGAAGGTATGTAGATTAAATAAGGCACTCTATAGATTGAAGCAGGAACCATGAGCATGGTATTCCAAATTTCATTCATATATAAAGAATATCTAATTTAAAATAGGAGGAGTGGATCACAATCTCTATTTGAATAATTCTCAAAAAGATAAATTCTTGGTATTGGTTTACATAGATGATATTATATTTGGTAGAAGCATGCAGGGATCAGTGAATGAATTTTCCAATAAAATGAAATAAGAATTGTAAATGTCTATAATTGGTGAACTCACATATTTCTTAGGGTTTCAAGTGATTCAAAGAAAAAACAACACTTTCATTTATCAGGAAAATTATGCAAGAGATTTTCTGACGAAATTCAATATACATGATTCCAAACCAATGTCAACTTTGATTGTGGTTGGGAAAAAATTGGGAAATCATGAAGATGGGACATCTGTAGATCCAATAATGTACAAGGGAATCATTGGAATATTATTTTACTTGACTGGGACATGACCATATATTTTCTTTTCAACATGATTAGTGGCCCGCTTTCAATGTAATATGAAGGTAGAACATATGGAAGCAGTAAAAATAATCAAGAGGTACATTCAAGGAACTCACAATTATGGATTATACATTGTTGTAGAAAGAGATAATGAACTGTCAACATTTTCTAGTGTTGATCAGGAAGGATATGATGTTGATAGAAATTCCTCATGTAGTGGAGAATTATTTGTTGGAAAACAATGTGTGGGATGATTAACTAAGAAACATGAAAGTACTTCTCTCAATGCTTTTGAAGATAAGTATCTCTGCTACAAAGGCTTTCACTCATTTACTCTAGATGAAACAACAGATAACTGATATTTGTGATAAGGTGAAACAACCAATAGTGATAAACTATGATAACAAGAGTGAAATTTCTCTTATGAATAATCTTGTTACTAATTATCGTATTAAACACATTGATAATAGATATCACTTCATCAAGTAAAATGTGGAATAAGGCATGATTAAAATGGATGATGTTGGAACTGATGATCAAGTGGATGACATACTAACCAAGTTGTTTTCAGCACATGTGTTTAAGAACCATCGATTGAACCATGGTGTTCAACCACCTCCCAATGCATTAAGAGTTCATGAGAGTCCCCTCTCTCCAATTTTATTAACTATTTTAATCTATTTGTTGAATTGATGCAGGTTTATGGGGGAGATATGATCTAGGGGGATTGTTCTTCAAGCTCTACTAGTGAAAATTTGATTCTTTGGGTTTATTTCCAATGAGGTAGAATGAATCAATACAATTTTTTATGGTTCAAAAGACGAGTATGATATTTTTTTCTAATATTAGGACGATGGAGAATAGAGGAGTTCAAAAATGTTAAAATTGGGGATAATGATGAGTTTCAAATGAGGAAAAATTTTGGATTCAATGAGAATGGAGAAAGAAATTCAGTACTTGGTTTCATGAAAACCCCATTCATGCTTCCCCTTTTTTTCTAAACCAATCATTAATAACATAAACTTAGGGAGATGTATGAGTTGTCTCTTGTATATAGATATTTGGTTTTGTTTGTGGTTGTTGATTCATTGAATTAGTCTAAGGATTTTCAACAAACCCAAAGGGGGGGATTATTGGAACCAAGGATTTTCTTTGCTGGAAATCGAGTATGGTTTGTGTTTATTAAAAATCCTTATTGGGTTGATCAAGGAGTTTTCAAGGAGGGTGTTATTTCATTTGAGGCTGAAAGCAGTATTGAAGGTGGTTAAATTTCCCAGTGTTTGCCAAATTTTTGGGACTCAAAATCGAGATTTTGTTTTTGGAAAATAAAGGATTTCCACATAGAAGTGAATGATGTGTGGAATAGAGAAGGAAATCAGCAAAGGAAGGTAATCGCATAGCATGGGACATGAACCATGTACCATGTGTGGGGAACAGTTCATAGATGTAGAAGGGAACTGGGTGGACCAGATGAAAATGGTTCATGGAACATAAAATGGTTCGCAGAACAGAAAATGGTTTGTAGTGAAGTTTTATTGTTCACGTCGAGACTTATAGTTCATAGAAGGTGAATAGTTCATTGGACGGTGTGTCGTTTTCATAAACAAGGCAGTGATTTGTAACACAACATAGGGATAATGGTGGTATGTGGACCACATAGGGAAAATGGTTTGTGGGAGATGTGGGGTATGTGGTGAAGGTGGTGCCATAATGAATATTTGGTAAATCTTGATTTAGCAGATTTTTTGAATCTATTTTTCTATATAAGGATCACTAATCCTTTCATTAGAATATGGGGGTGAGATTAAAAATTAGGGAGTATTTAATTGAAGTATAGAGTGGTTTGGGGAATACAACCTCATGGATGAGATTATGAATAGAAATTCAGAGAAAGTTGGTGAATTTTGAAGTAGTTTACAAGAAGACATGTCCATGTAGGAGAGATAATATGCAGATGAAGAACATAGTCCATAAATATCCTGCAGTACATGGAGAGTAAGTGAAAATATTTCACAGAGCGAAGACGTTTCACAAAAAGAAATGGTACGTGGAAGGTGGTTCGTGGAGCTAAGCAGTATGCAGAGAAAGATATTTTATTACATAGATCAAGGGAGTTTGTAGAGGAAGAAAGAAGTATGCGGATCATGGTAGTTCATGGAGTAAACAAGTAGTATGCGGAGCAGGGTAGTACATGGAGGAGCTGAGAAATACACGGAGGAAGAGTAGTAGTATGTGGAGGTACATTTATAGAACTACCAATGCATAGAAAAGTGAATTACATATGTGGGTAAAATAGGTACTTCAATAGAGAATCTAATTATAGTTTAGTATGAAAGGATTAATTCCAACCCATTAAAGTGACTTTCTAGTCTATAAAATGAGTTCAGATTCTTCCCAATGCAGTGAGTAAGGGGGATTCAACAGAAGTGTTCTAAGAGACACAGTGTGTTATCCCTAAAACCATATAAAGGAAGTGCACCTAGCATAGAGTGACTGTTTTAAACTTTTATATTCCACAACTAGTGAATATTAGTGGAATTTGGTATAATTGAAAACCTATTGGCGTATACTCCTTGGACTTAGCCCTTAGTTGCGAACCAAGTAAAATTGGTGTGTACTTATATTGCATGTGATTGTTTGTTTTCTAAAATTTCTCATCAAACAGGTTTAACAGGTCCCTACCAACATGGGAACAAGATCCATCAGTTTAAGAGAAACAATTGACACATTGATTCATCCCTCCCCTCTCAGGGTGTTTTGGGGTCCTTCATGCTCTCCTCTAGGATACTTTTGATTAAATATTTGATTGGGTTAGACACCATGAAATAAATATAATCAAATAGGTCAACATGGACCCTTAGGTACCCTTCCGATATACAATGGTTAGTATCTGTGAGAAGTGATTTTAAGTGAGACTTGTCCATACCTCCCACCACCATAAGGTTATTCGTATAAGATCCATCCTCTATGAGTATGTTTGTGACATTTCTCCATTTCTTCCATTTTATTAATTCCTAAAAAATTGTTGTGTTTTCCCCCTCCTTCATCCACATTGATTTGGATTTTTCTTGGGCGGCTCTCTCTTATTCTAGAGACATCTTTGTGAAGTGGTTATTTTACAGAGAATTTCTCTAAAGGGAATATCATACAAACTATCCTTGAGTCTATATTTAAATTTCTCAATATTATTTTTTATGGATTAAATCTCAAGGAAGCAGAAAGGTTAGTTATTAGTAATTCCTAAAGGACCCCTTTCAAGCATCTAAGATTATTTTGGAAGCCAACCCATGAGCACTCCTGCATGAACTTACTCTAAGATATGTGCTCCAAGAGATGATAATCAGGTTTAGAATCACACTATATAGAGAACAAAAGAATCCACTACCAAAACTTATATATTCTATCCTAATGAGGATAGGTGATTGATCAGAGAGATCCTAGATAAGGTTGGTGAATCTTGCATTTGGGAAAATAGAAATGGCTTGGAGATTATAAAAGTAGCATTTGAGCTAACACCATCAGTGGTATCTTCCCTTTTGATTATTTCACGAGTTAAAATTTTCTCCAAAGAATCCCATATAAAAAAATCCATTTTCAAGGTGTAAAAGAGGAAAAGTATTTTTTTTCCTTCTTGGGATATATACATCCACCCTTCTTCTGTGTAATTTCCAAAATGGATTTAAAATATCCTCTAACAAGCTAAGACAAGTCCCTCTAATTTAATGATTTTATATCATACCATAGTTTTTATCTATCCCATGCATCACACTTAGAATATAAAAATGTAATAAAGAAATTGAAGCTACCCGAACGGACCTTAGTAGTGATATATTGGTTGGAGACATTGGTCATTTCTACTGCAATAGAATTCTTCCATAAAATAAAAATACATTGGTTAGATTTCTTACTATTAATTTATTCACAAAAAACAATATTATAAGTAAAGCATGTGATATTGTAAGGGTGTTTCTTAAGTTATACCAGTACCACAAGAGAGGCCCTATTACAAATAATTCCATTAGATAGGAAGTTGGTCTTCAATCGATCTCCCAGGCCATAGGAATTCTAGATGATGATAGAAATCATTGAAATGGGAAAAACTTGTCTTTGAATCCCAATTTCAAATATCTCCTTACATGGGAAGAAGGATGATCTAAATCATGTTTTTATTGAGATCTAGTGAAAACACCACTGGGAGGAAAAATAGGAGTAGTAGCATTCTAGTCTGGGTCTTCCTAGACATCTGATAATACACTATGGTCATTTGAGGTGGTAATTGGAAAAAAACCGGAAGGTCCTAGATCTCTAGAAAATGAAACAAGGGAAGGATTCTAGGGGAGGAATACCACCTTTCCATAGAGGAGAAATTTTCCATGGTTCTTTGAGGGGGAAAAATTCGAAACATCTTTAAGGCCCAGGGTTAGGCCTAGTCTATAGGGAACCAAAGCCAGGAAAGTACCCCTCCAGACAACAGAGAGAGACTGGAGAGATTGGATTAGACTAGGATGAAGAGATACAGGTTTTGAACGGGGAGATTAAGGAGAGGGATCAATGCCATATCCTCCTAAAAACTTCAAATCTGGATGGGAAAATCTATTGGAAATCACCTCTAACATTAAAAGATAAGTCCCTTCAATTAAAGGATTCAAGTTCAGACCACCATTTTTCTCTATCCCATTCATCACACTTATTATATAAAAAGGTAATAAAGAAAATTAAGATACCATAACGGACCTTGGTAGTGATATATTTGTTAGATACATTGATCTTATCCACTAAAATTTTATTCTTCCATAAAATTAAAATATTTTTGTTAGATTCATTGCTATGAATTAATCCATGAAAACTAATATTATAATTAAATTATATGATCTTGGAAGGGTGTTGATTAAGTTCCATCATTTACACAAGATAGGTCTTATGATGTAGAATTCCATTGGATAGGAATTTGGTATGCACTCGATCTCCTAGGCCACAAGTGTTCTACATGATGAGAGAAATCATTAAAAGAGTAGACTCTTGTATTTTTTCCCAAATGTAAAATAGATACTTACCTAGAAATGAGTTTTATCCTAATAATTTTGTATTGATATCTGGTCAAAAAACAACTTGGAGGAAAAATAAGAACAGTATAATTTTAGTCTGGGTCTTCTTGGACATCTGATAATACACTATAGTCATTTGAGGTGAGAATGGGAAAAAAATGGAAGAATCTAGATATATGGGAAAGGGGACAAGGGAGGGAGTCTTAGGGAGTACAAACACCTTTCCATGATGGATAAAGATTCCATGGTACTTTGAGGGGACCAAATTCCAAATGTATGTGAGTCTAAGGGATAGACCTAGTATGTAGGGAACCAAAGCCAAGAAAGGTCCCCTCTAGAAAATAGAGAGAGACCAGAGATACGTGACCAACCTAGTAAGAAGGGGGTGGATTTTTAGGAGGATAAAAAGGATGGAGAGAAACCCAGTCTCCACCTACAAACTTTGGATAAGTCTTCCAAAATCTAAGTTGGCATTCTCTCATCCATTTCAAAGATAAAAGAATGTCAGAATCATCCACATAATGAGGAACTGAGATCCTATAGTGCTTCTTTTTATAGGAATTCATGGAGTGAACTTGAAGGTGACAATCCAAACAAAACAAAGTAGGAGCTAAAAATAGGTGTTTCTACAATGAGATAGATTCCCTAGCCCAGAGAAGAATATACGAAAGTTGGGGTTTGGAGATATCCAATTCAACACATATATGATCCAAAAAGGTGTTCTAAAGTTGAAGTGTGTGATTATCCATGTAAATAAATGAACCTAGAGAATTACAAATTCCTAAAAGAATCAAGATAATATGGAACAGAATAGGTGGTCTAGGGAGGCTGATACAAACCATTGTCTGAGGGGAGTTTCTCACTAGGTGAACCTCTATCGACCAACAAAATAGATTGAAGTGCCACCAACCCACTGATCTGGAGTTTCAGAACTAGGAAATCATTAAATATTCTCTGGAGGCAAGAAACAAAAAAACTATTTCCGATTCATCACTAAAATACTAGGTGGTGTCACTAAACCCCAGGATGTGATAAATTTATGGAAGAAAGGAATAATCGGTTTGTCTGCACTAAACCTCACTATCAATATCAACCTATAGAAGGCCACCACCACCTTGAAGAAAGAGACTATAAAATCTTTCACTGGTGAACCCTCCACTATTCCTAAACAAATAGCCTCTATCAAGAATTTGGGAATATGAGGAAGATAATATGGTTGGGAGGACGGGAGATGGAGAAGAACGGCTTTAATGGATAGGTCGTATGAAATTTACCTGCCAAGAAGCTAAGGGGAAGGCCCCACCAAAGGGATCAAGACACTAGTTGTTGGGAAAGAATAAATGGGAGGCATCATCCTAGATTATAATATGGGAGGTGGTTCCACCTGGACTTATGTGGCCAAATGTAAGGTGAAGGTCTAAAACATTTGAAATATTGCTTGTGTGTGAAGTGTTTTCCTTGAATTGTTTTAAAATATCATTTTTTTCAAAAATACCTTGTCCAACTCCTCATTCATAGATCTTACCCACAAATCATCATTCACATCCTCTTGAAATTATGTAAACTCTATAGATTAAATTAAAGTAGTGTGTTCTACCATCCTCATCATTCATCAAAGATTTGGTGAATCCTTGTCACTAATTATATTGTTTGGATAAAATTTTATCCTTTTATTTATTTGTAAATGTGTAGGTTTACATTCTTTAAGAGTTGTTTCCTCCTACAAATTATCCTTCAAATATTCATATTTTTATTGAATTTATACATTCTTAAAAAAATTACTATTTTCATATTCTTCTTAAATGATTTTTTCTAGGTTAAAACTCCCATAATTTTTCCATTCTATCTCCTTTATAACTTTGACATTATTACTTTATAAAATTTTATGAGACATTTTTGAAACATTTATGAGATTTTATCTTTATAAAATATCCCAAGAACACTATTTCATCTTAAAAATAACCATATTTTCCTTGATTTCATTATTTATTGCAAATGTAACATCTATTTCCAAAAACCCGGAATTGATTCAGTTGTGTCTTCTTTCTAAGACAAATCTCCTAGGGTTTTATTCTTATCAAAGTCTTAGAAAATCCATATTTTTATTGTACACTATTACTTGAAATTCTTCCTTAAAATAATGGAGAGAGAGACCAATTTCAATAAGCATCATTTTATCCATGTTTTTTACCAGTAAATTTCACTATTCAATGACCCCATTCTATTATAGAGTATGTACTTAGGATACCTCATGTTTAATTTCGTTTTTTTCAAGTATTTATCCATTAAAATGGATGTGTAATCTATTCCACTATATGATTTTAGTTTTATAATAGTGTGGTCAACTTTATTTTCCACTCTCTTTAAGTATATCTTAATTCACTCAATAACCTACCTCTTTCTCTTTATAGACATGAAAAAAGTTATTTTACCACAGTCATCGATAGAAATAATTAATTACCATTCTAAACATGTGATAAAAATATTCATTAGGTCATAAATATAAGTGTGAACCAAATCTTGAAAATTAGATTCCCTCTTCCTATTCTAAATATAAGGGTTATCCATCATCTTACCTTGCATGCATGCATCATACATCCTATATCATTCATTATTAAAGATTAGGATTTCCACTACTTCTCCCATTTTGGATAGATTTTTCATACTTTATAGGTGAATACATCCCATTCTCAATTCCACAAACTATTCTCTTCTTCCACTATAAGAAAACACATGTTCTTATTATTTTTAACCTGGTAAAGGTTACTATTAATTTTCTAGCCTTTCATGATAGTATTATCATCCTTATTTTTTATTAAGAACATTTTGAGATTAATATATCATCAATCACAGAATCAAAAAGTTAACTCAAACATAATAGGTTGTACCCAAATTCATCCACAAGGAGAACTTTTTTAATATTGAGGTCATTTTATAATAGTCATATATTACTACATTTTTTTATCTTCAGAGCCCAATAATTATCAAAATGGATATTTCCATAAACTCTCTCTTTCACATTCTTCAGGTAGTTCAAATATCCCATCATGTGGGATGAACACCCATTTTTCAAGATCCATGTATTATTATTATTTTTTACTTAGATTAAAACTTCATCTAGACTTTATTTTTTATCTCATATTATTTTATTTTCATTATAGACCCACCTAATTTGAGATATGAAATGGAATATACTTTATTTATCTAAAATATATAGTGTAATCAGGTTTTTATTCTTCCACCAATAGAGAAAATATATTACCCATCAAAATATTATTTTTCTTGTTTTTAACCATCTTCTTGTGAATCAATGGTGGTAACTTCTATTCCACCTTTTCTTTTAGTCAATTACTTTATGATCAAATATATAACATTGATATAAATATCCATAAAAATATTTTCTTCCTTATGTTAAAGAAAATTAATTAATTTTCCTTTGTCATCTTCTAAGTGATTCTCCCTCCATGTAACTGTTAACACCACAGAATATGTTTCATTCACTTTTTCATAGAATTCATGGTTTTATTTCACATTTTCAGTAAGAATACTTAACAATGATGGATAACCAGAAAGACCCCCCCCCCCCCCACTCCAGGAGTAGGCCAAGGATTTCCAAGATCGATGATAAAATGGTGGTTATGCTTCAAAATTAAATTTCTAAGTTTATTTCAAGAAGACTTAGTGTATTCACAATCTTTATAAGTGTATATATCTTCAATAGATTTGATTTTACCTTTTGAGGATCCCAAACAGACTTATGGATCAAAAGTTATGGCACTCGGAAGACAGACAAATTTTATAAAGGGATTCCAAGGACCTGCATTGAGGACCTACGCCGAGGACCTACGTCGGGGACCTATATGGTAGTGTACTTTTTTGAACCCCTACACGTAAGACCTATGCTTTGTATCTAAACCGAAGACCTATTTGGAATAAACATCCTTTGACCAGGTCCCCTCCTTGCCTATAAATAGGGCCATTGGGCTCCCCATTTCAAAAACTGAAAAAGTCGGAAGAACTCATGAAGCTCTCACTACACAACTCCTTTACCCAGGTCCCCCAAATTTTCTCAAGTATCTTTATAAAACATGATATAAGATATAATTTAAAGGGGTAAACAAGATATAAGTTCCTTGAGGGTCTAAAATATAAGATACTTGTTTGAGGACCCTCCTTCCATGAGAAGAAGTCACCTACACAAGATCCTTTCCTTAAGCAAATACCTACACGAGATTCTTCCAAGGAAATCAAGGGACACCCAGGGTGATTAAGTTAAAACCTCACCCAATTTTTGTTTTCATAATAGTCCATTTACCAAGGCATAACAGGCTTTCATAGTCTTATCCATCTTATGTTAAGAATTTTTCAATTCCTCCTATGACCTATGCAGTATACCTATGAGGCATACCTGCATGGAATACCTGCGAGGACCACCTACGTTAGCTATCCTTTAAGACATATTTTAAGTAATTCATGGTAGTTATTATCCTTATTTGGATCCCTTTTCTAAAATGGAACAAGTTGAAACCTCCACCAAAACCTTGTGATTTATCAGACATTTTGGATAGGCACATTAGTGTGTCTCCCATTTGGATTTGGATATCTATGGTCAGGGGTTTCCCATAAGAATATTATTAGGGGGTAAGGATTATTGAACTGTATATGGATCTAGATATCCATGGTCACATATATCTTTACCCTAGGGATAGTTTTGTGGAGTTCTTGATTTCATATTTTGGAGATAGGACTCTATCTGTCCCCTCTCATCTCTAAGATCTGGAGCCGCGGGTTCCTATAAGGGAGGATAAGGATCACACTTTCTTTTCTCTTCCATATGGGATTATATCCTTCCTTTCTAAGTGTCCAATTTTAAGGAATCCCTCTAGGAATAATTACCTATACTTTTAGGCCAGACCTAATGACCATCACCTTTATTTCACATTGAAAGGTTCATTGCTCAGTGCCCTTGTCCACTGTCGCCCCGGCTACTTCCATCGTAGGCCTTTCCTCTTCCCCTGTAGAGGAGGAAAAGTTGGTGGTTTGTTTCATACTTTCACATCCTCTTTTTTCTCACACCGAGAATTACTCACATGGCCTTATATATTTGTGATGATCACAACATCCACACAATCCACCTGACTAAATAAACTATGAGAACTATGATTCCCACTATAATTGGGATACGTAGGAAACCTTCACCTAGGTCATGAGCTAAATGGAAATTCTCCTTAGAAGTCCAACCCTAATTCCCTTAGTCTTGGAATCCTCCTTTGGAATATGCCCAAAATTAACCCCCCCCCCTAAATCTCCATGAGTTAAGACATCACTCGTGGACCTGTTACAAGGGATTCCTCATTAGGAGTAATCCCCAACCCATTTCTCTCAAAGGGTTATAATACCCTATGAGACTTACCAAACTAAATAGGAAAATGTATGAAATAGGACAACAGTCTTATTAAATAGGCAATTTAAGTGAGTGCCAGATAATGCACCTAGCCAATGTTTAGACCAGAATTCGTAAGATCAGAAGAGCAGGTGTGATAATATCATCCATAGAAGTTCAGGAGCCACCACAGCCCGTAGGGATGGCATATTTTTTAGACCAACACTTAGAGTTAACAAATATAGAATGAAGGGTAGAGAATGAAGAATAGAAATAGCCCCAGTCTATAAGTCTGGGGGATTTTTCACATTCAAAATCCCCTCCTCAGTAAAAGTCAGTTTTCTCCCATTTAGGAAAAAATCCCAAAAGTGAATACACAATTAAACTATCCAAGGATTTACCTTAATATTAATATGTACCAAATATTTATTTGGGAACCAATATATAAGAGAAAAAAGTCTCATGGAGGGTGTATAAGAAGGTGATATCACAAAGATACTGACAGAATTCTATCAATGCATTATGTGTCGGTGAATGTCATTAATTACATCATGGAAGATCCTCTATAAAATTAGTCTAGTTCAGGGAAATCAGAAGAGGAAGTTCCTATTATTGATAATGTCCACACCGAAGAAAATAAATGAGTTGTGCATACCATAAATTAGAGGCTTTCCCGAAATCAAGGCATCCCTTCAAATAATCCACTTTCACCTTTTCACAAGGCAACTAACAGGGAGAAATGTAAAGGTAAAAACATGCATCAACTTCCCCCTAGATAAGGTCAATACCTTTCTCTTGAAGAAAGATTTTCTTAACAATAGGATGAGATTAAGGAGTTGAGGAGACTCAATGCAGAGTTACTCTGAAGCATCATTCATGCCATACATGCTCCACAAGCAGATCCTCAGCTTTCACATTTAGTAGGAGCACCTCAGCAAAGAGGGTTTGTAGAAACTAATGATGTAGATAATGAATTCCCTTCATTGGGTACACAAATATAACAGGGTAAATCACATTCTTAAAATACTTTCCTCATGGTTTATCCAAGACAAATACAAGTAACACCACCATCGGTGGTCCTACTAGTTATCGCACTAGTTTAGTCTCCAACTGTTGTACTTGTACATGTCTCATGTTAGATAAATATTCCTCAAATACTTATGAATACCATTGATTCATTGAAAACTTAATTGGAAGTTATATAAGGATGGTGTGCACTGGTACAACTGGAAAAGAAGGATTACCTCGAATGGTTAGATCTGATTCCTCCCCCTCTAAACTTTGTGAATACCACATTTCCAATATTTAATGGTTTAGGAGATCTGAAGTAGCACTTGACGCATTTAATTTCTCTTTGTGATACCATGATTACGACCCCTCAAAAAAATAAGTAGTGAATCTTAGATATTTTATATAATCACTATAGTGTCCATCCTTTTTTTGGTATACAAGTTCGAAATCTCGATTGATTACTAGATGGGTAGACCTCCATCAGAAATTCATTTTCCAATTCAGCTCAATGATGGAGAAGACAAAGTCTTCGATCTTATGAACTAAAAACAAATGTATAATGAAAGAGTTTCATATTTAATTTCTTGATGGAAATTACTAACATATTCCTTAAACCTACCACTCCCTTAATAAGAGTTGATGCCAATCTTTGTACGAAAATCTCTATGATGAGTTACGCACACCACTAATCCCTGTGAAATAGATAGGAGGGTTTTAAGACCTTTCTTAGATCTCGTAATAAGTGGATAATTCCATTGTGAAAACCAAAGCTAAGTCTCATGTAATCTCATCAACTCTAGGAAAGAGAACAAGAAAATAAGAGACTGTTATAATTACACTTGAATAAAGCACATGTACCTTCTCCTACTTTAAATCCCCCATCATACCATAGGAAGCCACATCTTGACCATCAGAAGCAACAAACTCCACATCAAGATGATCAAAAGAATTAAAGGCGGAGATAGTTTTAGGAGTTGAAAAACAAGGTCTATTCTTTTTTAAATGACCAAGTCCATGACTACTTCATCTCATATTTGGAAAAAAAATAGTCTAGTTACCAAGGCCCAAGAAGCTGAACAAAGAAGGATATGAAGATCTCCCAAATTATTTCCCCTTTAATAAAATGTTGGGGAACCCAATGTAGGAGTTTTTTTAAAATACCTCCTATAAAATATGGTGGACTCTGGGTAGGTGAAGATGAAAAATTCACCAGTCCAGGTATCATGTGTTTTTTCTACTGATCTAGATGAAGAAGGCGAGTGGAAAGAAGTAAAATTAAAGAATGCACAGAAATTTGATAGCTATATATTTAGGAAAATGATCAATCAAACTCATGTCATTCTATGAACACAGTTGAAAAAACAAAATGTGCCTCCCTCTACTTCCACTATATCCATTCCATCTTCATTAAAATACTAGTCCTCTAAAGGCCAATCCTCAAATAAGAGACATAGCTGGAAGAATAAGGAGGAAGTGGAAGAAGATGATTTTGTGTCAAGGCCTAGTTTGTTATTGACCTTAACGAATTTCATTCCATTTGTCACAAAAGCACGGGAACCATCCTACTAAATGGGACAAAAAGAATCGGTCTATCAAGAAGAATCTTCATCAGATGAGGATTTGATCTTCGGTTTAATTAACATTATTCACTTAATGGATCCCTATAAAAATGATTGTTTTAATTATGAAACTGAGTTCCCTATACTTGATTGGGAAGCTGGGGGAATAGATTATCGAGTTTGAGGATACAGGGGAAAAATGTAAGATAGATACCACTATTTCAGTTACACCCACATTTGAACTCTTTATGTAGTAGAAACTCATGGGAGATCCCTTCAGTGGTCTTAGAAAGAATAAGGTAATTCTCCCACAAATGATAGGGTCATCCCTTACATGATCATCTGTGAAGAACAATTAGAGGCTATACCACCACTTTCTCGACAGGTGGGTAGACCTAGCAGGCTTAACCCACCAAGAGAATAAGTATTTCCATATTCTACCCTAACAAATGGTCCATCCACATTAGGAACATCGGATTCCAAAGAACTTATAAAACAACATCTCTATACTAGAAAATATAGACCTTTGGATCAAAAGTATTATGTCTTGAAGAAACTGGCCCAACTATCGGCCAATATATCATTTCTAGATTCTCTAAATCTGTCAAAAGATCTTTGGGAAGGACTTATTCAGGAATGTTTAATCCCTCAAGAGTTTAAAACTAAGGTTACTGGTGGAGATTTTTATCATATAGAGAATAACCCAGTAGAATGCCATGAAATTATATTATTCATAGACTATGATGAAGATGTTATTGTACAAGGACACCTCAGGACCTTGTACATATATGGTAGGAGTAATGATATTGACATCTAGTGATCCTTTATTGATAATGGCTCAGGGGTCAAACTCATTCCCATATGTACACTTCATTGGTTGGGTCTTATTGAATATGACTTTTCTCCCTCTACTCTAATCCTTCATGGTTATGAAAAGAATGAACAAGAACCTCTAGGTGAAATTACACTCAGAACTCAGTTTTGGGATCTTTTATCTGATTCAGATTTCATGGTTGTCAAGTAGGACATAGCTTTCAACATTGTGCTAGGAAGGCCTTGGCTACATCAACATACGGTCATTCCTTCATCATACCACCAATTCCTCAGGTATTACTTCAATGGTCAAATTGGGACATTTCATGGTGACAAGGCCCTATTAAAAAATTGTGAATTTCAGTATATTGAGATAGAGTTCTATCACATAAGAGGAGAACTGTCTATGGTAATGTTTATAACAAGAATCAATGCTCTGAATGGTTTGGAAAATATCACAGCTAACTCATTCAAGAATCTCAGTACATATTTTGTGCTACCTGTCAATCAAATTGAAAGGTTAGAACCAAATAAAACGCTCATTCAATGGCTTCCATAATTTCATTTGTGACAATTGAGCTTGAAAGCCAAAGAAAATTCATTGATTCACTAGACAGTGATGGAATCCTAAATGGATATGTCTTCATTACATCTACTTAACTTCAGTAAGTATTTGGTTCATCATCCATGCTAGATGAAGTTATTACACTTATAGAAAAAGATAGGGATTTCGATTCTTGTCCCATAATCTTCCCTTTAGAACTTCAAAAATACCCTTCATCATCAGTTGGTTTGAAGATGGTTGTCTCCTCTTCCGGATTTCCAAATACCAACTCCTCCCCTAGCTCTGAAATAATTACTTCATAACCTACTGTTAAAGTAGAGGCAGAATAAGTAACACATAAAGAAGAGGAAGAAGAGTAAGACCTAAGAGACGCCCCTCCATAATTTAAGATAGGTGTCTCCACCACTGTGGATGAACTTAGATGTATAAATCTGGTAACAGAGGATGATCCATGCCCCACTCTGATTAGTGAGAGCATAACTCAAGAATAGAAAGAGGTATATACTTCCTTTCTAAAGAAACATCAGGAATTGTTTTCTTGTAATTACATAGAGATTCTAGGTCTTGACCCCAAGGTGGACACCCATTATTTGGGATTACTAGAAGATCATCGAGGATACAAACAAGTAGAAAGAAGAACACACCTGACTAACACCTCCAATATTGAGGTTGAAATTGAAAAGATTATCAAAGATGATTTCATATTAGGAGCACAATATCCAAGGTGTTTATCCAATATTGTCCCAATTATAAAGAAGAACGGGAAAATCAAAATTTTCATTGATTTTAGAGATCTCAACCGATAATGTCCCAAATATGACTTCCCAATTCTAATAACAGAACTATTGATTGATGAAATAGTTGGCTATGAATCTCTCTCCTTCATGGATGGATACTTTGGGTATAACCAAATATGGATGGCCCAAGAATATGAGTAATCTACAACCTTTAGAGCCCCTCAAGGAATATTTTTCTATTAAATAATACCCTTTGGCTTGAAAAATGATGTTTCGACATACCAACATGCAATGCACCAAATATTCAAACCCGTCTGGGGAAAATTCATTAAATATTATGTTGATGATCTAGTGGTTAAATTCAGACAATTTTATGATCACCTAAATGAATTTGATACCATAATCAGCAAGCTTCGACAACATAATTTGAAGATGAAACCCTTGAAATGTGTTTTCGACCTAACCTCAATAACATTTCTTGGTTTTGTTGTATGCCATCATGGAATCAAATTAAATCCTGAGAATACTAAAGTTATCCTTGGCATTTTCACCCCCTTGAAACTTGAAAGAGTTGATAAGACTTCAAGGACACTTGGCCTACATCTAGTGCTTCATATCCAATTTGGAAGGCAAGTGTTTTCCCTTCACTAAATTGATGAAGAAGGGGATCACATGTCAATGGACCAATTAATACCAAGAATCATTTTATACCATCAATAAATACCTCTTGAGAAAATCGATATTAATGGCACTATTTTAAGTAAATCCATTCATTTTTTATGTGATAGCCTTGGAGTGATCATTGGGTGCATTTACTGCACAAAAGAATGATGTTAGGAATGAAATCAGTCTTTACTATCTCAATCAAACCATGCTTGATGTAGATACTTGATATTAAGATATTTAGAAAAGCTTCCTAGAATTAATCTTTGCATTTTAGAAACTAAGGCACTATTTGAAGCATCATAAGTTCTACTTGGTATCTCGCAATAACCCACTCAAATTTATCCTCAGTCATTCTATGATTACAGGATGTCTGGAACGGTGGGTAGTTATTGTACAATAGTTTGATGTATATTTTGTGCCTAATAAATCAGTAAAAGGTCAATCCTTATCAGGCTTCCTTACTGAACACCCTTCTTCATAGGATACATCATAGAATAATGAACTTCTGGATGAAGAAATATTCTCTATTCAAGATAGTTCCCAAATATGGGAAATATAATTTTATGGTACTTCCATAAGTCCAATGGGGAAGAGAATGGAAGACCCTAAGCACAAAAAATTTGGGTTAGGGATTGTGCTTATCTCTCTAGAGAAGGCATTATTTCCATACTCTTTCCAATTATTAGAAGGTGGTACCAACAATGAAGTAAAGTATCAGGCTCTCATTGCAGGCCCAGAATTAGCACTCTAGGTACCAATAAATCACCTATAAGTGAAAGGTGATTTACAATTGGTAACAAAATATATCAATAGGGATTACTCTCTCAGAAAAATAATAGGTACTACCCTTGTGTGATTATGTCCTAGGTTTAACTGATGAATTTCCCTCAGAACCAACATTGTCTTATGTCCTACGATCACAAAACTCCTAAGATTATGCATTGGAAAATGCATCCATAACCTTTGTAGATCCAAATAGGGGCGAATAAATCATCATCATTTCCCATCGTTGTGTGGTTTCACCTTTTGTTCAAATCAGAATAGAGTAAATCAATGAAATCATTCCCATTTCCAAGACATATGGTCATACCATGGGATGGATGGAACCCATCATGGAATATCATCAAAATAGGTTACTTCCACTAGATAGAGTTGGAAGATATCAAATTCGATGATGAGTAGTTAATTTCACTCTTTATGATGGCCCAGATCACTATAAGGTACTTAAAAAATGAGGAATTGATGGAATAATCCATAGATGTATTGATTGATAAAAGACTACAAATATCATGAAATAAGTACATGCAGGAGCCTATGGTGCCCACCAATCTATGAATAGGATTTATGAACAAATCCATAGTCTTGGATACTTTTGGACTTAGATGATGCAGGATTGTATAGATTTCACAAAGTGTAATCCCTACCAGGTGCATTCAAACTTCATTCATCAACTCCTAGAGTTCCTACATATCACTAAATACTCCTAGCCATTTACTACATGGGGAATGGATGTAGTGGGACCTTATCCTCCAGCCATAGCTAAGCAGTTTAAGTACATTCTTACTGCTACTTATTTCATCTCCAAATGTGATAAGGCAATAACTCTTAAAGAAGTTGGGGCCAAAAGCATTTTTATATTTTTCAAAGTTAATATCATCACCAGATTTGGTGTCCCTCATACCATATTGATAGAAAATGGCACAAATTTCTGTCCTTATAAGGTAAGGAAGTTATATTAGGAACACAATATCAAATACAACCATTCATCCTACTATCATGTAGTGGCCGATGGACAGATAGAGGATTTCAAAAACACTCTATCAAATATACACTAAAAGATGGTGAGTAAAGATAATAAATCTTTTCCTAATAAACTCTTTCATGCTTTGTCGTATTATAGGACTACTACCCATACTTCCATATGAGAAATTCCATACTCATTGTTATACAAAATAGAATTAGTCATACCCATTTAAATTTAATTACCTTCACTTGAAGTTTCTTTCTATGACTAGTTATCTATAGATAGCATTTTTAGAAGAAACAAGATGAGCTAGAGTGATTAGATGAAAATAGATTACATACATTGAATCAACTAGAAGTATATCATAACAGAATAGCATGGGTTTTTAACAAGAAAGTATGCCTATGTTCATTTCTTCATGGATAATTTGTATTATTCCTTAGGACTCTAATGCTACTATGAAAGAAGCCTCTAAATCTTAAGACAAAGTGGGAAGGACCTTACTTTATACATAAATTCAACTCTAATGAAGGTTATTCCCTAATCTCAATGGATGGAGAACTCATTACAAATCCAACCAATGCAAGATTATTGAAGAAATACTTTTTGTAATCATATAGATCATGTCCTAGTTTCATGGGGTTAAACTATATAGCAACCATCATCTTAGCTATGATAATTTATACTATATCTCACCATACATGTCCATGTTACATGATTTTAAACTACATAGAACCTTCTTCATTATCTCATGACGTTAAACTGCATGATTACATTTGTCCTCACTACATGAAATTAAACTATACGATTAGTGTCTCCTTCATTTGACATTAAGAAATACCCTAAGATACCACAAATTGGAATTCTTTATGGTCCTTTAAAATATGAGTATATTCCATGTGAAATAATTACTCAAATCATTTCCACTCCTTGGTGGAACTTGAGCCCTATTTCTCTCTATTTTTGAATCAGATCTACATAGGAATCCTTTTTTAAGAACTATGTGTAGCTTGATTATTTCCCATAGCAAGATATGCAGTGAAACCTGGGTCTTATTCCCTGGTCCAGCTGCAAAGTTTCCTTCGTGTCAGGTGACTTAGGTCCTCTCTATAAGACATTAAACTGCATAGTTCTTCAAGAACTATGTGTGGCTTGATTCTCATTTCAATAAGATATGTAGTGACGCCCAGATCTCCAATCTTAGGCCCAGCCACAACCATAAAGAAATTTATTTCCCATTTTCCTGTATATGAACCAAATTTATAAAGAGCACTCTTATAGAATACATGGTTTGATTCTCATACCATCATGTATCTTGAGCTTAGTTATTATTTTGGAATGTATAAAAATCCCCTGCCTCCCACATAAAATTCAGTTGTTGTGGGGAATGATCTTTTTAAGAACTATATTTGGCTTGATTCTCATTCTAATGACATACATAGTGATGCCCATATCTCTAATCTTGGGACCAATCATAACTAAAAAAACCTCCCTCACATCAAAACCCAGTTGGTGTGAGGAATCTCTTCAAGAACTACATAAGGCATGATTATTATTCTAATAAGATATGTAGAGATTCCCAGATCTCCAATATTGGTCCCATCCATGAAAAAAATAAAAAACTCCTTCATCCCCTGTGTGTATGAATCAATCCTTCATAGGGAATGTTTCAATAACTATGTGTGTATTGATTCTCATCTCGTTGAGATACATAGTGATGCATGTGTTTTAACCCTGGACTATCCGTAATATTATCATATTTTCATGACGATTCATCTTTGTCCATACTACATGATGTTAAACTACATGGAACATTTCAATAACTCTATATGGCTTGATTATTACCTCAGTAAGATATGTAGTGATTCCCATATCTCCAATCCTGGGTCTAGACACAATTTTTTAAGAGAAAACCCCCTTCCTTTTCCCTATGCATGAGTCAGATTGGCATAGGGACCTTATCCAAGACTTTTAGTTTGATTATCATTTCAATAAGATACATGGTGATTCATAGACTTCCTACTTTAGGCCCAACCATCAGCTTGGAAATTATAAAAAATACCTCTTCCCCATGTCAAAACCTGATGGTATGGGGAATAATTTTAAGAACTATGTGTGGCTTGATTCTTTCCCCTAGAAAGATACATAATGACGCTTGAGTTCTATATCCTGGATCAACCACCATTAAATCATTAGAAAAAGGGTTCATCTATGCCAACATAGTCCATGAATGAGAATACACTTCTATATGAATTAGATGTGTGAAGGACGGTGCATTTTTTAGAAATATTCTTTCTGATATTATGTTGTGTAGTTTAAAGTCATGCAGCAAGGACATTATTTTGTGTAGTTTTAAGTTGTACAACAATGATATTAAGCTGTGAAATTTCATGTCATGAAGTAAAGACATTAAGGGATTTTTGATAATATACTATTAATTTTAAAGTCATGTATAAATTACATTATGTTGTGGAGTTTCGACTCGTGTAGCAAAGACATTAAGGTATTTTATTTAATGTCTTTAGCATTGATCGTAGATTTGGTGGTCTTCCAAATCTTAGTGATTTGTCTGGAAATATAAAACCATATTTAGGTATGGAAAGAGAGAACTATAATATGTGATTTGGGGATTTCCGAATCTGAAGAGTGATATGGAAAAAAATGGATAAATAGAATTATAGGAGATCTCTTCCAAGAATGAAGGTACAACTATTTTAAAAACTCATTATGGGGATATATTATTCATGGAAAACTAGGGAATATGTTGAATATCCAAATAGTGGAATCCTTTTGATGACATACCCTTCATGTAGGTGATTGATGCAAGGATAACTAGGGGCACGTACTGCATAATCAGGTAAAGGAGATCTCAAGAATTATGACATTCTATTGCTAAAAGATGGGGAACGTTTATGGAGATTCAGATATTCCCAAGAAAAAATTTTGGTTTTACGGAGAAAATTACTTGAATATAAAAGGCGTATTTCCAGTTTTGATTTCCAAAGAATCAGATAAATAGGCTCTCTATGAAGGTCTGACCCAAATGTAGGAAGTATGGTTCCTATAGTTTTAGGTCATACAACTAAGACCATAATATTATGGAAACAATGGAGGATTATGTGGTTTAATGGCACAAGATCCTTCCAATATGATTTAAACATTTGGATATGAAAAATATAAACCACAGTCTTTAATACTTTTAGGTTGGGAGAAAGCATATGATACAAATACACAAAGGATGACTGCTTTAAATTGTAGGGCTTCTGAATATTGTTGTTAAATCTTAAAGGGAAAGAAGAGGCTTCTCCCAAGAGTGAAGTTACTGCTATTTTACAACCTGTTATTGGGGATGTATTATGCATGTTCAAATAAGGAATGTGATGCATATCCAAATAGTATAATCTTTTGGATGACATGCCCATTATGTGGGCACTTATGCAAGGACACCTAGGGACACACTGCATAGTCAAGAAAAAGATCTCTAAGGTATCAGAAATTATGTCATTATAAGATAAGGAAAGATTATGAAGATATGAACGTATTAAATATTAGGAGTACGAAATGTGAAAGGGAAAATGTCCAGTGCATAAGGGAATTACTCAGAATGATAGTGTCCATGAGTTTGGAGTCCCTTATATAGATCTAACTCATATGTATAATGGGAACATATTTTATTTCCTTAGTGGAATCTCTAAGGAGAAGATCCAAAATAAAAGTTCCTACATAGATTTTTTATTATTTACAAGAGGGATAAATCTTATTTTAACCGGTGGTTGGTACTAGGATCTAAGGTCTGGTCTTCACTACGTATCTCAATTGGATGAGAATCAATCCATATGTATTTCTCTAGGTAACCTGTAGTTTAAAGTTGTGCGACAAGGACATTATGTTGTGAACTTTAGAGTCATGAAGTAAGGACATTAGGGACTTTTATATGAAGAGAAATATGAATGTTGTAGTTGGACTAGGGTATAAGGCCTAAGTGTCATTAAAAATCTTGTCAAAGAAAGAATCAAGACACATGTAGTTATTATCAGATATAAGTTTATATACAAGTTGTGAACTTGTATTGGATTTACTAATGTAGATATGACTCATAAATGGGAGAATATAGGCTTTTTTCATATCATGTTGTATTTGGGACTAAGATTGAAAATCTAAAGGTCAATACGTATCTCATAGGGATGAAAATCAAGCCACATGTAGTTATTAAAGAACCATGTAGTTTATCATCATGCGATGAGGATGTGAAGTGATTCCAACGTGAAAAGAATATTGTGGCTATACTAGGGGATAATACCCATATGTCACTATGTATCTTGATAGGGAAAGAATCAAGCCACGTTTAGTTCTTAAATAATGTTTACCCCATCCTAATTGAATTAAAAAGTGAGGGATAATAAGGGTTTCTTGAATATAGGTTCATACATGCGATAAGAACTCATATTGATCTCCTCATGGAGATCTGACTCATCCATGGGATAAAAGAGGCATCAATTGCATGATGTTATCGGTGGGTCCAAGATTGAATGTCTGGACGTCACTACGTATCTCGTATTAATGAGAATCAATCCATATGTAGTTCTTGAGGGGGTTTCCCATGTAGGTATGATCCATGCACAAGGAGTGGTGGATTTTTCTTAATTGTGGTTGGACCCGAGATAGGAGATTCAGGTGTCACTACGTATCTCAATAGAATGAGAATCAAGCCACATGTAGTTATTTTTACTTCCATGCATTTGAATATCATGGAATAAGGACAAAGGTGAACTGATGTGAAATGACTACATATCTCATGAAAATGATAATTGAACCAGATGTAGTTTTTTTGAGAAGATCATGCAGTTTATCATCATGTGATGAGGACATGTGTTGTTTCTTTTAAGGTCTTACAGCCAAGACCATTGATAACCCCAAATATGAATTGAGATACCTTATTTATGTTGAGAAGTTATTTACCCAATTCCTAAGCCCTTGTGAGTTGTGCTCAATGTGATCAACAAGGAGTGGTAAAAGATTCTTTTTCAACAAAAAGGTAAAGCGGTGAAAGATAAGGGTATAATGATTTAATGGTGTATGATCAAGGATATTGGGAATGAGTGTCACTACGTATCCTGGTAGGGGAAATAATCAAGCCACACATGGTTCTTAAAATTATTCCCCATATCATCTGGTTTTGATGTGGGGAAGAGGAATTTTTTATAATTTCCAGGCTAATGGTTGAGCCTAAAGTAAGAATTCTAGGAATCACTATGTATCTCATTGAAATGAGAATCACCTTAAAAATCCTAGAATATGTCCCTGTACAAATTTGACTCATGAATGGGGAAAATTAAGGGGGTTTTATCTTCCAAAATCGTAGCTGGGCCCAAGATTGGATATTCTGGCATCACTACATATTTTTTTTAGGCAAGAATCAAGCCACACATAGTTATTGAAATGTTCTATGCAGTTTAACATTATGCAGTATAGATGAAGCTAACCCGATTTGAAAAGATATAAATATTGTGGATGGGCTAGGTTTAAAACATAGGTGTCACTATATATCTCAATGGGATGAGAATTGAGCCACATGTAGTTCATGAAATATTCCCTATGCAGGTTTGATTCATACACACAGGGTATGAAGGGGATTTTTATTTTTGTCATTGTTGGGCCCAAGATTGGAGATCTAAGAGTCTCTAGGTATCTTATTGGAAAAATAATCAATCCATACATAGTTATTTATGATATTCCTCACACCAACTAGGTTTTTATGTGAGGAAGGGGGTTTTCTTAGTTATGGATGGTCCCAATATTGGGGATCTGGGCATCACTACATATCTCATTGGAATGAGAATCAAGCCATAAGTAGTTCTTGAAATGATCATTCCCCAAACCCACTGAATTTGATGTGATATATGGGGTATTTTGATACATTATAGAATAATAATTAATCTCAAGACACGGGATGGTATAAGAATCAAACCATGTATTCTAGAAGAGTGATCTATATAAGTTTGGTTCATATACATGAAAAGGGGAAATTAATTTTTTTTATGGTTGCGGTTGGGCCCAAGATTGGATATATGTGTGTCACTACGTATCTCATTGAAGTGAGAATCAATCCACACATAGTTATTGAAGAACTATGTAGTTTAAAATCTTATGTAAAGGATGTAAGTCACCTAACATGAAATAAACTTTGTGGTTGGACCAGGAAATAAGACCCAGGTGTCACCATATATCTTGCTAGGGGAAATAATCAATCCACATGTAGTTATTCAAAAAGTATTCCTATATAGATCTAATTCAACCATAGGGAGAAATGGGGATCAAGTTCCACTAATAAGTGACAATATTGTGAGTAATGCTTGTCCATAGAAGCTACTCAACTTTTATTGGACCAAAAGGAATGCCAGTTTGTGGTATCTTGGGGGATTTATTAACATTAAATGAAAGAGATGTTAATCATACGATTTAATGTCATGTAGTGAGGAAAAATGGGGTCCTGCAATTAAATGTCATGTGATAAGGATGAAAGTGTTATGTAGTTTAACGTCATGTAGCATGGACGTGTATGGAGCTATGTAGTTTAATGTCCTATGACTAAGAATATGGTTTCTATGCAGTTTAACGTCATGCCACTAGGGCATTCCCTTTGCGATTACACAAAGTATTTCCTTAAGAATCCTACATTTGTTAGAGTTATAATGAGTTCTCCATCCATTTATATTAGGGAATAAGCTCCATTAGAGTTTACTTTATGTATGGAGTAAGGTCCTTCCCACTTTGGATCAATCTTTGGAGGCTTCTTTCCTAGTATAATTGGATTCTTGAGGACTAATACCAATTCTCCTTGAAGAAATGAATGGAGGCGAACTTTCTTGTTAAAATCTTGTGTTATTCTATTTCGATAAACTTTCAAGTGATGAAAGGTATACAATATATTTTCATCTAATCACTTCGTCTCATCTAGTAACTTCTAAAACATCTCATATATAGATTACTGGTCACATACGGAAACTTGGAGTGAAGTAAATTGAATTTCAATAGGTGGGACTGCTTCTATTCCATATACCAATGAGTATGGAGTTGCTCATTTGGCATTATGAGTAGTAGTCCTATAAGTACACAAATCATGTAATAGTTTATCAGGACAAGATTTATTATCTTTATCTACTATATTTTAGAGTATATTTGATAGGGTCTATTTGGAATCCCTTATCTATCCATTGGTCACTGCATGATAGTGGGATGAATGGTTGGATTTGATATTGTGTTCCTGATATAACTTCTCTACCTCAACAGAATAGAAATTAGTGGCATTGTCCATTAATATGGCATGAGGGACACCAAATCTAGTGATCATATTAGCTTTGAAAAATCTAACAATTATTTTGTCCATGACTTCTTTAAGAGGTATTACCTTAACCCATTTGGAGAAGAAATCAGTAGCAGTAAGAATGTACTTGAACTACTTAGCCATAGCTAGAGGATAAGGTCCCACTATGTCCATTACCCATGTAGAAAATTGCTAGAAGTATTTAGTTTTATCTAGAAACTCCAGGGGTTGATGAATGAATTCAGCATGCACCTAGTAGGGATGACACTTCTTAGTAAAATATGTGCAATCTTGTGTCATTGAAGGCTAAAATTATCCAAGGATTCGGATTTGATAATAAATTTTATGCCCAAAATGGTGGGCACCACAGGATCCTACATGTACTTATTTCATGACAGCTATAGTCTCTTCACCATCAATATATCTTAGGATAATTCTATCAAATACTCATTTATAAAGGATCTTATGGTGATTTGGGCCATCATAAAGAGTGAAATTAATGGATCATCATCAGATCTGATCTCTTCCAACTCTATCTGGTGGCAGTACCCTATTATGGAGATATTCTATGATGCATGTCATCCATCCCATGGTATGACTATATGGATCTGAAATGGGAATGATTTCATTGATTTCCTCTATTATTATTTAAACAAAAGGTGAAACCGCATGATTTATGGGAAATGATGATGATTGTTTCATCCCAATTAAGATCTTCCAAGGTTGTGGCTACATTTTTTAATACATCGGCTTGGGCGTTCTGTGATCTCAGAATGTAATAAAATTTTGGATTTGAGGGAAATTCATCCATTAACCCTCAAACATAATCACACAGGGGAATTAACTCTTCTTTTCTGATAGTGTAATCCACATTGATCATTTTGATTACCAATTATGAATCACCTTTAAATTCTATGTGATTTATTGGTACCTAGAGTGCTAATTTCAGGACTACAATGAGTGCCTAGTACTCTACCTCATTGTTGGTTCCTCCTTTTAATAATAGGAAGAAGTATGGAAGTACTTCCTTCTTTTGGGAGATAAGAACAATACCTAACCCAACTTTTTGAGCTTAGGTTCTTCCATTATCTTCCCCATTGGACTTATAGAATCACCATCAAAGTATATTTCCCATTTTCAGGAACTGTCTTGAATAGAGAATATTTATTCATAAAAAATTTATGTATTCAATGATTTCTCTTCCGAAGACGGGTGTTGAGCAGGGAAGTATGATAAGAATAGTACTTTTACTACTTTCTAAGGCATAAAATGTATATCAAACTATTTCAGAATAACTATCCACCTTTCCATATTTTCTGTAAGCATGTGACAAATGAGAATAAATTTGAGTTTGTTTTTTCGAGATAATAAGTTGACCTTGTGATGTTGCAGATAGTGCCTTAGTTTTTGAACTTCAAATATTAATGCTAGGAAACTTTTATCAATATCTTAATATCAAGTCTCTGTATCGATCATGGTTTGAATGAGATTGTAAAGGTTGTTTTCATTCTCATCATCGTTCTTTTGTTCAAGGATAGCACCTAGTGATCACTCAAAGGTTGGTATATAATTAATGAGAGGATTTCCTTCAAAAGGTGGCATCAATACAGGTGGTCTCAAGAGTTATTTCTTGAAGGTATCAAATTCTTCTTGGAAGTCATTGGTCCATTGATATGTGACTCCTTTATTCATCAATATAGTGAAGGGAAAATAATTTCATGGTAGATTGGCTATGAAGCACCAGATGTAGGCGAAGTGTCCTTGAATTTCTCTTAACTCTTTCAAGTTTTTAGGGGGTGACATGCCAAGGATAGCTTTAGTATTCTCGATATTGACTTCTATGTCATGATGGTGTACAAAAAAACCGAGAATGTTTCCTGAGGTTACCCAAAAATCATATTTCAAGGATTTCATATTCAAATTATGTTGTTGAATATTTTTGAATATGGTCTCTAAGTAATTTATGTGATCAAAACATTTTCTGGATTTAACCACTAGATCATCAACATAAAATTCAATGAATTTTCCAAATAAGCTTTTTAAGATGTGGTGCATTGCACGTTGATATGTCGCACCAGCATTCTTCAAGCCAAAGGGTATTACCTGATAGAAAAATACACCTTGAGGAGATCTAAATGCTTTAGATTCCTCATATTCTAAGGCCACAGAGATTTGGTTATACCCAGAGTAGCCATCCATAAAGGAGAGGGATTTGTATCCAACTGTTTCATCACTCAAGATTTTTTTAATTAGAACCGGGAAGCCATCTTTGGGAAAATGACGATTGAGATCTCTAAAATCAATGAAGACGGTGATTTCACCTTCTTCATTTTAACTGGGACAATATTGGCTAACCACTTTGTATATTTCACTTCTAGGATGAAATCTTCTTTGATAATCTTGTCGACTTCATCCTCAACATTCAAGGAGTAAGTCGAGTGTGTTCTTCTTGTTACTTGTTTGTATCCCTAATGATTTCTAGTAATCTCATATGATGGTTGGGCACCTTGGGTTCAAGACCTGGAATCTCAATCTAATTCCAATCAAACACATATCAGTGTTTCTTTAGAAATAAAGTATACACCTATTTCTCTTCTTGATTTATGGATACACTAATCAGAGTGGGTCATAGATCTTCATTTATTCCCATACTTATTTCTCTGAGTTCATCCACATTGTTGGAGACACCTTCCTCAAATGAGGGAGGGGCATCACTAAGGTCTTCCTCTTCTTCCTTTTCTTCATGTGTTTCTAATTCTAACTCTTCTTTAAGGTTAGGTGATGAAGTAAGACTTTCGGATCAAGGGGAGGAGTTGGTATTTAAATATCCTGAAGAGGAGGAAACCATATCTAGACCAACTAATAATGAAGGGTATTTTTGAAGTTATTAATGGAAGAAGACAGGATTGGAATCAGAATACCTATATTTTTCTATAAGTGTAATAACTTATTCTAGCATGTATGATGAAGTAGAGACTTGATGAAATCCATTAGATAGAATTAAGACATATCTGTTTAGGCTTCCATCATTTTTTGGTGAATCAATGTTTTCTACTATATTGTTAGGATCAATTTCCACAACTGACATTATAAAATTCACTAAACGAGTGCTTGTATTTGGGTCTACCCTTTCAATTTGATTGATAGGCAACATTAAACCTACATTGAGATGCTTGAATGGGTTAGCTGGGATCTTTTCCAAACCATTCAGAGCATTGATTATTGTTGTATCATTTTCCATGGACCATTTTCTCATTGTGTGATTGAAATATTCCTCAATATACTGAGATTCACAAGTTTTTAATGGGTACTTGTCATTTTGTAATGTCCTAATTTTACTATTGATGTAATACTTGCAACATTGGTGGTATGATGAAGGAATGGATTCATGTTGATAAAGTTGAGGCCTTCCCAGAAGATTGTTGAAAGCTATGTCCTACTGGAAAACCATGAAATATGAATTAGATACAAGATCCCCAAAATGAGTTTTGAGTATAATTTCACCTAGAGGTAGTTGTTCATTATTTTCATAACCTTACAGTATCAGAGTATAGAAAGATAAGTCAGATTCAGTAAGACCCAACCTGTTAAGTGTACGGATGGGAATGCGGTTGACCCCTAAGCCATTATCAATGAAGGCTCACTGGATGTCAATATCATCAATCCTACCAATATATGTACAAGGGCCTTAGGTGTCCTTTTACAATAGTATCCTCATCCTGGTCTATGAAATATATTAATGAACTTAATTTTTCTAGGTTAATATCTATATAGTAAACCTTTACTGTAGAGACCTCAGTTTCAAACTCTTGATGGATTTAAAATGCCTTAATAAGTGCTTCTCAGTGATCTTTTGACAGATTCAGAGCATCTGGGATTGATATATTGGTAGGTACTTCCGAAATTTTCTTCAAGACATCATTCTTTTGATCCAAAGGTCTTCGTTTTCAAGTTTATAGATATTTTTCTTTGGGTTATTTGGAATTTGATTTTCCTGATGTGGATGGACCATTTGTTGGGATATAAGCTAGAAACACATTTTCTCTTAGTGGGTCAAGATGTCTAGGTCTGCCCACCTGCTGAGAAAGTGGTGGTATATCCTCTAATCAGTCTTTCAAGATAATCATATCGGGGTCGAACCTGTCATGTTTGGGTGAATTACCTTATTCTTGTTGATCCCACTGAAGGGATCTCTGACAAGTTTCTATAGCTTAAATAGTTTGATAAGGGTTGTTATTGAAATAGTGGCTTCTAACAGACCCACGTCTTCCCATGTGTCCTAAACCTTTATGAAATATTCCCATATATCCCTAATAAAGTACAAGGAACTCTGGTTTATAATCATAATAATCATTTTCATAAGGATCCATTAAGTGAATAATGTTAACGGAACCGATGATCAACTCCCCGTATGATGAAGATTCTACCCGACAGATTGATTCCTATTATATCATTTATTAGGGTAGTGTTCATGCTTTTGAGACAGATGGAATGAAATCCTCTAAGGTCAAGGACAACTTTCGACTTGCTACAAACTCAACTTCTTCTTATTTCTCCTTATTCTTCTAGCTATGTCGCTTATTTGAGGATTGGACTTTAGAGGACTGATCAATTAATAAAGATGTCTTTGCTTCAATAAAAGTGGTGGGAGGCACATTCGGTTGTTTCAACTCTGTTTGTAGAATGGAATTGGTTTCATTGATCAATTTCCTGACCATCCAGTCATTACACTTCTGCATGTTCTTACATTTTACTTCATGTTACTCGCCTTCTTCCTCTAGATCAGTAGTAGTAACACATACTACCTGGGCTGGTGAATTTTTCAGTTTTACCTACCTGAAGTCTACCAACTTTTTTAGGAGGTCTTTAAAAACAAAACACTCCTAGATGGGGTTCCCCATAATTTGATAAAAGGGGAAATAATTTGGGAGATCATCATCTTCTTCCTTGTTTGGATTCTTGGGCCTTAGTAATTGTACTAATTTTTTTTCAAAGATGATATGAAGTAGTCGGTGACTTGTTCATTTCGAAAAGAATAGACCCTGTTTTTTAACTCCTAAAACTTTCTCTTCCTTTGGTTTTTTTTATCATCTTGATGAGGAGGTCATTATTACTGATGCTCAAGAGGTATAGCCCTATGGTGTGATGAGGGATTTGAAGTAGGAGTAGGTATAGGTGCTTAATAGAGTGTAATTATATTATCCTCTTCTTTTCTTGTTCTCTTTCTCGGAGCTGATGAGATTACATGAGACTTAGTTTTTGTTTTTTGATATAATTATCCACTTATTGGATTATAGAAGAAAGGTATCGAAACCCTCCTGTGTATTTCATAGGGATTAGTGGTGTTCGAAACTCTTCATGGATATTTTCCACACATATTGGCAGAAACTCTTCTTGAGGAAGTGGTAAGTTTAAGGAATATGTTATTCATTTCCATCGAGAAATGAAATTAGAAACTCTTTCATTCTCCCTTTGTTTGTAGTTCGTAAGATCGAAGAATGTTGTCTTTTGCAATGTTGAGCTGAATTGGAAAATAATTTCTAACATAGGTCTTCCCATCCAGAAATCAATTGAGACTGCAAACTTATATACCAGACAAAGGCCATCCCCTTCATTGAATGCACAAAAAATCTGAAATTTATCGCTTCTTGTTGTTTAGGGGTCCCCGTTATGGGATCACAACAAGAAACAAAATGCAACAAGTGCTAATCTGGATCTCCTGAATCATTAAATATTGGAAATGTGTTATTCATAACATTTGTAGGGGAGTAATAGGATCTACCCATTCAGGGTAAGCCTTATTTTTTAGTTGTACCAGTGCGCACCATCCTTCTATAGCTTCCAATTGAGTCGTCAATGATGCAATAATATTAATAAGCATTTGAGGAATATCTTGCTAAGATAGGACCTATATAGGTACAGCAGCTAGATCCTGAACTAGTGCGGTAACTGGTAGGACCACTGGTGGTAGTGGTGATGGTATTTTTCTTGGATAAACCATAGAGATAGGCATGTAAGAATGTGATTGAAACTTTTGTGGATGTGTACCCAATGGAGGTAATTCATTATATGCATCAGTAGTTACAATAAACCATCTTTTATCAGGTGATTCTACAAGAAATGAAATATGAGGATCTTCTTATGGAGCATTTATGGAAAGACTGATGCTTTAGAGTAACTTTCCATTGAGTCTTCTCAACACCTTCTTATCCTCCTCTTATTTACAAAATATTTATTCAAGTGAAATGGATTGAACTTATCTAGTGGAAAGGTGAGACATGGTTTTACCTTAACATTTCTCCTTGATATGTTCCATAAAAAAGGTGGAAGTGGATTATTTGAGGGGAATACTTGATTCTGGGAAAGCCTCTGATTTCTGGTACACACACCACCTTCATTTTCTTCGGTGTGAACTATATCAAGAATAGGAACTTCCTCTTCGGATTCCCCTAAATTGGAATTGTTTTTAGGAGGATATTCCATGATAGCATTAATGACATTCACTGATTCATAATTCATTTACGACATTCTTTCAGTATCTTTATTATATATCCTTCTTCCGAACCCTCCATGAGACTTTTTTCTCCTATATGTTGGTTCCACAGGAACTATTTGGTAGATAGTAATCTGACGGGAATCCTCATATAGTTCATTTACGTGTTAACTTTGCATATTTTTTCCTGACTGGGGGAAAAATGAATTCTGCTGAGGAGGGGATTGTGAATGTGAAAAAGACCCTAGCCTTGTGGGATGGGGTTGTTCCTATTCTTCGTTCTCAACACTTCAAGATCTATTTTTTTACTCCAAAGGTTGGGCTAAAAAATCCCCCAGCACTGTTGGTTGGGGTTGCTCTTGAAATATTATGGTTAATATCAATGCAGCTAATCTGTTGATCTTATGAATTCTGGTATAAACATTGGTTGGGTGCATTATTCAAAACTCGTTTAAATAACTTTTTTTGAAGACCAATGTGTTATTTTAGACATTTGTTTAATCTCATGGCTAACATCCTCTAAGTTGGAGGTCTTCTCAATGTTCTCAGACACCTGATGAAAAATTATCTCAATAGATTTCTCTCTTTGGGCCTTTGGTGAAATCTAATCGAGGCATGTTCTTGCTGAGCATGTCTTTGTTCTTGAATAGAATCCATATTTTTTATCCTTCATACAGAAATAACATTGCATGAGACCACTTTCAATGGGAATTTTTGGTTTTGGAGCAAGGTGAAATGAAATGTTCAATTTGCACCCCATCCTTTGATATGAACACCAGATAGGGTTTCTATAATCGATTGTATCAACCTAATTTATGCATTGAGGTATGCACATTGAAGGTCCTCTTATTGCTTCTCAATATTTATATGTCAGTAAACCTAGAGAGATGCCAAGTCAATTTGGTGTTACAACCCTTCTATTACCTTAACATGACTCAAATATTCATCATACGGCAATACTCTGGTTTTCAAATGAAGAAGAGTCTTCCATATATTGAGGGGATATCCTGAATATAATATTCGACCATCATCTTTGTATTATTGTATTGAGAGGTGACCAAAGGCCAGAACATGACTGGTATTTCACCTTTATCCAATTTTTTCCTCATGTTCAACATATCCTCTTCGTCTTTTGTAAGAGGTTTCTCAACCTAGTCCAGCCAAAGTGGATGATTCTCAATTTCTTTACCACAATAAATGGGAATAGTTAGTGTTTCATCTGCTATATTAGAAGGAAAATGACCCAAGGGAGGTTTATAGAATGACCATCGACTTGGGATGTCCTCTAGATGAGAAATTATTTCACCTACCAGTAACAAGGCATCAGACATGACTAACCTTATGTTTTCAAGTGCTTCAAGATAAGAGGGATCTCTCATCACAATATTATCATTTGTATAATTCTCTTGATAATTTGAAACACTATTGTGTAGATAAATTTCATAGTGAATTCTATCATGGGGAGGATCACCATGGTAAATTATATCAAGGGATAAATACTCTCTCTCCTTGGTCTTCTGGCCACACGGAGGGATTTCATGGCTCTTATCCAGAGATAGGTTCTTGAGATTGACCGATTTGTCATAAATAAATCCTTCATGATGAAGTTTATAATGAGTAACTTCAGAGTTACTACTACTACTCCCATAATTTGGTAATTAGAGGGTAGGATCTTGAGATACAATAGATAAATTTATGAGGGATTGAAGAACTCCAACATTAAGAGGATCTAGATCGCAAATCGCCTCTTGATTCTCCAATTGTGTTTGTTGAGACTTATTCTTAGATTCCCTATTACACATATTTGGGGCCACTTTTTGCGAAAATTGGTTATCATGGGTAGGTGTATGTTCCAGCCTTGGAGTGACCATTAGAATAGTCCAATTATCTTCAATTGGAATGGGTGTATGTTCCCAATCTGTTTTTCTTTATAATATGGGGGACTGAAATGGAGGTGTGTACCTGTTCTGGGATGGAATTCTAATGATTCATCCTAGGTATGGAGATATAATTATGTTTTCATCCCTCTGGTATTGTTGAAGTTTCCGTTATGATATTCTGGAAAGCTTCTAGGATATTGGTAGGAATTTTTGTATGCCCTTTCACCATTTACAAAATGTGTTTGGTGACTTCAACAACCGGATTGGGAATATACATCCATTATGTATTCAATATAGATGTATATACCTACTCTGGTCCTCCCTTTCCTATCATTGGATACTGATAGTACTCATGTGTGGGGGCAGAGAGTTGATTCTTCCCGAGGTTTGTCATCGGAGCTTTCAGACTGACTTATTTGGGTGCTTTCAAACAAGAATGTTGGTAGGATTGATTGATTATGGTATATGTATGTGCCTGCTGGCTATTTTCTTCCATGATTTGTCAGAAAAATTCTTTAAGTGCTACCAAAAAAGATTGCTGGTAGGCTTGCTAAGTGTAGACAGGTGTATAGTCTTGCTTACAAGTTGCCTCCACATTTGTTTGGCGAGCTTCCTTGAATGCATCTAAATGAGTCTGCTGATTTGATAATAGATTGTAATTATGTGTATATTCTTGCCCATAGTACTCCATTATATTTGAATAGTGGGATTGGTTGGGAACCTCCAGATGAGTCTGCTAGCTGGAGGAGTTAAGGCGGATGGGTGTATATTCCCATTTTCTATTTTCTACAAAACTGGGTTGGTGAAATTCTCTAGAGTAGGAAAATGTAGGAACCTACTCCTTGTTAACTGATTGTCGTACCTGATGGTTCATCTTGAATGCCTAAGTCTGAGGTACCTAGGATGGATAGTCGAAGATAACACCCTCATCATGTTGAAGGTTTAATGTCACACAGCATTGGCGGTGGTGATTATTGGCAGGAGCCCTTGGGAAGGATACATGTGTCTTTAGGATGAGGTTTTAGGTGGCATATTGGTCGACTTCCCTAAAATAGGGGAGGGACTGGTGATTGTATTTTTAGGATAAACTCCTTAAAAGGTTGAATATGAAGGTTAGCACCCTCTTCTTCTGGACCACCGGTCATCTTTGACTAGTCGACTAGGGATTATTCTTGATTTAGAGGGCCAATCGGGAAGCCTCTAAGGTTAGGATAGTACCGTGTTGATGGTACTCATGATAAATGCATTATAGACCTAATGTTTAAGACATTGAGTCATTGATAGAATCCTTTGAGTGGACGAGGATCCAGCTTGAGCAGCAATCAGGGTATTCACGGGTGCAAACATGAAGGAATCCATTTAGAATGATGGGATTTCTTTTAAATAAAGTTCATGTATAAATACAAAAAATGAACTCCATAAAAGCATCATCTTTTTTGATGAACACATGCATGATTAATTTCCTTGTTTGTCCCTCTTTTATCAATTTATAGGGGCCTGAGAAATGGGAAACACTATCATGTTGGTTAAGGATTGATGTTGGGTTCAATATTTTTTTGTTTCCTTCAGAACATGTGTTCTGGTTAGGATTCACTATTTTCAAATTATTTCCAATGGGTTTGTTTATATAATTGGAAACAACCAATGGTTTTTCATCCAAGGGGACCTGCTTTCCAAAGGTAGGATTTTGTTAGGTTTGTTGACATACTATACTTAAGAACTCATATTGGTCAAGAGGATGGGAGGTCGGGCTCATCACACCCTTTTGAGGGGGATTATTTACTATTCTAGGACTCTCTTATAGATTGAAGATATGTTTATGAATAATTATTAATTTACCAAGAATAATGTAAGTTTCCCTAAAAATTTTCAATCAATTATTATCATATGTGGAATTTAGAATCATCTATATGTATTATAGGTTCTTCAAAATGTAGATATGTATATGTATTTGAGGTTCTCCATCAATGGTAACCTCTCATATACTACTTAGATATTCTTTAGTCGTTATTAGGAAAATGATGGTTTTTAATCCACTAAGAAGGGTGCTCTGGAATTTATGGTTATCCAGGTAGATGAATTTCACTATGGAATTTATTATCATCCATGTAGATAGAGATTAATCTAGAGTTTATCATCATCCAGGGTGAAGAGAGTTATTTTGATGTTGGGATCATACCCATAGATGGGATACCTATGTATCCTTGTGAAAGAAATCAGAACCCTCATAGTTCGGTGTCACTTAATGATACACATCATACCTTTAAGGTCATAGGATAAGGACCTAACCGTATAGTTTAATATCATGTGGTAAGGACATCTAGATAGAAGTTTACTAGTCGAATCTTGGTGTGGGACTTATACCAAAGCATCCCAAGGAGCCTGGAAAGCATATGAGTTTCTAAGTTAGATTATACCCTACTGGGAATGTGGCCCAGAGAGGACAGGGTTGATTTGGAGTGTTGAGTTTGAACCACATGAAGGATTTCTATGAATCCTATTTTGATGGGAATCAAATCCCATGTATTTCAGTAAGTCTTGCAGGGGAGTATGGCCCTTTGACAGAAAAGTTTAGGGCTTACATCTAAATAGGATTCCCTTGTAATGGGGTCCACAAGATATGTATTAACACATAGATATTTAGGGGGGTTTAATTCGGGTCCTATTCCTAAGGATGACACCTAGACTAAGGGAATTGGGGTTGGACTTCTGAGGAGGATGTCCATTGAGCTTAGGACCTGAGTGAAGGCTTCCTACGTATCCCATTTATGGTGGGAATCAGAGTTCTTATAGTTCATTCAGTTAGGTGGATTTTGTGGATGTCATGATCATCAAAAATCTCTAAGACAGTGTGATTCATGCTCGTTGTGAGAAACAAGAGGGTGGGAATAGATTCAACAAACCACACACTTTTCCTGCTCTGCTGGTGGAAGAGTTCGAGCCTACAGTGAAAGAATTCGGGGCGATGATGGACGAGGGCACAAAGTAATGAACCTTTCAATGTGAAATAATGGTAATGTTCATTAGTTCCAGACTGAACGACAAGGGGATTATTCCAGGAGGGTTGCCCTAAAATTGGGCACTTAGCAAGGGAGGATATTATCCCATATGGAAGGGAAAAGAAAGTGTGATCCTTATCCTCCCTACTATGAACTAAAGGATCTATATCTCAGAGACGATAGGGTAAGAAAAAAGTACTATCTCCAAAATCCAAAATTAGGAACTCCACAAAACTATCTCAAGGGTAATGGTCTATGTGACCATGGATATACAGATCCATATACACTTTGATAATCCTTACCCTATGATAAGATGATTGTGGGAAACCTCTGACTATATATATCCAAATTCAAATGGGAGACACACTGATGTGCCTTTCCTAAAGGTCTAATAAATTAGGAGATCTTAGTGGAGTTTTTAACTTGGTCCCTTTCAGTAAAGGGATCCAAAGAAGGAGAATCCCTACCATGAATGGATTAAAAGAGGGCTTAAAGGATAGCTCGCATAGGTGGTCCATGCAGGTATGTTGTGTAGGTATGTTGTGTAGGTCCTAGGAGGAACTGAAAAAATGTTTAACATAGGAAGGATAAGCCTGTAAAAGCTTTATATGCCTTGGTAAATGGACTGTAGGTATAACAAAACTTGGGTGAGGTTTTAACTTAAGCACCTCGGGTGTCCCTTGATGTCCTTGGAAGAATCTCATGCAGGTATTTGCTTAAGGAAAGGACCTTTCATAGGTGACTTCTTCTTATATAAGAAGGGTCCTCAAACAAGTATATTGTATTTTAGACCCTGAAGATACATTGATCTTGTTTATCCCATTTAATTATCTCTTATATCATGTTTTAGAGAGCTACCTGAGAAAATTTGGGGGACCTTGGCGAAGGAGATGTTAAATGATATCTTCAAGAGTTATTCTGACATTTTCAATTATAGAAATGGGTATCTCAAGGGTCATATTTATATGCAAGGATGGGACTTGGTCAAAGGAAGGTTGTATTCATAGGTCTTTAGCATAGCTCCACCATGTATCTCTTCCTTAAAGGGGTGAAAAAAAATTACATTGATGCGTAGGTCCCCAATGTAGGTCCTCATCATAGGTCCTTATAATCCCTTTATAAAATTTTTTCTTCTTCCAAGCACCATTACTTTTGATTTGTAATTCTGTTTGGGATCCGCAACTAGTCTAACCAAAGATATATAAGAGATCTACACTTATAGAGTTATTGAATACACCAAGTCTTCTAAAAATAAACACATTAATTTGAATTTTTATGCATCAACGCCTTTTTATCATCGATATTGGAAATCCATGATCTACTACTAGAGGGGGGTCTTTCCGCTTATCCCTCATTATGGATTAGTCTTGCTAAAAATGGAAATCCAACCATGAATTATGAAGAAATGTTCATGAAACACATTTTTTGGTGTCAACGGTAACTCTTCACTTATCTATGATATGACATGGTGTCTCCAAGATAGCCGCAAAATCAGTACTTTATTATGGTAAGATAGCCAAAAAATTGGTAATTAATTTTGGTAAATATCTTTTTGATTTTACTCCACCACATGCCTTTTTATTTTGAGTAGATACCTAGTATTTGATTACCCCTCAAAGATTGAAGGCTTTCTAAAACCTTCTTTTTCCTTTCATTCTAGATTACCACAGATCTTGTTTTTTATATCTTAGTTCTACAACTAACTCTACTTTTTCTCATACACCTCGGTCTTTTCTCATCTATATTTTTATCTTCACTTTATGACCCTCATTTGTCACTTTATAATAATTTCATATCTGAGAATTTTCCTAATTATATCTTTTTCTTTAGATCGCCTAACTTTATTTAATATTCAAGTTTAATTATCAATGGAGCCACTTATTCTTAAAGATATTAAACTCACTTCTCTCTTGCCTCCAGAAAATTATTAAGACCATCAATAATTTTTTTTCTTATTCTTAGGTTTTTCATTTAAACTCTACTAACTTATTCTGATTTTTCATGAATTGTTGATTGATCTTACAACCACTTCTATATTTGGTCTATATTAACCTCATGTTGATCTATATAATCTATGGATTCATTTAATAATGAAATAATTTTATGATTTTTTTTCATTTTATTAGCAAGTTCTTCAAGGTCTCTCTCTTACTCAACATTGATATCTACCACAAATTTAGCTTGATTTTCATTTTCTATCTCATATTTTTCTTTTTAAATAGTGTAAATTATAAAAATGTATATGTCAATTTTAAATTTAGTTTTTTTTACTCTATGTAATCTTCATAATCTACCACTTCCCTTATCACAAGGCTCTTAATCTAAAACTTATTTATGGTAGAGTTTCTATATTTTAAGTCCCTTTTAAGAGTAAATTTCCTTTTTTGATTTTTCATATATTCTATCTCATCTTCATAACTCTATAATTTCCTTAGACACCTCATTATAATGTGTACATCCATGACACATCAAAAGCAAGATAATGGTTGATTTTCTTCAAATTTTCCCTTACCTCTTTTGAAATTTATTTCCACCAAATATAGAAACTCATCATCCACATATTACTATTCATATCCATGTTTATTTGTGTTATGAATCTACATGTATTTAAATGTCATTTCCTTGTTTTTATTATTTTTTCTCCCTTTATCTTCACCCACATTTCATAGGACATCACATTATTGTTCAAGTAATCCAGTGATAGGTCAACTAAGTTTATTTTTTCAAGGTAATATATTATTAGATTTTAAAGGGGTTGAAATATCCTTAATATCTTCTTCACAACATTCACATCCTTTATTTATTCACCAAACAAATCATTATAGACTTTAGCATCAACATTGAGAAAATTTCTATCTCCTTATGCTATTTATATTGGAACCCATCATGGGGTGTATAAAACACAATTATTTACTCGATTAAATGTATTATTAGTGGTAACCCTATGTTTTCTCGAGAGAAGAATTCTCAAAATTTGTTGTTAATTAAATAAAAGGGGGTAATTTTGAAATTATTTGGTTTTGAAAATAAAGTAAGAAATAGTAAATAAATATTTAAAGCAATTGATGAAGAAATTAATGGGTTCATGGTTGGATTTCCAATTTCAATGTTATCATATTATTTAAAATAGTTTTATTTTTCTTATTATTAATTCATAAATTAAAGATTCTCTAATTGATTCATCAATCACCCTTTTTTATAGTTATTGTGGGGATTAATCAAACAGTGATTATTGTTTGTTCAAACCCCTTACTTTTTGTGTGAGAAGTCAATAAACCACTCTAAACTAACAATTTAATACTTAATCAGGTCTTGGTACACCTTTTTAATTTATAAGTAATGTTCTAATTCCACAAAGGTGCTAATAATTTATAGACACTCATCATCTAATTCAATATGTTCTTTTCATATAAGAAGCAATGGGTGGAGGGAGGTTATAAATTATCAACCTAGTTAATAGATAATAAAATAGTTCCAAACCTAAAAAATTATGAAAAGAATAAAAAAACTAAAAACCAAAATCAATTAACAAAAGATTATTTTATTCATTAATTATAGGAATCAATCATTATAGTGGGACTCCTTCCCTTCCCTGGTCACTAAGTTTTTTCCACACAATTAAATGGGTAATAGTGTTGAGAGATGAGGGAGAAGACATTATGAAACTGAGAAAGTAGTAAAATAAAACAAAAATAGAATATTGTAGTAGTGGGTTCTCCATAAGAAGTCTATGAGCCAAGTGTTTAGAACCCACTCTATATTCAGCCTCATGTTCCCTTTCTAGAGCCACAAATTTCTTCTCCTTAAGATTGACCAAAACTTAGAAATTTTTTATTTTTTGAATTGTTTAAAAATTTTATTTCTTATCATATATTTAAATCTTCACCATGATCCAATATTATTGAAAATATGCAGCCTCCTTCATTAGTTCTTGATCGAAAAAATTTTCATATTATGATATATATGGAATCCTATAAATATTTTTGTGAATTTTGATGTGGTGCCCCAAATTATTTCCTTGAAATCCATATCATTCCCCCAAAATCATCTTAATATCATTATTTAGATGATGTGTATTAAATTAAATTATCCTACATGGTAAAATGTATTGCGTATAGGATAATTGTCCCACACATAAGTTAAATGTCATACATGTGGAAAAAATGTCCTTTGTGTAGATGAATTGTCTTATGCATAGATTAATTTCATTTTACATTTATTATAAAAAAATTACATGTGTAAAATATCATACACATATATCTTATGAATATAAAAATTTCATTTATTATTTCTTAAACTTTAGTTGTGTAGATAAAATGTCTTATGTGTTTGACATTTTCCTTTAAAAAATTTCAGACCACTCAAATGTCATTCAACATATCAAAATATCTTTCAAACTCCTAAAATTTCTTAAATATAGAATAATTCACCTATACATGGATGAAATATCCAATATGGATACAAAATATCCTACATGTCACTTAAATTTTATATGTGGAGAGATCATTAGAAAATTTCCTTATCCATTTTATTGAATTTATCATAATACATCTAGACTTCATTCAAATAAACTCTGGACTTATTTAAATCAACTCTAGACTTTTAAAATCACCTATGAACATCCTGTAATAACATAAAATCATCCAAAGTTATGTTAAGGATTCATTATAAAAATTCCAAAGATGAGATAAATAATTAAAAATAATGTTTTAATCCATTTAATAATTAAATTCTAGATTATTCCTAAAATAGATAAATGTGATATTTTTACAAGAATTAACCAAAATTGTTGGATTAAAATCATGAATATCAAGGTGAAATATATGAAAATATTTTCTCTCTAAATTACCCCATATTTAAACCATGGACTCCCAGACAAGTGAACTTCAAAACAAATTCCCAAGAAAAATTCAAAAACAAGCCAATGTGAGTTCCAATTTCAATTCCATGTTTCTAAAATTATCATTCCTCCTTGATTTTTATAATTATACTTTATTTATTAATTACATTCAATTAATTACCACTTATTTTATCTTCAAATTCACAGTTAAACCAACCTTTCCAGAAATATTTTTCTCAGCTATCACGTATGTCTTTCAAGAAAAGTTATTTCTATTCTAAGTGCATGCAAGGGTCACCATAGGCTTAATGAATTTATTCATCTCCAAAAATGAGATGGATAATTTTGAAAATCATGAGGTATTTTCAAGGCTTTTCTTAAGCTTGAGAGTTAGTGAGTTATAATGAGAAAATTTTAAGGTAGATTAGGAGTTTATTTCCATGTAGAAACTCAATTCATGACTTTTAGTTTCCTTAAATAATGGAATCATACCTCTCTTATTATTCCACAAATTTAGCTCCACTCCTTTGATTTTCTAATTGGATGGATCACACCCTTTACATTTTAATATCCGTTAACATTCCTCTTTTCTATTTCCTTCAGTAAGTTTTCATTGATTCTTCTTTTTTTACTTTGGTTCTTCTCTTAAAGGAAGATAAGGACCTTAAATTATTCAATTTGGTGTAAGGATTGTCTTACCATATATTAAGCAGAATTTTCTTCCTTATATTGTTCTCCAAGTATTTTCTTTAGTTGATTAAAATTTTCTCCAAATATCTGCTCCAAATAGCATAATCAACTATATTTTATCTCCATTTTTTCTCCAAACCCCTCTATAGGTTATTGGTCAGTCCAAATTATATAAATTCATCATCAATGATATATTTAATCATGCTTTCTCAATTTGTGTCATTTTTTAGATTGTATTCAGATCTAATTCTAGTATTTATATCCTATAATTCTTGTTCAAATTTGAGTTTTCAAATGGAAATATATTTGATTTTTACTTCAAATAGTGGTGGCCTTCCATGACCAGCTTTAAATAATATCCATAAAATATCCCCATCCTTCATATCCATTATTTTTCTCAGAAATTAGTACACAAAAAAATTCCAGTACTTCTCTCTTTAGTTCAAATAGATTCTATAAAACATCTTCTTCCAACTCGCTTTCTCCTTTCCCCGCACTTGAATTCAACCTTTATCATTCTTAAACTTCTAAAACTAGGTAGATATACATTTTTATCTTTTTATGTTTCTATATAAAAAGGAAATTCAAGGTTGATAAAGTCTACATGGTTCAAATGTAAAGATAGTCTTGAAAATAGAGTCATTGAAAAAGTGGATTAAAAAGTTAAATAATATCTTAATAATTTATAACACAAAATCCTAAAATGATCTGAAGTTTTGACAAGATTTCTTATCAATTTTTGGTTACTTAATCAATTTTTACATCTCTCAATAAAAATTATATTTGTAATAAAAATTAAAAATTGGTTTAGAAGACTTTTAGTAACTGATTTGAAATATAGGGTGGTATTTTACTATAGAGACACAAGATAAACATACATAAATAATAAATTTATATGATGGTTTAATTAATACATCTCACAAATATTCACATAACCCAAATGCTAAAATATTTAGTTTCTTGGAGACTAGCTACACAAACCTATTATTTTACAAAACTTGTGGGAATTTATCTATAATCATATTCCTCTAGACTCTATTCTATACATATCATATAATATTATTTATACCATATGGAATTGAATCATAAGAAAGGGTTGATCTGGAATGCTCAGTAAGGGAAACTTATCCACTAGTTATAACTATTAGATCATAAACATTAGGGAAAACATGAGCATAGGATAAATATCAGATAAGAATATTATGGTATCATAGGTGGAAATCATGAAACTTTATTGAGTATTAAGGACTGTGGCATTGAAAAATAATACCACATAAATCTCATCAAAATATGTCTTAGAAACACATATCTAAAATCAAACAAAACATGAAATCAGAACATAAGAAATGAGAAAATCTTTAGAACATGTAATATCATAAACAATTATCATATATTATATATAAGATAAATTTTAGATAAACTACAAAAACCTAATCATAGGAAAATATTGTGAACAAATCCAATTATATCCACAATTTTATTTTTTTGAATAAATCCAAGTATATCCACCCTTTAGTTTGTGAAAAAATCAAAGTACGTCCATGATTAATTATTTCATGACACATAAAACCATAAAAAATTAGTTCGAGGGTTATTTAGGACCCCACCCATCATCACCCATACAGATGAGTGCCACTTAAAATCAAAGTGTTCATCTTATCATAAATAACCCATGAGAAGAAAATGGTTTTTATGACTTTTCCAAATGGTACCACATAAACAAAATTGTTCATTTGATACCAAAAACATAATCTCAAAAAATGAGTTTTTAATAAGATCACATATAGGGTGATTTATTAACCATAAATCCATTGTATACTAATACTTTTAAAATTTAATATGAATGACTTAAAGGACTTTACTTAAAAACTGTTTATTAACATCATCTTAAAAATGTGATTTTCAAGTCACTTTCTAAAAACCATTTTTTTAAGATAGAGAGAAAACTTCTCAAAACATTACTTAAAAAATCCAATAAATATACCTTGGTAATAAGTAAAACATATATAAAACTGTGAAGTATAATGGAAGAATATAAGATCATGGTAAGATAATGCCTTTAAAAAATTTTAAATAGATTTTTTTGAAAATTCATATCATTAAAAGGAGAATGAAGCCTTTGTTTTAAAATGAATAAAGAGGAATATAAGGATAATTGGAGATAAATACAAATTTTATTTCCACTAGGTAATGTATAACATTGTAAGAAAGTAAAATAATGAATATGGAATAAAATGTCCTTAAAAGAAATGGGAATTATTATAGATAAAATTTTATTTTCGCAAAATAATATATTAATATTCAAAAGAATAATTTGGTGTAAAACATGATTTCCCATAAAATAAGGGGAAAATAAAACATAAATTTATCATAGGTTAGATAAGATCAAACTTGAAATACAATATTCATATATGAGTATTTGTGTCCTAAGTGAAATATTTGATTCATGGAAACCCCTTACAACCTTAATATCTTTGAATCAAAAATTATTTAAATAAATAACATTATATATATATAAAAAACATGAATTACATTAATATGGAAAAATAAGTTCATTTTCTAACATAAACACCATATCAAAGATAAAATGGTTCCCAAAATGAAATATATCTTAAGAAATTGAATTTTAGAAAATAAACACATTACCATTATTTATTCTTAGTCAAATACACTCTAAAATCCTATAAAACAAACATAACTATATTAATATACTATTTTAAATCCATATTTATATCTAAAACTATTTATAATCTTCATTTATAATCATTATCTATATGTATATTAGTTAGTTTTTTCCAATTTTACTGTATTGGGTGTTTATAATTTTAACCACTTATACTAGTTTAATAGAACCAGTGTAAGTATTTATTTTTCTTCAAAAATTAATCCTTAAAATATCATTAAATTTAATATAATGTATTAATTATAAATATTTATGAAGTTTCAATTTACCTTGATGAGTGTTTCACTCTTTATCCATGAAGATGAAATCAACAAAAAGCATACATTGATGATTTTCTTAACCAACAAAAGTTAGTTTCTTAATTATTCATTTAAACATTGATGTATACTTTATAGAAAAAAATCATTGATTAAATATTTATATCATATTATATCAGTAATTATGTTTTTATAGTCATGGGCACTTCATCTTTGGTCCCTGTTCACATATAATCCATGCAGAGGCGTTGGAGAGTACTCGGTACAGGATTATGTGGAGTGCTGGTTTTCTGGTGCGGGGTCTTCTGATCAGGAGCGGCTGGTTAGAACGATCATCCTTGTGGCTCTATATTGGGTGCTTTGGGAGGCACACAATCAGGTTCGGAGAGGTGAGAGTCGTACGTTACTGTTCCTCCAGGTTAGCCTCATGTCCCTCATCTTTGAGATTGCTTCTCAGATAAGAGGTGGAGTGACGTCTGCTGCGATTAATAACCTCCTTAATCGCCCCTGTTTTCGGAAAAAGGGGACTGGTCAGTGGGTTAAATGGCATCCACCGGTTGAGGGACTCAAGCTTAATGTTTATGGTTCATTCATGGGAGGGATAATGAGGGGGGAGGCGTGCTACGGGATTCCTCTGGATTGGTTCTCATCGCCTTCAGTGCATTTTATGGGCCTGGAAATTCCCTGTGTGCGGAACTTCAGGCTTTGGTTTCGGGCCTATTGGTGTGCAGAAGACAGCATCTGGTCGTGTCCGAAATAGAAACGGACTCGGATATACTCGTGAAGATAATGAAAGGGTGGTGTGGGGTTCCATGGTAACTCACGTACATTATCAGAAAGTGCAGAATGGAAACCTCACTTGGGGAGCATTTGTATCACCGTTGGAGGGAGGCTAATTTCGCAGCAGATTCCCTTACCCGCTTGGGTAGACAAGATGACCCTATCATTCTCTATAACTCTCCCCTCTCTCTCCCTTCAGAATGCTCCTCCTTTGTGTTGGGGGATGTGCTTGGTCTGCACCATTTCCGTCTCCCTTGAGGGGTCTTGTTTCCTTTCATTATTTCTTTTTGAATAAAAAATGAACTACTACTACTACTATAGTAATCTATGATATAATTTCATAGCATTGTTCAAGTAGGTGGTCAAACCAACCCAAACTTTAACATACCATAATTATTGATTATTATGAGGTGATTCAGTTAAAATATAATTACACCATTAGTATAATGATACCATTTAGTATTTATTAGTGCTATATATAATAATTATAAAGTAATTAGAAGAATAATTTATGAAGATGAAAATATTACATAATTTGAATATAATATTTTCCTCTTAGTATGCTTGTTTAAAACATTTGAATTAATGATGATCGTTTGTTCATCATGTAATTAATAAGTTCTCCAATTAGTCATACCATAACCTTAATTATATCATAAAAACATATCTATACATTAAAATCATTCTCATCACTATCCATGTAAGGTAGTGATGAAAAGAAAAATAGAGATCAATCATTACATGGAGCTAGTAGTCCACACATATGCATGGTTGATGATTTCATTTTCTATAGAACGGGAGAAATTTATAATATGTTATATAATTTGAGAATCAAAAATATTTTATTAATATAATAATTATTTATTAAATTCAATATTATGACCATATGTGTAAGATGGTTAAGGTATATGAAACATGATAATTTGTGGAGGCGGTCGTCCGAACACACTCAAATGTTGTTTTCTCTTTTATTAATGGAAAATGTAAGGGTGGTTAATGATTATACCATAATTATAATAAAATTTTAGTATTGTAGTGATACCGATGTTATCATTTTAAGATGGTGTAATGGAATTTGAGGAATAATAAGTCAAAATAAAGAAATAGAAAAGAGAAAGAGAGGTTAGGAAATTATGCCTCACTTATTGGATTATCTCCTTTGAAAATGGGTTTAATATCTTGATTGATAGTACTCTTATAATAATATAACCTATATAAGGTGGATATGTGTGTTTATGAGAGGGTTAGAAAAAATTTGGGTTAAACTTAGGGGGTTATGGTGTGCATCGAAGGGATGAGAATAGAGTTTTATAATGGAAAAGAGATGGAATTTTTGGAAATACCCATGAATTATCAATAATGGTAAGTAACTACCAAGTAAAGTGGCTCCAAAATATGAGAAATAATAGGGTTCCTTTGAATTATTAATTTTACCATTTAATCTTTTATTTTTGTAACTAGTTTTTACATAAGGTAACTTAATCTTTATGCGTAAAAGTAAATTGGACCTTATTAGATAATTTGGACCTACTGATTCTAAATTTGGAATTAATTTTCTCTAGTTAAATTACAAAAATGTCAAAATTATATTTTAATAGAATAAATGTATAATTTATTAAAAAAATTGAGAAAAATATTACTTGAGTTCTAAAATATCAATCATAGGTTCTTAAACTATAATAAATATTTTAAAATTTATAATGTCAATTATAAAATACATATTTTTTCCAAATCATAATTTTCTAAGTCACACTTATATACTAATAATTTCATAATAATTCACAATATTAATAAAATTGGTATATTAAACTATTCAACTAAAAAACAATTTTTTAGAAAAATATAAAAAATGAATCGTAAGATAATATTATTATTCTAAGTAAAAAAAATAATTTTAATTTGTAAAAATTAAAATTATAAATTTAATGAATTTATCTTTTAAATGAAAATACAAAATAAAAATAAAAATTTCATTTATTGGGAAAAATGCAATAAACACTATGTGTTATTAATATTATTTCACATCAATTTCTAATTTAACGAATACTAATATATTAGTTCATATACTGAAATATTATACATTATCATTTAATATTAGTAAATTTAATTATTTGGATAATATATACAATACTTTTAAAATTTATTTACTAGAGGTACCTATTGTTATTATATCATTATTAATAATATTCATTTATTATATCTTAGCACATTTTAGTTTAGTGTTGCATTTCAAAATGAGTTATCAAAGATAACATTAATTTAGAGGAAGAAAAAAATTATTCCAATATCTTGGTTAATTATATTCTACCAACCTTAAAATGAATTTCTCCATTGAAATTTTTATTCCTATGAAGGAAAAAAAGTTAAGGTAATTTTTCCTCATTAAATCCTTAGGTTACCACATAGATTATTTAAACTTATTATTCCTCCATAGAACTTTGATCAAATGAGTGATCTTATTTCCTTAAACCTTATATCTTCAATCCATAATTTATACTAGTTGTTCCTCATATGTGAGATCATGTTCTAGTTTCACATATTTCAAGTTCAATACATGTGAGGGGTCTGATATGTACTTTCTCAAAAACAATGCATAGAGTGCATAATGTACTAGGGATAGGTCAAAAGGGGGTGTTAAGTGATAATATACTACCCTGACATGATCAAGGATCTTTAAGGGACTGATGTACATAAGGATCATCTCCCCTTTCATCCCAAATCTAATAACCCGCTTCCATAGAGATATTTGGAGGAATACATTTTCACCAAATTCAAACTCTAGATCTTGTTGATGATTATATATATATCTCTTGTATCAAATTTGTGCTAATTTCATATGTCACTGAATAATTTGAGCCTTATCCGTCATTTCATAGATAAGGTCAAGACCTATCATCTTACTCTCTCAAAACTCAACCCAGCATATTAGAGTCCTATATCTCTTCCCATATAGAGCCCCATATGGTGCCATCTGAATACTATAATGGGAACTATTATTATATGATAATTATTCCAAGGAGAGGTTTTGATCCCAAAATCCTTATAATTCCGTAAAATAAGATCTCAGTATATCCTCTAGATTTTGGATGGCCCTCTCACACTAAAAATCTATCTGAGGGAGATAAGCAGTGATAAAACTCAACCCTTTCTCTAATTATTTCTGAAAAATTTTCTAGAATATTGAGGTGAACCTTAGATCTTGATCATATACAATTGTGAGTAGAACCCCATGTAGTTTTTCCACTTATCTTATGTGTATCTTGGAGATTTGTTCAAGAGAGAAATATTTTTAGTGGTAACAAAAAGTGATACATTTGTAATTAAATCAACTATAATCCAAATGGTATATGGCCTTTTGATGTCCTAGGGAGTCCCCAAAAAATCCATGGAATTTTTTTCTTATTTCCATACTATTATGGGTAATGGTTTAAATATACCCTTATAATTTTTTCAATCATCCTTAAATTTTTGGCATACCAAGCATTGAGACGTGTATTCCATGATTTACCACTTCATGTTATCCCACCAGAAGTTTTTTTTTATATCTTTATACATATTCATTATGCCTATATTAATAAAGAAGTATGAATTATCAGCATTATCAAAAAGTTCCCTATTCAATTTTGGTTTTGATGGGACACTAATTTGAGTTCCAAACCTTATAAATTCATCTTTATGAAAGATGAACTACATAATAATCACAACCTAATTCTATAGTTGTGTGTCATCTTTCTAGGATTCTTTGATCTTTACATAAATGTATGGTTGGGAAATTTTTTTGGCAAAATAGGATTTCTCACCTTCTTTATGTTTTCAAGATTCATTTATTTAAAATCCATGAGTATTGAGTCTTTTTCAATCCTCTCCATGGATAATATAGAATGATCCTTCCTTCTTAGGGAATCATCCACATTTTTTTACTTCCCAAGGTGGTATTATAGTGATAAATTATACCAATTGATCAATTATAACCATATCATTTTTCATATTTTCAACTATTTTTTAGTGTGTATATACTTTAAGCACTTATGGTTAGTATAAATATTACACTTCTCACTATAGATATGATGCTAGTAAATTTTCAATGAAAATACTATTGTCACCAAATCTAAATCATGTATTGTGTAGTTCTACTCATGATTATTTAATTGAAATTATTCATAATAAATTACCAACCTATTTTATATAAGAACACAACCCAAACCTTTTAAGGAAGCATCACTGTATATCACAAACCCTTATCTACTATAGGGTTGTGTAATTATAGGTGTAGTAACCAATTTCTTATTAATATCCCTGAATATATCCTAAAATTTCATTTCCTAGAGTAACTTCAATCCCTTTCATTTCAATATGGTTAGTGTATTGGATAATCATTAGAATTTTCTCACAAAACATCAGAAATATCTATCTAATCAAAGAAAACTCTAGATATCTATCACAGTGTTTGGTCTCAGTCATTTTTCAATCATGTCTATATTTTATTTTTTCATGGATATACCCTCATTTGTGATAACATGACATAATAAGGATACTTTTTGCATCCAAAATTCACACTTACTGAACTTGGAATATATTTTATCCTTTAACATTGTCTTTAGAACAATTCTAAAAACCTATTCCTGTTCTTATTTTCTCTTATAATATATGATAATTTCATCAAAAAATACCACCATGAATTTTTCAAGGTAATCTCTAAAGTCACTATTCATAAAATATATAAAGATAATAGGATAATTTTTAAGCCCAAATGGTGTCACTATAAATTTATAGTTTATATTAATTATGTGGAAATTTTTCTTAGGAATACCTTCTCACATTACTCTCAATTAATGATATCTTGATCAAAGATCAATCTTTGAGAAATATTGATCTCCTTGTAGTTGATTAAATAGATCATCAATACATGTTAGATAATTTTTTTTCTTGATCGTGATCTTGTTAAGTTCATGATAATAAATGCATAGGAATATTGATCCATCCTTCTTCTTAACAAAAAGAATTGGTGTACCCCAGGGTGAAGCACTTGGGAATAAAAATATCTTAAATAAGTTCTATTGAAGTTTATTCTTTAATTATTTCAAATCTATATGTGCTATTATGTAAGGAATATTTGATATAGTTATAGAACTAGGTATATTCTTGATTGAAAACTTGACCTCACACTCTAGGGGAAGTCCAAGAATTTCATCTGGAAATACATCAGTATACTCTCATACAATAGGTATGTCATCAATTTCAACTTCATCCCCAATAATTTGTGAAAAGAGTTCCTTGTTTTTCAGTATCATAACCCATATTATAGAATTTACTCCTGAATGGATATCATAATCATTATTTCATAAATATTTGACCACAATATGGTTGGGGATATGAAATAAGATCTCTTTATCCTATCAATTGATATGTTATATATGCAATGATTTCCAATTCATACCCAAAATAATTTAAAAATTCAACCAAGGTTATAAAAAATAGATTTATAGTAAGCACCTTCCCACAAATCATGATCGGAAGAGAGTTTTATATCTTAGATGTTATCATCATGTTGTCAGTGGTTTTAATAGATTTTTCATTATCAAGGGTTTGAGGTGGTGAATTTATATTTTTATTAAACTTATATGATATAAAATAGTGTGTAAAAACAAAATAAAATAAATCATTTATAGGTATTGAGTGAAGAATAAGTATATCTTACACCAATTCATTATCATTATCTACCTCAACAGTAGTTATAACATATGCCCTTACTTGATACCTTGGTTTAGGAGATTATTGGGGCATATTCTCTTCAAAATATCTAAGGTTAGGGTAGTGAATTTAATAGTTCCCAAACTAATTTCACTTGAAGAATTAAATTATAGTTGGAACATTACTTGGGGAATTAATTTCATCTATTGTGTTAATCAACTTCTTGGCACTAATTCAATAGCTTTTCAAAATATTTCATACCCTACCACATGTAAAACACTTCCCAGATCCCTTGAGGAAATTTCTTGGGTTCTTCCTCCCACATATTTGACACATATGCAGTTATACTTTCCTTCCCCAATGTTTCTTATCATCGGATCTTCCATGATACACTGCATTTATTTTCTTAACCAAGAAATAATGATAGTACCCAATTTACATCTCCACTTTTAGTGCACATCAAAAAATTACCCCATATCTTCTGAAGTATCTTATGGATAACTCTCTTTTAACACTTAGTTTTAAGCCACCAAATAATGGTAGATATTTCTTTCAGATTGGGAGATATAACCAGAGACATACCTTGTGATCCTTGTGATATATTCTTCAAAAGTTCCAATATAATAATCATCCTTTTGTTGTGGTACTCTGAATTCTCATTCTATCCTCATGTGAAGAGTTCTAGAAATGTAACTTATGAATAATACTTTCTTAAAGTCATCTCTTTCTAGTGAGTCTAATTCATTTTTTTTCATTGTATACTTAATGAGAGGCTACCACTAGGAATCATCTCCTTTTATATGATATAAATATAAAAATGAACTTCTCATGCTCTCAGTATTAGAGAATGGAAAATATCATTTCCATTACATTGATCCATTTCTCGGTAAGAAGTGGATTAGAATATCCACTGAAGGATGGTGGGTGTTGTCGCAGGAAATGCTAAATAGAAAGTTTCTCATTCCTTGATGCATTTGGGAGCTCAATGTGATTTGTGTAATTATTTATAGATTGTGATAGTTGGGTGAGAATTGGTATGAGGTTTTTTACACTATCTCTCATCCCATTTGGTAGTTTATACGGACAATTTCCTCATTGTCCACCACACATGTTATTAGCTTATTTCCTCCTTATTCTATCCATTACATAAAATAAAATAATATTTAGGGACATAAGTTAGTAAATTTACTGAGGGGAAACCATGATATTAGAATAAATAACTCATAAATTATGTGCATACCCTAACTTATGAACCACTAGAATTCAATATAGCTTGTACATGGTAATTTTTTTAGTAGGTTCTCTAACATAATTATTTAACATCATACTCAAATCATTAATTATCATTTGTAAAGATTATGTGATTAACCAAATAATATCCCCTAGGAGTGTCAAATCATGTGCATATTTAAGTATCTTTATCATAGACCAAGTTTCAATCAAGTTAATACCCAATCCACCCTTTTTAGGGTTATTACCCCTATGTATATTTTTTCTTGAGCCTGAATCCACTTATAGTATTTAGATAGGGATATAATTACTAAGAGAACCACACAATTTATGCTTTACCAAAACATCAGGATATTATCCTCTAATTAGTATTATTCCTAATTTTCTCAATAAATTTCTCTAAACTAATCCCCAAAAATAACTAAACTTTTCTCTGATACCAAATATGGAGACCCAATATAAACATGTATAAGTAATACGTTGATACTATGGTTTAATTAATAAATTTCAAGAGTAGTTTCACAACCCAAGGACCTAAATATTTAGTGTCTTTGAGACTGTCTACATAAACATCTTATTTTATAGCACTTGTAAAAAATTCTCCATAACCATGATCCTCTATACCATCTTCCAAAAATATTATATGATATAATAATCTTCATAACTAAAGGAATGAAACCATAATAAAGGGGTGATCTTGGATTCTTAGTAAGAGAAACTTATAAACTATTCATAACTATTAAATCATTCACATTAAAGAATACATGATATAGTGAAAAATATATAATAAAAATATCATGGGATCATAATTGAAAATCATAAAACTTGATTGATCATTAAGTATCATTCCATATAAACATATTAATAAATAAAGTTCACAAAAAATGGCTTAGAAACACATATTAAAAATAAAATAAAAACAGAAAATCATAACATAAGAAAGTGGAACATATTTAGAATAAATAATATCATAAACATTTTGAATATTTTGTAAATAAATAAAATTTTAGAGAAATTTCACACACATAAACATAAGATAACATTGTGAAAAAATACAAGTATGACCACCCTTTAATTTTGTGAACAAATCCAAGTATTTATACACTTTATATTGTGATAAAATCAAATTATATATATGATTCATTATATCTGAGATATAAAACCATAACCAATCCATTAAAGGGTGATATAGGACCCCACCCATAATTATCCATACATATGAGTTCCACTTAAAATATATTCATTCATCTAATTATAAATAACCCATGAGAAGAAAATGATTTTCATAGCTTTTCTAAGTGGTATCACATAAAAAACATGATCATTTGATACCCAAAACAAAATCTCCCAAAATTAGTATTTAAGAAAATAATATATATGGTGATTTATGAACCATTACTCCATTTGAGAATAATCCTTTTAAAATGGGATATAAATCACAAAAAAAATAATTTTCTTAAAATTTTTTTCTTAATATCATCTTAGAAGGATATAATTTTCAACTCACTTTACAAAAAAAATTAGGTGAAGAGAAAAAAATAAAATATTACATCAAAACAAATTCTAATAAATTGACCTTGATAAGAAAAAATACATGTTAAAATGTGAATTATAAGGTAATAATATAAGATTATGGTAACTTAAACTCGTTTAAATATTTTAAAATTCCTTTAATGAAAACTAATATCATTAAAAGGATAATGAATACTTTGATTTAAAATGAATAAAAGGGAATATAAGGATCATTGGAGATAAAAAAAATTGAGTTTAATCTAGGGAAAGGCGAAAAAAATTTGGAAGTAAAAATATGGATATGGTAGAAAAGGCAAGTAAATAAATGGAAATAATTCTTTACAAAATTTCATTTCCACAAAAAAAATATATTCATCCAAGGAATAATTCCTTGGTTAGAAACATGAATTACCTTGAAAATAAGGGTAAAATACAATATAAAATTATCATATATCAGATAAGATCAAAATTGAAAGACAATATTCATAGAGGAGTGGTTTTGACCCAAGGAAAATATTGGAGTCATGAAAACATATTACAAACTTAGTATCCTCTTAATAAAAATACATTTAAATAAGGAACATGATATGAATCTCAGAACCCCATAAATTAAATGAATATGGTAAAATTAATTTCATAATAATAAAACACACCATATCAAAGATATCATGGTTCACAAAATGAAATATGTATCAAGAAATTAACTTTGAGAAAAAGAACACCTTAGATTTATTCATACTTAGTAGAATGTGATCTAGCCTCCTATAAGAAAATAACTATATTAATATAATATTTAATGAACATAATAATATCGAAAATTTATTATAATTTTCATTTATAATCATTATATATATGTATCTTAATTATTTTCTTTATATTTCCTCGTGTCAGGTGTTTATAGTTTTAATAGTTTTTACTAATTTCATAAGATTGGTGTTGGTATTCATTATTCATAAAAATTTTATTGTTAAAATATAATTAATTTTAATTAAATTTATGATTTATAATTATTTATTAAGTTTCAATTTTCTATGATTATTGTTTTAGTCTTTATCCTTGAAAATGGAATTCAAAAAATACAAACTTCGGTGATTTTCTTAACCTCCAAAATGTTTTCTCTTAATTATTAATCTAATATTGATATATCATTTAAATATACAAAAAATAATAATTATTTAAATCTTTATATCACATTTTATCATTAATTATGTTTTCATACCCACCCATGATATAATTTCATAGCATTGTTCAAGTAGGTGGTCAAACAGACCCAAACATGAAAATTCCATGATTATTGATGATTATGAGATGATTTAGTTGCAATATCATTACAAAAGTACCATAATAATATCATTTATTATTATTTTAGTGTTACATATTATAATTATAAATTAATTAGTATAATAAGTAATGGATATAAAAATATTATATAATTTTAAAAAATATCTTCCTCTTACTACACCTGTATTAAATGATTGAATTAATAGTGATCATTTGTGGATCTTATCATTAATAGGTTGTCTAATTTTCTATATCATAACCTTAATTATATCATTAAAATAATATTTATCCATTAAAACCATTCTCATGACCATACATTTAAGTCAGTGATGAAAAGAAAAATGGAAATCAATTGTTCCATGTAAGTGGTAGTTCACACGTAAGCATAGTTGATTATTCCATTACCTATAGAACAAGAGAAATGTATAATATGTTTTATCATTTAAGAATTTAAAATATGTTATAAATATCACAATTATTTATTAAATTAATTATTAGGACCATCCATGTAATTTGGTTATGGAAAACAAAACATGACACTTTGTGGAGATGGCAGTCCATACACACAAGTGATATCATTTTCATTTTTTCTTAAGGGAAAATGGGAAGGGTGGTTAAGATTGTACCATAATTATTATAAAATATCAGTATAATATTTATACTAATGTTATAATATCAATATTTTATAATGGAATTTTTTGAAGAATAAGTGCACATAAAGAAATAGAAAAGTCTAATAGAGGTTAGGAACTTATACTTCACTTATTGGATAATCTCATTTGCAAAGTGGGTTAATCCCTCGAGGGGTGGTTTTCTAGAAGAAAAGAACCTCTTTTTGGTTTATAGGAGTTTTTATGAGAGTTTTGGGAAGATTTTTTTTTAAATTAGGGGGTTTCTATGTTTGGGGATGTGAGGAGAGGGGAGCCCCATTTATAAGAGAAAAGGGATGGCATTTTTGTAAATACCCATAACTTTTAAATAATGGGAAGTCACTCTTAAGGAATGTGGCTCAAAAAATTTAGAAATAATGGGTTGAATAAGAGATAATTTTTAGATATCCTCTACCATTTTTTCTCACACGTGTTTTAAGCATGTTTCACCCCCTTTATCCCTTGAATTATTACTTCTTACATTTTAGCTTTTTCCATGGTAACTAGTTTTTACCTAATGTAACATAATATTAATGCCTAAAAATAAAGTGAAACTTATTAGATAGTTTTAACCTAATAATTATAAATTTGAAATCTATTTTTTTCAATTTATATAAGTGTTAAAAATTAATTTTAATATAATAAATGTATAATGTATTGAAACAATTTTGAGAAAAATATTAATTGTTTATAAAATACCAATCACAGGCGTGGAAACTATAATAAAAATTTTAAATTGTATAATTTAAATTATAAAATGCATGTTTTTCAATAAAAATGTTTCATAAATTTATAAGTATTACTTACATACTAATAATGGCATAGAAAGTTGTGGTATTAGTAAAAATGGTATATTTCACTATTCACTTAAAAATCAAATTTTTTAGAAAATAAAAAAAAATATCATAAGATAATATTATTATTCTAAGACCAATTTTTTTTAATTTTTTAAAATTAAAATTATAAAATTTATAAATTTATCTTCTAAATGAAAATACAAAATATAAAGAAAACTACTTTTATTGAAAAAAAATGTTTTAAGCATTAAGTGCTCTTAATATTATTTCATATCAACTTCTAATTTAAATAATTATAATATATTAGTTAATATAATGAAATTTTAATCATTGTAATTTAATATTTATCGATTTAATTATTTTTATAAAATATAAAATACTTTTAAATGTTATTTGAGAAAGAAAAATTCATTTTAATATTAAATCACATTTATTCTTTATCCACTAAATGTATGAATTTTTGGATGATTAATATATTTTTACTTAATATATATGTTTATTATTATTAAATCTTTCTTAGTAATATTTATCTAATATTTATTTTGTAACATCCCTCCCCACTTCATTGGATTAAGAAGGAAGAAAGATGTTACTTATCCTTAAGCGGCATCCCCAAGACACCAAAGGCTGGCAATAAATTCCAAGGGATTCGTTTACAATTGGGGGGTGATTTTCCATTTTGAAAATAAAAAAAACAACAAAATTCCCATAAACAAATAAACTGCTACATGATTCATAAGATTAATTAAAGACAACTTAAAATTTCATTTATATCAAACCCAACTACAAAGAGTACCATAATGGAATACTAAAAAACAACTCAGTGCATAGTGGAATAAAAACCCAACAAAACTCAAAGACAACCACAAATCCAAAGCTCTAACTTTCTCCATGATCCACTTCAAAAAACAGCCCAAGTATCACTAAGAACCACTAGAGAAGTTTGATACTTTACCTTTTCCCATGTCCTGATAAATAAAATCTATAAAATCACCAAAGTGAAAAATCAAGGGTGAGCAATGAAACTCAGTAGGATTTTCCCAAATGAATTCCCTACTCAAAACACTAGGATAGAAAATGTTAGCACATTTATATATAATAGTTTATATAAAAAAATCTAAAAGAAGTTTATATCAAAAATATAAACAAGTACCATAGAAAAATATTTTTCTAAAAACAATAAAAATTTCCAAGGAAAGAAACCAAAAAATACTTTAAAACCATTTCACAAGTTCCATTTTGGAATAATCCATTTCATTCCACATATCTACACATCCAACCATACATACAACCTGGGCCTCCCAATACTTGCAAGTGGTGAATAATCCTTTCACTAATTCATCACTTAGTGAACCATTTTGATATGGGAGATCCCTAACCCTTATCCATCCCACTAATGATGGGGGATACTCCATACCCTTATCCATCCTGAATTCACATAAACACACACAACCATTATGCCAAAAATCAATTCCAAAATAACCATTTCAACGATTTTAATAAAACTGTACTTTTATTGAAAACATTTAAAAAACCCTATTTCAATAAAACTATAATTTTATTTAAAACAATTTTTCATGCATCAAAACCAAAGAACTATTTTAAAATCATTTTTACCAAAATCACTTTCCAAAAAAACACCCACATTCCACAATTTCACAAACCGTCATTCAAGAGGATTTTAACAAGAATTTCATATAAAATTGAAAAAAAAATTCAAACAAAACAATTAATTTGAAATCAATACATCATATTATAAATAGAGGAGTCAAGAGTGAATCCACATACCTCAGGTTTTATGGATAAATTGATAAACAACATGAAAAACACCCACAAAAACAGGTTGAATCTCCAAAAATACACCTTAGATATATCCCCCTAATAACAAATAGGATAAATCTAATCATATTTGGCATCAATTACCTTATATATTTCCATATAAAACATATATCTAAGAAAATAAGAGAGAGGGATAAGTATATCTAATTAAAACCAAGTAAAACCACCATAAATGATGAATTACCACAAGAATCCAACTTCAATACACCAAGAGAAGCCTTCATATTGCCTCTGGATCAATGGGAGAAGCCTCTTTAGCCTTTGAGAGGAAGAATTATCAAGTTAGGGTAAGTTCGGGGGGGAAATAAAGGGTCAAAATGCAATCCTGGCCTAGATCCAATTTTTTGGATCTAGTTTTTTACCCATGCATGGTTAGCCGCATGATTAGGAAAATCATGCACTGATCATACGCCAAATTCTGTCTCAAGTACGAACCTCACACGGTTGGGTCACACAGTTTCAAAACAATGCACCAACTGTACTAAATCCCACAATCTCAAGTTTCATATTTTATCCTAAGCAGCCACATAGTTTGGAAAAATTGTGCACCTGCCCATGCACCTTCTCTTTAGCCTATGTATCCTTATGCACAGTTTCCTAGGGAAGTTTCACGATTTCTAATAAATATGAACCAATCGTAAACCTTTATATAACCCCTAAAAACATTTCAAAAGGTCTCCAAATCCTCCCAAACATCACCAAAACACTTTATATACTTAGAATACATAAATTAAGGGTTACTTACTTAAAACCAGGGGTGCTACATTCTCCCCACCGTTGTCATTTCGATCCCTATAAAGTATAAAACCAATGTTTCTCTAAATTAATTCAATTAATTTATATTTCATTTCCTTTTCCCATTCTCAAGTCTCGTCCTAAATCTGACCATGTTTCCATAAAACCTATACTAGACCAGTGTTTTTCCCATGCAACACTTTCTCTCTCATATCCATAATATGCACTAGCATGTGCACCAATGAAGTGTCCAACCCTAATTTAATATGATCCCAATGAATCACATGGTCAGGATAAGGATAATATTTATTTAATTTAGATACATGAAACATATTATACACCACACTAAATCATGGTGGCCATGCCAACAGATATGCCACCTCATCAACCCATTGAAGTATCTCAAAATGGCTTATGTATCAAGGAGATAATTTTTAGTCCATCCCAAAATGATGATGTAAAATCCTTGGATAGATTCTTATAAACATGTGATCACTCACCTCAAATGATAATGGCCATAGATGATGATCCACATATTATTTCAGAAGACATTGAGTCATCTCTATCCATTTTCTGATCAAATGAATCTTTTCCATTGTTTCTTAGACATGGCTCATCCCAACTAGTGAAGTATGACCTGTTTCCACCCAACAAATTGGAGAATGATAAGTATTCCCATAAAAATATTAAAAAGGGGGCATATGTATTGAATCCTGATAGATTTTTTTATATGATAACTCCACCAATGACACTTTCTCTTCCCATGAACCACAAAAATTCATTACAGAAGCCCACAACATATCTTCTAATGTTTGTATCAGCCTTTCGTATTTCCCAACCATCTGAGGATGACATTCCATACTCATTGTCAAATGATTCCCAAGGTATTTCTATAATTATTTATAGAAACAGGATTTAAACCACATATTTCTATCTGATACTATTGAAACTGGTATGACATGCCTCTTTACCACTTCTCAGATATAGATTTTGGACATTTCCTCCACCGTATGATATTCACTAATAAGGATTAAATGGGCAGACTTTATGAGTTGATCCACTATCACCCATAAGGATTCGTGTTTCTAAACCATTAATGGGATACCTATTACAAAATCTATAGCAATATGATCCCATTTCCAAATAGTAATAGGTAAATACTACAACATACCTACTGGTATCCAATGCTCTTCATTAACTTGCTGAAAAGTTAAGCATCTTATAAGAAACTTAGACAACTTCCTCTTCATTATGACCCACCAAAACTATACTTTCAACACCATATACATCTTCTGTATTCCAGGATTAATAACCCATATTAAATGGTGGTAAACATGAATAATTTGTTCCTAATAATCCTTAGGTACGACCATCCTTTTTATGAACCACAACACTAAACTTTCATCTAGATTCCATCCCTCAATGGTCTCCCCACCATTGAGTTTTGACCTCATAGCCACACATTTTGAATCAGATTTCAATGCCTCTTTAACCATATTTTCCAATTTAGGAACAAAATAAATAGGAAATAAGGTTGCAACTTCACCTCGGTCTTCACATTCCAATTGTATATCATCTAGGACCAACATCAACTGCCACTCAAATAAATCTTATTTTTTCAACTGAGTATATGAATTTATTCATAATGAATATATCACTAAATTTCCTTTTCTCAGTGTATACATCAAGTCAATGTCAAATATTTCAACATACTTCATCCATATTCTTTGTCTTAGGTTCAAATCACTTTATTAGAAAATATGTTTTAAGTTCTTGTGATCTGTAAACACAATAAATTTCTCACCAAATAGGTAATAACACCAATCCTTAAAATCATGTACCATATAGGATAACTCCAAATAATGTTTTGGGTAGTTATCCTCATGAATAATCAAATTCCTTGATCCATATGCCCCAACATGGTCTCTCTACATGAAAACACACCCAACACGGATCCTGAAGCATCACAGTACAACATGTTCCCTTATCCTGATTCTAGAAAAATCATGATTGGTGTTGATATAAGGATAACTTTAATCTCTTGAAAAGACTTATGAAATTCCTCTTCCCATTGGAATGGAACATTATTCCTTGTCAAAGATGTCATGGGTGAGGCCAGTCATGAAAAAATCACAAATAAAGCATTGGTAATAACCAACTAAACCAAGGAAACTATGTGTCTTGAAGACATTATTTGGTGGTTTCAAAGAGATAATAGCCACTCTATTTTCTGTACCCATAGAAACACCTTTTCTATAGATTACATGGCCCAAGTAAACATTCCTATTGTATCCAAAAATAAAACCTTGATAGTTTGTAATACATATGATGATCCCTCAAGATTTCCAACACTATCACCAATTGTTGCTCATGCTCAGCCCTTGTACTTGAATACAACAACATGTCATCCACAAACACCACCATAAAATAAACTAGATACTTATAAAATATTTGATTCATCAATTCAATAAATACCATTGGTTTATTCATAAGACCGAAAGGAATTACCACATATTCATAATCTTCATATCTACTGATTAAAGATGTCTCTGGAATTTCCTCCTTCCAAACACGCAATTAGTGATATCCTGATCGTAATTCAATTTTAGAGAACCATTGGGATCCCCTAAATTGATCTAATATATCATGAATGTGTAGAAGTGGATATTTTTTCTTTATCATAACATGGTTAATCTTACGATAACCCATACATAGATGAAGAGTTTCATCTGACTTTTTCACAAACAAGACTAATGCTTCTCACAGATACGTACTCAGTCAAATGAACGCTTTTCTTTACATCTCTTTCAACTTTACTTTCAATCCCCTTAATTCTGTTTGTTCTATCTAATAAGATATAATGTAAATATGACTGGTCCCTAGAATGATATCAATCATAAAATCCACTTCCCTTATAGGTGGAAACCTTAATAAATTATCAGTAAAAGCATCAATAAGTCGATCAAACACTACTGGAAAAATATTATTCTCAATATCTTCCACTGATGAAAAAGTCAACACTACCAACTGGTATGAGATCACTTCAACTGTTGGTGCTAAAAATCTTTTTGCACACACCTTTAAACTCTGGTCTTCTCAAAAGAGGTGCTTGATGCCATCTTCAGTTGTGAAACTGACCTTTCTAGTGTATAGTTGATGTGAGCCTTGAACGTTTTCAGCCAATCCATACCCATGATTATATCATAGACATCCATATCAAATACATAGAAATCTCATATTATCTCAACTCCATAAACCGTTATAGAACATGCTCTACACACAAAGGATCTATATTCTCTTTGACTAAGGTGAGTTTTCAGTTTTAACATAAAAGGAATCATCTCAACATTTAAACCCATAAAATCAAAAACATGATAAGAAATAAAGGAATGGGATGCACCTATATCAAAAAAAGATTTCATAATGGTAGAATACAAAATTATCATACCTCTCACCGTAGATGGTATAGATTTATTATCTACAATAACCTACTTAGATCCATATAATTTCTTACTCTCCACACTTTTTTATTGGTTTCCTTATTGAGATTACACTTCTTGAGATGTCATGGTATTCCTAAAATCACCATGGATAGATCTATTTTGCTGATTATAGGTATTCTTCTACCCTATACCTTCTGAATCATACGATGTATGTGACACCTAAGAAGTGTCTCAAACACCCAAACACGGAGTACTGCAACAATAATACAGAATATTCCTCATCTAATTACAATTATGGCATGCTCTAGGTGGTTTCATACACTATCACTCCATGTGGTCGAATGAACCACATTGAAAAAAACTAGGATGGATCTTTGGTTTTAGAGGAATATTCACTAATTTATCCATTTGATTTTAATCCATACTCCCACCTTGGAAATAATTTCACCTCTTCTTCTTGCTAGCATCATTATAGTTCCTTCCATTTCTCATAGGTATCAACATAATTCCTCCTCCTATAGCTCCTGAGATGTCCCTTTATGTAGTAGTCTCTTGATTAACCATCTCTATATAATTTGTAATACAGATCACAACAATCTTCAAGAGTATCTCTTACCTTATCCTTGATTCAAATATGTGTGCCTTCAAGGATGTACTAGCAGAAACTTTGGGTGAAAATTAGACTAAATTCATAAATTTATCCACATACACCATGATAGAAATATTTTCCTACTTAAGTCTAAAGAAGTCTATTGTTATCTGAATTCTGAAAGTGTAAGTATAAAAATGTTTATGGAAAATTTCTTAAAAAATCCTCTAATGCAAGATATTGGTCCAATTTCAACTGAACTAATAAATAACACCATTGGCATGCAAGATCTTCTAGCATATAAGTCTCCATTATGACTTTCATCTCTACTAGTGTGCCGATGAAATAGAAGAAAAAATTCATCATATTCAGTCAGACCTATGCCTTTTCAGGTTTAGAATCACCTCAAAAGATGGTCAGATTCTACTTATAGAATTATATAGAATGATCAACTTTCCTTGGCTCATCCCTCACGTTCCTTCTATCTATATCTTGAAATGATTGAAAAATTCTTTGAACCAGCTATTGGTTCACCTTTGGCTCAGGTGCAAGCATATTCTCAACAGCTTCCTCTGGTTGGTTTCTACAATGCCTATCAGGTGCCATTTTCTATAAACACAAAAAATTACATAAGTCTCACTACCTATCAACTGAAGTCTTAACATTTCAAATTCTACCACATAAAAACTATAACAACAATGATTTCCAAAATCAACCACTTTTTAAAAATCTCTACTTTATTTTCAAAATCAAACCATTATCAAAATACCAAAATGATGCTCTTTTTCAAAATCTTGAATTTGAAGACAACCTTAAAGTTTTTCAAAAATCAACACATTGCATAAAATCATTACTCAAAATGAGATATACACTCCTAGCGGGATTTCACTTTTATAATTCATATCATGCTCATATTTTTGGATAAACCATTGAAAATGAGATTCCACTTCTTATAAGTGTCTCTAAAACACTTAAGTACCAAACTCCCTGGTAACTTTATATTTAGCATAAAAAGTTTAGATATGTCTTTTTATTCTATACATTTCAAGTATCAATGATCCTACTCCTTTCTACCAACCCGACGTAAGGAACAAACCATAATAAATATCAACTCCAATACCTAGATAACTGAAGACCACTTGTTCCACAATATTATTTAGAAGGACCAAAACGGATACCACTTTTAACATATCTCCCCTCCTCATTGTCTTGAGAAGGTTTAAATATGTTACTTGGTCTTAAGTGATATCCCCAAGACACCAATGGATAGCAATAAATTCCAAGTGATTCATTTAAAATTGGGGGATGATTTTCCTTTTTGAAAATAAAACAACCAACCAAACATACCATAACCAAATAAACCACTACATGATGCATGAGAATAATGAAATACAACTCAACATTTAATTTATATCAAAACCAACTACAAATATTACCATGGAGAAATACTAAAAAATAACCAAGTGAATAGTGAAAGACAAACCCAAAAAAGCTCAAAGATAGCCACAACTCCAAAGCTCCAATCTACTCCATGCTCCACTTCATAAAATATCCCAAGTATCACTAAGTATCACTAGATATGTATGATACTTTAACTTTTCCCATGTCCCAATAAACAACATATTCAAAATCACCAATTTGATAAAGTAGAAGCGAGTAATGAAACTCAGTATTCTTTCCCCAAATGACTTCCCTACTTATGCCACTAGGATAAAACATGTTAGAAAATTTATATAAAATAGTTTATATAAAACAATTTCTAAAATAATGTTATATCCAAATATAAACAAGTACCATAGAAAAAATATTTTTCTCAAAATAGTAACAAGTTCCAAGGAAAGAAACTAAACAATACTTTAAAACTATTTCATAAGTTCTATTTTGGTATAATGCATTCCATTCCACATATCCACACATCCAACAATGAATGCAACCTGGACCAACCAATACTCGTGAGTGGTAAGTCATCCTTTAACAAAGACATCACTTAATGAACCATTTTTATGGGGGAGATATGTGGCCCTTATCCATATGAATAATGATGTGGGTGACTCTTTACCCTTATCCATCAGGAATTCACATGAACACATACAACCATTATGATGAAACCAATGCCAAAAAACTATTTCAACCATTCCAATAAAATTGTAATTTTATCAAAACCCTTTCAAACATACTATTTAAATAAAATCAACCTTTAATCTAAAATACTTTTCCACGCATCAAAACCAAAAAAAATTAAATCATCATTTTTAAATCATTTTCACCAAAATCACTTTCCAACAAAATGCCCACATTCCACAATTTCACAAACCGCCACTCAAGATGGTTTCAACAAGTATTGCACAAAAAATTCACAACCAATTTCAATAAAAACAATTAATTTGAAATCAATCCTTCATATTATAAATAGAGGATTCAAGATTGAATCCACCTACCTTAGGTTTTATGGAGAAAACGATAAATGGTCTGAAAAACATCCATAAAAATGGGTTGAATATCCAAAAACCCACCTTAGATCTCTTCCCCTAACAAAAAAAAGGTTGAATATAATCATATTTGGCATAAAATACCTTATATTTTTTCACATAAGACATAGATATAAGAAACATAGAGAGATAGAGAAGTAGATCTAAGGAAAACCAAGGAAAACCACCATAAACGATGACTTACAATGAGAATTAAGCATCAATGCCCCAAGAGAAGACTAATTATCACCTCAAAATTGATGAGAGAATCATTTTTAGACTTTGAGATGAAGAATTATTGATTTAGGGTTGGTTTGGGGAGAAAATAAGGGGTTAAAACACAATCCCTATCTAGATACACTTTTGTGGATGTAGTTTCTAACTCATGCACAGTTAGTCGCACAATTTGGAAAATTGTGTGCCAGCTTCTATCTCAATAAGAAAACTCACATGGTTGGTTCATACAGTTTCCAAATTATGCACAAACCATGCCAAATCCCATTGTCTAAAGTTGCACAATTTCTGCTAGGCAGCCACACGGTTTGGAAAAATCGTGTGTCTGCCCGTGCACCTTCCCTTTAGCCTATGTATCATTATGCATGGTTTCCTGGGGAATTTGAAAAATTTCCATTATTTGTTCCCATTTAGAAAAAACCCAAAAAAAATTTAAAAGGGTCTCCAAACCCTCAAAAACATCACCCAAACTCTTTATATACTTAAAATACATAAATAAAGGGTTACTTACATGAAACTGGGGGTGCTACATCTTGGATCCTTTAACTTCGATGTTTCATGTAAAACAAGAAATCAAAGGTAAAATTAATTTAGAGTAAGAAAAATATATATATATATATATTACAACATATTGGGTTGTTATTCTCATGGAATGAGATTCAAACTTCAGTGATATTTTCATGAAATTCCCTCTCTTGTAATTTACTAACAAGTTCATTTCAGCATTAATTTAAGGTGATTAAATGCGTCAAATAAATTCATCAATATTGGAATAGATTAAATTTCACAAGGGTATTCAAATTAATCTTCATAGGTTTCAAAAAAACTAAAAATTAAAAAAGTAACACACACAAAATTGAAAAGGGAACAAGAATTTGAAAAGTCTTAAACTAAAAAATTACAAAGGTTTCCTCCCCCACACTTAAATGATGTAGTGTTTTCAATGAATTATAATGGTTTTATTATATAAAAAAATTAAATAGAATCAAAACAATCAAATATATTTTAAGGAAAGGTACAACCTGATGGTTTTTAGTGATAAATAGTTTGGAGGAGAATGAGTTCCTCCACTAGTTCTCAAGGTAAGTTTCTATGGAATTTCTTTATCCCATGCCTGTTAATAGTGAATGGGTTATTGTTTCCCACTTTAGTGCTATGAAAAACACCAAAATAATATACATTATTAATTATAAATGGATCTTCCCATTTGTAATATAGTTTACCTAGAATAAACTTGAGTCTTTAGTTGTATAACGACACTTGGTCTTCTAGATAGAAGTATTTGTATTGGATAATCTTATCATGATCCACTCTTCTCCATTATTTTTAGATTATTGAGTTATCAAAATATTATCTTCTAGTTTTCTCTAACTTTTATAGCTTCAACTTACTCTATTTTCTAGCTTAGTCCATACCTAGATTCATCTCTCTCACTACCTGGTATTCTTTGTTTTCCAACTCCAGTGGATGATGACACCTCTTTCCATAAATCAATCAGTATTATCTCATTTATATGGGATTTTTGAATGTTTTATTATAAACCCATAAGGTTTATTCCAATATCTGTATCCAATATTTTTAGTTTGGTTTAATAGTTTTATCCAAGATTCCTTCGATCACTCTATCTGAAACTTTATATTGACCATTTTTATATGGATGTTAGGGTGTGGATTTATTTTGATGCACTCTATATCTATTCATCGAAGTATTAATTCTCAAGTAGAAAAAGTGGGCACCTTGATCACTGATGATAGATCTTGGCACTCCAAAACTACAAAAGATGTTAGTCCTAAAAAAACACACAAAAAATAGCATCATCAATTTTGGCGGCATTATATTCCACCCATTTTGAGACATAATCCATATAAAGAAAGATATAATAGTTCCCATGGTTTCTGGGGCATTTATTTTCTCTTTGAAATGTTTCCAAAAAATTGACATTTCTCAATTTTTTTACAAAATTCATGTGTATATTTAATCAAATTATTCCAATAAATCCCTGATTATAAAACTTTCCAAGTATTTATTTGGGGTAAAAAGTTCCCTGCACAATATAAAGTGTGAAAAAATTCAAAAATAGATTGGATTTCACTCTTAGGTAAGCATCTTATTATAACTTTATCATTATATATTTTTCACATATAAGGATCTTCCCAAATGTAAATTTTTATTTATATTTAAGTATTTAAATTTTTGGGGGATTTAAATGAGATGGTATGTGGGAAGCTACCAAATAGTTAACAATTTCAATATACTAGGGAACTTATCCTTCAACCAAATAAAATTGATCGCTTATAATGTGATTATTCAATTATTATTGGTTTAGAATCTCTGCCTATTTTTTTGGGAAGCCTGATTGAGTGATTAACCACTTGGTTCTCTGTTCCCTTCTTATATTTTATCTCTAAATTGAACTCCTATATAATTAACATTCGTCTGAAAAGTTGGGATTTCTCTTCTACCTTCTTTGTCATGTATCTCAGGGTTGTGTGATCAAAAAATATTCTAACTTTTGTTCAAATAAAATAATATCTGAATTTATTTAAAGAAAATAAAACTGTTATAAATTCTTTTTTTATGGTTGTGTGATTGATTTGGGAAATATATAAGGTTTTTAAAGTATAATAAATGAAAAGTATCTCAAATGTTTCACCCAGTATTATTGTTGCAATCACTATTAGGGTGAATAATATTTTCTTTAAATCAATAAAACATTTATTTCATTCATCATAAAAATAAAAATCAAATTCTTTTAAAATTAACATGCAAATAAGAAGATAAAACTTATTTAAATCCTTGATAAAAATTTTGTAGAAACAAGAATTTTCTAAAAAATATCAAACATGTTTTACACAAGTTGGGTAAGGAAATTAATCTATCAGTTCAATTTTTTATTTATCCACCACAATTCCTTTTATATATGGAATACGCAGTCACTATTCCTATTTCAACCATAAAATGATACTTTTTAAAATTCAAAAAAAATCTTTTCAATGAATGTTTTTAAAAAAAACTATATTTTTTTAACAATGATCAAATGAGTCTATAAAAATAGTAATTTCAACTAAAAATTCCTCCAAGGAATATTATGGCATCTCCTTCTATGGAGAATGTTTGACACTCTATAATTTTAATGATCACAAACCATGATTCTTTTAGTACTAATGATTCACATGTTGTTTGATAGAATTTTATATAGTAAGACTATTTCTATGATAATTATGCTAAGTATTATGGTGAGTCACCATTTCCAAGGAGTCACTGTCAATACTTGTTACCGTCAGCTAGAAGCCACCACTGAGGCAAGTCACTACTAGCAGAGTCACCACGGGGATTTCTACCACCAGAGGAGCTAATTCTAGGATGAGATACCTATAGACTTTGTGTCACCATTACTACCAGTTTGAAATAACTCTAGTTTGAGATACTGCTAAATGTTGAGTCATCGTATGCTTCTTTCTAACATTGTTTTCTGAGGAATTTGGGGTGAATGGATCAACAGATATTTCTATTCGAAGATATTTTGAAAAATTATTCATAACATACTCAAAGAATGATCCAAGGATTGTGGGTATGATTCTACTTTATATACATGAAGGATCTCTCTCTCTCCCTCTCTCTGGATACAATTTTTACAAAGTTACAACAACTTTTACTGATGAAAACATAGAGAAGTGTGAAACTGAATCTGTGAATTCTCGCAAGCTCACTGATTTATGTTCTATGAATAAAAATGATATAGAAGCATAGAATTTATTAGAAATATTGATTGAGACCCTGATAGAGATCAACTAAAACATTCCTAAATATTTTCTACAATCCTCTGTTTTGCTACAATTTTTTATAACAAAGCTCAAACTCATCACCAATGATGATATAAGGACAAAAAACATTCTGAACATATCACACTAAGATTTACAATATTCTATATTATTCTTTCTATTTAGTTCATTCTACTTTGAATAGTGTGTTGTTACTCTATTATAAAACATACACTATTTCCTACACCTAACTAAAGAATACTTTTTATTCTCTCCTTTATTTTACATCTATTTTCCCACTATGTTTTTGGAAGAGGTCTATGTGTGAGATTTTCTATTCTTACTTCCCAATAATAACTATAGAGGAGTATTTTTATCCCGTACAGCTTGTAGTTTTTTATTGTTTACCTAATCCAAGTTGTGTATTTATTTGAGTATTATTATAATAGTCTTGGCAGTAAGTGATTTCCAAGTAGAGGGAATTAAGTCTCCTCTTGAGTCTAAAAATCTTGTTTATTATGTTGTGTAATTATGTTATTATTTATTATTTTATTATTATATCCTAGATTTTTTTTAAATATATGAACAAAACTATTACATTGATAATTAATATTAACTAGTGTTTATATTTTTTTAAGTAAATTGATTTCAAAAGCTATATTATTTCTAAAACATTATTTTATCTAATAGTTAATCACTCTATAAGAAATATTTTAAAATTAAATATCTTATGTTGATCTTCTATTTTCATTAAATGACCAGTTTTTTTATTAAGGGGTTTTTATTTTAGCTTAATGTTTAAGAGAAATTTTATTGGGAACTCATTTCACCCCCATATTGAGTTACTCACTCTAAACAACATTTGGTATTAGAAGAGTATTTAAATAAAATTTTTCAATAATTATTTTAGTTTTTTTCAAAATATATCAAATTTATTCCATTTATAAATTTTTAGTTCTTTATGGATAACAGAAAAGAAGGATATGCTACCAACAGAACTCCTTATTTTAATGGTACAATTTATTCTCAATAAAAAATAAAAATGAAAATGCATTTATAAATTATGGGTTTTGAAATTTAGACTATAATAGAAAATCAATATGAAATACCACAAACTGCTAGACATACTTGGAGTGATGGTACAAAAGATTCATGCAATAATAATTGTAATCTATGAATGATTTGTTTTGTTCATTGGTTAATGATTAATTTAATATAATTTATACTTGAAAATATTCATTTGAAATACGGGATACCTTATCTATTTCACATGAAGAAGCATCAAATGTCAAAGAAATTATAATAAATATACACATAATCAAGTATGATACTTTTAAAATGAAACCTGATGAACCTATTTCTGATATCTATTGCAGGTTTAATGAAATAGTAAATACCATTCACTCACTTAGAAAACAAGTTATAGACAAAGATAAAGTGATGAGATTGATCAGATTATTACCAGACAAATGGAGAGGAACATCTGTGTCAATTAGAGAATCCTTTTATGTGAGTAAAATACATTTCAACGAATTGATAGGAAAGTTGATGATGTATGAATAAGATCTCAAATTCAACAAAGAGATCGATGAAGATTAACCAAAAAGAAAATTAGTATCCTTTAAGACTACTACCTCCAAACAAAAAGAAAAGGTACAGGCTAAATATACCAGTGAATAAGAATCTCCGAATGAAAGTGATAAAGGGATTTCCCACATGGCCAAAAAATTCAAGAAATTTTATATGAAAAATAATTTCTTCAAAAAATCTAATTTGATATGAAATTATGAAAAAAAAGGAAAGTAGAAAAAGGATCGGAAAAAGGATGATACTCAAAATGAAATCACCTGCTATGAATATAAAAGGAAAGGACATATTAAATATGACTATCCAAAATTGAAATATAAAAAGAAGTATGAGGATAAGGACGGAATATAAAAGAGAGCCATGAAAGAAACATGGAGTGCCTATGAAGATAGCTCGAGTGATTCAGATACTAATTAAGAAGATATGACTGACAGGTAAAATATTTTCTTTGTAGAAAATACATAAAAGGTACAAAATATTCTTCCTATTTCTACTACTAATATTTCAAACTTTTCTGAAAATGAAGAAAATCATGATAATGAGGAAAACATGACCAGTAAAGATCTATATGATTACTATAACATGTTGGAATATACTTTTCACAAGATAAAAGATAAATATAATTCACTTAATAAATAGCATGCTTTGACGGTAAATGTTAAAACCAACCTTACTGTTGAAAAATAGAAAAATGATCAACTGTTGAAAGAGAACAATGGACTAAAATTTTCAAATGAATGGTTAAAGAAATACATAGAAAGTTTACCAATGGTAAGAAAAATTTAAATCAAATACTATGAAATAAAGTTTCTCCCAAGTATATAACTGACATAGGTTACCAACCAGGATAGAGAAAAATTGAAAAAACCATATTTACATCAAGTTCCAGTCCTGAAAATTCATATACTACCAATACCTACTCAACTAGACCTAATAAAGTATTTATTTCTGAAAACTTACAATATATTTATAAGAAACTATTTCAGGAGTTATAGATTCCAAAATATCTTATTGCTAACATAACTAGACCTAAGAGGATTTGGGTACTAAAATCATTGTTGGCATAAACTTTGTTTTTTAGGAAACTTGTTTGAAAACCTCCATCAAAAGCCTATGGTATCTGGACAGTGGATGTTCTAGAAATATGTCTGGTGAGTATTCAAACTTCAAGAATTTGATCAATTTTGATGGTGGTCATGTCACTTTTGGTAACAATGCTAAAGTTAAAATCATCAACCTTGGCTAAATTATTAATTCTAATTCAGTATTAATTTCCAAAGTTTTATATGTATATGGTTTGAAATATAATATTCTTATAATATCTCAAATATGTGATGATGGATTTTATGTAAAATTTGAAATTAATGACTTTTATGTTTTTAATGATAAAATGTATTAGTTTTTACTACATTAAGAAATTATAATATTTATTTTATTGACTTAAATTCTTTATATTCGAAAAATATTTCTTCATTTATTAAATTTAACAAAGAATATTGGCTTTGTCATGGGAGACTAGGCTATTCCAATATTCATTCACTTAGAAATCTAAATAGGGAGGGGTTAGTTATAGATATACCAAATATTTAATTCTCAAATGATATATTTTGTGATCCCTAACAAAAAGAAAAACATCATAATATTTATTTTAAATCTAAGAAAGAATTTTCAACCTCTCAGCCTATAGAGTTAGTTTATATGGACCTCTTTGGACCTTCCAGTGTTTTTAGTCTAAATGGAAAGAATTATTTCTATGTCCTTGTAGATGACTTCTCTAGATACACATGGGTATTCTTTATAAGTCACAAAACTGAATCTTGTTCTTACTTTATTAATTATTCAAAATATGTATAAAACCTTAGTGGACTTAGGATTAAGACCTTAAGAAGTGATCATGGTCAAGAATTTGAAAATCAGGACTTTGAAACAGTTTGTTCATATAATGGTTATAATCACAATTTTTCTACTCCTAGGACACAACATCAAAATGGTGTGGTAGAGAGAATAAATATGACTCTTCAAGTGACAAATCAGAAAATTCTAAATGAGTATGACCTACATGTCTACTTTTGGGATGAAGTTGTTAATATAGATTGTTATACTATAAACAGATTATTAATTTGAACTATCTTAAAAATAACACTTTGTGAGTTATAGAATAATAGAAACACAAAGGTTAATTACTTTGGAGCATTAATTACAAAGTTTTTATTCTAAATAAAAAGGATAATTTGGAAAATATTTCTTCTAAGAGTGATGAATGAATTTTCCTTGGGTGTTCAACTTCTAGTAAATCTTATAGAGTGTTTAATAAGAGATCCATAATAATAAAAGAATATTTTCAAATTAAATTTTATGAAACTAATCCCATTGAAACTAAGACTATCATAGAGAACCTTGAGTATGATATTTCAACTCTAAATCTCAATTATAAACCTTCTTAAATTTCTATTAAACAAGCAGATAGTTCACCGAGTAAACTTCCAGAACCTGAACTGGAAGAAGATCTAGAGTCTACTACCCCCTCTTCTCAAAGACCCATTAGGACTAATAGAAACCACCCTTTAGATGTTTTTATAGGAAACCTAGATAGAGGTACCCTGACTAGAGATTCCTTTAGATATAAAATTGAACACCAAGCCTTCTTATCACATATTGAACCTAAGAACATTAATGATTCCATCAATGATGAATTCTGGGTAATATATATGCAAGAAGAATATAAAAAATTTGAAATAAATAATGTTTGAGAACTTGTTAATATAACTAAATACACATTCACTATTGTAACTAAGTGGGTGTTTAGAAACAAGTTTGATGAGTTAGGAACTATAGTGAGAAACAATTCTGAACTAGTTGCATAAGGTTATAATCAAGAAGAATATATTGATTATGAAGAAAAAATTGCATCTCTAACAGGACTTGAATCCATTAGGATAATAATTTCATATGCATCACATTTGGATTGAAAACTATATCAAATGGATGTTAAAATTTAATTATTAAATGTATTTATAATTGAGGATGTTTTTTTGAACAACCCCCTGGATTTAAAAATCCACATTTTTTAAATTATGTTTTTAAATTAACAAAAGATCTATATTTTTTAAAATAGTCTCCTAGAGCATGGTATGATAGGCTTACCTCTTTTCTTATTTCAAAATTTTTTCAAAATGTATAGATGATCCAACTCTTTTTATAAAAAAAATTAAAAGATACTTTAATAGTACAAGTATATATATATGATATTATTTTTGAATCTACTAAATATTCCCTATATACCGATTTATCAAAACTAATGCAAAATGAATTTGAAATGAGTTTAATGGGTGAAATCAAATTCTTTATTAGATTTAATATTTTTCAAAATAAAGAAGGAATTATCATAAATAAAAGTAAATATATTAAATATATTTTAAAAAAAATTCCCAGATAGCACTATAGTGATACTCCCATGGGTACCACCTGTAAACTATATCATGATAAAGCTGGGAAATTAGTAGATCAAACTAGTTATAGAGGTATGATTGGTAGTCTTTTGTACTTAACTACTAATCAGCCCTATATTATGTTTAGTGTGTACATGTTTTCACTCTTTCAATAAAATCCAAAAGAGTCACATTTATTAGTTGTCAAAATAATTTTTAAATACATCAAGTATACAAACAAATTCGGATTGTTCTATCCAAGAGGACATTCTTTTGATTTACTAAGTTATTCAGATACTGATTTTGGTGGCTGAACACTACTGGAATTTAAGCCTTTACGAACAGTTTGAAACCATTGGTATACTATATACCAACAGTTTGGAAAACCGTTGGCAAGTAAGGCGTGGCAATATCCCATTACCAACGGTTTTACAAAAACCATTGGGGAAGGCAGCGTAATCAGAGGATTGCCAATAGTTTGTAAAACTGTTGGCAATGCTGGTGTATTCCATGTTTTACCAACAGTTTAAATAACCATTGGTATATAGGAGTATTTCCATGTTTTACCAATGGTTTACTAAAACTATTGGTAAAAATATGTATAGCACTATACCAACAGTTTACCAGAATTTGACAGCACCTAAAATCCTCCACTGCACACTCAAATCAACTAAACACCTGCATACACTCTTAACAGCAACAAAAACACCTGATATAGCACACAAAAGCACATAAAAAACAGGATACTATTATATCCATGGAATGTACCACAATTATAATCATGTATATGAACCCAATTACCCTTAGAAATACAGAATTCAAAATTGAATTCTCAATTGAATACATGAAGAATGAATTATGTAATGAATTCTGAATTACGAATCAATAACACATACAAAATTAATTATGTTACATACAGAATTATGAATTAAATATAACAAATATATAATATTACATACAAGGGTGTTTTCGTGTGATTTCAAGTCATTCTGATGTCGTTCGGCATTCATTTGACCGTTAAATGCATGTTTTGGCCATTTACGACACGCGGAGTGCTTTTTCGACCAACGCAGTCACACGACACCTCTGATTGATGTGTTGGTTGGCCGACCATTTCACAATTCACCCACCCTTTTTTGTCGTCTGATTTCATGGAATTCCGAGGTTGTTTGGTCGGTTTCGACCACCCCACGCATGCTTTTCAAGCACGCCAAACACCTAAAAACACATATTTAGTCGTGCCGCGCAAACCATGCGTCAGAATGATGTTATGTCTCTTCTTACACCTCATGAATAATAATTAGGGTGTTTTTGTGTGATTTCAAGTCTTTCTGATGTCGTTCGGCATGCATTTGACCGTAAAACCCATGTTTTGGCCATTTACGACACGGAGCATGCGTTTTCGGCCAGCGCGGTCACGCGACACCTCCGATTGATGTTCCGTCAGGCCGACCATTTGACAATTCACTCACCCTTTGTTGTCGTCTAATTTCTTGGCATTCTGAGGTCATAGGGCCAGTTTCAACCACCCCATGCACGCTTATCCAGCGCGCCAAACACCTAAAAACGCATATTCAATTGTGGCGCGCAAACCGTGTGTCCGAATGACGCGTCGTCTCTTCATACACCTCACGAATAATAATGAGGGTGATTTCGTGTGATTTTAAGTCATTCTGATGTCGTTCAGAATTCATTTGACCGTAAAACCCATGTTTTGGCCATTTACGACACGCGGAGTACGTTTTCAGCTAGCGCGGTCACACGACACCTCCGATTGACATGTTGTCTGGCCGACCATTTCACAATTCACCCACCCTTTGTTTTTGTCCGATTACATGGCATTTCGAGGTCGTTCGGCCAGTTTTGACCACCCCACGCACGCTTTTCAAGCGCGCCAAACACCTAAAAAATGCATATTCAGCCGTTCCGCGCAAACCGCACGTCCGAATGACATGTCGTCTCCTTGTACACTTCAATAATAATAATTAGGTTGTTTTAGTGTGATTTAAAGTCTTTCTAATGTCGTTCTGCATGCATTTGACCATAAAACGCATGTTTTGGCCATTTACGACACCCAGTGTGCTTTTTCAGCCATCACAGTCAAACGACACCTACGATTGACGTGTCGTCTAGCCAAACATTTCACAATTCACCCACCCTTTGTTGTCGTCCGATTTCATGGCATTCCGAGGTCGTTTGACCGGTTTCGACCACCCCATGCACGCTTTTCAAGCGCACCAAACACCTAAAAACACATATTCAGTCGTGCCGCACAAACTGTGTATCCAAATGACATGTCATCTCCTTGTACACCTCACGAATAATAATAAGGGTGTTTTCGTGTGATTTCAAGTCTTTTCGATGTCGTTCGGCATGTATTTGACCGTAAAACCCATGTTTTGGCCATTTACGACACGCGGAGCACATTTTCAGCCAGCGCGGTCACACGACACCTCTGATTGACGTGCCGTCTAGCTGACCATTTCACAATTCACCCACCCTTTGTTTTCATCCGATTTCATGGCATTTCGAGGTCGTTCGGCTGGTTTCAACCACCCCACGCACGCTTTTCAAATGTGCCAAACACCTAAAAAATGCATATTCAGTAGTCCCGTGCAAACCACGCATCTGAATGACGTGTCGTCTCCTCGTACATCTCATGAATAATAATTAGGGTGTTTTCATGTGATTTCAAGTCATTCTGATGTCGTTCGGCATGCATTTGACCGTAAAACCCATGTTTTGGCCATTTACGACACGCGGAGAGCGTTTTCGGCCAGCGCGGTCACACGACACCTCCGATTGACATGTTGTCTAGCCAACCAATTCACAATTCAACCACCCTTTTTTGTCATCTGGTTTTATGGCATTCTGAGGTCGTTCGGCCAGTTTCAACCACCTCATACACAGTTTTCAAGCGCGCCAAACACCTAAAAATGCATATTTAGCTGTGTCGTGCAAACCGCATGTCCAAATGACGTGTCGTGTCCTCATACACCTCAAGAATAATAATCAGGGTGTTTTCATGTGATTTCAAGTCATTCTGATGTCATTCGGCATGAATTTGACTGTCAAACGCAATTTTTGGCCATTTATGACACGCAGAGTGCTTTTTTGGCCCTCGCGGTCACACTATGCCTCCGATTGACGTGTCGTCTAGACAACCATTTCAAAATTCACCCACCCTTTGTTGTTGTCCAATTTCATGGCATTCTGAGGTCGTTTGGCCGATTTCGACCACCCCACGCACGCGTTTCAAGTGTGTCAAACACCTAAAAAACACATATCTAGAAGTGCTGCACAAACCGCGTGCCCGAATGACGTTTTGTCTCCTCATAAAAATCAAAAATAATAATGAGGGTTTTTTGTGTGATTTCAAGTATTTCTGATGTCATTCGGCATACATTTGACCGTAAAACCCATGTTTTGGCCATTTACAACACGCGTAGTGCATTTTCAGCTAGTGCGATCACACGACACCTCCGATTGACGTGTCGTCTGGCCGAACATTTCACAATTCACCCACCCTTTGTTGTCGTCTGATTTCATTGCATTTTGAGGTCGTTCGTCCAGTTTCGAGCACCCCACGCACAATTTTCAAGCGCACCAAACACCTAAAAAACGCATATTCAGCAGTGTTGCGCAAACCGTGCATCCGAATGATGTGTCGTCTCCTTGTACACCTCAAGAATAATAATTAGGGTGTTTTTTGTGATTTCAAGTCATTATGATGTCGTTCGGCATGCATTTGACCGTAAAACCCATGTTTTGGCCATTTACGACATGCCAAGTGCGTTTTCGACCAGCGCGGTCCCACGACACCTCCGATTGATGTGCCGTCAAGATGACCATTTCACATTTCACACACCCTTTGTTTTCGTCTGATTTCATGGAATTCCAAGGTCGTCCGGCCGGTTTCGACCACCACACGCACACTTTTCAAGCGCGCCAAACACATAAAAAATTATATTCATCCGTGCCATGCAAATCGCGCGTTCGAATGACGTGTCGTCTCCTCATACACCTCACGAACAATAATCAGGGTGTTTTCGTGTGATTTCAAGTCATTCTGATGTCGTTCGGCATGCATTTGACCGTCAAATGCATGTTTTGGCCATTTATGACACGCACAGTGCTTTTTCAGCCAACGCGTTCTCACGACACCTCTGATTGATGTGCCGTCTGGCCGACCATTTTACAATTCACCCACCCCTTGTTGTCGTCTGATTTCATTGCATTCCAAGGTCATTCGACCAGTTTCGACCACCCCACGCACGCTTTTCAAGTGCCCCAAAAACCTGAAAAATGCATATTCACCCATGCCGTGCAAACTACTCATCTAAATGACGTGTCGTCTCGTCGTACAACTCACGAACAATAATGAGGGTGTTTTTGTGTGATTTCAAGTCTTTCTGATGTCGTTCGGAATGAATTTGACCGTAAAACCCATGTTTTGGCCATTTACGACAAGTGGAGTGAATTTTCAGCCAGCGCGGTCACACGACACCTCTGATTGACATGTCATATGGCCGAAAATTTCACAATTCACCCACCCTTTGTTGTCGTCCGATTTCATGGAATTCTGAGGTCGTTCAGCCAGTTTTGACCACCCCACGCACGCTTTTCAAACGCGCCGAACACCTAAGAAACAAATATTCAGCCGTGCCACGCAAACCTCACGTCTGAATGACGTTTCGTCTCTTCATAAACCTCATGAATAAAAATTAGGGTGTTTCGTGTGATTTCAATTCATTCCGATGTCGTTCATCATGCATTTGATCGCAAAACCCATGTTTTGGCCATTTACGACATGCCGAGTGCGTTTTCAGCCAGCGCGGTCACAGGACACCTCCGATTGATGTGTCGTCTGGCCGAAAATTTCAAAAATCACCCACCCTTTGTTTTCGTCTGATTTCATGGAATTCTGAGGTCGTTCGGCCGGTTTCGATCACCCCACGCATGCTTTTCAAGCACGCCGAACACCTAAAAACACATATACAGTCGTGCCGCGCAAACCGTGTGTCTGAATGAGATTCTGTCTCCTCATACACCTCACAAATAATATCTAGGGTGTGCTAGTGTGATTTCAAGTCATTATGATGTCATTTGGCATTCATTTGACCACAAAACCCATGTTTTGGCCATTTACGACATGCTGAGTGCGTTTTTGGCCAGCACGATCACACGACACCTCTGATTAATGTTCCATCTGGCCAACAATTTCACAATTCACCCACCCTTTGTTTTTTGTCCAATTTCATGGCATTCTGAGGTCGTTCGGCTAGTTTCGAGCACCCCACGCATGCTTTTCAAACGCGCCGAACACCTAAAAACACATATTCAATCGTGTTGTGCAAACCACGCGTCCGAATGATGTGTCGTCTCCTTTACACCTCACGAATAATAATTAGGGTATTTTCGTGTGATTTCATGTCATTATGATGTCATTCAGCATGCATTTGACTGCAAAACCCTTTTTTTGGCCATTTACGACACGCCGAGTGCGTTTTCAGCCAGCACGATCACACGACACCTCTGATTGACATGTCGTTTGGCTGAAAATTTCAAAAATCACCCACCCTTTGTTGTAATCCAATTTCATATCATTTCTAGGTTGTTTGGCTGGTTTCGATCACCCCACGCATGATTTTTCAAGTGCGCTGAACACCTAAAAAACACATATTCAGTCATGCCATGCATCTCTCGCATCTGAATGATGTTCTGTCTCCTCATAAACCTCAAAAATAATAATTAGGGTGTTTTAGTGTGATTTCAAGTCATTCTGATGTCATTCGGCGTGCATTTGACCTCAAAACCCATGTTTTGGCCATTTACGACACGCCGAGTGAATTTTCGGTAAGCGCGGTCACACAACACCTCCGATTGACATGTCATCCCACCAACAATTTCAAAAATCAACCACCCTTTGTTTTCGTCTGATTTCATGGCATTCCAAGGTCGTTCAGCCGGTTTCGATCACCCCACGCACGCTTTTCAAGCTCGTCGAACACCTAAAAAACACATATTCAGTCGTTCCACGCAAACTGTGCATCTAAATGATGTGTCATCTCCTTGCACACCTCGCGAATAATAATTAGGGTTTTTTATTCTTATTTAAAGTCATTCCTATGTCATTTACATGCATTTGACCGTAAAACCCATGTTTTTTCCATTTATGACACGTGGAGTGCGTTTTCGGCTAGCGCGGTCAAGCGACACCTCCGATTGACGTGTCGTCTGGCCGAAAATTTCACAATTCACCTACCCTTTGTTTTCGTCCTATTTCATGGCATTACGATGTCGTTCGGATGGTTTCGACCACCCCACACATGCTTTTCAAGCGCGACGAACACCTAAAAAACACATATTCAGCTATGCTGCACAAACCGCGCATCTGAATGATGTGTCATCACCTCGTACACCTCACGAATAATAATTAGGGTTTTTTCGTTTGATTTCAAGTCATTTTGATGTCGTCCAGCATGCATTTGACTGTAAAACCCATGTTTTGGCCATTTACGACATGCCGAGTATGTTTTTGGCCAGCGCGGTCACACGACACCTCCGATTGTCGTGTCGTCTAGCTGAAATTTTCAAAAATCACCGACCCTTTGTTTTTGTCCGATTTCATGGAATTCTGATGTCGTTCGGCCAGTTTCGACCACCCCACGCACGCTGAACACCTAAAAACACATATTCAGTCGTTCCACGCAAACTGCACATCTGAATGACGTGTTGTCTCTTTGTACACCTCACGAATAATAATTAGGGTATTTTAGTGTGATTTAAAGTCATTCTGATGTTGTTCGGCATGAATTTGACCATAAAACCCATGTTTTGGCCATTTACAATACGCGGAGTGAGTTTTATGATAGCGCGGTCACATGACACCTCTGATTGACGTGTTGTCTAGCCGACAATTTCACAATTCACCCACCCTTTGTTGTCGTCCGATTTCATGGCATTCCAAGGTCGTTCGGCTGGTTTTGACCACCTCACGCATGCTTTTCAAGCACGTCGAACACCTAAAAACACATATTCAGTTGTGCCGCACAAAACCCATGTCTGAATGATGTGTCATCTCCTCGTACACCTCATGAATAATAATTAGGGTGTTTCATGTGATTTTAAGTCATTCCGATGTCGTTTGACATGCATTTGACCGCAAAACCCATGTTTTGGCCATTTACGACACGCCGAGTGCATTTTCAGCTAGCGTTGTCACACGACACCTCCGATTGATTTGTCGTATGGCTGAAAATTTCACAAATCACCCACCCTTTGTTATCATCCGATATCATGGCATTCCGAGGTCGTTCGGCCGGTTTCGACCACCCCACACATGCTTTTCAAGCGCGTCGAACACCTAAAAAACACATATTCAGCTGTGCCGTGAAAAACGTGCGTCCGACTGACATTTCGTCTCCTTTTACACCTCAAAAATAATAATTAGGGTGTTTTAGTGTGATTTCAAGTCATTCTGATGTCATTCGGCATGCATTTGACCGTAAAACCCATGTTTTGGCCATTTACGACATGCGGAGTGTGTTTTCAGCCAGCGCGGCCACACGACACCTCCGATTGGCATGCCGTCAGGCCAACCATTTCACAATTCTCCCACCCTTTGTTGTCGTCTGATTTCATGGCATTTATAGGTCATTCGGCTGGTTTTGACCACCCCACGCATGCTTTTCAAGAGCGTCAAACACCTAAAAAACACATATTCATTTGTGCCGCGCAAACCATGCATCCGAATGACGTTTCATATCATCGTACACCTCATGAATAATAATTAGTGTGTTTTTGTGTGATTTCAAGTCTTTCTGATGTCGTTCGGCAAGCATTTGACCGCAAAACCCATGTTTTGGCCATTTACGACATGCCGAGTGCGTTTTCGGCCAGCACGGTCACACGACATCTCCGATTGACGTGTCGTTTGGCCAACCATTTCACAATTCACCCAACCTTTGTTTTCATCCTATTTCATGGCATTCTGAGGTCATTCATCTGGTTTTGACTACCCCACGCATGCTTTTCAAGCACGCCAAACACCTAAAAACGCATATTCAGCAGTACCGCATAAACCGCACATCTGAATGATGTGTTGTCTCCTCATACACCTCATGAATAATAATTAGGGTGTTTTCATGTGATTTAAAGTCATTATGATGCCATTCGGCATGCATTTGACCGTAAAACCCATGTTTTGGCCATTTACGACACGCGGAGTGCGTTTTCGGCCAGCGCGGTCACACAACACCTCTGATTGATGTGCCCTCTAGCCGACCATTTTACAATTAACCCACCCTTTGTTGTCGTCCGATTTAATGGCATTCTGAGGTCGTTCGGCCAGTTTCGACCACCCCACGCATGCTTTTCAAGTGCACCAAACACCTAAAAACATATATTCAATCGTGCTGCGCAAACCGCATGTTATAATGACGTTCCTTCTCCTCGTACACCTCACGAATAATAATTAGGGTGTTTTCGTGTGATTTTAAGTCATTCTGATGTCGTTTGGCATGCATTTGATCGTAAAACCCATGTTTTGGCCATTTACGACATGTCGAGTCCGTTTTCGGCCAGTGCAGTCACACGACACCTACGATTGATGTTTCGTCTAACCAAAAATTTCAAAAATCACCCACCCTTTATTTTCGTCCGATTTCATGGCATTCTGAGGTCGTTCGGACGGTTTCGACTACCCCACGCACGCTTTTCAAGCGCGCCGAACACCTAAAAAACACATATTCAACTGTGTTGCGCAAACCGCACGTCCGAATGATGTTATGTCTCCTCATACAACTCACTAATAATAATTAGGGTGTTTTCGTGTTATTTAAAGTCATTCTGATGTCGTTCGGCATGCATTTGACCATAAAACCCAGGTTATGTCCATTTACGACATGCAGATTGCGTTTTCGGCCAGCGCGGTCACACGAAACCTCCAATTGATGTTTCGTCTGGCCAAAAATTTCACAAATCACCCACCCTTTGTTGTCGTCCGATTTTATGGCATTCCGAGGTCGTTCGACCGGTTTTGACCACCCCACGCACACTTTTCAAGCGCGTCGAACACCTAAAAAACACATATTCAGTCGTGCTGCACAAACCGCACGTCCGAATGATGTGAAGTCTCTTCTTAGACCTCAAGAATAATAATTTGGGTGTTTTAGTGTGATTTCAAGTCATTACGATGTCGTTTGGCATGCATTTTACCGTAAAACCCATGTTTTGGCCATTTACGACATGCGGAGTGCGTTTTCGGCCAGTGCGGTCACACAAAACCTCTGATTGAGGCGGGGTTAACTCGTACGTGTCCAAAATGACCCATGTCTTGTTTTCCTAAAGTTTCAATAGAATCGGAATCCATTTGGTCATTTTTAAGTATGTCAGTTGTTGTTTTCACTTAAAATCCTATCCATTTCAAATAAAAGTGAGACAATTTGCGTGGTGTCGGCCACACCGGCCCTTGTATTGAGGCGAGGTTGACCTGTACACATCATATATGACACATGGATCGTTTTACTAAATTTTCAATAGAATACAAATGCCTTTGGTTGGTTTTCCGTATGTCAGTTGTATTCACTTAAAATGTTGTCCATTTCAACAAAAAGTGAAAGACTTTGAGTGGTGACGACCACACCGAACCTCGGATTGAGGCAAGGTTGACTTGTACACGTCAAAAATGACCCATGGATCGTTTTCCTAAAGTTTCAAAAGAATCTGAATGCGTTTGGTTGATTTTAAGTACGCCAGTTGTTGTTTTCACTTAAAATCTTTCCCATTTCAAATAAAAGTGAGGCAGTTTGAGTGGTGTCGGCCACACCAGCTCTCAGATTGAGGTTAGGTTAACTTTTACACGTCACATATGACCCATGGATCATTTTCCTAAAATTTCAACCAAATCTGAATGCCTTTGGCTGGTTTTCCGTATTTCATTTGTTGTATTCACTTAAAATGATGTCCTTTTGAAACAAAAGAGAGACTTTGAGTGGTTCCAGCCACACCGCACCTTGGATTGAGGAAAGGTTAACTCGTACATGTAAAAAATTACCCATGGATCGTTTTTATAAAGTTTCAATAGAATCTGAATGTGTTTGTTCCATTTTAAGTATGTTAGTTGTTGTTTTCACATAAAATCTTGTCTATTTCAAATAAAAGTGAGACAGTTTGAGTGGTGTCGGCCACACCGGCCCTCGTATTGACGTGGGGATGACTTGTACATATCACATATGACCCATGGATCATTTTCCAAAAGTTTCAACATAATCCAAATGCCTTTGGTTGGTTTTCCATATGTCAGTTGTATTCACTTAAAATGTTGTCCATTTCAAAGAAAAGTGAGATACTTTGAGTGGTGTTGGCCAAACCATGCCTTGGATTGAGGTGGGGTTGACTCGTACATGTCAAAAATGACCCATGGATCATTTCCCTAATGTGTTAACAGAATCCGAATTAGTTTGTTTGGTTTTAAGTATGTCAGTTATTGTTTTCACTTAAAATCTTGTTCATTTCAAATAAAAGTGAGATAGTTTGAGTGGTGTCGGCCACACCGGCCCTCAGATTGAGGCGGAGTTGACTTATGCACATCACAATTGACCCATGGATCATTGTCCTAAAGTTTCAACAGAATCTGAATGCCTTTGTCCAGTTTTCCATATGTCATTTGTTGTATTCACTTAAAATGATGTCATTTTGAAACAAAAGAGAGACTTTGAGTGGTGTCGGCCACATCACGGCATGACTGCGGCGTGACCGCGGCGTGACTGCGGCGTGACCGCGGCGTGATTGCGGCGTGACCGCGGTGTGACCACGGCGTGACCGCGGCATGACCACACCGTGACCACGGCGTGACCGCACCGTGACCGCGTCGTGACCGCACCGTGACCGCGCCGTGACCGCGTCGTGATCGCGCCGTGACCGCGGCTTGAACGCGGCCTGACCGCGGTGTGATGGTACAGTCCAGCGACATCCGCGGGGCAGCATCTTCCAGCCAGGATTCCAAATAAATCCTATGTAGTTGTCCTTCACATTATAGAAACTGATCTTATATTATAAAAAATAGACTATTGATTTGAGATTTTGGTATGATAAAGATATATATTTTATATTCATTTTTTTTAAAAGTGGTACTAGGTAGTTGAAACTACTAATTTAGAGTCAAATTATCACACTCTATACTATCACTGTGAGTTTTCACAGACAGTGCACCTCCGTTGGAGGGGTTTTATTATAAAAACATGACTTTATTTATCAAATGAAACAATTATATTAAATAAAACTTATTCAAGATATGTAATTATATATAATTAGGTAAATCCAATCAGTTTCGTACATCCAAATGTTATCCATTCTGTAAAAAAAATTGCAATAAGTCATTTCAAAGGAATTCAATAAAATTGAAGTTCAATCAAAAAAATATTTAGGTAAATGACAATTTTTTACTTTCAATAAAAGCATAACTGGAACATTACTCTATATGAGAATCATATTAAGAAATACAACAAAATACAGTGTATATAAGAAAATATGATACAAAATCTCTAATGCCTATATTCAAGGATTTCCCAGTAAGATATTGAAAGTGGATCAAGGAATACATAATCCTTAAGGGTCTTGTTGGGAGTACATGAGTTTTATAATTTAACTTCTTCAGGGAGATCACGATGAGGAGTAGGATGAGGATCACATAAAAAGTAGTTATGGCCTCATCAAGTTTCACCTTAACAATGGATTAAAGGATAATAGGTTTGGTGCCATATATCATAGGTTGGTAGGGTGTATTCATTGAATCATGTCCCAATCGGTATGTGGAATAAGTTTGGCAGGAGGAAGATTGGATTTAGGGCACCAATCCAGTGGAGCCGAACTGCAATCGAGCGGAGGGGGAATGGATGCCCGATGTGTATTTAGGGTAATTTTTTCCCGACGGTTTTTAAAAACCATTGGGAATGTATTTTTTTACCAATGTTTTAATTAAATCCTTGGTAAAAAATGATATGGAAGGCATTTACCCCAGACTGCCCCCCCCCCCCACCTTAGACAACCCCCACCCCCAAAAAGCCCCCCCACCCCTCGGACAGCCCCCCACCCCCCGGACAGCCCCCCACACCACCCAGATAGCCCCCGCACCACCCAGACAGCCCAACCACCCCCCATAAAACCCCCCTCAACCCAGACATCCCCCCAACCCCTGGACAGCCCCCCCTCACCCCAAAAAGCCCCCAATGCCCGGACAGCCCCCCACCCCCAGACAGCCCCCCCACCCCCACCCCACCACCCCGAACAGCCCCCCAACCTTAGACAACCCCCACCCCTAAAAATCCATCCCAACCCCAGACATCCCCCACCCCCCGGACAGCCCCCCGCACCACCCAGACAGCCCCACGTACCACCCGGACAGCCCAACCACCCCCCAGAAAGCCCCCTACACCACCCAGAAGCCCCCCCCCCCCCCCCGCACCACCTGGACAACCCAACCACCCCCAGACATCCCCCCTCAACCCGGATAGCCCCCCCATCCCCCGGACAGCCCCCCCCCCCCCCAACCCCCCGGATAGCACCCCTCACCCCAGACAGCACCCCTCACCCCGGACAGCCCCCCCCCCACCCCGGACAACCCCCCAACACCCCAGACAAAATTATAGTCATAAAATTCATGACTTGTTCAATTCAAGTAAAATTGGATTAAATAATATTTCACAATGAATTTCAAGGATAACATTCATAGAAACTTTTTAAAAAATTAATAAACACATATAAATGAATTCGCAAGTAACAATTAATTACAAAATGAAGACAAATCATAAAAACACATACTTAGAAAATATGGAATCCAACCACAAAGAATCTAAGATGTTTCTCCTCCATCGGAGGGATAAATATTTAATTAATTAAATGGATTCGATGGGATGACAAAATCTAGGTTAAATCAAAATAGAAAAAAAAAGATACACATCAAAATCAAAACACAAAACTAAAATATTAGATGAATAACAATAATAATAAGGTAACACCTAAAGATTTTAAGTATAGAAAGAATAAAATACCTAATTTGAGATGGATATGGAGATTTAGGAGTTCGGATGGGGGAAGTCGAGCGAGGAGGGCATTCGCTGCTACACATTCACTTCTAGTCACGAATAAGGAGGGGCTGCTTAATTGGGGAAAAATTTTCCCAATGGTTTTTAAAAACCTTTGGGAAAGAATTCTTATACCAAAAGTTCACATAGAACCATTGGTAAAATCCTCTAAAAAATAGGTTTTCCCCAATGGTTATGTATAACTGTTGGTAAATCCTCTTACAAGTAAGTATTTCCCAACGGTTCTGTAGAACCGTTGGGAAAGGGTCTTCCAAACAGGCTTATACCAACGGTTTTGTTAAACCATTGGTATAGCCTCCATTTCCCAACAGTTTACAAAAACCGTTAGGATAAAAGTTTTGGGAAAACATCAATTTATAGTAGTGGAAATTTAGATAGAAAAGGAACATCAAGAACATGTCATATTTTAGGAAAATATATAGTATCATCATGTAGTAAGAAACAAAATTCTATTGTATTTTATACTGCTGAAGTAGAATATAAAGCTACAGGAAGTTTTTGTTCAAAAATCTTGTGAATAAATCATACTTTACTAGACTTTGGATACCAATTTATACATGTACCTATAGATTGTGATAACACAAGTGTGATAAACATTTCCAAAAAACTATTATCTCACTCTAGAAAAAAACAGATTGATGTAAGACATCACTTTTTGAGATATAATTATCAAAAAGTGATATAAATTTAGAATTTATTAGAACTGAACATCATTTTGCTGATATCTTCACAAGACCTTTGAATTTTGGGAGATTAAACTACATCAAAAATGAATTTGGAATGATAAATTTTAGTTGATAAGTCACCATTGATAATTCACCATTGATATGTAACTATTGATAAGTCACCATTGATATATAACTATTGATAAGTCACCAATGATGAGTCATCATTGATAAAGTCACCATTGATGAGTCACCATTTATGAGTCACTATTGATGAGTTTCCATTGATGAGTCACCATTGATGAGTCACTGTTGATGAGTCACTATTAATAAGGCTCCATTGAACGAGTCACCATTAATTTAGTTACTGTTATTTTACTACTATTTCTATTGATTAAATTTTTATTTTTTTAAATTTATTATTATTTATTTAGAATCCCTAAATGATAAAACAAACAGGATAAATCAAATCGATTCACTTTTCCTAAAATCATTGATCTCTAAAACCTTTTCCTTCCTCTCAAACTGATCATCTTTATCCCTTGTTTTTCCTAAGCCTCCAACCGATCTAAATAGCCCATGTGAAGCAAGAAGCATAATTGAATCTGAAAAGGATGAGGCAATCTAAGAAACAAAAAGTTATTGCCAGTAGTTTGAATATTGTTTCACGGAAACCACATCTAAAAAAATGGGTTGTCAAATACGAAAAGGAAATCGACAATCAATGAATCCCAACTAGAAATACGCTAGTATTAAAGGTTATAGAAAATCAGAAATGGATGAACGGGTTCACATAAAATCACCAAGTTTATTATCCAAGGTTAGTCTATGATTTCTATCAGAATTCTGAGTTTATTTTCAGAAATAAAGTGTATATGATAAGAACTCACATTGATAGTGAATAAATTTATTTCTCTTTAATGGAATGATAAAATTTCTTAAAACTACCTTATAAAGGATTATATGAGGATTTTGAAGGTAGTATACAAGTGGTAGTGAAATATTCAAATATGAAGAGGCTCTGTTATAGTTGACTGGAGATGGTGCCCTAAGAAGACCTACTAATGAAGAACTTGATAGTGAATGTAAGCTGTTATTTAGGTTTGTACAACATGTTTTATGTATTAGAAAAGGAGATTTCAATACCATGCGATATCAGGATGTTTCTTTCCTATACGTGATGAAACAAGGGAAAAGAATCAATCTGAGTAGATTTTTTATAATTCATATGTATGAGATGAGAAAGAAGCTCTCAAGATAAAACTCCTTAATATATCCTAAAATGATATCTTCCATCTTAGATGATAAGGGATATTTCAAATATGGATAATAAGTTGAAGATAATTTTTGTGGTTTTTTCTTGTCAAAAATGATTTATAAACGGGTTAAAGTGAGCTGGAATCCTTGGAATAAATACTGGGTAAGAGGCAATGAAAAATTATATAATTAATTCAACCCTATTGATCATCCAACAAGACCTAAGGGCATAGTGGATCCTGGTCTGGATCCTGATGAGTTGGTTGAGTACTCTGATGTAGATAATGAAAATTTTGAACCAGAATTGGAATAATAATAATAATAATAATAAGTTTTTTTAGTTGAAGTGGGAAGTGATCCATAGATTCCTCAATCTCCTTATAAAGTTTTTGGTGGACCTATTAGTCCATCAGGTTCTCTTCCTACCTGATAATATACTTTAGATGAAAATTATGATGAAGACACTTAATTAACTAGAGAGGCTTGGTTTAAGTTATCTTCCTCTAAAACATAAAGTCACCAAAATGATAATGAAAATGGAAGTAATTAAAATGCTTCTAAGGAAGTAAATAATGAAACTATGTCTCTTGAGAAATCATATGTAAATAGAAGTAAATATGATGAGGATCATAATGCTATTTTACCTGATTATAGAGATGATCAAAATGATGAAGGTGGTGATGATCATGGTAATTAAAGTGATAAGGATTCCCCTACTGATCGTGACCAAGAAATAGTTCACCTACATCCTTCGTCACAAGTGGTATCAAGTTATAAAAGAGATGAAAATAAATCTAAAGATACTTTGATGCATAATTTCCCAACTATTACTCAAGAAGGTATGGAAGCTACTAGTGATAGGGATAAGTCTACAAATCATGTTGATCGATCATAAAAAATAGATCAATTACAACAGGCAGATAACATGCATACCAATCATACATAACCTTCCCCTTCTATACCTGAAGTTGGTCAAACCTCTCAAGTACCCATATAATCTCTAATAATTCCTTATATTAGAACTATAATTAGTTCTTTTAAATAGTGGTAAAAGTATCAATATTTTTTCGAATTTTTTTGGTTTATAGTGATTCGGATGATGAGAATGAAAATATTGTCAGAGACGAAGGATTCTTAGTGGATCAAATTCATCAAGATGGGGAGTTGGATCATTTTTACTCCCATGGAAGCAGATAGATTAGCTAAGGTTTAATTACCTCATGAGAAAATAATTCTTCCTTCTAATCAAACTGTTATACCTCCTGATGTGGTCACCCAAACTGATTTAGATTCTATTTAGAGGAATGTGCATTATAACTTGGAATCCTTGAGAAGGAATTTAGTTTCATATTTTACAATTTTCTTGAACTCTCAACCATATCCAATTGCATGTCTTAGTGAAGATATCACTCAATATTTCGTTGAATTAGTTATATCTCAAATACAACCAAGAGTAACATTTAATATTCAGGAAATGGAAGTAGAAAATTGAAGATTGTAAACAAAGGTAGAAAGTTTGAAAACTTCTATAGAGGATCTAACATCATATTTTTCAGAACATATGAATTCTATTTATCAGAAGTTGGAAAGAATTGCTTCTATTACCTCTACATCAAATACACCTCCTCCTACTCTAGTGAAAATTGATAAAGATTTTCTCCAACATGTTCTCAAGGAAGATATCATAAATTTTATGGGTGATGTGACCACAAATGAGGAACAAATTCAGCAGATACAACATCATGGAGAGAATGTCTATTAGATGATAAGAGAATATTTCATTAATCTCATGACTCGTAAGGACATCATTAAGAAAGAGATAGAGTATCATTTTTCAAGGATTTATAAAAATAATGAGATGTCTGATAATTTCAAATTTCTCACAGAGAATTTGAGATTTCAACTGATAACAAGAGTATTCAAAGAACAGGTGAGTCAACTGAAGGCTCTCACACTAGATCTGCAAAGATTCATGGATGAGAAAATGTATTTCTTTAGTGACATGGAAAGGGGAGGTAATATAATTATGTATTTTATCAACCTCATGAAACCCTTCCTCCATGTCCATAGTAAAGATGTTGTTTCAATAGAAGAAATACCTATGAAAACAATTCTTTCCACCCCAAACATAGAGCTAGTTTGATACATGCCTATAGTGATAACTTAGTCAGATGGTCTTCTACCTCCACAGTTTCAGCCTATGATTTTGTCACCAACTGATGCAATCAGGAACCTCAGACTAGTTCTTATGTGTGATCCACTCCCACCATCTACCACAATACCTTACATTACCACCTATGCTCCAAATTTCACTGCCATTTTCTCCTCTTAGGAAAAAGACAAAGAAAAAGGGAAAGAAAAGGTTGATTAGCCATAAAACTCTAACCAGTGAATCTGATTAGATGCAGTCTTTTAATTGGAATCATGTGTTTATTATTTTAATAATTATCTTTATGTACTAAATATTTTTTTTTCTCCACTTAAATGAAATATCATTGTGTTATTATAAATTATTTTTTCAATTTATTTTTTTCTTCTTTTTCTTTTTTGATAATCTTAAAGAGGGAGATAAAATGGGAATTTATATTCATATAGGTAAAGTAGCTAAAATTTTGAAATATTTTGTGACATATTTAGTATAAAATTATAAATTTTTATATAAGTTGTTTATATCACTCATATAACTTCTAAAATTATAATTAGATTTTCTTTATCTTAAATACATATCTGACTATTTACGATTACTCATTTAGTACATGTTTTATAAAATACCATGTTTTGTGATCATCAAAAAGGGGGAGAATATTGGCATCTCCTTGTGTGGATTATGTTTGAAACTCTCTTATTTTAATGATCACAAGCCATGATTATTTTATTACTAATGATTCACATGTTGTTTGATAGAATTTTATATGGTAAGACTATTTTTAGGATAATTCTACTAAGTATTATGGTGAGTCATTGTTTCTCGGGATTCACCGTCAACACTTGTTTCCATCATCCAGAAGGCACCATTGAGGCAAGTCATTATTAGTGGAGCCACCGCTAGGATTGCTACCACCATAGGAGTTATCGCCAAGATGAGCTACCACTAGACTTTATGTCACCATTACCATCAGTTTGAGATACTACTAGATGTTGAGTCACTGCCAGCTTCTTACTACCATTGTTGTCTGAGGACTTTGGCATGAATGGTTCATTGACTATTTCTATTTGAAGATACTTTGACCAATTCCTCATGAAATAGTCAAATACCAATCTGGGTATTTTGGATCTTATGTTTCTTTATATAGGTGAAGGATCTCTCTCTATATATATAAAATCATTATAAAGTTACAGTGATGTTTTTTGATGAAAACACAGAGAAATGTGCAACTAAATCTATGAATTCTCACAAGCTCACTGATTCATGTTCTGTGAAGATCAACAACACAAAAGTATAGAATTAATTAAAGAGATCTATTAAGACCATGATATAGATCAACTGAAACATTCATGAAGATTTTCTATGATCCTCTATTCTTCTATAATTTTCTAGAATAAAGCTCAAACTCCCCACCAATGCTGATATAAGGATTACAAAAATTTTGAGCATATCATATTGAGCTTTAATATATTATTTATTGTTCTTTCTGTTAATTTAATCCTACTTTGAGTAGTGTGTTGTTATTATCAAACACACACTATTTCCTACACCTAAATTGAGAATACTTGCTATTCTTTCCTTTATTTTACATTTTTTTCCACTATGTTTGTGGAAGATGACCTTGTGTGACTTGCGTTATTCTTACTTCCCATGAATAACTGCAGAGGAGGATTTTTATCCTAGAAATATTATAGTTTTTGATTGTTTAACTAATCCATGTTTCTGATTTATTTGATTATTATTATAATATGCTTAGCACTAGATGATTGCTAAGTGGACACGATTAAGTTTCATCTTGAGACTAAACCTCTTGTTTATTCCATTGTGTCATTGTGTTATTATTTTAATTATTGTTATATCCTAGATTGTTTTTAAATCTATGAACAAAACTATTAATTTGATAATTAATCTTAACTAGAGTTTGTATTTGTTTTTGTCTAAGTAAATTGATTTAAAATTTAAGGTATTTATAAACATTATTTTAACTAAAACTTAATCACTCTATAAGAAATATTTTAAAAGGATAGATCTTATATCGATATGCTATTTTTGATTAATTGTGTAATGTCTCGGCATGGATTACCATTGAACCGGTGGCCAGACCGGTAGGTCACATGGCCTCAAGCGCGTCTCCCCGTACACCAGAGGCTACCGACTAGCAGCAAGGGTCTTAGGAGGTGATAGTGGGGAGACTATACCCTCATATCAGATTAACACATTGGTATTATCAGAGTAATTAACATTCAATAGCGGGGGTAGTAAATAATTGAAAGACAGAATCAAAAGACAGGTAATAACCATTTTATAAAAGGCGGAAAACGCCAGTTTACAATGCATGCATGTACAGATGACAATACAGTTATGAAAGCAGTAAACAATATAGCATGCTTTACAAACAATGCAAAAATAAAAGACAGCAAATCCCAATGGTGATCCCCTGAGCATCCCAAGCTCCCACTTGGTCCTTTTCTCCTACCTCCTAAGCTACAAACAACATAGCACACAACCTAGGTCCTGCAAGCAAGATGGTCTACTCGGGTACCCCAATGCAATGGCGTCCTGAGTAGGGTGTGAGATATAAATCTCAGTAGGTCGGCACCACCAGTGTCAAACACAATCCAGACAGTGTATAATAATTTAATAGTGAGAAGGTATGGAGAAATAATTAAGCAGAAATACATAAGTAAATGACACTCGTCCAGGTTCCCAAGGGACACCTGACGGTTATACCATCTTCGGCTCGCTGCCGGTAAAGTAACCCGATCATGTCACCATATATATATATATATATATAATCATTTATATCATAGATGGAATGGGGTAAGAATGTCTCCCACCCATTAATCATGATTAGCATGCACGAGGTAAGAATGCCTCTCGTCCCTATGAGTCAACTGGAAAGCGGTAAGAATGCCTCCCTTCCATAAATCGAGATTAGTGGGAACGAGGTAAGAATGCCTCTCATCCCTAAATTAACTGGCAAGGGGTAAGAATGCCTCCCTTCCATCACATTCATTCAACCATCATGGGGTATAACTGCCTCCCATCTGTCACACTCATACTACTGGCATGGGGTATAACTGCCTCCCATCCAGACATGTAATCATCAACAGAAGTCAACTGGAAAGTGGTAAGAATGCCTCCCTTCCAGACATGTAATCATCAACTGAAGTCAACTAGAAAGGGATAAGAATTCCTCCCTTCTAGACATGTAATGTCACACTGGCATGGGGTATAAATTCCTCTCATCCAACCACTTCTTTGTCACTAGGTGGCCTTATCATGCACTCACCTTTATTTTCATTCATTATGTGTCATCAGCATGCGCGCACTCACAATACAAACATGTCTATAGTATACTGCTTATGTAATTACCTCATAAGCATTCAAATAATCATACCACGTACACATAAGCGAACACATTCACGTCATAATTAAGGAAACCCATCTTAAGTATCTAAAACAAGACATTCACATATTCATCTTACTAACATAAGTCATGCCCATTACATTATTCCAAGGCGTGTTCGTACCACCCTAGTCCATTCATTTCTTGTTTGACCATTTCATCTTAAAGGATATGTTTACCATTCTTTGACCCTTTGATACCTTCTAAAGTAAATATGTCATATGGTCTCAAGTCATCCCACTAAGGTCACCATCTTACTCAATTTTCCTAACATGGAAAATTAACCCAAACACAAGTATCATAGCCATATCATTCTATTTATCTCAACAAGGCAAGTTCGCATACAAATCATCAAAGAGGAACCACAACAATCCAGCAGACAAGCATAAAAATTCTATCACCACCTTTTATCTTGAAGACAGCGCACCTCTGATCAAGGGGTTTTATTATTAAATTGTTAGTTTAGTGACCAAGCAACCCTTTTATCTTATTCCTACAATTCACATTATTTACACAGAATCATTTAATTGGATCTAAACTTGAATAATTAAAATGCTAAGGCAATGCAATATTAAACTCACTATTACTTTACTTAAATTTAAAGGGAAAGGAGAGGGACCCTACCTCAAGGTGGATCCATCCATCCACTCCGGCTCTTGGCGCTTTCTAACTAAGAGCTGCTGCTTCTCCCCCACAGAGCATAGGCACACCTATGCCTATGCAGGGGAGTCGCCTTGACTTTGGTGACTCGAAACCACACCAAAACCTTCAACGCACTAATAGATAAATACAAGGAACTTTAAAACACTTAAAGGAACTATTCTAGGTGCTGCGAAACCAAAAGCGTAACAAAACCCTCACCTAAAACCAAATCCGGTGAATCGAAACAAGGTGGAACCACACAAAGAACCTCAACTCACTACAAGAAACATGTCGGGAACTCATAAACACCAAAAGCCCAAAATTTGAAAAGTGTGAAACAAAGAAAGAGGTGAAATCCTTACCCCAAAACCATACCAATGGTCCGAAACCACCAGAACTGCTTCGCCTTCGGCGGTGGTTGCTGGAACTTGCATCTAGGGACCCCAAGAGAACTTCTACACCAACCTAGAACAAGCGCAAGATGAAAAACTGATCACCTCCAAAGCCTAGGGTTCAGCCATACCTCACTGGGTGCCGATTAGGTCGAAAAGAAGCTGTAGGAAGGGAGGAGAAGCAAGAGGGGAGCTTACCATGGAGATTCAATGAAGAAACGGCCAGAATCGGAGGAGGAACCTTGACCGAGAGGAGGCCGGAAGGGGGGTGTCACACGCGGCTCAAAGGGATCCACTCCCTATGTGTTGTGTTGGTTGAGTGAGGGTGAGGGAGAGTTAGTTTTGTTTTTATTTTTTTCATTATTTTATTTTAATTTTAAACAAAAACCTAAACTCACCCAAATGCAAGGTTTGACCGGCATGGTTTGGAAAACTGTGCACAAACCGTGCAGAGTCCCCTGCCTCCAAGACACCCGCTGCACGGGCTAGGCGCACGGTTTGGAAAACCGTGCCCAGCCCGTGTGCAAGCCACTACCCACCCGATTTAGGCCTCACGGTTTGGGCCACACGGTTTCATCAACCTGTGCGCCAACCGTGCACCATCTGCAGCTATTTAAAAACTTGGGTCTAGTTCCTCTGAAACCTCTCAGGCCACCCGATAAACTTAACGGGCCTTATCCCACGCCCAAAAACATTAAAAGGAAGGGTTCCAACCTTCGAAACCTTGTTCCAAAGCCCGATCTTCAAAACAACCGGTTCATTAAATGAAAAAGTTCAAATTCCTTTGAGTTTTAGTCTGGTTCAAAATGTTGGTCATTACAACCTTCCCACCTTAGAACTTCTCGTCCCCGAGAAGCCTCCAGGAACAACGTACACATCACCCAACCTACAAGGGTCATGAATCTTCGTTCAAACGATCATGTTGCATTCACAAAAATCCAATACACCCTTAAGCATCCATTAAACCCTACGGCGCTTAAGCCATAAAAACTCGAGCCAACGCTTGTTTCCCAAACGAAACACCAAGACGGCTCTTCCTGAGCCCATCTACCCAGAGACACGAGCCAGTTATTGTCTCTCCAAGCATCCAGCCACAGGTACTTTCCACCTTTGATTTTTAACGTTAAGCAACCAACTCCAAACTACGGCTCGGACCACCATTAAAACAAACTTTCAAAGCACACCCCAAGAATTCCCACGATGCTCCTAGCGTGATTTGTAACATATCAAACGGTCAATTCCCCCATGACCTCAAGGACCAAGTCGAGCTGGTTATTCATATTAGGCACCGGCCAACACAAACCGCACTGGCCTCTACCTGAGGACATGCCAGAGGACGGTATGTCCCCAACCGCAGACATTAAACAACAACCCCAAGTCAAGCCATCTTCGGCTGACTATTTACAAGAATGCCCGGCCTGAACAGCCGACGTATTTCAAACAGTACCAAAATGTTTTTCTCCAAGGAACCTTATGTTTAGCACAAAAACGTTCACCGAAGCCTACACCCGACTTCCAATTATGTTTACAAAATCAAACCATACAAGAATCCACGCATCCCATGTGCAACGCTGAAAGAGAACCATCCAATTAAGCCTAACGGCTTCTATGAATTAGCGCAGATAAGACCAATAATCTCTTAGTGCATCTTGGACGAGGACAAGATAGGGGACATGTTCATCGCTAAGCAGAATACACTAATAGGTTTGAATGGATTCCAGTTAATCATACCAGACTACTAGAAGGAAGAACTGTCAAACCTCAACTGGCCGACTTCAAGGAAGAAACTCGGCTTCACCTGCCGACACATCCACACGTTTTAAACTTGCATTCCTCAAGGCAGTCAGACACGACCAACCCATTTCCAAAGTCATTCCACGTACTACCTCTTCTACTTGGAAGGACACATTTACCAGATTCGACGCAATGCACTCCCAACCTTAGGAGTGTCCTAGTCACTGAAGGGAAAGGTGATAACCTAGATGAGCACAAGCGCGCTAGTACACAAACACCGCAAACGATCGTGTGACGCTCCTCCGCCACAATCAAATCATCAAACAAATGAAGAATATCCAAAACAAGAAAACAAGCGTGTCAAAACACACGATTCATTCAAATGTCATCCCAAACATTGGGATAAAACAATTCTTTAACGTTGGGCCACTCTACTAATAAGATGACCCAAAGCCGTAACGAAAGTTAAAACCCAATGACCACCCATCCGAACAAGGGTGTCATTAGAAAAACAAGAGTCCAACAAGGGACAACGGCACCTGAACAACACCTCACATCAGAAAAACCACAGTACAAGCAAGGCATTAAAATGCTAAGGGTGCTACCAACCATGGGCTAGCCCCTTATGAAGATCAAACATCGACCCTAACGCTGAGTCATGCGAAACAAAGTCGCTAGGCTCAAAAGCCAAATATCAAGCCACTTATAAAGAAAAAAACTCCAAGGAAAACACCTACGGTCCCGTTGCAAGGCAACTCGACGAGAATCTCAAAACAACCCCTTACACCAGGGTTTCAACACACCACTACGGGTTCCATTACCAAGCCCTTTATATTAAACCACATTAATCTTTACCCATCTAAAATTTTCAACTGCACAACTAGGTAAACAAGCATGATTCCAAAAAACTTCCTTTTAAAAAAAATAAACATTCATCGGGCATCCCGCCACTACTAGGTAATCTAGCAAAGAAATACTATTTAAACAAAAGGGCGACCTACTAGGGTCTCATCCTATCCATCTCGAGTTCTTCAAAAAGCAACCCCAAAGCAATTGGTAAAACAAATTTTTTTTTCAAACACCCCAAACCGGGTTATCTCATACAACACTTTTCAACTGACCTACTCGGGTCTGGTTTCACATTTAGAAGTTATCCAAAACCTTTCAATTTCAAAATTAGGTAACATTTTCCGTTTAATCATTTCACAATACAGCAAGACTTTACGTTTAATATGGGTTGTAATTTCCCAATTCATGAAGAGCCCATACACTTCATGGATTGAAAATTGACTCCCATTTTTATCCAAACTAGATTCCAACCCAGAATTTAACATGCTCACATACAAAGGCCCAAGTATATTGGTGTCCATATACCAACCTATAAAGCACCCATACACTTTATAAATTGGCATTTGGATCCCCTTTTTAATAAAAACCAATTTACTTTAGTATTTTAATTTCCACAGCTTTACATTTTTATCAATAGAACTACAAATGAATTTACATCATGCTCAGAATGGTTTTAATATATGGGTTACCCCTTCCCAGTTGTAAGGAGCCCATATACCTTATAATTGAAAATTGGTTCCCGTTCATTCACAACCCTGGTACAACCAAAGCAAGACATTCCATCATAAGCAGTAAGCACAAAACATGTTATAACACATAAGCATGGCATATAATCACTTAAGAATATTATACAGGCAAGATAAGATACAACTACATGGCATGGCACATGCATGACATGTTAATTCCTATATGCCTAATATGATGCATGAAATGCATCTTTCTTTCCATATCAGTCCAAGGGTAAAATTCAAGGAATTTCATAAACCATAAGCAGAAGAAAATAAAATATTCACCCAAGGTGAAACCATATCAACTGTAATAGCAAATATGTGATGACCCAGACCCCCCTTGGTCCCTTCCTTTGCCAAAAATCCGGTTTCCTTGCGGGGTACCGATCGGTGAGACCGATCGGTGACACCGATCGGTGAGAGCGATCGGTGACACCGATCGGAGAGACCGATCGGTGAGACCGATCGGTGAGACCGATCGGTGAGAGCGATCAGTGACACCGATCGGAGAGACCGATCGGTGACACCGATCGGTGAGACCGATCGGTGTGACCGATCGGTGCGACCGATCGGTGAGACCGATCGGTGAAACCGGCCGACGTCGGCCGGCCTTGCCAAGTTGTTCCAGTAACGTTCTTTTTTCGCAAATAGGGTTTTAAACCCTATTCTGCCTTGTTAAAAATGTCTTGGGAATCTGAAACGCGCACAAAGGTTTTAATTAAATGCTTCATTAATTCATGGGTCGGTTAAAACCACCCAGTGCCATTAATGATGAGTCAAGCCACGTGGTCAACCCACGACTCCTTCGTCTTCCGTGGTTTTGTGTTTCACCTCAACCGCCCCCAGCTCTTATAATTAAGGGTTAGGCCGTGGTTTCCCCCCCCCCCCCCTTCTTCGATCGTGGCTCTTCTGGTGCATCGGGACCGCCGCATCGTTATCCGTAAAGTTCCGTGCCCCCGGCCTAAACGTCGATCATCTATCAACAAGTAGGGAATTTCTCTTGTCTCTCACTTTTATGTATCATGCGGGGTGGGCGTTACTTTTGTTCCTATGGAATTGGTTGAACCAAACCCTAATGAAGATAATAAACGAAGTTCTAAAGGAATAAGGGGAAGGGGTTGTGATCGTTGTTATGCTTTATCTTGTGATCATCCCTTTTGTTGTACTGGTTTATGTTTTCTGAAAATTGAGGCCGTTGGTGGTCGTGTGTGTGCACTTGAATCCCCTCATGATGTTTTAAATGGGTTGCTGAAATTGTGAACTCCTGCTGTGAAATCGGTTAACCACGTATATCCGGCTAAATAATTGAAAGCACCAGGACCGGCCCTTCTGTGATAACTCCCGGTTAGAACACACGGATTTTGAAATCATGGAGTGTGTTAAATCGTTTAAATCTGAAAATCCATGACTTGTGTTGGTAGTGGTTAGTGGTTGTTTTCCCTTCGGGCCGTTTGCTGGAAATGTGGGAGGGGATGGGATCCCCTGTTCTTTTTATACTCTCGGTGGTTGTGTGAATTTGGGGGATGGGATCTCCTGTTGGCATGGTTTCAGTGGTTGTGAGTTTTTATCACGAATTGGGGAGAGATCCTCTATTGGCAGAACCGGGTGTGAGTGTTTTGGTTGATCTATGCTTTGACGTTTTCCTTGGTTATGCTTATGGTAGTTGCCCAGTAGTGCTTAAAATTAATTGAACATTTTGACTGAACGTGAAACAAGAATGGGACAAATGGTTTTGTGGGCAAGGGTCGTGAATCGTGACTCGGACGCTGTGGTATTGTGTTCTGTAGGTTGGCTAGGAAAACCTAAGTTTTGGGTGAGTGTTTGTTACCTATATCTATACTTGTAGCTTTGTGTTTCTTATTCGCGCCCCACCCAAGTTGAGCACTTAGTGCCGAACACCCCCATTTATGGGGGAAGGGTGTTTTTCCCAACACTATACTTAGTGGCTGGTTATTAGCTCCTTTTCTGCTCCCTTTCCCGGATAGCCCAAGTACCTTCGGGCAGGCTCTGATGGCCTGAAGTCCATTATTAGCCCAAGAACCATCGGGCAGGGTGTTGTGGTGGTTGGCCAGGTGTGTGCGGCAGGTGGTTTCCCAAGTGTCTTCGGGATGAGGCCCAGGTGTTTTCGGGCGTGGCAGTGGATCCTTCAGCCCAGGTGTCTTCGGGCGTAGCGGTGGTTGTTCTGTCCTAGGTGTTTACAGGCATGGTTACTTGTGACAGTTGAGGCCCAGGTGTGTGCGGGCGGGATTTGGCAGTGGGACTGCGTGTGGTGGTGGCCCAGGTGTGTGCGGGCGGGTTTGGCAGTGGGACTGCGTGTGGTGGTGGCCCAGGTGTGTGCGGGCGGGTGTGGCAGCGGGACTGCGGTGAGAATGGCGGGATTGGTCCGATGCGTAGGATGTCTCAACAACCAGTGGGGAAGTGGCGCGGGGTACCCAAACATTGATGTGCTCTTATTATATATATTACTTGACTTGCGTTATTTGGGGAGTGAGCCTTGGTGAGGCCTGGGATGGATAGTTTGCCTTGTTAGTTTTTTGGTTCACTCTTTTCTCACGGGACTTAGTACGTTCCCCCACTTGTGCACGAGAGTCTTGGTTTTCCCTACTGAGTGTACTTGTATGCTCACCCTACGTTTACTTTCAGGTTTCCAGGAGGACTACCAGGGCTGCGCAGGACCTTATTAGTCGGACAGTTGGAGTTGTCGCTGTTGTCGTACCCTTGTTTTCTTTTGGTATTGTACTTGAGAGCTTTCTTTTTCTTTTGTACTTGTACCTTGTTGTAAACTGTTTAAACATGCATGGGGACTTTATTTGGGTTCATTTTTATAAACTTGTTTCTTTTCCTTTTTGGGAGGTCGACTTGTCCTTTTTCCCGATCCTAAATAATAAAAAGGGTAATGCCTTCCATTTGCGAAAATTTTCTATACCCTTGGTGCTAGTCGCCACTCCGGGACCTATTGAAGGCGGGTTTCGGGGGTCATTATCTCTACTTCATCTTAAAGAAGGAAGGGCCTGGCAATCCGCTGACTCTTCCCTCCTTTTGGTGAAGGCGGGTCGTGACAGAATGGTATCAGAGGGAGGTTGAGAGATAGGACGGAGTCTAGAGTTAGGCACAGTAAGGATTGCATGGGATGGTAAGGCAACAGCGTTGGGTGACCTTGGTGCGTGAATTAGGCCAGGGAGGACCGGCTAGGACACGGGATTTTAGGGCCCCCCGTGATCCGATGCAAGGACTCTGGACCTACCGAACGACCAAGTGAGGCCACACTGATTGCAGGGTAGAGACCCTAGGAAAGGTACATGCATCATAAATGACTTGTGTTTTTGTGTTTCTGGGATGTCTTGGGAAATTGAGAATAAATTAAATCTTAATAAGTTTTGAGAACGGTTTTCTTTGCACTACTGGGCTTAGGCATTCCTTGTTTACCTTGGAGTTATGGCACCTGGAAGGCGACCACGTGTGGTACAGGCGATCGAGACTCCTGAGACTACTTTGGCCAATCGGCAGAGAGCTGATCGGGAGGAAGAGGACGACCAGTGGCAGAAGACTCTTCGAGCCTTTCAGCGACAGGCCCTCGAGAAATATGAGGGCAGCACCTCCGACATGAAGACGGAAGGCTGGCTGGAGGAGCTAGTCATAGCCTTCGGCCTGATTCGGGCCCCGACGGAGTACTGGGTTCCTCTGGCTGTTAGCCAGATGCGAGGAGCGGCACGTCAGTGGTGGATGCTTCACCTGGGGAGTAGGAAGGAATCTGAGGTTGCTTGGGCGGACTTCGAGAGGGAGTTCCGGGCGGAGTTCCTCTCCTCGACAATGAAGGCGGAGAAGAGGCAGGAGCTACTCTCCCTCCAGCAGGGGAGCATGTCCGTGAGGGAACTTGGAATCAGGTTCAAGGACCTCCTGCGTTTTTCTCCGGACCTCTTTCCCGATGAGGAGTCTCGGGCAAGACGTTTGGAGGAGGCGCTCCGACCCTCCCTCCAGTATGCTGTTACCCCCTTTACCCTTCCGACATACTTAGAGGTTCAGAAGAAGGCCTAAGTGGTGGAAAGGATGCACGCTCTAGGCGGACTGTCACGAGAAGGGATCCAGCTGGGACCATCGAAGGGGAAGGCCGTCAGCACCAGGCCTCCGGCATCGGGACCCTCCAGGTTCCGACCCGCAGGGAGCAGGCCGCAGCAGTTTCAGTTTCGATCCCCTGGCCCACGTTCTTTTCCTTCAGGCTCGGGACCACGGTGCTTCATCTGCGGGAGCCCTGGACATCTTCGGAGTCAGTGCCCCGATCGGGTGCAGTACAGCAGTGGCAGTCATCCCCAGCGTCCTCCGCAGCAGCAGTTCCCAGCCAGACCCTTCCAGCAGCAGCAGCAGGGACAGCGAGCTCCCGCTCCTCCGCAGACAGACATAGGAGGGGGAGGCCGACCTCAGGGCGCTCCCCAGGGACCTCGACCAGGGCGTGGTCGGGGAAGTGGCTGACAGCCGAGGGGCAGGGGAGCTGGGCGTGGACAGTTACACGCCGCAGAAGCAACAGTTCCAGCAGGGCCAGAGGTTGTTCGAGGTACGATCAGTGTATTTAGCACTCTTGCTTATGCTTTGTTCGATACCGGAGCTTCGCACTCCTTTGTTGCACCCAGTCTAGCCCGCGCCTTGGGTCTAGATGCCGAGAGACTTCCAGTGCCCCTGGTGTTGAGCACACCAGTTGGAGGTCAGACCGACTTGCTGTTCGTTTGTCGGGGATGTAGACTGATGTTGGGGCCACATCAGTCGGTTAAGGATCTCCTTCTGCTACAGATTCGGCCGTACGATGTCATCCTAGGCATCGACTGGCTATTTTCTGTGTGCGCCGTCATCGACTGTTCCCAAGGGAGGGTGGTGTTCTCCGGTTTGGACGGCCAGCTTGTTACTTTCACCGACGAGCGGAGCTGTCCGAAGGGAAACAGGAGGGAGGAACCTCTACTCTCCTTTTGACTGAACTGACGATAGAATCAACAGATGAGGAAATGGTGGAAGTACCAGAGATCGTTCGTGAATTTATGGACGTCTTTCCTGAGGAGGTGACGACTCTACCCCCTCGACGTGACATCGAGTTCGGGATAGACCTGCAGCCCGGCTCTCGACCAATCTCGATGGCTCCTTACCGGATGGCACCTTCGGAGCTACGGGAGTTGCGGATACAGATTGACGATCTGATGAAGAGGGGTTATGTTCGTCCAAGTGCATCACCGTGGGGTGCCCCAGTCTTGTTTGCAAGGAAGGCAGATGGTGGCCTCAGGTTGTGCATCGATTACAGGAGGCTGAATCAGGTAACGATCAAGAACCGCTACCCTCTTCCGAGGATAGATGATCTTTTCGACCAGCTGAAGGGGGCAGGATGGTTCTCGAAGATCGACCTGCGATCCGGGTACCACCAGCTGAGGGTGAAGGATAGCGACATCCCGAAGACGGCGTTCAGGTGCAGGTATGGGCACTTCGAGTTCGTGGTCATGCCCTTTGGTGTTACGAACGCCTCGGCCGTGTTCATGGGGCTTATGAACTCCATCTTTCGGGAGTACCTGGATCGGTTTGTGGTGGTGTTCATCGACGATATCCTGATCTATTCAAAGTCAGAAGAGGATCATGCAGAGCACCTGAGGACGGTTTTGGAGGTCCTCCGACAGCACCAGCTCTATGGGAAGTTGTCAAAGTGCAAGTTCTGGGCACGAGAAGTGCACTTCCTCGGACATGTAGTGTCTGAGCAGGGAGTAGTAGTCGACCCATCAAAGGTTGAGGCAATTGTTTCTTGGGCAGCACCCAAGAATGTGGCGGAAGTTCGGAGTTTCCTCGGACTGGCGGGCTACTACCGGAGATTCGTACCCAACTTCTCCCGGGTAGCAGCCCCTTTGACGGCTTTGACCAAGAAGGACCAGGTTTTCATGTGGAGCGAGCAGTGTGAGTCGTCCTTCAACTACCTAAAAGAAAAACTGGTTAGTGCCCCAGTGTTGAGATTTCCAGAAGAAGGGATGGCCTATGAGGTATTCTGTGATGCTTCGGGACAGGGCCTGGGGTGTGTATTGATGCAGCGACAAGGGGTGATCTCTTACGGGTCCAGGCAGCTACGCCCCCATGAGCGGAACTATGCCACCCATGACCTGGAGCTTGCAGCGGTAGTGTTCACATTAAAGCTGTGGCGACATTACCTCTTTGGGGAGCGCTTTGTGGTCTTCACCGATCACAAAAGCTTGCGCTATATATTCTCCCAGCGTGACTTGAACTTGCGACAGCGGAGGTGGGTCGAGTTTCTCCAGGACTACGACTTCGAGATCACATACACTGAAGGTAAGGGAAACGTTGTGGCTGATGCCCTGAGCAGGAAGCCGCATCAGGAGGTGGTTCGGGAATCTGCTGATGCTTGGAAGGCGATGTGGGAGTTGGCTGCCTTACACTTGGATGCAAGGGTGGAAGGTACTAGAGGCTGTTTGTTTCAGATGACAGTACAGTCCTCTTTGTTGCAGCAAGTGGAAGAGTCTCATTGGGGAGATCTTGAGGTGGAAGTGTTGCGGGATCGTATCGATCAGGGGAACGCCCCGGAAGGATGGTCGGAGGACAGCCGACGTCGGATACTCTTTCATCGGAGGTTGTTTGTTCCAGAGGTGATGCGTGATGAAGTCCTTCGTGAGTTCCATAGCTCAGCCTTGGCAGTACATCCGGGTGTTTCGAAAATGTACCAAGGCCTGAGGGGACAGTTTTGGTGGCCCGGGGTGAAACGGGCAGTGGCAGAGTTCGTGGCTAAATGCCTAGTGTGTCAGCAGGTGAAGGCTGAACACCGTGTTCCTAGTGGTCTGTTGCATCCTCTGGATGTCCCCGAGTGGAAGTGGGACGACGTCTCGATGGACTTCGTCACGGGACTACCCAGAGCTCAGGGCGGGCATGATGCTATCTGGGTAGTGGTGGATCGATTGACAAAATCTGCTCACTTCTTGGCTATCAAGGAGTCAGGACCCGTGAGTACCTTAGCACAGAGGTACGTGGATGAGGTGGTGCGTTTGCATGGAGTTACGAAAACGATCGTCTCAGATCGGGACACTCGATTCACCTCACGAGTCTGGAAGGGGTTACAGCATGCTTTTGGCACCCAACTACGCCTTAGCACTACTTTTCACCCTCAGACTGATGGGCAGACAGAGCGGACTATCCAGACCTTGGAGGACATGCTGCGAGCATGTGTTCTGGATTTCGGAGGATCATGGGTACGACACTTGCCTTTAGTAGAGTTTGCCTACAACAACAGTTTTCACTCTACTATTGGCATGGCTCCTTTTGAGGCTTTGTATGGAAGACCATGTCGTTCACCCTTATGCTGGGCAGAGGTTGGTGAGACTGGTACTCTTGGACCAGAAGTAGTGTAGAGCACCACGGAGAAAGTCCAGCTAGTGCGGGAGAGGATGAAAGCAGCTCAGGATCGGCAGAAATCTTATGCTGATCGTCGGAGGAGGCCCCTGAAGTTCGAGGTGGGAGATCATGTGTTTTTGAAGGTTTCCCCTCGACGGGGGCAGCGGAGGTTCGGAAAGGGGAGTAAGCTCTCCCCTAGGTTCATCGGACCTTTCGAGGTGCTGAGGCGAGTTGGCGAGGTAGCATATCAGCTGGCCCTACCACCTCAGTTGGAGAGGGTCCATGACGTCTTCCATGTCTCCCAGCTTCGTCAGTACTTACATGATGACTCTCATGTCATCAACTGGGGAGAGCTAGATGTGGGAGGAGACACGACCTTCGAGGAACGGCCAGTCAGAATCGAGGATCGCGAGGAGAAAGTGCTCCGTGGACGAACCGTCGTCCTGGTTCGTGTGTTGTGGAGACATGGCGGCCTCGAAGAGAGCACGTGGGAGAGGGAAGCACAGATGCGTGCCCAATACCCCGAGTTGTTCTGAGCTTTGAATCTTTGGTGCCTGTTGTGACAGAACGTTGACCTTTTTGTCTATGAAATGTGCTATTTCCTTTCCTCTGTTATGTGTGGAAAGCCCCGGCTAAAGGGAAGGGAAACCCGACCCCTAATCAGGACGCATTAAGGTGGATGCGATTAAACCCGTGCGGGCGAGTCAGTGCCGCCCAAAGCGGATAATATCTTGACATGGGGGAGGGGAACTCCCCAAACCCACATGATCGGGCGGTTTTGCGTGGTATGTTGCTTGGTTCTTGACAGGGAGTGTTTTCAATTAGCGGGGGTCCACTCCTAAGAGGTATCTTCGAAGATGGTTGTTCGGATCCTCTCTTTCCTTCTGGTTTGTTTTGATTCTCGGGGACGAGAATCGTTTAAGAGGTATCTGATGTGATGACCAAGACCCCCCTTGGTCCCTTCCTTTGCCAAAAATCCGGTTTCCTTGTGGGGTACCGATCGGTGAGACCGATCGGTGAGACCGATCGGTGAGAGCGATCGGTGACACCGATCGGAGAGACCGATCGGTGAGACCGATCGGTGAGACCAATCGGTGCGACCGATCGGTGAGAGCGATCGGTGACACCGATCGGTGAGAGAGATCGGTGACACCGATCGGTGAGAGCGATCGGTGACACCGATCGGAGAGACCGATCGGTGCGACCGATCGGTGAGACGGATCGGTGAAACCGGCCGACGTCGGCCGGCCTTGCCAAGTTGTTCCAGTAACGTTCTTTTTTCGCAAATAGGGTTTTAAACCCTATTCTGCCTTGTTAAAAATGTCTTGGGAATCCGAAACACGCACAAAGGTTTTAATTAAATGCTTCATTAATTCATGGGTCGGTTAAAACCACCCAGTGCCATTAATGATGAGTCAAGCCACGTGGTCAACCCACGACTCCTTCGTCTTCCGTGGTTTTGTGTTTCACCTCAACCGCCCCCAGCTCTTATAATTAAGGGTTAGGTCGTGGTTTCCCCCCCCCCCTTCTTCGATCGTGGCTCTTCTGGTGCATCGGGACCGCCGCATCGTTATCCGTAAAGTTCCGCACCCCCGGCCTAAACGTCGATCATCTATCAACAAGTAGGGAATTTCTCTCGTCTCTCACTTTTATGTATCATGCGGGGTGGGCGTTACTTTTGTTCCTATGGAATTGGTTGAACCAAACCCTAATGAAGATAATAAACGAAGTTCTAAAGGAATAAGGGGAAGGGGTTGTGATCGTTGTTATGCTTTATCTTGTGATCATCCCTTTTGTTGTACTGGTTTATGTTTTCTGAAAATTGAGGCCGTTGGTGGTCGTGTGTGTGCACTTGAATCCCCTCATGATGTTTTAAATGGGTTGCTGAAATTGTGAACTCCTGCTGTGAAATCGGTTAACCACGTATATCCGGCTAAATAATTGAAAGCACCAGGACCGGCCCTTCTGTGATAACTCCCGGTTAGAACACACGGATTTTGAAATCATGGAGTGTGTTAAATCGTTTAAATCTGAAAATCCCTGACTTGTGTTGGTAGTGGTTAGTGGTTGTTTTCCCTTCGGGCCGTTTGCTGGAAATGTGGGAGGGGATGGGATCCCCTGTTCTTTTTATACTCTCGGTGGCTGTGTGAATTTGGGGGATGGGATCTCCTATTGGCATGGTTTCAGTGGTTGTGAGTTTTTATCACGAATTGGGGAGAGATCCTTTGTTGGCAGAACCGGGTGTGAGTGTTTTGGTTGATCTATGCTTTGACGTTTTCCTTGGTTATTCTTATGGTAGTTGCCCAGTAGTGCTTAAAATTAATTGAACATTTTGACTGAACGTGAAACAAGAATGGGACAAATGGTTTTTGTGGGCAAGGGTCGTGAATCGTGACTCGGACGCTGTGGTATTGTGTTCTGTAGGTTGGCTAGGAAAACCTAAGTTTTGGGTGAGTGTTTGTTACCTATATCTATACTTGTAGCTTTGTGTTTCTTATTCGCGCCCCACTCAAGTTGAGCACTTAGTGCCGAACACCCCCATTTATGGGGGAAGGGTGTTTTTCCCAACACTATACTTAGTGGCTGGTTATTAGCTCCTTTTCTGCTCCCTTTCCCGGATAGCCCAAGTACCTTCAGGCAGGCTGTGATGGCCTGAAGTCCATTATTAGCCCAAGAACCATCGGGCAGGGTGTTGTGGTGGTTGGCCAGGTGTGTGCGGCAGGTGGTTTCTCAAGTGTCTTCGGGATGAGGCCCAGGTGTTTTCGGGCGTGGCAGTGGATCCTTCAGCCCAGGTGTCTTCGGGCGTAGCGGTGGTTGTTCTGGCCTAGGTGTTTGCAGGCATGGTTACTTGTGACAGTTGAGGCCCAGGTGTGTGCGGGCGGGATTTGGCAGTGGGACTGCGTGTGGTGGTGGCCCAGGTGTGTGCGGGCGGTTTTGGAAGTGGGACTGCGTGTGGTGGTGGCCCAGGTGTGTGCGGGCGGGTGTGGCAGTGGGACTGCGGTGAGAATGGCGGGATTGGTCCGATGCGTAGGATGTCTCAACAACCAGTGGGGAAGTGGCGCGGGGTACCCAAACATCTATGTGCTCTTATTATATATATTACTTGACTTGCGTTATTTGGGGAGTGAGCCTTGGTGAGGCCTGGGATGGATAGTTTGCCTTGTTAGTTGTTTGGTTCACTCTTTTCTCACGGGACTTAGTACGTTCCCCCACTTGTGCACGAGAGTCTTGGTTTTCCCTACTGAGTGTACTTGTATGCTCACCCTACCTTTACTTTCAGGTTTCCAGGAGGACTACCAGGGCTGCGCGGGACCCTATTAGTCGGACAGTTGGAGTTGTCGCTGTTGTCGTACCCTTGTTTTCTTTTGGTATTGTACTTGAGAGCTTTCTTTTTCTTTTGTACTTGTACCTTGTTGTAAACTGTTTAAACATGCATGGGGACTTTATTTGTGTTCATTTTTATAAACTTGTTTCTTTTCCTTTTTGGGAGGTCGACTTGTCCTTTTTCCCGATCCTAAATAATAAAAAGGGTAATGCCTTCCATTTGCGAAAATTTTCTATACCCTTGGTGCTAGTCGCCACTCCGGGACCTATTGAAGGCGGGTTTCGGGGGTCATTATCTCTACTTCATCTTAAAGAAGGAAGGGCCTGGCAATCCGCTGACTCTTCCCTCCTTTTGGTGAAGGCGGGTCGTGACAAAATAACATGAACAATAATTCCCAACCCTGGCCACTTGGTCATTTCCTGTACGTGGGTTGATCAGTCCCAAGCACGGCTATTAGCCAAGCGCCAACACTTTCCTAATCTCCTGTCTACCAACCCAAAACAGTAAGGAAAAAGAAAATAAACACCTCTGATACCACTTTGTAAAGTCCAGGCCCGACTTACCATCGAACCGGTGGCTGGACCGGTAGGTCACATGGCCTCAAACGCATCTCCCCGTATGCCAAAGGCTGCCGACTTGCAGCGAATGTCTTGAGAGGTGATACTGGGGATACTATACCGTCATATCAGAGTAACACAACGATATTATAAGAGCAATTAACATTCAATAGTAGAAGCAATAAATAATTGAAAGACAGAAGCAAAAGACAGGTAATAACCATTTTATAAAAGGCGGCAAATGCCAGTTTACAATGCATGCATGTACAGATGACGATACAGTTACGAAAGCAGTAAACAATACAACATGATTTACAAACAATGCAAAAAGAAAAGACAGCAGAGCCCAACATTGATCCCCTGAGAATCCCAATCTCCCGCTTGGTCCTTTGCTCCTACCACCTCAAGTATAAACAGCACAACACAAAACCTAGGTCATGCAAGCAAGAAGGTCTACTCGTGTACCCCAGTGCAACGGCGGCCCATGTAGGGTGTGGGATATAAATCTCAGAAGGTTGGCACAACCGGGGTCAAACCCAATCCAGACAGTGTATAATAATTAAACAGTGAGTAGGTATGGAGAAATAAGTAAGCAGACATACATAAGTAAATGACACTCGTCCAGGTTCCTAAGGGACACCTGACGGTTATACCAGCTTCGGCTCACTGCCGGTAAAGTAACCCGATCATGCCACCATATATATATATATAAGCATTTAGATCATAGATGGTGTGGGGTAAGAATGCCTCCCACCCATTAGTCGTGATTAGCAGGCACGAGGTAAGAATGCCTCTCGTCCCTATGAGTCAACTGGTAAGGGGTAATAATGCCTCTCTTCCATAAATTGAGATTAGCGGGAACGAGGTAAGAATGCCTCTCATCCCTAAATTAACTGGAAAGGGGTAAGAATGCCTCCCTTCCATAACATTCATTCAACCAGCATGGGGTATAACTGCCTCCCATCTGTCACACTCATACTACTGGCATGGGGTATAACTGCCTCCCATCCAGACATGTAATCATCAATAGAAGTCAACTGGAAATGGGTAAGGATGCCTCCCTTCCAGACATGTAGTCATCAACTGAAGTCAACTAGCAAGGGGTAATAATGCCTCCCTTCCAGACATGTAATGTCACACTGGCATGGGGTATAACTGCCTCCCATCCAACCATGTCTCTGTCACTAGGTGGCCTCAGCATGCACTCACCTTTATTTTCATTCATTATGTGGCATCAGCATGTGCGCACTCACAATACAAACATGTCTATAGTATACTACTTATGGCATTACCTCATAAGCATTCAAAGAATCATACCACATACACATAAGCGAACACATTCACTTCATACTTAAGGCAACCCATCTTAAGTATCTAAAACAATACATTCACATATTCATCTTACTAAGATAAGTCGTGCCCATTACGTTATTACAATTCATGCTCATACCACCCTAGTCCATTAATTTCTAGTTTGACCATTTCATCTTAAAGGATATGTTTACCATTCTTTGACCCTTTGATTCCTTCTAAAGGAAACATGTCATATGGTCTCAAGTCATCCCACTAAGGTCACCATCTTACTCAATTTGCCTAACATGGAAAATTGACCCAAACACAAGTATCATAGCCATATCATTCTATTTATCTCAACAAGGCAAGTTCATATACAAAGCATCAAAGAGGCACCACAACAATCCAGTAGACAAGAATAAAATTTCTGTCAACACCTTTTATCTTAAATACAACGCACCTCTAATCGAGGGGTTTAATTATTAAATCATTAGTTTAGTGACCACGAAACACTTTTATCTTATTCCTGCAATTCACACGATTTGCACAGAAGCATTTAATCGGAACTAAACTTGCATAATTAAAATGATAAGGTAGTGCAATATTAAACTCAATAATACTTTACTTAAATTTAAAGGGAAAGGAGAGGGACCCTACCTTAAGGTGGATCCATCCGTCCACTCCGGCTCTTGGAACTTTCCAAATAAGAGCCACTGCTTCTCCCCAACAGAGCACAGGCACACCTATGCCTACGAAGGGGAGTCGCCTTGACTTTGGTGACTCAAAACCACACTAAAACCTTTAACGCACTAATAGATAAATACGAGGAACTTTAAAACACATAAAAGAACCATTCTAGGTGCTGTGAAACCAAAATCATATCAAAACCCTCACCTCGACCAAAGACAGCGAACCGAAACAAGGCGGAACCACACATCGAACCTCAACGCACTACAAGCAACATGTCGAGAACACATAAACACCAAAATCCCCAAATTTGACAAGTGCGAAACAAATCAAGAGGTGAAATCTTTACCCCGAAACCATACCAACGGTCCGAAACCACCCGAACTGCTTCGTCTTCAGCGGCGGTTGCTGGAACATGCATCCAGAGACCCCAAGAGAACTTCTACACCAACCTAGAACAAGCGCAATATGAAAAACGGATCACCTACAAACCCTAGGGTTCGTACACACCTCACCGGGCGTCGATTAGGTCTAAAAGAAGCCGGAGTAAGGGAGGATAAGCAAGAGGGGAGCTTACCATGGAGATTCGAAGAAGAAACGGCCAGAATCGGAGGAGGAACCTTAACCGAGAAGAGGTCGGAAGGGGGGTGTCATGAACGACTCAAGGGGATCCCCTCCCTGTGTATCGTGCGGGTTGAGTGAGGGTGAGGGAGAGTTAGTTTAGTTTTTATTTTTTTCCTTCTTTTATTTTAATTTTAAAAAAAACCAAAACTCACCCAAACACACAGTTTGACCCGCACGGTTTGGAAAACCGTGCGCAAACCGTGCGGAGTCCCCTGCCTCCAAGACACCCACTGTAACGCCCCGACCCCAGTTACCCAGATTCGGTGCATTACTTCGTAACATTGGCATGATCACAAAAGATCAAGTCTCGAAATACTGATTAGTTTAGTAGCCTTGGAAACACTAGATACATTCATAAATGTTACATTACATCATAAAGTGAAAATATACAATAAAAAAGTCTCCATAGTCCACACTCATATCCTCTTCTGATTATCCCTGCAAGTCATTCATAAAATACTTCTTCACATCCTAGAAAAATTAAAACATTGAAAGGGGTTAGCTTAGATGCTCAGTAAGGATAACAATATAGCAGAAGCTTTCATAAATAAACATTAACATTTAAGACAATGTATAACTAAAACAAAAGCCTTTTTAAACTTGAACTTCAGCATAATATGGAAAAAATAAAATTAAATAATGCCATTTACTTACTCACATGGATATTCTACTAGTCGAATAATCCAATGCAATATCAATAACCACTTTCATAATGACGGAATTCATAATGTCAGACTATCAGAACCATGTAGCCAAGGCCTTGTGCCAAGACCACAAATAAGATTTTGTCAAGGCCTCGTGCCAAGAAACTAGTTTGTCTCATGAGACCTGCCGATGCATCAAGTAGCTATAGTGGCCTCCACCCGTCACTTATTAAGTCCAATGCATTCCTCATATGAATAGGTTTAAACATATCATATAACATAATCGTATCACATAAAACATGCATAAAGGAAACATAACATTTCCACATTTCAATAAAAAGATATCAATACAACACATTGATATAATAAAAACACTTTCAAAACCATTTTCAATACCAAAATAAAAGAAAATTAAAACTTGTATTTATTTTTCATTTAAAAAAAAGTTATGGCTTGTAGGGGAAGCCGAAACTCAAATAATGGTCACGGTGGTGGAGAATTCATTGTCACCGCATATGTATGACAAAAAAACATTCCTTTTTTTGTTTAGTAAAACACTTCATATAAAAATATTCCTTTTGAATAAACGTAAAAGTCAAAGGGGTTTATACACCGTATAAATGAAAGTTGTGTATAAAACCAAATATGCCTCAATGAAAGGAGATTGAGACGAAGTCCTTACAAAGATCATTTTTAAAATAAAATAGATCTATTATGTGTATTCATTATAATTACACATAAAGAAAGTATAAATACATGATATGACATAATAATATCATGACATAATTTGAAAGTAGGAGATTAACCCAAAGAATGGAAATTGGGTTAAGAAATTCCCTTACCTCGTGTCTGACTTGACTCGAGCGCTCTTTAACCTCCTGAATACTAAACTAGAGTTAATATCTACCTTATTAAGAACCTTTTTCAATTTAATTATTCCTTTTATATCACTTATTACCATGTCATGAACATTATGTAATTATTTAAGTTTATAACGGCCGTTTTGTCGATCTTAGGTACTTGAGTCAAAAATAAACTTCTTATAATTACACTTTGTTCATGTGGTAATATATCCATTATATCCATAATTATATTCATGATTTATATATCATATAAATCATATATATCCATTATATACATTCATTTATAATATTACATAACATTTAGAGGTAAGAAATGAAATGCACCGTTCATGGAGACGGTAAGCCGTACGTACGCATGAACGCTACTTTCATTTCTTATTCGTATTTAATGGAATGAAGTTATAATTATATAAACGTATAATATAATTCAGTATAATATAATGTATAATACCATTTACTCCATCCTTTATACATCTCACATATGGCATTAATGATTCAAATCACTTTGAGGGGGCGGTAGTCTGCACTTCCTCAAATGAAAATATCGTGTTTACCCATAATGGAAACCATAAAGGTATGCCATAAATGAAAAATACAGAAGCTTAAGTAAAAAATAAACATATTATATATCATATTTAAATATAGTGACATCTTAATGGCCACCTTTTAAGGTGTTATATGAGTGTTGAACAATCATCGTTTCGTGAGGCAGAAATTCTCCATCCACAGAAACAGTATGTTATTTAACCATTAGATGTATGTCTGTGTAAGTGTAGCTCTAATCCTTATTATAAAAACATCCTAGTATATTGAGGATACTGTTTTTGTTACAAAATAAATGAATAAAAAGAGTTTAGGGGGTTGGAGAAGCAAAATAAAACGTAAGAACACAAGAGAGAACACTACCTTTAAAACGGGTAACTCTTTTTGATTTGAGCTCAAAGGCTTCCTTGGGAAGACTTCTTCCCAAAGTGAGGCTTTTATGAGTAATATAGGGAAGTTGAGAGAGTATTTGGCCAGAGTTTGGCCGATCCAAAAGGCTTTTAAGGTGTGAGTAAGGTGGTAGTGGTGGGGGCCTTTTATAAGAGGAGAGGAGGGGCACTCTTGGAAAGTAATGAAATGTTACATTATTATGAGATACTTTTCGGATTTCAGAGGTCCCAAAATTATATATTTCAAGGGTAAGGTGATAAGGGTTCTAAATATACCCATACAATAGGTTTTTGACAAGTGTAAGTCTTAGATTTTACATTATCTTTTCATTTTATTTAAATCGTTAATTAATGAGGTAATCGCTGCATCATCATGGTGTCATTAAAATTTTAATTTATTTAATGTCTAAAAATTATAAAAAACATTCATGATGTAGGAAATATTTTTAGATTTCCAATGAATATTTATAGTAAAAAATATGACTTGTATAACCCCATTTACAAATTGTTTTAGTAAAACAACTCATGTTTGTTACATTTTTATTTTAACATTAAATAAAAAGTTTTTAATGTAGTTTTCCTACCAAATTGGCTCCATGGGGTCCCCAAGTTGACCCATGGATTGTCTCGGTCGGAAATGACTCATAAAATAGGTTTAGGACAAGTGTAAAGGTATTTTCATATTTTTATAATATCATTTTTACCTTAAATTTCACTAATTACCTTTAATCGCGATTAATTAAACATAAAAGTTGCTATTCACCAAAAAATTATTTTAATCCCATTGAACCACATTTTACTTCTTAATTAAAACCATGTATGTTGGATTTTTTGAAATCAAATCATAGAAGTGGTAATGTTTCATTTAAATTAAAAAACAGTTTTTTTAACTACCACTTAGTGGTTTCACTATTCATCAAAAATTGAAGTTTTTCAGAACAATGCCAAAATTTCACCCTAAGATATAATTGATATTACGAATTCAAAAATGATGTATATTTTACAAAATTCCAAACATATAAGTTTCATTAATTAATTTTATAATTAATTCCCGTTGTCACAACAAACAGCGTGTTTTTAAGAAACAATATATATCAAAAGATTGACAATTGTTTATGTCCAATTTCAAAGTGAAATTAATTATAATGAACACCATTGGATAAAATGGTAAAAATATATTCTAATTATAATTTAAAACCACTAAATAGTATAATTTATCACTATATATTATTTTTATTAAAAGAGTTATTTTAAGTATTTTTCACTATTCATAAAAAATTGTAAGTTCTCAGAAAATTACAAAAAATTCAACTTAGGATAATTTCGATATTCCGAATAAAAAAATGAAGTCCATTTTGAAATATAAAATTTATGTAATTTCAAAAGGTGGGTATTAATATTCATAACGGCTACTTTTATTGGTCGCGGTGTGTTAGAACTCGAGGTTGCGTACAACAAACGTCGCTCTATTATTCAAAGAGAAGCGTACCATGGAAGCTTGGGGTGTTACATTCTCCCCTCCTTCAATAAATTGTGTCCTCGCAATTTCAAATTTTTCTTTGAAAATAAAAGGTTGAAAATATAAATTACCTTTGTGGAAAACCCACATCGGAAATAAGGTTAATAAAAATATAACTTTAAAAGAAAGAAAGATAAGTACAAAGGTCACCTGAGATAGCCCATACTATGATTCTATGAAAATATGGATATGGAAGAAAAACAAACCATCAAGGTCTGATGGAGAGTTATAGAAAACTGGATTAGGAGAAAGTTACCCATAATAAAATCACAAATTTGTGATTGGTTAAACGGTCATTGAATCCCCAGTTGGAAAAGTTAATCGGCAATGTTTTGGTTTTAAGTTACCTTTTATAAAGTTAAGGAATTTATTTAGGATATTTAATAAGAACGTAAGGGAATATACATACTTGTCATATAGACTTTCATTCTTTAATAAATTTTTACCACAAACCCATCTTTCACTCTGAAAGGTAATAGAACTCAAAAATATTCTATTTATCATAATTGTATAAGGTTCAAAATATTAACACGTACCATTTAGATTCAGAAAACTATTTTTTAATAACCAGGGACTTCCTGAAGGCTAGTGGTGGGTAATAAAGGTCTGTCGCACTATGGTTATGGGTTCAATTCCTACAGCTTTGTCCAACGCGACGGGTTATGCCCCACCCTGTAGGTTGTCCTTTTCCTAAAACTATAGTATTATAATATTCCAAAAATAATCTTCAGAAATGTTTTAAACTTAAACAATACTATCCAAAGATCAACTTAATCCATTCCAACCTTTATAGTTATCCAAAATACATCCGTTCAGACTTTATCTAAAATGTCCTTAAATTCCAAAAACAATTGCAACATTAGATTCCCCAAACAAAGTAAGGTTTCTCTTATTGTCACATACTGAAAATATGATTACCTTCATCATATTAAAACCTTAATGAAAACAAAAAGTACTGCAGTACAATCCTTATATATATCACATTGTTCTTATAACCATAATATAGTTCTTGAGTCCAAAAACACAAATAAAATAATTATTTAACTTCATATATAGTAACAACATAAGCTTGGACTTGATCCCTTGGCCTTTTTTGAGGTAAGTTTCCCTGATGCTTAGGACATTCATTTGCATAATTCCCCATTTCCCTACAATTATAGCATTCAACATTGATAGCCTCTTTCTTTCCCTTGCAATCACGAGCCTGGTGACCTTTTTCTCTACATTTAAAACAAACTCCCATTCCTTTTAGGCAAGTACCAGGGTGATTCTTCCCACAATTATCACATAATGGGAAAATCCTTCTTTCCCTTTTTCCCTTTATCTGTCTCTTGTTCCATCGTTCTCTTCATCTCTTGCTTTACTTTGTTGTCATAAGACTTAGATAATTCCTTTTCTGTCTTGATAGAACATGAGACTATATCTTCGTACGATGAGAAAGATTGTGATACTAAAGCTCGATGGAGAAATGGTTTTAACCCATCAAAGAAACGATCAATCTTACTTCTTGGTTTACGTATATAATCTTCAGCATGCCTCGCTAACCTTGTAAAGTTAGCCTCATACTTTGTGACATTCTCATCCTCCTTCTGCCTCAGACTCAGAAATTTCCTTTCCATATCTGCTCGATGGTCATGTGGAAAGTATTTTTCTAAGAAAATTTCTTTAAACTCCCTCTATTCCATACTTTATACTTCTTCATCTTCCTTTGTGTTTTGAATCAGCTACCACCATTGATCGGCATCTCCAGTGAGGCGGTAGACTATCATGACAACCTTCTCCCTTTCGCTACTCCCCAAGGTGTGGAATATTTTCTCTAAGGAGTTTATCCATTGATCAGCTACTAATAGATTTTTACCCCCATTAAATTTTGGAGGTTGTTGCCTCATGAAGTGGTCTAACATTGATCCTCCACATTGCGGATCAGGGTGCTCCATATGAGTAAGGTTATTATTCATATCCTGAGTGAGTTGTCCCAGTATGGTAATAAGTTGATCAGCACCAGTTGTATCTCCAGATCCACAATAATTATCTTGAGCAGGAGGGAAATCCCTACACAGAGTGCGTGCATTGATACGGTTTCCATTCCTCCCACTAGGCGTCATTTCTAAACAATGGCATAAACTAGATTTGTTTATGAATCAAAATACACAAATCCATACTTGTAAAATACTTAACATAAATTGAACTATTTATGGATATAATCCATAATCATAAAAAAGAAATGTTTTCTTTGAGAAGTATATACTCATAAACCCTTCATAATGGTTTGTAAAAAAGATGAGAATTATCCTAAGCATATCCCCTGGGAGTGTCGTAACCAAGAGTGCAGCAAGGCCCATTGTCGTGAATCAGTTCCTGTTAAAGTCTAGCTCAAAGCGGTGTTTTCGGGTTTTACCCCTAGGTACATCTGTGCCAGATCCGCCTCTACCGGCTCGTATCCAAACAGGGATGTATTGCTCGGAAAACTCACAAAATCTCTATAATACCAAAATTCTAGGAAGTTCTTCTATACTAATCCTCAAATTCTATCTTTGGGCTATGTGCTCTAATCAGAGTTTATCTAAATCTAGCTTCCAAGGTTAGTAATAAAATGCCTCTGATACCAACTGTAATGCCCCGACCCCGGTTACCTAGAGTCGGTGCATTACTTCGTAACATTGGCATGATCACAAAAGATCAAGTCTCGAAAGACCGATTAGTTTAGTAGCCTTGGAAACACTACATACATTCATAAATGTTACATTACATCATAAAGTTAAAATCTACAATAACAAAGTCTTCATAGTCCACACTCATATCCTCTTCTGACTATCCCTGCAGGTCATTCATAAAATACTTCTTCACATCCTGGAAAAATTAAAACATTGAAAGGGGTGAGCTCAGATGCTCAGTAAGGATAACAATATAGCGGAAGCTTTCATAAATAAACATTAACATTTAAGGCAATGTATAACTAAAACAAAATCCTTTTTAAAATTAAACTTCAGCATAATATGGAAAAAATAAAATTAAATAATGCCATTTACTTACTCACATGGATATTCTACTAGTCGAATAATCTCATGCAATATCAATAACCACTTTCAAAATGATGGAATGCATAATTCCAGACTATCATAACCACGTAGCCAAGGCCTCGTGCCAAGACCACAAATAAGATTTTGTCAAGGCCTCGTGCCAAGACACTAGTTTGTCTCATGAGACCTGCCGATGCATCGAGGAGCTATAGCGGGCTCCACCTGTCACTTATTAAGTCCAATGCATTCCTCATATGAATAGGTTTAAACATATCATATAACATAATCGTATCACATAAAACATGCATAAAGGAAACATAACTTTTCCACATTTCAATCAAAAGATATCAATACAACACAATGATATAATAAAAACACTTTCAAAACCATTTTCAATAGCAAAATAAAAGAAAATTAAAACTTGTATTTATTTTTCATTTAAAAAAATTTATGGCTTGTAGGGGAAGCCGAAACTCAAATAATGGTCACGGCGGCGGAGAAGTCATTGTCACCGCATATGTATGACAAGAAAAAAATTCCTTTTTTTCGTTTAGTAAAATGCTTCGTATAAAAATATTCCTTTTGAATAAACGTAAAATTCAAAGGGGTTTATACACCGTATAAATGAAAGTTGTGTATAAAACCAAATATGCCTCAATGAAAGGAGATTGAGACGAAGTCCTTACAAAGATCATTTTTAAAATAAAATAGATCTATTATGTGTATTCATTAATAAGTACACATAAATAAAGTACAAATACATGATATGACATAATAATATCATGACATAATTTGAAAGTAGGAGATTAACCCAAAGAATGGAAATTGGGTTAAGAAATTCCCTTACCTCATGTCCGACTTGACTCGAGCGCTCTTTAACCTCCTGAATAATAAACTAGATTTAATCTCTACCTTATTAAGAACCTTTTTAAAGTTCATTATTCCTTTTATATCACTTATTACCATGTCATGAACATTATGTAATTATTTAATTTTATAACGGTCGTTTTGTCGATCTTAGGTACTTGAGTCAAAAATAAACTTCTTATAATTACACTTTGTTCATGTGGTAATATATCCATTATATCCATAATTATATTAATGATATATATATCATATAAATCATATATATCCAGTATATACATTCATTTTTAATATTACATAACATTTAGAGGTAAGAAATGAAATGCACCATTCATGGAGACGGTAAGTCGTACGTACGCAAGAACGCTACTTTCATTTCTATTTCGTATTTAATGGAATGAATTTATAATTATATAAATGTATAATATAATTCCAGTATAATATAATGTATAATACCATTTACTCCATCCTTTATACATCCCACATATGGCCTTAACGATTCAAATCACTTTGAGGGGGCTGTAGTCTGCACTTCCTCAAATGAAAATATCGCGTTTACCCATAATGGAAACCATAAAGGTATGCCATAAATGAAAAATACAGAAGCTTAAGTAAAACATAAACATATTATATATCATATGTAAATATAGTGACATCTTAATGGACACCTTTGAAGGTGTTATATGAGTGTTGAACAATCATCGTTTCGTGAGGCAGAAATTCGTCATCCACAGAAACAGTCTGTTCTTTAACCATTAGATGTATGTGTGTGTAAGTATAGCTCGAATACTTATTATAAAAACATCCTAGTATATTGAGGATACTTTTTTTGTTACAAAATAAATGAATAAAAAGATTTTAGGGGGTTGGAGAAGCAAAATAAAACATAAGAACACAAGAGAGAACACTACCTTTAAAAAGGGTAACTCTTTTTGATTTGAGCTCAAAGGCTTCCTTGGGAAGACTTCTGACCAAAGTGAGGCTTCTAGGAGTAATATAGGGAAGTTGATAGAGTATTTGGGCAGAGGTTGGCCGAGCCAAAAGGCTTTTAAGGTGTGAGTAAGGTGGTAGTGGTGGGGGCCTTTTATAAGAGGAGAGGAGGGGCACTCTTGGAAAGTAATGAAATGTTACATTATTATGAGATACTTTTCAGATTTTATAGGTCCCACAATTATATATTTCGAGTCTAAGGTGATAAGGGTTAGAAATATACCCATCCAATAGGTTTTTTTACAAGTTATGTCTTATATTTTACATTATCTTTTCATTTTATTTAAATCGTTAATTAATGAGGTAATCGCTGCATCATCATGGTGTCATAAAAAATTTAATTTATTTAATGTCTAAAAATTATAAAAAAAATATCATGATGTAGAAAATATTTTTATCTTTCCAATGAATATTTAGAGTCAAAAATATGACTTGTATAACTCCATTTAAAAATTGTTTTAGTAAAACAACACATGTTTGTTACATTTTTATTTTAACATTAAATAAAACGTTTTTAATGTCATTTTCCTACCAAAGTGGCTCCATGGGGTCCCCAAGTTGACCCATGGATTTTCTCGGTCGTCCATGACTCATCCAATAGGGGTAGGACAAGTGTAAAGGTATTTTTATACATTTATAATATCATTTTTACCTTAAATTTCACAAATTACCTTTAATCGCGATTAATTAAACTTAAAAGTTACTATTCACCAAAAAATTATTTTAATCCCATTGAACCACATTTTACTTCCTAATAACAACCATGTATGTCGGATTTTTGAAAATCAAATCACAGAAGTGGTAATGTTTCATTTAAATGAAAAATCAGTTTTTTTAACTGCCACTTAGTGGTTTCACTATTCATCAAAAATTGAAGTTTATCAGAACAATGCCAAAATTTCACCCTAAGATATAATTAATATTACAAATTCAAAAATGATGTCTATTTTACAAAATTCCAAACATATAAGTTTCATTAATTAATTTTATAATTAATTCCCGTTGTCACAACAAACAGCGTGTTTTTAAGAAACAATATATATCAAAAGATTGACAATTGTTTATGTCCAATTTCAAAGTGAAATTAATTCTAATGAACACCATTGGATAAAATGGTAAAAATATATTATAATTATAATTTAAAACCACTAAATATTATAATATATCACTATAAATTATTTTGATTAAAAAAGTTGTTTTAAGTATTTTTCATTATTCATAAAAAATTGTAAGTTCTCAGAAAATTACAAAAAAATCAACTTAGGATAATTTCGATATTACGAATACAAAAATGAAGTCCATTTTGAAATATAAAATTTATATAATTTCAAAAAGTGGGTATTACTATTCATAACGGTTACTTTTATTGGTCGTGTTCTGTTAGAACTCGAGGTTGCGTACAACAAACGACGCTCTATTATTCAAAGAGAAGCGTACCATGGAAGCTTGGGGTGTCACACCCACTTCATGGGCTAGGTGCACGGTTTGGGAAACCGTGCATAGCTCGTGCGCAAGCCATTTCCCACCTGATTTAGGCCATACAGTTTGGGCTGCACGGTTTGGTCAACCCGTACGCCAACCGTGCGCCCTCTACAGCTATTTAAAAACTTGGGTATGGAACCTCCGAAACCTCTCGAACCACCCAAGAAACTTAATGGGACTTAGCCCATGCCCAAAAACATTAAAAGTTAAGGTTCCAAACTTTGAAACCTTGTTCCAAATCCTGGTCTTCAAAACGACCGGTTCAGTAAACGAAAAAGTTCAAATTCCTTCGGGTTTTAGTCTAGTTCAAAACGTGGCTCATTACAAATTGGACAGTTTTTTTATTAAGGGGTTTTTATTTTAGCTTAATCTTTAACATATATTTTTTTGGGAAATCAATTCACCCTCCTCTTGAGTTACTCACTCTAACCATCAAAATCTTCAATATGATCATATAAGATACTAATCATGAACCTCATAAAATTACATGGGGAATTATCCAATCTGAATGGATTTTTTTATAAGAAAAGTTTCTAAAGGTAGAGATAAATGTGGTCTTCTCTTGATCCTCTAGAGAAATGGGCACCTATAAGTAACCTGAGAATCCATATAAGAAACAATATTGAGTTTTACCTAATTTTATATCTAATAAAAAATCAATAAAATTTATTAGGAAATGATCCTTCCTAGTGACTTGGTTCGAATTCCTATAATATACACACACTCTCCAATTTTTTTTTAATTATAACTGGTTTCAATTCACTTTGTTCATTCTTTATAATGTTCATTTTTATCTTTTTTGGAAAAATATGAATAGGGCTGACCCATTTTGAGTCTGAAATAGGGTATATGATGACATCTTTTAAAAATATCTCTATTTCCTTTTTCACTAACTCTATTATAGTGGTATTCAACATTCTTTAGAGTTTCCTAATATAACTTGAATCTTCCTCTAGTAATTTTCATTACATAAACATTTTTGGATTAATTTCTTGAATATACCCAAAACTTGAATATATTACTAGTATATTTTCTCTCAATATTTCAATTAATTTATGTTCTTAGGTTTTGGATAAGTTATTAGAAATGATCAAAGGATATTTTATTTAGGTATGCATATTTTAAATCAGTGGGAATGGTTTTTATATCTAGATTTGGTAGATACTCTAAAGATGAAATTAAATTTTAATTATTCACTTTAATAGCTTGTATTTATTGTACACAAGATAACATATAATCTACCTCATTATAAAATAAACAATCAAATCCATTAAATAAGCCAGAGGTTACCTATTCCTCTATTATAAAAACATATTGTCTAGAATTATATATAGATTAATTCTACATGGGATTTTCAACCATTAAAATCTTTTATAGGGATAAAAATTAATGTAACATTGTTAAGTATTCACTAGTTTCATCCACTTAAATATGGGATAATGTAAGAAAGGAATGATCATATCAAGGGTTCCTCGTGGAATCAAAAATGTTGAAGTGGATTGTGTTTTCTCTAAACTCCATGGGGAGTGTTCCTTCATAAAAATTTATTATTATCTTGGATATATTTAAAAATGGTTTACCCATAATTATTTTATTAGTGGGTTAGTTATATATCTCCCTCCATGTTGTTCATATATAATTCTACTAGAAAAATCAGGTCTTGGACTCTAACAGGAACATCCTCTAAGAATCCTATTGGAAAAATAGTGGATTTGTTTATAAGTTTTACCACCACTATTTTAGGATTTAATTCTCCCATATACAAAGAATTAAACATTTAGTGGGTTATAAAATTTATTAGAAGTACCTAAATCACACAAATTTTCTAAAAATTTTAAACAACCAATAGTGTAAGGGATAGAAAATTTCCCTTTATTTTGACACTTTATTAGAAGTTGTGTTGAAATTAAATCTAAGTAATTTCTTCACAAAATGATCATTTTATTCCACTAAAACCTCTTATTTTTAGTGAAAAGTTATTTTATGAACTTAGAATACTTGGTAATTTTCTTGAGGTATTATAGAAGGGTAATATTAGTATCTAATTTATGGAATGTTTCCGAAATCACTCTTTGAAGTGATTCCTATTAAATCCTTTTGGATGGGATTATCCTTGATGAGAATGGAAGTGTGATATATTTCTTATACATATGCTACCACTAGAGGGGTTTAATTTTTCATTTCTTATTATTTCCATGTTTTTAATCTTATTATTTCCATGTTTTTAATCTTATTATTTCTTATCTACTTATTTATTTCTTTTTTCTTATCATGGATGGATTCCAACAATTTATCCAAACTATCTATATGCACCCACCTCATGTTCTAGTTGATTTGTTTCAATTTTAGGTGGGAAAGTGGTTGAAGTTATTTTCCACTTTTTCGTAATACTCACATTCCTCTTAGAATTATAGACTTATTGATCTAGTGTTTTTTTTGGTTCTTAAATAGAATATTGACGATACTTTCTACTTTATTTTCTAACTCTTACACTTTATTTCTAAGTTCTTTGAACTCTAATTATGGTTTTTGTACTAAGTCATAGTTTATATTTTATTTATGAATATAAAATTTATTTTACTATAAATGGGGTGATTTTTATGATGTTTGGTTATAAAATTTAATATAATATTTTTAAAATAGTGGGGATTAGTGAAATTGGTTTTATTATTAGAAAGGGGTTATTTTTTAAACTAGTTTTGGTTGTGTTGTCGGGCCTAGTTCTACTTATTTTAAAATTCATATTAGACTTGGGATTTATCTCTCTTTAATTGATTTTTTTGAGATTTCCTCAGCTTAAATTTTATTAAACAACTCTCCATACCCTTTTCATCAACATATTGGTCAGTAAAATTGGTTAAATATGAACATAGACCACATAAATTATCCAATTCTTATTATTTACTTTACTTATTCAAATACATTTTTCTAACTAGTTTGGTTATCTATTCCAACTTAGATTCAATCAATAGAGATGATTAAAAGTTTTTACATCAGGAATAGCTCTGGTACCAGTACCTCTTATGTTAATCTAGTGGGAGTTTTGTGATACCTTCTCAATAAGTCCCTTGGATTATTCTGGTAATTTATCTATGAGAACTCATCTACATGAGGCATCCAACAAGTTTTTTAAACTTTTCAGAAATCCTTAAAAAAAGATTACTATATAATGATTGTATTCAATAGTTTGGCATGGGAAACTGTCACACTATTTTTTGAACCTATCCCGATACTCATAAATGGTACCTCTAGAAGATTTCATGATGTCATGGATTTCCTTTCTTATGGTACTAATTCAAAATTTCGGAAACAAATATTTATAATAAGCTTTTTTGTAGGTATTCCCAGTCATGAACTTTACCAGGTTAAAGGTCGTACAACATGTTGGATTTTTTGTTCTAGAACCGGCTATTTGTAATTTGGATTACATGTATATTAAAATATTTTAATATTAATAAAAAATATCATTACATATTTTTAATTTTTTATATAAATTTACCATAATAATATCTTAGAGTATCTGTCACATTGATAACATCATAGAAGTTCCACGCTATGATGAGAACCTTGAAATTCAATGATGAAACTATAAAATATAATTTTATGTTCAGATAACATACTATTATGGGAAATATAGAATGTTGAATATTAGGTATGATCCCTCATAAGCAGATGATAATTCTTTCCATGAAGTTCGCACTTAATAATCTTCAAGATGGGATATTATGATAATATGACTACTTGTAGGAATTCCACATCTTTATGTGTTATTCGATATTTATATCTATGAGTGTGTGTAATTTTCCTTCAAATTTAAGATTATTATTAATTTTTTTCATGACTTGTGTACTTTGACGTATTGTCCAAAACTATGACACTATATGTTTGTGGAAAGTAGGGTGTGTTGAATGCTTCATGGATGAAATGTTATTAATTAATAATTTGAGGAATTATTTTTCCCTACAAAATTAATGGTATTTTATATATTTTCCCTTTTAAATAAATGGAACCATCACATTAAATTCTATGGTCATGGTGTAAGAAAGATTTTATTTTAGACTGTCAAAGAAAGAATTATAAAGCACATAGGTTAGTGACATGATTGCGCAACCTACTTAATGAGATATTGTAACAAAGGGATTGTATTAAACAGTAAGTATTCGTGTGTGGTTGTTGATGTTGCAAAATTAAATTCATTATTTTGGGTGTCTTGAGCAATTTTTAAACATTAATCTTGGACTTTAGCAAATCTTACCTAAGGAAAATGAGAAAGAATCCTAGAGGGTCAAATAATAAGTGTTTTTCTGATCTTAATTAAATTATATTTGAATTTAATTATTGGAATAGATATTATTCTCAAGTCTGAAGAATAATTTTATTCACGACTTATTGATCACAAATATTCACAAGGTAATAAATAATTAATTATTCATAAAAAATAATTAATTTAATTATGTGAATACTTTATTTAATTATGTGAATAATTAATAAATATTTATTCATTAGACTTTGAATAGAATATATATTTTATTTATTAAATATTTAATAAATATTTATTCATCAAAATATGAATATAATATTTATTTATGAATAAATATGTATTCAGATATTCGATAAATATTGAGGAGGATGAGTAGACTGAGATCATGTTTGATGATAATTACTAATTTCCAAGATGGTGAAATAATATTTATAATTGTTCCAGATATTGGATACTATAAAATATTATTATTATTATTATATGGTATGGGGTTAGATAAGGTTTATTATATTATTTAAGGATCATTGTGAAATTTAAAAATACATTAACATAAACCCTAACTCTATAAATAGATTTTTATATCTATTATATAGGTTTAATCAAGAATTGATAATTGTTGTGAATCATGTATTTGTCTCTAGATTCCCCCTTTCTCTCATCATCTCAATAATGATAAGAAAAAGAGATAATCCTTCAAGATTTAAGGAACTATAATCGATCAAGATGAATAAAACAAGACAATCAATCCACCATGCTATCACCCAACATTCCATAGGTGTTGTTTAGAGATCAAAGGACCATGTGTGAATCACTGATACAGGGGATCTACTTTGGTTCCTTCTTATACAACAATGGTAATCTAAAAAGGGTTTTGGGTAATAAGCATCTTCGTTAAAGAAATTTCCTAAGACTAGGTAATATTTTTTTAGATATGATTAAATTAAGTATAAATTTAACATGTAAAAGATCCTCTCTGGGTTACAGGACTTCTATTTCAATATTCGATGAAAAACTTTCATTGGTCAGGATATTTACTCCTTGAAAAATTTGGTAATGATCCATATAATATGAAAAAAAACCTTAATAGTTATTAACACATGAGGTACTTATTCTATATCTAGAAACCTCAAAACCATTCCTTGTATACTAATTCAAGTGAAAAGGGGAATTCCTTCCACTTGAATTACTTCTCATCCAATCCTCTAAGATTTAAATTTGATCACACTCAGGTAAACTAATTGATGTGTTTATTTGGGTCTTCAGCTAAAAAACCATGAAACTTTAGAAATAATTGTATTAGAAATTTTTTTAATTAAAAGTCATTTTTCAAAATAGGAATGGAAATATTATTGTTAGGATTTTCAAAGTGTGGTGAACATAGATCACTTAGTGTTTGATTTGGTTTCTGGTCATGTTGTGAGGATCATAGTGAGTACTCAATGCATCACTAGTATTTGACAAGGAAATATCCTCAAATTTGGTTTTTAGGTGTAAATTTATAAATTTGGTTATAAATGTTCTTTCTATATTTGGTTCAAAAGGGTAAATTTGGTCAGTTGTGGATCTGGAAATGCAAATTAAAGTTAGATATTTGGAACTATATCCTCAGAAACAATGCCAAGTTTTGAAACTGGAACCTATAGTGGTGTGTGGAAAAATTAATTATTTCTTAGGTTAAATTTAGTGGTAGTAGTAACTGTAGGTTATCTCCAAAGAATTCTAATTGGAATCAGTTGTCAATTAAGTAAAGAGAGGGTGTTTTAAAAAATTTAGGTTTTTAAAATCAGTTAAACAATGGAACAAGATATTGAAAGTAGTTGATGAATAAAGTTATGGGTTCAGGGTTGGATGTATAGGTGTAATTTTATCATAGTCTTTGAAATTGTTTTACTTATCTTCTTAAGAATTGATAAATGAAATATTCCTCAATTGATTCATAAATCACCCTTAGTTGAAGTTTATTGTGGAGACTGATATAACAATGATTACTGCTTGGTCATCCTCCCTTTCTATGTGTGCAAAAATTCAGTTTACCACTCAAAACTACCAAAATAAGACCTAATCAAGGATTGGTGATCCGAAAAATTCATAAGTGACTCACTAATTCCACACACATACCAACAAATTATAGACACTCACCAACCAATTTAGAATGTTCCTTTGAGAAAAGATGCACTGGGTGGAAGAAGGTTATAAATTTTAAACCTAAGAATTAGGCAGTAAAAAAGTTCAAAACATAAAATAAAACTATATATAAAGGCATAAAACAATAACTAAAAAATAAAATCAATTAAAAAATGGTAATTTTATTCATTATATAACAACCCTGCTCTTTATTACACATTAATTCATGACTTATTACATAAAAGTACACATAATACAACCCGAAAGATCGATAAGTTTAGTGTCTTTGGGAATTAGGTACATATCATAACATCTTGAATAAGGGATAGAATAACATTATTTAATACTTCATTAACATGATTCTAACATTACAAGGATTTCAAAACTGCACGGGATAATCTAGGGACAAACATAAAAAAGGGGTGATATATAGATCCCAATAATGGAATAAACATGGCATAAGGTGATACATGTTGGAAAATAGGCATATAAATGGTTTATAAAAAGATTATTAATTATAAAAAAGTACAATTAGAAATTATATATAATTATAATCATAAAGGCAGAAGGGGAAATGTGGTAACAACTTAAAACACTACATTATAAACATGGGTCAAGGCTAAACCTCAAAGACACCATGTTTGAAAAAGTCTCATAAAGTAATCAGGTTCACTCCCTATCCCAACATGATGTATTATGATACTAAACATTACCCAATGCATTGGATCAATATATAATTTTGGTTTCACCCATCGCATTCATTTCATTATCACTCTTAAGTGTGCCACATAGATCATACAACATGGATTAATTCATTATCATAATTTATTCCAAAATTAAGGAGAGTGGAAAAAATATATGTAAGTCCCCAATAAAAAAGTACATGTTCATAAATGTGAACACACTTGATCGGAAATGACTATGGTATTTTCTACACAATTTATTTGTCATGTAAAATCATGGTGAAATTTTGACAACATAATGACATCACTTAATGGTTCATAAAATGGGTTGATGAGAGAGAAATGGGTCTATAATTACTTAGAAATCAAATGGGTAGTAATAGGGACATAGAAAAACATATACCAACATTATAAATTATAAATATAAGGCATAAGGTAATGAATAAACTTGAATAAAGAAAATAATCCAAACTATATTTTGGTATGGTAATGTGTGGAGATAAAGGATCATGATAGGCTTAATGAGAGTGAAATGTGGGATCTTATAATTTATACATCAAATTTAATGTAAGGGGGATATGTAAGAACATATCCAAACATGATCAAACTATAATTAAGAAGCATAACATAAAAGGGGGTTCTTGAATAAAAAGATAAGAGAGAAATCCCTTACAAACTTTCGGCATTGTAACGGATTAGATAAAGGTCCAAATGAGAGAGAATAAATAATATATCATTAAACTAAAATAAATTATATATTAGGGGAATTTTTTGGAATAAATTACATTATAAACAATTTAAATTAACAAAAAAATTCCAAATAAGGTGCTTGAATTGAAAAGATGAGATGAAGGTGAGGATCCCTTACTTTAGTGTGTGACACCAAAAGCCTGGGAGGGGATTCTTGAGAGCTTGGGGTAACCTTGAGAGGAATATATAGAGTTTATGGAAGAGTATGTATGTGATCCAAAGAGTTTTAGTGAAGATAGATGTAACATCACAGGTAAATAAAGAATAATAAATTTTCATATTTATTAATATTTGCGAATTAAATATTAATTTTACAGCGTACCCGATACGCAACAACGAGTTTCTTTGAAATCTTACGTTGCACACTAGTAATATAATAATATTATTTTAAATGGTAGTTAACACGTAGCCATTTTATTGTAGGAAATGAATAGAAATAACTAAAATATTAATATATATGTTTTTTAAATGTTTTTACATTTATATAATAAATGATAATGGCTTAAAATAAGAAAAGATTTCAATTTTAGGTATAGATACTCTAATATTCACTAAAAGGTAAATTTATCTCCTTTTGATGGAGAACCATCATTAAAAATAGTTTTGTTCACTCTTATACAGTTTATTGAACCAAATAAAATCCTTATTTAGAATCGGGACATCAAAATTTACTTTGTGTATGTTTTTGTTATTTTTCCGATAAAGTTCATTTTTAATGAATAAGTAAAAAATGTTGTATTTTAATTCAAAACCTCATTTTAATCTAATTTATTTATATGATTAGATTATATTTTGAATTGGTTTTAAAGTGAAATTAGAATATAGTTTTACCATTTAATCCAATGGTGGTCATTGGAATTAATTTCACTTTGAAATTAGACTTAAACTAGTGTCAATCTTTTGATATATATTGTTTTATAAAAACACGCTATTTGTTTTGACAACGGGAATTAATTATTAAATTAATTAATGCAACTTATATTTTTTGAATTTTTTAAAATAGACATAATTTTTGAATTCGGAATATCAAGTATAGCTTAGGGTGTATTTTTGGTATTTTTCTGAAAAACTTCAATTTTTGATGAATAGTGAAACCACTAAGTGGTAGTTAAAAACTGATTTTTCGTTTAAATGAAACTTTATCACTTTTGTGAATTGAATTTCAAAAATTTGACATACATGGTTTTCATTAGTCATTAAAATTTGGTTCAATGTGATGAAAATAATTTTTTGGTGAATAGTAACTTTTAAGTTTTATTAATCGCGATTAGAGGTAATTAGTGTAATTTAAGATAAAAATAATGTTTTAATAATATTAAATTACCTTGAAACATTTCCTAACCTTATATTATGAGTCATTTCAGACCAATAAAATCCATGGGTCAACTTGGGGACCCCATGGAGCCACTTGGGTAAGAAAATGGCATTAATAACTTTTTATTTTAAGTTAAAATAAAAATGTCACAAACATGTATTGTTTTACTAAAACAATTTTTAAATGGGGTTATATAAGCCATATTTTTTACTATAAATATTAATTAGAAATATAAAAATATTTCCTACATCATGATATGTTTTTTATAATTTTTAGAAATTAAATAAATAAATTTATTTATGACACCATGATGATGCGGCGATTACCTCATTAATAAATGATTTAAATAAAATGAAAAGATAAGGTAAAATATAAGACTTACACTTGTCTAAAACCTATTGTATGGGTGGATTTCGAACCCTTATCACCTTATCCTATAAATATATACTTTTGGGACCTTTAAAATCCGAAAAGCATTTTATAATAAAGTAACATTTTATAACATTCCAAGAGTGCCCCTCCTCCCTCTTATAAAAATACCCCACCTCTACCCCTTACCCACACCTATCAAGCCTTTGGATCGACCAAACTATTCTCACTATATCTCTCCACATCCCTATATGCATTCTATAAGCCTTAACTTAGGTAGAAAGCTCTTCAATAAATCCTTTTGGTTCAAACCAAAGGGAGTTACCCGATTTAAATGTAATGTCTTCTCTTATGCACTTTTGTTTTATTTTGCTTCCCCAACCCCCTAAACTATTTTGATTACTTTATTTTGTAACAACAATAGTATCTTAAATATACTGGAATGTTTTTATGAAAAGTATTCGAGCTAAACTTACACACACCTCCGTCTAATGGTAAAAGAACATATTGTTTCTGTGGATGGCGAATTACTGCCTCACGAAACGATGATTGTTCAATCTTCTCTTAACACCTTTCATGGTGTCCATTATGATGTAACTGTATTTATATATGATATATAATATATTTATTACCTCTATATTCTTCTGTATTTTATATTTAAAACTTACCATTATGCTTTGCATGTTGTGAAAATACGATAATTTCATCTGAGGAAGTGTGGACTACCACCCCCTCAAGTGATGTGACTTGTTCATGCCAAACATGGAATTTATAAATAATGTAATTAGTGAACTTATGTTAAATATATAACATATATATTATACTGGAATTATAATATATATATATGTATCATTTAGTTTTAATTCCTTTAATACGAAATAGAAATGAAAGTAGTGTTCATGCGTACGTATGGCTTACCGTCTCCATGAACGGTGCATTTCATTTCTTACATCTAAATGTTATGTACTATTATAAATACATGTATATGATGGATATATATGATATATATGATATCCAAATCATGAATATCATTCTGGATATAATGAACCTTTTACCACATGAACAACATGTAATTGTAAGAAGTCCATTTTTGACTTAAGTACCAAATATCGACAAAATGAAAATTATTAACTTAAATGATTACATAATGTTTATAACATGGAAATAAGTGATATAAAAGGAATAATAAGATTGAAAAAGGTTCTTAAGAAAGTATAAATTAACACTAGTTTATTATTCAGGAGATTAAAGAGTGATCGAGTCAAGTCGGACACGAGGTAAGGGACTTCGTCTCAATCTCCTTTCATTGAGGCATATTTTGTTCTAATACAAGACTTTCTTTTATAAATTTTATAAAACACCTCTGAATTTTCATTTCATTCAAAGGGAATCTTTTTCTATGAAGCATTTTACTAAACGATAAAAAGGAATGTTTCTTTTAACGTATGCGGTGACAATGACCTTTTCCGCCGCCGCGAGTGTTATTTGGTCTTTGGCTTCCTCAATAAGCCGTAAAGCTTATAAAATGAAATAAATACCATATACTCTTTTATGTATTTTGGTATTGAAAATGGTTTTTATAATGTATTTTTTATGTCAATATATTTAAGTGATATATTGTGATCGAAATGTGGAAATGTTTTCTTTCAATTATATTTGTTTTATGTCTTATGATTTTATAATGGTACTTGGACATTTGACGGGTGGTTACGTGATAAACCATATGACGGGTGGTGCCGTGAATACCAGGACAGGTGGTTACGTTATAACCTCCAATGCATTGGGTATGGAATTCGGTCGTATGGCTATTCCATATAGTGATATGTGTGGAAGTCGACCGTATGGTTATTCCATTTAAGTATGTTTATGTCCCAAGTTACCTTTATATGTTATGTGTTCTTTATATGGGTTTATGGTAATCTTTTGGTTACAAAGGATAAGTAGTGATCTTTTATTCAGGGAAGAGTATTCACTACTTCATAAAGGTAAAAAGTATTACTTTGATAAAGTATTCATGGTTTACATGTTGTTTTTAAAAACTAACAGTTTTCCTTATTTGTGTATCCTTTACTGGGCTTTTTATGCTCATCCCATGTTTTTGAAATGTTCTCCATAGGACTCAAAGATGAATAGGGTCAAGGATGGGATCAAGGAAAGACATGCTATCTAAAACACAGAGCTATACATGTTTCTTTTTAAGAGTTTTTATTTTATGGAAACTTAGTAGAAGTGTCTACTTTGTAATCTTTTGAGATGTAATAGTTATGTCCTAATTCTCTAAAACTCTAAACCTAAAAAAGATCCTCAATGTGAATTATTCATTTAATTCAATATTAAGTAAGGTTTAAGGTCGGGGCCTTATAGTTGGTATCAGAGGAAATTTTAGACAACTTTAGGAGTTAGAAAATTGTTAAATTTATGTCCATAAATTAATTTATGGTATGATTGAAATGATATAGAATTTAAAGATTTCCATGTTTCTTAGCCTAAGATATTTCTGTGTTCAGAATGGTTTTCTGTAGAGGAAATAGGGCAGCTATGTTGGGACGACATCAGGAGGAAGACAACCTTCCAAATTAGCAACCTGAGATGGTCAGAATCGAAACTGAATAGCTTGTTGTAGTGATGGAACAGTTGACTCAGGCTATAAATGGTGGTGGTATCCATGCACGAGATCATCCAGATCAACCGCAGAAGAACATGTCAGCGGTGTAACATTTCATGAGGCAACATCCCCCATCATTCAGAAGATCATCTGGCCCCGTGCTAGCATAAGGGTGGATTAAAACACTAGAGAATATTTTTGATGTCATGGGGTGTTCAGAACATCAAAATTTTAGTCTTGTTTTTTACCGTTTTGAAGGTGAAGCTGATCAGTGGTGGTCGATGGTGAAAAATATCAGGGATAGTGATGAGATTGATGATCTTCACTGGGATAAATTCAAAGGGATGTTTCTTGAGAAATATTTTCCTAAGGTGGTTCGTCTTAGGATGGAAAAACAATTCCTAGAATTGAGGCAGTATGATGACTCAATGGATTTTTATGAAGAAAATTTCACTCGACTGGCAAGTCATACTCCAAATTTCATACGAGATCTTGATAGTAAAATCGACCATTTTTACTCAGGGTTAAATCCAAAGTATCGAAGGTCTTTAGCTTCTCGTGAGTTTAAAAGTTATTAAAAACTTGTTCAATGTGCGTAGAATGTGGAAATGGAGTTTTCCAATGATCATGTGTTCTTTCACAAACAATATAATAAGAGGTCTAGTTGGTAGGCAAAGGGAAATAATTCATCAAAGAATCCAGGAGGTAAGAAAACCAAATATCCACCCTATGAGAAGTGTGGTAAAATGCATCTTGGAGAATGTTTATCCAAGTATGGAAAGTTATTTCAGTGTGGTAAGTATGGTCATATTACTCGTAACTGTAAGGAAGATGATCAGGCAGGCAATGAAAAGCCAGCAGTAAGATGTTTTAAGTGTAATAAAATGGGTCATTATGCAAATGATGGTCTAACAAAGAACTCAACTGGGGGAAAGCAACCAGACTATAAGCAGAAAGGGGTGGTGAAATCCTATGTAACTACTTCAGCAGATGTGGGGTCATCGAATGAAGTAGTATCAGGTACACTGTTTGTTTGTTCATATTATACCAATGTGTTGTTTGATTCAGGGTCTACATATTCTTTCATTTCTGAGAAGTTTTCTAGTAAATTGGTAATTCCAGCTCAAGATATGAATCCTGAACTTATGGTAAAAACACCTGGATTAAACTTTGAGACAAAAAGAAATTATAAGAACCTTCCTATCCTTATGTGCGGAAGGAATCTACCTGAAAACCTTATTGTTTTGCCTCTAGTAAAGTTTGATATTATTTTGGGCATGGATTGTCTTTCTGTTTATCATGCTAAGATAGAATGCAAAGCTAAAGAGGTTTCTTTTCAGAAATATTTTCAGTTTGTGTACAAGAATAAACCCTTTCTTTTGATAACATATTAGGAAGTTGAGAAACTAGTAAAATGATGGAAATGAATGTTACCTTGCACATATTATTGAAAATAAAGGAACTGTTCATATTAATGATGTGCCAGTGGTAAATGAGTATCTTGATGTTTTTCCTGATGAGTTGACTAGTATTTGTAGCGACTCAGGTTTTTGGACCTGTCAGACTTTGGAATATTTCTACGAATAATTCCAGAGCTAGGCGCGTAGACGGCGTGCGTTTTCGAGGCCCGGTGTGCTCGGAATTAATTTTATAAAAATATTAAGTTTTTTTTATACTATGCACATGGCGGGGGTGTGATATCTCCTAAACGGTAGCTCAGAACGGGAATCTGAGGGCACGGTTGCGTCCGGAACGTGCCGTTTACCCTAGGCGGGGTGTAAACTTTGCGGGCGCGGGCCTGCGGTGAGAAACGCCACCAGGGGCGTTTCCGTAAATAAGTGGCAAGTTTGTGTGCGAGCGTCGGCTCAAATAACTTCTGAACGGAGTCTCAGATGGAAAATCTGAGACCTCCGTTGCGTTCAGAACGACACGTTTACCCTAGGGGTGACCTTACTTTTGTTCGCATCGGGCGTCGGGTCCGAGGCGGGTTTGGCGCCGGCGGGCCGCTGATATAAATATCAGCGCCCCCCCCCCCCCCCCCCCCTTTTAACCGTTCTTCGCCGTTCTTCACCGTTCTTCACCGCCACTCTGCCGAATTGAGCCAACGGAGCGCCCACGAGCTCAGAATTCGACGGCGGACGTTCCAGGAGTGCGCAGCGGAAGCTCGGGAGCGCGGATCTGAGGCAGAACGTCGGCGTTTCGCCCGCGAGGTAGGCGGTTTTGAGTTTTAACCCCCGATCCCGTTTTTGCTGCATTTTTCTGCAAATTGAAGCCGTAGCAGTGTAGATCGGGTCCCGAGGGTCGCGTAGACGCCTCCGGATCGCAAAACGGGCCACCGGGGTGCCCCCGGCGGTCCGCGGAAGATCCGCCAGCGCGGCACCAGCGCGGCGCCGGCGGATTCCGGCGGCCCGCGGCGGAGCCGCGGTGGCACGCGGCGGAGCGCCGCCGGCCAGGGCGGGCCGGCGGCGGCGGCCGGTCCGGGCCGGCCGGACCGGCCGGTCGGGGCCGGTCCGGCCATTTTTCGCATACGGGGGTCTTTAAACCCCCGTATCTTGCACTCCGGGAGTCGGATTCGCGCGCCGTTTGCGGCGACGTGACCCTAACGACGAGGCGAACCCTCCGGTGTGGGTTCGAGGGTTTAAAGGTTCAGGATCGTGGCCCGGGAGCTAGAAACGTCGTATAAAATAATATTATTTTATTATTTTACGACTTCGGGCCGTTGTAACTTCTACCCGGAGCGTCCGTTTGACGTGCCGTCAGTGACGTTGGGACCCTGATGGTATGACGGACTTTTTGAGATGGTTTCCGGGTGTTGGGACTGCGAACGGGGTGCGGGCCCCACGAGGCCGGGTTTTGGCGTTTGCGGGGAAACGCAGCTTTTACACCAGGAGTCCGATTTTGGCGGATGAATAGTCGATCCTGTGTGTTTTTCCGAGAGGATCGCAATGGCGCGATCCGTTCGACGAGTTTCGGAATCCAGGCATGGGCCCCACCCGAGCCGGCCTTCGGTGAATAGTACCTTTTTCACCGGGTGTCCGTTTTGGGCGAGCAAGTAGTCGATTCCGCTTGTTTTTCCGAGAGGATCGTCGTGGTGTGATCCGCCCGATGGGTTTCGGGATCGTTGTGTGGGCCCCGCACGAGCTAGCTACGGTGAATAGTTTCGTTTTCACCGGTGCTCTGTTTCTTGCGAGTAAACAGCCTATCCTACGTGTTTTTCCGCGTGGAACGCGATGATGGCCTCGGTTTTGGCTTCGGAGGTGCGCAGTGTGGCTTTGGGGCGAGTCTCTCGGGTTAGCGACGTTTGGACCAGCAGTGGTTGAGGGTTCTCCCTTGGTTCGTTCCTACGAGGGTTCGTGTGGTATCACAACCTTCGTATGGGTTTGTGATCCTCTCGATGGGATGTTTAAACTGTTAGAGTTGTGGTATCCCTCTGGTGGGCCCGGAGTGGATCCTCTAGCATCTTTACCCTAGATCGGGTTCTTGGTATCGCTGTGACCACTTATTCACGGGCAGCGATCCCCTATCTAGCAGGTTAACCCCGTAGGGTTTGTGGCATCATCGGGAATATGATCCCCTACGCGGTGGGTCGTGCATAGTAGGGTTGTGGCATCGTCAGGTTTACGATCCCCTACTCAGCATGATGTTTATAGTAGGGTTGTGGCATCGTTGGTTATACGATCCCCTACTCAGCGCTTGGTGTCGGTAGGGTTGCGGTATCATTGGTTATGCGATCCCCTACTCAGCGCGTGGTTTCGGTAGGGTTGTGGCATCGTCGGTTCGATCCCCTCCATCGCGAGTTATCCCAGATAGGGTTCCGGTATCGTCGTGACCATATTTATATGGATGATGATCCTCTATCTGAGTGTGAAGCTTCTGTCGAGTGCAGATCGGGTTGTGGTATCCCCCAGCGGATCCTGGGTGTGATCCCCCATCTGTGAGAACTACGTATGCCAGATCGGGTCGTGGTATCCCCCAGCGGACCCTGGGAGTGATCCCCTATCTGTGAGTTACGTATACCGGAGTGGGTCTTGGTATCCCCTAGCGGACCCTAGTGGCGATCCCCTCTCCGAGGAGTTTGGTGGTTATGTTGTTTCAGAGATGTTTCCTCAGTGATGCTATCCGATGAGCGTGGTCTCTCGGGTGAGCGTCTGTGATGTTTGCGAGTATCTCGATGGAGTGTATCTCTCGAATGAGTGTCATCTGGTATGACAGTGTTCGTGGTGTACTCTCCTTGTTGTGGACAGTTGCTGGTGACGAGGTCGGTACCTCTTGTGGCTTTGTGGCATGAGCTGTGTATATCTGGATTGTTCAAGGTGTATGTATGGGCATACACCTGAGCTGAGCTGAGCTGACTAGTTGTGTTTAGCCGAGGATGGTCATGAGATGGAGTTTCCCTCTCGTCTGGGTTCCCTCTGGCTGGGTTGAGCGGACTGTTGCCTTTCAGTTTCTCCCTTGGGTTTTGGGTTTTTGGGGTGCCTACTGAGTATGTTTATACTCACCCCTACACGGGCTTTGCCCGCACATGTTTGTGTCTTGTGCAGACCACATGCCTTTTGACGGAGTCCCAGGAGGACCCGGAGCAGGCGGAGATTAGTGAGCGGGTTGACCGGGGTGCTTACCGGAGCTGTGTCGAGGGAGCTTTACGGCGGGTGTTCGTGGCAGTGTTCCCCTTCTTCAGAGCAGGTTGGACGCGCTTTGTAGTTTTCTTTTGGTGGGCCCTATTTTTCCCTTGTACTTTTGTTGTTGCACTCTGGTTTGGGATAGATTGTATGCATGCATTTACTTTCCAGTTTCTATATCTCTGCACTGTTGCATGGAGGTGTTTTTGGGTGCGTGTGTACAGGTACCTTAGGCTAATGCCTCCCATGTGTGTGATAGCCTACTCGGCGCTGGTCGCCAGCCCCTGGCCTATTGGAGGCGGGCTTGGGGAGTCGCGGCTTGAGCCCCGTTGGGTCGGGTCGTGACAGAGTGGTATTAGAGGAGGTTCCACCTTTGGGATCTCTGAGTGCAGCTGGTCTAGCTGTGAGCTTGTTTTGGGTTGCATAGCGGTAGTGTTAGGATGTTTCGAGTTCGACTTTCAGGCCAGGGACTCCAATGTTGGTGCGGCGGCCGACGTATCCATACACCAGGACTCTGATAACCTTCCTTTTGACTCGGGACATTCGTACACTGGTCGCGGGGACATAATGGTGCATGCATCATATAGGATTGGGTTTTGGGTTTTCCTTGTCCTTCTTGAGTCAGCTCTCCAGATATACTCTTTGAATGTGGTGTGTCTTGAATGTATTTCAGGATGTCTCCACGACGACAGCCAGCGAGGGTTCTGCAGCAGGATTATGCTGATGACCCGCCCCGTGTAGTGGCTGTAGAGCAGGGCGCAAGTTCTGAGGTTGCACCTCCAGGTGGTCTGCCAGTTGATCCACCACCTGTTGAGCAGCTGGTTGTGCCAGCGGTGCAGGACGAGGTTGCATGCAGGCTGAGTGCGCTACACGAGTTCCAGAGGCAGCGACCTCTGAGGTTCCGGGGTGATCCAGACCCCGAGGCAGCTGATGACTGGCTTGAGGCAGTCACCCGAGTTTTCCGCTTAGTGAGGACACCTCCAGATCAGATGGTGGTCCTAGCGGCGAGCCTTCTGCATGGTTATGTCGGGCGATGGTGGAGTTTGGTGATGCAGTCCCATGATGAGGAGACGCTCACGTGGGCAGAGTTTGAGCGGCTCTTCAGGGAGGAGTTATATCCGGTGACGTTGAGGTCAGTGCGGATCCAGGAGCTTCTGCAGCTTCGGCAGGAGAGCATGACTGTGTCGGAGTACTCAACGAGGTTTACAGACCTGTCGCGCTACTCCCTGGATATGGTTCAAGACCCGTTATTTAGGGCTCAGACCTTCGAGCAGGGCTTACGCAGGGATATCCGAGCAGGTGTGGTTTCCCTGTGTCTTCCCACCTATGCTGGAGTGTTGGAGCGAGCGCTGGTGGTGGAGAGCTTTCTGGCCGAGCAGATCTCACCTGTTAGTGTTGGGCACTCGAGAGCTGAGACTTCGTCGGTCGGATCGGCATCTGGTAGCCGACTTCAGACTCAGGGGTCTGGACGTGGCCGACGATACAGGAGGCAACCCCAGGATGGAGGATCTGAGCCTCAGGGCTCACAGGGCTCGCAGGCCAGTTTTGGTCAGCCGCAGGAGAGGCGGTGTTACGCTTGCGATGGTCGGGGACATCTTGCTAGAGATTGTCCGACCCGACGTGCTGCTGAGAGGGAGCCGGTCGATGGACCGCCTTGGCAGAGGCAGCGTCTCGAGCAAGGAGGTACGCAGGGCGGCGGACGTGGCGTCGAAGCTGGTGCAGCAGGAGGCGGTGGTAGACAGTACCAGTTGCCACCACCCCCACCCCCAGGTGGTCCATGCCAAGCTCAGGGAGCTGGTGGTCGAGGGCGAGGACAGCTGCATGCCTTGGAGGTTGTTGACCCAGAGGCACCGCGGATGGATAGAGGTACGCCTTGTGTCTTTCTACTTACTGCAGTAGTTTATCAGACACTGTTTAGCGGTACTCTTTCCTTTTGTTGCTTGCTCAAGTTTTGTTCAGGGCGTTGGTAAGACCCTGAGTGGTTTTTTGTTGGTGAGCTCGCTGGTGTGTGAGACCCAGTTGAGAGTCCAGTCGCTTTCCTTGTGCTTAGGGCTTTTCAGGGACGAAAAGTTCTAAGGGGGGGAGGATGTAGCGACTCGGGTTTTTGGACCTGTCAGACTTTGGAATATTTCTACGAATAATTCCAGAGCTAGGCGCGTAGACGGCGTGCGATTCCGAGGCCCGGTGTGCTCGGAATTAATTTTATAAAAATATTAAGTTTTTTTATACTATGCACGTGGCGGGGGTGTGATATCTCCTAAACGGTAGCTCAGAACGGGAATCTGAGGGCACGGTTGCGTCCGGAACGTGCCGTTTACCCAAGACGGGGTGTAACCTTTGCGGGCGCGGGCCTGCGGTGAGAAACGCCACCAGGGGCGTTTCTGTAAATAAGTGGCAAGTTTGTGTGCGAGCGTCGGCTCAAATAACTTCTGAACGGAGTCTCGGATGGAAAATATGAGACCGTCGTTGCGTTCATAACGGCGCGTTTACCCTAGGGGTGACCTTACTTTTGTTCGCATCGGGCGTCGGGTCCGAGGCGGGTTTGGCGCCGGCGGGCCGCTGATATAAATATCAGCCCCCCCCCCCCCCTTTTAACCGTTCTTCGCCGTTCTTCGCCGCCACTCTGCCGAATCGAGCCAACAGAGCGCCCACGAGCTCAGAATTCGACGGCAGACGTTCCAGGAGTGCGCAGCGGAAGCTCGGGAGCGCGGATCTAAGGCAGAACGTCGGCGTTTCGCCCGCGACGTAGGCGGTTTTGAGTTTTAACCCCCGATCCCGTTTTTGCTGCGTTTTTCTGCAAATTGAAGTCGTAGCAGTGTAGATCGGGTCCCGAGGGTCGCGTAGACGCCTCCGGATCGCAAAACGGACCACCGGGGTGCCCCCGGCGCCGGCGGATTCCGGCGGCCCGCGGCGGAGCCGCGGCTGCCGGCGGCGGCGGCCGGTCCGGCCATTTTTCGCATACGGGGGTCTTTAAACCCCCGTATCTTGCACTCCGGGAGTCGGATTCGCGCGCCGTTTGCGGAGACGTGACCCTAACGACGAGGCGAACCCTCCAGTGTGGGTTCGAGGGTTTAAAGGTTCGGGATCGTGGCCCGGGAGCTAGAAACGTCGTATAAAATAATATTATTTTATTATTTTACGACTTCGGGCCGTTGTAACTTCTACCCGGAGCGTCCGTTTGACGTGCCGTCAGTGGCGTTGGGACCCTGATGGTATGAAGGACTTTTTGAGATGGTTTTCGGGTGTTGGGACTGCGAACGGGGTGCGGGCCCCACGAGGCCGGGTTTTGGCGTTTGCGGGGAAACGCAGCTTTTACACCAGGAGTCCGATTTTGGCGGATGAATAGTCGATCCTGTGTGTTTTTCCGAGAGGATCGCAATGGCGCGATCCGTTCGACGAGTTTCGGAATCCAGGCGTGGGTCCCACCCGAGCCGGCCTTCGGTGAATAGTACCTTTTTCACCGGGTGTCCGTTTTGGGCGAGCGAGTAGTCGATTCCGCTTGTTTTTCCGAGGGGATCGTCGTGGTGTGATCCGCCTGATGGGTTTCGGGATCGTTGTGTGGGCCTCGCACGAGCTAGCTACGGTGAATAGTGTCGTTTTCACTGGTGCTCCGTTTCGGGCGAGTAAACAGCCTATCCTGCGTGTTTTTCCGCGTGGAACGCGATGATGGCCTCGGTTTTGGCTTCAGAGGTGCGCAGTGTGGCTTTGGGGCGAGTCGTTCGGGTTAGCGACGTTTGGACCAGCAGTGGTTGAGGGTTCTCCCTTGGTTCGTTCCTACGAGGGTTCGTGTGGTATCACAACCTTCGTATGGGTTTGTGATCCTCTCGATGGGATGTTTAAACTGTTAGAGTTGTGGTATCCCTCCGGTGGGCCCGGGGTGGATCCTCTAGCATCTTTACCCTAGATCGGGTTCTTGGTATCGCTGTGACCACTTATTCACGGGCAGCGATCCCCTATCTATCAGGTTAACCCCGTAGGGTTTGTGGCATCATCGGGAATATGATCCCCTACGCGGTGGGTCGTGCATAGTAGGGTTGTGGCATCGTCGGGTTTACGATCCCCTACTCAGCATGATGTTTATAGTAGGGTTGCGGCATCATTGGTTATACGATCCCCTACTCAGCGCTTGGTGTCGGTAGGGTTGCGGTATCGTTGGTTATGCGATCCCCTACTCAGCACGTGGTTTCGGTAGGGTTGTGGCATCGTCGGTTCGATCCCCTCCATCGCGAGTTATCCCAGATAGGGTTCCGGTATCGTCGTGACCATCTTTATATGGACGATGATCCTCTATCTGAGTGTGAAGCTTCTGTCGAGTGCAGATCGGGTTGTGGTATCCCCCAGCGGATCCTGGGTGCGATACCCCATCTGTGAGAACTACGTATGCCAGATCGGGTCGTGGTATCCCCCAGCGGACCCTGGGAGTGATCCCCTATCTGTGAGTTACGTATACCGGAGTGGGTCTTGGTATCCCCTAGCGGACCCTAGCGGCGATCCCCTCTCCAAGGAGTTTGGTGGTTATGTTGTTTCAGCGATGTTTCCTCAGTGATGCTATCCGATGAGCGTGGTCTCTCGGGTGAGCGTCTGTGATGTTTGCGAGTATCTCGATGGAGTGTATCTCTCGAATGAGTGTCATCTGGTATGACAGTGTTCGTGGTGTACTCTCCTTGTTGTGGACAGTTGCTGGTGATGAGGTCGGTACCTCTTGTGGCTTTGTGGCATGAGCTGTGTATATCTGGATTGTTCAAGGTGTATGTATGGGCATACACCTAAGCTGAGCTGAGCTGACTAGTTGTGTTTAGCCGAGGATGGTTACGAGATGGAGTTTCCCTCTCGTCTGGGTTCCCTCTGGATGGGTTGAGCGGACTGTTGCCTTTCAGTTGCTCCCTTGGGTTTTGGGTTTTTGGGGTGCCTACTGAGTATGTTTATACTCACCCCTGCACAGTCTTTGCCCGCACATGTTTGTGTCTTGTGCAGACCACAGGCCTTTTGACGGAGTCCTAGGAGGACCCGGAGCAGGCGGAGCTTAGTGAGCGGGTTGACCGGGGTGCTTACCAGAGCTGTTCCGAGGGAGCTTTCCGGCGGGTGTTCGTGGCAGCGTTCCCCTTCTTCAGAGCAGGTTGGACACGCTTTGTAGTTTTCTTTTGGTGGGCCCTGTTTTTCCCTTGTACTTTTGTTGTTGCACTCTGGTTTGGGATAGATTGTATGCATGCATTTACTTTCCAGTTTCTATATCTCTGCACTGTTGCATGGAGATGTTTGTGGGTGCGTGTGTACAGGTACATTAGGCTAATGCCTCCCATGTGTGTGATAGCCTACTCGGCACTGGTCGCCAGCCCCTGGCCTATTGGAGGCGGGCTTGGGGAGTCGCGGCTCGAGCCCCGTTGGGTCGGGTCGTGACAGTATTATTCGTGATTGGGAAGTTGAATTTACTATTGACTTAGTTCCTGATTCTAAGCCAATTTAAAAACCCCCTTATCGAATGGCTCAAGTTGAACTTTTAGAGCTAAAGAAGCAATTGTAGGAGTTATTAGATAAAGGTTTCATTCGACCTAGCACATCACAATGGGGTTCTCATGTCTTGTTTTTTAAAAAGAAAGATGGTTCAATGAAACTTTTCATTGATTATAGAGCATTGAATAACATCATTGTTAAGAACAAGTATCCTTTGCCTCATATCGATGATTTGTTTGATCAGCTCCAGGGAGCTTAGTATTTTTCAAAGATTGACTTGAGGTTGGGGTACCATCAGTTGAAAGTAAAAGAAACTGATGTTCCGAAGACTGCGTTTCATACTAGATATGGCCATTATGAATTTTTATTTATGCCTTTTGGGTTAACCAATGCACCTTCTGTATTCATGGACCTTATAAATAGAATCTTCCATGAGTTCTTGGATAAGTTTGTGGATGTTTTCATTGATGATATTTTTGTTTTTTCTAAAAGTAAAGAGGAGAATGAAAGTCATTTAAGGGTTATCTTACAAACCTTAAAAGAAAATAAACTGTATGTAAAATTCAGAAAGTGTTAGTTTTGGTTACAAAAAATTTCTTTCCTTGGTCACATTGTTTCAAAAAATGGAATAACTGTTGACCCTGCTAAAAAAAGTTGTTGAAGAATGGCCATGACCTAAAAATATAACTGAGATCCGTAGTTTTCTTGGTTTGGTAGGTTATTACCGAAGGTTTGTTAAAAAAAATTCACGGTTATCTAGTCCAATGACTAATTTAACCCGAAAAGGTGTTAAGTTCATCTAGACAAAAGAATGTGATGATTGTTTTCAGGAATTGAAAAGGATATTGGTGAATGCTCTAGTTTTGGAACTTCCTTCCACGAATGGTGAGTTTGTTATCTACAATGATGCTTCATTGATGGGACTTGGTTGTGTCCTTATGCAGAATGATCAGGTAATTGTTTATGCTTCATGTCAATTGCTAACTCATGAGTTAAATTACCCTATACATGATTTGGAATTAGTTGTCACGGTTTTCGCTTTAAAAATTTAGAGGCATCATTTGTATGGAGTAAAGTGTGAAATATATACCGATCACAAAAGTTTAAAGTATATTTTCACTCAGAAATAATTTAACATGAGATAGAGGAGATAGCTAGAATTAATCAAGGATTATGATTGTACAATTCTTTACCATCTGGGAAAATCAAATAAAGTGGCTGATGCTTTGAGTCGAAAAAGTAATGCTTCATTAACCATGTTACGTTTGGAACATGATCCTTTGGTTAAGGATTTTATGAACTTTGGCATATAAGTTGTTGGTGTAAGATGCTCTTCTATTTTGTTTCAGGTATCAGTGAAATATTCTCTATCAGATAGAATTAATCAAGCGCAGAAGAAAGACAGTGGGTTGCAGAAAAAGGTAGAGCTGGTTCAGAAGGGAAAGTTTCCTAAATTTAACATTGATAATGATTGTGTTTTCAGGTTTGGGAAGAGATTGTGTGTGCCTTGTGATTCACAGTTGAATAATGAGTTGTTATGTGAGGCTCATATTTCCCCGTTTTTAGTTCATCCTGGTAGTTCTAAGATGTATAGGGATCTGCAGGAGTATTACTGGTGGGATGGAATGAAAAGAGATATTGCTGATTTTACTGTGAAGTGTTTGACTTGTCAACAGGTTAAAGCAGAGCGGCAGTTACCGAAAGGGATGATTCAGTCATTACTGGTGCCAGAGTGGAAATGAGAAAATATATCCATGGACTTTTTTGTGGGATTACTGAAGACGTCTCGAGGTAATAATGCAATCTGGGTTATTGTTGATCGATTGACTAAATCTTCTCATCTCCTTCCTATTCGAGATACTTTGTCACTAGATCAACTTGCTCGGTTGTATGTTAAATAGATATTCAGGTTGCATGGAATTCCCCTCTCCATTGTATCTAATCGTGATCCCAGGTTTACTTATAACTTTTGGAAAGGCCTTCAGAAGTCATTGGGTACTGAATTAAATTTTAGTACAGCTTTTCATCTACAATCAGATGGGCAGTCAGAATGAAAAATTCAGACCTTGGAGGATATGCTACGTGCTCTCTTTATGGATTATCAGGGAAGTTGGGACCAACATCTTTCTTTGGTTGAATTTTCATATAATAACAGTTTTCATTCTAGTATACAGATGGATCTATTTGAAGCATTATATGGTAAACGGTGTTGAACTCTAACTTTTTGGGATGAAGTAGGGGGAAGGAAGATGATGGGACCCGAATTGGTAGAAGAGATGGCATAAAAAGTTTAGTTGATTCAGAAACACATGAGAACAGCTCAGAGGAGACAAAAAAAATGCAGATAACCAGAGGAAGGATCTGTCTTTTGAGGTTGGTGATCATGTTTTTCTCAAAGTTTCACCATGAAAAGGTGTGATGCGATTTGGTAAGAAAGGAAAGGTGAGTCAAAGGTTCATTGGACCATATGAAATTATAGAGAGAGTTGGATCAGTTGCTTACCGAGTGGCTTTACCTCCGAGTTTATCTCAGGTACATAATGTTTTTCATGTTTTGATGTTGAGAAATTATATGCCAGATCCATCTCATGTTTTGAGCCCAAAAGTAGTTCAGTTGGAAGAGAATCTCTCTTATGAAGAAAAACCAGTCCAGATTCTTGACCGTAGAGAGCAAGTGTTGTGGAATAAGGTAATTCACCAGGTAAAGGTTTTGTGGAAAACCCATATTGTTGAAGAGGCAACGTGGGAATCTGAAAATGCTATGAGGGATAAATACCCCCACTTATTTTGATAAGTGGATAAAATTGAAAGGACGCAATTCCCAAACGGGGGGAAGGATATAACATCCCAGGTAAATAAATAATAATACATTTTCATATTTATTAATACTTTCAAATTAAATATTAATTTTACATTAAAGGTTTTGCTATGTTCGATAGCATACCTGATACGCAACAACTAGTTTCTTTGAAATCTTACATTGCACACTAGTAATATAATAATATTATTTTAAATGGTAGTTAACACGTAGCTGTTGTATATGAGGGAATGAATATAAATAACTAAAATATTAATATATATGTTTTTTAATTGTTTTTACATTTATATAATAAATGATAAAGTCTTAAAATAAGAAAAGAATTCAATTTTAGGCATAAATACTCTAATATTCACTAAAAGGTCGATTTATCGCCTTTTGATGGCGAACCCTCCTTAAAAATAGTTTTGTTCACTCTTATAAATTTTATTGGACCTAATAAAATCCTTATTTAGAATTGTAACATAAAAATTTACTTTTTGTATGTTTTTGTTATTTTTCCGATAAAGTTCATTTTTAATGAATAAGTAAAAAATGTTGTATTTTAATTCAAAACCTCATTTTAATCTAATTTATTTATATGATTATATTATATTTTGAATTGGTTTTAAAGTTCAATTAGAATATATTTTTACCATTTAATCCAATGGTGGTCATTGGAATTAATTTCACTTTGAAATTAGACTTAAACTAGTGTCAATCTTTTGATATATATTGTTTTATAAAAACATGCTATTTGTTTTGACAACGGGAATTAATTATTAAATTAATTAATACAACTTATATGTTTTTAATTTTGTAAAATAGACATCATTTTTGAATTCGGAATATCAAGTATATCTTAGGATGAATTTTTGGTATTTTTCTGAAAAACTTCAATTTTTGATGAATAGTAAAACCACTAAGTGGTAGTTAAAAAATGATTTTTCGTTTAAATGAAACTTTATCACTTTTGTGAATTCAATTTCAAAAATATGACATAAATTGTTGTCATTATTAAGTAAAATGTGGTTTAATGGGATTAAAATAATTTTTCGGTGAATAGTAACTTTTAGGTTTTATTAATCGCGATTAGAGGTAATTAGTGTAATTTAAGGTAAAAAAATGTTTTAATAATATGAAATTACCTTAACACATGTCATAAACTTATTGGATGAGTCATGGCCAACCAATAAAATCCATGGGTCAACTTGGGGACCCCATGGAGACACTTGGGTAAGAAAATGACATTAATAACTTTTTATTTTAAGTTAAAATAAAAATGTCACGAACATGTATTGTTTTACTAAAACAATTTTTAAATGGGGTTATACAAGTCATAAATTTTACTATAAATATTCATTAGAAAGATAAAAATATTTCCTATATCATGATATTGTTTTTATAATTTTTATACCTTAAATAAATAAATTTATTTATGACACCATGATGATGCAGCGATTACCTCATTAATAAACGATTTAAATAAAATGAAAAGATAAGGTAAAATCTAAAACTTACACTTATCTAAAACATATTGGATGGGTGTATTTCGAACCCTTATCACCTTATCCTAGAAATATATCCTTTTGGGACCTTTAAAATCTGAAAATAAGTTTATAATAAAGTAACATTTTATAACATTCCAAGAGTGCCCCTCCACCCTCTTATAAAAATCACCCACCTCTACCCCCTTACCCACACCTCTCAAGCCTTTTTAGCAACCAAACTCTACTCACTATATCTCTCCACATCCCTCTCCTAATCCTAAAATCTTTACCGTAGGCAGAAATATCTTCAAGAAACCCTTTTGGTTCAAACCAAAGGGAGTTACCCGATTTAAAGGTAATGTCTTCTCTTATGTCCTTTTGTTTTATTTTGATTCTCCAACCCCCTAAACTATTTATATTCCTTTATTTTGTAACAACACCATTATCGTAAATATATTAGGATTTTTTTATAATAAGTATTTGAACTACACTTACACACACCTCCGTCTAATGGTAAAAGAACATACTGTTTCTGTGGATGATGAATTACTGCCTCACGAAACGATGATTGTTCAATCTTCTCTTAACACCTTTCATGGTGTCCATTATGATGTCACTGTATTTATATATGATATATAATATATTTATTTCCTCTATATTATTCTGTATTTTATATTTAAAACATACCTTTATGCTTTGCATGTTGTGCAAATACGATAATTTCATCTGAGGAAGTGTGGACTACCGCCCCCTCAAGTGATGTGACTCGTTCATGCCAAACATGGAATTTATAAATAATGTAATTAGTGAACTTATCTTAAATATATAAAATATATATTATACTGGAATTATATTATATATATGTCTCATTTAGTTTTAATTCCTTTAATATGAAATAGAAATGAAAGTAGCGTTCATGTGTACGTACGGCTTATCGTCTCCATGAACGGTGCATTTTATTTCTTACCTCTAAATGATATGTACTATTATAAATACATGTATATGATGGATATATATGATATATATGATATCCAAATCATGAATATCATTCTATATATAATTAACCTTTGACCACATGAACAACATGTAATTGTAAGAAGTCCATTTTTGACTTAAGTACCAACTATCGACAAAATGAACATTATTAACTTAAATGATTACATAATGTTTATAACATGGAAATAAGTGATATAAAAGGAATAATAATCTTGAAAATGGTTCTTAATCAATTATAAATTAACACTAGTTTATTATTCAGGAGATTAAAGTGCGATCGAGTCAAGTCGGACATGAGGTAAGGGACTTCGTCTCAATCTCCTTTCATTGAGGAATATTTTGTTATAATACAAGACTTTCTTTTATACATTGTATAAAACACCTTTTACTTTTCATTTCATTCAAATGGAATATTTTTCTATGAAGCGTTTTACTAAATGACAAAAAGGAATGTTTCATTTAACGTATGCGGTGACAACGACCTTTTCCATCGCCGTGAGTGTTATTTGGTCTTTGGATTCCTCAATAAGTAGTAATGTTTCTAAAATGAAATAAATACCATATACTATTTTGTGTATTTTGGTATTGGAAATGGTTTTTATAATGTATTTGATATGTAAATATATTTAAGTGATATATTGTGATCGAAATGTGGAAATGTTTTCTTTCCATTATATTTGTTTTATGTCTTATGATTTTATAATGGTACTTGGACATTTGACGGGTGGTTACATGATAAACCATATGAAGAGTGGTGCTGTGAATACCAGGACGGGTGGTTACATTATAACCTCCAATGCATTGGGTATGGAATTCGACCGTATGGCTATTCCATGTAGTGATATGTGTGGAAGTCGACCGTATGGTTATTCCATTTAAGTATGTTTATGTCCCAAGTTACCTTTATATGTTATGTGTTATTTATATGGGTTTATGGTAATCTTTTGGTTACAAAGGATAAGTAGTGATTTTTTATTCAGTGAAGAGTATTCACTACTTCATAAATGTAAAAAGTATTACTTTGATAAATTATTCATGGTTTACTTGTTGTTTTGAAAAACTAACAGTTTTCCTTCTTTGTGTATCCTTTACTGTGCTTTTTATGCTCATCCCAAGTTTTTGAAATTTTCTCCATAGGACTTAAAGATGAATAGGGTCAAGGATGGGATCAAGGAAAGACATGTTATCTAAAACATGGAACTAGACATTTTTCTTTTTAAGAGTTTTTATTTTATGGAAACTTAGTAAAAGTGTCTACTTTGTAATCTTTTGAGATGTAATAGTTATGTACTAATTCTCTGAAACTCTAAACCTGAAAAGATCTTCAATGTGAATTATTCATTTAATTCAGTATTAAGTAAGGTTTAAGGCTGGGGCCTTATAGTTGGTATTAGAGGAAAGTTTAGACAACTTTAGGTGTTAGAAAATTGTTAAATTTATGTCCAAAATTAATTTATGGTATGATTGAAATGATATAGCATTTAGAGATTTCCATTTTGCTTCGCCTAAGATATTTCTGTGTTCAGAATTGTTTTCCGCAGAGGAAATAGGGCAGCTATGTTGGGACAACATCAGGAGGAAGAAAACCTTCCAAATCAACAACCTAAGATGGTCGGAATCGAAACTAAACAGTTTGTTGCAGTGATGGCACAGTTGACTCAGGCTATAAATGGTGATGGTATCCATGCATGAGATCAGCCAGATCAACCACAGAAGAACATGTCAGTGGTAGAACATTTCATGAGGCAACATCCCCCATCATTCAGAGGATCATCTAACCCTGTGCTAGCAGAAGGGTGGATTAAAGCAGTGGGGAAGATTTTTGATGTCATGGGGTGTTCAGAACATCAAAAGGTTGGTCTTGCTGTATACCATTTTGAAGGTGAAGCTGATCAGTGGTGGTCGATGGTGAAAAATATCATGGATAGTGATGATATTGATGATCTTCACTGGGATGAATTCAAAGGTATGTTTCTTGAGAAATATTTTCCTAAGGTGGTTCATCTTAGGATGGAAAAACAATTCCTAGAATTCAGGTAGTAGGATGACTCGGTGGCTTCTTATGAAGAAAAGTTCACTCGACTGGCAAGGTATGCTCCAAATTTCATACGAGATCTTGACAGTAAAATCAACCGTTTTTTACTCAAGGTTAAATCTAAAGTATCGAAGGGCTTTAGCTTCTCGTGAGTTTAAAGGTTATGAAAAACTTTTTCGATGTGCGGAGAAGGTGGAAATGGAGTTTGATGATGATCATGTGTTCTTTGACAAACAACATAATAAGAGGTCTAGTTGGAAGACAAAGGGAAAGAATTCATCAAAGAATCCAGGAGGTAAGAAAACCAAATATCCATCTTGTGAGAAGTGTGGTAAAATGCATCCTAGAGAATGTTTATCCAAGTCTGGAAATTGATTTCAGTGTGGTAAGTCTGGTCATATTGCTCGTAACTGTAAGGAAGATGATCAAGTAGGCAATGAAAAGCCAGAGGTAAGATGTTTTAAGTGTAATAAAATGGGTCATTATGAAAATGAGTGTCTAATGAAGAACTCAACTGGGGGAAATCAGCCAGAATACAAGCAGAAAGGGGTGGTAAAATCCTTTGCAACTACTTCAATAGATGTAGGTCCATAGAATTAATTAGTATCAGGTACATGGTTTGTTTGTTCAAATTATGCCAATGTGTTGTCTGATTCAGGGTCTACACATTCTTTCATTTCTGAGAAGTTTTCTTATAAATTCGGAATTCCAACTCAAGATATGAATCCTAAACTTATGGTAAAAACACCCGGAGGAAATTTTGAGACAAAAGGAAATTATAAGAACCTTTCTATCCTTATGTGCGGATAGAATCTACCTGTAAACCTTATTGTTTTGCCTATAGTAGAGTTTGATGTTATTTTGGGCATGGATTGGCTTTCTGTTTATCATGTTAAGATTGACTATAGAGCTAAAGAGGTTTCTTTTCAGAATGATTTTCAGTTTGTGTACAAGAATGAACCCTTGATTTTGATAACATATCAGGAATTTGTGAAACTAGTAAAAGATGGAAATGAATGTTACCTTGCACATACTGTTGAAAATAAAAGAACTGTTCAGATTAATGATGTGCCAGTGGTAAATGGGTATCTTGATGTTTTTCCTGATGAGTTGCCTGGTATTATTCATGATCGGGAAGTTGAATTTACTGTTGACTTAGTTCCTGATTCTAAGCCAATTTCAAAACCCCCTTATCGAATGGCTCAAGTTGAACTTTTAGAGCTAAAGAAGCAATTGCAGGAGTTATTAGATAAAGGTTTCATTTGACCTAGCACATCACCATGGGGTGCTCCTGTCTTGTTTGTTAAAAATAAATATGGTTCAATGAGACTTCGCATTGATTATAGAGCATTGAATAACATCACTATTAAGAACAAGTATCCTTTGCCTCATATCGATGATTTGTTTGATCAGCTCTAGGGAGGTCAGTATTTTTCGAAGATTGACTTGAGGTCGAGGTACCATCAGTTGAAAGTAAAAGATGTTGACATTCTGAAGACTGTGTTTCATACTAGATATGGCCATTATGAATTTTTAGTTATGCCTTTTGGGTTAACCAATGCACCTGTTTTATTCATGGACCTTATGAATATAATTTTCCATCAGTTCTTGGATAAGTTTGTGGTTGTTTTCATTGATGATATTTTGGTGTTTTCTAAAAGTAAATAGGAGCATGAAAGTCATTTAAGGGTTATCTTGCAAATCTTAAAAGAAAAGAAACTGTATGGAAAATTCAGCAAGTTTGAGTTTTGGTTACAACAAATTTCTTTCCTTGGTCGCATTTTTTCAAAAAATGGCATAATTGTTGATCCTGCTAAAACAAAAGTTGTAGAAGAATGGCCAAGACCTAAAAATATAGCCAAGATCCATAGTTTTCTTGGTTTTTTAGGTTATTACCGAAGTTTTGTTAAAAAAAATTCATGGTTATCTAGTCCAATGACTAATTTAACTCAAAAAGGTGTTATGTTCATCTGGACAAAAGAATGTGATGATTTTTTTCAGAAATTGAAAAGAATATTGGTGAATGCTCCAGTTTTGGAACTTCCTTCTAGGAATGGTGAGTTCGTTATCTACAGTGATTCTTCATTGAAGGGACTTGGTTGTGTCCTTATACATAATGATTAGGTAATTTCTTATGCTTCACGTTAATTGAAAACTCATGAGTTAAATTACCCTACACATGATTTGGAATTAGCTGCTGTGGTTTTCACCTTAAAAATTTGGAGGCATCATTTTTATGGATTAAAGTGTGAAATATATACCAATCACAAAAGTTTAAAGTATATTTTCACTCAGAAAGAATTGAACACGAGACAGAGGAGATAGCTAGAATTAATCAAGGATTATGATTGTACAATTCTTTACCATCCGGGAAAAGAAAATAAAATGGATGATGCTTTGAGTCGAAAAAGTAATGCTTCATTAACCATGTTACGTTTGGAATGTGATCCTTTGGTTAAGTATTTGATGAAATTTGGAATAGAAGTTGTGGGTGCAGGATGTTATTCTATTTTTTTTAAGTATCGGTGAAATCTTCTCTATCAGACAGAATTAAGCAAGTGCAGAAGAAAGACAGTGGGTTGCAAAAAAAGGTAGAGTTGGTTCAGAAGGAAAATTTTCCTAAATTTAACATTGATAATGATTGTGTTTTGAGGTTTGAGAAGAGATTGTATGTGCCTTGTGATTCACAGTTGAAGAATGAATTTTTATGTGAGGCTCATAGTTCCCCGTTTTCAGGTCATCCTGGCAGTACTAAGATGTACAGGGATCTGCGGGAGTATTACTGGTGGGATGGAATGAAAAAAGATATTGCTGATTTTACTGTGAAGTGTTTGAATTGTTAGCAGGTTAAAGCAGAGTGGAAGTTACCGAAAGGGATGCTTTAGTCATTACTGGTGCTAGAGTGGAAATGGGAAAATATATCCATGTACTTTGTTGTGGGATTACTGAAGACGTCTCGAGGTAATAATTAAATCTGGGTTATTGTTGATCGATTGACTAAATATGCTCATTTCCTTCCTATTCGAGATACTTTTTCACTAGATCAACTTGCTCGATTGTATGTTAAAGATATAGTCTAGTTGCATGGATTTCCCCTCTCCATTTTATCTGATCGTGATCCCAGGTTTACTTCTAACTTTTGGAAAGGCCTTCAAACGTCATTGGGTAATGAATTAAATTTTAGTACAAATTTTCATCCGCAATCAGATGGGCAGTTAGAATGAACAATTCAGACCTTGGAGGATATGCTACATGCTCGCTCGATGGATTATTAGGGAAGTTGGGACCAACATCTTTCTTTGGTTGAATTTTCATATAATAACAGTTTTCATTCCAGTATACAGATGGATCCGTTTGAATCATTATATGGTAAACGGTGTCAAACTCCAACTTTTTGGGATGAAGTAGGGGAAAGGAAGATGATGGGACCAAAATTGGTAGAAGAGATGGCAGAAAAAGTTCAGTTGATTCAGAAACACATGAGAATAACTCAGAGAAGACAGAAAAGTTATGCAGATAACCGGAGGAAGGATCTATCTTTCGAGGTAGGTGATCATGTTTTTCTCAAAGTTTCACCATGAAAAAGTGTGATGCGATTTGGTAAGAAAGGAAAGCAGAGTCCAAGGTTCATTGGACCATATGAAATTCTGGAGAGAGTTGGATCAGTTTCTTACCGAGTGGATTTACCTCCGATTTTATCTCAGGTACACAATGTTTTTCATGTTTCGATGTTGAGAAAGTATATTCCAGATCCATCTCATGTTTTGAGCGCAGAAGTAGTTCAGTTGGAAGAGAATCTCTCTTATGAAGAACAACCAGTCCAGATTCTTGATTGTATAGAGAAAGTGTTCCGGAATAAGGTAATTCACAAGGTAAAGGTTTTGTGGAAAACCCATATGGTTGAAGAGGCAATGTGGGAATCTGAAAATGCTATGAGGGATAAATACCCCCACATATTTTGATAAGTAAATAAAATTGCGAGGACGCAATTCTCAAAAGGGGGGAAGGATGTAACATCACAGGTAAATAAAGAATAAGACATTTTAATATTTATTAATATTTGAGAATTAAATATTAAATTTACATTAAAGGGTTTTCTATGTTCGATAGCGTACCCGATACGCAACAACGAGTTTCTTTGAAATCTTACATCGCACACTAGTAATATAATAATATTATTTTAAATGGTAGTTAACACGTAGTCATTGTATTAGTGGAAATGAATATAAATAACTAAAATATGAATATATATGTTTGTTAAATGTTTTTACATTTATCCAATAAATGATAAAGGCTTAAAATAAGAAAAGAATTCAATTTTAGGCATAAATACTCTAATATTCACTAAAAGGTCGATTTATCGCATTTTGATGGCGAACCCTCCTTAAAAAAAGTTTTGGTCACTCTTATAAATTTTATTGGACCAAATAAATCCTTATTTAGAATCTGGACATCAAAATTTACTTTGTATATGTTTTTGTTATTTTTCTGATAAAGTTCATTTTTAATAAATAAGTAAAAAATGTTGTATTTTAATTCAAAACCTCATTTTAATATAATTTATTTATATGATTATATTATCTTTTGAATTGGTTTTAAAGTTAAATTAGAATATATTTTTACCATTTAATCCAATGGTGGTCATTGGAATTAATTTCACTTTGAAATTAGACTTAAAATAGTGTGAATCTTTTGATATATATTGTTTCATAAAAACACGCTATTTATTTTGACAACGGTAATTAATTATTAAATAAATTAATGCAACTTATATGTTTTTAATTTTTTAAAATATACATCATTTTTGAATTTGGAATATCAAGTATATCTTAGAGTGAAATTTTGGTATTTTTCTGAAAAACTTCAATTTCTGATGAATAGTGAAACCACTAAGTGGTAGTTAAAAACTGATTTTTTGTTTAAATGAAACTTTATCACTTTTTTTAATTGAATTTCAAAAATACGACATACATGGTTGTTATTAGTAAGTAAAATGTGGTTCAATGGGGTGAAAATAATTTTTTGGTGAATAGTAACTTTTAAGTTTTATTAATCGCAATTAGAGGTAATTAGTGTAATTTAAGGGAAAAATAATGTTCTAATAATATGAAATTACCTTGAAACGTGTCCTACCCTTATTGGATGAGTCATGGACGACCAAGAAAATCCATGGGTCAACTTGGGGACCCCATGGAGCCACTTGGGTAAGAAAATGACATTAATAACTTTTTATTTTAAGTTAAAATAAAAATTTCACAAACATGTATTGTTTTACTAAAACAATTTTTAAATAGGGTTATACAAGTAATATTTTTTACTATAAATATTAATTATAAATCTAAAAATATTTCCTAAATCATGATATTTTTTTTATAATTTTTGGACAATAAATAAATTTATTTATTTATGACACCATGATGATGCAGCAATGACCTCATTAATAAACGATTTAAATAAAATGAAAAGATAATGTAAAATCTAAGAATTAAACTTGTCTAAAACCTATTTTATGGGTGTATTTCGAACCCTTATCACCTTATCCTCGAAATAAATCCTTTTGGGGCCTTTAAAATCCGAAAATCATTTTATAATAAAGTAACATTTTATAACATTCCAAGAGTGCCCCTCCTCCCACTTATAAAAGGCCCCCACCTCTACCCCCTTACCCACACCTCTAAAGACTTTGTCTCGACCACAATTTGCTCATTTTAACTCTACAAATCACTATCCTCATCCTAGAAGCCTTACCTTAGGAAGAAATCTCTTCAAGAAACCCTTTTGGTTCAAACCAAAGGAAGTTACCCGATTTAAAGGTAATGTCTTCTCTTATGTCCTTTTGTTTTATTTTGCTTCTCCAGCCCCCTAAAATATTTCTATTCCTTTATTTTGTAACAACACCATTATCTTAAATATACTAGGATGTTGTTATGAGAAGTATTAGAGCTACACTTACACACACCTCCGTCTAATGGTAAAAGAACATATTGTTTCTGTGGATGGCGAATTACTGCCTCACGAAATGATGATTGTTCAATATTCTCTTAACACCTTTCATTGTGGACATTATGATGTCAATGTATTTATATATGATATATAATATATTTATTCCCTCTATATGATTCTGTATTTTATATTTAAAACATACCTTTATGCTTTGCATGTTGTGCAAATACGATAATTTCATCTGAGGAAGTGTGGACTACGGCCCCCTCAAGCGATGTGACTCGTTCATGCCAAACATGGAATTTATAAAGAATGTAATTATTGAACTTATGTTAAATATTTATCATATATATTATACTATAATTATAATATATATATGTCTCATTTAGTTTTAATTCCTTTAATACGAAATAGAAATGAAAGTAGCGTTCATGCGTACGTACAGCTTACCGTCTCCATGAACGGTGTATTTCATTTCTTACCTCTAAATGTTATGTACTATTATAAATACATGTATATGCTGGATATATGTAAAATATATGATATCCAAATCAGGAATATCATTCTGGATATAATGAACCTTTGACCACGTGAACAACATGTAATTGTAAGAAGTCCATTTTTGACTTAATTACCAAATATCTACAAAACGAACATTATTAACTTAAATGATTACATAATGTTTATAACATGGAAATAAGTGATATAAAAGGAATAATAAGTTTGAAAAAATTTCTTAAGAAATTATAAATTAACACTAGTTTATTATTCAGGAGATTAAAGCGCGATCGATTTAAGTCAGACACGAGGTAAGGGACTTCGTCTCAATCTCCATTCATTGAGGCATATTTTGTTCTAATACAAGACTTTCTTTTATACGCTGTATAAAACACCTTTTAATTTTCATTTCATTCAAAGGGAATCTTTTTCTATGAAGCGTTTTACTAAACGAAAAAAAGGAATGTTTCTTTTAATGTACGCGGTGACAACGACCTTTTCCGCCGCCGCGAGTGTTATTTGGTCTTTGGCTTCCTCAATAAGTAGTAATGTTTTTAAAATGAAATAAATACCATATACTCTTTTAGGTATTTTGGTATTGGAAATGGTTTTTATAATGGATTTTTTATGCCAATATATTTAAGTGATATATTGTGATCGAAATGTGTAAATGTTTTCTTTCCATTATATTTGTTTTATGTCTTCTGATTTTATAATGGTACTTGGACATTTGACGGGTGGTTACGTGATAAACCATATGACGGGTGGTGCCATGAATACCGGGAAGGGTGGTTACGTTATAACCTCCAATGCATTGGGTATGGAAGTCGGCCATATGGCTATTCCATGTAGTGATATGTATGGAAGTCGACCGTATGGTTATTCCATTTAAGTATGTTTATGTCCCAGGTTACCTTTATATGTCATGTGTTATTTATATGGGTTTATGGAAATATTTTGGTTACAAAGGATAAGTAGTGATCTTTTATTCAGTGAAGATTATTTACTACTTTATAAAGGTAAAAATTATTACTTTGATAAAGTATTCGTGGTTTACTTGTTGTTTTGAAAAACTAACAGTTTTCCTTCTTTGTGTATCCTTTACTGAGATTTTTATGGTCATCCTAGGTTTTTGAAATGTTCTCCACAGGACTTAAAGATGAATAGGGTCAAAGATGGGATCAAGGAAAGACATGCTATCTAAAACATGGAACTAGACATGTGTCTTTTTAGGAGTTTTTATTTTATGGAAACTTAGTAGAAGTGTCTACTTTGTAATCTTTTGAGATGTAATAGTTATGTCCTAATTCTCTAAAACTCTAAACCTGAAAAGATCCTCAATGTGAATTATTCATTTAATTCATTATTAAGTAAGTTTTAAGGTCGGGGCCTTATAATAAATGGGATCTTGGGTGGTTTTATATAAGAAATGAGGAGGATTTCTTTATTATTTTGGTTTTGGAATCTACATAATAAAATATAAAAACTCACAAACCATCCCAAGGTTTTTGGAAATGGTTTATGAAAAATTGGAGTTTTATTATTATTATTTTATAAGTAAAAGATACAAACTTATTAAAATAATTCTCTTTCTTATGTGGAGGTGAGTCACACTCTTAAAGAAACGATTTTAAAACCTTAAAATTTAGTATAAGATTTGGAGGATTCATAATGGAATTAAAAAATAACTAAAATAAACTTTGAATCAATTTATTTTAAAGGTAAAAAATTTATTTTTTCATGGATCCTATTTATATTATTTATTACATCACTTCTGGGTCATTATGATGTCATAAAACACAAAGTATATTTATACGATATTTAATTTTTACCCCAAAATTTGACTCTCTTAAAAAATTATGAAAAATTGTGGTTGTATGATTTCGATTTTATAATTAAAAAATAATATTCATTTTATCTAAATAATTTTATAAATATTTTAATTTTTACTTTTAAAATAAAATAAACATTTATTAATAAATGTTGGGTTTTTTAATAATAACAGCTTTCGAACCCTTATAAAAATTACATTTGACTCCCTAAAAACTATATGATCATTTATATTTGATAAAAATTATTTAATAAAAATATTAAAATATTATTTATTTAAAAAATATATTAATTCATAATTTAATTAATTTAATTTTAATATTAACAAAAAATACTATTTGTGCTTTTTTGTATCAAAATAAAAAATATCTACAAAATAACAATAATAGGAAGAGAATATATTCATTATTCTATAAAAAATAGTGTATATATTAATATTTATAGGGTCTTGATACATATCCCTTTAATACACCAGTAAACTCCCTAAGGGTAAGGTGCGTGATGATGGGACTTTCATGGGGCAATTCGGTGAACATTGTTTGGGTCATGATCTTGATAAGCTTGAACTTCTCTCAAAAATTGTTTCTCTCATGATTAAGATTATAGATCTTAGATTGGGATTGTTCATAGGAAAAGCCTAAAAATAGTATATCCTAAGGAAGTTCCGATAAATGGGCTTCATAGGGTATGATCCTACCGGTTGAGTCTATTACTCCCTTTATCTGTGTCGATTGGATTTTTTAAAACCCTCTATTTATACTGATCATGTGATCTCTGTTCAACGGTTATATTATCAATGGTAATGATACTTAATGGTATTTTAAATCCAGTTGGATAAAATAAAACAAAATAAGTGCATGTGTTTTTTATAACCATATTACTTAATAAAAAATTTAATTTAAATAAAAGGGGGAATTTTATTTATAACAATTTGGGTTATTAAAATCTTCCCCCTTAATAAATTTCACCATAGAAATTTTCATTTCCTACACTAAAACAAATGATGGTAACTCTAATTCATCACCTCCTCTGGTTCCCACATTACTTATTCAAACTTTTGGTTCCTACACAATACTTTGAAAATGTTCATTTTCTTATTTCATAGAACTTTTTCTCTATGATCTAAGATCTTCACTAGATGCTCCTCATTGGAAATGTTATTCTCGAAAGGTACTAACTTTAGATTGAGTACATGTGAGGGGTATGGTATTTACTTTTTAAAGAGGGGTAAATGAAATACATTATGTACTTGAGATAGGTTCGATGGGAGTGCTAGAATGTAGGCCACCACTCTGATGCGATCAAGGATATCAAAGGGGTCGACGAATCTTGGACTAAGATTTCCTTTATTACTAAATATCATTACGTTATTACATAGAGATATGTAGAGGAATAAAATGTATATAACATCAAACTCTAGGTCTTGCCTATGATTATCAATATAGCTCTTATATAGACTCTGACCAGACTTAATGTGCTGATGAATAGTCTTAACCTTTTCCACCATTTTTTCAACCATTTTAGGACATAGCTATTTTTTTCCCTAACTTCATCCCAACATGCAGGTGTTCTACACCTCTTCCCATAAAGGGCTTCATAGGTAGCCATTTAGATGCTCGAGTGGAATTTTTGTTGTAAGATAACTTGACCATAAGAAGATTTTGGTCCCATACTCTTTTGAAGTCCATAGAACATGATCTCAACATGTCTTCTAGTGTCTAAATAGTTCATTCAGACTAGTCATCAGTTTGAGGATGATAGGTTGTACTGAAGTTCATCTCAATGTTTAGATCATGTTTGAGAATTTTCCAAAACTTGGAGATGAATCTCAAGTCTCTATTAAATACAATCGATAATGGTACTCCATGTAGCCTTACCACTTCTCTAATGTATATTCATGCAAGTTGATCCAATGGTAAGTCCTCTCAAATTGTGATAAAGTGAGCTATATTTGTAATATGATCCATAAAAACCTATATAGAAATGTTTCTCTTATATGTATTTAGAAGTTTGGTGAAAAAATATGTGGTGATTTTCTACCATTTCCATTTGGGTATGGGTAATGGTTGGATCATCCCCTTAGACTTCTTCCTTTCATCCTTCAATTACTAGAATACCAGGTACTTTTGATGTATATTTAGTGATCTCCTTCTTTATATTCTCCCATTAATAGTGCTCATAGAGATCTTGATAAATCTCTTTTCTTCCTGGGTGAATTAAGAAATTTTAACTATGTACATCATCCAATTGTTCCTTCTTTAACAAATCATTTTGTGGCACACATAGTCTTTACCCAAATCTCACAATTCCTTCTTCGTCAATTTCAAACTCTAAGGATTTATCCTTTCTCATGGCTTCCACCTTCTTCTAAATTTTCACATTTTTTCTTTGAGCATCCTTTATTTTATCCATGAGGGATGGTTGAGAAATAATTTGAGAAAGGTTTGATGATGTTCCTTCTTTAATGATTCTCATGTCCATCCATTGCATATCTAAGAATATTGGATCCTTCTCAATTCTCATTATTAATAATGATTCATGATATTTTCTACTAAGATCATCTTACACCTTATTTGCGTTATCAGGATATTATTGGATTGATCATTCCTAATCCTTGATCAAATATAACCCTCTTTATTGACATATATTCAGCTCTTTTTTTGTGAATATATACTTGATACTTTTGTAATTCATATATATTTCACACTTCTCATCAAAGAGATATTGTCACAATATTATCAAAGATAAGATCAATGCATCCAATTCTAGATCATGCATTGGGTAGTTATGTTCATTCACTTTCAACTACCTTGAAGTATAGTCTATCACTTTGACATTCTACATTAACACACAGCTTAATCCCTTCTTCAAAGCATCGCTGAATACTTCAAAAAGTTGTCCACTTTCAGTTAGTGTGATCATATGGGTAGTGATAAGGCTCATTTTAATCTCCTTGAATATCTCTTCACATTCATCATTCTAAGAAAACTTGACTCCCTTCCGAGTTATATTAGTAAGAGGGTTTGAAAACCATGAGAAATTTTTCACAAATCGGCGAAAACACCTAGATAACCCAAATAAACTATGTATATTTGTCATAGATGTTGGCATATTCCATACTCCAATTTCTTCATTTTTTGAAGGTTACTTGTATATCTTATTTCTTGGGATAATAATTCCCAAGAATGATACTTCCTTCAACCTTAACACACATTTTTTTACTTAGAATAGAGAATATACTTTTGTAAGGTATTTATCATAGTTCTAATATTCTCCTCATGATCCTCCTTGTTTTTTGAGTATATTAGAATATCATCTATAAAGACTAACACAAATTTGTTGAGGTAATATCTAAAGACTATATTCATCAAGCCCATCAAGATTTTTGGATCATTAGTGAGCCCGAAAGTCATAACTATGAACTCATAGTGATCGTACCTTGTACGAAAAGCATTCTTGGGGATATCTTCCTTCTTCACCCTTACTAGATAATATCCCAATTGAATATCCACCTTGTAGAAGTATTATTCTCCACATAGCTGATCAAAAAAGCTATCAATATGTGGTATAATATACTTTTTATTTATTTTGATCTTATTGGGCTCACAATAATCAATGAAAAGATGCATTTACCCATTCTTATTCTTAACAAATAGGACTAGTGCACCCCATGGTGAAGCTCTTGGGAATATGAACCCTTTATCCATATTCTCATGTATTTGTTTCTTAAGACCCTCAAATTCTACAACATCCATTCTATATGGAGTCTTGTATAATAGAAATTCCCTAGGTATAAGGTCGTTTGAAAATTTAACCTCTCGTCTAGGAGGAAGACTAACAAATTCCTTGGGAAACACATCGGTGTATTACCTCACAATGGGCATGTATTGGAAGATGATTATTTCCTTAGACTCAATAATTTGATATAGATATGATTTCTCATAAGGAAATAGTATCCATTCTTGAGGTGTTGGTTCTAAAAAATATTTATCTTCATCCTTGCACTTGTATAGAATCGAGGGTTGATTCGCAATACGAAGAGTGATTTTATTCTCACGATAATTTATATTGTCTCTATATAAGGAAATCCAATCCATGAATAGAATTTAATTAAATTCTATAAAAGGGAATATAACAAGGTTTAATTAAAATTTCAGCCCACACATTTTGATAAGGGAGGAGTTATATACCCAGGATGAAATAATTACACCATTTTTCATTTTCACTGATAACTCTACTTCTAAGATTTTTGGTGGTGTTTGAATAGTTCTACTAAACTTTCATGATATGAAGGAATGTGTAGAACTATAATCAAAAAGTATGTTCTCTATTCTTGAATTAATAACCAGTGTACCTATCACCACTTTTTGTTGGGATCCACCTCAGTGGTTGTGATGGAAAAAGCTCTCCCTTGCTACCTTGGAGTTTGTTGGTTGTCTCCGAAAACCCTTGGCATAGGGATTTTTGTAAACTAGGTTTTATCCCACCAAATAAGCGGTCAACCATGCATTTGAGGGTAACGAAAAATCCATAGGTGTATCATGAAAGTCTTGTGAAGTTTTCCTCATACACCCCAATATATTCATCATCTTGTTTCTTAAAGATGAGTAAATCCCTTTTCGTTTTAATTTAGAGAGTGTGGGGAAACTTTTTATCAAAAAATATTTTTCGGAATTCCTTCCGCTCCATTTTTTTGATCTCTTCCTCAGACTTTTTATTCCTGATCAATTTCTACCACTGATCAGCTTCTCATGTCATATGATAAACAACTAGTGGAACCTTTTCTTACTCATAACATTGAAGGATGGAGAATATCTTCTTAATGGATTTGATCCATTGTTCCACAATTAAGGGATCATATGATCTATTGAAATTCAAAGTCCTTTATCACATAAAGCTCTCAATCATAGCTTGTTATCTCTTAGGGGAATTTGGATGCTCTTTATAATCCAGGTTTCTATTTAGAACCTAATTCAACTAAGAGAGTATCATGACAAATTTTTTGATTCCTGCTCCCATTGTGTTGGGCATCTCATTGGGGCAGTCATCACATTGCCCATCACATTGATTATTTACCCGATTCATTTTATTTTAGTCTATTGGATAGAATAAAAGGAAAATTAGGGATGAGTATTTTAAACAATTAATCACATAAAGGGGAATCCAATGAAATTAAAGGGATAACTTATAAATTAAATTTATTTCCTTAAGTTCGGAATTTCTAGGATTCATTCTATGTTATCTATTATCTATTTCTTAAAATATATTATTATGGGAATTTTTTTCCTTAATAATGGTTCATAATAAGCTTATGAATTTAACAAAGCATATCCCCTGTGAGTGTCAAACTAGGTGCACAATAAGGATCATTTTCATGTACCGGGTTACCCCAAGTCAGTCCCGGGACACGGTGTCAGAGTTTTTACCCCTAAGTACATATGTTCCAAAATCACATCCACTTATAGTATCCAAATAGGGATGTACTTACTTGATAAACCACATTCTATATAATTACAAAAATTTAGGTATGTTTTATTATACTTAGTATTATCCATAAATATTTCACTAGAGTTTTCTAATCCTAACCCGAAAAATAACTAAACTTTTCCTCTAATTCCAACTATAACAATCGTTCTCTTTATTACACATTAATTAATGATTTATTACATAAAATAAACAATACAACCTGAAATATCAATAAGTATAGTGTATTTTGGAATTAGTTATATAGAATAACATATTTAACATGATATAAAACAATATTATTGAAAACTTCCTTAACATGATTCTAAAATTCCAAGGCTTTTAAAACTACTCAGGATAACATGGGGAAAACATAAGAAAGGGTGAGATATAAATCCTAGTAAGGGAATAAACATGGACTAAGTTGATACATGTCATAAAATAGGAATATCAATGTGGAATAAAAATATTAGGAATAATAAACATGAATAATAAGACATGATATGGCATGATAATCATAAAGGCAACATGATAAATGTGGCAACAAGTTAAAACATTGCATCATAAACATAGGTCAATGACGAACTTCCAAGACATCATGCTGGAAAAAGTCCCATGAAGGAATCAGTTTCACTATATGTCCCAATATGACATATCATGATACTAAACATTACCCAATGCATTATAATTCTATATAATTCTAGGTTCACCCATCACATTCATTTCATTCTCATGCTTATGTGTGTCACATAGATCATACAACATGGATTCATTCATTATCATAATTTATTCCATGATCAAAGAGAGAGGAATAAATATTGGTAAGTCTCCAATAAAAAATTATGTGTGCATAAATGTGAACACCCTTGATAGGAAATGGGTATGATATTCACTACGTAATTGCTTTGGCATGGAAAATCGTAGTGAAATTTTAGCAACATAACGGTGTCACTTAGGGATTCATAAAATGGGTTGATGAAAGATAAAGGGGTATCTCATAACTTATACATAAAATGGGAAGTAATAGTGAAATGTAAAAACATATCCCAACATTAGAAATTGGTAATACATGGCATTAGGCAATGAAGAAACTTGAATAAAGAAAATAATCCAAACTATAGTTCGGTATGGTAACGGGTGTACATAAAGGATAGTGGGAGTATTAATTAGAGTTAAAAGGGGTATATCATCATTTATACATAAAATTTATATTAATGGGGTATTTAATAATATATCCCAACATGATCAAACTAAAATTAATAATCATAACATAAAAATGGGTGCTTGAATAAAAAGAGATGTGAGAAATCCCTTACAAAATTTCGACATAGTAATGACTTAGATAAAGGTAAAAATTAGAGAGGATAAATAATATATCATTAAAATAACATCAATTGGATAGTAATTTAATGTTAATACATAAATTACCTTATAAAAAAATTCAATTAAGAATAAAAATTCAAAAGAAGGTTCTTTGATTGAAAGGAGGAGAGGAAGGTGAGAATCCCTTGCTTGAATGTGTGGCTCCAAAAGATTGGGAGGGTCTTCTGGAGATATTGGGTGTTTCTTTGGAGGACTCTAGAGAGTGTAGGGTATAGTATGGATGTTCTAAAAGGATTATTAGTGAAGATAAATGGGATCTTGGTTGGGTTTATATAGGAAATGAGAGGGTTTCTTTATTATTTAGGTTTTTGACTCTACATAACAAAATATCAAAAACTACCAACCATCCTAGAGTTTTTGCCCATGGTTTCTTCAAAATGGGAGTGTTTTTTATTATTTTATAAGTATAAGAGCATAATTTATTAAAATAATTTTATTGCTTATGTGGAGGTGAGTAATTCTCTTAAATAAATGATTTTAAAACCTTAAAATATATTATAGGTTTTGGAGGATTCATAATGGATACACAAAATAAATCAAATAAAATTAAAATCATATTATTTTAAATGGAAAACGTTGATTTGGATTTTTATCCCATTTATAGTAATTATTACATCACTTTTGGTTCATTATGATGTCATAAAAGACAAAGTATATTTATAGGATATTTAATTTTTACTCAACAATTTGATTATCTCAGAAAATTATGAAAAAAATCACCATTTAATAATTTTGATAGTATGATTCCATAAACAATAATAATTTTATCTAAATAATTTTCTAAATATATGAATTTTCACTTTTAAAATAAAATCGACATTTATTAAGAAATGATGGGTTTTTTGACAATAATAGTTTTCGAACCCTTATAAAAATTATATTTGACTTGATAAAAATTATATGATCATTTATGTTTGATAAAAATTATTTAATAATAATATTAAAATATTATTTATTTCAAAAATATATTAATTCATTAATTGATTTTTAATATTAACCAAAAATACAATTTTTTCTTTATTGTATCAACATAAAGATCATTTACAAAGTTATAATAATAGGAAGGGAATACATTCATTATTATATAAAAAATAGTGTACATATTCATATTTATATGGTCTTGATACATATCCATTTAATAAACCAATAAACTTCTTAAGGGTAAGGTGTGTGATGGTGGGACTTTTATGGGGCGGTTTGACGAATATGGTTTGGATCGTGATCTCGATGAGCTTAAACTTCTCTCAAAAATGGTTTTTCTCATGATTAAGTTATTGGATATCAACTTGGGATTGGTCAAGGTAAAATCCCATAAATTCTATCTCCCTAGTAAGCTCTAATAAATGTGCTTCATATGGTATGATCTTACTGGTTGAGTTCATCACTTCTTTTGTCTGTGTCAATTGGATTTGTTAAAACCCTATATTTATATTGATCATGTGATCACTATTCAATGACTATATTATCAATGGTAATGATACTTAAAGGTATTTTAAATCCAATTGAATAAAAAAAAGTGCATGTGTTTTCTATAATCATATTACTTAAAAAGACATTTAATTAAAACAAAAAGGGGAATTTTATTTATAATAGTTCAGGTTGTTATGAATTAAATTCAGGACTCAAGAATTGTAATAGATCTCATTCCCTTACCCTATCACTCGAGTTTTACCCCTCTATTTGAAGGTGAATAGATATGATGGAGGAGGTATAAAACATTATAAAACAATGAAAGTAGTGAAATAAAATGAAAATATAAAACATAAGAAGGAGGTTCTCTATGAGAAGTCTATGAGACAACTCTCTGAACCCCCCTCTAGCTTTGGACTCATGTTCCCTTTATATATCTATAGAATCCTTATCCTTAATCATGGTCAGACTTATAAGATTTTTACTTATTTAAATGTTTTAAAAGTTTTCTTTCTTATAATGTCTTTAAATATCCATCATGGTCCAGTATTTCTGAAAACCTATTACTTCCTTCCTAGTTCTTGATTGAAATAATTTTTATTTTAGGATCCATGTGGTATCCTGTGAATGGTTTCCTAAATACTGTTTTAGCACCCCCAAAGTCTTTTCTTGAAATCCATATGAGTCCCTCATAGTCATCTTTAAATCATTTTTGGCCTGTTTTTTATAAATTAAATGATCATATGTGGTAAAATTTCTTAAATCTAGGATAATTATTATATATGTAGAAAAAATATCATATGTGTTTGTGAAATTTTGCACATGTGGCCAAAATATCCTCCATGTAAATGAATTGACTTGTGCATATATTAATTCCATTTTATATTTTTTCCAAAATATTTTATGTGTTTCAAATATCATAAAAGTTGACAAGAATATTTTTTTCATATGAAAATTTCGTTATTTAATTCTTCAAAATCATCTATGTTGATTAATTGTCTTATGAGTATGACTTTTTCCTTTGAAAAATTTCAACCCTATCAAATTTTATATGGTTTATCAAAATATTTTCAGCCTCCTCAAATTTATTATTCATAAGATAATTCTATTATTCATTGATTCATCACCTACACAACTCTCAAATATCTTAAACAGCTCTTAAATATCCTACACGGAGGCACTGTAAGAAAATTTCCTTTTTCATTTTCCCAACTTCAGCATAGTTATTTTAGACTTCATTCAAATAAACTATGAACTTATTAAAATCAAATATGGGATTTCAAAATCACCTCTAAACATCTTGTAATAACATCAAATTATACAAAGTTAAGTGTACGATTTATTCTAAAAATCCAAAGATGGAATAAACAATCAAAAATTATGTTTTAATCCATTTTATAATTAAATTAATGATTATTCGTAAAACTGATAAATGTTATTTTTACACAATAATTAATCAAAATGGTGGGATTAAAATCATGAATATAAAGGTGATATATATGAAAATATTGGATTTATCATTCAGAGATAATCCATAATCATCTATAACATGTACTCCATGAATAATAGTAGAGAAAAAATTAATTCTAAGAGTTCATAAGTGAGATCTCATTTGGGTCTTCATGATTTGGTAATTATATGTATTGAATAAAGGAACTCATTTTCCATTCAACATAATCTCTATGGATCCAAGTTGAATATGACATATCTAGAACCCAAAACATGTATTTTAATACAACTTGTTGTAACCAGTAGCCTAATACACCCTAAGAGGGTGGTGAATTAGGGTGTTTAAGTTTTCATTGTTTTCATATGATCTTTTCTCATGTTAGCAATAAAAGGATGAATTTTTCATCCTTTACATACATACACACAATCTATATAGTAAGAGTAAATAAATGGATGTAAATTTTTTAACTTGGTTCACTAAAAAGGGATATTATAAGTAACATACATCGATAGTGTGTCTTCGTACTAGGAGGTAATACTATCCACTATATGTATTACAAAAGTTTATGAAGGATTAACTATAGATCCTTGGAAAATTTCTTATTATTGATCTCTCACACATTGCTTTGGGTCAAGGGTAAAAAAAATATACAACATATATGTTAGTTACAATATTTTTAGGAACATAATGTGAACATAAATCTAGTGAGGGCATTATTATTATATTTTTTTCCTCTTCCTTAAATATAGATATTCAAGTGTGTTCCTTTTTTCCTTCTTTATAATTTTCACTACTTCTCTTCAAATAGATGTTCTTAATATCAACAGTTTTGGCCCCTATCTCTTCTCCTTATTCGCATTTTATTCCCCTGAGTTTTTCCCAAAAATATTTCCCGTGCTTTTGATATATAAAACTCTATGAAAATTTCAACAATATTTTTTTAGTTTTTTTATACAATTCTTGATAATTTTTCTATTTTTGAATATTTATATTCCATGAAATTAGTAGTAAGAAATACTCTTTTTAAAATCACAATAATATCCACAATATTCCCCATAAATTAGGGTCTTAACTCATCCAAAAACTTCACAGGTTTCTTTCTTTGTTCTTGATTTAATTATTTATCATAATATATGACTAATAAAAATCTCATGCATATAGACACACAACATGAAAATTTGAGTCATGGTGTGATATCTATCAAGAATCTGATATTCATTTTAAATCACTAATAATATAAAAATATAATCCTATTTTAATCTTATAACATTCTCCTATATCATGGACTAATCACTGGAATCAAAATATGTAATTTTTTGAGATCTCCTAAAGAATAACTCATCAACATTATCTTTGAACTGAGCCTTCACCAAAAATAACAATGGGAATAACCCTTATGTTTTTCATAGATAATCCTTAAATTTTCTCCCTTTTCTAAAAAATCCTTATGAAATCCATAAGTCTTTTGATAATAGAAAATTCTTTGGAAATCCACCAATTCTTAAAAAATCAAAAAAAAAATTACTAAAATTCTCCAAAAGCCTTATGAAATCATGCTAAGTATTATGAAAATAGACAAGTCTTACAAAATCCACCAAGTCTCATGAGATCCAAATAAAGTCTTATATAAATCTATAGAGTTTTAAAAAATCTATTTTTCCTTTGAAAATACTTATGAAATAAAAAATAGTCTTACGCACATAGGTAAACTTCTGAACCTTTTCAAATTTCAAGTCCACCCAAAGTCTTATGCACTTAAAGAGACTTTGGTACTTAGAAAAATTCTATAATTCTATAATTTCTCTAATTGGAAACAAATACCAATTGATAAGAATTCTAACAATATAATCTTTCATTCCAATAATCATAAAACAACCCAAACAGAAAATCGGGTTTCTTGTTAAAATAATTATCAGTCACTTTAGAAATAATGTACTCACTATGGGATGTTGGGGTATTCTAAATATTATTATCCAAATTTTGATATGTTTTCACAACCCAATGAAAATTATAATTTGTTGAATTTTTTTCCATGATACAAGCTAACAATGATCCATTTTCAGATAACTATAACTCTAGCTATAGGAGCCACCCAAATCTATCTTGGAAAGGGAAGGTAATGATTAGGTAACCCAATTCCAATGGTTTTATAAATAAACCTATACCGTAATATAAAAATCAAAATAGGGCTAATAACTGTCATTCTCAAATAAAATTAGAATTAATCGTGTAATAAATGTTGTAAAAATAGAATTCAAAAAAGGCTGAAAATGATTCAAACAAGGATAAAATGAATTCTATAAGCCAAAACTTAGAGTTACAATTTGGTAAATTTTCAAAATACATGATAGTTGGGGACCAAGGGAGGTTTATAAGTACCATTGAGATCAATCCTAGAGATAATATCATGGTTATTAACACTGGGAGTGGGTTAAAATATCAATATAATGTTAGGGAATATATAAGGGAATTTTAAATTGAAATTTTAGAAGAATGTGGGAATCGAAAATTAAAAAATGTGAAATTTGGTATTGTTGATAGAAATCATGAAATTGATAATAATTGAATCCAAGGTTTTAGATCGTCACTTTAAAACCTAACTCAATTTTATAACCTAACTAATATAGTAAGGTAGTACCCTATATTTTCTCCCAACAAGAATTTCCTATAGGAGTTTTCAATCATGATTTTTATTATTTTATACTTTTAATTTTTTAATTATTAATTGGGTGAAAATATTATTGTAAAGGAAATTACTCTAACTACTAAGCATGAGATATTAAAAGTATCATTGAAATAGAAGCATATATCTTCTTTCAAAAAAAATCAGCATAAAAATTTCTTTTATTTCAAACTTTTTTAAACAATTTATGTTCAAATCAGTAGAAACATCAAATAGATTTTTTTAAATCATAAATAAGTGTAGAATTTTAGTTAAAAACTCCCCTGAAATAGAAGTTATTTTCCCCTAAAATCCAAAAAAAATTCCCTCTTATTCACTATGACAAAGTTCCTCTGGTTAGCTTCAAATATCCTAAAGATGGAAACAAATAAACATTTTAAGTCCATATAAATTCAACTCAAGTAAAATAAAAAAAAAGTTTAATAAAATAATATGGGTGTTGAATATTCTTTAGGTTTTGGATTATTTTGATCAATATAGATTGTAAAACTTATTCTTCAATAGTAAGATAAATTGGAGATCAGTTCCAAGTTGATTCCACATGGTGAAAAATAGGACCATCAACTTTCCATCAATATAATTTTATTCACTTCAAAGAAAAACTATGAAAAAAATGAAAAAAAAACTTAACACTAAAAAAGCTTAGTGCCTTTCACCATGATTATTCCAAACAAAAACAAAAATTAATTTAAGAAACAACTTGGATTATTCATTGGTATTTTGCTTCCATCAATAAGAAATCCTCCCCCTAGAGGTTCCTTATTACCTTTCCTAAATAGTTTTATCCTATTTCCATTAATATTGAATGGAATATCCTTCATAGGATCTCAAATATATATAGCTACAAAATGGGAAACATTAATTACAATGAAAGGGCCATCCCATTTGGAATGAAATTTACTGGGGAAAAGTTTCATCCTGGAGTTGTAAAACATCACCTTATCTCCAATCTAAAATTCTCTATTCAGAATCATCTTGTAATGCACAACCTTTGTTTTCTCCTTAAAATCCTATCATTTTCATAGGAATTTTTCTTTATTTATTAAAACTATTTTAATCAAATCTTCCTCTCTTTTGTAGTTTAAAATAGATTCAAATTGCATTACGTAACTGCCCAAAAATATTTACACTCTACCTCTATGGAAAATTTACAAGCTCTTCTAAAACGTATCCTATAATGTGACATCCCTATTAGAGTATTATAGGTAGTCCTATACACCCAAATAGAATCTTCAAGACGTAAGCTCTAATATTTCATATTTGGGTTAGTAGTTTTCCTAAAAATATGCTTGATCTAACTATTTGAAACTTCAGTCATACCATTCACATGAGTATGATAGGGTGTATAAACTTTATAACTAAATCTATACCTTTTTAGAAAAGCTTAAAAATTTATATTAGGTTCCTTGACCTGTGAGAATAAAACTTATCATCCCAAATCTATAAAACAAATTTCTCATAACAAATTGGGGCACCATTATAGCATCATTAGTTCCGGTTGGAATAACTTCAATCCACTTGGACACATAGTCCTCTACAAGAAAGATGTATAAATATCTAAAGAGACTTTGAAAAGGACTCATAAAATAAATTCCCCAAAAATCAAAGACATCACAAAACAACAAAGTTTGTTGTTGCATATCATGTCTTTGAGAAATGTTTCCTTACAATTGATAAACTTTACATGTCCTACAAAACTCATGAGATTCTTTGAAAATGGTAGGCCAAATAAACCTAAATCTAACACTTTTTTAATATTCTTATATAGACCAAAGTGACTTCCACAACTCAAACTATGATATAATTTCAAAACTAAAGATATGTCTGAATTTAGGATACAACTCCTAAAAATTTTATCACTTACCATATACCAAAAGGATGATCCCAAAGATATTTCCATGACTCAAAATTATTTTATAAACCTTTTTTCTTGGAAAACTAGTGTAGAAAAATTTAATCTTCTAAGTAATTAAAATTTTTTGTAAACCATGGAGTCTTTTCTATTATAGAATAATAAAATTTATCCCTAGGGAAAAAATTTAATAGGTTCAAAATATGAATTTACAGGACAAAAATCAATAGGATTAATGCTCAAATGATCATCCATATTGTTTTCAATTCACTTCTTATCTTGGATCTCTATATCAAATTTCTGTAGTAAAAAATCCCATCTAAGCATCCTCATTTTTTATTCTTGATTTTTTATGAGATATTTAATAGAATAATTTTCAGTGACCACCACTACCTTAGATCCCTATATTCAGAACTTATCAAGGGAAAACACAATGGCTAACAATTCATTTTTTTTCTATAGAGTAATTGTATTGGGTATAATATAGAGTCTTAGAAGCATAATTAGTGACATGATATTTACTCTCCACTCTTTTCTCAAGAACAACCCTTAAAGATAATTATGAAGCATCATTCATTAGCTCAGAAGAAAATTCCCAATTTGGAGGTTGAACTATTGTTGGGGACACAAGTTTTTTTTTAAGTTCATTAGGATTTCTTAAAATTTTCAACAAAGGTAAAAGGAATTTCTTTCTAAATATATCTCATCAAAGGAAAATAATGAGACTAAATAATTTTTGGAATCACCTATAAAATCCAATATGTCCAATAAAAGATTTAATATCCTTCATAGTATTAAGAAAACAAAGTGAAGAGATGATGTCAACCTTGAACTTTTCAACATTAATCTCATTCTCAGACACTTCACGACCAAGAACAATTCCACTTTCAACCATAAAATGGAATTTTTAAAAGTTAAGAACAAGGATACTATCAATAAAAACTCAATGAATATATCTTAAACTTCTCATATAACTATCAAAAGATATATTTTACATTGTAAATTCATCCATAAACACCTCTATGCAATCCTCAAGAAATTCAAAAAAAATTATAAGGGTGTATATTTGGAAGGTGGTGGGAGCATTACTTAGTCTAAATGAAATTTTTTAATAATAAAATGTTCCGAAGGGATATGTAAAAGTTGTTTTATCTTTTCCTTCTAGATATATGTGAATCTGGAAGCATCCAAAAAACTATCCAGGAAGAAATAATGGGATTTACTAGCTAAACTATCAAGGATTTGAACAAGAAAAGGTAACGGGAATTAGTCCTTCCTAGTAATTAAGTTCTTCCTCCTATAATCAATTAATATCCTCCACTTTTTGGGAAATATACTAATTACTAACTCTTCAAAATCATTATTAACAAATTTAAATCCTCATTTCTTGGAAAAATATGAATAGGACTTACCCATCCACTATCATAAATAGGGTAAATTTTACATACCACTAATAAGGTGGTCACATCCTTCTTAACCACATCTATAAGGGCAGGATTCAATCTCCTACAAAATTTTATTACTGGTTTGGATTATTCCTATAATAGGATCCTATGCATACATATTGATGGAATAATTCTTAGTAAATCATCTAAATACTATCTTATGGTCTTTCAATACTCCCTAAGGACCTCTAAAAGTTGATTTCCTGCTCACTGGATATACCACTTACAATTATAATAGGGAGTTTTTCGGTGTCTTTTAGGTAGGAATATTTCAAATTTTCAGGAAAAGATTTAAGTTCAAGTGTGATTGGGATATCATATTTAGAAAATAATAGGATATATTGATTCTTTAAGTTGAATTTTAGCAACTAAATCATCCTCAAGAATAGTAAAATTACACACTCCTTGACTAGAAATGCATTTATTTTAAAGTAGAGAAAATATTTCTTCTCAAAAGAAATTTCAAATTCAATTTCACAAAAATGAGGTGACTTTTGAACAAATTATGAGAAACATTTGAGTACAAAATAGTATATTCATAAGAAACGTTTTCAAATAAAAAATAATTATGCATAGTTCTATCATTTTCAGTAGATTATAAATGAATTTCAAAATTTTAATTTTGAATTTCACAAAAAATTACATAATTTCTAGTAGTGGGATATGTTTCAAGAGATTCATAAAATAATTTATTTCACTAGAACTTTTAGAAAAAAATTCATCATTTTTATGTTGATAAAATCAAAAATAGCATGAAATTTTTACAAAAAACATATTTGGTTTTATATTCATAACTATAGTAGATTTCAGATTTTCTAAAAGAATCATTTTTAGAAAAAAAGTTCATTTTCCAAAGAATTTAGAGTTTTTTTATCTTGAATAAAAGAAGGAATTAAATCTATAGAAAAACAATCAATCATGTTAACTTCGTGTGAAAAATGGCATTCCATAGGGTGTTTCATTGATTAAAAAATATTAAAATTAACCATATTTCCTCTAAACTCTAAATAAAGATTCCCTTTATGAAATTTAATTGTTTATTTAGTAGTTTACAAGAATAGAATCCAAAAAATTAATGGTTCATGTGAAATAAATCTACCATCATCTATATTTAAAACATAAAAATCAATAGGGAACACTAAATCCTTAACTCATGCCATCACATCTTTAATAATTCTAGCTATCTTATCTAAACTCATTTTAGATGGCTGGATAAATTACCTGATTACTTAATTTCTCCAACCTGCAGAGATGAAAAGACAGAATAAGAATAACATTTAGATTGAGGCAGAATATTTCCACTCTACTGATTTTTCAAACCACTGATTTTGGTTTCCATATTACCCATTTGAGACACCATGCTTTATAGGAACACATGTTATTGTTGAGAAATTTCTTGTTTCTTTTTAACTATTTCATCAAGGTGTGATTCATTTCTTTTACTACCTTGTTGTTTTTGATTTTATTGATTCTAAAATTTTATGAAATTCTCTAAAACTTTGTTTTTATATTGGTATTAACTATACCTAGGTTGTTGATTAAAATTTTGGGGATGAAAATTCCGATTTGGTTGATCATAAAACCAAAATCTATTGTTCTTTTGATTATTCAATCCTTGATTAAAATTATTATTTGATTGAAAAGGACATGATTGGAAATTATGGTTAGGAAATTTGTTTTTCAAGTTATTTTGGAATTTTTTTCTAGGAAATATCTCATTACATGCTTCAGAGGTCTCTTGCAATTGTTTACATTGATCATTAAAATGATCATTAGAAGAAAAAATTTCACAATTCATCTGAATATGATAAAATGGTTCCATTTGAGATTATCAAGGGACAAGGTTATTCAACACATGTCTCATCATACTTGTAAGATCACTCAACTGACTCTAAATTTATCTATTATCAAAATTGAAAGTAGATACTTCCATATATGGTTTGCCTTGAATTAATCAACTAGTATTAAAATGCTGTGAATTTTGTTCCATGTTCAAAATGAGATTTCTAGCACCTAGAAAAGTCTTATTTATTGATGATCTTATAACTGCAACATTAATCATACTCTTAACCATCAAAACTAGGCCCTCATAAAAATATTTAATTAGGGGTTGGTTAGAAATTTTGTGATTAGGGAATTGAGAACATAACTTTTTAAAACTCTCTCAATATTCCTATAAATTCCCCCCTTGGAGCTGCTGAAGGCCATAGATATCTTTTCTCAATAAGGTGGTCATATAATTTGGGAAACATTTATCTAAAATGATCTTCTTGATTTAGTTCCAACTACCTATTAATATGGACTTGGATTATTAAAACCACTCCTTATCCACCCCATAAAAATAAAAGATAAAGGAACCTATCTTGATTTGATCCTAACTTACTCCTTGAGGTTTCATGGTAAGGCACACCATGAGAAATTCTTGAAGATGTTTATGTGCATCCTCACTTAGAAAACCATGAAACTTTGGAAATTAGTGAATCAACCTATATAAGTTTGAATAATGGTGCTATATTTGGGTAGCATAGTTAGTTTTTTCTATTCTGAAAATTAGGACCATATTTCTCCTTTAGATTTCCCTATTTATCCATCTTTATATTTGGAATTTTTTCAGTTTTTATGAAATTTTATCTTGGTTTTTCTTTTTGTGAAATTTCATCCTTTTCCAGGTTTTCAAATTCAAAAAATTATATATTTTTTAATTTTTAAATTAATTCAGTACTAATATTATAATAATATTTTTTTATGATTTTATAGGTTTTTATTGGAGATACATAATTTTTTTATTTTGAGTCAATTTTTTTATTTGTTTTTTTAGAGAAGATTATGTTTTTTTAATAATAACCTTTTCCAACCTCCCCATAAACAGCACCAATTTAATACAAGGTTATTTATAATCACTTTAAAATATAAATCAAGTTTTTAACCTAAATAATGTAGTATAGAATCATCATATATTGTCTCCCAATGAGATTTCCCTATAGGAGTTTTCTATCACGCTTTTTATAATTTTCTAATTTTTAATTATTAATTATTTTTAAGGGGGGAATCTATGACTATAAAGGAAATTAATCTTATTATTAGGAATAATATATTAAAAAATATAAATAAAACAATATAAAACAATTTTAAATAATAAATAGTGAATTGAACTAGAAGAAGAAGCAACAACCTAGCTATTAATTCTAACATATCAATCTGTCTTCATCATTTTAAAAATATTTCTTAACTATAAATATTTAAATGCATGGATAAAAATCACTAATATTGTATCACATTTGGTTCATTAAATTTAATTTTACAACTAAAATATCACCCTTTGATTACCTTTTTGTAAGAATATATCAATGCACTTAATGATCACTAAGTATAATGAAATATTCGACATTGATGGTACTCACAATATTTGATTAAGGATTAATAAATTTAAATATAAATAATGAACTTAAAACTCCTAATTATCTTGAACTAACAATATAAATTCATATATCTTCACACTCCAATCATAAATGTGATGTTTTCAAAATGGAAGGAAAATGATTAACGAAGTGATAGAATAATAAAACTTCAATCAGTGATCACATTTAAAATTTCAAAATTTTCTAGAAAATTAAAATTGAGAAATAAAAGTGATGAAAAATAAAAAAATAAGTCACAATAAGAATCTACTAGCTTTGGCCACTATAAATTTAGTCATATGTCACTGAGGTGAAAGATAGAGCTTTGATATCCATCTTCATCGGCATCAGAAGTAGCATCATCTCTCTAGAAGAACTTTTGGTTCCACTATCATGCTCTCAATTCTGACATCTCCATTCTAGATATGTTGTTCTTCCCTAATAATGGTTGTCTATTCCTTTGTATTTCCTTTTAAATCACCCACTTACTACACCCCCTCTCTTTTCTAATTTAATGAGTATCGTAAATGATAGACTCTCCTCCCATAATCCTTGTGTCAATCCCACATTACTTTAATAGAATACTCTAACCAACTATGCCACCTACACAAACAATTAATTATTTTATTTTACACAATACTTTTCCTATGTGATGTAATCATCTTCCCATCATCCTTCACCGTTCAATATAATTACATAAGTTTAATTATCTAAAGCTTAATTTTTTCTTTGTACCTTATATGATCAATCATAAGCTCGACGAAAAATCTTAAACTTAGTCTTGATTTGACCTATTATATTCTTTATGTGAAAAAACTCGTCCTTGAAATCACTTAAACCACATAGTAAAATCATGATCACATCATCTTCTTCATCTATAGACCTATTCATTTGGGTCTTCATCGATGTTAAAAATATTGTATGAAGATGAGATCTTCACAAGTGATGTGAGAAACAAGGGTAAGAAAAAATTGTGTAAATCCAAACCCCACTTTACAAAACAAAACATCCCAAAAACTTTGAATCACACTCTAATTGATTCCAAAATTATCATGATAAGGTTATTCATGCTGAATCCACTTGGTTTGATACAAAATTTAGTAGATCTCAGAATTTACTTCGTCCAAATTCATTTAGAGACTGTAGTGGATTTGACTTGGGTTTATCATTGATGGTGACTTGGTTCAATTTAGGTGTGACTTTCTAGTATCCAAGCTACCAATTCATCCAAGGTGAAGTTTTGATCGATAATTCTAGGTATCTCAATGAAGATCAACAATGAATTAAAGGTTATATCAGATTCATCTACCCCAAAACCACATCTCATAATTGTTTTTGAGATTATCAGTTACATTGGTTAGTCCTCCATCTTGGTCCAACATCAAAGGTTGTGACATGGGTTAATTAGTGAATAATTGTCACAAGATTCAGGCACAACCCAGCTTTGAACATAATAGTCACTTAGTGTTGGATTTGGTTTTTTGGTCATGTTGTGAGGATCATAGTGAGTAATTAATGAATCACTGGTATTTGACAAAGAAATATCCTCAAATTTGGTTTTTAGGTGTAAAATTTATAAATTTGGTTATAAAGGTTCTTTCTATATTTGGTTCAAAAGGGTAAATTTGGTCAGTTGAGGATCTGGAAATGCAAATTAAAGTTAGATATTTAGAATTATATCCTCATAAACAATGCCAAATTTTGAAACTGTAACCTATAGTGGTGTGTGGAAAAATTAATTATTTCCTAGGTTAAATTCAGTGGTAGTAGTAACTGTAGATTACCTCTAAAGAGGTCTAATTGGAATTCGTTGTCAATTAAGTAAAGATAGGGTGTTTTAAAAATTTTAGGTTTTGAAAATCAATATGTAACAAGATATTGAAAGTAGTTGATGAATAAAGTGATGGGTTCAGGGTTGGATGTACAGGTGTAATTTTATCATAGTCTTAAAAATTGTTTTACTTATCTTCTTAAGAATTGATAAATGAAATATTCCTAAATTGTTTCATAAATCACCCTTAGTTGAAGTTTATTGTGGAGACTGATATAAAAATTATTACTACTTGGTCATACTCCCTTTCTATGTGTGCGAAAATTCAGTTTACCACTCAAAACTACCAGCATAAGACCCAATCAAGGGTTGGTGATCCTGAAAATTCATAAGTGACTCACTAATTCCACACACATACCAACAACTTATAGACACTCACCACCCAATTTAGAATGTTACTTTGAGAAAAGATGCCCTGGGTGGAAGAAGGTTATAAATTTTAAACCTAACAATTAGACAGTAAACAAGTTGAAAACATAAAATAAAACTATATATAAAGGCATAAAACAATAACTAAAAACTAAAATCAATTAAAAATTGTAATTTTATTCATTATATAACATACCTACTATTTATTACACATTAATTCATGACTTATTACATAAAAGTACACATAATACAACCCGAAAGATCGATAAGTTTAGTGTCTTTGGGAATTAGGTACATATCATAACATCTTGAATAAGGGATAGAACAACATTATTTAATACTTCATTAACATTATTCTAAAATTACAAGGCTTTCAAAACTGCACGGGATAATCTAGGGACAAACATAAAAACAGGGTGATCTATAGATCCCAATAATGGAATAAACATGTAATAAGGTCATACATGTTAGACAATAGGCATATAAATGGTTTATAAAAAGAGTATTAATTAAAAAAAAAGTACAATGAGACATTATATATCATTATAATCATAAAGGCAGAAGGGGAAATGTGGTAACAATATAAAACACTGCATTATAAACATGGGTCAAGGCTAAACCTCAAAGACAGCATGTTTGAAAAAGTCTCATAAAGGAATCATGTTCACTCCCTATCCCAACATGATGTATTATGATACTAAACATTACCCAATGCATTGTATCACTATATAATTTTGGTTTCACCCATCACATTCATTTCATTATCACTCTTAAGTGTGCCACATAGATCATACAACATGGATTAATTCATCATCATAATTTATTCCAAAATTAAGGAGAGTGGAATAAATATATGTAAGTACCCAATAAAAAAGTACATGTTCATAAATGTGAACACACTTGGTAGGAAATGAGTATGGTATTTCCTACACAATTGCTTTGGCATGTAAAATCATGGTGAAATTTTGACAACATAATGGCATCACTTAAAGATTCATAAAATGGTTTGATGAGAGAGAAATGGGTCTATCATCACTTAGAAATCAAATGGGTGGTAATAGGGGCATATAAAAACATATACCAACATTATAAATTATAAATATAAGGCATAAGTAAATGAAGAAACTTGAATAAATAAAAGAATCCAAACTATATTTTGGTATGGTAATGGGTGGAGATAAAGGATCATGAGAGGCTTAATGAGAGTTAAATGTGAGATATTATAATTTATACATTGAATTTAAAGTAAGGGGGATATGTAATAACATATCCAAACATGATCAAACTGAAATTAATAAGCATAACATAAAAGGGGTTTCTTGAATAAAAATAGAGGAGAGAAATCCCTTACAAATTTTCAGCATAGTAACGGATTAGATAAAGGTCCAAATGAGAGAGGATAAATAATATATCATTAAACTAAAATAAATTATATATTAATGGAATGTGTATAAATAAATTATATTATAAACAATTTAAATTAATAAACAAATTACAAATAAGGTGCTTGAATTGAAAGGATGAGATTAAGGTGTGGATCCCTTACTTTAGTGTGTGACTCCAAAATCTTGGGAGGGAATTCTTGAGAGCATGGGGTAACCTTGATAGGAATATATAGAGTTTATGGAAGATTATTTATGTGACACAGAGAGTTTTAGTGAAGATAAAAGGGATCTTGGGTGGTTTTATATAGGAAATGAGGAGGATTTCTCTATTATTTAGGTTTTGGAATCTACATAATAAAATATAAAAAATCACAAACCATCCCAAGGTTTTTGGCCATGGTTTATGAAAAATGGGAGTGTTTTTTATTATTTTATAAGTAAAAGAGACAAACTTATTAAAATAATTCTCTTTCTTATGTGGAGGTGAGTCACACTCTTAAAGAAATGATTTTAAAACCTTAAAATATATTATAAGTTTTGGAGGATTCATAATGGAATTAAAAAATAAATAAAATAAACTTTGAATCACTTTATTTTAAAGGTAAAAAATTTATTTTTTCATGGATCCTATTTATATTTATTATTACATCACTTCTGAGTCCTTATGATGCCATAAAACACAAAGTATATTTATACGATAATTAATTTTTACCCAAAAATTCGACTGTCTTAGAAAATTATGAAAAATCATGGTTGTATGATTTCGATGTTATAATTAAAAAATAATATTCATTTTATATAAATAATTTTATAAATATTTTAATTTTTAATTTTAAAATAAAGTCAATATTTATTAATAAATGTTTGGTTTTTTAATAATAACAGCTTTCGAACCCTTATAAAAATTACATTTTACTCCATAAAAATTATATGATCATTTATACTTGATAAAAATAATTTAATAATAATATTAAGATATTAATCATTTAAAAAATACATTAATTCATAAATTAGTTAATTTAATTGTAATATTTACCAAAAGAACAATTTGTGCTTTATTATATCAAAATAAAAATTATCTGCAAAGTAACAATAATAGGAAGAGAATATATTCATTATTCTATAAAAAATAGTGTAAATATTAATATTTCTAGGGTTTTGATTCATATCCCTTTAATACACCAGTAAACTCACTAAGGGTAAGGTGCGTGATGATGGGACTTTCATGGGGTAGTTCAGCAAACATGGTTTGGGTCATGATCTTGATAAGCTTGAACTTCTCTCAAAAATTGTTTCTCTCATGATTAAGATTTTGGATCTCAGATTGGGATTGGTCATGGGAAAAGCCAAAAAATAGTATATCCTAAGGAATTTTTGATAAATGGGATTCATAGGGTACGATCCTACCGGTTGAGGCCATCACTCCCTTTTTCTGTGTCAATTGGATTTTTTAAAACCATCTATTTATACTGATCATGTGATCACTGTTCAACATTTATATTATCAATGGTAATGATACTTAATGGTCTTTTAAATCTAATTGGATAAAATAAAACAAAATAAGTGCATGTGTTTTCTATAACCATATTACATAATAATACATCTAATTTAAATAAAAGGGGGAATTTTATTTATAACAATTTGGGTCATTAAAATCTTCCCCCTTAAGAAATTTCACCCTAGAAATTTTCATTTCCTACACTAAAACAAATGAGGGTAACTCTAATTCATCACCTCCTCTGGTTCCCACATTACTTATTCAAACTCTTGTTTCCTACACAATACTTTGAAAATGTTCATTGTCTTATTTCATAGAAATATTTCTCTATGATCTAAGATCTTCACTGGATGCTCCTCATTAGAAATGTAATTCTCTAAAGGTAATACCTATGGATTGAGAACATGTGTGGGGTATGGTATTTACATTTTCAAGAGGTGTAAATGAAATACATTATGTACTTGAGATAGGTTCAGTGGGAGTGCTAGAAGGTATGCCACCACTCTGATGCGATCGAGGATCTCAAAGGGGCTGATGAATCTTGGACTAAGATTTCCTTTATTCCTAAATCTCATTACTTTAGTACATAGAGATATGTAGAGGAATAAAATGTCTCTAACATCAAACTACATGTCTTGACTATTATTATCAATATAGCTATTATATAGACTCTGATTATCCTTAACGTGTTGCTGAATAGTCTTAACCTTTTCCACCATTTCCTCAACCATTTTAAGACATAGCTGTTTTAGTTCCCTAACTTCATCCCAACATGCAGGTGTTCTACACCTCTTCCCATAAAGGGCTTCATAGGTATCCATTTAGATGCTTGAGTGGAATTGTTTTTGTAAGATAACTCGACCATAAGTATATTTTGGTCCCATACTCCTTTGAAGTCCATAGAACATGATCTCAACATGTCTTCGAGTGTCTAAATAGTTCATTTAGACTAGACATCTGTTTGAGGATGATAGGTTGTACTGAAGTTCATCTCAATGTTTAGAGCATGTTGGAAACTTTTCCAAAACGTTGAGGTGAATCACAGGTCTCTATTGAATATAATCGATAATGGTACTCCATGTAGCCTTACAACTTCTCTGATGTATATTCGTGCAAGTTGATGTAGTGATAATTCATCTCAAATTATGATAAAGTGAGATATCTTTGTAAGGTGATCCATAAAAACCTATATAGAATTGTTTCTCTTATATGTATTCATAAGTTTGGTGAAAAAATATGTGGTGATTTTCTCTCATATCCATTTTGGTATGTGTAATGTTTAGATCATCCCATTAGACTTCTTCCTTTCATCCTTCAATTACTAGAATACCAGGTACTTTGATGTATATTTAGTGATCTCCTTCTTTATATTCTCCCATTAATAGTTCTCACAGAGATCTTGATACATCTATTTGATTACTGGGTGAATTAAAAAAGTTTAACTATGTACATCATCCAATTGTTCCTTCTTTAACTCGTCATTTTGTGCCACACATAGTCTTGACCCAAATCTCACAATTCTTTCTTCGTCAATTTCAAACTCTGAGGATTTCTCCTTTCTCATGGATTCCACCTTCTTCTAAATTTTCTCATTGTTTCTTTGAGAATCCTTTATTTTCTCCATGAGGGATGGTTGAGAAATCATTTGAGAAATGGTTGATGATGTTCCTTCCTTAATGATTCCCATGTCCATCTTTTACATATCTAAGAATATTGTATCCTTCTCAATTCTCATCATTAATAATGATTCATGATATTTTCTACTAAGAGCATCTTCCACCTTATTTTCTTTATTGGGATATTATTGGATTGAACATTCATAATCCTTGATCAAATATAACCATCTTTATTGACATATATTCAACTCTTTCTTTGTAAATATATACTTGATACTTTTGTGATTCATATATATTTCACACTTATCATCAAAGAGATATTGTCACAATATTCTCAAAGATAATATCACTCCATTAAATTATAGATCATGCATTGGGTAGTTATGTTCATTAACTTTCAACTGCCTTGAAGCATAGTCTATCACTTTGACATTCCGCATTAACACACAGCCTAATCCCTTCTTCAAAGCAATTCTGAATACTTCAAAAAGTTATCAAATATCAGTTAGTGTGATCATATGGGTAGTGATAAGGATCATTTTCATATCCTTGAATATCTCTTCACATTCATCATTCTAAGAAAAATTGACTCCCTTCTGAGTTAGATTACTAAGAGGGTTTGAAAACCATGAGAAATTTCTCACAAATCGGCGGTAATAACTAGCTAACTCAAAGAAACTGTGGATATTTGTCATAGATGTTGGCATATTCCATACTTCAATTGCTTCAGTTTTTTAAGGTTACCTGTATATCTTATTTCTTGTGATAATACTTCCCAATAATGATACTTCCTTCAACCATAACTCGCATTTTTTCACTTAGAATAGAGCATCTACTTTTGTAAGGTATTTGTCATAGTTCTCATATGCTCTTCATATTCTTCCTTTTTTTGAGTATATTAGAATATAATCGATAAATACTAACACAAATTTGTTGAGGTAATCTCTAAAGACTATATTCATCAAGTCCATCAAGATTTTTGGATCATTAGTGAGCCCAAAAGTCATAACTATGAACTCATAGTGCTCATACATTTTACGAAAAGCATTCTTAGGGATATATTCCTTCTTCACCATTACATGATAATATCCCAACTGAATATCCACCTTGGAGATGTATTATGCTCCACATAGATGATCTAACAAGGTATAAATATGTGGTATAAGATACTTGTTATTTATTTTGATCTTATTGAGCTCACAATAATCAATGAAAAGCTGCATTTACCCATTCTTATTCTTAACAAATAGGACTAGTGCACCCCATGGTGAAGCGCTTGGGCATATGAACCCTTTATCCATATTATCATGTAGTTATTTCTTTAGACCCTCAGATTCTACAACATCCATTCTATATGGAGTCTTGGATAATAGAAATTCCCTAGGTATAAGTTCGTTTGAAAATTCCACCTCTCGTCTAGGAGGAAGACCAACAAATTCCTTGGGAAACACATCAGTGTATTACCTCACAATGGGCATGTCTTGGAAGATGATTATTTCCTTAGACTAAATAATTTGAGATAGATATACTTTCTCATAAGGAAATACTATCCATTCTTGAGATGTTGGTTCTAAAAAATATTTATCTTCACCCTTGCACTTGTATAGAATCAGGGGTTGATTCGCAATACGAAGAGTGATTTTATTCTCACGACAATTTATATTGTCTTTATATAAGGAAATCCAATCCATGAATAGAATTTAATTAAATTCTACAAAATGGAATATAACAAGGTTAAATGAAAATTTCATCCCACACATTTTGATAGGGGAGGACTTATATAATTAGGATGAAATAATTACACCATTTTTCATTTTCATCGATAACTCTACTTCTAAGATTTTTTGTGGTGTTTGAATAGTTCTAATAAAGTTTCATGGTATGAAAGAATGTGTAGAACTAGAATCAAAAAGTATGTTCTCTATTCTTTAATGAATAACCAGTGTACCTATCACCACTTTTTTTTGGGATCCACCTCAGTGGTTGTGATGGAAAAAGATCTCCCTTGCTGCCTTAGAGTTTTTTGGTTGTCTCCGAAAACCCTTGGCCTAGGGAGTTTTTTAAACTGGGTTTTATCCCACCAAAGAAGTGGTCAGCCTTGAATTTGAGGGTAACGACAAATCCATAGGTGTATAATGAAAGTCTTGTGAAGTTTTCCTCATACGCCCCAATATATTCGTCATCTTTTTTCTTAAAGGTTAGTAAATCCCTTTCTGTTTTAATTTGGAGAGTGCGGAGAAATATTTATCAAAAAATATTTTTCGGAATTCCTTCCACTCCATTTCTTCGATCTCTTCCTCAGACTTTTTATTCCTGATCAATTTCCACCACTGATCAGCTTCTCCTGTCATATGATAAACAACTAGTAGAACCTTCTCTTACACTAAACATTGAAGGATGGAGAATATCTTGTTAATGGAGTTGATCCATTTTCCAAAATTAAGGGATCTTATGATCTATTGAAAGTCAAATTCCTTTATCACATAAAGCTCTCAATCATAGCTTGTTATATTTTTGGGGAATTTGGATGCTACTTATAATCCAGGTTTCTATTCAGAACCTAATTCAACTAAGAGAGTATCATGAAAAAGTTTTTGATTCCCGCTCCCATTGTGTTGGGCATCTTATTGGGGAAGTCATCACATTTCCCATCAAATTGATTATTTACCCAATTCATTTTATTTTAGTCTATTGGGAGGTTCTTCTTGAGAGATTGGGGGTTCCTTTATAGTACTCTATAGAGTTTATGGTAGTGTATAGACGTTCTAAAAGGATTATTATTGAAGATAAATGGGATCTTGGTTGGGTTTATATAGGAAATGAGGGGGTTTCTTTATTATTTAGGTTTTTGACTCTATATAACAAAATATCTAAAACCACAAACCATCCTAGGGTTTTTGCCCTTGGTTTCTTCAAAATTGGAGTGGTTTTTATTATTTTATAAGTATAAGGGAATAATTTATTAAAATAATTTTCTTGCTTATGTGGAGGTGAGTAATGCTCTTAAATAAATGATTTTAAAACCTTAAAATATATTATAGGTTTTGGAGGATTCATAATGGATACAAAAAATAAAAAAAATAAACTTAAAATCATATTATTTTAAATTTAAAACGTTGATTTGGATTTTTATAACATTTATAGTAATTATTACATCACTTTTGGTTCATTGTGATGTCATCAAACACAAAGTATATTTATACGATATTTAATTTTTACCCAATAATTCGATTGTCTCATAAAATTATGAAAAAAAATCACCATTTGATAATTTTGAAATTATTATTCCATAAATAATAATAATTTTTTCTAAATATATGAATTTTCACTTTTAATATAAAATCGACATTTGTTAAGAAATGATGGGTTTTTTGACAAGAATAGTTTTCGAACCCTTATAAAAATTATATTTGACTTCATAAAAATTATATGATCATTTATATATGATAAAAATTATTTAATAATAATATTAAAATATTATTTATTTCAAAAATATATTAATTCATTTAATTCATAAATTTATTTTTAATATTAACCAAAAATACAATTTTTTCTTTATTGTATCAAAATAAAAATCATTTACAAAGTTATAATAATAGGAAGGGAATACATTCATTATTATATAAACAATAGTGTTCATATTAATATTTATATGGTCTTGATACATATCCCTTTAATACACTAACAAAATTCTTAAGGGTAAGGTGTGTGATTGTGGGACTTTTATGGGGCAGTTTGATGAATATGGTTTGGTTCTTGATCTCGATAAGCTTAAAATTATCTCGAAAATGGTTTCGCTCATGATTAAGTTATTGAATCTCAACTTGGGATTGGTCAAGGTAAAATCCCATAAATTATATCTCCCTAGTAATCTCTAATAAATGTGCTTCATATGGTATGATCTTACTGGTTGAGTTCATCACTTCTTTTATCTGTGTCAATTGGATTTGTTAAAACCCTATATTTATATTGATCATGTGATCATTGTTCAATGACTATATTATCAATGGTAATGATACTTAAAGGTATTTTAAATCCAATTGAATAAATAAAAAAAATAAGTGCATGTGTTTTCTATAAGCAAATTACTTAAAAAGACATTTAATTAAAACAAAAAGGGGAATTTTATTTATAATAGTTCGGGTTATTATACATTAAATTCAGGACTCAAGAATTGTAATAGATCTCCTTCCCCTACCCTATCACTTGAGTTTTACCCCTCTATTTGAATGTGAATAGATATGATGGTGGAGGTATCAAACATTATAAAACAAAGAAAGTAGTGAAATAAAAATAAAACATAAAACATAAGAAGGAGGTTCTCTATGAGAAGTCTATGAGAAAACTCTTGGAAACCCCCTCTAGCTTTGGCCTCATGTTCCCTTTATATATCTATAGATTCCTTATCCTTAATCATGGTCAGACTTATAATATTTTTACTTATTTAAATGTTTTAAAAGTTTTATTTCTTATAATATCTTTAAATATCCATCATGGTCCAGTATTTCCGAAAATCCATTACTTCCTTCCTAGTTCTTGATTGAAATAATTATTATTTTAGGATCTATGTGGTTTCCTATGAATGGTTTCCTGAATGCTGATTTATCACCCCAAAGTCTTTTCTTGAAATCCATATGAGTCCCTCATAGTCATCTTTAAATCATTTTTGGCCTATGTTTTACAAATTAAATGATCCTACATGGTAAAATGTCTTAAATCTAGGATAATTATTTAATATGAAGAAAAAATATCATATGTGTTTGTGAAATTTTTCACATGTGGCCAAAATATCCTCTACCTAAATGAATTGACTTGTGCATATATTAATACCATTTTCTATTTTTCCCAAAATATTTATGTGTTTCAAATATCATAAAAGTTGACAAGAATATTTTTTTCATATGAAAATTTCATTTTTTATTTCTTCAAAATCATATATGTTGGTTAATTGTCTTATGAGTATGACTTTTTCATTTGAAAAATTTCAACCCTATCAAATTTCATACGGTTTATCAAAATATTTTCAGCCTCCTCAAATTTATTATTCATAAGATAATTCTATTATTAATTGATGTATCTCCTACAAAACTCTCAAATATCCTAAACGGCTCTTAAATATCCTACACGGAGGCACCGTAAGAAAATTTCCTTTTCCATTTTCCCAACTTCAGCATAGTGATTTTAGACTTCATTTAAATAAACTATGAACTTATTGAAATCAAATATGGGATTTCAAAATCACCTCTAAACGTCTTGTAATAACATAAAATTATACAAATTTAAGTGTACAATTTATACTAAAAATCCAAAGATGGAATAAACAATCAAAAATTATGTTTTAATCCATTTAATAATTAAACTAATGATTATTCCTAAAAATTATAAATGTTATTTTTACACAAGAATTAATCAAAATGGTGGGATTAAAATCATGAATATAAAGGTGATATATAGGAAAATATTGGATTTATCATTCAAGGATAATCCATAATCATCTATAACATGTACTCCATGAATAACAGTAGAGAAAAAATTGATTCTAAGAGTTCATAAGTGAGATCTCATTTGGGTCTTCATGATTTGGTAATTATACATATTGAATAAAGGAACTCATTTTCCATTCAACATAATCTCCATGGATCTAAGTTGGATATTACATATCTAGAACCCAAAACATTTGTTTTAATAGAACTTGTTGTAACTAGTAGCCTAATAGGGTTGTGAATTAGGGTGTTCAAGTTTTCTTTAAAGACCCGTAAAATTCAAGGAAAATTTTTCTTAATTTTCTTTGGGATTTTACAAGAATGCAGTTTCTGACGGAACCTGATCCCGAGGCCCGGTGTGCCCGAAATCATGTTCTGAAGTTTAGCTCAGGTACGTTCAGTGAATGAACGAGCGGGTTTTTCTAACTTTTGAACTGGTGCTCAGAATCAAAATCTTAGGGCACTGATGGAACCGCAGTGCCGGTAATTGCTTAAGAAGACCTTTTTCGAAGGTGCGTTTGCTCGGGAGGATTTGTTTAAAATTTGAGGTTTAAGTGAATAATAAAATAAAATTGTAATCCAATTTTATTTTTCTTCTAAGTAGTTTTATCCTTTGTGTGGAAGTTGGGTTGGTAACTTCCCTTGGGAGAATAAAGGAGATGTGGGGCCCACACGAGCCCCCACCTTTTCACATTCCCCATAACCCCTTGAAACTCCTCCTTTAATGTTGTAACTTTCCCTCTCCTCTCATTTAATCAAGCCAACACATTAATTCAATTAATGGATTTGTGTTTTTAAATTTTGAAACTCATGACATGGCTTAATAAAATAAGTGAAGCTTTTTTTTATTCGGTTAGTTTTGTGGTGTTAAGGATTGGGGGAGAATACTCAAAATCGAGAGGAATCTTCATCTTCTTCATCGAAGAACGCGAAGAACACACCGTCACCGACGAAGAATGCCAACCACCGACGAAGGACGAAGATTAACGCTGATTCCTCGGAGATCAACAACGCGATGTCGTGTACCGCGACGCCGATGGTCCTCTTCTCTGCGACGCCGTGTTCCGCGACGCCGGCGATCCTCCTTCCGCGACGCCATCTGCCGCAACGTCCCTTTCGCGCGACAAACCTCATTAGACAACTTCATCGAGGTAGGGGTTTGATTTTATTTCATGAATATTATTGTCCATCCAAAATCAATTTCTTAAGCCGCTTGATATCAGATTAACGGGAGGAGGTCGGACCGCACGAACACGACCGAACCTCCTCCCCCTTTGATGATATGTTTATCGTGCCACGAACAAAGTTAGCGCGGTGCAACAACACCACGCGGAAACAAATAAGAATGGACGAAGAAGTGCGGCGTCGTCACGCGGCGCTGTTGAGGCCGAAAAAAGCCACGACGCCATCGCGCCGTGCCGGACGGACAGGGTCGCGGCTCAAATCCGCGGTGGTGCAAGGCGGGGTAGCTGGAACCGCCGGCCCCCGGCACCTCGGAGGGTCGGGACCGCGGGGTCCCGCAGTGGCAGCACCGGTCGGTCGGACCAGGCTGACCATTTCTAATGGGAGCCGGGGGTCGTAACCCCTGGCTGGCAAAGGCAGCGGCCCTCACGTGGGGTCCGCGGTTCAATCAAGGGGGGCAGCCCCCCCACTTTTCGCAACGGTACGGCCAGCACCGAGCTGGCCGTGTGGGGCGCGCCCGCGCCGGGCCACGCCGGCTGGGCCGGGTCGTGCCCACTAGGCCGTGCCACACCCTAATGGGCCAGACTCAGACCTGGTTCGGGTCAACCCTGTTCGGGCTGACCCAGGGGGTCTCGGGTCAGGTCTGTCCGGGCCCAAAACCCCCTAAAACCGGACAGGTTTGTTATTTTTTCCATATCTTGGGCTACGGACCTCCGAATGATGCACCGTCAGTTGAGATTCGATCCTTGGATCAAGACATTCGTTTTGGTATATTACACTCAAGGTTTCAGAGAACTTTGGGTACGGCCGGGTTGGTTTGAACATGAAATTAATCGGGCCCTCGGAGCGGAAACGCTTATAATTTGAGCTCCGGACATCCGATTGACGTGCTGTCAACTTTGTTGGATTTTTCTTAGTGAGACGAACCTTTTGTCTTACTCCGCTCAAGGTTTGGACATATTTGGAGTGAGGTATAGTTTTTTTTGACTTAAAAACCAACCGGGCCCCTAGAACAAAAAATTCAATAACTCTCAGACCGGGCGTACGATTGACGCGTCATCTGTCACATTGAGTTCCTCTTGTCGAGAAGGAACTTCGAGATACATCAACTCTGTACTAAGTGTCAGTTGATGTATCGACCCCTTTTCTCATGGAGCGGACCCTCCTGGAAACGAGCATGATGTGTGCGTGAACCCTAGAGCTGGTTGCGACTACGACGAAGATGATGACTGCACTGAAATCCTCTGTGGGTTCGGAAGTGATGACGACTGCACTGAAATCCTCTGTGGGTTCGGCAGCGATGAAGACCGTACTGAAATCCTCCGTGGGTTCGACGGCGATGAAGAATGCACTGAAATCCTCTGTGGGTTCGGCAGCGATGAAGACCGTACTGAAATTCTCCGTGGGTTCGACGACAATGTCTACTATTCTTGTATCCTATGTGGGTCTGGCAGTGTTTGACTCTGTTCTTGCTTTCCTACGTGGGTATGGAAGAGTAGCTGGTCTGTATCCTATGTGGGTCCGATAGCTTGGCTGGTTTAGTATCCTACGTGGGTCCCATCTTAGATGAATCAGTGGTTATATCTGATCATCTCTATCACCGAAGAAGTATACCTGTGTGAGATGAGTCTTGACTTTCAATCAATATCTTCGATATAATTGACTTGCTTTCCTATGTGGATTGGGTTGTGTTATCCTGTATAGATTGGGTTGTACTATCCTGTGTGGATGTGATCGAACTTGGGCTCAGATGTTGGAGCCGAACTGGAATTGATGACTTAGGTATATGTATGGGCATATACCAAAGTAGTGTTGGATGTTACTTCGTGATTGTATCTTTCCTTTGTGGATTATCCTTTGTGGATTCTGGGAGACCTTCAGGGGTCTCGGGGTCCCTATTAAGTAGCGTATACTCACCCCTGCATGGGCTATGCCCGCACTACATTGTGTTGGATGCAGACGACGGACAGCGCTGATCGTGGTTGAGGTTTGTGGAGCAAGTCGGTACCTGGAGGTGGACCACTGGGCGGAACGTACACGGAGTGGACGGCTAGACCTGAGGGGTTGAGGAGGCTATCTGTACCCACCCTTCAGGTGGGACTTCCAGTGGACGGCTCGACGTTGCTGCTTTACATTCAGTTGATGTACTTTCTTTCCAGTTGTACTTTACTTTCAGTTTGGGTTTGTATTCTGGCCCACTTACTTTTACGCACTACTATTGTACCGAGTTTTACTTAGTGTTTACTTCTTCTTGCTTACTCTGTGGTGTTTGTTTACTTTATAAAGGTAATGCCTTCCCCTTTTTGTCAGGATTTACTCCTTGGTTCTAGTCGCCAGCCCCTGGCCTATGGGAGGCGGGCTTGGGGTAGTCACGGCACGGGTCCCGAGGACGGGTCGTGGCAAATTGGTATCAGAGGGAGGTTCGGTTCTACCACAGAACTCAGGACTCTGATCTTTCTTCTATGTGAAGCAATAGTGTTAAGGGTATTGAGTGTGGTTATCATTCTAGAAAGTCCAATGTTGTTGCGGCGGTCGATGTATCCGTACACCAGGACCCTGACTTCTGATTTCCGACTCAATGCACGAAAACATTGATTGCATGTGTGTTTCAAATGTTTTCTTTGTGATTACTTTCTGTCAGCTCACTAGGTATACTGTTTGACCGTGGCGCACCTGTTTTTTTTCAGGATGGCCCCACGACGGCAGCCAGATAGGGTTCCGAGCTTTGTGCGAGACGACAGCCCACCGAGAGATGAGGCCTCAGTGCAGGGCCCTTTTTCAGTAGAGGCACTAGCGGTACCACTACCCATCGAGCCACCAATGCTAACAGCCCCAACTGCTGATAGTGCACGTCATCTTAGTGCACTGCACGAGTTTCAGCATCAAAGACCGCCCAGGTTCCATGGGGAGATGGACCCTCAGTTAGTCGAGGATTGGATGGAGGCGGTTGTGCGAGTTTTCAGGTTAGTGGGGACACCAGCTAACCTCATGGTGATCCTCGCAGCGAGCCTCCTGCACACAACAGCAGGCATATGGTAGATCTTGATGCTCCAGGTGCATGATGAGGCATTAATCCTCTGGACGGACTTTGAGAGCCTCTTTCGCTCAGAGTTCGTCCCATCCACCCTTCGTGCGGTGTGCATCCATGAGCTTCTACAGTTGCGGTAGGGTAGCATGACGGTCGCCCAGTACTCGGTGAGATTTATCGATCTCTCGCGCTATTCGACAGACATGGTACGGGACCCATTCTTCTAGTCCCGGACCTTCGAGCAGGGAATGAGGCATGAGATCAGGGAATCGATGATCTCCCTCAGCATTCCGACATAGGTAGGAGTAATGGAGCGAGCTCTTCTCGTAGAGAGCTTTCTTGCTGAGCCTACGCCAGCAGCAAGACCTACCGTAGGGCGGCACGTAGAAGAGTCGTCTGCAGCTGGTAGTCGATGGATTTCACAGGGGTCTAGGTGGACCGGACCATCAGGCAGACGACCTTAGGACACTGGGTCAGAGGTGCGGGGCACATGGCGCAGAGCCATCCTTCCACGGAGCAGGCAGTGTTACGCATGCGGCGGGCAGGGCCACATGGCTCGTGACTACCTGACCCGCCGTGCAGAGGAGTAGCAGACGGTTGAGGGGCCACCCAGGCTTAGGCAGAGGGTCGACCGTGATGATCCACTGAGAGTAGGCGGACGGGGCAGGGGAGCTAGTCGAGCAGCAGGTGGTGGGCGATGCTTTCAGGCTTTACCACCACCACCACCACCAGGAGGTCCACCCCGACCACAGGGAGATGGCGGGCAGAGATAGGCTCAGCTTCAGGCAGCGGAGGCCTATGACCACGGTGCGCCAGAGATGATTCGAGGTATTATCTATGTCTACTCCACCCTTGCTGCAGTTCTTATAGACATAGGAGCGAGTCATTCTTTTATTGCCGCTACCCTTGTTTGGAGCTCAGAGATTCCGACAGAGCCGTTGGCTCGATCCTTACGGCTAGAGACTCCTACGAGAGCAGACTCAACGATTACGCACTGGTGACGGTAGTGTGAGCTTATTCTAGGAGGCGAGAGTTTCGGCTGGGATCTTCTTGTAGCGGCGTTGAGGCCTTACGACGTCATCTTGGGCATGGATTGGTTATCTACAGTCCATTCTCAGATTGACTATATCAGGCGCAAGGTGCGATGTGTTCGCACCGATGGGAGCAGGTTCACCTTCACCGGCGAGAAGGGAGCCTTTGTAGCACAAGATGGACTCACGCAGAGGAGAGTACAGCCCATCACTCATCAGTTGGATAGCCTCATACTAGGAGCAGTTGACGTGCGGAGTCCTAGTTTTCCTGTAGTGGTGGATCAGTATGCGGGCGTTTTCCCTAACGACGTTCCAGGACTACCTCCTCGCAGAGAGTTAGACTTTTATATTGACCTGTACCCCGAGACAGCCCCGATATCCACTCCAGTGTATCAGATGGCCCCCGCTGAGCTTCGAGAGCTACGGGTATAGTTGGAGGACTTGCAGGGCAAGGGATTCATCTGACCCAGTGTTTCACCCTGGGCTTCCCCGATCTTGTTTGCCAAGAAGGCGGATGAGAGTTTGCGACTGTGTGTCGATTACTGTCGCCTGAACCAGGTGACAGTGAAGAACAAGTATCCACTTCCAAGAATTGATGACCTCTTTGATCAGCTCAAGGGAGCACGATGGTTCTCGAAGATAGACCTTAGATCAGGTTATCATCAGCTCAGAGTTCAGGACGAGGACGTGCAGAAGATGGCCTTCAGATGTCGGTATGGCCATTATGAGTTCTTGGTTATGCCATTCAGTGTAACCAATTCTCCAGCGGTGTTCATGAGTCTCATGAATAGGATCTTTCAGCCATACCTCAATCGATTTGTCGTGGTCTTCATCGATGACATTTTGATATACTCAACCACAGAGGAGGAGCATGCCTACAACTTGCGGGTTGTACTAGATACACTCCGAGAGCACCAGCTTTATGGTAAGCTCTCAAAGTGTCAGTTCTGGATACGCGAGGTCCACTTCTTAGGACATGTCATCTCTGAGGCGGGAGTTTCTGTGGATCCTGCGAAAATCGAGGCAGTGCTAGCTTGGGAGCCGCCCAGGAGTGTGACGGAGGTGCGGAGTTTCTTGGGTCTAGTTGGGTACTACCGGAGATTTGTGCCAGACTTATCCAGAGTTTCAGCACCACTCTCAGCTTTGACGAATAAGGGTAATCCCTTCGTGTGGTCAAACAGATGTCAGTAGAGCTTCCAGGAGCTGAGACAGAGATTGACCAGCACACCTATCTTGAGGCTACCAGAGGAGGGATTAGGGTACGTAGTCTACTGAGATGCGTCAGGGACCGGACTCAGATGTGTCCTGATGTAGGAGCGGGCCGTGATCGCCTATGGATCACGTCAGTTGAGGCAGCATGAGCAGAACTACGCTACCCATGACCTGGATTTAGCAGCATTGGTCTTCGCTCTGAAGATGTGGCGACACTATCTGATGGGAGAGCACTTTACAGTCTACTCTGACCACCAGAGTCTCAAGTACAACTTCTCGTAGAAGGACCTGAATCTGAGATAGCGTGCTGAAAGGAGTCATAAAATCAGTGGACGCCATTCTTTGTAACTTCGTCTGGGATGCAAAGTCCAAAGGTAAACAGCATTGGACGAAGTGGGAGAGGTTGGTTAGACCCATCCTCGAAGGGGGGATCAACTGTCGAAGTCTCCAATACACTATAGAAGGTACCCACGCTAAGCTTGCATTGGAGATATTGGAAGAGAAAACCTTATGGAGTCGATTCATGTCACCTTTGATCAGAGGTAATGAGGAGGTTAGTTGTGGACCAGCTTCCCCGTTGTGGGCCAAAGTCCAACCTCTGGTTCTCCCCTTGTCTTCTTGCTCTCGCTGGATTGTAGGAATAGGGGATATCTCCTTCTAGAATAAGAACTGGGAAGGCTCTGTTTTGGCTTTCCCAGGATATCCAGCGCCTTTGATTTCATTCAAGGAAGCCCAATGCCATCCTCGCTTCCTCAAAACGGTGTTGAATGCGGACCAACAGGATGTCTTTGATTCGATCGTGTTGAATTCTGAGAAAGACAGGTGTGTTTTCACTTCATCATCCTTGGGGGTCTTTAAAAACAGAGACTTCCAAAGGTGGAGGTCCCCCACGAGGCCCCTGGATCGGTGGAATGGTGTTGTCTGGTGTCGTCAGATCCCGACCAAAATGAACTTCTTGACCTGGCGGATTAGGAACCTGGCCCTGGCTTCAGATGACAATATCAAGAAACTTGGGATCAGCCTGGACTCAGGATGCCACTGTTGCAAGCAGCAAATGGAGGAAAGCTTGGATCACCTGTTTTTCAAAAGTGAATGGGCATTGGAGGTTTGGTCGCTTCTTTGGGGAGTCAGGTCTCCATGTTCTGATGAGACTGAGTCTGAGTTCCTGGAAAGGTGGTTTGAAGGCGTGCTCGGTTCGGAGAAGACCTGCCTCCCCTGTGCTGTCTCCTTTAATGTGGGGTGTTGGTGTATTTGGAAAGCCAGAAACCAATCCTGATATGAAGGAGTTAGACCCTCGACCAGAGCCATCCTTGCTCGCATCTGTTTCCAGCTCATCGGCATGTCGTTTCTCTTTAAGGAGTGGCAGAGGTCCTCCCCCTTCCCATGCATGCGGAAGAACAATACCTATCCTTCCCTTCCTGAGGAGGGAGGACCTGGGAAGTGGGTTCGATGGGATCCCCTTGTATCAGGCTACAAGCTCAATACTGATGGAGCTTCCTCAGCGGGGGTGATCTCCGGAGGAGGGGTTGTTAGAGACCCTAAGGGTGATGTGATCCTGGCTTTATCTTGTTTCCTGGGTAGGGGAAATGCCATCCTAGCAGAGGCCTGGGCTCTATTCACAGGCCTTTCTTTGTGCATCCAGGAGGAGGTTTCCATTTCGGAAGTGGAGGTGGACTCACTTATCCTCCTTAATTCCCTTAAAGATAATCTCTCTACACCTTGGTACATTACGTACGTGGTCAGGAAATGTCATGATATGCTTAGTCATAACATCACTCTTTCAAACATATGCCGAGAGGGGAACAAGGTCGCGGACTATTTGGCTTAAATGGATGACCACTGTTCCACAGACATGCATATCTTCTGGATTAACAGTTTGAAGGTGGAATGTGTTAATTTGATCAGAGGGCATGCCCTCGGTCTACATTACATTAGACCTCCGTAGTTTTCTTAGTGTACTTTCTTCTTCTCTTAATAAAAATTTAATTTGGATGGAAGTTAGTCTATACTCCTGGAAAGGGGGACGTAGTAGCCGATGCTCTTAGCAGGAGGACGAGCATCCTGCTACTCGGGGAGGCGACGGAGCAGCTAGCCACTTTGCAGATATCCTTCATGGATAGAGATGGAGCAGCCTTTCTTCAGTCACTCACAGTCACTCCTCCACTGCTACTGCGGGTCAGAGAGGCACAGCATGGGGACGCTGACTGTGAGATGCGGCGTGCGTAAATATCCTCAGGGCAGGCACCTGATGGATTCTATGTAGGAGGAGAGCACGCCATCCTCTTCAGAGGACGTACCATGGTACCATCTGCTTTACAGGAGGAGGTGATGAGGGAGTTTCACACTTCCCCTTTAGTGTTACATCCAGGAGTAGAGAAGATATACCAGGATCTCAGACGACAGCACTGGTGGCCGGGTATTAAGAAGGTTGTGGCAGAGTTCGTTTCTCGATGCCTCACCTGCCAGCAGGTGAAGGTGGAGCACTAGGTATCAGCAGGCTTGGTACAACCCTTGTAGGTCCCAGAGTGGAAGTGGGATGGGATATCTATGGATTTCATGACTGTAATTCCACGTACTTCCAGAGGTCATGACTCCATTTGGGTGATTTTCGACCGAATCACCATGTAGGCTCACTTCTTACCCATCAGAGAGCAGGGCTCAGTAGAGAGATTGGGACGTCTCTACATTCAAGAGATTGTACGGCTTCATGGTGTGCCATCATCTATCATCTCCGATCGAGATGCTCACTTTAATTCCCGGCTTTGGAAGGGGTTTCAGGAGGCATTCGGGATGCAGCTATGTCTGAGCACCGCCTTTCACCCTCAGACAGATGGTCAGACGGAGAGGACCATTCAGACTATCGAGGACATGCTCTGTACATGTGTCCTCGACTTTGGTCGCAGCTGGGAGGACCACCTACCCTTGGTGGAGTTCGCATACAACGACATCTACCACTCCAACATCGGGATGGCACCATACGAGGCATTGTACGGCCAATCTTGCAGATCACCTCTGTGCTGGACAGACCCTGGGGAGTCTGTACTTGTGGGACCGGAGATGGTCCAGGCCACAATAGAAAAGGTCCAGGTCATCCAGGAGTGGATGAGGATAGCTCAGAGCCGGCAGAAGTCTTATGCTAACAGGAGGTGGAGGCCACTGGAGTTCAAGGATGGCGACCACGTCTTCTTGTGGGTCTCACCTCGACGTGGATTACGGAGATTTGGCCGGGGCAGCAAGTTATCTTCGCGCTTCATCGGACCATTCCAGGTCCTCAGCAGGATAGGCAAGGTGGATTATCGCCTGGCTCTACCACCTCAGTTGCACCGGGTGCACGACGTCTTCCACGTATCTCAGCTGAGGAGATACGTGCATGACCCGACGCATATCACCGACCATGGGGAGTTGGACATTGACGATGGGGTGACTTTTGTGGAGGTCTCGGTGGAGATCTAGGATAGACAGGAGTGGATCCTACGTGGACGGTCGATACCTCTAGTGCGCATCAGATGGCAGCACGGGAACCTCCAGGAGAGCACTTGAGAGCGGGAGGCTCATATGCGTGCACAATACCCACATTTGTTCCCCTAGTTTATGATGTATCTTTACAGGGACGTAAATACCTAAGGTGGGAGTAATGTAAAGACTCTTAAAATTCAAGTAAAATTTTTCTTAATTTTCTTTTGGATTTTACAAGAACGCAGTTTCTGACGGCACCTGATCCCGAGGCCGGGTGTGCCTGGAATCATGTTCCGAAGATTAGCTCGGGTACGTTCAGTGAACGAACGAGCGGGTTTTTCTAACTTTTGAACCAGTGCTCGGAATCGAAATACGAGGGCACTGATGGAACCGCAGCGCCGGTAATTGCTTAAGAAGACCTTTTCCGAAGGTGCATTTTCTCGGGAGGAGTTGTTTAAAATTTGAGGTTTAAGTGAAGAATAAAATAAAATTGTAATCCAATTTTATTTTTCTTCTAAGTAGTTTTATCCTTTGTGTGGAAGTTGGTTTGGTAACTTCCCTTGGGAGAATAAAGGATTGGTGGGGCCCACACGAGCCCCCACCTTTTCACATTCCCCATAAACCCTTGAAACTCCTCCTTTAATGTTGTGACTTTCCCTCTCCTCTCATTTAATCAAGCCAACACATTAATTCAATTAATGGATTTGATTTTTTAAATTTTGAAACTCATGACATGGCTTAATAAAATAAGTGGAGCTTATTTTATTATTGGGTTAGTTTTGTGGTGTTAAGGATTGGGGGAGAATACTCAAAATCGAGAGGAATCTTCATCTTCCTTGTCGAAGAATGCGAAGAACACACCGTCACCAACGAAGAATGCCGACCTCCGACAAAGGACGACGATTAACGCTGATTCCTTTGAGATCGACGAGGTGACACCATGTACTGCGACGCCGATGGTCCTCTTCTCCGCGATGCTGTGTACTGTGATGCCACGTACCGCGATGCCGGTGATCCTCCTTCTACGAAGTCATCTTCCGCGATGTCCCTTTCCCGCGACAAACCTCATTCGAAGACTTAATCGAGGTAGGGGTTTGATTTTAGTTCATGAATATTCTTGACCATCCAAAATCAATTTCTTAAGCTGATTGATATCGGATTAACGGGAGGAGGTCAGACCGCACGAACACGGCCGACCCTCCTCCCCCTTTGACAATGTGTTTATCGCGGCACGAACAAAGGTAGCGCGGTGCAACGGCACCACGCGGAAACAAAGAATAACGGGCGAAGAAGCGTTGTGTCGTTGCACCGCTCTGTTGAGGTCGAACAAAGCATTGGCGACGTCGCTCCGCGCCGGAGAACCATGAGACGCTGTGGCCGGAGCGGGGCTGCGGTGGAGGGGCGAGACGCCGTCGTGCCACGCCGGACGGACAAGGCCGCGACAGTGCAAGGTGGGGCGCCTGGAACCGCCGGCCGCCGGCACCTTGGAGGGGTGGGATCGCGGGGTCTTGCAGTGGCGGCACCAGCCGGCCGGTCCAGGCCGGCCATTTCTGAAGGGAGCCGGGGTTCGTAACCCCCGGCTGGCAAAGGCAGCGGTCCCCATGTGGGGGTCGCGGTTAAATCAAGGGGGGCAGCCCCCCCCCCCCCCTTCGGAATGGCACGGCCAGCACCGAGCTGGCCGTGCGGGGCGCACCTGCGCCGGGCTAACCGGCCACCCAGGTCCGACCGGCCGCACCAGGCCGCGCCGCGCCGCTCTGGATGGGCTGGGCCACGCCCATCGGGCCGGTCTGCGACCACCAGGCTGGGCCGCGCCCTAATGGGCCGTACCCGGACCTGGTTCGGGTCGACCCGGTTTGGTCCGGGCCCAAAACCCCTAAAACCAAACAAGTTCGTTCTTTTGCCCATATGTTGGGCTAAGGTCCTCCGAACGATGCACCGTCAGTTGATATGTGATCCTTGTATCGAGATGTTCGTTTTGGTATATTACACTTAAGGTTTCGGATAACTTTGGGTATAGCCGGGTTGGTTCGAACATGAAACCAATCGGGCCCTCGGAGCAGAAACGCTTATAACTTGAGCTCTGGACGTCTGATTGATGTGTAGTTGACTTTGTTGGATTCCTCTTAGTGAGACAGACATTTTAGATTACTACGCTTGAGGTTTGGATGTAGTTGGATTGCGGTCGGGTTGGTTTTGACTTAAAAACCAACCGGGCCCCTAGAATGAAAAAGCCAATAACTCTCAGATCGGGTGTCCAATTGATGCGTCGTCTGTCACGTTGAGTTCCTCTTGTCGAGATGGAACTTCGAGATACATCAACTCCGGACTACCTTTTAGTTGATGTATCGACCCCTTGGCTCGTGGAGCGGACCCTCCCAGAAACGAGCATGTTTTGTGCGAGAACCCTAGAGCTGGCTGCGACTGCGACGACGATGATGACTGCACAGAAATCCTCCGTGGGTTCGGCAGTGATGATGACTGCACTGAAATCCTTCATGGGTTCGGCAGCGATGAAGACCGTACTGAAATCCTCTGTGGGTTCAACGGCGATGAAGACTGCACTGAAATCATCTGTGGGTTCGGCAGCGATGAAGACCGTACTGAAATCCTCCGTGGGTTCGACGGCAATGTCTACTGTTCTTGTATCCTACATGGGTCTGGAAGTTTTTGACTCTGTTCTTGCTATCCTATGTGGGTATGGCAAAGTAGCTGGTCTGTATCCTATGTGGGTCCGACAGCTTGGCTGGTTTAGTATCCTACGTGGGTCCCAGCTTAGATGAATCAGTGGCTATATCTGATCATCTCTATCACCGATGAAGTATACCTGTGTGAGCTGAGTCTTGACTTTCAATCAATATCTTCGATATGATTGAATTTCTTTCCTATGTGGATTGGGTTGTGTTATCCTGTGTGGATTGGGTTGTACTATCCTATGTGGACGTGATCGAACTTGGGCTTGGATGTTGGAGCCGAACTGGAATAGATGACTTAGGTATATGTATGGGCATATACCTAAGTATTGTTAGATGTTACTTCATGATTGTATCTTTCCTTTGTGGATTGTCCTTTGTGGATTTTGGGAGACCTTCGGAGGTCCCGAGGTCCCTACTGAGTATCTTATACTCACCCCTGCACGGGCTATGTCTGCACTACGTTGTGTTGGATTCAGGCGACGGATAGCACTGATCGTGAATGAGGCTTGTAGAGCAATTCGGTACCTTGAGGTGGACCACTGGGCAGAACGTACACGGAGAGGACGACTGGACCCGAGGGGCTGAGGAGGCTATCTGTATCCACCCTTCAGGTGGGACTTGCAGTGGACGGCTCGACATTGTAGCTTTACTTTCAGTTGCTGTACTTTCTTCCCATTTGTACTTTGCTTTTAGTTTGGGTTTGTATTCTGGCCCACTTACTTTTCTGCACTACTATTGTACCCAGTTTTACTTAGTGTTTACTTCTTCTTGCTTACTCTGTGGTGTTTGTTTACTTTACAAAGGCAATTTCTTCCCCTTTTTGTCGGGATTTACGCCTTGGTGCTAGTCTCCAGCCCCTGGCCTATGGGAGGCGGGCTTGGGGTAGTCACGGCACGGGTCCCAAGGACAGGTCATGACATTTTCATTGTTTTCATATGATATTTCCTCGTGTTAGCAATAACAAGCTGAATTTTTCATTCTTTACATACATACACACAATCTAGAAAGTAAGAGTAAGTAAATGGACATAAATGTTTTACTTGGTTCACTACAAAGGGATATTATAAGTAACATACATCGATAGTGTGTCTTCGTACAAGGAGGTAATACTATCCACTATATGTATTACAAAAGTTTGGAAGGATTCACTATAGATCCTTGGAAAAATTATTCTTATTGATCTCTCACGCATTGCTTTGGGTCAAGTGTAAAAAAATATACAACATGTAGGTTACTTACAATATTTTTAGGAACATAATGTGAACATCAATCTAGTGAGGACATTATTATTATTATCCTTTTTTCCTCTTCCTTAAATCTATATCTTCAAGTGTGTTCTTTTTTCCCTTCTTCGTAATTTTCACTCCTTCTCTTCAAATAGATGTTCATAATAGCAATAGTTTTGGCCCCTATCTCTTCTCCTTCTTCGCATTTTATTCCCCAGAATTTTTCCCAAATATATTTCCCGTGCTTTTGATATATAAAACTCTATGAAAATTTCAATAATATCTTTTTTATTTTCTTTTTTATACAATGAATGATAATTTTTATATTTCTTAAAATTTATATTCCATGAAATTAGTAGTAAGAAATACTCCTTTTTAAATCACCATAATATCCACAATATTCCCCATAAATTAGGGTCTTAAATCATCCAAAAACTTCACAGGTTTCTTTCTTTGTTCTTGATTGAATTATTTATCATAATATATGACTAATAACATTCTCATGCATATAGCCACACATCATGAAAATTTGAGTCGTGGTGTGAAATCTATCAAGAATCTGATCTTCATTTTAAATCACTAATAATATAAAAATATAAACCTATTTTAATCTTATAACATTCTCCTATATCATGGCCTGATCACTGGAATCAAAATATGTAATTTTTTGAGATCTCCCAAAGAATAAATCATCAACATTATCTTTTAACTGAGCCTTCACCAAAAATAAAAATGGGAATAACCCTTATGTTTTTCAAAGATAAGACTTACATTTTCTCCCTTTTATAAAAAATACTTATGAAATCCATAAGTCTTATGAAAATAGATAATTTTTTTGAAATCCACCAATTCTTAAAAAATCCAAACAAATTTTTACTAAAATTCTCCAAAATCCTTATGAAATCATGCTAAGTATTATGAAAATATACAAGTCTTACAAAATCCACCAAGTCTCATGAGATTAAAATAAATTCTTATGTAAATTTATAGAGTTTTAAAAAATCTATTTTTTCTTTGAAAATACTTATGAAATAAAAAATAAAGTCTAACGCACACAGGTAAACTTATGAACTTTTTTCAAATTTCAAGTCTACCCAAAGTCTTATGCACTTAAGGAGACTTTATTACTTAGAAAAATTCTATAATTCTATAATTTCTCTAATTGGAAACAAATACCAATTGATAAAAATTATAACAATATAATCTTTCATTCCAATAATCATAAAACAACCCAAACTGAAAATTGGGTTCCTTGTTAAAATAATGATCAGTCACTTTAGAAATAATGTACTCACTATGGGATGTTTGCGTATTCTAAATATTATTATACAAATTTTGATATGTTTTCAAACCCCAATGAAAATGATAATTTGTTGGATTTTTTTCCATGATACATGCTAACAATGATCCATTTTCAAATAATTATAACTCTAGCTATAGGAACCACCCAAATCTATCTTGTAAAGGGAAGGAAATGATTAGGTAACCCAATTCCAATGGTTTCATAAATAAACCTAGACCATAAAATAAAAATCAAAATAGAGCTAATAATTGTCATTATCAAAGAAAATTAGAATTAATAGTGTAATAAATTTTGTAAAAATAGAATTCACAAAAGGTTGAAAATGATTCACACAAGGATAACATGAATTCTATAATCCACAACTTAGAGTTACAATTTGGTCAATTTTCAAAATAAATGATATTTGGGGACCAAGGGAGGTTTATAAGTACCACTGAGATCAATCCTAGAGAGAATATCTTGGTTATTAATACTGGGAGTGGGTTGAAAACTCAATATAATGTTAGGGAATATATAAGGGAATTTTAAATTGAAATTTTAGAAGAATGTGGGAATCAAAAATTAAAAAATGAGAAATTTGGAATTGTTGAAAGCAATCATGAAAGTGATAATAATTTAATCCAAGGTTTTAGATAGTCACTTTAAAACCTAACTCAATTTTATAACCTAACTAATATAGTAAGGTAGTACCCTAGATTTTCTCCCAAAAAGACTTCCCTATAAGAGTTTTCAATCACGATTTTTATTATTTTATACTTTTAATTTTTTTTAAATATTAAGTGGGTTAAAATATGATTGTAAAGGAAATTACTCTACTTACTAAGTATGAGATATTAAAAGTATCATTGAAATAGAAGCATCCATAATCTTTCAAAACCAAAATGAGTATAAAAATTTCTTTTATTTCAAAATTTCTTAAACAATTTATGTTCAAATCAGTAGAAACATCAAATAGATTTTGTAAATCATAAATAAGTGTAGAATTTTAATTAAAAACTCCCCTGAAATAGAAGTTATTTTCCCCTTAAATCCACAAAAAAATGTCCCTCTTCTTCACTATGACAAATTTCCTCTGGTTAGCTTCAAATATCCTAAATATGGAAACAAATAAACATTTTAAGTCCATAAAAATTCAACTTAAGTAAAATAAAAAAAAAGTTTAATAAAATAATAAGGGTGTTGAATATTCTTTAGGTTGTGGATTCTTTTTCTCAATGTAGATTGTAAAACTTATTCTTCAATAGGAAGATAAATTGGAGATCAGTTTCAATTTGATTCCTCATGGTGAAAAATAGGACCATCAACTTTCCATCAAGATAATTTTATTCACTTCAAAGAAGAACTATGAAAAAAATTAAAAAAATTAACACTAAAAAAGGTTAGTATCTTTCACCATGATTATTCCAAACAAAAAAAAATTAATTTAAGAAACAACTTGGATTATTCTTTGGTATTTTTCTTCCATCAATAAGAAATCATCCCCTAGAGGTTCCTTATTACCTTTCCTAAATAGTTTTATCCTATTTCCATTAATAGTTAATGGAATATCCTTCATAGGATCTCGAATATATATAGCACCTAAATGGGAAACATTACTTACAATGAAATTTCCATCCCATTTGGAATGAAATTTACTGGGGAAAAGTTTCAACTTGGAGTTATACAACATCACCTTATCTCCAATCTAAAATTCACTATTCATAATCATCTTGTAATGCACAAGATTTGTTTTCTCTTTAAAATCCTATCATTTTCATAGGAATTTTTCTTTATTTATTACAAATATTTTAAGAAAATATTCCTCTATTTAGTAGTTTAAAATAGATTCAAATTGCATAACTTAACTGCCCAAATATATTTACACTCTACCTCTATGGAAAATTTACAATCTCTTCTAAACAATATCCTATAATGCGACATCCCTATTGGAGTATTATAGTTAGTAATATACACCCAAAGAGCATCTGCAAGACTTAAGCTCTAATATTTCATATTTCGGTTAATATTTTTCCTAAAAATATTCTTTATCTAACTATTTGAAACCTCAGTCATACCATTCATATGAGGATGATAGGGTGTATAAACTTTATAACTAACTCTATACCTTTTTAGAAAAGCTTACACAATTCTATTAGGTTCCTTGACCTGTGAGAATAAAACTTAGCATCCCAAATCTATAAAACAAATTTCTCATAACAAATTGGGGCACCATTATAACATCATCAGTTCTGGTTAGAATAACTTCAATCCACTTGGACACATAGTTCTCCACAAGAAAGATGTATAAATATCTAAAGTGATTTTGAAAAGGACTCATAAAATCAATTCCCCAAAAATCAAAGACATCACAAAACAACAAAGTTTGTTATTTAATATCATGTCTTTGAGAAATGTTTCCTTATAATTTATAAACTTTACATGTCCTAAAAAACTCATGAGAATCTTTGAAAATGGTGGGCTAAATAAACCTAAATCTAACACTTTTCTAATAGTATTATATAGAATAAAGTGACCTCCACAACTCAAACTATGATATAATTTCAGAACTAAAGATATATCTGAATTTAGGATGCATCTCCTAAAAATTTTATCACTTCCCATATACCACAAGGATGATCCCAAATATATTTTCTTGACTCAAAATTAGTTTATAAACCTTTTTTCTTGTAAAAATAGTGTAGAAAAATTTAACCTTCTAAGTAATTTTTTTTTTTAAACCATGGACTCTTTTCTATTATATAAGAATACAATTTCTCCCTAGGGAAAAAATTTAATAGGTTCAATAAATGAATTTACAGGACAAAACTAAATAGGTATCATACTCAAATGATCATCCATATTGTTCTCAATTCACTTCTTATCTTCGATATCTATATCAATTTTTTTTAGTAAAAAATACCATCTAAGAAACCTCATTTTTTATTCTTGATTTTTTATGTGATATTTAATAGAATAATTTTCAGTGACAACCACTACCTTAGATCCATATATTCAGAACTTATCAAGGGAAAACAAAATGGCTAACAATTCATTTTTTTCTGTGTAGTAATTGGATTGGGTATAATATAGAGTCTTAGAAGCATAATTAGTGACATGATATTTTCTCTCCAATCTTTTCCCAAGAACAAACCATAAAGATAATTATGAAGCATCATTCATTAGCTCAGAAGAAAATTCCCAACTTGGTGGTTGAACTATTGTTGGGGACACAAGTTTTTGTTTAAGTTCATTAGGATTTCTTAAAATTTTCAATAAATTTAAAAGGAATTTATTTCTAAATAAGTCTTCTCAAAGGAAAATAATGAGACTAAATAATTTCTTGAATCACCTATAAAATCCAGTATGTCCAATAAAAGATTTAATATCCTTTATAGTATTAAGAAAACGAAGTGAAGAGATGATGTCAACCTTGGACTTTTCAACATTAATATCATTCTCAAACACTCCATGGACAAGCACAATTCCACTTTCAACCATAAATTGGAATTTTCAAAAGTTAAGAACAAGGTTATTATTAATAAAAACTCAATGAATAGATCTTAAACTTCTCATATAGCTCTCAAAAGATACATTGTACACTGTAAATTCATCCATAAACAGCTCTATGCAATCCTCAAGAAAATCAGAAAAAATTATAAGGGTGTATCTTTGGAAGGTGGTGGGAGAATTACTTAGTCTAAATGAAATTTTTTAATAATAAAATGTTCCAAAGTGATATGTAAAAGTTGTTTTATCTTTTCCCTCTAGATATATGTGAATCTGGAAGCATCTAGAAAAACTATCCAGGAAGCAATAATGGAATTGACTAGATAACCTATCAAGGATTTGAACAAGAAAAGGTAAGGGGAATTAGTCCTTCCTAGTAATTAATTTATGCCTCCTATAATCAATTAATATCCTCCACTTTTTGGGAAATCTAGTAATTGCAAACTCTTCAAATTCATTATTAACAACTTTGAATCCTCATTTCTTGGAAAAATGTGAACAATACTTACCCATCAACTGTCATAAATGGGGTAAATTATACATCCCACTAATACGGTGGTCACATCCTTATTAACCACTTCTATAAGGGAAGTATTCAATATCCTATAAAATTTTATTACTGGTTTGGATTATTCCTATAATAAGATCATATGCTTTCATATTGATGGACTAATTCTTTGTAAATCTTCTAAATACTATCTTATGGTCTTTCAATACTCCCTAAGGACCTCTAAAAGTTGTTTTCCTGCTTACTGGATAGACCACTTACAATTATAATAAGAATTTTTTCTGTGTCTTTCTGGTAGGAATATTTTAAATTTTCAGGAAAAGATTTAAGTTCAAGTGTGAGTGGGCTATCCTATTTAGAAAATAATAGGTTATATAGATTCTTTAAGTTGAATTTCAGTAACTAAATCATCATCAAGAATAGTAAAATTACACACTCCTTGACTAGAAGTGCATTTATTTTAAATTAGTGAAAATATTTCTTCTCAAAAGAAATTTCAAATTCAATTTCACAAAAATGAGGTGAATTTTGGACAAATTATGAGAAAACTTTGAGTACAAAATAATGGATTCATAAGAAATGTTTTCAAATAAAAAATAATTATCCATAGTTCTATCATATTCAGTAGATTATAAATCAATTTCAAAATTTTAATTTTCAATTTGACACAAAATTTTATAATTTCTAGTAGTGGTATATGTTTCAAGAGATTCATAAAATAATTTATTTCTCTAGAATTTTTAGAAAAAACTTCATCATTTTTAAGTTGATAAAATCCAAAATAGCATGAATTTTTTTCAAAAAAACATATTTGGTTTCATATTCATAACTATAGTAGATTTCATATTTTCTAAAATAATCATTTTTAGAAAAAAATTCATTTTCCAGAGAATTTAGAGTTTGTTTATCTTGAATAAAATAAGGAAATAACTCTATAGAAAAACAATCAATCATGTTAACTTGGTGTGAAAAATGTTATTCCATAGGGTGTTTCATTTATTAAAAAATATTAAAATTAACCATATTTCCTCTAAACTTTAAAGAAAGATTCCCTTTATGAAAATTAATTGTTTATTTAGTAGTTTACAAGAATAGAATCCAAAAAATTAATGGTTCATGTGAACTAAATCTACCATCATCTATATTTAAAACATAAAAATCAACAGGGAACACTATATCCTTAACTCATACCATCACATATTTAATAAATCTAGTTGGCTTAGCTAAACTCGTATTAGCTGGCTAGATAAATTACCTGATTATTTAATTTCTCCAACCGGCATAGATGAAAAGATATAATAAGAATAAAATTTATAGATGATCATAAATATAACATTTTGTCTTCAAAATGATGATTACCAATGATACATGGGATAAAAAAAGTACCTCTATCTTTTCATTTAATAGGGAGGGTATATTAGATTATGAAAGAAACATTTTTTCCCAAATTAGCTTTCTCACCACCCTTGAGCCTCCTCCTGTGGGCGAACATGTCCTTAAGAAATTTAGAATATTGAGATATCTATTTTATATAATCTAACAAATCAATGTTAACTTATACTTTCAATAAGTTTCGATCGCTTGTTTTTCTATTTTAGTTTCGACATTTTTTTACATAGTAGGGATTCCCAAAAAATAAGGTGGTGACTCCCTATACATTCTAAAGTCATCATTAACTTTGTTTTTCCTTTTGTAAGATCCCATTAGGTTTCAAAAAAACCTATAGTTTATTTTAAGCTAGATTTATTTCTTTCTATTTGATTTTTTTATTCTACTGGTTTGTGGAAAATTAGTTCTTTAACAGATTCAGTATGTTGTAATACAGTTTTAGAAGGTGGTTTAGAAAATTTAGAAAGAGGTTTTGACACTTATTCATGTGATTTTACATTAGATTCAAAATTAGAACTATCTTTTTTCGGTTCTTTTTCAAATTTTTATCTTGGGGATTTTGAATTTCAATTCCACTTCTCAAAATTATAACACTTATTTTCTCTCTTCCTCTTGAGTTCACTTTAGATTGAGGCAGAATATTTCCACTCTAGTTATTTTTTAAACCACTTATTTTGGCTTCTATATTACCCATTTGAGACACCATGCTTTATATCAACACATGTTATTGTTTAGAAATTTCTTGTTTGTTTTTAACTATTTCATCATGGTGTGATTCATTTCTTTTACTACCTTGTTGTTTCTGATTTTCTTGATTCTAAAATTTTATGAAATTCCCTAAAACTTTGTTTTCGTATTGGTCTTAACTATACCTAGGTTTTTTATTAAAATTTTGGGGATGAAAATTCTTATTTGGTTGATCATTAAACCAAAATATATTGTTCTTTTGCTTATTCAATCCTTGATTAAAATTCTTATTTGACTGAAAAGGACATGATTGGAAATTATGGTTAGGAAATTAGTTTTTCAGGTTATTTTAGAAATTTGTTCTAGGAAATATCTCATTACATGCTTCAGAGGTCTCTTGAAATTGTTTACATTGATCATTAAAATGATCATTAGAAGAACAAATTTCACAATGCATCTGAATAGGATAAAATGGTTCTAGTTGAGATAATCAAGGGACAAGGTTATTCAACACATGTCTCATCGTACTTGTAAGATCACTCAACTGACTCTAAATTTAGATATTATAAAAATTTAAAGTAGATAATTCCATAGATGGTTTTCCTTGAATCAATCAACTAGTATTAAAATGTTGTGAATTTTCTTCCATGTTCAAAATGAGATTTCTAGCACATATATAAGTCTTATCTATTGATGCTCTTCTAACAGAAGCATTAATCATAATCTTATCCATCAAAACTAGGCCCTCATAAAAATATTTAATTAGGGGTTAGTTAGAAATTTTTTCATTATGGAATCCAGAACATAACTTTTTAAACCTCTCTCAATATTCTTGTAAATTCCCCCCTTGGAGCTGCTGAAGGCCATAGATATCTTTTCTCAATAAGGTGGTCATATAATATTGGAAATTATATCTAAAATTATCTTTTTTATTTAGTTCCAACTACCTATTGAGATGGACTTGGAGTATTAAACCCACTCCTTATCCACCCCATAAAAATAAAAGAAAAAGGAACCCATCTTGATTTGATCCTCACTTACTCCTTGAGGTTTCATGGTAAGGCACACCATGAGAAATTGTTAAAGATTTTTATGTGTATCCTCACATGGAAAACCATGAAACTTTGGAAAATGGTGAATCAACCTATATAAGTTTTAATACTTGTGCTATATTTGGGTAGCCTAGGTAGTTTTTTCTATTCTGAAAATTAGGACCATATTTCTCCTTTAGATTTCCATATTTATCCATCTTTATTTTTGGAATTTTTTCAGTTTTTATGAAATTTTCTCTTGGTTTTTCTTTTTGTGAAATTTCATCATTTTCCAGGTTTTCAAATTCAAAATATTATATATTTTGTAATTTTTTAATTAATACAGTTCTAATATTATATTAATATTTTTTTTCAGGATTTTCTAGGTTTTTATTGGAGATACATAATTTTTTTATTTTGATTCTATTTTTTTATTTGTTTTTTTAGATAAGATTATGTTTTTTAATAATAACCTTTTCCAGCCTCCCCATAAATAGCACCAATTTCATAAAAGGTTATTTATAGTCACTTTAAAACCTAAATCAATTTTTTAACCAAAATATTGTAGTACAGAAGCATATTATATTGTCTCCCAAAGAGAGTTCCCTATAGGAGTTTTCTATCACGTTTTTTATAATTTTATAATTTTTAATTATTAATTATTTTTAATGGGGGAATCTATGACTGTAAAGGAAATTAATCTTATTATTAGGTATAATATATTAAAAAATATAAATAAAACAATATAAAACAATTTCAAATAATAAATAGTGAATTGAACTGGAAGAAGAAGCAACAACCTAGCTAGTAATTCTAACATATCAATCTGTCTTCATCATTTTAAAAATATTTCTTAACTATAACTATTTAAATTCATAGACCAAAATCACTAATATTGTATCACATTTTGTTCCTTAAATTTAATTCTACAACTAAAATATCACCCTTTGATTACCTTTTTGTAAGAATGGATCAATTCACTTAATGATCACCGAGTATAATGAAATTTTCGACACTGACGGTACTCACAATATTTGATGAAAGATTAAGAAATTTAAATATAAATAATGAACTTAAAACTCCAAATTATCTTTAACTAAAAATACAAATTCATATATCTTCACACTCAAATCAAAAATGTGATGTTTTAAAAATAGAAGAAAAACGATTAACAAAGTGATAGAATAATGAAACTTCAATCAGGATCACATTTAAAATTTCAAAATTTTCTAAAAAATTAAAATTGAGAAATAAAAGTGATGAAAAAAAATAAGTCACCATAAGAATCCACTAGCTTTGGCCACTAGAAATTTAGTCATATGTTACTGAGGTGCAAGAGAGAGCTTTGATCTCCATCTTCATCGGCATCAGAAGTCGCATCATCTCTCCAGAAGATCTCCTGTTTCCACTATCATTCTCTCTCTTCCTACATCTCCATTATAGATATGTTGTTCTTCCCTAATAATGGTTGTTTGTTTCTTTTTATTTCCTTTTAAATTTCACACTTACAACACTCCCTCTCTTTTATAATTTAATGAGTATCGTAACTGATAGACCCTCCTCCCATAATCCTTGTGTCAATCCCCCATTACTTTAATAGAACACTCTAACCAACTATTCCACCTACACAAACAATTAATTATTTGATGTGACACAATACTTTTCCTATGTGATGTAATAATATTCCCATCATCCTTCACCATTCAATATAATTACATAAGTTTAATTATCTAAAGCTTTATTTTTTCTTTGTACCTAATATGATCAATCATAAGCTCGATGAAAAATCATAAAATTAGTCTTGATTTGACCTATTATCTTCCTTATGTAAAAAAACTCAGCCTTGAAATCACTTAAACCACATAGTAAAATCATGATCACATCATTTTCTTCATTTATAGACTTATTCATTTGGGTCTTAATCAATGTTAAAAATCTTGTCTGAAGATGAGATCTTCACAAGTGATGTGCGAAACAAGGGTAAGAAAAAATTGTGCAAATCCAAACCCCCCTTTACAAAACAAAACATCCCAAAAACATTTAATCACACTTGAATTGATTCAAAAATTATCATGATAAGGTTATTCATGGGGAATCCACTAGGTTTGATACAAAATGTAGTAGATCTCAAAATGAACTTCATTAGAATTCATTTGGAGACAACAATGGGTTTGACTTGGGTTCCTCATCGATGGTGACTTGGTTTAATTTAGGTGTTACTTTCTAGTATCCAAGCTACTGATTCATCCAAGGTGAATTTTTGATCGATAATTCTTGGTATCTCAATGAAGATAAATCATGAATTAAAGGTTATATCAGATTCATCTACCCCAAAACCACATATCATAATCGATTTTGAGATTATGAGTTGCACTGGTTAGTCCTCTATCTTGGTCCAACATCAAAGATTGTGACATGGGTTAATTAGTGAATAATTGTCACAAGATTCAGGCACAACCTAGATTTGAACATATTTTCAATCACAGATGAGTTATTGGGTTCAAGTTATCTTCCTCAAATCTCAATCCTAAACACGCATTGGGTTCAAATATTTTAAACATCATGGCTTGTCATTCCTTGATGGTGAAGGTTTAGTTGGCTTCTAAATTCAATCTTGGAACCTAATTTTCTAGTAGTTTAGAGAAAAACACCAAAATCAAATACCTCATTTCACAGTTTCAGATTTTAATATAAGGATGCTTCATAAATGGTTGGTTTTGGGTGATTCGAAAGATCTTCACATAGAATAAATTCTCTTACATGGAGAACACAATTTATCTTATGCAACCTCAGTGGTGTGATTATCTTGTGATATTTTTTTTATTTCTCTTATTCAAGGAAAATTGTATCTAACATACTCCCCTTCTAATTCTTCTACCCATCAGATATTTTTAAATATCTTATGTAACACTAATTTAGATTCTTTAACTCATAGAATTCATTTATTACTATTTAAGATAAATTATCTTATATGAAAGCCTCTAAAATTATATTATGTTATTTATCTTCAATAGATGTTTTTCACTATAAATAAAAAGTAAAACAAATATGGAATTTAAAATAAATTAATAAATACAAAAAAAATAGATTAAAATGATAAAATAAAAAATAAAAATAGATATAATATATGACTTAGAAATTAAATTAAAACAATACTGACTAAAAAATGACATAAATAAAAATATTAAGAAATTGGAATTATAAAGTGCCTAAAATAAATTTAAAAAATTCAAATTCAAATTCAAAATTATACTTAAAAATAAAATATTCCAAGAATGAAATAATTAGTAATACAAATAGAAAAAAAACAAGAGATCAAAGAATTCAAATGTTTACCATTTAAATAATAAAATAAACAAAACACTATAATTGGCAATATTAAAACATAATTTAGCATTTTCAATGATTATTTAGTAAAATTAAAACTTTAAAAAAATTCCAATTAATTAATAGTACTAAATTATAATCACATTTCACCATTAAAACATATTAATTTACCATAATTTATTTGGAAAAAATTCATGCAATAAGACCACATAAATAATTTTACTATTCCATAATAAAAACATAAATAAACATATTTCAAAAATAAAAAATAATTAAGGTAAAGAGGGAGAGTTTAAGGAAAATTTGAGGGAATATACAATATTTTGAAAAAAAATCCCCACCCATAACATTTTCCTAAAGAATAAAACAAAATAATAATAAACCTAAACTTCTCAATTTTATAGGGTTATTTAAAAAGATTCAAGTTAATATTCCATTCATAGAAGATTTGGTTCAAATTCTATAATATTGAAAATAATTAAAATATTATTTATAATAAAAATACTTTGGATGAATTTTATAAATATATCTTAAATAAGGAGTATAGTTTTTTATTGTAGAGAAAAATACCTCCTAAACTCCAAGATCTAGGTCATTTTCTCATCCATTAAACCTTATGAAATAGTTGTCAATTGAATTTTTTGTATGATTTTGGCGCGAGGATAAATCTAAATATTTTCTCATTATCCAGACTCTTTATATTGGTATAGTCAAAACCAACCATTATTGATTTATAGTTTTATGGATGCTAAATTAATCACCCCATTAGGAAAGTGGATAACCTCTTAGTTGGTGTAGGTAAGTTATTTTTTCTAGTATATTTTCTCATATTTGATATGGAGAGTGATAAATAAGTATCCTTTAGTCTTGGTGGGACTTTCTTATCCATTGGAGGGGATTTTATTATTTTAACTAATCAAAAATTAATTTTAAACCTTAGTGAGAAAATATTGGAGTTTAATGTTTTAAAAAATGTTAAAGAACCCACGCAAGATGAAACTTTCTTAAAAATTGAGTTTCTTGAAGTTTAATAACCTTTTGATGAACATGAAGTATAATTATTATGAATCATTGAAGAAAATTATAATGAACTCACATTTTTAGTAACTTTCTTGGGAATTGATTTTACTAAGGAGAATAAACCCATTGATTATTATGAGGGATTTTTTTTGGAACATATTGATGAGTTTCCTGAGGAAAATATATTGAAATTATATCTAAAATTTAAGTTTTAGGGGATTTCCACTATGGAAATCAGTGAGTAAGAGGATTTATCAAGTTCCCATTATTTCATTAATAATCATGTTTAGGACCTTGGGACACCCTAGCCTAAATTTCTTCCTTTATATAAAAAAACTCCTAAAGTAAAACTAAATATATTTTCCAAACACCTAAAATATTCATTTGGGTAAAAATTTAATGTTTATTGTCATTATTTATACTTATTTGTAAGATATTTGAGAATATAGGTTTTTAGGGGTTTTTAGAGAGTTTAAAATATCCATTGGTTGGACCATTGTGATATAAAGGGGGTTAGTCCATCTTTTTTGTGCATAGGTACCCTATGAAGCCTGAGAAAAAACCTAGAGCTAAAGAAAAAATGAGACTTAATCCCAACACAAAATAGATCGTTAGGGAGGTGGTTACCATGTTTCTAGATTTTAGAATCATATATCTTATCTCAAAAATACCTTTGGTTAGTCTTGTTTAGTTTATACCTAAAAAGGGGGATCATAGTTGTTTCCAATGTGAAGAGTGAACTGATTCAGACTAGAAAAGTGACCAAACAAATAGTTTGTATAGATTACAAGAAACTAAATTCTTCCACTAGGAAATACTATTTACCTATGTTATTCTTAGACAAAATTCTTTATAGGGTGGTTGATAATGATTTTTATTACTTTATTAGTGGATATTCAATTACAACTAGATTCCAATAGCTCCCAAGGATCAATAAAATACTAAATTTATATATCCTTTTAGAAAATTTACCTAGCAATGAATTTCATTTTAATTATATAGTTCTTTATCCAATTTTTAGAGATGTATGATGGTCATATTTTAAAACATGATTTAGAGGATTATTGAGGTATTCATGGATGATTTATTCACAACTATTAACACGTTTGATTGTTGTTTGGATAACATGGGGATAGTTTTATAAAGATATCAAGAGAAAAACCTAATTGGAAAAAATATCAATTTATGGTCACTAAGGGAACTATGATTGGTTAAAATATCACTAGGAGAGTAATAGAAGAATACACTACCAAGATTGAATATACTCAAAAAAAATTCCTCCTAAAAATTTCAAGGGTGTTAGAAGTTTATTATGGCATGACAGCTTTTACTAGAGATTCATAAAAAATTGAGATCACTAATACCTTGTGTTCATAACTAGTAAATGATGCACCCTTCTTGTTTGATGGTAATTACCTTTAATATTTCAATAATATTAAGGAAAATTTTAATTCTTCACCCGTTATCAGTACCCTTGATTTTAAGTTACCATTTAAGATCATGTTTTATGCTGTTGACATGGATATAGGGGTTGTTTTAGGTAAGAGGAAAGAAATTAGGTTGTATGTTATTATTATAGAAGGATATTAGATAGAGATAAATGGAACTACGCCATAATTTAGAAGAAGAAAAATTATTTGTTTTGTTTGATCTATAAATATTTAGGTAATATTTTTTTAGGTCGTATGTGATAGTTTTCACTGATCATGTTGAACTAAAATAACTTTTGGCTAAAAAAGGTTAGTAATAGGTTAATTAGGTAGATATTATTACTAAAAGTGTTTTATTTAGAGATTAGGTAAAAATTTATTGGAAACCTAGTTACAAATCATCTTTTTAGCCAATAAAGCACTCAAAAGTGTGATCCAAGGGAGATGAATTCAACATTTCTCGATGAAAAACTACTCAATATTTTAACAAAATAGGAACCTCGGTTTGTAGATTTTGTGAATTTCATATCTTAAAGGGTCATTATTATTGTTATTACTCAAAACCAAAGAATAAAATTAATTTCATACATTAACTAATAATTTTGGGATGATCAACTATTTTTTAAGTGTTTTTTTGATGGTATTATGAGGAGATATGTGCCTAAAAAATATGTGGTTCCTATTCTAGATAGTTTAATCACTTCACTATGGGGAGGAAACCATAAGGGAGATAATACAACCCAAAATTTGTTACATTATGGATTCTTTTGTTTAAAATTTTTCAAGTATTCTAGGATTTTTTTTTTATTGGATTTGATAGCTGGAAAATAATGGGAAATTCCATAAGAAGGCAAGAGTCCCCTCAAAAAGGAATTCTGAATATATAAATAATTGATGTTTGGGGTTTTTATTTTATTTTAACATTCATATATTCTCACAAGAATTAGTATATGATTATGGTTTTTGAGTATATCTCAAAATGGATTAAGATATTTTTACTTCCGAACAATTAAGATTCAAGTGTTTTCAAATTCATTAAAAATAATATATTTTCAAGATTTAGATTTCTTAAATATTTTATCATTGATAATAAAACCTACTTTAATAAATTTAAATTCAAATAATTGATGGAAATAATATGTATATGATCATAAAACTAGAGCACATATCACCCAAAATCAAGTGGGAAAGATAAAATTTCATACATGGAATTGAAACATATTTTAGAGAAGACTATTTCAATTTCTATGAAATATTTTTCATTAAAATTTGATAAATATTTGTGGGTTTGTAGAACTACCTTTAACAATACCATTATAATTTCTTACTATAGTATTCTCTTTTTAAAATCATGTCATATTCCTATGTAATTACAAAAAAAACATTATTGGTTGTGAATTATTTGAACTTGATTTTAAGTGTGTATGTGAGAGGAGGTTGTTAAAGTTGAGTGAGTTGGATGAGATTAAGATAGAATCACATGAAAATACAAAAATTTAAAAATAATAAGGAAAAAATTTCATGATTCTATCATTCAAAATAGAAACTTTAAAGCTGGTTAGAAAGTGTTTCTTTAAAACTCTAGGAATAATATTTTTCCTATAAAGATTTGGTCTAAATGTTCTAGTCCTTTTACCATCAGTAGGGTGTTGGTCAATGAAGATATTTGTTTGGATGGAGAGGAGAATGTAACATTTTTGTTTAATGTCTATAATACCAAACACTACATTGAGGGGTATCCACAGGTCTTGGTTATTATTGTCTTACTTAAAATTTGAATCTTCTTTGAGTATAACTATAGACTTTAAAACCAATGATTCATGGGAGTCAACCCATAGTTTTTATTGATTGTTTAATTTTGTTTCTTTTATATAAATAAAAATAAAAATTTGAATGAGGGTTTTGGTCTGTGGTGTGTATTTTTCATTTTTAATTTTCTTTTTACACTTATTGGAATCATTTTCAATGATTTTCAATGTTTTGGATTTTTGGGCACCAAGATGATGGTCCTCAATAGTATAAATAGATAAGTTGATCCAACTGTACATTCCCAACCTTGAGGGTAGCTACCTATATTGGTTTTTCAAGGATAAAGGAGCTAAATAATGGATCTTTCTTAATTAACTTCCTATATTTATTAATTTATGTTTTCATTTATTTTAAGTTTTAAATGTTGGATTCAAATTTTTAGTTTTTTTTAGGATATGGAAGTGATTTGGGATGAACATAGGAGTTATAGATTCAGTTACAGGGAATATACTTGTTTATTTTATAATATTATTCTACACCATTACTTAGTTGAAATTTTTTTCTTTATAATTCAATGAATGGAAAAGATAAAAGTTCTTTGTAAGTGATTTTTAATGGTGAATTTATAATAAATTTTCTACTAGTTTCTGTTTTTGTTTACATATTTTTTCCATTTCATGCCAAATTTGTTCATAACTAAAAATATTTATGGACATAAACTTTAAACATTATTTTTTTCTTGAAATTTGTAATTGTTCATTGTCAAATTATATGTTGTATATATCTATTTTTTTTTTGAAAACTAGGAATTTTATTGATGGTTATTATGTGGTGTAAAATATGTTAATATTGATCCTTATTATAACCCTTTGTATATGTTACAATTTTTTAATTTGTTAAATCCTTTTGAATAAATATTTTTTAGTTGTTTCTTCTACCTTAGGGTTAAATATTAGTGACAATTTGGGGTTTTAAGTGTGGTGTAATGGTATTTTTATGTGCTATACTATATTTTATGGGGTCTACATCAAAATTACCTTGAAATATTTTCAAAATTTACCATTATTAAGCATTAATTTACATATCTTGTGGGTGCAAATGTTTCTAAAATTTTGAGATAGTCTTACTAATTTTAGTGGTTACTCATTTTTATTTCCTCATGGAGTTAATTTAATAAAATATTTTATATTTATCTCTTGAAAACTCTTTCTTGGTGAAATTTTGGGAGTACACTTTTCTTTTTCAATAGAATTTATTTTCTTGATTATAGTTAAACTGAAAAAAAATCATTAAAATGATCTAAAAAATGAAATATTAATTCTAGTTGACCTATATGTATTGAAACTAATGGTTGGGTTTTATTATATTGAGTTTTTATTTATTATTTCTACTCACCCATCCATCAGGATGGTAAAGTTCCTTTATAAAATTTCAAATTTAGTCATCCTTTCTAAAATTAGAGACTACCTTTTTCAAAAGTAATTTATTTTTTTAGATAAATAATATATTTTTATAGAGATATTTCATGTGAGGCACAATTTTAAAATCACTTCATTAATGGCATTATAATCCTTTATTTTTTAGATGAATTTTTACTTTTATGGATACATTGAATTGATTTATTAAGATTAAGACATGGAATACATATGAATAAATTTCATGTGGTCGTATTATATACATGTTTTACACATATTTATTATAAAAATCTAGTGTTTTATGTTTGAAATGTGTTTTTGATGTCAAATTATTGATTTTGTCCATTTTATACTAAAAATATTATTCTTTTCATATTTTTACATAAATGTGAATTTTTAGTGATAAAATATTAGTTGTCCTGTGAATTAATTTTTAAATTTTTTAAGAATATTTATTTTGAATTTTTTTGGTAAAATTTTAAATGAAATATTTTTAAAAAATATATTTTAATGTTTTCAGGATTCTGATTTAAGTTTTCCAAGTTTCCTTGGGTTTTTATCATTATTTTTTATATTTATTTTAGATTTTTTTAGATTTTTTTACTTGATAATAACTGTAAAGACTTGGTTTGGAATTTATTTCTTGATTTTAGAAGCCTTTCTGAGTTTTGAGTTAATCTTACATGGATTTTATTTTATTCTAACATGGGTAATATTAAATCATTCATGGAGTTTGAATTTTAAGTTATTTATTTTTAGTTGATACATGTTATTAATCTAGTTTTTAATTAGTTACATAGAATTAAATTTGGTGAATGAATCTTGTGTGATATTAACTTTGGCATTGAAGAAGCTATGGAAGGATAAGTTAGCCTCACATTAGATTAATTAAAGTATTGCATGTGATTAATCCATGTGTAATTAAATTTAAAATTCAAAACTCATGTCAGATTAACTAGACATGACTAAAGCTTATGTGAGAATTATTTTTTCACTACAGAAGGTAATTTCTCGATGATACGAAGGGTTAGGGTATGCTCGCATAAGATTGAAACAAAATTATCGGAAGCTTTGTATGGAGTGTTCGGCCAAAACAAATGCTATGTAAGAATTATTCAATAGAAATTGACAATATAATAATGGTACAGACATCAAATGAGATATTTCATATAGATTCAAGAGGATTAAAATATTTATTTAATACATAGTGAACCATATTCTCACAAATAAAAATCCTAGAAAATAGGGATCAAAACTTTAAAAATTTGATTACATGTGAAGCTATTAAAGATTGTTATAGAAGATAAAAAGATTTAATCAATCTAGGATCATGACCAGATACATCTAACATGGATCTGTAATGGAATCATTTGGAGGAGAATAATTTGTTAAATTAGTTAGATCAAGTAATAGTATAGAAGAAGATAAATAGTGACAATTTCTAAATGTTTAGTTTTTTAGAGAAGTTAAAAATTGATAATAGTGATTAAATGCACAAAGTTACTTTAAATTAGTTTGTAGTCATATTTAAAAGGATATTCCCTGACACACTTATTGATGAAATGATAGTATAAGGTCAAGAACAGTGGTTCTAGAGGGAGATAGGGCTATAGAGGGAGAATCTATCTCAATAGAGGATATTCCTTGACTTTTACTCATTCTTCCACTATTTTTTTATTTTTGATATGAAATTCATATTGTATTATACTAAATAGAATATGATTTTTAGCTGAAACCTTTTTATGGGAATGGTGTTGTTTTGATTTCTATTATTTTACTTTATTATTGAAATTTAATTATAGAATTGGATAGTCACTCTTTTTTATTTCTCTCTTTCATAAAAACTAATCTTAAACCTTAAATACTCTTTAAAATTGTTAAATAACCTTTTTTATTTGAAATATTTTGAAAAAAATTACTTTTGATCAATTAAGAGTATCATTTCAAGATCGATCGATAATTATATTTTAAAAACACACTATCACTTTCTTTTTATTTTGTTGGATTAACTCTAGAATTTACAAATACAGAATTAATTATATAAAAGGTTCACTTATTGATAGATAAAATTGAAATAATATTTGTGATATTTAATCCAATTCAACAATTTATTTTTAGTAATGTAGGAATATATTTTCATAACTCACAATAATCAAAATTTTCTAAGTTTATTTATTACTTGTCTACTATCATGGTGCTTTCTTAACTCTTTCTTTTTCACTTTTTCATATACTTACATCACTACTTACACATCATTTCACTTACACAATACTATTTAAAAAATTACTTGTTAGTATTTCTAAATATAATTTTTTTATTGGATATTTCTTTTTTATTTTGGTTCAAAGTATATTTCATTCCTCATAGATATGATCATTCCCCACTGTACTAGGTAGAGTAGAGTGTAGGTAAGATTCCATTTTTTATCATTGAAAGAACTAATTACCCATAATAGTTGGGCATTTTAGTGGATATCAGTTTGAATTTAATATCAAGAACATGCCTCACATCCTTCAATGATAGCATGCATCCAATATTTATTTCCAAAAAATATTACTAATGGAAATAATTTGTGATGAACCATAATTTCCCATATTCACATATCTTAAAATAATTAAAGTGTAATATTAGAAGAAATAACATTTGTATATGACATGGTAGGATACTCCTAAATAAATATGGAAGAAAATATGTACATAGAAGAAAAAGATTCTCATCCAAATAGGAAATAAATTTGGTTCTTCTTAAAAATGTTTTATCGGTTATTTTAATTATCAATGAGATAAAAATGATATTATTACTTGAAAATTATATAAATAAACATAGGATAAGTAAATATATAGGTTTTAAATAATAATAACCATATAATTTTCCACAATGGAAATTTAGTATAAATTATCCAGAAAAGAAATGAGCTTGTAATAAAAACTCTAACCACTTTGGAAACTTTTGAATCATAACCCCCATGAAAAAAATAAATTTAAATGAAACTTTAAATACCATTAATATAAGTTTATTCATGATATATCATATCAAAGGGTTAGTATATATACCACGTGAAAGAAATAAGTGGTTAATATAGAATATGTCTCATAGAAACAAAATTGAGATGAGAAACCCTTACCTCAAGTCTCATCTTACTTTGTACACATTAAAATATATTATATAATAAATATATATTTATTATAAATATATTATAGAGCCATATTAAGACATAAATTTCTATTTATAATTCCTTTATAAACTATAATTATCATTTTATTAATAATTTTTTCATTAAAATGCATATTCATGTGAAAAATGGTTTATTTCCCATGTATGTTTTGATTTGATGGTTCTGATACTTTCACCTTGTTGATGGTTTCATAATATATATAATATTAATCATGAAAATTTATCATATTTATTCATCATATACAATTTTATAATCATTCATATAAAACGGTTATGAAAAATTAATTAAATCACTTCATGGAGATGGTAGTCCATACGTACGCATAAGTGATGATTCCATTTTATGATGGATGAAATAAAATAAAAGTAAATAATAATTCACCTTTAAAAAAATATAATAATATCATATCATATATATTCATTAAATCCATCATTTTAACCATCAATATAAATAATTTCCTAAATGGATCGAAGGCCTTCATTTTTTATTCACTTTGATAATCCCCCTTTTAAGGGTTGAAGGGGGACCCATACATGGCCCATAGGCTTCATGACATTACAGGACCCAAAAGTCTTAAACGAATTCATCCCAAACAATGACTACTTGAAACCTCCCTTCCCCAATGTCTACATCGTGATTAGCACTCCACATTCACATGACTGATTGTCCAGCTATCTTGTGTAGGGATGCACAGGCCTAGTACCGAAGGAAAATTCATACCCTCTCATTCTTCCAAGTCTGATTAGCTCTGCATTGGTGAATTTTTCTACTCTGAATCCTTAGCTAGGGCCTTTTTCCTTTTTAAATTTTCCCGGTACATCTGTAATTCATGTGGACCGAAGGCCTTAAGGTGGATTAAAGGCATTGAGGTAGCCCAAAAACCTTATTTTCCTGAAGTCCTTGAGTGGCCTGAAGGCCGTGAAGGACCCCGACGTCCATACCTATAGCCCGAAGGCCCAAACAGGTGAATAGTTTGGGTAGCTACAATACTGAATAGTATCTTCTACAGTAATGATACAGTAACCCGGAAACATTTCCCCACCTTGATTTGACCTCAGGTCTCTTGGATGAAATTAAGGAGTCCTATCCAACAAGGTTGAGGCTCATGTTCCATCAATGTGAATCATTGATGAAAAAAGAAAAATGACACTTCGTGAAGGTGGTAGTATACATGTAAGCACGAGCGATACTTTAATTTCCAATTTGATTGAAAAATGAGATTAATAAGGTTATAAAATTAACAAAATAAAATATAAGTATATACTAGATACTGATGTTATTACATTGGAGTTTTTAGGATAGAATTGAAGGAGGTATAAGAAGAAGTAAAATAAAAATGCTCGGTTAAGATGGTTATCTTTGCTCTGAAGAACCTCCACTAGATATCTCTTTATAGACCCTAGGAATGGTATTTTAAGAATACTAAAACATATAGAATATATATATGGAAGTTAAAAAGATTTTTTTTAGTTTTTTTTAAGATAATTGGATAAAACGTTTTGAATAATGGAGGGGAGGAAATTCTCTTTTATAAGTGAGATGAGGGGAGCCTTTGAAAGTACATAAAGTATTCAATAAATAAAAATTAATTTTCATGTATAAGTGGAAAAAATGGATATATGTAAAATATAGTATGATGATGAGTCTAAATCACCTAATACAATAAAATTTATACAATTTTAGTTTATTTTTAACCTTTATCTCTTAGTTTTAACCCCACATTAACCCATTTGATGATTACTATGATATCAAAGTTTTTTATAATTTTGGGGTCAATAAAGTTAATATAAAAGAAAAAGTGATGAATAATTAGAAAATGGTTGATATTATAGACTAAATCCCATTCACTTGACCAAATATAATATTTTTATGAATTTAAAATCATTTAAAAAAATATTATTTAACATAAGATAGAATTAAAGTCGTTTTCAAGACCATTCACATAGTTTGACTTCAAATGTAATAAGATAGAAATATAATTAGAATATAAATTTTTTAAAATCATTAATATATTATATTTGTCTAAAAAATTATTATAACCTAATAATTCATTCAAATTATATAACTTTTTAATATGTTTAAAAAAATTATTTGATTTTTCTACTACTTGAACAAGCAGTGTGTCGGCATTGCATAGACATTTAAGGTAATTATTTCATCACAAAAAAAATAAAAAAAATACCTTAATAAAAAAATTAATTCATATTTAAAATATAAATTTATAACCAAATATAACCACATTTTATCCCTATGAAAAAATATTATAGATATTAAAATAAATAGAGTGACATTTTTTATTTATTCTTCACTTAAAATAATATTAAGTTTATTTTCAAAGAAAAATGAAACTAATTTGCCTTATCTTAGAATATTGGATTATTATGTTTGAATTAAAATCATAAAATATAAATAATTTAGGTGGTAGATATATTTTTAAATATCTATCACATTATTTTTAACATTAATTAAATGATTTACCCTTACCGATGTGATAAATATTTACCACAATTACTATTCATTATGACCAAAAATAAAGTTTGTATGTTTAAAAATTTTGGAATTATTGATTGAAAATATGAAATCTATTTTATCAAATTAAATATCTATAAGTGGCAGGAATTACTTTTAAAATAAACCCACAAAACATGATGAAAAATATTTTTAGGGTAAAAATGTGTTTTTAAGTATAAAAATATTTGTATACCAAAATTAAGCATAATTTAAATTAAATTTAAATTAATTGGATTATTTTTAATAAATATTGAATATTTTAAAATTGATTCAAAATAAATTGTTACTTTTAAAATACTTGAGAAGAAATGACAATTTTTCTAGAAAATCGGTATTTTTTATTATTTACTGAAAATCAATCTTTTCAAAAAATATCAACATTTTACCCTAAATAAATTTTTATATTATTATTGAAAAAAATATATAACTTTTTTAAAATATAATTTATAAAATTGGTAGAAATTAATTGTATTATCCATACATAAAATTCAATAAAACCATTTTTGAAGAAAATGTATTCTTGAAGCATAAAATGATTTTATTCTCATTTTTTTCCTAATAACCACAATAAAATTAATATTAATTCATTCAATTGAATATATATAATCTAATTATTTCATTATAATTTTTTATCAATAATGGTTAATTTAATTTATTAAGATAAAAATACATAGCATATAAAAAAATAATTTTATGAAAAAACATATTTTTACCTTCATAAGATCTTATATTAATTTAAAATCAATTAAATTTAAATATACCTAATATATGTATATATAATAGTTATGTTTCCAATTACCATATATATAATTTTTATATTATATTATTATATATAGACTTATGGGCTTCACTAAAATTTATTCATTTACTTCTCTCTGATCATGTCTATTGTATTCTTGATTATTTATCTTATTTCAATAGTTAAAGTTGGGGTCATGATCTTCATGGAGAACCATGAGGATAAAGATTTTATATTTGTGGTATTTTTATATATATTTTTATTTAATCTAATTTTACTTTTCTTTATTTTGTTTCATATTGCAACCTTATAATGTATTAGTGTTTATTTTAATATATTATTTAAATAAAATTATCACAGTTCATTTTTGTTCGATTTTGCGTGTATTATAGGCTATCAAACATAATATTCATTTAAAGGATAAATAAATATCAAAATATCAGGGTTTTGTATTCTTCCCCCTTAAATAAATTATTTCATCATAATTTTTATCTTGGTAATAAAGGGTTCTATATTTTAAAATACCTTTATTGAAAACCCACATTGGAAAAAAGAATAATAAAACTTCCTTTTAGAAGGGGAATTGGGAAGCATAAAGGTTACTCAAAATAACACATAATTAGGTTACCATATAAGGAGAACATTTGTGTGAAGTGAAAATATGTACATATAGGAGAAATATAATTTCCAAAGAATAATAAAGAGTGATAGTGAACATGGTCATGAGAAAGATAATGGACACAAAACCATAAATTAGTTAGGGATAAAGAAGACCACCAATTCGTTATAAATTAAGGTAAAGGATAACAATTTATTTCAAGATTCTTTTTTCTATAATTGATGGATTATTTTATTATTAATATGGATAACACAAAAAAAATATACTTACTTGATTTCTTTCTATTTCATAAGCTCAATTTCATCCTTTTGTTGTTCTTTAAGAATTTTCCACTTATATATATTATATTACTCTAAAAATGAGTTTTTAATATGAATTTTTCATGACTAAAATACTAAAATTAACTTTTAACAGATCACAATATCCAAAAAAATATAACAAGTTATTGATCCTATCTTTATACATTAACCAAAACTAAAATGGATAGTACAAGATAATATTAAAGATAAATAAACCCTCATTTATCGATCACCATAATCTCAATAATAATGCCCAAAGTTTAAATTAAGTCATTACATGAATATTTAGCCTTAAATATATTCAAAATATATCTAACCAAGATTTAAACTCAAATATTAGAATGATTTTATCTCATATTCTTCCATGTTCAACTTAACAATTATCTTAAAATAATATCGATTACTCATAAAGTATCATACCAAAATTGTACATTCCTTGATCATATATTCTCCAAAATATACTAATAATTTCTCAAAATAAATTCACAATAAAATCATTTGTTATTACAAAATATAATTTACCCTTAAATCCTTTAATAAACTCTCATATTAGCTAAAAATATTCTCATTGGAAGTTCGAGTTCATCCTTGCATGGATAGATGGTCATAGATTGATTCAAAAAGTCAAATGTAATTTCCTTATTCTAGAAATTTATATGGATTCTATGTAGAGATATCTAATCAATTCTCAAAACCAAATCTAATTCCGCTAAAGTATGAACAATAATATTTTCATAGGGCACATTCCTACAAAATTCAACATGACATACCAAAATCTAAAGTAGAGGATAATTATGCCTCCATTATCATGATTTACTTCAATGATAGACATATCATAGGCCCATGTTTAGTCTAGGTGTTATACTTTAGATTAGGGAATTGAATCATATAACACCTAAGTTCCCTGCATATATGACATTAAACTATAAAATGTACCTTATGATGAAATTAATTTTATTCCTTATAACTCTTCATTTTTTTCTCAGTAATTACTTTCTCCATTACCTTATTTTCCACACATAAAACATCTTATTTCTCCTTTGAGACATTTCTTTGGGTGTTTCTTCCCACATAATTGACATGTAGGAAGTTGAAATCCCTAACGCCCTGTAAAGAAATTACCATCCCCATCAGTAAAGGAAGGTAAAATCAACCTCATTATTGAACACAGACATTATAAAATATGAAATGTAGACACAAAAAATATATTAATTTCAATGAGGAATAAAATCCAAAAAAAATGGTTATTATATAATGAGATAGATAATTAGGTATAATAATATGGTTTTTTATTCCATATTATTCTTAATTTGGTTTCTCTTGAGGAAAATCATTACATTGTCTATTACATTCAGTGTTGACATGATTCCTCTAGGTTCCATACATTGAAAAAATCTAAAAATCATAGTGTGAGATAAAATAATCATAGTGATTATTCATATTCATGAAAATACTTTTTTAGATTCTCTATATTATGACACTTTTTTATCAACCTATGACACTTTTGGTTTAACCTAGGTCATCCATGGTCATCATCAATTTAAATCCCTCTTAACGGTTCATAAGAGAATGTGAATTAACCAAAGAATATCCCTTGGGGAGTGTCTAACCAGGTGTGTAGTCTTAGGCCCACTCATCGTGCATTAGTGAAAATCTATTTAATACCCAACTTGTCCCTTTTATAGTTTTTACCCATAGGTTAATCTTTGTGATAACCATATCCAATTTCTAGTATACATAATTTGATTTATTTACTAGTAAAACACATAAACTCTACTTTAACAAAACGTTCAGATGTTATCCTATGCTTAGACTTACCCCTATGGTTTTCACCAAATTTTTATAATCCTAATCTCTAAGAAAACTAAACCCTACTCTGATACCAACTATAATGAACCAAGAATTTTATATATAAATATTACATCTTATTAGATAAATATTCATTACATGTCATTATAATCTATACCGGAACTATAAAGGTTTAGTGTATTTGGAAACTTTGATATATAAACAACTGGTATATAAAATATTTAAAACATCTCCCACTAAGTTCCTCACACTTAGAACCCTTATTAGTAATAACATAATTAAAACATTTCTTCATATCCTCAGGGAAATTAAACATAAGAAAGGGTGATCACAGATGCTCGATAAGGGTAAACATGGGAGATATCAATCAATGATCATATGTAATCATATAATGATTATAAGGGTATAAGGACATGTAATTGTAAATATAAAATCATATTATATCAATTAAATATCTTTAATCATGATTCATGTAAGGATTTTTTTTCATAAAAAAAAGAAAAAATCCATAAAAATGTGGAATAATGAATAATTAATCATGATTCATGAGAGCATATCATAAACATAGGAATGTGTCACAAGCATAATATTATAATATTATGAACATGTATAAATAGTAAAAAGTTCACTAATTAAGTTAAAGACATGAAATCAGGTCCTCGCCTAATGTTATAGACATGAAACCAGATCCACAGATAAACTGGTGGACATGAAACCAGGTCTATGCATAAACTTATAGACATGAAATCAGATCCATGCATAATGTTATGAAGATTAAATCAAGTTCACACATAACATAGTTATATCATGAGTTATCCATATTTACCCAATGTATAAGAGAGATTTAATGGAATCACACATCACATAAATTTAAATAATAAATGTTCCACAATACCATAAAAACATTCATCTTTTTATTAGCATATAACCAATGTAAAAGAAACTGGTTTTATAAAGATTTCATCTTAACTTCGTTAACCCATAAATAATTAATGGGTTTCATATAATCATCCATAAAACTTATTTATCATAAATCATCCTATAAAAATAAGTATATGGTATCATTGGATCATATCCCTAGTGAAGCATATGTAACATCGAATGATGTTATTATAGATCAAAAATACCTTTAAAATATCCCTATAATATTTCTCGAGGAAAATACCCTTTCATTTTGAAATTGCTTATTTAAAATCCAAAATTTTCCAAAATATTAAGTAAAATATTTTCTTTGAAAAGAACCATGTAATATTTTAAAGTAAGATTCAAAGAAAAAAAATTATTCACAATAGAAATAAATTTTATTTATGTGGGTTATATTAAAGAAAATATTTTGTTCACGCCTTCGATAAAAAATACCTCATTCAAAAAAACAAAAATAATATTTTTTAAAAACTTTTTATAAAAAATAAAATATGGGTAAAAATGAATTTAATAATTTATTTCATAATATTAAAAACATTCTTGAAAACATTTTAAATAAAATATATACATAGAAGAAAAATATTATCGACCAAAGAGGAAATAAAATCAGTTTTTCTTAAAAAAAAATCTCATTTATTTTAATTATCAAAGAGATAAAAATGTTACCATTACTTGAAAATTACATGAAAACCAAGATGAGAATAAAATAGATATTTTTTAAAGGATAATAACCATATAATTCCCCTCAATGAAAATTTATCATAGATAATACCAAAAAAATGAGATTATAACATAAACTCTTACCATTTTGGTAACTTTTGAATCATAAAACTCATGAAATAAAGAAGTTCCAATGAAAATTTAAATACCATTAATATAAATGAATTCATTATATATCATATAAAATGGAAAATATATACACCGCATGAAGGAAACAAGTGGTGAATATGGCATATGTCTAATGGAAATAAAAGTGAGATGAGAAACCCTTACCACAAGTCCAGTTCAATTTTATACGCATTCAGTATCTTGTATAATTAATATATATTTATTATAAATATATTTTAGAACAATTTTATACATAAATTTATATTTTTTATTCCTTAATAAATTTCAATAATCCTTTTATTAAAAATTTATTCATTAAAATGATCATTTTGGTGAAAATTGTTCTATTTCCCATGTATGTTTCGGTTCGATGGTTCTGATACTTGCACATCAGTCATGGTTTCATCATATTCAGAATCTTAAACATAACATAATTATCATATTTATTCATAATATACACATTTATAATCATTCAAATAAATCGGTGATGAAAAATAAATTACATCACTCTATGGAGATGATGGTTTGTACGTACGCACAAATGATGTTTCCATTTTTAGATGGAAGAAAAGAAAGAAAATTAAATAATAATTTAACTTTAAAAAAATATAATAATATAAAAATTTTAATATATATTCATTAAATCTATCATTATAACCATCAATGAGAAGCAGTTATGAAAAATTAAATGCATCGCTTTACGGAGGTGTTAATCCACATGTATGCATGAACGATACTTTTATTTCTCATTTAATATAAAAAAGAGATGAATAAGGTTATGAAATCAAAATAATAACATATAACTATATGTACCAAATATCTCCCTAATGATTTCAAGTAAATTTTAAGGGGTGATGCCTTGGGCCTCCATCACTTTCTTCCCCCCATGATTTGTGCCTTGTAAGTGCTCCACCCTATCCTTGTTATTCCAATAAAAATTCAATTTTCAGTCATACATATATTTATATGTGATATACTAATTTTATTATATTGTAATCTTTCATATATAATTTATGGAGGTATAAGAAGAAGTAAAATTAAAATGATTGATTGAGACAATTGTCTCCTCTTTGAAGAACCTCCTTTGGATCTCTCATTAATGACCCTAGGGATGGTATTTTTAGAAGACCGAAACCTATAGAATGTATTTTATTGAATTTTAGAATAGTTTTTTACAGGGTTTTCTCAAGTTATGTGGCCTAAAATTTGTGAATAATGTAGGAGCTGAGGTTCCCTTTTATAAGTGAGGGGACGGGCACCCATGGAATTACATAAAGTACTAAATTAATAAAAATTAATTTTAATGTTAGAGTAAAAAATAATAATATATTTATAATATAGGATTGGTCTGAGAATAAATAATATCACCCAATAAAATTTGGACTATTTTAGGTGATTTTTTTACCTTTATCTCTTAGTTTTAACCCTTATTAACCCTTTTCACAATTACCTCTATATTAATGTTTTTTATTATTTATGGGTCAAGAAATTCACAATAAAATTAAAAGTGAGACATAAGTGGATAATGGTTAATATTATAGACCATATCCCATTAAATTTTACAATTATAAGTTTTTATTAATTCTAAATCATTTAATAAAATATTATTTAACAAAAGATACTATTAAAGTCATTTTTGGGACTATTCACATAGTTTGACATTAAAGACAACAACATAGAAATATAATTGGAATATAAAATTTTGACACATCACTAATAAGTTATATTATTCTTAAAAATCATGTAACCCAATAATTAAACCAATTTTTTTTACTGTTAATATTTTTAAAATTATTTATATGATTTTTCTACTACTTAAACAAGCATTGTGTCGGCATTGTATAAGCATTTAAGATAATTATTCCTTCACTAAAAAATAAAAATAATGATAATGATAAAATAAATTCATTAATATTTAAAATAAACATGTATAAATGAACATAAAAACTTTTTATCCCTGTGTAAAAATATTAGAGATATTAAAATAAAGAGAGTGGCATTTTTTATTTATTCTTTACTTAAAATAATATTAAGGAAATTATCAAAGAAAAATGGAACAAAGTTACCTTATCTTAAAATAATTGATGATTGTGGTTAAACTAAACTAATAAAAGAGATATAATTTATGTGTTAGACATATTTCTAAAACCGTATCACATTATTTTTAACCTTAATTACCTAATTTAACCTTACTGAGGTGAAAACTATTTACCATGGTTACTATTCATTATGACCAAAAATAAATTTGAACTATATAAAAAAAATTATTTGAAGATTAAAAGTATTTAATAAATTTTATCAAATTTAATCCCTATAATTGGAAGAAATTGCTTTTAAAATATACCTATAAAATTCGATGAAAATGGTTTTCAAGAAAAATGCATTTTTAAGAATAAAAATGTTTTCATAGTAAAATTAAGAATAATGTATATTAAAATGAAATTAATTGGATTATTTTTAATCAAAATAAAATATTTTAAAACTAGTTAAAAAATTATTTTGTAAATACTTGAAAAGAAATGATAGTATTCTATAAAATTGGTATTTTTTACTATTCACTGAAAAATCAATCTTTTTAGAAAAATCCCAAAATATTTCCCTAAGATAATTTTGATACTATGATTTAAAAAATTATATCCATTTTTTAAAATAAAATTTATAAAAATTGGTAGAAATTAATTATATTATCCACACACAAAATGAAATAAAAACTATTTTTGAAGAAAATGTATTCTTGAAGCATAAAATGCATTTATTCTCATTATTTTTCTAATAAACATGATTAAATTGATATTAATTCCTTAAATAGAATATATAATATATTTATTTTAATATAATAATTTATAAATAGTGATAAATTTAATCTATTAAGATAAAAATACGTAGAACACATAAAAATAGTTTTATGAAAAATATCTCTTTTACCTTCAAAACATTTTTTATTCATTTAAAACCAATAGAATTTAAATATGACTAAAGGATATATATATATATATATAATGAATATGTATATATATAACATATATTTATCCAAAAACTATATATATAATGGTCATATTACATTCCGATATATAGTCATATATTCTTCACTAAAATTTGTTCATTTACTTATCTCCCATCATTTTTATTGTATTCTTAATTATTTTACTTATTTAAATAGTTTTATATGGGGTCATGATATTTATGGAGAACCATGAGTATAAATATTTTATGTTTGTGTTATTTTTATATATTATTTATTTACTTCACTTATACTTTTCTTCATATTGTTTCATATTTCAACCTCATAATGTATTAGTGTTTATTGTAATTTTTATTTCAATAAAATTATCATGGTTAATTTTAGTTTTATGTTGTATGTATCATAGGATATAAATAATAATATTAATTTATAGTATAAATACATATTCAAATATCAGGGTGTTTCATTTTATCTCATGAGATTACTAAGGGATGTTGGTAATAATTCATGATCCAATTTACTAAGTTATACTAGTAGTAATGTCTGATCTGATATGTAACATCCCAAGTAAGTAATGAATAATAGATATTTTTATCTATGTCTATTAATGATTAAGATAGTGTTATAGAGGCTTAAAATGAAAATAAATACAATGTTATGCATGGAATACACTAATATTCTTAAAAGATTGTTTTAGTGCCTTTTGATGGCAAACCATTTTTGAATCTATATTTTGACAATTTTATAAACTATGTTTGTCAAAATAAACTTATCCTTTATGATTGGGATATCAAAATTTACCTTGTGTGAATTTTTGGTATTTTTCTGACAATGTTCATTTTTTATTGAATAGTGAAAAATACTGTATTTTACATCAAAACTGATTTTTAATCTAATTTATTTATATGATTAGATTATGTTTTGAATTGGTTTTGAAGTGAAATTAGAATATATTTTTACCATTTTATCCAATGGTGGTCATTGGAATCAATTTCACTTTGAAATTAGACTTAAACTGGTGTCAATCTTTTGATACTTATTGTTTTGTAAAAACACGCTATTTGCTCTGGCAGCGGGAATTAATTATTAAATTAATTAATGTGACTTATATGATTTTAATTTTGTAAAATAGACTTCATTTTTGAATTCGGAATATCAAATATAGCTTAGGGTGATTTTTTGGTAATTTTCTGAAAAACTTCAATTTTTGATGAATAGTGAAACCACTAAGTGGTAATCAAGCAAACTGATTTTTCAGTTAAATGAAAGTTTACCACTAATGTGTACTGAATTTTGAAAATCCGACATACATGGTTGTCATTAAGAAGTAAAATGTGGTTCAATGAGATTATAATAATTTTTTGGTGAATAGTAACTTATTAAGTTCTTAATCACGATTAGTGGTAATTAGGGTAGTTTAAGGTATAAACAATACTTTAATAAAATGAAATGACCTAGACACATGTCCCAACCTCATTGGTTGTGTCATGGACGACCATGACATGCCATGGGTCAACTTGGGGACCCCATGGATCCACTTTTGTTGGGAAATGACATAAATTACTTTTTACTTAATGTTAAAGTGAAAATGACACAAACATAATATGTTTTATGAAAACAATTTTTAAGTGGGGTTATACAAGTCCAAATTTTAATTATAAATAGTCATTGGAAAGCTAAAAGGATTTCCTATATCATAGTATTTTTTTTATAATTTTTATACATTAAATAAATTTAATTATTTATGACATAATAATGATGCAGCGATGACATCATTATTTGACGATTTAAATAAAATAGAAAGATAATGTAAAATCTATGAACTACACATGTCCAAAACCAATTGGATGAGTGGATTTCGAACCCTTATCACCTTATCCACGAATTATATCAATTTTGGACCTTTTAAAACCGAAAAACATTTTCAAATAAAGTAATGTTTCTTTACTTTCCAAAAGTTCCCCTCCTCTCCTCTTATAAAAGGCCCCCACCTCTACCTCATTTCACACACTACTCAAGCCTTTGGCTCGGCCAACCCCTGCCCATTTACTCTCTCCACATCCCTCTCCTCATCCTATAGGATTCGCTTTGGGCATAATCCTTTCAAAGGAAGCCTTTAGGCTCAAATCAAAAGGAGTTACACTTTTTAAGGTAATTCATTCTCTCATGTTCATTTATTTTATTTTGCTTCTCCAACCCCCTAAACTCTTTTTATTTAATTCTTTTGTAAAAACACCAGTATATTAAATATACTAGTATGTTTTTATAAGATTTATTTGAGCTACACTCTCACACAACTACATCAAATGGTTAAAGAACATACGGTTTCCGTGGATGGAGAAATTCTGCCTCCCGAAACGATGATTGTCCAATACTCATTTAACACCTTCAAAGGTGGCCATTATGATGTAACTATTTTTATATATGATATATAATATGTTTATGTTTTCCTTAAGCTTCTGTTTTTTTCATTTTGGGCATACCTTTATGGTTTCCATTATGGGTAAACACGATATCTTCATTTTAGGAAGTGCGGACTACCGCCCCCTGAAAGTGATTTGATTCGTTAATACCATATGTGGGATGTGTAAAGGATAAAGTTAATGATATTATATATGTTATTATACTGGAATTATAATATAATCTTATATCATTATGATTCCATTCCAGAAAATACGAAATAGAAATGGAAGTAGCGTTCATGCGTACGTACGGCTTACCGTCTCCATGAACGGTGCATTTCATTTCTTACCTCTAAATGTGATGTAATATTATAAATACATGTATATGCTGAATATATATGATATATATGTTATCCAAATCATGAATACCATTCTGGATATAATGAACCTTTGACCAAATTAACAACATGTAAGTGTAAGAAGTCTATTTTTGACTTAAGAACCAAATACCGACAAAATGAACATTATTAACTTAACTGATTACATGATGTTCATAACATGGTATAAAAGGAATAATGAACTTGAAAAAGATTCATAAGCAAGTAGAGATTAACTGAAGTTTATTATTCAGGAGATTAAAGAACGGTCGGGTCAAGTCGGATACGAGGTATGGGACTTCGTCTCAATCTCCTTTCATTGAGGCATATTTTATTTTATACACAACTTTCTTTTATACGGTGTATAAACCCCTTTGACTTTTACGTTTATTCAAAAGGAATTTTTTTTATACGAATCGTTTACTAAACGACAAAAGGGAATTTTTTTGTCGTACGTATGCGGCGACAACGACTTCTCCGCCGTCATGACCGTTATTTGAGTTTCGGCTTCCTCTACAAGCCATACCTTTTTTTTAAACGAAAAATAAATACCATGTTTTACTTTGGTATTGAAAATGGTTTTCATAATGTTTTTATTATATAAATGTGTTGTATTGATATCTCGTGATTGAAATGTGGAAATGTTATGTTTCCTTTATGCATGTTTTATGTGATATGATTATGTTATGGTTCTTGGGCATTATTATGAAGACGGGTGGTTCCGTGATAAACTAAGGGTGGGTGAGCCCGTTATAGCTCTCCAATGCATTGGGTAACATGAAGGAGTGAAACGTTAAGGTTTCTCCGAAGAGATTTTAGGGAATATACTGTGATGGGTATTCCAAACGTAACCAAGAGGGTTACTCCCTACGTAAGAATGTTATAAATGCCTCAAGTTACCTTTACGTATTATGATTTCTATGATTTATTCATGATTTTATGAGGTATGTTAAAGTGCCTATGTTTTTTGGGTAAAGTATGATTTCATTCTTATGTATATATGAACTCATGTTTCCTTTCCATGTTTTTTTTTATATAACCCATACTGAGTTTTTATGCTCATCCCAAGTTTTTGAAATGTTTTTCACAGGTCAAGGGAAAGGTACATGATAAGATGATAGAGTCAAGGATGTGTCAAGAAATAATCCATGTTTTATTTTAAATGTGTTTCCATTGATGGGAATGAAGAATACTATCTTTATGTAACCACTTTGTTTATATGTGGAATGTAATGCAAGTTTTATGATCTAATTCTCTAAAACTCTAAACCTGAAAAGATCCTCAACGTGTAATCTTGTAATAACTCAAGATTAAGTATGGTTTAAGGCTGGGGCCTTATAGTTGGTATCAGAGGTCGGTTTAGATAACTTTAGGAGTTAGAATTATATTAAATGATTATCCAAAAATGTTTTTTTTGAAATGATATAGCATTTAAAGATTACCATGTTGCTTCATCTAAGACATGTTTGTTCAGAATGGTTTTCCGCAGAGGAAACAGGGAAGCAGTGCTAGGAAGGCATACAGAAGGAAATAACCTCCCGAATCAGCATCCTGAAATGGTCGGAATTGGAACTGAACAGTTTGTTGCAGTAATGGCGCAGTTGACTCAAGCGATAAATGGTGGTGGTATCCATGCACGAGATCATCCAGAACAACCGCAGAGGAACATATCAGTGGTGTAACATTTCATGAGGCAACATCCACCATCATTCAGAGGATCATCTGACCCTGTGCTAGCTGAAGGGTGGATTAAAGCACTGGAGAAGATTTTTGATGTCATGGGGTGTTCAGACAATCAAAAGGTTAGTCTTGCTATTTACCGTTTGGAGGGTGAAGCAGATCAGTGGTGGTCTATGGTTAAAAATATCTGGGATGCCGATGAGATTGATGCTCTTGACTGGGATGAATTCAAAGGTATGTTTCTTGAGAAGTATTTTCCTAAGGCTGTTCGACTTAGGATGGAAAATCAATTCTTGGAATTGAGGCAAGAGGAAGACTCAGTGGCTGCCTATGAAGAAAGGTTCACTCGATTGGCAAGGTATGCTCCAAATTTTATCCGAGACCTTGATAGTAAAATCAATCATTTTTACTCAGGATTAAAGCCAAAATATCGAAGGGCATTAGCTTCTCGTGAGTTTAAAATTTATGAAAAGCTTGTTCGATGTGCTGAGAAGGTAGAAATGGAGTTTTTCGATGACCAATTGTTCTATAACAACCAGCATAAGAAGAGACCGAGGTGGCAGGAGAAAGGTAAGAATTCTTCCAAAAAGTCTGATGGTAAGAAAACTAAGTTTCCAGTTTGTGATAAATGTGGAAAAAGGCATGCTGGGGAATGTCTTCTGAATTCTGGAAAGTGCTACCGATGTGGTAAGATGGGACATAAGGCTCGTGATTGCACTGAAAAGGATCAAGGTGAAGGTAAGAACAAATTTGATTTACAGTTAGTGAAATTTTATAAGTGCAATGAGATGGGTCACTATGCAAACGAGTGTCCGACAAGGAGCTTGAGTGATGGGAAGCAGTTAGACTACAAGAAGAAAGGGGTGGTGAAATCCTTTGCAACTACTTCAGCAGATGTCGGGCCATCAAATGAAGTTGTATCAGGTACTTTGTTTGTTTTTTCAGATTATGCCAGTGTGTTGTTTGATTCGGGGTCTACACATTCTTTCATCTCTAAAACCTTTTCTAGTAAAATGGGAATACCATCTCAAGAAATGACTCCTGAACTTTTGGTAAAAACACCTGGGGGAAGTTTCGAGGCCAAAAGAATTTATAAGAATCTTCCTATCCTTATCTGTGGAAAGAACCTACTTGCAAACCTTATTGTTCTACCTCTAGTAGAGTTTGATGTTATCCTGGGTATGGATTGGCTCTCTATTTACCATGCTAAGATTGACTGTAGAGCTAAAGAAGTTTCTTTTCAGAAAGACTTTCAGTTTGTTTACAAGAATGAACCCTTACTTTTGATAACATATCAAGAGGCCGAGAAACTTGTAAAAGATGGAAATGAATGTTACCTTGCACACGTCGTTGAAAATAAAGGAACTGTTCAGATTAATGATGTGCCAATGGTAAATGAGTATCCTGATGTTTTTCCTGATGAGTTGCCTGGAATAATACCAGATTGGGAAGTTGAGTTTACTGTTGACTTAGTTCCTGATGCTAAGCCAATTTCAAAACCCCCTTATCGAATGGCACAAATTTAACTTTTAGAGTTGAAGGAGCAATTACAAGATTTATTAGAGAAAGTTTTCATTAGACCTAGCACATCACCATGGGGTGCTACTGTTTTATTTGTTAAAAAGAAAGATGGTTCTATGAGACTTTTCATTGATTATAGAGCCTTGAATAATATCACTGTTAAGAACAAATATCCTTTTCCTCATATCGATGATTTGTTTGATCAACTCCAGGGAGCTCAGTTTTTTCAAAGATTGACTTGAGATCGGGGTACCATCAGCTGAAGGTAAAGGAGGCAGATATTCCGAAGACCGCGTTCCGTACGAGATATGGCCATTATGAATTTCTAGTAATGCCTTTTGGGCTAACCAATGCACCTTCTGTATTCATGGACTTAATGAATAGAATTTTCCATGAGTTCTTGGATAAGTTTGTGGTGGTTTTCATTGATGATATTTTGGTGTTTTCTAAAAGTAAAGAGGAGCACGAAAAACATTTAAGGGTTATCTTGCAAACCTTAAAAGAAAAGAAACTGTATGGGAAATTCAGCAAGTGTGAGTTTTGGTTGCAACAAATTTCTTTCCTTGGACACATTGTTTCTAAAGATGGAATAACTGTTGATCCTGCAAAAACAAAAGTTGTGGAAGAATGGCCAAGACCCACAAATGTAACCGAGATTTGTAGCTTCCTTGGTTTGGCGGGCTATTACCGAAGGTTTGTTAGAAATTTTTCACGGTTATCTAGTCCAATGACTAAGCTAACTCGGAAGGGTGTTAAGTTTATCTGGACAAAAGAATGTGATGATTGTTTTCAGGAATTGAAAAGAAGATTGGTGAATGCTCCAGTTTTGGCACTACCTTCCAGGAATGGTGAGTTTTTTATATACAGTGATGCTTCATTGAAAGGACTTGGTTGTGTCCTAATGCAGAATGATCAGTTAATTGCTTATGCTTCACGACAGTTGAAAACTCATGAGGTAAATTACACTACACATGATTTGGAATTAGCTGCTGTTGTTTTTGCTTTAAAAATTTGGAGGCATCATTTGTATGGAGTAAAGTGTGAAATATATACCGATCACAAAAGTTTAAAGTATATATTCACTCAGAAAGAGTTAAACATGAGACAAAGGAGATGGCTGGAATTAATCAAGGATTATGATTTTACAATTCATTACCATCCGGGAAAAGCAAATAAAGTGGCTGATGCTTTGAGTCGAAAAAGTAATGCTTCATTAACAATGTTGCGTTTGGAACATGATCCTTTGGTTAAGGATTTGATGAACTTTGGCATAGAAGTTGCTGGTGCAGGAAGTCCTTCTGTTTTGTTTCAGGTATCATTGAGATCTTCTCTATCAGATAGAATCAAGCAAGCACAGAAGCAAGATAGTGAGTTGCAGAAAAAGGTAGAGCTGGTTCAGAAAGGTAAGTTGCCTGAATTCAACATTGATAATGATTGCGTTTTGAGATTTGGGAAGAGATTGTGTGTGCCTTGTGATTCACAGTTGAAGAGAGAGTTGTTATGTGAAGCTCATAGTTCTCCGTTTTCAGTTCATCCGGGCAGTACTAATATGTATAGAGATCTGCGGGAGTATTACTGGTGGGATGGAATGAAAAGAGATATTGCTGATTTTACTGTGAAGTGTTTGACATGTCAGCAGGTTAAAGCAGAGCGGCAGTTACTGAAAGGGATGCTTCAGCCTTTACCAGTGCCAGAGTGGAAATGGGAGAATATATCCATAGACTTTGTTGTTGGATTACCGAAGACATCTCGAGGTAATAATGCAATCTGGGTTATTGTTGATCGCTTGACCAAGTCTGCTCATTTCCTTGCTATACGAGATACTTTCTCTCTTGATCAACTTTCCTGTTTGTATCTTAAAGAGATAGTCAGGTTACATGGAGTTCCTCTCTCCATTGTATCGGATCGTGATCCCAGGTTTACTTCTAACTTTTGGAAAGGCCTTCAGAAGTCGTTGGGTACTGAATTAAATTTTAGTACAGCTTTTCATCCTCAATCAGATGGTCAGTCAGAACGAACAATTCAGACATTGGAGGATATGCTATGAGCTTGTTCTATGGATTATCAGGGAAGTTGGGACCAACATCTTTCTTTGGTTGAATTTTCATATAATAACAGTTTTCATTCCAGTATACAGATGGCACCATTTCAGGAATTATATGGGAAGCGGTGTCGAACTCCAGCTTTCTGGGATGAAGTGGGTGAAAGGAAGTTGATGGGACCAGAATTGGTAGAAGAGATGGCAGAAAAAGTTTAGCTGATTCAGAAACACATGAGAGCAGCTCAGAGCAGGCAGAAGAGTTATGCGGATAACCGGAGGAAGGATCTATCTTTCGAGGTAGGTGATCATGTTTTTCTCAAGGTTTCTCCTTGGAAAAGCGTGATGAGATTTGGTAAGAAAGGAAAGTTGAGTCCAAGGTTTGTTGGACCATACGAAATTCTGGAGAGAGTTGGATCAGTTGCATACCGAGTGGCTTTACCTCCGAGTTTATCTCAGGTACACAATGTTTTTCACATTTCGATGTTGAGAAAGTATATGCCAGATCCATCTCATGTTTTGAGTCCAGAGGTAGTTCAGCTGGAAGAGAACCTATCTTATGAGGAACAACCGGTCCATATTCTTGACCACAGGGAGCAAGTGTTACGGAATAAGGTGATTCATCAGGTAAAGGTTTTGTGGAAAAACCACATGATTGAAGAGGCAACATGGGAATCTGAAAATGCAATGAGGGATAAGTACACCCATTTGTTCGATAAGTAAATAAATTGCGGGGATGCAATTTTCTAAAGGGGGAAGGATGTAACATCCCAAGTAAGTAATGAATAATAGATATTTTTATCTATGTCTATTAATGATTAAGATAGTGTTATAGAGGCTTAAAATGAAAATAAATACAATCTTATGCATGGAATACACTAATATTCTTAAAAGATTGTTTTAGTGCCTTTTGATGGCAAACCATTTTTGAATCTATATTTTGACAATTTTATAAACTATGTTTGTCAAAATAAACTTATCCTTTATGATTGGGATATCAAAATTTACCTTGTGTGAATTTTTGGTATTTTTCTGACAATGTTCATTTCTTAATGAATAGTGAAAAATACTGCATTTTACATCAAAACTACTTTTTAATATAATTTATTTATATGATTAGATTATGTTTTGAATTGGTTTTGAAGTGAAATTAGAATATATTTTTACCATTTTATCCAATGGTGGTCATTGGAATCAATTTCACTTTGAAATTAGACTTAAACTGGTGTCAATCTTTTGATACTTATTGTTTTGTAAAAACACGCTATTTGCTCTGGCAGCGGGAATTAATTATTAAATTAATTAATGTGACTTATATGATTTGAATTTTGTAAAATAGACTTCATTTTTTAATTCGGAATATCAAATATAGCTTAGGGTGAATTTTTGATAATTTTCTGAAAAACTTCAATTTTTGATGAATAGTGAAACCACTAAGTTGTAATCAAGCAAACTGATTTTTCAGTTAAATGAAAGTTTACCACTAATGTGTACTGAATTTTGAAAATCCGACATACATGGTTGTCATTAATAAGTAAAATGTGGTTCAATGAGATTATAATAATTTTTTGGTGAATAGTAACTTATTAAGTTCTTAATCACGATTAGTGGTAATTAGGGTAGTTTAAGGTATAAACAATACTTTAATAAAATGAAATGACCTAGACACATGTCCCAAACTCATCGGTTGTGTCATGGCAGACCATGACATGCCATGGGTCAACTTGGGGACCCCATGGATCCACTTTTGTTGGGAAATGACATAAATTACTTTTTACTTAATGTTAAAGTGAAAATGACACAAACATAATATGTTTTATGAAAACAATTTGTAAGTGGGGTTATACAAGTACAAATTTTGATTATAAATAGTCATTGGAAAGCTAAAAAGATTTCCTATATCATAGTATTTTTTTTATAATTTTTAGACATTAAATAAATTTAATTATTTATGACATAATAATGATGCAGCGATGACATCATTATTTGACGATTTAAATAAAATAGAAAGATAATGTAAATTATATGAACTACACATGTCCAAAACCAATTGGATGAGTGGATTTCGAACCCTTATCACCTTATACACGAATTATATCAATGTGGGACCTTTTAAAACCGAAACACATTTTCAAATAAAGTAATGTTTCTTTACTTTCCAAAAGTGCCCCTCCTCTCCTCTTATAAAAGGCCCCCACCTCTACCTCATTTCACACACTACTCAAGCCTTTGGCTCGGCCAACCCCTGCCCATTTACTCTCTCCACATCCCTCTCCTCATCCTATAGGATTCCCTTTGGTCAGAATCCTTTCAAAGGAAGCCTTTAGGCTCAAATCAAAAGGAGTTACACTTTTTAAGGTAATTCATTCTCTCATGTTCATTTGTTTTATTTTGATTCTCCAACCCCCTAAACTCTTTTTATTTAATTCTTTTGTAAAAACACCAGTATCTTCAATATACTAGGATGTTGTTATAAGATTTATTTGAGCTAAACTCTCACACAACTACATCAAGTGGTTAAAGAACATACGGTTTCCGTGGATGGCGAAATTCTGCCTCCCGAAACGATGATTGTTCAATACTCATTTAACACCTTCAAAGGTGGCCATTATGATGTAAATATTTTTATATATGATATATAATATGTTTATGTTTTCCTTAAGCTTATGTTTTTTTCATTTTGGGCATACCTTTATGGTTTCCATTATGGGTAAACACGATATCTTCATTTTAGGAAGTGCGGACTACCGCCCCCTGAAAGTGATTTGATTCGTTAATACCATATGTGGGATGTGTAAAGGATAAAGTTAATGATATTATATATGTTATTATACTGGAATTATAATATACTCTTATATAATTATGATTCCATTCCAGAAAATACGAAATAGAAATGGAAGTAGCGTTCATGCGTACGTACAGCTTACCGTCTCCATGAACGGTGCATTTCATTTCTTACCTCTAAATGTGATGTAATATTATAAATACATGTATATGATGAATATATATGATATATATGTTATCCAAATCATGAATACCATTCTGGATATAATGAAACTTTGACCAAATTAAAAACATGTAAGTGTAAGAAGTCTATTTTTGACTTAAGAACCAAATACCGACAAAATGAACATTATTAACTTAACTGATTACATGATGTTCATAACATGGTATAAAAGGAATAATGAACTTGAAAAAGATTCATAAGCAAGTAGAGATTAACTCAAGTTTATTATTCAGGAGATTAAATAACGGTCGGGTCAAGTCGGATACGAGGTATGGGACTTCGTCTCAATCTCCTTTCATTGAGGCATATTTTATTTTATACACAACTTTCTTTTATACGGTGTATAAACCCCTTTGACTTTTACGTTTATTCAAAAGGAATTTTTTTTATACGAATCGTTTACTAAACGAAAAAAGGTAATGTTTTTGTCGTACGTATGCGGCGACAACGACTTCTCTGCCGTCATGACCGTTATTTGAGTTTCGGCTTCCTCTACAAGCCATACCTTTTTTTTAAAACGAAAAATAAATACCATGTTTTACTTTGGTATTGAAAATGGTTTTCATAATGTTTTTATTATATCAATGTGTTGTATTGATATCTCGTGATTGAAATGTGGAAATGTTATGTTTCCTTTATGCATGTTTTATGTGATATGATTATGTTATGGTTCTTGGGCATTATTATGAAGACGGGTGGTTCCGTGATAAACTAAGGGTGGGTGAGCCCGTTATAGCTCTCCAATGCATTGGGTAACGCGAAGGAGTGAAACGTTAAGGTTTCTCCGAAGAGATTTTAGGGAATATACTGTGATGGGTATTCCAAACGTAACCAAGAGGGTTAATCCCTACGTAAGAATGTTATGAATGCCTCAAGTTACCTTTACGTATTATGATTTCTATGATTTATTCATGATTTTATGAGGTATGTTAAATTGCCTATGTTTTATGGGTAAAGTATGATTTCATTCTTATGTATATATGAACTCATGTTTCCTTTCCATGTTTTTTTTTATATAACCCATACTGAGTTTTTATGCTCATCCCAAGTTTTTGAAATGTTTTTCACAGGTCAAGGGAAAGGTACATGATAAGATGATAGAGTCAAGGATGTGTCAAGAAATAATCCATGTTTTATTTTAAATGTGTTTCCATTGATGGGAATGAAGAATACTATCTTTATGTAACCACTTTGTTTATATGTGGAATGTAATGCAAGTTTTATGATCTAATTCTCTAAAACTCTAAACCTGAAAAGATCCTCAACGTGTAATCTTGTAATAACTCAAGATTAAGTATGGTTTAAGGCTGGGGCCTTATATGATATACTAAGGGATGATGGTAATGATGCATAATACATTACACTAAGGTATTTTAGTGATGATTCACGATCCATTATGATATGATATACCAATTATGATTCCTGATCTATTATTTTATGGGATTATGTTAATGATGTATGGTCCAAAATGTTATGTTTCTCATGGATCATAATAATGGTTTTGTTTTTATAACCACACTTATTATTATGAAGATGTTTATGAAATGACCCTAAAGCTATTATCCATGTTCTTATGTGTATGAATCTCTTATTTTATGAACTTGATTATACTCTCATGCCCTTATTTTTATCTTATACTCACTTATGATCATCAGTTGATATCTCCCATGTTTACCCTTACTAAGAATTTAATATCACCCTTTCTTATGTTTAATTTTCCCCAAGTTATGAATAAAGGTTTTAAGTAGGATATGTCCAATAATGGTACTATGTGAGAAGAACTTTGTGGTAGATATTGAAAATCTTTCATGAAATAATTTAATTATGTATCTATTCTCTAAAGTCACCAAACCATTATGGTTATTGGGAATTTATTATTAGTAAAAGTATTGAATATTCATCTAAAATGATGTAATAAGTATGTATGTTATTCTTATATTTCCACAGTCGTCATCAAAGCATGGTTTGGTAATTTTTATAGATTTTTTATGATGAATATAAGGATAAAACCTGCAACAACCTATATTAAACCAAAATTAATATATAATGAACCTAAATTTTCATAGGTTGAAGTGAAGGTGTCATAATTTAAGACATCTCATGATTGATTTTATCATTATATAACTGTGCACTCTAATTATTATTACTCAAGTACTTATGTTAACCATTATGGTTTTATTAAATGGTTGGAAAAAGTAGAAATCAGGTTAGCAATGAATGTGAAGGGAAATTCAATTATTATCCTCATGATAAACCAAATGGAATGAGATCAAGAATGAAAAACCATGTCACAATGCTTTCACAACTATCTCAAGTAATGAATAATAACTTGAACCATGTTGGGATTATTAATTCATAAATTAAGGAGAAACCTTACATTGAATCTTTTATATAGAAACGACCACATTCTTTCCATGGGCCTCTAATCCACAAGTTTTTGAACATTGGATCAATGTGATGGAAAATATATTTTTCATTCTCTAGTGCTCGAATCATAAGAAGTTTTTTTTATCTGTCTATTACTTGGAAGGTGAGGATTATCAATGGTGGACTCTAGTCAAGAACATAATGTAATAGGTAGAAATAAACTCCATGGAATGGTAGGAGTATAATAGGTTATTTCTCAATAAATATTTTCCTAAAACTATTTGTATTAAAAGGTAAATGAAATTTTTAGATCTGAAGTATAAGGATGATGAATACATTGGTACCTATGAAGAAAACTTTACAATACTTTCAAGGTACGTTTTTAGTTGTATCATAAACCTTGAAATAAAAATATCCTGGTTCTTTAGTGGATTAAAACTAAGTATCTACAAGGTTTTATCCATAAGAGACTTTAGTAACTTTGAATAAATTGTTAAATATGATCTCAAGGGGGAAATGGAAGCTAGAAACTCTCAATTTCCTCAGGTGTTTAGTGATAAGAAAAGAATGAGAGAGTTTCAAGGTAACTAAAATAATTTATCACATGAAGGAAAGAAAACTCAAGTACCTATATGCCAAAAGTGTGGGAAGAAGAACATTGGGAAATGTATCAAATGGGAAGTATGGTGCTTTATATATGGGAGATTCATTCATCGAGCATGTGATTGCCAATGAAATGTGAAAATTAAAAACAAAAAAATATGAGAAAAAGGTTCTAACTAATGAAATTCAATGTTTTAGATGTAAGGAGTTTGGGAATTATGTGAAAAAATTCCATAATACAAGGGATAATTAGGATAATAAGCCTCAATAACCTCATAATCTAAAGTAAAAAATGAAAATCTATGAAATCACATATACTGAAGTGGGTCAAGAAAATAATGTGGTTAAAAGTACACTTATCATCCACTCTATAACTATAGATTTCTTATTCAATTCTGGTTCTACTCACTCTTTTATATTTAGATAATTATCTAAGGATATTACATAACCACCTCAGTGGTTAGATATTGATTTATTAGTGAAAAATCATAATTATATGATTATTTAACCTCAAGTTTATAGCTCCTCTTGGATAAAAGTTTTTGGAAATGTGATTCCTGAAAATATTTTTATTCTACCTATATTTTAAATTGATGTGATTTTGGGATTATATTGGCTCTCTATATATAGATCCCATGTTAATTATCAAGTAAGGGGAGTACTATTTGATATTTATAATTAACCTATGATCATCTATAGATGAGATGATGAATATGAACTTCTATTGGAAATTACTTCTATTATATAAGTTTTATTATCTATACATGAGGGATATTTATCTCAAATTATTGGGGAGAAATTCAACATTGAAGATATGTCTATTTTTTTAGAATATATTGATATATTTCTTGAGTTTCCTATTCTTATGATGAATTGGGAATTTTAGTTTTCAATATAAATCAAACATGATTCTATGAAAATTTCAAAGACTCCTTATATAATGGCCTTGATTGAGTTGTAAGAATTAAAGAAGAAAATACAAGATAAGATTAATAAGGTATTCATACACCCTAATGCTTCACCATGGGGTTCACTAGTTATTTTTTCTAATAAGAATGATGGTTCAATGAATATATGTATTTATTATCGAGAGATTAACAATATTGTGATTATACCCCATATTTATGGTTTGTTTGATCAATTTCATGGAGATCAATGCTTTTCAAAGATTTACTTTCATTCTGTATATCATTAATTGAGGGTTATAAGGTCAGATATACCCAAGACATTCTTCCATACAAGGTATGGACCTTATGAATTTATATTGATGTCATTTGGACTTACCAATTCCCACACTATCTTCATATATCTAGTGAATAGATTCTTTATAGATTACCTTGTTCAGTTTGTGGTAGTCTTTATAGATAATATTATCATATATTCTAATAGTAAGTAAGGGCATGAATATCATTTGATGATTGTGTTTAAAACCTTGTGGAAGGATAAAATGCATTCCAAATTTAGAAAATTTGAATTTTGTATATAGAAAGTATCATTATTAGGTTATGTAATTATAAGCAATGGATTATCAGTGAATCCTTCAAAGATGGAAGCTATTATACAATGGTCTAGACCAACCATTATAACCAAGATCCATAATTTTATTGGACTTGTTAGATATTATCGACACTTTGTGAGAAATTACTCATGGATATCAAATCTATTAGCCACTTTGACTCAAAAGTGATTCAAGTTCCTTTTGATAAATTAATGTGAAGAAAATTTCAAGGAGCTTAAGAGAAGTTTGGATAGTATACCTATGCTTACACTACCCTATAGTGGATAAGGGTTTGTAATATAAATTGATGAATAAAAGAAGAGGTTGGGATGTTTTCTCATGAATAATGACATGATATTAGTGTATGCATCATTCCAATTGAATATTCATGAGAAAATTTACCTGATTCATGATTTGGATATGTTATTAGTAATTTTTACATTGAAAATATAGGTTAATTATCTATATGGTAAAATTTTTGACATATATAATGATAAAAAATATTGAAGTATATATTCACACAGAAATAGTTGAATATGCACCAAATTTTATAGTTAAAGTTAATTAAAGATTATGATTGCTTAATACAATACCACCCTAGGAAGGAGAACAAGGTGGTTGATGTTTTGTGTTAGAAGGAACATTCTATCTTATCTATGGTGAGGATTTAAAGAGATATAATATTTATTTATTTTCAAAGGGTGAAAATTGAAATCATTATAGGAGGGGATAAATCCTATCTTGTTCATATGAATGTTCAACTATACATCTATGTAAATATTAAATAGGTGTAGAAGAAAGATTTGTAAATAAAAAATCAGGAAAAGAATGTTCCAAAATTAAACAATGATATTTATATAACATTAGGTTCAAGAACCATATATGTGTCCCTTAAATATTATAATTTAAGGATGAGTTATTGTATAAAGCACATAACTCACCATTCTCGATCCATCATGGAAGTAAAAAATATGTATATAAGTCTCAAAAAGAATTTTTTATGGGAAAATATGAATAGAGATATTGTAGAGTGTGTATCTCAATGTATAGTATGTTACTAAGTTAAGGAAGAGTGATAAAATTCTAAAGGGACGATGCAACCATTGCCAATACCAAAATGAAAATGGGAAAACAACACCATGGATTTCTTCATTGGACTACCCCTGACATCTAAAGGCCATAACACCATTTGTTTTATATTCAATCACCCTATGAACTCATCTTACTTCATTTTTATTAGAGAATATTTCTCAATTGTTCAATTTTCTAGGATATACATTAAGGATGTGGTAGGGTAACATGTAGTACTACTTTCAATTGTATAAGATTAAGACCCAAGGCTTACCTCTAAGTTCAAGAGAAGCCTTTAATAGGAATTGAATACAGATTAAATATTTAGCACTATATACCATCCTTAGATAGATGGTCAGTATAAGAGAACCATTCAAAACTTGGATGATATTTTCAGATTCTATTATATTTATTTTAAATAATTTTGGGTTCAACACCCTCCTCTAGTTGAATTTTCTTACAAAAAAAACTCTTACTCGAGCTTTCATATGGATCCTTATGAATGCCTCTATGGAAAAAAATTCATAACTTCAACATATTGGAATAAAGTTAGATAATTTAAGTAATTGAGACCAAATATAACTGAGTAAATGGTATAAACAGTTAGAGACATTCAACATCACATCAAGGCAGCTTAAAGTCAATAGAAGAGTAATATTGATAACCATTGATGGGATATAAAGTTTAATGTTTGAGAAAAGGTGTTCTTATGAATATCTACTTATAATATGGTTATGATATTTAGTAATAAGGGAAATATAATCCCTATATATAACAGTATCTTTGATATCCTTGATCATATTATGATGGTAGCTTATTATTTGGCACTTCAACCGAATATTTCTTTGGTGCATGATGTGTTACATGTATCACTTTTGAGTAAGTGTATACCATAACATTAACATGTAATGAAATCATAATATTTATATCTATATCATGATATTTCATATTAGAAATAACTAGTGGAGATTTTGGATCAATGACATAAAATGTTACAGTGAAATACCACTCACTTGGTCAAAGTTTTGTGGTGAAACCATAAGTATGAGGAAGCTATATGGGAACCTGAGGACGTAATAATAAAAAGATATCTACATCTATTTTCATCAAAGTAATATAATTTTGAGGTAAAATTCATTTTAAGGGGGGTATAATGTAACAGTTCATGTTTTTGGAAAATAATTCCCATTGAAATAAATTCTAAGTATTTGATAGCATACTTTATACACAACATTGAGCTTATACGAACTGTGATATATTTTATTATTAAAAGTTACCATTATAACCTAGAAATTAAATTTAAATATATTAATATAAGTAATTTATTCATGAAATATATGTATAATTTTTTTTCTTAATAAAAATTTATTGATTAATTCTTAAGAAATAAATACTCAAATTTTAATGATAAGAATAAAATTATATAAAACCTAATTTTTCAAGAATTTTAAATTTATCACTATTAATTGATGATTAAATATATAAATAATTTATATAAACAAATAAAATAATCATTTATACATTGATTACAAATTTTTTAGAAATGAAAATAAAATCATTTGAGGATAAAATGATTTTTTTTCAAAAAACTATATTTATTATGTGTAGAGTATTTTATCTCAATAAAATTAATTAATCACTATTGATGAATTAATTTAATAAAATTTGTCTATAATATATTCAAAAATATATATTAACATTCATGTAATGGTTGTTACTATTCAAGGAATGATAATAAAATCATTTTTATGCTTAAAAATATATTTTTAAATGGTTTTTACGTGTTTTGTGAATAGATATTAGAATTAATTTATACTAACTATAGGAATTTAATCTTATAAAATATATTCTATATTTATAATAATCATAATAAATATTATTTAATATTTTCAACTTAATTTTTATCTATAATGAATAGTTATCATAGTAAAAATCTTGTCACCACGATTAAGGTTAAAACAGGTTAAAAGGGATTAAACTAAGGGATAAGGATTCTAATATCAAAAAAAATAATATAATTATTTTTAGTGTATTTATACCTAAAATAAACTTATCCTTTAAATTGTACTAAATTAGAACCACTTTCCATGAGAAAAAAATTTATTATATTTGAAAGTTTCTAATATTTACAAGGGTGTCACTCCCCTCACATATAAAAGGGAACCTTTTCTTCTCACTTATCCATGCCAATTGAGAACATTATTTGAACTAATATCCACAAAAATACCTTAAAAATTCTCATACCCAATTCCAATATTTTCTATTATCACCAAAATACTAACCCAATAAAGCTTAATGTGTAAGCCAAAGGAAGATACTGAAGGAAGAGGTAATCATCTTAACCGAGCTCTTTCAAGTTTATTTCTTCTCACACATCCTTAAAATATTATAAAACCATATTAAAATAATTAAATTAGTATATTTAATATAATTAATTTTTTTATTTTAATGTTATAACTATTTTCTATCTTATTTTCATCTGATGGAAAATGAAAACATCGCTCATATATACGTACAGATTATCATCTCCATAAAGTAATGTATTTTATTTTTCATCACTATCTCTCATGTATAGTTATATATATATATATATTGAATATATGTGATATTTATTATTTAATTATGATTTTTAAAATATTATTTTTTATTTATATTTCTTTCTTTCTATCTATTGAAAAATGAAAAGATCACTTGTGTGTACGTACTGACTACCACCTCCATGAAGTGATGTAATTCTTTTTTCATCACCTCCTTACATGGAATGTTATAAAGGTGTATATAATGAATGAATATTATATTTATATCACTATAAATATTATATATATGACTAAATCATGACCAACATGGAAGGACGGTAATCTTCAAATGAAAACATACATGGAAAACAAAATAGTTGACACCCAAATATTGATTTTAATTGAGAATTGTTAATAAATGGGTAATTAGAAATTATAATGGAATGATATATATTAAGATAATTATTGATTTTTTTCTATTATAGATTTATAATAATCCTAAATTTATTATATTAGTGGTTATAGTATGTACAAAGAAATTAGGGACTTGAGGTAAGAGTTTATGTTATGATCTCACTTAGTATCGAAATTATTTATGTTTCAATTTAAATTGGGGTGATTATATTTTATTTAAATAATAAAACTCATATATTTTATTATACACTATTTATTTCTAGTTTTATCAAGTATTATTTACATTTTTCCTTCTTTTTTCACTTAAAAATACATAAATAATATTTTTAATAAAATTCAACCTTGTCTCTCCTTTTTTATTGGGAATATTTTTCCTTCATATCCATGTTATTAAAAAATGTTTTATAAAAGTTTTATATAATTTTAAATTATTTATCAATTTATTTTTCTACTACCTTTTAATTTATTTAAAAATTATTAAAAGTGATCATTTCAAATGTTTTCCACATGACATGCTCTTGACTTTTTACAAAGGTGTGAAAAGAATGTTTTCATTTTAACATATATAGAATAAATGTATTTTCCCATTGTCATGTATTTTATTTATTATAAATCATACTTTATAAGTTTCATTAGTTTTTCAAAGAAAATAAAATTCGTATTGTTCTAAGAATTTTATGTTTTTAAAAGTTACCAAAAGAATAGGAAATATTTTCTTATTTTTTTAAGCATGTTTCAAATGATTTTATAAAGGTATTTTTCATCTATATCAATATCATTTAAGAATTATTATTATTAACTAGGAATATAATCTAATGATACCATCCAAATTATTTATCTGGATTTATTGTGATAATTCATTATGAAAGTTCTCATGAAACCATTTTTTTATAAGTTAATTAAGTCATGATAGAATCAAGAATGTTATGTTCTTATGGTACAATATGTATGGTTTATCATTTTGTGATGGGTGGTTCTGATATTTCTCTATAATTAACTGGGTAAAGGTACTATATCTCATTATATTACTAAGGTGTGTAGATAATAATGCTTGATCTGATATACTAAAGGATATTGGTAGAAATGCTTGATCCAATATACTAAGTAATGCTAGTAATAATGCCTAATATATTACACTAAGGGATTCTAGTGAAGTTGTATGATACATTATGATATGGGATGTTGGTGATGATTCTTAATCCATTTTTTATTGGGTTTTTATAGTGATTCTTAATCTATAATGTTTTTATTTCTTATTCTTATGTTTATATTATGCCACATGTTATGTTTTTCATGTCTCATGATGATAGTTTTATTTCGATAACCATGATCCTATTATGCAGATGTTTATTCCATGACCCTTAATTCATGAGTTATGTTATTCTGGGTATAACTTACTTATATTAATCACTTTATTATACATTCATGCCCTTATTCTTATCTTATAATCACTTATGATCATCGGTTGATATCACCCATGTTTACCCTTACTAAGCATCTGATCTCACCCTTTCTTATATTTCCTTTTCCCTAGGTTATGAAGAAATATTTTAAGTAGGATATATCTAATTAGGGTACTATATGAGAAGAACATTTTAGGAGATATTGAATATCCTTCATGAAATAAGTCTATTATGTATCTATTCTCTGAATAAACTAAACCTTTATGGTTATCAAGTGTATATTATTAATAAAAGTTTTTAATATTATTAGAAAATAATGTAATAAGTATGTATGTTATACTCGTATCACCTAAAGTTTAGTAATTAAATACACTACCATGGATAGATGTACATGAATTATTTAGGATTATAGAAGCTCAGGGTAGATTTTTAGAAAGAAAAGGTCTGGAAGGAGTGGAAACTTGGGATTTGAGGTGGTATGTCAAGGTTATATGAATAGTACTGAGGTTTGAGTCCATAATTAACTACTTGATTTTTATATAAGGTTTAGAACCTAGAAAATTAGAATAAGTGGCAATTCATAGTGACATAGAATAGTGGGAGTGATAAATGAATGAGGAGATGGATTCCTTTCACATCAATAGAAAATGGGAGATAATGGTATTATCACTGGGTAAAAGATATCTAGAGAATAAGTGGTTATACCGTTTAATGAAAGAAGTGGATGGTAGGAAATGGTACAATGTGAGGCTAGTGGTGAAGGATTTTCAATAAATAGAAAGAGTATAAATTTCTAAAATTCTTCTCTATTTTTGTAAAACATTCCATAATTCAAATAATAATCAACCCATTTTATTTAAAAGGTTTGTATCCTGACCAGTTGGATGTCAAGATTGTATTACTTCATGGTAATTTGGAAGAGGAAATATTTATGAAATAACTAAAAAGTTTTGTGGAAAATGGAATAGAAGGTCTTGTGTACAAGATAAAATGGAATTTTTATAGGCTTAAGTAAGCACCCAAACAATGGAACCATAATTTTGATGCCTTTATGGTGGAATTGAAGTTCATACGGTGTAATGAGGATCATTTTTGTTATTAGAAGGTGTTTAGTGATGGTATTTTCTCATCATTCTTCTCTACATGGATGGTATACTCTTAGAAATACTAGTAAAGGAAAAGATATAATATTTGAAGTTTTATTTGTTTGGAATATTTGAGATGAAAGATATTGGGGATATAAATAAGATCTTATAGATATAGATCGGAAGGGACTGGAAAACTAGAAAATTGGTTTTTTCACACTCTTAATACTTTTATAAGGTGTTGGATAGGTTTGGAATGTCTGGATACAAACTATTTATCACCCCTTTGGCTACACATTTCAGATAATCCAAGTATAAATAACCATGATCAAATAAAGAGCCTAAGTGCATTCTGAAATTTCCGTATGCATTAGTTATATGAAGCCTGATATATTTCATGGTTTATATAAGGTTGGACTTTTCCCAAGCATGGGGAGTAGTTATTAGGTTTATGTTAAGTTTGAGGAAGGATAAATGGTAAATTATTAAGTGGATATTTTTATCCCTCAAAGAATGAAAGTAATACCCTTATGTTTCGAAATGGATAATCTATTATTGGGATATATTGATGTGGGCTTTAGAGGATTACATATTCCCAGAAGAGAATTGTTGGACATGTGTTTACGTTCAAAGGAACTATAATTAGTTGAATATATCGACTTCAATATGTTATAGAATTTTCAACCATATAAATTGAGTATGTTGTGATTATATAAGTGGGAAAGGATTTTATCTGGCTAAGTGGTTTGTTAGAGGAACCTAAAAGGCTAAAAAGGAGCGAAATTTTGTTTTGTGATAGTTATAATGTGATTTATCTTGTTAATAATCTGTCATTTCACTCATAGAAAAAAAAACATTTATCCAATGTATCAATTCATTTAAAATATTGTGAAATATGGGGTGATGAAACTTCAAAATATTGAGGGAGTTAAGAATCTAGTAGACAAGTTGACCAGGGTCATAGTCTAGGAAATTATGGGGTGGCATTATGCATCAATGTGACTTAGATAATAGGTGATATGAAGATCATAGAAGTAGTATATTTAGAGGGAGAGGGATGAAAGATATGTTTTGGAAAGTAACTCATAGGAATTGGTGGTGGATCCTTGAAAATGATTCTCAAGTGAGATATTGTTAGGATTATTTTGAAAAGTTGTTTTTCAGCTAATTGTTGTATACTTTAGAAGGTAAAAACTTATATAATTATGGTGTGGAACTGGATAGAGAGGAATATTATAACATGGAAGTTAGAATTTACTAGTGGTATAATTTTAGAAGTGGCATTAGAGTATGTTTTCTAAGTGCATACATTGTTCACCAGAAGCTACAAATTGAGGCGGTGAAAACTGTGAGTTGCTGGCCATTTCCTTGATCGAGTGATGGATAAACATAAACATTTTATGGTTCTAGTGGAACCAGTATGATAAATTATACTCTTATATAAATATAATGGGTAGGGTCACTTTTATAAGGAACTTTTAATTTTGATCTTACTATTCTCCTAAGTCGTGTTTCATTATTTAGGGAACTTGTAACTCGGTGAGACTTTATCTTATTCCCATATTCAATAGAGATTTTTAAATGTTTCCCATCGAGTATGAATAATTCTAAACCATATAAATCTTGAGTTTTTTTTGTGTGTGTGAGTGTTTATTCTCTTTTTTACTTCATTCTATATTGGTAGTTCTGAGGGTGTGTTGCGGTGTGTGGCCAGGGTGTATATATTCTCAATCTTAATACACAATTTTATAGGTGTTATATATTTTGGAACACCCAAGACCTTATTCATTAAGAATGGTTTTATAATATTATTTCCATAATGTTAGGTTTGTGATACAGAAAATTTGTACAAACATAGCCAATGGTTCATGATTCACCCTATATTTTATTCCTTCCTCATACTTTTCCAACACCATGAATCTATTTTTCAAAGTAATAGATTATTTTTCCTTCCATAATTCCCTCCCTCTTAATATGGGAATGGGGGTTCTCTTCTTAGAATATCCATTATTTTTCATATTTTATTATTTTTCTATAGGTATTTGGTTAGAACATATAAACCATCTCCCAATAAATTCATGATACATGTATTAATGCCTCAGTTGAGATGTTGCAATAAGTTTCCATCCACCATTAAGTGATTTAGCCTATAAAAACACATTTATGGTTCACCCCTCAACTCCAAAATAGAATAATTTTTTTATAACTTATCTTTTAGAACCACTGCTTCTAGTTTTAATAAGAATATTTCCCATACTCATTGATTCCATATTTGAAACATCACATTCTCTAGTTATTAAAGCTCTTATCAGAGGGATATCCTTATTCCCCTTTGAGGATATCAACCTTGTTTCAAGATCTTTTATTTTTATTTTATTCTCCTTAAATTGAATAAACATGTACTCTATCTTTTAACCAACTTATCTTCTCAATTTTATCCTCTATTTAAGATATATTTTGAGAGGTTAAATTCTTAATAAGACTGATGCAAACAACTGAGAGGGAGGTTGAATCAAGTTTTTCTTATTTTTTAACAAATTAAAAACTATACTAAAACCTCTTTGGAATTTAACCCTTATTTTAGGTTAGAGAATATGGATCTATTTTATGTTTAACCTATTAATCATCAATTACATTCAATTCAAGTAAATGAATAAATAGGTACATAGTATTTTTACAAGGCTAGGTATAAACACTACAAAAAAGGGGCAGTAGCAACGGTTTTTTGTAAACTAGTGGCAGTTTAAACCACCTCTTTTAGTATCATGGTAGTTTTAGAAACCACTAAATATTTCATGGTCTCTAGTAATTTAGCGATGGTTTCATTAATTTCATGTTGATTTTGTTATGTGTTGTTTTTTGAGTATTTATCAATGGTTTTGTATTTAGAATTATTTTTTTATAAAAAAATATCCTGGAGAAATATTTAAAAAATGAGAAGAACCACCGCTGATATCTTCAGTGGTGGTTTTTTTTAGTAGTGATTAATCCTAACCACCGCTAAACATATTTTATTTAATGTATTTAGTGGCGGTTTCTAAAAACTGCCACTAAATCAGATTTTTTTAAGACAATATTTAATAAAAAACAGTAAATATAAAAAATTGTGACATGAAATAAACTAAAACATGAATATATGATAAACCTCCATACATAAATCATATTTTCATAACAAATATAGAAACATCCAAAATCATCATAACCTCAATCTCAATCAAACTATACATCTATCAACCAATACCTCGATCATTAATACATACATATAACAAATTTCCAATAGCAGCCCATGCCCAATATACATTTATGTCATGACCTCCGCTATATCTATCAGCCTCCACTACATCTCATCAACTGAAATTGACCACGTCATCTCATCAACTGTAACAAAAAAGAAAACAAAAAATAAAACTAAACATAATAATTATAATTACAGTAGAATAATTGATAAAATTTTAACATAATAAGTAAACTAAGAACCATCCTAACTACCTTCTGAATAATTACATGGATCATAATGGTCAACCTCCTAACTACTACCATCATTTACCTCCTACAATGAAAAACATAATATTTAAGAAAATAAATGCGAAAAAGAAAAGACATGGAATATATTCAGAATTATGCACATAAATTTTTTTATTTTTTTCATCAAACAAAATAAAGTTTAACATAAAACAAGTAATATATAATGTAAAACAATTTTAAAACATAAACTTACCTATTTAAGATAAGATTCAACATTTGAAACTAAAAAGGGATAAGTTAATATTCTAATTTATTTTTAAAGTGACATGTGGTGTGCTTAAAATTTACTTAATAAAAAAAATTTAAATAATTTGATATCAAAACATGTCATATATTTCACAAATAACTTACAGGCAGTTTTCCAATGATTTTATATCAATTTTTTGCGTTTTCTATGGTTTTTACCGTTCTACGCATGTTTTAGTGTTTTAAAATACTAAAAATTTATTTACGGCCATAATGGGAAAACCATCATTTGGAATGAAATTATGTCAGTTACTACATTTCATAATTAAATATACAGTTTTTGTCCCACAATTTCAGGGAAATATGGAAACATTTTCTTAGTTTTAACCCCCCTGACACTTTTTTTAAAGATTTTTATACCTTTAAGAAGTGGTTACTAAGTCATTCTGACCACACTGCACATCGAATTGATGTATTTTATAAGTGTATGCATCAAAAATAACTTAGTGGTGGGTTTTTAATGATTTCATGTCAATATGAGGTTGTTTTATTTGTTTTTTACCATTCCACGCACATTTTAGTGTTTTAAAACAATAAAAATGTGTTTATATCCATAATGGGAAAACCATCATTCAGAATAAAATTTCATTAGTTCCTACATTTAAAAAATAAATATATGGTTTTCCCCTTATTTCAGGGAAATATGATGTTTTTTTCCTAGTTTTTACCACCTGCCACTTGTTTTTAACGGTTTTTTTACCTTTAAGAAGTGGTTATTGATTCATTCCGACCACAATGCACATTATATTGATGTGTTGTCTATGCGTACATATTAAAAATAACTCATAGGTGGTTTTTAAATGATTTCACAACAATATGAGGTTGTTTTGTATGGTTTTGATCATTCCACGCACATTTTAGTGTTTTAAAACACTAAAAATGCGTTTACGGCCATAACGAGAAAACTGTCATTCAGAATGATGTGTTGTCGATTCCTAAATTTCAGAATAAAATATATGGTCATTATATCCTGATTTAAGGTCAATATAATGTCTTTTGTCTAGTTTTGACCCACTAACACTTGTTTTTAAAGGTTTTTGTACCTTTAAGAAGTGGTTACTCACTCATTCCAACCACACTGAACATCAGAATTATGTGTTTATTTACATACATAAAATAACTCATAGGAGGTTTTCCAATGATTTCACATCAATATGAGGTTGTTTTTATGGTTTTGACTATTCCATGCACGTTTTAGTGTTTTAAAACACTAAAAACACATTTATGGCCATAATAAGAAAATTATAATTCAAAATGATGTTTCGTTGATTCCTACATTTTAAAATTTAATCTATGAATGATGTACCATGATTTCAGGGAAACCCGACATCATTTTCTTATTTTTTACCCCCTCACTCATGTTTTGAAAACTTTTATATTTTTTAAAATTTCTTATCAATTCGTTATGAGAACACCACACAATGAATGAATGTGTTTTTTATTATACATGTCCAAAATAATTCAATGGTGCATTCCCCATTATTTCACATCAATAAAAGATCATTCTTTATTTTTTTTGATCATTAAACATGCATTTTAGTGTTTTAAAACACTAAAAACATATTTATGGACATCACATGAAAACTATAACTCGGATTGATGTGGCGTCAATTCCTACATTTCACAAATCAATATGTAGTGGTTGTTTTATGATAACATTTTTAATAATTAAATATTTTTTAAAAATTATAATTGTATAATTAATATATTATTAATAAAATTAATGATTTGACACGCCCTACCTAGTGGTGTATTGTTTCACACACTATCTAGTCACACCAGCCATCGTGTTATATCCAGTCACACCACACCTCATGCCCAGTCCATATTGGACCTACACTCTGTTCTTTTCTCAAAGTAACTGGGTGCTCGAAGCTGTTACAAGAGGTTCACTATAAACAAATCTAGTTTATGTGGCTGTTTTTTTACTACTAGAGGTGGATTAAATTGTCAATACATTATTTAGTGGTTGTTAAGTAAATAGGCATCTATTTCATGCTCAATAATAATTTAATAGAAATTTTTATATTTGAGAGATATTTTTTATATGTGTTGTTTTTTGGGTACTCAATGGTGGGTTTTTATTTAGTTGGTGGTAATTTTTTTAACAAAAAATAACATGGGGAATTTTAATGGGAAAGCTCACCATCTTGAAAGAAAGCTGCCCAAGAATCTACCCATAGATTCTAGCAGTGTCACTAGTAGGCACCCCAAACTCATCAAATAGAACAATAATCTTGAATTCCTTCAGGTCCTATACATCAATTGTGTTCATATTTATATCACTTCTATGGTTTTCTTTATCTATTTTACAAATGAATTAAACAATTAATAAAATGTAACGTTTTTTTAAATGACATACATACTAGTAACGGCAACTCAACAATATTTCATAGATGGGGGGTGATGAACTAATCCATCACCAGAGGTGAATCAAAGGGTGGGATACCAACAACATCAGGGAAAAAATTTGTCTTGCTAATAGTCTTGGGTGTAACAGAATCACTAGGATCCATAGAAGATGATGGTAGTGGTGGCGTGCTCTGAGATGTTGATCGGTTAGGATCCTGAATGTTTTTTTTTTCTTGTAATTCCTACATTTCAAATGGTTAAGGTAAATTAAATGTATAAATAATGAAAAACTAAAAGTTTTTTACAAAAAAAAAAGAAAAAATAGAACAATGTATATATGTACAAAACACTTATCAATGAGAAATTGTAATGTATTTTCATTACCAATTTATACATTTAGTTAACTTCATCTTCATTATATTCATTATTATCAACCTCCATTATGAGAAGTCCTTCATTTTTACCCTATCTTGAAAGTTCTACTATTTCAATATTTTTAGGAAAAACTATTCAATTTTTTGTGGTTGATGAGGTTCACTTTCACAAAGCACCAATTGATCTTCCTCACCCATATCATATAAGCCTCTCTACTTTAAGTGTACTAAAAAATCCAACCTTCATGTATTTAATCATCCACATAATAAACCATATTCTCTTGTGAAGCCAAGATAAATGGATCATGTTTTGTATGCTCATTGGTATCCATCAAACAAGATAAGTTGAAAAAAGTAAAATGTAACAAATCATTCATTATACGACAATCAATGTTGACCCACTTTCATTTTAATAAGAAAACTAAAAATTATCCAAGATAATTTAATTCAATTATATCATTCATCTTCCCATAGTATCCCCCCTCTAAAAATGTAAATACACCTCTGTTATGAGTTTTAAAGTCTTCTTCAAGATAAATTGTATGAAACCTAAAGCAATGAATATTGTAGGAATCTAATCCCTTAGCCTACATTATAGGACCTCAATCTAAAAACTTAAAATCATTAAATATTTCATCACGATTTTCAACATTAATTATCTATAAAAAAATATATAATTTGTTACTTTTAACACATAGAAAATAACTACATGTCAATAATATGAATCTGAGTATATACTTACATGATGGGAGAACCATTCGACAATCTCCTTATTAATTGATTTAATTAATTCCAGCTCATTTCGAGCTCGACCCTTAGTTTACTATTTTTTTGTAGTCACAATTCTTCGATAAATGGATCTGCAATAACACTATTGAATACCATATATTTATGTTCTTGTAGGAACTCCAATTTGGTTATTGTAACATTTAACCCCATTCCAATTGGTCATCTAATAGTTAGAAATACCGATGACTAATTTTTATAATGAGAATTAGTGGAGATGTCATCAGAAAGTCTAGAACAATTTAATCTAGTCTCAATCCCATCCAAATACCTAGAAAAAAATTTCAATCACTCTTCATCTATGTAACCTTTGGGAAAAGAGCCTTCTAGTTGAGATTTATTCCTCATATATGATTTAAAATGACCTAAGTACCTGATGGAAAAAAAATATGAAACATATTAGAAAACATTATACAATTATTTGATAAAATTGAATTCACTAATGAAAATAAAAAATATATATCAATGTACCTCTCAATTGGATACACCCATCAATAATGTACCAGTCCACCACGTTTAGATTCTTCAACCAAATGAACATTCAAATGAATCATGATTTTGAATAATGAAGGGGGAAATAACATCTCCAAATGACATAGTATCAAAAAATTTCTTTCATTAAGTTTATCAAGCTTGGTTGGATTTATAATTTTTCTCAAAGTTCTATGAAAAAGGTACAAAACTTAACTAGAACAACAATTTCCTTTTCTGGTAAAGTATTATAAAAATCTAAAGGCAACGATTTCTCCATAAAAATATGTGAATCATGACTTTTCAATCCATGTAACTTTCAATTTTTTAAGTCAATGCACCTTGATATGTTACTTGAATATACATTTGACACTTTTATATTCTTTAAAGTTTGAATGAATATATATTTCTCATGATTTTTCATTGTAAAATAGTCAAAGGATACTTTTCATTCTCATTTTTTCACAAACCATTCTTTATATTCATTAACTCCAAATCCTTATGATCATTAAGGTGATCCTTCAATTTACCCTTTCTTATTAAGAAATTTAAAAATTAAATAATCACATATGTTCTTCTCAGTATGCATTATGTCAAGATTATGATGTATCAAATTAAACCCCCAATAAGAAATTTTAAAAAATATACTCTTTTTCTTCCATTGTTGTATTTCATCTTCTTGGGATATTATACCTCATACCCTTTTCCCCCTTCTTTAAACTGATGATATTTTCTAAATTCTTTAGTGACATTCATTAATTGTCCCATGATTTATGAACCAGATAACATCTTTGATGAATTTCTCATTTCAATATCTCCATTGAATTGTGTCTTGTTAAACCTGAATTTATGATAAGCATCAATAAATTGATGATTACACATAAAACACCATTTTCGACTATGATGTAATCATTGAGGTTAAAAATAAAAATTACAAACAAGAAAATTCAAACTGGTATGAGTATTACAACCATATAAATTTCCTAGTCTAGGAAAGTCACTAATTTTCCACATTAAAGTACCATGCATTTTGAATAGTTGTATCATTAAATCATTATATGTTTCTACGCCATCATACCATAATTCTCACAATTATTTTATTAGAGGTTGAAGGTATACATTAATGTCATTTCTAGGAATTTACTTTCTAGGAATAATCATATAAATAATTAAAGAAGTATTATTCATAGACATACATGGAGGTAGATTATAGGGGATTAAAAAAACTAGCTAAATTCTATAATTAGAACGTAAATTACCAAAAGGGTTAAAATCACCAGAAGCAAATCCCAAACATATATTCCTAAAATCTGAATAAAAATTTGGATATATAAAATCAAACATATTTTATAATGTTGAATCATTTATATGTCTCATTAAGCCATCATTACTATCCTGAGCAAGCCACTTTATGTCGTATGCAGTCTTAGACAACATGAATAATATTTGAAAGCGTGGTTTTAGAGGAAAGTAATGAAATACATTTATATGAGTTTTCTTATTTTGTTTCTTACTAGGGTTGCATTGATTTATACTCTAATTTTTGTTCATTTAATTCCATATTCTTGTATGGAATCTTGTGAATTCTTTATCAGACTCTTCTCCCTGGTAAAGCATGCAATCATTAGGGTGTGCATGTATCTTTGTATAATCAAGTCCAAGTTTGTTGATGAATTTCTTCATCTCATAGAATGATTTAGGGATCATAGCTTCACTAAATGCATCATGAAGAAACTCTAGAATCATGGAAATTCCTTTGACAGAAATTCTAAAAATACACTTGATATGATACAAATTCATTATAAAAAACAACTTCAAATACTTGGCACACTTTTCATATAGTTCTTGTTGTTTATCTTCAACTAATTTATAAAAATAATTTTTTTGTCATTGAAGTTATAATCAATATTAACCTATTTAGGATCAACTAAAGGTTATATTTATCTATTAAAATCTTGGATATTGTATTCTAGAAAACCAAACACATAATTTAAAAAATTTTGAGCTGAATTATCCTCTACCATGTCACTTTGTATATCTTTGACAGTATTTCTACTGTTTTGACTTTATATAACATATGATTCACCTTGAAAAATACAATATACATATCAAATAGGAAACTGTTTCAATATCAAATGCTCATATACTTCATTTCTATTCAACCATTGCTTGAATTTACAATTAGGACACAGACATTTTATTCTAGCATCCACTGATCGGTATGAAATTTCATAATCTAAAAATTATTCCAATCCCTTGGAATACCGAGGTGTATTTTGAGGTAAATTAATCCAAATTTTATATATAGTTATTGAATTGTATTATCTATGTACATTCAAATATAAATATATAAATGTTTAATCAAACAAGTGCAATCAAAATTAAATAAGGATCTATACGGGTTAGAATAAGACTCGAGAGTATGGTATTTGAAATTAAAGATACATGCTTGAAACAATTAATATTTAATGATGGAAGTGTGGAAAAAACCTCTATATTAAAGATGATAAATATGTATCAATTTTTAATATTTTATATTTATATGGTGTTATTTTTATGGTATAAAAATATAATGGTGTTCTCTACCATAGTGTTGTAACTAAAGAGGGTTCATTCCATTGAAATATTAGCTACATTTATCAATGTATGGACCATTTCCCATGGTCTAACTAAGAACAAGAGAACCCATTTAAAAATATGAATGAAAAATATACTTTATTTGGATATCAAACACTATTGGATGGATAAAACTGATAAACATATAATTTTTAGGTACTTATATGTGGTTATACTTCATTCTAACATTTAAAGTCATTTTATATGTGCACTTAAATTTCCTAAAAAAATTATCCATCACTTCCCATGTTATAAAATAGAGGCCACAAATCAATTATCACACAATAATATAGTTAACCATTAAATATATAATCTCACCCCCACCTCTATAACCCCTTTCAAAAACTTCCCCTTCTCTTTCATTATGAAAAATAATAAATATTAAAAATCCCTTATGGGAAATCAACATGACATAGCATTTCAATTTACAAAATATATAAAGGGGAATAGTCTATGGTTAAAATTTAAGACTATTTATGAAATTTTCTAACCATAAATTTGAATACACTTTAAGAAACATCTTTATAAAATTTCCTTTGAAAACTCAAATATTCAATCATCATAAAGTCACGATATTCAAGGTAACCCAACATTGGTTCTTAAAAATCCATGCACACCCTTAGAATTCATGAGTTTCCATTAAAAATTATTTTAAGGACCAAAACAACTTTTAAATTCTTGAAATATTGTAATAAAATACATTTTAGTATTTTATCAAATGTTAGGTGTGCATTGTAGTTGAAAAATAAATTTAAAATACATGTTATCATATAAAAATCATTCACATTCAATGAAAAACAAGTAAAACATGGTTTTCCTTTAAAATATATTTATATAAAAATATAATAATTTCATTATGAATCTAAAACCTAGATTAAATAGAAAATAAATAAGTTTTTATTCCTCCTCAAATGGCCCAAAGGCCTTCATTTTTTATTGATTTTTGATAATCCACATTTCAAGGGGTGAGGTGGAACCCTTACAAGGCCTATAGGCGTAAGTATTAAATGGCCCATAGGCCTTAGAGGAATTCATTTCCTGTAGGCTTCAAACATTACATACAACTCAGACTAAATACTTGGAATTCTTCCTCCCAACATCTTTATCGTGAAATCAATTCTCCACCTTTGCATGGTTGTTCGGCTAGGCATTCTCGTGCATGCACAGGCTTGTCCTGATGGCAGGTGCCATACCCTCTCATTCTTGCAATCCATTTATCTTATGTTGTGGTGAAATATCATTGCTCATCCTCCTTGTAGATCTTGTTCCTTGTAGGTTGTCTGGTTTGCATCTGCACTTAAGGTGGCCCGAAGGCCTTGAGGTGGCCCTAAGGCCTTACTGACCCGAAGTCCTGGGTGGCTTGAAGGCCTTAAAGGACTCAGAGAGAGGGAAAAATGAAGAGTATGTGAAAAGAATAGTTTTAGAGGAATTTACATGGAAGAATCACTAAAAATACATCTAAAAAGATATGTATATGCCCTTATAAGTGGGATAATAGAGAGGGGAGGTGTTCCTATTATGCATGTCTTGAATGGGAGGGGATACGAGCCTCCAAGGAGGGGAAACGAGCCTAGGAGAGGGAGGTCAGAGGGGGATGGTGGGTCCATATCACCACTGAGGAGGGGAATCACCAGGGAGAGGGTGGTCAGAGAGGGGGTTCCATGTCACCACTAGGAAGAGGGAGGTTGGATGGGGGATTTTGAGGGTTGGGGTCGCCGTTGAGGATGGAGGAGGAAGGTTGGAGTGGGGTCACAAGGTCGGGTTCATACCAAGGAGGGGAGAGGAGGAGTTTGGGGGAGGGGGATAGGGGTCACGGTCATGTAGAGGGAGTGAAGGAGGGGGAGGAAATAGAGTTTTTTTAAACATTTTTTAGTGGTTTAATGGAATATTCTACTAATTATTGAAATAAAAAAATATAGTGGTTTTTTGACTAAACTACCATGATATTATTATTTTTTAAATTGATTTTATTTCAAAGTTGTTACTATAACCACCGCTAATAAACCACCACTAACCAGTTTTTTTGTAGTGAAATCCTTAATCTTTTCCTTGATTAGTTGTTATCCCCAATCAAGGATTCTCCACTATAATATGATATTGATTAAAATGGGCAGTATTTACCACACCTTAACTAACAGAGTCCCACTGGACTTGAAAATGAATGTATCATATAGGAATCTCTTCTACAACTTCACATGATGTTCAAAGAGTTACACTATGATCACCTTATATAGCCTCAGTCACATAGGTTTTATGGAGTTCCATCATATATATAAAAGTTTTTATTTGAATTTATTTTTTAGATTTATATATCTAGTTATACATAGTATTCCTCTACACTAATAAGACAAATCTCTTTATTCTAAAAATCAACTTCTTCGAACTCTGACTAGTCATTAAGAATACTATGTAACTTGATCACTACTTGAAACTTGGAACTCCTCAACATAGGCTCATCTCCTTGTTCTTGTTCTTCAAAAGCTATAGTTTTTTATATGCTCGGTCTAAGATGATCTCTCAAACACTCAATGCATATATCATGTTTTTAAAATACATATGTCACCAAGAACTAATTCAACCATTTCATAATACAAAATATTCCCCAACTAATTTCTCACCCATGATCCTCATTTAATTTTTCACCTTTATTATATGTGGGATTTCCCCATGATCTCGATATTCTTTTTGCCTCAAACTATTTCCACCTGCATAATGATAAGAGTGTCCTCATCTTTTTCTTCCTCATTTATATTTCAATTTTCTATAGGCCAAAATAAAAAATTATATAGTATTATATTATCCTTGAGATATTCTCTTCCTTTATTCAAAAACTCTCATAGTAATCCACAACATGAATATTTTTCACACATATAGATAAATCATACAACACATTGAGATTTGTTTTTTCTTATCTTTGCTACTGATAATATATATAATTTCTTTCCAGTAACCCATATTCTTATTCTTTAATAATATTCTATAGATATAACTTTAACACCAAGTGTATAAAAAAATAAATTTTAAATTTATAGGATATACTCACTTTATGTAGCTTTATGGATTTATTGAATAATATTACATACATTAAAATGAATTGCACATTGATATAGTAATACAAAGTCATCTCTCTCTATATATCAATCTTGAATCACACCTCCTTATGATTATTAGAACAAAATAGTTCAACATAAGAATCTCTAGATTGTATTTCTTTATTCCTGATCAGTATAATGGATTTTTAAATATTCTAATTTAAAAATCCCCAATCATCTTGAATAGTTATCTCCCCATGCTTATCTTCCCTCATGATCACCAACTCAAGGCTTGGATTATATATTTTAGCAGCAACGTGGTGTTTATATTGATTTGTAACAACATCGGTATCATCAAAAATGATTTCCACTTAATTCTATAATTTCTTTATTAAACAACATTTAATAGGTTCCATAATACCTATAGCTTTGATCTTCCTTGAATCACCTTAAATATCATCAGTAACTATTTTAAATAATTTATCACACTTTTTTTGTAATATTTTTTTTAATTGAATTCTTTCTTAAGAATCATCCTTTTGAATTTCCTCTTTATATGTAGCATATGGAACTCTCATTGTTTTTCAGTCAGTAGAAATATCCATTTTTGACTAAGTATTGGATAGAATGCTCATTATGGAACACAAGAGACCATGGGTTCATCAACCAAATTACCAACCTACCAACTATTTAAAACAATAAAATTGACTACATGACTTATTGATCGACTGCATGAAGCATTTGGATCAACCACATAACTTAATGATCAGTCATGAAAATTGAATGGGTGGATGTTGATAGAACACATGAACAAAACACTTAATTTGTTAAGTTAAGGTGAGACTTTGAATTGATTTTATGACATGTAGGATTGATATCATGACATAGTAGATATACTATATGACTTAGCAGATCGACCACACATAGAACCTTCAACTAACCATGTGTCTGTTGATCAACCGCGTAACTTAATAGATCAACCACATGACTTAGAGGACTAATTGCATGACCAATTGAATGTTTGGTCACTTTATTGACTATAATAAGAAACCCCATGGTCATTATATCAACTATAAAGTTCTATATTTAGCCAAATTCTTCCCTTTGAATTCAAGTCTGCAATTTCAACAATTAAGCTCAGGTCTTCTTTAAACAACCTCCAGACACTACAAAATACCTTTGGGACTGTATTAATCTTATGAAATCAATTACCAAGAACTCTAAACATGTATTTCCAACCTTTAACATTAATAATATATTGTACTACACTTTAATCTTTAATCAACCTATATCTTCATCCAAGTGTTGTTCCACTCAATTTTCATAATAATTCATTAATAGAACGCATGGATGGATTCCTCTAATTCCTTGGGTCTTCAATCTCTAATAGAATATCATTTTAACTTTATTTAAAAGAGATATTCCTGTTGTTTCTTTTATCCATAACTTTCTATATTCCACACTATTGTAGATAATACCAGAAATCCTTATTTAGTACCTTCCATATGTATCTATGAAAATCAACTCTTTAAAATGATGAATGTATTAGGTGGAAACTCCAATCCATCACCCAAGTATCCTAGATAAATATTGACATGCCCATTTTCAAAAAATCACAAACACAATTCAAATGGAACTTTAATGGGTATAATTATACCTTTAGGTACCTTATCCTTGGATATTTTTTCTTCCACTTCATGTGAAAGTAATCTAAGTAAATCACTTTGAATTTTCATCTTTACACTCATTCTAGAAAAACTTTCTTTCAAGTACATCTCTTTGTTCTTCACTCTCTTATTATACTGCACAAATTATACTATATATCCATAATCCACTCTATGGTTAATCTCTAATTAGTTTACTTTTCACACAAGTATTGGATCACATCTTGATCACTGTAAGAACATTATTCAGATTGACAACTTGATGTTGTTTCCACTTCTACCACTGAATCTCCATCCACTTTAATATTTGTGGGGGATATTAATTTATATATTATAAATAATCTTCCAAAATAATATTACTAATATACATATCACCAAAATCATTCACACATTTCACAATGGTTGTGTAATTTTTCCCAGGAGTCTTATTCTTATTCCTCCTCTTCTTGCCCATTGATGTTAGATAATTTTATATAAATTTGTCCATTTATAACTTGTCAAAACCATATTTTAAATCCAGTATTGAGGTAAATATCACAAAATCCTTGTATTTAACTAATTTTCTATATATTCCTTCCAAAATATTCTATATATCAAATACACTAGCATAGTAAAAAAATTTATTAAATATCTCACTAAATATACTTCTTATCAATATATTTTGTGTCTCTACATCACAAATTATTTCACTTTGATTTATTAATTCATAATCATAGAGCATATAATCTAATAAATCATCATCATAAAACTATAGAAGGTGGATCATATTCTTTTTCAATACATAAAATTAAGTACCACTAAAAAGGGAGTCTTTGTCAATGAATTCAAGTTTACAACAAATCTAAAATAGATGTAGAATATTAAACTCTAAATTAGAACCTTTAGAATCCAATACCACTTGTTAGAACTAGATAATTATTGTTTGAATCCCAAGACACCCTGATATGGGGGTTAATTAGTGTGAAATCCAAACTAAGCTTTTATTTTAAAATCCTCGCTTGTCATCATATCTTGTTGAGATACCACAGACCCACAATTCCAAGTCTAGTGATAAAAATACATTCTTTACACATAGGATTTGATACTAAGTGAGACAAATCAAACTAAAATTACATATATTTATATAATTTAAACATTAAATCTCACAAATTACTCACTCAATCTCAGAACTTTAAAGGTTTAATGTATTCATAGATTGGCTATATAAAAATATTATTATTAACATTTCTCTATAACCACACTATACTAAATACACTTCTATATATCTCTTGGGTTATGCTCATATTCATAACCTGGGGAATGGGAAACATAAGAAATGGGTGATATCAAACACTTAGTAAAGGATAAACTTATCAAAATTTCATCAAGGGTTATATCATAAGCATGTGAGAAAACATGAGAATGGTAGAAATGTCTTATTAAAAATAATATAGAATAATAAGAGTTGTTCATAAGGAATAATATAAGGAAATGTAATCTCAAATGATCAAACATATACCATGGCATAAAAATGTGGAATCGTGAGATAATAAACATGATCCATAGAATATTATAGAAGAATATAACATAGTAATGTGGCATAAAAATAAGTATAGTAAAATATAACATTGTGAACACATCCATTCACAATTATAACCACACATAGTATTTTTTGGAATAATTATCTACACTTACACTCATGAACAGTCTTTATAAGCATAGCTAACCAAAATTGTGCTCATGAATAGTCTTTTTGAGCATATATAACCGCAATTACACTCACATATAGTATTTTTAAGAATATATAACCTCAACTACACTCACATATTGTCTTTGTGAGCATGGTTAACCACAATTACACACATGCACAATCTTTTTGAGCATATCTAACTACAATTACACTCATTCACTAAGTCATTATCTATGAGATACAAATCATTAACCAATTAATTGGAGGGTGATATAGGACCTAACACATCAATATAAGCACATATATATGACATAATATATCAATCATCCATCATTACATTAGAACCTATGGAAAGAAAATGGGTTTCATCTCATTTCAAAGTGATATCTTATAACGTGAAATCAAAAAAAAATGGTTGATAGTAAAAAATCAATCACCAAAAAGGAATATTTCATAAAGGAGTTTATAGGGTTATTTATAAAACTTAACTTCATAAGAGTTATATATTTTTGAGATAAAGAGGAAAATGGAAGTGGAATCATGAAAGGATATTTTATAAAACATTTTTAATCTTGTTGTAAAAAGGAAAACTTATGAGTCACCTTCAAAAAAATAATTTTCAAGAAAGTAACATGAAAATATTTTTAAAATACCAATTTAAAATAAATCCCAAAAATAAATCCTTGAAAAATACATAAAGGTTTTTTAAAAGGAAATGTGGAGTATAAAATATACAATCGTGAAGGAAAACTCTTTGGAATATTAAAAAATACCGTTATTGAAACCCCCATAATAAAAAGAGTGATAAATATTCCATTTGAAAAGTGGTAAAGAGAAATTTTAATATCATATAAAATAAAACTTATTTGGATTCAAAAATAGTAAAAGAGAACATTGGTAAGAAGAGTATATATGGATATAGAAGAAAAGAGCTCATTTGGATTGAATCAGAATTATTCTTAACATCACCAAATTTTACAAAAGAAAGAGATTCATCAAATAAGATATATTTGATTATGAAAATGTAATTATATATAAAATAATGAGGAAGGTTAATATGATTTTATCATAGTATTTAGGGAAAATTTTGTATAATTATAGTCAAAATAAATAATTATGACTCAATAAAAGAAGTTGAGTCAAGAAAATCCCTTACAATATTAGTATCTTTTAAATCTAAATACCATGAAAGATAGAAATTGATATGGATTTTTAAATCCATTTAATTTCATGAAATTTTAATAAAAGCATATATAGGGTAGTATATACACCACACAATATAAAACAAGTGGTGAATATGGCATATATCTCAAAGGAATAAAAATGAAATGAGAAACCCTTACAAATTTTATAAGATTTGATTCAAAACATATTTGAAAGATAAATATTGAAATGAAACTTTTAATACCATTAATAAAGGTATAATAATTATATAATAATTAAAATAGGTATAATATAAACCATATAAAAAAATAGTTGCATAATACAAAACATATCTCACGGAAGGGAATTTAAGACGAAACCTTTACCATAGATTCCTACTCGATCAGATGCATTCTAACTTTGAGTATAATAATTATATACTCAATAATAATATATTATAAAATATTATTCATGTTTATTAACTTTTTAATAATATTTTATATTCATTTATTACATGATTTTTACTTGTTTTTAGTTAATATTAATTATTGTCAATTCATGTTTTTAACGGTTTTGTGATTTTTTTTTGCAATTAAAATACAAGTTTCCACTCCATGTTTATAAGTTATTCATATATAGAATGGTAAAAGTACTAAAAATATAAGTTTCATAATTTTTTAGTAAGTTTAATGTTCATTCAATTGAAATTTGAGGTATGATTCGTAAAGATGAAATTTAAAACAGGTTTATTTTGGTAACTTTTATCGAACAAAAGGTTGTTCGGTAATATTGAGTTAAATATTAATACTACCATTAAACAAAAAAGAAAAAAAATATATGAGAATCATATATTACCAAAAATTAATTTTTAATAACCATCCAAGATAAAAATTCATAGCATCATTTATCTAAAAGTTTAAACCAACCAAAACAAGAACATTCTAGAATTAATTGGATAAGTGTGATTATTGAATGACTTTATTATAGTATCATCATTATAAATTTATGATAAAATAAAATTCATAATTATTTTATAATATTACTAGTTTTTAATATTTCTATATCATTCATTATATAATCATTATAACATTGTTCATGTAGGTGGTAAAACCGACCCAAACGGGAGCGTGTTATAATTACTGAACAAATAAAACGAGCTATTTAATAATGATAATATTACTTTTCTATAAGCTTAATTACTTAAAAAATGATAATATAGTGATAAATAATATTTAATAATATTTATAAAAATAATAAATTAAATAATGATAATAGGGAAGAAAATAATTCCATATAAAAAATTAATCTTATATTGAAAACTTTTTTAATTTAGAAGGGATTCGGGCAATCTCTAGTGACCAGAAGCTCAATAATGTGGTATAGGATTATTTTGGAATTAAATGAGGTAGATTATAGGGGTAATTAAAAAAATTTAGTGGATTTGAAGGGGTTTTGTAAGGATCCTTTTATAAATGAAGGGAATGGTATTCTGAATAATAATCAAAACTTAATGTAAAAATAAAGTCAAACTTTGAGGCAAGTTGATCCAAACATAACTGATAGTGAATAAAATAAGAGTTTTGGTTGATAAAGTCCTCATACACTAATTTTAATATATGTTTTTATTATTTTTTAGGTTTTTACCCTTGATTTAACACTTTTATCATTTTTAGCCTTTATCGAGGTGACAAATTTTTACCTTCATTATTTTTATGACTAAAAATGAAATATAAAATTTAACCTAATTTTAACATGATGGTTTTAAATTTGAAAAAAAAATTAATAGATTTATTTTAAAAAAGTTATAAAAATTATTTTTAAAATAATAAATGTATAATGGATTAAAAACAATTTTTAGAAAAGCATATTTTTTAAGCATAAAAATGAGTTTAGGATAAAATTATGAAGGTCACTAATTTTCATGACATTAATTGGTTTATTATTAACTGAACTAGAATTATTTGGATTTCAAATAAATCTAAATCCAAATTCTATCTTGTGGATACTAAATTAAATGAAAATAGGGCAAAAAATAATTTTTATTAGGATAAGATATTACTTTAGGTTTTAGAATGTCAAACATCGGATTATAAATTCAAAATAATATTTTTAAATTAATTTTTTTAATACTTAATTACATATTTAGTCAATGAAAAGGTTTCATATATTTTTAAGTCATTATTATATCATAATGATGCTATAAAAGTTATAGTATTTGTAAAATCTATATTTTTCACTATTCACCCAAAAATCAACCATTTCAGAAAAATATCAAAAATTTACCCTAAGATAATATTTTCATGATAAAAAAATAAAATTCATTTTTTAAAATTAAAATGCTAAAATTTAGGAATTTAACTATTAAATGGAAACATAAAATATAACAAAAATTGTTTTTATAGGAAAAATGAATTTTTCAAATATAACTATTCTTTTTCGTATTTCCTATCAACAACTAATTAAATTAGTCTTAATAGATCATTCATATCAAAAATATAATTTATTACCATTTAACCATAATATATTTATTTTCTCAAAATAAATATGTATAGTGCATAAAGGGCAATTTTTAGTAAAATAAAATTTCAAGCATAAAATAAATTTATTCTTATTACTTGACTAGTGAAAACTATTGAATGAAATTTATTTTTTTTATTTAAATATTTTCAATAAATTTAATTAAAATCATTATTTATTCAAGAGTAATTAAAAATATACAACAATTTTAAAAAATTGTTTTTGAAAAATGTCAACTTTTATATTAAATTTCATTAACCCAAATACCATTAAAATTAATTATTTATATTATAATAATTTAATTTTATCAATATAATAATATTAAAATATTTATTTGAATTTTATAAAGACATCATATAATAATAATATATAATGAATAATACGTATATATATATAATAAAATATCCTAATTAAATATATATTTTTGTATCATTATTGCATTTTCATAATGTATTGATGTTTATCTTACATTATAATATTTTATCTCAATAAAATGAATTGAGTTTTGTTTTAGTTTGTTATTATGTTTGAAATGAGATATTTAGCAAAGTATTTATTTAAAAAAAATGATACTAAAATATCACAGTGTTACACTTGTTCCATTGTTGGATGGAACTAATTAAAACTATTACTCCATCACTCTCACTCACATTGAATGAAATCACAAATGTGGAAATATAATGTAACGACCTGAACTTTTATTAATATTTGTTTCCATTTTGTGTGTTATTTATTTTATGGTCAACAAAACTATATTCTTTAATTAATGAAGTGAGTATAATTAAATGAGACTATTGGGTTTCAACTGTTATAACACCATTGGTCAATATAACCATTGGAAGCTAAACTCTTAATGTTAAAATTATTGTTTATAAATACAATTGATCTTGGTTAATTAATACAGAAAGAAGATTCAATGGCCTCATCCAGTAGACTCAGGTTGTTCGAAGCCCATCTGACGGAACTTGGGAAGGAGGTAGCACCACTAGGCTTTTCTCTGGACCAATCCCAAGCCGAACTTCATCATGTGAAGCTTGAACGGAATCACCTATGGGATAAGTTCACTACAACAGAACTGCCATTTAGCGGCGGTTTTTTGGCATTTCGCGGCGGTTTAAACCGCCGTGACATGGTTTGGCGGCGGTTTACTGAAACCGCCGCCTAATACGGCGTCATCAATCTATTCGCGGCGGTTTTTTCCATTTGGAGGCGGTTTCAGGAAAGCGTCGTAGCTTCCTCATTTAGCAGTGGTTTTCCTGAATGTAGCGGTGGTTTTTACGATCCCGTGATATCAATTTATTTGCAACAGTTATAACCGCCGCAAATAAACTCAAAATCAGCGGCCGTAAAACCACCGTCGAAGTCACAGGAATCGCTGCGGAACGAGGCAGCAATGAATTGGCTATGTCACTGTGGTTAAAACTGCCGCTAAATGTAAGAAAAATTTTACTTTTAGTGGTGGTTTAAACCACCGCCCCTATAAATGTCGCGGTGGTTTAAACCACCGCTAAAATCTGTCTAGAAAAAAAAATCTGCTTCCGCTGCACCACTGCCCTGAAAAACAAATCAAACCAGAAATATAAACCAACTGAGATACATTATATCCCTCCTACCATGCATAACCCACATCATGTATCATCATCACTATCCCTCCTCCTTCACTACATCACATTCCCATAATCACTTCCTCAATATCAAAAATAACAACATGACAATCACATACCAAAAGCTGGGTCAAGGTCAAGTTCCTTGGTTGGAATACCTTGGATCATGATTTTGTAGAAGCCATGGACTTTACTCCCATGGAAAATGTTTGTGGTAGTTGATGCCTTGATCTTGTTTTCTCCTTTGGTCTTGATTCTATAGGATGATTTGGGCCTTGATACACATTGTATATGGATTTCTTGGGCTTGAACTGGACATGGCTCATTGACATGCTTCTTGGACCCCACCCATGTTACTAAGTTTCCATCGAGATGCTCCTATGACTCGATGTGGATTCCTTGGACTTATATACCTTAGATCCAAACCTTTATGGTCTAACACTTATGATTACACAAAATGACCATTGTGGATGTGATACACACTTGATTATCTGGTGTGGTTGTAATGGGTATTATTCACTAGATAACATTGTGTGTCTATGGTATTTTTTTACACTAGATTATATGGTGTGGCTGTGACGGATGTTTTCTTGTACAATACAGATAGCCTCGCTGTGGTTATTTTCCTACAGTGGGTAGACATGATAGTGTTATTATGGTTTATTTCTATTTATAGATTCACTTATATATAGTATCGTGACTATTTATTATAGGGATCCTTGTCTGTATGGATAGTATCACTTATGCCTTGTGAAATTTTCGTTCAGTACATTAATATGTGTGATATATTGAACACAAATTTTGTTTATATCACACAAATTGGAATTTTTATAGATGCCATTTGTTAGGTCCAACTGAGTGTTATGTCACACCATTTTTGGGTCATTGGGTACCTATATATACTTCTTGGATGCATGTAGTGACATTGTAAAGTTTCAACAATACAATTCATGACATTCTTATTTTGTAGGAGCAGGAGAGAATGTGATCATGCAGGGTCGTGATGCTAGGTGGGATAGTACATTTTGGTATTTTGGGTATTTTCAAACATGTATTGTACTAGAATTTTTTATACCTATTATCTTACATTATAGTGGCATGAAATGACATATCATTTTTTTATGATATTTCCTTTGATACTGTTTATTTATTACTATCTTTTATGTTTTACCTCTATTTGGATGATCAAATGCTTCCACTATTGACGACATTGTTTATTAATACTATTGTACACTCTAACATGATGGAATAGTCTTTGTACAAAGTCACCATAGGTCCTCAATTCTAGTCGATAGCCTCTGGGATATGGGGAGGTGTGATTAAGGCCATGAGACCCAGTAGATCGGGGCACCACATAGTGGAATCCAAGTTTGGATGTTATAACATGGAATCATAGAATTCATTTTATTATTTTATTACTATTGTGAGACAAATATTTAGGTATTTGTAAGATAATTAAATAAGGTAATAGGTGGTACCTAGGATTATCAATCCCACAAACCAGAAGAATCAAAATTTCTTGGAATGAAACATGTTCCCTTAGATTTTTTTCTATTACAATTGATTTGATTCCACTGTTTGGTGATTTAGTTATAGCTTGATGTTCCTTTCTATTATGGATTTCATGGATTCACAATGGAATAATGAGTCATGGACCATTGGTCGCATGAAATATAACGTGTTATGGTATGGATTAAGTGGATGCCATATTTCAGTCCATGAGGTGAATGGGACCATATGGGTAAGAATTTATGACCCATTTGGTTCAACTATTCAAATATAATTATGATATAAATATGCAATTAAATGAAATTTAAATTGGGAATCAGAGAACTTGAACTTGACCCAGCTTTTGAGTGGGTAGTAGGCAGTGTCTCTTGTGATGTTTATGACTATTTATATTTACTATGTTCTAGATTTTAGAGTAGGTAGAGGGGTGATTGAATACCATGAGAAAAATAAACTATGTTCTAGGGAACAAATAGAAGATTGTGTACTAGCCTGATTCCTCGGTCTTTAAAGGATGAGGCATTGAACTTGGAGATCTCAAGTGACTTCCTGACCCCTTCATTGGGGGGGGACCTTTTGAGATGTCTTTTCCCTAGAGGATGATACTTGTATACCTTTTTATGGAGGTGTTTTGTGACATAAGATGACCATCCAATGTGGGCTAGCTAAGACCCTTGAGACACCTCCAACAATTAAGTAATGTTTGACTTAGAAACCATGGCCTATCTAGTCTGGAATGTGTCTTGGGTATACCATCAAGTTATGCAATCATAGTAATTGTTTGTATTGACCAAACCCTTTTCCTGGAAAACCCATTATTTGGTTTTCGCATTGAGGCCGAGATGTTATTTTATATATTGACACTGCTAGAAATTGTGATTTTATCAAATGAAAAGTACTAGATTGAGATAGTGGTCCATGAACAAGGATCTCAAGAGAGATTCCTCTATATAAATATAGACCTAGAGGACCCATGTGGGTTCCCAGTAGATAGACCAACCCTGAACAGGTGCATGTGTTTCTTTAGAGATAGTTATATGTGTCACTATAGAACCTGAACCAATGTGGATGCCTGATGGAGCTAAGATGATAATGATGGGAATGGGTGTTCGGTTGACCATGGTTTTATTTATATTTATATTTAGTCTTGATTCGTGATATTTAACAATATTCATTAGAATCTCTAATTGGGCATCACACAATTTTCATTACTTAGGACACCTGTGAATCACTTGTTGGGATGGATGAGACCCTTTGATTCTTATTGTGTTTCTAATCTATTATCATGACATATTTGGGGTGGACACTTAGTAAAACTAGCATCAATCATATATGATAGATGTATGGGTGAATAACTAATGGAGGTACCTTTTTTTCAAAAAAAATCCATCGGGTCCTGTGTGCTAGATATATTCTAGTAATTTATATATCTTCTCACTAGAGTGTTAGTTTGGGAAATATGAGTAGTCCATTCTAATAATTTTTCTATATAGAACATGATGCTACACATGCATTCATAATCTGGGGTTTATATTGATAACATACAAGTAGATGGTGCTTTATAGCTTTGTAGGGATTATGATAGGTGTGGGTGGACAATTGGAGCATCCATCGGGTCGATAACCCTCCTGGTAGCATAATGGATCCAAGGAATGAGTCCTCTATTTGTTTTTTGGATTATGTAACCCTATCATAGTGATAGGACATGGTTCCTCCATTCATAGATTTGGTAACACTCTCAGTTGATGCACACAATGCACATTGAGGCATAGATCATTCATTGCAGCCATTAACCCTCTTGAATAACACAGTATTTAGTGTTTAATGAGTCCATTATTACTTATACTATTGAGGGAGGATATAGAAGTGATTGATGTGTGATAGTATGGGTGAAAGTTAGGACATGAAAATGTGTGGTGGCAACTACCAATTCAAACACAGGCCTAAATGAAATGTTGTATACCATACTCGAGAAATCAAGACATAAAAAAACATCAGAAATCAATAAAATGCATAAAAAGAAACATGAGAAATCAAAGAAATTTTAGGACATGAAAATGTGTGGTGGAAACTAAGTGCCAAAAATGTTACATCTACAAACCAATTATTCCCATATTTGTTCAACATATCAATAATACAACTACTCAGGGTCCGATGATGCATCGTCACCCTCTCCACCTTCATCTCCACTTTCTGTTGTCACCTGTAAGAACATTATATTGAAAATTAAATACAGTTGCATATTTATATTAAAACTTAAAACCAATGAAAGTTAGAAAACTAAATGAATTTTATTTTTTGTGATTTACCTGCATACCACCAGTCGATGCACTACCACCGGGGGCATATCTGCTCATCTGTCGCAGAACTAGATGAAATAGTGTACCACTTCCTCCTTGGCATTCCTGTCATTTAATCAAATAAAATTAAGTTCAAAATATATATTTCAAAAAAATTATGTAGAAAAAAAATTAAAAATGATAATAGATTCCCAGTACTAACAGAAAAAATATATATAACAATGATAATGAATGACTGCAGAAATGAAACAAGTGGTTGCTGAATAAATAAATAATTGTGCATACAATAATTTTCCCCTTCAATCATGTTGGTTTCCTACTCCATTGCTTCATCCACTTCATTCATTCTTTCTATACTAATATTTTCAATATCATGATGGGCAAATAATCCCGCTTCCTGTTGCTAATTAACTTCAATTTCAGAGGTCAAATTTTCTACTTCATCACCCATATCATACAAATCTCTTTGTATTACATGAGCAACTACACTCCACCCTTCATCGGAAACATCATTCACATAATATATTGTTTTTTGCTTGTGATGCTAAGATATATGGATCATGCAGTTCACGATCACCAACATCCATCAAGCAAGAGAAGTTCACAGAAGTAAATTGCAAAGAATCTCTTTTAACACCTCTGATAAAATCGACCCATTTGCATTTGAATAAAACAACCGAAAAATGTCTGTGGTAGTTTAATTCAATAATATCATGCAGATTTCCATAGTATTCCACTTCAGAAAATGTAAATATACCACTATTCTGTGTTTTCAAACCCACTTCTTGATCGACAGTATGAAATCTAAATCCATTCACATTATAAGCGTCGAACTTTCTAACTTGTTTTAGAGGACCTATAGCAAGAAACTTTAGATCCTCTGACACCTCTACTCGAGTATCAGTATTCATGATCTGAAAAAAGAAATATACTTTATTAGATTTAAAAAAATTATGTGTCAAACTAATATTCATATTTATTGCAATATTTATGAACTTACACGTCGTTCAAACCATTCTACAAGCTCTTTATTAACAGCTTTCGTTATATCTTTCTCATTTCGTGTTCGGACTCTCATTCATCTCTTTGTTTGTATCCTAAACTCTTCAATAAATGGATCTGCAATTTCACTATTCAGCAGCACATATCTATGTGCCTTTAATAATTCCAATGCAGTCAATGTTACATTTGAGGTCCTCCCAACTGATCGGCCAATAGCAGGAAATATTTTGGATTTCTGATGTATTTGAGATTGAGTCAATGTGTCATCAACACGTCCAACTCGATTAAATATTTTCTCAATATCATCCAAGTATCGAGAACAAAAGTTCAGACACTCCTCAGCCAAATAGCCTTCAGCAATAGAGCCTTATAGTTGATCTTTATTTCTCACGTATGATTTCAAATGCCCAAGATATCTGTGAAATAAAATAAACATAATTATGCATTTAATTAAGTACCAAAAATTTTTTACTTAACTGGAAAACATATAAATAAAGTACCTCTCAATTGGATATATCCATCGATAATGAATGGGGCCTCCTAATTTAGCTTCATCAACCAAATGTACAGTTAAATGCATCATTACAGTAAAAAATGACAGAGGAAAGATCATTTCCATTTCACAAAGGGTCAATACAAACCTCTCCTGGAGGTTGTCAAGCTGAAATGGATATAGAGATTTCTCACATAGTTGTCTGAAAAATGTGCAGAACTGGAGTACAAAAGCAGTAATTTTTTTGGGTAATAATGTACGTGATGCCAATGGTAGTAACTGCTGTAACAAAATATGTGAATCGTGACTTTTCAATCCATGTAACTTACGATTCTTCAAGTCAACACACCTCGATATGTTACTTGAATACCCATCAGATACCTTAACATTATTTAACATTCGAAGGAATTTATATTTATCCCTATTTTTCATTTCAAAAATTGTTGGAGGATACTTTTCATTCTCATCTGGCCAGAGATCGCGTTTTATGTTCATTGTTTGTAAGTCTTTGCGAACATTGATATGATCCTTCTACTTTTCATGCTCATTAAGCAATGTGAATATAAAATTGTCACAGACATTCTTCTCAATATGCATCACATCAAGATTATGCCGCAACAAATTAAATTCCCAATACGGAAGTTTGAAGAATATACTTTTTTTCTTCCATTGTTGCGTTCCGGTTTTGCTTAATGATGCACTTCGGACCCGTTTTCCACTCTCATTCAAATGATGAACCTTCCCAAATTCGGTTTCAACATTTTCAAGCTGTTTAAATATTTCAGAACTAGTTAACAACTTTGGAGGTGGTCTACGATCAATGGAACCATTAAATTTTGATCTGTTCATCCGAAATCTATGAGATGCATCGAGAAATCTTCGATGACACAAGAAGCACCATTTTCTACTGTGAGGTAGCCGTTTGGGCTCAAAATCAAAGTTACAAATGGGACAAGCCAAACCCGTGTAAGTGTTCCATCTAGATAAATTCCCAAGCCCAGGGAAGTCACTAATGGTCTACATTAAAGCAGCATGCATTTTGAACATTGTTTTAGAAGAAGCATCAAATTTCTCAACACCGTTGCTCCATAACTCCTGCAATTCGTCAATCAAAGGCTTAAAGTATACATCAATATCATTTCCAGGCATTTTTTTCTAGGAATAATCATCGAAAGGATAAAATATGTTTGTTGAATACACATCTAAGGAGGCAGATTATAAGGGATCAAAACAACTGGACAAATGCTATAACTGGTACTCAAAGTCCCAAATGGGTTGAATCCATCAGCAGCCAATCCCAATCAAACATTCCTAGGATCAACTGAGAAATCGAGATATAATGAATCAAATTTCTTCCACAATTGATAATCTCATGGATTTCTCATTAACCCATCATTGTTATTATCTACAGAATGCCACTTCATGTATTCAGTGGTTTTTGATGACATGAATAATTTTTGCAATCGAGGCTTCAAAGGAAAGTAACGAAAAACCTTTGCAGGTGTGTTCCTTTTATTCTTCTCCATGAAATTATATTAATTCAGACTTCCAACATCACCCTTTTCTTGTCATCTAGAAGAAGAATATTTCTTGCAATTCTGTCTACTTGAATCCTCTCCCCAATAAAGCATACAATCATTGGGTCATGCATGTATTTTTGTATAATTCAGACCAATCTTGTTAATAACTTTTTTCATATCATAAAAATATTCTGGGATTTTTGCTTCAAGAAATGCATCACGAATCAATTCCAATATCATGGACATTGCCTTATTTGTAATTCCACATAGACATTTGATATGGTACAACTTCAGCAGAAATGAAAGCTTTGAATATTTCAAACACCCACTATACAACTCTTGATTTACATCGTCAACTAAATCATGAAACACATTTTCCTCAGTGAAGTTTTCTCTTACATTTGGCTCCACATAATCAAGAGGAGGATCCAGTGATATGTTACAATCTTGATCTGCCTGTGTTACAGTCTCAAAAACATCACTTGTCACGTTGCAATTTGTATCACCCTCTTCTGGTTGTTCTGATATGTTTTAATGCTGATAGAGGTGTCTTGTAGTGCTGAATGCATCATTTATGAGGTTTTTCATTTCATTTTCCATTTTCGACGAACTTGGGACCTCATTCTGTGGATTAACATCAGTGCTCAATCTTTCTGTAACATTCAATTCTCCATGCCAAATCCAACACAAATATTGATCAGGGAATTGCTTCAGTATTAAATGTTCATAAACCTCATCTCTCTTCAACCATATTCTAAATTTACATTTAGGACATGGACATTTTATTCTCCCTTCAATGGATCGATTAGAAATTGAAAAATCTAAAAACTCATTCAAACCCTTAACATACTGAGGTGTGTTCCTTGGTAATGTGATCCAGCTTTTATCCATGTATATCACAATGTGCCTACACAATAATAAAAATAATTAAAACACATAGTTACTACTACATAGTGAAAGAGATTCATATATACGATAGTGTAACATTATAAAAACATAATATAATAAAGATGATCCCCTGAGTTAGATATGAACCCTCTAGTGTTTGGGATAGGGGAAGTTTCTTTGGTAAAGAGAAACAGTGTGCTAACAACGTGGTAGCTACTTTACCATGAAAACCAAAGCATATTGTTAATTTGGAATAACCCCAACCTAAGTTCTCTATAGAGTCTTCATATAAAACTCTAATATCGAATAAATCTATTATAAATAATGTTTAGGGAAAACCTTATTATGCTTACAAAATGTGTGAGGAGGAGTAGAGGAAGTGATCCAATGGAGGTAGTTAATTATCAATAAATTAATTTTAAATATTGTTCACCTTGAATGGAGTGACCGTGGATGAACATTTATAATATACAAAATTTATTGAAGAATAGTAGAATCTGGTATAACTAACACATCATCAATGAATGACATATGGACTATCCCTTAGTGTTGAACCAATTAAAATTTTTGGGTTCCATTTTACATCTACATTCTTATGTTTGGTAAATGTGTGTTCCTTTAGATAGGTTTAATGTGTTTCTAGCAATTTGGTGATAAGATCTTTTAACCAAAAAGAATTATTTGATGCCCTGATTAATCCCACCCCTCTCAAGGAATCATATGGTATAGAAAAAAGTGTTTTTGAATAATCATCCTTCCCATAAACAATTAAATTAAACTCATAATAATGGGGGTTTCTTATTATAATTATTATCCTTAAATATTATGTTTTCACTATTGATGGCACAATCAGACACTTCTATTCGAGCCATGAAGATTTCTATCCCACCCTACTATTGAATTCCAATATATTTTGGTGAATTTATTTCTTTCACAATCTCACTAGAACCTGTTTGTCGACTCTAAGAAGTATGATATTTCCTTTATTTAATATATTTCAATTCATTTTCCTTCCCTTTCCTTGGTTATCACACACTTTCCAAAAGATCTTATTCAAATCCCATTTAGTGGAAGGATGTGATGATTACATTAGGGGTGATCAATGTTCTTTGATCACATATTTTTTTAAGTGTATAGAGTGAGGTGATCATTGCATATGTTTGTTTGAATCAAATGTGCTAAGTGAGGGTAATAAGTTTTGGTCGTAGAAAATTAGTGAGAGAACATGAGTGTTATAATTGAGTGAATTATGATTCAGAATGTTAGGTCGGGGGATATCCAATGTGAGGGAATTTTTCTATCATCATATATTCAACTCTAATTTACATACACTAACACACTTGGTTCTCTATTTTAACCTACCACACAACCCCCCCCCCCCCACACACACACACACACACGCAAAAGTACATAGAATTATCTTTGTGATAAATAGTGATTCACACTACTAATTAAATTTCTCTCAGGTTTATATTTTTATATCTTGACACATTAATGGTAGATGCATAAAGAATTTTCCAATATTGTGGGTAGTTAATCCATATTCATTATTTTATTTTTATTTTATTTATTTTAAATGGTTCCATTGAATGACTATATCTAGTTCTAGTAACCCTTTTGGTTTTGATCTAATGGTTCATAAAACTATCTTGGAATGTTCTAGACTGCTAAGGATCATCGATAATTTTGGATAAAGATAATATTAATATTAATTTAATAGCCTTAATAACTATATAATTATTCTATAGATTCATTAAATATTCATAATATAAAGGAGAATCATGTACAATTAATTAGAATACGTAGATATTTTTCTGCACTAATTTTTAACTATCAGAATAATCGACCATTGTTTCTAAATAATCAACTAGAATTTTAGTTAGAGCGTAGAACAATTCAACATCTTCCAATGTTTCATGGTTTGTATGGTGATAAACCCAATAATAATTTTATGAATTTTTGTATTATATGTATTACCTTTAATACTATAGGTGTTTCATGAGCTCAAATCATGTGGAAGGAATCAATATTGTCTCTAGAGGGATCATAAGAGGAATATATATATATATATACGACCTATAACTTGGAGGGGTCACAAACATGGATGATCTCTAAAGAGGCATTCTTCATAACTTTATTCCCAATTCAAAGAAAACACGTCTAAAAATAGGATTCATAGAATAAATAAATATATTAGAGAAACTATTTATGAGTACTAGAAAAGGTTAAAGAAGTTGATTGTTATTTTCCATAGCAACCCATTAAATATCATTATTTATTTCTTTTTTAGTAAGGTCTGGTGGATAGTGAACGGAACATGCTAGATACTTCTTAACATGTGTCAATCATCACCGTCACATCATCATATTAGCTAGAAAATAGGTAATCCCAACTCTCAACCTATGTCAATCATCTCATCATCATCACATCAGCATAACAAGAAAGTCCAACTCTCAACCAGTGTTAACCATCCCAACATCCATTAAATTTCAACATCATTACCTGACACATGTTATAACCTCGAGCCATCACAACCAAAAACATGACATACCCTTAAATCCATAACAACCTAGGGAAATTTGTACATGTTATACCTTAATCCATTATAAACCATAATATAAGTATGTATTGTAACCATGAGCCATCACAACCCATGAGTATAGTATCAAACAACCACAAACAATAAAGAAGATAGAAAAAAATCACTTAATAATAAAAACTAACAAACACATATAAAAAATCACATGCAATAAGTAGAAAAACAAATAATCATAAACAAAAACATCTGTATACAATACAATAAATACAACATTACAATTTATTATACAAAACAATAATAATAAAGAAATAACTAATATCAAAACAACAACAAAAATTAGAAATCAAACCCTAGGGTTCGTATAGGTCGTCGGGGAAGCAGGGTCGTCGGGGTCGCGGGGGGCTGAGGTCGCGGGGGAAGCGGGGGGTCGGGCGAATCGGGGGCGCTGGGTGAGAAGGGTCGGGGTGGGGGGGAAGGGTCGGGGCTGTGAAAAAAAAAAGGTTTCGCAGTGGTTTATTATAAACTTCCGGGAAACCTTTTTTAAAAAAGAGTTAGCGGCGGTTCTAGAAACTGCCGCTATAAAACCACCGCTAAACGGCGGTTTTGTTGTAGTGGTTCAAGATAATAGAGGTCACCACTCGAGAAATGTTGGCCGAGCCGCCCCAATATTCTATCACCTTAACACACCTTAAACTTAGGTCTTATGCTGGTATTATAAGGGGATATGTAACGAGACCTTAGCTGCTTTGTGTAATCTTTTGAGATAAATAAACTTATTATTTCTTATTATGGTAAAGTTTGTGAATTTCAAATGTCCGGATAAATATAGGATGTATATTTTTTGGAAAAAAAGGATATTTTAAAATATTTATGTAAACCTTAACTAATTAACAATGTGTAATGATTTTCAAAAAAATGTCTTCTACAGTTGTGTTCAGTAATAAATTTAGAGTCTAATAAGATCAACTTAATTTTTGGTGAATAGTAAATAATGAATAGTAATTTTACGCTTATGAATAGTAATGTGACCAAATGGAATAGTAAATTCACTTAATAAAGTATTAATATAATTTAGGCACCTTTATTAGGTAATGTGATTCAATAAAATAAGTAAATAAGTGTTTCGGAAATTATTAGTTAAGTATTAGTTTTTTTCTGGTGAATAGTGTTTTTATTTAAAAATTAATTTAAAAAAATTTAGAAAATTATTTTCAAAAAATGGAGTTCATTTTTGAATTCAGTGCATCGATTTTATGTTACGGTGAATTTTTGGGATTTTTTTGAAATAGTTGAATTTTTGGTGAATAGTAAAAATACAGTTTTGAGTTTCAGGTGTTTAACGACATCATTAATGATTTAATAATGATGTATGAAATCTGGTTGACTTATTAATATTTATATAAACTATAAGGTTTCCCAAGTGTCCATTACCATGGGAAAATACCATGGGCAAGCCCATAGTTTTTTCAAAACCACCGATGAGGTGTCCCTTGAAAATTAATGATTTATTCCCTCACTTATCCTATAAATACCAAGCCATTCCCTCATCCATTCCATTCCAAAATCCTCATAAACAAATTTATGGTCTCTTTACCTCCCAAGGAGTCTTCCCAAGGTGACCTCAAGCCTCCCAAGGTCCTGACCTTCAAGATTTCGAAGTTACTCTTCAAGTTAAGAGAAACATTCACCCTCTTCTTTAAGTCATGACTTCCTTTATGTTATGTCGTATAGTTCCATTTTATTATTTGGGGGCTTGTTCTTATATATATTTACTACTGTCCATTTTATTTTCAAATGATGATATACACTCTCTTCTTTCATTAATTTATTTTCTAAATTTTTAAGTGACGCCTTTAGGCTGCTGAATTTTTCGTAAAAGAAATCACATCTTCTCTTTTCCTTCGAGTTTCATTTTCATATGGTATTTCCATAAAATATCCATAAAATTATCTTATTTATTTTTATTATTTACCCCTACTATATAATGAGTTATTTATTAGTGGGTTACCCTTTTCCTCTCTCTTTTTATTGTTTTCCAAAACCATGTTATATAGTTGTTATGCTGCAGAAATTTCGTCTCAGAATTTATCTCCCTTTCTCTCCAGAAATTATCTTATTTTATTTATGTGAATACCCAGACCTATTTCGTTTATATGGGTGTTAATAAATACAAAAAATGGTATATTTTATTTTTTAATTGACATACATGTAACCCTCACTCCCTTTCCATGGGTTATAAATGACATAATGATCTAATTTATAAAAACTTTTAAAACGTCATGATTTTGAAATAAAACCCATTTATTTTACTCTCTATGGGTTATTTATGAAATGTATGATTATTATCTACGTGTCTCACAGAAAAATTAATACATATTAAGTGTGTGCCCTGATAGCGTTTCAATGCATTGGGTAAAGAATTTAATCTCTAAAGATGAAAAGTTTCACGATACCTTGGTGAATAACCTTGGTAAAAAAAATTATGACACCTCAGGGTTGAACCTTGGTGATATATTCATGAATGTATAAATGAAATTTTTTAGTCACATATTCAAGTTATGTTTCAATTTCTTTTCATTATGATATTCCTATTCTTTCATTGCTCTTTTCTTTATGTTTTTATCAAGTTCGTATTGATATCACAAGTAAAGTGATTCCCTTATTTACCATTACTGGGCCTTCAGCTCACCCTTTCCTTTGATGTATGTCTCTAGGTTATGAGATGCAGTAATTTGTACTTAGGATGAACTTATGATGAAGCCTTAAAAGTGTATTATAAGAATGTTTTATGTTGTTTTCAAGTTTTATTGTTCCTGATTTCCAAGACACTAGACTTTAAAATCCTCTGTTTGTAAAATGTAATGAAAAGTTATGTAATAAAAAGGCGGGATGCCATAGTTGGTATCAAAGAATAGTTTAGTTATTTATGGAAATTAGGCTATGAAAACTTTAGGAAGAACCCTATATAAAATTTTAAATATAAAAAATCTTCAAGGTATTTTGGTGAGTATTGAGTAAGCTGTTTATCCAACTTCCAAACACAAACGACAAGGGGAAGATGGTGCAGGCCCTACCTGATATCCAGTGCTTTAAGTGTGGAAAACTTGGGCACTTTTCCAATCACTGTACAAATATGAGGTTAGTGGAGGGGAACCACCATCATCCTCAGCAATGACCAAGGGAACAAGGTCATACTTTTTCAATCACTACGGTTGAAGTTGAAGCACCAAATGATGTGGTGGTAGGTACTCTTGTTGTTCTCTCAAAGCTAGAAAGTAATTTGTTTGATTATTGTTCTATGAATTCCTTTGTTTTCTCCAAGTTTACAAATAATTTAGAATCAACTCCTGATTTTCTAAAAGTAGAGTTATCAGTCAAGACTCTTGGTGGGATTATCCAAGCATCTTCAGTGTTTAAAAACTCTAGTATTTACTTTGGTGAGAAAAATCTTACCGTAAATCTAGTATTAATTCCCATTCTAGAATTCGACATTATACTAGGGATGGACTGGCTCTAAAAGTATAATTAGAAGATAAAATTTAGAATTAAGGAAATCTCAATAGTCTTGAATGGAAAACCTACAGTTATCTTCTAAGGAGAGATATATCAACCTGATCTTTGTCTAGAAGAACCTCCTATATCCATCTTTATGGAGTTGATCGGTGAAGAAGAAGAAGGAGATGAGAGTTTAAGGATAGAAAATTTCCCCATCGTCCAGGGACATGTTGATGTCTTTCCTGAGGAGTTACCCAGACCACCCCCAGAAAGAGAGGTAAAGTTCTTCCTTGAACTCATACCTGGGTCTCATCTGATATCGAAGACCCCCTATAGGATGGAAAATGTGGAGCTAGAGGAATTAAAGAAACAACTCCAAGATCTTTTGGAGAAGAGGTTTATCTGACCGAGTGTGTCTCCTTGGGGAGCACCAGTTCTCCTTGTGAAGAAGAAGGATGGATCGATGCGGCTATGTATTGATTATAGAGAACTAAAAGGGATCACAGTGAAGAACAAATACCCTCTTCCGAGAATTGATGACTTATTTGACCAACTTTGTGGGGCTCAATTCTTCTCTAAGATTGATCTTCGATCTGGTTATCATCAATTGAGGGTGAATAAATAATATATTCCAAAAACTCCCTTCCAATAAAGATATGGGCATTATGAGTTTGTTATTATTCCCTTCGGACTAACTAACGCACCTACTATTTTTATCGATTTGATGAATAGATTCTTTAAGGACTACCTTGATAACTTTGTGGTAGTTTTTACTGATGATATTCTGATATATTCCAAAAGTCTCGAGGAGCATAAAGATCATCTAAGGGTTATTTTGCAAACTCTATAGAAGGAGAGGATTTTTTGAAAGTTCAATAAATGTGAATTCTAGTTACAACAAATTTCTTTCTTATGGAACATTGTCACCAATAAAGGAATCATAGTTAACCTTGCAAAGACAAAATTTGTAGAGGAGTGGCCTCATCCTACAACAATAACTGAGATTCATAGTTTCCTTGGCTTAGCGGGATATTATAGGATGTTTGTGAAAAACTTTTCATGACTTTCTAATCCATTAACCAAGTTAACTCGAAAAGGGGTAAAGTTCATCTGGACAAAGGAGTGTGAGGAAAGATTCCAAGAGCTGAAGAAGAGATCAGTTACTGCACCCATGTTAACTTTTCCCTCAAGTGGATAAGGATTCATTATTTTTAGTGATGCATATCTGAAGGGTTTGGGTGTGTCCTCATGCAAAATGACAAAGTCATTGCTTATGAATCTCAACAGTTGAAGACTCATGAGCAAATTTTTCCTACGCATGATCTGGAGCTGGTTGCGGTCGTTTTTTCTCGGAAGATATGGAGGAACTATCTTTATGGCGAGAAATGTGATATGTACACAGACCATCAAAGTTTGAAGTATATTTTCATAAAAAATGAATTGAACATGAGACAAAGGATATGGTTAGAGCTTCTTAAAGACTATGATTGTTCAATTCTCTAGCATCCTGGAAGAGAAAACAAAGTCGTTGATGCATTAAGTAGGAAATACCCATTTTTCCTTTCAATGATGAGGATTCTAAGAGATCCTTTGATCAATGAACTAGTAAAGCTAGACTTTGGAATTATAAGGTAAGGGACATCATCAAACCTAACCCAAATGATTTCTCAACCTTTGTTACTAGAGAAGATCAAGAAAGCTCAGAAAGAAGATCCTTTGTTATAGAAGAAGTTTGAGGCTATGAAGGATGGGAAGTTTCCTAAGTTAAATGTTGATCAAGAAGGTGTACTGAAATTTCGTACAAGACTATGTGTTCCATCTATTTCATAAATAAAGAAGGAGTTGATGGATGAATCTCATAGCTCTAGTTTCTCTATACATCCTGGAAGCACAAAAATTTATAGGGACCTTCGTGATCTTTATTGGTGGGATAATATGAAAAGGGAGATTGCTGACTACACTTCAAGGTGCCTGGTATGTCAGCAAGTGAAGGTAGAGCGACAAATTCCTAAAAGGGTATTGCAACCACTACCCATACCAGCATGGAAGTGGGAAAATATCACTATAGACTTTATCATTGGTCTTCCGAGAACTTCCAAAGGAAACAATACGATATGGGTTATTGTGGACCATCTCACCAAGACTGCCCATTTTATCTCCATTCGGGAAGATTTCTCTCTTGATCAAATTTCCAGGATTTACGTGAAGGAAGTGGTAAGGCTATATGTCGTTCCACTTTCTATCATATCTGATCATGATCCAAGGTTCACATCAAAATTCTGGAGAAGTCTTTAACATGCTCTGAGCACTGAATTGGATTTCAATACAGCCAATCACCCCTAAACTGATGGCCAATCTAAAAGGACTATTCCAACACTCGAGGACATGCTGAGAACATGCTCAATGGAATTTAAAGGTGGATGGGATCAACATCGCCCTTTAGTTGAGTTCTCTTACAATAATAGCTTCCAATCAAGCATTCAAATGGAACCCTATGAAGATCTATACGAGAAGCGATGTAAAAAACCTACTTGTTGGGATGAAGCTGGTGAGAGAAATCTTCTTAGGCCTGATCTTGTTCAAGAGATGACAGAAAAAGTCCATGCCATCCAGTAACACATTAAGGCTGCTCAGAGTTGGCAAAAGAGCTATGTCGACAACTGTGGAAGGGACTTGGATTTTGATGTTGGTGACAAGGTCTTTCTTCGAATTTCACCTTGTAAGAGAGTAATGAGGTTTGGGAAGAAAGGGAAGCTCAGCCCTAGGTACATTGTCCCCTATAAAATCCTGGATCAGGTAGGAGCAGTGGGTTATCAGCTTGAACTTCCTCCAAATCTAACACAAGTTCACGATGTCTTCCAAGTATCCCTCTTAAGAAAGTACATAACTGACCCTTCACTTGTACTAAACCTAGAGGTGGTACAACTGGAACATGACCTCTCTTATAAGGAGTAGCCGGTGGAGATCTTGGATCATAGAGATAAGGTTCTACGCAACAAGACTACCCACCTTGTCAAGGTATTTTGGAGGAACCACAAATGTGAAGAAGCCACGTGGGAACCAGAGGAGTCTATGAGGTAGAAGTACCCACACCTTTTCTTTTTTGAAGGTACGAGTTAAAATTTCGGGGACGAAATTTCTTAAAGGGGAAGAATTTAATGACCTGAAATTTTATTAATATTTGTTTCCATTTTGTGTGTTATTTATTTTATGCTCAACAAAACTATATTATTTAATTAACGAAGTGAGTATAATTAAATGATACTATTGGGTTTCGACTGTTATATGACTGTTGGTCAATATGACCTTTGGAATCTAAACTCTTAATGTTAAAATTATTGTTTATAAATACAAGTGATCTTGGTTAATTAATACAGAAAGATGATTCGATGGCCTCATCCAGTAGAATCGGGCCATTTTAAGCCCATCTGATGGAACTTGGGAAGGAGGTAGCACCAATGGGCTTTGCTCTGGACTAATCCCAAGCTGAACTTCATCATGTGAAGCTTGAATGGAATCAATTACGGAAAAGTTCAAGCTAATAGAGGTCACCACTCAGGCAATGTTGGCTGAGCCGCCCCAAGAATCTATCATCTTAGCACACCTTACACTTAGGTCCTATGCTAGTATTATAAGGGGCTATGTAACGAGACCTTAGCTGCTTTGTGTAATATTTTGAGATAAATAAAATTTTTATTTATTATTATGGTAAAGTTTTTGAATTTCAAATGTCCGGATAAATATTGGATGTATATTTTTTGGAAAAAAATGGATATTTTAAAATATTTATGTAAACCTTAAATAATTAATAATGTGTAATTATTTTCAAAAAAATGGTCTTCTATAGTTGTGTTCAGTAAGAAATTTAGAGTCTAATAAGATCAACTTAATTTTTGGTGAATAGTAAATTATGAATAGTAATTTTACGCTTATGAATAGTAATGTGGCCAAATGGAATAGTAAACTCACTTAATAAAGTATTAATATAATTTAGGCACCTTGATTAGGTAATGTGATTCAATAAAATAAGTAAATAAGTGTTTCAGAAATTATTAGTTAACTATTAGTTTTTTCAGGTGAATAGTGTTTTTATTTAAAAATTTATTTTCAAAAAATAGAGTTAATTTATGAATTTAGGGCATCGATTTTAGGTTAGGGGGGATTTTTGGGGTTTTTCTGAAATAGTTGAATTTTTGATGAATAGTAAAAATGCAGTTTTGAGTTTCGGGTGTTTAATGACATCATTAATGATGTAATAATGATGTAATCAATCTGGTAGACTTATGAATAGTGAGATAATCTATGAGGTGTCTCAAGTGGCCAATACCATGGGAAAATACCATGGTCAATCCCATGGTTTTTCCAAAACCACTGATGAGGTGTCCCTTGGAAATTAATGATTTATTCCCTCACTTCTCCTATAAGTACCAAGCCATTACCTCATCCATTCCATTCCAAAATCCTCCTCAACGAAGTTATGGTCTCTTTACCTCCCAAGGAGTCCTCATAATGTTCCCTCTAGCCTCCCAAGGTCCCTACCTTCAAGATTTTGAAGTTACTCTTCAAGGTAAGGGTAACTTTCACCCTCTTCTTTAAGTCATGACTTCCTTTATGTTCTATCGTATAGTTCCATTTTATTATGTGGGGGATTGTTATTATATATATTTACTACTATATATTTCATATTCAAATGATTATAGACCTTTTCTACTCTCATCAATTGATTTTCTGAATTTTTAAGTGACATCGTTAGGCTGCCGAATTTTTCGTAAAAGATATTGCATCTTCTCTTTTCCTTCGAGTTTCATTTTCATATGGTATTTCAATAAAATATCAATACAATGATCTTATTTCTTTTTATTCTGTACCCATACTGTATAATTAGTTATTTATGAGTGCATGACCCTTTTCCCCTCACTTTTTTTTGTTTTTAAAAACAAAGTTATATAGCCATTATGCTGCAGAAATTTCGTCTCAGAATTTCTCTCTCTTTCTCTCCAGAAATTCTCTTGTTTTATTTATGTGAATACCCAGACCTATTTAGTTTCTATGGGTGTTCATAAATACACAAAAATTATATATTTGATTCCGGAATTGACATACATGTAACCCTCACTCTCGTTCCATGGGTTATAAATGACATAATGATCTAATTTTTAAAAACTTTTAAAACGTCATGATTTTGAAATAAAACCCATTTATTTTACTCTATATGGGTTATTTATGAAATTTATGATTATGATCTATGTGGATAACATGAAAATTAAGACATATTAAGGATTTTCCCAGATATCATTCTAATGTGTTGGGTAAATAACTTAATCTCTAGAGATGAAAAGTTTCACGATACCTTGGTGAATAACCTTGGTAGTTTTTTTATGACACCTCGAGGTTGAACCTTGGTGATATGTTCATGAATGTATAAATTAAATGTTTTAGCCACATATTCAAGTTATGTTTCTTGTTCTTTTCATTGTGATATTCCTATTCTTTCATTACTCTTGTCTTTATGTTTTTATCAAGTTCGTATTAATATCACAAGTAAACTGATTCCCTTGTTTACCCTTACCGGGCCTTCAGCTCACCCTTTTCTTTGATGTATGTATCTAGGTTATGAGATGCAGTAATTTGTACTTAGAATGAACTCATGATGAAGCCTTATAAGTGGATTATAAGAATTTTTTACGTTGTTTTCAAGTTCTATTGTTCCTGATTTCCAAGACACTAGACTTTAAAGATCCTCTGTTTGTAAAATGTAATGAAAAGTTGTGTAATAAAAAGGAGGGATGCCATATATAAATCACAAAAAACAAAATGATTTTACCCGATTCACTCACACTAGGATACAATCAAGGATTATACATATGGAATTTTTTGTTGTATCATAATCTATTATACTCATTATTCGGTAGATACAAATTAGATCATGGTCACTCCATGCTAAGGTTCACTACTTTTACAAAGTTTATAGATTATTCACAAATTTCTTGAGGATTAATTCCTATTATTACCATTAAGTGCACTTCTTCAAGGAAGTAATTAGTTTATAAACTCGTTGGTCTTTTCTGGATCGGTTTATGAAACTGAATTATTGTGCATCTTATACTTTAGATTTAATGCTCTCACTACTGGAAATATGACCTTTCCCAATGCTTCTATACCAACGGTTTGTAAAAACTATTGGTATAGGTCCCCTTTCCCAATGGTTTGGCCAAACCATTGGGAAAGCCCACTTTGAGGCCACCTTCCCCAATGGTTTTCCAAAACCTTTGGGAAAGGGTATAGCTTTCCCAATGATTTGGCCAAACCGTTGGGAAAAGTCCACTTTGTGGCCACATTTCCCAACATTTTGGCCAAACCGTTGGTAAAAGTCCACTTTGTGGACACCTTTCCCAACGGTTTGGCCAAACCGTTGGAAAAGGGTATACCTATCCCAACGGTTTAGCCAAATCGTTGGGAAAGGTCCCAATGGTTTGGCCAAACCATTGGGAAAGGTCCCCATAAATCAACCTTCTACCCAGAATTGCACCCAAAATCAAAGGATCTATACCAACCGTTTTCAAAACCGTTGGTATAGGTCTATACCAACGGTTTTGACAACCGTTGGTATAGATCCTTTGATTTTTTATCTGATCTTCTTACCGAGAACATTATATGAATCAAAATTTAAAATAATTATGAGAATACATATATATATATATTTATGTAATTATGTTCATAAAATTCATGTTAGGTTAGTGGTTAAGTCATTCAATGATAAACTAGGGGTCCTGGGATCAAATCCCAGAGAATGTTTTTTTTTTTGAAATACATATACCAACGGTTCCATAACCGTTGGTATAGATTTTCATATTACTTATACCAACGGTTTCAAAACCGTTGGTATAGGTCTATACCAACGGTTTTCCCAAAACCGTTGGTATAGACCTATCCCAACAGCTTACTTGGCAACGGTTTGGAGGCCTATACCAACGGTTCCAAACCGTTGGTATAGGTTAGTTTTCCAGTAGTGTCTAATGAAATCCACCTTCACTACACTCTTCTTCTCCAAGTCCTGATCAGAGACAATACTCAATGAGAGAGTTGAGTCTATGTATTCTATATGATCATAATAGTGAAAAAATTCTTCCAAATAAAGAATAATTTCACACCCTCATTATCCTTCTTACACTTCATCTTTTTCAAAAGTTGGATATGTTAATGGAACTATGTATTCATGATCCTCTCTTCAATAAACATTATGTATTGATAAAATCCTCTCCATGGGATCTCTTCCCTATATAGAATCAAATATTTCAATGAAATTCAATATTTCTGAAGTTATTCTAAATAATATTTCATAAACCCTTCGATCTTAAAGCCCATTGATTAATAGTTGAGATAAGTTTTCATTCTTTTGATGCTTTGGTATTAATTCAAGTGTGTCACATGTTTAAATGTAGTCAAGTTCACCCATTTAAGTTAATTCAATCCTCCAAAAATCAAACTATATCTCCTTGATTTGATTTCCAACTAAATATCATGTTTTTTCTATTATTTCTCTTCACCAAGTAATTTATAGACTCCCCGCGGTCATTTTTTCATCCAACTCAACCTTTAATTCTAAGCTACATGCCATCCAAATATCAAACTCCTAATAAATATTCCTATTTTGAATTTTAAATTTGACCATACCTTGATCAACTATGGAATTATGCACTCTTGAACACTGCATACTCTTAAACACAATATAATCCATATTTCCTCAAAATTATTTATGTTACGATCTTCAATACAGTCACTTAGTTTTTTCCTAAACAAACTAGTAATCAAGACATTCAAAATTGCTTTATCTTTAGCTTCATTGATAGCTTTCTACCTATTTCAAATTTATCACTTCAAGAACAATGTTCAAAACACCTTTAACCATGAAATGGGTAGCTGCTAGTTTCCATTTTTATTATTCATGCATGAAGTCTTCCATGATCTCCATAATACCCATTTTGGGCTCCTTGTTCCTTATAATAAAATCTGCAACACACCAAAACTTTCAATATGGCCATTTCCATCATCAATGCCCCATTTTAATTTAAATATCTGGACCACTCTATAACATTGAATCTATTTAGTGATGGTTTTTTTAAACCATAATGAATAATGGTGTTGATAATTATTTCATGGAAGATTAAAATATGATGAAGAATTATTTCACGGTGGTTTTTTAGTGGTGATTTTTATGTTTAGTGTCCCAATCCCACCAACTAGACCAACCCACCCCATGACCCAACCAATCTCACCCCATGGAGCACACAAATTCCATCATATATTAGAGCTTGTTGAGAATTAAATCCACAACCTTTTCTCATATTTCAACACCTTTACCACTTACCTAAATTCGTTATGTTTCATTTATATTGATAGAATAGTTAATATGCTTATATATATATATATATATATTCATATAAAAAAATATACATGCATACACACACACAAATATAAATATGTAACGTCCCCGACCCGGAATCCACTAAATCGGTGCTCCGATCTGGGTGGTTACATGACCTTAAGCGCGCCTCCCCGAGCAGAGGGGGTCTATAGGGTCAAGTGGGGAGACTATACCCCCTTTTTATCAGAGTAAGCCACAACAGAAATAAAGAAAATAGAAGAAACAATAACCAATAAATAAGAAACATGTATATCAACCATTTCCAACAATAAATATGTCATGTCATACTACAAGTGCAAGAGTTAACAAAAACCCAAAATAAGGACAATGGACAGAACCCCCAAAATGGTCCCGACTCCAAGTCTGGATCCTCCACCAAGTGCTACCCATGTCCACTAAACTATTTAGCAAGGACCCTTGCCATTCTCTAGACCTGAAAACATGAAGTCTGCTCGAGTACCAAATAGCAGCTCGAGCAGGGTGTGATTACAACTCAGTAGGCCACCACCAACGGTGTCTACAAAATATCCAGTATAAACAGGAAGTGCATGCAAAAGGAAAATGAATGATAATTTCCAATTAATTAATTTAGGTTACATTAGCCAATTTTTGAGCCAAAGCCATTGCCACTTCCATTACCATTCATTACACACCAAATATCACCACTCACCATCTCATCACATTTCCATGGATTAATCACATACATTATGTTACATGGGTCTAAGGCCAAAAATCACATGCAAGAGGGTGAACACATCATTATCCTATCTCACTAGGACTAACCACATCATAGAAACCATATCCTCACCTAGAATCCTCAGTTCGGGTGGATGCAATCGTTAGAAGAATAGACCCTCAGTCCCCTTTCCTAACCCGTGCATTTAGGGTGGAGTTTAGAACCTCAGTCTTAGCTCAACCCATGGGCATAGATCCTCAAGTCATACCCTACACTATGAATCCATGTGAACATGATTATATATGTAAGTAACCATCAACCATCCAAACCATTTCCCTTCGGCAAACACTATTCACAACACCCCACATGGGAATCCACATCATGCCTTAACCCATTAACACATTACCATTTCACATCATTTAACCATTCACCCAAATCCCATGTGTTATGCCTAACTCACTAAGTATTTAGCACCAGACCCATAACCTATCCATTATGGTCTTTAATCAGTTTACACAATAACTCATTTAACTCATTCATCATTTCCATGATTCTACCATTCATGCCAACATGTTTATCAAGGGCTCTACAATTCACTACAACAAGGTCACTTGTTTAATAACAATCCCTAAACCTGGGAAAAGCCGGCACATCCCATGGATGGCCCTAAATTAGGTCAAGTTCATCCCAACACATCCCACGGGGATCGTGAGGGTTCCCATTATCCATTTTAAACATCATTATTACCAAACCTTCCAAGGTTATTCAAAACATAACCAAGGGGAACCAAGAACACAACTAAATATGCGCAAATACCCAAATAACCATGGGATATAGCTTGTAGACCACCTACCTCGAACCCGCGGTTGAACTCACTCTTAATCGATTCCTTAGACCTCGATCCGACCAAACTTTGGAGCTTCAACCTAAAATTCCCCTGAAATATAGGGTTTTAGAGCTTTGGAACAAGAGGGAGAGAAGATGCAAACCCTAAACCAAAAAGAGAAGCAAGGATGGGATTAGCCTTACCTTGAGCTTCGATCCGCAACCAACGGCGCTCTAAACGGCCAAGAATCGAAGGAGAACCACCCTTAGGAAGCTTGGGTTGGCCAAGTTCGTCACTAGGGTTGAGAGGGGATGAATGGAGGAAAATCCTAAGTTGGGGTTTAAAAGCCCGGAGTGGAAAAATTGTAATTTTTCCCAACTTTAAGAGGTCACACGGTTTGGCCGCACGGTTTGACAAACCGTGCGCAAACTGTGTGCATGCTACTATCCGGAGGAGGAGGGGTCGCACGGTTTGCCTGGGCAGGCCGCACGGTTTACCCAGGCTGTGCGCAAGTCATGCGCCCAGCCTTGTCTTGCCCAGATTTCCCTTCTTTCGTGCCCCGAGCCCCTGGAACACCCCCAAGGCCTCCCATACTTTCAGAAGACATCCCTTGAAGCCCGAAACAAGGGATTCAAGCAAAACATAATGAAAACATACCCTTCCAGAAACCAGGATCTTACAACCTCCCCACCTTATAACGGCTTGTCCTCGAGCCAAGATTCCAAGCCTTATTGATCCAGCGAAGAGAAGAGTTCGGGCCACTGAGCCCGCATATCTGATTCCTACTCCCAAGTTTCTTCCTGAACTTTTTCATGATGCCATAGTACCCGCACTAATGTAACAACCTTGCCTCGCAAGACCTTTTCACTACGATCCACCACACGAATCGGATGCTCCTCAAAGGACGCATCAGCCTCAAGCTCCACATCCTCAACATCAACCATGTGAGATGGGTCAGGGTGATACCGTCAAAGTTGTGACACATGAAACACATTGTGCATCCCACCATACTGCTGTGGAAGATCCAATCGGTAATCCACTGGTCTGATCCTATCCACAATCTCAAAAGTTCCCACATACCTGGGCACCAACTTACCCTTCTTTCAGATCCAACGGTGACCCAACCTTGGTGACACCCGAAGGAACACTTTATCACCCACCCCAAACTCAAGAGGTCTACGCCTTCGATCTGCATATGACTTCTGCCTACTCTGAGTCGTATCCATTCACTTCCTGATCAACTTAACTCTCTCTGAAGTCTCCTGCACGAGACTTGGCCCCAACAACTCAGATTCACCGGCCTCTAGCCAACACAACAGAGATCTACATGGTCTATCATAAAGTGACTCAAACAATGCCATCTGAATCGTAACCTGAAAACTGTTATTGTAGGCGAACTCAACCAATGATAGGTTCGTCTCCAAAGAACCACCAAGGTCTAGGACAAAAGATCTTAACATATCTTCTAACACTTGGATTGTACGCTCTGACTACCCATTTGTTTGCATGTGGAAAGTCGTACTCAAAAACACCTATGTACCAAGCGCCTTCTGTAACCCTTTCTAGAAACGCGATGTAAAACGCGGATCACAGTACGAAACTATGGTCCACAGCACCCCATGCAACCACACTATTTCTCAAACATACATCTCACCCAAATGGTCGACTGTAAAGGTCTCTTGAATTGGTAAGAAATGAACCACTTTCATTAACCGATCCACAACCACCCAGATTGCATCATTCTTCTGCGGCGTCCTTAGAATAACCATGACAAAATCCATCGTTACATCATCCCACTTCCATTCCAGAATGGGAAATGGATGCAACAAACCACATGGGCGTTGATGCTCATCCTTCACCTACTGACAGGTAAGGCACTATGCCACAAAACCTGCAACTTCTTTCTTCATCCCAGACCAGCAAAACTGCCTTCAGAGATCACAATACATCTTGTTCGAACCAGGATGCACTGCACACTTTGATTCATGTAACTCACACATCAACTCTTACCGCACACACTCTGGCACAACCACACGATCATGAACAACACCGTCCATGCCGACGGCCCACCTAGAAGGTAGCTCCCCACCTTTAAGCTTTTACTTCATGGACAAGCACTCAAGATCATCAAGATGACCCTCCTTAAATCGACTAAAAAGCGTTGACTCCATCGTTATGGAAGCAAGAGAGACCTGACCACTCTCCTCCTACACCTCCAGGTTCATCTCTGCAAACAAATCCATCACCTTCCACTCAGTGTTGGACTCCTAAACAGCCTGATTTGGAACCTTCCTGCTCAGAGCATCAGCAAAATTGTTTCCCTTTCCTAGCATGTACACCAACTCAAAGTCAAAATACTAGAGATATTCAGCCCATCTTCGCTGTCAAAGATTCAGATCCCGCTGTGAGAAGATGTACTTTAGGCTCTTATGGTCATTAAACACGGTAAACTGTTCTCCCAATAGATAGTGCATCCACCACTTTAAGGCATACACTACTAAAGCCAACTCAAGATCATGAGTGGGATAGTTCCGCTCATGGGGTCTCAACTTCCTTGACCCATAATCCACAACCCGCTAATCTTTCATCAACACAGCCCCATGTCCGATTCCGAACGCATCACAAAACATGTTGTACTTCTTACCTGGCTCAGGAAAGATCAAGATTGGTGTGGTCGTCAACTGCTTCTTCAACTCTTGAAAGGCATTCTCACAGACCTCAGACCACTCAAACATGATTCCTTTCTTAGTCAATCCCAAGAGTGGTGCTTCCAAGTGAGAGAAATCCTGAATGAACCTTCGGTAATACCTGGCCAAACCCAGAAAACTCCAAACATCAGAAACACTCTCGGCCTGCTCCCAAGATACAATTTCCTGCACTTTCTCTGGATCCACTGACACACCTACCTCCAAGATGATGTGACCCAGAAAATGCACCTCACCTATCCATAATTGACACTTTTATAGCTTGGCGTATAATCGATGCTCTCTTAGTGTACCCAAGACGATGTCAAGATGTTGGGCATGATCATCGTGAGTTTTCGAGTACAATAAGATATCGTCAACAAAGAAAACCACAAACCGATATAAATAGGGATGAAAGATCTGGTTCATCAAAGCCATAAACCCTGCCGGTGCATTGGTCAAGCCGAAAGGCATTACCACAAACTCAAAAAACCTGTACCGACTCTGGAAAGCTGTCTATAGTACGTCAGAAGACCTCGCCCTCATATGGTGATAACTTGACCTCAGATCAATCTTAGAAAACACTGATTCACCCCTCAACTAATTGAATAGGTCGTCAATTCTAGGAAGAGGGTACCGATTCTTCACTGTCATCTGGTTCAACTTTTGATAGTCAACACACAACCTCAACGACTCATTGGCATTATTTGAAAAAAGAACGGTAGATCCCCAAGGAGACGTATTAGGACGGATAAACCCCTTACACTCCAACTCCTCAAGCCGAACCTTTAGTTCCTGGAGTTCGGTTGGTTCCATTCGGTATGGAGGAATGGAAACTGGCTCTGCTCCTGGCAGCAACTTGATTGTGAACTCAACATCCCTCTCAGGGGGTAACCCCAAGAAATCCTCAGGAAACATGTCCTAAAACCGATCCACTACATGAGGAAAATTATATTGTTACACTCTTTCATTATCATAAAGCATAATACATGCCACTCGAGCCGTGAGTCCACTCATCTGTTGACAAAATGGCCCTGCACGCCCTGCTCGAACATCCCATTCACCATAGTGGACATAAGAATCACCCTCAAGCGACCTGAACAATACTCTCCGACGATAACAGTCTATGTGTGCCCGATACAACACCAACCAATCCATTCCCAAGATTATGTCAAACTATGGCATCTCGAGAATGAAAAAATCCCATGGAAAACGATACCCACCAACTTCCAAGGTACAGCCCTTGCACTGATTGATATCCTCAACCCACACCCCCAACGGAGTGTCAATTGACATAACTCCACACACCCTCTCCACAGGTAAACCCAGCGCTACCACAAGTTGAGAAGTGATAAAAGAGTGTGTGGAACCTGTGTCAAACAATGCACTAGAAAAAGTAGAAGCTACAAGGATCGTACCTCGAACAGTCGACGGTCCGGCTTCACCATCACCAGGCGCAAACTGAACCTCTTGAAGCTGACCTACCCCTCTAAACTGGGATCCTACCTAAGTACCCTATGCTACACTACCCTGCTGGCATGAGCGATCTTGCCCTGGAGTCCCACGTCCACCGCCCCTTCTAGTACTGCCCGTGGAGCTCCAACTGCCAGCCCGATACGGGGCAACTAATCCCCTTCCCGTATCTGGTACCTTCCTTCCACCATCTTACTCGCCCACCTGCTGAGGTTTCCTGCAAAACTTCTACACATGTCCCATCCTGCCGCACAAATGCCACTCAACTGGAGGTCATGGACACTGACCACGCATATGCCCCGGCCTACCGCACTGATAGCAGAACACCTGATTTTCACTCTGAGAGGCTGACCCTCTCTTCCATCCACTTTTCACACTTATGCCATGCCGTGAGCTCTCATGTCATCGCTTCCAACCCTCGGTAGCTGCACTACTCGTCTACCCCACTGGAAGCACAAGCCCACTACCCGAAGCTCCCATCAGGTTTCCTTCCGAGATCAATTCCTGATCTACTACCTCTATGAACCTCTTCAAGTGGAAGATGTTTACTTGAGACCTGATCTCATGTATCATCCCATCCTAGAAATGATTTTCTACCACTGCCTCATCCCCTACTAACACTGGTAAAAAGCATCTCAAATCAGTGAAGTGACTAGCATAGTCCATCACCGATAGCGATCCCTGAGTCAGGATCATAAACTCTGAAGCCCGCTCCTGCCTCAAAGTCACTGGATAAAAATTCTCTAGAAAATTTTCCGGAAAAACCTTCCACGGCATTCCCTCATCCTGCTCGATTTGAGCCTGAATGTCCCACCAACGCCTAGCCTGGACCCGCAACATATAAGTGGCCAGCATCACTCACTTTTTGACAGGGGTCTCTAGATGATCCAGTATCTTCTGGACAGACTCTAACCAGAACTCTGCTGCCTCTGGCCCACCCTCTCTGGTGAAGGTCAGAGGGTGCTATAGCTGGAACTCCCTGGTCAGCTCAAAAATACTCTATGTAACCCGCCCTGGGTCCCAATCCATCATCTGCATAAGGCAAGTCAAGTTCTCCCGGAACTGGTCTTCTCTACCTTCATGGATCGCCACATTTTCTTGATCCTCTACCGGAGGAGTGTTCTCAGCAACATCCTCTTGTTTCCCAACTGGTAACCGACATCGTGGTGGCATTTCTCTACAATGCCAAGCATGAGATTTATAACGCGTACCATAAAACTGTCATGACTCCATCACAATGGACTCCTTACTAGCCACAACAACCCACTTTTCATACACTAACCCAACAACATTTTCCTATTTGTTTCAAACCCTATTATTCCATTAAACATCATTTATTTTTCATTCATCCTTACCCAATTGTGTTATTTCATTCATCTCATCATTTATGGATTTCATGGAATGCATAATGCACCCTACCTTCCTGCCTCACACACCCACCTCGTGCATGTGCATAACACAATGCATGTCACCTATCTCCCTAGGTGCCTACAATGATTCATGAATTCAAATCATTGTGTCGTTAAGGCCACGATCCAAATATCATAAAACAGTCACATCAAACCACATGTGCATCACCCAATGGTGAAATATCATCAACTGTAACAACACACAACCAGAAAAACAATTCCCACCCAGGGTGACTTGGGTTTCCCCTGTACCTGGGTTAGCTACTCCCAAGCATGAGCTCATTACCAAGGCCTTACACATCTTAACCCTTGGCTACCAATCCCAAATAACAAGACCTCATAGAAGGAGAAGAAAGACCTCCTCTGATACCACTTTGTAATGCCCCCGACCCAGAAGCCACTAAACCGGTGCTCTGAGCCGGGTGGTTACATGACCTTAAGCGTGCCTCCCCATACGCCAAAGGCTGCCGACTAGCATCAGGGGTCTATGGGGTCAATTGGGGAGACTATACCCCCTTTTTATCAGAGTAATACACAACAGAAATAAACCAAATAGCGGAAAAAATAACCAATAAATAAGGAACATGTATATCAACCATTTCCAACAATAAATATGTCATGTCATGCTACAAGTGCAAGAGTGAACAAAAACCCAAAATAAGGACAACGGCCACAATCCCCAAAATGGTCACGACTCCAAGTCTGGATCCTCCACCAAGTGCTACCCATGTACACTCAATTATCTAGCAAGGACCCTTGCCCTTATCCTGACCTGCAAATATAAAGTCTTCTCGGGTACCCAACGGCGGCCCAAGAAGGGTGTGAGTACAACTCAGTAGGCCACCACCAACGGTGTCTATAAAATATCCAGTATAAACAGGTAGTGCATTCAAAAGGAAAATGAATGATAATTTAGAATTAATTAATTTAGGTTATATTAGCCAATTTTTGAGCCAAAGTCATTGGCACTTCCATTACCATTCATTACACACCAAATATCATCACTCACCATCTCATCACATTTCTATGGATTAATCACATACATTATGTTACATGGGTCTAAGGCCAACAATCACATGAAAGAGGGTGAACACATCATTATCCTATCTCACTAGGACTAACCCCCTCATAGCAACCATATCCTCACCTCGAAGCCTCAGTCTGGTTGGATGAAACCATTAGGAGAATAGACCCCCAGTCCCCTTTCCAAACCCATGCATTTAGGGTGGAGTTTAGAACGTCAGTCTTAGCTAAACCTGTGGGTGTAGATCCTCAAGTCATACCCCACTCTACGAAGCCATGTGCACATTCTTATATATGTAAGTAACCATCAACCATCCAAACCATTGCCCTTCGGCAAACACTATTCACAACACCCCACATGGGAATCCACATCATGCCTTAACCCATTAACACATTACCATTTCACATCATTTAACCATTCACCCAATTCCCATGTGTTATGCCTAACTCACTAAGCAATTAGCACTAGACCCATAACCTATCCATTATGGTCTTTAATCATTTTACACATTAACCCATTTAACCCGTTCATCATTTCCATGATTCAACCATTCATGCCAACATGTTTATCAAGGGCTCTACAATTCACTACAACAAGGTCACTTGTTTAATAACAATCCCTAAACCCGGGAAAAGCCGGCACATCCCATGGATGGCCCTAAATTAGGTCAAGTCCATCCTAGCACATCCCATGGGGATCGTGAGGGTTCCCATTAGCCATTTTAAACATCATTATTACCAAACATTCTAAGGTTATTCAAAACATAACCAAGGGGTACCAAGAACACAACTAAACATGCGCAAATACCCAAATAACCATGGGATATAGCTTGTAGACCACCTACCTCAAAACTGTGGTTGAACACACTCTCAATCAAGTCCTTAGACCTAGATTTGACCAACCTTTGGAGCTTCAACCTAAAACTCACCCAAAAGATAGGGTTTTAGAGCTTCAGAACAAGAGGTAGAGAAGATACAATCCCTAAACCAAAAAGAGAAGCAAGGATGGGATTAGCCTTACCCAGAGCTTCAATCCTCAACCAATGGCGCTCTAAATGGACAATAATCAAAGGAGAACCACCCTTGGGAAGCTTGGGTTGTCCAAGTTCGTCACTAGGGTTGAGAGGGGATGAATGGAGGAAAATCCCGAGTTGGGGTTTAAAAGCCCGGAGTGGAAAACTTGTAATTTTTACCAAACTTTAAGAGTCCGCACGGTTTGGCTGCACGGTTTGACAAATCATGTGCAAACAGTGTACATGCTACTGTCCAGAAGAGAAGGGGTCGCACGGTTTTCCTGGGCAGTCCGCACGGTTTACCTAGGTCGTGCGCAAGCCGTGCACCCAGCCTTGTCTTGCCCAGATTTCCTTCTTTTGTGCCCCGAGCCCCCGAAACACCCCCAAGGCCTCCCATACTTTCAGAAGACATACCTTGAAGCCCGAAACAAGGGATTCAACCAAAACATAATGAAAACATACCCTTCCAAAAAACAGGATCTTACAAAATATATATATTGAAATATATATATGCACTCAAGCATGATATATATAAATATAAATAAATAAATAAATACAAACATTCATACATATATATTAAGAATTAAGTATTAAAAATTACTAATAATATAAAATTTTATCAATATTAATTATTTAATTACCACTTATTAATTTTTAACTATAAATTATTAAATATAATATTTTTTTCATTGTTTATTATTTGTTATTAATATATATACATACATAATTTATTTTTTTATTATTTATTTTTTGTTAATATATATTTGTGTGTGTGTGTTTATATCTTCATATATAGATATAAATATAAGTATAAGTGTATAAATTAATTATTAATATAAATATAAATATATGAATGTATAAATTATCAATAAATATACATATTAATATTAATATTAATATAATTATTTTTATATATAAATTGATATAAATATAAATATTAATATTAATTTAAATATTTCTAAATAATGTTTTAAAACTAAAAAATAAAAAAAACTTTATTAAACGTCTAAACTACCACTAAAAACTGATGCTAAACAAAACCATCGCTAAATAGAAATACTGATGCTAAAACCCCACCAATGGATTCTTTTTTTCTAAACTACCACTAAATTTCACTATTTTTATAGTATCATAGTCTCTAAAAAATCTTCAGTCATGTTCAACATGTCATTTCATCTTCTCTGACTCTTTGTGAGTGCATTGTGACTTCTACTATGGCATAACAAGAATCAACTCCTTATTTCAATCTCTATATTCACTCAAACACACCATGGCACATCTCACTCTCAAAACTCATAGCTCCTCATTTTTCTCTTAAAAATGACCATCAACACAGCATAAATTTTATGTTTTTTTAGTTATGAAAATATCCAAATGAAAACAGTCTCTAAAACACCTAAAAACTTAGTAAAGTCCCCATTTTCATCTCCATCACAGAATATCCTGTGTTAAAACATGTATTATGATGTCCTCCTTCACCAAAAATCTTTATCCTTCTCTAACTTCATGAAATATCCCACTTATTGAGTTTATAAGGATTGAACAATAATACTTCAACACATTGTAAGTAATTAGAAACCATAAAATCTTAAGATCAATCATGCATGAAACCAAAACAATGTATATACATAAAATCAATAACTCATGTACCTTTCACCATATATTGACAAGCCTCCTTCCTCATTCATGTACTTTATGAAGATCCCTTAAATGAAGTTTAAGGACTCTCACCTCTGTGGTGTACCCATTTATTTATATGAATCACTCAAAGCTCATGTGGGATTCTTCTTTGATCCATAATATAAAAGTATTTAAGAAGGTAAAAGAGTAATAAGAAGATATATTTTTGGTATGGAATAATCAAAAATATCATGCTCACACATGAACTCTCCACATCTCAATGGTAGTAACTCCTCATATAGCCCTCAATACATTCTTAATTGTTCATGAATTAACTCATATATTATAAAATGAATGAGTAATGCTTCGTTAGTTTCATTAATTCATCGCATGAATGAAACATTGATCCTATCATGCATTTTTTCATATAAAATTTTTACAATTATGATATCTAATATTTAATAATACCTGAGTGATAACATTTATCATTCAGTTTCCAATTAATCATAGAGTGTTAGAGTGAATTGTACCATACAATTCTACTCAAAATAATTCCATATGATATAACTAAATTGTACATTATAATTAGTATAGGAAGTGGAATGATATCTTATATCATGACTAATGGTATGCTTAAAAATAAGGCATATGATATGACTTAACTTCTCACATTCCATACCATATGGTATGTACATATCATACACTATGATATAGGGGATTTAGGGCATATCTCTATCAATATCCCACTTTCACTAAATCCTTATATACATTATATCATTTCACTTTATATTTTATAATATAAAATAACTTGTGAATCCATATCCAAAACTCATTTTTTATATCTTTTAAAACTCTTTTGGAAAGTTATCATCAACCATGTATCACATAATATGCAACACCTTGTGAACAATTTTAGAAAATCTCTCTGAGGTTTACAAAACTCAATACCCATTTAGTAAACCATAAATTATAACCCCAAGGGCCTTTATATAATTGAAAATAAATTTTAATTATTGAATTCATAAATGTAACCAAAGAGAGTGTGATGCCCCAGGTCGGATTAACCATTGAGAAGGGATAAATCAATGGTCTTATTTTATGAATTTTTCCTTTTGAACTCAACCTCTTAGACTTGTTTAGGTCCCAATCCACTCAATATATTCTCTCATTGTCACTTTATAGGTATAAGAGTGTAAATAAATCACAAAACATGATATTTACTAGGTTAATCTAGAATATCTTACTCCTTGTTACAAACAAGGACTATAATCCCAAGTGGTTATAACCAAGGACTATCTCATTCCTATCAACATTGATTCCTACTATATTCAAACTTCCAATGTCACACTTTAAGAAAAAAAATCTTCACTCTAAAGTGTGATATAATAAATAAATACCTAATTCTACTCTTAGTGATCTATTCACTTCATGATAATGATATTACTCTATGAACAAACTAGATTAATTTCATTTGCTTGTGTGGGAACATAGGTCTATTCCTCCTTAGATGGATCCTGACATAAAACTCCTCCTTCTCTTCTTCGATACTATGAAGTATTAGGATCTCAATATTTTTCATCACTAAAAACACATATAATATTCATGAAAACTACAAATTATTTATTTTCATGAAGATATATATTCATAATGTAATCATAAATATTAGTTTCAAAAAAAAATTGAAATTCCATAAATCTGAACAATGAGATACTTTCATTCAAACTAAAATATATTATCTAGTTTTTAATTATCATTCAAAATCATTCAAATCCCAGTAAAGTATTTATCTTTTTAATCCCCTTAAGACCTATGTTTTTCCTTCCTCAAATTATTCTATGAAATATGCTACATTAAACTCCTTTTAATTATCCATGTGTGCATGGCACTACAATGTGGTAGTTTATCTTGGAGCGTGGAAATCATATCAGCATCTAGAATCTCCCTTGATTGGCCTTCCTTTAATCATAGGTTGGATCATAATCATTTAACTTTGATTATGATATTTTAATCCTTGAATAGAATTATAGGAGAATTGTCTGAATTGGTTTATATTTATTCATAATCTTACATTTTGAAATATCCTCATTTTTTACTCTAAAGATATATCTAAAATTTCTCAAAGGAATGACTCATCTAAAGTCTACATTTACTCATCCAAAATTAGGGATGACTCATCTAAAGTATTTTGGGGCTCATTTAAAGTCTATAGTGACCCATCTGAACTCTTCACTGACTTATCTAAAGTTGAGTTTGACTCATTTGAAGTTCCTTGTTACACATCCGAACACGATAATCACTCATCCAAACTCACAATATGAAGTATGGAATGACTCATCAGGACTTATAAATTTTTCTATCACTCTTATCAAAACTGAAATTCCTATATTTAATTAAAATAATTCTAGAATCTATCCAACTCACTTCATGGGCCTTATCAACCACTCAAAATATTTTTAAAAGCATATTAGAAACTCAATCTCTCTTAAAACATGTTATAGTTAGTTATAATTTATCCATCATTACTTTCTATTGATTTTCAAGAATAAAAAAAACTCTAAATAATCACAAATAAAATTCTTACTTTGTCTTGAATTTGTCTAAGTAATAACTCTAAGCTGCAGCCACAAACACCTATGCCACTTAACACGGAAGCACCTCCACTATATCCCTAAACTATCGTAGCACATATTGATATCATCTTCAATGAAAATAAATTATTCCATATTGAAAAAAAATAAAATTTATCCAATGGTAAATATAGAGTGGCCTCTAGAAAAGAATCAATGCTACTAAAGATATAAAGAGATTTGACGTGATCACCATCAAAGACATGTATCTCTATACATGTGTCCACAAATTGTATAATATACAAGAATTAATCTTCAAATGATATATTTGTAAAATACATTGAGTAAAAATGTCATATTAAGTTCTTCAATCCCAAATAGCCCACTCATAGATTATCAATTCTCTGATTATGGGATAACCAGGTCAATGAATATATCACATGTTATTCACACTTGTGGATGAGCGCATCACATACCCATTATCCTATAGATAAGAAAATATAATATATTATCTAGTTATGGTCATATAATCTTTCAGTATATCTCAATCAAGGGTTCAGATGTCATACTCATTATAAGAGAGGACAAAACCCTTTTTTCTATAACTAATGACATGATCAGAAACATACACAAAAACACATTAATTAGATAAGACTCAAGGCTTACATAAGAAAGGTATCAAATTATGAAGGTTCTCATGCTAGGTATCTCTCTATATTAGGGTTTGGGTAAATCCAAAATATGAAACATACACCCCTATTATACCAAATTCATATCATATGATACTCTATTTGGTACACTTCATGACTCATCTAGTGCACAAAACTTATTTTTTTCCTCGTGAGCATATTATGTATCTATATACAAAAAATTATTCATGCTAACCTTAAAATTTCATCACAAATTATAATACTCCATGAAAAATATCAATTATGGATAACTTAAAGTCAAACTTTAATATGTTATTTATCATTTCAATTCATAAGTATATACAACCAATATAAAATAATGATAAAGTAGAGAATAACTTTTATATAACATAATAAATTTTATATTCTTAAACTCCTAAAAAATTATTAAAAATATACATAATAATTCATCTATCATATAAAATATGATAGACCACCATATTATCCTTGTGTTTTTTGTACTTTTAGGGTTTTGGTAAAATCATTACATCCCTACATAGTTTACATCACACCCCAATAAGACCGAAAACTCTACAACTAAACTCTTTAGTGAGTGACATATATGAAGTAATATAGTTTGAATAATGATAATACTTATTAATCATATTCATAATGCACAACTCTTTAAACAAATTATCCAAAAATATAATACTTCACAACATCTAATGTTATGATGTTAACAACTTCTATTATCAAATTATAACTATTTATAATTTCATTATCATCATCATTCCTTAAAACATTTCCACAAAACATTTTCCTTGAGATAACTCTGGTAACAAATGTAGATATTTACATTATTTATTTACTAGAACATCCTAAACTCATTAAGGATATAAAGTGAATTTCACTTCACTATAGTAACCAAAAGTAACTCTTTATATTTCTATTTACCAACATACCCTAAAATCTTTTAGGATATCAAGTGACATTCACTTTGAGTTAAATTGATTTAATATTTTATTAGTTAAACTTTGAACTTCTTCAAGTCCAAATGTACTCTCTATATCTTATTAGAAGCTGTATTCTTTAAAAATATAATGCTAAGATACACAAACTCCTTTTATATTGAGAAACAACACATGTTTCATCTGAGAGGTAATTTTTAAAAAATAAACTATTTATCCATATAATATATGGTGTTATATATGTTTAGAGAGTTATTTTGAAAATAATATTATTATTTTAAATATTAAATTAGAGGTTTGTGGGATCAAATCCCTTATATTTTAATAAGTATATTGAATAAACTCTTTTATCCTCAATAAAATATCCTTATCTTCTTTTCAAGTATGTTATAGAATCAGATGAATTGTTATGTTTTAAAAACATCATCTTATATTGTTTATAAAAACTCCTTGTTAACAATAAAATTATCTTATCATATAAGATAAAAAAGATGAAAATACATATACTTTATTTACATCCGTATGAGCTTGATATTTTCCTTTACATCCATTCCAAGATTTAAGAACCGTTTTTTATCATTTGAATATATAAAACAATGTATTTTAATTATTAACTTGATTTTGAACTCCAGTGTATTTATAACATTTATAAAATATACATTTGGAATCATATACCCTTAAAAGTTTGATAAATTGATTTTTTTATAACATTGATACCTAATGTGGATTTTCCACAGAGTTTCATGAACCTCTCCAGGTATTTTGGACTATTCCATCCTATGGAAACATTTTTACACCCACCTAACACCTCATATAGGTTTTAATGACCATGAAATACTATTTTAAAAATACAATCTTCATTTTGGATTAAAATTTTACCCTTCTATGATGAAAAAAAACACCAAAATCTAGACATCACATGCCCTATTCAACCATCCTCAAAATTTTGAGGAAATAAGATAAAATTTTATTATAATAATTTAAATTATTGAAACATTTCTAAAAATTATTCCAAAATGGATTCCATATCCAAATCAAGCCTTAAAGGATCACCTTAATTTTTTCAATCATTATTATAATCAATCACATTGAGTATATGAATAGAGAATAAAGTTCCTTTCGTCATTTTTCATCCAATGCCTTTGAAACCCGAATTCATTTATTTTAAATAAATATCTAATTTTAAGGGTTAAGTGGGAACTTTTAAAAACTAAGGGACTTATTTTGGGGGCCAAACTAAGAATTAGAGTTGTTGAGGGGGATTTTTGGGTGGCCCAACTCAGAGAAAACCAAACACCATAAACCCAAACTAAGAACCAAGACAAAAAACCATCCAAAAACTCATTGTCAGACCAGAAAAAGGGAACCCAAACTACTATATAATTACATATGCTAATTTTATTGAGAACCTCCAAGAGTTATCTCCCATGTTAATTAACAATAAATCATACTATAAAAAATCCAAAAAAAACAACCAAAAGACCAAATTTTCAACATAAACAAATTCCAAATCCTCAAAAACTAATACCGGAAGAAGAACATTCCCACAAACAGAGATCCAAAGTAAGCCACCAGAGTACAAATCACATTCCCAACACCTCAATCACCTTATAATACCATCAAATTCACTATAGTGTGTTACAATACTTCCACTATGCTACCTCTACTAGAGAAACAAACTCAGTACATTAGGAAAAATGTATCCATATAAGCTATTAAAAATTAAGCCGACCAATAAGAACCACACCAAGGATTAAAGGGGTCCAAGAATAGTGAGTAATCACAAGGAAAAATAAGGATACATTTCCAACAAAAAAGAAAATACACCCCATAGTATATCCTTATCATAGAAACACACATACGTGAACCACTATCCCTTGATCACTCTATAGAACCATCCTCCTCCAAAGAAGACTAGAACTATTCTTAGCTAACATGAATCTTACACTATAGATAGTACCTCGGGAAATTATACTCAACCCCAGATCAAGTCATAGAATGGAAGGGTATAGGATAATAGAGATAAAACTAAAACTATCAGAAGAGAACACTAAGCCAGTATGAAACCCCACCAATGGAACATTAAATCAAGTGAAAATCGATGATAGGGAAAATAAAATCATGGAAGAGCAGGGTGGTGGAGAAGTGGATCCGCCATGGGAATCCCGAAAAATATGAAAGAGATTCAGGCGATTCAGGTGTAATACTTTATAACAAAACAATGCCTTTGAAACTTTAAGTGTATAATTCCATGCTTCTCATAAGCATCTAAATTCAAATTTTGAACAAAATTCAATAGTTGGTTGCTTAGAAAGAAATTTTCACTAACACATAAAAATTTTCTCTCATTTTTAAAAACAATACTTAATTTTTTCACCAATCAAATAATTTTATTACATTAAGCTTATATTTATCTAATATTGATCTCAAAGTCAAATTATATGATAATTATGTTATGTTATCTATAATAGAAATTTTTATCATCAAGTATCATGTTTTTCATTCATTTAAAAGGGAATTTTATTAAAAAAATATCACTAAAATGATAACTCTGTTTAAAATCCACCATATCAATTAATGGGATAAGATCCATAGAAGTGAGTCTAATTTAGTTTTTATCTCTATAATTAGCTATTTATGTAGATCATCATTCCAATAAAATCACATATCACTCTTAAATGGTTGGGCGGATAACTTTTTTATCAATCCATCGTATATATAAACTCAACATTATTCCTTGGGTATCCTATATTATAAGGATTTCTAAATAATTGTAACCTAAATATAATAGTAGGATTTGGTTACCTAACACTTATGGGTATCTATTTTCTCTATACCTTACAAAAGATGATCTATGTATACCCAGATTTAATGTGAACCTACCTGATTGGATGATCATGGTCTTGACATGTGTTTTCTTTTTGAATAAATTGAACACTTAGTATTTTTAAATAAGATTATATTGCACTATATTATATCATGTTATTCAATCCATGTGTGAATGATTTTTATGATTTAGTTTAGAATTCATGTTCCTTCCACCAAAGTAATATGTTCAAACCATATTGATGTGTAACTATTTAGATAATTCATATATTATGTTACTAACCCAAATTAAAAAAAAACTAGACTCGTACATATCCAAATTCATATTATTCATAAGTTATATGAAACCCTTTTTATGTAAAGGGTTGGAGTCATATGAAATAAATAATTCCCAAAATAGTAAGATTGTAGTGACAGATAGCCAACCCCCACATTTTCTAACAAGGAATAAGCCTCCAGACCAGTGAGTTGTTTGACCCAAATTACCACTAACCAAAGATACTTTACTCAATAGAGACCTAAATTTCATCATAAATATAATTCCTAATATGTATAAACTATAATTAACTTTTAAATTCAATCTCATAATCTAATATAATCCAATACCAAGGAAGAATAAAAAAAATATAATATCATAACTAGTATATGACTCCTTAAATACATGTATCAAAAATTATATAAGATTTTAACTCTTTAAACTAAATTATAAATTAATTCATAACATAAATAATTTATATCATTGAATAAATCTTATAATAACATAAATATATGAACAATTTATTAGGAATGGTGAATCCAATTTTTTATGTTCTAATTTAGAAAACCAAAAGGGGGAGCTCTGGAAGTTACCTCGGGTCGATGCATTAACGTAATGGAAGTGGAAGTCTAGTGGAGGCATTCAGTTTCAAAATTTAGGCTTCTGGGGACTTGGGTGTGCATATAGTCAGTTCATTGAAAGGTGGTCAGGTAGAAGTTACTTATGCTTCTATATGAGGTTGATAGTCAAGTTGAGTAAATGTTACTAAATATTAGAGGTTAACAAGGCAATTAATGAAACCCCTATAAATTTTAGATGGTGGTTCAACTGATTGAACAATTGATCCCCCTATAAGAGTGAGATAGGACCACTCTTACATGAATTCTATGATGCGGAAAACAAAGTGTATTTATATTGGTTGTATCTAACAATTTTTTATGAACCTTTGTAAATTTTGATTAATGATAATGGAAATAGTTTTCACCTATTGATTTATGAATAATGTCCAGACCATGTAAATAAAAGTGCTTATTTATTTATTTCATTTCCATTTTCTTGTATATTTGTTTATGAGTTGTGATTATGAGTTCTAGGAGATTTTTACTCAGTTAAGTGATTTAAGTTTATACTTTCTTTCAATGTTCCAATAAACTAAATCTCAATAGGTTTCTATTAATTTATTTATTTCCACCGTTGTAATTTCTAGTGATATAAATTATAATGGATCATAAGTTGTGTTTGATTCTCAAAAAGTGGTGTCAAAACTTATGGGTTCAAAAAGGCTTGGTGCTTATGGGTTCAAAAAGTATCGGTAGTACACTTGGTTGAAGATTAGGTAACATTATCACTTGTCTTGATGTTATTTTTTGATTCAGTGGGATTCAGTCATATTGGAAGGAATTTCATATTAGTAAGGAATGTTCTAGATAAAAAAATGGTGGAATGGATTTTGGATTATAGATAATTCGTATGGAGGATTGTTGTATTCAGGAGGACCTGTAAGTTTCTTTGAAAGGTGAAAAACCATAAGGAATGGAGAAAGGGGAATGGGAAAGTCTGAAAAATAAATGCATTAATTTTGATTCATATATCACTGGTATGGAATGTTTCCTATAATATTGAGGAAGTGAAGACCACACTAGAGCTGATTAATGAAATAGAAGAAATATATAAAAAGGAAATATAAATTAAAAATGTGTTATTGATATAAATATTATTCAACATGAATATTTTGGAATAAAAACTTATGAAATATCATGTGAATAAATTTAATAGGATTATAGGGTTCTTTAATCATTTAATGTCAAGTTCGTGGAAGAATTGTGGGCATTGAGGTTGTTATCATCACTTCTATAAAGTTTGGATGTGATGAAAGATGGTATTAGAAACTCTTTATAGGAGAAAAATATAGTTTTTGAGGATGTCTAAGCACTCGTACTAAATTAAGAACTTAGATGGAGAGTAGTCTAGGCACCCACCAAAAATGTGCTGAATGTGGAAGGTAGAGGACAGTCAACTCAATAGATAATTCTATGGCTATCAGAAGATAAATCCAAAAATATAAGTCAAGATAAATCAACTGAACCCAACTATGCATGTTTTTATTATGGGAATAGGGTATATATTAAGAAGTATTTTATGGATTTAAAGGGGAAATCAAGAATGATAGCTTCTAGAAGTTCAAGTTTCATGAATACCATAGCTGAGGGTAGTACCATCTTAATACTTAGTGCCAATGTTCTAGTGGAATATTGAATCATATATTATAGTTTATCTTTCCATTCCATGGTAAATATGGGATACATGGTCAATTATGTATCCATAATTTTTATTAAGTTACAATTAGTCAATGATGAGGATATAAAGATTATGGGGAAGGGAGATGTTAGAGTTTGGGTGAATAATGGAATATTTCGGGTTTTGAAGTCCATTTGAAACATTTTAGGCCTATGTAAAAATATAATTTACATTGGTCAACTAGATAAGGAAAGTTTTGGAACTATCTTCATAAATGGAGTGTGGAATATAGTTCCATGATCATTGCAAGAGGTGTAAAAGGATGGAACATTATATCTAACCAAAAAGGTAGAGGGGGAAAAATTAGTTGGAGTATCGATATATGAAAGCTCGAGGTTGTGGAACTCTCAACTTGGGAACCTCAGTGAGAAAGAAATGATAGTTCAAGATGTAAAAGGAATGTTGAATCTAGATCACATATACTTCATAAGTTTTCATAGTTATATACTTAGAAAGAAATAAAAATTTTCATTTAATTTAAACAGAAGGATGAAAATAACTAAGAATTAAAAAATATTCATATTAATGTTTTGATACCTTCACAAATCCAATATCATGGAGGATCACAATACTTTTTTGACATTCATTGATGACTCAATAAGGAAATTATGGGTTTATTTTCTAAAAATATGAAGTTTTTGGAGTATTCGTTTAATGTAAGGACATTGTGTAAAGGGATTCTAGATGTAAGTTGAAATTATTAATATATTTCAATAATGGTGATTATAGTAGAAATATATTTCAAAACTTCTAAAAGAATAGAGGGATCAGAGTTTAGAATATTGTATCTGGGATGCTAGAACTAAATAGTGTGGCTAAATAGATGAACCAAATTTTAACATAGAAGGTGTGAAACATGTGGTTGCACGCTAGAATGGCCAAGTAAATTTGAATGAAATAGGTCCATTGTGTGGCATAATTAGTTAAAAAAATTCATTCATTGCTGATGGAATAGTAAATTCTGGGAGTTCCATGGTTTGGAAAGTTAGCAAAACTTATCCACCTCCAAGTTTTTGGGAGTCTCTCTAATTTACATGTGGATTCCAAATACCAATACCAACTTGATGTTAGTTATCACATATATTTATTTGTGGTATATGAAGATAAAAACATTGTATTTTTACTTTGAGATGATAACAACATACCAATCATCAAAATCTAGAATGTGATCTTCATTGAGCAGTTCTTGTGGAAGGACCTTGAATTAGTAGAGAAATGAGTTGGGGGAAATATTCAAAGGACTGAATCTAAGTTCATCTGAATGGGAGTATTTAAAGAAAATAATTTATGTATATTTTAATGGGAACTAGAATTTTTGAACTTGAACTAGTGAAAATATACTAGATAGATCAGGAACTAGGGAGGATCATATCAGAGTACTCTAAGGTGACATTCTGTAAGTTACCGTTCTGAAAAGAGTGGAATCGTAGGAATAGTTTAAAAGGTCTACCAGATTCAAATAGTTGGTTTAAAGGTATAGATATTAATTTCATTAGTTTCTTCTAATATAGGGGAATTTGAGAGCTTGAAATAAGAGGTCGGTCTTAGTGATTTTGGTAAGTAGTAGTTAACCATGAATGATGAATTGGATTTTATCCACAAAAATAAAACCTATGAGCTAATAGAACTTCCATGTGGAATGAAGGAATTTGATAAAAAATGGGTCTTCCATATAAAGGAAGAGTAAAATAGAAGGAATGGGTTCAAGGAAAGGTTGTTGGTAAAGGGTTTTTAGTAGAAAGAAGGGGTTGACTACTATAAAATATTTTACTAGGTATTTAATCATACTTCCATTCACATGGTGTTAATTTTGGTTGATTCTAAAAAATTTCAATTAGAAAAAATGGATGTAAAGATGAATTTTCTACATGGATATTTGGTGGAGTAAGTTTACATTAAGTATCCTTCTGGTTTTTTGGACAATTAGAAGCAAGAATTGGTGTGTAAATTGAAGAGGATTCTTTATAGTTTGTAGTAGGAACCAAGGAAATTGAACTAGAAATTCGATGCATTAGTGGATGAGAATATTTTCATGTGGATCAACTGAAATCATTGTTTCTATTTAAAGGTGTAAGAGGATGGGATCTCTATCATTTTACTTCTATATATAGATGACATGCTCCTAAAAGGTCTATAAATTAAGAAAATTTAGGAGATGAAAAATGATCTATCTAGAAATTTGAGATGAAATATCATAGTGTGGTTAAGAAAATATTGGGTATGATGATTGAGTGGGATAGGAAAGCTGGGAGTCTGTTGTTGTCTCTTAAGTACAACATTCAGAAGATAATTAAAAGATATGGTATGTCTGGATATAATTAATCTTAATTTTGATGGCTAGAAACATCTAGTTATCCAAGGAGCGAGCACCAAAAATGGAAGATTAGGTGAATTATATGGTGAGGGTTCTATTTTCATTATTTTTAGAAGATCTGAAATATTTCATAATGTGAAATCTCTTGAAAATTACATGTATAGTGGGATTCATTAGCTAGTACACGGAGAATATAGGGTAAGGGAATTGGGAATTCATGAAGTGGATCATTTAGTATCTTAATGGATTGGAAGGTGTGGTTGTATTCTTAAGAATGGATGATCTATCGTAAGGCTATGTGGATATCGATTTGGAAGGGATATAAACACAATAAAAATTTCTACTGGATCTATGTCCACACTTAGTGGAATAGAATTTATCTGGATATCAAGGATGAAATCAGTTATAGCATTATCAATAATGGAAGCAGAATATGTGGTAGTAACATAATTAGTCAAAGAATTGATATGGCTCAAGTGTTTGTTTGAAGATCTTGAAAGGGATTAGGGGAATGATTTTATATATTAAGATAGTCAGATTGTAATACATCTGTCTATGAATCCAATGTTCCATGCAAGGAAAAAACACATAAACCTAAAATATCATTTTATCTATAAGTTATTGGAGGATGGAGTACTATAGTTGTGGATGATAAGTGGAATCAAAAATCCATATAAAATATTCACCAAGGTTTTAGTTTAACAAATCCTTATTAAATACTATGCCTCAATGGAACTAGGGTAACCGAAAGGTGGAGGAAATTGCATGTTTTGAAAAAAAAATATGTTTTTTTTTTCAAAGTTTTATGCATTTATAAGGTTTCCATGAAAAATATTATTCAAGTGGGATATTTTTAGTAATGGTGAAGTTAGTTTTTAAATTAAAAATTCCAATGACTAGAAGGAGGATCTCTAGAAGATACCTCAATCTAATGTATTGATGCATCAATAATGGAAGTCCGGTAGAGGTAGGCAGGTTTATAATTTATGATTCTAGAGTACCTAGGTGAATAGATGGTCGGTTCATCATAAGGATGTTAGGAATAATTTTCTTAAACTTCTACTAGAGGTCTATAGAAAATCTGAGAAAATTATATAATAGATTAGAGGTCACCAAGGAAAATAGTGAGATCCCAGTGAATTATAGATAGTAGTGAAAATAATTGACTAGATAGGACCACCATATTATTGGGGTGGGACCACACATACATGAGTTCTATGATATAAAGGAAATAATGTGTATATATAATTTGTATCTACTGATTTTTTTTAAACTTTTGTAACATATGATAAATAAAAATGGAATCAATGTTCTCTTATAGTTGTATGACTTATGTTTGAACCATCTAAATAAAATTTTTCATTTATTTATATAATTTTCTATTTATTTTATATTTATTTATGAGTTATGAGTGTGATCACTATGGAAGTTGGACTCAATGCGGTGATTTAGGGTGAGGCTTTCTTCCTAAGTTCTGGTACACTAAAGCTTGGGATAATTTTATCTTATGCTTTATTTACACCATTATAAGTTCTAATGATCTAACTTTAGGTGGATTAGAAATTGTGAAGTATTTTTAACATAATTAATTTATTTAAACATGAGGAATTTTATCAAAAGTGAAAAGAGGAACCTGAGGGATTAAGGAGGGATAAAGTAATGTAACCCGAGGGTATCCCCTAAGAAAAGGTCAACACACCCGGGGGGAAGAGAGATAATTATAGAGAAAGAAACAAGAGAACTATCCTAGGTAAACTCTGATGTGAGAAAATATTCTACTTTATTCCCTTCATTCCAAGTGTGGAGTAGATCTATTCCATTGTTGATAAGAGGAATGAATCTGTGGATCTGTTAAGTAATGAACCAAGGGGAGGATATTTGGACTTGGAGGGAGTTGTGGATGATAGAGTATTCAGTTTCCACGGAGTTTAGCACAATGTAGTTAGATGGGCATAGTTCAAGACCATTGATGATGGAACAAGCCTCTACATTAAGATAGTTTCCTTGTCTAAAGAAGGAACTAAATGAAAAGAAAATTGACCCCTTGGGGTTGAACCCCCCCCCCACACACACACACACACACACACACACGCACACACACACATGGAGTCATGGAAGCAAGACCCATCAACACTGATCTTGAGAACATGATCAAGAGGGTTCCAAAAATTCCAACATCTCTACTCTGGATTGATGGGAAGTGGTTTCTTCCTTCCATAATCTTCCTCGAGGAGGGTGTTTCCTCCTTCCATTTCAGAAGCAACACCATATACCATATACACTACTAGACATGTGATTCTCATAAATAGGGCTATCTTTAAGGTGGGGGGATCTGTAGTAGGCCTTATTCCTTACCTTCCAAATGCACCAACATCTAGTAGCTAGAAGGAGGGCCCAAGCATTATTTTCATGATTTTTATTACCCGCACCATTGAACCATTGATGGGGGAAGTTTCCATATTCAGGATCTTGAGACGCAAACCCAATGAACTCACCAAATGAAATCCATAGTGTAGACTCCCACTAACTTTGGAAAAATAGGTTAGAAATTGATTCCTCACTAGGGTTATGGAAACAGAGACACTTAGACGCTAATTGTATCCCCTTACATTTTACCACATCATCTATTGAGATTTCATGGTTTCAGATATGCCACACTTAGAAGCTATACTTTGGGGGTATCTCTTTGCAGTAGAGAAGTCTACCCTGAACATTAGGATCTCATTTAGTATATAGTAAAAGGTGGTATGACTTAGCAAAGAAGTACCCTAACATGAAGCTCATGAAAACACCTGCATCATGTTCATCAGCCATGATGATGTTCTGAAAAAATATATTTAAACATGAGATAAAAATTTATGAGTAATATATAAATAAACTATAAACATTTTATAATTTAGTCATGTATTATATACATTCAATAATCAAATAAATACAAACTCTTTATATTTGTCTCCAATGTGAACTCTTTCATTATTTTTTTGTATGACATTTTACTTAAATATATTATATTAAATTAAATATAAGAATCATATATATGAATTATTAATATATTATATAAATATTCAGAATGTCACATATTTAATCATATTTAAACCTTGATCATATCAATAGTCAAAACTCATTTTGGCATGGTTTAAATAATTTCTCCAGTAAGGTATTTTTAATTTAAAAAATTCAAATTAATAATTATGATCAATTCATAATTTTAAATATAAACACTTATATTTTTTATTTTATTTTTTTAAATTTATAAACACTTTTGTATCCAAATAATAATTTATTTTATATCATTTCAAAATTTATTTAATATAAACATTTAATAATATATAATATTTATTTATTAAATTTTTAATAAACATTTAACAATTTATTATAAACAGTTTGCAATTAATTATTTTATAAAAAATTTATAAATTAAATATATATTCTAGAATAATTTTTTCTATAAATTATAAACAATCTATAATTTATTTAATTTAATTCATAATTTAAATTTAGCAAAATCAAATTTTTCTATTATATTGTATTTGATGAAAAAGATTATATCATAATTAATGATTAATAAATTGTGACGTTCAAACCCCATTTTAGAACTATAAATCATTATTTACGATTGATAATCTAGATAGTGATAGCCTGTGATGTTTAATAATAACTCAACACTGACTTGCATAGTTGTAACCTAACATTGGTGGTGGCCTGCATAATATAAATTTAGTGGTGCTTGGAAATCGTAGCTTATGATTGACCCTGTATAAGAGCATCCCTTAAAAACCTAGAAATTACAACTTACTATATACTATAATATCACTTTAATGATACAATATTATTTTTTAACATGTAATCGATGTTATCATTGGCTACAATTAGCTATATCACACTCTACGATATAATGAAAAATCAGGAATCATGGTATGTTGCATCACAATCACATAAATGAAACAAACAACTAAAAATATATAAGCCCACATGATTCATGATCAGTATGAGAAACAAGAGGTAATTATAAGACCATCAAATCATGAGAGAGTTCTCAACTAGGGTTGATGGGTTGGGATTTTAATGTAGTATTAATAGCTATTTGATACCCATAAGGATGGGGAATTGAGTAAGTGTGATCCCAATAGTTTGTTTCCCTGTCAATGTGAAGAATTCACAAGGGAGTAACACAACGGGTGTTATAAGTACACTTCATAATGAGGAAAGTGGAGAAAAGTAAATTATGACTCTGAGAGTTTGGACCGATATGTGAGGGGAAGATAGGTTGAGGATGATTTTTAACCACATTTGGGGCATGAGTTCCACTATCATATTACTAATGTTATTTCCTCTGAGGTGTGTGTCATGGGTGGTATGTGGGCCCATTTGGGGTTTCTCCTTCACCATAGAGGATTTTGTTTGAAAATGATTGAGGTTCATTTGGGGCGTGTTCCTTGGATAGGAGGCATACCTATTTGGAGTTTTTTTTCCACCATAGGGGAGACTATTTGGATTTAAAAGATGTATATAACCTCAAATCAAGGGAATACAAAGTATGTCAGTGGGTGAGTGGGATTCTCAATAGAAGTTTGAGAACTCTTGTCGTTATTTCATCATGCATTTGGTATATCTACAAGACATACAAAATATATAGAAGGCATGTGGGCTAATGGGGCAAGTGCAAGTGCCAACCGGGTAAGACATGAGAATGAGGTTCAGTCATGCTCAAGGGATGAAATCAAGGGTGATCCTAATGATCATTAGTTTATGGTTACATATCTTTAACCAAAAGGGGTATAATGTTTAAGGTTGTATAACATATACTATAGGGGTGTTCTATTTAAGGTCGTGCAGTTGGGACTAAAGGGTGTTGCCTTTTAAGGACATGCAACCAGGACTAAAGGGTGTTTCCTTTTAAGGTCATACAGGTGAGACCAAATGGGGGTTACCAGTTTATGGTCATGTGTAATGGAAAATTATCATGCCTTTTAAGGTTATGAAACTGGGGGAAAATTCACACAGTTTAAGTTTGTGATTCTTGGATTGTGGGAGGTGAGATAATCTCACTAGCCAGATAAAAACAAACCCAATGTGAATATGAAGGACCCTGGGAGTCCAATGCTAGCATAAATGGTCTCACTAGTGGTGATAATTTGTGATTAGTCCTGAGATAAGGAATTTTGGAATCAATACATATCCCACAATAATTGGAATCAAGCCACACGTAGTTCTATAATGGGTATAGTATATGACCACCACCAAAGATGGTGTGCAGTTGGGGACCAACTCCACATAGGGAGTGTCACCTCAGACAAGGACCAAGATACCACATAATTTTAATTAATGTAATAGTTTTATACTATATAGTTTAACATTATGTAGTGAGTATATTTAATGTGGAGTTTAAAATCATACAGTAAAGAAATAAGGGGTAATATCAATCATTTTGACAAGGAAAATCAACACAAAACTTCTAAGATCACATGAGTCATACTTGGTGTGAGAAACAATGATAAATGGAGCATCACTCATGTTATATGATATTTCGAGACAAAAATAATGATTTAGGGTAAAAATGTTGTAATGGCCTATGGGGACCATGAAAATGGAGAGACGGATTGAACATGATTCCATAGGTTCGATTAACCCTAATAACATACCATAAGGTAAAAGAGAGGATCACCAAGGGTGTTAAGAATTTTTTTGAGTAGAGTAAGATAGAATAGGGTAAATTATTACCTGTAGATTTTTAATTAAAGAGAGGTTAAAGATATTTCAAGGATAAAAATTGACCACATTTGAGACATAGGTTCCACTACCATACTATCAAGACTGGAGGAAAGAAAAATCAGGTCAACCACTGACCATATTCAAGACATGTGACCCATCATGTTTATACCTATAAATCCTCTAGGGCATGTTCTATAGACATGATCTAGGCCTATTTAGTATTGTTTCATCACCTTAGGGAAGACTGTTTAGACATGGAGGTTTATGTGGCAATTCAGACTCTGAGAACACAAAGTGTGGAGATGAAGGGAAATGCTCAAAAGGATGTATAATCACCCTATGGACACATAATTGTTAATTAAGCATGTAGATGGGGTGCAACAGACTTGATGGAGTGTTGAGCCAAGAAAAGACATGGAAGAAGCTCAATTGTGCCTCAAGGAAACCAAGTTGGTCCCTAATATTGTAGAGTTTAAGATTATCTAGCTTATAATAATGGGTGTGTCATGACTTGACCTTCCCAGAACCATGAACATGGTTAACTGACCCATGGGTCTCCTATAATACCTTGGTTTCTTTCCCAGCACACCATTAGATATTACCCACTAGGGCCACTTATCAGACTAATGAAATTCCCCATAGGACAACACATGTCCTTTTAGTGTTATTTATCCTCACTCACACACACCCTAAGAAGATTCCCATGAGGTCACCCATCCAGACACTACTCCAGGCCAAGAAAACTTAACTGTGGATTTCTAATCAGGTAGGATACCAAAAATAAAGGAGGTCCTTTTGACATGGGTAGTAGAATTTAGTATTTTTAAGTATCACTTTTCTAGGTGTGTTACACTATCCACCCCTTTAAACCATAACATCCTTTTTGTTGACCCCACACCTCAAATCCAGGAAGTTCCTCTTCACGTTAGGTTGGGTGTTGGATCTAATACCATCTATCATGACCCAACCTTCCCCAGGACATGAACCTGGTCAACTAACCCCATGGGTATCCTATAATAAATTGGTTTCCTTCCCAGTACACCACAATATATTACCCACTAGGGTCACTTATCATACTAATGATTTTCCCCATAGTCTAACACATGTTCTTTTAGTGTGATTTATACTCGCTCACACACACCTTGAGAAACTTCATAGGATCTCACCCATCTTGAAACTACTTCAGGACAATCATGATTAATTATAGGGTTTTAATTAGGTATGATCCCAAAAAGAAATATGTACCTTTTTGACGTGGTCATTAACATTCAGTATTTTTAATCCTTACTTTTCCAGGGGTGTTACACTCCCCCACCCCCTCAGAGCACAAAATCCCCATTGTGGTTCCTATATTTTAACTCAAGCATATCCATTACATTTATAAAATGACTCCCCTCTAACACCAATATAAAAACTAGGCCCCACTTATAGAATATATGCCTCTCCTTAATATGTTCATTGAATCTTGGCACACTAGGCACCACTAGTTGCCTCGTAGACACATGTTGTCCCCTATCCTTTGATAAAAATTTGTTATGAACCAACTCAAGTTACCAAAACTATACATAACCCAAACTAGTCCTAACATGACCCAAAGGGTTCTCCTGATCCCCACGGGATGGAAAAAAGTACATGGGCATCAATAACAAACATTGGGGATGATTTAGTCATAAGAACCTAAAACAAGGTGATAAATAAATAATGTGTGTCGGTATTCCAAAAACATGACAATATAAAATAGGCAAAAACCACGGGAAAAAAAGTACCAAGATACATGGAAACAACCAAAGTACTTAAAAACTACTAAGTCCCAACTCCATTTGATATGATTTCACCTGTAGACCCTCACACCCAGCTAATAAAAAAACTTTCCACCTCACTATGGTGACCTTACCTCTGCTTCATCAAATAAAATAAGATCTACATAAACCCAAAGGTGTATGAAGTGTGTAAAAAAAAGATACCATTAGGATCCCACTAAGTGTTTCATAAGAATAATTTATAAAATAAACCAATTATGCTCAAGTAAATAAAATCAAGGTATGAGTTATAGTTTAATACAAATCATAGATAAATCACCCATTTCATAGTCTAAAAATATATTGAATAAACAAGTTTTCAAATAATTTACATAAACATTTAAAACATGCATTTCAAAGATATTCACCAAGGAAAACACACCCAAGGGTACTCACCGTTCTAGGTTAATTAGGATCCTCATTCAATTACTGTGATTAGTAAGCAACTTTGTGTTCACATTACCCTAGTAAAAAAGTATAAGTGGTAATATAAAACTCAAGAAAGTGTATCCTTACAAAAACTTATGCAACCCGATGTGCACATTACCCTATAAGAATAGGTATAGTGGGAAATATTTCATACTTGAAGATGGATCACTATCTTATCATCGATCACGTTCAGGTTTACCACAACAATATCATTCAAGGTAATTTCATCTTTAAAAGAAAAAAAATCAATCTTTAAAACTATTTCTATTTAAAACACCAATGAAAGAATATATTTTCAAAACCATATCCAAAACCATCATGTTTAATAGAAACCATTTTCATTCCTTTAACCAATTTTAGAAATCAATTTAAAAGAGAAAAAAATCAAGGTTCATAGTATAAAGATGAATCATGAAACTACCTACCTTGAAACACTTAGAATATCAATTACCATGGGTAAATAACAATCCAAGATGATCCTAGTGAATTAGGAATTGATAAGGTATCTTAGATTAAGAATTCCCAATCACAAATCTCTAAACTAACATGTTTTAGAATGAATAAAACCAAAGGGAACACTCACCACCTTAATTATTTATTAACACACCATGAAGGAAGAAGATCTAATTAAGTCCCCTAAATTCCAAAAAAAATCTATAAATAATAATATTAGAATCCTGAATTCAATAATTCCAACTATTTTTTAATTTGATGCATAAAGATAAACAAGAGGAATTGGAAGAAGAAGGTGATACATGATTAAAATGGAGATTAACATACCAGGAGAGGATTTAAAATTATATTGGTGATTTTATCTACTAAAAATTTGATTTGTGAGAGAAAAAAACACCCCAAGAGAGTATCCAAGTCAAATAAACTGAATTAGGGTCAAAAAAGGTTGATTAATAATTAAAACATACATTCCAGGTGGTAGAAATATGATACTTCCCCTAATTTTCCTAACCTAAAATGGCACCACCAGCTAGTCATTGTATACCACTGAATAGTTGGTGGTGCTTGGTAAAATGAATGGGATTCTAGAAACACAACTATAAATCTAGGTGTGTCAGGTGGGATACCTACACCATGGACACCCCACTGGCTGGTCGGCAAAATTACCATAGGAAATCCCTACTGTCATCCTTCCATCAGTTGGTTGGTGGCCCTCACTGGCTAGATTATGGACTAAATGTAACCCTTATAAATATATTTATATGTAAAAACCAATTCCAAATACCTAAGACACCTCTATACATCTCAAAATAAAGTCCAAACCACACCCTGACCCTTCTTTCTATCCAATACCAACTAAAAACAAGAGGAGAAATCCAGAATGGTTAAGGAAGGAAATAAATAAAAACAAGAGTGAAGTAATACCTGAAAATAATAAAAGGATGTTATAGGGTTATACCATTTTAAATTCATGAAGCATTGTCCAAAGTGGATATATAATTTTGGGTCATACAGCTTAGACTACTTCTATCTGGGGATAACAACACCTTGACTCGTATAAGGAAAATAAGATCTAGAAAATAAGAATAAAATTCCAATATAAGGTATAGGTGATGGAATATTTTCATATAGGAATGATATAGGAGATACATGTGTTGATATGTATCCCTTGGGATTATAATCAAGTCATACATAGTTATAAAAGGTGGTATGGTAGGACACAAACACTATAAAGGGTGGAATATCCTCAAATAAGGATCAAAATTATTATGTAGTTTAAGGTTATGCAGTGATGACTACACCATGTAGTTTTACATCAAGTATATAGGATGTTATACATTTAGTTTAATATAATACAATTAGGTAAAAAGAAATTTTTTATGGAGTTTAAGTTCATAGAGTTTTGACCGAAGAGGGGGGATGAAGTGGTCAGTGTAGCATGAAAGGTAACACAACCCCAATATAAATATATAGAAAAGGGGTATGATTCCACACATACATCCTTCTAAGGGATACACACATAGTTTAATTTCATGATTATTGGAACAAGGATGAGGTGATATTTATAGCACCAAGCACTGAATGAAAATTGGCAGACCTCATATCGATATAGATGACCTTGTAGGGAAAAGGTTAATAGTTTAAGGTCATGATGTGTGTACCATAGTGAGACTATTTACACAACACCAGGAAAAGAAAAAACCCAATATTAATATAGGTTAGAGGGTCCCAGAAGTCTCAATGCTATAATAGAGTGTTCCATGAGGAGGATGTGTGCATAGTTTAATGTCATGGTGTATGGACTAAGGGTGAAGCAGTACACATAGATTATGGGAATAGATAAAATCAATGAAATTTGGGTAAGTAATGAGATAACATGGGATAAATTCATTGGAAAAGTCACATGGTTTAGGTTTATGATGCATGGACTATCTCATTACTAGAGTTTAAAGTCAAATATCTTTGACCATGAGGTTATAAGGAACCTGTAGTTGGGCATGAGTAGGCATAATTATGTATCCAATGAAATAGGAATCAAGACACACTTAGTTATTGAAGATGTTGTATCATGATATAGAACTAATTTCATGACCACAAGGGAATCCATTTGAGTACAGATTTTGGGAATAACACAATTTGGAATTCATGCGATGGAGAATAAACCATGTAATTTAATTCCATCTGTTGAGGACATTATACAAGTCATTTAACATCATACGGTGAGGAAGATATCATATATTTTAATTTCATATAGAAATGATGATAAGGATTTGGTTGGAGTTTTAGGTCATGTAGCTTTGTCTGAATGGGGGAGAGATTATTCATGCAGTGTATATGGAAAAGTGGTTCTTGGTACAAATGAAAGCATGGTGCTATGTGGACAACCTCAGGAAGGAATGAACATAGTTTAGGGTCATGATGCTTAGACCAAAGGTGTTATAAGGGATTCCATGGGGTATGGAGGGTAATAAAAACTTACTGTGAAGGGAGGGGAAAAGAGACCCTAGTACACATAAACATCCTCAAATGGGATAAAAAAAAGTTTAAGGTCATGATGTATGGACTAGTTCACACAGTTTAAGGTTGTGATTCTTAGACCAAAGGGTGCTACCAGTTTAAGGTCATGGAGCATGTAAAATCAGGTGAGGTGATATATACAGCACTGGGAAAAGAAAAAACCTAATGTGAATTGGTAGACCCAATTCCAATATAGGTGACCTTGGGAACAAGATAGGGGTTGTTCTGTTTCAATTCATACTTCTGTTGATATTTCTTATCTAGGATCAATGTATCATTGAGAGGGGGAAGGGGTGAATCAATTATATCTTTTTCATTTAAGTTTATGTTATTTTGAAATAACCTTCACCTCATGTTAAAGTTTTATCACTTTATTTAAAACAAAACAATCACACATCCACATGAACAAAAGTATTTACAAGGTTCACTACTCAACAAGAGTATCTACGTCCTTGTCATAGTTTGAAAACAATAAAATACTAAAAAATCCACTAGAAAATGATCCTTTTGTTTGGATACAAACAAGTAGGATATAACCTTACACTTGTGTATCACTATGATCAATACAACAATGCATGTGCTTCTTCTAGCACAAATTATGTAATACAAGTTTGCATAAAAATTTAATGAACTTTCAACAATTTGTTCCAAACATGTTATTGTGCTACCTTATAAACTTTCACTTTTTATAACTATAAAAAAAATTCTTAATTTTACTACCCATAAGTAGGTAAGAACTTCTCTTCACTTCATAATGATACTCATCCCGACATTCCAGTATGATTCCTTAGTCCAATTTCTCAGCCCAAAAATATAAGTCTGCTAGAATACCAATAAAATAATTCTGAACTTCTAATACCTCAGTCCGGAAATCTCAATCTGATATCTTGGTCTGATGACCCATTCTGATCTGATAACCATGTAATATGATATTTCTTCTTCTTCTTATTTCTGTAAAACTTCCTTGTGAATACTTATTCCAAAAACCTATTCTTTCTAGAACTTTATAACTTATCTCTCTTCATCTGCATGTGAACACGGTTATTCTCAAAAATTCTCTAATTTTTTCAAGGATTCATCCTGCTTAAAATTTTGTAACCATTATTCATCCTGATTATAATTTCCATTCTGATTTATTCATTATGATGAAGACATAAGTATAAAAACAAATTCTTCATTATGTTGTTCTATACCAATTTATCATATGAAAAACAAATGACTTCTCGTTATGATTCTTTGTACCAACTGAAATACATAAAACTTTGAAACCATTCCACCATAAACACAGTTGTAACTTCTAAATATATCAGCACTTCTTGGAATCAGTTCAACAATGGATTCAAAACCCCTTTGAAAAAAACTTTTAAAAACTCTTCAAACAGTTCTTCCTTTATTATTTTACTTAGACCGATTATCCTATGTCTGATGAAGTTATTGTTATCATCCTATGTCTAATAGATCATTCCCTATTTCACTCTAATGGATCGGTGTCACAGCCAATCTAATGAGTTGGTACCACTTCATATCCAATGACTCCTGCCTTAATTGAAAACATATCAGATTTCTTCTTTTGTTCTTGACTCGGTTGATAAATCAATTGAACCTAATGAAGATGGTCAACTACATTGTTGATCATCATCTAATTGGTCGGTCTCTAACTTTGTTACATGCATTTATCCCATAAAACTAAAATTATTTTATTTTTCATTGATCCCAAAAACTCCCAATAAAAACAATTCTTCCTTTCATTGATCAATGGCACACAACATCTGATGGACTGGTAGCAGCAGTAACTTCTTTACTTTTATGATTACAGTACACACAAACTTATAGAATGAACCAACCACTTTCTCTAAATATTTGTATCTTGTGACTTGTTGTTATGACTTAAAAACTAGAATATTTATATTCTCACATTTTAAACAAAACTTCCCATCCTTTAAATAATTCTGTTGTTGGTGATCTCGCACCAATAAACTGAGACAAAAAACTTTGAATTCAAAAAATTTCTTCTTCCACAAACTCCTGCTTGTAATCATGACTTCCTCAAGACTTTGAGAATAATTAATATTATCTTATCATCATATGACTTAAATTTAAAAGTATTATAACTTCTCATCCTTCCATCACTTCCTTCTTTCCAACCAAACCTCAAAATAATTATCAATACTTGTTCTCTCCCTTTCCTTCATAAAGCTTGCATTGCAAGTTTTCCAGACAACTTATGATTTATGATAACACCACGATCTTAAAATCATCATCAGATTTAGTATGGATACTTTTAGACTCTGATAAAATTTATCATTATGATTGAAACCTTTATTTCAGACACAAGGTGAGTCTGATGAACCTTTTCTCCTAGAAATTGTCTTCATAAACCAATGTACTTTCTTAAACATCATGAATATGATAATATTATTACAATGAAACCTTTCATCCTTTTCTTCCAATAATCAAAACTTACAGAGTGAATTTATTTATTTTCTTTAAAAAAATACAACAGAATCAGCACAAACTTCTTTCATCTTTCAAAAACACCATCATCCCACTTGGTCCTAATAATCTACCCCTTTGGATTTTGTTGTCAACCAAGGTTCATAAATCACTGAAATTTGTAACCTCAAGAAATTGATTAATTTTCAAATATTATATGCCTAAGTGAGCTAACTCATTATAGGAAATAAGAATCATTGATATAAAAACCATGTTGTCTAAAATTAGACTTATAAAACTTATTCATATTTCCAAATTTTCTTCATGTATTTCTTCACTTCTTACTTTAATTATTCCACTTACCTGTAAACACAAGTTTCCTACAACCACCCCAATAAACTATTATAATAGTTCACACACTTACATGCTAAGTTCACAGATTACCCACAACTCTCCATACACAAATGCTTCCTTAAAATTTTTAGCACATATCAATAGATAGATTTATGAAACATTATCTCCCTTAAAAACACTATCCAAAGACTAGATGAGTGAGGGGAAAAAACACTTGCCTCGACTATAGAGATAAAGAGTGTGGACGCCCATGTTCAACCTCATCTTGAAAAATTATTCCTTTAGTAAAGGTTTTGTGAATAGTCTAGAAACTTGTTTCGATGTAGGAACATACTCCAGCTTCAATTCATTATTCTCCACATGCTCTTTGATGAAATGATATTTGATATTAATATGTTGTGAATGATAATGTTATAATGGGTTTCTTTTAAGGTTGACGGAACTATGATTATCACAACCCAAGATTAAGGGTAAGTCTAATTCAATAAGTAAGTCTTCTAACAGAGCCTTCATCCATATAAGTTAGGTAGAAACTTGAGTGAAATAACATACTCAGCTTCAGTTGTACTAAGAGTTACTGAATTTTGTTTCTTTGTTTTCCAGCTCACACAAATTTTTCATAGAAAAAAAACTTCACCATATGTGGATCTTTTATCATCAACATTTCATGCCCAATAATCATTTGTATAACCAAACAAATCAATACTTTCTAAGCTATCATACCTAATTTTGAAATCTGTTGTGCCTTAGATATCTAAAAATTATTTTTCCATCCAATAGGTGTGATTATTTTTTAGAACTTTTAATTCTTGAACATAAGGTAACAACATATAAATTTATGGCCTTGAGGCAATAAAATATAACAAACTTCAGCTTCTAAAACTCTTTAGAGTTAACTTACTTACCTTCTCCATATTTAGTAAACTTGGTTCCCATTGAAATTGGTGTGGAAAAAGGTTTCAAATTTTTTATTCTAAACTTCTTAATAAGTTCCTTAGCATACTTTTCTTGATAAAGAAATATATGTTTCTTCTTTTGTGAGATTTTTAACCCAATAAAGTATTTAATTTCTCCTATAATGAACATCTAAAACAACGTTTTCATCTGTTCATCAAATATTTCACAAGTTCTTTCATCATTCCCAGCAAAGATAATATCATCAACATAAACAATTATAATTAGAGAAAACTCTTGAATTTCTTTGATGTATAGATTACTATCAACCCTTCCTGTCTTGAAATTCAAATTCCTCAATCAAGTATCCAATTTCAAATACTAGGCCCCTAGAGCTTGATTTATCCCATAAAAGGATTTCTTTAACTTTCACACATAACTTACATCCTTCCCAACAACAAATCCACATGGTTGTTCAAAATAAAATTCTTCATCAAGTTTTCTATTCATAAATGTTGTCTTCACATCCATCTAAAATATTTTGTAACTTTATTATACATTAATGGAAATAAAGATTCTAATTGTTTCTAACCTTTCCACCAAAGTAAAATTCTCAACAAATTCAATGCCCTATATCTATGAGTAACATTTTCATACTAATATTTATTTTCTTCTTATCACTTCAATAGATTCATTAAACTTTTTCTAAAACATCCATTTTTTACCAATAGCATTTTTTTCATTTTAATTAGGTACAAGTTTCCAAGTATCATTCTTATTGATTTGATCCAACTCTTCATTTATAGCCTGAACCCATTCTCAGTACTCAAAATATTTATTCACATTTTTCAGCTCAACTTTTGAATATAAATAATTATGTGTAATAGATTTTGATGTTCTTCTTGTTTGAACCTTTTGATGTTGATCACCAATTATGTTTTCATCTTCCACTTTCTTCCTCAACCTGGGATGATATCTTCAAGATTCTTTCTCATCACTAGAAATAGCTGAGTCTGATTCTTCTTCTTGAGTATGATTATAATTTTTTTCATCCTTATCAAAACTCTTCACTAGAATTATTTCATATTGTTTATATTACTTCTTGGCATGAGTTTGTTTATAATATTCCTCATATTTTTCAATAAATTTCATATCAATAGATTTAAATAATCTTCCTATCTCTTTATTGAAACATATATATCCTATTCCTTCCAGAGCATATCCAATAAAAATTCCATTTTCACCTTTCTGGTCAAACTTTCCAAGGTTTCCATATTTCTTCTTTATGATGCATGGACTCCTAAAAACTCTTAAGTGTTTCAAACATGGAGTTTTTTCATAAAATATTTCATATGGAGTCATATATGAACTTTTTCTGTAGAAACATTGGTTTTGAATATAAGCAACAGTTCTCATGGCTTGCCTCTGAAAGTAATGAGAGAGACCATGTTCAAGTAACATAGTTCATCCCATTTCAACCAGACTTCTATTTTTCCTTTTAACAACACAATTATATTAAGGAGATTATGGTGTATTTAACTCATGTCTAATTCCATGATTCTCAAGAAAACTTTAAAACTATTCATTTTTGTATTCACCACCATTGTATGTTCTCAACTTCTTCACTAAATACTCACATTCATTATCAGTTTTTCGCTTAAAACCTTTAAACATTTTCATAGCTTATGCCTTATGTTTTGTAGACATAACACAAGTAATATAAAAAGAGTCATCAATTAAATTAATGAAGTACTTATCTATATTAGTTGATTGTTTTATCATTGGCCCATATATATCTAAATGAATAAGTTCTAGGGGTTATTTTGAACAAATTTCAACTTTCTTATGAACATAGTTTGTAATCCTTCCTTTCTAACAAATTGTGCAACACTAATAACTTCTTCTTTACATATCAATAATTCCACATACACTATCTCTCTTTGATAACTTCATCATGTTTCTCTGACACATGTGTTCTGGCCTTTTATGCCACAACTAATTCTCTTCTATTATACTTAGGTAATAAGAATTTTGAACCTCACTAGCTTGGAATAAGTTTCCTTTTGTATATTGGCCTCCTATGACTATATTTCCATATTCCTCTATTTTCAAAATAAACCCATATTTTCTAAATATAACTTTTTTTCATTCATCAAAATGTTTTTAAACTTTTAGAAAGTTTTTTTTAAGCCCATTAACAAACAAAGATTTCTTGTATTTTAAATTTTCTTCCCCAATAATATTAGATCAAACCCCTTTGATTCTAAGGGATTCATCATTTCAAAAATGTAATTGTTCCTATTTTGAAATCTTTCACATTATTTAAAAACATTAAATCACATTTCATATAATAAGAATACCCACTATCCAATATCTAGGGTCATTCTCCTTTTATATATTTGAGATAGGTTTCTAAAATAAGAGATTTTTATTTCCCATTATCATTCTTCACATCCATCTTCTGAGACTTATTATAAAACTTTTCTTATGCTGGTAATAAAACAAAACACTCTTTCATAATATGTCTAGGTTGTTCACATCTTTTATAAATAGTATCCAAAGTTTGGAATCTATTTTCAACTTTCAGAACATCCTTCTTATCTTTCTTAAAAACATCCTTCTCAAATTTATTCCTTTGAGAGGATTGAATCCTCCTCAAATTTTTCCTTCTATAATTTGGGGAATAATTGTAATATTTTTTATTAAAAAAACACATATTTTTTATGTGCTTGAATCCACCACAATACCAGCAGTATCCATAGAAAGAATATTTACCTCTATAACTTACATACTATCCAAATTTGTAATCATGTTTCTCAAAAACCTTATTTTCTTTAACATCAAAACTTTGTTTATTCCCAAAATTTATATTCTCAAATTGAACCTTCTTCTTCAGCTTGATTTTATTTTAACCCTTATTAAAACCAGAAGTTTTAGAAACTTTTTCATACTTAGAATTTTTAGAAACTTCTAAATTCTATACTTTATTAATTTTGGCTAAATACATAACTTTCCCAGTTGTCTTCTTCTCCGAAATAATTTAAACTTTCTTCTTGACCATTGAAGGTAACTTTTGATCCTTTTATGGTTCACCCTTTACAGAACTTTAACCAACTTCAGAGATATTTTTCTTAAAACTTATAACCCTTTTCTTGGGTTTAAAAAGTTTTTTTTTGAACAAGTTCCAATTATTATTATTTTTCTTTTGACTTAACTTCCAAATGTTCATTTTGATTCTTTCTTTATCAAAAAATTTATTCAAGTCATCAATATCTTCCAACAAATTAACTTTCTCATCAGGAAAACATTCTTTATATTTTTTTAGGAACTTTAATTTTTCAATTTCTCAGTTTATTTCTCAAGACTTCAAATCTTTCTCAGACATTATTTCAATTATTCTATCATATTAAATTCTAATCAAGTTTCATCTTCTTTAGATTTGCTGCTTCCGAGCTCTTCATTATTAACCATAGAAATGAAAGTATTTTCTCCATCATTCTCAGTATACTTTTCAGATTTAGCTTTATTGTATTCTTCTTCATCATCTTTATACAAAAAAACTTCTCCTTTTATATTTGGAGAATTTTTTATCTTTCTATTTGGAATAATATTTAGCCGCATCACCCTATTTCTTCCACGATCTTCTCATACTCTTTCATCTTCATCAATATCCTCTTCTATATTTATTCAAGGAAAATTAGCCACAAATTTTTTTAACTCCTCCACATTAAAATTATTTTAAGTGAAGTTTCACTTTATACTTTATTGTACCTCTTTTAACATTTTTAGAAAACAAGGATAAAAATTCATCAAGATTTTTACATACCTCATTTTCATAATCATAATCTTCAGCTTCTTCTTCTTCAAAAATATTCTTCTACTTTTCTTTATTGGTATCCTTGAAAGACATATCTATATAAAATTTTGTTTTTAATTTCATAACTTTCTCCATTATAATTTCATAAGTGATGAGATTACTATACAAATCATCCAAATATAATGTTTTAGGATATCTATCTTCTAATGAGAAAAATTTAGAATAAAACTTATCAGGAGGAATTCTCAATATCTTTTCAACAATAGTATAATCTTACTACTTTTTTCCAAGACATGTAATAGTGCTAATAATTTCATTCACCCTAGTAAATAAGTCACCAATGGATTCATACTCACCCATATTGAGATCTTTATACTTCAATCTCCATATTTTTAAATTTTCCTTATTTACTTTTCTATTTCATTTATAAATGTTATTCAACTTTTCCTAGATACCTTTGGTAGTAAAAAATACCTTTACTCTTAGAAACTTGCTTTTAGAAAGTGATGAGAGTAAATAATTCTTATATCTTCCTTCATTATCAAGATTTTTCATATCCACATATGTGAGAGGAACTTTTTTATCAATAGGAGGAAATCCATTTGTAGATACTTCTAGAACATCATACCCAAGATACATAAGATAAGGAAACATTATATCTTTCCAAATATAATAGTTAATACCATGAAAGACCGGAATCCCCTTATTGTTCACATAATTCAGATTATCCAGAGAAGCTTCTCTTAAAAAACTTCAACAAAGAGTAAATAAAGGGAACCTTCCCTCTGGTACCAATTGATATTTCTCATTCAAGATCAATGTATCACTGAGAGGGGGAGGAGTGAATCAGTGATATCTTTTTCTTTTAAGTTTCATTTTTTTTAAACAGCATTCACCTCCTATTAAAGATTTATCATTTTTCTAAAAACAAAACAATCACACATCTATAGGAACACAATTATTTACAAGGTTCACTACTCAAAAATAGTATCTACATCTTTAACATGGTTTGGAAACAATCAAATACCATAAAATCTACTAGAAAATAATTCTTTTGTGTTGATATAAATAAGTAAGATATACCCTTACACTTGTGTAGCACTATGATCGATAAAATAGTGTGTGTACTTATTCTAGCACAAATGATGTAATATAATTTTTCTAAAAAGTTAATAAACTTTCACCAATTACGTCCAAACATGTTACTATAATACCTTATCAACTTTCACTTTTGATAACTGTCAAAAAATTATTTACTTTCCTACCTAACAACAGGTAAGAACTTCTATGGAATTTATAACGATACTCTATTTGATATCCCAGTCTAATTCCTCAGTCTGATTACTCAGTCCAAAAATATAAGACTACTAGAATATCATAGAAACAATTCTAAACTAATTCTTACTTAGTCTGAAAATCTCAATTTGATATACCGATTTGATGACCCAGTCTAATCTGATAACCACTGAATACAATCTTCCTTATTCTTATTCTATCCAGAAAACTTCCTCAAGAATAGTCAATCCAGAAACCTCTTCTCTCTAGAACTTCAGAAATTCAATCTCTTCATCTACACATTCATAGTGTTCTAACCCATCAAAAAGTACAATGTAATGTCATCCCTTTATAGGTTCACCAAAAATGGTTTAAGTGGGAATCTGAAAAGTATTCCTACTTAACCAAATTTTCTGAAACATGAATTTACACTTCATTCCATCCCCACCTTTGACTTATTCATTGCCTCTCTAATCTTCTTGATTCTTCTTAAAACTTCTTAAATATTTTCAAACCTTTATCCTGGTTCAGTCTTTCTAACCATTATTCACTCTGATTTCAATTTTCAATCCAATTTCTTCATTATTATGAACACATATGTATATAGAATATTCTTCATTACGTTATTCCATACTAATTTATCATATGAAAAACAAATGACTTCTCATTATGATGCTCTGTACAACCTGAAATACATAAAACTTTGAAACCATTCTACTATAAACATAGTATCAACTTCTAAAGATTCCATAACTTATGGTATCCCTTCAACAAAAACTTCAAAACCCCTTTTAAAAACACTTTCAAAAACTCTTAAAAATTTATTCCCTTCTTCTTTTCCTCAGATTGATGATCCTATGTTTGATGAAGTTATCAGTATCATCCTACGTTTGATACATCGGTCTCTATTTCACTCTGAAAGATCAATGTCATCGAAAATTCGTTGAGTTGTCACCACTTCATATCCGATGACTCTTGACCCAATTGAAAACATATCAGAGTTCTTCTTTCATTCTTGAACCAATTGATAAATCAATTGAACCAGGTGAAGATAGTTGATGGAATTGTTGATCATCATCTAGTTGATCAGTCTCTAATTTTCTTAGACACATTGGTCCCATAAAATTCCACTTCTTTTCTTTTTCATTGGTCCTAAAAACTCTAAATAAAAACAAATATACCACCGATTGATTGATGGAACACCACGTCCGATGTACCAGTACCAGTAACAACTTCTTTCCTTTTCTGATTACACTATACACAAACTTTTAGAATTCACCAACTTATTTATCCAAAGATTTGTATCTTGTGAATTATTGGTCTAACTGAAAACTATAATCTTCATATTCTCACATTTCAAATAAAACTTCCTAGCCTTGAAATAATTTTGTGTCTCATGATCTCACATCGATAAACTTAGACCAGAAAACTTTGACTTCAAAAACTTTCTTATTCCACAAACTTCTGCTTATAATCATGACTTTATCGTGAATTTTAGAACAATTAAGATCTAATTAGCATCATATGAATTAAATTGGAAATTATTATAACTTCTCATCCTTTCAACACTTCCTTATTTACAACCAAACCTCAAACTGATTGGCAGCACTTGTTCTCCCCCTTTCCTTCATAAGGATTCCAACACATGTTTTCCAGATAACTTATGATTTATGAGAACTCTAAGATTATCAAATCATCATCAGATTTGGTATGGATACTTTTAAACTCTGATAAAATTTCTCATTATGATCTAAACTTTAATACTAGACCCAAGGTGATTCTGTTGAACCTTTTCTCCCAGAAAACTTCTTCACAAACTGATGGACTTTCTTAATCATCTTACATCTGATCTTCTAATTATTATGCAACCTTTTATCCTTTTCATACAATAATTAAAACTTATAAAGTGAATTGATTTATTTTCATGATAACAAAGATAACACAATCATCACAAACTTATTTCATCTTCCAAAAACACCTTCAGTCAACTTGATTCTAACAGTCGGGACTATAAGAGTGACTTGCTTGGGAATGAAGTATACATTGATCATGTCTAGGAATAATCCATCATGACCCATAATCCAACATTATCCATGATTGATGTGGGATATAAGGGGTGAAATAATATCATCTATGTTACATGAGAGTTTATGAAAAGGGAAAATGGATTGAGGTTGGAATTACATATTTTCTTCAAAGGAGACATGTCACATAGAGGTCAATCAAGGTAACCCCACTAGACCAAATTACTCCACCAATGTGAATGAAATCATAGGGGGTAATGATAAGTAAATTTAAGTTCCATCTGAAGAAAATAAATGTGGGTTTCAATTAATCAAGACTTCCAAAATCTAAACCATGAAAAAAGGGAGTGGAAATTGAGTAGAGGATTACTACTGACTATGTATTTGAAATGTAGGTTCCACCATCACATCATCAAGGATGGGGAACACAAACTAGGGTTGATCATTAACCATGTTTGATATATAGGACCTATCATGTTACTACTAAGAAATCCTCTAGGGTGTGTGATCTAGATGAGAGGTGGGCCTATTTGGCATTATATCCTCGCTTAAGGGGATTCTATTTAAATGTAGAGGATGATAGGGATCTAAATCAAGGTATTCCTGAAGTATAATTATATATTAAAAGAATTTTTAGGTAGATTTAAACACTCTAGGTGTCACGTAACTGTTCACTTAATCACATTTAATGGTGTATCATTGAGAGAGATCTAAACCTAACTCCTAATAAGAGGTTTTTTCAAATATTAGGTGGGAATAAGGGACCCAGTAAAAGGGTATTAACCACCAAGAAATAGTGTTAGTGAAACAGTGCAGTGGTGGGTGGTCCCAAGGTAGGATATTTGGTCATCCCTATGTATTCTATGGGATGTGAATCAATTCATACTTAGTTATTAAAGGTGTGGTAGAAGACTGACACCATAAAGGGGGACTTATCCTCTTGAGAAGGGGTGGTAAGACAATTTTTTATTTTAAACACCATATATAAATATATCATCTATGCAGTTTACTATCTTGTAGATTAGGGTTGGGGGTGGTGTAATTTAACATCATATAACCACGATGTTGATCACATAATTTAACATCGTATGGTAATTTCATGAAGATATTTTTGATAAATTTTAAGGTTGTAAATATTTTATCATGGTATAAGATATCCCATGAACCATGGAGTGTAGAGAAGAACCTGGCATGAATTAGAAATCCTTATTTAACATGGAATATTTCATATATGAAAAAAGGGGCAGTGTAGTTTGAATTCATATTGTCAGAAATATGATCATTAATTTTAATATTAAATATTAAGGATAGTGGGGTAATGTAGTTTGTAAATAACAAAAGGTAACATAAACTTGATGTGAGTGGAGGTTCAAATATCATGGTGCCACACAAACATCTTCATAATGGAATGCACACAATTTAAGGCCATGATGATTGGACCAATGGGGGTGAGATAGTCTATCGAGCTATAACTGAACAAACCTAATGTGAATGGAGGGCCAAGGGGCCTAGTAGACTCAATGATATAATATTCCATCCCATGAAAAGGAGGTGCACATATTTCAAGGTCATGATGCATGGACTGTAGGGGTTTTGTTCAATTTAAATTCATGCTTCCAAGACTATGAGGGGATCCATGCTCATAAACATGGTTTGACTTGATCATGTGGGGAAACAATCCACTAATACTCATAAGACCATGTGAGATATGATCGTTATGGGAAACAAGGAGTAGAAGAAGATTATACATGCCTCATGAGAGTGAACAAAAGGAGAGGAATAGTTAGGTTCAAAATGACACATCACCACTGGAAGCATCCCAATAGAAGGGGAGTTTGATCAGGGAAATACCTTATTAGACTGACTTACTTTAGTGAAATGCACATATGAATGAGTGGGATAATACTGAGGGTGTTGGATTCCACTGGAATAAAGGGAAATTGGAGGATTTAAATCACAACCTCCTAGATTTAAATCATAAAAGGTGAGTGAAAATTGGGTTGGAGATGACTTACAACCATGTCTTGGAAACACAAATTCTACTATTTCACTATCAATAATGGGGGAAAGTAACAGTAGGGTCAACCATTGACTATGTTTGATACATGAGACCTATCATTTCAATTAAATAATTCCTATGGTACATGTAACTTGGATAGGAGGTGGGATTATTTGGTATTTCTATATCACCATAGGGGACCCCGTTCGGACATGTAGAAGAATGAGGATCAAAATTGAGGAATTCCTAGTGTATTAGGGTGAATTGGAGAGGATATTTGGGTAAAGTTAAATGCTCTAAGTGTTACATAACTATGCATTTATAACAACATGTGGCATGTCAATACACATGAGGTTCAAACCCATATCCTGATAGGTGTGTCATATCAATGTCAACTGGGAGCAAGGAGCCTAATATAAGGGTGTAGATCATCAAGACAAAGCAAGGATGATGAAAATTTAAAAGGGGTTACGGTGTTAGGGGATATGATTAATGACTCGGGCATCCCTACATATCCCATGATATAGAAATGAATCTATGAATAGTTCTATGGAATGGTTTTGTAGGAGACTAGAACTAAAGGATGGGGTTGTCATTTCATATGAGGATAATGTGTTGGTTTTTTAGTTTAATAGTCATATAGAAAGACATGGTTTCATGGTTTAAGGTCATAAAACTAGGGCTAAAGTTGGTGTAGTTTTAATGTGATGAAACTAGGACATTGAACACGCAGTTTAAAATCATACGGTAAGGGAGAAATTCCATGAAGTTTAGGGTCATTTGACAATGTGTCAACTGAAAATTCAATTGAGGATTCCCCTTTCATTAGGAGATCATATTTCATGACCCTTCCTAATGGGGCCCACGCTGCGACTCCCCAAGACCGCTTACAATAGGACAGGGTATGGTGACTAGCACTGAATAGGCATATCACTAACATGGGAGGCATTTTCTAAGTACCTGTACACACACACACATCTCTAAGACCACAAATTCTAAAAAGTAAAAACCACTAAGGAACAAAATGCATGCATAAAACTAAACCCAACCAACAGAGTACAACAAAAAGTAAGTGCGGAAAGTAAACTGGTCCAGAATACAATCCCACCAAAAGAAAGAGTCTGCAAACTATAAATTCCAACATGTAAGCATAAAGAGGTACTGGGAGTGCCTCTCGTAGCTGTAGGAACACCTCAGCCTACAAGGAACTCAGAAATCTTGGTCTAGTCTCGGTCCACCCTGGACTCCATTAAAAGGCCACTCATCTTCACAAGACACAACACGTGTGGGAAAAGCCCGTGTAGGGGTGAGTATAACAATACTTAGTAGGGGACCCTAAGAACCACAAAGAAACACACAAGGTAAAGTTATAGTCAGCTCTATACAGTATATGTCTACTGAATATATAGCAAGAGAATCACATCCAGATATACTCGAAACCCAGATCTATAGTCTAGAGACAAGTCACACGACCGCATACCCATGCTAGAGATTTAGTTCAAAGACTCCACGAAGCACTCATCCGGGAGAACTCACTCCATGAGTCTGACAACTCTTATGAAATCCATCCAAGAAGTACTGTTTTTTGGTAAAATACATGAGAGAGATAGATGCACTGATAGATCTGAAGAGAGTAAAGATACACTCATTCTGGGAGAATACACTCCTGAGTGGGAAAATATCACGATACATGGATGAGGATCACTACCAGGGCCTTGGCGAATACCGTGAATCACTCAAATTCACCTTCTAAGTAGAGGATCGGTGCCTTGTAAGATTGTTCAAGTCGAAACCTGACTCTACCTAGGGTCAATAATGGATATAGTATCTTGCTTCAGGACCCTCGAAGGGATACCTGACTCTATCTCGGAAAGTCTTGTTGAAGGGATCATACTCCTGTGGATGGAGATGATACTTGACCTTTAGGGGAACGAGCAAAGGGGCACTAACCCAAATGAAACATGTCTAAGAAATGGTGGAAAAGATGATCAATCCATGTACTGAGAAGTACACGGCATATAGAAGGGTCACACACCGTGTCTTCTGACCCTGGGTACTGCCCGTGTATAACGGCCTGTGTTGCAAGGCTTGTCGTGTAGATAAAGGCATACATAGCATGTAAGAGAGTGACACGTCGTGTTCCGTTATATAGGTAGGACTCGGTGTACGCTAGCCATGTGCCCATACACAGCTTCAACCCATGTGTCCCAGACTGTGTACCAGTATATGGGGTAGTCTACGTATTTGGCCGTGTATGGCCGTGTGGTGGAGTAGATGTCTTGTACTCTACCTCGTGTTTGTGTATCTCCCGAGATACACACCAAGTCTGCATAAGGTCCCACACACCGTGTGATGATGGGAACATGTCGTACCTAATATTCCTACCGCCCGGAACTCCAACTATCATTGGTTGGGGTCCACACATTGTGTATTCCTAGAGGAAATTCGTGTTCTTTTCCGAGTGCAGCACGCAAACCCTAGCCTCCACCATGGAAATCACACACGGCGTGTTCATTTAAGAACACGCTGAGTTATTTGGGAATTTCTATAATGCACCGTTCTTCATCGTTGTGCCTTGGGTGATCCTTCAATCTTTTATTTGGTTGTCTGATTGCTTCGAAACTCACGGTTTTAATGTCTCTTGGTCATATAAAATCTAATTCGATAAGTTTCGGGCATATGATTGGCACTAAACACGTGTTTTTATCCACCTGCACAAGGAATGGTTGAATAAAAATTTCTTCCAAACCATATTGATTTATTTTCCTCCATCATCGTCGCACCTTCATTTAGTCGTCATGATGTCAGATATCTAATTTTGGATCGTTTCATTGCGAAACAGATGCAAAATGATCTGTTTTTTATAACCCTGCGAAGAACGCGGGGTTAAAAAGGGGAGAAGAAATCCAAAATCAATTCGAGGAACGAACCTCCATAATCGTTCATCAAGAAGTTTATATGCTCCCTTTAGTAGGATCAAATGGAGAAAATTAAAACAATGAATTAAATATATCATGGATTTATTCCCTGAATTAAAATCCTCGAAAGAAATGGAAATAATAACACCCTCCTGTAAGAATGCATGATCCGCAGATTAACCTGTTCATGGGTTGATCCACATTCATCGTTTAATCGAAGAATAGGGAAACAAATCAAAGCAACAAAACCCCTACCTCTATTCAGTTGAAGAACGATCATTGTGTCGCATTCATTGGTGAGGTTTGTCGAATCTAAGATGCATCGATCGATCACACCTTCGTTGTCCGCCAACGGGTTCTCCTCCAAAAAGCTCAAATGGAAATCGTCAACTTGTAGGGTTATGTGGATAACCCTATAAACATTCCATAAGTATGTATTTAAAGTAGAGGAATTAGGTCGGTGCATTAAAAAGGAAATCAAAATAAAATAAATTATTTATTTCATTTCATTTCCTTTAAAATGTCTGAAAACTAACTTTTGCAGCTGACTCACACCGGTCGATTTTAGTCCCCTCTTAAAACAAATTTGCTACTCTGAACATAATGGTGCCCTCGGATTTCTGATCTGAGAATCCATTCAAAATTTATTCCACTTTTTTAGGAAAACTGCTCACGCACTCTATTTAGACTTTAATTTATTTCAAATATTTATTATGGGCACTCTGAGCCACGGAATCGTATGTTGTCACAAAGCCTGGTCTCAAAATAATTCCATATAATATTTAAAAATAATATACAGAAAATCCAAGAAATTACATTCCCCTCACCTTAGGGATTTAAATTCTTGAAAATCCAAAACAAAAGGATACTCAAACATATGTGGGTATTGGGAATTAATCTGATCCTCCCACTCCCACGTTCTCTCTTGAATATTCTCATGTTACTATCAGACACGCACCAAGGGAATCGCTTTCCTAAAAATAATCCTCTCTCATAGATCCTCAATCTCCACCGGGTACTCAATGAAGGTCACTCCATCCTCAATGTCTAGATCGCCCCAGTAGATGACGTGTGATGGATCATGCACGTACCTCCTCAACTGCGACATGTGGAAGACAACGTGTACCTAGTGTAGCTGTAGTGATAGATCTAGGCGGTACGCCACCTCTCCAACTATAAACAGTATCGAAAAAGGTCTGATGAACCTCAGAGATAGCTTGCCAACCTGGACAAATATCTGCAACCCTCATTAAGGTGAGACTAGAAGGAAAACATGGTCTCCATCCCCAAACTCCAGAGGTCTCCGTCGTCTGTCAGCATAAGACTTTTGTCAGCTCTGTGAAATCTTCATCCACTCTTGGATGATCTGCACCTTCCCAGTGGTATCTCGTACCAGCTCTGGACCCATGAGTTTTGAATCTTTGGGGTCATTCCACCAAAGAGGTGACTAGAAGCGTTGCCCATATAAGGATTTGAACAGTGACATGCCAATGGTGGAGTGGTAGCTGTTATTGTACGCAAACTCCACTAGTGGTAGGTGGTCCTCCCAACTGTGACCAAAGTCTAAGATCCAGACCCGCAACATATCCTCCAAAACCTGAATGGTCCTCTCTGTCAAACCATCAGTCTGGGGATGGAACATCGTGCTCAAGCGTAGATGAGTCCCAAAATCCTCCTACAATACCTTCCAAAACTGGGATTTAAAGCACACGTCATGATCTAAGACTATCGTTGAAGGGAATCCATGTATCCAAACTATCTCCTGTATGTAGAGGCTTCCCAAGCTCTCTACAGAACTCTACTCCCTGATAGCTAGGAAGTGGGACGACTTGGTGAGTCGGTCAATGATCACCCAGATAGAATTGTGTCCCTTGGACATTCGTGGTAAGCATGTCACGAAGTCCATTGATATCCCATCCCACTTATACTCTAGCACTTATAGAGGGTGAGTTAACTCTACTGGAACTTGGTGTTCATCCTTCACCTACTAGCATGTAAGGCATCAAGAAATGAACTCTGCCACTACCTTCTTCATACCTGTCCACCATAACGAATGTTGAATGTCCTGGTACATTTTTGCTACTCCAGGATATACCGCCAAGGGGGTGTATTAAACTCCATCAAGAACTCCTATCACAATGCCACTGGTACAACTGTGTACCCTCTTAAAAGAACTATGTGCTCTCCACCTTGTGAATATTCATCAGGAACATGTTCTGTGGATAACTGAGCACATAAATTTTCACAGTTGACATCCCCTAGTTATGCCTCCCTAACTCTCCTTAAGAGTGGAGGGGTGATAGCCATCGACTGGAGATAAGCTAAATCATCTTCATCCATGAAGGATAACTATATTGAGGCCAACTATTCTAATGCATTGCTCAGCAGTTACGAACTCGATCTCTTGTTGAGAGTATCTTCCACAACATTCCCCTTCCCAGGAGTATAGACGATCTCGAATTCATAATCCTGGAGGAACTCTAGTCATTTCCTCTGCCTCATATTCATATCCTTCTATGAGAAGATGTACTTGAGGATATTGTGGTTAGAATAGACGATAAATTGTTCACACATCAGGTAGAGTCGCCACATCTTCAACGTGAAGACTACCACTGCCAACTCAAGATCATGGGTTGTTTAGTTATGCTCATGTAGATTTATCTAGAGTGAACCATAAGCAATCATCACCTATCTCTGTATCAGGACACATCCAATCTTGGTCCTTGATGCGTCGTAGAAAACTACGTACTCAACACCCTCTTCTGGAAGTCTCAAGATAGGTGCGCTTATCAAACTCTGCCTTAACTACTAGAAATCTTGCTGGAACTTCTTCGTCCATACAAAAGGATACCCCTTTTAGTTCAAGGCTTTCATCAGTGCTGATATCTGGGAGAAGTCAGGGATAAATCTCTAGTAGTATCCTGCCAGCCCAAGGAAGCTCCACACCTCTGTCACACTCTGAGGTGGCTCCTATGATAGCACTGCCTCAACGTTGTCTGGGTCCACTGCTACTCCATTTAGAGAGGTAACATTTCTCAGAAAGTGGAACTTCTGTATCTAGAACTGGCACTTCAAGAGCTTCCTATAAAGCCGGTGCTCTCAAAGTACGTCTAGAACCATCTGCATGTGTCTCACATGCTCCTCTTCTAACATCAAGTACATAAGGATGCCATTGATGAAGGAAAATATTAACCGATCAAAGTACGGTTGGAAGATCTGGTTCATAAGTCTCGTCAACACTTCAGGGGTGTTCTTCATGATGAATGGCATCACCAAGTACTCTTAGTGACCATAGGGACATTTGAAAGTTGTCTTTGGTATATCCTCACCCCATACTCGAAGATGGTGATAACCTGACCTGAGGTCAACCTTTGAGAACCAAATTTCCCCTCTCAGCTGATCGAATATGTCGTTGATCCTTGTAAATGGATAATTGTTCTTTACCATCACCTGGTTCAGGAACCGGTAATCCACACACAACCTCAAACTCCCATCTACCTTGAAATAAAACTAGTGTTGCCCAGGGTAAAACAATGGGTCTTACGAATCCCTTACTCTTCAATTCCTCCAACTACACCCTTAGCTCGCGAAGCTCTGTGGGATCCATCTGATACGCTGGTGAGGATATTGGTGCTATCTCGGGGTGTAATTCAATGCCGAAATCGATCTCCTGGAAGGGAGGTAACACTAGAACATATTTAGGAAATACATCCTCGTACTCTGCCACTACTGCTGGGAACTGAAAGCTCATGACATCTACTACTCCAAGGGTAAGTCTAGCCAACTCGTGAGTTATAATCTGCACCCTCCTATGCATGATCCCATTCTATGTTTCCTGGGTTTCCTTTTCATCAATAAAGTAAAACCTCATTCCATCACTATGGACACACATCACTCTACACCTAAAGCAGTCAATATGAGCATGGATCGAAGATAACCAATCCATACCAAGAATGATGTCGTAAGGCCTCGACACTACCACTAAGTGGTTCCAACAGAAACTCTCGCCTCCAAGGTAAATATCACACTATCTTAAAAGATGTGTGATCAATGAGACTCCTCCCATAGGTGTCTCCAAGCGTAAGGGTAGAGTCAACAGCTCTACTAGAATCTCAAGGTTTCACACAAGACATGTAGCGAGGAAATAATGACTAGAACCTGTGTCTATGAGTATGGAAGCTAAGGTATAAAATACAAAAATCGTACCTCATATCATTCTTGGAGTCATTGGGTCATACGCCTTGACCACATGAATTTTTTCCCTCCCTTATCCCCCAACTCCCTGAGCCTAGTGAGAACCTCTTGGGGGTGGTGGTGAAAGTAGATCAAAGTGTCTTCCACCACTTGCAGCTCTCCCTGCTCCTCTGCCACATCCGTCGCCTGGAGGGTCTTCCTACTCCACTATATTCCTCTGGATATCTCTACTCTTCCAAGAATCTATTGATCACCAAGGCCTACTCAAGCAATCCAAAATAAGTTGAAATTCATATAGGCACTACACTAGCTCGGATGTCTCATTGTAGACCTCACTCTAAGGTTTGAGCTCTGAAGTAATGATCCCTGGCCATATCCATCGAGTACCAAGTGAGGTTTGTGAACCTCAATGAATATTCATCCACCATCAAACTTCCCTATTGGAGCTGGATAATCTTCTGGATACACACTTCTCTCAGCGTAACCGGAGATAACTCCTCCTGAAAGAGTCACTTGAACTCTTCCCATGAAAGAGTCTCCTTTTCATGAGTTTGTGTGGTAAAATTTAACCATCATCTCAATGAACCCTAATGAAGTCTTGCTCCTAGGATCACCATCTGGTTTGTTGTTGTCCTCACTAGACAGAAAACTCTGGTCACCACCTCAAGCCAGTCCTCAGCTGCCTGAGGGTCGGGCTCACCTTGGAACTTGAGGGGTCTCTATCTCTGGATCTCATGGAGCACGCTCAACCTATGATCCTCATCTGTCAACATTATAGGTACCACTCACTGCTCTACTATTGGTGGTATAGTAGGTGCACCACTTGGAGGTAAAACCTGGGGAACTGGTCCCTATATCGAAGCCTCGTCACTGAGGGGGTTATCCTTGTGATCGAGCTGTTGAATCCTAGTGGGTATACGTCACGGAGGCATCCTATAAAGAAACAATATTTACCATGGTCAATGAGTATATCTGGATAGCTGAAAAAAAAGGACATGGTAAAACATAACTCGTTCCTATATGATTCATGTCCCATTCTTTTTTTCCATGTAGCTAGTTTTTTCATGTACTGAGTCGAAAAGAAGGTTATCAGAGTCCTAATGTATGGATACGTTGGCCGCCCACACCAACACTGGAGTCCCTGGCCTGAAAGATGAGCTTGAAACACTTAACACTATTTCCCCAAACTAATCTCACAAACTCCTGGTCCTAAGGTAGAACCGACCAACTTTTATACCACTCTATCATGACACATCCTAATGGGGCCCATGCTATGACTCCCCAAGCCCGCCTTCAATAGGCCACAGGCTGGAGACTAGCATTGAGTAGGCATATCACTAACATGGGAGGCATTTCCTATGTACCTGTATACATGAACACATCTCCAATCCCACAAATGCTGAAAAGTAAAAAACCAATAAGGAATAAAATGCATGCATACAACTAAACCCAACCAACATAGTACAACAGAAAGTAAGTGTGGAAAGTTAATTGGGCCAAAATACAAGCCCACCAAAAGAAAGAGGCTGCAAACTATAAAGTCCAACTTGTAAGCACAAATAGGTATTGGGACTACCGCTCATAGCCATAGGAACACCTCGGACTACAAGGAACTCAGAAAGATCGGTCCAGTCCTGGTCTGCCCTGGACTCTGTCAAAAGGTCGCTCGTCTGCACAAGACACAACACATATGGGCAAAGCCCGTGTAGGGATGAGTATAAAAATACTTGGTAGAAGACCCCCAAAACCAAAAAACAATACACAAGGTAAAGGTAAATTTATCTCTACGCAGTATATGTCTACTGAACATATAGAAATAGAAACACATCCAAATATACTTGAAACCCAGACCCATAGTCTAGAGACAAATCACACGACCGCATACCCATGCTAGGGATTTAGTTCGAAGATTCCATGAAGCACTCATCTAGGATAACTCACTCAAAAAATCTGATAGCTCTGATAATGTCCATCTAAGAAGTATTGTTCGTCAGGAAAAGCCATGAGAGAGATAGATGAAATGATATATCTGAAGAGAGTACAGATACACTCATTCCAGGAGAACACACTCCTGAGTGGGAAAATATTATGATACACGGGTGAGGATCAATGCAAGGGCCTTTTAAGATAACGCGACTCACCCAGATTCACTTGCTAAGTATAGGATCGGCGCCCTATAGGATTGGTCATGTCGATACCTGACTCTACCTAGGGTCAAGAATGGATAGAGGATCTCGCTCAGGGCCACTCAGAGGGATACCAAACTCTATCTTGGAAATTCCTGCTAAAGGTATCATACTCCTATGGATGGAAATGATACATGTCCTTTAGGGGAACGAGAAAAGGGGCACTAACCCCCAAAAAACTTGTCCAAGAAACGGTGGACAAGAGGATCAAGCCATGTAATGATAAGTACATGGCATGTAGAAGGGTCACACATCATGTCCTCTAACCCTGGGTACTTCCCATGTACAATGGCCTGTGTCGCAAGGCTTTTCGTGTAGATGAAGGCATACGTGGTATATAAGAGAGTGACATGCCATAATCTACTATTTGTGGAGGACTCCGTGTATGTTGGTCATGTGCCCGTACACAACTTCAACCCATGTGTCGCAGACCGTGTACTGGTACATGGGGTAGTCTATGTATCTGGTCATGTCTGGACGTGTGGTGGAGTACATGTCATCTACTCCACCCCATGTCCGTGTATCACCCGAGATACACACCGAGTTCACGTAAGGACCCACACGTCATGTGACGATGGTCACATGTCCTGTCTAAGCTTTCTGTCACCCAGAACTCCAGCCACCGCTGGGTGGGGTCCACACATCGTGTCTTCCTGGAGGCACATCGTGTTATTCACTGGGTGCAGAATGCAAACCCTAGCTGACTCCATGACGGTCACACACAGCGTGTTCATTGAAGAACATGTTGTGTTCTTTGGGAATTTCCAGAACACATTGTTCTTCATCATCGTGCCTCGGGTGATCCTTCGATCTTCGATCAGCTATCCAATCACTTCAAAACTCATGGTTCAAGGTCTCCCCATTATAGAAAAGCTAATTTGGTAAGTTTTGGGCATCTGATCAGCCCTAAACACACGTTTCGATCCACCGGCACAAAGAATGATCAAATAATTATTTCTTATAAACCATGTTGATTCGTCTGCTTATATCATCGTCACACCTCTATTGAGTCATCAAGATGTCAGATATCCAATTTTGGATCATTTCATTGCAAAACAGATTCACAAGGATCTGTTGTTCATAACCCCGTGAAGAATGCGAAGAACATGGGATTAAAAAGGGGAGAATAAATCTAAAAGAAGTTCAAGGAACGAACCTTCGTCATCATTCGTCACGGAATTGATACTCTCCTGTTAGTAGGATCAAACAGATAAAAACAAAACAACGAATTAAATCTAGCATGAATTTATTCCCTGAATCAAAATCCCTGAAAGAAACAGAAATAATAACACCCTCCTGCAAGAATGCACAATCCAAATATCAACCTATTCATGGGTTGATCTGCGTTCTTCATTTAATTGAAGAACGGGGAAACAAATCAAAGGAAAAAAAACCCTACCTCGATTTAGTTGAAGAATGATCTCCACATGGTGTTCATTAGTGAGGTTCATAAAATCCAAAATGTGTCGATCAATCGTGTCGTCGTCTTCCTCCAACGGGTTCTCCTCCAAAAAGCTCCAATGGAAATCGTCAACTCGCAAGGTTATGCGGATAACCCTACAAACTTTCCATAATCATGTATTTAAAGGGGAGGAATTAGGTTAGTGCATTAAAAAGGAAATAAAAATAAAATAAATTATTTATTTATTTCATTTCCTTTCCTTTCCTTTCCTTTAAAACTTCCAAAAATTAACTTTTTCATTCAACCCACACCGGTTGACGTTAGGCCCCACCTAAGCTAAAATCGTTGCTTTAAACACAACGGTGCCCTTAGATTTCTGATCTGAGCATCCGTTCAAAAAAAATTCCACTTTTTTAGGAAAACTGATCATGCATACTATTTAGAGTTTAATTTATTTCAAACATTTATTTTGGGCACTCTGGGACTCAAAATTTCACATCGTTTTAAAGCCTGGTCCCGAAATAATTCCATATAATATTTAAAAACAATACACAGAAAATCTGAGACATTACATCATAATCAGTTCATGATGGTCCCAATGTAGAATGTATTGTATGTTAGAGGGTACCACAAATAGGGGATTTGGATTCTCAATAGAGGAACTAAATCCCTAAATCCTTTAAAAAAGAGAGTTTAATGATATGGTAAAAGTGTTTTTTAATAAATATGTTTTTCCTCATAATATTTTATGTTCTCTACTGCATTAACATAATCAAAATTAAATGTTTGACTACTCATGAAAATAATGTCTTCTACACATAATGATGTTACCAATCCCATGGAAAATAGATTACAACAAAGGAATCCCTTTGGGAATATGTAAAGGTAATGTTACGATATACTTTCTCTATTTTAAGGAAAATTATATAATGAAACATTGATTTAATTTTCATTATTCCTTGAAAATTTCATTTATTTTAGAAGATTTATATCCATATTTTATGCCTTTCTTCACCAAAACTTCCACATAATTATTCTACCTCAAAACTTGTTCACCCCTAGAGTGTTAGAATTTATCACTTTCCTTCAAATTACCTACACTAATCAATCATAGAGGTAATATTGATGTTTACAAAGTAAAATCATTGTCCATGGAATTAATGTATTATTTTATATTTATATTTAATTTATTTATTTTTAGTATTACTCACATAATAATTGTTTTCTTATATAGGAAGATTCTTTTGTTCGGGTTGGGTTGGTTTATTAAAAGACGATCATACTCATCATAGATTGTACTTTGAGGCTACAACTAAGATAATGATAACAAGTAAACAGTTCGATAATGTATACAACTATTATGAAAAGGTGAATCACTGCAACTTATTTAATTAATTTTTTCATCATTTAATCTAATATTTTTAAGTTAATTTCCTTATCATTTTTATTTAATACTTATTTAGTTTTTTTCACATATCTTTTGGGAAGTAATATTTTCACAGTTCCTTTATTTTATAAGATTTATGTCCATATTTCATGTCTTTTTGCACCAAAACTTCCACAAATTTCTTCTCCCTAAAAAAAATTCACCCCTATAGTGTTGGGATTTATCACTTTCCTTCAAGTTCCCTATACTGCTCAATCATAGAGGTAATATTTATTTTTTCACATTAAAATCATTATCCATATAATTAATTTATTGTTTCAATTTTATGTTTAATTTTTTTTAGTATTACTCACATAATAATTGTTTTCTTATACAAGTAGATTCTTTTGTTAAAGTTGGGGTGGTTTGTTCAAAGATGCTCATTCTCGTGAGAGATTGGACATCGAGCCTGCAAATGAGATAATGACAATAATTAAATGTGTCAATAATGAATACAACCATCATGAAAAGGTTAATTCCTACTACTTATTTAATTAATTTTTTATTATTTTATCTAATATTTGTAAGTTAATCTCCTTATCATTTTTATATAATACTTATTTTTTTCATAAATCTTTTGGGAAGTTGTATTTTTCTTTCAAATATCTACAAAAACCCAAAAAAGAGATAAAATTTTCCTTTCTTCCAATGTTATGATGCTTTATATTTCCCTTCTTTGTCAAACTATCAATGTTTCATATTGACTCAATGTTATTAGACAAAAAAGGTTTTTTAACTAAAAACATCAAGTCAATATGCAGTGTTGGAATTTTGAAAAACAAATCCAATTTAAAGTATGGTAACATTGGTAGTTAGGATTATTTTGAGCCTTTGGGGTATGTAGGAATCAATTGCACCTTGATCCAACACACGGTGTGACCGATATGAATCAAAGTGATTCTTTTTATTTAAAATTGACATTTATTTTAGTAAAAAAGAAAACTGACATGATTATAACTAAGAAAAAATACTCATATTGTTTTTATAATTTAATACAATGATACATAAGTCATTTATAATGTACGTGGATCAGTCACACCTCAATCTGATACATAATGTGCCTGGTATAACTCAAAGTTTCCATTATCAAATTAAAATAGATATTTTAGTTCAAAACGTTTCACATATTAGAAATAGAGAAAATATGCTTTTATTATCTGGATAATTTATTAAAATGATTCATAAATCAGTTTTTACATGTAGGAATTGGTCTCACATCAAACTGACACACGATGTGACCGGTATGAGTCAAAGTGTGTGTTTCCAATTTAAAATGACATTTTAGTAAAAAAAATTGACCTATTCAAAACCAATAAAACACATTTGTATTGTTTTTATACTTTATAAAAATGATATATAAGTCATTTTTGACATGTAGGAATCATCCTCACCTCCATCTGATACATGATGTGTCTGGTATGACTCAAAGTGTCCATTATCAGTTTAAAATCGATATTTTAGTTCAAAAAGTATTACTCACTAAAAATTGAGAAAATTAAATTGTATTATATTGAAAATTTATTAAAACAATTCATAAATAATTTTTGACATTTATTAATTATTCTCACATCAAACCAATACATGATGTGACTCTTAAGAGTCAAAGTGTGTGTTTCTAGTTTAAAATGACATTTTAGTTAAAAAACAAGCAACGTACTCAAAACTAATAAAACTCATTCATATTGTTTTAATACTTTAGTAAAATGATACATAAGTCATTTAGATGTGTATGAATTAGTTTCACCTCAATCAGACGCATGGTGTGACCGATATGACTCCAAGTGAGTCTTTTTATTTAAGATTGACATCAATTTTAGTAAAAAAGAAAAGTGACATACTCAAAACTGATAAAATTCATTAGCATTGTTTTAATAATTTATTAAAATTATTCATAAGTAATTTTAGATCTTCAGGAATCATCCTCACCTCAATTTGATTCATGGTGTGATTGATATGACTTTAAGTGCATCTTTTTATTTAAAATTGACATCAATTTTAGTAAAAAGGACAATTAACCTACTCAAAACTGAGAAAATGAATTCATATTATTTTGATACTTTAGGAAAATGATCCATAATTAATTTTTTAGGTTTAGGAATTAGACACGCCTCAATCTGATATACGATTTTCCCAGTATGACTCAAAGTGTCTATTATCAGTTTAAAATCAACATTTTAGTTCAAAAGTGTCACTCACTAAAAACTGAGAAAATAGACTCAAATTGTATTGATAATTTATTAAAATGATTCATAAGTAATTTTTTATATATATAAATTAGTATCATATCAAACCGACACACAATGTGATTGGTATGAATCAAAGTGTGTGTTTCCAGTTTAAAATGACATTTTAGTAAAAAATACAAGTGACCTAATCAAAACTGAGAAAACACATTTATATTGTTTTAATAATTTTTTAAAGATCATCCATAAGTAATTTTTTAAATTTATGAATCATTTACACTTCAATTTGATACACGATGTGCCCGATATGACTCAAAGTGCCTGTTATTAGTTTAAAATCGATATTTTAGTTCAAAAAGTGTCACTCACTGAAAACTGAGAAAACACACTCATATTGTCTTGAAAATTTGGTAAAATGATTAATAAATAATTTTTCATGTGCATAAATGTTTCTCACATCAAACTAATACACGATGTGATCGGTATGATTCAAAGTACATGTTTTTAGTTTAAAATGACATTTTAGTAAAAAAGAAAAGTGACATACTCAAAACAAATAAAATGTATTTATATTGTTTTTATATTTTATTAAAATTATCCATAAGTTATTTGGGATGTTTATGAATTAACTTCACCTCAATATGATGCATGGTGTGACCGGTATGACTCTAAGTGCATCTTTTTATTTAAATTTGATATCAGTTTTAGTAAAAAGAACATGTGACATACTCAAAATTGTAAAAACACATTAACATTGTTTTGATACTTTATTAAAATGATCCATAAGTCATTTTAGATGTCTATGAATCATCCACACCTCAATCTGATGCATGGTGTGACCGGTATGACTCCAAGTGCATCTTTTTATTTAAAATTGACATCAATTTTAGTAAAAAGGACAATTGACCTACTCAAAACCAAGAAAACACACTTTTATTGTTTTGATACTTTAATAAAATGGTTCATAAGTCATTTTTGACATGTATAAATCATACTCACCTCAATCTAATATACAATGTACCTGACATGACTCAAAGTGTCTGTTATCAGTTTAAAATCGATATTTTAGTTCAAAAAGTGTCACTCACTAAAAATCGATAAAACACACTTTTATTGTCTTGATAATTTAGAAAAAATATTAATAAATCATTTTTTATGTGTAGGAATTGATCTCACATCAAATGGATACACGATGTGTTCGGTATGAGTCAAAGTGAATGTTTCCAGTTTAAAATGATATTTTAGTAAAAAATACAAGTGACGTAATCAAAACTAAGAAAATGCATTCAAATTATTTTAATAATTTAGGAAAATGATACTTATGTCATTTGAGACCTTTTGTAATAATACACACCTCGATCTAACACACGGTGTGACATGTATGACTCCAAGTGTGTCTTTTTATTTAAAATTGACATCAATTTTAGTAAAAAAACAAAGAACCTACTCAAAACCAAGAAAACGCATTAGGATTGTTTTTATACTTTAGTAAAATTATCCATAAGTCATTTTTGATGTGTAGAAATCATTATCACCTCAATCTAATACACTATTTTCTTGTTATGACTCAAAGTGTCCATTATCTGTTTGAAATCAATATTTTAGTTCAAAAAGTGCCACACACTGAAAAATAAGAAAATTCACTTGGATTATCTTGATAATTTAGTAAAATGATTCATAAATCATTTTTTATGTGTAGGAATCGGTATCACATCAAACTGATACACGATGTGACTAGTATGAGTCAAAGTGTGTGTTTCTAGTTTAAAATTGTATTTTAGTAAAAAAAGACAATTGGCGTACTCAATACTGAGAAAAAGAAATTGGATTGTTTTAATAATTTAGTAAAATTATCCATAAGTCATTTGGGATTTTTAGGAATCATCCTCATCTTAATCTGACGTACGGTGTGACCGATATGACTCTAAGTGTGTCTTTTCAATATATAAGTGTCATTTTAGTTTAAAATGTGTATCACATCGCCAAAACCAAAAAGACGAGACAAGATTTTTTTCTCATAATTATATATTATATTACTTAATTTATTTACTTATCATTTTTATCTTATACTTATTAAATTAGTTTTCATAAAGATAATACTTGAATATGAATAAGAAATGGTGTGACATGCAAGAATCAACTGCAACTCAATCTGATACACAATGTTCCAAGTATGACTCAAAGTTTAGTTTAAAATTATTACTTAATTGATTTAATTATCATTTTTATATTATAATTATTTAATTAATTTATATATATATAATTCTTGAAGGTGAAAAATAAATAGTGTGATGTACAAGAATCAACTGCAACTCTATCTGATACACAGTGTTCCTAGTATGACTCAAAGTTTAGTTTAAAATTAACACTTTATGTTAATTTATTTCTTTATATTATTACTAACATAAGAATTTTTTTCTTATATAGGTTCATTATTTTTTTGAGAAGGGGTGGTTTGTTTAGAAATATCATGAGTCAGGTTTAGGATCAAAAGACAAAGGAACATTGACATTTTTTAATGTATGTAATAATTTGTACTTATGTAATTGTATAAACCAATGTTTGAAATGTATATAATATAATATGTTTTCTTGTATTTTTTTGTAAATTTAATTTCATTAAAATTATTTATTGTTACTTGATTTTTTGGATATTTTGTGGTGTTTCTAGTGTTGCGGTGTGCTGTTAAAACACAATTCAGTATGCCCCTTTATCAGTGCTTTTAAAAGTGTTTATAAAGTACCCCTTTATTAGTGCTTCTATAAGTGTTGATAAAGGTCCCTTTTATTAGTGTTAAATAAAATCACTGATAAATGGTGTCCTTTATCAATGATTCTAAAAGTGATGATAAAGGACCGCTTTATCAATGCTTTTTTTAGCACTGATAAAATCCTAGGGATTTTAATCTTGCTCTAGTAGTCATCACTTCTCTATCATTGATAAAGGCCATTTTTATCACTATTAAAGTCTTATTTTTTAGTAGTTAATTGTGAATAAACTTATGAAAAACTTTCTATATAGGTTTGATTCTAAAATTTCTACTTTAGAAGATAAATATAATTTATCTCTTGATGAGTTTCAAAACTTTCTTGTTTCTTAGGAAATGAGAGAAACTTAAATGTTTAAAAAAATATAAAAGATAAAATGGATTTTGAAGCCATGAGAAAAATAAAAATATAATATACTGAAGATGTTGATCCTTTTGAATCTGAAGATAAAGATTATGATGTGTTGAATGACAAAATCATGTCTCTTATATCCAAGAACTATCTAAGAGGAAGTGTAAAGTATCGAGGTAAACTTCCTCTCAAATGTTTTAAGTGTGGTGAAATCAAAAACTTCACTATGAATTTCCCTAAGAAGAAAGTTGGTGAATATAAAGATGATTATGATGAAAAACCTCAATGGAAGAAGTGGAACAAAATGATAAAGAATAAAATTCATCTAAAAAATATATGAAGAAGTTTACTGGGAATAAGAGAAGTATTTTGAGTAAGAAACCCGAATCAAACTCAACCAAAAACAATTCTTCAGAAGAATAAAGTTCATTAAATATTAAAACATTCATTTAAAATTTTGAGAAAACAGAATACTCCTCAAATAGTGAATAAGAAGAAGGTAAAGAATCTTAAAGAGAGTATCAGCTCAGAATGAAACTTCGTGCATGTCTTGAGAAGAAAATATCTTAATAAAGAATTCAAAATGATAAATAAAGACAGTGGAAAAGTTACTAAAGGTGAAAATGATTTTTTGAAACAAGAATAAGAATACATCCAAGAGATCTTAAGTTTCAAACTAAGAATTGTTTAATAAGGAATGATAGTTGAAGATATTATTAAGAAACTGGAAGCTAAGGAATAATAAGTTAACAAGTTTAAATTAAAACTTCTTGAGTTTTAAAGTACCTAGAGTAATACGAATGAAAAATTCAAAAAAATACTTTCAAGTAAAATCTGAGACTTTTAAAGTTTCTGAGAAAACTCAAATCAAGAATCAGTTTAAATTATCACCCTTTAAAAATAATGTTTCATCTGATCTTTTTAAAATTTCAGGTGATAAGAAAAGTGTTGGGAATGTTTGGATTGATAAGGGATGTGAGAAACCTATTACATCTACAAAAGTTGAAAACTTAATTGGTAGGAAATATGGTCCACATCCTGAGTATGATAGATAATAGAAAATTTATCAACCTTAATAAATTTTCTATAGATAAAGATATCACTTTAGTAAAAAATAAATATTTTATGGATATTGCTAGTGTTTTGGAATCTATAGCCAAAAAGATTATAATTTTGGGCATAAATTTTCACTTCTCATAAGAAGGTTTGAACAAATGGAAAGAAATGGTGTAAGAAGGATGAGTAACTTTCCTAACCCATGGGAAGTTAGGAAAGAAAAAACTCAAGATGTTAGAAACTTTACAACAAAAAATTAATTTGAATGTTTGGAAGAAGTTTTTAGAAGATTTGATTAGGTTGTTCATCATCCCAAAAGATGCATTACACTCCTTTCATAATAAGTTTATTATAGTAGAAAATAAAATGAATTTGGAAAGAAGAGAGTTGAGGAAATATCTTTTTTATTGAGATAGATTTGAAAGTAAGTAAAATGAATAGGCCAAGGATACTTAATAGTGGTTGTTCTTCACATATGACAGGTGATATAAAAATCTTGAAATATGTTGAAATATATGATGGAGGATAAGTTACTTTTGGTAATGATAGTTCCTTAAAAATCGTAGGAATTAGAACAGATGAGATTGAATCAAAAAAGTTTAAATCTAAGGAAGATTTATTTTTTGATGGGATAAAACATAACTTACTTAGATTAAGTAAAATTTGTGATGATGGAAAACAGTTTATCTTTATAAAATATTATTGTATCATAAAAAGTATTAAATAAGGAAAATTTATCACAAAAGGAGAAAGAACTAGTGGTAATTTTTTTCAACTTGTAGAGTTTAATAACTCTTGTTACTTAAGTGATGAACATGAAAAAAATTGTGGCACCAAAGACTTGGGAACCTTGGGAAGAAAAAATGAACAAACTTTCTAAAGTTGATGTTGTTTGTTATTTTCTAAATTTTAAAATAATAGATGAATATGTTTATGTTACTTGTAAAAAAGGAAATATGATTAACAAAATTCATAAGAGAGTTGAGATTTGGTCTACCAATCCTCTTGAACTTATTCATTACGATTTATGTGGGATTATGAGACATCAATAAAAAAATGAGATTTATACTTTATCACTTTTATTGATGATTTTAATCAGAATAAAAATACAATGTTTATGAAACATAATTTAGAGTATGTGGAAATGTTTAAGTTTTATATAAAAGAATTTGAGAAATAAATGGGGGTTTATATAAAGAAGCTGAGAAAATAAAATGGTACCGAATTCATAAGGAATAATTATGAAAATTATTTGAGAAATCATAGAATAAAACATCAGTATAGTGATACCTATAATCCACAACAAAATGGAGTAGTATAAAGAAATAAAAGAAGTTTGGTGGAAATGGAAAGAATTGTGTTAGAATAATACAAACTTTCAAAGTACTGTTGTAGAGAAGCTGTTATTACTACTGTATATGGTCAAAAAAGATGATTGTTGAGATCAAAAACCAATATGACTTCTTATGAAATGTGGTATAACAAAAAACCTTCATTGAAGTACTTCAAAGTTCTTAGAAGTCCATGTTTACTTAAAATTAAAAATCTGTATCTGGTAAAGTTTGATGAGAAAGTTGAGGAAGGACCTTTTACGGGTTATTCACCTAATTGTAGAAGTTAAAAATGTTGGAACAAACTCTTACAAAGGTTGGTGGACTCATATGATGTGAAAGTAATTGAAAATAAAAATTCCTTAACAATTTTTTTTGATAATGATGAGGGGGATAAACTGGATATTTCCAATGATAGTGAAAGTGATTCAATACATCATTATCAAGATATAGGAGAATTGTGTGATGAGGAAAGTTTAGTTGGAAGAGAAACTTTGAAATTTTCTATCTTACAAAAAAATACTGAGTCCAAAAACATTATTGGAAATCATAAGGCTCTAGTTCAGACCAGAATAAAGTTGATATTAGAAAAGAAAACTTCACTTATCTCAACATTTGAACCAAAATCAGTTTCAGAAGTTATTCAACACAAAGAATAGGTGGATTCTATCAATAAAGAGTTGGATCAGATTAAGAAAAATGAAACAAGGTAACTTGTTTTATGGACAGCAAATAAAAATGTTATTGAAACAAAGTTGGTTTATAAAAAAAATTGAATGATCATAAAGAAGTTTCAAGAAACAAAGAAAAACTTATTTGTAAAGGCTATGTATAGGTTGAAGGTGAGAGTTTTGAAGAAACTTTTTCCTCAATTTATAGATTAGAAATGATAAGAATGTTTCTATAAGTGGTCTCACATTGAAATTATAAATTTTATCTCTAACACCCCAATATTTCATAGTAAATTATCTCTCTAAAGTAATTTAATAGCTTATATTGCATGCAACACCTACTTGGCTTGTGTTATACGCAAGATTGAGTTTCTGCGAAACAACACATTAGTATTATAATTATTTAAACGGTATATTTATTTATAAATTAAATAGTGTGATATAAATAGTAACAAATAAATTTAAAATGTTATTTATAGTGTTTATAATGAAATTTATAAGTTTTGTTAAAATAGTTATATATTTTGAAAAACTATTTTCTTAAGATAACTACATTTTATGTCCTTTTGTGAACAATAATAAAATTAATTTTAGACACTCATAAGAATTTAATTTGGTAAAATAGACTTCATTTTTGAATTCATAATATCAAAATTACCTTAGGCTGAATTTTTGGTATTTTTCTGAAAATATTCAATTTTGATGAATAGTGAAAAATAATACATAGTATATAAAAACCGACTTTTTTATTTAAATAATTTTTTTTAATTTAAATTTATTTTAAAGTAAAAATAGATACATAATACCTATATTATTCCAATGTAATTCATTGTATTCATTTTATAATTAGATTAGATATATAAAATTTTATTGAACTTTTTAACGTCTTTTACCCACCTTCTAGGCACATTTGAAAATTTGCATAAAACGTAATTTTACTGATTCTGTGAATTGAATTTCAAAAATTTGAGAGATGCAGTTGAAATTAGTAAGTAAAATTTGGTTCAATATGATGAAAATAATTTTTGGTGAATAGTAAATTTTGAATTTTATTTACCACGGTTAAAAGTAAATAGGGTAATTAAAGGTAAAATGATATTATAATTACCCTAACATATGTCCTAATTATATTGGATAAGTGTATTTCGACCAAAATCAACCTTAGGATAAAAATATGATCCTTTTTGATCCACTTGTATTAGATTAGGACATTTATTATATTTTATTTAAAGAAGAGTTAAAAGTGTTAAATTCTAATTTTAATAACTAAACCATTTTTAATATAGTGTTATACATAAGATAAATTTGACTGTAAATATTCATTAGAAATATAAAAATATTTAATACATCATGGTATTTTATTTATAATTTTTATACATTAAATAATTAAATTTATTTATGACACAATAATGATGCAGTAATTACCTTATTAATGAAAGACTAAAAGAATTGATGTTATAAATATTAAAATAAATGTAAATTGAGAATTTTGATGAATTACATGAATTTTCAGGGTTAATATGACATGTTATGGTTGATTAAATGAATTTTTTTGAATTAATCATGTTTTTATGACTTTCACAAAAACCAAATACCAAATAGTATCAAAATTGACATAAATGAGTTTTTAAAATAAATACTATTTTATTAAATTATATAATAGTCCTAAAAATATAAGGTTTGGCCAAATGACTTATATAATGATATTTATGTCATTAATTAACCACTTGAGTTTATCTTGGAATTTTATTGTATGTTTATTAACCATGTATTATAATAATACAAGAAGACATGGTAAAAGTTAAACTATTTAACTAAGGGATAAATCTAAAAGATAAGGTTAATATGGTGACCTAAACTTGTCTAAAAACTATTTTTTGAGATTATTTTGATCCATCCCCACATTATCCTAGAAATAAATCCATTTGTAGCTATTAGAAAATGAAAATTATTTTATAATAAATTAATATTTCAAGATTTTCTTAAAGTGTCCCTCACCTCTCTTATAAAAGGGTACCTCCCCTTCTCTTAGATTCACACCTCCAAATCCATTTGGATCATCCAAACCCTGCTAAAATATCCTAAAAAATACCCTCACTTCAACATATAGGCCTTAATTTTATCATAAATACAACCTAATTATCCCTTTCATTCAAATCAAAAGGAAGCACCCGAAGAAGAGGTAATTATTTTATCACCTCTTTCAAAGTTCTTTTCTTCTTATACTTCCTATTTCTTTGTTATTTCCATACTAAAATAATAAATCTAGTACCTTATACATAATTATATGTTATTATAAATATGGTACAACCATATTCATTATTTTATCCATCCTATGACTAAGAAAGTCATTATACGTGCGTACGTACAGCTTACCGTCTCCACATCGTGGTGTAGTTTGTTATTCAACACTTCATTGTTTGGATGGGTATAATAATGTGTATAATTGATGTAAATAATAAATATAACATGTTAATGATTCTTTATATATAATATAACACCAAATTAAACATCTTTTCACCATCAATAGAATGATATTGTCGCTCGTGCGTACGTACGGCTTACTATCTCTACGACGCGATGAGATTCATCTTCAACGATCACCCTTCAAGAATTTTTATAAAAAAATATATATTGATTAATTATGAGGTATATTAAATAATATTGCTACTGAAATAATATATATTTATTTAGATAAATATATGTTGATTACTTACTTTCATACTATATGATAAGAAAATGGAAACAACGTTCATGCGTACGTACGAACTACCGTCTCTATGAATGGTGTTTCCATTTCATATATCTATCTATTATACATATTTATATTCTGAATATATATGATATATAAATCATTTTTTATATTATTGAAGTATGTAAGTCATGATCTAAGTGATACGATCAAGAATAACAAGTTAAAATATGTACGATAAAGAAAGCGATTATTACCCAAAATGTTACTTTAACATGGAAATTATTATTAAATGGGTAGTATAAAGTAATAAATGAATAATATATTATATCATAAATATTAATATGGTTCTGGTATAATTTAATAACATACTGTGGTCATTATACATGAGGTTAAACGTACCCTCAACTAAAGTAAAGTGCAATGTAAGGGTTAATTCCTCAATCTCATTATTATCTGAGATTGTTTATGTGTAAGTATTTACTGGGAAAAATTTATAATCCATGTCCATGTTTCATAAAAAAAATCAAAAGGAATATTTTAAGGTTTTGTGGAAGGTACTCTTTTGCAAGATAATTATTTTAAATGTTTTAATGATTTATTGTTCTAAATTTTTTTAATTAATGTCCATGTTTTCAAAATGATTTTAAGGATTTATTTATATGGACATGATTGTTTTAAAATGTTAATTCCTTTCAAAAGTTTCAAAGTGGTATGGGATACTTTGATTCAAAAATATCTTTTAAATGACTTCCTTTATAAATTTGTGACTTTTAAATGATTTCACAAAAAGGGATATTTCTCTCAAAGAGTTTTACTGATCATTTTCAACTATGTCAACATCCTTAACTTGATATTATTCTTGATTGAGGTTGATTTATTATAATAAAATCTTCCATATTGTATTGAATAATTTATGATATGTTTGACTATGGATCTACTATTTTTATACCATTCATGGTTTATGGTTAAAGTATTGACATTTTTTATGCTATTGTTAATACGAATGTTTATGTTATGTTTCAACATTTTCATATGAGGAATGCATTGGACTTAGTAAGTGACAGGCGGGGCCCCCTATATCCCCTCGATGAATCGGTAGGTCTCATGAGACAAACTAGTGTCTTGGAACAAGACCTTGACATAATTTATATTTAGGTTCTTGGCACGAGGACTTGACTTTGTGGTTAAGGTGTCTGGTATTATGAATTCTATCATTATGAGATTAGTTATTAATGTTACATGTGATTATTCAACTAGTAAAATATCCATGCAAATAAGTAAATGGTATTATTTTATTTATATTTTCCATATTATGCTGAAGTTTTTGTTTAAAGGGATTTTGTTTCAATTTTATACATTGCCATAAAATTTTATGATTATTTATGATGGCTTTTGCTATATTGTTTATCCTTACTGAGCATCTAAGATCACCCCTTTCTTATGTTTTATTTTCCCAGGATTCCAAGAAGTTTATTATGATTGTTATGAAGGGTTATTCTAGGGGAATAATGGAGTTCTCAAAGGATTATTTATGTTTTGTTTTATATTATAAAGTGTAATATAATGTTCATGTATATAATCTATTTTATAAGACTTCTAAATTGATCGGTCCTTCGGGACTTGATTCCTTGTAATAATGAAAATGTATTAAAATAATGCACAAGCTCTGAGATTTTGGGTTCGAGGCATTACAGTTGGTATCAGATGAAGTTTAGCAACGACCTTGGAAATATATTTAGATAAACTCTTATTAGGAAACATTACTCTAAGATATAATTTGAGGATTAGTATAGAAGAACATCCAAAAAAATTGGTAATGTAGATATTATGTGGTATTTCCCAGAAATACATCCCTGTATGGATACTACAAGTGGACATGGTTCTGGCACAGATGTACCTAGGAGTGAAAACTTTGACAAGAAGTTTCGGGCTTGACCCAGGGTATCCTGGTACACAACAATGGGTCTTACTGCGCACCTGGTTTGACACTTCCAGGGGATATGCTTAGGATAATTTACATTTTCTTTACAAACCATTATGAAGTATTTATGAGTAAATATGTCAGCAAAGAAACCATTTTTTATTATTATGATACAATATGTGTAAAAATATTCAATTAATGTTGAGAATTTTTCTAGTTTTTTTATTATAAATTATGATATGATCTAACCTAGTATATGTTGTCATTTAAAAATGGCACCCAATAGAAGGAATGAGAACTATAGAAATATGCATGATCCAAAGAGTAAGAAGGATCATATCTTTCATGGTCTTAATCCAACATTTAGAAGAGAAATAGTCTCACATGTATTCTCATCATATGAAGAAATAGTATCATGTGTTAATAAAATAAGTAATGAATTATATGATTCTTATGGCTTTAAAGGGAAGAAAGATAAGAAGAGGATGGCAGAGAAAAACTTAGATAAAGGGAATAAGGGAAAGAAGGATTTTCCTACATGTGATAACTGTGGAAAGAATCACCTTGGTAAATGCTTGAAGGGAATGGGAGTTTGTTATAAGTGTGGAAAAATGGACACTAAGTATGTGATTGTAAGGGTAAGAAAAAGGTTTCAAATGTACAATGCTTCATCTACAAGGAGTTGGGACACTATGTGAATCAATGTCCAAATCATCAGAGTATACCCCAAATGATGCTATTTGATAATAATAAAGTTATGATACTACCACAGATGAATAGTAATGATTAGTGTTATTATTTTATTATTAAAGAACTGTTTCATTTGAGTATTGTATTAATGATGTACAAGTTATAATAATTATAGAGTATATAATTATTATATTGTAGTATTATTTCATTAAGGATTTGAGATTGTGTGGTACTAAGAAAAGTGATTCAATAACAGGTTAAATTTTTTGGAAAATATATGGTTGAGAGAAAGATAAACCTTATAATAGTCATGAGGCTGAGGTAATGATTTTTGAATAATAGATAATCAAGTTAGATAACGTATATTGGATATTATTGACTAACTTGGAAATGATTAATGGTTTGTTTATTCCATCATTGTTAGAGATTACAACATTTTTGGATTTAAGGAGTATATCCAGTATTCTATGTTTTACAGAAGGAATAAAGAAGTAAATACCTATTCAAATAAGGTTTTATGGTAATTCAGGCTATTACCGTGTTTTAATACAATAAATTATGAGGGTATTCACATGTTGTTATATGATAAAAGAGATCTTCATTATGTTATGTTGACCTTCCTTATAAATTTTTGGAATTTGAGTTTGTACACAAGTATTTTAGATAAATCTAAAGGTTGGAATGGATTAATTTGGACATTGTATACTTTTTTTTAAGTTTAAAATATTTCTTAATATTATTTTTGGATTGTTATAAAAAGGACAACCTGGAGGTCGGGTGACAGATCATCACGTCCGGCAAGGCTGTGAGACTTGAATCCGCAACCGAAGGGCAACAAGGGTGCATCACCCACCACTGGACTACGTGATGTCCTGGTTTGTATAATGTAGTTTTTCTAATGGTCTGATAGACGAATTATAAATTTGTCTTTTTTGAACCCTATATAATTAGGTTAAATAGAATATTTTTAAGTTCTAATATCTTTTGGAGTGAAAGATGAGTTTGTGGTAGAAATTAGTTAAAGGATGAAACTCTACATGCCAAGTATTCTTTTTTCCTTAAACATTAGGGAAAGGATCTTAAAACAAAAATTGTGTTATCCTAATACCTTATGTTTTTTTGAACCAGTGATATTTTAAATTTTCATCATAGATTTATGTCTTTAAGGCCCTCAATTTTCCATTTATTATTCACTTGTTTGTGATTGATGAGCTCAATCACTCCCTATAAATATTTACATTTTCCTCCAATTATGTGTCTCTGATTTCCACCAATGTTCCCTTATTTGAAATCCTAATTTGGTGGTGAATTTTTCATTTCCCTTTCCCTCTTATTAAGATTAAATTTTATTAACCCTATTTCCGATGTGGGTTTTCCAAAAAGGTATTTTCTATTTTCAACCTTTTATTTAAGAACAATTTCAAATTATGAGAAAAAAAAATTTATTGAAGGAGGGGAGAATGTAACACCCAAAGATTTCATAGTACATTATCTCTTTAAAGTAAATTAATAGCTTATATTGCATACAACACTGACTTCGCTTGCGTTATATGCAAGATTGAGTTTCTGTGAAATAACACATTAGTATTATAATTATTTAAATGATATATTTTTTTATCAATTAAATATTGTGATATGAATAGTAAAAAAAATTAAATGTTATTTATAGTTTTTATAATTAAATGTATAAGTTTTGTTAAAATAGTTATATATTTTGAAAAACTATTTTCTTAAAATAAATACATTTTATGTCCTTTTGTGAACAATAATAAAATTAATTTTATACACTTCTAAGAATTTAATTTGGTAAAATAGGCTTCATTTTTTAATTCAGAATATCAAAATTATCTTAGCCATAATTTTTGGTATTTTTCTGAAAACATTCAATTTTTGATGAATAGTGAAAAATATTGCATAGTACATAAAAACCGACTTTTTATTTAAATAATTATTTTTAATTTAAATTTATTTTAAAGTAAAAAATAGATACATAATACCTATATTAATCTAATGTAATTCATTGGAGTCATTTTATAATAAGATTAGATATATAAAATTTTATTGAACTTTTTAACGTCTTTTACCCACCTTCTAGGCACATTTGAAATTTTGCATAAAACGTAATTTTACCACTTCTATGAATTGATTTTCAAAAATCCTAGAAACATAGTTGACATCAGTAAGTAAAATTTGGTTAAATAGGATGAAAATAATTTTTTTTAATAGTAACTTTTGAATTTTATTTACCACGATTAAAAGTAGATAGGGTAATTAAAGGTAAAAATGATATTATAATTGCCCTAAAACATGTCCTAATTATATTGGATAAGTTTATTTCGAACAAAATCAAACTTAGGACAAAAATATTGTCCTTTTTGATCCACTTGGATTAGATTATGACATTTATTATATTTTATTTAAAGAATAGTTAAAATTGTTAAACTCTAATTTTAATAACTAAACCATTTTTAATATAGGGTTATACATAAGATAAATTCAACTATAAATATTCATTAGAAATATAAAAATATTTCCAATATCATGGTATTTTATTTATAATTTTTAGACATTAAATAATTAAATTTATTTATGACACAATGATGATACAGTAATTACCTTATTAATGAAATACTAAAATAATTGATGTTATAAATATTAAAATAAATGTAAATTGAGACCTTTGATGAATTATACAAATTTTTTAGGTTAATATGACATTTTAGGGTTGATTAAATTATTTTTTTCGAAGTAATCATGTTGTTATGACTTCCAAAAAAACCAAATACTAAATATTGTCAAAATTGACATAAATGAGTTTTTAAAACAATTACTGTTTTATTAAATTATATAGTAATTTTAAAAATCTAAGGTTTGACCAAAGGACTTATATAATGATATATATGCCATTAATGAACCACTTTAGGTTCTCTTGGCATTTTATAGTAAGTTTATTAACCATGTATTATAATAATACAAGAATACATGGTAAAAGTTAAACTATTTAACTAAGGGTTAAATCTAAAAGATAAGGTTAATATGGTGACCTAAACTTGTCTAAAACCTATTGGTTGAGATTATTTCGACCCATACACACATTATACTAGAAATAAATCCATTTGGAGCTATTATAAACTGAAAATTATTTTATAATAAATTAATATTTCAAGCTTTTCCTAAAGTGCCCCTCACCTCTCTTATAAAAGGGTGCCTCCCCTTCTCTTAAATTCACACCTCCAAATCCATTTTTCTCAGAAAAACCCTGATAAAATATCCTCAAAACTACCCTAAATTCAACCTATAGTCCTTAATTTTATCAGAAAGTCAACCTAAGGATCCCTTTTGTTCAAATCAAAAGGAAGCACCTGAAGAAGAGGTAATTATTTTATCACCTCTTTCAAAGTTCTTTTCTTCTTCTACTTCATCTTTCTTTGTTATTTCCATACTAAAATAATAACTAAAGTACCTTCTACATAATGATATGTTATTATAAATATGTTACAACCGTATTCATTATTCTATCCATTCTATGAATGACAAAGTCACCATACGTGCGTGTGTACGGCTTACCGTCTCCACATCGTGGTGTAGTTTGTTATTCAACGCTTCATTGTTTAGATGGGTATAATAATTAGTATAATTGATGTAAATAATAAATATAAAATTTTAATTATTCTGTATATATAATATAACACCCAATTAAACATTGTTTCACCATCAATAGAATGATATTGTCGTTTGTGCGTACGTACGGCTTACCGTCTCCACGACACGATGAGATTAATCTTCAACGATCACCCTTTAAGAATTTTTATAAAAATATATATATTGATTAATTATGAGTTATATGAAATAATATTGCTATTGTAATAATATATATTTATTTATATAAATATATGTCTATTACTTACTTCAATACTATACGATAAGAAAATGGAAACAACGTTCATGCGTATGTACGGACTACTGTCTCTATAAACGATGTTTCCATTTTATATATCTATCTATTATACATATTTATATTCTGAATATATATGATATATAAATCATGTTTTATATTCTGGAAGTATGTAAATCATGATCTAAGTGATGCGATCAAGAATAACAAGTTAAAACACGTACGATAAAGAAAGCGATTATTACCCGAAATGTTACTTTAACATAGAAATTATTATTAAATGGGTAGTATAAAGTAATAAATGAATTATATATTATATCATAAATATTAATATGGTTCTGGTATAATTTAATAACATACTATGGTCACTATATAGCGGTTTAAACGTACTCTCGACTAAAGGAAAGTACAAGGTAAGGGTTAATTCCTCAATCTCGTTATTATCCGAGATTGTTTATGTGTAAGTATTTACTGGGACATATTTATCATCCATGTCCATGCTTCATAAAAAAATTTTCAAAATGAATATTTTAAGGTTTTTTGGAAAGGTATCTTTATAAATATCATTATTTTAAATATTTTAATGATTTATTTTTCTAAATATTTTTAATTAATGTCCATGTTTTCAAAATGATTTTAAGGATTTATTTATATGGTGATTATTGTTTTAAAATGTTAATTCATTTTAAAAGTTTCAAAGTGGTAAGGGACACTTTGATTCAAAAATCTATTTTAAATGAATTACTTTATAAATTTATAACTTTTAAATGATTTCACAAAAAGGGATATTTCTCTCAAAGAGTTTTATTAATCATTGTCAACTATGTTAACATCCTTTACTGGATATTATTCTTGATTGAGGTTGATTTATTATAATACAATATTCCATATTGTATTGAATTATTTATGATATGTTTGACTGTGGATATACTATTTTTATACCATTCATGGTTTATAGTTAAAGTATAGACATTTTGTATGCTAGTTTTAATCTGAATGTTTATGTTATGTTTCAACATTTTCATATGAGGAATGCATTAGAATTAGTAAGTGACGGGCGGGGCCCACTATAGCCCCTCGATGCATCGGTAGGTCTCATGATAAAAACTAGTGTCTTGGCATAAGGCCTTTACAAAATTTATATTTAGGGTCTTGGCACGATGCCTTGAATTTGTGGTTAAGATATCCGACATTATGCATTCCATCATTATGAGATTAGTTATTAATGTTACATGTGATTATTCGACTAGTAGAATATCTATGTGAATAAGTTAATGTAATTATTTGATTTATCTTTTCCATATTATGCTGAATTTTATTTTTAAAGGGATTGTGTTTCAATTTTATAACTTTCCATAAGTTTATAATTATTTATTATAGCTTTCGCTAAAATGTTTATCCTTACCGAGAATCTGATCTCACCCCTTTCTTATGTTTTATTTTCCCATGATGCCAAGAAGTGTATTATTATTGTTATACAGGGTTATTCTAGGGGAATAATTGAGTTATCTAAGAGTTATTTATGTTGTTCTTTATGTTATAAAGTGTAATGTAATGTTCACGTATGTAATCTATTTTCTAAGACTGCTAAATTGATCGGTCCTTTGGGACTTGATTCCTTGTAATAATTCCAATTTATTAAAATAATGCACCGGATCTGAGGTTCTAGGGTAGGGGCGTTGCATTACCATATGGATGTGAAGTTAGATTTATTAAATAGTGAGATTGAGGAAGAAGTTTTCATTGAAAAACCTTGTGGTTTTCTACTTGATAATGATGAAAATGAGTTTTTTAGATTGAATAAATACTTGTATGGGTTGAAATATTCCTTTCATTCCTGGTATTCAAAACTTGATAGTTGTTTTAGAATGTTGAATTTTTCTAATGTAAAAGTTTATAGCAAATTATATGCAAAATATTTTGAATCTGAAACTCTAATTTTAATTTTTTATGTGGATGATATAATTTCTACTAGGGTGGAAGAAAATTTTTTTAAATAGTTCACTAAGGGAACAAAGAATGATTTTGAGGAGAATTAACTTTCTTCCTTGGATTTCAAGTTCAATAAAAAGAAAAGTACATTTTATTATCTCAAGAAAATTATTCTAGGGAATTGTTAAATAAGTTTGGGATAGTAAAATCCAAAGAAGTTTCTAATCCTATATTTGTGAGCATAGAGTTGAGTAAATGTGAGTCCATAAAAAGTGTGAATCGTAAAGGATTTTAGAAGCTGATGGGAATTATACTTTACCTTGCAGCCTCAAGGCCCGATATTGTTTATGTTGTGACTTTGTGTGTCGGGTATAAAAGTAATTTTAAATAATTGCATATGTTGGAAGCAAATAAAATTCTGAGATATTCCAAAGGAATAACTTCACATGGGTTTTTATACAAAAGAAATTGTGAAATGAAGTTTCATGGTTATACTAATGCCGATTGGGTTGTAAATTGTAATGATAGAAAATCAACCTCCAGAGGAACAATTTTTCTTGGGTGAATATTGTGTGAGTTGTCATAGTAATAAATAAAGTTTAGTAGCTTTAAGCATAGCGGAATCAAAATATGTTGAAGCTACTCTGGCTTGTACTCAAATATTTTGGATGAAAGTTCAGTTAGAATATTTGAAAGTAAAATTTTATAAAACATTGAAGATATTTTTTGATAATCATAGTATAATTTACCTTTCTAAATTTTTTTGCAACTTTCAAGATAAAAACACATTGATATAAAGTTTCACTTTATAAAAGAGAAATTTGTTTATGGAAATGTTTTTTTGGAATATATCTCAATGAATTATCAAATTTCTAATATCTTCACAAAGGTAATGTCAAAAGAAAGGTTTGTTGAGTTGAGGCCACAACTTCATGTTCAGCCTCCTCTAATGACTTCCTAATTCTCATAAGTCCCTAATCGTGCTTTGGATTATGTTGATAAAGCGGGAGAAAGGGTAATAACTTTTTACTCTGTAAGAATTTTTTACTTATATTTCTTTTATGAATCTAAATTTTTGGTTATCGAATAATGGGGGAGGGGAAAAGAAAAGTGAGACAAAAAAAGTGGGAAAAAATAAAAATGAGGGAGAGTTTATCTAACATGGCTGAAAAATTTTATTATCACTGAGGGATGGAATTCCTTCAAAAAAATTACTTTCTCCAGCAGTTTGGTGTCAATAAAAACTCTTTTGAGAAAGTTTTTGTTTTGGTAAAAGTCAAAAAAACTTGAGTTGTAAAAGTTATTAATGAAAGTTTTTAAACAAATACAAAGGGTGATTGAAGAACCTTTGTGTTGTTTTGTTTTAAAAAAAATTTATTTGTTGAAAAATAATCTTTTTTAAAAGAACGTATTTGAAAAAAAAAATTAAAGTTTTTTAATGTTTGAACCCAAACACAAATGGGGGGAAGTTTTGTTTTTGAGAAAGTTATTTTTCTAGAAGTAGAGGACTGGACTGAGAAGAACTAGACACAGAGTATCATACTGATTAAAACCAGCCACATAAGTTGTAAAAAATATGAAGTTGTTGATTAGATGCATTATCGGTATCAGATCCATCAGCGTGATTTTCAAGATTCATTAGACTCAGTGTTAGTTAGATAAGTTCCTGAGAATGAAAGTCAGAATGTTTCAGAAGATGTTTAATGAAGATAGTGATATTGGGAGTTAAAAAGTTCTTAAATATATAACCATAAGTTAGACGATGATTTTCTGGTCATGGAGATCTTATAAATCATGAAAAGTTCTCATGATAAAAGATTTTGAAGAAATAGAGGAATTATAAAGATTGTATCGGTTCTAGAGATCAAGACAAAGTTTGCATCAGATCCAGAAGTACCAGGCACATAATTTTTTAGAAGTCTGAATGAGTTATAGCTGGTGAGGTGTGAAAATTTTAAAAGATGTAGAGATGACTTTCCATCATAATGATAAATCTATCATAATGGTAAATTACATAATAATTATGTTCCATTGGACTGGCTCTGAGGAGGAAATTTGGTTCATATTGAGTAGAGGAAGAAATTCATATCGTAATTAGCATAGGAATAAAGTCATATCATAATTATCAGAGGAAGAAAGTCACATCATAATGAGCTGAGGAAGTTCCATTATATTGTAGAAAAGTTGTGAAGTTCGAGAAGGTTGGTTACTAAGAAGGCTCAATATAATTAAAATCTTGATAAGGTTTGAAGTAGTCAAAGTTAAAGTTTAACTATGAGTGTTTTTTAGATATTTGAAATTTGAGTAAGCAGGAAAAAAAATTCAGTTTCCCACATTTGTCTTTTTGGGATGCCTATATATATATTCGCAGTACATTTATACTTTTCAAATTTCTTATGTGATCAGAAAAGACATAGAATTGTAGAATTAATTTCAAAGTTATCTTTCTAGAATGAGACCAAGGTTAGATATATGAAATTTTTATTTACTAGACTAAGGAAGATCAAACTGAGCATTTGAGAAGAGTTTCAGTAATGTATATTGAGAATGGGTTCATCGTACTGAGTCGATTGGACTGAATTCATTGGATAGAGGAAGTTTATATTGAGTTTTGAGTAGTTTCTGAGAAGTATGGGTTTTGTTATCTAGAGAGAATAGAAATTTTCTTCAGGAATAAAATGATAAAGGGATTATCATATTGATTCAAATGTATTGAGTCAATCAGACTGAGTTTATCAGACTGAAGGCCATCAAACTCAGGGCCATCGAACATAGGAACTTTTTTAGAGAAAATTAAACAAAGTCTTTATACTTTTTTTGAATCAATTTTTTATAAGAAAACATTGTAAACTGACAAGAGTTAGTATAATAATTCCTATCGGGATATGAAAGGTTTATAATGGGATTTGACACAAGTTTTATTCACTTATTCTTAATAGTGAATTTCCATAGACCCACAAGAGTGGCTATAGAAAGGATGTAGGTTATCACATTGAGGTTGAACCATGTAAATCTTTTGTTCTTTACTTTATTTACTAATTTTTAATGAATGAGTATTTAATAATAGATTATAAGGGAATGGACTTTAATAGGTTATAGGGATTAAGTTTCTAAAATTATTGAAACTTATAAAATTTAACAACTGATTCAACCCCCCCCCCCTCTCAGTTGTTATTAAATCCTTTGGAACTTCACCTTCCACTATTGATGATGGATCTTTTGAGCCTTAGAGTTCTGTGAAGAAGATGGGGTCCTCTAAGAGGGATATATGACCATGGTATATGCTACTTTATTCAACCACACTTGGATAACCCTATGAGATCGAATGACCAACTTTCACACTAGCCAATCATTGAACTTTTTTGTACCAAGTTCAAAGATATACTTCTATTACCTAGAATATTCATCATCGGTGGGGATGGTTGAGATATAATCACATATTTCATAAGATTACCTAATTCCACTATGACATAATCCACCTGGTCCTAGAGACATTCCTTAAATATAAAACACTCTTTGATGTTGTGCCCAAGGATTCTGGTAGGGATAGTAGTTGGGGCAGTTTATTAACTCATATTTTTGTAATTTCTTGATCTCTAAAATCTTGATAAAGTTATTATCTAAATTAAAGTGTAATAATTTGGTTACTTAGTCATCATTGAAGGAATATACAATGTTCTTATGCTCTGAGAAAGTTATTTTGGGCGCTTTCCCCAAGTGAGGTCCCTAAGAGATATTCTTGAGATGAATTTGTGCCTAGATGGGCATATTCTAAGGTGTCTCCTAGAGTTAAATTGACTGAGGGACCAGAGTATATATAACCATGGTTTTTAGTGCTCTATAAGGCTTCTGATTCAAGGTAGTATGAGGTAATGGTTTAGATAGCTACTTGGTCTACTGCATGGATTCCTCAAGATGTCGATCCCTCTCGATGAATTCTCAGGATCTTCCTAGATATTTTAGGGAGATAAAGGTCAAAAATATCTCATCCTAAATATTCTCCATTCACATCCCCAAAAACTTTTCCTAGGGAATCTATATGTCAAAGGAGTATGAAAATCCCTTCCACTCAGTAATAAAGTTAGTGACATGCTCATTATCTTATTTCTTGCACTTGGATAGATCAACAATGCTCTTCCTGTACAAGAAGAAACTAAACTTATATACAAACTAATTAAAATATCCTCTTGGATTGTAATGGATCCTAGTGTTAGGTGACTATACCAAATAAAGTCAGGTCCTTCTAAATTCTGTACAAATCACCATAGTTTAGCCACCTCTTACGGCTCCAGGATTCTCAACATCAGACCGCATTGAGAGACAAAGTGGGAAAGGTGTTTCTTAGGATCACATAATACATTTAAGGAATCGAAACTTGGGTTTCCAAAATCTTTTGGTAGAGTGGTATATTCCACCCAGTCTAGGTAGGACTTCCTCTCAGGATAAACTATGTCTTTTTGTGTCACTATCCCTTTGAGGTGAGAGATAAGAGAACTAATCACATTATCTTGGGGGGATTCAACATGAATATACCCCTAGATGGTTAGTTTTCCTATGATTAAAATCATTTAGGGTCCAACGGTGGGAAATCAAACTAATACACTAGAGAAGGGTCCACTAGGAACACCTGGTTGTGCCACAGATGAGAAAATCCACCAGCCTCAGTCCTAGCCAGGTGGAAATAACCTTTTGCTTTGACCTTGTCTAGGTTGATGGAACCACCTGCTTCAGTTATAGTCAATAGACTAGGAATAATTAGTTTTTGGGGCTTCAAAGGGAGGGTTATAATATCATCTTACACATCCCCTTTCCTAAGGAGATACCCACTAAGGATGTTGGCACTAAGATTTTTGTATCCTTAAATATCTTGAAGTATGGAAACAATACTAAAATTCTCTTTGGTTCCTTGCATGGAATCAAAGGTACCGGTGGATTTATAAATTTTTTTACCATTTTCAAGGTGTCAATAGATGGATGGAAGTACCTCAATAGGGCTCTCGAGGCTTATATAATTCCTCTATTATTGGGTGAAAATACTTATCGGGAGCTTCTTCTAATGATGTTGATCCTCACAAGACAAATCATATTTTATGTGTTCCTTGTCACTAGAATCACACTCTTATGAAATAGGAGGATTGATGTTGATTGCATCTATGGTGCAAATGGTCAATGGTAGAGGTTTGTTGTCATCATCCAGTTATCCAACTAGTGATACTTGTTGCCATTATAGGATGGGAAAAAATTTGAGGGTGGCATACTACCCCAAAACTCTAATTTTCACATGGGGAGATGCTTATTTCATGATTCAATAGAGTATGGTGAGGATTTTAATTCAGGTATATTGGAAGCTCTATAGATACCTGTATGAGTCAGGGTAATGGGTTGCTGAAAGCACGGTGAGTTCAACCTTTCAAAAAAAATCAATAGCCTGAAGGTTCTCAGATCCTCTTGGGTAGGTCAATGGTGACCCTTAAGATGTTGTAACATCACCCATAGATCCTACTAAAGTAATGTTTCATGATTTTCAATGAGCATCTCTAGGATAAGTAAATGTAAGGTTGAAAGTAGCCAAAACACAACTAAAAACTGGTCAGTGGCTAGGATTTCCCATAAACTATCATCATCCTACTCTTGATTAGGATGTTAGTATTTTTCTTGATCACCCAAAGTTTTTATATGAGACAAATGGGGGGATAGATGAAGAAGCAATGTAGACTAGTCCTATTGTTAAACTTTAGGCGGAAGAGGCATCACATGAGAAATTCTTCCCTATGATGAGAAGTTTCCTTCTGTAGAGAATTATAGTCTCGTCACCATATCTATGTAGGATGGGGGTCTACAATCTCTTATTAGTAAGGTATTTCATCAAGTGATCATATCTCAAATAGATTTTCTTCCTCATCATAGGGTACCAACCTAGATCTTGATTCCTCTTTTACTTATAGTGTAGAGTTAGAGAGAAAAGATGATAACAGTGGTTAGTATCCCCTCTACCCTAAGGAGGATCTTCAGGGTGGTGGACTTATTTAGCATAGGGAGAACCTAACATCATTAGTAGGACCTTTGTAGTGAGATTATTTAATATGTTTAGGGCCTTAATTATAGTTTTCAATGATTCCATCACCCAATAGAGTCAACCCAACATTCCCAACAGGTGGCTAGGGTCCTGATCCCAACTTGGAAAAGATGTCTCTCTATGTATTGGTAAGAATGGAAGAAAATGCTTCAATGGTGGGAGGGGACATAGTAGTTGTTGAAGTGGTGCTTAATCAAACAATATTTTTATCTTACCCCTAGTACGGGTGGCCTATAGTATGGTCCAGGGTAGGTATATAAAGGATAGGATTAACTTGTTAATCTATCGATGGTCTTGACTTTTATTTTCAACAACATCTGATGATGGGAGCCTACCTTGGAATATCCTAGGTGGCAGTGGGGGCTGCAATGGATTAAATGAACCCTACCTCCATAACATATGGGATATTATTATTAGTTTTTTCTAGATAAAGTATATCGAAACAATTAATAGTGGTAATGGGAGATATTTCCCCATGCATGCACCTTATTGAAAAGGATGTTGACATGACACCATGGATTTTAAGTCTTCACAAGCCATCTAATGGGTGAAGATGGCTCCATCTTGCACATATCAGTATATGGGGGAATTGATAGCCCTACACTATATTATTTATGATGGGGATATGGTGTGTGGGTGCCTAGGATGATCCATGGGAAAGGTGGTCATCATGGCTTGGGTGTAGGTGTGCAGGACTGTGGCATGATTATATCTTCTTCCCCCAACACTATTTATTGGAGGTTGGGGTAGCTTGTTGAGCATGAATGATGGATAAAATTCAATAGGAAACATTAAACATTGACCATGATCTCACATATAGTGATGATGATTCCCAACATGCATGATTTTAGAGATGCCATGAGATGGTGAAGTCCTAACATTACTCATCCTCTCACTATCAAAGGATAAGGTATTCACATCATTTTCACCATTCTATTTTCTAACACTTCTATTGAGACCCACTATTAATCTAGATTGGTGACCTTATACTGTTCATGATCCTCTTAGCCTCACATTCCCACATTACAAAGGTGGATTACCTTCACCACCGGGGGTGATGGTGTCAACTCCTTAATCGGAACAGGATAATGGGATGTCAACCATTCTTTATATGGATTCCTCTATGGATCTCATTGCCTATTTTGGGTATCACTCATATATTTATGACATGATCATGAATTATGCTCCTAGTTCCATCTTCAAGTGGACACCAAATAATTACATCATTAGTTTCCTTAGTATGGTTAACACCTTATGTTAGAGAGGATGAGTTGCCTTCACACATGCTTGGATATCGTTGGGTATGTTGGGAATCTATAAATATATTCCTTGAGATAGATCATAAGGGAATCCTATGTTAATCACATAGTGAATATCAGGTTTAGAACTTGAGTCATGTCATGTTCATCACATGAGGCAACTTATGTTCATTGCATAAGGCATCCTAATCTCATTGACTAGGGAAACTATAGCTCATCACTAGAGGTTAATCATGCTCATTTCATGAGACATCACATGTTCATCACATGAGGTAACATAGGATCACTGGCTAAGGATTACTTGGCTTGTCACCATAGACATAATTTGATCATCACACAAGGTAATAATCTTAGGCTAATCGCCTAAGGGGGGAATAAAGATATCCCATTCTTGTCGCATAGGTTTCTTATGCTTTCCGCATGAGGTATCTCATGCTCATAACCTAAGGGAAAAACTTAGGCTTGTCACCTAAGTAAAGGGTGGAGAGATCCTATGATCATCCCATAGTCTTTACATGCTCACCACATAGTCTTTTTATTCCCTCCACAAAATTCATATCGTGATCGCCACATGAGACAACATATTAGGCTCGTCACCTAAGTATAGGAAGAAGAGATCATATTCTCATCACATAGGCTTCCTGGGCTCATCACCTAAGGTAACTTAGGCTCATCACCTATGGATGGGTTTCTAATGCATCAGATGGGGTCATGATTTTAAAATCTAGTGGGGGTGGTCCCATATACACTCATCACATATGGGTCAATCATGGGTTTAAAGTTCAATGAGGAAGCTTCCCATATATGATCTTCACATATGGGGTTGGGAACAATTTAACATCTTGTGGGGACACTCATAGCTTAAATTCCAGTGAGGAAACTGATGGTTTAAAGTCTAGTGGGTGATAATCATAGTTTAAATTCCAGTAGGGGATGCTCACAACTTAAAATCCATTAGGGATGCTTCCCAAATACGCTCATCACGAATTGGTCCAGGAATTGGTTAACATCCTATGGAGATTATAAATTCTAGTGGGTACTTTAAGATAATGTACAGTGTTAAGAGGTTTTCTATACTACTTAAAGATGATCAGGATTCAAAGTTACCTCCTCCTAAGGGGGGTGAAATTATAATGGGATTTTTGTTTTGGATATAGTAATTTTATATCAGACTCGTTGCCTGAGGAATATCATTTCATTGGGGAAATTAGGCCATCAGGAAGTTGGGATTGAACCTTAGAGAGGATTCTTTCCAATCCTATACTAGATAAGAATAAAAACCCACATATTTTGAGTGTATAGTTTAAGATCATGTAATAGGATTATACCATACAGTTTAACATCATGCGGTATGGACGTTTTCGTCACAAAAGGAGAAATAAAAAAGGGATGGTGTTGGGATTATTCTTTGTGTTTATTGGAGGATGTAAGAACTATCACATGTTTTCCACATAAGGTATCCCATTCTCATCACACTGGAGATCATTGGCTCATCTCACAAGGCATATTATGTTCATCTCTTAGGGTAGACTGTAGTTTAACATCTTTCACTAAGGATGTTGGATTCATTTTAACATCTTGCACTACAGATGTTGGGTGTAGTTTAACATCTTACACTAAGAACGTTGGTTGTCACGTGGTGGAAGATGACAGTAGATTGAGTGGGGATTACGCATTAAGCTACCTGATCCTAGTTAAGATTGGAGGAGAAAAGGATATAGGGATCTTATTTTTCTTATCAAGGATAATGATGGGTGGTAACCCTTAATAATTCCATGGTTGGGGCTTACACGTCCACTACACATGTGTTGTTTCAAGGGAAAAGGTATGGATGTTTCCCATTTCAAGTAGAATGCAGGAGGCCTAGTGTGAGAGTGCTTATTATTAGGATAAAAGGGTAAGGAAACTTCCCAATCAAAACTTAGTGTAGAGATATTAAGAATAAGGGTCCATGACATTGGTTGTACATGTGTATTTTTCATGAGTAATCCTGAATCGAGTGGATGTGGGGCCCTTGAGCACTCAACTTTCAAAAAACTATGTTTGGATGAAGGGGGCATCAAATGGGGGTCCTTAGTGTCTAGTTTACAAAACTTTTGAGTATGAAAATGGATAGATTTGTGTGAGTTATGGGATTTATCACAAGTGGACTACATAGATAGCTAAGGTAGGGTTTTTCAAAAGTTTGGGTGTTGTGTGAAACTTTGAGTCCCGCAAAGGGTATTCCTTTTATTTATAGTGTGTTATTCATTAATGAAAGTTGCACAAAATTATCATAAACATAAGTCAATGTAATAAGAACCTATTTGAGGTATTTCATGAAATTTTATCACATGCGATATTCCATGGAGACTCTGGTTGCACGAATTCATAGAAGGAGTTACACGGCCTAAGAGCATGACTCTTTGACTTTTAGAGGTCCATCCCTGAAAATGGGAGGGTGATACTCTATTTATATCCATTTTGGCACACATAAGGAACTATCTCACACAACTATTCCTATTTCACATAACTTAGGAGTTTCATAGGTGTTTTGGTTTTACTTTTCATAACTTCCGGTGGACATTTCCTCCCTCAGTTGTTCTTTGGTACACCTTTTAAGGCCACAAATGCAAATTTTTGATATAAAAAAATATTTCAAAGAGAATTTATAAATTCTTAATTTATCTTCACTTATCAAATGTTATAAGAAATTTTTGGGCTAGTGACATCCAAATCATTATGAGTGATTTCTTATTTGACCTTTCTCAGTCTTCATTTTTCATCACTTCAAAATTGGAACCTATTGATGGAATATAAATATATTTCCATGATAAAAAAACCTATATTTTCATCTAATCAAATTATAAATCCTTTCTATTGAACTTATCCGCTTGAAACTTGCTCTCATCCAACACCATTTATTCTGAAATCAGTGAAATCCCACTAAATTCTAAAACACATAAAAGGAATCAGGAACTACTTACTAGAATTATCCTACTATGATAAGGGAAAATCATGCCACAAAAGTAAGATCTGAAACACATTCTCTAAGGTCTAGTCATATGAATATTTGAAACCAAAGCTCTAATACACTTTTTGTTTCTAATGAAATCTCCAAACCCCTGAAAGTTATCCTTTAGAATTTATAATGAGGAAATAAATAACTCGATAAGGATCAATTTGTCAATAAACTTGAACTTTTAAGACAATTTTCACCTAATTTGTTGCAATATAATGTGTGCCTCTAAAAAACCCATATAAGAACTTCCAAAAGGCAATGATTAAATAAATAAATGGAAAATAGCAACACAGGTATTTATATGGTTCAGATTTTATTCATAATTCAAGGGAATATGCTGTAAAATCTTTTAATTAAGAAATTAAAGATGATTACAAGATATAAAATACACTAAACAAATTCTCCCACCCTAATTATTAAAGTAGATTCCAGTAGGTGAAACCAGTTCCATCATCTTCCAATATTCGTGGAGAGAGTGTTTGCATAGATACAAACTTCATAAGAACCCTTTCAATTGGTAAAATACATTCACCACAATAGCATACCCTTATGGTAAACAATGTGTGGTTCTATAAACTCTATGATTTTACCCTTATATATCCTTCTGAATACCCTTACATATTACCTTTTCTGAAAAAAAAAATCTAAGGGAAAATCATCAAATAACCTCAGAAGCCCCTTATGTGACAATAAAGAGTAACTTTATGCAATTACTTTGTGTCTCTACACTTTCACCTTCATACTTTTCAAGGATATATTCTAACTAATTATCAACTTATGGAACTCCAAATGTAGTATATGTCACTCCACTATCTCTATTTAGGTTTAAGAAATTAAACTTTTTGAATCTATCCTTTCATTAGTTCTAATTTCTTGGATAGAAAATTGTTTTAAAATGGATGAACCTAAAAATTCCCAAGTGTTCATTAGTTAACTTATATATTAAAAACACATGAGTAATTATTCATCCATTTCATACATTAATCATATGAATGCATAATTGATCCTCCCATATGTTTCATCATATGAAACATTCACAATTATGATAGCCAACATGGAAGAATATCTGAGTGATAATGCTTAACATATGGATGCTAATAAATTATAGAGTATTGGAGTTAATCATAACATATGATTCTACTCATAACACTACCATGTTATATAGATCAGTCATATATTATGATTGGTAAAGGTAGTGAAGTAACGCCATGACCCAACTCACTCCATAATAACTAGACTGATGAACCACTTGATATTAGTCATGCCTTTCTATGCATCAATGGTTTCTAAATAGTAGTGAGGGTCTATGGGGTGATGGTGGTGAGACTATACCCTCTGAAGATAAATAATAATAATATTAATACAACATGGGGGAAGTAATTTAAATAACAAACAACAACATAACAAAATATATATATAGACAATTTAATAAAAACATCTATCATATCATGATAGTCATTCAAAACTTAACTGATTTCCCATAGGTTAATCACATATACATAAGTAAATAAGTAATAAAAATAACTATTAGCCCAACATCAAGGATCATCCATGTCTATCTAAAAAACCATGCTAACTAGTTCGTGCACCACCTATGCTCTCTTCTTCACTAGGTTCCTAATGTTGAACCTTTACCATTATTGATACTATGTAACATAAAGTTTTTATGTGTCATGATGGTCTCATGTAGGGTATATGTATGTATATAGGTGCATGAAAATAATAATAAAAAACAACCAAATAATATTACACAAATTTCTCCACTCATACTTGGCCAACCCTGAGTGAGCCTTTACCTACCTCGGACAGTGCCAAAGTGTAATTATACATCTAAAATCTATCATACCAACCTTTCAACCATTTACATGCAACTTGGAATCACATTTGTAAGTTAACCAAGATGTCCCAACAGTATGTCTATAATTCATATCACAAGTCCCATGGACTTTCATGTCTTGTTTTAACTACTAGTTTAACTGCTTGAAAAAATACAAGCAATAGTTACACTCATCCTTACCAATCCCATATCATCATCCCCAATATATATAGTGAAACTCATGCTCCCATCTAGTGGTATCACACAACACTAACTATAGAAAACTATGATGTATCCCCTCCTACATACTGATGGTCAACACCATCCCCTATATTGTTGAATCTATGGATCTTACACCCACAAAAAATGGACTAAACTTTCTCATGGGTCGTGTATTATTTACTCATGACCTTAAAGGCCTCAGTTCCCATGGTGAGTGGCATCACCAGCCTCTTATATCCACAACCCATAAAAACTCATTTACCACACACAGTAATTTTAAACACCATCCACTTCTCACCAGCAAACCTCATCACCCTATTCTCAGTGATCATTGTCACCCATAGTCACATGGGTTACAACCAACACATTCCCATGGAACCACATTAATCATCACTACCCAAATATCACCACTTTAAAACACAATACAAAAATCCCATCATAACCTGACCCCCAATACCAGGTAATCATATCATACTAGATCATGTCCACCACTTTCGCATAAGACTTCCCCTAAGTATCTCTTATGAACTACAGAAAACCCAAGTGTAATTATTCCCGATCACACATAGAAAAACCTACCCATTCCTATTTATTACATAATGTATAACACATGTATAACATTGGAAATAATTATTCACAACCTGCCTGAAGTATGCAAGACTCCACTGGGAAAGAAACTTAATCTGATTCGACGTCAGGTAAAAGATTCACCAAATTTTGAAAAAACCATAGAGTTTGGTCATTTCAGAAAAATATGAGATAAAAATGAGAAATCTAGACAAGAGATACACACAGACTTCTAGCCTTATCCATGGATAGTTCTTAATTCATACCAAATGAAGAGATGATAAAATTTGAAATATCAAGTTTTAGAAAACATTAAAACCTTACATATCATCCTCAGGGACCCATACATAATATATTTATAAAAATATTACATATAATAGTGTGGTTCAACACTTTACCAAATTTATAGTAAAAAAATATCATATATATCACATACATAACATCTTCCCTCAATATGTATGGTTTTTTCCTTGGATAAAAACCCATACATGACATATTTATTCTATGTGTAACATTTTTGGCGTGAAAAAAACATCAATACATAGTATTTTTCATACCATACATAATATATATTTCATGTGTAAGGTTTTTACCTTATATGGAAAACCTTATGTAATGTATATAAATCTATACATAATATATTTTCCTTCAAAATTAAGGTATTTTATTTAACTCAAAAACCCATATGAAATATATATTTTCCCCTTATGATATGTAATATATCATTTTTCTTATGTTTAATATTTTTTGTTGTTCAAAATATTGTTGAATTAGACTCAAAAACCTATACATGACATATTTTTCTCCTCTATGATGCATGATATTTAGAACTTAGTAAAAAAAATTAAAATCAACAACTTAAAATCAAAAATTTCAAAAAAAACCCATATTTCACTACAAAATATAAAGTTAAACCTAAATTCATCCAAAAATATACAAAAACTAAAAACCTTTTTAAAAATAATACCAACAATTGAATTTATAAAAACCCATCCCCTAAGCTCGGGACAACCCTCGAGATTCATTCTCCAGCCTATACTGACACCCCTTATTCTTCTAAAGGGCCCAAAGTCACCTAGACAATACAAAATCCACCCTAAATAAATATCCCAAATAATTGAGACCTTACAACCTTCCCACCATACAATAGATTTTCCTTGAGCTATCTTGGTCACGTACTAACCAGCCTTTATTGAAACTATAACTTCTCACTCACCTCATACCCAAAACATCAATATGTTACTGAATGAATATATCCCTTTTCCAGTTACCTTGACTGCCTAATTTTAACAACCCAATCCCTTTTGTGGGCACTCCCCACCATAGTAATCGATTATTTGGTCTCATTTCAACCAAATAACCTAATATTATGATGGTATCATAATTTTCCATCATATAAGAATGCACACATCATAACCATCACACATTACCATCTTGCATCATACTCGATGACCATAATCATCCCACATCACACCAATGCCCATAATTATCCCATGTCACACTAATTCCAACAATTATACCTAATTCCAATTCATCATGTAGTCATCATGTATAATATAATATTCTTGCATATTAACTAACACCTAGTTAATACATTTATCATATACAAACCTCATGCATCAATATCCACCATAAAAAAAACTACCATGATCAAAATATACCTCTAACTATCAACTAATCCCCATCCTACTCTGTATCTATCAGATTAATCACATGCAACTAACCTGAATCCTAAATACTCAATTTTTATCATCCTTACAAAGTTGTACTCACATATGACCAATACCCCCACTGTTGGGTATCCTTTCCATTACTACATCCTACACATGACATAGTATCCTAGCTACCATCTCCTGATACCACTATCATTCCTACCTTAGATTCCTAAGTTTATCATGTTCCATGACCCCCAACGAACTATGAGTTCCTTTGAAAAAACCTCTCAAGATATCCCATCTGGCCATATTTCTAACACTATTTCGATGGACAATCACACTAATCCTAGACATTTCTATCCTACTCACACTCAAAATAATTCATTGAAGATCCAATCCATAGTGGAATTATTGATCCTTTTTTACTTACATATAAGGAATCCCCATGTCTCTACTTCTGGATACCCAAACTTTCACTATCTATCTCTCCCAACACTGCTATCAGGATTGGTATGATCCAATATTCTGAGTCTTGATATACTATTATCACCTAGTTCACTTCCATAGAGAATGATTTCAACATGAAAATTTTATGTGCCTTTATGGAATGCCAAAAATTATCCTCAAATCATTTCACCTTTGAGATCTCATCACATGTTAGTGTTAGTGAAAATTACAACAATTCTATTAACCTCGTATCATGATCCATGATATGGGTCCCCCTAGTACTAGGTGAATCAAATACTGGACTCTCTCTACCCTCAATTTCATAATAAAGAACTACTCATAGATAATCACCTAGAATTCCTTCCAGGAAAACCTCTCATGTTTAGCTATCTTCATTTATACATCCCACTAGCATTTCATTGGTCCTCTAAGTATATATGTGGTTAATTTCACTTTTCACCCTTGTAGTATATTGACTTGATAAAATAAAATTAGTACTGAATCAATACATTACTCCACTACCTAGGGTCAACTATAGAGACCCTAGCATTTTAAATATATTATTACATGATTTTAAACATAAATATCCTTTAAATACAAACCAAGGATCGAAAACTATAGTGCCTTTGTAATATTAGATAAATAAAATTGAAACCATGGAACTATAATAAAAAATATCTTTATTAATATTCTTTAATGATCTTCTAAATTCTTTTGATCTCTTATATCTACATAGGATAACCTGGGGAATACATAGACAAAGGGATGAGCTAAAAATCCCAATAAAGGAATAAACATGGGAATAAATCATAACACATGAGTTAGAAAGTATAACATGATAAAACAAAAAGGAATGGCACATGAATAAACATATGGAATCATAACATATTAAACATGTTATCATGTGATCATGGAAACATAGGAATTTGGCAGCAACATAAAACATGACATAAATGTGAGTCAAGGCTAACTTCCAAGACTATATCACATGGTGAACAAAGTCCCATAATGGGTTAGGTTGACTTTCGAATCCCATACATGACATCTCATGATACTAAACATTACCCAATGCATTATAGCACTATCTAGTCACACCAATTATAACATTTTCATTCATATTTGTTCCACGTGAAGAATCAAACATAATGGTTTTTTATGGAAAGAAATGGGTATTGTAATCATTTTATAAGGTATAACTAGAGAGTGTATCATATTGTTGTACAAAAAATAATGGATTTAAATCATAATTGGAAATTAATAAGGGAAAATAGGTATATATAATGATATATTGTGTCTAAATTAAGTGAAAACATGTAAAAATTTGTTTAATAAACTTTAGAAATGAGCCACTTTAGTGCGGTTTAAGGGGAAATATTAAAGAGTCTTTAAAGCTGGAAAAGGAATAATTTTTTGTATAAAACCATTAATGAACTAAGATATTTTTTCATGATGAAATGAGTTATTTTATAAAATATTTGTGGCTTAAAATAGATTATGGGATATACTTTAAAATGGGTAAGAAATTGGGAAGTTCCCTTTAATCAGGCTTGCTTATTAGGAGGAATTAAGAAGAGAAACTTTTTAAAACATGTATTTCTCCATAAAATAAGGATTAATTGATCTAGATACATATTTTTGAAATATATAAAAATAATTTATAATAATTATATGATAATAATGAAGAAATACATTGGTGTAAATAAATATAAAGTGTAACCCAAAGGTAATTTGGAGGTTTTGAGAAATCCCTAACCTTATGTTCGAAAGTGTTCTGCACTTGCACTTAATGCCCTATATAATAAAATTAGATTGATTAATAATTTAATTCAGAACCTATTAAAAATATATTTTATTTATTAAAATTTTATTAAGTTCATTTATGACCATTTTGATGAGTTATAATGTTTAATTTTTTTTGTTTTGGGAGCGTTCATTTCATGGTTTCATGGTCGGTTCGCTTGTGTATAATTATGGAAGTTCTTGTACAATTGGAATAATTATATAAAAGTGGAATGATATGGTATTAATATAATTAAATAATTTTAAATGGTCCCATATATAATTTTTTTTCAGATATGATAATGATTCATTAGATAAAACATTAATGAAAAATGATTAGTTTATTTTGGCAGTTTTTACGACTATCACGAACTAGTATCATTTTATTTAATATTATGTATATATATTAGTTTTATAACATAAATAAAGTGATAATATAAATTTTAAAATATTTTTTAATCATTATAATGTTTTAATGACCAGATTTTAAGGTGGTAATGAAAAATGAAAACTCACTGTCCACAGAGGCAGTGAATCGACACATCATGGGTGATGTTTTCATTTTTAGAATAAAAGGAAAAGAGAAGTGATTTGATGATGGATATTACACTAAAAAAATAAAATTCCATTATATATATAATACTGGAGTTATCATGTTGTTTTGGATAGGGTAGGTGATAGGAGGATAAGAAAATAAAAGAAAATAAAAGAGAAAGAATGGGGATTTTACCTCTTGAATATCATCTCCTTGAGAATCTCCTTAAGGCACTTGGGTTTGGTATTTTGGAAAGACTAGTATGACCATGAAATGAGAATAGGTTTGGGATATTTATTGGGTATAATATAAGTAAGATCCAAATATTATAAGGTGTGAAGAGAAGAGGTGGTGAGGGGTGATATTTATAAGGGGGGAGAGGGGTGTTTTTTATTATTTTATTAATTTGTTTATTATTTTGGATCAAGACTATCAATAGTGTTAATTGTTGTGAATAAGTACAATACCTAGTTCATGTGAGTTATAACTAATGGTTTATTATATAATTCATGACTCAAAAGTTCATGTATTTGGCTTAAAATGTTAAATACCATAAATTGTCGTATTTCATTATTCACCAAAAATTCAACTATTTTAGAAAAATCCCAAAAAATCATACTAATCATTTTTTTATGTGTAAAATTAAAAAATGGACTAAATTTTATGAAAATAATTTTCTAAATATGATAAATTTAATTTTTAATAAAAACATCATTTATTCAAAAAATATTGATTTTAATATTATAACTGATTTAATAACACTTTGAAATTTTAATTGAGGTCTCATAAAATTATATTATAATCATAATACAACAAAATATTAATTTATGAATATATTTCATGAAAATAAATTTTCTTTTAAATCATTATATTAATTATAAAATTGTAAATAAACATTTATGTTTCACAAAAATTCCAACAATTAATTTGTCATTTTTAAAACATTTGTTTACTTAAATATGTCATATTTTTATTTATAATATGCCTAAATTTTATTTATAATTTCATAGGTGAGGTTAATATTATAATATCCAGATTTCTATTACTAACAGTGACATTACTATTCCAATGGTCAGGTTACTATTCTAATAGTCATATTTCTAACAGTCATAAGGGTTTACTAATTCCTATAAATACCTCTTATTTCATTCATAAATCACTTCTATTTTCTTCCAAGGTTATATATAATTTAATATTTTAAATAAATATTTTATTATTAACATTATGATTTATTTCTATAGCTTTGTTCGTGAGTGCGGACATTTTAGTGGATCGAGCAGATCTAAATTTTCATATTCTTATTATCTTATTTTCTATTTATTACCCACTGTAATATTTGGCATTCTTATTGGTTTATTTTCTAACTAATGTATCATTCTTCATTATAATTTTTTATTAGGTTATCTATATGATGTATGAGATTTATATTATATGACATAATTATAATAAGGTAATTTCTATTAATAAAATTTTTGATCATTACAATCTTCCCCCCTTATAAAATTTCACCCTCGAAATTTCATTTTACGTACTATAGTGAAAACAGATGAGGGTACTTCTCCTTCATCGTTTCCTCTAGTTCTCATGTCACCTATTCATATTTATGGTTCCTCTATAGTAATTTGACCAGGTGAGTGGTCTTATTTTTTAGAAATTTATCTATATGGTCCAAGTTCTTCATCGGCTACTCCTCGTAAGAGAGATCATTTTACAGTTATACCACCTATGAATTTAGTAAATGTGATGGATATGGTATGTACTTCCTCAAGAGGGATTCATGGAATACATCATGCACTTGAGACATGGTTGGTGGAATTTCTAGTCGATATGCCACAACTCCGATGTGTTTAAGAATCTCAAAGGGGCTGATATACCTAGGACATAGCTTTATTTTCTTCCAAAATCTCATAAATCTATTCTATTGATATATATAAAAGAATACCATGTCTCCAACCTCAAAATCCAGGTCCCATCAATGATTGTATAAATATTTCTTCTATCAACTTTGGGATGCCTTGATATGCTACTAAATGGTTTTCACCTTTTATACTGTTTCTTTGACCATTTTTGGTTCTAACATCTTACGTTCACAAATGTCATCCCAACATGTAGTTGTTCTACATTTTTTCCATAAATTGATTCATATGGATCCATTTGGATGATTGAGTGGAAACTATTGTTGTAAGAGAACTTGAATAGAGGTAGATATTGGTCCCATCCTCCTTTGAAGTCCACAGAACATGATCTCAAAATGTATTCTAGTTTCTGAATAGTCTGCTCAGATTGGCTATCATTTTGAGGATGATAAGTCATATTGAAGTTCAACTCAGTGTTTATATCATGTTGAAAAATTTTCCATAACTTAGAGGTAAATCTCGAATATCGATCGGATAAAATCTATAGTGGTAATCCATGCAGCCTCACCACTGCTTTTATGTATATTCATGCAAGTTTATTAAGTGAGAAGTCCTCTCGAATTGCGATAAAGTGATCTTTCTTTGTAAGATGATCCAAAATAACCCATATAGCATTATTTCCTACAAATGTCTTTGGAAGTCCAATGAAAAGGTCCATGGTGATGTTTTCCCATTTCCATGTTGGTATGGATAATGGTTATATCAACCCCTTATACTTTTACCTTTCATCCTTCAATTTTTGACATACTAGGCACTTTGATGAATATTCGGTGATCACCTTCTTCATATTGTCCAAAAAATAGTGATCTTAGAGATCTTGATACATCTTTGTGCTCCCTGTTTGAATAGATTAGGTTGAGTTATATGTGTTATTCAGAAGATCTTTATTTATCTCTAGATTTGATGTTACACATAGTCATTACCCAAATCTTATGACTCTTTTCTCATCAATATTGAACTCTAAGGATGTATCTTTTCTGATATCTTCCACCTTTTTCTGAATTTACACATCATTTCTTTAAGCATCCTTTATTTTCCATAAGGGATGGTTGAGAAATCATTTGTGAAAGGAATATTGATTTGAATTCCTTTATTATTCCCATGTACATCCTTTTAATTTATAAGAATATTGTATCCTTCTCAATCCTCGTCATTGATAGAGTTGTAGGATCCTTTCTACTTAGAGCATATGCCACTTTATTTGTTTTATCAAGATGGTAGTGGATTGAGTAGTCATAATCCTTGATGATATCTAACCATATTCATTAGTGCATATTAATATCCTTATGTGTGAATATATATTTGAGGCTCATATGATCAGTTTATATCTCACACTTCTCCCCATATAGATAATGTTTCCATATTTTCAATGTGAAGATCACAACTTCCAACTCCATATCATGTGTGGGATAGTTTTTCTCATGAACTTTCAACTTCCTTGAGGTTTAGACTATCAGTTTATCATTTTTCATTATTAAACATCCTAAGACCTTATTTGAAGCATCGTTGTATAACACAAAGAGTTCCCCACTTGTCGGAAGTGTGATTACTAATGCAGTGATAAGACTTTTTTCAACTCTTTGAAATAGTATTCACATTCACTGGTCTAGAAGAAATTTACTCCATTCTGAGTCAGCTTGGTTAGTTAGTTTTACAATTGTGAGAAGTTCTTCACAAATCATTGGTAATACCCTACTAAACTAAGGAAACTATGGATCTCCATTACAGATGTTGGCCTCAGCCACTCTTTGATTTCCTTTTTCTTGGAAGGGTCCATTGATATCCCTTTTTCGGTGGTAACATGCCTTGAGAATCATACTTCCTTCATATAGAACTCACATTTACTATAATTTTCATAAATTTTGTCCCTTCACAAAGTCATTAGCACAATATTCAAATTCTCCTCATGCTTCTCCTTTCTCTTGGAATATATTAGAATATCATCTATAAATACTACCACAAATTTGTCAAGGTGATCTCTAAAGACTCTATTAATTAATTCAATGAATATTCTCGGAGCATTAGTGAATCTAAAGGGCATCACTATGAACTCATAGTGTCCATACCACATTCTAAAGGTAGTATTTGGAATATCTTCCTTCTTCACCTTTAATTGGTGATATCTCGAGCAAAGGTCCACCTTAGAGAAATACTTGTCCCCATATAGTTGATCGAACAATTCATCTATCTATGGTAAGGGATACTTATTCTTTATGATGATTTTTTTGAGCTCACAATAATCAATGTAGGGTCATATTGATCTATCCTTATTCTTGAAAAAGAGGAATGGAGCACCCCACGGTGAAGCACTTGGGCATATGAAACCCTTTTCCAGATTCTCTTGTAACTGCTTATTCAGTTCTTCCAACTCAATGGTGGCCATTATATAAGGAATCCTTGATATAGTAAGAGATTCAGGAATAATTTAAATTGAGAACTCAACCTCTCAGTTATGAGGAAGACTAGGAAATTATTCAGGGAACACATCAGTTTAGTCCCTCACAATGGGCATGTCTTTGAGTATGATTCTCTCGTTTATCTTAATAATTTGAGCTAGATATGCTTTCTCATAAGGTAATAATATCCAAAAATGAGATTATTATTCTGAAGGATATTCATCCTCATCCTTACACTTGTAAAGAATTAGGGGATGCCTTAGGATGTGAAGAGTGATCTCTCTTTCCTGGAAATTGATGTTTGCTTTGTATAAAGATAGTCAATCCATGCCCAATATAACATCAAGCTCTACCAAAGTAAGTAATACAAGATTTTTGGGAGGTTAAATCCACAAACATTAACTGGGGAGGAGTTATATACTTTGGATGAAATAATTTCCCCATTTTCTATTTTCACACATAACTCAACCTCCATATTTTAAGGTGGTGTTTGAATAGTTATACTAAAACTTGAAAGATATGAAAGAATTTGTAGATCCAAAATCAAATAGTATATTTTATATTCTTGAATGAATAACTATCATACCTATCATAACATCATTATCAGGCTCCACCTCAGCAATAGTGATAGCATATGACCTTCCTTGTTTCCTTGGAGGTTGTTGTCATTGATTGCCTCCAACAACCCTTGTATTAGGGAATTGGATTGCATAATTCCTATCATCGTTATAGTTGAAATACTTCACTATAGGATAAGTGTTGATCTGAACCTTCCTTTCTTTTTCTATATTTGTGGGCTTCTTCATATCCCCTTAGTAATAATTATCTTGATTCCCCTCTATTCCACATTTTAAGCATCTCCTAGTTCACTTTAGATTGTTCCTAGGATTATTTTTCCCACACTTTTGATACGTGGGATTTTGGGTTTTCTTTCCATCATGGTATTTATCTTTAGATTCTCCCATATTAAACTATATTTTCTTTTTTTTATCTTCGAACCCATGAGACCACTGAGAGTCTCTGGTCTCTATTTCAACCTTAAGGGCACAACAAAAAATCTCCTCATAAATATTTAAGTCTCAAATTACCAAATATTTTTATAGACTTGGATTTAGTCCACTAAAGAAACGATCCAACTTACTTTCAGTGTTCATGAAAAAGCCATAGGTGTATCGAGAAAGCCTTATAAGGTTTTCCGTGTACGCCCCAATAGACTCGTCTTTCTTTTACTTCAGTCTTAGGAACTCCCTTTCCTTCTTAAGATAGAGTTTTTTTGGAAAATATTTATTGGAAAATATTTTCTTGAATTCTTCCCATTCCATGGAATCAATTTCCTCCTTAGAATTCGTTTTTTTATTAGTTTTTACCACAAATCAATTTACCCATCAAAATGATAGACAACCAGCACAAATTTCTCTTCTTATGAGCATTTTAGGACAAATAATATCATCTCAATTGAGTTAATTCATTTCTCTATAATGAAGGGATTATAATATCTTCTAAATATAGGAGGCCTTTGTCTCATAAATGATATGACTGCAACTTACTCTTTCTTATGAGAAGGTGGGAGTTCCACAAGATTCAAGTTATTATTCATAACTTGATCTAGTTGTGCTAGTATTATCATGAATTTTTGAGATCTCATTCTTATCAGATTTGTAATTTCATTAGGGAATTCATCACATTACCTATCAAATTGATTGTTGGAACAGGTTCTCCTATTTCCATCCATTAAATAAAAAAAGAACATACAATTAGTGTGTCTTGAATACTTAGCTAATAATCATATAAAAAAAAGAAACTTTGAACATATAAGGATAAACTTGTAAATGAAAATCATATCATAACTTTTGATTCCTTAAGTTTTAATATAGGTTATCCATGGTGATAGAATTATCCTTAGGGTTATTACTAAACTTTTCTAGTCCTAATATTCAAAAATAACTAAATCATGATCTAATACCAATTATGGTGACCCTATCCTTTTACACATATTATTATATGATTTTAAACATAAATATCCTTTAAATACAAACCAAGGATCGAAAATTATAGTGCCTTTGTAAGATTAGATAAATAAAATTGAAAACATAGAACTATAATAAAACATATCTTTATTAATATTCCGTAATGATCTTCTAAATTCCTTTGATCTCTTATATCTACATAGGATAACCTAGGGAATACATAGACAAAGGGATGAGCTAAAAATACCAATGAAGGAATAAACATGGGAATAAATCATAACACATGAGTTAGAAAGTATAACATGATAACTAAAAAATGAATGGCACATGAATAAACATATGGAATCATAACATATAAAACATGGGATCATGTGATCATGGAAATATAGAAGTGTAGCAGCAACATAAAACATGACATAAACATGATTCAAGGCTAACTACCAATACAATATCACATGGTGGACAAAGTCTCGTAATGGATTAGGTTTACTCCCTAATCTCATACATGACGTCTCATGAGACTAAACATTACTCGATACATTGAAGATCTATCTGGGTGCACCCATCATAACATGTTCATGTATATGTGTTCCACATGAATAATAAAACATAATTAATAGACATAAGTGTTACCCATGGAAATAAATGGGTATCATAACCATGTCATAAGGCATAACCAAAGAGTGTATCATAATAATGTATAAGAAATAATGGATTTAAATAATACTTGGAAATTAATAATGAGAAATAGTTATAGATAATGATAAATTATGTCCAACTAAAGTGAAAACATGTAAAAATATTGTTTAATAAACTTTATAAACAAGACACTTTAGTGTGGTTTAATGGAAAATATTAGAGTCTTTAAAGAGAACAAAGGCATAGATGTTTATATAAAACCATAAATGAACTAAGAAGGGAAACTTTTTAAAACATGTATTTCCCCATAAAAGAAGGATGAATTTATCTGGATACATAATTTTATAACATATACATATAATTTATAATAATTACATAAGAAAAATTATGAAATACATTGGTGCAAAGAAAGAGAAAGCGTAACCTAAAGGTAATTTGGAGGTTTAGGGAGATCCCTTGCTTTATGTATAAAAGTGTTCTTTACTTGCACTTAATTTCATGTATAATAAAATTATATTCATTAATAATTTTATTCATAACCTATTAAACATATATTTTATTCATTACAAATTTTTTAACTTCATTTATGACCATTTCAATGAGTTATAATGTTTAATTTCATTGTTTCGGGAGCGTTTGTTTCATGGTTTCATGGTCGGTTCGCTTGTGTATAATTATGGAAGTTCTTGTCAAATTGGAATAATTCTCCAAAAGTGAAATGACATGTTATTAATATAATTCAATAATTTTAAATTTTCTAATATATAATTTTGTTTTCATATATTTTTTTGATTCATTAGATAAAACTTTAATAAAAATGATTAGTTTATTTTGGCAGTTTTTACAACCATCGTGAATTAGTATCATTTTATTTAACATTATATTTATATTTATATTTGTTTTAGAAGATAAAAAAAGTATAATATACATTTTAAAATCTTTTTTAACCATTATAATGGTTTTATGACAAACCTTGAATGCGGTAATGAAAAACAAAAACTCATCATCCACGGAGGCGGAGAATTGACACATGATGGATGATGTTTTCATTTTTAGAATAAAAGGAGAATAAAAGTAATTTGATGATGGATATTCCATTAACAAAATAAAATTATAGTATATATATAATACTAGAGTTATCATGATATTTTTTATAGGGTATGTGAGAGGAGGATAAGAAAATAAAATAAAATAAAATAGAAAGAAGGGGGATTTTACCTCTTAAATATCGTCTCCTTGAGAATCTTCTTAAGGCACTTAGGTTTAGTATTTTGGTGATAATAGAAATAACAATATTTGGGGAATATTATTGGTAGATTAATTGGGTAGAATATAAGAAATCTCCAAATCTTAGAAGTTGTGTGGAGAAGAGGTGGGGAGCAGTAGTATTTATAAGGGGTGAGGGTGTTTTGATTATTTTATTCGTTTGTTTGTTATTTTGGCTCAAGACTATCAATAGTGTTGATTATTATGACTGATTATAGTGACTAGTTAATATTATTTCTAACTAATGATTTATTACATCATTCATGACTCAAAAATTCATTTGTTTGGCTTAAAATGTTAAATACCGTAAATTATCATATTTCACTATTCACAAAAAAATCAACTATTTTAGAAAAATTCAAAAAATTAACCCTAATCATTTTTTTATGTATAGATTTAAAAAATAGAATCCATTTTATGAAAATAATTTTCTAAATATGAGAAAATTAATTTTTAATTAAAATCGTCATTTATTTGAAAAATACCAATTTGAATATTATAACTGATTTTATGACACTTTAAAAAATTAATTAGGGTCTCATTAAATTATCTTTTAATCATAAGACAACAAAATATTAATTTATGGATCTATTTTATGAAAATAAATTTTCTTTTAAATCATTATTTTAATTATAAAATTGTAAATAAACATTAACGTTTCACAAAAATATCAACACTTAATTTATCATTTTAAAAACATTTATTTACTTAAATATATCATATTTTTATTTATAAAATATTTAAATTTTATTTATACTTTCATATTTGAGGTTAATATTCTAACAGCCAGATTATTATTACTAACGGTCACATTACTATTCCAACGGTCGAGTTACTATTCCAACAGTCAGATTTGAAACGATCATAAGGGTTTACTACTTCCTATAAATACCTCGTATTCCATTCATCAATCACTTATATTTTCTTCTAAGGTTATATATACTTTCATATTTTAAATTAATTTTTTATTATTAACATTATGTTTTATTTCTATAGCTTTGTTTGTGAGTGTGGTCATTCTAGTGGATCGATCAGATCCAAATTTTCCTATTCTTATTTTCTTATTTTCTATTTATTGTCCTGCTGTAATATTTGGAATTATTATTGGTTTATTTTTTAAATAATGTATCATTATTCATTATAATGTTTTTATTGGGTTCTATATGTGATGTATGAGATTTATACTATAAGAAATAATATAAGAAAGTAATTTCCATTGATAAAAATATGGGTTGTTACATCCACACTCTCCCTAAAATAAAGGAGGATAGTGGGACTGGAACTCTCATGTAAAGTACATCATGGATGGATCAACTCCATGTACTCCTTAAAAAATACTCTATATAACTCATATTAATATCACCTTTAGCCACTCATCCAACCACTTCCCAAACTCCTCTAACCTCGTTAGATGACCAACCTACCTTGGAGACTCTACCTATGGATCATGCCCACCCCCACCCTCAGGGGTCTCATTTGGTGCATGCCATGGTGGCACCATGTCTCCATACTCTAGATTCTCTAATGTAGGTTGTCTATTTGGAATCTCACTGAGGATAAAATACCATGCTCAATGCATGAAAAATGGTTTAGATATTAAAAATATAGAAATTTGTAATGGGTAATGTAGCCCACATTCCCTTACACTTCCCTAGAATACCAAGGTCAATACCACCAGGTCTCACAACCCCACTTACCCATGTCAAGGTCAGGTTCTGCAAAAATTATACACATGTAGGATTCTCTTACTCTTTCATTCCATGAAATGCATCCCTAGGCTGGCTGGGTAGAATTCCACCAAGAAGATATATGAGAAAATATCATATAGCTTGTTGCTCACACTTTAAACAGTCAAGCCCCTTCCATTATATAACCAAAGTGGAAATCACATACCATTATTGGGTTATCTAAGTAAAATTACACCAAGAGAAAATATAGGAAATCATATTTTAGCATATTGTTAATGCTTTAAAAAGTTACACCTTTTTTCACTCCAAAACCAAAATAGAAATCACAAGCCGCGAACACATGTCATGTGATCTCTACGTGTCTAAAATGATGCATGAGTTATACCTCTTTACTATTGGTCCTAAGATTATAAAACATAAATCAATAGCATTATATGTGAATTAATTCAAATCAAATAACTCAACTGTAACCATGAAAACCTTAATAGTGATCTTAGTTTCCCTATTAACTTGGACTTTAGCTCGTACTTATTTTGGTTAGGAATATTTCATGGCATCCATCCCAAGTTACAACAAATTACTTGAAATCTAGTCTACCATGACTTAAATAAAAAAACAATACTCACTTGGTATCATTTTTTCCCAACCTTCTCTAATACTACTTTGTAATTCTCTGACCTAGCTCACTCCATAGTAACTAGATAGGTGCACCACTTGATCTTAGGCATGCCTACAAATACCCCAAATGTTATCGACTAGTAGCAAGGGTCTATGGGGTGATAGTGGAGAGATTATACCCTCTAGAGATAAATAATAATAATATCAACACAACATGATAGGAGAAATTTAAATAACAAATAATAATAAGCCAAAATATATATATGGATAATTTAATAAAAAGATCTACCATGTCATGATAGTAATATAAAACTCAATTGGTTGCCCATACACCAATCATATATGTATAAGTAAACAAGTAATTAAAATAACTACAAACCCAACACTGAGGGACCACCCAACCCATCTACAAAACCATTCCAACCATCTCACACACCACCTACACTCCCATCTCCACTAGGTTCCTAACATAGAAGCTTTATCCTTACCTGTACCATGCGATATAAATTCTACAAGCATCCTAGAGGAACCATTTAGGGTGTGAGTATGAACTCAATAGTCTTCCACCAACAATGTCCCTAACTAATATTTTTACATATAATAGTGTATGAAAAGTATAATAAACTACAACCAAAACATATCACAGAACTTGATCCACTCATGCTTGAAGATCCCCAAGTGAGCATGTATCTACCTCAGCTAGTGTTGGAGTATAATGATACATCCATAATATATCATACTAGAAAATACCTTAGCCTTTCAACCATTATTATTCCACTTGGAATCACATTAAAAAGTACACCAAGATGCCCCAATGACATGTCAGCAAATCAAATCACAAGCCCCGTGTACTCCGTATCTTTTTCTAAGTATCGACTCAATAGCCTGAAAAAACAAAAGGCATGGATACACTCATCCTTGACAATTCTGGCTTATCATCCCCAACATATACAATGATCCTCATGCTCCCATTTGGCGGTCTCACGCACCATTAACCATAGTCAACTATAGTGTATCTCCTCCTTCATGTCTATGGTTGACAACATTACCCTATATCACTTAATATATGGAGGCTACAACCACAATAAGTGGGTCAACCCACCTCATGGACCCTATCCAATGTGAACATGACTCCAACTTCCACAACCCCCATGGTGAGTTGAATCACTAACCTCTTATATCCACAACCTGGTATACCTATGTCACCACCCATGATAATGGTAAACACCATCCACATCTCACCATCGAACCTCATCACCCCATTCTCAGTGATCAACATCACCCATAGTCACATGGTTTACACACAACACATTCCCATGGAATCTCATTAACTATTGAAACATAAATATCACCACTTTACAACATATAACAAAAAACATATCATGTTTTAAACCCCCAATACTAGGAAAACATGGCATACCATATCCTATCCACTATTTTCACATGATTTTATCCCTTGGTATCACTTATGAACAACAACAAACCTAATTGGTTCATTCCCAGTCACACATAGACAAACTTACCCATGCCTATTTATTACAAAATTTATAACACATTTATAACATTGAAAATAGCTAGGAACCACATAATTGGATTGTAACATCCCTATCTAGATGCCACTCTACAGTTCCCCAACCTGGTGAAATATGTGACCTCAAGCATGCCTTCCCATATGCCAGAGGATGTTGAATAGTGGTGAGGGCCCAATTTATACAATGGGGAGACTATTACCTCAAATTAGAGTCAAATACATGATGTAAATAACCAAATAATATTCATCACAATATTTATCAAAGTACCCATAATCAATAAAACACAACATTATAAAAAACTCATGTGGGTGCAGATAGACATACATGATAAACACCCAACCAGTGCATGCGTATTCATGGGGAGAATAAGTACAATAATAAATATCTCTATAAAGTAGTTTTGTGCTAAATAGGAAACCATGACACTCTATGTATTACACACATGCATTGAGTCGTCGAGTGCTAACTAGGTCACCCTAACACCCAACCATACCTACTCCAGCACCATGTCATAATCCAATCACCTCATTCCATCATACCTGTAATCTAATCCATACTTGAAGACTCGGGATAGGGAATTGTCCAAGTCCATAACTCATACTCTAAGATGTAGGGTAGGGAATCATCCAAATCTAGATCGCTACTTCCAAGGAGTAGGGTCCTACACCATGTACCATCTCTACTACCCAATCTCTACCTTATCACTCAAGGTAGGGTATATCCATCAAATATCATATCACATCCATCCATGTACTTCTCACTTAAGGTTGTCCCATCATCCGACCACACATCCCATCACAACATGGACCCAACCTCACTCATGGAAGTCCAACCACTACCTTCTCACTCAAGGTAGTTCCCTCTATCGTATCACATTTCTGATCATTACCTTCTCATTAAATGAAAGGTCCATGATAACACCTTCTCGCTCAAGGTGAAGCCAAACTAGTCTCAAGCCACACCTTCTCACTCAAGGTTGGTCTAGACTTTATACACAATGAGGACTCTATCTCACTCATGGTAGTCCAGGTAGCTCCATCTCATTTAAAGAAGGTTTGGGCCTTAGGATCTATATCACCCACACTATAATATCTCTCCTATAAAAAAATCATCAAACACATACATGAAACAACAATTAGGGAATGCATCTCATCACACGACTTACTTGATCATTCTTATAGTGCTAGTCAATCGATACCTATCCCATTATCTCTAATCACTAGAACCAACTCATATTAACCACCCCACTATGACCTCACATCCTGTAGGATCATAATGACCCTGGAATCAATAAGCATGGTCTAATTTCTATCCAAAACCCCCTTGGAATCCCAATTCGAAGTCTTTTAGGACTTCCCATAACCTGTACCTGGGTTTCATCTCATGTATCCTAAGGGAGATATCTCAAATATTAACCCTGATGAAAACCTTCTATGTCACACACACCAAGCCCTGGGGAACTTTTCTAACACTTTATACATGATAAGACTCTACACCAACCATAGGAGTGAGTTCCTACTTACAAGATGTATGATTATCTCTCCCACCATCACTCAACTCCAAGCCTCTAATGTTTGTACACTATCCCTAGGAACCCAAACTAAGTTATCCTATATCTCCACTCATACCTTGAGACCTACCCAAGGATACATGTCTACTCAACTTGAACCCTTTCCCCTTATAGAAATAATCTTTGGGCAATCCAAATTTACCTATTTGTTGAAGAGAACTTCTCCCAAACATGGGAATCTCAATATTATCTTATCTATTCTACATAGGGCATGATCAATCACTAATCCTCATACCTAAACTCGTGAAATTATACAAGCGTGAACACTCATGAATAATCAAACATATGCAATTGTATCATAGGGTCCACCTACCTTGGTCATGGAGTTAACCCCTCACCAAGCTCCATCGAGCCTCATCCAATATTTTTTATGCTCCCATATGCCTATTCATGCCACATAACACAAATAATTAATTTTAAATAATTATAATTAATGATTCAAACTAATCCTAAAGGCATATTCTCCTAAAAAATAACTTTTCAATTTCTCTACACCGAAACTACACCCAATGGTGTGTGATCAACCTTCTGATATATCCTCTAGAAAATCCACACAAAAGACCCATAATTTAAAATGATTTCCACCATACTCTGGTGTAAAGTATTAATAATTACTAGCCTAAATCATAGAAATCAAAGGGATATAATAGAAAACCAAAATTTGAGGAGGGAGAATGAGGAACATACCTATAATCACAGCAAAACACCACAAAGAACCATCCCCCACCATGGGGAATCGAAGGAAGGAAGTTGGAGGGATAGATATAGCCAATTAATCCCTATATCAACACCCTTTTTACTTTAAAGTCTCAAGGGACCAACTAGTAAATTACTATTTTTCTTTTGATTAAAAAATCCACCTAGGAGTCAGTTATGGAATGATTAGGGGTTTGTGGTGTGACGCACTCCTTCACTCGATAATGTTATGATGCAACCAAGGGGGTCATGGTAGGGACACCCTAGGAAGAGGGACCATCCCTTAGTATGCCTTATCATGTTGCAACCTCTTAAGGATATGGTGTGATTCCACCTATACTAGAACCACCCCCAAGGCCTTCAACCTTCGAACCCCACATGGCATGACACCCTGCTACAATAATAACATTTTATCAAGGCCTATTGTGCCTTGCTATGATACTCATTCAAGCACATAAAACATCACTAAAGCCTCAATACTCATCCAAAAACAACTTATTAATATGTTCCAAATCTAAAATTCTCAATTTGAATCCCAATTCTTGAAACAACCCCTACTTAGATCCAAAAATTCAAACTCTCCTAAAAAGTAGAAACCCTGAAATTCATGGGTCATTACAAAATCTCTGCTATAATTTTTCTCATCTATGAGAAGAATTAGTAGTCATCCAAATAGAAAACTTGATACCAATCCACTGTAGCTCACCACATTATGCTCTAGAATATTGAGCATGATTCCACTAAAAAACTCCAACACCTAGTGCACTATTAATTGAGAGTCGATCCACCCACTTGATGCCATCACCAACACCGAGACAACACTCGCTTGCACCTATATCTCTTGAGACACCATGTTTTCTTTAGCTAATTCATCTTGAGGCTATGGTTCTCCCCACTATAACACACTACTCACAACAACTGATTCCATGTCACGATACTCCCCATTATAGGAATTTCCTACCCGAAACACACTTCCAGTGGTCTATCGACATGCTCGGCATAATATCCTCTTCACTACACCCAATTTTACATAAAAATAGTGGTTGGTCCTCATTTGGATGACCTCTAGTGAGAACGATCGTATATACCCACCGACATGCTATCACGCCACCTATCCACAATCCCTTAACTTCTAGAGGCATAACAAGATCATACAACACCCACACTAAAGCCCAAACCTGACTCTCAGTGTAGTGTCATGGTTGGACCACCAACAAAACAAACTATCTAACATTCTCTCGGCCCAAGTACTACATGTAACACTGATCCAACTCACTCTCAGATCACACCAAAGCCACCCTGATTCTGATGACAAAATCCAAACTCTATCCAAAAATGCATCCAAACTTCAAATTTGGTATTTAATAAGGAACCAGATCGCATTGGATTCACCTACACACTGACATCCTAATGTCATCTTAGTCACCTAATGATTGGTTTCACTGGTACCAAGGCCCATACAACATGAGGTTCATACACCTATGATTGATATGATGCTCTCCACCATAGGAGTATCCTTATTGTCACCCTGATAAATCAACCACTAATCTCCATGTACCATTTCATGTCCGTTACCAAACAAAACATCTGAACATGGACAACCTGTTCATACTCAAGTGCTGAAATGAAATGCTAATTGTATCCCATTCCTAACTCATGAGGTACACCAAAATTATCATTCAATAATAAAATTGCAATGAGGGTAATGTCCTCTTACATCCAATGGAGTGCTCCCTTACTTATGGATTCCCTTACATTTCTCCTTGAGCACAGACCCAGATGGGTCCCAGCATCGTACACATGTCACTCATTTGAAGCCAAACTCACCCATCCTGACAACCCCATCAAGGATTTAAACCACATGAAACCATGCCTATAAGAGTCTCAATGGACTCATCGGTCCTCACCCTGCACATGACCATTCACTATCCCATAACTCAACAGAGAACCACACATAATTAGTGCATATCTTCCCTCACACAATGAGACTTTTCTTGAAAACTCATGTCAACCTCACTCACCTCTTCTTGTGGAATAGTGAAATCAAAGAACCCTCTCTCAGGTTCTTACCTATGATAGTGGGTGTACACTCCCATATAACTCGATCACAAAACTAGACTCATTCTCACATGAGATGCATCCCACTGAACCTAGGCTTATACATGTAACCCACTGACCATGCTCCTCATGCTGGTCAATCTCATCTAATCAAAGCATCCTTGATGCCTTCTTTCCCATAGGCCTAATGAATCTCACTCATAATAAGGACAACCACATGACCACACACTTCATATAGGTTGTTTTTTACACTTTAAGAAACTGAACCCACCTCTTCGAATCACCTCTTAGGTATACCATTCCCTCATCGAGTCATCAACCAGGCATCAAATGTCTACACTGACCCACTAAGGGACACTACACATCCTTTGAATTAATGGTTTATATAGCCACTGTTGGAGAACTACTTGATGGTTATAATCATAGTAGAATCACTTATCAGGTCTGATCCCCACTCAACAATTGGCAGATTCTATGGATCATTCACATATTGTATAAGATGTAAACTTCATGACCAAAAAAATTACAAATAATATTGAAAAATAAAATCATCAGAACCAAGAGAAGATATTTTCAAGTTAAATTTATAATTAATTTAAATATATTGAAAAAAATAATACCCTATTCTTTATATATTTCTTTTATGAATGTTTCAATCATATAAACCCCTTTTAAGTAAACCATCGTTGCACTTGTAGGATCCTACTATAGAATCCCTCTAGTAGTGATCCACACATGCTCCTGTGATCTCCAAACAATCCTAATAGATTATTGGGTGGTAGCGTGGTGGATCAATCATCTTGCAGTGTACATATTGATAATTTTTATGATTCCTTCAGACTTGAAGAATCATGCACTACACTCTCATTCTTGAGATGATAGAGGAATAAGGAGAATCTATAGATCATTCTTCATTCTTGAGAGAGAGATCTATATTTTATTGTGCACACCAATTCTAAATTACGATCTATCCCTGTACAATAGATATAATTATCTATTTACAAAGTTAGGGTTAGAGTTAAAACATATTTAATTACACAAAAATTCTTAAATAATATAATAAACCTCATTTGACCCCATGACATATAATAATAATAATAGTATTATTATATATGGAATGCGCTAACTGGCACAAGGATAAATATTATCTTACCCTCTTGTAAATTATTATTTATCATCGGACATTATCTTGGTCCACTTCATCTTCCTTGGAATTTATCAAATAAGTAAATAAATATTTAATTAAATATTTTTCATTCAACAAATAAATATTATATATTTATGTAATTTAATAATTACCATATGAATAAATATTTATTTAATTTATGAGATCATTTAATCATGAATAAAATTATTCCATGATCTTGAGAATGATATTTATTCTAATAATTAAATTCAAATATAATTTAATAGATATCAATAGAAACACTTAGTATGTGACCCTCTAGGATTATTTCTCATTTCCATTAGGTGGGATTGCCTAAAGTCTAAGATTACTATCTAACAACATGACAAAACACCAAAAATAAATAAGTTAATTTCTCAACGTCGATAACCACACATGATCACTCACTGTGTAATATAATCCCTTTGTCACTATATCTCATCAAATTGAACACCCATTTCATTAACATATAATCTTGATATGTTTTTCTCTAACTATATGAAATGAACTCATTATTACACCATGAACATGGAATTTAATGTGATAGTTATATTTCAATCAAAGGACTAAGATTTCAAATTTCATAAATATGGAAGGAACAAGTCCTTCCTTGTCTTATTCATTAATAACATGTCATTCATGACACACCCAATGTACCCTAATTCCTATGAACATATAGAATCATGGTTTTGATCAGTACATCAAATTATATGACTCATGACATGCATTAATAATAATATTAAAGTCTAAGGATCATCTCACACACTCACAAATAATAAATTAAAATTACATGAAAAACATGTGGAATTTATATAGGAAGTTATATTCTCATAATCTCTCGTCTTAGAGATTACTAAGTGTGAACTTCGTGAGATAAAGTCTCACCTACTTATGAGTACTCACACCTGATAGTAAACATACAATGTTATCTATCATAGAATGTTATATGAACATAGAATTAGGTTTAAGAATATCATCATGGAATTTCAAGGTTCTTATCATAGTAGGGAACTATTATCACCTTTTAATATGACAGATATTCTAGGACATTATTACATTAAAGTAATGTTGAACTATGAACGATATATAATAAGATGTTTAAATTAATATTCACTTCTTTGAATATACATGTAATCTAAAGTAAAAATAGTTGGTTCTATAATTACAACTCCAACATACTCCCATTTGAACTAGAGATAATTTTCAAGGACTTGTAGTCTACTAGACCTCACATTATGATCATGTTTCTGCTGAGTTAAGGATTTAGTCAAGGGATTTTCCATGTTTTCTTCCATAGAGACTCTACTCACTATAATTTCACATCTCTAAGAAAAAACCCCTAAGATATGATACTTTTGAAGTATATGCTTCATCCACTGATGTGACCTTGGATCCTTTACAAGTGACACCACTATAGTATTATCATAATAAAGTGTAATAGGTTTTTTACTACTAGTCACCGCATCAAACTCGTGGATGAAGTTTCATATCCAAAATTCTTATTTATCTACCTCAAAAGAAACAATATACTCAGAATATTCTGTAGAATCTACAATCATGACTTTATTTGAGATCTTTTATCTCACAACACCTTCATTTAGAGTGAAGATGTATCCCAATTGTGATTTCTTATCATCTTGATCTGTTTTGAAACTAGCACCTGTATATCCTCTCTGATGGTTAGTTCATAATCTTCACCATAGAACAGGAACATATCCTTATTAGATCTAAAATACTTAAGTATAATCTTGAATTTCATCCAATAGTTTTCATTTGGGTCAACTTAATATCTTCCTACCACACTTAAGGCGTAGGAAATATCTAGCATAGTATATAGCATAACATACATGACTGACCCAATCACTGACATGTGTGGAATACTTTCCATCCCTTTTCTTTCCTCATGTTTTTTAGGACACATTTTCTTTTAATGATTAATGTCATGTGAAATTGAAAACAATTCCCTATTGGATTGGTCTATATTTAATTTCTTTAGTATCCTTTCAATATATGTACTCTGACTTAGACCAAACAGTTTCTTAGATCTATCACGATTGATCTTGATCCCAAGAATATATGTTACTTCACCTAAGTCCTATATGGAGAATCATGAATTCAACTAGGATTTTATAGACTATAAGACTGGTATTTCATTTCCAATAAGTAGTATTTCATCAACATAAAATTTTAGGAAAATGATTGTACTCTCACTAAACCATTTATATACACAAGGATCACATTCATTATTTATAAAACCAAATTCTATTATAGCTTCATCAATCTGAATGTTCTATATCCTGGATTCTTTCTCTAATACATAGATGTATCTTTGAAATTTGTATACATTTTTGTTATCCTTTATAGTCACAAACCCTTCAGGTTGTGTCATATAGACATCTTCTTAAAGGTTATCATTAAGGAAGGTTGTTTTGACATCCATTTTTCAAATATAATTGTCATGATAATCTACTTGGAAGGTATAATTCTGATGTATTTTAGTATAAAATTACTAAAAAGGTTTCATTGTAGTTTATGTCTTGACTCTATTTAAACCCTTTTGCAACTAGTCATTTGTATAAGCACTGACTTTTCCATATATGTCTAGTTTCTTATTGAATACCCATTTACAATCAATGATCATTACATCCACTCAAGGATATACCAAAATCTAGACTTGGTTTTGATACATAGAATCTATTTTATAATTCATAGCTTCTTTTAAAGTAGAAACTTTTGTGCCACTTAGTGCTTCTTTATAGGTTACAAGATCATTATTATCAACTAATAATTATTCAACATCCTTAGTGACTGGGAAATAATATCTTTGAAGTTCTCTAACCTCTCTTGTACTTCTATACAGTACTTGTGTCTCTAGAATATCTTCTTCCAATGGGTCTTGTGGAACCTGTTCTTATGACAACTCTTGTGTACCTTGAGCCTAGACTTCATAAAATTCTATATCACTCACACTATCTCTTTTAGAGATCTTCTCCCTCTTAATTAATATGGGATTTATTACCACTATAACCTTTTTACATGAGGTATTATATAGGCAATATCCCCTTATATCCTTGGGATATCCTATAAAGATACACTTTATACCTCGAGGTGCAAGTTTGTTTCCTAAAGGGGCCTTAACAAACACTCCACATCCCTACACATTTAAGTATGAGAAAATGGGTTTATTTACACTCTATAATTGGTATGTAATATTTCCTACCTCTTTAGTTGGTAAATGGTTTAGTGTTTGTGTTATTTTATATAACGTGTATTCCTAAAAGGATAATGGAAGAATCGTTGACTCATCGTTGATATCACAATTTCTAATAGGATGTTGTTCCACATTTCACCTACACCATTACATTATGGTGTATAAAGAGGAGTGATTTGGATAGAATCTCAAACTCCTATAAATAGTCAATGAATATTTTTTTAATATATTCTTCACCATGGTCTGGGTAGGGTTTTATAATATTTTTACCAAGATGGTTCTCAATTTCATTCTTATATTCTATGAATATGTCAAAGGAATTAAACTTATACCTCATTAAGTAGACATATCTATATCTACTGAAGTCATCAGTATAAGTTATGAACTATGAGTACCCACCCATGGATTAAAATATAAATATTCTACACACATCAGTATGAACCAACTCAAGAAGCTCAGTGGCCCTTTCACCTTTTCCACTAAATGGGGATTTTGTCATTTTTCCTTGTAAACATGTGTAACATACACCAAGTGGTTTTAGTTCAAATGAATCTAAATATCTATCTTGGTGTAATATGGTCAAACGCTTTTCATTCACATGAACTAGATAGTGATTCTATAGTTGGGTGTGGAGTGAGTCATATGAACTAGTTTTATTATCGATTTATATTACTTGGTTTGTGTAATCCAACACATAAATACCATTATTTAAATATGCCTTACCATAACATATTCTTTATTTATAAAAGAAGATACATTTATTCCTAAATTTGAAAATAAATCTATCTGTATCAAGTTTGGATATAAATATAATGTTTTTGGCGACTGAAGGAACATAATAACAATCTTTTAAAACTAAGATCATTCTCATTGGAAACATGAGGTGATAGTCCCCAATAGCCATAGCAGCAAGTCTAGATCCATTGGATACTTTTTTATCTACCTCTCCCCATGAAATATTATGGAATATATTATGTTCCTATATTTTAATACATATGTGAGCACCAAATACTGTATCTAATGCCTAATTTTTAGAAATGTAAAAATTTCACTTGATAACAAATGCACCTAAAGCTTCCCCTTTCTTCTTTTCCAGGGTGTAAATTTTCTTCTAGTGGACCTTCTTGCCACATGTGAAAAAAATAGCATCATGTTCCCTTGCTTGTCTCTTGATCCTTATCTTCTTGAAAGAGCATTGCAAAGAAGCTTTATACTTGGAGCTTTTCTCCTAGACTTTCCTTTTATTCACTATAAGGATATAAGGCTTTTCATGATTCATATCTTTGTCATCTTGGTGAAGTATAGTGAAAATATTTGGGAGATACTTCTCTATGTTGTTCATATTTAAATTAATAACAAATTTGGAGAAGCTATGAGGGAGTGATGAAAGAATGAGATCTATTTTCAGTTATTTAGGTAGTTTAAACCCTAGAGCCTTTAGGTTCTCAATGTAGCTAATGAGTTTGATTACATAAGTCTCATCTGGAACACATTACCTAAGTTTTATTTGAATGATCTCCTTATATATCTCAAACTATTTTTGTCTTTATCACTCTTGATAATGGCCATGGGGATTATAGAGCATTCTATAAGCATCTATGTATTCATGTGACTTCGTGAGTTCATTAGACATGGATAAAAGCATTAAGCACTAAAAATTAGCCTTATTACTCATGTGTTTATCATAGACAATGAACTCCACATCACTCACCATATTTGTAGGTGGATCATTAATTTAGGATTATATCATGTAATATTTTTTTCATGATGCAGCACTACTCGTAGGCATCAAAACCATTCCGGGAAGTTACTGTCAGTTAGGAGATGGAATTTCTCCAGAATTGATCATAGCGATAACATGGTTGAACTTTTAATTATTCTATAATAATAAAAGATTATATTTTTAGTTTTTTCTTGATTAAAAATTATGTGATACATAATAATTTTAATTTTATCAAGTATCCCACTATTTTATCAATTCTCAATGTCCCTCACCATTGAACTTGAAATGTCTAGTTTCATTAGAAATTCTAGTTTCAAGGATCTATATACCCCTTATTATAACCCAAGAAAGGTATTGGTCAATTATTCGAAGGTATTTAGGTAGGAAAGTATTTTCAAATTTCATTCTTGAACCTCCTTGATTCGTTGAGTGGACTCCCCAATCCAAAACCTCTTGTTCGGGTTTCCTCAACACTTGCCTCCAAGTTACATAAAGTCTAGATAGGGATACTTATCTTGATATAAATTGGTTAATTCAACCAAAAAAATCATAAAAACTCCTCAATAAAAGTAAGAGTTCCAATGAGGGTTGTTTAGAAACTTAGTTCTATGGTTTCATTCCTAATAAAGTAATGGATGATTTAGTCTAACTTGATATTAAGTTGAGGGATTTTTATTTATTATGCATAAAGATTTTTTATTTTATCTTGTACATATCTTGTTAATATGAAGTGGGTTTTTATTTATGGATTAACCATGTTATAATAAAACATTTATACATAAAACATTTATTTTAATTCCATCTTTGCATATTACTCCATTTATTTATGTGATCATAGTCTTGCATCCATAAAACAAAACATGCATAAGATAGATATAAAATAAATAAATAAATGAAATAATCATGAGATTTATCTAATGATTGATTTATTAAGTGTAAAATAAATCAACCTATGAACCTAGGGAAAAACTCCTTGTTCCAGTTTTTTCATGAGTTGCAGCATCACACCTATCCACATATGTATCACCCGTGGTAGTTTTGTCTCAGTTCCATCTTGAACTGACTTCACCCTTGCTCTACCTTAAACTGACTCCATGTGCCTTTGGATACTACTTTTATTACATATGTTTTATAAATCACATTAAGGTGAGGGGAACCAAAGTATTGGTTAAGGGGAATTAAATAAAATAACCTTATACACAAAGGTATTATATAATAAAAGTGGGAGAGATAACTCACAGGCCATCATATTTAATTTAATAATAAATAATTAAAAAACCATGTAATAAAATTAAATTAAAATAAACTTACACATACATAGGTCTATTCAAAGCTCATGATCAGTCATACACACGCAACAGTTATGCGTTTAAAACAACTAGCTAGCATTCATTTCAATTTGTTCTTCAATAAGATAAAACACACTTGAATTAATCTGATTAATGGTGTTATTAATCATTTTATTCATTTTATTTTATTTTATCCAATCATACTAAAAATTATCATCTGGTGTGATTTTAAATAAAATATTTTATTTTATTTTATTTAAAACTTAATAAAATAGTATGCAACTTTATACTTAGAAGAAACTAGACAACTACGTGTCTGAACTACTTAGTATGGTTCTTATTGTATATAATTCACTCATAAAACATATTGTGCAGATGACATGTGTCTTAATTTCATGGTGTGTAATACTAAATTAACTCTACATGGAATACATGAATATTATGTTCTCTGTATAATTTAATTTATTGAGTCTTTAGTATGTAATGATCATACATTAATTATAGTTTCAAATATTATATAAAATTAATTAAGAATTTAATATAATATAAAACCTAACAAATGATGTGTACTATTAAATTAATGAATCACAGAACTTAGGTCGATGAGGTTTAATGGAGTAATTAATTAAATTTAATATTTTAGTGTAAACAAGTAAAGTACACAGTGTGTGAAATCCGGCCACATAGAATGTACATCACTTTACTGAATATTTATAGTGCATGCATAGGGACTAGGTGTTTACTTTTGTGGATATTCATGAAGTAAAAAACATGTATAATGGATACACTACATGTACTTCAAGTTCTAAGACTTCTGGATTGTACGTGTTTCATATTAAATACACATGGTGTATTAATTATGCAATGTTTCTTGACCCTGTGTTTTCTTCCTTGAAAATGCATAGACTACATGGCGTGTAGAGAATCTACACATCAAGTAGTCCAAAAAATTCATGTGTCACCCTAGTCAGTCAACACATGGTGCATTTAATGCATGCAATGTGTATTTATTACATGATGACCCAGAGTCCACACGAGTGTCCTCATGTAATGAACAAGGGTACACAATGTGTGACAAAGGAGTACAGGCCATATAACCTTGTGTTATCATTACAAAGATCTTGGAAACTTTGGATGGGTTATTTGGATGTATTATTTATTAATTATTAACAAATATTGTTTATATGAGTGAGAAATGAAGAGAAGGAATAAATTATTTCGACGAAAAATGAGGAATAAATTAAAAATTTAAATGAAAATTAACTTTTAAATGAATAACGATCAATAAGTAAATAAAAAATTATAAATTTAAACATGACTACTAGGATATTACTTGATGGTTCTGAGCGCAGCTAAAGTGCTTATCAGGGTTGATCCCAACTTGAAAATTTTCAGATTTGATGGATCATTCACATATTGTACAAGATGTAAAAATTATGACCAATAAAAATTTTCCAAATAATATTGATAAAGAAAATCACTAGAACCAAGAGAAGATATTTTCATGTTAAATTTATAATTAATTTAAATAGATCAAAATAAAAAATACCTCAATCCAAATATCTCTCTTCAATTAAGGAATTTATCTTCTGAAACCCTTTTCAATAACCATTGTTACACTTGTAGGATCCAAGTTTAGAATTAATCTAGAGATGATCAATATGTGCTCATGTGATCTCTAAACAACACAGATATATTGTTGAGTTCTAGTGTGATAGATCAATCATCTTGGTGTGTTCATCTTGATCACTGCCACAATTCCTTTGGTCTTGAAGAATCATTATTTTCACTCTCATTCTTGAGATTATGGAGGAATTAGGAGAATCTCTAGAGCATTCTTCAGTCTTGAGAGAGATCTCTAGATTTTTTTGTGCACACCGATTCTCAATTACAATCAATATCTACACAATAGACATAGTCATATATTTATAGAGTTATGGTTGGGGTTAAAATATTATTTAATTACACAATGACTCTTAAAAAATATAATAAACCTTATTTGACCCCATTCTATATAATAATATTATTATTCTTATTTTTCATGGCATGTGATAACTGGAATAATGATAAATATTATTTTACCATCTTGTAAATTAATATTTATCATTGGAAACGATCTTGGTCTGATTCATCTTCCTTAGAATTTATCAAATATATGAATAAATATTTAATTAAATATTTATTCAATCAATAAATAAATATTATATATTTGTATAATTTAACAATTACCTTGTGAATAAATATTTATTTAATTTATGTGATCATTTAATCTTGAATAAAATTATTCATCGGTCTTGATAATGATATTTATTCCAATAATAAAATCCAAATATAATTTAATTGAGGTTAATAAAAACACTTAGTTTGTGACCCTCTGGGATTCTTTTTCATTGACATTAGGTGGGCTTGTCTAAATTCTAATATTATTGTCTATCAATGGGTTAAGACACCCAAGATAAATAGGTTAATGTTGCAACATCGATAACCACACATGAGCCCTCATTGTGTAATATAATCCCTTTTTCATGATACCTCAATCAAGTATGTTTCACAATCATGTCATCAACCTATAATCTTGATACATATCTATTTAACAATTTAAAATAAGCTCTTTGTTACACCATGGATATAGAATTTAATGCAACAGTTTTATTTCAATCAAAGGGCTGAGATATAAAATTATATAAATATGTAAGGGAAAAACCCTTCCTTAGATTATTCATTAATAACATTTTATTCATGACATACCCAATGTACACTACTTCCTGTGAACATATGGCATCAAAATTTTGGTCAGTACATCAAAAGTATGTAAATTATGACATGTATTAATAATAATATTAAAGTAAAAGTATCATCACACATGATTATAAATAGTAAATTACACACAAAACATGTGTAATTCCTATAGGATAGTATGTTCACATAATCTCATGTCTTAGATATTACCAAGTTAAAACTTAATGAGATAGTGTTTCATCTGATTATGAGTACTTGCAACTGACAGTCAACATACTATGTTCCCTATCGTAGAATGTTATCTAGTCATAGAACTAGTTTTAAGAATATCATCATGGTATTTCAAGGTTCTCATAATAGCGGGGAACTGTTATTCCCTTTTAATACAATAAATATTCTAGGAAATTATTACATTAAATTCATGTAGAACTATGAACAATATATAATAAGATATTTAAATTAATATTAACTTCTTTGAATATACATGTAATCTAAATTACAAATAGTTGGTTCTAGAACACCAACTCAAACACCACTCACCATAAAATCCCCATGACCTATCATCAAAAAACCACTTGTGAGTGAAAACCATTGTCTAACTGAGTATAATTTCACCAACAAGTTATATGATAAAACACCATATAAGTTTTTGTTGAAATTATAAATAGTTGAACATCTCATTAGTAAATCAATCACACATAAGCACACATATGTCATTAGAATTATATGTTCCAACCATGATTCATGTACATGAGCCTCTTTCTAATGGGACAAGATCCAAAACTATAAATCACAATTTCTGGTAAATATATCATATATAAATAAACATCTCAATTATAATGGTGAAAACCAAAAGAAACTATCTCATCACCCTGGTAAATATATCATGAAAAGGTGTTTGACATGCACAATTCTGAGGTCCATCACAAGCTTTGACATGTCCCTAGACCACTTTTCTACCATCTCCCAAAATATTAAACCAAACAAAATTATATAATTCCATTTTTAACATCTTTTTTTAGAGTCCACTCAAAATTTCCATGGCTCAGTGCACTACATGAAACCAGATGCACCTCCCCATATGTTAAAGTTTACCAAATAGTAGCGGGGGAAAATCCATATATTAGGGAGTCTATTCCATTAAATTAGATTCAAACACAAATAAAAAATAACTAAAAAACATCCATCACAATAAGCATCAGACTACACATAATTAATAAAATAAAATGTTATAACAAATATCATGTAGAAGTATACAATCATATAAGATAAACACCCAAATAGTTTCCCACTAGGATAACCACAACTGAAAAATAAACCAAAAATAAAAATAAAAAAGTTCCCTACTATCATCTTCAGGACACACTACACTCCTAGTCTCTAGATACCTTTGAGCTTCTCCAACCCAATCCACTACACATCCAGTAACCTAAAATCCAACCTAAGGAATGAACACACACCATATTTCCCATGTAGGATGTGATAAATATATCTTAGTAGGTTCTCACCAAGTTCCCTTAATTTATTCCATCATATGTGTGTATATGCATGAGGAAAATAAGTATGAAAATAAACATGTTTATCAGGACATCATGTGTTAACCAGGACACTATGACACCTGATAGGGTACACATGCGCATCAGTTCATCAAGTGCTAACTAAGCCACCCTGACACTCAACCATTACTACTTTGGAACTATGCTAGAATCCAGTCACCTTATTCCATCGTACCAATAATCCATCTCATGCTTAAAGACTTTGGGCAGGGTATCATCCAAGTCCAAGACTCATACCCAAAGATGCAGAGTGGGGTTTCATCCAAATCCTGACTGCTAATCCATTGGACTAGGTTCATGCACCATGTGCCATGTCTATTTCCATACCTCTACCTTATCACTCAAGGTAGGTTCCATCCATTATATCTTGCATCACATCTGGACTCGGCCTTCTTACTTAAGGAGATCCCATTGTCCGACCACATATCCCATCATAACTTGGACCCCATCCCACTCATGGTAGTCCAAACACTACCTTCTCACTCAAGGTAATGCCCTTCATCACATAATATTCTTGACTGCTACCTTCTCACTCAAGTAAAGGTCCATATAAATACCTTCTAACTCAAGGTAAATCCAAACTGGTCTCAAGCCACACCTTCTCACTCAAGGTTGGACCAAACTTCATACACAACAAGGGCTCCATCTAACTCATGGAAATCCAAATAGTTCCATATCAATCATGGTGGTTCTAGGCCTTAGGATCCACATTACCCACCCTATAATTTATTTTATATCACAATCAAGTTAGTAATCACATGCATTCAACAACAAGTAGGGCATGTATCCTACCACACGACTTATTAGCTCATCCTCATTGCACTAGTCACTCAAAAACTAACCTCTCATCTCTAATCACTATAAGTAACCTTCATATTTTACCCCAAAATAACCTCACATTCCATATTATCATCTCATCCTTGACCTCTATATATAGGGACCAATTCCCATCCTAAAACCCCTTGGTATCCCAATGCCAAGTCCTTAAGCACTTCCAATGACCTATACATGGGTCTCATATAACATATCCTAAATAAGATCACTCAACAAATCACCAAGAGTAAAACCCTCTTCATCACACACATGAGGTTCTGGTGAAATTTTCCAATTATTTACACATGCCAATACTCTCCTCCAACCACATGAGGGGGTTCTTAGTTACTCTTGAGATGTATGACCATCTCTCCTTCCATCACTTGGCCCCAAGCCTCTAACTCATTCCCACTGGCCCTAGGAACCCAACATAGGATATCTAAAATTGACACTCATACCCCAAGACCTATATAAGGCATCACATCAGCTCAACTAACACCCTCATCACTTGGAAACATAGTCACCAAGCAATATAAATTTACTTAATTGCTAAAGAGAACATATTCCAAACATAGGATAATTAGTTTCATCCTATATCTTTCACCCATGGCACCCTTTATCCCTAATCCCCATACATAAACATATAAAATTATGCATACATGCATGTTCATTCATAAACAAACAAATGAAATTGCTTCATAAGGGCCACATACCTCGATCATGAAGTTAACCCCTCATCGATCTCCATCGAGACTTTCCCAAGATCTTACATGATCCTAAGAACCTATATTATTCCATGTGACATAAATAATTAATTATACACAATTATAATTAATTATATAAACTAATTCTGAAAGAATATTCACCTAAAAATCATTTTTCATTTCCATCACATTGAAACCACACCCAACATTTTGTGTTCAACCTTCCAAGATCCCCTCTAGAAAATCCACATGAAAGTCCCATCATTATGGATGATTTCCACTATAATTTGGTGAAAATAATTAATAACACCTAACCAAAATTTCCATAATAAAAGGTCTACAATATAAAATTAAAATAGGGGAGGGAGGAGGAGGAATGTACCCATAATCACTATAAAATGTCACTAAAAACCATCCTTTTCTATGGGGAATCGAGGGTAGGGGGAGTCTATAGATTCAACCCTCTCCTAATGACCCTTTCCCCTAAAATCCTGATGGGAAAACTATTAAATTACCAGTTTTTTCCTAATTAAAAAACCCACACAGGTGTCATTCATAGCATGGTCAGGGGGTCACAGCATAGCACGACCCTTCAACCAACAATGTCATAATGCAACAAAGGGGGTCATAACGCAACCACCCCAGGTAGAGGGCCTAGACCTTAGCCTACCTCCATCAAAATGAGACCTCTCGGGGTCATGGTGCAATTCCACCTGTAGAAAAATCACCCTAAAGACCTTTGACCTTTGTAGTGAGGTCTTCACGCCCCCCACAGCTCGACGCCCTATTGTAGGCCAATGCAACATGACCTACATGTCACAATGTGACTTGCTGCAACAACAATATTTCAAAAAGGCCTCTGAGACTTTCTTCGATGCCTTCTTGAGCACATAAAACATCATCCAATCCTCAATCGTCATCCAAAAACATATTCTTGAGATGTTTCAACCCTTTTATTCGTAATATAAATCCCAATTATCTAAACAACCTCTGCTCTTGGCTAAAAATTAAAACTTCCAAAAAAAAGTAACCACCTTGAAATTAATGGATCATTACAAAGTATGTAGGGATCCACTATCTAAGAAAATTCAGTCAAACTAGCTTTAGTTGAAGGATTCACCAAGATATGATAAAATCCCAGAAATTAGGGTTGAGAAATTGATGAGATAATGATGAGAAATCCAGACAATATATGGACATGAACTACTAGCCTTACCTATTATTACTCCTTACTTTAGGCTGTATAAAAAATCAATAATATTCAACTAGAATTTCACTCAAATAAGAAAAGAATAACAAGAGGTGTTTTAAGAAATTTTCCTGGTTTTCCAATCAAAAAATCCCTAAAACCCCTTTTATAGATGAATTCCTACTTAGTTAATCATTTTTAGTATTTTAGAAAAAAAATCTACCCACAATTCAAAATATAAAAAATTTAAAAACACTAAAACCTTATGTAACACCCTAAGGGACTCATACGTAATATATTTATAAAAATATTATGTGTACCAACCCAAACATTTATAAATGAAATTCTCTTTTTGAATGAATAAATTCATTATTAAGTAATGTAGTTATAGAAAACACATTAACTAATTTGGTTATTTTGGACTGATATAACCTATTTGATTTAAAATATAATTAATCATTGTAACTTTTGATAATATAGTTTTTGTACAATGACTATTTAAATTAGTATATATTAAGAGCTATGATAAAGTTTAATTAACACAGACAAAATAAGCGATGACCTTGACCATCAGGATCGTACCCTATGAAACCCATTTATCAGAGCTTCTAGAGGAGATGGAATCACTGGGATTTTTCCTTGACCAATACTAAACCTATATTCAATAACCGAAGCTTGAGTTAAACTGTTTATTAGAGAAGTTCAAGCTTATCAAGATCATGGCTCAAACCATGTTCCCCAAACCACCCCAAGAAAGCACCATCATCGCACACCTAACCCTTAGAGCATATTCTAGTGTAATAAGGGGTTATGTATCTAGATATTACTATATGAATTTTATATTTTATTTTTAATAAATTAATGATTATATTTATCCTTTTTTTATTAATTTATAAATGATTATATAATTATTTAATAAAAAATTATATTTTGAAATGATGAAATCAAAATAGTACTTTTGGAAAATATATAGTCTCAATTAAGACAATTTTTTGACACATTAAAGGATTTATTAAATAAATATTATTTTCATAAAATATTATTATTAAATAATATTTATTTAAATATAAATTATAATATAATTTGATGAAGTCCAATGTAATTTTTATAAGGGTTATAAAGTTGTTAGTGTCATAAAAACTAGTATTTTTCAATAAATAAAGATTTTTATTTAAAAGTAAACATTATAATATTTATAAAATTATTTTGATAAAATAAATATTACTTTTTAAATCATCACATCGAAATTAGACAATTTTTAATTTTTCATAATTTTCTAAGACGGTTGAATTTTTGGATAAAAACTAAATATGGTATAAATATAAAGTGTGTATTATGACATCATAATAGCCCATAAGTAATGTAATAAATGTTATAAAGGGAATACATGGAAAAATATAGGTTTATCCTTTCAAATAATTTGTTTTTAAATTTGTTTTATTAATTTTATAAATCATTAATGAATCCTCCAAAACATATATTATATTTTTTTGGTTTTGAAATCAATTTTTTATGAACATGACTCAATTACACATCACCAATGGTATTATTGAAGCTTTTGATTGTGTTGGAAGTGCCTTTGGTGGGAATTATATTAAAATTTCTTTTAACATGGAGTTTGTCAAAACCCCGAGAGAGGATCTTTCATGTTAAATTCATAATTAATTTATTTATGATTGGAAGAAATGATTACCTCATTTTAAGATCCTTTCTTAGATGATTATTTTGATCTTTCGAAAACCCTTTCATATTACCTTCATTACACTGTAAGGATTCAAGTTTAGAATAATTCTAATTGTGATTCACACATGCTCTTTTGATCTTTGAGAAACACTAATTGATTTCTATGTGCTAACATGGAGAATCAATTGTCATGTGTTGTTTGTCTTGATTGCTACAAGATCCTTCAAAATTGAAGGATTTCTTCTAGTTCTTGAGAGGAAGAGAGGAGGAAAGTTCAAGAGGGAGAATTTTTTTGTCCACAATGATTCTCAATTCTCATTTTTTCGATTAACCCTACAAGATAGGCATAACCACCTATTTACATAGTTATAGTTTAGGTTAAAATATTATTTAATTGCATATCAACCCTTAAATAATAAAATATTATTTAAAAAACCACAATCCATATGATAATAGTATTATTATTATTATTATTATTATTATTATTATTATTATTATTATTATTATGGTGTGTGCTAACTTGAAAAACGATAAAAATATTTTTTTTGTCTAGAAAATTAATATTTATCAATGAACACGGTCTTGGTTCATTCATCCTCCTCAACATTTATTGAATACCTGAATAAACATTTTGTTCATAAATAAATATTTCAATCCACAAACCAGAAAATAAATATTTATTAAATATTTAATAAAATAAATAAATATATTTTATTCACAATCTAGTGAATATATATTTATTTAATTTATGTGATCAATAAAAATTGAATAAAATTATTTCTTAGTCTTGAGAATAATATTTATTTCATTAATTAAATTCAAATAAAATTTAATTGAGATCAACAGCAATACATAGTGTGTGAAACTCTCAGATTCTTTATTTTTGGCATTAGACAGTCTTGACTAAAGTTAAATATTAATATCTAGGAATGGGTCAAGACAACTAATAGAAATAACTTAATGATGCAATGATGACAGTCACATACAAATGTTAATTGTGTAATATAATCCCTTTATCTCAATATCTCATCAATCAGGTTTCATATCCATGTCATCAACCTATCTTCTTGATACTTTTTCCTTTAACTATTTAAAATAAATTTTGTTACACCATGGACATGGAATTTATGTGATAGTTATATTTCAATCGAATGGTTGAGATATCAACTTCCATAAATATGGAAGGGACAAATCCTTCATCGATTTATCCATTAATAACATGTCATTCATGACACACCCAACGCAACCTACTTCCCACCAACTTATGGTGTGATGGTTTTTGTCAATAAATCTAAGTGAGCGATTCATGAAATGCATTAATGATAATCTTAAAGTCTAAGGACCATTATACATGCTCATAGATAGGAATATCTGATGGCACCAAAACATGTAAAATTCCTACCAATGGGTCTATTATCATAATATCCCATCTTGGAGATTACCAAGTCTAAAATTCATGATAAGAATCCTCATCTACTTAAAATTACTCGCACTTATTAGTCTATGTACTATATTCCCTATCATAGTATGTTATCTGACTATAGAACCATATTTAAGAGTTATCATCATAGCATCTCAAGGCTCTTATCATAGAGGGGGAATACTATGATATTATCAATGCAACAGATACTCTAGGACATTATCACATCAATGTTATGTAGAATAACAATCAATATGTGATAATATATTAATATTAATATCCATTTTTTTAATATACATGTAATAAAAAGTAGAAATTAGTTGGTTCTAGGGAATCAAATCCAAAAAAAAACTCCACTTGCACAAGATATAATTGATAATGAATGGTTGGTCGTCATATGTTAAACATGTTTCTACTGAGTATGGCTATAGTTTCTAGGCTTACCATATTTCTGTGGCTAGGGTGGTTATCTTGAGAAAATCCCTCAAGTAGTGATATAACCAAGTATTCAAATATTATTTCCATGTCAAAATCCTAACATCCTGACTAAATCCATAGTCATAACTTATCATAAAATGATAAATCTATTTCTTTTGAAATAACCCAAAATCGGATTTGGATGCTGCTAAACCACTTCTTAAGATGTATCAGAAGCCACAATGTACTCAGATATTGTTGATATAGTAACCATTAACTATAAAAAGTTTTTATTGAATATTAATATATCCTTATTAGTGATACTAGATTAAATTTAACTAAATAAAGATGAGTGTTCAATTCTCTTAATCACTAGTATTCTCACTTCTCCAGACACCAGGAACTCATCCATATCTACTTTTCTGAGTACTGTTGGATAGTTCTAACCGCAAGTATATAAATTTATTTTGGATCTGTTTGATATTCACCTAATATTATTTATGTATCAATAATATCAAATGTCAATACATATCATGTCACAAGAGATGAATTGATAGCACTTAATCTTATGGAATTATTTTAATCTCTATAATTTCTTCTTATGTGCATGCATGTTCAACTGGAAGGATAACACACCAACAACAATTTGATCTTGAATTGTTTTGAATTTTTATTTTTCAATACTATATTAATACATGAATTATGACTAGATTTAGAAAAATCATAGGTCCATTTTTTGGTTCTTGTTCCCCAGAATATGGTTGCAATTTTAAGTCAAACTTAGAGAAATTTCATTCCTTAGTCTTAACAAAGTGGTAAGATGTAATAATTTTTTTCATATGTAATCAACATATTTATCTAGAAAACTTATAGTGCTCCCATTAACCAGTTAGAGACATGTTTCACTCATTCGTTTCCAAATGAATATTCTATGATCACTCTGCATGATTTGTTTATAAATGAATTTATGTAATCTATATACCTTATTAGAATTTATTGATTTCACCGAACCTTTTTAATTATTCCTACTAGACATATACCATAAGATCTCCTTTTGGTCACATCATATAGACATCTTCCAAAAGGATTCATCTAAATGAGGTGGAATTAACAATCAATATCCTGATATAATGCTCATATAAATATGCTTTGATAAGTAGAATTCAAAAAGGATTTTATTCATGAGGAGTGGTGAATAAGTTTAGTCATATAATAAACCTTTCAATAATCTATCATGCTATATTGGTACCATATTATACCATCCATGCCTAGTTTCTCTTGAATACTCACTAGAAGTATCAAGTCTTAGAAATATTCAAAATAAAGAGTCCCCAAATCTTGATACATGGAGTCCAGTACTTGAATTTATACACACTTGTCTACCTTAGCATATTATAATTTACTGATTCTTTGTGGTAATATTTATTCTGAAAGAATAATATGTGTATCACCCACCACGGTGAACATAAAATTCCTATTTGGTTATATTCCTACATGGTATGTGTCTTTGGAACTACTCCTCCCACTAAGCTCAATGGAGTACAGTATTCTTATGCCAATTGTTAGCACCTCCTTATTTTAATGATAACAAAACATGTTTATTATATTTATAATAAGATTAATATTTTATGATAGTACATAATTTTGTGAAGAAACTTGGATAAGTATGGATCTACTGATAGTTATGAAGATCTATCATCAGTTCAAAGAGATATACCATTGGCAGTGATGATCTACCATTAGTTCAATCAGATCTACCAGTGGATTACATCTACCATAAAACTCTACAGGTGATGGATCTACCATTAATTACATCTACCATTAGTTCAATAGATCCACCATTATTTCAAAAAAGACCTATCAATAAACTACATATACCATCAGCACATCTACCACTGATTGATTTACTATCAGACTCTACCTCCAGAGTTGTGCCACTTCCAAAATAGATCTACCTTCAGACTAGATCTACTGATGATTAGATCTACCATTAGTTCATATGATCTACCACTATACCATGATACTATTAGAATGATCTATTGTTAGTCTAATATACCATTAGTCTAATCTACCATTGCTCTATACTACCATCAAAGATGATCTATTTCTAGTATGCTACCGTTTTTGTTATGACTCTCATTTGAATTTAATTTCTCTAATGTCTAGTTTAAGGAATTAAATATAGAAAACATCACATGGATTTATTAATCATTATTTATAAACCACTACATGGATGCATTGAAGACAAATTCAGAGTTTCGTGATTTAGTTCTTATTACAAGGATCCATGATATCTTTATTATTATTATTCAATAGATAATTTGGACCTGCATAGATATATATTCTGGAGAACTTCCTTGAGTGTGAGATATACATATGTGAGTGTGGAAATGTGGAATATATAGAAAAATAATAACATTAATACACTGTATAGAGGAACAATTATAACTCACCTGTGTGGAAGTTTTTATTGAACATCAATAGACTAAAAATGGAAGGATTTCACCAAACTCTATGATACTCTAATTCCATACACTTTTTGAAGAACTTGCTCGAGCTCCTCAGAAATAAAAATAAGATAACCTTAGAACATCTGAAGCTATTTAGACTGAGCAGAACCACTTATTTAATTCTATAATCCTTTTATCTGTATGTTCATGCTTTACTTTTTGATCTATGTGTTGAATTACTCTATTTATATGTGCACATAGTCTCCTATATCAAACTAGAGTGTTTTTTACACTCTATCAATTTTTTTTATTTGTATACCCATAGAAACTGTGGAAGAGGTTATGTGTTACATGTTTATTATTTTTCTTCCCAAGTATAATTGTGGAAGAGGCTTTGAGCCTAGACAACTTGTGTGTTGTTGATTGTAAAACCTGATCTAGTTTGTGAATCAAGTTTATTGTTTAATAAAAAAATTGGCAGTAGGTGATTTCCAAGCGGAGAGGATTAAGTCTTGGCTTGAGACTAAACCCCTTGTTTAATTATGTCATGTGATATATTGGTTTTGTTTTTTCATTTCAAAGCTAAAATTTCATTTTTTTTATTTAAATATATAAACAAAACTCTACTTTGATAGTTAGTATTAATTTATTTTATATAAAGTGTTTGATTAACTAATATAGTTTCAAAAGTTAAAGTGGTTTCAAATATTGTTTTAACTGATACCTAATACTTATTTGAGAAATTATTTGAAAGATAAAACTTATATATTTTTACTATTTTAATTAACTATGTATTTTTAGTTAATTTGGGTAATTTAGTTTTAAAAATTTTTTAATAGAATTTTTTATTGGGAACTCAATTCACCCCCTCCCCCTATTGAGTTACTCACTCCGACCAACATTTGGTATCATAGGTTTTTCAAATATCTTTTCAACTATGATTTAGTTTTCTTTTAAAGATCTTAAATTTATATTATTTCTAAATTTAATTCTTTATGGATAATAATAGAAAATAGGTATCTGATACAAATAGGCCTCATTATTTTAATGTCACAAACTATTCTTAGTGGAATATTAAAATGAAGATTCTTATTAAAGCATAGGTTTTTAAATTTGGACTGTCGTTGAAGACAAATATGAACTGCCCAAAACTGCTAGAGCTGAATGGAGTGACCCTACTAAATTAGTTCATAATAATAACTATAAATCCATGAATGATTTATATTGTGAATTAGGAGATGAATAATTTAATATAATTTTTGTATGTACTACTATATTTGAAATTTGTTATTCTTTAGCTATTTCTCATGAAGAAAATTTTAATAGTAAATAAATTCATTTAAATAATTATACTATTAAATATTTTACTTTTAAGATGAAACTTGGTGAACCTATTTTTGATATGTATCTTAGGTTTAATGAGATTGTGAACATACACTCATTAGGGAAACCAATTCCTGAAAAAGATCAAGTGATGCGCCTATTGAGATGATTACTAGGCATATAGATAAGAACTTTAGTATCAATTTGAGAGTCATGTGATATAAGTGAGTTACCTATTAAAGATATTATAGGAAAACTTATGATGTATGAAGAGAAACTCAAAGTAAACAGAGAATAAGATTATTAACCAAATAGAAAATCTATAGCCATCAAAACTACTACTTTAAAATAAAAATATAAGATCAAAGTTGATAGCTTAAGTGATGAAGAATCACCTGATGACAGTGATGAAGAAATATCCCACTTAACTAGAATATTCAATAAATTTTACAAGAGTAATAAGTTCTTTAATAAACTCAGTTATAAAAGGAAATTATGACAATAGAGGTAATTGGAGGAAGTATTAAAGAAAGGATGATACTAATGATGAGATAGTTTGTTATGAATGTAAAATAAAAGGTCATTTCAAATATGATTGTCCTGAGTTAAAAGTTAAGAAGAAATGTGATGATAAGGATAAAAGGTATAAGAAATCTATGAAAGAAACTTCAAGTAATTCAGATGATAGCTCAAGTGAATTGGATTCAAGTAGATAATACAACCATGATAGAGCCAACATGTGTTTTATGACAAACACATTTGAGGTACCTAATGTTTTTTCTGTATATCCTATTCATATTTCTAACATATATGGAGATCAAAACAGTGATGAAAACATGTCTAAAGAAGAAATGTTAGAATAATATAATATATTGTAGGATACTTTTAATGAACTTAAAGATAAATATAAGTTTTTAAATAAGCAGTATGCTCTGACTGCTAATTTTAAACTGATCTTACTATAGAGAAGGATAAAAATGATTGATTGTTAAAAGAGAAAAATGAGTTAAAATTATCTAATTATTAATTAAAAAATGATTCAGAAAGATTTAAAAATGGGAGAAATAATCTTACTCAGATTCTTGGAAAGTATTAATCGCCTAAATAAACTACTGGAATAGGGTATCAACCTGGATAGAAAAGGATCATTAAAAATAATTTTATTTCCAACTATGGCTCTATAAATTATGTTACTAGCTTCTTTTGGACAAAAAATTTTTTATTTCTAAAAGTTTCAAATATGATTTTAGAAAACCTGTTAAATAGTTATGGATTCCTAAAGCTCTGATTACTAACATTTCTGGACCTAAGAAGATTTGGGTACCAATTTCATTTTTGGTTTAAACTTTTTTTTAGGAAAATTGCTTGAAAAGATCCATTAATCATTTATGGTATCTAGATGGTGGATTCTCCAGACACATGAATGGAGACTATTCAAGTTTCAAGAACTTGATCAAGGTTGATGGTGGACATCTCACTTCTGGTGATAATTCCAAAGGAAAAATTATTGGACTTGGTAAAATCAGTAACTCTAACACTGTTTTAATTTTTAAAGTTTTATTTTTAGATGTATTAAAGTATAATATGCTTAGAATCTCATGGTTATGTGATGATGTTTTTCATGTAAAATTTGAAAATAATCCCTGCAAAAAAATTATACTAAAAATGATTTAGTTTTTACTACTTTAAGAAATGATAATTTATATGTTGTTAATTCAGATTCATTGTTTTCTCAAATCATTTCCTTTCTAAGTGCCTTTTATAAATAATACTGGATTTGGTATAGGATACTAGGCCATTGTAATATTCATTCATTTAGAAATCTAACTAGGAAAGGGTTAGTCAATGATCTACCTAGACTAGAATTCCCAAATGATAGTTTGTAACCCATGTCAAAAAGGGAAACATCGCAAAATCTGTTTCAAATTAAAGAAATAAGTTTCAACTTCTCAACCCCTAGAGTTGGTTTATATGGACTTGTTTGAACCTTTTAGAGTTTCTAGCTTAAATGGGAAGCGCTATGTTTATATTCTAGTAGATGAATTTTATAGATATACTTGGGTATTCTTTAAAGCTCACAAAAGTGAAGCTTGTTCCTATTTTACCAAGTATGCCAAATCTGTTGAAAATCTTAATGGACTTAGAATTAAAACCTTAATAAGTGATCATGTATGTAAGTTTGAAAATCAAGATTTTGAATCATTTTTCTCTCAAAAATGGCTATAATTATATCTTTTCTGCTCTAAGGACCCCATAACAAAATAGTTTAGTATAAATAATAAATAAAACCCTTTAAGAAATTTCTTAGACTATTCTCAATGATTATGATCTACCTGTTTATTTTTGGGAAAAGGTTGTGAATATAACTTGTTACATAATTAATAGAGTTTTAATTAGACCTATTTTAAAGAAAACCCCTTATGAATTCTATAACGATATAAAACCAAAGCTTAATTACTTTAGAGTTTTTTTTTTGTAAATTTTTTATTCACAATACAAAGGATAATCTTGAAAAAAATTATTCCAAGAGTAATAAAGGAATTTTCCTTGTATATTCATCATTTAGTAAATAATATAGGGGGTTTAATAAAATAACTAATACTGTGGAAGAGTTTTTTCATGTCAAATTTTATGAAATCGATCCACATGAGCCTAAGACCCCTTTAGACAACCTTGAAGATGATCTGTCAAATCTAAATATAAATTCCAAACCTTCTGATGGTTCTGTGAAATAAATAGAAAAATCTTTAAGTTTTGAGGAACAACCAGAACCTGAACCTATAGAGGATAAAAAAATATCTATCCCTTATTTTCCTAGAACTGTTATACTACAATAAAGTCATTATTTAACGATGTTTTTTTAGCATCGATTTACTAAACCACCACTAAAACCATTACAAAATATCATGTTTTTATTAAAAAAAAGGCACTTCTACCCCACACATCCCCCACACCCTGATTCTCCTCCCCCACCCCCACCCCACCCCCTGACCATAATCCCTAGCACCACCATGCTTCCCCTGTCACCGGTGCTCGGGTATCTTTTAATCCCTCTGAGCCCGAGCCCCCTGAGACCTCACCGGCACTACAGTCACAGACCCCAAGAGATCCTCCCCCTTATTCTCTCATTTCCCCCTCGGTTATTTCAAGTGGGTTATTTTTGTTTTTGGTTTTATTCATCTAGGTAAATTTCTTCTAACCACTTCCACATTCATTATTGTCTCCTTTTCACTCTTTTTTATCTCAATGTGGTCTGAGTGGCCTAAGGATTAATCATAACATGATTTTTAATTGCATAATTCTTATATTTTTGTTTCCTCATGATTTTTAGGGTCCTCTTGCCTTGGTTTAGGTGGAGTAACACAAAAGTTTGTAAAAGAGAGAGGGTTTTTGGTAGGTGGTATGTTGCATAACTCTTTAAATTTGAAACCATGATATTTTAATGTTTTTAAGGATTGTTTGGTACATCAAAGAAATGTTATCAAGTATAAATAATATGTTTGTGAAAGGATGGGTGTTATATTTTGAATTTTATTAAATGAGAAAAGGATTATGGTTTGTTTTCAATGTATTGATTTTTTTTAAATCTATCCACCCCAAGTGGTAATATAAATTCCCAATTGGATCTTTGACATTTTTTTATTAATTGTAAAGGGTGTGTATGGTCACCAAACTAAATTTTAGAAATTATTGTAAGGTGAATGTGTGTTCTTGGACTTTAAGAAGAAATGTATTTCACTAAAATGGTCAAGTAATTTTATCATGGTTGTGTATTGGTTTTCAAATCTATTCAATTAAATTGTTTTTTATAAGAAATATTAACCATTCTCATCAGTTATATTTTTCCTCCCTACATTACTAATATTTTTACATTATTTTCATATTCTTATCATTACTTATAAAATAAAATCTTGTATTGATAACCAATTGTATTTATAATAATGGTAATGGAAATAAGAAACCTAAGGTAACTTCAATGTCCTTATATGTCAAGGGATCCTCAATATCCTTATTTGTATTTTTAATCAATACCACTATTCTAATAACAAATATTATATCACTAAGCTCATTTAAATATGTTATTATCTACATATTTTTAATAAATAACTCTTTAATTTTGTATGCCTTTATTTTTTAGTTGTTATTTGAATGTGTGAGACCGATCCAATGAATAAACATGGGCCAAGTGCTAGCAGGTTTGTACTAATCATGAGATAAGAATATATCTTGGTGTGACCTATAAGGTGGGATCACTAGGGGTTTTAGGTAATCAGAGCCCCCCCCCCCCCCCCCCGAATGGGGGTCTAGGTTCCAAAGGGATTCAGACCAAATTTAGAAGGCACTATAGGGTAGTTTTACTATGATGAAAAATGTGTGTTTTAGAATTTTATTATCTTGTTTACTGTTATCCTACGATCGTTTATTACTAGTAATAACCATAATTTTTAAATAAATCTATATCAGAACTTGATTTTGAACAATCGAAGTAAGGTCTTCTTTAGTTGAATGATGGATATGGAAGAAGGAAAGATAATGACCAATAATTTTGATTGATATGACATTAGATTATAGGTAATATAGATAAAATATTATCTTTATTGGAAAAATATGCTCTTGTCACTTCTTCGTATTAAAGTAACTATAATAGACAAGACTAATTGAAAGTTACTGGATTAGTTGGTTTGGGGAGTTATGAGGGTCTAATGTGGTGCTATTAGGATACTATAACCCCATATCATGGTTCACAACAACAATTTAAAAAAACAATCATCAAACACATCATAGTACGTGGAAGGAATGCATCAACAAATCATGATATAATATAAAATGAAATGTAGTAACGGTCTGAACAACCATATAATCCATAAAATTAACCACCCACTAGGCCAATTACCTAAACATAGAGAATAAAGAAAATCCATGAAAAATGGCTTTATTACATATTGAAGCCAAACCTCATCCAATCTCATGACACCATCTGTTCTATCATGTCTGGTCATGAAAAAATCAACATGACCCTCATCCCCAAACCTGAGTCTATGATAAATATATGGTAACTACTCAGGTACCAATGTACATTGGTGGCCCGTTTATATATATCTTATTTATCTCATGGTTTAATATCAAGTTTTTTTATGTGTTTTTTGATATTCTTTTGTAAATGAGTCTAGGTAAAAAAGAATCGAAAAATATGTCTCAAAGGTGGAAAGGCCCCTACTACCTTTGAGTTTTTTTTTCTCAGGGAAAAGGCAGTAAGGGTCTTGCTGAATTTCTCAAAAAAAATTGGGCAAAGGTGGCAATACCCTAGCCGCCTTTGCTGAAATGAAAAAAAAAATCTTATTTTAAATATGTTTTTTTGTATATTTAATTTTTTTATTATTTTTTTTGTTTTGTTTATATATATATATAATAAAAAAAGTAGCAGAATTTATCTGCTATTTAATATCTAGCATTACTTCCATTAAAGCAGTCTGAAATTTTGACATAAGCTCTCACCCAAGACTCCATTTTATAATAGGGTTTGCCCTGAAAATCATTCTGTATTTCTGAGATTGAATTCAGGTTCTCCCTTTCCTACGTAGAATTAATAATATATTATTAATCATTTTTAATCAACTAATAATAAATATTATTTACTAATAAATAATAATTAACTATTAATTTTTAATACTAAATATTACTAATTTACTAATTTATATTAATAATATTTTAAACAATATTAATTAATACTATTAATTAGTATTTAATAATATTATTAAACAACTAATTAATTCTGCACAGGAAAGGGAGAACCTAAATTCCACATTAGAAATGCAAAATGTTTCGCACATGAAAGGGAGAACCTGAATCCCATATTGGAAATACAGAATGATTTTTAGAGCAAACCCTCTTATAAAAGGGAACCTTGGGTGAGGGCTTCTGTTAGAATTCCAAACTTCTTTAATGGTAGTAATGCTGGATATTAAATAGAAGATAAATTCTTCTGAAAAAATTTATTTTATTTATATATATATATATATATATATAATAAAACAAAATAAAAATAAAAAATTTCAATATATAAAAAATTATATTTAAAATAAGAATTTTTTTTCATTTCGACAAAGGTGGTAAGGGTCTTACCATCTTTGCCCAAATTTTGTTGAGAAAGGCGGTAAGGCCCTTGCCACCTTTACCCTAAGTGAAAAAAATCCCAAATGCAGCAGGGGCCCTGCCACCTTTGAGTCATATTTTTATAAAAAAAATTGACCTAGACTCATTTACAAAAAAAATTGAAAAACACATAAAAACTCATTCAACAGCAGTTGAATTCCTTTAAAGAGGGGTCTCTTTCCTTCAAAAGTGATTTTATAGAAAAGGTTATATTTCTAAATTGGTTTTAAATATGAGGTTCAATAAATGATTTTCAAAGAGAATTTAAAATGTATTTTTCAAATGGTGTGAAAATGGCCTGGCTTCTGAATCTCTTTATGAAATCTCAATTGACACTTTAATAAAAGTGTTTTTATACTATCCATGGTTGATTTCATTTTTTTACTTTGAATTTTTTAGTACTTATATGACTCTTCTTATAACTACCTAATTTATGTTTTTTTCACTTACATTTATCTCTTTTCCTACTTAGTAATACTTATGTTTTTTAATTTTTTTAATAAAGTGTTGGCATGTTGTGATATATATAGATAAAATATGGATCACATTACTGAGGAAAACACCTCAGTATGCTAAGGGTTTGGAGGAGTTTTTAGATTTTTCAATTTCTAATCAATTAATTGATGGGATAATAAGATGTTAATATCCTAATTATAAATCTAGAATATGTTTGAGGAGTGATGAAGTTAACAATTGATATTGAAGTAATTCTCTGGTCAATATCTGTGTTGGATTTGGCATAGAGAATCAAGCATTACAGAAATTTTGAGCACTGATATCAATCGATAGAATTAGCTCCCAATTTCATATAAAATGGAAAATGAAATGAAAACACTTATAAATGATGCATTCGGCATTTCAAGACAACAACATCAACATCAAAACATATGAGAACAACCAGTTGAGGGTACTATAAATAGTAACTTGACAAGTGATATTTTTGGGACTATAGGACAACCAGATCAAGATTATAACATATCATTGGATCCTCCTCTTAATTATATAGAGACTAATGTAAGAGAGGACTTCACTGAGCAGACAAATTCATTTCATGGTTTAGTTGACGATGGAAATCAAGAGTTGTATGGTGGATTTTTGAAATATTCAAAACTTTATTTTCTATTGAAGTTGTACCATATCAAATGACATTGTGGAATTACAAATAAGGTGATGTCCATGGTATTGGAATTGTAGCATGGTACATTTCTTGAAGCTAAGATCCCTTAGTCTTTTTATGATATGAAAAAAAAATCAGCAAGCTTGGTCTGAATTATACAAAAAATATATGCTTGTCCCAATGATTGTATGCTTTATTGAGGAGAATATTCAAGTAGACATGATTGAAAAAAATGTTATTATTCTAGATGGTAGTCAATGGGTGATATTGGAAGTCTAAATCAATATACTATTATGAAAAAGAAGAAAATGAATTCACCTGTAAAGGTTTTACATTACTTTCCTTTAAAGCCTCGATTGTAAATATTATTCATGTCATCAAAAACCACTAAGAACATGAAGTGGAACTATATAGATAATAATAATGATGGGTTGATGTGATATCCAAGAGATTAATAATTGTGGAATAAATTTGATTAATTACATCCAAATTTCTCATCTAATACTAGGAATGTGCAATTGGGATTGGCTGTCAATAGATTCAACCCATTTGGGACTTTGAGCACCAGTTATAGCATTTGGCTGATTGTTTTGATCCCTTACCATTTGCCTCCATGGATGTGTATGCAACAAACGTATTTTATCATTTCAATGATTATTCCTAGAAAATAAATTCTTATAAATGATATTGATGTATACTTTCAGCCTCTAATTAAAGAATTACAGGATTTATGGAGAAATGGTGTTGAGACATATGATGCATCTTATAGAACAATGTTCAAAATGAAAGTTGCTCTAATGTGAAACATTATTGAATTCCCTAAACTTGGGAATTTATCTAGTTAGAATACTTACACGGGTTTGGATTGTCTTGTTTCTAACTTTTATTTTGATCCTAAATGACTACCTCATAGTAAAAAATGGTGCTTCTTGTGTCATCGAAAATTTCTTGATGCATCTCATAGATTTCAATTGAACAAGTCAAAATTCAATGGTTCTATTTATTGTAGACCACCTCTAAAGTTGTTTACAGGTACTAAAATATTGGCACAACTTAGAAATGTTGAAACAGAATTTGAGAAGGTGCATCATTTGAATGATAGTGGTAAAAGAGTTCTAAGTGGGTTGTTAAGTGAAATCGGAAGGCAACAATGGAAGGAAAAAAGTGTATTCTTTAAACTACTGTATTAGGAATTTAATTTGTTGCAGCATAATCTTGATGTTATACATATTGATAAGAATATTTGTGAAAATTTAATCTTCACATTGCTTAATGATCATGGAAAATTGAAGGACCATCTCAATGCTTGGAAGGACTTGCAAATAATGAGCATAAAGCGTGATCTTTGGCCAGATGAGAATTAAAATTACGCTTCAACAATTTTTACAATGAAAAATAGGGATAAAGATAAATTTATTAAAATTTTAAAACATGTGAAGATATCTGATGTGTATTAAAGAAACATATTACGGTGTGTTGACTTAAATAATTATAGGTTACATGGATTGAAAAGTCATTATTCACATATTTTGTTACATCAGTTACTACCATTAGTATTGCGTACATTATTACCTGAAAAGGTTACTACTGTTGTACTCTAATTTTGCACATTCTTCATATAACTATGTGAGAAAACTCTACAACCATTTGATCTTGAAAACCTTCAGGATATATTTTTATTAAAACATTGTGTAATGGAGATGATCTTTCCTCTATCGTTTTTTACTGTCATGATGCATTTAATTGTGCATTTGGTTGAGAAATCCAAATTAGGAGACCTCGTACATTATCAATGGATGTATCCAATTGAGATGTGCTTTATTTATATGTTTTTATTCGTAAGTAAGAAATTATTGGAACTTCATTAAATACAAAATTATGTTTTATTTATTTTATTTCACATATATCTTGGGCATTTGAAATCATACATGAAAAATAAAGCTCAACCTGAATGCTCTATTTTTGAAGGCTATTTGGAAGAGGATTGTATTACCTTTTTTTCTAGATACTTGGATGATATTGAGAAAAGATTCAATCAAGTTATATGTGTTGATGACACATCAGATCAATCTCAACTACATGAGAAATCAAAAATCTTTCCTACAATTGGTTGATCAGTTGAGAGGAGCTTAAATGTTATACTGACAAAAATGGAATTATTACAGGCACATAGATATGTACTGATAAATAGTGAAATTTCATATTCATTTATTGAATAGATTAGGATACAAACAAAAATACGAATGAGAATCCGAACACAAAATGAAAAAAAAAATATAACAAAATATGTTAATAAAGATCTTGTAGAATGATTTACACGATGTGTAAGTTTTTAAATATTGAAATCAATATGGATATTAGGTTGAAACATATATTTTGTAAATCTAATAATTTATATTACCTTTTTTAGATCATGAATATTGATACTTGAGCTGGGTTGTCAGAAGATTTGAATTTTTTTTCTCGAGGTCCTCTAAAATAGGCTAGAAAGTTCGACACTTACAATATGAATGGATTTAAATTTTGTATAGTCGATTGGGAATAGGGTTTTAAAACACATAATAGTGGTATATTTATGTTTTATGAAGTGGGATACTATGGAAAGTTGGCTGATATTATCAAATTAAACTACCATGATCATTTTTTAGTTGTTTTATTCAAATTTAATTGGGGTGATGTTATCAGGGGTGTTAAAAGAGATTCCTTTCGATTTACTTCTATGAAATTCTCTCACTTGATGGGTGCTAGTGACTATGAATTACATGATTCATATATCTTATCATCACAATAGAAAATGGTATATTATGTATAAGATGTCATGGATAGAGGGTGGAGTGTAGGTGTTCACGTAAAATAAAGTGACTTGTATGATATGGGTGATGAAGTGGAATATTTTACCTTTAACATTGAATCTTATCAACAGTAAGAAGCGAACTTATTTTTCTATTATGATATTGAAAATATTAGTCTTGAAAGGGTGGATGAAGTAAGAGAAGTAATGATAGAGCAGGAAAATGACATGATTTGAGGACAAAATCATTGTATGTGCAATCATCCATTCATTTATAAACCACTTATGTTATATGTGCAGTCATTCATTATCATAGCTATGTATATTTTTTTGATAGTATTGTTCATCAGTTATCATTTATAAAAAAAATTCTGCATGAATTTTTTTAAATATATGTTCTGAAGTTAATTCTATTTAATTAAATGATAGAAATTCCAAGGAGGAAGTATTTTATTAGTCCCAGTCTACTCTCAGTCGACATTCCCTCAACCACACCGACAGATGATGATCCATTGATCTCCCTCCCTACATCATATGAGACACCCTCTGCCTGTCCCCTATACCATCTCTCACATCCTCTATTTTGTCAGCTTCTGGAACACCCTTTGTCAGTATCCTATTAGCAGGCCGTCACTCCTGTTTATTCATGGGGATATTGAAGGGTGATAGTTATAGGTACAAATTTTAATATGAATAAAGTTATTGCACTATTATTATACTACTAACTATTTTTTCATGAAAGATGGAAACAATGCTACTACTGAGAGAAATATGAACAATTCAGATGTCTGGAATCTAAACAGACTGAAGATAGTTGTCTCATTTGTTGAGTCAATAAGGTTTTCCTTATGACTTTTCCATTCCTTCTAGTTTTGAAAATCACAAACACCTTATCTTTAAGAAAATTGCTTTTATAAGGAAAATTGCTTTTATAAGGAAAATTGCTTTTATAAGGAAAATTGCTTTCTTAAGGAAAATCTCTTTTATAAGAAAAATTATCCTTATCATATTTTCATCCATATTTTTCTTAAGTATGAGATTCGGATTCATTTTATCGGAATCGTTGAAACTTTGATATAAAGCATTCTGTTTTAGGATTCGGATTCTGGAAAAGAACTATAAGGAAGTTTCATTCCAAATTCTGGATATGAACTCTGACTAAGTTCTATTCCAGATTCAGGATACGAATTCTGATGAAGAATTCTCATTACGAATTCTGATGAAGAATTCCCATTACGAATTCTGATGAAAAATTCTCATTACGAATTCTAATGAAGAAATCTCATTCCGAATTCCCATTACGAATTCTGATGAAGAATTCTCATTACGAATTCTGATGAAGAATTCCCATTACGAATTCTGATGACAAATTCTCATTACGAATTCTAATGAAGAAATCTCATTCCGAATTCCCATTACGAATTCTGATGAATAATTCTCATTACGATTTCTGATGACGAATTCCTATTCCGAATTCTCATTCCGAATTCACCTATTAAACAGAATCTAATTATCTTTGTTTTATACACTCTGAATTAATTCAGACTCCGAAAAATATCTTTGTTAGACTCCGAACTTTTATATTACTTACTCTTCTAAAATTTGTCTACTCTTTACTATTGTTTATTACACTCCGAACCTTCACTCCGAAGTTTCTATTCCGAAATTTTATGTTAGAGTTTAAAACGATGTCGTACATTCTACACTTGTTTTTTTATAAAAATATGTCGTCTGTTTTGTTATAAACTAACTGTTGTCTAAGTGACACGTGTACAGGTCCCTCCGATCTTTAAGGAAAATATGACCGTTGGAGAAGGAGCCGACCTTACCTATAAATAGGAGCTCATTTGAAAGAGCTTGGAACTGATGACAGATGAACAACTTGGTTTTGTGCATACATGTTGTTGAAGTGTTTTCTAGAGAGAGAGGCTCTTATTAACTCTCAAAGCTTCGTGTGACTCCGAATGTTGGTTATTACATTCGAGGGCTTCCGGGGATAGGAAGACAGAGGTGTCGACTACCTTAAAGTTCTAGGGCTTCCTTGCTGAGGAGGAAAGAGGTTACCAACTACCTTGAAGTTGAGGGCTTGCGGGGATAGCAAGACAGAGACTCCGATCTTCGTATCGAGGGCTTACCCTGGTGTGGGTAAGACAGACTTGCTTGAAAGTATAAATCAAGGGACCTTTATCCAAGGTTGTTGGATACCCTTCTCTTTGGGTTAAAAGACTTATATCTTGTTACTATTAGTTTTACTACTTGTTTTTATTCCGCTGAAATTTGTATCTTAAGGAAAGTATAACTTTCTTATACTTCTTTACTTACTCTGATTCATTTAGATTCTATACGCTTTAAGGTAGAATCTCATATTGTAATTGTTTGTTAAGTTTTAATCTCCGGAACCATATTTCTGGAACCTACTTTTGGAATCTCTTTCCAAGTTTAGTTCGGTGTTAGAGGTGTTGTGAATTTACTTAGTTTAACTTTGTTAAACTTATCCCTTTCCTTTGCTTAAGGAAAACATAGTTATTCTTAACTAACTTTAAAGGTTCCAAAGGAATTTTTTAAAGTATACAATTCACCCCCCCCCCCTCTTGTATATTGAGCATCTCATACTATATTTCGATCCTACAATTGGTATCCGAGGTTGGAAACCTCTTACTCTATACCAATCTTACATCATTTGACTGCTATGGGGTTCTAACAGATGATGTCGCAAGATTATTTGGCCAAAGAGAGTTTATTGCCATGAAAATCACAATTCAAGAATAGGGGGATCGTATAAATATGCAATATGAAAAGTTTGTTTCTCTATAGAAATCATTTTTTGATTTATATCAGAAGGCGATTGGATCTATCCTCAGTGATATTACATTGATGGATGGTAGTGAGCAGGTAAATCACACAATTTCAAAATAATTTAGTACACAAAATTTTATTAGTTTTAAGTTTAAATTTAAATATACAGCACTATTTAATTTTCAATATAATTATCATTTAGGTGTCGATGGCAAGAAGTGGAGACGGTGATGGAGAGGGTGTTGAGCATAGTTCATTGGGATGGTACATGGAGTAGTGAATGTGGAACACCAATCGATGTGACTTTTGACTCTTTCATTTTCATTTTCAGTTGTGGGGGTGATTTCTTAGGGCCTTTTGCACTAGATTAACTAAAATATTTTACATAATGCTATTAATTTGGTACATTAGAAACTCATCGATGTGTTATAATTGGATACCTTGATATGTTATAGTTGGATATATGATTTTGTTTGGATGTTTTGGGGCTGTAGAAATTGCATCTATATTTTTTAAAAATAATAATAATATATAGTGGCAGTTTAAACCACTATCATATATGACAAATTATTATTTAGTGAGAGTTTAAATCACCATAATTTAGGGTTGACTTTTTGTTTAGCGGTGGTTTTTTGGGTTTTAGCGGCGGTTTCTCTTCCCAAAAAATGACTAAAGGATAGAAGTGGTTCAAACTACCTCTATCCTCTAGTCATTTTTTGGGAATAGAAACCACCCCTAAATAGATAGAACTGACGCGAGTTGACTATCAACACTAGCTTTAGTAGCATTTTTTGGAAACTATCGCAGAACCATATGGCGGCATTTTAAACCACCACCCTATGTCGATTTTTTTGTAGTGTTAGGACTCATAGATACCATCTTTTAGATTTTATAGTTAGATACCTAGATAGAGGAACACAAACTAAATCTTTTCTTATAAATTAGTCTGAGCATCAAGTTTTCTTATCACAACTTGAACCTAAGAATGTCAATGATGCAATTGATGATGAATTATGGGTGATGGTAATACAAGAACTTAATCAATTTTGAAAGAAATGGAGCTTGGGAACTAGTTGATAGACCTAAAGAAACTCGGACTATTGGCACTAAATGGTTGTTTAGAAGTGAAGTTGATCATCCAGGAACTATAATAAAAAATAAGGCTAGATTGGTTGCATAAGGATATAGTCAGGAAGAGGGCATTAACTATGAGGAAACATTTACACTAGTGGCTAGACATGAAGCTATTATAATAATGTTTATTTATGCATCACATTTATATTTCAAACTATATCAAATGAATGTTAAGAGTGAATTATTAAATGGTTATATAGTTAAGGATGTTTTTGTTGAACAACCCCTTGGATTTTAAAATCCTAATTTTCCAAATCATGTTTTTAAATTAGTTAAAACTTTATATGATTTAAAGCAAGCTTCTGGAGCTTGGTGTGATAGGCTCATCTTTTTTCTAATTTCTAAAGGTTTTTCAAAAGGCATAGTCGATCCTACTTTATTTATAAAAATAATATAAAAGGATGATTTATTTGTGAAAATTTATGTTGATGATATTATTTTTGGATCTTATAAAAATTCTTTTTGTACTGATTTTCTGAAAATGATGCAAAGTGAATTTGAAATGAGTTTAATTAGAGAACTTAAATTCTTTCTTGGTTTTAAAAAATTTTAAAATAAATATGGAATTATTTTAAATAAATGTAATTACACTAAATATCTTCTTAAACATTTTAGTTTGGATGGCACAAAAAGTAATGATACTCCCATGAGAACAACCTATAAGATGAATCTTGATGGAACTAGGAATTTGATATATCAAACCAATTATGAAGGTGTGATTGTAAGCTTTCTATACTTAACTGATATCCAATCAGATATTATGTTTAGTGTGTGTGTGTGTATGCTTGTTTTCAAGAAAATCCTAAAGAATCATATTTACTTACTGTTAAAAGAATTTTCAAATACCTCAAGTATTCAATCAATTTAGGATTGTTTTATCCCAGAGTAGAATAATTTTATTTAGTGAGTTATTCTGATGCATATTTTATTGGTTGTAAGTTAGATAGAAAATACACCACTGGAACATGTCACCTTTTGTGAAAGTCAATAGTATCAAGGTGTGGTAAAATTTTTGTTGCACTATCTACTATTGAGGGTAAGTATATAGTTGTAGGAAGTTGTTGTGCACAAATTTTGTAGATGAAACACACTTTACTAGATTATGGATATCAATTTATACACGTCCCTATAAATTATGACAACATAAGTGCGATAAATATTTCCAAGAATCTTGTATCTCATTCTAGGACAAACATATTGAGGTAAGACATCAATTTTTGAGGGATCATTTCCAAAAAGTTGATATAAATCTTGAATTTATAGGAACTGAAATCATCTTGCTGACATTTTTACAAAGCCTTTAAATTCTTAGAGATTAATCTATATCAAATATGAACTAGGAATGATAAACTTCGATTAATCCTTTATCTTCAAATTTCCACCATCGGAAGATCCACCATTGGGTGATCCGTTGTTAGGTGATCCACCGTTGGTGATCCACTGTTGGTGATCCACCATTGGGTGATCCAATATTATAGATCCACTATTGGAGATCCACCATTGAGTGATCCTCCATTGGAGATCCACCGTTGAGTGATCCTCCATTGGAGATCCACCATTGGATATCCACCATTGGGTGATCCACCATTGAAGATCCACTATTGTAGATCCAACCTTGGGTAATCCGTCATTGGGTTATCCACTATTGGGAGATCCATCATTGGTGATCTACTAGTCAAGTATCTATTTTATGTGCTACTGGTCCTTTTTCTATGTTTAAATTTTCATTTCATTTATTTATATATATATATATATTATTATATTTTATTATATTTTAAAATTTCAAATCCCTAAATGATAAAATAAAACTTTAAATCCAATATTGTAACAACTCTCACTTGCACCTACCTTTCAAACCTTTTAACATTCCTTCTCTCTCGACCTTAAACCTTTATTGTGCTCATCCTTCGCCTTTTCATTTAGTAAAATGGTGAGAGTGAAGTTCCCCTTAGTTTCATCTCTAGAAGTATCATGCCCTGTAAAGAGATATCGAGGAGAATCCAGTCGTGTTGTAGTAGTCGAACCAAAGAATCCCCATCTTGCGACTCGAGTAGTTGTTGTAGAGAAAGTGATAAATGCTGATTGAATGATTTCAAGTAAGTATTTAGTGTTGAAGGAGATTTATTACCAGTGATGGATGAAATGGTTTTCAAGAAATGATGGAACATTCTTTCCTAGGTTGGTTCACCAATTTTACCAGTATGCAGAGTATTGCTTCGGGGAGAATAAATATGTGACTAAAAGTATGTTTAATGGTAAAAAAAAAGGTCATTTTTTCTTCAAATTAGTGGGATATATGAATTAATGTACCTTACATAGGTATTTCAGATTACTATAAAGGTTATATTTCAAGTGATAGTGAGATTTTAATTTATTATAATGCTCTTTTGGAGTTAACTAGAAATGATAAAGTGAAAATACTTTCTACTATAGAACTTTATGGTGAGTGTAGACTCTAGTTTAATTTCATCCAGTGCATGTTATGTTCTAAGAAAGGGGGTTTTAGAACAATGAGGTACCAAAATATTTTTCTTTTATTAATTATTAAAAGTGGGGATAAAATAAATCTTTGTAGATAACTAATGGTACATATGATGGATATGAGAAAGTATTCTTTCAGATTAAATTCTTTGATATATCCTAAGTTGATCTCATCTATGCTTGAAACCAAGGGTTTAGTACCTGAAGATGAGGAAGCAAAATTAAAATGTGGTGCTTTTTGTTTGATCCAGTTTACTTGTAAAAGAGTAAAGATCAACTGGAATCCATGGATAAAGAAATGGTTTATGTACAATGACAAGTTATATGAGGATTTAAATCCTATGGAACACCATCTAAGACCTAAAAATATAGTTGACCCTAGTTTAGAACCATATAAGGTTGTGTTTTATTCTTCTGGTGAGGAAGTGGGAGAAGAATAATTTTAGGTTGAAGAATAAGTAGTTGTTTCTACTAAGGAATTAAGTGATCCAAATATTGTCAAAATCCCAAATGTATCTTATGGATCTACAAGTCCACCTATTTCCCTTCAAACTAGAGAAAGTATGTTAAAAGAAGGAGATGAATTTGAGGATACAAAATTTTTGAATGAAGAAGAAGTTGAAAAAACTTCTTCTAGCTCATAGAGGGTATTTATTTTATCTGGTGATGATAATGGAGATGATGGTACTAATGGTCATAGAGATGAGGATTAGAATTATAAGATCTAGGATGAGAATGGTGCTTCTGATAGAGAAGTGAATAGACCTAGTAATGTTGGGAAAGGTTTTGAAAATCAAGAATCTATTTATGGTGATGTTCAGCCCAGTTCAGAAGTCCAAGCTTCTGTAAGTCACAGAGTTGATCTTGAAGCTCCTATTAATGATAAACCTAGTAAAGTTGAAGTCCCAACACAACACATACTAAGGGGGAGAAGTCCCAAGGATGTGTACAGCTTGGAATTAACTACTCAGAGTCAGATGAAGATGGAGGAAGTAGTAATGATCATAGAAGTCCACTAGAGAATGGTGGACCTGCTATCTTGGTTATTGGAAAAGACCCTAAGGGGTCTCATATTGAGAGGATTGATGAAATAGGGGAGCATAGAGAATCTACTCAAACTTTCTCAGAGAAGATTCCATCTCTAGTTCTTACACATTTTGTACCTTAAAACTATGTTACTAAGGATGATTTTTTATTTTATTAGAGTTCTTAGATTTTAATATTTTAGAGTAACATAGCTCAGTGAAGTAGATACAAGAAATATCTTTGAGTTAGTTATCTTCCACATTCATCCTAAGATAATCTTTAATATTCAATAAGTGGAGATTAAGAATATAAAATTGGCTAATGATATGGAAGTAATAAAGTCTATCATGGAGGATATGATATCCAGTTTTTCTATAGGTCATACATTCCTTCTATATAGGTTGTAGACCTTACCTTTAGTTGTTGCCTCTACTTCCACTACTCCACCTCCTACATCTTCTGTTAATGATGAGATGATCAGAGTTATTGTGGGGGGGAGTTTCATGTATTATTGGCCGATCTCACTACATCTCATCAGTAGGACATTTGAAAGATCAAACAACATGGTGATCATGTATATAAATTGGTTAGGGGGTGTTTTAATGAAGTTAAAAGTGATAGAGAGACTATCACTAAGGAAATTAAATACTACCTTTCCAAAATTTATACCAAGATTGAGCCCAATTATTATTTTAAATTTCTTTCTAAAAAATTAAGGATGCCTCCTGTAACTAGGTCCTTCAAAGAGAAAGTGAACCAACTTAAAGTTTTGGCCCCTCTAATCAAACTGTTTATGGAAGAAAAGAATGAATTATTCACTGAGATAGATATACATGGCAGTATCATTATGTATTTTGTGAATTTGATGAAGCTATTTTTGTATGTCTTTGGGACTGTAATGGTGGCACTAGAAGCCATTCCTATGTCATCTCTCACTTATGAACCATATTCTAAAACCCATGCCTCCTTAGTTTCATTGTTTTAACATGTCACAAGCTGAAGTTGTTTGGCATCTTAGGCCATTTGTGATCCGAGAGCTTCCTGCTTCTACCTATCCACCCTCAGCCTATACCTATGTGCCTCCTGTCTATGAAAAAGGAAAAGATCCAATTGTCCCTACATCCCATTGATATGAGAGTGATTCTGACTAATATTAGTCTTTGATAGGGATTGTATTTTCCATTGTATTTATTTTTGAGATATAATCCAATGACTTTTGTTTTTAATAAAGCTTGTCTGTTATTCTTCTTGTGTTCTTTATTTATCCTTTCTCTTATAGTCTTATCTTTTTGATAATCCCAAAATGGGGAGTATTTGTGGACATCATTTAAATATTTTTGATATTATCTTTACTTGTATTTATTTTCTCAATTCAGATGTTAATCAGATCATATTTTATGTTCATATTTCCTGTTTTAATTTTCATACATGTTCATAAAATGTCACGATTTGTGATCATCAAAAAGGGGGAGATTAATGGAACCTCCTTATTTTAATGATCATAAATAATTTTTTTTATATTTATAATAAGATTAATGTTTTATTATAGTGCATAATTTTGTGAAAAACTTGAATAAGTATATATCTACTGTTAGTTATGAAGATCTGTCATCTGTTCAAAGAGATCTATCATTGGCAGTGATGGTCTACTATTAATTCAGTTGGATCAGTCAGTGGATTACATCTACCATCATACTCTACCAGTACTGGACATACCATTGAATACATCTGCCATTAGTTCAATAGATACACCATTATTTAAATAGATCCACTATTAGTTCAAACAAGATTTACCAGTAAACTACATCTACCGTCAGCACATATACCACTGATTAATCTACTGTCAGATTATGCTACTAGAGTTGTGCCACTGCCAGAACAGATCTACCATCAAATTAGATCTACCATTGATTGGATATTCCACTATTTCAGATGATCTACTGTTAACAAATCTACCATTGGACCATGCTACAATTAATATAATCTATGTTAGTCTAATATAATGTTGTTTTATGCTACCTTCATAGATAATCTACAGCCATCATGTTATCATTACTATTTTGACTCCCATTTGAATTCAATTACTATAATGGATAGTTTAAGGAATTAAATATATATAACCTCACATGGATTTATTAATCATTATTCCTAAACCACTCAATAGATGCATTGAAGACAAATTCATAGTTTCTTGATTTAGTGCCCAATATAAGGATCCATGATATATTTATTATTATTATTCAATGGATAATTTGGGTCTGTAGAGCTATATATTCTGGAGAACTCCCTTGTGTGTGATATATACATAAATGCAGGTGTGGAAGTGTGTAATATATAAAAAAAATAAGAACCTTTATACACTGTATAGAGGAACAATCCTAACTCACGTATATAGAATTTTTTACTGAACATCAAAAGACTGAAAACATAAGGATTTAACCAGAATCTACAATACTCTGTTTTCCTAAACTTTTTGAAGAACCTGTCTAAGATCCACAAAAACAAAAATATGAGGACCTTTGAATATATAAAGCTATTTAGACTGAGCATCAACACTGATTTTATTCTCTAATATTTTTCTCTATTTGTTCAAGATTTACTTTTGAGTTATGTGTTGCATTACTCTGTTTATCTATACACATTGTCTCCTACATCAAACTAGAGTGTGCTTGACATAATCTCCCAACTTTATTTTTTGTATACCCATGAAAACTATGGAAGAGGTTATGTGTGACCTATTTATTACTTTTCTCCCCGTATATAACTATGGAAGAGTATTTGAGCCTGGAAAACCTATGTGTTGTTGATTGTAAAACCCAATCCAAGTTATGGATCAAGTTTATTGTTTAACAAACCACTTAGAAACAGGTGATTTCCAAGTGGAGAGGATTAAATCTCATATTGAGACTGAACTCCTTGTTTTATTCTATTGTGTGATCTATTGGTTTTTTTTTTTTGTATTTCAAATATAAAACTACATTTGTTATTTAAATCTATAAATAAAACTCTACTTTTATAGTTAGTCTTAATTTGTTTTTATATAAAGTGTTTGATTAAGTAATATAGTATCAAAAGTTAAAGTGATTTCAAATATTGTTTTAACTGAGCACTAATCCCTCTTTGAGAAATTATTTAAAAGATCAAACTTATATAGTTCTACTATTTTGATTAACTAGATGTTTTTAGTTAATTTGGTGGATTTAGTTATAAATTTCTTTTAACAGAAATTTTTATTGGGAACTCAATTCACCCCCTTTTGAGTTACTCACTCTGACCAACACCAACATATGTGCATCTAGAGACTTAACCTGTAGAGATTAAGTCTACTCCCACTATCCTTAAATATATAGGCTTCCTTTATGAAAATATAGTCAATCTTGAATAGAAATTAATATCCTTAGTGGCTATAGAATCATTAAATTAGATAAACCTTAGTGTTTTGATGTTAGTTTATAGTTAAGGCCTACTTTTAAAAAATTATTTTCAACAAACAATTGTGGTAGTTTCCTAATATATTCTTATCATATATCATTTTATGTAATATCCATTAGACAATATAGTTGGTATATGGTCAGTTTTTTCACTTCTATTTGCAAAATATATCTTGGATGGAATAAGGGAATATATACAATATATAAAAGAATTTTCATTGATATTCCTTTTACTATCATCATGACATTGATGTATATAAGTAAATATGAGTTTTGGATAACCTTTAATTTACATATATGATCAATGATTACTTAGACAAGATGTTCTCTAACAATCTATCTCAGAGATTCCTCAATCTTTATCAAGTGCACTCATTTAATTCACTGGGAATTTCTAAAATTTCTTAAATAAATTTCATGAATTATATGAAGTTACCTTTAATTTAAGAATATTTCAAATGGTCATGTTGAACTAACTCTAAAAGTTTTATGATGTACCTTTGTTTAAAAAGGATTATTTATTTAAAACAAGATAAGTAGTTGTTTGTATGTGCAATATCTTACCTTAGTTGAGACTAAAATACTTTAATGTGTATAAAAAGGTCAACTACTTTCAGTTATATTTGATAAATAATAATCTTTTCACAATCAGGTAAGATTCTTATATTTCACATTCATCGTTCATTGCAATGGATATTTATGATTCAATGTTACTAAATAGTTAGTTTAGTATTAAAGTACCATATCGTCATTTATTCCAAAAAGAAATAATGTCTCATTATGTCTAGCTAGACACTGAGATAAATGTTTTGGTAACACTTATTACAAACTTGAATCAATCCATTTGAAATTAGAAATAGTGATCTCCCCTTGGATGACATAGGAATCACCCTTTCTCAACTCCTTTTGATTTCACTCTATAACTTTTCTATTCTTTCTCATTTCCTATATTTAAGTACATGTATATTGTATTCATATTGTATTTAATACACAAGTTATGAATAGAAACTTGATGAATATACCTGAAGTGGATGCAACTGATTGATTCTTTATTTCATTGCAATTTATTTTCTAGTGTCCATTATTTCCATATAAGAAGCAAATAGCCTCCTATTCATTATTTTTCTTTGAATATTTTATCACTTTGAATGATGTTGTAAAGGACCTTCTGGATTTAGATTATCCATGGGGTATTTAGTCTTTTCTTTCAAAATTTTCTCCAAAAGGGGTGGAAAAATAGGTTTCAACCAATCCTTATCTGCTTGGTGAAGTATGGACAAAAGTTTCCTGAGAAAGTGATCCATTTACTTTATCTAGGCTTGGACAAATAAGGACAATCTTGGTGGTAAGGATGATAAGATAATATTAATGGATAATTTATTATCTGGGTGAAAGCCCAATTTTTCTAACTGACCAATACACCCTGTCATTTTGAAATCATGATCAGCATCTATATTTCCTTCTTCCAGCTTATACTTGATATAGTTTATTGAAAATCTTATTTATTTCTAACATTTCCTTCTCTTTATGAAGAAAATGGAGATAAGATATTATGATGTAAGAATCCATTCTTTATGTTGTATCATCAATTATCTATATATAGTTGATAATATAATACAACAGACATATGAATCATCCTCAATGTATCTTTAGTAGACATCCTTTTCACCTTCACTCACCTATCGGGGTGGTAGGGCAAGAATAGGGGATTCCAACACATAATACAATTTTTCTGATAATAATTGAAGTTCTTAAGGATCATTGAATCATTGATAAGGGTGGGTTTGAATTAGTGATAGTCTTTTTATAAATTTCAACTTTAAGAAACTTAACCCCTAAAACTTGTTAGAGTTTCTTCCTAATCAAATTTTAGTAAATTAAAATGCATGAAAATGTAGGAAATTAAACAAGGCACACAATATTTACAAGGTTTGGTATCAATGTGAGAACCTACATTCTTGTCATAGACACCCCCTTGGTTTTATGAAAATTCACTATTATGGATAAGTGAATACAACTTTTGTGTCAACTCTCATTATACATTTTCCATCTCCTAATAGTAATGATTATACTGACTCCCATTAGTTTACAAATTTTGCTTAAAAAATTTGATCCACTACAAAAGTATGTAACTTTGTTCAAACTGCTCCACTAAAGGTCTGTCTAGAAACTCTATCCAATGTGACTGTGTCTGATGGTCCTGCACCTAATGACCTTCATTTGATGCACCTTTTCTGAAATTTCACCTTTTAAAAAACCTTTGTTTTGTTTGATTAGAAAACTCATCACCTTATAAAAACTTATGCACGAAAATCATGTTCATTTCCTTTTTCTGATGAATAGTGTTAGTCATATACAATGTACTGTGTATATTCTATTTATAAGCACTCTATAAATAACAAATGAGGGAAATAAGAAATGATTTTCCACTCACCCAAATTCATAAATCTGAATTTCACATACATTTGAATTTTTTTGGGATGCTTCTCAATTATTCTATAACATTCGTGAATCTTCTTGAATTCTCCATATTTTCCAACTTTATTTGAATTTACTTAAACTCAATGTTTAAGAAACTCTTAAAACTTTTCAACTTCAACTTTCTATAACTTGTGAAACTTAAACATTGTAAAATCATAAAATGTTAACTTTGTAACTCTATACAAACTTGAAAAAAGGACTTTGTACAAATATTTTCACTTTTAATCCACTTTCTTTGTTCGATTGTATTGTTTATACACTTTCTCTGTATAACTGTACTGTTCATCTGCTTTCTCAGTATAATCACATTTTTCATCTTCTTTCTCCATACAATCGTATTGTTTATATGGTGACAATGTACAAACTTTCTAACAAAAATATCATCTAGAAACTTAAACTTTGGAAACTCCAAAAATTTGAAATTATCTTTTATCCCACAATATTCAACTTGTACCATGACTCCTTCATGAGATTTTAGAAACATGAAATAACATCAAAGCATCGTCTAAATTAGTTAGAAATTTTATTAAGAAAACTTTCTAACTTTCTAACTTTCTTCTTTCTTTATCTTCATCAGCTTTCTAACTTTCTAGATTTTCTTACTTTCTTCATCTCAACAACTTTCTTAACTTCCATACTTTCTAAATTTCCTCAACTCATCAAATTTTTAACTTTATTCTTTCTTCATCTTCAGTAACTTTCTAACTTTCTAGATTTCCTAACTTTCTTCATCTTGGAAACTTTCTTAACTTTCATACTTTCTAACTTTCCTCACCTAAGTAACTTTCTTTATTTATCTCATAAACTTTATAAATTCCTTTAATTCATCAACTTATTATTTTCTAACAAAAACTTTGTTTTATTATCTTCATATTCGTACAAACTCAAAAACTATAAACCAGAATTTCTAACAAAAGTGTCATCTGATGGTACATCTGATGGTGTGTCTGATGGGTCATCTAATTAGCAACTTTGCAATCCTTTTTTATCTTCACAAGACTTTTAAAAACTTTTACTTACTCACTGAAAGTTGTGTCTATTTTAAAACTTCCTAAACTTCCTATTTAACAAAACTACACTTCTAAAACTTCTTCTCAAAACTCAGACCAATCCTCTTAGCCTAATTCTCTTTGTCCAATAAACTAAACTTACCTATGTTCGATCTTCTGATCAGAACCCTCTATCTGATATATTGCATCTGAAAAACTTAAACTTTTTTCTTTTATCAAAAGCTTGTATCATGAGATTTTTCATGATGTCGAGAACCCTCATATCAATAAATAATTATCTAAGTATTAGGATTTATAAAGTTGGAACTTTCTAACTTACTAATTTTCATACTACTTTTCTCTAGAAAACTTTGTTATGCTATTTGTATCCAGACTTTCTAACCTTTATAAAAATATTTCTAGCAACTCATACTTTCTTATTTTATAAAAACATTCTTTAATAAAAAGTTAGTTTTCAAAAAAAAATTAAAACAAAACATCACATAGGATCTTTAATATCCCCTTTGGATTTGTCGACAACTATCATTAATAACTTTTTCAACTCATCATATTTCAAAACTCAAAATTTTTCACAAGTAATTTTTTTAATAGATCAATTTTTTAAAACTTTTACAAAAGCATAACCTTTCTTAAAAAAGAGTTTCATGACACCACACTACTAGATAAGTAATTTTTTTGAAGGAATTTAATCCCTTGGTGATAAGAAAATTTGTATCCATGTTAAAATAAACTCCCCCAAACTTTTTCTTTTTCTCTCATTTTTCTTTCTTTCTCCCATTTTATGATAACCATGACTTATGTTTCATTTAAGTAAGAAAATTACTTCTCTCCCCCTTGTAGGATAAAGTTGTACATATTCTCCCCATTTTTCAATAAAATCCAAAGCACTGTGGGGGTTGTTCCTTAAGATTTTTAGGAAGTATTTAGTGTAGGATGAACATGAATTTGCATCCTCAATTCATCAAATCTCACCCTTGGCATAGCTTTTGTTAAAACATCAAAAATTTGATATTTTTTTGAAATATATTTCCAAAAAATATCTCCACCAGCAACTTTCTATTTGATGAAGTGAAACTTAATATCAATGTGCTTTGATCTTGAGTGTTGGATAGGATTTTTTGAAAGATCTATTACACTATTATTATCAAAATGTACCTTTAATGGTATATAGACTTCAATTTTCAAATGTTCCAATTGAAATTTCATCCACAATATTTAAGTATAAGCCTATGTAGCTACAACATATTCTGATTCTGATGTGCTCAAAGTTGCTGAACATTATTTCTTATTATGCCAACTCACACAACATTCTCTCAAGAAAAAATTTCCTTTTGAAATTGATTTTCTATCATTACAATATTCAACCCAATCAGCATTAGTATAACCATAAAAGTTCATATCACAACTTCTTTTATATATCATCCCATATGAAGTTGCTTATTAAATATATATCAGAATTCTATTTGCTGTAAATATATGATATTATTTTAGATCACTATGATATTTGTCACACAAAGTCACAATATAAACAATATCTTGTCTTGAAGCTATTAGATAAAGAAAACTTCCTATCAATTTTTGAAATTATTTCTGATTCATACTTTTTCAATATTCGTCTTTACTCATCTTCATCCAAATTGAAATAGGAGTAGAAACTTCTTTATATTATTCCATACCAAACTTCTATAACAATTACTTGGAATACTTTTCTTGAGATAGAAAAATATATTTTTCTTTTTATTGAACTTGTTAACCTAAAAAAAGTTAATTATATTGAAATTGACATCTCAAAATTCTTTTTCATTTCCTTAGAAAATTCTTTACAAACTTTTTATTCATTCCTAGTAAAAAAAATATATCATATACACATACAATTACAATCAGGGTGCTGAAGTTAACTTATTTTACATATAAGTTGTTATCAACCTTTCCTTTAGAAAAATTAAACATCCTTAGACAATTATTAAGTTTGGAATACCAAGAATGTGGGGATTATTTCAAACCATACAAGGATTTATTAAATTTAAAAACCTTACTTCCATATTCATCAAGTAAAAACTCATAAGGTTACTCAATATAAACTTCTTCTTCAATCTCACTGTTAAGGAAAAGTGACTTTACATCCATCTGATAAACTTTGTAACTTCTATGTGTAGTCGCTGTTAGAAAAATTCTAATAGTTTTGAATCTTGTAATAGCAGAAAATGTTTCTTCAAAATCCACACCTTCCACTTGTGAATAGACTTTGCAAACAAGTCTTGCTTTGTTTCTTGAAACTTCTTTATGTTCATTCAACTTGTTTTTGTACACCCATTCTTTTACAATAATATTTTTATCTAATGTTCATGGAACAAGTTCCAACATTTCATTTTTCTCAATTTGATCCAACTCTCTATTCATTGCATTCACCCATTCTTTTTGTTTTACTATTTATGAAACTAATTTTGGTTGAATCTGTGAAATGAGTGGTGTCTAATTTTCTAATATCAATATTCTTCTAGTCTAGATTAGAGCTTTCTAAATTCCAATTATATTTTCATTTTTAACTTTTTTCTGTAAGGTAGTAAATTTCAAATTTTCTCTTCCAACTTCACTTTCCTTATCACATGATTCCTCTGAGTCTTGATATAGTTGTTTTGGATCACTTTCACTTTCATCATAAATCTTTAGTTTCTCTTCCTCAATATTTTCAACATCCTTTGTTAAGGGATTTATATTTTCAATAACTTTCACATAATAGGAATTCACCAAATTTTGTAAATGTTTTTAAAATATTTTTAACTTCTTCCATTGGATGAGTATCCCATGAAAATTCCATCTTCATATTTCTCATCAAATTTTCCAAGATCTGGATTTTTTATTTTTATCAAATAGGGACTTCCAAAAACCTTGAAGTGTTTCAATGAAGGTTTTTTGTTATTACACATTTTATAAGAATTCATGTTGAATTTCAGCCATATAAAACATCTATTTTGTACATGTATAACAGCACTCACAACTTTTATATAGTAAACTTTGAAAGTTTGTATTCTACTAACATGCTTCTGAAGTGTCTGAGGATTAGTTAGGTATCGCTAAGAGGGGGTGAATCAGTGGTACACTATTTTGCAAATTCTGACTTTTTAATCCAACCTTTGTGACTAATTAAAGTCTCAATCCCTTATCTTTAAATCTCAACTTATCCCTGAAAGAAACAATAAAATGCAAGCACAACACATAGGAAATTTTTACAAGGTTCAGTGCTAAGACCTACATCCTTACCACAACTATTTATACTCTCTGATTACATATTCTTCACTAAATTTAGATGGTTATAACTAGGGAAAATTTTATTCCCATCAACACTGAGTCCCAAAATGTTCCACTCTAGAGTCCCACTGGATTTTAAAAGTTCCCACCTATACTATTGACTCCTGAATCCCATAGGAGGATCTTTATACTATGTCACATAGTGTTACCAGCATCCCATCAGCCTTCTCTAAAGTCCCATTGAATACTTCAACTAATCTTGAATCACACAAGATATGATCCTCTGATAAAAAGATCTCTGTCGACTTTAGAATACTTATGCACTGCCTCGAGATGATTTCTTTCTCCACAAACAAACTGGATCACCTAATTTATTTGTGTAAAATATTCAAGAACTTTGATAACTGATAAAAACATATCTGATACTACTCACTATCCACCGATCATCAACTAATTTTAACTTGACTTGGCTCATTGAATACTCAAAAATAAGTCTTCTGGATTACACCCGGCTTCAGTCTCAAAAATTAATGCACACTGATCATGTAATTTATATTGCATGTTCACTTTTAAACCTTCATGTATGTGTAAACAATGCATAATCTTCTCAATGTAGGTATGTATGTATGAAATCATGCATGTACAATACAAATAATTCATGCAAAAGTGTGTATACACTTTCTACCTACTGTCTTTCACTCACACTTTGTCTACACACACACTACTACCCAACTTGTGCCTCAATGTTCTTATATTATTTCAAACAAACAGAATATCCCATACACACACTATCCACTTATATGTTAAGAACCAATCCCTTAAATATCGATCATGTGTGCATAGACAGCATATACTGGTCATTTTCTTCTTACATACTAATCTGAATGGATGTTAGCTGTTTAATGCATGAAACTCTACTCAAACTCTTCACGCAAGTCTAATATACACTAACTCCATCATGAAAATCTATGCATAGGTATAAAGCCTGAGATCTTCATCCTTCATAAAAACTAGGAGAATACATGCGCAATGTATCACACTGTCTTAATGTTCTTCACCAAATACAGGGAGACACGAGTAGTGTTATCTCAAGTGATTTGTGGAAACAAGTTTCTTCGTGACGTTATTCGAGTGTGTAAAGCACAGGTCAAACACTAATTTCCTTCAACTTATTCATGAAAATAGTAGCTACATAGAACTCTTGCCTTACACGAACCAGAGTGTTTCCATGCCTCTGTTTCTCTCGGAATGAGATTCGCTCAACCACACCACCAACTAAACACTCGAGTGGTATTTATAGGCAACGAAGAACTGATTCAACTCATGTGAGCTACCTCAATTACACAACTTTGAGAAATGTCATCATCATAATATAAATCTTCTACACATCATAAAACCTTGATTTGTTCCTTATTCTATTATTCAAAAAAAGTTTCATAATTATTTCAATCATATTTTGATCATCAGAATGATGAAATGATGATCGGAGGACTCATATAAAGCTTATATCGACGTAGAAATGGAGCTCATCCATTGAACATATATCTTGGGTGAGGATGAGGATGAAGATGATGTGGCTCCATGGAGATTGGATGGACTAGATGATAAGTCAAATAGATCGGAAGATAGGAGATCGTTTGGAGATACATTAACATGCAAAAGGCCATTACCACATCAAAACACCCATGGTTTTTCTAATCCTTTATAATACAAGGAGTGACTCACTCATCTCAAAAAAAATGGTTACTGGATACTACTCTCCTCACTAACATTGCACCGTGTTGGCACCCTGATTCGTTGTCGTGTCACCTTGTATGGTGGCCTCCACACTATCTCTATGCACTCATGTGGTTTCACTCCTCCCATTATGCCACCTCCTGGATTGACCTAGGACGGCTCCCTCAGTCGTGGTTAACCCTTTGGGGTCCCGTATAAGGCTCTAGTCGAGATATCGAGGGTTTCTCTTGTGGGATGTGTATTTTTTTATTAAGAACCAAATTGTATACTTAGAAAAAAATCAAGTAATATATTGAAATATAAAGCATTCTTAAATGTAATTCCAAACCAACTTAATACTCAAAATCCAAAGCCATAATTATCAAAATTATACCTCAAACAACATGAAATCCTCCTCATGAAAAATAAATATTTTTTCATGACATCTTCTTAAACTGTTGTAAATAATGTGTCAATTCAATTAAACCAATGACACGTGTCTTTAGAACTTAAAGATCAGCTCTTCAATCTTTACATTTATGGTTGAGGATATTTTCATAACCATCCTTATCATAACTTCATTATAACATAAATATTTACATCAACTGCATATCAAATTCAATCATCATTGTTGAAAACAAATGAAATTCAACTCAAAGGCCACTTCAATCTTCCCCTTCGAATTTTTTGTCAATACCACCAAACATTAACAAGCTCATTATGTTTGTTTAACTTTATCGCCCTTGTTTAAAATGAATAAAAAAATCATACAAATGCCACCAATTCTTATCAAACATATTCTTATCACTTAAAGATGATACCACATATTTTGTTTTACAAAGATCCTTTATCTAGATAACTCTAAGTCTACGTGGGAAAATGCAGTGTAAAAAAACAAGAGTGTATAACCAAGGTGACCAATGTTGTCCATGAAAAATCATACATGTGATACCATTCTTAGATAACTCTCACTTAATATCCATGATATTGTTATAAAATCAATTCATGAAAAAATATTTATCCTACACTCATCTGAATAAACCCATTTGAAATTTATAGTGCAAAAACATTTAATTCCCCCTCAATTAAATGATTAATATATTTACAAGACTTGTGATAACTTAAGAGCTTAAAATTATCTATGATACCCCTAAAGGGATGCATTAATATCCTTTTTTTATAAATCATTAATATCCTTCAATTCCCTATATGTAAGTACAAAATCATTTATATAATGGAATAAGGAGGATCTTATTTTCTTTTCAGAAATAACACCCAGGCTGAGAGTTTCCTCTCAGTCTAGTTTTTCCCTTCTTCCTTTTGATCTCAGATTTTGAATAATTCACCTTCTCGTAAATTTTTTCTTTGTGTGGAGATATTTTATCCACCTTTGTAAATAAAGGAACTTTCTTTTATTCTAATTGCATAGAATTATTCATGTCACAGCCAACTAGTTCAAACTGATTCTTTTGATTCTCCAGATCATCAAAAGTTGATGACTTCTTTTGAAATTTAGTATCTTCTTCTGATATAACCTGATTACCCTCAATTGTAGCATCAATTTGAGTTTTCTCTATTTGGTTATCCAATTTCAGTTGATCTGGACAAATAATCAAACATTCCTTCTTTGTATATTATGTCTTTTTGGGTGTCTCACATTGATTCTATGATGTACATGACTTTCTCTCTTTTGTCTTCTGATTTTTATTTCTATTAAAAACATAGGAAACATCTCTAGGTAATTTAGTCATGGATACCTTAGATCTATGACCTTCTAATCCACATCTTCCACAGACTTCTTTTAACCATTAATATTTATTTATTTTTTGGCACCTTTGATGAATTTCTTTGATAATCTGTTCTCATCAGTTCATTGAAACTCCCCCTAGACTCAAGCCTGATTCCTAGCAATGACATGTTGTACCATCAAGAATAAGCTTTATGTCTATATTTTCCAAAACACCAGAAAAACACTTTGAACTATGATATTATATTATATTGATAAATATGTTTAGAGAATTCATAATTTTGTCTTGTTGTAATCAATTCTTTCCTTTTCTTAGGAGAAATTTGTCTTACAATAATCTTCCTTTCATAATTTGATCAGGTCAAATGCACTTCTCTTGAATTCTTGGTCCTCACAGATTCATCTACACTATTAGTAATATCATATCTATTTTGAAACTATGTAGGATCAAATGTACCTTATATGTTGGAACCTTTCATCTCACCATCTTGAGATGACTCAGCTTTTATCTCAATAGACTTATTGAAGTCTTATCTTCTCTTACTCAATTCATGTTGGACAGTGAGATACATTGATTGTGTATCAGACAACTCTTCCTCCTTATGAGACAATTTTTCTTCAATGTCACTAACATTCTTCTCTAACTCATCAACCTCCAATCTGTATTTCTTATTTTCATAAACAAGATCTATTTAACTTCTAACATACTCTTCCTTTTTATCATCTAATTTTTTATTTATTTTTTTAAGATCCCTCTTCCCTTTTTTAAGTTGAGTATTTTTCTCAAGATTATCTTCCAAATCTTCCTTCATCCTCCATTCTAAATCAATTCTGAAATCACCATCATCATCACTACTTGAATAATTTGATCCTTTTTAAACACGAGCAATGAAATTAAACTCATTATGTAAAGAACAACTAGATGAAGAATCTACCTGTGTATGTTTTCTCATAAAATTCCTCTTTTTGTAATTTGAAATTGTTTTCTTCTTCTTATCCTTTTTATGTTTATGAGGTTTCTCACTTTCATCATCAGATTTTAATTCATTCGTTTTCATTGGAAAATTTATGGCAAAATTTTCACTACCATTACATCTGAAGCACTTAAGTAGTTTATTGCATTTTCCTTTCCAATTTCCCTTTTTGAAACCTCTTGTAATAAGATAAAAAAATTCACTAACATACTCATCAACTTCATCATCATTGGTATCACTAAATTCCTCAACTTCTACTTATTTAAACTTACCTTTTCTTATAGCCTCAAAGGTCATCTCTTCTTTTATCTTCTTTTTGAAATTAAAAGCCTTTATAATTTCATAAGCTACAAGAATATTATGTAATCCATACATTTAAATGTTTTCCCTATCTTCTGGGGTTGAAATATTGGCATCAAATCTTTTAGGGAAATTTCTCATAAGTTTTTTCACAATTATTGAATCTTCTAGCTTCTCACCAAATCCATGGATATTAATTATTATTTCATCAACTCTAATGAAATATTAATCAATGATTTCTTCATCCGTCATTTTAATATCTTCAAACTTTATTCTCTATATTTTCAACTTAGCTTCCTTGACTTTGAGATTGCCTTCATAACTTCTTCTTAGTTTATCCCAGATCTCCTTAGCAATTTGGAGACCCATCACTTTAGTGTATACTTTTTCTGATAAATCCATCCGGATTGCATTATGAGCCTTACCATCAACTTCTAGATTTCTCTTTTCAGCTTGATTCATAGAAATATAATCAGTAATAGATGGAAATCCCACTGTTGTTGCATCTCTCACTTCCAGGCCAAGAGATAGAAGTAAAGGAAGCATCCTATTCCTCCAGCTGCGGTAGTTCTTACCATCAAAAGTACGTATTCCTCAACTATTAAATAAATTCAAATTCTCTATTTCTTATAAGATTATCCAGATCTTCAAAGGTTTTCTTACCTATGATACCAATTGAAGTGTCCAAGGATCAGTTAGGTACCACTGAGAGGGGAGGTGAATCAGTGGTACACTATTTTGCAAATTCTTACTTTTTAATCCAACCTCTATAATTGGTTAAAGTCTTGATCCCTCATATTTAAATCTAAACTTCTCTCTGTAAGAAATAATAAAATACAATCATAACACATAGGTAATTTTTACAAGGTTCGTTACTAAGACCTATGTCCTCGATGCAACTGGTTATACTCCTCAGTTATAAATTATTCACTAAATATAGATAGTTACAACTAGCGAAAGTCTCATTCCCATCAACATTGAGTCCCACAGTGTTCTAGTCTAGAGACCCACTATAGTTTAAAAGTTCCCACCAACACTAGTGAATCCTGAGTCATACATGAGGATTTTTATACTACGTCACACAGTGTTACCAGCATCCCACTGGCCCACTCCAAAGTCCCACTGAAGACTTCAACTAATCTTAAATCACACAATATATGATCCTATAATAAAAATATCTTTGTCGGCTTTAGAATACTTCTTCACTGCCTTGAGATGATGTATTTATCCATAAATAAACTTGATCACTTAATCTTTTAATGTAAAATATTCAAGAACTTTGAAAACTGATAAATAACTATATAATCCTACTCACTATTCACTATTCATCAACTAGTCTGAACTTGACTCAACTCACTGAATACTCAAAAATAAGTCTTTTGAATTACACTTGAATTCACTCTAAAAAATCATTGCACACTATTTCATGTGCACTTTTCAACCTTCATGCATGTGTAAAAAATGAATGATATTCTTAATATAGGTATGTATGTATAAAATCATGCATTTACAATACAAATACTTCATGCAAAAGGTGTGTATACACTTTCCACATAGTGTATTTCACTAAAAATTTGTATACACACACACTTACCACCCTATGCCTCAATGTTCTTCTACTTTTTCAAGTGAACTAAATATCCCATACATGCACAATCCACTTATTTGTTAAAAACCAATCCCTTCAATATCAATCATGTATACATAAACAACATATACTGGTCATTTTCTTCTTATATGCTAACCCAAATGAATGTTAGTTGTTTAATGCATGCAACTCAACTCAAACTCTTTGTTCAAGTCTGATATGCACTAAATCCCTCATGAAAACCTCTACATAGGTATAAAGCATGATATCTTGATCCTTCATGCAAACTAAAAGAATAAATGTGCAATGTATTGCATTATCTTAATGTTCTTCATGAAAGATAGGGAGACACGTGTAGTGCTATCCTGAGTGCTTCACAGAAAAAAGTTTCTTCGAAAATCTATTCGAGTGTGATAAGCACAGTTCAAACACATGCGGCCTTTAACTTATTCACATAAGAATTAGCTATGAAGAACTCCATCCTTATGCGAACCAGAGTGTTTCCATGCCTTTATTTCTCTCAAAACGAGATTCTCTTAACCACACCACCGACTGAACACTCAGGTGGTATTTATAGGCAATGAATCATTGACTCAACTCATTTGAACTACCTCAATTACATGACTTTGAGAAACATAATCATAATAATATAAATCTTATGCACATCATAAAACCTTGGTTTGTTCCTTTCTCTATTATGAAAACAATGTTGCATAATTATTTTGATCATATTTTGATCATCAGAATGATGAAACAATGATTAGAGGACTCATCTCAAGCTTCTATCGACATAGAAATGGATCTCCTCCATTGAACATATCTCTTGGGAAAGGTTGATGGTGAAGACAACATGGTTGCATGGAGATCGGATGGCCCAGATGATAGATCGAATAGATCAGACGGTGATAGATTGTTTGGAGCTATAGTAACATGCAAAAAATTGTTCCCACATCGAAAAGTCCATGGTTTTTCACTCCTTTATGATAAAAGGTACAACTCACTCATCTTATAAAATGGTTACTAGATACTCCTATCCTCACTGGCACTGCATCGTGCTAGCGCTCTACTTCGTCGTCGTGTCTCCCTGCACGGTGGCCTCCACACTGTCTTTGTGTGATCATGTGGGCACACTCTTTTTTCCATTATGCCACCTCCTGGCTTGACCTGGGCTAGATCCCTGGGTTGTGGTTGACCCTTCGGAGTCCCGCATAAGTATCTAGTTAATCTAGCTAGGGCTTCCTTAAGGGTTGATGATTTTTTATTAAGAACCAAATTGTATACTTAGAAAAGTTATAAGTAATATATTGAAATATAAAGCCTTATTTAATGTAATTCCCAACCAACTTAATAATCAAAACCCAAAAGACACCATTATCAAGATTATACCTCAAACAACATGAAATAATCCTCATTAAAAATAAACATTTTTGCATGGCATCTTCTTAAACTGGTGTAAATAATGTGCCAATTCAATTCAACTCATGACACGTGTCTTTTGAACTTAAATATCATCTCTACAATCATCACATTTATAGTTGAGGATATTTTCATAACCATCATCATAATCACTTCATTACAAAATACATATTGACATCAATTCCATATCAAATTCAATCATCATTTTTGAAAAAAAATGTAATTCAACTCAAAGGCCACTTCATCTTCTTACCATTTCCATCAAACTTCTATTTTTCCTTTATGTTACTCTATTTTGTTGTGGGTATATGAAGCATTATACTAATGTTTAATTCCATGATTTTTTAGATAAGATTCAAAATCATTACATGTGAATTTTTTACCATTATCCGTTATCAACTTCTTTATGTGCATTTCTTTCTCAACATCTCTTTTAAAAAATCTGAACATTTCTACAGACTCTAACTTGTGTTTCATAAACAAGATGTTGGTCATATAAGTGAAATCATCAATAAAATTGATAAAGTAAAAAATCTTCTTTTGTTGATTGATTTCTCATTGGTCCACAAATATTTTAATGAATAAGTTGAAGAGGTCTGGTAGACTAAATCTCAACCTTTTTATAGATTTTACTAGTCATTTTCCCTTTCTGAAAAGTTATGAAAACATCATATTCTATTCTTTTCAATGTTGGAAAATTTCATACAACATCAACTTTAGAAAGTTTTTTCATGCTTTTCTACCCAAGATTCCCAATTATATGATGCCACAATTTATTTTTATCTCCATCACTTAGATTACAGGAGTCACAATGCTCTCCTATCTAGAAAATATTTTCATTGGTTCTTTCTCCTTTAGTTACAATTTTACTATCTTTCATAATTTTGATGATATAATAATATTTTCTAAAGATCACTTCTTTCCAATCATCACAAAGTTTAATTATACTAAGTAAGTTTTTTTTAGCCCATTGACAAATATAACTTCCTTATATTTCAACTTTTCTGCTTCAATCTCATTCGTTTCAATTCCTCTAGTTTTTAAAGAGCTATCTTTCCCAAAGGTAACTTCTCCTTAATCTCAATTTTCAACATATTTCAAGATTTTCAGATCTCTCATCATGTGTGAAGAATAAATACTATCAAGAATCCATAGTTTGTTCCTTTTATTTTCTTTTAAGGTTATCTCAATAATAAATTTTCTTTCCTCAACTTTCTTCTTTCCAGATTCCTTTTCCTTTCTAACATAAGAACTTTTCCCTAGAAGAGTTTCCATACATTCTTTAGTATAGTGTCCAACCTAGTCACTTCTTCCATGTACTTATTCTAGACATTCAAAAAAATTCATTGGAATTTTTCTAGCATCTTGAGATTTCACTTTTCTAACTTTTTATGTTTTAGGAAAGTTGTTCATTTTGTTTCCACCATTGCTTCCCCTCTGTTCATACCTTCTTCTGATAAGTGAAAATTTATGCCAAAATTTATACACCATGTGACCATAGATTCCATAGTACCATAAAAACCATCAAATATTGGTTTAAATTAGAAGTATGATATTTCTTTATGGAAATTTTGTCAAGGTTCATAACTTATTTCTACTCAAATATTCTCTGGGCATGCGCCATCTTTCTTATAGAGGGAGTTTTCACATTTTGGGAATGTGATATATTTTTAAAAAATACTTCTTAACCTAAGATTTCCTAACACTTTTATTAACACCTGAAATGTTAGAAAAATCAGATGAAACTTTATTTTTGGAATATGGATATTTCACCTGATTCTTGAAATGAGTTGTTCTACAACTTTAGATGATTCAATTGTTACTTCCAAATACTTTCTAAAATTTTCATTCAACTTTCTTAAGGATATTTCATCCTCAAGGAGTTTTCAATAAGTTTGGTTAACTTCGTCTTCCTTAACTTCCAACTTCTTACTATGATCTTCAACCATCTTTCCATATTCATCAATTCTTATTTTGTAGCTTAAGATCTCATGGATGTATTCTTATTTCTACTTAGCAACATCTTTTCTTATTTAAATAACTTTTCCACTATATTTCTACATTATTTTTATTTATTTCTTGATAGTTTTGTTTCGCTCAAGACATGCAACAAGCTCTGATCTAAGTTGATACTCTCTATAAGATTCTTCACCTCTTTCTTCTTCACTGTTTGATGAATCTTCCATTTTCTCAACATTTTAAAAGAAGATTCTGATTCTTTTTGAACTTTCATAATCTAATGAATCAATCTCATCTAATTCATATTCTGTTTTCTTACTTAGCATGGTTTTTCTGTTTTTAGTGAACTTCTTCTTTCCACCAATGTACTTACTTTCTTTCTTGGAAGTTTTATCAAAATTCTTCCACTAAGGGTTTTCTTTATAACAATCTTCAAATTTGCCAACATTATTTTGGGGACAATTCATAGAAAAATGCATGATTTCACCACACTCAAAACATTTAAGGGGAATTTTTCCTCCATAATTTCCTCTTCCACTTTAATAATTCATAGAGATAAGAGACGTGATTTTTTTTATTCAGCACATCCTCCTCCTTATCTTTAGAATAAAAAGGATCAACATCTTCAGCATCTTCAATTTTCATCTTTCTCATACCTTCAGAATCTATTTCATCTTTGATCTTCTTTTTGAATGCTATAGCTTTTCTCATTTTATAGGCAATAATAAATTTATGAAATTCATCAATAGATAAATATTCTTTATCTTTTAAAATAGATATTTTATAATCAAACCTCTCTGAAAAGTTTCTAAGGAGTTTCTTAACAATTATATAATCTTCCATGACATCTCTGAAATCTATGATGCTGCAAAAAAACTCTATTCACTCTAGTGAATTACTCATCAATAATTTTTTCATCTCGCATTCTTATGTATTCAAACTTGTTATTTCAAATTTGTATTTTTTTCTTTCTTCACTTTAGTATTTCCTTCAAAAATACTTTCGAGATTTTCCCATATTATATTTGAAATTTTGAGATCTATCACCTTCATATAAAATTTTTTTGACAGTGACATAAGAATAAAATTTCTAGCTTTTCTATCAACTTTAATGTTTCTCTTATCAACAAAAGTCATAGGTGAATCTTTCCCAATGGATAAAAACTCAATTTTAGCAGCATTAACAACTTCCAAGCTAAATAGAAGAAGATAGGGAATCATTTTTTTTCAACCATGATAATTTTTTCATTTTAATGTAGGAATACCTCTTTTATTGATAGAATTATGATTTTCCATGATAAGAATATGATAGGGGAACCTTCGCTTTGGTTCCACTTGAAGTTCCTAAGGATCTTTGAATCATTGATAAGGGAGTGAATTAATTATAGTCTTTTATAAATTTCAACTTTAAAAAACTTAACCCTTGAAACTTGTTAGAGTTTATTCCTTATTAACTTTTAGTAAATTCAAATGCATGAAATTATAGGAAAGTAAACAAGGCATACAAGATTTAAAAGGTTCAGTCTTAATGTGAGAACTTATATCATTTCCATAGCCACTCTCGTAGGTCTATGGAAATTCACTATTATTAAGAAGTGAATACAAATTTTTTGTCAACTCCCATTAGCCACCTTCTATCTCCTGATAGGAATGATTATACTAACTCCTATCAGTTTACAATTTGTTCTTACAAAATTTGAGTCACTACAAAAGTATATAACTTTGTTCAAACTGCTCTACCAAACATATGTCTGGAAACTCTGTCTGGTGTGACTATGTTTGATGAGCCTACATTCTATGACCTTCATCTGATGAACCTTTTCTGAAATTGTACCTTTTATAAAATTTGTGTTCTGTTTAATTAGCAAACTTAGCGCCTCACAAAAACTTTTTCATGTAAATCTTGTCTATTTCCACTATCTGATGCTCTATTTCCAATTCTTAAAACTTAACTCTATTTGATAATTTTTTACGAAATATCTATCTAGAAAACTTCTTCAACACAAAAACTTGCTTCGGTTGGAAACTCAACTTTGACACAAACTATGAAGAACTTCAACTTTTTTGCATGCATAAATAGTGTTAGTCATGTACAACGTACTTTGCATCTCCTATTTATAGGCACTCCAGAAATAAAAAAGGCAGAAAACATGAAATGTTTTCCCAATCACCCAAATTCATAAATTCAAAATTCACACACATTTGAATTTTTTCAGGACACTTATCAATTCTTCTAGAACATTAATGAATCTTATTTAATTATCCATATTTTATAACTTTCTTCAAATTTCCTTGAAATCAATGTTTAAGAAACTCTTCAAACTTTTCAACTTCAACTTTGTATAACTTTTGAAACCTCAACTTTGAAACTCCATGAAAATTCATCTTTATAACTCTATACAAACATAAAACAAGGACTTTGTACAATTTTTTTCACTTTTTTCCACTTTCTCCATCTGATCGTATTGTTCATACACTTTTTCTGTCAGATCTCATTGTTCATATACTTTCTCATTCTAATCATATTATCCATCTGCTTTCTTTATCTGATCATGTTGTTTATATGGTGATGAATTAAAAACTTTATAATAAAATTTTCATCTAGAAACTTGAACTTTGGAAACTCCATAAATTTGCACTTTTCTTTTATATTAAAATTTTTATCTCATATCATGACTTCTTCATGATGTTTTAGTAACTTAAAAAAATATTAAATCATCATCTGACTTAGTTAGAAAGGTCTTTAAGGAAGATTTCTAACTTTATAGCTTTCTATATTTATTTTTTCTTCATCTTTAGAAACTTTATAACTTTTCAGATTTTCTAAATTTCTCCATCTCAGCAAATTTCTTAACTTCCATAATTTCTAACTTTACTCACCTCAATAACTTTCTAAATTTATTCTTTATTCACCTTCAAAAACTTTCTGAATTTATATGTTTTCTAACTTTATTCATCTCAGAAACTTTCTTAACTTCTATAATTTCTAACATTCCTCACCACAATAACTTTATAACTTTATTTATCTCATCAACTTTCTAAATTTCTTCAATTAAAAAACTTATGAATTTATAATAAAAACATTGTGTGATAATCTTCATCTTCGTATAAACTTAGAAAAAGGAAAACCAAACTTTCTAAAAAAATCTTCATCTGATGGTGTGTCTGATGGTGTGTTTAATGGATAGTCTAATCAACAACTTTACAACCCTTATTTGTCTTATCAGGACTTGAAAAAACTTTTAATTACTCACTATAAACTATATCTATTCAAAAACTTTATAATATGGATGTTTAACAAAATTATGCTTCTCAAACTTCTGCTCAAAAACTCAGATTAATCCTCTCAATCTGATTCTCTCTGTCTGGTAAACTGAACTTACCTATTTCCAATATTCTGATCAGAACCCTCTATCCAATAAGCTACATCCAAAAAACTTCAACTTCCTTATTTTATAAAAACCTTGTATCATGATATTTTTCATGATGTTGAAAACTTTAAGATCGGTAAACCAACATCTGACTATTGGGAGTTAGAAATTTATAGCTTTCTAACTTACTGATTTTCATACTTCTTTTCTCCAGAAAACTTTATTACACTGTCTACATCTAGAATTTATAACCTTCATAACAGGATTTCCAGCAACTCAACTTTTCATGTTTAAAAAAAACATTTTAAAAAAAAGTTATTTGTCGACAAAAATAAAAATTTTGTTCAAACAAAACATCAAAAAGGATCTTCAATAATTTGTCATATAAACGATTGTACCATGTCTGTAAATTTTTATTTGTAAGTACATACCCTTAGTTAAGGAATGATTTCATTAATTTCATAGTTTTTATTTCCATTTTCTACAATAATTAAAACATATGATTAATACTTCACTTTATTACAAATTATGTGATACATAATAATAATTTTAATTTTATTAAGTATCCCGCTATTTTATCAAGTCCCAATAGCCCTCACCGTTGAACTCAGAATGCCTAGTTGCTTAGACATTCTAGTGGTAAGGATCTATATACCCTTTCACATAACCCCATTGAGGGTTGGTCTAGCTATTTGAAGGTATTTAAGTGGGTATGTATTTTCCAACTGTGGGATTATAGCTCCTTGATCCATTGAGTAGACTCCCCAATCCTGAAATCCTAACTTGTATTTCCTCAACCATCGCCTCCAAGTTACATCAAGTCTAGTGAGGGATATTTCTCTTTATGTAAGATGGTTAAGTAAACCCATAACCTTCACAATAACTCCACGTTAAAAGTAAGTTTCCCAACTAGGGTTGGTCAAACACTTAGTTCTAAGGCTTTAATTCTTAATCAAGTAATGGAAGGCCAAGTCTGACTTAATATTCAGTTGATAGATTTTGTTTCTTGTGCATAAATTTATCTTTTTTATCCTTTACATGTCTTGTTAATATCAAGTGGATTTTACTTAAGTGTTTAAACATGTTTTGATAAAACATTTACGCATAATTTATTTATTTATATTTCATCTCTTTAAATGAATTCATTTATTTATGTGATCGCAGTCTTGTATCCATAAAATAAATAATGCATAAGATAGAAATAATTAAATAAATGACCTGATCATGATCTTATATAATGGCTGGTTTATTGAGTAGATAATAAATAAACCTATGATATAGGGGATAACTCATTATGCCAGTCATGGAATGAGTTGTAGCATCCCACTTATCCACCTACGTATCACCTAGGTTGGCATTTATCTCAACTTTATCTTGAACCACCTCCACTCACCTGGGGATACTCTATTTATTACATGTAATTATAACTCACACGCAGGTAAGGGGAACCAAAGGATTGGTTAAGGGGAATTAAATAAATAACCTTGGACATGAAGGTCCTATATAATAATGGAGGGATGGATGACTCACAAGTCATTATATTTAATTTAATAATTAATAATTGCAAACTCATGTAATAAATTAAATTAAATTATGTCAACAAATACACAGGTCTTTTTCAAACTCATGAATGGTCATGTACATAAAAAAAATATGCAAAAGTATAACTGGTTAACATTAATTTTTATTAATTCTTCATTATTAAAATAAATGCTCTTATATTAATTAATTGATTAATTAATTAATTAATCCCTTTTATCTTAACGACTATCTAAATTCACTTGAAGATACACATCATTAAAGGCATTCATTCCAAATAAACAGAAGAACCAATAATCACATATTATTATAATAAATTAATTAAGAATTTAATAATACTTTAAAACCTTTATTAAATTGTCAAATACACCATATATGTCGATCAATAAAATAAGGTTTCAATGCTACAATTTAAAATTTTAATGTAATTTAATTTTGTTTTTTATTGGGAGACTACACGACATATACTATTGAGTTACACATCGTGTATCTCGTTTTCCATGTTTCAGAGTCACACGTTTAGGGATTCGGCATGTAATTAGGCCATACTACACGGTGTGTACTGTCAAGATACACGTCATGTGATCCAAATGTCATGTATTCTCACAACTCATCAAAGAACTCAGCATGTTTTTTAGGTGTGTGACTACACGACGTGTAAAAGCCAGCTGCACATCATGTATCTCACATGTCATGTGTCCGCATAACTTGTTGAGGAGCTCAATGTGTATTTTAGGCACAGTAATTAATGAAATTCACATCGTGTATGTCGGATACATGTTGTTTACTTCATTAATGTTCAAGGTTGTTAGTCTCACATGATTTTCACCATGTATTTGACCACACAGTTTTTGAGAATTTCACCGCTAAACTGTGTAGACTACATGACATGTACACTAACTACACATCGTGTAATCTGACATGTCATATACCAGACTAACCCGATCTACACGCGATGTGAAATAAATACACCATATGTAATTTTTGTTTTTCACATCATGTATCACGTGACACGGGCAGATGCAGTGCACATGGATACACAACATGTACTCTGGATACACGTCGTGTAACCCCGTCTTACCAGCCAAAAATCATCTACACTTACTGTTGTCATATCTGATCATTATTTATATGTTCTTAATCCTTTTAAGAAAATAAAACACTAAACAAATTAATTAAAATTTGAAAATCATGTTAATTAAAAAAAGATTAAAGAACAAATATTATGGAAATGAAAGTCTTAACCACTATTGTGCATATGGATCAACAATCAAATAAATAATTATAAATTTGAAATGTAGCATCGCTTTGATACCAATTAAAGGTTTTGGGTGCAATGGAAGTGCCTTTGTTGGATGTTATATTAAAATTTATTTTAACATAGTGTAGCTTGAAATCCCAAGAGAGTATCTTTAATATTGAATTTATAATTAATTTCTCTATGATTGGAATAAATTATTACCTCATATTAGGATCCTTTCTTTGATGATGATGATGATGATGATCTTCTAAAAACCCTTTCGTATTACCTCTGTTGTGCTATAAGGATTTAAGTATAGAATCCATCTTGCGGTCATCCACACATACTCATTTGATCCCCAAGAAACACCAATTGATTTATGGGTGCTAGCATAGTGAATCAGCTATCTTGCATTGTTTGTCTTGATCACTCCAAGATCCTTCAATCCTGATGGATTTTTTCTCATTCTTAATAGGAAGAGAGGAGGAAAATTTTATAGGGATAAGTCTGTTGTGTGTAACGATTCTCAATTCTCAATTTTTTATTAATCCAACACAATAGACATAACCATCTATTTATAGAGCTAGGATTTGGGTTAAAATATTATATAATTGTGTGACAACCCTTAAATAATATAATAATATTTAACAAACCTCATTCCATATAATAATGTTATTGTCATTATTTTTATGGTGTGTGCTAACTTGCACAATGATAAATATATTTTTACCATTTGGAAAATTAATATTTATCAATGGACACAGTCTTGGTCCATTCATCCTCCTCGAAATTTATTGAATACCCTAATAAATATTTTATTCATAAATAAATATTTCAATCCACAAACCAGTGAATAAATATTTATTAAATATTCAATAAAATAAATATATATATTTTATTCACAATCCGATGAATATTTATTTATTTTATTTATGCGATCAATAAAACTTGAATAAAATTATTCTTTGGTCTTGAGGATAATATTTATTCCATTAATTAAATTTAAATATAATTTAATTGAGATCAATAGTAACACTTAGTGCATGGCCCTCTAGGATTCTTTCTCATTGGTATTAAGTAGGCTTGATTAAAGTCTAATATTACTATCTAAGAATGGGTCAAGACAACCAAGAGAAAGAACTTAATGTTGAAATGATGATAACCACATATGAACACTCATTGTGTAATATAATATTTTTATTTCAATATCTCATCAAGCAAGTTGCACATATGTGTCATCAACTTATATGCTTGATACGTCTTTATTTGACTATCTGAAACAAATTTCGTTACACCATGGTCATGGAATTTATGCGACAGTTATATTTTAGTCAAAGGGATGAGATATCAATTTCCATGAAGATGAAAGGGAAAAATGATTCCTCAACTTATCCATTAATAACATGTCATTCGAGACACACCCAACATACCCTAGTTCCTAATAACATATGGTGTGATAGTTTTTGTCAGTAAATCTAAGTGTGTGGGTCATGAAATGCATTAATGATAATCTTAAAGTCTAAGGACCATTACACACGCTCACAGATAGGAATATATGATGATGCCAAAACATGTGGAATTCTTACTAACGGGTTTGTTCTCATAACCACTCATCTTGAAGATTACCAAGTGAAAACTTCATGAGATGAATCTTCATCCACTTACGAGTACTCGCACCCAACAGTCTATGTATTATGTTCCCTATCATAGTATGTTATCCGACTGTAGAACTATATTTTAAGAGATATCATCATAACATCTCAAGGATATCATCATAGTGAGGAATTGATATGACCTTGTCAACGAAATAGATACTTTAGGACATTATCACATCAATGTTACACAGAATAATGATCATTATGTGATAAGATATTAATATTAATATTCACTTCTTTGAATATGCATGTAATCCAGAGAACAAAGTAGTTGGTTCTATAACACCAGCTCTAATAATTATTTTAATATGTTCAGTTCTTAATCATAAAAAAATGTTGAAAACAACTCTTATTTGATAGAAACCATGGGTAAAAACCATGGTAAGGTTTTTAGTTTTGATTATTTTATCATATAGAGTCCAAAACTTAAGTTTATAAATTAATAAAGAATACTCTATTTTGATATAAATACTCACCCAACCTCTCACTTTTATTCACTCAAAACTCATTAATCATGAAGTTCACATCTCTCACACACTCTCTAAATCCCTCCCAATGTGTTCCCAAGCTCTTAAGAAGCTCCTCCCAAGCTTTTATGAGCACTCTCTCGAGGTAAGAGACTCTCTCCTCTTCTTTTTATTTCAAGTACTTAATCTGTACTAAGCCATTTTGATTTTCAACTATCCATGTTGTGATGTGTTTTTACACAACCCTTTGTTGTCCTTATGATTCCCATGTAATTAGGAACCACCTTTTACTCCCATTCACCCCTTCTATAAACCCTTATGTACACTTGTTATGTTTTTAAAATTATCCTGCGATTTTTCATGTCAAGCATTTGTGTAGTGAATACTCATCCCCATTTCTACTCAAAGATATTAAATTAGTTAAACATATCCTTCATTGATTGTGGAACTCTATGCATGTATCCCATACTCCTTAATCATGGGGTTGAAAGTGATAAAAGGCTTTCTTGTGTTGTATGATCTATGTGGCGCACAAATGCATGTACATAATATGAATGTGACGAGTGGGCCTGAAATTATATAACCCTTCAATGCACTGGGTAATTTTTTTATCTCATGATATTCCATGTATAGCGCATGGGAGGTTATCCTAAACACGCTATGTTATGATGTCTCAGCGGTTATCCTTAACTTATGCTTATAATGTCATGTTTTATATTGTTTCCACATTTCTATGTTGCCTTGATGTTATCATCTTATATCATGATTTGATGTCCATGTTTATGATTCTTACCTCTTTTATGACACCTTTATATGCCTCTTGACTAACATGTATTACTTTTATAATGATATACATTGATTATTCATTTACTAGGTTTTATAGTTCACCCTTTTCTTATGTACGTCCTCAGGTTATCTCATGCAGTATTAGAATAATCAATGGAATATAAGGGCATGTTTTAGAGTTTTTAAATAATGTTTTTGTACCTATGTTTTGAGTTATTATGATATGTATCTGATTACCCAAATACACTTGGTCTCACGATCTTTTAGGATTGTATTATGTGTACCTTTGTGCAATAAATCACAAATTAAGGTGTATTAAATATATGGGTTGTCATGTTACGCGTCACAGTGTGGTTCAACACCTTCGCCAAAATTCGAGTCAAAAAATATCTTTTGCATCTCATATGTAATGTCTTCCCTCTATACATATGGTTTTTGTCTTGGACAAAACCTCATACGTAACATATTTCTTCCATGCATAAGGTTTTTTTTCTTGAAAAAAATTCTATATGTAATATATTTTTCAATACATAAGATATTTCCCTTAGATAAAAATTCCATATATAACATATTTTCCCCCATTTGTCTGGATGTAAGGTTTTTTACCTAACTTAAAAACCCATAAGTAATATACATCTTCCCCTTGTGATGTGTAATGTATTATTTTTCTTTTGTGTGGCATTTTTTCTTATGCTTAAGGTTTTTGAATTAGACTTAAAAACTTGAATGTGGCATATTTTTTCTCCCCTGTGATGTGTAATGTTTAAGACTTATCCAAATTTTTGAAAATCAACAACTTAAAATAACAAATTCCATAATTCCAAAAACTAATGACCACTTTAAAAATAATACCAACAACAAAATTCATAAAAATCATCCCCCAAGTCCAGGCCAACCCCCAAGACTTTTTCCACAACCTATATTGACTCCTCTAGAGGGTCCAAAGTCACCCAACTAATCCATGATCTGAACTGAATCATTATCTTGAATACCCAGGACCTTAAAGGTGGAATATTATCTTATATTATGCCTTGTGATGTGCCCAAAAACATGGCATACAATATGCCTCAGCCTCCCCATGTTGTATTATACGACGTGTACATATTTCCAGGGTCGGCCCAAGGGGAAAGCCCCACAAGCCCCCAAGATAAGGCAACAACCAGCATGCCCCTCAATGACCCTGGCATCGAGAGTAGTTGGTTCCAGCCTTGCCTCCATCGTCGCCCCTCCCTAAGTCCCTCGATGACCTCGCTTACTCCCTTATTTTCCTCCTTGTCTCCTCGCTACCTCACTCACCTAACTCTCCACCTCATCCCCCCCATTGTCAATGTCACTCCTCGTCGGGGCCTCCTCGCCTTGCTTAATTGTGGAACATCCTCGTCTTCTGCCTCCTTGCCAACGCATGCCTCTACCTTTGACATTTAAACACTGAATTTCATCTTCTTCAAATAAAAATCTCAGACTTGCACATATAAAAAAGAAACCAACGAAAAAACTCTCTAACTTGGTCCTTCGATCCAATTGATCTTTCATTCAAATTAGATTCATCAGTTAAGCTTTGATATCCAAACTCGGTAGCACTGGCTTCTTCAGTTGGAGATTGGTCTTCATCGAACAAAAATCTATGAATTTTGATGGAAGCACCTCATGTAAGCTTAATAGATTTTAACTCATTCTTATCAAAATGGTTATGTCAACTTCCTAGATTTGAATTAGTTGAACTTCTCGACTTGGGTCTGAAAATGAAATTTGTTCATGTCTCATCTTGAATCAAGGATCTTGTGTGCCACTTTGCTTCGACTACTTGCTTCTTTTATAAATGAATGTTCAATTTCTTTTATCATTGATCATATCTCGTCTCGTTAAATTCTCCTACACAAGTCCTTCTTTTGTTTGGATTTAGTGCATCTCACATATCGAGGGTCGACAAAACTTTTTATCACGCAACATGAAGTGTATCTTATGCATCCCTTGCTGGAAAGAGTTTTTTGCATATGAGGCTGTCCAATTGAGATTTATTATGTTGTTGATACATGTTCCCATTTTACTCTTACATAACTAAAGGATCATGGTTGAATTGAAACTCCTCTAAACTCTCCAACTTGATATAAAATTTGTCCGACTTTGTCATGTATCGATGCCGCTTTGGATCGGTGGATTCACCCTAACTAAGTGATGTCAAGGGTGTTGTGTGTTGCTACATTTTTTATTGGGGATGGATCAGGTGACAGGTGGAGAGGTGACTATATGGGATAATAATAAAGAAATGAGTGGGTGGGCGTCTCTCTTTTTGGCTTATTGATCTATACTCAGAAAAACATTTTTTTATTTATGTATATTTATTTATTTTGATAGATACAACAATTGAACACTAATTAATATTAAATTTAATTAGTTTGAATGTATTTAAATATGTGGAAAAATTTTACATATGTTTTTTATATCACTACCACAAAAACAGGTTTTCGCAGTGCCACACTTTAACAGCGCTAAAAAATGATAATAAAGGAGGCACCTTTATCAGCACTAAAATTTTTTTGTTAAAAGTATCCACTTATCAGCGTTTTTTTAATGTTGATAAAGGTACCCCCTTTATCAGTGTTGTTAAAGAGACCCCATCTATCAGCGCTTTTAGTAACGTTAATAAAGAGGGTTTTTATCAGCGTTTTTTTACTACTGCTAATAAAAAGTATATTTCAATATGTATATATATTTCATTGAAAATAATATATTAATATATAAATATATTTATACTTATATAGATATAATATATATTTTTTAAATACATTTTAGATAAGGCTAAATAGACATTTACACATCATATATAAGATATTTAGGGAAAATTGCTTATAAAATAATTTAAAAAATATTTTTAATTAATAATTTATTAATTATTATTGAATAATAGTCATTTAATAACAATTTGAAGATAAAAAAATAAAAAATTAATAAAAGATCTAAAATAAGTTGAAAACATAACTTGAAATTCAAACGGTCGTAACTTTTGATCCGAATGTCCGTTTGAGCTCTATCGCATATCAAATCGAAGCTTGCAGCGAGCTCTACACATTTATAATAGATGAGAACCCTCTGACATGTTTTTAAAGGCCCAAAATTCCTTTAAAATTGATCTTTTAATCGGGGCATCCCAATTTTTTAACATTTGATGAAATTTCAACTTCATTTAAGAGGGTCTTTTTGCTCGTTTTTAATGGGGACTAAATTTATTCATAGAGCTTACATTCATATTGATATTATGGTTTTGAAATTTTATCGTTTTTCACAGTGTACTAGTTATTTATATTCCAATATATAACAATATATACATATTTTTTATATATTCACACATAAAAATTTAATTTTATAAATAAATAATTAAACATATTTACATATAAAATATATTTCTCAGTATATACAACTTATATAAATAAAAAAAATAATATCCATTTTATTTAAAATACAAATATATGAATATTTATATACATATACAATTAATGTATATATAATGTTTATATATATATAAATATTTTTGTGTGTGTATTTACAAACATATATATATTTATCTACGTATTCTAATATATGTATATAAATATTAATATATAATATTTGCAAATAAATATAAATATGTATAATTATATAGATACACACACATATATAAATATATGTATGTATGTATGTATTTATAAACACACATACACACACAAACTTGTTTTATATATGTATTTAAATATATATATATATATATGGATAAAAAAATGTAACCAAATATATATAAATATATCATAAAATAAAGAACAAAACAATATAGGTGAATGACAAAGGAGTGAGATTATGAGGGGGGGTCTCGGGTTCACAACTCATCAAAGGCAGGGGTGCGGGGGGGGGGGGTGAGGCATTACATGGCACTATTAAAGGAGGGGTGGGGTTTCTAGTGTTGTTAAAGGGGGTGGAGAGGCTAGACAAATGTCGTTAAAGGGGGGTGAGCGTTGATAAAAGGGGGGTTGGTCCTGCCTCTGAATTTGCAGAAAAACAAGTTCTTTGGTGATATAAGGGTCCTAGATTGGCCATGCATATCGTACACTGTGATATAAGGGTCTTAGGGCATATCTCTATTATTACTTCTTCTAAATCCATGAAGTCAGGATAAACAATTTGCATCTCATCAAAACATCCATTGAAGCCATCAATTGATACACTTCAAGTCCTAATCTCGTCTCTTCAATGTTATGCATCATCCACCAAGTATGGTTTTCCATGTACGGGAGCCATCTTTAACTCCCTGCATGCGTCACCATATTTCAGTTTCTTCTCACATATCAACAACTTTTTTTATTAATCCAACACAATAGACATAACCATATATTTATAGAGCTAGGATTTGGGTTAAAATATTATATAATTGGGTGAAAACCCTTAAATAATATAATAATATTTAACAAACCTCATTCCATATAATAATGTTATTGTTATTATTTTTATGGTGTGTGCTAACTTATGCAATGATAAATATATTTTTATCGTCTGGAAAATTAATATTTATCAATGGACACAATCTTGGTCCATTCATCCCCCTCGACATTTATTGAATACCCTAATAAATATTTTATTCATAAATAAATATTTTAATCCACAAACCAGTGAATAAATATTTATTAAATATTCAATAAAATAAATATATATATTTTATTCACAATCCGGTGAATATTTATTTATTTTATTTATGCGATCAATAAAACTTGAATAAAATTATTCTTTGGTATTGAGGATAATATTTATTTCATTAATTAAATTTAAATATAATTTAATTGAGATCAATAGTAACACTTAGTGTGTGGCCCTTTAGGATTTTTTCTCATTAGTATTAAGCATGCTTGCTTAAAGTCTAAGATTACTATCTGACAATGGGTCAAGACAACCAAGAGAAAGAACTTAATGTTGCAACGATGATAACCACATACGAACACTCACTGTGTAATATAATATTTTTATTTCAATATCTCATCAAGAAAGTTGCACATCTATGTCATCAACTTATATACTTGATACGTCTTTCTTTGACTATATGAAACAAATTTCGTTACACCATGGTCATGGAATTTATGAAAAAATTATATTTCAATCAAAGGGATGAGATACCAATTTCCATGAAGATGAAAGGGAAAAATCTTTCCTCGACTTATCCATTAATAACATGTCATTCGGGACACATCCAACATACCCTACTTCCTACTAACATATGGTGTGATAGTTTTTGTCAGTAAATATAAGTGTGTGGGTCATGAAATGCATTAATGATAATCTTAAAGTATAAGGACCATTACACACGCTCACAGATAGAAATACCCAATGACACCAAAACATATGTAATTCTTACTAACGAGTTTGTTCTCATAACCACTCATCTTGGAGATTACCAAGTGAAAACTTCATGAGATGAATCTTCATCCACTTACGAGTACTCGCACCCAATAGTCTATGTATTATGTTCCCTATCATAGTATGTTATCCGACTATAGAACTATATTTTAAGAGATATCATCATAACATCTCAAGGATATCATCATAGTGAGAAATTGATATGACCTTGTCAGTGAAATAGACACTTTAGAACATTATCACATCAATTTTACATAGAAGAATGATCATTATGTGATAAGATATTAATATTAATATTCACTTCTTTGAATATGCATGTAATCCAGAGAACAAAGTAGTTGGTTATATGACACCAACTCTAATAATTATTTTAATATATTCAGTTCTTAACCGTAAAAAATGTTGAAAACAACTCCTCTTTGATAGAATCCATGGGTAAAACCCATGGTAGGGTTTGTAGTTTTGATTATTTTATCATATAGAGTCCAAAACTTAAGTTTATAAATTAATAAAGAAGTTTACTCTCTTTTTATATAAATACTCACCCAACCTCTCACTTTTATTCACTCAAAACTCATTAATCATGAAGTTCATATCTCTCACACACTCTCTAAATCCCTCCCAATGTGTTCCCAAGCTCTTAAGAAGCTCCTCTCAAGCTTTTAGGAGCGCTCTCTCAAGGTAAGAGACTCCCTCCTCTTCTTTTTATTTCAAGTAATTAATCTGTACTAAGCCATTTTGATTTCCAACTATCCACGTTGTGATGTGTTTTTACACAACCCTTTATTGTCATTATGATTCCCATGTAATTAGGAACCGCCTTTCACTCCCATTCACCCCTTCTATAAACCCTTATGTACACTTGTTATGTTGTCGAAATTATCCTGTGATTTTTCATTCCAAACATTTGTGTAGTGAATACTCATCCCCATTTCTACTCAAAGGTATTAACTTAGTTGCACATATCCTTCATTGATTGTGGAGCTCTATGCATGTATCCCACGCTCCTTAATCATGGGGTTGAAAGTGATAAAAGGCGTTCTTGTGTTGTATGATCTATGTGGCGCACAAATGCATGTACATAATATGAATGTGACGAGTGGGCCTGAAATTATATAACCCTTCAATGCACTGAGTAATGTTCTTATCTCATGATATTCCATGTATAGTGCATGGGAGGTTATCCTAAACATGCTATGTTATGATGTCTCGACGGTTATCCTTAACTTATGCTTATAATGTCATGTTTTATATTGTTTCCACATTTCTATGTTGCCTTGATGTTATCATCTTATATCATGATTTGATGTCCATGTGTATGATTCTTACCTCTTTTGTGACACCTTTATATGCCTCTTGACTAACATGTATTACTTTTATCATGTTATACATTGATTATTCCTTTACTAGGTTTTATAGCTCACCCTTCTCTTATGTACGTCCTCAGGTTGTCTCGTGTAGTATTAGAATAATCAATGGAATGTAAGGGGATGTTTTAGAGTTTTTAAATAATGTTTTTGTACCAATGTTTTGAGTTATTATGATATGTATCTAATTACCCAAATACACTTCGTATCACAATCTTTTAGGATTGTATTATGTGTGCCTTTGTGCAATAAATCACGAATTAAGGTGTATTAAATATATGGGTTGTCATGTTACGCGTCACAGTGTGGTTCAACACCTTCGCCAAAATTCCAGTCAAAAAATATCTTATGCATCTCATATGTAATGTCTTCCCTCTATACATATGGTTTTTGTCTTGGACAAAAACTCATACATAACATATTTCTTCCACGCATAAGGTTTTTTTTTCTTGAACAAAATTCTATATGTAATATATTTTTCAATACATAAGATATTTCCCTGAGACAAAAATTCCATATACAACATCTTTTTCCCCATCCGTCTGGATGTAAGGTTTTTTACCTAACTTAAAAACCCATAAGTAATACACATCTTCCCCTTGTGATATGTAATATATTATTTTGCTTTTGTGTGGCATTTTTTCTTATGCGTAAGGTTTTTGAATTAGACTTAAAAACTTGAACATAACATATTTTTTCTCCCCTGTGATGTGTAATGTTTAAGACTTATCCAAATTTTTGAAAATCAGCAGCTTAAAATAACAAATTCCAGAATTCCCAGAATTCACTAAAAACTCCAAAATTAAGCTTAAATTCATCTAGAAACATCCAAAAACTAATGACCACTTTAAAAATAATACCAACAACAAAATTCATAAAAAATCATCCCCCAAGTCCAGGTCAACCCCCAATACTTTTTCCACGACCTATATTGACTCCTCTAGAGGGTCCAAAGTCATCCAACTGATCCATGATCTGAACTAAATCATTATCTCGAATACCCAGAACCTTAAAGGTGGCATATTATCTTATACAATGCCTTTTGATGTGCCCAAAAACATGGCATACAATATGCCTCAGCCTCCCCATGTTGTATTATACGACATGTACATATTTCCAGGGTTGGCCCAAGGGGAAAGCCCCACAAGCCCCCAAGATAGGGCAACAACCAGCATGCCCCTCGATGACCCTGGCATCGAGAGTAGTTGATTCCAACCTTGCCTCCATCATCGCCCCTCCCTAAGTCCCTCGATGACCTCGCTTAATCCCTTATCTGCCTCTTTGTCTCCCTGCTACCTCACTCACCTAACTCTCCACCTCACCCCCCATTGTCAACGCCACTCCTCGTCGGGGCCTCCTCGCCTTGCTTAACTGTGGCACATCCTCGTCTTATGCCTCATTGCCAGCGCCTACCTCTACCTTTGACATTTAAACACCGAATTCCATCTTCTTCAAAAAAAATCTCAGACTTGCACATATAAAAAAGAAACCAATGAAAAAACTCTCTAACTCTGTCCTTCGATCCAATTGATCTTTCATTCAAATTAGATTCATCAGTTAAGCTTTGATATCCAAACTCGGCAGCACTGGCTTCTTTAGTTGGAGCTTGGTCTTCATCGAACAAAAATCTATGAATTTTGATGGAAGCACCTCATGTAAGCTTAATAGATTTTACCTCGTTCTTATCAAAATGGTTATGTCAACTTTCTATATTTGAATTAGTTGAACTTCTCGACTTGGGTCTGAAAATAAAATTTGTTCATGTCTCATCTTGGATCAAGGATCTTGTGTGCCACTTTGCTTCGACTACTTAATTCTTTTGTAAATGAATGTTCAATTTCTTTTATCATTGATCATATCTTGTCTCGTTAAATTCTCCTACATAAGTCCTTCTTTTGTTTGGATTTAGTGCATCTCACATATCGAGGGTCGACAAAACTTTTTATCACGCAACATGAAGTATATCTTATGCATCCCTTGCTGGAAAGAGTTGTTCGCATACAAGGTTGTCCAATTGATATTTCTTATGTTGTTGATACATGTTCCCATTTTACTCTTACATAACTAAAGGAGCCTGATTGAATTGCAACTCCTCTAAACTCTCCAACTTGATATAAATCTGTCCGACTTTGTCATGTATCGCTGCCGCTTTGGATCGATGGATTCACCCTAACTAAGTGATGTCAAGGGTGTTGTGTGTTGCTACGTTTTTTATTGGGGATGGAGCAGGTGGCAGGTGGAGAGGCGACCATATGGGATAATAATAAAGAAATTAGTGGGTGGGCGTCTCTCTTTTTGGCTTATTGATCTATACTCAGAAAAATATTTTTTTTATTTATGTATATTTATTTATTTTGATAGATACAAAAATTGAACACTAATTAATATTAAATTTAATTAGTTTGAATGTATTTAAATATGTAGCAAAATTTTACATATGTTTTTTATATCACTACCACAAAAACGAGTTTTCGCAGTGCCACACTTTAACAACGCTAAAAATGATGATAAAGGAGGCACCTTTATCAGCACTAAAAAACATTGTTAAAAGCATCCATTTATCAGCGTTTTTTAACGCTGATAAAGGTACCCCCTTTATCAGTGCTGTTAAAGAGACCTCATCTATCAGCGCTTTTTTTAGTAACGTTAATAAAGAGGGTTTTTATCAGCGTTTTTTTACTACTGCTAATAAAAAGTATATTTCAATATATATATATATATATCATTGAAAATAATATATTAATATATAAATATATTTATATTTATATAGATATAATATATATTTTTTAAATACGTTTTAGATAGGGCTGGATAGACATTTACACATGATATATAAGATATTTAGGGAAAATTGCTCATAAAAAAATTAGAAAAAAATTAATTAATAGTTTATCAATTATTATTGAATAATAGTCATTTAATAATAATTTGAAGATAAGAAATTAAAAAATTAATAAAAGATCTAAAATAAGCTGAAAACATAACTTGAATTTCAAACGGTCGTAACTTTTGATCTGAATGTCCGTTTGGGCTCTACCGCGTATCAAATTGAAGCTTGCAGCGAGCTTTACCCACTTATAATAAATGAGAACCCTCTGACATGTTTTTCAAGGCCCAAAAAGGCCCAGTATGCCTTCAAAATTGAGCTTTTAATCAGGGCATCCCAATTTTTTAACATTCGATGAAATTTCAACCTCGTTTAAGAGGGTCTTTTTGCTCGTTTTCAATGGGAACTAAATTTATTCATAGAGCTTACATTCATATTGATATTATGATTTTGAAATTTTATCGTTTTTCACAGTGTACTAGTTATTTATAATCAAATATATAACAATATATACATATTTTTTATATATTCACACATAAAAATTTAATTTTATAAATAAATAATTAAACATATTTACATATAAAATATATTTCTCAATATATAAAACTTATCTAAATAAAAAATAATATCCATTTTATTTAAAATACAAATGTATGAATATTTATATACATATACAATTAATGTATATATAATGTTTATATATATATATATATATATATTTGTGTGTGTATTGACAAACATATATATATTTATCTACGTATTCTAATATATGTATATAAATATTAATATATAATATTTGCAAATAAATATAAATATGTATAATTATATAGATGCACACACATATATATAAATATATGTATGTATGTATTTATAAACACACACACACAAAACATGTTTTATATATGTATTTAAATTTATATATATATATATATATGTATATATATGGATAAAAAATGTAACCAAATATATGTAAATATATAAATATATCATAAAATAAAGAACAAAAAAAATATAGGTGAGTGACAAATGAGTTAGATTATGAGGGGGGGATCTCGGGTTCAAAACTCACCAAAGGCAGGGGGCGTGAGGGGGGGGGGGTGAGCGCTGATAAATGGGTGGTTGGTCCTCCCTCCGAATTTGCAGAAAAACAAGTTATTTGGTGATATAAGGGTCCTAGACTGGCCCTGCATATCGTACACTATGATATAAGGGTCTTAGGGCGTGTCTCTATCATTACTTCTTCTAGAGCCATGAAGTCAGGATAAACAATTTGCATCTCATCAAAACATCCATTGAAGCCATCAGTCATTACACTTCAAGTCCTAATATCATATTTTCAATGTTATGCATCATCCACCAAGTATGGTTTTCCATGTACGGGATCCATCTTTAACTCCCTGCATGCGTCACCATATTTTAGCGTCTTCTCACATATCAACAACCTTTTTTATCATCAACAAATCCAACAAACAACCTATTGACTAAAACAAAATGAGCACCAGAATCATTCACTTCTGTTACTGTAAAAAACTTGCCACTGAATATTCGTCGTCCCATTGTGTCATAAATACAATACGAGTTAAGGTTTGTCCTCAAAACTTCAAACGAAATCAAAAAGATTTGGATTCTTTATAAATAAGCACAACTAATAAAAATATAATCAAATAATAAACATACAAAAAGTGGCTTTTTAAATTGTTAAACATACAACGTTATGTATTGTAAAAAATCTAAAAACATATACAGTTGTTAAACGGATCCGTCACAGGTTTGGACATGTGGGCTAAGTTAGACCATTTCAAAGATTTTTAGAACATGCCATGTTAATCATTGAACTTAAAATGCTAGAATTACTGTATTAAATTCCACAAAAAACCCAACTAGCGTGAAAAAAATCACAAAAAAAAACCCATTAAAAAACAATTTTAGATAATTAATAACAATTCATCATCAAACATTTTAAAAAACTAAAATAAATACCATGAGTCTCAACACAATATTCACTTCTATTTTCATATTATGCTACCAATCTTTCCTATTCATCATTGATTTGCATGTCTTAATTTATGAACATTTCTAAAATGTTTGGTCATGTGGGCTCCCGGCAACAATTGAGTCGGGTTACCGCCAGAAATTGAATTGGGCCCGAATTTATGGATCGCATGCTAGTGGCCACAGATAACAACATCCGCCGCGCCGAATCACCGCAGGTCAGGCCCCAAAATTCGCCTCGCCAAGCTACATCCCGAAACCGCTTCATCGACGAGTGCAAACCCTGGAAGGAAGAAGACAAAGTTTGTTAGTCTTTGACGCCGGCAATTTTCGAATTAAAAGCGGATGCTATTTCCGTAGTTTCAGCCTGCCTGTTTTGGATGTCTTCTTCATAGTCGACTCCACCGGAGGTCGATGCTCTGAGCGGTATTTGTATCTCTTCTCAGAGCAGTTTCCCCTGAGAAATCAAAATCCAATTTACTGCTCATTCAAATCTCAATTTCCTTTTCGTTACGAAAAAACTGCAGCTTAGGCTGGGGCGAGGCCGTCCAGAAGATAACTACACTGGAACCTCCATGAATGCCCGGGTATCGCTATCGCTTTGCACCGGATACATTTCTGCCGCATATTAAAGGTGTCAAATTTTAAGCATAATCTGTCAATATCTTTCGAAAGAGGGTATTGTTCTTTCAAACGATCCATTAATCAACTAATTATTGCCAATTATCGATCCGTAGCCATGCAAAATTATGTCCTCCTCACCCCATTTTATTTAGGAGTCGATTTTTGATCGTCCAGTTCTGATAATATTGTTAAAATCTATCTTCTCCGACTTGTGCTTCAAGGCTTTCCCCTTTTCTTAGCATTGTCCACGGCGTGTAAAGCTTCATGATGCTTTTCTACATGTAACTGTAAATTGATTTTATATGCATGCGTGCGTGCTTCTTCCAGATGCATGTAAATTATGAACAAATCAAGGAAATACTAGTATGTGTTCATTAACATGTTACCACAACGATATGCCATGTACCATCCTTTATTTTTTTTACTCCCACTGATTTTATCACACGGGGAGTGGCTCTTGATCTTCAAATTTTGCATGATGTTATTACGCTCTTCCAGACTCGTGCTGGTTAGTTTACCCCAGGTTTGGTTGTCTCCTCCCCCCCAGTTATCCATTTCAGCATCCACCCCATATTTCTTGACCGGGGTTGGGTAGCTGCCCCTTTTAATTTGTCAAGGGGAAGGGGGTAGGCGTGATTGCTGAGGTGGGTGGCTAAACCCCACCAATAGAGGAGCAACGGAGCGAGTCTTGCCTATAAAAGGAGGGCTCTCCCCTCGTTTACGATCATTAACAAATCCTCTCATTTTAGTTTTAGTTTTTTAGTGTGTTTATGCGATGTGTTTTCTCCCGTTATTCAAGTGAGATATTTGTGAGGCTTTATCTTTGTAAAATTGAGTGTCGGTACCCACCCTATAGTGAGATCTTTTTGTCTTGCCTGTGGTTTTTTATTCGTCAATTACTTGAGATTTTTTTTCACATTACATCCTGGTGTTCATTTATTTTTGCATCTTGCACTTTATTATTTTTATATCATTGCTGCATCGTGAGCGTGCCCTTGACCCGATGTTGGTTTTTAATGTAAGTTTGTTTTTTGGTTTAAATACGAGTTTTTTCTAAAAAAAAAAACCGATGCAAAAACCAACATCGGGAAATGAAATGGGGAATGTTTAAACCAAAAAACAAACTATATCAGTAAAAAAAAATATTATAAAATGATGGGGAATGTTGGTTTTTAATTAATTAAATTAATCAATAATGAGGAATGTTTTAAATGAAATGTAGACTATATATCAATAAATATTATTTGAGTTTTATACAATGATTATTATTAGCCATAAAATTAATATGAAATCATCTTTTTATAAAAAAAAAATACTATTTTTAAAAACCTGATGTCTCACCGCGTTTGTGAGATTAATTTTAAATTAAATTTTACTATTTTTGTGAGTTGAATTTTGCTAAATGGATTCCATATTTGGAATTATCATAATTTATATTATCTAATAAGGTCAACTTATTTTTTGACCAAAGTGATTAGTGAAAACAATTAAAATTAATTAGAGTGGTTAAGGTAAAAACAAGTTTACTTAGTGATTAAAATTAGAATATAAGGTGTACAAATGGCCCAACACATTTCCAACATCCATTAGCCGATCACATTTCGACCCTTATGACCACAGGGTTGAAATGTATGAGTTTGTGGGACACTTGTTCATGAAAGTGACTCATATAACAAGTTAAAAAAAGAAATAGACAAAAAATGTACCTTTCTTTTTAATTTCTATAAAGCTTTGGGGATAGAAAACTACATAAGTTCGGTTATAAATATTATTTTAAAAGATAAGTGAATTGTTGTTATCATAATAATTTATATTTAATTTTTATAGATGATATAATTACATTAAATGCTTAAAAAACACCAACGCATGAGTTATTTAATTAATGATAAAATAAAATAAATGATACTAAAAATATTAAAAGTGATGTAAATAAAATGAATTTTTGTGTTCCATTATTTATGTAGATGAATATATTATGATACACAACTGTGAAACTTAATAGATTTGAATTCCATTATTGTCTTAATATTTTTTTTTAAATTCAAATTAAATAAATAATGTTAAAATTGACATTAATGTTATTTTATAATAAATGATATTTTATTAAATGATTTAAAATTACTAAAAGTCCTATCTTCTATAAAGTGATTTTTAAATGTTAATAAATATAAAATATGTCTAATAAGAATGCCAATAGTAATTACTTTTGAGTATTTACAAGAATGCCACTCTTTCTCAATTATAAAAAGACACCGACTCTTCCCACTTCTTCACACCCCTCAAGCCATTTGGATTGTTTAAACTCTGTCCAAATCACTTCTCAACTTCTCTCTAATCTTAGAATCCTCAGGGTAAAAAACAAATCAAGGAAGACCTTTGGTTCAAACCAAAATGAGTTGCCCGAAGAAAAGTTAAAGTTCATTAACGAGCATTTTTGTTTTATTTCTTTTTCCACTCCCTTTCTTCTTATATCATGCTTATACAATAATTCTAGCATCCTTAATATACTGAGATGTTGTTATGTTAAGGGTACTACCTACACCCTCACAGACTTTCATTCAATGGGTTACAAAATCATCATCAATGTGTACAATGGACTATCGCTCCGCGAAATGATGTCGTTTGTTTTTTCATTACCACCTCTCATGGTTTGGCATAATGATGGGTATATTGTTTATATTTGATATTTATGATATTTATATCATAATTATATTTCTGGAGTCATTATATCATATACTCCCTTTTAATATTCCATTTCGCAAGGGATACGATAACATCACTCGTGTGTACGACGCGAAGTGATGTGAATTCTTTTTCATTAACGTGTTACATGGAAAGTAATAAGGATAACTATAACGAATATATATGATATACATGACATCATTATGACATTCATGACATAATTTTCTTTCTGAAATTATAATATATCATTTTCTTCTTACCATTTCACATTGAAAAAGTGATAATATTGTTCGTGGATGCGTGGAAGCAATGTGATTCCTTTTACATCACAAGAATGATATATATAAATATATATAATTAAATATCATGTTATTTATGATATAATGATTTTTTTGAAAATACAAGATATTACTTACCTTTTTTCCATAATAATCATTAAAAAATGGAAATGTTACTCATGCGTACGTACGACTTACTGCCTTTATGATCGTAATGTTCATTTTTCATAACTATCGTTCATAATTGGTTTTAAAAGAATAATTGATGTATAAATATGATAATTATGTTATGAATATTATTATGAAGATGTTTAAATAATGATTCCTTTGACCATAGTTGACCTATCAAAGTTGTTTTGGACACTCAAGCTGAATATGGTCAAAACATCTCATGTAAACTTAATCGATTAAGTAATTGTATATAACATGTTAATAAGTGAAATAAAATTAATAATAAACATGAAAACGTTTTCAATAAGTAAATAATTGACATAATTTTTTTATTTAGGATTTTACTTTTATTTCCGTGAGATATATGTCATATTCTCCACTTATGCTTGTTGTGTGCTGTATATATTGCCCATGAATGTATTTTATGATTCTTATCCTTAAATTTATGGGGATTTACATATTCATTTCAAGATCTCTTTCATGGGGTTTACAGTTTCAAAGTTATCAAAGCGGTAATGGATTTTTGTCACATTTTACCTTCTTTGAGACGTTTGTTATGTTATACACCCATCTTCTTTTATGAGGTGTATATACTTCTCATTTCACATATTATATCATGAATCTTTTTATTCTCATGATATCATATGTTTCATTTAATGTTTTTTTTTCATGGGGATTACAATTCAAAATTACCAAAGTGGTAAGTCTTGTTTCAATCTCATCGTTTATCGAGGTTGTGAATGATTAAATCTCCGATGTTGAAATCTTATAATTTTAATGATTTTTCTCATCCTCTGGTTATTGATGATATTTTAATGAAACAGTTCTATTTTTTTACTCTTTGGTACTTGGAATAATTGGAAAATATTTTTGAGAAAATCTGATTTTATTTCTCTTTTCGGTAAAAAATTTGTTTTATTTCAAAACCGTATTTTCAAAAATGTTTTAAAAAGTGTATTTCAAATTCCAAAGGACATTTTCCTAATAAAACATTTTAAATGATTTTTTAAAACTTTTATATGTTTCCAAGTTTGTTTTCAAAGAAAAGGCTTTTCAAAATGTTTTATGTGTTAAAAAGTGTTTTTAATGGTGTTTTCATTCATCAACTTCAACAATCCTTGTTACTTATCCTCCATTGAGGATATTTTGTATTGTTTCTATCCTATTTCTTTCTCTGGACTAATTATGTTTGTTTCAAAAGATTGTTATGAAACTCATTTCTTTTCCACGGGTTAATCATGTTTCAAACAGATTGTTATAGAACCCGTTTCTTTTCCAAAGGTTAATCACATTTCAAAAAGATGGTCATGGAACCTGTTTCTTTTCCACGAGTTAATATGTTTCTAAGAGACTGTTATGAAACCCGTTTCTTTTCTACGGGTTAATCATGTTCTGAAAAGAATAAAGATTGTTTCAATGAGTTACAATGAAGCAAATTCTCTATGCGCTTTATTCATGTTGTTCTTGGGCATTATAAATGATGAGTGTGCCCAGATAGTACCGGGTAAACCTGTTACAGCTTAACATGTGGTGACCCAGATAGTGTTGGGTGAACCCGTTATAGCTTAAACGATGGATGTGCTCAAATAGTGCTTCAATGCATTTGATAATTATTATATTGGAAGTCGGTCATATGGTTATTACAATTAAAAATGTTTTGAAAGAGTTTTATGAATATGATGCTCCAAGTTACCAAAAAGATTTTTAATTGCCTGTTATGGGTTTATAATGTTTCTTATGATTAAGATTGATATGACATGGCTCATGATTATTGATTGTGATGACTCTTGTCTTTGCCATGTTTCCATATTTGATGATCCAGGTATTGATGAGTATGAGTTCTTTTATGATTCACTCACACACTATGATTATGTCGTCATACGTTATGTATTTTTTATTCTCATTGATGACATTCAATTACTAATGCTTATGTCTATCCTTATTGAGCATTTGAGTTCATCCTTTTTATGTAAGATATAAAGAATAAGGTTGAATTATAATCCTAAAAGGTCAATGTGTATGTAAGTGATGCAATATTTCTTTTTGATGTTGTAAGTTTTGTTTTGCAAAAATCGGTACACCTTCGGTATCAAAGCTGAAAATGTAAAGTTTATGAATTGAGCACCGGATTTGGGAGTGCGGGTTCTGGACTGTTATACATTCAAAAGGAGGTTCTTTCGAATTGTTGGTGCGAGGGTTCTCCTAGTTCAGCTTCCAACAAATGTCATCAAATATAAGGTTTAGTTGTACACACCTGACAAAAGGCAGAATGACATTAGATGTAGGAAAGATCCGAATCGACAAGTTTTACGGGATAGGCTTTGGTTTCCGGCGGATGCAGTTGGAAGATCTTTTGATGCAGAAAGATCTAGATGCTGCGTTGTCTGGAGAGCGGCTAGAGAAGATGGATAAATTGGAATGAGAGCGATTGGACATGAAGACTCTAGCCTTGGTAAGAACGTCTCTTGCATGAAATGTTGCTTTCAATATTTGAGAGAAGAAAAACACCGTGGAAGTTATGAAAGCGTTGACTGACATGTATGAGAAACTGATGACACTCAATAAAGTCTTTATGATGCAACAATTATTCAATATGAGACCATCAGAGGGAAGAAAGATCGATAGTGGTCCATGTGAATGGTTTCAACATGATCCGCAGACAACTCGAATCAGTGGAGGTTACTTACACAAACGATGCCTTGCGTTGCTTCTTTTATCTTTTACTGTCGAAAAGCTAAGATGCTATACTGACAATAGTGAGTAATTCAAGTGGAAAGATAAACCTTGTATTTGATGATTGTTGGAGTCTGCATCCCACATCAGACTTGTGGTCCGATGTGGTCTTTATCATTCATTATAAAAGAACCTCAAGCCCTCCTTTAGAGAGGTCCTTGGGGGTTCAGGTCTACCTTAGTTTTTCATGCCTTAGGTTTTCCAGAATTCCCCCTTGGGGGGCGGCGGCCCCACCCCCCATCGCCAGTAGGGCTGGGTTTATTTTCTGCTGCCGCCTCTCCGGGCTCGTTTCCCAGGCGGCACTCCGCCTCTGGGTTTGTTTCCCAAGCGGCCTCCCGGTTCTGTCCGGCAGATCCCTCCCGTCGCGGTTCTCGGCCCCACCCCCCGTCGCGGTTTTCGGCCCGCCTCCCGTCGCGGCCCCTCCCGCCTCCCGTCGCGCCTCCCAACCCTCCTCCCGCCGCGTTGCGCCGCCTCTCGTTCCCGACGCCGTCGCCTGACCTCCTCCCTCTATGCGCATATGATCTTGATGACCCCTTCTTTACGACGCGACAACTCCCGGCTCCGCCATCGACGCGGTGACTCCCTGCCGTCCTGAGCAGCCACGATGCTCCCTCAGCTGGACTGCAGTCTGGCGGCCTCCCCTCTCCCAGATTTGGCCAGATCCAGTCGTCGACGCATCCTGCGGCGTCTCCGCCTCCACGCCGACGCTCCACCTATGGCTCCCTCAATGTGCACGACGACCCCCTCTTGCGCTACTCTTCCGGAAGCTGCCTCCCTTTCCCGGTGGAACCATTGCTGCGCGCCCCTCTTAGATCAAGAACGCTGTCTCCCCTGTCCGCTGACATGCCCTCACACTTCCTCCACTGTGGCGCATCACCTCGACCGCCTTGGATTTGGGCCCTTTGGCGCCGCCAGATCCGACAACGACTCTGTGGAATCCCCGCCTCCCGTCGTCGGCCCCGCAAGTGCGGCTTTCCCGGTTCTAGTGTGGCTTTCTCGGCGTATCATCGATCGGCCCCGCTAATGCGGCTTTCCTGGCGACATCTGTGTGGTTTCTCTGCTGCGCTTGCGACATCTTCTTTCATCTATCATCCTGAGGGGAGTTGCGATCTTGAGGGGGAGCTACTATCGTCGATTGTTTCTTTTTTATTTCGTCTTGTTTTGTAATCAAGCTGGGTATGTTCAGTTTGAGGGGGAGTGTTTGCAGTCTGTTGATTGCTTTGTTTTTTCTTTATGCGTCCAAGCTAGGTTCACCTAGTTTGAGGGAGAGTGTTGGAGTCTGCATCCCACACCAGACTTGTGGTCCGATGTGGTCTTTATCATTCATTATAAAAGAACCTTAAGGCCTCCTTTAGAGATGACTTTGGGGTTCAAGTCTACCTTAGTTTATTATTCTACAATGACATTCAGAATTTAATTCTTAATGAGGATTTGAGGCGAAAGGAAGTCCAAGTACCCTCCAGAGGTGCTCTCAATGCCCGAGAACAAGGACAGTCACCTCAACAGAAGGACCAACAGAAGAAGTCATCAAGAGGATAAGTCCCAAGGAAGAAGTCAAAGTAGATCGGTTGGTCAAGATCCTACTTGTTGACTTTATGGAAAGAAGAGACATATCAAGAAGGATTATAGAAATCAGGAGTCCAACGAAAAGATTTCAACTTTTAGAAGCACAAATTTTGTATGGAAGGTGGTAACAGTATGTCACTGAGTGTGAATATTCCAAAGGAAGCATAGGTTATTGACAATGCATCTTTCCATTCAATTGGTGAGCGGGGTGCATGGTGGACTATGTATTCAGAAGCTTGAGCAAAGTATATCTGACAAATTATGAAGCCCTGATGATAGTTGGAAAAGGAAATGTCAACATTCAGATGAAGAATGATTGTGTTATGAAGTTGAAAGATGTTAGATATATTCGAAGTCTTCGGAAGAACCTCATTTCAATTGGACAACTTAACGAAGCTGGTTTCAGAACCACCTTTGTGGATGGAGTGTGGAAGATAACCAGATGATCCATGGTGATTGCTCATGGGGTGAAGAATGGAACCCTATACTTGACTGGAATAAAAAATGAAGTTGTCATTGTTGGAACTAAGGATTTTCATAGCTGGAAATTGGGTCTTGTTTGTGTTTGTTGTCAATACACACTGGGTTGTTTAGGGAGTTTGCAAAGCAAGCGATCTTACAGTACAAGCTGACTGCAGTGTTGAAGGTGACATCATTTTCCAGTGTTTGTCAAATTTTTTGGCTAAAAAATCAAGAGGAAGAGGCAAGCATCGTGAAAGGTGGTTTTTTGGGATTGAATCATCATAATTATAGTAAAGGCATGGGTTTTGTGAAGATTAGGTTTCATAAAGGGTGAGATTCGTGAAGATGTGGAGCAACGTGAAGAAGCATCGCGAACGACGTAATAGGTTGACGGTAATCTCTGTGACTACTAGAAGCTTCGCGGGCAGGTTGAGTTTCAATAGAGCTTCGTGAGTGAAGGAGCTTCGCGAACATGGTTTTGTAGTTTCACGGAAAAACCGCTAGAGGCGTGGGAGCATCACAAAAGGCTGAGCCTATAAATATGAGGCTACCCCCACTTCATACGATTTACAAATATTTGGAGTAAAAACTGAATTGCTCTGAATTTGAGAAGGCAAAGAGCTTCATGAATCAAGTATTTGAAGTGAACTTGAGTATCGCAAAAAGACTTCTTTAGTCTTGACCAATGCTTAGGTATCTGGGAAAAAGGAGTTTCGCGATGATGAGGTTTTTTGCGATGACTCAGTGAGCTTTGCGGTGACAGGTTGTTCCGTGAAGGCAGGTTGTTCCGCAAAGGCATTTTGTTCTGTGAAAACAATTTGTTGCGCGAAGGTAGTGAGCTTTGCGAACATTAGTATTGAACATTTGGTTTAAGTGAACAATGCTTTTAAGTGCATCATCTCAGGTTTACGGTGCAAGCAGAGTCTCGTGCTAGTCAGGGACAAAGACTTAAATGCAATCTACTAAAGCGACCTTAGTGAGAATTCATTCAAAACAGTGAGGTAGGGGGAGGCTACGAGAGTGTTTTGAGGGAAGTAGCGTGCTATTTCTAAAATCTTGTAAAGGTAGTGTGCCTGACACAGAGTGACCGTGTGAATTTTTTTATTTCACAACTAGTGAAGATTAGTGGATTTTTGGTACGACCAACACACTGGCGGCGTATGCTACTTGAAATATCCCTTAGTGGTGAACTAAGTAAAATTGTTGTGTTGTATATTTGTTTTTCATTGTTTGATTTTTGTACGTTTCCATCAGACAGATTTAACAGGTTCCTACCAACGTGAGAACAAGATTTATCACTTTAGAAGAAAAAATTGACATTCTGATTCACCTCTCCCCTCTCAGGATGTTCCGGGGTCCCACAAGTGGTATCAAAGCCTTGAGAGATAAATCTGTCCTTTTTTGTTGTCATGGAGAATTCAGTAAATGTCAGAAGAGTCTCCTTTGATGGAAGTAACTTCTAGATTTGGAAGAACATGATGAGATCTCATCTAAGATCATTTGGAATAGAAGTTCATTTTGCCACCGCACAAGGGATACAGGTCACTGGTGGAACATGACTGCCTATGAATAAAACAGATAGGAAAATGCTTGATAACGATGCCAAAACACATTGGAGTACAATATTATTTTGTTTGAGAAGCGGAGGAAGTGTGAACATGTAAAGAATTTAAGCCAAGCAAAACCCTACAAATTTTCTAACGAAGGCAATTGCTTTGACAAGTTCAGACAGTGTATGAGCGATCTTGCAAAAACATCCGTAGCATGTTTTGGCAAGTTGGAAAGGATTTGTGAATCCATGATTGATTTTCAAATTTATTCTCCATGTGGGACATATGTCGGCAGACATTCCCCATTTCTTTATTGGGGGTTGACACCCCCCCATTTCTCAAGGGTGCAGATGTGATTGTTGAGGTGGGTGGTCAAACCCCTCCAACAAAGGAGTAACAGAGTCTGCCTTGCCAATAAAAGGAGGGCTCTCCTCGTTCAAATCATCAGCAAATCCTTTCATTTCCATTTCAGTTTTCCAGTCAGCCGTGTTTTCTCCAATTATTCAAGAGAGGTGTTCATGAGGTTTTCTTGTAAAATTAAGAGATTCTGTACCCGCATTTACCCATAGTAAAATCCTTCTACCTTGCCCATGGCTTTTTACCACATAATTCTTTTAGAGTTTTTTACATGTTACATACCGATGCTTATTTATTTCTGCATTTTTCCCTTTATTTATTATCTATTATCTCGATATTATTGATTAACTGTGGGCCTCATCTTTTGTTCTCAGCTATCCAGAATGAAAAAAGCTCTTTAATTGTGCAGAATGAAAAGAAAAAGCTTGGCTTACATTCCCGCATGTCATTGGAAATTAAATTCAACTACTGGGCTAAGCATAACAAGGTTCATTAGCTGAGAAACTCATTGAATAAGGTGGCTGTTGATTGTGGAGAAAATATCCCATCCACTAAATTTCACATGAAGGTAAACAAGCATTTTTAATGGTCTGTTATTTATGCATTTTTGGTGTAATTTCATGTTTGTTGCAGGTGGTGGTGTCGTGAAAAGCATTAAGTTTCTTCAACTGAACAGCCATGTGGATTTGATTCTGAACACAGCGAGATGGGATTTAATTGAAAAATGCTGAACCAGCTATGCAAATCTACAAATTCCACCTGCTGAAACCTGCATTGTAGGATTAGAATCTATTGAAGGATAACTTGCATCTTGATTCAAGGAGACCTAGTTGTGGATCTGTGCATTTAACTTCTAGCATGGAGCAGTTTGCACAGCCTCATAAAGGAATGTTCAAGAATTCTGTCACGGAACATTCACAACCAACTCCTGGAGACGTGATTCATAATGATAGGTGGTTTGAACGCAAGAACAGAAAGACGTCTGCAAAATCATACAAAAGAAAATATGTGTTCCGATCTTCAATAGGTGGCATTAACAGGGCTTTGCGCACAGGTTCTGCTGAGAAACCTAAAGCTGTTAAACCAAATAGTAATATAGTGAATAATGAAAGACAATCACTAAAAAAGAAAAGGAAGCAGAAGGAAAAAATATTTGATGATGAATTCTCCAAAGCCAGAAAGCATCTAAGATACTTGCTGAAACGGATCAGCTATGAGAAAAACCTTATTGATGTATACTGCGGTGCTGGTTGGAAAGGAAAGAGGTATGTTTGTTGTTTCATACTGCCATTATTTTCTTAATGTATTCTGTATATATAATAGAAAAAAAACCATGGCTTAGAGACCATCAAATGCAGTAAAATTTAGCATGTTGTGCATGGTGAACTATTGAAAATGTTAATAAGGTGTGAAGTTTGTATTAGGATCTGTGTAGGTGGGATTCAATATTTTAAAATTTGATTTTCCCTTGCTCAAAAAATTGACATTTTAAATTAAAGCAATCAAAAAATAATGAAGCAAATAAAGAGCACATTGTCAAACCCATTTTTTTATTTTATTAATGTAATTGAGAACTAGAGAATTACTTAGTTTGTTGTTTGCTATGATTGTTGACGTTGATGAGACAAAATGATTTTTTTTTTAAATGTTAAAATGATCATTTTGCATTTTTAATGTAGTGGTTAAACTGTTTACAAAAATGATATTGTCGGTGGGTGGAGTGCGAGAGTGCTATCTTAACTGGTGCCTTTGCGAATAATTTATTTTGTGAGTGCCATTTAAGACTACGCCCTTTTAAAACATTTTAACAGGGTTGTGCTCCCCCTGAGTCATTTGTTATTATTCTTTTATAAAAGCCTAAAGCTTGATCTGTTTATAATATCTTGACCCAGACCCTTCCCATTTGGGTCCAAACTCTAAAAAAACAGCATGGGTCTGACTTGCAGGGCTTGGCTTGGTCACTGCCACCCAAAGAACTGCATGACCAGCTTTGCCACCGCCAACCTGAAGGTGCATCAACTACAGGTGTTCTCACCGATTGATGATTTTTTTGTCATTAATTTCTTCAAACTGCTCGGGTGTGAGCAATGTGTGCTTCCACAAAACACTCAGGTCCCTCGTCTTCCTGCACTCCATGGACCTAATTATTCTTATTGAACCCAGAACCTCGGGTCTAAATGTGGAGAATTCAATCCGAAAAATCCTTTCACAGAATTGAGGCCAAGGGGTTCCCAAGTGGTATCGGGTCTCCTTTGCGAATAATTTATTTTGTGAGTGCCATTTAAGACTACGCCCTTTTAAAACATTTTAACTGGGTTGTGCCCCCCCTGAGTCATTTGTTATTATTCTTTTATAAAAGCCTAAAGCTTGATCTGTTTGTAATATCTTGACCCAGACCCTTCCCATTTGGGTCCAAACTCTAAAAAAACAGCATGGGTCTGACTTGCAGGGCTTGGCTTGGTCACTGCCACCCAAAGAACTGCATGACCAGCTTTGCCACCGCCAACCTGAAGGTGCATCAACTACAGGTGTTCTCACCGATTGATGATTTTTTTGTCATTAATTTCTTCAAACTACTCGGGTGTGAGCAATCCGTGCTTCCACAAAACACTCAGGTCCCTCGTCTACCTGCACTCCATGGACCTAATTATTCTTATTGAACCCAGAACCTCGGGTCTAAATGTGGAGAATTCAATCCGAAAAATCCTTTCACAGAATTGAGGCCAAGGGGTTACCAAGTGGTATCTGTCTCTTTTGTTCCTCATCAGTTTATGTGAATATCACCGTGAATCATTGCCAATTCCTACACACAGAAGACCACTTCGCATATTTGGGCAAAATATTTCTCTTTACAGATGGGTCTATGACAGCCCATGGATGCCTCATTGATGTTTTTCTTTGGCAGGATCTTTGTAAGGTATCACTTGATGCTTCTCGTCCTTGACTTCTCATGGGAGGCTTCATTGCCACCCTTAACCCGTGCAACCGTTCTGCATTTAGTCAACGGTTTAGGGGGTGCTGCTCCCTTTTCCAGAGTTACACTTATGAGCACAAGCTCCTTGAGTTTCATTGACTTGCCTACATATGGTGAAGTAAAAGCCTGCTTGCTCGCCTCAATCGCTCTCTTGGAAACGCGCCTTGGACTCTTTTCCAAGATTTCCTCATCAAGCACCTTCCTAGGATCTATTCCGGTCATCGCCCCATCTTTACTGAAATTTCTTATCTCATCCTTCATCTGGAGGTCATCAAGGTTCCTAGTGGCTTGGGTTGATCACTAGTCCTTCCCCCACTTATTTAATTCTCCTGGCTTGTTGAGTTGAATCTTGTTGCTAATATGGAGTCCTTAAGAGGAGGGAAAAAATGCATCCTTGGAACTGATATGTTTTGATCACATAATTTAGCAGAGCAAATTGTTGGCTTGAAGTTTTCTAGGCCTTCAATGCGTGCATGAGCATGCCCTTGTTGGCTTGATGTATTCTAGGCCTTCAATGCATGCAGGAGTACGCCCCTTCACTTCTGACCACTCTCCCAGCTGGAAGATGAACTCCAAATTTCTTACAAACTCCAATTTTCTTACGAAGTCTTTTGTAACCAGGCAGATGTTGGATTGGTGTTGCCCGATCCGGTTGGGCCGAATGCTTGTGGCCCGCAAATGTTGCGGGTCGAGCTCTGCGGTGAGCTCGTTGGGGGTTGCAGGGGGCAACGCGCCCCCTGCTCCGGGGGCCTTTGGTCCCCGACCCAATTTTTCGGCACTGTAGCATCTCTGACTACTGTAGCGGAGCTGACCGACCGACACCGACATACACTGTAGCAGTGCGGACTTTGGGGTCAACTGGACTGTAGCACTTTTGACTTCTCCAGCCGGCAGCCACTGTAACGCTTTTGACAAAGCTGGCCGCCGTTCACTGTAGCGACGTGGACTCACTTTTCGAGCAGTGATCGTCTTCTCCATTTTATAGCCCTTTTTTGGGCTGGGTTACTACTGAAAAAAATCTTCTGTAATTTTGTGCTCCCGAATAGTGAAATTCTGCCTCTCCCGTGGACGTAGGGATTATTCCCGAACCACGTAAATCGCTGTGTTCTTGTTGTTTTCTTTCTTTCGTTTTTTTCGTTTCTGTCGTTGTGACTCCCGACGATTCCGCAACAGCAGAATCCTTATGTGACCAAAAATCATGGGTTGAATGGATATGCAAAGTTGATAGATCCGCCTCCTTTTATGCTAAAGCTCTCATCCGTCAATGCAACCAGAATGACCTTGGAGAATGGTTTGACCCCTGTCAGCTCTCACTTATGGCTCAGGAGTTATTCTGCCATCTCTACAGTGTTGATTGGGAGGACCGCTTGCTCCCCTTTTCTGTCATATGGTATCTTGGTACTGCCCCCAGTTGGAGGCCTTGAAACTGCAGGCCTTATGAAGAGATCCCACCCTGGAAGAAGTCTGCTAGCCCCTCTTTGTCTTCTCCTGCTGCATGGGGTGGTTGACCACCTTTTCCTCAATCAGATGCTCGTTAGTCTCATTCCTAAAACTCACCATTCCCCTTCTGTGTTTTTTTGCTCCATTTGTTTCGGTTTTGTTGCATACAAGGTGACCACCAAACCAATCGCTGCAAATCTGCAGGGCCCGATGAAGAAGCTTGTTTCAATTTAATTTCATCAAGAGCCGCACCATTATTGGCAACATATTTGTTACATGTATTCTAGAAGGGGGGAACCAGTTGTTCTTAGGGGTTTCCTCTAAGGTTGGTTTTTCTATTCCATGCATTAATACACGCGCCGTATTGGGTAGCATTAATTCATGCGCTGTGTTGGGCAGCTATTTTGTTGGGTAGCTCAGGTGATGCTGTGCTGGGTAGCTCTAATTCATGCATTGCGTTAGGTTAGCTCTGGCGCTGTGTTGGGTAGATCTGATCCATGTGCTCATTATTTACTTCATGCGGTACTGTTCACCTGTGTTTCTACTCAGCTTATCTGCTCTGTATCGCTGTGCCTTGACTTCTACTCAGCTGCGTGGTGCTTCTCTAGTGTGCGGAAGCCTCTTTTTCTGTTATTGGGAAAACATTTGGTTAGGAGGTTAAGGGAAGCCATTATATATATGGCTCTGGTAAAGGACTGCAATTTTCCAGTGTTTGCAAGAGGCAGCAACAACAGCCCGAGCTCCAGAGATAGCTCTGAGAAATTTCCTTTGTTCTTCTACTTTTTCTTCTACATTCTATGCTGTACTTTGTAATTCTGATTTTCTTTTGAGCAAAGCTGGACACATTCATTATTTCTTACTCAAGCACCTATCAATGACTTGCATCTCTGTCATAGTGATGTTTGTCCAGTGGAATGACTCCTTTTATAACCTAGAATCCATGCGGGGGCCTTCATCTGGGGTATCCACTCTGCCCTTACCTTCTCGTTCTTCGCATGGAGTGATTATCCCAAGTCATTTGCTGGGAGGTTTTGTTTTTCCAGTGGGAGCTGATTCGACCAGGGATGAAGGGGGCCCCCACTCACATCTCTTCTTTATCGATGATCTTGTCATCTTTGCCTTCACCACAAAAAAAAACAAGTTTTGATCATCAAGGAGATCTTCTCCAGCTTCTCCTGGAGCTTAGCAACTACTGTCATTTAATTCTCTTGGCTTCCACCACTCAGACAATGTCGGGAAATACCTTGGTGTTCTTCTATTGCAATGCAGGGTCTCACTTAATTCATTCTCCAGCTTGGAGTATGGAATCAGACAAAAGCTCGCTAGATGGAAGATCTGCTCCCTTAGCTGGTTGTATTGCTTTGGCTTCCACCACTCAGACAATGTCGGGAAATACCTTGGTGTTCTGCTATTGCAATGCAGGGTCTCACTTAATTCATTCTCCAGCTTGGAGTACGGAATCAGACAAAAGCTCACTAGATGGAAGATCCGTCCCCTTAGCTGGTTGTATTGCTTTGGCGTAATCTGTTTCTTGAAGTTGTTCCTTCCCGTCTTCTTCCTCCAGCAATCAAGCACACACATTGCTGGAAATAATTCGAAGAGCGAGAGCTGTGACCAGGAGTTGCCATCTGGACGACGAGCAGGAACAAATCAAGCCTTGAGAGCAGTGAGGGAGTTTCGATGGCGAGTGGTGGAAGCTGTGATTGATTTTCCCTATTCTTGCCCAGCTTCGACAGTCAGCAACTTGGACCTTGCCTCGCATGAACCAGCGCTCCCTCAGGAGATGCGATGAGGCACAAAAAAGCCCCTGTTCACTAGCTATCCCAGCTTATCATCGAGCACTAGCAGTTTTTGGGGGTGCTATCTGCTAAGATGCCCTGAAATTAAGCCAAGTTTCTGGTGCCAAATCAATGGCTAACTCCACCTCTTGCTTGGGTGGGGCCAACCAGAACTCCTTGGGAAAAATATCCTTGAAGGCCCTTTCTCTGTGGGCGTTGTCTAGCTCCTGTTCATTCGTAGCAACAATTTCCACAAATGCAGATAATAACCTGGAATCACCCACATGCCACCACAAGAGAACAACACAAAAGTTTTTAATTTTTTAATTTTTTCATGTTGAACATCCTTAAACAGTAAAAGTCCATCACTAAGGACAAGATTACAAACACCAATAACCCCTCATCCACTATGGGTTTGCTAAACATAAGCACACTTCCCAAACCAATCAACTAAGGCTGTGTGCTGCACTAGCCGATTCGTTCCAATTATCATATCAAAGTCAGTCATATTTTACAAGACAGGGTCCGTTACTAAGGGGGCATGGCCCTCTACGCTAATCTTACTGTCTTTATACACTAGGTTTCTCATTTGGTCCTTTCTGAAAGGTGTGTAGACCTAGTGCTGGGAACTGCTTTGATGCTCCACTCAGCTTCCTAGTAAAGTAAGGTGCAACAAATGAGCGTGCAACCTAAGGCATGCTAGCTCGTAAGCATGTATGCCATCCATCAATTAGAAGCTTACTTTGAATGAATGATGTGATAGAGGAGTGTGTGTCTTAAGGTATACTAGCACATAACCCTCTACTCCGCCCATGTCATTAATATGTTTCCATTGTCCTTAGCTTTTTTATTGGTATCTCTCTGGTTACAGGTTGTTTCCCTGCCACCTTCCCCAATCTTTTTTTGACAGTGCCTCCCCAAACCACAATGATGGAATCCAATGGTTCGTAGGTGACATGTTCTATCCCCTTGTGCCTTACACACTTTGTACTTTGTGCACGACTCACACCTTTTCATTGGAAGTCAGGCTTGCTTGGTCATGAATGATCCCTCCTCCCTGGTTCTTTGAAACCGATTGACGTTCTTACTAGACTCTACCTGGTCTCTCATGAACTTTTCATGATCATCCTTGCTTTGAGCCCTCACTACTGTGTTTCTGTACCCTGTGATTCTTCAACACGGTTAGTTGGCGGAGAATGTTTGGTCTTAGCCAATCGATGAAATTCTCCACCATCTATTCTGGGTAAGCACTCTTGATTGTGTCGTAGTGGCAGAGCAAAATAAATTTCACGGCATACTCATCTAGTGAGATATGGAGCTCTGGGTGAGATACAACAACGTTGCCTTTCTAAAATAGTTTGCCTATGGCTGTCTTTTTGTGAGCATTTGTAGTATAATCCTCAAATGTTTCATGTGTTCCATTGGTGATGCTAGGTATATAGGAATATTGTTGAGCCCTCACTACTGTGTTTCTGTACCCTGTGATTCTTCAACACGGTTAGTTGGCGGAGAATGTTTGGTCTTAGCCAATCGATGAAATTCTCCACCATCTATTCTGGGTAAGCACTCTTGATTGTGTCGTAGTGGCAGAGCAAAATAAATTTCACGGCATACTCATCTAGTGAGATATGGAGCTCTGGGTGAGATACAACAACGCTGCCTTTCTAAAATAGTTTGCCTATGGCTGTCTTTTTGTGAGCATTTGTAGTATAATCCTCAAATGTTTCATGTGTTCCATTGGTGATGCTAGGTATATAGGAATATTGTTGATGAATATAAAGTCATACCTATCCAGGCAAGGTTTAAACACTATTATTTAACACATGAAAGAAACTGATGCATTTGTAGACCAAATGGCAAGACAAGAAAACTCACAATGCCCACACTGGGTGTGAAAAACTGTCTTTGGACACAATTGTTATCTCATGTTAATCCTTGAGAATACTTTGAGACCCTTTAGTTGACTTAACAAGTCATTAGTCTTAGGCTGGGGATTCTTGTTTTTTAATTGTGATCTTGTTCAGTTGCTTGTTGATGCTCAACCTCAAACTAGTCCTAGTTGACATGCTCAACCTCAAACCAGTCCTAGTTGACACACCAGGGCACAAAAAATCCCTTCTTCACTAGCTCTTGCAGCCATGCTTTGAGCTCAACCAGTTCTTTTGAGTGGTATATGATACGATGCCTGAAAAAAGGCTAAGTTTCTAGTGCTAAATCAATTCTAAACTTCACCTCTTGCTCGGGTGCTAAACTTGACAACATCAACAAAGTTCCTTACTATGTTGATGTTCTCTAGTTCCAGTACATTTGTAGCAACTTTTTTCGTTAATGCTAGATAACCTGGAATCACCCACCGTTGACAGTTCCCTTTTTTACATGGGGATGAAAAGATTTTGGGGAAAATACCTCAAGTGGTAGAGGAAAGAAGGGAGTCAATGAACTTGCCCAAATAGATCTTGTGTAGACCCCACCTGCGTGCCAAGAGGCTTGCACATGCCCAACTTGCACATCTTAACATGAGCAATCAATTCTTGCGTGAGGGTCTTGCCCGAAACACTAGTGCATATGATTTCATTCGCCCAGGGTCTTGAGTTTTGCCTATAAATAGGATCATTGAGCTCCTCATTTGACACGATTGGAAGACGAAGAGACCGCTTGAAGCTCTGCTCATCCAAGTCTCGACCAAGTCCTCTAAGTCTAAGCTGTTACAGTGGCTGATGACAAGAAGTCTGCGGAGCTACGATGCCTCTATCTCCAAAGTTCGAGTTTCTACGGTAACCATGCCAAAGTCCGTATTTCTATAGTGCCCTGTCGGTGTCGCCTGCTCAGCTTTGCTGCAGTCGGTTAAAGTTGCTACAGTTCCCAAAAATTTGAGGAACAAACGTGTGGTTCATTTATCCTACTTTTGTAATCAACTGTACATTGTCAATTGTACTTTTGGAGTTTGTCGCTACGTGGAGAAACTGTAACGACCCCAACCCCAGTAACTCAGAGCCAGTGTCTTTATTACATTAACATAAGATACAAGGAATCACATCTCAATGAACTGAATAGTTTAGTAGTTTTGGTAAACTAGATACATATTTGAAATTCGCATTATATTTTAAAACATAAAATGCACACATAATTTCACCGAGTCTTCCATTATTTCCCCCTTTTGTAACTCTGCATATCAGTCATAATATGCTTCTTGGAATCTTGGGGAAAAATGAAACATATGAAAGAGGTGAGCTCAAATGCTCAGTAAGGGTATACATACAACAGAAGCTATCATAAACAAGCATAAACGATTATGACAAAGTGATTAATTGAAACACATTCCATTTAATCAGTAATCTGATCATAATATGGAATGAATGGAAGATGATCAAATAATGCCATATAAATAATCACATGAGAATGAAACTTAATCATGGATATTCTACTAGTTGAATAATCATATGAAATATCAATAACTAATCTCATAATGAGGGAATGCATAATGCAGAATATCATAAATTTTCCGTCTTAAGCTTTGATCAAGACATCGTACATAATCGGGTATGACATTACATTAGTCAAAAACCAAACTAGTTTGTCTCATGAGACTCACCGATGCATCGAGGGACTACATCGGGCCCCGTTCGACACTTACTAAGTTCAATGTATTGCTCTTATGAAAGGGGTTAAACATAATCAATATAGACATTCATATTAAAAATTAGTATACGAAATGTGAATATTTTAACCATAAATTATGAATGGTATCAAAATAGTACATCTACAGTCAAATTGAATCATAAACCATTCCATGAAATATGGTAAATGATATCATAAGAGATCAACCTCAATCAAACATAAGATTCAACAAGGGATGTTGATATAAATGAAAATACTCTAATGAAATCATTAAAAATTTCTTAAGAGAAATAACATTTTTTTTTACTTTGAAATCATTTATTTAAAAAGTCGTACACTTTTTAAAGGAAACATTTTCATTGAAATGAATCTTTTAAACTTGTAAAGGAAGCTTCAATATATTAAGGTGTCATGACTGCGGAAGAAGCCGCTCATGCCATATAAGTTAAAAAAACATTCATTTCGTATTTTGTCGAAAATGTCATAAAGTATCTCGTTTGGAAAACAATAAAAAGATTCTTTTTAAACCATTTTAAAAAGTCAAACATGGGTAAAACACTTTAAACATTTGTAGGATAATAGTAAAAATATTTTTGAAAACATTTTTTAGAAAACATTGATAAGGAAGAAAAATGTTCATCGAGACTAACTTAAACAATCTCGAATAATAATGCTATTGTGAAATAACCCTTACCATTTTATAATTAGTAGAATTGTATGTCCAATGAAAGAGAAAATTACATGGATATGAAAATACCATAATATCCATAAAAGATATTCATGAGCAATATATACACCACAAACAAAAACAAGTAGTGTATAAGGTATGCGTTCTACAGAAATAAAAGCGAGACAAAAATTTCTTACTTTAGGTCTGATTTCCTTCGTACGTGTCCAAAACTCCTGTATAGTGGTTTTAAACATATTATCAACTTATACCAGAATCATAATAATATTTATAATATCAAATATGATCCTTTTATAATATTTTATCACTCGTTTATTAATAACATTTTATTCATTTTATTGTTTTGGGTGTGAATTTTCATGTTTTTTCATACTTGTTCTGTCTTGAAAGTCTCGGTTCTATTGAATAGGATATATATCCAACATGTCCACAATAATATTAATGTGATAAATATCATATTTAATCATTAAATATATTTTTATAATCATTCTTGAATGATTAACATGGAAAATGAACCACATCGCGTCGTGAAAACGGTATGCCGTACGTACGTATGAACGACAATATCATTCCCTTGATGGTGAAAGAGTAGGGAAGTGAATGATATATTAAGTTTTTCAGAATCAATATCATGTCATAATTATCATATATATCCATTATTTTCATCATGATTCTCATAAACGTTATATTGAATATATTATATATATATATTTCATTAATATAATTCAAAAAGTTTGATTTGTTTAGTTTATTGGTATAAAACACACTTGTGCACATTTAAATAGTTTTTATAAAAACATTTTTTTATATTAAATTAGTTTTTATATTTATTTCTAATTAATTAGAACCAATGAATTCAATAATATATTTTCATAATTTTAATTCTATTCATAACCTTCAATTTAATGGTTGTGAGATAATTTCATTTTAAATAATAATATTAATAGTATATCATGGTTCGTTTAAGTTTGGTGTTGTGTACACGTAAGATATCGAATAGATTAAATTTAAAAAGATGCATACCATAAAATCTTGGGGTGTTACATAAACCCTACATTTGTCTTGTTCAATGATGAAATTTTAAATTCAAGATATTCTCCGTGTTTTCTGCAACGGTCACGTCGGAAGTAATTATATCTTTAAAGCTGTTTTACGATCGATTCAATGGTTTGTACTCAACAGATTAAATTGTTCCTATTTTTAAGGGAAGTTACGACTCTTTAAATGATTTGAATTCAAATATTTGTAATTTATTATGCGGTATTTCTGGAGTGTTTTACCCGAAGTTATTCGATCGTCGGGATAAATATTAAGATATTCATCTTCTAAAGATGCAAATATTCTTCTCAAGAAAGAGTTGTGTGCTTGTAAATAATAGTGTGTTGTTGACTTTTGAGCTATATTTTGGCAACATACTTGTTTTGTTCTGGTTGATAACTCGCTGCTGTTGTTGTTGCTGTATCTTACTGTTAAATCTTCTTCTGTAGTTCGACAAAGTATTTGTTAGAGTTACACTTTGGAGACATACATGCTTATTCATCTGTCTGATGTTTTCTCTATCATTGTTTAAAGGAAGCCCATGCAACGTTTTCTCTATCATTGTTTAAAGGAAGCCCGTGCAACGTTGGAGATTAGTTTGCTGTTGCTATGTATTATTGAAGATCAAACACATTTGTTAGTTGCTGCTGTAACTGTGAGCTAAATTTGTTTTCTTGTTTTATGGGTGTTTCGGCTGTTCGGACTAAGCTTTGGATTTGCGATTCCGTGTAAAAGAACCAGAAGGCCTTGTAAAAGCCTTATTGTAAAGGTATCAATTGCCTGTACTCAATTGTAGAAGTTCTCGGTAAAAAGACTTTCTGGTGAAAATCACTAAGCTCGTGGAGAGTGTTGGTGGTGTGGATTAGATGATCTTTGTGCCCTGAACCACTATACATCGCTGTGTTCTTTTCTTTATTTATATTTACTGCTCACTTGTCTTTAAGTGAAAAGAAAAGAATTTTTGTTTATCAAGAGGGATGTTTCGAATTCGTCAAAGATTTTAAAGGATCACAATTCAGCTCTCCCTTGTGTCTTTGTCATACTCATTCCGATCTAACAAACTCAATGCGGAATTACTTCGAGGCAACATTCCTTCTGGATATGTTTCACAAGCAGTGCCTCATCTCGCGCTCTCAGCCGACGTACCTTAACAAAGAGGGCTCGTCGCAGCAACTGAAATGGAGTTAGAACATCCGCTCAACATAGGGTACCGACAACCAATATATTTGGACCCCACGACAACAAGATATCAAGAGTAACCTCCACTGGGTACACAACAAGAGTTAGGTCAAACGCATCCCCAATCACATACGATGGGGAAACACACTCAGTGCCTAGGCATATGTCGCCGACACGAGCAAAAGAGGGCACACATTAGGTAACCTAAAAACACGTCGAGTAATATTATCTCTTTATCGTAATATCTTTAATCAAACAGGCTACATATTGATGTCATTAACCTATGCGTTTGATGTCTCTTTCTTTGACTTTCTGAAAATGAACTTGCCCACAAAGCATCATGATCATGGATTTAACCAGATAGTTTCATTCCCCTCAAAGAGTCTGAGATATCAACTTCTATCAAGGGATAAAAGAGATAAATCTTTTTTCGTGTTATCCATTAATGCAATATCACTCGTTACGCACCCCACCTATCCTACTTCGCCGCAAGCATATGCCGTCACTGTTTTCTGTTGGATTGGTGTAGCCCGATCCGGTTGGGCCGAATGCTTGTGGCCTGCAACTGTAGCAGAGCTGACCGATCGACACCGACCGACACTGTAGCAGTGCGGACTTCAGGGTCAACTGGACTATAGCACTTTTGACTTCCAGCCGGTAGCCACTGTAGCGCTTTTGACAAAGCTGTCCGCCGTTCACTGTAGCGACGTTGACTCACTTTTCGAACATTGATCGTCTTCTCCATTGTTTTATAGCCCATTTTTGGGCTAGGGTTACTACTGAAAAAAACTTTTGTAATTTGTGCTCCCGATATAGTGAAATTCTGCCTCTCCTGTGGACGTATGGATTATTCCCGAACAACGTAAATCGTTGTGTTCTTGTTGCTTTCTTTCTTTCGTTTTCTCGTTTCTGTCATTGTGACTCCCGACGATTCCGCAACATTTTCGTCAATACATCAATGTACGTGACTTGTGATATTCATTAATAACAATCTTAAAATTTAATGATCAATACACACGTCCGCAAATAGTAACATCCAATGACATATAAAAGCGGATTTCCTATTGGCGGGTCACGTTTTTACAATCTTCTACTTTGGAAATTATCAAGGATGCACACCTTGAGAGAGTGACTCAAAGTCCTACGAATCTCCACTCATGGTAGCTTGTATCATTTGTGTCCTCTCAAATGATATTATTTGGCGATAATTTTTTTTTTCAAGAATATTATTATGGCATTTCTACGTTATCATCGTAGCGGGGAACTGCTATGACCTTTTAGTGCGACCTATATTCTTAAAGCATTATCACATATTATTTCAGGTAGAGGAACAATCATGATGTGATAAGAAATTTCATTGATATTCAAGACAATGAATACATGTAATCAGTAAGTACTCAAAAGTTGGTTCTAGAGCACCGACTCCAACATTGCTAACAACACTTCACAGGGTGTCTGATGAGCCTCGGGGATTACCTCCATCCTGGCAACGAGTGTACTTAATTTGGTTGGAACATGGACAAGGACAGGTGGCAGTACGCCCTTATCGCTATCCTCATTTTAAAAAAAAAGATCAAGAGGTTAGTGGGTAAAATACTGCATGGTGGAATTAGCCGGCCCAGTTCTAGTTCTTAATTGAGTCCGGTTCTATTGGTAAAAAAAGGGGGCATGGTGGTTGTGTGTAGACTACAGGTCTCTTAATCAAGTAACCATTCTGGATAAGTTTCCCATTTCTATGGTGGATGAGTAACTTGAAGTGGGCGACACAACCTATTTCTCTAAATTAGATATGAAATCTGGGTATCACCAGATACAAATGCGGGAGGATGTAGAGACCTTGTTTTTGCCTTGTAAGACTTTGAAATATTTCTAAATATATTTTTGGAGCCAGACACTTAGATGATGTGCGATTCCGAGGCCTGGTGTTTCCGAAATTAATTTATAAAAATATTAAATATATTTTATACTATACGCGCACTGTTTCTTAAAGAAAATGTGACAACTCTTAAACGGAGTTTTAGATCGAAAATCTGAGACCACAGTTGAATCTAGAAAGCGAGTTTTACCCTAGGCACAACCTAAAATGGGTCGGCGAAGGGCGTTCGGATAAAAGCAGCCATGGACAGGTGCGTTTAGTTAAGTAAATTATTAAATTTATTTATTTAATTTAAATGTCCTAAAATTGAAATCCTCTATTTAAACACCGTCATGGCAAATCACCAGGGTTAGCCGCATAACCCAGGGATCATTGAGAGGATTCTCCTTCCACCTCTCGTTTGCGAATCAAGTTCCGACAACGACGAAACTTCAGATCCAGACTGATTGAGGCGCAACAAACGCAACGACTTCTCTCATTTGTTGGCGAGCGTGTTCTTCATCGACAAACAATCTAATTTTCAGGTAGGACTCGTCAATTTGTGGATTTTGCCCCAATTGATTAAACTGTTTGAGCATGATCTTATTATTCCTTTTATTTGCGTCAATTGCAAGCCTTTGCACGTGCCCGTGTACCGATTTTAAATTGATTATTTGGTTTTTCTCTTTGGGCATCTCCATTTGTATTCGTTGTTCAAGAACGTTTGGCCTTTGTTCTTACGCCTATCTACCAATCACTCTTTGTGTTCTTCGCTGATTGACCCACAGGGTCTTGGTTCGACATTGTAGGGCGAGACCGAGATCGATTTGACCCCCAGATTCGTGGCAGAATCGCGTGTGAGTAATGGATTGGCGAATCAGGGATGGATTCAAAGGATTTATGGGTTGCGGATGATAGCTTCGTGGATTTGGGATCTGAAGAGGGATTTGGTGCGGTATGTGGCATACGAGGCACACGAGATTAGAGCGGATGAATTGAAAATCTGTTTTCCGGCCAACAGACGGTCGTAAACGACAAACGAAGGCCTTTTCCACCGATTTTGGGAGGTCGAGAGGCGAGATCCGAGGAGACAAGGTCAAATCTGGAACACCAGTGAACATATTTAACTTTATAGAAAAAACCCGATTGCACGATGTGTACTATGATGAACACACGTCGTGTAGTGCCCCTTTGGCTGCAACGTTAGGGTTTTTGTGAAAGTTAAGGATTACACGCCGTGTGACTCTTCCGGGTAGACTGGCTGTGTGGCAGGAGCACAGGGGCAAGACCCCGTGCGTAAAGACACGCCGTGTATTATACACGGACACGACCAGAAGCTCAGGCAAGACCCTGAGTGGCTGAGGCACGCCGTTTAGTCAACCTGCACGTCGTGTAGTGCTACACCATCAGTGAGCCATGTACCGGTAGGGACTCGACTATACAACGAAGTGAGACCACACGCCGTGTGGGTCCTCTTACACGCCATGTACCCCTACTTTCCTTTTTGAGGAAACTTTTACCTCTCATATCTGTTTTGTTTGGACTCAGATTTTGGTCCGCAAGTAGCCTATCCTGAGTGTTTTGTTTTTCTGTATAAAACACAATAGTGGCCTTTGTAGTGGCTTTTGAGATATGATGTGAGATGTTTCTGGCGTGATGCTTCTTTGGGTGATGCTTGACGACATCAGTGATCAGACAGGATCACCCGAGACACTTGAGTGACACCCTCCAGTTGGGCTAGGCATGAGTCTACTGATTATTAGAGTGACACCCACTAGGACAAGGCATGAGTCCTCTACCTATTTATAGGGTGGCACCTTCCTATGGGACAAGGGATGGGTCCCTTATCTGCTATTCGAGTGGCACCCTCCTGTACGGGTCCTTGATCGACTGTCAGAGTGGGCACTCTCCCGCAGAGTCAAGGCATGAGTCCTCGATTACTAGAGTGGCACCCTCCTGTTGGGTAGGGCATGAGTCCTCTATCTGTTATCTACCAGAGTGGCACCCTCCAGTTGGGCTGGACATGAGTCCTTGATCGACTATCTGAGTGACACTCTCCTTCAGAGTCGGGGCATGGTTCCTCAACCATTAGAGTGTCACCCTCCTGTGGAGTCGGGGCGCGGGTCTTTGGCCATCAGGGTGGTACTGTCCTGCCGGGCCAGGGTATGGGTCCTCTAGCCGTCCATAGAATGACACCCTCATGTTGTACCAGGGTATGAGTCCTTTAGAGATTGTGCCCCTGCATAAGCTTTGTTCGCACGTGTCGTGCCTTATGCAGACAACATACAGGTCGACGACAATTATAGAGGAGCATATGCATTTGACTGCGTACGGTGGTCGGGGCTTGAAGATATGGAGTCGGGCTCTCTCAACACTTTTTCATTTTTGTCAAGTTGAGATATCTTTTTGGTTGAGCGTGTATTTTGCCTCTTTAATTTTCAGTTTACATTGTAGTACTCTTTGTATTCCCTAAAGGTTTCACATGCATGGTTGTTACTTTAGATGTTGCATCTCTTTTCCTTTATTTCTCTGCATTTATGCGTTGAGATGGCCGGGTATGTGCGTACATGTACATTAGGCAAATGCCTCCCATACTAGTCATGTCTTTCGGCGCTTGTCGCCAACCCATGGTTTATGAAGGCGAGCTTGGGGTGGTTGTGGCTCGAGTCCCGTTGGGTCGGGTCTTGACAAAGGATGTGGAGAAAACGATTTTTTGAACCCATAATGGCCATTATGAATATCCTGTGATGCTTTTCGGGCTCACTAACGCTCCTTCAACGTTCCAAACTGCCATGAATGATTTATTCCGCCCCTTTGGAGGTTTGTCCTGATTTTTTTATGATATTTTGATTTACAATCCTAAATAACAGGTCCAAATTGAACACCTCCGAGCTGTCCTACAGTTGCTCTGCAATCAACACTTCTTTGTCAACTAAAAGAAATGTTTTTTTTGTTCGGCACAAAGTCGAGTATCTTGGGCATGTCATCTTTTCTGTTGGTGTTTTTATAGACCCTACCAAGATTCAGGCAGTGTTGGATTGGCCGCAACTGATGTCAGTCAAAGGGGTCTGAGGATTCCTTGGTCTCATGAGATATTATAGAATGTTCATTCAAGGATACGGCCGCATTGCTTACCTCTTTCTATTTTGACACGCAGGTGTGGGTTCTGTTGGATGCTAGAAGCTCAACAAGCTTTCGACCATTTGAAACACCTCTTAACGCAAGCGTCCGTTTTAGCTCTCCCAAGCTTCTCCAAGGAGTTTGAGGTGGAGTGTGCTTCATTTAGCCATGGGGTTGGGGCTGTCCTTACGCAGAATAGGCATCCTATTGCCTATTTCTGTAAAGCATTAGCGACACAAACTTTGGGAAGTCCACCTATGAAAAAGAAATAATAGCTTTAGGCCTAGCTATACAACATTGGTGTCCATATTTGTTGGGTTCGTTCTTCACTGTTTACTCCGACCATCGCAGTCTCAGATTCTTGCTGCATCAATGCATAGCTACTGCCGACCAATAAAGTTGGATAGCCAAATTATTAGGCTATCGCTTTGATGTTAAATTCAAACTAGGAACTGAAAACTTAGCAGCTGGCTCCTTATCCTGTTGATGAAGTGTTTGAGTGCCAATTGCTCCAATCAAGCCCTGTTTGGAGGGAGCGAGCTGGTTTGACTGCCGATCTCCACGCTGATCCCTATCTTCAAAAAATCATTCATACCGTCTTGGCTGGACAACACTATCCAGGTTTCTCCTACTCCCAGGGCATTCTCAAATACAAGGGTCGCCTCTTCCTTCGGGCTTCATCTCCTTGGGTGCCTAAATTATTGATGGAGTTTCATTTGGCTCGGTCCCAGAGTTATATGCAACAGCAGGCCGATAGTCATCGCCAGACAGTGGATTTTCAGTTTGGAGAATGGGTGTATGTGAAGCTTCGCCCTCATAAACAACAATCCCTTGCACAACAGATTAATCAAAAATTGTCTTCTCGTTTCTATGGCCCTTTCACTATTCTCAAACAGATTGTCCCGGTTTCCTGTCAGTTTGATTTGCCTTCACCCACCCACATTCATCTAGTGTTTCGCATCTCTCAACACAAGAGGGTTGTTGGAAGGCAGGTGGTCCACCCAACTCCCTGCAGATTTGGAAGGCGGCATGACAAGCTGGCCTGAATCTGAATCCGTATTGTCTCTCTAGTTGCAACAACAAGCTGGCTCGAAAGCTTCTCAGAGTTTGATCAAATGGCGTGGGCACCTGGTGGAAGACGCTGTGTGGGAGGTTGATTACCTACTCCATGATCAGTTTCCCTCTTTTAATCTGGAGGACAAGATTGATTCTCAGGAAAGGGTGAGTGTTAAGTCTCGGGATAGACTTGGGGTTTGGAAAGTGTATTCTAGAAGGGGCAAAAGGGGTATTCCTAGGGAAAGAATTGAGTTGGGTGTTGTGTGTAAGGGTTGATGTCCTCATAACCAACTGGTTTGTACTTTTATTACATAAATGTTCACTTATTATATATTGTTCATTGTTCTGCATGACTATAATATAATAATGTCCTGGAATATTTGTTGCATTAATAAGGTCATAGCAGATCCCCGCTATGATGAGAACCTTGAAATGCTATAATAATATTCTTAAATAAAGTTCTGCGGTTGGATGACATACTATGATAGGACACATAGTATACAGACCGTCATGTGCGAGTACTCGTAAGAAGACGAGACTCTCTCTCATGGAGTTCGCACTTGGTAATCTCCAAGATGGGAGATTATGAGAACAAACCCGCCAGTAGTAATTCCGCATGTCTTGGTGTCATCGGATATTGCTATCTGCGAGCGTGTGTAATGGTCCTTAGATTGAAAGATTATTGTAGAGGGTGAATTCCCCTTACCTCAATGTGAGGTGAGGATATTCTTTTATAGATTAGGAAACCAATATACAAGACGGGTAAGTCCAATGTGGGACTCACCCATTTACACTTAAATGGGTTCCAACACTCCCCCTCAAGCTGGACATGCCCGGATTGGATAGAGTCCCACACAAAAAGAATAACAAGACAATCTCAAACTCCCCCTCAAGCTGGGCCAGGGAGGCTGTGAATACCCAGCCTGGAAGTGAGAGACTCAAGACGAGCTCCGGGAAGACCTTTGGTGAAGAGATCGGCAAGCTGATCGGCCGTCGGGATATGGCCGAAACCGATATGGTGCTGCTCCAGATGGTGGCGGAGAAAGTGACAATCCACCTCGATATGCTTCGTCCGTTCATGAAAGACGGGATTCGAGGCAATCTTCGTAGCGGCCTGATTGTCACACCAGATATGACAGGAGTCGATGCCGGGAAACCGAGCTCCTGGAGAAGTTGACGAAGCCAGATGATCTCAGTAGTGACAGTGGCCATGGCTCGATACTCTGCCTCGGCACTAGAACGGGAGACCACAGTCTGCTTCTTGCTGCGCCAAGATATGAGATTACCGGCGAAGAATACGGCGAATCCCGAAGTAGACTTGCGTGTAGCGAGGCAACTGGCATAGTCCGCATCACAAAAAGCCTCAACATCCATGTGAGCATGATGTGAGTACCGAAGGCCGCGTGCAGGGTCTTTCTTGATGTACTTGGCAATGCGGAGGACAGCATCCCACTGAGAGCAGGTGGGATGCTCCATGAACTGGCTGACTTTGCCAACGGCACAAACAATGTCGGGACGCGTCATGGTGAGGTAGTTGAGTTTACCGACCAAGCGCCGATAGCTCTCAGGATGAGGAAAGAGATCCGAGTCGGAATGAAGGGAGCGTTCCCCAGGCTCAAGGGGAGTGTCAACTGAGGTGGCGGTGCTCAACCCGACATCCTGCAATAGATCAAGAGCATACTTGCGCTGGCAGAGAGAGATAGTGTCCGCAGTTCGGGAGACCTCGATGCCAAGAAAGTACGTGAGGGGTCCAAGATCCTTGGTGTGAAAGTGATGGTGAAGATGCGTCTTGAGGCTGGCGATGCCTCTGGAGTCGCTCCCTGTGATGATGATGTCATCAACATAAACTACAAGCAAGATACAGCCGTGTGCCGTCGTACGAAAGAAGACGGTGTGATCTTTCATACTCCGAGAGAGGCCAAAGGCGGTGACGACAGTGCTGAAGCGGCCAAACCAGGCGCGAGGAGACTGTTTGAGGCCGTAGAGGGAGCGACGGAGACGACAGACATGGGAGGCGGCACCAGAGGCAGAGAAACCAGGGGGCTGCTGCAGGTAGACCTCCTCGTCAAGAAAGCCATGGAGAAAAGCATTCTTAACGTCGAGTTGATGAAGGGGCCAGTGATGATGAGCAGCCAGAGAGATGAAGAGGCGGACCGAGGCCATCTTGGCGACTGGGGAGAAGGTCTCAAAGTAGTCGACGCCATATGTCTGAGCAAATCCCTTGGCGACAAGCCGGGCTTTGAGGCGGCAGAGAGAGCCATCAGGATTGAGACGGATCGTGAAGATCCATTTACAGCCGACCGCCTGTTTGTTTGCCGGAAGGGGAACAAGATCCCAAGTATGGTTGGCATCCAGAGCCTGCAATTCATCTCTCATTGCGGCTAGCCACCCGAGGTGAGATTTGGCCTCACCGACCGTTCGAGGAAGCGACACGGTCTCCAGAGCTGACAAGCCCCTGTAAGAAGATACAAAGAGAGGAGTATTCTGACACGAGCGAGTACCTTTCCGGAGCGCAATCGGCACATCCTCGGGAGTTGTGTCAGGAACATCAGGCGAAGCGGGAACAATGGTTTCGGGAGCAGCGGGAGGCCGCCGGCAGGGCGCGCGAGTGATGGCGTCGGGAGCCGCGGGGAGGGAGCGCCGTCGGGGAGGAAGGTCGTCGGGCGGGGGCCAGAGAGGCGCCGGGAAGCCGCGCAGGGCAGCCGGGAGGATGGAGGGCGGTGCGACGGGAGGGCCGGGAGCCGCGGGCGTCGGGAGGTGGAGGCGTAGCGGGAGGGACGACCGCCGGGAGGGCACAGGCCGGAGAGGAGAGGTGCGTCGGGAGGAGAGGTGCGCCGGGACGGAGGGCCTGCCGGGAAAGGCTAGGGCAGGAGGGAGAGAGGCGGGGCCGGGAGAACACCGGGAAGCCGCAAGGGAGGGAGGGTTCGGGAGAAAAATCCCTCTGATACCATGTAGAGGGTGAATTCCCCTTACCTCAATGTGAGGTGAGGATATTCTTTTATAGATTAGGAAACCAATATACAAAACGAGTAAGTCCAATGTGGGACTCACCCATTTACACTTGGTTCCAACAATTATCATTAACTCATGTCATGACTCGCGCACTTAGATTTACTGAAGAAAACCGTCACGCAGACAGTTGGCGGGAAGTAGGGTACGTTGGGTGTGTCACGAGTGACATGTTGTTAATGGATAAGTCGAGGAATGATTTGTCCCTTCCATTTATGGAAGTTGATATCTCGGCCCTTTGATTGAAATAGAACTGTCGCATTAAATTCCATGACCATGGTGTAAACGACGAGTTTATTTCAGGTAGTCAAAGAATGACATATCAAACATATAGGTTTATGACACTGCCATGAAACCTGCTTGATGAGATATCGAGACAAAGGGATTAAATTACACAGTAAGCGTTCGTATGAGGTGATACGTCAATGCGGCGTCAACTTCTTTCTCTTGGGTGCCTTGACCCGTTGCTAGACAGTAATCTTGGACTTTAGGCAAGCCCGCCTATTGCCAACGAGAAAGAGGCCTAGATGGTCACACACTAAGTGTATCTAAGTATCTCAAGTTGAATAAAGATTATTCCCGTACGTGGTTTAATAATTATTAAAGGAAGCCTAAGTTGTTTTAAATGATGGAAGAAAAAGAAAAAGAAAATAAAACAAGTACACGCCGTGTATTATTAAATGTACACGCCGTGTAGTTTTATTTTGGAAAGGAAATGAATAAATGAAAACAAGATATACACTCTGTGTACATTTAATGTACACGCCGTATAGTTTTCAATGAAAAACAAGTACACGCCGTGTATTTATTATTACACGCCGTGTAGTTTTTCCGGTCGGGATTTTGAGGATATAATATTGTTTTAAATGATATTTATTATAATCAGCGTGAGCGCATGTCAAGGAATTAATTATTCGACATGGAGGTTTTCAATAAGAGTTAATGAAATAAATGAAACGCGTAACGCGTTTATTTATTGTCATAACTCTACAACCTCAAACTCGATTATAAATATCCTCACAACCCAACTCTTTTCCTACACAAGAGAATCGTTGTGCACAACATCTCTGGAGAATTCTTTCAAGGCCGAAAGAACCTCTTCCTCCAAGAACGCTCTCAAGACCGAGAGAGATCCTCTTCCATCGGATCAAGACGATCTAAGGCGGACAACGCAAGCGAAGACTTCTCCACGCTAGCACCCGGAGAATCCTTTGGCGACGTCCAGAGATACGAGGTACACGTGTGGATCACCGCTAGAGGGGGTCTACACTTGGCTTCTGCGACGCAACGACGGATCACATTGACACCGTGATCGAGAACATCAACGAAGAAAGAACACCCAAAAGGTATTTCTTTATAATTAATTAAATTAACTATAATCAACCTGTAACGATCCTTGTTTGTGGTTCCGGGACAAACCATCTTCTTTGTCTTTTTCTGTGATTCGATCCGTGGAGACTGGCGTTTATCGTCGTATTGATCCCAGATTGATCATTGCTAATGCAAAAAGCCAAGTGGACACATCCACCCACGCGCTTCCGCTGCGCTCGGAACCTTCAAATGGTATCAGAGCGAGGTTACAACGTTGATTATAGTTATTTAATTTTCGTTGATAATTTACGCATTCATATTTGATTCAATTCGAAATAAATCGTTCTATAAATCTGAATTAACGAGATCTATTCTTCCTCCTTCGTTTCTCGATTCATATCACAGAAACGACCTTTTAATTTTAATTTTGATTAAAATAAAAACGAGGAACTCATCCGGAGGAGCCGCTCTTTCTGTCTGTACAACACGGGATTACACGGCGTGTAATTAAAACTACACGCCGTGTACTTAGGTTCAACGAACCGGCACTGGTCCGCCAAACCACGCCGTGTGAATTGATTATGCCTAAGTTTTAATCACGCCGTGTTGACCAGAATAGAACGGCGCGTGGAAACTGGAATACACGGCGTGTATGTTGGAACAACACGCCGTGTAGTCCGTTCCGACCCAGGTGAAACCGTGTACAAAGATAAGTCGCGTACCGCGTACACGGGATCGCCAGGCCGGTTACCGCGTAACAAGGAAGTACACGCCGTGTATGATTCATCTACACGCCATGTACTCTAAAATTTCCAAAGTACAGAAAACACGCCAAAGCCCCGGCGTGTACTTTGGATAAAGGGTGAAAAGAAAAATACACGCCGTGTAATTATAAACTACACGCCGTGTACTTTCCAGAAATGGAATTTCACAAGGTTTCCTCCAATGTACAAAGACCCGTACAAGGAATATGGATTAGAAGAATCTCAAGGAAATTCAGAAAGGAATTTAAGATAAAGAATTGATTAATTATAAGATCATAATTAATTGAATTCAAGCGTGTCTTATCTTAAATAAAAGAACGATTGAAATAATTTGAATTCTAAATATGCGTAAATATCGTTGCATACTATGGATGATCATGAGCTAGACTAAAGACCCTTTGTATGTGTATGGTTTCATTTAAATTTATTTAATTTAAATTTGTTGGCCTGCGAGCCTTCTTCCAATAAAATGTAGGGCCTGCGTGCCCATGGTTTCTTTAATGTAAACCCATGTAATGGAGGATCTCCCAAGCCAGAGGAGACGGTTCAAATCCCGAAGCCGAGGCGAAACCGACACAAGAAGATACAAAGGTGGACAAGTGGGAGCTGCAAAACACGAACCATCAGGTTCAAGGTGTTTTCCCTAGGTCAGGGTTAGCTTATCAAAACCGCTAGATAAGCTAACCAAATAGAAGCTCATGATCATGCCATCTTATTTTATTTCTGTTTGATTGCATGGTTTATTTATTATGTATGTGTTGTCGCGATCACATAATTAATAAAATGAACAAGCATGCAAAGATGGAATAAAATAAAAACCGGACTATGCGTAAACATTATCGGAACATGGTTAATCACTTAAGCAAGCATCACTTAATATTAACAAGCATGTGATAATGTAAAGATACGCATAAGAATAAAATCCCTCAAATACCATATTAAGTCAGACCAAGCCTTCCGTTACTTGATTAAGGGCAAGACTCAATAAAACTATGTGTTTGATCAACCCTTGTTGGGACACTTACTTTTATAAAGGAAGCCCTTATGAAAGGTTTCGGGTTGACTTAACCATATTACATCAAGAGAAGTAGCCCTTGCTAGACTTGATGTAATATTGGAGGCAAGAGTTGAGGAAATCCAAGTCAGGATTTCAGGATTGGGGAGTCCACTCAATAGATCAAGGAACTGTAAGCTCACAGTTGGCAAAGACCTGCCTACCTAAATACCTTCAAATAGCTTGACCAACCCTTGTTGGGGTTATGTGAAGGGGAATATGGATCATTGCCACTAGAATGTCAAAGCAACTGGACATTCCGAGTTCAATGGTGAGGGTCATTGGGACTTGATAAAATAGTGGGAGAATTAATAAAATTTATTATTTCTCATAAAAATGTAATCAAGAAAGTACTAATAAATCTGCTCTTTTTAAATTGTAGAATCAAGATGACAAACTCGTCAACCACATTTTCTCTGCGATCAATACTGGATAAAGACAATATCCTCACCGGCAGTAACTTTCAGGAATGGTTTAGGCGCCTTCGGGTTATCCTACGCCATGAACGAAAGTTTTACGTGCTGGAGTCCTCACTTCCTGATTCCCCTGCCCCAGGGGCGAGTGATGAAGATTTTTTAGTCTATGATCAACATTTGAACGACGCTCTCGACGTTCAATGTTTGATGCTGTCATCTATGTCTAGTGAGCTCATGAAGTCTCATGAAGACATGGATGCCTACAACATGCTCGAGCACCTCCGTGGTCTATACCAGGAGAGAGTAAGACAGGAAAGGTTTGAGATCTCCAAGGCTCTATTTCAGAGCAAGCTTGGAGAGGGTGCCCTAGCTGGGCCTCATGTAGTCAAGCTCATTGGCTACATTGAGCGCTTGGAGGTTCTAGGGTTTAATCTCCCTGAAGAACTGGGTACCGATCTCATTCTCGCATCACTCCCCCAGAGCTTCTCAAACTTTGTTGTTAATTTCAACATGAACAATATTGAGAAGTCTCTATCTGATCTTCTTATTCTTATTCGCCAAGTGGACAATGACATGAAGCGTGAAAAGCCTTTTGTCCTTATGGTGAATAAAAGGAAAGGGAAGACGAAGAGCTTTAAGCCCAAAGCTTCTTCAAGGCCTTCCAAGAAAAGGAAGATCAAAGGGGAGACAAAGGAACAGGATGTTGTTTGTTGCGCATGTGGCAAGAAGGGCCACTGGAAGAAAAACTGCACCCAGCCAAGGAAGCAAGGGGAAGCTTCAAGTGCGTTTGTTATCGAATGCAATCTATCTGTTTCTACTAATTGGGTATTAGATACTGCTTGTGGTGCTCACATCTGTATCCAAATACAGGAACCAAGTAGATTCAGGAAGATTGATCCAGGGGAGGTAGATCTACGAGCAGCCAACGGAGCCAGACTCGCTGCTGTAGCTGTCGGAGACTACCACCTCACATTGCCTACCGGGATGGTCTTGGTTTTGAAAGGTTGTTATTATGTGCCTTCTGTTACTAAAAACATTATTTCAGTATCCAGATTAGATACTGATGGATTCATATTCAAGTTTGGAAATGAATGTTGCTACTTTTATAAAGATAGCATTTGTTTTGGTAGGGCACATTTATATAACGGCCTTTATGTGTTAGACTACACAAACCAAGTAATGGCAATCGATAACAAAGTTAATTCACATGACTCATACCACACCCAACTTTGACATCACTGGCTAGGTCATGTCAATGAGAAACGTTTGACAAAATTACATCAAGATAAGTATTTAGATTCTTTCGAACTAAAACCACTTGGTGTATGTCATGCGTGTCTACAAGGCAAAATGACCAAAGCCCCATTTAGTGGGAAAGGTGAAAGAGCTAAAAAGCTTCTAGAATTAGTTCACACAGATGTGTGTGGACCATTTCCAGTTGAAGCAAGGGGTGGGTTCTCGTACTTCATAACTTTTACTGATGATTTTAGTAGATATGGATATATATATTTAATGAGGTATAAGTCAAATTCTTTTGATCGGTTCAAAGAATACAAGAATGAAGTTGAGAACCAGCTTGGTAAGAAGATTAAGAAACTCCGCTCAGACAGAGGAGGAGAATATCTTAATCAAGACTTCATTGATTTCTTACGGGAGTTTGGGATTCTATCTCAACTCACTCCTTACACACCGCAGTGGAATGGTGTAAGTGAAAGGAGGAACCGCACCCTGTTGGACATGGTGAGATCAATGATGAGTCATGCGAGTCTTCCATTATCCTTTTGGGGATATGCATTACAAACAGCAGCGCACATACTAAACCAAGTACCAACTAAATCGATAAATGGTATTCCATACGAATTATGGAGTGGACGCAAAGCCATGTTATCGAATTTACATGTGTGGGGTAGTGAAGCATTTGTTAAGGCCTCTTCAGGTAACAAACTTGCACCCCGAGGCACAAAGTGTATCTTTATAGGATATCCCAAGGAAACAAGGGGATATTACCTATACAACCCCTCAGACAAAAAGGTTACAGTGGCAAGACACGCCATATTCCTTGAGAGGGAGCACATCTCCAAAAGAGAGAGTGAGAGCGAGATAGACTTCGATGAAGTCGAGGCTCAAGATACACATGAGTTGGTACAAGAACGGATTCCACAAAGCCCCGTGGAAGAACAATCTGTTCCAGAGACACAAGAACTGCGTAGGAGCACGAGAGAGGTGAGAGAACCAGAACGATATGGTTTTCTTGTCACTGAGGATGGTGACTCATTATTGGTTGACAATGATGATCCTCTTACCTACAAGGAAGCAGTTGAAGGCACAGACGTTGCCAAGTGGCAAGAAGCCATGAATTCTGAAATGGATTCCATGTACCAAAACCATGTCTGGATTTTGGTAGATCCTCCAGTTGATGTAAAGCCTATTGGTAATAAATGGGTATTCAAGAAGAAATTGGACATGGAGGGGCAAGTCAGCACCTACAAGGCACGACTGGTTGCAAAAGGTTTTAGACAGCGTTAAGGAATTGACTATGATGAAACCTTTTCACCGGTTGCAATGCTGAAGTCCATCAGAATCCTACTGGCCATTGCTGCTTACCATGACTATGAAATTTGGCAAATGGATGTCAAAACAGCTTTCCTTAACGGGAACCTCCAGGAAGATGTCTACATGACACAACCTGAAGGGTTTGTGACTCCAAAGGATGCCAACAAGGTATGCAAGTTGCAGAAATCCATTTATGGATTAAAGCAAGCATCAAGGTCATGGAACATTTGTTTTGATGAAGCTGTTACAGAATTTGGCTTTGTTAAGAATGAATGTGAGCCTTCTGTCTACAAAAGGTTTAGTGGAAGTGCAGTCGTTTTCCTAATAGTATATGTTGATGACATATTGCTAATTGGAAACGAAGTACCTGTCTTACAGTCAGTTAAGACATGGTTGCATAAATGCTTCTCCATGAAAGACTTGGGCGAGGCGACATATATTCTTGGTATCAAGATCCATCGTGATAGATCCAAGAGAATGCTGGGCCTGAGTCAAGGTACATACATTGACAAGATACTGAAGAGATTCAGTATGGAACAGTCCAAGAGAGGATTGTTGCCAGTGTCACATGGCATTCTCTTTCCAAGAAAATGTGTCCTCAGACACATGAGGAAAGAAAGAGGATGGCAAGGATCCCTTACGCATCCGCGATTGGGTCAGTCATGTATGCTATGTTATATACGAGGCTAGATGTTGCTTGCGCATTAAGTGCGGTAGGCAGATATCAAGCTGATCCAGGAGACCGCCATTGGATGACAGTCAAGACTATCCTTAAGTATCTGAGGCGTACTAAGGATATGTTCCTGGTTTATGGAGGAGATGATGAATTAGTCATCAGAGGACATGTAGATGCTAGTTTCCAGACTGATCAAGATGACATGAAGTCGCAGACTGGATATATCTTCAGTTTGAATGGAGGTGCAGTGAGCTGGAAGAGCTCAAAACAAAGTGTGGTGGCAGATTCTACAGCAGAGTTCAAGTATATTGCAGCTTCTGAGGCAGCTAAAGAAGCAGTATGGATGCGAAGCTTCGTCCAAGAGATGGATGTAGTACCGAGCAGTAAAGATCCTATCACACTCTATTGTGATAATACTGCAGTGATGACACTTGCAAAAGAGCCAAGGTCATATCAGCGGACAAAGCACATACTTAGGAAGTATCATCTCTTGAGGGATTTTTCTCAGAGAGGTGAAGTTGCAGTGAGCAGTATTTCCACGGAAGACAACGTGGCAGACCCATTGACTAAAGCCTTGACTCAGCAGAAACATGATCATCATGTGAGGTCTAGCGGACTAAAAGTCGTAGGCAGTTGGCTCTAGTCCAAGTGGGAGTTTGTAAGGGTTGATGTCCTCAGAACCAACTGTTTTGTACTTTTATTACATAAATGTTCACTTATTATATATTGTTCATTGTTCTGCATGACTATAATATAATAATGTCCTGGAATATTTGTTGCATTAATAAGGTCATAGCAGATCCCCGCTATGATGAGAACCTTGAAATACTATAACAATATTCTTAAATAAAGTTCTGCGGTTGGATGACATACTATGATAGGATACATAGTATACAGACCGTCATGTGCGAGTACTCGTAAGAAGATGACTCTCTCTCTCATGGAGTTCGCACTTGGTAATCTCCAAGATGGGAGATTATGAGAATAGACCCGCCAGTAGTAATTCCGCATGTCTTGGTGTCATCAGATATTGCTATCTGCGAGCGTGTGTAATGGTCCTTAGACTGAAAGATTATCATTAACTCGTGTCATGACTCGCGCACTTATATTTACTGACGAAAACCGTCACGCAGACAGTTGGCGGGAAGTAGGGTACGTTGGGTGCGTCACGAGTGACATGTTGTTAATGGATAAGTCGAGGAAGGATTTGCCCCTTCCATTTATGGAAGTTGATATCTCGGCCCTTTGATTGAAATAGAACTGTCGCATTAAATTCCATGGCCATGGTGTAAACGACGAGTTTATTTCAGGTAGTCAAAGAACGACATATCAAACATATAGGTTTATGACACTGCCATGAAACCTGCTTGATGAGATATCGAGACAAAGGGATTAAATTACACAGTAAGCGTTCGTATGAGGTGATACGTCAATGCGGCGTCAACTTCTTTCTCTTGGGTGCCTTGACCCGTTGTTAGACAGTAATCTTGGACTTTAGGCAAGCCCGCCTAATGCCAACGAGAAAGAGGCCCAGAGGGTCACACACTAAGTGTATCCAAGTATCTCAAGTTGAATAAAGATTATTCCCGTACGTGGTTTAATAATTATTCAAGGAAGCCTAAGTTGTTTTAAATGATGGAAGAAAAAGAAAAATAAAATAAAACAAGTACACGCCGTGTATTATTAAATGTACACGCCGTGTAGTTTTATTTTGGAAAGGAAATGAATAAATGAAAACAAGATATACACGCTGTGTACATTTAATCTACACGCCGTGTAGTTTTCAATGAAAAACAAGTACACGCTATGTATTTATTATTACACGCCGTGTAGTTTTTCTAGTCGGGATTTTGAGGATATAATATTGTTTTAAATGATATTTATTATAATCAGCGTGAGCGCATGTCAAGGAACTAATTATTCGACATGGGGGTTTTCAATAAGAGTTAATGAAATAAATGAAACGCGTAACTCGTTTATTTATTGTCATAACTCTACAATCTCAAACTCGATTATAAATATTCTCACAACCCAACTCTTTTCCTACACAAGAGAATCGTTGTGCACAACATCTCTGGAGAATTCTTTCAAGGCCGAAAAAACCTCTTCCTCCAAGAACGCTCTCAAGACCGAGAGAGATCCTCTTCCATCGGATCAAGACGATCTAAGGCGGACAACGCAAGCAAAGGCTTCTCCACGCTAGCACCCGGAGAATCCTTTGGCGACGTCCAGAGATATGAGGTACACGTGTGGATCACCGCTAGAGGGGGTCTACACTTGGTTTCTGCGACGCAACGACGGATCACATTGACACCGTGATCGAGAACATCAACGAAGAAAGAACACCCAAAAGGTATTTCTTTATAATTAATTAAATTAACTATAATCAACCTGTAACGATCCTTGTTTGTGGTTCCGGGACAAACCATCTTCTTTGTCTTTTTCTGTGATTCGATCCGTGGAGACTGGCGTTTATCGTCGTATTGATCCCGGATTGATCATTGCTAATGACAAAAAGCCAAGTGGGCACATCCACCTACGCGCTTTCGCTGCGCCCGAAACCTTCATTGTGGCCCACATGGGAGGGAAGGGGAATTTGGTTACAAGGGGAGGGGGTATAGTGGTATTGTGGGAAGCGATGGAGGTTATTCTGTTAAAATCTCGACAGAGTAGCTTGGGTGAGAGCTGAGGCCATCTCTAGAATTCCTCCCCTCCTTTCATTCCTCCCCTCCCTTTGACATTTGTAAAGTTGGTTTCCACTATATTAATACATACTACACTGAGCTGATCTTGGAACTCTAATAATGGTGGTGGGGGATTGAGTGTTGGGGATTTATTTGTGTGGATGCTACATGAATTGATGGCTTAGAGTCTAACGACCCAGACTTTTGAATAATATTTGGTTTACTACAAATGTATGTTATGTCATAATCAATAAAAATATATCAGTATAAATGAAATGTGATCACCGGGTTTTGACTGTTATATGATCGTTGGTTAATATGATCGTTGAAAACAATAATAATTTTTAACGTTATAATTAATGCAGAAGGAAGAGTGATGACCTCGTCTAGTAGACTCGGGGCGTACGAAGCCCATTTGTCAGAGCTTCGGAAGGAGGTAGCGTCACTGGGCTTCGTTTTGGACTGGGGCGTACGAAGCCCATTTGTCGGAGCTTCGGAAGGAGGTAGCGTCACCGGTCACCGGGCTTCGTTCTGGACCAAGTCCTAGCCGAGTTTCAACATGTTAAGCTTGAACGAAATCGCCTACGAGAGAAGTTCTTGTTAGTGGAGATTACCACTTGGGCGATGTTATCTGAGCCGCCCCAAGAGTCTATCACCATCGCACACCTTACCCTTAGGTCGTATGCGGGTGTTTTAAGGGGTTATGTGTCGCGGCTCTAGATACTTAAAAATGTAATCCCTTTGTTTTCATAAAATTTTTATTTCATCATTTCCATTTTAAGAATAGCTTTTCTTAATAAAATATATGTTTAATTGAGACAAATTTGATAAATTGATTTTAGAATTAAAATAATGTACTTTTTAGAGATTTCTCATTAGAGAATTATTATGGTAAAATAAATATCATTTTTGAATTTCAAATGTCAAAATTAATCTAGGGTGAATTTTTAGTAGTTTTCTAAGAAGTTTCCATTTTTTGATGAATAGTATTTTTTATGAATAGTATTTTTTTTATGAATAGTATTATTTTTGATGAATAGTAGAAAAATATTTTTTTGAAGATTTATTAAATAATTGATTTCGTGAAATGATTTTCAAAAAACAGATATACACGGTTGCAGTCAGTAAGATATTTAGATTTTAATAGGATCAACTGAATTTTTTTTGATGAATAGTAACTTGACCATTTTGAATATTAATGTTACTCTTATGAATAGTAATTTGATCAATGGAATAGTAACCACACTTAAATATAAATATATTTGTCATCTAAAATGGTAATGTGTTATAATCATATCTTAGTATCTGTAAATAAATGTTTTAGAAATTATTAGTTGAGTATTAGTATTTTATTTATTTAATTTAATTTAAAATGAAATTTATATTCATAAAATGGAGTTTATTTTTGAATTCTACACGTCGAAAAATGGTTTGGGTGAAATTTTGGGATTTTTATGAAATAATTGAAATTTGGATGAATAGTAAAAATACATTTATGAGTTTTCGGTATGTTTAATGACATCATAACTATGTCATAATAATGTAATGAGTAAGATAAGATCTTGGTCGACTCTTGTGGATTAAAATATGATATGAGGTGTCCCAAGTGACCAATATCATGGACAAATCCATGGTTTTGCAAATACCACTAATGATGTGTCTTTTGAAATTAATAAAAAACTCTCTTTTGCTATAAATATCCACCCATTCCTTCGTTTTCTTTCATTCTAAATTCATTACCCTCGAACCTCTGATAGTGTTACCTCACAATGAGTCCTCCCAAGGTGCCCTGAAGCCCCTAGGGTCCCGATTTTTGAGTTTTAGAAGTTACTATTCAAGGTAAGGCATTCTTAACTTCTCTTCTCTTTTCAAGTTCTCTTTTATGTGGGGTATGTCTTTCAAATTTCTATACCATGTTCTTATTTTCATTTTATTTTTTCTTACTGTATTATGAGTCTTTTATGAATGGGTTGGCCCCTTTATGTGGGTTATAAATGTCATAATGATCATGTTTTTAAGCATTTTTTAAAAACGCCATGATTTTGATATGAAACTCATTTCTCTTATTCTCTTTGGGTTATTTATGAAATGTTTGATTATGATCTATGTGACTCATATGAAAATAAAGACATATTAAGGGTGCGTCTTGATAGCTCTCCAATGCATTGGGTAAAAAAATTAATTTCTAAAGATGACTTGTTTTACAATACCTTGGTGAATAACTTTGGTAATTTTTATGACACCTTGGGGATGGATCTTGCTGATATGCTTATGAATGTCTAAATTAAATGTTGTAGTCACATTTTCAAGTGATGAATCAAGTTCTTATTGTCATGATACGGCTCTTTCTCATGTTCTTATATATATCTCTCAAGTTCACTGATTCACTTGTTTTCTCTTACTGAGCCTTTTGCTCGCCCTTTTCTTCGATGTATGTCTCCAGGTTATGAGATTCAATAAATGTACTTAGGATGAACCTTGAAGAAGCCTTTTATGTGGAAGAGAAGAATGTTTTTCATGTATTGCATACCTTATTTCCAAGACACTAAACTTTAAAAGATTCTCTGTAAAATGTAATGTAACGTTTGTAATAAAATGGCAGGATGCCATATGGAGTCCCTCAGTTAAAATGTTTTATAGGAGTTCCGGCCTTAATGGCGCCTCCTGAACAAGTTCTTTACAATGGTGCCATCCAAGATGGCACCTTTGCACTCCTCCCACCAACAACATCATTTTGGTAAATAATTTGGTCCCTGCATTAAAAATTTTAATAAAATTTTACCATTTTTTGCAAGAAAAATCCTGATAAAATTATGACCGGTGGTAATAGTTGAGAAGATGAGGAATGTCCAATATATAAGGTTTTTTTCGTTCAAAACTAAAATATTCTACTGTACATTTAAAGTTGTAACCAAATGTGGTGATTCATGCGCTTATTTCCATTCCATAATCATTTACATTAATGGTGTGCTATTCTCTCAAGCAAAATATGTTTTAAATGTTGGATTGAGAATAAAGGTTTGATTCTTTGTTCTAGTCAAGGTTTGATGTTAAATTTATTGTAAATTTGCTGGTTCTATGTCAATTTTCCTTTTCAAAAAGTAAAATGGGAGCATAGATTTTGGTGAGGTTCTATACTACATTAACAATGTATAAGGACTTGCCATGCTCACATGCTTGAGCACAAAGCTACTGCCTGGAGATGCATTCTAACTGGCTGTTTTTTTTTTTTTTGTTAATTATCATTTTCCTATTATTTTCCAGTGTGGAGAAAATAAAGCTTGAGCAAGAAGTTCAGCGTGCCAAGGCTGCTATTTTTCATTGCAAACTGAAACTTAGGGATTTGTTTAAACACGTGGATTCATTATGTGCTGAAGGAAGGCTCCCAGATTCCGTATTTGATGCTGAAGGGCAGATTGACAGTGAGGATGTAGGGGGAACCTACTTACCTTAACTAAGGATAACTCTTAATATAATTTTCCCATTATGCTGCTTAATGTTGGCCATGTTTGGTATTTTAAAAAGAATTTTGATTGGAAGGGAATGAAAAAAGGAATGATAACAGGATTGGAAATGATGTTTAAAAGTATGTTTGTGATGCAAGAATTTTTTTATGGAAGACTTGTGTTATTTTAATTTTACAGGAAATCTGAAATTATTAAAAAATGGAAATGTTCCTCTCTTCTCACATCCCCTCACCCATCCATTTTTATGAAGGATAAAATGGCCATTAATTTGCATTTTTCAGTATTTGTTCCCCTTTCCATCACCCCTCATAAAATGATGAAAAGTGTCTTCCCAAGAACCGTTCATGCGCACAAATCAAGGAAAAAGCCTCTTTCCATTTCTATTTCTCATTCCCAAGTTCAAAACCTAACATATCAAATGGGGCCTTCATTTTCCAGATTTGTGGTTGCCTTGTAAATTTATAGATGTGCATTCTCTTGTTGCAGATCTTTTGTGCCATATGCAGAAGCGATGATGTGTCTGTGAATAATGATATCATTCTTTGTGATGGGGTCTGTGAGCGAGGGTTCCATCAAATCTGTTTGGATCCACCCTTGTTAAATGGTTACATTCACTTCCCATTCGGTTGAACCATGCTTCTGATTTATTGTTCTTCCATAGTAATTTAATATCGTGATTGCCTTGTTTTTGGATTATAGTTCCTACTGATGATGATGGCTGGCTATGCCCTGGATGTGACTGCAAAGTTGACTGCATTGACTTGCTTAATAAGTCTCAAGGAACAAATCTCTCCATTCATGACAACTGGGAGGTCTTAATAGAATTCTGTATTTTTATTTTGCTTGTTTGGTTGCATGTTTTGGTTTGTTTCCCTTCCAATTTAGTTTACCTGGTGTGCAGAAGGTTTTTCCTGAGGTTGCTCGTGCAGCAGCTGCTGGACATATTGACAATGATGGCTCTGGTTTTCCATCAGATGATTCTGATTATAATGATGATGACAACGATGCTGATGATGACAATGAATTGAGTTCTAATGGATCTGATCTCGCAGATCCGAAGGTTCCAGCTAACAATGAGGAAAACTTGGGGCTTCCTTCAGATGATTCAGAAGACGATGATTATGACCCCGATGCTCCCCAAATTGATGAGCAGGATAACCCTGAAAGTTCGAATTCGGATTTTTCATCTGACTCTGAGGATTTAACTGCAATGCTTGATGATGCTAATAAGGTTGACGACCCATCAGTCGACTGTAACAAGCTTTCCAGTGGATCAGTTGACGGAAAATCTGAAATTGTTGGAAACAAGAATTCACAGAACGATGAATCATTGGGCATGTCAAAGTCAAATCCCGAAGAAGATGATTTTGCACCTGTATCTGGGAGGAGACGAGTAGAAAGGCTGGACTATAAAAAATTGCATGATGTAAGTGCGCTTTCAAATTTTAAATGTGTTGTTAGCGTGCACTGAAGATATGTTTAACTAAAGAATGAAGAAAATCTATATCCTATTTTTTGTTATTATATATATTAGAGAAGGTAATAAGAAACCCTTACCTCTAAGTGCCATCTATTTGTAGATAATAAAATATGGTTACAAGCTAATGGGTTACTACTAAGCTAATGGATGAGGGCATCATGGGCCATTTGGGCCAAGCCCATACCTCTCTAACACCCCCCATATCCAGTTTCTTATATCAACAAGCTGCTCTCTTATCTTAATGTAACTAAAAGTGAGCTTTTTCTTGTCAATCTTTGTATTTTTTATTGTAGCCATAGAAACTCTCCTGTTACACGTGTTACTGTGCTCAGACAGGCAAGGATCTGTTTGGTTAGGAGAATATTTCACTCGGCATTTATTTTTTGTTTCTTTTTTCGTGAAGGAGGAATATGGAAACGAGTCTGATTCCAGTGATGATGAGGACTGGGCTGAAGTGACTGCACAGAGGAAATCGAAAGTAAATAAAAACACTGCGCAGCTTTCTCCGGGAAAATTTCAGATTCCTAGCAATGGAGTTGGCGCAAAGGATGAAAGGTCCAACATGAAGGACTCCAAACAGCGGTCCAAATCCATCCGAAAAAAGAACATGGGTGATGGCGATTCCTCCCATACTTCCCCTGAAGGATCTTCGGTACCCCGTTCCAGTAGGAAATCAACATGGAAAAAGCTCGGACCAAATGTTACTGAGGTACTGTTGCATGTTATCTTCTATGAAATTCGGCCACACTTGTTAAAAATTTAGTTATGGTTTTGTTTGGCTTGGCAGAAATTGCACAAGCAGTTCAATGAAAACCAGTATCCAGGCCGAGTGACCAAAGAACATTTGGCTAAAGAGCTGGGACTCCAATTGCAACAGGTTATTTCAACCTTACGATCCCAAAATGCAGCATGCCATGCCTCATTTTCTTCTCTCATTTCATCTTTCATTCTGTATGAAAATGATGGCACTTAGGTTAACAAATGGTTTGATAATGCACGATGGAGTTTTCGCCACTCACAATCTATGGGAGCAAGTAAAGGTGTGCAGGACAAAGTCAGGACCACTGGTTCTCCGAAGCCCCGGGGGCAGATGAAGGGTGAGTCGGATTGTAGAACACCAGACAAGGGTTCAAGTGTTGATAGATTGGGAGGTTTGGTGGATTCGCCTTGCCCTCCTGGAGGGACCCGGGGTCTGTCATCTTCTGGTTTAAAGGGTAAGTTGGAATTTGAAACTCCCAACGAGGCTTCGAGTGGTGATGGGTTGGAAGTTTCGGTGGACTCGCCATCTACCCATCGTAGTAGCGGTCAAAGCTGAAAGAGTTAATTCATTGCTGGAGAGTTCAATTGTGGATTGTTTTTCATTGTTTCCTTTTGTAGGAGATGCGTAACAACTTGATGTGGGTGTGTGGTTTTTATGGTGGTAACTTATGAAAGGTTCTCAATGCATCCACATCCAACTTCACGATGCATGGTTGAATGATGGTGAGAATGTATTTGGGTAGGTATTGGTTGGGATAACTGGGTGAAGTAGTGTGGAGAAGAGAGGACGACATTGTTCCCTTTTATAAGCGAGGTGTGTGACAAACTTATAAGTACTTGAAACTTTATTATATAATATATGTCTTATTCAAGTGAATTGGCTCCAAATTGTCATATCTTTGAAGATGATAAGGGTAAGATTGAAATCCAACCAACCAATGACATTCAAGCAAGTATTTTGTGTTATCTTGAGGCCTTATCTCTTTATTTTTATCTCTTTTAACTCATTTTACCCTTAACTGAGGTGATAAATATTTATCATGGTTATTATTTATTATGACTAAAAATTAAATTTTCCATATTACTTGATATTAATCATGCCAATTCCAAATATGAAATCCATTTTACATGATTCAACCCTTAGAAGTGGTAGAAATTGCTTTTAATATAATTTCGTTCAAAGCAATGAAAACTATTTATAGAAAAATGTTTGTTTTAAGTATAAAAACGATTTTAAATAAATTTGAATCCAATGGAATTAATTGGATTGTTAAATCAAAGGATGCTTATTTGTATTTAAAACCAAACCAAAATCGAAAGGTGCCTTGTAAACACTTGATTAAGATAGAAGATCTAAAACCAGTTTTCAACATTATATTTTTATATACACTATATTTATTAATAAATATATATCTAGTATTGAAAAAAGGTTTTATAAACATTAAAGTTATTATTATATCACCATAATTTCATAAAAATGTTATCTTGTAAAATTTGTATTTTTCACTATTCACCTAAAAATCAATTATTTCTAAAAAATCTCAAAAATTCACCCTAAGCTAATTTTGACATGATGAACTAAAAAATAAAATTAATTTTATAAAATTCAATTTATAAAATTTTGGAATTTGGTTTTAATCGCATTCTTTTATAAAGCCATGTGCATTATGTTGTTATTTCTTTAGAAAGAAAAACATACTATAATTGAAGCTCGAGTGTTACATAGAACCAGAAGGAGAATCACCAGCACAAAGTTAGAGAACCAGATACAATGCATAGAAACCACCATCACCATTGCAACTCACCAAAAACAAAGTCGAAATACTCAACCACTAGAACTTCCAATAGGAATTTAACATCATCATCATCATCAACCAACTCCAATTAGTGTTGTATAAGAAACTCACGTCCATGGAGTAACATAACCTATGGAAATACCCCATTTAGAGCGCAACATACCTCATGAAATTACTCATTTTCCAAGGAATATAGTCAATGGAGATACCATTTCTTCTTATTTCATAATTTTCAATGATAGTCAGATGTAAATTTCAACACAAGTAACATATTCCATTAAATTATCTAATGTAGTATCATCATGATAGGTTTATCAACTCTCATAATTAATTTTATTAAAATATGACCACTTGGGATGCATGTTCGACTCCCATGTGTCAGATTCTCGTACCATATATACATTTTTTCACACAAAATAATAATTAAATCATAGAATATGTTCGAGGTTACCTATACAAATTTGAATAGAAACATTTAACGATGAATGAGTTGTTTGAATCCTGAAGATTCAATATAAATCCATCAAACCTTCAAAAAATGATATAGGGATTGTTAAAATCAAACACCACCGAAACAAAAATAATTAGATGATAAATAATATGATAACCTTAGCCTCAATCATTGGATTCCAACATCATAGGTATATCAAAACTATATAAAAAAATGAGAAGTTTAGAAGCAATTGAAGGAGAATAAGAAAGAGAGAATTTTAAGGGGGATTGTACTTTTCATTTGGATGAAAAATGGAAGAAAAATGAATTTTAATAAAAAATCAAACTTAAAATGACAAAAATTCCCCTGTTAAAAAATAGTTAGAATACCTCCCGTGACACCCTCAATTTGTGGTATTATGGGTTTTGTTATGTATTTTAAGTCATGTGGTGGTTTCTATTAGTTTCAGGAAGCATTGGAGGGGTTCTTGGTTGGAAGAACTAGTGTTGGCAATCTATGGGCTGCACCATGATGTGGTATTAACCGTGGTGTAGGTCGTGTCCTTGCGCATGTTGGCACTATAGTCAAGTACACATGCTCAGAGCATGTATTCAATAATATGGATGGGTTGCTCAGTATGACCATTCGTATGTGGATGAAAAGCCATGCTCAACTTCAATTGAGTACCCGTCACTGTATGAAATCCACTCCATAACCGAGATGTAAAGCGATGATCTCTATTAGAAATGATATCTAATGGTACACTATGAAGTCTAAAAACCTCATGTACATACAGGTGCCCAAGGTCTTCCAACTTTTTTTACTTCTTTATTGGTAATAAATGAACCGACTTCATGAATTAATCAAAAACCACCCATATCACATCCTTACCACTAGGAGTTTGAGGTAGCCCAATCACAAATTCCATGGCTATCCCATCCCATTTCCTCACTAGAATGGGCAATGTTTTCAAAAAACCAGCAGGCCTCTAATATTCCACCTTGATTTTTTGATGTGCAAGGCACTAAGATACAAAACATATAATTGAGAACCTCATACACGACCACCGGTAATGATGTCTCAAATCATGGTACATCTTGGTAGCTTTAGGGTGCACAAACCAACTCAATCAGTGTCTATAACAACCCTGCTCTTTATTACACACTTAAACATGATTTATTACATAAACTTTCACTTAAGACAACTCCGAGGATCGAGAGGTCTAGTGTCTTGGGAAATTAGGAACATTACATAACAACTTAAAATATGAAATACAACATCTTTATTTCAAACTTCTTTGACATGACCAACTCATTCCTTCGTACTTAACACTACATGAGATAACTTGAGGACATACATAAGAAAGTGGTGAGCTATAAATCCCAGTAAGGGAGTAAACAAGGCATAACATAAAGAATACAATACATGTTAGGAAATAGGCATATCAATGGAGCATAAGAGAAACATGAACATAAAGGCATGATATAACATGATTATCATAACATGGAAATGTGGCAACAACATACAACATGATATTAGCACGAGCCAAGGCTCATTGCACATGGATTAGCATGAGTAAACCCTCATTGCACATGAATTAGCATGAGTAAACCCTCATTGCACATAGCGTATCATGATGCTAAACATTATCCAATGCATTGGAGCGCTATCATGGTGCACCCTTCATAAACATTTTAATCTCATGCTTATGTATGCCACATAGATCATATAACACAGATTCATTCAACATCATCATTTATTCCATGATAAAGGAATGTGGAATACATACATGAAAGTCTATAATAAATAAGTATATGTTAATAAAGGTGAATACCCTTGATAGAGAAATGAGCATGGTATTCACTACATGATGGTTTTGGAATGGAAAACTGCGGTGCAATTTTGGCAGTCTAACGACGTGACATAAAAATTCATAAAAATGGTTAATGAGAGAGAAATGGGCCTCTCATCATATATACATGAAATGGACAGTAAGAGGGTCATATAAATATATTTCCCAACACAAGGAATTTGGAAATAGAAGGCGTAACATAATAGAGAGACTTTAAGAAATATGAGAAATGAAATAACTCTTACAAAATTTTAGCATGGTAAAAAAAAATGAGAAAGAAAGGAAAGTGAGGATCCTTTACGGAAATTCGGCATGGTAAGGGATGTACATAAGGGTTCATAAGAGGGACAAATGAGAGTGAAAGGGGATCTCATAATTTATAAATCAAATGGCAAGTAAGGAGTATATTTAATAACATATCCCAACATAGGAATAAAATAAATTAAAATACATGACATTAAAAGAATGCTTGATAAAATAGGGGGGTGGATCTTACGGAAATTTGACATGGTAATGAGTGTACATAAGGGCCCATAAGAGGGACAAATGAGAGTGAAATGATATCTCATCATTTATACATAAAATGGGTAGTAAGGGGGATATTTAATATCATATCCCAACCATAATAACCTGGTTTTCCCGAGCCCTTTGTGAAAATCTAGTGTTTGTAGTGTTCTTAGGGGTCATGTGGCTTCTTGCTTGGGAGTTTGCAAAAAACTCAGTTCCACCAAAACGGTGGCACCGTGACAGTGGCACCGTGGAGGTGGCATCGTCACGGCCGCACACTAAAATAGTGGCACTACTTACGGTGTCTCACCGAACTAGTGGCACCGTTATGGTGTCTCACCAAACAATGTCCCACCCTTTGCTAATTTTTTTTCCAGTTTCCCGAGTTTTTTCAGTTCTTCCCCCGATAACGTATCTTTTGACGTAAAAGTGTTTTAATACCCTTTTCAATGCCATTTAAAGCCAGTAAAAGATGTTTTAAACCCCCAAGAGTCGGTTAACCCTTTAGTTACCAAAACTTGTGGCCCTTTTCCTTGGTGTCACACCCTTCCCCGTGCTTTCTAACTTCACCCCTGTTATGTGGGTTTTCTCTGAAGATATCTATTAACTCACAACTGTTATCTTCACCATCTCTGAGGAGAATTATTAAATAATAATTAATCCTGACGTGTAAAATCGCCCAACCACATGGTCAATCCACGATTCGACTTCAAGTACTTCGAAATCATCTCCCTAATTTTAGGATATGGCCTTTTCGTAAGCTGAGATCCTCTCTTCCTTCTTCCTTCTAGTTTCTCTAAGTATGCCTAGAGACTTACTCTGGAGACAAATCATGTGCCTGTGTTGGAGCCCTTCCTGCTCAGCCTTGAAGCCCTTGAGTTTTTCTTCCTCTACAAGTCGTGCATCCCCACTTCTTGGTGCAAGGAGAAAACTTTGATCGTTGATCATTTAGGTAGGGTTTCTTCCTTCACCTCTCTTTACTATGCATCATGCGAGGTGGGTGTGATAATGTTTCTTCGGGATGTGGATGAAGCCAAACCTTAACGAAGATAATAAATAGACCTTTAAAGAATGAAGGGGTGTGAATGATGATGATGTTGCTTTATTCTTTTATCTTCGTTTTTATGTTTTGAATTGTATGGGCTTATGACCACTGAAAAGCATGGCCGTTGGTGGTCCTTTATCATGCATTGATGAACCTCTATTTTTTGGATAATCTTGTGATTGAATGGTTGTAACATGGAAACTGGTTAATAAAGTAAACTTGGTTGATAAAATGGATTCCTGATAAATAATAATCCCTATGTGATCACCCCAGCGAACCAGACAGAAAGAAGAGACTTAATAAATGGTGATGGCTAAATCTAAAAACTTCCTTACTTTATTCTGGTGGTATGCATGGTTGCTCTCATTGATGATTGTGGGGTGATGTGGATGGGGATGTGATCTTCTGTTGTTCAGTTTTTGGTTTTTGTATCTGAGGTTGTGTGAAGCCGATATGTTGGGGCATGGTTTGGTTCTAGTACTTTGAGGGATCTCACAGATCCCTTTTGTTGTTGTGACTTTATGAGAGAACTGGATGTGAATGCTTAAATTGCTGCTTGGCCGTTTTCTTCTTCAGTCCAGTGTTGTTTTGACTTGTAGTTGTGCATGTTAGTATCCCGGTAGTGGGGGAATGTTAAAAAAAAAGGAATCACTTGAACATGATAACGAGAACAGGTACAATGGGGGAATTATTTTTTCAGGAATGGGTTGCGTTCTATTTGTGGCTGTTGTGTATTTGTGCATGTAGGGATAATAGTGAGAGTGGTGGTTTATGGTATGGTTTTCCATTTATGAACCCTTATATTGGGATGAATGTTTTATTACATATATGTATAATGTTTAGTTCTTGTGTTTCTTATACGCACCTCACCCATGTTGAGCACTTCATGTCGAACAACCCCATTCATGGGGGAGGGTGTTTGTCCAAACATTCTTATGAGTGGCTGGTTATTAGCTCCTTTATTCTCCCTCTCTCAGGTAGCCCAAGACTCTTCGAGCAGGCTGTGACGACCTGAGGTCCATTATGGCCCAAGACTCACTGGGCAGGGTGTGTTGTGGTGGTTGGTCCAGGTGTGTGCAGGGAAGTTTGTTTCCCAAGTGTCTTTAGTATGAGGCCCAGGTGTATTTGGGCGTGGCAGTGGTTGTTCTGGCCTAGGTGTATTTAGGTGTGGCAGTGGCTGTTGTGGCCTAGGTGTTTTCAAGCGTAGTGATGTGTAGTTTTTGTGGCCTAGGTGTCTGCGAGCGGGATGCATGGTTGTGGTGGCCCACAAGGTTGTTGTTGGGGCGGCAGTGGGACTGCAGTGGAACTTATGGGGGAGGTCTGACGTGTAGAATGTCCTAAATAACCAGTGGGAAAGCAGTGTGGGGTACCCAAACATTGATGTGTTATTACTATTACTTTACCTAACTTGCATTATTTGGGGAGTGTGCCTTGGTGAGTTTGGGTGGATAATTTCCTTGCTAGGTGCCTTGGTTGTCTCTATTTCTCACGAGGCATTAGAATGCCTCCCCACTTGTGCATGGAAGATTTTGATTTTCCCAACTGAGTATACCTGTGTACTAACCCTATGTATATAAAACTAATTTCAGGTTTCTAGGAGGACTTTGAGGACTATGCCAAACCTTACTAGCTTGGGAGTCAGGATAGTCGTCGTTGCTGCTTTTATTTCTTTTGGTACTTCCCTTTGGAGTTTTCTTGTAATTTGTAGCACTTTATTTTGAACATTAATGTGGAAAAAGGGTTTTTGGATTTACTTTTACTTTATATATTTAGAGTTTTTTGATATTTACCATCTTATCTCCCAATATTTTTTTATAAAAATGGAAATTTCTTCCACTTTAAGTGTGATTCTATAGCCTTGGTGCCAGTTTCCACCCCGGGTCCTATTGAAGGTGGGAATCGGGGGTCATTATCTCTCCTTCAACTTGAAGAAGGAAGGGTATGATAGTTTGATGTCCCTTCCCTCATCTTGGTGAAGGCAGGTTATGACAGAATGGTATCAGAGGTGATGGTTGAGAGATAGGATGGAGTTTAGGGTTAGGTACAGTGAGAATTGCATGGGATAGTAGGGCAACAGTGTTAAGTAATCTTGGTGCATGAAATAGGCCAGGGAAGACCGATTCAGACATGGGATTTTAGGGCCCCCCGTGATCCGATGCAAGGACTCTGGACCTACCGAATGACCAAGTGAGGCTACACTGATTACAGGGTAGATACCCTAGGAAAGGTACACACATCATAATGACTTGTGTTCTTATGTGTTATGGGTATTTTGGGAACTTGAAATAAATAAAATGTCTTAAGAAAAATTTAAAATAAGTCTTCTATGCTACTTGGGATTAGGCATTCCTTGTTTACCTTACAGCTATGGCACTTGGATGATGTCTACAAGTGGTACGAGAAATCGAGGCCCAACAGGATGATTTGGATGATCATAAGAGGGATGATCAGGAGGAGGAGGATGACCAGTGGTAGAAGATGATTCGTGCCTTTCAGTGGAATACCCTTGAGAAGTATGAGGAAAACGTCTTAGACATGGAGACAGAGAACTGGATCGAGGAGTTTCTGATAGATTTAAGCTTGATCCAGGATCTATATGAGTAATGATTTTTTCTAGATGTAATCCAGATGCGATGAGTGGTGCATCAGTGGTGTACGCTCTATCTCGGGGAGAAGAAGGAGGTCGCGGTTTTGTAGATTGACTTCGAGAGGGAGTTCCGGGCAGAATTCCTCTCTTCCACAATGAAGGCTGAGAAGAGACAGGAGTTACTCTATCTCCAACAGGGGAGTATTTCAGTGAGGGAGTTGGAGATTAAGTTCAAGGATCTCCTTCATTTCTCTCCAAACCTCTTCCCGGATGAGGAGTCACGAGAAGGACACTTAGAGGAGATACTCTGAACTTCCCTTCAATATGTTGTAACTCCCTTCACTCTACCGACATATTTGGAGGTTCAAAAGAAGGATGAGGTGGTGGAGAGGATGCACATGCTGGGAGGTATACCTCGAAAGGGGATTCAGTTGAGCTCATTGAAGGGGAAGGTCGTTAGCAGTAGGCCTCCAGCATCAGGGCCATCCAGGTTTCGACCGGCGGGGAACAGGCCCCAACAGTTCTAGTTTTGATCTCCAGGTCCTCGCCCTTTCTCTGCGAGCCTAGGACCAAGGTTCTTTATATGTGGAAGCTATGGGAATATTAAGAATCAGTTATCGAACTAAGTGCAATACAATGGAGGTGGGAAAGTTTAGTGCCCACCTCAGCAGCAACAGTTTCCAGCCAGACCTTTTCAGCAGTAATAGTAGGGGTAGCGATCTTTCGCTCCACCGAGAGCAGACGTTGCAAGAGGAGACCGAACTTAGGGAGATCCTTAGTGACCTAGACTAGGGCATGGTCGGGGAGGTGGTCGACAACCCAGGGGTAGGGGAGTTGGGCATGGACAGTTGTACGCCACAAAGGCAGCAATTCTGGAAGGGCCGAAGGTTTTTCGAGGTACGATCAGCTTGTTTAGTACTCTTGCATGTGCCTTGTTTGATTCAGGAGCTTCTCAATCCTTTATTTCACCCCGTCTAGCCCATGACTTTGGTCTAGACATAGAGAGACTCTCCATACCCCTGGTGTTTAGTACGCCAGTTGGAGATCGGACTAGCCTGTGTGACGTTTGTCGAGGATGCAAACTGATGTTAGGGCCACATCGGTCTAGTGGGGATCTCTTTATACTACAAATGCAGCCATAAAATGTCATACTAGGAATCGACTGGTTATTCTTTGTGTGTTCTGTTATCGACTGCTTCCATAGAAGGGTCATGTTCTCATATATGGGTGGTCAGCGTGTAACTTTCGTTGGCGATCGGGGTTGCTAGGAGGGTAGCCAATGAGTGGAGCCCCTTGTTTCCTTGTTAGATGAGTTGTAAGTGGAGTTAGTAGACATAGAGATGGTGGAAGTACTGGGGATCATCAGTGTGTTCCTGGAAGTCATCCCCGAAGAGGTTGTGACTCTACCCCCTCGACATGATGTCGAGTTCGGGATAGACTTACAACCCGATGCCCATCCGATTTCAATGGCTTCCTATCAGATGACACATTCTGAGTTGCAAGAGTTGTAGATTCAAGTTGATGGCCTAATGAAGAAGGGTTTTATCTGACCGAGCACGTCACCATGGGGTGCTTTAGTCTTGTTCTCAAAGAAGGCAGATGGTGGTCTCAAGTTGTGTGTAGACTACCAAAGACTGAATCAGGTGATGATCAAGAACCGTTACCCCCTACCAAGGATCGATGACCTTTTTGACCAGTTGAAGGGAGCATGTTGGTTCTCTAAGATTGACCTGCGGTCAGGATATCACCAGTTGAGGATGAAGGAGGGTGACATCTCAAAGACTGCTTTCAGGTGCATATATGGGCACTTTGAGTTCGTGGTCATGTCGTTCGGCATTACGAACGCACCAGTAGTGTTCATGGGGCTCATGAACTCCGTCTTCTATGAATATATAGACCAGTTTGTAGCTGTGTTTATTGACGACATCCTCATCTACTCAAGATCAGAGGAGGATCATGCCGAGCATCTGAGAATGGTTTTAGAGGTCCTCTAACACCACCATCTCTATGGGAAGTTGTTGAAGTGAAAGTTTTGGACATGAGAGGTGCACTTACTTGGAAACGTGGTGTCCCAGAAGGGAATATAAGTGGAACTATCTAAGGTCAAAGCGATTGTTTCTTGGGTAAAACCCAAGAATGTGGCAGAGTTTCATAGTTTTCTGGGTCTATCAGGTTACTACCAAAGGTTCGTGACTGACTTCTCTCGAGTTTCAGTGCCTTTTATGACCCTGACCAGGAAAGACCAAGATTTCGTTTGGAGTGAGTAGTGCAATACGAATTTCAGTTGTTTGAAGGGAAAGCTGGTGAGTGCCCCAGTGCTGAGGTTTCCAAAGGAAGGGGTAATGTTTGAAGTGTTCTATTACGCTTTCGATCTAGGATTGGGGTGTGTGTTGATGCACTAGCAGGGAGTGATCTCTTATGGGTCTAGGCAGTTACGTCCTCATGAACGTAACTATGCAACCCATGACCTGGAGCTTGCAGTAGTTGTGTTCGTGCTGAATTTGTGATGGCATTACCTCATCGGGGAACGCTTTGTGGTCTTCACGGATCACAAGAGCTTGAGGTATATCTTCTCCCAGAGATACCTAAACTTGCGGTAGTGAAGGTGAATGGAGTTTCTTCAGAACTATGACTTCGAGATCTCTTACACCTTAGGAAAGGGAAACATGGTGGCTGATGCTTTGAGTAGAAATTCACAGAGGGATGTGGTTCAGGAGTCAGCAGATGCTTAGAAAGCAATAGAAGAGTTGGATACTTTACATCTAAGAATGAGAGTGGAGGATGGTAGAGGTTATCTATTCTAGATGACAATGCCGTCTTCCTTGGTACAACGGGTAGAGGAATATTAGGGGGGGGGGGATTATAGTCTGAAGTGATGCACGATCGTGTTAGTCGGGGTGATGCTCTAGAAGGATGGTCAAAAGATGGTCAGAATTAGATGCTTTTATGTGGGAAGTTGTTTGTCCCAGAGACGATGTGTGAGGGAGTTCTCCGTGAGTTCCATAAGTTCCCCCCCTAGAGGTACACCCAAGAGTTTTCAAGATGTACCAATTATTGAGGGAACAGTTTTGGTGGCCCGGGGTGAAGCAGACAGTGGCAGAGTTTGTGACAAAGTGCCTCATGTTTCAGCAGGTGAAGGCTGAACACCGCATCCCAGGAGGTCTGTTGAAGCCTTTAGATGTCCCAGAGTGGAAGTGGGATGAAATCTCGATGGATTTTTTCATGGGACTACCTAGGGTTCAAGGAGGCTGTGATGCTATCTAGGTAGTGGTAGACCGACTGACGAAATCAGCCCACTTTATGGAAATCGAGGAGTTGAGTGTGGTGGGTGCCTTAACATAGAGGTACATGGATGAGGTGGTGCGGTTTCATGGAGTTTCGAGGTCCATAGTCTTAGATCAGGATGCACAGTTTAGTCCACAAGTCTGGAAAGGATTGCAACATGCTTTTAGATCCTAATTATACCTTAACACTGCTTTCCACCCCCAGATAGATGGGAAAATAGAGAGGTCCATCCAGACGTTGGAATATATGTTACGGGAATGTGTTTTGGACATTGGGGGATCGTGGGTATGACACTTTCCTCTGATAGAGTTTTCCTACAACAATAGTTATCCCTTTACCATTGGCATGGCTCCATTTGAAGCCTTGTATGGAATGTTATATCGTTCACCTGTGTGCTGGACCGAGGTTGGGGAAGCAGGTATTCTTGGCTCGGAGGTGGTGCAGAGCACGACGGAGAAGGTTCATCTTGTGCGTGAGAGGATGAAGGCGGCTCAGGACTAGCATAAGTTATATGTCGATCATAAGAGGAGACCCTTGGAGTTCGAGGTTGGGGGATATGTGTTCTTAAAGGTCTCCCCTTGGCATGGGAATCATAGGTTTGGCAGGGGGAGTGATCTTTCTCCCAGGTTCGTCAGACCCTTCGAGGTGTTGCAGCGAGTCGACGAAGTGGCATATCAGCTGGCGCTACCACCACCGCTATTGAGGGTCCACGATTTCTTCCATGTGTCTTGGATCCATCGGTATCTACATGATGATTCACACGTCCTTGATTGGGGAGAGCTGAATATTGAGGACGGTGCGACGTTTGTTGAGTGACCAGTGAGGATCGAGGATCGTGAAGAGAATATGCTTCATGGACAAACCATTCCCTTGGTTCGCGTGTTGTGGAGGCATGGTGGACTCGAGGAGAGTACCTGGGAATAGGATACACAAATGCGTGCCCAGTACCCAGAGCTGTTTTGAGTTTTGTTTTGTATTTTTTTGTACTTGACTGTGATGTAGTGCTTGACCTTGTTAACTATGATATGGGATATTTTCCTTATTCTCTGAGTGTGTGTGAAAAGTCCTAACCATGGGGAGGAGAGGACTTGATCCCTAATAGATATGCATTAAGGTGGATGCTATTAAACCTGTGCGGGCGAGTCAGTGCCACCCAAAGCGGATAATATCTTAACATGGAAAAAGGAACTCCCTAATCCATATGTCTGGACGGTGTGACTTTTATATGTTTGTGTGGTTACTTGGGGGAGAAGAGCGGTGGTGTTTCTATAGTTGTTCAGGAGATAGATGAGGGAGAGGTGATCCTAGATATCGATGTTTGTTTTGGATTTCGAACAACTCTAGGGTGGTTTTGTCCCTGAGAGGTATCTTATGAGGTGGTTTTTCAGACCCCTCTCTTTTCTTCGGGTTTACTCTTGAATTATTAAGGGTAAGAATAGTTTGAGAGGTATCTGATGTAATAACCCGATTTTCTCAAGCCCTTCCTTTGTAAAAATATAGTGTTTGTAGTGTTCTTAGGGGTCACATGGATTCTTGCCTGAGAGTTTTCCAAAAACTTGGTTCCACCAAATGGTTCCACCGAAATGGTGGCACCGCTTACGGTGTCTCACCGAACAAGTGTCACCATTACGGTGTCTCACCAAACGTTGTCCCAACCTTTTCCAAATTTTTCCTAGTTTCCCATGTTTTTCCAGTTCTGTTCCCAATAACATATCTTTTGACGTAAAAGTGTTTTAATACCCTTTTCAAATTCATTTAAATCCATTAAAATATGTTTTAAACCCTAAGAGTCGGGTGACCCTTCAGTTACCAAAACGTGTGGCCTTTTTCCTCAGGGTCACACCCTTCCCCGTGCTTTCCAAATTTTCCCCTTTTACGTGGGTTTTATCTAAATATATCTATTAACTCACAGTCGTTATATCCACCATCTCTGAGAAGAATTATTAAATAACAAGTGTGAAACCTCCCAACCGTGTGGTCAAGCCACGGTCTGACTTCAGGTACTTCAAAATCGTCTCCCTGATTTTAGGATCTGGACTTTTCATAATCTGTGAACCTATCTTTCTTTTTCCTTCCAGTTTCTCTAAGTACACCTAGATACTTACTCCTGAGGTGAATCATGTGCCCATTCTGGAGCCCTTCCCACTTAGCCTTGAATCCCTCAAGTTTTTCTTCCTCTGCAAGTCACGTATCTCCACTTATTGGTGTGAGGAGAAAACTTAGATTGTTGATCATTCAAGTAGGGGTTTTTCCTTTGTCTCTCTTTACTATGCATCATGTGGGGTGGGTGTGATAATGTTTCTTCGGGACTTGGATGAAGCCAAACCTTAACAAAGATAATAAATAGACTTTTAAAGAATGAAGGGGTGTGAATGATGATGATGTTGCTGTATTATTTTATCTTCATTTTTATGTTGTGAATTGTATGGGCTTATCCGCACTAAAAATTGTGGCTATTGTTGGTCCTTTATTATGCACTAATGAACCTCTGTTTTTTGGATAATCTTGTGATTGAATGGATGTAACATGGATACTGGTTAATCATGTAAACTTGGTTGATAAAATGGATTCCTGATAAATAACAATCCCTGTGTGATCACCCTGGCTAACCATAAATAAAGAAGAGACTTAATAAATGGTGATGGATAAATCTGAAAACTTCCTTTCTCTGTTCTAGTGGTATGCACGGTTTCTCTCATTGATACTTTTAGGGTGACGTGGATGGGGATGGGATCACCTGTTGTTCAGTTATTGGTTTGTGGATCTGAGGCTGTATAGAGCCAGTATGTTGGGGCATGGTTTGGTTCTAGTACTTCGAGGGATCTCAGAGATCCCTTTTGTTGTTGTGACTTTACAAGAGAACTGGGTGTGAATGATTAAATTACTGCTTGGCCATTTTCTTCTTCAGTCCAATTTTGTTTTGACTTGTGGTTATGCTTGTTAGTAGCCCTAAAGTGGAGTAATGTTTTAAAAAAAGGAATAAATTGAACATGATAATGAGAACGGGTACAATGGGGGAATTGTTTTTTCAGGAATGGGTTGCATTCTGGTTGTGGCTGTTGTGTATTTGTGCATGTAGGGATAATAATGAGAGTGGTGGTGTATGGGATGGTTGTCTGTTTCAGAACCCTTAGGTTGGGATGAGTTTTTGATTACCTATATGTATAATTTTTAGTTCTTGTGTTTCTTATACTCACCCCACCCATGTTGATAACTTCGCGCCAAACACTCCCATTCATGGGGGAGGGTGTTTTTCCCAACATTCTTATGAGTGAATGGTTATTAGCTCATTTCTAATCCCTCTCCCAGGTAGCCCAAGACTCTTTGGGCAGAATGTGATGGCCTGAGGTTCATTATGGACCAAGAATCTTCGGGAATGGTGTGTTGTGCTGGTTGTCCTAGGTGTGTGCGGGCAGGTTTGTTTCCCAAATGTCTTCAGGATGAGTCCTAGGTGTCTTCGGGTGTGGCGGTGGTTGTTATGGCCCAAGTGTCTTCAGGTGTGGTAGTGGTTGTTCTAGACTAGGTTTTTGTGGGCATAGTGATGTGTGGTTGTTGTGGCCCAAGTGTCTGTGGGTGGTATGCATGGTTGTGGTGGCCCACAAGGTTGTTGTTGGGGCGGCAGTGGGACTGCAGTGGAACTTATGGGGGGGGGGGGTCAGACGCGTATGGTGTCCTAAATAACCAATGGGAAAGTGGTGTGGGGTACCCAAACATTGATTTGTTATTACTATTACTTTACCTGACTTGCGTTATTTGGGGAGTGTGCCTTGGTGAGGCTGGGTGGATAGTTTCGTTGTTAGGTGCTTTGGTTATCTCTATTTCTCACGGGGCATTAGAATGCCTCCCCACTTGTGCATGAGATATTTTGGTTTTCCCTAATGAGTATACCTATGTACTCAACCTATGTATATAAAACTGCTTTCAGGTTTCCAGGAGGACTTTGAGGACCATTCCAGACCTTCCTAGCTTGGGCGTCGGGATAGTCGTCGTTGATGCTTTTCTTTCTTTTGGTACTTCCCTTTGAAGTTTTCTTGTACTTTGTAGTACTTTATTTTGAACATGCATGTGGAAAAAGGGTTTTTGGATTTACTTTTACTTTATTTATTTGGATTTGTTTGATATTTACCATATTATCTCTTGATCCTTTTCTATAAAAAGGGTAATACCTTCCATATTACGTGTGATTCTATACCCTTGGTACTAGTCACCACTCTGGGGCCTATTGAAGGCGGGACTTGGGGGTCATTATATCTACTTAAACTTGAATAAGGAAGGGTCTAGAAGTTTTTTGTCCCTTAACTCATCTTAGTGAAGGCGGTTTATGACACCAACACATGAATAAAAGAAATTAAAATATATAACATGAAAAAAATGCTTGATAAAAGAGGAGGGTGGAAGATCCCTTACTTGGATGTGTGATCCCAAAGGCTTGGGAGATGGTTATTGGGAGATTTGGGGCACCTTTAGAGGACTCTAGGGAGTATGGGGAAGAGGGGTTCAAGCTCCAAATGGTTTTAGTGAAGAGGAATGAGAGATTGGGTGAGTTTATATAGAAAATGAGGGGTAATTCTTTATTATTTAGGTTTTGGACACTACACACTAAAATATTCAAAACCACAAACCATCCCATGGTTTTTGCCCATATTTTCTATAAAAGGGGAGTGGTATATAATATTTTATAAGGCCAAGGTCCTAACATATTAAAATATTTGGCTTGCTTATGTGGAGGTGAGTCACACTCTTAAGGAAATCATTTTAAAAATGTTAAAAAAATTTATAAGTCTTGGAGGGTCCACTAAGGCATTATAAAATTAATCAAAAAAATAAAATAAAATCACATTATTTTGATGGAAAAACATATATTGGGCTTAGAATACCCATTATAATATTTATTACATCATTTTGGGGTCATTATGATGTCATAAAACACACATTTTATTTATATAGTATTTATTTTTCACCCAAAAATTTGACTATCTCAGAAAATTATGAAAATTAATCATTGGATAATTTTGAAATCCTGATTCTAAAAATAATATTAATTTTATCTAAATAATTTTATAAATATGTGAATTTTCACTTTTAAAATAAAAATCGGCATTTATTGAAAATTCACGGGTTTTGACAAAAACAGTTTTCAAACCTTAATAAAAATTACATTTGACTTCATAAAAATTATATACTAATTTACTATTAATAAAATTAATTTGAAAAAAATATTTTATTAAAATATTAATTATTTCAAAAATTAAAAAATTCCTTAAAATTTTCTGTTTTATCGTATAAAAAATGTAACTCTTATCAAACCAATTACCTAATCATTTATAAATAAGGAACTGATATAATAATCATTTATAAGATTTTTTATAATATTTTTAATAAAAACCTTAGTTTAATATAATAAGGTATATATTTCTCAAAAGTACCATTTTAACCTAAAAAATAAATTTATCAAATTCATCATTTAAAAAAAGACTATTCTCATAAAGAAATGATGGAATAATAATTTTATTTATAGAAAGGGATTACACTATAAGTAACTAATACCTTATTACACAACCCCTTATAACACCCACATAAGACCTAAGGGTAAGGTGTGCATTGGTGAAAAACTCTTGGGGCGGCTTAGATAACATCACGTGGGTGGTAATATCTATTAACTTGAACTTATCCCATAAGAGATTTTGTTCAAGCTTAACATATTAAAGCTCATCTTGTGATTTTTCAAGAGAAAAACCTAGTGAAGCTACCTCCTTTTCGAGCTCCAAAAAATGAGCTTTGTACGACCCGAGTCTACTAGATGAGTTCATCCTCTCCTTTTTCTCTGTCGAAAGGATTTTTTTAAAAACCTTATATTTATATTAGTTGTGTGATCATTGTTCAATGGATATATTATCAATGGTAATGATACTTAATGTTAATTTAAACCCAATGATAATAAAAAAAAGAGTTCATGTGTTTTTTATATCCATAAGACATTAAAATAAATATAATTTAATTTATAAATGATCAGGTCGTTAGAGTGTACACCATCAAAAAATTCCTACCTCAAGTCTAACAAAATAACCATTCTGCCTCAAAAGCGTAGAATTCCATCAAGAGATTGAGACCACTCACTCGAGGTCTCCCCACCATAAATATTTCTATTAAAATACTGACACTCTGTATCTTCATCCCACCCAAGATAAATATGATCATCCATAATTGATCTAGATTTAGTACAAGATAAGAATACATGTTTGTCATCTCTGCCTTCATCCAAGTGCATCTCGATGAGCAAGCTCATCAAGAACCACTCTTCCAGTGATTCCATTTCTACTTGAGTTAGTAATTTCCTACTCAAAGAGTGTGTGACCACGTTCCCTTTATTGGGGGTGTAAGCAATATCAAAACCAAAGGTCTGGAGATACTCTATCCACTATCACCGTCTTAGGTTGAGATCCCTTTGGGTAAAGATATACTTTAGACTCTTATAGTCCAAATACACTATAAACCTCTCCCCAAAGAGGTAGTAGTTCCAAGTATTAAGTGTGTGCATCACTATTTCCAACTCAAGATCATGAGTGAGATAGTTATTCTCATGAGTGTGTAACTGACGTGATCCATAAGCTACCACCCATCTACCCTATATTAGAACACAACCCAAACCCAAACCCAAGGAATCACAGAAGACATCATAACCAACACTTGGATCAGGAAGAATCATGATTGGAGATGAAGTCAATATCACTTTAATCTCCTCAAAATAACTTTGGTACTACTCACTCTAATCAAAATTTATACCCTTATGGGACAACTCAATCATCAGATTTGAAATCTTGAAGAAGTTTCAAAAAAAGCACATATACTAACCAGACAATCCCATGAAACTATGGATATCAAACACTTTTCTAGAATTCTCCTAAGACATCACTACCGGAATATTTTTAGGATGCATTGAAACAACCATATCAGAAATTATGCGGCCTAGAAATATCACTTCTTGAATCTAGAACTAACATTTGGATATCTTTCCATACATAAGATGTTATCTCAATATTTCAAGGATTATATTCACATGCTCAACATAATCCCACTCTAATCTATAATAAATAAAAGTGTATTTCACAAAGATAACCACAAAGGAATCCAATAACCATTGAAATATTTGTTTCATAAATGTCATAAACACCTCAAGAGAATTAGTAAGGCTAAATGACATAACCAAATACTCATAATTCCCATACCTACTCCTAAAAATAGTCTTAGGAATATATTCCTCCTGAACCCTCAACTGATGGTACCTCGATCATAGATTAATTTTCAAAAACCATCGAGCCCCCTTAAGCTGGTCAAAAAGGTCATCAATCCTAGGCAAGGGATATTTTTTCTTTATGGTCACCTAGTTGAGTTTCCAGTAATCAATAAAAATCCATAGACACCCATACACTTTCTTTTTAAAGAGAACCGGTGATTCCCAAGGTGAAACACTAGGATGAATAAATCCATTAGACTCAATATTTTTAAGCTGAGACTTTAATTCTTTCAATTCAGTGGGTGTCATATGATACAGAGGTATAAAATTGGGTCTCATCCCCAAAAGTAAGACTATAGAGATCTAAACTTCCCCGTGGGGTAGTAACCCAAAGAAATCATATGACAAAATGTCGAGATACTCACAAACCACTATAGGAAGATATCCATTAAGATGTGGATTAATGACTTCACAAAATAATTCTGACAAATGGAAGTTGATCATATCAACACTAGAAATAATGGGTCCTTCTCTTCCCAATCATGGATCCCACTCACCCTGAAAGACATGAGTGTTGCAATAGTGGGTTCTCTAGACACAACTTGAACAATAATTTTCGATCACCATACCATGTATATAGCTAGTCTTTCATGATGTACACTTATCATTATAGTGTATATATTTATGCATCCACTACTTAAATGGTAATTTATATAGATTATTTGTCATATAAAAAGGTGATAGAAGTTCCCAAGCTATAATGAGAACCTTGAGATACCATGACATGAATCTTAAACATATGTCATATGGTCAAGATACATCATACTGACTGGACACAATAATGAAGGAATATTATTTATTTGGTATCATTGAGTGAAATATGAGTTCTTTCTCTCCCGGATCTCCCCTCTCCCTCTCTGACCTGCCTAGGGTTTCCTTCTAAAACCCTACAATGTGGGATTGGTGGTGCGCCTGAGCACTTATCCTTACTCTTCTTCCTCTCTTTCCCACTTTTCACCTATTTCTCCTTATTCCTTCCCTGTTTGGAAGCCAGTATTTGGTGTCTGCATTGGAGCCCTTGGCCGCTCCCCTGCTCTGACCTCTGGTTCCCTTGCATCTTTCTAGGTTGGATCTGAAGTGGGGTTTCTAAGAGGTTTTGGGATTTTGTGGTTTAGTGGCTATTTATTTTCAAAGCACTCCAGCATCAGCCTTTCTTTGTTTCTAGTTTTCTACCCCATCATCATGGCGTCTTTTGGGTTCCTCATCCTCTGCATTCCCTACTTTGGCCTCATGTCTATCTGTGCCTCTCCGAGGCAGACCAGGAGTGGGGTGATGCTGAGGTTTTGGGATGTGGGTTCATAGGTCATTGGAGTTCCAAGAGTGTGTCCTTCTTCAGTGGTGATTCTGAGTTTCTCTTTTTCAAGGAATTCAGTGATGGTTTATGGGTTTCTTTCTGCTTTCGCCGATGAGGTGGGGATTTTCTAGTCGGTCCCTCTGGTTCTGGTGTGGTGATCTAATCATCTATTTGGTTTCTTATTTGGATATTTTATTCGGATGGTATCTATTGTAGTTTGTTGTCTATATTTGAATCTTTTTGGAGGCTTTAGTGTGATGAAGATGTGGTTTCAAGGCAAGCGATCTTCATCAGAGGACATGGTTTGTTTCAGTTTTTTGCAAAGGTGTTCATCTTGTATGGTGGGTATCTTGTATGGAGACATAAATGGTGTATTTATACTTATTGGAACACCTTCTATGACATTCATCTCTAGTGGTGTTAGGGTGACGATGGCGATAGGTGGTAATCAATAAGGCTGCAACATGACTTTCTCTGATGTGCTGATCAAGATCTCATCAGGTTTTGGTCTGGATTTGGTGGTTTGAATTCTGATTTTTGAATCCTGCCTGAATTTTGTTTTAAAAAATGTCTTGGTTTCTACATTGAAGTTTGAATTTTGGTTTGGTCCAGGTTTTCTTTTTTGAATTTTGTGTGATCTTTGTTTGTGTGGTTCCAACTAACCCAAAAAGTGGTTTATTTTGAAAATGGAAAAAAAGGATTTGGAGGATTGGGAACAATAAATGCTTGAATATTGAGTTTTAGTGGATCATAAGCATTGATACTTCTTCTCATGAAGTTTTCACTTGGTGATCTTGAGTAGATGATATCATGAGGAAAAACTCGCCAATAGGAACACTACATGTTTTAGGTTTCATTGGTAGTTCCTATATAGAGACATGTGTATTGGTCTTCTGACTTGAGATCATTATCAATGTGTATCATTTGATAGTGTACTTTGATGCATGGTAAAAATCATGACATTAAAGTCATGGTGAGGTAGCTTGTGTTGGGTGCATCATTGGTGGTATGGAATTGGTTGAATGATCAAAATGGAATTTTTCTCTTTCGAGTTGAGGATGTGATATCTCGAGTCTGGTTTACTAGGATGGTAGTACCTTTATTATGGGTTTTGTTATGTATTTTTAAGTCATGTAGTGGAATTTTTTGGTTTCAGGAAGCATTAGAGGGGTTATTGATTGGAAGGTCTAGTGTTGGAAATCTATGGAATGCCCCATGATGTGGTATTAACCATGGTGTAGGTCGTGTCCTTGCACATGTTGGCACTATAGTCATGGTGAGTTGACCATGCTACAGGATCTTTCCACGCTATATTGTTGGAATGGTGTAGCCCCGATCCTTTTGAATAAAGCTGGGACAACTATTATTGGCCCATAATGTAAAAAAAATTGCAACTCTCCGGGTTCGACCTTTGTGGTGAGGTCCCCAGGGGTTATAGGGACATCACACCATTGTTCATGGGTCTGAAGTCGAAGGCCCCAATACAATTTTTTTGGGTACTGTAGCAATGATGACTCACTATAGCAATGTTGATTGGTGACACAAATAGGGAACTGTAGTAGTGTGTACTTCAACATAGTACTGTAGAAGCATGTGATTGGTGACATCGATGGGTCACTGTAGCTCTGCAGACTTCCATCCACCAGTTATTATAGCAAAGTGGACCTACAATGTAGTTGATATCATTGTAGCAATGTAGGTTACTATAAAACTACATTTCTTTATAAGCTCATTTGAGATAGGGGTTTTGTGTGTGTGATACTCTAAAAATCTCCCTATAATTCTATAGATGAATTATTGAAATCATTTTACCTCTCCATGGATATAGGGATTATTCCCGAACCACGTAAATCACCGTGTCATGTGATCTTCTTCTTGTTATTTTATTTTTTTCTATTTTTTACTCTCATTTATAGAATAATCCATCATTCTTACTCTTGGAATTTCTACGACACATATATCCAAATTTTTTTTGGGCATTGTGATTGGGGGTGTAACAGACCAACCCAGGTAAACCCATAACTTCACCCAAATTGTCCCTCCATAAGGCCCGAAGCACGTTTCCGATTGCCATGGGTTGACGACAAACACCTAAGTATCATTTAAGAGGAGATGATAATGATTTAAACCTCAATATACATATGATATAAAAGAAACAATCAGAGTAAAACATCGGATAAATATAATATATCATATGTCAAACAACAACCATAAAGGTCACACCCAACATCTCGATAATAAGGTATCAAAACTCAACAAGATGACCATCAATAACATGGAACATGAAACAACCCATGGGTCTATTTCTACATGACCATAGGTCACCTTTATCCCATCCCATAGGTAGGAAACTCAAGAAAGGAGAGTCATCCTCTACATAAATCTCTTCCATTTACTTGTATCTTAAAAAACCAAGGCTACAAATGCACAAAGGAAAAAAGTAGGATGATAGAATGAATGCCCAATATCATACCACCAAGAATATATACAACATCTAACCATGTGAATCCATTAGTTAATATTTAAAACAGATTTCTAAAACACTTCAAGAGAAATCATTTTCCATTTACAAAACATCCATTGATTTTATTTTAAAAATCACACCACTCCTTTCAAAATTATATCATAGTCAATAAAATAGAGTAATATGACATTTGATATTACTAATCATATAAATAGAAAAATAAATAGTTTTTGATAATTTATCACCATATCATAAATAAGTGGTCATATAAGCATATTTAAAGATCACGAACATAATGTAATCACAAGCAACCAAATGGAAAATCCATGACACAAGGGTGTACACAACCAAACCATTAAGACACACATAAATGAACACTAGTTGGTATCTATGAATCTTAAAGTTTGGGATCCTCGATACCTCATAAAGGATACCCCTAGTCACTATTACATCAAGGAAACCTCCACTAGTGGTGGATAACTCCACTACAACTAGTCCTTGTTTAGTTTCCCCCCATATCCCAAGGTCTCCCAAGTGTGCTATTAAATCATTTTACATTCAAGGAAAATAAAAAAATATTTCAAAAACATTTTTCAAGGAATAATACATTCAAATCCAAACCCAAATTTCATAAAAAAATTATATAGTGATACCAAACCGATCCCATGCTTGAAAAACATTTTCCCTTTCAAAAGTTGCTTTGAGGAATTTTGTCAAATGCATAAGTGAAAAAAAATTGTTTCCAAAGAATATCCATTTTTATAGCACCAAATATCAAATAAAATTTCATCAATCAATTTTATATTTAAAACCAAAGGAAATCATCAAAGAATATAAGTCATTCCAAGGGGTAGACCATAAGATAGTGACACCTACCATGAAAATGATGAAACAATATTGCCTCTTCAAGACCGACGATGGGAAATAAGAAAAGTAGATCCTCAAGAACCTAGATCCGATGAAAACAAGGATAATTACCTATGCCTATGCTAGATAAAATTATCTAGTCTCATGAATAATATAAATCATGGAGAAAGAGAAGAGAAACCATATTAGAGGAAGTTATCTTACCGAATTATGAAGAACAGAGAGACAAGCCTTCAATTTATACAATGATTCCCCAAATGAGAGGGGGGAGAAAAAATGTCACCATGGAACCTATAAAATTTATATAAACTGAATTAGGGTCGAATATTCATATTAATAGGTATTAAGAAACCATTTTTGATCTAAAATGACAATTAAGCCCTTACTAGTCTGTGTCCCCAACGATGCCAACGGCTAGTCGGTGGCTACAGGATGAGAGCCAATAATTGTAGGAATATACTAGCTATCCAGTGCCACCTACAAACCTACATGACTTCTTATAGTTATCATCGACTAGTTGGTTCCCTTCATCGGCTAGCCGGTGGCATCATGCTACCACCAACTACTGAAATTCTCTCTCTTATCCTATGAGTGACCTGAAAAATGAAAAGACAAAAAACTTAAAGGGATCCAAACCTGATTCTTCATACCTAGGTGTGACAAATCTCTCCACCATAAAATATTTTTCCCCAAAAAATACCTAAGTTCATGAACCCAAGAAAAGATAAGTCCATTGTTGCAAAATCAATGCCTCACGCTCCCATGTCTCAGTGTTGTCCCTACCACATTCCCATCTCACTCAAACTAATGGGACAATCTTGCCACATAACACCTTATCCTATCTATTCACTATCTTCTTCCCCAAGCAGCTATGTCCCAATCGAGGTGAAACTTTGAGAAAAAATCGACCACCTACCCCAAAATCCAACAGACGAAAGCACTGACTAACATAAGATTTCTGGTGACTCTGAGCTATCACAAATCTCATCCCGATTAATTTCATGATATCTATCATCTCCTAAATGGTACTCAATCCAACCAAGGATCGTTCTCCAACCTCCACCCAACAGAGAGGTAACCTGTAAGGCCTCCCATAAAATGCCTTAAATGACTCCATATAGATATAATCCTGATAAATATTGTTATAGAAAAACTCTACTAAGAGAATATGATTATCCCATGATACACTAAAGTCAAGAACACATGATTAGAGCATGTATTCAAGAATCTGTATGGGTCACTCATACTGTCCATCCATTTGTGGATGAAAATCCATGCTCAAATTTAACTGAGTACCCTTCCCTATCTGAAATCCACTCTAGAACAGGGATGTAAAGTGAGGTTCTCTATCAAAAATGATATCCAATGGTACACCATGAAGTCTAAAAACCTCCTGCACATATAGGTTCCCAAGTTCTTATAACTTTTTTTTACTCCTTTATTGGTAATAAATGAACTAACTTCATGAATAAATCAAAAACCACCCATATCGCATCCTTACCATTATGAGTCTGAGGTAGCCCAATCACAAAGTCCATGGCTATCACATCCCATTTCCACACTAGAATGAGAAATGGTTGTAACAAACTAGTAGGTATATGATATTCCACCTTGATTTTCTAATGTGTGAGGCACCGAGATACAAAACCTGTAATTGAGTGCCTCATACATGACCACCAGTAATGATGTCTCAAATCATGGTACATGTTAGTATATCTAAGGTGCACAAACCAACTTGATCAGTGTCCAATGTCCAAAAATTTATTCCTTTAGTCTAACATAACAACCATTCTGCCTCAAAAGCACAGAACTCCATCAGGAGATTGAGACCACTCACCTGAGGTCTCCCCACCATAAATATTCTTATTAAAACACCAAAACTCTATATATTTATCCCACCCAAGCTAGACATTATCATCCATAATTGATCTACCTTGAGTACAAGCTATGAATACCTTTATTTCATATCTCTCTTCATCTAAGTGCATCTCGACGAGCAATCTCATCAAGCACCACTCTTCGAGTGATTCCTTTACTACCTAAGTCGGTAATTTCCTACCCAAAGAATGTGTGACCTCATTTCATTTACTAGGGGTGTAAGAAATATTAAAATCAAAGTCTTGAAGATACTCTATCCACTATCTCTATCTTAGGTTGAGATCCTTCTAGGTAAAGATATACTTGAGACTCTTATAGTTTGAATACACTATAAATCGCTCCCTAAAGAGGTAGTGGCACCAAGTCTTAAGTGCATTCATCACTACTGCCAACTCAAAATCATGAGTGGGATAGTTCTTCTCATGAGGGAATAAATGACATGAGCCATAAGTTACCACATATCTCCCTTGTATCATAACACAACCCAAACCCATACCCGAGGCATCACATACAACATCATAACCAACACTTAGATCAAGAAGAATCAAGACCAGTGATGAAGTCTATATCACTTTCAACTCCTCAAAATAACTTTGGCACTGATCACTCTACTAAAACCTTACACCCTTATGAGACAAATCAATCATCAGAGATGAAATCTTGAAGAATTTTTGAACAAAGCGCCTGTAACAACCATTCAATCCCATGAAACTCTGGATATAAAAAACATTTCTAGAATGCTCCTAAGAAATCACTTCCTAAATCTTTTTAGGATGAAATGAAACACCCATATTAGAAATTATATGGCCTAGAGATATCACTTCTTGAATACAGAACTAAAATTTGGATAGATTTCTATATAGAAGGAATTCTATAAATATTTCAATGATTATATTCAGATTCTCAACATAATATTGATCCAATATATAATAAACAAGAATGTATTCCACAAAGGCAACCACAAAGTAATCCAAGAACCATTGAAAGATTTGGTTCATCGATTCCATAAACACCATAAGATCATTAGTAAGTCCAAATGACATAAAAAAATACTCATAATTCCCATAACTACTCCTGAACATCATCTTAGGAATATCTTCCTCCGAGGGGGCTGCGGGTCAGCTGGAGAAGGTTCGGATCAGCCGGAAAGGGTGCTGCGCACCAAACGGAAGGTCCGAGGGGGTTGCGGGTGCTGCAGCAAGGAGCGCTGGGAGGCCGTGGAACAACAACTATGTGCGGCGCATGTAGGGGAGGGTGCCGGGGAGAGGAGAGCTGGACGGAGGTGCGGGGCTACGGGGGCTGGCTGGGGTGTGCAGGTCCGGCTGGGGCTGTGGGCTGTTCGGACACAGCAAGGAGGGTTGACACGAGGGGTGCAACGTAGGTGGAGAGGAGGCCTGGGGTCCTGCCCTGAAGGAGGGGGTGGTCACTGTTGTGTGCGGGAGCAGGAGAGGGCGCATGGGGAGGAGTGCTGATTGCTGGTGGGTGTCGCAGCCCTATGTGCTAGAGGAAGAGTGGAGGCCGGACTGGGCTACTGCGCAAGGAGAGGAGGGTGCGCGCTGGGCTGTTGCGCTGAAGGAGGGGGGCGGCGTGCGGAGAAGAGGAAAGGCAGTGTGGAAGGGAAAAAATGCATGAATTAGGGTTAGGAAAAAAATATAAAATGAAAATAAAATAAATAAATAAAAATATTAAACAAAAACAAATCAATAAAATAAAATGAAACATTAATCCATGATAAAAATAATACACTTGAAAATAATAATAATAATAATAATAATAATAATAATAATGCCTAAATGATAATAATAATAATAATAATAATAATAATAATAATCATAATAAAAATAATATTAATACAATAATAAAATGTTTTCCAACAATTTTAATTAGCACTAATTTTAATTGTAATATTTAGAATGAAAATAATAATAATAACAATGATAAAATGAAGATAAAATTTAAAAATAATAAAAGTAGTCATATTAATTCAATAAAAATAAAATTCTTAACACAATAAAATTTAAACGACACAACAATTAACGCGCACTTTAAATATAAACACTTTTTATTTCAAATTTTCGAAGACAGCGGGATGCGCAGTTGTTAGGGAGAGGTCGTGCGGATCCAACTTCATGCTCCGCTCGTGCGCCCGATGACCTCAATGCCAAAGAGCGCACGTTTTAACATAACTCAAGGAAACAATTCATCCGGGACACACCCGAACCATAGAAAAATTTATTTAAGGCCAAAAATAATTAAATAAATCTATACTCATGGGTCGGGGTGTGACAATTCTCCCCACCATAACGCTTTCCACCCCCAAAAAGCCACGACACCATCCAGCTGATCGATCAAAACCTAAGGATTCCATATAAACACGATCCAAACTTTTAACCCAATGAAATTTCATCAATGACCAATGGGACTCAACCTCACTTCCCAAAACATATCACCAGTAGAGGGGAGTCCTGACCGGACTCCCCACCATAAGGATTTAACTAGCATCCAATAATGATTTGAGAGAAAATCCAAGGAGACGGTGGGTCTCCCCACCATAAAGGACCAACCTTTACACGACCAAGCGGAAAAATGACTTAAGCTTGAGCCAGGCCTTACTCAAGCTAAAAGGAGCACATCAATAACATTTAAACCACTCACTCTCATTTGAAAGGGATAGGAGCTTAAATGGAAACTTTGCACGAACTAAAAACCCTAACCCCACGGGTGGGGAGGGAGGGCCCAAGGACTGGATCAATGAAACTACAGTGTACAACTACTCACGACCCATCACTTAGAGATGGACACAAACTGAAGTCGAAACTGATTCACATGGGTGGCCCATTCAAGGTCACCGATCAGCAACTTGCTGCCAAAAAGGCACAATTACCAACATTCCACGAGGGATAAGTCCATCGCGCACTTTGCGACAATACGAAAATTGAAACGACAGAGAAACCAAGGCAGAAACACCAAAACTGCCTCACCACACAGTAGAGGAAAAACCTTAACCAGACTCCTTAAAATTACTTAGGGGTTCCTGACTACGCGTCGGCTTCACTCTGAGGACTTTTGGCTGGAACTCTGATGGATGAAGCATCTTCCGCCTCGTTGTCAGGTTCTGATAATCCCAATAAGAAATAAACATCTTTTGATTTGACAAAAGAAAAGAGAGAGTTTTGAAATGAAAACCACATTGACATTGAAAACCAGAGTTCATCAAAATCCCATGACATTCCCATACATTTCAAACCCAAAACAACACCCATACAACAACCATGATAAAAGATCCCTTACACTGGAAGGAAACATACATAAGAAACTTTAAACAAAAACCCAACATCACATCACTTCTGAGAACTTCTCCTGTGACGCTTTCTAGTGATGCCTCGACAGAATCGATGTAAGTGACCTAAACATCCGCAAACATGATAGGGCTTTGGAGCGCTTGTACATGATGGATTCTTGTGACCCAGCTTGCCACACTGATAACACATGAAGATCTCTTGCTCTAAAGAGGTTGATGAAAGATCCTGAGGCCTTTTGATTCCATGACCTGCTCCATCGACTTTTGATCACCTACTCATCTTCTTGTTAGAAGTATCCCCACTACTCCTAATAATTTAAGGAGGGAGGACCACTTCAAGAACTCCTGTCATCATGGATTCGCTATGAAAAGCTTGTCTCTCCACATCGGTAAAAGAAGTTTGGTTGGACGTTGACACCTTCGACTGTAGATCAGGGCGGAGACCCACCTTGAAGCGTCGAGCCTTCATGGAGTCATCTGTGGCATACCCTGAATCATAAGGGAATATCTCCACAAAGCGCTAGAAATATTCCAACACGGATCTGTCTCCCTACTGTAGACAAAACATCTCCATCCTCTTTCTCACCCTTTCTTCTTCAGAGAAATACTGAAGAATGAATGAAGCCTTGAAAAACTCCCAAGTAAGCTTTTGACGGGGCTTGTTCCGAGTCACTGAATTCCACCACATCCATGGTGAACCCTCAAACATAAAGGTTTCAAACTTGACCTTCAATGACTCAGGAAAATCAACGTGGTTAAAGTCCCTTTCAATATTCTGTATCCACTCCTCCACTACGGAAGGGTCTGCTTGACCATAAAAGAGAGGTGGATCCAGCTTTTGAAACTCAAGCAAAAAATCCTTAGGTTGATCAACCATACTACGATCACCCATCGAAGCTTCAAGGGGATAATCGCTGGACAAGAAAAGTCAAGAACCCAATCAAGACCAACTCAATGAGTGAATAAAAACCTCAAAATCAAACACTGTGTAGGTGACAATCTTGAAACACGAGAAAACAAGTTATAATAACATCAAAACTTTTCTCTTTGAAAATATATTTAATTTAAAACAATATTGGTGGGTTAAAACCTCAAAATTAGTATTCCTTAGAGTCTCACTCACATGCATGTATCTGTGCCACCTCGGGCATCCATCCATCATACCAGACATCCGCTCATAATCCAACATACCACTATGCATGTGAGCATCCCAAGGAACACCAAGGCTAAAACAAAGTAACTTAATTTTCCAAAAACAATTCATTCATACCACTTCTTTTAAAAAAATTCTAAAAAATAAATATGTCATTTCAAACAACCATTTTTCAAAACACATTTTTTCCAGTTACAAACCACTTTCAAAAATCACAGGAGACTCAAAATAACTCAACAGGGAACTAGTGTTGGTGAGTGAATCGACCATATGGTTGGCGGCCATATGTCAAACACGTCATTGACACAAAGAGCCTTTTAACACCATGCCCCTAGCTCCACATGGATTGCCAGGCCATGCGGCTTAAGAGGACTATTAGCCCAACTCCCTTTTTCGTGTCCTAATAACATAATTCTCCATAAAAACCCAAAGAAACTAATTAAACCGGACTTCCCATGGAAACTCGAGGATCATAATGAGCAAGAGTTCGAGAAGCTATTCCCGCTCCTACCCCTCAAGTCCCGACAATCCTACTCCATCTACCTTAACATCCCAAATAAAAAAGGGCGCTCTGAAAAGTGAGGTCTGCTAAGAGCTAACCTGCTCTGATACCATTTTGTCACGAACCAACTTGGGTCGACCCTGAACCGATCACCCGAGTCGGTTTGCAAAATGGCCCGAGAGGCGTTCCCAATCCTCCCGGGCTGGTGATAAGCGCTAGGGCATCAACAGAGGTTGTGGAAACAATTTTACCCAATCTAAATAAATAAAGCAATAGAAATAATATAGAGCAAAGCAGAATAAGTAAACTGAACAAAACAACTAAACAAAAACAAAATAAAAATAAAACTAACCAAACACGATGACCGAACTAACTCCATGAAACCTCGTGGGTCACTCTCCGGCTCAATGATAAAGCATCGCCCTAGGAAAGCGCACTCAAGATATAGCCTGAAAAAACACTAAAAACAGAAAAGATATATAGGTGTGAGTGTTAAAACTCAGTAAGCTATCCTGATATCTATTCCCAATGCACTAACTTTAAAATAAAAGAAACACCATTTCAAGTTTGAACTACAATTTATAAAGGTATGTTTTTCTAAATATTTTACTTAAAAGCAAAGTATGAACCATTTACCTTAACCATTTCTAAATTTGGGTTCATTTCATTAGTGTCAATGAATTTTTAGGAAGGAAAAGTGATGTTTATATTTTAAAATTTGTACAAAGAGGATTGAACACTTTCATTTGAAAACCATTTCCAGAAACCAAGTCAAAACAAATTCATCACTTTCCAAGGAAAAAAATATACAAAAATGCACAAAAGGAATCACACAGCAAGGGAAATGTAGGTATACATATAATCATCATAATCACTACTACAAGAAAAAAAAGCCAAATAAAAATGGGTGAACCTAGGAGATCAAGAATAAACCAGAAGACACCAATACATGAGACCTCATCCCTATTGACATGTCACACATGATTGTTTCCTCTGGAAATGGGGATGACCTTGTTTGTTTAAGGTTCAAACATTCCAATCGATTTCTAACGGGTTTATTCGTAGAACCGGAAACATCCAATGATTCTATATCCATTTGGACCTACTTTCAAAAGGTAGGTGATCATTAGTTGTAGACCGATGAGGCTTAAGAATTTGCATTGGTCGAGAGTATGGGAGGTCGGACTCATCACACCTTTTTGGGGGGAATTATTGTATACTCTAGGACTCTCTTTATAGATTTGAGTTATGTTTGTGAATCCTTTATTAAATTACCAAGTATGAAAATGATCTTTCCTTTATATCTGACAATCAATGATTAATATGTATGAAATTTAGAGAATATTTTATATGTATTTGAGGTTCTTCATCGATAGAGAATCATTTGTATTTGTTAGAGATTATTAATCAATGGTATCCTTCAACACACTATATAGAAATATCTTGGTCATTATGATAACCATACTGGTTTTAAAGCCACTCAGTGGGGCACTTGAAGTTTATTGTCGTTTAGAAGGACATGGATTATTTCGGAGTTGGGATCGTACCTGAAGATGGGATACCTACGTATCCTTGTTACAAAAGGAATCATAAACCATGTAGTTCGAGTGAATAAATATGGAGTTTATGCATGATTGATGACCCAAAGAAAGATGTCATAAATACTTTTACACTCTAAGCTCACGTGAGTCATGCTCGGTGTGAGAAACAAGAGGTATCAGTAAAACCTGACGACTGTGCCACAAAAGATTCAATCATAAGAAATGATGTGGGACTTATGTATGTATGACTGCCCAAGATAGATGAGGATTGGGATTTACTTCAGGGAAGAAACCTGGGAACAAGGTCCATAAAGGTATATGCACTTTATAGAGACTTGGATACTTAACTTAGGACTTAATACTGAGAAGGATGCCCAAATTAGAGGGGACTTATGATTGGGTTTTATTCCTGATAAGGAAGCCCATATCAAAAGAAATTAAGACTGGGGATTACTCCTAAATAGGAGGCCCAGTTTAAAAGAAATTATGACTAGGGATTATTCCTGAGAAGGATGCCCAGGTTAAGGGAATTTGGAATTTGGGGCTTACTCCTAAGGAGGATGCCCAGATTTGGAAACTTGGGGCTTACTCCTAAGGAGGATTCCCATATTAAGGGAACTTGGATTTGGGATTACTCCTAAGGAGGATGCCCATATTAGGGATCTTCTCATCTTAAAGGATGAGGTTGAATGAATGAAATCTCTAACCTTAGTGACATAAATATATGTAAATCACTAAGTTTTGAGAGATGTTTCACAAAATTCATTCCAGATAAGGAATCCAACAAAGGAACCATGCCAAAAATGGATTTGAAGAGGGTTTTTAAGGCTAAAACTTTAATATGAGAGGTGGATTTGAAAAAAAGAGTTGAATAGGCAGGAAGGGAACCCAAAAAGAGTCAGGCGCGCAATTCCTATTTGGGAGATCAAGTCCAGGTCGCACAAGTATACTTTCGTGACACATGTATACTTGGGAGAGGCTTGGCTCAAGCCCTTAGTATTATACCTAAAGGCTTCCAAAAGGGTGTTGTGTAAGTTCTGTTGAAGGGATAAGGTGGCGTGCAAGTGTCTTCATTTCCCTTAAGGGTTAGACACTTAGGCGCGCAATTGTTGATGAATTCCAACACTTAGGCCATGTTCCTCCTCTTTAGATCTTCCATTCTAGGTAAGAAATTACCTTAGAAGTGTTCATAAGACTTCAAGTAGAGACTAGGGTGCCGAGAGATTAAATATGACTTTTGGATTTTTCATCCTCTAAATGGGGGGCCCACAAGGGGTATTTATAGGCCATTGAAGACCTTGGGCAAAAATAGAGTAGGGTGCGCAAGTCACCTGTGTGACCAATATGTGGCACGCAAGTATACTTGCACGACCATGATGAAACTTGCGCGACCCTTGTGTAAAAAAATCCTTGTTCATGCCTTTGTCAATTTTTGATATTTATTCAAAGGATGAATCTCTTTGTGCTTAAATTATTCCCCCTTTTCAGTCTTTAGACTTTGTGATGGAAAGAAGCATCAACAAAAGTCTCCTCCTCAGAGTTGGATCCGAAAGGAAGGAGGATTTGACTTTGAGGTAAAGGAGGAAACCAAGGAACTGCGCCACGAAAGTTTTGAGCGTGCAGGTAGTGGCGTGAAGGTGAGAGCCGCATAAGGTATAATGTGTTGGTTGTGTCCGTTGGCTATAAATATGCATCCATTCTCGCGCAAAGCAACCGACTTTCAAACCTTCCTGCTCTCGTCACGCAAGTTGCTCGGCTTTCTGCTCATTCGCGCAGGTGCTGCTGTCTGCGGTTTATTGTTTCTTTGTGTCGTGCTTCTGCAGAGGTATTTGGACTTGCACGGTGATACCTGCGCGCCCAAACTTGTGCGACACAATTATACTTGTGCGCCAATCATGAGACTTGTGCTCCTTAATGCCTTATCCATTTTTTCACCTTTCTTCACAAATTTTATGAAAAATCAACTTACTTAAGAGTTAATTATTCAACCTTTGTGCAGATTCAATGGATCCTAGAAGAATTGAAACGGCTAATGAGATGACTAGCAAGAGGATTGATGATATGATGAACATCATTGGCCATGACTATTATAATATCTACGACAACACTCTCCCAGATTTGTCCAAGTACTTGAAGAAGTATCATCTTAATTTCCCACAGAGCATCTACCTGCCTTTGTATGGCCATGGTCATCTGCAAGGAGTCAACGTTCTAGATGCAAAGAACTATATGCCTGAGATGCAGCCGCATTGCTACTCCTCTATTTCGGTTATGTTGTGCATTAAGAGCAACAACAATGATGTGAACTTTCAAAATTTTCCTCCATTCCATTTCCTTGCAGATATGAAAATGACAAACCCATGGGCTAAAATGTTTTCCGCTTCCGGTTGGTGGAGAGAAGACTATCATGACATCAGAACAATATCTGAAAATATTACTCTCTACAAATGGATCTTTACTTCCAATGCTGCATTCTCAAATCCATGTATCCATCTTCCAAGTCTCTTGGACAGAAACAGAGTTACCGTTTGATCAGCAGAAAATTTTCTCAAACCGCACTCAAGAACTTTCTTTTAAAATTATTCCAAGAAGAGTTGGTATCACTGCATATATTATTGTATCCAGTTGAATGAATGAATTCCAGTTGGCTGCTGATGAAGCTTGGGATACCGTAAATCAAATGAAGAGTTATATTGAAAGCCTCTTGTAATTCCTAAAAAAGAGAAGAGACTCCGGTCTGTCGATGTCCTTCTAACTCTTGTGAATCAATGAAAGACACTTTCATCTTCAATCATTTGTGTTTTCATTCTTTTGATACCTGCTATTTTTTTTACTTAAGCCAATGAGCCTAGTAATCATAGTTTTATTTTTTATAGGATTATAAAAATAACCCTACAAACTTTGAATCTTTTTATTTCTCAATATTACCTAAATCATACAAAATGTATGTTTAGTGAGCTGGGACTTGAATTTTGTTCAGAGTTCCCTTGTCTTTTGTGGGAAGTTTAAAGTCATGCACGTTGGACATAAAAAGGCTAATGTTTAAGGTTGAAATAGCTTTGACGGAATGGATTAAAATTGACTCAATTCATTGATAATTTATCTGAAAATATATTACCATATTCAAGTATGAGGGAAAATATGTAAACTATGACTTAAGAAATTTTGAATCTGAGGAATGATATGAAAAAAGGGCTAAAAGTCATTAGAAGAAGTATTTCTCAAGAATGAAGTTACCACTATTTAAAAAACCAGTTAGTGGGTTGAATTATGTAGGTCCACTTAAGGGAATTGGCTACATAGTCAAATAATATCATCTTTTGGCTGACAGGTCCGTTATGTAGACTACTTATGCAAGGCCGCCTAAGGGCACGTGTTGCATAGCCAGGAAAAAGAACTCTTAGAAATTTTACCTTTCTATTGCTAAAAATCTAGTGGAATTTTATGGAGATTCAAATTTTCCAAAGCATAGAGTTTGTTGTATGGAGAGAGGTACTTGAATATGGAGTGGATATTTCCAATCAAGATTGTCTAATAATTGGATGAATGTCACTCCTGCGAAGGTCTGACCCAAACGTAGGGAAGGGAAATATAAGCCATAAACTTGAATACTTTCAGATCATGAAAAAGAGTATGGGACAAATATGTTAAGGATGGATATTTTTTCGGATCCCTACATATTTTCATTAAGACAAATAAGGACAAAAGAGGTTTTACTCCCAAGAATGAATTTACCACTATTTAACAAACCCGTTAGGGGGTTGAATTATGCAGGGCCACTTAAGGTAATTGGCTTCATAGTCAAATAATAGCATCTTTTGGATGACAGGTCTGTTATATAGACTACTTATGCAAGGCCACCTAAGGGAACGTGCTGCATAGTCAGGCAAAATAACTCTCGGGTATCAGACATTTTGTGACCAGAAGTCAAGAAAAGGGTTATGAAGATCTGGAAGTATTTAAGGTTAGGAGTATGACACATGAAAATGAGTATTGTCCAATGCATGAAGGAGATACACAGACCAATGCTAACCATAATCATGTTGTGGCTGGGTCTTGGATTAAGGTGTTGGACTTCACTATGTATCTCATAAGGATGGGAATCAAGCCATACGTAGTTCTTGAAATACAGTTTAACGTCATGTGGGATGAGAGTGTAGGAGATCTTAGTTTAGGGTAATAGAGCTCAGACCATAATAAGGAATACACAGTTTGTGTTTTATAAACCTGATGTGAATGAAGACCAGAGTTTTCATACTACATTCATGTTTTCACAGGGGGAATTTTCGGCCAAAGGATTGAAAGTGGAATTTGGGGTTAGGCCCAAAGACTTGGGGCTGGATTTGAGGGACGCTCAAACATTTCTACGTATCCAATGAGGATGGGAATCAAGCCGCACGTAGTTCTTAAAATACCCTCTATACAGATTTAGTTCATACAAATGAAGGGTGAAAGGGGACTTTAGTGCAATGATGGTTTGACCGAAGATTAAAGGTTCGAGAATTTCCATGTATGAACATAGTCTTTGGAATATAAGATGATTGGAGATCAATGTAAATAATGATTCCCTCTCAGGTGATGGTGTCAAAGAATGTTGTAGTTTATTGTCGTATAGAACGAAAAGTGCGAATAATTTAACATCATATAGCAAGGATGATGGTGAACCAATGTAAAAAATATTGGTTCTGGGGGAGGTTTCACGAATCAACATCATATGAGATGGAGGTGAACCGATGTGAAGAGATTGGTTTTGGACTTGAACCTCAGGAGGTTGCCTACGTACCCAACCTATAAGGAAAGGATCAAAGTCCTCGTAGTTCGATTAGAGAATGAATTGGTGATCAAGTTGTTCTTGAGGACAACAACCTAAAAAATGGTGTTGGGACTTACGCATGGTTAGTGGCCCAGAGAGGGTGTTATGTTTGAAGTTTAATCTAAGATCACGTGAGTCATACTCGGTGTGAGAAACAATAGGTAGCAATAACCTTAACGATGCACAGTTTAACATCATGTTGGACGAAGAAGGGACTATGCAGTTTAATGTCATGCAGTAAGGACAAAAGAGGGGATGTATAGTTTAACGTCATATAGAAAGGACGAGTGTTGCACAGTTTAGTGTCATGTAGATAGGAAAATACAGTTTAACATTATGTTGGATGACAACATAGTTTAACGTCATGTTGGACATAAGAGGGACAATACAGTTTAACATCATGTTAGACGACAACATAGTTTAACGTCATGTTGGACGTAAAGTGATGTATAGTTTAGCATCATGTAACTAGGACGTAAGAGGGTAATACAGTTTAACATCATGTTCGATGAAGAATGGAAAATAAAGTTTAACGTCATGTTGGATGTATGAGTGTTGTATAGTTTAGCATCATGTAGCTAGGATGTAAGGCTATGCAGTTTAATGTCTTGCAGTGAGGACAATGGGGACATAGTTTAACGTCATGTTTGACGTATTAGAGACTTTTTCACAGTTTAACATCATGTGGGATGAAGAGGTGCACAGTTTAACATCGTATATCTAGGACGATGGTTATGTAGTTTAACGTCTTGCTGGACGTATGGCTATACAGTTTAATGTCTTGCAGTGAGGACAATGGGGACACAATTTAACGTCATGTTGGACGTATTATGGAATTTTTTACAGTTTAACGTTATGTGGGACGAAGAGGTGCACAATTTAACATCGTATATCTAGGATGATGGTTATGTAGTTTAACATCTTTTTGGACGTAAAAGTATTTGTGTTACACAAAATACTTCTTAAAAAATCTGGCAGTGGTTGGAGTCGTGATGAGTTCTCCATCCATTGAGATTAAATAATAAGCTTCATTGGAGTATACCTTATGTATTGAATAAGGTCCTTCCCACTTTGGTTCAAGTTTGGGAGGTTTCTTTCCTGGTATCATTGGATTTCTGAGAACCAATACCAATTCTCCTTGAATGAATGAATGAATATGAAATTTTTTGTTGAAATCTCATGCTATTAAATTCTGATAAAATTCCAAGTGGTGCAGAGTGCACAATATTTTATCATCTAATCGTTCCAATTCATCCAATCGCTTTTGAGATTTTTCATCTATAGATGATTGATCACAAATGGATACTCTGAGTGAGGGTAATTGAACCTCGATGGGAAAGACTTCTTCTGTTCCATATACAAATGAATATGGAGTTGACCACGTTGTAGTGCGGGTGGTGGTCCGATAATCCCATAAAGCATGAAAAAGTTTATCAGGCCACGATTTCTTATCTTTATCCACCATCTTTTATAGTGTGTTTGAAATAGTAGTATTGAAGGCTTCTATTTTTCCATTGGCCGCTGCATGATACCGAGATGAATGGTTGGATTTGATGTTGTATTCTTGATACAAATTTCTTACCTCGGATGAACATAAGTTGGTGCCATTGTCTGTCAATATGGTATGAGAGACACCAAATATGTTAATTATGTTAGACTTGATGAAGCTAACAATGCTTTTAGAACTAACTTATTTGAGAGGTATTGCCTCTTCCCATTTGGAAAAGAATTCAGTAGCAGTAAGAATATACTTAAACTTCTTGGATGTAGCCAAAGAGTAAGGTCCCACTACATCCATTACCCATGTGGAAAATGTCCATGAGTATTTAGCTGTATGAAGAAACTCTGGGGGTTGATGAATTAAGTTGTAACATACTTGAAAATAATGACACTTTTTCGTGAAATCAACACAATCTTGTATCATTGAAGGCCAAAAGTATCAAAGCCTTCAAATTTGATCAGACAGTCTATGTCCAGACTGGTGGGCACTACAGACTCCTGCATGTACTTATTTCATGATAGCCATTGTCTCTTCACCATCAATGCATTTGAAGAGAATTCCATCAAAACCTCTTTTGTAGAGAATTTTCTCTAGGTGGTCTGGGATATCATAAAGAGTAAAATTGACCACACGTCGCCGGACTTGTTCTTTCCTGGCTCTATTGGGTGGGAGTGTTCCATTTTGAAGGTATTCCTTGATAGGTGTCATCCATCCTGTAGTATGACCATATGGTTTAGAAATGGGATTAATTTCATTGATTTTCTCTATTTTGGTTTGAACATAAGGTGAAATTGTACGACGGTGGGAAATACTGATGATTGTCTCGTCCCGATTTGGATCTGCCAGAGTTGTGGCTATATTAGCCAATGCATCAGCTTGAGTATTTTGTGATCGTGGGACATAAGAAAACTTCAGTTTCGAAGGAAATTCCACCATTAACTCTCTGACGTAATCATACAAAGGGATTAACTCTTCTTTTATGATGGCATAATCCCCATTGATTTGTTTGATTACCAGATCTGAATCACCTTTCACCTTTAAGTGATTCACTTGTGCCTGAAGCACCAACTCCAATCCTTCAATGAGAGCTTGATATTCTACTTCATTATTTGTACTGCCTTCCCACAATAAGAAAGAATAGGGTAGCACTGCATTTTCTTGGGAAATAAGCACAATTCCTAACCCAACTCTGTTGAATTTAGGATCTTCCATTTTCTTCCCTATTGGACTTATGGAAGCACTATCAAAGTACATTTCCCATGTTTGAGATTTTCTTGAATAGAAAAGTCTTCCTCATCAAGAAGTTCAATATCTAAGGATGTATCTTCTACTGAAGGATGTTCAGAAAGGAAATCAGCCAAATCTTGTCCCTTTATCACCTTTTGAGGCGCATACTGGATATCAAACTACTGCAAAATAACTGCCCACCTTGCCAGATGTCCTGTAAGCATTGGACGACTAAGGATAAATTTGAGCGGGTTATTGTGAGATACCAAATGGACCTCATGATGTTGCAGGAAGTGTCTCAACTTTTGAACTACAAAGATTAATTCTAAGAAGTACTTTTCAATACTTTAATATTGGGTTTCTGCTTCAAGAATAGTCCGACTGAGATAGTAAAGGTTGTTTTCATCCCAACATCATTATTCTGGGAAAGGAAGGCACCCAATGATTGCTCTAAAGCTATTACATAAAGAATAAGTGGTCTTCCTTCAACAGGTGACATTAATACCGGTGGACTCAAGAGATATTTCTTTAGAATATTGAATGCTTCTTGACATTCTTCAGTCCACTGGTAAGTGACTCCCTTCTTCATCAATTTGGTGAGGGGAAAACTTTTTCCTGCCAAATTGGCGATGAAATGCCGAATATAGGCCAAGTGTTCTTGAAGTCCTCTCAATTCCTTCAAATTTTGAGGAGGTGACATACCAAGGATTGACTTTGTCTTCTCAGGATCGACTTAAATACCACGATGGCGTACAACAAAGCCGAGAAATTTTCCTAAGGTTACCCCAAAAGCACATTTCAAGGGGTTCATCTTCAAATTGTGTTGTCGAAGTTTATGGAATATGAATTCCAAATCATCCAAGTGATTAGAACTTTTTTTGGAATTAACCACAAAATCATCCACATAACATTCAACAAATTTCCCTAAAAGGGTTTGAAGATACGATGCATGGCACTCTGATATGTTGTGCCTGCATTCTTCAGGCCAAAGGGCATTACCCGATAGCAAAACACACCCTGAGGGGCTCTGAAGGCTGTAGATTCTTCATCTTCTAGAGCCATTCATATTTGATTATACTCAAAATATCCATCCATGAAGGAAAGTGATTTATAGCCAGCTGTTTCATCAATTAAGGGTTCTGTAATCAGAACTAGAAAATCATCCTTGGGACAATACCGATTAAGATATCTGAAATCAATGCAAACTCTAATTTGTCCATTCTTCTTTTTCACAGGGAAAATGTTAGCCAGCCACTTGGGATATTGAACTTCTCTGAAGAAGTTAGATTTGATAAGATTATCCACATCAACTTTAATTTTGGAAGCATAAGTTGGGTGTGTTATTCTTGCGGCTTGCTTGAATCCTCGACGTTCTTCTGGAAAACCCAAACAATGAGTAGAAACATCGGGATCAAGCCCTAGAATTTCTGTATAGTTCCAAGAAAATATATCTTGATTTTTATTTAAAAATGAAATATAAATTTCTTTCTCTTCTAGAGTCATGGCCGCACTAATTAAAGTGGGGTGTGGATGTTCTTTTGTATCCAGATTTATTTCTCTGAGTTCATCCACAGTGGTAGAGATACCCTCTTCAAATACTGGAGGAGCATCTCTGAGATCTTTCTCTTCTTCTTCAACATGTGTTATCTCTTCTGCTTCTACTTGCATAGTAAATGATGAATCATAATTTCCATGATCAGGAGAGATGTTAAAATTTGAACATCTTGAATAAAAAGCTTCCATTTCTAACCCTATTGATGATGAAGGGTCTTCCTTGGGTAATAAAGAGGAGATGATGGATTGAGAATCGACACCATCATTTATCTCTGACATTTATATAACTTCTTCTGGCCTGGTTGGAGAAGTATAGAGTTGCTGTATTTCAGTGGATGAAATGAAGACATCTCCATTTGAGCTTTCATCATTGCTTGGTGAATCACCAATTTCTCCCATGCTGTCTGGCTTGATTTCCGTAATTAACATTATGGAAGTTTCCATAAGAGTATTTGGATTTGGGTCTATCCTGTCAATTTGACTGATAAGAAACACATAATCTGTACTCACATGTATGAATGAGTTTACTGGAATCTTTTCCAAACCATATGGAGCATTAAATTTGGTAACCTCCCTTGTTGTGGATTTCTCCTTTCCCTCCATGTGATAGAATTTTTCCTCAATGTATTGGGATTCATATGTTTTGAATGGGTCTTTATCACCATAAAATGTCCCAATTTGACCATTGAAACAATATTTGAGACATTTATGGTATGATGAAGGGATAGCCGCATGTTGATGTAGCCAAGGTATTCTAATCAAAATATTGAAGGTTGTGTCATGATGAACAACCATGAAATCTGAATTGGATACAAGATCTCCAAACTGAGTTTTGAGTGTGATATCGCCCAGAGGTTCTTGTTCATTTTTATCATATCCTTGAAACATAAAAGTATAAGGAGATAAATCAGATTTGGTGAGGCTCAATCAACGAAGTGTACGAATGGGGATGAGGTTGACTCCTGAACCATTATAAATGAAAGATCTTCATATGTCTACATAATTGACCTTTCCAGATAAATACAAAGGTCTAATATGTCCATGCACAACATCATCTTCATCTTCATCTGTAAAAGATATCACTGCATGGCATTCTGCAGGATCATTCTCTACATAGTAGACTTCATCTGCAAAAAATTTCAGTTGCGAATTCATGAGGACTTGACAAAGCCTCAATGAGTGCCTCCCAAATATCCTTTGATAGATTCAAGGCATCCATAATTGATAACTTGGCCGGTACTTGAGCCAAATGTTTCAAGACATCATATTTTTCATCCAAAGGTCTGGATTTTCCAACAGGAACATGTGGTTTCACAAGTACCTTAGAAGTTGATGATTTGGAAGTAGATGCTTCTTTTATCGGGGTAGGAGTTGGAAATAATCCTTGATTTGGAAAATTAGACCGAATAGGTCTATTTACTTGCTGAGAGGAAGAAGGTGTAACCTCCAACCGATCCTCCAGAATAATTGTGCCAGGACTGAATCTGCCATGCATGGAAGAACTTTCTTGTTCTTGTTGAGATTGCTGAAGGGCTCTGCCACAAGTTTCTGCTGCAAATACAGTTCTAGCAGGGGTAGAATTGAAATAGTGGTTTCTGGGATATCCACGTCTTCCTCTGTATCCTAGACCTCTGGAAATCCCTCTAATTCCTCTGTTTGATACAGGGAACTTAGGCTCATCAAGATGAAAACTGTGACTAGCATAAGGATTTGTTAAGTAAATCATGTTAACAGAACCAAAGATCAACTCTTCATCTAATGAAGACTCTTCCTGATTAGCCAGTTTAGGCTATGCCGTTTGGTGGGGCGGTGCCTGTGGCTTTGAAGTAGATGGCATAAAACCTGCCAGAGTCAAAGATAACTTGGGATTTGACACAATCTCATCTTCTCCTGACTGCTCTTCTTTCTTTGAATTATGTTGTTTCTTTGAGGATTTTCCTTCTGATGAAGGGGTTTTTGCTGTGGCATTCATAGCAGAAGACACAATTGGTTTCTTTAATTGCGTCCGTTAAATGGCATGAGTTCGGTTGATCATTTTTCTAACCATCCAATCATCATATTTCTACGCATTTTTTCTTTTGACTTCTTACCACTCTCCTTCTTCCTCTAGATTTGTAGCGGTAACACATGCTACCTGAACTGAAGAAATTTTCTGTTTTACCTGTCCTGATTCGACCATCTTTTGTAGGAGGTATTTGAAGACAAAACACTCCTGAATGGGATGCCCTAACATATGATGAAATGGGAAATAGTTGGGATGGTCTTCATCTCCTTCCTTATTCGGCTTTTTGGGCCTTGGAAACTGAACCAAATTATTTTCCAGAGCTGAAATGAAGTAACTAGGAACTTGTTCATTTAGGAAAGAATAAACTTTTCTCTTTAACTCCTCAAATTGTTTCCGTCTTTGATCTCTTTGATCATATTGACAAAACGGCCTCTGTTGTTGACACTCAGGAGGTGGATCCCTTCGATAAGATGAAGGTTTTGAAGTGGAAGCAGGTACAGGTGCTTGTTTAAGCATAACTATAGCAGTCTCTGCTCTACCCATTCTCCTTCCTGGAGCTGATGGAATTACACGAGTTTTATCCTTAGTCTTCATAAGAGAGTCTTTAATCTATTGAGCGATCAAAGTAAGGTTTCGAAACCCTCCTGTGTATTTAACAGGGATCAACGGTGTGCGTAATTCATCACGCAAATTTTCTACACATATCGAAAACAAATCTTCTTGACGGAGTGCTAAGATTAGGGAATATGTTAATCCCTTCCAGTGAGCAATGAAATTTGAAACTCTTTCATTCTCCCTTTTCTTACAATTTGTAAGATAAAAAACTATTGTCTTTGAAAAAGTTGAGCTGAATTGAAGAAGGAATTGTTGACGGAGATCCTACCACCCAGTAATTGATCGGGATTGCAAGCTTGTATACCAGACAAAATCAGGACCTTGTAATGACTGTACAAAACACTTGAGCTTAACTGCTTCTTGTTACTGAGGAGTTCCCATCATAGTATCGCAACGAGAAACAAAATGTGTTAAGTATTGTTCTGGGTCTCCCAAACCATTAAAGATTGGGAATGTGGTACTTGAAAAATTTGATGTGGGAGGAATTGCATCAACCCATTCAGGGTAAGCTCTCTTTTATGGTTGAATTTGTGCACGTTTTCCCTCCATAGCTTCCAACCTAGCTATTAATGACTCAATGGTAGTTATTAAATTTTGAGAAACATTCGGTTGAGCTTGGACTTGAGCAGGTGCAATAACTGGAGCTTGGACAGGTGTGGTGGATGGTACTACAACTGATGGTAGCACCACCGATTGTTGTTGTGCATGACCCATAGGATTAGACCTGTGAGGGTGTACTGGTAAAGGAGGATATTCTCTATCCATCTCAGTAGCTGCAACAAATTACCTTGGCTGACTGACTCCAGCACACTTAGGAGGAAGACTACCTTGAATTAGTTCTGCATTCAACCTTCTTAATTCCTTCATTTATTACTCTTGTTGTGTGAACCTTTGCTCTAGTGAGAGTGATTGGACTTATCCAGAGGAAGGGTGGGATGTAACTTGACTTTTTTCCTTTTCCCTTGTTGGACTCCTTTCGGAGAGGGGGAAGTTGGTTATTTGAAGGAATACCTAGATTCTGGGTAAGCCTTTGATTTCGTGTACGCACACCTTCTTCATTTGCCTATGTGTGCACAACCTCTTGAGCAGTAACTTACTCATATGATCCCTCTGAGTGATCCTCATGTTCTGGAGGATCAGAAACAATGACATTGATGACATTTATTGATTCATAACGCATTGCATCCCTTCTATCAGCATTTCTGCGATACTGTCTTCTTCCATGTCCCTGATGAGATACTGCCTTCTATTGAGTTTATCCCTCAATAACTTCTTGAAGAACCGTAATTTGGAGGGAATCTCCTGATAATTAGGCTCTTCGTTCCTCTTGTGGATTCTTCCCTAATCGAGAGAAGACTGATTTTCTCTGAGGAAGAGATTGAGGATTTGAAAAAGTCCCTAGTCCGGTGGACTGGGGCTATTCCTGTTATTCCTGCTCAACTCCTCTAATCCTATTTGTTGATTTTGAGGGTTGGGATAAAAGAGTCCCCAGTCTGGCAAGCTGGGGTGGTTCTTGAGCTGCTACATCTGAGACTTTCTTAAAATCTCTTCTGATCTTGTATACTTTAGTACGAAAATTGGCTGGATGAATCAACCTACATCCACTCAAATCACCTGGCTCAAAAGACCGTTGGATGATTTCTGACACTTCTGTCACCTGATGATGTGCACGCTCTAAACGAGAAGCCTATTCAATATTCTCATTTTCCCGATGCAAGAGTAATTTGACAACTTGTTCTCTGTATGTCTAACTTTGAGAAGAACTAATTGAGGCATGTTCTTGGGAAAGCCTTTGATTATGCACAAAACTATCTAGATGTGGCCAATTCTGGGAAATAACATTGCATGAGACCACCTTTGGTGGGATTTATTGACTGGAGAGTACAGTGAAATGCAGTGCTCCATGAACACCCCATCCCCTGATATGAATACCAGATGGGGCATTGGCAATTAACTGGCGCAATATTTTTAGTGCGCCAAGGCATGAATGCTGAAGGGCTCTCTGCCGCTTTTCATCCTTTGGATATCGGGAAACTGAGAGAGATTCCAAATAAATTTGGCATTGTAACCCTTCTATTATCTTAACATTATTTTCATATGCATCATAAGATAATATTTTCTCTTTTAAATGACAAAGAGTCTTCCACATGTTGAGACGAATATCATGAATACAATCTTCCATCAACATCTCTAGAATATCATACTGAGAGTCAGCCAAATGCCAAAACATGACTGGTACTTCACATTTCACCAGTTATTTTCTCATATTCAACACTTCCTCCTTATCATTCGATGAAGATTCTTCTACCCGATTAGACTAGAGATGGTGCTTCCTTGTTGCTTCATCAGATTCAACAAGATTGGTAGAGAATTCATTTATTAAACTAGAAGATGAATGACCCAGGGGTGGTTCGGAGAATTACCTACACACCGGGCTATCTTCTGATTGAGAAAGTATTTCACCTACTAGTGGTAAAGCATCATACATGACTGGCTTCACATTTGCAAGTGCCTCAAGATAAGAGGGCTTTCTCATTACTACATTTTCCTTTAAAGAATTTTCCAGGCAATGCGAATTACTACTGCAGAGAGGACTTTCAGAGCTAAATTCATCATCATGGAAAGGACCACCATGGTGGGTTACAGCAAAATATGAAACCTTTTTCTCCTTGATCTTCTGTCCACGCAGAGGGTTATTGTGACTCTCATCTGAAGATGATACTTCGATATCGACCGAACTGTCATGAATCAAGCCTTCATGAGGAAGTGTCTAATGAAGACCTTCATAATTAATGTTCCCACTATTGGGAAATGAGAGAGTAGAATCTTGAGTTCCAACAGATAATTGTCTGAGGGCTTCAAGAACTCCAGCATCGAGCAAGGCCTTATTACAGATTGGCTCTTGATTTCTTGACTGTGTTGGACGAGTCTTTTTCTTAGACACCTTCTTACTCACTTTGGAAACCACTTTTTGAAAAAAGTGGTTATTATGGGAAGGTGTATGTGCCTTGTCAGGAGAAATAGTCAGGTTAGGATGATTATCTCCATTCAAATCAGGTGTATGTGCCTGAATTGATTGTCTGTATGACATGGGGGAGTATACCCCACAACCATCTTGGACTGGAACAGAGGTGTGTATCTGTTTCGGAGTGATATGTTGATGTGTCACTCCACTGGTAGGGAATTTTTTTTTATTTCTTTCCCTGTGATACTGCTAAAGCTGTTATAATATTCTGATAGGCATCCAGAATATGAGTAGAGATTTGCTTATGCTATTTCACCATTGTCAGAATGTGCTTGGTGACTTTAGCTTCCGGAATGGGAATATATGTCCATTCCTTGATTGGAGTAGGTGTGTGTTCCTTCTCCTGTCCTCCTTTTCCTGCCAGTGAATTCTGACAGTACTCATGTGTGGGGGCAGAGAGTTGAGTCTGCTCCAAATTTGTCATCGGAGCTTTCCGATTGACTTCTCCGGGTGCTACCAAATGAGACTGTTGGCAGGCTTGATGAATATTGGCAGGTGTATGTTCCTATTGTGTATTATTCATAAATTATGTTTGATAAATTTCTTTCAATATTGGAAGATGATACTGCTGACATAATTATTGATTGTAAACAGGTGTATGTCCCTGCTTATCAGTTGCCACCATATTAGATGGGAGAGCTTCTTTAGTTGTATTCAGACGAGCCTGCTGACTAGATGATGAGTTATAAATAGGTGTATATGCCTTCTTATAATACTCCACCGAAATTTCCTGGCGGGATTGGCGTGTTACTGCCATACGGGTCTGCTGGGCGGTAACATCAGGACGGACGAGTGTATATGCCCGCTCATTGTTTTCCATCAAGTTGGCTTGATGGATTTCTCCGGAGGGGGTAGAAGTAAGAACCTACTCCCTGTTGACCAGATTTCTCCTCTGGCGGTTCGTCTTGCGTGCTCGGGTTTGAGGAACCTGAGCCGAACCCCTAAAAGCGACACCATCATCATGTTGAGGGCGCACTACCGCACGAGTCTGGCAGCGATTATTGATGGGAGACCTCGGGAAAGACTCCTATCTCCTTGAATTAAGGCCTTGAGTGACCTTATCATTCACCTCCTCATAATATGGGAGGGACTGGTGATTGCGTTCTAGGGATAACAACCTGAAATGGTTGGAGATGGTGGTTGGAACCACCTGCTTCTTGATCCCTGGTTGTCGCTGTCCAGACAACCAGGGTGAATTATTGACTTGGAGGGCTTGTCAAGCAGCCTCCAAAGTTGGAATGGTACCGTGTTGACGGTATTCCTTAATCAGTGCATTTGATACCTAGCGTTGAAGATGATGAGTAGGTGATGTCGTCCTCAGAGCGGATGAGGATCCAGCAGGAGCAACAACCGAGGAATTCACAGGTGTGAACTTTAGAGAAGCCAATTCTGTAATGCAGAAGATCTTGGAAAAGAGTGCATGTTTGATATAACAGACATAATCAAGATAAGTTCATCCACTACATCTTTTGGATGAGAACATATGTTATTGATTGATTTGTTGACCCTCACATTGAATTAAATAGGGGCCTAACAAATAAGTAAAACATCATTTAACTTGGTTAAGGATTCACGTCGGGTTCACCATTTTTTGTTTCCTCTGGAAATGGGGATGACCTTGTTTATTTAAGGTTCAAACATTCCAATCGGTTTCTAACAGGTTTATTCATAGAACTGGAAACATCCAATGATTCTATATCCATTTGGACATACTTTCCAAAGGTAGGTGCTCATTAGTTGTGGACCGATGAGGCTTAAGAATTTGCATTGGTCGAGAGGATGGGAGTTCAGACTCATCACACCTTTTTGGGGGGAATTATTGTCTACTATGGGACTCTCTTTATAGATTTGAGTTATGTTCTTGAATCCTTTATTAAATTACCAAGTATGAAAATGAGCTTTCCTTTAGATCTGACAATAAATGATTAATATGTATGAAATTTAGAGAATCTTTTATATGTATTTAAGGTTCTTCATTGATAGAGAATCATTTGTATTTGTTAGAAATTCTTAATCAATGGTATCCTTTAACACATTATATAGAAATATCTTGGTCATTATGATAACCATACTGGTTTTAAAGCCACTCAGTGGGGTACTTGAAGTTTATTGTCGTTCAGAAGGACATGGATTATTTCAGAGTTGGGATCGTACCCGCAGATGGGCTACCTACGTATCCTTGTTACAAAAGGAATTAGAACCCACGTAGTTAGAGTGAATAAATATGGAGTTTATGCATGATTGATGGCCCAAAGAAAGATTTCATAAATACTTTTACACTCTAAGCTCACGTGAGTCATGATCGGTGTGAGAAAGAAGAGGTATCAGTAAAACCTAACAATTGTGCCACGAAAGATGCAATCATAAGAAATGATGTGTGACTTATGTATGTATGACTGCCCAAGATAGATGGGGATTGGGATTTACTTCAGGGAAGAAACCTGAGAACAAGGTCCATGATTCCCAAATTAGAGGGGAATTATGATTGAGTTTTATTCCTGAGAAGGAATCCCATATCAAAATAAATTAAGACTGAGGCTTACTCCTAAAGAAGAGGCCCATGTTAAAAGAAATTATGACTATGGATTATTCTTGAGAAGGAGGCCCAGGTTAAGGGAATTTGGAATTTGGGGCTTACTCCTAAGGAGGATTCCCAGATTTGGGAATTTGGGGCTTACTCCTAAGGAGGATTCCCATATTAAGGGAACTTGGATTGGGGATTACTCCCTAGGAGGATGCCCATATTAGGGATCTTCTCATCTTAAAGAATGAGGTTGAATGAATGAAATATCTAACCTTAGTGACATAAAGATATGTAAATCACTAAGTTTTGAGAGATGTTCCATAGAATTCATTTCAAATAAGGAATCCAACAAAGGAACCATGCCAAAAATGGCTTTGAAGAGGGTTTTGAAGGCTAAACCTTGAAGAGAAGAGGTGGATTTGAAGAAAAGAGTTGAATAGGCCGGAGGGGCACCCAAAAAGAGTCAGGCGCGCAAGTCCTAGTCGTGCAAGTATACTTGCGCGACACATGTATACTTTGGAGACAGTTAACCCATAAGGTAATACTTGGGTGAGGCTTGGCTCAAGCCCTTAGTATTATCCCTAAAGGCTTCCAAAAGGGTGGCGCGCAAGTTCTGTTGAAGGGATAAGGTGGCGCACAAGTGTCTTCATTTCCCTTAAGGGTTAGACACTTAGGTGCACAAGTTTTGATGAATTCTAACACTTAGGCCTTGTTCCTCCTCTTTATATCTTCCATTCTAGGTAATAAATTACCTTATAAGTGTTCATAAGACTTCAAGTAGAGACTAGGGTGCCGAGAGCTTAAATCTGACTTTTGGATTTTTCGTCCTCCAAATGGGGGGCCCACAAGGGGTATTTATAGGCCATTTAAGACCTTGGGCAAAAATAGAGTAGGGTACGAAAGTCACCTACGCAACCAATATGTGGCGCGCAAGTATACTTGTGCGACCCTGATGAAACTTGCGTGACCCTTGTGTAAACAAATCCTTGGTCATGCCTTTGTCAATTTTTGATATTTCTTCAAAGGATGAATCTCTTTGTGCTTAAAGTATTCCCCCTTTTCAGTCATTATACTCTGTGATGGAAAGGAGCATCAACAACGATGAAATCAAAATGCCCAATACGCTCGACCATCCTTTCTTAGGCAGGCCGAGGGAAAATATCATAGTAATAAACCCAATATATCCACCTACTATGGGCCACTGGTCAGTACCATAACCTACCAGTGCAGCAATCATTCTTAGAATATTCTCTTAATATGCCATATTCCCATGTCTCAAGTATTTAGAAAAGGGGGTGAGCCAACCGATGCTAGTCGAGCATCCAATCACACACACACACACACACATATATATATAATAATGCACAACACGCATCACCCCAAGACACTCCATGGGACAACCTCTTGCTTTTAAACCATTCGAGAACTTGGGAGTCTCTAAGAGTGGGCTCCCAAACAATCATTCACAACCAAGGCATGAGAGTTATCCTAGGAGGGTTTTCATCAAAACAATTACATCATTTTCCATAAAGTGCCAAACGGGAATTAAACATCTTTCACAATCACCACTTTAAAAAAGGTACAACTTCTTTATAAGACCAAAACCAGTTTGAAACCATTTAAGGATCCCCAAAACACTACTTCACTGGCTGCCAATATTTTTATAAAACCAAACCAAACCATTTTATTTTTTCCAAATAAACCGTAAGAGCCAACCGGGCAATTTCTCAAGAGAACCAAAATACTTGTTCACGCTTCAGAAGAAATCATTTATCATTAAACCATAACTAAATTTTATATTCCGTGAATTATGTTTAAAATCCAAACATGCATTCTTTCACTATTGTTCATCCGTTCATCAAGAAAATATTTCAAGTGTTGTGTATAAAATAAACAACACTTTTTACATCGAGTAATTATTTAAAAATTAATTATCTAATACTATTTCACATTTATTAAAATTTATGAAATATTTAATTGAAAAATCAGTGTGGTCAAACATAACAAAACTACACTATTTGCACACCATAAGAATTGAATTATAAATTTTCATAATAAATGAATTAATTTTAAGTTTCACAATAATATTTAGCACACACATATATATAGGGCACAAAAAACAGGAAGTAATGTAACTTAAATTTTAAAATCATTGCAATGGGAACCTACCTCGAGATCGGTGTGTGATGACAACGCAACCTTGGAACTAAGGCGCGATGACAAGGAAACTTCTGAAACAAGGCACGACGACGACGCTCGCTTGAAAACACCCCGCGCGGGTCCTAAAAGTCAAACCGACCCAAAACAACACTTAATTAATAAAACCCCTAATCAGCCATGGTAATATATATATATATATATATATATATATATATATATATATCAAATAAAAACAAATGGGTATACCAAATGGAAGTCGCGCCAGAAGGGTGGCGATGTGCTAATCAGAAGGACACCGTCAGGGTGCGAGAAGGCTGTAACGACGTCGGAAGGGTGCACACCGGTAGGGGCGGCACCGTCAAAGAGATTATTCGCACAGAATACCGGCCGAGAGGCTAAGCATAGGGCGTTGAGGGGGTTGTGGGTCTGCCGGAGGGGCTGCGGGACGGCCGGAAAGGCTGTTGCGCACCAAACGGGAGGTCTGAGGGGGCTGCGGGTTGGCCAAAGAAGGTGAAGATCAGCCGGAAAGGGTGCTATGCACTAAACAGAAGGTTTGAGGGGGTTTTGGGTGCTGCAGCAAGGAGCACTGGGAGGCCGGGGTGCAGCGGCTGTGTGTGGCGCATGCAGGGGAGGGCGTTGGGGAGAGGAGAGCTGGGCGGAGGTGCAGGGTTGTGCGGGCTGGCCGGGGTGCGCAGGTCCGGTTGGGGCTGTGGGATGCTTGGGAGCAGCAAGGAGGGTCAACACGAGGGGTGTAGCGCAGTTAGAGAGGAGGCCAGGGGTCCTACGCTGAAGGAGGGGGTGGCCGCTGCTGTGTGCGGGAGCAGGAGAGGGCGCCAGAGGAGGAGTGTTTGTCGCTGGTGGGTGTCACGACCCCGCATGCTGGAGGAAGAGAGGAGGCTGGACTGGGCTACTACGCAAGGAGAGGAGGGTGCACACCGGGTTGTTGCGCTGAAGGAGGGTGGCGGCACACAGAGAAGAGGACATGCAGTGTGGAAGGGAAAAACACATGAATTAGGGCTAGGAAAAAAAAAAGATTAAACAAAAACAAATCAATAAAATAAAATGAAACATTAATTCATGATAAAAGTAACACACACAATAATAATAATAATAATAATAATAATAGTAATTCCTAAATGATAATAATAATTATAATAATAATATTCATAATAACAATAATATTAATACAATAATAAAATTATTTCCAACAATTTTAATTAGCATTAATTTTAATTGTAATATTTAGAATGACAATAATAATAATAACAATGATAACACGAAGATAAAATTTAAAAATAATAAAAGTAGTCATATTATTTCAATAAAAATAAAATTCTTAACACAATAAAATTTAAACAACACAACAATTAACGCGTGCTTTAAATATAAACACTTTTTATTTCAAATTTCCGAAGACAACGGGATGCAAAATTATTAGGGCGAGGTCATGCGGATCCAACTTCACCCTTTGCCCGTGTGCTCAATGGCGTCGACGCCAAAGAGCGCACGTTTTAACATAACTCAAGGAAACAATTCATCTGAGACACACCCAAACCACAAAAAAAATTATTTAAGGCCGAAAATAATTAAATAAATATATACTCATGGGTCAGGGTGTGACACCTTCTTTGCAAAGAGAATCAGCGATTCCCAAGGTAAAACGCCGGGATGAATAAATCCATTAGCCTCAAGATTTTTAAGTTGAGACTTTATTTCTTTAAATTCAGTGGTTGATATATGATACAATGGTATAAAATTGGGGCTCATACTTGAAACTAAGTCTATAGAGAACTCAACTTCCCTATGGGGCAGTAACCCAAAGAAATCATTTGAAAAAACGTCAATATACTCACAAAACATTGTAGGAAGAGAGAAATTAATATGTGGATTAATGACTTCACAAAATAATCCCAATAATTGGCAGGTGATCATATCAACACTAATGGGTCCTACTCTTCCTGATCAAGGATCCCACTTACCCTGGAATACATGAGTGTTGTAATAGTGGGTTCCCTAGACCTAACTTGAAAAATACTTTTCAATTACCATACCATGTATATAGTGAGTTGTACATGATGTGCACTTATCATTATAGTGTAGATATTTCTACATACACTACTTAAATGGTAACACCCATAGATTATTTGTTGTATCAAAAGGTTATAGAAGTTCCCAGGATATAATGAGAACCTTGAGATACTATGACATGAATCTTAAACATATTTCATATGGTCAAGATATATCATATTGTATGGACACAGTAGATGTCTGAATATTAGGTGTTGGGGGATCATAAGCATTGATACTTCTTCTCATGAAGTTCACACTTTATGATCTTGAGTAGATGAGATCATGAGGACAAACCTGCCAATAGGAATACCACATATTTTAGGTGTTATTGGTATTTATTATCTACAAACATGTTTATTGGTCTCCTATCTTCATTATCAATGTGTATCATTTGATCACATACTTTTATGCAAGGTAAAAACCATGACATTGAAGTCGTGGTGAGGTATATTGTGTTGGGTGCATCATTGTTGGCATGGAATTGGTTGAATGTTCAAGATGAAGGTAATTTTTTCCAATTAGATCAACAAATAACAAATAATGTATGATTACACAAGTGTGCATCCTGATTTATGAGATATAAAATGACAAGGTGATTATATTACATAGTGCATGTTCGTAGGTTAGTTGTTGTTGTTGTGAATATTCCTTATCACTTTAAAGTCTTTGATGGGTTACTAGACTCCATTCATGGTCTATGAATATTATCCTCTGCTATCAAGATAAGAGCCCAGAGGGTCACACACAATAGCATATTCAGGAATCTTACTCATTCTGGTAAATAGGTATACAAGACATGGTGGGCCCTACCACAGGGTCTGAGAGTTGTCCAAGTTTTATCGATCATCAATAAATAAATAAATAAATTATTATTTGAGTATATAATAATTGGGTTGAATTTATTTATTAAAATTATTTACAATTGTTTAAGTAAATATAAGGAATAATATTATACGAATGAATATTATTTTAATATTCAAGGTTTATTTAATATTAGCGGGAATTACGAGTCGAGTTAATAAATCAGGTTTATCACGTAATATATTTAATATATATATATATTACAAGTATATGATAAAATATAAATAATATTTATGATGTTGTTAGTTCATCATAATTATTTATTACTAATTTATTAGTGGACGTTAAATATATTGGGGTTGGGGAACCGTAACCGGGTATTTTAAACTTCCACTATATAAGTGAAGGAGAAGCTCATTCCATGAACTATTCATTCCAATAGAATGAGATATTCTTTATCCTCCCGCATCTTAGAGAGATAAAGTATATCTCTGAGTGATCGATCCAAGAACGCCTTTTAGGGATTGAAGGCACAAGATCATGGTGATCATTGCGACGTTTAAGAGATCATTGGAGCTTCATGCTAGAACCCAAAATTAGATGAATGGAATATGTGTAGTTTCAAGAATATTATATGGATGATCTAGAGGGGTTATCCCTTGGATTCTTCAAGCAATGGTCACTGATGACTTGCAACAAACAAACACACTTCGATTAGAATGCAGTACCAATTCTATTTTATTTTGTATGCTTTGATTAATTCACGTGAGATCCTCAAACTGTACCAGGTCTTGTATTGCTAGAGACAACAAAGTTCCATCATTTCAGTGATGAAAAATTTTAAATCTCCAGCTCACTAGCTTCCATTTCACATCCTACTACCATCAATGAGTGAATCCATTAGGAGAGATAAACTATACCCGATAGTGATAGCAATCAATATAATATTTATATCCAATTATCCAATACATTACAATGATAATATCAAAGATTTAAAGGTTAAGGACTAAAAATTCCCAAATAGTTTTGTAGTCGACAATCATCACCTGACACTCAGGACATTTAAATCTCTACCCCATCTTCTTTCCCAAAGGAATGGAAAGGGTCATTAAGAAAGGAATGAGCTCTAAACACAATCCCAATGTATCAAAATTATTGGATGATATAAAAGAATGATTTTCACCAGTATCAAACAAATCCATAACCATAGAAGATGCGTTGAACACTGTACCTCTCATGGTAGACAATACTACCTCTGTCTCCTTTGGTGCACACTCTATTTCATACAGGCATCCAACCTCATTATTCCCCTTCTTTTCCATCTGAGAGTCTCTCTTATAATGTGGTTGAGATCCCGCCCCTTTAGATTCATCAAGTTTTAATTGAGATCCATGGTTAAAGGTGGATCCAAATATACTACCCTGGGATTCTCTCTCATAGAAATGCTGGAGACGACTAGATTTCACACAAGTGTGACACACCTTAGGTATTGCTTGATAATTATTTTTGAGGTGACATACACTTTTCCCACATTGCGCACTCTTACCACCATTTCTATTTTGATCACACTGCTTATTTTTTTTACCAGAAAACAAGTTTTGGCTACCTCCAAGTGTCACTGATACTCCAAATATCCCTATCTTCCCAACTATGTTTTCCTCGGCTGTAACCACCTTTTTCATAAACTCCACATAGGTGGGTAGGAATATAAGAATCATCATAGATCAAATATCTTCCCTCAAAACCATTTCAAAACTTTGTGCCTTGAGATAATCATTGCAAAAAATCTCTGGATACAAGTGCACCAACTCAGTGAACTATGTTACATACTCTATGATATAATGATCTCCCTGATCAAAAGTAACAAACTCTCATGCCTTCACTGCCCTCATAGTATCAGGATAGAACTACTGGTTGAAGATTTTCTTTAAGGAAGTAAAAGTGAGATCTTCATGAAACTTTTCTTGCATGATAGATTCCCACCACATCCTCTCCAAACCTTCGAGCATATAATTGGTGAAGCTAATCTTAGAGTCCTTTGGAGTTTTGAGAAAGTGGAATATCATATCGATCCTTTTTATCCATTACTAAGTATATTGTAGACCCTATTCAACATGAAATATCAGTGGATGTTGCTTAGTAAACTCTAAATCATGATCTTCCTTTCATTATAGTCCAACATTGCCAACTTGTCAAATAGATTGCATCATACAGACAATAGTTTCCACAAGAACCATATCAAATGGAGGATTTTCATGTGGGACTTTCTCTGTAGCCTCTTCTCTAAAAATTATGAGTATTCTTCTTAGAGGATCCATAATCTATAAAATAATAGGATGAAAAATATTTAGAATATAATTTTATTCCTTTAACACAAAGTGAATTTATAAAACCAAAACAAAAGGTTTAAAATTTAAACAAGAATACTGGACAACCCCGAACTAACTATGGTTACTCGAGGCTTATCATGAAAGTGATATGGATAGAAAAACCCCCACACTACCTCTTGTGTAAGATCCATCATCCAGATGGGTTGGATTTTTTTGAAGGAATTTGAATTTTTGTTATCAGACAAGTCAAATATTAAATTAAGACTCAGAATGATATTCAGAGAGTTTTAATCCCTTAAAGTGGTATTTTTAGATGTGGATTGATGATAAGAAGTTGTCCAAGGTTTTTGGTTGAGCCTTGGAGGCTTTGGGTTAATTTTTAGGAGTTTTGGAGTTTTTTGTCAAGGGTGCATGGTTGGGTATGCACGGTTTAGGAGAAATCATGCAACACATGGATGCTCAAGGTGTTTTCAGCTATTTTTGAACTGAGCATGGTTGGGTTACATGGTTATCCCATGGTTAGGGGAAAATAATGCATGGTCTAAGGGGAAACTATTTGAGTTTGAGGAGGTTCTGAGGCATGGCACATGGGCTACGCACAGTTTCAAACAAACAGTGTGCCTTGTTGCAGGTGGGAGGCAGTGCTGACAGTACATTTGGAACATAGTTTGTCAAACCATGTATCCCAACCATGTGAGGCATGGTTTCCTGAAAACAAGGGTGTTCATTTTTGGTGCACGGTTTGGCCAACTGTGTGGCCAAACCATGCAAGCGGGTGTCCTTGGATAGATTCAACCGCACGGTTGGTGCATGATTTGGAAAACTGTGTGACTGCCTATAATTTCATTAAAATGATATTTTTACCATTTTCCCCTTTGGTATTTTTATTCACCCATCCCCTTTCCCCCCATCTTGTATGCATGAACCAGAGGAGGTTTCTCCTACCTTCCTCCCTTATTCAAGCATTTCTAAATAGGTGTTTTAGTGGAGATTCTTCAGCATTTTGAGGTAAGATATAATCTCTAGAGGATTCCCTTCTTCTTACCCTTATTTCCTTCTAATTTTTGAGTTTTATATTTTAGGTATTGTTGAAAATTACACCAAATCATAGCATAAATCATTCATTTCTCATGGGTTTTTGGTCATCTTGGGTAGAAGAGATCCAGAGATGGATTCTGCACATCATTGTGAGACGTTTCGTTAAGGTATGTTTTCATGGTGAATTGTATTAGGTTCTACTATTCAAATAAATTTAATTGAGTGTGTATTTGGTATCACCTCTTAAGGTTTTGGCATAGAATTTGTCCAGGTTTGTGTTGGGGGTCTTTGGTGAGTGGTTGGATTCGGTTTTGGTGGAGCACGATGACCCGATGAGTTTTCTAACATTATGCCAAGTTGGGTTTTGGTTAATTAATTAATTATAATTGTTATAATTAATTAATTGTTGTTAGTTTGTGTCAAAAAATAGCTTGGGTAATCATGATGATATCGGTTGGGTGTCGAGGGGTTTGGGTGATGCTTGGATGGGTCTCAACAAAGTCGTCATGCTTGGGAAATGTTTTGGAAAGCTCTGTTGATGAGGTAGGTGGTCTAAGAGCTTTGCTCATAGTCTTGTTAATTTATTTTCATGTGTATGTAGTATTTTCCTTAAATCCTATTTGTTTTATGTTTTCATCCTTTTCTTAAATAATTTTTTTTGGTATTTGGTTTAATACCTTAGACCTTTCAGGGATCTCATTGGATCCATGAATGTTTATAAGATTGAACCTATGGTCTCCCATGGGGTTATCCATTTCATGGAAAGATTAAAGTGAAGTTGTAAAGGGATTTTTTGGAATTATTTTATGCGTTAATATTTTATGGAAATTCCTATGAAGCTTTTGAAATGGTTTTAAATTTTCACACTGGGTTTTGACCTGGTTTTGGGTGTCAAAGGGGTAAAGCTATATTTTGTAATGATTCTTGTTATGAAATTAGGTGCTAACCTCCAAGTGGTTTATAAAAAGGGAGTTTTAAATGGATTTAAAATGTTTATTTGAAATGGGTGTGTGGTGAAATCTTATGTGGAAATGTCTTGATGACTCTTTAAATGTTTTTTCATGGAACATGAAGGCCTTAGGCCTTGTTTTATTTTCAAATAGAAAGAATCGTGTTTTTAAAGGTTGTTTTTGAAATGTTTAATGATGGTGTTTGGTTTAGTTTCTTTTGGCAAGTGAAAAGGGGTTGGCCTTGTTAAGGCATGTTTTGGTTTAAAAGGCTTGTAGGGGCCTTAGTAAACATTAATGGTTTAAAAATAGTTGTGTTTTTTTTCTTAAACATTTTTTTATAATCATGATGTTGAGATTAATATTTAATAAATGATGGAATGGTTTAGGTGATGGACTAATATTTCGGGCACAAGTAGTATACTACAGATATGGTGCCACACTAAGGTTCTGAACACTGATAGTATACTACATGGTTAGAGTTCCAGACTGATTCTTTGAGTGATGATGATATACCGTGTGAAATAGGATGTTAGAATGATGCTCCTTCTCCTTGTGTTGGGATTTAATAATTCTCTAGGCACTAATGATGTTTTGTATAGTTGGATGTCAGACTAAGGTTCCAGGCACTATTTTTGTGTTTTGTGATGGGTTTGATAGACCCTATGTTCTATGTCAATACTGATAGTTTAGTATATGGTTAGGTGTTGTATGGAGGTTCCGGCCACAATTGATATTGATGTTGATATTTTATTTAGATGCCTAACTAAAATTAAAGTCATCGATAGCTCAGGTAAATTAGATAGGTATCATGGACGTAGGTTTTATGATTCCTAGAGTTGAACGAAAATTGAACACCCTTCCTTTACATTTACAGTATTTTCCCCCTATGTTATGCTTTAGAGGACTATTTTAGGTTATTGCATGTGTGGTTGGACTGGGTGTCACCTTAAAACCCTTGGGTTAGTGGGTACTAAATGAGATGTCGTGTTCCTTGTCTCGTATCCCTTTTGTGTATTGTTTGTTTTTTCCACTATTTTTCTACATACACTATTGTATTGACTGTTATTTTCTTTAGACATCATTGGTGGCCTACTGAGTTTTACTCACACCCTGATCGAGCCTCCATTACACTTGGGTTCTCGGGCATCTCTCACATGCTTATTATAGGCACATGTTTGGGATGAGGCCTGTGTGAGTATCATTGGGTCGAGGAGGATTGATCAAGTGGTATCAGGTGACTAGATGATTTTGGTTTAGTGATTTTATGGAGCCTTTTTTAGTTTATTTTATTCCTAGTGGGCGATTGGTTGTATGTATGACATGATCGTTTGGTTCTTTATTGAATTTTATTTCATTACAGCATGTTTCAGCTTCATTTTATTTATTCTTATCACTTAATATGATGTGTATGATATTTGGTTATTTAATTATAGTTGTGTAATCTGTTATGGGGGTATAGTCTCCTCACAGTCCCACCTTAGACCTCCGCTGCTAGTCAGAATATGAGGATGTGTGCTTGAGGTCATGTGGAGAACTGGCCTAGGGCACTGATTTAGTGGAATCCAGGTTGGGGCATTATATCTTAAGTCCCGACATTCTTATCTCCATCCTATATATAAACCCTATACACTAGAGGGTGATACAAAAGCATGATCATAGGATTTAATGTAAACCAATATTTAATACCAATTTGTAACAGGCCAACCTGGGTAAACCCACAACTTTACCTGAATTGACCCACCACAAGTCTTAAAGTGTGTTCCCAATCACCATGGGATGGTGACAAGAACCTGGGTATCATAAAATATAAGATGAGAATGATTTTACCCTAAAAACATATGATATAAAAGAAAAAATCAGAGTAAAATAGTGTAGAAACATAATATATCAAATTTCAAACAACAACCATAAAGGTCACATCCAGCATATGGATAATATGGTCTCAAAACTCAAAAATAATACTATCAACAACATGGAACATAAAAAGACTCATGGTTCCATCTCCATGTGACCATAGTTCACCTCAATCCTATCCCACCAGTACGAAACACGATCAAGGAGATTCATCCTCTACATGATTCTCTTCCCTTTACCTATATCATGTAAAATAAAGACTACAAATGCCTAATGGAAAAATTAGGGTGTGAGCATGAATGCTCGGTATGATACCACTAAGAATATATACAATATCTAACCACGTTCATCCATTAGTTCATATTTAAAACATATTTATAAAACACTTCAAAAGAAATCATTTTCCATTTATAAAACATCCTTCGGTTTTCGTTTTGAAAGAATTCCACTCCTTTCAAAATCATGTCATAATCAATAAAACAAAAAAAAATGATATTTGATATTTCTAATGGAATAAAAAGATAAATAAATATCTTTAAATAATTTATATCCATATCATAAACAAGTGGGAATATAAAAATATCTAAATATCATGAACATAATGTAATCATAATCAATCAAATGGGAAATCCATGACACAGGGGTGTACACAATCAAACAGCTAAGACACACACAAAGGAACACTAGCTGACATATGTGACTCTTAAATTATGAGAAACTCATTCCCTCATAAAGGATATCCCCCAGTCATCATGACATCAAGAGAACCTTCCCTTGTAATAGCTTACTCCACTAGGTCTAGTCTTTTTTTAGTTTTCCCCTATAGATTAAGGTCTCCCAAGTGTGTTATTAAATCATCATTATGTTCAAGAAAAAAAACAATGTTTCAAAAACATTTTACAAGGAATAATACATGAAAATCCAAGATCACATTTTATAAAACATTTTTTATAGTGATATCAAACTGCTCTCATGCTTGAAAACCCATTTCCCTTTAAAAACCTTCTCTGAGATATTTTATCAAACACATAAGTGCATAAAATCTAGCTTCTAAATAATTTTTTTTGAAAACTCCTTTTTATAGTCCCCAAATATCAAATCTAATTTCATCAATTAATTTCATAATTAAAACTAAAGTAAATCATTAAATAACATAATGTATGCCAAGGGTTAGACTATAGGTTAGAGACACCTAGCATGGAAATGATGAAACGATGTTTCCTCTTCAAGAACAGTGGAGATAAACATGGAAATAGGATACTCAAGAACCTAGATATGATGAAAACATGGTAAAATCCCCATTTCTATGCTATATCCAATGATCCATTCTCTTGAGACATCAAAATCATAGAGAAAGATAGGATAAACCAAATTATAAGGAGTCTACTTACTGGATTATGAGGAAGGGAGAGCCAAGTATTCAATATACAAAACAATGAACCAAAAGAGAGGGGGAGATAGAAAACATCACTAAGGAGCCTCTAAAGTAGAGAGAAATCGAATTAGGGTTAAAGAGTCAAATTAATATGGATTAATAAAAAAAATTGGGCTAAAATGATGATTAGGAACTTACTAAGTTGCAACCCAAGCGATGCCACCAGCTAGCCAGGGGATTCAGAAAAATATCATGTAGTTGAAAAACTCTAGCAACTAGCCAGTGGAACCTATAAATATACAGGCCTTCTGCTAACTAGAACTAACTAGTCAGTTCCCTTCACCGGGTTACCGATGAACTCCTGTCGCCACCAACTGTTGAAATTCCTTCTCCCATCCTATGAGAGACTTAAAAAATAAAAATAAAAAAACTTAAAGGGATTCATAATTGTTTGGGAATGCTCATATGTGACAGGGGGAGTCTTCCTATGGGAAATGGGGAGGCCAACAAACTATGTTGGTGGGTGTGGTGGTCTTGTGTCAGGTGAAGTTGAACTGGGTGGGTGAGTTGGAAAGGACGAGCATGGGTGCCTTATATCATGGGATTGGGTGTGTTGCATGGAGTGATTCATCTATATAAAATGTGTATAAGTGAAATTATTATTAGGTGGTTGTGGTATGGTCAAGTTTTTCAGGTGAATTGGAAATGGAAATCATAGGTTCACTATGTCATGGTTCTTAGCGTGGTGGGGGTGAAATAGATTGGGAGGACCCATTACGACACCATATAATCCATGTTGGTGGTCAAATATATTTTAAATAAGAGAAATAGTTACTAATATTTTAGGGGAAGATATGAACCATGAAGGGTAAACTCTATGTGATATTTTTAAGGAATTATAAATAAAATTTTGACCCAATTACTTCCTTGAAAAACCCCATCATTATTCTTTTCACTAAGGCTCTTGAAATAGATGATTTTCCAATGTGAATTTGGGAGATTATTTCCTACTAAAGATTCTTTTATTGGATTCTAATGGATGGCGTGGTTGTGGTAGGTGGATTCTCACTTACTCTACTTAGGCCAATAACTTAGAAGCTTGGGTGTTTTCATATTTAAATGATTGCTTTAATCTATGATTAACATTTGAAAAAATCTTGGGTGAATATATTCTTATGAAAAATGGTTTTAGACAAGGGAGGGTGATATTGGTGTTAGTTTATGTGTTCAATCTTTGTTTCATGGGATGCTTGTTTGGAAAAGTTATTTGTAAAGGATGGGTTGGTGTTCATTTGTGACTTGAATGTATGAGGCCTTATTGGTTTAGACTTGGTTGTCAGTTCCATAATTGGGATACGTTGGTTTTTAATTTATTTTTATGTGTTTATGACTTAAATGTATGGGGCCTCATTGTTTCAAACTTAGGTGTTAGTGCTGAAATGGGGGCATGTGAAATTTCACCGCTAAGTGATTACTTGAGTTAGGTTGAACAGGTTTCCACTTACGAGTTAGTTTGTTCATTGGGAGTTCCATTTTTTTAGGGGATTCATGTATGGGAGTGAGTTCATTCCATGGGTGTGTGAGTTATAGTGTGGGTTATTTCATTGAAATAATGAGTTTGAGAAGTAAATGCTAATTTTGGTGTGAGTTACTTTTATGGTTTTCTTTATCTTATTTTTTTGTATTCCACTTCTCTCATGTTTTATATAAATGTGAGCTAAATTGTTCTTTTTTAAATGGTGTGTATAGTAAGTCTCTGGGGGAATACCTATTGAGTTTATATACCCACCCCCTACATATGCATCTTGGTTCATATGCAATCATTGTTCGATATGTTATAGATAAGGGGAGGTCTCTCACTTTTCTAGAAGAGTGTGGATTTTATGGTCTTGGGTGATGGAGTTGGGAGCTCGAAGCTATCAATGTTCTGGATCATAAGAGTGTTCCATATTGGCACTTTTTTATTCCATTGAATCTTGGTCTTGTAGTCTTACTTGGTCCTATTCTTTTGTATAGCACTGTGACTCTGAATAGTTTTATATTATATGTATGAGAGTTTGATATTTTTTTATTTATACATCGTTTTATACATGTTATCCTGGAGTTTCCTATTATATGTTATTATTTGTGTAATATAAAATAGTCCCCTGTAATTTTATGATTCCCTTGTCATTTAATTCCATCCTTTAGTGTCTGGTGGATTCACCTAAGGTTAATTCCATTATGGGCCTGTCCAAGCCAATGAGACGAGATGTTAGAAATGGTATCATTTGGGATGGTATTCATGGAGATAATATGTTTTGGGACTTGAAATATAGAGTATAAAAAGTAATAAATAACCTCTTTATACTGAACTTCAAGTTACTAGGGTAGTCTAGATGTGCAAAGTGTTTTTGAACACTTCTAGGTGCGTTGTAACCTCATCATCGTGGGTTTAGTTGATGAGAGTTGGGTATCATGAATTGTTAAAGAGACTTACCACTAGGATTCTCGCATTTTCATGGTATTTTATTAATTATGAATTGGTAAATGGAAACATGATTTCCTAGATTGTTGAAAATGGTTGGTTGTGCTTTGGATGAAACTGAGAGTTTCTAATAAATGCTTTCAAGAACCTAGTAAATACGGTTTGTACATGTATTGTGTGCTGATTCTTGCTAGCATTGAGTTCTTTTATGCCTTATTTATGTTTTAATTTCTTAAAGAAAACATATAACTTGTGTTTTCTAGGATTAAAAAAAGTAATAACTTTGTAATGAATTAATTAACTAAATTATAATCAGAATCCATGCTATTTTAAGTGAATGTTAATAATTTTAGAATGAGTACTCAAAATCATAATGACATGTTTACTTTCCTACCTTATCAATAATTATTGGAGTGTCCATACTATAGAGAACCTTTTACATATGTTTGAGTACTTTTGATTCAATATTTTTGTGACATTCCATGTGTTGATTTAAATTTAATGGTTTGAAAGTTTGGTGTATGATGAATGTAATTAGACAAAAGGCATGCTATAAGTTTGTCTATTTTTGTTTTAGTTAATTTTAAAACTAAATAAATAATAGTATGTTTTTGTAAATTCATGATATGTACAAATTTAGTGGCACATGTCTAGTATAAAGAACAATATAATAAGTAAAATCATTTTATGTTACATAGGATAACCTTATATAATGTTTAATATATACTGTAATTCTTATGATGGATAGATTATTGGTCGAGAGATCATTCTGAAATCGATGACATGTTAACCTTGATTATTTAATTTTTTATGAATTAATCATGCTTAATGGGTAATAGAATGTTTTCAGCAAAATGATTTATATTGAAATATAATTGAATGAAATATGGTAGTAGATTATGTTTCACAAAAACTTATTTTCTTTTTGGTTGAAAATAAACGAATATGATTCAAATTTCTTTTGAACATGATGTAATTAGTTTTTTTATTAAACTAGTTTATTGAACATGATTTGATAATGAATTTAGTAACCTTTTCATGCATATGAAATAATTGGTGCAGATAATTCAATTGTTTTTTATTAATGCTTTCATGATTTGTGTGGTAGTGTTTATGTGATCCACCCATTAAGGCCGTGTTTATTGATAAAAAGGGTTTTAAATTAAATAATAATGTTATCAAGTTTAATTTTATAAAGGATACATTGTTTCATAATAGTTTTTAAAGATGTTTTATAAAAATAGATTTTCTGAATGGTTTTACTAGTGTTCAGGTTTTAGAAAGGTTTATTTAAATGAGTTTTTACAAAAAAAATAATGAAAATCCCATCATTATTTTGGGAACTTGATTTTTTTTCATGTGGTTTTTGGGATTTCTATATCATAGTGAATTTATGGGTGGAAACCTTATAGAAGCTTTATAGAATGGAAAATAATGAGTTATTGTGCCTGATAAATATGTTTCTAGATATTTTATGGGGAGGCTAATGTGTTAGTTGTATTTCTTAAGATAGTTATGCTAGTTGTGCTTGTTTTTCTTTCATGATTATTATCCTTGTTATACTAGTAAGGTTGGTTATTGTTTTTCTATGATAGACATGATAACCAAAAGGTATAAATATGGATTTCATGTGGATATGATGTCACATGGGATGAACATAAAGATACCTCATAGGTAACAAGATATTATGGGGATTTAAATTGGACACCATGATCAATTACCACTAACATGGTGAAGTTTTTTTTGAGAATTTTTCCTTATAAATAGAAATATTGGGTATAACCTTGGGGATAAAGACATTATTATCATTAAATTTCATTTTTATTGATATGCCTGATGAGTCATTATCACATCTTCAGACGGAGTTGTTCATCTTTTCAATGAGGATAGTACATGAATCCGAAAAGAGCAGAGTCTTTATGAGTATAGGTGGGAACTATGTCTTGTTAGTCACCAGCTGAATGTTGGAATTTGAGGATCCAGTTAGGGTGTAACACCCCAATCTTCTAAGGCACGTTTCCCTTTGAATAATGTAGTAGCTTGCGTTGTACGCAACTTGGAGTTTTAACACACCACAACCAATCAAACTAGCCATTATGAATAGTTATAACCAATTTTTGAAATATTATAAATTTTATTTTTAAAAATGGACTTCATTTTTGGATTCATAATATCAAAATTAGCTTAGGGTAATTTTTTTGTATTTTTCTGAAAATTTTCAATTTTTGATGAATAGTGAAAAACACTGCGTTATTGGTTAAAATCGACTTTTTATTTAAATAATTATTTATTTTATTTAAATTTATTTTAGGTCAAAATAGATACATAATACCAATATAAGTTTAATATAATTCATTAGATTCATTTTATAATAAGTTTATATATATAAAAATTTTATTGAACTTTTTATCGTCTTTTACCCACCTTTTAGGAGCATTTACAAATTTGCAAAAAACTTAATTTTACCACTTATGTGAATTGAATTTAAAAAATCTGAGAGGCAGGGTTGATATCAGTATGTAAAATGTGGTTCAATAAGATAAAAATATTTTTTGGTGAATAGTAACTTTTGACTTTTATTTACCACGGTTAAAAGTAAATAGGGCAATTAAAGGTAAAAATGATATTATTATTACCCTAACACATGTCCTAATTATATTGGATAAGTTTATTTCGACCAAAAAAATGTTAGGAATAAAATATGATCCTTTAGGTCCACTTGGATTAGATTAGGGCATTTATTATTATTTTATTTAAAGAAGAGTTAAAAGTGTTAAATTCAAAGTTTAATAAGTAAACCATTTTTAATATAGGGTTACACAAAAGATAAATTTTACCATAAATATTTATTATAAATCTAAAAATATTTCCTACATAATGGTATTTTATTTATAATTTTTAGACATTAAATAATTCAATTTATTTATGACACAATGATGATGTAGTAATTGCCTTATTAATGAAATATTAAAATAATTGATATTATAAATACCCAAATAAATGTAAATTGATACTTTTGATGAATTAAGAGAATTTTATAGATTAATATGACATGTTAGAGTTTATTAAATAAATTTATTTCTAAGTAATAAAGTTTTTATGACTTTAACAAAAATAAAATACCAAATAGTGTCAAAATTGACATAAAAGAGTTTTTAAAACAAATATTATATTATTAATTGATATGGTATTCCTAAAAATCTAAGGTTCGGCCAAATGACTTATATAATAATATGTATGTAATTAATTAACCACTTGAGGTTCTCTTGGCATTTTATAGTAAGTTTATTAACTAATTATAATAATAATACAAGAATACATGGTAAAAGTTAAACTATTTAACTAAGAGTTAAATCTAAAAGATAAGGTTAACATAGTGACCCAAACCTGTCTAAAACCTATTAGTTGATAGTTTTTCAACCCATTACCACCTTATACTCTAAATAAATCATTTTGGATCCATTATAAACCGAAAATTATTTTATTATAAAATAATATTTCAATCTTTTCCTAAGGTTCCCCTCACCTCTCTTATAAATGGGCACTTCCCCTTCTCTCAAATTCACACCTACAAAGCCATTTGGCTTAGCCAAACCCTAACCAAATATCCTCTAAACTATCCCACCTTCATCCTAAAGGCCTTCCTTTGGTCATAAATTCAACTTAAGAAGCCATTTTTATCAAATCAAAAGGAAGAACCTGAAGAAGATGTAAATATTTAATCACCTCTTTCAAGTTATTTTCTTATTCAACTTCCTCTTTCTTTGTTGTTTCCATTATAAAATAATAACTCCAATATCTTATACATACTGTGATGTTATTATAAAAATGGTACAACCATATCAATTATTCTATCCACCATATGAAATACAAAGTCACCATACATGCGTACGTATGGCTTACCGTCTCCACGTCGTAGTGTAGTTGTTATTCAATAAATTATTTTTTTATGGTTATAATAATGAGTATAATTAATTTAAATAATAAATATAACATGTTAATGATTATTTATATATGATATACCATCCAATTACATACGATCTCACCATCAATATAATGATATTGTCACTCATGCGTATGTACGGATTACCGTCTCCACGAATGCGATAAGATTCATTTCCCATTATAATCATTCAAGAATAATTTTCATTTTATAATTAAAAATAATGTTTAAGAACTTAATATCATTCTAGATATGAATCAAATACATCCTATCCATAATAAATATGGCTTATGTAACAAAACATATAAAGGAAAACGAATCAGTTAACACCTGAAACGACGATAATACTAAAATATTATTAACAAAGAAATATTAGAAGATCGTATATGATATCATATTTATGTATATGGTTCTTGTATAATTTAATAACAATGATTTAACTATTATATAGGAGGTTAATTTACCCTCGACCAAGGAAAAGTATAAGGTAAGGGTTAATTCTACAATCTCTTCGTTATCCAAGGTTGTTTATACGTAATTATCTACTGGGACCTCTTTATCATCCACATCCATGTTTCTTAAAAATGTATTTCAATTTTTTTTACTATTTCCTAGACTATGGGTTAAATTCATTTCTACCCTTATTTGAATTTTTATAATATGTTTATAAAGGAATATTTCCATCGTTTTCCAAACAATTCACTTTACGACCTTTTCGAAAAAATTAAGGAAATAATGTTTTTTAACTTATACGGTGGGTGCGGCTATTTTCTTCCATTATAACACCTTCAAAGATTCAATTAAAAGATTATAAGAATATTTCTAAAATAAATTTTTTCTTTTAAATGGTTTCAAAATAGAAAGAGGTATTTCTTTTAAATAGTTTTCATTTCATCTATGTCAACATCCTTTGATGGATTTTAAACTTGTTTGAAGTTGATTTATTATTATAGAAATCTTCCATATTGTATTGAATATTTTGTTATATATTTGAATGTGGATGTGTTATTTTATACCATTCATGGTTTATGGATAAAGTATTAACATTTCGTATGCTAGTTTTAATACGAATGTTTATGTTATGTTTCAAACTTTTAATATGAGGAATGCATTGAACTTAGTAAGTGATGGGTGGAGCTTGCTATAGCTCATTGATGCATCGGTAGGTCTCATGAGACAAAATAGTGTCTTGGAACAAGGCCTTGACAAAATATTATTTGTAGTCTTGGCACAAGGCCTTGACTATGTGGTTATGAAGTCTGGCATTATGAATTCCATCAATATGAAATTGGTTATTTGATATTACATGTGATTATTCAACTAGTAGAATATCCATGTGAATAAGTAAATGAAATTATTTGATCTATAATTTCCATATTATGCTAAATTTTATGTTTAAAAACCTTATGTTTTATTCTTATACATTGCCTTAAAATGTTTATGCTTATTTATGAAAGTTTCCGCTATATTGTTATCCTTACTGAGCATCTGAGCTCACCCCTTTCTATGTTTTATTTTTCCCAGGATGTGAAGAAGTATATTATGATTGGATTGCTGGGATATTCTATGGGATATGAACGTGGTCAATGGAGACAATGTTTTTGTTGTTTTCATTTTATAATGTAATGTAAAACTTAAGTATGTATCTAGTACTTCCAAGGTTACTAAACTGATCGGTATTTTGGGATTTTATCCCTTGTGATCATGCCAATTGGTTGCGCCCAAATTTACCCTACTGGTAAAAGCGATCGATGTAGTACATGTAGGGGTCGAATCCACAGGGACCGAAGAAGTAACCTTGAGACGCTATGATTGTGTGAAGGATGGGCTATGAAGTAGCCGAATTTGGATTTGATTTTGGATGGTTTTTAAAGAACACTAATAAACCAAAGTGAATTCAATTAAATGGAAATGGGTTGATCTTAGGATTATTCTCGGGGTGGATTGAATGAATTTTACTTCATTAGACAATTTTGGTTTTATTAATTTTTGATGAATCCATTCTTCAAAAATAACGTTACATTCATCATTTTATGGTTTGGTACTTACTAAACGCAATTACTAATCCCGTACACACTTAGAGAACAAAATTCATGATCTCCCTGAGGTATATGGTCATTTAGTAATTGAATTTAGTTTGCTCAAACACAGTAAAGATGAATAGTAGAAATAATTGAAGAATGGATGTCTTAAATTAATTATCCAATTAACAACAATTCGTTCATAAAATAACATTCAATCCAGCCTTTTCATCCTACTAATATCATCCCATTAAGGGTTTAGCCCTCCATTGATGATATACTCTCAATGGTGGGCGGAATATGGCTAACAAGAATTGGATTGAAGAAATTAAAACCGCGGAAATAACGAGCACTCCTCTGTGTGTGTGAATGAAATTCACACCTATGTGTGAACTAATTCACAACAACATAGAGATATCACTGTGCTTTGTGATAATAAAGTTTTAATAAAAGAAATGGAAAATATAGAAGTGAATGAAGTTTATTAAGAACATAAAGATACAAGAAAGAAACTTACATGGAAATGGAAAACATTACAAAGGAAATTTGGAAGCATAACCTTACAATGAAACAAGCAACAAAAGATGATATGAAAAATATCCACACCCTATTACCTTCACCAATAGCTCCTTATATAGGCATATTATGAGCCTTAGGTACATCCCCCAACAATTAATTCACCCCCAAACAATTAATAGAATCAAATGGAGGGTGAATAATCAAAAGGAAATTGATGTTTTGAATTTGACCCGGAAAACTGTCCAGATTCGTCCACCATATTGACGTGTGAATTATAAATTGAAGAAGGAAGAATCCGGAGGGATTGTAGTAGAGATATATCTTCTTCCATGTGTCTTCTAGAATCTCTCAAAATTTCAGGAAATTTGGGTCATCCGTTTGGAAGTTATGGTCGAAATGGTGGGACGGATTTCTGTGCATTAATGTCGACTCCACCATTTAAATCTCAACTTCAGATCCCTTTATCATCATGAAAACATCAGAATTAGCTCCAGCCACAGTTTAATAAAATGATCCTCATATTTTTATCTTTCCACTGTATAAATTTGATCTTCATTGGGCTTGGTTTCTGGGCCCCAAATTTGTTTGATGGGCCTTAGGCCCATTATGCTTTTTCCAGCAAGTTTCTGCCTTCAGGCGCAAAATTCTCCATCTTCCTTTGGGATTCATCCAGCGGACCTAAAAGATAAAATGTTCCAAACAAAGTGATCAATCATATCCCAAAATTGAAAATTCAGAAAATGAATATAATATTTTCAACAAACAAATGAATGATTGGGCCCAAATTTGCATTTTAAACATTAATTGCATTTTTGATGAGAAATGAAGTTCTATTTATGTAATGCACTAAAAAAAATGTTTATGGACTTTGGAACAATGAATATAAAGATATTAACAATTAATATTATCCACTTTCAGTGACTAATCACACCCCCCAACTTGAGTTTTTCTAGTACCGAGCAAAATAAATTACAAATATGAAATTCAAATCCCCTTTTCCAAAAACATTTTAATACACATTGCTCACCCAAATATCTAATACCAAAAAAAATTATGAAAACCCATCAAAATCATTAAAAATAAGCTAGGTCCATAAGCATATCCCAAGCCCAAGCCCATTCCTTTGTTCAAATTCATCGCCACATTTCATCCAATTCCAATTAAGCATGATAAAGTGTTGTGCATCATAAAAGATATGGGGCCCATTTTATTGTTCAAGGGGAAAAAAATGGAAGCGCTAGGTGGGAATCACATTAAACCTTAAGATGAGTATCCTTTTTTTTTATTTTTTTAACCACAATAGATATTAAAAGACTAACTCTGGGCAAGACAACTATGGAGTCACGATCCCCAAGTGCCGGACGCCACACATATTGTCAATTTTATGCTCTACAATAGAGATATAAAGCCTAACTCTGGGAAAGACAACTATGGAGTCACGATCCCCAAGTTCCGGATGCCACGCATTTGGACAAAACATTTCTCTATGTGGTCATTTTTTTTGATACTCAAATTAAACTAAAAGTGACCCCAGAACCCTATGCTATAATGAAAGGGACCCACGAACTCAAATTTACACCCACGATCCAGTAGACGTGCATTGTGGCATTTTTATTAAGAGGATGAAATTGTAAACATTGAAAAATCACATCGGACAACCGCACTTTCCAAAAACTATGTTCATGAACTTAAACTTGCATTAAAATCAGAATCAAGGCATGAAAAATTTATTTGATATCCAATTTTAGAGTTTGCAATGTGTGTTTATCATGTTTATGGTTAATGGAATTTTTCTTTTCATGCATGTTTTTAAAAAAAATCATTTTTTATATCCCCCCAACTTAGAATGACACTGTCCCCAGTGTTTAAAGAAAAGAAAAGTTAGAAGTGGGTAGGAGAGGAGTTCAAAGATGAAATTGAGAATGATAAACATGGAACAAATTCACCTAGTTTTTAAAGTTGAGGTTCATGATGCTCCAAATTACTACTTTAATCTCTTTGGAGATGTAGGCACCTCCTTGATTGAACATGTATCACCCAAAATAGTTCTTGAACCATAAAAAGAAGGACAAAGCAGACAAAACAAACAACACAATGATTTATTTAATTCCAAGTACCATCATTTTCATGTTTTTTTTTAAATCAAACTAATGATACATTGTCTTCTTTTAAATTTCTGGGTAAGGTATTACTCAGGGATCACACCGTGTGAAACAGATGAATACGGTGCTCCCCTTTCATACCCATCCATACTCATAAAAGAAGAACAGGTCAAGAGTCTAATTTTTTTAACCTACAAAAACATAAATAAAATAAAATGATGATACATTGTCTTCTTTAAATTTCTGGGTAAGGTATTACTCAGGGATCACACCGCGTGACACGGATGAATACGGTGCTCCCTTTTCATACCCATCCTTACTCATAAAAGAAGAACAGGTCAACAGTCTATATATAAAAAAAATAACAAAATTAAGCAGAAGGAAACAAAAGATGATTCACAGTGATTGGAAACATGAAAACCACGGGTTGCCTCCCGTGCAGTGCTTTTGTTTAACGTCGTTAGCCCGACTTGTACCCTAAATCTATCAATTTTTCTCTAGTTCATATGTTGGCTCAGTTAACTCCTCCTTGGTTTCTTGTTTATTGAATGATTCAATGAATGGTTTTAACCTATGACCATTGACTTTGAAGACATGACCACTTGTGGGATCCTGAATCTCTATTGCCCCATGAGGGTACACATGATGCACTAGGTATGGACCAGACCATCTAGACCTTAGCTTTCCTGGGTGTAGATGAAGTTTTGAACTATACAAGAGCACAAATTTTCCCAGTTCAAAGTGTTTGACTTTGAGATTCCTAGATTGGTAGGCTTGAACTTTAGATTTATTGATCCTTGAATTTTCATAAGCCTCCATACTAAGTTCCTCGAGTTCATTAAGATCTAATTTCCTTTTTGTTTCAGCCAAAGAAATGTCAAAGTTCATTTTTTTATTGACCAAAAGGCCTTATGTTCAATTTCAACAGGTAAATGACATGCTTTTCCATAAACCAATCTATACGGTGACATGCCTAGGATAGTTTTGAAAGCAGTTTGATATGCCCAAAGGGCATCTAAGAGTTTCTCGGACCAATCTTTCCTAGAGGGATTGACAGTTTTTTCAAGAATTTTCTTAATTTCTCTATTTTCCAACTTAGCTTGACCATTGGTTTGAGGATGGTATGCAGTGGAAACTTTATGAGTAATACCATACTTAGACATGAGTGAAGAGAATGGGAGGTTGCATAAATGGGTTCCACGATCACTGATTATAGCCCTAGGAATTCCAAATCGAGAAAATATATGCTCTTTCAGAAATCGGATCACAACATGGTGGTCATTGGACTTGGTGGGAATGGATTCAACCCATTTTGAGACATAATAAATAGCTAAGAGGATGTAGAGGTATCCCTTAGAGTTTGGAAAGGGTCCCATGAAATCAATTCCCCAACAATCAAAGATTTCAACGACCAGAATGGGAGTGAGGGGCATTTGATTCCTTTTGGTAATGGATCCTAATTTCTGACACTGAGGACAACTTTTGCAGAATTGGAAGGAATCCTTAGTGAGGTTCGGCCAGTAGAAACCACTTTGGAAGACCTTTGCAGTGGTTTTCTTTGTAGAAAAGTGGCCTCCACATGCCTCCCCATGACAAAATTTTAGAATGGACTCTTGCTCAGACTCGGGAATACATCTCCTGATGATTTGATCAGGACAGAACTTGAAGAGGTAAGGATCATCAAACACATAGTGTTTTACATCAGAAAGGAATTTCCTCTTAGCTTGGGTCCCCATGAATTTTGGAATGTCACCCGTCACCAAATGGTTTGCTATGTCAGCATACCAAGGGAAATCACTCACTGAATAGAGGTGCTCATCGGGAAATGAATCAGACACAGAGAGGTGGTGTGAGTTGTCTTTGAATTCCATCCTAGAGAGGTGATCAGCTACAATATTTTCAACACCCTTTTTATCCTTAATGGTTAAATCAAACTCTTGAAGAAGAAGGACCCACCTAATAAATCTAGGCTTGGCATCTTGTTTTTGGAAAAGGTATTTTAGGGCTGAATTATCAGTGAAGACAATGATGGGTGATCCTAAGAGATAAGACCTGAATTTCTCTAAGGCAAAGACAATAGCAAGCAACTCTTTCTCAGTGGTGGTGTAGTTTATTTGTGCATCATTTAAATATTTTCTTGCATAAGAAATGACATGTGGAGTTTTCTCACACCGTTGTCCTAAGACTGCTCCTATAGCAAAATCACTTGCATCACACATGATCTCGAAAGGAAGTTTCCAATTTGGAGATTGCATGATAGGTGGAGATATAAGAGTTGACTTGAGTGTAGAGAATGATTCCTCACAGCTTTCTGTCCATAAAAATGGAGCATCTTTTACCAATAGAGCACAAAGTGGTCGAGAAATAGAGCTAAAATTCTTAATTAACCTTCTATAAAAACCAGAATGTCCTAAGAAGGACCTCACTTCCTTAACAGTTTTAGGAGAGGGAAGGTGACGAATGATGTCAACCTTAGCTTTATAAACTTCAATCCCTCTACCAGATACCAGATGACCTAGAACAAGTCCTTCCCTTACCATGAAATGGCATTTTTTCCAATTTAGTATGAGATTCTTATCCTCGCACCTTGAAAAAACCTTTTCAACATTTATAAGGCATCCCTAAAAAGTATCCCCAAAGATGGAGAAGTCATCCATGAAGACCTCTAAAAAATCCCCCACCATATCCGAGAATATTCCCATCATGCACCGATGGAAGGTACCAGGGGAATTACATAACCCAAAGGGCATGCGCTTGAAGGAAAAAGTGCCAAATGGACAAGTGAAGGTTATTCTTCCTTGATCCTCTAAGGAGACTTCGATTTGATTATACCCTGAGAATCCATCTAGGAAGCAATAGAATTAATGACCCGCCACTCGCTCGAGGAATTGATCAATAAAGGGTAAGGGGAAATGGTCTTTCTTGGTACAAGAGTTGAGCTTCCTATAGTCAATACAAACTCTCCATCCACTACTGACCCTTGTTGGAAGCATCTCTCCATCCTTGTTGGTTATTACTGTGATTCCAGCCTTCTTTGGAACCACATGGATTGGGATAACCCACTCACTCTCAGCTATAGGATAGATGATACTAGCTTTTAACAATTTCAAAAGTTCTTTTCTCACTACTTCCATGAGATTAGGATTGAGTCGCCTCTAAGGTTGACGACATGGCTTTGACTCAGATTCAAGAATAATTCTATGAGTCCCGATAAGTGGGCTAATCCCAGGGATATCAGATAGGGTCCATCCAATGGCTTTCTTGTGTCTCCTAAGAACATCTAGAAGCATCCTCTCATGATCGTCTTCAAGGGAGGAAGAAATGACAACAGGAAAGGATTGATTGTCCCCTAAGAAAGCATACTTTAGTGATGAAGGAAAGACTTTAAATTCAAGATCATATTGGTCATGACTTTCCAATAATGGATGAGACTTTGTATTGAACTTAGTTTCTTTGTTCAGATTTCTTGACAAAATTGGTTCCCTGTGAACAGAATTTTCATCCACTAAATTTTCCAGAGTAGTGTCATGAATGGATATGGACTCAATGTTATTGATTTCAACCATGGTATCATTTATTGGTGATTCTAGAAATTCATCAATAGAGCTGTCTGAAAGAGATTCAATCCAAGGAGGCAAATTTCCCTCATGTGAATAACGAAAATCAATCTCTTCTTGACTTAACCATCCTTCGATAACTCCTTGATGTTCATTGAGTTCATTATCAACACTACCAATCCAATTAACCTCATGTATCTCTTCATCATCCCCAATTTGAGATTTTGAATTGTAGATGTTCAAGTCTAGACTCATGTTCCCAAAGGTGATGGTCATGTTCCCATTTCGGACTCGGATTACAGAGTTGATTGTTGCAAGGAAGGGACGACCAAGTATGATTGGGTTTTGCTCCCTAGGACCTAAGCTTGGGTGATTGTCCAGAACAATGAAGTCAGCTGGGTAAATGAAATTTTCAACTTTCACCAAAACATCTTTTAAGATCCCCTTTGGAACTCGAACACTACGATCAGCAAGTTGAAGAGTGACAGATGTGGGTTTGAGTTATTCGAGCCCTAACTGATAGTACATGGAATAAGGAATGAGGTTCACACTAGCACCTAGATCACACGAGGCTTTGACAACTTTGTTCTCTCCTAGTTAAACATTTATGTAAGGGCATCCTGGGTCTTTCATCTTAGGAGGAATGGTCCCTTGAATGGTGGTACTCACATTAGCATCCAAAAAGACTTGGTTTTTATGTGAAAATTTTCTTTTAAAAGTGCACAAGTCCTTAAGGTATTTTGAGTAGGAAGGTATGGTTTGGATGGCATAGAGAAGTGGAATGTTCAACTTTACTTGTGAGAAGATATCCCTCAATGTTTCACTCAATTCAGGCTTGGTTTTCCCCCTCATGCGTTGAGGAAATGGTGCAGATTGTGGAGTTGTTTGTTGAAGTGTTGTTTCATTCACATTATTATCAGTTTCTTCAGTTTGATCTTGTAGTTAATTTGAATTTTCATTAGAGTTTGAAGCTTCACATGGTTTCTGACTTATCTGTTCAGGTTTTTCAATTGATTTCCCACTTCTTAAAACTGTCACAGCCTTTAGTTGTTCGTGAGTTGTTTGAGTGAAACTTGTCTCTCCCCTTGATGTTTTTTGTGGAATGGACTGTGTGGGCATGGGTGCCTTTCTAGTTTTTATGGTTTGAAGTTCTTGTTTAATGGATGAGAATTCTGAGTTCATTTTGTCTATTTGTTTGCACAGTTGTTCTAGTAGGCTTTGTGGAACATTTTGGGATGGTGCTTGAGCTTGTGGGTTTATCCTAGGAGGATACTTTGGTTGTTGGATAGGTTGTTGATATTGGACATGAGGATGTTGGAATTGGACCGGTTGTGGTTGGAACTGATTATGAGGTTGAAAGTTTTGTTGAGGGTATGGGTTGATACATTGTTATGTTGGTTGTTGATTGTCCTTCCAACGAAATCTCGGATGGTCATTATACCTTGGATTGAAGGTGTTCATGAATTGTGTCCTTTGAAAGTTTATTGCATTAACTTCTTCTGGTGGTCCTCCTAAAAGAACATCCTTGATGGAAGGAATGGTTGGGCAATTATCAGTCTTGTGGCCATTCTTGTCACAAATTGTACAAACAAGCTCAACAGTTTGGGTTTTGTGGACCTTCCTAAGATCAATCTCCTCAACTTTCCTCGTGAGTGCAGCAAGTTTTGCTCTAAGGTTTTCTTCTTCTCCAAGATTGTACATTCCACCAGATTTGGGTGGCTTCTCATAGTATGGTGATGTTCCCCATGTTTGGTTTTGTTCAGCAAGATTTTCTAGATACTCGTAAGCATCATTTGGGGCTTTGTTTTTGAAGGTTCCATTACACATCATATCAATGAATTGTTTGTTTCCGGGACCCAACCCTTCATAGAAAATTCTCACTTGTTCTAGGATTAAGAAACCATGGTGTGGTACCATGTTTAATGTGTCCTTGAACATTTCCCATGTTTCATAGAATGTTTCTCCCTCTCTTTCAAAAAAGTTTTGTATGCTCTTTTTAAGTGCAATTGTTTTGTGATGGGGGAAGTATTTTTTATAAAATTCTCATTGAAGTTGGTCCCAAGAGTTAATGGATGCTGGTCTCAAATTATTTAACCAATTCTTTGCTTGGTCCTTAAGGGAAAAAGGTAAAAGTCTCATTTTAGCAGATTCAATTTGATTTGGTGGGAACATGGTTTCGACAATGTCATTAAATTCTTTAACATGAAGGTAAGGCATCTCAGACTCCATCCCATGAAAGGTTGGAAGGTGGTTCAGGACATGGGGTTTGAAAACATATTGGGCATATCCTATGTTATCATGCCTAATGTATGAGGGTGAATTGGTCCAGGTTGGTGTGAGGTAGTCATTCATGGTCAGGTCTGCAACAATTCCCAAGTTAGGGTCTTGCCCGTTATTTTGGTTCCCTCCCCGGTTTATGATTTGGTTTTGTGGGAGATTCTCCATTGTATCGAACTCAACGTCTGAATTTGGAGTATTAGGAAGATTTGGATCTAAAGGAAATAGACCTCTTTTAGTGCTTGACTCCCCATCCCTAGGAGTATCTACCCTAACTAATCTGTTTGATTTATCGCAGGTGTAGGCGGACATGCACCAAAAGAAAAAAAAATGAGAAAGGGAAAAGATAAGAGAATTAGGATGAGAATAGAAGAATGGGGGTAAGAAAAGAAGTTTTTTGGTCTAAGGAACTTACTTGGTCCTCGACAACGGCGCCAAAATTTGGTTGCGCCCAAATTTACCCTACTGGTAAAAGTGATCGATGTAGTACATGTAGGGGTCGAATCCACAGGGACCGAAGAAGTAACCTTGAGACGCTATGATTGTGTGAAGGATGGGCTATGAAGTAGCCGAATTTGGATTTGATTTTGGATGGTTTTTAAAGAACACTAATAAACCTAAGTGAATTCAATTAAATGGAAATGGTTTGATCTTAGGATTATGCTCGGGGTGGATTGAATGAATTTTACTTCATTAGACAATTTTGGTTTTATTAATTTTTGATGAATCCATTCTTCAAAAATAACGTTACATTCATCATTTTCTGGTTTGGTACTTACTAAACGCAATTACTAATCCCGTATACACTTAGAGAACCAAATTCATGATCTCCCCGAGGTATATGGTCATTTAGTAATTGAATTTAGCTTGCTCAAACATAGTAAAGATGAATAGTAGAAATAATTGAATAATGGATGTCTTAAATTAATTATCCAATTAACAACAATTCGTTCATAAAATAACATTCAATCCAGCCTTTGAATCCTCCTAAGATCATCCCATTAAGGGTTTATCACTCCATTGATGATATAATCTCAATGGTGGGCGGAAGATGGCTAAAAAGAATTGGATTGAATAAATTAAAACCGTGGAAATAACGAGCACTCCTCCGTGTGTGTGAATGAAATTCACACCTATGTGTGAACTAATTCACAACAACACAGAGATATCACTGTGCTTTGTGACAATAAAGTTTTAATAAAAGAAATGGAAAATATATAAGTGAATGAAGTTGATTAAGAACATAAAGATACAAGAAAGAAACTTATATTGAAATGGAAAACATTACAAAGGAAATTTGGAAGCATAACCTTACAATGAAACAAGCAACAAAAGATGATATGAAAAATATCCACACCCTATTCCCTTCACCAATATCTCCTTATATAGGCATATTATGAGCATTAGGTACATCCCCCAACAATTAATTCGCCCCCCAACAATTAATAGACTCAAATGGAGGGTGAATAATCAAAAGGAAATTGATGTTTTGAATTTGACCCGGAAAACTGTCCAGATTCGTCCACCATATTGACGTGTGAATTCGAAATTGAAGAAGGCCGAATCCGGAGGGATTGTAGAAGATAAATATCTTCTTACATGTGTCTTCTAGAATCTCTCAAACTTTCAGGAAATTTGGGTCATCCGTTTGGAAGTTATGGTCGAAATGGTGGGACGGATTTCTGTGCATTAATGTCGACTCCACCATTTAAATCTCAACTTCAGATCCCTTTATCATCATGAAAAAATCAGAATTAGCTCCGTCCACAGTTGAATAAAATGATCCTAATATTTTTATCTTTCCACTGTATAAATTTTAGCTTCATTGGGCTTGGTTTTTTGGCCCCACATTTGTTTGATGGGCCTTAGGCCCATTATGCTTTTTCCAGCAAGTTTCTTCCTTCAGGCGCAAAATTCTTCATCTTCCTTTAGGATTCATCCAGCGGACCTAAAAGATAAAATGTTCCAAACAAAGTGATCAATCATATACCAAAATTTCAAATTCATAAACTGAATATAATATTGTCAAAAAACAAATGAATGATTGGGACCAAATTTTCATTTTAAACATTAATTGCATTTTTGATGAGAAATGAAGTTCTATTTATGTAATGCACTAAAAAAAATGTTTATAGACTTTGGAAAAATGAATATAAAGATATTAAAAATTAATATTAGCCACTTTCAGTGACTAATCACCAATTTTATGTAATAATTCACCAATTCTAGGTAATTGGGGTCGGGGCGTTAGAGTTGGTATCAAAGGAAGTTTAGTAAAAACCTTGGAAACTAGATTTAGATAAACTTTGATTAGATAACATTACCCTAAGATAGAATTTTAGGATTTGTGTATTTTCCAAGAAATACATCCATGTCTGGATACGAGCAGGTAGAGGCGGCTCTGGCACAGATGTACCTAGGAGTGAAAACTCCAACAAGGAGTTTCAGGCTTGACTCGAGGTATCCTAGTACACGACAATGGGCCTTGCTGCACTCTTGGTTACGACACTCCTGGGGGATATGCTTAGGATAATTCACATTTTCTTTACAAAACATTATGAAGGATTTATGAGTATATACCTTCTCAAAGATTTTTTTTATGATTATGGATTATATTCATAAACTATTCAATTTATGTTAAGTGTTTTACAAGTTTGGAATTATGTATTGTGATTCATAAACTAATCTAGTGTATGCAATTATTTAGAAATGGTGCGTAGTGGAAGGAATGGAAACTATATCAATGCATTTAATCCATGTAGATATTTACCTCCTACTCAAGATAATTATAGTGTATTTGGTGATGCAACTGGTGCTGATCAAATTATCACCATACTGGGACAACTCACTCAAGTTATGAATAATAACCTTACCTGTATGGAGTACCCTGATCCACAACGTGGAGGATAAATTTTAGACCGCTTCATGAGGCAATGACCACCAACATTCAATGGGTCTAAAAATCCATTTGTATCTAATAAATGGATAAGTTCCTTAGAGAAGATATTTCATGCTTTGGGGAGTAGTGAAAGGGAAAAAGTTTTCATGGAAGTTTATCGCCTCACAGGAGATGTAGATCAATGGTGGTCATTAATTCAAAACAAAAAGGAGGATGAAGAAGTTTCAAGTATGGAATAGAGGGAGTTTAAAGAGATTTTCTTAGAAAAATACTTTCCTTGTGACCATCGAGTGGATTTGTAAAGGTAATTTATGAGCTTGAGACAAAAGAAGGATGATAATGTTGCAAAGTATGAAACTAACTTTACAAGGTTAGCAAGGCATGCAATAAATTATATACCAGAAAATCTCAGCCAGAGGTAAATCCTTTTACCATTTATTAAGAAAAGAAAACGTACAGTGAACAAGCACAACAAGCATTAGATTATATACGTAACCCAAGGAGTAATATTGATTGATTATTTGATGGGTTAAAACCATTTCTCTGTCAAGAATTAGTCTCACAATCCTTCTCATCGTACGAAGATATAGTCTCATGTGATATCAAGACAAAAAAGGAATTCTCTAAGTCTTACAACTTTAAAGCAAAGAAAGATAAGAAGAGATTTGTTTAACACTTTGGAAATGGAAATAAGGGGAAGAAGGGAAAAGTTGAATATCCATCCTGCAGTAAATGTGGGAAGAAACACCCTGGTACTTGCCTGAAGGGAATGGGAGTCTGTTACAAGTGTGGTGAAAAGGGACACCAAGCTCATGATTGCAAAGGAAAGAAAGAGGCTGTCAATGTTGAATGCTACAATTGTAGAGAAATAGGGCATTATGTAAATGAATGTCCTAAGAGCTAAGGAAACTTACCTCAGAAAAGGCCAAGGGAGCAAGGCCAAGCTTATGTGATCACTACTGCTAAGGTTGAATCTCCGAAAGATGTGGTAGCAGGTAATTTAATGGTTTCCTCAAGTTTAGCCAATGCTTTATTTGATTATGGATCATATCATTGTTTCATATCTTCCCAGTTTTCTAAGAAAATTAGATATTTCCAATTTGATTTAACAAGAGAGTTTTCAATCAAAACTCCTAAGGGAAGTATCATTGCAACAAAGTTTTGTGAATCAATTCCCATTAGGGAATATAAATGTTCTTTATCTGCTGATCTCATTTTCATACCCGTGATTGAATTTGATAGAATCCTTGGTATGGATTGGATTTTGGACCATGATGTGAAAATTTATTGTAAGAAGAAGAAGGTTACAATTCTCGATGATGATAAAGAGTACCTTATCTTTAGAGCAGAAATGTCACCACCTAATTCTTATCTAGATCCACCCCCAGTAGCTCAACTAAATTAAATTATTGGATAGGAAGAGAGTGAAATAACTATGGGTGAGGAAAATAATATTCAAATAGAGGACGTACCTATTGTGTAAGAATATGTTGATGTGTTTCCAGAGGATTTACTTGGACATCCTCCATAGTGAGAAATTTATTTTTCCATTGATTTAATTTCTGGTTCAAGGCCCATATCGAAGAACCCTTATAGAATGGACACTGTGGAATTAGTGGAACTAAATAAAAAACTAGAGGAATTGAGTAATAAAGGATTTATTCTCCCTAGTGTTTCTCTATGGGGATCCCCTGTTCTTTTTGTTAAAAAGAAAGATGGATCTATAAGGTTTTGCATTTACTACAAGGAGATCAATGTTATAACAATAAAGAACAATTATCCACTACCTCATATTGATGATTTATTCGACCAACTTCATGGAGCTCAATATTTTTCAAAGATTGACCTATGATCTGGATATCATCAGTTGTGTGTGAAGAAGGAAGACATTCCAAAAAATAGCATTTTGAACCAGGTACGAGCATTACGAGTTTACAGTAATGCCTTTTGGACTGACTAATGCACCTTATGTTTTCATGGATCTAATGAATAGAGTTTTAAAGGAATATCTTGATGACTTTGTAGTGGTATTTATCGATGATATCTTGGTATATTCCAAAAGCTACAAAGATCATGAAAATCACTTGCACATTATTCTAAAGACACTTAGAATAAATCAATTATATGGGAAGTTTAGAAAGTGTGAATTCTGGCTCCAAGAGATTTATTTTCTTGGCCACATTGTCTCTAAATATGGAATATCTGTTGATCCTTCAAAGACCAAGGCAATCCAAGAATGGCCAGCACCAATGAGTATAATTGAGGTACGCAGTTTTATTGGTTTGGTAGGTTATTATCGGCATTTTGTCCAGAATTTTGTTCGATTGGCTAACCCATTAACCAGGATCACACGTAAAGGGGTTAAATTTGTTTGTACAAAAGAGTGTGAAGAATTTTTTGAAGAACTGAAGAGAATATTAGTCAATGCTCCTATCTTGACTCTACCATCTGGGAATGATGGGTTTGTTATTTATAGGGATGCTTCAAAGAAATGAATTAGTTGTGTCCTTACGAAAAATGATAGGGTTATTTCCTATGCATCATGAAAGCTAAAAATTCATGAGCAAAACTATCCCACTCATGATATTGAGTTAGAAACTGTAATATTTTCTTTGAATATATGGAGACACTGCCTCTATGGTGAAAATGTGTGATATATACTGATCACAAGAGTTTGAAGTATAGTTTCTCATAGAAGGAACTTAACATGAGGAAAAGGCAATGGATTGAACTACTCAAAGATTACAATTTCACTATACACTGCCACCTGTGGAAGGAAAATAAGGTGGAAGATGCTTTGAGAAGAAATGATCATGGAGTTTTGAATAAGATGAGAGTTAAAAAGGATCCTATATACATGGATCTAGTAAAGATGGATATGGGAATAATCATGGAAGGTGAAACATCAATACTTTTTCAAATGGATGCCAAACCATCTTTACTAGAAAGAATAAAAAGTTCTCAGATTGATGATGAGGAATATCAAAAGAAAATTAAAGCTGTGAACGATGGAAGATTGATCGACTTCGTATATGAAGATGGGATTTTAAAATTTGGGAAGAGACTTTGTGTTCCCGATATACCTGATCTAAAAAGGGAATTGTTGGATGATTCTCATAGATCTAATTTCTCTATACACCCTGGTAGCACTAATATTTATAGAGATTTGAAGGAACATTTTTGGTGGGACAACATGAAGAGATAGATTTCTGATTTTGTGTCAATATTTATGGTTTGTCAACAAGTGAAAGCTGGAAGGCAACATCCTAGAGGGGTCAGGAAATCTCTTCCCATACCTGAGTGGAAATGGGATGATATTAAAATGGAATTTGTCATGGGACTACCAAAGACTCCTAGAAGGAATGATGCAATATGGGTCATTGTTGATCGTCTTACTAAGTCATCACATTTTCTTGCTATAAAAGAAGATTTACCACTTGAAAGTCTAGAAAGACTATATATTAATGAAGTCGTAAGACTTCATGGAGTACCCCTATTAATTGTTTCTGATTGTGATCCCTATTTTACATCAAGATTCTTGAAAAGTCTTCAGAAATCCATGGATACTGAACTTCGTTTGAGCATTACCTACCACCCTCAAACTGATGGACAATTAGAACAGACTATTCAAACCTTAGAAGACATGTTGAGATCTTGCTCACTTGACTTTCAAGGTATGTGGGATCAATATTTACCTCTAGTAGAATTTTCCTATAACAATAGCTTCCATTCAAGTATTCAGATGGCACCATATGAAGCATTATATGGAAAGAGATATCGCACACCAACTTATTGGGATGATGTTGGTGAAAGAAAACTCATACGCCCAGAACTTTTTGAGGAAATGATGGAAAAGGTGAAGGTTATCCAAACCCACATCGAAGTAGCTCAAAGTAGGCAAAAGAGCTATGCCGATAACCAAAAGAATGATTTGTAATTTCAAGTAGAAGATCATGTTTTCTTAAAGGTATCTCTATGGAAGGGTGTTATACGTTTCGGTAAGAAGGGTAAATTGAGTCCCAGGTACATTGGACCTTTCGAAATTCTAGAATGAATTGGGGCTATATCTTACCATTTGGCAATGCCGCCAAGTCTCTCCAAAGTTCATGATGTGTTCCACGTATCACTATTGAGAAAATACATACCTGGCCCAACGCATGTACTCACTTATGAGGAAATTGAACTGGAACCTAGTCTGTATTATTATGAAGAGCCTGTCAAGATTCTTGATACAAGAGAACAAGTGTTGAGAAACCGAACGACTTGTCTGGTAAAAGTTCTATGGAGAAATCATAAGATGGAAGAGGCAACGTGGGAACCTGAGGAACTTATGATGAAGAACCATCCGAATATTTTTATGCAGCAATATTCTAGAAATTTTGAGGATGAAATTATTTGGATGAGGGGAGAATGTAACACCCCAAGCTTCTACGGTACGTTTCCCTTTGAATAATACAGTAGCTTGTGTTGTACGCAACTTGGAGTTTTAACACACCACAACCAATCAAACTAGCAATTATGAATAGTAATACCCACTTTTTGAAATTTTATAAATTTTATCTTTCAAAATGGAATTCATTTTTGGATTCAGAATATTGAAATTAGTTTAGGGTGAATTTCTAGTATTTTTCTAAAAACTTTCAATTTTTGATGAATAGTGAAAAACATTGCGTTATTGGTTAAATCCAACTTTTTATTTAAATAATTATTTATTTTATTTAAATTTATTTTAGATCCAAATAGATACATAATACCAATATAATTTCAATTTAATTCACTGGAGTCATTTTATAATAATTTTAGATATATAAAAATTTTATTGAACTTTTTACTGTCTTTTACCCACCTCCTAGGAGCATTTACAAATTTGCATAAAACTTAATTTTACCACTTCTGTGAATTGAATTTCAAAAATCTGAGAGACACAGTTAATATCAGTAAGTAAAATTTGGTTCAATAAGATAAAAATAATTTTTGGTGAATAGTAGCTTTTGACTTTTATTTACCACGGTTGAAAGTAAATAGAGTAATTAAAGGTAAAAATGATATTATTATTACCCTAACACATGTAATAATTCTATTGGATAAGTGAATTTAGACATAAAACAACCTTAGGAATAAAATATGATCCTTTAGGTCCACTTGTATTAGATTAGGACATTTATTATTATTTTATTTAATGAAGAGTTAAAAGTGTTAAATTCAAAGTTTAATAAGTAAACCATTTTTAATACAGGGTTAAACATAAGATAAATTTGACTATAAATATTTATTAGAAAGATAAAAATATTTCCTACATAATGGTATTTTATTTATAATTTTTAGACATTAAATAATTTAATTTATTTATGACACAATGATGATGTAGTAATTACCTTATTAATGAATTATTAAAATAATTGATATTATAAATACCCAAATAAATGTAAATTGAGACTTTTTATGAATTCCAATAATTTTATATATTAATATGACATGTTATAGTTGATTAAATTAATTTATTTATAAGTAATAAAGTTGTTATGACTTTAACAAAAACAAAATACAAAATAGTTTCAAAATTGACATAAAAGATTTTTTTAAAAAAAATATTATATTATTAATTGATATAGTATTCATAAAAATATAAGGTTAAACCAAATGACTTATATAATGATAGGTATATCATTAATGAACCACTTGAGGTTCTCTTGTCATTTTATAGTAAGTTTATTAACCAATTATTATAATAATATAAGAATACATAGTAAAAGTTAAACTATTTAACTAAGAGTTAAATCTAAAAGATAAGGTTAATATAGTGACCCACACCTGTATAAAACCTATTGGTTGAGAGTTTTTTAACCCATACCCACCTTATACTCGAAATAAATCATTTATAAGTCATTATAAACTGAAATTTATTTTATTATAAAATAATATTTCAATCTTTTCCTAAGGTGCCACTCACCTCATTTATAAAAGGTCACTTCCCATTACCTCAAATTAACACCTCCAAATCCATTTGGCTCAGCCAAAACCTACCCAAATATCCTATAAACTATCCTCCCTTTATTCTAAAGTCATTCCTTTGGTCATAAATCCAACCTAAGAATCCATTTTTATCAAATCAAAAGGAAGAACCTGAAGAAGAGGTAAATATTTCATCACCTCTTTCAAGTTCTTTTCTTATTCAACTTCCTATTTATTTGTTATTTCCATTATAAAATAATAACTCCAGTATATTCTAAATACTGTGATGTTATTATAAAAATGGTACAACCATATCCATTATTATATCCATCAGATGAATGAAAAAGTAACCATACGTGCGTACGTACAGCTTACCGTCTCCATGTCGTGGTGTAGTTGTTATTCAATACATTATTTTTTGGATGGGTATAATAATGAGTATAATTAATGTAAATAATAAATATAAAATGTTAATGATTATTTATATATGATATACCATCTAATTACATACGATCTCACCATCAATATAATGATATTGTTGCTCGTGCGTATGTACGGATTACCGTCTCTACGAACGCGATGAGATTCATTCCCCATCATAATAATTCAAGAATAATTTTCATTTTATGATTAAAAATAATGTTTAATAACTTAATATCATTCTGTATATTAATCAAACACATCCTATTCATAACAAATACGGCTTATGTAACAAAACATATAAAGGAAAACGAATCATTTAACACCCGAAACGACGATAATACTAAAATATTATTAACAAAGCAATATTAGAAGATCATATATGATATCATATTTATGTATATGGCTCTTTTATAATTTAATAACAATTATTTAACTATTATTTATAAGGTTAACATACCCTCAACCAAGAAAAAGTACAAGGTAAGGGTTAATTCTACAATCTCTTCATTATCCGAGGTTGTTTATACGTAATTATCTACTGGGACCTCTTTATCATCCACATCCATGTTTCTTAAAAATGTATTTCAAAACATTTTTATTATTTCCTAGACTATGGTTTAAATTCATTTATACCCTTTTTTGACTTTTTATAAGATTTTTATAAAGGAATCTTTCTGTCATTTTCCAAACAATGTACTTTACGACCTTTTCAACAAAATTAAGGAAAGAATGTTTTTTTAACTTATACGGTGGGTGCGGATATTTTCCACCATTATAACACCTTCTAATCTTCCCTTAAAATCTTATAAGAATATTTCCAAAATAAATGTTTTCTTTTAAATGGTTTTAAAATATAAAGATGTATTTCTTTAAAATAGTTTTCATTTCATCTATGTCAACATCCTTTGATGAATTTTAAACTTGTTTGAAGTTGATTTATTATGATACAAATATTTCATATATATTGAAGGTTTTGTGATATGTTTGATCGTGGATGTGTTATTTTATACCATTCATGGTTTATGGATAAATTATTAACATTTCGTATGCTAGTTTTAATACGAATGTTTATGTTATGTTTCAAACTTTTCATATGAGGAATGCATTGGACTTAGTAAGTGACGGGTGGAGCCCGCTATAGCTCCTCGATGAATCAGTAGTTCTCATGAGACAAACTAGTTTCTTGGAACAAGGCCTTGACAAAATATTATTTGTAGTCTTGGCACAAGGCCTTGACTATGTGGTTATGAAGTCTGGCATTATGCATTCCATCAAATGAAATTGGCTATTTGATATTACTTGTGATTATTCGACTAGTAGAATATCCATGTGAATAAGTAAATGGAATTATTTGATCTATAATTGTCATATTATGCTGAATTTTATGTTCAAAATGCTTATGTTTTAGTCTTATTCATTACCTTAAATGTTTATTCTTGTTTATGAAAGTTTCCGCTATATTGTTATCCTTACTGAGCATCTGAGCTCACCCCTTTATATGTTTTATTTTTCCTAGGATGTGACAAAGTATATTATGACTAACCTATAGGGATGGTCTATGGGATATGAACGTGTTCAATGGAGAAAATATTATTATTGTTTTTATTTTATAATGTAATTTAAAACTTAAGTATGTATCTAGTACTTCCAAGGTTACTAAACTGATCAGAATTTCGGGATTTGATCCCTTATGATCATGCCAATGTTATGTAATAATGCATCGACTCTGGGTAACTGGGTTCGGGGTGTTACATAGGGGAATTGGGAAACATTTCTTTCTTTCCTTTTTTAGAAACCTACATGGGTTTAATTTCTTGGTTAGGTGTGGTTCATTGGGAGTGGTCTTGGGATGGGTAGCCTAATTTGAGGTTTTTTGGGGTATGGGTGATAACATGTTCATGTAATCAACTATAGCAATATTTGAGCTATTTTATTGGTTCAACTGAATGGTATCATTTCTAGACACCACAAGGACTCTTACCCTTTGTGCTTAGTGGGTTATTTATGATGCTTTTTTCATATTTTCTCATATATGGTCTCATTGAGGATTGATTTGAATAGGTCATACTCTTCATGATCTATTGGGTAGTGAATGTATTGACTTTTAAGTCATTGGGTGAAAGGTTGCATCATTGATAATTCATGGGATAAATCATTAACATGGACTTGGGTCGTGAAAACTAGGATAATGTCATGGTTTTTCATTAGGTGACTAAGTCCTAGGAAGTTCAATTGGTGTATTTTGATAGTATTTCCATTAGTTTAAAACTTAATGGTGGGGAGTTGTTGATTGGTGGGTAAAGAATGAAAATTATCTTTTGCATTTCAAGACCCAATTCTGGTTCCTCCTTATGATTGGACAATTTCAAGTGGATCATCCATTCATATATTGGGATGGCAGTGAATATAAAACACCAACCAATGGGAATTTTTTTAATTTTACCTATATCTTTCTAGTTGTTGGAGTGAATTCTCATGGGATTTGAAATCAACATGTCTTCAGAATCATGATATCATCAAGGTGGTACTTGACCAACTCATTAAGCCGGTTCATTTCATTCCAGTTCGGGGGAGGGGGGATGGAGTCTATATCATATCTGGATAGGTTTTTTTTCATGAATTGTTATAGTCACATGGTGTACGAATTTTCACATTCTCTCATAGAGACATTAGTTTCCCATCATAGGACTACCTCGAGATGCTTCATATAGCCCAATTTGGAGAATTGTATGATCATTTGTGTTGATCTCTAGTTTTCTGATCTCATTTTTCATTGTTTTCCCTTATTGTTTCCATTGATAAATTATGTATTATTTGGGTATTCCCAAGATTGGTGAACTATTGTCAGCATAATGGAGGGAAGTTATATCCTTAGTATGAGCTGACCTTTATTTGCATAATTTTTTGGGATTATTATGGTATTCCATTATCATTTGTAATAATAGATTATGTGTTCTTGTGGTTATTCCCATGACTATGGAGATGTTGTCTATGTAATAAAGGGTGGTGAACACCTTGGTATATTGGGAACTTTGGTATTGTTGAGCACATTGGTCAGGTTGCTTATCCAAACACATTACCCTCCTAATTTGCTATGAATGACCATTCCACATATCTCAACTCTAGAGGTATTATCCCAACTCTATTTTTTAGGTGTTTGGAATCTTATTTCTCTTGAGTATTATGTTCCATTGGGTTATCACCATGTATCATATGTTGGGATGGGAATGATAATATCTTTATAGTTTGATGTGTACCTTTGGTATGTTTGTTATAGTAGAATCATTGGGTTGTGAGGAATTACAGGATAGTGTGTTGTTAGACTAGTGGCCTAAGATTCATTCTAGACACCACCAACCTCTAGATTTTTTAGGATAAAAAGCCTTGTAGTGGGGAGAATTTGACACAAATAATCTATGGTATTATAGGTTTTGATATGTATTTTTAACTCATTTGGTGGTTTCTGTTGGTTTCAAGAAGCATTGGAGGTGTTCTTGGTTAGAAGGGGTAGTGTTGGGGATTTATGGGCTACACCACAGTATGGTATTGACCGTGGTGTAGTCCATGAACATATGCATGTTGGATCTATAGAAATGGTGAATTTTCCATGTTATAAGATATCACCATTCCATATAGCCAACTATTTTGGAGGGTGTAGTCATTGGGTGAGTCTACCTATGTTAAATGGGTATAAAAACATGATATATTGGTGAGTGTGGTGGTCCTGTGTCCAGGGAAGTTGATATAGAAGGGAAAGTTGTAAATGGATAGTGAAAGTTCCCTATACTATGGTAGTGGGTGTGGTTATGGTATGGTTCACCTATATAAAATAGGGACAACTGAAATGATGAGTAGGTGATTATGGTGGTTCTTGGGCATGGGGTAATTGTGTTCTGTAGGAGAGTTGAAAACCGAGAGTTTGGGTTCACTGTGTCATGGTCCTTAGCATGGTGGGGGTGAAACAGCTTGGGAGGATCCATTACTCCATGGTCCAAGTCATGTTGGAACTCAAATTCTTTTTAAATAACATAAAAAATTGTCCAGATTTAAGGTAAAGATATGTGTTATGAAGGGGAAACTGTGTTTGAGATTTTTGGTGAATATTAAATTAATTTTAATATGCTTAATTTTTTGAAAACTCTATCATTCTTATCCTCCCTTTTTCTCTCGAACCAGATTATTTTTGTAAAGGATGGATTGGTGTACATTCATGACTTTCATATACAGGTCCTTGTTGGTTCAAACTTGCCTACCAGTGCTAAAATTGGGTCACATTGGTTTGTAATGGGTTAGTTTGTATTTATGACTTACATGTATGAGTCCTTATTGGTTTATACTTAGATGATGATTCCAAAATGGGGGTATGTGAAATTGCATCGTTGAGAAATGACTTTAGTCAAGTTGAATAGGTTTTTTCTCATGAGTTGGTCTAATCATTGGGAGTTTTACTTTGGCATGGTATGTATGAATGTGTGTGAGTTCATCGCATGGGTTTGTGAGTTATAGCGTGGGTTATTTCATGAAAATAAATGTTTTAAAATGGAAATGTGGATTTTTCTGTGAGTTTCTTATATGGTTTGATCTGGTTTATTTGTTGTATTTTTCTTATCTCCTATTTTATATAAACATGTGATAACTTTTTCTTTTTTAAGTGGAATGTGTGGGAAGTATTTGGGGGGATTTTCTACTGATTTTGTATACTCACCCCACTGCATATGTATCTTGGTGCATGTGCAGTCATTGTTTGATATACTATAGATAAAGGGAGGTCTATCACATTTCTAGAGGAGTGTATGGATACTATAGTCTTGGGTGATGGAGCTGGGAGATTAAAGTTATTAGTGGCGTGAAGCATGGTAGCATTCCACATTAAAACTCTATTCTTCCATTGATTCTTTATCATGTTGTCTTACTTGGTCGTATTCTTTTTGTATGTGTTGTGAATTTGATCAATTTTATATTGTATGTATGAGAGTTTGGCCTTGTTTTATTTATAAATATATCTTGTCTTGAAGTTTTTTATTGTAGGTTGTTCTGTATGTAATGGAAGAATCAACCCCCGTGATTTAATGAGGCAATTGGAATTTATTATCAGCCTTTGGTGTCCAAGGGATGCACTTAAGGTTATTGGAATTCCAGTCCTATTCAAGCCAACGGGTCGGGGTCGGGATATTACACCACCAAACTTCCAGTAGACTTCCATCAAACTTATGGTGTCCATTGGAGTCCTGATGGTAGGAAGAACAAAGGAATTATATTTTCCTATATCATCAAATTCTTGGTGGTTTCCCATTAGACTTTCGATAGTTAATAGAGTCAAACAATGGCTATTCTTGGCCCACTATACTCATAGTGAGATCCATTGGGGTTTCAGTGGTCCGTTGTTATGGACACTATTGCCAAAAAAACCATTCCATTATCCAATTTCCACCCTCAAACCCTATTTAACCCCAAATTTAACCAATTCAATTAAAAACATTTTATAATATAGAAAAATATTTAACTTAAATTCAAAGTATTCACCTAAAATCTTGAATCATTATAAACCCCACATCATAATTTTTCTCATCCTTGAGAAATGTCACCAAAGATTTCCATAGTGAAAAACTCAAGCCACATATACCTCATGTACAATTCCCACTCTAATTTATGTAGTGACCCATGTATGGATATGTTAATGGAATCATATTAAACTAGGCTTGCGATGATCTGGAGATGAGGGTGTTTTCTAATTTAAGATTTACACATGAATTTTGAAATTAGATGATGAAATAAAGGATTATTTTATAGGTGTTTAAAGGTTTTGGGATTAAACTGAAGGTTTAGATAAATCTTAAGAGATGGTGGAATACACCAAGGTGTTGTAGTGGCCACTGAGTACTCAGTAGAGGCTCGTCAGGTACCGTAGTGAGGTTTCTAGTGAGTGGGTGGTCCTAGGTGGACCACTGAGTACCCGATGGAAGGGTACAATATAATCAGTGGACCCAATACATGTTTTTTAAAAAAATTAATTAATTGATCAATTTTTTTAAAATTTTATCACACCCTCATTCCCTGTCCCATTTAAATTGGCCAACCTAGGAGTCCAACTCCCACTGTCTCCTCTCCCTTCCTATTCCTTTATCTCATTTTATCTTCTATTTGATTTATGATCCATCAATGACTATGGTCTCATTGGGGTGAGTATAATCCACCACACCCTTACTATTTTGGTTTCTTTCACCGACTTCAATGTTTTTTTTATTTTGAATCCTCTTCAAGTTACTAGATTCAACTTACAGAAAGGAGGAACTCAAAAAGTTCACTTAAGCCTTGTTAGAGTAATATTAGTTGATGTCTTCATTATATAGGTACATTTTATCGAAATGTGATGAACTTATGATGAGTGTTTAGAGAATCCCAGTTGAGGTTTATCATATGCAACAATTGAGGCAGTGTAAGCTACATGGAATCATAGTTTTACTGACTCCAATGGTGGGCTAACCACAATCTTTAGTTGTTGATACAATCTATTCCACTGGAAGTGAAATTATATAAAATAGTGGTGGTGCTAGCTATTAAAATATGATAAATCTAAGTGTAACACTAGTTCCTTATCTATAATGTCTTTTTCATCCCTATTTTCGATAATATAAGTGTTTTTAACGTTATCCCATGGATTTAGGTTGAAAATCCAAACCATATAATCCTATGTGTCCAATTTAATTTTCTTGTTTCTTTATTTAGTTGAATTCTTATTGTGAGAGTTTGTTCAAAGAGTGTGTGAGTAGTGTGGCTTGCTGTAGTAAGTGGGGTTCCTAGCCTTCCCATCCTTCAGTACACCAAGCTCAAGAATAATTTTTAATGATTTAAATTCCACAACATAAAATTGATGGCATGTGTAATCTTTAGTATATTGAAGGATTATTATTTCAGTAGTTTCATAAACATCCCTTCCTTAATAATTGGTATCAGTGCTCAATGATTCACACTCAACTGAAAACTAAGGAAGCATTCACTTTTGAATGAATTGATTTTAGTTGGTTTTACTATCATAAGAAGAAATTATAATGGAATAAAGAAAAGTTTAAATTAGTCAATTTGAATGAATTAATTATGGGTTATGGATGATGTAGATATAATATTATCTTATCCAAAAGGATATATAAATTTTTTTGGGCAGTAATAAACTTGATAATATGGATAAAATAAAATAGATAATATAGATAATAAAACATTAGGTTTGGTAAGGATATTGCTAACATAAAATTCAGCCTTCAACATCAGGAGAAGCATACAACAATTGAACTGATGGTCACTACTAGAAATGTGGTTTTTACCCATAGTTTTTTACCAACGGTTTGCTTAAACCGTTGGTAAAGAAGGTCTAGGAAACCCTTTCCCAACGGTTCAGTAGAACCATTGGGAAAGGGTACCCCTTTGCCAACGGTTCTAATGAACTGCTGGGAAAGGGTACCCTGAACACCCCTTTCCCAACGGTTTTTAAAAACCATTGGTAAATCTTTTCCCCAAATACAATCAGGCCGCTGCTCTCCCCCAGTCGCGACAGAACCCTAAAATCAATCTGGTGCTCGGATCCTCTCTCAAACTCCCCCATCCGAACAGGTGAAAATCCATCTAAATCATCTCAAATCAGGTATTTTATTCTTTATACACATATGCTACCTTTTTTTATTGTTATTGATCTAATATTTTAGTTTTAAGTTTTGATTTTGATGTGATTTCACCCTGAAAAATAGAGAAATGAACGAATATTTTGTTAATTAATTAGTTTCCCATGGAATATCATTTGTGTTATAATGTCCATGCTAAATAAAGGGGTAATGTAATAGAAGACCTTGAATAAATTGTGGAAGTTGGGGTATGTTTCTTCTATGAGAGGTTTTTTGTTGTATTTCATTGTATGTTATAGGTTTTTGTATGGTGATTGAGGTGACCAGTTGGGCTTTGTGATATGTGGGGTTGTAATGTGATGGTTAGTGGGCATGGATGTGACATGTGAAGTTGTGTGATAATGATGATGTGTGGTGGTGTTGTGCTGTGTGGAGGTGTTGTGTGATGAGGTTGTGGTGTATGATGTGGTGAGGTGGTTTTGGTTGTGCGGTGGTCTGTGATGTGCAATATTTTTGTTGTGATATGTGGTTGTTTTGGTGAGATGGTTGGTCGATGTAACATGGCGACGATGGTTATTGTGAGATGGTGAGTTGTGTGGTGGTTTTATTATTTTCCTAGTTATCTATGGAATAAATTATGTTGTTAAAACAAAAAAACAAGATAGTAAATAAATGAGATGGAATAGAAATGGATGTGTGGTAAATGGATTTAATTAATTTAACATTAAATGAATGGACAATGTAAGTATGAATGAAGTGTCTTATAAATGAAAGTGGTAAATGCTATGTGTCTTGTGTGGTGGTGGTGTGGTGTGTTGCATATATTGGTGAAAGTGGTTGTGATGGTTTATGTGTTGTATGGTAGTAGTGAAGTGTGTGATTATGTAGTTAATGTGAACCCATAGGTTGGGTATTTTTTGTTATCTATATATCATGTATTTTATGTTATTTCTACACATTCCCAACCAGAGTTGGATAAACTTACCAACGATCAGAGGTTTTGAGTTATGGGTATTTTTTCTAATATCTAGGATGGTGGTTATATGGTTGGATAGATACCATGTCTTCCCTACTCTTCCTTCATAAGTGATTGACCATGTGTTTTTAGGCAATATGTGATGTGATTGTCCATGTGTCTTTAGGTGATATGTACAATGATTTCCCTAGTGTTTTCAGGTGAGGTGCGATGTGATAAGGCTATAATAAGATGTGGCATGTGGTTGGGGTCATGTAGGGTAGGAGGATGGAACAAGGTTTATGTTATTCATGTTCATGATACCCTAATAATATGGTTATGGGATGAGGCATGTTGTGATGTGATAACACATTAAGTTCTTGTTGGTTTTACATTTTTTCAATAACACATTAGTATGTTTTTTTCACATGTGTAGTTGATACCTTGATTATTTTCTTCCTTTATCGTTTACTTAAATGTATTTTCTATTAAAGTTCAATCCTATTGAATTGTTTATGACAAAATGAATTATATAAATTCTTTTTATAGAATGGATAGAAGTTGGATGTATGAAACCGATCGGATCTCAAGCGATTTTCAAAACAATTTGGAGAGATTTATAGATTTTGCATTTCACAATGCTTCAGATAGTGGTCGCATACACTGCCCATGTTCCAATTGTGTTGGTAGACCTTGGTTGAGCCGTGAAGAAGTCAGCTACCACATAACCAAAAATGGTTTTCAAGCAAACTACTTTGTGTGGTATCACAATGGGGAGAAAATTAAATCTCAAATTGGTGATGATCGAAATGAAAGGACCGGAATGGAGAATTTGTTAGATGATCGGTTTCCGTTTATTCGTCATCATGAAAAAGAAAGGATTTCGACTCAAGAAGACTTCGATATGAGGACATCTGATGTATCTAGTAAAAATTATGATATTGATAGGGTGAAAAAATTGAATGATGTCACCACGACTTTAGTATATCAACAATGCGATAAAATGAAAAAGCTGGAATTTTTAATTCGATTGTTTCATGGGAAAACTATGTATGGGATTTCTAATACAGCAATCGATTACATTCTTACCCTCTTGAAGGATTTACTTCCAGATGATACAGATATTACCTCAAACCACTATATGGCATGGAAGTTAGTTGAGGAACTTGGATTTTCAAGAAACAAAATTCATGCTTTCCCGAAAGATTGCAGTTTATTCTGGGAGGAAACCGCTGAACAAAATGATTGTATAAAATGTGGCACATCCCGCTGGAAGTCAAAATCTGATGCAACACCGTCCCGCGTTCCACAAAAAGTAATATGAAACTTTCCATTGATCCCCAGACTCCAGAATCTTTTTATGTCTGATGACATATCAATAAAAATGAGATGGCATGATACCAAGAGAAAGAAGACTAATGATGAGTTGGTTCATCTTGTAGATGGATTTGCATGGCAGAGATTTGATGCTCGACGTCCTGATTTTGCAGCTGATGTGCGTAATGTGAGGCTGGCTCTTTCATGCGATGGTTTTAATCCATTTGGGCAGATTCTTACTTCGCACAGCACATGGCCAGTTTTTATACACATTTATAATCTTCCCCCATGGTTTTGTATGAAAAAACCTTTCACTTTCATGAGTATACTCATATTTGGTCCTTCTGATCCCGACATTGATATTGATGTATACATGCAACCTTTAATAAAAGAGTTGAAACTTCTTTGGGATGTGGGTGTGCGAACATACGATGCATGTTCGAAAGACATATTTCAGATGCGTGCTACGCTTATGTGGACGATCAATGATTTTCTGGCTTATGCAATGATGTTTGGATAGAGTACAAAGGGAAAACTGTCATGTCCAGTTTGTATGAAGAATACATGATCTAGAAGACTGAAACATCGCTGTAGTTTCAATTTTATGGGACATCGACGATTCTTGACAAAGGATCATCCATATAGAATGAATCATCAAAGATTTGATAATACCATAGAGACCGATGATCCACCTCAGTGTATTTCTGGAACTGATATGCTTAATGAATTGAAAGATTTCAGTTTTTCATTCGAGAAGGGTCAAATGAAATCTGAAAAGAGAAAGAATTTTTCCACTGAAGCCTGTTACAATTGGAGGAAGAGGAGTATCTTTTTTGATTTCCTTATTGGTCAACCAATTTGTTACGTCATTGCTTAGACGTAATGCATATTGAAAATAATATATGTGAAATGTTGATTTAGTTTCTTCTAAATGTCAAGGGGAATACAAAAGATGATTTACGATCTCGGCGTGACTTGGTGGATTGGGGCATCAGACCAGAATTGCATCATGTGCGTATCAGTGAAAATAAATGGAAACTTCCATGTGCTTCTTATGTGATGAAACCTATGAAAAAAAAACAATTTCTGGAAGTATTAGAGACTATTAGAGTTCCTGATGGCTATTCAAGCAACATATCTAAACGGGTCAACAGAAGAGAGTTGAAGCTAAAATCTTTGAAGACTCATGATTATCACATTCTACTGCATGATTTGCTTCCAATAGCAATCTGTCATCTTTTTTCCAATAATGTAAGGGTGGTTGTTATTCGTTTGTGCTATTTTTTTAGAGATCATTGTGCTAAGAAGTTGTCCAATTCTTTCTTGTAAAAAATTTTGACAGATGCCCCATTAATTTTGTGTGAGTTGGAGAAAATATTTCCTCCATCATTTTTCACATGCATGTTGCATCTGACTGTCCATATTCCCACTGAAATACTTATTAGAGGACCTATTTCTTTTCGTTCGATGTATCCAACTGAAAGAAATATGTTCACATTAAAGTCTTATGTCTGAAACAGAAATCATCCCGAGGGTTCTATCGTGAACGGTTACTTAGCTCAAGAATGTATGGATTTCTGCTCGATGTATTTGTCTAATCTTACTACAAGATTGAACAGACCAATGAGAAATGAAGAAGAACAGTATGAGAAAATTGAACCCAGTTTTCCATCACTGCCTCAAACAGGAGGAATTCTTGGATCATATACATTGAAGACATTAATCCATGAAGAGCGGGAGATGGCACATCACACAGTTTTGTTCAACTGTGATTTGTTCGATGACTATATCAGGTAACTAAATTGATTATGTATATCTTACATATATATCTGTTAAAATATTCATATTTTTTATCTACAGGGAACATAAAACAATGATAAATAGGAAGCATCGTTCTTTATCTTTGAGAAGGAGAGAGACTTTACATACCAAAGAGTTTTCTTCTTGGTTAAAATTGAAGGTTAAAATATTACTATTTAAAATAATTATATCAATATTTAATTAAGTTTAATAGTCATTTATATTGTAGGTATTGAGTTTGTCTGCTGACTCTGTCTCTGAGGAAATAAGAGCTTTGGATTTTGGTCCTAATACCGTGGTTCGTGACTGTAAATCAATTGTTATCAATGGGTACAAATTTATTGTCACTGAACGAGAAAAGAACATGAGAACACAACATGATGGTGTTATGGTTACTGCCATAATAGATTGTTATTCCAGTGCATCAGATATTAGACTGTGATTTGAAAATTTGGGTTATTATGGAGTTGTTGAGAAAATAATAATATTGGATTATTACTCTCATGGACGAGTCACAATGATGAAATTCCATTGGTTTGATTCGATGACGATACATGGAACATTTATTGATGATTGTGGATTTTGAGTAATTAATATGACTCTCACTCTTGCTACTGAAGAACCATATGTGTTGGTATCAATGGATAAGCAAGTTTTTTATGTCAAAGACCAACTTCGACCTGAATTTGGTGTCATAGTTGAAGTAATTCCAAGACATATTTTTGATGATGGTGATGATGGAATTGACACTGTCCCTAGTGGCATTAGAACCAATCCATTTATTTCTTTTGATGACTCCAATAGCTCAATTGTCAGAGTTGATTGCGAACCTGAAGTTGTGGTTGAAAATATATAGAATCATTTATCCATGTTCTCAATTCTTTTGGTTTACCTCAAGTTGGGTTGTTAAGGTTGGTAATATTCAAATTGATTTAGTATTGATCACAAATATGTTTTAGCTGACTTGATTGTTATGTGAATTTTCAATGTTTATTGGTTGCAGTTTTATTTGAATTGAATTTTCTAATTTGGAATTGAACTGTATTCAAACCTAGTCAAACAATATTTCTAACTTGGTGAACATTACAACTTGTATGATTTATTAAATCCATTCAAGCTCTTCTAAAACAATTGATAGCTAAATTACCAATGAATCCCCCTATTCCCCCATATATTTAGTTTTTTGGGTTACACATTAGTTTCATTTTTCTAATTAATTATATATTTGTTTTCAAAAGCAGTAAATGCATCCAATTGAAGAGAGACAAAGGAAAAAAATGATGGAGAATAATCGTCGAATGGCGGAGTTGGGAATTCCATCATTAGTACCTGTAGTGATTACTTTATTTCAAATTGATATATTTAAAGAATATATAATGTCATGTGATTAATTTTTTTTTAACATTTTTGTAGGATCCACTTATACGTCGACAGTTATTCAACGAAGAGCCTAGTACTGGTCCAGTACTCAGGCTGGTGGTACGAGGAGGGTTCGTACCAGAGGTGGACGAGCAGCTGTGCGTACCCGACTAGACCCTACCCCTCCCACTGACATGTCATCCTTCCCACATTTTGATCCCATTGTGTCGTTAGGGATACATGGGATATTTAGGCCTCCCATGTTTTCGCTACCTTCTATATCTTATGGCCCATCATTTCCACATTCCATGATGATTCCCACTCCCCAGTCAGAATCCGGTCAGACAGTTGTCCCATCTTCTTTTCTTTCTACTTCTGTCTCTCTGAGCTTCTATATTTCATTTTCTTCGACTCATGTTCCACCACAGGGTGTTCCATCAGTTTCTGTGGATCCAGCAGTGCTCAACGATCAGATCGGCGCAAGTATATTTATAGAACCCTAACAAATTTTTATAGAAATATTTATTTTCATTATAACATGTTTTGATAAAATATTTGTTTTTCTTTCATGATAGATACATCTACTGACAGGAGGGGTGGGTGGGGGCGTACACACATGTGTTCGGTGTGGAACTGCCACACACAGGTTATGGTGGATTATAATTAAGACAACCAAATGGTTGAGAAAACAGGGTAGCAATGTCGGAGTTTTTTGGCGACGCTTGCCAAATACTTTGACATCATTCCTGTCATCCCACTATCATGGAGACATTTGCCACATGAGGTCAAGGATAGAGCTTGGGCAGAGATATGGGTAAAAAAAATCTGTTCTATTTAATGCCATGAATTATTTTTGTATTTATATGAATTAATATTTTGATGTCAGCTTCGATTTAATTTTCCCGATGGTGAGGATGCACGACTAGAACATCTAAAGGATTTAGGCGAGATTTGGAGAGCCTGAAAGCATGAGTTGTATATTGGTTGGGTTGCTAGAGTTGGCACTGAGTTAGTGGTGGTACCAGTGGTGGATGATTGTCCTATAGAGCAGTATTTTCAGATGATTACTCATTGGACGAGTATTAATTACATTTGAGGTATTTAAATAATAACTTTCATGTTTTTCATTAATAATATCTATTTCATTTTATAATTTTATTTAGGAATCATCTGGAAAAAATAAAAAGAACGTTGATGCAAAAAAATACCTCCACACACTGGGACACACTACGATGCCTGATCATGAGAGGAAACAGGTATGACAATTGTTTATAAGTTTTCTTTATGACTTACACTTTCTTTTATTTCCTCAATTATTTAATATTTTGCTAAAGTTTTCATATAACTTTAGTTTTCAATGTCATTGTAGAGGCAAATACAAAATATTGAAGGACGTGTGCCTCGAGCAAAACTGTTTTGCTCGAGTAGATGGAAAAAGGATGGAAGTGCCGTCAACGAAGCGACTCAGCAGCAGATTGTAAGTTTTAATCTGTTGATTTTATATTTTAATATCTATTTTTTAACTTAATAATATATTTATATTTGTAACAGGGTGCTTTAGAGGCCCTCGATTCCCAAGAACTAGACAATTTTGGTCCAACTGATCACTTACATCAGGTTTTGGGAGAGAAGCATCCTGGTAGAGTACACTGCCGACCTAGGATATCCCCGACAAGGTATTGGCCCTCCTCAGGTATGAGTTGTAGTGCCACCAAGCTGTAGCAAGTTAGGTCACAGGCAGAACAGGATGACAAAAGGGCCACAGAGACGGAAGAACAGTCTGCTAGGGAAAATAGTGCATTTATGAAATTTATTGAAGTTCTACGTCTAACACTACCACCAGAGGCCATCCAAGCTTTTGATGAATATATGTCGTCGATACGTTAAATATATAGAGCACCAGGTGGCAGTTCTAGTGGTGGTCAGGACGATGTCCAGGCTGACAATGATGATGGTGAGGAGTCTGATGCGGAAGAGGAGGGAGAGGAGGAGGGCGAGGCGGATGGCGAGGGTGAGGTGAAGGGCAAGGGCGAGGAGGAGGGCGAGGAAGATGATGGGGACGAGGAGGAGGGTGATGATGATGGTGATGTGGGACAAGTTTATCCGTTACATTTTTTACTAATATTACTGATATTTGATGTTTAATCTATTCTAGTTGTTGGTTTTATCCAGACCTGTAGTATAGTATTGCAGTTGAGTTATTTTTATATATTGCCTGTTTTCATGGATGTTGATGTATTTTAGTGGTTGTGTGTTTGTGAACTCCCTGGACAACCCCCCTCCTTCTTGGACCCTGTACAACCCCCCACCATCCTCCTTGGACCCCGAACAGTCCCCCGAACAGCCCCCCAGACAGCCCCCCAGCATCCTCCTTGGTCCCCGGACAGCCCCCCGGACAGACCCCCGGACCCCCCCCCCTCGGATATCCCCCCCACCCTCCTCCTTGGACCCCGGACAGCCCCCTGGACAGCCCCCTGGACAACCCCCACCATCCTCCTTGGACCCCGGACAACCCCCTGGACACCCCCCCCCAGACAGCCCCCCGGACAGCCCCCCCCCCCCACCCTCCTCCCTGGACCCCGGACAGCCCCCCAGAAATCCCCCCAGACATCCCCCCGGACAACCCCCCCACCCTCCTCCTTGGACCCCAGACAACCCCCCGAACACCCCCCGGGCAGCCCCCCGCACATCCCCCCCACCCTCATCCTTGGTCCCCGGACAGCCCCCCGGACACCCACTGGACAACCCCCCAGATAGCCCCCCGGACAACCCCCCCGGACAGCCCTCCCACCTTCCTTGATTTAATTTACTACTAGAAAATCTATAATATATATTTTATTTATTTTCATCATGATAATCAATGTAAATCACATTTACACATCTAATCAATATCATATATTCTTGGTATGTTATAAAAGGGATGTATTCATTGGGCATGGCATTGTTAGCTCTGAAATGTTTCATAGCATGATAAACTAAAATCTAATCCATACAAATAATGTAAATTTTTCATAAATAAATTAATTTAAAGACCCATAGTCAAATAGTGTATTTGAATAATGTGAATAAACAACTAACATACCACTCTAATTGTGACTCTTTTGTTTAAAATGGACAGGATTATAAGTGAAAAGAACAACTGACATACGGAAAACCGACCAAACGCATTTGTATTCTGTTGATAATTTATCACAACGATCCATGGGTCATATGTGATGTGTACGAGCCAACCCGGGCTCAATCCGAATCGCGTTGTGGCCGGGATCAGTCTAAGTGTCTCACTTTTGTTTAAAATGGACAACATTTTAAGTACATATGGAAATCTGACCAAACGCTTTTGAAATGTGTTGATGCTCTAGAAAAACAATACATGGGTCATAAGTGATGTGTACGAGTAAACCCCACCTCAATTTGAGGCGCGGTGTGGCCGACACCATTCATAGTGTCTCTCTTTTGTTTAAAATGGACAGGATTATAAGTGAAAAGAACAACTGGCATACGGAAAACCGACCAAACGCATTCGGAATCTGTTGATAATTTATAAAAATGATCCATGGGTCATATGTGACATATAAGATCCAACCCGGGCTCAATCCAAGTCATGTTGTGGTCGGGATCAGTCTAAGTGGCTCTCTTTTGTTTAAAATGGACAACATTTTAAGTGAAAAACATCAAGTGGCAAACAAAAAACTGACCAAACGCATTCGGAATGTGTTGATAATTTAGAACAACGATCCATGGGTCATATGTGACGTGTATGAGTCAACCCTACCTCAATAAGAGGCGCAGTGTGGCTGACACCACTCTAACTGTGTCTCTTTTGTTTAAAATGGACAAGATTATAAGTGAAAAGAACAACTGACATACGGAAAACCAACCAAACGCATTCAGAATCTATTGATAATTTATCACAACGATACATGGGTCATATGTGACGTGTAAGAGCCAATCCGGGCTCAATCTGAGTCACGGTGTGGCCGGGATCAGTCTAAGTGTCTCTCTTTTGTTTAAAATGGACAACATTTTAAGTACATATGGAAAACCGACCAAACGCATTCGGTTTTCGTTGAAAATTTAGGATAACGATCCATGGGTCATATTTGATGTGTACGAATCAACCCCGCCTCAATCTGAGATGCGGTGTGGCTGACACCACTCAAAGTGTCTGTCTTTTGTTTCTAAAGGACATCATTTTAAGTGAAAAACATCAACTGGCATACGAAAAACTGACCAAAGACATTTGAATTGTGTAGATACTTTAGCACAATGATCCATGGGTCATATGTGATGTGTACGAATCAACCCTGCCTCAATACGGGGCGTGGTGTGTCCGACACTACTCTAACTGTGTCTCTTTTGTTTAAAATGGACAGGAGTATAAGTGAAAAGAACAACTGGCATACGGAAAACCAACCAAACGCATTCGGAATCTGTTGATAATTTATCAAAACGATCCATGGGTCATATGTGATGTGTAAAAGTCAACACTGCCTCAATATGAGGCCCGATGTGGCCGGTATCACTCTAAGTGGCTCTCTTTTGTTTAAAATGGACAATATTTTAAGTACATACAGAAAACTGACCAAACGGATTCTGATTGTGTTGATACTTTATAATAACGATACATGGGTCATATGTGACATGTATTAGCCAACCCGGGCTCAATCTGAGTCGCGGTGTGGCCGAGATCAGTCTAAGTGTCTCTCTTTTGTTTAAAATGGACAACATTTTAAGTACATACGGAAAACTGACCAAACGCATTTGGTTTCTGTTTAAACTTTAGGAGAATGATCCATGGGTCATATGTGACATGTAAGAATAAACCCCGCCTCAATCTGAGACGTGTGTGGCCAACACCACTCAAAGTGTCTGTCTTTTATTTCAAAAGGACATCATTTTAAGTGAAAAAACACCAACTGGCATATGGAAAACTGACCAAATGCATTCGGATTGTGTCGATACTTTAGCACAAAGATCCATGGGTCATATGTACATGTACGAGTCAACCTCACCTCAATACGAGACGCAGTGTGGCCGACACCACTCTAATTGTGTCTCTTTTGTTTAAAATGGACATGATTATAAGTGAAAAGAACAACTGGCATACAGAAAACTGACCAAACGCATTCGGAATCTGTTGATAATTTATCACAACGATTCATGGGTCATATGTGACGTATACGAGCCAATTAGGGCTCAATCTGAGTCGCTGTGTGGCCGGGATCAGTCTAAGTGTCTCTCTTTTGTTTAAAATGGACAACATTTTAAGTACATACGGAAAACAGACCAAACGCATTCGGTTTCCATTGAAACTTTAGGATAACGATCCATGGGTCATATGTTATGTGTACGAATCAACACCGCCTCAATCTGAGATGTGGTGTGTCCGAAACCACTCAAAGTGTCTGTCTTTTGTTTCAAAAGGACATCATTTTAAGTGAAAAACATCAACTGGCATACATAAAACTGACCAAATGCATTCGGATTGTGTCGATACTTTAGCACAACGATCCATGGGTCATATGTGACGTGTACAAGTCAAACCCGCCTCAATACGAGGTGCGGTGTGGCTGACACCACTCTAACTATGTCTCTTTTGTTTAAAATGGATAGAAGTATAAGTGAAAAGAACAACTGGCATACGGAAAACTGACCAAATGCATTCATAATTTGTTGATAATTTATCAAAACGATCCATGGGTCATATGTGACGTGTACGAGTCAACACCGCCTCAATCCGAGGCCCGGTGTGGCCGGGATCACTCTAAGTGGCTCTCTTTTGTTTAAAATGGACAACATTTTAAGTACATACGGAAAACTGACCAAAAGAATTCTGATTGTGTTGATACTTTAGAAAAACAATCCATGGGTCATAAGTGACGTGTACGAGCCAACTCGGGCTCAATCCGAGTCACGGTGTGGATGGGATCAGTCTAAGTGTCTCTCTTTTGTTTAAAATGGACAGCATTTTAAGTACATACAGAAAACCGACCAAACGCATTCGGTTTCCATTGAAACTTTAGGAGAACGATCCATGGGTCATATGTGACGTGTACGAATCAACCCCGCCTCAATATGAGACACGGTGTGGCCGACACCACTCAAAGTGTCTGTCTTTTGTTTCAAAAGCACATCATTTTAAGTGAAAAAACATCAACTGGAATACAGAAAACCGACCAAACGCATTCGGATTGTGTCGATACTTTAGAACAATAATCTATGGGTTATATGTGACGTGTATGAGTCAATATCGCCTCAATACAAGATGCAGTGTGGCCAAAACCACTCTAACTGTGTCTCTTTTGTTTAAAATGGACAAGATTATAAGTGAAAAGAACAACTGGCATACGGAAAACTGACCAAATAGATTCTGATTGTGATGATACTTTAGCACAATGATCCATGGGTCATATGTGACGTTTTTGAGCCAACCCAAGCTCAATCCAAGTCATGGTGTGGCCAGGATCAGTCTAAGTGTCTCTCTTTTGTTTAAAATGGACAACATTTTAAGTACATACGGAAAACCGACCAAACGCATTCGGTTTCCGTTGAAACTTTAGGAGAATGATCCATGGGTCATATGTAACATGTAAGAATCAACCCCGCCTCAATATGAGACACGGTGTGGCTGGCACCACTCAAAGTGTCTGTCTTTTGTTTCAAAAGGACGTCATTTTAAGTGAAAAACATCAAATGGCATACCGAAAATCGACCAAACGCATTAGGATTGTGTTGATATTTAGCACAACTATCCATGGGTCATATGTGACATTTATGAGCCAACCCAGGCTCAATCCAAGTCGCGGTGTGTCCAGGATCAGTCTAAGTGTCTCTCTTTTGTTTAAAATGGACAACATTTTAAGTACATACGGAAAACCAACTAAACGCATTCGGTTTTCATTGAAACTTTAGGAGAATGATCCATGGGTCATATGTGATGTGTATGAATCAACCTAGCCTCAATCTGAGACGCGGTGTGGCCGGCACCACTCAAAGTGTCTGTCTTTTGTTTCAAAAGGACATCATTTTAAGTGAAAAACATCAACTGGCATACAGAAAACTGACCAAACGCATTCAGATTGTGTCGATACTTTAGCACAATGATACATGGGTCATATGTGACGTGTAAGAGTCAACCCCGCCTCAATAAGAGATGCAGTGTGGCCGACACCACTCTAACTGTGTCTCTTTTGTTTAAAATGGACAGGATTATAAGTGAAAAGAAGAACTGTCATACGGAAAACTGACCAAACGCATTTGGAATCTATTGATAATTTATCACAATGATCCATGGGTCATATGTGACGTGTACGAGCCAACCCGGGCTCAATCTGAGTCATGGTGTGGCCGGGATCAGTCTAAGTGTCTCTCTTTTATTTAAAATTGACAACATTTTAAGTACATACAGGAAACCAACCAAACGCATTCGGTTTCCATTGAAACTTTAGGAGAACAATCCATGGGTCATATGTGACGTGTATGAATCAACCCCGCCTCAATATAAGACGTGGTGTGGCTAGAACCACTCAAAGTGTCTGTCTTTTGTTTCAAAAGGACACCATTTTAAGTGAAAAACATCAACTGGAATATGGAAAACCAACCAAATGCATTTGGATTATGTCGATACTTTAGCACAATGATCCATGGGTCATATGTGATGGTTATGAGTCAACCCCTCCTCAATAAGAGGCGCGGTGTGGCCGACACCACTCTAACTGTGTCTCTTTTGTTTAAAATGGGCAGGAGTATAAGTGAAAAGAACAAATGGCATACAGAAAACCAACCAAACACATTAGGAATCTGTTGATAATTTATCAAAATGATCCATGGGTCATATGTGACATGTACGAGTTAACACTACCTCAATCTAAGGCCCAGTGGGGCCGGGATCACTCTAAGTGGATCTCTTTTGTTTAAAATGGACAACATTTTAAGTACATATGGAAAACTGACCAAACGGATTCTTATTGTGTTTATAATTTAGAACAATGATCCATGGGTCATATGTGACGTGTACGAACCAACCCGGGCTCAATCCAAGTTGCGGTGTGGCTGGGATCAGTCTAAGTGTCTCTCTTTTGTTTAAAATGGACAACATTATAAGTACATACGGAAAATCAACCAAACGCATTCGGTTTCCATTGAAACTTTAAGAGAATGATCCATGGGTCATATGTGAGGTTTACGAATCAACCCCGCCTCAATATGAGATGTGGTGTGGCCGAAACCACTCAAAGTGTCTGTCTTTTGTTTCAAAAGGACGTAATTTTAAGTGAAAAAACATCAACTGGCATACAGAAAACCAACCAAACGCATTCGGATTGTGTCGATACTTTAGAACAATAATCCATGGGTCATATGTGACATGTAAAAGTCAACCCTGCCTCAATATGAGATGTGGTGTGGCCGAAACCACTCTAATTGTGTCTCTTTTGTTTAAAATGGACAGGATTATAAGTGAAAAGAACAACTGGCATATGGAAAACCGACCAAACATATTCGGAATCTGTTGATAATTTATCAAAAAGATCCATGGGTCATATGTGATGTGTATGAGCCAACTCGGGCTCAATCCCAGTCGCATTGTGTCCAGGATCAGTCTAAGTCTCTCTCTTTTGTTTAAAATGGACAACATTTTAAGTACATACAAAAAACTAACCAAACACATTTGTTTTCCATTGAAACTTTAGGAGAATGATTCATAGGTCATATGTGACTTGTAAGAATCAACCCCGCCTCAATCTGAGATGCGGTGTGGCCGTAACCACTCAAAGTGTCTGTCTTTTGTTTCAAAAGGGCATCATTTTAAGTGAAAAACATCAACTGGCATACGGAAAACCGACCAAATGCATTCGGATTGTGTCGATACTTTAGCACAATGATCTGTGGGTCATATGTGACGTGTACGAGTCAACCCCATCTCAATAAAAGGTGTGGTGTGGCCGACACCACTCTAACTGTGTCTCTTTTGTTTAAAATGGACAGGAGTATAAGTGAAAAGAACAAATGGAATACGGAAAACCAACCAAACGCATTAGAAATCTATTGATAATTTATCTAAACGATCCATGGGTCATATTTGACATGTACGAGTCAAAACCACCTCAATAAGAGGCCTGGTGTGGCCGGGATCACTCTAAGTGGCTCTCTTTTTTTTAAAATGGACAACATTTTAAGTACATATGGAAAACTAACCAAACAGATTCTGATTGTGTTGATACTTTAGAACAACTATCCATGGGTCATATGTGATGTGTACGAGTCAACCTTGTCTCAATCTGAGTCATGGTGTGGCCGATATTAGTCTAAGTGTCTCTCTTTTGTTTAAAATGGACAACATTTTAAGTGAAAACAACAACTAGCATACGGAAAACCGACCAAACGGATTCTGATTGTGTAGATACTCTATAAAAATTATCCATGGGTCATATGTGATGTGTACGATTCAACCCCGCCTCAATCCGAGATGCGGTGTGGCCGACACCATTCACAGTGTCTCTCTTTTGTTTAAAATGGACATCATTTTAAGTGAAAACAACAACTGACATACGCAAAACTGGCCAAATGCATTCGAAATGTGTTGATGCTTTATTAAAATGATACATGGGTCATATGTGACGTGTACGAGTCAACCCTACCTTAATCCAAGGCACGGTGTGGTTGGGATCACTCTAAGTGGCTCTCTTTTGTTTAAAATGGACAACATTTTAAGTACATACGGAAAACTGACCAAACGGATTCTGATTGTGTTGATACTTTAGAACAATGATCCATGGGTCATATGTGACGTGTACAAATCAACCCCACCTCAATATGAGATGTTGTGTGGTTGGGACCACTCAAAGTGTCTGTCTTTTGTTTCAAAAGGACATCATTTTAAGTAAAAACATCAATTGGCATACGGAAAACCGACCAAACGCATTAAGATTGTGTTGATACTTTAGGAAAATGATTAATGGGTCATTTGAGACATGTACGAGTAAACACCATTTAAATCTGAGACACGGTGTGGTCAAAACCACTCTAATTGTGTCTCTTTTGTTTAAAATGGACAGGATTATAAGTGAAAAGAACAACTGGCATACGGAAAACCGACCAAACGCATTCGGAATCTGTTGATAATTTATCAAAACGATCCATGGGTCATATGTGACATGTACGGACTAACCCAGGCTCAATCCAAGTCGCGGTGTGTCCGGGATCAATCTAAGTGTCTCTCTTTTGTTTAAAATGGACAACATTTTAAGTACATACAGAAAAACGACCAAACGCATTAATTTTCCGTTGAAACTTTAGGAGAACGAAACATGGGTCATATGTGACGTGTAAGAGTCAACCTTGTCTCAATCCGAGGTGTGGTGTGTACTACACCACTCAAAGTGTATCTCTTTTGTTTAAAATTGACTTCATTTTAAGTGAAAACAACAACTAGCATACGGAAAACCAACCAAACGGATTCTGATTGTGTCGATACTCTATCACAATGATCCATGGGTCATATGTGACGTGTACGAGTCAAACCCACCTCAATACGAGACACGGTGTGGCTGAAACCATTCATAATGTCTCTCTTTTGTTTAAAATCGACATCATTTTAAGTGAAAACAACAACTGACATACGAAAAACTGACCAAATGCATTCTAAATGTGCTGATGCTTTAGGACAACAATCCATGGGTCATATGTGACGTGTAAGAGTCAACCCCACCTTAATCCGAGGCACGGTGTGGCCAGGATCACTCTAAGTGGCTCTTTTTGTTTAAAATAGACAACATTTTAAGTACATACGGAAAACTGACCAAACGGATTCTGATTGTGTTGGTAATTTAGAACAACAATCCATGGGTCATATGTGACGTGTAAAAATCAACCCCGCCTCAATCTGAGACGCAGTGTGACCGACACCACTCAAAGTGTCTGTCTTTTGTTTCAAAAGGACATCATTTTAAGTGAAAAACATCAACTGGCATACGGAAAACCGATCAAACGCTTTCAGAATATGTTGATTCTTTAGGAAAACGATCGATGGGTCATTTGTGACGTGTATGAGTTAACCTCGCCTCAATCCGAGGCACGGTGTGGCCGGTATCACTCCAGGTGTATGTATTTTGTTTAAAATGGACATCATTTCAGGTAAAAATATATGGTATACAAAAAACCGATCAAATTATGAATTGAATTCCGGATTCCACATATAATTGTCATCTAAATTTTAAATTGAATTATAAATGAATTATGTATGTTTATAATTACGTTATGAATTCTAATTTAATTATGGATGTGTATAGTTCCAGGATTCATTATATGTTAAATGTGTATGAATTTTTTCTCTATATGTATGTTTTAGTTGGTTATTGCAGGTAAAATAATTGTATATGTATGTGTTAGTTTATTGAAGGTATAATAATTGGATTGAAAATGAGAGGGAATGCACAAAATGAGGCCTGCTGTGCAAATTGGAGAGCTACTGTGCAAATTGCAGGCTGCTGTGCAATTTGCACAGCATAGGCTATGCCAACGGTTTCAAACCGTTGGCATAGCATCTCTTATTCTTTTTTTTACCAAAGGTTCAATGAACCATTGGTAAAAAAACTTTCCCAACAGTTTAGAAACTGTTGGTAAAGAGGAGAGTCCTTGGGCTTTCCCAATGGTTCAAGCCAAACCGTTGGGAAAACTATCCCAATGGTTTGGCACAACCATTGGGATAGGTTAAGCTTTCCCCACCCTATCCCAACGGTTCACTATAAACCGTTGGGAAAAGCTTTCCCAATGGCTTACTTCCCCACGGTTTGCAGAACCGTTGGTATAACATATACCAATGGTTCTGCAGCCTTTCCCAACGGTTTAGAACCGTTGGGAAAGACTGTATTTCCAGTAGTGGGTGGCCCTACCTAAAATATATGAGAAACCAACAAAATTAAACTAATTGTTTCTAATGTGAAACTTGTTTGGTTTGATATTATCATATGGAATTTCAATGGTATATTATGTTAATGACATAAACATGATCATGATTCGGCTTGAAGAGGTGAAAGTTACTTTGACCAATGATGTATGGGCAATCCTACTACTCTCATATTTACCAAAATATTGGTATAATATGGTTATTGTAGTTAGTAATTCCTATGGAAAGACTAATCTAGTGTTTTAATTCATTTAGAATTTGATCTTCAATAAGGAACTCTATAGAAGAGTGGTTCAAGTACCTTATAAAAAAAATTTGAATGTTGAGGGAAGGATACACTCACCTCAAAGAAGGAATCAATGATAATTGGAAGATAAATCTGGGGATAAAAGTCATATAATGTCAATTGGTCCAAGGATCACCTAATAAAATTGTGGGAAGTGTGGATATCTTTAGATAAATTATAGGAATTTAAAGGAAACCACTGGAAGGACAATTTATAAAAGTTAAAATTCCATTAATACAATAGAAGTAGGATACAATATACTAATTATCATTAATATTCTATTGGAGTTATGGGTGGTTGATTATAGCGCATACTTTCATTCAATGGTTGATTGCAAGTGAATGGTCAACTATGTATCTGGAAGTTTTTGGGAAGTTTATATGGTAGATGAATAATCTTTTTAAGTGATCAAAAAAGGATAGATAAACATATTGATGTAGAATGGGTGTTTCCTATGTCTGAAGGAAGCAAGACACATTTTAGGTCTTCAAAAGAACCTTATCCCTATGGGAAAAATGGACAATGATGAGTATTGTACTAAATTTTCAAATGGATTCTAAAAATGACTTAGGGGCCCATGGTTGTGGTGTGGGGAGTAAAGGATGGAGCAATTTACTTGACCATAAATTTATATGGAAATGTAATGGATAAAATTTCAACTTTAGAAAATCTAGAGGTGTATCACTATAGACTCGGTCAACTCAGTGAGAAGTATATGAAATTTTTAGCAGGGAAAGTCGTATTAAATCTTCATCACACAAGCATCATATGTTTTCAGAGCTGTGTTTTGGGGAAACAAAAATGAGTTTCATTTAACTTGACTAGATAGAATCATAGATATTGGAAACTGTATCTTGTTCACTCATATGTAAGGGGACCATCCCTAGTCCAATCTCACAGAGGATCACTTTAATTTATCACATTCATCGATGATACTGCAAGGAAGGTATGGTTGTATTTCCTTAAGTGTAATTTTGATTTTTTTTAGTGCCTTTATACAGTGGAAAGAAATGGAAGAAAGGTAAAGTGTTCATAAGATAAAATTTATCAGGTTAGATAATAGAGGAGAATATAGTGTAAGAAACTAATGTAAATTATATCAAAAGAATGGGATCAGGATCAAAAGGATAGTACCTATAACGCCATAACAAAATGGTGTGGTGGAGAGGATAAACCATACTTTGACTAGGAAGGCAAGATGCATGTGTGTACACTCTAGAATTCCCAAGGCCATCTGAGTGGACACGAATAACACTGCAACATACTTTTCCAATAAAAGTTATTAATATACTATGGGATAGATACCAGGATATCTATAGTCTGATAAGTTACTATAAGTTAAAAACCTAAAAGTATTTTTAATTCTAGCTTATATTCCCATTGACACGAAGAATAGAGACCAGTTAAAGGTAAAATCAAAACCTTATTTTCTTATAGGATATGGGCATAAAGACTTTTGTTTCGGACTATGGGATAATAAAAAGCATAAAGTCTTCAAAATTCAGAACATTCTCTTTAATGAGAAGATCATTTGGAAGGATCAAAACTTGGATAAATCAAAATTTGAGGGAAATAATCCAACTACTTAAGTATAATTTGATCCAAATGGAATCACCAGAAGATCACAAATTCTAGTGATACCAAATATCAGTATAGGTTTATTAGAAGTTAAACCAATGATAGATATACCTGAGTGATTGGGTTCAACTAAATTTTTAGGGAAAACTCCATAATCTGAACAAATGGTAGTCAGTTTACCGGAAGTTAGGGCACTATAAATAGAAGCATCAAAACAAGTTTAATCTTAAATAGAGATGATAAGATCATATAGAGCCAGGAAAAAAGTCCAAAGGTATGGGAATAATTTGAATTTATTATAGATTATGGGAAACCCAAATGTCTATAAGAGTCAGATACACTCAGTGAATCTATATAGTGGGATTCATCTATATAGGAAGAAATTAATTCCTTGAAGTTTAACAGAACATGGGAATTGGCTAACCTACCAGAGGGAAAGTGATAAATAGAGAATAAATGAGTTTTCTATTTGAAGGAGGAAACTGATGGAAATAAAAGATACATGGAATGATTAGTGATGAAAATATTCTAGTAGAAGTAAGGAATCAATTTCTTAGAAATATTTTCAAGGGTGGTTAAGTATACTACCATTCGAGCAATGATGAGTCTAGTTTCATCAAATGATCTACACTTGAAACAAATGGATTTCAAGACTACATTTATTCATGGTAAATTATAGGAGGAAATATATATGAAAACACCTAAGGATTTTTAAGATCATTAAAATGATGGAATTGTGTGTAGGTTGAAGTGAACCCTTTATAGATTTAAATAGTAACCTTGATGGTGGAACCAAAATTTTGGAACTTTCATGAATAGGGAAGGTTTCATGTGATGTGACTCCAATAATTTTTATTTTGGAATTTTTGGTATGATGGTACTTACATCACACTCCTACTATATGTGGATGAAATGTTATTGGTGGGTTTAGATAGTTCATGGATTCAATTTTTGAAGTGTAAGTTTTCTAGAATATTTGGAATGAAAAATATTGTCCAAGCTAAGAAAATATCAAGGATGGGAATTGAGAGGGATATAAAAGATGGTACACTGGTGTTATCACAGAAGGAATAAATCCTAAAGATCATTGAAAATTTCAAATGAAAAAATGTAGGCTATCTCAACCCCCTTTGTTGGAAAATTCAAGTTATCCAAGGCATGGGCATCAACATTAGAAGATGAGGCCTGATACATGATGAAATTATCATATGCATAAACCATCGAATGTTTAATGAATACATGTGAGGGTACAATGTGGAATTACATCCTGAGCATGGGATTGTGATCCCCTCTATGGGTTTTGTATCAGATAGAGTTAGGTGTATCCCCCTGTGTAACTTGGGTGGGACCCTCTATAATTCCTTCTTTATCCTAGGCAGGGTTCACAGTATCAGTGTGACCACCATGAACAGGGAATCGATCCCCTATCTATCTGGTTAATCCAGTAGGGTTTGTGGTGTCCCTCAATGGTCCAAAGTGTGATCCTCTATCTATGTATCAAGATCTTAGAGATCTAGTGAGTAATTTATTTGGTAAGACCCAAAAAGCATGACCTATCAGATGAGATCCATTAGTGACAATACGGATCATAGAGTGGATTCTCCTGGATGAGAGTTACCTTGAAGCCTCGAGCAGAATCTTGTGGATGGTAGTGGTTGAGACCTCTTTAAGGCTTGGAGTCTGTTATGAGTATATCTGGGTTTTTATTATCATTACATCTCATATCTTGATTGGAATACCTATGTATTTATAACCTGACTACTCTTGAGGGTTTATGTTTAGTGATTTTGGGGTGTCCTACTTAGTATTGTTATATCCACCCCTGCATGGGCACTGCCTGCACATGTCATGTCTAATGCAGATGACATACATTTTGATGGAGTACTGGGAGGACCAAGAGGGGGGAAGCATGGTTTGGGCTAGACATACCAAGGTTTATACTGGGTGTTTCATTTGATACTAGTCCCCTCCTGAGCAGGCTGAACTCTTTTTTAGTTTTTGGTGGGCTTGTATTTGGCCTTTATTTCTTTCCAGTACATTGTCATACTCTGATGTGGGATAGATTTTATGCATTCATTGGTATTAGTTGTACTTTACTTTCAACATTGTATGGGATTAGAGATGTGTGTGTGTGTGGGTACTTAGGCTAATGTCTCCCATGTGTGACATATGCCTACTCGATGCTAGTCGCCAGCCCCTAACCTATTAGAGGTGAACTTGGGGTGTCACAGTCAGCTTACCGCCAGCCAGCCATCCAGGCCTTGGTGGGTCGAGTCATAACACTCTTTCCAATGGGATAAGAGCCAAAAACATAAATCATAATCTTTGGTAAATTTATCATATTTAAATAAGCATCTCGATTATAATGGTGAAAACCAAAAACAACAATCTCATCACCCTGGTAACCAGGAATTATTAATAGAAAGGTGTTCAAAACACACCAGTCTGAAGTCCATCAAAAGATTTTACACATCCCTAGACCACTTTTCTAGCATATCTTCAAATATTAAACCAAAAAAAATTATCTAATATCATTTTTTAACCCCTTGGTCCAGAGGCCACTCCATAGTGCCCTGGCTTGGTGAACTACATAACCCCAGGTGCACCTCCCCATATGAAAAAGGTTGTTGACTATAAGTGAGAGCCTAATCCATATAATGGGAAGACTATTCCCTCAAATCAGAGTTAAACACACATTGTAAATAACCAAAAAATATCCATCACTATAAGCATCAGAGTACACATAATCAATAAAATACAATGCTACAACAAATGTTAAGCAAGAGCATACAATAATATAAGATAAACACCCAATTGGTTGCCCACTAGGCTAAACACAAATACAAAATAAACCAAAAATAAAAAATGGCTCTACTATCGTATTCAGATCGTGAAACACTACCATCCTCTAGATACCCTTGAGATACTACAACCCAACCCACTACACGTCTAGTGCTCAACCTGAAAGCCAACCTAAGGCATACACACACACCATAGTTATCATGTAGGGTTTGAGAAATATATCTCAGTAGGGTCTCACCAAGTGACCTTAATAAGTGACATAATATGCACGTATATGAATGAGGAAAATAAGTATGACAATAAACATGTCCATCGGGTTATTGAGTGTTAACCAGACCACCATGACACCCGACGGGATACACATGCACGTTGGGTCATTAGATGCTAACCATGACACCCTAACACTTGACCATACCTACTTCATCACCATGCTAGAATCCACTAACCTTGTTCCATCATACCCATAATCCAACTCAAACCCAAAGACTTAGGGAAAGGCATCACCCAAGTCCATGACTCATGCCTGAAGATACAGAGTGGGTCATAATCCAAATCCCGACCGTTACTCCCTCAAAGTAGGGTCGCGAACCATGTACCATGTCTACTACCTAACCTATACCTTATCACTCAAGGAAGGTTCCATCCATTAGATCTTTCATTATATCTAACTTGAATTTCTTACTCAAGTTGATCCCATCATCTAACCACATATCCCATCATAACCTCCCATCATAATCTAAACCACATATCACTCATGGTAGTATGTGTAACACCCAAAAATTAAAAATAATAAAATTTTATTTGATATCATATGCGAAATGCAACACTAATCTTAAACAACCTATGAAATATATTTCTTTAGATTTAATCTCTTCGATAACTTACAGAACACACAACCTCGAGTCTAAATGAACTGTGATATAGAATAACATTATAACATAAATGTTAAATTGGAGGGTATGAATAGTAAAAACCAAATTATGAAAATTATGTTTATTAATTTATTAGTGATAAAATAAGAACCATTTAAAATAAAAATAAATGTTTTTTGAAAACTGTATTTTTTCTTCTAAAAGACGATTTAGTCGTGCTTTGCATGCATAATTTAAAATTAATTTTTACCACTTTTAGAAAATTTAATTGATAAAATGAACATAATTTATGAAATAATAATATAAAAATTATCTTAGGTTGATTTTTTTGGATTTATTTGAAATATTTCATTTTTTGATGAATAGTGAAAAATACCGAATTTTAATTAAAAACTGCCTTTTTGTTTAAATTATTTATAAAGTTAAAGTATATTTTGAATTGGTTTTAAAGTAATGTTAGTTAAATTATATATATTTATATATATATTAATCCAATTTATGAAATTGTAATTGTTTTCATATTGAATTTTGATATAAAAACATTATAAACTTTTGAACATTTTCACTTTAAAAACTTGTTTTCTCATCGCATCTGCAGGATTAATTTTAAATTAAATTTTGTCAATTATATAAATAGAATTTGGAAAAATGGATTAAATATTTTGAATCAGAATAATTTATATTATTTAATAATTTTAACTTGATTTTTGGTCATAATAATTAGTAAATACAATAAAAATTATTTATCACGGTTAAGGTTAAAAGCGGTGTTTTTGCACGTTACATGCGCTTGTGATAAAATTAATTTTCAAAGAACATAGGATTTTTATTTGATAAATTATATTTCATATTTATAATTAGTAATTAAAAATTATATAATAAGACTCATTTTATTTTAGTCTTAAATATTAATTACCTAGGTTAAAAAACTAACTACCGTGGTGAAAACTAAAGTTGTAAAAAGGGATTAAACTTAAAGTACAAGGAATGAAATGTTTAAAAAATGTGTTTTTTGTGTGGTGGAGGTGTTTATATACCATTTAATCCATCCAATTCATTATTTATAAATTTTTTTCCACGATAGGTGAGAGTGACCTCCCATTATTGAATAATTTTGGGTATTTACAAAAATGTCATTCCTCCTCAATTATAAAAGGGTACTCACTCTCCTCACTTCTTCGCACCTCTAAAGACATTTGGATTGAACAAAACCTAACCAAATAACATAAAAACTTTAATACACTTATCATATAATCCTTAGTTTGGATATAAATGCAATCTTGGGATGATTTTGGTGCAAACATTAGGAGGTTACCCAAAGAAAAGGCAACGTTCTTCAACGAGCATTTTTATTTTATTTATTCCTCCACATCCTTAAATTATTATTAAACTGTGATTATATAATAACATAATTATCTTATATATACTGAGATATTTTTATATTAAGGTAATTACCTACAACCATCTCCATTTTCATCAAATGGGTTATGAAATCATCATTCGTGTTTACAACGGACTATCGTCTCGTGAACCGATGTCATTCATTTTTCCATTACCACATCACGGTTGGGTATGATGATTGATATAAAGTATATATGTGATATTTATAATATAATTATACCTATTTAGTAATTATATCATATATAACTTTTTTACTTTCCATTCTATAGGGGATATGATAATGTCGCTCGTGTGTACGGTGGACTACAGCCCCACGAAGAAATGTGATTTGTCTTTCACTAACGCTTTACATGGAAGGTAATAAGGATAAATTTAATGAATATGTGTGATATATATGAAATAATTATTATATTAGTGAAATATTTATCATTATTAAAAGATAATATCATTTTTCTTACACTGAAAAAAGATAACATCGTTCGTGTATGTGTGAGCTACCTCCTTCATGTAGCGATGTGACTCTATTTTCATCACCACACCACATGGATGATATATATAAGTATATTTAAATAAATAATATGTTATTTATGATACCATTATAATTATATAAACATTAAATATTACTTACCATCTTTCCATAACAATCATTGAAAAATGGAAACGTTACTCATGCAAATGTGTGACTTAGCGTCTCTATGATCATAACGTACTTTATATTTCAAAAATATCTTTAATGATTGGTATTAAAAGTATAATTGATGTGTAAATATTTTAATTATTTCATTATTATTATTCTGGATATGATGAAACTATATAATATGCACAAGAAGTGTAACTTTCATGACAAAACGCACATGAGAAAACAAGGATATCAACACCCAAAACAACGAAAATAGTGAAAGATAATTAACAAAAGAGTGATAATATGTTATAAAAGGATCATATATGATATTATAAATATTAATATATATTTTTAATAACTTTATAACATGTTTAAAACCACTATAAAATAGGTTAAATAATGTTCAACCAGAAGGAAGCATGAGGTAAGGGACTTCGTCTCAATTTCTCTTCATTGAGACATATTATAATGTTATGAACCTAATTTATTATATATGGTGTATATACTTCCCATTTTACATGTAATATAATGATTCATTAATAATTCATGGTATTTTAAGTTTTAATTTGAATTATTTCATCCAAGGGGATTTGAATTAAGAGCTACCAAGTGGTAAATAATTTTATAACTCGATTTATTTTCATTGGGTTATAGTAATTATTCATCCTATTTTATATTCTAAGATTATGTGTGTAATTAATTTTAATTATATTAAGTTGTATTTTCACTTTTTTATTTGTATTTATAGTTTATACACATAATTGATTCATTTCCTAATTCTCACTTTAAAGTTATGACCATTGTAATGGTTTATTTCATAATCTCATTCTCATCGAGATTGTTTATCCTTTAATTTTAGTTGAAGGAAATAATTTGATCATTGTATAATAAAAAAATATAATTTTATCTTCCTTTGTTTATTCATGGTATTTCAAATCATCAACTGGTGCACGAAAATGAGTCTTTCTGCGCACCTAGTTTGACACTCCCAGAGGATATGTTTAGGATAATTCAATATTTTTACAAATAATTATGAAGGATCTAAATAGATGATGAAAATGAATGACCTTAGTTAAAATTAAGGTATATTATATTGAAAATAATGTGTCATGATTTAAAAATCCTATAAATGATTCTATAGTTTTCCCACTATGTTTATTGCTTCTCACACTATGTTTTTTGGTTTTAGCCAATGGATGGAACCTGAAGAAATCATGTTAACATTGAACATGAAGGAAAATGTGGTTACTATGAGCAACCAAATGGGATGATGATAGGAGTTAAATATATCATGATTATTCCTAATCATTTATCCTGAAATATTATTAAAAAATTATACCTTAACCAACTCTCAGAATCACCAAATAAGAGAAGGATGGAGTTTTCTAAGAGCTCGAGTGATGGAGACCATGGAGGAAAGAAAGATCGATTTCATTCATGTTATAAATGTGGAATGTGACACTCAGGAAAGTCTCTCAATGGAATGGGAAAGTGATTTATGTGTGGAAATAAATGGCATAAAGAAAATAATTTCCAAGGAAAAATAAATATTATAATGGAAGGAAATAAATCTCACCCTAGGGATCCATTTATAGTTCGTTGTCTTAAATATGGAGAACTAGGAAATTATCCGAGTCAATTCCCTCATATAAAGGTTAAATACTATAACAAGTAAGAACATATGTTGAAATAAAATAGTTGAAGTATTTATTGGGATTCTGGAATTATATTATAGAATTATTTTTACCAATGGTATTTTGGTATAAGAATAATGAAACATTTAAGGTTTCTATTAAATTTAAAAATCATATTTGTCTTCATTAACTTAAGAGTTATGGATTCCATCATGGGTTAATGAGTTTAAAATTGATCATAATTAAAAATTATTAAACACATCTTTTGGGATTTTATGTTATGGGAGTCTACTAAGATTAAGGATATTTTGGAAGAAATTTATAGAAAGTATATGTTTTAGTGGAAAAGTTATTTGATGAATAATGTCTTTGTAATACTCTGAGTTTTTATGAATTAATTATTTTGTTAATAAATTAAATTTATTTTATTGCTTACATTACACAAAAAACCAATTCAATATTACTTTACACACAACCTTGGGTTATCTCTCACTACACGCAACACTTAGATAGCTTTCGTGACACACGACACTGAGTTTTAATAAAATCACGATATATTATTAATATTATTCAAATGTGACCGTTATAACCTATCTATTAGACTTAGAAAAATTAATTTTAATAAATAACTTTTTAAATATTAATTATAATTTTTTTACATAAAGTAAACATATTTATAATAAAATGAATAATTTTCGGTAAAGTTTTCATATGTTTGAAAATACTATTTTCTCAAAGAAATGGTTTTTATTTCTTTTGTGAATAATAATAAAATTTATTTTTGTCACTTTTATAAAATTAATTTGATAAAATAAACTTCATTATTGAATTCATAATGTAAAAATTATCTTAGGGTGAATTTTTTTATTTTTTCAGCAAATTTTCATTTTTTGATGAATAGTGAAAAAAACTGAATTTTAATTGAAAAATGTCTTTTCGTTTAATTTATTTATAAAGTTAAATTATATTTTAAATTTGTTTTAAAATATAATTAGTTAAATTTTATATCTATTAATCTGATTTAGGTAATTGGAATCAATTTTACATTGAAATTTAATATAAAAACTTTGTAAACTTTTGATCATTTTGGATTTAAAAACTCGCTTTCTCATCACGTTAGTGGGATTAATTTTAAATTAATTTTTTCCAATTATATTATTAGAATTTAAAGAAATGGATTCCATATTTTTAATCAGAATAATTTATAATATATAATAAGTTCAACTTAATTTTTGACCAAAATGAGTAGTGAATGTAGTAAAAATTAATTATAGTGGTTAAGTTAAAAATGATTTTATCGGGAGTTAAACTAAAAATATAAGGGTAAAATTAACCTATAAACCTTTATAATAACTATTTTATGAAAATGTTTTGAACACTATTCCTCTTAGATTCTATAATGGTCCATTTTGGACCCTTGTGATATATGAAAAATGTGGGTGGAATTCTCTCTTTCAAAATTTTACAAATTTTCCGCTCACCCCACTTATAAAAGGCTACCCCTCACCTATCTTCCTCACACATTAAAACCTATTTTGTTTAGAAAATACCTAAAAAATAACTTCTAAACTTCCCTACCCTCATACTATAAGCCTTAGTTTGGACAAAAATCCATCCAATGAAGGCTTTTAGTGCAAACCTAAGGAGGATACCCGAAGAAGAGATAACGTTCATCAACAAACATTTTTGTTTTATTTATTCCTAAAACTCATTAAATTATTTTTATATCATTATTATATAATAGCCTTAGTGTATTTAATATATTTATATATTGTTATGTTAAGTTTAAAACCTACAACCACACACACTTCCATCAAATGGGTTACGAAATCATCGTTCGTGTGTACGTTGGATTACTGCCTCGCAAACCGAGGTCGTTCATTTTTTCATTACCACCTATCAATGTTGGGAACAATTATGTACATAATATTTATATATAATATTTTTTATATTAATGATATTATTATGCTTATTTAATTTTTATATCACACATACCTTCATGCTTTACATTTTGTGGGAATACAATAACGTTGTTCGTGTGTACGGTGGACTACCGCCTCGCGAAGCGATGTGATTTGTTTATGATTTACATGGAATGTGTTAAAAATGATTTTAATAAAAATATGTGATATATATTAAATATATATGATTATATAATGACAATATATCATTTACTTTTCTTTCTTTCAAATCGACAAGAAAATGAAAAGAAACATTCATGCATACGTATGACATACAGTCTCCATGAATGGTGCATTTCATTTACTATCACTAATTTTTTTTGATTAATATAAATACATATATAATGAATATTTATTATATTTATATCATGGTTTAAATTCTGGAGATTATGAAATCATGATCAAAATAATAGGACCAAGAATAACAAGTCAAAACATGTACAGAAAACAAAACAGTTACTACCTAAAATATAACTTTAACATAGAATTGTTAATAAATAGGTAATATAAAGTTATAATAAAATCATATATAGTATTATATATGTGAATATGATTATGTGATATATGTATAATAAATTTATATTTATTATAAATGGAGTTTTAATGAATACGATGGAAGTCAAGACTTAAGGTAAGGAGATTTCTAGTCTCACTTTTATTTCTAAGAGACTCGTTCCATATTCACCACTTATTTATTTTGTGTGGGGTATATACTACCATGTTACATGATATATCATGAATCTACCTCATTTCATTATAATTAATTTGTCCATTTATGTTATTCTTTCACGGGGATTATGATTCAAAAATTACTAAAGCAGTAAGAGATTTGAGTCTCAATTTGCCTTCTTTGAGATATATGTTATGTTATGCACCTATATTATTTCACAAGATGTATATACAGCCCCATTGACATGAAATGTCATGAATTTATTCATACTTTTGATATTTTAATTTTCATTTTATTTTCTTCCTTTATGGGGTGTACGATTCAAGGTTACCAAAGTGGTAATGATTTTATGTTACAGTCTCATCATTTATTAGGATTGTTTATGATCAAGTATCCAATGTTGAAATCCCATGATATACCTATCAAAAATTATTCTAAATTTTATTCTATTTTTTTATTCATGATATCTTCAAGTAATGGTAACATTTTTCTACTCTTTGCTACTTATTATAATTAAGAAAATGTTTTAAGAAAATCTGACTTTATTTCTCTCTTCGGTCGGAAATCTGTTTTATTTCAAAACCATATTTTATAAAAATGTTTTCAAATTTTTTTTAAATGATATTTTAAGTAAATTTTCAAGGAAAATTATTTTGATAATTTTTTATTTTTTAAAAGTGTTCTAAAATATTTTCAAATATTACTTTATAGGTTTCAAAGGTTATTTTCAAATAAAAGGATTTTGAAAATGTTTTATGTTTAAAAAGTATTTTAAATGATTTTCAAATATTCCTTTATAACTTTTCAAGGTTATTTTCAAAGAAAAAGGTTTCAATTTTTTTTATGTTTTAAAAAATAAATTTTCCAAATGAAAAGTATATTTTCCTCAAGAAATGTTTTAAATGATCTTTCAAAATTATTTTCAATCTAAGATGAAATTTTTTGGTGTTACCAATGCCTTATCGAGGATATGATCCAAGAATACCATTCGTATTATTTCTTTGAATGGTTGCACATTAGCCTCAGCCCAGTTGGTGAGGTATCTCTAAGTGTATCCACGAGACCCAGGTTCAAAACCAGGCGGAGGCATAATTTCAGGTACTGTAGTAGTATTGTAGCAGGCACTGCAGTAGCACTATAGCAGTTATTATAGTAGTACTATAGCAGGTATTGTTCGGTACTGTAGCAGCCAGAACTATTCACCTTGGGCCACCAGTTTGGGCTTGGAGTCCTTAAGGCCTTCGGGCCACCCAAGACCTTCAGGTCAGTAAGTCTTTCGGGCCACCTCATGGCCTTCGTGCCACCTCAAGGCCCTCAGGGCCACCTGATTTACAGTTGCACAGACAGATTCTACAAGGAACCACTCTAGAGGAAGAAAGAGCAGGGCACATCCACCAGAGCAAGGCTAAATGGAATTTGGAAGAATGAGAGGGTATGGAATTTTCCATCAGTACCGCGCCTGTACACCCCTGCACATGGACATGCTAGTCGAACAGTCATGCAAAGGTGGAGAGCTGATCACGATGTAGATGCTGGGGAGGAGCAGTTTCAAGTATTCATAGTCTGTATGATTTTCTTAAGACCTATGGGTCATGTAATATCTCCAAGCCTATAGGAAATGTAATTCCTAATCCTACAGGACTTATAAGGGTTCCTACTCATCCCTTGAAAGGGGGGTTATCATGAAATCAATAAAAAAGAAGGCCTTCGGGCCATTCAGGCTTTCTTTGAATGGTTTATGCTTTGATTTCAATATTTTTATGAAACTTGTTTCTCTTCCATGGGTTTTACCATGAGTAAATACTTATGAAACCTGCTTATTTTCATTGGTTATTCTATGATGAAATGATTATGAAACCTATCTCTTTTCCACAGTTTATGATATGATGAAATTTTTATGATACCCATTTAATTCCATAGGTTATGACATAATGAGTGTTTATGATCTTATAAACATGGTATTCATTATGTGATGGCTGAGACCTATATATCCATCCAATGTTATGGCCTCCTCTAGTTTTAATTCTCACAAATCATTATTAACTATTCTAATTATGATTTATTAAGATACAGTGTGTTTAAACTTGTTCAATTATAATTTTAACCTATGATTTTAGTGTGTACATCGTAATATAGAACTACAAATTTTGGTTAAGTATAAGTCATCGAAAAGTCTAATCCACTGATAAGTATGAGCTACTGATACTTGTACTACTGATAGACAAGTCACTGATACATGAGCTACCAAAGACATAAGATACTGAAAATCTAAGTCACCGATAGAGTGACTCAAAAATTTTGCTAAGTATGAGTCACCAATATCCTGGACTATCGACAACCTGACTTACCAATAGTCTAACCTACTGACAATCTGAACTACTAATGTCTGACCTACTGATAGAGTGATTGACCAGCACTCAAAATTTATCTAAGTATGATCTACAAACAATCAAGCTACCGACGCATCACCTACCGACAGCTGAGCTACCGACACATCATCTACTGACAGAAATGATCTACTAATAAAATGAGCTACCGATAGAAATGATCTATTTACAACATGAGACACTAACAGTATGAGCTACCAACATACTGAGTTACCGATGATATGTCTCTTAAATTCTAACTTACCTATAACGGTCATATTTATGAAATTTAGTACTCCTTGTTATATTAATGAGCTTGTCTATCTTTTGTAGACAACATTTAATGATGTCAGAGACCAGTATGAGGTACAAGGTACCAGGGAGCTGCTTTTCTGTATAAAGGGAATATCTTGATCAACAAGAGTAACAACATGGAAAAAGTGACCTGCGAGAAAACACACAGATCTCACTACTAAAAAATGATCTATAGCCATGGATCTATAGCCATACTTTAAATGATCCGTGGCTATAGCTAAGATATAGCCACACCCAAATAGCCGGGCATGGCAATAGCTTATGTGAAAATTATTTTGATAGAGTTTATTTCCTCCCATATCATGAATCTCCTCCCTCGTCATCCTTGTCATTCCTCCCACATCACGATTCCTCCTCCCTCTCCGTCCTCGTTGTTCCTCTTCCCCTCCTCCCCTCAGTATTCCTCCTCACTCTCCATTTCTCCCCCCTCCTCCCCTCCTCAACTCGTTATTCCTCCTCCTCTCGCGATTCCTCTTCCCCCTTTAGCTCCAACGCAGCCAACAAACCTCCCCGCCAGCTCCGACGTGGCTCTAACGCCTCCCTGCCGATGTGGCTCCGGCACTGCCAGCCCACCTCCCCGCCGACACAACCTACCCACCTCCCTGTGGTCACCTCACCTCCCTTCCGATGCTACTCCGAGTCTTCCTTCCCATCTCCTCCTCTGGAACACCTCCTATGTGGCGATTTGAGGTAGGAATCTTTATCTATTACCTTTGTTATTGGTTGATTAGTTCATTATTATTGATGTGGATTCATTGGAGGAGATGAATTATCCTATTACTAGGAGTTACACTCTATTGGTATATTAACTCTGATTAATTTTGAATTGATTAACCTTAGCTTCTACAACTCTTCTTCACATTGGGTAATCATAAACTTACTATAAATAGGTTCAATTTTTTAGGTAACAAGTAGGATATGGATGCTGCTACACATTCCCCATTATACTAAGTTGAATTTTATTGAGTTTGATACAATGGGGTTAAATTTTTGTTTCTCATTTTAATTATTATATTTCAATCATTTTCTTCCAATATTATTGTCTGTGTTCATTTGTAGTGGTTTTTACATTGTAGTGTGGTGATATAGGTGCATAGTTTTTTATGTTATAGACTCCAAAGAATGAGCTCAACTATTTTTACTTTTATTCCTCATAATTTAGTTTTAGAGGATATATTTAAGGGGTATTCTGGAAGATATCCATGCACCCAAAAAACCCTCTCACAAATATTCATGACTTGTAACTCTATCTATCATCCGCTACCTACTCTAGCTGATACGTCCATTTATTCTGAATAAATTTACTTCTATCAGGCCTCTCCATTTTCTCCCATGTCCCGTACACATGGAGGGAATCATTATCATCCCTCATGTATAACTCCCACTAATTAAAGTCATTCAAATATCTTTCCTCTTTTAAGCTATTAGGTTCTCCATCGTCCATTAGATACAAGTAACACAAGTTAATTTCATACCTTTGTACTTGGCACCAAGGCAATAGAATTGGAAGTTTAATAACTTCATGGTGAAGTTGAAGTTAATCTAGAGCAATAACAATCTTTTTTGTTATTAATGGGTGTTTGATGATAGGAGATACATCATCCCACTTAACTATGCTCATAATATGCTTATTTCCAATCCAGCAAAGGAAAGGGTCAATGTGATGAAGATTGAATTGTCCAGAAGTTTTGAGATGATAAACACTAGTTTGAATAAATGGATCTTTAGGATAAGGATTTTGAGGGACTTATGTTTCGGTAATTTTTACCTAAATTATTTGGATTACATCTAGAAATTTGTGGATCACTTCATCATGGGTGAGGTGAAACCAATGACCACACCCCTAGTTGAACATTTCAAATTGAGAAAGGAGAAGGAACACATAGAATCCCATAAGATAATATTGGGTTGATGTGAAGTGGATTTTATAGAAATTAAAGGGTTCTAGAAGCTTGGAAATTTCCTTCAAAATAGATGAGTCATTTCCTGGTTTTTTTAAGTCATACTTTGAGAGATATTCTTACACTTGAAAGAGAACCACTATATATGTGTTCAATTTCAGAGGAAAGGTTTAGTGTCAAATGTCAAAGATTTAATTGATATTTTCACTCTCAATAATAAAAGTAGATTATATTTTTTTAACATAAGTTGGAAAGGAGTTGTTTGGGTTGAAGGGTACATTGAAAGATCTCATAAGGAGGAAATATGATGAGATGTTGTTTTTTGAATCACAGATTGTTTTTCAATTAGTAAAAAATATGATGTTTTAATCTAGTATGAAGAATATTTTGAGGAAGTATCACTTTATATATAAGTTTTTGGGGGATAGAGTACTGGATATATGGAAAGATAGAAGGGACTCAAAATATGTTAGATATACTAAAAAAGGTCATTGTCAAGAATGTTTTGAGGGGATATTCACCTCAGTTGAGCTAGGATAAATAAAATCATCATGGGGGAACCATACATTTGTTAAGGAAGTTTGAGGAATATAAATAGGTTTATAGAAGTTGATGGGGGACTCAATAGTGAATCCCAAAAAAAGATTCCAAATTTTGAAGATTGTTAGGTTTCATTTATGTGTGTGAAAACCATTTTTAGGTTCCAAAACATAGTCAAATAGAAGGATAAATTCCAGAAGAGTAATTTCTGGAACATTGATTGCAATAATGGAGTAGTAAATAAAAATTATAGAATAATAGAAGTTACTTTAACTAGATGGTGCAGTCAGAAAATGAAAATCAAATATTACCCAACAACTTATTATAATGGAAGTAGTGTGGGAAATGAAAAGGACTTTCATATATTTTCCCTGATTGAAGAGTATGTAAGTTTTTACTCTTGGAATATTTTAGAAAATATAATATACTAGTTTATTAATGAATCAAACATAATTTTTTTCTCATGATATTTTTATAATGTGCACAATGTACTAGGTGAATGATTTTAGGTAGTGGGATCCTTTGATGGAATGGAGATATAGTTGTGAAGCTATGAGATATATAGAATCACTCCTCATAGAGATTAAAAGACATGGAATCTAGTTTCACTGGATGGATTCTACTATATTTATTAACATGGATTATTTAATCAGTATTAGTAAATTGTAATAATTTTTAATTCCTTGAATAAAAATAAAATAGTATTCTCCTTATGGAGTAGGAATCATATCTTGACAATGTAATTTTTTTTTCTTTTTTTTTCTTTTTTTCATTTTGATAATTATATTTTGATACTCTTGTATGTGTCCCTTTGAATTGGTTTTCTCATTGTAGTGTTATGATTTATGTCCATATCCTTCTAAGTCTTTAAAACCATATTGTGGGATTGAATATTGATACATTGTTTCTGCCTAAGTAATTTCTAGAAGATATCTTCTAGTGGTCTTCCAAAATGTAGCCATGATCCCAAAAAAAGCATTTCACAACTATTTGCATCTTATACCTCAATATACTATCCCCTTCCTCCTTCAGCTTCTAAACATATATTTTTTAGCAATATTCTTCTTAAAAGTCCACTCTATTATCACTTATGCTCTAAACACATGGAGGGAATCAATATCAACCCTTTTTTCCAACTCCCATTAATTTGAGTCTTTCATATTTATGGACTTCTTTGGCCACTCAGGTTGTCTATAATTCAAGATAATCACATAGTGAAATCTACTTTTGTACTATTTCTCTCAGAAACAAGGAAGCAGAATTAGAAGATTAATTACTTCACGATGAAACAAAATTTCATCTGAAACAATACAAATCATTACTATTGCCTGAATTTTTTTCTAATATTGGATCTTCATCATCCTATATATCCATGTTGATGATATTATTAATTACAGTCCAATAAAATATATATTTTATGAGATAAAGATAAAATTTTATGGAGGTTTCAAGATGAAGAATCATGTTCCAGAAAAATAGATCCTAGGGATGAGGATTTTGAGGGACTTAAGTTATGATACTTTATACCTGACTCAACCCGATTACATCTAGAAGGTGGGGAAGTTATTAAAAATGAGTGATTAAAAACTTGTGACTTTGGTTACCTTTCCCATTTTTTATTTTTGTTTCCTTCCTACTAATTTCTTTCATCCAGGAAGTTGTAAAGCTGAAACCTACATTTCCTGATGCCTACCTAAACCTTAGAAATTTCTATAAGGTATGTTGTGGTTACGTTGTGTTGCTACAAGTGCCTAATCTTTTACTTGACTGAGGAAATTTGTTAACCTTTTACAGGATCTAGAAATTCCAAATGAGGCTATTTTTTGCTTCAAGTGTGCTATTCAATCACAACCAAAACATGACCTGGACTGTGTATGATATTTTACTGATAAAAGGTGTGTGTATTGTATCATATCTTTATATTCTTTATATTCTGCCTTATATCTTAATGTTTTATGGTTTGTTGTTTCAATTACACAAGGAGATAACAGTACAACACAACACGGACAAATAACCTCTCCAAGGAGCTTAGTTAGGAAGGCCCAGTTAGTGCCATATTTTCAAACAGGTTCATCTTTTATTCCAAAATTTAACAGGTTCATATTTTGGTTCTAAGTTGTTCATATATTTTTTTCAAACAGGTCCATATTTTATTCCATACAGGTATTTAGATTCTACCTTTCCCAAGGTTTTCTTAGGTGTAAGGGATTCCCCATGCCTTTGTATCATCAAACTGATTTGATGGATACTTCCTCTAGGTGTCCGGCCAACTTGGAGCTATGGTTGCGCCGAGCGAAAGGGTTTTTATTCTAGGTGATAGAATCATGAAAGGTATTATTCTTGAGGAATTATCATATACAGGGGGATCTATGTGATTTTACATTAAAGAATATATATATTTCAATGTATTAATTTACAAGATGATCATTTCTTCATTTCTTATAGTTTTCTCAGGTGGAAGGGATTCCCCAAACCTTTGTGTCATCAAACTGCTTTGATGGATACTTCCTCTTGGTGTCAGGCCAGCTTGAAGCTATGATTGCACTATGGGAAAGGATTTTTATTCCAGACGATGGAAACATGAAATGTATTATTCTTGATGAATTAGCATAATTTTATATTTGTTAACAATTTCTTTGTTTATCTCTACACAACAAGATATGGTTTCCTGAAATTAAACTCTTTCTACTGCTCCTCCTTGGTATTTCAACAAGGACCTATTTTTGGGACTACTATATTCTCTACGATTTATCTTAATTTCAAGAGAGGTACGTCTCTACACATAGATAATAACTTATTTTCCTTTTCTATCTCTTTTTTCAGTTTGTGACTTGTTGAATGTTGTTGAAAACTAACTGTATTAAAAACATTATTACTATTCCAATATTGTATCTGCCCATAGGTTGTTCCAAATTGATTGCTCATAGATAATTTTTTCCTATAATATAGGATTTGTTTTACATCACAATACAATAAGAATATTGTATTGGGTTTACTACTTAGTACTAAAACGCAACGTATTGTTTCTACTCCCATGCCCTATGTGAAAAGTATATTGGGTTTTAAACCCAGTACCATAAACATAGTGATATCATTAGATGTAAAAATCATTACCTAATGTAAGGGGTCAAATTATCCAAGTGGTAGGGATGGTGGGATTCGAGTTAGGTCTAATATCATGTTAACAAAGCAAAAAAGAAACACATGATGATGACAATTGCCTTAATCTATCCTTTCTATGAATATACATGTGACCAATAAAAACTTTCTCAGGCATTAAAGTTTTATTATAGAACACACATGAGTATTACCTGGAGGCTATGAAACAAGATTGGATACCTTTTTATGTTGCCCTTATCCATGTCCATGTTGCTGGTGCTCAAGATCCACTGTCTTCATCTAGCCAAGCGGTAAGGTTTCCATTATCAAAATAGCACACTAATTATGTATCATAAGTGTTACTTTTTTATCCTTTATTCTCCCTTTCATTCAAAGTTAGTTTACAGGACTTATAGTGTAATTTGAACTCAAAATTATCATGCATGGTGATTTACAGTCACCCTCCTACTCCTTTCCTTCAAAAGAACAAGGAAAAATGAATAATTTGACAGCTGATATTTTCCACCAAACTTATACAAAGTACAAATCTATCTTCTGCTAGCCTTCTCCACATGGCCAGAGGGTAATTTTAACTAGATTAACACGTTTAATTAGTAGAGACATAAACACTACTACATATTGTATAGGAATAGTAATTCATCAGAAGAAGTCATCAAATCCACCCTCTATGATACTCGCACAATTTTCAGAACCTGAAATTTCAGTCACTGACATGTCCTGAACTAGAATCTGTAGAGCATTAGGATTGAAGGGAGATCCATTCCCAGTTGCTAAAGATAGGGTTGGAAAAGTGAACTCAGATTTGGTTGATGAGTTGTCAAAGCTAGCATAACTAACATCAACTTCATGGTCATCAGGAATAGATGCAGAAGTGGAGGATGAGGCACATAAAATCATTTTTATCTCTTAAAATTGCCCATACATGGAGTATATCATCCTAAAGCACGTTGTTGAGAGAATCATGTAGTTGATGGACTCTCCTTTCAGCTTCTTCTAATTTTTTTTTCTATCTTCACTTGATTTCAAGGCTTATTTGTATTTCCTTTCAAAATCATTGGTTCTATATTTCTCTGAGAATGAAAATTCCTGAATTGACATCAGCTTGTTAACTTTTGTTGCAAGTGTTTCCATTAGGATAGTGTTGTGTGCAATCGAATCATCTGTAAAAACATGGATTGGTTTTACAGCTGAAGTTTGAGACACCACGGGCATCTCCAAAGATTTTTTTGACTCACAGGGGGGTGTGCAGGCTAGGGGGTGGTGCATGCTAGGGGGGATGGGGTGCAGGGGGGATGTGTAGGCTAGGGGGATGGGTGGAGGGGGGCAGGGGGCTGGGGGGCTGGCTAGGGGTGCTGGTGCAGGCTAGGGGGATGGGGGTGCAGGGGGGTGAAGGGGGGGCTGTGTAGGATAGGGGGTTGGGGGTGCAGGGGGGCTGGGCAGGCTAGGGGGATGGGTGGAGGGGGAAGGGGGCAGGGTGGAGGGGGGCAGGGGGCAGGGGGCAGGGTGGAGGGGGGCAGGGGGCAGGGGGGTTGTTCAGGCTAGGGGGGCAGGGGGTAGGGTGGAGGGGTGCAGGGGGGTAGGGGGGTAGGGTGGAGGGGGTAGGGGGGCAGGGTGGAGGGGGAAGGGGGTAGGGGGAAGGGGGCATAGGGAGGGTAGAGGGGGCATGGGGCAGGGGGAGGTCTATAGAGTAGGGGGTAGGGGGCAGGGGGCAGGGGACAGGGGGTGGGTGGAGGGGGGCAGGGGGTCGCGGTGAGGAGAGGTCAGGGAGGAGAGTTCGGGAAGGAAAAGTCACATCTTAGAAGAATTTATTGTGTTTTTTCATCATCCTTTGCGATTATCTTACTCAACTGGTTTTTAGTTCGATTTCCTTTTCAAGAGAGGCCACCCTGATCTGTTGTCAAGCTTCTCCTAGAAGATTTTGCTGGGCTCTACCTCTCTTAATTATGGTTTAATGTGTAAATACATACATGCTTTTTTGAATCATTTTTTCATTAGGAGATGAGATCACATGGAATAACATGTTTTTTAATGGATAAGGGATGGTTTAGTTTAATGTTTTACCTGTTATTCCTAGACTGATTTGTATGTAAGCTCATCCAATCTTCTTATTTTATTAGAAATTTTAAAATTTTAATTGTCTGGTGTGGTTAAATATCTAGATCATCTTTGTGTGTATAGGGACATAAATTTTTGGATATGAAGGTCTTTATTTTGATAATTAGTTTTAGTGTTCCTTTAATTTAATAGCTTTATGGAAAGTGTTCAATATGAATTTCTAATTTTCATTTTTAAAACTATGGATTACCAAGATAATGCAGTTTTACTTCCATATGGATCTTGATCTTTCTTATAAATGCATTTATAGATTCTTAAATTTTTTTTATACAAAAACTTGGTATATACAAAATGAAAACATTTTATAACATAGAAAAATTATTTATACTTTTCCTTTAAATCATTTTATTTATATTCTTCTTTTTATTTATTTACATTCATTTTCCATTTAGGATAAACTTCTATTTATTCTGTTATCAATGAGGAATTATGCTTAGAATATTAGTGTAATAGATGGGCTATATAAATACAAGAAGCCTTCAATCCTACTGGCCATCACAGGTAAAATATGGCCACTACTTACTATTCCAAAAGGCAGGTGACAGGTCAACAACGTCAATTTTACCATCCATAAGACTAATCTATTTGGAAATGTACTCTTAAGGCAATGTACTCTTAATGTGCCCTACTACTCGAAGGTAACATTTTGGCATGTTCATTTATTTCTTATTACCATACTACAACTGTAATGTTGAGAGGTGTATTTTCTCATTATTCATTCATGTGGCTGTCCATATTGAAATTCCTGATAAATATGTAAATACCATTATCTGGATTAAAAACTTTGATATGACATATTTCATTTTTATTATTTGTTTGTGGTTCGTGATTAAATAGTTCATTCATTATGCTTATTTGGATGGTATTAGACCAATAATTCATGGATTTAACATTTTTTCTTTATGAACTCTTATATATATGACTCTGCTTCTGTGTTATATCTCATTAAACATGTGGGTTTAGGTTGATTATTGTATAAGAACTGTCACTTAAGTAGTCTGGTTGATGCTAAGGGGGTGCATACCGGGAAGAGCTACTGAGAGGTTTTGATGGACATCGTATTTACTTCACTCAAGTTTAAGTTCAAGGGGAACTACAATCAACACTCAATGGAAACAAGATGAGGTGGTTCCTACTCTGATGACCACACCCACAAATGGATTGGGGTTGACCTGCTGGAACTGTCCAGTTGTGGACAGGTTGATAACAGCCCCTGTTCGGGGTTTAAAACCTAAAAATTATTTTCCCTTTTCTTTTATTTTATTTCCTTTAGTTATTTTACTATTTAATAACATTTTTCTTGTGTTTTCTGGGCAAGAAAAAATCTAGACGGCACCTCATGCACCTGTTGAAGATCGAATCATACTATTTTTGGAAGCATAAACAAAAATCCAGGTTCGTGTTTCTACTTTGTTTTCAATGTTTTTTATGTTTTCCACATTCCTCTTTAAATTTTATGTGAGACATTGCCCATTTAATTTTAAGGTTTCTATAAAATACATTTAATGTGTGAAGATGCGTATACCCAGTGGGAGAGAAACAACTTTTAGTTAGAAAGCTCCAAGAGCTGAAGTGGACGGTTTGGTTCCACCTTGAGGTAGGATCCCTCTTCTAGCCTCTTTAATTCAAGAATGATTTAAATTGAATTTAGCTTCTTTCTTAATTCTGCTTAATTATATTGAATTGAATATCTTGAATAATTTTTCTTTAATATAATTATTTCATTTGATAAATAAAGTCATGTTTTTATAATAAAACCCCTCCAACAGAGGTGCGTTATCTGCGAAAACTCATAGTGACAGTTATGTTGATCTAGTTTCTTAAATTATTGCATTTGATTTGTGTTGAATGAGTTTTAGAATAAATGTTAAATATAATTAAATGAATTGTGTGATAAAGCAATGCCATGATTTTATAATAAAACCCCTCCAACGGAGGTGCACTGTCTTCTAAACCAAAGAGTAGTGATAGTTATTTGTATCATATTTAGATTTGGTTTGAGTCTTTCATATGCCTCTTTTTGGTGTTTGTTTTGTGTCTAGTTAGTTTTTGTTTTCTTTGAATAATATAAATTGGCTTATCATACTCGTTTAACTCAAATTACATTGCCCGAGTAGGCATATGCCTTGACCATGACACTTTCCTTTTCACGCTTTGAATATTATAAATAAAATTCCCATGTTTAGGCAAAGTGAATGAATTTGTAAATGGTTTGTGTATGGTGTATGATTATTTTCCATCATTTTGTTTCCCTTTATATATTGTGTCATTGTGCCGCTCGCTACAACCTTCTCTGGAGATCCCTTGTTATAGCATATTAAATAGTTGATCTGTTCTATCATCTGCTGGTGGGGCGATGGTCAGAATATTGCCCTTCCTCCTCCCACTCCCTTCGCTCCTAGCCGGAAGATGCTACCCCGCGGATGTCGCTGGACCGGACCAACATGTCGCGGTCACGCCGTGATCACGCCATGATTTGGCTCTACTCCAGGGCTACACCCCACAGTGATTCGCAGTGATAGTATTCCATGAGTCTTGTGATCAATGTTGAGACTGAATAATCACAATTTCTGTCAGTGGGGCGACGACCGGAATGTTTCCCCGCCTCTTCCTACTCCCTTCACTCCTGGCCAGAAGATGCTTCCCCGCAAATGTCGCTAGACCAGGCCAACACACCATGTTTATGCCGCGGTAATGTCGTGATTTGGCTCTGCTCCAATACGACACCCCGCGGCGGTTCGCAGTGATAGTATTCCATGAGTCTTGTGATCAATGTTGAGACTGACTAATCACAATTTATGCCGGCGGGGTGATGGCCGGAATGTTGCCCCGCCTCCTCCCGCTCCCTTCACTCCTGGCTGGAAGATGCTACCCCGCAGATATCGCTGGACCGGGCCAACACGCCGCGATCAGGCCGCGGTCACGCTGCGGTCACGCCGCGGTAATGCCGTGATTTGTTCCTGCTCCAGGACGACACCCCATGGTAGTTCTCAGTGATAGTATTCCATGAGTCTTGTGATCAATGTTGAGACTGACTAATCACAATTTCTGTCGGCGGGGTGATGGAGGGAATGTTGCTCCGCCTCCTCCCGCTCCCTTCACTCCTGGCCGGAAGATGTTTCCCCGCAGATGTCGCTGGACCGAGCCAACACACCGCGATCACGCCGCGGTCATGCCGCAATCACATAGAGGTCACGCCGTGGTCACGTCGTGGTCATGTCGCGGTCACGCCGCGGTCACGCCGCAGTAATGTCGTGATTTGTCCCTGCTCCAGGATGACACCCCGCAGCAGGGCGACGACCGGAATGTTGCCCCGCCTCTTCCTATTCCCTTCACTCCTGGTCGGAAGATGCTGCCCCGCGGATGTCACTAGACTGGGCCAACACGCCGCAGTCATGACATGGTAATGCCATGTTTTGGCTCTACTCCAGTACGACACCCCGCGGCGGTTTGAAGTGATAGTATTCCATGAGTCTTGTGATCAATGTTGAGACTGACTAATCACAATTTCTGTCGGCAGGGAAACGACCGGAATGTTACCCCTCCTCCTCCTGCTCCCTTCACTCCTGGCTGGAAGATGCTGCCCTGTGGATGTCGCTAGACCGGGCTAACATGCCATGGTCATGCCGCGGTCACGCCACAGTCATGTCGCGGTCACGCCGTGGTAATGCCGTGATTTGGCTCTGCTCCAGGACGACACCCCGCGGCGGTTCAAAGTGATAGTATTCTATGAGTCTTTTGATCAATGTTGAGACTGACTAATCACAATTTCTGCCAGCGGGGCGATGACCAGAATGTTTCCCCACCTCCTCCTTCTCCCTTCGCTCCTATCCGGAAGATGTTGCCCCGCAGATTTCTCTAGACCAGGCTAACACGCCGCGGTCACGCCGTGGTCACGCCTCGGTCACGCCGCGGTCACACCGTGGTAATGTCGTGATTTGGCCCTACTCCAGGATGACACCCTACGGCGGTTCGCAGTGATAGTATTCCATGATTCTTGTGATCAATGTTGAGACTGACTAATCACAATTTCTGCCGGTGGGGCAACGACCGGAATGTTGCCCCACCTCCTCCTACTCCCTTCGCTCATTTCCAAAAGATGTTGCCCCGCGGATGTCACTGGACCAGGCCAACACGTCGCGGTCACGCCGCGGTCACGCTGCGGTCACGTCGCGGTAATGCCGTGATTTGGGCCTGCTCCAGCCACATCCAGCCCACACCATCCCCCTTCCACCTTTATTTCAGCACACTGCCACCAGCATTCCATCCCGTAACAGCCCCCCCTGCCACCTTCGAATCAGCCCGCACCATCCCCCCAACACCTGCAACTAGCCCCCTTCTACCAGCATTCCAGCCCCCTTCCACCTACATTCGAGCCCGCACCAACCCCCAGCCACCTACAATCCAGCCCGCACCATCCACCACACCAGTCACCACCCCCCAGCCTCCTGAAAAACACTCATGCCAGCCCTCTTCCACCTACAAAACAGCCCCAACCACCAGTTCCAGCCCTCACCAGCCCCCAGCCTCTAATGTCATGGTGGGAATCTCCAAAGTTTTTATAGTGATGTCAAAAAGTCTTCTCAGTGGATATATTTTCCCCTAAATCCATGGACATGTGTAAAGAAATTCAAAATCATGGGTTAGGGTTTAGATGTTTTTTGGGCCAGGTATTTTGACATGTATCCCTCACATTTGGTTATAAGTATCCACCTCTTTGTACCCATTGAAGGTTAATTACGAATTTTGAGATTTTCTAAAATTAATATGTTTGTTTTTCTCATGTTCTTAGGTGAATTCATGTAAGGATTATCAAAGGAGTGATCAACCTTTTTGTGCTTTATAATTAGGGTTTTAAGGAGAAAGTATCATTGGGGTCCTAATTGATTATCCCCATTCCCCTTTTATTTCCTTTTCGCTTCTTTTAATTTCCATTTTTACAACTTCCATCACTTGTGTTTCCACATTTCATCTCATGAATACCCCATATATATATTGTATCATATCAATAGCACACTATAAACCCACCAAATAACATAAGATCCCATCATATGCACCACTTACAAACCAGTAAAAGGAATCGCAGAAGCTCCCAAGAACAAAACCAACAAGCACTCCTAGGGGAAGTATAACCAAGGAAACAAGGTGGCTAAAGGAGAAATATAAAAACCCAAAAATAATTATTCACAAATGATAGAAACTAAAAACACACACACATTCATGAAATCACTCACAACCACCCACCCCCACACACACACACACCCACACACAAGTTTCCAAAATCCATCACCCATCCAAAAGTCTATCTTTATCCAAAGAAATAGAACCATTGAACCCCCAGCCCCACAGCCAACATCAACCAACCAGACCAGCATCCCTATCCAAACAAATCCTAGAGTGAAAGACCTCTAGACAACCATGCCAACTAATGGCCACTACACCAACACCTACTTGCACAAGAACCCTAAACCACACCAGATCCAACCACAATAAGCACCTATAGTAGACACAACACCCAAAATATTAGCTAGAAACCAAATCATCCCCAGAACACCATCTGGCCCCATCCATCACCATCTGAACACCTTGCCTCAAAATGGACCACCCCACCATAAAAAAGTCTAAAAACACAGTAGTCAACTAGTACCATCCATCCGAAGTGCCCCGCATCACCCACACCTAACCCATCATACAACCTCAAGAATCCCTAAGCATTCCCTGATCCAAATGTGAGCTAATACCCACCCTGAATCCAACACCTCTAGACCCACCAAGTAGTCAACATGCACCCACCCTAGAAAGAGAACCGCCCATCTACCAGAAACATGCCTCCCAACCTGCAGTATCTAGCATCTCAAGGGAATTTTAGAACATCCAACATAGAAATCCCTACACCATCAACAACCAGAATACACAAGATGGGGAAACCGAGCACAAGCCAACTAAACTTACTCTAAACCACCACCTGAAGACCCACCCCAAACTATATCCACCACACTAGACAATAGAGAGAACCAGAATCCTATAATAGTAATCTAAAACAAAGAAGAAACAACAAAAATCCAACCCCTATGCACCCAAAACATGTTACCAACCATAGTGGAAATCACAAACCAACCAGCACCATGCACCATGTAAGTGTATCTTGTACTACACCATGTATAAAAATCCAAACAGCAACACCCCCAGCTGAAACCCATCTTCAAAGGTCCTATAATTCCAAACAGCAACACAAAACTCACAACCCCACCTCCTAAATCCACCATAAGAAACCTATAACCCCACTATGAGAATCTCTATAAGTCTCTATTGGATAAACCCAGCATCTCCTATCCTCAACCTTAAGAAGCATCAAAAGTAGCATGCATACCACTCCCTACGAACATACACCCCTCCACCTGAATAACCCCTCCCCACCCAACCTGAAACCAGGAAGAACCACAACACACACCTATACACCTCCATATAACTAGCCACACAACAGGGGGTGCAAGGGGGTGTGTAAGGGGGTCCAGCAGGGGTGGGTGCAAGGGGGTGAAAGGGTGTGTGTGCAAGGGGTTCAAGGGATGTGGGGGGTGGCTACTGTCTAGGGGTGAAATGGGGGGCAAGGGGTGTGCAAGGGATGTGTAAGGGGGGGTGCTGTCCAGGGGGGTCCAACAGGGGGGAATCTATTCAGGTGGGTACGGTAGGGGGGTTTATTTCTAGGGAGGTTCAGTAGGGGGGCTGCTATCCAGGGGGTCTAGGGGGGGCTGCTATCTAGGGGGTCCAGCAGGGGGACTGCTGTCCAGGGGGGTCCAGTAATGGGGGGGATGTTGTCTAGGGGGTCTAGCAGGGGGGATATATTATTATTTTTTATTGAGTTATATTCTTTGTGAATATACTAAGATGTTTTGTTTACCATAATTTTAGGGGATGAGCACTATTATGTTCTACCTTGTGTTGTAGGTACTTTTGAGTTGGTTCCAGACTTCTTTGATAGTTTTTCTTATAGGGAGACTCATGTAAGTGCAGTTATGTGTTTTTTTATATTTGGATTTGTTTAATTCTTATTATGTAAGTAACTTTAGTGTATAATTTAATTTGGAGGGGACTGGCAGGGGGTAGGGGGGAAACTGGAAGGGGGGAGGGGACTGGCAGGGGGTGCAAGTGGGGGCTAGTAGGGGGTGAAAGTGGGGGCTGGCAGGGGTAGGGGGGAGGGGAAATGAGCAGGGTGGGGGTCTGGGGGTGTCCAGGTTTTGGGGGGGTCCAGGGTTTGTCTAGGAGGGTGGGGGTGGCTGTCCAAGGGAGTGGAAGTCTGGTCTGTCCAGGGGGATCTGTCCAGGGTTTGGGGGTGTCCAGGGTCTAGGGGGGTGTCCAAGGTCTGTCCAGGGGGGGTATCCAGGGTCTGGGGTGGGTCTGTCCTGGGTCTATCTGGGGGTGTCCAGGGTATGGGGGGTGTCCAGGGTCTGTCCGAGGGGTGTCCAGGGTCTGTCTGGGGGGGGGGTGTCCAGGGTCTGTTTGGGGGGGTGTCCAGGGTCTAGGGGGAGGTGTCTAGGGTCTGTCTGGGGGGGGGGGTGTCCAGGGTCTATCTTGGGGGGTGTCCAGGGTCTGTCCAAGAGGGGGGATTTTCAGGGGGGAGGGGGCTATCCAGGGGAGGGGGGTTTATGTAGGGTGGGGGTGTCCAGGAGGGTGTGCAGGGGGTGAGGAGATAATTTTTGTATGGTTTTTCAGACCCTATAGCCACGGTTTCTAACCGTGTCTATAGGTCTATTGCCATAGTTTTTTACCATGTCTATAGTTCTAATTCCATGGTTTCTAACCATGGAAATAAATTATGTCCCTCCTCTAGTATAGCCACGGTTCTAAACTGTGGCTATAGTGATATTACCATGGTTTGAACCGTGGTTGTATACCTATAGCCACGGTTTGAACCATGGATCTAGACCTATAGCCACAGTTCCAAACCATGGCTATAAGTATAGGCCTATAGCCATGCCAAACTTAGCCACAGTTTCTCAAACTATGGCTATTACCTATTGCCCCGGTTTGAGGACCTATAGCCACGGTTTAAAATCATGGCTATAGCCCGAATTTCCAGTAGTGTCTATTCGTGAACCTTAGAACAAAATACAAGATCTATCTACTAATCATATCTAAAGACACTACTAATAACTAAAGACCACAAATCTTTATAATATCAACTTAGAGTAGAAGAACACTTTGAGGAATCTTCTACCTCACTGGCAACAGAACACAGAAGCAAACATAGACTCTATGTTTTGTTTTCTATTTCTGAAAAGAGACTCCAAATTCACTTCTACCATCCTGAAGAAGTCTAAGAGCCTCATAGATAATCACATAGAGCATTCTAAACTCTTCCCATCTTTTTTCTCTATTTGTGTAATTTATTTTACATTTCAAGCAATGTGTGTCTTTGATTTTTAAACACACATTAACTCCTATTATAAACTAGAATATACTTAGATATCTTCAAAATATTACACATTTACACTCCCACAGATAACAGTGGAATGGGTCCCTCCGTAGCCTATCTGTTTCTTTTACACTTCTATGAAAACTGTGGAAGAGGTCTAGTGACCTGGACAGTTTGTATACTATTGTTACCCTAATATAGGGTTTGGATAAATTTTATTTAACATAGAATTCTTGGTGATAGGTGATCACCAAGTGGATAGGATTAGGTCTTGGCTTGAGACTGAACCTCTTGTTTACTTCTTCTATGTAATTTCAAGTTTTGTTTTCTCTGTTCTTTTTACTATTTCAGAAAACTTAACTCTACTTTGATAGTTAATCATAGATAGTTTTTATACTAGATTTTTTTTTTGTAAACTGATTTTAAAAGTTAAGATAATAAATTATATTTTTTTAACTTAGATCTAATCAATATTTGAGAAATATTTTGAACAAAAAAACTTTTATAAATCTGCTACTTTGGTGAACTAGGTTGTTTTTTTGTAAACTGGGGAACTTTTAAATAATTTTTAAATAAATTATTTTGATAGAAATTTTTATAGGAATGAAATTCACTCCCCTCTTGAGTTTCCTACTCTGACTAACATTTGGTATCATAGGTTGTTTTAAAATCTTTTTTTAAATCTTTTTCAACTGTGATTTTAGTTGTGTTTTAAAGATCTCTAAATTTCTGTCAATTAAAAATTTATTTCTCTTTAAAATATTTGTTAAATATACAATAGACAGGAAGGTGATAATACCAAAATACCTCCCTAATTTAATGGCAAAAATTATTCTCAGTGAAAAATTAAAATTAAAATTCATTTGGAAAGTATGAGTTTTGAAATATGGTCTTCAATTGAAGATGAATATAGGATTACTGCTACTACTAGGAACACTTGGGATGATGCCACTAAGGTAGACTATAATAATAACTGTAAATATATGAATTATCTATACTTATATTTAGGGTATAAAGAATTTAATAGGATTTATTCATGTAAAACAACACATGAAATTTGGGATACACTGGTTGTTTCATATAAAGGAACCACCAATGTCACAGAAATGAGGCTTAATACATATACTATTAAATATGATAACTTTAAGATGAAGCTTGATGAACCTATTTCTGACATGTATCTTAGGTTCAATTAGATATTCAATATGATGGTATCTCTAGGAAAGACAATCACATCCAAAGAACAAGTAATGCGAATTCTCAAATGCTTACTAGAAAGGTGGAGAGGAACCTCAGTGTCAATTAGGGAATCCTGTGACATCAACACTCTACCTTTAAAGGAGATGATAGGTAAATTGATGATGTATGAGGAATAAATGAAGGTAAATAAAGAAGAGGATGATGAACCAAAGAGAAAATCAATGGCATTCAAAACCACTACCTCCAAACAAAAAGAGAAAGTGCAAGCTCATGCTGAAAGTTCCAGCAATGAAGAATCATCAAGTGACAATGATGAGGAGATGACTCAGTTATCCAAGATAATTAAGAAGATTTATAAGAGAAATAATTTATTCATAAATACTAGATATAAAGGTAATTATGACAATAAAGGAAACTAGAAAAAAGGATTGGAAGAGAAGTGATAACACTAATGAAATAGTCTGATATGAGTGTAAGAGAAGAGGACATGTAAAGGTCGATTGTCCTAAATTAAAGTTCAAAAAGAAATATGAAGACAAAGATAAAAAATATATAAAAGGAAATAAAGGCCACCTGGAGTGATTCTGAGGATAGATCCAATTACTTGGAGTCATCACATGATGAGAAGTCTGACAAATACAACATGTGTTTCATGAAAAACACATATGAGGTAACTCTAGAATCTCCTGCACTGAATTCTTATTATTCTGGAGATGAATCTGATTATGAAAATATAAAAAATGAACAAATGTTTGAATATTGTAAAATTCTTGAGGAAACATGTAATGAACTGAAGGATAAGTATAAATCTCTCAAGAAACAACATACTCTTACTGTTTCTATTGAATCTAAACTTAATATTGAAAAGGAAAAGAATGATCAACTACTTCAAGAGAATAATAAACTTAAACTGTCTAATGAGCAATTAAAGAAGGACCTAGATAAGTTCACAAATGGTAAAAATACCTTGGTTCAAATGCTTGGAAAATAGGTTGCTCCTAAATATACTACTGGTATTGGTTATCAACCTGGAAAAAGAAATTTTGTTTCAAAATCTCACTACTGCAAATATGGCCTTTATCAGTGCTATAAAAGGGCATTAACAGTGCTAGAAAAGCACTGTTAATCAAGGTGAAGATAAAGGGAGAGTCCCTTTTATCAGCACTCAGAAAATCACTGATAAAAAGGTCCTTTATCATCACTTTTTTTAGTGCTGATAAAAGTCAAAAAAATTAAAAAAAGTTAGAAAATAAAATACAGTGCTCGGGGAGCTTTTAACAGCGCTTGACCCCCCTTTTATCAACGCTAGGAGGACCCTATCCCACTCTCCTCACACGCTTCACTTACCCGCGCATCCCCCACTTTCCTGTGCTCCCCTGCTTCCACCCAAACTCAAACCCGAGACCTCCCCCCTTGCACGCCTGCACCTTTACCACTAAGCTATTTAGTTTTTTCTCTATTTAATGATATATCTATTTATATATATATAGTTATATTTATTCATATATTAATATAGATTCATATTAATATAAATATATTTATTTATATTAATACATATATATTTATTCATATATTAATATATATATATATATATATATATTTGTATATTAATATATATTTATATTTATTTATATATATATATTTATATTTATTCGTATATTAATATATATTCATATTAATATAAATATATTTAGTTATATTAATATATATATATTTATTTATATATTAATATATATAAATATTTATATATATATAGTTATATTTATTTTTATATTAATATAGATTCATATTAATATAAATATATTTAGTTATATTAATACATATATATTTATTCTTATATTAGTATATATATATTTATTTTTATATTAATATATATTTATAAGATTAGTTTTAAATAAATTTATAAAATATGTTTTTTTATGTGTGTTTATAAATAAATACATATATACATATATACAACACACACACACACACATTTATGAATAAATACATATATGTGTGTATCTGAAAAGCCATAGAATGTTAAAACAACCATAACTTCTAATTCAGAAGTCTGTTTCAACTCCACAACCATTCAAATCAAAGAAAATAAAACAATATTCAATATGATATGTGGTACAGTTCTAACGAGCATCCGGATCAGAAGTTATACCTATTTGAATGCTAAAAAATCGGGATATCCTGACTAAAAACTCAATTTTAGAGGCCTTCTGGGCATTTTTGGGACTCAAAAAATGTGACAGAAGGTTCCCTTGGGTCACTAGCGCATAGATATCATCACAAGATTTGATTTGATTTACTATAGAGCTCAAACAGACGCTCGGATCAAAAGTTATGGCCGTTTGAAGTTTGAGTTACATTTTCAACTTATTTTAGATCTTTTATTATTTTTTTTTATTTTTTGTGTCTTCAAATTGTTATTAAATTATTATTAATCAATGATAATTATCAAATTATTAATTAATAATATTTTTTAAAATATTTTAAAGATATTTTCACTAAATTTCTTATATATTAAATGTAATAGTCTATTTATACTTATCTAAAACATATTTAAAATATATATATTATATTTATATTAATATAAATATACTTATATAACAATATATTATTTTTCATGATTTTTTTTGAAATATACACTTTATCAATACTAGGAAAAAGCACTGATAAATCCCCCCTTTATCAGCGCTACTAAAAAAACGCTGATAAAGGGGTCCCTTTAACAATGCTAAAAAAGCGCTAATAAAGAGGGGCCTTTATCAACACTTTTTTTTAGTACTGATAAAGGGTGGCGCTGCGGAAACCCAGTTTTGTGGTAGTGTCTGAAAAATCTGGTTTTATGCATAGTTTTGGAAAATTTACTACAAGTTACAATAATGGAACATATTATACTGCTTCAAGTTTTTATAGACCAAATAAAGTTTATTTTTCTAAGACTTTAGAAACTATTTATAAGAAACCCATAAAGAAGATGTGGGTTCCCAAAGCTTTAATTACTACTGCTACTGGACCTAAGTAAGTCTGGGTACCAAAATCTTTCCTCGTTTGGTCTGTTCCTATAGGAAAGCTATTTAAAGAGCTCCTATAAGATCTTATGGTACTTGGATAGTGGTTGTTCAAGACATATAATAGGGTACTATTCAATCTTCAAGAACCTTATCAAGATTTATGGTGGGCATGTCACCTTTGGTGATAATGAAAAAGGAAAAATGATTGGCCTTGGCCAAATTGGTAACACTAATTCCATTTTAATTTCTAAAGTTCTTTTTGTTGATGGTATTAAGTATAATTTTCTTAGCATTTCACAATTATGTTATTGTGATTTTAATGTTAAATTTAAAAATTATTATTGTAATTTTTTTAATTATAAATATGATTTATTATTTAGTGCTTTTAGAAATGAAAATGTGTATGCTGTGAATTTAGATTCTTTAGCTTCTCAAAATGTTTCTTACTTGAGTACTTTTCACAAAGAGACTTGGATCTAGTATCAGATATTAGGACACTATAATATTCACTACCTTATAAATCTAAGTAGGAAAGGACTAGTCAAGGATCTACCTAAACTTGAGTTTCTAAATGTTTAAGTTTGTAATCCTTATCAAAAAGGTAAAAAACATAAAGTATCTTTCAAACCAAAGAAAGAAGTTTCAACTTCTAAACCTATTGAGTTGGTTCACATGGATTTTTTTGGACCTTCTAGAGTTTCTAGTTTAAATAGGAAGAATTATGTATATATTATAGTATATGACTTTTCTAGATATACTTGGACTTTCTTTTTAGCTCACAAAAGTGAAGCTTATTCCTACTTCACCAAATATGCTAAAACTGTAGAGAACCTAAGTGGTATTAGAATTAAATCCTTAAGAAGTGACCATGGAAATGAGTTTGAGAACCAAGAGTTTGGATCCTTTTTCTCATAGAGTGTCTATATTCATAACTTCTATGCTCATAGGACACCCCGGCAGAATAGAGTTGTAGAAATAAGGTATATAACCTTACAAGAAATTTCCCGAACCATGCTCAATGAATATGACTTACCTGTTTACTTTTGAAAAGAAGATGTGAATAAATATTATTATATTATTAATAGAGTTTTTATTATACCAATTACTAATAAAACTCCCTATTAGTTGTAGAACAATAGGAAGCCTAAGCTTAGTTACTTTAAATTTTTTGGTTGCAAAGTCTTTATCCTTAATACAAAAGATAATCTCAAAAAATTTGCCTCTAAAAGTAATGAAGTTGTTTTCCTATGTTATTCAACCTCTAGAAAATCATATAGGGTCTTCAATAAAAGAACCAAGTGTGTGGAAGAATCTATACATATCAAATTTGATGAAACAAATCCACATGAACCTAAAACCTCCCTAAAAAATATTGAGGATGATCTGTCCAATCCGAACATAAATGGTAAACCTTATGATTGTACTATTAAGCAGGAATCAAAATCCTCCAGTTCTATAAAATATTTAGACTTTTTTCATAGTGAAACTAAATCTGTAGAAGAACCTAAAATAACTAGCCCTTCTTTTTCTAGATCTGTTAGAACTCTTAAGAACCATCACTTAGATGTTGTAGTTGGAGACTTAGATAAGGGAACACAGAATAGAGATTATATTAGGAATCAGGTTGAACATCAAGACTTTTTGTCACATATAGAACCTAAAAATATCAATGATTCTATCAATAATGAATTTTGGGTAATGGATATACAAGAAGATTTGAATTAGTTTGAAAGAAATAAAGTCTAGAAACTTGTTGATAGACCCAAAGATATCTTGACTATAGTCACTAAATGGGTTTTTATAAATAAAGTGGATGAATCTGGTACCATAGTGAGAAATAAGGCTAGACTGGTTTCACAAGGATATAGTCAAGAAGAAGGAATTTACTATGAAGAAATTGTTTCACCGGTTGCTAGACTTGAAGCTATTAGAATTCTTCTAGCATATGAAACACATCTTAATTTCAAACTATATTAAATGGATGTTAAAAGTGAATTAATAAATGGGTATATAGTTAAGAATGTTTTTATTTAAAAACCACCCAATTTTAAAAAACCTCATTTCCCAAATCGTTTCTTTAAATTAACAAAAGCTTTGTATGGTTTAAAATAGGCTCTAAGATCTTGGTATGATAGGCTCAACACTTTTCTCATTTCAAAAGGTATTTTTGATCCTAATCTTTTCATAAAAATAATTTCTAAAGATGTTTTAGTTGTTTAAATATATGTTTATGATATTATCTTTGGATCTTCAAAACATTCTTTATGTGTTGATTTTTTAAAAATGATGCAAAATGAATTAAAAATGAGTTTAATGGGTGAACTCAAATTCTTTCTTGGATTTCAAATTTTTTATAATAAAGAAGGTATTATTTTAAATCAAAGTAAATACACTAAATATCTTTTTAAATGGTTTGGATTTGATAGTATGAAAATTAGTAATACTCTGATGAGTACCACCTGCAAATTGGATCTTGATGAAAATGTAAAATCTATTGATCAAACCAATTATAGAGGTATGATTGGAAGTCTACTCTACTTAACTGATAGTTGGACTAATATTATGTTTAGTGTGTGTATGTGTGCACATTTTCAAAAAAAACCTAAATAATCTCATTTAACTATTGTTAAAATAATTTTCAAATACCTCAAGTATACTAAAAACTTAGGATTGTTCTATCCTAAAGGACAACATTTTGATTTATTTAGTTATTCTGATGCTGATTTTGGTGGTTACAAGTTAGATAAATAAATCATCTCTAGAACATGTCACTTTTTAGGAAAGTCTCTAGTATCATGGTATAGTAAAAATAAAATTTATGTTGCATTATCGACTACTGAAGTTGAATACATAGTTGTTGGTAATTGTTGTGCTTAGATTTTGTGGATGAAACACACATTACTGAATTATGGATATCAGTTTAGGCATGTCCCTATAAAATGTGACAATACAAGTGCTATCAACATTTTTAAGAATATATTTTCTCACTCTAGAACAAAACATATTGATTTAATACATCACTTTTTGAGAGATCATTATTAAAAAGGTGATATAACTCTTGAATTCATCGACACATAACATCATATTGCTGACATTTTTACCATGACTTTAAATTTTGAGAGGATGAGTTACATCAGACATGAGTTAGGGGTGATCAATTTTTTAGGACCTACTAGATGTGACTCACCAATGATGTCTCACCGATGTGAATCACTGATGAAGTCTCACCAATGTGACTCACCGATGATGTCTCACTGATGTGTCTCACCGACCGATATTTTATTTCTCTGTCTGGAATTTGAAATGTCACTATTTTATTTGTTTTATTTTATTTTAACCTGCATTTATTATTTTATGTTTTCAAATCCCTAAGTGATAAAATTAAGGTTCGATACAAATACTTTTTACCCTCAGTCTCTTACTCTCAGATTCTTACCCTCAAACCTTTCTTTCCTGAGATGCTACTATTTATCTCTAGAGCCAAAACCTTCAAACCTCTCTCAATGGATCGTGTTAAACACATCCTTGAAGTATCTGAGGATGAGTCACATCCATTCAAGAATCCAAGAGGTGAATCCAGTCAGCCTAAGCCTAAGCCTAAACATGTTCATCCATAACTCACAAATCGTATTGAAACCCCTGATAAGGAAGTGCATTTAGAATGGTTGTTATCTAGTATCTTATACTGAATGTGTTGCAAACTCAAGGGTGGTTGGATTGGTTCTACAACAATGAGAGGTTGTATTATATGAGGTTTTTACATGAGTTCTACCAAAATTTATAGTTTCTACTAGAAGGATTTGAAGTGTTTTGGATAAAATCAATAGTTTATGGAAGGAGAGTATCCTTTTCTTCTGAGCATTGGGTAGAATGCTTTAAAGTACCCCATGAGGGTGTTTGTGATGACCATCAGGGAAGTGATCCTCAAACAAGTGATCTCTTCAATTATGAGGCAGCTTTGGCTAAGTTGACAGTAAATGGAGAGCACATGAGGCCCATTTCTACAGAGCTTGATGGTGAGTGTAGTATCTTGTTTAAATTTATCCAATGTCAGTTGTGTCCTAGGAAAAGGGTACTTTGCTTCTCTTAAGTTTCAGGATGTTTACTTGTTGTATCTATTGAAGAAAGGTCATAAGGTAAATATGCGTAGATACTTGATGGTTCATATCAGTGAGATGATCAAGCCTTATTGCAAAACAAACTCTTTATTTTATCCAATAATTATCTCTTCTTTGTTGAAGGATAAGGGCTTTTTAAATGAGGATAAGGAGACAGTTTCTGCTTGTGATAATTTTTTCCTCAACAAAGCTATCTGTAAGAGGATGAAAATCAATTAGAATCCCTTGAAGAATATATAGGTTGAGTATAATGAAAATATGTATAAATATTTTGATCTGATTGAGCATCCCTCAAGGACAAGGAACATGGTTGATCATAGTCTAGGACCAGATGAAGTTAGTTAGTATTATAATGAGGATGTGGCTGAGGAAGTTCAAGGAAATGAATCTTATATAGATGATAGGAGTGATCCTGACATTGCTAACAATCCAACAAGTATGACTTATGGTCCTACAAGTCCTCCAAGACCTTTACCTTCTAAGGAACCAATTCTTCTTGAGAATGATAGTGAAGAGACTGAAGAATCTGATAATTCTAAGTATGAGAGAAGATCTGGTAGTGAAGAAGAATTTAGTGAAGAAGAAGGAAGTGGCAATGAAGAATAAGATGAAGTTTAGGATGATAATGAATCTGAGGAAGATGATGGAGAATCAGGAGAGGATTATGGAGATGATGAAAATGGAAGGGAAGATATAGAAAGTGATGATTAAGATAGTGGATCAGACCATGGTTATGATGAACAAGGTCCTAGTGAAGATATTATGGATCTATCCCTAGATCATGTTGAACATGAGAGTCCCGTTGATGCTCCTTTATTGTAATAGGAACAAGAACCTATTTTGGAATCCCATTAGGCTACTGAACAAGTCGTGATTGAGGATAGAGCTCATGATGCTCATGTTGAGCTAGTTGTGGTTGAAGAAAGAGATCCTGCTGTTCATATTCAGGAGGAAATTCAGGTTGTAAGAGATGAATCTATGAGTCCATGAGTTGGTTTATTCAAGAAAACGACCATCAGTTGAGGTGAAGAGACAAGTTAAAAGATAAAAGTTTGTTTTGGTTTCTCACTTGGATGATATTGTGGTACTTGTATAGAGGAGGGACCTAGGGTATGTGACTCTTGGATTGGATTATCCTGATGTAGAGGAGAGTACTGCTCCTACTCCTATGGTTGGTTCAGAACCTATTGAATATATTACCAAAGTGGATTTCATTTCCTTCAAGTAAGAACTGTTGGATATTGTTTGATCAACCCCTTCATATCCACATGCTTAATTTTCCAAAATTAGTGAAAGATGTTTTGATTTTATTATTTAGAGAGTTGTCTAACAAGTTTATCCAAGGTTGATATTTCTAGTTGAAGCTATTGTTTCAGATAATCAGAAGATAAGGAGTGGGTTAACTGTTGTGGTTTTTTCCATTAACAAGTTGGAAATTGAATATAGATCTTACTTAGATAGAGTTATGAAAGCTCTTGGAGACACCAATTCTGAATCTTCTAAGGAATATACTCCCTCTCAGACTCCAAATCTTGAACTAACTCAGTTGAGATCAAATATTCAAGATATTGTGCAAGGTGCCTCTAGCTCGGCTTCTCCTGTTTCCCACTCTCCAGATGTTGAGATGGACAAAACCTTGATTAGATAGGAACTTCAAACTATGATGGGTAGCACTAACCAGAAGAGTATTTCCAAAATCAAGAAGAATTGTGATTATATTTATGACATGGTTAAGTTTTATTCCACCGGTGCTACAAAGGCTCAAGAAGAAATAACACAAAAAGTATATTTCTATTTCAAGAGAATTTACACCAAAAACTAGTTGACCAATCACTTAAAGTACTTAATGGAGAATTTGAGGTTGCCTCTAGTGACACCAGATTTCAAAGAGAAGGCTATATAGTTGAAAGAGTTTACTCCTACCCTTGAGAAGTTCATGGAAAATAAGAATGATTTTGAGAAGGCAATGACTTATGGTGGTGAGGTCATTAGGGACTTCATAAATTTTCTCAAACCATACCTTCATCATCACAGCACATCTATTGTTTCTCCTCATCCTTCTCCCATCAGATCAGTCATGTATGTTTCTACCTCTTCTTTTACCCTTTTCTCACCTTTAACCATGACCCCTGCTCAATATCTCAGCTAGATCAGACCTATAATCCAACAGGAACTCACAAGTACTACTTCCTTTTCTAGACCCAGCCTTGCTCCTTCAGTTTTCACAGGAGTTCCTCTTCCTTCCCTCTCTATCTGTACTGGTCCTATAACTACTACCTTTATTGAACCTTATGCTCATACCACTTATGCTTATGATAAAGGCAAGGAAGTTATGTACTCGGTTGTGCCCATGAATTGATTGGATCATTGTTTGATAGGGATTTTTTGTACTCATTTTGTTGTACTATTTGTGTTATCCCTTATATTACTTGATTAATGAAATAATCTCTGTGATTTTACCTCATTGTTATTTCTTTTTTATTTAATGTTTACTTTTTGATAATCCCAAAAGGGGGAGAAATAATATGGCATCTATCTCAGGGGGGGGGGGGGTTAAGGTTACGCTTAAGATTAAAAGGGAACATATAATTGAAAAAAAAATCATTTAACTAGTTATTTGTACTTATGTTTATTCTAAATATTTCATCTTAATAATCTATGCAATATATTAAGCTAATTTTTGATCTGATCATCATAAATCAATTCAATTATCGTGGTATATAATGCCATGATTTTTTATCATAAAAAAGGGGGATATTGTTGGACTCCTCTGGTTTTAATGATCACAAATCATTCTTAACTATGCTAATTATGATTTATTAAAATAAAATGTGTTTAAAATTGTTCAATTATAATTTTAACCTCTAATGTTAGTGTGTACATCATAAGACAGAACTACATATTTTGGTTAAGCATAAGTCATTGACAAGTATAATCCACCGATAAGTATGAGCTAATGATACTTGTACTACTGATAGAAAAGTAACTGATACATGAGATACTGATGGCATAAGATACTGATAAGCTAAGTCACCGATAGAGTGACTTAGAATTTTTTCTAAGTATGAGTCACCGACAGCCTGACCTACCGACAACCTGACCTACCGACAGCCTGACCTACCGACAACCTGACCTACCAACAACCTGACCTACCAACAGTATGACCTATCGATGTATAACCTACTGATAGAGTGAATGACTGACACTCATTTTTTTTTAAGTATGATCTATCGACAATCGAGCTACTGATGCATCACCTACCGATAATCGTGCTACCGATGCATCACCTACCGACAGTCGAGCTACCAACACATCATCTACCGACATAAATGATTTACCGATAAAATGATCTATTGAAAGAAATGATCTACCGACAGCATGAGACACTAACAGTCTGAGCTACCGACAGACTAAGTTACTGATGATCTGTCTCTTAAATTAGAACTTACCTCTAATGTTAATATTTATGAAATTTAGTACTTCTTATTATATTAATGAGCATGTTTGTCTTTTGTAGACAACATTTAATGATGTCAGAGACCAGTATGAGGTACGAGGTACCAGGGAACATTCTTATTGTATATATAAAGGGGATATCTCAATCAACAAGAGTAACAATGTGGAAAAGGTGACCTGGGATAAAACACATGGATTTGTTCGTGAACCTACAAACAAAATACAAGAGCTATCTACTTCACATATCCAAAGACACTACTAAGAACCCAAGACCAAAAATATATATAGTAACAACTTAGAGGAGAAGAAAAGTTTGAGGAATCTTCTACCACACTAGCAATAGAACACAGAAGAAAACATCAACTCTCTGTTTTACTATATTTTTTTGAAAGGTGAATCAAACTTCACTTATACCATCCTAAATGAGTCAAAGAGTCTCATAGATCATCACACATAGAATTTTAAACTATTTCCATCTTTTTTCTATGTTTTTGTAATTTATTTTACATTTAGAGCAGTGTGTGTCTTTGTTTTTTAAACACACACTAAATCCTATGATAAATTGAATGATACTTAGATATCTTCACAATCTTACACATTTACACTCTCACGGATAATAGTGGAAGAGTTCCCTGCATGGCTTGTATGTTTATTTTTCACTACCACAAAAACTGTGGAAGATTTCTAGTGACCTAGATAGTTTGTATACTGTTGTTACCCCGATATAGGGTGTGGGTAAAGTTTATTTAATATAGTCTACTTAGTGTCAAGTGATCACTAAGTGGAGAGGATTAGATCTCGAATTGATACTGAACCTCTTGTTTACTTATACTATGTAATTTCAAGTTTTTTTTTTCTCAGTTATTTTTACTATTTTAGAAAACTTAACTCTAATTAATCTTAGATAGTGTTTATAGTATAATTTTTTTTAGTAAACTGATTTCAAAATTTAAGATAATAAATTATATTGTTTTAACTAAGAACTAATTAATCTTTGAGAAATCTTTTGAACAAACAAAACTTTTATAAATCTGTTACTTTGGTTAACTAGGTTGTTTTGTTGTAAATTGGGGAACTTTTAAATAATTTTTAAATAAATGTTTTTGATAGAAATTTTTATAGAAACTCAATTCACCCCCCCCCCCCCCATCTTGAGTGTCCTACTCCAACCAACACAATTTATTGGGTAAAGATTTATATATCTCACGAGATAAACATGGCTGGAATGGGGAGTGAACTCATTGCAGTAAGATAGGGATGGAATGGAGAGTGAACTCAGTTCAATAAGATAGGGCTAGAATGAGGAGTGAACTCATTGTATTAAGGGACTTTATCCGTTATAATGGCCTTAGAAGTGATCCTTGACCAATATGAAAATAATTTTCTATGCTTATGTTTATGCCAAAAATTCCACGCCTTATACCAATGTTATGCTCTAGTGTATTATGATCTTTGATTCCCTTATGATTCATGCCTTATGAATTGTCAATATTTATTCCATGGTTCAATATTGTGATCTTTGATATGCATGGTATGCTTTTAAAATGGTATGCTCATGTTCACATAACCTTATGTTCATGTTATGGTTATGTATCTCCCTTGTTTACCCTTACTGAGCATCTGAGCTCGCCCTTTCTTATGTCAACCTTTCCCTAGGTTATGAAGAAATGTTTTATGTCTGATGTTTCTAATAAGGGGACTATTTTTGAATAACATGGTGGTGGTTGAAATAACTCACTTATGGACCAATTTTTATGTTTTCATGTTTCCAAATACACTAAACCGTTATGGTCCTCAAGTGTTTGTTTATGTAATGTAATGAATATTAATAAAAAATGATGTGATATATATGTATGTTAATTAGGGTCACTATAGTTGATATAAAAGGATAGTTTTAGTTAACCTTTGTAAATTAGGATGAGAAAACCTTAGTGGGATCCCTAAGGACATGTCTGAGGATAAGTCTAAGGATGATTTAAAGTAGAGAAAAATTTCTTGGAAATTTGGTAAAAGATAGAGTGAGTGGTTTCCAAGAAATTACATCCCTGTTTGGATAATACAAGTGGATACACACCTGGCACTGATGTATATAGGGGTAATAACCCTAAAAACACCATATTGAGCTAAACTCGATGGGGAACTGGTGCACAACAACGAGCCTTATTGCACACCTAGTTTGACACTCCTGAGGGATATGCTTTGGAAATTCAAACTCTTTATAAACCATCGTAAAGGATTTAAATAGAATATGACTATAAATGACCTAGGATAAACCCAAGGACTCATAGATTAAAAAATGTGTCATGATTTAGACATCTTATAAGTTGTTTTTCATGATTATGTTGTTCCTCATCATGATTAATGTTTCTCACACTATGATTTTTGGTTTTATTCAATGGATAGAACCTAAAGGAACCACATTAATGTTGATTGAGATGAACAATGAAATGATTGTCCCACTAAGAATACAAATTTTATGGGATATAGAATGAAAAATATCATTGTTATTCTCACGTAGATTTCTCAAGCTATGAATCATGATGAACTTCTAATGAGAAAGGGAGGGAACAATGTTCTATTGAGTCCTTCATGAGGAAACGCCCACCTTCCATCAGTGGAACCACTGATCCACTAGTTGCTGAACAATGGATCAGTACCAACGAAAAGATATTTTCCATTATCCAGTGTTTGGACCATGAAAAAATCATTTTGGTTGTCTACTATTTGGAATGTTAAGTAGATCAATGGTGGACACTTATTAAGAATGTGAGGAAACCATATGAAATTAACTCCATGGATTGGGAGGAGTTCAAGGACATATTTTTTAATAAGTAATTTTATAGTGTTCTTCATATGAATATAGAGAAGGAGTTACTTGAGTTAAATCAAAAGCATGATGAATATGTTGGTACCTATGAGACTAATTTTACAAGACTTACGAGGTATGATTTTGGTATTATCATCCAACCTGAAAGTAAGGCTGATCGATTCTTCAATGGATTAAAACTAAGTCTTTAAAGGGAATTATCCATAAGAGACTTCAGTATATATGAATAGATTATTTGATGTGCTATCAAGTTGTAAATTTAGGATGGATTTACGTATCAATATCATGATTTTAACAAGAAAAGGAAGGTGAAGTTCAAAAGAAAATCTAAAAACCATAGAGAGAAGAATATGATCTTTCCTTTATGCTCAAAGTGTGGGAAGAAACATAGAGGAAATTGTATAAGGGGACTAATAAATGTTTTAAGTGTGGAAGGGAAGGTCATCAGGAAATGGGTTGCTGAAATGATGGGAATAAGTTAACTAACAATGTGAATAGAGAGAAATCTACATAAAATAAACCTCCCCCACTTCAGTTCTTCAAGTACAAGGAGAATGGGAATTATGCTAACCAATGACCAAACTCAAGGGTTAATGATGATGATTGATGTTAGCAACCTATTAATCCAAGGTCCTAGGGTAAATCTCATGTGATCAATATTTCTGATGAGGGGTGTGATAATGATGTCATGAAAGGTACACTTACCATCCAATCTAGAACTGTTGATGTCTTATTTGACTCTAGATCCACCCATTCTTTCATATCTAAAGAATTTGTTTAGGGTATCAAGATCACACCCAAATGATTAGATGTATAATTAACATTGAAAACCTATAATGGTATAGTAATTTTATCTCAAGTTTATGATTCTTCTCTGGTTGACATTGGTGGAAATTTGCTTCCTATAAATATCATCATCCTTCATCTGGTTGAATTTGATGTCATATTAGGCATGGATGGGCATTCTCTAAATAAATCCCACATCAATTTTAATGTAAGGGAATTAGAATTTTATATTACAAACCAACCTATGATCATCTATCAATGTGATGATAAATACAAGATTCTGATGGAGATCACATCCATTGTATGGGTCTTGATTCCCATTCAAAAGAGGTGTTTATCTCATATGGTTGGGGAGAAACTCGACATCAATGATATGCCTATTGTACATAATTTTTTTGATGTCTTTATAAAATAATTTCCTAGAATTGCACCAAAATGTGAAGTTGAGTTTTCAATAGAACTCGTATTTGGTGCTAAACCAATTTCAAATACTCCCTAGAGAATGGTTGTGACTGAGTTATAGTAATTGAAGAAGAAACTCTAGGAAAACCTTGACAAGGGATTCATTCGTCCAAGTGTGTCACCTAGAGTTTCACCTATTCTATTTATTAAAAATAAATATGTATTAATGCGAATATGCATTGATTATCAGGATTTTAACAATATAATGATCAAGAAAATGTTTCCTCTTCCCCGTATTGATGACTTGATTGATCAACTACGTAAAGCTCAATACTTTTCCAAGATTGACCTTCATTATGGATATCATCAATTGAGGGTTAATAATGAGGATATACCCAAGATGAAATTTTTTATAAGGTATGGACACTATGAATATATAGTTATGTCTTTTGGTCTTACTAATTCCCTTGTTATCTTCATGGATTTAATGAATAGAGTCTTTAGAGATTTCCCCAAGTCTGAATGAAACATGATATAGTATACCATTATAACCTAGTCATTAAATTGGAGGGTATGAGTAGTATTAAATAAATTATGAAAATTATGGTTATCTATATACTAGAGATAAAATAAGAATCATTTAAAATAAAAAAAAATGTTTTTTGAAAAACTTTATTTTTTTCTAAAAGACAGATTAGTCGCACTTTGTGCACGTAATTTAAAATTAATTTTTACCACTTTTAAAAAAATTATTTTATAAAATTAAATTGATTTTTAAATCATAATATAATAATTTTTTTAGGTTTAATTTTTGGGATCTTTCTGAAATATTTCATTTTTCGATGAATAGTGAAAAATACTGAACTTTAATTGAAAACTGCCTTTTCATTTAAATTAGTTATAAAGTTAAGTTATATTTTGAATTGGGTTTAAAGTAAAATTATTTAAATTATATATATATATATATTAATCCAATTTAGTAATTTGGGATCATTTTCATATTGAATTTTGATATAAAAATAATGTAAACTTTCGAACATTTTCTCTTTAAAAACCTATTTTCTCATCGCGTCTACAGGGCTAATTTTAAATTAAAAATTTTCACTTTTGTGAATGGAATTTTAAAAAATGGAATATATATTTGGAATAATAATATTTAATATTATTTAATAATTTGAACTTAATTTTTGTTCATAATAATTAGTAAATACAATAAAAATTAATTGTCGTGATTAAGGTTAAAAGCAGCATTTTTGCACATTACAAGCACTTGTGTTAAAATTAATTTTCAATGCACGTAGTATTTTTATTTTATAAATAATATTTAATATTTATAATCATTAGTTAAAAATTATCTAATAATACTCATTTTATTTTAGTCTTAAATATTTAATTATCTAGGTTAAAAAAACTAATTACCGTGGTGGAAACTAAATTGGTAAAAAGGGAGTGAACTTACATGCTAAGGAATGACATATTTAAAACATGTGTTTTTATATTTTTTTAAGGTGTTTATAGACCATATAATCCATACAATATATCATTTATTAATTTTTTATCCACATGAGGTGATAGTGACCTCCCATTATTGAATACTTTTAGGTATTTACAAAAATGTCACTCATCCTCAATTATAAAAGTGCACTCAATATCCTCACTTATTCACACCTATAAATACATTTGGATCAAAAAAATACTACCAAAATCACCTAAAAACTTACATCCCCTTATCTTAGAATCCTTATTTTTGGAATAAATCCAACCTTAGAAGGCTTTTGGTGCAAACCTTAGGAGGTTACCCGAAGAAGAGATAGTGTTCTTTAATGATTGTTTTTATTTTATTTCTTCCTCCAACTCCTTAAATTATTATTAAACCAATATTATATAATAAAATCAGTATATTATATATAATTATATTTTTTATGTTAATTTAATGACCTAAAACAATCTCCACTTCCATAAAATGGGTTACAAAATCATCATTCGTGTGTACGGCGGACTATCGCCTCGCGAACCTATGTCGTTCATTTTTCCATTACCACCTATAATGGTTGGATATGATGATGGATATAAAGTATAAATATTATATTTATAACATAATTATACTAATAGAGTCATTATATCATATATCCCTTTTTACTTTCCATTCCGTAGGGGATACAATGGTGTTGCTCGTGTGTCCGACGGACCACCGCCTCAAGAAGCGATGTGATTCGTATTTCACTAACGCTTTAAATGCAAGGTAATATGGATAATTTCAATGAATATATGTTATATACATGAAATTATTATGATATTAATTACATATTTTTCATTCTGAAAATAAAATATTTTCTTTTCTTTCTTACACTGAAACATGATAACACAGTTCGTGTACGTGTGGACTATCGCCTTCACGAAGCAATGTGACTCTATTTTCATCATTGCACCACATGGATGATATATATAAGTATATTTAAACAAATAATATTATATTTATGATATAATTATAATTTTATAAATATTAAATATTACTTATCACCTTTCCATAACGATCGTTGAAAATGGAAATGTTATTCATGCATACGTACGACCTACCGTCACCATGATCGTAACGTACTTCATTTTTCAAAACCATATTTCATGATTACTCTTAAAAGTATAATTGATGTATAAATATTATGATTATATCATTATTATTATTCTATATATTATGAAACTATATAATATACACAATAATCAGAACTTTCATTACAAAACACACATGAGAAAATAAGGCAATAAACACATGAAACAATGAAAATAATGAAAGATAATTAATGAAAAGGTGACAAGATATTATAAAAGTATAATATATGATATTATAAATATTAATATGGTTCCATTATAGGTTAATAAAAATTTTAAAACCAATATATAGGAGGTTAAATCATGTTCAACCAAAAGGAAGTGTGAGGTAAGGGACTTCGTCTCAATTTCTCTTTATTGAAGAATATTGTAATTTTATGAACCTAATTTATTCTATATGGTTTATATTATTATACTTTGATATGTAATATAATTATTCATTAAGAATTCATGGTATTATAATTTTCAATTTGAATTATTTCATCCAAGTGGATTTGACTTAAGAGTTACCAAGTGGTAAAGAATTTCTTAACTCAATTTCTTTCATTAGGTTATATTAATTCTTTATCATATTTGAAATTATAATATTATGTGTATAATGAATTTTAATTATATTATGTTTTATTTCTGATTTTTTTATGTGGAGTTAAAATTGATACACATAATCAATTCAGTGACTAATTCTCACTTCAACATTATGATCATTGTAAGGGTTTATTTCTTAATCTCATTCTCATCAAGATTGTTTATTCTTTAATTTCAATTGAAGGAAATTATTTGATCATTGTATAATAAACCCATATAAATTTCTTCTCCTATGGTTATTCATGATATTTTCAAGTAATAGTACAATTTTTTCACTCTTTGTTACTTAAAATAATTGAGAAAATGTGTTTAGGAAAATCTGACTTCATTTCTCTCTTCGGTCAAAAATCTATTTTCTTTCAAACCCATGTTTTCAAAAAATGTTTTCGAAAATGTTTTTAAATTGTTTCAAATGATTTATTAAATAAATTTTTACCCATTTTTACTTTTTTTTAAAAAAATTAAATGAATATTCATGTCCTTTTCAAAATAATGTTTGTTTGGATTTTTCCTAAAAAAATTGAAAGGAATATTTATTTTAATGTGTATGGCAAGAAAAAAATTTCAAAATTTCATGACTAATAAAATGTTTTAAAACTTCCTTTATAAATTTCAAAAATTATTTTCAAATAAAATTATTTTCAATAATTTTTGTGAATTTTTAGTTTTAAAAGTGATTTTTAAAATGAAATAGATATTTTCCTCAATAATGTTTATAAAGATATTTTTATGGAATTTATATCCATCAATGATAAAAAACACTTTATTCTTACTTCAATGGGTATATTTTGTGTTGATAACATCCTTATTCTTTCTATGTATGGTTTATTATAATTTTGACCAAGGAAAGTATTAAAATCCACTTTCTTGGTTTATTTTTATAGTTATTAACTTTCCCTTGAAATATTCACTTTCATGTGATCATTAGACATTAAATTTCCCCTAAATATCTATATTATTTATCATGGATATGTTAATTTTTTAAATTATATATAATTTTTACATATAGTGTTCTACATTGAAATTTATTTGTATATTTGGTGAAATATTGATAAATCTATATTCTTTAATCAATATGAATATGTGATGATAAGGCACATTGTTCATGAATTAAATTGATTATTCGATATTTGAGGAATGCTTTGGAATTATAATGATGGGTGGGGCCCGGTATTATATAGCCCCTTAATGCATCGGTAGGTCTCATGAGACAAATAAGTAATCTAGCATTAAATAGTTTTTTACCTATAGTTTTAAACCTTCTTATAAAATATCTTGACGATATAGGTATTATGATGCCTGGGATCATGGAATCCAATAATTAATCATTTTCTTCATTAAGAATTTAGTTATTATTATCCATGATATTTTCACAATGATATTATATCTGGATGGATTTCATTCTCATTTTATCATTTAAATGGCATGTGTTTTTAGTTATTCACCTTTTCATATTGATTATGTCATATCTTATCATGATAGTCAAGTTATTTAAATGGAATGCGTGTTCATTTATTTAATTTTCCATATTGATTATGTTTATTATTTTATAGTATCTTTTTTTGTGCTTAAACCTTACTGAGAATTTGAGTTCACCCTTATTTTTTTACTTTCCCCAGGATTCCATGAAGTTTACTATGATTTATATTCAAGGATATGCTAGAGAGAATAATGTTATTCTCAAAAAAATGTGTTTTATTTTTTATATTCAAATGTAATTTAAGACTCAGGTATGTATCTAGTTTTCCAATAGTACTAAACTATTCGGTATTTCAGGATGTGATTCCTTGTATCTTATTCTAATGTAATAAAGAAGACATTGGATTTGGGATACTAGGGTTAGGGTCGGTACAGTATGAACACTACCTTCTCACTCAAGTTAAGGCCCTTTATTAGATCAAATTCTTGACCATTTTCTTCTCACTCAAGGCAAGGTCCATAGATTCACCTTCTCACTCAAGGTGAATCCAAACTATCCTCAAGCCATGCCTTCACACTCAAGGTTTGACTGAATTTTATACACAATGAAGGATCTATCTCACTCATGGAAATATATCTAGTTCCATCTCACTCATAGTCCATAGTACCCACATTTAAATTCATCACCTATCATAATCATGTTAGTAAGTATACACATATAATAACAAACAGGGCACTCAGTGCATCACACGACTCATTTGCTCATCCTCATAGTGTTAGTCACTTAAGAACTAATATATCATCTCTAATCACTAGAACTAACCCACGTCTATCACCCCACAATGACCTCACAACATATAGGCTCTTCTCATCCTTAACATCAATATACGGGGTTCAATTCCCATCCAAACCCCCTTGGAATCCCAATTCCAAGTCCTTAAGCACTTCCCACAAACAGTACCTCGATCTCATCTCACATGTCCTAAATAAGATCACTCAACCCATCACATAGAATAAAACCCTCTTAACCACACACACCAAGTCATGAAGTAATTTTCCCACACATTATGAATGCTAAGACTCTCATCCAACTACAGGAGGGAGTTTCTAGTCATTTGTGACATGTACAATCGTCTCATAAACCATCACTTAGCCCTAATCCTGACGTGCCTTACTACTAGACCTAGGAACTCAACCTAGGATATATCACATCACCACTCACACCCTGAGACCTACCCAATTCATCAAATATACTCAGATGACACCCTTATCCCTTGGAAACATGGTATCTATGTGATCCAAATTTACCTAAGTGTTAAAGAGGACTTATCCCAAGCATAGGATGCTCAATGCCATCCTATCCCTTTCACCAAGGGAACCATATATCCCTAATCCCTATACCTAAACTCATAAAATTATGCATAAATGTGTGTTCATTCATAAAAAACATATAAAATTGTATCATAAGGGCCACCTACCTCGATCACGAAGTTAACCCCTTGTCAAGCTCCATTGAGCCTTGCCCAAGCTATTCCATGATCGAGAGCACCTATCCCATGCCATATAAAATAAATAATTGATTTTAAACAATTATAATTATTTATCCAAACCAATTATGAAGTAATATTCACCTAGAAAATCATTTCACATTTCCGTCGCATTGAAATTGTACCCAATGTTATGTGTTCAACCTTACAGGATATCCTCTAGAAAAGCCACATGAAATCTCCATCATTCTAGATGATTTCCACTATAATCTAGTGAAAATCATTAATAAACCCTGTCTAAAATCACCACAATCAAAGGGCTATAATATAAAATCAAAACGGGGTGAGGGAGGATGAGTAACATACCCAAAATCACCGTAAAATGTCACAAAAACCCATCTTATTCAATGGATAGTCGAAGGGAGGGGAGAGTTGACCGATTCAACCCTCTACTAACACCCCTTACCCATAAAATCTCAAGGGGGAAACTGGAAAATCACCATTTTCCCCTGATTAAAAAAAACACCCAGGAATAGGTCATGGCATGGCCAGGGGTCACAATGTGACACACTCCTTCACCCAACAATGTCACAGTACAATAAAGGGGGTCACGACGTGAGCACATAGGTATAAGGCCTAGCCCTCAGCCTACCTCTATTACAACATGACCTATTAGGGTCACAGTGTGATGACCCCTATAATAGAACCACCCTCGAGTACTTCATCCTTTGTGGTGAGGCCTTCACGCCCCTCCTGGCACAACACCCTGCTTTAGGCTAATACAGCATGGCCTACACATCATAACGCACCATGTTGCAACAACAACATTCCAACAAGGCCTCCAAGACTTGCTCTGACACCCTCTTGAGCACCTAAAATGTCACTCGATCCTTAATTCTCATCCAAAAAAATATCTTCAAGATGTTCCAACCCTCATATTCCCAATATAAATTCCAATTCTTGAAACAACCTCTGCTCTAGGCCAAAAATTCAAACTTCTCTAAAAAGTATCCACTTTGAAATTCATGGGTCATTACATAGAGTATGCAGGGATATACTAGAAAAGAAACTTTAGTTCACCTGACTCTAATTGAAGTATTAACCAATATATGATAAAATACCTAAAGTTAGGGTTGAGGAAAATATGAGATAATGGTGATAAATCCAAACAATATATAGACACGAACTGCTAGCCTTATCCATTGCTACTCCTTGCTTCAAACCACGAGAAGAACCAATAAGATTTTATTAGAATTTCACTCAAATAATAAAAGAATAACAAGAGTGTTTTTAAGAAATTTTCTTGGTTTTTTCAAATGAAAAATCCCTAATAACCCTTTTATATATGAATTCCTACTTAATTAATCATTTTTAGAATTTTAGAAAAAAATCTGACCACAATTCAAAATATCAAATTTTGATAAACACTAAAACCTTATGTATCACCCTCAATGAGTCATGTGTAATATATTTATAAAAATATTACCTGTAATGACCCGAAATTTTATAAATGAAATTCCCTTTTTAATGAATAAATGAATTATTGAGTAATTTAGTTATAGAAAACACATGCACTACTTTGGTTATTTTGGACTGATATAGCCTGTTGGATTTAAAATATCATTAAGCATAATAATTGTTGATAATATAGTCATTGTATAGTGACTTTTTAGATTAGTATATATTAATGGTTATGATAAAGTCTAATTGACATGGATGGGTGAAGGGATGACCTCATCCAGTAGGATCATACCCTATGAAACCCATTTATTGGTGATTTGGAGGGAGATGGAATAACTGGTTTCCCTTGACCAAATCCAAGCTAAAATTAAACAAATAAATATTGAGCAAAACCATTTATGGGAGAAGTTCAAGTTTATCGATATCATGGCCCAAACCATATTTGTCGAACCACCTCAAAAAAGAACCATCATCACACACCTTACTCTTAGGGTGTATGCTAGTGTAATAAGGGGTTACGTATCTAAATCCTAATAATATTAATTTATATGTTTTTTTTAAATAAAATAATTATTATATTGATCTTTTTTTGCTATTAATTTATAAATTATTATATCATGAGTTTAATAAAAAATTAGATTTTGATACGATGAAATCAAAATTGTATTTTTGGGAAATATAGTCTCAATTAAGACACACTTTTGATAAATTAAAGGATTTTTGAAATAAATATTATTTTAATAAAATATTCTTATTAAATAATATTTATTTAAATATAAATGATAGTATTTTTAATGAAGTTCAATTAAATTTTTATAAGGGTCATAAAGTTGTTAGTGTCATAAAAACTAGTATTTTTCAGTAAATAAGGAATTTTATTTAGAATTGATAATTATAATATTTAGAAAAATATTTTTATAAAATAAATATTATTTTTAAAATCATAATTTCAAAATTATTCAATGGTGAATTTTTTATAATTTTTCGAGATAGTTGAATTCTTGGCCAAAAATTAAATACGGTATAAATATATAGTGTGAATTTTGACATCATAATAGCCCAAAAGTAATATAATAATTCTATAAAGGGAATTCATGAATAGATTTATCCTTTAAAATAATTTATTTTTGAGGTTATTTGATTAGTTTTGTAAACCTTTAATGAATCCTCCAAAACCTATATTATATTTTAAGGTTTTAAAATCAATTCTTTATAAACATGACTCACTTCCACATCACTAGTGGTGTTATTTTAATATTTTCAGTTTTTAAACTTATAAAATATTTAAAACCACTCCTATATGGCATAAACCATGGTAAAAACTATGGTAAGGATTGTGTTTTTGATCATTTTATCATACAGAGTTTCAAATCTAAGTTTAGAAATTAATAAATAATTCCCCTCTCTTTTGCTGTAAATACCCATCCAACCTCCCACTCATATTCACTAAAAACTCATTTAGCATGAATTTAATCTCCCTATACCTCTATAAATCCATAATAAGGTGTTCCCAAGCTCTTAAGAAGATCCTCTCAACCTTTTAGAAGCGCCCTCTCAAGGTAAGGGACTCTTTCTTCTTTTTATTTCAAGCACTTTCTTTGTACTAATACCTTTTTATTTCCATCTATCCATGATGTAATATGTTTTTACACATCCATTTATTTGTATTATTATACCCATTTAATGATATAACACTTTTCACTATCATTCACTCCTTCCATAAACTCTTATGTGCACCCATTATGCTATCGAAATTATCCTCCGATTTTACATGCCAAGCATTTGTGTAGTGAATACCTGTCCCCATTTATATTCAAGGTCATTCACTTAGTTTTATTTATACTTCATTTATTGGGGGCCTCCATGTATGTAACCCACACTCCTTAATTTCATATGGTTAAAAGTGATGAAAGTCGTTCTTGTGTTGTATGATCTATGTGGTACAAAAATGCATATACATGATATGAATGTGATGAGTGGACCCAAAATTATATATCCCTAAAATAAATTGGGTAATGTTTTTATCTCATGATATTCCATGTATGGTTCATGTGATTTTATCCTAAATACACTATGTTATGATGTCTTGGTAGTTATCCTTGACTTATGCTTGTGATGTCATGTTTTATGTTGTTTCCACATTCCTATGTCACCTTGATGTTATCATATTATATCATGTTTTGATGTTAATTTTTATGATTCTAACCCATTTTATGTCACCTTGATATTCCTATTGACTAACATGAATTACTTTCATCATGTTATGCTTTTATCATTTCCTTATCGATCTTTATAGCTCGCTGCTTTCTTATCTACATCCCCAGATTATCTCGTGCAGTATTAGAAGAATCGATGGAATATAAGGCCATGTTTTAGAGTTTTTAAATAATGTTTTTGTACCCATGTTTCAATTTATTGTTAAATGTATATAATTACCCAAATACATTGTGCCTCGCTCTCTTTTGGGATTGTATTATATGTGTCGTTATGTAATAAATCATGAATTAAGGTGCATTAAATATATGGGTTGTCATATTATGTATCATAGTGTTATTCAACAATTTTTCTAAATTTCCAATCATAAAATATCTTACACATATCATATGTAATATCTTCCCTCTATACGTGTAGTTTTTTTCTTGGCTAAAAACTCATACATAACACAGTTCTTCATTGAATAAGGTTTTTTTCTTGAACAAAATTCTATATTTAATATATTTTTCAATACATAAGATATTTCCCTTAGACAAAAATTACATATGAAACATCTTTTTACCCCATAAATAATATATTTTCCTTTGAATTTAAGGTTTTACCCTTAACTTAAAAACCTATACATAATATATATCTTCCCCTTATAATACATAATATATTATTTTGATTTTGTTTAGTATTTTTCCTTGTATGTAAGTGATAAAACACATTTTTATTGAATATTTTATAGATAATAAATGATATAATTTCTCCACATTATGGTAAATGTGTTCATTTATGAAATATTTGGGATTAGATCATTTATTGGAAAATTTGATGAAAATTCCAGTTTTACCCTTTAAAATTCACTATAGCATTTCAGACATAAATATTCTGATATGTATTATTTGAAATTAAAATTTTTTAAATATGTTCCTAATTTAATGGGTGACAACTTTCATTTAAGATACTCAAGCTAAATCATGCATTTTGTTGGTGCAAATGGGCCATGAAGTCAAAGTTGGGCTGGACTCGCCATATTGGAAAATGGTTCTATATTTGGGTCATAACTCCTACATCCTTAATTTTATTGGGATTAAATTTGGAGAGGATCTCAGGAACAAAATTTCTCACAAATCATCCTTCTATATGGAGGCTGGTTCACGCATTTTGGTAGGCAAACAGGTGTTGTAAGTTGGATTAAATTATTTGGCCAAATTTCCCCATTCACACTTGAAACCTATTAAAACCTAGCCTCCCCTCCACTCTATAAATTGATGTTTTTATCATTTGTAGGGGTTGGGAAGTGAATTAAGAGATTTAAGGTAGAGGAGATTTGGTTTCACTCAAATTATCCAACCATTGTAAGAGGGTTAGATCTTGAAGCAAGGATCCCCTCATCGAAGCCTTCTTCTTCTTCTTCATGTTGTAATGTTTGCATTTGTGTAATAAACTTATTTATTCTTATTTTATTTCTTATATTTTCTTATTTTTTTCATTTCACTTCCTAATTATTCTTCCGTTTTGGGCTGGAATTCAATATTAGAAATGATATTGGGTTATACCCTTTATAAACCATTGCACGTGCAAAATGTTTCTACGATGACTACACCGCCCATAGAAGTGTAGTTCTTTTTAGTAATTGATCTACCTATAACATTATTCATTCATTTATTTTGAATCTATGAGATAATTTAATTAAATTAATATAATATTTTAGTTGAGTTTTTAAATTGGAAGAAACTAAGCAATCAATTGAACAATTAACACAAAAGCACATGAGGTCGAGATTTTGTGTAAATTGTGAGAGCGTGACCTTAATCGGTAATACAAGACCACATGGGATAAATTTGTAGGTTTAAAATATAATCCCTAAACTCAATTAATCCTAATTTACAGAGTTTATATCTTCTCTAATTAACCACTGATCATAAGTTAACCTAAGAACATCAATCAAAGCAGGGTGTTGCGATTGCACGTTTTGAAGCTAGCCTAAGGTTTAAGTAATTTCATATTTGTGGTTAAGTTAACTCCCGTAGGATTCAAGGGTTAACAAATTAGGGGATTATAATTAAGTGAATGTTAATTTAAATTATAATGATAAATAATTGATTGAATAGGTAGAGTTATATCGATTACACCTTTTAAAATATTTTCTAAAAAAACATCTTCTTGTTGTGTCATTTTAATCGAACTTCATTTAAAAAAATGTGATCTTCTTCCAGAAAACTTCTTCTAGATTTATAAACGATAACCCCCATCCTTTTAATTAGTGTACTTATTTAATTTTATTTTATTTTCAAAAAATGTCTTTAATATGTTTTTAAATTTACTTCCTCCTTTGAGAGACGACCTTGGTCAGCCACTCTGTTGCACCCTAATACCCAAAAACCACTAATCATTTGAGAGCACCCACAACAGCGCCTTTAAAATTGGCGTCGTTGCTGGGGAATGAACCTGGGTCACCCACGTGATAGGTGGGAATACTCACCACTATATACAATGATAAGAAATAGAAGATTGTGCAGTAGTGTTTCCTGGGAGACCATATCAGCAGCAGCAGCAACCATATCCCCAAAAGAAGCTTGATTTTTTGCTCCAACATACAACCAAGGGTGGAAGGATCAATAAGACATGAGGTATGTATCTAGACAACAACAAAGGCCCCCTTTCCAACTAAATTTTCAGTAGCCTCCACCCTACCAATATGGTTTCCAACAACCCCAAAGGTGATTTGAAGCTCAAGCATCAACAAGGGAACTACAAACCAAAGATAGATTCTAATACTAATGAACTTTTGAAACAAAGTGTTCTTAATCAACAGAATGAGATGAAGAGTCAAGGTTCTGAGTTGAGGGAGTTGAAAACATAGATGATTCAGATTGTCACCTTCCTCCATGAACTGGTAAGTAAGAACTCTGGAAATATTCCTTCCCAACCTACTCCAAATCCCAAGGGGAATGTCATTGCCATCACATTGAGAAGTGGGAAGAAAACAACTGATACAACTCCACCTATCGTTCCATTGTAATTCACCTCAACTCCAAATAATCCCCATTCCATACCAACTAATGAGCAATATAAGGATAAAAATAAAGGTAAGAAAAATATTGATGATGTTCCTCCTAAACCCCTTCCACTTCCAAACAGAGTTGTACAAACCAAGAAGATGGCTGAAGAGGTGATGCAAAAAGAGGTTTTAGACACATTTAAGTGTGTAGAGATAAATATTCCCTTGATCAAGGCCATTAATAAAATCCCAAGGTATGCCAGATTCTTAAAAGAATTGTGTACCGATCGAAGAGGACTTAAGGGAAATTAGAGGATCAATCTTGGAAGGAATGTTTCAGCACTCATTACACCAACTCTAGCAATGCCAACAAAGTGAAAGGATCCCAGGATATTCAACATACCATGCACCATGGGGGAGTTACACTTTTCTGATTCTTTGTGTGATTTAGGAGCTTCCATAAATGTAATGCCTCACTTTGTTTTCTCTTCTTTACAGGTTGGAGAGTTGAAGCTGATGAGAGTAGTGGTGCAGTTGGCGAATAGAGCTACAACATATCTAGCGGGAGTCCTTGAGGATGTACTTGTCTGGGTAAGATACATGATCTTTCTAGCATATTTCTACGTGCTTAAAATAGAGGAATATGAGGTTAGTTCTCATGCTCCCATTATCTTAGGTAGTACCTTCCTTAAAATTGAAAAAACTATCATAAATATCAATCGGGGTACACTTTCCATGGAGTTTGGAGATGAAGTTGTGATATTTAATGTCATGGAATCCATGAAGTACCCCTTAGAGGACCATTCTGCATTTGTTATATCCCATTTGAACCACCAAATAAAAACCCCATGGAATTTGATTGTCCTGTGCTTAGGGAGATTATGAGTATTGGTTCTGGTTTGATGTCTAAGAGTACATTCACACCTATTTATAATGCACAAAACTCTCTTAGATTTAATTTTGAAATGGATTCATATTTTGATTTTGATCATGTTCACTCTGATTATGACTTGGATATTGATTATGCTGATGGATTTGATGTTTCATTCTCTGATTGTGATGATTTATATTCTAATACTGATTCTCTTTGTGCACATATTTCAGTCCCTTCTATGTATCCATCCATACACCACCCCCCTACACTGGAACTCAAGCCATTGCCACAAAATCTCAAATACTCATACTTGTTGAGTGGTGATAAAATACATGTTATCATTACTAACAATATCCCTTTTGAAAATGAAGAAAAACTTTTGAATATTTTGAGGGATAACATCAGGGAAATTGGGTGGACCTTGGCTGATATATCAGGTATTAGCCCCTCCATTTTCATGCATAGTATTATTTTGGAGGATGGGGCTAAACCAGTGAGGCAACCACAAAGGATACTCAATCCAACCCTTCTGGAAGTTGTTAAAAAAGAGGTTAAAAATTTGCTCGAGGCAGGTATAATTTATCCCATTTTAGATTCTCAGTGGGTGAGTCCTATTCAGGTTGTGCCTAAGAAAAGTGGTGTTACTATTGTTCAAAATGATAAAGAGGAGTTAGTTCCAATGAGGGTGAAAAACAGTTGGCATGTGTGTATTGATTATAGGAAACTAAATCAGTCCACTCACAAGGACCATTTCCCCCTCTCATTTATTGATTAAATGCTTGAGAGACTAGCTCAGAAAACACACTATTGTTCCTTGGATGGATTTTCTAGATATTTTCATGTTCCTATTTATTTTGAGGATCTAAAGAAGACAACATTCACTTGTCCATTTAGTATGTTTTCCTAACGAATGATACCATTTGGACTTTGCAATGCCCCAGGTACCTCTAGAGATGCATGGTGAGTATTTTTTCTGATTTTATTAAGACCTTCATGGAGTTATTTATGGATGATTTTATAGTGTATGAGTCTTCATTTGATGATTGTATATCTAGTTTGGAAAAGGTGTTTAATCATTGTATTGAGAATAATTTAGTCTTGAACTTTGAAAAGTTTTGTTTCATGGTAGAGCATGGGATTTTCTTAGGGCATGTGGTGTAAAAACATGGGATAGAGGTTTATATATCTAAGTTAGATATTATTTCATCCCTACCCTATCCTTCATGTGTGCGTGATTTTAGATCTTTTCTAGGGCATGCATAATTTTATCAGAACTTCATCAAAGATTTTAGTAAGATTTCTATTCCTATGTCATGATTACTTTAAAAGGATTCTAATTTTGTATTTGATTTTTCTTTCAGGAATTCCTTTGATGAGCTAAAATAGTGTCTGACCACTCCAACAATCATACAACCTCCATGGTGGGAGCTTCCTTTTGAGCTTATGTGTGATGCCTCCAACTTCGCGGTTGGAGCTGTCTTATCTCATAGGGTGGAGGGATGTTCACATGTGATTTCCTATGCATAGAGGACACTGTATTCATCCCAATCAAATTAAACCACCACAGAAAAGGAGTTTCTTGCTGTTATATTTTATTTAGATAAATTATGTTCATATTTATTAGGCTCTAAAGTAGTTTCTTTTTTTACCATGCAGCTCTGAGGTACCTCTTGAAGAAGAAAGATGCAAATCCTAGACTTATCTGATGGATACTCTTTCTTCAGGAATTTGATATTGAGATAAAGGATAAGAAGGGGTCAGAAAACCTAGTGGTAGACCACATGAGTAGGCTTACTCACACACTAGAGGCTGACACCTTGGACCATGTACCACTTCGAGACACTTTACTCGATGAGCATCTTTATTCCATCTCAGGTATACATCCTTGGTATGCTGATTTAGTGAACTACCTTGTTGCATCCGAACTCCCTACAAATTTAAAGAAACATCAAGTCCAAAAATTAAAGAGTGAATCTAGATTTTATGTGTGGAATGATACCTACTTATGGAACATTTTTAGTGACCAATTTATTAGGAGGTGTGTTTCTAATCATGAGTTTGAGTTTGTTCGGTAACTATGTCATACACTTGCTTGTGGTGGACACTTTGGACACCAAAGGATAACTAGGGAAGTTTTAGACTCTAGATTATATTGGCCTAGCTTATTCCATGATGCTTGTGTGTTTTGTAAGTCATGCTCTCATTTCCAACACATTGGGAACTTTTCTTGGAAACATGAGATGCCCCAAAAACCCATACTATTCTATGAGATTTATTTTTTATGTACGGGGAATCTATTTTATGGTCTCTTTTCCTAGTTCATTTGGTTTTTTTTATATTTTGGTTGTTGTTTATTATGTGAGTAAATGGGTGGAGGATAAGGCCACCAGGACTAATGATTCTCATGTTGTAGTGGAATTTTTCAAGACACATATTTTTTGTAGGTTTGTGTTATACCTCTCGAACCCCTCGTGGTTTTATTTTCATGATCACAATCACCCTCTTTTTTATCTAATCATGTTTTAAGTGTTTTTGGATGATAGGCTTAAATTCAGGGTGCCAAGGAATTGGGCCAAGAAGGCCAAGAAGGAAAAACGCCAAAATGGACTGAAATTCAGTCCACCGGCCAACCGGTGGCTTCACCACCGGCCAGCCGATGGACCCTGGACAGAAGGTTGAGCCACTGCCTCAGCACCGGCCAACCGGTGGCCTCACCAGCGGCCAGCCGGTGGCACCCAGACCAAACAGTGTTTGCTACTGCCTCAGCACCGGCCAAACGGTGGCCTCCTCACCGGCCAGCCGGTGGAGCCTGAGCCCGAGCCCTCCTCCATTTTGCACACACCGGCCAACCGGTGGCTCAGTACCGGTCAGCCAGTGGAGCCAGTCAAACTAGCCGTTGGGCCTTTGACCAGGCTGGTCCACTTGCCTCCCAACGGCTCCGAAGCCCTTTCCAATGGCTCCGAAGACCTCCAAAGGCCATATGAGGGTTCCCCCTCTATAAATAAAGGACTAGGAAGCCCCGAAAACTTAACTAAGCCATACGGAATCCAACGGACATATTTTCGATCATTTGGCGAACCTCCGGCGGATTGCTCCAAGGGAACCCCAATTGCTCCAACACAATTCCACATCCAAGGAGCACCACCATAGAATCTTGGGAGAGCACTTCATCAACTTCATCAATTCATTTGGCACCCAAGGCTTCTCCCATTACGGTTTTTATTGTTTATTCATTTTGAGCTTAAATTTGGGTTTGTGCCTACAAACCCCAACTCTTTCTCTCATCCTCTCTCTTGGGTTTTCACACCACCTTCAAGGTGTGAAGAGGTTAGTCAAGCCTTTCCTTTTAAAAGGCTTGAATCAAAGGTGAGCTAGCCTTCACCCGTAAAAAGGCTAGTGGGTTCTTGCTCAACCATTGAAAGCAAGTGGGTTCTTGCATAACCATTTAAAAGCAAGCTGTAATAGGTGAGCTAGCCTTCACCTGTAAAAAGGCTAGTGGGTTTCTTGCTACAACCATTAAAAAGAAAGCGGTAGTAAATCTCTCAACGGTTGAGTTGGGAGCGGAGACGTAGGCCGGGTTTTAGGCCGAACTCCGTTATCAATTTTGTGTCTTGCCTCATTTATTTCCGCTGCACTTTCAACTTTGATTTTAAATTGTTAATCTTTTTTTAAAAGGCAATTCACCCCCCCCCCCCTCTTGCCATCACTTCCTTCTTTTCTCCGCCCAACAATTGGTATCAAAGGCAAAATTTGAGTAATACCCTAACCGGTTTCAAATTTAAGATCCATTGTGATGGCATCAACCTCTTTCGCCCCCGAAGGCTTTTCTTTGGGTCGTGCTCCATTTTTTGATGGAACCGACTATACTTATTGGAAAACCCGCATGACCACTTTTCTTAGAAGCATTGGTTATCCAATTTATAAAATTGTCATGCAAGGTTACACTCTCTCTTCCCCCGATGAATCCAAATGGACCCAAGCCGATATAAAAAATTTTGAGCTTGATGGCAAAGCCATGAACGCTCTACATTGCGGCCTTGATCGTAATGAATTCAATCGAGTTTCCACATGCACCTCCTCACACGAAATCTGGAAACTTTTGGAGGTTACCCATGAGGGGACCAACAAAGTTAAGGATACTCGATTGGACATGTACCGTCAAGATTTTGAGTCTTTTTCCATGCATCCTTCTGAAAATATAACTGAAATGTTTACTCACTTTACTGACGTTTGCAATGGTAGAAAGTCCCTTGGTGATGATGTGTCTGTAGAGACGATGGTCAAGAAGATCCTTTGGATCTTACCAAGCTCATGGGCTCCAAAGGTAACGGCAATCCAAGAAGCAAAGGACATCAAGAACATGCCAGTCGAAGAGCTCATCGGATCTCTCATGACCTATGAGATCACCATGAGGAGGCAAGCTGAAAAGGAAGGCAAACCTGTCAAAGTTCCAAAGAACATCTCCTTCAAGGTACAAAACGAAGAAAGCTCCTCTTCCTCATCTTCTTCCTCTTCAAGCGGCGATTCCGAAATGGAGAATCTTGCCCGCAAAATGCACAAGTTCATGAAGAAGCACAAAAAGAAGAAATCCCGCAAGGCTCAACCCAATGAAAAATCCGAGCCCAAGGTAAAATGTTACGGGTGTGGCGAGAAAGGCCATTACAAGCCCGATTGCCCACTCAACAAGAAAAAGGCCAAACAAAAGGATAAGAAGAAGGCATTCAAAGCCACATGGAGTGATAGCTCCGCATCATCCTCCTCCTCCTCCTCGAGTGACAACGGTAACAAATGCCTAATCGCATTCCATGAGGTAACATCTTCCGACTCCTCATCCTCTAGTTCTTCCAATTCTTTTAATCACATGTCATATGAGGATCTCCAACATGCTAGAGATCAATTGGAGGAAGGTTTTCACAAACTTTCTTCCAAATTTGTTTCTTTAAAAAAGAATTTCAAAAAACTCTCTTCCGAAAAAGAACAACTTCTCAAAGAAAAGGAGGAGTTGTCCCTCAAAATCCAAAACCTTCCCAATATTGATTCCATGGAATCAACAATCAAAGATTTAAGGGAATCACTAGCCAAGTTCACCCAAGGGGAACAAAATCTGACCAAACTACTAGGTTCCCAACGTGTAACTAGAACCACCGAAGGGCTTGGCTATTCCAAGCAAGCTTCCTCTTCCCATGCTCCAACTATTTTTGTAAGGGGGAGCTCTCAATTTAAATTTTGTAATTATTGTAAAAAACCCGGGCACATGATTTATGAATGTGATTGCAAAAATGCCCGGTACGGTAGGCCCAAAACTTTTTTCTTTAACGATCAATTTTATAGGAGAAGACCCGCCACTAGACAAGTATGGATTGAAAAATCCCTCTTAGCGAGTCTCTCTGGGCCAAAATTTGTCTCGGTTCCAAAATCCTCTCCCCGGTGATTTGTTGTTTTTATTTAGGGGGAGTTAGGATCGTTTAAACCCTTTTGATTTCAATTTCAAAATTTTCGATTCAAACTTTCAATTTCAACACTTGGTATCAAAATTTTCATTTCAAAATATTCAAATTTTTCATTTCAATTTTCTTTTCAAAACTTTCAATTCAAACTGTTATTGAATTCTTGATTCAAAACTTTCAATTCAAATTTCAAAAATTTCATTTGGTTTAAAATCTCTATCTTGTTTTTCAAACTTTTCCCTCAATCAAGTTTTATGCCCCGTGCTATTTTGATAATCACAAAGGGGGATAAATTCTTGGTTGATTGGGGGAGAAATCTTTTAAAGCATGCTTTTCATTTCATTTTCTACATTGTTTGTTTTGGTGATTGTGATCATCAAAATAGGGGGAGATTGTTGTACCTCTCGAACCCCTCGTGGTTTTATTTTCATGATCACAATCACCCTCTTTTTTATCTAATCATGTTTTAAGTGTTTTTGGATGATAGGATTAAATTCAGGGTGCCGAGGAATTGGGCCAAGAAGGCCAAGAAGGCAAAAGGCCAAAATGGACTGAAATTCAGTCCACCGGCCAACCGGTGGCTTCACCACCGGCCAGCCGATGGACCCTGGACAGAAGGCTGAGCCACTGCCTCAGCACCGGCCAACCGGTGGCCTCACCAGCGGCCAGCCGGTGGCACCCAGACCAAACAGTGTTTGCTACTGCCTCAGCACTGGCCAACCGGTGGCCTCCTCACCGGCCAGCCGGTGGAGCTTGAGCCCAATCCCTCCTTCATTTTGCACACACCGGCCAACCGGTGGCTCAGTACCGGTCAGCCGGTGGAGCCAGTCAAACTAGCCGTTGGGCCTTTGACCAGGCTGGTCCACTTGCCTCCCAACGGCTCCGAAGCCCTTTCCAACGGCTCCGAAGACCTCCAAAGGCCATATAAGGGTTCCCCCTCTATAAATAAAGGACTAGGAAGCCCCAGAAACTTAACTAAGCCATACGGAAGCCAACGGACATATTTTCGATCATTTGGCGAACCTCCGGCGGATTGCTTCAAGGGAACCCCAATTGCTCCAACACAATTCCACATCCAAGGAGCACCACCATAGAAGCTTGGGAGAGCACTTCATCAACTTCATCAATTCATTTGGCACCCAAGGCTTCTCCCATTACGGTTTTTATTGTTTATTAATTTTGAGCTTAAATTTGGGTTTGTGCCTACAAACCCCAACTCTTTCTCTCATCCTCTCTCTTGGGTTTTCACACCACCTTCAAGGTGTGAAGAGGTTAGTCAAGCCTTTCCTTTTAAAAGGCTTGAATCAAAGGTGAGCTAGCCTTCACCCGTAAAAAGGCTAGTGGGTTCTTTCTCAACCATTGAAAGCAAGTGGGTTCTTGCATAACCATTTAAAAGAAAGCTGTAATAGGTGAGCTAGCCTTCACCTGTAAAAAGGCTAGTGGGTTTCTTGCTACAACCATTAAAAAGCAAGCAGTAGTAAATCTCTCAACGGTTGAGTTGGGAGCGGAGATGTAGGCCGGGTTTTAGGCCGAACTCCGTTATCAATTTTGTGTCTTGCCTCATTTATTTCCGCTGCACTTTCAACTTTGATTTTAAATTGTTAATCTTTTTTTAAAAGGCAATTCACCCCCCCTCTTGCCATCACTTCCTTCTTTTCTCCGCCCAACAGTTTGGAGTACCAAAGGCCATCATTAGTGACCAAGGGACACACTTCTACAATCAGAATTTTGCTTCCCTCTTTCGGAAGTATGGGGTGACACACAAAACATCAACACCATACCACCCCTAAACAAATGGCCAGTCTAAGGTTTCAAATCGTGAGTTGAAAGAAAATTTTAGAGAAAACCGTGAAGCCAAATAGGAATGATTGAAGCAAGTGATTGGATGATACACTATGGGATTATAGGATAGCATAAAAGACATCCATAGGTATGTCCCCATTTCGGATTGTTTTTTGTAAAGCATGTCATCTCCCTATGGAGGTTGAGCATCAAGATTATTGGGCTATAAAGAAATGCAATATAGATTTGGCCCAAGCTGGAATTCAATGAAAGGTGAAAATTCAAGAACTTGAGGAGATTCGATTATCTTCATATGAGAAATCAAGGCACTACAAGGTAATATCCAAAGTAGATCATGGAAAAATGATCCAGAAAAGGGAATTTCATGTTGGAGCGAAAGTCCTTCTCTATAGTTCACGACTGAAGCTGATGCTTGGTAAGTTGTGTTCCAGATGGTTAGGTCCTTATATTGTATCTAATGTTTTTTTTTATGGTGTAATGGAGATAGAACAAGAGGACATTGGAATGAGCTTTAGATTCAATGGGAAATGTTTGAAGAAATACATTGAGGGACTTCCAACTAATGCAGTGGATTTCATCACACTACATGACCCCATCATCACTTGAGCGTATCAGGATGTTCCTAACCCTTTCACTTTTATATTCTTTGTCCTATTTAAAATTATACATTTCATGTCCATATATCATCTCATAGGTTCACATTGAGGACAATGAAATATTTTAAGTGTAGGGGATAGGAAAACATTTTGGGGTAGATATTTTGGATTTTCATTTTTTTGTTTTGTGTGTATTTTCTATTAAGTTTTTGGCTAAAATTTTCAACAAAAAAACCCAAAAAAGGTAAAACAAAAAAATCAATATATATATATATATATATATATATATATATCATGTAACATTCTCATGTGGAACATATGGAAAATACATTTTTTTAAAATTAATTGGTAGAATTATAAGCATGAGTAAGACTTCATCATCAAGGGTTGATTTTTATAAAACTTGAAGTCTTTGATTATATGAATGGTTGTGTCATTATAAAATATTTTAGATTATGACATCATTATTTGTGATATTTGTTTCTAATAAATTATTTCATTGATTTCTCCACACAAATTTTCACTCAACCATGACTTGTGAAATTTTTTCTACTCAATTGAAGGTATAGTCAAGTTAGGGAAAAAATAATTAGTTGATTCATACGTTCATTTATCTTTCGATCAGTTTTATTACTGTACTGAATTGACCTATGCATGTATACCTATTATCCGACTATTGTACACCCTCAAAAGATATGGGTTGTGTCTTGGACATGTCAAAAACAACTCTTCATCGACCTTTGATCTTGTTATAACTATTACAATTAGTGTTGTGAGGAGATCAAACATGGGTTGAGAGTTGAGTGTGAGATTTATTCTAAGTGAATCTTAAAAAAATAGGGGAGTGGTGAAATGTACAACATATGGGGATATCTATTTCATGAGATTAAGGTTTGACTTTAGGGAATTATTAAGTGAGTGGGTCTTGAAATTTGATTGCAAAGGGATGTAGAACATGTTTGGTGAATTAAACCAACTAAGAAGAATTGTTTTACTTGACCTGAATATACTGAATAAAGGGTGGATTTATGATCTTGGAATGGTTGACACACACACAAGTGGAGAATTAGTGGCATAGTAGACCCATGACTTGTTTCTCTATGATTAGTGTTATGAATCTCACTGGATTTTGTTTTGACACAATTTATGAGACAATGAATTTAAAATTTATGGATATTGACTCTTTATGGGATTATCTATTTGCCTATATTTTCACTGTGGATTGAGAAATTTTAATACGCATATCTTGTCATAATTTTTTCGAATACATTATATGAGGTTTTGCCCAGGAGTGAAAAAGGGTAAATGTGGGGGGGGTTGATAAAACACATTTTTATTGAATATTTTATTGATAATAAATGATATAATTTATTCATATTATGTTAAATGTGTTCATTTATGATATATTTGGGATTAGATCGTTTATTTGAAAATTTGATGAAAATTCTAGTTTTACCCTTTAAAATTCACTATAGAATTTCAGACATAAATGTTTTAATATGTATTATTTGTACTTAAAATTTTGTGAATATGTTCCCTATTTATTGTTCTACAACTTTAATTAAGGACATTATATCTAAATCTTGCATTTTGTTGCAATAAATGGGCCATGAAGTCAAAGTTGGGCTGGACTCGCCAGATTGGAAAATGGTTCTATATTTGGGCCATAAATCCTACATATATGCTTGGATTGGTCTTAAATTTGGATAGGATCTCTAGAAAAAAAATCACAAATAATCCTTCTATATGGAGAGTTTTTTCACACGTTTTGGTGGTCAAATAGGCGGTGTGAGTTGGATTAAATTATTTGTCTGAATTTCCCCATTCACACTTGAAACCTCTTAAAACCTTGCCTCCCCTCCACTATATAAATTGATTTTTTCTCATTTTGAGGGGTTGGTAATTGAATTAAGATATTTAAGGAAGATTATATTTGGTTTCACTCAAATTATCCAACCATTGTAAGAGGGATATCTCTTGAAACGAGGATCCCCTCATTGAAGCTTTCTTCTTCTTCTTCATATTGTAATGTTTGCATTTGTGTAATAAACTTCTTTGTTATTATTTTATTTATTCTCTTTTATTATGTTTTGTTTATTTATATTACTCATTATTTTTCCTTTTTGGGCAGGAATTCAAGAGTAGAAACTGTATTGGGTTATACCCTTTCTAAACCTTTGCACATGCAAAACGTTTCTACAATGACTACACCGCCCATGGAAGCGTAGTTCTTTTTAGTAATCGATCTACCTCTAACCTTATTCATTCATTTATTTTGAATAAATGAGATACTTTAATTAAATTAATATGATATTTTAGTTGAGTTTTTAAATTTTAAGAAACTAAGCAAGCAATTGAACAATTAACACAAAAATACACGAGGTCGAGATTTTGTGTAAATTGTGAGAGCGTGACCTTAATCAGACATACAAGACCACACGGGATAAATTTGTAGGGTTAAAATATAATCCCTAAAATCCATTAATCATAATTTATAGAGTGGATATTTTCTCTAATTAACCACTAACCATAAGCTAGCCTAATAACATCAATCAAATCAGGGTGCTGCGATTACATGTTCTGAAGCTAGCCTAGGGTTTAAGTAATTTCATATTTGTGGTTAAGTTAACTCCCGTAGGGTTTGAGGGTTAACAAATTAGGTGACTATAATTAAGTTAATGTTAATTTAAATTATAATGATAAATAATTGAGTTAAGTGGTATAGTTATATCGATTACACCTTTTAAAATATTTTCTAAAAAAACATCTTCTTGTTGTGTCATTTTAATCAAACGTTATTTAAACAAATGCAGTCTTCTTCCAGCAAACTTCTTCTACATTTATAAATGATAACCCCCATCCTTTTAATTAGTGTTCTTATTTCCTTTTATTTTATTTTTAAAAATGCCTTTAATATGTTGTTAAATTTACTTCCTCCTTTGAGGGATGACCTTGGTCAGCCACTCTGATGCACCCTAGTACCCAAAAACCACTAATAATTTGAGGGAGCCGACGACAGCGCCTTTAAAATTGACGTCGTTTCTGGGGAACGAACCCAGTTCACCTGTGTGACAAGAATAAATACTCACCATTATACTACAACAATAAGAAATAGAATATTGTGCAACAGTGTTTCTTGGGAGACCATATCGGCAGCAACAACAACCATATCCCCAAAAGAAGCTTGATTTATTTGCTCCAACATACAACCAAGGGTGGAAGGATCAATCAGACATGAGGTATGTATCTGAACAACAAAAAAGTCCCCCTTTTCAACAAAATTTCCAGTAGCCTCCACCCTACCAACAGGGTTTCCAACAACCCCAAAATAAATTTGAAGCTCAAACATCAACAAGTCAACAAAAAAGGAACTATCAACCAAAGGTAGATTCTAATATTGATGAAATTTTGAAACAAATTATTCTTAATAAAAAGAATGAGATGAAGAGTTAAGGTTCATATTTGAGGGAGTTGAAGACATAGATGATCCATATTTCCACCTCCCTCCATGAACTGGTAAGTAAGAACTCTGAAAATATTCATTCCCAACCTACTCCAAATCCTAAGGGGAATGTTAGTGCCATCACATTGAGAAGTGGGAAGAAAACAACTGATATATCTACACCTATCATTCCACCGGGATTCACCTCAAATCCAGAGAATCCCTATTCCATACCAACTGATGAGCAATCTAAGGAGAAAGATAAAGGTAAGAAAAGGATTTATGATGTTCCTCTTAAACCCCTTCCATTTCTAAACAAAGTTGTACAAACCAATAAGATGGATGAAGAGGCAATGCAAAATGAGGTTTTGGTCACATTCAAGCGTGTAGAGATAAACATTCCCTTGATCGAGGTCATTGAAAAAATCCCAAGTTTTACCAAATTTTTAAAAGAACTGTGTACCAATCGAAGAGGACTTGAGGGAAATTAGAGGATCAATCTTGCAAGGAATGTGTGAGAACTCATTAAACCAACTCTAGCAATGACGATAAAGTACAAGGATCCCAGGACATTCACCATACCATGAACCATAGAGTATTTACACTTTTATGATGCTTTATATGATTTAAGAGCTTCCATAAATGTAATGCCTCACTCTGCTTTCTCTTCTTTACAAGTTGGAGAGTTTAATCTGAAGAGAGTAGTGGTGTAGTTGGCGAATAGAGCTACAGCATATCCAGCGGGAGTCCTTGAGGATGTAACTGTCCGGGTAAGAGATATGATCTTTCTAGTAGATTTCTACATGTCTAAAATGGAGGATGGTCAGGTAAGTTATCATGCTCCCATTATCTTAGGTAGACCCTTCCTCAAAACTGCAAAAAATATCACAAATGTCAATGAGGTTACACTTTCCATGGAGTTTGGAGATGAAGTTGTGATATTTAATGTCATGGAATCCATGAATTACCCCTCATAGGACCATTCTGAATTTCTTATCTCCCATTTTGAACCACCAAATAAAAACCCCATGGAATTTGATTATCCTATTCTTAGGGAGATTATGAGTATTGGTTCTAGTTTGATGTCTAAGAGTACTTCCACACCAATTTATAATGCAAAAAACTCTCTTAGATTTGATTTTGAAATGGATTCATATTATGATTTTGATCATGTTCACTCTGATTATGAATTGGTTGTTGAGTATATTTATGGATTTGATGTTTTATTCTCGGATTTTGATGATTTATATTCTGATACTGATGCTATTTGTGAATATATTTTAGTTCCTTCGATGTCTCCATCTATACACCACCACCCTACACTGGAACTCAATCCATTTCCACCAAATATCAAATACTCATACTTGTTGAGTGGTGAGAAATTACCTGTTATCATTGCTAAAAATCTCCCTTTTGAACATGAAGAAAAACTTTTGAATCTTTTGAGGGAGAACATCAGGGAAATTGGGTGGACCTTGGCTGACATATCAGGTATTAGCCCCTCCATTTTCATGCATAGGATTATTTTGGAGGATGGGGAAAAACCAATGAGGTAGCCACAAAGGAGACTCAATCCAACACTTCTGGAGGTTGTTAAAAAAGAGTTTGAAAATTTTATTGAGGCAGGTATTATTTATCCCATTTCAGATTCTCAGTGGGTGATTCTTATTCAGGTTGTTCCTAAGAAAAGTGGTGTTACTATTGTTAAAAATGATAAAGAGGAGTTAGTTCCAATGAGGGTGAAAAACAGTTGGTGTTTTTGTATTGATTATAAGAAACTAAATCATTCCACTCCCAATGACCATTTCCTCCTCCAATTTATTGATCAAATGCTTGAGAGACTATCTAGGAAAACACACTACTATTTCTTGAATGGATTTTCTAGATATTTTTAGGTTCCTATTACTTTGGAGGATCAGGAGAAGACAACATTCACTTGTCCATTCGGTACGTTTGCCTACCGAAGGATGCCATTTGGACTTTGCAATTCCCCGGGTACCTTCTAGAGATTCATGGTGAGTATTTTTTTATGATTTTATTGAGACCTCTGTGGAGGTATTTATGGATGACTTTACAGTGTATGGGTCTTCATTTGATGATTGTATATCTAGTTTGGTAAAGGTGTTGAATCTTTGTATTGAGAAGAATTTGGTCTTGAACTTTGAAAAGTGGCATTTCATGGTAGAGCATGGGATTGTCTTAGGACATGTGGTGTCAAAACATGAGATAGAGGTTGATAGGTCTAAGGTAGATATTATTTCATCCCTACCCTATCCTTCATGTGTGCGTGATGTTAGATCTTTTCTAGGGAATGCAGAATTTTATCGACGCTTCATCAAATATTTTAGTAAGATTTATCTTCCTATGTCATGATTACTTCAAAAGGATTCTGATTTTGTGTTTGATGTTTCTTGCAGGAATTCATTTGATGGGATAAAAAAGCATCTCACCACTCCACCTATCATAAAACCTCCACAGTGGGATCTTCCTTTTGAGATTATGTGTGATGCCTCCAACTTCAATGTTGTATTTGTCTTATCTCAGAGGGTGTAGGGACGTGCACATGTGATTGCATATGCATCAAGGACACTGGATTCGGCCCAATAAAATTAAACAACCACAGAAAAGGAGTTTCTTGCTGTAATATTTGATTTAGATAAATTCTTTTAATATTTATTAGGCTCTAAAGTAGTTGTTTTTTTACCATGTAGCTCTGAGGTACCTCTTGATGAAGACAGATGCAAATCCCGGACTTATCTGATGGATTCTCCTTCTTCAAGATTTTTATATTAAGATAAAGGACAAGAAGGGGTTAGAAAACCTAGTGGCGGACCACATGAGTGGCTTACTCACACACTAGAGGATGACACCTTAGACAATGTACCACTTCAGGAAACTTTACCTGATGAGCATCTTTATTCCATCTCAGGTATGCATCCTTGGTATGTTGATTTATTGAACTACCTTGTTGCATCTGAAATCCCTACAAATTTAAAGGAACATCATGTCCAAATATTAAAGAGTGAATCTATATTTTATGTGCGGGATGATCCCTAATTATGGCACATTTTTATTGACCAAGTTATTAGGAGGTGTGTTCCTAATCATGAGTTTGAGTCTATTCTGTAATTCTGTCATACACTTGCTTGTGGTGGACACTTTGGACCCCAATAGATATCTAGGAAAGTTTTAGACTCTGGATTATATTGGCCTAACTTATTCCATGATGCCCATGTGTTTTGAAAGTCGTGATCTCGTTGCCAACACACTAGGAACTTTTCTTGGAGACATGAGATGCCCCAACAACCCATATTATTCCGTGAGATTGATTTTTGATGTATGGGGAATTGATTTTATCATCCCTTTTCTAGTTCATTTTTTTTATATTTTGGTTGTTGTTGATTATGTGAGTAAATGGGTGGATGCTAAGGCCACCAGGACTGATAATTCTCATGTTGTAGTGGACTTTGTCAAGACATAGATTTTTTGTAGGTTTGGAGTACCAAAGGTCATCATCAGTGACCAAGGGACACACTTCTACAATTGGAATTTTTCTTCCCACCTTCTAAAGTATGGGGTGACACACAAAACATCAACACCATACCACCCCCAAACAAATGGTCAGGCTGAGGTTTCAAATCGTGAGTTGAAACAAATTTTGGAGAAAATTGTGCAGCCGAATAGGAAGGATTGAAGTAAGTGCTTGGATGATACTCTATGGTCTTATAGGACAACATACAAGACACACATCAGTATTTCCCCATTTCGGATTGTTTTTGGGAAAGCATGTCATCTCCCTGTGGAGGTTGATCATCAGGCTTATTGGGCTATAAAGAAATTAAATATAGATTTGGCACAAGTTGGAATTCAATGGAAGCTGCAAATTCAAGAGCTTAAGGAGATTCGATTATCTTCATATGATAAATCAAGGCTCGATAAGTAAATATCCAAAGCAGATCATGACAAAATTATCCAGAAAATGGAATTTCATGTTAAAGAGAAAGTCATTATCTATAGTTCACGACTGAAGCTGATGCTTGGTAAGTTGCATTCCAGATGGTTAGGTCCTTATATTTTATCTAATGTTTTTCCTTATGGTGTATTAGAGATCGCACAAGAGGACACTGGAAGGAGCTTTACAGTCAACAGGCAATGTTTGAAGAAATACATTGAGGGACTTCCAACTAATGTAATGGATTTCATCACACAGCATGACCCCATCATCACTTGGCATATCAGGTTGTTCCTAACCCTTTCACTTTTATATTATTTTTCCTATTTAAAATTATACATTTCATGTCCATATATCATCTCATAGGTTCACATTGAGGACAATGAAATATTTTAAGTGTAGGGTATAGGACAACATTTTGGGGTAGATATTTAGGATTTTCATTTGTGTGTTTTGTGTGTATTTTCTATTAAGTTTTTGATTAAAATTTTCAACAAAAAAAACCAAAAAAGTAAAACAAAAAAATAAAAAAATATATACATATCATGTAATATTCTCATGTGGAACATATGGAAAATGCATGTTTTGAAAATTCATTGGTAGAATTATAAGAATGAGTAAGATTTCATCATCAAGGATTGATTTTTATAAAAATTGAAGTCATCGATGATATGAATGGTTATGTCATTATAAAAACTTTTAGATTTTGATGTCATTATTTGTGATATTTGTTCATGATAAATTATGTCATTGATTTCTCCACACAAATTTTCACTCAACCATGACTTGTGAAATTTTTTCTACTCAATTGAAGGTATAGTCAAGTTAGGTAAAAAAATCATTAGTTGATCCATACATTTGTTTCTATTCCGATCAGTTTTATTACTCTTCCGAATTGACCTATGCGTGTGTACCTATTATTTGATTTTTGTACACCCTCAAAAGATATGGGTTGTGTCTTGGACATGTCAAAAACCACTCTTCATGGACCTTTGATCTTGTTATAACTATTTCAATTAGTGTCGTGAGGAGATCAAACATGGTTTGAGAGTTGAGTGTGAGATTTTTTCTAAGTGAATCTTAAAAAAATGAGGGGAGTGATGAAATGTATAACATATAGGGATATCTAGGTCGGGAGATTAAGGTTTGACTTTCGGGAATGCTTAAGTGAGTGGGTCTTGAAATTCGATTGCAAAGGAATTTAGAACAGGTTCAATGAATTAAACCAGGTAAGAAGAATTATTTTACTTGACCTGAATATAGTGAATAAAGTGTGGATTTATGAGCTTGGAATGGTTGACACACACACGTGTGGATAATTAGTGGCATAGTAGACCCATGACTTGTTTCGCTATGATTAGTGTTATGAATCTCACTGGATTTTGTTTTGACACAATTTATGAGACAATGACATTAAAATTTATTGATATTGACTCTTTATGGGATTCTTACTTTTCCTATATTTTCACTTTGTATTGAGAAATTTGAATATGCATATCTTGTCATAATTTTTTCGAATACATGATATGAGGTTTTTCCCAGGAGTGCAAAAGGGTGAGTGTGGGGGAGTTGATAAAACACATTTTTATTGAATATTTTATTTATAATAAATGATATAATTTCTTCATATTATGTTAAATGTATTCATTTATGAAATATTTGGTATTAGACCATTTATTTGAAAATTTTATGAAAATTCTAGTTTTACCCTTTAAAATTTACTGTAGAATTTTGGACATAAATATTTTGATATGTATTATTTGAACTTAAAATTTTGTAAATATGTTCCTGATTTAATGGGATACAACTTTAATTTAGGACATTGGAGCTAAATCATGCATTTGGTTGGTAAAAATGGGCCATGAATACAAAGTTGGGCATGACTCGCCAGATTGGAAAATGGTTCTGTATTTGGACCATAACTCCTACATACGTACTTGGATTGGTCTCAAATTTGGAGAGGATCTCAGGAACAAAATTTTTAAAAAATAATTCTTCTATATGGAGAGATGGTTCACGCGTTTAGTGGTCAAACACTCTGTTAAAGTTGGATTAAATTATTTTTCCGAATTTCCCCATTCACATTTGAAACCTCTTAAAACCTAGTCTCCCCTCCACTCTATAAATTGATGTTTTTATAATTTTTAGGGGTTGGTGCGTGAATTAAGATATTTATGTCAGAGGATATTTGGTTTCACTCAAATTATCCAACCATTTTAAGAGGGTTATCTCTTGAAATGAGGATCCCCTCATCGAAGCCTTCTTCTTCTTCTTCATATTGTAATGTTTGCATTTGTGTAATAAAATTATTTGTTATTCTTTTATTTATTCTATTTTATTATGTTTTGTTCATTTATCTTTATAATTATTATTCCTATTTGGTCTGGAATTAAATATTAGAAACTAGATTGGGTTATACCCTTTCTAAACCTCTGCACATGCAAAACGTTTCTACGATGACTACACCGCCCATGGAAACGTAGTTCTTTTTAGTAATCGATCTACCTATAACCTTATTCATTAATTTATTTTGAATCAATGAGATAATTTAATTTAATTAATGTGATATTTTAGTTGAGTTTTTAAATTGGAAGAAACTAAGTAAGCAATTGAACAATTAACACAAAAACACATGAGGTCGAGATTTTGTGTAAATTGTGAGAGCGTGACCTTAATCGGTAATACAAGACCACACGAGATAAATTTGTAGGGTTAAAATATAATCCCTAAACTCAATTAATCCTCATTTACAGAGTGTATATGTTATTTAATTAACCACTAACCATAATCTAACCTAATAACATCAATCAAAGGAGGGTGTTGCGATTTCATGTTCTGAAGCTAGCCTAGGGTTTACGTAATTTAATATATGTGGTTAAGTTAACTCTCGTAGGGTTAGAGGGTTAAAAAAATAGGTGATTATAATTAATTGAATTTTAATTTAAATTATAATGATAAATAATTGAGTGAAGAGGTAGAGTTAGATCGATTACGCCTTTTAAAATATTTTCTAAAAAACATCTTCTTGTTGTGTCATTTTAATCAAACTTCATTTCAAAAAAATGCAATCTTTTTTCAGAAAACTTATTCTAGATTTATAAATGATAAACCCCATCCTTTTAATTAGTTTTCTTATTTCCTTTTATTTTATTTTCAAAAATGCCTCTAATATGTTGTTAAATTTACTTTCTCCTTTGAGAGACGACCATGGTCCGCCACTCTATTGCACCCTAGTACCCAAAAACCACTAATAATTTGAGGGATCCCGTGATAGAGCCTTTCAAATTGACGTCATTTCTAGGGAACGAACCGGGGTCACCCATGTGATATGTGGGAATACTCACCACTATACTACAACAACAAGAAATTTAAGATTGTGGAGCAGTGTTTCCTGGGAGACCATATCAGAAGCAAAAACAACCATATCCCCAAAAGAAGATTGATTTATTTTATCCAACATAAAACCAAGTGTGGAAGGATCAATAAGACATAAGGTATGTATCTATAAAACAACAAAGGCACCCTTTTCAACAAAAATTCCATCATCCTCCACCCTACCAAGAGGGTTTCCAACAACCCCAAAGGCGATTTGAATCTCAAGCATCAACAAGTCAGCAATAAGGGAACTCTCAAACAAAGGTAGATTCTAATAATGATGAACTTTTGAAGCAAATTGTTCTTAATCAACAGAATGAGATGAAGAGTCAAGGTTTGTAGTTGAGGGAGTTTAAGACACAAATGATCCATATTGCCACCTCCCTCCATGAACTGGTAAGTAAGAACTCTGAAAATCTTCCTTCCCAACCTACTCCAAATCCCAAGGGGAATGTTAGTGTCATCATATTGAGAAGTTGGAAGAAAAAAACTAATACATCTGCACCTATCATTCCACCAGGATTCACCTCAACTCCAAAGAAGCTCCATTCTACACAGACTAATTAGAAATATAAGGATAAAGATAAAGGTAAGAAAAAGATTGATGATGTTCCTCCTAAACCCCTTCCATTTCCAAACAAAGTTGTGCAAACCAAGAAGATGGCTGAAGAGGCGATGCAAAATAAGGTTTTGGTCACATTAAAGCATGTAGAGATAAACATTACCTTTATCAAGGCCATTAAGAAAATTATGAGGTATGCCAAATTTTTAAAAGAACTTTGTACCAATAGAAGATGACTTAAGGGAAATGAGAGGATCAATATTGGAAGGAATGTGTCCGCACTCATTAAACCAACTCTAACAATGCTGAAAAAAGTGAAAGGATCCCGGGACATTCACCATACCATGAACCATAGGGTATTTACACTTTTCTTATGCTTTATGTGATTTAGGAGCTTCCATAAATATAATTCCTCACTCTGTTTTCTATTTTTTACAGGTTGGAGAGTTGAAGCCGACGAGAGTAGTGGTGTAGTTGGCGAATAGAGCTACAACATATCCAGCAGGAGTCCTTGAGGATGTACTTGTCTAGGTAAGAGACATGATCTTTCCAGCAGATTTCTACATGCTTAAAATGGAGGACGAACAGGTAAGTTCTCATGCTCCCATTATCTTAGGTATATCCTTCCTCAAAACTGCAAAAACTATCATAAATGTCAATGAGGTTACACTTTCCATGGAGTTTGGAGATGAAGTTGTGATATTTAATGTCATGGAATCCATGACGTACCCCTCATAAGACCATTCTTCATTTGTTATCTCCCATTTTAAACCACCATATAAAAACCCCATGGAATTTGATTATCCTATGCTTAGGAAGATTATGAGTATTGGTTATAGTTTGATGTCTAAGAGTACTTCCACACCAATTTCTAATGAAAAAAACTCTCTTAGATTTGATTTTGAAATGGATTCATATTCTGATTTTGATCATGTTCACTCTGATTATGACTTGGCTGTTGAGTATGCTAATGGATTTGATGTTTTATTCTCAGATTGTGATGATTTAAATTCTGATATTGATGCTATTTGTGAACATATTTCAGTTCCTTTGAAGTCTTCATCCATACACCATCCTCATACACTGTAACTCAATCCATTGCCACCAAATCTCAAATACTCATACTGTTGAGTGGTGAGAAATTACCTATTATCACTTCTAACAATCTCCCTTTTGAACATGAAGATTTTTTTTTGAATCTTTTGAGGGAGAACATCAGGGAAATTAGGGTGGACCTTGTCTGACATATCAAGTATTAGCCCCTCCATTTTCATTCATAGGATTATTTTGGAGGATGGGGCTAAACCAATTATGCATCCACAAAGGAGACTCAATCCAACACTTCTGGAAGTTGTTAAAAAAGAGGTTGAAAATTTGATCGAGACAGGTATTATTTATCCCATTTCATATTCTCAGTGGATGATTCCTATTCAGGTTGTTCCTAAGAAAAGTGGTGTTACTATTGTTAAAAATGATAAAGAGGAGTTAGTTCTAATGAGGGTGAAAAACAGTTGGCATTTGTGTATTGATTATAGGAAACTAAATCAGTCCACTCCCAATGACCATTTCCCCCTCCCATTTGTTGATAAAATGCTTAAGATACTAGCTGGGAAAACACACTACTGTTTCTTGGATGGATTTTCTAGATATTTTCAGGTTTCTATTGCTCCGGAGGATCGGGTAAGACAACATTCACTTGTCCATTTGGTACGTTTTCCTACCAAAGGATGTCATTTGGACTTTGCAATGCCCCAGGTACCTTCCAGAGATGCATGGTGAGTATTTTTTATGATTTTATTGAGACCTTAGTGGAGGTATTTATGGATGATTTTATAGTGTATGGGTCTACATTTGATGATTGTATATCTAGTTTGGTAAAGGTGTTGAATTTTGTATTGAGAAGAATTTGGCCTTGAACTTTGAAAAGTGTCATTTCATAGTAGAGCATGGGATTGTCTTAGGGCATGTGGTGTCAAAACATGGGATAGAGGTTGATGGTTCTAAGGTAGATATTATTTCATCCCTGCCCTATCCTTTATGTGTGTGTGATGTTAGATCTTTTCTAGGGAATGCAGGTTTTTATCGACACTTCATCAAATGTTTTAGTAATATTTCTCTTCCTATGTCACGATTACTTCAAAAGGATTTTGATTTTTTGTTTGATGTTTCTTGCAGGAATTCATTTGATGAGCTAAAAAGGTGTCTGGCCACTCTACCTATCATACAAAATCCACGGTGGGAGATTCATTTTGAGCTTATGCATGATGCCTCTAACTTCACATTTGGAGTTTTCTTATCTCAGAGGGTGGAGGGACATGCACATGTGATTTCCTATGCATCGAGGACACTAGATTTGGCCCAATCAAACTACACAACCAGAGAAAAGGAGTTTCTTGTTGTTATATTTTCTTTAGATAAATTCCTTTCATATTTATCAGGCTCTAAAGTAGTTGTTTTTTTCTGACCATACATATCTGAGGTACCTCTTAAAGAAGATAGATTCAAAGCTCATACTTATCCAATGGATGCTTCTCCTTCAAGAATTTGATATTGAGATAAAGGAAAAGAAGGGGTTAGAAAACCGAGTGGCGGACCACATGAGTAGGCTTACTCACACACTAGAGGCTGACACCTTGGATCATGTACCACTTCGGGACACTTTACCTGATGAGCATCTTTATTCCATCTCAGGTATGCATCCTTGGTATGCTGATTTAGTGAACTACCTTGTTGCATCCAAAACCCCTATAAATTTAAAGAAACATCAAGTCCAAAAATTAAATATTGAGTCTATATTGTATGTGTGGTATGATCCCTACTTATGGCACATTTTTAGTGACCAAGTTATTAGGATGTGTGTTCCTAATCATGAGTTTGAGTTTGTTCAGTAATTTTTTCATACACTTTCTTGTGGTGGACACTTTGGACCCCAATAGATTTCTAGGAAAGTTTTAGACTCTGGATTATATTGTCCTAGCTTATTCCATGATTCCCATGTGTTTTTTAAGTCATGCTCTCATTGCCAACACACTGGGAACATTTATTGGAGACATGAGATGCCCCAACAACCCATACTATTATGTGAGATTGATTTTTGATATATGGGGAATCGATTTTATGGTCCCTTTTCCCAGTTCATTTGGTTTTTTGTATATTTTGGTTAATGTTGAATATGTGAGTAAATGGGTGGAGGTTAAGGCCACCAGGACTGATGATTCTCATGTTGTAGTGGACTTTGTCAAAACAAAGATTTTTTGTAAGTTTGGAGTACCAAAGGCCATCATCAGTGATCAAGGGACACACTTATGCAATCAGAATTTTTCTTCCCTCCTTCAGAAGTATGGGGTGACACACAAAACATCAACACCATAACACCCCCAAACAAGTGGCCAGGTTTAGGTTTCAAATCGTGAGTTGAAACAAATTTTGGAGAAAACCGTGAAGCTGAATAGAAAGGATTTAAGCAAGCGCTTGGATTATACGCTACAAGATTATAGGATAGCATACAAGACACCCATCGGTATGTCCCTATTTCGGATTGTTTTTGGGAAAGCATGTCATCTCCCCATAGAGGTTGAGCATCAGGCTTATTGGGATATAAAGAAATGCAACATAGATTTGACCCAAGCTAGAATTCAATGGAAGCTGCAAATTCAAGAGTTTGAGGAGATTCGATTATCTTCATATAAGAAATAAAGGCTCTACAAAGAAAGATCCAAATAAGATCATGACAAAATGATCCAGAAAAGGGAATTTCATGTTGGAGAGAAAGTCCTTATCTATAGTTCATGACTAAAGTTGATGCTTGGTAAGTCGCATTCCATATGGTTAGGTCCTTATATTGTATCTAATGATTTTCTTTATGGTATATTGGAGATCTCACAAGAGGTCACTAGAAGGAGATTTACAGTAAATGGGCAACATTTGAAGAAATACATTGAGGGACTTCCAACTGATGCAGTGGATTTCATCACACTGCATGACCCCATCATCACTTGAGCATATCAGGTTGTTCCTAACCCTTTCACTTTTATATTCTTTGTCCTATTTAAAATTATACATTTCATGTTCATATATCATCTCATAGGTTCACATTGAGGACAATGAAATATTTAAAGTATGGGGGAGAGGAAAAAAATTTGGGGTAGATATTTAGGATTTTCATTTGTGTGTTTTGTATGTATTTTCTATTAAGTTTTTGGTTACAATTTTCAAAAACAAAACCAAAAAAATTAAAACATAGAAATAAATAAATATATATATATATATATATATATATCATGTAACATTCTCATGTGGAATATACGGAAAATGAATGTTTTGAAAATTCATTGGTAGAATTATAAGCATGAGTAAGACTTCTTCATCGAGGGTTGATTTTTATAAAAAATGAAGTCGTCGATGATATGAATGGTTGTGTCATTATAAAACCTTTTAGATTTTGACATCATTATTTGTGATATTTGTTCATGATAAATTATGTCATTGATTTCTCCACACAAATTTTCACTCAATCATGACTTGTGAAATTTTTCCTACTCAATAGAAGGTATAGTCAAGTTAGGTAAAAAAAATTCATTGGTTGATCCATATATTCATTTCTCTTATGATCAGTTTCATTACTGCACCAAATTGACCTATGCGTGTGTACCTATTATCTGACTATTGTACGTCCTCAAAAAATATGGGTTGTGTCTTGGACATGTTAAAAACCACTTTTCATTGACCTTTGATCTTATTATAACTATTATAATTAGTGTCGTGAGGAGATCAAACATGGATTGAGAGTTTATTGTGTGATTTGTTCTAATTTAATCTTAAAAAAATTAGGGGAGTGATGAAATGTACAACATATGCGGATATCTAGGTCGGGAGCTTAAGGTTTTACTTTCAAGAATGCTTAAGTGAGTGGGTCTTGAAATTTGATTGCAAAGGAATGGAGAATAGGTTCAGTGAAATTAAAGAAGGTAAGAAGAATTATTTTACTTGACCTAAATATACTGAATAAAGGGTGTATTTATGAGCTTAGAATGGTTGACACACACACACATAGAGAATTAGAGACATGGTAGACCCATGACTTGTTTCACTATGATTAGTGTTGTGAGTCTCATTGGATTTTGTTTTGACACAATTTATGAGACAATTACTTTAAAATTTATTGATATTTACTCTTGATGGTATTATTAATTTTCTTATATTTGCACTGTGGATTAAGAAATTTCAATATTCATATCTTGTCACAATTTTTTCGAATATATGATATGAGGTTTTTCCCATGAGTGCAAAAGGGTAAGTGTAGGGGAGTTGATAAAACACATTTTTATTGAATTTTTTATTGATAATAAATTATATAATTTCTTCACATTGTGGTAAATGTGTTCATTTATTAAATATTTGGGATTATATCATTTATTTGAAAATTTGATGAAAAATCCAATTTTACCCTTTAAAATCCACTATAGTATTTCAAACATAAATATTTTGATATGTATTATTTGAAATTAAATTTTTTTAAATATGTTTCTAATTTAATGGTATATAATTTTCATTTAGTACATTGGAGCTAAATCATGCATTTGGTTGGTTCAAATGGGTCATGAAGTCAAAGTTGGGCTGGACTCGCCAGATTGGTAAATGGTTCTGTATTTGGGCTATAACTCCTACATCCATGATTGGATTGGTCTCAAATTGGATATAAGCTCTGGAAAAAAATTTATCACAAATAATCCTTCTAGATAGAGAGCTGGTTCACGCATTTTGGTGGTCAAATAGGTGGTGCAAGGTGGATTAAATTATTTGGCCGAATTTCCCCATTCACACTTGAAACCTCTTAAAACCTAGCCTCCCCTCCACTCTATAAATTTATTTTTTTCCCATTTGGAAGGGTTGGGACATGAATTGATATATTTAATTCAAAGGATATTTGGTTTCACTCAAATTATCTAACCATTGTAAGAGGGGTATCTCTTGAAGTGATGATCCCCTCATCGAAGCCTTTTTCTTCTTCTTCATGTTGTAATGTTTGCATTTGTGTAATAAACTTATTTGTTCTTATTTTATTTCTTATATTTTTTTTCTGTTCTATCCATTTATATTTCTTGTTATTCTTCCTCTTTGGTTTGGAATTAAAAATTATAAATGAGATTGGGTTATACCCTTTCTAAACCTTTTCACATGAAAAACATTTCTACGATGACTACACCGCCCATGGAAGCATAGTTCTTTTTAGTAATCGATATACCTATAAAATTATTCATTCATTTATTTTGAATCAATTAGATACTTTAATTCAATTAATGTGATATTTTGGTTGAATTTTTAAATTGGAAGAAACTAAGCAAGAAATTGAACAATTAACACAAAAACACGCGAGGTCGATATTTTGTGTAAATTGTGAGAGTGTGACCTTAATCAGTAATACAAGACCAAACGGGATAAATTTTTAGGGTTAAAATATAATCCCTAAACTCAATTAATCCTCATTTATAGAGTGGATATGTTCTTTAATTAACCACTGACCATAATCTAACCTAATAACATCAATCAAAGCAGGGTGCTGCGATTGCATGTTCTGAAGCTAGCCTAGGGTTTAAGTAATTTCATATTTGTGGTTAAGTTAACCCCCATAGGGTTAGAGGGTTAAAAAATTAGGGGATAATAATTAATTTAATGTTAATTTAAATTATAATGATAAATAATTAAGTGAATAGGTAGAGTTGGATCAATTACACCTTTTAAAATGTTTTCTAAAAAAACATCTTCTTGTTGTGTCATTTTAATTAAACTCCATTTCAAAAAAAATACAATCTTCTTCCAGCAAACTTATTCTAGATTTATAAACAATAACCCCCATACTTTTAATTAGTTTTCTTATTTCCTTTTATTTTATTTTCAAAAGTTCCTTTAATATGTTGTTAAATTTACTTCTTCCTTTGAGAGACAACCTTGGTCAGCCACTCTGTTGCACCCTAGTACCCAAAAACCACTAATCATTTGAGGGCTCCCACGACAGCGCCTTTCAGTAAGGTTTTTGACTTAGTCTTAAAAACCCATATGTAACATATTTTTCTCCCATATTATCTGTAATGTTTAGGACTTATCCAAAAATTTTAAAATTAACAACTTAAAATAAAAAAAAACTAAAATTCCCATAATTCACTACAAACTCCAAAATTAATCTTAAATTCATCCAAAAATATCCAAAAACTACTGAACACTTTAAAAATAATACCAATAACAAAATTCATAAAAAATAACCCCCCAAATCCTGTCCAACCCTTGAGACATATTCCCTAACCTATACCAACACCCTGGACTCCTCTAGAGGGTCTAAAGTCACCCTGTTGATCCAAGATCCAAACCAAATAGTTATCTTGAATAATCAATACCTTAAATGTCATGACCTGACCCTAACTAGGGATCAAACCTCAACTACCCCAAGACCACCTCCATAGTCCAAGGGGTGGAGACAAGCGCCGAAAGGTATATCCTAAATGGGAGGATTTTTCCTAATGTACCTATATACACACACCTGACTATATCAATGCAGAAGTGTAGAGAAATAATAATAAAGAGATGCAACAACTAGAAATTAAACCAATCATGCAAAACCTCTAAGGTGTACAAGAGTAATATAGTGAAAACTGAAAAGTAAAGGGGCAAAATACACTCCAAACTAGAAAGATTTACCAAACTGAAAAAACTGGAAAGTAAACCGCTGAGAGAGCCCCAGTCCTGATCTCTAAGCTATGACCACCATACGTGGTCCACAACACCCAGTATCCATAAACTCCTCTGAATTCACCACTGACATGTCTGTCATCTATATAAGACATGAAACGTGTGGGAAAATTCCATGCAAGGGTGAGTATATACATACCTAGTAGGATGCCCTGAAATCTAAATGGGGAGTAGTAAGAGATACAATAGGAATCGAAAGACCGTAGATAGTAAACAGGATGTACATCAACCCAAGTAAGAGAAAGAGTAACCTCTTCCAAGCATAAGGGGCTCAACACAGTGTGTAGATAGACTACATGTCAAGTATTTTCCACCCATACCAGGAGAGTAACCCCATCCAAACATGAGAAGATAAACACAGAAATCACGTAACATACTCCACACATCTTCACAACCCATGGAAGAAGAGTAACCAAATCCAAAGTTATGGATACATATATATATATTCTCAGCAAAAAGAATCCCAAATGAGAGAGTAAGGGGATCTCCATCTCACAGCCTAATCTAGGAAAAGAGTCATCAACAGTTCTAGAAGTCCATCAACGATTCCCAACATCTCATGTGTCTTCTTAGAAGTAACCATGTAAAGGACCACACTTCACCGCTATGATGCACTTTCTAAGGGGAACAAACTTCAAGTATAGGACCTGTTCCCTAGGGCGTCGGGTGGGTTCCACTCTATAAGTATCTGTAGAGGACCCATGCCATGATGCGTCGGGGGGGTTCTACTCTATAGGTCTAGGAAACATGCCCTATCTGATAGGGGTTCCCACTCTGTAGGTATAGTACACATGCCCAAGTTGGTGGGGGTTTCCACTATAGTGTCACTAGGAATCGTTCCCTAGTGTGACAGGGGGTTCCACTATGGTCATCAAGGACTTGTTCCCTATCTTATAGGGGGTCCCACTCAGTAGGTAGAGGACCTGCACCCAAGATGATGGGGGTTCCACTCAAGTGTAGTGAGGACCCATGCCCTGGTGTGATAGGGGGGATCCACTCTGGTCATTGAGGACCCACACCCTATACAATAGGGAGTTCCACTCAGTAGGTAGAGGACTCGTGCCCAAGCTGATGGGGGGTTCCACTCTAATGTCACAAGGACATGTACCCTAGTGTGACATGGGGGTTCCACTCTGGTCATTGAGGACCCATTCATTGTTTGATAGGGGGTTCAATTTGTAGCTATAGGATTCATGCCCAATCTGATAGGGGGTTCCACTCTAGTGTCTCTAGTGATCCTTTGTCTGATCACTGTCATTTTCAAGAATCACCTAAACAATTGTAACACTCTAAAAATCTTACATCATATCCCAAAATCTATAACCAAGGACACCATCACATTCTACGTGAAAAAACACTCAGGATGGGCTACTCGCAGGCCAAAATATGAGTCCAAACAAAGGAGATACAAGAGTTTAAAGTTTCTTAAAAAGGAACCAAAGGGTACACGGTGTGTGGTCCTGCTCTATCACTTGGTCATGTCCTTAGAGGTACAAGTATCTCTAACCATGTAGGTATACATGGTGTTTAGGATATCTACATGGTGCACCCATTCCACTCAGGGTCCTTCCCATGTGCTTGGTCATGTCCATGTATCTATTATATGTCTGTGTACTCAAGCCATGTGCATGTACTTTGGTACATGGATATGTTCCTCGTACCCCCACACGGGGTCCTACCTATGTGCTCGTCCACATGAATCATCCATCCAAGGAAACAATACATGGCATGTAGGAGGGATACACATCGTTCCATCCTTATAATTTTTTGAAACCTACACATCGTGTGTTCTTCAAACTACATGACGTGTAGTCAATATTTTTCCAAAATCTTAGATATAATCTATTCATGGTATATCCAAAAAAATTTCTTTAATTTCATCCTCATAACCTCTTGAAAAGGGTGTATCTAACAGTTTATCGTCGTTTCTGGCCATCCAGTGGACAGAAAATAGTGCCTATGGGTCTTCGAAGGTTCATTACACATCCCACACGCCTCCGCCATTTGTCGCTTGGTCCTGGATCTCAAATATGAAAAAGAAAACACATATTCTATAATGATTCATCCCCACATCCTTCATAGATCTCCTATTTCTCTGCATTCCATGAAATTGGTGCGAATTTGGGGGTCTAGTCAGGTTCAGTACTACCTGACAATGTTGAATCGTGACCCTGTGGTCCAACGATGACTAACATGAAGTAATTAGGGTAGAAATACATTAAAAAAATTTATCACTCATTATCAAGTGTTATTGTCTAACAGTCAAGAATGGGAATATTTGGGGTTAGAAAATAAGAATAACCAATTGAATTTTGATATGCGGGCACATGAAAAGGATACAACAATTGACGCAAACCATAAAAGATATGATTATGCTCAATCTATTTAATAAAAAAAGGGAATAATACAAATTTTTATGAGTCCTACATGAATATTGGATCGTTCGTCATTAAATAATTTCCTCACCAATGAATGGAAGAATTTGTTGCATTCATTTCATCCCGGTCTGCTCTGATTCAGATATCCATCATCGTCGGATGTCTATTCGAAAATGGAAGGAGGAAGAATGCTTTGGAATCCTCTTAGGGTTTATGTGGATAAACCTAGGAAAATATCTATAGAAATGTACTTATAGATGTAATATGTTTCATTATTATAAGAAATTAATTGAATTAATAATTTAATTAACTTACTAAATGTATCATCAATGGACGACATATCTGAACGCTCCGTGCTAACTTATTTTAGGTCGCGCTTAGGGTAAACATCATCTTATGAACTCAAATGTGGTCTTAGATTTATGATACAATATTCCATTTAATATTTATCCTATTTTCTTTAAGAAACTGTGCACATGTAATATAAAATATAATTAATATTTTTATAAAATTTATTTCAGACACATTGGGCCTCAAAATCACACGTTATCTCGGTGTTTGGCTTCGAAAATATATGTAGAAATATTTCAAAGTCTTATAAGGAAAAAATTGGGTCTCTAAATCATTCTCTACTTCAAGTTTTTCATCCCTTAAAAAGCAAAACTATATAAGAAACTCAGGTTATTGAGCCTGCATCTGGATATCCCACTCCCAAGAACTCTTCTGCACGTTGTTGTGTTTCCACAACACGTGAAGCAGGGGGTGGTCCATCCATGAAGGGTCCTATCCTATCGATCCTCGATCACCACCAGGTGATTCAAAAAGGTGGTTTCATCCTCAATGTACTGCTGGAAAACAAGGCTATACCCACGGTTTTTGTAAACCATGGGAATAGGTTTTACGGAAGAATAAAAAATCACGGGAATGACCTATACCAATGGTTATCCAAAAACTGTGGGTATAGGTCACCCCTATACCCATGGTTTTTATAAACCATGGGAATAGGTTTTGTGAGTAAAAAAAATATAAGAAGGTCATATACCCATGTTTCTCCAAAAATCATGGGTATAGGTCACCCCTATACCCACAGTTTTTGTAAAATGTGACGGTAGGTTGTGCAGGAAAAAAATGTGGGAAAACCTATACCCACAATTTGAACAAACTGTGCATATAGGTTGGCCCATTATTTTTCCATAATAATAATGAAAATTTTAATATAAATAAATTTTTGTATTTATACATTTCTTTTGAATATAACAACAAAAAGTGTATTGTAGGATAGTGGTAAATTCATTAGAGTGTAGGTGGAAGGTGTTGGGATCAAATCCCAACAGAGGATTTTTTTAATAAAAACCTATTCCCGTAGTTTGACCAAACTATGGGTATAGGTTGACCCATTATTTATCTATAATAATAATGATAAATAAATTAATATAAATAAATTTATATTTATATACATATATTTTTTTGAATTTACAAACAAGAAACGTATTGTAGGATAGTGGTAAAGTTGTTTGAGTGTAGGCGAAAGGTATTGGGATCAAATCCTAACAGAGGATTTTTTTTTTAAATAAGTACTTATCCCCGCATTTTGGTCAAACTGTGGGTATAGGTATTTACATTGAAATTTCCTACACCAATGGTTTAAGAACTGTGGGTATGGGTGGCTTATACCCACGGTTTAAACCGTGGGTATAGGTCTATCCTGATGGCTCCCAAGGCCACGATTCCTAAAACTGTGGGTATAGGATATACCCAAGATTTTAGGGTCTATACTCACAATTCTAAACTGTGGGTATAGGGTTTTTTTCCATTAGTGATATCCAGCATTCCCCAGTCGATGACATGGATAAGTTCAGGAATGTATCTCCTCAACTGCGACACATGGAAGACGTCGTGCACCTGCTTCAGCTATGGGGGTAGGGTGAGGTGGTAAGAAACCTCTCCAAAACTATGCATGATCTTAAATGGCTTGATGAACCTCAGGGATAGATTGTATCCTCAATCGAATCTATGCAATCCTCATCGTGGGGAGACTTGCGGGAAAACACAGTCTCCCTACTCGAACTCTAAAGGCTTACGATGGTGATATGCGTAAGATTTATGCCTACTCCGAGTTGTCCTCATCCACTCATGGATGACCTAAACCTTCTTCGCCATCATCTACACTAACTTTGGACCCACAAGAGATGTCTCATCAATCTCTGTATAGCATAAGGGTGACCTGAAGTGTCTCCCATACAGGGCCTCAAAAGGTGACATGCTGATGGTAGAGTGGTAGTTATTGTTTTACGCAAACTCTACCAATGGAAAGTGATCCTCTCAGATCTGGACGAAGTCTAGCACACAAACTCTCAACATATCATCCAATACTTAGATAGTGCATTCAGTCTACCCGTCCTTCGAGGGGTGAAAGGTTATACTCATCCTCATTTTATTCATGAATAACTCTTGAAGTCCTCTCCACAACCGTGATGTAAACCACACATCACGATCGAAGACAATCCTCAAGGTCACACCATGGAGGAAAATAATCTCTCATACATACAACTACCCCAAAATCTCCACCAAACTCTACTCCCTAATAGCAAGGAAGTGTGTCGACTTCATGAGTTGGCCAACTATCACCTAAATGGTGTCATGGCCCTTCATTTTTTGTGGAAGTCCTATCATAAATTCCATAGATATGTTATCTCACTTCCACTTCAGGATCTCAAGTGGCTGCAAAAAACTTTCCAGAACCTGGTGCTCAGTATTCACCTACTGATAGGTGAGGCATTGATAGACAAACTCTAAAACACTCAATCTCGTATTAGACCACCAAAACTACTGCTAAAGTTCTTTGTACATATTACCCACATCGGGATGTACAGCTAGGGGAGAAGTTCATAACTCTCACATCACCTCCTCTTGCATTGTGACTGGAACCATTGTTCATCCCTGAAAAAATATGACATGATTACCTCATTCAAAATACTCATCTGGTCAATCCCATGTGGATATCTGGTCACACAAGACCTCATAGTCAAGAACTCCTAGTTGGGACTCTCTCACATTCTTGAGAATCAGAGGAGTCAACACCATCGATTAAAGAAAAGTCATACCCTCCTACTCCATCAAGGTCAGCTACAAATAAGCTAATTGATTAAAAGACTCCTTCACCAAGAGAGCTCGGGACTTCTTGCTAAGGGAATCTGATACTACGTTGTCATTACCTATAGTATAGACTATCTTGAATTCATAGTCTTGTAGGAACTCCAACCAGCATCATTGTATCATGTTCAAGTTTCTCTATGTGAAGACGTATCTGAGACTCTAATGTTCTGAGTAAACTACAAAGTGCTCCTCCATAAGGTAGTGCCTCCACATCTTCAAGGAGAAGACTACCGCTATCAGATCTAGGTCATGATTCACATAGTTCTGCTTGTGGGGTATCAACTGTCTCAACCCATATGTGATAAATGTTTGTCACTGCATCAACACATAGTTGAGCCCATATCCTAAGGAATCACAATACACTACGAACTTTATGCCTTCCTTTAGTAGTCTCAACACTAGACCACTCATCATACTCAACCTAAACTCCTCAAAGGACCTATGACACTACTGGATCTAGGTAAATGACTATCCATTCCATGTCAAGGTAGTTAAAAAGGCTGCAATTCTAGAGAATTCTGTCACAAACCTCCTGTAGTACTCCACCAAACCAAGAAATCTCTTCACCTATGACACACTTTTGGGTGGATCCCAAGTAAGAACTATGTCAATATTCATGGGTTCCATGACTAAACCATGATCATAGATGACATTCCCTTGAAATTGAAACCCATGAATCCATAATTGACACTTCAAGAGCTTTCCATAAAGTTGGTGATCTCAAAGAAAATCTATAACCATCCTCAAGTGCTCTATATGCTCCTTATCTGATGTAGAGTAGATGAGTATGTCGTCTATAAATACAATCACAAATTATTCCAAGTACTTATAGAAGATCTAGTTCATCAAAGCCATAAATGTGGCAGGGGTGTTTGTCACACCAAAGGGAATCGCCGAGAACTCATAATGTTTGTAGTGACATTGGAATGCCATCTTTGGAATATCATCCCCGCAAACCCTCAACTAGTGGTAGTCAGAGCTAAGATCGATCTTCAAGAACCATCTCACTCCCTGAAACTGGTCAAATAGGTTGTAAATCCTCAGTAAGGGTTACCTGTTCTTTATCATGGTTCGGTTCGGGAAATGATAATTCACACGAATTCATAATATCTCATTCGCATTTTTTATTAACAACACTGGAGCTGACCAAGGGTACACACTAGGCATGATGAAAACCTTTCCTTGAAGGTTCTCCAACTATAACTATAGCTCATGAAGCTCGTTAGGGGCCATCCGATATGCCACAGAAGATATCAGAGCTGTCTTGGGATGCAAGTCGATAAAAAAATCCATATCCTACCATGAAGGTATTCCCAGAACATCATCAGGGAATACATCCATATAATCCTCCATGATCGAAGGAATCTATATGCTTAAAGATTTTGTTGCACCAAGGGTTATACTCTCCAAATAATGAGTGATGGGTTGTAGCCTCTTGCTCACAACACTAACTTTCCCTACAATGTGGTCTCTCTCACCCAAAAAGGTGAATCTCATCCCATTAGTGTGAAGGAATCTGACTCATTTTCGGTTACAGTAAATATGGTCTAGGACCATGGATAACCAATCCATACCCAAGATGATGTCATAGGGTTCCATTGAGATGACCAAAAGTTCCCACATGAAACTCTCTCTACTAAGAGATAGATAATACTATTGGAAGATAAAAGATACAGAAGAATCATTCCCTGTATGAGTCTCAATACAAAGTTATTGGGCTTATGCCTCAACTAGAAGCTTCATCTCTCACACTAGGAGTATAAAGATGAAAGAATGATCGGAACATGTGTCTACTAACACTGAAGCAAGAGTAGAAAATAAATAGATCTTACCTATGATCATCTTATGTATCGCAAGTTCATAAGACTCCGAAGCCTGTAGCTATCTGTTCCCCCGACCGTCGGCTCCTCAATCCTGATGTGGGATTCCTGGTGGTGGTGGTGTAAAGATCTCATAGTTTCATCTACCGCAAACAACTCCTCCTACTCCTATACTGGATCTGCCTCCCTGGGGACCACCCTACCCTCTCCTGGAAGATATATGATCATGGTGTTGCATCTACCATAGTGGTCCATCGGCTATCTATCTGCGCTCCTCTACATGTCTGGTCGGGCAGTCTCATGCCATGTGGCATCGCCCGTCAAAAGCATATCACTACCCCTCTATGGGATTCCCTGGTCCTCTGCGCTCTCCTAACCACATGGCTAAGTTTGATCATAGGGAGGTCTATTGCATCGAGATCCTATCATATGGCACCTGTTAGCCACTAAAAATGACTCAGCCCTGTGAAACCCACTGCCAGTTCCATCTACTAGGAATCCCTCTGACAAGAATCTCTCTGTCACCAGTGTCGGCTCTAACACCCCAGCATAGGTGGGGATGCACAAGGACACTGCGCTAACACACATCTCTCTATAGAGTCTCTGCTCAAACTTTCATGCTCAGAAGTAGCTATCCTAAATCATGTCAAGGGAGTACTGTGTAAGGTTTGTGAACATTGTTGCATACTTATCCATTATCATCCATCCCTGATGCAGCTCCATAAACTTTTGAATCCTAACTGAGTGAAAACAGGAGGGGCAATAATCCTCATATAAAAACTATTGGAAGTCGATTCATGAGAGTGTAGACTCATAGTGAATCTGGGTAACAAGAATCCACCAGTGATCTGATGATCCATGGAAAAGGATAACTACCAACACAACCACTTAGAATGTCATTTTCCTGATTAATCTAATGATATAGACTATTGACTCTAGATAATCCTCTACTGTCTGTGGATCTGGCTTGCTGCAGAACCTCAGCGGCCTCTGGTGTTAGAACTCGCGAAGTGAATTAAGCTTGTGCACATCCTCAACCTGCTCTACTGGGATGATCTGTTTCTCAATAGGTGGGGTGTTTCTACCTATCTACCTGGATGAAGAAGCGCATGGTATGGACCTTGAACTAAGGCCTCATTGCTAATCAGATCATTTTCACGATTCAGAACTGGTATCCTGGCTGGTTGGTGTTACTAAGGCATCCTGAAATTTTAATCAAGACGCACCATGATCAGATGAGCATATCTATATATAACAATGGAGAGTCGACTCAAGAAGATCAGTCAAAGACTCAATCCTATATGATGCATGTATCATTGACCCCCACAACCAATGTCTCGGTATGCTGAGTTGATAAGTAGGTAGTCAAGGTCCTGGTGAATATATACACCGGTCACCCGTACTGCCACTCGATTCCCTATCCCATGAGGCGCACTTGAGACACTTTGGCATTGTTTCCCTAATCCCAACAAAATCCTCATAAGAGGACTACTCCAAACAACATCTCAAGGAATGAACTTCTCTGATACTAATCTGTCACAACCCAACCATAACTGAGGATTAAGCCACAACTACCCTAAGCCTGCCTCCATAGCTCAGGGGGTGGCGACAAACTATGAAAGGCATATCCTAAATGGGTGTATTTATCCTAATGTAACTGTACACACACACCCAACCATCTCAATGCAGAAGTATAGAGGAATAATAATAAAGGGATGCAATAGCTAGAAAGTAAACCAAGCAAACAAAACCTCTAGGGTGTGAAATAATACGATAGTGAAAAATGAAAAGTAAAGGGAAAAAATACACGCTTAACTAGAAAGATTCCCCAACCTAAAAAAAACTGGAAAGTAAACCACTGAGAGAGCCTAGCTCCTGATCTCCAAGCTACGACCACTATACATGGTCCACAACACCCAATATCCCTAAGCTCCTCTGAAATCACTATCGACCTGTCTTTCCTCTGCATAAGACATGACACGTGTGGGAAAATCCCATACAAGGGTGAGTATATACATACCCGGTAGGATGCCCTGAAAGTTGAAGGGGGAGAAATAAGAGATACAATTAGAATAAAAAGACAGTAGACAGTAAACTGAATGCAGCTCAACTCAAGCAAGAGAAAGGGTAATATCGTCCAAACATAAGGGGCTCAACACAATGTGTAGATGGACTACACATCGAGTCTTTTCCACCCATAGTAGGAGAGTAACCTTGTCTAGGGGTGTAATTTTGGCTTGAAAGTAGGGGTGTTCATGGGTCAGGTTAGGTCGGGTTGGGGGATTTTTTGGACCTGACCCAACCAAAAAAGGTTGGATTGGGTCGGTTCGGGTCTAAGGTGTTTTTTGGTTTGGGATCAACCCAAACCAGCCTGTCTAGATTGGGTTGGGTTGTTCGGGTTGATCGGGTTATGTAAAAAAATGTCACTCCTGGATAAATTGCTTGCACGTCATATGGTTTCTCCCACTTCTGTGCTTTATCTTCTTTACCATGCCAGGAGGATCTCAGTGATGAATCGACCCAAAAATTGGTGTTTGGCAGCATGATCGGCCATGGGTGGGATTCCCATCTTTCTCTCCCTCCTGTAGGTACTACAGCAGATCTTGAAACCCCTAATCCCAAATTTAGACAACTCCCTCGATCCACAATTCACGCGTGCAGTATCCTATGTCTGTCGATGACCCCCTTCAATGGTTGCCTTCTCCTGATGATGCCTGCCTCCCTTCCCCTACCTTCCACTCCTAACACTGTCGATATTTAGGACCCACCGATGTATTCCTTCCTTGGCCAATGCCTAAGACCCCAGGATTTTCGACAACAACTTTTCGAGTTTTCCTTCCCCTACGACTCGCCGACCTCAGCTTCCCATGACCTAGGTTGATTATTTATTTAATTTTATATATTTAGTTCATATATTTTATTTGTTTATCGTATTATACTAGTTCGTGGTGGAGGTGGAGGTGGAGGTGAAGGTGGAGGGGGTAGTCTCCAGTGATTCTAGGGTCACGACGGTCGTAGTGGAGAGACGGAGGCGATGGCGGTCGTGATGGAGGCGGAGGCGAAGGTAGTGGAGGAGTAAAATGATGGTGAGGGTGAGGAAACACATGGAAGTAATGAAACAGGAGGCTCAGTGATGATATGGATGACTTAGGGGACAGGGATGATATAACAACAACAAAAACGGGTGGTGGAGAGGCTAGGTGGAACCCTTAGGAGGCACAACGGTAGTCCGTTGGGTTGGTTGGGTCGGGTTGGGTCATTTTTTTCCAACCCATGACCTGACCCAACCTGACCACAGGTTAACCCGAAATGACCCAACTCAGTCAAGTCGGGTTGGATGAGTTGGTTCGGGTTTGGATACCCTTACCCGAAAGCCCTATCGGCCCGGATCGAAATCCCAAGTAGCCCGGTATGGCTAAGCCCGACTTGGGCTGAGCCTGGGCCAACATTGGTCAACCCGCGGTTCAGCCTGCCGATTAGCCCGTAGAAAGCTCGCCCTAGCCCGACCTGTAAAAAACATGTCTGGCCTAAAAAAATTATCTGAGAAACTGTGTGTAGGGAGACTTGAACCCCCTACCTCATGCTTCTAAGGGTGTGTCTGGACCAACTGGTCCAGGCAGTGTGCCTATTTTAAAATTATAGAGGCTGGATATATATACGTATATAAATCGATTAAAAATAATAATACTCATCAACCATCATTCACGCACATTGTCACCCCCTCTCATTCCATATAAATATTTTAGGAAAAAAACTTTCAAATGCCATGTTAATTTTTTTAATTTATTTTTATCCAATTATTTATTTAAAATAACCTGAAATTAATTATTTTATGATTTATAATTATTATAAATGTTATTTATTATGATTTTTGGTATTTATTTTGAGTTCGGATATACATACATATATAAAACGATTAGAAAAAAAAATTAACACTCATCCTCTGCCATTCGCCCACGTCGTCACCCCCCTCTCATTCCATATTAAATTTTTTAAGAAAAAAATGGTCAAATGCCATATTAATTTTTTAAAATTTATTATCATTCAATTATTTGTTTAAAATAACCTGAAAAAAATTATTTTATGATTTATAATTATTATGAATGTTATTTATTACGATACTTGATATTTATTTAGAGTCTGGATATACATACATATATAAATCGATTAACAAAAAAAAATTAACACTCATCCATTGTCATTCGTGCACACCATCACTCCCCTCTCATTCCATGTTAATTGTTTTAAGAAAAAAAATGGTCAAATGCCATATTATTTTTTTTAAGAAAAAAAGAAAAATGTCATATTAATTTTTTAAAATTTATTATCATTCAATTATTTATTTAAAATATCTGGAAATTAATTATTTTATGATTTATAATTATTATGAATATTATTTATTACAATGCTTGATATTTATTTAGAGGTTGGATATACATAAATATATAAATCGATTAATAAAAAAATAGCACTTATTCACTGTCATTCATGTACGTTGTCACCCCCTCTCATTCCATATTAATTTTTTTAGGAAAAAATGGTAAAATTCCATATTGTTTTTTAAAATTTATTTTTATTCAATTATATATTTAAAATAGCCTGAAATTAATTATTTTATTATTTATGATTATTATAAATGTTATTTATTAGGATGCTTGATATTATTTAGACAGGGCAGTCACTGCAGATTCATTTTTTTAATCGAACATTTTCAAATAAATTATTTTACCTTTAATTATTTTATAAATAGATCTATATTTTAGATTTTAATTAAATAAAATAAAATATTTTAATTATAATATGTATGTGACATTGAGGTTCAGGATTCTTGTGAAATGTATGGAGTGACCAATTTAAAAATGTAAAATGATTGAGAATTAAATAAAAAACATTTCAACTGCAAATTATTGATAAAAAAATAAAATAAATGTTTTTACAAAAAAATGAAAAACATTTAAAAAAATTAAAAAAAAGTTTAAAAAACGTTTAAAAAATAAGTTTCCAAAAAAAGTTTAAAAAATGGCTGAAAAAAGATTTCAAAAAACGTTTCATAAAAACTTTAAAAAAATGTTGACAAAAAAAGTTTGAAAAAATGTTTAAAAAAAGTTTGAAAAATGGTTGAAAAAAATTTCAAAAAACATTTCATAAAAACTTTTTAAAAAAATGTTTAGAAAAAAGTTTGAAAAAACAATTTGAAAAATGTTTGACAAAAAATTAGAATTTTTTTTAAGATTCATTTAAAAAATGCATAAAGAATAATTAAAAAAATGTTAAAAAACATTTTGAAAAAACATTTTGAAACAACATTTTAGAAAAAAAAATTAGAAACAAAATTATTTTACATAAAATAAAAACAATTACATAAAAAATAAAATAATATGATATATATATATATATAACTCATTATTTATATTATTTTGAAAATAATAAAAGCCTGTGGCTCGGCTCAAAAATCCTGACCCGACCCGCTAGTTTGGGTCGGCCCGAGGTCGGGCTCGAGCTGCCTCATGGGGTTGTTTGGGAGGGCCCGACCTGACCTGAATAGTGGTATACAAAGCGATTTTTTGGAAAGCAGGCCTGACCCAACCCATTCCAGGCCGTTTCAGCCCAAAATTACATCCAATGATGAAAATCTAAACACGAAAAGCACATGACCTACCCCGCGCATCTTCGCAACCCATGACATGAGAGTAACCAAATCCAAAGGTATGGATAAAGATATATATATATATATATATATATATATATATATATATGATCATAAAAAAGAAGACCAAATAAGAGATTAAGGGGATCTTCATCTCACAGTCCAGTCCAAGAAAAAGAGTCGCCAAAAGTTCCAGAAGTCCATGAACTATGCCCAATATCCCATGTGTTTACTGAGAAGTAAACGTGTGAAGGCCCATGCCTCACCACTATGTCTTAAAGTCAAGGGGGAACAAACTCCAAGTAGAGGACCCACACCCTAGGGCGTCATGGGGGTTCCACTCTATAAGTATCCGTAAAGGACTAGCGCTCTGATACATCGGGGGGTTCCACTTTTTAGGTATCTGTAGAGGACCCATGCATTAATGCATTAGGGGGGTTCCACTCTGTAGGATGAGGACCCATGCCCTAGTATGACAGAGGGTTCCACTCTGGTATCACAAGGACATGCACCCTATATGATAGGGGGTTCCACTCGGTAGGTAGAGGACCCACTCCCAAGCTGATGGGGGGTTCCACTCTAGTGTCGCAAGGACCCGTGCCCTGGTGTGACAGGGGGTTCCACTCTGGTTATCAAGGACCCGTGCCCTATCTGATAGGGGGTTCCACTCGGTAGGTAGAGGACCAATGCCCAAGTTGCCCCCCATGTTTCCCCCTCATGTTGTAGTATATGACATGTACATATTGTCAGGTCCTGCCCAAGGGGTAAGCCCCACAATCCCCAAGGATAAGGAAACAACCAACATGGGGGGCAACTAGCTACCCTCTTCCTCTCCCCCGCTGACTTAAGAACCCTAGCATTAACAATGAGCAGTTCCAACATTACCTCCACCATCGCCCCTCTCTACGTCCCTCAATGACCTCCCTTCTTTATCTCCTCACTTCATCGCCCGCCTAACTCCCCACCTCATGCCCCCATTATCAACGCCACTCCTCATCGGGCCACCTCACCTTACTTAACTATGACACATATTCATATTCTACCACCCTTCCAACACCTACCCCTACCTTCGACATTTAAACATTGAATTACATCTTTTTTTAAAAAAAATATCAGACTTGAACATATAAAGAAGAACCCAAAAAACAAACTCTCTAGCTCGTTCATTCGATCTAATTGATCTTTCATTCAAATTAGATTCATCAGTGAAGCTTCAACTCCATTTTAGCACTTCATCATCCAAACTTGAAAACATCATCTTCTTCAGGTAGAGTTTGGTCTTCATCGAACACAAATATGTGAATTTTTATGGAAGCTCCTCATGTAAACTTAATAGATTTTAACTCATTCTTATCAAGATAGTTGTGTCAAATTCCTAGATTTGAATTAGTTGAACTTCTCGACTTGGGTCTGAAAATGAAATATGTTCATGTCTAAGCATGGTTCAAGGATCTTGTGTGCCTCTTTGCTTCAATTACTTACTTCTCCTGTAAATTAATGTTCAGATTATTTTATCATCAATCATATTTTTTCTGGTTAAATTATCTTACACAATTCATGCTTTGTTTATATTTAATGCATCTCTCATATTGAGAGTCGACAAAACTTTTTATCACGCATCTAGTAGTAGAACTTATGCATCCCTTGATTGGATATATTTGTCCGAATACAAGGTTTTCCAACTGAGATTTCTTACATTGTTGATACATGTTCACATTTTACTATTACATAACTAAAGGGACCTTATTTAATTGAAACTCCTCTAAGCTCTCCAACTTGATATAAATCAGTTCGGATTTGTCATGTATCGTTGCCACTTTGGGTCGGTGGATTCACCCCAACTAAATGTTTTTGAGGGTGTTGTGTATTGATACATTTTTTGGGGGCGATGGAGCAAGTGACAGGTGGGGAGGAGACAAGATGGTATAGTAAATAAATGAGTGTGGGGGTATCTTTTTTTGTCTTATTAATCTATATTTATCAAAATATTTTTTTCTTTATGTGAATTTCTTTATTTTGATAGATACAACAGTTGAACTGTCATGAACCAACATGGGTCGATCCTGAACTAGTCATCTGAGTCGGCCCACAATAAGGCCTAAGAGGCATTCCCGATCCTCCTGGGCTGAAAACTAGTGTTGGGCATCAAACATTACTCAATTAAGAACGATTTAGCCCATGAAATAACTGGTAAACAAAAAGAACATGAAAAACTAATATTGGTGGTGGAAAAGAAACAAGCAACTGAGCAAATATAAGTAAACACTGGACATACCTTCATGTGAACTCGTGTGTAATGTCTCGAAAATTCCATGTAATTTTTTTTATTATATGGAATTATTTTGAGACCAGGCGCTAAGACGGCGAGCGATTCCAAGGCCCGGAGTGCCTGGAATGATCCATCGAAAAATGTTAAACTTTAAATAGTGCACGTGAGCGGTTTTATTGAAAAAGTGGAATAACTCTTAAACAGGTACCCAGATCAGAAATCTAAGGGCACCATTGCGTTCCATATGGTGGGTTTACCTTAGGCACGACTTAAGTTTCGTCAGCGCAAACCTCTAGTGAGAAAACCCAAAAATGGCATAACTGTAAATAAAATAATTAAATAAAATTATTTTATTTTTCAAATGCTTATAACTCATGAATGGTGAATTGGGTTGAAAATATGAGATCACTATTGATCTCGTGAGGGTATAATTTCTTTAGGCAGATCCTAACATTGGTCGGCATGGGCCAACAGTGGAAGTTAGTTTTTGGCCGTAAATAAAATAATTAACAATTATTTTATTGTCAAATCCTTATAACTCCTAAAAGGTAACTCAGATTGAAAATCCAAGAGTACCATTGAGCTTGTGAGGGCATGTTACCCTTAGGTAGAGCCTAACCTCAACCCGCACAAGTCGAGTGTGAAAGTTAATTTTTGAACTATTTTTAAGGTTTATTTAAATAAACATGCGAGCGGGTTTTTATAACTTTTAAATCGATGCTCAGATCAAAAATATGAGGGAACCATTGAACTTAGAATGGTGAGATTCTCCTAGAATGTACCTAACCTCGACCGGTACAGGTTGATGGAAAAAGTTATTTTTTCGGACTTTTTAAAGAAAAAGTTCAAAATAAAATAAACTTGTTTTATTTTATTTTTCTGAAATTTAAAATCATTGCATCTCAATGGTTTTCCAACCAAGAAAAACTGAATACACTGTTTCATTAAATGAAACAGTGTAACGAATTCCTAATAGAAACATAACTGAAACACTGATTCATGTTTTGTCCTTTAATGGCCAAGTAGACAATGCAGGATTGTTGGCACAATCCTAGTTCTGCTCTGGAGCTCTGGGGGGTGACAATGACGAGCGGCAACGACCGCCAAACATTAGATCGTGGAGTGAAAAATGAAGGATTCATTCTTCTTCCACCCTTCGAACGGATCATCACCAATGACGAACGACCAATGACCATAAACAGAGGATCACAGAATGATAAACGCAGCGACACCGTTCATCGCCAATGAATGATCCGACCAATGACCCATGTAGGGGTTTGCTTTGTGTTTGAGTTTCCCTGTTCTTTATTCTAAAAATGACGAATGTGGATCAACCCATGAACAGGTTTATCTACAGATCATGCTCTCTTGTGGGAGGGTGTACTTCTTGGGTTTTCTACAGTAGGATTAAATTATTGTTGATAGAACTGTGATCCCAATCCTCCTCTGTGTTTTTAAACTTCTAACGCGGAGGGCGTTGGCCGACACGAACAATGCTCGAGCCTCTCTGCTTGTGAGTTCTTCATGGCCGCATCCTCGAAATGGCGGCAAGGTGAATCTGAGGTCGTGGCAGTGATGACGGCGACCCGAGAGGATCGAAGGCACAAACAGATTTGCGACTGGACCATCGGAGCAGACCCGGTGGCCCCGGTGACTGGCAATGGTGGCCGCAGGCAGGAAGCAGCGCCACCCCGGGCGTCGCATGAGGGACGAAGCAACCGACTCTTACCGGCTACACTCGGTGCATGCCACGAAGAAGGAGTTCATGTCATGTCATCTATGGCGGCTGGCTGGACATGGCGCCAGCCTGGCGCTGCGTAGGAGCGGGTTGCGGGCTGACAAGGGGGGAGAACGGCTGACTGGACGTGCACGCCCCAACTAAACCGGCCAAGTTGGGACAGCGTACTGGACCACCCGAGCATCCCGGCTAAATTTTTGAGTTGGTTCACTTTAGCGGACCAAGCCAACGGGATAAAACCGAGCTGCGCGGCGGCCCGGGCTAGGAAAAGAGATCAACCCACCAGTGCGGGTCGGGCCAAATAAATTCAGGACAGTAGGTGACCAAGCTAACTGGACCCATGAATAACCTCAGCTGGGTCTGGTGAGGCCTAATGGACTAGGCTAGTGGGACAGACGGACATGACTGAGTCATGCAGGACCCCATTCAGGTCGGTTTGAACCAGTCGAACCGGGCCTGGACGCAACCAATCCCTGCTTACAAAAAGGGACATATCTTCCAGATCGTGTGTCTGATTGATACACTGTCTACAGCATTGGGACCCAAGTGACAGGGTGGTCCTTATGAAATCATCTAAGTAATATTTCATGGAAGTTGACCCAGCGAGACTCCATGACTCAGCTATCAGCGAGACTTCGTGACTCAGCTATCAACGAGACAGTGTGACTCGGCTACCCAACGAGACTCTGTGACTCAGCTATCAGTGAGACTTTCTAACTAAACTACCCAAAGAGACTCCATGACTCAACTATTAAAGAGACTTTGTGACTTAGCTACCCAGTGAGGCTTCATGACTCAGCTACCCAGCGAGACTCTGTGACTCAGCTATCAGCGAGACTTCATGAATCAGCTACCAAGTGAGACTCTGTGACTCAGCTATCAGTGAGACTTCGTGACTCATCTATTATCAAGACTTTGTGACTCAACTACTGAATAGGTCTAGGTGACCTAGATATCCTAAAGGACTCATCAGGGACAAGTGTTTTTGAAGTGATTGATGTTTGGTGTTTGCAACCATTGGTTTTGTTATCAACACTTTAAGTTATACCTATATCGAGACTACTCTAGTGACTCTAATCTTTTTGATTTATTTTTTGATTTCCTTTGTGGATTTCTATGAGACCTGAGTTGGTTTTGGGGTCTCTACTGAGTATTTTGTTACTCACCCCTGGACGGGCTTTGCCCGCACGTGTTGTGTCTGGTGCAGACGACCGACGACTTGGCAGAGGACTTGGTGGCCTAGGACCGAGCGGTATCCAGTGAGGTCAGGAAGGTGGGATGTACTTCTATGGCTTCTGGAAGCTACTATATACTTACCCATCAGGTGGGGTTTTTAGTGGGCGGCTATCAGAGTTTCCTAGTATTTTATTATTTTCAGTTATTCCTTTGTTGGGTTTTGTATTCTGGCCCATTGGACCTACACTTTTCGCTTTTACTCAGTGGTTGTTTAGTGGCATGCATGTTTACTTTTCTAGCTTTGGGGTGTGGTTGTGTGTACGTGTATACAGGTACTCAGGAAAATACCTCCCATTTGCAGGTTAACGCCTTTGGCGCTGGTCGCCAACTCCTGGCCTTCATATGGAACGAGCCCTAGGGGACTGGTCGTGACCGTGCGGGCCACTATCATCCACTAAACCAACATCGATCCATGGTGACCAAGACCGAGCTAGAAACTACATTAGGAGCTAAAAAAAGATAAAGGTATAGGTGTGAGTATTAAAACTCAGTAGGCATGTCTGAATAAACTATCCCCCATGCCTTAACTTTAAGAAGAAATCTACATCATGATAGTTTTAATATAAGACATGAAAATAATATTTTCTACTCTTTTAAAGAAAACAAGTAACAAGCTTTCATTTTAAGTAAAACTAACTTCCATTATATTTTCAAAATATTTTTCAAAGCATGAAAAAACTTTCAGTGAATTCCTTACAAAATATTACCTATGCTAAATAGGTGTATCAATATGTAAAACAAAAAAATGTTTCATTTTATAAAGAAACCAAAGAAAGAAAGAAAACCAGACATAAGAGCACTTTAAAATAGTACTGTGAAAAACAAGAGTAAAAGAGAACAAGTGCCATGTTCAATTCCCAAGTAGTTGGGGTTGGTGGGTACCTAGGATCCTCGTACTCTCAGTGATTGACCATGGATGCGAAGGTTCGTTCTCCTACTCGATCCAACCAATCCACGCCATCATAGTTTAATTAGTGTTGTAACGTAATCCTACTAGGTAGGGCAAGTTATGCTTAGCATATTTGTCTTAGTCTACCTGCCTATATACCCAGGATTCCCATGTGCCCTACCCAAATGGATGTGAATTTTTACCAAACTAGTATATACATACATATCACATTCTTTACAAAAAAACTCATCCACCTTTTCACCTCTGATATCCCTCCTTAAGTGCATCCCCTTCCCAAGTCACACATAAACAAGGCACTAACACATCATCGGACACACTTTTTTAACACACAAATATCACATTTTCATTTCAAGGGGAATGCCTTGAGGGGGTTTTCCATTTCCATAAAACAATTGAAGGTGTCAACCGGACCTTACCGCTTTTAAAGAAACATCATTTAGGAAACCAATTGAACATTGTGAATAATTTACATTTTCTAAAACAGGGTTAAAAGCATATTTTAACATGAAAATCCCACACTAGAAGCTTAGGTAAATTATGTAAAACAAATGAAAAACTATTTCTAAGAGTCAAATCCAATTTGAATAACATATACATACTAAATAATAATAATAAATGTTTTAAAAACACTCAAGAAATCATGAAATTCAAATTAAAGGCTCATTCATAGAGAACCTACCTCAAAACATGTTGTATTTGACGGTATCCACTTCATACTTACATGTATATACACCTTTACACACGCTCACACACACACACACATATACTCTTTGACCCAATGCACATATTCCCCTCGCCATGAGAGAATATATATGTAACGCCTCGACCCCAGAAGCCCGGAGCCAGTGCATTATTTTAATACATTAGCATGATACAAGGAATCATGTCCCGAAAGACCGATCGGTTTAGTAGCCTTGGAAGTACTAGATACATATATAAGTTTTACATTACATTATGAATTGAAAAGGCAACATTGTATCTCCATAGAACATACCTGTATCCCTTAGCTTATCCCTGCAGGTCAGTCATAATATACTTATTCTCATCCTGGGAAAAATAAAACATAAGGGGTGAGCTCAGATGCTCAGTAAGGATAACAATATAGCGGAAACTTTCATAAATAAGCATAAACATTTAAGTCAATGTATAAGACTAAAACAAAAGCCTTTTAAACACACACTTCATTATAATATGGTAAAGATAAATTAAATAATACCATTTACTTATTCACATGGATATTCTACTAGTTGAATAATCACATGTAATATCAATAACTAATTTTATAATGATGGAATACATAATGTCGGACATTATAACCACACAGTTAAGGCCTCGTGCCAAGACTACAAATAAGATTTTGTCAAGGCCTTGTGTCAAGAAAATAGTTTGTCTCATGAGACCTACTGATGCATCGAGGAGCTATAGAGGTCTCCACCCATCACTTAGTAAGTTCAATGCATTCCTCATATGAAAAGGGTCAAACATAGCATAAACATTCGTATTAAAACTATCATAGGAAATGTCAATAATGAAGGGTATAAAAAATAGCACATCCACAGTCAAACATATCATAACTCATTCAATATAGTATGGAAGATTGTGTTATAATAAATCAACCTCAATCGAGAATAATATCTAATAAAGGATGTTGACATAGTTAAAAATCATCAGTAAAACTCTTTGATAGAAATATACCTTTTTCATGAAATAATTTAAAAGTCTCAAAATTTATAAAGGAAGTCATTTAAAAGTGATTTTTGAATCAAAGTGTCCCATACCACTTTGAAACTTTTGAAAGTAATTAACATTTTAAAACAATGATGTCCATATAAATAAATTCTTAAAATCATTTTGAAAACATGGACATTAATTAAAAATATTTAGAAAAATAAATCTTTAAAACATTTAAAATGGTGATATAGTTAAATAGAACCTTCCATAAAACCTTAAAAGATTCCTTTTGAAAAAAAAATTATGAAATATGGACATGGATGATTAATATGTCCCAGTAAATACTTACACATAAACAATCTCGGATAATAATGAGATTGAGGAATTAACCCTTACCTTGTACTTTCCTTTAGTCAATGGTACATTTAACCTCTTGTATAATGACTATAGTATGTTATTAAATTATACCAGAAGCATATTAATATTTATGATATCATATATGATTCATTTATTACTTTATATTACCCATTTAATAATAATTTTCATGTTAAAGTAACTGTTTGGGTAATAATCGTTGTCTTTATCGTATGTGTTTTAACTTGTTATTCTTGATCGTATCACTTAGATCATGATTTACATACTTATAGAATATAAAACATGATTTATATATCATATATATTCAGAATATAAATATTTATAATAGATATATATATGAAATGGAAACATCATTCATGGAGACGGCAGTCCGTACGTACGCATGAACGTTGTTTCTATTTTCTTATCATATAACATGGAAGTAAGTAAACAACATATGTTTATCTACATAAATATATATTATTTCAGTAGAAACATTATTTCATATATCTCATACTTAATCAATCTATATATTTTTATAAAAATTCTTGAATGGTGATCGTTGAAGATGAATCTCATCACGTCGTGGAGACGGAAAGTCGTACATGCGTACGAGCAACGATATCATTCTATCGATGGTAAAATGGTGTTTAATTGGATGGTATATTATATATACAGAATCATTACCATGTTATATTCATTATTTAAATTAATTATACTCATTATTATACCCATCCAAATAATGTAGTATTGAATAAAAAACTACACCACGACGTGGAGATGGTAAGCCGTACGTACGCACGTATGGTGATTTTGTCATATCGGGTCTGTGCCTTGGGCCTATGGGTCATGTATGGGTTCTCATTCAACCCTTAAAAGGGGGATTGTCCATAATAAAATAAAAATTAAGGCCTTTGGGCCATTCGGAGTGTGGTTGTACCATATTTATAATAACATCTCAGTATGTAGAAGGTACTGGAGTTATTATTTTAGTATGGAAACAACAAAGAAAGAGGAAGTGGAAGAAGAAAATAACTTTGAAAGAGGTGATGAAATAATTACCTCTTCTCCAGGTGTTTCTTTTTTATTTGAACAAAAGGGCTCCTTAGGCTGGTTTTTGATCAAAGTAAGACATCTAGGTCGAAGTGAGGGTAGTTGAGAGTATATTTTAGCATGGGTTGGCTGATACAAATGGATTTGGAGATGTGAAATTAAGATAATGGGAAGTACCCTTTTATAATAGAGGTGATGGTCACTTTAGGAAAACTTGAAATATTATTTTATTATAAAATCATTTTTGGTTTCTAATAGATTCAAATGGATTTATTTCTAGGATAAGGTGGGGATGGGGATAAATATTCTCAACAAATAGGTTTTAGACAAGTTTAGGTTACCATATTAACCTTATCTTTTAGATTTAACTCTTAGTTAAATAGTTTAACTTTTACCATGTCTTCTTGTATTTTTATATTACATGGTTAATAAACTTACTATAAAATGTCAAGAGAACCCCAAGTGGTTCATTAATGATATAGCTATCATTATATAAATCCTTTGGCTAAACCTTAGTTTTTTAGAAATATTATATCATTTAATAAAATAGTATTTGTTTTAAAAACCCATTTATGTCAATTTTGAAACTATTTAGTATTTGGTTTTTGTAAAAGTCATCACAACTTGATTACTTCAAACAAAATACATTGAATCAATACTAATGTTTCATATTCACCTATAAAATTCTTGGATGGCATCAAAACTTTTAAATTATATTTATTTTAATATTTATAATACCATTTATTTGATTCTTTCATTAAAAAGGTAATTACTGCAGCATCATTGTGTCATAAATAAATTTAATTATTTAATGTATAAAAATTATAAATAAACTACCATGATGTAGGAAAAATTATCTTTCTAATGAATATTTATATTCAAATTTATCTTATGTATAACACTATATTAAAAATGGTTGAGTTATTAAAATTTGAATTTAACACTTTTAACTCTTCTTTAAGTAAAATATAATAAATGTCATAATCTAACCCAAGTGAATCAAAAAGGATCATATTTTTGTCCTGAGGTTGATTGTGGTCGAAAACACTTATCCAATAGAATTAGGACATGTGTTGGGGTAATTTTATTTTATTATAATATTATTTTTACCTTTAATTACTCTATTTACTTTTAATCGTGGTAAATAAAATTCAAAAGTTAATATTCAACAAAAATAATTTTCATCCTATTGAACCACATTTTACTTACTGATGTCAACCGTGTCTCTTGTATTTTTGAAATTCAATTCACAGAAGCGGTAAAATTATGTTTTATGCAAATTTGCAAATGTGCCTAGAAGGTGGGTAAAAGTCGTTAAAAGGTTCAATAAAATTTTATATATCTAATTTTGTTATAAAATGAATCTAATGAATTACATTATAATAATATAGGTATTATTTATCTATTTTTACTTTAAAATAAATTTTATTTTAAAATAATTATTTAAATAAAATTTGGTTGTTATGTACTATGCAGTATTTTTCACTATTCATCAAAAATTTAATGTTTTCAGAAAAAATACCAAAAATTCACCCTAATCTAATTTTAATATTTTGAATTCAAAAATGATGTATATTTTACCAAATTCAAAACATAGAAGTTTCATTAATTAATTTAATATCAATTCTTGTTGTCAAAACCAGAAAGCGTGTTTTTAAGAAGTAAAAACTATCAAAAGATTGACAGGTGTTTATGTCCAGTTTAAATGTAAAATTACTTAAAATGCCCTAAATTATATTAAATTATAAAAATATAATCTAATTATACTTTAAAACCACTCAAATTAATAATTTAACACTATAAATTATTTCGATTAAAAAAGTTATTTTCAATTAAAATTTAGTATTTTTCACTATTCATCAAAATATGATAGTTATCAGAAAAGTACCAAAAATTTATCCAAACTAAATTTTTATGTCCTTCTTCTAAAGAATAATTTTATTTCATTAAATTTTTATATATAAAAGTGTCAAATATTGGATTTAAAAAGGGTTCGTCATTAAAAGGTAGAAAACTACATTTTTTGAAAAATACTTCTTTTATCTGAAAAATTTAATTTGCTCTTATATTATGTCAAATAAACACAAAATATGAATTTTAAAATTATATAAGATATATATAAAATTCAAAATTTGGTTAATACTCTTCATAACCACTTTTAAAATGATTAGTTTGATAGGTCGTGATGTGCTTGAACTCGGTGTTGCGTGTAGCGCAAGCTATTGAATTACTTTAAAGATATAGCATACTATGAAATATTGGGGTGTTACATTCTCCCCTCCTTCAATAAATTTCATCCTTGCAATTTGAAATTGTTCTTCGAAAATAAAAAGTTGAAAATAGAAAATACTTTTGTGGAAAACCCACATTATAAATAGGGTTAATAAAATTTAGTCTTAATAAGAGGGAAAGGGAAATGAAAAAGTCACCACCAAATTATGATCTCGAATAGGAGAAAAATGGTGGAAATTAGGGACATATAATTGGAGAAAAATATAAATATTTATAGGGATTGATTGAGGTCATCAATCACAAACAAGTGAACAATGAATGGGATATTGAGGGCCTCAAAGCCATAAATATATGATGATTTAAATATCATCAGTTCAACAAAACATAAAGTATTAAGATAAAAAAATTGGTTTTAAGATCTCTTCCCTAAAGTTTAAGAATTAATTTCTTCATTGAATAAGAGGAATAAAAAAAATACTTGACAAGTAGAGTTTCATCATTCAACTAACTTCTACCACAAACTCATCTTTCACTCCAAAAGATATTAGAATTCAAAAATATTCTATTTATCCTAATCATATAGGGTTCCAAAAATAATTATTTTATAATTCATATGTCATACCATTTAAAAAAACTACATTATACAAACCAAGACATCATGTAGGCCAGTGGTAGGTGATGCACCCTTGTCACCCTTCGGTTGTGGGTTTAAGTCTCACAGCCTTACCAGACGCGACAGGTTGTTGCCCGACCTTCGGGTTGTCCTTTTTCTAACAATCCAAAAATAATCTTAAGAAATGTTTTAACCTTAAACAATAGTATCCAATGTCCAAATTAATTCATTTTAACCTTTATACTTATCCAAAATACTTATGTCCAAAATCACAGTCCAAAATTTATAAGAAAGGTAAATATAATGAAGATATCTTTTGCCACATAATAACATGTGAATACCTTCATCATGTATTATCTTTAAACATGGTAACACCCTAAATTACCATAAAACCTTATTGATTACATTCATTCTCCCTTATTCCTTATACAAAACTAGATATACTTCTTATATCCAAAAATGTTGTGAACTCCAATAATGATAGAATAAACAAACAATTAATTAGTTTCAAGGTAGTCAAGAATATTGAATATAATTTATCCAAATCAATAATATCTTATTCTGAAATCATTATCTCAATTTTAGAAACATATTAAGGGTTTTATTTCTCCCAACCATATATTTTCCAAAATGTTTAACTTGAAACTGTGTCACTTTACTTGGTACCATATAATCTCAAATACTTAATGAAACAGTACTACAGTACAATCCTTATATACTCTATAATTATTATAACTTGTACATCATTGATACAATACTCAAATGACACAATTCTTTAATAACGACATAAGATCTCTAATAATTCCTCTTCATATGCAGCAGTATCATAACTTTATTATTATACAATGGTATCATTTTGGGTATACTCTAGTGATTGGGACATTGATTCGCGTAGTGACCCAACTCATTGTAGATGAATCACTGTACATTTGAAACCTTTTTCTTACCCTTACAATCATGAACTCGGTGCCCTTTTTCTCTATGCTTATAAAAAACTCTCATTTCTTTCAATCACTTCCCAGGTTGATTATTTCCACAGTTATAACATATGGGAAAATCCTTCTTTCCCTTCTTCCCTTTATCCATCTTCCTCTCTACCATCCTCTTCTTCTCTGACTTCCCTTCAAAGCCATATTACTCAGATAATTCTTTACTTATCTTATTAACACGTGATATTATTTATTCATATGATGAGAATACGTAGGAGACTATTTCCCTTCTAAATGTTGGCTTAAAACCATGAAAGATATGATCTGTCCGACTCTTTGGATCATGCGTATTGTTGGAGTTCTCATTCCTTCTATTGGGTGCAATTTCTAAATGATGACATACACTATGTTAGATCATATTATACTGTATAATCCAAAAACTATAAAAAAAATCTCAACATTAATTGAATATTTTCACACATCTAGTCTCATAATCATAAAAATGGTTTCTTTGCTAGCATATTTACTCATAAATCATTCATAATGGTTTATAAATAAAATGTGAATTATCCTAAGCATATATCCCAGGAGTGTCGTAACCAAGAGTGCAGCAAGGCCCGCTGTCGTGCACCAGTTCTCGTTCAAGTCTATCTCAAAGCAGTGTTTTCGGGTTTTACCCCTAGATACATCTATACCAGAGCCGCATCTACCTGCTCGTATCCAAACAGGGATATATTACTTGGAAAACCCACATAATATCTACATTAACAAAACTTTTTGATGTTCTTCTTACTAATCCTCAAAGTCTATCTTAGGGTAGTGTTCTCTAATCAGAGTTTATCTAAATCTAGTTTCCAAGGTTTGTACTAAACTTCCTATGATACCAACTATAACGCCTCGACCCCAGAATCCCGGATCCGGTGCATTATTTTAATACATTGGAATGATACAAGGAATCATATCTCGAAATACCGAACAGTTTAGTAGCCTTGGAAGTACTAGATACATACATAAGTTTTACATTACATTATGAATTGAAAAGGCAACAATGTATCTCCGTATAATACACTCATATTCCTTAGTATATCCATGAAGGTCAGTCATAATATACTTTTTGACATCCTAGGAAAAATAAAACATAATAAAGGGGTGAGATCATATGCTCAGTAAGGATAACAATATAGCAGAAACTTTCATAAATAATCATAAACATTTAAGGCAATGTATAAGACTAAAACAAAAGCCTTTTAAACATAAACTTCATCGTAATATGGCAAAGATAAATCAAATAATTCCATTTACTTATTCACATGGATATTCTACTAGTTGAATAATCACATGTAATATCAATAGCTAATTTCATAATGATGGAATGCATAATGTCTGAAATCATAACCACATAGTCAAGGCCCCGTGCTAAGACTACAAATAAGATTTTGTCAAAACCTTGTGTTAAGACACTAGTTTTTCTCATGAGACCTATCGATGCATCGAGGAGATATAGTGGGCTCCACCCGTCACTTACTAAGTCCAATGCATTTCTCATATGAAAAGGGTCAAACATAGCATAAACATTTGTATTAAAACTAGCATACAAAATGTCAATACTTTAACCATAAACCATAAAGGGTATAAAAAATAGCACATACACAGTCAAAAATATCATAACTCATTCAATACAGTATAAAAGATTGTATTATAATAAATCAACCTCAATCAAGAATAATATCTAGTAAAGGATGTTGACATAGTTAAAAATGATCAGTAAAACTCTTTGATAGAAATATCCCTTTTTCATGAAATAGTTTAAAAGTCTCAAAATTTATAAAGGAATTCATTTAAAATTGATTTTTGAATAAAAGTGTCTCATAACACTTTGAAACTTTTGAAAGTAATTAATATTTTAAAACAATTATGTTTATATAAATAAATCCTTAAAATCATTTTGAAAACATGGACATTAATTAAAAATATTTAGAAAAATAAATCTTTAAAACATTTAAAATGGTGATATATTTAAATAGACCCTTACATAAAACCTTAAAAGATTATTTTTGAAAACATTTTTATGAAATATGGACATGGGTGATAAATATGTCTCAGTAAATACTTACACATAAACAATCTCGGATAATAATTAGATTGAGGAATTAACCCTTACCTTATAATTTTCTTTAGTTGAGGGTATGTTTAACCTCCTGTATAATAACCATAGTATGTTATTAAATTATATTAAAAGCATATTAGTATTTTATGATATCATATATGATTCATTTATTACTTTATACTACCCATTTACTAATAATTTCCATGTTAAAGTAACATTTTGGGTAATAATCGCTTTCTTTATCGTACGTGTTTTAACTTGTTATTCTTGATCGTATCACTTATATCATGATTTACATACTTAAATAATATAAAACATGATTTATATATCATATATATTCAGAATATAAATACTTTTAATAGATAGATATATGAAATGGAAACATCGTTCATGGAGACGGTAGTCCGTACGTACGCATGAACGATGTTTCTGTTTTCTTATCATATAGTACGGAAGTAAGTAAACGACATATATTTATCTACATAAAAATATATTATTCAAGTATAAAAATTATTTCATATATCTCATACTTAATCAATATATATATTTTTTATAAAAAAAATTGAATGGTGATCATTGAAGATGAATCTAATCGCATCGTGGAGACGGTAAGCCATACGTACGCACGAGTGACAATATTATTCTATCGATGTTAAAATGGTGTTTAATTGGATTGTATATTATATATAAAGAATCATTACCATGTTATATTCATTATTTAAATTAATTATACTCATTATTATACTCATCCAAATAATTTAGTGTTGAATAACAAACTACACCACAACGTGGAGACGGTAAGTCGTATGTACGCACATATGGTGACTTTGTCATTCATAGGATAGATAGAATAATGAATATGGTTGTACCATATTTATAATAACATATCATTGTGTAGAAGTTACTGGAGTTATTATTTTATTATGGAAACAACAAAGAAAGGGGAAGTGGAAGAAGAAAATAACTTTGAAAGAGGTGATGAAATAATTACCTCTTCTTCGGGTGTTTTCTTTTGATTTGAAAAAAAAAAGGCTCCTTAAATGTAATTTCTGATAAAAGTAAGGCCTCTAGGTCAAAGTGAGGGTAGTTGGGAGGATATTTGAGCAGGGGTTATCCGAGAAAAATGGTTTTGGAGGTGTGAAATTAAGAGAATGTGAAGTACCCTTTTATAAGAGAGGTGAGGGTCACTTTAGGAAAAACTTGAAATATTATGTTATTATAAAATCATTTTCAGTTTCTAATGGCTCAAAATTTATTTATTTTGAGGATAATGTGGGGATGGGTCAAAATCTTATCAACTAGTAGGTTTTAGACAAGTTTAGGTCACCATATTAACCTTATTTTTAGATTTAACTCTCAGTTAAATAGTTTAACTTTTACCATGTCTTCTTGTATTTTTATATTACATGGTTAATAAACATACTATAAAATGCCAAGCGAACCCCAAGTGGTTCATTAATGATGTATCTATCATTATATAAGTACTTTGGCTGAACCTTAGGTTTTTAGAAATATTATATCATTTAATAAAATAGTATTTTTTTTAAAAACTCATTTATGTAAATTTTAACACTATTTAGTATTTGTTTTTTGTAAAAGTCATCACAACTTGATTACTTCGAACACAGTACATTGAATCAATCCTAAAATTTTATATTCACCTAGAAAAATTGGGGATGGCATCAAAACTTTCAAATTATATATATTTTAATATTTATAATACCATTTATTTAATTCTTTCATTAATAAGGTAATTACTGCAACATCATTGTGTCATAAATAAATTTAATTATTTAATATCTAAAAATTATAAATAAACTACCATGATGCAGGAAATTTTTTTATCTTTCTAATGAGTATTTATAGTCGAATTTATCTTATGTATAACACTATATTAAAAATGGTTTGGTTATTAAAATTTGAATTTAACACTTTTAACTCTTCATTAAGTAAAATATAATAAATGTCATAATCTAACCCAAGTGAATAAAAAAGGATCATATTTTTGTCTTAAGTTTGATTTTGGTCGAAAAACACTTATCCAATAGAATTAGGACATATGTTGGGGTAATTTTATTTTATTATAATATTATTTTTACCTTTAATTGTTCTATTTACTTTTAATCGTGGTAAATAAAATTCAAAAGTTACTATTCACCAAAAATTATTTTCATCCAATTGAACCACATTTTACTTAATGATTTCAATCGTGTCTCTCGGATTTTTAAAATTCAATTCACAGAAGTGGTAAAATTACATTTTATACAAATTTGCAAATGTGCCTAGAAGGTGGGTAAAATACGTTAAAAAGTTCAATAAAATTTTATATATCTAATTTTATTATAAAATAACTCTAATTAATTACACTTGATTGATATAGGTATTATGTATCTATTTTTACTTTAAAATAAATTTTATTTTAAAATAATTATTTAAATAAAAAAGTCGGTTTTTATGTAGTATTTTCACTATTCATCAAAAATTTAATGTTTTCAGAAAAATACCAAAAATTCACCCTAAGCTAATTTTGATATTCCGAATTCAAAAATGATGTCTATTTTACCAAATTAAAAACACAGAAGTTTCATTAATTAATTTAATATCAATTCTCGTTGTCAAAACCAGAAAGCGGGTTTTTAAGAAGTAAAAACTGTCAAAAGATTAACATGTGTTTATGTCCAATTTAAATGTAAAATTACTTACAATGCCCTACATTATATTAAATGATAAAAATATAATCTAATTATAATTTAAACCCACTCAAATGAATAGTTTAACACTATAAATTATTTCGATTAAAAAAGTTGTTTTCAATTAAAATTTAGTATTTTTCACTATTCATCAAATGTGATAGTAAAGTACAAAAATTTATCCAAACTAAATTTTTATGTCCCGCTTCTAAAGAAGAATTTTATTTCATTAAATTCAATATATAAAAGTGTCAAATATTAGATTTAAAAAGGGTTCGTCATTAAAAGGTGGAAAACTGCATTTTTTGAAAAATACTTTTTTTATCTGAAAAATTGAATTTGTCCTTATATTATGTCAAAGAAACACAAAATATGAATTTTAAAATTATATAAGATATATATAAAATTCAAAATGTGGTTAATACTCTTCATAACCACTTTTAAAATGGTTAGTTTGATAGGTCGTGATGTGCTTGAACTCGGTGTTGCGTGTAGTGCAAGCTATTGAATTACTTTAAAGATATAACGTACTATGAAACATTGGGGTGTTACAGTATACAAAGAGGATATATGTGTGTGTTTACCTATGTATACACATGCAATTTTCCTTCAATAACGACGGTCCAAAGGTACCCCAAGGAGGTTCAAGGTGCACTAGAAAAATACAAGAAACTCAAAGGTCACAAAAGCCCTAATTAAAAATCAGTCAAAGATGGAGAATGGAAGAAAACCTACCCAAAACCAATGGTGAACTCACCGCCTTCAATGGCCATGGAAAGAACCAAACTTAACGGGACCTGAGAACCTTATTCTTCAAGAAACAACCAAAACAGACACCCAGATCGGGTTAGGGTTTTACCCAAGGTCACGCGTATCACAAGGGAGGAAAAGAAACCAAGATGTCAAAGAAGAAAAGAGGAGGAGAGGAGTAGCTAACTTGGAATGATTGCACTGAAAATTGGAAAACAGTGAAAAGGGGGGTCAGGAGGAGGGGTCACTACTACAAAAATGGGTTAATCCGGCGCTAGGTTTTTAATAGCTCTAGCTAAAAGCGCAGTTAAAAACCCCTTTTGTCAGTGCTAGAAAAAAGCGACGTTAAAACGAATCATTAACAACGATAAAAAAAACAATGTTAAAGGGGACCATTTATCAACGCTTGTAAAAAAACATTGATAAAAGCTCCCCATTTATCAGCACTAGTAAAAAAGCACTGATAAAAAAGAATCTTTATCATCGCTTCTGAAAAAGCGATGATAAAGGGTATATTTCAAAAAATATATAGATTTTATTAAAAATAATATATTAATATATAAATATATTTATATTAATATAAATATATTAATATTAATATAAATAATATATATATATATATATTTAAATATATCTTATATAAGGCTAAATAGGCATTTACACGTAATATATATGATATTTAGTAAAAATGGCTTGTAAAGTAATTTAAATAATATTTTTAATTATTAATTTGCTAATTATTATTGAGTAATAGTTATTTAATAACATTTTGAAGATAAAAAACAAAAATAATAATAAAAGATTTAAAATAAGTTGAAAACGCAACTCAAATTTTAAACGGCCGTAACTTTTGATCCGGGTGTCCGTTTGAGCTCTACCACGTATCAAATCAAAGTCTGCAATAAAATCTACGTCATATTAACCAAGAGGACCTCAATCACTATTTTTTTTAAGACTAAAAAAAGCCTAAAAGACCTCAAAAACTGAGTTTTTTATTGGGGTACCTAAATTTGTTAACATTCGATGGATTTTCAGTCTCGTTTAAGGGGGTATTTTTGCCCTTTTTCAGTGGAGACTGAATTTATTCACAGGGCTTACATTCATATTGATATAATGGCTTTGAAATTTTATCATTTTTTACAATTTAGTGTTATTTATAATCAAATATACAACAAATATATACATATTTTTTTATATATTCACACATAAAAATGTAATTTTATAAATAAATAATTAAACGTATTTACATATAAAATATACTTCTCCATGTATAAACCTCATCTGAATAAAAAATAATATCAATTTTATTTAAAATAAAAATGTATGAATATTTATATACTTATACAATTAATATATATATATATATATATTTTGTGTGTGTGTATTGACAAACAGGTGTATATTTATCTATATATTCTAATATATGTATATAAATATTAATGTATAATATATGTAAATAAATATAAACATGTATAATTATATTTATAGATGCACGCACACGCACGCGCGCACACACACACACATATAAATGATATATGTATGTTTGTATGTATTTATAAACACACACACAAAAACATATTTTATATATGTATTTAAGAATATATATATAGGTATGTAAACATATATATAAGTATATGGATAAAAAATGTAATGAAAAATATATAAATATATAGATATATCACAAATGTAAAACAAAATAATGTATGAAAGTGGAAAAGGCGTTGGTGTGTAAGTTGGAGGTCTCAAGTTCGAAAATCACTAGAGGTAGGGGCGTGCGCAAGAGGGTGGGATTATCTAAAGCGCTGATAAAAGGGTGGGAGAAGCGCTGATAAAGGGGAGGGGGTGCAAGTGCGTGAACAAAAAAAAAATTATCCCCTTTATCAACGTTTTTTTAGCACTGTTAAATGAGACCTTTATCAACGCCTTTTACGAGCGCTGGTAAAGCTAACCCTTTAACATCACTTACATTATCAACACTTATATAATGCTGATAAAACCCTTCTACTAGCACTGTTGAATGCCCGACTTGCAATGGCAAGTGTCGCACGTGCGAGAGCCCCCTTGGTGGGTAAGGGTCGAATGAGGTGGGGGGTAGCCCGAGCATAAGAGGGAGGACCCCTTTTGGGGGTCTTAATTATTATTGTTATTATTATTTGAAATATAGACACCATGCACGATTGGTGTATAAGTTGGAGGTCTCAGGTTTGAAACTCGCTAAAGGCAGGGGCACGCACGGGAGAGTGAGATTATCTAAAGTGTTGATAAAGGAGTGAGAGAGGTGGTGATAAATGGGGAGGGGCGGGTGAGTGAACAAAAAAAATTAGCCCTTTATCAATGATTTTTTCAGCGTTGTTAAATGGGGCATTTATCAACGCTTTTTATGAGTGCTGATAAAGCTAACCCTTTAACATCGTTTACATTATCATCACTTCTATGGTGGTGGAAAAGCCCTTCTACTGGCATTGTTAAATGCTCGATTTGCAGTGGCAAGTGTCACGCGCGAGAAAGCCCCTTGGTGGGCGAGGGTCGAATGAGATGGGGGTAGCCCAAGCGTAAGAGGGAGGACCCCTTTTGGGGGTCTTAATTATTATTATTGTTATTATTATTATTTGAAATCTGGACACCAAGCATGGTTGGTCAAACCATGCAGCAGTCGCGTGCCCTTCACTGGGTCCATGGAGCACCTTGCATGGGCAAGCCACACGGTTAAGGAAACCACGTGCCAACTGTGCGATTCGGCTTTGTTAAAATTTCAGACACCATTGCACGGTTTGTGCACGGTTTCTACTAATCGTGCGCCTATGCCGAAAAACTCAATTTTTTAAATTTAAAACTCGATTTTACTCGAAACTTTGAAAACGAAGCTAGGGATAGTTAAACAATTACAAAAAATTAATAAACCGTTGTCAGGGTGTGACATGAGCACTGATTAATATTATATTTAATTAGTTTGAATGTATTGGAATATGTAGCGAAATTTTACATATGTTTTTTATATAACTATGCATATGATGAGGGCAGCATCTGGAAGATCATGCTTGAGCAACATTATTGCCTGGATTAGCCCTGCATATCGTACACTGTGATACAGGGGTCTCACAACATATCTCTGTCACTGCTTATAGAGCCATATAAAGTTAGAATAAACAATTTGTGTCTTGTCAAATCATTCATTAAAGCCGGATCAATCATCACACTTCAAGTCTTCATCTCATATCTTCAATGTGATGCATCCTCCATCGAGTAAGGTTTTCCATGCATGAAAGTCATCCTTAACATCTTGCATGCATCGCTGTATCTTCAACGCCTTCACACATATCACCAACTTTCATTTATCATCAACAAATCCAACAAGCAACCTCTTGACCAAAACAAAACTAGTGGTGGAAACATTCACTTTTGTCACCGTAAAAAAACTTGCCACTAAATGTTTGTTTTATTATCGTGCCATAAACATAATATCAATCAAAGCGTGTCCTAAAAGTTTCACATGGAATCAAAATGCTTTGTTTTTTTTAAATAAGTCCCACTAATAAAATATAATCAAATAATAAACACATAACAAGATACTTTTAAATCGTTAAACATGCAACGCCACGTATTGTAAAGAATCTACAAACATATATTGTCAAACAAACCAGTAAGATGTCCGAACATCAATTATGGTATAAGTAATACCATTTCAAAGTCTTTTAGAACATGTCATGTTAATTATTGAACTAAAAATGCTAGAATTACTCAATTAAATTCCACATAAAAGTCCAATCAACATGAAAAAGATCACAAAAAAAAAAACATCATTAAAAAACAACTTTAGATAATTATTAACAATTCACCATTAAACATTTCAAAAAACCAACATAAATACCATGAGTCTCAACACAATATTCAGTTTTATTTTCATATTATGCTACCAATCTTTCCTATTCACCATTGATTTGTATGTCTTAATTTCTGAAAATTTCTAAAATGTCTGGTCATCAAATATTCATTTTGTTGGGTTCCCGCCAGCAATTGAGTCGGGTTACCGCCAGAAATTGAATCGGGCCTGAATTTATGGATCGCATGCTCGGGACCAGTATGTAACCATAGAACACAAAATCCGCCGCGCCGAATCACCGCAGCTCAACGATTCAGAGTAATTTCGGATCCGCGCCGTCTTTTGTATGCCTTCTCCACAGCCGGAAATCGATTCTTTGAGCGGGATTTACATCTCTTCTCAGAGCAGTTTTCCCCGAGAAATCGAAATCTAATGCATTGCTCATTTCAAACCTCAACTTACTTTTCTGTACGAAAAAACTGCAGCCTAGGCCGAGGCGAGGCCAGTCCAGAAGATAACCACACCGGGATCCCCATGAATGCCCAGGTATCGCTAACGCTTTGCACCGGATACATTTCCTGCCGCATATTTTTTCACGTAAAACTTTAGAAGAGTGTCAAATTTTAAGCATAATCTGTCAATATTTTTCGAAAGAGGGTATTTTTCTTTTAAACGATCCATTAATCAACAAATTATTGCCAATTATCGATCCATAGCCATGCAAAATTATGTCTTTCCCCCATTTTATTTAAGAGTTGATTTTTGATCATCCAGTTGTGAAAGCGTTGACTAACATATATGAGAAACCGATGACACTCAACAAAGTCTTTATTATGCAATGATTATTCAACTTGAGTCCATTAGAAGGAAGATTGATAGCGAACCATGTGAATGTTTTCAACATGATTCACAACCAACTTGAATTAGTAGAGGTTACTTTCATGGGTGATGCTTGGGTTTTGCTTATTTTATCTTTACTTTTGAAAAGTTGGAATGGTATACTAACAATTGCGAGTAATTCAAGCAGAAAGACAAACCTTGTATTTGATGACATTCAAAATTTGATTCTTAATGAGGATTTGAGGCGAAAGGAAGTCCAAGTACCCTCTAGAAGTGCTCTCAATGCTGGTGAATGGTGACGATCACCTCAACATAAGTACCAATAGAAGAATTCCTCAGAGGATAAGCCTTTAGGAAGAAGTTAAGAGTATTTTGGTTGGTCAAGACCCTACTTGTTGACTTTGTGGAAAGAAGAGAAAGGATTGCAGAAATCAGGAGTCTCACAGAAAGACTTCTACTTCTGGAAGCACAAATTCCATCAGTACGATGGAGGGTGGTAACAATTTGTTACTGAGTGAATATTCTAAAAGAAGCATAGGTTATTAACATGGCATCTTTCCATTCAATTGGTGAGCATGGGTGTATGGTGGACTGCGTATTCAAAAGCTTGAGCAAAGTATAATTGATAGATAATGAAGCCCTGAAGATATTTAGAAGAAATGCCAACATTTAGATGAAGAATGAAGTTGTCTTGAAGTTGAAAGATGTTAGACATATTCTAGGTCTCTGGAAGAATCTCATATCTATTGGACAACTTGATAAAGCTGGTTTTAAAACCACCTTTGGGGATGGAGTGTGGAAGATAACCAGACAATCCATGGTGATTGCTCGTGGGGTGAAGAATGGAACCCTATACTTGACTAGAAGCAAAAATGAAGTTACAATGATCAGAAGCACTTCATTGGAAGATTCAAAAGTATGGAACCATAAATATGACCATCTCAGTGAGAAAAATATGAAAGTTCTAGTAGCAAAGGGCATGCTTTCAATTACACGGATTTTAGAAGATGTGATAGTTGTAAACTAAGAAAGCAAAAGAAGACGTCCTTCAATTTGGATGGACGAAAGCCTAGGAATTGAAAGTTGAAACTTGTACATTTTGATTTTTGAGGACTTGCCCCTGTGAATTTCAATGACAAATCTTTGCACTTTAGGACTTTTGTTGGTGATGCCACCACCCAGAAGGTCTGAGTCTTTCCTAAAGAATAAATCTGATGTTTTTGAGGCATTTATTTAAGGGAAAGCTTTGGTTGAAAGGGGTTGTTATTAGAAGGTGAAGTGCCTCTGAACAGACAATGTTGGAGAGTACATCGGATGCAACTTTTGAAACTTTTGTTAAAAGGGAGTTAGGCATGAGAAGACGATTCTCGAAACTCCACAACAAAATGAAGTAGCTTAAAGAATGAATAAGACCCTTCAAGAGAAATCTTGGTGTATGAGACTTCATTTCTAAATGCCCAAGGGAATTTGGTTAGAAGTTATAAATACAACGTCATACTTGGTCAATAGAAGTTCAACTTTAGTTGCGGGACAAGAACTTTTAGAAAAACTTTGTTTTGGTAAAAGATTGAAAGTGAACCATCTGAAAACTTTTGGAAGTGCAACATATGCTCATGTTTAGCAATAGGTGGATTAGAAGACCCACTGAAAGATGGTGGACATTGCCTTATGAAGGACTCAACATAAAGTTGTACCCTCTGCTTATTTGGAAGTCCAACATGATTCATTGCTTGCGTGAGTATAACGATAATATTTTTCATTCCAACTCCCATAACATTTGGTTGCTTAGAAGGACAATCATTGTATGACCCATTGCATTCATCAAACATGATTCTTTTGGGTTCAACCATTGACTAAAACCAAAAAAGAATAGTGTGAGCAACACTAATCATATTGGGAAAACCTCATAATCAAGGTAAATTACCATCAATCTATAACATCATAGGTTTAATCCTAGGTTATTTATGATTGTTACTAAAATTCTAAGATTGCAACCTATATTTAAACTTATCCTTAGGGATCTTCCTAAAGTTTTCTCATTTCAGTTTTCTAAAGGTTGACTAAACTTTTGCTCTGATACCAATTATAACGACTCCGACTTTTCGTACTTAGAACACATTTTTCTAATTTGGTGAAAGATCTTTAACATCTCTCATAAAGATCTTTCCCTTACTTTTACTTAAAACCTTTGTTTATAATCCGAGGAAAGGAAACATAAAAAAGGGTGAGGTCAGATGCTCAGTAAAGGTAAACATGAAAGATATGTAAGAATAATATAAGTATAAGAGTACGAAAACAGGAGCATAACATTTGACAAGTATACCCTTTATATCAAAGATCACAATCTTAAATCAAAAGATGGACAGTTCATAAGACACGGATAATAAGATAATCAAAGCACATGAGGCATGGGAGTTTAACAATGACATAAGACATGGAATTTGTGGCATACACATAAGTTAAAATATCTTATGTCAATGATACCTATCAAGACATTCATAGTATGTTAGGTTTGGGTTAATCGCCCGTGTACCTACTTCGAGCTTGGGATGACCTCCCGTGTACCTTCTAGTTTTGGGTTTAGGATTACCTCTTATGTACTCTCTTGTTGCGGGCTTAGGATGACTTCTCGTGTACCTCCACTGGTAACCCTTGCATCGTTGACTCTACCGTTGACTCTGGCCATCCAAACAAAGATGAAAAACCAAGTAAATACTTCTAGGTTGTCCACTCACTTAAACTGCAAATCACAGCCAATTGTTGTAGCACTATTGCACCCTTGTGAACCATTGACATTGCTTAAACGCCAAGAATTGTAGATTAAATTTGATATGAGTCCCTTGCCACTGTAACATATGACATGAACAAACATGGTGCCTAATGATCCTCCTGATAACCTAACAACAGATTCCAACAAAGACATCATGCCAACCTCAAAGAAACAGGACATATATGATGATGATAATGCCGCCCCACGATGCATAGTTGTGCAAAATACAACTGCTTTCTGGAAAGACAGTTCAAGGAAGGAACCAGATGCAACTAACACCATAGTTTTCAAATCGCGTTGTTGCGGCCGCGATTGTGCCATCGCGGTGCGGAGCGGCGCCAGCCGCTTCCGACGGGTTGATCGCGGGCGGAACGCGATCGCGCCGCGCCACCTGCTATCGCGGCCGTCCGGCTTCTGCCGCGATCCCAACCGGTGCGGCCGCGACTTCTTCTGTGTTGTTTTTTTTTGCCCTGTAAGCGGTCAAACCCGCTTCGCCCCTGCCCTACGCATCCCATTTCCCCTTCCTCCTGCCGCGACGAAGCTCTCCCTGCTGCACACACTTTTTTTTCCAGCCGCACCTTCTTCCTCCATTTGTTGCTGTGCACACTGCTCCCCCACCCTTGACGGCGATGACGACCCCCCCCCCCCCCCCCATTCGCTGCTGCGCACACTGCACCCCCGACGATGACAACCCCATCCCGACCCCCCCGAGTGACGTGGGTGTCGGGGTCCTTTCATTTTTTATTCTCTTTATTTGATTTTGTTTTTTGTTTTGTTTTATTTTATGTGTTTTTGTTAAAAAATTCCATTGTAAAAACCCTTTTTTTGTTTTTTCTATTTTGTTATTTTTTTCCTGTTTTATATTTTATTTATCATATTTAAAATTTTCAACATATATGTGTAGAATTATATAATTTAAATTATATTTATTGGTCTGTGATTGGATAAAAAAGCGTCCGCGACGCGATCCGCGTCGCCGCTATCCCGCTATAGGACCTCGCCGTGTCGCGCCGCGATTCACGATTGACTACTATGACTAACACTTCCTTAGAAGAGCCTCGAACTAATGTAGATGCACAATTGGCATAAGCTTCTACCAAATCAGGCTTTCGGTCACAAACATAAGAATTGACAACCAGTACTGATGGAGCATATGTAAACCTTTCAAAAGTTCTCATAATTAGAGATTTGTACTCCTTCATATGACTAAATTCAAAAAATGTTAGTAGCTGCTCTGACATAGCATTCGTAACTTTGAAAAGATAGAGAACTTGTTGAGACAATTTAGAACTTTGGGCAGCAATGGAACAAAGTGCTGAGCAAAAGATTGAATTGCTTGTGATAGAACATGACAAGCTGGTGTTGAAAAATTTCCATTCTCTATGTGTAGAACTAAAAAGATTCTCTAGCATTGGCCAAAACACTATCAACAAAGCAAGTAGCGGGTCATCTGCAGTAGGAGCAACAAGCATAATTGCTCTGGGAAGATGACTGACTATAGTCCCAATTTTGTAGAGTCCTCTTGCTGTAGATTTCACAATTTCTGCATAAATAGTTGCACTGTCCAGCAGATTGATCTTTATCTTCATCAATTTTCCGGTGTGGTGGATCGTGTTCCTCTTTGTCCTCCCTTCGGTCCCCAACAACAAGCTCAATAAATTATAGTTGTTGTGCAACACAATAAGTCTTAATTTCACCACAAATTCTAGCCAACCCTCCATCTGGAATTTTTATTTCTTTAAGCCGTTTTGGATATCCAACAACTAACACATGTGGCCATACGCAAATACAAGCATCAAATGCATGCAGTTGGCGGATAAAGTCAGTCCCCACAGTCAGAATTATGCTGGAGTTCGCTGCATCTTCAACAAGAGGTTTCAAGTGCAGACTCGAAACAAACTGCTCCTCTCGCTCATCTTTATTGATCTTTTCCGGACCAGCTTGGATACTTCGCAAACCTGTTGTTAATTCTCCCATCACATTATGATCTTTTTCTACAAGACATTCTTGAGGATCCGAACTAAGCTCAAACCAATCCTATCTGCCCAGGATAGCCGAATTGAACCCCTTAAGCACAGGCAGCGACTGACCTCCTCCAAGCGTCGCTCTAGCAAGATTGATCTGCCCTTCCAACTCGCCTGGTACTAACTCCTCCGTGGAGTCTTCATGTGGCTGTGCGCAATCATTTTGCGAGAATTCTCCTCCTTGAATAGTAACTCTGATATCTCCCTCTTGCGGCACTCGTGTAGGTTTTAGTTGCCCTGTCCCCTCCTCAAGTACCACTGGAAAAACAACAGTGCTGTTGGTTTGGTCCCCCTTATTACAACCCTTCTCCATAGTCACAACAGCCATCGGCTGCTCAATCTGGAAACTAATTTGCTTCTCAAGCTCTTCACTGATAAACCTGTCTTACTCCACTGCCTGCTCAACATGTTCTGCAAATTTCGAACCGGACTCAAATCTTTCCCCATGAATTTGATGTTCAGTCGGATTGATTGCCACTTTGATATCTTCCAAAAGCTGCGTGGACTTTTGCGCCTCACACTGCTGTTGAAGAAATTCTTCCCGCTCTTTGTCGGTCTTGAATTGTGCCATTAGTGCTGGCTTTAGTTCCTCCCACGACGAACCTGGATTTGCATTCTGCCAAGTGAAGAACTAGGTTAGAATAGTGTACTCCATACTTATCTGCGCCCAACATATTTTCATGTCCTCTGCTACACGTGCACTCAAGAAGAATTCTTTTATTTCCATGATCCAACCCCATAAATCCTTCCCTGAAAACATTCTGGATGGCTAAACTGCAGCTGTGTGGATGTTCTTCACAACATCTTTTTTCTTCTTCAAACTTTTAGTCCAATTGCGTACGTGTCTCAATCCTACTCCGAGATTTCTACCATTACGATTGCGTCGGATTTTCTGCTGCGTTGGGTTCTGCTCCAGCAGCGTTAAAAGGTTGTTGTTGAAAAATAGTCACCGTCAATTCCTCTCCTTCGTTTGTTTCTTCCGCACGATTGTTTCCTTGATATCCAGCTCTGTTTCCTCCTGCGACCGCACTACATAACCACAAATGACTCCCTCGTGCAATTATGAATAGGAAGGCGTGTCGGTCTTCAGCGTTACCAGCAGCGTACGCAGCTCCAGCCAGACGATCGACCAACTCCTGCAATCGGCTTGCTCTGATTGTATATGTTTTTTGCAGCAACTACGCACTCTCTGATCGTATCCATTTTTTTTTTATAAACTTCCAACGAACAACGCCTCCTCCAGGACAGTGTCGCAAAAATCAGTTTTCACGCCACATTAGATGACCCCCCTTGCCACATTGATTTTTGTGGTGGGGAGGGCTGCTACTTTATATATCATGACATGCGGTTCCATGGCTTGGGCGTCAGGGCATTGAACTACCTAGGCTTGCTTGTGGGTCAGCCTCTGATCTTGCTATACCCATGCGCCCGCAAGCCACCCCATTGCTTGTGGGCCTCAGAATCCTCACCCTTGACATGTCTTCGGGCTTGCGTTGACGTGCTCATCCTAGGGTGTCTTCTAAGCTTGGATTGACTTCAAGGGTGGAACCATTTTTTGCAAGGCCTCCATTTTTGCTTGGCCATCTTCTTCATGTGGCTTATGCCTTGGAATTCCACTTTTAATCATACTTAAGCTTTGCATTTTCCACTTTATTCTTATGAGAGCCCACAGTGTCATGTATGGAACACTCCCATTTGAAAAAACACCAAAACATCATTTCGAAGTTTGGCCATCTAACATAGAACACTGAAAAAATGTCTGTTAACATTAAAATCAACATTTTAGGCCGAGTATACAATAAGCATCTATATTAAAATTTTATTAAGTAAGAAATCCATATTTTCATTTCAGAACTAAACACATTGGAGTACGATATTATTTTGTTTGAGAAGCGGTGGAGGAAGTGTGAACATGTAAAAAATTTACACCAAGCAAAACCTTACAGATTTTCTAACGAAGGCAATTGCTTTGACAAGTTCAGGCAGTGCAGATCCATGAGCGATCTTGCAAAAAACATTGGCAGCATGTTTTGGCAAGTTGGAAAGGATTTGTGAATGCATGATTGATTTTCAAATTAATTCTCTATGTGGGAGATATGTTGGCAGACATTCCCCATTTCTCTATCGGGGGTTGACCCCCCCCCCATTTTTCAAGGGTGCAGATGTGATTGTTGAGGTTGGTGGTCAAACCCCTCCAACGAAGGAGTAACAGGGTCAACCTTGCCAATAAAAGGAGGGCTCCCTCTCATTCAAATCATCAGCAAATCCTTTCATTTCCATTTCAGTTTTTCAGTCAGCCGTGTTTTTTCCAATTATTCAAGAGGCGTTTGTGAGGTTTTATTGTAAAATTAAGAGATTCCGTACCCACATTTACCCATAGTAAAATCCTTCTACCTTGCCCATGGCTTTTTACCACATAATTCTTTTGGAGTTTTTTACACGTTACACACTTATGCTTATTTATTTTTGCATTTTGCACTTTATTTATTATCTATGATCTCAATGTTATTTATCAACTGTGGGCCTGATCTTTTGCTCTCAGCTATCCAGAATGAAAAAAGCTCTTTAATTGTGCAGAATGAAAAGAAAAAGCTTGGCTTACATTTCTGCATGTCGTTGGAAATTAAATTAAACTACTGGGCTAAGCATAACAAGGTTTATTAGCTGAGAAACTCATTGAATAAGGTGGCTGTTGATTGTGGAAAAAATATCCCATCCACTAAATTTCACATGAAAGTAAAACAAGCATTTTTAATGGTCCTATTTATGTAATTTTTGTGTAATTTCATGTTTGTTGCAGGCGGTGGTGTCGTGAAAAGCATTAACGTTCTTCAACTGACCAGTCATGTGGATTTGATTCTGAACACAGCGAGATGGGATTTAAATGAAAAGTGCTGAACCAACTATGCAAATCTATGAATTCCACCTGCCAAAACCTTCACTGTAGGATTATAATCTATTGAAGGATAACTTGCATTTTGATTGGAGGAGACCTACTTGTGGATCTGTGCATTTAACTTCTAGCATTGAGCAGTTTGCACCGCCTCATAAAGGAATGTTCAAGAATTCTGTCATGGAACATTCACAACGAACTCCTGGAGTGGTGATTCATAACGATAAGTGGTTTGAACGCAAGAGCAGAAAGATGTCTACAAAATCATACAAAAGAAAATATGTGTTCCGATCTTCAATAGGTGGCATTAAAAGGGTTTTGTGCTCAAGTTCTGCTGAGAAACCTGAAACTGTTAAACCAAATAGTAATATAGTGAATAATGCAAGACAATCAATAAAAAAGAAAAGGAAACAGAAGGAAAAAATATTTGATGATGAATTCTCCAAAGCCAGAAAGCATCTAAGATACTTGCTGAATCGGATCAGCTATGAGAAAAACCTTATTGATGCATACTGTGGTGGTGGTTGGAAAGGACAGAGGTATGTTTGTTGTTTCATACTGTCATTATTTTTTTAAATGTTTTCTGTATATATAATAGAAAAAAAACCATGGCTTAGAGGCCATCAAATGCAATAAAATTTAGTATGTTGTACATGGTGAACTATCAAAAAATGTTAATAAGGTGGGAAGTTTGTATGAGGATTTGTGTAGGCGGGATTCAACATTTTAAAATTTGATTTAACCTTCCTAAAAAAATTGGCATTTTAAATTAAAACAATCAAAAAATAATGAAGCAAATAAAGAGCACATGCACACACATTTTTTCATTTTATTAATGTGATTGTGAACTAGAGAAACCCTTTTTAATGTAGTGGTTAAACTGTTTACAAAAATGATATTGTCGGTTGGTGGAGTGCGAGAGTGCTATCTTAACTGGTGCCTTTGAGAATAATTTATTTTGGGAGTGCCATTTAAGACCACGCGGACATTTTAACTGGGGTGGTGCTCCCCCTGAGTCATTTGTTATTATTCTTCTATAAAAGCCTAAAGCTTGATCTGTTTAAAATGTCTTGACCCAGACCCTTCCCATTTGGGTCCAAACTCTAAAAAAACAGCATGGGTCCGACTTGCAGGGCTTGGCTTGGTTACTGCCACCCAAAGAACTGCATGACCATCTTTGCCACCGCCAACCCGAAGGTGCATCAACTACAGGTGTTCTCACCGATTGATTTTTTTGTCATTAATTTCTTGGAACTGCCAGGGTGTGAGCAATGCGTGCTTTCACAAAACACTCAGGTCCCTAGTCCAGCTGCACTCCATGGACCTAATTATTCTTATTGAACCCAGAACCTTGGGTCTAATTGTGGAGAATTCAATCCGAAAAATCCTTTCACAGAATTGAGGCCAAGGGGTCCCCAAGTGGCATCTGACTCTTTTTCCTCTATCAGTTTATGTGAATATCACCGTGAATCATTGCCAATTCCTACACACAGATGACCAGTTCGTATATTTGGGCAAAATATTTCTCTTTACAGATGTGTCTATGACAGCCCATGGATGCCTCATCGATGTTTTTCTTTGGCATGATCTTTGTAAGGTATCACTTGATGCTTCTCGTCCTTGACTTCTCATGGGAGGCTTCATTGTCACCCTTAACCTGTGCAACTGTTCTGCATTTAGTCAACGGTTTATGGGTTGCTGCTCCCTTTTCCAGAGTTTCATTTACGAGCACAAGCTCCATGACTTGAGTTTCAACGATTTGCCTACATATGGTTAAGAGGAAACCTGCTTGCTCGCCTCGATCGCTCTCTTGGAAACACTCCTTGGACTTCTCTTTTCCAAGATTTCGTCATCAAGCATCTTCCTAGGATCTATTCCTGTCATTGCCCCATCTTTACTGAATTTTCTCAGCGCATCCCTTTCACCTCGAGGTCATCAAGGTTCCTAGTGGGGTTGATCACTAGTCCTTCCCCCACTTATTGAAGCCTCCTCCTGGCTTGTTGAGTTGAATCTTGTTGCTAATATCTAATCCTTAGTGGGGGAAAAATGCATTCTTGGAACTGTTATGTTTTGATCACATAATTTAGCAGAACAAATTGTTGGCTTTATGTATTCTAGGCCTTCAATACGTGCAGGAGTATGTCCTTGTTGGCTTGATGTATTCCAGGCCTTCAATGCGTGCAGGAGTATGCCCCTTCACTTCTGACCGACTCTCCTGCTCCAAATTTCTTACAAACTCCAATTTTCTCACGAAGCCATTTGTAACCAGGCAGAACCCTTATGGGACCAAAAATCATGGGTTGAATGGATGTGCAAAGTTGATAGATTCGCCTCCTACTTTTATGCTAAAATTCTCATCAAGGCAACCAGAATGAACTTGTAGAATGGTTCTTTGACCCATGTCCGCTCTCACTTGTGGTTCAGGAGTTCTTCTGCCATCTCTACAGTGTCTACTGGGAGGACTGCTTGCTACCCTTTTTTGTCATATGATATCTTGGTACTCCTCCCAGTTGGAGGCCTTGAAACTGCAGGCCTTATGAAGAGATCCCACTCCGGAAGAAGTCTGCTAGCCCCTCTTTAATACGATACCTCTCAAAGCCTTAGGGGTGTGACCTCCACGATCTCTTCCCCCACAGTCAATGGCTTTGAGTTGATGCATTCGTCCTTGAAATTGTTCGTCGTCTATTGCTACATGGGGCGGTTGACCACCCTTTCCTCAATTAGATGCTCGTTAGTCTCATTCCTAAAAATCACCATTCTCCCTCTGATTTTTGCCCCATCTGTTTCTGTTTTGTTGCATACAAGGTGACACTAAACCTGTTGAACCTTGTTTATTAGAGGGTATTTCTGAGTCCCACATCAGAATACCACACCGTGTATTCTATTTTATCTATCTATAAAATAATGTCTCCGTCTCACCTTGAGGTAAGGAGAATTTGCCATTCTACATGGTATCAAAGGGTATTCTCTAACCTGAACCCTCTTATTTTTTTTCTTCCCCCGTTTAGGGTTTCTAGAAATTTTCCCAGCAGGTCCGTCGTCCAACCTCCCCTGTGCGCCGTGTGATCGGGCAGCTGCTGCCCTCAGTTGCTTCTTTGCGGCTGTCTTGCTGAACCCCGACGCTGTCCGCGCTGCTCTTGTAGCTGGACCACCTGCCTGTTGGCCCTCTGCGGCCTAGATCCCGGTTCGCCGCCCCGTCCCGGTCCCAATGCGGCTTTGCACCTCTTTGTGCGAGACGCCCGACGGACCTCTGACGGATCTCCACCCCCTTCCCTGTGCGTCGACTCCTCCCATCCAGCACGACCCCACCCAGACGACTCTCTCGACGCATCTCGTCCGGCCTCTCCCGTCGGCCTCCACTGTCCGCTGCTCAATGGTCCCCAACGGATCCCCTTCCTGCACGCGCTCTACTTGTGGGTAGCCCAAGCACCTGCTTTGGTCGTGCGCACAACCCGACCCGCCTCCGACGAGGATGATCGGCCTTGCTCTCCGCGCGGCTTCCCGGTGATGTTCGACACCGCCCTCCTACGGTCTCTTGACGTCGATCAGCCCCACCTCTCATCAGCGGGTCTCCAGGCTCGCCTCCTCGGTCTCTCGGACATCCCGCCCTCCTCGGTGCTTTCGACCACCGCCTTTGACGGGGTGGCCCGCCCTCCAGCGGCTTCCCGACTTTGTTCGACACCACCTCTCCTCGGTCCCGGCCCCGCCTCCTCGCGGCCCTTCTCGACCTGCCCTACTTGCGGCTTCCCAGGGAGATTGATCTCTTGGTCACCGCCCTCCTCAGCGTGTCCCGACCCGCCTCCTGCGCTGGCTACTGTCACCGCAACGGCTTCTGCAGCACCAACGACCCTTTTTTGGGGGCTTGATTCCCGCACGGTGCCCACCGACTCCGTCATGGTTGGCACTTTTGCCTGCGGGACTCCGACCCCATCTCCAGTCGCCGACCCTCCTACAAGGTCGTCCCCCCACCTCAACTGTCAGGCTTCCCGCATGGCAGCCCCACATTTCATCTCTCTGTTTGTGCGCCTGCCCGAGCAGTTATCCCATGCTCCGTCATTGGTTTTGTGTACTCGTTATTGACTGGCGCTCTTGTTGGAGGAGATTGCATTTATACAATATTATCGAGCCGTCTTTCCTTCTTCCTCTTCTCCAGTCACCATTGTTTAGACTGGTGGCCCTGCCGCGGGTATCTCTCCTCGGCTGACAACTTGGATGGTTGTCTCTGATGTGTCTTAACATCTTACTGGAGATTCTAGTATGTTCATTACTTATCATTCGTGTACAGGTGCTTTTGATATTACTGTTGTAAATGGATCTAAAATTCTCATTGTGGGATTTGACACATGCTCATTGACTCAGTCTATTCATCTGGTTTCAGTAGCTCATGTTCCTGACAGTTAATCTTATCTTCATCATCAAACTCACCAAAGATTTAAACTGTGTATTTTTACATATTTTGGTGTTGTTTTTCAGGAGTGGACGATGAATCAGGAACTTGGTCGAGGTCATTTTGGAATGAGGTGTACATGTTCGATACCCCACCACCTCTTGCTTGCTTTTCCACCTCAGCCTGTGCCCTTGACCTTCATTCTCGTCTTGGTCATCCATCGGCTTCTGTCCTACATAAGCTTTGCTCCTAATTCAGTCCTCACCTTTTCCATTGTAAATCTTGCAACTTTGCTAAACATCATTGGGTGACGTATGTTTCTCGATTGGAACTGCGTGTTGTGAAACCTTTTGACCTTGTTTATTCTGATGTATGGGGTTCTTGCAGGGTTCCTAGCCTGTCCAGGTACAGTTATTATATATCCTTTATTGATGACTACTCGCGCATGACATGACTTTACCTTCTTCATGATCGGTTTGAAGTTTTTTCTACTTTTTCTACTTTTTCTACTTTTTATAATTAAATTCATATTCAATTTTTCACCTCCTTTAAATGTCTTCACTCCGACAATGGATGAAAATATTTATCCATTTCCTTTCAGCAGTTTCTAAAGGATAAAAGCGTTATTCATCAAACATCCTGCCCCGACATACCTCAGCAAAATGGAGTGGCCGAGCGGAAACATTGCCATATTCGGGAGACTGCTCGTGCCCTCTTATTCCATATGAAGGTGCCTCTTCTTTTCTGGTCTGATGCCATCCTGATTGCTACTTACCTCCTAAACCGATTCCACTCTTCTATCTTTCAGGGGGAAACTTCTTTTCAGACTCTGTTCTCCTCTTTCCCTCAATCACTTCCACTCTGTGTGTTTGAGTGTCTGTGTTATGTCCGGGACAATTGTCCCAACCTTTTTGAACTTTCTCCCAAATCCCTACGTTGCATATTCCTCGGATATTTCCGCACTCAGCGTGGATATTGGTGTTTCTCTCTCGACTTACGACGATATGTCATCTCTGTTGATGTGTCATTTGTTGAGGGTTCTCCTTTCACTCTTTCATCTCCTAATTCAGACACCACTATCAATGACTGTCTTCCTCTCATCATTCACCCACCTCTACTTTGTTGGTCATCGGTTTGGCACTGTCTACTCTCACCGCCTGTTGACTGTATCCCTTGTCCAGGTTGAAGACACTATCGTCCTAGATTCATTTGATGTTCCTGCTTCGATTCTAGACGATTTGCCCATTGTACTACAAAAATGTACTCGTTTTTACCGGGATACTCCTTTATACACATTCTCATACATGGGTCTTTCTGATCTGGAGGTGATATTTATTCCTCGTACAATTGACGACGCCAAATCTCATTATGGATGACTTCAGGCAATGCGGGATGAATTGCATGCTCTGGACGACAATCACACTTGGTATCTGGTCTCCCTTTCGGCAGACACACAAGCGGTCGACAATAAATAGATCTATACGGCCCGCCTCAAGGCTAGACTTGTGGCGAAGGGTTTTGCTCAGACATATGATAACAATTATTTTGATACATTCTCTTCAGTTGCAAAGATGACATTTGTCCGATGATTCATCTCTTTAGCCGTTCATCATCATTGGTCTCTTCATCAACTTGATGTCAAGAATGCATTTCTCTATGACTTTCTTGAAGAAGAGGTGTATCTGCAGCAGCCTGCATGATTTTGTGCCTCTAGAGCTGACTCCCATGTATGCTGACTTCGTCGCTCTCTTTATGGTCTCAAGCAGTTTTCTCGGGCGTGGTTTGACTGATTCAGCACTGTCGTCACTTTATTCTGAGTTTGCTGTTTTCTTGGCAGGTAACCTATCTTTTGGCGCAACAAGAAACAGACTGTTGTCTCCAGATCTAGTATGGAGTTTGAATACCGTGTGATGAACACAATCACTACTGAGATCTTTTGGCTTCGACATCTCCTCAATGAGTTTGGCTTCTCGTCACAGACGTCTACTCATATCTGGTGTGATAATCAGACAACCACGAAGATTGCTTCTAATCCCGTCTTCCATGAACGCACGGAGCATATCAAGGTGGACTGTCCCTTCACCATCACCTCAAGCAACACCATATCAGTTTCGGTCACATACTGACAGTTGATTTGCTTACCGACATTTTCACCAAAGGCCTCCTAGGAACTTGTCTTGACTCTCAGTACCAAACTGAGTATCCACAGCATCAACGGCCCAGCTTGAGGGGGAGTGTGTCTGGTCTTGTTTGATGTCGTCTTTCTTTTTGTGGGACTTTTGGTCCAAGCTGGGCATGTCCGGCTTGAAGGGGAGTGTTGAACCCTGTTTATTATAGAGGGTATTTCCGAGTCCCACATCGGAATACCACACCGTGTATTCTATTTTATCCATCTATAAAAGAATGTCTCCGCCTCAACTTGAGGTAAGGGGAATTCTCCATTATACAAAACCAATTGCTGCAAATTTGTGAGGCTTGATGAAGAAGCTTGTTTCAATTTAATTTCATAAGAGCTGCACCATCATTGACAACATCATCATCGTGCAAGAGGTGACCCATTCTATGATTAAGAAAACTGGGACGAAAGGGTGGATCTCAAAATGATATCTGAAAGATTGCAATGAGAGTTTATTTCTCACTCTCCATAATGCTAGTCTTCTCAATTCTTCAATTCAGGCCTTCATGACTGTTAGCAAACCACATATTTGTTGCATGTATTCTAGAAGGGGGAAGCCAGTTGTTCTTAGGGGTTTCCAAGGTTGGTTTTTATATTCCATGTGTTAATTCATGCTTTGTGTTGGGTAGCATTAATTCATGCGCTGTGTTGGGCAGCTATTTTGTTGGGTAACTCGGGTGATACTGTGCTGGGTAGCTCTAATTCATGCATTGCGTTGGGTAGCTTTGGTGATGCGATGGGTAGATCTGATCAATGTGCTCATTTTTTACTTCATGCAGTACTGTTCACCTGTGTTTCTACTCAGTGAATCTGCTCCGTATCGCTGTGCCTTGACTTCTATTCAGCTGCGTGGTGCTTCTCTAGTGTGCGGAAACCTCTTTCTGTTATTGGGAAAACAGTTGGTTAGGAGGTTGTTAAGGGAAGCCATTATATATATGGCTCAGATAAAGGAAGGACTGCAATTTTCCAGTGTTTGCAATGAGAGGCAGCAACAACAGCCTGAACTCCAGAGATAGCTCTGATAAATTTCCTTCTACTTTTTCTTCTACATTCTATGCTGTACTTTGTAATTCTGGTTTTCTTTTGAGCAAAGCTTGACACATTCATTGTTTCTTACTCAAGCACCTATCAATGACTTGCATTTCTGTCATAGTGATGTTTGTCCAGTGGAATGACTTCTTTTATAGCCTACAATCCATGCTGGGGCCTTCATCTGAGGTATCCACTCTGCCCTTACCTTCTTGATCTTCGCATGGAGTGATTATCTAAAGTCATTTGCTGGGAGGTTTTGTTTTTCCAGTGGGAGCAGATTTGACCAGGGATGAAGGGGCCCCCACTCACATCTCTTCTTTATCGATGATCTTGTCATCTTTGCCTTCACCACAAAAAAACAGGCTTCTTTCATCAAGGAGATCCTCTCCAGTTTTTGTAGTTATTCCATTAAGTGCATCAACATAGTTGAAACTCACATTTTCTTCTACTCAAATATCTCCTGGAGCTTAGCAACCATTGACATTTAATTCTCTTGGCTTCCACCACTCAGACAATGTTCGGAAATACCTTGGTGTTCTGCTATTGCAAGGCAGGGTCTCACTTAACTCATTCTCCAGCTTGGAGTACGGAATCAGACAAAAGCTTGCTAGATGGAAGATCCGCCCCCTTAGCTGGTCGTATTGCTTTGGCGTAATCTGTTCCATTCAGTCTTCTTCCTCCAGCAATCAAGCACACACATTGCTGGAAATAATTCGAAGAGTGAGAGCTGTGACCAGGAGTTGCCATTGGCACGACAGGCAGGAACAAATCAAGGCTCGTGAGAAGCGAGGGAATTTCGATGGTGAGCGGTGGAAGCTGTGAGAGATTTTCCCTATTCTTTCCCTGCTTCGACAGTCAGCAACTCAGACCTTACCTCACATGACTCAGCCGATCCCACGGTTCTACAGAGTCAGCACGCCTGACTCCGTGATCCTATCAGGAAGACAATTCAGCGTCCGTTTCAGCATGTAAAGGGGAGCTGGGATTGCAGGATCGTGCGATCCTATGAATCAACTCACAATTTTGACAACCATAGCTACATGTCCATGAAAAATGATTTGCTCTCGCCAAAACATTGAACGAGCGTCTGTAGCGCAATCCTTCAATATTCTGTGTGTTCCACTAGTGATGCCGGGTCAATAAGAATATGGTTGATGAACACCACATCAAACCTATCCATGTAGGGACTAAACACTTTTGTCTATATTTTCTAGTTGCTTGTCGGTTGTCTGTTTGGTTCCCACTAAACCTCAAAGTGACTTTAAAAAAAATTAGAGTACAGACTAAACATTTGATTTATAAATTGCTTGAAAGAAATTGATCCATTTGTGATCCCAAATGTCCTGAAAAAAAAAACTCACAATGCTTGTACTATATGTGAAATACAATTTTTGGACATCCTCTTTCTTGACTCTCAATCGTTCCTAATCTCAAGTAAAACTTTAAGAATGCTACACCCTTCTCTTGATTGAACAAGATGCCCTTCCTAGGTTGGGGGCACTTGTTTGTTATGACGAACTTGTTCAATTGCTCGTGTAGTTGATGCATAACCTCAAATCACCATCCTTTTGTAAATAGAACCGGCGCTCCCTCAAGAGATGCACTAAGGCACAAAAAAGCCCCCGTTCACTAGCTATCCTAGCTAATCATCGAGCACTAGCAGTTTTTTGGGTGCTATCTGCTAAGATGCTAAGATGCTAAGATGCCTTGAAATTAGGCCAAGTTTTTGGTGCCAAATCAATGGTTAACTCCACCTCTTGCTTGGGTGGCCAACCAAACAACTTGTTGGGAAAAACATCCATGAAGACCCTTTCTATGTGAGCGTTGTTTGGCTCTTGTTCATTCATAGCAACATTTTCCACAAATGCAGATCACCTTGAATCACCCACATGCCACTACAATAGAACAACACATTTTTTTTAATTTTTTTTTAATTTTTTCATGTTTAATGTTGGACCCCATTTCATTTAATTGGGTATTTCTGAGTCCCACATCTGACTTACCCTCTCTGTATTTAGTTTTACTCATCTATAAAAGAACATGCTCACCTCACATTGAGGTAAGGGGAATTCACCAACCAACATGGTATCAGAGGGTTTTTTTCCCGAACCCTCCCTCTGCGGATTCCCGGCGTCCTCCCGGCCCCGCCTCTCTCCCTGCTGCCCTAGCCATTCCCGGCAGGCACCCCCCCTCCTATCCCGGCGCATCTCTCTTGCCCGGCTCCTCTCCGGCCTGGCCATTCCCGGCGGCCCTCCCTCCCAGCGGCGCTCCCGGCTAGCCCCACCGTGCGCGCGCCTAGCCCCTGCGGCTCACCTCCCGGCGGCCCTCCATCCTCCCGGCGCGGTTCTTCCCGTCGGCGTCCAAGCCCTGACGGCCTCCCGCGCCTCCCGCTGCTCCCGGCGCCTCCCGCTGCTCCCGCGCGCTCCCGGCTCCCCGGCTCCCGGCTTGCCCCGACGTCCCGGCTCCCAGGCTCCCCGGTGTCCCGGCTCCCGGCGCCTCGCCCCGGTGCCTCGCTGCGGCGCATCCCGCCCTCGCCGCCTCGCCCTCGGCGCATCCCGCCCTCGGCGCATCCCGCCCTCGGCGTCCCGCCCTCGGCGTCCCGCTCTCGGCGACTCGCCCTGCTTCGCCCCGGCACCCTCACCCTCGCCTGGCGCGCTCCCGGCAACCCTCGCCCGGCGCCTCCCGCAGCTTCAGCGCCTCCAGCGCCTCCCGCTGCCCCGCGCCTCCTGAGCGCCCCCGCTGCTCTCGCCCTGTGCCCCCCCCCTCCCTTTTCGCTGCCTTCACCCTAGCACGCGCCCTCGACCTCTGTCCCAGCGGACCCTCCCGGCAGAGCGCCCTTCTCCCGGCAGCACGCCCTCATCCCGACAGAGCGCCCTCGTTCTGGCGGCCCTTCCAGCACGCGCACGTCCTGCGCCCGATCATCCCGCCGGCCCGCTGCATCAGCTCCCGACGCTTTCATGGCGGACTCCTCGGGACGTGGTCGTGCTTCACGTTGTCCACGTCTCTTTTGTCACCATTGTGGCAAGTTTGGCCACCTGATCGCCCGATGTTGGGTCCTGCATGGCTGACCCTCTCAGCACTCGCGGCAGGGACAACCCGCGGTCCGGGACGTATCCTCGACTGTTGCCTCTCTTTTCCCGTCTCTGGCCCTGTCTATGGCCGACCTCAGGCGGCCTCATGATCCACCGGCCTCTGTCCGCCCCGCTCCCTCCTCGGCTTCTTTGGCCCGTACTGTTTGCCCCACTGCCTTGGTCAGCCATTGCTCCCCTGCATGGCTGCTGGACTCCGGTGCCTCCGACCACCTCACCGGTGATGCTGGTATGCTGACGTCTTACTACACTTATGTCGGCTCTTCCGCCATCACCGTCGCTGATGGCTCCACTATCCCCATAGCAGGCTTCGGCGCATGCTCCCTGACTCCATTGATTCACCTACCCTCTGTGGCACATGTGCCCCACATTCCCTTTAATATGTTTTTCATCAGCAAACTGACTAAGGATTATAACTGTGCGACCATATTTACATCTTCTGGTGTTGTGTTTCAGGAGCAGACTACGAACCGGGAACTTGGTCGAGGCCGGCTTCGCGACGGGGTCTACATGTTCGAGGGACCAACACCCATTGCTTGCACGTCTACCTCTTCTCAGGCACTAGATCTTCATTCTCGATTGGGCCACCCGCCTGCATCCACCATTCATCAGATGTTTCCGGACTTCCATCGGATTCCTACTTTTCATTGTGAGTCCTGTTCTTTTGCGAAACATCATCGCTCTTCCTATATTCCTCGCACGGATACACGGGCCTCCCACCCCTTTGATCTGGTTCATTTAGATGTTTGGGGCCTGTGTACCATTCCGAGTCACTTGGGATATAAATACTATATCTCTTTCATTGATGACTATTCGCGCATGACGTGGCTTTACCTTCTTCGAGAACGCTCCGAAGTGTTTTCCACTTTCCAAACCTTTTTCAATGAAATTCAGACTCGTTTTTCTATCTCTGTCAAATGTCTTCGCTCGGATAATGGGCGCGAGTATCTCTCCATTTCCTTTCGGCAGTTTCTCCAGGCAAATGGTATCCTTCATCAGACCTCCTGTCCTGATACACCCCAGCAGAACGGCGTGGCCGAGCGGAAACACAGACATATTCTGGAGACTGCTCGTGCCCTTATCTTCCACCGTCAGGTGCCTCTGCTTTTTTGGGGAGATGCCATTCTCACTGCTACATACCTCATCAATCGCCTTCCTTCTTCTATCCTTAAGGGGGAGACTCCCTTTCAGGCTCTTTTCCCCACTCTCCCTCTTCATTCCCTCCCTCTTCGAGTGTTTGGCTGCTTGTGTTATGTTCGTGACACTCGCCCTGGCCGCACCAAACTCTCCCAAATCCCTCCGCTGCATATTCCTTGGTTATTTCCGCACTCAGCGCGGCTACCGCTGCTTCTCTCCGGACCTTCGCCGGTATGTCATCTCCGCGGATGTCTCCTTTGTTGAGGGTTCTCCATTCTCCTTTCCCTCTCCTCCTGACTCTGCTATTGATAACTGTCTTTCCCTCATCATCCTTCCTCCACCGGCGTCAACCCCTGTTGACACCCATTTTGGTCAGGTCTACTCCCGCCGTCCTTCGACTGTATCCCCCGTTTCGGCCCGTGACACTGATGCTCCCGCTTTGTCCGCTGCTCCTGCTCCGCCACCCGAGGACGTGCCCATTGCCCTCCGGAAAGGTACTCGCTCCTGCCAGAGTACTCCTCTATTTGTCTCTTCATACAGGGGTCTGTTCGCTCTGGAGACAATTTCTATACCTCGCACGGTTGGTGAAGCCAAATCTCACCCCGGGTGGTTAGCTGCAATGCGAGATGAATTGCAGGCTCTGGAGGAAAACCATACTTGGGATCTTATCCCCCTTCCAGCCGACAAACAGGCAGTGGGCAACAAATGGATTTATATGATCCGTCTCAATCCCGACGGCTCTCTTTGCCGCCTCAAAGCCCGGCTGGTGGCGAAGGGGTTTGCTCAGACATATGGCATTGACTACTTTGAGACCTACTCTTCGGTCGCCAAGATGACCTCTGTCCGCCTGTTCATCTCTCTGGCTACTCATCATCACTGGCCACTTCATCAGCTAGATGTCAAGAATGCCTTTCTCCATGGCGTTCTTGAGGAAGAAGTCTACCTGAAGCAGCCCCCTGGTTTTTCTGCCTCCGGTGCCGACTCCCATGTATGCCGCCTCCGTCGGTCCCTCTATGGCCTCAAGCAGTCTCCTCGAGCTTGGTTTGGCCGCTTCAGCACTGTCGTCACAGCCTTTGACCTCTCTCGGAGTCTGAAGGACCACACCGTCTTCTTTCGTACGACACCGCATGGCTGTATCTTGCTCGTGGTATATGTTGATGATATCATCATCACAGGAAGCGACTCCAGAGGGATCGTCAGCCTCAAGGCGCACCTTCACCAAAACTTTCATACCAAAGATCTTGGTCCCCTGACTTACTTTCTTGGCATCGAGGTCTCCCGTTTTGAAGATTCGATCTCTCTCTGCCAGCGTAGGTATGCTCTTGATATCTTGCAGGATGCCGGTCTGAGCACCGCCACTGCCGTGGACACCCCACTTGAGCCTGGCGAACGTACTCTCCATTCTGACTCGGACCCATTTCCTCATCCCGAGCGCTATCGACGTCTGGTGGGTAAGCTGAACTACCTCACCATGACGCGACCCGACATTGCCTGCGCCGTTGGTAAAGTCAGCCAGTTCATGGAGCATCCAGTCCAATCTCAGTGGGATGCTGCCCTTCGCATTGCCAAATACATCAAGCGGGACTTTGTACGTAGCCTTCAGTATTCCCGTCATGCTCACTTGGATGTTGAGGCCTTCTGTGATGCTGATTATGCAAGTTGCCTTGCGACCCGCAAGTCTACTTCGGGGTTCGCCGTGTTCTTCGCCGGTAACCTCATCTCTTGGCGCAACAAGAAGCAGACTGTCGTTTCCAGATCGAGTGCCGAGGCTGAATACCGCGCTGTGGCCACCGTCACCACTGAGATCCTCTGGCTTTGGCATCTCCTACATGAGCTCGGCTTCCCGGCACACACTCCTGCTCATATCTGGTGTGACAATCAGGCCGCCACGAAGATTGCCTCGAATCCCGTCTTTCATGAACGGACTAAGCATATCGATGTGGACTGCCACTTCCTCCGCCACCATCTAGAGCAACACCATATCAGCTTTGGCCATGTACCGACGACAGATTAGCTTGCCGATCTCTTCACCAAAGGTCTCCCAGGGGCTCGCCTTGACTCTCACTTCTAGGCTGGGGATTCACAACCTCCGTAGCCCAGCTTGAGGGGGAGTATGAGTTTGTCTTATCGTCTTCTTTTTGTGGGACTCAATCCAATCTGGGCATGTTCAGCTTGAGGGGGAGTGTTGGACCCCATTTCATTTAATTGGGTATTTCTGAGTCCCACATCGGACTTACCCTCTGTATTTAGTTTTACTCATCTATAAAAGAACATCCTCACCTCACATTGAGGTAAGGGGAATTCACCAACCAACATTTAACATCCTCACAATAAAAGTCCATTACTAACTATAACTTTACAAAAACCAATAACCCATCATCCACAACAGGTTTGCTAAACATAAGCGTGTTGGATTGGTGTAACCTGATTTGGTTGGGCTGAATGCTTGTGGCTCGTATTGCGCATCAGCCCACAACCTTTGCGGGTCGACTGACATTGACAAGACACTGTAGCAGTGTGGACTTCAGAGTCAACAATACTGTAGCTCCTTGAACTTCCAACCGATAACCACTATAACACTTTTGACTTGGATGACCGCCTTTCACTGTAGCACAACGGACTTTCCGATGGTTGGTGGAATAATGCTTCGTCCTCTACATTAGCCAATTTTCGGGTTAAGATTTGTGTGTGTGAGGAACTCCTGTAAAATTGTGCTCTCGAATTATAGTGAAGTTCTGCCGCTCCGTGGACGTTGGGATTATTCCCGAACCACGTAAATTCTTGTGTCATTGTACTTTTTTTTCTCTTTTACTTTTCTGTGATTCTTGTTTTGTTTTGATAAGATAGTCCGTTACTAAGGGCATGGCTCTCTACGCTAATCCTACCGTCTTTATACACTAGGTTTCTCATCTGTTCCTTTTTGAATGGTGTGTAGACCTAGTGTTGGGAACTGCTTTGATGCTCCTCTCAACTTCCTAGTTAAGTAAGGTGCAACAAATGAGCGTACAACCTAAGGAATGCTAGCACGTAAGCATGTTTACCATCCATCAATTAGAAGACTCTGAATGAATGGTGCAACAGATGAGTGTGTGTCCTAAGGTATACTAGCACCTAAGCCTCCACCTCTCCCTACATCATTAATCCGTTTCCATCGTCCTTCGCTTCCCAATCATTTTTGGACAAAGTGCCTCCCCAAACCACAATGATGGCATCCAATGGATCTTAGGTGACATGTTCTATCCCCTTGCGCCTTACTCACTTTGTACTTTGTGCATGACTCACCCTTTTTCATTGGAAGTCAGGCTTGCTTGGAAATGAATAATCCCTCCTTCCTGGTTCTTTTGAAACCATTTTCCGTTCTTATTGAACTCTCTACTTGGTCTCTCTCATGAACTTTTCATGATCATCCTCCATGCTTTGAGCCCTCACTATTGTGTTACTGTGCTCTGTGATTCTTCAACATGGTTAGTTGGCAAAGAATGTTTGGTCTTAGCCAAGTGATGAAATTCTCCACTATCTATTTTGGGTAAGCACTCATGATCGTGTCGTAGTGGCAGAGCAAAACAAATTTCACATCATACTCATCCAGTGACGTGGAGCTCTGGTGAGATACAATGTTGTTGCCTTTTTAAAGAAGTTTTCCCATGGGTGTCTTTTTGTGAGCATTTGTAGTATAATCCTCAAATGTTCCATGTGTTTCATTGGAGATGCTGGGTATATAGGAATATTGTTGATGAATATAAAGTCGTACCTATCCAGGCAAGGTTTAGACACTATTATTCAATACATGAAAGAAACTGATGCATTTGTAGACCGAATGACATGGCAAAAAAACTCACCATGCCTGTACTGGGTGTAGTAGTCATAACATGTCGTTTATAGCGTGTTACTTATTTGGGGGCTGAGTGACAATTTTGGGTAATTTATACACTATAAATAGAAGAGAGGAATTCATTGGTGACTATTCATGAGATTTCTCTCTCTTCTCTCTCCCACGATCTAGAGAGAGAAGCTCTGGATCCAAGAGCTCAGATCGAGCTCTTTCTCAGGCATTGCAAGCAAGGTGATGCGGTGATCATCGGGAGTGTTGAAGGCGTTGTCAAAACTCCAAGCTAGCATCCGAATTTCGATAATCGACGCGCCCACAAATTTTTGAAGTGCGATGATCTAAAGGAATTCAGCTTCAAATTTTTCGAGCAGCGATCGCCAACGACGATCAGACGTCGAACGCGACTTTGGATCTAAACCAGATTTTTATGGTTTTAATTTTGTGTTTAACCTCTTTCACGCGTGATCCTAAGGAAGTAATCGGGTAACGATTCGTTGTTGTTGATAAATTCATGTAGATCGTAGGTGAATTTTTTTAAAATCCCACTTTTGTTTTTGTCGCGTGCTCGATACCTTCAAGGACAGGTGGCAGTACACCCTTATCGTTAACCTCTTTTCCAAAAAAATAAGATCAAGAGGCAAGTGGGTGAAATGATGCAAGCGGGAATCTTCCGGCCTAGTTCCAGTGCTTATTCGAGTCAAGTAAAAAAAAGACACATGGTGGTTTTGTGCGGACTACAGGTCCCTTTATTGAGTAACCATTTTGGTTAAGTTTCCCATTCCTGTGGTGGGTGAGTTGCTTGATGAAGTGGGCGACACAACCTATTTCTCTAAATTAGATCTTAAATTTAGGTTTCACTAGATATAAATGCTGGTGGACGTGGAGAAAACGACTTTTTGAACCCATAGTGGCCATTATGAATATCTTGTGATGCATTTCGAGCTTATTAATGCTTCTTCAATGTTTCGGGTTGCCATGAATGATTTATTCTGCCCTTTACTCAGGAGGTTTGTCTTGATTTTTTTATGGTGTTTTGATTTACAGTCCTGAATGGCAAGTCCACCTTGAACACCTTTGAGCTGTCCTACAGCTGCTCTGCAATCAACACTTTGTCAACCAGAAGAAATGTCTCTTCACCCAACGTCAAGTCGAGTATCTGGGGCATGTCATCTCTTTTGTTGGGGTTTCTGTTGACCCTACCAAGATTTAGGCAGTGTTGGATTGGCCTAACCAGTGATAGTCAAAGGGGTTCAAGGCTTCCTTGGTCTCTCAAGATATTAAAGGAAGTTCATTCAAGGATGCAACAACATCGCTTTGCCCTTTGTTGTTTTGACATGCAAGTGTGGGTTCTGTTGGGTGCCAGAAGCTCAATAAGCTTTCAACCATTTGAAACGCCTCTTAACGCAAGCCCCTGTTTTAGCTCTCCCAGGCTTCTCCAAGGAGTTTGAGGTGGAGTGTGATGCATCTTGTCGTGGGGTTGGGGTTTTCCTTATGCAGAATAAACATTCTATTGCCTATTTTAGTAAAGCATTAGCGGCACAGACTCTGGCGAAGTCCACATATGAAAAAAAATCACAGCTTTAGTCCTTGTTATACAACATTGGCGTCCATATTTGTTGGGCAGGTTCTTTATTGTTTACTCTGACTATCGCAACCTCAAGTTCTTGTTGCATCAATGCATAGCTACTGCCGGCCAACACATAGCCTGTAATGACTCAACGTTTTATCAATGAAATTCTCTTCTTATAATTATGCCTTAAAGTATAAATCACATTAGGAAACACAATGACATATAATGATACTAAATATTATGTGACCATTAAACATAATTTTGCCACTTTTATGTTTTGAATTTCAAAAATCTGACATACACGGTTGTGTTCAAGGTGATTTTTGGAGTTTAATAGAACTAACTTAATTTTTGATGAATAATAACATACTTAGTAATGTTACCCTTATGAATAGTGACATGCCTTTATGAATAACAACTTCACTTATGATAATATATATAAGATTTAAGTGAAAGTATGATGTACCTATGTTTTGGAATAAGTAAATAATGTTTTAAAAACTGTATTTTTTCAAGTAAATTATGATTTTAATTAAAAATTAAATTCATTATATTTAGAAAATTATTTTTGAAAAATGGATTTCATTTTTGGATTCTACACGTCGAAAAATGATGAGGATGAATTTTTGAGATTTTTATGAAATACTTGAATTTTTAGTGAATAGTAAAATACATTAATTTATCGTATAAATACATTATAATTTAAATCTATTATTACTAACATCACAAGTGATGTAAGCACCCAAATCTCAAACTCACATGCTCTCTTTACTATTTTTAGTCATTGAATCATCACTATTGCTTATCTTGGTGGAAATTAATAAACTAATGATTAAAATATTAAAAGAACCCCTCTTCCCTCTACTATAAATACCACCATTCACACCCTCATTTCCTTACACCTTTCAAGCTTCAAGCCTTGTTCAAATTCTGCCCAAAGCTCTTCCCTAACCCCTTCCCCACGACCAGGAACTCTTGGTCTCATCAAAAGACCAAACCTAGGTTCCTTAAGGAAGATCTCAAAAGGAGGATTCAAGAGGTAATTCCTTTATCTTTTCTTTCATTTTTCTTTCAAATTTCTTTTCTTTTCTTCTCTTATCTTTAATTTCTCTTAGCCAAATTTCATGATAACTCTAGTATGATTGATATAATGGTATGATATCATGTTAATGGAAGATTACTCATTATACTCTCCCCTCTCTCTCTTTGTTAATAAAATGAAATCGTTGCCCGTGATGTGTTAATCTACTTAAATCATGGGCGATGCACTTCCATTTTTCTACTTCTTTAAGGGGTTGTCAATAAAACCATCAAATGGTTGAAAATAGATTGTAAAGTGTATGTTTTATCTCCTTTTATGTTCTGGAACTAACTTATTTACATGACACTAAGTGATAAAATAAAACAAGTTCGTTGTGATAAAAAAAGTATCGAAATTAACAAAAAATGATCATCATAAAATTTTATCTAATGATTCATCCTCATGGTACATAACCAAATTCATTATAAGATCATTTATATCTTTGAAATGTAACTAATAATATATATTAACAATTCTGAATGTTCGACCACATTTCAAACGAACATCCGTTCATGAATACAAGCGAAACATTCATAAAAGCTAAGAAAATTAACACTTCTGAACAATGAATTTAAGCTCTATAACTCATCCAAAAGCCCATAAAAGAACTTAATGAAACCATAGTAAACCATATTCATGTATAAAAGGTTTTGGAATTTCTAATTAATGAATATAATGTCATTATACAAGACATTAAAGTGAAGAAAGCGTTCAGATACAAGGTAAGAGGAAATTGTCGAACCGAACTTTCTTTCTTCGGGTTCTCCCTCTTTCACTTCATTTTTGGTATGGTCAGTCCTTAAAAATCATTTGTTCTTCATTATCTTACCTCTTCTGGGATATACATGTTTGCCATTGGAGTTTATGTCAAACAAAATGTTTTTCAAAAGAACTATTCTTTCAAAAACACAGATTTTACTTCTCACTCAAGGTTGATAGTTCTTGTATCAAGTATGCCATTCCCTTTTTCTTTTGAGAACCCAAAGTTTATGAATGTGTTCTTATGAGATGGAATCCATTCCTTTACATGAGTTATTTATGTTAATTATTGGTATATGTTCTATGTGGCATGCATAATAATGAAAACATTATGATCTGATGGGTGTGTCTGGAATTATATAGCGCAATATGGGTTATTTATGTCCTTTTGGCATGGTGTTTCATTTTTTATGCATTGCCACATTCCAAGTCTTCTCTTAATGTTTCCTCCCATGATTATGATCATATGCCTATGTTATAATGATTATGATTATGTCCATCCCATGTTATGTTATTTCATGTTCTTATTTATCCACTTACTGGGCTTTTAGCTCATCCTTTTTTGATGTATATTCTCTGATGACTACATGTACTAAGGAGAGTTCAAGTGCCAATAAGAAGCTAGAGAAAATGGAATTAAATAAATGTTTATGCTTGATGTTGTAAATGTTCTGTTTGGTCCTAGTTTGCTCAAGACACTAAACCTTTGGATCCTCGTGGTATAATATTATTATGTTTATTTTTATAATGATGTAATAGTAATGTAAGAAAAGGCAGAGTTGCTATATAACCAAATTATTAGGTTATCACTTTGATGCTAAATTCAAACTAGGAATCAAAATCTTATCGTTGGGATTAAGTGTGAGTGCCAATTACTCTAGTCAGGCCCTATTTGGAGGGAGGGAGCCAGTTTGACTGCCGGTCTCCATTTTGATCCCTGTCTTCAAAAAATCATTCATACCCTCTTGGCCGGACAACACTATCCAGGTTTCTCTTGTTCTCGTTGTATTGGTGTAGCTCGATCCTCTCTTTGATGTTGGGCCGAATGCTTGCTGCCCATACTGCGCACCTGGCCATGGCCACAACTTTGTGGGTTGAGCTCCGTGGTGAGCTCGTTGAGGGTTGCAGGGGGCAACACGCTCCTGCTTCGGGGGTCGAAGGTCCTCGACCCAATTTCGGGGGGGGGGGGGCACTGTAGCATCTTTGACTGGCTGTAGCGGAGCTGACTGGACGATATTGACAGGACACGGTAGCCGTGCAGACTTTTGACATGACTACTATATCAGGTCAGACTTTGGTAACAATAGTACTGTAGCTCCGCAGACTTCCCAGCCATTGGCCATTGTAGCAGTTTGGACTTGGGTGACTGCGACACTGTAGCGATGTGGACTTTCAGCTATTTATCACTGTAGTACAACAAACTTTATGTGCGGTTGGTGAAATAGTGTTTCGTTCGCTTTATTAGTCTATTTCGGGTTAGAGTTTCTATGTGTTAGAAACTCTGAGGTATCCTTGTAATTGTGCTTTTGGATTTCATAGTGAAGTGATTCTGCCTCTCTGTGGACGTAGGGATTATTCCCGAACTACATAAATCTTTGTGTCCTAAGATCTCGTTCTTTTGTTTTTTCCCCTTTTACTCTTTTATGAATCATTTATCGCTTCATTGTTCCCGGTGTTTTCTGCAATAATTCCTAGAGCATTCTCAAATATAAGTGTCGCCTCTTCCTTTCGGCTTCATCTCCTTGGGTGCCCAAATTATTGATGGATTTTCATTTGGTTCGGTCTTAGAGTTAAATGAAACAATATTTTGGATTGGTGTAGCCCGATTTATTTGGATGATGTTGGACCGAATGCTTACGTTTCATACTGCGCATCAGATTGCAATTTTTGGGGGTTGTAAGGGGCAACATGCCCCAGCTCTGAGGGCTGAAGGCCCCCAACTCAAATTTTGGGAAACTGTAGCAGCTTTAATCAACTGTATTAGAGCTAACTAGGCCATACCGACAGGGCACTACGGTCCTGTAGCTCTGTGGACTTCTAGCCACTGACCACTGTAGTAGCTTGGACTTGGGTGGACGCAACACTGTAGCAGCATGGACTTCCAGCCACTGTTCACTGTAGCACAATAGATTTTCTATGCGGTTGGTGGAACAATGCATCATATTCTTTATTAGTTCATTTCAAGCTAGGGTTTTGTGTGAGAATTTTGAAACCTCCTTGTATTCTGTGCTTTTATTTTTAGTGAAGTGTTTCTGCCTCTCTGTGGACGTAGGGATTATTCCCGTGTTGGATTTGTGTAGCCCGATTTTCTTTGGATGGTGTTGGGCCGAATGCTTGTGGCCCATACTGTGTATCAGATTGCAGTGCGGACCTTTGACGTGACTATTGTAGCAGGTTGGACTTTGGAGACACCGGTAATGTAGCTTTGTGGACTTCCAGCCGCTGGACTCTAACACCCCTGGAAAAGTGAGACTTAAAAGGCTAAATGTTACTACCCATGTCAACAAGGTGCACCTTTCTTTTCGGGAGCTTACCTGATTAAAACTCCACAGTTAAGCATGCTTGACCTGAGGTAGTAATTAGGATGAGTGACTTTTTGGGAAGTTTCCCAGGGTGTGTGTGAGTGAGGACAAAACACACTGAAAGAACATGTGTTGGCCTGTGGGGACAGTCATTAGTCTGATAAGTGACCCTAGTGAGTAATAGCCTATGGTGTGTTGGGAAGGCAGCCAAGGTATTACAGGAGACCTATGGGGTTAGATGACAAGGTTCATGGCCCGGGAAGGTGGGTCGTGACAAATGGTATCAGAGCCAATACTCAGCCGGAAGTGCTTAGGCACTGCCTGGGTTTGAGGCTTGGGGTCCACAACGAGGGCGTTGTGCTTTAAAGGGATGAATAATGTAACATCCCTAGAAAAGTGAGACTTAAAAGGCTAAATGTTACGTCCCATGTCAACAAGGTGCACTTTTCTTTTCGGGAGCCTACTTGATTATAACTCCATAGTTTAGCATGCTTGGCCTGGAGTAGTAATCAGGATGGGTGACCTTCTGGGAAGTTTCCCAGGGTGTGTGAGTGAGGACAAAATACACCGAAAGAACACGTGTTAGCCTGTGGGGACAATCATTAGTTTGATAAGCGACCATAGTGAGTAATAGCCTATGGTGTGCTGGGAAGACAGTCAAGGTATTACAGGAGACCCATGGAGTCAGATGACAAGGTTCATGGCCCGGGGAGGCGGGTCGTGACATGGACACTATAACACTTTAGACTTGGGTGATCACGATACTGTATTGATGCGGACTTCCAACTGCCTTTTATTGTAGCACAATAGACTTTTTGTGCGGTTGGTTTAACAATGCTTCGTCCTCTTTATTATCCCATTTCGGGCTCCGGTTTTTGTGTGATTAGAAACTCTGAGAGATATCTTTGTAATTGTGCTCTCGGATTTCATAGTGATATTTTTGCATTTCTGTGGACGTAGAGATCATTTCTCGAACCATGTAATTTTCTGTGTCCAAGATCTTCTTTTGTTTTTTTCCCTTATACTCTTGTGGATCATTTTTTTCATTTCGCTGCTCCCGACGTTTCGCAACATCCTGAACTATGTAAATCGCTATGTCTGTGTTCATCTTGTTTTTCTTTATCTGCAAACCTCTGTTATGTGACTCGGTGTTTCCGCAACATAGCAGGCTGATAGTCATTTTCGAGCAATGGATTTTCAGATTGGAGAATGGGTGTACGTGAAGCTCTGCCCTCATAAACAACAATCCCTTGCATAACGGATTAATCAGAAATTGTCTTCTCGTTTCTATGGCCCTTTCACTATTCTGAAACGGATTGTCCCAGTTGCTTATCAGTTTGATTTGCCTTCACCCACTTGCATTCATCCAGTGTTTCACATCTCCCAACTCAAGAAGGCTGTTGGCAAACAGGTGGTCCACCCAACTCTCCCTGCAGATTTGGAAGGCAGTATGACAAGCTGGCCTGAACCTGAGGACGTATTGTCTCTTCGGTTTCAACAGCAAGCTGGCTCGAATGCTTCTCAGAGTTTGATCAAATGGCGTGGACACCTCAAGGAAGACGCTACCTGGGAGGATGATTGCATACTCCGCAATCATTCAAACTAAAATATTCTATTGTAGATTTCAAGTTCTAACCAAATGTGCTGATTCATGCGCTCATTTCCATTCCATAATCATTTACATTAACGGTGTGCTATTCTAACAAGCAAAACGTGTTTTAAATGTTGGATTGGGAATGAAGGTTGGATTCTTTGTGCTAGTCAAGATTAGGTGTTAAATTTATTGTAAATTGGCTGGTTCTATGTCAATTTTCCTTTTCAAAAAAGATAACGGGAGCAGGGATGTTGGTGAGGTTCTATGCTACATTCACAATGTATAAGGAGCTGGCTGTTATTTTTATTATTATTTTTTGTTGTCGTTAATTATCATTTTCCTATTATTTTCCAGTGTGGAGAAAATAAAGCTTGTGCAAGATGTTCAACGCGCCAAGGCTGATATTTTTCGTCGCAAACTGAAAATTAGGGATTTGTTTAAACACTTGGATTCATTATGTGCTGAAGGAAGGCTCCCAGATTCCGTATTTGATGCTGAAGGGCAGATTGACAGTGAGGATGTAGGGGGAACCTACTTACCATAATTAAGGATAACTCTTAATATAATTTTCCCATTATGCTGCTTAATGTTGGCCATGTTTGGTATTTTAAAAAGAATTTTGATTGGATGGGAATGAAAAAATCAATGATAACAGAATTGGAAATGCTGTTTAAAAGTATGTTATGCAAGAATTTTTTGATGGAAGACTTGTGTTATTTTAATTTTACAAGAAATCTGAAATTATAAAAAAATGGAAATATGTGTTTTCCCAAGAACTGTTCATGCACACAAATCAAGGGAAAAACTTTTCCATTTCTCTTTCTCATTCCCAAGTTCAAAACCTAACGTATCAAATGGGGCCTTCATTTTCCAGATTTGTGGTTGCCTTGTAAATTTATAGATGTAGATTCTCTTGCAGATCTTTTGTGCCATATGCAGAAGCGATGACGTGTCTTTGAATAATGATATCATTCTTTGTGATGGGGTCTGTGAGCGCGGGTTCCATCAAATCTGTTTGGATCCACCCTTGTTAAATGGTCACGTTCACTCCCCATTCGGTTGAACTATGCTTCTAATTTATAGTTCTTCCATAGTAATTTAATATCATGATTGCCTTGTTTTGGATTATAGTTCCTACTGATGATGATGGCTGGCTATGCCCTGGATGTGACTGCAAAGTTGACTGCATTGACTTGCTTGATAAGTCTCAAGGAACAAATCTTTCCATTCATGACAACTGGGAGGTCTTAATAGAATTCCGTATTTTTATTTTGCTTGTTTGGTTGCATGTTTTGGTTTGCTTCCCTTCCAATTTAGTTTACCTGGTGTGCAGAAGGTTTTTCCTGAGGTTGCTCGTGCAGCAGCTGCTGGAAATATTGACAATGGGGGCTCTGGTTTTCCATCAGATGCTTCTGATGATAATGATGACGATGACAGCGCTGGTCCAAAGGTTCCACCCAACAATGTGGAAAACTTTGGGCTTCCTTCAGATGATTCGGAAGATGACGATTATGACCCCTATGCTCCCCAAATTGATGCGCGGGATAACCCAGAAAGTTCAAATTCAGATTTTTCATCTGGCTCTGAGGATTTAACTGCAATGCTTGATGATGCTAATGAGGTTGATGACCCATCAGTCGACTGTAACAAGCTTTCCAATGGATCAGTTGACCGAATATCTGAAATTGTTGGAAACAACAATTCACAGAATGATGAATCATTGGGCATGTCAGAGTCAAATCCCGAAGAAGATGATTCTGCACATGTATCAAGGAGGAGACATGTAGAAAGGCTGGACTATAAAAAATTGCATGATGTAAGTGTTCTTTCAACTTTCAAATTTGTGTTATTTCATCTTAATGTGCACTGAAGATAAGTTTAACTAAAGAATGAAGAAAATCTATATCCTATTTTTTGTTATTATATATATTAGAGAAGGTAATAAGAAACCTGTACCTCTAAGTGAAGTCGGTACCATCTATTTATAGAAACTAAAATATGGCTACAAGCTAATGGATGTGGGCATCATGGGCCAAGCCCATACCTCTCTACACCCCCCATATCCAGTTTCTTATATCAACAAACTGCTCTCTTGTCTCAATGTAACCGAAAGTGAGCTTTTTCTTGTCAATCTTTGTATTTTTAATTGTAGCCATAGAAACTCTCCTGTTACATGCGTCTCTGTACTCAGACAGACAAGGATGTCTGTTTGGCTAGGAGAATATTTCACTCAGCATTTATTTGTTTATGTTTTTTTTTTTTTTTTTTTTTGTTGTGAAGGAGGAATATGGAAACGAGTCTGATTCCAGTGATGATGAGGACTGGGCTGAAGTGACTCTGCGGAGGAAATCGAAAATAAATAAAAACAGTGCACAGCTTTCTCCTGAAGTGACTCTGCGGAGGAAATCGAAAGTAAATAAAAACAGTGCACAGCTTTCTCCGGGAAAATTTCCAATTCTGAGTAACGGAGTTGGCGCAAAGGATGAAAAGTCCGACATGGAGGACTCCAAACAACAGTCCAAATCCATCCGAAAAAAGAAGAACAAGGGTGCTGATGATTCCTCCCATACTCCCCCCCAAGGATCTTCGGTACCCGGTTCCAATAGGAAATCAACATGGAAAAAACTCGGACCAAATGTTACCGAGGTACTGCTACATGTTATCTTCTATGAAATTCCGCCACCCTTGTTATACATTTAGTTGTGATTTTGTTTGGCTTGGCAGAAATTGCACAGGCAGTTCATTGAAAACCAGTATCCAGACCGAGCGACCAAAGAACATTTGGCTAATGAGCTAGGACTCCAATCGCAACAGGTTATTTCAACCTTCCAATCCCAAAATGCAGCATACCATGCCACATTTTCTTCTCCTTTCATTTCATCTTTCATTCTGTATTAAAATGACGGCACTTAGGTTATCAAATGGTTTGATAATGCGCGATGGAGTTTTCGCCACTCACAATCTATGGGAGCAAATAAAGGTGCGCAGGGCAAAGACAGGACCACTGGTTCTCCGAAGCCCCGGGGACGGATGAAGGGTATGTCGGATTGTAGAACGCCAGACAAGGGTTCAAGTATTGATCGATCGGGAGGTTTGGTGGATTCGCCTTCCCCTCCCGGAGGGGGCTGGGGTGTGTCATCTTTTCGTTTTAAGGTTAAGTTGGAGTTTGAAACTCCGAATGAGGCTTTGAGTGGTGATGGGTCGGAAGGTTCGATGGACTCGCCATCTACCCATAGCAGCAGCGGTCAAAGCGGAAAGAGTTGATTAATTGCCGGAGAGTTCGATTGTGGATTGTCTTTCATTGTTTCCTTTGTAGGAGATGAATAACAACTTGATGGGGGTGTGTGGTTTTTATGGTGGTAACTTATGAAAGGTTTCTCAATGCATCCGCATTCAAACTTCATGATGCATGGTTGAATGATGTTGGAACACATTCTATTGATCTGAATCGATCAATCTCACTCAAAAAATCAATTTGGCAGTGCATTTATCTATATTGTGATGCGTTGATCTCTCTTGACATATGATGTATCATTGCGTGTAGGTGATTAATCTTATCACCCATGATTGGTCAATCTAGAAATTTAAACTCAAGGCTGGTGTCTAGTGTGGGAGGTTTTCATTGAATCGTTTGGGAGTCTATTCACCTTCATAAAATATCCATAATAATACCTTGAATCTCAAATATGCATGTCATGTCACACAATCATTCAATGAAGGCACGATCTCTCCCAAAACGAGCCTTAGACCTACTTCTAACTTGCTCAATATATCCTATCTAGATGCTCAAACCCAGTCATCTAAGTGAAACACTTTTCATTTCAACATCGAATGGGTTGAGAATTCAAGTGGGAATCTTGAGTTGTTCCAATTGGACAACACAAACATATTTTCTCTCACAACATACATGAGATTTTGGTATGTTTTGGTAGCCATTTTTTTATGATTGAGGTCCAAACCTTGACAACACGATTGTTGTGTCAAGGGTTGCTTCTTTGTGCATTGTTTTAAAGGGCATGAGGGGAATTGATATCTTGATTACCCTCAATTGAAGGATTCCATTAAACCATGTGTAATTTTCAGAACAATGAACTAAAAAAGACATGTAGTGAACTTGAAATGACCTCCTCTCATAATTCCTAAAACACCACCTTTATTTATCAACTATTAAACTCATTAATTAAGTCATTTTATTTTTAAAACTGTTTTCAAAACCACCCCCTCTTAGTAATCTTTATTAAAAATACACACTTTAAACATCCAACACTCCTTGAGAGACGACCTAGGGTCTGCCCTATACTATAAATCATATTTTAAAATATAATCAATTTGACATGTCATGACAACGCGTTCAAATTTTGGCGTCGTTTCCGGGGAGCGCTTCAGTTTTTAGTGTGTTTTTTTTATAAGATATTTGTAAATTTTGTGAATATTTATTTGTTTTATCTTATACCTTCACATATCTTTTTGTGTTATGATTTATTTCTTATGTAGGTTCTGTGCATGACACATTCTACTTCGATAAATTTACCACCTTTATAACTCGAATCGGAGAGGATCCTACGTCACCGACACCGTGACACACAGGAGAACCCTTTGAAGGAGGACACCCAAAACATTGAAACTCTTCTAGATCCTTCTTATTCTTCTTGAACCCACGTTAAAACTGAAACAAACTTTTATAATATGGCTAAAAATAACCAGACATTAAAATAACTAACCTCACCTGATGTAGAGATCCATCCCACAAACATTCAAATACAAGGCGAAGCACCTAATTTTGAACTTAAATCCAGTTTAATTCATGCTTTTTTCTTAAAAAATACTTCCCAGCCTCTAGAACCGCAACAACAAGGAAATAAATACGTGGGATAAGATAATCACAAGAGGAAACACTTCATGAATATTGGGAAAGATTAAAAAGGTTATGTTCAAGTTTTCCACACCACCAAATAAGTGATCAACTTTTAATACAATATTTTTATGAAGGTTTAATTCCTATTGATCATAACATGATTGATGCTGCTGCAGATGGTGAACCAGTTGATAAGACCCCAATTGATGCAAAAACCCTAATCTAAAACATGGTGTAGAACACACAACAATTTGGTTCAAGGTTCAGTGTACCCATTTGAGGTGTCCATGAGGTGCAGAGTATTGAATTTAAGAAGAAGATGAACATGAAGTTTGAAGAGGTAAGTACCATTCTTCGACAACTTGGTCTTTCCCAATGGAAATACCAATATCCTCCTCCAATCTATTATGGTATCTATTCTTCTGACACCCACTATTCTAACCAATGCCCTCAACTGAGAGAAACATATGAGAGTTGTGAGACAATTTTTCCAGGCCACCCCTATAACCAACCATTTAGGTAAGAACCTTACTATCCATCCAACCCTGGGTGGAAAGACAACCAAGCCCGTATGAAATGGGGGTATTCAAACCAACCTCAACAATGATGGAACCGACCGGGGTAGAGTAGTCAATCACCACCACCCAAAAATTCTCAACCACCACAAAGGCCTTTCTAGCAACCCCTTCCAAAACCCGAGCTTAGTCTAGAAGATATGATGAAACAAATGGCTGCAAATAATATTCAATTCCAACAAACAACCCAAGCATCCATACAAGAACTAAAAACCCAATTAGGCCAACTCGCCAACTTGGTGGGGGCAATTCAAAGTCATGGGTCGATTAAACTACCCTATCAACAATTAGACAACCCTAGGGATAAGGGAAATATCATTTCCATCACCCTTCAAAGTGGAACCTAACTTAAAAACCAAATGACCTATCCATTAGAGTCATATCCTCTTGAGGAAATCACTATCCCAACCACTAAAAATGCTATAAATAAGGAAAAACCTTATCTTGAGAGAAGCGCTGTCAAATAAAAGAGAGTTTCATTTGATGATCCACTAAGACAAACCATTCCTCTTCCATTTCCAAAAGGACCACCCAACCAAGGAAACAAAAAGAAACTTAAATTGATAAAGAAATCTTGGAAACTTTCAAAAAAGTGGAGGTTAACATCCCCTTGATTGATGCTATGAAGAAAATTCCAAGATATGCCAAGTTTCTGAAGGAGATGTGTACACACTGAAGGTGAATTTGTGGTGATGAGAATGTGATATTGGGGAGGAGTGTCTCACCATTGATAGAGCCATCACTTTCTACCAAATGCAATGATCTTTGAACATTCTTGATTCCTTGCACCATAGGGGAGTATTCTTTTTCCAATGCTATGATTGATTTGGGTGCTTCTATAAATGTGATGCCTCACTCCATTTTCTCTTCATTGCAGGTCGGAGAATTAAAGCCCACAGAAATTGTTGTTCAACTGAAAAACTGGAGTACCACACACCCCACTGATGTGTTAGAGGATGTTCTTGTGAGGGTGAAAATTTTAATTTTTCATGTTGTTTTTTATGTGCTTAAAATGGAAGACGATATAATGAATGGACATTCCCCAATTATATTGGGGAGGTCTTTCTTGAAAACTACCAAAACCATAATTAATGTTCATAATGCTACATTATCTATGGAGTTTGGTGGTGACATTTTCCACTTCAACATCCTTGATACCATGAATCACCTCTCATAAGAACCTTCCTTACTTTCAGTTAATTCAATTGACGTACTCCCATCCCATGAAAAAACTTATTTTCTTTCCCCTAACCCCCTTTCTAAGTTTTCATCATTAATAGATATGTTAGAAAATGAATCATGCATAGAATGTTGTATCAGTTTAGAAAATTGTCATGCATGTTTGTTAATTGATAATTTCTTGAGCATTGAGGATCCCATGATCATCGATGGCACTGATAAGATTGTAAAAGCTTATTCCTTATCTAAGGATGTTACTATTGAGTACTTAGATGAGATCATTGACCTCCCACTTACACATTCACTCCCTTCATTCTAAATTCCACCTGAATTAGAACTTAATTAACTACCTCGAGATTGAAAATATTCCTATCTTAAGAATGGAAATAAAATGTCTTCCATCATTGCTATTCACTCCCTCCAGAGCATGAATTGTGACTACTTGAACTTTTGAGGGAGTATAAACAAGCTTTGGGATGGACACTTTCTAACATTCTTGGTATTATCCAATCAATTTTCACACATAATATATTGTTAAATGATGAGGCTAAACTAGTGAGGTGGGAACAATGTCGACTGAACCCAAAACTCCTAGATTTTGTTAAAAAGGCGGTAATAAAATTATTGGTTGTTGGAATCATTTACCCAATCTATGAAATCCAATGGGTCAGTCCAGTGCACGTAGTTCCCAAGAAAACTGGTCTAATAGTAATAAAAAATGAAAATAATGAATTGGTTCCAACCCATAGGCAGAATAGTTGGTGGGCCTATATAGATTATCATTGAATAAACCAACACACTAGGAAAGACCGTTTCCTATTGCCGTTCATTGACTAGATGCTAGAGAGGATAGCAGGGAAGTCCCACTACTGTTTCTTTGATGGGTATTTTGGATACTTTCAGATCCATATTGCCTTGAGGTTCAAGAAAAGACAACCTTAATTTTCCCCTTTGGCACATTTTCCTATAGGAGGATGCCATTTGGTCTGTGCAATGCTCCAAGTACTTTCTAGCGATGCATGGTTAGTATTTTTTTAGATTACTTGGGGAATTTCATGGAAGTTTTAACGGATGATTTCATTGTATATGGTTCATATTTTGATTAGTGTTTGAGTAGTATTGGTTCTATCCTACGTTGTTGTATTGAAAATAATCTTGTATTAAATTATAAGAAATGCCATTTCTGTTGGAGTTGGTGGCCTAGAACCAACTACTTTGTACTTTATTCTTTAAATAAACACCTTATCACATCTTGATTGTTCTTATGCGTGACAATGCATGTGATAATGTCCCAATGATAGCTGTTGCATTAAAGGGTCATAGCGGATCCCTACTACGATGAGAACCCAGAAGTGTCATAACACTGTTCTTGAATATATATTATATGGCCGGATGCTGTTATTTGAGGGACACAAATAATACAGGCCATTAGGGGTGAGGACTCATAAAACTTTGAGGCACCTTCTCATGGTGTGCGGCCTTGGTAATATCCAGGAGGATATTATGAGAACGGGACCTACCAATAGGAAATCCACATTTCATAGTGTCATTGGATGTTCCTATCCGCGGACGTGTGTATTGGTCATTAGACTTTAAGATTATTATTAATGGGTATTACAACTTGCGCACTTAGATGTATTGAAGAAAACTGTGATAACATACTGTTCGCAGCGAGGTAGGATATGTTGGGTGCGTCACGAGTGATACTGCATTAATAGACTGTGGTTTAATAATTATTTAAGGATGCCTGATCACATTTATTTCGAAACTAGTTATTCAATAGAATATATTGTGGGAGAAATAATATATATTTATTAGCGAGTAATGCAGTTACATTTATTTAATAAATAAATAGCCATTACTCAAGGTCTAATAAATGTGGTGGAGGAAATAAAGAAAAATGAAAACAAGATAAACACGCCGTGTACATTGAATGTACACACCGTGTAGTTTTCATGGAAAATGAGTACACACTGTGTATTAATGATTACACGCCGTGTAGTTTTTCTAGTCGGGATTTTGCGGAAACAATATTGTTTTATTAAATGATATTTATTATAATTAGTGTGGGCGCATGTCAATGAATTAATCATTCGACATGGGGGTTTTCAATAAGAGTTAATGAAATAAATAAAACGTGTAACGCGTTTATTTATTGTCATAACTCTATAACCTCAAACCCGATTATAAATATCCTCACAACCCCAACACTTTTCAATAGAGAATCTTTGTGCACAACAATTCTGGAGAGTTATCTCAAGGCTAAAAGAACTCCTTCCTCCAAGAACGCTCTCAAGACTGAGAGAGATCCTCCTCCATCGGATCAAGGCGATCGAAGGCAGACATCGCAAGCGAAGGCTCTTCTGCGCTAGCACCCGAAAATACCTTCGGCGATGTCCAGAGATACGTGGAGCACGTGTGGATCACCGCTAAAGGAATCTTACACTTTGATTCTACGATGCAACGACGGATCACATCAGATCGTGACTAGAGATATCAACGAAGAAATAATTCCATCAAGGCAATTCTTGTCAATTAATTAAATTAATTATAACCAACATATGATGATCCTCTCGATGGTTCTGGGACCTTTCTCTTTCTTTTTCGTTCTTCATTCTATTCCGAAGATCCAACATTTTATTATCGTGGCAGATCTCGGATTGAACGTTGTTTAATTCTAAAATGAAAGTTGGGAAAACCCACCAACACTCTTCCGCTGTGCCCAGAACCTACAAGTGGTATCAGAGCGGGTCATATCATTGATTATAATTATTTAGTTTTTCATTGGTGATTTACGCATTTAATAATTTAGTTGTTTCAATTCAAGTTAATCGTTCTTTAAATCTGAATCTTGAGATCTGTTTCTCCCCTCTCGTTTCTCATTCACCTTAAAGAAACGAATTTTTCTTTTAATTTTGATTAAAATAAAATAGAGGAACTCATCCGGAGGTTCCAAACGCTCCTGGCCATACAACACCAGAATACACGACATGTATTCGGAAGTACATGCCGTGTAGTCTAGGTTCAATGCATTGACTGATCCGCCAAATCAGGCCGTGTATTGGATCCTATCTAAGTCATTTATGACACTGTGTGTTGACCAGGAACAGGTGGCACATGGTTTCCAGATTACACGCCATGTGGTCCAACTGAACACGGCGTGTAGTCCCTTCATGTTAGGGTTGGACCGTGTACCCAGTACACGGCTTGCCCGGCTGGAAACTGTGTAACGCGGATACTACACGACGTGTGTCCAAAAGAACATGCCATGTACTCCGAAAATTTCCGAAGTACATCCACACACCATGTCGGGCGTGTACTTCGTATGGACGGTGAACAAAAGTACACGCTGTGTAGTCGGAACTATACACTGTGTACTCATCCAAATTACGCAAATTTATTATTATATTATACAAACCCTTGATATGTGTACCATAGTGCAGGTGTAAAGCTGAGGTACAACACGTGATAGATGTTTTATATATATGTGTTTAATTTAACATCTGCGTAATGAATGGGAATTCACCGGGTTGCCTCCAAGGTACAAGTTATGTACAAAGATAATTTTAAATGAATTTATTTGTTTAAAATTATGATGAATGAGAATCTCAAGGAAATTCAGAAAAAGGGTTTAAGATAAAAGGACTGATTAATTAAAGATAATTAATTGATTCGAGCGTGATTTATCTTAAACAAGAACGATTAAAGAATTGAATGCTAGTTTTATTAATGCGTAATATCGTTGCATGTATGGATGATCATGAGATAGACCAAGACCTTTGTATGTGAATGGTTTCTTTTAATTTATTTATTTAAATTAAATTTTTTGGCCTGTGAGCCTTCTCCTCATTAATATGTAGGGCCTGCGTGCCCAAGGTTTCTTTTATGTAAAACCCCCTTTACCCCTCACCTGTGTGTGAGATAAATGCATATGTAATGGATGGATATCCCAAGCTAGTGGAGGTAGCTCAAGTCAGGATCCAAGGTGAAACCAATCCAAGGAGATACAAAGGTGGACAGGTGGAAAGCTGTAAACACGAACCCGAAAGGTTCAAGGTGTTTCTCCCCTATGTCTTGGGTTAGTTTATCAGCCGATAGATAAACTAACCAATAGAACAAGCTCATGATCATACCATTTATTTTATTTCTGTCATTTTCATGGTTTATTTATTGTGGGTGTGTTGTCACGATCACACAATTAATGAATTAAACATGCATGTAAGATGGAACTAAAATAAGATCAGCTTATGCGTAAATATTATCTTAGACATGGTTAATCACTTAAGTATATCCCACTTAATATTAACAAGCATGTAATCAAAGATAATAAAATGGAAATTTACGTATAAGGATAAAATCCCTCAAAAAAAATATTAAGTCGGTATAGCCTTCCATAATCTTGGTTAGAATTGAACCATAATTCAAAGTGCTTGACCAACCCTAGTTGGGGTGATTTCAATTATCGAGAAATTCTAATTTAAGGTTTTGGGTTGACTTGACTTGGTTCGCATCAAGGGTTGATTTCCATAGCAAGACTTGGTGTAACCAAGAGGCAAAGGTTGAGGAAATCCAAAATAAAAGGATTTCAGGATTGGAGAGTCCACTCAGCGGATCAAGGATCTACAAGTTAATGCAGTTGTCATTTGGAATGCCTACATAAAACCCTTCAAGTTGCTTGACCAACCATAGTTGGGGTAATGCGAAGGGAAATATGGATCCTTGCCACTAGAATATTCAGGAAACATAATATTCTAAAGTCAATGGTGAGGGCTATTGGATTTCGATAAAATAGTGGGAGACTAATAAGTATTAATTAATTTATTTGTCTCAGTTTTTATAATAAAGTACTAAAACCTTTGATCATCTTAATTTTTAGAAATGACAAGAAAAATGACTTCAATCATATCATTGCGAACCATACTCGAGAAGGAAAACCTTCTCACCGGCACCAATTTCCAAGAGTGGCAGAGGCGTTTACACGTCATCTTTCTCAGTTTCTCATTCCATTTCGCTCAGCTCCCGGATGGCGTGCTCTCTCTCTCTATCGGTTTGTCTTTCCCTTCCGCTCAACTCCCAGATGACGCTCTGGTTTTCTCTTCGACCGCCTCTTTGCGCTCTGACCTTGCGTTCCTTAGCTCCTCTCCAGGTCGGATTTGGAGCACGGGAGACGCTGAGGTTTTGGGCTAACGTTTTGGCGGACATCAGGTCTCTAGGCGTTACTGGAGTTTGCCCTTCTTCCTAGGGTTTCAGTCCCTTGCTCCTGTTCGGGTTTCATCTCGGTTTACTTTTTCCTGTTCTAGTTTTTTTCTGGTTATGATTCTTCATCTGATTTCCTTTCTTTTGGGTTTATCCCTATGGTTTCATTCCCCAATCCTCTTTTGGATTTTCATCCCGTTTTCCCCCCAAATCCCCTTTTCAGTTCCGGTTTCGGTTTTCAGATTTTGGCTGTCGATTTTGTTTGTCTTTGTGTTCTTTGTTGGCGTAGACGACTTCGACGACGAAGTTATTCTACGGCACGATGGTGATGATGTTTCATCCCCAGTGCGTCAATGGTTTGTCTTTCTGGTGGGCGTCAGTGCTGTTTGACTGTGGTGGCGTTACGGTGATGAGTTATTGTGGCTGACGATGATAACCTAATGATGGTGATAACGGCGTGTTTCAGCATCGAAGGTGTTTGGTTCAGGCGACGTCGGTTTCTGGTGCAGGCGGTGGTAGTCGGAGGTCAGGCCGGCGGTGAAGAGGCGTGGAGGTTGATGTCCGTGGTGAGGTCAGGCCGGCGGGGACGAGGCGTGTTGACGTGGCGACGATGATCGTGATTGGACGGTGACATTGATGGTGTGTCTCAGGACGGAACAGGTGATGGGTGATTGGTCGACCGTCGTGATGGGTGTGTGACTTGAGACAGATGCATATCATTTTCCGAGATTGGCGATGATGACTTTTAATTTGAAATTTGAATTTTGTGGGTTTTTTGGAAGGCGTTGTGGCGGGTCTCGGTTCAGGTTTGTCTGAGTTCTGAATTTTGTATGTTGTAAGTGGGGTTTGTGGAGGTTTTGTATGGTTCCCACTCACCCAAAAAGTGGATCTTTAAAAAATAAAAATTTGGAGTATAGAATGATGTATCACCTTAAGGATCTCTACCAAGAGAAGGCAAGATAGGAGAGATATGAGATCTCCAACGCTTTGTTTACAACTAATCTTGGAGAGTCTACGCCAGCTGAGCCTCATGTAGTCAATCTCATTGGGTACATTGAACGCCTGGACATCTTAGGGATTAAGTTCCCAGATGATTTGCGTACAGATCTCATCCTATCATCACTGCCCAAGACCTTCTCTAGCTTCATTGTCAATTATAACATAATCAACAATGAGAAGAATCTATCAGAACTTCTGAACTTAATTCGCCAAGTAGATAAGGACATGGGGCATGACAAACCTGTAGTCCTTATGGTGAATAAGAAAAGGAAGGACAAGGGAAAGGGGCCAAAGACTTATAAATGGTTTGAAGCCCCGAGCGCCGTCCTTCCAATAAGGGGAAGATCCAGAGGTAGGGAAAGGAATGAGAGGCAATATGTTTTTCATGTGGCAAGAAAGGCCACTAGAAGAGGAACTACACCCAAAAGCGTGGGGACGCTAAAGGTGCATTCATTATCGATTGTAATCTTTCCATTTCTACACATTGGGTATTAGATATAGATTGTGGGGTTCACATCTGTATTCAAATGTAGGAACCAAGTAGATTTAGAAATATTGCCAGAGGATAGATAGATCTTCAAGCTGCCAATGGTGTGAGGCTAGTTGCGCTGGCCATTGGCGATTACCACCTCTCATTGACGACTGGGATGATTTTGGTTTTACATAACTGTTATTATGTGCCTAGTGTTACCAAGAACATAATTTTTGTATCTTGTTTGGATATAGATGGATTTATTTTCAAGTTTGGAAATAAGGGTTGTTTCTTTTATAAGAACAACGTTTGTTATGGTATGGTGCATTTAAATAATGGTTTGTATGTATTAAATTACGAAAACCAAGTGTTGGCAATCGATAATGAAAAAAACTCACATGACTCATACATCACCCAGTTGTGGCATCGCCATCTCGGTCATGTAAATGAGAAACGCTTGAAAAAGATCTACTAAGATGTCTATTTAGACTCTACTGAGATAAAAACACCTGATAGATGTCACGCTTGTTTACAAGGAAAAATTAGCGAGCCGCCTTTCGGTGGACAAGATGAAAGGGCCACAGAGCTTATAGGATTGGTGCACATGGATGTGTGTGGACCATTTCCAGTAGAAGCTAAAGGTGGATATTCTTACTTCATCACTTTTAATGATGATTTGAGTAGATATAGCTATGTATACTTAATGAGGTATAATTCAGAAGTCTTAGAGAAATTTAAAGAATTCAAGAATGAAGTAGAGAATCAAATTGGTAAGAAGATAAAGAAACTTCGATTGGATCGAGGTGGAGAATATCTGAACCAAGAGTTCATCAATCTTCTACGAGAGTCTGGGATTCTATCTCAGCTCACTCATCCTTATACACCATAGTGGAATGGTGTTAGTGAAAGGAGGAACCACACCTTGTTGGACATGGTGAGGTCAATGATGAGTCATTCAGATCTTCCATTATCCTTTTGGGGATATGCATTACAAAATACAACATACACATTAAACTAAGTACCAACTAAGGTGGAAAATGGAATTCCATCTGAGTTATGGAATGGAAAGAAACCCATTTTGTTGCAAACACATGTATGGGGATGAAAGATGTTTGTTAAGGCATTCTCAGGCAACAAACTATCACCCCGGGTCACAAGGTGTATCTTTATAGGATATCCCAAGGAAACGAAAGGATATTACCTATATAACCCTTTAGACAAGAAAGTGACTATCGCCAGACAAGCCGTTTTTCTTGAGAGGGAGCACATCCTCAAAAAGGATAGTGGGAGCAAGATTGAATTTGACAAAGTTGATGCTCAAGATACACATGAATTGATACAGGAACAAGTTCCACAGGTCCCCGTGGAAGAGGTTCCAGAAACACAAGTACTGCGTAGGAGTTCAAGAGAGGTAAGGGAACCTGAGAGATTTGGTTTCCTAGTCACCAAGGATGGTGAATAATTATTGTTGGACAATGATGAACCTCTCTCATACAAGGAAGCAATAGAAAGCTCAGAATCTGAAATATGGCCAGAAGATATGAATTCTAAGATGGATTCCATGTATCAGAACCAAGTCCGGGTTCTGGTTGATGATCCAGTTGATGTAAATCCTATTGGATGCAAATGAGTATTCAAGAGAAAACTGGACATGTAAGGTCAAGTTAGCACTTATAAATCAAGGATAGTGGCTAAAGGATTCAGACAACGTCAAGTAATTGAATATGATGAAACCTTTTCACCAGTTGACATGTTTAAATCCATAAGAATCATACTTTACATAACAGCTTACCATGACTACGAGATTTGGCAGATGGATGTCAAAACGACATTCCTTAACGGGAACCTTCAGGAAGATGTCTATATGACACAACCAGAAGGGTTTGTGACACCAGGTGAATCCAAACGGCTTTGCAAGTTTCATAAATCCATTTATGAATTAAAGAAAGCATCCAGGTCATGGAACATTCGATTTGATAAAGCCATAAAGGAATTTGGTTTCCTTAAGAACGAATGTGAGCCATGTGTTTATAAGAGGTTTAATGGGAATGTGATCATTATTCTAGTAGTATATGTTGATGACATATTGCTTATTGGAAACGATTTACTAGTCTTACAGTCAGTTAAGAACTAGTTGAACAAGTGTTTCTCCATGAAGGACTTGGGTAAAGCAGCCTACATTCTAGGGATCAAGATCATTCGTGATAGATACAAGAGGCTGCTTGGACTAAGTCAGAGTACATACATTGACCAGATACTAAAGAGATTTAGTATGGAACAATCCAAGAGAGGATTGGTTCCAGTTTCACATGGCCTACATCTTTCTAAGAAAATGTGTCCTCAGACATAACATGAGAATGATAGAATGAGTAAGATCCCATACGCTTCGACTATAGGATCCATTATGTATGCCATGCTATGTACCAGGCTTGATGTTGCCTATGCACTGAGCATGGTAGGAAAATATCAAGCAGATCCAGGAGAACATCATTGGACTGCTGTTAAGACTATCCTTAAGTATCTGAGAAGAACTAAGGATATGTTCTTGGTGTATGGAGGAGACGAGGAGCTTGTCATCATAGGGTATGCTGATACTGGCTTTCAGATAGATCAGAATGATCTGAAGTCACAATCTGGATATGTTTTATATCTCAATGGAGGAGCTGTGAGTTGGAAGAGTTCAAAGCAGCCAGTTGTCGCCGATTCTACAACGGAGTCCAAATATATAGCGGCTTCTGATGCAGCCAAGGAAGCCGTATGGATTTAGAACTTTGTCCAGGAGCTTGATTTCATGAATAGTAGTAAAGATCCTATCACGTTGTATTGTGATAATACTGTAGCAGTGGCTCTTGAAAAAGAACCAAGGTCACATCAACGGACAAAGCATATACTCCGGAAGTATCACCTCTTGAGGGATTTCTATCAAAGGGGTGAAGTTGCAGTGAGAAGAGTGTCCATGGAAGAGAATGTGGTGGACCCCATGAATAAATGCCTATCTCAACAGAGGCATGAATATCATGTGAGAGCTAGCGGGTTAAAAGTTGTCAGCAGTTGGCTCTAGTCCAAGTGGGAGTTTGTTGGAGTTGGTGGCCTAGAACCAACTACTTTGTACTTTATTCATTAAATAAACACCTTATCACATCTTTATTATTCTTCTTCATGACAATGCATGTGATAATGTCCCAAGGATAGCTGTTGCATTAAAGGGTCATAGAGGATCCCTACTATGGTGAGAACCCGGAAGTGCTATAACACTATTCTTGAATATATGTTCTATGGTCGGATGATGTTATTTGAGGGACACAAATAATATAGGCCATTAGGGGTGAGAACTCATAAAACTTTGAGGCACCTTCTCATGGTGTGCACCCTTGGTAATATCCAGGTGGATATTATGAGAACGAGACCCACCAGTAGGAAATCCACATTTCATAGTGTCATTGGATGTTCCTATCTGTGGACGTGTGTATTGGTCCTTAGAATTTAAGATTATTATTAATGGGTATTACAACTCACGCACTTAGATGTATTGACAAAAAATATGATGACACACTATTCGCAGCGAGGTAGGATACGTTGGGTGCGTCATGAGTGATACTGCATTAATAGATAATGCGAGAAAGGATTTGTACCTTCTGTTCCATAATTAAAGTAGATATCTCAGGCCCTTTGATGAAATTTATATAGCCTAAATAAATCCATGGCCATGGTAAGGTATGGGCGAGTTCGATTCTAGGAAGTAAAAGAAATAATAATCGAGCACATGGGTTGATGACACTAGCATGCAACCCACTTGATTCAAGATATCGTAAAAAATGGATTATATTACACAGTAAGTGTTCGTATGAGGTGACACGTCATTGCGGCATTAACTTCTTTCTATATGAGTGCCTTAGTGTGTTGCTAGATTCTAACCTCGGACTTTAGGCAGGATTTTCCTAATGTAAACCCAATACATAATCATAATATAAGAAAATATATGCGTTTTTAGATATTAGGATCATATAATTTTCCCAAATTAAATTTGAACATAAACAATCCCTAAATAAAATGAGATTGTAGAAGAAATCCCTTCCCTTGAGTATCTACTTAGTTGTACATATAAGATCCTCCTGTATAATGAATTTAAATCTATTAAATAAATTTTTAATAAATTTTTTATTTATATTATATTTTAAGGTTCTTTTATAATCATTTTAAATCCATTCATTTAATAGTTCTTTCTTATATCAACCATTTAAGTTTGGTTAATTTCTCCAAAATTACTCCGGTACACTATCCGTGGTTAAATGTGTTATGAAATGGTTCCATTATCTATAGAATGTTAATTATAATTTTTATTCATTATATACAATTCTATAATCATCCATTCATGGAGATAATAGAAAAATGAATCAGATCGCTTCATGGAGGTGATATTCCATACGTACGCACAAACGACGTTATCATTTTCCAATGAATGGAAAAGTAAGAAGGTAGATGATATATTATATTTATAGAATCATAATTATGTAGTAAATATAATATATATTCATTAATTATATCTTTATAACCAAGTAAATTGGTGATGGAAAATGAATTACACCGCTATGTGGAGACGGCAGGTCATACTTACACACGATCAATGTTTTAATTTTATATAGGATGGAAAAGAGATAGCAAATGGATATACAATTAACATAAAAACATATAATTATTGTGAATATACTGATGAAATTACTGAAGGTTTGGAAGAGGTTTTGTAACACCCTAAGATTTTGTGAAATATATTTTTTTCCAAATAAATTTAATCTTTTAGATACATTGTGTTGCACACAACACTAAGTTTAGCTTACATTACATGAAACAATGAATATAACTTGTCATACACACAACACTGAGTTTAAAAAAAATGTGGAATACTATTAAAATATTATTATTTAATATGATAGTTATCACCTAGACGTTGGAATAATAATTAATTATGACTGAAAATAAAAACTATTTGAAAATAAAGGAAATATTTTTATGAAAAACTATTTTTATACACAAAAACTTGTTTTACCTCTATAAATTAAAAAAAAATTACTTTTGGTGAATGATTTTAATGAAATTTATATATTATATATTCAATAAAGTTTTTAACATTCATCTTATATGTTTTCTAGACAAGAGATCAGAATCAATCCATTTTTTTGCTTAAAAACTAATTTTTTTTTCTAAAAAGAAATTTTGTCGCCTTTTGTTCACTTATTTTAAAATTAATTTTGACCACTTTTAGAAAATTTATTTTAAAAAATAAACTTAATTTTTGAAATCAACATGTCATAATTATCTTGGAGTGGATTTTTTAGAATTTTTTGTAGTGATAATTTTTTTGATGGACAGTGAAAAATACTGATTTTTATTAAGAATTTTAATTTATTTTAAAACATTTAAAAAATTAAAAATTATTTTAATATGGTTTTAAAAGTAAAATTAGTTAAATTATATATATATTAATCCAAATTAGGTTATTTGAATCAATTTAATATTGAATTTTTATATTAAAACGTTCTCTACTTATAAAATTTTATCTTTGAAGACCTACCTTCTCATTACATCTTTGGGTTTAATTTTAAATTAAATTCTACCAATTATACGATTTTAATTTGGAAAAAATGGATTCCATATTTTTAATTTTCATAATTTATATTATCTAATAAGGTTAATTTAATTTTTGACCATAATGAATAGTAAAAACAATAAAAATTAATTACCGCAGTTATGGTAAAATTGAGTTTACTAGAGGGTTAAAATAAAAATATAAGGGTTAAAAAATGATCCAAAACTTATAAAAAACCCATGAGATATCCATATTTAGACCTTATTTCTTATAGGTTTGAGAATGTCCCATTTTCACTATTAGAAAAGGCACCTATACCCACAATTTTAAACGGTGGGTATAGCCCCTAAAAGCGCGGGTATAGACTATACCCACAGTTTTGAGAACTGTGGCCAATTAAGGCATTGGTATAGAACTATACCCATGGTTTCTATAGAAACTGTGGGTATAAGTGCCATGGATTTGGTAGCAGTCCCACCACCTTCTTTCCCCAATGCTTGAATATGTAAATCAAATAAACCAAACAATATACATTTAATGCAGTAAATTTTTTCTACATTTAGCATGAAACCAACAAGTTGTAATAATTTTCAAGCCATATAAAATACTAAAATATACATATTCATCCATAAAACAAATCAATTTAAGTTACTACAAAAATACACAAGTATCCTTCCTGCTAAGTTAAAAATGAAGGGGATCAATATCTTCCCCATCACCAACATCCTCATCCTCACCATCAGCAACATCGTCATCAACAACATCAACATCCTCACCAGCAACATCATCTGGAGCAAAAACATCATCAATAACATCATCGCCACAACCATCAGATCGATCACCACTAGGATCACCATTTACATCACTCAGGGCATCATTTAAAGAACGCATCAATGCTATATATGAATCAACACCAGTAACAACCTCTGATGGAAGTGATTGACTAATAACTGACATAACTTTCAGAAATTTCTTGGTGATCATATATATTATTTCACGCTCATGTTTACTTTTTTTTTCACTCCTCTAAAGCTATTTTTTGCTTCAACTACTTCTTCACGAGTGCTTTGTAGTTCGGCGGTTTAAGAGCCTCGAGAGGAGCCCAATGAGGACCAATACCTAGAGGGGATGGTGTTTTTCCTAGGTCGACATCGGACTCTGCCCTGATGCTTGTCACTTAAAACCTGACTCAAATGATCATTCAGCCTGAAGTTGTCACTTATCTATCATCAAGGGCCTATAGGTCACTGTTGAAAATATAAATAATATATTTAATTAGGTTTTTTGTATAAATTTTTTAAATATAAATAAAAAAAACTTACAATATTTTCTCGTGTTTGTGCATTTACTGCATTTCCATCTTTTTTCTTCCAACTTGAGAAAAATAATTTAGCTCGAGGTAGATGAACTTCAATGCCCAATATAGCTTACTACAAATGAAATTGATTAGTATACACATATTAACAATGTAAAATTTTTTATAATCTTGAATAATAATAAAATGGAATAAATTTTAAATAAATGAAAAATTCATAATTAATGTGATAAACATTCATGAAAAATTGGCAATTTAGCCTATAGTAAAATTGGCCATTAGACCTATAGGCCAATTTTCAATTAGACCTATAGGCCAATTGGATATTAGTACTATAGGCAAAATGGCCATTAGTCCTATAGGCCAATTAGACATTATGTCATTAGGCCTAATGGGCCAATTGTCCATTAGGCCTATAGTCCAATTGGACATTATGTCATTAGGCCTAATAGGCCAATTTTCCATTAGGCCTATAGGCCAATTGGCCATTATTCCTACCATCCAATTGGACATTATGCCATTAGGATTAATAGGCAAATTTACCATTATGCCATTAGGCCTAATAGGCCAATTTGCCCATTAAGCCCATAGGCCAATTGAACATTAGGCCCAATAGGCCAATTTTCCATTAGGCCTCTAGGATAATTGGCCACTAGGCCTAATTTCATAATTTCCAATTGGCCTATAGGCATAATGACCAATTAACCTATAGACCTATCGACCAATTTCCCATTTGTCCTATAGACTAATTGGACATTATTCCATTTGGCCTAATGTCTAATTGGACTACAAGCCTAATGTACAATTGTCCTATTAGTCCTAACGACCAATTGTACTATATACCTAAAGGCCAATTATCCTATTAGGCCTAAAGACCAATTGGCCATTAGGCCTAATGGCATAATGCCCAATTGTACTATTAGGCCTATAGGCCAATTAGACGTTAGGACTAATAGGCGAATTGGCCATTAGGCCTAATTGCATAATGTCCAATTGGCCTATTAGGCCTAAAGTCCAATTGACCGTTAGGCCTAATAGGCCAATTGGCTGTTAGGCCTATATACCAATTAGACATGAGGCATATAGGCCAATTGGCCATTAGGCCTAGGCCAATTGGACATTATTCCATTAGGCCTAACGACCAATTTTCCTATAGGCCTAACGACCAATTGGCCTATAGGCCTAACGACCATTTGACCTATAGGCCTAATGGCCAATTGGCCTATTAGGCCTAACAGTCAATTGAACTATAAGGCCTAATGACCATTTGAAAGGGGTATTTTCATCCTTTTATTAAAGGGATTAATGATAATAAAACATAAAATTCATCATGCAAAGCTAACTAAGTAACAATATAAGTAAGGATATTATTTTAATTTAGATTAATGTACCTTGCGATTCTCATGCTCGAGAATTGTAGTGCACCCAAATGTGTGTACATATGTCATTGAATATTTATTCTTTTTGTTTTCCCAGATTCTTCTTAAAAAAATTCTAATAAAAGTAATAATAATTAAATTTTATATGAAAACCATTAAATATTGGGAATACCTTAAACTCATTAGTCTTCCAATGTGCAATCATTTTTTGATATTATGTTTTTAGAAAGTCAGGGAATGTGGGTACACTCTCTAAATCTAAACCTACTCTTCTCTTCCAAACAACATACAAGTCATGCTTGTATGATCTCCATAACCCTCCAACATCCATCAACCTTGCAGTCCTACCAGCTTCTCCTTCAGGAAAGTTAAACCGACTCTGCAATGAATATATTATTTCATATAAATACCAAAATAATATAGATATAATTTTATAAAATTTTCTTACCCATATATGATCCCATGCTTTTTCCTTGATGTCTTTACTGAGTTGTCTCCATGAGACCGATTCCACCAGAATGATATCATGGTATTTGGATAAAGTGACTATAAAAATCCTACACTACCTTGAATTCTCACCTACCATCTGATTTTCATTATTATAGTCCACCATTATCTGTGTCTGGTGATTCTAGGATTTATGCATACAAGTGCACCCATATCACCTAGAAGAAGACCCCATTGAATAAGAAAAAAGGGGAAAAAGAATAATAATTAATTCACGGTGAAAAATGAAAAAAAGAGATATAATTTGACACAAATATAATAAAAAGAACCTACTACAGGATGCTCAATAGATTGTGATGGATCTGTAGACTATCCTGGATCAGTAATATCTGAATGAAGTGTTTGTTGCAATGCATGCTATGGGTGGTTTTTATGAACTGGAGTGGAAGCCGAAGGAACAAACTCATCAGATGTTGGATGGATGGTAGGAATTGGAGGTGGTGTAGATGTGGCAGAAAGTGAGTAGTAGGCTGGGGGATACATCATTGGATATAGGTGGAAACATCCGTAGAGGAAGTGTAGACATGGTATGTGAAGGAGAGCCTAAATGGGATGACGGAGGCATCAGTGGGATCATCCCTGGATGTGTCATATACATGGTATGTGAATATGAGGTATTAGATATGATGATGAATTCATGGATAAGAACATCCTCAGAGACTCAAAAGGAGGATGGAAAGGTGTGGTAGATGGGGTGTCCGTAGGTGGGCCAGTGTGGGAATGGGTATGACGGGTGTTCCATATTGATCTAGGAGCATCCCCACTCGGACCAATTCTATAAGGATGAGGAGTCACCTTTGGTGGAATTGAATTCCCCTAAAACAAATTCCTAAAGAATATTAACATGACATTATATGTAATGCAGAAGAAAAAAATTACAATTATTATACTCACTAAGGGAAGAAAAGGAGGCAACGCATGCTCACTCACCTATCGATCGAGATCAAATAGTCGCTTCCTTTAAAGTTATGAAGTATTTGGAATAATCTACATAAGAATGAAGTGTAAATTTTTTAGAAACAATTTTTATAAATCATGCATACCACTTAGAAGTCAAAGAAGGAATAAAAAATGTCATAACATCTTTTAGTAACAATAATTTAAAACCAAGTTATGCATTTTTAAAATTTTTTTTTTAAACCCATTTTTCTAAATTGAAATAAATATAATTAAATGAAATGACACCAGACAATAATAAAAAAAACTTATCATTCCAAACTGAAACTAAAATAAAGTAATTACAATAATACTAACCTGAGAAACTCATGTTAAGGTAAACTGAATGAATAATGAACATATATGATTTCTTCTATATATTACACACCACTAATTTAGGTTAAACATCAACTATCACAATGGGAAAATTTGAATCATCAAATGTAATATTCTGGTCAACAAAAATGGGGGTGTTAATGGTGGAAACTTCATCACTAGAATTATGAAAAATATGTCTTGGGATTACATCATTAATGACACCGTAATTAGGTCTTAGATGATATTTCACATAAAACAATTGTTTTCCCATTGATTACAAATGTATGGTTCATCAATATGCATGATTCGACTCATATTAATAAATATGAATCCATAATCATCAATAAATGTACCCTGTCACGTCATCAAATCAAACCATTTACATTTCATCACAATGACTCAACACTGAGAGTAGTATGTCATGACCTGACCCATGTCGGGGCTCAAGACGCAACTACCCTAAGCCCGCCTCCATAGGCTAGAGGGTGGTGACAAGTACCAAAAACACAAAAACTTAAGGAGGCATTTTTCTAAGAACCTGTACACACACATGAATCCAACTCAATGAAAAGGTGAAGAGGAAAAGAAAAAAAGATATAACACTACTATATAAGAAAACCAAAAATGCATCAACCTCTAAACAGTACAAGTAAAGAAATTTAAACTGAAAGGGAAAGGGGAAAAATACATTCCCAACTAGAAAAGTGCCACAACTAGGTAGTAACTGAAAGGTAAAACAGCCGAGAGAGCCTCTCTCTTGGAGACCAAGCTACGACCACCGTATATGGTCTAAGAACCTATATCCCTAAGCTTCTCTAAAGTCATGATCAACCTGTCTGTCATCTACATAAGGCATAATACATGTGGGAAAAGCCTATGCAGGGGTGAGTATAAAAATAATCAGTAGGATGCCCCAAAAAAGGAGAAGGGGAGCAGTAATAGGTACAAATAAAGAGGCAAGAAATAGATAGAAAAATGTATGGTAAAATAGTATAGATCAACCCAACAAGAGAGTGAAGCAAGATCATACAGACACATGGAGCTAGAAATAGTGAGAATATGAACTTTTCATAGAGTCTTTGATACCTATAGTAGGAGAGTAGACTCATCCAACCATGAGAATCTAGAAACAAAAAGCACGTGGCATACCTCATGTGTCTTCGCCTCTCCAATAAGGAGAGTAACCAAAACCCAAGGAGCGGGTAATGAAATAGGATATACATATGCTCAATCAAAGAAAACCAAATGAGAGAGTAAGGGTATCTCCATCTTACAGATCAACCCATGAAAAGAGTCTCCAATAGTTCCAGAAGTAACCAACAACGATTCCCATATTCCCATACATCTTCCCTGAACATGAAAGTCAAAGGGAATCAGTCACCACACCTTGATATTATCCACTTTGGGTGGCTCTGTCTCGCCTGCATGGTTTTAGGTCGCGTCACAAGGACGCGTCTTGGCAGGAAAAGAGTCCCTCTTTATCATGAGTCCAAAGGTACGTCAAACCACATCTCATAACTGATTCTTATAGTTGAAAGGTAAAAATATGATATAGAGGACCCGCTCCCTAGTACGTCAGGGGGATTCCACTCTAATAGTATCCATAGGGGACCCGCTCCCTAGTACATCGGGGGGATTCCAACCTAATTTTCATCATAGAGGACACGCGCCCAACCCAATAGGGGGATTCCACTCAGAAGACATCGAGGAACTACAATGGACATCCCTGCTAGATGATACCCCTTGGAAAGCATCGAGGTACACCGCTACCTAGCCCAGTTAGAGGGTAAGACCAGTTCTGCTCTGGTAATCCTGTATGATCGTTGTCATCATTAGATATCACCTATGAGCATGTCAACCTATAACATTCACATCATATCTATAAATACACTACAAAAGGTACCATCACGTTCTATGTTAAAAAACACCCAGGATAGGCTACTCACATGTCAAAATCTGAGTCTAGAAGAAGGAGATACGAGAGGTAGAAGATTCATAAAGAGGTACATGATTGGTATGAGGGCCCACATGGTGTGCGACTCCGCCTTTATGCCTATCCATGTACCTATCCATACTTGGGTACTAAACTAAGATCAATTACCCCTATCCATGATATGTACTCCCAGAGTACATGACACCTCTATCCAAAAAGGATTATGAGGGCATGGTGCTCGTTATTGATCTGAAGGGTGAAAATGTAATTCTACCGACACACCTCTTCAAATGGCCCCAGATAACCAAATGGATCACACCGTCACAATCCTTATGAAAAAACACACAGGATCAACTACGCATTCGCCAAAAACAGACTCTCGGTGAAGAAGCTACATCTCTCAACATCGTACACAAACGGTGCTTCGCGCGGCCCACACCTCGATCCCAAAACACATCAGACAAATCAAATTGTTACGATCCTAATGAAAAAAACACAAGAGATCAGATATTCAACCGTTCAAAACGAATACCTAGTGAAAAAGTCACATTTCACTGAAAACTCCCAAAACAAGCCTCATGGGGCATGCACATCAATTTTGGTTTAAGCACTCAAAATCAGTCTTGAAATGTACACCTCAATTCCAGAGTCACAATACCACTAACAGTGCGTTAATCAGACATTAGATGCAGAAGATACGTCTGATACAAGAATCTCCAAATAACAACAAATATATTATTATTATTATAATTGGACGTTTCATGCCACCAAGCCTCAAGCCTGAAACATAAAGTTTTCAAATTGGACTCAAAAGGCCCCCCTCAAAGCAAGGGTCACGTTGCCATAGACGACATGTAAAATAGACGAACAATTTAGGAGATATTGGGGTTTGAAGATGCCCCGGGCCGGTCCTGGCCGATTTGGCCACCTCGGCCCAACCCAACCAACATGGCCCAGACCACTCTTCCACAACCCATCGTGGATCCTCTGCCTCACCATGCCAGTGCTCCATGATACCGCCTGCACACCCCTGTGCCACCTTGCCTGAACCCACAACCACCGTGGGTTTTGCCGCACGCCACTGCCAGCCTTGCGACCCAACGCCACCGTGAGACTCCGCCACCGCTGTGAGGCTCTTATTCTACCTCATGGACTTCCATCGGCCACCGTGTGCTGGAGATGCCTTATGTGAACCACTGGGACCTCTCTGATGGTCGAAAACGTGAAAAAAAACTAAATCTAGGCTTCTTAGGATGATATCTTCACAGACACATGCTTCGCTCGATGATCCATCACCATTTCGACGTGAAAAAAAGTAAGAGGCCTCTTCTACTCATCGTCGCACCTCCATTGGTGCTCGAAATTCAAAACCACCATAGATCCGGAATCCTTGGATCATGAACTTCACATATCCGTGCTTCGATTGATGATCAGATGTCGTTTCAGTATGTCGAAAAGTTTATCAATGAAGAACATGAAGAATGAGTGAAGAACACAAAGAACGGGGGTTCCAAAAATGAATCATTCGATGTCCGTGTTAGTATATCCATCAACAAAGGATTTCAAAGTAGAAAAAATGATTATAAATAAATTTTGATAATCAAAACTTCAATTAGGGAGTAAAAAATCCAAAAGAAAAATCCTACATGGACTTTGGATTCGTCATTTCATTAGCTGCACTCTGATATACTCAGATATGAAGTTCCATCATGATCCAAAAAGAATCCAATGTGAATTTTCCATCGGAAGGAGAGGAGGATATCTCACCATTTTATGTGGAAAAAATAATCTAACCCTTTCTCATTTCCCTTAATGTTCTATTTATTGAATTAATAAGGTCTCCTGCCAATGGTCACAGGGTCCGAACTTCCTACGCCCTCTCACTTTATATCACGCTTAGGTAAAACACCGCGCTACAAACTTAGTGGTGGTCTCATATTTCCAATTTGATTATATATTTATAATTCATTCGAATTAATGTCCGATATAAAATAATCAAATTTAATTATTTTATTTATGAAAATTCCCTCTGTGGTTTTTTCTATAGAAGAACCACGCCGATAAAAGTTATGTCCCGCCTAGGGTAAACGCCATGCTCAGGACCCAACCATGGAAACAGATTTATATTCCAAGATACCCTTTAAGAGATATCCTATTTTTATCATGTTCATAGTATAAAATATACTTAATATTTTTATAAAATTTATTCTGGGCACACCGGGTTTCAGAATCGCACGCCATCTCAATGTCTAGCTCTGGAAATATATGTAGAAATATTCCAAAGTCTTACAATGAAAAAAGCAAGTCTCTAAATCATTCCATCCTTCAATATTTTCATCCCTAAAAAGACAAACTAGGGAAACAACTTAGGATACTAATATCACACCTGGATCTCGCATTCGTAGGAACACTCTTGTATATTTTTGTGCTGTTGCAGCACACGAACCAAAGGGATGGTCCATCCACGCATGGAATATTCTTTTCGACGATGTGTGTAGGACCATTCATATATCTCCTCATTTGAAACATGTGGAAAACTTCGTGCACCTACTCTAGTTGTGGGGGGTAGGGCAAGGCGGTAGGCAATCTCACCAACCCTTTGCACGATCTCAAATGGATCTATGAACCCCGAGGATAGCTTTCCTCCCAAGAAGAAAACTAACCCACGATCTCAAGTGGGAGCTGTGAGTTGGAAGAGTTCAAAGCAGCCATTTGTCACCGATTCTACAATGGAGTCCAAATATATAGCAGCTTCTGATGCAGCCAAGGAAGCCGTATGGATTTAGAACTTTGTCCAGGAGCTTGATTTTGTGAATAGTAGTAAAGATCCTATCACGTTGTATTGTGATAATACTGTAGCGGTGGATCTTGGAAAAGAACCAAGGTCACATCAACGGACAAAGCATATACTCCGGAAGTATCACCTCTTGAGGGATTTCTATCAAAGGGGTGAAGTTGCAGTGAGCAGAGTGTCCATGGAAGAGAATGTGGTGGACCCCATGAATAAATGCCTATCTCAACAGAGGCATGAATATCATGTGAGAGCTAGCGGTTTAAAATTTGTCAGCAGTTGGCTCTAGTCCAAGTGGGAGTCTGTTGGAGTTGGTGGCCTAGAACCAACTACTTTGTACTTTATTCATTAAATAAACACCTTATCACATCTTTATTGTTCTTCTTCATGACAATGCATGTGATAATGTCCCAAGGATAGCTGTTGCATTAAAAGGTCATAGAGGATCCCTACTATGGTGAGAACCCGGAAGTGCCATAACACTATTCTTGAATATATGTTCTATGGTCGGATGATGTTATTTGAGAGACACAAATAATATAGGCCATTAGGGGTGAGAACTCATAAAACTTTGAGGCACCTTCTCTTGGTGTGCACCCTTGGTAATATCCAGGTGGATATTATGAGAACGAGACCCACCAGTAGGAAATCCACATTTCATAGTGTCATTGGATGTTCCTATCTGCGGACGTGTGTATTGGTCCTTAGAATTTAAGATTATTATTAATGGGTATTACAACTCATGCACTTAGATGTATTGACAAAAAATATGACGACACACTGTTCGCAGTGAGGTAGGATACGTTGGGTGCGTCATGAGTGATACTGCATTAATAGATAATGTGAGAAAGGATTTGTACCTTCTATTCCATAATTAAAGTATATATCTCAGGCCCTTTGATGAAATTGATATAGCCTAAATAAATCCATGGCCATGGTAAGGTATGGGCGAGTTCGATTCTAGGAAGTAAAAGAAATAATAATCGAGCACATGGGTTGATGGAACTAGCATGCAACCCACTTGATTCAAGATATCGTAAAAAATGGATTATATTACACAGTAAGTGTTCGTATGAGGTGACACGTCATTGCGACATTAACTTCTTTCTATATGAGTGCCTTGGTGTGTTGCTAGATGCTAACCTCGGACTTTAGGTAGGCTCTGCCTAATGACACTGAGAAAGAGGCCTATAGGGTCACACACTAAGTGTGTCCATGTATCTCAGTTAAATATTAATTCAACAAGTTAAATAAAGATTATTCCTGACTGTGGTTTAATAATTATTTAAGGATTCATGATCGCATTTATTTCGACACTAGTTATTCTAGAGAATATATTGTGGGTGAAATAATATATATTTATTAGCGAGTAATGCAGTTACATTTATTTAAGAAATAAATAGCCATTACTCAAGGTCTAATAAATGTGGTGGAGGAAATAAAGAAAAATGAAAACAAAATAAACACACTGTGTACATTGAATGTAAACACCATGTAGTTTTCATGGAAAATGAGTAAACGCCATGTATTAATGATTACACGCCATGTAGTTTTTCTAGTCAGGATTTTAAGGAAATAATATCATTTTATTAAATGATATTTATTATAATCAGCGTGGGTGCATGTCAAGGAATTAATCATTCAACATGGGGGTTTTCAATAAGAGTTAATGAAATAAATAAAACGCGTAACGCGTTTATTTATTGTCATAACTCTATAACCTCAAAACCGATTATAAATATCCTCACAACCCCAACACTTTTCAATAGAGAATCGTTGTGCACAAAAATTATGGAGATTTCTCTCAAGGCTGAAAGAACTCCTTCCTCCAAGAATGCTCTCAAGACCAAGAGAGATCCTCCTCTATCAGATCAAGGCGATCGAAGGAGGACATCGCAAGCAAAGGATCTTCTTCGCTAGCACCCAGAAATAACTTCGACGATGTCCAAAGATACATGAAGCACATGTGGATCACCGCTAGAGGAATTCTACACTTGGATTCTATGACGCAACGACGGATCACATCATATCGTGACCAGAGATATCAACGAAGAAAGAATTCCATCAAGGAAATTCTTGTCAATTAATTAAATTAATTATAACCAACATATGATGATCCTCTCGATGGTTCCGGGACCATTCTCTTTATTTCTGTTCTCTGTTCTATTCTGAATATCCAGCGTTTTATTATCGTGACAGATCTCGGATTGAACGTTGTTTAACGCTAAAATTAAAGTTGGGGAAACCCACCAACGCGCTTCCTCTGTGCTCGGAACCTACAATTTCATGGTGCAGAAAGGTATAGTGCTTGGACATGTAATTTATGGGGATGATATCCAAGAAGATAAATCAAAAGTGGATGCCATTTATTCCCTACCATTCCACATGAATGTGCAAGATGTTCAGTCCTTCTCAGGTCATGTTGGATTTTACTGTCGTTTCATTCACGACTTTAGTAGAATTGCACTCCCCCTCTCCCAATTATTCCAAAAAGAAAAGTCATTTGTTTTCAATAAATTATACGAGGAAACTTTTAAAAAATTTAAATGGAGTCTCATAACACCCCAGGTAATCCAACCACCTCAGTGAGATTTACCATTTGATCTCATGTGTGATGCCTCTAACTATGAATTTGGGATAATCTTATCACAACGGGTTGATCGAGCTCTACATGTCATTACCTATGCCTCATGCACACTGGACCCTACCCAAGAAAACTACACCACAATTGGAAAATAATTCATTTCTATTGTGTTTAACTTGGATAAATTTAGGTCATAACTTGTAGGGTCCAAAGTCATTGTATTCTCAGACTATGCAGCCTTGCGGTATCTTCTTAAGAAACCAAAATCCAAACCACATATCATTAGTTGGATGCTCATACTTCAGGAATCTAATCTAAAAATTAGGTATAAAAAAGGAGCAGAGAATGTGGTGGTTGACCATATCAGTAAGATCCTCCCATCCTCAGATATTGACTCATCCCCATGTATTCCCATAAATGACAAATGAACAATTGTACCGAGTGTAATATGATATTCCTTGGTATGCTGAAATTATAAATTATTTGGTATCATCTTTAATTCCTACTGATTTCAACAAAAACCAAGATATCCATCTAAAACACGAGTCTTGTTGGTACATTTAGGATGACCCCTACCTTTGGCACACATGTAGTGATCAAATCCTTAGGCGTTGTGTTCCCGATAACAATTTTTAGTCTGTCTTTAGATTCTACCACACTCTTGATTGTGGGGTCCAATTTGGTCCCTAATGGACTGCTCACAGGGTCCTTGATTCTGGTCATACTCTTGCTTGTGGGGTCCACTTTGGTCTCTAATGGACTGCTCGCAAGTTCCTCAATTTTAGTCTCTTTTGGCCAACATTATTTCGGGATGCCCATGATTTCTATAAATCTTGTCCTTACTATCAAATAATGGGGAATGTATCTAAAAGAAATGAAATTCCACAACAACCCTTGATCTTACATGACATTTTTGATGTTTGGGGTATTGAATTCATAGAGCCATTTCCCAATTCCTTTAGAAACTTGTACATTATTCTGGCAGTTAATTACGTATCAAAATGGGTAGAGACATAAACCATGAGGACTGATGATTCCAAGAAAATTGTAGAATTTTTGAGAACCCAAATTTTATGTAGGTTTGGATTACCTAGGTTTATCATCAGTGACCAGGGTTCTCATTTTTGCAACCAAACAATGCAATCACTTTTGTGTCGGTATGGGGTCGGGCATCAAGTGTCTTATGCATATCACCCACAAAACAATGGTCAATATGAGGTGTCAAATAGAGAGGTAAAACAAATTTTTGAAAAAACGGTTCAACCCAACAAAAAATATTGGAGTGTTAGACTCGATGATTCATTATTGGATTACCATACTACCTTTAATACTCCCATTGGAATTTCACCTTATTAGATTTTTTTTTCAGAAAGAGTTTTCACCTCCCCATTGAGATAGAGCACCAAGCCTACTGGGTCATTAAACAATGAAATTATAACCTTTCTAGTGCAAGTGCTCAAAATAAGTTACAGATTTAGGAGATGGATGAAATGCATAGAGATTCATATGAGAACTCCCAGATCTATAAGGATAGAACCAAGGCGGCCTGTGACTACCTCATCCTTCATCATCAATTTCACATTGGGAAGAGGGTCCTCCTTTACAATGCAATACTGAAGTTGCATCTAAGTAAGATTAGTTTCCGCTAGTTTGAACTATACACTATTACTAATGTTTATCCATTTGGTGTTGTTGAAGTTTAAAATGAAGAATCAAACAAACCTTCATTGTCAATGGGCAGCGACTAAAGCACTTTCATGAAGCCATTCCAAAGTCTCTGATGGAGGAACTCTAAGTTCAATAAGAATCCTACCAATGAAACCCACCATGTTTTATCCTTAATTCCTACATTCTATTTTATTTCAGTGAGGACACTACATGATCTAGGTATGGGGGGATGGGTATATTCCTGGGTTAGTTATAAATTTTCATCATCTTTCTTCCTTTTCTCGTTTTGGATTGCTGGGTAGTATTGTTACCTTCCCCCTCCCTTCCCCCCTGACTTTTGTACCATAATGTTAATTTTTAATTCCCAATTTATCAGGGAAAATGATTCCCATTTAATCAGGGAAAATTATTCCCACTTAATCATGAAATTTATTGAAAATACATGAGGAATTTCTCTATTTCATGTGGTTTTAACATTTTTAAAAAATTGTTTCAATGAATAAATTTTTGTTTTTGCATGAATTTAACACTGAGGTGTCCCTTTTTTAGAAAATTTATTGCTTGTCTATGATATAAATGGTTGAATAATTTTGAAACCTTTGTGAAGAATGTTACCCTTTATGTGAGTAATTTATGGGAAAATTGTTCCATTGAATATCTCCACACATGTTTTCACCCAACCATGAAGTGTGATTATTTATTACTTAATAGAAGGTAAATATAAGTTAGGTTAATGTTTCTATACTTTCCAAAATGATTTTCCACATGTTCGTTCCTTATCTGATCTATTTCATTATTATACTGAATTGACCTATGCGTGTTTACCTATTATCTGACAGTTGTACGACCTAAAAAAACTTAAAATAAAAAGAAACCCAAAAAAGTATGGGTTGTGTCTTGGGCAGGTTGAAAATCAATCTTCCTCAACCTTTGATCTTATTATAACTATTAAAATTAGTGTCGTGAGGAGATCAAACAAGGGTTGAGTGATGAGTTTGATATTTATTCCAAGTTCAGCTTTTGAAAAAAATAATAATAATAAATTAGGGGAGCACTGAAATGTACAACATATGAGGATATCTAGGTCGGGATATTAAGGTTTGAATTATAGGAACTCTTAAGTGAGTGGGTCATGAAATTTTATTGCAAAGGATGTAGGGAAAGTTCAGTGGACATAATCATTTAAGCATTTTTTTAAAATAACATATATTTACTAGATAGAAAGTGGAAAGAATAGTATGAAATGGTCTTTACACACACACATGGAGAATTAGTGACATGGTTAAATTTTTAATTATTTTCTCATATTGGTATCATGAATCTCTTTGAATTTCATTCTAATACAATTTATGTGACAACTTTCTCTGTGATCACTGAGAATAACTCCTTGGTGTGATTTTTTCTTTGATCACATTGCTATCACAAATTAAATTTTCATTTAATGTTAATTATTGAAAATTTTGGGAATATATCCAAGAATAATTTTTGAAAATGTGAGTTTTCCTAGGAGTGAAAATGTTTAGGTGTGGAGGTGTGATCGCATAGCGATTCACTATTCATTTCTACCCTTATACCACTATGACAAACTGATTTTGTATCATAAATTCCAAATTTAATAATAAACTTGAATTCATGTTTGATTAAATTAATTTGTGTTAATCACTTTTAAAAATGGTAATTTCACTTGTTTGTATTATTTCATTGTAGGTGGAGGTTATTTGGAGGGCCCAAAATGAAATTGAAGAAAACTGGGCCAAAATGTGTAAGGTTCCAAGAACACTAGTGGATTCAAACAGACACCGATACTAATCCATGCATCCAATTGGGCTTATAGTTTTTGGTATCATCCAAAATTAATTAGGATACAACTTTTATGAAGACACAAAATCCAAATTCATCCATTAAACAGACCAACTAAACTGATCTATCCAAGCCACTGAATCTGTACGAAGTCAACAGTGGTGTGCTGTGTTTCATCTATATCTTGAGTTTTATACCTATAAATGATTCCAAATTTTTTGTGGAGATATTAAATATGTAGGGAAAAAAGTTTTTAGTTTTATATAAAGAGATATAATATTTTATGTATGTCTAAAACCATGGAAAAGTGGTTTTACAAAATCTCTGTTCCCAAAACCACCTTCCACTTTGCCTATAAATTGCCACATTGGGAACCCCATTTGTAAGTTTGAAAAGGAGGTAAATCAATAATATTTTGAAGACATAAAGGAGTACTATACTCATCCAAGAATTTTTGGAGGCCCCTATCCTCATATGGGGATCAATGATGAAGGCAAAGTTCCACCCGAGCCTCTTCCTTATCTCGATGGTGAGCTAAATAGCGGACGATCATTTTGAGAGAGATACATACACTTGGGAGGGAGTTACAGAACTTTTTATTCCAATATTTTTGTGTAATTTGTGTGTTAAATATTTCAATTATGTTCTATATTATCACCTTTCTCCTCCAAATGCATTGATTTTGTATAAACAAGTGAAACACTTTTCATTTCAACGCCGATTGAGTTGAGAATTCAAGTGGGAATATTGGGTTGTTCTGATTGGAGAACACAAGAATCCTTTTTATCTCAAAAATACCTGAGATTTTAGTATTCTTTAGTATCCCTTTTTATATTATTGAGGTCCAAACCTTGACAACATTATTTTTGTGTTAATGATTTCTTCTTTGTGAATTGTTTTAAAGGACATGAGGGGAATTTAGATCTTGATTACCCTCAACTGAAGGATTCCATTAAACCATGTGTAATTTTCAGAACAATGAACTAGAAAATATGTGAAGTGAACTTGAAATGAACTCCTTATCTCATAATTCTTAAAACACAACCTTTATTTATCAACTATTAAACTCGTTAGTTAAGTCATTTTATTTTTAAAACTGTTTTCAAACCACCCCATCTTTTAGTAATCTTTATTAAAAATACACACTTTAAACATCCAATGCTCCTTGAGATATGACCTAGGGACTTTCCTATACTATAAATCATCTTTAAAAACATAATAAATTTGATGTGTCATGGAAACACGTTCAGTGGGAGAGAGAGAGATAGAGATAGAGACACTCCCAATTAGAATGTAATGACCTCGACTCCAGTAATACAGATCTAGTGTTTACTTTACTACACACATGTCGTTGAATAAACAACTTGAGTTAGAAGTAAATCAATGGATAATATAACATAGAAATCACAAAGATAATGGAAATTGAATTCATAATAAAATAAATTCATAAATCCATACATCCATGATCTTACCATTAAGGTCTTGGCCAAGATATCATGAATCTTACTATCAAGGCCTTGGCAAAAACATTTTAATTGTATGGGTAGGTATACACCAATTAATGTGGCCATATGTTTTGCCTCATGAGACTTATTGATGCATCAAGGGGATATCTATAATTGGGTTCCACTTTTTACTTACACATCCTATGAAATCCTCATATATTGAATAATAAATACAATTCATTGTCAAAATAACTTATAAATCATTATTCGTATTGAATAAAGAAGAAATATTATTTCACCAGTCAATGAAATGACTTTCTTATTAAACTTCCTTCAACTGATGCTGTATATAGAAATTTTATACGGTTGAAACAACATCAAAGTGGTGAAAATGATGTCGTATAAATCTATGATACTAAAAATATGGACATGGTGGATAAAATAATGTCCAATGAAATGATAAAGTGTCATAAAGAATATGATCATGAGAAAGTTAATTACTACAAAACCATAAATTAGTAAAGGAGGAAAAGAACCATCAATTCATCAGAAATGAATATTTTGTAGTAAAACTAAGACTTTTCTTGTAACTTTTAGTAAAAACAAAGTTATAAATCCCTTTCCAAATTATTTTCATTCCTTTAAGAAAATAATACCCTTTTCTTTTGATAACATTTTAAATAAAAATTACCTGAATATTGATAAAAATATTTTCTTTTAAAATAAAAATGAAAAATTATCAAGGAAGATTCAAAGTAAATAACAATTATAATGATGGGAAATTCCGTTCATGCTGTAATCATTAAAACAAATATTTCTTTCACACTTTTGGTAAAAATTCCAAATGTATTTTTTTAGAAAATGAAAAAATATTACTTTTAAAACATTGTAAATAAAGTCAAATATGTTGAAAATTACTTCAAATAATCATTGAATTATAAATAAGAACATTCTTGAAACATTTATAAGAACCTTGTCATGGAAGAAAAATATTTGGAATGAAAACTTTAAAGCATGAATTTTTAAAAGAAAATCCATTACCTGTAATTTAATTATTGATTCTTGATCCAAAAAAGCTGAAATGGAAAATAAATGTGTAAACCCAATACATAATCATAATATAAGAAAATATATGCATTTTAAGATATTAGGATCATATAATTTTCCCAAAGTAAATTTGAACATAAACAATCCCTAAATAAAATGAGATTGTAGAAGAAATCCATTCCCTTGAGTATCTACTTAGTTGTACATATAAGATCCTCCTGTATAATGAATTTAAATCTATTAAATAAATTTTTAATAAATTTTTTATTTATATTATATTTTAAGGTTCTTTTATAATCATTTTAAATCCATTCATTTAATAGTTCTTTCTTATATCAACCATTTAAGTTTGGTTAATTTCTCCAAAATTACTCCGGTAAACTATCCGTGGTTAAATGTGTTATGAAATGGTTCCATTATCTATATAATGTTAATTATAATTTTTATTCATTATATACAATTCTATAATCATCCATTCATGGAGATAATAGAAAAATGAATCAGATCGCTTCATGGAGGTGATATTCCATACGTACGCACAAACGACGTTATCATTTTCCAATGAATGGAAGAGTAAGAAGGTAGATGATATATTATATTTATAGAATCATAATTATGTCATAAATATAATATATATTCATTAATTATATCTTTATAACCAAGTAAATTGGTGATGGAAAATGAATTACACCGCTATGTGGAGACGGTAGGTCATACTTACACACGATCAATGTTTTAATTTTCTATAGGATGGAAAAGAGATAGAAAATGGATATACAATTAACATAAAAACATATAATTATTTTGAATATACTGATGAAATTACTGAAGGTTTGGAAGAGGTTTTGTAACACCCTAAGATTTTGTGAAATATATTTTTTTCCAAATAAATTTAATCTTTTAGATACATTGTGTTGCACACAACACTAAGTTTAGCTTACATTACATGAAACAATGAATATAACTTGTCATACACACAACACTGAGTTTAAAAAAAATGTGGAATACTATTAAAATATTATTATTTAATATGATAGTTATCACCTAGATGTTGGAATAATAATTAATTATGAATGAAAATAAAAACTATTTGAAAATAAAGGAAATATTTTAATGAAAAACTATTTTTATACACAAAAACTTGTTTTACCTCTATAAATTAAAAAAAATTACTTTTGGTGAATGATTTTAATGAAATTTATATATTATATATTCAATAAAGTTTTTAACATTCATCTTATATGTTTTCTAGACAAGAGATCAGAATCAATCCATTTTTTTTCTTAAAAACTAATTTTTTTTTCTAAAAAGAAATTTTGTCGCCTTTTGTTCACTTATTTTAAAATTAATTTTGACCACTTTTAGAAAATTTATTTGAAAAAATAAACTTAATTTTTGAAATCAACATGTCATAATTATCTTGGAGTGGATTTTTTAGAATTTTTTGTAGTGATAATTTTTTTGATGGATAGTGAAAAATACTGATTTTTATTAAGAATTTTCATTTCTTTTAAAACATTTAAAAAATTAAAAATTATTTTAATATGGTTTTAAAAGTAAAATTAGTTAAATTATATATATATTGATCCAAATTAGGTTATTTGAATCAATTTAATATTGAATTTTTATATTAAAATGTTCTCTACTTATAAAATTTTATCTTTGAAGACCTACCTTCTCATTACATCTTTGGGTTTAATTTTAAATTAAATTCTACCAATTATATGATTTTAATTTGGAAAAAATGGATTCCATATTTTTAATTTTCATAATTTATATTATCTAATAAGGTTAATTTAATTTTTGACCATAATGAATAGTAAAAACAATAAAAATTAATTACCGCAGTTATGGTAAAATTGAGTTTACTAGAGGGTTAAAATAAAAATATAAGGGTTAAAAAATGATCCAAAACTTATAAAAAACCCATGAGATATCCATATTTAGACCTTATTTCTTATAGGTTTGAGAATGTCCCATTTTCACTATTAGAAAAGGCACCTATACCCACAGTTTTAAACGGTGGGTATAGCCCCTAAAAGCGCGGGTATAGACTATACCCACAGTTTTTAGAACTGTGGCCAGTTAAGGCATTGGTATAGAACTATACCCATGGTTTCTATGGAAACTGTGGGTATAAGTGCCATGGATTTGGTAGCAGTCCCACCACCTTCTTTCCCCAATGCTTGAATATGTAAATCAAATAAACCAAACAATATACATTTAATACAGTAAATTTTTTCTACATTTAGCATGAAACCAACAAGTTGTAATAATTTTCAAGCCATATAAAATACTAAAATATACATATTCATCCATAAAACAAATCAATTTAAGTTACTACAAAAATACACAAGTATCCTTCCTGCTAAGTTAAAAATGAAGGGGATCAATATCTTCCCCATCACCAACATCCTCATCCTCACCATCAGCAACATCGTCATCAACAACATCAACATCCTCACCAACAACATCATCTGGAGCAAAAACATCATCAATAACATCATCACCACAACCATCAGATCGATCACCACTAGGATCACCATTTACATCACTCAGGGCATCATTTAAAGAACGCATCAATGCTATATATGAATCAACACCAGTAACAACCTCTGATGGAAGTGATTGACTAATAACTGACATAACTTTCAGAAATTTCTTGGTGATCATATATATTATTTCACGCTCATGTTTACTTTTTTATTTTCACTCCTCTAAAGCTATTTTTTGCTTCAACTACTTCTTCACGAGTGCTTTGTAGTTCGGCGGTCTAAGATCCTTGAGAGGAGCCCAATGAGGACCAATACCTGGAGGGGATGGTGTTTTTCCTAGGTCGACATCGGACTCTGCCCTGATGCTTGTCACTTAAAACCTGACTCAAATGATCATTCAGCCTGAAGTTGTCACTTATTTATCATCAAGGTCCTATAGGGAACTGTTGAAAATATAAATAATATATTTAATTAGGTTTTTTGTATAAATTTTTCAAATATAAATAAAAAAAACTTACAATATTTTCTCGTGTTTGTGCATTTACTGCATTTCCATCTTTTTTCTTCCAACTTGAGAAAAATAATTTAGCTTGAGGTAGATGAACTTCAATGCCCAATATAGCTTACTACAAATGAAATTGATTAGTATACACATATTAACAATGTAAAATTTTTTATAATCTTGAATAATAATAAAATGGAATAAATTTTAAATAAATGAAAAATTCATAATTAATGTGATAAACATTCATGAAAAATTGGCAATTTAGCCTATAGTAAAATTGGCCATTAGACCTATACGCCAATTTTCAATTAGACCTATAGGCCAATTGGACATTAGTACTATAGGCAAAATGGCCATTAGTCCTATAGGCCAATTAGACATTATGTCATTAGGCCTAATGGGCCAATTGTCCATTAGGCCTATAGGACAATTGGACATTATGTCATTAGGCCTAATAGGCCAATTTTCCATTAGGCCTATAGGCCAATTGGCCATTATTCCTACCATCCAATTGGACATTATGCCATTAGGATTAATAGGCAAATTTACCATTATGCCATTGGGCCTAATAGGCCAATTTGCCCATTAATCCCATAGGCCAATTGAACATTAGGCCCAATAGGACAATTTTCCATTAGGCCTCTAGGATAATTGGCCACTAGGCCTAATTTCATAATGTCCAATTGGCCTATAGGCATAACAACCAATTATCCTATAGACCTATCGACCAATTTCCCATTTGTCCTATAGACTAATTGGACATTATTCCATTTGGCCTAATGTCTAATTGGACTACAAGCCTAATGTACAATTGTCCTATTAGTCCTAACGACCAATTGTACTATATACCTAAAGGCCAATTATCCTATTAGGCCTAAATACCAATTGGCCATTAGGCCTAATGGCATAATTCCCAATTGTACTATTAGGCCTATAGGCCAATTAGACGTTAACTAATAGGAAAATTGGCCATTAGGCCTAATTGCATAATGTCCAATTGGCCCATTAGGCCTAAAGTCCAATTGACCGTTTGGACTAATAGGCCAATTGGCTGTTAGGCCTATATACCAATTAGACATGAGGCATATAGGCCAATTGTCCATTAGGCCTAGGCCAATTGGACATTATTCCATTAGTCCTAACGACCAATTTTCCTATAGGCCTAACAACCAATTGGCCTATAGGCCTAACGACCATTTGACCTATAGGCCAAATGGCCAATTGGCCTATTAGGCCTAACAGTCAATTGAACTATAAGGCCTAATGACCATTTGAAATGGGTATTTTCATCCTTTTATTAAAGGGATTAATGATAATAAAACATAAAATTCATCATGCAAAGCTAACTAAGTAACAATATAAGTAAGGATATTATTTTAATTTAGATTAATGTACCTTGCGATTCTCATGCTCGAGAATTGTAGTGCACCCAAATGTGTGTACATATGTCATTGAATATTTATTCTTTTTGTTTTCCCAGATTCTTCTTAAAAAAATTCTAATAAAAGTAATAATAATTAAATTTTATATGAAAACCATTAAATATTGGGAATACCTTAAACTCATTAGTCTTCCAATGTGCAATCATTTTTTGATATTATGTTTTTAGAAAGTCAGGGAATGTGGGTACACTCTCTAAATCTAAACCTACTCTTCTCTTCCAAACAACATACAAGTCATGCTTGTATGATCTCCATAACCCTCCAACATCCATCAACCTTGCAGTCTTACCAGCTTCTCCTCAGGAAAGTTAAACAGACTCTGCAATGAATATATTATTTCATATAAATACCAAAATAATATAGATATAATTTTATAAAATTTTCTTACCCATATATGCTCCCACGCTTTTTCCTTGATGTCTTTACTGAGTTGTCTCCATGAGACCGATTCCACCAGAATGATATCATGGTATTTGGATAAAGTGACTATAAAAATTCTACACTACCTTGAATTCTCACCTACCATCTGATTTTCATTATTATAGTCCACCATTATCTGTGTCTGGTGATTCTAGGATTTATGCATACAAGTGCACCCATATCACCTAGAAGAAGACCCCATTGAATAAGAAAAAAGGGGAAAAAGAATAATAATTAATTCACGGTGAAAAATGAAAAAAAGAGATATAATTTGACACATTTATAATAAAAAGAACCTGCTACAGGATGCTCAATAGATTGTGATGGATCTGTAGACTATCCTGGATCAGTAATATCTGAATGAAGTGTTTGTTGCAATGCATGCTATGGGTGGTTTTTATGAACTGGAGTGGAAGCCGAAGGAACAAACTCATCAGATGTTGGATGGATGGTAGGAATTGGAGGTGGTGTAGATGTGGCGGAAAGTGAGTAGTAGGCTGGGGGATACATCATTGGATATAGGTGGAAACATCCGTAGAGGAAGTGTAGACATGGTATGGGAAGGAGAGCCTAAATGGGATGACGGAGGCATCAGTGGGATCATCCCTGGATGTGTCATATACATGGTATGTGAATATGAGGGTAGTAGATATGATGATGAATTCATGGATAAGAACATCCTCAGAGACTCAAAAGGAGGATGGAAAGGTGTGGTAGATGGGGTGTCCGTAGGTGGGCCAGTGTGGGAACGGGTATGACGGGTGTTCCATATTGATCTAGGAGCATCCCCACTCGGACCAATTCTATAAGGATGAGGAGTCACCTTTGGTGGAATTGAATTCCCCTACAACAAATTCCTAAAGAATATTAACATGACATTATATGTAATGCAGAAGAAAAAAATTACAATTATTATACTCACTAAGGGAAGAAAAGGAGGCAACGCATGCTCACTCACCTATCGATCGAGATCAAATAGCCGCTTCCTTTAAAGTTATGAAGTATTTGGAATAATCTACATAAGAATGAAGTGTAAATTTTTTAGAAACAATTTTTATAAATCATGCATACCACTTAGAAGTCAAAGAAGGAATAAAAAATGTCATAACATCTTTTAGTAACAATAATTTAAAACCAAGTTATGCATTTTTTAAAAACTTTTTTTAAACCCATTTTTCTAAATTGAAATAAATATAATTAAATGAAATGACACCAGACAATAATAAAAAAAACATATCATTCCAAACTGAAACTAAAATAAAGTAATTACAATAATACTAACCTGAGAAACTCATGTTAAGGTAAACTGAATGAATAATGAACATATATGATTTCTTCTATATATTACACACCACTAATTTAGGTTAAACATCAACTATCACAATGGGAAAATTTGAATCATCAAATGCAATATTCTGGTCAACAAAAATGGGGGTGTTAATGGTGGAAACTTCATCACTAGAATTATGAAAAATATGTCTTGGGATTACATCATTAATGACACCGTAATTAGGTCTTAGATGATATTTCACATAAAACACTTGTTTTTCCATTGATTACAAATGTATGGTTCATCAATATGCATGATTCGACTCATATTAATAAATATGAATCCATAATCATCAATAAATGTACCCTGTCACGTCATCAAATCAAACCATTTACATTTCATCATAATGACTCGACCCTGAGAGTAGTATGTCATGACCTGACCCATGTCGGGGCTCAAGACGCAACTACCCTAAGCCCGCCTCCATAGGCTAGAGGGTGGTGACAAGTACCAAATACACAAAAACTTAAGGAGGCATTTTTCTAAGAACCTGTACACACACATGAATCCAACTCAATGAAAAGGTGAAGAGGAAAAGAAAAAAAGATATAACACTACTATATAATAAAACCAAACATGCATCAACCTCTAAAAAATACAAGTAAAGAAATTTAAACTGAAAGGGAAAGGGGAAAAATACATTCCCAACTAGAAAAGTGCCACAACTAGGTAGTAACTGAAAGGTAAAACAGCCGAGAGAGCCTCTCTCTTGGAGACCAAGCTACGACCACCGTATATGGTCTAAGAACCTATATACCTAAGCTTCTCTAAAGTCATGATCAACCTGTATGTCATCTACATAAGGCATAATACATGTGGGAAAAGCCTATGCAGGGGTGAGTATAAAAATACTCAGTAGGATGCCCCAAAAAAGGAGAAGGGGAGCAGTAAGAGGTACAAATAAAGAGGCAAGAAATAGATAGAAAAATGTATGGTAAAATAGTATAGATCAACCCAACAAGAGAGTGAAGCAAGATCATACAGACACATGGAGCTAGAAATAGTGAGAATATGAACTTTTCATAGAGTCTTTGATACCTATAGTAGGAGAGTAGACTCATCCAACCATGAGAAGCTAGAAACAAAAAGCACGTGGCATACCTCATGTGTCTTCGCCTCTCCAATAAGGAGAGTAACCAAAACCCAAGGAGCGGGCAATGAAATAGGATATACATATGCTCAATCAAAGAAAACCAAATGAGAGAGTAAGGGTATCTCCATCTTACAGATCAACCCATGAAAAGAGTCTCCAATAGTTCCAGAAGTAACCAACAACGATTTCCATATTCCCATACATCTTCCCTGAACATGAAAGTCAAAGGGACTCAGTCACCACACCTTGATATTATCCACTTTGGGTGGCTCTGTCTCGCCTGCATGGTTTTAGGTCGCGTCACAAGGACGAGTCTTGGTAGGAAAAGAGTCCCTCTTTATCATGAGTCCAAAGGTACGTCAAACCACATATCATAACTGATTCTTATAGTTGAAAGGTAAAAATATGATATAGAGGACCCGCTCCCTAGTACGTCAGGGGGATTCCACTCTAATAGTATCCATAGGGGACCCGCTCCCTAGTACATCGGGGGGATTCCAACCTAATTTTCATCATAGAGGACACGCGCCCAACCCAATAGGGGGATTCCACTCAGAAGACATCGAGGAACTACAATGGACATCCCTGCTAGATGATACCCCTTGGAAAGCATCGAGGTACACCGCTACCTAGCCCAGTTAGAGGGTAAGACCAGTTCTGCTCTGGTAATCCTGTATGATCGTTGTCATCATTAGATATCACCTATGAGCATGTCAACCTATAACATTCACATCATATCTATAAATACACTACAAAAGGTACCATCACGTTCTATGTGAAAAAACACCCAGGATAGGCTACTCACATGTCAAAATCTGAGTCTATAAGAAGGAGATACAAGAGGTAGAAGATTCATAAAGAGGTACATGATTGGTATGAGGGCCCACATGGTGTGCGACTCCGCCTTTATGCCTATCCATGTACCTATCCATACTTGGGTACTAAACTAAGATCAATTACCCCTATCCATGATATGTACTCCCAGAGTACATGACACCTCTATCCAAAAAGGATTATGAGGGCATGGTGCTCGTTATTGATCTGAAGGGTGAAAATGTAATTCTACCGACACACCTCTTCAAATGGCCCCAGATAACCAAATGGATCACACCGTCACAATCCTTATGAAAAAACACACAGGATCAATTACGCATTCGCCAAAAACAGACTCTCGGTGAAGAAGCTACATCTCTCAACATCGTACACAAACGGTGCTTCGCGCGGCCCACACCTCGATCCCAAAACACATCAGACAAATCAAATTGTTACGATCCTAATGAAAAAAACACAAGAGATCAGATATTCAACCGTTCAAAACAAATACCTAGTGAAAAAGTCACATTTCACTGAAAACTCCCAAAACAAGCCTCATGGGGCATGCACATCAATTTTGGTTTAAGCACTCAAAATCAGTCTTGAAATGTACACCTCAATTCCAGGGTCACAATACCACTAACAGTGCGTTAATCAGACATTAGATGCAGAAGATACGTCTGATACAAGAATCTCCAAATAACAATAAATATATTATTATTATTATAATTGGACGTTTCATGCCACCAAGCCTCAAGCCTGAAACATAAAGTTTTCAAATTGGAATCAAAAGGCCCCCCTCAAAGCAAGGGTCACGTTTCCATAGACGGCATGTAAAATAGACGAACAATTTAGGAGATATTGGGGTTTGAAGATGCCCCGGGCCGCTCCTGGCCGATTTGGCCACCTCGGCCCAACCCAACCAACATGGCCCAGACCACTCTTCCACAACCCATCGTGGATCCTCTGCCTCACCATGCCAGTGCTCCATGATACCGCCTGCACACCCCTGTGCCACCTTGCCTGAACCCACAACCACCGTGGGTTTTGCTGCACGCCACTGCCAGCCTTGCGACCCAACGCCACCGTGAGACTCCGCCACCGCTGTGAGGCTCTTATTCTACCTCATGGACTTCCATCGGCCACCGTGTACTGGAGATGCCTTATGTGGACCACTGGGACCTCTCTGATGGTCGAAAACGTGAAAAAAAAACTAAATCTAGGCTTCTTAGGATGATATCTTCACAGACACATGCTTCGCTCGATGATCCATCACCATTTCGACGTGAAAAAAAGTAAGAGGCCTCTTCTACTCATCGTCGCACCTCCACTGGTGCTTGAAATTCAAAACCACCATAGATCCGGAATCCTTGGATCATGAACTTCACAGATCCGTGCTTCGATCGATGATCGGATGTCGTTTCAGCATGTCGAAAAGTTTATCAATGAAGAACATGAAGAACGAGTGAAGAACACAAAGAACGGGGGTTCCAAAAATGAATCATTCGATGTACGTGTTAGTATATCCATCAACAAAGGATTTCAAAGTAGAAAAAATGATTATAAATAAATTTTGATAATCAAAACTTCAATTAGGGAGTAAAAAATCCAAAAGAAAAATCCTACATGGACTTTGGATTCGTCATTTCATTAGCTGCACTCTGATATACTCAGATATGAAGTTCCATCACGATCCAAAAAGAATCCAATGTGAATTTTCCATCCGAAGGAGAGGAGGATCTCTCACCATTTTATGTGGAAAAAATAATCCAACCCTTTCTCATTTCCCTTAATGTTCTATTTATTGAATTAAACAGGTCTCCTGCCAATGGCCACAGGGTCCGAACTTCCTACGCCCTCTCACTTTATATCACGCTTAGGTAAAACACCGCGCTACAAACTTAGTGGTGGTCTCATATTTCCAATTTGATTATATATTTATAATTCATTCGAATTAATGTACGATATAAAATAATCAAATTTAATTATTTTATTTATGAAAATTCCCTCTGTTGTTTTTTCTATAGAAGACCCACGCCGATAAAAGTTATGTCCCGCCTAGGGTAAACGCCATGCTCAGGACCCAACCATGGAAACAGATTTATATTCCAAGATACCCTTTAAGAGATATCCTATTTTTATCATGTTCATAGTATAAAATATACTTAATATTTTTATAAAATTTATTCTGGCACACCGGGTTTCAGAATCGCACGCCATCTCAATGTCTAGCTCTGGAAATATATGTAGAAATATTCCAAAGTCTTACAATGAAAAAACCAAGTCTCTAAATCATTCCATCCTTCAATATTTTCATCCCTGAAAAGAAAAACTAGGGAAACAACTTAGGATACTAATATCACACCTGGATCTCCCATTCGTAGGAACACTCTTGTATATTTTTGTGCTGTTGCAGCACACGAACCAAAGGGATGGTCCATCCACGCATGGAATATTCTTTTCGAATATGTGTGTAGGACCATTCATATATCTTCTCATTTGAAACATGTGGAAAACTTCGTGCACCTACTCTAGTTGTGGGGTTAGGGCAAGGTGGTAGGCAATCTCACCAACCCTTTACACGATCTCAAATGGATCTATGAACCCCGAGGATAGATTTCCTCCCCAGAAGAAAACTAACCCACGATCTCAAGTGGGAGCTGTGAGTTGGAAGAGTTCAAAGCAGCCAGTTGTCGCCGATTCTACAATGGAGTCCAAATATATAGCGGCTTCTGATGCAGCCAAGGAAGCCGTATGGATTTAGAACTTTTTCCAGGAGCTTGATTTTGTGAATAGTAGTAAAGATCCTATCACGTTGTATTGTGATAATACTGTAGCGGTGGCTCTTGGAAAAGAACCAAGGTCACATCAACAGACAAAGCATATACTCCGGAAGTATCACCTCTTGAGGGATTTCTATCAAAGGGGTGAAGTTGCAGTGAGAAGAGTGTCCATGGAAGAGAATGTGGTGGACCCCATGAATAAATTCCTATCTCAACAGAGGCATGAATATCATGTGAGAGCTAGCGGTTTAAAAGTTGTCAGCAGTTGGCTCTAGTCCAAGTGGGAGTCTGTTGGAGTTGGTGGCCTAGAACCAACTACTTTGTACTTTATTCATTAAATAAACACCTTATCACATCTTTATTTTTCTTCTTCATGACAATGCATGTGATAATGTCCCAAGGATAGCTGTTGCATTAAAGGGTCATAGAGGATCCCTACTATGGTGAGAACCCGGAAGTGCCATAACACTATTCTTGAATATATATTCTATGGTCGGATGATGTTATTTGAGGGACACAAATAATATAGGCCATTAGGGGTGAGAAATCATAAAACTTTGAGGCACCTTCTCATGGTGTGCACCCTTGGTAATATCCAGGTGGATATTATGAGAACGAGACCCACCAGTAGGAAATCCACATTTCATAGTGTCATTGGATGTTCCTATCTGCGGACGTGTGTATTGGTCCTTAGAATTTAATATTATTATTAATGGGTATTACAACTCACGCACTTAGATGTATTGACAAAAAATTTGAGGACACACTGTTCGCAGTGAGGTAGGATACGTTGGGTGCGTCATGAGTGATACTGCATTAATAGATAATGCGAGAAAGGATTTGTACCTTCTGTTCCATAATTAAAGTAGATATCTTAGGCCCTTTGATGAAATTGATATAGCCTAAATAAATCCATGGCCATGGTAAGGTATGGGCGAGTTCGATTCTAGGAAGTAAAAGAAATAATAATCGAGCACATGGGTTGATGGCACTAGCATGCAACCCACTTGATTCGAGATATCGTAAAAAATGGATTATATTATACAGTAAGTGTTCGTATGAGGTGACACGTCATTGCGGCATTAACTTCTTTCTATATGAGTGCCTTGGTGTGTTGCTAGATGCTAACCTCGGACTTTAGGCAGGCTCTGCCTAATGACACTGAGAAAGAGTCCTATAGGGTCACACACTAAGTGTGTCCATGTATCTCAGTTAAATATTAATTCAACAAGTTAAATAAAGATTATTCCTGACTGTGGTTTAATAATTATTTAAGGATGCCTGATCTCATTTATTTCGACACTAGTTATTCTAGAGAATATATTGTGGGTGAAATAATATATATTTATTAGCGAGTAATGCAGTTACATTTATTTAAGAAATAAATAGCCATTACTCAAGGTCTAATAAATGTGGTGGAGGAAATAAAGAAAAATGAAAACAAAATAAACACACTGTGTACATTGAATGTAAACACCGTGTAGTTTTCATGGAAAATGAGTAAACGCCATGTATTAATGATTACACGCCATGTAGTTTTTCTAGTCAGGATTTTAAGGAAATAATATCATTTTATTAAATGATATTTATTATAATCAGCGTGGGTGCATGTCAAGGAATTAATCATTCAACATGGGGGTTTTCAATAAGATTTAATGAAATAAATAAAACGCGTAACGCGTTTATTTATTGTCATAACTCTATAACCTCAAAACCGATTATAAATATCCTCACAACCCCAACACTTTTCAATAGAGAATCGTTGTGCACAAAAATTCTGGAGATTTCTCTCAAGGCTAAAAGAACTCCTTCCTCCAAGAATTCTCTCAAGACCAAGAGAGATCCTCCTCCATCGGATCAAGGCGATCGAAGGAGGACATCGCAAGCAAAGGATCTTCTTCGCTAGCACCCAGAAATAACTTCGACGATTTCCAAAGATACATGGAGCACATGTGGATCACCGCTAGAGGAATTATACACTTGGATTCTATGAAGCAACGACGGATCACATCATATCGTGACCAGAGATATCAACAAAGAAAGAATTCCATCAAGGAAATTCTTGTCAATTAATTAAATTAATTATAACCAACATATGATGATCCTCTCGATGGTTCCGGGACCATTCTCTTTATTTCCGTTCTTTGTTCTATTCCGAAGATCCAGCGTTTTATTATCGTGACAGATCTCGGATTGAATGTTGTTTAACGCTAAAATTAAAGTTGGGGAAACCCACCAACGCGCTTCCTCTGTGCTCGGAACCTACAATTTCATGGTGCAGAAAGGTATAGTTCTTGGACATGTAATTTATGGGGATGATATCCAAGAAGATAAATCAAAAGTGGATGCCATTTATTCCCTACCATTCCACATGAATGTGAAAGATGTTTAGTCCTTCTCAGGTCATGTTGGATTTTACTGTCGTTTCATTCAAGACTTTAGTAGAATTTCACTCCCCCTCTCCCGATTAATCCAAAAAGAAAAGTCATTTGTTTTCAATAAATTATATGAGGAAACTTTTAAAAAATTTAAATGGAGTCTCATAACACCCCAGGTAATCCAACCACCTCAGTGAGATTTACCATTTGATCTCATGTGTGATGCCTCTAACTATGAATTTGGGATAGTCTTATCACAACGGGTTGATCGAGCTCTACATGTCATTACCTATGCCTCATGCACACTGGACCCTACCCAAGAAAACTACACCACTATTGGAAAATAATTCATTTCTATTGTGTTTACCTTGGATAAATTTAGGTCATACCTTGTAGGGTCCAAAGTCATTGTATTCTCAGACTATGCAGCCTTGCGGTATCTTCTTAAGAAACCAAAATCCAAACCACATATCATTAGTTGGATGCTCATAATTCAGGAATCTAATCTAAAAATTAGGTATAAAAAAGGAGCAGAGAATGTGGTGGTTGACCATATCAGTAAGATCCTCCCATCCTCTGATATTGACTCATCCCCATGTATTCCCATAAATGACAGATGAACAATTGTACTGAGTGTAATATGATATTCCTTGGTATGCTGAAATTATAAATTATTTGGTATCATCTTGAATTCCTACTGATTTCAACAAAAACCAAGATATCCATCTAAAACACGAGTCTTGTTGGTACATTTAGGATGACCCCTACCTTTGGCACACATGTAGTGATCAAATCCTTAGGCGTTGTGTTCCCGATAACAAGTTTTAGTCTGTCTTTAGATTCTGCCACACTATTGATTGTGGGGTCCAATTTGGTCCCTAATGGACTGCTCACAAGGTCCTTGATTCTGGTCATACTCTTGCTTGTGGGGTCCACTTTGGTCTCTAATGGACTGCTCGCAAGTTCCTCAATTTTAGTCTCTTTTGGCCAACATTATTTTGGGATGCCCATGATTTCTATAAATCTTGTCCTTACTTTCAAATAATGGGGAATGTATCTAAAAGAAATGAAATTCCACAACAACCCTTGATCTTACATGACATTTTTGATGTTTGGGGTATTGAATTCATGGAGCCATTTCCCAATTCCTTTAGAAACTTGTACATTATTCTGGCAGTTAATTACGTATCAAAATGGGTAGAGACATAAACCATGAGGACTGATGATTCCAAGAAAATTGTAGAATTTTTGAGAACCCAAATTTTATGTAGGTTTGGATTACCTAGGTTTATCATCAGTGACCAGGGTTCTCATTTTTGCAACCAAACAATGCAATCACTTTTGTGTCGGTATGGGGTCAGGCATCAAGTGTCTTATGCATATCACCCACAAAACAATGGTCAATATGAGGTGTCAAATAGAGAGGTAAAACAAATTCTTGAAAAAACGGTTCAACCCAACAAAAAATATTGGAGTGTTATACTCGATGATTCATTATTGGATTACCATACTACCTTTAATACTCCCATTGGAATTTCACCTTATTAGATTTTTTTTTCAGAAAGAGTTTTCACCTCCCCATTGAGATAGAGCACCAAGCCTACCGGGTCATTAAACAATGCAATTATAACCTTTCTAGTGCAGGTGCTCAAAATAAGTTACAGATTTAGGAGATGGATGAAATGCATAGAGATTCATATGAGAACTCCCAGATCTATAAGGATAGAAACAAGGCGGCCTATGACTACCTCATCCTTCATCATCAATTTCACATTGGGAAGAGGGTCCTCCTTTACAATGAAATACTGAAGTTGCATCTAAGTAAGATTCGTTTCCTCTAGTTTGAACTATACACTATTACTAACATTTATCCATTTGGTGTTGTTGAAGTTTAAAATGAAGAATCAAACAAACCTTCATTGTCAATGGGCATCGACTAAAGCACTTTCATGAATCCATTCCGGAGTCTCTGATGGAGGAACTCTAAGTTCAATAAGCATCCTACCAATGAAACCCCCCATGTTTTATCCTTAATTCCTACATTCTATTTTATTTCAGTGAGGACACTACATGATCTAGGTATGGGGGGATGGGTATATTCATGGGTTAGTTATAAATTTTCATCATCTTTCTTCCTTTTCTCGTTTTGGATTGCTGGGTAGTATTGTTACCTTCCCCCTCCCTTCCCCCCTGACTTTTGTACCAGAATGTTAATTTTTAATTCCCAATTTATCATGGAAAATGATTCCCATTTAATCAGGGAAAATTATTCCCACTTAGTCATGAAATTTATTGAAAATACATGAGGAATTTCTCTATTTCATGTGGTTTTAACATTTTTAAAAAATTGTTTCAATGAATAAATTTGTGTTTTTGCATGAATTTAACACTGAGGTGTCCCTTTTTTAGAAAATTTATTGCTTGTCTATGATATAAATGGTTGAATAATTTTGAAACCTTTGTGAATAATGTTACCCTTTATGTGAGTAATTTATGGGAAAATTGTTCCATTGAATATCTCCACACATGTTTTCACCCAACCATGAAGTTTGATTATTTATTACTTAATAGAAGGTAAATATAAGTTAGGTTAATGTTTCTATACTTTCCAAAATGATTTTCCACATGTTCGTTCCTTATCTGATCTATTTCATTATTATACTGAATTGACCTATGCGTGTTTACCTATTATCTGACAGTTGTACGACCTAAAAAAACTGAAAATAAAAAAAAACCCAAAAAAGTATGGGTTGTGTCTTGGGTAGGTTGAAAATCAATCTTCCTCAACCTTTGATCTTATTATAACTATTAAAATTAGTGTCGTGAGGAGATCAAACAAGGGTTGAGTGATGAGTGTGATATTTATTCCAAGTTCATCTTTTGAAAATAATAATAATAATAAATTAGGGGAGCACTGAAATGTACAACATATGAGGATATCTAGGTCGGGAGATTAAGGTTTGAATTATAGGAACTCTTAAGTGAGTGGGTCATGAAATTTTATTGCAAAGGATGTAGGGAAAGTTCAGTGGACATAATCATTTAAGCATTTTTTTAAAATAACATATATTTACTAGATAGAAAGTGGAAAGAATAGTATGAAATGGTCTTTACACACACACATGGAGAATTAGTGACATGGTTAAATTTTTAATTATTTTCTCATATTGGTATCATGCATCTCTTTTAATTTCATTCTAATACAATTTATGTGACAACTTTCTCTGTGATCACTGAGAATAACTCCTTGGTGTGATTTTTTCTTTGATCACATTGCTATCACAAATTAAATTTTCATTTAATGTTAATTATTGAAAATTTTGGGAATATATCCAAGAATAATTTTTGAAAATGTGAGTTTTCCTAGGAGTGAAAATGTTTAGGTGTGGAGGTGTGATCGCATAGCGATTCACTATTCATTTCTACCCTTATACCACTATGACAAACTGATTTTGTATCATAAATTCCAAATTTAATAATAAACTTGAATTCATGTTTGATTAAATTAATTTGTGTTAATCACTTTTAAAAATGGTAATTTCACTTGTTTGTATTATTTCATTGTAGGTGGAGGTGATTTGGAGGGCCCAAAATGAAATTGAAGAAAACTGGGCCAAAATGTGTAAGGTTCCAAGAACACTAGTGGACTCAAACAGACACCGATACTAATCCATGCATCCAATTTGTCTTATAGTTTTTGGTATCATCCAAAATTAATTAGGATACAACTTTTATGAAGACACAAAATCCAAATTCATCCATTAAACAGACCAACTAAACTGATCTATCCAAGCCACTGAATCTGTACGAAGTCAACAGTGGTGTGTTGTGTTTCATCTATATCTTGAGTTTTATACCTATAAATGATTCCAAATTTTTGGTGGAGATATTAAATATGCAGGGAAAAAAGTTTTTAGTTTTATATAAATAGAGATAATATTTTATGTTTGTCTAAAACCATGGAAAAGTGGTTTTACAAAATCTCTGTTCCCAAAACCACCTTCCACTTTGCCTATAAATTGCCACATTGGGAACCCCATTTGTAAGTTTTACAAGGAGGTAAATCAATAATATTTTGAAGACATAAAGGAGTCCTATACTCATACAAGAAGTTTTGGAGGCCCCTATCCTCATATGGGGATCAAGGATGAAGGCAAAGTTCCACCCGAGCCTCTTCCTTATCTCGATGGTGAGCTAAATAGAGGACGATCATTTTGAGAGAGATACATACACTTGGGAGGGAGTTACAGAACTTTTTATTCCAATATTTTTGTGTAATTTGTGTGTTAAATATTTCACTTATGTTCTATATTATCACCTTTCTCCTCCAAATGCATTGATTTGGTATAAACAAGTGAAACACTTTTCATTTCAACGCCGATTGGGTTGAGAATTCAAGTGGGAATATTGGGTTGTTCTGATTGGAGAACACAAGAATCCTTTTTATCTCAAAAATACTTGATATTTTAGTATTCTTTGGTATCCCTTTTTATATTATTGAGGTCCAAACCTTGACAACATTATTTTTGTGTCAATGATTTCTTCTTTGTGAATTGTTTTAAAGGACATGAGGGGAATTTAGATCTTGATTACCCTCAACTGAAGGATTCCATTAAACCATGTGTAATTTTCAGAACAATGAACTAGAAAATATGTGAAGTGAACTTGAAATGAACTCCTTATCTCATAATTCTTAAAACACAACCTTTATTTATCAACTATTAAACTCGTTAGTTAAGTCATTTTATTTTTAAAACTGTTTTCAAACCACCCCATCTTTTAGTAATCTTTATTTAAAATACACACTTTAAACATCCAATGCTCCTTGAGAGATGACCTAGGGACTTTCCTATACTATAAATCATCTTTAAAAACATAATCAATTTGATGTGTCATGGAAACGCGTTCAGTGGGAGAGAGAGAGATAGAGACAGAGACACTCCCAATTGGAATGTAATGACCTCGAATCCAGTAATCCAGATCTAGTGTTTACTTTACTACACACATGTCGTTGAATAAACAGCTTGATTTAGAAGTACATCCATGGAAAATATAACATAGAAATCACAAATATAATGGAAATTGAATTCATAATAAAATAAATTCATAAATCCATACATCCATGATCTTACCATTAAGGTCTTGGCCAAGATATCATGAATCTTACTATCAAGGCCTTGGCCAAAACATTTTAATTGTATGGGTAGGTATACACCAATTAATGTGGCCATATGTTTTGCCTCATGAGACTTATTGATGCATCAAGGGGATATCTATAATTGGGTTCCACTTTTTACTTACACATCCTATGAAATCCTCATATATTGAATAATCAATACAATTCATTCTCAAAATAACTTATAAATCATTATTCGTATTGAATAAAGAAGAAATATTATTTCACCAGCCAATGAAATGACTTTCTTATTAAACTTCCTCCAACTGATGCTGTATATAGAAATTTTATACGGTTGAAACAACATCAAAGTGGTGAAAATGATGTCGTATAAATCTATGATACTAAAAATATGGACATGGTGGATAAAATAATGTAGAATGAAATGATAAACTGTCATAAAGAATATGATCATGAGAAATTTAATTACTACAAAATCATAAATTAGTAAAGGAGGAAAAGAACCATCAATTCATCAGAAATGAAGATTTTGTAGTAAAACTAAGACTTTTCTTGTAACTTTTTGTAAAAACAAAGTTATAAATCGCTTTCCAAATTATTTTCATTCCTTTAAGAAAATAATACCCTTTTCTTTTGATAACATTTTAAATAAAAATTACCTGAATATTGATAAAAATATTTTCTTTTAAAATAAAAATGAAAAATTATCAAGGAATATTCAAAGTAAATAACAATTATAATGATGGGAAATTCCGTTCATGCTATAATCATTAAAACAAATATTTCTTTCACACTTTTGGTAAAAATTCCAAATGTATTTTTTTAGAAAATGAAAAAATATTCCTTTTAAAACATTGTAAATAAAGTCAAATATGTTTAAAATTACTTCAAATAATCATTGAATTATAAATAAGAACATTCTTGAAACATTTATAAGAACCTTGTCATGGAAGAAAAATATTTGGAATGAAAACTTTAAAGCATGAATTTTTAAAAGAAAATCCATTACCTGTAATTTAATTATTGATTCTTGATCCAAAAAAATATGAAATGGAAAATAAATGTGTAAAACCAATACATAATCATAATATAAGAAAATATATGCGTTTTTAGATATTAGGATCATATAATTTTCCCAAAGTAAATTTGAACATAAACAATCCCTAAATAAAATGAGATTGTAGAAGAAATCCCTTCCCTTGAGTATCTACTTAGTTGTACATATAAGATCCTCCTGTATAATGAATTTAAATCTATTAAATAAATTTTTAATAAATTTTTTATTTATATTATATTTTAAGGTTCTTTTATTATCATTTTAAATCCATTCATTTAATAGTTCTTTCTTATATCAACCATTTAAGTTTGGTTAATTTCTCCAAAATTACTCCGGTACACTATCCGTGGTTAAATGTGTTATGAAATGGTTCCATTATCTATAGAATGTTAATTATAATTTTTATTCATTATATACAATTCTATAATCATCCATTCATGGAGATAATAGAAAAATGAATCAGATCGCTTCATGGAGGTGATATTCCATACGTACGCACAAACGACGTTATCATTTTCCAATGAATGGAAGAGTAAGAAGGTAGATGATATATTATATTTATAGAATCATAATTATGTCATAAATATAATATATATTCATTAATTATATCGTTATAACCAAGTAAATTGGTGATGGAAAATGAATTACACCGCTATGTGGAGACGGTCGGTCATACTTACACACGATCAATGTTTTAATTTTCTATAGGATGGAAAAGAGATAGCAAATGGATATACAATTAACATAAAAACATATAATTATTGTGAATATACTGATGAAATTACTGAAGGTTTGGAAGAGGTTTTGTAACACCCTAAGATTTTGTGAAATATATTTTTTTCCAAATAAATTTAATCTTTTAGATACATTGTGTTGCACACAACACTAAGTTTAGCTTACATTACATGAAACAATGAATATAACTTGTCATACACACAACACTGAGTTTAAAAAAAATGTGGAATACTATTAAAATATTATTATTTAATATGATAGTTATCACCTAGACGTTGGAATAATAATTAATTATGAATGAAAATAAAAACTATTTGAAAATAAAGGAAATATTTTTATGAAAAACTATTTTTATACACAAAAACTTGTTTTACCTCTATAAATTAAAAAAAATTACTTTTGGTGAATGATTTTAATGAAATTTATATATTATATGTTCAATAAATTTTTTAACATTCATCTTATATGTTTTCTAGACAAGAGATCAGAATCAATCCATTTTTTTGCTTAAAAACTAATTTTTTTTTCTAAAAAGAAATTTTGTCGCCTTTTGTTCACTTATTTTAAAATTAATTTTGACCACTTTTAGAAAATTTATTTGAAAAAATAAACTTAATTTTTGAAATCAACATGTCATAATTATCTTGGAGTGGATTTTTTAGAATTTTTTGTAGTGATAATTTTCTTGATGGACAATGAAAAATACTGATTTTTATTAAGAATTTTCATTTCTTTTAAAACATTTAAAAAATTAAAAATTATTTTAATATGGTTTTAAAAGTAAAATTAGTTAAATTATATATATATTAATCCAAATTAGGTTATTTGAATCAATTTAATATTGAATTTTTATATTAAAACGTTCTCTACTTATAAAATTTTATCTTTGAAGACCTACCTTCTCATTACATCTTTGGGTTTAATTTTAAATTAAATTCTACCAATTATACGATTTTAATTTGGAAAAAATGGATTCCATATTTTTAATTTTCATAATTTATATTATCTAATAAGGTTAATTTAATTTTTGACCATAATGAATAGTAAAAACAATAAAAATTAATTACCGCAGTTATGGTAAAATTGAGTTTACTAGAGGGTTAAAATAAAAATATAAGGGTTAAAAAATGATCCAAAACTTATAAAAAACCCATGACATATCCATATTTAGACCTTATTTCTTATAGGTTTGAGAATGTCTCATTTTCACTATTAGAAAAGGCACCTATACCCACAGTTTTAAACGGTGGGTATAGCCCCTAAAAGCGCGGGTATAGACTATACCCACAATTTTGAGAACTGTGGCCAGTTAAGGCATTGGTATAGAACTATACCCATGGTTTCTATGGAAACTGTGGGTATAAATGCCATGGATTTGGTAGCAGTCCCACCACCTTCTTTCCCCAATTCTTGAATATGTAAATCAAATAAACCAAACAATATACATTTAATACAGTAATTTTTTTCTACATTTAGCATGAAACCAACAAGTTGTAATAATTTTCAAGCCATATAAAATACTAAAATATACATATTCATCCATAAAACAAATCAATTTAAGTTACTACAAAAATACACAAGTATCCTTCCTGCTAAGTTAAAAATGAAGGGGATCAATATCTTCCCCATCACCAACATCCTCATCCTCACTATCAGCAACATCGTCATCAACAACATCAACATCCTCACCAGCAACATCATCTGGAGCAAAAACATCATCAATAACATCATCGACACAACCATCAGATCGATCACCACTAGGATCACCATTTACATCACTCAGGTCATCATTTAAAGAACGCATCAATGCTATATATGAATCAACACCAGTAACAACCTCCGATGGAAGTGATTGACTAATAACTGACATAACTTTCAGAAATTTCTTGGTGATCATATATATTATTTCACGCTCATGTTTACTTTTTTTTCACTCCTCAAAAGCTATTTTTTGCTTCAACTACTTCTTCACGAGTGCTTTGTAGTTTGGCGGTCTAAGAGACTTGAGAGGAGCCCAATGAGGACCAATACCTGGAGGGGATGGTGTTTTTCCTAGGTCGACATCGGACTCTGCCCTGATGCTTGTCACTTAAAACCTGACTCAAATGATCATTCAGCTTGAAGTTGTCACTTATTTATCATCAAGGGCCTATAAGGCACTGTTGAAAATATAAATAATATATTTAATTAGGTTTTTTGTATAAATTTTTTAAATATAAATAAAAAAAACTTACAATATTTTCTCGTGTTTGTGCATTTACTGCATTTCCATCTTTTTTCTTCCAACTTGAGAAAAATAATTTAGCTCGAGGTAGATGAACTTCAATGCCCAATATAGCTTACTACAAATGAAATTGATTAGTATACACATATTAACAATGTAAATTTTTTTATAATCTTGAATAATAATAAAATGGAATAAATTTTAAATAAATGAAAAATTCATAATTAATGTGATAAACATTCATGAAAAATTGGCAATTTAGCCTATAGTAAAATTGGCCATTAGACCTATAAGCCAATTTTCAATTAGACCTATAGGCCAATTGGACATTAGTACTATAGGAAAAATGTCCATTAGTCCTATAGGCCAATTAGACATTATGTCATTAGGCCTAATGGGCCAATTGTCCATTAGGCCTATAGTCCAATTGGACATTATGTCATTAGGCCTAATAGGCCAATTTTCCATTAGGACTATAGGCCAATTGGCCATTATTCCTACCATCCAATTGGACATTATGCCATTAGGATTAATAGGCAAATTTACCATTATGCCATTAGGCCTAATAGGCCAATTTGCCCATTAATCCCATAGGCCAATTGAACATTAGGCCCAATAGGCCAATTTTCCATTAGGCCTCTTGGATAATTGGCCACTAGGCCTAATTTCATAATGTCCAATTGGCCTATAGGCATAATGACCAATTAGCCTATAGACCTATCGACCAATTTCCCATTTGTCCTATAGACTAATTGGACATTATTCCATTTGGCCTAATGTCTAATTGGACTACAAGCCTAATGTACAATTGTCCTATTAGTCCTAACGACCAATTGTACTATATACCTAAAGGCCAATTATCCTATTAGGCCTAAAGACCAATTGGCCATTAGGCCTAATGGCATAATTCCCAATTGTACTATTAGGCCTATAGGCCAATTAGACGTTAACTAATAGGCAAATTGGCCATTAGGCCTAATTGCATAATGTCCAATTGGCCCATTAGGCCTAAAGTCCAATTGACCATTAGGACTAATAGGCCAATTGGACGTTAGGCCTATATACCAATTAGACATGAGGCATATAGGCCAATTGGCCATTAGGCCTAGGCCAATTGGACATTATTCCATTAGGCCTAACGACCAATTTTCCTATAGGCCTAACGACCAATTGGCCTATAGGCCTAACGACCATTTGACCTATAGGCCTAATGGCCAATTGGCCTATTAGGCCTAACAGTCAATTGAACTATAAGGCCTAATGACCATTTGAAATGGGTATTTTCATCCTTTTATTAAAGGGATTAATGATAATAAAACATAAAATTCATCATGCAAAGCTAACTAAGTAACAATATAAGTAAGGATATTATTTTAATTTAGATTAATGTACCTTGAGATTCTCATGCTCGAGAATTGTAGTGCACCCAAATGTGTGTACATATGTCATTGAATATTTATTCTTTTTGTTTTCCCAGATTCTTCTTAAAAAAATTCTAATAAAAGTAATAATAATTAAATTTTATATGAAAACCATTAAATATTGGGAATACCTTAAACTCATTAGTCTTCCAATGTGCAATCATTTTTTGATATTATGTTTTTAGAAAGTCAGGGAATGTGGGTACACTCTCTAAATCTAAACCTACTCTTCTCTTCCAAACAACATACAAGTCATGCTTGTATGATCTCCATAACCCTCCAACATCCATCAACCTTGCAGTCTTACCAGCTTCTCCTCAGGAAAGTTAAACCGACTCTGCAATGAATATATTATTTCATATAAATACCAAAATAATATAGATATAATTTTATAAAATTTTCTTACCCATATATGCTCCCATGCTTTTTCCTTGATGTCTTTACTGAGTTGTCTCCATGAGACCGATTCCACCAGAATGATATCATGGTATTTGGATAAAGTGACTATAAAAATTCTACACTACCTTGAATTCTCACCTACCATCTGATTTTCATTATTATAGTCCACCATTATCTGTGTCTGGTGATTCTAGGATTTATGCATACAAGTGCACCCATATCACCTAGAAAAAGACCCCATTGAATAAGAAAAAGGGGAAAAAGAATAATAATTAATTAACGGTGAAAAATGAAAAAAAGAGATATAATTTGACACATTTATAATAAAAAGAACCTGCTACAGGATGCTCAATAGATTGTGATGGATCTGTAGACTATCCTGGATCAGTAATATCTGAATGAAGTGTTTGTTGCAATGCATGCTATGGGTGGTTTTTATGAACTGGAGTGGAAGCCGAAGGAACAAACTCATCAGATGTTGGATGGATGGTAGGAATTGGAGGTGGTGTAGATGTGGCAGAAAGTGAGTAGTAGGCTGGGGTATACATCATTGGATATAGGTGGAAACATCCGTAGAGGAAGTGTAGACATGGTATGGGAAGGAGAGCCTAAATGGGATGACAGAGGCATCAGTGGGATCATCCCTGGATGTGTCATATACATGGTATGTGAATATGAGGGTAGTAGATATGATGATGAATTCATGGATAAGAACATCCTCAGAGACTCAAAAGGAGGATGGAAAGGTGTGGTAGATGGGGTGTCCGTAGGTGGGCCAGTGTGGGAATGGGTATGACGGGTGTTACATATTGATCTAGGAGCATCCCCACTCGGACCAATTCTATAAGGATAAGGAGTCACCTTTGGTGGAATTGAATTCCCCTAAAACAAATTCCTAAAGAATATTAACATGACATTATATGTAATGCAGAATAAAAAAATTACAATTATTATACTCACTAAGGGAAGAAAAGGAGGAAACGCATGCTCACTCACCTATCGATCGAGATCAAATAGCCGCTTCCTTTAAAGTTATGAAGTATTTGGAATAATCTACATAAGAATGAAGTGTAAATTTTTTAGAAACAATTTTTATAAATCATGCATACCACTTAGAAGTCAAAGAAGGAATAAAAAATGTCATAACATCTTTTAGTAACAATAATTTAAAACCAAGTTATGCATTTTTTAAAAACTTTTTTTAAAACCATTTTTCTAAATTGAAATAAATATAATTAAATGAAATGACACCAGACAATAATAAAAAAAACTTATCATTCCAAACTGAAACTAAAATAAAGTAATTACAATAATACTAACCTAAGAAACTCATGTTAAGGTAAACTGAATGAATAATGAACATATATGATTTCTTCTATATATTACACACCACTAATTTAGGTTAAACATCAACTATCACAATGGGAAAATTTGAATCATCAAATGCAATATTCTGGTCAACAAAAATGGGGGTGTTAATGGTGGAAACTTCATCACTGGAATTATGAAAAATATGTCTTGGAATTACATCATTAATGACACCGTAATTAGGTCTTAGATGATATTTCACATAAAACACTTGTTTTTCCATTGATTAAAAATGTATGGTTCATCAATATGCATGATTCGACTCATATTAATAAATATGAATCCATAATCATCAATAAATGTACCCTGTCACTTCATCAAATCAAACCATTTACATTTCATCACAATGACTCGACCCTGAGAGTAGTATGTCATGACCTGACCCATGTCGGGGCTCAAGACGCAACTACCCTAAGCCCACCTCCATAGGCTAGAGGGTGGTGACAAGTACCAAATACACAAAAAACTTAAGGAGGCATTTTTCTAAGAACCTGTACACACACATGAATCCAACTCAATGAAAAGGTGAAGAGGAAAAGAAAAAAAGATATAACACTACTATATAAGAAAACCAAACATGCATCAACCTCTAAACAGTACAAGTAAATAAATTTAAACTGAAAGGGAAAGGGGAAAAATATATTCCCAACTAGAAAAGTGCCACAACTAGGTAGTAACTGAAAGGTAAAACAGCCGAGAGAGCCTCTCTCTTGGAGACCAAGCTACGACCACCGTATATGGTCTAAGAACCTATATCCCTAAGCTTCTCTAAAGTCATGATCAACCTGTCTGTCATCTACATAAGGCATAATACACGTGGTAAAAGCCTATGTAGGGGTGAGTATAAAAATACTCAGTAGGATGCCCCAAAAAAGGAGAAGGGTAGAAGTAAGAGGTACAAATAAAGAGGCAAGAAATAGATAGAAAAATGTATGGTAAAATAGTATAGATCAACCCAACAAGAGAGTGAAGCAAGATCATACAGACACATGGAGCTAGAAATAGTGAGAATATGAACTTTTCATAGAGTCTTTGATACCTATAGTAGGAGAGTAGACTCATCCAACCATGAGAAGCTAGAAACAAAAAGCACGTGGCATACCTCATGTGTCTTCGCCTCTCCAATAAGGAGAGTAACCAAAACCCAAGGAGCGGGCAATGAAATAGGATATACATATGCTCAATCAAAGAAAACCAAATGAGAGAGTAAGGGTATCTCCATCTTACAGATCAACCCATGAAAAGAGTCTCCAATAGTTCCATAAGTAACCAACAACGATTCCCATATTCCCATACATCTTCCCTGAACATGAAAGTCAAAGGGACTCAGTCACCACACCTTGATATTATCCACTTTGGGTGGCTCTGTCTCGCCTGCATGGTTTTAGGTCGCGTCACAAGGACGCGTCTTGGCAGGAAAAGAGTCCCTATTTATCATGAGTCCAATGGTACGTCAAACCACATCTCATAACTGATTCTTATAGTTGAAAGGTAAAAATATGATATATAGAACCCGCTCCCTAGTACGTCAGGGGGATTCCACTCTAATAGTATCCATAGGGGACCCGCTCCCTAGTACATCAGGGGGATTCCAACCTAATTTTCATCATAGAGGACCCGCGCCCAACCCAATAGGGGGATTCCACTCAGAAGACATCGAGGAACTACAATGGAAATCCCTGCTAGATGATACCCCTTGGAAAGCATCGAGGTACACCGCTACCTAGCCCAGTTAGAGGGTAAGACCAGTTCTGCTCTGGTAATCCTGTATGATCGTTGTCATCATTAGATATCACCTATGATCATGTCAAACTATAACATTCAAATCGTATCTATAAATACACTACAAAAGGTACCATCACGTTCTATGTGAAAAAACACCCAGGATAGGCTACTCACATGTCAAAATCTGAGTCTAGAAGAAGGAGATACGAGAGGTAGAAGATTCATAAAGAGGTACATGATTGGTATGAGGGCCCACATGGTGTGCGACTCCGCCTTTATGCCTATCCATGTACCTAGCCATACTTGGGTACTAAACTAAGATCAATTACCCCTATCCATGATATGTACTCCCAGAGTACATGACACCTCTATCCAAAAAGGATTATGAGGGCATGGTGCTCGTTATTGATCTGAAGGGTGAAAATGTAATTCTACCGACACACCTTTTCAAATGGCCCCAGATAACCAAATGGATCACACCGTCACAATCCTTATGAAAAAACACACAGGATCAACTACGCATTTGCCAAAAACAGACTCTCGGTGAAGAAGCTACATCTCTCAACATCGTACACAAACGGTGCTTCGCGAGGCCCACACCTCGATCCCAAAACACATCAGACAAATAAAATTGTTACGATCCTAATGAAAAAAACACAAGAGATCAGATATTCAACCGTTCAAAACGAATACCTAGTGAAAAAGTCACATTTCACTGAAAACTCACAAAACAAGCCTCATGGGGCATGCACATCAATTTTGGTTTAAGCACTCAAAATCAGTCTTGAAATGTACACCTCAATTCCAGGGTCACAATACCACTAACAGTGCGTTAATCAGACATTAGATGCAGAAGATACGTCTGATACAAGAATCTCCAAATAACAATAAATATATTATTATTATTATAATTGGACGTTTCATGCCACCAAGCCTCAAGCCTGAAACATAAAGTTTTCAAATTGGACTCAAAAGGCCCCCCTCAAAGCAAGGGTCACGTTTCCATAGACGACATGTAAAATAAACGAACAATTTAGGAGATATTGGGGTTTGAAGATGCCCCAGGCCGCTCCTGGCCGATTTGGCCACCTCGGCCCAACCCAACCAACATGGCCCAGACCACTCTTCCACAACCCATCGTGGATCCTCTGCCTCACCATGCCAGTGCTCCATGATACCGCCTGCACACCCCTGTGCCACCTTGCCTGAACCCACAACCACCGTGGGTTTTGCCGCACGCCACTGCCATCCTTGCGACCCAACGCCACCGTGAGACGCCGCCACCGCTGTGAGGCTCTTATTCTACCTCATGGACTTCCATCGGCCACCGTGTGCTGGAGATGCCTTATGTGGACCACTGGGACCTCTCTGATGGTCGAAAACGTGAAAAAAAAAACTAAATCTAGGCTTCTTAGGATGATATATTCACAGACACATGCTTCGCTCGATGATCCATCACCATTTCGACGTGAAAAAAAGTAAGAGGCCTCTTCTACTAATCGTCGCACCTCCACTGGTGCTCGAAATTCAAAACCACCATAGATCCGGAATCCTTGGATCATGAACTTCACAGATCCGTGCTTCGATCGATGATCAGATGTCGTTTCAGCATGTCGAAAAGTTTATCAATGAAGAGCATGAAGAACGAGTGAAGAACACAAAGAACGGGGGTTCCAAAAATGAATCATTCGATGTCCGTGTTAGTATATCCATCAACAAAGGATTTCAAAGTAGAAAAAATGATTATAAATAAATTTTGATAATCAAAACTTCAATTAGGGAGTAAAAAATCCAAAAGAAAAATCCTACATGGACTTTGGATTCGTCATTTCATTAGCTGCACTCTGATATACTCAGATATGAAGTTCCATCATGATCCAAAAAGAATCCAATGTGAATTTTCCATCGGAAGGAGAGGAGGATCTCTCACCATTTTATGTGGAAAAAATAATCCAACCCTTTCTCATTTCCCTTAATGTTCTATTTATTGAATTAAACAGGTCTCCTGCCAATGGTCACAGGGTCCGAACTTCCTACGCCCTCTCACTTTATATCACGCTTAGGTAAAACACCGCGCTACAAACTTAGTGGTGGTCTCATATTTCCAATTTGATTATATATTTATAATTCATTCGAATTAATGTCCGATATAAAACAATCAAATTTAATTATTTTATTTATGAAAATTCCCTCTGTGGGTTTTTCTATAGAAGACCCACGCCGATAAAAGTTATGTCCCACCTAGGGTAAACGCCATGCTCAGGACCCAACCATGGAAACAGATTTATATTCCAAGATACCCTTTAAGAGATATCCTATTTTTATCATGTTCATAGTATAAAATATACTTAATATTTTTATAAAATTTATTCTGGGCACACCGGGTTTTAGAATCGCACGCCATCTCAATGTCTAGCTCTGGAAATATATGTAGAAATATTCCAAAGTCTTACAATGAAAAAACCAAGTCTCTAAATCATTCCATCCTTCAATATTTTCATCCCTGAAAAGAAAAACTAGGGAAATAACTTAGGATACTAATATCACACCTGGATCTCCCATTCCTAGAAACACTCTTGTATATTTTTGTGCTGTCGCAGCACACGAACCAAAGGGATGGTCCATCCACGCATGGAATATTCTTTTCGACGATGTGTGTAGGACCATTCATATATCTTCTCATTTTAAACATGTGGAAAACTTCGTGCACCTACTCTAGTTGTGGGGGGTAGGGCAAGGCGGTAGGCAATCTCACCAACCCTTTGCACGATCTCAAATGGATCTATGAACCCCGAGGATAGATTTCCTCCCCAGAAGAAAACTAACCCACAAGCCCTTAGAATATCCTTCAACACCTAGATAGTGCGCTCGGTCTTCCCAATGGTCTGGGGGTTAAAGGTTTCACTCATCCATAGTTTGGTCTCGAACGCCTCCTACAGTCCTCTCTACAATCGTGACGTAAACCGCGCATCATGATCGAAGATAGACATCGAGGGTACCCTGTGAAGGCATACACCATGGACCTTCAATGTGTGTGGATGTACTATAATTAAGTTCATGGATATTCCATCCTATTTATAATCTTGGATTTAAAGAGGCTACAACAACCCACCAGAACTCAGTGTTCAGCCTTTACCCACATCACAACTGGAACCACTGTTTGTCTCCAAAATAAGGTATTGTGATCCCCCCTTCATAATATCCATCTAGTGTGCCACCTGTGGATATATGAGTCATGAAATATCTCTCATTTTATGTCTCATAGTTGGGACTCTCTCACATTATCAAGAAGTGAATGAGTCAACACCATCGACTGAAGAAAAACTGCACCCTCCTGCTCCACTTGGGTCAGCTTCCGGGAAGCTAACTGCTCTAAAACTTCCTTCACTTGGAGAGACATGGACTTATTTCTAAGGAATAGGCTATAAAATTTTCCTTCCCTGGAGTATAGACTAACTATAAGTCATATTACTGTAGGAATTTCATCCATAATCATTGTCTCAGGTTTAAGTCTCTCTGTGTGGAGATGTACCTGAGGCTTCGATGGTTTAAAAAAACCACAAAGCGCTCTCCTAGAAGGCAGTGTCTCCACATTCTAAAATATAAGACTACCAATTCCAAAACCATGAAGTGAGTTGCGTAGTTATGTCCATGGGGTCTCCATCACCTCGACCTTTACTTGATAACTGCTATATCAAGGTTGGTGTTGAGCATGAAAAGGTACCAATGAACAGGGTAGGTGAGTAAACTTATCCAACTGCAATAGTCTAGAATCAGAAAGCACATGGCATACCTCGTTCATATTTTCCTCTCTTAGAAGGATATTAACCCCAAAACAAACACTTTGTCTTACCCATTAGTGGAATTCCAATCAAAAGGAGGTCAAGTAGAAAAACTCCACTAGCAATGTTAGGACCTTCTCTAATACTCCATTGCACAACCCCACCATGAACACAAAAGTTAGAGGGACTCATCCACTACACCTTGATACTATCCATTTTGGGCGGCACTGACTCACCCTCATGGGTTTTCTCACATAACAAAAGTGTATATCGGTGGGGGAAGGACCCTTATTCCTCATACATTCAAAACTACGTCAAACAACACCAACACAGGGTTACATCGACGCCCTGCATCTCTCCGGTAAAACCTCAAGCAAGAAGCAGGGAGAAAAGAGTACCTCACCCAGTGTCTAACAAGTTCTACTAAAAAAAGGTAGAAAAAAATAGGGTGTACCTCTTATCATATAACATGATGCAGGATTGTAGACATCCATAACATGCAGCTACCTGCGGTCCCAGCCGCTAGTTCCCTGAGCCTGACATGGGCCACCTAGTGGTGGTGGAAGGACCTCGTAGCATCATCCACCAACCAAAATTCTTCTTGATCTTCTACTAGAACCGCCTCCATGGGGACCACCCTTTCATCACCTAGGAGATCTTTGATCACGACACTGTCTCTGCTGTGGAGGTCCATTTACCATATGTTTGGAAAGTTCAATACTTCTAGTCGGGAAGTCTCATGCCCTGTGACCTGGCCCATCATAACCATAACACCAACCCTCCTTGGGCTTCCTCGGTGCTCTACACTGTCCTAGACCATGTGTTTGAGTTTTTTCATGAGAAGGCCTCCTGCATTGAGGCCTTGCCAACTGAAATCTGCTAGTCGTAGTATGCATCCTAGCTCTGTTGTGCATACTTCCAACTTCATCTAACTAGTGTCACACTGACAAAAATATCTCTTTCACCAGTGCCCACTCCAGCACCCCAACATAGGTGGGGATGCACAAGGGAACTTCTTCGACACATATTTCTCTGTAGAGTCCTTGATCAAACTTTCATGCTCAGAATTAACCATCACAGATCATGTACAGAGAGTAGCGTGTAAGGTCTATAAACCTAGTCACATACTCATACACTGTCATCCATCCATGTTGAAGCTCTAGAATCTCCTGAATACAAATGAAGCGTAAGAAAGAGGGGTAGTAATCCTCACAGAACAGCTACTGAAAGTCATCCCATGAGAGTACCAACTCATCGTGAATCTGAGTAACCAAACTCCACCAATGTCCAACTGCTTCATGGAAACTAATGGTTTCCAAAGTCACCATCTGATCCATCGGTTTCTAAACAATTTTGAAGAGGTGGACCACTAAATCTAGCCAAACCTCTACTGCTTGAGGATCTAGCTCACCATGAAACCTCATCGATCTATGAATCTAGAACTCGTAGAGTGCACTCAGCCTAAACACGTCCTCAACCAGCTCTATTGGGACTAACTAGTTCTCAATAGGTGGAGGTTATCCTACCTGGAACCTAGGGGAAGGTGATCATATGATTTACCCTGAACTGATGCCTCATCGCTCACATAATCGTTGTTATGAACCAGAGATAGTATCTTAGATGGTTGTCATTGTGGAGGCATCCTGAATATCATCAAGGAGTACTGTAGTCAGATGAGCATATATATATCAACAAATGTAGGGATATAACTCAATAAGGAAAACCAATGACTAAATCCTATATGATTCATGTACCAAATTTTCCTACAACAAATGTCTCATAATACTAAGTCAAAAAGCAGGTAATCAGGGTCCTAATGAATGGATACATTGTCTACTACACCATCACTAGACTCCCTAGGATGAGAGCCACTTTCGAGATACATTGACACTGTTACCCTAAACCTACCTCCATAGGGTAGGGGTGGTGAAAAGCGCCAAAGGCACAAAAAACTCTGGGAGGCCTTTACCTAAGAACCTGTACAAACACACACAACCAACTCAATGAAAAAGTGCATAGGAAAAGAAAAAAAAGATAAAACACTACTATATAAGGAAACCAAACATGCATCGACCTCTAAACAATACAAGTACAGACATGTAAACCTAAAGGGAAATGGAAAAAATACACACCCAACCAGAAAAGTGCTACAACCTGGCAGTAACAGAAAAGTAAAATAGCCAAGAGATCTATGATCCTGGATCCCAAGCCATGACCTCCATACACGGTCCAAGCAACCATATCCCTAAGGTCCTCTGAAGTCACAGTCAACCTGTCCATCATCTGTATAAGGTACGATACATGTGGGAAAATCCCACACAGGGGTGGGTATAAAAGTACTCATTAGGATTCCCCAAAAACAGTGAAGGGGGAGTATTAATAGGTACAACTGAAGAGGAAAGCAGTAGATAGAACAAGGTATGGTAAAAGATTATAACTCAACCCAGCAAGAGATTGAAGCAATCTCATCCAGACACAATGAGATAGAAACAGTGAGAAGATGAACTTATCATTGAGTATTTTCTACCTATAGTAGGAGAGTAGACTCGTCTAACCATGAGAACCTAGACACAGAAATCACGTGTCATACCCCACGCGTCTTCGCCTCTCCCAAAAGGAGAGTAACCAAAACCCAAAGAGTGGTCATTGAAATAGGATATATATATATATATATATATATATACTTAGTCAAAGAATCCAAAAATTAGAGAGTAAGGGGATCTCCATATCACAACTCATCCCATGAAAAGAGTCTCCAACAGTTCCATAAGTAACCACCAACGATGCCCAAAATCCCACATGTCTACCCTAAACATGAAAGTCAAAGGGACTCAATCACCACACCTTGATATTATCCACTTTGGGTGACTCTGTCTTGCTTTCATGGTTTTAGGTCATGTCACAAGGACACACATTGATGGTAAAAGCGTCCCAATTTTTCATGATTCCAAAGGTACATCAAACCACATCTCGTCAATGTTCAATATAGTCAAAAGGTGAAAACCTAAAATAGAGGACCCACTCTCTAGTGCGTTAGGGGGATTATACTCTAATAATAGACATAGGGGACCCGATCCCTAGTAAGTCAGGGGAATTCCACCCTAATCGTTGTCGTAGAGGATCCACTCCCTATCTAGTAGGGGGATTCTACTCTAGGTCATCAAGGACCCAAACCCTACCCAGTTGGGTGATTCCACCTGGAAGTAACTCTAGAGGACCTACGCCCATGCTAATGGGGGATTCCACTCTAGGTCATCAAAGAATTATGCCCTACCTAGTAGGGGGATTACACTCGAAATACATTGAGGAACTATATTGTCCATCCCTGCTAGATAGTACCTCTCAGAAAGCATCGACGCACGCCACTACCCAACCCAACTAGAGGGTAAGCCCAATTCTTCTTTGGTAATCTTGTATGATCATTGCTGTCATAAGGTGTCACCTCTACACATGCCAACCCATAACATTCACATCATATCTCAAAATCCACTATGGAGGGCACCACTATGTTCTACACTGAAAAATACTCAGGATAGTCTACTTACATTCCAAAATATGAGTCTAGATTAAGGAGATAAGAGAGGTAGAAGATTCATAATGAGGTACAAGACACATACGGGGGACCACATGATGTGTGACACCACATTTCTACCGGGACGTGTACCTAGCCATACTTGGATACTAAAATGTGATCAAGTACCCCTAGGTATGCCACTGTACTCCCAGAGTACATGAAACCTCTAGCCAAAAAGGTTGATGAGCACACGATACTCGTTGTTTATCCGAAGGGTGAAAACATAATTCTATCAACATGCCTCTTCAAATGGATCTAGATAATCAAATGGAGAACACCTTCATGATCCTTGTGGAAAAAATGCACATAATTGACTATTCATTTTCCCGAAACGAACTTCCAATGAAGAATCTGCATCTCTCAACATCATATACAAACGATGATTCTTGGGGCCCACACCTCGATCCCGGAACACATCAGACAGACCGTACTATTGTGATCCTCATGAAAAAACACATGGGATTGACTATTCATTCTTTCAAAACAGACACTCAGTGAAAAAGTCACATTTCACCAAAAATGCCCAAAATGGGCTTCATGGGGCCCGCAACTCAATTTTGGTTTAAGTACCCAAAATTAGTCTTGAATTTTTTCCTTAGTTCCAGAGTCACAACACCGCTGATGGTGCGTCAATCGAACATCGGATGTAGGAGATACATCGAATACAAGAATCACCAAATAATAATAAATATATTATTATTATTATTATTATTATTATTATTATTGGATGTTTCATTCCACTGAGACTCAATCCCTAAACATAATTTTTTTAAAATCAGACTCAAAATGTCTTCCTTGTAGCAAGGGTTATGTTGCTGGAGAGATCACATAAAACAAATGAACAATTTAGGAGATATCGGGGTTTGAAGATACCCTGATCCACTCTGGTCTGATTCAGTCGCCTCGGCCCGGCCATCTCCGCCGCAGACTGCCACGAATTCACTGCACCACCTCGCTTTAACCCACATCCACCACAGGTTATTTCACGTGTAACCACTAGCCTCACAGCCCGCCATTGTCGTGAGGCTCTGCTGCCGCCTCGCAGACTGCTGCCAGCCGTTGTGCACCGGTGGTGTCTTTTGCGGACCACCAGGACCTCTCCGGTGGTCAAAAATGTGAAATTAGATTAGATCTGGGCTCCTCGGGATGATATATTCACAAAAAAAATTCTTTTCTCAACTATCTGTCATCGTTTCGACATGAAAAAAAGTAGGCGGCCTCTTCTGCTTGCCATCGCGCGTCCTCCGACGCCCAAAATTTGAAACCATCATAGATTCAGAATCCTTGGATTACAATATTCAGAGATCTATGATCCACTCGACTATTGGATATCATTTCATAATGTAGAAAAGTTTATCGATGAAGAATGCAAAGAATGGGAGAAGAACACGAAGAATGAGGGTTCCAAAAATGAATCAGTTGATGGTCGTGTTAGTATGACCATTGAGAAAGGGTTTCAAAGCAACGGAAATGAATGCAGATAAATTTTTACAATCAAAAAATCAATCAAGGAGTGAAAAATATGAAAGAAAAATCCTGCCTGGACTTTGGATCCTTCATTGCGTTCATTGCGCTCTAATCTACTTAGATCTGAAGTTTCTTCGTGATCCACTAAGAATCCGATGTTGATTTCCCATTGGAAGGAGAGGAGGATCTCTCACCAGTGACCATGGGAGAAAAGATCCAACCCTTTCTCATTTCCCTTAATGACTTATTTATTGAATTAAATAGGTCTCCCACCAATGGTCGCAGGGTCTGAACTTCCCACACCATCTCCCTTTATATTGCGCTTAGGTAAAAAATCGTGCTACAAACTCAGCGGTGGTCTCAGATTTCTAATTTTATTCTCTATTCAGAAGTCATTAAAACCAACTTCCAAGATAAAATAATTAAATTTAATTATTTTATTTATGAAAACACCCTCCATGGATTTTTCTACAGAAGACCCATGCTGACAAAAGTTATATCCCTCCTAGGGTAAATGCCATGCTCAAGACTCAACCATGGCCTCATATTTCTATTATGAGGTACCCTTTAAGATATATCCCATTTCCATCATGTGAATAGTATAAAATATACTTAATATTTTTATAAAATTTATTCCGGGCACATTGGGCTTCAGAATCGCACGCTGTCTCAGCTTCAAGCTTTGGAAATATATATAGGAATATTAAAAAATATTGCAATGAAAAAACCATGCAAGGACCCAGAAATTACATGTATTTTTTTAATTATATGGGAATTTTACGAGTCTGTGAAAATTGACGGCACATGATTCTGAGGCCCGGTGAGCCCGGAATGAATTTATGAACTTTTTTTTCAGGTTCATTCAGTAAACGTGCGAGTGGGTTTTTGTAACTTTTGAACCAGTGCTCGGAATTGAAATCCAAGAGCACCATTGAACTCGCAGTGCCGATATTCTCTTAAGGAGACCTTCAACTCCATCGTAGTGGGTCGAGAGTGAAAGATAATTTTTGTGATTTTTGTGAAAGAATAAAATAAAATAAAAATGTCTAACATTTTTATTTTTTTGAAACTCCTCAACATGGGTTATGGTGGTAGAGACAACTCGAGCCCTCAAAACCTCCCAATTTTGAATTTAGGTGAGGGGACCACCCTACCCCTCTTAATGGGGGAGAAACCTATCAACTCCCCATTAATCCTTTCCTCCAATTAATTGGAGCCAATTAATTTTTCCAACGTGGTACAATTAATTGTTCCAACCTTTTAATTTGATAAACTTAAATTAACAAGGGGGATATTTTTACATTTTTGTGGAATTGGGAGAGGAGAACCTTTTGGAGGATTACTCTCTCCAAAAAATAACACTTTCTCCAACGTAGAACACATTCTCCAACATAGAATGTGCTCCCCAATGAAGAATGCTCACGCTGACGAATAACGTCTTCAACGACAATGAACCGGCGATCGAGGAAACGCCGACATCACCGACGTCCGTCTATCCCCAACGACTTCGTCTCTTTCCTCGTGACCTCCGTCGACAAATCTCTGAGGTAGGGTTTTTATTATTTGTGATTATGGATTCCCATGTTCCTCCCTTCTAAAAAAATAACGCGGATCAACTCTCTAACTAGTTGATCAACGGATGATTTCTTTTGCGGGTTTGGGAATAATCAATTACGGGAGGTTTTGGGGTTTAACATTCTTCATTCAAGTTTTTGCTGAGCTGCTTGCTAATGATCTAATGCAGAGGGTTTGGGCCAAACAAACATGGACCGACACCTCCACCGTTCTTCTTTAATGGTGTGTTCTTCACGATGGAAGAAGCCGACTTTGTGCCACGACGATGAACAGATGCGGCGACCGACACATCGCCAGTCGCGACAAAGGCGACGGCCCTGCGGCTCCTCACTGCCCCGCGGCCTCACCGCCCAGCGGCCCTCTGCGGTGCCCCATGGACTCACCATCCCATGGGCCTCGCAGCCTCTGCGGCCCCCATGGCCTTCGCGGCCCTCGTGGCCTTCGCGGACCCCGCGACCTCCCTGCCCCACGACCCTCGTGCCCCCCCCACGACCTCGCGCCGACCTCGCGGCCTCCATGGCCTCACGCCACCCTCGCGGCCTCCGTGCCACCTAGAACGGCCAGGCTGGGCCGGACCCAGCGGGCCAGACCAGACCCAGCGGGCTGGGTTGGGCCGAGTCGGTCAGACCGGGTCAGACCAGACCCGGTCCAACTTTGAAATTTTTGCTCTATCAACCATAACTTTGGCACTGGGAATCCATTTGATGAACCGTCAGTGGTGCTAGAAACCTTGGAGTGAGAAGGTCCCTTTGGTATACCCCAATTTAGATTTGGATAAAGTTGGGATATGGTCAGGTTGGATCGATCATGAATCCAACTAGGTCCTCGGGACTAAAAGGCTAATAACTTACAGACCGGGCATCCGATTGACGCACCATCTTTTGCGTTGAGACCCCTATGACGTGGCGATCATTTGAGATACTTCTTCGTAGGAATTCATGGTAGTTGGATTATCAAATAGTGTCTTGAGGAGAGAAATGTCCCAGAGACGATCAAGCTTAGTGCGGGAACCCAGTAGCTGGTTGTAACGTGAAGAATGAATAGTGATCCTGTGTGGGTCAACACCGAGCAATCCTATGTGGGTCAGCACCGAGTGATCCTGTTTGGGTTAGCACTAAGATATTTTGTGTGGGTCAGCACCTAGCGATTTTGTGTGGGTTAGCACCTAGCGATCCTGTGTGGGTCAGCACCTAGCGATCCTGTGTGGGTCATCACCGAGCGATCCTGTGTGGGTCATCACTGAGTGATCCTGTGTGGGTCAACACCTAGAGATTCTATATGGGTTTGACGATGTACTGATGATGTAATGCGATCCTCTGTGGGTCTGATGATGGTTTAGGATCCTTTGTGGGTCTGCCTCTTAACAGAGTAAGATGATTCAGTAGTTACATCTAATCATCTCTACTATTATACCAAAAAAATACCTAGTGTGATCAGAGTTAACACCTTTGTGGTATTCTTTTATGTGGTGTACCTGTGTGGTACTTACCTTCGTGGTGTTCCTTCCTTTGGGGAACAATTGAGCTTTTGGATTTTGAGTTGGACTCTCTGTTTCCTCATGATTGAGATGGGTATACTTAATAAATTAGGTATATGTATGGGCATATACCTAAGTAGGGTTGTCAGTTGATTTCATGATTTGTGGTTTATCCTTTGTGAATTTTGTGAGACCTTGAGGGTGTAGGGGTCCCTACTGAGTATCTTTATACTCACCCCTGCACGAGCTATGCCCACACCTTGTTGTGTTTGGTGCAGACAACGGACAACGCTGATCGAGGCTGTGGGTACCAAGGCTAGACAGGGCCCGGAGGTGGAACATATGGTGTGATGATACACAGAGGAGATGGGTGGACGTGGAGTGGTGAGGAGGCGATCTGTACCTACCCTTCAGGTAGGAACCTTGGAGGACGACCAAATAGCTACCTTTATTTTTCTTCAGTTGTATTGTATTTTAGTTGTACTTGTACCATTACTGTTGGGCTTGTATTCCGACCCCTTTTTACTTTCATGACTTTTTTTCTATATAGTTGACTTGTGTTTGTATCTTTCTGTGTGCTTGGTTGTGTGTGTTTATAGGTTATAAAGGCAATTCCTTCCCAGTTTTAGGGAATACAACTTTCAGTGCTAGTCGCCAGCCCATAGCCTATGGAAGGTGAACTTGGGGTAGTCATGAAACCGACCCCGGGGGATGGGTCGTGACAAACCAGGTCTCTAAATCATTCCCTCCTTTAATATTTTCATCCCCAAAAAGAAAAACAAGGTAAAAAATTTTGGATACTGAGCTCACACCTAGCTCTCCCACTCCCCAGAACACTCTAGCACATTTTTGTACTATCGTAGCACACAGACCAAAGGGATGGTCTGTCCACTTATGGACCATTCTTGTCGATGATGTGTGTAGGATCATGAAAATATCTCCTTATCTACAACATGTGGAAAATGTTGTGCACCCGCTCTAGCTGTGGGGGGTAGGGTAAGGCAGTAGGCAATCTCACCAACCCTTTTCATGATCTCGAATAGATCTATGAACCATGGGGATAACTTTTCTCCCCATCCAAAAACTAACACGCAAGTACTTATCATATCCTCCAACACCTAGATAGTGTGCTCGGTCTACCCATCGGTCTGGGGGTGAAAAGTTTCACTCATCCACAGTTGGGTCCCAAACACCTCCTACAGGCCTCTCCAAAACCATGATGTAAACCGCATGTCACGATCAGAGAAATACGTCAAGGGTACCCTGTGAAGGCATAAGTCATGGTCCTCCACTATGTGACGAATTCCTATTATGAAGTTTAGGGATATTAAATCCCATTTCAACTCTGGGATTTGAAGAGGCTGTAACGACCCACCAAAACTCGGTGTTCAGCCTTCACCCACATCCCAACTGGAACCACTATTTGTCTCTAAAACAAGCTCTTGTGATTCCCCCTTGATAATATCCATATAGTGTGTCATATGTGGATATATGAGTCATAAAAGATCTCTCAATATATTTCTCACAGTTGGGACTCTCTCACACGCTCAAGAACCGAAAGAGTAAACACCATCAACTGAAGAAAAACTGTAACCTCATGCTCCACTAGGGTCAGTTTTCGGGAAGCTAACTGCTTTAAAACTTCCCATACTTGGTGAGCCGGGGACTTATTGATAAAGAATCTACTATGATATTTCCCTTACCTGAAGTATAGACTAAATCAAAGTCATAGTCTAGTAGGGATTTCATCCAAAATCACTATCTGAGGTTCAAGTCTCACTAGGTAGAGATGTACATGAGGCTTCGATGGTCTGAACAAACCACAAAGTGCTCTCCCAGAAGGTAGTGTCTCCACATCTTCAAAGAGAAGATTACCACTGCCAAAATAGGTAACGAGTCATGTAGTTCTATTCATGTGTCCTCTATCACCTTGACCTGTACTTGATAAATACTATAACAAGGTTGATGTTGAGTATGAAAAGGTACTAAAGAATAGGGTAGGTGAGTAAACTCATACAAACACAAGATTATAAACATGAAAAGCACTTGGCATACCCCATGCATATTTTTATCTCTTGTAAGAAGAGTAAACCCAAACCAGACACTCTATCGTACCCACTAGCGACATTCCAAGAAAAAGGAGGTCAAGCAGAAAAACTCCACTAGAAATTCCAGGACCTACTCTAACACTCCATTGCACAACACCACCATGATTGAAAAAGTTATAGGGACTCATCCACCAAACCTCAATACTATCCGATTTGGACAGCACTGAATCACCCTCATGGTTTTTCTCATGTCACAAAAACACATATCGGTGGGGGAAGGACCCCTCTTCCTCATCCATTCAAAGCTACATTGAACAATACCAACACATGGTTACACTGACGCCTTGTGTCACCCTGGTAAAACCTCAAGCAAGAAGCAAGAAGAAAAGAGTACCTCACATAGTGTCTAACAAGTTATACTATAAAAGGTAGAAAAGTCATAGGGTTTACCTCTTATCATCTCACGCACTATAGGATTGTAAATATCCATAGCATGCAACTGCCTGTGGTCCCAACTGCTAGCTCCCTGAGACCAATGTGGGTCGCCTAGTGGTGGTGGAAGGACCTCATAACATCATCCACCAACCACAGTTTTTCCTGCTCTTCTTTTAGCACCGCCTCCCCAGGGACCACCCTATCGTCACTTGGGAGATCTTTGATCATGACATTGTCTCTACCGTGGCGGTCCATCCACCATCTGATTGGAAAGATCAACACATATAGTCGGGTAGTCTCATGTCTTGTGACCTGGACCATCACAAGAATAACACCAACCCTCCCTGGGCTGCCTTAGTTCTCTACACTGTCCTAGACAATGTTCTTGAGTTTGTTCATGGGAAGGCCTCCTGCATTGAGGCCCTGCCAACTAACGTCTGTTAACCACGACAGACGTCTCAGCTCTGTTGCGCCTACTACCAACTCCAGATAAATGGCATCACACTGAAAAAAATATATCTGTCACCAGTTCCCTCTCTAGAACCCTGACATAGGTGGGGATACACAAGGACACTACGTCGACATAGATCTCTCTGCGGAGTCCCTGCTCAAACTTTTGTGCTCAGAAGTAGCCGTCACATATCATGTCCAGAGAGTAGTGTGTAAGGTATACAAACCTAGTTGATAGAGAAAATATTTTAAATTATTTTATTGTTAATTCAAATGTTTTTAATACCACCAATGTGTTATTTTAAGAGAAATTGTCACATTTTATGTTTTAGGAGAATTTTCGAGTTTAATTGCAAAAAATGGCTTATTTTGTATTTGAACTATTTTAAATTATTTAAATGTTTTGGATATAAATTTTTCTTCACTGATCCAAATTAAAAAAATTATTATTTTATAGGTTTCTATGTTCTATGGGATTCATTTTATCCTTCTGTACCCAAAGCTCAATCCATTATTTGGAAGCTCAAATCTAGCTCACAAGTAAGGCCTCGAAAACTGTGTACAGATCTGACGAATTTTATTAATGAGACCATATCTTGTAAAATAATGAACCAATTGAGCTTATATTTTACATGGATCCAGAATATATCCTAAGTAAAATTCTTAATTAATATTTTAGTTCCTTATTCTTTCATTATCAAGGACATTAATGCATTGGAACTCGCTTCATTAGAATACGAACAGTCTGTTTGAAAGAATTAAATATCCAGAGTAATTTGGATATATATATCTCCCCACATGTTCAATAATTCTAAAATTTTGTGAGTCGACAAAGGATAGATATCCTAAAAACTTTAAAGAATAAAAATTCCCAATATTCTGTCATTTAATGGTCCATACACGCGCATAAATTCAGTGGACATATTTTGGAGCCAAATATTTCATCCCCTTGCCTATAAAAATGTACTCCCTCTTCATTTAAAGGGGTTGGAAAAGTAGTGGCCATTTTGTGTAGGTTTATATTTTCCTTGCTGATGTATTATATTTTTAAACTTTTAATTTATATTAGTCTTCTTATTCATACCTCATTCTTCCATTTTTACTTTTATGTGTTTCTCCCACCGTATTCTCTTCCAACTCCATGAGAATGGGGAACTAACCTCGATGTTTGTTTGAGGGGGAGAATGGTGGTTGATTGAGTTTCATTATACCTCAATTTAAATCTCTTTATTTAATTCTAAGAATTTTGGTGGTGGTTAAATTGATTATGGTGTGCGATTGCCCCATTTTTTCTATCACTGAGTTCTTCTTCTCATTCAACATTCATCCTTCCCTTCACTATCTAAGTCATGCATACGATGGAGTATAAATTGGGTAGAGATATTCATCAAAGAGATATCCTATACATATTTAGGAAGATTATTTCCCCACATGAAGAGATATTGGTGTTGGGGTAATAACATTTTGAATGGGAGGGTGTAGTGTGACAAATCTTAATCACTACATTGAATTGATATTGAGAATATTTTAATTAACAATGATATCAACCATTATGATCCCCCAAGAATGAATGTATTATTTCTTTATTTTTAACATCATTTTGTTCACATTTAATATATATATATATATATATATTAATATTTTATGCATCTTTCAAACTTATCTTTATATTATATATTAGTTAGAAAATAAACAGTGACAATAGAATTTCGGTGTTGTGTAAGTTGCCTCCTCGAGACCGACCCTGGGAGTGCACTATATTATATGATTAGGTAAATAATATTTTGATCAGGGATCTACGAAAAATTTTCACACATAAAATTGGTTTTGTTTCTAGGGAATCACAACACTAGCACACAACATTTTTCATAAAAAGAACAAAAAAATCATAAATTTAAAAAGCTAAAAAAAACTTCTTTGTTTGTGATGTATTTCAATGGTGATTATTCTGCATGGACTAACAAATCTCAGGTAAAATAAGATGGAATTATAAAAGATCATATACAAGAACTAAAATATTATATACAAAAACTAAATATCTAAGATGAAAGGGTTGAGGAATATATTCGTTTAATGGTGCAGCAACCCAAACCCAAACCTGAGCCGGAACCTGAACCAAAACGAGTGGTGGAAGATATTTCACCGATCATTTTTTATGTCAAAGAACCTGAGACAGGTGAGAAGAAGCTACCAAAGTAGTTAATCATAACATCCCATACTAAACCATTGCTTGAGGAGGTCCCTGAAGTACACATTCCAGCATATGCACTTATGGGAGATCAATTTTTTTTGGAAGAATCATGGAATCACTTTGTTAAAGATAACTTGAAACTTGATCTTCCCATCATTGATATTGAACAATCAACACCTTTTGACCTCTAACTTGATTTGGAATATGATGAAGAAGACACACTTTTTGAGATTAATTTTCAAATGGTCTTTCCTGAAGAGATCAATTTCCAAGATGGAATACTTGAAAGGGGAGTTTTCTTTATTGATTTATCATGTTTTAATCTTACTTAAGCTGAATTGTTTTCTAACTTACAGTTTTCTGAAATTTCTGATACAAAAAAATGGATCAGACCTTGGATGTTAATTAAGAGACCACCCAAGTGGTGGTGATAAAAGTAGAAGATCTGGAGAATCATGTGGTGCGACTTCCTCCTCTATAACAACTTTCATACCATTTGGAGGAGGACACCACAAAAGTTCACAGGGAGCACCCCTATATTCTATTCCCTCCCACCATGGGCCTCAAATTCTATCTTTCTTATTTCTTGGGGGTTGATAATTTTCTTATCTTATTTGGGGTTCTCCATTCTTGTTGTCTAATTATGGACACTGGAAAAAGTCACATGTGGTGGTTTATCTCAAAGAAACCACACCCACCTTCTGATTGGGGATAATCCACTACAACTGCCTAATTAGGGGAAGTAAAAACCTAGTACCCACTTGGGGGTTCAAACCAAGAATTATCCCTTTTATAACCCCTTTATATTTCTTTTTATTTATTTTTTCTAATGTCTTTTAATTTCTTTCTTGTAGTTTTAAAGTGGTATCATCTAGGATCTTAACTCAAGGTTGCCACTAAAAAAATAAACCAGGTTGTGTCTTTCCTTTTCTTTATTTTGTTTGCTTCCCAATTTAAATTCTGCGTGAAAATGTCTCTTGATCTTATTTGAGCTAAAAATAGGGTATTAAATGGAATAAGTGTGGGGGAGGTATTTAAAATTGTTTTAGTAATTTTGTGTGTGCTTTCATTTTATTTTTCATGTTATTTTTTTGAAAATTTCTTGTTTTCCTTTTTCATTTTGTTGTGTTTTGTTAGTATTCTTGAGATAAATTGAATAACTTGGAATATTAAAACAATATTTGTGTTTTTGGAACATTTATTTATTTAAATGTTTGAGTATTTAAATGATTTATGAATGGATTTTGTTTTTACTTTCTGATCTTTTCATTTTAAGAAGTTTGATTGATTGTTAAACTCATGTGCACTAGTAGTGTCCAAATTGAAAATATTACCCAACCCGAGAGGTTTCTAAACATTTTCGACATATTCTTACATTTATATTTTTCTTTAGAGTCTTGAGACATGTTGTGTGGTCTATAAATTTATATTTTTCTCTTTTTCAAAGCTGTTAGATTTAACTGAATGTGTTAAGTATGATTGAGGCATCACTTTAGAAGCTCCTTTTGCATTCAACTTTAATTTTGGACTACCTTTTCATATGACCTTATTTAAGCCCCTAGTATCCAAGAAATACCTTATTAATAATCCACATTTCAAGCCATTTATCCCTTTCCAACCTTCTATGTAATTAAAATGCATGATTATTGTTGAACTCAACTGTGGGGGAGGGAGAAGATGGGTTGTATTTTTCTTTATTGAAGAATCTATTTGAGTTGAATTAAAAGTGTTTCCATATTTATTTATACTTGGGTGGAAGAAATTTAATTATGTAAATATGTTTGGGTGGCCCAAAATGTCATTAAAAATATGGGTCAGGTGTTCACTAATTTTTGATGATCGAAAGACACCTCTCTTTTCCTAAAAAACATGATTTTGAAGAGAAATACACATCTACATTCAAGCTGAAATAATGATACAAATTGGGGAAAAGAGGGAAGAAATTCATTGATGATGAAACTAAAAGTGTGATCTTCCCAAATAGATAGGTGTTTGGAGGTGAATAATCTTCTAGCTGATTGAGGATCACACTATTCTTGAGAAAAGCTGTTTCCATGCATTTACTTCACTTTAGAGCTTAACCCTCCTCATTCTACCTCAGATGTTTTTACATTTAAAACCTACCAAATCTCAGCCTCAGAAAAACCCATGAAAAATACCTCATTATTGAAACATTTTTTACACTATTAAGTGGAGATATTAGGAGGATAGAAATCCTATGGAGATCACACATGTTCTTGAGAATGAGAAAAACTCCACATAAAATATCCTTGAGTGAAGAGAGAAATATTTTTCTGGGGAGGTAGGTACGAAATTCATGTGTGTATTAACATTATATTTAATGAATTCATATGATTTTTGAGGAGTTAGGAAATTTTTATCCATGCATGAGGCATGATATTTTCCTTGATAGAATAATTGAGCTGTGTTGTCATTTATGCTTTGAGAAGTTTGTTTTGACCTTTGTATAAGATGATTGGCCAAGAGTGCAATGTTTAAGTGTGGGGTGATTGATAGAGAAAATATTTTCAATTATTTTATTCTGAATTTAAATGTTTTTAATCCTACCAATGTGTTATTTTAAGGGAAATTGTCACATTTTATGTTTTAGGATCATTTTGATCTTAATTGAAAAAATGGTTTATTTTGGATTTGAACTGTTTTAAATTATTTCAATGTTTCAGATATAACATTTTATTCACTAATAAAAATTGAAAACTTCTTATTTTATAGGTTTCTATGTTCTATGGGATTAATTTTATCCTTCTAGGCCCAAATCTCAATCCATCATTTGGAAGCTCAAATATAGCTCACAAATCATGCCTCAAAAACTGTGCATAAATCTAACAAATTTTATTGATGAGACCATATCTCGTAAAATACTGAACCAATTGAGTTGATATTTTACATGGAGACAGAATACATCGTGAGGAACATGATTAATTAATATTTTAACACCTTATTGTTTTATTATCAAGGCCATTAATTCATTGGAACTTGCTGCATTGGAATACGAACAGTCTGTTCGGAAGAATTAAATATACGAAGTAATTTGTATATATCACTCTCCCCACGTGTCCAATGATGCTCAAATTTTGTGGTTAGACAGAGGAGAGTTATGGAAAAAACTTTAAAGAATAAAAATTCCCAATATTCTGTCATTTAATGGGCCATAAACGCGCATAAATTCCATGGAAAGATTTTGGAGCCAAATATTTCACCCCCTTTCCTATAAAAATGTACTCCCTCTTCATTTCAAGGGGTTGGAAAAGTAGTGGACATTTTGTGTAGGTTTATATTTTATTTTCTTCTATAGTATATTTTTTAAAATTTTAATTTATATTAGTCTTCTTCTTCATACCTCATACCTCATTCTTCCATTTTTACTTTTATGTGTTTCTCCCACTGTATTCTCTTCTCACTCCATTAGAATGGGGAACTAACCTCAATGTTTGTTCAAGGGAGAGAATGGTGGTTGATTGAGTTTCATTATGCTTAAATTTAAATCTATTTATTTAATTCTGAGAATTTTGGTGGTGGTTAAATTGATTATGGTGTGAAATTACCCCATTTTCTCTATCACCGAGTTCTTCTCATTCAATATTTGTCCTTCCCTTCACTATCTAAGTCATGCATATGATGGAGTATGTATTGGGTAGAGATGGTCAGCAAAGAGATCTCCTAGTTGGATTTAGGAAGAGTATTTCCCCACATGTAGAGATCTCAGTGTTGGGGTAATAACATTTTGAGTGAGAGGGTGCAGTGTGACAGATCTTGATCACTATATTGAATTGATATTGAGAATATTTTAATAAACAATGATATCAACCATTATGATCCCCCAAGAACGAATGTATTATTTCTTTATTTTTAACATCATTTTGTTCACATTGCATATATATATACATATATATTAATATTTTATGCATCTTTCAAACTCATCTTTATATTATATATTAGTTATAAAATAAGTAGTGACAATAGATTTTCGGTGTTGTGTAAGTTGCCTCCTTGAGACCACCCCTGGGAGTGCACTATATTGCATGATTAGGTAAATAATATTTTGATTGGGGATATATGACAAATTAACATGCATCACTAGTCAGATAATCATCCACTATCATCCCTCCCTGATGAATTTCCAGAATCTCCTAAATCCAAATGAAGCATAAGCAGGAGGGGTAGTACTCCTCACATAATAGCTACTGGAAGTCATCCCATAAGAGTACCGACTCATCATGAATCTGAGTAACCAGACTCCACCAACGTCTAGATACTCCAAGGAAAATTTTTGCTACCAAAGTCACCATATAATCTATCGGTGTTCGAATAAGCCTGAAGAGGTGGACCACCGAATCTATCCAAACCTCTAATTCCTGAGGATCTGGCTCACCGTGAAACCTAAGCGGTCTCTGACGCCGAAACTCGCAGAGTGCATTCAACCCTAGAACATCCTCATCCCGCTCTTTTGGGAATAACTGATTTTCAACAGGTGGAGGTACTGCTACCTACCCACATGGGGGAAGGGGATCACATGATGGACCCCTAATTGAGGCCTCATCGCTTACAGAATCATTATTATGAACCGGAGCTAGTATCCTGGATGGCTGGCATTAAAGAGGCATCCTGAAGATCATCAAGGAGTACCGTATTCAGATGAGCATATATATATATCAAAAAAAATGGGGAGATGACTCAATAAGGAAAATCAAGTACTCAATCCTATATGATGCATGTACCAAAGTTTCCTGCAACAAATGTCTCAGCATCCCGAGTTGACAAACAGGTAATCAGGGTCCTGGTGAATTGCTACATCGTCCGTCATACCATCACTGAACTCCCTATAATGAGAGCCACTTTTGAGACATGCTAAAACTATTAACCTAAACCCAACCAATAAATTTTTAGGGAAACTCTCGAACAATATCCTAAGGGTACAACCACCTATGATACCACTTTTTCACAACCCAAACCATGACGGGGATCGAGCCGCAACTACCCCAAGCCTACCTCCATAGGCTAGGGGTGGGAAAAAGCACCGAAGGCACAAAAAACTCTGTGAGGCCTTTTACTAAGAACCAATACACACACACACGTAGCTGTATGACCCCAGGACACCCTGAGAGGGGAGGGGTGAATCGGGGTGTCAACTTTTTCTTTTAAACTGATGGATCTTGTTCCCACATTGGTAGGAACTATTTTAACCTGTATGATGGATATGAGAAGCAATAAAACATTCACATGCAAAGAGAAAACACAACACTTTTTACTTGGTTCACCACTAAGGGCTACGTCCAATGAGCATACGCTGATAGGTTGTCGGTCATACCAAATTCCACTATTCTTCACTATTTGTAGATTACAAAGGTTTATGAACAATACCTTTGTCCCAGGCTCACTTCCTTTACAACTATTCAGGGATATCCCACTACGTACCTCAGGTCACTCCTGTTGACTCACTCTGGCTCACTGACCTTGGTGAAGTCCCAATCAGTTTATAGACGTGAAGTTCTCTTCAATAGATTCGCATTGAAGTCTTTGCCTCTGCTTAGCACGAGACACTGCTCGCATCGAAGTCTGGTAATGATGCACTTGCACGCACTGAACCACTGAACCAGATAACCAGAACGTGTAAACAAGTTTCATTGACAATTGCGTGCAACACCAACCCTTGGCGTGCAAGACCTTACTATTGCGTGCAATATTTCCTTTTCACGCGGAAAAATATTTCGTGCAACAACAACCTTTTTTGCGCAACTGAATATTTTACGCGCCGCCTCAACTTTTATGTGCATCTCTGCATTTTTCGTGCAGCCCAAAGTTTTTTGAGCAACTCGTATTTTTCGTGTAAACCGGAATATTTCGCACAGCGCGGAATTTTTCTCGCAAATCAGAATTTTTTGCGCAGCTCAGAATTTTTCGTACAAGTCCCTTTACGCGAACCTTTTACGTGCATCATACCTCAGATATTCTCTAAGTCTTCAACTATACGGAATAAGAGGGGTCACCTCTTATTTATAGGCATCTCAGACTCCCATGCGCAAAACCCCCTGTGGCATGAAAAACCTCTCATTTGGCGTGTGATATTTCGCGTAGATATCGTTTTTCACGCACATCTCTAGATTTTTCATACAGTTGATGACTTTTCCATTTTTCGACGTTCTGATTCCGAAACACTATTTTTTTAACGACCCGAAATTTTGAATAAATCTTGTTTCCTAATTTTGTGTGTTATTTTATTTTTTATACTCAACAAAACTATTTCATTTGATAACATGAGTATAATTAAAATGAGACCGTTGGATTTTGACTGTTATATGAACATTGGTCAATATGACCGCTGGAAACTAAACGTTTTGATTATTGTCTCTAAATACAAGTAATCTTGTTTAATTAATATAGAAAGAAGATTCGATGGCCTCACCCAATAGTCTTGGACCGATCGAAGCCCATCTAACAAAACTTGGGAAGGAGGTAGAACCACTGGGCTTTGCTATGGACCAAACCCAAGCCGAACTTCATCGTGTGAAGCTAGAACGGAATCGCCTTCACGAGAAGTTCAAACTGATAGAAATTACTACTCGTGCGATGTTGGCCGAGCCTCCCTCGGATTCAATCACCTTAGCACACCTTACACTTAGGTTCTATGCTGGTGTGATAAGGGGCTATGTAAGGAGACTGTAACTGCCTTGTGTAATCCTTTGTTTTAAATAAAAATTGGGATTTCTTCTTATGATGAAGTTTATGAATTTTCCAATGACCGGATAAATATAGTATGAATATTTTTTTTATGAATTTTAGAAAAAGGATATTTAAAAAAAAAGTTTATGTAAACCTTAAATAATTAAAAATGTGTAATGATATTCAAAAAATGGTCTTCTACAATTATTTCCAGTACAAAATTTAGAGTCTAATAAGATCAACTTGATTTTTGATGAATAGTAAATAATGAATAGTGATTTTATGCTTAGGATTAGAAATGTGACCAAATGGATTAGTAATCTCACTTAAATAAAGCATTAAAATAATCTAGTCACCTTGATTAAGTAATGTGATTCAATAAAATGGTTAAATAACAGTTTCATAAATTATTAGTCAAGTATTAGTTTTTTCGGGTGAACAAATTTTTTAAATTAAAAATTTAATTAAAAATATTTAGAAAATTATTTTTATAAAATGGATTTCATTTTTGAATTCGGAGCATCGATATTATGTTAAGGTAATTTTTGGGGATTTTTCTAAAAAAAATGAATTTTTGGTGAATAGTGTATTTATTTAAAAATTAAATTAAAAATATTTAGAAAAATATTTTTATAAAATGGAGTTCATTTTTGAAATCAGAGCATTGATATTTGGTTAAGGTGAAATTTTGGGATTTTTCTGAGAAAGTTGAATTTTTGATGAATAGTGAAAATACCGTTTTTAAGTTACGAGTGTTTAATGACATCATTAAATGATGTATTAAGTATGTAATAAATTTGGTCGACTTATGAATAGTAAGATAAGGTATGAGGTGTCCCAAGTGGTCAATACCATGGGCAAATACTATGGGAAAGCCCATGGTTTTGCCAAAACCACTAATGAGGTGTCCCTTGGCCATTAATGCCTTGTCCCCTCACTTTCCCTATAAATACCAATCCATCCTCTCATCCATTCGACTCCCCACTCTCCCCCAACTAAGTTCTGGTATCATTACCTCCCAAGGAGTCCTCCCAAGGTGCCCCCAAGCCCTCAAGGTCCCAACCTTTGAGTTTTAAGAGTTACGTTTTAAGGTAAGGGATCTGACCTCTCTCTTTCTTTTCAAGTAATCACTTTTATGTCATTCCTTTTATGCTCCATGTTCTTATGTTGGAGGATGTTCTTTTATATTCATTATACTGTAGTTTTTATGTTCATATGATGAGAGACCCCCTCTCACTCTCATCATTTCATTTTATGAAAGTTTAAGTGGCGCCATTAGGCTGTCGAAATTTTTGTAACAGATTCTTTCACCCTTCTCATTTTCAAGTTCTATTTTCTTGTCAAGTCTCTCAAGTTCCTTTTTATTATGTTGCGGTATGATCTCTATATCTATAATACTGATCTTTTGTTATCATATGATGAGAGACCCAATTTTATCTCTTCAATTCAGTATTTTGAAGTTTTAAGTGGTGTCGTTAGGCTGCCAAATTTTTAAGGGATTCTTTCACCCTTCTCGTTTTCAAGATCTATTTTCATGTCAGGTCTTTCAAGTTCCTTTTTATTATGTTGGGTTATGATCTCTATATCTATCATACTGAACCCTTATGTTCATATGATGAGAGACCCTATTTTGATCTTGTCAATTCATTTTTGGTTGAAGTTTAAGTGACGCCGTTAGGCTGCCGAATTTTTAAGGGATTCTTTCACCCTTCTCGTTTTCAAGATCTATTTTCATGTCAAGTCTTTCAAGTTCCTTTTTATTATGTTGGGGTATGATCTCTATATCTATCATACTGAACCCTTATTTTCATATGATGAGAGACCCTATCTTGATCTTTTCAATTCATTTTTGGTTGAAGTTTAAGTGACGCCGTTAGGCTGCCGAATTTTTAAGGGATTCGTTTGCCTTTCTCATTTTTCAAAGATCTACTTTCATGTCAAGTATTTCAAGTTCCTTTTGTATTATGTTGGGGTATGATCTCTATATATATAATACTGATCTTTTATGTTCATATTATTAGAGACCCTATTTGATCTCGTCAATTCATTTTTGTTGAAGTTTAAGTGATGCTGTTGGGCTGCCGAATTTTCATAAGAGAAATCTTAGTTTTGTCTTCCTTTCATGTTCTTCATTTCATATGGTATATATTTTAAATTTCATTACCATGTTCTCAAATCCTTTATATTCTGTCCCTATAATGTTTTATGGGTCATTTATGAGTTTTTGACCCATGTCCCCTCTCTTTTCAATGTTTTCTAAAACCCCGAAACATAGCCGTTATGCTGCAGAATTTCCGTCTCAAAATGTCTCTCTATTTTTCTAAAGTACTTTTATTTTATTAAGTGAATACTCAAAGATATTTCTTCAAAAGGGGTATTAAAATATATACCAAAATGTTTTATTTTAAATTCTGGGATTTACATACATGAAACCTGCTTTCCCTTTCCGTGGGTTTAAAGTGACATAAAGATCATGTCTTTAAAGCAGTTTTTAAAATGTTATGATTATGAAATGAAACCAATTTATTTTATGCTATATGAGTTGTTTATGAAATTATTTATGATAATATATGTGGATCACATGATAATAAAGACATGTCAAGGGTGCGCCCAGATAGCACTCCAATGCATTGGCTAAAGACTTAATCTCTAGAGATGACCTTTTAGACTGATACCTTGGTGAATAACCTTGGTAATTTTTAATGACACCTTGGGGATAGACCTTGGTGAAACGAAATGATTGTCAATATTAAATGTTGTATCCATATCTTCAAGTTATGAAAAATGTTATTTTTATTATGATATGCCTCATGATTTCTTTCTCACGCCTTAAAGTTCTTTTCATGACCTTATTGAAGTATCTCAAGTTCACATGTAAAATGTATCTCTTGTTTCCCTTACTGGGCCTTCTGCTCACCCTTTCTTTTGATGTATGTCCCCAGGTTATGAGATGCAGTAATGAACCTAAGATGAACATAAGGAGAATCCTTTCAAGTGTTTAAGAATAATTTTTTTTTTGTTTCATGTATTAAGTTACTGGTTTCCAAGACACTAAAACTTAAAGATCCTCAGTTTTTTTTAATGTAATGAAAGTTTATGTGACAAAAAGGCAGGATGCTATAGTTGGTATCAAAGGATGGTTTAGTTATTTGTGGAAATTGGGATTTGAAAACTCTAGGAAGAACCCTATAGAAAAGTATAAATATAGGAAATCTTCCTGGTATTTTGGTGAGTATTGAGTAAGGGGTTGCCGAGCAAATACATCCCTGTCTGGATACGAGCAGGTAGAGGTGGCTCTGGTACAAATGTACATAGTGGTAAAACCCGAAAACACCGATTTGAGCTAGAATCGAACAGGAACTGGTACACGACAACGGGTCTTGCTGAACTCTTGGTTACGACACTCCCGAGGGATATGCTTTGGTAAATTCATAAGCTTAATATGAACCATTATTAAAAGAACAAAGATAAAATAAAATAAAGATTAACATAAGAATATATGATCATGGATAACCTAGTTTGGATCCTAGGGGATCACAAGTTAGGGTATACTTTTCTTCTACAAGTTATCCTTCTATGCTTTAAGCTCCTTTTCATGATTATTGGCTAAGTATTTAAGCCCTTAATTGTACTTTATTTTCTTAGTTAATGGAAAGAAATGTAAGAACATGTCCCAGCAACCAATGAGATAGGAAATGTGATGATTTCCGTATTAATATGATAGAGATGATTAGGGGATTAAAATATGATTATTATCTTGGAAGATGTTCACTATTTTGGGAACCCTATTTGATCGAGGTAAATAGATTACTACGGTATTTTCTTTGAGGAGTAAGGTTGACTTATATTTTGAAGAATAGATGAATTTAAGGTGGACTTATAGTAATTTAGGTTACTTATGGAAATGATTAACCTATCTTAGGGTAAATATGTTTAGGTTCGTTACTTTTGTTATAAGATGTTAGGAGTGGTCGATGTTGTTTGGAGATGAATGATAAAGTTTACCTTGGAAGACTATGTTATCAAATCCTTCTTGTATTTGGGTTTCAATCTTAGTTTGGTTTATTTTGAGGAATTTTAAGGATAGTTATTTATGGAATGGTCTATGATGAACTTTGGGTAGTACCATGGAACTTTGAAGATTTAAACATATTTTCCTTTCCTATGGGATTCTTTCTTTTTGAAGAGTTGTTTTATCTTACCCTTTATGTTTTTGGGATAATGTTTAAAGATAGAAGAAATTAATAGTTAATCTTTTGTGGATTAAGTGACTCTCAAGAAGACGATTCTTGTGTTTTGATGAGACCAAGAAGTTTTGAATGCTCATCGTTTGGAGAAAAGATTAGTTTTGGTAGAAACTTATTAAAGGATGAAACTCTACTGGAAGGTAGGTATATTTCCTTATGTTTTTATTCTATGTAGTAAATGAATTCCTCAAAATTATTAAAAGGAACGTAAAACAAAAACGTTGTTGGTTTAAGCTTCCTACTGGGTAATCAAGGACCGTTTACACACATCATAAGTTTGGGATTTTTTCGTGGTTAAATTTATCCTAATCATGTTTTCTATCACTCTCCCTTAGAACTTGACTCTTTGTTTTCTCCTCCATGTCCATGTTTTACTACATGGAATCCTAGTGTGGGTTAACTCGGGTGGCCTTTGTAGTTCCTTTTCTTTCTTTTAAAGTAATAGTGTTACTGACTCTTTTTCCGATGTGGGACTTTCAATGAAATTTCAAAACCCAATTTTAAAAATTGCGAGGACGCAATTTCTTAAGGGGGGAAGATTGTAACGACCCAAAATTTTGAATAAATATTGTTTCCTAATTTTGTGTGTTATTTTATTTTTTATACTCAACAAAACTGTTTCATTTGATAACATGAGTATAATTAAAATGAGACCGTTGGATTTTGACTATTATATGACCATTGGTCAATATGACCGCTGGAAACTAAACGTTTCGATTATTGTCTCTAAATACAAGTAATCTTGTTTAATTAATATAAAAAGAAGATTCGATGGCCTCACCCAGTAGTCTTGGACCGATCGAAGCCCATCTAACAGAACTTGGGAAGGAGGTAGCACCACTGGGCTTTGTTATGGACCAAACCCAAGCCGAACTTCATCGTGTGAAGCTAGAACGAAATTTCCTTCGCGAGAAGTTCAAACTGATAGAAATTACTACTCATGCAATGTTGGCCGAGCCTCCCTCGGATTCTCTCACCTTAGCACACCTTACACTTAGGTCCTATGCTGGTGTGATAAGGGGCTATGTAAGGAGACCATAACTGCCTTGTGCAATCCTTTGTTTTAAATAAAAATTTGGATTTCTTCTTATGATGATGTTTATGAATTTTCAAATGACCGGATAAATATAGTATGAATATTTTTTTTATGAATTTTAGAAAAAGGATATTTTTTAAAAAAAGTTTATGTAAACCTTAAATAATTAAAAACGTGTAATAATATTCAAAAAATGGTCTTCTACAATTATGTCCAGTACAAAATTTAGAGTCTAATAAGATCAACTTGATTTTTGATGAATAGTAAATTATGAATAGTGATTTTATGCTTAGGATTAGTAATGTGACCAAATGGATTAGTAATCTCACTTAAATAAAGCATTAAAATAATCTAGGCACCTTGATTAAGTAATGTGATTCAATAAAATGGTTAAATAATGGTTTCATAAATTATTAGTCAAGTATTAGTTTTTTCAGGTGAATAGTGTTTTTAAATTAAAAATTTAATTAAAAATATTTAGAAAATTATTTTTATAAAATGGATTTCATTTTTGAACTCGGAGCATCGATATTATGTTAAGGTAATTTTTGGGGATTTTTCTGAAAAAAATGAATTTTCAGTGAATAGTGTATTTATTTAAAAATTAAATTAAAAATATTTAGAAAATTATTTTTATAAAATGGAGTTCATTTTTTAAATCAGAGCATTGATATTTGGTTAAGGTAAAATTTTGGGATTTTTCTGAGAAAGTTGAATTTTCGATGAATAGTGAAAATACAGTTTTTAAGTTACGGGTGTTTAATGACATCATTAAATGATGTATTAAGTATGTAATCAATTTGGTCGACTTATGAATAGTAAGATAAGGTATGAGGTGTTCCAAGTGGCCAATACCATGGGCAAATACCATGGGCAAGCCCATGGTTTTTCCAAAACCACTAATGAGGTGTCCCTTGGCCATTAATGCCTTGTCCCCTCACTTTCCCTATAAATACCAAGCCATCCTCTCATCCATTCGACTCCCCACTCTCCCCCAACGAAGTTCTGGTCTCATTACCTCTCAAGGAGTCCTCCCAAGGTTCCCCCAAGCCCTCAAGGTCCCAACCTTTGAGTTTTAAGAGTTACGTTTTAAGGTAAGGGATCCGACCTCTCTCTTTCTTTTCAAGTAATCTCTTTTATGTCATTCCTTTTATGCTCCATGTTCTTATGTTGGAGTATGTTCTTTTATATTCATTATACTGTCCTTTTTATGTTCATATGATGAGATACCCCCTCTTACTCTCATCATTTCATTTTATGAAAGTTTAAGTGGCGCCGTTAGGCTGCCGAAATTGTTTTAACGGATTCTTTCACCCTTCTCATTTTCAAGTTCTATTTTCTTGTCAAGTCTCTCAAGTTCCTTTTTATTATGTTGGGGTATGATCTCTATATATATCATACTGATCTTTTATTATCATATGATGAGAGACCCCATTTGATCTCTTCAATTCAGTATTTTTAAGTTTTAAGTGGCGCCGTTAGGCTGCCGAATTTTTAAGGGATTCTTTCACCCTTCTCGTTTTCAAGATCTATTTTCATGTCAAGTCTTTCAAGTTCCTTTTTATTATGTTGGGGTATGATCTCTATATCTATCATACTTAACCCTTATGTTCATATGATGAGAGACCCTATTTTGATCTTGTCAATTCATTTTTGGTTGAAGTTTAAGTGACGCCGTTAGGCTACCGAATTTTTAAGGGATTCTTTCACCCTTCTCGTTTTCAAGATCTATTTTCATGTCAAGTCTTTCAAGTTCCTTTTTATTATGTTGGGGTATGATATCTATATCTATCATACTGAACCCTTATGTTCATATGATGAGAGACCCTATCTTGATCTTGTCAATTCATTTTTGGTTGAAGTTTAAGTGACGCTGTTAGGTTGCCGAATTTTTAAGGGATTCGTTCGATTTTCTCATTTTTCAAAGATCTACTTTCATTTCAAGTATTTCAAGTTCCTTTTGTATTATGTTGGGGTATGATCTCTATATCTATCATACTGATCTTTTATGTTCATATGATGAGAGACCCTATTTGATCTCGTCAATTCATTTTTGTTGAAGTTTAAGTGACGCCGTTGGGCTGCCAAATTTTCATAAGAGAAATCTTATTTTTGTCTTCCTTTCATGTTCTTCATTTCATATGGTATATCTTTCAAATTTCATTAACATGTTCTCAAATCCTTTATATTCTGTCCCTATACTGTTTTATGGGTCATTTATGAGTGTTTGACCCATGTCCCCACTCTTTTCAATGTTTTCTAAAACCCCGAAACATAGCCGTTATGCTGCAGAATTTCCGTCTCAAAATGTCTCTCTCTTTTTATAAAGTACTTTTATTTTATTAAGTGAATACTCAAAGATCTTTCTTCAAAAGGTGTATTAACATATATACCAAAATTTTTTATTTGAAATTATGGGATTTACATACATGAAACCCTCTTTCCCTTTCTGTGGGTTTAAAGTGACATAAATATCATGTCTTTAAAGCAGTTTTTAAAACGTTATGATTATGAAATGAAACCCATTTCTTTTATGCTATATGGGTTGTTTATGAAATGATTTATGATGATATATGTGGCTCACATGATAATAAATACATGTCAAGGGTGCACCCAGATAGCGCTCCAATGCATTGGGTAAAGACTTAATCTATAGAGATGACCTTTTAGACTGATACCTTGGTGAATAACCTTGGTAATTTTTAATGACACCTTGGGGATAGACCTTGGTGAAACGAAATTATTGTCAATATTAAATGTTGTATCCACATCTTCAAGTTATGAAAAATGTTATTTTTATTATGATATGCCTCATGATTTCTTTCTCATGCCTTAAAGTTCTTTTCATGACCTTATTGAAGCATCTCAAGTTCACATGTAAAATGTATCTCTTGTTTCCCTTACTGGGCCTTCTGCTCACCCTTTCTTTTGATGTATGTCCCCAGGTTATGAGATGCAGTAATGAACCTAAGATGAACATAAGGATAAGCCTTTCAAGTGTTTAAGAAGAATGTTTTTTTGTTTCATGTATTAAGTTCCTGGTTTCCAAGACACTAAACCTTAAAGATCCTCAGTTTTTTTTTAATGTAATGAAAGTTTATGTGACAAAAAGACGGGATGCTATAATTTTCGTGAAAAACCTCGATCCACTATTTCGCGCACCATGCTGTTTTTCACGCACCATGCATATTTTTTGCGCCTGCCTCCCTTATTTTGTACACCACTTCCTTTTTGCGCGCACCTCCTCTTGACAACAACCTATGTCTTCATTTTCCGATTTTCAGGCCTAAAAATTTGGAAAACACTGGGAAACGACGCCACCTTCAATACTATTGTCTTCTTGAACTGTATGATCACTTTACTGGCACACATTTTGAACTTCCATTGAGGATTGAAAAAAAACACAAACTATACTCCAATTCATGCAGAGAACAACCATGGTTCCAACAATATCCCCCTTTGGGTTTGTTGGCAATCACAAGATAAATTTAATAGAGAACTAGCCACATGTAAGCCAAAAATGCAAGAATCAACTCAGCCAATACTCTAAGTCTACATGAGCAATGCTCGGTGTAGAAAAAAATAGGGGAAGCGTGAATTGGGATCCCGTGTTTTGGAGTTCTCAATGACACCCAAGAAATCATCTTAAAAATTCCTAGAAGAATTACATGTCCAATGTATTCCTTCTTATCCTATAACCGAAATCTCATCGTGATACCAAACATGTCCTGAATTTATTCCTTCTCCCCCATTGTAAATAAACCCAAAGATCAGTATTTTCTCATTGAACATCTGAATAAACCCCCTGGAAAGTATCTCCCCCATAAACCTGCATCATATCCACAAAAAGATTAAAAACAATTAACATAACTGGGGAGAGGGGTATTTCGTAACCTCCTTATGCACTGGGAGGTGTCTGAACACCGAGGTTCAACCAATGTTTCTTAAACATAGCCGCTAACAGTGGCTTGGTCAGGATATCAACCACTTGCTCATTAGTTCCCACATGATCTATTCTAATCACGCCTTGCTCAACTTTTTCTTTGATAAAGTGATACCTGATTTCAATATGTTTTGTACGAGAATGCTAAACATGATTCTTCATAAGATCAATTGAACTCTTGTTATCATAGTAAATCACCATTGGTTGCTTCACCTCATCACCAATATCTTTTAGTTGTTGCTTTATCCATATCTATTGAGTGCATGCCTTTGTGGCGGAGATATACTCAGATTCAGCAGTACTAAGAGAAGTACTTTCTTATTTCTCGCTTAACCATCCAACACATTTATTCCCAATATAGAATGCTCCACCACTAGTGGACTTTCTATCAACTATATCACCTGCCCAGTTAGAATCATAAAATGATGATAATTCACTGTCCCTTTCCGCATCAAAGTATAAGACACAATTGTGAGTACCTTGAATATACCTCATGATTATTTTTACTTCTGCCATATGTTGTTCCTTCGGATTACTCTGAAAGCGGGCTGCTAAGCATGTTTCAAAGACAATTTCTGGCCGTTTTACTGTCAGGTAAAATAAGCTTCCAATAATCCTCCTGTACATTGTGGGATCTACAGAGGTCCCATCCTCATGCTTTCCAAGTTTGGTTCCAACTGCAATCGGAGTTGGCATCGGTTTGGAGTCATGAATATTAAAATTATTTAACAGCTCTATTTCATACTTTTCCTGAGAAATGAAAGTGTAATACTTCTTTTGAATCACCTGCAGCCCCAAGAAATATGTGATCTCCCCAATCATAGACATTTCAAATTCTGATTTCATGTGATTAGAAAATTCATCCACTAATTTCTGCTTTCTGCCACCAAATATAATGTCATAAACGTATACTAGAACCATGAACTGATATTTTGGAGAATTCTTCACATATAGATTGTGATATACTCCTCCTCTTTTTAATTACAACTTCTTGAGATAAGAGTCTAGCCGGGAATACCATGCTCGTGGATCCTGCTTCAAACCATATAGAGCCTTCTTTAGTTTGCAAACCTTTGTTTCATCAGTACCAAGAATAAAACCCACTGGTTTTTCAATGTAGACTTCTTATTTGAGAAAACCATTCAAGAATGATGTCTTGACATCCATTTGATATACTTTATATCCTCTTTGGAGTTCCATGGCAAGAAAAAGCCTAATTGAATCCAGTATAGCCACTGGAGCAAATGTTTCTTCAACATCAACACCTTAAATCTGGGAGTATCCTTTACATACCAGTCATGCCTTGTTTCTAATAACACTTCGATGCTCATCAAAATTGTTCTTGAAGATCCATTTTGTACCAATAAAATTGTGACCTTCAGGTCTCTAGACAAGATCCCATGTCTGATTCTTGTCAAAATGATCTAACTCTTCATTCATGGATTTCACCCAAGATTCATCGTTTGCTGATTCTCCAAATGAGGATGGCTCCACAACTGATAGAAATAAAGATTGCGTGTTATTACTCATCCTCCTTGTTTGTGTGGGTGCATTACTATCCCCAATTATGTTAGATGGATCATTCTAAGCTCTTTGATTTATCCTATGAGGTTCAGTTGCATTTTCTCCAGCCAAGGTTTCCTCTTCAGATTCCTCTTCTGAGTCAACATCATTATGTGACTCCTGAGTGTTTTGTACACCTTCCTCTATTTCTGTATTTGTATTTACTCCATGTTCACATTCATCCTCATCTTCTATCTCATTAGTATAGGAATTATTTGAATCATTTGGGGTTTTTCCTTCAATGATCTTAACATCATTTCTTTCCACAATCCTCCCTAACCATTTATTGAATCACTTGTAGGCTTTTCTGTTCATTAGATACCCAAGAAAAATTCCTTCATCAGCATTGTCTCCAAAATTCCCTTGATTTCCTTATTTATTTCAAATGAAACATTTGCTTCAAAAAACACAAAAGTATTTCAACTAAGGATACATTACATGCCACAATTCATATGGTGTCTTCATTTCTCCCATATAAAGCTCCGTTCGATTCTGAATGTGCACTGCAGATTCAATAGCTTCTTTCCAGTAATGGCGAGAGATACAACTCTCAATCAGCATAGTCCTGGCCATATTGTTGACCTGTCGATTCCAGTGCTCAAATACTCCATTTTTATGTGGAGTTCTCACTACAGCTACCTCATGTTGTATTCCATGTTTTTATAGGTAATTCTCAAACTCAATGGACGTGTATTCCCCTCCATTATCAGATCGTATGACTTTTATTGTTTATCCAGTATCATTCTTGGCAATCCGATGATAATTTTTTATGCAATCAAGTACTTGTTGCTTCCTGTGAATAACCATTACACAATCGATTCTACTATAATAATCAATGAAAAAGACTATGTACCTCTCTCCATGAGTTTTGAAAACATTTATCAGGCCACATACATCTGTATGGATGAGATCAAGAAGGTGTGATGCCCTTTTCTTCTTTGGTCGATATGAATTACAAACTAGCTTCCCCCATATACAAGCATCACAAGTCTTTTCCTGTTCACATTTCAGAATGGGGATATCCATGAAAATCTTCAGCTTAGATATCTTTTCCATGTATTGTTGTTTAATGTGCCCCAACCTTCGATGCCAGAGGTTGTTTTCTTCTTTAACATACAAATAGCAAGAGTTTACTTTGCTGTCAACCTGATATAAGTTTCCATATGTTCTACAACCTTTCATAAAATAATTCCCTATTTTTTCCTTTATAGTGCAGCCATTTTGATTGAAAGTTACTATGAGCCCTGATTCAAAGAGTTTAATCACACTGAGGAGATTGTGGCGTAGACCGTCCACATAAAGAAATTTAGTCTTCTTCAGCTCTCCATTGGCGAGAGTAGTATTCTTACTGCCTTTAATCTTCAAAGCACCATCATTACCAAACCTCACTATTCCATCAACTTTCTTTTTAATTTTCTTCAAAAGGTCATCATTTCCTGTCATATGTGAAGAGAATCCACTATTAAGAATCCAGGTGTTGCTGCTCTTTTTAGCTTTGAAGACTACTTTTGCAAGATTGGATTTCTCGATCTTCTTCTTTTCTTTCGAAGAGATATTGGATTGAGTATAAGATATTGATGAACTTCTAATTATTTCTTCCACATAATCAGATTATTCATACCCATAATCTTCTTCTAGAGGAGAAAACCTATTTGTGATATCAACACCATCAAGAGGGTGAATATTGACCCATCTCTGAGATTTTTATGAATCTCTCCTATCAAATCTCTGTCTGCAGCACATATCTTTATGGCCAAAGTTAGAACAATGAAAACAGTATCCATAGAAACTATTTATTCTATAAGATGGAGGATATGAAGTCAATATCCTTTGTTGAAATCCCAGATCTTCCCCATTCAAGTAGCTCCTTGCCTCTTCGCAATATTACATGGTATGGCCCAGATAGCCACATAACTGACACTTCATGAGACGAAATGTCTTCTCACTTGAATTTCTCCTCATTCATTCTTCTTTTGGAGAATAGTTGGACTGCCTGTCATTTCTAAAAGTTTGAGGATAATTTTAGTTCTTCTTTTAGTTTGGATTTAGGGTTTTTTTTTCAGCACTTCAGGCAATGTTTCAACATGTCCAACTTTCATCTTGTCTTTCTTTTGGCTCTCTTCACTTCCAGTAGTTAATGTCTCAACTTCACAACCAATTCCAATATTTCCCATGAAAGCGGGTCTTTGATCACTCAAGATTTTTCCAAACCCATCTGAAACACACTTGGATCTTTCCAGTAATTCTGCATCTGAGAATCTTCCAAAATGAATTTTCTTCTTACCCTCATTTGTGGCTGATTGACATTCAATTTTACTCCTAAGAGTAATAACTTCTTCCTCAAGACCCTCAACAGTCTTGGACTTCTCTTCCAGTTTGGATGAAAGGTAATTTATGACCTTTGCTTGTTCTTAAATTCTAAGCTTTAGTTCCGAAACGTCATCTGTGCTTTCAAGGATTGAAGACGGAACTCTCACTAGTTCTTTTAGTCGTTCAATTTCTGCTTCAAGCTCATCAACATATTCTGATGATTCTTCCACCATTTCCTTCCACTTATTTAATCTCTTACATTTACTCTCAATCTTGGAAAAAGCATCCTTAATTTTAATATTTGGATCACTATTAGGAGTAATCTGATTATCTCTTCCTTTATTGATCGAGTGTTTTGACTTTTCAATGGTAGCCATCATGGAAGCATGGTTTCCTGTTTTAAATTCTGGTTCTTCTTCTTCACAAAATTCAATATCATCATCTTCCTATTCACAAAAAAAACTCTTCTTCTGTATTTTCTTTCCAGATTTGAAGTCTCCCTTTTTGAAAAACCTTTTCTTAGGCTTCTCGATGTCTTCTAATTTGCTCTCATCATCATCAAACTTTCTTTGGCACTGAGAGTCAATGTACCCAACTCTTCCACAATGAAAACATGCCAAAGGAAACTTAACTTTAAATTTACCTTTTCCCTTCTTCAGCTTCTTGAAAATGAGAGAAAGAATTTCTTTTTCCTCATCATCTTCACCACCAATATGTTCTGAAATTTTCATTTTTTCCATGGATTTGAATTCCATTTTCTTTCTAACATGAGTCGTAGCTTCTTCGGGTTTGAATCTCATCTCATATTCCACTAGACTACTTAGTATATCATCCATAGATATTTTAGATAGATCTCTTTCTTAAAGGGATGACACCTTTGCATTGTACATAGGAGGATGTAAAGACCCATAAAATTCAAGGAAATTTTTTTCTTAATTTTCTTTTGGATTTTACAAGAACGCAGTTTCTGAAAGCACATGATTCTGAGGCCCGGTGTGCCCGGAATCATTTTCCGAAGTTTAGCTCGGGTACGTTCAGTGAACGAACAAGCGGGTTTTTCTACCTTTTGAACCAGTGCTCGAAATCAAATTCCGAGGGCGCCGATGGAATCACAGCGCCGATATTTGCTTAGAAACACCTTTTCCGGAGTTGCGTTTGCTCGGGTGTGGTTTTTAATTTTTGGGGTTAAGTTAATAAATAAAATAAAAGTGGTGCGACAATTTTATTTTATTTCACTTAAAGCCGCTTAACCTAAGTTAAGCGGATAAGGTGGTACCCACAATATCCTAACCACTTGTTAGGATATTTGTGAGGTGGGGCCTGCACGAGCCCCACCGTTTCTTCCCTCCTAAGTAACGCACCTGCAAACCCCCTTTTTAATGAAAGTCAAACCTTACGTTTTTCTGGTTAAGAAACGCCTCATTAAATTGGGCGGTTAAATCGTTACAATTAATTCATTGAATTAATTGTTTGTTTCTTTTCTTTTGAATTTCAAATTCTTATGTTATGATAATAAAATAAGGGAAGGACTTATTTTATTATTGGGTTTTGTGTTGTGTTAAGATTTTGGGAGAAAAAGAGAGGATTCTTCGTTCTTCGATGAAGAACGTGAAGAACGCACCGCCACCGACGAAGAACGCCGACCTCTGATGGCGGATGACGGCGAGTGACGCCTTCCTCGGAGATCACCTAACGCCAACGATGTTCCTTCCACGATGATCCTCTTCTTCCGCGGCGATCCTCTTCTTCCGCAACGATCCTATTCTTCCACAACGGTTAATTCCGCGACGAACTCTCGTTCGACGACGACGTTGAGGTAGGGGTGTGTTTTTATTTGAGAAACGCTGTTTCCTCCAACCTTTGTTTATCTTGACCCGCTTTCTACCAAACTAACGTGGAAGGACCGGGCCAAACGAACACGGCCCGATCCCTCTGCCGTTTTTTTGAATGTTTGGTGGGATCTTTGTGTTCTTCATGGGTGACGAACACCAGAACGATGCCAGTTCGTTGTGCGACGCAACGATCCCAATTGAAGATCCAACATCATGACGTCCTAGAAAAGGCGAGACAATGATAGCGGGCAATGAATCAAATTGGAATAGGAGGGACCGTCCCTTGACCGTTCTTCGAGCGGGTGAATCAAATCTTGATTTCAGAGCCGATCGGAGACCTGAAAACACCGGAGTTGATTACGGGACATCGGGGCAACATAGTGTCCGAAGTTTCATGATGAGCGGACCGTTAGAACGAAGAACAGACAACACAGGAGGTGCGCTGTCCGGAGGCATCAGTTCTGGAAAATTCCAGAATACACGGCGTGTTCCACTGACGAACACGCCATGTAGTGTGGGTGTACTGCGGCTTGAGTTTTGGGTTTAGAAAAGTAACACACGGCGTGTAACCCCGGCCACACGTCATGTAATCTCTACACAGAATAGAAGAAGCAGCTTCGTGGGACTCGGCGTGTAATCTGGAGATACACGGCCATGGAATTGAGTACACAGGCATGTACTCCACCACACGACCAGGCACGACCAGCATACATAGAGCCGACCCAGATGTTTTGTAACGACCCGAAGTTTCATTAATGGAAAATCCCTCTTGATCCAGTTAAATGTTTCTTTATGAAAAATGTTTTTATAAGATATCAACTTTTTAGTTTTACTTTAAGATTTGTGACCGTTACTTTTATAGCCATTGAACAGTGATCATCTGGGTAGTTTAAATATAAGGCTTTAACGAACCAATTTTCTACTCAGACAAAGGAAGCGATGGCCTCATCCAGTAGAATTTCCCATTACGAAGCCCATTTGTCAGAGCTCGGAAAGGAGGTGGCGTCTTTGGGCTTTTCCCTTGACCAAGCCCAAGCTGAGCTTCATCAAGTCAAGCTCGAACGTGATCGTCTATGGGAAAAATGGAAGTTGATAGAGATTACCACTCGAGCGATGTTATCCGAGCAACCCCAAGAGTCTGTCACCATCGCGCACCTTACCCTTAGGTCTTATGCTGCTATTTTAAGGGGTTATGTAACAAATAAGTAGCACCATGTTCATGTACATTATTTTTGTATATAATAATGAATATAATTTCTAGTCATTTTTGATACATTGTAATTAGTTTTTAAAGTACAAACAGTGTTTTTAGTTATTATTTAATTAAGAATTATATTTTATTAAATTAAAGGATTTTTGAATTAAATAATATTTTAAGAAAATATTATTATTAATATTAAATTAATTTTTATTAAATATAAATGATCTTATAATTTTATGAATGCAATTAAAATTTTTATTAAGGTTTGAAAGCCATTTCTGTCAAAACCCGTGAATTTTTTATAAATGTCGGTTTTTATTTTAAAAGTAAAAATTCACATATTTAGAAAATTATTTAGATAAAATAAATATTATTTTTGGAATCAGGACGTCGAAATTATCCAACGGTGAATTTTTCATAATTTTCTGAGACAGTCAATTTTTTGGGTAAAAATTAAATACCATTTAAATATATAATGTGTTTTATGACATCATAATGACCCAATGGTGATGTAATAAAATACCATAATCCTTATGTTCGTCCAATATGTGTTTTATCATTAAAATAATGAGGTTTTGGGTTTGTTTGACTCACTTTTCAAAGCATTAATGGAGCCCTCAAGACTTATTCAACACTTTGCCTTTTTAAATTAATTTCCATGGGAGTGTGACTCACCTCCACATAAGAAACCCTAATTTTTTAATAAGTTCGGACCTTGGCCTTGTAAAATATTGTTTTCCTCTTTCCTTTTCCAGAAACCATGGGCAAATACCATGGGATGGTTTGTGGTTTGGATTATTTTAATATAAGGGGTCCCAAACCTAAATAATAAAGAATTCTCTCACCTTTCCTATATAAACCCACCCAAGCTCCCACTTCCTCCTCACCCAAAGCCCTTGAAGTTCGTCCAACCTCTGCCCTACTCTCTCTAGAATCCTCTCAAGGTGCCCCAAGCTCCCAAGAAGCCTCTCACAAGCCTCTCTCTAGCCTTTGGAAGCACACTTCCAAGTAAGGGGTTTTCTTCCTTTCTCATTTTTTGTCAATTTTCTTTAAGTTGTATTGACCTTTTTATTTCAATTATGAATGTTGGGGTATGGTTTCTCACCTCCCCCATACTGTCCTCTTATTGTTTGAATGATGGGAGAATCCTTTCTCTCTCATTAAATGCCTCCCATGTACACCCGTTACTATGCCGAAATTCCGAAAGGAACTTCTCTCTCTTCTTTTACATTCAAGCAATACTTTTGTATCATGAATCTAAATTCCATTTCGATTGTTGGGACATGTATATATATGAACTCCTTACTGTCCATTACATGTAAATATGATGAGGAACCCCTTTCTCTCTCATCAACCTTTTTTATGAATTCTTATGTCACGCCGTTACGCTGCCGAAATCGCACCGATTTTCTAAGCCAATGTCTTTGTGTAGTGAATACCATGCCCATTTCTCCATCAAGGGTATTCACCTTTATGCACATTTACATATTGATTATAAAGTTTCATGTATGAATTCCACATTCCTTTATCGTGGAAGAAATGTTTATGTTTTATGAATCCATGTTTTATGATCCATGTGGCACACTTATGCATGAAATGAAATGTTTAAGAAGGGTGCGCCCTGATAGCGCTCCAATGCATTGGGTAAAGTATAGTATCATGATACGTCATGTGCAATGAGTGTTGACTGATGCTAATTCAAGTGCAACGAGGGTTTACTCGTGCTTCAAGTGCAATGAGGGTTTACTCATGCTCCATGTGCAATGAGCCTTGGCTCATGCTAATTCAATGTTAAGTGTTGTTGCCACATTTCCATGTTATGATTATCATGCTTTATCATGCCTTTATGTTCATGTCTCTCTTATGATCTATTGATATGACTATTTCCTAACATGTATTGTACTCCTCATGTTATTCATTGTGTACTCCCTTACTGGGCTTTATAGCTCACCCTTTTCTTATGCATGTCCTCATGTTATCCCATGCAATGCTAAGTACGAAGGAATGTAGTGGTCATGTAAAGGAAGTTTTCAATAAGGATGTTGTATTTCAAGTTTAAAGTTTTTATGTAATGATCCTAAGCCCCAAAGACACTAAACCTCTCGATCTTCTTTGTTGTATCAAGTGAAGTTTTATGTAATAAAGCATGTTTAAGTTGTAATAAAAAGCAGGGTTGTCATAGTTGGTATCAGAGGATAGGTTTAGTTATTTTTGGGGTTAGGAAACCCTAGTAAAGCCTTAGATACAAGACTAAGAATAATAAAAACATCCCTAAGTTTTGGTAAATACTAAGTAAGTGTTTTATCAAACAAATACATCCCTGTCTGGATACGAGCAGGTAGAGGCGGCTCTGGCACAGATGTATCCTAGGGGTAAAACCCGAAAACACCGCTTTGAGCTAGACTCGAACGGGAACTGGTGCACGACAACGGGCCTTGCTGCACTCTTGGTTACGACACTCCCGGGGGATATGTTTTGATAAATTCACAATCTTATTATGAACCCTTATTAAGGGAAAAATGCCCCTAAGGATATATGTTAGAAGGAAGATCATGAAAATCCTGGATTGAATCCTATAGACTCATGAGTTAAAGAGATTAAAGTTTATTTATAAGTCATAAACTTTTGTCTTTGGATTACCCTTTATGTGTTACCCCTAACTTTCCTTTTATTCCAGCCAATGGCCGGTAATAGGAGAACTTGGGCTAACAACCGTTGTGAAGATCAGTGTGATGATTGTACTTATGAGATGCCCAATCCAATGGGAGCGGGAATCGCGAACTTTGTCACGCTTCTCTCTCAGCTAACTCAAGTTTTGAATAGAAACACTGGTCAAGAGGAACGTTCAACCCCCCCTAAGAAATAACAAGTCACTATTGAAAGCTTCATGAGACAAAGGCCTCCTACTTTTAGTGGATCATCCGATCCCACGATTGCTGAACAATGGATCAACTCCATTGAAAAGATATTCTCCATCCTCCAATGCTCTGAAAAAGAGAAGGTTCTCCTGGAGGCTTATCGTATGGAGGGTGAAGCTGATCAATGGTGGACGTTGATCAAAAATACGAAGCCTGAGGAGGAGATCGAGGCTTTGGAATGGAAGGTATTCCGGAAGATGTTTTTCGATAAATATTTTCCACGCACCCTCCGTATTAAGATGGAAAGGGACTTCCTTTCCCTCAAGCAGAAAGATGAGGAATCTATGGGAGCGTACAAGGCAAACTTCACAAGGCTTGCACGATACGCTTCTGGCTTTGTCGTTACCCCCGAATGCAAGGTTGACCGCTTCTTTGGTGGGATGAAGCCTAGCTTGCGGAAAGCATTAGCGATCCGTGACTTCGACAGCTATGAGGAAATTGTCCGATGTGCCCTCAAGGTTGAAATGGAGATCGGAGAATCACAGGGGTATCATGGGGACAAGAAGCGGAAGGTGGACTTCAATGCTGGTGGTCCGATGGATAAATCCAACGGCGCTAAGAAATTCCAGCACCCCACTTGCCAAAAGTGTGGAAAAAAGCACCCTGGAAATTGCCTTAGGGGGACAAGAAAATGCTTTAAGTGTGGAAGAGAAGGGAACCTAGCTGTTAACTGTCAGCAAGAAGGACCCGCGGCTGCGACGGAGGGGAGGAACGCTCCGTTCGAACCTCAACGCGTTGTTCAATGCTTCAAATGCAAAGAACCGGGTCATTTTGCGAATCAGTGCCCTAATCCAAGGGTTATCAGAGGCAATCAACAACCTCCAAGACAGCAAGGAAGAGCTTTTGCCATCACTTCTGTCGAAGTGAACCCCGACAACGAAGTGGTGACATGTACGCTAGTTATTCATTCAAGAATAGCGAACGTACTTTTTGATTCAGGTTCTACGCATTCTTTTATATCTCAAAAGTTTAGTAGAACAATCCCTGCACCACCACAAATCATGGAAGTAAAGATGTCGGTGAGTACGGAAAATGGGGAAATCATTGCATCCCATGAGTATAAGTCCTCCCCTGTTATAATCTGTGGATTGAATTTCCCGGCGAACCTCGTCATACTCCCTTTGGTGGAATTTGATGCAATTCTTGGCATGGATTGGCTTTCCTTATATAGAGCCAACATAAATTTTCGGGAGAGGGAAATCACACTCCATATGGAGAATCGACCCCCGATTCTTTACAAGTGTCAGGAGGAAGATGAATCTCCTTTAGCTCCATCATCTCAAGCATGGATATTACTGCCTTATGAGCATGCATATCTGGCTCAGATGATTGAGTCCAAGGAAGAAACCACCCTTGAAGAAATGCCTATTGTGAGGGAATTCGCTGAAGTATTTCCCGAGGAACTTCCTGGTCTTCCTCCAAGAAGAGATGTTGAGTTCTCAATTGAACTTATACCTGGGGCGCTACCAATATCCAAGACTCCATATAGAATGGCTGTGGTTGAGCTTGAAGAACTGAAGAAACAACTACAGGAGAATCTGGATAAAGGGTTTATATGCCCAAGTGCATCACCATGGGGTGCACCAGTCCTCTTCGTCAAGAAGAAGGATGGGTCAATGCGGCTTTGCATCGATTATCGTGAACTTAACAAAATCACAATAAAGAACAAGTATCCTCTCCCAAGAATCGATGACTTGTTTGATCAGCTGCGTGGAGCACAATACTTCTCCAAGGTCGACTTGCGGTCGGGATATTATCAAGTAAGGGTGAAGAAGGAAGATATCCCCAAGACTGCTTTTCGTACAAGGTACGGGCACTATGAATTCATAGTAATGCCTTTTGGACTCACCAATGCTCCAGCAATATTCATGGACTTGATGAATAGAGTCTTTAGAGATTACCTAGATAAATTTTTGGTAGTCTTTATAGATGATATTCTAATATACTCCAAAACCAAGGAGGACCATGAGGAGCATTTAAAAACTGTACTGGAGACTTTGCGCAAGGAGAATCTCTATGCCAAGTATAGCAAGTGTGAGTTCTGGTTGAAGGAGGTCTCATTCTTGGGCCATATCATCACAAGCAATGGGATATCTGTGGACCCCTCCAAAACAGATGCAATTGAGGGATGGCCGAGGCCAACATCGGTAACTGATATCCGTAGCTTCTTGGGGTTAGCTGGATATTATCGACGATTTGTGAGAAACTTCTCACGATTTTCCAACCCTCTTACCAAGCTAACTCGAAAGGGAGTAAAGTTTTCTTGGAGTGATGAATGCGAAGAAAGCTTCAAGGAGTTGAAAAGGAGGCTTATCACTGCACCTGTGCTCACTTTACCCACAAGTGGGGAGCTTTTTGTGGTATTCAGTGATGCTTCGAAGAAGGGCTTAGGATGTGTGCTGATGCAGAATGATAAAGTGATATCCTATGCCTCAAGACAGTTGAAAATCCATGAGCGAAACTATCCAACGCATGATCTGGAGTTGGCGGCGGTGATCTTTGCCTTGAAAATCTGGCGGCATTATCTCTATGGAGAGAAATGTGAGATATATACTGACCACAAGAGTCTTAAATATATATTCACACAGAAAGAGCTTAATATGCGCCAGAGAAGATGGATAGAGCTCATAAAGGATTATGACTGTTCAATACATTACCACCCTGGGAAGGCGAACAAGGTGGCAGATGCCCTAAGTAGAAAGGATCCAACAATTCTATCAATGATGAGAATTGAGAAGGATCCAATCTTCTTAGACTTGATGAAGATGGACGTGGGAATCATAAAGAAGGGAACATCATCAATCCTTTCACAAATGATTGCTCAACCATCTCTTTTGGAAAGGTTAAAGGATGCTCAAAAGGATGATGCGAGAATCCAAGAAAAAGTGGAAACTATCAAAAAGGGAAAATCCTCAGAGTTTAATGTTAATGAAGAAGGAATTGTGCGGTTTGGGAAAAGACTATGTGTCCCATCAAGTTCGGAGATGAAGAAGGAACTTTTGGATGATGCACATAGTTCAAATTTCTCTATTCACCCAGGGAGCACAAAGATGTATCGATATCTCCGAGAAAACTTTTGGTGGGATAATATGAAGAAGGAGATCGCCGAATATACATCAAAGTGCCTGGTGTGTCAGCAAGTGAAGGCAGAGAGGCAGAAGTCTAAGGGGATGATGCAACCATTGCCCATACCAGAATGGAAATGGGAGAACATCACCATGGACTTCGTCACTGGACTTCCAAGTACATCCAAAAGCAACAATACAATCTGGGTTATTGTGGATCGTCTTACAAAGACTGCACACTTCATTGCTATTCGAGAGGATTTCTCTTTGGATCAACTGGCACTGATATATATCAGGGAAGTGGTACGGTTGCATGGAGTACCACTATCTATTGTGTCTGACCGAGATCCAAGATTTACCTCTAAGTTTTGGAAGAGTCTTCAACATGCTCTGAATACTGAACTGAACTTCAGTACGGCCTATCATCCTCAAACTGATGGCCAATCCGAGCGGACTATCCAAACACTTGAGGATATGTTGAGAGTGTGCTCAATGGACTTTAAAGGAGGATGTGATCAACATCTTCCTCTAGTTGAGTTCTCTTATAATAATAGTTTCCACTCGAGCATCCAAATGGCACCATATGAAGCCCTGTATGGGAAAAGGTGTAGAACACCGGCATGTTGGGATGAGGTCGGTGAACGTAAGCTGCTTGGACCAGAAATGGTCGAAGAAATGGTGGAGAAGGTGAAAACCATTCAGCAGCATATCAAGGCAGCCCAAAGTCGACAGAAGAGTTATGCAGATAATCGTCGACGAGACCTTGAGTTTAAAGTCGGAGACATGGTGTTTTTACGCATATCTCCGTGGAATAAGGTCATGAGGTTTGGAAAGAAAGGGAAGTTAAGTCCAAGGTACATCGGCCCCTTCGAGATTCTTGATCGTGTTGGGGCTGTGGCCTATCGACTAGCACTTACACCTACTATGGCCAAGGTGCATGATGTCTTCCATGTATCCCTCTTAAGGAAGTACATACCAGACCCTTCACATGTACTCTCTTCTGAGGTGGTACAATTAGAAGACGATCTTTCTTATGAGAAGCAACCAGTAAAGATCTTGGATTGTAGAGAAAAAGTTCTACGAAATAAGACAACGCCCCTCGTCAAGGTATTGTGGAGAAACCACAAGTTTGAAGAAGCAACTTGGGAGTCGGAGGATATGATGAAGCTAAGTTACCCACATTTGTTTTAGTGTGGGAAAAAGGAAAATTTCGAGGGCGAAATTTCTTAAGGGGGGAATGTTGTAACGACCCGAAGTTTCATTAATGGAAAATCCCTCTTGATCCAGTTAAATGTTTCTTTATGAAAAATGTTTTTATAAGATATCAACTTTTTAGTTTTACTTTAAGATTTGTGACCGTTACTTTTATAGCCATTGAACAGTGATCATCTGGGTAGTTTAAATATAAGGCTTTAACGAACCAATTTTCTACTCAGACAAAGGAAGCGATGGCCTCATCCAGTAGAATTGCCCCTTACGAAGCCCATTTTTCGGAGCTCGGAAAGGAGGTGGCATCTTTGGGATTTGCCCTTGACCAAGCCCAAGCTGAGCTTCATCAAGTCAAGCTCGAACATGATCGTCTATGGGAAAAATGGAAGTTGATAGAGATTACCACTCGAGCGATGTTATCCGAGAAACCCCAAGAGTCTGTCACCATCGCGCACCTTACCCTTAGGTCTTATGCGGCTATTTTAAGGGGTTATGTAACAAATAAGTAGCACCATGTTCATGTACATTATTTTTGTATATAATAATGAATATAATTTCTAGTCATTTTTGATACATTGTAATTAGTTTTTAAAGTACAAACAGTGTTTTTAGTTATTATTTAATTAAGAATTATATTTTATTAAATTAAAGGATTTTTGAATTAAATAATATTTTAACAAAATATTATTATTAATATTAAATTAATTTTTATTAAATATAAATGATCTTATAATTTTATGAATGCAATTAAAATTTTTATTAAGGTTTGAAAGCCATTTCTGTCAAAACCCGTGAATTTTTTATAAATGTCGGTTTTTATTTTAAAAGTAAAAATTCACATATTTAGAAAATTATTTAGATAAAATAAATATTATTTTTGGAATCAGGACATCGAAATTATCCAACGGTGAATTTTTCATAATTTTCTGAGACAGTCAATTTTTTGGGTAAAAATTAAATACCATTTAAATATATAATGTGTTTTATGACATCATAATGACCCAATGGTGATGTAATAAAATACCATAATCCTTATGTTCGGCCAATATGTGTTTTATCATTAAAATAATGAGGTTTTGGGTTTGTTTGACTCACTTTTCAAAGCATTAATGGAGCCCTCAAGACTTATTCAACACTTTGCCTTTTTAAATTAATTTCCATGGGAGTGTGACTCACCTCCACATAAGCAACCCTAATTTTTTAATAAGTTCGGACCTTGGCCTTGTAAAATATTTTTTTCCTCTTTCCTTTTCCAGAAACCATGGGCAAATACCATGGGATGGTTTGTGGTTTGGATTATTTTAATATAAGGGGTCCCAAACCTAAATAATAAAGAATTCTCTCACCTTTCCTATATAAACCCACCCAAGCTCCCACTTCCTCCTCACCCAAAGCCCTTGAAGTTCGTCCAACATCTACCCTACTCTCTCTAGAATCCTCTAAAGGTGCCCCAAGCTCCCAAGAAGCCTCTCACAAGCCTCTCTCTATCCTTTGGAAGCACACTTCCAAGTAAGGGGTTTTCTTCCTTTCTCATTTTTTGTCAATTTTCTTTAAGTTGTATTGCCCTTTTTATTTCAATTATGAATGTTGGGGTATGGTTTCTCACCTCCCCCATACTGTCCTCTTATTGTTTGAATTATGGGAGAACCCTTTCTCTCTCATTAAATGCCTCCCATGTACACCCGTTACTATGCCGAAATTCCGAAAGGAACTTCTCTCTCTTCTTTTACATTCAAGAAATACTTTTGTATCATGAATCTAAATTCCATTTCGATTGTTGGGACATGTATATATATGAACTCCTTACTGTACATTACATGTAAATATGATGAGGAACCCCTTTCTCTCTCATCAACCTTTTTTATGAATTCTTATGTCACGCCGTCACGCTGCCGAAATCGCACCGATTTTCTAAGCCAATGTCTTTGTGTAGTGAATACCATGCCAATTTCTCCATCAAGGGTATTCACCTTTATGCACATTTACATATTGATTATAAAGTTTCATGTATGAATTCCACATTCCTTTATCGTGGAAGAAATGTTTATGTTTTATGAATCCATGTTTTATGATCCATGTGGCACACTTATGCATGAAATGAAATGTTTAAGAAGGGTGCGCCCTGATAGCGCTCCAATGCATTGGGTAAAGTATAGTATCATGATACGTCATGTGCAATGAGTGTTGACTCATGCTAATTCAAGTGCAACGAGGGTTTACTCGTGCTTTAAGTGCAATGAGGGTTTACTCATGCTCCATGTGCAATGATCCTTGGCTCATGCTAATTCAATGTTAAGTGTTGTTGCCACATTTCCATGTTATGATTATCATGCTTTATCATGCCTTTATGTTCATGTCTCTCTTATGCTCTATTGATATGACTATTTCCTAACATGTATTGTACTCCTCATGTTATTCATTGTGTACTCCCTTACTGGGCTTTATAGCTCACCCTTTTCTTATGCATGTCCTCAGGTTATCCCATGCAATGCTAAGTACGAAGGAATGTAGTGGTCATGTAAAGGAAGTTTTCAATAAGGATGTTGTATTTCAAGTTTAAAGTTTTTATGTAATGATACTAAGCCCCAAAGACACTAAACCTCTCGATCTTGTTTGTTGTATCAAGTGAAGTTTTATGTAATAAAGCATGTTTAAGTTGTAATAAAAAGCAGGGTTGTCATATGTTTGGCCACGGCGTGTCACCATACCACACGCCGTGTACATACTTTTTACATGAACAGCCCATCGACACGGGCTGTGGAACACGAACAGTACCCGCGGACAGAAGACACGGCGTGTAACCATACCACACGCCATGTACTTACTTTTTTACATGACCTGACCTGCGACACGGGCCGTAACACATGGGCAGTACCCGGTGTCAGATGACACGGTGTGTATCGTATATCTACACACCGTGTACTTTTGGAAATTGGTTTGGTCGTCTCGTTCTTGGTGACTTGGGCACATTTTTCTTGGTTTTCCCTTAATATGTGGGACGAAACGTTGGGTTACATCATCCCTGGTCTTCGTGACGGTTGATGTGTCCATCCTTTGACTCGAGGAGAGGATCCTCCCAAAACGAGCTTGTTGTGTGTGAGAACCCTAGAGATGGCTGCAACTGCGACGATGATGACGACTGTGCAGAAATCCTCTGTGGATTCAAAGGCGACGACTACAACACTCAGAAATCCTACGTGGATCAGTGCTACCGATCCTGTGTGGGTCAGATCCTGTGTGGGTCAGCGCTCAGCAGTCCTGTGTGGGCCAGTGCCTATAGATCCTGTGTGGGTCCGATCCTGTGTGGGTCATTGCGGGGGTTAGTTACCTATCGATCATGTGTTGGTCAGATCCTTTTTGGGTCATTGCGGGGGTTAGTACCTATCGATCCTTTGTGGATCTGATGGATTAGATGAATCAGTGGCTACATCTGATCATCTCTATCATCATACAAAGAAGTATACCTGTGTGAGATGAATCCTGTTTGCTTTCCTATGTGGATTGTGTTGTGCTATCCTGTGTGGATTACGTTTTGCTTTCCTGTGTGGACTGGGTTGTGATTTCCTGTGCGGAATGGGTTTTACTTGAGCTCGGAAGTTGGAGACGAACTGGAATTGATGACTTAGGTACATGTATGGGAATATACCTAAGTAGTGTCGGATGTTACTTCATGATTTTATATTTCCTTTGTGGATTATCCTTTGTGGATTCTGGGAGACCTTCGGGGGTCTCAGTGTTCCTACTGAGTAGCTTATACTCACCCCTGTACGGGCTATGCCCGCACTACGTTGTGTTGGTTGCAGACGACAGATATCTCTGATCATGGTTGAGGCTTGCGAAGTAGGATGGTACCTAGAGGTGGACCACTGAGGCGGGACGTACTCGGAGCAGACGGTTGGACCCGAGGAGCTGTGGAGTCTGTCTGTACTCACCCTTCAGGTGGGACTTCTAGTGGACGGCTCGAGGCTGTGGCTTTACTTTCAGTTGCTGTTTTCCTTTTCCAGTTGTACTTTACTTTCAGTTTGGGTTTGTATTCTGGCCCACTTACTTTTCCGCACTTACTTTTGTATCATTTTTTAGTTAGTGTTTACTTCTACTTCTTTCTTGCTTTGTGGTGTTTGTTTACTTTACAAAGGAAATGCATTCCCTTTTTATTGGGAATTACGCCTTGGTGCTAGTCGCCAACCCCTGGCCTATGGAAGGCGGGCTTGGGGTAGTCACGGCGCGGGCCCCGAGGACGGGTCGTGACGAATTGGTATCAGAGGAGTTCGGTTCTACCGCAGAACTCAAGACTCTGATCTTTTTCTATGTGAAGCAATAGTGTTAAGAGTATTGAGTGTGGTTATCAGTCCAGGGAGTCCAGTGTTGGTGCGGAAACCAACATATCCGTACACTAGGACCCTGACTTCTGATTTCTGACTTAATGCATGAAAACATTGATTGCATGTGTGTTTCAAGTTTTCTTTGTGATTACTTTGTGTCAGCTCACCAGGTATACTTTTTTACCATGGCGTACCTTTTTCCTTTTCAGGATGGCCCCACGACGGTATCCAGCTAGGGTTCCGAGAGTTGTGCGTGACGACAGCCCACCGAGTGACGAGGCCTTGGTACAGGGCCCTTTGACAGTAGAGGCACCGTCGGTACCTCTACCCGCCGAGCCACTGATGCTACCAGCCCCAGCCGCTGACGATGCACGTCACCTTAGTGCACTGCACGAGTTTCAACACCAGCGACCACCTAGGTTCCGCGGGGAGACGGACCCTCAGGCAGCCGAGGATTGGCTGGAGGCAGTTGTATGGGTTTTCAGGTTAGTGAGGACACCAACAGACCTCATGGTGATCCTCGCAGCGAGCCTCCTACACGCGGCAGTAGATAGATGGTGGAGCTTGATGCTCCAGGTGCATGATGAGGCATCTCTCCTCTGGGAAAACTTTGAGAGCCTCTTCTGCTCGGAGTTCGTCCCAGCCACCCTCCGTGCAGTGCGCTTCCAGTAGCTTCTACAGCTAAGGCAGGGCAGCTTGACGGTCGCCCAGTACTCGGTGAGATTTACCGATCTCTCGTGCTACTCGACAGACATGGTACGAGACCCATTCTTCCGGGCCTGGACCTTTGAGCAGGGATTGAGACATGAGATCAGGGCATTGCTGATCTCCCTCATCATTCTGACTCAGGAAGGAGTACTGGAGCGAGCTCTTTTGATCGAGAGCTTCCTTGCTGAGCATTCTTCAGCAGCAAGACCTACCGCAGGGCGGCAGGTAGCAGAGTCTTCTGCAGCAGGCAGTCGACGGATGACTCATGGGTCCAGAGAGACCAGACCCTTAGGCAGGCGACCTCAGGACACTGGCTCAGCAGTGTGGGGCACACATCGCGGAGCCAGTCTTTCGAGAGGCAGACAGTGCTACGCATGCGGCGGGCAGGGCCACATGGCTTGTGACTGCCTGACCCGCCATGCCGAGGAGCAGCAGGCGGTTGAGGACCCACCAAGGCAGAGGCAGAGGGTCGACCGTGGCGGTCCGCAAGGAGCAGGCGGACGAGGCAGAGGAGCTGGCCGAGCAGCAGGTGGCGGGTGATGCTTTGAGGCTCTACCACCACCACCACCAGGAGGTCTACCCCGAGCATAGGGAGCTGGCGGGCAGAGACAGGCACAGCTCCAGGCAACAAAGGCCTACGACCATGGCGCACCCGAGATGATTCGAGGTACTATATGTGTCTATTCCACCCTTGCTGCAGTTCTTATAGACACAGGAGCGAGTCATTCTTTCATATCCACTGCCCTTGTTCGGAGCTCATAGATTCCGACGGAGCCGTTGGCTCGATCCTTATGGCTAGAGACTCCTACGGGAGCAGACTCGACGATTACACACTGGTTCCGGTAGTGTGAGCTTACTCTAGGAGGCGAGAGCTTCGGCTGGGATCTTCTTGTAGCGGCATCGAGGCCTTACAAAGTCATCTTGGGCATGGATTGGTTATCTATAGTCCATGCTCAGATTGACTGTATTAGGCGCAAGGTGCGATGTGTACGCACCGACAGGAGCAGGTTCACCTTCACCGGCAAGAAGGGAGCCTTGGCAGCACAGGATGGACTCCCGCAGAGGATAGGACATCCCATCACTCATCATATGGCTAGCCTCATCCTAGGAGTAGTTGACATGCAGATTCCTAGTTTTCCTGTAGTGGTGGATCAATATACAGACATTTTCCCCGACGACGTTCCAGGACTACCTCCTCACAGAGATGTAGACTTTTATATTGACCTGTACCCTGGGACAACCCCAATATCCACACCAGAATATCGGATGGCTCCCGCCGAGCTTCGAGAGCTACGGGTACAGTTGGAGGACTTGCAGGTCAAGGGATTCATCCGACCCAGTGTTTCACCCTAGGCTTCCCCGATATTGTTCGTCAAGAAGGCAGACGGGAGCTTGCAACTTTGTATTGACTATCGTCGCCTGAACCTGGTGACAGTGAGGAACAAGTATCTGCTACTGAGGATTTATGACCTCTTCGATCAGCTCAAGGGAGCATGGTGGCTCTCAAAGATAGACCTCCGGTCAGGTTATCATCAGCTCAGAGTTCGGGATGAGGACGTGCAGAAGATGACCTTCAGATGTCGGTATGGACACTATGAGTTCTTGGTTATGCCTTTCAGTGTGAACAATGCTCCAGTAGTGTTCATGGGCCTCATGAACAGGATCTTTCAGCCATACCTTGATTGATTTGTCGTGGTCTTCATCAACGACATTTTGATTTACTCAACAACTGAGGAGGAGCACGCCTACCACTTGCGGGTTGTACTAGACACACTCCAAGAGAACCAAATTTATGGAAAGCTCTCGAAGTGTCAGTTATGGATACGTGAGGTCCACTTCTTGGGACACATCATCTCTGAGGTGGGAGTTGTAGTGGATCCTGCGAAGATCGAGGCAGTGCTAGCTTGGGAGCCACCCAGGAGCATGACGGAGGTGCAAAGTTTCTTGGGACTAGCTGGATACTGCCGGAGATTTGTACCGGACTTCTCCAGAGTCGCGGAACCACTCTCATCTTTGACGAAGAAGGAGAAACCCTTTGTGTGGTCAGACAGATGTCAGCATAGCTTCCAGGAGCTGAGACAGAGATTGACTAGCGCACCTATCTTGAGGTTGCCGGAGGAGGGAGTAGGGTATGTAGTCTACTGCGATGCATCGGGGACCGGACTCGGATGTGTCCTGATTCAGGAGCGGGTAGTGATCACCTATGGATCACGTCAGTTGAGGCCACATGAGCAGAACTACGCTACCCATGACCTGGATTTAGAAAAAGTGGTCTTCGCTCTGAAGACATGGCGACACTACCTGATGGACGAGTGCTTTACAGTCTTTTCTGACCATCAGAGTCTCAGGTACATCTTCTATCAGAAGGACCTAAACCTGAGATAGCGGTGATGGCTCGAGTTCCTCCAGGACTATGACTTTGAGATAGTCTATACTCATGGGAAGGGGAACGTAGTAGCCAATGCTCTCAGCAGGAGGACGGGCATCCAGCTACTTGGAGAGGCGACAAAGCAGCTAGCCACTTTGCAGATATCCTTTGTGGATAGAGATAGGGTAGCCTTCCTTCAGTCACTCACAGTCACTCCTCCACTACTACAGTGGGTCAGAGAGGCACAGTGTGGGGACGCCGACTGTGAGACGCGGCGTGCGCAGATATCCTCAGGACAGGCACCTGATGGTTTCTCTTTAGGAGGAGAACACGACATCCTTTTCAGAGGACGTACCTTGGTACCAGTTGCTTTATGGGAGGAGGTTCTGAGAGAGTTTCACACTTCCCCTTTGGCGGTACATCCCGAAGTGGCGAAGATGTACCAGGATCTCAGACGACAGCACTACTGGCCGGGCATGAAGAAGGCTGTAGCAGAGTTCGTTTCTCGATGCCTCACCTGCCAGCAGGTGAAGGCGGAGCACCAGGTACCAACAGGCTTGGTACAACCCTTAGAGGTCCCAGAGTGGAAGTGGGACGGGATATCTATGGACTTCGTGACTGGACTTCCACGAACTTCCAGAGGTCACGACTCCATTTGGGTGATTGTCGACCGACTCACCAAGTCGGCTCACTTCTTACCCATCAGAGAGCAGAGCTCAGTGGAGAGATTGGGACGTCTCTATGTTCAGGAGATTGTGCGGATTCATGGTGTGCCATCATTTATCATCTCCGATCGAGATGATCGCTTTACTTCCCGGCTATGGAAGGGGTTGCAGGAGGCATTCGGGATGTAGCTATGTATGAGTACCGCCTTTCACCCTCAGACAGATGGTCAGATGGAGAGGATCATACAGAATCTTGAGGACATGCTCCGCGCATGTTTCCTCGACTTTGGTCGTAGCTGGGAGAACCACCTACCCTTGGTGGAGTTCGCATACAACAACAGCTACCACTCCACCATCGGGATGGCACCATACGAGGCGTTGTACGACCGACCTTACAGATCACCGTTGTGCTGGATAGACCCTGGGGAGTCAGCACTTGTGGGACCGAAGTTGGTCCAGGCCACGACAAAGAAGGTTAAGGTTATCCAGGATCGGATGAGGACAGCTCAGAGCTGACAAAATTCATATGCTGATAAGAGGCGGAGGCCACTAGAGTTTGAGGATGGCGACCGCGTCTTCTTGTGGATCTCACCTCGATGTGGATTACGAAGATTTGGCCGGGGCAGCAAGTTATCTCCTCACATCATCAGACCATTCCAGGTCCTCAACAGGATTGGCGAGGTGGATTACCACCTGGCTCTACCACCTCAGTTGCACCGGGTTCACGACGTCTTCCACGTATCTCAGCTGAGGAGATACGTGCACGACCCGACACATATCATTGACCATGGGGAGCTGGATGTTGATGATGGGGCAACTTTTGCGGAGGTCCCGGTGGAGATTGAGGATCGATAGGAGTGGGTCCTACATGGACGGTTGATTCCTCTAGTGCGCATCAGATGGAAGCACGAGAACCTCCAGGAGATCACTTGGGAGCGGGAGGCTCAGATGCGTGCACAGTACCCACTTTTGTTTCCCTAATTTTTTTTGATGTATCTTTACGGGGACGTAAATCCCTAAGGTTGGAGTAATGTAAAGACCCGTAAAATTCAATGAATTTTTTTTCTTAATTTTCTTTTGGATTTTACAAGAACACAGTTTCTGACGGCACCTGATTCTGAGGCCTAGTGTGCCCGGAATCATTTTCCGAAGTTTAGCTCGGGTACGTTCAGTGAACGAACGAGCGGGTTTTTCTAACTTTTGAACCGGTGCTCGGAATCGAATTCTGAGGGCACCGATGGAATCGCAGCGCCGGTATTTTCTTAGAAACACCTTTTCCAGAGTTGCGTTTGTTCAGGTGTGGTTTTTAATTTTTGGGGTTAAGTTAAGAAATAAAATAAAAGTGGTGCGGCAATTTTATTTTATTTCACTTAAAGCCGCTTAACCTAAGTTAAGAGGATAAGGTGGGACCCAAAATATCCTACCCACTTGGTAGGATATTTGTGAGGTGGGGCCTGCACAAGCCCCACTATTTCTTCCCTCCTAAGTAACGCACCCGCAAACCCCCTTTTTAATGAAAGTCAAACCTTACGTTTTTCTGGTTAAGAAATGCCTCATTAAATTGGGCGGTTAAATCGTTACAATTAATTCATTGAATTAATTGTTCGTTTCTTTTCTTTTGAATTTCAAATTCTCATGTTATGATAATAAAATAAGGGAAGGACTTATTTTATTATAGGGTTTTGTGTTGTGTTAAGACTTTGGGAGAAAAAGTGAGGATTCTTCGTTCTTCGACAAAGAATGCGAAGAACGCACCGCCGCCGATGAAGAACGCCGACCTCCGACGGCGAACGATGGAAAGTGATGCCTTCCTTGGAGATCACCTAACACCAACGACGTTCCTTCCGCGATGATCCTCTTCTTCCGCGACGATCCTATTCTTCCACGACTGTTAATTCCGCGACGAAATCTCGTTCGGAGACGACGTTGAGGTAGGGGTGTGTTTTTATTTGAGCAACGCTGTTTCCTCCTACATTTGTTTATCTTGACCCACTTTCTACCAAACTAACGTGGAAGGACTGGTCCAAACGAACACGGCCCGATCCCTCCGCCGTTTTTGTGAATGTTTGGTGGGATCTTCGTGTTCTTCATGGGTGACAAACACCAGAACGATGCTAGTTCGTTGTGCAATGCAATGATCCCAATTGAAGATACAACATCATGACGTCCTAGAAAAGGTGCGACAATGATAGCGGGAGACGGATCAAACCGGAACGGGAGGGACTGTCCCTTGACCGTTCTTCGAGCGGGTGAATCAAATCATGATTTCAGAGCCGATCGGAGACCCAAAAACACCGGAGTTGATTACAGGACATTGGGGGAACATAGTGTCCGAAGTTTCGTGATGAGCGGACCGTTAGAATGAAGAACGGACAGCACGGGAGGCGCGCTGGCCGTAGGCGTCAGTTCTGAAAAATTCTAGAATACACGGCGTGTTCCACTGACGAACACGCCGTGTAGTGTGGGTGTACTGCGACTTGAGTTTCGGGTTTAGAAAAGTAACACATGGCGTGTAACCTCAGCCACACAGCGTGTAATCTCTACGCAGAATAGAAGAAGCAGCTTCGCAGGACTCGACGTGTAATCCAGAGATACATGGCCATGGAATTGAGTACACGGGCATGTACTCCACCACACGACCAGGCACGACCAGTATACACGGAGCCGACCCAGATGTTTGGCCACAGCGTGTAACTATACCACACGCCGTGTACATACTTTTTACATGAACAACCCATCAACACGGGCTGTGGAACACAGACAGTACCCGTGGACAGAAGACATGGAGTGTAACCATACCACACGCAGTGTACTTACTTTTTTACACGACCAGCCCTACGACACAGGCCGTAACACACGGGTAGTACCCGGTGTCAGATGACACGGCGTGTATCGTATATCTACACACAGTGTACTTTTGGAAATTGGTTTGGTCGTCTTGTTCTTGGTGACTTGGGCACGTTTTTCTTGGTTTTCCCTTAAGATGTGGGACGAAACGTTGGGTTACATCATCCCTAGTCTTCGTGACAGTTGATGTGTCCATCCTTTGACTCAAGGATAGGATCCTCCCGAAACGAGCTTGTTGTGTGCGAGAACCCTAGAGCTGGCTGCGATTGCGACGACGATGATGACTGTGCAGAAATCCTCCGTGGATTCGACGACGACGACTATAGAACTCAGCGATCCTACGTGGATCAGTGCTACCGATCCTGTGTGGGTCAGATCCTATGTGGGTCAGCACTCAGCGGTCCTGTGTGGGCCATCGCCTACAGATCTTGTGTGGGTCCGATCTTGTTTGGGTCCTTGTGAGGGTTAGTTACCTATCGATCCTGTGTGGGTCAGATCCTTTGTGGGTCATTGCGAGGGTTAGTACCTATCGATCCCTTGTGGGTACGATGACTTAGATGAATCAGTGGCTACATCTGATCATCTCTATCGTCATATGAAGAAGTATACCTATGTGAGATGAATCATGTTTGCTTTCCTATGTGGATTGTTTTGTGCTATCCTGTGTGGATTATGTTTTTATTTCCTGTGTGGACTGAGTTGTGATTTCCTGTGCGGACTGGGTTGTACTTGATCTCAGAAGTTGGAGCCGAACTGGAATTGATGACTTAGGTACATGTATGGGCATATACCTAAGTAGTGTCAGATGTTACTTCGTGATTGTATCTTTCCTTTGTGTATTATCCTTTGTGGATTCTGGGAGACCTTTGGGGGTCTCAGGGTCCCTACTGAGTAGATTATACTCACCCCTGCACGGGCTATGCCCGCACTACATTGTGTTGGTTGCAGACGACGGATATCTCTGATCATGGTTGAGGCTTGTGAAGCAGGACGATACGTGGAGGTGGACCACTGAGGCAGGACGTACTCGGAGTGGACGGTTGGACCCGAGGAGCTGTGGAGGCTGTCTGTACTCACCCTTCAGGTGGGACTTCTAGTGGACGGCTCAAGGCTGAGGATTTACTTTCAGTTGCTGTTTTCCCTTTCCAGTTGTACTTTACTTTCAGTTTGGGTTTGTATTCTGGCCCACTTACTTTTTCGCAATTACTTTTGTATCAGTTTTTACTTAGTGTTTACTTCTACTGCTTGCTTGCTTTGTGGTGTTTGTTTACTTTACAAAGGCAATGCCTTCCCTTTTTATTGGGAATTATGCCTTGGTGCTAGTCACCAGCCCCTGGCCTATGGAAGGCGGGCTTGGGGTAGTCACGGCGCGGGCCCCGAGGACGGGTCGTGACAGAGGAAGTCTTTACAAGATTTTCTTTACGATATCAATGTCTTTGATTTTCTCTCTAAGCCCTCGAATTTCTCCCACTACTTCAATGATTCGATTGAAGAATGAATCTGCATTCTCATCAGGATGTATATTTAGATCTTAAAACCTATTATGAAGGACTTGAAGTTTTTCCTCCTCCACTTTGTTGTCCCCTTCATATATATTTTCAAGTTAATCCCACATATACTTTACTGAGGTGAAACTCATCACATTTAGATAGATCAGATCAGAAAGAGCCACAGTGATAGAATTCTGAGCTTTAGCATCTGCATCAAGAACCTTCCAGTCTATATCAGTCATAGCAAGGCCTGTTGGATCAGTAACATGTATTCCTTGCATAGTAGCAAAGAGGACTTCCATTCCTAGAGATCTCAAATGAGATCTCATTATGTTATTCCAAATCTGAAAATTACTTCCATCGAAGAGATGGATTCCCCTAGCATTGACAACATTCTCCATGATTAAAAAGTACAGATCAAACACAAGTAACCTCCCTTTGATACCACTTATAAGACCCCGAGACACCCTGAGAGGGGAGGGGTGAATTAGGGTGTCAACTTTTCTGTTAAACTGATGGATCTTGTTCCCACGTTGGTAGGAACTAGTTTAACCTGTATGATGGATATGAGAAGAAATAAAACATTCACATGCAAAGAGAAAACACAACACTTTTTACTTGGTTCACCACTAAGGGCTACGTCTAAGGAGCATACAACGACATGTTTTCAGTCATACCAAATTCCACTATTCTTCACTAGTTGTGGATTGCAAAGGTTCAGGAACATTCACTCTGTCCCAAGATCACTGCCTTTACAACTGTTCAGGGATAACCCACTGCATCTCTCGGGTCACTCCCGTTGACACCCCCTGGCTCACTACCCTTGGTGAAGTCCCAATCAGTTTATAGATGTGAAGGTCTCTTCAATAGATTTGCATTGAATTATTTTCCTCTACTTATCATGAGACACTGCTTGCATCGAAGTCCGGTAATGATGCACTTGTATGCACTGAACCACTGAACCGGATAACCAGAACATGTAAACAAGTTTCACTAACAATTGCATGCAACACCAACCCTTTGCATGCAAGACCTTACTATTGCGCACAATATTTCCTTTTCATGTGGAAAAATATTTCATGCTACAACACCTTTTTTCGTGCAACTAAATATTTTACGCGCTGCCTCAATTTTTATGCGCAGCTCTGCCTTTTTTGCGCAGCCCAAAGTTTTTCACGCAACTCACATTTTTCGCGCAAACTAGAATATTTCGTACAATGCAGAATTTTTCGTGCAACTCAAAATTTTTCACGTAGCTCAGAATTTTTTGCACAAGACCCTTTATACAAACCTTTTACGCGCATTAGACCTCAGATCTTCTCTAAGTCTTTAACCGTACAGATTGAGGGGGGTCACCTCTTATTTATAAGCGTCTCAGACCCCCGCACGCAAAACCTCCTGTGGCGCAAAAAAACTCTCATTTGGCACGTAATATTTCGCGTAGATACCATTTTTCGCGCACATCTCTAGATTTTTCATGCAGCCCATGCCTTTTCCATTTTTCGACGTTTTGATTCCGAAACACTATTTGCATGAAAAACCTCGATCCACTATTTCACGCACCACACTGTTTTTCGCGCACCACGCTTGTTTTTTGTGCACGCCTCCCTTATTTCGCGCACCACTTTTTTTTTGCGCACACCTCCTCTTGCCAACAACCTATGTCTTCATTTTCCGATTTTAGGCCCAAAAATTTGGCAAACTCTGGGAAACGACTCCACCTTCAATACTTTTGTCTGCTTGAACTGTATGATCACTTTACTGGCACACATTCCGAACTTCCACTGAGGATTGACAACAAACACAAACTATACTCCCTTTCATGAAGAGAACATCCATGGTTCCAACAATAGCCAACTCAAATCAAAAGTGAAGAGGAAAAGGAAAAAAAGATACAACACTACTATATAAGAAAACCAAACATGCATCGACCTCAAAACATTACAAGTATAAAAATGTAAACTAAAAGGGAAAGGGAAAAAATACACACCTAACTAGAAAAATGACACAACCTAGTAGTAAATAAACATTAAAACAACCAAGAGAGCCCCACTCCTAGATCCCAAGCTATGACCACTATACGGGGTCCAAGAACGCGTATCCCTAAGGTCCTCTAAAGTCATGATCAACCTGTTTTTCATCTGTATAAGGAATGATATGTACAGGTAAATCCCATTCAGGGGTGAGTATAAAAATAATCAGTAGGAAACCCTGAAAATGGAAAAGGGAGAGTAGTAATAGGTACAATTGAAGAGGAAATCAGTAGATAGAACAAGGTATGGTAAAAGAGTATAGATCAACCCAACAAGAGAGTGAAGTAAGCTCATTCAGACACAAGGAGCTAGAAATGGTGAGAAGATAAACTTCTCATCAAGTCTTTTCTACCTATAATAGGAGAGTAGACTCATCCAACCACGAGAACCTAGACACGGAAAGCACGTGGCATACCCCATGCATCTTCACCTCTCCCAGAAGGAGAGTAACCAAAACCCAAAGAGTGGGCACTAAAATAGGATATATATATATATATGATCAGTCAAAGAAACCCAAAATTAGAGATCAAGGGGATCTCCATCTCATAGCTTAGCCCATGAAAAGAGTCACCAATAGTTCCAGAAGCAACCTCCAATGATGCCCAACATCCCACATGTCTTCCATGAACATGAAAGTCAAAGGACCTCAATCACCACACCTTGATATTATTCACTTTGGGTGGCTCTATCTCACCTGAAAAGTTTTAGGTCGCGTCATAAGGACACGTCTTAGTGGGAAAATCATTCCAATTTCTCATGAGTCCAAAGGTACATCAAACCGCATCTCGTCAATGATCATAATAGTTGAAAGGTAAAAACCTGAAATAAAGGACCCACTCCCTAGTACGTCAGGGGGATTCCACTCTAATAGTAGTCGTAGGGGACCCACTACCTAGTATGTCAGTGGGATTACACCCTAATTATCATCATAGAGGATCCACATACTACCCAATAGGGGGATTCTACTTTAGTTCATTGAGGACCCACACCTTACCTGGTAGGGGGATTCCACTTGGAAGTAACTATAGAGGACCTGCGCCCATGCCAATGAGGGATTCCACTCTAGGTTATTGATGACCCACGCCCTACCCAGTAGGGGGATTACACTTAGAATACATTGAGGAACTACACTAGCCATCCCTATTGGATGGTACCTCTTAGAAAGCATCGAGGTACGTCACTGCCCAACCTAGATGGAGGGTAAGCCTAGTTTTGCTATGGTAATCCTGTATGATTATTGCTGTCATCAAGTGTCACCTCTATGTGTTCCAAAACAGAACATTCATATCACATCTCTAAATCCACTACAGAGGGAACCATCACATTCTACGTGAAAAAAACCCAAGACAGGCTACTCACAGGCCAAAATTTGAGTCTATAAGGAGATATGAGAGTTAGAAGATTCATAAAGAGGTACACGATGCATATGGGGGACCGCACGATTTGAGAATCCACCTTACCTCCTGTCCATGTACCTAGACATACTTGGGTACTAAACTGTGATCAAGTACCCCTAGCCAGTGTACTCCCAGAGTACATGACACCTCTAGCCAAAAAGGTTGTCAAGCGCACGATGCTCATTGTTGATCCGAAGGGTGAAAAAATAATTCTACTGAAATTCCTCTTCAGATGGATTTAGATAACCAAACATAGCACACTGTTATGATCCTTGTGAAAAAATGCACATGATCGACTATTCATTCACCCAAAACTAACTTCCAGTAAAGAAGTTGAATCTCTCAGCATCATACACAAATGATGCTTCATGGGGCCCGTGTCTCGATCCCAAAACACATCAGATAGATCACACCATTGTTATCCTCATGAAAAAACACATGGGTTTGACTATTCATTCATCCAAAATGGACACCTGGTGAAAAAGTCACATTTCACCGAAAATGCCCAAAATGAGCCTCATGGGGCCCACAACTCGGTTTTAGTTTAAGCGCCTTAAACCATTGTTTAAATTTCTGCCTCAATTCCATGGTCACAACACTGCTGACAGTGCATCAATCGAACATCGGATGTAGGAGATACGTTCAATATAAGAATCTCCAAATAATAATAAATATATTATTATTATAATTGGACGTTTCATGCCACCAAGACTCAAGATCAAATCATGAATTTCTCAAACTAAGATAATTTTTTTTCCTCGAATCAAGGGTCATGTTGCCATAGATGACACGTAAAACAGATAAATAGTTTAGGAGATATTGGGGTTTGAAGATGCCCCGACCCGCTCCGGCCCGGTTTGGACACCTCAGCCCGGCTCAACCGCCACAACCCACCACAACTTTGCCAACCCGCCGCGCCGACACTCTGTGCCACTGATTTCATGCTGCCACACCACCTCACATGAACCCACAACCACTATGGGTTCAGCCGCACGCCACCTTGGGTTCCGCCGCACACCACCTCTCCGGTGGTTGAAAATGTGAAATGAGACCAAATCTAGGCTCCTTGGGACGATATATTCATAGAAACATTCTTCCCTATATGATCCATCACCGTTTCGATGTGAAAAAAAGTATAAGGCCTCTTCTGCTTGCTGTCGCTCCTCCTCCAGTGATCGAAATTCAACACCATTATAGATCCAAAATCCTTGGATCACAATCTTCACAGATCTATGCTCTGCTCGATGATCGGATGTCATTTCAGTATGTTGAAAAGTTTATCAATGAAGAATGCAAAGAACAGGTGGAAAACACAGAGAAAGAGAGTTCCAAAAATGAATCGTTCGATGACTGTGTTAGTATGGCCATTGACAAAGGGTTTCAAAGTTGTTAAAATGATTGCATATAAATTTTGACAATAAAAAATTCAATCGAGGAGTGAAAAATCTGAAAGAAAAATCTTACATGAACTTTAGATATGTCATTGCATTATCCGTGCTCTGATCTACTCATACATGAAGTTTATTCGTGATCCTCCAAGAATCCAATGTCTATTTTCCATCAGAAGGAGAGGAGGATCTCTTGCCAGCGTCTGTGGGAGAAATGAGCCAACCCTTTCTCATTTCCCTTAATAACCTATTTATTGAATTAAACAGGTCTCCCATCAATGGTCACGAGGTCTGAACTTCCCACACCCTCTCACTTTATATCATGCTTAGGTAAAACATTGTGCTACAAACTCAGTGTTTAACTTAGATTTCCAATCCGAGTCTCCATTCAGAAGTCATTCGAATTAATGTCCGAGATAAAATAATTAAATTTAATTATTTTATTTACAAAAACACCATCTGTGGAGTTTTCTACACAATTCCCGCGCCGAAAAAAGTCATGTCCCACCTAGGGTAAATTCCACACTTCAGACTCAACCATGGCCTCAAATTTCTGTTATGATATACCCTTTAAGAGGTATCCCATTTTCATCATGTTAATAGTAAAAAATATACTTAATATTTTTATAAAATTTATTCTAGGCACACCGGGCCTTGGAATTACATGCTGTCTCATTGTATAACTCTGGAAATATATGTATAAATATTTCAAAGTCTTTCAATGAAAAAATTGGGTCTCTATATAGTAATACAATAACAATATTTTCTAAAAAATTCCATAATAATACACATATTCATATTGAGGATGACTATCAGATGCACTGGAATAACAATCCGTTGTAGTAGTTAAAATAACTCCATCATACTATGTTCTCATTTTCTATACTCGATCATTTGTAAAAATTTTATACCCATTTATTATTAAATATTTTCATTCATGAACCAAAGAATTGGGACCAAAATCCAACGCTCTTAATTCTTGAGAAATAGATTCAACAGGTAAAATCAAGACCTGGAATATTTATGAATAATATAATTAAATGGATATCTATATTTTAAGCTAATTAAAGTAATGGTCATACCTTTGATTTCAAAGTAGGAAACTCTAGGCTATACAAAGCCTCTCTCCTTCTCAAAGGAAAAGATCGATGAACTTTACTTATAATTTACTTATTTTCCCTATATAAAATGATAATAAAGGTCTAAGGTTATGTGAAATGTCATAATATGAGATAACATGTAAATATCCAAATTACTTACTTGATATAGTTATCGAATAAACCAAGATTAAACAAGAATATGCGATGTGTCATATCACACTCTTCAAAGATTAATGTAGCCAATGTATTAGACCCAACAATTCCTCCTATTTGGGGAAGAGATGGAAATGAAGGCCCAATTTACCCATATTGGTCATCTTCATTTCTCATTGGCTGGTTATGTATGGTGCTAACATCATACAAATACATCAAATAAAAATCCATACATTCTTGAGCCAGATAACCTCCCATAATCTAACCTTCAGGATAATTCTTGTTTTAAACATATGATTTCATTGTAAACATATTTATTTCAGTAGGATACATCCACCAAAAAGAAAATGGTCCCCCAAGAAGTGTTTCAGTTGGAATATGGACTGTTAAATGTAGCATGCAAGTGAAAAAGGAAGGAGGATATTTTTTTTCCATCTCAAAAAAAATTAAGGGCGCCTCCTACTGAATTTTTATCAATAATTCCTTGGATAACCTTTTAGAACAAAGGTCTCTAAAAAATGTCATAAGCGAATCACTGTTACTCTTACATTATTGAGTAGAAAATTCCGAATTGCTATTGGAATCAATTCATAAATAAGGATGTGATAATCATGAGTTTTTAGATACTTTAGTTTCAAATCCCTTTTATTGACTTGTTTATATATGTTGCTAGAATAGCCATTAGGAACCTTGATATTCTACAATACTTCCAGAAATTGATCTTTATCTGATGGTGTCATCACATAATAAGCACAAGGAACTTTTTATTTGTTTTCACCGATACACAAAGGATGAAGTTCTGGTCGAATACCCCAATCCAACAAGTCCCAATGGGATCTGAAGTCATGTTTGGTCTTCCCCATTATATTGAGAATAATTTCAAGCAACATTTCGCATATATTTTTCTCAATGTGCATTACATCTAAACAATGACATAACAAATTGGTAGACCAATATAGAAACTCAAAAAAAAATACTTCTCTTTTTTCCAATTATAAGTGGATTCAGTTTCAACATTCTTCCTCTTTTTAGATTTTTACTAACCTTTTCCTAATGAAAAACTAAAATATTTAAATTCATTAAGAACATCACTACCTAAAATATGTTGAGGTGGTTGTTCAGTTTCAACAGTATTATCAAACCTCTGATGATTCTTCCTGTATTGATGATCCATTGGAAAAAATCATTAATTACCCATAAAACTAAAACTATGATGATATTTAATTCTTATCGATCAGATATTCTTCATACATATAGGAAATGATAATTTTCCCTTCGTGCTCTAACCATAAATCATTTCATAAGTAGGGAAATCATTTATATTCCATATAAGGGCAGCACACATCTAAAATATATTTTTTGAAGAAGCATCAAATTTTCATACACCCATATCCCAAATTCAACTCTCTTATTAAAGGCTAAAAGTATACGTCTATATAATTACCGGGATCATAAGGTCCAAATATCAGTATACTCAAGAAAGTGAAAGGTTTTTTCATACACATCAATGGAGGAAGATTATAAACATGAATGAAAACTAGCCACATGCTATGTGAAGTAATAATCTGACCAAAAAGATTAAAACCATCATAGGATAGACCCAATCTGACATTACGCACCTCATCTGCAAAATTAGGATGTTATGCATCAAATGTTTTCCATGATAATCCATATGTAGTATAAACCAACTCATCATTACCTTTAATTATCTCAGCATCATGCCATCACATATTAGATGATATTTCTATAGACATGAATAGATTTTAAAGTTTGGGAATCAATGAAAAGTTCCACATGAATTTACATGTCACAAGATATGGTGTTCCTTATGAATTTTACTTCCATTGAGATATACCACATTCTTTACAGTCATTACAATCAGCTATTTCGTCACAAAATAAACTAAATTTTTTTTGGACAAGCATGAACTTTATTACTAGAACATACATACTACTTAATTAACTTCTATGTATTATAATGATTTGAGGGAATATCTACACCATCAGGAAGAAAGTCCTTAAAAAATGTAAGAATATAATAAATGGAGGTATTAGAAATTCCATACATGGAATTTACATGATATAACCTCATTAAAAATTCTAACTTGGTCATTTTAGTATATTCTTGATATACTAGAGTTCTGTCATCATCCATTAAAATTTTCACTCTCTCAACACTATCATTTTCAGTATCTTCCTCATGTGTACTGAAATAATTATCTTCTTGCATTGGAATACTATCTCTCTCAAATTATGACGCACAAATGAAAATTGATAAAATATCAAATTCTACATACCAGTTCTTTGTTTTTGTTCATGAACAGTAGAAGATTTCCCTGCCTCTCCATGGTGATACCAAAAATAATAGTTTGTTTGAAATCCATATTTCTTTATATATTATCTAACTTATTCACAACTTAACCATGGTATTACAACACAATTATATCATGTACATTGTATACAACCTCTATTTGAAGCATTGTGAAACAAAAAATCTATTTTTTTCCAAATTCTTTTGAAACTATGTTGAAATCTGATCGGTATGATACATCAAGCTTCTATCCATTATATTATAAGGTAAAAAATTTATCTTCCAATCAACAATGTAAACCATAATTAAAAAAATCATTAAAACCAATTTTAATATTAAATCCATCAAAACATACTAATAACAAAAAAAACAATGAATAAGAGAAATAATATATTCTATAAGCGATGACTACAAATAATGAACCAAGGTGGGTATCCCTGATATTTAAGAATTCACTATCATGGTCATTATCCAAACATCTTCCCAGGAAGATCAAGTGGTGCACCAAATTGGACTGAAATGAAAAAATAATAATTTTTCATAATGTTTTATGAAATGATATGAAAACACGTCAAAAGTGTGTTAAAACTTTGCACATTTACCTATTAGGACTAATAAAAAAATGTATAAATGAATGATATATAACATAAATACATAAATTTTTCTATAGGCCTAATGGTCAATTGTCCATTAGGACTATATTCCAATTTTCCATTAGGACTAATAGGCCAATTGGCCATTATACCTATAGACCAATTGGCCATTAGGGCTATAGGACAATTTAACATTATACCATTAGGCCTAATTTCCAATTGGCCAATAGGCCTAATGTTCAATTGGCCTATTAGTCCTAATGGCCAATTGGACTATAGGCCTAATGTCCAATTGTCCTATAGGTATAATGGGAAATTGTCCATTAGGCATAATGGCCAATTGGTCTATAGTCCTAATGGAAAATTGGACTATTAGGTCTAAAGGTCAATTGGCCTATAGGCCTAATGGGACAATTGCCCATTAGGACTATAATCCAATTTTCCATTATGCCTAATGACATAATGTTCAATCAGCCTATAGGCCTAATGTCCAATTGACCTATAGGCCTAATAGCCAATTGGTATATTATGCCTAATGGCCAATTGGAATATAGGCCTAATGGATAATTGTCCTATTAGTCATAATAGTCACACAATTCATGGGATTACTCTATTCACAAAACAACATACCATGCCAACAAAATTACAAAAGGAAATATATTCATCAACAATTATAACCACACAATTCATGGGATACCTCTATTCATATTTTGAATCCAAAAATACCATCAAAACATGAAATCCCTCTTTTAATAAAAAAAATTAACCCACTTTGGAAGCCTCATTTTTCTTATTATACCAAAAACATGTATGTTTCATTATGAAAACAAACCATAGAATTTTATCAAACATAGAGAGTTTATAAAAACCCATTTCCCATCAAGATACCATTTCAATTAGTAAATTCCACCCATTTTCAACATTATAAAAAATCAATATAAATGAATGCAATAGAAAATTGACCAACATAAAACATAAAAACCATGTCAACTTTAATAAAACACTTGAAAAATATTAAAAACTATAGAAAAAATAAGAGGAGAGAATAAAATGTTTCCTCTCAAAAACCGAAACAAAAAATCACCAGAGAAAGAGCATGGTGGCTGGAAACACATGAAGAGGTAAGTGGGGTGGACGAAATCATAGGATAGTAGGGGGTGGCTGAAGTCTCCAGAGGAGGGTTGGCGGACGAAGTCTCTGGAGGAGGGCTGGTGGCCAAAATCACCAGAGAGGAGGGATGTGGCCGAATGAGGTCGCCTGAGGGGAGGGGGGATATGAAAATGCACAGGAGCAGTAGGGATCGACTGAGGAGGAGGGGAGTAAGAGCCCAAGTATGCTTTAAATAATTCTAATCCTTTACCAATGATTTCAAAAAATCATTGTCATAGACCAACCTATACTAATGGTTTCTTAAAAATCATTGGTATAGGCTTGGTTAGGGACCTTTATACCCACGGTTCTTTTAAACCATGGTTATAGATCCATTGAAATATGTCCCTTTTATAGTAGTGTTTGGATCCTTGTGGCATGTAAAAAATGTAAGTACACCTTTATCTTTTCAAAATTACAAGTGTGAAACTCACCTCACTTATAAAAGGCCACCCATCTCCTCTCATTTTCACACTTCAAAAACCCTTTGGTTTGGCCTATACCTACCAAATTCACTTCCTTAATTCCTTACTCTCATCCTAGAATCCTTAGTTTGGTTAGAAAGTGTAACATCCCAGCTCGAATGACCACTAAACCAGAATCTGTATCAATCACTACATGGTCTTAAGCGCACCTCCCCGTATGCCAGAGGCTACCGACTAGCAATGAGGGTCTATTGATGGTATAATGGGGAGACTATACCATCTAGATCAGAGTATCACATTGGTTTATTAGATAATAAATAACATAAAAATAAAGAATTAGTAACAAAATAAAGACAATCAGCGAAAGAATAATATAATATCTAAATAAAAATAAAATAGTCAACACCAATTCCATATAATGATGCATATAATTTCAGGTGTTACTATAAGGTACAAGTAGTAAAAAATAACAAAATAAAATAAAAACTAAATAGTCAACTCCTTGATCATCCTGAGTAAGATCCCAGTTCTATACTCCCTAGATCCCATGTACATAACACAACACAAGAAATGAATCCAAAGAACCACGAACAATAAGATCTACTTGGGTGATAAATGGCGCCCGAGCAGGGTGTGAGATAATAATATCAGTAGGCTAAAACCCAAAGTGTCTACCCTAATCCATTACTTGATATAAAATGTAAATAAGTGAGTAGATATAAAAAAATAAACAAGCAGTTCTGAATAAATGAACAACAACCCACCTAGGTTCATAAGGGACACCTGGAAACTATACCTACTTCAGCACCCTTCCAAGTATCTATGTTTGCGAGTAGATCCTCCTTCACCAGGATGGATCACCCAAATCAGTGGTAGATTATCCTTTCTAGGATGAATCACTCAAAATATACCATAAACATATGGACTCTTCCCTCAGGATAACCAAAATATAAACCCCATGCATAACTATAATCTAACCCTCAGGCATCATGTGACTATGCATATTTCCCTCAGGCATCTGACATAAACATATAATCTAACCTCATACATTTATTACCATTTCACCCATCCCTCAGGTAGTATGAAAACATGCCCCAAACCCTCAATAATTACAAGAATCTCTCCCTCAGGCAGTACAGAGGAATATGCACCAAGACCTTGGGTGTCCACATTAAACAAGAGTCATATCTAGAAAAAATCAAAATTCCAAATAGTATCAAACCCTCATGTATCAATCACATTGACATCACATAATCTCAAAATATAATCAAGAAAAATCATAATTCTAATATCGAACATACCATATTTATCATCATAATACACAACGATCAATTTATAAAAATTAACATCTATCAAACCAATTCATTTCATTAATCCAGGTTCCTAATTATCATTATAATTATATCAAACCTATTTTATTAATCATTCAACCTTAAAGTTGTTAATATATTAATTAACTAGTTTATAAAAGGTTATTATACCATAATAAATCACACAATTTATTATTATGTAAATTCAAAAGTCTAAGCCAACAATCAATCGATTTATCCAATTATTATAGGGCTCAAAAGTCAAACAGACCAGGTCACAATTAAATCCAAGGCTAGCACACCTATCTGGTGGTTGTAGGTCTTAGTATCCTTTCCTATGTACCTAATGGAATTTAATTATGGTTTTAAAATAAAATATTATAGTTTAATAGGGACTATCCAATTTATCTATTCATGCCTGCGACATGCCGATGCAATCGCACATATCGTAATTACTATAAATAAATGTATCAGATAAAAAAAGGATTTAGTTTAGACCACCCAAAAAAATTCCATTTAATTTAATTCATTTAAAACATTTAAGGAAATCCATCATGTCAATCTATTCCATTAAATTCATTCCATTTAATTACACTAGTCAAGGCAATTCACTTATCAAGGTTCAAGTGGTACTTAAAAGGCACCATAGGCAATAGGGAAAATGCCTACAAGGGAATTCCCTTTTTATAAAGCATGAAAAGTCACTCAAAAGGGGGTGATTTTGTTTATTAAATATTTATCAATTGACTACATGGGAAATTTAATTTAAGAAATCAATCCAAGACCTTAGGAGGATCTTGTTTCATTAAGATTTTATATTAAGGAGGGCCTAACCATTTAAGAGTATCAAGAAGGTCAATTCCCAAACATGTCATTTAAACTAATCAAGCATGACACATAAATTCATATTATTTTAAAAGGGGGAAATTCTCAACTTTCCACAAAAAAATCACCAACAAGAAGTCATATGGAAAAATAAAACCATAACTAAGCATGATATAAATAACTATCACTACTTTTTGGTTTAGAAGATAGTACACCTCCATTGGATGAGTTTTATTATAAAATCATGACATTATTCTTGAAACAATTCATTTATTATATTTAAATATTTATTCTATAATCATAATTCAACACTAATTAAATGAAAGATAAGTGCGTAAATCATTAAATAAAATAATTCTTTAATTTAATGGAGAAATTAATAGAATCCTACCTTAAGTAGTAGACCAAAGCCGAACACTTTGACACTTGAAATTTTAAATCGAAGATTATCCTTCCCACCTCTAAGCATATGAACCTTTTCATATACATAATGACACCTAACATTTATGTGAATATTTTAATGTCCATGAATATGAACAAGGGGGTCCTTACATATAGCTCATATATGCATATACCCGTTAACACTTACCCACACATGGATTTTTCATATTATACATAAGCGCACCTAGCCCCATATATATATATATTCACTATCATGAGAGAATATACATATAATAGGGGAACTTACATATATATATATTCCTAACTATGTATGCACGGGTAATTTTCCTTTGGCTACGGTGACTCGAAACCACATATCAATGTCCAATATACTATAGATAAATTACCAGGGACTCAAAAACACTAAAAGACACTAAATAAAAAAGGAGAAACCAAAAATTGGATGCAAAACCTTACCTCGAATGGTGGTGGAAAACCAAATCGACCCAATATGCTTTGACTTCGATGGCAGATGTCAGAACAAGAAAGAAGACATCCTGGGAGACCATTCACACGCCCTAATACTGGATAAGAAACTAAAAATTTGTTTATCCCTAACCCTAGGGTTTCAGATGAACATGAGGGGCGATGGGGAGAGGAAAAACACCCAATCGAATGGAGGAAAAAAGATGAGGAGGATTACCTTGAAGAATCAAAGAGAAATAATTATGAAATTAGGTGGAAATCATCGATCGAAGAGGGATTCAGGAGGTGGTGTGTCACGCAACCATGTAGAGACCCCCCCCCCCCCCGAGGGGGGGGGGGGGTTGTGTGCACTGGGTAAGGGAAAGGGGATATACCCCTTTAGGTCTCTAAAAAAACATAACTTAATAATAATAATCATATTATTATTATCAACACTTTTATTTATTTTTATTACCCATTTATTTTCATTTAATTTTAATTTAATTAATTGAATTTTTTTAAATAAAACATGTCAGAGTGTTATAGATATTGAAATTAAGATCTAAATACCGGTTTATAAAGCGGCCCATCCAGTAAATGAAAAATTCAAATTTATTTGGTTTTTTATTTGGTTAAAAAACATGGGTCATTACAGAAATCCAACCTAAGAAGCCTTTTGGTGCAAACCAAAAGAAGTTTACGAAGAAGAGTTAACATCCATAACTGAGTGTTTTATTCTTATTAGACCATGCTGATATAATAAAATCAATGACTTATATATACTGATATGTTATTATGTTAATGTAATAACCTAAAACCATCTTCACTTCCATCAAACGGGGTACAAAACCATCATTTGTGTGTATGTCAGACTACCACCTTGCGAACTAATGTTATTCATTTTCCATCACCACATATCAAGGATGTATATAATGATGTATTTATCATTTATATATGATATTTAATATATTATTATTCTTCTATAATCATGATATCACATGTTCCTTCTTACCTTCCTTTTGTGGGAATATGATAACACCGTTTGTGTGTATGACGGACTACCGCCTTACAAAGCGACACGATCCATTAATGATTTACATAGAAGGTAATAAGGATGATTTTAATGAAAATATGTGGTATATATAAAATAAAAAATTATTTTTTTAATTTTAATATATTATCTTTATTTATTTATTTTTTTTAGGAAAATGGAAACAACGTTCATGCGTACGTACGACCTACCGTCTCTATGAACGGTGTATTTCATTTTCTATCTATAAATTTTATTGATAAATATAAATAAATTTATAATTAATATATATTTATATAATGGTTAACTTTTTGGAGATTATGTAACCATGATAAAATTAATAGGATAAAAAAAACAAATCAAAATATACCTGAAAAACAAAGTAGTTATTGCCTAAAACGTGACTTTAACATAATTTTTTAATAAACGGGTAATAAAGGTAATAATTAAATAATATATGGTATGATATATATATTTATTATTCTTTAATATATTTATAATAAACTTATATTTATTATACATTTGGTTTAAATGTGTATAAATGAACCAAAGACTTATGGTAAGGGATTTTTGTCTCACTTTTTACTTCTATGAGACACAGACCATATTCACCAACTATTTCTTTTATGTGGTGTATATACTACCTATTAATGTATTTTATGTTTATTATAATAAAAATAATTGGTATTTATATATAAATTTGAGTATTATGAGGTTTATGGTTTAAAAGATACCAAAGCAGTAAGAGATTTTTATCTCAATTATACACCCATCTTCTTTTATGAGATGTATATACAACCCCTTTGAAATGTAATATCATGAATTTATTTATTATGATGATATTTTAAGTTTCATTTAATGTTATTATTTCATGGGGATTACGATTCAATGTTACCAAATTGGTAAGAGTTTTATGATACAATCTCATCAATTATCGAGATTGTTTATGTTTATGCTTCCAAGGATGAAATATTATGATCCGCCTCTCAAGAAACTAATTTCTTTTATTATCATAGGGTTATGTCATGATAATATATGTTTTTCATTCATTTTCCTCTCTTTATGTTCTCAATAGTTCAAAATAATGTTGTTAAGAAAAATCATCTTTATTTGTCTCTTCAATCGAAAAACATTTTTTCTTCCAAAACCATGTTTTCTAAAAACATTTTCAATTTTTTTATCATTATCAAAATGATTTATTAAATACATTTTTACCCATGTTTGAATTTTTTACATTTTTTTGGAATTAATATTCATGTTTTTTTCCAAACAATGCTCATTTGGATTTTACCAAAAATTTGAAAGGAATATTTGTTTTAAACATGTACATCATGAATGCAAATTTCCACTATCATGACCCTTTTTTTTTAAGATTACTTTATAAGTTTTAAAAGTTTATTTTCAAATAAAATGATTTTTAAAATGTTTTATGTTTTTAATTTCTTTTCAAAGTGTAAATAACATTTTCCTCAATAAAATTTTTAAATGAATTTTTAAATCTTCCTTTCTTTGTTTTTAAGGTTATTTTCAAAGAAAAATATTTCAAAAATATTTGATTAATTTTTAGTTTTAAAAATTTATTTTCAAATAAAAGTTATTTTCCTTGATAAATGTTCCAAGTCATATATCAAAATCATTTTCCATCTAAGATTACATAATTTGATGTAACATATGATTTACTGGGGATTTGATCCAAGGGAACCATTCTTATTATTTCTCTAAATGGTTTATGTTCATGATGAAAAGATGTTTACGAAACCTATTTATCTTCCATGGGTTATACTATGATAAAATTCTTATGAAACCCACTTCTTTTTCCATTGGTTATGTAATGATGAAATGATGAAATTATTATGAAATCTATTTCTTTTACACATGTTATGTTATGATGAAATGTTTATGAAACCCATTTATTTTAATGGGTTCTGATATGATGAATGTTTTATGATCTTGTGCCACACATATATATGATTTTTATTATGTGATGGTGGTTTTGTTATAACCAAGGATGGTGGTTACATTATAACCAATATGGGTGGGACCAATATCTCCCTCAAATACATTGGGTAAAGATTGTTATATCATGAGATAAACATGACTAGAATGGGGAGTTAACCCAGTTCAGTAAGGAGATATATCCACTATGATAGTATTGGGAGTGAACCTTGAATACTATGATTGTTTGGGGAGTGAAACCATTAAACTATGATAGTTTTGAAAATGAACCTTGACTACTAAGGAAATGATTTTCTATGTTTATGTGTCTGAAAAAATTACATGTCTTGTGTCAATGTTATGCTACCATGAATCATGTTCTTTGATTTACTTATGATTTATGTATTATGAACTACCAATATTTATTCCATGACTCAAGATTTTGATCTTTGATATTTATGGTATGGTTTTCATATGTTATGCTCATGTTGTCATATCCTTATGATCATGTTATGTTTAAGTATTTCCCTTGTATACCCTTACTAAGCATCTGAGCTCTCCCTTTCTTATGTTTCTTTTCCCTAGGTTATGACGATAGGTATTATGTGTGATATTTTAAAGAAGGGTTATTTTTAGTAGGAACTAAGTGGAAGACGATGTAGATCTCTTATGAAATGATTGTTTATTCTTCCAAGTTTCCAAAGGCACCATAACTTCACAATCCTCATATATGTGTTTGTGTAATGTAATTAATATTAATCTGAAAAGATGTAATATCTATGTATGAAAAGTTTGGGTCCCTACAATTGGTATCAAAGGAAAGTTTTAGTTAACCTTTGTAAACTAGGATGTGAAATATATAGTAAAATATCCATGGATATTTCTAAGTATATGACTATGTACATGTCTAAGGATAAGTCTAAAGATGAGTTAAAATATAGGAAAATGTAATGGAATTTTGGTAAAGGACAGGACAAACAGTTTCCAAGAAATTACATTCCTGTATGGATAATACAAGTGGATATGGATCTAGAATATAGGTACCTAAGGGTAATAACTATGAAAAGGGTGCATTGATTTAGACTCGATTATCACTTAGTGCATGACAATGAGCTTTTCTGCACACCTGGTTTGACACTCCTTGGGTATATGCTTTGGAAATTCATGAACTCTTTATAAACCATCATGAAATATTTAAATAATGACCATGAATGACCTAGGTTAAGCCTAAGGTGTCATGATTTAGAAATCCTATATGTTATTTTTCATGATTATGTGGTTTCTCACTCTGAATATTGTTACTCACACTATGATTTTTAGTTTTAGTCAATAGAGGGAACCAAAAGGAACTGAATAAATGTTAAATGTGATAAAAAATGTGGTGATGAGAAAAAAAATGAGATGATAACTAGAGTGAAGGATGTTGTGATTATTCCTAATCAGTTATCATGATATATGATTAACAATTTTCACCTTAACCAACTCTCAGACTCACCAAAAAAGAAAATGATAAAGTTTGTTTAGAGTTTGGGTGGTAAAGACTATATAGGAAAGAAAATTCAGTTTTATATATGTCAAGAATGGGGAATAATCACTCTAGGGAATGTCTCAAAGGAATGAGAAGATGTTTTGAGTGTGGAAAAGAAAGACACACATAAAGTAATTGCAGAGGAAAAATGAAAAGTTTAGTTAACACAATGGATGAGAATAATGGTATCCCTAAAATATCATCAATAATTTAATGTTGCAAAGTGGAAAGTATGTGAATTATAGAAATTGATTTCCTAAAGGGAATATCATGAAGAGAATCAAAAAAGTTGTACGATTAATGGTTATATTTCAGATGATAAAGATACTAAAAATGACATATGAAAAGAAATAAGGGTTAAGTAATAAGACGATGAGGCCTGGTTAATATTTTATGAAGAAAGTGGATTGATTGATGTTCTTATGTATTGAGATTAAAATAATTATATTTTTATCAGTGGTATTTTTTTATTAGAATCACGAAACATCAATGGATTGTTTCATAGTAGTTTTTCATTAAGGAGTTGCAAGAATATGTTAAATGGTACTGATGGTCTATCAAAGTTATTTATTGGAAAGGTGATATTTTAATTAAGGTAAGATAACACTTAATATGTTCTTAATGTTGATAAAATGGTGTTTAGTTTGGATAAAGAGATGATTGATATGAATAAACTAAATTGGATAGTATCAATGACCTTGTAACTGATTAATGATTTTTGGACAAAGTGGTTTATGTTATCATTGATGGATTTTAAAAAATTATTGGATTTATAGAATATATTCAATAATATATCGTTTTGTTTAAGAAATGAGGAAGAATGTATATTTTCATTAAGGTTTTATGGTAATTCTGGTTGTTACCATGATTCAAGAGAATATAAGACCAAGGTATTCACATATTTGTTATGTGACCATTAAGAGATACTTATTGATATTTGGGGGATTAATGTTAAGTTTATTTTTGATAAATTTAGTGAAATTATTTATAAATTTTGAATTTTGGAAGGTTCATAAGGTTAACCATTTATGGAATAATTTAAGTTGAACTTTTTAAGAGGTTTTAGAGATTAATGTGTTACTTTATCATATAAAGATTTATGTATATTGGATAACCTATGGTAAGCATTTTTTTTATGTTGATAACTAGAGATAAAAGGAATTAATTATCATTCTATTATGGATCTTGTGATCAATTAGTGCTTCAGGAATAAAAAATTCATCTTAATTTCTTGGAGTAAGAGATGAAGTGAAAATTGATCAAGGTACAACCAAATGATGAGATTATGCTTATGAAATGGAATGGAATAAAATAAGTATATCTTCTCATGAAAATTTATTTAACTTAAGGAAAAGAATATTAGAATAAAATTTTATCCTATTACAATCATTTCTGATGATATCAATCACCTTTTTCACACCTCTTTGGTTTATGGTTTTTTAGTTTTTGATTTTCACATGATCATTCACTTTCTTGTGATCAATGATCTCTGTCACCCACTATCATTATTTAGACATTACATTTTTCTTCCATGTCCAAATCTTCACTTCCCACCTATATTATTCTATTTAGAAACCCAGTATGTATTATTATAAATGAAATGTGGTTTTCCAACAAAGATATTTTTAAATGCTAAACCCTTGTTTATCGATCGCAGGTCCAAATTACAAGGATTCAATTTATTTAGGGGGTAGAATTTAACACCCTAAGATTTTGTGAAATATATTTTTTCAAATAAATTTAATCTTTTAGATATATTTTATTACATGAAAATTTGAGTCTATTTTATGTTACATGCAACATTGAGTGTAACTTTTGATACATGCAATGCCGAGTTTGAATGAAACATGACATACAATTAAAATATTATTATTTAATATGAAAATTATCACCTAGCCATTGGAATGGAAGGTGTGAATAGTATTAACTAAATTATAAAAATATATTGTCTACACATGTATATAAAATAAATTCTTTGGTGACCAATTAATTATAAATGAAAATAAAAACTATTTTAAAATAAAGGAAATATTTTTCCAAAAAACTATTTTTATGCACACAAATTCATTTTACCTCAATAAATTAAAAAACAACTTTTGGTGAATTATTTTAATGAAATTTATATATCATATATTAAATAATTTTTTAACATTATTATTATATGTTTTTTAGATAATAGATAATAATCAATCCAATTTTTCTCTTAAAAACTATATTTTTCTAAAAAATAGTTTTGTCACATTTTGCACACTTATTTTAAAATTAATTTTTTCCACTTTTAGAAAATTTATTTTAAAAAATAAAATTAATTTTTTAAATCATAATTTTAAAATTATCTTGTATTGAATTTTTAATAATTTCTGAAAAGATAAATTTATTGATTAATAGTGAAAAATACTTTTTTTATTAAGAATTGTCATTTATTTTAATGAATTTTAAAAATTAAAAATTATTTTAAGATATTTTTAAAGGAAAAAATAGTTCAATTATATATATATTAATCCAAATTAGGACATTTTAATAAATTTAACATTGAATTTTGATATTAAAATGTTCTCTACTTATGGAAATTTTCTCTTTGAAAACCTGCTTTCTCGCCGCATCCGTGGGTTTGATTTTAAATTAAATTCTACAAATTCTATTAGTTGAATTTAAAAAATGGATTTAATATTTTGAATAATAATAATTTATATCATTTAATAATTTTAAATTAATTTTTTACCATAATGAATAGTAAAAAAAGTAAAAATTAATTACCATGGTTAATGTAAAAATAAGTTTACTAGGGGGTTAAACTAAAAATATAAGGGTTAAAAATGAACCAAAACTTTTAAAAAACCCATTTAATAGAAATATTTCAACCTAATATATTATATGTTATATAATGGACCATTTTTGATCCTTTTGGCATTTGAAAAACATGGGTGCACCATTTTCTTTTAAAAAATTAAAAGCGTTCCATTCACCTCACTTATAAAAGGCCACCCCTCTCATCTCATCTAATTATTTGAAAAAAATTTGTATCATCCAATACCTAACAAAATAACTTCATTAATTCTATAATATCATACTATAATCCTTATTTTGGTTAGAAATCCAACTTAAGAATCCTTTTGGTGCAAACAAAAAAAGTTGTTTGAAGAAGAGGCAACATCCCTAACCGAGCATTTTATTTTATTTCTTCATCCACCTCATTCAATTATTATTAAACCATGATGATATAATAACCTCAATATATTCAATATAATTATATTTTATTATGTTAATGGAATAACCTACAACTATACCCACTTCCATTAAATGAGATACAAAGTCATTATTCATGTGTACGGCGGTCTACCGCCTCACGAACCGATGTTATTCGTTTTACATCACCACCAATAACGACTAGATATAATGATGGATTTATTGTTTATATATGATATATATGATATTATTATTATTTTTTAATCATTATATCATATGTTTATTCTTACTTTCCATTCCATGAGAATATGATAACGTCGATCGCGTGTACGGCGGGCTACCGTCCTGTGAATCGATGCGAGTCATTCACACTTTAAATGGAAGGTATTAAGGAATATTTTAATGAAAATATGTTATATATATGACATAAAAATTATTTTTTAATGATAGTATATTATTTATCTTTATTTATTTATTTCCATCGGGAAAATGAAAACAATGTTCATGTGTTTTTACGACCTACCATCTCCATGAACAATGTATTATATTTTTGTCTCTAACTTTCATGTATCACTATAAATATATATATAATTAATATATTTTATATTTATATCTTGTTTAAAATTATTTATATTATGAAAATATGATAAAAGTAAGAGGACGAAAAATAAAAAATAAAAACATGCATGGAAAACAAAGCAGTTATTACACGAAACATGACTTTAACATGGAATTGTTAATAAATGGGTAATAAAAGGTCATATGTAAATAATATATTGTATGATATATATATTTATGTTTATTTAATAAATATATATATATATATAATAAACTTATATTTATTATATTGGAGGTTAAAACGTGTATGAAGTAAGTTGATACTTATGGTAAGGGATTTTCGTCTCACTTTTTACTTCCGTGAGAAACATTTCATACTAACCACCTATTTATTTTATATGGTGTATATAATTCCCATGATTTTATTTTATGTTTATTCTACTAAAAATTATTGGTATTTACATATCAATTTTAGGACGTCTCTTTCATGGGGTTTATTATTCAAAAGATACCAAATCAGTATGAGATTTCTATCTCAATTTGTCTTCTTTGGGACATACATCATGTTATGGGCCTATATTATTTTATGAGGTGTATATAAAACCCATTTTACCTATAATATCATGAATTTATTTATTCTCATTATATTTTAAGTTTCATTTAATGTTACTCTTTTAGGGGTCTTATTATTTAATGTTATCAAAGTGGTAAGGGTTTTATGATACAATCTCATTGTTTATTAAGATTTTTTATGTTTATGATTACAATTATGAAATATTATGATAAAAATTAAAATAAACTCATGTATTTTCTTCTCCTCTGGTTATTTCATGAGAATAAATGTTTTCCCTTAATTTTCCTCTCTTTATATACTCAAGAGTTCAAAAGAATGTTTTTAATAAAAATCTTCTTTATTTATCTCTTCAGTCAAAATCCTTTTTTTATTTCAAAACCATGTTTTATAAAAATGTTTTTAATTTTTTTTAAAATCATCCAAATTATTTATTAAATAGAATTTTACCCATTTTTTACTTTTTTACAAAATGTTTTGAAAGGAATCTTCATGTTATTTTCTAAACAATACCCATTTAGCTTTTCCTAAAAACATGAAAGGAATATTTGTTTTAAACATGTATGGAATGAATGTAATTTTATTAAATCATGATAATTATTTAATTTAAATATTAATTTATAATTTTTAAATGTTTAATTTCAAATAAAAGGATTTTTAAAATGTTTTATGTTTTTAAAATATTTTTTTTCAAAGTGAAAATTATATTTTCCTCAAAAAAGCTTTTAAATGACTTTTTAAATATTCATTTATAAGTTTTCAAGGTTATTTTCAAAGAAAGGGATTTTCAAAATATTTTATTATTTTTTAGTTTTAAAAAGTGATTTTCAAATAAAATTTATTTTCCACAAGAAATGTTCCAAGTCATCATTCAAAATAATTTTTCATCCAAGATGTCATCCTTTGATGTAACCTATGATTTACTTAAGATATGATCCAAGGGCACCATTCTTATTCCTTCTACGAATGGTTTATGTTTATTATGAAAAGATTTTTATGAAACCTATTTCTCTTCCACATGTTATACCATGATAAAATGCTTATGAAACCCACTTATTTTTCCATGGGTTATGCTACGATAAAATGATGAAATGATTATGAAACCTATTTTTTTCATAGGTTATGTTATGATGAAATTTTTATGAAACCCATTTCCTTTAATGGGTTCTGATATAATGAATGCTTTATGATTTTGTGGCACACATATGTGTAATTTTAATTAGGTGATGGTGGTTACCTTATAACCAAGGATGGTGGTTATGTTATAACCAAGATAGGTGGGACATATATCTCCCACCAATGCATTGGGTTAAGATTGATATATCATGATATAAAAAATACTGTAATAGGAAGTGAACCCAATTTAGTAAGGGAGTCTATCCACTATGATATTCTTGGGAGAGAACCTTGACTACTATGATAGTTTGGGGAGTGGACCCATTCCATTATGATAATTTTGACAACGAGACTTGACTACTAAGGAAATGATTTTCTATGCTTATGTGTCTACCAAAATTCCATGTATTATGTCAATGATATGATATCATGGATAATGTTATTTGATTTTTTTATGATTCATGTCATATGAACTACCAAGCTTTATTCCATGGCCCAAGATTTTGATCTTTGATATGCTGGGTATGGTTTTAATATGTTATGCTCATATTATAAAACCCTTATGCTGAGGTTATGTTTATGAATTTCCCTTGTTTACCCTTAATAATAAACTAAGCTCTCCATTTCTTATTTTTTCCCCTAGGCTATGATTATATGTATTAAATGTGATATGTATTAGAAGGGTGATAGTTATGAGGAACTAAGTGGGAGATGATGTATAACTCTTATGAACTAGTTGTTTATGCTTTCATGTTTCCAAATACAATATAAATTTAATATACTTAGAAATATGTTTATGTAAATTAATGAATATTCATCTAAAAATATGTAATATATATGTATGGGAAGGTTAGGTTGCTACAGGTTTAAGAAGAAAGGAACTTGAAAAAAATTGGTAAGAACATGTATCTCTTCTTTTGGTAATCCCTTTTAGATTACACCTTAATCATTATTGAAGTGGTATTTTGGTGAGAACAATACCTATAGGATGTGGGGATGGATTTATGAAAGGTATTTAGGTAGGTATTAGTCGATATAAGTGGCTCAATTAGTGCGGAGAAGAGAGGAAAGAGGGTTTCCTTTTATAAGTGAGGTTAGTGAAAAACTTATAAATACTTGAAACTTTATTATATAATATATGTCTTACTCAAGTAAAGTGGATCCAAATTGTCATATCTTCAAATATTATAAGTTTAATATTGAAATCCAACCAACCATTGAGGTTTAAGCAAGTATTTTGTGTTATATTGAAGCTTATCCCTTTATTTTTAACCCCTTTATCTCATTTTTCCCTTAACCGAGGTGGTAAATATTTACCATGGCTACTATTTATTATGAAAAAAATTAAATTACCCTTATTATCTAATATTAATTATGATGATTCCAAATATTAAATCCATTTTACATGATTTATCCCTTAGAAGCAGTAGAAATTACTTTTAATATAATTTCTCCAAACACAACGAAAACCATTTTTCGATTTTTTTTTGTTTTAAGTATTAAAATTATTTTAAAGAAAAATAAAGTATAATTTTACTCCAATAGAATTAATTGTATTTTTTAAATCAAATTAGACATATTTTTATTTAAAACCAAACCAAAACTGAAAGGTACCTTGTAAATACTTAATCAAGAGAGAATAACTAAAAATAGTTTCAACATTATATTTTTATATACATTATATTTATTATTGAAAAAATGTTTCATAAAAATTAATGTTATTACTATATCATTATAATGTCATAAAAGTGTTATTTTTTATAAAATATTTATTTTTCATTATTTATCCAAAAATCAATTATTTCTAAAAAATCTCAAAAAATTACCCTAAGTTAATTTTGACATGGTGAATTCAAAAATGAAATTAATTTCATAAAATTAAATTTATAAAATTTGGGAATTTAGGTTTTAATCACATTATTGAATAAAGCCATGTGCATTGTGTTATTATTTATTTAAAAAGAAAAACTTTCTATAATTGAAGCTCGAGTGTTACATGTAACCATAAGAAGAATCACCTACACAGAGTCAAAGAAACAAATACAATGCATAGAAACCACCATCGTCGCTTCAAACCACTAAAAACAGAGTTGAAAAACTCAAACACTAGAACTAGTAATAGGAATTTAGCATCATCACCATCAACCAACTCCAATAAGTGTTGTATAAGAAACTCATGTCCATGGAATAACATAACATATGGAAATACCCCATTTAGAGCATAAAATAACTCATGAAATTAATCTTTTTCCAAGGAATATAGTCAATTGCGATACCATTTATTTTTATTACATAAGTTTCAACAATATTCAAATGTAAATCTCAACACAAGTAACATATTCCATTAATCAAATTCACACTATAATCATATTCTACACAAATCCCAAATAATAACTAAAAACACACAACCTTTCCAAAATTTATTTGATGTTTAACCATAAATAGTTCATCATATAAAATTCCCTTTATTATTCATTTAACACATTTATAGACCTAATTTATAATATTTATCAATTTTATAGGGGTTTTAAAAAATCACTCCAATGATTGAAACATTCTAAATTTAAATTATCGAATGCAGTATCATCATTATAGTTTTATCAACTCCCATAATTAATTTTTTTAAAATATGACCACTTAGGATGCATGTTCTTCTCCCATGCGTCAGATTCTAACACCATATATACATTTTCACACATAATAGTAATTAAATCATAAAATATGTTCAAGGTTACCTATAAAAAGTTGAATACAAACCTTTAACAGTGAATGAGTTGTTTGAATCCTAAATATTCAATAAAAATCTTCCAAACCTTAAAAAAATAAATAAGGATTGTTAAAACCAAACACCACTAAAACAAAAATAACCAGATGATAAATAATATAAATTACCTTATCCTTAATCATCAGAGACCAATATCACAGGCATATAAAAATCCTATTAAAAAAATAAGAATTTTAGAATCAATTTAAGGAGAATAAGATAGAGATAATTTTTAGGGGTATTTTACTTTTCATTTGGATGAAAAATGAAATAAAAATAAATTTTAATAAAAATACAACCCTAAAATGAAAACAATTCCCTTATTAAAAAAACAGCCAGACAAACCTCCTGTGACACCCTCATTTTGTGCTATTATGAGTTTTGTTATGTATTTTTAGGTCATGTGGTGGTTTCTATTGGTTTAAGGAAGCATTGGAGGGGTTTTTTGGTTATAAGGACTAGTTTTTGGAATCCATGGTCTACACTATGATGTGATATGAACCATGGTGTAGGCCACATCCTTATGCGTATTGGTACTTCAACAGTGGTGAGTCAACCATGCTATAGGATGTTTCTATTCCATATTGTTGGAATGGTGTATCCCTGATCCTTTTAAATGAAGTTGGGATAACTATTAGTGGCCTGTACTGTACACAAAATTTTAACTCTTATGGTTTCACCTTTGTGGTGAGGTTACTGGGGGTTGTAGGGGAAAGTGCAGCCCTGCTCAGGGGTATGCGGGATAAAGTCCCTAAACCCAAATTCAGGCATTGTAGCAATGAAAAATCACTGTAGAAATGATGATTAGTGACACCAATAGGGAACTATAGCTATGTGGACATTAATATGGTACTATAAAGACATGTGACCGACAACACCAATAAGTCACTGTTTCTCCACAGACTTCCAACCACCAGTCACTATAGCACAGTGGACCTACTGTGTGGTTGATGGCATTATAGAAAAATATGTTACTATAACACTACATTTATTTATAATCTCATTCAATCTAGGGTTTCTATGCATGTGATACTATGAAAATAACCCTGTAATTCCATTTTTTAATTAGTGAAATCATTCTACCACTCCATGGATGTAGGGATTATTCCTGAACCATGTAAATCATTATGTCCTATGATATTCTTTTTTTGTTTTTTTATCCTTTTTTAGTCTCATTTATAGAATCATTCATAATTTTTACTCTTAGTATTTCCACAACACATATATCCAATCATTTTTGTGAGAATAGTTATTGGGGGTGTAACATAATAATTCAGGTAAACCCATAACTTCACTCAAATTGACCTACCACAAGGCTTGAATCATGTCCCCAATTGCTACAGGATGGAGAAAAACACCAGAGTATCATATAAGAGAAGATGAGAATGATTTCACCCTCAATATACATATGATATAAAAGAAACAATCAGAGTAAAACATTGGATGAAATGAATATATCATATATCAAACAATAACCATAAATTTCACATCCAACATTTAGATAACAAGGACTCAAAACTCAACAACAAGATCATCAATAACATGGAACCTGGAATAACCTATGGGTTCATCTCTATGTGGAAATAGGTCACCTCCATCCCATCCCATTGGTAGGAAACATGAGAAGGAAGATTAATCCTCTATATGATGCTCTTCCCTTTACCTGTATCCTGCAAAACCAAGGATAAAAATTCCAAAAGGAAAAATTAGGGAATGAGAACAAATGCCCAGTAGGATACCAACAAGAATCTATAAAATTCCTAACCACATGAATCCATTAGTTCATATTTAAAACATATTTATAAAACACTTCTAGAGAAATAATTTTCATTTACAGAAAGTCCTTTGGTTTTATTTTCAAAAGCATGTCACTCCTTTCAAAATCATTTCATAATCAATAAAATGGGGAAATATAAAATTTGATATTTCTAATGGTATGAACATATAAATAAATAGTTTTCAAAAATTTATATCCATATCATAAACAAGTGGGAATATAATAATATTGAAATATCATGCACATAATGTAATAACAAGCAGAAAAATGGGAAATCCATGACACAAGTGTGTACACAACCAAACCGCTAAGACACACAACAGAACACTAGTCGACATATGTGAATCCTAAAGTTTGGGAAACTAGATCCCAAAAAAAGGTTACCCCTAGTCACCATTACATCAAGGGAATGTACCATAGTGACAAATAACTCCACTATGGATAATATTTGTTTAGTTTTCCCCCATACCCCAAGGTATCCCAATTGTACTATTAAATCATCATTGCATTAAAGAAAAAAATAATGTTTCAAATCTTTTTATAAGGAACAATAAATTTAAATCCAAACCCACATTTTATAAAAAAATTCTACATTGATACCAAACTGCTCCCATTCTTGAAAAACTATTTCCATTTTAAAACATTATTTGAGGAATTTTTTCAAACACATAAGTGCAGAAAATCTATTTTCAAAAGAAAAACCATTTTGAAAACCCCTTTTTATAGCCTCTAAATATTAAATACAATTTCATAAAACAATTTCATAATTAAAACCAAAGTAAAACATCAAATAACATAAGTAATTTCAGTAGTTAGACCTTAGGATAGTGACACCTACCATGAAAAAGCAGAAACAACATTACCTCTTCAAGACTAGTGATAGGAAACAGGGAAATCAGATCCTCAAGAACCTATATCCAATAAAAAAAGAATAATTTACTATGTATATTATAGATCCAATTATTTAATCTCATGAGATATGTAGAAGGAGAAGAGAAACCATATTAGAAGGACCACTCTTACCAAATTATGAAGAACATAGATCCAAGACTTTAATCTACACAATGATTCACCAAAAGAGAGGGGGATAGATCCAAAATGTCACCAAGGAGCCTATAAAATTGAGATAAATTGAATTAAGGACAAATATTTAGATTAATATGGATTAATAAAACATTTTCGAGCTAAAATGACAATTAGGCCCTTACCAATCTGTGTCCCAAGCGATGCCACTGAATAGCCAGTGACTACAGGATGAGAACCTTTAGCTATAAGAGTCCACCATAAAATCTTTATATCATATAAAAGACACAAGATCATTAACTTGAGAAAAGATAAGTTCATTAATGCAACATCAAGGCCTCACGCTCCCATGTCTCATGGATGTCCCCACCACATTTCTATCTCAATAAAACTAATGGGACCATATTTCCATGTAGAACCTTATCCTATTGGTCCACTATATAAATAAGTATTTCAACCAATAAGGTGTTAGGTTTAATCTAAACATCCTCCCAATCAAACACATTGGATGGATCCAGATGTTGCTTCTTCAGTTGGGAAATATGGAACACATCACGGATAAATGTAAAATGAGAAGGTAAGTATAGAATATAATCCAGGTTCTTGAGTTTCTCCACAATATCAAATGGGATAACACAATTAGGTGCTTAATTACCCTGATTCCCCAAGCACATATATCCCAAAAAAGGTGAAACTTTGATAAAAAATCAATTGCCTACCCCAAAGCCCAACAGATGATGATGCTGACCGACATAAGATTTATGGTGACTCTGAGTTGTCACTAACCTCTTCATGATTAATTACATGACATCTATCACCTTCTAAATAGTACTCTATCCAACCAAGAATTGTTTTCCAGCCTCCAACCAACAAAGTGGTGACCTGTAAGTCCTCCAATACAATGCATCAAATGGATCCATCCAGATCTAATCCTGATAACTATTTTTATAGGAAAACTTTACTAAGGGAATATGCTTCTCCCATAAACCAATAAAGTAAAGAAAACATGATCAGAGAATGTATTAAAGAATATGTATAGGTCACTCAGTCTGTCCATCCATTTATGGATGAAATTCCACGATCAACTTTGATGGGAAAAAATCCATCAAGGTAACATTGCAACATTTTCGGGTTGGTTGTGTTTGTTGAAAATGAAAGTTTCCATGGTGAATTGTCGAGTTCTAGAGATGTTTTTGAAAATATATGTTGAAAAAGAACTATGAAAAAGGAATGGAAGATATGAAGGTGTTACAAAAAAGATCAGATACAAGGTGGTGCTGTTTTCCAGTGTTCACCAATTTTTTGGGGTCCAAAATTTGGAGTTTGGTGAGCATCGAAAAAGTGTATTTCCTTTAAGATATCATCAAAATATGGAAAAGGCATGAGTTTTGAAAAGATGGGATTCTTGATGTGGATTTCACGTAGACATGAAGAAAGTTTACGGTGTTATTTTTGATTACGATGAGCTTCGTGAACAACAATGTTGAAGAGCATTACGGTGGTGAAGGGCATTACAAGTGGAGATTCATGGGGAGGGCACAAAGAAATTGATGAAATGCTTCGCAATTATGAAAAGCTCCGTGATACAAAAATTATCATGCTGCTTTGCAATATAGAGATAATTTCGGTGGAAATTTATGAGCTTTGCGATTTGAGGTGACATGTTGTTGACTATGCGCACAAGGTTCAAGGTTTGGTGGAATCACCTACAAATAGACCTTGACCCCCTTGAGAGAAGTAGATAGTTTTCCAAGAAAAAATTTTTGCTCTCAAATCGCGAAGGAGGTTCGTGGAGGCAGTGTGCTTCATGAAAGACAGGATCTTCGCGGTGGCTAATCTAGCTCTGCAAAAGAGATGTGTCCCATGTTGGCTCAGTGAGATTCACAAAAGAAGTTAATTTGATATGACTTAATATTTTTGATGGCCTAATCTTTGAGAAGGCTTGATCTTTGGAAAGTATTGAGCTCTGTGAATTTGTGTGCTCTACGAAGCAGTGAGATCTGCGAAGGTGTGTGCTTCACAAAGAGGCAGGAAATTCATAAAGGCTTGTTTAAGCTTTGGGAAATTGGGAGCTTCATGAAGTAGGGTGCTTTGAACAGGTATTTCCAAAGGTTTTTGCCCAGTGATCAGAGGAAAAGGTTTATTCATCAGTGGATGAAATTTGGACTTCAACAGAGTATCTACATATAGTTAAGGATGCATTCATTAGTGATAATGAAGGGACCTACAAGTCCATAAATTGTGAGTTTATTCTTTCCAAAGTAGTGAGAAAATTAAGAGGAAGAAGGTGATCCTTTCTACCGGTAGTGAGCCAGAGAGAGGAATAGGGAGTGACCCTTGAGAAAGTAGTGAACTAACCCTAAACATTGTAAAGGCAGTGAGCCTGGGCCTAGAAGTGTTCTAGCTCAAACATTATTGGTAGTGAGATTTAGTGGATCTGGTACAGTGGCACATCGCCATTGTATACTCCTTGGATGTAGCCCAGTGAGGGTGAACTAAGTAAAAATCTATGTGTCTACCTACTTTCTTCCTTGCATTGCATCCAATGCATCATCATCAGATAAAGAAGAAAATAAGTGATCATAATAAACACACAAGTACAAACAAAGTGATCCTTATGATAAATAGGTCAAGATCTAGTGAGGCAGGAAGAATTTAGAAAAGAATATCCATACCCTAATTCACCCCCTCTTAGGGTATATAGGCCCCTATTGGTCCTAAAAATTGGTATCCGAGAGAAGTTTTCTTTTATCAGATTTGTTTTCTCTGACTTGGTTCAGTTTATTTCTGAAATTAATATTTTACTTTGATCATACCTTGGTGTGACATGGAAAAGGGTATAACTTCAAATAATAAGAAGAATTCTGGTGAAATTACTCAGAGTAGAAGTTTATATGGAAAAAGTGTGATTCAACTGAAGGAATCAACTAGTGTACAAAATAATGATTTGGATAAATTATACAGTGAAAATACTTACTCATTAAATGATGTAGAAGGAATAAGAAAAGAACCTGATATTCCAAGTGATGTGGGAACTACTGATGATGAAGAAAATCCCAGAAGGAAAGAAATAGAAGTTGTTCATGAAATAAAGGAATTGGATCAGAAGTTGGATGAAGAGATTAAATCTAAAGATATTCGGATACAAGAAATGGAAATTTAGTTCAATAAGCTAAGAGGATTAAATCAAAGTCTTATTGACGTGGCCACTAATATGAGGGATAATAATGATTCTCAAGCTGAAGAACTAAAAAAGTTGTCTACAATGAGAGAAAAATGCAAAGACAATAATAAGGGAAAGAATATGAACTCAGATAACAATCAAAATTTAAAATATAGAAATGATGATATTTTTGTAAAGCTAACTGAACTAGTTCAGATAAATTAAAGGATACAACAAGAGAATGCATGTTATCTTGATTCTGTTGCTCAGTAAAAATTGAAAGTAAAGTAGTAAAGTGATATGGTAGATTATCTCACCTAAGAACTGGAATATGAGATGAGTAGCGGGAAGAATATCAAGAGAGAAATCAATGCTCAACTTGAAGCAAGAGATATGAAGATTCAAAAATTGGAAGAAGAGCTATAGTTATTAAGAAAATAAGTGGATAAATCCAATACTAAAGGAAAGCCTAAAATGAAGGATGTGTTGCACTTATTATTTGATTATCCTTCAGAAAGTGATGATAAAATGGAAAAAATATGCTATTTTTGAAGAGAAATAACAACATATTTTCTCAGCTCAAAGAATATATAGTTTGGAAAAAACTGGTATTGGATTTGATGAATCCCCTCTAGTGCATGACAAAAAGAGAGCTATGAACAGTTTCAGAAATGGAAAAAATCATGTAGGTGCTTGAGACAGACCTAAGATGACATTTAAAGGAAGTAATGACATCATGTTCTATTTCTATGGGAATCATGGCCATGCATCAAGGTTATGTCCAGAGGCTCAGGAATACATTTCATGTTGTGAAGATAGAAACTGTACTAAATATAAGAATAAGTAGAAGTGTCATGAGAAATCAGAGAGAAGAGTAACTCAGAGGAAAACATTCATCAGATTCTATTACTGTGGAAGAATGGGAAACACTATGAGTATGTGTCAGGAAGCTAAGAAGCTCAATGTCAGAAGAAGAACTCAAGTTGCATCAACATCTCGAATGAGAAATGATGAAATTAGGTATTCCTTTGATGGAATATGTTTTTTATGTTCTCATTATGTGAATTTAGAAAGACATTGCAGTAAGAAGAAATCCGAAAAGGAAAAGGGACTCGAAAGGAGATTCTCAACTTCAGTAATGCATAATGAGAAATTATACACTGGGAGACAAATTGGTAAGTTTAAGAATAGGATTAGAGCCTCAGGAAAATCACAAGGAGTTGAATGAAAGGTGTATCAGTGACCTCCTCTATCACACTCAAAACAACTCACTCAGAAAGACCATGAACAAATCTGGAAGAAAAATGGAGGAGACACTACAACTGTGAGTAAGAAGAATGTACATTCAGTATAAGACCTAACACTAGCGCAAAATAGTGTGGTGACACAGATATATGATAAAAGAAAAATACACAAAGAATGCATTGAAAAACTTGAATGTCATGTGCCATGGAGAGAAGTGGAGGAAAGAGGAAGATCCCTGTAATAGAGGAAGGAGAAAGGGAAGATAAAAATAAGAGATATTCCTACTCAGAGAAGGAATCAAGGGAAATGGAATTTTGGTGGAACATCAAAGAAGAAAATGGGTACTAGTGGTTCTAAACCCCAAATGGTGAGAAAGGCCAGGCTTGTAGAATCTACATATCATAAAAAGACTCATTATGTGGGTAATGAATGCTTAGTCATATGGCTAGAGCAGTTGAAGTTGGCTAGGAAGCTAGAAGAAGCAAGGAAGGAGTGTGATGCTCTGCAAGAAAGAATAAAAGGGTTGAACCATCAAGATCAACCACAATCCTCATCTTGAGGATTCCAGAAGTACCCCTCTCCCTATGTGTATAAATCCTATTAACTAATGTTCAAGTGTTTCAGGTTTAAGGGGAGATACGATCCAAGGGCAAGTGGAATCAAAAGATGCAGAGTAGTGATGTGATGTAATTCATGATGTTAACTAATTCAAATCAGTTACCAAAGTTGAAGAAGGAATTTGGAATAATTCCATGAATGGAGTTAATGTTATATGGATGCATGAGACAGGTGGAAGTAATTGAGCGCAATATACAATGATTGTGTTATTAACTTTATCTCTTGTTTCCTACACCAAGTTTGACTTAGTAGGCTTAGAGGTTTTGTTGATGGATTTTTAAAAAGTGACACATGATAATAAATGATGCAGGATAAGGAGAATGATTTTGGGTCAAAACATTGATCTCAACAACAGGAGGAGTTTCACATCATAGGGGGAGATCTCTATCTCTTAATCAAATGCAAGATCGCAGTGTGAGATTGTTTCGAGGCCAGCAGATAAGAATGTCATCGAGACTAAATGGGTCTATCGTAACAAGATGAATGAATATGGCTCATTTATTCAAAATAAAGTATGACTAGTGTGCAAAGGATAATACTAGATATAGGGAATAGATGTTTATGAGACATTTGCACCAGTTTTAAGGCTAGAGACAGTCAGATTATTCATAGCCATTGTAGTGCAATAGAAGTTCAAAGTTTTCCAGATGGACATCAAATCTGCATTTTTGAATGGGGTTCTGAAAGAAGAAGTTTATATCTAGAATCTAGATGGTTTTATCATTCACGAGGATGATAACAAGGTTTTTCGGATAAAGAAGGCATTATATAGGCTGAAACAAGCACCAAGAACATAGTACTCAAGGCTTGATCGGTATTTGAAGAAGCTCAATTTCCAACATGGTGGAGTTGATTACAATCTATATTTCAACAAACATAGTAATCAAAGGATGATGGTTCTAGTTTATGTTGATGACATAATATTTGTTGGATCAGATGAAGCTCAGTGTAGACAGTTTTCCAAATTCATGAAAAGTGAGTTAGAAATGTCAATGATTGGAGAGCTGACATTTTCTTTGGTTTACAGGTGTCACAAGGAAAGAATGAAACTTTCATTTCTCAATAAAAATATGCCAAGTAAGTTCTGATAAGATTTGGAATGGAAAATTCCAAGGATATGAAGACTCTGGTTGCTACCCGGATGAAGTTATCAAAATATGATAATGGAAAGGTAGTTAATATCACAGAATATAGGCAAATTATTGGGAGTTTCCTGTACCTGATAGCGACAAAACCTGATATTGTTCTCACCACATGCCAATTAGCATGATATCAAATCAATCCCAAGGAAAAACGCATGATTGCAGTGAAAATAATACTTCAGTATATCAAAGGAACTGTGGATTGTGTATTTTTTGGCTAATAAAGAAGAAATATTGAATTTGATTGAGCACTGTATAAGCTGAGTATATTGTGGCCACTCAAGCATGCACATAGTTATTGTGGATAAAGCAGTAGCTTGATGATATGGGAATTGAAGTAAAGTCTCCAATCATAATCCAGTGTGATAACTCAAGTGCTATAAATCTCTGCAAAAATACCATCCATCACTGAAGGAAAAAGTACATTGATATCAAATATCATTTTATCAAGGAGAATGTAGAGAAAGGACTAGTGAAGTTAGAGTATGTTCCCAAAAAACTACAGGTTGCAGAAATTCTGAAAAAGGCCTTACCCAAGGAAGCTTTTGAGAGGAATCGACTGGCTCTAGGAGTTCAGTCGACTCCCCACACTTAATCAAGTATGGATGTGGGACCCCCCTCTCCCTGAGGTGTGGTGTGTTTTTCTCTAATGTGATAATCTGTGATCTTTCCAATGTCTCAGACCACAGAGGAGTGACCTTTGGGTTCATTGACAAAGGGGGAGAAATAATGACTCCTCATGGGGGAGAAAATGTGGATAAGGAAGGGAGAAAATGTATTAGTCAAAGACATGGGGAGAATCTGATAGGTGGAGTAGCGAGATAGGGGGAGAGAAATGAGATAGGGGGATAATATTGAATCTGACGATGCTAGAAGTGGTCGATCAAAGAAATAGATATCACGACATCTAAGGATCGTGATAAAAGTATAAGAGTGGCGTTGGAATGGTGTTAGAAGGTTTCCAGCCATCAGAAATTGGTATCAGTATGGTATCAACAATTAGTGTCAGAAATGAAGTGATTCATTGATGAACTTTTCATCCACTCTTGTTTCTCATATTGAGCATTACTCATGTGGGATTAAAGTATGTGGTGAGTGAATATTTGGTCAGTATATGAATCACAAAATGCAAATGATGGTAGATGATAGATAGAGATCCAGTGAGGTATATAAGTGCAAAGAATCATTTTTAGAAGAGTTTTCAACAAACCCAAAGGGGGAGATTGTTGGGAAAAAATCCCTCAAGGTAATATTGCATCATTTTTGGGTTGGTTGTGTTTATTGAAAATGCAGGTTTCCATGGTGAATTGTCGAGTTCCAGAGATGTTGTTGACAATCTATGTTGACAAATAACCATGAAAAAGTAATGGAAGATTTGGAGGCGGTACAAAAATAGCAGATACAAGGTGGTGCCATTTTCTAGTGTTTTCCAAATTTTTGGTGTCCAAAATTTGGAGTTTGGTGAGCATCACGAATAGTGGATTTCCTTAAAGATCTCATCAAAATATGGCAAAGGAATATTTTCGTGAAGATGGGATTCTTGATGTGGATTTCATGAAGACATGAATAAAGTTAACGGTGTTCTTTGAAATTACGATGAACTTCACGAACAACAGTGTTGAAGAGAATTGCAATAGTGAAGGGCATTGTGAGTGGAGATTCACAGTGAGGGAAAAAAGGAAATAACAGAATGCTCCGGGATTATGACGAGCTCTATGATCTGAAATTTTTCACGGTGCTTCGCGATATAGAGAGAATTTTGGAGGAAGTTTCATAGCTTCGTGATTTAAGCTGACGTGGTGCTGACTATGCGTGTAAGGTTTGAGGTTTGGTGGAATCACCTATAAATATACCTTAACCCCATCGAGATAAGTAGAGAGTTTTCCAAGAAAAAATTGTTGCTCTCAAACCATGAATGAGGTTCGTGAAGGTATTGTGCTTTGCAAAAGACAAGAGCTTTGCAGCGGCTAATCTAGCTCCGAAAAAGAGATGTGTCCCGCGTTGGCTCAGTGGGCTTCGAGAAGGAAGTCACTTTGAGATGACTTGAGCTCTACGAAGACCTAAGATTTACGAAGGCTTGAGATTTGAGAAGGCTTGATCTCTGCGAAGCAGTGTGCTCTGCGAAGCAGTGAGCTCTGCGAAGGTGTGTGCTTTGCAAAGAGGTAGGGACTTTGAGAAGGCTTGTTTGAGCTTCACGAAATTGGGAGCTTTGTGAAGTAGGGTGCTTTGAAAAGGTATTTCCAAAGGTTTTTTCCCAGTGGTCTGAGGTAAAATGGTATTCATGAGTGGATTATATTTATACTTCAACAGAGTATCTACATACAGTGAAGGATGCATTCATTAATGATAATGAAGGGACATACAAGTCCATAAACCGTGAGTGGATCCTTTCCAAAGTAGTGAGAAAAGGAGGACGAAGAAGGTGATCCTTTCTACTGGTAGTGATCTAGAGAGAGAGGAATAGGGGGCAACCATTAGGAAAGCAGTGAACTAAACCTAAAAATTGTAAAGGTAGCGAGCCTGGGCCTAGAAGTGATCTAGCTTGAACATTATTGGGAGTGAGCTTTAGTGGATTTGGTACTGAGGCACATCACTGTTGTATGCTCCTTGGACGTATCCCAGTGAGGGTGAACCAAGTAAAAATCTCTATGTCTACCTACTTGCTTCCCTGCATTGCATCAGAAGCATCATAATCAGATTAATAAGAAAATAAGTGATCATAATAAACACACAAGTGCAAAAAAAGTGACCCTTGTGTTGAAGAGGTCAAGATCTAGTGGGGCAGAAAGAATTTAGAAAAGAATATTTATACCCTGATTCACCCCCCTCTCAGGGTATATAGGCCCCTATTGGTCCTAATAAACTTAAACTAAGTACCCATTTCTGTTTGAAATATACTCCAGAAATATGATGTAAAGTGAGGGTATCTATTAAAAATGATATCAAATGGTACACCATGAAGTATAACAACCTCCTTCATGTACAGGTTCCCAAGGTCTTCCATATTTTTCAACTCCTTTATAGGTAGAAAATTCACTGAATTTTCAAGTCGATAAAAAACCAAAGATATCACATCCTTACCACTAGGTTTCTAAGGTATCCCAATCACAAAGTGCATCACTATATCATACCATTTCCACAATGGAATGGACAACAATTGAAATAAAATAGTAGGTCTATGATGTTCCACCTTTATTTTTTGATATGTGAGGCATTGAGATACAAAACCTATAATCGAATCCCTTATACAAAACCACCAATAACGATGTATCAAACCATGGTACATATTGGTAACTCTAGGGTTCATAAACCAACTCGATCAATGTACACTATCCAATAATTCATGCCTCAAGTATAACGAAACAATCATAATTCCTTGAAAGTGAATAAATCCATCAGGAGATCAAGACTACTCACCCAAGGTCTCCCCACCATAAACATTCCTTCTAAAATAGAAACACTCTATATCTTCATCCCATACAAGCCAAATATTATCATCCATAAGTGATCCACATCGAGTACAAGCTTGGAATACCTTTCTGTCATCTCTACCATCATCCAAGTACATCTAGAAAAGCAAGCTCATCACGAACCACTCTTCCACATATTCCTTTTCTGCCTAAGTTGGTAATTTCATGATCAATGCATGTGTGACCACATTCCATTTACCAATGGTGTAATAAATATAAAAATAGAAGTCCTGAAGATACTATTTCCACCATCCCTATCTTAGGTTGAGATCCATCAAGGTAAAGATATACTTTAGACTCTTATAGTCTTAATTTATTGTAAACCTCTATCCAAATAGGTAGTGGAACCAATTCTTAGGTGAATGCATCACTGTCTCCAACTGAATATAATGAGTGGGATGGTTCTTATCACGAGGGAATAATTGACATGAGCCATAAGCTACCAACTTTATCCCCTATATCAGAACACAACCCAAGCCCATACCTGGGGCATTGAAAAATACATCATAACCAACACATGGATCAAGAAGAATCAATATTAGAGATGAAGTCAATATTAGTTTCAACTCCTCAAAATAACTTTAGCATTTATCAATATAAACAAAATTTACACCCATATGGGACAACTCATTCATCATAGATGAAATCTTGAAGAAGTTCTGAACAAAGTGCCTATAATAACTATCTAATCCCATGAAAATACAGATCTTAATTTCATTTCTAGATTTATACCAATACATCACCACTTGAATATTTTTATGATCCACTAAAAAACCCATCTTATAAATTACATGGCCTAGAAATCTCAATTATTTAATCGAGAACTGAAATTTGGATAGTTTGACATATAGAAGATGTTCTCTTAGGATTCCATGTATTATATTCAAATTCTCGTCATGATATTTCTCTGATCTAGAATAAACAGGAATGTATTACACAAATACAACCACAAATGAATCCAAGTACCAATGAAATATTCAGTTCATCAATGACATAAACACCATAAGAGAGTTAATAAGGAAAAATGAAATAACCAAATACTCATAAATCCCATACCTTTTCTTAACATCATATTAATAATATATTATTTCCAAACCCTAAATTGATGGTACCTTGATATCAGATCAATTTTCACAAACCACTGAGCCCCATTAAGTTGGTCAATAAGGTTATCAATCCTAGGAAAGGGATATTTTTTATTTACTATCACCTTATTGAGTCTCTAATAATCAACAAAAAGCTAAAGACTTTCATATGTATTCTTTGAAAAGATCACTAGTGATGCTCAAGGTGAAACACTAGGATGAATAAATTCATTAGTCTCAAGATCCTTAATCTAAGCCTTCAATTTTTTTAATTCAGTGGGTTATATATGGTATAAAGGTAAAAAATTGGATCTCGTCCTCAGAAGTAATTCTATTGAGAACTCAAATTCTATGTGGGATAGTATACTAGATAAATTATCTAAAAAAACATTGGTATACTCACACACTACCATAGGAATAGGTATATTATGGTATGAATTAATGAAATCATGAAACAATTATAAAAATTGGTTTGAGATCATCTAAAAACTAGGAATAATGGGGCCTTCTCTCCCCGATCATGGATCTCACTCACCCTAGAATACATGAGTGACTCCACCGTGAGAGAGAAACTATAACCAATGATTATATCAATTAATCTGATATTTATAGATAATCATCCAATCTATTACAATGATAAGATCAATGACTTCAAGATCAAGAACTAAAAATTACCAAATAGTTTTTTTGTCGGCAATCATCACCTAACACTCAGGACATTTAAACCCTTACCCTGTCTTCTTTCCCAAAGGAGTGGAAAGGGTAATTAAGAAAGAAATGAGTTCTTTACACAATCCCAACGTATCAGAAATATTTTATGATATAATATAACGAGTTTCACCTATATCAAACAAATTCATAACCATATAAGATTCTATGAACACCGCACCTCTCATGGTAGCTGATCCTACCTCTGTCTCTTTTTGTGTACACTCTGCTTCATATAGATTTCCATCCTTTTCTTTCCCCTTATTTTCCATCTGATCATCTCCCTTAGCATGAGGTTTATATACCACCCATTTATATGTGTTAGGTTTGAACCAAGATACCTGGGTTAAGGTGTATCCAAATCTACTTCCCTAGGATTATATCTCATAGAAATGATAAAGATGACCATATTTACCACAAGAGTGACACACCCTGGGTGCAACTTGAAAATTAGGTTTGAGGTGACCCATTTTTTGTACACTATTAACAACCCACTTGACTCTACCCTAATTTCCATTGTGCACTCTTACCACTACTTTGGTGTTGATCATGCTGCTTCCTTTTTCTAACCAAAAAAATGATCTATGGCTACCTCCTTCTATCACTGATACTCCAAAGAGGCCCATCTTCCAAATTATGTCTACCTCAACCATAGATACCTTGTCCACAACCTCCGCATAGGTGGGTAGAAACATAAGAATCATCATAGATCTAACATCTTCCTTCAAACCCATTTCAAACCTCCATGCCTTGAGATAATAATTGGAAAAAAGATTTGTAGAAAAGCATACCAACTTGGAGAACTGTATTGCGTACTCCATGATAGAATGATCTCCCTGCTTCAAAGTAACAAACTACCTTACCTTTTCCACCCTCGGAGTCTTAGGATAAAATTGTTGGTTGAATAATTTCTTGAAGGTAGTCTAAGTGAGATATTCATGTAACTTGGCTTGCATGATATATTTCCACCACTTTCTCCCCGCACCTTCGAGAATATAAGTGGTGAATCCAACCTTGGAGTCCTATGATGTTTTGAGAAAGTGTAAAATAATATTGATCCTTTTAATACATTCCTCAATATCTTATGTACCCTTGTGACCATTAAATATCAGTATTTTTCTCTTAGTAAACTTTGAAGCATGACCCACCTTTCATTCTAGTTCAACATTGAAAACTTTTCTCACAGATTGGATCATATGGACGATATTTTCCACTAAAACCAGATCAAATGGAGGATTTTCATGTGGGGATTTTTCTGAAGCCTACTTTCTAACAATCAGGAGTACTCTTCTTAGATGATTCATAGTCTATACAAAAATAGGATGAAAAAAATTTAAAACACAATTCAATTACTTTAAAACAAACTGGATTTATAGAACCAAAAAAAAGGTTTAAAATTTAAATAAGGTTAACGGACAACCCTAGAATACCCATTTTAACTCAAGTCTTGTCATGAAAGTGATCTGGTTAGACACACTCTCACACTCCCTCTTGATTCCTGATAGTCCTATCGCCAACCTATCGACAACCCCCAAACACTAGAGGGTTATACACAATCATGAGAACATGATTTAACATGACTTGAGCTCTAATACCAATTTGTAATAGAATAAATAAGTTAAAAGAAAAAATTCACCCAAATTAATCATCTATAAGGCCTAAAGTGCATTCTCAATCACTAAAGGATGGTGAAAAGCACCGCGGTATCATAAAAGTGAAATAGGAATGATTTCACCCTCAATAGACATACAATATAAAATAAAAAATTAGTGTAAAATAGCAGATAAACATAATATATCATATTTCAAACAATAACCATAAAGGTCACATCTAAAATATGGATAAAAAGGTCTCAAAACTAAACTAGATGACCATCAACAACATGGAATCTAAATAGACCCTTGGGTTCATCTTCATGTGACCATAGGCCACCTCCATCCCATCCCACCAGTAGGAAACACAAGCAAGGAGAGTCATACTTTGCATGATGCTCTTCTATTTACCTGTATCCTACATAACCAAGGCTACAAATACCCAAAAGAAAAAAGTTGGGTGTGATAATGAATGTCCCGTATGATACCACTAAGAATCTATAAAATGTCTAACCACATGCATCCATTAGTTCATATTTAAAAAACATTTCTAAATCAATTCAAAATAAATAATTTTATATTTATAAAACATACTTTGGTTTTCTTTTCAAAAGAATTCAACTCCTTTCAAAATCATGTCATAATTAATAAAATAGTGAAATATAAAATTTGATATTTCTAATGGAATAAATAGATAAATAAACAGTTTTCAAGAATTTATATCCATATCATAAACAAGTGAGCATATAATCATATTGAAAGATCATGAACATAATGTAATCATGAGAAACCAAATGGGAAATCCATGACACAAGGGTGTACACAACCAAACTACTAAGAAACACACAAAAGAACACTAGTTGACATACATGACTCCTAAAGTCTTAGAACCTAAATTCCTCAGAAAGGATATCCCCTCGTCTCCATGACATCAAGGGAACATACCCTAGTAATATTTTACTCCACTAGGTCTAGTATTTGTTTAGTTTAACCCTATACTCTAATGTATCTTGAGTGTGATATTAAATTATCATTAAGTCCAAGGAAAACAAAAAAATGTTTCAAATTTTTTTCCAAGGTATAATACATTAAAATTCAAGAACAAATTTCCTAAAAATTTTATATAGTGATACCAAACCACTCCCATGCTTGAAAAACTACTTACATTTAAAAAATTTCTTTGAGGTATTTTTTCAAACACATAAGCGCATAAAATCTAGATTCTAAAGAAAAACCATTTTGAGAACTCATTTTTATAGCCTACAAAGATCAAAGACAATTTAATCAATCAATTTAATAATTAAAATCTAAGTGAAGCATTAAATATCATAAGTCATTGCAAGGGTTAGACCATAAGATAGAGACACCTACCATGAAAATGATGAAACGACGTTTCCTCTTCAAGACTGATGATGGGAAGGAAAAAAATCAGATCCTCAAGAACCTAGATCTGATGAAAATAAGGTCAATAACCATGTCTATTCTATATCCAATGATATGGTTTATTAATACATCAAAATCACAGAGAAAGAGAGGGAACAAATATTAGAGGGATTCCTATTAATAGATTATGAAAAATAGAGAGATTTAAGTCTTCAATCTACATAATGATTCAAAAAACGAGAGGTAGAGAGAGCTAAAATGTCACCAAGGAGCCTCTAAAATCAATAGAAATAAAATTTGGGTCAAAGAGTCAGATTAAAATGGATTAAGAAAATATTTTGGGCTAAAATGGCAATTAGGAACTTACTAATCTGCATCCCCAGTGACGCCAACAGTTAATCGGTGGCCTCCACCAACTGTCCGATGGATACAAGCAGAGAGCCTATAGTTTTAGGAATGTACTAGTAAGATAGTGGAACATACAGACCTTCAACCCTTCTAATAGATAGAATTGGCTATCCAGTGGTCTCCTGCTGCCACTAATTACCAAAATTCCTTCTCCCGTCCTATGATAAACCTAAAAAATGAAAAGAAAAAAATTTAAAGGGATTCATACTTGGTTCTTCATACCTAAGTGTGATAGGTGGACTCTTTCTATGATAAATGGGGAGTCCAACACACCATGTTGGTAGGTGTGGTGGTCCCATGTTAGGTGAAGTTGAGCTGGGTGGGAAAGTTGGAAATGACGAGCACAGGTGACTTATGCTGTGGGAGTGTACGTGATGCATGGGGAGATTCACCTATGTAAAACATGGAAAACTGAAAGGATGAGTAGGCGAGAATGGTGTAGTCAAGTTATATAGGATAATTGGAAATGGAAATCATAGGTTCACTATGTCATGGTTCTTAGAATGGTGGGGGTGAACTGGCTTGGGAGGACACACCACGTCGGGGTCCAAGCCATGGTGGTGGTCAAAGCTGTTTTAAATATGAGAAATAGTTACTAATATTTGAGAGGAATATATGAAACATGAATAGTAAACTATGTGTTATATTTTTAAGTAATTATAAACCAATTTTTAACCCAATTAATTCCCTGAAAAACCCCATCATTACTCTCCTTCCCAAGGCACTTGAACCGAATGATTTTATGAGGAAACTTTGGGTAATTATTTCCAACCAAATATTTTTATATTGGATTATACTTGATGAAAATAGTTGAGGCGGGTGGCTTATAACTCACTCTACTTATGCTAATAACAAAGAATCTTGTGTGTTTTAGGATTTAAATTATTGTTTTAATCTATGATAAATATTTGAAAAAAATCTTAGGTGAATCAATTATTGTAAAAAAAATGGTTTTAGACAAGGAAAGATGATATTGGTGTGAGTTTGAGTGTTCAATATATTTTTCATTAGATTCTTGTTTTGAAAATTTATTTGGAAAGGATGGGTTGGTGTGCATTCCTGACTTGCATGTATAAGGCCTTATTGGTTCAAACTTAGCCACTGGTGCTGATATTGGGATACATTGGGGTTTCATGGATTTTTGTGTGTTTATGAATTACATGTATGGGTCCTTGTTGTTTTAGACTTAGATTCCAATGATGAAATGAGGGTATGTGAAATTTTACATCTAAGCGTTGACTTGATTTAGGTTAAATGGGTTTGCACTTGTGAGTTGACATATTTCATTGGGAGTTTCATTTTTGTGGAAGATTCATGCATGAGTATGAGTTTATTCCATGAGTGTGTGATTTATAGTTTGGTTTATTTAATGTAAATAATGATTCTAAAAAGGAAATATTGGTTCTAGTGTGAGTTAATTTTATGTTTTTCTCTAAATTATTTTTTGTATTATGCTTCTATTGTGTTTTATATAATGTGAGGTAACTTGTTCTTGTTTAAGTGGACTGTATGGTAATCATCTATGGGATTTCCTATAGAGTTTATATACTCACCCCCAATATATTCATCTTGGTGTGTATGTAGTCATTTTTCAATATGTTATACATAAGGGGAGGCCTCTCACTTTTTTAGCGGAGTGTATGGATGTTATAGTCTTGGGTGATGGATTTGGGTGCTTGGAGCTATCAATGTTCTAGAGCATGGGAGTGTGCCACATTGTTACTTTATTATTCAATTAAATACCGGTATTGTAGTATTACTCGGTCTTATTCTATTTTTATACACTATCATTCTGATCAGTTTTATATTATATGTATAAGAGTTTGGTCTTTTTTAATTTATGCATCATGTAATGCATATTATCTTGAATTTTTATCCTATAGGTTATTATATATGTATGGTAAAATTGTACCCTATAATTTTATGATTCCCTTGGAATTTATTTCTAGCTATTAGTGTTTGGGAGATTCACCTAAGGTTAATTCCATTCTAGGACATTCCAATCAATGGGTAGGGGACAAGATGTTAAAAATGGCATCAATTTGGTATGGTCTATCAATTAGGATGGTAGTTGTGAAGATAAGATGTGCCGAGACTCACTACAAGAAAACAATGTTTTAGCGGCGTTTTTTTCGCGGCGGTTTTAAAAACTGCCGTGAAAAAACCACAGATAATTTTTTTAAAAAAATATCTTCTAAAAAAAGTTTAATTTTTTTTTAACGGTGGTTTTTTTAAAAACCGCTGTGAAATAGCGGCGGTTTTTTGAAAACCGCCGCAAAATTTAAGATTTTTTTTAAAATTTTTAAAAAATATTTATTATTTATTATTATGTATTTATTTATTCATTTATTTATTTATTTATTTTGTTATTATGTACACATTAATTATTAATTAATTATTAATTTATTAATTTATTATTTATTATTTATTATTAGTTTATTATTCATTTATTTATTTATTTATTTGTTATTAATTAATTATTAATTATTAATTGATTAATTATTATTATTAATTATAAATTATAAATTATTAGTTATTAGTTATTATTAATTATTAATTATTAATTATTTATTTATCTATTTATTTAGATATGTATTTATTTCTTTATTATTTATTATTTATTATTTATTTTTTTATTTTTATTATTTATTATTTATTATTTATTATTTATTATTTATTATTTATTTTTAATTTACTAGATATTAATTTATTATTAGTTTATTAATTATTAATTAATTATTAATTATTTAATATTTATTTATTATTAATTAATTATTAATTAATTATTAAATATTAAATATTGAATATTTCACATTAAATATTAAATATTAAAATATAAATTATTAATTAAGAATAATTAATTTTATAATTATCAATTATTAATTATTAGTTATTATTAATTATTAATTATTAATTAATTATTAATTATTTATCTATTTATTTATGTATTTATTCATTTATCATTGATTATTTATTGATTATTTATTAATTAAATATTAATTAAATATCAATTATTTATTAAATATTAAATAATTAATATTTCATATTAAATATTAAAATTAAAATATTAATTATTAATTAAGAATTATTCATTTTATAATTATCAATTATCAATTATTAATTATTATTAATTATTAATTATTAATTAATTATTATTTATCTATCTATTTATTTATGTTTTTATGTTTTTATTTATTATTTATTCTTTCTTATTTATTATTTATTATTTATTAATTTATTTTTAATTTAATAAATATTAATTTATTATTAGTTGATTATTCATTTATTATTTATTTATTTATTTATTCATTATTAAGTATTTATTAATTATTAATTAATTATTTATTAATAATTTATTAATTATTTATAAATTATTTATAAGTTTTTTAATATAAATTATAAATTATAAATTATAAATTATTAATTATTAATTATTTACTATTTATTATTTACCATTTATTATTTATTATTTATTATTTATTATTATTTATTTATTTATTTATCTATTATTTATTAATTTATTATTAATTTTTATTTATTTATTATATATTTAATTATTTTTTAATTTACTTATTATTTATACATTACTTATATATATTATGTTATATATTATATATTACATATTATATATTATATATTATATATTATCTATTATATATTATCGATTATATATTATGTATTATATATTATCTATTATCTATTATATATTATCGATTATATATTATGTATTATATATTATCTATTATATAATACATAATACAAAATATATATTATATATTATATATTATATATTATATAGTATATATTATATATTACATATTATATATTATATATTATATATTATATATTATATATTATATATTATATATTATATATTATATATTAGATATAATACATTAGATATTAGATATTAGATATTAGGTATTAGATATTAGATATTATGTATTATGTATTATGTATTATATATTATATGTAATATATTATATGTTATATATTATATGTTATATATTATATATTATATATTATATATTATATAATATATATGATTAATTATTAATTATTGTTTATTGATTAATAAGTATTGATTAATAATTATTTAGTTTGTATCTATTTGTTATGTATTACTTATTTTTCCAATTAATATATATATATATATATGTATGTATGTATGTATAAGTATAATAAATTCAATTTGTTGACACATGAAGAGGTTGCTGGAGTGGTAAAGTTTTTGGAGAATAAGCAAGATGTAAAGGGTTCAAATCTCACCCAACGCAGAATTTATATATATGGCATGTGCATAGGCATGTGCATGAACATAGACTTTTGCATGGAGATGGATGGACATGTGCGTGGTAATAATAAATAAATAAATAAAAAATAAAAAATAAAAAATAAATAAATAAATTACTAATATAAAAAAATAAAAAAATAAAAAAATTAAAAAAATAAAAAAAACAAAAAAAAAACAAAAAAAAACAATTTAGCGACAGTTTAATCTGCCGCTAAAAAACCGCCACGAATTAAAAAATTAAAAAAATTTAAAAAATGAAAAAAAAATAAAAAAAATAAAAAAACGATTTACCAGCGGTTTAAACCACCGCTAAAAAACCGCCGCTAATTATTTCCCGACACATGATTTAGTAGCAATTTTCCAAAACCATCGTAGAACGATTTCGCGGCGGTTTAAACCGCCGCCAAATACAAATTTTGGCGTAGTGACTTTAAATATAGAGTATAAAAAGTCATAAATAACCCATTTATACTAAACTTTAAGTTACTAGGGTAGTCTAGGTATAAAAAGTGTTGCTGAACACTTCTAGTCATGTTGTCACGTCATCATCATGGGCTTAGCCAATGCGAGTTAGGTATCATGCATTGGTAAAGAGACTTACCACTAGAATTATCATATTTTTATGGTGTTTTATTAATTATGAACTAGTAAATGGAAACATGATGAGTTTGATAACTAAAAATGGCTAGTTGTGATTTCGATAAAACAGAGAGTTTCTAAGAAATGGTTTTGAGAACCTGGTAAATATCGGTTGGATATGTGCTGTATGCTGATTCTTGCTGGTGTTGAGTTTTTTATGCCTTATTTGTGTTTTAATTTCTTAAAGAAAACATAGAACTAGTGTTTAATAGGATAAAATAATGTTAATGACTATGTATTAAAGTAATTGACTAAATTATATTCAGAATCTATATATTTAAATAGAATGTTAATAATTTCAGAATGAGTACTCAAAATCATAATTACATGATTACTATCCTTCCCACTTAATAATTATTGAAATGTCCAGACTATAGAGAACCTTTTACACATGTTTGAGTGATTTTATTTCATTTTTTTCTGAAACTCCACGTGCTGATTTAAATTTAATTATTTTAAATTTTGGTGTATAATGAATTTAATTAGACAAAAGGCATGCTATAAGTTTGAATGTTTTTCTTTTTTTTAATTTTAATACTTAATAAAGAATACCATGTTGATTTAACTTCATGATATGTATATAATTGGTGACACATTTCTAGTATAATGAGAAATATAGTAAGTAAAATAAATATATGTCACAAAGGATATCCTGCTATAATGTTTAATCCATGATGAAATTCTTACGATGGTTCGATTACTAGTTAAGAGTGTATGATGAAGTTGAGGTTATGTTAACCTTGATTGTTTAATTTTTTTTATGAATTAAGCACGATTAATGGGTAATAGATTTTTTTGTCAAAAATGATTTAAATTGTAACATAATTGAATGAAATATGGCAGTATATTACGTTTCACACAAACTTTTTTTCCTTTTGGTTGAAAATAAATAAATATGCTTAAGATTTATTTGAAACATGATATAAGTAGTTGTTCTATTAAGCTGGTTTATTGAACATGATTTGATAATGAATTTAGTAACCTTTTCATGTATATGAAATATTTGGTGAAAAGTATTCAATTATTATTTATTAATTCTTGCATGATTTGTGTGGTGGTGTTTATGTGATCTTATTATTAAGGCCATGTTTATTGATAAAAAGGTTTTTAAATTAAAGAATACCATTATCAAGTTTTATTTTATAAAGGCTCCATTATTTCATACTAGTTTTTAAAAATATTTTATAAAAATAGATTTTCTAAAAGGTTTTACTGGTGTTTAGGTTTTATAAAGGTTTCTTTAAAATATTTTTTAATTTTTTTAAATGAAAACCTTGTTATTGTTTTGGGAAATTGATATTTTTGCATGTGGTTTTTGGGATTGTTATAACATAGTAAATTTATGGTTGGAAACCTAATGGAAGCTTGCTAGAATTAGAAATAATGAGTTTATGTGCCTGGTAAAGATGTTTTTGGATATTTTTTGGGGAGTTTAATGTGTTATTTGTATTTTCTATGATAGTTATTCTAGTTGTGCTTGTTTCTATTGCATGATTATTATCCTTGTTCTACTAGTATGTCTGGTTGTTGTTTTTTATGGTATATATGATAACCAAAAGGGGTAAATATGTATTTTTTATGGAAATCATGTCACATGGGATGAACATAATGATACCTGATAGGAAACAAGATATTATGGGGATTTAAATTGGCAATGATGATCAATTACCACTAACATGTTAAGTTTTGGTTGGAATTATTTTCCTTACAAATAGAAATCTTGGGTAAAACCTTGGGGGTGAAGGGGTTGTTATAATTAAATTTCATATTGATTTCTATGATTGATGAGTGATTATCACTTATTCAGATGGGGTTTTTCATATTTTCAATGAGGATGGGGAATAATCTAACAGGAGGGGTCTTTATGAGTAGAGGTGGGAACTATATCTTGTCAGTCAGTGGCTGAATGTTGGAAGTTGAGGGTACAGTTGGGGGAATTTGGAAACACAGTTTTCTTTACTATTTTGAAAACTAAATGGTTTTAAATTCTTAGTTAGGTGTGGTTCATCAGAAGTGGTCTTAGGGAAGGTAACTTCCTTTTATTTTTTTTGGATTATGGGTGAGAACATGTTTATCTCCTTAACTTTAGAAATGTACAAGCTATTTTATTGGTATAAGTGAATGGTATCATTTCTAGAGACTGTGAGGACTCTTACCCCCTGTTATTAGTGGGTTATTTCTAGTACCTTGTTCATGTTTTCTCATGTCCGGTCTCATCAGGGATTGATTTGACTAGGTTAGACTCTTCATGATCTATTGGGTAGTGGATGTCTTAACTCACATGTCTTTGGGTGAAGGGTTGCATCATTGATGATTTATGTGATAAATCATTAACATAAAATCAGGTCATGAAAATTGGGATAATGTCATGTTTTTTTATCAGGTGACTCTTATTACCGTTTTGAGTTACTAAGACTTAGGAAGTTAAATGGGTTAATTTTGATAGTATTACCATTAAGTTAAACCTTAATGCCAAGGAGATGTTTATGGGTGGGTAGGGAATGAAAATTATCTCTTATGTTTTAGGACCCAATTTTGGTACCTCCTTATGATAGGACAATTTCAAGTGTATTTTCCATTTAGATATTGGGATGGTAGTGAATATTGAACACCGTTCATTGGTAATGCTGTGGATGTTACCTATACATTTCTAGTAGTTGGAGTGAATTCTCTTGGTCTTTGAAATCAGTATGTCTTTAGAAGCATGATGTAATCGAGGTCGTATGTAACAACCCAGGTACTTATAAAATAATTTGTTTTCATTCTAGAATTAAATAGTTAAATTCATTATAAATGTATAATGAAATAAGTGGTATTTAAATAAATTAAGGAATTTATACTGATGGAATAATAAATTGACCTTAGGAATAATAACATGACCATTAGGAATAGTAATATGGCCAATAGAATAATAACCTCACCTAAGGAAGTATAAATAAAATTTATCCATCTTATAAATGAAAATATGATATAATTATATCAAAGTATAAGTAAATAAATGTTTTAAAAATGATAAATTTAGTGTTTGTATTTTTGTAAAACATAATTTTTTATTTATAATTTTATAATTAATTTAATGATTTAAAATAAAATTTATTTTCATAAAATAGAATCACTTCGGGCCTTATGGAAAGATTCAAAAAACTATATCCAAGAAGTCCTACTAAAGATACCACTACCCTATATGTAGGAGGCTAATCCACATTATCCCTTAGGGAATGGATATGGGGAACAAACCCCAATGAGTCTTGTCCAATATACAGAGGACCAGGGCTTCAAGACAAATTTTAAGGATTACACAACGTTTAGTAGTGTTACACACCATGTCCCTTCGACCTCGGGTCTTGCCAGTGTAAAATGGTCCATGTCTGTGTCCATGTATAAGTATATGGCATGTTGTTTCCTGTGTACTTCTTCTTGTGTACTAGTATATGACTTAGCCCAAGTACATTTTATCCAGGTTGTGTCCGTATGGGAGTACATGGTGTGCCTGTGCTTGTATACCCCATCCCGTGTCTGTGTACCCTCCAAGGTACATGATGATCTCACCAAAGATAACCATACATTGTGTGACAAGGTCAAATTCCTTGTAATACTTATCTCCTTCCCAAAACCCTAGCTGCCGTTGAGAGAGTCCCACAGGGCATATGGATCCGAGTTACACGCCGTGTAGTGTGAAAATTTATAGATTCCAAAATATGAATTCCATGTTTTTTCCTTTCCTATGACCATTGATCCATTTACACGCCTCACTGAAAAATCAAGGAATCACCTTGTCCGAGCCTTTCTATTTACAAACAACACATTTTTTCCATTAAACCCATTCTAAAAACACCATCAAATGCTGTTCTTTACTGTGCACCTAAGGACATGAAATCGAGTATCCAAAATCATCCGATTTATTATCGCTTCCATCGTATTACCACTTTCATGTTGTTCCGATCTCATATGTACAATTTTGAACCGTTGTGCCATGAATCGGGCATGCAACATTATATTTTTTAGAATACGTCAAACCGTGGGACAAACGAAGAATTCCCGCAATGAATAAAGAAAAAGGGGTGAAATGAACAACCAAAAACATGAGTAAAGAAACTTGGATAATGTTTTTGTTGGAATCGATCCATTTCCATTTGAATGAAATTCAAATAATCAACAACAATCAATCAAAATGCCCAAAATAATCCCACAAATAAACCCATCCTGCAAGATGATCGAACCACAAATCAATATATTGGTTGATTGATTCACATTCATCATAGGAATTAATAATGGGGAAAGAAAAAAAATAAAAATAACATCTTATATTGATTTATATCGATCATTGATAATGAAAAAAAGAAACATCATTTTTTGGGTGAGATTCTTCGATTTTGTTGCATGTCGATCACCGATCTTCGATTCGGTTGACATTTTCCCGAGAGAGATTCTCCAATGCTCTCTTCAAGGTTTGTCCAATGGATATAGGGTTATATGGAAGAACTTAAAATTCTATCATAGCAATATAATTAAATAAACATCAGTCATTGTGCCAATTGAAAAAATAAAATAATTGTATCAATTATTTTATTCATTTTATGCTTGCGGTGAATTTTCTTCAAATAACCCGTGCCGACCAAGGTTATGTTGGGAATAGGGTAAAACCCATGTTTTAAACTCAATGGTGCTATCATATTACTGATCTGGGACCTTTTTTAGATGTTATTCTACCTTTTTAGTAAAACTATGTTCGTATTCTATTTAATATACTTAATATATTTCAAACATTTATTCTGGGCACATTGGACCTCAGAATCATATGCTGTCTCAACACCTGGTCTCAAAAAATAATCTATACAATATCCAAAAATAATACATGGAAAATCCAAGTCATTAAAATTTTCCACACCTTGGGGATTTACATCTTTAAAATCCAAAAAGGGATACACAAAGAAATGTGGGTATTAAGCATGAATCTGAGCCTCCTGCTCCCATGTTCCCACCTGGAGATTCCCATTTTTCCACCGAACACACACTAAAGGAATCACTCACCCAAGAAGGATCCTATCATGTTGATCCTCAATCTTTACCAGGTACTCATTAAAGGTATCTCCATGATCTATATCCATCTTTCCCCAGTTGATAACATGTGACAGGTCATGCACTTACCTCATCATTTATGGCACATGGAAGACATCATGTACCTGGTCTAACTATAGAGGTAGAGCTAAGTGGTACGCCACCTTGTCAACTCTACACAGTATCTAGAAAGGTCCAATGAATCATAGAGATATCTTGCCACCCCGGCTGAATCTCTATAATCCACTTTGATGTGAAACCCATAGGAGCACATAGTCTCCCTGCATGAACTCCAAAGGCCTCCATCATTTATCTGTATAAGACTTCTAACGACTCTATGTAGTACTTATCCTCTCTTGGATGATCTGAACCTTCTTAGTAGTAGCTTGTACCCACTCTAGGCCCATGGGTGTCAACTCTCCCAGGATAGTCCAGTAAAGTTGTGACCTACAAGGTTAACCATAAAAATCCTCAAATGACACCATACCAATGGTGTAATGGTGACTGTTATTGTACATAAACTCCACCAGTGGTAGGTGATCCTCCTAACTATGAATAAAGTACAACATGAAAGCCCACAAATTTTCCTCTAGAACCTGAATGGTCCACTCTTTCTGGCCATTAGTTTGGGGGTGAAACACTATGCTCAAGCATAAATGAGTCCCAAACTCTTCCCACAATCCCTTACATAACTAATATGTGAAGAGAGAATCATGATTATAGATGATTTTCAATGGAAATATATGGAGTCAGGCTATCTCCCTCATGTAGAGGAATCCCAAGCTCTCTACTAAACTCTACTCTTGGATAGCTAAGAAGCGGCCTGACTTGGTGAGTCAGTCTATGATAACCTAGATCACATCATGTCCCCTGGACATACATGTTAATACCATCACGATGTCCATGGAAATCCCATCCCACTTCCACTCTGGCACCTCAAGTGGTTGAGCTAAACCTACTAAAACTTGGTGCTCAATCTTCACTTACTGATAAGTAAGGCATCAAGAGACAATATCTATAACTCACTTCTTCATCCATGGCTACCAAAACTAATTTCAGTGGTCTGGGTACATCTTTTCCACACTTGGATGTACCACTAATAGAAATATATGAAAATCCTTCAAAACCTTATCCCACGATGTCAATGGTACCATTGTGCATACTTTGAAAAGAAATTCATGCTACCCACCTTCATAAAATCCATCAGGAGCATTCCCAATGGATATTTGAGTATTCAGGGTCTCATAGTTGGCATCCCCAAGATTTTCCTCCTTGAATCACTACAAGAGAGAAGAAATTAAATCCATCAAATGAAGGTAAGTTTCTCTATATCCATCAAAAAATGATAACTATAATGAGGCCAATTGCTCCGATGCCTCATTCATCAACTGTAAACAAGATCTCCAACTGATAGAATCTACTACTATGTTCCCCTTTTAAGGATTATAAACTATATCAAAGTCATAATCCTGTAGGAACTCTAACTATCAACTCTTTCTCATGTTAAGATCTTTTTGAGAGAAGATATACTAGAGACTCTTTTGAATAGAATAGACTGTAAACCACTCCCCCATTAGGTAGTGTCTCCACATCTTTAGTGTGAATACTACCACTGATAAATCAAGATCATGGTAGTTCTGCTCATGTGGTATCAACTAATATGAAACATAGACAATCATAACCTACCTATGAATCAAAACACAACCAAGCCTGGTTCATGATCCATTGCATAACGCTACATAATTGACACCTTCCTTCGACAATATCAATATGGGAGTGCTCATCAATTTTCGCCTCAACTGTTGAAAATCCTACTGGAACCTCTCCATCCACATGAATGGATGCCCCTTTCAAGTCAAAGATGTTATGGGAACTGATATCCTAGAGAAGTCAGGTATGAATATTTAGTAATAGCCTTCCAACCCAAGGAAGATCCCTAAATCCATCACGCTCTTGGGTGGATCCTAAGATAACACTACCTTGACCTTGGACAGGTCCATTGACACTCTATCTACTAAGATAACATGTCCCAAAAAGATGAACTCTTGTATCTAGAACTGGCACTTTGAGAGATTCTTGTAAAGTTGGTGCCCTCAGAGTACATCCATAACCATCCTTAAGTGTCTTGCATACTCCTCCTCAGACACCAAGTACACAAGGATATCATCGATGATGACTACCATGAACCAATATAATAATGTTAAAAATATATGATTCATGAGTCCCATAAACACTATTGGGGTGTTCATCACACCAAAGGGAATCACAAGTACTTATAGTGACTGTAGTGACATCTGAATTCCATATTTAGTATATCTTCATCCCATACTCATAATTAATGATAAACAAACCTGAGGTAAACCTTTGAGAACCATCGTGCCCCTCTTAACTAATCAAAGAGGTCATTGATCCTCATTAGTGGATAATTTTTCTTCAAAGTCACCTGTTTAAAGTGATGGTAGTCACATATAACCTCAAGATCCCATCTGACTTCCTTTTGAACAATACTAGGGATGCACGAGGTGTAACAATGGGTCTAAAAATCCCTTCCTATGCAAGTTCTTCAACAGCACCCTCATCTCATGAAGCTTTGTGGGATCTATCCAATATGATGGCATACATATTAGTGTTTTATTAGGGTGTAGATAAATATAGAAGTATATCTAGAGGTAAACCTAGAACATCATTAGGGAAGACATGCTCATACTCCGCCACCACCATAGGAATATGAGAACTCATAAAATCCACTGAACCAAGGGACATGCTATCCAACTGATGAAAAATCGACTGTACTCTCCTATGCATGAGTTTGTACTATGTTTCTTGGGTTTCTTTTCACCAAAAAAAGGAGAAACTAGTCCCATTCCTATGGAAACACGACATCCTTCACCTGAAACATTCAATATGGGCATGAACTGTGGATAACTAGTACATACCTAAGATGACATTTTAAGGCCTAATCGCTACTAAAAAGTGATCCCAACAAAAAATCTCACCTCCAATAGTCAATTCACATTGTTATTAAAAGTGTGTGATTGCTGAGTCATCTCCAGTAGGAGTCTCCAATCACAAGGGTCGAGCCAAGGGGTCAACTGGAATATCTAATTCTCGAACAATATTGGTGGAAAGAAAGGAATGAGTATCACCTATGTCTATAATTACTAAAAATAAGGTATAAAATACATAGATCATACCTCATATCATTCTCATATCCTCTAGTTTGTAAGCTTCGATCACCTGCAGCTATCCCCGCCCCTATCCTCTAGCTCCCTAAGCCTGGTGCGGACCACTTGGGGGTGGTGGTGGTAACAAGTAAAAGCATGTACCACCTCCCATTGCTCTCCCATATCCTCTTCCATTTATTCCACCCTATATAACTATATTCTCCTATCACTACCTCTTCCTTGGTAGCCTATCCATGGTCTCTCTATCAACTATACAGTGGGTGAGGCAATCTCATGAAAATTTCCCTTGCCATCACATGAGTAGCACCATCTCTCCCCAGGCTGACCAAACCTATCCCGAGAGCCCTGAACCATAGAAACTCTATCCTAGGAACTCCTCCTGAAATGTATTGCACATCTAGGTCCTTGATACTGATGTTATATCCCTATCTCTAAGGTATCTTCTCTTTCTTTATCACTATTGGAAACCAATGGATGTATCTGCTCAGCCAAGAAACTCTCAACCAAAAAAGATATCTCTAGAACCCAAACATAAGTAGGAATTAATAGAGAGATAAAATTGACTCATATGTCTCTAAAAATCCCTCTCTCAAAGGTTATAGCCCTAAAGAGTTGGTCATGAACCATATCCATCGATTACCTGGAGAGGTTGGTAAATCTCGATGAATACTCAGCTACTGTAGTGCTACTCTACTGAAGCTATAGAAGCTCCTTGATATGTACAACACTCAATATATCCAGATAGAACTTATATCTTAAAATAAAATCATACTTTTACCATGCTATATTCACCTCATCATAATATTGGGTCACCAAACCCCACCATCATCCTGCTGAGCCATGAAGAAGGCTCATAGCCAAGAACACCATCTGATCTACTGGTGTCCTGACCAGATGAAAAAATAGGGTTATCCCCTCAAGCCATTCCTCATCCACCTATGGGTCAAGATTACCTCAAAAATTTAGGGGTCATTATAACTGAAACTTGTGAAGTGCGCTCAGCCTGCACATCTCATCCTCTGATACTATGGGTACCATCAGATGCTCTACAAGTGGTGGTATAGATAGTGCACCACCTGGAGGAAACATCTCTGGAAATGGTCCCTGTATCAATACCTCATCACTGAGGATATTATCCTCATGATCATTATTCCAAACCCTATATGGAATACATCATAGAGACATCCTGAAAGTAAACAATATGTACCACATTCAATGAGTATATCTGGAAAACTGACTCAAGAAGGACATGGAAACCACAACCCATTTCTATATGATGCATATACCATTTTTTTCTCTGTAATCAGTGTTCACATGTACCAATTTGAAAAGTAGGTGATCAGAGTCCTGGTGTATGGATGCATCGGCTTCCACACCAACACTAGAGTCCCTGACTTAAACACTAAATTTGAAACACTTAACACTGTTTCCCCAAACCGATCTCATAGATTCTAGTCCTAAGGTATACATGAATGGATCTGATATGACTCTATCACAACCCATCCCAATGGGCCCCATGAAACTACTCCCTAAGCCTACCTCCAATAGGCCAGGGGCTATAGACTAGCACCGAGTAGGCATATAACTAACATGGGAGGCCTTATCCTAAGTACCCATACACACTCACACATCTCCAAGCACATACAACACTGAAATGTAAAAACAACTAAACAACCATGCATGAATACATATAAATCCCAAAACCAAAGTATGATAAGAAGTAAAGGAAAGTAAATAGGTCCAAATACAATCCCATCACTAAGAATTTGAAAACAAGTCTAACATGAATAAAAATATGGGACTACTATCAAGATAACACAAAAACACACCTCAGTCGGTCTAGTATCACTAAGCACCGTCTGGTCCTAGCCTATCTAGGACTCTTTCAAAAGGTCGATTGTCTGCATAAGACACAAAATGTGTTGTAAAATACCGTGTAGGGGTGAGTATAACAATATCCATTAGGACACCCCAAAACCACAAAGCATACAACAAAATAATGCAGTCATATCTACATAGGTATATGTCTACAACACATATAAGAATAATATATATATATAATCAACAGAGATACAAAATATAAAGGTAATTTCACAACCACAATTCCATCCTAGGATTCCAGCTCGAATGTTCCACATAGAACTCATCTGGGAGAACACACTCCTATGTCTGATAAAATCGATGACATCTATCTAAGAGGTAAATATCATCGAGTCTCTCCATTATAAGTACATGATGAATGTATGAAGAGATACAATACACATATGAGGATCACTCCCAAGTCCATGGGGTATACTAACAACTCAATCTGGATTAACCTGCTAAGTAGAGGATCAATGCCCGTGTAGTGTTGGTCACAATGATACCAAGAACTTTGCTTAGGTCATGAAGATGAATAAAGGATCTCACTCCGGGCCTCACATAAATATTCCAACAAATCTATCCAAAAAGTATTGCTAAAGGGACCACTTCCCTATGTGCAGGAGGTGATTCCATACTAACCCTTAAGGAATGGATATGGGGAATTCACCCCAATGATACTTTTCCAAGATACAGAGGACAAGGGCTTTTAGATAACTTTTAAGGAGTACACAGTATGTAGTAGGGTTACACATCATGTCCCTTTGACCATAGGTTCTTCCCATGTAAAATGACCCATGACCATGCCTGTGTAGAAGTATGTGGCATGCTACTGTCCATGTACTTCTACCCATGTAATTATGCCCATGTAGTAGTACATGGCTTAGCTTATGTACATTTTTTCCAAGGAATGTTTGTGTGGGAGTACATTTCATGCCCATGCCCATATACCCTAGCCCGTGTTCATGTACTCTATGAGGTATATTTCGAGTACACTAAGGGGACCACACATCATGTGATAAGGTCACATGTTGTGTGATACTTATCTCCTCCTCAAAACCCTAGCCTCCACTTGGAGGGGCCCACATGACATGTGGCTCTGAGTTACATGTTGTGTAGTGCAGAGATATCCAGATTCCCATATATGGATTCCTCATTCATTTTTGCACCTCTGACCATCGATTTGGACATGCACCTCACTAGAAAACCAATGAAACACCTCATCCAAGCCTTGGTGTTGATGAAAAACACGTTATGAAAATCCATTCTCTTAAAAAAAAAACCATCAAATGTCATTCTTCACTGTGTGCTGAAGAACATGAAATCCGGTATCCCAAACATTCTGATCTTCTACTACTTCCATCATCACACCACTGTTGTGTCGTTCTGATCACATATCTATAATTTTGAACCATTTCACCATGAATTAGGTGTGTAATGTTCAATTTTCTAGAATACTTTGAACTTTAGGCCAAAAATAGAATTCTCATGATGAACAAAGAAAAAGGGGAGAAATTCACAACCACAAACACAAGGAATGAACCTTGTCCAATGTTCATATTGACCTTGATCTATCTCTATAATAACGACAATCAAAAAATAAATAACAATCAATAAAAACTCCCAAAATAATCCCATAAATAAACACATCCCATAAGATGATCAAATCACGGATCAATATGTTGGTTGATTGATTCACGTTCTTTGTAATAATTAATAATGGGAAAAGAATCTAAATCAAAATAACATCCTACCTTGATTTGGATCAATTTCTAACAAATAATGAAGCAATGTTGTTTTTCATTGGAAATATCCTTCAATTTCGTTGCATGTCGATCACTAATCTTCAATTCGGTTGATATTCACCCAAGAGAGATTATCCAACACTCTCTCCAAGGTTTCTCCAACAACTCCAAGGTTATATAGAAAACCCTGGAATTCAATCATTGTAGTCTAGTTAAAGACATGTTAGTCACTGCAATAGTGAAATAAAAGTAAAATAATTTTATTAATTATTTTTTTTATTTTACATCCACGATGAATTTTATACAAACACCCCACACCGACCAAGGTTATATCACACCTACAGTAAAACCTATGTTTTAAACTTAATGGTGACCTCAGATTTCTGATCCAATCCACCATTTAGAAGTTATTTCACTTTTTCATGAAAACTATGCATGCATGCTATTTAATATACTTAATATATTCCAAAAATTTATTCCAGGCACATAGGGCCTCATAATCACACACCATACTAGTTCCTTGTATAGAAAATAATCCATACAATATCCAAAAATAAAATATGTAAAATTTCAGTCATTAAAATTATGGTAGGAAGAACCAAGGAATTAGATTTTTTTATCTCACTGGAGTTTCACCAGCTTCCCAATAGAATTTTGGTGGCTAACATAGCCAAAAAATGACTCTTATTGGCCCACTAGACTCCTAGTGAGCTCCATTGGAGTTCCTAAAATCCATTTCTATGGACACTAATTCCAAAATACCATTCAATTCTCCAGTTTCCATCCTCCAAACCTCTTTATCCCTAAATTTAGCCAAATAAATTAAAAAAACATTTAATAATATATAAAAACATCGAAGTTAAATTCAAAGTATTCACTTAAAAACTCAAATCATTATAAACCCCACACCATAATATTTCTCATCCTTGAGAAATGTCACCAAATATTTCTAGTGAAAAACTAAAGTCATCGAGGCCTTATTTATACTTCCCACTCTAATGTGTGTAGTGACCCATGTATGGATATGTCAATGGAATCCTATTAAACTAGGATCAAAATATGATGAAATTCTGATGAGTGTTTGGTGAAGACTAGTTGAGGTTTATCATATGAAATAGTTGAGGGAGTTTAATCTACATGAAATCATATCAACTCTAATGGTGGTTTGACAAAAATCTTAAGTTGATGATGTAATCTATTCCATTAATAGTGAAATTATATAAAATAGAGGTGGGACTAACTGTCAAAAATATAATAAATATAAGGTTAACACTGTTTCCTTAACTACCATATTTTTTAATCCTTTTTTTTCTAATAATATAAGTGTTTGTAGTGTTCTCCCATGGATTTAGGTTTAAAATACAAACCACATAATCTTGTTTGTCCAATTTATTTTTTCCTATTGATTTATTTGGTTGAATTTTTATTGTGATTATTTGATCAAAGAGTGTGTGATCCATGTGGATTGGTGCAGTGAGTGGGGTGAATAGTCTTTCTATATTACAGTACAACGAGATCAAGAAGAATTTTCATTAATTTAAATTACATAGAATAGAATATCTGGCATGTTTGATATTTTGGTAGATTGAAGGATTCATCTTTCAACAGTTTCATAGAAATTCCTTCCCCAACAAGTGGTATCAGTGCTCAATAGTTTACACTCAGCTAAAAAATCATGAATCATTCACTCTTTACTAGTGTTATATTGACTTTAGTTGGTTTTAATATAATTATAAGACATAACAATGGAAGAAATAAAAGTTTGAATCAGTCAATTAAAAGGAACTAATTATAGGTTCTGGTGGATTTAGATATAGGATTATCTCATCCAAAAGGATCTAAAACTTCCATTGGGTGAATATAATCTTGATAATATGGAGAAAAGTTAACTAGATAATATATATAAGAAACCATTAGGTTCGGTAAGGATATTACTGAAATGAAATGAAACTTTCCACATTTGGGAGAAGAATACAACAATTAAATTGACGGTGGCCCTAAAGAATATATATGAGAAACCATTGAAAATAAATAAAGAGTTTATAATGTGACACTCATTTTGTATTATATCATTATAATGAAGTTGAATGGTAAGTCATGTGAATTAATTTAGCATGATATAGAGTCAACTTGAAGTAGTGAAAGTTACTTTCACTGATGATGTATATGAAATACTAATAATTTCATCTTTACCAGAATCTTGGGATGGTATGGTTACTACAGTTCATAATTACCATGGAAATAATTATATGGTGTTTGAAGATGTTCATAATTTGATCCTAAATAATTAAATCTATATAATATAGGTTAAAGTACCTTCCAAAAAATCTTTTAATGTTGAGGGAAGGATACAATCACCTCAAAGAAGGAATCGCTAATGACTGAAATACATGTCTATAGAGAAAAGTCATATAAATTCGATTAATCCAAAGATCACCTTCTAGAATTTTGATAAGTGTAGAAATATTCAGAGAAATTTTAGTTATTTTAAGGAATACATTGGAAGGAAAGTTTCTAAAAGTTAAAATTCCATTAATACAATAGAAGGAGATTATAATATACTTCTTAGCATTAATGTTCTGGTGGAAATATGGGTGATTGATTCTAGTTCATTCGTCTATTCAATGGTTGATCAAAAGTACATGCTCAACTATGTATTTTGAAGCTTTTGGAAAGTTTTTATAGAATTTGAATAATATTTGGAAGTTATTAAAAAAGGATATGTAAAAATATTGATGCAGAATGGGTGTTTCCTATGTATGAAGGAAGCAAGAAACATTCTAGGTCTTTAGAAGAACCTCACCTCTATAGGAATTCTTTTAAGATGCTAGGTATTATACTAACTTTTCCAATGGAGTCTGAAAAGTGACCTAAGGTCTAATGGTTGTGGTGTGAATAGTAAAGGATGGAGAGATTTTCTTGAATAAAAATTCATATGGAAATGCAATGGATGAAATTTCAAGATCGGAAGATTTGGAGGTTTAGCATTATAGGATCATTCACCTCAGTTAGAAGTAAAAGAAGGTTATATTAGGTAAAGGAATACCTAATCTTGGTCATGTAATAATCAAAAGTTGTGTGAGATATGTTCTAGGGAAACAACAATGAGTTTCATTTAACTTGAATAATAAGAAGCCTTGAGTCTAGAAACTAGATCTTGTTCACTCATATGTAATGGGACCATCCCCAGCCGAATCTCATAGAAGATCAATTTACTTCATCACATTCACCAATGATACTACATGGAAGATATGGGTCTGCTTAATTAAGAATAAGTCTAATGTTTTTAGTGACTTTATATAGTGTAAATTAATGGAAGAAATGGAGAGTTTCCATAAGATAAAATGTATTAGGTTAGATAATGGAAGAGAATATAGTGGAAGAAAGTTTTGGAAATTCTATTAAAAGAATGGGATTAGGATCAAAAGTGCAGTACCTAGAACACCATAAAAAATGGTGTGGTAGAGAGGATAAAATAGACTTTGACTAAGAAGGAAATATGCATGTGTGTATACTCCTAAATTTCTAAGGATATCTTAGTGGAAGTGATTAATGCTAAAACATACTCAGACAATATAAGTTCTTAATATACTATGGGAAAAATTCTACTATAAGATATTTATTCTAGTAATTTACCAGAAGTTAGGAACCTAAAAGTCTTCATAAGTCTACCTTATACTCTCACTGATACGAAGGACAAAGACAAGATGGAGGTAAAATCCAAAGCCTGTTTTATCAAAGGATATAGGATGAAGACTTTGGTTTCAGATTATGAGATGATGAAAAACAAAAATTAATTAAATTTAAAAACATTTTCTAAAATGATAAGATCCTATGGAAGGATTGGAACTTGACTAAATAAAAAGTAGAGGGAAAGAATCCAACCAATGAAGTACAATTTGATCTCCATGGAAGAACCAAAAGATAAAAAATTATAGTGATACAAGATACCAGTATAGTTTCATTATAAGTTTGACAAAAAATAGATATAATAGAGTTCTAAAGGTCTACTAAAGTTTTAGGAATAACTCTGGAAGATAAATGATCGATAGTCAGTTCACCAGAAGTTAGGGCATTAGAAGTAACAATACTATAAAAAGATGAATATTAAATAGAGATGAGGAGATCATATAAATTCAGGAAAATAGTCCAAAAGTATGGAACTAATTTGAGTTACTTACAGATTCTATGGAACCCATATCCAAAATATCCAACTACACTCAGTGAATTGAAATAATGGGAGTCAACTCTATAGGAAAAAATTAATTCCTTGAAGTTCAACTAAAATTGGGAATTAGATGAACTACTAGAGGGAAAGTAAGAACTAGAGAATAAATGGGATTTCCATTTGAAATTGTAAGCTAATGGAAATAGAAGATACATGGTATGATCAGTGGTGAAAATATTCCAACATAAGGAAGGAATAAATTTCTTAGAAATATTTTCAAGGTTAGTTAATCATATTAAAATCTGAACAGTGATGAGTCTAATTTCATTAAATGATATACAATTATAATAGATTAATTTTATGACTAACTTTCTTCATAAATACTTAAAATAGGAAATCTACATGAAAAATACTAAGTATTTTGAGTACTATAGGAATGAGGGACTTGTTTTTAAGTTGAAGAGAAGCCTTTATATATTGAAATAAGAACCTAAACAGTGGAACAAAAAGTTTGGCACTTTCATCCACATGATGTAACTCTGATCATTGTTATTTTATAAGTTTTGGGATTATGGTACTTACACAACACTCATAGTCTATATGGATGAAATGTTCTGGGTGGGTTTAGAGAGTTCATGTATTTAATATTTAAAGTGTAATTTTTCTAGAATATTTGAAATGAAATATATTATCCAACCTAATAAAATACAAGGATGGGAATGGGAGGGATAAGAAAGATAGTATACTGGTGTTATCCTAGAAGGAATAAATCTTGAAGATCATTGAAAAATTTCAAATGAACAGATTTAAGCCTACCTCAACCATCCTTGTTGGACACTTAAAGCTATCAAAGGTATAACTACCAACATTAGAATATGAGGCCTACTACATGATGAAAGTATCATATGCATAAACCATCAAAATTTTAATGCATGTGATGATTTTTATGTGGACATACATTTCCTTTGTAGTGGGATTCATAAGTTACTTTATGATAAACCTCAGAAGGGAGCATTGGGAAGGAGTGAAGTATCCAATGCTTGAAGGGATCGAAAGACACAATGCTTATTTTTATGAATATGATCCTTTGTAAGGATTCACAGATATAGATTTTACTAGGGATTTAGATACCTATAAGAGCATGAAAATATTCATGTTTACATTTGGTGGAACAATTGTCAGTTGGATGTATCAGCTGAAACCTATGGTTAATTTGTCTATAATGGAATTAGAATACATAGAAGATACAAAATCCAAAAAGGATTTAATCTAGTTAATGAGATTTCTAAATAATCATAGAATGTAATTGGGAGGAGGAATGTTATTCTATGATAGTCAAAGCTCAATCCACCTTTTTTGGAATCTAGTGTTTCATGAAAGAACAAAACACATTAACTTGAAATTATATTTCATCTGAAATCTTCTATAAGATAAGGTTATAGAGCTATGGAAGATAGCTAGAAAGAAAAATCTAGTTGATATGTTCATAAAGGGTTTAGCCTTAAAAAGTTTTAATTAGAATTTTGCCTCAGTGGGACTTGGGAAAACAAAGTTTAATGGAGAACACTACATGCACAACAAAGGAGGATAAAGTTTTTCCAAAATTTTAAAGGATGCTGAATAAATATTTAAAGTAGTATTCAAGTGGGAGATTATTGGGATTGTGAATATTATTCAAGCTAGCAGATTCAATTGACTAGAAGAAGGAAATCAATAAGTTCACTTCATACCTTTTAGAGCAGTGAAAATTGACGCCTTAAACATGTGGGTATGTTTACTAGAATATGATGAACTTATGATAAGTGTTTGGTGAAACCCAGTTGAGGTTTATTGGATGCAATGGTTGAGGAAGTTCTAATCACTTGGAACCAGAGGTTGACTGAATGCAATGGGGGATTGGTCACAATATTTTGTTTGTGGTAAAAACTATTGCACTAGAAGTTAACTTCTATAAGATATAGGTGGGATCAGTTTTCAAGGAATGATGAATATAAGTGTATCACTGTATCCTTAGCTTCAATATTTCATAATCCTTGTTTCCGATAATATAATAGTTTACAGTGTTCTCCCACAGATCTAGAAAAAAATTATAAACCATGTAATCTCGTGTGTCTAATTTGATTTTCTTATTGATTTATTTGGTTGAATGTCTTTTGTGAGAGTTTGTTTGAAGAGTGTGTAAAATTGTGACTTGGTGTAGTGAGTGGGGTTCCTAGTCTTTCTATCTATTGGTATTCTAATCTCTAGTAGAATTTTAGTGGTTTAAATTCCATAGTGCGTAATATCTGGTGCATGTGATCTTTTGATATATTGAACGATTCATATTCTAAATTTTTCATAAATGTACTATCCCTAAAAATTTTATGATGTGTATGATTAGAGTGATTTAAATAAGATAAATATTTTTTTAGCTTGTGATTTTTAGTTTATCTTCTATGGTAATCTCTTTTTTTACCATTCTAGTGAAATTGTTTCCCATGGATTTGGACTTTGTCTGAACCATGTTAATTATTTATTCTATTTTATTGTTATTTACTTACATTTATTGCATTTTCCATTTGGAGTGTCTATTATGAGTATATATTTGATGTTCCTAAGGGTGTGGGGTTAAGGTGTGTATCTATGTCATGCGGATTCTTGATTTTGGAGACATCTTCCAGTGGCGTTGTGTTTCTTCCATACCTTCCAGTTCCTTATTTTTCATTTTAGTATTGTAGGTTGGAAAATTCTTATAGAACTACATCTATCACAATAAGTATAATTAGAACTTGGATTATATTTTTAAGGGAATCACAAATAGTGGTTTCTAGAAAAAATGATTCACTTTATCTTTACCCTCTTCGAATTTAGTGGGATTTTTCTATCTTTGAAATATGGAATTGGAAGAGATAAAGTTAATAATATAAAATTTCTAGGGAATGGAAATTTTATCGTGGAATATTAATTTAGAATAATACTTATCTCTATGATGTTGACTTAGAATATAAACATCAACATCTATGATTTTGGAAAAAATATAGAGTTAATGACCAAGCTTGTGAAAATGTATTAGAATAATTCCATGATGAACAATGTGTTCATGTTGTAGTGATTTTTTAGCATGAGGATATCATAATTAATTTTAGTGGATGATCATCTAAATGAATTTAACATGATCCAAAGTTAGCTAAAATCCATTGGTGTGAACTTTTCTAATGGAGTATAGGCATTGATTATTCTTTTGTCACTTACAAAATCACGAGACATGATGGTGATTACTATGAGTAAATCCAAAAGAAATAATGATGAGTTCTTGGAGGATTTCCATGATATAATCTTAAAAAAAGAGATCCATAGGAAGGATTTATCATCAAATTCTGTAAGTGTGTTTAATTTATCGAAAGATATGGGATGATCCACCTAGAGGAGTTAGAAGAGAAGATAAGGAAATAAAATAGAGAAGATCCATGGGAAGTCATCCAGTCTTGGTGACTCTATATGTTGAAACTAAATAAATAATGGACATATATGGAAGTATTTTCACATGAGGCTAGTAAAATATATATATTTTTCTCCTAGATCATTCAAAAATACTAAAACTAAAGGGGATGGTGGAACTTTAGTTTTAAGTGTCACGAGTTCATTATAGTCATGGACTCTTGAATTTAGAAATTTATTTCAATTAACTTATAATAGTGGATTCATGAACAATTATGTGTCTAGAAGCCTTGGAAAGGTTCACCATATGGATATAGAGGCACTTGAGGTAGTTAGAAAAGTAGATCTATGCTTGGAAATTAAGAACAAATGTCTATTGTATTTGAAAGGAATCTAATATATCTCAGGAATATAGGATAACCTTATTTCCATTGGAGAAATTGATGATTGATAGTTTTATACCATGTTTTTAGATGGTGCATGGAAGATCACACAAGGTTCCAAGGTGGTGGAATATGTTGTTAAAGATAGAATATTGAGCCTGACTAGTATACCAGAAGGTATCATGCATGTTGGAGAATTCTGGAACACATCCATATCAAAAAAATTGTGGCATGAACTTCTTAGTCACATTGGTCAGAAAGGTATAAGGATGTTTTCTATGAGAGTATTGATGAATATTGATCACATGAAGTTTTGTACATGTGATATTTTCCTCCAAGGTGAGCACCATAAGGTTTCATTCAACTCAAATGGAAGAAAACATAAGAATTATAATCTTGAGTTGATTCAAATGGATATATGGGTACTGGAATTAGTTTGATATCATAGGGGTGAATTGTATTATCTTACCTTTATTGAAGATTCCATATGAAATGTGTGGGTCATTTTACTTCAACAAAATTCTAAGGTATTATAAAATTTCATTGGATAAACATCCATGGTGGAATTTGAGACTATGATGAATTTGAAATTAATTCACTCTAACAATGTTGGTTAGTATTGAGGAAGCGAGTTCTAAAAATTCTATCGGATGAAAGGAATCTGAATGAAGATGACTATTCTTGGGACACTTGAGAAGAATGGTGTTTCAAAATTTATGAATCATATGATGAATGGGAGATCTAGGAACATGTGGTTAAGTTTTGGTATCCTGAAGAAATTTTGGGTTGAAGTAGTTAACTATGTGGCCTATCTCATGAATTAGATTCCTTCTGAACCATTGGTACAAAAAAATCTGGAGAAACTATATTCTAATTGTAAGGTGAAATATACTTAAATAATAGTATTTTTTGTATTGTGTATGATCATATTTATTCCAATGATAAAGAAAAATTAGAATCTATGTCCTAGAAACGTTTCCTTCTAGGCTATGATGATGAAAACTCTGGTTTTAGACTATGGGATAATAGTCATTGGATGTCTATTCAAGTTAAAAATTTCCTATTAAATGAGGAGATAATTTAAAAGGATCAAAAACTGGAAGAAGATACTATTGTGAATAAGTAATCAGTTGAGAAAGTTGAGGTTGATCTGAGAAGAGGCTAGGTGGTTCCAAGATGTTCGAGAGCACATATGATGGAGTCTTAGAGGTGTAACCATGTTTTAAAACTAAGGACACTAATCAGGTTCTAGAAGCACTAAGTTCTGATGTAATGGAGTGCTCTAGGATAGGGTAAGGTTAGGAAAAAAATTTGGAAGCACAATATCTGAAAGGATCGTAACCAATAGAACCAGTTTAATCTATAAGTGCTAGGAGGATAGTTTAGAAGTTTGATTCCCAGATTCATTTTTTGATTTTTACAGATGTTATTAAACCAAAAGATTGAGTTAAGTGATAATTCGAGTTAATAATTATAGTGGGAGATATAAATAAAGAAATAGTTGAATTATTTCAATGTTTCTGATAAATAGGATATGAATCATATTTTGGAAGGTAATAGGGAACCACAGAACAAATGGGTTTATCATATAAAGGAGGAATCAATTGGTAGAATCCAATATAAGTAATAACTTGTTTTTAAGGGGTTATAATAACCAAAATGAGTATATTTTAATGATATTTTATCCCCTATAATGAAATATACAACAATTTAGATGGTTCTCAACCCAATTTCCATGGAAGGTTTATATATTGAAAAAATTTATTTCAGGACAATATTACTTTATGGATATTTAGAAGAAGAAATCTATATAGAGAAAATGGGGAGCTCGATGTAGATTTCAGAATGATTGAGAAAAATCTTGTTAATAACCCCCTTATTAGATACTTAAAACTTTAAAAGGAGAAGGAATATAAGATGGATGAAGAGGTAAAGTACATGAAAAAAGTTCCATATGCATCGGATGTGGGAAGCCTGATGTATGCGATGGTGTGTACTAGGAAAGATATCTCTCAAGTACTTGGTGTAGTTAAAAAGTTCATGGAGAATCTAGGAAATAAGAACCATGTGTCTCTTAACTAGATATTCATATATCTCAATGTTTCAGTGGATCATGCACTCTATTTTGGAATAGATGATCCCTTACAAGGGTTTGTGGATGCCTAATTTAAAGGAGATGCTGATTAATGGAAGAAAACCACTAGCTTCATGTCTACTTTATAAGGCACTTTTATGTGTTAGATATCATAGTTACAATATTTAATTTAACTATCAAACAAAAAATCTAAGTACACTTCAATAAAAAAATCATGGAAGGAGATGATGTGGTTTAAGGGTTTATTATAGGAGATCAAAAGGAAGCAAAATTTAGACATGCAGTATTATGATAACCATAGAATAACTCACTTAGCCAAGAACCCATTATTTCACTCTAGGATAAAGAATATTCAAATAAAATACCACTCCAACTAGAATCCAGTAGAGAATGGAGTGTTAGAGCTATAGAAGGTTGAAGGGAACTAAAATTTAGTGATTATTCTAACTAAAGATACAGATAAGGAAAATTTGAATAAATTTTGTTCTTTAGTGGGTATTGAATAACTAAGAGGTATTAGGATCTCATAAGATCTGAAAAATTGGAAGAAGTGAGCTAAATAATAGAGTTATAGAATATGCTGTATGTGATCTAGGGGACTTGTTTTTTAAGATTGAAAATGATTCTCAAGTGGTATTTTTTATTTTTGATGTGATAATTTTTTTTAACTTGAGTATTAAAGTCATCATAAATGTGTAATTATTGATGATTTATAGATCTACTAGATGTAGAGGAAAAAATTATTAAAACTAGATGTCTGGAACATAGTAGCGATGATAGTGGTTTAAGCATCAGAAGTAGAAGGTGCCAAAGTTGGAGGATTATTTATTTCAGAAGATGGAATAGGTGGACACTGATGATGAGGATATTTCAAGGAGTTTGTTAGAGTCTTCAAAAGTATACATTGTTCACCAGGTGATCTTGTTTTGGTGATGAACCCCCTTAATCGAGTTATTTGATTACCACAATAATCAAATTCATGATGAATTAATTTATAAATATTTCTTGGAAGTGGAACTAATATTTCTAGAAGATAGTTTCTATATATATGAGGGATATGGTCACTTGTATAGTGTGCGTGATTAGAGTTATTTACCTGATCTAATGATTACGTTAGCTTGTTCTTTAGAGTTTATATTCCATTGCAATCTCTCTTATTTACTACTCTAGTGAAGTTGTTATTTACTATGTATCAGGACTTTGTCTAAACCACATTAATTATGTGTTTTCATTAATTTTTCTTTACTTACATTCATTACATGTTTGTTTGGATTATCCACTATGAGTGTCTATTTGGTGTTTTAGAGAGTGTGAGGTTAGGGTGTATAGCTATGTTATGAGGCTTCTTAATTATGGGGACATATTCTGATAGTTCCATGTTTATTTTAGACCTTATGATTCCTTATTTTTCATTTGAGGATTTGAGGTTGGATCGTTTAAGTATAACTGAATTTGGAACAATATAAACTTTCCTCCTTGAGAGTGAGATTATATATGAGAGGCCTCAGGTGGAATTTTTGTTCCTTGAGTGTGAACATAGAAGGGGTAGTTTAGGACAGTGGTTTCTCAAAGATGGATTCACCTATGGGGCCTGATTATGAAAAAGTAGTAGAAGTGTGTGGTGAAGGTTTTATCACCTCCGATATAGTTCCCTTTGATAATTTTGAATTACTAAGAGTGGTTTGGGTTGTTGGTTTTTGGTGAGTGGTGTATTAGAAAGTTTAGTCATACATAGTGTGGAGGTATATTTTAAAGTCCTTACCATCATTGACTAAGTTCCTTCTAATACAATGATCTATTTCCCCCTAAACTAAGAATTTAACTAGTGTTTTTGAGAAATTACCATCAAGGGAGGTTGGCCCGTTTTCTATTTAGTATACCTCACTAAGGTAATTTTATATAATGAAATGAGATAGTATGAGGCATAAATGAAAATGTATTCATCTTTTAAATTCATTGGATTATAACTATTTCTTTTGAATTTTTTAAATGAAATGATTTATTTAATTTCATTCCATGAGTAATATACTTCCATAATGTGTTTATTGTTTTTATACCATTCATATATATTATTATATTATTATATATGGTATATTTTAATGTAATAAAGGGGATTAAAATTGTTGTTTTTTTATAGATCACTCAAGCCAGTTCTATTGGTGATCGACTATGTTTCCCATAAACCAACATGGTTATTCATGCTGGTTATTGTTATTGTTATAACAATTTTCACATTATTTTATATTGTTCTAAGAATGTGTAAGGGGATAATTATTACTATAAACTATTTTTATGTTCTTCTATTTTGACAGAAAGGTTTATGAAGATGATGAAGATGGGCTATTATGTGCACACTAGTTACACGTGGATATACCGAGGTTCCTAGGCACTTAAAATTTATATACAATTGTTCCTAGGATACATAATATTACCTCATTCTAAATCATGGTTATCTTTTTCTCTTACCAATGTGATAGATTCTAGTTTCCCTAAATTTTTATCACATTTTATACTTTACCACAAGATGGGTATTTTGATACCTTGAATTATGATCATAGTTTCCACTTTCCCATTGGATAGGAACCCAAGAACCTTGAATTTTATATAGCATTTCTTTTCTAATTTCAAGTAACTCTCAAAGTAGGTATAGTTGGTTCCTGGTCATGGATTGAAGCAAGTAAAATGGTTTCTATAGTGATTTAATGAACACTTGGAAATCAATATTAAATTTGAAGTTTTATTTTATACTTAGTGGATGCATATATTTGAAATATTTATGTTCAATGCGTATCTTCTTATTTTTCATTCCTATTACATGTTATGTATCATGAAATAACTCATATATATATAATGGATTATGCGAGAAGAACCTAGAGTGAATTGTGTTCTTATTGTATAAATTGAAGTGCTATTAAGGATTAAAATTACTTAAATCAATGGTAAAAACCTGATGTTATTTGATTTTTTGAATTTGAGTCGAGAATAAAGATAATTTTTGGTGTTTTTTGGACGTTAAAGTAATCATTTAAAATGTTGAGGTCATTAAGGAATCTTGAGATAAGAAATATCAGTGCATGGAGAAGGAAAATTCAATAGGAGTGGTGGAATTAGTCCATTATATTCTCAATAGAGGGCCATTGAGAATAATATAGGACAACTTGTGGATATACCTATTAGGTTCATCCATGTAAAAACCATTTTCCAGCTAATTTGTTAGAACAAATGGAAGGTGAGAATCTAGAAGTCTAATTTCTAATGCCTGAATGGAGATGGTGCAGTAGAATCTATAACATCCATAATTATTGTAGTTAGTAGATCGTATGAGGGAAGAGGAAATCATGAAATCAAAAATTACTATTGAAAAGTACAAAGGTGAAATATAGAGACATAAAGGACTTGTGTAAGAGTTTTTTTTGAAGGATACATAGGGGTCTTTACATGAAAATTTTGCAAAAAATGGAATACATAAAGGTCTATAGGATGAAACTTCAGGGAAAAATATTAGTCTTTATAGAAGTGAAAACTGTTCATCGTAATGAGTATTTTATTTAACACCTTGATATTTTAAAATAATATTATGTTCAATAGCGTATACAACACACAACACTGAGCTTAAATGACTTCTGAAATATATTATTTAAATATGACCATTATAATCGATCCTTTGAATTAGTGGGTATTAATAAGATTAACAAAATTATGATATATATATACAAAAATTGATTTTAATCAATAAAAATTTATTGATAAATTCTTAGTACTAATCACACAAATTTCTATTAAATTCATTTTATGATTCAAAATACATTTTCTTCAAAAATGTTTTTATTTTGTATTTTATGTTTAGAAATTATAACTAATTTATACCACATTTAGAAATTTTATTTTAGAAAAATAATATCAAATTTTAAATCATCTTATAAAAATTATCTTAGGGTGAAATTTTGGGATTTTTTTGAAAAGACTGATTTTTAATAAATAGTGAAAAATAATGTTTTTTTGTAAAATAGTCATTTATTTTCAATAAATTAAGTAATTTAAAATCCCAATCATGTTTTGAATTTAATTTAAAGGTAAAAAAGTATCATTTATTAAGATTTAAAATAATTACTTACATTTGAATCATCTTTATTTCCAATTTTGGTATAAGTTTATTTTTAGTCTTAAAACACAATTTTTCTGAAAACTATTTTAAAATGAATAATGTTCCTATATTTTAATTAATTATAATAAAAAATAATAAGGAAAGTTTTAAATGAAATTCATAGATTATATATCTAAATATATAAATTTAAATAGATATAATCATGATCACTAGTTATATAATGAATGTAAAATCATCTTATGCTTGAAAAATGCATTTCTTGAAAAACCGTTTTTCAATATGATTTGTAGGTTTATTTTTAAATTAAATTATACTAATTATGTGAATTTAATTTCATAAAATATATCCCATATTCATAATTATTGTAATTAATATTATATAATATGGTCAACTTAATTTTTGGTCATAATGATTAGCAAAGGTAGTGGAATTTATTTACCATGATTAAGGTTAAAACGAGGGTTTACGCATTGCATGTGCTTGTGTTAAAATTAAATTTCTACATACATGTGATTTTTATTAGATATATTGGATTTCATATTAAGAATTAATAGGTCTAAATTATCTAATAAGGCTCAATTTATTTTAGGTTTAAATGATAAATTACATAGGTTAAAAAATAATTACCGTGGTGAAAAATAAAATGGTAAAAGTAAGTAAAATTAGAGGATAAAGAATAACATGTCTAAAACCATTATTCAGGAGGTTAAAGCATGTTCAACTAAAGAGGAACACAAGGTAAGAAAATTAATCTCAGCTTCCTTTCATTGAGGAATATTTTATTATTATGCACCCAATTTCTTTTATATGGTGTATATACTTCTCCATTTACATATTATATCATGAATCCTTCACACTTTATGGTATTTTAAGTTTCAATTTGAATTATTTAATCCAATTTATTTGGCTTAAAATTTACCAAGTGGAAAGTAATCTCATAACACAATTTCTTTTTATTGGGTTATATTAATTCTTCATTGTATTTGATATTCTAAGATTACGTGTGCAGTGATTTTTGATTATTTTATATTATATTTCCACTTGTTTTATATGGATTTACATTTGAAACACATAATCACTTCTTTGATTAATGATCACTTCAACATTATAATCTTTGTAAGGTTTTATTTCACATTATCATTTTAATTGAGATTGTTTATGATTGAATTTTAATTGAAGGAAATTATATGATCATTTTCTAATAAACCCATTTCATTTTATTCACCTATGGTTATTCATAAAATTTTCAAGAAATAACACCATTTTTATCTATTTGGTACTTAAAATTATTGGGGAAATGTTTTTAATAAAATATGAGTTTATTACTCTCTTCGAGCAGAAATACCTTTTCTTCTATATCCATATTTTATAAAAATATTTTCAATTTTTTTATAATTCTCCAAATGATTTATTAAAGATATTTTTAACCATGTTTTATTTTTTAAAAATTATTTTGAAAGGAATACTCTTGTCATTTTTCAAATGAGGTGCCTTTTGACTTTTCTTACAAAAATATAAAAGGAATCTTTGTTTTAACATACTCAAAATGTATAGAATTTTTTCACCACCATGACCAATCATTTATTTGAAGCTTCCTTTACAAGTTTATAAGGTTTTTTTCAAATAATTCTTTTCCTAATATTCTAGAATTTTTTAGTTTCTAAAAATGATTTTCAAAGTGAAATGGGTATTTTTATAAATAATATTCTAATAATATTTTTATGGTATTTTTATTCATAAATGAAAATAAATATTTATTTTACTCATAATCTATCGGGGATATGTTGTAATGATACCATCCTTATTCTTTCTCAAGATGGTTTATGATCAGTTTGACCTGAAAAATTACTGACATTAACTTTCTAGATTAATTTTGTTGTTAAAATTCTCTTGAAAAATTCAATCTCTCATGAACATTGGACATTTCATTTACCTTAAATATACATATTTTTTATCATATATATTCTTATTTCTTAAACCATATATCATTTATACATATGGTGTTTAACTTTGAAAGTTATTTGATTGACTTGGGAAATATTGATATTCCATATTCTTTATTCAATATGAATTTTTTTTGATAAGGCATATTGATTCATGAATTAAATTGATCATTTGATATATGAGGAATGATTTGGACATACAATGATTGGTGGGACCCAAAATTATATAGCCCCTTGATGCATCAATAGTCTCATGAAGCAAATCAGTAAGCTAATATTAAATGGGTTTCTGGTGTATACCTACCCATTGATGAAACTATCTTAGTGAAAGGTCTTAATATACATCATGATGTCTGATATCATGGAATCTAATATTAATAATTTAATTCATTGAGAATTAAGTTATTATTATCCATGATATTATTGCATTTATATTATCCATGGATGTATTTTGTGCTCAAGTTATTGATTAAATGGTATATGTGTTTAGTTATTTACCTTTCCATATTGATTATTATCTATATAATCATGATAGTCAAGTTATTGATTAAATGAAATGTGTTTTTAGTTATTTACCTTTCTATATTGATTATTCCTTATTTAATCTTGATAGTTAAGTTATTGATTGAATGTAATGCATGATCATTTATTTACCTTTCCATATTGATTATTCTTTATTGATTTGTGATAGATTCCAATGTACGTAACCCTTACTGAGTATCTGATGTCACCCATTTATTATGTTTCCTTCCCCTAGGACATGAAGGAGGAATCATTAAATGAGTTAAAGGTTGTAGAAAATTTACCTTCCTTATGTTGTAGTTTATGTTTTGAAATGTAATGAAATACTTAAGTATGTATCTAGTTTACCAAGACTAATAAACTATTCATTCCTTTAGGATATGACCACATGTATCTTATAACAATATAATAAAGTAACAAATGATTCTAGGCTACTGGATTTGGGTTTTTTTACAGTTGTAATAAAAGAAAATTTAGTAGAATCCTTGATAACTAGATCTAGAAAAACATAGATTAGGGAACATAACCTTGTGACTGACTTAGAGGATAAATGTAAGTGTAGGATAACATCCTAAAGTTTTTTTAAGGTATAGATTATGTGGTTTTAATAGAAATACATCCCTTACTGGATACTAAAAGCAGACTTGGTTTCGGAATAGTTGTAACCAGGGGTAATAACTTCAAAAAGGGTGTATTGGGATTTGAATTTATCATGACATGATGCTTAACAACATGCCTTACTATGTAACTAGTTTGACACTTCTGGGGGATATGCTTGGGTTACTTCACATTTTATTTATGAATAACTATTATGAATTAAAGAATAAAACCAATGGAAACCTATGATATTCCATAATGATATGGGATAAACCTAAAGTTTCTTGGGATGTTAAATCTAATGTTGATTATAATTTTAAAGGTATAAATACCACTTACAAGGTTCTATGTGATGGAAGTACCTTGGATATATTTATTTAATTTTAATATATGTTTGAGGAATATGTAACCCTTATGTATAACTTGTGTTTTAGTGAGAAAGTTATTTGAGAAATAATTCTTTTATATTTTGTGGACATAAGTTTAAAGTTATTAGTAACCTTTGAGGTTAATATGATCATTAATGATAAAGTAATAATAGTCTATTAAGATTATTTTATTTTTTGGGAAAAAATAAAAGTTGTATAGAAAAACTTAGTGCATAAAAAGTTATTTAATGATTAATTTTATTCCAAGTATGATCATCATATTTATGGGAAATTTAAATTAATTATATAATATTTTTTTTGAAAAAGTACAACCTCTATGCTTGGTGATAACCCATCACATCTAAAAAATCTGCGAGTCTTGAACCCACAATTAAATGGTGATAAAGGTGCGACACCTACCACCACCCTTCATGATGTGTTGGTTAGTATATTTTTTTTACTTAAAGAGTTTGATGGTTAAATATTAATTTGTTTTTGGAAAAAATATTATAAGATCAAATATTTGTGATTTTGAGGTAATTAATGATATTTTAGAAGATATTTTATTGAGTTTAGGTATATATAACCATTAAGTTTAACATAAGTGATTATTTAGGAAGAATGAAATTAAATTTTTTGGGATGTATATTAAAAGGTATGAGATCACATTTGAGGTGAAAAATACTTTAATATTGATAATATTGAGGTTAATTGGGATGTGGGGTTATTTATTTGTGGAATGATCTAAGTTAAAACTTTATTTTAAATTTTAAATAAAAATGTATTATTTCTTTATATGCAGGATTATACATTTTTTTATTATCCTAACTTATGGTAACCATTTCAATTTCTATTAATATTTAAAGATATAAGGAATAACTTATTATTTTTTTATAGATCTTATGATCCATTAAAAATTTACTTTTATTCCTTTAGGCATAAAAATTCATTTTGTTATTTCTTGGAGTAAGGGATAAAGTGGAAATTGATTGAAGCAAAACAAAGGATGAAATTATTCTTTTGAAATAGATAGATATCAATTAAGTATATTTATTTATGTTATTATTTAAGATGTTAAAGGAATTCCTAATCTATAGGAAAAGGTTATTGAAGAAAAATGTTATCCTATAACCTTTATATCCCATGAATCAATGGTCATTTAACTCATCACAGATTTATGGTTTTTTGGTTGTTGAATTTTTCTTGATCATTCACTTTATTGTGATCAATGATCTCTATAACTCTCCATATCTATTTATGATTTTATTCCATATCCATATTTTCACTTTCCACTAATGTTCTCATACTTTGAAACCTATTTATTTGTTATTCTAGATAACTTTCTTATTTCCCTTTACTTATTTTAAGAGGAAGTTTTATTAAACCTTTTTACAATGTGGGTTTTCAGCAAAGGTATTTTAAAATTTTAAACCCTTTATTTCTAAGAACAAGTTCATATTGTGAGTTTGAGATTTATTAAAGATAGGGAGAATGTAACACCCCAAGATTTTAAAACAAGAACATTGTGTTCGATAGTATATATGACATGCAACATCGAGATTAAACAACCTTAAAAATATATTACTTAAATATGATCATTATATAATAGACATTAAATTAGTGGGTATGAATAGTATTAATCAAATTATGATATATATATATATATATATATTTCATAATCAATACAAATTTATAGATAAATTTTGTGTAAATAATCACCCAATTTTTTAGTAAAATAATTTTATACTTCAAAATATATTTTCTTCAAAAATGGTTTTATTTTGAATTTAATATTTGTGAATTATAATTAATTTATATCAATTTTAAAAATTATATTTTATAAAAATAATATCATTTTTGAAATTATAAAATCTGTAATACCCCAATATTTTACGATATGTCTCTTTTTATAATTTAACTTCTTCGATATCTTACGTTACAGAGAACACCGAGCATAAACAAATGGTTAAATATTATTATTGTGACCTAGCCGTTGGAATGACAAGAATAAAAAGGATTAATAAAATTATAAAAATATAGTTTACACATGTTTATAAAATCAATTCATTGGTTACCAATTAATTAGGAATAAAAATAAAAACCAATTGAACATAAAGGATGTGTTTTTATAAAAAAATATATTTATGACCATAATGAAATTTTATCTTAAATTAATCACTATTATTGAAAGATATTAATAAAATTTATATATTAATTATTCAATAAAATATTTTTTAAATATAATCAATAAGATTTATAGGCTTAATATAAGAACAAATCTGATTTTAAGCATAAAAAGATATATTTTCTAAAAGGAAATTTTACGGTCTTTTAATGACGCACATGTTTTAAAGATAAAATTTTACACTTTTATGAATTCTATTGAACAAAATAAAATTCATTTTTAAAATCAAAATGTCAAAATTATCTATGGGAGAAATTTTGGTATTTTTTGAAAATATTTATTTTCTAGTGAATAGTGAAAAATCTCAATTTTTATAAAAATGTCATTTTTTATATTAATAGTCTATTTATGATTTGAATAGTAACATCAAATATGAAAGTTTAAATAAATTTTTTTTATCTTATAAATGAAAATATGATATTTTTATATCATATAATACGTAAACAAATGCTTTAAAAATGACAAATTAAGTGTTGGTATTTATGTTAAGCATAAATGTTTGTTTACAATTTTATAATTAATATAACGATTTAAAAGAATTTTTTTTACAAAATAGATTCGTAAATTAATATTTTTTTTCTTATTATTATAATATAATTATATTATACCTTAAATAATATTTCAAAGTTTCATAAAATCAATTATAATTTTAAAATCAGTATTTTTCAAATAAATGATGATTTTAATTAAAAATTAAATTTATCATATATAGAAAATTATTTTCATAAAATGGATTCCATTTTTAAATTCTACACATCAAAAAATGGTTAGGGTGAATTTTTGGAATTTTTCTAAAATAGTTGAATTTTTGGTGAATATTGAAAGACGGTAATTTACAGTATTTAACATTATAAGTAAATAAATACATTTTTGAGTCATGAATGGTGTATTGATGAGGTAAGCATCCATTATTTTGAACTCACATTCGCTATTTAATATATTTAGTAACAATAATTAACACTATTTGTAGTCTTGAGCCAAAATAATAAACTAATGAATATAATAATAAAAAAACACCCCTCTCTTCCACTATAAATACCACCCCTCACCACCCCTTCACCTCACACCTTCAAATCCTTGAAGATTGATTTAATTCTTCCCATTTTATCTCCCAAACCTATTCCCCATGTTTTTGACTTACTTTTCTCACCAAAAGTCTATTTCCAAGTCCCTTAAGGAGGTTCTTAAGGAGGCAACACTCATGAGGATATTAAGTACAAGTGCACAAATCTTTTGGACATAAGTTAAGAGTTTTGTCATCTCACTTTAATTTATGTGATATATGAATTATTCAAAACTATTTATTATGTGTGTTGTATATATACTTCATTTTTATGTATCATATCATGCATCGATTTATCTTCATGGTATTCAATGTTTTATTTTATGATTATTAATTTTATGGGGCATATGATTTGATTGATTACAAAGCAGTAAGGGATTCTCCCCGAACTTCCATTTTTTCCTTTAGGTTGTGCTTTATATCAATTTAACAAAATTTAATTCTTAATTATTATTATTTAATCATCCTAATTTATGTGTGTATGTTTCAAACATATTCACTTAGCCCAATTCTTCTTTCTTTGATGGGAAAATACATGATCCCTTCTCAATTCCTCCCGATAAGCAAGCCCGATTAAATGGAACTTACCAATTTCTTACCCATTTTCATATAAAATCCATGATATAATACAATACACCATTATTTTTATAAAATCACTTTTTCTACCATGAAAAACTATCTTTTTTCATTTCTAGTTTTATACAAACAATTATGAATTTTTTCCTTTTTAAAGACTCTTATATTTTCTCTTAAACGACACTGAAGGGACCAATTTCTAAAGTTTCTTATAAACCATTTTTACATGTTTTCACTTTATTTGGACATTATTTATTCCTCAAAAATAATTTATTTTTTTCCTTCCCTTTTCTTTCTGGGATATACATGTTTATAATATGATTTTATGACAAATACAAATGATTTTTCCCAAAGAAATATTATTTACAAAGTAAAAGGGTATTTCTCTCAAGAATTCCTCTATGATTTTATTAGAGTGTTTAAATATATTTCAACACCCTCTTTTTAATCTCATACCTAATTGGGATTTATCTTTTAGGATATCATCTACTAAATTTTATCAAATGGTTTATGATCTATTTGAATATGGATGTCAAATATTGATACCATTCACCATATTACTCAAAATGGTTAGTGATTATGTTTAATGATTGGGAAAATTTATTTACATTTCATATTTATATATTTTTTATGTTTCACATCATTCATATGAGTAATTCATTGGACTTATTAAGTGATGGGAGATCCCCATATAACCTATCGATGCATTGGTAGGTCTCACGAGACAAACCAAATATGGACTTAGCTGGGGCCTTGCCCATTTATTTTTAGATATGGTTTTGGCTGAGACCTTAACCATTTATTTTAATATGTATTTTTCTATTCCTCAAAGGTATGTTTCATATGTCCAACATTATGTGTTCCATCAATATGATATTAGTAATTGATAATCCATCTGATTATTCTACTAGTAGAATATCCTTGGTTAGGTTTCATTCTAATATGATTATTTATATTGAATTATTTAATCATATTTTATTCCTACCATATTATTATCAGGATTATGTTTTAATTTCATGGGTTTTTAGTTATTCACCTTTCCTTATTGCTTATGTTTATTTATGATAGATTTTGCTGTATTGATTACCCTTACTGAGCATCCGAGATCACCCCTTTCTTATGTTTTATTTTCCCCTAGGATATAAAGATGTATATTATGAATGACTTTTAGGGATAATATAAGAGTTTATGGGTGTTTATAATGAATTTTCTATGTCATTTTCCTTTCAAATTTGTAATGTAACAATTATGATTGTATATAGTTTTCCAAATCTACCAAACTATTCGATCCTTTGGGATTTGATCTTTTATTCATAGTACTAAAGTAATTAAGTAAGGAACCAAATATAGGATACTATGGTTGGGGTATTTATAATATAAAAAATATTGTATGGTCAAATTTTTGGTTTTTATGAAAAGAGTGATTTTTCAGTGAATAGTGAAAAATACCGTTTTTTGTAAAACCGTCATTTTTTCAATAAATTAAGTAATTTAAAAGTAACATTATTATTTGAATTTGATTTCAAATTAAAAAAGTAATATTTTTTTTATATTTAAAATAATTAATTACATTTTCATTATCTTTATACTCGATTTTGGTATAAGTTCATTTTTAGGCTTAAAAATGCATTTATATGAAAACTGTTTTTAGATGTATAATATTCCTACATTTTATTTAATTAAAATCACCAATAATAAGGGAAGATTTAAATTAAGTAAATAGATTATATATATAACTATATAAATTTAAATACATATAATTATGATCACTAGTCATATAATTAATGTACGGTCATCTTATGCTTGAAAAATGAATTTCTTGAAAACTCATTTTTCAACATGATTTGTGGGTTTATTTTTAAATTAAATTCCACCAATTATATAAATTGAATTTAATAAAATGGATTATATATTTGGAATCAGAATAATCAATATTATATAATAATTTCAACTTACTTTTTTGTCATAATGATTAACAAAGATAATAAAATTTATTTACCGTGATGAATGTTAAAAATGGTTTTGCACGTTACATGTGTTTATGTTAAAATTAATTTTCCACACATATTGAATTTTTATTTGATAAATTAGATTTCATATTAAGAATCAGTGAGTCCAAATTATCTAATAAGGTTAAATTAATTTTAGGTTTAAAGGATAAATTACCTAGGTTAAAAACTAATTACCATGGTGAAAAATCAAATGGTAAAAGTAAGTAAACTTATAGGATAATGAATAAAATGTTTTAAACCATTATACTGGGGGTTAAATAATTTTAAAATAAAGGGGAATGTGAGGTAAGGGACTTCATCTCAATTTCATTTCATTAAGGTATATTTTATTGTTATGCACCCAATTTTTTTATATGGGGTATATACTCCCTCTATTACATATTATATCATGAATGCTTTATAATTCATGGTATTTTAAGTTTCAATTTGAATTATTTCATCTAAGGGGATTTGACTTGAAATTTACCAAGTGGTAAGAAATTTCATAACTAAATTTTTTTATTAGATTATATTACTTATTTGTTTTCTTTGATATTCTAAGATTATTTCTGTAATGGATTTTGATTATTTTATGTTGTATTTACACTTGTTTTATGTGGATTTATATTTGACATGCATAATCACTACTTTTATTAATTATCACTTCAACGTTTTGACCTTTTTAAGGGTTTATTTTACAATCTTATTTTAATCGATATTGTTTATTCTTGAATTCACATTGAAGGAAATTACTTGATCATTGTATAATAAAAAAATATCATTTTATTCTTCACTGGTTATTTATGAAATTTTCAAGGAATAATACCATTTTAATCTCTATGGTACTTAAAATGATTTGGATTTTTTTATGAAAACCCGAATTTATTACTCTCTTCAGTCCGAAATAAATTTTCTTCCATTTACATGTTTTCTAAAAATATTTTCAATTTTTTTTCAACATTAACCAAATTATTTATCAAAGAAATATTTAACCATGTTTTAATTTTTAAAAAATAGTTTTAAAGTAATCTTATATCATTTTCCGAACGAGGTACCTTTTTAATTTTCTTACAAAAATGTGAAAGGAATATTTTTTTAACATGATCAGTATGCACAAATGTTTTGCACCGTCATGACCACTCATTTATTTAAAGCTTCCTTTAAAAGTTTACAAGGTTTTAAAAAAAATATATTTCCCTAATATTTTAGAAATTTTTAGTTTTAAAATGTGATTTTCAAAGTGAAAAGTGTAATTTCCTCTAGAATATTTTAATAATATTTTATAGTATTTTTATTTATCAATGAAAAAACCCTTTATTTTAAACATACTCCATTGGGTATATGTTTTAATGATACCATCCTTATTCTTTCTTAGGATGTTTTATGATAAATATTACTTGGGAAAGTATCGACATTCACTTTCTTGATAAATTTTTTGGTTGATTATATTCTCTTGAAACATTCATTTTTTCATGAACATTGGAGATTAAATTTCCATTAAATATCCATATAATTTATCATGTATATAAATATTTATCAAACCATATATAATTTATACATATGTTGTTTTACATTGAATGTTATTTTATTGAGTGGGGAAATATTGACATTCTGTATTATTTATTCAATACAAATGTTTATTGATAAGGAACATTGATTCATGAATTAAATCGATAATTCTATATGTGAGGAATTTTTTGGACATGGAGTGATGGGTGAGGCCCATAATTATATATCCCCTCAATGAATCTATAGTCTTATGAGGTGAATTAGTAAGATATCATTAATTGGGTTTTTGGTATATAACAACTCATCAATTAAACTCTCTTAGTAAAAGGTCTTGATGGTATATATATCATGATGTCTAAGATCATGATGTCCTGTATTAATAATTTACTTCATTAGGAATTTAGTTATTATTATCCATGATATCATTTCATTTTTTTATCGATGGATGCATTTTGTGCTCAAGTTATTGATTAAATGGCATGATGTTCAATTGTTTAGATTTCTATATTGATTTTTCTTTATCTAATAATTACAATCAAGTTATTGATTAAATGGTATGCATGTTTAGTTGTTTAGATTTATATATTGATTTTTCCTTATCTAATAATTACAATCAAGTTATTGATTAAATGAAATATATTTTTTTTCAGTTATTTACCTTTCCATATTGATTATGCCTTATCTAATCATGATATTCAATTTATTGATTTAATGGAATGTGTTTTCAGTTATTTACCTTTCCATATTGATTATGACTTAATGATTCATGATAAATTCCACTGTATGTAACCCTTACTGGTCATATGAGATCACCCATTTCTTATGTTTCCTTCCCATGGATATGAAGAAGTAATCATTAAATGAGTTCAATGATACAAAATATTTAACTTCATTATATTTTAATTTATTTTTTCAAATGTAATTAAAGAATCAAGTATGTATATAGTTTAGCAAGATTACTAAAATATTTGGTATTTTAGGATGAAATTACTTGCATCTTATACCCATATAATAAATTAACCGCTGATTATAGGATATTGGAGTTGGGGACTTTAAATTTTTCATTAGAAAAAGTTCAGTAAAAACTTTGGGAACTAGATTTAGAAAAACATAGATTAGGGAACATAACCCTGTGAATGACTTCAAGGATAATTATAAATATAGGATAACATACTAAAGCTTTGGTAAGTTAGATATAATGTGTTTTTTCCTAGAAATATATCCCTTTTTGGATACTAAAAGTGGACATAGTTTTAGAAAATTTGTACTTGGGGTAATAACTCTGAAAAGGGTGCATTGAGATTTGAATCAATCATGACCACATACATGAAAATGGGCCTTACTGTGCACCAAGTTTGACATTCCTAGGGGATATTATTGTGTTAATTCACATTATATTTATGAATAATTAGGATAAATTAAATAATAAAACCTATAGAAACATATGATATGAAATAATTATACGGGATAAACCTAAAGTGTCTTGGTATTATAAGTTTAAGGTTGATTATAATTTTAAAGTCACAGATACACCTTGTGAGGTTCTATGTGATGGAAGTACCTTTGAGACATTTATTATGTTTTACTAGATATTTGAGTCATATGTTACCCTTATGTATAACTTTTTTTAGTGATAAGTTTATTTGAGGAATAATGATTTTATATTTTGTGGTAATAAGTTTAATGTTATTGGTAACCATTAAGGTTAATATGATCATTAATGATAAATAAATAATAGAAAATTATGATTATTTTATTTTATGGGAAAAAAGAAAATTTGTATAGAAAACTTTAGTGCTTAAAAATTTAATTAATGATTAATTTTATTTCAAGAATGATCATCATATTTTTGGGAATGTTATAGTAATTTTATAACAATAGTTTTAGAAAATAGACATCTGGTATATAGGGTGATAACCCATCACATCTAGAAAGTTCATGGTGCTTGAACCCACAACTGAATGGTAACAAGGGTTCAACACCCGATACTAGACTACATGATGAATAGGTTAACATGATTTTTTTTACATAAACAGTTTGATGGATAAATATTATGTGGATTTTTAGAAACATATCATAGTATCAATTCTTTATGAATTTTAGGTAATTAATGATATTTTGGGAGACATTTTATTGAGTCGAGGTATATATAACTATTAGGTTTAACATAGAGGATTATTTAGGAAGAATTTAATTAAATTTTTGGGGATGTATGTTAAAAGGTATGAGATCACCTTTGAGGTGAAAACATTCTTTAATATTGAGAATATTGAGATTAAGTGGGATGTAGTATTATTTGTTTGTGTACTGATCTAATTTTAACCTTTGGTGGAGATTTTGAAGTAAAATTTATTATTTCTTCATATGAAGGTTTATAAATTTTTGATATTATCTTACCCTATGGTAAAAATTTTATTTTTTATTAATATTTAAAGATATGAGGAATAATTTATTATTCTTGTATGGATCTTATGATCCATTAAAAGTTATTTTTTATTATTAAGGAATAAAAATTCATATTGGATATTCATAAATAAGTGGGAATATAATAATATTGAAAAATCATGAACATGATGTAATCAAAAGAAACCAAATGGGAAATCCATTACACGAGTGTACACAACCAAACCGCTAAGACACACACAAAGGAACACCAGTCAGAATACATGAATCCTAAAGTAAGAGAACCTTGATACCTTATAAAGGTTACCCCCTAGTAACCATTACATCAAGAGAAAATCCTCTAGTGATAACTAAATCCACTAGGGATAGTATTTGTTTAGTTTTCCCCCATACGCCAAGGTCTCCCAAGTGTATTATTAAATCATTATTACATTCAAGGACAATAAAATAATGTTTCAGATTTTTTTATAAGGAATAATCCATTTAAATCAAAACCCAAATTTTATAAAAAAATTTCTATAGTGAAACCAAACTTCTCCCATGCTTTAAAAACCATTTCCCTTTTAAAATCTTCTTTGAGGATTTTTTTCAAACACATAAGTGTATTAAATCTAATTTCAAAAGAAAAACCATTTTAAAAAACCATTTTTATATCTCCCAACGATTAAAGACAATTTAATAAAAAAAATTCATAATTAAAACCAAAAGGAAAGCATCAAATAACATAAGGCATGCCAAGGGTTAGAACACATGATAGTGACACCTTCCATGAAAAATATGAAAAAACATTGCCTATTCAAGACCGATAATGGAAAATAGGGAAATCAGATCCTCAAGACCATAGATCCAATGAAAATATGGATAATTTCCTATATCTAAGATAAATACAATGATTAATATCATGAGGTATCAAAATCATGTAAAAGGATAAGAGAAACCAGATTAGAAGGAGTCTTCTTACCAGATTATGAAGAACATAGATCCATGCCTTTAATCCACATAATGATTCACCAAAATAGAGGGGGAGAGATCCAAAATTTCACCAAGGAGCATCTAAAATTGAGAGAAATTGAATTAGGTCCGAATATTTAGATTAATAGGGATTAATAAAAAAATTTGAGCTAAAATGAAAATTAGGCCCTCACCAATCCACGTCCCCATCGATTCCACCGACTAGCTAGTGGCTACAGGACGAGAGCCTATAGCTGTATGACTTCACCATAAAATATTTCTATCCTAAAAAAGAAACAAGATCATGAACCTAAAAAAAGATAAGTCCATTGTTGAAATGTCAATTCCACATGCTCCTATGTCTCATGTATGTCTCCACAAAATTTCTATATCAATCAAACTAATGGGACTATCATTCCATGTAGCACCTTATCCTATTGGTACACTATCTGAATAGGTATTTCAACCACTAAGGTGTCAAGTTCAATATCAACATCCTCCCACTCAAGCATGTGGGATGGATATAGATGATGCTTTTCCAGCTAAGAAATATAGAACACATTGTGTATAGATGTCAAATGAGCAAGTAAGTATAAAAGATAATCCACCTTCCTGAGTTTCTCTACAATCTTGAATGGGACGACATAATGAGGTGCCAACTTTCCCTACTTACCCAAGCACCTATGTCCAAACAAAGGTGAAAATTTGAGAAAAAAATGATCACCTACCCCAAATTCCAACAGATAATGATACTGATCGATACAAGATTTATGGTGGATCTAAGTTACTGCTAACCTCTTCCAGATTAATTGAATGATATTTTTCATCTCTTGAATGGAACTCAATCCAACCAAGAACTATTCTACAACCTCTACCTAACAAAGTGGTGACCTACAAGGCCTCCCATACAATGCCACAAATGGATCCATCCATATTTAATCATGATAACTATTTTTATAGTAAAACTTCACTAAGGTAATATGATTCTCCCATGATCCACTAAAGTCAAGTGCACATGCTTATAGCATGTATTCAAGAATATCGATGGTTCACTCAGTCTAGCCATCTGTCTACGGATGAAAATCCATAATCAACTTCAACTAAGTACCCATTGCTGTCTGATATCTACTCCATAAATGGGATGTAAAGTGAATTTATCTATCAAAAATGAAATCAAATGGTACACCATGAAGTCTAAAAACCTCATTCATGTACATGTTCCCAAGGTCTTCCACCTTTTTCAACTCCTTTATAGGTAAAAAATGTACTAACTTCGCGAGTTGATCAAAAACCCCTGATATCACATCCTTACCACCAGGTTTATGAGGTAACCCAATCATAAAGTGAATAACTATCTCATACCATTTTCACATTGGAATGGACAAAAATTGCAATAAACTAGTAGGCATATAATGTTTCACCTTGATTTTTTGACATGTGAGGCATCAAGATACAAAAATTATAATAAAATAACTCATACACGACCACCAATAATGATGTTTAAAGACATGGTAGATATTTGTAGCTCCAAGGTGCATGAACCAACTAAATAAATATCTACTAGCCAAAAATTCACACCTAAAGTCTAACAGAACAACCATTATTCCTTGAAAGTGAAGAACTCCATCGGGATATCAAGACCACTCACCTCAGGTCTACCCACTATAAAGATTCCTTCTGAAATACCAACACTCTATATCTTCATCCCATACAATATGAATATGATCATACATAAGTGATCCATATCAAGTACAAGATAAGAATACCTTTACGTCATCTCTCCCATCATCCAAGTGCATCTCGACAAACAAGCTCAATAAGTGCCACTCGTCCACTGATTCCTTTACTGCCTAAGTCGATAATTTCCTGATCAATGCATGTGTGACCACATTACCATTACCAAGGGTGTAAGAAATATAAAAATAAAATTCACGAAGATACTCTGGCCACCTTCCCTATCTTAAGTTGAGATCCATCTGAGTAAAGATATACTTTAGACTCTTATAGTTTTAATACACTATAAACGTCTCCCCAAAGAGGTATTATAACCAATTCTTAAGTTCATGCATCACTGCCTCCAACTAAATATCATGAGAAGGATAGTTCTTATCATGAGGGAATAACTAATATGATCAATAAGCTACCACTTTTATCCCCTATATTGGAACAAAACCCAAACCCATACCCGATGAAATGTAGAATACATCATAACCATCACCTAAATCAGGAAGAATCAATACTTGATATGAATTCAATATCAATTTAACTCCTCAAAATAACTTTATAATTTCTCACTCTAAAAAAACTTTACAACCTTATAGGACAACTCAGTTATCAGAGATGAAATCTTGAAGAATTTATAAATAAAGCTCCTGTAATAACTATCCAATCCAATGAAACTCTAGATCTTAAAAATGTTTCCAGACTTATCCCAAGACATCACCACTTGAATCATTTCAAGATCCACTAAAAAACCCACCTTATAAATTATGTGTCCTAGAAATATCAATTCTTGAATCAAGAAATGAAATTTAGATAGATTTCCATATAGAAGATGTTCTCTCAGGATTCTAATGATTATATTCAAATGATCATCATGATCCTCCTCTGATCTAAAATAAATAGGAATGTATTCCACAAATACAACCACAAATGAATCCAAGAACCAATGAAATATTCAGTTCATCGATTCCATAAGCACTATAAGAGAGTTAGTAAGGATAAATTACACAACAAAATAATCATAATTCCCATACCTTCTTTTTAACATCATATTAATAACATCTTCCTCAAAAAAACTCAGCTGATGATATATCTATCTCAGATCAATTTTCACAAACCACCGAGCCCCCTTAAGCTGTTAAATAAGGTCATCAATACTAGGAAAGGGATATTTTTTATTTACCATCACCTGGTTGAGTGTAAAATAATCAATAGAAAGTCAAAGACTCCCATATGAATTATTTTCAAAGATCTCCAGTGATAATTTAGGTGAAACACTAGGATTAATAAATCAATTAGAATCAATATCCTTAATCTAAACCTTCAATTATTTTTAATTCAGTGGGTTCTATATGGTATAAAGGTACAAAATTGGGTCTCATCCCCAAATGTAATTATATAGAGAACTCAAATTTCCTATGGGGTGGTATGCCATACAAATCATCTGAAAAAACATTGGGATACTCACACACCATCATAGGAAGAGGTACATTAAGGCATGGATCAATGAAATAATGAAACAATTATGACCACTTGTAGGATATCATCTCAATACCAGGAATAATGGGGCCTTCTCTGTAACGACCCGAAATTTTGAATAAATCTTGTTTCCTAATTTTATGTGTTATTTTATTTTATTTTTATACTCAACAAAAATGTTTCATTTGATAACATGAGTATAATTAAAATGAGACTGTTGGGTTTTGACTGGTATATGACCATTGGTCAATATGACCGCTGGAAACTAAACATTTTGATTATTGTCTCTAAATATAAGTAATCTTGATTAATTATTATAGAAAGAAGATTCGATGGCCTCACCCAGTAGTCTTGGACCGATCGAATCCCATCTAACAGAACATGGGAAGGAGGTAGCACCACTGGGCTTTTCTTTGGACCAAACCCAAGCCGAACTTCATCGTGTGAAGCTAGAACGGAATCACCTTCGCGAGAAGTTCAAACTGATAGAAATTACTACTCGTGCGATGTTGGCCGAGCCTCCCTCAGATTCTCTCACCTTAGCACACCTTACACTTAGGTCCTATGATGGTGTGATAAGGGGCTATGTAAGGAGACTATAACTGCCTTGTGTAACCCTTTGTTTTAAATAAAAATTTTGATTTCTTTTTATGATGAAGTTTATGAATTTTCAAATGACCGAATAAATATAGTATGCATATTTTTGATGAATTTTAGAAAAATGATATTTTAAAAATGTTTATATAAACCTTAAATAATTAAAAATGTGTAATGATTTTCAAAAAATGGTCTTCTACAATTATGTTCAGTACGAAATTTGGAGTCTAATAAGATCAACTTAAATTTTGATGAATAGTAAATTATGAATAGTGATTTTATGCTTAGGATTAGTAATGTGACCAAATGGATTAGTAATTTCGCTCAAAGAAAGTTTTAATATAATTTAGACACCTATATTAAGTAATGTGATTCAATAAAACGGGTAAATAACAGTTTCATAAATTATTATTCAAGTATTTGTTTTTTCGAGTGAATAATGTTTTTTGATTAAAAATTAAATTAATAATATTTAGAATTTTTTTTATAAAATGGATTTCATTTTTGAACTCAGAGCATCGATATTATGTTGAGGTAATTTTTGGGGTTTTTTCTGAAAAAAATGAATTTTCAGTGAATAGTGTATTTATTTAAAAATTAAATTAAAAATATTTATAAAATTATTTTTATAAAATGGAGTTCATTTTTGAAATCAGATCATTGATATTTGGTTAAGGTGAAATTTTGGGATTTTTCTGAGAAAGTTGAAATTTTAGTGAATAGTAAAAATACAGTTTTAGGGTTTCAGTATGTTTAATGACATCATAACTATGTCATGATGATTTCATGAGATATTTTATGGGTTGGCCGACCAAAGGTGATTAATTATTGTATTTGGGGCCCCATGTGACCTAACTTCATGGGAAATATCTTGGGAGAGCACATGGTTTTGAGAAACCCACTTATGAGGTGTCCCTTGGCCATTAATGCCTTGTCCCCTCAATTTCCCTATAAATACCAAGATATTATCTCATACTTTGGACTCCAAAATCATTCTCAACGAATTTATGGTCTCCTTACCTCCCAATGAGTCCTCCCAAGGTTCCCCAAAGCTCTCAAGGTCCAAACCTTTGAGTTTTAAGAGTTACATTTTAAGGTAAGGGATCCAACCTCTCTCTTTGTTTTCAAGTAATCTCTTTTATGTCATTCCTTTTATGCTCCATGTTCTTATGTTGGAGGATGTTCTTTTATATTCATTATACTGTCCTTTTTATGTTCATATAATGATATACCCCCTCTTACTCTCATCATTTCATTTTATGAAAGTTTAAGTGGCGCCGTTAGGCTGCCGAAATTTTTGTAACGGATTCTTTCACCCTTCTCATTTTCAAGTTCTATTTTCTTGTCAAGTCTTTCAAGTTACTTTTTATTATGTTGGGGTATGATATCTATATCTATAATACTGATATTTTATGATCATAGGATGAGATACCCCATTTGATCTCTTCAATTCAGTATTTTGAAGTTTTAAGTGGCGTCGTTAGGCTGCCGAATTTTTAAGGGATTCTTTCACCCTTCTCGTTTTCAAGATCTATTTTCATGTCAAGTCTTTCAAGTTCCTTTTTATTATGTTGGAGTATGATATATATATCTAACATACTGAACCCTTATGTTCATATTATGAGAGACCCTATTTTTATCTTTTCAATTCATTTTTGGTTGAAGTTTAAGTGACGCCGTTAGGCTGCCGAATTTTTAAGGGATTCATTCGCCTTTCTCATTTTTCAAAGATCTACTTTCATGTCAAGTATTTCAAGTTCCTTTTTTATTATGTTGGGGTATGATCTCTATATCTATCATACTGATCTTTTATGTTCATATGATGAGATACCCTATTTTATCTCATCAATTCATTTTTGGTTGAAGTTTATGTGACGCCGTTAGGCTGCCGAGTTTTCATAAGAGAAATCTTATTTTTGTCTTCCTTTCATGTTCTTCATTTCATATGGTATAATTTAAAATTTCATTACCATGTTCTTAAATCCATTATATTCTGTCCCTATACTATTTTATGGGTCATTTATGAATGTTAGACCCATGTCCCCTCTCTTTTCAGCATTTTCTAAAACCCTGTAACGTAGCCGTTGTGCTGCAGAATTTTCGTCTCAAAATGCCTCTCTCTTTTTCTCAAAATTATTTTATGTTATAAGTGAATACTCAAAGCTATTATTTCTACAGGGGTATTCACATATATATCAAAATTTTCTATTTTAAATTTTGGGATTTACGTACATGAAACCCGCTTTCCCTTTCCGTGGGTTTAAAGTGACATAAAGATCATGTCTTTCATGCAGTTTTTAAAACGTTATGATTATGAAATGAAACCCATTTATTTTATGCTATATGAGTTGTTTATGAAATGATTGATGATGATATATGTGTCTCACATGATAATAAAGACATGTCAAGGGTGCACCCAGATAGCGCTCCAATGCATTGGGTAAAGACTTAATCTCTAGAGATGACCTTTTAGACTGATACCTTGGTGAATAACCTTGGTAATTTTTAATGACACCTTGGGGATGGACCTTGGTGAAATGAAATGATGTCAATATTAAATGTTGTAGACACATCTTCAAGTTATAAAAAATGTTATTTTTATTATGATATATCTAATGATTTCTTTCTCATGCCTTAAAGTTCTTTTCATGACCTTATTGAAGTATCTCAAGTTCACATGTAAAATGTTTCTCTTGTTTCCCTTACTGGGCCTTCTGCTCACCCTTTCTTTTGATGTATGTCCTCAGGTTATGAGATACAGTAATGAACCTAGGATGAACATGAGGAGAAGTCGTTCAAGTGTTTAAGAAGAATGTTTTATGTTTTCATGTTTTAAGTTACCGGTTTTCAAGACACTAAACCTTAAAGATCCTCGGTTTTGTAAAATGTAATGAAAGTTTATGTGATAAAAAGGCGGGTTGCTATATTCTCTTCCCGAACATGGATCCCACTCACCCTGTAATACATGAGTGACTCCACCAGGAGAGAGAAACTATACCCAATGATTATACGAATCCATTATAATGATAAGATAAAAGGATTCAAGGTCAAAGACTAAAAAATCCCAAATAGTTTCACAACCAACAATCATCACACGACACTCAATACATTTAAATACCTACCCCATATTCTTTACCAAAGGAGTGGAAATGGCCATTAACAAAAGAAATGAGTTCTTTAAGCAATCCCAACATATCAAAAATATTTTATGATATAAAATAATGAGTTTCACCTGTATCAAAAAATACATAACCATATAAGATTCTATAAACACCTTACCTATCATGGTAGCTGATCATACCTTTGTCTCCTCTGGTGTACACTTTGATTCATATAGACGTCCATCCTTATCCTACCCCTTCTTTTCCATCTGAGCATTTCCCTTAGCATGAGGTTGATATCCCGCCCCTTTATATGTGTCAAGATTTAACTGATACCCCTGGGTGAAGGTGTATTAAACTCTACTTACTTGTGAATCTCTCTCATAGAAATGAGAAAGATGACTATATTTCCTGCAAGTGTGAAAAACCTTGGGTGCAACCTAAAAATTAGATATGAGGTTCCCCTCTTTCCCACACTATTAACAACCCACTTGAATCTACCCTGATTTCCATTGTACACTATTACAACCACTTTGGCATTCCGCTTTCTTTTCAAACCAGAAAATGAGTTATGACTACCTCCTTCTATCACTGATATTACAAAGAGACTTGTCTTCCCAGTTATGTCTACCCCATCCATAGCTACCTTATACACAACCTCTATATAGGTGGGTTGAAACATAAGAATCAGTATAGATATAACATCTTCACTCAAAACCATTTCAAACCTCCATTGTAACACCCCAAGGTTTTGGAAATAAATATAGAATTCAATTATATAATCTATCCTCTTTTATGTTTTGAATTTCAAGAAATGGTCATCTAGAGTTGTGCTCAGTAAGTCATTTGGAGTCTGACAGAACAAACTTGATTTTTGGTGAATAGTAACATACCCTTATGAATAGTAATATGACCTCATGAATAGTAAATAATATTATTATTTTATTTTCCCAAGGAAATAGGATAATGGGATCTTAATTAATTTTCCAATGTCACATAAAACAAATTGCACTTCAATATTGTTATTTTTCGAATTAACAGGGACCTTATTTGAAAATTAAATTAATAATATTTAGAAAATTATTTTTGAAAAATGGATTTCAGTTTTGAATTCTACACGACAAAAAATGGTAGGGGTAAATTTTTGGTTTTTTCTGAAACTCTTGAATTTTCGATGAATAGTGAAATACGATAAAATACCGTATAATCAATTGATCAGTAAAAATGCACTATTTATGACATCATAAGTGATGAAAGGCCACTTGATTCTAACTAACATGATATTATAACTATTTAGGGCCACTTGTTTTGAGATTATTCATAGTCTTGATAAAAATATTATAATAATGATTAAAATAATCTAAAATACCTCCCCTCCTCCACTATAAATACTACCCTCACTCCCCTCTTCCTCCCACACCTCTCCAGCCTTGAGAATTGTCTACATTATGCCAAATTCCCTCCCCAATCTTCTTCCCCACGTCCTAGAGCTTCTGGTCTCACCCAAAGACCAAAATCAAAGCCCTTAAGGAGGATCTCAAGGAGAAGAGATCAAGAGGTAAACATCCTCTTTCATTTTCTTTCTTTTCTTTCATTTTATGTTATTATCTTCCATTACCTTTGTTTTGTGTTGAGATATTTCATTAAATATTTCCCCTTACTTTCCATATTATTTATGAATGATGAGATATTCCATTCCTCTCATCAAACTATTTTTATGAAATTTTAAGAGACACCGTTAGACTGCCGAATTTTCATGAGAAATTTATCAAGTTTTCTTTCGTTTTAAGATTCCTTTATTTTCGTCTTCTTTACTCACCTCCTCTATCCAAATGATAATGATAACTACAGTAGCATCTATATACTGGATTTATATCATTTTAATGGAATAACTATCTTAAATATTCTTACTCCCTCCCTTTTATTTTGTAAACGAAATCGACGTCCATAAGGTTCCGATTTATTACCTTCGTGGACGACGAAGTTTCGTTCTTAAATTTCTTCTTCATTAATGGTCATGAAACCATATTAATGGTTTAACCAGACTATAATATATGTTTTATAACCTAATTAATATCCAGGAACCAGAATATGTACATATAATTAAGTTATATGACAAAACTATTTCATAATAATCCATGTATCGCCGAATAATCGAAGTGGTTGTCATCTAATGATTCAAACTCATTCCATGTAACCAAATGATAGAAGTGGACATTAACAATTCTGTATGTTCATTAGTAATATTTAATTTCAATTATGGAGATTTACATCCATCCAACTTCATAACTTAAAAACAAGTGAACCGAATATGAAAATAAAGGAAACAAACAATCCATAACGACGAAATTCAATATAATAACTTATAAATAATAACATGAAGGAACTAACCAGAATTATGATAAACTAAATAAATGGATATTAGGTTCTGAAATAAGTTATTGATATGTATAATTTCACATTCCAGGACCTTAAGTTCAAGAGGAGAACACATTCGGATTTAAGGTAAGGGTTTCTTCATCTCACTTCCATTTTTGTGAGATATTCCGTAATCACTACTATTACTTTGTATGGTGTATGTATACTTCCCATTATTGTCTCTTATCATGAATATATTTATTTTCATGATATTAAATTTATCATTTTATGATCATTAATCTTGGGTCATATGATTCAATTTGATTACAAAGTTATAATGGGTTCCTCATCTCACTTTCATTTTTGTGAGATTTTCATCATTCCCCACTTATTTCTTGTACGTGGTATATGTGTAATGTCATTTGATATATATAATAACATTATTCTATTTATATTCATGTTATTCAATGAATCACTTGATATTTATTATGTTATGGCCATATGATTCGACCGATCACATTGTTGAAAGGGAATTCTTAACCGGATTTCCATTCTTTGGGTTAACATTCTACTTCGTTATTTATGTGGTATTTAAATTATTTGTGTGATGACTTATGATTATAAAATGTTTAATAATGTGTATTTACAGAGTATATACATATTACATGCACTCTATTAATTCTCACTTCAAGTATATGATGTATATAAGGGACTTTTCTTCTAAAATCCCCATTTAAAATTCTGTTTTACAAGATTCAAAAGAAATGTTTTTTATGCTATTATTTATGTTGTATGATTATGTTTTGGTTATTGGAAATTGTTTATGATTAAGGGTGAGACCTATATTTCCCTCCAATGAATTGGGTATGAGTAAGTTGGAGGTCGGCCGTATGGTTACTCCAAGTGTAACTGTGATGGTTACACAAAGTAAGGTAGCCGTGAGTGTTACAAATTTTAAGGTAGCCAAGATGGTTACAAGATTATGTAAGTAATGCCCCAAGATACCTCTATGATTATATTTATGTTCTCATGTTTCATGTGGTTATTCTACTAGTATAATACCCATAATTATGTTTAATTATGGCATTATTTATTTAGCTCATATTTCTGCCATAATATGTTTCAAGTTTATTATTGAAGGCATGTGTTTCCAATTATTCACCATGTCTAATGTTTATATTTTCTTCCACTGTATTGCTTACTCTTACTGAGCATTTGAGCTCACCCCTTTCTTATGTTTCATTTTTTCAGGATATGAAGAAGTAATTTATGAATGACTTACAAGCATAATCTAGGAGGTGTGATGTTTCTAGTGGATTAAAATAGTGTTTTTGTTTCCCTTCGTGTTGTAATGATAAAATTATGTATGTATCTTGTTTCCAATAATACTAAACTACTCGGTCCTTCGGGATTCATATTCCTTGTATGTATGCCAACATAATCAAATAACGCACCGAATCTGGGCAACTGGGGTTCGGTCCTTACAGTTGGTATCAGAGGAAAGTTTAGTAGAAAACTTGGAAACTAGATTTAGAAAACATAGATTAGGGAACAAAGCCCTAAGATAGTATTTGAGGATAAACGTACAAGAACATCCTGGTATTTTGGTAAGGAATATAATATGTTAATCCTTCTAGCAAATACATCCCTGTCTGGATACGAGCAGGTAGAGACGACTCTGGCACAAATGTATCTAGGGGTAAAACCCGAAAACACCGCTTTGAGCTAGACTCGAACGGGAACTGGTACACGACAACGGGCCTTGCTGCACTCTTGGTTACGACACTCCCAAGGGATATGCTTAGGATAATGAATATTTTTTTTCAATCCATTATAAGGGATTTAATGTAAATTTTCCTCATAGTATTGGTTTTGAATAACTCTGGAAACCAGAACTGAACAATTAAAAACTTGCTTAAACAATACTAAGAGCGATGTTTTTTTTAATTTTCAGATGGAAAATGAAGGTACAAGTCTTTTGTCCCTTCCCATGTAAATCCTAGAAACTATAATCGTGGATTCATGTACGGAAGACTATGAACCCTTTGGAAACCTCCGACTATCTTGAAAGCTTCTTTACAAAGTTTCGAACAACTCAAATGTCCTTCGAATCTTCCGGGGATCGGAAGTTGTGTATAACCAAATGGCCAATGCACTGTTCGAGAATTATAAAAAGAAAGGGAAGTACTACGAGGGACTCTTCCTATGTTTTACCCTGAATAAGAAATGGTTGGCCATCACGACTTTCGGAGAAGCTGCAAAGGATCTGGACTTCCACGCAGTCTTTATGTACCAAATTATGAGTTTCAGCATGCTTGGGGACCTCTGCGATTTTGATTCTTTCATCGAATCCTTCAAATATGATGTGGTTCGAAAGATCTTTAGGAACCAAATCCAAGAAGATGTCGCGGAACTTGATGTTACCCGTTCCTATCTCTGGAAAACCACCTGTATCAAACGAGAGCTTGGGTTTAACCACGATCTAATTTTCCAAGAGTGTATTTGGGAAGAGGAGACCTGCGAGCTTTGTTCTGACCTAGGAGTAGAGTTGAATAAAACCTTCCTCCTTAGGCGGTGGAGGTAGATGGACATCACCAAGGATGTCAGGAAGTCCATACTAATGTTTTGTGAAAGGGAGCAAGATATTGTGTAATTTCTTGAGTTTTATAAATCATGTCTAAATGAATGATGTTGTATTCTATTTTTTGATATGTTTTTATAAAAAACAATAACTTGGTTTAAAATGGATTTTCCATACTGAATATTGATTTACTAAAACTTTTCAGATAGAAGATGAGTCAACCAACCAATATTTTATCACTACCCACCGAGTTGTTAGAGACTATAATTGTCAAGACATGCTCCGAAGAGGACCAACCCTATGCCAACATACGTCTGACTTGTAAACTACTCCATAGGGTATCAAATGATCCAAAAATTCTCCATCTTTACCAAAGAATAAATCTGGTCTATTACCGTATTGCATATGTACAATTTTATGCATATAGGAAAAGAGGGAAGTATCATGAAGCTCTTTTTCTATGTTTCACTCTGGCTGATAACTACCGAGCTGTGGGTAAATTTCTTGAAGATTCTTTGGATGGTGACCATCGAGAGACCTACCTATTTCAGATCCTGATTTTTAGTGTGTATGGATAACTTTACAACATAAATATCTTCAAGAATGATGTGGTGCATGAGAATTATAGGTATTTAGTCCACACTGAAATTTCTGACCTCCACACTTCTCGTGCCTCTCTATGGAAGCCTGAGTGCTTTAAGCACAATTTCGACCCTAGCTGTCTGGAGTGTGTTTGGGTTAAAGAAATCGAGAAGATGAATACTACCTTAGGAATTCACCTGAGGTCGTCATCACCCTAGCATCTATGGTGTCTCCGGTAAAGGGACTTCTGGAGTAACGTGTGTTTAATGTTGCATATGGTTCTGGGAGATTTAAATCTTTGAATTAGTTTGGGGATTCATGTATTGGGGGACTTGGGAAACCATTAGCCCAGCTTTACATTTCGAACCAGTGGTTATATACGAATATAGCATGTTGTCTCTTCTTTTTGTTATCCTTTCATCGGTTATACTTTTAAATGAGTATCACTAAGTAAAATTTTATAATAAATTTTCAGATGGAAGGACAAACCCATATGTTATCTCTTCCTGTAGAGATCCTGGAAATCATTACAATCAAAACCTATGAAGAAGGGTACCTACCTCTCTCAAACTTTCAAAAAACGTGTAAACAACTATATGAAGTGACAAACAGTCCGGACATTCTCCACACCTGCCAAGGGAATGCTTCCATTTACTACCACTTTTCCATGGCACAATTGGTTGAGTACAGACGAAGAGGGAAATACCACAAAGGGATTTTCCAATGTTTCACCCTAGGACGAAACTATATGGCCAGGTTATGTTTTCGAAGAGGCTGCTTTGAAGGGAAACCTTTGTGCAACTAACATTTACCAACTCCTTAGTTTTAGCTTGTACAACAATATCTACGACTTAGATGTGCTCAGTCGAGACATAGTTTGGCGAGTTCTTTGTATGTTGGTCCATTCAGACATTTCCAAACATTGCACTGTTCGAGCCTCCCTATGGAAGCCTGAGTGTTCGATGCAAGAGTTCAACCCCTTCTGTCTGAGGTGTGTCTGGGTCAAAGAACTAGAGGAGTTGAGCAACAATTTGGGTTTTCCGCTGAATGCACCTGAGGATCCTCTACGACGAGAGATGTGGTAAGAACGTCTGAGAGCATTCTTTTTTGGTTATGAAATGAATTGCGAGGATGCAATTCTTTGAAGGAGGGAATAATGTAACACCCCAAGGTTTTGGAAATAAATATAGAATTCAATTTTATAATCTATCCTCTTCTATATTTTGAATTTCAAGAAATGGTCATCTAGAGTTGTGCTCAGTAAGTCATTTGGAGTCTGATAGAACAAAATTGATTTTTAGTGAATAGTAACATACCCTTATGAATAGTAATATGAATAGTAATATGACCTCATGAATAGTAAATAATAATATTATTTTAGTTTCCCAAGGAAATAGGATAATGGGATCTTAATTAATTTTCCAATGTCACATAAAACAAATTGCACTTCAATATTGTTATTTTTCGAATTAACAGCGACCTTATTTAAAAATTAAATTAATAATATTTAGAAAATTATTTTTGAAAAATGTATTTCACTTTTGAATTCTACACGATGAAAAATGGTAGGGGTAAATTTTTGGTTTTTTTCTGAAACTCTTGAATTTTCGGTGAATAGTGAAATACGATAAAATACCGTATAATCAATTTATCAGTAAAAATGCACTATTTATGACATCATAAGTGATGAAAGGACACTTTCTTAGAACTCACATGATATTATCACTATTTAGGGCCACTTTTTTGAGATTATTCATAGTCTTGATAAAAATATTATAATAATGATTAAAATAATCTAAAATACCTCCCCTCCTCCACTATAAATACTACCCTCACTCCCCTCTTCCTCCCACACCTCTCTAGCCTTGATAATTGTCTAAATTCTGCCAAATTCCCTCCCCAATATTATTACCCACGTTCTAGAGCTTCTGGTATCACCCAAAGACCAAAATCAATGCCCTTAAAGAGGATCTCAAGGAGAAGAGATCAAGAGGTAAACATCCTCTTTCATTTTCTTTCTTTTCTTTCATTTTATGTTATTCTCTTCAATTAACTTTGTTTTGTGTTGAGATATTTCATTAAATATTTCCCCTTACTATCCATAATATTTATGAATGATGAGATATTCCATTCCTCTCATCAAACTATTTTTATGAAATTTTAAGAGACGCCGTTAGGCTGCTGAATTTTCGTGAGAAATTTATCAAGTTTTATTTCATTTTAAGATTCCTTTATTTTCTTCTTCTTTCCTCACCTCCTCTATCCAAATGATCATGATAACTCTAGTGTCATCTATATACTGGATTTATATCATGTGAATGGAATAACTATCTTAAATATTCTTACTCCCTCCCTTTTATTTTGTAAATGAAATCGACGTCCATAAGGTTCCGATTTATTACCTTCGTGGACGATGAAGTTTCGTTATTAAATTTATTCTTCATTACTGGTCATGAAACCATATTCATGGTTTAAACAGACTATAATATATGTTTTACAACCTAATTAATATTCAGAAACCAGAATATGTACATATAATTAAGTTATATGACAAAACTAGTTCATAATAATCCATGTATCACTGAATAATCGAAGTGGTTGTCATCTAATGATTCAACCTCATTCCATGTAACCAAATGATAGAAGTGTACATTAATAATTCTGTATGTTCATTAGTAATATTTAATTTCAATTCTGGAGATTTACATCCATTCAACTTCATTACTTAAAAACAAGTGAACCGAATATGAAAATAAAGGAAACAAACAATCCATAACGACGAAATTCAATATAATAACTTATAAATAATAACATAAAGGAACTAACAAGAATTATGATAAACTAAATACATTTCTATTAGGTTCTTAAATAAGTTATTTATATGTATAATTTCATATTCCAGGACCTTATGTTCAAGAGGAGAACACATTCGGATTTAAGGTAAGGGTTTCTTCATCTCACTTCCATTTTTGTGAGATATTCCGTAATCACTACTATTACTTTGTATGGTGTATGTATACTGACCATTATTTTCTCTTATCATGAATATCTTTATTTTCATGATATTAAATTTATCATTTGAGGATCATTAATTTTGGGGGATATGATTCAATTTGATTACAAAGTTGTAATGGGTTCCTCATCTCACTTTCATTTCTGTGAGATTTTCATCGTTCACCACTTATTTCTTGTACGTGGTATATGTGTACTGTCATTTGATATATATAATAACATTATTCTCTTTATATTAATGTTATTCAGTGAATCACTTGATATTTATTATGTTCTGGCCATATGATTTGACCGATCACATTGTTGAAAGGGAATTCTTAACCGGATTTCCATTCTTTGGGTTAACATTCTACTTCGTTATTTATGTGGTATTTAAATTATTCGTGTGATGAATTATGATTATAAAATGTTTAATAATATGTATTTACAGAGTATATACATATTCCATCCACTCTATTAAGTCTCACTTCAAGTATATGATGTATATAAGGGACTTTTCTTCTAAAATCCCCATTTAAAATTCTGTTTTACAAGATTCAAAATCAATGTTTTTTATGCTATTATTTATGTTGTTTGATTATGTTTTGGTTATTGGGAATTATTTATGATTAAGGGTGGGACCTATATTTCCCTCCAATGCATTGGTTATGAGTAAGTTGGAGGTCGTCTGTATGGTCACTCCAAGTGTAACTGTGATGGTTACACAAAGTAAGGTAGCCGTGAGGGTTACAAATTTTAAGGTAGCCAAGATGGTTACAAGATTATGTAAGTAATTCCCCAAGATACCTCTATGATTATATTTATGTTCTCATGTTTCATGTGGTTATTCTACTAGTAGAATAACCATAATTATGTTTAATTATGGCATTATTTATTTAGCTCATATTTCTACCATAATATGTTTCAAGTTTATTATTAAAGGCATGTGTTTCCAGTTATTCACCATGTCTAATGTTTATATTTTCTTCCGCTGTATTGCTTACTCTTACTGATCATTTGAGATCACCCCTTTATTATGTTTCATTTTATCAGGATATGAATAAGTAATTTATGAATGACTTACAAGCATAATCTAGGAGGCGTGATGTTTCTAGTGGATTAAAATAGTGTTTTTGTTTCCCTTAGTGTTGTAATGATAAACTTATGTATGTATCTTGTTTCCAATAATACTAAACTACTCGGTCCTTCGGGATCCATATTCCTTGTATGTATGCCAACGTAATCAAATAAGGCACCGGCTCTGGGCAACTGGGGTCGGGTCCTTACATCCATGCCTTGAGATATTAATTGGAAAAAAGATCTCTTGGTAAGTGAACTAGCTTAGAGAACTGTATTGCGTACTCCATGAAAGAATGATCCTTCTACTCCAAAGTAACAAACTCCCTTTCCTTTTCCATCCTTAGAGTCTTAGGATAGAACTATTGGTTGAAGAATTTCTTGAAGGTAGTCCAAGTGAAATTTTCATGTAACTAGGCTTGCATGATAGATTCTCACCACTTGCTCCCCGACCCTTAAAGCATATAAGTGGTGAATCCAACCTTGCAGTACTATATAGTTTTAAGAAATTTAAAAATACTCTCGATCCTTTTCATCCATTCCTCAATATCTTATGGACCCTAGTCTCTATGAAATGTCAGTGGATGTCTCTTAGTAAACTATGAAGCATGATCCACCTTTTATTATAGTTCAACATTGGAAACTTGTCCCATATATTGGATCATATAGATGATAGTTTCCACCAAAACCATATAAACTAGAGGATTTTAATTTTGGATTTATCTACAACCTCCTCTATAACAATCTTGAGTAATATTCTTGGAGTATCCATAATCTATAAAAAAATATAATGAAAAAAATTTAAAACACAATTTAATTCCTTTAAAACAAACTGTATTTATAGAACCAAAACAAATGGTTTAAAATTTAGACAAGAATAATAGGAAACCCTAGAATACCCATTGTAACTTGAAGCTTTTCATGAAAGTTATTTGGATAGACACACCCCCACACTACCTATTGAGTCCCTATAGTCATATCTACATCCTATCGACACCCCTAAACACTATATGGTGATACAAAATCATGATGACATGATTTAACATAAATCAATATCTGATACCAATTTGTAATAGAATAACCTAGATAAACCCAAAAATTCACCCAAATTGACCCACCAAAAGACCTAAAGTGTGTTCTTGATCACTAGGGTATGGAGATAAGCACCTGGGTATCATAAAAGTGAATATGGGAATGATTTCACCCTCAATAAACATACGATATAAAAGAAACAATTAGTGTAAAATAGTAGATAAACATAATATATCATATTTCAAAAAATAATCATAAAATTCACATCCAAAATCTAGATAACAAGGTCTCAAAACTCAACTAGATAACCATAAAAAACATGGAACCTAAAACAACCCATGGTTTCATCTTCATGTGACTATAGGACACCTCTATTCCATACCACCAGTAGGAAACACAAGGAAGGAGAGTCATCCTCTGCATTATGCTCTTCCATTTACCCATATCATATATAACCAAGGCTATATATACCCAAAGGAAAAAGTAGGATGTGAGCAATAATGATCAGTATGATACCACTAAGAATCTATAAAATGTATAACCATGTGCATACATTAGTTCATATTTAAAAATCATTTCTAAATTAATTTGAAATAAATCATTTTATATTTATAAAATATCCTTTGTTTTTTCCTTTCAAAAGCATTCCAATCCTTTAAAAATCATGTCATGATTAATAAAATAGGGAAATATAAAATTTGATATTTATAATGGAATAGATATACAAATAAGTAGATTTAAAACATTTATATTAATATCATAAACAACTAAGAATATAATCATATTGAAAGATCATGCACATAATGTAATCACAAGAAACCAAATGGGAAATCCATGACACAAGGGTTTACAAACCCAAACTGCTAAGACACACACAAAGGAACACTAGTTTACATACATGAATCCTAAATTATGAGAACCTAAATACCTTATAAAGGATATCCCCTAGTCTCTATGACATCAAGGGAACCTCCCCTAGTAATAGATTACTCCACTAGGTCTAGTCTTTGTTTAGTTATACCATGTACCCTAATGTCTCCCAAGTGTGATATTAAATCATTATTAAGTCTAAGGAAAATGTTTCAAATGTTTTTAAAAGGAAAAATTCATTAAAATTCATGATCAAATTTTATAAAACTTTTTCTATAGCGATACCAAACTGCTCCCATGCACGAAAAACAATTTCCATTTAAAAAACTTCTTTGAGGTATTTTTTTAAACACATAAGTGGATAAAATCTGGATTCTAAATAAAAACCATTTTTAAAACCCATTTTATAGCCCCAAAATATCAAAGAAAATTCCATTAATAAATTTCATAATTAAAGTCAAAGTAATGCATTAAATAACATAAGTCATACTAAGGGTTAGACCATTGGATAGAGACACCTACCACAAAAATGATGAAACAATGTTTCCTGTTCATGAACGATGATGGGAAATAATAAAATCAGATCCTAAAGAACCTAAATCTAATGAAAATAAGGTAAAATACCCTTGTATATGATATATACAATGATCTAGTTTCTTATGACATCAAAATCATTGAGAAAGAGAGGAAAAAATAGATTATAAGGATTCCTCTTACAGGATTATGAAGAATGGAGTTCCAAGTATCCAATCTGCACATCGATTCAACAAATAAGAAGTATAGAGAGATAAAACATCACCAAGGAGACTCTAAAATCAAAAGAAATCAAATTTGGGTCGAAGAGTTAGATCAAAAAGGGATTAAGAAAATATTTTGGGCTAAAATGGAAATTAGGCACTTACTAATCTACGTCCCTAGTGATGAAAATGGTTATATGATGGCCTACACTAACTATCTAATGGATATAGGAAGAGAGACTATTGTTTTAGGAATCCACCAGATGGATAGTGGCACTTGTAGACCTTCAGACCTTATACCATCTATAACTGGATAGTCAGTGATCTCCTACTGCCACCAATTGCCAAAATTCCCTCTCCTATCCTACGAGCAACCTAAAAAATGATAAGGAAAAAACTTAAAAGGATTTATACTTGGTTCAAAATACCTGGGTGTGATAGGGGGAGTCTTATTATGAGAAATGGGGGGTCCAACACACTATGTTGGTGGGTATGGTGGTCTTGTGTTAGGTGAAGTTGATCTGGGTGGGAAATTTGGAAATAGAAAGCGTAGGTGCCTTATACTGTGGGAGTGGACGCGATGCATGGGGTGGTTCACCTATGTAAAATATGGACAAATTAAATGATTATTAAGTGGGAATTATGTGGTCAAGTTCTATAGGGGAATTGAAAATGGAAAGAAAAAGTTCACTATGTCATGGTACTTGGTGTTGTGGGGGTGAAATGGAATGGGAGGACCCACTACATCAGGGTCCAAGCCATGATAGTGGTCAAATACATTTTAAATATTAGAAATAGTTACTAATATTTGATAGGAATATATAAAACATAAAGGTTAAAATGTGTGAGAGATTTTTAGGGAATTATAAATCAATTTTTTACCCAATTACTTCCCTAAAAAACCCCATAATTACTCTCCTCCCAAAGGATATTAAACCAGATGCTTTTCTGAGGAAAATTTGTGTAATTCTTTCCTACAAAATATTTTTCTCTTAGATTCTACTGGATGAAAATGGTTGAGGTGGGTGGCTTCTTACTTACTATACTTATTCCAATAACTTATAATATTGGGTGTTTTTTTATTTAAATTCTTGTTTTAATATATGACCAATGTTTGAAAAAATCTTAAGCGAATCAATTCTTGTGAAAAATGGTTATAGACAAGGGAAGATTATATTTGTGTGAATTTGTGTGTTTACTCTTTTTTTAATTGGATGCTTGTTTTGAAAATTTATTTGGAAAGGATAGGTTTGTGTGCATTCCTAAATTTCATGTACGAGGCCTTATTGGTTGAGAATTATCTACTGGTGTTGATATTGGGATACGTTGTTTTTTCATGGATTTTTTTGTGTTCATGAATTACATGTATGGGGAATTTTTGGTTTAGAATTAGTTTTCAGTTTTGAAATGGGGGCATATGAAAACCTCTAAGCATTGACATGATTTAGGTTAAACGAGTTTCCACTTGTGAGTTGGTATATTTCATTGGGAGTTCCATTTTGGCGGGGGTTCATGCATGGGTGTGTGTTTATTACATGGGAGTGTGAGTTATATTTTGGGTTATTTCATGGAAATAATGATTCTAAAAGGAAAATATTGGTTTTTTTTAGTTAATTTTATGATTTTCTCTATCTCATTTTTTTATTCCACTTCACTCATATTTTATATAATGTGAGCTAACTTGTCCTTATTTAGGTAGACTGTATGGTATGTATCTAGGGTATTTACTATTGTGTTTATATACTCACCCCATAGATATTCATCTTGGGGTGTATGTATTAATTTTTCAATATGTTATATATAAGGGGAGGTCTCTCACTTTTCTAGCAGAGTGTATGGATGTTATGGCCTTGGGTGTTGGATTTGGGTGATTGGAGATATCATTATTATGGAATATGGGAGTGTTTCACATTCTCACTTTGTTATTCCATTGAATATTTGTCTTTTAGTATTACTCTGTTTTATTTTTTTTATAAACTGTGAATCTGATTATTTTTTTATTATATGTATAAGAGTTTGTTCTTTTTTTTATTTATGTATCATGTTATACATATTGTCTTGAAGTTGTCTCTTATAGTTTATTTTATATGTAAGGTAAAATAGTTCCCTATAATTTTATGATTACTTTGGAATTTATTTCTAACCTTTGGTTTCTGTGAGATTCAACTAAGATTAATTCTATTCTAGGATAGTCCAAGCTAATGGGTAGGGGACAAGATGTTAAAAATGGTATCAGTTTGGTACGGTTTATCAGTTGGGATGGTAGTTGTGAAGATAAGAGGCATCAAGACTTGAAATATAGAGTATAAAACATCATAACTAATCCCTTTATACTGAAATTTAAGTTACCAAGGTAGTGTGGGTATGAAAAGTGTTATTAAACACTTCTAGAAATGTTGTAACATCATTATCATGGGTTTAGTTGATGAGAATTGGGTATCGTGCATTGGTAAAGATACTTACCACTAGGATTCTCATATTTTCATGGTGTTTTATTAATTATGAATTAGAAAATATAAACATGATGACTTTGATAACTGAAAATGGTTAGTTTTTCTTTGGATAAAACTAAGAATTTCAAAGAAATGGTTTTTAGAATATGGTAAATATGGTTTGGACATGTGTTGTGTGCTGATTCTTTCTAGAGTTGAGTTCTGTTATACCTTATTTTTTGGTTTAATTTTTTAAATAAAACAAAGTACTAGTGTTAACTAGGATAAAAAATATTAATGACTATTTCTTAAATTAATCAACTAAATTATAATCAGAATCTATGATATTTTAAGAGAATGTTAATAATTTTAGAATGAGTACTAAAAATTATAATTACATGTTTACTTTTATTCCTACTTAATAATTGTTGACTTGTACACACTATATAAAACCTTTTACACATTTTTGAGTGATTTTATTATATATTTTTTGCGAAAATCCATGTTTTGATTTAAATTTAATTATTTTAAAGTTTGGTGTATGATGAATGTAATTAGATAAAATGCATGCTAGAAGTTTGGCTATTTTTGTTTTAGTTAATTTTAATACTTAATAAACAAATATTATATTGATGTAACTTCATGACATGTATATAATTAGAAACATGTGTCTAGTATAATTAAAAATATAATAAGTAAAATAATTATATGTTACATAGGATAACCTGCTATAATGTTAAATCTATGGTGAAATTATTACGATGGTTAGATTACTAGTCAAGAGTGTATGATGGAATTGATGACATGTTAACCTAAATTGTTTAATTTTTTTTATGAATTAAGCATGATTAATGGGTAATATAATTTTTTCGTCAAAAATTATTTATATTGAAACATAATTGAATGAAATATGGTAGTAGATTATGTTTCACACAAATATGTTTTCTTTTTGGTTGAAAATAAATTAATATGCTTAAGATTTATTTGGAACATGATGGAAGTAATTTTTTTGTATTAAAATGGTTTATTGAACATGATTTGATAATGAATTTAGTAACCTTTTCATGTATATAAAATATGTTGTTGAAATTATTCAATTGTTGTTTATTAATTATTGCATTATTTGTGTGGTGGTGTTTATGTGATCTCCTTGTTAAGTCCATGTTTGATGATAAAAAGGTTTTGAAATTAAAGAACACTATTACCAAGTTTTATTTTATAAAGGCACCATTTTTGCATACTAGTTTTTAAAAAGATTTTATAAAAATATATTTTCTGAAAGGTTTTACTAGTGTTCAGGTTTTAGAAAGGTTTCTTTAAATGATTTGTTATAATATTTTAATGAAAAATTTGTTATTGTTTTGGGAACTTGAGATTTTTACATTTGGTTTTTGGGATTGTTATAATACAGTGAATTAATGGGTGCAAACCTTATGGAAGCTTTCTAGAATGGAAAATAATGAGTTTTTGTGCATGGGAAATATTTTTTTGGGCATTTTATGGGGAGGTTAATGTGATGGTTGTATTTTATATGATAATTATGATAGTTGTGCTTGTTTCTCTTAGATGTTTATTATCCTTGTTCTACTAGTAAGGATGATTGTTGTTTTTTATGGTAGATATGATAAAAAGGGGTAAATATGTATTTTTTATGGAAATGATGTCACATGGGATGAACATAAAGATACCTCACAGGTAATAAGATATTATGGAGATTTAAATGGGAATTCATGATCAATTACCACTAACAGGTCATGTTTTGGTTTGAATTATTTTCCCTAAAAATGGAAATCTTGGATATAATCTTGGAGAAGAAGGGGTTGTTATCATTAAATTTCGTATTGATTTTTATGCCCATTGATTCATCATCACATCTTTAGATGGATTTGTTCATCTTTTCAATGAGGATGGGGCATGAATCTAATAGGAGCGGTCTTTATGAGTAGAGGTGGGAACTATATCTTATCAGTCACCAGCTGAATGTTGGAAGTTGAGGGTCTAGTTGGGGGAATTGGGACACATGGTTCACTTTCCTTTTAAGAAACCTACATTGGGTTTAATTTCTCGGTTAGGTGTGGTTCATCAGGAGTGGTCTTCAGATAGGAAACATCCTTTGATGTTTTTGGGTTATGGGTGAGAACATGTTAATGTCCTATATTTTAGAAATGTACAAGCTATTTTATTGGTACAAGTGAATGGTATCATTTCTAGACACCATAAGGACTCTTACCCTCAATGATTAGTGGGTTATTTCTAGTGCCTTGTTTATTTTTTATCATTCTAGGTCTCATCGAGGATTAATTTGACAGGTTAAACTCTTCATGATCTATTGGGTAGTTGATGTCTTAACTTGCTAGTCTTTGGGTAAAGGGTTGCATCATTGATGATTTATGGGATAAATCATTAACATAAACTTAGGTCATAAAAACCAGGATAATGCCTTGGGTTTTCATTGGGTGAATATCATTCCTGATTTGGGTTACCAAGTCCTAGGAAGTTAAATGTTTGAATTTTTATAGTCTTACAATTATGTTAAACCTCAATGGTGGGGAGCTATTGATGGGTGTATAGAGAATGGAAATTATGTCTTATGTTTTAGGACCCAATTTTGGTTCCTCCTTATGATAGGAAAATTTCAAGTGGATTTTCCATTTAGATATTGGGATGGTAGTGAATATTGAACACCAACTAGAGGGAATATTGTTGCTATTACCTATACATTTCTAGCAGTTGGAGTGAATTATCTTGGGCTTTGAATTAAATATTTCTTCAGAATAATGATGTAATCAAGGGGGTATATAACAAAACATGCACTTATAAAGTAATTTTTTTTCATTATAGAGTTAAATAGTTAAATTCCTTATAAATGTATAATGAAATAAATGGCATTTAAAGAAATTAAAAAATTTATACTGATGTGATAGTAACTTGACCTTAGGAATAGTAACATAACCATTAAGAATATTAATCTGGCCAATAAAATAGTAAACACAAATAAGGAATTATAAATAAAATTTATCCATCTTATAAATGAAAATTTGATATAATTATATCAAAATATAAGTAAATAAATGTTTTAAAAATGATAAATTTAGTGTTGGTATTTTTGTAAAACATAAATGTTTATTTATAATTTTATAATTAATTTAATGATTTAAAATATTTTTTTTCATAAAATAGAATTATAAATTAATATTTTGTTGTCTTATGATTATAAAATATTTTATTAAGACCTTAACTATTTTTTCAAAGTGTCATAAAATCAACTATAATTTTAAAATCAGTATTTATTGAAAAGATGATGATTTTAATTAAAAATTAAATTTATCATATTTACAAAATTATTTTCACAAAATGGAGTTTATTTTTGATTTCTAGACATTGAAAAATAGTTAGGGTAAATTTTTGGGTTTTTTTTGAAATAGATGAATTTTTAGTGAATAGTGAAATACAATAATTTACGAAATAAGTTAAATACATGAATTATTGAGTCATAGATTATTTATGGATGATTTAAGCCCATAATATCAAACTATACTTTGTTATTTTAATATATTTAGTGATAATTGTTAAACTATTCATATTCTTGATCCAAAATAATAAACTAATGAATAAAATAAACAAAAAACACCCCTCTCCTCCACTATAAACACCACCCCTCACCACCTATTATTCTCACACCTCTAAGACTTGTATATTTTTTAATTTATTCCCAATTATATTCCCAATACTATTTTCCACATCCAATACCTTCTGGTCTCACCAAAATTTCAAAACCAGGTTTTTTGAGGAGGTTCTCAAGGAGAAGAATTCAAGAGGTAAAATCCTCTTTCATTTTTCTTTTATTTTCTTTATTTTATTTTCTTTTCTTATTATCTATTAACCCAAACTTATAAAAGTGGAATCAAAACTAAATTATATTATATATAATTTAATTTTATCATGTTTATGGAAAAATTAATCATCAAACTCCTCCTCTCCCTTTTATTTTTAAAATAAGAACATCGTCTGTGATGAGTCGATTTACTGCCATCATGGATGACACACTTTAATTTTCCAATACCACCTTCAAGGATGGTCATAAAACCATTATTATGGTAAAATAAGATTTTATTATACATATTATAAGTTATATAATGTTCTGGAACCGATATATAAACATTATATTAAATAAAATGATATAAGTTCATGATGGTTGTAAAAAATGACAAAATAAATTAAATCATTTTCATTAATGTTTTGTTTAATGATTAATCATCATATCAGAAAATGAAATGATATATTATATAATTTAAAATTATATAAACATATTAATACCATTTATTTTCACTTTTAAAGTTTTTCTTCATTCGACAATGAAATCCATAATAAACCGACCATGGAAACCATGAAAAGAACACATCCAAAACAACAGAAATGAAAAAATATTATTAATAAATGGGTGGAAATTTGTAATAATATGGTAATATAAGTTAGTATAAGAATTATTATAGTAATTTAATAAATTAATAACACTTTAAACCTTTATACAATAGTTTTTAACACATTTTAAGTAAATGAACCAGAAGTGAGAGTCTTTTCTTTAAAAATCCTCTTTTAAATTTATATTTTTACAAAAATTCAAAAAGAATATTTTTATACAATTATTATTATTTTATAATTATTTTATAGTTATTTTGAATTTTTTATGATCAAGGGTGGGACCTATATCACCCTATAATGCATTGAGTATGTATATGTTGGAGGTCGACCGTAATAATTACTCTAAGTTTAACTGTGATGGTTACACCAACACTATTGAAAGAATGGGCAATATCCACAAACCTATAGCCACGATTTTCTAAAATAGTGGCTATAGGTATTTATACTAAGGATATAACCATGGTTTACATGGGATATAACCATGATTTTCCACCGTGGCAATAGACCCTATAGCAACTATTTAAACCGTGGCTATAGACCTATAGCCACGGTGGACAACCATGTGAGCTATTTCCACAGTTTAAATCATGGCTATATCCTCTTGAAACTATGGATATAGGTCTATTTTTGAGGGCTATATCCAAAAATTTCATAAACCATGGCTATAGCTTTTTTTTATTTTCTATTTCCACGGTTCATCAAAACCGTGTCTATAGGTCTCTGGCCCTTACGTGGGAAAAATTAACCCACAAAAAATGGAAGGAAGGTCTATAGACATGGTTTACATGCTATAGACACAGTCCATAATAATATATATAACAATGAATACACACACACACACATACACACAAACAAAGGAATCCTTGGTGTAGTGGTAAGGTGACAGGTTCAGATAACAGAGGTAAAGAGATCAAATTTGATTGGGTAATATTTATTTTAAACCTATAGCCAGGGTTTACATGGGCTATAGAAATGGTTTTCCACCATGGAAATAGACCCTATATCCACGGTTTAAACTGTGGCTATAGACTAATAGCCAATGTTTAAACCATGTGAGCTATTTCCATGGTTTCTAAAACTGTGGCAATAGACCCTATAGCCAGTGTTTAAACCGTGGCTATAACCTCTTAAAACTGTGGCTATAGATTTTTTCTATAGAAATTCCAATAGGTTCCATGACCAGTAAAACTATGGATATATATTATAGCCACAGTTTTAAACTGTATCTATAGCCAAAATTTCTACTTGTGCATATGTTAGTTTTGAAGGTTACATCATAACGTAGCCATGAGGGTTACATTGTAAGGTAGCCATGTGGGTGAAAAATCATATGGTACCTGTGAGGGTTAAAATCTTAAGTAATTAATAATCCAAGTTACCTATATGGTTTTATTTATGTTTTATATGTTTTATGGAAATAACTTATTTTCACAAAGTAAGTATATGATGATTTATGGGTGATAATTATATCTTTGTAAAAATGATTTCATATGTTTATAAGAATTCATGGACTAATGGTTTCTCTATTTTTTTATGTACCATATTACTATTTTTGTGATCAACCCAAGTTTTAAATGTTTTAATAGGGTTTAAGGATGGGTAAGAGAAAATAATAATCTAAGATAAATATTGTAAAGATATTTCAGGAAATGAATTCATGTTTTATTAAAAACTTTTGTATTATGGAAGAAATGGATAATGTTTTAGTAGTATACATTTTTTATGCTTGTGGGTTTTAATGTATATTTTATTTCTTAATTCTATAAAAATATAAACCAAAAATATCTTTGGGAATGTATGAAAGTGAATTCTAGTTGAATTAACTAGATTATGTAATGTTTAAGGTTAGGTCCTTGTAGTTGGTATCAGAGCATGGTTTAGATATCTTTAGGGGTTAAGATGATGTTAATAGAATAAAATAAATGTTTTTTTACTCCATGTATAATTTAAAATGATATATCATTTGAATATTACCATGTTACTTCATCTAAGATATATCTATTCAGAATGGTTTTCTGTAGAAGAAATAGGGAAGCTGAAGTAGGAAGGCACTGAGAGGATGATATATTTCCGAATCCACAACCCAGAATAGTGGGAATTGGAACTGAGAAGTTTGTGATAGTTACGGATCAGTTGACATAGGATATAAATGGATGTGACATCTATATTCAAGATAATAACCATAGCTACCAAAAAACATAACGATAGTGGAACATTTTATGAGGAAACACCCTCCTTATTTCTTTGGATCTTTTGGCCCAGTGATAGCTAAAGGGTGGATTAAATCCTTTGACAAGATATTATATGTCATGGGGTGTTTATATAATAAAATTTTTAGTCTTTCCATTTACTGTTTTGAAGGTGAAGTCGACCAGTGGTGGTCAATGGTCAAGAATATCAGAGGTAGCGAGGATATTGATGCCTTGGAATGGGATGAATTTAAGAATATTTTCCTTGAAAAATATTTTCCTAAGGTGGTTTTACCTATGATGTAAAAAAATTCCTTGAATGGAAACAAAAAGAGGAAGATTAAATGTTCATTTATGAAGAAAACTTCACATAATTGTAAAGTATGCTCCAAATCTTATTCAGGATCTTGATAGTAAAATCAACTGTTTTTACTCAGGATTATATCCAAGATACTGAAGGGATTTGGAATCCCATGAGTTCAAAGTTATGAGAAACTTTTTCTCTATGTTGAGAGGGTATAAATGAAGTTTTCAGATGATCAAATGTACTTTGAAAATAAGTATAATAATAGGTATAAATGTAAAATAATGGGTAATAGTCAATCAAATAAATACGAAGGTAAGAAAATTCAATTTCTAGTTTGTGGGAAGTATGGTAAAAAGTATCCTAGGGGATGATTTAAAAAATATAAGAAGTGTCTTTGATGTGGTAAGTTTGGACATATGGCCTGAGATTGCAATGAAAAATATTTTAGTGATGGTATGTTTAATTTTTATAAGAAAACTATAAAGTGTTTCAAATGTGGTGAGATGGGTCATTATTCTAATACTTTCCCTAAGAAAGATCTGAATAATGGGAAGTAGCCAGACTAAAAGCAAAAAGGTGTAGTGAAATTCTTTGTGACTACTTTAGTAGATGTCAGGCCATCCAATGAAGTGGTATTGGGTACATTTTTTGTTTACTCAAATTTTTCTAATGTCTTGTTTGATATGAGGTCTACACATTCCTTTATTTTTGACGATTTTTTTGGAAAATTGGAAATTTAACCTCAAGAAATGAATTCATAACTTATGGTAAAAACAACATGGTAAATATTAAGGCCAAACTACATTATAAGAATCTTACTATTATTCTCTATGGAAATACATTACCTAAAAACCTTATTGTTTTACCCCTAGTATATTTTTATGTTATTCTAGGTATGAATTGGCTATCTTTTTACCATGCTAAGATTGATTATAGATCCAAAGAAGTTTTTTTAGAAATATTTTCAGTTTTTATAAAATAATGAACCCACAACATTGATAATATATCATCAAGTTGAGAAACTATTAAAAGATGAAAATTAAAGTTATCTTGCACATAGTGTTGAAAATAAGGGAAGTGTTTAGATTAATGATGTGATAGTGGTAAATGAATACCTGTATGTTTTTCCTGATGAGTGTCTTGGTGTTATAACTGATCGAGAAGTTGGATTTACCATTGAATTAGTTCCTAATGAAAATATAATTTTTAGACTCCCGTATCTAATGGATCAAGTGGAACTTCTATAATTTAAAAATTAGTTTTAGGAGTTACTTGATAAATGTTTCATTCATCCTATAACTTCACCATGGAGTACTCTTATTTTGTTTGTTAAAAATAAATATCATTTCACAAGGATTTACATTTATTATAGATCTTTGAAAAACATTAACGTGAAGAATAAATATCCATTGTCTCATATCAATGACTTGTTTATCAGCTCTAGGGATCTCTGTATTTTTCCAATATTGACTTGAGATTTGGGAACCATTAGTTGAAGGTTAAGGCATATGAAATTTTGAAAATATATTTCCATACTAGATATGGCCATTATGAGTTTTTTATTATGCCATTTGGTTTGGAAAATTCCCCTACTATATTTATGGATCTTATGAATAGAACCTTCCATGAATATTTGGATAGGTTTATTTTTATTTTTATTAATGATATTATAGTGTTTTAAAAAATTTATGAGGATAATGAAAAAACTCTAAGGATTGTCCTGAAAACTCTCAAATAAAGGAAGTTATATGGAAAATTTAGAAAATGTGATTTTTGGTTGTAACACATTTCTTTTTTTGGGAACATTTTAAATAAGGATGACACAACAGTTGATCCCACCAAAACAAAAGTGGTTGATAAGTGGACAAGTCCTACAGATGTTATAAATATTCATAGTTTTCTTGGATTAATAGGATATTACTGATGGTTGGTTAAAAACTTTTCACTGTTATCTAGCCCACTAACTAAGTTAACATGAAAAGGGGTTAAATTTAATTGAATAAAATAATGTGATGTTTGTTTTCAGAAATTTAAGAAGATACTGGTGAATGATCTAGTTTTGGCCCTGCCTTCCAGAAATAGTGATTTTCTAATTTAAAATTATTCTTCATTGAAGGGGCTTGTTTGTGTTATGATGAAGAATGATCAAGTAATTTCTTATGCTTCAAGACAACAGAAACCTCACGAGTTAAATTATCTCACACATGATTTGGAATTAGTAGCTGTGTTTTTCACTTTAAAAATTTATAGGCATCATTTATATTGATATAAATGTGAAATATATACCAACCATAGAAGTTTAAATAATATATTTACTCAGAAGGAATTGAACATGAGGAAGAGAAGATGGATGAAACTGATAAAGGATTATGATTTCATGATCATTTACCTTCCTGGAAAAGAAAAAAAAAGTAGCAGATGCCTTGAATTGAAAACATCATGATACATTAACCATGTTATGTTTATAACATGACCTTTTGGTCAATGATTTGATGAATTTTTTCTTAGAAGTTGTTGGTGAAGGAAATTCCTTTGTTTTGTTTCAAGTGTTAGTGTAGTCGTCTCTCTCAGAGAGAATTAACTAAGCATTAAAGGAAGACTGTGAGTTATAGAAAAAGGTAGAATTGGTTATGAAAGGTAAATTTCATATATTTAATTTTGATAAATATTATGTATTGATATTTAGAAAGATATTATGTGTTCCTTTTGATTCCTAGATGAAGAAAGAATTGTTAAGTGAATCTCATAGTTCTCCATTTTCAGTTCATCATGGAAGCACTAAGATGTACAGAGACCTTTGGGAATATTAATGGTGGGATGGAATGAAAATAGATATTGCCGATGTTACCATGAAATGTTTGACATGTTAATAGGTTAAATCATAGTGAAAACTACCAAAGGGGATGCTTTATCCTTTTCCAATGCCAGAGTGGAAATAGGAAAATATATCCATGGACCTCATGGTGGGACTACCAAATAATTCTCTAGGTAACAATTTTATTTGAGTAATTATTGATTGGATGACTAAATCTGCACATTTTATTCCTATTCGAGATACTCTTTCTCTAGATCATATTTCTTGACTGTACCTCAAAAATATTATTAGGTTATATGGAGTTCCTCTCTCCATTGTATCTGACCGTGATCATAGGTTCACTTCTAAATTTTGGAAAGACATTCAGAAGTTGTTGGGAAATGAATTAAATTTCATCAAAACATTTCATCCTTAATTTGATGGATAGATTAAGAGAATTATTCATACCTTAAAGGATATGCTTTGATATTTTTCAATGAACTACCAGGGAATTTGGGATCAATATATTTATTTAGTTTATTTTTCTTATAATAAAAGTCTTCATTCCAATATACAGATGGAACCTTTTAAGGAATTATATGGAAATTAGTGTAAAACTATAAAATTTTGGGATAAATTCATGGAAAGGAAGTTAATGGGACTATAATTAGTAGAGGAGGTGGCTGAGAAAGTAAAGATGATCCAAAAACACATGAGGAAAACTTATAGTATGCTAAAATTTTATGCATATAAAATGAGTAAATACCTTTCTTTCGAGGTAGGTGATCATGTTTTCCTTAAAATATATCCTTATAAAAGTGTTATGCATTTTGGAAATAAAGGAAAGCTAAGTCAACAATTCATAAGACATTTTGAAATCTTGGAGGAATTTGGTTCATTTGCCTACTGAGTTACTTTTCTTTCAAGTTTATCTCAGGTACACAATGTTTTTCATGTTTTGATGTTGAGAAAGTATGTGCAGATTCATCTCATATTTTGAGCCTAGAAGTAGTTTAGCTATAAGAGAACATTTCTTATGAGGAAAATACTATTTGTATTCTTGATCATAAAGAGAAAGTATCACATAATAAAGAAATTCACTAGGATAAGGTTTTGTGGAGAAACCACATGGTTGAAGAAGCAACATGGGAATATGAAAATTCCATGAGGGAAAGGTATCCTCACTTTTTTAACAAGTGAATACAAATTGAAAGAACACAATTTCCATAGGGGGGATGTAACAATCCGAGTACTTATAAAATATATTTTTTATTCAAGAAATAAATAGTTAAATTCATTATAAATATATAATAAAATAAGCGGCATTTAAAGAAATTAATGAATTTACACTGTTGAAATAGTAACTTGAACTTAGGAATAGTAACATGACCATTAGGAATAGTAATCTAGCCAATAGAATAGTAACACCACCTAAGGAAGTATAAATAAAATTTATCCATCATATAAATTAAAATATGATATAATTATATCAATGTATAAGTAAATAAATGTTTTAAAAATGATAAATTTAGTGTTGGTATTTCTGTAAAACATAAATGTTTATTTATAATTTTATAATCAATTTAATGATTTAAAATAAAATTTATTTTCATAAAATAAAATCGTAAATTAATATTTTTTTTATTGTTATAAGATAATTTTTTTAGACCTTAATTAATTTTTCAAAGTTTCATAAAATCAATTATAATTTTAAAATCGATATTTATCGAATAAATAATGATTTTAAATAAAAATTAAATTTATCATATTTATAAAATTATTTTCATAAAATAGAGTTCATTTTTTAATTCCAGACATTTAAAAATGGTTAGGGTGAATTTTTTGGATTTTTCTAAAATAGTTGAATTTTGGTGAATAGTGAAATACAATAATTTATAAAATAAGATAAATACATAAATTATTGAGTCATAGATGATGGATGGATGATGTAAGCCCATAATCTAGAACTATACTTAATTATTTTAATATATTTAGTGATAATTCTCAAACTATTCATAATCTTGAGCCAAAATAATAAACTGATGAATAAAATAAATAAAACACCCCTCTCCTCCACTATAAATACCACCCCTCACCACCTATTCCCCTTACACCTCAAGGACTTGTATATTTTTTAATTTCTACCCAATTTCCTTCCCAATCATCTTCCCCATGTCCAAGACCTACTGGTCTCATCAAAAGGTCAAAACCAAGTGCCTTAAGAAGTTTCTCAAGGAGAAGAATTCAAGAGGTAAAATCCTCTTTTATTTTTCATTTTTCCTTTTTTTTCTTATTCATTATTAACCCCCCTATCCAAGTGGAATTAAAGCTAAATTATCTTATATATACTATAATTTTATCATTTTTATGGAAAAATTCATCATAAAACTCCTTCTTCTCTCCTTTTTATTCTAAAAATAAGAACATCGTCCGTGATGTGTCGATTTACCTCCATCATGGACGATACACTTTAATTTTTCATAACTGACTTTGAGGTTGGTCATAAAACCATTATTATGGTAAAATAAAATTTCATTATACATATTATAAGTTATATAATTTTCTGGAAACAATATATAGAAATTATATTAAATAAAATTATATAAGTTCATGATGGTTGTAAAAACTACCAAAATAAATTAAATTATTTTCATTAATGTTTTATCTAATGATTCATCCTCATATCAGAAAAAATGATATTTGGTGTCATTCAAAATTATATAAATATATTAATACCATTTATTTTCTCTTCTAGAGTTTTTCTTCCATTTGACAAGGAAATCCATAATAAACTGACTAGAAACCATGAAAAGAACGCACCCAAAACAATAGAAATAACAAAATATTATTAATAAATGGGTGAAAAGTTATTTTAATGTGATAATATAAGGTTTTATAAACATTTTTATAGTTATATAATAAATTAATAACACTATTTAAACATTTTTACATGAATTTTGAACACATTTGAATTAAGATGATCATTAGGTAAAAGAATTTTCTTTAAAAATCATCTTTTAAATTTCTATTTTTAAAAAATTAAAAAGGAATGTTTTTATGCAAGTATCCTTATTTTATGATTATGTTTAGGTTATTGGGAAATTTTTATGATGAAGGGTGGTACCTATATCTCTCTCCAATGCATTGGGTATGTATATGTTGGAGGTCGACCTTAATGGTTACTCCAAGTGTAACTGTGATGGTTACACCATAAGGTTATCATGAGGGTTAGATCATATGATAGCCATAAGGGTTACATTATAAGGTATCCATGAGAGTTATAAATCATATGGTTTTGGGGAGGTTTAAAATCTTAAGTAATTAATGCCTCAAGTTACCTATATGGTTTTATTTAGGTTTTCTATGTTTTATGGAAATCACTTGTTTTCACAAAGTATGTATATGATACTTTATGGGTGAGAAGTATATCTTTGTGAAAATGATTTCATATGTTTATAATTATTCATAGAAAAATGGTTTTCTATTTTTTTATGTCCCTTACTAAAATTTTTATGCTCATCCCAAGTTTTAAATGTTTTTCACAGGGTTTAAGGTTGGTTAAAAGAAAATAAGAATCCAAGATGAATATTGTGAAGATTTTTCATGATATGAATTAATGTTTTATTAAAAAATCTTGTATTATGAAAGAAATGGATAATGTTTTAATATTATTTACTTTGTATACTTGTTGGTTTTCCTATATGTTTTATAACATAATTCACTAAAACTCTAAACTGAAAGGATCTTTGGGCATGTATGAAAGTGAATTCTATTTGAATTAACTAGATTATGTAATGTTTAAGGCTAGGTCCTTATATGGTACTTGAGCAATTCATCGAGTCGGTTCATTTCATTCCAGTTTTTTTTTGGGGGGGGTAGATGAAGTATGTAGAAGATATGTCTAGGTTTTTTGTCCAGGAAGTGTTATAGTCACATGGTGTATGGATTTTCACAATCTCCCATAGATACCTTAGTATTCCCATCACAAGATTTTCCTGAGATGCTTCAATTTAGAGCATTATGTGGTCATCCATGTTGATCTCTAGTTTTCCAATATCATTTTTTTATTGTTTTCCCTTATTGTTACCAATGGGAAATTATATATTCTTCAGGTATTCCCTATATTAGTGAACTACTTCCAGTATAAGGTAGGGAAGTTATCTCTTCATTGTGAGCCGATCTTTATCTGCATAATTATTTGGGATTATTATGGTATTCCATTATCACTGTTAATAGATGATCATGTGTTTTTGTGGATATTACTAGGATTAGGGAGATCTTAAGGGTAGTTATCACCTTAGTCTATTGGGAACTTTGGTATTTCAAGCACATTTGTAAGAACCCGGATCTTCGTTCAGGTATGTTTTTCCTTTTTTTCTGGAGTTTTTAAGAAAAATGTTTTTTCTTGAAATTTTCAAAGTACACGCCGTGTACTTTCTGAGTACACGCCGTGTACTCTGATTCGGCTTGAAGCCATGTGCTGGCCGTGCCCAGGCCACACAGACGGTGTGTAGGGGTGATGTGGAGGCCGATTTTGGTGGAGTACGGAAAGGACCGAGTACACGCCGTGTACTCTAAAAGTACACGCCGTGTACTTTATTTTTTTCATTAAACAGACCGGGGTCGCACCTAACCCCCAAAATCATCTTCTTCTTCTTCAGTTTTCGTCCGTCTGAGAGCGACCATACGGCCGGATCTTCGACAGGCTCCCTCCTCGCCGTCCGTTCTCCGATCCGAGCACGGTCGATTGTGTTGGAATCACAACGGTGAGTTCTTCCTTCTGCTTGAGCCTTGTTTCTTGATTCCTCCTTGTTTTCATGTTATCGTGGGATGAATGTTTTGTGCGTTTTCTCAGATCTACGTCATTCTAAGGGGAATCTGTCATCGAGGTTCACGTATATCGATCTCCTAGGATCGAGGTAGGTGGTTTGTGCCTTTCCGTATAAAGTTGATGAATATTTTTTTCAATTACCGCCAATACCCTTGAACGGGGTATTGCGTGTTTCCTGTTTTTCCCTTGTTACTTGCCTACTTTGCTTGATTGATTTAGTAGAGGTTATTTCTTGTGATTAGAGTAGTTTGTTTGTGCTCAGATTTCCTTGCCATGCTTGTTCTGCCTGTTTGGAATTTTCCAGTTGCCATGCCTAGTTGTAGGATAGTGGAACTGTTGTTTTTTTATTGCTGTTGAGCCTTAGTTGATAGACAAGTAGTTCTTGAGGTTTACTTGGACGATATACACACGCTGAGCATGTTTAGTTATACTCAGGACTGTGAGAACCTAGAGTCGTAGACCAAAGGGAGAATTGAGAGAAGGGCTTCTCCAGAGTGTCTTTTTAATCACGATGCGAGAACAAGGGGAGAATTGATAGAAGGGATTCTCCAAAGTGTCTTTTAATTACAACTCGGGCTATAGGGGGAATTTACGTTGAGTGCTTCCCCAGAGAGCCTTTAGCACGATACGAGACTATAAGGTGAATTGATGGTGAGTGCTTCCCCAGAGAGTCTGCTTACTTACGTAGCTGAACCATAGGGGTGAGACTATGTGTGCCTCCTAGAGGGTTGCTAGTACTTAGAGGTTGAACCATAGGGGTTAGACTGTGAGAGCTACCCAGAGGGTTACCTGTTTTCTTCTTGTTGCTGACTGCTTACTTGTGTGCTTTACTTGTTAGAACTGTGGTTGGTTCCTGCTTGTGCTTTTCTGTTTACTGCTTCTTGTTTTATTACTACCATGTATTCATTGCATATTAGGCACAAATCTTTGGGTGATTGCCTACTGGGATTGTATCTCACACCCTGTTTGGGCCATGCTTTTGGGCCCAAGCAAACTATATTGCTGTAGGTATAGATAAGGGCAAGCGCCCTTCTACTTCAAGATCTTGACTGCATCAGGAGCTGGGGAGCATGGGACCGAGCCGTGGCTCGCGATGCTGAGGAGATTATTTTGTTTTTCTTTTTCACTTGGTTTCAGTTGTATTTCAGCACGTTGTTGTGTTTGCTGTTTTCCTTAGATACTTATACCTGCTGCATCATTTTCATCATAGTTATATATCTACATTGCTTCTGTTTTTTGGTTTCTGTTGTTATGCATGTCGTTTACTGTTTCCGCTGTTTATTATTGTTTTCTTACCTTGTATACCTTACCGAATGAGGGCATAGTTTCCCCACCGAATCACCAAGGCCCTTGCTGCTAGTCGAAAGCCTCTGGTGTTCGAGGAAACGTGCTTGAGGTCATGTGGAGAACCGGGTACAGGGCACCAGTGGAGGGGCTTCGGACTCGGGACGTTACAAAGTGGTATCAGTGGGGTTCTTTTCTCTTGCTTTACTGTTTGGAGACTTTAGCCAGGGATAGGAAGGATTCGGTACTTGGTGTTAAGATGTGCCCGGGATTAGATAACCCATGTACAGGGAGAATCCATACTACCTCGTTAATTGCATTTTTCTGGTTTTGAGATTTTATGGTTGGTATGTTTTCACCTAGAGTGATTCATATGACTTGTGCGGTTATTATTTTGATATATCGGTTCTGTTTCCGTCGCAACCCAATGAGATGAGGGTATGCCATATCATGCATCATATAGGCACTTGTATAAATCACATGTCATGCATTCTTACCATGCCGTCTAGGGTGCATTAGCGATTGCATGCTGTTGTGATAGACTTTGTGTAGATTATGCATGCTGTTGTGATAGTTGTTTGATAGACTCTCTACTGTTGTGTTAGAAAACTATTGCTTTGTTCCTTGCTTAAAATGAACACCAAATTTTGATTCTTGAGGTGTTATGGGCCCTCCTGGATCGAAATTTGGAATCTTTTTCCTTGTTTTAGTTTTTCTAGAATTCTCTGCAGTTTCTGAGCTACTGCCCAGAAAAACCCAGAATACACGGCGTGTACTTTTCGGGCACACGCCGTGTAGTTTTCAGGCCGTTTCACTGACCGTGTGAGCAGAACACAATGTCGTGGGAGTAAATTCGGGAACACGCCGTGTACCAGTGGTACACGCCGTGTGAGTTCGGAGCCGTGTACCCGACCGTGTCACTAACAACACGGGCCGAGGCAGCTCAGGTAGAACACGCTATGTCCGTAGGGAACACGCCGTGTAGTCCTATCCAGGTACCCGGCCGTGTCACAAACAACACGAGCCGACGTGACCTTCTTTTCCGCACGCCGTGTTTGTTCAGAACATGCCGTGTAGTCCTGTCCAGGTACCCGGCCGTGTCCCGAACAACACGAGCCGACGTTACCTTCCTTTTCACATGCTGTGTTTGTTCGGGACATGCCGTGTAGTCTTGCCCGGGTACCCGGCCGTGTCACAAACAACATGGGACGGTGTTTCCTTCGCCTATACATGTCGTGTTTATTCGGAGCACGCAGTGTAAGGTCCAGCCGTGTACTCAACAATACGGACCGCCGAAGCCTTGTCTAGTACATGCCGTGTTTATTTCGAACACGCCGTGTAGTCTCGAGTTGAGTCAGAATGTGTGGGTTAGCCATGTAAGGGAACTCAGGAAGGGGAATAGTTTTCAAGTACACGTCGTGTGTGGGGGTCAACACGCCATGTAGTTTTAAGTGTACACAATTTGTAGGGTGAGAGTACACGCCCATGTCAGTGGTTTAAGAAGACATGCCGTGTAGTTTTATACACGTCATGTAGTCGTGTTTTGAAATCTTGTGTGTTTTCTTCCCCTGTTCCCGTTTTGTACTCTTTTGTTCCTTGTCCTTGTTTTCCTGATCTAAGGTGTGCTTTTGATCTTTCAGAGCTATGAATCCGAGACGTCCTCCGGTCGTACATCTGTCATTAGGTAGTGATCAGACGCCAGACAGGGCTGATCAAGGACGTCCTGTCGATCCCCCAGCCGAGCCAGCCTTGGCACTGGTTGTTGTACCAGTCGCGGGCGCTAATGCGTAGTTCAGGGAAGGTTTCATGAGGATGATGCATGCCTTCTAGAGAGCACCGCCTCCTGCCTCGTCTATGGAAGACTTGACGCGGGTCTTTCAGCAGCAGCATCCTCCCACGTTCTCGGAGGAGGGAGGACCTCAGGATGCAGAGTCATGGATGGAAGCCATGCTGACTATATTCGAGCATCTGGAGACGCCTCATAAGAGATAGGTCAATCTCACCACCAACATGCTTCAAGACTCCGCCAAGAGGTGGTGGGACATGATCTCACTGGCGGGTCAGCAACATGCTATGACTTGGGAGGAGTTCCAGCGCGTGTTCTATGACTACTTCTACCCAGATACCCTGAGGGCCGATCGAGCCCGTGTGTTCATGAGCTTAGAGAAGGGTACTCTATCTGTCATGGAGTATTCCTCTTGTTTCACTGAGCTGTAGCATTTTACACCCCTTCAGGATGGGAGCGGGGTGTTCTTTATGAGGAAGTTTGAGGATGGACTCAGGCGGGAGATTCTCTTGCAGGTGAACATCTTCCATCTGACTTCCATTACTTCCATCGTCAACCAGGCACTGATTGCGAAGATCAATCTGAGAGACTATGGAGCTGCGAGTCAAGGTGGTTCTGCTTCCAGAGCTAGCTTTCCTTCAGATGAAAGCAAGAAGTGCCGTAGGGAGCCTACGTGCAGTGATTCGAGGAAGCGAGACACATCTTCAGGCAGCCAGGTGACATGCTACCAGTGTAGCCGGATAGGGCACACGAGGCCGTAGTGCCAGAGAGACCCCATGGAGTGCCGATATTGCGGCAAGATGGGTCACCTTCAGCATTTCTGGCAGGGTTTCTCACCAGCAGCAGGTGACCAGGGTTCTTCCATGACTCCTCATTCCGGAGCAGCCCCACCAGTTTCTCACCAGTCAGGGAACTGGAGTTCTTCCGGCCGTTCAGGCCGAGGTGGAGGTCGAGGCCGTGGCGGTCAGCCCCCAGTCCCTCAGCACTAGCAGGGAGGTTCAGCTCAGAGTGGTCAGTCAGGGGCGCAGGGCCGCGTTGTAGGACAGTCTTTCGCCATGGAGCAAATTTATCATGAGCAGGATCCCGACCCTTCTACTGTTCGAGGTACGATTTTAGTAGCCTCAGTTTTATTTTTAGCCCTTTTAGATACTAGAGCTACGTATAGTTTTATCTCTGTTGCCATTGTGGAGAGACTTGGACTCTTCATCTTTTCTTCTACCGACTCGTTGACACTAGACACACCTTTGGGAACGAGGACATCTAGTGTACGCCAGTGTAGATAGTGCCCTCTCGAGGTGGCAGGGTATCACTTCTTATGGGATCTCTATGTCCTAGAGATGATAGGCTATGATGTCATCCTTGGCATGGATTAGTTGATTCCCTTATAGGCAGTCGTTGACTGTTATCACCGCAGAGTCAGTTTCATTTCACTAGAGGGTGAATCTTTCCTTCCTAGAGGCAAATGGGACGTTTGGGCGAGTCGGGTGGTACTTGAGCATCTTGGGCTAGGAGGGGTGACAAACGAGATTGCTAGTCTTTATCTAGATGATCAGGGGACTCCACAGTTGGAATTCCCTCCAGTGGTGGATCGTTTTAGGGACATCTTTCCAGAGGACTTTTCAGGTTTGCCTCCAGAGCGTGAGGTAGACTTCTCTATTGAGCTCATGCCAGGAGCGGCACTGGTGTCCATTCGTCCCTATAGGATGGCCACACCTGAGTTGCAGGAGCTCAAGAAGTAGTTGGAGGAGCTACATGCTAAGGGTTTCATCCGACCTAGTACTTCTCCTTGGGGTTCTCCTGTCCTGTTTTCAAAGAAGGCAGACGGTACCCTTCGGCTTTGTGTGGATTATATGAAGCTGAACCAGTTGACGTTCAAGAACCGATATCCATTGTCGTGGATTGATCACCTTTTCGATCAGCTTCGAGGAGCCCGGGTGTTCTCGAAGATTGAATTGAGGTCCGGTTATCATCAGTTGCGCGTTAGACCATCAGATATACCTTTGACAGCCTTCAGGAGCAGGTACGGTCTTTACGAGTATACAGTCATGCCTTTCAGACTCACGAACACACCTACAATTTTAATGGCACTGATGAACCGAGTGTTCCATCCTTACTTGGATTCCTTCATCGTGGTCTTCGTGGACGATATCTTGGTATACTCTCACACTCAACACGACCATGCCACACATCTTGAGATCGTTCTGAGTACACTGAGAGAGAATCGTCTTTATGCTAAACTCTCAAAGTGCCATTTCTGGATAAATCAGATTAAATTCTTGGGTCACGTCATCTCAGAGGCAGGAGTATCTATGGACCCAGAGAAAGTGAAAGCTGTAGTTTCCTGGGAGCAGCCGAAGAACGTTTTTGAGGTATGGAGTTTCCTAGGGCTGGTTGGATACTACAGACGCTTAATTCAGGACTTTTCTCGTCTAGAAGCACCTTTGACAAGTCTGAATAAGAAAGGGGAGAAGTTCTTATGGTCAGATTCTTGTGATTCAGCCTTTCAGGAGCTGAAAGGGAGGTTGACGTCAGCACCGATACTAGTCTTCCCAGATCCAGGCAAGAGTTACACTGTTTACTGTGATGCTTCGAGTATCGAAATGGGAGCTGTACTTATGCAGGGAGATGGAGTCATTGCGTATGGGTCTCAGCAGTTGAGGCCACATGAGAGGAACTACCCTACGCACGATCTGGAGTTGGAAGCTGTTGTTCATGACTTGCGTTGTTGGAGACACTATCTTCTGGGAGAGCACTTTGTGGTCTTCAATGACCACAAGAGTCTCAAGTATATCTTCACTCAGCATGATCTGAATCTGAGGCAGCGCAGGTGGGTTGAGTATCTACAGTATTTTGACTTCGAGCTCGCCTATACACCGGGTAAGGGAAACGCAGTGGCTGATGCGTTGAGTAGGATAACTCAGGTTTAGGCAGTTCAGGAGGCCAGTAGTGAGTGGAAGCTGATGGATCTATTCTCTGAGATGCATTTGGTGGTGCACGATAGACGGGGACAGAATTTTCTATCTTCTGTAGCTGTTACCTCCACGTTACTTAATCGTTTACAGATGAGGCAGCTATCAGACTCGGAAGGCTTAGTCCTGTGGGAGAGTGTGTTAGGAGAGGACCCTCTTCCAAGATGGACAGTGGGCGAGGATGAGATCTTTCATTTCCAGGGATGCGTACGGGTGCCAGCAGACATACACGAGGAGCTAATGTGGGATTTTCATTCCTCTGTTTGAGCAATTCATCCTGGTGTTACCAAGATGTATCGGGATCTTCATCTCCAGTACTGGTGGCCAGGTATGAAGAAGGATGTTGCTGGTTTTGTCATGATATGTTCTACTTATCAGCAGGTGAAAGCAGAGCATCAGCGACCAACATACCTTTTACAGCAGTTACCCATTCTATAGTGGAAGTGGAACGATGTTGCGATGGACTTCGTGACCGGGTTGCCAAGATCACCTCGAGGGAACGATGCTGTTTGGGTTGTCATCGGCATACTTACGAAGGTTTCTCACTTCTTGCCGATCAAGGAGACCTTCAATGTCGATGATCTAGGACGACTTTGCATCAGAGAGATCGTTCGTCTGCATGGAGTTCCATGCTCTATTGTTTCAGACAGAGATGCGCACTTTACCTCTCGGTTCTGGAAGGGACTTCAGAAGGCCTTGGGTACACAGGTACTTTTGAGTACAACTTACCATCCCCAGACTGATGGCCAGTCCGAGCGCACAATCCAGGTGCTCGAGGATATGCTCCGAGATTGCATTCTAGACCTTGGCGGTTCTTGGGAGAAGCATATTCCTCTGGTGGAGTTCTCATACAACAATAGTTTTCAGGAGACCATTCAGATGGCACCATACGAGGCTCTATACGGTAGGCCATGCCAATCACCCTTATGCTGGATGGAGGCAGGAGAGGCAGCTTTGCTGGGACCTCGTCTTGTTCAGGAGACTTCAGAGCAGATAGAGCTGATTCGGAAGAGGATGGCTACAACGCAGTGTCGAAAGAAGTCTTATGCTGATCAGCGGAGACGACCTCTAGAGTTCGAGGTCGGAGATCATGTTTTCATGCGTGTCGCACCGAGGTTGGGGCACAAAAGGATTCGGAGGCAGGGTAAGCTTTCACCACGGTACGTCGGGCTGTTTGAGGTCTTGGAGAGAGTGGGGCCGGTTGCCTATCAGTTGCATCTACCTCAGAGGTATCGGGCCATGCACGACGTCTTCCACGTCTCTCAGCTCCGACGTTACTTTTCAGACCCATCTCATGTCTTTCAGCCCGAGGAAGTCGAGCTTGAAGCGGATGCATCGTTCAAGGAGCATCCTATCCGGATTGTCGATCGTAGTATGAAGGTTCTCCGCGGGCAGTCTGTTCCTCTGGTACGAGTGCTATGTCAGCACAAGCGAGTACAGGAAGAGACCTAGGAGAGGGAGGCCGATGTACGATCATAGTGGCTGGTTCTATTCGGGGATTCTTCTTCTCCACCTCATTAGGGAAATTCGGGGACAAATTTCTTTAAGGGGGGAAGTTTGTAAGAACCCGGATCTTCGTTCAGGTATGTTTTTCCTTTTTTCTGGAGTTTTTAAGAAAAATGGTTTTTCTGGAAATTTTCAAAGTACACGCCGTGTACTTTCTGAGTATATGCCGTGTACTATGATCTGGCTCGAAGCCGTGTGCTGGCCGTGCCCAGGCCACACACACGGTGTGTAGGGGTGACGTGGAGGCCGATTTTGGCGGAGTACGGAAAGGACCCAGTACACGCCGTGTACTTTCTTTTTTTCATTAAACGGACCGGGGTCACACCTAACCCCCAAAATCGTCTTCTTCTTCAGTTTTCATCCATATGAGAGCGACCGTACGGCCGGATCTTCGACAGGCTCCCGCCTCGCCGTCCGTTCTCTGATCTGAGCACGGTCGATTGCGTTGGAATCGCAGTAGTGAGTTCTTCCTTCTGCTTGAGCCTTGTTTCTTGATTCCTCATTGTTTTCAAGTTATCTTGGGATGAATGTTTTGTGCATTTTCTCATATCTATGTCGTTCTAAGGGGAATCTGTCATCGAGGTTCACGTATATCGATCTCCTAGGATCGAGGTAGGTGGTTTGTGCATTTCCGTAGAAAGTTGATGAATATTTTGTGCAATTCCCGCCAATAACCTTGAACGGTGTATTGCGTGTTTCCTATTTTTCCCTTGTTACTTTCCTGCTTTGCTTGATTGCTTTAGTAGAGGTTATTGCTTGTGATTAGAGTAGTTTGTTTATGCTCAGATTTCCTTGCCATGCTTGTTCTGCCTGTTTGGCGTTTGCCAGGTTCCATGCCTAGTTGTAGGATAGTGGAACTGTTGTTTTTTTTATTGCTGTTGAGCCTTAGTTGATAGCCAAGTAGTTCTTGAGGTTTACTTGGATGATATACACACGCTGAGCATGTTTAGTTATACTCAGGACTGTGAGAACCTAGAGTAGTAGACCAAAGGGAGAATTGACGGAAGGGCTTCTCTAGAGTGTCTTTTTAATCACGATGCGAGACCAAGGGGAGAATTGACGGAAGGGATTCTCCAGAGTGTCTTTTAATTATGATGCGGGCCATAGGGGGAATTGACGTTGAGTGCTTCCCCAGATAGCCTTTAGAACGATACGAGACTATAGGGGGAATTGACGATGAGTGCTTCCCCAGAGAGTCTGTTTACTTATGTAGCTGAACCAGAGGGGTGAGACTGTGTGTGCATCCTAGAGGGTTACTAGTACTTAGAGGTTTAACCATAGGGGTCAGACTGTGAGAGCTACCCAGAGGGTTACCTGTTTTCTTCTTGTTGCTGACTGCTTACTTGTGTGCTTTACTTGTTAGAACTGTGGTTGGTAGCTGCTTGTGCTTTTCCGTTTACTGCTTCTTGTTTTATTACTGCCATGTATTCATTGACTATTAAGCACAAATATTTGGGTGATTTCCTACTGGGATTGTATCTCACACCCTGTTTGGGCCATGCTTTTGGGTCCAAGCAGACTATGTTGCTGCAGGTATAGATAAGGTCAAGCGCCCTTCTACTTCAGGATCTTGACTGCATCAGGAGCTGGGGAGAATGAGACCAAGCCATGGATCACGATGCTGAGGAGATTATTTTGTTTTTCTTTTTCACTTGGTTTCAGTTATATTTCATCACGTTGTTGTGTTTTCTGTTTCCTTAGATACTTGTACCTGCTGCATCATTTTCATCATAGTTATATATCTACATTGCTTCTGTTGTTTGGTTTCTGTTGTTATTCATGTCGTTTACTTCTTCCACTATTTATTGTTGTTTTCTTACCTTGTATACCTTACCGATTGAGGGCGTAGTTTCCCCACTGACTCACCAAGGCCCTCGCTGCTAGTCGGTAGCCTCTGGCATTCGGGGAAACGCGCTTGAGGTCATGTGGCGAACTGGGTACAGGGAACCAGTGGAGGGGCTCCGGACTCGGGACGTTACAACATCGGTCTGGTTTTTTATCCAAAACTTTATCCTCCTAATTTGGCTATGCTTGACTGTTCCACATATCTAAGATCTAGAGGTATGATCCCAAATATATTGATTACGTGTTTTTAATATTATTTCTGTTGAGTCACATGTTACATTGGGTTTACACCATGTATCATATGTTAATATTGGAATGCTAAGCTCTTTATAGGTCAATATGTACCTTTGGTACGTCTGTTGTAGTAGAATCATTGGTCTCTGCGGAATTTTTGGATAGTGTGTTGTTGGACCAGTGGCCTAATCTTCTCTTTACACACTTCCAACCTCTAACTTTTTGAGGATAGAAATCCTTACATTGGGGATAATGTGACACCCCTAGTTTTTGTTATTATGGGTTTTTATCTATTTTTAATTCATGTGGTGGTTTATTTTGGATTTAGGAATCATTGGATGTGTTCTTGGTTGGAAGGGGTAGTGTTGGGAATTTATAGAATGCACCATAGTGTGGTATTTACCATGGTGTAGGGAATATCCATGTGTAGGTTGGCTCTGTAGGCATGGTGAATCAGTCATGCTACAGAATATCACCATTCCATATTTCCAACTATTTTGTTGTGTGTGTTAATTGGGTGAGTCAGTCTATGGGACATGGGGAGACCAACATTATATATTGGTGGGTGTGGTGGTCCTATTTTGGGGAAATTTAAGATGGGATATAAATTTGGAAATGACAAGCCCATGTGACCTATGTTGTGGGAGTGGGCGTGGTGTATGGAGTGGTTCACCTATATAAAAAAGGGATTATTAAAATAATGAGTAGGTGACTGTGGTGGTTCTTGGGTATGGTGTAGTCAATTTCTTTTGTCAATTTGGAAATAGAGAGTGTGGGTTCACTATGTCATAGTTCTTAGCATGGTGGGGGTGAAACGACTTGGGAGGATCCACTATGTTAGAGTGGGAGCCAAATCCATTTTAAATAATAGAAATAACTGTCCATATTTGAGGGAAATATATACATCATGAAGGGGAAATGATGCATGATATTTTTTAGGAATATTAAATCAATTTTAACCTGATTAATTTCCTAAAAACTCTCATCATTCCTCTTCTCCCTAGGGTTCCCAAATAAGATGATTTTTAGATAAAACTTCAGATGATTCTTTCATATTGAAGATTATTCTCTTGGATTCTACTAGGAAAACATGTTTGAGATAGGTGGATTATCACTTACTCTACTTATTACAATAACATGTATGCTTGGGTGTTTTCATATTTAAATTATTATTTTAGTATATGATTAATGTTTGAACAAATCTTGGGAAAATCACTTCTTTTATAAAATAGTTTTAGACCAGGGAAGGTGATTTTGGTGTGAGTGTGTGTTTTCACTCTTTATTTGATGGGATTATTGTTTAGAAAAGTGATTTGGAAAGGATGGGTTAGTATGGGTTCATCAATTGCATGTATAGGGCCTTATTGGTTCATACTTTCTTATTGATGCTGAAATTGGGAAACATTGGTTTGGAATGGTTTAGTGTGTGTTCATGACTTGTATGTATAAGGTCTTATTGATTCATAATTTTCTAATAGTTCCAAAATGGGGGCACATAAAATTTCACCTCCAAGTAATGAGTTAGGTTAGGTTGAATGTGTTTCTGATCATGAGTTAGTCTGATCATTGGGAGTTCTAGTTTGGCATGGGCTGCATGTATGAGTGCGAGTTCATGGTATGGGTGTGTGAGTTGTAGTGTGGGTTATTTCAAGGAAATAGTGTTAAAAATAGATTTTTATATGAGTTACTTATATGGTTTACTCTAGTTTATTTTTTTATTTTTATTATCTCTTATTTTATATGAATGTTAGCTAACTTGTTCTTATTTAAGTGAAATATGTGGAAATTATTTGGTGGGATTTTCTATTGAGTTTTTATACTCACCCCATTGTATATACATCTTGGTGTATATATAGTCATTTTCTGATATACAACAGATAAGTGGAGGTATGTAACTTTTATAGAGGAGCATATGGATACTATAGTCTTGGGTGATGAAGATGGGATCTTAAATTTATCAGTGTTTTGGATCTTGGGAGAATTCCATGTTATAAATTTTCTCTTACATTGAGTTTTGATCATATAGTCTTACTTGGTCATATTCTTTTTGTATACATCATGACTCTGATCAGTTTTATATTATATGTATAAGAGTTTTATCTTGTTTTATTTATTCATACAACTTGTCTTGGATTTTTATATTTTTGGATGTTCTATATGTAATGGAAAACCACCCACATGATTTAATGATGCACTCGGAATTTATTTACAACCTTTGGTGTTTGGGGGATGCACCTAAGGTTAGTGGAATTCCATTCTTGTCCAAGACAATGGGACATGGTTGGGATATTACACCACTAACTTCCAGTATCCTACCATCAAACTTCTGGTGTCCATTTGAGTCATGATTTTCATGAACCTTCCCAATGGGGCCCATAATGCGACACCCCATGACCTCCTCCAATAGGTCGGCGAATGGTGACTAACATCGAGTAGGCATATCACTAACATGCGAGGCCTTAGACTAAGTACCTATACAAACAAACAAATCTACAAGCACAAACAATGCTGAAATGTAAAAACAAATAAACAACCATGCATGCATAAATCTAAATCACACAACCATAGTATGATAGGAAGTAAAGGAAAATAAACAGGGATGAATAAAATCCCACCACCAAGAGTCTGAAAACAAGTCCAACTTGAATGTAAAACTAGACTACTATCAAAATATCATAGGAATACACCTCAGTCTATTCAGTCTTAATAAGAACCATCTGGTCCTGGTTCATTTAGGACTTTGTTAAAAGGTTGATCATATACACAAGACATGACACCTGCAGGAAAAGCCTGTGTAGGGGTGGGTATAAAAATACCCAGTAGGATACCCTGAAACCACAAAGAATACAATAAAATAATACAGTCATCTCCACAAAGGTATATGTCTACAACACATATATCATTAATATCTAGATATACTCAATAAATACACACATTATAGTGGTGATGTCACAATTGTAATGCCATCCTAGGACTCCAGCTCAAAGGTTCCTCATAGAACTCATCTGGGAGAACAAAATATTGAGTCTGATAAAACTGATGATGTCCATGTGAGAGGTAAAGATCATCAGGTCTCTCCATTAGAAGTACATGATTAATTTCTGAAGAGATACAATACATAGATGAGAAACACTCCAAATATGGTTCTGAGTTTCATGCTGTTTAGTGCAAAAAATTCCAGATTCCCAAATATGCCTTTGGAATTCATTTCCATGTATTTGGTCATCAATCCATCTACATGAATCACCAGAAACCAAGGAATCAACTCATTCGAGCCTTTCTATTGATGAAAAAAAATTCCATCCATCGAATCTATTCATAAAACACCATCGAATGCTGTTCTTCATTGTGAATCGAAGAACACAAAATTAGGTATCCAAAACCATCCAATCTGCCTATACTTGCATCATTGTACCACCATCATGTCATTTAAATCCCATATCTAAAATTTTGAACCATTTCTCCATGAATCAAGTGTACAAAATTAGATTTTTTGGAATACATCGAACCGTGGTCCAAACAAAGAACACCTGTGATGAAGAAAGAAAAAGGGTAGAAATGCACAACCAAAAACACAAGGAAAGAACCTCAGACAATGTTTTTGTTGGCCTCGATCTATTTCTATTAGAAAAAAAAATCAAAAAATCAAAATCAATCAATCAAAACTCTCAAAATAATCCTACAAACAAATCTATCCCATAAGACAACCAAATCGTGGATCAATCTTTTAGTTGATTGATTCACGTTCATTATAGGAATTAAGAATAGGTAAAGAATCCAAATCAAAATAAAGTATTACCTTGATTTGGATCAATCACTGATAAAGAATGATGAAACATCATTTTTCATTGGAAATATCCTTCGATCCCATTGCACATCAATCACTGATATTCGATTCGATTGACGTTCACCCGAGAGAGATTCTACAACAATCTATCCAAGGGTCATCCAATGGATCCAGGGTTATGTGGATACACTTGGAATTCCATCACAGCATTCTACTTAAATACACATCAGTTGTTATGTCAATGAAATAAAAATAAAATAATTTTATTAATTATTTTATTCATTTTACACCTATGATGACTTTTCTACCAACGCCCCGCGCTGACCAAGGTTATGCCATGCCTAGGCTAAAACCTGTATTATAAACTCAATGGTTCCATCATATTTATAATCTAGTACCCTATTTATATTTTATTCCACCTTTTCTGAAAAACTATGCATGCTTTCTATTTAATATACTAAATATATTTCAAACATTTATTTTTGTAACACCGGGCCTCAGAATCATATACCGTCTTAGTTAATGGTCTCAATAAATAATCCATAAAATATCCAAAAATAATACATGGAAAATAAAAGTCATTAAATTCTCCCCACTTTGGGGCTTTATGTCCCAAACATCCAAAAAAGGCTACGTAAAGATATGTGGATACTAAGCACGAATCTGAGCCTCCCACTCCCATGTAACCTCCTGGAGATTCCCATGTTTCCACAAAACATGAAATAAAGGAATATATCAACCATGAAGGATCCTATTATACTAATCCTCAATATCTACTAGGTACTCAACAAAGGTAGATCAATCCTCGATGCCCAGCTTATCCCAATCGATAACATGTGATGGGTCATGCACATATGTCCTCAGTTGTGACATATGGAAGATATCGTGTGCCTAGTCTAACTACGGAGGTATAGATAAGTGGTTCACCACTTCTCCAACTATAAAAAGTATCTAGAAAATCCTAATGAGTTTCCAAGATAACTTTCCTCCCTAGAAAAATCTCTAAAATCCACATCAAGGTGAAACTCGTAGGACACATGGCCTCCCTCCTCAAACTCCAAAGGCCTATGTCGTCTATCCGCATAAGACTTATGATGAATCAGTGTAGTCCACATCAGTTCCTAGATGATCTAAAAATTCTTGGTAGTATATTGAACAGATTATGGGTCCATGAGTGATGACTCTCCTGAGTTAGTCCAGCAAAGTGGTGACATGCAGGGTCACCTGTACAAATCCTCGAATGACTCCACACCAATGGTGGAATGGTAAATATTGTACAAAAAATCCACTAATGGTAGGTTATCCTCCCAACTATTTCCAAATTATAACATGAAATCCTACAACATGTCCTCCAAAACATGAATGGTTTGCTCTATCTATCCATCATTTTGGGGGTGGAACGTTGTGCTCAAGCATAACTGAGTCTTAAAATCCTTCTACACTCCCTTACATAACTGAGATGTGAATCAAGCATCATGGTCATAGATTATTTTTGATGGAAATACATGGATTTAGATTATCTCCTGCATGTAGATGCATCCTAAGATCTCTACTTAACTCTGCTCCCAAATAACTAAGAAGTGGTCTAACTTGGTGAGTTGGTTTACGATCACCTAGATGACATCGTGTACCTTGGACATACATTGTAATCCCATCATGAAGTACATGTATATATCATCCCTCTTCCACTCTAAAACCTCAATGGGTTGGGCTAAACCTGCTAGAACTTAGTGTTCAACCTTAAATTACGAACACATAAGGCATCGAGAGATAATCTCCATAACTCCCTTCTTCATCCCAGGACACAAAAAGTGACTCTGGAGGTTCTTATACATATTATACAAACTTTAATGTACTTCCAATAGAAACATATAAAACTCCCTCAGAACCTCCTATTATAATGTCACTGGTACCATCGTTCATCCTCTAGAAATAAAGACATACTCCCCACCTTCGTAAAATTCATTAGGAGCATGTCTAGTAGATAGCTGAGTACATAGGGTCTCACAGTCAACATCCCCAAGCTGTGAATCCTTGAATCACTATAAGACAGGAGGGGTGACAACCATAAAATGGAGGTAAGATGCTCTATCTCCATCCACAAAGGATAACTATAATGAGTCCAATTACTCTAATTCCACATTCAGAAACTATGAAAAATATCTCCAACTGAGATCATCTGATAATATGTTCCCCTTCCTAAGAGTATAAACTATTTCAAAGTTATAATCCTGGAGGAACTCTAGCCATCACCTCTGTCTCAAGTTATGATCCTTTTATGAGAAGATATACTTGAGACTTTTGTGATCATAATATATGGTAAACTACTCACCCATAGGTAGTGTCACCACATATTTAGTGATAATACTACCAATTCTAACTCAAGATCATTGGTTGAATAGTTCTACTCATGTTGTCACAACTGATGTGAACTACATGCAATCACTTCCTGTCTCTACATTAGAATTCAACCAAGACTAGTTCCTGATGCATCAAAGAACACTACATACTCAACACCTTCCTCTAGAAATCTAAATATGGGATCTCTCTTTAATTGTTTCCTCAAATGTTGAAAATCCTATTGGAACCTCTCCACCCACACAAAATACTACCCCTTTTGGGTAAAATCTATCATGAAGCAGATATCCTAGAGAAGTCAGGTATGAATCTTTGATAATAGCCTGCCAACCCAAGGAAGATCTGCACCTACATCATTCTCTTGGGTGGCTCCCAAGATAACACTACCTTGACCTTGGAAGGGTTAAATTCCACTCCATATAGTGAAATAACGTTTCCTAGAAAGTGGACCAATTATATCCAGAATTGGTAATTTGAAATATTTCTCTAAAGATGGTGCTCTTGGAGTATGTTTAGAACTATTCTTAATTGTCTTGTGTGCTCCACCTCAGACTCTAAGTACAAAAGGATATCATTGATGAAGATAACCATGAACCGGTATAAGAAAGGCTGAAAGATCTAGTTCATGAGTCCCATGAAAACTGTTGGGGTTTTCATCACACCAAAGAACATCACCAAGTACTCATAGTTAGTGCAGGGACATCTGAATGACATATTTGGTATATCCTCATCCCATACTCATAGTTGGTGATATCCTGACCTGAGGTAAACCTTCAAGAACCATTGTTCCCCTCTCAACTGATCAAAGAGGCCATCGATACTCATTAGTGGATAATTTTTCTTCATGGTCACCTAGTTCAAGCATCGGTAGTCCACATTTAACTTCAATCTCCCGTCCGTCTTCTTGATGAAAAAAACTATGGATTCCAAGGGTGAAGCACTGGGTCTCACAAGACCTTCCTCTGAAAGTCCTCCAATTGAACCCTCAGGACACGAATCTCTATAGGGTCCATTCGATATGTTTTTGTAGATATCAGTGTCTTCTAAGGTGTATATATTAATATATAATTCTATATCTCAGTGGGGTGGTAATCCTAGAACATCCTCAGGGAATATTTCCTTATACTCCGCCACCACTATAGGTATTTGAGAACTCATAACATCCACTGAACCAAGGGTCAGTCTAGCCAACTGATGAGTAATCAGCTACACCCTCCTATGAATGAGTCCATCCTATACTTCCTGGGTTTCCTTTTCATAAAAAAGGAGAACCAAGTCCCATATATGTGGAAACATGACATCCTTATCCTGAAATTGTTAATCTGGGCATGAAGCATGGATAACTAGTCCATACCTAAGATAAATATATAAGGTCTCAAGATGCAATAAAGAGATCCCAATAGAAACTCTCACTATCTAGATTCAAGTCACACTGTCTGTAAAAGTTTCTGATTGTTGAGTCATCTCTAGTAGGAGTCTCCAAGCACAAGGGTCAAGCCAAGGGCTCAATTGGAATCTCTATGTCTCGAACAAGATAGGTGAAAAGAAAGGAATGACTAGAACATGTGTTTATCAGTACTGTAGCTAAGGAATAAAATACATATATTGTACGTCATATCATTCCTGGAGCCTCTGGGTCATAAGCTTCAACCGCCTCCAGCTATCCCCACCCTTATCCTATAGATCCCTAAGCTTGGAGTGGGCCACCTGGGGGTGGTGGTGGTAACAAGTCAAAGAATCTAACACCTCTTATTTCTCCCCCATATCCTCTTCCATGTATGCAACCCTATGGACTTGTCTTCTCATGCTTCTACCTCTACCTCGATAGACTATCCCTGGCCTCTCTGTCAGTTGTACGACAGGTCAGACAATCTCATGAAAAACTTCCCCTTCCATCACATGAGTAGCACTGTCTCTCCCTAGGCGTACCATACCTATATTGAGAGCCCTGAATGATATACCCTCTATCTTGGGACCTTTACCTAAAACTTCTCAGATATATAGGTCCCTGATACTGACATCTTCTCCCTACTTCTGAGATCTCTACTCATTATTTCCCACTACTAACAAAAAATGGATGTTTATGCTCAACCAAGAAAATATCAACCACCAAAGATATATCTATCACCCCAACATAATTAGGAGTTAATATAGGGATAAAATTGACTTATATTTATATACACAAACCTGGATCAAAGGTTTGAGACCTAAAAATTTGGCCACGAGCTATATTCATCAAGTACCTGGAGAGTGTGGTAAATCTCAATGAAAACTTAGCTACTGTCATGCTACCTTGCTGGAGATGCAGAAGCTCCTAGATACATACAACCCTCATCATAGATAAATATGACACCTATATGAAAAGGTTCTCAAAATATGACCATACAAGAGTTGACTCATCATAATACTTGGTCACCAAAACCCACCATCATCCTGCTGAGTCATGAAGAAGGCTCACAGCTAAGGCCACCATCTGATCTGCTGGTGTCCTGACCATATGTAAAACTTGGTTCATCACCTAAATCCAATACTCATCCACATATGAAATAGGATTTCCTAGAAACCTAAGGGATTTTTTTCACTAAAACTCATGAAGTGCACTTAGCCTGCACACCTCATCCATTGGTACTACGAGTACCATCAGATTCTCTACAGGTGGTGGTATAGCTGGTCCACCACCTAGAGGAAATATCTATGGAATTAGTCCCTATATCAATGCCTTAACACTGAGGGGATCATCCTCATGATCATGATTCTGAACCCTAGGTGGAATACATCATAGAGATATCCTATAAGTAAACAAGATGCACCCCATTCAATGAGTATATTCTGAGAACCGACTCAAGAAGGATATGAAAATCACAAACCATTCATATATTATTAATATACCATTGGTTTTCTATGTAACTAGTTTTATCATGTACCAAGTCAAAAATAAGGTGATCACAGTCCTGGTGTATGGATAGATCGGCTGCCACACAAACACCGGAGTCCCTGACTTGAAATCCAAACTTGAAACAGTTAACACTGCTACCCTAAACCAATCTCATATACTCCAGTATTAAGGTAGAACTGATTGGATATGATAGGAATATTTCATGAAACATCCCAATGGGGCCCATTCAGTGACTCCCCAAGCTAGCCTATAATAGGCCAGGGGCTTGATACTAGCGCTGAGTAGGCATATCACTAATATGGGAGGCCTTAGCCTAAGTACCTACGCACACACATCTCCAAGAACATATAGTGATGAAATGTAAAAAAAACTAAACAACCATGAATGCATACATATAAATCCCAAAACCATAGTAAAAAATGAAATAAAGGAAAGTAAACAGGTCCAAATACAATCCCACCACCAAGATTCGAAAAACAAGTCCAACTTGAATATAAAAGAGGGGATGCTATCAAGATACCATAGGAACACACCTCGTTCGGTCTGATCTCACTAAGAACCATCTGGTCTTAGCCCATCTAGGATTCTGTCAAATGTTTGATCATCTACACATGACATGAAACATGCGGTAAAATCCCATTTAGGGGTGAGTATAACAATAATCAGTAAGAAACTCCAAAATCACAAAGCATACAACAAAAGAATACACTCAAATCTACACAGGTATATGTCCACAACACATATAGAAAGAATATCCAAATATAATCAAAAAATACACACAATATAGAGGTAATTTCACAACTATAATTCCATCCTAGGATTCCATCTTGAAGGTTCCACATATCACTCATCCAGGAGAACACAGTCTTGAGTCCAATAAAATTGGTGACGTCCACCCAAGAGCTAAATATCATCAGGTCTCACCATTAGAAGTAAACACTAAAAGTATAAAGAGATATAATACACATACGAGGATCACTCCCAAGGACATGGGGTATACCAACAACTCAATATAGATTAACCTTCTAAGTAGAGGATCGATGCCCGTATAATATTGGTCACGGCAATACCAAGAACTCCACCTATGTCATGAAGATGAATAGAGGATCTCACTCTGGGCCTCATAGAAAGATTCCAACTACTCTATCCAAGAAGTCCTGCTGAAGAGAATACTTTCCTATGTGCAGGAGTTAAATCCACAATAACCCTTAGGTAATGGATATGGGGAATTCAGCCCAATGAGACTTGTCCAAGATATAGAGGAAAAGGGATTCAAGCCAACTTTTAAGGAGTACATAACATGTAGTAGGGTTACACACCGCGTCCCTTCGACCTAGGTCTTGATCCTGTAAAATAAACTATGTCCATGTACATGTAGTAGTACAAAACATGCCAATGGCTGTGTACTTCTACCCATGTACCAGTACACGGCTTAGCCCATGTACATTTTTTCAGGTCATGTCCGTGTGGGAGTACATGGCATGCCCATGCCTGTGTACCCCAACCCGTGTCTGTGTACCCTATGAGGTACACAACGAGATCACCAAAGTGGACCACAAAACATGTGAGAAGGTCAAATTACGTGCAATAATTATCTACTTCCCAAAACCCTATCCACCACTGGGAGGGTCCCACATGGTGTGTGGATCCGAGTTACACACTGTGTAGTACAAATATTTATAGATTTCAAGATATGGATTTCACATTCATTTCCACAACTATGGACATATATTTTTCTGCATGGATCATCATAAAACCAAGGAACCACCTAGTATGAGCCTTTCTATGAATGAACAACATGTTTTGACCATCAAATCCATTTAGAAAACACTATCGAATACCATTATTTACCACACATCAAAGAACATGAAACCGGGTATCCAAAACCTTTCAATCCACTATTGATTCTATCGTCGTACCATTTTCATGTCTTTATAATCTAATATATAAAATTTTGAACCATTTCAATGTGAATCAAGTGTGAAATGTTTTATTTTCTAGAATACATCGAATCATGGGTCAAATGTAGAATGCCCGTGATGAATAAAGAAAAAGGGGAGAAATCTACAACAAAAAACACGAGGAAATAACCTTGGTCAATGTTCATGTTGGCCTTGATCCATATAAATTATAATGATAAGTAAAAAATCAATAAAAATAAATTGAAACTCCCAAAATAATCCCGCAAATAAACCCATCCCGCAAGATGATTGAACCACCATCAATCTGTTGGTTGATTGATCCGCGTTCATCATAGGAATTAAGAATGAGGAAAGAATAAAATAAAAATAACATCATACCTTGATTTGGATTGATCTCTAATGAATAAATAATCATATTCATTTTTCATTGGTGAGATCCTTTGATTTCATTGCATGTCGATCACCAATCTTCGATTCAGTTTATGTTTTCCCAAGAGAGATTTTCTAATGCTCTCTACAAGGGTTCTTTAATATCACTAGGGTTATAAAAATAACCCTATAATTACATCATAGTACTATAATTAAATAAAATTTAGTCGCTAAATCAATGAAATGAAATAAAAATAAAATAATTTTATTAATAATTTTATTCATTTTATGCTCGTGATGAATTTTCTACAAATGCCTCACACTGACAAAGGTTATGTCACGTCTAGGGTAAAACCTATGTTCTAAACTTAATGGTGTGCTCATATTTATGATTCGGGAAATCGTTTATAAGTTATTACAATTTTTTAGAAAAAATATGTGCGCTTCCTATTTAAGATACTTAATTTATTTCAAACATTTATTCCAGGAACACTGGGCCTCGAAATAAATGTCTTCTTAGTACCTGGTCTCGAAAATAATCCATATAATATATAAAAATAATACATGGAAAATTTGATACATTATAATGATGGAATAAAGAACCAAGGAATTATATTTTTCTATCTCACTGAAGTTTTGGTGGATTCCCAATAGACTTTTGGTGGTTAATAAAGCCAAAAAATCACTCTTCCTAGCCCACTAGACTCATAGTGAGCTCTATTAGAGTTCCTATGGTCCATTGTTATGGCCAATAATTCCAAAATACCATTTTATTCTCTAGTTTATATCCTTAAAACATCTTTAACCTCAAATTTAGCCGACTCAATTAATTTTTTTAATAATATATAAAAACATCAAACTTAAATTCAAAGTATTCACTTAAAAACTAAAATCATTATAAACCCACACTATAATATTTCTAATCCTTGAGAAATGTCACAAAATATTTATAGTGAAAAACTCAAGTAATCAAGTCCTCATTTACACTTCCCACTCAAATTTATGTAGTGACCCATGTATGGATATGTTGATGGAATCATATTAAACCAAGCTCAAAAGATGATTAAATTCTGATGAGTGTTTGGTGAAGCCCTGTTTAGTTTTATCATATGAAACAATTGAGGTGGTTTAAGATACATGGAATCATATCAACTCCAATAATGGGTTGAACAAAATCTTAATTTGATGATGCAATCTATTCTACTGGTAGTGAAATTATATAAAATAGAGGTGGGTCCAACTCACAATATGATAAATCTAATTGTAACATTGGTTCCATAACTAGCATATTTTTTATTACTTTTTTCCAATAATATAAGTGTTTGTAGTGTTCTCCCATGGATTTAGGTTGAAAAAACAAACTGCATAATATTGCGTGTCCAATGTATTTTTTTCTATTTCTTTATTTGGTTGAATTTTTGTTGTGATTGTTTTCTCAAAGCATGTGTGATCTGTATGGAATAGTGCAGTGAGTGGGTTGACTATTCTTCAAATCTTCTAGTACACTGAGCTCAAGAATAATTTTCACTAATTTAAATTACATAGCATAAAATCTCTGGAATGTTTGATATTTCAGTATATTAAAGGATTAATCTTTCAGTGGTTTCATAGAATGTCCTTCCCTAAAAAGTGGTATCAGTACTCAATAGTTCACACTCAACTAAAAACTAAGGAAGAATTCACTCTTTCCTAATGTTATATTGATTTTAGTTAGTTTTAATATAATCAAAATACATAAAAATAGAATAAATAAAATTTCAAATCAGTTAATTTGAAGGAACTAATTATGGGTTCTAGTAGATGTAGATATAGTATTATCTCATCCAAAAGGATCTAGAAAATCTATCAGGTGGAGATAACCTTGATAAGATTGAGAAAAGTTAAATAGATAATATGAATAATAAATAATTTGGTTTGGTAAGGATATTACTGACATGAAATGAAACTTTCAACATTTGGGTGGAGAATACAATAGTTAAACTGATGAGAACCCTGAAGAATATATACAAGAAACCCAAAAAATTAAATAAAGAGTTTCTAATGTGACACTTTTTTGGTATGTGATTATCAAAAGAAATTTCAATGGTAGGTCATGTGAATAAATTCAACATGATACTGAGTCTACTTGAAGTAGTGAAAGTTACTTTCACGGTAATGTATGGTAAATCCTACTACTTTCATCTTTACCAAAATCTTGGGATGGTATGGTTACTACGGTTAGTAATTACTATGGAAAGAATTATCTAGTGTTTATATATGTTCAAAATTTGATCCACAACAAGTAAATCTATAGAAGATAGGTTCAAGTACCATCTAACAAATATTTTAATTCCAAGGGAAGGATACACTCACCATAAAGAAGGAATCATTGGTGATTGAAAGACATGTTTATAGAGAAAAGTAATAGAAATTAAATTGGTCCAAGGATTACCTTATAAAATTGTATGAAGTGTATAAATATTCAAATAAATTTTAGGAATGTTAATAAATCCACTAGAATAAAAATTTATAACATTTCAAATTCCATTAATACAATATAAGGAGGCGACAATCTACATATTAGCTTCAATGTTCTAGTGGATTCATGGGCAGTTGATTCTAGTGCATACTTCCATTTAATTTTTGATCACAAGTACATGGTCAACTATGTATTTTGAAGCTTTTGGAAAGTTTATATGGTAGATGAATAAGCCTTAGAAGTGATTAAAAAAGTATATGTAAACATCTTTATGTAGAATGGGTGTTTCCTATGTTTGAAGTAAGTGAGACACATTATAGGTCTTTATAAGAACCTCATCTCTATAGGAAATATTTACAATATCAGGTATTATACTAAATTTTCTAATGGAGTCTGAAAAGTGGGTTGAGGTCCAGTGGTTGTGGTGTGAGGAGTAAAGGATGGAGTGATTTACTTGATCAGGAATTTAGATGCAAATGAAATGGATAAAATTTCAACCTTAGAAGATCTGTAGGTTTTGAATTATAGACTTAGTCACCTCAGTGAGAAGTATAATAAGTTTCTTGTATGGAAAGTCATACCTAAGATTTATCATGTAAGAATCAGAAGCTGTGAGAGCTATGTTATAGGGAAACAAAAATGTGTTTCATTTAACATGAATAGTAAGAAGCCTTGATCCTAGAAACTAGATCTTGTTCACTCATATGAAATGGGACCATTTGCAGTCCGATCTCACATAGGACCACTTTACTTCATCACATTCACCGATGATACTAAAATGAAGGTATTGGTGTATTTCATTAATAATAATTCTGATGTTTTTAGTGCCTTTATATAGTGGAAAGTAATGGAAGAAAGGGATATTGGTCAAAAGATAAAATGTATCAGGTTAGACAATAGAAGAGAATATAGTGGAAGAAAATTTTAGAAATTCTATCAAAATAAGGGTATCATAATCAAAAGTATAGTACCTAAAACACCACAAGAAAATGGTTTGGTAGAGAGGATAAACCAGAATTTGAATGATAAGGAAAGATTCATGTGTGTACACTCCCAAATTATTAATTACATCACAATGGAAGTAATTAACGCTGTAAAATAATTAGAAAATATAATTTATAAATCTAATATGGGAAAAAGTCTACCAGAAGAGCTATAGTCTAGTAAGTTACCATAATTTTGAAACTTAGAAGTCTTCAAAAGTCTATCTTACACTCTCATTGATGCGAAGGAAAAAGACAAGATGGAGGTAAAATCCAAAGATTGTTTTATCATAAGATATAGGAATAAAGACTTTGGTTTCAGATTATAAGATGATGAAAAAAAAATTCATTAAAATTTAGAACATTCTATAAATTGAGAATATCCTATTGAAGGATTGGAAGTTGTATAAATCAAAATTTGAGGTAAAGAATCTAACTACTAAAGTATAATTTGATCTGAATGTAAGAACTGGAATATAAAAAATTCTAGTGATACTAGATACTAGCATAGTTTCATTATAATTTTGACCAAAAATAGATATAATAGAGTGATAAAGGTCTACTAAAGTTCTAGGAATAACTCTAGAAGATAAAAAATCGATAGTCAGTTCACCAAAAGTTAGGGAAATGGAAATAATATAACTATAACAAGTTGAATCTTAAAAAGATATGAGAATATCATATAAATTTATGAAAATAGTCTAAAGGTATGAAACTAATTTGAATTACTTATAGATTCTATGTAAAACATGTATATAAGATCCAGTTAAACTCAATGAATTGAAATAATGGGAGTCATCTATATAAGAAGAAATGAATTCCTTGAAGTTCAAAAGAACGTGGGAATTGGTTGACCTACTATAGGGAAAGAGAAAATTGGAGAATAAATGTGTTTTCCATTTTTAAAAGTAAGCTAATGGAAATAGAAGACACATGGAATGATCAATGGTGAAAATATTCCAACATAAGTAATGAATAAATTTATTATAAATATTTTCAAGGGTATTTTAGCATACTACAATCTGAATAGTGATGAGTCTAGTTTCTTTAAATGATCTACAATTTCAATAGATGAATGTCAAGACTAACTTTCTTCATAGAGATTCAGAGGATGAAATATACATGGAAAATCCTAATGATTTTGAAGACTATCAGAATGAGGGACTTGTTTGTAGGTTAAAGCGAAGCCTTTATGGATTGAAAGAGGAACCTCAATAGTGGAAGCAAAAGTTTGGAACTTTCATCCATGTGATGTGACTCTGATCATTTCTATTTTAGAAGTTTTAGGATAATGGGACTTACATAACACTCCTACTCTATATGGATGACATGTTATGGGTGGGTTTAGAGAGTTCATGGATTTAAGAGTTAAAGTGTAAGTTTTCTAGAATATTTGAAATAAAATATATTATTCAACATAATAAAACACAAGGATAAGAATTGAGAGGGATAAGAAATATGGTATACTAGTCTTATCCTAGAAGGAATAAATCCTAAAAATCATTGAAAAATTAAAATGAATAGATGTAAGTATATATCAACTGCCCTTGATAGAAACTTCAAGATATCTAAGTCATAGGAACCAACATTAGAAGATGAGACCTAATATATTATGAAATAATCATATGCATAAACCATCAGAATTTTAATGTATGTGATTATTTTTATGTGGCCATAAAATGCCTTTTCAGTGGGAGTCATAAGTTAGTTTATGTTAAAATTTAGAAGGTATCATTGTGAAGGAGTTAAGTATCTAATACTTGAAGGGATAAAAAGATACAATGATTATTTAGATGAATATGATCCTTTATAAGGATTCATAGATGAATATTTTACAAGGGATTAAGATACCTGGAATAGAATGATAAGATTCATGTTTTCATTTTGTGTAACAATAGTTAGTTGAATGTATCAGCTACAACCAATGGTTACTATTTCTAAAATTTAATTAGAGTACATAGAAGATACAGAGTCCAAAAAGGATTTAATCTAGTTAATGTGCTTATTAAATAAGCTTGTAATGTCACTGGAAGGAGGAATGTTATTCTACAGTAGTCAAAGTTGAATCTATCTTTTTTGGAATCTAGTGTTTCATGCAAGAAAAAAACACATTAACTTGAAATTATATTTCATCTGGAATCTTCTAGAATATAAGGTACTAGATATATGGAAGATAGTTGAAAAGAAAAATATAGCTGGAATGTTTACAAAGGTTTTATTCTTAGAAAGTTTGAAGTAACATTGTACCTCAGTTGGACTTGGGAAAAAAGGTTAATGGAGAACACTAAATGCATGAGGAAGGAGGATGAAGTTTTTCCTAAATGTTAAAGGATTAAAAAATAAATCCTTAAAGTAGTTTTAAACACGTGGTTATGTTTACTAGAAGATAATGAAATTATGATGAGTGTTTAGTGAAACCGAGTTGAGGTTTATTAGATACAATGGTTGAGGTAGTGGAAGCCATTGGGAATTAGAGGTTGATTGAATCCAATGGTGGGTTGATCACAATATTTGGTTTTTGGTGAAACCTTTTGCACTAGATATTAAATTTTATAAGATAGAGGTGGGATTAGTTTTTAAATAATGATGAATCTAAGTATAACACTGGATCCTTAGCTATAATATTTTATAATCCTTGTTTCTGATAATATAAGAGTTTATAGTGTTCTCCCATGGATCTAGGAAAAAATTCCAAACCATGTAATCTTGTGTGTCTAATTTTATTTTCTAATTTATTTATTTAGTTGAATGTCTGTCGTGATACTTTTTTTTAAGAGTGTGTGAATAGTGTGACTAGGTGTAGTGAGTGGGGTTCCTAGTCTTTCTATTTGTTTATATTCTTAGTTATAGTATAATTTCTAGTGGTTTAAATCCTACAATGCGTAATATCTTATGTGTGTGATATTTTGATATATTGAACAATTCATATTCTGAAGTTTTTATAAATTTTCCATCCCTAACAATTTTATGATGTGTGTAATTAGAGGGATTTAATTGAGCTAAAGATTTAGTTAGCTTGTACTTTTTAGTTCATATTCTATTGAAATCACATTTGTTTACCACTCTAGTAAAGTTTTTTCCCATGGATTCATACTTTTTTTGAACCGTGTTAATTATTTATTCTATTGAATTTTTATTTACTTCTTTTAATTACATTTTCCACTTGGAGTGTCTATTATGAGTGTCTCTTCGATGTTCCTAAGGGTATGAGGTTAAGGTGTGTGTCTATGTTATGAGGCTTCTTGATTCTGGTGACATCTTCTAGTGGAATTGTGTTTCTTCCTTGTTTTTCATTTTATGATTGTAGGTTGGACCTTTCATGTAGAACTACATCTATAAAAAAAAGTATAATTATAACTTGGCTTGGATTTTTGAAGGGAATCATAGACAACGGTTTCTAGAAAAAGTGAGAAACTTTCTATTTATCATATTTTAATTTAGTGAGAGTTTTCTATATTTAGAACATGGAATTATAAGAGATAAAGTTAAGAATAGACAAGTTCTATTCCATAAAAATTTTATCGTGGAAGATGCATGTTGAATAATACTTGTCTCTATGATGTTTACTTAGAACATAACCTTCAACATCTGTGATGTTGGAACAAATATAGAGTTAATGACCAAGATTGTGAACATGTATTAGAATCCTTCCATGATGAACAAAGTGTTCATGTTGTAGTGAATTTTTAGCATGAGGATATAATAATTAATTTTAGTGGATTATCATCTAAATGAATTTACCATGATCCAAAGTTAGCTAAAATCTATTCGTGTGAAGTTTTCTAAAGGATTATGGGCATTGATTATTCTATTGTCCCTTCCAAAATCATGAGACACGATGATGATCACTGTGAGTAACTCTAGCAGAAATAATGATGTGTTCTTGGAGGAGTTATATGATATAATATTAAACAAAGAGATCCTAATGAAGGAGGTATCATCAACTTCTATAATATTTTTCAATTTCTCGAAAGATAAGGGATACTCCACCTAGTGGAGTTAGAAGGGAAGATAAGGAAATAAAAGAGAGAAGATCCATGGGAAGTCATCTTGTCTTGGTGAATCTATAAGTTGGAACTAAGGAAATAAGGGACATATATGGAAGTATTTCTACATGAGGTTGGTAAAGTCAAATTTTATTTTCTCCTGGATCGTTCAACAATTCTAAAACTAAAGGGGGTGGTGGAACTTTATATTTAAGTTTCACGAGTTCATTATAGTAATGGATTCTTGACTCTATAAATTCATTTCATTTAACTTATAATAGTGGATTCATGAAAAATTATGTGTCTATAAGACTTAGAAAGGTTCAACATGCGGATATATAGGCACTTGAGGTTGTTAGAAAAGGGGATCTAAGCGTGCCAACTAAGAAAAAATGTCTATTGTATTTTCATGACATCCAATATATCTCAGGACTATAGGATAATCTTATTTACATTGATGAAGTTGATGATTAATGGTTTTATACCATGGTTTTGGATGGTGTGTGGAAGATCACATGCGGTTCCATGGTGGTAGACTATGGTGTAAGAGATAGAATGTTGTACCTGACCAGTGTACTAGAATGCATCATGCATGTTGAAGAATTATAGAATAATTATAGATAATAAAAGTTGTGGCATAAGCTTCTTAGTCACATTAGTGATAAAAGTATAAGGATCTTGGATATGAGAGGATTGATGAATATTGATCACATGAAGTTTGGTACATGTGAGATTTGCATCCATGGTGATCACTGGAAGTTTTCATTCGACTCAGATGGAAGGACAAATAAGAATTAGAATATTGAGTTGATTTATATGTATATATGGGGATTGGAATTGTTTTTATATCATAGGGGTGAATTTTATTATCTTATCTTTATTTAATATTCCACATGAAAGGTGTGGGTGATTTTCCTTAAACAAAATTCTAAGGTCTTACAAAATTTCATTGGATGGAGATCCATGGTGGAAGTTGAGATTGAGATGAATCTGAAATGAATTCCCTCAAAGAATGTTGGTTTGTATTGAGGAAGTGAGTTCAGTAAATTCTATTGGTTGAAAGGAATCTGGATGAAGATGAATATGTATGGGACACTTGAGCATAATGGTGTTGAAAAATGTATGAATTATATGATGAATGATAGATCTAAGAGAAAGAGGTTATGTTTTGGTCTCGTGAAGTAATTTTGGGAGTAATTAGTTAACTATGTGGCTCATCTCATGAATTAGATTCCTTATAAAACATTGGTACAACAACTTATAGAGTAACTATGGTCTAATTTGAAGCTGGACTATACTTACCTAAGATTTTTTTGTATTGTGTAAGACCATATTGTTTCCAAGGGTAAAGAAAAGTTAGAAGCTAAGTCCCATACATGTTTCCTTGTATAGTATGATGATGAAAACCTTGGTTTTAGACTCTAGTATAACTGTCATTGGAAGGTTATTCGAGTTAAAAATTTTCTATTAAATGAGGAGATACTTTATAAGGATCAAAAATTAGAATAAGATTCTCTTGAGAATAAGGAATCAGTTGATAAAGTTGAGGTGGAGCTGAGAAGAGGCTAGGTGGTGCCAAGCTGTTTAGAGAGCACAAAAGACAGATTCTTCGATGTGTAACCATGTTTTAGAACCAAGGACACTAATCAGGTTCTAAAATCTCTAAGTTTTGTTGTACTAAAGTTTTCAACGATAGTGGAAGTTTGGGAAATTTTTTGGGAAGCACAATATCAAAAAGGATCATAACCTATAGAAGTGATGAAATATACAAGTGCTAATGGATAGTGTAGAAGTTTGATTCCTAGATTAATTTTTTTATTTTCATAGATGTTAGGGAACTAAAAGCTTGATTGAAGTGAGAATTAGAGTGAATCATTATAGTGGGAGTTGTAAATGAATAAATATTTAAATTTCTTAGATGTTTATGATACATATGATTTAACTCATATTTTAGAAGGTAATAGAGACCTAGAGAAGAAATGGATTTATCATATAAAGGAGGAAGTAGTTGGTAGAATCTAATACAAGGAACAACTGGTTTTGAAGGGGTTCAAACAATCAAAAGGATTAGATTTCAATGATATTTTATCCCTTATCATGAAATATAAAACAACTCAGATGGTTCTCAACCTAGTTTCCATGGAAGGTTTTTATCTTGAAAAACTTTATTCCAAGACAATATTCCTTTATGGATATTTAGAGGAAGAAATATACATGGTGGAAATGGAAATATCAATATAGATTTCATAATGAGTGAGTCAAAGCTTGTGAATACCTCCATTTTCAGACACTTAAAAATTTCAAAGTTAATGTAATCTAAGATGGATAAATATGTAAAGTAGATGGGAAAGGTTACATATGCATTGACTATGGAAATCCTGATGTATGTGATGGTGTGTATTAGGCTTGATATCTCTCAAGTAGTTGGTTAGTTAACAGGTTCATGGTGAATCTAGGAACTAAGAAATATGAGGATATTAATTGAATATTCTTATATCTCAATGTTTTAGTGGATCGTTCACTCTATTTTGAAATAGATGATCCTTTACAAGGGTTTATGGATACTTAATTTTGAGGAGATTCTGATTCTTGGAAGAAAAACACTAGCTTCATGTTTATATTTGGAGGAAATTCCGTGAGTTAGAGGTCATAGTTACAATCGGTACTTTAACTATCAAACAAAAAATCTAAGTACTCTGTAATAACAGAAGCATGGAAGGAGATTATGTGGTTTAAGGGTATATTATAGGAAATCAAAAGGAAGCAAGAGTTTTACATGCAGTATTATGAAAAAGAATAATTTACTTATCCAAGAACCCATTATTTCACTCTTGGATAAAGAATATTCAACTCAAATAACACTCCATCACGAATATTATAGAGAATGTGGTGTTGGAGATATATAAGGTTGAAGGGAACATAAATTTAGTGATTATAAAAACTAAATCTATAGAAAACCTCAGTTCATAAAATATTATTTAATGATTAATTTTATTTCAAGGATTATTATAATATTTTTGGGAAATTTAAAGGAATTATGTAATATTTTTTTAGAAAAAGGACAAACCTATGCTTGGTGATAACCCAATGAATCTGGAAGGGCTATGAGTCTGGAACACACAACTGAATGGTGATAAGGGCGTGACACCTACCACCAGCCTTCATGATGTATTAGTTAGTATAATTTTTTTTACTTAAATAGTTTAATGGTTAAATATTAAGTTGATTTTGGGAAACATATTATAGGATCAAATATTTTTGATTTTGAGGTAATTAATGATATTTTAGGAGATGTTTTATTGGGTTAAGGTATATATAACCGTTAGGTTTAACATAAGTGATTATTTATGAAGAATAAAATTAATTTTTTAATGATGAATTTTAAAAGGTATGAGATCACATTTGAGGTGAAAAAATACTTTAATATTGAGAATATTGAGGTTAATTGGGATGTAGGTTTATTTATTTGTGGAATGATCTAAGTTGAAACTTCAGTGGAAATTTTGAAGAAAAATGTTTTATTTCTTTATATGAAGGATTATACATTTTTTTATTATCTTACCCCATGGTAACCATTTCAGTTTCAATTAATATTTAAGGATATTAGGAATAAATTATTATTATTTTATAGATCTTATGTCCTATTAAAATTTATTTTTTATTAATTCAGGAATAAAAATTCATTTTGGAAATTTATTTCTTGGAGTAATATATAAAGTGGAAATTGATTGAAGTACAACAAAAGGATGAAATTGGTCTTTAGAAATAGATAGATATAAAGTAATTATATTTATTTATTTTTATTATTCTATATGTTAAAGGAATTAATCAACTCTAGGAAAAGGTTATTGAATAATTTTTTATCTAATTACCTTAATATCTTATGAATCAATGGTCATTTAACTCATCACATATTTATGGTTTGTGGTTGTTGAATTTTTCTTGATAATTCACTTTATTATGATTAATGATCTCTATCACTCTTCATAATTATTTATAATTTTCTTCTTCCATGTCTATATTTTCACTTTCCTCTAATGTTCTCGTACCTGGAAACCTAGTTATTTGTTAATCTATATAACTTTCTTATTTCCCATTCCTTATTTTAAGAGGAAGTTTTATTAAACCTTTTTATGATGTGGGTTTTCAACAAAAGTATTTTCAAAATTTAAACCCTTGATTTCCGAGAACAAGTTCATATTGTGAGGTTGAAATTTATTGAAGGTGGGGAGAATGTAACCCCCTAAGATTTTAAAAGTAGAACATTGTGTTCTATATCATATACAACATGCAACATCAAGCTTAAACGACCCTACAAATATATTATTTAAATATGACCATTATAACCTAGTTGTTTAATTAGTGGGTCTAAATTGGATTAACTGTATTATGATATATATATATATAGAGTTCATAATAAATAAAAATTTATAGATAAATTCTTAGTAAATAATAACCCAATTTTTTAGTAAAACCATTTTATACTTAAAAATACATTTTCTTTAAAAATGATTTTATTTTTCATTTAATGTTTGTGAATTATAATTAATTTATATAAAATTTAGAAATTATATTTTATAAAAATAATATCATTCTTGAAATTAGAATGTCTGAAAAACCCAAATATTTTATGGTAGGTCTATTTTTAAAATTTAACTTCTTTAATAGCTTACGTTACACAGAACATAGAGTTTAAACAAATGATAAAATATTATTTTTTTGACCTAGCCATTTGAATATCAAGAATAATAGGTATTAAGTAAATTATGAAAATATTTTTTACACATGTTTATAAAATTAATTCGTTGGTTACCAATTACTGAGAAATAAAAATAAAAACCAACTAAACATAAAAGATGTGTTTTTATAAAAAATATATATTTATGACAACAATGGAATTTTATCTTAGATTAATTACTATTATTGAATGATTTTAATGAAATTTATATATATTAAATATTCAATCGAATATTTTTTAAATTCAATCAATATGTTTGATAGGATTAAGATAAGAATAAATCCAAATTTAAGAATAAAAAGATATATTTTTTAAAAGGAAATTTTACCGCATTTTAATGGCCTAAAAGTTTAAAAAATAAATTTTCAGAATTTTATAAAATTTATTGAAAAAAATTAACTTCATTTTTAAAATTATAATGTTAAAATTATTATAGGAATAAATTTTGGTATTTTTCTGAAAATATTTATTTTTCAGTGAATAGTGAAAAATCCTGATTTTTATAAAACTGTCATTTTCATTATATTAATAGTATATTTATTATTTTAATAGTAAAATAAACTATGAAAGTGTAAATAAAATTTGGGTATCTAATAAATTAAAATAAAATATATTTAAATCAAGGAATTAGTAAACAAATATTTTAAAAATGATAAATTAAGTGTTGGTATTTTTGTAATGAGTAATTGTTTATTGAAAATATTATAATTAATTTAATGATTTAAAAGAAAATTATTTTCAAAAAAATACATTTATAAATTAATATTTTTTGTCTTATTATTAATATATAATTTTATGATACCTGAATTAATATTTTAAAGTGTCATAAAATAAGTTATAATTTTAAAATCGGTATTTTTCGAAGAAATGATGATTTTAATTAAAAAATAATTTTCCCATATCTTGAAATTTTTTTCATAAAATTGAGTCCATTTTTTAATTATAAACATTTAAAATTTTTTAGTTTAAATTGTTGGGGTTTTTCTATTTTTTGAAATTTTTAGTGAATAGTGAAATATGGTAATTTATGGTATTTAACATTATAAGTAAATAAATGAATTTTTGAGTGATGGATGATGTATGGATGTGGAAATCACCCATTGTTTTAGAAGTAATATGCACTAGTTACTATATTTAGTCACAAGAATCAATACTATTCATAGTCTTAAGCCAAAATAATAAACTAATGAATAAAATAATCAAAAAATACCCCTCTTCCACTATAAATACCACCCCCAAGTACCTATTCTCATCACACATCCAAAACCAAAAATATTGATTATATTCTACCCATTTTATCTCATAAACCTCTCTCCCACATTCTAGTCTTTCTTATCTCACCGAAAGACTATTTCCAAGCCCCTTAAGGAGGTTCTCAAGGAGGTGGCACTCAAGATGACATTAAGTACAAGTGTAGAACACTTTTAGACATATGGTAAGAGTTTTCTTATCTCACTTTCATTTCTATGAGATATGTATTATTCACCACTATTTATTTTGTGTAATGTATGTATAATTCCCTTTTATATATCATATCATGAATCTATTTATCTTTATGGTATTCAATGTTCCATTTTATGATTATTAATTTTATGGGACATACGATTCGATTGATTACAAAGTAGTAAGATATTCTCCCCAAACTTCCATTTTTTCCTTTGGGTTATGCTTTCGTTCTCTTTACCCCAATTAAATTCTTAATTATCCTTATTTACTCATCCCACCTTCTATGTGTATGTTTCAAACATATGTTCCTAGCTCAATTATTCTTTCTTTGATGGGGAAATACATGTTCCCTTCTAAATTATTCCAAATAAGCAAGCCTGATTAAAAGAAATTCCCAATTTCTACCCATTTTCAAGTACTATCCATAATATATTATAATAAAGCATTATTTTTATAAATTAGTATTTTTTCAAGAAAAAATATCTTTGTTCATTTTTGGTTTTATAAAAACAATTATTACTTTTTTCTGTTTTAAAGACTCTTATATTTTCTCTTAAACCGCACTAAAGTGCCCAATTTCTAAAGTTTCTTAAAAAATCTTTTTACATATTTTCACTTAAGTTAGACATCATTTATACCTCAAATATAATCTCATTATCCTTCCATTTTCTTTCTAGGATATATATGTTTACAATATAATTTTATGACAAATACAAATGATTTTTTCAAAAGAACTCTTCTTTGCAAAGTAAAAAGGTATTTATCTCAAGAATTCCTTAATGATTTTATTAGATTATTTTAATCTATTTAAACATCCTATATTGAATATCATACCTAATTGAGATTGATATTTTATTATATCATATACCATATTTTATCGAGTGGTTTATGATCAGTTTGATGGTGGATGTGCAATCTTGATACCATTCATCATATTACTTAGAATGGTCAGTGATTATGTTTTCTGATTTGGGAAAGTTATTTACATTTCGTATATATATGTTTTTTATGTTTCAAACCATTCATATGATGAAATAATTGGACTTAGTATGTGATGGTTGGGGACCAATACAACCCCTCGATGCATCAATAGGTCTCACAAGACAAACTATATGTGGATTTGACTGAGGCCTTGCCTATTTATTTTCAAATATGGTTTTGACTAAGGCCTTAACCATTTATTTTTATATGTTTTGGATGAGGCCTCGATGGTATGTTTCAAATATCCAAAATTATGCATTCCATCATTATAATATTATTAATTTATAATCCGTGTGATTATTCAACTAGTAGAATATCTATTGTTAGGTTTCATTATCATATGATTATTTATTATGGAATTATTTAATCATCTTTTATTCTTTCCATATTATTCTCAGGATTATGTTTTAATGTCATGTGTTTTTATTTATTTAACCTACCTTATTTTTTATGTTTATTTATGATATCTTCTTCTTTATTGATTACCCTTACTGATAATTTTATCTCACCCCTTTATTATGTTTTATTTTCCCCCAGGATACGAAGATGTATATTATGAATGAATTACAGGGATAATCTAGGAGTTTATGGGTGTTTCCAATGTTGTAACCAAGTCTATTATTTGTTGGAAATGGAATTTGGTTTTTGTTTTTTGTCAATCCACTTGGATTATTGGGGTGTTTTTAGGGAAATTATTCTTATGGTTCATGCTGACATCAATGTTAAAGGTGGCATTGTTTCCTAGTGTTTAACAAATTTTTGGGTCAAAAAATTAGAGAATGAGGGAAATTGTTTTTGTAAAAGGAATTTGTGAGAAATAATGAAGTATTATTTTAAAGTTGTGTGCAATTTATGTTCTAGGATCATATAATTAAAATAAAACAAAGGAAAGTTCCACACACAAGATATTTTTTTTGGCGCGAAAGACTTGGTTCTTCATGGAAGAGACTTACGTGCCCAATGCGATGTCAAAAGTGGGTTTTCATGCTCGGGGAAATGTTTCGCACATGTAGTTGATGAGAGATAAAATTACATGTATGGTCTTTTAGGCCTATAAATATGAGGCTACCCCATTCAATACTTATAAATTTTTCCTAAGAAGATTTAGTGTCTCTGCCACGTGAAAGAGTTGTGTGTAGAAGACTTGCATGAAATAAATCTTACACAAAAGATGTTCCTTGAGTCTCTAAATACCAAGTTAATCTCATAGTGTGGTTGAAAAATAGATAGGGGTTGTGAGAAAGAAAAATTTTATGAAAATTCCAAAACATTCACACAAGAATAGGTGTTATGAGCAAGTGCAGTGTTGAGATTCTAATAGGTTTTAGTTATCCAGTTTGTTTGATCAGTGATTTCAAGTGAATAAATTAAGGAATTAAATGAAAGAAGATTATCATGATAGTCAAATAAATATAATTTAATTCTAATATATTGAAGTTACCTTCAATTCGATAAACTGATTAAGACTTCACCCAAAGTAGTGATTTAGGGGGAGTCGACAGAAGTGTTCTAAGGGAGGTAGTGTGGTATCCCTAAAATATTTTAAAGTCAGTGTGCCTAGAATAGATTAAATGTGTCTAAACTCATGTATTCTAATACTATTTAAGATCAGTATATTTTGGTTTGATTGATACATTGTCGGTGTATTATCATTTAACAAGACCTTAGTGGTGAAACAAGTAAAACTGTTGTGTTGTCTTTCTATTTGTGAATATTTGATTACTAATTGAATTATCAGATAGGTTTAATGAGTTCCTACAAATGTGGGAATAAGATTTGTCACATTAAAAGAAAAATTTGACACCTTAATTCAACCCTCCACTCTCAGGGTGCTCTAGGGTTCTAAAAGTGATATCAGAGTGAGGTTCATGTATGTTGTATAATCTACAGTAAAGCTATTCTCTATTGAAGATTCGAGTTTTCTTTCCTGTGTCAATAATGAAGTGCAGTTTTGATGAATATCTATTTATCTCTAAGTAGAAGTCTACATCCACCAAGACCACGATGAACAAGAAAAATAAAGAGAATATGCAATTGAAGAGGTCCTTATTATCTAAAGAATAGGTAGTATTTGTATAAGTCCCCAGCCTTAAACCTTACTTAATCTTGAGTTATTACAAGATTACACATTGAGGATCTTTTCAGGTTTAGAGTTTTAGAGAATTAGATCATGAAACTTGCATTACATTCCACATTTAAACAAAGTGGTTACATAAAAGACAGTATTCATTCTTCCCATCAACGAAAACATATTTAAAATATAACACAGATTCTTTCTTGACACATCCTTGACACTATCATCACATCATGTACCTTTCCCTTGACCTATGAAAAACATTTCAAAAACTTGGGATGAGCATAAAAAGCTCAGTAAGAGTTATAAAAATATGGAAAGGAAACATGAGTTCATATATACATTAGAATGAAATCACACTTTACCCATAAAACATAGGCATATCAAATCATGAATAAATCATAGAAAACATAAGACATAAAGGTAACTTGAGGCATTCATAACATTTTTACGTAGGGAGTAACCCTCTTGGTTACGTTTGGAATACCCATCACAGTATATTCCCTAAATCTCTTCGGAGAAACCGTAACGTTTCACTCCTTCGCGCTACCCAATGCATTGGAGAGCTATATCGGGCTCACCCGCCCTTAGTTTATCACGGAACCACCCGTTTTCATAACAATGCCCAAGAACCATAACATAAATGTATCAGATAAAACATGCATAAAGGAAACATAACATTTCCACATTTCAATCACAATATAACATTTTAGTATATTGAAATAATGAATCCATTCAAAAAGAAACCATTTCCAAAACCATTTAAAACATTTAATAAAGAGATTTTTGAATCAAAGTGTCCCATACCACCTTGAAGCTTAAAATTTTAAACCATTAATATCCATATAAATAAATCCTTAAAACCATTTTGAAAACATGGATATTAATAAGAACAAATAATTAAAACATTTAAAACGATATTTTGGTTAAAGGGGTTTTACCAAAATTAGTGACACTTGAATACAATAATTGAGGAATAAAATTTAGTCAGAACTTTATAATATCATGAGAATAAATGGATTCATTATATAATACTCCAAAGGATAGTATATACACCATATAAGAGTGAATTGGTGCATAACAACAATAAACCCTCAATAGAAATGTCAAATGTGATGAAATCCCATATAAAGAAGGTATCCTTAAATTAAGGACAAATCAATCTCAAAAATATGTGTGACAAATATAAATACACCCAATATAAGTGGATATTAAGTGTAAAACAATAGAAGTTCATTCACACATATTCAATGGATGACATATTCAATGACTACATGTTGAACCCAAAGAAATCGAAATTGGGTTAAAAAGTTCCCTTGACAGCCTAACGACATCACATCAAAATGAGTTGGTGAGAGATAAAAAGTGTATCTCATCACTTGGACATAAAATTTACATCAATAAGGATATATGAGAACATATCCCAACATAAAAATATGTAAATTAAAAGACCCAACAAAAGAAGTCTTTTAAAAAAGAGGAGGGTGAAAGGTTCCCTTACCGACTTGGGTATCTTTTAAGATATACACCCCATGAAAGAAGGACAATAGATCATTGTTGTAAATACTCATAAATGAAAGTATATTACACAAAGATTAGAATAATGGGAAGTACATACACCACTCAATGGAATTTTTGGCAAATGTAGCATAAATCTCACGGGAATAAAAGTGAGATGAAAAATCCCTTACGAAAACTCGGTAGCCTAACGACGCCACATAAAACTTCCGAATATAGATTGATGAGATCAAATAGGGTATCTCATCACATTACAATAAAATGTACAGAAAGAGGAATATAAAATAAAATCCCCCAACATTACAAAGAGGATCTTAAAAGAAGTGACATAAAGGAGAGTACTTAAAAAGAAAGAGAGAGGTTAGATCTCTTACGAAAGTTCGGCAGCCTAACAGCGCCACTCAAAACTTCCAAAATGGATTGATGAGAGAGAATAGGGTCTCTCATCACATGAACATAAAAATTACAGTAAGTGTAATATAAAATATCATCCCAATAACAGGAAAGATGAGCTTTAAAAGGAATGACATAAAAGTGTACTTAAAAAGAAAGAGAGGAGTAGGATCCCTTACCTCGAGTCCGACTTGACTCGATCGTTATTTAATCTCCTGAATAATAAACTTGAGTTAATTTCTAATTCCTTAATAACATTTTTCAAGTTAATTATTCCTTTTATATCACTTATTACCATGTCATAAACATTTTGTAATCATTTAAGTTAATAATATTTGTTTTGCCGATATTTGGTTCTTAAGTCGAAAATGGACTTCTTACAATTACATGTTGTTCGTGTGGCCAAATTTTTATTATATCCAGAATTGTATTCATGATGTAGATATCATATATGTCATATATATCCAGTACATTCATGCATTTATAACATTACATAATCATTTAGAGGTAAGAAATGAAATGCACCGTTCATGGAGACGGTAAGCCGTACGTACGCATGAACACTACTTTCATTTCTATTTCGTATTTTATAGAATGGAATAATAATTATATAAAGTTATATTATAATTCCAGTATAATATCATATATAATATCATAGTTACATCCTTTATACGTCCCATATATGGTATTTAACGAATCAAATCACTTTGAGGGGGCGGTAGTCCACACTTCCTTAAATGAAGATATCGCATTTACCCATAATGGAAACCATAAAGGTATGCCCAAAATGAAAAAAAACAGAAGCTTAAGGAAAACATAAACATATTATATATCATATATAAAAATAGTGACATCATAATGGCCACCTTTTAAGGTGTTAAATGAGTATTGAACAATCATCGTTTCGGGAGGCGGAATTTCACCATCCACGGAAACTGTATGTTCTTTAACCATTTGATGTAGTTGTGTGAGAGTGTAGCTAGAATAAATCTTATAACAACATCCTAGTATATTGAAGATACTGGTGTTGTTACAAAAGAAGTAAATAAAAAGAGTGTAGGGGGTTGGAGAAGCAAAATAAAACAAATGAACATGAGAGAATGAATTACCTTTAAAAGTGTAACTCCTTTTGATTTGAGACTAAAGGCTTCCTTTGAAAGGATTATGCCCAAAGGGAATCCTCTAGGATGAGGGGAGGGATGTGGAGAGAGTAAATGGGCAGGGGTTTGCCGAGCCAAAGGCTTGAGGAGTGTGTGAAATGAGGTAGAGGTGGGGGCCTTTTATAAGAGGAATGGAGGGGCACTTTTGGAAAGTAAGAAATATTACTTTATTTGAAAAATGTGTTTCGGTTTTAAAAGGTCCCACATTGATATAATTCGTGGATAAGGTGATAAGGGTTCGAAATCCACCCATCCAATAAGTTGTTGACAAGTGTAGTTCATAGATTTTACATTATCTTTCCATTTTATTTAAATCGTCAAATAATAATGTCATCGCTGCATCATTATTATGTCATAAATAATTTAATTTATTTAATGTCTAAAAATTATAAAAAAATACTATGATGTAGTAAATCGTTTTATCTTTCCAATGACTATTTATAATCAAAAATCTGATCATTATAACCCCATGTAAAAATTGTTTTCGTAAAACACATGATGTTTGTGTCATTTTGACTTTTACATTAAATAAAAAGTTATTTATGTCATTTCCCAACCAAAGTGTCTCCATGGGGTCCCCAAGTTGACCCATGGCTTTTCTTGGTCGGCCATGACACAACCAATGAGGGTAGGACATGTGTCAAGCTCATATTATTTTATTAAAGCATTATTTTTACCTTAAACTATACTAATTACCACTAATCGCGATTAAAAACTTAATAAGTTACTATTCACCAAAAAATTATTTTTATCCCATTGAACCACATTTTACTTCTTAATGACAACCATATATGTCAGATTTTTGAAATTCAAAACACAAAGATGGCAAAATTTCATTTAAACGGAAAAATCAGTTTTTATAAGTACCACTTTGTGGTTTCACTATTCATCAAAAATTGAAGTTTTTCAGAAAAATCCCAAAAATTCACCATAAGCTATATTTGATATTCTGAAATCAAAAATTAAGTCTATTTTAAAAAATTCAAAACATATAAGTCAGATTAATTAATTTAATAATTAATTTCCACTGTGAAAGCAAATAGCGTGTTTTTATGAAACAATATGTATCAAAAGATTGACACTAGTTTAAGTCTGATTTCAAAGTGAAATTAATTCCAACGACCACTATTGGATTTAATGGTAAAAATATATTCTAATTTAACTTTAAAACCAATTCAAAAGATAATCTAATCATATAAATAAATTAGATTAAAAAGAGGTTTTGAATTAAAATACAACATTTTACACTATTCATTGAAAAAAATGAACTTTATCGGAAAGATACCAAAAATTTACACAAAGTAAATTTTTATGTTCCAATTATAAAGAAGAGTTTTATTTGGTCCAAAATAATGTATAAGAGTGATCAAAACTATATTTAATGACAATTCTCCATTAAAAGGTGATAAGTGAACCTTTAGTGAAAATTAGGGTATAAAAGCCTAAAATTGAATTCTTTCCATATTTTAAGCCATTATCTTTTATTAGATAAATGTAAAAACATTTAAAAACATATATAATCATATTTTATTTATTTCTATCCATTCCCGCCAATACAACGGCTACATGTTAACTACCATTTAAAATAATATTATTTTATTATTAGAGTGCAACGTAAGATTCCCAAGAAACTCGTTGTTGCGTGTTGGGTACACCATCGAGCATAGCGTCCCCTTTTAAAGTCATTTTAAAATTTTATTCACAAATTTGGATAAATAAGAAAATGTCATATTCTTTATTTACCTGGGGTGTTACATCCTTCCCCCCTTTTGGGAATTGCATCCTCGCAATTTTAAAATTGAGCTTGGAAACATCCTTGAAAATCCCACATCGGAACAAGAGTCGGTAAAACAATCACTTTAAAATAAAGAAAGATAAGTACAAAGGTCACCCGAGTTAACCCATACTAGGATTCCAAGTATGAAAATATGGACATGGAGGAAAAAACAAAGGGTCATGTTCTGATGGAGAGTGATAGAAAACATGTTTAGGAGAAAGTTAACCACGAGAAAATCACAAACTTGTGATGAGTTAAACGGTATTCGATTCCCCAGTAGGAAAAGTTAATAGAAAACATTTTTGTTTTAAGTTACTTTTTATTGAGGAATTTATTCATAAGGAAACATAATCACATATCATATTGACTTTCAACTTTTATTAGATTCCTTACACAAACTCATGTTTTCTCCAAAAGATGAGTATTTAGGAAGACTTGTTCACATTAAGAGTACTATAATCAACTTCTAGAGAATCACCTAATCCACAAAATAAAACTATATACTTCCCATGTCTTTAGACTTTAACCAAAACCAAAAAGGTTATCACAAGATCAGATAATCCAGAAAAGGATAACCCTTTATAAAAAGAAAATCTATTCTTAACCTCCAAAATTTGTCCAACAAAACCCAAAGTTCAACGAGGACCATTCTATAATCAATTTGTCCATAAAATTCTTCAAAGTAAACCAAACTAAGATTGAAACCCAAATATTTGAAGGATTTAGTCACATAGTCTTCCAAGTTAAATCGTAACATTTATCTCCAAACAACATCAGTTGCTCCTAAAGTCTCGTATTGAAAAGTAATTAACCTAATCACATATCCTCCATGATAGGTTAATCATTTTCATAAATAACCCAAAATAAACTTACTCTTAATTCATAAAATCATATAACTAGAAAGAATCGGTCAAACTAACCAGGGACTTCACGTAGTCCAGTGGTAGGCGATAAATACTAGTCGCACTTTGGTTGTGGGTTCGATTCCCGCAGCTTTGTCCGACGCGACGGGATGTCACACAGTCTGCGTGTTGTCCTTTTTCCAAAACTATATAATTCTTAAAACATTCCCCAAAATGAGATAAAATCTTCAAGAATAATCATAACATATTTTAACCTCAAGTTTATCTCATGCCCTTCATTTTCCATCATATCATATAATAACCCATAATTACCTCAAAAGTAAGGATCATATAAACCCTAATGGTTACCTTAATAATTATTACCTGAATTTCCACATCGAGTTGGCCATCTCGTACATGATGTATTAGAGAACTCACCAAGGTTGAAGTGATTGATCATGACTCCTTGATAGTTGGTTTAGAACAACTATGAGATTCCTCATTGAATCCCCCATCTCATCCAGTATCTTAATCAGAGAACCACCACAGTTTCCTTCAAACCCATTGTCACTTTGGTGCCTGCTAGATCCAGCCATTTACTAAAACCAAAAAGGTCAGTGTGAGTATATCAACAAAACCATCACGTACTAATGAGGAAGGTAAACACTAAGATATAATTACTCATTCACTTTATCTAAAACTAGGACTCTTTCTAAAATCCTAACCATTATGGTAATGTCACTTATGCTTAAAGAATACCCTAACCTCTAAAGTTATCTAAACCGGCCTTTGGTACCAACTATAAGGCCCCAGCCTTAAACCTTACTTAATCTTGAGTTATTACAAGATTACACATTGAGGATATTTTCAGGTTTAGAGTTTTAGAGAATTAGATCATGAAACTTGCATTAAATTCCACATTTAAACAAAGTGGTTACATAAAAGACAATATTCATTCTTCCCATCAACGGAAACATATTTAAAATATAACACGGATTCTTTCTTGACACATCCTTGACACTATCATCACATCATGTAACTTTCCCTTGACCTGTGAAAAACAATTCAAAAACTTGGGATGAGCATAAAAAGCTCAGCAAGAGTTATAAAAATATGGAAAGGAAACATGAGTTCATATATACATTAGAATGAAATCACACTTTACCCATAAAACATAGGCATATCAAATCATGAATAAATCATAGAAAACATAATACATAAAGGTAACTGGAGGCATTCATAACATTCTTACGTAGGGAGTAACCCTCTTGGTTACATTTGGAATACCCATCACAGTATATTCCCTAAATCTCTTCGGAGAAACCTTAACGTTTCACTCCTTCGCATTACCCAATGCATTGGAGAGCTATATCGGGCTCACCCGCCCTTAGTTTATCACGGAACCACCTGTTTTCATAAAAATGCCCAAGAACCATAACATAAATGTATCAGATAAAACATGCATAAAGGAAACATAACATTTCCACATTTCAATCACAATATAACATTTTAGTATATTGAAATAATGAATCCATTAAAAAAGAAACCATTTCCAAAACCATTTAAAACATTTAATAAAGAGATTTTTGAATCAAAGTGTCCCATACCACCTTGAAGCTTAAAAATTTAAACCATTAATATCCATATAAATAAATCCTTAAAACCATTTTGAAAACATGGATATTAATAAGAACAAATAATTAAAATATTTAAAACGATATTTTGGTTAAAGGGGTTTTACCAAAATTAGTGACACTTGAATACAATAATTGAGGAATAACATTTAGTGGGAACTTTATAATATCATGAGAATAAATGTATTCATGATATAATACTCCAAAGGACAGTATATACACCATATAAGAGTTAATTGGTGCATAACAACAATAAACCCTCAATAGAAATGTCAAATGTGATGAAATCCCTTATAAAGAAGGTATCCTTAAATTAAGGACAAATCAATCTCAAAAATATGTGTGACAAATATAAATACACCCAATATAAGTGGATATTAAGTGTAAAACAATATAAGGTCATTCACACATATTCAATGGATGACATATTCAATGACTACATGTTGAACCCAAAGAAATCGAAATTGGGTTAAAAAGTTCCCTTGACAGCCTAACGGCATCACATCAAAATGAGTTGGTGAGAGATAAAAAGTGTATCTCATCACTTGGACATAAAATTTACATCAATAAGGATATATGAGAATATATCCCAACATAAAAATATGTAAATTAAAAGACCCAACAAAAGAAGTCTTTTAAAAAAGAGGAGGGTGAAAGGTTCCCTTACCGACTTGGGTATCTTTCAAGACATACACCCCATGAAAGAAGGACAATAGATCATTGTTGTAAATACTCATAAACGAAAGTATATTACACAAAGAGTAGAATAATGGGAATTACATACACCACTCAATGGAATTTGTGGAAAATGTAGCATAAATCTCACGGGAATAAAAGTGAGATGAAAAATCCCTTACGAAAACTCGGCAGCCTAACGTCGCCACATAAAACTTCCGAATATGGATTGATGAGATCAAATAGGGTATCTCATCACATTACAATAAAATTTAAAGAAAGAGGAATATAAAATAACATCCCCCAACATTACAAAGAGGAGCTTAAAAGAAGTGACATAAAAGAGATTACTTAAAAAGAAAGAGAGAGGTTAGATCTCTTACGAAAGTTCGGCAGCCTAACAGCGCCACTCAAAACATCCAAAATGGATTGATGAGAGAGAATAGGGTCTCTCATCACATGAACATAAAAATTACAGTAAGTTTAATATAAAATATCATCCCAATAACAAGAAATATGAGCTTTAAAAGGAATGACATAAAAGTGTGTACTTAAAAAGAAAGAGAGGAGTAGGATCCCTTACCTCGGGTCCGACTTGACTCGATCGTTCTTTAATCTTCTGAATAATAAACTTGAGTTAATTTATAATTCCTTAAGAACCTTTTTAAAGTTCATTATTCCTTTTATATCACTTATTACCATGTCATAAACATTTTTTAATCATTTAAGTTAATAATATTTGTTTTGCCGATATTTGGTTCTTAAGTCGAAAATGGACTTCTTACAATTACATGTTGTTTGTGTGGACAAAAGTTTATTATATCCAGAATTGTATTCATGATGTATATATCATATATATCATATATATCCAGTACATGCATGCATTTATAACATTACATAATCATTTAGAGGTAAGAAATGAAATGCACCGTTCATGGAGACGGTAAGCCGTACGTACGCATGAACGCTACTTTCATTTCTATTTCGTATTTTATAGAATGGAATAATAATGATATAAAAGTATATTATAATTCTAGTATAATATCATATATAATATCATAGTTCCATCCTTTATAAGTCCCACATATGGTATTTAACGAATCAAATCACTTTGAGGGGGCGGTAGTCCGCACTTCCTTAAATGAAGATATCGCGTTTACCCATAATGGAAACCATAAAGGTGTGCCCAAAATGAAAAAAACTGAAGATTAAGGAAAACATAAACATATTATATATCATATATAAAAATAGTGACATCATAATGGCCACCTTTGAAGGTGTTAAATGAGTATTGAACAATCATCGTTTCGGGAGGCAGAATTTCACCATCCACGGAAACCGTATGTTCTTTAACCATTTGATGTAGTTGTGTGAGAGTTTAGCTCGAATAAATCTTATAACAACATCATAGTATATTGAAGATACTGTTTTTGTTACAAAATAAGTAAATAAAAAGAGTTTAGGGGGTTGGAGAAGCAAAATAAAACAAATGAACATGAGAGAATGAATTACCTTTAAAAGTGTAACTCCTTTTGATTTGAGCCTAAAGGCTTCCTTTGAAAGGATTCTGCCAAAAGTAAATCCTCTAGGATGAGGGGAGGGATGTGGAGAGAGTAAATGGGCAGGGGTTGGCCGAGCCAAAGGCTTGAGGAGTGTGTGAAATGAGGTAGAGGTGGGGGCCTTTTATAAGAGGAAAGGAGGGGCACTTTTGGAAAGTAAGAAATATTACTTTATTTGAAAAATGTGTTTCGGTTTTAAAAGGTCCCACATTGATATAATTCGTGGATAAGGTGATAAGCGTTCGAAATCCACCCATCCAATATGTTTTTGACAAGTGTAGTTCATATATTTTACATTATCTTTCCATTTTATTTAAATCGTCAAACAATGATGCCATCGCTGCATCATTATTATGTCATAAATAATTTAATTTATTTAATGTATAAAAATTATAAAAAAATACTATGATGTAGGAAATATTTATAGCTTTCCAATGACTATTTATAATCAAAAATCAGATCATTATAACCCCATGTAAAACTTGTTTTCGTAAAACATATAATGTTTGTGTCATTTTGACTTTTACATTAAATAAAAAGTTATTTATGTCATTTCCCAACCAAAGTGTCTCCATGGGGTCCCCAAGTTGACCCATGACTTTTCTTGGTCATCCATGACACAAAAAATGAGGGTAGGACATTTGTCAAGCTCATCTTATTTTATTAAAGCATTATTTTTACCTTAAACTACACTAATTACCACTAATCGCGATTAAAAACTTAATAAGTTACTATTCACCAAAAAATTATTTTTATCCCATTGAACCACATTTTACTTCTTAATGACATCCATGTATGTCGGATTTTTGAAATTCAAAACACAAAGATGGCAAAATTTCATTTAAACGGAAAAATTAGTTTTTATAAGTACCACTTTGTGGTTTCACTATTCATCAAAAATTGAAGTTTTTCAGAAAAATCCCAAAAATTCACCATAAGCTATATTTGATATTCCGAAATCAAAAATGAAGTCTATTTTAAAAAATTCAAAATATATAAGTCAGATTAATTAATTTAATAATTAATTCCCGCTGTCAAAGCAAATAGCGTGTTTTTATGAAACAATATGTATCAAAAGATTGACACTAGTTTAAGTCTGATTTCAAAGTGAAATTAATTCCAACGACCACTATTGGATTTAATGGTAAAAATATATTCTAATTTAACTTTAAAACCAATTCAAAAGATAATCTAATCATATAAATAAATTAGATTAAAAAGAGGTTTTGAATTAAAATACAACATTTTACACTATTCATTGAAAAAAATGAACTTTATCGGAAAGATACCAAAAATTTACACAAAGTAAATTTTGATGTCCCAATTCTAAAGAAGAGTTTTATTTGGTCCAAAATAATGTATAAGAGTGATCAAAACTATATTTAATGACAATTCGCCATCAAAAGGTGATAAGTGAACCTTTAGTGAAAATTAGGGTATAAAAGCCTAAAATTGAATTCTTTCCATATTTTAAGCCATTATATTTTATTGGATAAATGTAAAAACATTTAAAAACATATATAATCATATTTTATTTATTTCTATCCATTCCCGCCAATACAACGGCTACATGTTAACTACCATTTAAAATAATATTATTTTATTATTAGAGTGCAACGTAAGATTCCTAAGAAACTCGTTGTTGCGTGTTGGGTACACCATCGAGCATAGCGTCCCCTTTTAAAGTCATTTTAATATTTTATTCACAAATTTGGATAAATAAGAAAATGTCATATTCTTTATTTACCTGGGGTGTTACAATTTGGTTCTCCATGCCTTTCTAATAGTGAATATATAGTAGACTTTAGAATGTAAAGAGCAGGTGGATCAGGTTTCCACCAAAGAAAATGAAAACACTTCTATCTCATATAAATCAACATTTTCATATGATTATGAGGTATTTTCTAGAACCTTTGAAAGTTTTACTCAAAATAAAGATCCTAACACAAGTAGTGATAATGATCAATCTACAAACTCACATGAATTTTCAATTGAGATATTAAGAAATTATCTGCATGATATTCCCAAATAAAGAACCACCATTTTTTATTGAATCTTTCAATGTATTCAGGTAGAGATAACCCAGTTGAAAGGAGAATCTGATGCTAAGGAAAAGGTCTTGGAAGAAAAATTTATTGAATACTTAAAACTCTCAATAAAATTTGAAGCCTTTGAAGAAACAAATAGAGAAATTGAAATAAGTTCCTTGAAATACCTCAAAAAATCTTAAGAGAAAAAGGGAGTCAAAAGGATATTGAATAAAAGATCCATGTTTTTGAAGAGAAATTGAAAAATATAACTAATTTCATGGGTCTAAAATTGGAAGGAATATTCAAGAAGATAAAGGAACTTGACCCTTTGATTTAGAATAAAGTGATACTACCTGAAGAAGAAGTTGTTACAATGAAGAATGATTGTGAATAAAAGATGATTATGATTGAAGATTAAAAAATAATCCTCACTATGAAATGTCTAGATTTAGAATCATAGTCAGTCAATCTTGAGAATACATATATTGATACTTCACAAATTAAGTAAATGGTTTCTATAGCTACAAAATTTTTACTAGAGGATTCTAAAGCTGAAATACCTCCAACATGTGATAATAATATCATGGAATATTTTGATAATCTATCTCAAGTAGCTAAAAAGAAATAGGTACCATCCATACCAACTTTTTTTAATGTCTCTAAACTAATTATCATGAAGAGTGCATGTTGTAATAAAAATACTGGACAAGTATGGATAAAGAAAGGTGATAATAAACCTACCACCATGATTAGGGTGGATAAGAAAAGGAGTATGGAATCATGTTACCCACGAAGATAAAAACTGATCATTAAGAAGATCCAACAAACTTATACATAAGATATAAAGATATCAAGGTTAGTTGGTCAATGTTGGTGTGGAAATAAAATTTTGAATTGGGTATTGGATTGTTGGTACAATCCACTAAATGAAGAAGCACAAAGGAAGCCTATTTTATGGGGTAGAAAGATAAAGAATAATAATCAACATCCATAGATCCATAAGAACCTGTATACTGCTAAAAAATTTGGGAAACTTGATAACATCTATAATGTATACAATGGAAGTGGTAATAAGGTAGGTACATGATTATCTCAACATAAAATCATTTTTATAAGGAAAGAAGACCAAAAAATCTATCTAAGTATGAATAAGATACCTTTGGAAGAAATCATAGGAATATTGTGAACAAAAATTCTTCTAAGAAGATCTCATGTAGGGAAGATGAGATGAACCTTGATTCTAAATCCATGAATTTTAAGGGTAGTGCATCTAAAATAACTACTAAGAGGGATTCCACTTAGATGACCCCATGTAGAAGATACAAACTTACTGTAAGAGTTCGTAATGACCTGTTAGTTATTTGTCCAAAATATTTGAAAAGAATGAGGAAAATTGAAGATACATAGGACAAGGATAGTGAAAAAGGAAAATTAAAGATTCCATGTGATGAAGAAAAAGTGCAAGAGAGATTCCAAAGAAAAGGAAACTCATGTGTTAAATAAGTTCTGTATGAGAGATGCATGAGATATGGTCACATTGAAAAAGGATGTTTAACCTTAATACCAAATCAAGAAGCACTCATTAAGAGGCGTAAGAATGTATCACCCATGATAACTATTAATAATAAGAATTCTTCACACAAATAATAAGAGAATGTGAAGAGATCCATGCCACAAAAACATAAATCAGAACATATTTTTAGATGCACAAGCATGAAGACTGAATAAAATGAAGAAACATAGTTGAGAATATCATCTCAACCACGCAGTTCATATTGATGAATCAAGGAGGATCCACATTATTCCCTTAATATTCTGTGTATTGTATTTGTGTTTATAATGTAGGGAATTTAAGGTGAAATGAGTTTTTAGGGGGAGAACATGAGAAGTAGATAGGGCTATCAATTCTTGATATCCAATATGAATAAGTCTACATATTTGAATGATTCCTCAATTCGATATTCAAATACATATATAATGGAAAATCATTTTTTGATGAAGATAAAAATGTTCTATTTTGGATAATTAGGATAAAGAAGGTACCCTCATGGTTTAATCTTATTTATGGTATCCTGGAGAATAAGTGTTCAGGGATATTATCCTTAGTGATGTTGTGGAAGTTTTCCAATGTGGATAGTCATAAGTTGAAGACCCATTTTGGTGTATTCTCCATACTTAAATTTCTTGAAATTAATTCTCGATGAGATAAAACATTATGAAGATGTTGAGAAGTGTTTACCTTAAGGGGGAGAAAAATGAATAATGATGAAGAAGATTCCATAATCATTATTTCAATTATTATCAAACTAGATTATTTTAGAAATTTCTTGAAGATAATGTCATTGGAAAATAAGTTTCAGGTTGATTGTCCTAAAGGGGTTCTTATCACATTTAGTATATTCACCGTCGAATGAGAGTGAATTAAAATTAAAGACAAGTATATGTTTTATCATCCCATGAGGTATCATGATTAGTGTACATGGAACATATTCAAATGACGAAGGAATTGATGCTGAAGAAATTATTTCTCTAATAGCATGATTGGAGTTGATCAAGCTTTTCCTTTCCATGAGAATTAAAAGAAGATACATAGTTTATTAGATGGATGTTAAGACATCATTATTAAATTATTTTCTTGAAGAAGAAGTCTATATTGAACAACTAGTGAATTTTATAATTAGTAATGATGAATTGAAGGTTTGTAGATTGAAAAAGGATTTCTATAGTCTGAAGTAGGCACCACAATCATGGTATTATCATATAGATTTGTATCTAAATAAGCTCTAATTTAAAAGAGGAGGTGCCGAACAAAATCTCTATGTGAAGAATTCAATGGAAGATCAATTTATGGTGCTTGTATACATGGATGATATTATATTTCGAAGAAGTATGAAGAGATTAGTGGAAGAATTTTCCAATCACATGAAATAAAAATTTCAAATATCTATGATTGGTGAACTCATATACTTCTTGGGGCTGCAGGTGGTATAGAAGAAGGATCACAATTTCATTTCTTAGGAAAAGTATTCTAGATTGTTTTTGAAGAAATTCAATATGCATGACTCAAAACCAATATCAACTACAATTGCGGTTAGAAAGAAACTTGTAAATCATGAGGATAAGACTTCTATGGATCCCATAATGTACATGAGAATCATTGGAAGCCTATTATACTTTACTTCAACACAAACATATATCATCTTTGAAAAATTTTTAGAGGACCTCTTTCAAAGTAATCTGAAACAATAATATTGGTGACTGTTAAAATAATCATGAGGTGCATTCAAGGTACTCACAATTATGGCCTATAATTTACTATAGGAAGTGATAATGAAATATTGAATTTTTTTGATGCTAACCAGGTCATAGAGGTGGTAGATAGAAATTCCAAAAGTGGTGGAGCATTATTTATTGGAAATAAATGTTTGGGATGGTTAAGTAAGATACAAGAAAGTACTTCTCTTAGTACTAATGAACTGTGATAATAAGAGTGCGATCAATCTTACAAAGAATATTGTTCAATATTATTGTACTAAACATATTGAAATCAGATATCACTTCATCAAGGAAAGAGTTGAACAAAGCATGTTTAAAATGGATCATGTTGGAACTGGTGACCAGGTGGCTAACATTATGACCAATCCATTGGCAGCACATGTGTTTGAGAAACATCAGTTGAACCTTGGTGTTTAACCGCCTCCCAGTGCATGAGGAGGTTACGAATACTCCCCTATCTTTAGTTATGTTAACTATTTTAATCTGTTTTTGGAATTGATACAGGTTTATGAAGGGATATATGATATAGGAGGAGTATGTTTTGAGATCTACAAGTAAAAATCATGAACTTTCAGTTTTTTTGTCAAAGGGGAAGAATGGAGAAATTCAATGTTAATGTTACTCAAGACGAGAATGTGAAAGTTAGTAGGTTGTTTGAAAAACCATGAAATGCTTATGTGAAACGATGATAATTTGATGATAAGAGGAAAAAGATAGAGGAAATGTGAAGCCACATTAGTTTATCAGGTATATTTACCTTCTGGAATGACTTTTGTATATACTAATAGCGACTGGTTATTTTTTGAATTTATCTGCAGATTTATTAGAAACAAAAATGGGGAGATTATTGGAACCAAGGCTATTATTTGTTGGAAATGGAGTCTGGTTTGTGTTTTTTTTCAATCCTATTGGATGATCAGGGAGTTTGCAGGGAAAGTATTCTTACTGTTCATGCTAACAACAGTGTTAAAGGTGGCATCGTTTCCCAGTGTTTGCCAAATTTTTTGGTCCAAAAATTATAGAATGAAGGAAAGTGTTTTTGGAAAAGGAAGTTATGAAAAAGACTTAAAAAGGATTTTAATGTTGTGTGAAAGTTATGCTCTAGGATCATATAATCAAAATACAACAAAGGAAAGAGCTACATGTAAGATCTTTTTTTTTGCGTGAAATACTTGGTTCTATGTGGAAGAGACTTACACACCCAATACGATGTCAAAAGTGGCTTTCCGTGCTTAGGGAAATGTTGTGTGCATGGAGGTCGGGGAGCAGGAAACTTACATATAGGGTCATTAGGCCTATAAATATGTGGATACCCCCATTCAATACTTAAAATTTTTTTCCAACAAAGATTTGGTGTCTTTGCTGCAAGAAAGAGTTACACATAGAAGACTTAGACATAGTAAATATTACATTCAGAATGTTCCTTGAGTCTATTAATACCAATTGAATCTCATGGTGTAGTTTCAAAAAAGATAGGGTTTGTGTGAAAGAAATATTTCATGACAATTCCAAAACTTGTACATAAGAAGAGGTGTTACGTGTAAGTATAGTGTTGAGCTTCTAATAGGTTTTAGTTATATGTTTTGTTTGATCAGTGCTTTCAAGTGCATTAATTAAATACTTTGATTCAATAAGAATCTCATGCTAATCAGAGACAAAGACTTTAATTCCAATATATTAAAGCAGCCTTCAAGTGGATAAATTTAGAAATACTTCACCAAAAGTAGTGAGTTAGGTGGAGTCAACATAAGTCTTATGAGGGACACAATGTGCTATCACTAAAATCTTATAAAGGAAATGTGCCTAGAATAGAGTGACTATGCATAAAATATTGTATTCCAAAACTAGTGAATATTAGTGGATTTTGGTACAACTGACACATTTTCGTCATATGATCCTTGGACTAGCCCTTAGTGTTGAACCATGTAAAACTGCTATGTTATCTTTCTGCATGTGAATGTTTGATTACTATTAGAATCCATCATACTAGTTTAATGAGTCCCTAATAGTGTTTGAATAAAAGTTTTTACATTAAAAGAAAAATTTGACACCCCGATCTACCCCTCTCCTCTCAGGGTTCTCCAGGGTCCTATATCCAATGGATTTTCTATGTTGTTTCTCCTTTAAAAGTTGTAATGTACTAATTATGTTTGTATCTGATTTTACAAATATACTAAACTATTCAGTTCTTTGGGATGTGATATCTTGTTCATAGTAAAAATTTAATTAAGTAATTTATTGGATTTAGGCTACTTGGGTCAGGGTCTTTACAGTTGGTATCAGATCAAGTTTATTAGAAACCTTAGAAACTAGATTTAGAAAACATAGATTAGGGAACATAACCCTAAGATAGACATTGAGGGTAACCATAGAAGAATAATATATTTTTTAAGGTAGATATTATGTGGGAATTACTAGTAATATATCCCAATATAGATAATATAATTGGATTTGGTTATGGCATAGATGTACCTAGGGGTAACAACTTTGACAAGGTGCATTGGGCCTGACTCAACATAACCCGATACACAAAAACGGGAATTACTGTGCACATGGTTTGATCCTCTTGGGGGATATGGTTAGGATAGTTAAAATTTTCTTCATAAACCATCATGAAGGATTTAAAAGTAAATGTGTCCTCAAATAAACCATGTTTATGATTATGAGATTAGCTATGCATAAATTTTCAATTTATGTTAAGTGTTTTTATAGTTTGAGATTGTGAATTATGATTCATAACCTAATTTAGTGTATTCTGTTGTTTAGAAATGGAACCTCATAGAAGGAAGGATAACCTCACCAATTCACATGATCTAAAGTGTAAGAATGATCATATATTTTATGGTATTATGATAATCTTTCAAAGGGAACAAGTATCCCAAACATTTTCATCATATGAGAATATAGTATCACGTGATATCAATAGAGAGAAAGAATTATCCAAGTTTTATAACTTCGAAAGGAATAAATAGAAGAAGAGGAAAATAGATAAAATTATGGACAATGGGAATAAGAGAAATAAGTAATTTTCTACATGTTATAATTGTGGAACGAAACATCCTGGTACTTTCTTGAAGGGAATGCGAGTTTGCTACAACTATGGAGAAAAGGGCCACGAGGATCATGATTAAAAAGTAAATAAAGAATATTTCCAATGATCCAACTATAAGTATATAAAGAAATATGAAAATCAATATCTCAAGCATCAAAAGAATATACCCCAAAAAAGGATAATGGATCATGGTCAAGCTTATTCTACTACCACAGACAAAGAGGAATGATTATTATGCCTATGTTTGGATTCAATAATTATGTTATTTGAGTATTTTATCAATAATGGTCTAGTTATAAGAATCATGATATATATATAAGTATTTTACTAAAGTACTTCTTATTTAAGGAATTAGAATCATGTGATTATTTTCACCAACAATCAAGAAGTGATTTTTTGTAAGTTAATCTTCTTGAAAAAACATGAATTGGGAAATATAACACTAAAATTATGATTGATGTTGAGATAATAATAAATATATGTTTATGGGATTGTAATGGTGACCATGATGGTGGTTAGTGATCTAATGGTTTATGTTATGATGGAATTATTAGATGTTTGGATTTAAGGATTTAATTCAACAACCCGATATTATACTCATGGAAGAATGCATGTTTCAGAAAGGTTTAAAGGAGATAAGGTATTCATATATTTGGTATCTGAAAATAAGAGATAAATTATTTGGGGAATCTTATGTTAAGTTGATTTTGTAAATTTATTTACCTTCTTCTAAATATTTGGTATTTGAATTTGGACAGACATATTTTTGACGAGTCTTATGTTTAACTACCTATAGAATTCATTAAGGTTATTATTGATTAAGATATAAGTATGATTTATCATATTAGATAACCTATTATACCCATATTGGTTTCACTAAACACTTAAAGTCTTAAGGAATGACTTTTGGATCTTATGATTCATAAAAGTGATTCAGGCATAAATTTTTTTCTTGAATATCCATCTACAAATTTAAGAAATGAAGTGGAGATAGATTGAAGCACAACCAAAGGATGATATTATGACATGAAAAGGAATCAAGTAAGTTTATTTTCTCAAATAATTTTCTGTATAATAAAATAAACCCTCAACTCTAGGAAAAGTATTTTAGAACAAAAACTTCATCCATTTACTTTTCATTTTGATAAATCAATTATCTTTTAACTAATCACAAATTTATAATTTTGTGATAGTAGAATTTACAATGACCATTTTTTCTATCACTCTCCATTATAACTTGATAGTTAGATTTATCTTACATGTCCATATTTTAATGAAATTTTTCCTATTTCAGAATCTTAGTTTTTTGGTGACCTTCACAATTCTCTTCAACTCTTTTTAAGAGGAAGTTTTCTAAACCCTTTTTATGATGTATGATTTCCACAGAGGGATTTTCAAATATCAACCTTTAATCTTTGAAGTGAAATTTTAAATTTTGAGGATTAAATTTATTGATGGGGGGGGGGGGAGAATATAACACCCCAATATTTTATGATATTTCTCTTTTTAAAATTTAGCTTCCTTGATAGATTACATTAAAAAGAACACCGAGCTTAAACAAATGATGTAATATTATTATTGTGACCTAGCCATTAGAATGGTGGGAATAAAAGGGATTAAGTAAATTATGGAAATATAGTTTACATACATTTATAAAATGAATTCACTTGTTTCTAATTAATTATAAATGAAAATAAAAACCAAGTGAACATAAAGGATGTGTTTTTATGAAAAAATTATATTTATGACCACAATGAATTTTTTCTTAAATTAATATCTATTATTTAAATATATTCATGAAATTTATATAATAAATATTCAATAAAATATTTTTTAAATTCAATCAATAACTTTTATATGATTAAGATAAGAATAAATCCAATTTTAAGCATAAAAAGATATATTTTCTAAAAGGAAATTTTACTACCTTTTACTGGAACACATGTTTAAAAAATAAATTTTAACACTTTTATAAATTCTATTGAAAAAAATAAACTTTATTTTTAAAATTGGAATGTAATAATTATCTTAGGGTGAAATTTTGGTATTTTTCTGTAAATATTTATTTTCTAGTGAATAGTGAAAAATTCCGATTTTTATAAAACTATAATTTTCATTATATTAATAGTCTATTTATGATTTTAATAGTAACCTCAACTATTATTTTGTAAATACATTTTGGGTATCTCATAAATGAAAATATGATTTATTTATATCATAGAACAAGTAAAAAAATGTTTAAAAAATGATAAATTAAGTGTTGGTATTTCTGTAAAGCATAAATGTTTATTTATAATTTTATAATTAATATAACGATTTAAAAGAAAATTGTTTTAAAAAAATAGATTAAAAAATTAATATTATTTTGTCTTATGATTATAATATAATTTTATGAGACCTTAATTAATATTTTAAAGTGTCATAAAATGAGTTATAATTTTAAAATAGACATTTTTCAAATAAATGGTGATTTTAATTAAAAATTAAATCTATCATATTCAGAAAATTATTTTCATAACATGGATTCCATTTTTCAATTATAAACGTTGAAAAATATTTTGGGTGAATTTTTGGGATTTTTCTAAAATAGTTGAATTTTTGGTGAATAGTGAAGTACAATAATTTACAGTATTTAACATTATAAGTAAATAAATTAATTTTTCATCCATGGATGATATATGGATGATTTATGAACCCATTGGTTTGAAATCACATGCACTAGTTACTGTATTTAGTCATAAGAATCAACACTATTCATATTCTTGAACCAAAATAATAAACTAATGAATAAAATAATAAAAAACACCCCTCTCCTCCAGTATAAATACCACTCCTCGCCACCCATTATCCTCACACCTCAAAAGCCTTGAATCTTGCTTATATTATACCTATTTACTCTACCAAACCTTTTCCCCATGTTATTTTATTTCTTTTCTCACCAAAAGACCAATTCCAAGTCCCTTAAGGAGGTCCTTAAGGAGGCGACACTCAAGAGGACATTAAGTATAAGTGTAGAACACTTTCAGACATAAGGTTAGGGTATTCTCATCTCACTTTCATTTATGTGAGATATTATTTATTCAACACTATTTATTGTGTGTGGTGTATGTATACTGAACTTTTATGTATCATATCGTGCATCTATTTATCTTCACGGTATTCAATGTTTTATTTTGTAATTATTAATTTTATGGGGCATATGATTCAATTGATTGTGAAGTAGTAAAGGATTATCCTCAAAATTCCATTTTTTCTTCAGGATATGATTTCTCTCTCTTTAACCCAATATAATTATTAATTATTCTTATTTAATCCTCATAATTTATGTGTTTATGTTTCAAACATATGCACCCACCTCAATTATTCTTTCTTTGATGGGGAAATACATACTCTCTTATCAATTCCTCTTGATAAGAAAACCTGATTAAAGGTAAATTCTCAATTTTTACCCATTTTCAAGTGCCATCCATAATCTGTTATAATACACCATTATTTTTTCTAAAATCACTCTTTTTATCCTGAAAATCTATCTTTTTTCATTTCTAGTTTTATACAAAAAATTACGTTTTTTTGTATTAAAGACTCTTTTATATTTCCTCTTAAATTAAATTGAAGTAACCCATTTCTAAAGTTTCTTAAAAACTATTTTTACATGTTTTCAATATAGTTGGAAATCATTTATACCTCAAACATAATTTCATTTTCCTTCCCTCTTCTTTATGGGATATACTTGTTTACAATATGATTTTACGACAAATACAAATGTTTTTTGCAAAAGAACTCTTCTTTTAAAAGTAAAAGGGAATTTCTCTCAATAATTCCTTGATAATTTTATTATAGTATTTTCAACTATTTCAAAACCCTATTTTTAATTTCATACTTAATTAGGATTTATAGTTTATGATACCATCTACCATATTTTATCAAATGGTTTATGATCAATTTGACTGTGGATATGAAATCTTGATACCATTCACCATATTACTCAGAATAGTTAGTGACTATGTATACTTATTAAGAAAGTTACTTAAATTTAAAATGTATATATTTATTATGTTTCACCCTGTAACGTCCCAGACCTGGCCAGCCACCCGAACAGTGCTGAGCGGGTCGGGTGTCCCTACCTTAGGCGCACCTCCCCTGAATGCCAAAGGCTGCCGACTAGCAGCGAGGGTCTGAATAGGTATAGTGGGGAGGCTATACCCTCTCTAAGGATCATAGTAAGGGTACTGGTCCAGGTACAACAGTAGAGATGTAGTGGAAGGAAAGACTCAACAGACTAGAACCAGACCCGTAGAGCAGAAGCATATCCAATATCAACAAATAACGGAAGCAATAATTATAACAACAGTAGCAGAAATAAACACAACAGCATGCTGATAACACGTAACTACTACTGAACAGTAAAACATGCATCCAAAGCAGGTCAACATACAAAAGGGCTCCAATGGCTAACCAACAGTAGCTACAACAAGTAAGCATGCTGATATAGGAAAGTAAACACAATAAGTAAACCCCAGCTAGGCATGACCTCAAGTTCTGTACCATCTCCATGCAAGAACTAACATAACCCAGCTCCTGAAGCCGGTCCCTTTCCTGCACGTAAATCCATGAAGTCTGCACACATCCCGAAGGGCCCGTGCAGGGTGTGAGACAAATCTCAATAGGATACCACCCAACGGTGCGTACCAAATATATGTGTTTAAGCAGTCATGCATTTACCAGGAAAGCAATAATCAGTACAATGCAAAAATAAATACAAACTCCACTGGTGCTCAACAGCCATCATGGAGTGTCACCTGATTCGGCCAATGCCGGAATCTCTGTCATGTAACCCGGCACCGTGTGCCACTTGACACCTCGTGTCTCAAGTACCGACGTCCCGAAGGCACGCCCCAAATAGTAACCCGGCACCAAGTGCCTTCTAACACCTCGTGTCTCAAGTACCGACGTCTTGAAGGCACGCCCACAAATAGTAACCCTACACCATGTGCCTCCTGACACCTCGTGTCTCAAGTACCGACGTCCCAAAGGCATGCCCATTTTTTGAAGGCTCCTCACCTCCCACGTGGCTTTCTACGGCAAGCACCCCCAACCAAAAAAATTACCTAACCGTAACTACGGGGGCCTCTACCCACATGAGTCGTCAAAACCACCTCATCACTGAGTATCTCTATGTGCACACTACTCAAAGTCCTGGTGAGCGGTAATCACCCAAAATAGTCCTAAGCCACCAAAACATCTGACACCTCGTGTCCCTATGACCATGTCGCTCAAGTCCGATGACATCGCCACCCTAGTATCTCGGGCCATGCCCAATCTGACAGTCGTACTGCCTCAAACCAACGTCCATGACACCCAATCCCGTGGTCAAAACCACCCAAGTAACCCGGGAAAAGCCCCAACCTGTGATCAGCATCACTCAAACGTAACCGGGACAAGCCCAACACAACCCAAAGGGTCCAACAGATGCAATCCAGCAATTGCATATACAACATGTTTAAACAGAAAAAACATAAACCAGAAAAACAACCTAAACAGTTGAATTTCACTATACCAGGTGCTGTCCCATACCAGCACTGAGGTCTTAAATGCCTCTAATAATTATAACATGCTTAAATAATTTAAACTAACAGTTTAACACAATAATATTGCAATTAAAACCATTTTGGCATTCCCCGACCAAAATGCCCCGATGAGCCACGACCCCTCACCTAGACCCTCTAATGAAAACTGGTAAATGGGCATACCCAAAGGCATCCCAGAGGTCCCATAAATAATATAGTATGAAAAATCAGATAAAATGGGTCCCGCTCAAAAATAACCGAAAACGCGCCGAAGCCGTGTCACCCAAACAACCACGAAAACACAAAATGAGGTATGAACCACCTACATGAGACTCGCACGATGCTACTCCTCCGGTAACACCCACCAATTTGGTCTAAAACGCAGTAAATATAAAAAAGATTCAAAGCCGCTCAAAGGGCTATAACTCGTTCTAGAAAGAAAATCAGACAAAAAGGCCAAAGAGGAATCGAGGCCTTACTGAGGGGGTTCCAACGCACTAATCAGCGATCGAAACGGGTCTCGGACGGACGATCGGGATGGGAAGAGAGGTTCGGCTGGCCTGGTTCACATATCCGAGTGGAGGAGGGGTGTTCTGCCTAAAAAATGAGGCTACTGCCCGTTTTAAGCGGAAAAAAGAAAGTACACGACGTGTACTTTGGGACTACACGCCGTGTATGGTTCATTTAACTGTTCATAAGACGGAAATATTCTACCGACTTACTTTCCGAACCTGCCGACAAGAGTACACGGCGTGTACCTCTGGGTACATGACATGTACTGGGTTCCTCTTCTCTTCCTCACCGACATACCCACACGCCATTTATATCCCTCATACACGACTAGACTACACGACATTTCCAAAGGGAACATGGCCGGTCCCTGGTTCTTACCTGGCCAACAGCCTACATGCCATGTATGGAATCACCTGATCGGGGGTCTACACAGCGTGTTCAAAACTACACGCTGTGTAGTAAGAAACTTCTACACGGTCACTGCACGACATGTACTCGGCGAGCACATGGTCGGACCCTTGCCTAAAAATACATGGCGTGTACTTAGAGTACACGGTGTGTAGTCTGAAAATTTCCAGAAACTGCCCATTTAATCCAGTTTCCTCAGAAACAACTCAAAAATTTAAACAGGGTCAGGATTTTGACCCGTTCTAAAAACCCAGGTTCTTAAAAACTCCCCACCTTAATGTAGCTCGTCCCCGAGCTACCAAATGAAACTAGGAGATGGAACCGAACACGCTCATCCCAGTTAAACAACCCGAACTACCCCGGTCTCAAAGGTTCTGATTAAATTCCTCAAGGGGGGGCTCCCCACCTTAGGAATTTCCTTACCCGGTCTCAACCCAAAAAAACGTAAAACAAACAGGGTTTACTAACCTGTTTTCCGGAAGGAAAATCCTCTCGTGATGCATCATCACCCCTGTACCTCATTGGTGCTCCTGTGTCGCTTCTGACACCCAAAGTATCCCGCACTGCATTGGTGTCCGCCTCTACGAGGTCCTAGTGCCTAGCACCTCAAGTAACCTGCATCCACGATGCCTCGATGCCCACGACACCTCATGTAACCCGCATCCATGATGCCCCGATGCCCACGACACCTCATACATACATACATACATACATATATATATATATATATCATGCAACTGAGATGTTGCCAACCCACTGACTAGCATATATTCAGTCCACAAAGATCCTGTGCACCTCGTGCACTCAAAACAGACATAACTCTACAGGTCATTCCAAAAAGGAAACATGGAGCTCACGGTCACACCACCGTGTACCTCTAACTGTCATCGGCTCACCGGCCTGCTCACCCTCTGGCAGCTCCACGGCGTGCACCTGGCCTAAAACACGACTGGTTGACGCCTGACCTCCCTGCGGTGCTGCTCCAGTCACCGGCCACTAACCCTTGAGCTGTGTCCCACTATCTCTATCACGACCTCCACGCACAGCTGAACCTCGACTACCCTCTCCGGGTACCGAACCCGAACCAACTCTAGACGTTGTAGTCTGTCCTGGTCCCTGCCTACCGGCTATCTGAGAAGGCTTCCTGCAAAACCTCTCTAGATGCCCATCCTATCCACATGCCCGACACTCCTTCGGAGGCCTTTCGCACTGCGCCCGAACATGTCCCGACTATCCACAATGGAAGAAAATCACCGAATAACTCCCACGAGGTGGTCTAGCTGAATCCCTGGCCTGACTGCCCTCATGGAACTCATCTCGTCCTCGATTCCTACTGTTTGAACAGTCAGCTGAAGCTGTCGTCCTGCCCAAGCGAGATTTCTCCCTCTCGTTGCCCTCGGCTATAAGAGCCTGATTCACCGCCTCGGAGAAAGAACCCAGCCTGAAAATGTTCACCTGGATCCGAATGGCGTGTCGCAAGCCATCCTCGAAGTGCCTCACCCTAGCTACATTATCATTCACCATACCAGGTGCAAAGAGAGACAAATCTATGAAAGTATCTGCGTAGTCCATGACGGACATGTCCCCCTAATGAAGACTCAAGAACTCCTGAGCTCTCTCTGCCCTCAGTGTTTCCGGGTAAAAGTTCTCAAAGAACCTGCCCTCGAAGTCCTACCTTGACAGTCCCTCATGTCTACGAGCCTGAACCTGTACGTCCCACCAACACTTTTCCAGTCCTCTAAGCATGCACGTCGGCAACTTGACCCTCCGCCCTGGAGGTGTCTCGAGCTGCTCGAATATCATCTGCATACTCTCTATCCAGTTCTCAGCCGCCTCCGGACCACCCTCTCCCTGAAAAAGCGGTGGGTGCTGCGTCTGGAACTCCCACGTAAGATATGCCATAGAAGGCTCTGCACCCTAAACACCACTGTCAATCCCATACAAGACACATACCGGGCTCACCCGGAGCTGCTCGTCGAGCCACGACCCGAACGATGCCAAACCCTGATGCTGTCCTGCCTGCACCGGATCCTGAACCTGATCCTGTCCCTGAGCCTATACCTGCGGCTCATGCTCTGCATGTTCTGAATTCTGACCCTGATCCTGCGGCACTGTACCATCTCCTGCCTGAGGCTCCATCGAGCCGTGAAGGAGTAACCCGCGGAATACCATAAATGGTCAGACAACCCATATATATATAAAAATATATTCTACGCATATAAGGAAAGCAGTAAAAGGCAGTGCATAACAACTACCCTTACTCCCCCTCACCGCAACCCATGCCCCACAGCATCCCATCCTCATGGCCTCCTTACCCGCTCAACAGAGCCAAGTATCGATAGTACCTCGGGCCATGCCCGTCCCGACAACTCACGTTGCCTCAAACCGACGACCGAGTCGTCCAAACCTGACAGTTACACTGCCTCAGTCATAGTACCTGCCTGCTCTCATAAGAGTCAGACCCAAAACCCTACCACATTCAATTCTACAAAAACAATAAAGCATGGCATACACATTGCAAAAACTAGAAATTCTATCAGGAATTTCACCATTTTACATTTCAAAGAAGATAAAGCATAGAAATTGATTTATTTTATTCACATGATATTATCACTTCACAAATCATATGTGCAATTATGAAATTAAAATACCCTAAAAATGTGATTATCAAAAGCCAAGAAACAAGCCTTGACATACCGGGAAAAGGTCCAATTCTCCCTTACCACACTGGGTCAAGGGTCACATATCACAATGCAGAACATCACACACCAAGTGAGCCACCGAGGTGGAAATCGTATAAACCGTAATCTGAGCAAAAGCAAACAACAATTCCCACCCATGGAAACTAGGTCCATCCCTCGTACCTGGGGCTGCAGGCACCCAAGCACAAGCTAAAAAACTCAGTCCCAGTAACCACAACTTATCTCCAGTCTACCATATCCCAAATAGTAAAACCAGTAGAAATAAAAAGAGAAGTCTCAATCTCATTAGTAGCCAGAAACAAATGCTACTAAATCCTTGTCAAGAACTCCTCTGATACCAATTTGTAACGTCCCAGACCCGTCCAGCCACCCGAACAGTGCCGAGCGGGTCGGGTGTCACTACCTTAGGCGCACCTCCCCTGAACACCAAACGCTCCCGACTAGCAGCGAGGGTCTGAATAGGTATAGTGGGGAGGCTATACCCTCTCGGAGGATCATAGTAAGGGTACTGGTCCGGGTATAACAGTAGAGATGCAGCGGAAAGAAAGACTCAGCAGACTCGAACCAGACCCACAGAGCGGAAGCATATCCAATATCAACAAATAGCGGAAGCAATAATTATAAAAACAGCAGCAGAAATAAACACAACAGCATGTTGATAACACGTAACTACTACTGAATAGTAAAACATACATCCAAAGCAGGTCAACATACAAAAGGGCGCCAATGGATAACCAATAGTAGGTACAACAAGTAAGAATGCTGATACAGGAAAGTAAACACAACAAGTAAACCCCAGCTAGGCATGACCTCAAGGTCTGTACCATCTCCATGCAACAACTAACGTAACCCAGCTTTTGAAGCTGACCCCTTTTCTGCACATAAATCCATGAAGTCTGTAAGCGTCCCGAAGGGCCCGTGCAGGGTGTGAGACAAATCTCAGTTGGATACCACCCAACTGTGCATACCAAATATATGTGTTTAAGAAGTCATGAATTTACCAGGAAAGCAGTAATAAGTACAATGAAAAAATAAATACAAACTCCACTGGTGCTCAACAGCCACCATGGAGTGTCACCTGCTTCGGCCAACACCGGAATCTCTGTCGTGTAACCTGGCACCGTGTGCCACCTGACACCTCGTGTCTCAAGTACCGACGTCCTGAAGGACGTACCAAATAGTAACCCGGCACCAAGTGCCTCGTGACACCTCGTGTCTCAAGTACCGACGTCCCAAAGGCATGCCCACAAATAGTAACCTGGTACCATGTGCCTCCTGACACCTCGTGTCTCAAGTACCGACGTCCTGAAGGCACGCCCATTTCTTGAAGGCTCCTCACCTCCCACGTGGCTTTCTACGACAAGCACCCCCAGCCAAAAAAATTACCTAACTGCAACTACGGGGGCCTCTACCCACAGGAGTGGTCAAAACCACCTCATCACATAGTATCTCTGTGTGCACACTACTCAAAGTCCCGGTGAGCGGTAATCACCCAAAATAGTCCTAAGCCACTAAAACATCTGACACCTCGTGTCCCTGCGACCATGTCGCTCAAGTCCGATGGCATCGCCACCCTAGTATCCCGGGCTATGCCTAACCTGACAGTTGTACTACCTCAAACCGACGTCCATGACGCCCAATCCCGTGGTCAAAACCACCCAAGTAACCCGGGAAAAGCCCCAACCTGTGATCAGCATCACTCAAACGTAACCGGGCCAAGCCCAACACAACCCAAAGGGTCCAGCAGATGCAATCCAACAATTTCATATACAACATGTTTAAACAGAAAAAACATAAACCAGCAAAACAACCTAAACAGTTGAATTGCACTATACCAGGTGCTGTCCCATACCATCACTGAGGTCTTAAATGCCTCCAATAATTATAACAGGCTTAAATAATTTAAACTAACAGTTTAACACAATAATATTGCAATTAAAACCATTTTGGCGTTCCCCGGCCAAAATGCCCCGATGAACCACGACCCCTCACCCGGCCCCGCTCACGCAAACTGGTAACCAGGTATACCCAAAGGCATCCCATAGGTCCCATAAACAATACAGTATGAAAAAGAAGATAAAATGGGTCCTGCTCAAAAATACCCGAAAATGCGCCGAAGCCATGTCACCCAAACTACCATGAAAACACAAAATGAGGTATGCACCACCTACCTGAGACTCGCACGATGCTAATCCTTCGGTAACACCCGCCAATTCGGTCTAAAACGCGGTAAATCTACAAAAGATTCAAAACTGCTCAAAGGGATATAACTCGTTCTAGAAAGAAAATTAGACAAAACGACCAAAGAGGAATCGAGGCCTTACCGAGGGGGTTCCAACGCACTAATCATCGATCGAAACGGGTCTCGGACGGATGATTGGGAGGGGAAAGGAGGTTCAGCCGACCTGGTTCGCGTATCCGAGCAGAGGAGGGGTGTTCTGCCTCAAAAACGAGGCTACTGCCCATTTTAAGCGAAAAAAAGAAAGTACACGGCTTGTACTTTGGGACTACACGCCGTGTATGGTTCATTTAACTGTTCATAAGATGGAAATATTCTGCCGACTTACTTTCCGAACCTGCCGACATGAGTACACGGCGTGTACCTCTGGGTACACGGTGTGTACTGGGTTCCTCTTCTCTTCCTCGCCGACATACCCACACTCCATGTATATCCCTCATACACAGCTAGACTACACAGCGTGTCCAAAGGGAACACGACGTGTACCTGGTTCTTACCCGGCCAATGACCTACACGCCATGTATGGCCTCACACAGTCGGGGGTCTACACGACGTGTTCAAAACTACACGCCGTGTAGTAAGAAACTTCTACACGGTCACTGCACGACATGTACTCGGAGAGCACACGGTCAGCCACTCGCCTAAACATACACGACATGTACTTAGAGTACACGACATGTAGTCTGAAAATTTCCAGAAACTGGCCATTTAATCCAGTTTCCTCGGAAACAAGTCAAAAATTTAAACAGGGTCGAGATTTTGACCTGTTCTAAAAACCCGGGTTCTTACACACCCCATTCATATTAGGAATGAATTGGACTTAGAAAGTTATGGGAGAGGCCTGATATATCCCCTTGATGTATCAAAAGGTCTCATGAGATAACCCGGATATGAACTTAGCTGAGGAATTTCCCATTTATTTTTAGGGATGGTTTTGGCTAAGGAATTAACCATTTATTTTAAGATGTCTTGGCCAAGGACTTGAAGGTATGTTTCATATGTCCAACATTATTCATTCCATCATTTTGATATTAGTACTTGATAATCCATGTGATTATTCAAATAATAGAATATCCATGGTTAGGTTTCATTATCATATGACTATTTATATGGAATTATTTAATCATATTTTATTCTTACATCTTATTCTCAAGATTATGTTTTAATTTCATGTGTTTTTAGTTATTCACCTTGCCTTATTGTTTATGTTTATTTATGATTGCTTCTATTGTATTGATTACCCTTACTGAGCATATGAAATCACCCCTTTCTTATGTTTTATTTTTCCCCAAGATGAAAATATGTATATTATGAATGAATTATAGGGATAATATAAGATTTTATGTGTGTTTCCAATGGAGTTTCGATTTTTTTCCTTTCAAAGTTGTAATGTAACAATTATGTTTGTATCTGGTTTTCAAAAGCTACTAAACTATTCGACCCTTTAGGATGCGATATCTTATTCATAGTACCAATGTAATTAAGTAAGGAACAAGATTAATTCTATTGGGGTTGGAGTATTTACAATATTAAAATTATATTTGGGTAAAATTTTAGGTTTTTTTTTCTGAAAAGAGTGATTTTTCAGTGAATAGTGAAAAATACCACTTTTTGTAAAATAGTCATTTCTCTTCAATAAATTAAGTAATTTAAAAGTATCATTATTATTTTAATTTAATTTAAAAGTAAAAAAATTATTATTTATTTATATTTAAAATAATTAATTACATTTCATCTTCTTTAAACCTGATTTTGGTATAAGTCATTTTAGGCATAAAAACGCAGTTATATGAAAACTGTTTTTAAATGCACAATGTTACTCCATTTTAATTAATTAAAATAAGAAAAATAAAAAGGTAATATTTAAATTAAATTATTATATTGTATATATAACTATATAAATTTAAATCCATATAAATATGATTACAAGTCATATAATTAATGTAAGATCATCTTATGATTGAAAAATATATTTTTTGAAAACTCATTTTTCAACACGATTTGTGGGTTTATTTTTAAATTAAATTCTACCACTTATATGATTTTAATTTCATAAAATTGATTCCATATTTATAATCATCATAATCAATATTATATAATAAGGTTAACTTATTTTTTGGTCAAAATGATTAACAAAGACAATAAAATTTATTTACCATGATTAATGTTAAAATAGGATTTTGTGCATTACATGTTCTTGTTTTAAAATTGATCTTCCACACACATTGAATTTTTATTTGATAAATTGGATTTCATATTAAGAATCAGTGGGTCCAAAATTATTTAATAAGGATCAATTTATTAGTCCTAAAGGATAAATTACCTAAGTTAAAACTAATTACCATGGTGAAAAATAAAATATTAAAATTAATTAAACTTAGAGGATATGGAATGGAATTTTTATAACCATTATACAAGAGGATAAATAATTTTCATCTAAATAGCAATGTGAGGTAAGGGAATTCATCTCAACTTCCTTTCATTGAGGTATATTTTATTGTTATGCACCCAATTTATTTTATATAGTGTATATACTACCTATTTTACATATTATATCATGAATACTTAATAATTCATGGTATTTTAAGTTTCAATTTAAATTATTTCATCCAAGGGTATGTTTAATTTAAATTTACCAAGTGATAAAAAATTTCATAAGTAAATTTTTTATCAGATTATATTACTTATTAATTGTATTTGATATTCTAATATTATGTATGTAATGACTTTTGATTATTGTATATTGAATTTACACTTTTTTATGTATATTTACATTTTAAATAGATAATCACTCCCTTGATTAATTATCACTTCAGAGTTATGAACTTTGTAAGGATTTATTTCATAATCTCATTTTAATCGAGATTGTTTATTCTTGAATTTCCATTGAAAGAAATTATTGGATCATTGTATAATAAACCCATTTAATTTTCTTCTTCACTTTTTATTATTATAATTTTCAAGGAATAATACCATTTTACTCTCTTTGGTACTTAAAATGACTGGGAAAATGTTTTTAAGAAAACACAACTTTATTACTCTCTTCGGCCAGAAATCCTTTTTCTTCCATATCCATGTTTTCAAAAAATATTTCCAAAAATGTTTTTAAAATTACCTAAATGATTTATCAAAGAAAATTTTACCCATGTTTGATTTTTTACAAAACACTTTGAAAGGAATCTTATATCATTTCCTGAATGAGGTACCTTTTTAATTTTCTTACAAAAATCTGAAAGGAATATTTGTTTTAACATACTCAAAATGTACAATTTTTCTGTTCCATCATGACCACTCATTTATTTGAATCTTATTTTACAAGTTTACAGGTTTTTTTTTAAAAATAAAATATTTTCCCTAATATTTTTTAAATTTTTAGTTTTTAAAAGTTATTTTTAAAGTGAAAAGTGAATTTTCCACAAGAATTTTTTAATAATATTTTTATGATATTTCTATTTATCAACAACAACAACACTTTATTTTAAACATAATTAATTAGAGATATGTTGTAATGATACCATCATTATTCTTTATTAGGATTTTTTTATGATCAGTTTTATTATGGAAAGTATCAACATTCACTTTCTTGATTAATTTTTTGGTTGTTAATTTTCTCTTGAAGCATTAAATTTTTTCATGAACATTGGACATTATATTTCAATTAAATATCCATATGATTTATCATTTATATACATATTTATTAAACCATATATCAGTTATACATATGGTGTTTTAATTTTAATGTTATTTGATTGAGTGGGAAAATATTGATATTCCATATTTTTTATTCAATACAGATGTTTATTGATAAAATAATATTGATTCATGAATTAAATAGATCATTCAATATATAAGGAATGATTTGGGAATATAGTGATGGGTGGGGTCCATAATTATATATCCCCTCAATGCATTGATAGTCTCAAGAGGTGAATCAATAAGCTATCATTAAATGGGTTTCTGGTATATAACAACCCACCAATTAAACTCTCTTGACGAAATGTATTGATGGTATATATATCATGATGTATAAGATCATGATTTCCGATATTAATAATTTCCTTCATTAAGAATTAGGTTATTATTATCCATGATATTATTACATTGATATTATTTATGGATGCGTTTTTTCTCAATTTATTAATTAAATGGAATGTGTGTTCAGTTATTTAGTTTTCTATATTGATTTTTCCTTATATAATAATTATAATCAAGTTATTGATTAAATGAAATGTGTTTTTAGTTATTTACCTTTCTATATTGATTATTACTTATCTAATCATTATATTCATGTTATTAATTGAATGGAATGTGTTTTCAGTTATTTACCTTTCCATATTGATTATGAATTAATGATTCATGGTAGTTTCTACTATATATAACCCTTACTAATCATATGAGATCACCCCTTTCTTATGTTTCCTTACCCTAGGATATAAAGAAGGAATCATTAAATGAGTTCAAGGAAGAAAAATATTTACCTTCTCTATGTTATAGATTATGTTTTCAAATATAATGAAATACTCAAGTATGTATCTAGTTTACCAAGATTAATAAACTATTTGGTAATTGAGGATGAAATCACTTGTACCTTATTCCAATATAATAAATTAACCATGATTCTAGGATAATGGAGTTGAGGAATTTATAGTTGGTATCAGAGAAAGTTTATTAAAATCTTTAGGAAATAGATTTATAAAAACATATATTAGGGAACATAACCCTATGATTGACTTCAAGGATATGTCTAAATATAGGATAACATCCTAAATATTTTGTAAGTTATAGATAATGTGGGTTTTCCTAGAAATAAATCCCTTTTTTGATACTAAAAGTGGACATAGTTTTGGAAAAGTTATACTTTGGGGTAATAACTTTGAAAAGGGTCCATTGGGATTTGACTCTATCATGACTTGATGCATGACAACAGGTCTTACTGTGCACTTGGTTTGACACTCATGAGGGATATTCTTGGGTTAATTCACATTATCTCTATAAATAATTATGATGAATTAAATAATAAAACATATAGAAACCTATGATATGAAATAACGATATGGGATAAACCTAAATTTTCTTGGTATTATAAGTATAAGGTTGATTATAATTTTAAATTCACTGATACACCTTGTGAGGTTCTATGTTATGGAAGTAACTTTGAGTCATTTATTTCATTTCAATAGATATTTGAGGCATATATAGCCCTTATTCATAACTTGTGTTTTAGTGAGAAGTTTATTTGAGGAATAATGATTTTATATTTTTTGGAAATAAGTTTAATGTTATTGGTAATCATTAGGGTTAATATAATCATTAGTGATAAATAAATAATATAAAATTATGATTATTTGATTTTTTGGGAAAAACGAAATTCTTTATAGAAAACTTTATTGGTAAAAATATATTTAATGATTAATTTTACTTCAATTATAATCATCATATTTTTGGGGATGTTATAGGAATTATAAAACAATAGTTTTAGAAAATGGACATACAGTATGTCGGGTGATAACCCATCGCATCTGGTAAGGCCTCGGTGCTTGAACCCACAACTGAATGGTAAAAAATGTTAAACACCTACCACTGGCCTACATGATAAACTGGTTAGCATGACATTATTTTTACTTAAATAGTTTTACAGATAAATATTAATTGGGTTTTTAGAAACATATTATAGGATAAAGTCTTTGTGACTTTGAGGTAAATAATGATATTTTGGGAGACAATTTATTCAGTGAGGTATATATAAATATTATGTTTAATGTAAAGGATTCTTTAGGAAGAATGCAATTAAAATTTTGGGGATGTATATTGAAAGGTATGAAATCACCTTTGGTGTGAAAAAATTCTTTAATATTGATAAATTGATGTTAATTGGGATATAGGGTTATTTATTTATGGAATGATCTAATTTGAAACTTTGGTGGAAATTTTGAAGTAAAATGTATTATTTATTCATATGGAGGTTTATAAATTTTTGATATTATCTTACCTTATGGTAAAAATTTCAGTTTCTATTAATATTTAAACATATGAGGAATAAATTATTATTCTTTTATAGATATAATGATCCATTAAAAGTTATTTTTTTTATTATGGAATAAAATTCATATTGGATATTCATAAAAAAGTGGGAATATAAGAATATCCAAATATCATTCACATAATCTAATAATAAGAAACCAAATGGTAAATCCATGACATAAGTGTGTACACAACCAAACCACTAAGACACACACAAAGGAACACTAGTCATCATATGTGACTCATAAAGTCTGGGAACCTTGATCCTTTAGAAAGGATGACCCCCAGTCACCATGACATCAAGGGAACATCCCCTAGTGATAACTAACTCCACTAGGGATATTATTTGTTTAGTTTACCCCCATAACCCAAGGTCTCCCAAATGTACTATTAAATCATTATTACATTCAAGGAAAACAAAATAATGTTTCAAAAACATTTTACAAGGAATAATCCATTTAAATACAAACCCACATTTTATAAAAAAAAATTCTATTTTGATACCAAACTGCTCCCATTCGTGAAAAACTATTTCCTTTTTAAAATCTACTTTGAAGAATTTTCTCAAACACATAAGTTAAAAAAAATAAAATTTCAAAAGAAAAACCATCTTGAAAACCCTTTTTATAGCCCCAAATATTAAAGAAAATTTCATCAAACAATTTCATAATTAAAACCAAAATAAAGTATCAAAGAACATAAGGCATGTCAAGGGTTATATCATAGGATAGTGACACCAACCATGAAAAAGATGAAACAATATTACCACTTCAAGACCGGTGATGGGAAATAGAGAAATCATATCCTCAAGAACATAGATCTAATGAAAACAAGGATAATTACCTATGTCTACGATATATATAATGATATAATCTCACAAGACATAAAAATAATGTAGAAGGAGAAGAGAAACTAGATTATAAGTAGTCCTCTTACCAGATTATGAATAACAGAGAGCCAAGCCTTTAATATGCATAATGATTCACCAAAAGAGAGAGGGAGAGATCCAAAAATGTCACCAAGGAGCCTCTAAAACTAAAATAAATTGAATTATGGACTAAGATTCAAATTAATAGGGATTAAGAAAGAAGTTTTGAGTTAAAAATAAAGTTATACCCTTACCAATATGCGTCCCCAGAGACACCACCAACAAGGCAGTGGCTACAGGCCGAGAGCCTATAGTTATACGACTCCAATATAAAATATTTCTATCACCAAAAAGACAAAATATCATAAACCTAAGAAAAGATAAGGCCATTGTTGAAACATCAAGGCCTCACGTTCCCTTCTCTCATGGATGTCCCCACCACATTTCCATATCAATAAAACTAATGGTACCATATTTCCACGTAGCAATTTATCTTATTGGTCCACTATCTGAATAGGTATTTCAACCACTAAGGTGTCTGGTTTAATCTCAATATACTTCCACTCAATAACATGGGATAGATCTAGATGAAGCTTCTTCAGTTGGGAAAAATGGAACACATCATGGATATATGTCAAATGAGTAGGTAATTACAAAAGATAATCCACCTTCTTTAGTTTCTCCATAATCTATAATGGGACAACATAATGATGTGATGACTTACCCTACTTCCCCAATCAACTATGTCCCAAAATAGGTGAAACTTTGAGAAATAACTAATCACCTACCCCAAAGTCCAACAGAAGATGAAACTGATTGATATAAGATTTATAGTGACTCTGAGTTGTTGATAACCTCTTCCTGATTAATTGAAAAATATATATCATCTACTGAATGGTACTCAATCCAACCAAGAACTATTTTCCAAACTCCACCAAACAAAGTGGTGACCTTAAAGGCCTCCCATATAATTCCTCAAATGGATCCATCCATATCTAATCCTGATAACTATTTTTATAGGAAAACTTTTCTAAGTGAAGATGATTATCCCACGATACACTAAAGTCAAGAACATGCTAAGAGCATGTTTTTAAAAATATATAAGGGTCAATCAATCTGGAAATACAACTATAGATGAAAATCCATAACAAAATTAAACTTAATACCCATAAATATATGAAATCTACTACATAACTATGATGTAAAGTGAGCGAATCTATCAAAAATGATATCCAATGGTACACCATGAAGTATAAAAACCTTATTCATGTATAGGTTCCCAAGTTCTTCCACCTTTTTTAACTCCTTTATATGTATAAAATTCATTGACTTCACTAGTCGATGAAAAACTACCGATATCACATTTTTACCACTAGGTTTATGAGGTAGCCAAATCACAAAGTGCATCACTATCTCATACCATTTCCACATTGGAATGGACAAGAGTTGTAATAAACCAGAAGGTCTCTGATGTCCCACCTTGATTTTATGACACACTAGGAATCGAGGTACAAAACCTATAACTGAACACCTCATACACAACCACTAATAATGATATCTCAAACCATGGTACATCTTGGTAGCTACAAGGTGCACAGAACAACTTGATCAATGTCCACTATCCAAAAATTCATGCCTCAATTATAACAAAACAACCATTATTCCTTGAAAGCGAAGAACTACATCAAGAGATCAAGACCACTCACTCAAGGTCTTCCCACCATAAATATTCCTTTTGAAACACTAACACTCTATATTTTCATTACATACAAGATGAATATGATCATCCATAATTGATCCATCTTGAGTTCAAGATAGGAATACCAGTCCATAATTTCTCTGATCATCCAAGTGTATCAAGACAAGAGAGATCATCAAGAATCACTATTCCAATGATTCCTTACTTCCTAAGTCGGTAATTTTCTGATCAATGTACATGTGACCACATTCCCTTTACCGAGGGTGTAATAAATATCAAAAGAGAAGTCCTGAAGGTACTCTACCCACTGTCCCTATATTAGGTTGAGATCCATCTAGGTAAAGATATACTTTAGACTCCTTTATCATGAATACATTGTAATCCTCTCCCTAAAGAGGTAGTGGAACCAAGTCTTAAGTGCATAGATCACTACCTCCAACTCAAGATCATGAGTGGGATAGTTCCTATCATGAGGGATAACTGACATGAGCTATAAGCAACCACCTGTCTCCCCTATATTGGAACATAACCCAAACCCATACCCAAGGAATTGTAGAATACATCATAAACAACACATGGATTAAGAAGAATCAATACTAGAGATGAATTAAATATCACTTTCAACTCCTAAAAATAACATTATAATTTCTCACTATAAACAAACTTTACACCCTTATGGTACAGCCCAGTCATCATAGATGAAATATTGAATAAGTTCTGAACAAATTGCCTATAATAACTAGACAATAACATGAAACTATGTATCTTAAACACATTTCTAGTATTCTCCCAATACATCCCTACTTTAATCTTTTCAAGATACACTAAAAAATACATCTTAAAAATTATGCGGCTTAAAATCTAAATTCTTGAATCCAAAACTAAAATTCAGATAGATTTCTATATAGAAGATGCTATCTTAGGATTAAAATGATTATATTCAACTGATCATAATGATCCTACTTTGATCTAGAATAAATAGTAATTTCTTCCACAAATACAACCACAAAGGAATCCAAGAACTAATGAAAGATTCAGTTCATCAATTCCATAAACACAATAGGGGAGTTTGTAAGGAAAAATGACCTAAAAACACTCATAATTCCAAAAATCACTTTTTAATATAATATTAAGAATATATTCCTCCCAAACCCTCAGCTGATGGTACTCCAATCTCAGATAAATTTTCACAAACCACGGAGCCCCCTTAAGCTGGTTAATAAGGTCATAAATCCTAGGTAAGGGATATTTGTTATTTACCATCACCTGGTTGAGTATCTAGTAATCAATGAAAATATGAGGAATCACGTACAACTTATTTTCAAAGATCATGAGTGATGATCAAGGTAAAATAATAGGATGAATAAATCCCTTAGCCTCAAGATACTGAAGATAAGACTTAATTTTTTTTCAATTTAGTGGATTCTATATGGTACAAAGGTAGAAAATTGGGTCTCATCCATAGAAGTAAGTCTATATAGAACTAAAATTCCCTATGGGGTGGTATATTAGAGAAATCATCTGAAAAAATGTCAGGATACTCACACAACAAAATAAGAAGAGGTACATTAAGGCATGGATCAATGAAATCTAGAAATAATTATTACTAATGCTAGGATATCATCTCAAAACTAGGAATAATGGGACCTTTTCTCCCCAACCATGGATCCCACTCACCCTGGAATACATGAGTGATTCCACTGGGAGAGAGAAAGTATACCTAATGATTATATCAGTCAATATGATATTTATAGATAATCATCCAATCAATTATAATTATAAGATCAAATACATTAAGTTCAAGAACTATAAAGTCCCAAATAGTTTACAACTAAAAATCATCACCCGACACTCGAGGAATTTAAATACCTACCCCATATTCTTTCCCAAACGAGTGGAAAGGTTCATTAAGAATGAAATGAGTTATTTATGCAATCCTAACATATCGAAAATATTTTATGATATAAAATAACGAGTTTCACTTATATCAAACAAATCCATAAACATAAAAGATTATATGAACACTGTACCTCTCATGGTATCTGATCCTACCTATATCTCCTAAGATGTACACTTTACTTTATATAGAAGTTCATCCTTATCCTGCCCCTTCTTTTCCATCTGAGCATCTCCCTTAGTATGATGTTGATATCCCACCCCTTTATATGTGTTAGGTTTTAACTGAGATCCCTAGATGAAGGTGTATCTAACTTTACTTCCCAAGGATTATCTCTCATAGAAATGAGGAAGATGATCATATTTCATAGAAGTGTGACACACCTTGGGTCTAACCTGAAAATCAGGTTTGAGGTGCCCCTTTTTCCTATACTATTAATAACCCACTTGACTCTACTATGATTCCCATTGTGCACTCTTACCGCCACTTTAGTTTTAATCATACCACTTAATTTTATAACTATAAAACGAGCTATGGATACCTATGTCTATCATTGATACTCAAAAGATCCCTTTGTTCCCAGTTATATCTGCCTCATCAATAGATACCTTTTCCACAACCTCCGCATAGGTGTGTTGAAACATAAGAATCAACATAGATCCAACATCTTCCCTAAAATCTATTCCAAAACTCCACACCTTGAGATAATAATTGGAATCAAGATATGTATACAAGTTCACCAAATTGGAGAACTATATTTCATACTCCATGACATAATAATCTTCATGTTGTAAAGTAACAAAATCCCATGCCTTTTTCCACCTTTAATGTCTTAGGATAGAATTTTTGGTTGAATAATTTCTTGAAGGTAGTCCAAGTAATATCTTCATATAACTCATCTTTCATGATATATTCCCACCACTTACTCCCCAAATATTCAAGAATATAAGTGGTGAATCCAACCTTGGATTCCTATAGAGTTTTGAGAAAGTGAAAAATCATCTCGATCCTTTTCATATATTCCCTGGAATCTTATGGACCCTTGTCAACATGAAATATTAGTGGATTTATCTCAGTAAAATCTGAAGCGTGATCCACCTTTCATTATAGTTCAACATTGGAAGCTTGTTCCATAAATTGGATCATAAAAACGATAGTTTCCACCAGAACTAGATCAACTGGAGGATTTACATGTGGGGATTTATCTGCAACATCCTTTATAATAATCACGAGTACTTTTCCTATTGGATCCATAATCTATAAAAAAATAGGATGAATATAATTTATAACACAATTCAATTCCTTTAAAACAAACTAGATGTGTAGAACCAAAATAAAAGGTTTAAAATTTAAACAAGAATAATGGACAACCCTAGAATACCTATGGCAATTCAAGTGTTTTCATGAAAGTGATCTATCTAGACACACTCCCACAAAATCTCTTGAGTTTTGACAATACTATCCCCAACTTATTAAAAAACCCTATACACTAAAGGGTGATATACAAGAATGAGAACATGATTTAACATAACTTGATTTATGATACCAATTTGTAATAGAATAACCCCGTGAAACCCAAAAATTCACCCAAAGTGACCCACTATAAGGCCTAAAGTGAATTACCGATCACTACGGGATGGAGAAAAGCACCTAAGTATCATAAAATTAAGGATGGTAATTATTTCACCCTCAATAGACATATGATATAGAATAAAAATAAGTTTAAAATAGAAGATAAACATAATATATCATATTTCAAACAATATCCCTAAAGTTCATATCCAAAATCTGGATAACAAGGTCTCAAAACTCAACTATATGACCACCAACAACATGGAACCTAAAAAAACCACGGGTTCATATTTATGTGACCATAGGTGACCTCCATCCCATCCCACCAGTACGCAACATGAGGAAGGAGAGTCATACTCGTCATGATGCTCTTCCATTTACCTATATCATATATAACCAAGGATATATATACCCAAAGGAAAAAGTAGGATGTGGGAAAGAATGGTCAGTATGATACCACTAAGAATCTATAAAATGTATAACCACGTACATCCATTAGTTCATATTTAAAAAACATTTCTAAATTATTTTAAAAGAAATCATTTTATATTTATAAAAAATTCTTTGTTTTTCCTTTCAAAAGCATTCCACTGCTTTCAAAATCATTTCATAATTAATAAAACTGGGAAATATAAAATTCGATATTTCTAATGGAATAAACATATAAATAAATATATTTCTAACATTTATATTCACATCATAAACAATTGAGAATATAATCATATTGAAAGATCATGCACATAATGTAATCATAAGAAACCAAATCGGTAATCCATGACACAAGGGTGTACAAACCCAAACTTCTACGACACACAAAAAGGAACACTAACTGACATACATGAATCCTAAATTATGAGAACCTCAATCCCTTATAAAGTATATCCCCTAGTTTCCATGACATCAAGGTAACCTCCCCTAGTAATAGATTACTCCACTAGGTATAGTCTTTATTTAGTTTTCCTCTGTACCATAATGTATCCCAAGTGTAAAATTGAATCATCATTAATTCCAAGGAAAACAAAAAAAATGTTTCAATTTTTTTCCAAGGAATAATCCATTAAAATCCAAGATCAAATTTCATAAAAAATTCTCTGTAGAAATACCAAACCAATCCCATACTTGAAAGACCATTTCCATTTAAAAAAATATTTGAGTTATCTTGTCAAACACACAAGTGCATAAAATCTTGATTCCAAAGAAAAAACATTTTGAAAAACTATTTTTATACCCCCAAAGATCAAAGAAAATTTAATCAATCAATTTCATAATTAAAATCAATGTAAATAATTAAATAACATAAGTCATGCTAAGGGTTAGACCATATTATAAAGACACATACCACGAAAATAATGAAATGATGTTGCCTCTTCAAGACTGATGATGAGAAACAAGGAAATTAGATCCTCAAGAACTTAGATCTGGTAAAAATAAGGTCAAATACCCATGTATATGATATATCTAATGATCTAGTTTCTTAAGACATAAAAATCATGGAGATAAGAGATGAAAAATTTATTAGAAATATTCCTCTTACTGAATTATGAAGAAAAGAGACCCAAGTCTCCAATATGCATAATGATTCACCAAATGAGAGGTAGAGAGAGATAAAATGTCACTAAGGAGCCTCTAAAATCAAAATGAATCAAATTCGAGTCAAATATTTAGATTAAAAGGAATTAAGAAAATATTTTGGGCTAAAATGGAAATTAGGGACTTACTAATATGCACCCCAAGTGAAGGCAATGGTCAGCCAGGGGCCTCCACCAACTAGCTGATGGATACAGGTAGAGATCATATAGTTTTAGGAATCCACTATATAGCCAGTGGAACTAGTAGACCTTTAAAACTTCTACCATCTAGAACCATCTAGTTGGTGGTCTCTCGCTGCCACCAATTGAAAAAATTCCCTCTCCTATCCTATGAGAAACCTAAAAAATGAAAAGAAAAAACATAAAGGTATTCATACTTGGTTCCAGATACCTAGGTGTGATAAGGGGAGTATTAATATGAGAAATTAGGATCCCAAAACACTATGTTTGTGGGTGTGGTATTATTTTGTTAGGTGAAGTTGATCTGGGTGGGTGAGTTGGAAAGATGAGCACAAGTGCCTTATGCTGTGGGAGAAGACGTGATGCATGGGGTGGTTCACCTATGTAAAATATGGACAAATGAAATGATGAGAAGGTGGGCATAGTATGGTCCATTTCTATAGTTTAATTGAAAGTGAAAATCATAGGTTCACTAGGTCATGGTACTTGGTGTGGTGGGGGTGAAATGGATTGGGAGGACCCACTACGTCAGGGTCCAAGCTATGGTCATGGTCAAATCTATTTTAAATATGAGAAACAGTTACTAATATTTGATAGGAAGATATGAACCATGAAGGGTAAACTGTGTTTGAGATTTTTAGGGAATTATAAATCAATTATTAACCATATTACTTCCTTGAAACCCCCCACCATTACTCTCCTCCCCAAGGCCCTTGAACCAGATGATTTTCCATGGAAACTTTGGTAAATTATTTCCTACCAAATATTTTTCTATTGGATTCTATTGGATAAACATGGTAGAGGTAGGTGGATTTTCACTTACTCTACTTATTCCAATAACTTATAGTGTTTTTTTTTTAATATTTAAATGATTTTTTTGATATTTGATTAATTTTTGAAAAAATATTAAGTGAATCACTTATTATGAAAAATGGTTTTAGATAAGGAAATATGAAATTGGTGTGAGTTTGTGTGTTAAATATTATTTTCATTGGATGTTTTTTTTAATTTGATTTGGAAATGATGGGTTGGTGTGCATTCCTAACTTGCATGTATGAGGCCTTATTGGTTCAGACTTGGCTACCTCTGTCGATATTGGGATATATTGGTTTTTCATGTATTTTTGTGTGTTCATGACTTATATGTATGGGGCCTTGTTAGTTTAGACTCATTTTCTAGTTATGAAATGGGGGAATGTGAAATTTCACCTTTAAGAATTTAATTGATTCAAGTTAAATAGGTTTCCACTTGTGAGTTGGTTTATTTAATTGGGAGTTCCATTTTGATGGGGGATTCATGCATGGGTTTCAGTTCATGCCATGGGTGTGTGAGTTATAGTTTGGGTTATTTCATGGAAATAATAATTATAAAAAGGAAACTCTGGTTTTGGTGTGAGTTAATTTTATGATTTTCTCTATAATATTTTTTGTATTCCATTTATCTCATATTTTATATAATGTGATCTAACTTGTTCTTGTTTAGGTGGAATGTATGGTAAGTATCTATGGGATTTATTATTGAGTTTATATACTCACCCCCTATATATGAATTTTGGTGTGTATGTAGTCATTATTTGATATGTTATATATAAGGGGAGGTATCTCACATTTCTATTAGAGTGTATGAATGTTATGGTCTTGGGTGATGGATTTGGGTGATTGGAGCTATCAGTGTTGTGGAGCATGGGAGTGTGTCACATTGTCACTCTGTTCTTCCATTGAAGATTCGTCTTGTAGTCTCACATGGTCTTAATTTTTTATACACTATGAATCTGATCAGTCTTATATTATATGTATAAGAGTTTGGTATTTTTTTATTTATGTATCATTTTTTACATATTGACTTGAAGTTTTATCTTATAGGTTATTCTATATGTAAGGTAAAATAGTCCCCAATAATTTTATTATTACCTTGCCATTTCTTTCTAGCCTTTGGTGTCTAGGAGATTCACCTAAGGTTAATTCTATTCCAGGCTAGTCCAAGTTAACGGGTAGGGGCCAAGATGTTAAAAATGGTATCATTTTGGTACAATATATCAGTTGGGATAGTAGTTATAGAGATAAGATGTGTTGAGACTTAAAATATAGAGTATAAAAAGAAAAAAATCTTTATTAAAAGTGTATCCTGGTTATGAAAAGTGTTGTTGAACACTTATAGGCATGTTTTCACCTCATCATCATGGGCTTAGCTGAAAATAGTTGGGTATAATGCATTGTTAAGGAGACTTACCACTTGGATTATCATATTTTGATGGTGTTTTATTAATTATTCATTATTAAATGGAAACATTATGACTTTGATAACTGAAAATGGAAGGTTGTGCTTTGGATAAAACTGAGATTTTCTAAGAAATGGTTTTGAGAACTAGGTAAATATAGTCTGGACATTTGGCGTGTTCTGATTCTTGATAGTTTTGAGTTCTGTTATGCCTTATTTGTGTTTTAATTTCTTAAAGAAAACATAGAACTAGTGTTTACTAGGATAAAAAAATGTTAATGACCATTTATTAAAGTAATTGAATAAATTATAATCTTAATCTCTGCTATTTTAAGATAATTTTAATAATTTCAGAATGGGTAATCAAAATTATAATTACATGTTTATTATCCTTCATACTTAATAATTTTTGACATGTCCACGCTATAGAGAACCTTTTACAAATTTTTGAGTGATTTTATTTCAAGTTTTTTGTAAAAATACATGAGTTGATTGAAATTTAATTATTTTAAAGTTTGGTGTATGATGAATATAATTAGACAAAAGGCATGATAGAATTTTAACTATTTTTTAGTTAATTTTAATACTTAATAAAGAATATCATGTTGATTTAACTTCATCATATGTATATAATTAGTTACACATTTCTAGTATAATGAAAAATATAATAAGTAAAATCATTATATGTTACATAAGATGGTTTATTTTAATGTTTAATCTATGGTTCAATTCTTACAATGGTTATATTACTTGTCAAGAGTGTATGATGAAATTGATGACATTTTAACCTCAACTATTTTTTTGGAATTAATCATGATTAATGAGGAATAAAAAAATTTCATCAAAAATGATTTATATTAAAACATAATTGAATGAAATATGGTATTAGTTTATGTTTCACACAAACTTGTTTTATTTTTGGTTGAAAATAAATGAATATTCTTAAGATTTATTTAGAACATAATGTAAGTAGTTTTTGTATTAAAATCATTTATTGAACATGATTTGATAAAAATTTAGTAACCTTTTCATGTATATGAAATATTTGGTGCAAATTATTCAATCATTGTTTATTAATGCTTTCATGATTTGTGTGGTGGTGTTTATGTGATCTTCTTATTAAGTCCATGTTTGTTGATAAAAAGTTTATTAAATTAAAGAATACCATTATCAAGTTTTATTTTATAAAGGTGCCATTGTTTCATACTAGTTTTTAAAGAGATTTCAGAAAAATAGATTTTATAAAAGGTTTTATTAATGTTTATATTTTAGAAAGGTTTGTTTAAATGAGTTTTTTACAATTTTTTAATGAATTTTTTTTATTGTTTCGGGAACTTGAGATTTTTTCATATGGTTTTTGGGATTGTTATAACACAATGAATTGATGGATGGAAACCTTATGGAATATTTATGGAATGGGAAATAATGATTTTTTGTGCCTAGAAAAGATGTTTTTGGATATTTAATGGCGAGGTTAATGTGTTGGTTGTATTTTCTATGATATTTATGCTAGTTATGCCTATTTCTATTGTATGATTATTATCCTTGTTCTACTAGTAAGGATGGTTGTTGTTTTTTATGGTATACATGATAACCAAAAGGGTAAAATGTGTATTATGTATGGAAATGATTTCACATGGGATGAATATAAAGATACCTCACAAGTAAGAGGATATTATGGGGATTTAAATGGGAAAACATGATCAATTACCATTGATATGTCAAGTTTTTGTTGGAATTATTTTCCTTACAAATGGGAATCTTGGGTATAACCTTGGGGATTAAGGGTTTGTTATCATTAAATGTAATATTTATTTCTACACCTGATGAGTCATTATCACATCTTTAGATGTGATTGTTCATATTTTCAATGAGAATGGGGCATGAATATGATAGGAGAAACCTTTATGAGTAGAGTTGGCAACTATATCTTGTTATTCACCAACTGAATATTATAAGTTGAGGGTCCAGTTGGTGTAATTGGGAAACATGGATCACTTTCCTTTTTGGAAATCTACATGGGTTTAATTTCTTAATTAGGTGTGGTTTATCAGGAGTGGTATTAGGAGAGGTAACCTACTTTGAAGTTTTTTGAGTTATGGGTGAGAACATGTTCATGTCCTCGACTTTAGAAATGTACAAGATGTTTAATTGGTACAGGTGAATCGTATCATTTCTAGACACCATGAGTAATCTTATCCTATGTACTTAGTGGGTTATTTCTAGTGGCTTGTTCATGTTTTCTCATGTCGGGTCTCATTAAGGACTGATTTTACTAGGTAAAACTCTTCATGATCTATTGGGTAGTGAATATCTTAACTTTAATGTTATTGGGTGAAGGGTTGTATCATCGATAAATTATGGGATAAATCATTAACAAAAACTTGGGCCATAAAAACTAGGATAATGTCATGGTTTTTCATCAGGTGACTCTCATTCCTAATTTGGGTAACCAAGTTATAGGAAGTTAAATGGTTGAATTTTGATAGTCTTAACATTAGGTTAAACATTAATGGTGGGGATCTCTTGATGAGTGGGTAGAGACTTAAAATTATCTATTATGTTTTAGGACCTAATTTTAGATCCTTATGATAGGAAAATTTCAGGTGTATTTTCCATTATTATATTGAGATGGTAGTGAATATTGAACACCGACCATTAGGAATGTTTTGGATATTACCTATAAATTTCTAGCAGTTGGAGTGAATTCTCTTGGGCTTTGAAACGAGTATGTCTTCAGAAGAACAATGTAATCAAGGTTGTATGTAACAACCCAAGTACTGATAAAATAACCTGTTTTCATTCTAGAATTAAATATTTAAATTCATTATAAATTTATAATAAAATAAGTGGTATTTAAAGAAATTAAAGAATTTATACTGATAGAATAGTAACTTGACCTTAGGAATAGTAATCTAGCCAATAAAATTGTAAACTCCCCTAAGGAAGTATAAATAAAATTTATCCATCTTATAAATAAAAATATGATATAATTATATCAAACTATAAGTAAATAAATGTTTTAAAAATGATAAATTTGGTGTTGGTATTTTTGTCAAACATAAATGCTTATTTATAATTTTATAATTAATTTAATGATTTAAAATAAAATTTATTTTCATAAAATAGAATCATCAATTAATATTTTGTTGTATTATGATTATAAGATAATTTTTTGAGGCCATAATTAAATTTTCAAAGTGTTATAAAATCAGTTATAATATAAAAATCGGTATTTATAGAATAAATGATGATTTTAATTAACAATTAAGTTTATCATATTTATAAAAATATTTTTATAAAATGGAGTTAATTTTATAATTCTAGACATAAAATAATTTTTAGGGTGATTTTTTTTATTTTTCTGAAATAGGTGAATTTTTTCTAAATAGTGAAATACAATAATTTACAAAATAAGCTAAATACATGAATTATTGAGTCGTAGATGATGTATTTCTGATGTAAGCCCATAATCTTGATCTCTCCTTCATTATTTTAATATATTTAGTGATAATTATCAAACTATTCATATTTATGAGCCAAAATAATAATCTAATGAATAAAATAAACAAAAAACGCCCCCTCCACTATAAATACAACCCCTCACCACTTATTATCCTCACACATAAAATTCTTGTAGATTTTTTAATTTATACCCAATTATCTTTCCAAGACTCTTCCCCATATCCAAGAACTTCTGGTATCACCAAAAGTCCAAAACCAAGTGCCTTTAGGAGTTTCTCAAGGAGAAGAATTGAAGACGTAAAATCTTATTTCATTTTTTTATTTTTTTTTCTTCTTTTATTTTCTTATTCTCTCTCAAAATACCTGTATCCTAGTGGAATAAAAACTATAGTGTCTTATATATACTACAATTTTATCATACTAATGAAACAATTCATCATCAAACTCTTTATTCACTCTCTTTTATTCTAAAAATGAGAACATCATCCGTGATGTGTCAATTTATCACTATCGTGGATGATACACTTTAATTTTCCATTACCACCTTCAAGGATGGTTATAATTCCATTATTATGGTAAAATAAGTTTTTATTATACATATTATAAGTTATACAATGTTTTTAAGCCAATATCTAAACAATATATTAAATAAAATGATATAAGTTTGTGATGGTTGTAAAAACTGCCAAAATAAATTAAATCATTTTCATTAATGTCTTTTTTAATAATTCATTCTCATATCAGAAAACAAACTCATATACGGTATCATTTAAAATTATGGAAACATATTTATACTATTTATTTTAAATTCTAGTGTTTTTATTCCATTCAACAAGGAAATCCATAATAAACGGACCATGGAAACCATGAAAAGAATGCATCCAAAACAATAGAAATAACAAGATAATATTAATAAATGGGTGGATAGTTGTTATAATATGGTCATATAAGGTTGTATAAACATGAGTATAGTTATTTAATAAATTATTAACACTCTTTAAACCTTTATATAATATGTTTGAAAACTTTTAAAGTAAGACAAACCTGAGGTAAGATACATTTCTTTAAAAATCATCTTTTCAATTTATATTTTTACAAAATTCATAAGGAATGTTTTTATGAAAGTATTATTATTTTATGATCATTTTTTGATTTCTGGTCATTTTTATGGTTAAGGGTGGTACCTATATCTCCCTCCAATTCATTATGTATGTATATGTTTGAGGTCGACCATAATGATTAATCCAAGTGTAACTACGATGGTAACACAATAAAGTAGTCGTGAGGGTTACATTATAAGGTAGTTGTGAGGGTTTCATTGTAAGGTAGCCATGAGGGTTACAAATAATATGGTAGTCATGAGGGTTTCAATATTTATTAAGTAACACCCAAGTTACCTATATGGTTTTATTTATGTTTTCTATGTTTTATGGAAATCACTGGTTTTCAAAAAGTAAGTATATGATACTTTATGGGTGAGAAGTATATCTTTGTGAAAATTATTTCTTATGCTTATAATTATTCATGTACTAATGATTTCTATATTTTTTATGTCCCTTATTGAGATTTTTTGATCATCCCAATTTTTAATTTTTTTCACAAGGTTTAAGGATGTGTAAGAGAAAGAATAAGCCAAGATGAATATTATAAATACTTTTCACGAACTGAATTCATGTTTTATTAAAAACTTTTGTATTATGGAATAAATGGATACTATTTTAGTATTATCCGCTTTTTATGCTAATGGGTTTTCATGTATGTTTTATGAACTAATTATCTAAAATTATAAACCAAAAATATCATTGGGAATGTATGAAAGTGAATTATAGTCTAATTAACTAGATTATGTACTTTTTAAGGTAGGGTCCTTATAGTTGGTATTAGAGCACAATTTAGATTAATTTAGGGGTTAGAATTATGTTAATATAATACCATAAATGTTTTTTACTCTATGTTTAATGTAACTCCCTGACCCCAGTTACCCAGATTCGGTGCATTATTACATAACATTGGCATGATCATAAGGAAATCATGTCTCGAAAGACCGATCAGTTTAGTATTATTGGAAATAAGATTCATACATTAGTTTAACTTTACAACTTGAAAAGAAATAAAACACAAATATATTTCATTAGAAACATCTCAGCCGCCTAGATTATGCCTACTAGTCACTCATAACTAACTTTTTTATATCATGGGAAAATGAAACATAAGAAAGGGGTGAGCTCAAACGCTCAGTAAGGGTAAGTAATATAGCGGAAAATGACATAAATATTAATCATGGTAAATAATTGAAACCACATGCCTTTACCAATAATAAACATGAATAATTTTATGGCAAGAATATGAGTTGAGTAAATAATGCCATAATAAAACATAATCATGGGTATTCTACTCGTCGAATGACCACATGAACCATCAATATTATTTCCATAATGATGGAATGTATAATGCTGTACATTCTGAAACATTTTGTCAAGGCCTCGGCCAAGACGTCTAAAAATGATTAAGGCCTCGTCCAAAACCATAAATCAAATTGGGAAAGGGCATTGGAAAATTCTATGTCTAGTTGTCTTTTGAGACCTACCGATGCATCTAGGAGCTATAGTGGGCTCCACCAGTCACTTACTAAGTCCAATACATTCCTCATATGAAAAGGTTTAAACATATCATAAACATTCGTATTAAAACTAGCATACTAAATGTCAATAATTTACCATAAATCATGAATGGTGTAAAAATATCACATCCATAGTCAAACATATCACAAAACATTCAATATAATATGGAATTTTTGTATCATAATAAATCAACTCCAAATAAACTTAAAATCCATCAAAGGATGTTGACATAGATGAAATCAAAACCCTTTTTAGAGAAATGTATCTTTCTATTTTGAAATCATTTAAGAGTCACATAATTATAAAATAAAACATTTACTTTGAAAATATTATTATAATCTTGTAACGGAAGCTTCGACGAGTTTATAATAGTAGAAAATAGCCACACCCGCCGTATAAGTTAAAAAAAGACATTCTTACCTTAATTCTATCGAAAAGGTTAAAAATGACCTTTTTTGGAAAACGACGGAAAGATTCATTTATAAACATCTTATAAAAAGTTAACAAGGGTATAAATGACTTTAAACCATAGTATATAAAATAGTAATAATTTTTTGAAATAAATTTTTAAGAAACATGGAGGTGGATGATAAAGAGGTCCTAGTAAATAATTACGTATAAACAACCTCGGATAATGAAGAGATTGTGAAATAAACCCTTACCTTGTACTTTTCCTTGGTCTAGGGATGGTTAAACTCTTGTATAATGGTGAAATAATTGTTATTAAATTATACAAGAATAATATACATTAATATGATATCATATATGATCTTTTAACATTGCTTGTTAATAATATCTTAGTATTATCGTTGTTTCAGGTGTTAACTTACTTGTTTTCTTTTATATGTTTTGTTACATAAGCCATGTTTTTTATGGATAGGTTGTATCATATTCATATCAATAATGATATCAAATCCTTAAACATTATTTTTAATCATCAAATTAGAATTAGTCTTGAATGGATACGATGGGGAATGAATCTCATCGCGTTCGTGGAGACGGTAGTCCGTACGTATGCACGAGCGGCGATATCATTATTTTTATATTAAAATAATATATAATTGGATGGTATATCATATATAAAGAATAATTATCATGTTATATTTATTATTTACATGAATTATACATCATTATTATACCCATCTAAATAATAATATATTGAATAACAATTACACCACGACGTGGAGACGATACGCCGTACGTACACACGTATGGTGACATGTCATTCAAGGGATGGATAGAATAATGAACTTGGTTGTTACATATTTATAATAACATCAAATTATATAGAAGATACTGGAGTTATTATTTTATAATGGAAATAACAAGGAAAGAAGAAGTTGAAGAAGAAAGGAACTTGAAAGAGGGCGGTGAAAACATTACCTCTTCTTCGGTTTCTTCCTTTTGATTTGATCAAAAGGGATCCATAGGTTGGCTTTATGACTAAAGTAAGACCTCTAGGATGAAGGGAGGATATTTGAGAGGGTATTTGGGAATATTTTTTCCGAGCCCAAAGGATTTGAAGGAATTAATTTGAGAGAATGGGGAGTGCCCTTTTATAATAGGGGTGAGGGGCACCTTAGAAAAAACTAGAAATATTATTTTATAATAAATTCATATTTGGTTTCTAATGGCTCCAAATTGTATTATTTAAATGTTAAGATGGGGATGGGTCGAAATAATTTCAAAAAATATGTTTTAGACAGGTTTGGGTCACTTTATTAACCTTATCTTTTAGTTTTAACTCTTAGTTAATTAGTTTGACACTTACCATGTCTCTTGGTATTTTTATATTATATATTCAATAAACCTAGTATAAACTTAAAAGAGAACCGAAAGTGGTCCATTAATGATAAAAATATCATTATATAAGTCTCTTGGCCGAACATTAGATTTTTAGGAATAGAATATAAATTAATAATATAATATTTATTTTAAAAACTCCTTTATGTCAATTTTGACACTATTGGGTATTTTGTTTTTTATAATTTAATAAAAGCATTATTACTTCGAAAAAAATTTATATAACCAATAATAATATGTCATATTAACCTAGAAATTTATTGGAATTCATAAAAAGTCTCAAATTACATTTATTTTGATATTTATAATATCAATTATTTTAATATTTCATTAATTAGGTAATTACTGCATCACCATTGTGTCATAAATAAATTAAATTATTTAATGCCTAAAAATTATAAATAAAATACAATTATGTAGGAAATATTTTTATATTTATAATTAATATTTATAATCTAATTTATCTTATGTATAACCCTATATTAAAAATGTTATAGTTATTAAACTTTGATTTTAACTCTTTTAACTCTTCTTTGAAATAAATAATAATAAATGTCCTAATCTAATCCAAGTAGACCTAAATGATAATATTTTACTCCTAAGGTTGTTTTTGGTCGAGATAAACTTGTTTAATAGAATTATGACTTGTGTTAGGGTAATATTAATATCATTTTTACCCTTAATTACCCTATTTACTTTTAACTGTGGTAAATAAAAGTAAAAAGCTACTATTCACCAAAAATTATTTTTATCTTATTGAACCAAATTTTACTCCTTGATATTAACCATGTCTCTTGGATTTTAAAAATTCCACTCACAGAAGTGGTAAAATTAAGTTTTATGTGAATTTCCAAATTCTCCTAGGAGGTGGGTAAAAGACGGTGAAAAGTTCCATAAAATTTTTATATATCTAAAATGATTCTAAACTAACTCCAATGAATTACATTGAAATTATATAGGTATTATGTATCCATTTTGACCTTAATTAAATTTAAATAAAATAAATAATTATTTAAATAAAAAATTCAGTTTTAAACCATGACTCAGTGTTTTTCACTATTCATCAAAAATTGAAAGTTTTCAGAAAAATACCAAAATTTCACCCTAGGATAATTTAGATATTCCAAATCCAAAAATGAATTCCATTTTGAAAGATAAAATTTATAAAATTTCAAAAAGTGGGTATTACTATTCATAACGGCTAGTTTGATTGGTTGTGGTGTGTGTTAGAACTCGAAGTTGCGTACAACACACGCTACTATATTATTCAAAGAGAAGCATACCATGGAAGATTGGGGTGTTAAATTTAATTTTAAATGAAATAGAATTTTAAGATTACCATGTTAATTCTCCTAAGATATGTCTGTTCAGAATGGTTTTTCGTAGAAGAAACAAGGAAGCTGAAGTAGGAAGGCTATGAGAGGACGATAGCTTTCCAAATTCGTAACCCAACATAGTGGTAATTGGAAACAAGAAGTTTATGGAAGTTATGGATCAGTTTAAATAGGCTATAAATGGTGGTTTCATCCATTAAATAGAATAACCAGAGATACTATAAATGAACATAATGATAATGGAATATTTCATGAGGCAACACCCTACTGATTTTAGTGGATTTTATAATCTAGTAGCGGATAAAGGGTGGATTAAAACCCCTGAAGGAGGATGAAATTCCAAAAAATAGCTTTCTGCATAAGATATGGGTATTATGAGTTTGTTTTTATGCCATTTGGTTTAAAAAATTACCCTTCTATATTTATGGATCTTATTAATATAATCTTCTGTGAATATTTGGATAAGTTTTTTTTTGTTTTTATTGATGATATTATTGTGTTTTAAAAAATTTATGAGGATCATGAAAAATATATAATGATTTACCTAAATACTATAAAAAAATAATTTATATGGAAAATTTAAAAAATGATATTTTTAGTTGCAATAATTTTATTTTCTTGGGAAAATTTTAAATAAGGATGGAATAACAGTTGATCTTACAAAAAAATTGGTTGATGAACGGACTAGACCAAAAAATGTTATAGAGATTCATAGTTTTCTTATATTAGCAGGATATTACCAATGTGTTTTTAAAAACTTTTCATGGTTATCTAGATTGTTAATTAAGTTAACATGAAATGGGGTTAAATTCATTTGGATAAAGGAATGTGATGTTTGTCTTCAGGAACTGAAGAGAAGATTGGTGAACGCTCTAGTTTTTCACTACCTTCTAGAAATGGTGATTTTACATCTACAATAATGATTTATTAAAGGGAATTAATTGTGTTCTAATAAAGAATAATCAGGTAATTTATTATGTTTTAAGAAAACTGGAACCTCATGAGTTAAATTATCCCACACATGATTTGGAATTCGAAACTGTGGTTTTCTTGCTTTAAAAAATTAGTGGTATCATTTATATGAAACTAAATGTAAAATATATACTAACCATAAAAGTTTTAAGTATATATTTACTTATAAGGAATTGAATATGAGGAAAAGAAGATGGTTGGAATTGATAAAGGAATATGATTACACAATTAGTTACCATCCTAGAAAATCAAACAAAGTGGAGGATGAATTGATTTGAAAATATCCTGCTATATTAACCATATAATTTTTGGAACATAACCCCTTGGTTAATGATTTGATGAATTTTGGCTTAGAATTTATTAGTGTAGAAAATTTATCTATTTTTAGGTGTTAGTTCAGTCATCTTTCCCACATAGAATTAATCAAGCGTAAAAGGAAGACCGTGATTTACAAAAAAGTTATAATTTGTTATGAAAGGTAAATTTATTGTATTTAATGTTCATAAAGATTGTTTCTTGATATTTTGAAAGATATTATTTGTTTCTTGTGATTCTCAGCTAAAGAAAAAATTGTTAATTGAATCTCATAGTTCTTCATTTTCAGTTCATCCTATTATCACTAAGATTAACAGAGACCTTTAGGAATATTACTAGTGGGATGTAATGAAAAGAGATATTATTGATTTTACCATGAAATGTTTGAAATTTCAATAGGTTAAAGTAGATAAAACACTACTAAAGGGATTTATTAATCCTTTTCCAATGCCATAGTGGAAATCGGAAAATATATCCATGGACCTCATAATGAGAATACCAAATACTTCTCAAGGAAATAATGAAATTTGGGTTATTTTTGATTGGCTGACTAAATATATGAACTTTATTCCTATTTAAGATACCCTTTTTCTAAATCATCTTTCCCAAATGTAACTCAAATATATTGTTAGATTACATGGAGTTCCTATCTCTATTTTATAAGATCGTGATTCTAGGTTCAATTCTAAATTTTTTAAAGTCCTTCAAAAGTCATTAGGAATTGAATTAAATTTTTTTACAACCTTTTATCCTCAATATGATGGACAAACAGAGATAAAAATTCAAACCTTATAGGATATTCTTGGAGCTTGTTTAATAGACTACTAGGGAAGTTGGGATCATTATATTTATTTAGTTGAGTTTTCTTATAATAATAGTTTTCATTCCAATATACAAATGACACCTTTTGAGGCATTATATGGAAAGTGGTGTCAAACTCTAGTAGTTTGAGATAAATTTGGGGAAAAGAAGTTGATGATACCAGAATTAGTATAGGAGGTGGATAAGAAAGTGAAGATGATCCAACAACACATGAGGGTATCTCAGATCATGCAGAATAATTATTCAAATAATAGGAGGTAATACCTTTCTTTCAAGGTAGGTGATCATGTTTCCTTAAAATATCTTCTCGGAAAAGTGTTATGAATTTTTGTAAGATAGGAAATATAAGTAAATGGTTCATTGGAACTTTTTAAATCTTGGAGTAAGTTAGATCAGTTGCCTACCAAGTAGCTATTCCTTCGAGTTTATCTTAAGTACACAATGTTTTTCTTGTTTTGATACTGAGAATTTATGTGCCAGATTCATTTTATGTTTTGAGAGTAGAAGTATTTCTGCTATAAGAGAACCTTTTTATGAGGAAAATCATATTAATATTCTTGATCATTAAGATAAAGTATTGAAAATAATGTAATTCAGCAGGTTAAGGTTTTATGGATAAACCACATGGTTGAAGAAGCGACATGAGAATCTAAAAATGCTATGAGGGAAAGATATACTCACTTATTTAACAAGTGAATAAAAATTATGAGGATGAAATTTCTAGAAGGGGGGAGAGAATGTAACAACCCAGTTAATTATAAAATAATTTGTTTTCATTATATAATTAAATAGTTAAATTCATTATAAATATATAATGAAATAAGTGGTATTTAAAGAAATTAAGTAATTTTTATTGATGGAATAATAACTTGAACTTAGGAATAGTAACATGACCATTAAGAATAGTAATATGGCCAATATAATAGTAACCTCACATAAGAAAGTATAAATAAAATTTAACCATCTTATAAATGAAAATATGATATAATTATATTAAAGTATAAGTAAATAATTTTTTTTTTAAAATGATAAATTTAGGGTTGATGTTTTTATAAAACATAAATGTTTATTTATAATTTTATAATTAATTTAATGATTTAAAAGAAAATTTATTTTCATAAAATAGAATCATTTATTAATATTTTTTTCTTATTATTATAATATAATTTTTGAGAACTTAATTATTTTTTCAAAGTGTCATAAAATTAGTTATAAATTTAAAATAAATATTTGTTGAATAAATGATGATTTTAATTAAAAATTAAATTTCTAATATTTATAAACTTATTTTCATAAAATGGAGTTCATTTTTTAATTCTATACATTGAAAAATGGTTAGGCTAAATTTTGGGGAATTTTTTGAAATAGTTGAATTTTTGGTGAATAGTGAAATACGATAATTTATGAAATAAGCTAAATACCTGAATTACCGAGTCATATATGATGTATGGATAATGTAAGACAATAATCTAGAACTCTCATGAATTATTTTAATATATTTAGTGAAAATATAAAACTATTCATAGTCCTGATCCAATATAATAAACTAATGAATAAAATAAACAAAAATTACCCCTCTCCTCCACTATAAATACCACCCCTCGCCAGCTCTTCTCCTCACACCTCAAAGCATTTTGAATTTTTTAATATCTAAAAAATTACATTCCAAAACCTCTTCAAATGTCCAATACCTAATGGTCCCACAAAAATGTCAAAACCAAGTTCCTTAAGGAGGTTCTCAAGGAGAAATATTCAAGAGGTAAAATCCTCTTTCATTTTTCTTTTTTTCCTTTTTTAATTTTATTTTCTTATTCTCTATTAATATACCCTTATCGAAGTGGAATTAAACCTCTATTATCTTATATATACTATAATTTTATCATGTTTATGGAAAAATTCTCCATTAAGCTCCTTCTTCTCTCCCTTTTATTCTAAGAATGAGAACATCGTCAGTGATATGTCGATTTACCACCATCGTGGATGATGCACTTTCATCTTCCATTACCGCCTTCAAGGATGGTCATAAAACCATTATGATGGTAAAATAATAATTTATTATACATATTATAAGTTATATAATGTTATTGAACCAGTATATAATCATGATATTAAATAAAATGATATAAATTCGTGATGGTCGTAAAAACCGCCAAAATAAATTAAATCATTCTCATTAATATTTTATATAATTATTAATCCTAATATAAAAAATGAAATATGGTATCATTTAAAATTATATAAACATATTAATAACATTTATTTCCACTTATGTAGTTTTTTTTCATTCTATAAAGAAATCCATAATAAACCGACCATAGAAACCATGAAAAGAATGCACATGAAGAAATGGAAATAAAAAAATTTATTATTAATAAATGGGTGTAAAGTTGTTTTAATATGGTCATATAAGGTAGTATAAACATTATTATAGTTATATAATAAATTAATAACACTCTTTAAACCTTTATAAAAGAGGTTTGAACATGTTTTAAGTAAGACAAACCCAAGGTAATAGACTTTTCTTGAAAAATAATCTTTTAAATTTCTATTTTTAAAAAAATAAAAAAGAAAGTTTTTATGAAAGTATTATTATTTTATGATTATGTTCTAGTTCATGAGAATTTGTTTATGATGAAGGGTGGTACCTATATCTACTTACAATGTATTGGGTATGTATATGTTATAGGTCAACCATAATGGTTACTCCAAGTGTAACTACGATGGTTACACTATAAGGTTGTTGTGAGAGTTACATCATAAGGTAGCAATGAGGGTTATATTGTAAGGAATCCATGAGGTTTAAAAATTATATGATAGTTACGAGGGTTACAATGTTAAGTACATAATTCCCCTAGTTACCTATATGGTTTTATTTATGTTTTCTATGTTTTATGGAAATCACTTGTTTTCACAAAGTATATGGTACTTTATGGGTGAGAAGTATATATTTGTGGAAATGATTTCATATATTTAAAAGTATTCATGGACCAATGATTTATCAATTTTTTATGTCTCTTACTGATATTTTTGTGCTCATCCCAATTTTTAAATATTTTTCATAGGGTTTAAGGATGGGTGATAGAAAAGAATAAGGTAAGCTAAATATTGTTAATATTTTTCACGAAATAAATTCACATTTTATTAAAATATTTTTTATTATAGAAGAAATGGATACTGGTTTAGTAGTATCCACTTTGTATGCTTTTTGGTTGTCATGTATTTTTTATGACCCAATTCTCTAGAAGTATAAAGTGAAAAGATCTTTGGGAATGTATGAAAGTGAATTCTAGATGAATTTACTAGATTATATAATGTTTAAATCCAGGTCTTTATATGGTACTTGACCAACTCATCAAGTCAGTTCATTTCATTCTAGTTTTTTGAGTGGTTAGATAAAGTCTATAGAAGATATGTCCAGGTTGTTTGTCCAGGAAGTGTTATAGTTACATGGTGTATGGATATTCATAATCTTCCATAGATACCTTAGTTTTCCCATCATAGGCTTGTCCTGAGATGCTTCATATATTCCAATTTGTATTATTGTGTGATCATCTGTGTCGATCTCTAGTTTTCCAATATCATTTTTCATTATTTTCCATTATTGTTACCAATGTTAAATTATATATTTTTCAATTATTCCCTATAGTGGTGACCTATTTTCAGGATAAGGGAGGGAAGTTATCTCCTCAGTGTGATCCAATCTTTATCTGTGTAATTATTTGAGATTATTAGGTAATCCATTTTCATTGGTAGTAAGGGATCATGTGTTCTTACGGGTATTAACAAGATTAGGGAGCTATTTTATAGGTAATAAAGGTTAGTGAACACCTTTTTATATTTGGAACATTGGGATTTTAAAGCACATTGGTCAGGTTTCTTATCCAAAACATTATCCTCCTAATTTGGTTGTGTGTGACTGTTCCACATATCTTAGCTCTAGATGTAACGATTCAATGTTTTATCAATGAAATCATCTTATTATAAGTATGAATTAAAGTATAATCACATTAGGAAACCCAATTACATATCATGTTACTAAATACTATGTGACCATTAAATATAATTTTTCCACTTCTATGTTTTTAATTTCAAAAATATAACATACACGGTTGCGTTCATGTCGATTTTTGAAGTCTAATGAACATAATTTTTGGTGAATAATAACCTACCCTTATGAATAGTAACCTACCCTTATGAATATTAATATGACCCTTTTGAATTGTAAATCATCCAAAATAATAGTAACCTCACCTATGAATGACTAAATAAAATTTAGGCATCTTATAAGTGATAATATGACCATAGTAAAAGTATTGGTATTTTTGTAACTCATAAATAAATAATTACAATAAATTAATTAATTTAAAAGAAAATTTATTTTCCTAAAATGTTTTTGTAAATTAAAAATTTTATGTCTTCTGGTTTTAAGATAATTTTATAAGAACTTATGTAATTTTTGAAAACGTTATAAAATCAGTTTAAATTTTAAAATCTCTATTTTTCAAGTAAATTATGATTTTCATTAAAAATTAAATTAATTATATTTAGAAAATTATTTTCATAAAATGGAGTTCATTTTTTTATTCTACACGTCAAAAAATGTTTTGGGTGAATTTTTGAGATTTTTCTGAAATACTTGAATTTTTGTGAATAGTAAAATACATTAATTTACCATATAAATACATTATAATTTAAATAAACTAATCCTGACATCATGAGTGATGTAAGAACCCAAATCTAGAACTCACATTCCATATTTACTATTTTTGGTTATTGGATCATCACTATTTCTTATCACGATGGAAATTAATAAACCAATGATTAAAATATTCAGAAAACCCCTCTCGCCTCTACTATAAATACCACCCCTCACACCCCCACTACTTCACACCTCTAAAGATTCAATAATTGCTTAAACTCTACCAAATATCTTACCTAGACCCTCTCCTATGACCAGGAGATCATGGAATCATCAAAATACCAAGCCTAGGTTCCTTAAGGAGGATCTCAAAAGGAGGATTCAAGAGGTAATTCCTCTATCTCCTTTCTTTTAATTTCCTTTCAAATTTCATTTCATTTCTTCTCTTATCCTAAACTTCTCTTATCCAAATTTCCTGATAACTAAATAATTATTGATATCATGTTAATGTAATATTATCCATTATACTCCTCTCTCCCTCCCTTTTTTAATAAAAATGAAATTGTTGCCTGTGATGTGTTAATTTACCTACATCACGGGCGTTGCAATTCCATTTTACTTCAATGACTTCAAGGATGTAAATAAAACCATAAAATGGTTGAAAAAATATTTTAATGTGTATGCTTTATCACTTTTTATGTTCTAGAACTAACGTATTTACATGACACTAAGTGATAAAATAAAACAAGTTTGTTGTGATAAAAAAACGCCAAAATTAACAAAAAATGATCATCATTAAATGTTATCTAATGATTAATCATCATGGTACATAAAAAAATTCATTGTAAGATAATTTATATCTCTATAATGTCACTAATATTACATATTAACAAATCTTGATGTTCAACCACATTTCAAATAAACATCCGTTCATGAATAAAAGTGAAACGTTCCTAAAAGCTAAGGAAATTAACACTCCCGAACAAAGAATTTAAACTCTATAACTCATCCAAAGGCTCATAAAAAAAATTAAAGAAACCATAATGAACCATATTCATTTATAAAGTTTATTTAATTTTTAATTAATTAATATAATGTCATTATATAGGACATTAAAGTGAAGAAATCGTTCAGATACAAGGTAATGGGAAATTCTCAAACCCAACTTACTTTCTTCGGGTTCTCCCTCTTTAACTCCATTTTTTGTTATGGTTACTCCTTAAAAATCATTTTTTCATCATTATATTAATTTTTTTTGGATATACATGTTTTATACTGGATTTTATGTCATAAAAAATGTTTTCCAAAATAACTCTTCTTTCAAAAACACACCTTTTACTTCTCACTCAAGGTTTATAGTTATTGTATCAAGTATATAATTCCCTCTTTCTTTTGATAACCCAAATTTTATTAATGTGTTCTTATGATATGAAACCGATTCCTTTAAATGGGTTATTTATATTCATTTTTGATATATTTTCTATGTGTCATGCATGATAATGAAAATGTTATGATGTGATAGGTGCACCCAGAATTATATAGTGCAATATGAATGTTTGAATGTGATGGGTGTGCCCGAAATTATACAGTTCTCCAATGCATTGGGTAAATTAATGAATCTCATGAGTTAAAGTGAAATTATGTGTTAAAATGATGCTATATTTTTCCAAAAAATACGTGTGGTAGTTGACCACTAAGACATGATGTTTCATTTTTATGCATTGCCACATTTTAAGTATTTTATTAATGATTCCTATCATGTTCATGATTCTTTCCCTATGTTATAATTGTGTTCAACCATTTTTATATTTTTAATATCTATCCTCTTACTAGGCTTTTATCTCACCCCTTTTTTATGTATATCCTCAGGTGATTATGTGTACGTAAGGAGTTTTCAAGGGACAATAAGAAGCTAAATAAGAATGAATTAAATAAATGTTTATGTTTGATGTTGTAAATATTATGTATGGTCCTAGTTTTTCCAAGATACTAAACCTATGTATCCTCATGGTGTAATACTATTATGTTATTTATCTTCATAATTATATAATAGTAATGTAAGAAAAGCATGGGTCGCTATACTAGAGGTATGATCCCAAATATATTGGATAGGTGTTTGTAATATTATTTCTATTGAGTAATATGTTCCATTAGGTTTACATTGTCTATCATATGTTGGTATTGGAATGATAAGATCTTTCTAGGTTGATGTGTACCTTTGGTTCATTTGTTGTAGTAGAATCATTGGGTTGTGAGGAATTCTAGGATAGTGTGTTGCTGGACCAGTGGACTAAGCTTCTATTTAGACATCACCAACCTCCAAATTTTTTTAGATAGAAAGGCTTATAGTGAGGATAATGTGACACCCCTAGTTTGTGGTATTATGGGGTTTTTATGTATTTTTAATTCAAGTGGTGTTTCTTTTTGTTTTAGGAAGCAATAGAGGTGTTTTTGGTTGGAAGGGGTAGTGTTGGGGATTTATGGACTTCACCATAGTGTGGTATTGACCATGGTGTAGGCAATGTCCATGTGCAGGTTGGATATGTTGGCATGGTGAATTTTCCATGATATAGAATATCTCCATTCCATTTGGAAAACTATTTTGGTGGGTTTGGTGATTTGGTGAGTCAGATCGTGGGACATGGGGAGAACAACATTCTCTGTTGGTGGGTGTGGTGGTCCTATTTTGGGGGAAGTTGTGATGGGAGGGAAAGTTGGAAATGATGAGTGTAGGTTCCCTATGTTGTGGGAGTGGGCGTGATTTATGGGGTGGTTCACCTATATAAAATGGGGATAATTTAAATAATGAGTAGATGACTATGGTGGTTCTTGGGCATGGTGTAGTGAAGTTCTTTAAGTGAGTTGGAAACAGAGAGTGTGGGTTCACTATGTCATGGCCCTTAACATGGTGGGGGTGAAATGGCTTGGGAGGATCCACTATTTCATGGTGGGGTACAAATCCATTTTAAATAATAGAAATAACTATCCATATTTTAAGGGAAGATATGCGTCATGAAGGGTAAATGGTGTGAGATATTTTTGGGGAATCTTAATTCTATTTAAACTGGTTAATTTTCTAAAAAGCCTCATCATTCCTCTTCTCCCTAGGGTTTCCAAAGCAGATGATTTTTAGAGAAAAACTCAGATAATTATTTCATGTTGAATATTATTCTCTTATATTATACTAGATAAAAATGTTTAAGGTAGGTGGCTTCTCAATTACTCTACTTATTACAAAAACATTCATTATTGGGTGTTTCCATATTTAAATTTTTATTTTAATATATGATTAATGTTTGAAAAAATCTTGGGTAAACCACTTCTTGTATAAAATAGTTTTAGATAAGGGAAGGTGATATTGGTGTGAGTGTGTTCATTCACTCTTTGTTTTATGGGATTCGTGTTTGTAAAAGTGATTCAGAAAGGATGGGTTAGTGTGGGTTCATGAATTTCAGGTATAATGCCTTGTTGGTTCATACTTTCCTATTAATACTGAATTTGGGGAACATTGGTTTGGAATGGGTTATTATGCATTCATGAATTTCATTTATAAGTTATTATTGATTCATACTTGGTTGATAGTTCCAAAATTTTGGAATATGAAATTTCACCTTCAAGAAATGAGTTGGGTTAGGTTGAATGTGTTTTTGATCGTGAGTTGGTCTAATCATTGGGAGTTCTACTTTGGCATGGGATACCTGTATGAGTGCAAGTTCATGGTATGGGTTTTGAACTGTATTGTGGGTTATTTCATGGAAATAATGTTTTTTAATTATATTTTTCTATGAGTTACTTATATGGTTTACTCAAGTTTATTTGTTGTATTCTTATTACCTCTTGTTTTATATAAATATGAGCTAACTTGTTCATGTTTAATTTAAATATGCGGGAATTATTTGGTGGGATTTCTTACTGAGTTTTTATATGCATCCCACTACATATACATCTTAGTGTGTATGCAGTAATTGTTTGATATATTTTAGATAAGGGGAGTCATATCAATTTTCTAGAGTAGAATATGTATACTATATTATTGGTTGATGGAGTTGGGATTTTAAATTTATCAGTATTTTGGATCTTGGGAGCATTCTATGTTAGAACTGTTCTCTTACATTGAGTCTTGATCATGTAGTCTTACTTGGTTGTATTCTTTTTGTATACGTTGTGACTCTGATAAGCTTTATATAATATGTATGAGAGTTTGATATTGTTTTATTTATTTATACAATTTTTCTTGGAGTTTCCTATTGTAGGTTGTTTTTTATATAATGGAAAACCACCCCCATGATTTAATGATGCACTTGGCATTTATTTTCATCCTTTGGTGTCTCAGGGATGCACCTAAGGTTAGTGGAATTCCAGTATTATCCAGTCTAATGGGCCAGGGTTGGGATATTACACCAACAAACTTCCAGTATTATTCCATTAGACTTATGGTGTCCATTAGAGTCATGATTTTCATGAACTTTTATAATAGGACCCATGCATTAACTCCCCAAGCCCACCTCCCATAGGTCGGGGGATGACGACTAGCACCGATTAGACATATCACTAACACGGGAGGTCTTCGCCTAAGTACATGCACACACACACACACACATATCCAATCCCATACAATGCTGAAATGTAAAAACTACTAAACAAAAATGCATGCATAAATATAAATACCACAACTAGATCATGAAAGGAAGTAAAGGAAAGTAAACATGTGAAAATACAATCCCACCATCAAGAGTCTAAAAAAAAGTCCAACCAGAATGTAGAACTGGGACTATTGTCAAGATACCATAGGAATACACCTTAGTCTCTCTGGTCTCAGTAAGAAACTTCTGGTCCTAGTCCTTCTAGGACTCTATCAAAAGGTTGATCATTTACAAAAGACACAACATGTGTGGCCAAATCCCATACAGGGGTGAGTATAACAATACCCAGTAGGACACCCCGAAACCACAAAGCATAAAAAAATGAATACAATCAGCTCCAAAAAGGTATATTTCTACAACACATATAACAAGAATATCTAGATATACTCAAAAAAGACACATATTCTAGAGGTAATGTCACAACCATAATGATATCCTAGAATTATAGATTTAAGGTTCCTTATAGAAATCATTTGAAAGAACACAATCATGAGTCTGATAACATTGATGATTTCAATCTGAGAGGTAAAGATCATCGGTTCTCTCCATTAAAAGTAAACACTGAATGTTTGATGAGATATGATACATAGATGAGGATCACTCCCAAGGTTATGGGGTGTTCCAACAACTCAATTTGGATTAACCTACTAAGTATAGGATGGGCATCCACATAGTGTCAGTCATGAAGATACTAAGAACTCTACCTAGGGAACAAATATGAATAGATAATCTCACTATCAGCCACATGAAAATATTCCAAAAACTCTATCCAAGAAGTTTTGCTGAAGGTAATACTATCCTATGTGTAGGAGGTGATTCCACACTAACCCTCTATGAATGGATATGAGGAATGCACACCAACAACACTTGTCCAAGATATAGTGGAAAAGGGCTTCAAGCAAACTTTTAAGAAGTACACAAGATGTATTAGGGTTACACGTCTGTCCCTTAAACCTCGAGTCCTACCCATGTAAAATGGACCATGTCTATTTCTGTGTAGAAGTACAGGGTGTGCTGCTGCCCGTGTACTTATGCTTGTGTACTAGTACATGAGTTAGCTCATGTATATTTTCCCCAGGCCATGTCCATAGGGGATTACATGGTGTTATCATGCATATGTACACCATCTCGTGTCCGTGTACCCATCAAGGTACACACTGAGCTCACTAAATGGGACTACACACCATGTGAGAAGGTCACACACCTTGTGATACTTATCTTCTTACAAAAACCCTAGCCACCACTAAGAGGGTACCACACGACACGTGGCTCTGAGTTACACAACATGTAGTGCAAAAATTTACAGATTCCCAAATATGGATTCCACTTTTTTTTCATGCCTTCGGCCATTGATCCAGCTACATGCTTCACCAAAAAATAAAGTAACCACCTCATCCAATCCTTTTCGTTTATGAACAATAAATTATGAGCATAAAACATGTTCATAAAATTCCATTGAATGTCGTTCTTCTCTTCATGTCGAAGAACACAAAATCAAGTATCCTAAACCATCCGATAGGCCACCACTTACATCTTTGTACCACAATCGTGTCATGCTGATTCCATATCTACAATTTGAACTATTGCATTATGAATTGAGTACGCAACAATATATTTTTTGGAATACATCGAACTGTGGTCCAAACGAATAATTCTCATGATGAATGAATAAAAAGGGAATAAATGAACAACCTCAAACACAAGTAAAGAACCTCGACCAGTTTCTATGTTGAACTTAATCTACCGTTGTTATAACGAAAATCAAATAATCAATAAAAATCAATCAAAACTACCAAAATAATCCCATAAATAAACCCATCTCACAAGACTACTGAACTACAGCTCAATATATTTGGTTTATTGATTCACATTCATTGTAATAATTAAGAAAGGGGAAATAATCCAAATAAAAATAATGTACTACCTTGATTTGGATCGATCAATGATAAATAATGGTGCAATATCATTTTTCATTGGTGATATCCTTCGTTTCCATTTCACTTTGATCACCAATCTCCGATTCAGTTGATGTTTAACCAAGAGAGTTTCTACAAAACTCTATCCAAGGGTTCTCTAATGGATCTAAGGTTATGTGAATAACCTTGGAATTCAATCATATAAGTCTACTTAAATACACATCATTCTCCATGTCAATGAAATAAAAACAAAATAATTGTATTCATTATTTTATTCATTTTATGCCCGCGATGAGTTTTCTATAAATACCCCACGCTAACAAAGGTTATGTTGTTCCTAGGGTAAACCACACATTCTAAACTCAATGGTTTCATCATATTTCTAATTCGGGAAACTATTTAGAAGTTATTCCATTTTTTCAAGAAAATTGTGCATGTGTTCTATTTAATATACTTAATATATTTCAAACATTTATTTCAGGAACACTGAGCCTCAGAATCACATGTTGTCTCAGTTTCTGGCCTAAAAATAACAATCCATACAATAAAAAAATACATGTAAAATAAAAGTCATTACATTCTCCCCACCTTTGGGATTTATGTCCCAAAAATATAAAAAAGGGATACAGAAATAGATTAGGGTACTAAGCACGAATCTGAGCCTCCCTCTCCCATGATCTCTCTTGGAGATTCCTATATTTTCACAAAAAATGAAATAAAGGAATATATAACCCACAAAGGATCCTCTACTACTGGTCCTCAATCTCTAATAGGTACTCGCCAAAGGTAGATCCATCCTCAATGTCTATCTTTCCCCAATCGATAACATATGATGAGTTATACACGTACCTCATCATCTAAAACATGTGGAAGATGTCATGTACCCAATATAACTATAGAGGTAGAGCTAAGTGGTGAACCATCTTTCTAACTCTATGTAGTATCTTGAAAGGGCCAATGAATCTCTGAGATAGATTGTCAGCTCAACCAAATCTATGTAATCCATATTGAGTTGAAACTTGTAGGAACATGTGGTCTCCCTCCTTGAAATCCAAAGTCCTCTTTCGTATATCCGCATAAGACTTATGATGACTATGAGTAGTCCTCATATTCTTCTGGATGATCTTCACCTTCTTGGTAGTAGATTTCACTAACTATAGGCCCATGTGTGCCGAATCTCTCGGGTTATTCCAACAAATTGCTGACTTGAAGGGTCACCCATAAAAAGCCTTGAATGGTTCCATACCTATGGTGGAATGGTAACTGTTATTGTATGAAAAATCCTCTAGTGGAAGGTGATCCTCCCCAATATTTACAAAGTCTAACATGCAATCCCGCATCATGTCCTCCAGAACCTGAATGGTCCGCTCTATATGGTCATATTTTTGGGGGTGAAATGTTGTTCTCAAACATAACTGAGCCCCAAACTTCTCTTTCAATCCATTCCACAACTAAGATGTGAAGCGAGCATCATGATTAGAGATTATTATTGATGAAATACATGGAGTTATATTATATCCTACATGTAGAGTCATCTTAATATCTCTACTAAACTGTGATCTTAGATAGCTAAGATGTGGTCTGACTTGGTGAGTCGTTCTACAATCAACTAGATGGCACTGTGTCCCCTGGACATACATTGTAATCCCATCACGAAGTCTATGTATATCCTATCCCACTTCCACTCTGGGGCCTCAAGGGGTTGAGCTAAACCTGTTGAAACTTAGTGATTATCATTCACTTTATGAAAATTAAGGCATCAAGATACAATCTCTATAACTTCCTTCTTTATCCATGGCCATAAAAAGTTACACTGGAGGTCTTGGTACATTTTTTATACACTTGGATATACTAAAAAAACGTATGAAAATCCCTTAGAACCTCCTCCCACAATGTCACTGGTACCATTATACATCCTATAAAAATAAATACATGCTCCCCACCTTTAGAAAATCCATCAGGAGTATGTATAGTGGATATCTGAGTATGTAGGGTCTCACAGTCGACATCCCCAAGTTGTGCCTCATTTACTTGATATATGAGAGGATGTGTGACAATCATCAAATGTAGGTAAGTTGTTCCATCTCCATCAACAAAGTATAACTATAATGAGTCTAACTACTCTGATGCCTCATTCAAAAGCTAAAAAAAGATCTCCTACTAAGATCATCTGATACTATGTTCCCCTTCCTAAGAGTATAAGCTATCTAAAAGTCATAATCCTAGAGGAACTCTATCCATCACCTCTATCTCAAGTTAAGATCCTCCCGAGAGAATATATACTTGAGACTCTTGTGATCAGAATAGATGGTAAACTTATAACCCATCAGGTAGTGTCATCATATCTTTATTGTGAAGAATACCACATCAAACTCAAGATCATTAGTCACACATTTATACTCATGTGGTCTCAACTGATGTGGACCATAGGTAATAACCACCTACCTCGGCATCATAACACAACCAAGACGAGTTCCTGATGCATCGTAGAACACTATGTACTTGACACCTTCCTATGGTAATCTCAATATCAGACTGATCATCAATTTCTTCCTCAACTATTGAAAATACTGTTGGCACCTCTCCATCCAAACGAAAGTATTCCCCTTTTGGGTTAAAGCTATCATGGGAGCTGATATCCTGAAGAATTCAGATATGAATCACCAGTAATAGCTTTCCAATTTAAGTAAGCTCTTCACCTCTATCACGCTCTTGGGTGACTCCCCAGATAGAACTACCTTGACCTTGGATGGGTCCACTATTAGTCTATGTACTAATATAACATATCCTAGAGAATGGACCTCCTGTATCCAGAACTAGAACTTTGAGAGATTCTTGTAAAGCTTCTTCTCTTATAGTATGTCCAGAACCATCCTTAAGTGTCTCATGTGATCCTTCTCAAATGTTGAGTATATAAGGATATTGTCAATAAATACTACCACATACTTGTCTAAGAAAGAATGAAAGATCATTTTCATGATTCCCATGAAAAATGCTAGGGTGTTCGTTACACCAAATGGAATCACTAAGTACTTATAGTGACCTTAGTGATATCTGAATTCCATATTCACTATATCCTCATCTTTTACTCATAGTTGGTGATAAATTAAACTGAGTTCAACCATAGATAACCATCGTTCCCCTCTCAACTGATCAAATAGGTCATTAATACTCATTAGTGGATAATTTTTCTTCACACTCACCTGATTCAAGCACTGGTAGTCCACATATAACCTCAAGCTCCAAAGGCACCCTCATCTTGTGAAGCTCTATAGATCCATCTGAAATAATGGTGTATATATTTTTATCTTCTCAGGGTGTAGAACAATGTATAAGTTTATCTCTAGGTAGGGAGGTAAACTTAGAATATCCTCAGGGAAGATGTCCTCGTACTCCACCACCATTACAGGAATATGAGAACTCATAATATCCAATGAACTAAGGGTCAAGCTAGACAATTGATGAGTACTTTTACACAACCTCCTATGTATGAGTCTATCATGCAATTACTAGGTTTTCTTTTCACTGAAAAAATAGAACCTAGTTCCATCACTACAGACACACGACATCCTTCACCTGAAACAATCAATCTGGGCATTAACTGTGGATAATAATTCTATACATAATACAATGGAATAAGGAAACATAGATTCTACAATGTGATCCCAACAGAAACTCTCTCCTCTAAGAGTCAAGTCACACTATCTATAAAAGGGTGTGATTACTGATTCATCTCCAGTAAGAGTATCCAAGAGCAAGGGTCGATCCAAGGTCTCAACTGGAAGAAGATGCTCTTAAGAATAAGAAATCAGTTGGTAAAGTTGAGGTTGGGATGAGCAGAGGCCAGGTGGTTCCAAGTTGTTCAGAGAGAACAAAAGATTGAGTCTTTGAAGTGTATCCATGCTTCAGAATTGAGGACACTAATCAGGTTCCAGAATCATTAATTTCTTATGTACTGCAGTGCTCGAGGACTATGTAATCTTGGAAAAAAATTGGAAGAACAATATTTGAAAGGATCATAACCTATATAAGTGATGAAATCTATATGTTCTAGTAGGATAGTGTATAAGTTTTATTCCCAAATTCATTTTTTTTATTTTCATAGATGTTAGGGAACCAAAATCTTGAGTGAAGTGAGAATTTGAGTGAATAATTATAGTGGAAATAATATATGAAGAAATATTTGAATTCCTTCAATGTTTTTGATACATAAGAGCTAACTCATATTTTAGAAGGTAATAGGAAACTATATATCAAATGGGTTTATCATCTAAAGTAGGAAGTAATTGGTATAATCCAATACAAGGAACAACTTGTTTTAAAGGAGTTCCAATAATCAAAAGGAGTAGATTTCAATGAGATTTTATCCCCTATCATGAAATATAAAACAATTTAGACGGGTTTCAACCCGATTTCCATGGAAGGTTTTTGTCTTAAAAATATTTATTTCAAGACAATATTCCTTTACAGATATTTAGAGAAGAAATCTACATGGAGAAAATGGAAATATTAATGTATATTTTAGAATGAGTGAGTTAAATCTTGTGATTACCCCCATTATTAGACACTTAAAACTTTCAAAGGAGAAGGAATCTAAGATGGATGAAGATGTAAATTACCCGAAAAAATTTATCTATGCATCGACTGTGGGAAGCATGATGTATGTGATGGTGTGTACCAGGCCTGATATCTCTCAAGAAGTTGGTGTAGTTAACAGGTTCATGGTGAATCTAAGAACTAAGAAATACGAGGCTATTGATTGGATATTCCTATATCTCAATGTTTCAGTGTATCTTTCACTCTATTTTAGAATATATGATCCCTTAAAAGGGTTTTTGGATACTTAATTTTTAGGAGATGATGATTCATAGAAGAAAACCACTAGCTTAATGTTTACTTTTGGAGGCACTTCTGGTAGTTAGAGGTCATAGTTACAATCGATATTCTAACTATCAAACCCAAAATCTAAGTATGTTGTAATAAAAGAAGCATAGAAAGAGGTGGTGTGGTTTAAGGGTCTATTATAGGAAATCAAAATTAAGAAAGAGTTAGATTTTTAGTATTGTGACAACCATATAATAATTAACTTATCCAAGAACCCATTATTTCACTCCTGGATGAAAAATATTCAATAAAAATACCACTCCTTATAGAATCTTACAGAGAATGGGGTGTTGGAGCTATAAAAGGTTGAAGGGAACTAAAATCTAGTGATTATGATAAATAAAGATAAAAATAAGGAAATTTTAAATAAATGTTGTTCTTCAATGGTTCTTTAATAACTTAATGGTATTAAGTTCTCGTAAGATCTGAAAAATAGGAAGAAGTGAGCTGAAGAAAATAGTTTCAGAACATGGTGTATATGATCTAGGGGACTTGTTTTTTGAGCTTGAAAGTGATTCTAAAGTGGGATTTTTTAGGTTTGATGTGAGAATTTATTTTTAAATTGATTATTGAAGTCATATGAAATGAATAATTCTTGATGATTTGTAGATATACTAGATGTATAGGAAATAATTATTAAAACTAGGTTTCTAGAACATAGTGGTGATGACAATGGTTTAAGTGTCAGGAGAAGGTGCTAAAGCTAGAGGATGAGTTCTTTCAAAAGATGTAATAGGTTGGTTCTAATGCTGAGGAGATGCAATGAAATTCGTTAGAGTCTTAAAAAGTATACATTGTTCACTAGGTTATCCATTTTAGGAGATAACCTCCCTTAATCAAGTTATTTTATGACCACAATCATCAAATCCATAAGGTGTTCCCTCTATACATATTTTTTAGAAGTGGAAATAAGATTGCTGGAAGATATTTTATATATATATATGGGATAGGGTCACTTGTATGGTGTGTTCGATTAGAGTGATTTAACATATCTAAAGATTATGTTTGCTTGTTCTTTAGAGTTTATCTTCCATTGTAATCTCTCTTATTTACCTATCTAGTGAATTTGTTATTTCTTATGTATTAGGACTTTGTATGAACCATGTTAATTATTTTTGTTCCTTCATCTTTCTTTACTTACATTAATTACATGTTCTCTTTAGAGTATACACTATGAAGGTATATTTGGTGTTTTAGAGAGTGTGAGGTTAGGGTGAATGGCTATGTCATAAGGATTCTTGATTCTAGAGACATATTCCGATAGTTCCATGTTTCTTTTAGACCTTCTGATTCCTTATTTTTCATTTGAGGATTGAAGGTTGGATCATTTTGGTATAACCTCATTTGGAACAATAGAAAATTTCCTCCTTGAGATTGAGATTATATATTAGAGGCCTCAGGTGGAATTTTGTTCCCTGAGTGTGATCCTAGAAAGGGTATTTTAGGATAGTGGTTTCTTGAGGATGAATTCTCCTATGGGGCCTGGTTATGAAAAATAAGTAGAAGTGCATGGTAAAGGATTTATCACAATTGATATAGTGTCCTTCGATAAATTGTAATTACAAAGAGTGGTTTGGGTTGTTCGCATTTGGGGAGTGATGTCTTAGGAAGTTTAAGTATATATAGGGTGGAGGTATATTTTAAAGGCCTTATCAACATTGATTAAGTTCCTTATAAGGCAATGTTACGTTTCACCCTAAACTAATGGTTTACCTAGTGTTCTTGAGAAATTACCATCGAGGGAGGGTGGGTTATTTTCTATTTAGTATACCTCACTAAGGTAATTTTATATAATGACATGAGATAGTATGAGGCATAAATGAAAATGGATTCATCTTTTAAATTCATTGGATTATAACTATTTATTTTGAATTTGTTAAATGAAATTATTTTTTTTTGAATTTCATTCCATGAGTAGTATACTTCCATAATGTGTTTATTGTTTTTCTACCATTCATACTTATTATTATATTATTATATATGGTCTATTTTAATTTAATAAAGGGGATTAATCATTTTGTTTTTTTATAGATCACTTAATCCAGTTCTATAAATGATCGACTATGTTTCTCAAAAACCAATATGGTTATTCTGGTAGGTTATTTTTATTGTTATTCCTATTGTGCACATGATTTTATATTGTTCTAATAAGATGTAATGGAATAATAATTATTATAAACTATTTTTAGGTTATTATATTTTGACACAAAGGTCCAAGATGATAATGATAGTGGGCTATTATGTGTGGACCTGTTACACATGGAGATACCAAGGTGCCTAGGTACTCAAAATTTATAAACAAGTGTTCCTAAGATACACTATATTCCCTCATTATAGAGGATGGTTATCTTTTTATCTTACCCATGGGATATATTCTAGGTGTCCCAACTTTTTATCACATGTTCCACTTTACCAAAATATAGTTATTTCAATACCCTAAATTATGATCATACTTTTCACTTTCCTATTAGATTGGAACTCATGAACCTTGAATTTTATAGATTATTTCTTTTATAATTTCTATTAATGCTCAAAGTAGGTATAGTTGGTTCCTAAGAATGGATTAAAACAAGTAAAATGGTTTCTATAGTTATTTAATTAACACTTGGAAATATATATTAAAAATAAAGTTTTAGTTTATACTTAGTGGATGTATATGTTTGAAATATTTATGTTCAATGAGTGTATTCTTACTTTTCATTCCTATTACATATTATGTATCATGAAATAACTCATATATATAATGGATTATTCTAGAGACACCTAAAGTGACTTATGTTCTTATTATATAAATTAATGTGTTATTAAGGATTTGAAGTGGTTAAATCAATGGTAAAAACCTGGTGTTATTTGAGTTTTTGAATTTTAATCAATAATCAAGATCATTTTTGGAGTTTTTAGAATGTTAAAGTAATCATTTAAAATGTTAATGTCATTAAGGAAACCTGAGTTAAAAAATATCTGTGCTTGGAGAAGGAAAATTAAAGAGGATTGGTGGAATTAGGCCATTAGATGATCAGTAGAGGCCCACTAAGAATCTAGTGGGACAACTAGTAGAGATTTCTATTAGGTTCATCCATGTAAAAACCATTTTACAGCTAATTTATTATAATAAATGGAAGTTGAGATTCTAGAAGTCTAATTTATGATGCCCAAATGGAGATGGTGGAGAAGAATCTACAACATCTAGAAGTCTAGTAGCCAATAGATCATATGAGGAAAACTGAAATAAGTAATTTAAAATTACCATTTAAATGTGTGAAGGTTAAATATAGAGACATAAATGACTTCTGTAGGAGTTTTTCTAAAGGGTACACAAGGGTCTTTCCCTGATTGTTTTGAAAAATATGCAATACATAAAGGTCTCCAGGATGAAACATAAGTGAAAAATCTAAGTATTTATATCAGTGAAAGATATTCATCATAAGGGGGAGTTGATGTAACATCTTGATATTTTAAAATAACATTATGTTCAATAACATATATGACACGCATCACTGAGCTTAAATGAACTGTAAAATATATTATTTAAATATGACCATTATAACTGATCCTTTGAATTAGAAGGTATGAATAAGATTAACCAAATTATGATATATATATATATATATATATTCATAATCAATAAAAATTTAGTGATAATTCTTAGTACATAATCACACAAATGTTTAGTAAATCCGTTTATGATTCAAAATACATTTTCTTCAATTTTTTTTATTTTGTATTTTATATCAAGAAATTATAATTAATTTATACCAAATTCAGAAAATTTATTTTATAAAAATAATATAATCTTTTAAATCATCACATACAAATTATCATAAGGTGAAATTTTTGGATTTTTTTGAAAAAATAGATTTTCAGTGAATGATGAAAAATACCATTTTTTGTAAAACAATAATTTCTTTTCAATAAATTAAGTAATTTAAAAGACCAATTATGTTTTAAATTTGATTTAAAGGTAAAAATTTATTATTTGTTAAGATTTAAAATAATTAATTACATTTTAATCATATTTATTTCTGATTTTAGTATAAGTTTATTTTTAGGCTTAAAAACAAAATTTTTTCCTTCTAAAAACTGTTTTTAAATGCATAATGTTCTTCTATTTTAATTAATTAAATTAAAAAATAATAAGGAAAGTTTTAAATTAAATTCATAAAAAATATATATAAATATATTAATTTAAATAGATATAATTATGATCACTAGTCTTATAATTAATGTAATATAATCTTATGCTTGAAAAATAAATTTATTGAAAAACCATTCTTCAAATCAATTTTTGGGTTTATTTTTAATTTAAATTATACTACTTAAATCAATTTAATTTCATAAAATATATCCCATATTTGGAATTAGTATAATTAATATTATATAACATTTTCAACTTAATTTTTGTTCATAATTATTAGTAAAGGTAGTGAAATTTATTTATCGTGATTAAGGTTAAAACAAGGGTTTGCGCATTACATGCGCTTGTGTTGAAATTAATTTTCCACATACACGTAATTTTTATTATATAAATTGGATTTCATATTAGTAATTATTGGGTCAAAATTATCTAATAAGGATTAATTTATTTTAGTCTTAAAGTATAAATTACGTAGGTTTAAAACTAATCACCGTGGTGAAAAATAAAATGGTAAAAGTAAGTAAACTTAGAGGATAAGGAATAAAATGTTTAAAAAAATTATACATGAGGTTACAAATGTTCAACTAAAGAGGAATATGAGGTAAAGTAATTCATCTCAACTTCCTTTCATTGATTCATATTTTATTATTATGCACCCAATTTATTTTATACGGTGTATATACTTCCCCCATTACATATTATATCATGAATCCTTCATACTTCATGGTATTTTAAGTTTCAATTTTAATAATTTCATCCAAGGGGGTTTGTATTGAAATTTTTCAAGTGGTAATGAATCTCATAACACAATTTCTTTTTATTGGGATATATTAAATCTTCATTTTCATTGATATTATTAGATTTTGTGTGTAATGAATTTTGATTATTTTATATAATATTTACACCTTTTTTATGTGGATTTACATTTGAAACACATAATCACCTAATTGATTATTTATTAGTTCAACATTATGATCTCTGTAAGGTTTTATTTAGTAATATAATTTTAATAAATATTATTTATGATTTAATTTCTATTGAAGGAAATTATATGATCATTGTCTAATAAACCCGTTTAATTTTATTCACCTCTAGTTATTCATGAAATTTTCAATCAATAACACCGTTTTCTCTCTTTGGTACTTAAAATGATTGGGAAAATTTTATAAATAAAATAGGACTTTATTACTATCTTTGAATGGAAATAACTTTTATTTTACATCCATATTTTTTAAAAATATTATCAATTTTTTTTAACATTCTTAAAATGATTTATTAAATACATTTTCACCCATGTTTGAATTTTTACAAATTATTTTGAAAGGAATATTCTTGTCATTTTTTGAATGAGGTACCACTACTATAAATGCACCCTTTACCAATGGTTCCAAACCGTTGGTAAAGGCTGGATAACCGTTGGTATAATATATACCAACGGTTATCCAAACCGTAGGGAAGTAATCCATAGGGAAATACATATGCCAACGGTTTCTGGAAAACCGTTGGTATATGTTAGGAAATATACATTATACTAACAGTTATGTCAAACCGTTGGTATAACGTTTCACCAATGGTTTGAAACCGTTGGAAAACATACTATTCCAATAGTTTCAAACTGTTGGAATATAGTTTTGTATAGATTTTTACCAATGGTTTGTGTAAACCGTTGGTAAAGGTTGGACATTTCACTACATCCCAATGGTTTTTAAACCGCTGGGAAAGTATTTTTACCAATGGTTCTCTTAGAATCATTGGTAAAAGCCCATTCACAGCCCTATGCCAACGGTTTAGAACCGTTGGCATAGGCTTTGCTGTGCAATTCAGGCAGCAGCCTGCTGTAGGGTTCCCTTTCTCCATTTCTAGCTTCCCAACTCCAATTACCTGCAACAAACACCTATAACACATACATATACACAATTAATTCATATAGATTTAACATATAATTCACCCTGCAACTATACACATATAGAATTAGAACATAATTCATAAGGTAATTATAAACACACATAATTGATTTAGAATTCAATTCAGAATTGAGATGACAATTACATGTGAAATCCAGAATTCAATTCATAATTGAATACTGAATTGAATACATACATAATTTAATTAACAATTATGAATAAATTACATAAAAAACTGAATACGTAATTATATGAGTTATACAGAATTAAGAATACATACAAAATTTCATTTTGTATGACACATACACGATTGGATTCAGAAATTAGAATCTAATAACCCCAAAATAAGAAAATGGATAAATGAATTCAACCAAACACAAATATAATGTCCCATGGTTTGGGGTAGGTGTCTTTGAACTTAGTGATGATGATAATGGGTGGGTATCAACGAGCTTGTGTGACTTAGGGAATGTAGTCGTCCTTGGAATATTAAATGTCATGTGTTTTAGAATAGGGGTAGGAGTTCCTCACATGAGAAGTGGATTTTGTGAGTCTGGACCATGGATCCTTTTTCTAAAGTATCAGTACAATCCGAATATGTTTGGTCAGTTTTCCATATGCCAATTATTTTTACTTAAAATGATGTCCATTTTAAACAAAAGACAGAAACTTTGAGTGATACTGGCCACATCATGCCTTGGATTGAGGTGGGTTTGACTCGTACATGTCACATATGACTCATGAATCATTGTCCTGAAGTATCAAGACAATCTGAATGCGTTTAGTCAATTTTCTGTATGCCAGTTGTTGTTTTCACTTAAAAGGTTGTCCATTTCAAATAAAAGTGAGACACTTTGAGTGGTATTGACCACACCGTGCCTCATATTGAGGCGGGGTTGACTCGTACACATCAAAAATGACCCATAGATCGTTGTGATAAAGTATCAACACAATCCAAATACGTTTGGTCAGTTTTTCGTATGCCAATTGTTTTTACTTAAAAGAGTGTCCATCTTAAACAAAAGAAAGACACTTTGAGCGATACTGGCCACACCATGCCTCATATTGGGGTGGGTTTGACTCGTACACGTCACAAATGACCCATGGATTTTTGTCCTAAATTATCAACAGAATACAGATGCGTTTGATTGGTTTTCCATATGCCAGTTTTTTTTCCACTTAAAATGTTGTCCATTTCAAGTAAAAGTGAGACACTTTGAGTGATACCGCCCACACTGTGCCTCAGATAGAGGCGGGGTTGACTCGTACATGTCAAAAATGACCCATTTATCATTTTTTAAAGTATCAACACAATCCTAATGTTTTTGGTCGGTTTTCCGTAAGCCAATTGTTTTTACATAAAAGGGTTTCCATTTTAAACAAAAGAAAGAAACTACGAGTGATACCGGGAACACCGTGCCTCATATTGGGGAAGGTTTGACTCTTATATGTCACATATGACTCATGGATCGTTTTCCTAAAGTATCAATAGAATACAAATGTTTTTGGTCAGTTTTCCATATGCCAGTTTTTGTTTTCACTTAAAATGTTGTCCATTTCAAATAAAAATGAGACACTTTGAGTGGTACCGGTTGATGCACTACTATGCATAAGGCATTTACACTTGGTTTAATATCTATAAAATGGTTTTTGTGGATGTTTTTTCATAAATTTAATAATTTTTATGTACCTTGTTCTTTGTTTTTTGGTCACCAAAGGATAAAGCATGGAGTCTATGAATTTTGGAGATTCAGAAGGGAATTGGAGGCTTATGGACCCTTTTCCCCTGACTATTCCAGAATGGAGTCACCAGGATCAATCACTAGACATGAAGGATGGGATAATTTAGTAATTTCAATGATAGAGGCAAGCCGCACGGTTGCCACACGGTTATCCAAACCATGTGCAAACTGTGCGGGAGAAGATACCATTGACAGTACCCTCCACACGGTTGGTGCACGGCCTGCCCAAACCATGTGGACCATCTAGAAAAACTATGAAACTCAAGTATTTGAGACAATAGCATCTACAAAGTTGGCGCATGATCTACCAAACCGTGTGCCCAAACCGTTCGGACCACTGCAGCCTTCTCCCTTTTTCTTTTTCACTTTTTACCCACTTCTTGACCTGGGGTTCCCTTTTGTACCTGCTTTTGGACAACTGGAAAAGGCCCTTTCTGACCAAGAAGACTTTGGGGAGTGAGCCGGAATAAGGGGGATGGGGGAAAGAAGAATAAGTAGGCTAGGAAAGAAGATTAGAGAGAGGAAGGAAGGTTTTTAGGCCCCAGTTCTTATAGTTTTTATGTACTTAGAATTATTTTATTTTCTATTGTAATGAACTCTCTAATGAATCTTAGTTAGTTTTTTTGTATTTTCATTATGAGTAGATAAACCCCCCTACTATGTTGGGGCTGAGGAAAATGTGATTTTGTGAGAACCAATTTCTCTATTATTGTGTTTGTTCATTATCTCTCACTGAATTCTCCCAACTTCCGTTTCTTATTTCGCTGGAAACCCCATATCGGACCAAGAATGGAGATTATAGGGATCTTTGGGATAATTATGACAAGGATATCCATGAACATTGGATATACTTGTCGTTTCTAGAGGGCAGTTCCTAAATTAAGATTCAGTAGAAATCAATTTTCAGACTAAGGGATTGATTCCTACCGACTTGATCGGAACTCACCAAACCAAGGGAGTTTCGACACAAATGAAACCCAGAAATGTGGGTTTTTATAAACAAAACAACACAATAGGGAATAAGGTTTAACGTCCCACACGAATGTTCATGGGGGGAGGGGTGTCTAGGGGTGGGAGGGTTGTCCACAGGGGTGGGGGAGTTTCCATGGGGCTGGGAGGACTGTCCACGTGGTTGGGGGGATGTCTAGGGGGTAGGGGTGTATAGAGGGTGAGAGTGATGTCCAAAGGGGTGGCAGGGATGTCCAGGGGGATACGGGGTGTCCAGGGGGTGGGTGGGCTGTCCACGAGGGTAGTGGGGCTGTCCAGGGGGGTAGGGGGTGTCCAGGGGGCGGGCGGGCTGTCCACGAGGGTGTGACTGAGATCTATGAGATTTAATTGGGTTTTCATTCATGTTATAAAAAACAAATGATGGGTGTTAAGGATTAGAATAGTATTTTTAGTGAAAATCCAATTTGTTATGATTTGTGACTTGATAACATGATGGTATCAAGTTTTCAATTTGGAAAATGTTGGGGAATTGGATTCTAAAAGGCTCCCACAACCTTCCAATGATATATTATTTCTAGAAAAATGTGTTGTGAGAGAAGGAAGTCATCCTATATAATTGATGTCACTTTTAGATCATGTGATGCCTTACTCATCAAGATGACTAGATTAGAACCAAAACCAAAGAGGCCTCAAACCTATCCAAATCTCTAGAAGTTATGACTTCTCAGTGCTTATTGTTGAACTATGGAAGTGATGACTTCCCACCTACATAGCCCCCCCTCCCCACCTCACCCCAAGTAGACTACCCCTTCACAGCCCCCTCCCATCCATCGACTGCACAACCCCCCCCCCCCCCCCCCCCCACCTACACCCCCACGTGCACAACCCCCTCCCCACGCACACCTGAACAACCCCCTCCCATCCACCCACTCCACAACCCCACCCACCTGCACCCCCCACCTGCCCAGCCCACCCCCAACCTACACACTCACCTCCCCCCACCCACTTGAACAACCCCCCCCCCCCCACACACTTTCACAACCCCCACCCCCACCTGCATAGCCCCCTCCCCCCCACCACCTGTACACCCCCCACCTCACCCCCAACAGACTCTCACCTGCCCAACCCACCCCCCAACCTGAACACTCCCCTCCCCCCACCCACTTTCACATCACCCCCCTCCACCTACACCCACCACTTTAACAACCCCCCACCTGCACAACCCACCCCCACCCCCACCTGTACAACCCCCCACCTCACCCCCAACATTCTCCCCCCACTACACACCCCCACCTGTACATCCCCCTTCACTCATTACACCCCCCACCTGAACACCCCCACCAGCACACCCCCCTCCACCCACTCACTACAGCCCCACCCACTGCACCTCCCACCACATGCACCCCTTAGTTCAAATAAATTGATTCACACATGACAGTAGAACAAAAACAGAAAAAAATCAAATTGAAATTGTTGGGATATAGCATACTTCACGAACCTTGGGTTTAATCCAAATAAAAAAAAATAGATGCAAAACATTAAACATAAGGTACTACTTACAGATTTAAAGTGTAGAACAAAACAACTTTGTGATTAAAGATGGATCTGGTGGAATGATTTTCCGAGTGAGAGAGCTCTTAGGTCTCGGCTTTAGCACTTCAATTGCGTGGATGGGAGATCGGGTTCGCTGGAAATTTAGGGGAAAACTTTCCCAACAGTTTTAAAAAACTATTGGGAAATGTAATATTTACCAACGGTTTAGAGAAACCATTGGGAAAGCCTTCCTAAAATTGACATATCCCAACGATTTTATCAAACCGTTGGGTAACGTCATCTAAAAACTCATATATCCCAATGGTTTGATAAAACTATTGGGTAAAAGTCTCTCCACACCCCTATTCCAACGGTTTATGAAAACCATTGGAAAACTGCCATTGGTATATCCTCCATTTAGAATAGTGTACCTTTTGAATTTTCTTACAGAAATATTAAAGGAATATTTATTTTAACATACTTAGAATTTATGAAATTTCCCCACCACCATGACCACTCATTTCTTTGAATCTTCCTTTATAAGTTTATAATTTTTTTTTTCAAATAGAATTTTTTTCCTCATATTCTGGAATTTTTTAGTTTTTAAAAGTGATTTTCAAAGTGAAAAGGGTATTTTCCTTAAGAATATTTTAATAATATTTTTAGGGTATTTCTATTCATAAATGAAAAAAACCCTTTATTTTACTCATAATTAACTGGGGTTATGTTTTAATGATACCATCCTTATTATTTCTCAATATGGTTTATGATCAGTTTGACCTGGAAAAGTATTGACATTAACTTTCTAGATTAATTTTGTGGTTATTAAAATTCTATTGAAACATTTAATTTTTCATGAACATTGGACATTTCATTTCCCTTAAATTTCCATATTCTTTATTAGGGATATTCTTATTTATTAAATTGTATATCATTTCTTCATACGGTGTTTTAATTTGAAAATTATTTGATTGACTGGGAAAATATTGATATTCTGTATTCTTTATTCAATATGAATGTTTTCTAATAAGGTATATTGATTCATTAATTAAATTGACCATTTGATATATGAAGAATGATTTGGACATGAATTGACGGGTGGGCATGAAATTATATATCCCCTTGATGCATTGATAGTCTCATGAGGTGAATCAGTAAACTAAAATTAAACGGGTTTCTAGTGTACACCTACCCATCAATTAAACTATCTTTGATAAAGGTATCTTATCTATAGATATCGTGATGTATGAGATCATGAATTCCAATATTAAGAATTTCATTAATTTAGAATTCAATTATTATTATCCCTGAGACTATTTCATTTATATTATCAATGGAGGCATTTTGAGCTCAAGTTATTGATTCAATGGAACATATGTTCAATTATTTACCTTTATACATTTATTATTCTCTATATAATCATGATAGTAAAGTTATTGATTAAATGGAATGTATTTTTAGTTATTTACCTTGCTATATTGATTATGCTTTATCTAATCTTGATAGTCTAGTTATTGATTGAATGTCATGCATGTTCAATTATTTATCTTTCTATATTGATTATGCCTTATTGATTCATGATAGATTCTATTGTAAGTAACCTTTACTAAGTATATAATATCACCCCTTTATTATGTTTCCTTCCCCCAGGATATGAAAAAGTAATCATTAAATGACTTAAATTTTGTTGAATATTCACCTTCCATATGTTTTATTTTATGTTTTTAATGTAATGAAAGACTCCAGTATGTATCTACTTTACCAAGACTACTAAACTATTCATTCCTTTGGGATGTGATCACTTGTATCTTAAACCAATATAATAAATTAACAACTAATTTTGGGCCATTGGATTTGGGGTTTTTATAGTTGGAAATAAATAAAGTTTAGTAGAATCCTTGAGAACTAGATTCATAAAAATATAGATTAGAGAACATAACCCTCTGAATGAATTTGAGTATAGTTCTAAGTATAATATAACATCCTAATGTTTTGGTAAGGTATATATTATGTGTATTTTCATAGAAATACATCCCTTCCAAGATAGTAAAATTGGACATGGTTCTAGAATAGTTGTACCCAGGGGTAATAACTTCAAAAAGTGTGTACTGGGATTTGACTCGATCATGACCTGATGCACAAAAATGATCCCTACTTCACACCTATTTTGACACTCCCAGTTAATATAATTGTTTTACTTCACATTTTATTTATTAATAATTATGAAAAATCAAATAATAAAACCAATGGAAACCTATGATATTCCATAATGGTATGGGATAAACCTAAAGTGTATTGGGATGTTAAGTATAAGGTTGATTATAATTTTAAAGTCATAGAGACCCCTTCTAAGGTTTTATGTGATGGAAGTACATTGGATACATTTATTGAGTTTTAATTTATGTTTAAGTAATATGTAACCCATATGTATAACTTTTTTTAGTGAAAAGGTTATTTGATAAATAATGATTTTATATTTTGTGGACATAATTTTAAATTTATTGGTAACCTTTAGGGTTAATATGATCATTAATGATAAAGTAATAATATAAAATTAAAATTATTTTATTTATTATGAAAAAATAAAATCTATATTTAAAACCTTAGTTCATAAAAAGTTATTTAATGATTAATTTTATTTCGAGAATGATCATCATATTTTGGGAAATTGAAATAAATTATATAATAATTTTTTTAGAAAAAGGACAACCTCTATTCTTAGTGATAACCCATTACATACAGAAAGGCCATGGGTCTTGAACACACAACTAAATGGTGATAAGGGTGAGGCACCTACCACTGAAATTCATGATGTATTGGTTAGTATAATTTTTTTAGTTAAAGAGTTTTACGGTTAAATATTATGTTTATTTTTGGAAACATATTATAGGATCAAATCTTTGTGATTTTGAGGTAATTAATGATATATTGGGAGATGTTTTATTAGGTTTGAGGTATATCTAACGATTAGGTTTAACATAAGTGATTATTTAGGAATAATGAAATTAAATTTTTGGGGATTTATATTTAAGGAATGAGATCACCTTTGAGGTGAAAAAATAATTTAATATTGAGAATATTGAGGTTCATTGGGATGTAGGGTTATTTATTAATGGAATGATCTATGTTGAAACTTTAGAGGAAATTTTGAAGAAAAATGTTTTATTTATTCATATGAAGGATTAGACATTTTTTAATCATCTTACCTTATGGTAACCATTTTAGTTTCTATTAATATTTAATGATATGAGGAATAACTTATTATTATTTTATAGATCTTATGATTTGTTAAAATTTATTTTTATTGTTTCACATATACAAATTCATATTGGAATTTATTTCTTGGAGTAAGAGATAAAGTAGGAATTGATCAAAGCAAAAAATAATGAAATTATTATTTAGAAATATATAGATATCAAGTAAGTATATTTATTTATGTTATTAGTCTATATGTTAAATGAATTCCACAACTCTAGGAAAATTTTGTTGAAGAAAAAATGTTATCCTATTACCTTCATATCCTATGAATCATTGGTAATTTAACTCATCACATATTTGTGGTTTTGTGGTAGCTGAATTTTTCTTGATCATTCACTTTATTATGATCAATGATCTCTATCACTCTCCATAATTATTTCTTATTTTCTTTCCTGCCTGTATTTTCACTTTCCACTAATGTTATCATACTTTTAAACCTTGTTATTTTTTATTCTAGATGACTTTCTTATTTCCCTTTCATTATTTTAAGAGGAAGTTTTATTAAACCTTTTTACAATGTGGGTTTTCAACAAAGGTATTTTTAAATTTTAAACCATTTATTTCTGAGCACAAGTTCATATTTTGAGGTTGAAATTTTTTAAAAGTGGGGAGAATGTAACACCCCAAGATTTTAAATGAAGAAAATTTTGTTTGATAGTGTATACGACACACAACATCGATCTTAAATGACACTCAAAATATATTATTTAAAAATGACTATTATAACATAGTCATTGAATTGGTGGGTATGAACAGGATTAACTGAATTATGAAATATATATAGAGAGAGAGATAGAGTTCATAATAAATATAAATTTATAGACAAATTTTTAGTAAATAATCACCCAAATTTTATATAAAATCATTTTATACTTCAAAATACATTTTCTTAAAAAACACTTTTATTTTTCATTTAATGTTTGTGAATTATAATTAATTTATATCATTTTTATAAATTATATTTTATAAAAATAATATCATTTTTGAAATTATAATATCTGTAACACCCCAAGATTTTATGGTATATCTCTTTTTAAAATTTAACTTATTCGATAGCTTACATTACACTAAACACTGATCTTAAACAAATGGTTAAATATTTTTATTTTGACCTAGCCATTTGAATGTTAGGAATAAAAGTTATTAAGTAAATTATTAAAGTATTGGTTACACATGTTTATAAAATGAATTCATTGATCACCAATTAATTATAAATGAAAATAAATTCCAATTGAAAATAAAGGATGTGTTTTAATAAAAATATATATATTTATGACCAAAATGGAATTTTATATTAAATTAATCACTATTATTGAATTATATTATTGAAATTTAAATATTACATATTAAATAATATATTTTTTAAATTCAATCAATATGTTTTATAGGCTTAAGAAAAGAATGAATACAATTTTAAGCATAAAAAAGATATATTTTCTAAAAGGAAATTTTACTATTTTTTAATGGAGCAAAAGTTTAAAAACAAAATTTTGAAACTTTTATAAATTCAATTGGAAAAAATAAACATTATTTATAAAATTTTAATGTCAAAATTCTCTAAGGGATAAATTTTGGTATTTTTTTGAAAATATTTATTTTCAAGTGAAAAGTGGAAAATCCTATTTTTTTATAAAACTACGATTTTAATTATATTAATAATCTATTTATAATTTGAATAGTATCCCTAAATATTAATTTTTAAATAAAATTTGGTTATATTATAAATGAAAATATGATATATTTAAATTATGTAATAAGTAAACAAATGTTTTAAAAATGACACATTAAGTGTTGGAATTTTTGTAAAATGTAAATGTTTATTTACAATTTTATAAATTAATATAATGATTTAAAAGAAAATTATTTTCATAAAATAGATTAATAAATTTATTTTTTTGTCTTATGATTATAATATAATAATATGATACATTAATTAATATTTCAAAGTGTCAAAAAATCTGTTATAATTTTAAAATCAATATTTTTTTCAAATAAATGATGATTTTAATTAAAAATTAAATTTATTATATCTAGAAAATTATTTTTATAAAATGGAGTACATTTTTTAATTATAAATGTTGAAAAATTATTAGGGTGAATTTTTGGGATTTTTCTAAAATTGTTGAATTTTCGGTGAATAGTGAAATATGGTAATTTATGTTATTTAACATTATAAGTAAATAAATGAATTTTTGAGTCATGGATGATGTATGGATGAGGTAATAACCCATTTTTTCGAACTTAAATTCAGTAGTTATTGAATTTAGTCACAGGAATAAACACTATTCATAGTCTTGAGCTAAAATAATAAACTAATGAATAAAATAATCAAACAACACCCCTATGGTCCACTATAAATACTACCCATTTTTCTCACACCCCCAAAACCTTGAATCTTGATTATATTATTCAAATTTCTTCTAAAAAACCTCTCCCCAACATTTTTTTCTTTCTTGTATCACCAAAATACAATTTCCAAATCCCTTAAGGAGGTTCTCAATGAGGCGACACTCAAGAGGACATCAAGTACAAGTGCAAAACACTTTCGACATAATGTAAGGGTTTTCTCATCTCACTTTCATTTATATGAGATATGACTTATTAATAAATATTTATTGTGTGTGTTATATGTATAATTCATTTTGATGTATCATATCATGAATCTATTTATCTTCATGGTATTCAATGTTCCATTTTATGATTATTAATTTTATGGGGAATACGATTCGATTGATTACAAAGTAGTAAGTGATTCTCCCTGAACTTCCATTTTTTCCTTCGGGTTATGCTTTATTTACCTTTACACAAATTTAATTCTTAATTATTCACATTTTATCATCCTAATTTCTATGTGTATATTTCAAACATATGTACATAGCTCAATTATTATTTCTTTTATAGGGAAATACATGTTCCCTTCTCAATTCCCCCCGATAAGCAACCCCGATTAAAGGGAACTTCCCAATTTATTACCCATTTTCAAGTACCATACATAATATATTTTAAGACACTGTTATTTTTATAAAATAAATATTTTTATCATGAAAAAATATATTTTTTCATTTCTAGTTTTATATAAACAATTATTACTTTTCCTTTTTAAAGGCTCTTTTATATTTTCTCTTAAACCACACTGAAGTGACCCATTTATAAGGTTTCTTAAAAACTCCTTTTACATGTTCTAACTTCATTTGGACATAATTTATTCATCAAACATAATTTAATTGTCCTTTCCTTTTTTTTCTGGGATATACATGTTTACAAGATGATTTTTTGATAAATAAAAATGATTTTTCCAAAAGAACTCTTCTCTACAAAGTAAAAAAGGTTATTTATCTCCATAATTACTTGATGATTCTATTAGAGTATTTTTTATATATTTCAACACCCTATGTTTAATCTAATTCTTAATTGGGATTTATCTTTTATGAAATCATCTACCATATTTTATCAAATAGTTTATGATCAGTTTGACTGTGGATACACAATCTTGATACCATTCATCATATTACTCAGATTGGTTAGTGAATATATTTACTGATTGGGGAAAGTTATTTACATTTCATATGTATATGTTGTTTATATTTCACCCCATTTATATAAGGAAATCATTGGACTTTGTAAGTGATGGGTTGGGACAACTATATCCCTTTGATGCATCAGTGGGTCTCATGATACAAACCAGATATAGATTTGGTTGAGGCCTTGAAAATTTATTTTTAGATATGGTTTTTGGCTGAGGCCTTAACCATTTATTTTATGATGTCTTGGAAGAGGCCTTAATGGTATGTTTCAGATGTCCAAAATTATGCATTCCATCATTAAAATATTAGTAGTTTATAATCCATGTGACTATTAGACTAGTAGAATATCCATTGTTAGGTTTCATTATTATATGATTATTTATATGGAATTATTTAATCAACTTTTATTCCTTCCATATTATGATCAAGATTATGTTTTATTATCATGTGTTTTTATTTATTCACCTTTTCTTATTCTGTATGTTTATTTATGATATATTTTTCTCTATTTCTTACCCTTACCAAGCATCTGAGCTCACCCCTTTATTATGTTTTATTTTTCCCCAGGATGTGAAGATGTATATTCTGAATGACTTACTGGGATAATCTAGGAGTTTATGGGTGTTTACAATGGAGTTTATATATTGTTTTTTACTTTCAAAGTTGTAATGTAACAATTATGTTTGTATCTGGTTTTTCAAATCTACTAAACTATTCAGTCCTTTGGGATACGATCTCTTGTTTATAGTACCGATGTAATTAAGTAAGGCACCAGCTTTAGGATACTTAAGTCGGGGTATTTTCAATTGGTATCAATGAAAGTTTAGTAGAAACCTTGGAAACTAGATTTAGAAAACATATATTAGAGAAAATAAACCTAAGATAGACTTTGAGGGTAAGCATAAAAGAACATCATAGAATTTTGTTATGGTAGAGATTATGAGGGTCTTACTAGAAATAAATCCTTGTCTAGATACTAAAAGTGGATGTGGTTTTGGAACATATATACCTAGGGGTAACAAATCCAACATGGTGCATCAGGTCTGAATCGGCGTAACCTCGTACATGAAAATGGACCATACTGTGCTTATGGTTTGACTCTCTCAGGGGATAGGGTTAGGATAATTTACATTTTCTTTATAAACCATTATAAAGGATTTAAAAGTAAATATATCCCCAAATAAACCATGTTTATTATTATGAGAATATTTATGCATAAATTTTCAATTTATGTTAAGTGTTTTTCTAGTTCAAGATTATGAATTATGATTCATAACCTAATTTGGTGTATTCCATTGTTTAGAAATGTAACTTCATAAAAGTAATTGGAACCTCACCAATGAACATGATCTAAAGTGTAAGAATGATCATATATTTTATGGTCTTATACTAATATTTTGAAGGGAAAAAGTCTCCCAAACATTCTTATTATATGAGGATATAGTATCATGTGTTATCAATATAGATAAATAATTCTACATGATTTATGAATTTAAAAGGATGTAATAGAATAAGAGGATGGTAAAGAAAATTATGGATAAAGGGGATAAGGGAAATAATTATTTTACCACATGTGATAATTGTGGGAGGAAACACTCTTGTACTTGCTTGAAGGGAATGTGAGTTTGCTACAACTATGGAGATAAGGGCCACCAGGCTCATGATTGTGAAGGAAATAAAGAATATATCCAATTATTTAACTATAATAAGATGGGTAACTATGAAAATCAATGTCTTAATAATCAAAATAATATACCCCAAAAGAGAATAATGGATCATGGTCAAGCTTATTCTACTACCACAAACAAATAGGGATGATTATTATGTTTGTGTTTATATTCAAGAATTATATCATTTGAGTATTTTATCAATAATGTTATGGTTATAAGAATCATGATACATATAAGTATTGTACTACAGAACTTCTTATTTAAGGAATTTGAAGTATTTGATGATTATTACCAGCAATCAAGAAGAGTGATTCTACTGTAATTTAAACTTATTTATAACACATGACTTGAAAAAGATAACACTAAATATATGATTAATGTTGAGATAATAATAAATAAATGTTTATGGGATAGTATTGGTGACTATGAAGGTGGTTACTGATATGATGGTTTATGTTATGCTATAATGATTAGATTCTTGTATTTAAGGACTTTATTCAATAACCCAAGATTTACTGATCTGATGGTTTATGTTATGCTGGAATGATTAGATGTTTGGATTTAAGGACTTTATTCAACAACATGAGATTATAATCATGAAATAATTTATGTTTCATAAAGTTTTAAAAGATATTGAGGTATTTATAAATTTTGTATGTGACAATAATAGATACATTATTTGGGGAATCTTATGTTAAGTTGATTTTGTAAATTTAGTGACCTTCTTTTAAATTTTTGGTCTTTGAATTTAGACAAACATATTTTTATGAGTCTTATGTTTAACTAATTATATAATGGATTAAGGATGTTATTGATTGAGATTTATATATGATTCATCATACTGGATAACCTATGATAACCATCTTGGTTTCACTAAACATTTAAATACTAAAGGAATGACTTGTGGATCTTATGATTTATAAAAGTTCTTCAGGAATAAAAAATTTGTCTTGAATATCCATATCTAGATTTAAGAAATTAAGTGAAGATAGATCAAAGCACAACTAAAGTATGAGATTATTAAAGGTAAAGGAATCAAGTAATTTTATTTTTTCGAATGATTTTTTGGATAATAATATAAACCCTCAAGTCTAGGAAAAGAATTTAATAAAAAAAACTCCATCCATTTAATTTTACTTTTGAGAAATCAACGGTCTTTTAACTAGTCACAAATTTTTGATTTTTTGATGGTAAAATTTATAATGAAAATGTGTTCTATCACTCTTCATAATAACTTGATAGTTATATTTATCTTCCATGCCTATGTTTTTTAAAATGTTCTCATATGTTGGAATCTTAGTTTTGCGGTGACCTTCACAGTTCTCTTTACCTCTTTTTAAGTGTAAGTTTTGTAAACCCTTTTTTACAACATGGGATTTCCAAAAGTAGTAATTTTTAAGTATCAAAATTTAATTTTTGAAGTGAAATTTTAAATTTTGAGGATAAAATTTATTAAAGGAGGGGATAAAGTAACACCTCAAGATTTTATTGTATGTCACTTTTTAAAATTTAACTTCAATGATAGCTTACGTTACACAGAACACCAAGATTAAACAAATGATTAAATATTATTATTGTTTCTTAGCCATTGGAATGGTGTGAATAAAAGGTATTAAATAAATTATTAAAATATAGTTTAAATTTTTTTATAAAATTAATTTATTGGTTACCAATTAATTAGAAATGAAAATAAAAACCAAGTGAACATAAAGGATATGGTTTTATAAAAAAATTATATTTATGACCACAATAGAATTTTATCTTAAATTAATCACTATTATTTAAATATATTAATAAAATTTATATATTAAATATTAAATCAAGTATTTTTTAAATTCAATCAATATGTTTTATAGGCTTAGGATATGAATAAATCCAATTTTAAGCATAAAAAGATAGGTAGTTTTACCGTTTTTTAATGGCGCACAAGATTAAAAACTAAATTTTGACACTTATAATTTCAATTGAAAAAATAGGCTTCATTTATAAAAGTGTAATGTCAAAATTATCTTAGGGATAATTTTTTGTATTTTTATGAAAATATTAATTTTTAAGTGAATTGTGAAAAATAGCGATTTTTATAAAACTGTCATTTTCATTATATTAATAGTATATTTTTTATTTTAATAGTAACCCAAACTGTTAATGTTTAAATAAAATTTGGGTATCTTATAAATGAAATTATTATATATTTAAATCATGTAATAAGTAAACAGATTTTTTAAAATTGAGAAATTAAGTGTTCGTATTTTTGTAAAATGTAAATGTTTGTTTAAAATTTTATAATTAATATAATGATTTAAAAGAAAATAATTTTCAAAAAATATATTCATAAATTAATATTTTGTATTCTTAAGATTATAATATAATTTTATGATACCTTAATTAATATTTCAAAGTTTCATAAAATCAGTTATAATTTTAAAGTCAATATTTTTTGAATAAATGATTGTTGTAATTAAAAATTAAATTTATCATATCTATAATTTTTTTTTAAAAAATGGAGTCCATTTTTTAATTATAAATGTTGAAAAATTATTAGGTAGAATTTTTGGTATTTTTCTAAAATTGTTGAATTTTTGGTGAATTGTGAAATATGGTAATTTACGTTATTTAACATTATAAGTAAATAAATGAATTTTTGAGTCATGGATGATGTATGGATAAGGTAATAAGCCATTGGTTCAAAATTAAATTAAATAATTATTTAATTTAGTCACAAGAATAAACACTATTCATAGTCTTGAGCTACAATAATAAACTAATGAATAAAATAATCAAACAACACCCCTCTGCTCCACTATAAATACTACCCATTTTTATCACACCCCCAAAACCTTGAAGCTTGATTATATTATTCCAATTTATTCTCAAAAACCTCTCCCCAACATTCTGTTCTTTCTTGTCTCACCGAATTACTATTTCCAAGTCCCTTAAGGAGGTTCTCAAGGAGGCGACACTCAAGAGGACATCAAATACAAGTGCAGAACACTTTCGAACATAAGGTAAGGGTTTTATCATCTCACATTAAATTATATGAGATATGAATTATTCACAAATATTTATGTGTGGTATATTTATACTTCCCTTTGCTGTATCATATCATAAATCTATTTAACTTCATGGTATTTAATATTTCATTTTATGATTATTAATTTTATGGGGAATACGATTTGATTGATTAAAAAGTAGTAAGGGATTCTACCCGAAATTCCAATTTTTTTCTTTGGGTTATGATTTATTTTCCTTTACCCCAATTTTATTCTTAATTATTCTTGTTTAATCATCCTACTTTCTATGTGTATATTTCAAACATATGTAACTAGATCAATTCTTCTTTCTTTGATGGGGAAATACATGTTCCCCTCTCAATTCTTCCCGATAAGCGATCCTGATTAAAGGAAACTTCCGAATTTCTTACCCATTTTTAGGTACTATACATAATATACTATAATACACCGTTATTTTTATAAAATAAAACTTTTTATCATTAAAAACTATCTTTTTTAATTTCTTGTTTTATATAAACAATTATGACTTTTTCTATTTTAAATACCCTTTTATATTTTCTCTTAAATAGTACTGAAGTGCCCCATTTTTAAAGTTTCTTAAAAACTATTTTTACGTGTTTTTACTTCAGTTGGACATAATTTATTAATCAAACAAAATTTAATTTTCCTTCACTTTTCTTTCTAAGATATACATGTTTACAATATGATTTTATGACAAATACAAATTATTTTTCCAAAATAACGCTTCTTTGTAAAGTAAAAAAGGGTATTTCTCTTAAGAATTCATCGATGATTCTATTCGAGTATTTTAATCTATTTTAAAACCATATGTTGAATCTAATACTTAATTGGGGTTGATCTTTTATGAAATAATCTACCATATATTATCAAATGTTTTAGGATTAGTTTGACTGTGGATGTTCAATCTTGATACCATTCATCATATTACTCAGAATGGTTAGTGATTATGTTTACTGATTGGGTAAGGTTATTTACATTTTATATTTATATGTTGTTTATGTTTCACCCCATTCATATGAGTAAATCATTGGACTTTGTAATTGAGGGCTGTGGCCCACTATAGCCCCTCGATTCATCGGTGAGTCTCATGAGACAAACCAAATATGGATTTGGCTGAGCCCTTGCCCATTTATTTTAAATATAGTTTTGGATGAGGCCTTAAACATTTATTTTCTGATGTTTTGGAAGAGGCCTCAAAAGTATTTTTTGAGATTTCAAACATTATACATTCCATCATTATAATATTAGTAATTTATAATCCGTGTAATTATTCAAATAGAATAATATCCTTTATTAGGTTTTATTCTCATATGATTATTTATATGTCATTATTTTATTAGCCTTTATTCCTTCCATATTATGCTCAAGATTATGTTTTAATGTTATGTGAATTGATTTAATCATCTTTCCTTATTGTTTATGTTTATTTATTATAGCTTTTGCTCTATTGCTTACCCTTACTGAGCATCTGAGATCCTTCCTTTATTATGTTTTATTTTTTTCCAAGATACAAAGATGTGTATTATAAATGACTTTTAGGGATAATCTAGGAGTTTATGGGTGTTTCCAATATAGTTTCTATGTTTTTTCCCTTTCAAAAAATTTAATGTAATAATTATTTTTTGTATCTAGTTATCCAAATCTACAAAACTATTAATTCCTTTAGGATGTGATCTCTTATTCATAGTACCAATGTAATTATGTAAGGCACCAGCTCTGGGCTACTTAGGTTTGGGTCTTTACAATTGGTATGAGAGGAAGTTTAGTAGAAAACTTTGAAACTAGATTTAGAAAACATAGATTAGGGAACATAACACTAAGATAAACTTTGAGGGTAAGCATAGAAGAACATCCTAGAATTTTGGTAAGGTAGAGATTATGTGGGTCTTCCTAGAAATACACCCCCTTCTAGATACTACAAGTGGACATGATTCTAGAACATATGTAAATAGGGGTAACAACTCTGAAATGGTGCATCAAGTCTGACTCGGTGTAACTTGGTACATGAAAATGGGAATTACTGCACATGTAGCTTGATGATCTTTGATGATAGAGTTAGGATAATTCACATTTGATTTATAAATCATTATTAAGGATTTAAAAGTAAATATATCCAAAAAGAAACAATTTTTATTACTATGATATTAGGTATTCATAAATTTTCAATTTATGTTAAGTGTTTTTCTAGTTTAAGATTATTCATTATGATTCATAACCTAATTTAGTGTATTCTATTGTTTAGAAATGGAACCTAGTAGAAGTAATGAGAACCTCACCAATGAACATGATCTAAAGTGTAATAATGATCATATGTTTTATGGTCTTATTATAATCTTTCGAAGGGAATGAGTCTCCCAAATATTCTCATCCTATAAGGATATAGTATCATGTGCTATTTAGGCAGATAAAATATTCTCCAAGATTTATGTCTTCAAAAGGAAGAAAGAGAATAAGAGGATGATATAGAAAATTGTGGATAAATGGAATAAGGGAATGAAGGATTTTACCACATTTGATAATTGTGGGAGGAAACACCCTGGTACTTTCTTAAAGGGAATTGGAGTTTTCTAAAATTGTGGAGAGAAGGATCACCGGGATTGTGATTGAAAATAAATAAATAATCCATCCAATGATTCAATTATAAGGATATGGGGAACTATTCAAATCAATGTCTCAAGCATCAAAATAATATACCCCAAAAGATGATAAAGGATCATGGTCAAGCTTATTCTACTACCACAGAAAAAGAGGAATAATTATTATGCTTATGTTTGGATTAAAGAATTATGTTATTTGATTATTTTATAAATAATGTTATAGTTATAATAATCATGAGATATATAAGGACTATACTATATTACTTATTTTTTAAGTAATTGGAAGCATGTGATGATTAGTACCAGCAATCAAGAAGAGTGATTTTGTTGTAATTTAATCTTCTTGAAAACACATGACTTGGTAAAGATAACACTAAATATATGATTAATGTTGAGATAATAATAAATAGATGTTTATGGGATAATATTGGTGACCATGAAGGTGGTTACTGATATGATGGTTTATGTTATGCCATAATTATTATATGTTTGGATTTAAGGACTTTATTCAACAACCTGAGATTATACTCATGGAATAATGCATGTTTCATACAGGTTTAAAATAGATTAAGGTATTCATATATTTGGTATGTGAAAATAAGAGGTACATTATTTGGGGAATCTTATGTTAAGTTTATTTTGTAAATTTAGTGACCTTCTTATAAATTTTTGACATTTGAATTTAAACAAACATATTTTTGATGAGTATTATTTTTAACTACTTATGAAATGGATTAAGGATATTATTGATTAATATTTAAGTATGATTTATCATGTTGGATAACCTATGCTAACCTTATTGGTTCCACTAAACATTTAAATACACGAGGAATGAATTTTTGATCTTATGATTCATAAAAGTGCTTCAAGCATAAAAAATTATCATGAATATCCATCTCCAAATTTATGAAATAAAGTAGAGGTAGATCGAATCACAAAAAAAGGATGACATTATGAAATAGAAAGGAATCATGTAAGTTTATTTTATCGAACTATTTTCTGGATAATAAAATAAACCCTCAGCTATAGGGAATATATTTTAGAATAAAAACTTTATCCATTTACTTTTCCTTTTGAGATACAAATGTTCTTTTAACTAATCACAAATTTGTGATTTTGTGATGGTAGAATTTATAACGACCCTGTTTTCTATCACTCTCCATAACAACTTTATAGTTATATTTATCTTCTATATCAATATTTTCATGAATGTTGTCCGATTTCAGATTCTTAGTTTTATGGTGACTTTCACATTTCTCTTTACCTCTTTTTAAGAGAAAGTTTTTTAAACCCTTTTTTACAAAGTGCAATTTTCACAAAGTAATTTTAAAGTATCAAAATTTAATTTTTGAAGTGAAATTTTAAATTACAAGGATTAAATTTATTGATGTATGGGATAAAGTATCACCTAAAGATTTTACGGTGTGTCTCTTTTTAAATTTTAACTTCTGTGATAGCTTACGTTATACAGAACACTGAGCTTAAAAAAATTATTATATATTATTATTGTGACATAGCCATTGGAACGAAGGTAATAAAATGGATTAAGTAAATTATGAAAATATAGTTTACACATGTTTATGAAATGAATTTATTGGTTACCAATTAATTAGAATTTAAAATCAAAAAATTTAACATAAAGGATGTGGTTTTATAAAAAATTATATTTATGATGATAATGGAATTTTATCTTAAATTAATAACTATTATTGAAATATCTAAATTAAATTTATATATTAAATATTCAATGAAATATTTTTTTTTAAATTCAATCAATAAGTTTTATAGGATTAATATAAGAATAAATTCTATTGTAAGCACAAAAATATATATTTTCTAAAAGAAAATTTTACCGCCTTTTAATGTCGCACATGTTTAAAAAATAATTTTTGAAAATTTTATTAATTATATTGAACAAAATAAACTTCATTTTTAAAATATAAATGTAAAAATTATCTTAGAGTAAAATTTTGGTATCTTATAAATGAAAATATGATATACTTATATGATCGAATAAATAAACAAATATTTTAAAAATGATAAATTAAGTGTTGGTATTTCTGTAAAGCTTAAATGTTAATTTATAATTTTATAATTAATATAATGATTTTAAAAAAATATTTTCAAAAAGTAGATTAATAAATTAATATTTTTTTATCTTAAAATTATAAGATAATTTTATGAGACCATAATTAATATTTCAAAGTTTCATAAAATCAGTTATAATTTTAAAATCAGAATTTTTCTAATAAATGATGATTTTAATTAAAAATTAAATTTATTATATTTAGAAAATTATTTTCATAAAATGGAGTCAATTTTTTTAATTCTAAACATCTAAAAATGGTTAGGGTGAATTTTTTTATTTTTCAAAAATAGTTGAATTTTCGGTGAATAATGAAATACAATAATTTATAGTATTTAACATTAGAAGTAAAAAAAATGATTTTTTGAGTCATGGATGATGTAATCACCCATTGGTTTGAACTCACATGCACTAGTTACTATATTTAGTCACAAGAATCAAAACTATTCATAGTCTTGAGCCAAAATAATAAACTAATGAAAAAAATAATTAAAAAACACCTCTCTCCTCCACTATAAATACCTCCTCTTCTCTTCAAACCTCCAAATCCTTGAATCTTGATTATATTATTCCCATTTAATCTTTAAAACTTCTCCCCCATGTTCCGGTCTTATTTTTCTCATGAAAATACCATTTCCAAGTCTTTTCAGGAGGTTCTTAAGGAGGCAATACTCAAGAGGGCATTAAGTACAAGTGAAAAACACTTTCAGATATAAGGTCAGGGTTTTCCCATATCACTTTTATTTGTGTGAAATATTCCTTATTCACCAATATTTTTTGTTTGTGTTGTATGTATAATCCCTTTTTTTGTATCATATCATGCATCTATTTATCTTCATGGTATTCAATGTTTCATTTTATGATTATTAGTTTTATGGGGAATACGATTCAATTGATTACAAAGTAGTAAAGGATTCTCCCTGAAATTCCATTTCCCTTCAGGTCACACTTTATATCTCTTTAACCCAATTTAATTCTTAATTATTCTTATTTACTCATCCTAATTTATATATTTATGTTTCAAAAATATGTACCTAGCATAATTCTTTATTCTTTGATGGGGAAATACATGGTCCCTTCTTAATTCCTCCCGATAAGCAAGTCAGATTAAAGGAAACTTCCCAATTTATTATCCATTTTCAAGTACCATACAAAATATTTTATAATATTCCATTATTTTTTCTAAAACCACTCTTTTTATCATGAAAAATATCTTTGTTCATTTTTGGTTTTATACAAATAATTATGACTTTTTTCTCCTGTAAAGATTGTTTTATATTTTCTCTTAAACTACACTAAAGTGAACTATTTATAACGATTCTTAAAAACAATTTTTACATGATTTCACTTCAGTTGGACATCATTTATGCCTCAAAAATAATTTCATTTTTCTTCCCTTTTCTTTCTGGGATATACATGTTTACAATATAATTTTATGATAAATACAGATGATTTTTCCAAAATAAATATTCTTTGCAAAGTAAAAAAGGGTACTTCTATCAATATTTCCTCAATGATTTTATTAGAATATTTTCATCTATGTCAACACCCTTTGTTGAATTTAATAATTAACTGGGATTGATATTTTGTGATGTCATCTACCATATTTTATCAAATGTTTCGTGACCATTTTGACTATGGATGTGTAATCTTGATACCATTCTCCGTATTACTCAGAATGGTTAGTGATTATGTTTACTAATTGAGGAAAGTTATTTACATTTAATATGTATATGTTGTTTATGTTTCACCCCATTCATATGATGAATGAATTAGACATAGTAAGTGATGGGTTGGGCCCACTACTGCCCCTCGATGCATCAATAGGTCTCATGAGACAAATCAAATATGGACTTGAATTAGGCCTTTGCCATTTATTTTTAGATATATTATTAGCTGAGGCCTTAACCATTTATTTTCAAATGTCTTGGTCAAGGACTTTAATTTATGTTTCAGATGTCCAACATTATGCATTCCATCATTTTGATATTAGTAATTGATAATACATGTGATTATTCTACTAGTAGAATATCCATGGTTAGGTTTCATTCTCATATGATTATTTATATGGAATTATTTAATCAGATTTTATTCCTGTAATATTATTCTCAAGATTATGTTTTAATGTCATGTGATTTTAGGTATTCACTTTTCCTTATTGTTTATGTTTATTTATGATAACTTCCACTGTATTGATTACTCTTACTGAGCATCTGAGCTTACCCATTTATTATGTTTTATTTATCCCTCATATGTGAAGATTTATATTATGAATGAATTGTAGGTATAATAAAGGATTTTATGGGTGTTTTCGATGGAGTTTCTATGTTTTTTTCCTTTCAAAGTTGTAATGTAACAATTATGTTTGTATCTAGTTTTCAAAATCTATTAAACTATTCACTCCTTTAGGATGCAATCTGTTGTTCATAGTACCAATGTAATTAAGTAAGGCTCTAGATTTAGGATACTAGGGTTGGGGTATTTACAATAAAAAATTATACTAGGTTTAACTTTTGGGTTTTTTTAAAAGAGTGTTTTTTCAGTAAATAGTGAAAAATACAACTTTTGTAAAACTGTCATTTATGTTCAATAAAATAAGTAATTTAAAAGTCCCATTATTATTTGAATTTTATTTCAAAGTAAAAAAAGTATTATTTATTTATATTTAAAATAATTAATTACATTTGTGTCATATTTATACCTGATTTTGGTATAAGATCATTTTTAGGCTTAAAAATGCATTTATATAAAAACTGTTTTTAAATGCATAATGTTCCGCCATTTTAATTAATTAAAATAACCAATAATAATGATTGATTTAAATTAAATTAATAGATTATATATCTAACTATATAAATTTAAATCCATATAATTATGATCACTAGTTATATAATTAATGTAAGATCATCTTACACTCGAACAATGCATTTCTTAAAAACCTATTTTTCGACATGGTTTGTGGGTATATTTTTAAATTAAATTATACCACTTATATGAATTGAATTTCATAAATTGGATTCAATATTTGGAATCATAATAATCAATATTATATAATAATTTCGACTTAATATTTAGTGAAAATTATTAACACAAACTATAAAATTTATTTACTGTGATTAAGGATAAAATGGGGTCTTGCACGTTACATGTTCTTGTGTTAAAATTAATTTTCTACACACATTTAATTTTTAATAGATAAATTGGATTTAATATAAGAATAATTGGGTCCAAATTATCTAATAAGGCTCAAATTATTAGGCTTAAAGGATAAATTACCTAGGTTAAAAACTAATTACCATTATGAAAAATAAAATGGTAAAAGTAAGTAAACTTAGAGTATATGGAATAACATGTTTAAAAAAAATTATACAAGAGGCTAAATAATTTTAAACCAAGGGGAATGTGAGGTAAGGGAATTCATCTCAACTTCCTTTCATTGAGGTATATTTTATTGTTATTCACCAAATTTCTTTTATATGGTGTATATACTACACTTTTATATATTATATCACGAATCCTTAATAATTCCTAGTATTTTAAGTTTAAATTTGAATTATTTTATCTAAGGGGATTTTAATTGAAAGTTACCAAGTGTTAAGAAATTTCATATTATCAAATTATATCATGGATTGTTTGTCTTTGATATTCTTAGATCATGTATATGATTATTTTTTATTATTTTTTATTTTAATTACACTTGTTTTATATAGATTTATATTTTACACATATAATAACTTATTTGATTAATTATCACTTCAATTTTGTGACGTTTTTAAGGGTTTGTTTCACTATATCATTTTAATCAAGATTATTTATGATTGAATTTCCATTGAAGGAAATTATTCTATCATTGAATAATAAACCCAATACATTTTCTTCTTCACTAGTTATTTATGAAATTTTCAAGGAATAATACAATTTTACTCTCTTTGGTACTTAAAATTATTGGAAAAATGTTTTTAATAAAACCTAACTTTATTAATCTCTTCGGTTAGAAATCCTTCTTCTTCTATATCCATGTTTTCTAAAAATATTTTCATAATTTTTTTAACATTACCCAAATGATTTATCAAATACATCTTTACCCATGTTTTAATTTTTAAATAATAGTTTAAAAGGAATCTTATATAATTTTCTTAATGAGCTACCTTTTGATTTTTTTTAAAAAAATGTGAAAGTAATATTTATTTTAACATACTCAACATGTACAAATTTTTTGCACCATCATGACCACTCATTTATTTGAAGCTTCCATTATAAGCTTATAAGTTTTTTCTTATAAAATGTTTTCCCTAATATTCTAGAAATTTTTAGTTTTTAAAAGTTATTTTAAAAATAAAAAGTTTATTTTCTTCAAGAATTATTTAATAATACTTTATGGTATTTCTCTTTATCAATGAAAAAACCATTTATTTTACACATAGTCTATTGGGGATATGTTGTAATGATACCATCCTTATTCTTTATCGATATGTTTTATAATTAATTTTACTAGGGAAAGTATGGACATTCACTTTATTGATTAATTTTTTGGTTTTTAATCTTCTCTTGAAACATTCAATTATTCATAAAAATTGGACAATACATTTCCATTAAATATCAAAATGATTTATCAAGTATATACATATTAATTAAACCATATATCATTTCTACATATGGTTTATTACTTTTAATGTTATTTGATTGAGTGGGGAAATATTGATATTCTTTATTCTTTATTCAATAAGAATGTTTATTGATAAAGAATATTGATTAATGAATTAAATAGATTATTTGATATATGAGGAATGATTTGGACATGCAGTGATGGGTTGGTCCCATAATAATATAGCTTCTCTATTCATTGATAGTCTCATGAGGTGAATTATTAAGCTATCATTAAATGGGTTTCTAGTATATAACAACCCATCAATTAAACTCTATTAGTGAAAGGTATTGATGGTATTTATATCACGACTTCTATAATCATGATGTATGATATTAATCATTTAATAATTTGTGAATTCAATTATTATTATCCATTATATTATTGCATTGATATTATCAATGGATTCATTTTTGTTCTCAAGTTATTGATTAAATGGAATGCATGTTCAGTTATTTAGCTTTCCATATTGATTTTTTCTTATCTAATAATGATAATCAAGTTATTGATTAAATGGAATGAATTTTTAGTTATTTACCTTTCTATATTTATTATGCCTTATCTAATCATGATATTCAAGTTATTGATTGAAAGGAATGTGTGTTCAGTTATTTACCTTGACATATTGATTATCCCTTAATGATTTAGGATAACATTCATTGTATGTAAGCCTTACTGAACATCTAAGATCACCCCTTTCTTATGCTTTTATCCCCCAGGATATTAAGAAGGATTCATTAAATGAGTTCGAGGATTAAAAATATTTACCTTCACTAAGTTATAGTTTATGTTTTCAAATGTAATGAAAGACTCAAGTATATATCTAGTTTACAAATATTACTAAACTATTTGGTAATTTAGAATGAAATCACCTATATCTTATACCAATATAATATATTATTCCTTGATTCTAGGATACTGGAGTTGGGGACTTTATAGTTGGTATCAGATCATGTTTAGAAAAAACCTTGGGAACTATATTTATAAAAACACATATTAGGGAACATAACCCTATGACTGACTTCGAGGATAAGTCTAAATATAGGATAACATCCTAAAGATTTGATAAGGTAGAGATAATGGGGTTTTTCCTAGAAATAAATCCCTTTCTGGATACTAAAAGTGTAAATAGTTCTGGAAAATTTGTACTTAGGGTTAATAACTCTGAAAAGGGTGCATTGGGATTTGACTCAATTTTGACTTGATGCATGACATCAGGCCTTACTGTGCACCTGATTTGAAACTTCTGGGGGATATTCTTGGGTTAATTCACATTATCTATATGAATAATTTTGTTTAATTAAATAATAAAACCTATAGAAACCTATGATGTGAAATAATGATATGGGATAAACCTTGTGAGGTTCTATGTGATGGAAGTACCATTGGCCTATATGATACACTGGTCAATATGAAATTGTTTTTACTTAAACATTTTCGATAGATAAATAATAAGTATATTTTGAGAAACATATTATAGGATCAAGTCTTTGTGATTTTGTGGTAATTAATGATATTTTGGGAGAAATTTTATTGGGTTGAGGCATATATAACTATTAAGTTTAACATAAAGGATTATTTAGGAAGAATGTAATTAAATTTTTGGGGAATTATGTTAAAAGTTATGAGATCACCTTTGAGTGGAAATCATTATTTAATATTGAGAATATTGAGGTTAATTATGATAAAAGGTTATTGATTTGTGAAATGATCTAATTTGATCCTTTGGTGGAAATTTTGAAGTAAAATGTATTATTTATTCATATGAAGGTATATACATTTTTTATATTATCTTAAATTTTGGTAAAAAAATTAGTTTTTATTAATATTTAACGACATGAGGAATATCTTATTATTATTTTATAGATATTATGATCCATTAAAATTTATTTTTCATTATTAAGGAAAAAATTTAAATTTTATATTTATTTCTTGGAGTAAGAGATGAAGTGTAAATTGATCAAAGCATGACAAAAGGATGAAATTGTTCTTGTGAAATAGAAATATATCAAGTAAGTATATTTATTTATGTTATTATTATAAATGGTAACATATTTCCTTAAGTCTATTAAAATGTTCTTGAAACAAAAAAATTATCTTATTACCTTCATATCTAATGAATCAATGGTCATTTTACTCATGAAAAAATTATGGTTTTGTGCTCATTTTCTTTTTCATCATTATTGACTTTCTTGTGGTCAATGATCTATATCACTATCCATAATTGTTTAAACTTTTCTTCCATGTCCATATTTTAACTTCCCAAAAATTTTATCCTACATGGAAACCTATTTATGTGTTATTCCAGATGACCTTCATATTTTCCTTTCCCTCTTTTAAGAGGATGTTTTATTAACCCTTTTTACGATGTAGGTTTTCAATAAAGGTATTTTCTAATTTCAAACCCTTGATTTCTAATCACATGTTCAAATTTCAAGGATGAAATTTATTGAATGTTGGGAAAATGTAACACCCTACAATTTAAAAATAAGAAAACTTTGTTTTATAGTGTATACAGTGCGCAACATCGAGCATAAACGACCCTCAAAATATATTATTTAAATATGATTAATATAACATAGCCATTGAATTCGAGGGTATGAATAGTATTAACTGAATTATGATATATATATATATATATATTTATACTAATAAATACAAATTGTTTGATAAATTATTTGTATATAATCAACAATTTATTTTGTTAAATCATTTTATTCATCAAAATACATTTTCTTCAAAAATGGTTTTATTCTGCATTTTATGTTTGGGAATTATAATTAATTTATACCAATTTTAGAATTTATATTTTTTAAAAATAATATCACTTTTTAAATCATAATGTCAAAATTATCTTAGGTTGAATTTTTGGTATTTTTCTGAAAAGTGTTATTTCTCAATGAATTGTGAAAAATAGTGTCTTTTTTGAAAAATTGCAATTTATTTTTCAGAAATTAAGTAATTTAAAAGCCCCCTTATGATTTTAGTTTGATTTAAAAGTAAAAAAATTATTATTTAGTAATATTTAAAATAAATAATTACATTTTAATCTTTTTTATACCTGATTTTGGTATAATTTTTTTAGTCTTAAAAACATATTTATCTGAAAATTATTTTTAAATGCATAATGTTCCTTCATTTTATTTAATTAAAATAACCACTAATAATAATATTGTCAAATGAAATAAATATATTATATATATAACAATATTTATTTAAATCCAATAATTGATTATCACTAGTCATATAATTAATGTAAGATCATATTATTCTTGAAAATGCATTTCTTAAAAAACTGTTTTCCACATGATTTGTGGGTTTATTTTTAAATCAAATTCTACCATTTTTGTGAATTTAATTTCATAAAATTTATTTCATATTTTTAATCTAAATAATTAATATTATATAATAAGGTCAACTTAATTTTTTTTACAATTATTGGCAATGATAATAAAATTTATTTAACGTGATTAATGTTAAAACAAGGTTTTTTTCACATTACATTAACTTATGATAAAATTTATTTTCCACACATATGGAAATTTTATTTGATATATTGGATTTAATATAAAAAATTAGTGGGTAAAAATATCTAATAAGTATAAATTTATTTTAGTCTTAAAGGATAAATTACCTAGTTTAAAAACTAATTACCATGGTGAAAAATAAAATGGAAAAAGTAAGTAAACTTAGAGGATAAGTGATAACATGTTTAAAACCATTATGAAAGTGGTTAAATCATATTCAAATAAAGGTTAATTTTAGGTTATGGACTTTATCTCAACTTCCTTTTATTGAGTCATATTTTATTTTTATGCCCCCAATTTATTTTATATGGTATATATACTACCCTTTTTACATATTATACCATGAATCCTTCATGGTTCATGGTATCTTAACTTTGAATTTGAATTATCTCATCCAAGGGGATTTTAATTGAAAGTAACCAAGGACTAAGTAAATTCATAACTAATTTTTTTTATTGGGTTATATTACTTATTCATTATTTTGATATTCTATGATTTTGTGTGTAATAAATTTTGATTATTTTATACTGAATTTCTAATTTTTATGTGGATTTAAATTTATATTCATAATAACTTATTTGATTAATTCTCACTTCAATGTTATGATCTTTTTAAGGGTTTATTTTACAATCTCATTTTTATTGGGATTGTTTATTTATTAATTTACATTGAAGGAAATTATTTAATTATTGTCTAATAAACCCATTTAATTTTATTATCATCTAGTTATTCATGAAATTTTTGAGTAATAGTACAATTCATCTCTCTTTGGTACTTAAAATTACTGGGAAAATGTTTTCAAGAAAATACCACTTTATTACTCTATTCGTTCGGAAATCCTTTTTCTTTGATATTCTTGTTTTCTAGAAATATTTTCAAAAATTTTTTTATCATTCTACAAATGATTTATCAAATTAATTTTTAACCATGTTTGAATTTTTACCAAATATTTTAAAATGAATCTTATTTTTGTTTTTTGAATGAGGTACCTTTTTACCATTATTACAAAAATGTGAAAGTAATATTTATATTATCATACTCAACATGTACATTATTTTTTCACCATCATGATCACTAATTTATTTTAATCTTAATTTATAAGTTTATAAGTTTTTTTTTTCAAATAAAATGTTTTTACTAATATTCTTGAATTTTAATTTTTTTAAAAGTGATTTTCAATAGGAAGTTCTTATTAGCGTTTCATTTTGAGGTGTGTATTTAGGGGCAGTGAATTAGGTCTGACTTGTATTCAATGTTCCAGTACATCATGTTTGTGGGTTCATTTAGATTTCTTAGTTTCCACCTTATAAGTCATATAGACATAACTTCTAGAAGTTCAAAATTTTCATCATACCTAACAATTGGTATCAGAGATTCATTTTTAGATATTTGGATGACCATACTATAGAAAATGTGTTTTAGAACTTGTTTTAGCAATACCGTTCTTCCCTTAACCTTATAGGATAATTATGGTAAGAAATTTCTTAACCCTATTACATGTTTTAGAGTTTAGTGGGAGTTCAATATCTCCAAAATTAATGGAGTTGAAGGAGGGTAAATTTTGGGTGGAGAAGTTTGACAATAAATATTTATGATTGTGGAATATAAAAATAGTGGATTTTCTACTGTAGAATAATCTTGACAATTCATTGATGAGTACCAATCCAAAAGTGATGAATAAGGAAAAATGATAAAGGATGGATAAGGAATCAATTGTGATGATCTATATGTCAATATCCCAAAATGCGCCTTTTAATATCTTTGACAAGAATAAAAATCTAGAATTTATTATTAATATTGTCAAAATGTATGAGAAGTTGAAAAAAATAAAAAAAGCGTTCCTCTTATGAATGTTTTTCAACATGATAATGTTAGAATGAAAGTATATGGATGATCAAATCAGTGACTTTAATATCATTAGGAGTCAATTGTAATCAATGGAGGTGATCTTTGAAGATCTAGAGTGTGCACTGTTGTTACTCTCATCACTCTTAGAATCTTGGGATGCGATGATTACCATAATGATTAAATCAAGTGTTAAGATAGATTTTAAGGTTCTTAGATGTTTGGGATATGATTCTAAATGAGGAGAATTATCATAAGGAGAACCAAGAATTAATTGAAAGAACATGTAGTGTGGATGGTGGGGTATTTTTTTCAGTATGAAAATGTTATAAGAAAGGAATAGTATGGTGGAGTCAAAATCATAATAGCTTAACTTAAGGTGGTATCATGTGTTATATTTTTGGAAATAAAGGCCATATAAGGAAAAATTATAGTTAATTAAGAGTCAATTATAGAATATATTCTTTTAAAAGTGCATCCACAATTCCTGTAATGGAAGATAGGAGTTGAATTCTACTGAGTGTCTCTATTTCACTTGAGTCCTGTATTATAAACTTTGGAGATTAATTTAACTATAAATATAAGAGAGGAAGTATGATGAATTATTATTCTAGAAAATATGGAAAGGTTCACCTTTTATATGGAAGTTATCTCAAGATTATATGAAAGGGTGATGTTTTTGTCCAGATAAAAACTGAAAGGTTTCTAGAATTTCTAGGAGTACATTTAATACACAGTTTAAAAAAAACCTAGATCTTTATAGGATAATTATATGATTCAGGTTCATCTAAAAACTTTGTGAATATATTATTTATTGTCACACATGGTTCCATGGTGTTGGATAAAGGAGTAAATATTGAAACATTATACCTAACAAGAATTTTTGAAGGTATAATGCATTCCCGAAAAATAACTTCTGCAAAGTTATGGCATGGAAATATTAGTCACTTGGGTGAGTAAAGGAAAAAACTTCTTTTTGATAAATTAGAATTAAATATTAGAATCATAGAGTATAGAACACATAAATAATAAATCCTTGAAAAGTAGTGGAAGTCATCATTCCAAATGAAAGGTAAGATGCCTACAGGTTAGAAGTTAAGTTTTTTCATATGGATTTATGGGGGATAACATTGGTTTATTTTAATAGAGACTCATTATAATATGTTACCAACATTGATGATGTGACTTATAAGGTGTGATTGATATTTCACAAGAATAATTATGAGGTATTCATAACCTTTGTTTGATGAATATCCATGGTGTAAAAGTACACCATAAGAAAAATAAAATGTTTGGGTTATGACACTGGTGGGGAGTACAAAAAATAAGAAGTTTAAGTGGTTTTAGTGGATAAAAGGCACGTGGATTGAAAATAATATATCATTAAATCCCTAAAAAATGGATTCATAGAGAGTATGGATTATATATAGTTGAGAAATAAAGGGCAATGATGATTTATGCTTGTTTTCTAAAAGAGTTTTGGGAAGAATCTATGAATTGTGGTTCCTACTTGGTGAATTGGAATGAAATATATCTATTGGTTAAATAATTATTTGAATCCTATTGTTCTATAATAAAGGTTGTAATTTCTTATATCAAATTATTTGGTTCACTCACCAATTTCCACATTGATGCCAAGTAAAGGGACAAGCTAGAGGCTATACCCTAGGTGTGTTTCTTTAAAGGGCATGCTGATGAAGAATTTGGTTTTTGAATATGAAATAATATCTATCAAAGGGTTTTCAGAAGCCATAATTTGATCTTCAAGTGGTTGATTAATACAACATGGATATGAAATAATGGGAAATTTTAGTTGTGATCTATTTTTTTATCATAGTGAGTCGATACGATTATCCAATATTTTTATGGGGGTTATTATAGTTTTTATTGTGCATTATTCTTGTGGTTCTATTTGTAAAGCTCTATTGGTGTGTTTTATGGTAAGTTATATGTTCGATTTCCAATTAAACAAAAGTAGTTTTTATTTAAAATAATAAAAAATATGGACGGATATTATGGATGATCTTCAATGAATAAATCTTATGGAAATATCATTACTAAGTGGAATTTATAGATGATATCAAAGATTCATAAAAAGTTTAGGTTCAAATGAATAGAAGTTTGGAAGCTACATATGTTCCAAAGGATTAAAGATGTATTTCAGTTTTAGAAACTCCAGATTTTCTAGAAGAATTATAGTCAAGTTTTAATGGAGTTTTCAAGGAAATAAGTGCTATAAATTTCAAGGACCATAGAATCTCATGGAATAGATTAAAAATTTGATGTTCTAGAATTAGTGGTTTCATAAGTATTTGAGAATCATGGATACTTTTTTATGGATAATAAGATTTGACACCAAGTGTAGGGATACAAAAGTAACTTCAACCTTTTAATTTTCATGGATGAGGGAGATCCCAATATCCTGTAAGAGGCTATAAGTCTGAAAGAATCGATTCAACGAGAGTTAGTTATGTGGGATGAAATGAATTATTTGCATGTTTTTGAAACATGGGATCCAATAGAATAACCTAATAGGAGAGGATTAATTCATAATAATTGGTTTTATTAGTTAAAGGAAAGTATATGGTAGATGTAGGTACAAGGATATGTATTTTATAAAGGGTTTTCAACAAACAAATGTATATTTTTTTAATATATTTTCTCTAATTATTAAACACATGAATATTTATATGGTTCTCAATATGGTTTCCATAGAAGATTTTCATTTTGAGCATTTAAGTATAAATACTTATATTAATAAATTTTCATGGATAATCTAGAGGGTTTCATGGATAAACAAAACTTAAATCTTTTGTGAAATATAAAGTAGATCCTTTACAAGTTGAGACAAATGCCAAGATAATGAAATCAAAAGCTTAATGACTTTATGGAATAATTAAATTTCATTCAGAGTAATGATGATAATTATTGTTACTGGAAGTTATACAGTTATGGGAGATTTACCATATTACTTCTTTGTATTGATGATATATTTATTACCAGGCTAGTAAAGGGAAGGATTTATGTGACAAAAGACTAATTGTAAATAAGTTTAGAGATAAAGGGCCTCAGTATAACTATGTGGATCTTAGGGATATGTATTATAAGGGTCTTAAGGTCTGTAAATTTGTTCTTGAATTAGTATAACTGTATCTAGAAGATGTTGGAATTCTTAGGGATGAGTGAGTTGATTCTAGTTTCTAATCACATGGATATACATTTTAAGATAATAAGGGAGAATACACTAAGAATAGAATATGAGGCTGAGTAAATGGAAAAAGTTCATTTTGAATCAAAAAACAAAACATTGATGTATTCTATAGTTTGTACGTGTTTGGAAATTACTTAAGTAGTGTCATATTAAGAATATTCATGGAAAATATTGAAAGTGAACAATAGGAAGTGGTTAAGTGGATCCTCCTATATATCATTGGTTTTTTAAGGTTCTATTTTTTCATTGGAACAGATGAATCATTTCAAGGGTTTTCTAATTTAAAATTTGGAGAATATTTAGACACTTAAAGGTGAACCACTATCTATGTGTTCACTTATGGTGGAACAATTGTGAGTTGAATGTAAAATATTCAATCGATAGTTTTAATTTCAATAATGGATGTGAATTATGCTGCTTTAATGGAATCTAACCAGAATCTTATCTAGCTAAAGTGGATTATGGATGATATTGGAAGAAAATAAAATAACGAGGTCTTTGTTTGTGATTTACAAAGTGAAATTCACCTAAACAGTAATTCCATGTTTCATTTTGGGAATTATCATATTCATTTGAAGTATAAATTCATCTAGAAGTTGTTAGATGAAAAAGAGTTAGGTATATATAAGGTTGATAGAGATCTGAATATGGTAGATATGATAACTAAGGTTGTACTCTTGGATGCGATGAGGTGATGATTCAACTCAGTTGGTCTAGGATATCCAAAATTATATTGGAGGAATCAATAGGATGCAATGGAATATTAATAGTGGAAGTGGTTTACAAATGTGGATGGAAGGCTTAGAGGTGAATCCTAAAAATGATTATTGGGTAAGATATTGTTAGGTTAAACTATATGAAAATCATGTTATGGATAAGTTATTAGAACTAATAAAAATATATATTCTAGAAGTCTAATTAATATTTCCTAAATCGAGATAGTGTACTAAGATCTACAATATCCAGAAGTCTAGAATTCAGTAGATTGGATGATGGAAGTCAAGAGTATGAAATTGGAAATAACTATTGAATAGTCTGAAGGTGAAGTGTATAGATTCAAATAAAATATCTAAAAGTATTTTTAAAGGATACATAATGGTATTTCCATGGAAGTTTTATGGTGAAGGGAATACATAAAGTTCCTTAGGATGATACATAAGGGTAAAATCTTGGAGTTTCTAAAAGTATTCACTATTCACTTAAAGGAGGAGATGAGGTGGTTGATGTCTTTGACCAATAAAAAATATTCTTGATAAGATAGAAGTTAAGAAAAAATACTCTCTATGAAGATTCAAAGATAACATTGTTGATTATACCAGTCGGAATCTAATTTAGGTAGTGGGGTGGAAACACTAATTTGATAGGACTATAAATTGATATATCAATTATAATCATTTTTATTTCTTTAATAAATGAGTTTTCAATATTCTCCCTAAACAACCCTGGTGGGTTGATTAATTTTAGAATGTAATTGTTTTAAAATAGGAAATTCAATAGGAAGTTGAGGTTTTATACAATGTAAATCCAATGTGTATACTAAAGTTTAGTTATATGGATGAGTTCAATGAAGTTCCCCATGGTTATTGAGTATCAAGGAAATAAGAATATTGATTCCATTAGAATACTCTTGAGAATCTTATATAAGTTATAAAATAGGGTTGAAAAGTGATGAGATGTTGATTTGTATGAAGCATCCTTTAAATTAGTCAATGATTGTGTTGGTATTTAGAGAATCAAATATCAGAAAATTAATTGTGATTCAAGTTACGTAATAAGAAGAATTAAATTGAATGATTGGAGAAATAATATTAAGTATGAATGAATGTCAAGTACTAATGGAATTTTAATGCACCAACTGCAATAATTTTATAAATGTTGAGTAGTTAACTAAAGAAGATTGGATAGTTGATTGAAAACCCATTCTTGTGTTTATTTTTCATGGAAACTAATGAGAGAGAATAACTACACACTTGTATGGATATTAAAAGTTTTTTAGACTCACCTTGATGTGTTATTAATGTTTTTGAGACTTTATGGAGTGATTTGAGTTTAGTTGTGTTTATTGTAAGAAGGTTTATTCTTGAGTTTAATTCCTTATTTTGGAAAATGAAATATGTAAAGGGGGTATTAAATAAATATGCCAACTTTAAGATAGATTAAGCCGAGTAGACATCCATTGCATTTAAAATTGTACAAGATTAGGTGTTAAGCTATCCGAGATAATATTGGAGGCGAAAAGAACCTAAGAAGGTCAACACATAGAAGGAAGTGTGCGAGTCAGCATAGAGACTAGGAGTGTGGGGTTGTGAAAGGTAGAGTGCCGCCATGTAGGGATGCATGACGACAATGGATATGATGTGAGGTGGTTGTGTAACATCTATTTTTCCATGTAGAGTATTATAATATATCTAGTAATATTTTTGAGAGTAGGTGACGATGAAAAATGTGATTCTGAGGCCTGGTGATCCTGAAATTTATGTTTGATATATATTAAATATATTAATTGCATGTGAACATAGTTTTCATGAAAAAGTGAAATAAATACCAAATGGGGACTCAAATCATAAATTTGAGGCCTATATTGAGTTCAGAGCATGAGTTTTACCCTAGGAACAACATAACCTTGGAGCACGTCAGACGTTCAATTTGATCACAACCATGAGAAGATTTAATAAATAAATAAAAAATTTATTTATTTTATTAAAATAATTTTCGTGGCCTAAAACTTGCTTATAATTATGCTACTATGGAAAAATACCAGTGCGGGACACACAACCTTAGTGATTTGTGAGAGAGGGCATTGGTGCATCATTCTCTGATAAACAATAACCAGATCATGAATCATCGATCAGTGTGAAGTGGAATTCAAGGATCTCACTAATGAAAATAATATAGATTTGTTATTCACTGGTGATTTATCCAAATCAAGGTAGGATGATTTTTTATGTGGATTTATCCCCATTTTATTTTTCATATGGTGAACATGAATCAATCAAAAAACAAATTGATTCGTAGATCGATCACATTACAGGTATGAGTTAGATTTATCTGGGATTAGATATTTATTTTATCAATTGTTTATATCTATTCATTAATAATTAAAATATAAAGGAACCAAGAACAACACAAACATTGGACTAGGCCCATTCCTCATTTTGTTTTGTGCAATTCTACCCTTCTTCTTTTTTCGTTCATCCCTAATGTTTTCTTTGGTTTGTGGTTTGACAAATACCTAGTGATCAACTGATGAACACACATTTATTATCAAAATGGATTGATATTGTAGTTTTGGGATCATTTTGGTGATGGGATCAAGATAAGATGATGTATTAGGATTGGATCAGATTTCTTCACATGGGTTTTGGCATGTGACAACTAGGATATGTTACTGAAGGGTTTTTCTATACAAATTAGTGGCCAAATTCTGGTGAGCTATGTGGGTGAGTGTTGACCCGACTATATCCTTTATTACAAGAATGATTCTCCGTCATATCGGAGGCCAGAGGAGTGGATAATGATGTATGAAATATATCCATGGTTCTGGGAAATCCCAATATACATAGCATGTAATCTAAGAATACACACCATATGGGGCCCTGGATATAGCTTTAGGTTTTCCGTGAAGAAGAAAAGTATCACATTCCATGTGACACATGACACACTCTATGTGGCCCCTACCTAGAGGCTCTTCATATATCTCAGGGGATACATGGACATGGACAAGTACATGGACATGAGTATGTACACGGACATATCTAGGTGTACATTGGAATGGTCATGGACATATCCAGGTGTACACGAGCATGGACACATACATAGGTCATGATACAAAGGTAAACCTGGTGCTGAAGGGACACACCATTTACTTCCATTACACATGGTATACTTCTTCAAAGATGAATTTTATACCTTTTTATCCTCATGATTAACCAGTTTCCTTAAGGGTGTGTTCCCTTGATCCATCCCTATGAGGGTTTAGTATAGATTTACATCCTAAAAAAGGATTATGATTCTATCTAAGGGGTTTGTTTTGGATAAAGTTATAGGAATACCTTTTAGAGGTTGGGATGAAATCCTCTATTATCTTTTTTTCCCTAGGTGGGGTTCTCAGAATCTATGTGACCAACTTTACATGGTCTTTGATCCCCTACTTAGAGGATTAATCCATATTGGATTATTGGTATACCCCATGGCCCTAGGTGTGATCCCCATTTGTGTATCAATCTCTTCAGACTTCCAATGCATACTTATTATGGTGAGAACCAATGAACATGACATCTTGGGTGGACTACATAAGTGTTATCTGACTCATCAAGCATGTTCTCCCAAATGAGTGTTATATGGAACCTTTAAATAGGAATCCCAGGCTAGTAGTATGGTTGTGACCTTACCTTGAGTCTGTGTGTATACTTTGAGTATATCTGGATGTTCTTGAATTTTATGTTATTGAAATATCCCCCTAATTACATGACTACTATTATTGATGCTATATTCTTAGTGATTTCAGGGTTTCCTGTCAGGTATTGTTATACTCCTCCCTACATGGGATATTTCCACACATGTCATGTCTTATGCAAATAACTGGTCCTTAGATAGGGTTCTTGGTGGACCAGGAGCTTACGAAGCTTAGATTTGGTCTAGATAGACAAGGATTCACATTTGATTGTAGTCCCCTCTTACTATCAGATTGGAATTCTTCATAGTTTTTGGTGGGCTTGTATTTGGACCTTATCACTTTCCAATAATTTTTTATACTCTGATATGAGATTTAAACATGTGTATGAATTTGGTATCAATTTTAGTTTACATTTTACCATTGTATGGAATTGAACATGTGTGTGTGAGTATAGGTACCTTAGGATAAGGCCTCCCATGTGAGTGTTATACTTACTCGACATTGGTCACCATCTCCAAGACTTTTGGCGGCAGGCTTGGGGTAGTCACACTCGGCTTATCACCATCTAGGTGAGCCCCAATTAGTTGGTTCATGATAGGATGAATGATATTTTAATGAACCCCATGGAGTTGCATTGGTAATTAAGTAATTACCACATAGAGTAAAGTCCAATGTTGGATGGATACTATACAGAGTACTATTCACCACTTAAAAAAATGCATGTCATGGGTTGATACAGCTACATTTTCATTTTCATTCTCATAGAGTTTGATCATGTTATGGTTTTTCATGTCATGAAGAGGTCATTGGTATATAGGAGTTCATTACATGCCTAAAACAATCATAAAATCTAAACGAGATCATCAAGATCTCAATGCATTGAATAAAAATGATAAAGGGTGGAATTTAACGTAGATTATTTCAGATGGATGTTATACAAAGGATAATATGGAAAGTATTCTATGTGATATCATGAGAACTTGTAGTGGTAAAGAAATCTAAAAAACTAAAAATGTTATCTTACTGAATTTTTGAACAATTTTATATAAAGATTTAATGCACAAAGTAGGTTTGATCATGTAGTATGTGATGTACAAAGGAAAAATTCTATATGGTGAATCCATTACATGACATGCATATAGATTGTGATAATTCATGTAGTACATGAACATGATATGTTATCAGAATGATTTTTATGAAATAGAGATGAAAATTTTTATGGTTTTATAAAGGAATAATTGGTTAACCATGATTTGTAGAATCATAAGACTCCAAAGAGTGTTCACTATTATCTATAAATACTCCTTAACATCACTATTTAATGTGTGTATTAGATTGAGAGGAGATTGATGAGAGCTTAAATTATTTTATATAGACTCTAATTTTACATACATGAAGAATCAGTATATAAGGAAGCTACTCAAGAGTTATCAATCATGCTATAAAAATTATAGTTTTTATAGTTTTGTGATTCCTAGGTGGATCATACAGTCACTCTAAGGATGGGGGGAATCAGGGGTGACCAAATTTTACCGATTAAGTTCAAATTAAACTCTTCCTTTATTTAATTTGATCAAACCACTACTATCATTTATGATTTATGGATATTTAAAAAATCTCCCTCACCACTTTTCCTCTATGTTATAAAATAAATATAAGGTAAGAAATACACATGAATTTTTAAATGGTTTGATATCAATGTGAGAACTCAATCCTTTCCATGTCAACTCCCATAGAGTCATGAATTATTCCACTTATATATAATCTATAGAGTACAATTGGTGTGGTAAGTAATCATCGCTTAACCCTAATACTTAACTATATTACACAAACGGAAGATCTTTCTACCACACCCCATAGTTGTGTTATCTCCCAAAAATCTCCACCTATCTCATGATAGGGATATTGGTGTTGTTTATATTGGAACCTTCAGTATTTATGTAATCTTATTGAAATTAATTATGTATGTTTCTTTGAATACCTCAAGATATTTTATTATAATCAACATGCACAATAGCCTATCCTCCTTCCAGTATAATGTTCTTCCGAAACTATCACTTTCTGGGACTAATCCATATGGTACTTATCTATCTGATATACTGTGTTTGGTACCCCTCTATCCATTGCACCTTAGTCTGTTAATTCTTCTATCTGATGAACCTTTTTTTATGCACCTATATCTGGTACACTATGTCTGGTATGCTTTTGTCCGGTGCACATCCTCCCGATTCCTCTCTATCTAGAAATTCTTCACCTGGAACTCTCTCATCTGGTTCTTATTCTTTAACCAACTATTTTATTGGTTAGATAATCACATGAAAAAACTCTATCACTTCTACTCTTTTTCAATAAATTATTCTTAATGATCACATAACCCTTTATATAATAATTATTCCTTCAAAAATCAAGGTGGAGGCATGGGCTCCAATTTTTAAATTTCAGCTTAACTCAATTTTTGTTTGTCCACCTTCAATGTCTCTAAAAGTTCAGAGTCAACAATGTTCATAATAAATTAATCAAATCTTGATGTCAAGGATATTATTAAAATCTTCTATAAATATCGGCTAGATTTATTAACATTGAAATAAAATCTCAGCATCATTATCATTATTGATTTTACAAAGTTTATGTAAAGTTCCTCTAGGATCTGTCTGAAGTTTCTTCATTCAGTATCATTGAAAATAATTCTTCCATATATAACTTATAGCACACTTCTATATCAAATCTTCTTTATATGACCAGATTAGTTTAATAAACCCAGTTTTTATTAATCTAGTTCTATTTACATGTTTCATCTATCCAAGGGACTCATAAAGGTTCATCTCTCTTGATCAATATGATGCATTATAGTATCTTCATCCTATCATCCTTCATATAGTTAAACCTTATACAGAGATTGATATGATAAACTTAGTTCATTGAATTCTTCTTTGTTTGATCATATTTATATTTCTTTATTTGGTAAACTTCACATATTTCCCCATATTTGTAAATGTTCATCCAGTGATCTTCAAATTTTTCAATCTGATGATATTCACAAAGGTTTTTCAATGATAGATTAGAATAATATCCAATCGAAAATCTATAAAATTTAATCCATTATAAATGAATTTCACTATTCTGGTGATCTGATTAATATTGTATCTATCTGATCATTTAATGTCTTTGGGACTTGTTCAGGTGACTTTATAGTTCTCCCTCTGATTAACTCATTCCGCTTGTATTCATACCTCTTAGTCATATCATTATCTATAACTTCACCTCTTTTTTATCTTGAACTTTGTACAATAAAAACTTCATAACTTTTAAATTCATAAAAACTTTATAACTTGGGATTTGTAAAATTGCCTTTTTCTAGAAACTTTATCCTGAACCATGAGAACCTTTTAATAATCATGATGTTATAAATGTTGATGATCAGCAAAGCATCATCTAACTTAGTACTTTGTATAGCTACAACTTCATCCAGTAATGTTTATATATTTTTCTCCCAGAGTCCCCTTCTAGTGGTGATTCCTTTCGTACCTTTATGCTTTCATTCTTCAATAGATCTCCAATCTCCTTATCTTTTGGAACTTACTTCTTCCATTATAAATATTATTGATAGCGATTCTTCATCTTTAATCATTAGTCATAAATACTATGAATATTGGTTATAAAAAGGCTTGATGTTTATGGATTCTTCTAGATATAAAAATTTCAATTTATTTATTCTTTATTCATCTATAGCACTATCCAAAACTTTTCTTCACGACTTCTAGATATCTTTTGAAAGTAGATCTTTTCATATACAGAGATCATTATTCCATTGGTTCCTCCTTCCATAATAATTTCTTCTAATGGAATTATTCTTAAACATCTATAGGAACTTTTTATTTCAACTTAATCATTGAATTTACAATAAACTATTAAAAAAATACAATATATCAATCACCATAACTCAATAGAAGCAGAAATATCTCCATATGGGTCTATTTTAAATGCCAAATTCTATTTTAAAATTAAAGAGTGAACTCTCCCCTTATTAAAAATGAGTTTAAAGTATACTTTATATTATTCTTACATGAACTTTATGTGAAAGGATTATTTTGTTTCCTCCTTAATGATTTGAATTCAGAATCCCCCTTATTGACATCTTGGGGTGAGGGTGGAACTTTCTTCACACATTTTTATTCTTATTTTATGTTATTCCATAGAAACGAATATAAAATTTAAACATCTTGATATAAATATATCATTACTTTACATAATGTAATAATCCCAACAACAACCAACTCTAAGTCTACACGATCCATGCTCAGTGTAGAAAAGAAGACCGATTAACTCAGTCATTAAAGTTATCTATAGAATTTACCAAGTGAATCCAAATTTTATAAATTTTTTTAAGGGTAGGTTAGATAGATTTTCATTCACTATACTATCCTACATATATATCAAAAAACATATAAAAACATTCAAGCATAAAATAGGTTTCTCCCCCTTTTCTAGAAAACTATTACATTATCATCAACAAATCAATTTACCCTTTTAAATTTATACACTAGTTTTCAAATGAGTATAAAACAGTATAGATAACTTACCTCAAGAATAACATATGATTTATTTCTTCAGTTTTTATTATCTAGAGTTTCTTATTCATAATCTAGAGATTTGTGATTCTGGGTACTTCAATCTTCGATCCACTATAATTTCATAATTTGATGTTGAAACACCTTGGTTATCTAGAATATAGACTTTTTTATTCAACTTATAAAGGTTCTAGAATAACCATATTTATCTTCACTTCAGGGTTCCATCTGAATAACCTCGCTTTAAATTATTATATAAATGTAGGATCCCTGAAACATATGAAAGAATTAGGTGTATTTTTATTAACTTTTTAGATAGAGTAATAGAGCTATGAAATTTTTCTCAACCCAGATTCTCCCTTTACATTAGATCCATTTTTCTTTATGCTTTCAACCTTGTTTTTTAAAGAATTCCTAGGTTGCATGGTTCCATTCATTTACCATTTATTTTTTTTCTTTATGTGGATAATTATTCTTAATTTCATTTAGAAAGGTATAAGAATTATTCTTTTCTTCTACTCCAAACTTCCTTTCTTCTTCCAACTATTCTATCCAAACAACCATACAAACCTTTGGAACATGTTAAAATTTCTTCTTATGATGAGAATTATTTACAACACAAATTATTCCTTCCAAGGATTTTTATTTTTATTTACCAACTCCTCATATCCCAATAAAATATGTATACATTTTTTATGAGTGTTCCCAACCATCTTACATCTTCCACACAACTTCTTATCTTCTAATAAGTCACTATTTAGAGGTAACTTCCAATGAACTTAAAGTTATTCATCAGAGATGTCTTCCACCATTCTAATCCACTTCTGTAATTATTATATTGGTTTACTTTTTTGGCTAATATTTCTTCCATTAACTTTAATATTAACAATGAGTTTACAACTTCCCATGAAGTGGAATTTTCTTCCACAGAAGTATCATATCTTCTTGAGTGAAACCTCTAAATATTTAAATTTTTTGAACTTCAAGGTAGACTCATAGTTTATCTTAATTTTATTTTTTTAGATCTTATAGGATTCCTACATTATTTTTTATTAAGTTGTTCTTAGTAAAGGTAAACTAAAAATTCTTCTACAACTTCCACAAGTTTTTGCATGATATTCAAATATTTTAGATAATAATATATTTTTATTCTTTTGTGAAGGTTGTGTATATTTAGTTGGGTTTCCATTTCCTTTTACTTTTATCCCCCTTAATATTTTTGTTTTATGTTCTTCATACCTCATAATATTGTTCCAATAATCAATAGTCATGTTTCTGAATTTTACACAACACTAACAATAGCCAATAAATATAGGATTCTTTCATTATGTTGGATTTTGGATGGTAGATACTTCTTCTAGAACTTTTTTATTTTAAATATTTACTTTGTTATTCTAAAAATATTTGTGGGAGCACCTTAATTATTATTTTATTACTTACACCTGAACATAAGAGGTTTTTTTATAACTTTTCTTCACCCATCTTTGTCTAGAAATATAATCTATACTATTCATTGTATAGGAGTTAGTGAATATAGATTCATCAGAACATGGTTTTACCATTTTTTAATATTATAATAATATTATGATTTCAAAAATTTCAAATTCTTCCTATCATTGGTTGATTTTTTTCAAAGTAATACTATTTTTATAGATTTTTTAGTAGATTTTTTCTCAAATTTCTGTGAATATTCAACTTCAGTAGGTAATATATTTCTCAATCTTATCACCCACTCAAGATACTTTAAATTTAAATTTTTCTACATATTTTCAAGAGACCTTAGTTTCTTTTCATATTCTACTTTTACCCTTTATATATTTTCTTTATATAGTATACTCACCTCTTTTAGGGAAAGATGAGGTTCCTTACCTCAATTTTCCTTGATCTCTAGTTGAGTATTATTAACATAAAAAATATTAATGTTATTATCCTTTAGTGCATGGGTATTTTTTTGAAAAACAAATTAGCATAACTTCTTCACGCAAACTCCTTTGCAAATATTATTTAGTAAAGTTGAACTTTTCTTCATAGGATATTACTAATTGATCCTTAAGATTATTGATTTTAGTGAAGGTATCATGCATATGTTCTTTATGAAGTTTTTACTAAAAAATTTTACTCAATTCATATAGTTATTTTTAATCTATTTTATTCTTCTACCTTTATCTTTCACAAGGTTTAATTTCTCTTGATAATGAAATACCTTTTCCTCCTTTAATTCTACAAGTTTAATAAGAGATTTAAAATCTTAGAACTTATTTACTAATGCATTCTCTATCCGTCAAGTTCCAATTTAATCTTTCTGATTTTTTCATGGTGCGTAACTTGATATATATAAGTATATATGTAACAAATTAATCAGGTATATTTTTCATTTAATCTACGATTTTAGATAAAAAGTATTCAATAGTATTTATTGAGCCATACTCTTTAAATTTTGAGAAATATTTTTCTAGAGGATTAATTTTATCATATTCACATTATTTATTACCACACACTTTAACATTAATTAGTGTTAGATCCTCTTTAAATTTCTTTTAAGATTCTAAATTCCACTACTTATGAACTTATTTATTCTTCAGATTCTTCAATTTTTTGGTCGAGACCATCATGTTTCTATAAACAAGGATAACTTATATTTTCTTCAACTCAGGCTTAAATTTATTATCTTCCATAGAAATACTTTATTCAACTTATGGAAATCTACATTCCATGTAAAACAGTTAAACAAAATTTTTAATTAAAAACTTATATATCCAAATAGAGGTAACCTGGAACTCTGATACCAATTATGATTCCTAGGTCGGGGGAGTTAGGGGTGACCATATTTTACTAATTATGTTCAAATTAAAATATTCCTTACATCAATTTTATTGAAACTCTACTATCAGTTAAGATGTATGGATATTTAGAAACTCTCCCGGGACATGTTTCCCTTATGCTATGTAGATAATATAATGTAAACAACACACAAGTATTTTTATAATGTTCAGCTTCAATATGAGAACCTTCTATTTAGCACATTAACTCCTATTTAATTTCAAATTCTTCCACTTATATATTTATCATAGATTAAAATTGGTGTGGAAAATAATCACTCTTAACCCTAATAATTCACTATATTACCCAAGTGAATGATCTTTATACTACATCCCACAATTAAGCTATTCCCAAAAATCTCCACCCATCTCTTAATAGTATTGTTGGCATTATTTATACTAGAACCATCATTATTTGAGTAATATTCTCAAAATTTCTCAAGAGTGATTCTTTCACTACCTCAAGATATTCTATTATACTCAACATGAACATCGGCATATCCTCCTTCCAGTAGAATGTTCTTCTAGATCCCTCACTCTTTTTGACCAGTCAGTTCGACACTTCTCCTTATAGTATGTTGTGCTCAGTACCCCTCAGTATGTTTCACATCAGTATGATAATCCTTCTATCTGATGTGATTTTTTGTAATGAACCTATATCTAGTATATTGTTTCTATTATTCCTTTCTCTATTTCACATCTATTCGGTTCCTCTATGTCTAAAAATTCTTTTTTTGGAACTCTCCTATATAGTTTTTTTATTTAACCAAGTAGTTTCTTGGTCAGATAATTATTCTGAAAAAACTACAACACGTCTACTATTTTTAATAGAAACTTATCAATGAGTGTACACCCCTTTATATATGAATTCTTCCTTAAAAAATAAAGGTGGTTGTGTGAGATCTAATTTCAAATTTTTCGCTCAACCCAATCTTCTTTTGATTGCATTCAAAGTCTCTAAAAGTTAAAAGTAAAAAATTATTCATAAGAACATCCTAAAATCTCAGTGTTAATGATCTTCTCTAAATATTCCTTAAATATAAACTAGATTTATGAATATAGAAATAAAATCTCAGAATCTTCACTATTATTGACTTTGAAAAGTTTATGTAATGTTCCTCAAGGATCTTTCTAGAGCTTCTATATTTGGAAACATTAACAAGAATTCCTCTTTCTAGAACATCAAAATCATTTCTCTATTCAATATTCTTCATTTTATTAGCTTGATTTGGTATATTCACATTTTCTTTATCTAATTATCTTCACATTTTTCTTCCATTCAATAAACTCATATAATTTTTTCCATATTTATATGTCTTATTAGTTGGAACATCTTATTCAATTCATCCTATGACTAATCAAACTTCATACAAATATTATTTTTCTAAACTTAGTTTGGTGGATCCTTATCCATCTAATTATATTAAAATTTATTTATTTAGTAAACTTCATATATTTATCCATATTTGTAAATGTCTATTGAACAATCATTAACTTTATATTTTCAGTGAGATTCATAAACATTGTTTCAATGATCCCTCAGAATTCTGTTTGATTAAACTTCTACAAAAGTTTATTCATTAGAAATTAATTTTCCTATTTTGATAAATTGATTAAAAATGTATCTATCTAATAATTTTGTCTCTTAGGTAATCATTATATTGACTTTACAATTATCCATCAAATAAACTCATTTAAATATCCTTTAAACCTCTCAGTTTGATCATTAGTTATAATTCACCAATTTGTAGCTTGAACTCTATACAATCACAACTTCGTAACTTTGAACTTCATATAGACTTTATAACTTAAACATTAGGTAATAGTATTTTATAGAAAATTAATCTTCAACTATGATGACCTTTTAATAATCATGATATTGGAAACTTTGTTGATAGGTAAAGAATCATTTGAATTATTACTTTGTACAACTAGATAATTTATCCAGTGATGTTTGTATATTCTCCTCCTATAGTCTTCTTTCATTGGTGATGTACTTTATAATTTCAGGATTATATTCTTCATTATATCTCTAATATCTTTATCTGTATGAACTTACTTCTTCAATTAAAAATATTTTTTATAGTTCTTCCTCATCTTTCATCGCTAGACATAAATATTCTAAAGATTGTTTCGAAAAAACATCTAATTTAGATGCTTGGATTTTAATAAAAATATTTCTATGAACTTATCATTTATCGATTATTAAAATGATCCTCAACTTTTCTTCATGAATTCCAAACATATTCTAGAAGAAGATATTTTCATATATGGAGCTCCTTCTTCTATTGCTTTCTCATTATAGAATAATTTCTTCTAATAGACTTGTTCCAAAACATTCATAGAACCCTTTTCTTTCAACTTAGTGAATTAATTTTCTATAAAATATTGAAAATAAATAGATTATATCAATCATCATCATATGATAGGATATACAAGTCTATTGCTTCATATGATTTATTATGTAAAGAATTCTTATACAAATGAATAATTTATTTCAGGAAATGAGAGTTAAATGAAGTTTATATAAGATATATTATTTTCATTAAAAAAATATTGTGTATTTGTTATTACATGAAGTAGTCAAGTCTACTGTATACTAATTTTTACATGAATAAGAATTAAAAATAATTCATGGAGTAATACCATGAAGTAATAGTGATAATCCATTCTTGAAACCATGAAGTTTAAAAGAGACAATTGATATAGAAGAAATTAGGCTGAAGCTGTGATCCTTTAGGAAAAGGAAAGAGAACCTAAAAATCCTAATAACTATGTGGATTATAAGGAAGAAACTAGTCATTAAAGATATGAAGATAGTGAGAAAAAATGATATTTATGATGCTGATTATCAGAAATCAATGTACTTAAAGAAGTGATCACTTGCAGTTTTATTGATACAGAAGGCTTATAAAGGAAGATATATATCTATTAGTGCAGATGCAACCAAGAGGAAAATATGATCTTTATTATTTTTGTTTGAACATATTTATAATAGGTAGTGAAAAAATATAGTTTCTAATGCGACTCTATAAGGAGTTTATTTTAGCTCTACGATGATGGGACTGAGAATATTCCTTGTATAACCACTTTTGTTTACAATGAAGAATCTATTATTGGGGTGGTATAACCAATCACGGAAAGGATTAGGCCCTCACATCGAGGCTGAACCTTATAAAAAACTTTGTGCCCTATGCCATTTAAATTCTAAAATATTCAGGAAAGGATGAGATACACATATTTAGTGGATCTATATCTTGATTGATTATAGATGTTGAATTAAAAAGATAGAATTTATAAAAATGGATGACTGATTCATCCCACCCTCTCAGTGATCTAACCATATCTGGGCACTTCAATTAGCATTAGAGAAAGTCTAGGTTCTCTCTATAATATTCAAGAGTTTGTTTAGATGGAAAATTTGAATACAATTAATAGAATGGGTTTTCCCACATTCAATGAAAATAACTTTTATATCTGGAAGAATAAGATATTTCTGTATCTTCTATCTCTTGACTTGAAAGTAAGAGATGCAGTAACAATGCTATTTCCACCACTTTTTTAGGGTGATCCTATGTCACTTTCTAACAAGTTAAATATGTAAGTTGATAACAAATTAAAAAATTACATTATTATATATCTATTAGAAAATTTATAAACAAAATTCATGGGGCATAAAACTATAAAAAATAAAAAAAAATGGAGAGTAGTTATGAATGAAATTTGAAAGTCAAGGAGGAAAATTGATAATTTGGAGGATATTAAAATTACTGGTAAAGAAATTATTTATGAATAATTTAATAGAGTCAATGAAATAGTAAAAAATATTTAGGGATTTTGAGAAACGATATATGATTCCACAATTTTTAAAAAGATAATAATAAATTTTCTAGATAGGTTTGATCCTAATGTTTTAGATTTAGAAGACCATGATGATCTTAGACTTGATTAATTATATAATATTCTCATTTATTACAAAATGATAAAAATTATAGCTTTGAAAAATAATATTAAAGTTGAAATGAATTTTGAATCCTTGAGAAAGCTCAAAATAAAATATGTTGAAGTTTTAGAATTAATTAATTCTGATAACGAGGAATATAATGAATACTTTAATAGAATTATTTCTCTTCTATAAAAAATGTTCAACCAGATCAAGTGTAAAGGAAACTATAAGAAAATATCAATGTTATAAAAATCTAATTGCATTGTAAACTTTTTTTATAAATTTAATAAATAAGAATATGAAGAATATTATTTAAATGAATATTATGAGAAACCTCAGAAGAAAAAATTTGAAAAAATCTCAAAAGATTCAGATAAATCTAGTAGTAAAAGAAGAAACTTGATGAGAAAATAAGAAAAAAATGACTCCTCGTATAGAAAAAAAATTAAAATATTAAGTTAATTTTATGGATCATTTAAAAAAATATTTTGATACTTCAATCAAAAATAATGATGAAGAATAACAGATAGATCTAGAATACATGTTTATGAATGAGTTTTAATCTTTTCTAGAGCATACCATACAACTTGGGAAAGAGAACCAAATATGATAAAATAAATAGATAAGTTGGATAAGGTAAAATAGGATTATATCAAGATATAATTACCCTAAATTGATAAAAAAAATATAAACTAAAATCAAATAAGAATGATAATATGCATAAAGACCTTGAAGATAATCTTTATATAAGAGATAAAAAAATTACAAGGCATAATTAAAGTGTCTTGATGTTTAGAAATTATTTAAATAAGTTCATAAAATACATAAATAAGTTATTTTAGGCAAAAATAGATTCATCACATTATAGTGAAAATAGGGGTATAGAGAGGCAGGTTAATTCATTTACTAATAAATCTCATAATAAACCTATTATTTCCTACAGTGTAGGTTCTAAAACACCTGTACCAATTTGAAATAATAATACCAGTGTGAAAACCTATTATATATCAAATTAAGAGAGGAATACTTCAAGAATACCATTTCCCCTGGGGCAAAGGCAATCAAAATTTATTGTAATAAAACAACCTAAATATTTAGAATAAAACTATTATTAGTATGTAATATCAATGTTTAGAGGATAATTATAGCGTTGTAAAGTGTTTTGGAATAAATCCTACTCATTCTGGTATAATATGTCACTTCTAGGAAAGTGGTATAAACCAAGGGGGGAGATATTCTAAGAATAAGAGATCATATTTTCAAAAAAAATATGAACAATAATTCATGTAATATACCTACCTAAAATATGTGGGAAGTATTATAAGAAATATAAATTAAATATGATCAAAAGGGCTATAGTTATGAGGTTTTCATGAATGGATTACACATATAGATTCCCTATAGTGTGAAAAGGAATATAATTCATAAGGTAAAGGAAGAAAAGTCATGTTTTTATGAGGCTACCAAGAAATGATGTGAAAAAACCTAAGAAAGTTATGGATGGTAAAAATGAGTGCTTAACTATTTGACCAACCCAATTGGAAGAGGAAATAAATATGAATAAATCAGAAGAAAATTTTAGTTCTAAAGGGAAAAAATTTATTTCACATGCAGAGATCAAATTTCATAAGAGGTTGTCTAAAATTTATGACTTAAATATTCAATATAATCTATGTGGAATGTGAAAACATGTTTGAAATAGTATGAAAGAATATATGAACATCCTATGAGATCAAAAAGAATTAATGAAAACAATGATTTAATCATCCGGTAATTAATTTTTCTCAATGACTAATGTGAAGAAGGAGAATGCACATAAGGAAACTATTGAATGAAATAAAGTGACCATACAACCTATTAATGTTCATATAGAAATGGAGTAAAGAATAATTCTCCTCATGATGTGATTAAAAATAATTAAATATCATGGTTGAGAGTCAACTCTCAGACTTTCTATTTAACTAAGGAACTAAGAGGTTTCACTTTATTCCATTATTTCTTTTATTTTTACTAATATATAGGGAAATAAAGGTGATTAATTAAATGAGGATTTGGATAAGTGTGGTATGAGTTTCACAATAAGAAGAGGTGATCTTCATGAAATGATCTAATTCACATGATAAATAATAGAGTTCATCCCTTGAGGGGGGTGACAATTTATGGGAAATAAAAGAGAAATGGGGAGTTATGTATATTTCACTTGAATGTTTCTAATTTAATTATTGAATATGAGTCTAGGTTATATATGACTTAATGGAACTATCTTTATAGCCCCCAAAATGAGAAAATTTAAGTGTTATCACATTATGGATAGATTAATAGAAAATTTTGATGTCTAGGTTTATTCACTCTTGTTTTCTACACCAGGTTATCCCAAGTAGAATTAGAGTTTAATGGAAAAATGATCATTTTTAAGAAAAATGTGACATCATACTTCTCTCAAAATATTAGATTAGACTATGATTCTGAATAAAAATTATAGAATAATCTATTTTTAAAAACCATTAAAGGTGATTGAATATGGGAAGAAATTCCCTTGAACTAGTATATTTTCATTTATTTCCAATAAGGGGATAAAAAATAAATTTAATTTTAAAGTTTATAAGTAAATTAGGTATTGAAAAAAAATATAAATGGTGTGATTGAATAATCCTAATGGATTGATGAAGTTGAGATTGTATTTGTTTTCAATAGGAAAATCAAAAAGTAAGTTGAGGTTATATTCAAATGAAATTCAATGTGTGTGTTAAAATTTGGTTATGTGTGTGAGTTCAATGAATTTTTCCATGGTTTGTGAGTATAATATAAAGAGGGATATTGATACCATTGGAATTATCTTTATAATCTTACATAAGTTGGTAATGTATGTTAAAAAGTGATGAAATTCTACTTTGTATGAAGTAGCCTTTATATCAGTTTATTCTTGTGTTGATCTTAAAAGAATAAAATATCATAAAAAATTGTGATCCTAGCTACATTATGATAATAATTAAATAAAAATATTAGATAGCTTATCTTATGTGTGAATTAATATCACGTTCTAATGGAAGTTGAATTCACTAACTATAATAGTTTTATGAAAGATGAGTAATCCACTATAGGAGAGATTGATGATTGGGTAGTTTATTGAGAATCCATACTTATGTTTTTTACATGAAAACTAATGAGAGATAAGAAATACACAGTTTTATAAAGATTTGAAGTTTTTGAGACCCATATTGATGTATTAATAACATTTTTGAGATGTTAAAAAGTGGTTTGAATGTAGTTGAGTTTATTAGAAGAAGATTTATTCCTAGGTATAATAGCTTATTATTGTAAAGTAAATATGTAAAGGGGGAATTAAACAATTTTGTCAACTCCTAGATAGATCAAATAAAGCATCCATCCATTATAGGGATAACTAAAAAAAGAATCAAGGGTTAAGACAACTATGAGTGGATGGAGCGTGAAAAGCACCCAAGTAGGTTAGTGCATGGAAAGAAGAGAATGGGTTGGTACAAGGATCAGAAGAATATGCTATTTCAATGAGGTAAACCACTATTTGGGATGAAATGATGGTATTTTCCATGAATTGGGGCAGTTTCATGGGATTTCAATGAGCCTCCATGGAGCACCAAGAGTAATTATGCAATGCCCGTATGAATGAAAGCTCAATGTCAGATGGACACTATGCTGAGGTATTTATCACCACTTAAAAACACATGTGTCGTGGGTTTGTATGATTTAGTTTTCATCATCTTTGTTATTGAGTTTGAATGTGCTAGGGTTTTTTATGTTGTGAAGAGGTTGATGACATGTGGGAGTCTTCTTTATGTCTATAATAACTGCAAACTTTATTCGAGGTCATTACTAGATTGATGTAGTGAAGAAAAACGAAAAATGGTGGAAGTTCATGTAGTATTTTTTGTGATTGATGCTATTTAAAGAATTGTACATGAAATATTTCACATGATATCATGATAAATTATTGTGATAAAGAGAATTAATTAAGTAAAAATGCTCGTATACTGACTTTTTGAATAATGGTTTGAGAATCTTTAATGTTCAAAGGTGGTTCAACCATACAATATGTGATAAAAAAAGGAAGAATTCTATATGTTGAATGAATTTCATGACATGCATGTAGTATATGAGAATTCATGCAGTTCACGAATAAGATATGCTATGAAAATTATGTTTGTGAAACAAATATGAAATTTTATATGGCATTTCAAGAGAATTATTAGTTAACTATGATTTATAGAATTATAAGCCTGTAATCATCTTCATAATTTCTTATAAATATTCCTTAACATCACAATTAAATTTTTGAATGTGATTGAGGGGAGATTAATGAGAGTTTATATTCTTTGATATATACTCTCATTTTTCTTATTCTAAGAACTAGTTTACATAAGTATCAATGCATGAGGAAATTTTTCATAAGGTATCACTCATGCTATGAAAATTCTAGTTTGTGTAGTTCACTGTAGTTTATAATTTCTTATGAAAATATTTACTATGAAAATGAATAATTGATTCCATGAATTTAGAGTTTAGTGAAGTTCATAAAAAATATAAAATTTATATGAAAACAATCCTGTGTACTAGTTTTTAGGTGAAGCAATTTATTTTACCATGCACTAAGTGTTATGCGAATAAGAATTAATTTTTTTGTGAAGAAATACTGAAAAGAAATACAAAGAAGCAGTTTCAAAAAGTATTGGTAGAAATAAAGAAGTTTATAAGAGAAAAATTCAGGAGAATAAAGTATACTACATTTTAGAGTTTTCAAAAAAATTAATGAAAACCTGCAGTGCCTAAGAATTTGGTGAATTCTAAGGAAGAACCATATCATTAAATATTTGGAAAGAGTGAGCAAGACAAAAAAAAATTTATCGCAATTATTATACATAAAAGTCTTTCAATAAGTAAGAATATGTAGTTTTGTTAATACAGAAGTCTTGTGAAGGAAGATCTATATCAATTGGTCTAGATAAAACTAGGAGAAAAAGGAGACCATTATTGTTTTGTCCAAACATCTTTGTAATAGGCATTGAGAAGATGTTGTTTTCGATAGTACTTTGGAAGGAACATAATGTGACTATATGATGATGGGATTAAGAATATTTTTGGTGTAACAACTTTATTTTATAGTGTATGATCTATTATCTGGGGTATAATCAATCACAACAAGGAGTGGACTCTCACACAAAAGAAAAACCTTATAAAAATTCCCATGTCTTGTGCTATTTTCTTTCTATAATATCTAAGTAAGAGAGAAAAATATTTAGTGGATTAAAACATTAATTGATCATAGAGTTTTAATTGAAAATAAATAATTCATAAAAATGGATCATTGATTCACCCCCTCTCAGTTATCTAACAATATTTTTTCACTTCACCCCTGATAGATTTAGATTAATGTTCAAACCATGTAAATACTTGTGTTGTTCTTATGCCTTTATTTATTTCAATATTTGTGTTACAGAAGTTATTGTTTGGATTTTTTTTAAGTTGTGAGTTGTGATGTGGTGACCTAGGTGTGAGTTTTATTATATGTTCCAATACATCTTGAGGTATTTTTTCTCTAGTTATTTGGTTTTTACCTCATACATTAAAGAAGAATAAGTTTTGGGTGTTCAAAAGTTGAATTGGACCCAAAAACACCCCCATTGGACTAAAAATATATGTTCAGTGGATACCCACCAAATTTATAATAGGTCACAACATTTTTTTTAAATAACAAGGGTATTTATATCCTGTTTACATCCTTTCATTTAAAACCCCTATAGGGTTATCCTTTATAACACTCAACCTCTTGGTCTTCCATGCACATGGGAGATCTCCCATCACTCTTTCATTATCATCTCTCAACTCCTTCTTGATCTATTGCTCATGGTGTAGTTTTAAATCACCAAAACTATGGTAAAATTCCTTTCTTATTGTATTATTTCCAATTGTTTACTAATTATATGTAATCTATCAATAGAATTAGAGATTTTGGTTTTTATTTCTACCAAGTAACGGTAAAATCACTCTATGGATTATGAATTTTTTTCTTAGTTAAAGTAATCTTAAAAGGGTTGTTTGATTTCCATTAATAGTTTTTTCAATTAAAGGTAATCACTTAGTAAATTATTCTATGGATTTATTATACTTGGATTCAAATTAGGTATTTTTTTAAGTCATGTAAATTAGGGTATTGGTTTTTTCTAGTTTCATAAGTCCTTATTAAGTTATTTCTGGTTGTTTGAATTAGTTTTTATGTTTATTTAATTATTGAGAATTATTTCTTTGGTTAAATTGGTTAGAGAATTTATTTTATGGTTTCTAAGAAACTACTTTAAGGTCACCAGAGTATAATGAAATCATCGATGGATTGTATTGGTAGGTGGTCTCAAAACTCCCTATATATTCTAATTAGTTACTCCTATAATGTGCGTACCACTGATTTTCATAACTATAATAAAGTTGAGAAATTTATTTCGGAAATTATAAGGGGATGTTTTCATTGACTTATTTATTAATTAATTAATAATTATTTTACCTGGAATTTTAAATGAATGTTTATATGTTTCTTGATTATGAATATGGAATTATGTTAATTGATATGATATTCCATGTATTTGTAATGGTTGGAAAGTATTGAGTTATCCTTAGATGTGTTCTATAATAAATTGTTTCATTGTTTAGTTACATAAATTTATTTAAGTATGAAAAATTATTTCCTTAATAGTTTCCCATAAAGAATGATATAACTCAATGCACAATTTTATTTTATTTCTATGCTTTATATGACATGATATAAATTTGAACTTGTTAATGTAATGACAAAGAGGTGTGTTATATAAAAATGGGGAGGTTATTGTTTTTATTACAATTATGCCACTTTGCTTCCTTAAGTAATGCATTGAACATATTATCTTAATAATGTTTTTAATCTATGAAATAGATTTATCAATCAGAATATATGTTATACCATTATGGATATACATTTTGTAAGTCTATAGTTTATTTTAAGTCAAAAATTAAATTTAAAAACACGTTATATATTTTTTTATAAAGTGTTGATTATGTAATTGTTTTAATTATAAAATTTAAATTTTATAAATGTTAGTTAGATTTTATTTGAAAAATTATTAGGTATAAAGTGGATTTTAAGATAAAATTTTGATTTCAAAGATACTTGTTTTATTAAATTACATAAATTTTGTGTATGAAATTGTTTTAAACCAAAATTTAATTTGAAAATTCAAAGTTTCATTTACCATGATAAAGACTTGAGTAAGGCTTGGTTCTTTGTTAAACATGAATCCTTGGTTTCTTTACAATATCTGGAGTAGTAAAGTATTTCCTTCAATTAAAACATGAATGAATTGCAAATCAATTAACAATATTAAACCTTAGTTAATAGGTCACATTAATGGTGATGTAATGGTTGGTTTTCATAAAGCGAGAAGGAATTATTTATTTAAATTTACTTTATGATACCTTTTTAAATTAATTATTACTTAAATTATAATAGATCCTAATGGAAAACTTATTATTATTAGATTTCTTCTAATTGAGTAAAGTTACCATTAAATGGGATCCCATTTTTAATAAATTATTTTATAAATTAATTTCTAAGAGATAGATATTTATTAAAAAATTATCTAACCAAGAGATCGCTACACATGGTGAAATAATAATCGAGGTTCCAAGAGGAATTGGATTCATATTAATAGATTCCTATTAAATCTCTATAATATCTTTTGCTTCTCCAACATTTTAGTCACCCACTTGATCTGAGCTTTCTTAGATCAAATCCCTATCCTGACCTGACTCACAGGTTCCTCTATTAATTTCACCCCATTATTTTTCATGAAAGGCTAGATCATGGAATAGTAATTAATGTGAGTTAATTTAAAGTCACAGAAAACCCCCATGGATGGGTGGCTATGGAATTATCTATAAAAGAATATAATATTTCTAAAATGTGGACTCTAATATTATGAACTACAAATACTAAAGAACAATAATAATATTGAGGAGTTGAATAAAAAGATATAGTATATAAATAACATTATTTAAGAAATATGGGATTATTATCTCATGTTAATGAGATTGAGTAAAGAAAAACAATTGTTGGATTTTTCCTAGATGAAGATAGGGAGGCTTGTGAAAGGTAATTAATCTAGTGGATAAAGTAAGGAGATAATAACTCAATATATTTCCATGCCTATATAAAAGAGAAGAATTGACGAGTAAATTAAACTTAGAACTAGAATATGATTCCTACACCAACAATGTCAATATCACTAGACCAATTAAAGATTAGAATTTATCAACTCATATTACATGTACTTAAAAGGATCATAAAGGAGGTTATTTAGGAGGAAGTGATAATGATTCCTTCTTCAAACTTATACCCCAATGTATGAATGATCAGATGAATTAAAATTTCATCTTGACTCTAGGATAATATTAAATTTGTAGTTCTATAAAAACTCTTAACCTATATAGTTCCAATGACTTAATGGGATCCAATTCTTATTCTACATGGATGCATGAGATCTTTTTGAGAATTATATCACAAAAAAAATTCAATATTTATTCAATGGTGATTATTTACCCACAGAATATTGTTCTATGTATCTAATGATTATCCAAAGGTAAAATAGATCCACTTAATTTAGGATTCCATCTAATAATAATGTTCAATAATAATTAAAAATACTTGTGTTGTTATTAAATTATAGACTCAGTAGTCCCCTCTCTAACCTTTTAAAAGAGAAAAAATATGGTTTCATTAAGGGGAGATGTATACAAGAATCCATTAGTCTCACTCATGATATATTAGTGGACTTGAACAATAAAGTTATTAGTTCAAATTTTATTATGAAAATGAAAATTTAAAAGTATTATGATAAGTTTTAGTGGAACAATATTCTAAATACCATGAATATGTGTGTATTTTTAGAGTTGTGTTGTGATTTTTTTTTCATTTCTATTAATAATAGTGGTTTTTGGTTACCCTTACGAGAAATAGGTTTGGTTTATTTAATTCTATTCATGATTTGAGGTAAAGTGATCCTTTATTTCCTAGGTTTTTTCTCCTAATACAAGATTCCTTTAGTATAAACCTTAACTAGGTGGTTTAGGGTGGGTAGGTATCTTCCTTCAGGGGTAATATAGGGCCTCAGGTATAAAAAAAATATTTTTTATAGAATGTATACTATTATTTATCAATGGAAAATGTAAGTTGATCAAAATTTTCAATGTGATTTTGATAAAGTATGAAAGTTTGAGTAGTCTCAAGGTGAACCCCATTAAGAGAAATGCCTATGTGTCAAGTAGGTTCATAGATTAAAGATCAAACCTAATCTAAATATGAATTATTTTATCCCAAAATATTTTCCTTTTGAAGTATCTTAGTACACCTCTATCCACTAAGAAGATTCATATTTATCATTTTGATGGGTCAATGGACAAAATCACATGTCACATCTTCAACTGGAAGAGTCACCTCCTATCCTTTGAAGTTAGAATGATTCTCATTAATAATATGATTAAATATATTTCTATACGTATACATTTTATTATAAAAGTTATAAAGGTGATCATAATTATTATATAAAATATCCTTACTATCTTTCTTTGGCATTCAAAATTAGAAGGGGGTTTTCCATTGGGTGAGTTGGAACTAATTATTGAGACCAACAGATGAAGGTGGTGTTGACATGGGGATGGGGTGGAGGACTCAATGCACGCTATGTAGAAAAAAATTGGTCCAAGATACCATTTTAGAACATTCACTATAGGATTAATATACTAAAATTAAATATAGAAATGCATAAAATGAAACACATAAAATTAACCCCTCAACATCCTCTATTTGGTGTAGTCTTCCTGGACATCTCCACGCCCTGATGGAGAATTCCTAGTGAATTATTGGTAATAGATAAACTTTATTTTATAAAATTAACTGGGATGGTGATCCACTTTTCTTCGATGGAATTCCCACATTAGATATGAGTTTTAAAATTGAAAAAATAATCCTAACTTCACTAACATGCTCCTAGATGTGTAACAAAAGTATTTATTCTAAAAAAATCATCTAGTAAATGAATATTAACACTATTAATCTCCCATATGGCATTAGATACCTTTATTTTAAATAAATATTTCAACCTCAAACACTTCAAGTAGGGATAAAATCCATGGGAAAAGGCTTGTTGGGGGGATCATATTTTGGTAAAGGAAAGCTTCCTGATCCGACATGCCCACTATGGTTCATTGGTAACTAAAAATGTGATCTAAAATAAAGGTATTTATATCACCTATAAATTCTTGTGCGTCACTAATTTGGTGGTGGAGACTGAGAAATATATTTTTCTTAAATAAGGATAGTCTCAACCCATCTATAATTTTCTTGGTATCCATATGGACATAATTATTGATTTAGTGTCTTTTGATTTTTTTCCATCTACATGGTTTCTCAATGGGGAATTTTTTTCCTTGAAAGTTCATATTTATAGTGTTTTATTAAAAAAATATTTTGGATCCTTTGTGAAGCCCATAATTTTAGACATCAATCAATTCATGTCAATATCAAACACCTTTGATGAAAGATTCTTGCCTTGACCTGTGATCTAGCCCCAATGATCTAGTGACTAAACATTTTTCCCTTCATGAGGAAACTTCTATTGTTCTTCAAAACTCATAATACTTCAAGTCACATGCTGAGTAGGAACCATATTTATTGGATACCCATATAATCAATTATAAGATAAATGTAGATGGATCCTTTATGAATTAGATAATACACAGTAGTGGGGTCATTTGAGACCATTGAATATCGATCATTATAGCATTCATTTCCTACCATGGAGTTGGAAACCCTCTTATTAAAGAGAATCAGACACTTCTAGGTGGAATTACTCTTTACATAGAGTTTAATATATCTCTGGAGAATATGTAATTTAACTTATCATTGTTGGTTAGGTTCATGGATAACCCTACTTTCATGAACCAGTTCGTTGTTTACACTATAAAGAAATGTTGGAGTTTGATGAATCAAAACACAACAATTTCACATATTTAGAATGAAGCTGATATAGAGGATGACCAACTAGCTTATAAATGGGACCTAAAAAAGTCATAAAAAGTGTTATTTATCCTTGGATCCCTCCCCTATAACCATAAATGTATTGTGTGTTGTGATGATCATGGGATCCACTATTTCTGACCACCTTAATGTACTTCCTTAGAATCTTAAACCTCTTATTTAATACAAATATATGATTGAGTGGAATAAATTTATATTTTGTACAAGTGTACCTTTATTTATACTTATTACATGATTTTTTATATTTTTACTAGTATACCATGATTATTTCTTATTCCATGTCTTATAATTTGATCAACATTCAACTAGTATTACTTGGTTTTTAATTATTCCATGCCTTATGCCTTTTTTATTCACTATTAGTATGATTTATTATCTCCATACCATAATTTTTATTTATATTATTCTTCTATATATATTCTTTAGACATGTAATATTGTCTTATATTATACTGGTATTGTGTTAGTATTTTATACATATATAGAATTGTTGCTTAAATTGTTTTAGTGATACACTTTACATATATATTATCCTATTAGTTATGTTTTTTTGGTTTTAAATCTTTTACTATTCCATATCTATATTGAGTCAATGAATTTTATATTTTCATATATGTATATTTTGTGTGTTGTAATTGAGAATAGGTTTTAGGATATATCAACGAGTTGGTATGTCTTCACCAACTACACATGGAGATATAAGTGTACCTAGGTACTCATATATATATATATATATATATATATATATATATATATATATATATATATACAGACACCTAGCTACTCAATATTCCCTATTTTGAGATCATGCAACATATTTCCCTATATATTTCCTTCTTTGGTTTTGAACAAGAGGATGTAGTCCCCTTCCCATGCACAACTACCCTTTTGGGAGAGGAAATAGACCAAGCATGTAATTTATTTGGTTTGAACAATAAGATATTATACCTATTCTAGATTTTAAGTTGTGATTGAAACATATATACATAGGTTTAGACCAACAAAGTTTAGGGAGTCATACATTATGGTTATTATTGAACCATGGTTACCTTATTTCTATCTTATAGTGTAGTTTGATAGCTTTTTGTGAAAATTGATTTTTTGTTATATTTATATATATATTAATGTGTGGAAACATTTAGATAAATACACCTGATTATTATATATGTGAGTTGACATCTTCAACAGTGTTAAATAGAACTTTGTATTCATACCTTTCATGTGTAATTTGGTGAAAATTCAATTTCCTTGTTGTAATTTCATTCATGATCCAGTATGCTGGTAGCTATTTGGATGCATTTTTGGATACCTGAATGTGGATATTGGTTATAATATTCTCAATTTTAAACTGATTAAACCCTATTTTTTATAATTTATAAGTGTTTTTGTGTGAAAATCTAGTTTTTTCCATAAAAACCACCATTACTTTTGGAATTATAAGGGTTATGTAGGGATAATATGAATTTATAAGGCTTACGTAAGGGTAAGAGGAGTTTTACATGCACTGTGTAAGGGTACTGATCCGATGCATAAGGGTAACTCCCTTTTTCATGTGTTGTATAATGGTACAGAGGCACTGTATAAATCTAGGGTTGAGCTACATAAGGGTAAGGTATGAGTTTCATAAGGGCCTTCCCAACACTGGGTAAGGGTATGATAGGGTTTCCAAAGGTTGTTTGAGGGTAAATCATGAATTAAAAAGGTTTCATAAGGGTGAATTGTGAATTAAAAAGGTCACATAAGGGTAACCCTGGAGTTACATAAGGGTGCCTAGGCACTATGTAAGGCTAAGCATGAGATACATAAAGGTATCCCTAAGTTTCTAAGGGTTTTATAAGGTTAACCTATGAGTTATGTAAGTGTAAACCTTACTTTATTAAATCTTTAATAAGGGTATCACTAAGTTTTAAAAGGTTACATAAGGGAAAACTATGAGCTGGGTATGGGTAACACTTACTTTCTAATACTTGCGTAAGGGTAGGAAGGAGTTTAGACACTTTATAAGGGTAAACTCCTTACCCTCACATAATGGCCAAGAGTTTCATAAGGGAAAAACCAAGTTAACCTTATAGAATACTTTTTATGATGAAAATACATTTTCCATGTTGTTTCTTATTCTTCCCTAGATCGGCCCTATAACACTTTTCAATGATTTTAAATTCAAAAAATAATGGGATTAAATTCCTTTGATATGCCTTAATTTAAATTAAATTTTATAAATAATAAATCCTTTTAAATTATGAATCACTTAAAACACAAATTAAATGATAATATTTAATTTTTGGTTTTTCATATCACAAGTGTGTACAAGATGTTTATTTCTAAAATGGTCAAACCCTTAAGAACTTTGTTTTTAGTTATCCTCTAGATTTTGGGTTGTCCAAAATTTCCTTTACTTGAGATTTGAGAAGTATCCTTTGACCAAGCTGAGTTCTTCATCTAGTTTATAGGATTAGAAGAACCTCACTTCTCTCCTCTATTTTTATAATTACATTATGAAAGGAAAATACCTGGGTACATTTTCCATAAAATGATTATATGATAAATATATGATTTATGATTATTTAATATTTATATAATGATACATATTTCCTATAATGATAATAACCCATAATTATGGAAAAGAATAATGATAATTATTCTTTTTTATTTTAGATTATCCTAGATAAAGGTATTATCATCACATGTGAAATTATATTTATTATTTAAGAAATAATTTAGAATTATCAATAAGGATAATATGGAATTATCATGCATGTTATGGATTATCCAGGAGAGATAATTTATTATAACATGTAACATTTTATTTCTTTTGGAAATAAAATAGTTGGTTTCAATTCTAGAAATCCTTGGTGAGTGTTTTGAGTTTATGAGTATGTAGATGTGACTCAGGAGACATTTCCTTGGAAAACCTTGAAGTTATTCATCAAGGATTTTGTGTTAAGATGTTTTTTTTTCTATTTGGGGATCTTGTATACACTTGTTTCCATGGTTTATTAATGTGTTAGCATGGTTTGTATCCTCTATTAATGGTGATTTATTGTGGTTTTGTTCATTTCTATGTTACCCATATATGATCCTTGTTCCATGAGATTTTTTAGGTAAGATTATTTTTATTCTTTATGTTTTACTGACATGATGTTGTGATGCTACTATATTTATTATGATGATGTGATATGTTGTTTATCATGATTTACCTTGTCATGTATTATTTTGCCTTTGGAGGTGTGGTTCTTTGTATATGTAATAGGTGACTATCATGGTATTATTACCCCTTAGAGGGGAAGTTCACATGATGTATGATGAAGATGAAAATGGATTATGATAGCCCTATGGCCTGGATGTAACTCAATGCCTTGAGGAATTCCAATGAACATTCCAAAAATTGATTCCTTGTGGGTTCTGAGTAGCTTTTCAACTCAATGACTTGTGAATTTTGAGTTTCATGTACACTCGATGCCTTATGGATAATGAGTGACATCACAATAGCCTTAAGGTTAGTTCTGATGATTTCTGACATTATTGATCATCATTCCAACATGGAACTGATGTAGGTACGGTCAGGGGTTTAAGGTGGTCTGATTAGCAACCAATCGCTCAGTATGTGATTGTGTGTTGTTGTGTTTGGTTTTTCATTTATTATTATTATGTAATACACATGTTATACATGTTCACAGTTTTAAGGATGCATCGGTGGTGTCCTACTAGGTTTTATTACTCACACCGTACATAAGAATCTCAGTTCACGTACAAACTTTAGGTATAGTGATCCAAGTAATGGAATGTGATCCATGGATGATGGCTGAGCAGCGGATCTTGGAGTTGGTGGAGGTTTTAGATACACTCTAGAGGACTTTGCATCTTTTATTTATTTATTTACCTTCATTCATTATACTCTCATTTTGATTTCCACTTTGGGAGCTCGTTTACCTATTGTGTGACTGATATCCCATCTAGATAGTTTTCATATGTTTACTCATATTATTGTGTTTATTTATATTTTGTTTAAATATTTTTTTGAAAGGATTTATAATGAGTTTATAGTCTCCCCATTGATGGACTTATATGCTCGCTACTACTTAGAAACTTCTTGCGTAAAGGGAGGAATTCATGAGGTCATGTGGCACTCTAGTTTGGACCCGGTGGTTCAGTTTAGGGAGTTACAAAATGGTATTAGAGTACAAATTTCTAATTTTATTTTTAGAATAACTAGGTAAATGGTAGAAAAGAGATAGTTCTTTAGGACTCAGGTAGGGGAGTTTTCATGTGCCTAGAAAACACATGTGTAACTGACCTCCTAGTTATTGTGGATGGGATTGTTGTTATTATTTTAATGAGATTTTAGGTGTGTTTAGGTATCATTATGAGGAACATAGATTCACATTCCATATATATACTTGTTATTTTGATGCATAGTTGTTCTTAAATATAGTTCCTTGAGGTGTTCTATCTATTCGAGATAGTTTCTCTATTGTGTGATATAACTATTTTTCCATATTTTTGTGATATATCATTGCTGGAATTAATTAGCTGAAATGAGCATGTTGTTATGTTATGTTTGTATATATATGATTGTGGCTAATGAGTAGGGATGAGACTTTGGTTAGTTCTGTGAGGGTTATGCCTTAGGTTATGGGTAGAATCATAGGGGAACCTTTGTGTGATCCCTTAGATTAGTTAGGATATAATGACTTATGGCATAATTCTTACATTTTAGTTATAGTATATTCCACCCCATATATGACTAGCAGGACTGCCTACTATGTAGGAGGGTGATACTAAGAACACTCTCTCACCCACTCTAGTAGTTCAGGAATAAGGACCGCTTCAGCTATAAGTTTTCTATATCATACTTATCTAAGTAAGGGGATTCAACATGACTATGGTTGACTATTATCAATACTTTGAGCTCAAGAAACCTCCATATTTATAAGGAACTAGAGTCCCTTAGGATTTTGAGGAATGTATTCATATTATCAAGAGGATATTTGACTTATTAGATACCCTAGAGGTTTATAAAGTTAAGATTGAGACCTTTATACTATAGGGAACTATTGTACATTGGTGGGATGTTATGCTACAAGCTAAAAGGAGTGATAGTATCATGTTGGTGACATTCAAGGACCAATTCTTCAATGATTTATTTCTAAGAACTATGATTCTAGACTAAGAACAATAGTTCTTGTATCTTCATCATGGAGAGATGATAGTGTCTGGATACTCAGCACACTTCATAGAGATTATTTTCTTTTATCCTCTCTTGGATGGGTATGAGGCAAAGAAATCCATGAAGTTTGAGATTGGGATTTAACCAAATCTAAGACTTCTATTTAGGAACATCAATTTGATGAATTATAATCAGGTTCTCTATAAGGTCTTAATGATAGAGAATGGTCTATAAGAGGATAAAGTATCTAGTATCCTTTCAACCTTTGTTACATATACTAATGGACCTTTTAATGCTATGAAGAGTGTCACATTTGGTAGAATAAAGGGTAAGGATAGTGATGTATAAAAGGATAGTGGCACATGGATCAAGTAGAGTATGGATTCACCAAATCCATCGAGAGGATTTATATAGTTCTTTAACTATGTAAAGGTTGAAAATTATCATAAGTTCTATATAACAATTTAGAGAAGATGTTGGAAGTGATACAAGAAAGATCATATCTAGTAGTTTTTCTCTATAGATTTTAGGATTAGGTTCTATAGAGGTGAAAGATATAAATGATCTTTGATTCATGGATCTGAATGGGGCCCTTTGCAAAAGACACTGAAAATGACTCATAATGATCATATATCTGAGGGCTTGGGTTGAAAAGATGAGGCAGACCATATTTATGCAGTGGATCAGACTCCAGCAGATGGTGGTGAGGGACTATATACTATATGAGGTATAGTCGTGATCACATATACTTTATTTACTACCTTTTTTAATACTGGTGTTTCCCATTCTTTCATATCTGCATAAGTAGTTAATGTAATTGAATTATCAATCAAGTTATGATATGAATTAATCTCCCTTGATACACCATTGGGAATGAAAGTGGATAGTCTCTAGTGATTCCTATATTTTCCTATAGTTATCATTGTTTTTGGATATCTATGTGACTTCATGATTCTATATATGATGACCTTTGATGTGATTCTTAGTATGGATTGACTGGCTGGCTTTTGAGCTCACATTGGTTGTTGTTAGATATGGGTGTCATTTAATTCACTAAAGAGAGATAGGTTCTTGATGATAATATAATGGAAAATGAGATTAGGTAGATTTGGTACAAACTTGAGTCAACTCAAGATGATCAAAATGCATATGGAGGGATTGGATCTTTCAGCAGGATCATTAGCAGACTCCTTGACTCTTCCTCTGGCCATGTATCTCTATCAGGATGTATTTCTAGAATATTTCATAGGACTTTATCCTTATAGATGATTTTGATTTTTTATGGAGCTAATGTTAGGTGCACAACCCATTTTGAAACCCCCTTTTTGTATGACACCAACCGATCTGAAGGAGATCAAGGTGATTCTTGGGGAATTTGAGAAGAAGGGATTTATCAGGATGAGTACTTAATAGTGGGGTAAAACTATGTTGTTCTCTAAGAAGGAAAATGGTAGTCCTGGAATTTTCATCAATTATCCAAAGATGAACCAGGTTATGGTGAAGAACGTATATCATTTTCCCAAGATTAATGATATTTTCGATCAACTATAGGGAGATTAGCAGTTTTCTAAGATTGATCTTTTATTGGACGATCACCAGCTATTGGTTAAATAGAAGGAAATCATGAATACAGTGATTCAGAGTATTTATGTTATATTTGAGTATTTGTTAATGTCGTTTGGACTAATTAATGCATTGAAATTGTTCATAGATCTCATGAATAAGATATTCCACCCCTACTTGGGCTCATTCATCAGGGTATTCATTGATGAAATCCCCATCCACTCGCCAACACCAGAGCAGCATGCTAGACATATTAATATAGTCCTAACTACATTTTGAGTACATAAAATTTATGAAAATCCATCAAAGTGTAACTTATGGATTTATGAGGTGAAGTTATTAAGTCATGTGTTGTCTGATGTAGATATATCTATGGACATAGAGAAAGTGGAGGTAGTTATATATTGGACAAGTCCCCAAAATGTGTTCAAGATGAGGAGATTTTTGGGATTAGGAGGATATTACTGACATTTTATACATGACTTTTACTAACTATTAAAACCTATAAATCCACTGACAAATATGGGTGTGAAGTTTCAATAGTCAGACCAGTGTGAATAGGAATTTCTTGATCTAAATAAGAAGTTGAATAAAACTCTAGTATGATACTTCATGAGCCTAGAATCATCTATGTTGTATACTGTGATGCATCATGAATGGTATTGGAGAGATGCTGATGTAAAGAGAGTATGTAATATCTTATGGGTCATGGTATATATGAACCCATGATCAAAACTACCTTACTCAATACTTGGATTTGGAAGGTGTGGTTCACTCTATGAAGTGTTGGTGACACTATATATTTATAGAGATATTTTTTGTCTACACTAACCACAAGAGCCTCCATTGTATATTCTGTAATTTCCCAGATTTTCCATGTATTATTTTTAAATAGTATATGGAATTAGTTCGACACCATGACTTGTGATAGTGTGTGATTCTAAGGCCTGGAGTTCCCAGAATAAATGTTTGAAACAAATTAAATTTTTAAATAGCGCACACAAGAAATTTTCCTAAAGAAGTGGAATAGCTTTTAAATGGGTGCCCATATTAGAAATATGAGGGCACCATTGCGTTCAGAGCAACAACTTTACCTTAGGGGGGGTCGAACATCGACTGGTGTGGGTCGCCTACACAAGTTAATTTTTGGACATTTTAAAGAAAAGAAAAGAAAATAAAAATATATTTTATGTTAAACGTTTTAATGACGTCAGAAGCCCAGGTTTAGGCTCATAACCCTAGAAAAACCTATGGAAATCCTCTAGAGATTCAGAGAGGAGCCACCCCCTTGGATAATTCTCAATGAATGATGATGAATGATCAATTGGTGAATCATTGCACAACAAGGTCGAAGGATATCCTTTGCGATGACAGTGGATCCACTCTTCATCAAAGATCAAGGTAGGGGTTTTTGTTTCAATTATGTTTTCCCCATTCTTTGATTTAAACATTGAACGAAAATCAACCCATGAACAGGTTGACTCGTGGTTTGATCATTCTTGTAGGATGGTTTATTTTGTAGGGTTGTTTTTTTGTAATGATTCATATTGGATTTGTTTTGATTGATCATTATAATTGGAGTGGATCAAGGCCGTAACAAAAAATGGCTAGGGTTCATTCCTTTTTTTTACATGAATTTCCTCCCCCTCCAACCCTGCACGTTATTTTTTCTTCATGGGGTTATGAACAACATATCGTTGTGAATTTGAATTAAAATGCAATGATCCCAAATCATAGATTCTACATCGTGATGACCTACCAGAGTTGAGACGATGATGTAGATGGAAAATAGACATGGTTCAGGAGAAATTATTCTTCAATCATTCTTTGTGCGGATGATCGAAACAAGTTTTCAGGACCGATCAGACACCCAAAACATACCAAATCGATGTTGCTATGATGGGATGACCCATGATCTTGAGTTTTTAGGAGATTAAATATTTGGATCGAGAATTGGAGGAGAAAACGAGGCATTCTAGTGAAGAACATAATTTTTGGAAATTTTTATGAACACAACATGTATCCCGAAGAACACAGCATTTGGGGCCAGCTCAGTGGTGGCTAGGGTTTTAGGTGATAGAAATCAATGAAATGGAATGTGACCTTTTTCACATGGCATGTGGGTCCTTATACAGGACTTAGTGTGTATCTTAGATGATACACTGACATAAAGTGGAGTACATGACATGTACTCTACCACATGGCTAGAACAGGCTGGTTACGCGGGTTACCCCGTGTACTGGTACATGGGTTGGAAGACAAGGGTTGAAGCCGTGTATGGGCACATGGCCAGAGTACATAGATCAACCTTTGGATAGTAGGACATAGTGTGTTACTTTTCTACACATTGTGTATAGATTTTCTACATGACATTCCCTTTTTTACACGGACCGTTGTACACGGGAAGTACCCAGGGTCAGAGGACACAGTGTGTGACCCTTCTACACATCATGTACTTTATTGTACATGGCTTAATCTCCTTGTCCATCATATCTTTTAAAATTTACATTTTGGTTACTTCCCCTTTGCTCGTTTCCTTGAAGGTCAGGTATCATTTCCACCCACAGGAGTATGATTCCTTCAGAAGGTCTTTCTAAATAGAGCTGAAGTCCCTCCGAGAGGCCTGGAGTGAGATCCTCTATCCATTATTCACCCTAGGTAGAGTCAGGTATCGATGTGACCAACCCTATAATACATTGATCATCTACTTATCAGGTGAATCCAGATGAGTTGTGGTATACACCAAGGCCCCGTAAGTGATCCTCATCTGTGTATCATGATATTTTCCCACTTAGGAGTGTGTTCTCCTAGAATGAGCATATTTTTTCTCTCTTCAGATCTATCAACGCATCTATCTCTCTTATGAAACTTCTCAACGAAGAATACTTCTCATACAAACTTCATCAGAGCTATCAAACTCATGGAGTGAGTTCTCCCAGATGAGTGCTTCATGAAATATTCAAACTTAATCCCTAGCATGAGTATGCGGGTCATTGTGAATTACCTTTAGAATACATGTTTGGGTTTCAAGTATATCTAGATGTTTATTTTATTATATTTTATCTAGACATATACTATGTAGAGATGATTGTACCTTTACTTTTTTTATTTCTTTTTGGTTTTTGGGGTCTCCTACTGAGTATTTTTATACTCACCCATGCACGAGATTTGCCCCCACGTGTTGTGTCTTGTGAAAACGAGCAACATTTTGATGGATTCCAGGGTGGACCATGACCAGACCAAGATTTGTGAGCTTCCCTATAGGCATAGGTGTTCCTTCAACGTCAAAAATTAGTCCCATTACCATTCTTTTTTACAGGTTGGACTTTGTAGTTGCATAATCTTTCTTTTGGTGGGCTTGTATTCTGGCCCAATGAATTTTCTACACTTTACTTTCCATTGTACTCTATTGGTTGGGTTTAGTTATATGCATTCATTTTGTTCCTTAGTGGTTCTTACATTTCAGAATTTGTGGGATTGGAGGTGTGTGTGTGTGTACAAGTACTTAGTAAATGCCTCCATGTTAGTGATATTCCTACTGGGTGCTAGACACTAGCCTCTGGCATATTTTAAGGTGGGCTTGGGGAGTCGTGGAATGGGACTCACTAGGACAGGTCGTGACATAGTGGTATAAAAGGTGGTCGGTTTTACCTTAGGACCAAGATTTTGTGAGTTTTGGTTTGGGGAACAATGTTTAATGTTTCGAGTTCAGCTTTCAGGCCCTGGACTCTAGTGTTAGTGCGGGTGGCCAATATATCCATACACCAAGACTATGATAACCTTATTTTCAACTCAGTACATGAGAACACTAGTTTTATGGAAACAAAAATGATGGTACAAGAATCATATAGGAATGGGTTGTGGTTTCCATGTCCTTTTTTGTTAGCTATATAGATATACTCCTTGATTGTGACACATATTTTTCCTTATAGGATGCCTCCACAATGCATACCAGCTAGGATTCAGTATCTCAATCATGAGAATGACCCCCTTAGTGAAGAGGCTTCGATTCAGGGGCCAGTTCCTTAGGAATTACCTCCAGGTGGTGTACCTTCTATACCACCACCAGTGGAGAAACACATGGTACCCGCCGTACTAGAAGATGAAAAGAGCAAGCTGAGCATGCTCCATGAGTTTTAGAGACAGAGACCCCTCAAGTTCTTAGGTGAGCCCGAACCTCAAGAGGATAAGGACCTGATTGAGGTAGTGACTAGAGTCTTTCATCTAGTGAAGACACCAGCGGACCAGATAGTGATCCTATGAGTGATCCTTCTTCAGGGTTTGGTACGGCAATGGTGTATTTTGACCATGTTGACTCACGACGAGATGACTCTTTTGTGAACGGAGTTCAAGAGACTCTTAAGGGAGGAGTTATCTTCGATTACACTGAGAGAATTACATATCCAAGAGCTTCTTCAGATCTAGTAGGGAAGTTTGACGGTGGATGGCTATTCATAAATGTTTACCAACCTCTCCAGGTACTCGATGGATATGTTCAGGGATCAGTACTTCAGAGATCATACCTTTGAGTGAGGTTTATGATGGGGAATACAAGCTAGCATCATTCCTCTATGTATTATGACTTATGTTGTAATGATTGAGTGAGATTTAGTGTTATAGAGATTCTTCACTGAGTAGAGACAACCAGTGGTATTCATCACCAGGAAGATAGGTGTAAAGACCTCAAAAACAGGGATCTGATGCTATGCACAAGGACCAAGGCGTGGGATACGTCACAGGAGGACCCAAGATTGGGATCTATAGTTAAAGGTTCTTAGGCTGGATCTAGTTATCCTAGGAAAGGGGATGCTACACATGTGATGGTAGAGGACATCTCACTATAGACTATCCAACCTGTTGAGCTTATGATAGGGACATGATGGATGAACCACTGAGGAAGAGGCAGAGAGTGTATCAAGTATACCCACTAGGAGGTGGATATGGTAGATGAGTAGGGAGAGATATAGGAGGTGGAATATGTTTTGATATACTTCCACCCCCCACCCTCCAGGAGGTCCGCACCAGGATCAAGGAGATAGGAGATGGGGGTGCGGGCAGCTACATGCGGTCGAGGCATACGACCCAGGAACTTCAGGGATGATTTGAGGTGCCATATGTTTCTTTTATACCTTATATTTCATACTTATAGACACAGGTTCTAGTCATTCTTTCCTCACCACATGAATTGTGTGAAACCTTGAGATTCCAATGGAGTCGTTAACTCAACCCTTACACTTGGAAACACCAATGGGAGGAGACTCGGTGATCCTGAATCTTTGCTGACAGTGTGATCTTACCATTAGAGGTGAGATTTTTGGTTGTAACCTTTTTGTGGTAGCATCAAGGCCTTAAAACGTCATTCTCGGTATGTATTGGATATCTTATATCCATGCCTAGATTGACTGCTTTATCCGAAGGATGCAGTGTGTCTGTAGTGAAGGGATGAGTTTTTCCTTTGTTAGTGAAAATGAAACCCAAGTAGAACAGAATGGGATCATGCTTAGGAGGGTGCAGCTGATCGCTCATGAGTTGTATATATTTACCCTCAGAGTAGTAGATGTTGGGAGATTTTAGTTTCCATAAGTAGTGGTGTATTACGAGGAGGTCTTCCCAAAAGATGTTACAGGTTTACCTCCATAATGAGATATCGACTATTTCATCGAATTACACCCCTAGACAACACCAATATTCTCACCAGTATATCCCATGGATCTCGCGAAGCTATTCAAGCTAAGGGTGCAGCTGGATGATTTATAGAGGAAGGGATTTTTAAGACCCATTGTTTCACCCTGGGTGGCCTTAGTGTTGTTTTCCAAGAAGGTAAATAGTAGTTTGAGGTTGTGCATAGATTACCGGTGTCAGAACTAGGTGATAGTGAAGAGCAAGTATCCACTGCCGATGATCGATGACCTCTTTAATCAGTTGAAAGGGTCATGGTGGTTCTAGAAGGTTGACCTTCGTTCAGTTTATCATCATCTTCAAGTATAATATGGGGATGTTTCAAATACGACTTTCAGATTCCGCTACAGTCACCACTAGTACTTGGTGATGCCTTTCAGTGTGATGAAATTCCCCATAGTGTTCATGGGACTCATGAACCAGATCTTCTTGTCATACTTATACCAGTTTGTAGTACTCTTCATTGATGAAATCCTTATGTACTTGGCGTAAGAGGAAGAGCACATGAGACACATATGGATGGTCCTGGATGTACTCTAAGAGTACCGGCTTTATGGGAAGCTCTCAAAGTACTAGTTCTGGATTCATGTGGTCCACTTTCTGGGACATGTTATCTTAGTAGATGGGGTAGCAGTGGACCCAGCCAAGGTCGGGGTGGTGATGGCATGGGAGGCACCTAGGATCGTGACGGAGATGCGGAGATTCCTTGGGCTGTCCTGATATTACCAGAGATCCATTCCTAACATCTCCTAGATATCATCCCCAATGACATCTTTGACCCAAAAGGGGTAGCCTTTCGTATGGATAGATAAGTTCCGCCAGGATTTCCAGTAGTTTAGGCAGAGTTTGACGAGCTCACCGATATTGAGATTTCTAGGAGAGGGTGTCAAGTACATGGTTTTCTACAATGCATCAAGGACTAGGATTATCTGTGTTCTGGTGTAGATACAGGTGGTGAGATCTTATGGTTTATTCCATTTGATGCTGCATGGATAGAAATACACGACCCATGATCTTGATTTGGCAGCGGTAGTCTTCACGTCAAAGATGTGGTGACATTACCTGATGGTTGAATGGTTTATCATATACTCTGACCATAAGATCCCCAAGTACATATTATCACAGAAGGATCTGAATTTGAGGTAGAGGTGATGGATGGAGTTCCTCCAGGATTATGAATTTGAGATCTTCTATACTCCTAAGAAGGGGTACATAGTAGCTGATGTTCTCAGTTGGAGATCAACTTCACAGATGCTAAGCATGTCGTCAGAGCAGTTGGACTCACTGCAGTTGTCCTTCATGGATGGAGATGATGTGGCTTACCTTCAGTCTATTATTTTCACCCCTACACTCATTCAATGAGTAAGGGAGGCACAACTTGTAGATGTTGACTATGAGGCTTTACGTGCTCAGTTATCCACAGTAAAATCTCTTGATGGATATTCACAAGGTGGGGAGAACGTCATCCTTTTTTAAAGAAGCACAATTGTACCAGTGGTGATGAGGGATGAGGTTCTAAGGGAGTTTCATACATCCCCCTTGGTGGTACATCATGGAGTGGCGAAAATGTACCAGGACCTCCGACATCAGTTCTGGTAGATAGAGATGAAGAAGGCAGTAGCAGAGTTTGTTTCTATATGCCTTACGTTCCAACAGGTGAAGGCTGAGCACTAGGTTCTGGTGGGATTAGCTCACCCCTGGAAGTGCCATAATGGAAGTGGGATAGAATATCGATGAACATCGAGGCAGAATTACAAAAAATTTCCAGGGGACACAATTCCATTTGGGTGATCATTGACCGACTCACCAAGTCATCCCACTTCCTAGATATTAGGTAGAGTAGTTCATTAGAGATATTGGGATGCCTCTACATGTAGGAAATAGTTCAGCTTCATTAAATCCCCTTGAAGATAGTCTCAGATCATGATTCTCGTTTCATATACTGGTTGTGGAAGGGATTGTAGGAGGCGTTTGGGACTCACCTACGCTTGAGCACAACATTCCTTCCCCAGAAATATGGTAAGATGGAGAGAACCATTCTAGTTCTAGAGGATATGTTGTGGGTCTGTATCTTAAAATTTGGTCATAGTTGGGAGGACCACCTACCACTAGTGAAGTTTTCATACAACAACATCTACCACTCCACCATCATAATGGAACTGTTTGAGGTTTTATATGGGCGACCTTTCTGGTCACCACTTTGTTGGGGTGACCCAAGAGAGTCAAAACTCGTGGATTCATAGTTGGTATGAGATACCACTGAGAAGTTGCAGATTATCCAGAAGAGGATCAAGACTACATAGAGCTGAAAAAATTCTTATGCTGAAAGATGACTGAGACCTCTGGAGTTTGAGGAAGGAGATCACGTCTTCCTTCAAGTCTCACCTCGATGAGGGTTGCAAAGATTTTTCTAGAGTGGAAAGTTGTCTCTGAGGTTCATCGGTCCTTTTTAGATTCTATATAGAGTTGGCGAGGTGGTGTACCACCTGTATCTACCACCGTAGTTGCACTGGGTACAATATGTCTTCTACGTGTTCTAGCCGAGGAGTTACGTGTGCGATTTATCACACATCATCGATTGGGGTGAGTTGGACATCGAGGATGTAGTGACCTTCAAAGAGTACCCAGTGGAGATTGAGGATCGATAGAAGAAGATCCTCCATGGGTGATTGATTCCCTTGGTGAATGTCTCATGGTAGTATGGGAATCTTCAGGAGAGCGTGTGGGAGAAGAAGGCTCATATTCATGCATAGTTCCCACATCTTTTTGAGTAGCCTTTTGTTTTAAATTTTTAGGGACATAAATACCAAAGGTGGGGAGAATGTAATATCCAGGATTTTATGTGTATTATTTTTAAATATTATATGGAATTAATTCGAGACCAATATTTGCAACGATGTGCGATTCTGAGTCCCAGAGTGCCTAGAATAAATGTTTGAAATAAATTAAACATTTTAAAAGCACACATGATAAGTTTTCCTGAAAAGGTAAAATAACTTTTAAACAGGTGCCTAGATTAGAAATATGAGGGCACCTAGTGACTTTAACTTTGGAGAGGCCTAACATCGACCGACACAGGTTGGATATATAAGTTAATTTTTGGACGTTTTAAGGGAAAGAAAATAAATTAACAATTTATTTTATTTTAATCATTTTAATGAAAAAGCGATGGATTTTATGGTTTTAAATAACTAGGATCCTAGGATTAGGCTCATAACCTAGGAAAACTCTCTAGAAATCCTCTAGATATTTGGAGAGGAGCCACCCCCTTGGATAATTCTTGAATAATGGTGACAAATGATCAATTGGTGCATCGTTGCACAGTAAGGTTAGAGGATCTCATTAGCGATGATAGTGGATCCACTATTCATTGAAGATCAAGGTAGTGGTTGTTATTTCAATCATTTTTTCCCCAGTCTTGTATTTAAGCAATGAACATATATCAACCCATGAATAGGTTGACCCGCAGTTCGGTCGTTCTTCCAGGAGGGTTTGATTTGTGGGTTTGTTTTGTGGGATTGATTCATATTGGATTTTTTTTCTTGATCCTTCTAATTGGAGTAGATCAAGTCCATAAAAAACAATGGATAGCGTTCATTACTTTATTATATGAATTTCCTCCCCCTCCAACCTTGGGTGTTCTTCGTTATTCACGGGGATATGAACAACGAATCGTTGCACATCTGTATCACAACACAACAATCCCAAATTAGAGATCTAACATAATGATGACCTATAGGATGTGAAACTATGATGGAAGAAGAAGAATCAAAATGGTTTGGGAGAAATTTTTCTTCAACCGATATTCGTATGGATGATCGAAACGAGTTTTGGGACCGATCGGACAACCAAAACTTACCGAATTGATGTTGATATAATGGGACGACCCAGGATCTTGATTTTTTAGGTGATTGAACTATTGGATCGAGAATTTAAGGAGAATATAAAGCACACTGGAGAAGAACAATGTTTTTGAAAACTTATAATGAACACAACGTGTATCCGGAAGAACACAACGTGTGGGGGCAGCTCAATGATATCTAGGGTTTCAGGTGAAAAAAAAGTGATAACAAAATGTGTGACTCATTTCACATGGTGTATGGGTCCTTATGTGGGACTCTTCATGTATATCAGACGATAAGCAAACATAGAGTGGAGTACACAACATGTACTCTACCAAACAACCAGACCAACCCAATTATGCGGGTTACATTGTGTACTGATACATGAGTTGGAATACATTGGTTGAAGCCATGTACAGGAACATGGCCAATGTACATGGAGAAGACCCTGGATAGTAGGACATGGTGTGTTACTCTTCTACATTCTGTGTATATCTTTTCAACACGACATGCTTTTTTAACATGAGTCGTTGTACACGAGCAGTACCTGGGGGTAGAGGACATGACGTGTGACCCTTCTACACACTATGTAATTTCTTATACATGGATTAATATCCTTTTCCACCATATATTTTACAAGTTTCATTTGGGTTATTTCAACTTTGATCATTTCCCTGAAGGTTAGGTATCATTTCTATCCACATGAGTATGATTCCTTCAGTACGAATTTCTAGATAGAGCCAGAGTCCCTCAGAGAGGACTAGAACAAGATCCTCCATCCATTCTTGACCCTAGGTAGAGTCAGGTATCAGTGTGACTAATCCAACAAGATGTAAATACTCTACTTAGTAGGTAAATCTAGATGATTTTTGGTATCCTCCATGGCCCTAGCAGTGATCCTCATCCATGTATCGTGATCTTTTCCCACTTAAAAGTGTATTATCCTAAAATGAGTGTATATGTTCTCTCTTCAGATCTATCAGTGCATCTATCTCTCTCGTAATACTTCCTAAAGAACAATACTTCTCACAAAGATGTCATCAGATCTATCGGACTCATGGAGTGAGTTTTCCTAGATGAGTGCTTCATGAAATATTCATATTGAATCCCTAGCGTGGGTATGCGGGTCATTGTGACTTACCTCTAGACTGCGGGTTTGGGTTTTGAGTATATCTGGATGTTTATTTTGTTATATTTTCTATATAAATATACTGTGTAGAGATGACTATACCTTTACTTTGTGTATTGATTTGTTGTTTTCATGGTCTCATACTGAATATTGTTATACTCACCCTTGCATGGGCTTTGCCCACACATGTCGCGTCTTTTACAGAAGAGTGGCCTTTTGATGGAGTCTAGTGTAGAACAAGACCAAACCAAGCTTTTTAAGATTCCCTACAGGCTGAGGTGTTCCTTCGGCATCAAACAATAGTCCCAGTACCTTTCCTGTTTACAATTTTTACTTTTTATTTACAGACTCTTTATTTTGGTGGGCTTGTATTCTGGCCCAGTTACTTTTCCATACTTTACTTTCCATTGTACTTTGTTGGTTGGTTTTAGTTATATACATAAATTTTGTTCCTTATTAGTTTTTACACTTCATCATTTTTTGGCTTGTAGGTTCATGCATTTGTATAGGTACTTAGGAAATACCGCCCATGTTAGTGATATGCCTAATCAGTGCTAGTCACCAGCCCCTGGCCAATTGGAGGTGGGATTGGGGATTCGCGGTGTGGGCCCCACTAGGACAGGTCATGACATCTTCACACAACATGAACTAAACTTGAGGCATAGGAACTAGGAAGAGTATCTTCAGACGTTTGAATTTGAGAAGTCCTATGCACCAGGAAATGGTAACATCATCACGTATGCTCTTAGCTGTAAGATTCAGGTTGAGAAGGAGCATGGTGAGAAGCCTTCTAAGGAGCAGTGGTGCTTGTTGAGCTTGTTGGGTGATTGGAGGATGGATGCTTTTGAGGATTAGAGACCAATGACATGTGATCCATTAATTTTCAAATATTATTTTTTATATCAGGTAAAGGTTTGGCATGAGACTAGATTAGAGTGTGTTGCGTTGTGGGAACAACTAGTTAGACGTTACCCAATACCCTAGTGTTTATTGGGTAATGAAAATTTGATCTTGGTGAATGGGAGAGTAGTATCCCATTCTTATACCAGAGAGGATCTGTTTAGGGACTTCTATACCTCAATATGGGTGGTACATCCTGGGGAAACAAATATGTTCCATGACTTTCAGAAATAGTTTTTTTAGTTAGGGATGAAGAGGGACATTGGAGGTTGGGACCCCAACACCATCCCCCCCAAGTAGTTTGTTTCCTTATTTAAGCATTGGTAACCCATGTTGGGTTTATCTATGGCACCATTTGGGTGTGTTGTACTTGACCTTGGTAAGGCAAGTGTTCTAAATTAATTAACAAACCTTAAAATTTTTAAATTGAAAGTATGTTATGGATATCCCTCGGTATTGACTTATAAGATGAATTTTATATTGGTTGAATATCCCTAATTACCTTGTCATGATAAATGAAAGGAAATGGTATAAACCTAATAATTTCTATTATAATTGAATTGATTATTGGTGGAATTTACTTATCCCACCTTGTCATTTTTAGTGAAAGGTAAACAAATTAACCTAATAAATGACTAAAATGCATGCTTATTACATAAAATATGATTACATATGATATTTATGGAATATGTATAAGGTTACTATTTCATATGGACCTTTTTTATCATTATAGGAGTGGTAAAACTTTATCCATCCTTGGATTCCTATGGGAATTCCTTGAGCACTAAGAGGACGAAGTTCTGATTCAAGGAACCAATTGACAAGGGAGATACCCACCTTGGAACATGGTCCATGTCTACTAGAAGATTCCTAACATGACATCGTAGGATCCATTCACTATCTCTCTAAATATTATGATATCTTGAATACACTCTTTGTATCCAGCTTGATGTCTTCAAACACATGGCACCATGGATTCACCTCATTGGGCCCAGTCATTCTTAGCCTAATATTAGTCTGGACAAGCTCCATGGACTCATTTAGAATCATTTATAGTGGAATTATTTGGTAAAATACCTTGGATTACATTCATACCCTTTATTTACAAACTATATGATTTCTTACTATGAGTTCAATGACCCCTAAGGTCAAGGATTCATTGGTTTCATCTTGGATCCTCTTTAATAATTATTATGATCTATTTCAATGTTCTCAACACTTTCACATGATTTATCTATATAAACTAAACTTAAATGAATTAATTAACTGATCTCATGTTCAGATAAATTATTAACTTACGTTGATGTAGGTATGAGTTATTATTTTGGAATTGATTAAAATATATATATATATATATATATATATATGCACACTGTATAATTCATATTCACAGAATATATTTTATAGACGTAGTTGGAGGTGGCCAACTTAGATTTATCTCACACCCTATTCCGGTTGTTTTTGATACATGTGAATATTATATGATCACAGGTATAGACAAGGGGATGTGTCCCTCCTTGGAAACCAGACTTTCTTGCTTGCTTTCATAGGATGCAACTTGGTAGAAGATGATCAGGCTAGTGTTCGGGATGCTTGGATTTTTTTGGTCTTTTTTTCTATTGTATAGAATTTACTATATTGATTTCCTACTACCATGAATACCTATTTTCCTATTTTTAAATACTTGACATTACTTAATTTTCTTTTGTATAGGATATAATTCAGCTTTAGAGTTAATTATTATTAATGTTTGTTTATACTTATATTCAGTTTCTAGACTAGTTTATTCATTATTATGCTTCAACTACTTTTATCCTTATATATCTATTATATTATATTGATTATGCTCTACTCTGACATGAGGGTATATTATCCCCATGGAAACACCCTAGGACTTCACTGCTAGTCGGTAGCCTCTAGCATACGGGGAGACGTGCTTGAGGCCATCTGGCCCACCGACTCAGGGAACCTCTGAGTTTCACTGAGGTCAGAATTTCACATATATATATATATATATTACCATCCATGTTTGGAATACATGAAAAATGAATTACAACACTTCATGGATGTGGTAGTCCACACATTGCAACAAACTACATTATCATTTCTCATAGGATAGAAATGAGGTAGAGTCTGGATATAAAATTAACATAAAAACATTTAAATATAATATATACACTGATTTCATCCTTTTAATATGGTTATATAATATTTTTAATGAGTTAAGGATGAAATAAACTCAAAATAGATCGGTAAAGACAGTTGCATCTTCTTTGAGAATCCTCCTCTGGCTTAAACATTATGCCTTCAAAGGTTGGAATTTTGGGATGAACAGAAGATATAGGACATGAGAAAGGAATTTAGGAAGTTATTTTGGTAGGAATTGGTTGAGATACTATAAATGGGATGTGTTTTTCTAATGGAAAATAGAGGGGGTATTTATACCTGAGGATATGAGTGTTTTGGGTTAAAATAAGGATTATTCTATTATTAAAGCCATCCACTTTAGGGTGGAGTTACTTTTCAATAATTTAGTTTATGATTAGTGTTTAAAAGTATGGTTAAGGCCTTTAAATACCCCAACTATCCATTTAATTTTTTTGGTATTAGTTATTTTATGCCTTTTAATTTTAATTTTAACCCTTTCATCATTTTAACTTTACCATGGTAACTCACTTTTTATCTTGATAACTCATTTTTATGAACAAAAATGAAATTCATCTTTTTAATAAAACTAAAAATTATTATTCCAAATATATAAATAAATTTAACATATTCAATTTTTATAAGTTCTATAAATTCATTTTAAAATAATCACACAAAAAACAATGAAAACTGTTTTTAGAAAAATGAATTGTTAAGCATAAAACTGAATTTATTCTCATTAATTTCAGAGTAAAAAACTTTAAATGAATGTTAAAATATTTTATTGGAAATAATATCAAAATATTTAATTAAAATCATTCATAAATAGTGATTAATTTAATTTATTATGATAAAAACATATTGCGTGCATAAAATCTGTTTTTCAGAAAAAACATCTATTTTTAACTTTAAATTATTTTATTTTAATTTATAACCAATTGATAAAAAATGAATAAATTTTATAAATGTTTAAATAATAAGTTTAATACTATTAATTAATTTTTAACTAAAATATATATGATAAAAATAATTCTCATAAACAAAGTATTTTAAAATATTTATTTAGGACCAATAGTATTTCCTGAATGAATTAGAAATTATTTTTAAAAATTATATACCATATAATGTGCTTAATTTTATAATTTATGAGAAATATTCACATAATTTCATGGTTTCATTATTCACAAGCTATCAAACACATTTATTTATTAAAGATAAATATATTTTAAAATCTTAGGGTGTTATATTCTACCCCCTTAAAAATAATTTCACCCCCAAAATTCTATCACTCTAATATAAAAAAACTGAAGATACTTATGCACCATCACATCCTCATATTCCCACATAATTTTATCAAATTTATTATTCCTCTAGAGAACCTTACCCAATATAGTAGTTTGTTTTTGATTCACTTTATTTCTATAATCCAATATTTCTATTAGTTGTTCTTTATAAGAAAGATATTTCCCCAATAGCATAACCTCTTATATTAGTATATGTGATGGATCATGTATGTAATTTCTAAAAATATATACATTGAACAAATAATGAACTTGGGAAAGGTTCAGAATAATTTAAAAATGATAAAATTCTATTTTGATGCCATCAAGAATATCATAGGGATGAATATACCTAGGGATTATATTTTAATTCTTTCCAAATTTCCTAACATTTTTTCAAGGATATATTTGAAGGAATTCCTTAAAACAAAATTTTAACTCTAAATGTCACTAATTATTTTCAATGTAACATTCATGTTAACTTTGATATTCCCTATGAAGGTTGCGGGTACAGTAGAAGCTTGTGATGGAAGATGATACATTAAAATTTATTTTAATATTGAGTTTCCTAAAACTCTGAGAAAGGATCTTGTGAATCAAATTTATAATTAATTTATTTAATATAGGAAGAAATGAATACTTTATATGATAATTATTTCTTCGATATAGATGTATATCATCTGAATAGACCCTTTTATATTGCCTTAGTTGTGTTGTAAGGATCCAAGGATAGAATCGCCCTAGTAGTGATGCACACATGCTCCTTTGATCTCCGAGTAATACCAATTGATCTTTAGGTGATTGAATGGTGAGTCGATTTTATTTATTTATTCATGTTTATCGATTGTCCTTCTAAATTTAAGGGATCACTCTTTTGTTTCAAATTATTTATAGGAAGAGAGAACGAAGGAGTTGAGAGAGAGTTTCTTTATGGGCAATGATTCTCAAGTTTCAATTTTTTAGATTCAATACAGAATAGACATAATGGTCTATTTATATATCTTGGGTTTATATTAAAATGATTATTTAATTACATATCATACCTTAAATAATATAGAAATCCTTAATAAACCCCATGAAATATAATAATAAAATTATTATTATTATTTGGAACATGCCAACTTGATCAATAACAAATATTATTTAACTGGATTGTTAATTAATATTTTTCACAAGACTTGGTCTTATTCCATTCAAACTCCACTAGGTTTTATTGGAATACAAAATAAATATTTAATTTAGTTATTTCATTCATCAATAAACATTTGGATAAATAAAATTTCAATAAAATTATCCCTCGATCTTGAGAATAATATTTATTTAATTAAATAAATTCAAATAGAATTTAATCAAGATCATGAGAAACACTTAGTGTGTGGCCCTCTAGGATTCTTTATCACTGGAATTAGGTAGTTTTTCCTAAAATCTAGGATTAATTTCTAGAAATGGGTCAAGTCACCCAAGAAAAAGAACTTAATGTTGCAATAACAACAACCACATATGAATACTCGTTGTGTAATTTAATCCCTTTATCGCAATATCTCATTACGTAGGTTGCACATCTGTGTCAACAACCTATATTATCTATATGTATTTCTTTGAATATCTAAAATAAACACATCATTTCACCATGTACATGGAATTTAATTCGACGTTATATCCCAATCAAAATGATAAGATATCAACTTCCATAAATATTGAAGTGAAAAATCATTCCTCGACTTATCCATTGATAATATGTCAATCGCGATGCACCCAACATGACTTAACTCACTACGAATATCTGGTGTGATGTTTTTCGTCAATATATCTAATTGTGCGAGTCATGAAATGTATTAATGATAATATTAATGTTTAAGGAAAATTAAACATGCTCACAGATAGGAATATCCGATGACACCACAACTTTTGGAATTCATATTGGAAATTCTATTCTTATAATCTCCCATCTTAGAGATTAACAAGTGAGAAATTCATGAGAAGAAGGATCATCTTCTTGCCACTACTCATATGTGATAATCTATATACTATGTGTCCCATCATAGTACATTATCCAAATGCGGAATTATATTTAATAATATCATTATATCAATTCAAGGTTCTCATCATAATAGGGAACTTCTATAAACTTATTAATGAGATGTATAATCTTGGAAATTATTAACTTACATTCATGTATAATAATGAACAATATGTTATAAGACATTTTATTAATATTTAATATATCAAATATAAATGTAATCAAAGTAAAAATAGTTGGTCCTAAGAAACCAAATCCAACACACTGATGTGTTGTTGGATAGATATAATTGTACTTTTCCATTTAGTTAGATATATCAGGCCCCGATATCTTTCATTCCCCAACTTCATACCAATATATTATTGTTTTATACTTATTTCCATAGAGTTATTAATAAGGATGTGTCTGAACTTTTAAGTGAAAGCTATTATTTTAAGAAAATTTGACCAAAGGAATGTGTTTATCCCAATATCATTTGAAATCCATAGAGAAATATCTCAGTATAACTTATAAGGTTTTAATATTCCTCTTAATGTAATCATTTTTCATATAATGATATGCAGTGTTAAAGATCAACGGTGTATTCAAAGATGATGAATAATTATCCAGAACATTAAGGAAAACCTCAGATATCAATTATATAATATTGACAATGGTTATCCATATAACCTTACAAATTATTTAATGTATAACCTCATTATTTGATCAAGAGATAAATCTTTCTGATATTATTGAAATGTTATGATTTTTTAAGGTGTTAAACTACAACCCAAATAGAATTTTTCTCTTTAGATGTCTTAGGGAGTCCCATGATGTTATTCATGGTGATGTTTACCCATTTTCACTCAGGAATGATCAATGGTTTTAACATAACCTTAGACCTCTATATCATAGATTTAACTTGTTGGAATACTAAGAATTGAGATACAAACTCCGTAATACCTCTCTTCATGTTATCCCACCAAAAATTCTCTTTAAGATCTATATACATTTTCATTTTACCAGGATGAATAGAGAATGATAAACTATGTGATTAATCTAATAAATAATTCCTCAATTATAGTATTTATGTGACACATACTCTACTACTAAACCTTATCATTCCATAATTATCATGATTGAACTCAGGAACATTCCTTACCTTATTTTTCAGCTCCATGTTATTTTTTATACCTCTTTAATCTTCACATGAATAGATGGTTGAACATTCATCTGGGAAAGATATTATATTTATCATTTCCTGATGATTCAAGGGTCTATACTATGAAAATACATAAGTATTGTATCTCTTTAAATCCTCATCATGGATGAAATATCATGGTCCTTCTGACTCAAATCATTATCCAACTTATTCGTCTTCCCAGGGTGGTAATGTATTGAAAAATTATAATCTTTAATTAGTTCTTACCATCTTTTTGGAACATATTCAACTATTTATATGTGAATATATAATTCCATATTTTATGATTAGTATATATATCAAACCTTTCACCATAAATACAATGCCTTCATATATTTAAAGTAAAAATTTTTGTTTCCACTTCCATATCTCGAGTTGGGTAATTTTACTCATAAACCATAAATTAGAATAATGCATAAGAAACTACCATATCATTATTCATGATAACACATCTCATCCCTTATTTTATTTATCACTATAAATCACAAAACATTCTCCACTATAGGTTAGTGCGAGCATAGGTGAACTAACCATCATTCTCTTCAATTCCTTGATTTTTGTTTCACATTAATTTTTTCAAATTAAATTGGATCCCTTACATGTCAAATTGGTTAGTTGATTTTAAATCCATGATAAATTTATCACAAAGCATCAATAGTATCTATCCATCCAAAGAAAAGTATGGATTTTAGTCATCGTGGTTGGTCTGGGCCGTTATTCAATGACTTATGTTGACCTCATAGTTTTAATGATCACAAATTAATTAGTCTAACAGTACTTGTGAATTTTATATTTTCTGGTAAGTAATCTATTTTTTGAGAATAATTGATAAATCTGTCTAAGTATGGGACACCGTTGATACATACACCATTTTCCATGACACATTTCCAGTATAAAAATTTCTAAGTCTAAGATACCGCTAGGATTTCACACTATTATACTGACATACCACTATAATGAAGAGTTGAAAAAGTATGAGACATCATTGGTCAACACACCTTTAGGATTTCATGCTGCTAGAATGTAAAGTTTTCTAAGTATGATATACTATCAGATATCACATAGTTAGACTCATACTGCTAACACTGAAAAATATCCCGAGTCTAAGACACCATCAGAGCATACACCGTCGAACCAGACACTATTAGTTGAGACACCATCAGCATACTGAAATTTTTCTAATTCTAATCAACCAACTGAAACATAATTCTATAGAAAAGTACTGCAATAGAAATGTACTTCTAGAGAAACATACATCCAGAGCAACATACCACCATATATTGACACCACCAGTGTTATACTGTCAGCAATATACCACTAGAGATTGACACCGCTAGATCCTAATACACCGTCACTATTTTTATTACTTTACTTATTTTGAATTATATTAATCTAATGGATATATTCATAAAATTTAATTCCATTTACTATTTTAATGGTTTTATCTTAAATGTTTTACAAAAATCATGTCAGAATATGCAGTATGAGGAAGCTGATTCGGATGTTCCTGCTGCTGCTGATAAAAGTGGAGCACACTCCCTCATGAAAAATATACATAGATTCATATATAGAACAACATGAAGATAGAGAAATGTTTTGTAAATAAGGAGATTTTAAATCAATGAATATCTAAGAAAAAAATCTTAACTTTCTGTAAACACGAAGAGCTCACCTGCTATGAACACATGAATGAGGAAGCCAAATCTCATCACATCTAGTTCTCTCCTCCAGTCAGAAAAAAGAGTTCTGACACTATGTTTTCCTAAATATTTCTGAATAACCTGACTCAATATTCATTATTGAATAAAATCAAGAGTCACAAGCTACATTGCAATAGACCGAGCATCTCTAAACTCTAAACTCATATATTGCTTGTTTCTATTTATATTAATTACTTTTTGAGCAGTGTGTGATATACTATATTTTATATATGTACACTATCTCCTACTCTAAACTTTATGATACTGGATATCTTCTCAAACACTTTTATTATTTTTTTCTCCCAATGATAAGAGTGGTAGAGGTCCTTGTGTGGCCTGTTTTATTTTTTTATCCCATAAATAACTATGGAAGAGGTCTTTATGACCTGGACAGTTGTAAACTGTTGTAAAAACCCAATCCGGGTTGTGGATCATCTATTTTATGATATATAAACTGCTAGGTGGTAGGTTATCATCAAGTGGAGAGGAATAAGTATCTACTTGAGACATAACCTCTTGTATTCAATCTTCCCATTGTGTATTTTAAATTTGTTTTACTTTATTTTTGCTTTAAAATTGAAAATTGTTTTTACCTATAAACAAAATTCATACTTTGATAGTTTATCTTAATTAATTTTCATATAGAATTTTGATCTATTAAATTGATTTCGAAGGGTTCAATAATATTATATATTATTCATTTGATAACTAATCAATATTTAGATAAATCTTTATAAATATTAAGATATATTATTTTGATAAAATTTCCCATATTAAAACATTTGTGGGATTTAAAAATAATGAATTTTTAATATAAATTTTTATTGGGTACTCAATTCACCCCCTCTTGAGATACTCACTCTGACCAACATTTGGTATCAAAGGATTTTATTTGGTATTCAATTTTATTTAAAAAAAGCTGTGATTTTAGTTATACTTTAAAGATCTTAAATTTATAATAGTTATAAATTTAGTTCTTTAATATGGATAATCATCAATAAAGTTATTCTACAAACAAAAATCCTTTCTTAAATAGAAAAAATTCTGTTCAATGGAAAATAAAGATGAAAATTCCCATATAGAGCATGTATTTTGATATTTGGTCTGCTATAAAAGATGAATATGTAATACCTGGTACTAATAGAAGCACTTGGGACGATGCTAGAAAATTATCTTATAATAATAACTATAAATCTATTAATTCCCTATAATTTTTCCTTGGAGATGAATAATTTAATAGGATATATGCTTGTAAAAACAACTTTTGAAATTCGGGACACTCTATCTGTTTACCATGAGGGAACATCAAATGTTAAAGAAATGAGGCTTAATAATTATACTATTAAATATGATAATTTTAAAATGAAACCTCATGAAACCATTTTTGATATGTACCTAAAGTTTAATGATATTTTCAATACCATGAGCTTGCTGGGAAAGGATATATCTAACAAGGATCAGATAATGAGATTGTTGAGATGTCTACTTGAAAGATAGAGAGGTAGTTCAGTGTCAATCAAAGAATCATGCGATATCAGTAAATTACTAGTCAAAGAGTTGATTGGTAAACTTATGATGTTTGAATAAGAAATAAAGGCAAATAGTGAGGATGATGATAATCCCAAGATGAAGTCAGTTTATATCAAATCTACTACCCCTAGACAATATAAGGAAAAGGAAAACAAGAATGTACAAGTAGTATATTCTAGTGACAGTGAATCCGCTTCTGATAGTGATCAGAAAATGGATCACCTATACAAAAGGTTTAAGAATTTATACATGAATAATATTTTTTTAAATAAAACTATAAATACAGGTATGAAAATAGAGGAAACTATAAGAAACAATGGAAGAAAAAGGATGATGATTCAAAGGAAGTTATCTTCAATGAATGAAAAAGAAAAGGCCACATAAAATCTGACTTTCCTAAGATGAAATGAAAAAATAAATATTAATATAAGGATATAAGATAAAATAAGTCTATAAAAGCCACTTGGAGTGCATCTGAAGATAGTTCAAGGGATTCAGATGCATCACCTGAAAATAAACCAGATAGAGAAAATATGTTCTTAATGACTAAAGTAAGTGATGTATCTTCTTTACCCACTTTTTCTGGTATTTTTCCTATGCATATTTCTGATAATTATAACAATGAACAACATGATAATTATATGTAAAATGATGAATTCTTTGAATATTGAAATATTCTAGAGGATACCTTTAATGAATTTATGGATAAGTATAAGAGTCTTAAAAGGAAGCATGCTCTAACTATAAATACAAAGTCTAAACTGTCTATAGAAAAAGAGAAATATTCTCAACTTCTCAAAGAGAATAATGAACTTAAACTTTTAAGTGAGAAATTAAAGAAAGACCTTGAAAATTTTACAAATGATATAGAGATACTCACACAAATTTTTCGAAAGAAAGTTTCTCCCAAATATGTTACTGGAATATGATATAAACCTAGACAGAGAAGAATAACTAAGAATAATTTTGTTCTTAAATCTAGACCTGAAACCTATACTAAAAATAATTTTTCAAAAGGATAGCACAAAGTTTTTTTTATAAAAGTTTGAAATATTTTTGTATGAAAATCATATGGAAAATTTGGGTTCCCAAAGCTTTTATCACTAACATTTCTGGAACCAAATAGTTTTGGGTACCGAAATCATTTCTTTTTTAAAATTTGTTTTGTAGGAAAAGTACTTGAAGACCTCTAGTATAAGTCTATAGTACTTGTACAGTGTATTTTCAAGACATATGATAGGATATTATTCATGTTTTAAGTGCTTGATAAAGGTTTATGGTGGGAATTTCACCTTTGTTGACAATGCAAAAGGAGAAATCATCGACCTGGGCCAAATCGGCAACAAAAATTATGTTTTAATTTCTAAAGTTTTATATGTTGATGATTTAAAGTATAATTTTCTTAGCATTTAACATTTGTGTGATGATGGTTTTTATGTTATGTTTTATAATTATTCTTTCAATGTTTTTTATTCTAAAATTTCTTTAATCTTTACTACTTTATGAAATGACAATGTTTATGTTGTTGATTTAAATTACTTAGTTTCTCAAAATATTTCATGCTTAAGTGTCTTTCATATGGAGTATTGGATTTGACATATGAGACTAGGCCGTTGAAACATTCACTCACTTAGGAAGCTAACTTGAAAAGGGTTACTTAGGGATCTACCTAAACTTGAGTTCCCAACTGATAAAGTCTTTGACCCCTATCAAAAATGAAAACAGTACAAAGTTTCTTTTAAATTAAAGAAATAAGTGTCAACATATCTACCTCTTGAGTTGGTTCACATGGATTTGTTTAAACATTATATAGTTTCAAGTTTGAATGTGAAGAACTATGTTTATGTTCTTATAGATGATTTTTCTATGTATACATGGGTATATTTTCTAACTCACAAAAGTGAATCCTGCTCTTATTTTATAAAGTATTTTAAGTTTTCAAAAAATCTTAGTGGACTTAGGATCAAGAACTTAAATATTGATCATGGTGGTGAGTTTGAAAATCAATATTTTGAATCATTTTGGTCACAAAATGGCTATGCTCGTAACTTATCTACTCTTAGGATTCCCCAAAAAAATGGAGTTATTGAGAGAATAAATTTAACCCTACAAAATATAGCTTGGACAATATTGAATGAGTATGATCTTCCAATTTATTTTTAGGTAGAATATATTTATACAGCTTTCTATATTATTAACTGAGTCTTAATTGTACCTATCCTTAAGAGTACCCCTTATGAGTTGTGAAATAATATAAAACCGAAGGTTAATTACTTTAGAGTTTTTGGTTGAAAATTATTTATTCTTAACACTAAGTATAATTTGGAAAAAAATTCATCCAAAACTGATGAAGGAATTTTACTTGGTTATTCAATATCTAGAAAATCATATAGGGTGTTCAATAAGAAGAAAAAAACTATGGAAGAATCAGTTCATGTAAAATTTGATGAAACTGATCCACATGAGCCTAATACCTCCTTAGAAAACAATGAGGATGATTTATCTTCTCTACACTCAGATTCTAAATCTTTAAATTCAACTATAAAACAAGTAGAAAAATCATACAGTTCTGAAGAATTCCTAAAACTTCCAGAACCTGAACTGGAAAATATAGAAGTAACTATTCCCTCTTTCTCTAGAGATGTTAGAACTATTAAGTACTATCCTTTATATTTTTTAGGTGATCTAAATAGAGGAACTCAAACTAGATATTATGTTAGAAATTATGTTGAACATCAAGCTTTCATATCTCATCTTGAACCCAAGAACATCAATTAAGCTATTAATGATGAATTATGGTTAATTAAAATGAAAGAAGAGTTAAATCATTTTGAAAGGAACAAATTGTTGGAACTTTTAGATAGACACCTTGACTATTGTAACAAAATGGGTATTTAGGAATAAATTTGATGAGTCAGGAAATATAGTTAGAAACAAGGCTAGACTTATTGTACAAAGTTATAGTGAGGTAGAAGGGATTGACTATGAGGAAACCTTTATACCTATAGTCATAATTGAGTCTATAAGAATCCTACTTTCTTAGGAAGCTCATCTATATTTGAATATTTATCAAATGGATTTCAAAAGTTCATTCTTAAATTGTTTTATAATTGAGGATGTTTTTGTAGAACAACCCCTTGGTTTTCAAAATCCTCACTTTCCAAATTAGGTTTTTAAATTTACCTAATATTTAGATGGTTTAAAACAATCCCCTAGAGATTGGTATGATACGCTTATCAATTTTATAATTTTAAAAGTTTTTTCAAAGGTAATAGCTGATCCTACCCTTTTCATAAAATGAATTTCAAAATATGTGTTAGTAGTTCAAATCTATATTGATGATATTATTTTTTGATCTTCAAAAAATTCTCTGTGTACTAATTTTTCTAAAATGATGAAAAATGAATTTGAATCAAGTTTAATGGGTGAAATCAAATTAATTCTTGGATTTCAGATTTTACAAAACAAGAAATTATTTTAAAACAAATTAAATATATAAAAGATATTTTAAAATATTTTAATTTGGATAGCACTAAGATTAGTGATACTCTTATGAGTACCACCTATAAATTGGATCTTGATGAAACTAGGAAACCAGTTGATCAAACTAGTTATAGAGGTATGATTGTAAGTCTTATCTATTTTACTAATAGTCGACCAGATATTAGTTTTATTGTGTTTATGTATGATAATTTTCATGAAAACTCAAAAGAGTTACATCTTGTTGCTGTTAAAGGAATTTTCAAATACATCAAGTATACTACCAATTTAGGATTGTTTTACCCTAGAGAATAATAATTTAATTTATTAATTTATTTTGATGCTAATTTTGGTGGATGCAAGTTATATAGAAAAAGAACCTAAGGAATGTGTCACTTTTTAGGAAACTCTATAGTTTCATAGTGTAGTAAAATTTTTTTTTGTTGCATTGTCTACTATTGAAGCTAAATACATAGTTGTAAGTAGTTGTTATACACAAATTTTGTGGATGAAACACACTTTACTAGAATATGGATATTAATTCTAACATGTCCCCATAAATTGTGACAATAAAAGTCCAACAAACATTTCTAATAATCTTGTTTCTTATTCTAGGATAAAGCACATTGATATAAGACATAAATTTTTGAGAGATCATTTTCAAAAGGGAGATATCACTCTTGTGTTTATTGGAACAAAATATCAGTTAGTTGATATATTCGCTGAGCCTTTGAATTTTGAGAGAATGAATTATATCAAACATGAATTAGGAATGATAAGTTTCGGTTAATTTCAAATCTCTTTGTCATGCCATTGTTTTTTCGTACCATTGGTTTGTCATATCATTGGTTTTTCATACCATTTCTTTTTCATACTGTTGGTTTATCATATCTTTGTCTATTTCATTCTATTGTTTTTTCACGTCTTTAAGTTTTCATTCCTTTTCCTTTCATTCCTTTAAAAAAAAATTCTCTTATGGTTCTCAATATTTCGAACCACCGGTTTATTTCCAAGTCTATTTTATTTACTAAAACCCGATGCATTTTTTGTCTTGATTTTGATTTATATGTTAAGTATGATTTATATTTTAGAATACCTAAAATCATAAATTATCTTAAATTTCTATAATTTATATTCCTGAAATACCTTAACCCCTGATCTATACTCATGTATCTCTCTCTCGATCCCAGTGAAACCCTTTCATCTCTCACTATTCAAACCTTCTCCTTACCTTCAACCAAGCTTGTTGAGTCGACATAAATACTGATAATGAAGAGTTATTTTTTATTTTTCTCCTTCTAAGTCGAAATATTATAAGAAGTAGAAGAAAGAGCTGATAACACCTACTTATGTTGCTTCAGTTAATCTGGAGCTTGTCAGCCAAGTTGTTGTTCTAGAAAAGGAAGTAGAATCAAAGTGGCTATTGTCAAGTAAGTCTCTAGTACTTAAGGTTATCCAAAATTAAGGATGGTTGGAATGGGTTTTTTCAAATAAAAGGCCTTTTTACCTTAAGTTGGTACATGATTTTTATCAGAATGTTCATTTTTCATTTAATGAAGATGGTTCAGATTAGATTAAAAGCTATGTTAATGGACATGTGTTTCATTTTTCTTAAAGAAAATGGGATAAGTGTTTAAATGTATGTCCTGATTAATTCTTTGATGATTATAAAGTAATTATTCCCTAACTTAGTGACTTGTTTATTTATGAGGATTCCCTTTCTGTGCTAATAGGAGATGAAACAACAAAGAGGCATGTCGTCTCTTGGATAGATGGAGAATATAGGTTAATTTTCAAGTTTTTCTAGCATATGATTTCCCAAGGAAGGGTGATTTTGCTGCACTAAGATACTAAGATGTGTATCTTATTTCTCTAATAACTGAAGGTCACAATATTAATCTTTGTAGATATCTAATGGTACATATGTTTTATGTGATCAAACCATCATCTAGATATAATTTGTCGATCTACCCTAAGATGTTTTCTTCCATGATAAAGGACAAGGGCTTAGTTAATGATGATTAAAGTGATTCTGAACTTGATGGTGATAGTGGATGAATTAAGAAGAATGATGTGGAAATACCTCTAGAGATTAAGGACTCATTTTTTGAGGGGGATAATTCTCCATCAATGGAGATCTTTCATGCAGATTTAGTTGTTGATGATGTTGAGGCTAGTTCAATTGCTATGATTCAAGAAGTTTTAGATTCTACTGTGGATAAACAGTTGATAGTTATAGCTATTGTGGAACAGTATGTCACCGACCAAGAGAAAAAGGAGCTTATTGAGGAAGAATTTGGAAATGAACAGTTAGATATTCTAAATGTTCATAAGTCTCCTATGGATCAAAACGTGGAAAGTGAGTACACTATTGTTGATTCTCAAAAGGATGTTGAGATTAAAGATACACCAACTTTTGGTACACAGCTAGAAGCTGAGCCTGCCAGTGTTGAACACATAGTGGCTGCTCCAAGTTCCGAAGGTCAGAGGAACCTGGATGTTTTAGTTATTTCTATTAGTATGGTACCTCCTACCTCAGTATTTGTTTTAGACCGTAGGGTGGATCCTATGGAAGAGGACTAGGGAATGTTCTTTAATTTTATTAGAATATATATAAAGATTGATAAACTTGAAGGTAGTATTAAAGGTGATACTAAGGGATATTTGATATCCTAGTTTGATCTTGAAGGTATTCTTGAAAAGTTCAGTTCTCTAAGACCTCATTTACCTGAACCTATTTTAGTTACACCAGTTGTTCCAATGGATTTGGTAACTCAAAATGACTTGAAAGTTTTTGGTGAAAATCTTTTGTCCGAGTTTCACACATGTGTGAGAAATCAATCCCCTATTTTTAAAAATATCAGTGAAGAGGATGTCCATTATCTTGATCTGTTTATGCTTCATATCCAACCAAAAATTATGCATCAATACAAGAGGTGGAAACTAAAAATAAATATATTATAAATGAGTTGGTTTTTAAGTATTTTCTTAAAGAAATGAGATCTAGGTTTAAAGATTATTTTGCTAGTATCCTTAAAAGTCTTGAGGAGACTTCCTCATATTCTTCTATTCCTTCTACTCCAACCATGGATGTTTATTAGTTAAGAACCATTATCAAAGAAGAAGTTTTGGATGCCTCTAGTGGCCCCACCAATGGATAATTTTTATTTCCTTTAGATGTTCTAAAGAAATTTAATCAAGGAGCTAAGCATGATCATATGATGATACAAAATTATATCAAGGGAATGGATAATCATATAGAGACTATTAAAAAATCCATTAAGTAATATATCTCTTGAATCTATACAAGGCATGCTATGGAAGTGAATTTCAAATTCTTGGCTGAGAATCTTCAAATTCCTCTTGTGTCTCAAGCTTTAAAAGAGAAAGTCAAAATGCATAAGTAGATGACCCCGATGTCAAAAAAATTTATGGAATAGATGAATGAAATCTTCAGTTCCAGGGAAATTTTTGGCTAGATCATCATGGATTTCATAAATCTCATAAATCATTTATTCATGTGCAAGGAAAATTAGTGGTTTCTCAGTCGGCCATTATGATTACTCCTTAGTTATCTTTTAGATCTAGTGTTATTGGTGATTCCCCTATAGCTATACCAGCCGGTTTTCAGCCTTTTCCTATAGATCCTTCTCAAGATGTGCGCTAGCTCAGGTCAGTTGTTTTTTGTAAGATCACCATGTTCAGGCTCTCATTTTTCATTCTCTTGGTTCTCCCTCTACTCTACCTCAGGTTGATCTTGTTGCCTCGGCTAAGGAACAAGAGAAATACAAGGCTAAAGGCCAAGAACCGATGGATACCTCTTCCAAACCATAACTTTTATATTTTATTGGATTAGATTGTACTATCTTTAAGGGGATATGCATTATAATAACTTTTTACTCATAATTTTAAATGTCTTTATTATATCTTATTCTTTTTTTTCCTTTTATCTTCAATTCAAATATTCTTCTTTCATTTACTGTATTTATTTTCCTATTCTTTACCTTTTTTATAATCATAAAAGGGGGATAATTTTTATGGAATATGTGTTTATGAGCATTATTATGGAATATATAATTTTTTTGATGTATATTATGGAATTATGTTTACCCATTTTCTAACATTATTATCTTTGATACTATTTCTTTATGATACTTACGTTTTATGTTTTTTTATTTTGTCTTAGATACCATCTACACATACTATTAATGATAAGTATTGATTTACATTTGGATATTACATAAATATAATGTTTATAACTTTTGAAATACTTGTAATCACCTATTTTTACATTTATAATATTCTTTTGATGCCATGATTTGTGATCATAAAAAAGGGTAGAATTTTTTATCTCCTAGTTTTAACAATAAAAAATTCAGGAGTCCAATAATATTGATGAATTTTATGTTTTCCTATAAGAAATCAGTTTTATAAGAAAAGATGATAAATCAATCTATGTATAAGAAAACATTGAGACATACACCACTGTATATGACACACCACCAGCATTAAAATCTCTAAGTCTGAGATACCACCAGGATTTTACACTGTTAGATAGTCATACCATTGGACTGAAGAATTAACAAAGTATGAGACACCATTGGTCAACACACTGTTAGGATTTATGCCACCAGAACATAAAGTTGGCTAAGTATGAGATACCTCCAAATATCACAACATCAACCTCATACCACTGATACTGAAAAATTTCCTAAGTTTGAGACACCGTCAGAGCATACACCACCGAACAAGAAACGATTAGTTGAGACACCGTTAGCATACTAAAATTTGGCTAAGTATAAGACACCACTAGAAATGTACTCCTAGAGTAACATACCTCCATATTAACATACCGCTAGAGAAAAGTACCACCTGAGATTGACACCACCAGTTTCATACCGTCAACAACATACTGCCAAAGCTTAACACTGCCAGATCCTAAGACACCGTCACTATTTTTATTACTTTATTTTTTTGAATTATATTACTATAATGGATATATTCATCGAATTTAATTCCATTTACTTTTTTAATGGTTGTATAATAAATGTTCAACATAAATAATGTCAGAACGTGTAGTACAAGGAAGCTGATTCAGATGTTCCTATTGCTATTGATAAAATTTGACCACACTCCCTCATGTAAAATATACATAGAGTCATATAGAGAATAACATGAAGATATAGAAATATTTTGGATAAAAGGATATTGTGATTCAATGAATATATGAGATAAAAATAGATGAAATTTTGGCAAACATGAATAGCTCACCTACTTTGAACACACAACTGAGGAAGCCAAATCTCATCACATCCAGTGCTCTCCTTTGGTCAAAAAACAAGAGTTGTGATACTTTATTTTCCTAAATATTTAAAAGGAACCCAATTCAAGCTTCATTGATGAATAAAATCAATATTAATAAGCTTCATTGAAATAGACTGAGCATCTCTAAACTCTACACTCCAATATTGCTCATTTCTGTATATATTTATTATGTATTGAGCAGTGAGTTCTATACTCTATTTTATATATACAAACTATCTCATACGCTAAACTAGAAGATACTAGATATCTTCTCAAACACTTTTATTATTTTTTCCCCACAAATAAGAGTGGTAGAGGTCTTAGTGTGGGTAGTTTTATTTTTTTCTCTCATGAATAACCATGGAATAGGTCATGTGTGACTTGGACAGTTGTAAACTGTTGTAAAAACCTGATCCAAGTTATGGATCATCTAGTTTATTTTATATAAAAATCATGGTGGTAATTGATCACCAAGTAGAGAGGATTAAGTCTCAACTTGAGATGGAACCTCTTGTATTCAATCTTTCTACTGTGTGTTTTAATTTTGTTTTTACTTTATTTCTGCTTAAAAACTGAAAATTGTTTTTACCTATAAACAAAATTCATATTTGGATAGTTTATCTTAAATAGTGTTCATATAGTATTTTTATCAAGTAAATTGATTTCAAATGATTCAATAATATTATATATTATACATCCAAGAACTAATGAATCTTTATAGAAATATTTAGAAATATTAAGATATATATCATACTACTTATTTTGATAAACTTTCCTATATATAAACATTTAAGGGACTTCAAAATAATCCATTTTTAACATAATTTTCTATTGGGTACTCAATTCACCCCACCCCCCTCTTGAGATACTCACTCTAACCAACAACTTCTATCTTTGAAGGATCTACTAATATCTCATTTCTTGTAATTACATGACCTAAGAATGATACTTTATGTAGAAATAATTGACATTTAATAAATTTGGCATATAACTTCTCCTTTACAAAGGTCTTCAAAACAATCCTCAAATGATTTTCATAATCTTACTTTATCTAAGAATATACAACAATATCATCTATAAAGACCACCATAAACTGATCAATGTAATCCTTAAAGACTCTATTCATTAGATCTGTGAAGATAATAGGAGCATTCATAATTCTAAATGGAATCAATAAATATAAATTGTGTCTATACCACGTACGAAAGACTATCTTGGATATCTCCTCTATTTCAACACTCAAATGATGATATCGAGATCAAATTTCAATCCTTGAAAAGTATTAATATTTTCATATTTGATCAATAAAATCATCAATATGAAATAGAGTATACTTTTTATTGATAGTAATTTTGTTAAGTTCCCGATAATGAATGTAAAGATGCATTGTACCATATTTATTCTTAAAAAAAATAATATGTGCACCACATAGTGATTCACTTATAAAAATTAATCCCTTATTAATATTCTTCTTTAGTTACTTATTAAATTCCTATAACTCAATTGGGGCCATTCTATAAGGATTATTTGAAATAGGTTCCGCACTAGATATGAGTTAAATTGAAAACTCAACTCCATGATTCAAGAAAAGACTAGGAAAATATTCAATAAATACATTCACATATTCCCAAAAAATAGAAAAATACACAATTTTGAGTTTCTCCCCAACCATTTGATATAGATAACCCTCATGAATGGATAATAATACCCATACACTAGAAGTAGTTTCCATTAAAAGTTTATATTCATCCTTTCACTAATATAAAATAATTATTTCATTAAGAATATTAAATGTGAATTTATTTCCTAAAAAATTAATATGGGATCTATACAATGAAATCAATCCCATGCTTAAAATCACATAAAATTCAAATAGAGGTAGAATCATAAGATTTATAGAAAACACATTCCTACAAACTTCTATAGGAGAGGATTTATAAACTTAAGATGTTATCATCATACTATTATGGGTTTTCACTGACAATTAAACTTACAATTGCTGAGTATATGAATTAAAATTCCTAGAGACTCTTCATGATATAAAGTAATTCATATGAATAGGATCAAATTAGACATTTCAGTATATGATCATACCTTTCACCACCAAAAATTCATCATTATATCTTAAATACCTTACTAAAAATAAAATGGTTAGTGTGACCATGTAGTTCCTTGGAACTAGTAATTTCTCCAAGGAACTATCCCGATTCTTCTCTCCCTATATCCAATCCTTATTATCTACTATTATTAGTCATTCTTGATATATCCATTTCCCAATGAGGACCACTCCATGGATCCCCAATTTGAGCTCCTATCCAAGATGGTAAATATCTTCAATACAACCTAATAATAATTTCAAGGATTATATAAAATAACCCTAGATAGGGAATGAGGAGCCTAAATGGGTCTGATCATTAGAGTAAGGGGGTTTTCATATCCAAGTGAGCGGACCCCCTTTACAAGTGGGGTATAAAGCATTATTAATCAGATTGATAAATCAAATAATAATAAAAACCATTACGGAGATGTCATAAATTATGAAAAATTATTATCAACTTATGTAAATTTTATGTTTACTCTATATCACTTTCAGTTCTTCATAGGTTGTCTTAAGTTTTATCCATATTTTCTTTATAACATAATCTCCAAAAATAACTAAACCCTACTCGAATACTAATTGAGGTGAACCAAACATTACATACATCAATATTTCATCATTTTATATGAATATTCAATACATTTCACAACAATACATTCCCTATATCCATAAAGGTTTAGTGTATCTGGAGACTAAATACATGATAAAATTATTCCATGAAATATCTTCAACATTTAACATAAAATTATTCTCTCATGGAACCCTTATTATACATATCGAACTTAAAATCTTTCTTCATAACCTGGGGAAAATGGAAAAATAAGAAAGGGTGAGCTTAGATGGTCAATAAGGGTAAACATGAGAGATATAAATCGATGATAATATGCAAGCATAAGATAAGAATAAGGGTCTGAGAGCATGATCATAACTTATGAAGTTCCTACCCAATTAGTCATAGATCATAAAGCATGTATCATGGCATAAAGCTTCAACATTTCAAAAGACATGAGTCATAAGTGTAAGGAATCATCATTAATCAATCATGATCCATGAGAGAATATCATATGCATACGAATATGTCATAAATGTTTTTGAATAATCATAATCATAGAAAATAATTTCATTTTCCAAGGTTCACTCCTAAGACTATAATAGTGGATAAAGTCCCATAGTGTATTGGTTTCACTCCACATTCCATCATTTCCTTATCCAAGTCTCACTACCAAGACTATCATAGTGGATAGAGTTCCTTACTAAACTGAGTTTACTCAACATTTTAGTCAATATTATCTCTTGGGATATCAATAATTACCCAATGCATTGGATTTATTTAACATATCCACCTATCACATAATGAATACTATACATATGTGTGCCAAAGGATCATAAAAGAATTCATCAATTCATCATATCATAACCCATAGAAAAGAAATTGGTTTCATAAATATTTTTTCATCACAAAATCATAGGCCATCAAGATAAATAAAATGGATGGTATAATTAGATCATATCCCCAGTGAAGTATAAGAAAAATAAAATGATGTTGACATAGATAAAAAAATACCTTTAAAAGGAAATTTTAGGATTTATTTTAAATCAGGATAGAATATCCTTTTCCAACATTATAATTATATAAGAACCCAGATCTTCTTTTCAGGTATGTTTTTCCTTTTCTGGTCGTTTTTTGAGGAAAACGGAAAATTCTGAAAATTTACTAAGTACACACCGTGTACTTTATGAGTACATGCCGTGTACTTCCTTGCCATAGGAGGCCATGTTATGGCCATGTAGTAGCCACACACACGGCCGTGTGAGAGTGACTTGGAGGCCACTTAAAGTGGAGTATGGAAAAGGTAATTACACACCGTGTACTTAAAAAGTAAACACCATGTAATTTTTTTTCATCAAACACACCGGGGTCGCGTCTAATCGAAAAAAACACCCCCTTCTTTGTTCGTCTCGTCCAGGAGCTCCGTACCACCGTGGATCTTCAACAAACCTCCGAGCATGCGACTGTCCTCCAAATCTAACACTGTTGGTTGTGTTGGAATCACATCGGTGAGTTCTCTCTTCTCCTAGAGCACTGTCTTCTTATTTCTCCTCTCTCGTGAGATATCGTGGGTTGAAAATTTTAGAGATTTTTGTAGATCTTCGATGCTCTAAGGAGATTAAAGCTTCAAGAATCATGTATATCAATCTACCAACTTCGAGGTAGGTGGTTTGTGCCTTTCCGTTCAAATTCTTTGAGTATTATGTGCAAATTCCACCAATACCCTTGAACGGGGTATTGCGTGTTTACTGTTTTACCCCTATTGTTTTCCTTCCATGATTATATGCCTATTTATAGGTTAATTGGATATGATTAGGGTGTTTTCCATGCTTGGATGTATTTTTTTTCACACGTGTTCTGTTTAGGACCATTTGGTCCTGCTTAGCCTTAGGCTGCCTTGCCTGTTTTCCATGCTTGTTGCTGTATGATAGAGAGTTTGTATTCTGACATGCTTGAGATGCTGTAGACTGTTTATCCAAGTAGTTATGTAGGTTTACTTGGCCATACTACATTGCTATATTCATTGACCTACACAGGACCATGAGAACCTGGTGTAGTTGGCTAAAGGGGAATTGACCTAGTGAGCTTCCTTAGAGAGTCCTTGATAACTTTAGACTATAAGGGGAATTGACCATGCGAGCTTCCTCAGAGTGTCTTTGTTTTACTCTGAATTAACTTGAATAATTTAGACTATAAGGGGAATTTACGATGAGTGATTCCTCATAGAGTCTATGAACGACCTGGTGTATGAGGGGAATTGACTAAGAGAACATCCACAGAGAGTCCTTGACCTTGGGGCTAGAAGGGGAATTGACTATGAGTGCTTCCTCATAGGGTTCCTGACTAACTTAGACTATAAGGAGAATTAATTATGAGTGCTTCCTCAGAGAGTATTATATACTGAACCATAGGGGTAAGGCCGAGTGTACTTCCTAGAGGGTGGCTTGTACTTGTTATGTAGGACCAGAGGGGAGGGCTGTGAGTACTTCCCAGAGGGTTACCTATTTGTGCTTAGCTGTTTCATTAGTTGTTTCTTGATGTTGAAACTGTGGATTGTTTACTACTGAGTACTTTCCTACTTACTGCTTTCTGTACTTTACCAGCCATATATTCACTGACTGTCAGGCATATATTTTCGGGTGGTTGCTTACTGGAATTTAGTCTCACAACCTGTTTGGGACATGCTTTTGGACCCAAAAAGATTATATTTATACATGTATAGATAATGGAAACACCCTTCTACTTCAGGTAATTGACTTGATATGGAGCTGGAGAGCATGGGGCCAAGCTTAAGCTTGCAATTTTGAGGAGATGTTTATCTTTTACTTTTGTACTTTGGTTTAGCACTGTTTGTATTTCTAGCATTGTGAATTGTTTGGATGATTTCCTAGACATATGTATCATGCATCATTATATATATATATATATATATATATATATATATGCTCCATTTGTTTATTATTATAGTCTTTTTTTGTTTACTGTTGTTGGATATTTATTGCTTCCACTTTTTTATGTATTTATTTACTTTCACTGTGTACTCTGCCAATGAGAGCATAGTTTCCCCATTATCACACCCAAGGCCCTCGCTGCTAGTTGACAACCTCTAGTGTTCTGGGAAATGTGCTTAAGGCCATGTGACCAACTAGGTACGGGGCGCCTTTGGGTAGCTTCCGGAACCGGGATGTTACAAAGTGGTATCAGAGGAGTTCTTTCCTCTTGATTTACTATTTGGTTCCTTTATCTAGGGATAGGAATGAATAGGTACTTGGTAATAATCTATGCCCGGGAGTAGCTAACCAGTGTACAGGGAAAATCCAATCTACCTTGTTTATTGCAATTTCTTATGGTTTTGCAATTTTACGATTGATCTGATTTTCATTGTTGGGTGACTCACATGTTTTGTGTTATTACTATTGATGTTATTGAGGTTTTATTTCTGTCACAACCCGATGAGATGAGTATATACTATACCATGCATCATATAGGCACTTGCTAGAAATCACATGTCATTCATTCTTTCCTGTCATCTAGGATGCATTAGTGATTGCATGTTGTTGTGATAGCTGTTGTGTAGAATATGCATGTTGTTGTGATAGATTCCTTGATAAGAATACATACTGTTTGATAGGGTATTGTTTTGTGTAAATGTTTGCCTGAATTGATGCTAAAATTTGGTTCTTGAGGTGTTATGGGACCTCATGGAACGGAATTTGGTGGATCATTGCTCTGTTTTCCTTGTTATAACATGTATAAGATGCCAGACTTTGATTCGTGGGGAGTATGGGCCCTCACGGATCAGAATTTGGCACTTTCATTGTTCATTTCAGTGTTTTTCTAGGTTCTGGAGTAGTTTCTGAGGCTTATTGTCTGGAAAAACCTAGAATACACACTGTGTAGTTTTGACTACACGCCATGTGTTCTTCTGTTCAGGAAGAAACAATTTTTCTTAAGTATACGCCGTGTGCTTTATGTACATGCCGTGTAGTCTCTAACCGTGTCATAGGCCATGTGGGAAGAGACACGGGATAGTGAATTTCTTGTAGGAACACACTGTGTACCAGATGAACATGCCGTGTAGTCTGAACTAGGTACCCGTCCATGTCACGAACAACATGGGTTGGTGTTATCCCTTCTCATACACACCGTTTCCATCTGAAACATGCCGTGTAGCCCGCCATTTAACCAAAAAAAAAAAACAGGTCAGTGTTATCCTTTCACATACATGTTGTTTCTACGTTGAACACTCCGTGTAGTGTGATATGTGTTTCAGGCTGTGTTGCTAACAACACAGGCCATGTGAAAATCGTCTAGTACATGTTCTGTCTACCTTGAACATGCCATGTATTCTTGTCTTAGGAGATCCATGTAGCTTAACTGTGTAGAATATCTCAGACAGGGGAAGAAGATTCAAGTACACGCTATGTTTTAGGAGAGCACGCTGTGTGTTTGGGGTGTTACACGACCAGTTTCAGCAGTAGTACATGCCCATGTGAATTACTTGAGGGAACATGCTGTGTAGTAGTTATGCACGCCATGTAGATTTTTTTTAAAAAATCGAACTCTTTATTTTTCATGTTCCCTTATTACACTCCTTGTTTTAGTCCTTAATAACCTTGATATAAGGTGTGTGCTTGACCTTGTAGAGTCATTCCACCGAGACGTCCTCCGGTTGTGCACCAGTTGTCAGACGGTGATCAGACACCAGACATGGCTGATCTGGGATTACCTGCAGATCCTCCAGTTGTTCCAGACTTAGAACCAGCCATTTTACCTAACATAGGTGTGGATGGACAGTTTAGGGAGGGAATTTTGAGGATGATTCAAACCTTTCAGGGAGCGCTGCCTCCTGCCCCGTCGATGGTTGATTTGACATGGGTCTTCCAACAGCAGCATCCTTCTACTTTCTCAGGGGATGGAGTACCTCAGGCTATAGAGTCATGGCTATAAGCCACGTTGATGATTTTTGAGCATCTGGAGATACCTCCAGAGAAGAGGGTTAAGCTTTCTACCTACATGCTCCATGACTCCTCCAAGAGGTGGTGGGATGTGATCTCACAGGCGTGCCACTAGTAGAATATGGCTTGGGAAGAGTTTTGGTGTATCTTCTACGATTACTTCTATCCGGAGACCTTGAGGTCCAATAGATACCGAGAGTTCAAGAGTCTGGAGCAGGGTACTCTTACTGTTATAGAGTATTCCGCTCACTTCACAGAGCTGCAGCGTTTCACACCTATTCCAGGAGGTGATTATTTGTTCCTTACACGGAAGTTTGAGGATGGTCTGAGGCACGAAATCCAATCTCAAGTGAACATATTCAGTTTGACTTTGATACCCTCTATTTTCAAACGGGTGCTAATTACGAAGCGTAATCTGAGGGAATCTGGAGCTGTGAGCCAGGGCGGTTCGACATCTAGAGTTAGTGCTCCACTAGCTGATAGTAGGAAGCACCGCAAGGAGGCTACACGAGGAGATCAGAGTAGGTGGGTTTCATCTTCCAGTTGCTAGGTGGTGTGCTTCTAGTGTGGGAGAAGCGGGCATATGAGGCCACGTTTCCTGAGAGACCCAATGGAGTGCCAATATTATGGCAAGATGGGCTATCTTCAGTGCTTTTGTCAGTTCTTCCCACCAGCAGGTGGTGACATGGGTTCTTCTATGACCCCACGTTCAGGAGCAGCGCCACCAATTTCTCACAAGTTTGGGAACTAGAGTTCTTCCGGTCGTTCGATCCTAGGTGGAGGTCGTGGTTGTGGTAGTCAGTCACCAGTTCTTCAGCGACAACATGGTGGATTAGCTCAGAGTGGCTAGACAGGGTCACAGGGCCGTGGTAGAGGCCATACTTTTGTAGTGGAGTAGACCCAGTAGGAGCAGGATCCCGAACCCTCCATAGTTCGAGGTACAATCTTAGTAGCCTCAGTTTTATCTTCAGATCTTTTTGATACAAGGGCTTTCCATAGCTTTATATCTGTTGATTTCATAGAGAGCCTTGGTCTCTGTATCTTTTCTTCTATTGATATCTTGACACTAGACACACCGTTGGGGACTAGAATGGCTAGTGTACATCACTGTAAGGAGTTCCCTCTAGAGGTTTGTGGGTGTCACATTTTATTGGACCTCTATGTCCTAAAGATGACAGGCTATGATGTCATTCTCAGAATGGACTGGCTAGTTTCCTTCTAGGCAGTCGTCGACTGTTACCGCTGCAGGGTGAGTTTTACATCACCAGTGGGCATATCATTTCTTCATAAAGGTGAGTGGGATGTCCAGTCAAGAAGAGCGGGTCCATAGCATCATGGGCTAGGAGGAGTTATAGCCCAGATTGCTATTCTATATCTGGATGACCAGGGGACTTCACAGTTAGACTTTCCTCCAGTGGTGGATCGTTTCAGAAATGTCTTTCCAGAGGAATTTTCATGTTTTCCTCCAAAGTTTGAGGTAGACTTCTCGATTGAGCTTGTTCCAGGAGCAGCACAAATGTCCATTACTCCTTATAGGATGACAACACTAAATTTGCAGGAGCTCAAGAAGTAGTTGTAGGAGTTGTAGGCAAAGGGTTTCATCTGACCCAGTACTTCTACTTGGGGTTCGCCTGTCCTGTTTGTGAATAAGGCAGATGATACCCTTAGGATTTGTGTGGGCTATCGAAAGTTGAACCAGTTGACGATCAAGAACCGATATCCATTACCAAGGATTGATGATCTCTTTGATCAGCTTCGAGGAGCCTGGGTGTTCTCGAAGATTGACTTGAGGTCCGATTATCATCATTTATGCGTTAAACCATCTAATATACCTCTTACTCCCTTCTGAAGAAGGTATGGTCTATACGAGTATATGGTTATGCTGTTCGGTCTCACGAACGCGCCTTCAGTTTTCTTGGCACTGATGAACCAAGTGTTCCATCCATACTTGGATTTTTTCGTGCTTGTCTTTGTGGATGATATCTTGGTGTACTCTCACACTCGACATGACCATGCTACCCATCTTGAGATCATCTTGAGTACACTGAGGGAGAATCAGTTATATGCTAAGCTCTCAAAATACCACTTTTGGATAGATTAGATTCACTTCTTGGGTCATGTTATCTCAGAGACAGGAGTGTTAGTAGACCTAGAGAAAGTGAGAGCTGTAGTTTCCTCGGAGAAGCTGAAGAATGTATTTGAGGTGAAGAGTTTTCTAGGACTGTTTGGATACTACAGATGTTTCATATAGAACCTTTCATGCTTAGCAGCATCACTGACAGGTCTGACTAAGAAGGGTGTAAAGTTCTCAGGGTCAGATTCGTGTGAGTCAGACTTTCAGGAGCTAAAATGAATGTTGACTTCAGCACCGATACTAGTCATTCTAGAGCTAGGAAAGAGCTATAATGTTTACTGTGATGCATTAGGTATCTGGCTGGGAGATATGATTATGCATGGAGATGGAGTCGTTTCTTAGGGGTCTCGACAGTTGAGGCCACATGAGGGGAATTAACCAATGCACGATCTGGAGTTGGTAGCCATTGTTCATGCCCTGCGTTGTTGGAGACATTATCTTTTGGAAGAACATTTTGTGGTTTTCACCGACCAAAAAAGTCTAAAGTATATCTTCACTCAGCGTGATATGAATTTGAGACAGCGCAGGTGGGTTGAGTACCTACAGTCCTTTGACTTTGACCTTTCTTATACGCCATGGAAGGCCAACACGGTGGCTGATGCATTGAGCAGGAGGACTCAGATACCGGCAGTTCTGGAGGTCAATGGTGAGTGGAAGCTTATGGCTCTGTTCTCTAAGATGCATTTGGAGGTGCACGACAGAAAGGGGTATACTTTTCTATCTTATGTAGCTGTTACCTATACTCTTCTTGATCGAGTTTGAATGCAGTGGCTATCAGATTCTGAAGGCCTAGTCCTAAGGGAGAGTGTGTCAGGAGAGGAACCTCTTCCTGAATGGATCGTAGGTGAGGATGAGATATTGTGTTTCCAGGAGCATGTATGGGTTCCAACAGATATACGCGAGGAGATGATGCGAGACTTTCATTCCTTAGTTTGGGAAGTTCATCCTGGCGTCACCAAGATGTATCGTGATCTACACCATCAGTATTGGTGTCCAGGTCTGAAGAGGGGCATTGCTGGTTTCGTTATGAGGTGTTCCACCTATCAGCATGTGAAGGAGAAGCATCAGCGACCAGTAGGGCTTTTGTAGCAGTTACCCATTCCCAAGTGGAAGTGGAATGATGTCGCGATGGATTTCATGATAGGTTTACCGAGGTCACCTCGAGGGAATAATGCAGTTTGGGTTGTCATTGACAGACTCACGAAGGTTTCTCACTTCGTGTCAATCAAGGAGACCTTTAGTGTTGATGAGTTGGGATGGTTGTGCATCCGTGAGATTGTACGTATGTATGGAGTTCCACACTCTATTGTTTCAGACAGAGATGCACATTTTACTTCTCAGGTCTATCATGGGCTACAGAAGGCGTTGAGTACATAGGTACTTTTGAGTACAACTTACCACCCCCAGACAGATGGCCAGCCCGAGAATACGATTCAGGTGCTTGAGGAAATGCTCCGAACATGTATTCTGGATTTTATAGGTTCTTGGGATAAGCACATACCTCTTGTGGAGTTTTCCAACAATAATAGTTTTCAAGAAGCTATTCAGATAGCGCCTTATGAGGATTTGTATGATAGGCCATACCGATCACCCTTATGTTGCCTGGAGGCAGGAGAGGCAACTTTTCTGGGACCTCGTCTTGTTCTAGAGACCAAAAAACAGATAGAGTCGATTTGTAAGATGATAGATACTACACAGTCTCGACGGAAGTCTTATGCTGATCAGCGGAGACGACCTCTAGAGTTTGAGGTCGGGGATCAGGTTTTCATGCGTGTCACACTGAGGTTGGGACACAAGAAGATTAAGAGATAGGGTAAGCTTTCACTGAGGTACGTCGCGCCGTTCGAGGTGTTGGAGAGAGTCAGGCCAGTTGGCTACCAGTTGCAGTTACCTCAGAGGTACCAATCTATGCACGATGTCTTCCACATTTCTCAATTTCGACGTTACTTCTCAGACCCGTCTCACGTATTCCAACCTGAGGAGGTTGATTTGAAAGTAGATTCATCCTTTTAGGAGCATCCAATTAAGATCATCGATAACAATACTAAGGTTCTCTATGGCTAGTCTATTCCTATGGTACGTGTTCTTTGGCAACATGGGAGAGTAAAGGAAGAGACTTGGGAGAGGGAGTAAGACATAGGATCACAGTGGTCGGAGCTGTTCGGGGTTTCTTCTTCTACACCACCATGCTTGGGAAATTCGGGGACGAATTTATTTAAGGGGGAAGTTTGTAAGAACCTGGGTCTTGATTTCAGGTATGTTTTTCCATTTCTGGTCATTTTTGAGGAAAAGGAAAAATTCTGGAAATTTTCTAAGTACATGCTGTATAATTTATGAGTACACGCCGTGTACTTCCTTGTCGCAGGAGATTGTGTGCTGGCCGTGTAGTATCCACACACACGACTGTGTGGGAATGAATTACAGGCCGCTTAAAGTGGAGTATGGAAAAGGCGAGTACACTCCATGTACTTCAAAAGTACACGTCATGTACTTTATTTTTATTCATTAAATGCACTGGGGTCGCGTCTAATTGACAGAAACACCCACTTCTTCATTTGTCTCATCTAGGATCTTCGTATAGCTGCAGATCTTTGAAGAACCTCTAAGCATGCATCTGTCCTCTGAATAAAACATCATCAGTTGTGTTGGAATCACATTGGTGAGTTCTCTCTTCTCCTAGAGCACCATCTTCTGATTTCTCATCTCTCGTGAGATATCGTGGGTTGAACGTTTTAGACGTTTTTGTAGATCTTCGATGTTCTAAGGAGATTCAAGCTTCTAGTTCATGTATATTGATATCCCAACGCAGAGGTAGGTGTTTTGTGCCTTTCCATTCAAAGACTTTGAGTATTATGTGCAAATTCTACCAATACCCTTGAATGGGGTATTGCGTGTTTACTATTTTACCCATGTTGTTTTCATTCCATGATTTTATGCCCATGTAGAGGTTAATTGAATATGATTATGGTGTTTTTCCATGATTGGATGTATTTTTTTCCACACATGTTCTGTTTACGACTGTTTGGTCCTACCTAGCCTTAGGCTACCTTGCCTGTTTTCCATGCATGTTGTTGTAGGGTGGAGAGTTTGTATTCTGACATTCTTGAGATGCTGTAGACTATTTATCCAAGCAGTTCTATAGGTTTACTTGGATATACTACATTTCTATACTCGTTGACCAACATAGGACCGTGAGAACCTGGTGTAGTAGGCTAAAGGGGAATTGACCGAGTGAGCTTCCTCAGAGAGTCCTTGAGCACTTTAGACTATAAGTGGAATTGATCGTGCAAGCTTCCTCATAAAGTCTTTCTTTTACTCTAAATTACTTTGACTGCTTTAGAATATAAGGGGAATTGACAGTGAGTACTTCCTCATAGTGTCTATGAATGACCTGTGCTATGAGGGGAATTGACTGATTGAGCTTCCTTAGATAGTCCTTGACCTTAGGTCTATAAAGGGAATTGACTGTGAGTGCTTCCTCAGAGAGTTTTTGACTACCTTAGACTATAAGGGGAATTGACTATGAGTTCTTCCTCAAAGAGTCTTATATACTAAACCACAGGGGTTAGGCCGAGTGTACTACCTAGAGGGTGGCTTGTACTTATTAGGTAGGACCATAGGGGAGGGATGTGAGTACTTCCCAGAGGGTTACCTGTTTGTGCTTAGCTGTTTGATTAGCTGTTGATTGATGTTGAAACTATGGATTGTTTATTGCTGAGTACTTTACTGCTTATTGTTTTCTATACTTTACCTGCCATATATTCACTGACTATTAGGCACAGATATTCGGGTGGTTGTATACTGGGATTTAGTCTCACACCCTATTTGGGTCATGCTTTTGGGCCCAAACAGATTATATTATTGTAGGTATAGATAAGGGAAAACGCCCTTCTACTTCAGGTACTTGAATTTGTATGGAGCTGGAGATCATGGGACCAAGATTAGGCTTGCGATGCTGAGGAGTTGTTTATCTTTTTCTTTTGTACTTTGGTTTAGAATTGTTTGTATTTCCAGTATTGTGACTTTTTTGGATACTTTCCTAGACATATGTATCATACATCATTATATATATATATATATATATGTGTGTGTGTGTGTGTGTGCTCCAATTGTTTATTATTCCAGTCTTCCACTGTTTACTGTTGTTGGATATTTACTGCTTCCGCTTTTGTATGTATTTATTTACTTCCACTGTGTACTCTTCCAATGAGGGCATATTTTCCCCACTATCACACCCAAGGCCCTCACTGCTAGTTAGTAGCCTCTGGAATTTGTGGAAATGTGTTTTAGGCCATGTGACCAACTGGGTACATGGCGCCTCTGGGTGGGTTCTGGAATCGGGACGTTACAATTTAAAACTAAAAATTTACAAAATATTGAAAAAAATATTTTCTTTGAAAATAAACATGGAAAATTTTAAATTAATATTCAAATAAAATAATAGTTATGATGGTAAAAAATTTCATTCATTTAGTAAATGTTAAAATATATATTTTTTTTCATGCCTTTGGAAAAAATACCTCATTTGGAAAATGAAAATAATATTCATTTTAAAAAAATTTAATGAAATTAAATCATATTATAAAAATTTTATTATAAAAATTTTATGATTTATATAATCACATTTATAATAAAATTTTTGAACAAACATGTACACACAATAAAAAGTTAATTGAAAAAAAGTTCAGCTTTTCTTAAAAAAAATCTCAATCCTTTTATGTACCAAAGAGAGGAGAATGGAAGGGAAAAATAAAAAACCTAAAAATAAAAATAGGAGAAAAATTATATGGATTTTAAGAGAAAATTAATATATAATTATCCTAAAATAGATTCAATCATAAATAATCCTGATACAAAATGAGATTGTAACATAAACCCTTATTACTTTGGTAACATTTGAATCATATAACCACTAAAATAAATAAATTAAAATAGAAAATTATATACAATTAATATGAAGATATTTATGACATAATATATAAAAGGTAATTATATATTCTATGTAAACACAAATATGTGTATAACGTGAAACATGTCTCAATAAAACAATGTTGAGATGAAGAACCCTTATAGTTTTGGTAATCTCTAAATCAAAACCTCATAAAATATAAAGAATTATATGGATTTGTAAATCTATATAATTTTCCTGAAAATCATCATACAATTTCAAGGAACTACAAGTGGATCTTGAGATGTGGGTCTTAGAATGGACAACCCCAACCGACTATGGTGAGGCTGATCTCTCACTGAATTCAGGGGAAATTTTATGGAGGGCCCAATTGAAGAATACATTACATATATGTTCATGTTTGGCCTAAATGATCTAAATGATAAATAAAAAATATAAGGACCTAGTGATTATTTCTTAACTGATATAGGAGAACCTATAGTATAATTGAGTACAATGATGTTTTTGCATACCACCTATCTTGTTATAAAGATACAAATTCACTCAATCAACTAAACATCCTCATTCAAGAGGGAGAGACTTGACATCTATGTTGTATACTTATAGGATTTGTTTTAAGTAACTTCCTCATCCTAATTATTCAATTAAGAATAATAAATATAATTTTTATTTTTAAACTTACCAAGTTCTATATTTGGAAATGATTCGTTTACATGAAATTTAATGATGGAAAGAATCAGCTGCATCTAAGTTGGCAGTTGATATGAAATGATTTTCTAGGCCAGTGAGATGAATTAATGGTCCTTAAATAACTCAAATATAGTCAAAATTAAAATTAATTTATGCTTTTTTTAAACTTTATCATCTTAAAAATGAAAAATCAAGCATTTATAATGATTTCTCCTAGTATAAAAGGATATCTTATGCAATTTTAGAAGATCAATGAGATTCAGGAGCACTATGTGGAGTTTTAAATAAAGATGATTTTTTAAAATTTAATCTGATTTATTTTTATACCTAATAATCCATCATACAGTACATTAATGTAAAGTATATACACCACACAAAATAAACCGGTAGAGAATATGGCATATCTCTCACAAAAATAAAAGTAATATAAGAAACCCTTACCCTAGGTCCTCGTTTTCTTTGTATGCACTATTATGTTTCTGTATAATAAATTTAAGTTTATTATAAATCTATAATAGAACTAAATTAATACTTATATTACAATATAAAATTCACTTATAATTTTCAATTTCTTATTTATTAATAATTTTTCATTAAAATAAATATTTAGGTGAAAATTGGTTCATTTTCCATGCATGTTTTGGTTCAACATTTATATTAATTGACCCTTGTTGATGGTTTAATAATATTAAATATATTAATAATGTTATAATTATCATAATTATTCATTATATACACTTTTAAAATCATTAATTTTATGAGTCAGTGGAAAATGAATTACATCACTTCGTGGAGACGATAGTTTGTACGTATGCATGCGTAATGTTTTCATTTTCCAATGAATGGAAAGAAAGAGATAAAAATAATAATTTATCTTTATAGAATCATAATTATATCATAACTATCACATATATTCATTAAATACATCCATATTACTAATCATTTATGGATTACATGAAAAAAAACCATATCACTTCATTTGGATGATTGTCCACACATATGCATGAACGACATTATCATTTCTCATAAGATGCGAATAAGAAGAAAATATGGATATATCGTTAAAATAAAAATATTTAAGTATAGTAAATATAATTATTTAATCATGTTAATATGGTTATATTACATTTGGAGTAGCTTAAGGAATAAAGAAACTCAAAAATAGATCAGTAAATATAATTGTCTCTTCTTTGTGAAACCTCCTTTGGCTTACAACTTAAGCCCTCAAAGGTTTGTATTTTGGGATGAAAATAAGCTCTTGTATGTGATTAAGGAAGTAAAAAAGGTATTTAAGTAGGTATTGGATGATATATAGTGAATGGGAAGTTTTTTTTCAAGATAAAATATAGGCAGCTATTCATGCTTGAGGAGGTGGGGGTTTTAGTGTTAAAATAATGATTATTTTTCTATTAAAGACAACCACTTGAGTGTGGAATTAATTTCAATGATTTTTTTATGATTAATGTTTATAAGGTTGTTTAATTTCATTAAATACCTAAACCATACATTTAAATATGTATTTTTTAGTTATTTTATGTCTTTCCTTTTTAATTTTAACATTTTTCATCATTTTACTGTTACTATGGTAAAAAACTTTTTACCTCAGTGACTTATTTTTATGACCAAAAATGAAATTAACATTATTACAAAAAAAATCATGATTATTTAAAATATGGAAACAATTTTATCATATTTAATTTCTATAATTAGAACAAGTTTATTTTAAAAAAGGCTTGCAAAACACAACCAAACTCATTTTTAGGAAAATAAACGTTTAAGCATAAAACTATTTTTTCCCATTACATACATATTAAAAACCATTAAATGAATATTAAAATAATTTATTGACAATATTATCTACATATTTCATTAAAATCATTCATCAATAGTGATAAATTTAATTTTTTATGATAAAAACAAATTGCTTGTATAAAAACAGTTTTTTTCAAAAAAAACTTCTCTCCTTTTTAACTTTAAATGATTTTTTCATCTATAAACAATCCATAAAAAATGAATTCATTTTTTACATGTGTAAATAATAAGTTTAATACTATGAATTAAATTTTAAATAAAACATATGTGAAAAAAATTCTCATAAACAAAAAATTTCAAAATAGTTCTTTAAGATAAATAGTATTTCCCAAATAAATTAGAAATTATTTTCAGAAATTGTATACCATATAATGTAATTAATTTTTTAATTTATAATAACTATTGAAATAATTTCATTTTTTCATTACAAACTATCAAACACATTTATTTATTAAATACAAATATATTCTAAAATATTGAGGTGTTACGCCAGTATTTATGGATATTCAAAGGATGGATATAAAAACCATAAAAGGATGGGGTGAAATAATACCTTTCACAAATGATTTATCAACAACCCATCCATGATAGGATCCCACAGGCATAAAATTAAGATACATAACTATAGAATATGGTAGTAAATTTTCCAAACTTCAAACCTGATAGAAATAGATTTATATGATTTGAAACCTAAATATTTTTTCCATCCATGCCAAAGTTGAAAAAGGATATTTTGGATGATGCACATAACTCACATTTCTCTATTCACATCAGGAGAAAAAATATTTATAGATATCTTAAACAATAATTATGGTGGTATAACATGAATAGAGAGACTGTGGAGTATATATCTCAATGCTTGGTATTCCAACAATTAATGTCTAAAAATCATAATTCTAATGGCATGATGCAACCATTACCTATTCCAGTATGAAAATGGGAGAATATCACAGTGGATTTCATCATGAGTCTTCCTAAGATATCAAAATTCTATAATTATATTAGGGTTTTGGTTGATAAACTTTTTACATCTTCACATTTCATTTCTATTTGAGGTAATTTCTCACTCGATCAACATCCCAAGTTATACATAATGGAAGTGGTAAGGATACATGGAATACCAATTTTAATAGTATCTGATAAAGATCGAAGTTTCACATAAAAGTTCTAGATAATTCTTCAATTAGCATTGAATATTGAGATAAAATTTAACCTATATTATCATCCTTAAACCAATGGTTTATCTACAAGTACCATTTAGATATTTGAAGATATACTAAGATCTTGCTCAATTGATTTAAAAGGAAGTTGGGATTGATATATTACTCTATTAGGGATATCACATAACATAAATTTCAAATCTTATATCCAAATAGAACTATATGTGCCTCGATATAGGAATATATATAGAGTGCCAACATTTTTCGATGAAGTTAGTGAGAGAAAGATGTTGGGACTTGATCTTGTTAAAGAAATGGCGGAGAATGTTCAAACTATTCAATAATATATCAAATTAGCATAAATTTGATAGAATAGTTATAATTATAAACATTAATTATATCTATAGTTTGAAGTTTGTGATAAAATATTCCTTTAAATATTTACTTGGAAGAGGGTTATGAGATTCATGAAGAAGGCAAATTTTAATCCTAGATACATTACCCCCTCGAAATCCTTGATCATGCGTGGATGATAGCTTATCACCTTCTACTTCCACCAAACCTATCCCAAATGCATTATGTGTTCCGTTTATCACTTTTGATGAAGTACATGCTTTCTCCATCACATGTAATGAACTTGGAGGTAGCACCACTAGAACATGATCTCTCATGTGAGGAATAACCCATGGAGATATTGGATTGTAGTGATGAAGTTATGTGAAACAAGATCACCCACGTGTACAAATTTTTTTGGTGAAATCATAAATATATGAAAGCTATGTGGGAACTTGAAGATTCAATTATACTAAATTACACTCATTTTTTCATCAGAGTAACAGAATTTCAATGGAAAATTATTTTAATGGGGGTAAGATGTAATACCCCATGAATTCAGTATGTATTCCCCTTTAAATAAATAATATACTTGATATCTTGTGATACACGCATCACAGAACTAAAATGAACCATGATATATTTTATTGAGATAAAATATTACAATGAAAGATAAAAATTAATCCATTATTATAATGGAATATGAAATATCATTAAGAAAACTAAAATTAGAATAAATCCTAAAGTAAATGGAAAACCACAAACATTAAATCCTCATCTTCATGGTTTTATTTGAAGATAATACCTCTGATCATAACTACAGAAATAAGGTAAAACATTATAAATATACTATTTTTTTAGAATAAAGTAAATAAATAGGTTGAATTATTTTATATATGTATGTAAGACTATATATAATAATGTAACATGATAATTATATATATGGCTACTAGAAATATTTCCATTAGATATATGGACATTGGGATTATATAACCATTGAGGCCATAATTGGACATAATAATAATTAATGATATAAATTAGAAATGGTATTCGATTAAGATGCGACCATTATAAAATAAACATTAAATTGATGAGTATAAATAGAAGTAACTGCATTATATAATATATGCATAAATTAGATTAAATGGTATCAATTAGTATAATTATTCCTTATGAGGCTCTATTTTCTGATCTTGGAATGGTGGTATCATCACAATGGTTTTTTCTAGAACAAATCCATGCTAAAATTCAAAAAGTATGTCTTGCGAAAAATCATATATCGTAGAAGTTATAGGCTGTAGAAATGTCTACGAGATCCATGTTAGTTGAATCATCACTCATGACTACCACCATCGCTTATCTTACCTTAAGGTCTTATGTAGAGTTTTTGAGGTGTTTTGTAAGTAGAATCTAGGATGATATAAACATACATGTAATAAATTATATATATATATATATATATATTCATTATTACATACATTTTTATACATTTTTAATTTTTATAAAATATAGATTTAAGGAAGGAATTTAAAAAACTAAGAATGATTATTTTTTTATTCAAATGTATTGGAAAATTCAATTAATATTTATTATATAAACAATCATTTTTAAATAATTGGTAATAAAATCATCTAATGTAACAAAGTCATTTTTCAAAGAAATTTTTTTATTCGTGTAATGTATTTTTAGATTAAATAAATCACTATAAAAGAATTATTTTAAATAATTATATTGATAATATATACAATAAAATAAATTAACATTGATATAATTTTAATTAAATGGAAATTAATAAGAATAAAAATATTTTTTTAAAATACATATTTCTAAAAATTATTTCTTATGATTTATGCGTTCTTATATTAAAATTAATTTTTATCAATTTTAGAATTTTAATCCAATAAAATGGATTTCATATTTGGAATTAGCATTTTCAAATTATGTAACATGGTTAATTTTAGTTGTGGGCATAAAAATAAATTACCGAGGTAAAAATTGAGTTACCAAGGTAAATATAAAATGAGGTAAAAGGGTTTAACTAAGAGTTAACGACCTAAAATATCATAAACCATTATATATAATTGAATGTAAGAGGGAATGATCTAACTACCCTTATCCTAACTCAATTATTTTTAAAATTTGTATCCAATTAACATGAGAAATTTCATTCCTTATTCATTAAGGAATTATTATTTGTGAAAATGAAACTCAATCTCACCTATAAAAGAAACATTCCTCTACCCACATCAACCCACACCTTTACTTTAGTTTCCTATTGAATATCTACCCAATTTATCTCTCTAAAAATCGACTCTCATGTTTGGTAACATATTTTAAAATGAAAGGGTCACAAATCTTTCATTTACAATATGATCTCTATGATAATATTCAATTCTTCAATTATGTTAGAGTGCATTTGACTGAGTGAGAATCTAAAATAAGTGTTTTTGTTAACTCAATTTCCTTTCATTGAGTTATAATATTTTTTATTGAACTTTATTCATATATATTTGGTACATTATGCCTTATGATTTTATTATATTTTACATCCTATTATTTTTATGAGGTTTTCATTTCCTTCTCATAATCCACCAATTGATTGATTCTTACTTCATAAAATAAAACATTGTTAGAGTTTTTTAAATTAATTTCCCTTTACCGAGACATATTTCATATTATGAACCTATTTTCAATTTTATAGTGTACATACTACTTCCTTAATATATATTATTATAATTATATTTTAATTAAAGGTATTTAATGTTCTATTTCAAGTTTTTTATTTCATTTTTTATTTCCTTATTCATTACCAAGGTCGTAGGAAATTTTGTTTACACAATATATTTTCATTGAGTCGCATACCTTCTTCTATGAATATGTTCTTCTAAGTTTGTTATATTCTAATATTTATCTATTTTATATGGTATTTTCTCATTATATCTAGGTAAATTACATTTTAATGTCATAATATTATTCTTTTATGGATTTCTATCATCATAAAAATTTGATATTATTAAGAATAATTCTCACCCTTTCTAATAAATTTTTCTCCTCCATATCCATATTTTTCTTACAAAAAATGTTTTAATTTATTATTTTTAAATCAAAATATGTATTATCTTCTATACTCATTATATTTATATTTATATTTACTTAATAATGGATTTTATAACTCTTTCGTTGATGTGGGTTTTTACTAAAACTGCCTAAAATTTTTAAACAGAAATTTTTTTCACTTTTATATATTTTGTATCTTCCAAACCAAATTTAATTACTTAAAAAAAATTCATAGTTCCATTATTATATATTCCTTTTAAAATAATATTTTAAATTTTTAAATTTTCATATTCTTTAAAATTATTTTTGAAAGTAACCTGTGACTTCACTTTTTTTATAATGATGTCAAAAATGTTTTATGAAAAATCTCTACTCTATCACTTATATTTTCTTTTTTTATCACATGTAGTTATATTTCATGAATTATTGATGTACTTATATTTTAATGAAAAAATATTAACAAATTTTAATGAATTTGAATGGGTTTTAATGGAAACACCCAGGAAATACTTTGTTTATTTAAAATATTGGAAATTACAATTGAAGAATTAATTTGGGTTTAAATAGATTTTTATTAAATTTATTTTATAATACTATGGAATTTTAGTGATTTTAATGAATTTTAGGAAAAAATGACCTAACTGAATAACCCTCAACCATTGGGCCCACAATCTATATAGTCATCCAAGAAGGGGTTGATAGGAAATGCTGGACCAGTGGGAGAGCCTTCCAGTGGAAAGAGGGAGAGAAGTCTATGATGTAGAGGTTGTCCAAATCACATAAAGGCCCATGCATGTCATCATGGGCCCATGTATGTGAGTGTGGTGTACTGGGATTTCATTCCTAGAGTAGGATTTTGAGATATAGTTCCCATATTATTTGTTATAAATGAACATGATATCCTGTTTCATTTCAGATGTGGGACTCGTGACCACATCTACAATTAAAAACATACTAAAAAGCCTTTATTCTTCATTTCTTTCTTGTTATCCAACCTCAGAAACACCTCATTGTTTCTCTCTTCCAATTTTGGCCACTCGACGTTGTTGGCCGCCACTTCAACACATTAGAGACGCCATGGTAGCCACCATGTAAGCTCAGGCTCAATCTGTCCACCACTTCCAAGGCTCCAAACCACCCTAAATCACCTCAGGGACCTTGGTTGACCACCATGTGTAAGTTCCTAGTTAGTTTATTGTATCACTAATATGTAAATGGGTTGAATCAGCGATACTCTTTTTCTTTTATGTTTCCTTACAATTAAAACAACCTTCACCTCCTTTTAAAGATTCAATTCCATGCTAAAAACAAAACAAACACACATCCACAAAAACATAGGTATTTACAAGGTTCACTATTCAATAAAAATATATAAGTCCTTGTTATGGTTTTGAGACAATCCAATACCATAAAATCCACTAGAAAACAATCCTTAGATTACAATAAGTAGGATATTCCTTTTCACTCATGCATCACTTTGAAGAGAATAAAAAAGTGTGTGTGAACCCTTTTATCAGAAATAGGGTAATACAATTGTTATGTAACAACTCATGTTACATGAGTTTATTTTCAATTCAAAAAATGCATTCAATTGAAAAATAATTCTTTAATTCCTTACCCAGAAGAAAGGTAAGAACCTCCTGGACTTTGTTTTGAAAACTGAGTCCAATTTTCTTGGGTCCAATTTTCCAAGTCCAATTCCTATGAGTACGATTCTTGCAAAAAAATTCTTCATGTCTTATTTTTAGATAGAATACAATAGAAATGAATTAGAACCACTTCAAATCAGAATACAATGCTTCATCATTCTGAGAAATCCAATATGAAAATTCTGAAGCTGATTAATCCAGCCTGATACAATGATCATTTGAATACAATGTTGATAAATCGAATACAATTATCTGCTGAGTATGATGAATTCTGAGTATGATGATCAGCTGAATATAATGATACGATATTTTCTTCTTCCTTGTTGAAATATCTTCAATACAAAAAAAAACAGTATCACTTTATCTCACTAAAAACTAGGAGATTCTCGCTCTACTATGGTGAATAGTACCATCCATCATAAATTACAAAGTACTTATCCTTATATAGGTGACCCTTAAAAGGTTTTGGCGGGAATCCAAAAAAAATTTCCCACTCACACAAATTCACCCACATTTAAATCTCCCCTAAAATCTCAAATGCATTTTGACTTCATCAATGCTTCTCAAAACTTCTCAATTCTTATTCAAACTTCATTTCCTTATACAGACTTTAATTTTAATCATAAGTATTATTTCAATACATGAGCCCTATTTTTATCAATCTGATTTCTTCAATACAAAGCTCTATATCAGTTGAAAACAAATGTATGAAGAAATGGATACCATTCTGATTTGATGAATATGATTCTCAAAACCAATTTGAATCAAAATATTTCATTTGAATGTATAGATCCCCTTTATAATTCATTCAATAATATCCTTATATTTTCTTTTCTCTTGACCCACTTGAGATTCAAAACTTCATTCACAATCTTGTGCTTTTATCATGACTTCACGACTTAAAATTTATTTTAGAATAGCTTTAGAATTGTCAAACATGGATTTGAATGTATCGTAACTTTCCATTCATTCCAGATTCTTTATTTTATTCCCAAACCTAGTATGATCTTTTCTAAATACAATTGGTCTTGATACAATCATCCTGGGTACGATCATTCGGGATATGATTTGCCTGGATACAATTTTCCAGAATACGATATTTTAGGAGTAAAATCATTCTAGGTACGATCATTCTGGATACGATTGGATTAAATATGATTTTCTATAATATGATATTTTCTGAGTACAATCATTCTGGGAAAACCATCGACACCATCTATTACTCTTATATCGGCACTACTTCTTCAATCGACACAACCTCTTCAATCGGCACCACTTTTTCAATTGGTTCCACCTTTTCAATAATCACTACCATTTATAACAACATCACCTTTTAAAATAACATCACCTTTTAAAACAACATTGCCTCTTCCATCGGCAGAATCCCTTACTTTTCTTTCACCCGGATACGATTTTTTTGAAAAAAAATCAGCATCCCTTCTTTCTCTCTACTACCTGGATGCGATAAATCTGGATACAACCCTTTTTTGATCAGTAGTATCTCTTCCACTCCCCCTTTCTTCCATAAAGATTTCATCACAATTTCTCAATTAAACTTATGATTTATATGAAATACAAATCGTAAAATCATCATCACAATTAAAACATCATAGTCATAGTGACTCTGATTCTCCATTAAAACAACCACTTCTTTCATACTGGATCCAAAGTGAATCTAATCAATTCCTCATTACGGTCTTTACCAATACCTAGCCCTCATTATAATGAACAATTTGAGTCTAATTCTTATCAATACCATGAGTCCAATTTTTATCAATACCATGATTCTAATTTTTATCAATACCACGAGTAGCATGATTATTGCTAAAGCAAATTGAAGCGATTTACTTCCTTAAAAACATTCCTTGAAAAAAAAAATACAACACTTGAATACAAAACACCTTCATCATCAGCTTAGTATGAATAATCTCTCCCTTTGGATTTATTTGTCAAACAATTTTCATAAATCACTGAACTTTGTATCCTCAAGAAATAGATCACTTTTCAACAATTCTAAACTTACGTGAGCTAACTCATTGAAGGAAAAAAGAATTATTAACAACAAAACCATGATTTCTAAATGAAGTGATTATGACAACATCTTCATATTTCTTCCTCATCTCTTCTTCAACATCCCTGGAATATAAAACAATTTCTTTCCTACAACCACTCTAACAAATAGTTAGAATAGTTCACTCACAAAACAATTCTGAATTTATATCTTACCTACAACTCTATCTTTTATGCAATAGATTTATGAAATTATAAAATTATCCCCCTTGACAGTACAATAAAAAGGTAATATGAGAGAGGGGATCAAAACACATACCTCAACCTTGAAAAGAAGAAGGTTCTACACCTATGTTCAACCTCAATTTTGATAATGATTCCTTTGGAAAAGGTTTTGTGAAAATGTCAGCCACTTCTTCCAATGTTGGAACACACTCTAAATTTAATTAATTCTTCTCCACATGCTCTTTGATGAAATAATATTTGATATCAATATGATTTGAATGAGAATATTGATCTGGATTCCTAGTGAGATTGATTGTACTTTGATTGTCACAACCCAAGATCATGGGTAACTTCACTTCAACAAGTAAATCTTTTAATTGTGTTTTCATCCATAAGAGTTAAGTAGTGGATTGAGTGGAAGAAACATACTCATCTTCAGCCACAATAAAGGTTACTAAATTACATTTATTTTAATTCCATCTAACAAAATTATTTCCCATAAATAATACACCACTATATGTGGATCTTCTATCATCAGCATTTCTTACCCAATCTACATCAGAATACCCAAACAAATCAATACTTTCTAAGATGTCATACCTAATTCTAAACTATGTTGTGACTTTGATGTATCTGAGGATTATGTTTATATAAATAAGATGTGATTATTTTAAGGCACTTTGGAATATTTCATATAAGGTAACATCATACACAATGCCAGATCTTGAGACATTCAAATACAATATACTTCCAATAATATTTTGATATTATTTCTGATCCACTTATTTTTCTTATCCATCATTACTCAACTTAGTTCCCAACAAAATAGATGTGGAAATAGGTTTTTAGTTTTCCATGTCGAACCTCTTAAGAAGTTCCTTAACATACTTTTTTTGGGAGAGAGAAAAGTATTCTTTCTTTTTCATGATTTGTAACCAAAGAAAGTACTTCATTTCCCCCAGCATGGTCATTTCAAATACCTTCTTCATTTCTTAAGAAAATATTTCACAACTTCTTTCATCATTCCCATCAAAGATAATATCATCAAAATAAACGATCAATATGGGGGAATACTCTTGACTTTCTTGGATATACAAATTTCTATCCACTCTTCCTTTCTTGAATTTCATCTTCCTTAAGAAAGTATCCAATTTGGAATACCATTCCCTCAGAGCTTGTTTTATCCCATACAATGCTTTCTTCGATCTGCATACATAGCTTTCATTCTTTATAATAACAAACCCATGAGGTTATTAAATAGAAACCTCCTCTTTAAGATCTCCATTCAGGAATGCATATTTAACATCCATTTGAAAGATCTTATATCCATGTTTCACAACAATAACAAGAAATATTTTAATTGTTTCCAATATAGCCATCGGATCAAAGGTTTCATCAAAATAAATTCCTTCAATCTATGAATACCCTTTGAAAACCAATCTTGTTTTGTTTCTTATAACATCACCTTATTTATTCAGTTTGTTTTGGAATACCCATTTTGTTCAAATGATGTTTTTGTTTTCAAGATTGGGTATGAGTTCCCATGTATTGTTATTTTCAATCTGACCCAATTCATTATTCATGGATTGAACCCATTTTGGATGTTCAAAAGCTTCTTTCACATTATTTGGTTCCACTTTTGAATACAGAGAAGTATGTGTGATAACATTTGTTTTCCTTATGGTTTGAATATTTTCTTGTCAATCACCAATTATATTTTGAGCTTACACTTGTTTCCTCATTCTGGGATGGAACATTATAGAATCATCTTTATCACTTGAAATATCTGAGTATGTTTCTTCTTCTTTATTAGGAATAAAATTATCTTCCTCTTTATCAGAATTGATTTCTTTGACTTGATGAACTTCTTTTTATGCTTCAGTAGGTTTTTATTTTCTACTTCTTTTAATCACATTTACATTAACATAATCAAAAATTATTTTTGTTTCTTTGTTAAATAATCTATATCCTCTTCCTTTCATATCATAGCCAAGAAATATTCCATATTCACCTTTCTGCTCAAATTTTCTACAGTTTCCACCTTTATTCTTTATAACACATGGAATCCCAAAAACTCTAAGGTGCTTCAAAATTGGATTTTTTTTCCCATAAAACAATTCATATGGAGTCATATATAATTGAGGCCTATAGAAAAAATGGTTCTGAATGTAAATATTTGTACTCATCGTTTTCCTACAAAAGTAATGAGAAAGACCATGTTCAAGTAACATAGTTATTCCCATTTCCACCAAGCTTCTATTATTTCTTTCAGAAACCCCATTTTTTTGAGGAGTGTATGAGGATATATACTCATGAAAAATTCCATGATTCTCAAGATATATTTCAAATTATTCACTTCTATATTCACGACCATTTTCTATTCTCAACTTCTTCACTGAATACTCACATTATTTCTCATCTTTCCTTTTGAAACTTTTAAACATTTTAAAATATTTTCATTTGTGTTTCATATACATAACATAAGTAATGAAAGTAGAATAATATATGAAAGTGTTGAAGTACTTATATCTATTTGTTGATTGTTTTCTCATTGGACCATATATATTAGAATGAATCATCTCCAGGGGTTGTTTTGAACTGATCTCAACTTTCATGTGCACAACATTAGTAATATTTACTTTCTCACAGATAATGAATCATCAATATCTTCTTCTTGGAAAATCAGGAATGTCCCAAACATTGTTATAATTAGATAACTTTCTCATGTTTCTATGCCCCATGTGTCCAAGTCTATTATGCCACAACTAATTATCTTTCACCATACTCATGTAATAATATTTTTTCATTTCACCAATCTGAAAAAAAATCCTTTTTATACGTTATCCTCTAGTAACAATATTCCCATATTCTTCATTATTCACAAAAAACCCATATTTCTTGAAGATAAATTCGTTACCCTCATCACACAATTGTAAAACACTTATCAAATTGTGCATCATCTCATCAAAAAACATTGTCTTCTTGGATTTTATCTTTTCCTTTATAATGATGGATGATCCAACACATTTTCTCTTTAGGGATTCATCATTTCCAAATGTCATTGTTCCCTCTTTAAAATCATTTACATTCTTTAACAATTTCAAGTATCCTTTAATGTGTAAATAAAACCTACTATCAAATATCCAAGTTCGTTCTCCTTTTATAGATTTCAATGCAGTTTCAACAACAAGAGCTTTTTCATCTTCTTTTACCTTCCTCACCTTTGGCTTCTGAAAATTAATTATTTTTTTCTGAGCTCATAACAAAACAAGACATCATTTAGCAAGGTGTACAAATTATTTACATCTTTCACAAATAGTTTCTAGGAGCAGGAACCTATTTAAAATATTTTCTCAAACCTTCTCTGATTTCTTCATGGCGACTTTCTCAGTCTTCTTTCTTTGTGGTGATTGACTCCCCCTAAATATTTGCCTTTCATAACTTTTGGGATAATAGTAATGTTACTGGTTAAACCAACACAAAATTACCATGTGTCCGAATCCCCCCCAATACCAGTAATGTCCATATCATGAGTATTTTCCTCTGAAACTTTTATATTGATTAGAATTGTGAATACATTTATCAGAAACATTATCATATCTCTTTTCTAAGCCACCAAAATTCTTGTTATCAATTGGATTAATATTATTCATTCCATATTTCTCATATCCAAATTGTTTTAAAACATTTTCAAATTCATGTTTCTTTGAAAGTTTAGAATTCCCATCATTGTTGGTTTTGGCCACATACATGACTTTCCCAGCTTTCTTCTTTTCATAAAAAATTCCATATTTATTTTCACCCTTTGAAGGTAATTTTTTTTGAACCTTCTCTAGTTTCTCATTTCCATAACTTTCACCAACCTTAGTGATATAGTTTTAGAAACTTGTGTTTCTCAATTTATCTTTTGAGAGTTTTTGTTGGACAAGTTCCAACTCTTCTTCTTTTTTCCTTCAATTTAGCCTCTGGATGCTCATTATGATTCTTTTATTCTTTAATATATTTATTTAAATCATCAATATATTTGACTATATTTTTAATATCATCAACAAAACACTATTGGTTTCTTGATCATTCATCTTCCAAACTTTTTTTTGATTTTCAAGTCTTCTGATCTTTCACAGATATTCATTCAACTATTCATTCAAAAGGATTTCAAGTTTAGTTTCTTCTTCTTCGTAACTACTTCTTCCGTATTCTTCGTAACTAATTTAATTTATTTAAAGTCTAAAAATTATAAAAAAATAATATGATGTAGGAAATAGTTTTATATTTCCAATGAATATTTATAATCAAAAATATGACTTGTATAACCCCATGTAAAAATTGTTTTAGTAAAACATCTCTTGTTTGTGTCACTTTTACTTTAACATTAAATAAAAAGTTATTTATGTCATTTCCCAACCAAAGTGGCTCCATGGGGTCCCCAAGTTGACCCATGGCTTGTCTTGGTCGGCCATGACACATACAATGAGGGTAGGACATGTGTCAAGCTCATCTCATATTATTAAAACATTATTTTTACCTTAAACTACACTAATTACCACTAATCGCGATTAAGAACTTAAAAGTTACTATTCACCAAAAAAAATATTTTAATCTCATTGAACCAAATTTTACTTCTTAATGACAACCATGTATGTCAGATTTTTGATAATCAAATCACATAAGTGGCAAAGTTTCATTTAAACGAAAAATCAGTTTCTTTAACTACCACTTAGTGGTTTCACTATTCATCAAAAATTGAAGTTTTTCAGAAAGATACCAAATCTTCACCCTAAGCTATATTTGATATTCCGAATTCAAAAATGATGTATATTTTACAAAATTCAAAACATGTAAGTTTCATTAATTAATTTAATAACTAATTCTCATTGTCATGACAAATAGCGTGTTTTTATGAAACAATAAGTATCAAAAGATTGACACTAGTTTAAGTCCAATTTCAAAGTGAAATTGATTCCAATGACCACCATTGGATAAAATGGTAAAAATATATTCTAATTTAACTTCAAAACCAATTCAAAAGATAATCTAATCATATAAATAAATTAGATTAAAAAGAGGTTTTGAATTAAAATACAACATTTTTCACTATTCATTAAAAAATGAACTTTATCAGAAAATACCAAAAATTCACACAAAATAAATTTTGATGTCCCAATCATAAATAATAAGTTTATTTTGACAAACATAGCTTATAAAATTGTCAAAAGATAGATTTAAAAAGGGTTTGCCATCAAAAGGCAGTAAAATAATCTTTTAAGAATATTAGTGTATTCCATGCATAAGATTGTATTTATTTTCATTTTAAGCCTCTAAAACACTATCTTAATCATTAATAGACGTTGATAAAAATATCTATTATTAATTACTAACTTGGGATGTTACATCCTTCCCCCCTTTAGAAAATTGCATCCCCACAATTTATTTACTTATCGAATAAATGGGGGTACTTATCCCTCATTGCATTTTCAGATTCCCATGTTGCCTCTTCAACCATATGGTTTTTCCACAAAACCTTTACCTGGCGGATTACCTTATTTCATAACACTTACTCCATGTGGTCAAGAAGCTGGATCGGTTGTTGCTCATAAGATAGGTTCTCTTCCAGCTGAACGACCTCTGGACTCAAAACATGAGATGGATCTGACATATACTTTCTCAACATCGAAACATGAAAAACATTGTGTACCTGAGATAAACTCAGAGGTAAATCCACACGGTATGCAACTGATCCAACTCTCTCCATAATTTCATATCGTCCAATGAACCTTGGACTCAACTTTCCTTTCTTACCAAATCGCATCACACTTTTCCATGGTGAGACTTTGAGAAAAACATGATCACCTACCTCAAAAGTTAGATCCTTCCTCCTATTGTCTGCATAACTCTTCTGCCTACTCTGAGCTGTTCTCATGCGTTTCTGAATCAGCTGAACTTTTTCTGTTATCTCTTCTACCAATTCTGGTCCCATCAACTTCATTCCACCCACTTCATCCCAGAAAGCTGGAGTTCGACACCGCTTCCCATATAATGCCTCAAATAGTGCCATCTGTATACTGGAATGAAAACTATTATTATATGAAAATTCAACCAAAGAAAGATGTTGGTCCCAACTTCCCTGATAATCCATCGAACAAGCTCGTAGCATATCCTCCAAGGTCTGAATTGTTCATTCTGACTGCCCATTTGATTGAGGATGAAATGTTGTACTAAAATTTAATTCAGTACCCAACGACTTCTGAAGGCCTTTCCAAAAGTTATAAGTGAACCTGGGATCACGATCAGATACAATGGAGAGGGGAACTCCATGTAACCTGACTATCTCTTTAAGATACAAACGGGAAAGTTGATCTAGGGAAAAAGTATCTCGTATAGAAAGGAAATGAGCAGATTTAGTCAAGCGATCAACAATAACCCAGATTTCATTATTACCTCGAGATGTCTTCGGTAATACCACAACAAAATCCATGGATATATTCTCCCATTTCTACTCTGGCACTGGTAAAGGCTGAAGAATCTCTTTCGGTAACTGCCGCTCTGTTTTAACCTGTTGACATGTCAAACACTTCACAGTAAAATCAGCAACATCTCTTTTCATTCCATCCCACCAGTAATACTCCCGTAGAACTCTGTACATCTTAGTACTGCCAGGATGAACTAAAAATGGAGAACTATGAGCTTCACATAACAACTCTCTCTTCAATTGTGAATCACAAGGCACACACAATCTCTTCCCAAATCTCAAAACATAATCATTATCAATGTTGAATTCAGGCAACTTACCTTTCTGAACCAGCTCTACCTTTTTCTACAACTCATTGTCTTGATTCTGTGCTTGCTTGATTCTATCTGATAGAGATGATCTCACTGATACCTGAAACAAAACAGAAGAACATCCCGTGCCAAAAACTTCTATGCCAAAGTTCATCAAATCCTTAACCAAAGGATCACGTTCCAAACACAACATTGTTAATGAAGCATTACTTTTTCGACTCAAAGCATCAGCCACTTTATTTTCTTTTCACGGATGGTAGTGAATTGTACAATCATAATCCTTGATTAATTCCAGCCATCTCCTCTGTCTCATGTTTAACTCTTTCTGAGTGAATATATACTTTAAACTATTGTGATTAGTATATATTTCACACTTTACTCCATACAAATTATGCCTCCAAATTTTTAAAGCGAAAACAACAACAGCTAATTCCAAATCATGTGTAGGGTAATTTACCTCATGAGTTTTCACCTGACGTGAAGCATAAGCAATTACCTGATCATTCTGCATAAGGACACAACCAAGTCCTTTCAATGAAGCATCACTGTAGATAACAAACTCACCATTCCTGGAAGGTAGTGCCAAAATTGGAGCATTTACCAATCTTCTTTTCAACTCCTGAAAACAATCATCACATTATTTTGTCCAGATGAATTTAACACCCTTACGAGTTAGCTTAGTCATTGGACTAGATAACCGTGAAAAATTTTCAACAAACCTTCGGTAGTAACCTGCCAAACCAAGAAAACTACGGATCTCAGTTACATTTGTGGGTCTCGGCCATTCTTCAAAAACTTTTATTTTTGCAGGATCAACAATTATCCCATCTTTAGAAACAATGTGACCAAGGAAAGAAATTTGTTGCAACCAAAACTCACACTTGCTGAATTTCCCATACAATTTATTTTCTTTTAAGGTTTGCAAGATAACCCTTAAATGTCTTTCATGCTCCTCTTTACTTTTAGAAAACACCAAAATATCATCAATGAAATCCACCACAAACTTATCCAAGAACTCATGGAAAATTCTATTCATTAAGTCCATGAATACATCAGGTGCATTGGTTATCCCAAAAGGCATTACTACAAATTCATAATGGCCATATCTTGTACGAAACGTAGTTTTCGGAACGTCTGCTTCCTTTACCTCCAGCTGATGGTACCCCGATCTCAAGTCAATCTTTGAAAAATACTGAGCTCCCTAGAGCTGATCAAACAAATCATCGATATGAGGCAAAGGATATTTGTTATTAACAGTGATGTTATTTAAGGCTCTATAATCAATGCAAAGTCTCATTGAACCATCTTTCTTTTTAACAAATAAAACAAGAGCACCCCATGGTGATGTGCTAGGTCGAATGAAACCTTTCTCTAATAAATCTTGCAATTGCTCCTTCAACTCTAAAAGTTCAATTTGATACATTCGATAAGGGGGTTTTGAAATTGGCTTAACATCAGGAACTAAGTCAACAATAAACTCAACTTCCCGATCTGGTATTATTCCAGGCAACTCATCAGGAAAAACATCAGGATACTCATTTACCACTAGCACATCATTAATCTGAACAGTTCCTTTATTTTCAACGATGTGTGCAAGGTAACATTCATTTCCATCTTTTACAAGTTTCTCGGCCTCTTGATAAGTTATCAATAGTAAGGGTTCATTCTTGTACACAAACTGAAAGTCTTTCTGAAAAGAAACTTCTTTAGCTCTACAGTCAATCTTAGCATGGTAAATAGAGAGTCAATCCATACCCAGGATAACATCAAACTCTACTAGAGGTAGAACAATAAGGTTTGCAAGTAGGTTCTTTCCACAGATAAGGATAGGAAGATTCTTATAAATTCTTTTTGCCTCAACATTTACCCCAGGTGTTTTTACCAAAAGTTCAAGAGTCATTTCTTGAGATGGTATTCCCATTTTACTAGAAAAGTTTTCAGATATAAAAGAATGTGTAGACCCTGAATCAAACAACACACTGGCATAATCTGAAAAACAAACAAAGTACCTGATACAACTTCATTTGATGGCCCGACATCTGCTGAAGTAGTTTCAAAGTATTTCACCACCCCTTTCTGCTTGTAGTCGAACTGCTTCCCATCACTCAAGCTCTTTGTCGGACACTCGTTTGCATAGTGACCCATCTCATTACACTTACAACATTTCACTAACTGTAAATCAAATTTGGTCTTACCTTCACCTTGATCCTTTTCAGTGCAATCGCGAGCCTTATGTCCCATCTTACCACATCGGTAGCACTTTCCAGAATTTAGAAGACATTCCCCAGCATGCCTTTTTCCACATTTATCACAAACTGGAAACTTAGTTTTCTTACCATCATACTTTTTTGAAGAATTCTTACCTTTCTCCTACCACCTCGGTCTTTTCTTCTGTTGGTTGTTATAGAACACTTGATCATCGACAAACTCCATTTCCACCTTCTCAGCACATCGAACAAACTTTTCATAACTTTTAAACTCACGAGAAGTTAATGACCTTCGATATTTTGGCTTTAATCTTGAGTAAAAATGATTGATTTTACTATCAAGGTCTCGGATAAAATTTGGAGCATACCTTGCCAATCGAGTGAACCTTTCTTCATAGGTAGCCAATGAGTCTTCCTCTTGCCTCAATTCCAAGAAATGCTTTTCCATCCTAAGTCGAATAGCCTTAGGAAAATACTTTTCAAGAAACATACCTTTGAATTCATCCCAATCGAGAGCATCAATTTCATCAGTGTCCCTGATATTTTTAACCATCGACCACCACTGATCTGCTTCACCCTCCAAATGGTAAATATCATGACTAACCTTTTGATTGTCTGAACACCCCATGACATCAAAAATCTTCTCCAGTGCTTTAATCCACCCTTCAGCTAGCACATGGTCAGATGATCCTCTGAATGATGGGGGATGTTGCCTCATGAAATGTTCCACCACTGACATGTTCCTCTGCAGTTGATCTGGCAGATCTCGTGTATAGATACCACCGCCATTTATCGCTTGAGTCAACTGCGCCATTACTGCAACAAACTGTTCAGTTCCAATTCCGACCATCTCAGGATGCTGATTCGGATGGTTATTTCCTTCTGCATGCCTTCCTAGCACTGCTTCCCTGTTTCCTCTGCGGAAAACCATTCTGAACAAACATGTATTACATGAAGCAACATGGTAATCAACAAATATTATATCACTTCAATTTTACCATAAAGAAAAAAAATATTTTTGGATAATCATTTAATAGAATTCTAACTCCTAAAGTTATCTAAACCGACCTTTGATACCAACTATAAGGACCTAGCCTTAAACCTTACTTAATCTTGAGTTATTACAAGATTACACATTGAGGATCTTTTCGGGTTTAGAGTTTTAGAGAATTAGATCATAAAACATGCATTACATTCCACATATAAACAAAGTGGTTACATAAAGATAGTATTCTTCTTTCCCATCAATGGAAACATATTTAAAATAAAACATGGATTATTTCTTGACACTTCCTTGACATTATCATCATATCATGTACCTTTCCCTTGACATGTGAAAAACATTTCAAAAAAACTTGGGATGAGCATAAAAAGCTCAGTAAGGTATATTAAAATATGGAAAGGAAACATGGGTACATATATACATAAGAATGAAATCATGCTTTACCCATAAAACATAAGCACTTTAACATACCTCATCAAATCATGAATAAATCATAGAAATAATAAGACATAAAGGTAAATTGAGGCATTCATAACATTCTTACGTAGGGAGTAACCCTCTTGGTTACGTTTGGAATACCCATCACAGTATATTCCCTAAATCTCTTCGGAGAAACCTTAACGTTTCACTCCTTCACGTTACCCAATGCATTGGAGAGCTATATCGGGCCACCCGCCCTTATTTTATCACGGAACCACCCGTCTTCATAATAATGCCCAGGAACCATAACATAATCGTATCACATAAAACATACATAAAGGAAACATAACATTTCCACATCTCAATCACAAGATATCAATAAAACACATTGATATAATAAAAACATTATGAAAACCATTTTCAATACCAAAATAAAAGAAAAGTAAAACCGGGTATTTATTTTTCTTTAAAAAAAATGGTATGGCTTGAGAGGAAGTCGAAACTCAAATAATGGTCACGGCGGCGGAGAAGTCGTTGTCACCGCATGCGTACGAGAAAAACATTCTCTTTTTTCATTTAGTAAATGCTTCGTATAAAAAAGATTCCTTTTGAATAAACATAAAAGTCAAAGGGGTTTATACACCATATAAAAGAAGGTTGTGTATAAAAAAAATATGCCTCAATGAAAGGAGATTGAAACGAAGTCCCATACCTCGGGTCCGACTTGACTCAATCGTTCTTTAATGTCCTGAATAATAAACTTGAGTTAATTTCTAATTTCTTAAGAACCTTTTTAAAGTTCATTAATCCTTTTATATCACTTATTACCATGTCATGAACACTATGTAATTATTTTAGTTAATAACGATCGTTTTAACGATTATTGGTACTTGAGTAAAAAATAAACCCTTTATAATTACAAGTTGTTCATGTATCCATTATATCCATAACTATAATCATGATTTATATATCATATATATCCAGTATATTCATGCATTTATAATATTACATAATCATTTAGAGGTAAGAAATGAAATGCACCGTTCATGGAGATGGTAAGTCGTACGTACGCATGAACGTTACTTTCATTTCTATTTCGTATTTTATAGAATGGAATCATAATGATATAAAGGTATATTATTATTCCAGTATAATATTATATATAATATCATAGTTCCATCCTTTATACATCCCACATATGGTATTTAACGAATCAAATCACTTTGAGGGGGCGGTAGTCCGCACTTCCTTAAATGAAGATATCACGTTTACCCATAATGGAAACCTTAAAGGTATGCCCAAAATGAAAAATACAGAATCTTAAGGAAAAAATAAACATATTATATATCATATATAAATATAGTGTCATCTTAATGGCCACCTTTTAAGGTGTTAAAAGAATGTTGAACAATCATCGTTTCGAGAGGCATAAATTCACCATCCACGGAAACAGTATGTTCTTTAACCATTAGATGTAGGTGTGTGTAAGTGTAGCTCGAATACTTCTTATAACAACATCCTAGTATATTTAAGATACTGGAGTTGTTACAAAATAAATGAATAAAAAGAGTTTAGGGGGTTGGAGAAGCAAAATAAAACAAAAGGACTCAAGTGTATACATTACCTTAAAATCGGGTAACTCCCTTTGGTTTGAGCTCAAAGGCTTCTTTGGGAAGACTTCTGCCCAAAGTGAGGCTTCAAGGAGTAATAGAGGGATGTGGAGAGACAAAATGTGTAGGGGTTTGTCGAGCCAAATGCTTTTGGAGTGTGGGTAAGGAGGTAGAGGTGGGGGCCATTTATAAGAGGAGAGGAGGGGCACTCTTGGAAAGTAAAGAAATGTTACTTTATTTTAAAATGCGTTTCGGATTCAAAAGGTCCCACATTGATATAATTAGAGGGTAAGGTGATAAGGGTTCGAAATCCACCCATAAAATAGGTTTTGGACATGTCTAGTTCATAGATTTTACATTATCATTTCATTTTATTTAAATCCTTTATTAATGAGGTAATCGCTGCATCATCATGATGTCATAAATAATTTAATATATTTAAAGTCTAAAAATTATAAAAAAACTACTATGATGTAGGAAATCTTTTTATCTCTCCAATGAATATTTATAATCAAAACTCTGACTTGTATAACCCCATGTAAAAATTGTTTTAGTAAAACATCTATTGTTTGTGTCATTTTTACTTTAACATTAAATAAAAAGTTATTTATGTCATTTCCCAACCAATGTGGCTCCATGGGGTCCTCAAGTTGACCAATGGATTTTCTTGTTCGGATATTACACATCCAATGAGGGTAGGACATGTGTCAAGCTCATCTCATATTATTAAAACATTATTTTTACCTTAAACTACACTAATTACCACTAATCGCGATTAAGAACTTACAAGTTACTATTCACCAAAAAAAATATTTTAATCTCATTGAACCTCATTTTACTTCTTAATGACAACCAAGTATGTCAGATTTTTGAAAATCAAATCACAGAAGTGGAAAAGTTTCATTTAAATGAAAAATCAGTTTCTTTAACTACCACTTAGTGGTTTCACTATTCATCAAAAATTGAAGTTTTTCAGAAAGATACCAAAACTTCACCCTAAGCTATATTTGATATTCCGAATTCAAAAATGATATCTATTTTACAAAATTAAAAACATTTAAGTTTCATTAATTTATTTAATAACTAATTCCCACTGTCATGACAAATAGAGTGTTTTTATGAAATAATAAGTATCAAAAGATTGACACTAGTTTAAGTCCAATTTCAAAGTGAAATTGATTCCAATGACCACCATTGGATAAAATGGTAAAAATATATTCTAATTTCACTTAAAAACCAATTCATAAGATAATATAATCATATAAATAAATTAGATTAAAAAGAGGTTTTGAATTGAAATACAACATTTTTTACTATTCATTAAAAAATGAACTTTATCGGAAAAATACCAAAAATTCACACAAAGTAAATTTTGATGTCCCAATCATAAATAATAAGTTTATTTTGACAAACATAGATTATAAAATTGTCAAAAGATATATTTAAAAAGGGTTTGCCATCAAAAGGAAGTAAAACAATCTTTTAAGAATATTAGTGTATTCCATGCATAAGATTGTATTTATTTTCATTTTAAGCGTCTAAAACACTATCTTAATCATTAATAGACATAGATAAAAATATCTATTATTCATTACTTACTTGGGATGTTACATAGTTTATATCCCAAATAACCTTACTTCTAGTGTTTTAAAAAACATAAAGAATGTTAGGAAAAAATACCTTAAGGTGTCCCTCAGAATGTTTTGGGTGTGATTGTGTTTGTTGACAAAGCCAGATGACCGCGAATGAGAATGGTTGGTGTTTTTAGAAGATAGGTTTTTAAGGTTGCACAGTTTCCCAGTGTTTTTTAAATTTTGGGGCCTCAAATCGATTTTTTTTTGAAGAATGGAAAATGAAGTCGAAAAAGGAAGATAAATGAGGATCTTGGGACACAGATCATGTACCATGTTTGGGAAGAGTACGCAGTCGCATACCAGACAGCAGAAACAATACATGGGTGTGGTTCGTGAAATTGAAAATGGTTCGTAGCATAAGGTGGTGCAGTATGCAGATGGATTATCGTCGGCAGAACAGATCGACCGCATAGGATCAAAGGTGGTACATGGACCGCATATAAAAAATGGTTCTCCAGTGGCTTGTAGTTCGCAATGGTAGAGGGATCAGTATGCGGTGGGAGCTGAATTAAAGATTTGGTAAATATTTCATCGGTGGATTTTGTGGGTATCTTTGTCTATATAAGAATCACTAAAAACACCGATTACTATTGAGACCGAATATCATTAGAGACCATATTTTTGGTCCGGGATTTCAGAAAAATCTGAAGGTGGTTCACGAAGAATAATTCTGAGAAGGATGAAGTGGATCGCATGGAAGAAATTCTACCGAAGGATATTATGGGAGACTGTATCCCACAAACGACACGGTATGAAGAGAAGGAAGTCTAGTACATGGAAGGAGTTGAATCGGTGTGCGGAGGAGGAATATCCTGTACGTGAGAGAGAGAATTTAGTAAGTGGTACACGGAGGGGGAGCTCTGGTATGCAGAAAAGAAAGAGTCTGGTAATAGAGAATAATTTGCGGACATAGGGTGGTTCGCAAAGGCAGAACGAAGGCAGCGGTACACGGAGGAAATAAGGGTTTGTGGAAGTGGAAGCAATATGCAGAAGGGGTGATCCGCATACCAAACCTGGTAATTAGTACGCGAGAGAGGAAGGTGGTTCACGATTTTCACTAGGAAGCTTTCGAAAGCATCAAATCTGTTTGAGAAACTATTTTATGGTACATAGAAGTATATGGGAAGGTGGAATTCATCTATGGGTGAAAATGGAACTTCAACAGAGCATCTACCTAAAGTTGTGGATGTAGGAATTCATAAAAATTAAAGTACATACATGTCCATAAACTGTGTTTGACCTAAAATTTGATAAACTGTGAGTGGATTATTTTCCAAGAACGGTGAGCGAAGGAAGAGAAAGATGGTGACCCTTTCTACCGATAGTGAGCCAGAGAAAGAGGAATAGGAAGTGACCCTTGGGAATACATTGAGAAGACCCTAAAATTTGTAAAGGTAGTGAGCCTGGGTATAGAAGATCTAGCCCAAAATTTGTACTCATTATTGGTGGTGAGCCTTAGTGAAATTGGTACATCAGCACATCGCCATTGTATGCTCCTTGGACATAACCCAGTGAGGGTGAACCAAGTAAATATTGTTGTGTCATGTGCATTATTTCATATCTGTTTTTATATTTCTATGGGACGAAGAGAGAATTTAGTTTTTTCTAACAAAGAAACAAGATCCTAATGCGAGAAATTTTTAATCTTTCATACCCAGATTCACCCCCCCTCTTAGGTTATTCGACCTTGTTTCCTCTCGAAATGGGGATGACCTTGTTTGTTTAAGGTTCAAACTTTCTAATCGGTTTCTAACGGGTTTATTCGTAGAACCAAAAACACCCAATGATTCTATATCCATTTGGACCTACTTTCTAAAGATAGGTTATCATTATTTGTGGACCGATAATGCTTAAGAATTTGTATTGGTCGAGAGGATGGGAGGTCAAGCTCATCACACCTTTTTTAGGGGGAATTATTTCCTACTTCGGGACTCTCTTGTAGATTTAATTTATGTTCACGAATCTTTATTAATTCACCAAGCATGAAAATGAGTTTTCCTTTAGATTTGTCAATCGATTATTGATATGTATGGAATTTAGAGACTCTTTTATATGTATTTGAGGTTATTAATTAATGGAAAATCATCCATATGTATTATAGATTCTTAGTCAATGGTATCCTTCAATACATTATATATAAATATCTTGGTCATTATGATGACCATACTAGTTTTAAAGCCACTCATTGGGGTAATTGAAGTTTATTGTTCTTCAGAAAGATAGGGATTACTTCAGAGTTGGGATCATACCCGCAGATGGGATACCTACGTATCCTCGTTAAAAAGGAATTAGAACCCACGTATTTCGATAAGAAGGATATAGTTTAACGTCATATGGGATAGAAAAGAATTAATTAATGGGGGGTATTGAACCTTATAAAGGCTTCCTACGTACTCTACTTTTAAGGTAGAGATCAAATTCCACATAGTTCGGGTGAAGAAATATGGGGCTTATGCATGGTTAAAGCCCAAAAAAAGATGTCGTGATTACTTTTACACTCTAAGCTCGCGTGATTCATGATCAGTGTGAGAAACAAGAGGTATCAGTAAACCCAACGATTGTGCTACGAAAGATGCAGTCACAAGAAATGATGCGGGGCTTGCATATGTATAACTACCCAAGTAGATGAAGTCCAGGACTTACTACAGGAAAAAAATCCCAGGAGCAGGGTCCATAAAGGTATTTATACTTCATGGGGATCTAGAGTCTTAACCCGGGGCTTACTCCTAAGGAGGATTCCCAAATTAAAGGGGATATATAACTTGGGGCTTATTCCTGATAAGGAGGCCCAAATAAAAAGGGACATATAACTTAGGGCTTATTCCTGATAAGGCGGACCAAATTAAAAGGGACTTATGATTGGGGCTTATTCCTGATAAGGAGGCCCAAATCAAAAGAAATTAAGATTGGGGCTTACTCCTGAGGAGGATGCCCAGGTTAAGGGGACTTGGGGATTACTCATGAGGAGGATACCCTAATTAAAGGAATTATGATTGGGGATTATTCCTGAGAAGGAGGCCCAAACCAAGGGAACTTGGGGCTTACTCCTGAGGAGGATTCCCCAATTAAAAGATCTTCTTATCTTAAAGGATGAGGTTATATGGAGGAAACATCTAACCATAGTGACATAAAGCTTGTAAGTCACGAGGTTTTAGGAGAGGTTCTCATAGAATTCCTTTCAGATAAGGAGGCCAACAAAGGAACCATACCATAAATGGATTTGAAAAGGGCTTCGAGGGATAATATCTTGAAGAGGAGAGGTGAACGGGAGGGAGGCACCCAAATGAAGTTGACGCGTAAGTGTGGGTTGCGTAAGTAATTTTGCGCGCAATTCTTGGTCGTGCAAGTATAATTGCACGGCATGGGTTCACCTGGGTGATGAATAATTTGTAGGGTAATACTTGGGAGAGACTTAACTCAAGCCTTTAGTATTATCCTAAGATGTTTCCAAAATGGCGGTTCATAAGTTTCATCGAAAGGGTAAGGCGTCGCACAAGTGTTTCCATTTTTAATGAGGTTTGGACACTTAGGTGAACAAGTGTTGATGAATTCTAATCACCTAGGCCTTATTCTACCCCTTCAAGTATTCTATTCTAGGTAAAAAGTTACCTTAGAAGCTTTTGGAAGAGTTGAGTTGAAGACTTGGGCGACCAGAGCTTGATTTTGACTTTTGGAAAAATCCGTCATTGAAATGGGGGCCCATAGGGGCTATTTATAGGCAACCTTGCACCTTGGGTGAAAAAATAAATAGGCCGCACAAGTGAGCTGTGCGACCCATAGGCCGCACGCAAGTGACTTGTGCGGCATGCAAGTAACTTGCGAGACTTACTCCAAATGGGTTCCTAGTTCATGCCTTTGTCGATTTTTTTTATGTTCATCAAAGGGTGACCCTATTTGTGCTTAAAGTATTCCCTTTTACCATTCATTGGACTCTATGACGAAAAGGAGTGTCAACAAAAGTCCCCCCTTAGAATTGGATCCGAAAAGGAAAGAGGATCTGACTCTAACGTAAATCCGGAGAAATCAAGGGTCTGTGGTTCACAAGTTTGGTGCGTAGATGATGGGGCACGCAGTTATGGCGCACAAGTGGTCTGGATCACCTATATATTCATGCTCACTCTCACTCAAACCCACTCGACTTCCAACAACTTGAGCACTCGTCGTGCAAGGTGCTTCTGTCTTCAGCGAATTTCCCTTCTGGATTGTGTCGCACTTCTGCAGAAGGTATTTGACTTGCACGCCATGACTAGGGTGACAAAACTTTCATGACTGGTTTGACGTTCACACCAAGTTGGGACTTGATCGCCTTAATTCCTTTACCATTTTTTTTATTTCCTTCATCAAAATTTCACAAAACAAACTTACTTAAAAGTTGATTGTTTGATCTTTGTGTATATTAAATGGATCCCAGAAGAATTGGATCAGCTGATGAGTTGGCTAACAAGAGAATAGATGACATGATGAACATTGCCGGCCATGAATATTATGTTATCTATGATAGCACTCTCCCAGATTTGGATAATTACTTGAAGAAATATCATGCCAATTTCCCACAGAGAATCTGCTTGCCTTTTTATGTCCATGGTTATCGGCAAGGAGTCAATGTTCTAGAGGCAAAGAATTAAATCCCCCATTCCTGTTTTCAGACCTATACCAACATCTCTTCGGAAAATGCCTTAGTTGAAGGATCATTTGTCAATGATGGGACAGTGGAGAAGGCATACATAATGCATCATAGCCCATGTTATCTAGATCTGAATCCTCACACACCTGAGCTACAGCCGCATTGTTATCCCTCTATTTTCTGAAATTCTCAGATGGAACAACCTAAGGGATGGAAGAAGAGTTTGGATTTACGTCCTGGAGGAGGTGTGAAGCTGACTTGGATGTGGGCATATTGGGTGTGACAAACCTGTGCATAGTTTGTCGATGATCTGAAAGGAGCTGCAATATATGAAGCTGTCTGGGCTGGGTAGACATATGTTTACAGGAATGACTATTTGTGCCGGAGTTAATCAGCCATTGGAGCCTGGAAACGAATTCTTTCCATATGACTCATGGAGAAGTAATAATCCATTTGTGGGACGTCTATAAGATGTCAGGGGCTTCAATTTTGGGATATATGTATGATGAATTCATCCCCCCCCAAGGTGACCTGGAATTATTCGGAGAAGACTCCAGATTTGGCTCGAGAGTTAATGAAAATTTTCTAAAAGCTTAAGAATACCACCAACAAGAAAACCCACTCTAGAAAAAATATCCATCTAGAAGAGTGGATGAATATATTTCTGATTAAGAAGAGAGAGAAGGGACCTTCCTGCACTCGTCCTACTAGTTTCCCTAGAGCAGAAAAGAGGGGTGCTCCAGGCACATTTTGGCCAACTCTAGAAGTAGGAGAGTTTGATAAGTGGGGGTATGAAGTGAGCTAGAAAATTCCAACGAAGACCCATCTGGCAGGATTTTTTTCCTTGTGGCTCAGTGTTTACCTTTTACCAATTCGGGATTCAAAAAGAGGTGTGAGGATGGGGACCTTTGTCATTGCAGCCAAGCTGGCTGAAAGGAAGATGGTTGGGTTGGCCACACCAGTTTTGGAAAGGATTCATAGGAGCTTACTTCATGTTTATATGGGTAAGTCTTCTACAAGAATAGTGGGACCATTACAAGTTTTATAGGGATGGATCACCACCCACTTCAGGACATATGATGTACAAAGTCGGGTACAGGTTCTTGGAAGTTCATTCCGGCCGTCTGTTCAAGACTTTTCTAGAATTTATCCCTTATCCCTCAATGCTTATGATATCAAAATAAGGCTGAGCATGTTCAAGGAGTTTCACTTCTTTCTTTATGGAAATCTTCCAACTGGACGATTTGTTGATGATGGAACAACCATCCTAGAGTTAAGGGCATATATGCTGGCATTTAGAGATGGTACACTAGCCACGAGGATTGACGGAGAAGTTATATGCGAGGCCTATGCTTCATACAAATTTGCACGTCAATTCAAATATCTGCAGAAAATTATTGTATCCCCTCCGGTGCATGTCAGGTTAGAGAAGAATCTTATGATTTCTCGTCAACTATGGTTGCTGACATCTATGGAGAAGACTGGGGCAGTATTTGATCTACTAGCTATTGAAGCGGCAAGTCGATTGACTATATGTTATACCAAGAGCTGGGTAGCATCATACCCTGAAGGGGTACTAAATCAGATGGTCTCTCAGGTTGGGATAAAGAAGATAACCATTAGGAAAGAAGATTTTAATTTGGAAGGTGACTCTTCCTCACCCGGAGCTGATTCACCGGATTCCTCACCTGGAGCTGATTCATCGGATTCCCAGGATGGGGATGATGAGGCTCGAAATGTATCAAAGCGGCCTCATGCCACATATAATCCACCTTCCAGAGTCAAGAGACCTACTCCATCGACTCCTGGTGAGTTACATCATTGAGGAAATTTAGTCTCCATTATTTTAAAGAGCAACAAGTTTCATTTTCTTATCCTTTATCTGTGATTGCAGGAGATGGGAAGAAGTTGAAGTCCCAGATTGCAAGACCCTCCTCACGGACTTCTGGTGCACATTCTTAATATTTACGACCAAAGGCTGTCCGGATATAGCAGATTTTATATTGTGATGCTTAAACCGCCTGGATGGACTTATGTGAAGGGCTGCATATCCTTGGATTGGGGAATCTCCAGGCTTCCTATGGCATCCTCTTTGAGTACAACCCCAATGAATTGAGGGATTATATCAAAGAGATGTAAATGCTCATATATTCAACTAATGATTCAATTACTTTTACCAAGTGGGTGAAGGAAATGATGGACTGTGGTACCAATGAGGGGATTGGTCCTTCATTAGATGAAGAGTGGCATGATTACATGGCTCTTGAAGATGTAAGTTTCCTTTTTCTCATATTTATATTTTCTTTTCAATTTGAATTTAGTCAAATCATTGTTATTCAAGGAAATAATCTTCTTCGTCCTGCAGCTTGTAAAGGAATGAATCACTGATATCCCTACGTCGCGGTATAGCCTTGGTGGCACCTCTCTTGGAGCCACTGAATCTCCTCATGAGCCGGACAAAGTATCTCCAGGCCAGAAAGTCATGGATGAGGAGTTAGAAAGGGTGTTATTATCTATGATACCTATTTTCAGAGATGATGACGCCAATCCACCCAAAAAAGTCCAAGAAGTAAAGGAATCAAAGAAAGAATACCACAGTCAAACTCTATATCAGTAGTGGTAAGTTTTTCTGGTAGTCATGAATCTTAACTTGTGAAAAAGTGCTCAAACTTCTCAGGATTGTAGGGGCTTCTTCAGTTTCACCTTTAAGGGAAAGGACTGACCATCCTCAGAGTACAACGGAGGGTGCTGTAGAATGGACACAAGTTCCTGCTGAAACAGCTGTTCCTGAAGAAATACTGAGTGTAGATGAGCCGACATCTGTTCCAGCACCGCTCCTGTTTTTGATTCCATGAGAAAATAGACTTCTGGTAAATTAAAAATACTTTATAGAACCTCAAATGAGACAACAATTGACTTCCATTCTGTGATGTTTTAGGTTCAATACATGCACCAGAACATTTGGAAACCACCGAAGCTAACCCCACAAATGTCTTTGAAGAAGCTATCAGGGGTCAGAGATTGCCAGATGAAAGTCATGAAGAAGAAATGCCGAGTGCTCCCACTGGTGAGACTAACCTGGGATCCATGACATCATTGGATAAAATGATGAAACATTGCATGTCCTTTGAATAAATTTTAGAACATGTTAATTTACCACCTGATTTAGAAGATTTTGGAGATCTATTTATAAAACAACTAGACGTGATTTTCATAATTTTTCATGTTAAACTTCTCATGATTACACTTCTAATCATGTTTGGTTAAAAAACTGTACAGTTCTATCTGAAAAAACTGATGAACCAACAATTATTGAAAGGGGTGTAGACATTGATGTCAACACTGTTATTGTAGAAACACTGGATCAGGTGGAACTTAGAACAGAAGACCCTCCTGAAACCCATCCTGAAAATCATGTTGAAGCTAGGAAAGATGGGGAGGAGTCTTCACAAGTTACTGATCTACTGTTAGGTAAAAGATGATGATATTTTTATCTAACTTAACCTTAAAGGGAATCAATAAACTTTTTCTATCCTTTGAAACTAACCATACTTTATATTGACCAAACAGGTTTGTCAAATTCAATGGATAGATCTAGAGGTGAAACCTCAGCCTCAACCCAAACAGTAGCAGAAGGTGAAGCAATTAGGGTCAGGGAAGGAGCAGAACATGGCACTTCTTTATGTACATTAATTCCAGACTATGTTCTTCTCTATGATAGTGATGTCGAATCAGACCCAGAGCTACAAAAGGCACTCCAATTCTCATGTTGCAAGGCATGGAAAAATATATGGAAGATAATATCTGAGGTGCCTCTTAAAGAGATGCCTTTGAAAATTCCAAGACTTTCATCCGTGTTCATCATGATGGGACTTGGCAGTTTTGGATATCAAGAAATCCATGTCGCAGTGAAACAAGTCATTTGAAGGAGGGAGAAAGAGAAAAGGTGTCGTCATGACCTGATCATAGCAAGATTGCTGACCAATATCAGTGAATTTTAGGTTGCAGTGTCCCGAGCTGAGGTTGATCATGCTGTAAAGCTAAAGGAGCTGAAGCAAAAGACCAAGGAGAAGATTGTCCAGCAACTGAACCTTCAACAAGAGCTAGATGCTATTATTGGGGAGCTTGAGCAACTTCATAATTCGTTGGAAGAAGTCCAAGCAGATGGTATAAAAGCCATCAAAAATGCCAAAGAAGAACTTCATCGAGCTGAAGAGAGTGAATCTGGTCGAGTAAATGAACTTCAAGTGGCTTCTGATGAATCTCGGGATGCTGTGAAACATATGAGAACTCATGTTGAAGGTCTTTTGTAATTTCTGAAAAAAGAGAAGAGACTCCAGTCTGTGGAATTTCTTCTAATATTGTTAATCAATGAAAAAAAATTCATTTTCAATCATTTGTACCTTCATTTTCTTGATAATTGCTCTTATTTTAATCTAATCCAATGGTCTTAGTAAACATAGTTTGATTTTTACTAGGGTTATATAAACAACCCCAAAAACTTTGCATCTTTTAGTTGCTCAATATTGCCTAAATCAAACAAAATGTACGTTTAGTGAGATGTGACTCGACTTTTGTTCAGAGTACCTTTTACAGGTTCCCAATTTATTGAGTACCATGTATTTTGTTATTGTAAGTTTAAATTCATGCATTTTGGACTATAAAAAATCTAACAATTAAGGTCGAATAGTTTTGACCAAGATAATATTTAAGGTCGAATAACTTTGACCGAATGGATGATATTAACTCAATTCTTGATAATTTGTTTGGAAACATATTACCATATTCAAGTATGGAGGGGGGAAATTGGAAACTCTGACTTGAGAAATTTCAAATCTGAGGAATGACATGGGAAAAGAGCTAAAAGGCATTATAGGATGTCTTTTCTAAGATTGAAGTTACCACTACTTGACAAACCCGTTATGGGGGGTAAATTATGTAGGGCCAACTTGGGAATATGCCGTATATCCAAATAGTAGTATCTTTTGGCTGACAGGTCCTTTATGTAGACAACTTATGCAAGGCCACCTAAGGGCATGTTCTGCATAGTTGGAAAAAAGAACTCTCAGAAATTTGACTTTCTATTGCTAAAAACCGAAGAAAGTTTTATGGAGATTCAAATTTTTCAGAGCATAGAGTCTGCTTTATAGAGAAAGGTACTTGAATATGGAGAGGATATTTCTAATCAGGATTTTCAAAGAATTGAAGGAATGTGATTTCTATGAAGGTCTGGCCCAAACGTAGAAAAGAAAAGAAAAGGCATATATGGTTTAAAATCATATGACTAAAACCGGAGATATAAACATTATATGACATATGGTCAAGTGGTCCAAGGTTATTTCATATTTCTCTGAACATATGGAGAAGGAGGAAAATGTAAACCCTAGACTTGAATACTCTTAGATCATGAAAAAGAGTATGGAACAAATATGTTAAGGATGGCAGTTTTTTTTGCAGATCCATACATATCACCGTTAAGACCAATTGGGACAAAAGAGGCTTCTCTTAAGAATGAAGTTACCATTACTTGACAAAACAATTATGGAGGTTGAATTATACAGGGACAACTAGGGCATAAGTTTCATAGTCAAATAGTAGTATCTTTTGGGTGACAGGTCCGTTATGTAGAAAACTTATGCAAGGCCACCTAAGGGCACATGCTGCATAGTGAGGCAAAATAACTCTCAGGTATCAGACATTTTGCGACCAGAAGTCAAGAAAAGGGTTATGGAGACCATGAATATTATTTTTATAATGTTGTGGCTAAGTCCTGAATTGAGATTCTAGATGTCACTACGTATCTCATTAGGATGATAATCAAGCCACACGTAGTTCTTGAAATACAATTTAATGTCATGCAGGATGAGAGCATGGAAAATCTTAGTTTAGGGTCGTAGAGCTCAGACCATAGTGAGGGAGCCACATCGTGCATTTGTTATAAACCTGATGTAAATAAAGACCAGGGTGTTCCATATCACACCATGTGCTCCTAGGGGGACTTTTCATTTAAGAGACCAAAAGTGGAGTTTGGTGATAGGCCCAAAGGCTCGGGGCTGGACTCGAGGAATACTCGAGCATTCCTATGTATCCCATGAGGATGAGAATCAAGCTGCATGTAGTTCTTGAAATACTCTTTGTATAGTTTTGGTTCATACATATGAGGGGTAAAGAGTACTTTATTTCAATTATGGTTGGACCCAAGATTAAAGACTTGGGTGTCACTACATATCTCATAAGGATGAGAATCAATCCATACGTAGTTATTGAAACATGACATGGTTTGAGACCATGTTAATGATGATTCCATTCGAGTGAGGGTATCAGAAATTGTTGTAGTTTATTTTCATACAGGACAAGAGTGTAAATATTTTAAGGTCATATGTATAGACCAGTGCTATGCAGTTTAATGACTTGTAGAAAGGAAAATGGTGGACTGTATAGTTTAACGTCATATAGCTAGGATGATAGGACGTACACAGTTTAACGTCGTGTAGGATGAAAGTGAACCGATATGAATAAGACGGTTTACAGGGGATTCATGGATCAACATCGTATGGGATGAAGGTGAATCAATGTAAATAAAGTGGTTTCAGGCTTGAACCTTAGGAGGTTGCCTACGTACCCGGCCTAGGAGGCAAGGATCAAAGTCCAAGAAGTTCAATTGATATGGATTCTATGATTGGGGTGTACTTGAGGACAATGACCCGAAGATGATGTTGGGACTTAAGCGTGGTTAGCGGCCCATAGAAGATTTCATGGTCGAAGCATACTCTAAGCTCACGTGAGTCGTGCTTAGTGTGAGAAACAAGAGGCAGCAATAGACCTGACGATCGTGTCATGAAAGATTTGACCATGAAGGATGGTTTGAGGCTTATGCTTGGTTAGATGCCCAGGGTATGCATGATAACAGAGTTTAAAAGACAATTGTGCATGCGGAGATCATAGTTTAATGTCATGTGTCACAAACATGCGGTGCTTGGTAGTTTAACGTCCTGTAGCTTGGATGATGCACAGTTTAATGTCATGTAGGACAATAGAGGGGACACAGTTTAATGTCATGTTGGACGATAGAGGGGGATATGCAGTTTAATGTCCTGCAGAAAAGACAATGGGTGTATTTGTGATATACAAAATACTTCTTCAAGAATCATTCATTGGTTGGAACTGTAATGATTTCTCCATCCATTGAGATTAAAGAATAAGCTCCATTGGAGTAGACCTTATGTATTGAGTAAGGTACTTCCCACTTTGGCTCAAGCTTTGGAGGCTTCTTTCCAGGTATCATTTGGGTTTTGAGGACCACTACCAATTCTCCTTGAATGAATGAAAAAATATGAAATTTCTTATTGAAATCTCATGCTATTCAATTCTAATAGACTTCTAAACGGTGCAGTGTGAACAATCTTTTTTCATCTAATCATTCCAATTCATCCAATCACTTTTGAGATTGTTCAACTGTATATAACTGATCAAAAATGGAGACTCTAAGAAAAGGTAATTGGACTTCAATAGGCAAGAATGATTCCTTTCCATATACCAATGAATATAGAGTTGATCGTGTAGCAGTGAGGGTGGTAGTCCGATAAGCCCATAGAGCATGAAAAAGTTTATCAGGCCATGACTTCTTATCTTTATCCACTATCTTTTGAAGTATGTTTGAAAGAGTATTATTTAAATCTTCTACTTAACCATTGGCCGCTGCATGATATTGAAATGAATGGTTGGATCTGATATTGTATTCTTGATACAATTTTCTTACCTCGGATGAACAAAAGTTGGTGCTATTATCCATCAATATGGTATGAGGAACACCAAATCTGGTAATGATGTTGGACTTGAAAAAGCTAACAATTCTTTTTTCACTGACTTCTTTGAGAGGTATTGCCTCTTCCCATTTGGAAAAGAGGCCTGTAGTAGTAAGAATATACTTAAACTTCTTAGATATAGCTGTAGGATAAGGTCCTACTACATCCATTCCCCATGTAGCAAACGTCCAGGAGTATTTAGCTGTATGAAGCAACTTCGGAAGTTGATGAATAAAGTTGGAACATACTTGGAAAGAATGACACTTTTTAATGAAATCAACAAAATCTTGCATTATTGAAGGCCAGAAGTATCCAAGCCTTCAAATTTGACCAGAAGGTTTATGTCCAGATAGGTGGGCACCACAAACTCCTACATGTACTTCATTCATGAAAACCATTGTCTCTTCACCATCAATACATCTGAAGAGAATTCCATCAAAACCTTGCTTTTAGGGAATTTTTTGGTGATCTGAGCTATCATAAAGAGTAAAATTGACCACACATCACCGAACTTGTTCTTTCCCAGCTCTATCAGATAGGAGTGTTCCATTTTGAAGGTATTCCCTGATAAGTGTCATCCATCCTATAGTATGACCATATGGTTCAGAAATGGGACTGATTTCATTGATTTCCTCTGTTCTGATTTGAAAAAAAGGTGAAACTATATGACAGTGGGAAATACTGATGATTGTTTCGTCCCGATTTTGATCTTCAAGGGTTGTGGCTACATTGTCTAGTGCATCAGCTTGGGAATTTTGTGATCGCGGGACATAAGAAAATGTCGGTTCTGAGGGAAATTCCGCCATTAACTCTCTGACTTAATCACACAAAGGGATTAACTCTTCCTTTCTGATGGCATAATACCCATTGATTTGTTTGATTACCAAATCTGAATCACCTTTTACCTTCAAGTGATTCACCTATTCCTAAAGATCCAATTCCAATCCTGCGACGAGATCTTGATATTCTGCTTCATTGTTTGTACCTCCTTCCAATAATAAGAAGGAATAGGGTAGCACTGCCTTTTCTGGGGAAATAAGCACGATTCCTAACCCAACTTTTTTTAATTTAGGATCTTAAATTTTCTTCCCTATTGGACTTCTGGAGGCACCATCAAATTACATTTCCCATGTTTGAGGATTATCTTGAATAGAGAAAACTTACTCATCAGGAAGTTCAATATTTAAAGATGTATCTTTTACATATGGGTGTTCATCAAGGAAATTGGCCAGATCTTGGACCTTTATTGCCTTTTGAGACACATACTGGATATCAAACTTCTGAAAAATAACTGCCCACCTTGCCAAATGTCTTGTAAGCATTGGACGACAAAGGATAAATTTTAGCGGGTTATTGTGAGATACCAATTGGACCTCATGATGTTTCAGGTAGTGTCTCAATTTCTGAACTGCAAAGATTAATGCTCGGCAGCACTTTTCAATACTTGAATATCGAGTTTCTGCCTCAGTCATAGTCCGACTGAGATAGTAAAGGTTTTTTTCATTCCCAACATCATTCTTTTGTGCAAGGAAGGCACCCAATGATCGTTCTAAAACTATCACATAGAGAATAAGTGGTCTTCCTTCAACATGTGGCATTAATACTAGTGGACTTAAGAGATATTTCTTGAGGTTATCGAATGCTTATTGACATTATTCAGTCCACTGGTAGGTGACTCCCTTCTTCATTAATCTGGTGATGGGTAAACACTTTCCTACCAAATTGGAAATGAAACTCCGAATATAGGGCAGGTGTCCTTGAAGTCCTCTTAATTCCTTCAAATTTCTAGAAGGTGACATGTAAAGGATTGATTTTTTCTTCTCAGGATCAACTTCAATACCATGATGACGTACAAAAAAGTCGAGAAATTTTCCTGAGGTTACCCCGAAAGCACATTTCAAGGGGTTCATCTTCAAATTGTGTCGTCGAAGTTTGTTGAATATGATTTCTAGATTGGCCAAGTGATTAGAATGTTGTCTGGATTTAACCACCAAATCATCCACATAACATTCAACAAATTTCCCTAAAAGGGTTTGATGATATGGTGCATGGCACGTTGATACGTTGCACCTGCATTCTTCAGGCCAAAGAGAATTACCCGATAGAAAAACACACCTTGAGGATCTCTGAAGGCTATAGACTCCTCATCTTCTGGGTCTATTCGTATTTGATTGTACCCAGAGTAACCATCCATGAAGGAAAGATCTTCGTAGCCAGTTTTTGCATCAATTAAGAGTTCTGTGATCGGAACTAGAAAATCATCCTTCGGACAATGCCGATTAAGATCTCTGATGTCAATGAAAAATCTAATTTTTCCATTCTTCTTTTTTACAGGGACAATATTAGCCAACTATTTGGGATATTGAACTTCTCTGACGAAGTTATCCTTGATAAGATTATCAAATTCAGTTTCAATTTTGGAGGTATAAGTTGGGTGTGTTCTTCTTGCTGCTTGCTTGAATCCTCGATGTTCTTCTGGAAAACCCAAATGATGAGTGACAACATCAGGATCAAGACCTGTAATTTATGTATAATTCCAAGAAAATACATCTAGATTTTGATTTATAAATGAAGTATACATTTCTTGTTCTTCAAGAGTCATGGTTGCACTAATTAAAGTAGGGTGTAGGTATTCTTTTGTACCCATATTTATTTGTCTGAGTTCATCCACAATGGTAGAGATACCCTCCTCAAATGCTGGAGGAGCATCCCTGAGATCTTCCTCTTCTTCTTCAATATGTGTTACTTCTTCTGTTTCTACTTTCATAGTAAATGACGAAGCATAATATCCATGGTTAGGGGAGAAGTTAAAATTTGAACATCTTGAAGAAGAGGCTTCCATTTCTGACCCTATTGATGATGAAGGCTCTTCCTGGGGTGATAGAGAAGAGATAATGGATTGAGAATTAACATCATTGTTTTCCTCTGGTATTTCTATAACTTCTTCTGTCCTAGTTGATGAAGTATTGAATTGCTGGATTTCATCGGATGAAATGAAGACATTTTCATTTAAGCTTTCATCACTGCTTGGTGAATCAACAATTTCTCCCATGTTTTCTGGATTGATTGTCGTAATTGACATTATGGAAGTTTCCATAAGATTATTTTGATTTAGGTCTATCCTGTCGATTTGATTGATAGGTAACACATAATCTGTACTCGCATGTATGAATGGGCTTGCTAGAATCTTTTCCAAACCATTTGGAGCATTAATTGTGGTGACCTTCTTTGCCATGGATTTTTACTTTCCCTCCTTGTGATAAAATTATACCTCAATGTATTGAGATTCACATGTTTTTAATGGGGCCTTGTCACCATACAATGTCCCAATTTGACCATTGTAACAATATTTGAGACATTGATGGTATGACGAAGGTACAGACACATGTTGATGTAGCCATGTTCTTGCAAGGAAAATGTTGAAGGCGATGTCTTGATGAACAACCAAGAAATCTGAATTAGACACAAGGTATCCAAACTGAATCCTGAGTGTTATCTCACCCAGAGGTTCTTGTTCATTATTATCATATCCTTGCAACATCAAAGTAAAAGAAGATAAATCAGATTCAGTGAGGCCCAATTGATGAAGTTTATGAATAGGAATGAGGTTTACTCCTGAGCCATTATCAATGAAAGATCACTGAATGTCTATATAATTGACTTTTACAGATATATACAAAGGTAAGATATGTCCATGTACAACATCATCTTCATATTTATCTATAAAAGATATCACTGCATGGCATTCTATAGGATCATTCTCTATACGGTAGACCTCAACCGTAACAATTTCAGTTTCGAATTCTTGAGGACTTGACAAAGCCTCAATAAGCACCCCAGAAGATCTTTTGATAGATTCAAGGCATCTAGAATTGATAAATTGGCTGGTACTTTGGAAAAATATTTTAAGACATCATAATTTTGGTCCAAAAGGTCTGCGTTTCCCACCATAAAAATGTGGTTTTGCAGGTGCCTTGGAAGTTGATGCTTTGGCAGTAGATGCATCCCATATCAGGGCAGAAATTGGAAACACTCCTGGATTCGGTAGATTAGACCAAAAATGTCTATATATTTTTTGGGATGAAGAAGGTGTATCCTCTAACAAATCCTCCAAAATAACTATGTCAGGACCGAATCTTCCATGTGTGGAAGAATTTTCTTGTTCCTATTGAGCCCGCTGAAGGGATTTTCCTCGAGTTTCTACTGCATATACAGTTCTAGCAGGGGTAGGATTGAAATATTGGATTCTGGAATAACCACGTCTTCCCCTGTATCCTAGACCTCTGTCTCTTTCTATAATTCCTCTGTTATATACAGGGAACTTAGGCTCATCGTAATCAAAAATTCCATTGGAATATGGATCCTTTAAATGAATCATGTTAACAGAACCAAAGACCAATTCTTTATCTGATGAAGATTCTGCCTGATGAACCAATTCAGGCTATGCCGTTTGGCGGGGTAGTTCCCATTCTTTTGAAGTAGATGGAATAAAATCTTCTAGAGTCAAAGACAACTTAGGCTTCGACACGAGCTCGTCTGCTTCTTACTTCTATTCTTTCTTCAAATTATGCCACTTCTTTGAGGATTTTCCTTCTGATGAAAGGGGTTTTGTTGTGGCAGAAATAGAAGAAGAAACAATTGGTTGATTCAATTGTGTTTGTAAAATTACATGAGTTCATTTGATCATTTTACTAACCATCCAATCATCATATTTATGCACATTTTTACTTTTGAATTCGTGCCACTCGCCTTCTTCCTCTAGACCAGTAGCAGTAACACGTTCTACCTGGGTTGAATAACCTTTCAGTTTTACTTGTCTAGATTCCACAATCTTTTGTAGGAGGTCTTTGAAGACAAAACACTCTTGAATGGGATGCCTCAACATCTGATGAAACGATAAATAGTTGGAGAGTTCTTCATCTCCTTCCTTGTTCGGCATTTTGGGCCTTGGAAACTGAACCAGATTGTTTTTCAGAGCCGAGATGAAGTAACCAAGAACTTGTTCGTTCCGGAAAGAATAAACTTTGTTCTTTAAATCCTCAAACTATTTCCTCCTTTTTTTATTTTTGATCATATTGATGAGGTGGCCATTGTTTTTTATGCTCAGGAGGTGGAGCCCTTTGATATGATGAAGGTTTTGAAGTAGAAGTAGGTACAAGTGCTTGTTTAAGTGTAACTGTAGAACTTCTATCTTTCATATTCTCTTTCTTGGAACTGATGGAATTACATGAGTTTTAGCCCTAGTTTGTATCAGAGAGTCTTCTATCTTCTGATTGATTGAAGTAAGGTCTCAAAACCCTCCTTTGTATTTCACAGGGATCAATGGTGTGTGTAATTCATCACGCAAATTTTCCACACAGATTGGAAACAATTCTTCTTGAGGGAGTGCTAAACTTAAGGAATATTTTAATCCCTTCTAGCAAGCAATGAAATCTGAAACACTTTCATTTTCCTTTTTTTTACAATTGGTAAGATCAGAAACTATCTTCTTTGGTAATGTTGAGCTAAATTGAAGAATGGATTTTTGTTGGAGATCTTCCCACCTAGTAATTGAACGATATTGAAAACTTGTATACCAGACAAAATCAGGTCCTTGTAATGACTACACAAAACACCTGAGCTTAACTACTTCTTGTTGTTGAGGAGTTCCCATCATAGGATCACAACAAGAAAAAAATGTTTTAAGTGTCGTTATGGATCTCCCGAACCATTAAAAACTGCGAATATGATTCTCAGAAAATTTGATGGGGGAGGAATTGCATCCACCCATTCAGGGTAAGCTCTATTCTCTAGTTGAACTAGTGTAATTCATTCCTCCATAGATTTCAACCGAGCTATTAATGACTCAATGGTAGTCATTAATGTTTGAGAAACATCTGGTTGATATGGATTCTGTGCAGGTGAAATAACTGGAGTTTGGATGGGTGTGGCGATCGGTACTATCACTGATCGTAGTATTGCCGGTTGCTGTCACATATAACCCATAAGATTGGACCTGTTAGGGTGTTCTTGTAAAGGGGGATATTCCTGATCCATCCTAACAGCTGCAATAAATTCCCTTGATTGATTAACTCCAGCATGCTTAGGAGGAAGACTACCTTGAAGTAGTTCTGCATTTAACCTCCTTAACTCCTACATTTCTTCTTCTTGATGTTCAAACCTTTCCTCTAATGAGAGTGATTGTCCTTCTCTAGAGGTATGGTGGAATGTAACATAACTTTTTTCCTTTCCCCTTGTTGGACGCCTTTTGGAGAGGGGGGAGTTGGATATTTGAATGCATAACTAGATTCTGGGTAAGCCTTTGATTTTGAGTATGCACACCTTCTTCATTTGTTTCTGTGTATATAGCCTCTTGAACAAAAACTTCTTCATCTAATTCCTCTAAGTGAGCCTCATGTTCTGGGGGATCAGTGACAATGGCATTGATGACATTTATCAATGCATAACGCATTTCAATTCTTCTGTTAGTGTTTCTATGATACTGTCTTCTTCCATGTCCTTTATAAGACATTGAATTTTGTTTGGTTGATCCCTCAGGAACTTCTTGACGAACCATAATTTGGAGGGAATTTCCTAATAATTCGGCTCTGCATTCCTCGTGTGGCTTCTTCCCTAATCGAGAGAAGACTGAATTTTGCTGAGGAAGAGATTGAGAATTTGAAAAAGTACCCAGTCTAGTGGACTGGGGATCTTCATGTTTTTCCTACTCAATTTATCGAATCATGTCTGTTGATCCTGAGGTTTGGATTAAAAGAGTCCCCAGCCTAGAAATCTAAGGTGGCTCTTGAGCTACTACATCTGAAACTTTCTTAAAAGCTCTCCTTATTTTGTGTATTTTACTCTGTAAATTGTCTTGATGCATCATCCGACATCCACTCAAATCACCTGGCTCAGATGTTTGTTGGATTATTTCTGACACCTCTGTAACCTGATGATGTGCAGGCTCTAAACGAGAATCATGTTCGATATTCTCGTTTTCTTGATGAAATATTAATTCAACAACTTGTTCTTTATATGCCTAACTTTGGGAAGAACTAGTTGAGGCATGTTCTTGAGCAATCTTTTGATTACACACAAAACCAGTTATATGTGGCCAACCATGGGCAATAACATTGCATGAGACCACTTTTGACGGTCTTTATTGACTAGAGAGCACAGTGAAATGAAATTCTCCATGAACACCCCATCCCCTGATATGAATACCAGATGGGGAATTTATAATTAATTGGCGCAACCTTTTTAATACGCCAAGGAATGTACGCTGAAGGGCTCTCTACTTCTTTTCAACCTCTGGATGTCGGGAAAATGAGAGAGATGCCAAGTCAATTTGGCATTGCAACCCTTTTATTACCTTAATATGATTTTGATATTCATCATAAGGTAATATTTTCTCTTTTAAGTGACAAAGAGTTTTCTATATGTTGAGAAAAATATAGTGAATACAATATTCTATCAACATTTCTAGAATATCATACTGAGAGTCATCCAAAGGCCAAAACATGACTGGTATTTCACCTTTCACCAATTGTTTTCTCATATTCAGTACTTCCTTATTGTCATTTGATGAATATTCTTTTACCTAATTGGACCAAATATGGTGCTTCTTCGTTGTTTCGTCAGATTCAACAAGATTGATAGATAATTTATTTGTCAAATTAGAAGATGAATGACCCAGTGGTGGTTCAGAGGATGACCTACACCCGAGGATATCTTCTGATTGAGAAAGTATTTCACCTACTAGCGGTAAGGAATAAGACATGACTGGCTTCGCATTTGCAAGTGCCTCAAGAGAAAAGGGCTTTCTCGTTACTGCATTGTCTATTGAAGAATTTTCCAGGCAATGCGAATTACTACTGTGGAGAGGACTTTCACAGATAAATTCATCATCATGGGGAGGACCACCATGGTGGGTTATAGAAAAAGATGAAACCTTTTGCTCCTTGGTCTTCTAGCCACGCAGAGGGTTATCGTGGCTCTCATATGAAGATGATGCTTCAAGATTGATTGAATTGTCATGAAGCGAGCCTTCAGGAGGAAGTGTCTGATGAATAACTTCATAATTATTGTTGTTATTTTCAGAATTTAGAAATGATAGAGTAAAATCTTGAGTTGCAACAGATAATTGTATAAGGGCTTCAAGAACTCCAGCATTAAATAAGGCCTTATTATAGATTGGCTCTTGATTTTTTAACTGTGATGGATGGGTCTTTCGATTGGACGCCTTCTTACTAACTTTGGAAACCACTTGTTGATGAAAGTGGTTATTATGGGTAGGTGTATGTGCCTGCTCAGGAGAAATGGTCAGGTTATCCTAACTATCTCCATTTAAATTGGGTGTATGTGCCCGAATGGATTGTCCGTATGACATGGGGGAGAATTGAAAGAGCGCTGTCGTGGGCGCCCTCAAATGATTAGTGTGATTTTGGGGTACTTAGGTGCAGTAGAGTGGCTGACCAAGGTCGTCTCTCAAAAGAGGAAGTAGATTTAAAACAACTTTTTAAAGGTATTATAAAAATAAAATAAAAGAGAATAAAAACACCCTTTGAAAGTATAGGGGTTTGTTATAGTTTCTGAATCTAGAAGAAGTTTTCTGGAAGAAGATTGTATATTTTTTTGTTTTTTGTTTTGAAATGAAGTTCGATTAAAATGACACAACAAAAAGTTGTTTTTTTTAAGAAAATATTTTAAAAGGCGTAATCGATCTAACTCTACCTCTTCATTCACTTATTAATCATTATCATTTAAATCAATATCCACTTAATTATGATCCCCTAATTTGTTATCCCTCTAACCCTACGAGAGTTAACTTAACCACAAAGATGAAATTACTTAAACCCTAGGCTAGCTTCGGAACACGCAATCGCAGCACCCTGCTTTGATTGTTGTTCTAAGGTTAGCTTATGGTCAGTGGTTAATTAGAGCACATATCCATTCTGGAAATTATGATTAATTGTGTTTAGGGATTATATTTGAACTCTACAAATTTATCTCGTATGGTCTTTTATTACCGATTAAGATTGCGCTCTCAAAATTTACACAATTCCCGACCTCGCATGTTTTGTATTAATTGTTCAATTGCTTGCTTAGTTTCTTACAATTTAAAAATACAATTCATGGATCATATTAAGTGAATTAAAGTATCTCAATGATTCAAAATAATTAAATGAAGAAGGATAGAGGTCGATCGATTACTAAAAAGAACTACTCTTCTATGGGCAGTGTAGTCATCGTGGAGATGTTTTGCATAAGCAAAGGATTGAAAGGGTAGAACCCAATATTTTCTCCACTATTGATTCATACCCAATTAAGAAGATTAATAGAAGAAGAATATGGAAGAACACATGAGATTATTTGAAGAAAAATTCAAGAAACAAACATGAAAGAAAATAAATACAAAGAGGAGGTGGGAGAGGAGAGCCTTTTTGGAAGAGAGGTTTGCACAAAGGCTTACTTCTTCCAAGAGTTTTGAGGGGATCCCAAGAGACACCCATTCGTCCACACCTTCCCAAAGCCTCGTGCAGCCCTTTAAAAGAGTTAAAACCCCCTTTAAATAGAGTTTGTGAGGTCTAGGGATACATAACTTTTTAAGTGTGAAATGAAAAACTCGGCCAAATATTTTATTTTACGTTTCACCGCCTATTTGACCTCCACAGCGCATGCATTGACCGGACTTCCAGAATGATGATTTGTGGAAAATCATGTCCCCGAGCTTTCCTCAAAATTTGGGCTCAATCCAAGGCCGGATGAAGAAGATATGGTTCAAATACAGAACCCATGTCCATTCTGCCGAGTCCAGCCCACCATTGGATTAACGGCTCATTTACTTCATCAAAATGCACTTGTTAGATCTAGTGTCCTGCATGAAAGTTGTATAACATTAAGTTAGAAACACTGTTACAAAATTTCAAATTCAAATAATAAATATAAAAATATTTATCTTTGAAATACTACAGTGCACTATAAAGGGTAAAACTGGAATTTTCTCCAAATTTTCAAATGAATGATCAAATCCCAAATATTTTATAAATAATCATATTTAACACAATGTGAGGAAATTATATCATTTATTATCAATAAAATATTCAACAAAATAGTGTTTTATCAACTCCCCCACACTTACCCTTTTGCACTCTTAAGAAAAACCTCATATCAAGTAAACATCAATATCAAATCAAAACCAATTTTAAAACACATATCCTTGAGATCAATCAATTTCACACCAAGAATAAAAAGATATCATGCATCATAAAAAAACTTATTTCAAGTACTCCATTTATATCATTCAATATATTTCCACTTCATTTATCCTCTCATGCACAAAACACTTACCTCGCTTAAATTTTCTCTCACCACTCAAATATCAATTTTTTTGCAATGTCTTTCCCATCCAAACTCATACAAGGGTCACCATAGGCTTGATAGATTCCTAAATCGCTACCCGATGTGAGTCAAGGACATATGTTTATCATGATGACTTTTCAGGGTTGTTCTGTGGCTTTCGGTTGGTAGGATTTAGATGTGAAAAATTCTGAGGCTGAATTAGGAGGGCTTGACTCTTTTTGAAGAAAAATTGAATTAATCTAATTTCCACTTAAATATGGTCTCCTCATTAATCCCCATAGTATCAATTCAGCTCCATCATCATGAAAAGTCATGAAAAGTTTACACCATTCTTCATTTCAGCATCAAAAATTGTCAATCTTCTCAAATATGATTTTCTTGAAAGCTCCAGATAGGCACAGCTTTCCACCTCAATTAGAAGCTCCAGAAAAGGCACAACTTCACTTGTCATGAAAGCTCCAGAAAAAGGCACATTTTTCAATATAATGACTTTATTCAGAAGCAAACACATCTCTTCAGAATTTAATTTTCCACCCAAAGTATCACAAAATGTAGTATCACAACACAATATAGCTTCCCCCACACTTAAACTCAACTAGATTATGAAAGTTCACTTCAAGAGTTGGTTGGATAGGGAAAATTGGCTTGTAATGTGGCTAACCTAATAGGTTGTGCATGGCTTCTAAGGGCTACAAGGATTAAATATTCAAGGTAGGCCATTATAAAAAAGGATTCTTTGAAATAGGGGCTTTAATACCAAACAAATGCCTCAATCATTTAAACATATGTACCTCAAACCCTCAAGTTTTGACAGGAATAGATCAAATTATAGTTAAATCAAGCATGGTTTGGTTCTCTCAAGAAGTGAGGTGAATGTAAAGAATATGAAAATAATGGTTCAGAAGCCTCATAGGAACGTGATTTCAAATATAAAGACAGTGAGATGTGGCATGGGATTCAAAATTCAGTGTACTTTTCATGAAATTACTAAATATTTGAACTTGAAACAAAGTCATTTCAGCATTCATTTAAGCTTAGTTTTAAGGGATAAATCGTTTCACTCATTGATATGCATTTCAAAATGGTGATGAGAATCATTTTAGCTCAAAAATTTCAAAAAAAAACAAAGAAAATTGAAAAATAAACACACAAAATTTGAAAAACACACAATTTTTTTAAACAGGAAAACAATTGAAATTACTAAACTAAAAGGTTCCCTCCCCCACACTTAAAATATTGAATTGTCCTCAATGTGAACCCATGTGATGATATATGCACATGAAATGTAGAATTTTTAAATAAGACAAATAATATAAAAGTGAAAGGGTTAGGAACAGCCTGATGTGCTCAAGTGATGATGGGGTCATACAGTGTGATAAAATCCACTGCATTAGTAGGAAGTCCCTCAATGTATCTCTTCAAACGTTGCCCATTGACTGTAAAGTTCCTTCCAGTGTCCTCTTGTGTGATCTCCACTGCACCATAAGGAAAAACATTAGATACAAAATAAGGACCTAACCATCTAGAATGCAACTTACCAGGCATCGGCTTCAGTCGTGAACTATAGAGAAGGACTTTCTCTCCAACATGAAACTCCTTTTGTTGGATCATTTTGTCATGATTTGCTTTTGATCTTTCCTTGTAGAGCCTTGAGTTCTCATATGATGACAGTCAAATCTCCTCAAGCTCTTGAATTTGCAACTTCCTTTGAATTCCATCTTGGGCCAAATCCATGTTGCATTTCTTTATAGCCCAATAAGCCCGATGCTCGACTTCCACTAGGAGATGACATGATTTCCCAAAAACAATCCGAAATGGGGAAATACCAATGGGGGTCTTGTATGCTATCCTATAAGCCCACAATGCATCATCCAAGCGCTTGCTCCAATCCTTCCTATTTGGCTGCACAGTTTTCTCCAAAATTTGTTTCAAGTCACGATTTGAAACCTCACCCTGACCATTTGTTTGGGGGTGGTATGGTGTTGATGTTTTGTGTGTCACCCCATACTTTTGAAGGAGGGAAGAAAAATTCCTATTGCAAAAGTGTGTCCCTTGGTCACTGATGATGGCCTTTGGTACTCCAAACCTGCAAAAAATCTGGGCTTTGACAAAGTCCACAACAACATGATAATCATCAGTCCTAGTGGCCTTATCCTCCACCCATTTACTCACATAATCAACAGAAACCAAAATGTACAAAAATGAAAATGAACTAAGAAAAGGACCCATAAAATCAATGCCCCATACATCAAAAATCTCACAGAATAGTTTGGGTTGTTGGGGCATCTCATGTCTCCTAGAAATATTCCCAGTGTGTTGGCAATGAGAGCATGACTTAAAAAACACATGGGAATCATGGAACAAGCTAGGCCAATATAATCCAGAGTACAAAACCTTCCTAGATGTTCATTGGGGTCCAAAGTGTCCACCACAAGAAAGTGTATGAAATAAATGCAAAACAGACTCAAACTCATGATCAGGAACACACCTCCTAATGACTTGGTCACTACACAGGCGCCAGAGGTAAGGATCATCCCAGACATAAAACCTAGACTCACTTTTTAATTTTTGGACTTGACGTTTCTTTAAATTTTCAGGGATTTCAGAGGAAACAAGGTAGTTAACTAAATCAACATACCAAGGATGTGTACCTGAGATGGAATAAATATGCTCATCAGGGAAAGTGTCCCGAAGTGGTACCTGGTCCAAGGTGTCATCCTCTAGTGTGTGATTAAGCCTACTCATGTGGTTTTCCACCAAATTCTCTGAACCCCTCTTGTCCTTTATCTCAATATCAGATTCCTAAAGAAGGAGCATCCATCGAATCAGTCTGGGCTTTGCATCTGGCTTCTTTAGGAGGTACCTCAAAGCTGCATGGTTAGAAAAAAAAACTACTTTAGAGCCCAATAAATATGAACGGAATTTATCTAAAGAAAATATGACAGCAAGAAACTCCTTTTCTATGGTAGTGTAGTTTGATTGGGCTGAATCCAATGTCCTTGATGCATAGGCAATCACATGTGAACGTCCTTCCACCCTCTGTGATAAGACAGCTCCAACCGCGAAGTTGGAGGCGTCACACATGAGCTCAAAAGGAATCTCCCACCGTGGGGGCTGTATGATCGGTGGAGTGGTTAGACACTTCTTTAGCTCATCAAAGGAAGTCCTGCAAGAATCATCAAACACAAAATCAGAATCCTTTTGGAGTAATCGTGACATAGGAAGAGAAATCATACTAAAATCTTTGATGAAGCGCCGATGAAATCCTACATGCCCTAGGAAAGATCTAACATCATGAACACATGAAGGACATGGTAAGGATGAAATAATATCTACCTTTGGTCTATCAACCTCTATCCCATGTTTTGACACTACATGCCCTAAGACAATGCCATGCTCTACCATGAAATGACACTTTTCAAAGTTCAGGACCAAATTCTTCTCAATACAATGATTTAACACCTTTCCCAAACTAATTAGACATTCATCAAATGAAGACCCATACACTGTAAAACCATCCATAAATACCTCCATGCAGGTCTCAATAAAATGAGAAAAAATACTCACCATGCATCTCTGGAAGGTACCTGGGGTGTTGCAAAGTCCAAATGGCATCCTCCGGTAGGCAAATGTGCCAAAGGGACAGGTGAATGTAGTCTTCTCCCGATCCTCTGGAGCTATAGGAACCTGAAAATATCCAGAAAATCCATCCAAGAAACAATAGTGTGTCTTCCCAGCTAGTCTCTCAAGCATCTGATCAATAAATGGGAGGGGGAAATGGTATTTGCGAGTGGAATGATTTAGTTTCCTATAATCAATACACACACGCCAACTGTTTTGCACCCTCATTGGAACTAACTCATCTTTCTCATTTTTAACAATAGTAACACCACTATTCTTAGGCACAACCTGAATAGGACTTACCCACTGAGAATATAAAATGGGATAGATTATACCCGCCTCGAGCAAATTTTCAACCTCTTTTTTAACAACATCTAGAAGGGCTGGATTGAGTCTCCTTTGTGGTTGCCTCACTGGTTTATCCCCATCCTCCAAGAGAATCCTATGCATGCAAATGGAGGGGCTAATACCTGATATGTCAGCCAAGGTCCACCCAATCGCCCTGATGTTCTCCCTCAAAATATTCAAAATCTTTTCTTCATGTTCAAAAGGGAGATTGTTAGAAATGATATTAGGTAATCTCTCACCATTCAACAAGTATGAGTATTTCATATTTGGTGGAAATGGCTTGAGTTCTAATGAAGGAGGGTGTAGTATGGATGGAGACATTGAAGGAACTGAAATATGAGAAAAAATAGCTTCAGTATTAGAATAGACACCATCAAAATCAGAGAATAAAGCATCAAATCCATCAGCATACTCAACATCCATGTCATAATCAGATTGAACATGATCAAAATCAGAATATGAATCCAAATCAAATCCAAGAGAGGATTGTGTATCAGAAACATGTGTGGAAGTTCTCTTAGACATCAAACTTGAACCAATATTCATAATCTCCCTAAGCATAGGACAATAAAATTCCATGGTGTTTTTATTTAGTGGTTCAAAATGGGAGATAACAAAAGAAGAATCGTCCTCTGAGGGGTACTTCATGGAATCCATAACATTAAATAGCACAACTTCATCTCCATACTCCATGGAAAGTGTACCCTCATTGACATTTATGATAGTTTTTGCAGTTTTGAGGAAGGGCCTACCTAAGATTATGGGAGCATAAGAACTTACCTGATCATCCTCCATCTTAAGAACATAGAAATCTGCTGGAAATATCATGTCTCTTACCTGGACAAGTACATCCTCAAGGACTCCCGCTGGATATGCCGTAGCTCTATTCGCCAATTGCACCACTACTCTTATTGGCTTCAACTCACCAACCTGTGAGGAAGAGAATACAGAGTGAGGCATCACATTTATTGAAGCTCCTAAATCACAAAGAGCATCAGAGAAGTGAAACTCCCCTATGGTACATGGGATGGTGAATGTCTCGGGATCCTTGCACTTTGTTGGCATTGCTAGAGTTGGTGTAATGAGTGCCAAGACATTCCTCCCAAGGTTGATCCTCTCATTTCCCTTGATCCCTCTTCGATTGGTGCAGAGTTCTTTTAAGAATTTGGCATACCTTGGGATTTTCTTAATGGCTTCAAGTAGAGGAATGTTGATCTCCACACGCTTGAATGTGTCCAGAACCTCTTTTTTCATTACTTCTTCATCCATATTCTTGGTTTGAACAACCCTGTTTTGAAAAGGAAGGGGTTTAGGAGGAACACCATCAATCTTTTTCTTACCTTTATCTTTCTCCTTGGATTGCTCATCAGTTGGTATGGAATGCGGCTTCTCTGGAGTTGAGGTGAATCCTAGTGGAATGGTAGGTACAGATGTATCATTCATTTGCTTCCCACTTCTCAATGTGATGGCACTAACATTCCCCTTTGTATTTGGAGTGGGTTGGGAAGGTAGATTTCTAGAATTCTTACTTACAAGTTCATGGAGGGCGGTGGCAATCTGGCTCATTTGAGTCATTAACTCCCTCAGCTCTGAACCTTGACTCTTTAGCTCATTCTGCTGATTATGAACAATTTGTTTCAAAATATCATCAGTGTTAGAGACTACCTTGTGTTGGAGATTCCCTTGTTGCTGACTCGTTGATGTTTGAGCTTTGAATCTCCTTTGGGGTTGTTGGAAACCCTTTTGGTAAGGTGGAGGCTGCTGGAAGTTTGGTTGAAAAGGGGGCCTTTGTTGTTGTCCAGATCCATACCTCATGTCTGGTTGATCTTTCCACCCTTGGTTGTATGTTGGAGCAAATGAATCAAACTTCTTTTGGTGATATGGTTGTTGTTGCTGCTGAAATGGTCTCCCAGGGAATACTGCTGCACAATCCTCTGTCTCTTGTAGTTGTGGGAAACAGTCAGTTGGATGGCTTGTCTCAGTGCAAATACCACAAGGCCTTGAAGGATGGGGTAGAGATGTCTTTTGTGCCAAAGCAATTTGCCTCACCATAGTGGTCAATTCTTCCAACTTAGTATCAATCAAATGACTTTCAAGAGAAGAAGGACCTACCTAATGTACTCCCCTAACATGTGGTGTACCTCTATCACCAAATTGTTGGGAGTTTTCGGCCATCTTGTCGATCAACGCATGTGAAGATACTGGTGTCTTCTCCACCAATGCTACTCCAGCCGCAGCATCTACCATGCTTCTCTCTATAGGTGTGAGTCCTTCATAGAAGTACTGGATGAGTAATTGATCACTGATTTGGTGATGTGGGCAGCTTGCACACAACTTCTTGAATCGCTCCCAGTACTCATACATTGACTCCCCTTGGGCTTTCTTGATCCCTGATATCTCCTTTCGAATGGATGTTGTTCTTGATGCTGAAAAAAATCTTTGCAAGAAAAGACGTTTCAAATCATTCCAACATGTTACATCTTCAGGTTTCAAATAATACATCCAATCTTTTGCAGCTCCATCAAGCGAGAATGGGAATTCTCTTAATTTAATTTGATCTTCAGAAACATTTCTTGGTTTTAAAGTTGGGAAAACCACATTAAATTCCTTACATTGTTTTTTGGGATCCTCACCAGATAATCCATGAAACTTTGGAAGAAGGTGAATTAATCCAGATTTCAATTCAATGTCTGATTCGAGATTTGGGTATACAATACAATTTGGTTGATAGTTAATATCTGGTGCAACCAACTCTTGAATGTTTCTATTAAGTTCATTTCCATTATTTCCATCCATTGGTTCCTCTTTTATGTTTGAATTTGAATTGCTTCCAATTTCAATGTTTCCAGAAGAGAGGAATTCACCAACTGGTTGAATATTGAAACTTCCCGTAGATTGAGAATGTCTGATTCGTGCCCTAAGGCTGCGTTCAATCTCAGGGTCAAGATCTAAGAGATCTTCGGGATTAGTTCATGTCATAAATCAAATAAAAATAAAAAGAAAGAAAGTGGACCATATTAAAATAAAAATGAGAAGTTTGATTTGATGGTCTAAAAATAAGTAGAAGAAAATAAAAGAAGAAGAAGAAAAATCAGATTTGGTAAAGAAGGAAGAAAGAAGACAGGAAGAGAATAAAATGTAAAATACAATAAATACCTCTAATTGGTTGAAATAATTACTTTCCTCCTCGGAAATGACACCAATTTTAAAGAGCGCTGTCGTGGGCGCCCTCAAATGATTAGTGTGATTTTGGGGTACTTAGGTGCAACAGAGTGGCTGACCAAGGTCGTCTCTCAAAGGAGGAAGTAGATTTAAAACAACTTTTTAAAGGTATTCTAAAAATAAAATAAAAGAGAATAAAAACACTATTTAAAAGGATGGGGGTTGGTTATAGTTTATGAATCTAGAATAAGTTTTCTGGAAGAAGATTGTATATTTTTTTGTTTTTAGTTTTGAAATGAAGTTCGATTAAAATGACACAACAAAAAGATGTTTTTTTTAGAAAATATTTTAAAAGGCGTAATCGATATAACTCTACCTCTTCATTCACTTATTAATCATTATCATTTAAATCAATATCCACTTAATTATGATCCCCTAATTTGTTATCCCTCGAACCCTACAAGAGTTAACTTAACCACAAAGATGAAATTACTTAAACCCTAGGATAGCTTCGGAACACGCAATCGCATCACCCTGCTTTGATTATTGTTCTAAGATTAGCTTATGGTCAGTGGTTAATTAGGGAACATATCCATTCTGGAAATTAGGATGAATTGTGTTTAGGGATTATATTTGAACTCTACAATTAGGATGAATTGTGTTTAGGGATTATATTTGAACTCTACAATTATCCCGTATGGTCTTGTATTACCGATTAAGATTGCGCTCTCACAATTTACACAATTCCCGACCTCGCATGTTTTGTATTAATTATTCAATTGCTTGCTTAGTTTCTTACAATTTAAAAAAACAATTCATGGATCATATTAAGTTAATTACAGTATCTCAATGATTCAAAATAATTAAATGAATAAGGATATAGGTCGATCGATTACTAAAAAGAACTACTCTTCCATGGGCGGTGTAGTCATCGTAGAGATGTTTTGCATAAGCAAAGGATTGAAAGGGTAGAACCCAATCTTGTATCCACTATTGATTCCAACCCAATTAAGAATATTAATAGAATACGAATATGTAAGAACACAGGAGATTATTTGAAGAAAAATTCAAGAAACAAACATGAAAGGAAATAAATACAAAGAGGAGGTGGGAGAGGAGAGCCTTTTTGGAAGAGAGGTTTTCACAAAGTCTTACTTCTTCCAAGAGTTTTTAGGGGCTCCCAAGAGACACCCTTTAGGCCACACCTTCCCAAAGCATCTACCAGCCCTCTAAAAGAGTTAAAACCATCTTTAAATAGAGTTTGTGAGGGCTAGGGATACATAACTTTTTAAGTGTGAAATGAAAAACTCGGCCAAATATTTTATTCCAAGTTTCACCGCCTAGTTGACCTCAAAACGTGTGAATTGACCGACCTTCTAGGATGATGATTTGTGCCAAATCATGTCCCCAAGAATTCCTCAATATTTGGGCTCAATCCAAGGCCGGATGAAGAAGATATGGTCTTAATACAGAACCCATGTCCATTCTGCCGAGTCCAGCCCACCATTGGATTAATGGCTCACGTACTTCATCCAAATGAACTTGTTAGCTCTAGTGTCCTGAATGAACGTTGTAGAAAATTACGTTAGGAACCCTGTTACAAAATTTAAAATTCAAATAATAAATATAAAAATATTTATCTTTGAAATACTACAGTGCACTATAAAGGGTAAAACTGGAATTTTCTCCAAATTTTCAAATGAATGATCAAATCCCAAATATTTTATAAATAAACATATTTAACACAATGTGAGGAAATTATATCATTTATTATCAATAAAATATTCAACAAAATAGTGTTTTATCAAGTATGCCCCATGACCCTCTTGGACTGGAACATAGGTGTGTATCTGCTCCGGGGTGACATGTTGATGAGTCACTCCACTAATATGGATAGATTTATGTTTCTTTCCCTGTGATGTCACTTATGTTGTTATAATATTTTGACAGGTATTCATAATATGGAAAGGAATTTGCTTCTGATCTTTCACCATTGTCAGAATGTTCTTGGTGACTTCAGCTGCTGGAACGGGAATATACATCCATTGTCAGAATGGGCATGAATTTGCTTCTGATCTTTCACCATTGTCAGAATGGGCAGGAATTTGCTTCTGATATTTCACCATTGCAGGTGTATGTGCCTGCTGATTGTTCTCCACTGAATATGATTGATGAAATTCCTTCAATATTGGCAGACGAGACTACATGAAGAATTGATTAGTGTAATCAAGTGTATGTTCCTGTTTACAGGTGGTCACCACATTTGGTTGGTGGGATTCTTTGGATATAGTCAGATGAGCCTGCTAACTGGATGATGATTTATAAACAGGTGTATGTGCCTGCCTATAGTACTCTGCCAGAATTGCCTGGTGGGATTGGTGTGTTACTACCAGATCAGTCTGCTGGGCATTGAAATTAGGACAGATAGGTGTATATTCCCTCTCGTTGTTTGCCATCAAGTTAGGTTTATGGACTTCTCTGGAGGGTGCAGAGCTAAGAACTTTCTCCCTATCGGCCTAATTTTGCCTCTAATGGTTCTTCTTGTGTGCTCAGGTCTGAGGGACCTGATCCGAACACCTAGAGGCGATACCCCCATCATTTGAGGGTGCACTACCACACGAGTCTGGCAGCGATTGTTGGTGGTAGTCCTCACAAAGGACTCCTGTCTTCTTGAAATGAGGCCTTGAGTGACCTCTTAATTCACCTTTCTGTAATATGGGAGGGACTGGTTGTTGTGTTCTGGGGATAAAGACCATAAAGGGTTGGAGAGGGTGGTTGGCACCACCTATTTCTTAACCACTGGTCGTTGCTGTCCGGACAACGAGGGTGAGTTGTAAACTTGGAGGGCTTATCGAGCGACCTCTAGAGTTGGGATGGTACCATGTTGACAGTATTCCCTCACCAATGTATTTGAGACCCAGCATTGAAGACGTTGAGTAGGTGATATTGTCCTCAGAGTGGACAAGGATTCAACAGGAGTAGTGGCCGAGGCATTCATAGGCGTGAACCATAAAGAATCCATTTTGTGTTGTAGAGAGATCTTGGAAAAGAGTTCCTGTTTGATATAGCATAAATAATCAAGATTAGTCTGTCCAGACTACATCTTTTGGATGAGAACATATGTTATTGATTGCTTTGTCGGCCCTCATATTCAGTTTAATAGGGGCCTAACAAATAAGAAAAAAATCATTTAACTTGGTTAAGTATTCACATCGGGTTCACCATTTTTTGTTTCCTCTGGAAATGGGGATGACGTTGTTTGTTTAAGGTTCAAACTTTCCAATAGGTTTCTAATGGGTTTATTCATAGAACCAGAAACACCCAATGATTCTATATCCATTTGTACCTATTTTCCAAAGGTAGGTGCTCATTAGTTATAGACTAATGAGGCTTAAGAATTTTTATTGGTTGAGAGGATGGGAGGTCATGCTCATCACACCTTTTTTGGGGGGAATTATTTCCTACTCTGAGACTCTCTTATAGATTTAAGTTATGTTCACGAATCCTTATTAATTCACCAATCATGAAAATGAGTTTTCCTTTAGACTTGGAAATTGATGATTTATTTGTATTTGATTTAGAAAATCTTTTATATGTATTTGAGGTTATTCATCGATGGAGAATCATCCATATGTATTAGAGATTATTAGTCAATGGTATCCTTCAATTCATTATATATAAATATCTTGGTCATTATGATGACAATACTGGTTTTAAAGATACTCAGTGGGGCACTTGAAGTTTATTGTTCTTTAGAAAGATAGATATTACTTCAGATTTGGGATCGTACCCGCAGATGGGCTACCTACGTATACTCGTTAAAAAGGAATTATAACCCACGTAGTTCGATAAGAAGGATATAGTTTAACAGTATATGGGACGGAAAGAAATTAATGAATGATGGGCTTGAACCTTAGAAAGGCTTCATATGTACTCTACTTTTAAGGTAGAGATCAAAGTCCACGTAGTTCGGGTGAATAAATATGGGGCTTATGCATGGTTAACGACCAAAAAAGAGATGTTGTGATTACTTTTACACTCTAAGATCACATGATTCATGATTTGTGTGAGAAACAAGAGGTATCAGTAAACCTGATGATTGTGCTATGAAAGATGAAGTCATAAGAAATGATGTGGGGCTTGCGTATGTATGACTTCCCAAGTAGATGAAGATGAGGACTTACTTCTAGAAAGAAGATTAGGAGTAGGGTCTATAAAGGTATTTGTACTTTATGGAGATTTGGAGTTTTAACCCGGGGCTTACTCTTAAAGAGGGTGCCCAAATTAAAGGGGACTTATAAATTGGGGCTTATTCCTGAGAAGGAGACACAAATTAAAAGGGACTTATAAATTGATGATTATTCCTGATAAGGAGGCCCAAATTAAAAGGGACTTATGATTGGGGATTATTCCGGAGAAGGAGGCCCAAATCAAAAGAAATTAAGATTGGGGCTTACTACTGAAGAGGATTCCCAGGTTAAGGGGGCTTGGGGCTTACTCATGAGGAGGATGCCCTAATTAAAGTAATTATGATTGGAGATTATTCCTGATAAGGAGGCCCAAACCAAGGGAACTTTGGGCTTACTCTTGAGGAGGATTCCCTAATTAAAAGATCTTCTCATCTTAAAGGATGAGGTTATATAGAGGAAACCTCTAACCATAGTGACATAAATCTTGTAAGTCACAAGGTTTTGGGAGAGGTTCTCATAGAATTCCTTTCAGATAAGGAGGCCAACAAAGGAACCATGCCATAAATGGATTTTAAAAGGGGGTCTATGGCTAATATCTTTAAGAGGAGAGGTGAACGAGATAGAGGCGCACAAATGAAGTTGACGCGTAAGTGTGGGTCGTGTAAGTCATTTGGCGCGCAAGTCTTGGCCGCACAAGTATACTTGCGTTGCGTGGTTTCACCTGGGCGATGAAAAATCTGTAGGGTAATACTTGGGCAAGACTTAACTCAAGCCTTTAATATTATCCTAAGATGTTTCCAAAAGGATGGCGTGCAAGTTTCATCGAAAGGGTAAGGTGGCGTGCAAGTGTTTCTATTTTTAATGAGGTATGTACACTTAGGGGTGCAAGTGTTGATGAATTCTAAACACTCATACCTTATTCTACCCCTTCAAGTCTTCCATTCTAGGTAAAAAGTTACCTTATAAGCTTTCAGAAGAGTTGAGTTGAAGATTTGGTCGACCAGAGCTTGATTTTGACTTTTGGAAAAAACTTTTCATTGAAATGGGGGCCCACAGGGTCTATTTATAGGCAACCTTGCACCTTGGGCGAAAAAAATAGGGTGAGCAAGTGAGCTGTGCGACCGATAGGCGGCGTGAAAGTGACTTGCGCGGTGCGCAAGTAACTTGCACGACTTACTCCAAACGGGTTCCTAGTTCATGCCTTTGTCAATTTTTTTATGTTCTTCAAAGGGTGACTCTATTTGTGCTTAAAGTATTCCCTTTTACCATTCATTGGAATTTGTGATGAAAAGGATCATCAACAGACCTAGTGGGCCTAACAATTGGTATCAGAGAAAAATGATGAAAGTCAGTGGTTCTCTCTCAAGAAAAAGAAATGGAGGTGGTCAATCATAAAAGAATTATAATCTTTTACCAAAATAATTATCAACTATGGAAGAATCAGATGCAAAACTACTTCTGATCAGTGGGGATGGATGTCTTCATAGCAGCCATGGATGGAATATTATCTGACATCAATAGTGGTCCTCTATCAGAATCTGAACGAAAGGAATTGGATGCTGATGCTAAAGGGATCAATGCTTTAGGGGGAGCACTGTCAAATTCTATTTATGCGAAGGTGATGTCCTGTAAAAAAATCACATGAAATGTGGGAAAAATTATTAAACATTTATGAGGACGACACAAAAGTCCGAGCAGAAAAGTTTCAGGTTCTACGGAACAAGTATGAGGATCTCATAATGAATTCCAATGAGACTTTTGATGCATTATTCAATAGGATAAATATTATTTTGAAAGACATGTGGGGTCTTGGAGAATTCATTGAAGATATAAATATTGTGAAACAAATCTTGAGGAAACTTCCACCACAGTTCAATCTGAAAGTTTCAGTGTTAGAAGACAAAGACCCGAAAGAGCTAACACTAGATAAACTACATAGTACCCTTGTAGCATATGAAATGAGAAATAATGATAATGATGTAGTAGAAAATGGAAAGACTAAGGATGTGGAATTCAAGGCCATGAATAATCTCTCTGTTAAATATAGTACTGAGGAGGACAATATGGATGATGTCATGTCATTTCTCTCCCCCAATATTCAAAGGGGGAAAGTGGAGTTCAAAGGTAAACTTCCATTTGCATGCTTTCGATGCGAAGAGATTGAGAATTTTGTAGCAAAGTGTCCTAAGAATTTTGATGATGAAAATGAAGAAAATGACAAAATTCACCAAAATAAGTATTAATCAAATGAGAAAGGGAGAATAATTACTGGGATAAAGTTCTTCAAAAAGCAGAATTTTTTTTCAAGAGAGGATGAAAGTTCAGAAGAATCTGAGGTAAAAGATTTGGAGGAATGTATGGATCATAAATTAGGTGATTTGGTGGCAGTTACTAGAAATTATTTAACAAGAGAAGAAAGTGACAATGAAGAATGAGAAATTGAAGGAAGAGTTGATCTTCAGGCTGAATTAGAAGCTTCCCTTGAAGACATAGATATTTTGAGAGCCAAAAAAATAAAGCTAACAAAGTTGTTCATAATTCGAAACTCTACATGCAGCATTAGGAAGAAGAGAATTCTGAGTTGAATATAGAAATTGAAAATCTAAGGTCTTCAATGCCAGAAATCTCAGAAAAGGTGGTTGAGTACAAAATCAAAATTGAAGAACAGAAAATGGAAATCAAAATCTTGACTGAAACTAGAAAATATGAAATCAAACGTATAGAAGAACTAGAAGAGGAAGTCGTCGGTCTACGATGAATAGTTAAAGATCGGGATAAACAATTAACTCCAGGTTCGACAATAGGAAAGAAGATCACATAGGCAACAAATAATATGAGATTTGAGCAGAGTGATCCATCGGAACATAAGAAACAATCAACTCTAAATGATAAGACTAGTATGGGGCTTGATCTAAAAAAGAAAGCAGTTATGGTTCAAGTTAGAACACAAGAATCCACTCCAATAATGAAGATTGATTTGGTTATGAAGTAGAATCATAATATTTAGAGAACCCAAGTCACAACTAATGGTGCATCATTGTCACAGAAGAATGTACCTCACATAAGATTCTATTATTGTGGTAATATGGGACACTCTCAAAATGTATGTTCCATAGAAAAGAGGTACCAAAGGAAACAATACCAGTAGAGTTGGTCATACAGAGCTCAAAATTCTAGGTCATTATTTGATGGTCATTGTTCAGGTGTAAAGGACTCAGACATATGGCAAGATATTTCACATCAACAATGCATAGGAGTGCACCGAGGCAGACTGAATTTCTTCATAAGAAGCATCCAAATGAATATTTAAGAGAGATTAAAATTAAAAATTGATTTTCAACTCTACAGAATGAAGCTGGTCCATCATATGCTGAGGAAGATCAATATTATCATTCCATGATGGGTATGAATTCAATGACTTGGATAAAAAAAGGGTCGATCAAGCAGTGGTTGCAGAAATTGCATTCAAGACATCAGATCCCGCTAGGATATGAATCATTGGAAGTGGATTAACTTCCCACATGATGGGAAATAAGGATCTAGTGACCAAAATAAGGCACGATAAAGAAGGTATTGTGATATTTGGTATTGATGAGGGATTGAAAATTATTGGTTCAAGAAAATCCATGTTTGGAGGAAAATACATGAGACGAACATATATCTTGGTTGTTGAAGGGATTAGTCACTACTTGCATAGTGTTAGTCAATTGTATGACTCAGTACATTTCATAAGATTTTCCAATAAATTATGTATCATCAATGAAAATGATGGTGTTGTTGTATTGTAAAGAAATCATATAAAAGGTAATCTCTACCTCGTGAGTGGAGAAGAAGATATGTTCTTTCTATCCAAGGATAACGAAAACAAGTTATGGAATAAGTGTCTTAGTCACATAATCTGAGGTTCCTTGGAAGATCTGGTGAAATATAATGTAGCTCAAAAGCTCCCTAGATTATCACGTGATCATAATCATATGTGTGATTCCTATCAACAAGGAAATATTATTCTAAAGACATATAAGAAAAAAGATCAAAAGTCAAAAATATTGCTTGAGTTGGCACATATTGATGTGTGTGGGCCAATTTATCCAAGGTCTATTGATGGGAGGAGATATTATTTTCTCTTCATTTAAGACTATAGAAGAATGGCATGGGTTTCAATAATCACCCACAAATATGAAGTGTTCAGTTGAATTACAAGATATCGACAGGAATGTGAAAATATGCTTGGTCAGAAAATCCTAACAATTCGAACAGATAATGGAACAGAGTTCACAAATATCCAAGTGGGGGATTTTCTTGAAAAACAGTGGAAGTTTGGATCACGTGGAGATGAAGGTATATTTCTTGGCTACTCAAAGAAAAGAAAATCATATAAATGCTTGAATAAGAGGCTCAAAAAGATAGTTGAAAGTCATGATGTGACTATAGTGGAGGATGAGAAGAATATTTAGCAAATACATAATTAGACTCAGGAGGATAGTGATGAATGGATTAGCAGGTCAAGAGACACTTCAGCTCTAGAGATAGATTCAGAAGAAGTCTTAGATGATGAAAATAAATTTGAGTCTTCCCAGAGACCAGTGAGAGTAGTTGAAATTGATAGGCAGAATATAATTGGTGATCAGACAGCATCAGTGTAGACAAGGAGGATGAAGTCTCTACATCAAGCATCATACTTATCACAGGTGGGGCCTAAATTATTTGATGAAGTTTCTGGAGATGAGAATTGGGTTCAGAAAATGAATGAAGAGCTTAACCAAATTGAGAAGAATCAGACTTATGAAATTTTTTTGAGACCAGAAAACAAGAATGTCATCAGAACAAAATGGGTATTTCACAAAAAAATGAATAAAGATGGTGATTTTATTCAAAAAAAGCATGACTGGTGTGAAAAGGATAAACCCATATAAAAATTATTTATGTTGATGAGACATTTTCACCTATTGCAAGGTTGGAGACAATGAAATTATTCTTGGCCATATCAGTTCAAAGAAAGTTTAAGGTTGTTTATATGGATGTCAAGTTAGAATTTATAAATGGAGTTCTAGAAGAATAAGTATACATTGAGAAACTAGATGGTTTTCTCATCCATGAAGATGAGAACATGGTTTGTTGGCTGAATAAGACATTATATGGTTTGAAGTAAGCACCAAGAGCATGGTATTCAAGGCTTGATCAGTTTCTAAAAAAGCTTGATTTTTAGCATGGTGGAGTTGATTACAATCTATATTTCAAAAATAGAAACAATCAAAGAATGATGGTGCTGGTTTATGTCAGTGAAATAATCTTTGGTGGATCAGATGAAGCACAATTCATATAATTTTCTGAATTCATGAAAAGCGTGTTCGAAATATCAATGATTGATGAGATGACATTTTTTCTTGGCTTACAGGTGATGCAAGGAAGGAATGGAACTTTTATTACTCAATATAAATATTCCAAGGAGGGTTTGAGAAGGTTTGGAATGGATAATTCCAAAGATATGAAGACTCCAGTTGCTACCCGATTGAAATTGTCACAAGATGATGATAAAAAGCCAATTAATATCACAGAATATAGGAAAATCATTGAAAGTTTGTTGTATCTAATAGGGACAAGGCTGAATATTGTATTTTCCACATGCCAAGCAGTGAGGTATCAAAGCAATCCCAAAGAGAGCCACACGATTAAAGTAAAAATAATTCTTTGGTATATCAAGGGAATAATAGATTTTGGACTAATGTATAATGACAAATCTCAGCCAGAGTTATTGGGATATACAGATGCAGATTAGGCTGGTCTAGTAGATGATATGAAATTAACATCAGGAGGTTCCTTTTATCTTAGAGGATTGTGTATTTCTGGGTTGATCAAGAAAAAAGATTTCATTTCATTAAGCACCATAGAAGCTGAATATATTGCAGCTACTCAAGCCTGCACACAGCTATTGTGGATGAAGCATCAGTTCAAAGATATGGGAATTGAAGTAAAATATCTGATCGGAATTCATTGTGATAATTTGAGTGCTATAAATCTTAGAAAAATTGCATTTCATCACTCAAGGATAAAGCACATTGAAATCAATTATCTTTTTTTCATGGAGAAGGTGGAGCAAGGGCTTGTGAAGTTAGAGTATGTGCCTACAGAACAACAAGTTATAGATATTATTACAAGGGCCTTACCCAAAGAAGCGTTTGAAAGGCATTGATTGGCTTAGGGAGTCCAGTTGAATCCCCACACTTGAAAAATTGTGGATATGGTTCCCCCTCTCCCCATGGTATGGTGTGTTTTTCCCTAATATTCTGATATGTGTTCTTTACCCTCTTGCAGACATCCTTGAAATAATCTTTCGGATTTGTTGGAAAAGGGGGAGAAAGTGTGACTATTCAAGGAGAGAAAAGACACGGGGAGAAGCTGTTAAGTGGGGAAGCGAGATAGGGGAGTTTAAGCTGAGCTAAAGCCAGTTAGAGGTGCTATAACATAGGAGTACCATTAAATATGATGATTCTAGAAGTGATCGATCAATGATTAGATATCATGATATCTGAGGTTCATGATGAAATAAGTTCATTGGTTTCCATATATCAGTATGGTTTCAGCAGTTGGTGACTAGCAATGAAGTGGTTCGTTGATGAACTTTTCATTATAATTTTGTTTCTCATGCCGATCATGGCTCATGTAGTCTTATATTATGTGTTGTGTAAACCCTTGATCAATATCTTAGTCTCATGAAGAGAGTGATGGTTGAAGATGGAATGAGATTTAACGAGATATCAAAATGAAAAGAATTGTTTTGAGAAGAGTTGTCAACAAACCCAAAGGGGGAGATTGTTGGGAAAAAATCTCTCAAGGTGTCCCCTCAAAATGTTTTGTGTGTGATTGTGTTTGTTGACAAATCCAGATGATCGCGAATGAGAATGGTTGGTGTTTTTTGAAGAGAGGTTTTTAAGGTGGCATAGTTTCCCAGTGTTTTCCAAACTTTGGGGGCTCAAAATCGGGAATTTTTGTGAAGAATGGAGAATGAATTTGGAAAAGGAAGAGAAATGAGTAGCCTGGGACATGGATTTTGTACCATGTTCGAGAAGAGTACGCGACCACGTACTAGGTAGAGGGTGTGGTTCGTGAAAGAAAAAATGGTTTGTGGTGTAAGGCATTGTGGTACGCGGATGGATTGTCATCGGCGGAGGAGATCAACCGCTTATAAGAAAAGGTGGTATACAGACCGCGTATGAAAAATGGTTTTCCAGTGGCTTGAGGTTTGTGGCAGTAGAGGGATCAGTATATGGTGGAGGCTCAATTAAAGATTTGGTAAATATTGCATTAGAGGATTTTGCAGGTATCTTTGTCTATATAAGAATTGATAATCTCACTGATTACTATTGACACTGAATATCATTAGAGAAAATATTTTTTTTCGGGATTTTGGCAAAGTCCGAAGGTGGTTCGAGAGGAATAATTCTGCAAAGGCTAAAGTGGTTCGCATGGAAGAAATTCTGCCGAAGGTTTTTGCGGGAGACTGTATCCCGCAAAGGACGCAGTACACAGAGGGGGAAGTCCGGTATGGGGAAGGAGTTGACTTAGTATGCAGAGGAGGAATCTACGGTACGTGAGAGAGAAAATTCTGCAAGCAGTATGCAGAGGGGGAGCTCCGATACACAGAAGTGAAATAGTATACGAACAAAGAATAGTTTGCGGATAGAGGGCAGTTCGTAGAGGCAGAACTGAGGCAGCGGTACGTGGAGGCAATAGCGGTTTGCAGAAGTGGCAGCAGTACGCGGAAGGGGAGATCTGCATACCAAACCCGGTACTTAGTATGTGGGGGAGGAAGGTGGTTCACGATTTGTTCCATGAAGCTTTTGAAAGCTTCAAATCAGTTTGAAAAAGTATTTTTCGGTACCTAGTAGTGTCTAAGAAGGTGGAATTCATCTACGTGTGAAAAAGGAACTTCAATAGAGAATCTACCTATATTTGAAGATGTAGAAATTCATGCAAATGAAAGGACCTACATGGTATAAAGTTTGTTTGACCTACAAGTCGATAAACTTTGTGTGTATTCCTTTATAAAAGCAGTGAGTGAAGGAAGATTAAGATGGTGACCCTTTCCATTGGCAGTGAGCCAAATAAAGAGGCATAGGGAGTGACCCTTGGTAATGCAGTGATAAGACCCTAAACTTTGTAAAGGGTGTGATCCTGGGAATAGAAGATCTAGCCCAAACGTTGTACTCATTATTGGACGTGATCCTTTGTGAATTTGGTACATTGACACATCATCATTGTATGGTCCTTGGACGTAGCCCAGTGAGGGTGAACCAAGTAAAAATTGTTGTGTCATGTGCATGATTTCATATCTGTTTGTATATTGTTGTGGGAGGAATAAAGAATTGAGTTTTTTCTAACAACGAAACAAGATCCGAATGAGAGAATTTTTTAATCGGTCATACCCTAATTCACCCCCCTTAGGGTATTCGACCTAGTGGTCCTAACAAAGAAAAATATTAATCAAGGTTCAGAGTTCCCAAGGATTTAATCACAAATAGTGACACTCCTTTAAAGAATTATAAGTTCAAGGATTTAACAGGGAAGTATGGATGTTCTCATAAAATCGGAACCACCTATCACCCACAATCTAGTGGTCAGGCAAAAATTGTGAATAGAGCGATTAAAAAAAATCTAGAGAAGACAGTCTCAAACTCTAGTAACGGTTGTTCATTCAAATAGGATGAATATTTTCTATCTTACAGGACCACCTACAAGACCCCCATATGGATGAACCCTTATGATATTCTCTTTAAAAAAAATCATCGTTTTTTGGAGTTTCATCACAAGTCCTTCTAGGCAGTTAAGGCCATAAACTATGATTTTAAGTCTGCTAGAGAGAGAATATTGTTGTATTTGAGTGAGATGAGGGAAATAAAGAAATAATTTAATGATAATTCCCAAATTTAAAAATAGAGAACCAAATAATTTCATGATTTTTTAATCTATAGTAGTGACTTTAATATTGGATGGGGTTTTACTGGTTAACTTAGCGCTGAAGTTGTTTCCTAGAAAATTGAGAACCAAGTGGTCTTACCTGTTCACCATTCTGAGAGCACTGGTCAATGTGGGGTTTTAATTGGTTAGAGAGGATAACATTACATTTCTAGTAAATTGGTAAATAATAAATAATTAATTTGTGAGAAATCTAAAGGTCTTGGCCACTATGTCCTAATTTGAAAGTTGAGCCATTACTGAAGTCTAACTGAACCCTATAAACTCAGTGCTTCATAGGAGTCAACCCATTATTCATTGATTTTTTTTTCTATTTCTTTGAATAAATATGATACTATTTCTTGATTTCCTTCCTATTTAACTATTATTAATCTAGTCCTCCCTGGTGTTTAAGGAAGATAAACCGGACATTAAATTCACTAGAGCATAATTTCAAGTAATTTTGAAGGAAAAAGAGGAGTTACTTGTAGGAAACATCTGGATAAAAACTCCCCTAACATAAACTTATGGTTAATTTATTTATATGTTGTTTCTTTCTGGATACTAATGATGATCAGTTTCACTTTTGTAGGAACAAGAACTCAAAATCCATAGATCTTGCAGAAAGCAAAGGGAGGCTACATGTGGCTAAACATAAAAATGCATTTAATTTATACATACAGGGGAGTACTGTTTTTAATTCTGTAATTTTAATTTGGCTCATATTTTATATTTTCTACTTGAAATTATGTGTGGGAGAATTTCCCATGATTTTTTAAAATTTTGAATTTATTTTCTTAGTCGGGTGTCTAGCTTATTGATATCCTGAATGTTGAAAAAAAAATTGAGTTAAATTTTAAATTTGGATACCACCCCCAAACAAATAATGTTTATTCATTTTTTAACATTATTCTTTTTTAGTTGAGTTAAGAAATCTATTTTTCTTTATATAACAATTAAAAGAATAATTTTTTAAAGAAAAGTGTTTCGATTGGATGTGTGGTTTTGAAATTTCTTGTAACCCCTTAAATGGTATATGAACTATTGAAATGTAAATCTATTTTGAATCACATTGACTTGAAAATATTCTCCCACCATAGGATTCAATATTGGGGACAAAGTTAAGTTGTAAGTGTGGATGAGATGGGTCTTTCTCTATGCATTAATTGTGTTTCAATTCTATACACATAAAAAACCCTAATTGTTTTTCAAAATTATTCCCTTTTATCAATATTTTAGGATTTTATCCTTGTCAATAAAAAAACTTTTTGTTCATCTCTAGGTTTGGAAAATAAAAAATCATTGTGTCCTGCCTAGGTGATAAGTTCATTCACGATTGATGGATTTCATTGGCTCGAAATTTTTTAGAATTGAGTGATTTATGAGTGATGTTTTCAACTATTTTATGGAAATAATGTTTGAAAACTAGGAAAGTAAGTGTTATATGTTAGATTCTTATGGAATTGGAATTATAACTTGAGGAAAATTGAAGTTGAACTTATACCTAGTAACTTGGAATTGATTAAATGGAACATACCAGGGAGCCTGTCATGACCTGTCCCCCGGGGCCCGTGTTGTGACTACCCGAAGCCCACCTTCCAAAGGCCAGGGGTTGGTGACTAGCATTAAAGGCAATAACCTGCATGTGGGAGGCATTTTCTGAGCACATGTACACATGCACAATCACAACCCCAACCCACATAGCTGAAAGGGAAAACATGTATGCCACTAAGACAACCACTGAGAGTATAAAGTACAAGTTGAAAGTGAAGGGGCCAGAATACAAATCCAATAAAGACAAGCTTAAAACAAGAAAGTACAATGGTCCCTATAAATCTGTCTGCAAAAAACCCTACCTGAAGGGTAGGTGTAGAGTAGCTGCCAGAAGCCGTAGGAGTACGCCTCGCCTGTCTGATCTCACCAGGCACCATTTGGTCCTAGACTACAAAGGTCTCTGTCATAGTGTTGATCATCTGCACAAGACACGACACATGTGGGAGAAGGACGTGTAGGGGTGAGTAACACAATACTCGGTAGGGGCCCCAAACCACAAAGAAAGGCTACAAAGGAAAAGTATACATGAAGAAATGGACAACTCACACAGGTATAACTTAAAGGATAGAAAGAAACTTCATCAGTCGTAAATCTGAACATTTTTTACTACTGAGGGACTCCTCCCTGACGAGTCACTGAGGTCTGTCGGTCCACTGAGGTCTGTCGGGCCACGGAGGCTCGCTCGTCTATCAGGCCACTAAGGTCTGCTCGGCTGCTCGTCTTCCAGGCCACTAAGGTCCGCACAGCTCCTCATCTGTTAGGCCACTAAGGTCCCCACAGCTATTCGTTTTTTGGGCCACTGATATCTATATGACTATTTTTTTGTCAGTCCATTGAGGTCTGCACAGCTATTTGTCTGTCGGGCGACTGAGGCCTGCACGACTATTTGTCTGATTCTGGGGGAATATATTCCTCAAGTCATCAGTCATAACCCAACATCCACGTAAACTCACTTGGAGTATATCAAAAGGAATGATCCATCTTTAGGGTCCGAACGCCGCAAACGGTTCGTCAATCAGATGTACGATTTGCGACTTGGGATTCTTTTACTGAAAAGGGGTCGGCTGGGTCCCGGTCCGGGTTCGACCCAGCCGGACTGACCTGAACCGACCCATATTGGGTCCCATTGACCCAACCCAGGTCTGACCCAACTCGGATCTGACCCAGTCCTTTGGACCCAGCCCGGACCAGCTGAGCCGCCGGTCCGGCCCGCTGGCCCATGAACTCGGCTCACTGTGAGTGGGTTGTCTTGTCTCGCCCAAACGCGGCGACAGTTGCCATGTCTTCTTTCGATAAAAGTGGCGAGTTCGCCGCGTGACCACCCCATGGGTTGCCATGGGGCCCTCCTTCTGTGGTCCACTGGACTGCAGTCCTCCGACTGTGTGATGCGGCTCGATGTCACATCACTGGAGGCCCCGCTGTTAGCCGTTTTCGGCGGCCCTCATCCGTTGCCCTGCACCTGATCCCGCGAGGACCTCCATCATCGCTGCGCACCGCCGGTGTGCGCCACCTCCCACATGCGGCCTTCATCACCACTAGCACACCAGAGGTCTGTTTCTTGGGCCACTGGATCTGCTCCGGTGTTCCGTTTTCTGATCCATGATCACATCTGGAATTCTTGAGTCTTCGTCATCCTTGATATGGGCTCAAGGTTGCTTTACTGTCAATTCGGGGGTTCGGTCACGAAGAACACACTAACACCCATAACGGAGGGATCTGAACCTTTTTCATGTCGGCCTGAACCCTCCACATTAAAATTCAAAACAAGTGGGTAGGATATTTTTAATAATTATAACATGGATAATCCGAATTTGAAGCCCCAAGATCAAAACCCCCCTGCAAATGCACGCACGATCTGTGAATCATTCTGTTCGTTGAATGATTCATGTTTGTCATGGATATTTCAAAAAGGGGAAATAAAATTAATCAAAGACACCCTACCTCGACGTTGGATCAATCATTGAAGGGTGAATCCCGTGTTTGTCATTTTTCAAACTGTCGACGTCTTGTCTGAACCTGTTCGTTGATCCGTCGTCGTTTGGAGTTTGGCGTACGTTGTTCATTGCTGCTCGTCATTCACCAACAATGTATTCCAAGGTTTCTGAGAAAAATCCCTGCATCCTCCAACGACCTTTGATCCTTTCTAAATAATTAAGTGGAGAATATGTTTTAGCATTTCTGTTACGCTCTATCGTAGCATCGTTACGTTGTTTCATTTATGAAACATCATTTCTGTTATGTTGCCACGAAATTCAAAATTCAAATAAAATAAACTATAAGTTTATTTTATTTTTATTTAAGAAAAATCTTTTATTAAATTTTCTTAAAAGTTTGAAAATTAACTTTTTCCCTCAACTCGTGCCGGTCAAAGTTAAGTCCATTTTTAGGTAAATTCATCAATCTAGATGCGACGATGCCCTCAGATTTTTAATCTAGGCACTCATTTAGAAGTTTCCAAAACCACTCACTTGCGATATTTTAAATAAACTTAAAAAAAGTTTGAACAACTATCCCAAACTCACCGGGCCTCAGAATCGAGGGTCGTCTGTGCACCTGGCCTTGAAATAATCTCATATAATTAAAAAAATACATGGAATTCTGGGAGTTCAATTGATTAAGTGTGAGGGAGTTTGGTACATTTGTTCTTAATGTTTTTACCACATCATTTTTGGGTATTTATTGAAAGATTAATGGTGAAAATGTTCTTTCAATGAGAAAATGTTCAATTTGGTCAATTACTTAATAAAATTTTCAATTCAGTGAATATTTTAATAAAAATGTTTATTTTGGGTGCTTAAATGATAAAAGTTCTTTTCATTTTTTATATGTTTTAATAATTTCTATTTTTCTTGAATTTTAGTGAAATTTAATCGAAAATATAAATTCAAAATGTTCTTGGTATGATTTTTCATTTTGTTAAGGAACATCATTTTTTGTAAACATTCATTGAAAATACTTTTTAACTAATTTTTAATGAGGTTTGGATACTCAGAATCAATTCTTCCAATATTCTATATTTTAAATTAAAAATATTCTTTGGAATTTGTGCATTTGAAAACTCAATGATTTCTGTATGCTTGAATTTTTATTAGAACATTTTATGTTCACTAAATTGTGAATTTTGTGTTATTTTAGGTTATGTGGGAAATTTTGGCAATATATTCCAAGTGAACAAGTAAGGTTTCATCCCTATGTTGCTATTTGACTAAACCTACTTTTATGTCAAAAATAAAGATCATGATCCATACGTTTCGTGCGTTGATCTCTACGTTGTTGTCCAAGATTAACCTTACGATAGTGCTGTTAAAGTGAAGCTTAACTTGATTTACACTACCACGAACCGAGCACTATACATGACTTGAGATATAGGAAAGTAACCGCAAGTGGAAAATAAGCAAAGGTAACCTACCACTATGTGATTGCATGAATCCATAATTGTCTTCACAAATAAAATTTTTGAGTGACAACATGAGAGGGGAAAAATAGAAAATGAAAACGTAGGACCAAAACTATCTATTGATTACAGTTTGGGAACAAAACATGATAAATACCATTTAAAAACTAAAAAAGACCATATTTTTTCAAATGAAATGAGATTTTAGTTTGTTGAAAAAAATATGGTTTTTAACCAGAATTAAGGACTATTTTGACCCTTAAATGTCATTATCCAAAAATATATATATATATTGGGAAAGACAGACAACTCCAAGGAAAACTCACGCCCACTTAACCTACACTGCCTGAATTTCCAACTGACTAAATTCTTTTCCCCAATCTACCACATGTTGAAGAAAATCCTACCTCAAGGCACAATTAATAGAAATCTCCGATCGAAGGCGACATCTTTAGCTTAATGAAAAAGCTTTTTGAAGCTTGTACACCTGAAATGAAGATGCCACCGAAAATCCACCTTGATCTCAAACTAGAAAATGAAGGCAGACCAGTGTTTGAACCGATTAAAGATGTCAGATCGAAATAGAAGAAGAAACCCATAGCCTATAAAGAAATTGGATGCCGATCCAAAGCTCACCGAAGATGAAAGAATAATCCTCATAGCCGATCCTTGAGAGAAAATCAAATCAAATGCATAAATCCCAAGAATCTGTGCCAATTAATTTGATGAATCCGAGCCTCCTCTAAAGAAGGATCATCCCCGAACCGAGTTGATGGTCAAAAATGAGCATGGAGATGAAAATTTGAACTCCAATTGCATTGAAGATGTTTCTTGGATGAAAAAAAGTAAAGAATTTTTCATCCATTAAATGAGTGAGTGGGGATTTAATTGAGAAAATCATTGGTGATTCTTTCTACAATGGAAGCTATGTTTGGGCTAATGCTACATGAAGATAAGAATTGATGCTTGGAACAATGAGGTGATCTTGGTTTGGTGTTTGTTGAAGAATCCATAAGGAAGATGAATCTTTTTACATTGACCGAACCCAAGAGATAGTTACACAAATTTGGTGCACCGTGCATAATAATAATTGAACTTGAAGTCAACTACACTTGCAATGAGAACCGATCTTGGTACATCACATGGACTGAGGATCACATTTTCCAAGGTAGGGAGCCTGATTAATGATCTATTGGAAAAAGAGACTTGACCAAGATAGAGTCAATGAATTTCCGGTAAAGGTTTTCAGAAATGAAGATGGGCCACACTACAAAAGCCTGGAAAATAAATTAGTGGGTGAGACCCAAAATCACATTGTGGCCTGGAGGAATTAACTAAATGAATCAGGTTTCTGACTGAGATAATATCGATTTTCCAAGGAGGATCTACTCACCTCAAAGTAAAATTTCATATTTTCTATTTGCATGGTTGAATCAGGTAAGATGATTATGAAAAAAATATTCACAAGTGAAGGAGATTGTGTGAATCAAATCATGGATGATTCGAGCCCCCTTGGTCAATAATCATGGCCATTGATCCTTCCACGTGAGAGAATATGAGATTTGGATCATGGTCACTATTGATCATAGAAATCAGTGGAGAGGCACATTAAGTTATTGAGTTTGAATTATGTCACCATTTGAGAGGAAAATTCATAGTAACATCACCACATGGAACCATGATAGAAAATCATGGAGCTGTGACAGGTGCTGGGAGCGGAGGATCGATGGGAGTTTTGTTATTTGTCGTGATGAAGAATCTATAAAGATAAAGAACCATAAGAGAACAGAAAAAGGGGGAGCTATAGGCCAAAAAGAGGAGGTAGAGAACACGAAACATGTAAAGGGATAGGTGTAAAGAGATAATCATTGTAGATTCGGAGGAAGTTGAAGCACTCTCACTGGGAACTTCTCACCTCTTCTTGTTTTCTAATTTCTTATTTTTTTTCAATAGCTATTTTAAATATATAGAAACATTTTGATAATCTAATAATGGTTGTTGGTTAAACTAATATAGGGTAATAAGATTGTGCTGGTAGATAATTTATCTTCATTCAAGTATAATGTGTTGCAAGAAACTACCCTTTTTGTCATTATTAAGGTAGTGGATCTCCTATAGTTGCTGGGAACCAGTGAAAACTATTTCTAGTTGGATTTTTTCTAATTACTTTTCATCTGGAAGTCTATATGTGAAGAGGATAGTTCAAATTAAGGGTAGCACATGAGGATCAAATGAGAAGTTTATTTTTATGTAAAATAAGTTTCATTATTATGTGGATTAGTGGATTTTGTAGTTGAGTGATTGGGGGATCCATTGATTCATAGGTTGGTCATTCGAGAGAACTAAGCATCCTATTTCCCCCAAATCCAACAATATTTATACATGAATGGTGATAGAAAAAATATATAACAAAATTAAAACCATCCAATCGAATTCCCCTTCTTCATATTTGGATTATTTCTTGTTTACTTACGAATTCTGATCTCATTCTTGTGTTGTTGTTTGTTTCCCTGGATTCTGGTTATTCTCACTCCACCATTTTTACCCCCACCATTAGCTTCAATCACTTCACTACTACTTTAGCTTTCTCACTATTGTTTTTTTATTGTTTTTACTACTTGTTCAGGCACACATCTTTATAAGTGCTTCCTTATGGATTGACCCCTATTCATCACTTTAGTAGTTTTTATAGGGTTATAAATAATTAATTTTCCTCAAACGCATTTAACAACCTAGGGACCCATTCATGTTCCAATCACTTATCCAAAAAAACGAGTTTTACATGAATGAGCCTAACAATTTCCTCCCACAACCCTTTCTTGATCGATAGATAATGGGGTGATTTTAGCTTTCCAAAACTAAGTTAAAAATCCATTCTTCTTCTCTTTTCCCCTCTTCCAACCTTATTCACTTTTTTCAACCAAGGAGATTAGAGGTTTTGATCTTTGATTTCTCCAAGGCATGGTGAAAACACTTTATGAATTTGGGAATCCTTGTTTCTTGGTTTAAGGAATCTTAAGAGGGTTGTTTTATTTTCATTGATAGTTATTTTTAAGTTATGTTATCGCTTGATGGATTATTATAGGTATTTATTAAGTTTAGGTCAACATTGAAAATTGTCTAAGTTATATAAATTAGTGTTTTTGTTTATTCTAGTGTCAAAAGTAGTTCGTGAGTTATATATGGGAATTTGACTTAGTTTTTTTATTTATTTAATTAAAAATAATTATTTATTTGGTTCTACTAGTTGTGGAATTTAGTTTATGGTTTCCATGAAGCTGCTTCAAGGTCACAGGAGTATGAAGAACTTGTTGATGGGTTGTTTTAAAAGGTGGAATCAACCCTCATTTCTTATTTTAATTAGGTTATATGCACAATGTTTCATAGAAAGATAAGTATAATATATATATATATATATATATATCATGCTGATTTATTTATAATTTACACTAATGAACACCTTTTTCCATTCTATTTTTGTCAAGATTTTGAAATCTCTCGGATAACCCAACTTGTAGCAATGATAGAAAAAACAAAATAAATATATTATATTTATCACCAAACAAAAATTAATCGAACACTTGGTCAAATAAAACAAACTATCCAATGATTTTTATCAAAAATAAATAAATATTATTCCACCATAATTTATATTCGATAATGATTGATGTGATTAAAATATAAAATCTTACTGTATAAAACCCTAATTCTTTGCTCACCTAGGAGACCCAACTCACCCTCCCCAAAAATACTTCTCTTTTTTTTTGATTCCAACAGACATCAATCTTTGGTTCATCTAAGGTAAGCGATGAAGTTGTTTTTACAAATATATATATATATATATATATATAATTATACTATGATTTTCCTTATACACATGTAAAGGAATTAGTTTTATAAAATCATTCTATGGTCTTATTTTAGAAATTATATTTTCAAAGTTTATTTTGATCTATGATGTAAAAAATAATAAATCCTTATTTTGTTATTATTTAACTTAAAATTTTAAAAGAGTTTTTATTTTACTAAAATTTCAATGGTATAGTTATTATTTTATGTAAATAGAAGTTATAATTTTATGTGTGGTTTCCATTTACAATAGTTTTAAATAATAATTATCATTTTATGTGAAAAATATCCTTAAACATTCATGAATTTCATTCATAATTTAGATAAGTCCATAATCTATAGATATTATTGATAGTTCATGTATTTAGAATAATCATCAGTTTTAAATTTTTATGCAATTATGTTTATGTATTTTTAACTTAAATAAATACCATGAAGGTATGGATTCCTCCTAAATATTTTAGAATTTATTAAAAATAAAATTATTCTATATAAAGAAATGGTATGATTATTTTATTCTATGAAAATAGTTTAAGTATGACTTTGAATGGTTTTCGGCTTAAGAGTGATAAAGGAATGACAATTAAAAATGTTATCATAAATTATGGTATTTGAGTATCAAATGATATGATATGGTATGAGGAGTAAATCCATGACCTCAAAGGGACACCATCCTACATGTGATATAGATAAGTGGACACATGGTTTTATTATGGCTTGTTAAGTAACATTTATAATCCATAAAAGATACTATTTTCAAGAAGGATAAATCCAAATAATTATTTCAAAGGATTATTATTTTGGGAGGTAAATGGTCTTAAAAATATTATGTGCTTATTATGGATATGTACAAAATTTTTAAATACTTTGAAAACAATTTCCAAGTATTAATTTTATCAAACATTTTATTTGATAAAATGTTTCCAATTGAGATATATAGTTTTTGAAGGAAAGTATTTTCAAATGGTTTTGAAACCCCTTTCTAGGTAATTTAATACTCACCCTATGTTTTAAATTATTTTTTGAAGGTTTAGTAGAATTTTAATTGGTGTTTGTTTCATATAAGAAGGCTGTGCACATGAAGAAAATTGTATAATTTTTTTTACAGCTTTGATAAAATGTAATGTATTTACCTAATTCTCCAAAACCTAGACCAGAAAAGGTTATGGAACGTAAAATGATCTATTTATTTTTCAGTGGTATTTTATAAAAAATACAAAACATTTTTATGTAATGAATCCAGAAGTGTGAGTTCCGGGGATTTACAGTTTGTATCAGAGCAATGGTCTAGAAAATTTTAGAAAATTAGAAGAAATTAATAATTTAAGTATGCCTCCTTTGTAAAATTCTCTTTCCTTAAAATTTTCAGATGGAATGAAAAAGAACACGAACAACCCTTTTGACCCTTCCAGATGAATTACTCAAAAATATAATTCTAAAATCATGCTAATATTAATCTGGTCCCTTTGCAAACCTTTGAATCTTTGGTAACCATCTTTACAAGATATCCAACACACCTAATATACTATGATTCTTTTAAGGATTAGTTCTTGCCTATTATTTCATTACGCATACACAACTTTGATCTTATGCATGATAAAGGAAAATATTATGAGGTTTTTTCAAATGTTTTACCCTATCCAATCAGTTTGGGTCTTTAGTAGACTTTCTAGAAGATATAGAATATGGTGACCTCCATGCAACCTATATGTTTCAAGATTTGTGTTTTAATTTATTTGGAAGATTCAAAGACTTTAAAATATTAGAATACGAGTCAGTTTGATTGTTCTATAGGAATCATGTCCACTCAGATATCACTAAACTTTATATACCATATGCATATGTCTCAACATCTTATCAATGCTTACATGTGTTATATCCAAATTACTCAAGTTGCATATGGGAAAAAGAAGTTGAAGTACTTTAATCTTCTATGAGAATTGGTTTGATTGGAAGAAAACTGCCTTTTCCTGAGAATCAACAACATTGGAGATTCTGGGGAAGGTGTGAATTAATTTTTACAATGAAAATTTAACAATTAGTAATAATAATAAATTTTTTTTGTGTAAGAACACCAATGTTGAAGAAGAATATATGGGGTGTTTTCATAAACAAATTGTGAGGGAATAATTCAAATAAGGGGGGAGAATGTAATGTCCTAGATCTTTTATGTATTTTTTTAAAATGTTGTCAATAAATAAGAATAAAAATCTTAAGAAAAAAAAGGAATATTTTATTAATAAATCATCGATATCATTATATCTTTACAAAAATAGAAATCAAAGCTAATTCAGTAAGCTCACAATAAGAACTAGCAACACAACTGGAGCACCTCTTATTAACACAATAATGTTGAATGTGTATACCACTTCCCTTGAATATAGAATAATTAGAAAAGTGATAGTAACAAGAATGGAAAGAAATTCTAATAATTAGTGGGAAGTAAAGAACCATTTTTAGAAGTAATAAATGAATTTTGAGGAATTTTGATGTTTTTTGAATACCTTTAGACATATGTATTTTTAAGAATCCATTTTTTTGACCATTGGAAATATAACTGTTTAGGGTCTTATTAGTTGTTAGGTGACTTAAAAATAATTTTAAAAATAATTTTAGATGGAAGTTGAAAATCAGGATAATAATGATATGACTTAATGAAAATGTTTAAAAGTTATAATAATAAGTAAAACATTAAATTTTTGTAATATAGATTTGATAATTATAAAATGTAATATATAGTATTTAATAATAAAACTTTGGTAATGAAGTTATAAGGTATTTTAAAAATAAAAATTTACTATACTTATAAGTATTTATGTTAATAAAAAAAATTGGGCCAACCTAAGGCTAACTTGGGGACAACCTCTACCATTTAGGGGGAATCACTAGGGGTAAAAACCATATGGGAGGAATCTACCCAATAAAAACCAAGGTGGTAGGGTGGATCCATGGTGGAGATAAGGTACATCCATTCATAGGTGGACCCATGTGTAGGGTCCTTTATAGTTCGTGGAGAGGTTGGGCCGAAGCCCTCACGACCGGTGTGTAAGGACATTTGTGCTTGTTCTTGTGATTTTTAGGTAGAGTAGTTTTGGTTTGTAATATAAAGAGTCACCTTAAATCTCCTCATTTTGATGTGGGATGAGTTTTAAAACCATAGGATTTAATATTTTTCGTTCGTTCGAGTTTGAGTTGATCTGATCCATTTACTCAGTTTCAGATCGTCTTCTTCCCTATTCTTCTTCCCTGCTTTTTTCAAACCATCAAACCCTCATTGTATATGTTTTATTATTATCCACTATCATTTTATTCTTTAACCCATGTCCTAGATCGACTTCGAGTCTCCTAAAAATGTAATAAACAATTTATAAAGTATAAACTTAAATCTTGACCAAGGGAATGGATATCAATTTTTTTCCTCTCTCTCCTTCAGCAACAAGATAAATATAATATATATATATATATAATGTTGTTTTTATTGTTATTTACACTAAGGAACACCCTTGTCTATTCTATGTTTTTCAAGATTTTGAAATTCCTCAGATAACCCAACTTGTAACAACAATAGAAATAACAAAATATATACACATTATATTTATCACCAAACAAAAATTGATCAAACACTTGACCAAATAAAACAAACTATCCAATTATTTTTATAAAAAATAAATGCATAGTATTGAACTATAATTTATATATGATAATGATTTATGTAATTAAAATATACAATATTTCTATATAAAACCCTCATTATTTGATCACCTAGGAGGCCCAACTCACCCTCCCCAAAACTCCTCCTTTTTCTTGAGTCCAGTAGATAGTAGGATTTGGTTTATCTAAGGTAAGGGATAAATTTGTTTTTATAAATAAATATATATATATATATAATTATACTATAATTTTTCTTATACACTTGTAATGGAATTAGTTTTATAAAATAATTCTATGGTCTTATATTAGTAATTATATTTTCAAAGCTTATTTTGATCTACAATGTAAAATAATATAAAAACCTTGTTTTTTTATTGTTTAACTTAAAATTTTAAAATGGTTTTAATTTTACTAAAATTTCAATTTGATAGTTATTTTTTTATGTAAATATAAGTTATCATTTTTTGTGTGGTCTCTATTTGCAATAGTTTTAAATAATAGTTATCATTTTATGTGAAAAATTTCCTTGAACATTCATGAATGTAATTTATAATTTAGATATGGTCATCTTATATAGATATTATTGACATTTCAAGTATTTAGCATAAGCAACTATTTTAAATTTCTATGCAATTATGTTTATTTATTTTTAAATTAAAGCAATACTATGAAGGTATGGATTCTTCATAAATTGTTTAATTTTTTTTTAAAGTAATATTATGCTATTTAGAGGAATGGTATGGTTATTTTCTTCTATGAAAATAATTTAAGTATGATTTTGAATGGTTTTTGGGTTAAGAATGAGAAAGGTGGGACTATTAAAAATGTTTTCTTAAATTATGGTACTCAATTATCAAATGATATAATATGGTATAAGGAGTAAACCCATAACCTCAAGGGGATGATATCCTACATGTGATACAACTACATGATCACATGGTTTTTTATATCCTTATAACTTTCATAAAAAATTCATTAAAGTTATTATTTTCAAGGAGAAACCCAAATAAGTATTTCAAAGGATTATTATTTTGGAAAGAAAATGGTCTTCAAAATAATATATACTCATTATGGATACGTAGAAAAAGTTTAAATTCTTTTAATTTTATTTTCTAATTATTAATTTTATCCAATGTTTTATTTGATAAAATTTCTCCAACTAAGGTATATAGTTTTCAAAGGAAAGTATTTTCAAATAGTTTTAAAACCCCTTACTGGGTAATCTAATTATCACCCCATGTTTTAAATTATTTTTCATAGGTTTAGTAGAATTTAAATTGGTGTTTTTGTCATATAAGAAGGAAGCGTACACGAAGAAAATTGTATAATTTTTTGTATAGATTTGATAAAATGCATGTATTCATTGAATTCTCCAAAATCTAGACCAGAAAAGGAACTATAATATAAAATAATTTGTGTATTTTTTAGTGGTATTTTATAAAAAAAATACACAACATTTTTATGTACCAAATCTAGAAGTGTAGGTTTGGGGGATTTGAACCATGAATGTTAGATGGATTAAAATGATGTTATTTAGTAGGTCAAGACTCCATCGGGACATAGAACTCAGGTAGCCAGCTTTAGTGGGAGATGTTTTTAGCACATCGATACCTATGTCATTTTCTATTACTTTTCCTTATTTGTGCTTTCCTATTGTATGATTATATTTGTATTATTATTTTTTGTTTCATTCATATAGTTTTGTTATTTATATAGATATATCAGCACAAAAATCACTCCTTGGTGTGTGAGTTATCATTTTATTTCTGGAAACATATCATATATAGAAAGGAAATACCACATTTTTAGATGAATCTGAAATTTACCCTTATTATCAAAAAAGTGGTTAAATCATTCTCAGAAGATTGAAAAGGACCCTAAATACTAGTTTCCGACCACTATATATAAGATAATGTGCTTGGAGTATGTGGAGGTATGATTTAGATCAATAGAAGATCTAGGATGGGTCATTACATGTGGTATCAAAGTAGTGTTTGAGTCCTTTTTTTGGGATTTATAGATACTAGATACAGTGGTTTGGGACTCAAAAAGAAACCCGTAAAAATAATTTGTTAATATATTCATGGTATAAGAACAAGTTACTTAGGATGTTATGATCACCCTCACCTGCTATTTTTGGATTAAATAGAGAAATGAAACAGTCACTATATTACCTATTCTTACCTATCCTAGTGATCAAATATTTTTGATCACTCCAGAATATAACCTCACTTCTCTCCATTGTATGGGAGATGAAGTTGGTTTAAGGGGCTTGTGTGTGTGAATAGAGGAGAAAAGAAAAAGAATTTAAAGTAAAAGATAAATGAAAACCTTTTATTATCTATGAAATCAAACAATTATAAATAAATCATATAAGAGAGAATTAATCAATGAATAAAAAATTCATTAATAGGGGGAATCTCTTTATCTTGAACACTATATGTTTAATGTGTCATCATTAGAGAGGGAGTATAGAAAAAAATGAAATAAAAATAAAATTATCCAGAAGGAACAAACACTCTAAGAACAATCCACCAATTCATAGTAGACCCATATATAGTTAATCTCATTAAATTTTCAAAATTAAGTATGAACATTCTAGAATAGATTCCTATTGACAAAGATGACCTTCATATGCTTCAGTTTCTTCCTCTCCTACATGTGAAACCCTATCTCCCCATTCCCCCTTTATCAATTTTAATACCTTTAGAATCCTCCAATATTTTAATTCCCATATACCATATCTTTTTTTATTCCACATGTCTTATTTGAGGGTCCATATTCCACCATTAATATCTTCTTGATCAATGCCCAACTCCCATTTACCTTGGTAAATAATTTTTAACAAAGAAATTAAGGTTTCACGAAAATTATAAGATAACATTTCTTAACAAATTTGGTAATGATGAACCTAAATTTAACCTATATTTAATCTAATTCAATTTTTAATTATGATAAAATTATATTTTATATTAAAGCATATAATATATAGAAAAAACATATTTGTAGAAAAATGATGTTTTGACAATTAAATGTTCTTAATATTATATAAAATTAATCACCAATTAAATGAGTGATAATATATTTTTATATATTTTTAAACATCCTCTCAGAGTCATTATATAAAAGATATATATTTAATTTATAATATAAAAAATTACACAACATTAATAAAACAATTCTTTGAAAATAACCCTTTCACCATTTTCATGGTCATTAACATTAATCTTAGTAATAATAATTTTATGCCAAAAAATAAAAATAAAAATATTAAATAATATGAATAAATTGATATTAAATATGAAATTTATTTTTTAGATTTAATTTATACAAGTGATGAAAACTAATTCTTAACATAGGAAAATAAAGCAATTTTTAGAGTATAATATTACTTAAGTTTCCAAAACATTAAACATGAGTTTTATAAATTAAACAAAGTATTTTTGAAATGATTTATTTTAATTTATGAATATATATTATTATATAATAATGGTTTAAAACATTCAATTCATTTCTGTATTATGATAATGTCATAAAAGTGATGGTTTTAACAAAACCGATATTTTTTCACTATTCCCGTAAAAATCAACTATTTTAAAAAATACCAAAAATTAATATTAATTTAATATTAATATTCTAAATCCAAAAATTAATATCATTTATTCAAATTAAAATTATAAATTTTAGGAATTTATTTTTTAAATTAAAATATAAAATATAACGAAAACTATTTTTTAATAGGAAAGTGGATTTTTAGATACTATTATTATTCTTATTTCCTATCAATTAATGATTTAGTTTGTGTTAATATATTATCCAAAATATATTCTATCCATGATATATTTAGTTTCTTAAAATAAAGTGCATAAAAGGTCAATTTTAGAAAAAAAATATAAAATATCTCGTTAATTTTATCAACAGATTAGAAAATAAATTTCTTTTTCTTTTAAAGTAAAAATGATAAATGTGTAAATATATGTGATAATTAGATTATTTCATTAATAATTAAATGTTTATTTAATCCTAATTTTTAGTTACATATCCTCTCATGGTCTTTACATAATATCTAAGCATAAGGTACGCTCTATTGGCGGTGAGGTGCAGTGATTCTACTAGAATGGACTTTGTTGAAATTTCATGATCTTGATCTTATTTCACATTTTATTTCAATCATAAATTTATTTTTTGAGTTAATATTGGTATTGGTCTAGGGAAAGACTTAGTGATGGCACCTCCTTTAAAAGGTCAGAAAAAATAGATTCATAAGGGAGAATTCCACTTCCCAATGAAATTTATTTATTTTTTATTTATAGATTTCATAATATGGTTACTTACTTTTATACCCACTAATTTAATGGATATATTTTAATTATGAAATCTATATTTTTTATTTCAATGTTTCACTATTATGTTTTAATTCAGCATTGCATGTGAAACAATCTACTTAACTAATTAGGTTTTAAATAAAAATATAGTGAAATATTAGGGCGTTACAGTAACATTTAATTATTGTTATTGAAGTTAGGTGCATGCAATTATATGAGTATTCAATTAAGTTGAGACAAAATTTATTCCCTTTATTTACTTCGTAAAGTATCTATAGTATAATAAGAGGATGGAGAGTCTTTTAATGGGATAGTGATAAAATCCCTCTCCACTTGTTTAGTGATTCTTAAATATTTAACTCTAGCCAGTAAAGTCATTTTAACCTATAGATCAAAACCAAATATATGATAAAAGATATACTTTTAAATGTATCAAAAACATATTAAAAAAACAAAAACACAGCACTGGACTTCCTCCCAGGAAACTGAAACAAGGTTGATGTAGTGGTGGTTGCGAGTCACATATTAATTTTTTTGAACCTAAGTTAAACTGTAATGAAAGTGGGACTTTGGTTGTATCTGGAGAGGATGTATTTTTTAGTGTTTTCTTTTATATTTTGTGGGTATAAAGTGTGTTGAAAAATTGAGACTAGTATATGTGTTTAAGTGATTTGAGATAAGAAAAATATTTTTAAATTCAATTTTAACAGCAATGGACTAGCCCTAGATATCTCCTCACCTACCTATTAAATAATGGTGCAATTTTACTCTTCCAATATATCTCTATCTAATCATATGAAACCTCAAATAGTCACCCTCATATGGTATTTTTTGATTAAATAGAAAAATGTAATAATCAATGCATTCCCTATTATTTTCCATCATAGTGATCAAATACCTTTGATCACTCCTTAAAACAACCTCACTTCCATCCACCATATGGGAGATGAAGCAGGTATGGGGGGGGGGGGGCTTTGTGTGTGAACTAAAATAAAAAATAATAATAATTTAAAGGAAAAAATCAATGGAAACTGCATATTTTCTAAGTGATCCATCACTTGCAGATAAATCAAACAAGATAAAATTAATCAATTAAGAATAGAATTCATTAATAAGGGTAGGGGAAATGTCCTTTTCATGACCACTATGGGTACAATGTGCCATAACTAGACATGGATTATATAAATGAATGGCAAAAAAATCTCTAGTAATAAGAAAAACTATTTGCTAAATCCATCGATTCACAATATCCCCCCATAGTAAATCTCATCTATTTTTATAAGAAATGATGAGCATTTAGAATTTATTCTTTCTAAATGAGATGACCTTCACATGCTTCAGTAAATTTCTCTCTCATATGAGAAACACTATCTTCCCCTTCTTTCTTAATTGATTCTAGTGCCTTTATAATCCTTCTATGATATATTTCCCATATCCTATTTCCTCTGATGGCTTACATGTGTATCGATTAAGGGTAAAAATACTGAAATCAATCTCTTATTGATCATTTCTATCTTTGAAGTTCCTTCCCATGAACTTTTCTTTTTTAAGCTCATTGAATGATTTTACTATGTAAGATCAAGAGCATGTTTCCTGATTTTGGTAGACTAGAGGAATGATAATCAATTTTAGGTCACACCCTCCTTATTTTTGGAAATTAGAATTTATTTCCCTTCTCTTAAATTTTGGAAAAGTACAAATTCTTACACTCCTAGTGAAGACTCAAAAAGTGAATAAAGATACTTATATGCTCAATGAATCCATGCGTGGTTTAAAATTCATACATACAAAGTCTTATATAGTGGAAAAATTTATACATGATCCATGTAGAGTATTATAAAATATTTAAAAAGTCTTATGAAATGGAAATGAAAGTCTTCTGGTATCTGCATGACTGAATCAATGTATTATGCACCTTGGAAGTCCTATACACAAATTCTTACATGATAATAAAAGTCTCAAAGCTCTAAGAAAAATTCTTACACATCTCACTAGGAAGACTTACAAAAACTAAAATAAATTCTAGTGGGATGAGTGGAAATTAATACACACTCACAGAGGCTTATGAAATCCTCACCCCATTTTCATTTTCAGTCTCAAACCTGCAACTCATGAGGTACAAATTATATTAGGTTTTTTCCAATTAATTAAATAATATTATTAAAAAAATGAAAAATATAATTAAAAACAAATTAAAATTTTAATTACAAAATAAAAAAATCATTGTATGGCATTTTAATTAATTAAAAAGATGAATAAAGAAACTAAAATTTAGATTCAAATGCATTTTTCATTTTAATTCTATATTCACATTATTCTAAGGTATTAGCAAATTATACTGAATTTTTAGGATATAAACATAAAAATCCTATAATATCCTAAAATAAAATTTGAAAATTTATGGCTTGATGAATCAGGATGATGAACTCTGAAATTATGGAAATTATACCAATCATTGTGGTAGGTATACACCTCTTCAACCCAGATAAAGGTCACCTAAAATTACTTCCATTATGAAAGGATGGGGAAAGTATAAATTTTGAGGTATAAGGAACTGGATCAATGCTATGCTAGTATAATGCCTATTGAGAACTAGATATCATGATAAGGAGTAGTAGTTATTTTGGGCAGTGCTATTATGAACACTATGAAACCTTATAACCCAAAGTGAGGCTCATGAAGATGGTTTTTTAGGCTATCACAATCATGAATTGTGATAGATGATTCATATGTGGTGATGGAAACTGAGTCCATCAATGTTCAAGAATCAAGATATAAGGAAAATTCTATGGTGGGGATTAAATAACTGATTATTCCAAAACTCAAGATTTTACATGTGTAAAGTATGGAAAATGTCATAAATGGAATGTCAGGTGAGTCAATGTTAGTTGTATTTAAGTTTTTATGTTTTTTTAGATGATTATGAATAACACGATACTCATAATAAATATAATTTAATGGTTGATTTGGTATACTTCCAGATGATGAGAAAATTCCATATTCATGAAATATGTCCAAATTGAGTATTGTTTTATGATTATAAATAGAATTAAATACATTTAGTAATTTCCTAGCATAAATATTTGAGCTGATCTAATGGTTGTGATAGATAATTTTAGTGTATGTTGAGAAAATATAGCAATTATCTATTCTAATTGATGAGTTTTCTAGTGCCTTAGTTCTTAATTAGGATATTATAATGTGAATCTTGATGAGTGTTGGTCTAAATCAGATTATTAACGATGAATTATATGAGGTTAACATCAGTGGAAGAGGGTATTATAGGAATCATTAGGTTATGGTATTATTTTTAATACATGATATAATTCATTAGAATCTTATTTCTTAAGTCGTTGGTGAATTTAAGGGATAACTACTAGGGTGGATTTTTGGTTAGTACCTTTTTATTTTGCTCAAAAATTATGAAATGAGTTTGTAATCAATCGTATAATTAAGGATTTTCTTGAAGGGGGATTAAGGTTTAGAGAGGTAGGCTTCAACAAGGGAGCACTTATTAGAAATAGGTGTATGACATGCTTATTTCATTTGGATGCTAAGTATGTGATGTCGTATTCAATTTTAGTGATGCAATTGAATATATAGAAATGATACAAGTACTTATAAGAGATAATAAGTCATATAGTGGAGATTTTATAGTGAATTTTATTCAGATATGTTGGTGGAATCAGATTAAATTGGGTTCGATAAAATATCGAGTCATGGGTGTTTTTCAACTTGAGATTCATACATGAATTTCAAAGTTGGAAGATAGAATTAATGATAGTTTTATAGTTTTTATATGTTTTGAGAATAAATACTAGGTTTGGGTTAGGTTAAAGGGATTGCTACATATAGAAAGGTGTTGAAAAGTCCAAAGAGTATTCAATAGATTCTCATTGTGTACCTAGTGAGGTGTACAATGATGAGGGGGTCCTTGGTGGACCACCGAGTACCTGATGGAGGGGTACTAGACACCTATTAGACATAATTTGGATTTTATTAAATTTTAATTAATTATTAAATTTTTTAAATTATATCACAGCCTCACCCCTTCTTTTGTTTTTAGCCAGCCAAGCCAGGATCCCAACTCCCTCCTCTTACTCATCCTTCATTTTCCTCTATTTCCTCTATATTATATCCAATCAGTGACTAGTTAGTAACTATGAAGTCCTCACGGTGAGTTAAATCTTGTGTTCCCATGCACTTTAAATTTATCTTTCAGTCTTCACTACATCACTATAAAATTCTGAATTTGGGTGTATTTCTTACTATCTAGATTTTACGAATTTAAGAGAAATTTAGCCTATGATAAACAATGAGTCTCATTTTTGATAGAAAATAGTAGGTGGTCCCTTGACTTTTACCTTGAATTATATTCGTTTTAATGTGTGGTTTGATGGGTATCCAAGAAAAGTGGGTGTTCATGACCCTGAATATGGATAATATGTATTGGGGTTTTCATATGAGGTTGAATAATTTCCCTTAAAACAAAAATTATTATACTAAATTTAGTGAGACTTAATTTTAGTTCTGTGTGTTGGTTATGTCAATATGAAATCTTTGAATATTATTGAAATTGGAACCCATGATGGGAACTTGACCTTGAATTTAGTATTTTAAGGACTTTTAAGTTTCAATAGACCACCATTAAGTATTCTAATAATTATAGTGAGTATACCTTGAATGATATATTAGTTAGGATGAGGTTCTTTGATTAAGGCAATCCCCTTAATATATAAACTTTCCTCTTTAAGTGAGATTATACATGAGAGGTATCAGTTTCCCTTATTATTCCCCAAGTGTAATATTAGATAGGGTAAATTAGGAAAATGTGTAACAACCCATGATTTTTGGGAAATATTCCTCTTTAAATAATTTGATTTCTTTGAGACCTTGCGTTATATGCAACAAAGAGTTTAGACGAACCACGTAACATTATTAAAATATTATATTTCCATTATCGCATAGCCATTGGATTGGCATGTATGAATAATGATAACTAAATTACAAAAAATATATAGTATACACATTTATAAAATTAATTCATTAGTTATCAAATTATTATAATTTAAAACAAAAAATATTTAAAAATAAAATTGACGATTTTTCTGAAAAAAAAATTATGCACGCAATGTATTTTATATAAATAAATTAAATTAACAAATATTTGTGAATTATTTTAATTAAAATTTTATATTATTTACTAGATAAAAAGTTATAAACATTTAAAAAATATTTTTCTAGGCATAGGATAAGAATAAATCCAATTTTATGCTTAAAAATATATTTTTTATAAAAAACAGTTTTATCACATTTTGTGAACTTAATCTAAATTTAATTTCTAGAATTTATAGGTATTTAATTAGATAAAATTAATTACATACTTATAATCATGATTATAAATTTGTTAAATAGCCCCCTTTCATTTTTGGTCAATATGAATAGTAACCATGGTAAATTTTATCACCTTAGTAAAGGGTAAATCGGGTTAAGCTAGATTAAATATAAGTGAAAAAGGCCATAATTGTTCATCGTAATTCTCACTATCTGAATCTAATTTGACCCTTATCACATTATTATTTAATTTTAATAGTTTATTGGACACTTATCCTTGAAAACGACTTATATATTATTTAAATCAAAGAAAGATACTAAGTGACACTCTCTTAGTTTCAAATATCCTATATGTTTTCACATGGGGTAAAAACTAGTTATGAACAAATATTAATAGTAATTTTGTGCATAATGAAATTGTATTAATGATGTTAATTTATTTATAAATTTTAAGTATTATATAATTACCTCATATTCTCACACAATGCTAAAACAATATATATTCAATTAATGAAAAAATAAAATAAATGATTTTGAAAATATTAAAAGTGATATTATTTGAGTAAGTTACAGTATTACATGAATTTTATTGGTGAATATTACATTTTTATGTTTTTTAAAATATTATATTTGAATTAAAACTTTTTCTGTATCTATTTCAAATCAAATTAAATAAATAATTCCAAAATTTACAATAATGACATTTTATCAAAATTATATTATATTAAATTATATAAAAATTATAAAATTTTTAAATAAGGAATGGTGGATATTATATGGTTTAAATGGTCATAAAATGGCCATATATGGGACAATGTTTACCTTATAAGTAAAAATTACAACCTTTAATATTGAAAAAGTTTTTACTACAGTTAAAATTAAAATTGGTAAACTAAGGGTTAATCAAAATGATAAGGTTTAAAATGATAGAAAAACGTGAATAAATTATATTTTTTGAAAATATTACAACCATATATCTCCTTATATTTGAATACATAGAAATTTAGAGGCATTTTTCATGAGAATTAATTTATTATAATTTGACCTTTTGAAAAATTCTAAAAGTTATCCCCACCTCAATTATAAAAGGGCACCTCTTCAGTCACTTTTTACACCACATTGAGCCTTATATATCAAAAAAATATGTGATATTATATCATAAACTTATATAGACACATTATAGAGGTTTTTGATTCCCAAAAGACCAACCCTATAGCCCATTAGAGGAGATCTAAAGTAGTCATTTCAAAGAAGAGATAATCACCTTAATCAGTCATTTCTTTTCTACTCTTCTTTAGATCCACTAAATTTTTGATATTTATCATAAAATAATAAAATAATTATAATAAATATTATTAAATGTTATTATGATTATGAAAACACCATTATACACCCTCTTTCCATCAAATGATAAGTGAAAGTATCGCTCATGCATACGTACAACTTACCGTCTCCACGTAGTGATACAATTCATTTTTCATCACCATGTTTTATGGATGGGTATAATGATGGGTTTAATATTTATATAATCTAATTATTAAAAAAAATGTAATTATATATTGATAATATCATGTTTACCTTCTTACCATTCAATTCTTTGGGAAACAATAACGTCGCTTATACGTACATGCGGACAACCACTTCCATGAAGTGATGTGATTCGTTTTTCATTTATATTTTAATTGGATGGTATTGAGGATGAATTCGATGAATATATATGATATAATAACTATATTTTAAATTTTAAATAATATTTACATTTATTTCATTCCATTTTTTTAAAAATGAAAACAACTTTCACCCATACATACGACTTATTGTCTTCATGAACGACACAATTAATTTTTATATACCTAACATTTATTAATGACTATAAATATATAAATATATATAAATATATAATTAATATATATTATATTTATATCATAAGTAATATTTTTGAGATTATGGAACCCAGATAAATGTACAAGGACCAGAACTGGTGAGCTGAAATACTCAAAACAAACAAAATAGTTAACACTCATAAATGATGATTTTAATAAGAAATTATTGATAAAAGGGAGTTTTGAAATGTTATAAAGGGATCATAAATGGTATTATAATTCTTAAAATTACTCTGGTATATAATTATAATAGATTTAAATTTATTATATAGGAGGTAATAGTTCTTTCTAAGTAAGGAGAACTCGAGTAAGGGGTTTTATGTTTCAATAGAATTGTTTATCAAAATTGTTTATGATTAAGTTATGATGATGAAATATTATGGTAAACCTCTAAATATAATAATTAATGTTATTCTACTCTATTTATTTCTTTTAAATACATATTTTTCTTTCATTCTCCTCACTATATGTACTCAAGAGACCAAAAATATATATTTTTAGGAAAATAATCTTCATTTCTCTCTTCAGTCAAAAAAACATTTTCATTCATATCCATGTTTTCTAAAAATGTTTTAGATAATTTTTTTAATATTCCCATATGATTTTTTAAAGAAATATTTACCCATGTTTGATTTTTTTTAATATTATGAAAGGAATATTCTTTTTGGTTTCTAAGAGAGGTACTTTAGGACATTCCAATAAAAGTGTGGAAGGAATGTTTTTTAACTTATACAGAATTAAGGAATTTTCTCATAATCATAAATAATTTTTTCTTTTAAGATTAATTTAAAATTGTACATGTTTTTCTTAAAATAATTTTTTTCCTTTATATTTACATAGTTTTTTAATAAGTGATTTCAAAATGGAAAACTTATTTTCCTCAAGAATATTTTAATGATATTTTAATGGTATTTATATTTATCAATGTCAAAAATTTCAATGTTACTTATTATTTATAGGAATATGATCAAAGGATACCATCCTTATTCTCTCTCTGGATGGTTTATATTTAGGATGGCATGATGTTTATGAAGCCTGTTCCTTTTCCATGGGTTATGCTATGATGAAATGTTTATGAAACCCATTTCTTTTCAAGAGATCTGATATGATGAATTTTTTATGATATTTAGGTGCAAATATGTATGATTTTCATTATGTTATGGGTGGGATCTATATCTCCCTTCAATTCATTGGGTAAATATTTATATCTCATGGGATAAACAAGACTGAAATAGGGAGTGGACTCAGTTTAGTAAGGGATTATGTCCACTTTGATAGTCTTGGGAAAGAAACTTGACTACTATGATTATTTGGGGAGTGGATCCATCCCACTATGATAGACTTGGAAATGAGCCTTGAATATTAAGGAAATGATTTTATATACCTATGTATATTCCAAAAATCAATGTATTGTGTATTTTTTAAGCTTCCATAGTTTATGTTCTTTGATTCCCTTATGATTCATGTATTATATACTGCTAAGATTTATTACATAACTTAAGGTGACGATCTTTGATATAAAGGGTATGGTTTTAAAATTTTAAGATCATGTTCTTACTCCCTTATGCTCATGTTATTATTATGTGATCATTGATATCCCCCTTGTTTACACTTACAAATCATCTGAGCTCACCCTTTTCTTATATTTCCTTTCCCAAGGTTATTAAGAAAGGTATCAAGTATGACATGTCTATGAAAGTTTATAGTTATGAATAAATAGGTGGGAGACAATGTATATATTTTATAAACAAGTTTTATTTATTTCCATGTTTTCAAAGATACTATACCTAAATGAATCTAACATGGATAAAAATTTTATGTAATGAATATTAATCTATTTAGTTGTAATATCTATGTTTGAGAAGTATGGGTATGTATAGTTTGTGTCATATAAAGGTTTAGTTAACCTTTGGAAAATATGATGAGAAAAATTTAATAAGAACCCTAGGGATAATTCCAAGTATAGGATAAAATCCTAAAGTTTTGGTAATGATCATGAATGAACTACATTAAACCTGATTTTTCAAATAAGTGGATGTTATGATTTAGACATCCTATAAATAAATTTTCATGATTACTTGGTTTCCCACTATGATTACTCTTTCTCTCACTATGATTTTGAGTTTTAGTTAATGGATAGAACCTAAAGGAATCATGTTAATAATTAATGTGAAGGAAAATGAAATTATTTTCCTCCTAAGAAACTGAATGTTATGGGAGTTGGAATGAAAAATATTATTACTATACTCACAGAACATTCTCAAGATATGAACCACATTGATATTCCAAAAGAGAAAATGAGGGAATTTTTTTTGTTTAGTCCTTCATGAGGAAAATCCAACCTTATTTTAGTGGGTCCACTAATCCACTAGTTTTTGAGTAATGGGTCAGTACCATTGAAGAGATATTTTCCATTCTTCGGTGTTCCAAAAATAAGAATATTATTCAAGCTATGTATCATTTGGAAGGCGAACTAGATCAGTGGTATAATCTATTCAACAACATGAGTGAACAAGATGAATTTTAATCTATGGAGTGGGAATAATTTAAAATTTTATTTTTCCAATAAGTACTTTCCTCATATTCTTCATAAGAAATTGGAGAAAGAATTACTTAAGTTAAATTAGAAGTATGATAAATTTGTTGGTACCTATGAAAAAAATTACAATACTTGTGAGGTACACTTCTGGTATTATCATCCAACCAAAAAGTAAGGATGATTGATTATTTAGTGGATTAAAACCAAGTATCCAAAAAGAATTATCCATAAGGTACTTTAGTAGCTATCAATAAATCATTTGATATGTTATCAAGGTGGAGATGAATATTATAATTACCAATTAATCTCATGGTTTTGATGAGAAAATAAAAATATAATTCAAAGGAAATTATAAAAACCATAGATAAAATAAGAAGAGACTTCCTTTATTCTTAGAGTATGGAAGGAAACATGGTGGAAATTGTCTTAAGGGATCTGGTAAATGTTTTATGTGTAGAAAGTAAGTTTATAGGGAAATAGAATGATAAAGTGATGGAAAGAAGTTAGAAAATTATGTGAATAGAGAGAAATATCCACAAAATGAACCACCCACACTCTGATATTTTAAATGAAAGGAGTATGGTAATTATTATAACCAGTTCCCAAATATAAAGGTTAATTATTATGACCAATTCCAATGACCTCTTAGCCTAGAGACAAAGGGAAATCTCACAAGATCACTATTTAGGATGAGGGGTATGATAAAGACATAGTTAGAGGTACACTTACCACCCAATCTAGAATTTATAATGTCTTATTTGATTTTGTATATACCCACTCCTTTATATCTAAAGGATTTTATAAGGGTATCACAATATGACCTCAAAAATTAGATTTTGAGTTATCAGTAAAACCCCCTAATGTTATGATGATTGCATCCCAATTCTATGATTCTTCTCTAGTTGAAGTTTTTAGGAATGTGTTTCCTGAAAATATTTTCATTCTTAATATAATTTAATTAGAAGTTATTTTGGAAAAGGAATGGATTTATTTACATAAATAATACATAAATTTTTGAGTTAGGGAAGTTACACATGATATTCAAAACCAACCTATAATCGTCTATCAGTGTGGTGAAAAAATGAAATTACTATGGAAATTGCATCCATTGTATGGGTCATGATTCTTATTAAAAGGGTAATTTTTCTCATATGTTTGGGTAGAAACTCAACATCTAAGATATGCTTATTATGAAGGTGTTTATTGATGTTTTATAGAAGAGTTTCCTGGTCTTCCTCCAAATCATGAAGTTGATTTTCAATAGAACTCATACCTAGTGAAACACCTATTTCCAAGACTACATAGAGAGTGTCCCCAATTAAGTTGAAATAATTGAATAAGAAAATATATGAGAATCTTGATAAGGGATCCATTCGGCCAAGTGTATCACCTTAGGGTGAACCTGTTCTGTTTCTTAAGAAGAAATATACATTAGTGCGACTCTATATTTATTATCATGAACTTAACAATATATCTATGAAGAACAGGTATCCTATACCCCATACTGATGAGTTTTTTGATCAAATGTGTGGAGATAAATAATTTAACATGATTGATATTTGTTTTGGATATAATTAATTAATGGTTTAAAAGAATGATATATGCAAGATAGTATTCATAGAAGTTATGGAAACTATGAATTTATAGTGATGTCATTTGGTCTTTCTAATTCTCCCACTATCTTCATGTATTTAATGAATAGAGTCTTTAGAGTTTACCATGGTTAGTTTTTGGTAGTATTTATAAATGATATTCTTATTTATTCAAATATAAAGGAAGAGTATGAAGATAATTTGAGAATTGTACTGAAGACCCTAAGGAAGGAGAATCTCTATGAAAAATTTAAAAACTGTGAATTTTTCCTTCAGAAATTTTCATTCTTGAGTTATATAATATCAAGTGAGGGTATACCATTAAACCCCTAAATGACCTAAGTTAATGAAAATTGTACCAGACCAACCACTATGACATAGATCAATAGTTTTCTTGGTTTGGATGGATATTATTGGCACATTGTAGATAAATTTTCATGGATATCAAATCCACTCACCAAGTTAACTCAGAAGGAAGCCAAGTTGATTTGGATGGATGAATGTTTTAAGGAACTAGAGATAAGGCTAGTTAGTTCACTTGTGTTTACACTACCTTATAGTGGAAAAGGTTTTGTACTCTAAAGTGATGAATCAAAGAAGGGACTGAGATGCGTCCCCGTGCAGAATGATATTGTTATATCTTATTCCTCATGACAATTGAAGGTCCATGAAAAAAATTAAGTAACTCATGATTTTTAGTTAACTTTGGAAAGTTTTACATTAAATATATGTAGGAATTATCTCTATGGAGAAAGGTGTGGCATATATACTAACAAAAAAATATTAAAGTATATTTTCACTCAAAAAAAGATGAAAATACACCAAAGAAGATGTTGGAGATGATTAAAGATTATGAATTCTTAATAAATTACCACCCCAAGAAAGTGAAAAAGGTGGTTGATACTCTGAGTCAAAATTACCATGCAATCTTATCTATGATAAGGATGACAAAAGATCCAACATTTATGGACTTACCACGTATGGATCTTGAAATATTAATGAAAGGGGGAAATATTATCTTTATCAAATGAGTGTTTAACCATCCATCCAAGTGAAGATTAAAGAGTGTCATAACGAAGATGTAGAACCACAAAGAATTTAAGAAATTTTCTTGATTCCAACCTTAATTATGATATAATAATATGGTTCATGAACCATGTATGTGTCCATTTTGTAGAAAATTTGAATAATGAGCTGATGGATGAAGCTCATAGTTCTTTATTCTCTATTCATATTGGATGTACTAAGATGTATGAAGATTTTAAAGAGTATTTATAGTGGGATAACATGAATAGAGATATTTTAGAGTATGTTTCTCGGTTCTTGGAATGTAATCAAGTTAAGGTTGAGAGATAGAAGTCATAAGGGATTTTATAACCATTTCTCATAATTGAATGGAAATGGGAAAAGATCACCATGTATTTTTCTATCAGACTCTAAAAAACATCTAAATGAAATAATTTCATTTGGGGTGTAGTCAATCGCCTTATGAGGTCAACACACTTCATTACTATTAGAGAATATTTCTATCCTGATCAACTAACATAGTTATATATTAAGGAAGTGTTAGGATTTCATGGTGTACCAATATCAATTGTATCTGATCAAGATCCAAGTTTTACCTCAATGTTTTGGATAAGTCTTTTGTAGGCTCTATATATAGAGTTCATTTTTTCTCATTAAAATTATAAAATTTATGAATTTAACTTTTAAATTAAAATATAAAATATAATGAAAATTATTTTTAATAGGAAAATGGATTTTTAGATATTAACAATTATTATTATTATTTATTATCAATTAATAATTAAATTAGTGTTAATATAGTATCCAAAATATATTTGATCCATGATATAGTTAGTTTCCTAAAATAAAGTGCATAAAAAGTCATTTTTAGAAAAAATATATAAAATATCTTGTTAATTTTATCAATAGATTAGTAAATAAACTTTCTTTTTATTTAAAAGTAAAAAATGAGAAATGTGTAAAATACATATGATAACTAGATTATTACCTTAATAATTAAATGTTTGTATAATCCTAATTTTTAGTTACATATACCCTCAATATATTTTCACAATATCTAAGTATAAGGTACGCTCTATTGGAAGTCATGTGAGGTGGTTCTGGTAGTATGGACTTTGTGGAAATTTCTATGAGATTAATCTTCTTTATCATATGATTTCACTCATACCTTAATTATTGGAGTTAACCTTGGGATATTTCTTGGGAAAACATTAGTGAACCCACCTCCTTTCCATGCTCAGAAAAAAGTGATTTATAAGGGAGACTTCTACTACCCATTACAATTTATTTCCCTTTTCTTTATAGATTTCATAATATGGTTACCTCCTTTTATACCTGTTAATTTAATGGATATATAGTAGTGATGATTTTTTTTGTTTTAAAGTTTCATTGTTATGTTTTAATTCAGCGTTACTTGTAAAACAATTTAATAAACTAATATGGTTTTAAATATAAAGTATAGTAAAATCTTAGGGCGTTATAGTAATAACCAATTATTGTTATTGAAGTTAGGTTCATGTAATTCTATGAGTGTTCTATTTAGTTGAGACAAATTTTATTCCATGTTTTCACTTCTTAAATTATCTTTAGTATAATAATGAGAGGATGAAGAGTCTTTTAATGGGATAGTGATAAAATCCTCTCTAATTTTATAGCGATTCTTAAAATTTTAACTCTACCCAGTAAATTTCTTTCAACCTATGGATCAAAACCAAATATGTTATCAAAGATAGACTTGGAAATGTATCAAAAACATCTTAAGAAAAAAATGAAAACACAACACTGGCTTGCCTCCCTGGAAACCAAAACAAGGTTGATGCAGCGTTGGTCACGAGTCACATAGAATTTTTTTTGACACTATGTTAAACTATAATGAAAGAGGGACTTATGTTTTCTCTAGAGAGGATAGGGTTTTTTAGTGTTTTCTTTTGTATTGTGTGCGTCCAAAGTGTGCTAAAAATTTGAAGATATTATATGTGTTTAAATTATTTGATATTTTGAAAAATATTTCTAAATTCAATTTCAATAGCAATGGACTAACACTGGATATCCCTTCATTTACCTCTTAAATCATGGTACGATTTTACTCTTCTACTCTCTCTCTCTCTAATTATTTGAAACCTCAACTAATCACCCACAAATGGTATTTTTATATTAAATAGATAAATTTAATAATCATTGCATTTCCCATTATTTCCCATCCTAGTGATCATATACCTTTGATCACTCTTGAAAGCATCCCCACTTCCCTTTATTGTATAGGAGATGAATTAGGTATAAGGGGGGGTGTTCCACCTCCTAGGTGGCGTGTTTTGAGTGATGGTGAAATGGTCCAAAGAGAATCATCACCCGTCACTTTTTATAAAGATGATATCTCATCAGGTTCACCATTTCTTTTGTTTCTACCTGTTCCACATCATTATCCTTTAAATGAATGTTGGATTAACCCTGCAGGGACTGGGTAGTTTACCCCCTCCGTATTGTGAAGAAGATATTACAGCCAAATAGTCCCAGCGGGTGATTGCAGAGGGTTGAGTACTTGTGCAATCAGTCCTAATAGGATATAACATCCTCTTATGGTCTCCAACGGATTTATTCGTGGAGCCCGAAACACCAAATGGCCTTCGTATCCATGATTTATGGACCTAGTTTCCAAAGGCAGGTGCTCGTTGGTTGATAATTTATCCAACAACACTTAAGGACTGCATTGGTCAAGAGGCTAGGAAGTTGGGCTCACTACACCCTTTTGGGGGAGGATTATTGCCTATTTAAAGACTCTATTATAGATTAAAGTCATGTTAATATGTTCGCGAATCCTTAGTTTATTCCCAAAAGTGTGTCCAAGAGATACCCCTGGTTCGCAGGATTGTCATAGGCATACATGAATTTAATGCTATGGAGGTACTGTTGACTTGATCCATAAAATAATTCACTCTAGATTTTATCATCATCCTAGAGGGATGGAAGGTGATTTGATGTCAGGATCAGACCCATAATATAGTTTTCCTATGTATTATCTGAAGAGGAATTATAACCCACGTAGTTCAGGTTATGTGGGGCTTACACATTGAAGTTGCCCATTTACGAAGACATGATTGGGTGAACCCTTTTGGATGGGAACCCTTTTTGATATCAGACCTTCAAATAGGCATCCTATGTATCGTGATTTGATTGGGAATCAAAGTTCTCATAGTTCTGATTGATTGGGTGAACCCTTTTGGATGGGCGCCCTTTGGAGCTCAAGCCTTCAAGTAGGTGTCCTACATATCCTGATTTGATCAGGAATCAAAGTTCTCATAATTCATAATTGTGTGGATGTTGTAATCATCAAAAATCTATAATCCCACACTAGTCATGATCGTTGTGAGAAACAAGAGGATGTGAGAGATCTAAAAAACCACATGCTTCCCCTCCTACTGATGGGAGAGGGCGAGCCTACGAAAAATGAGACTGGGGTGACGATGAGTGAGGGTGCAGAATGATGAGCCTTTCAATGTAAAATGACATTAAAGGTCATACAACTAGACCTCAGAATATTGGGGAGTTACCTCAGTGGGAGTTCTCCAGAACACATTATGGGAAGGGGAGGAGTGTCTTCCTCATCAAAGGGGGAAGAAAATCATAACCCCTTGGACTGATCACCATCCCTCATTGAATGGAAAAGTAGGTGATCACCCTTAATCCTTAAAACATGGAGGTTCATGTTAGAATCCCAAGGTTGGACTCTAGGTTACTAGGGGAATGTAGACCCATAGATATACCTGGATCCCAAACCGTTGTGGGGGTATCCTTCGTGACTCCGCTTACCATGGGTATGTAGACTCAAAGGGGTGCCTTGATGCACCTGATGGCCCGATCATACGGTTATGGTTGCTTTGTAGGAGGCTTTGGCCTGATGTCAGGGGACTCATTTGCAGAGGGATTATGGAGGACTGTACGGTAACGAAGGGGAGATATTGGAACCAGAGGAAATAATACCCGAAAACACCCCGTTCCGCATACTAGTTTCTTATGTGGGATAGAGGAAGCTCTTCATACCATAGTGGTATGCAGGAAAAAGGTTAGTCCCTGTACCGATGTGGTTTGCCAGCATGGGTATAGACCACCGCGTGCCACATTGGTACACAATCCTTGATGTGATATGTCACACCACTTTGGGTTCCACTCACATACTGGTGTAGTACGCAACATTGAGTTAAATCCACATAGCGATACGCTATGCGGAACACTATTTTTAAGGAGGGTCCAGGGGATTATCATTCATGGGGAGTTGACCCGAATGGCCCTAAGGCCTTCATTTTTATTGATTTTTGATAACCCCCCTTTCAAGGGATGAGGGAGAACCCTTACAAGGCCCGTAGAATTAGCGATTACATGGACCATAGGATTAAGAGACATTCCATGACCCGTAGGTCTTAAGAAATTCAACCAGACTATAACTATAAGGAACTTACCCTCCCTAGCATCTACTTTGTGATGATAGCTCTCCACCTTCACATGATCGTCTGGCTAAGCTTCTCGTGTAACCACAGGCTAGTCCCGATGGCATAACTATACCCTCTCATTCTCCCAAATCCATTGGTTCTTCTCTGGTGAGTGTGTCTACTCTGAATCCTCCTCTAGGGATGCTTCTTTCTTATAGAGTCTATCTGGGGAAAATACATGTGGACCAAAGGCCTTGAGGTGTCCTGAAGGCCTTAAAGGTGGCAAAAAATCCCTACTGACCCAAACTATGTGGTTCGCGGTTTCACCAATTAGGTTTGCGGTTATCTTATTATTATTAAGTTTCTTCGTTTTATGGTTCTTGGATAGCTGTACATGCAGAGAATGTGGTTCACAATTCAGACTTCACCAATGATTCAAGAATGATGTTGGAATCTTCCCTGAGTTCTTTTTTTCAACCTCTGGGCCCCCTTAAAGATTTCATCATCCTTCCTTTCTCAATTCCTTCTGTACTCCTTCTATAGAGAGTTAGGGAAATCGTATCTATGGGCATGAAGTATCATTTTTGGAGGCCCATGAAGAGATATCCTGACCCGTGGAAGACTTAGTCAACTGAGGTTTGCATAGGCTACAGTTCGCAATCATGGTTCGTGGAACCCTTCCTGTTTACTTTGTCCGTAGACTACTAAGTTTGCGATATGGCATGAGAATGGATTTCATGTGCATGTTTCCGTTAGTGATTTGGTTCTCAGTCCATTGGGTTCGCTGGCCATTTCTCTTTGGGCTAGCGCCCTATAGATCGTTCCGCGTACTGGTGGTTCATGAACCAGGCATTTCGCGAACCCTTCTCGATGCTGGTACACAAGAAACTTAAAATCCTTTGAAAAATTGTATTCGTTTAAATTTATTTTGAAATTTTTAACTCAATTTGAGTCCATTAACCATATTAGACTTGTAGGAGTACTTTATTCATTCTACAAAGTGATTTTGGGAGTATTTTATTCCCTTGGAGAAATTTTCAGAACCCTACTAATACCCCCCATCAGAATGGGATTTGTTCGGAACAAAAATGAGACTATTCCAATGTAGAAGTGATCCTGAACTGAAATAGTTTGTGATAGAACATATAGGCCTAGTAGGAGGGGACCACAACTATATGTAGGGGCCTATTTAATTTTTCTTTTACTGTTTATTACGATGAAAATTTCTCTCGACTCCCCCATCTTCCTCTACATTTTTGTACCATGCTTTTACAAAAATTCTGTTTGCGATCCACTTTGTATGTTTCATGAACCGATCTTTTGGCCATTTATCTATCCTTGAACAAAATTTTGGATTTCAAAAATGTCATTGGGGAATTTGAAAAATAAATTCCGGATTCTGCATAGGATAATGTTACACTGCTTGTGTGTCTGCATACCGAGCTGGAACTGACGAACTGAACTTTAAAACTTATTAATCCAAACTTAAACTTGTAATCTGTAACCTTTGAAAATAAACTTAATAAGGCCTAGGTTCATGGTACCTACCTTCTGTGAACCCTTCTTTTCGATAACCAATGCTTTACAGGCCATCACCTCACGGTTGTTTCACATACCATGGGTGTACGTGGTGTAATTCTCCCATGTACCGTAGTAGTATGCAGTAGTTGATTCCACACATTATGCAACATATAGAATGTGACCACCACAAAATATTTTTGGGAACAATATACAGAGCCTTATGCAGACTTATATTATGTCCTTTATTCATTCCTTTGTAGCCTTAATCAAACAACGTTCATTGGACTAACTTTGTGTCGGATTTTGGATTTTTTTTGCAGGATATAATGGCTCTTTCATAGGCTGCCGCCAACATCGCTTCTTCTTCTAAGGCTACTACTACTGCCCCTCTTTCCTCTGCTAATGAAAAATCAAAGAACATGGTGGATTTGGTCAATGAAAAAATTATGGTCATTCCATTTCACCAATCTTTGGCGAATCTGCTTACGGTGAGCCAATGAGAGTACCCGGCTTCAGATAGGCTTCCTTCTTACGGCTTGGGTATATTGTCTGACACAGTGATCCCAGTTCCAAATTCGACTGATCAGCCTACCTTCTGGATAATTAATACCTCTATTATGAAGGCATTGATATCTTCCAAGGTGTGGTACCTTTAGAGAGAGACTGGCTCTGGCTCCTTGCTGAATTATGCACCTCAAAATTTAGAGGAAGTGCACCGGAAGCCTGAACAGATGGCCCACTACTAACAGAGCATTGAGTTGAAAGATATAGAAAATGACTAGCATGGATGGTCATCCCAGCAGGATCTTTAATCTAGAGGCTCATTTGTCTTGGACTGGGGGTGGCCTTTTTGGGTTCTCTTGAGTTGCGAAATATTCTGAACCGAGCTACAAACTGTGGGACCATATGAGGTTGCTTGGGTTTCCCAAACATATAATCACCATCATACTACTCTTATTTCATAGATCCTGAGTAGGTGGATTCCAGATACCAATACCTTCCATTTAACCCATGGGGAGGTGAGCATCAGTCTTTCAGACATCCTACTAATCTCAAGAGTCCCTATCGTCAGAGACATGTATGATGAATTTCTTCCTCCCTCCTCTGGTAGGGATGATGAGGAAAGAACCACTCCTTTATCCAAGAAAATCATCATTCAAGTGAAGAAACTTTTGAAGGAAACCAAACTTTTTCTAAACCAGGATGTTCCTTTTGATGATTGGTTTGGCGATTTTGATAACCATACTAGTCTAGAGCCCGATCTGGGGAGACCCAGGGCCTATCATACTAAAACCACCTGGAGGCGAGCAGGTACTTACTAGCCCACCCTAGAAGAGGGGAATTTTCATAAATGGTGATGGGGGATCATCCCCAAAGTCGATCAATTATTTCGACTAGCATATTTTTTTGACGTGTTTCTAAGTGGGTGGATCTTACTGGTGTGGGAGTCTGGTGGTGTGAGAGCCTCAATTTTTATCATGGTCACTCAGTTGGCCACTGAAAGATTTATCAATTTAGTTATCCTAGTGTTGTCTAAGATTTAACACCTACTGGGATGAATCAGAAAAGGGGGGTCACCTTATCAGATGACTGGACCCTTCCAAATTCTTTGGGGCTAGATGGGAGCCCACATATGAGGTTATTATTTAATAAATTTCTTACCAATTCCACATTCCACCCTCTGACCATATCTTTAGAGTACTAGAGGGGTCATGCTAGCAGCTTGGACTTTATAAGATTAGAAATAGAAGCAAACTGAAATGAATGATCAAGAATTAATGGCTTATCTCAACGTTTACGAACATTTATCTTATCACCGATATGATTCCCCTACAGGTAATATTACAAATAATGCATCTAAATATTTTTTCAACCGAGTTTACTTCTTTTCTTTGAGAGAAGGTTTCATGGTTTCCCGTATCGGAGGGGGGCTTATTTTCGAGGGATACGCACCCTGCAGATTTAGTCATCAGTTTAACTGTGTCCAGAATCTGTGTCCTCCTGCTCTAAATAGTGCTCTTTAAGAGAAGAATCTGACGATAACCCCTTAACTATGGATAATGTTCACCCAGGAGGACACCCAGTGCTAGGCCAGACTTTTAGATCCTAGATATTATGTGCCGTCCTTTACCAAAATCTATGTTGAGGCCTAGTTTAAATCATATCCCGATAGACAATTATCCAACTTGGTTCCTATAGTGAAAACTTCCAAGGCATCTAGGGAAAACTTAAAGGAGAAACAAATGGGATTTTTTGAACACTCTCAACTTGGAAAATTCCTCTGAAGGCCTCTTATCTCCCCCTTGAGGAATGTTGTGAATGATGGGGTTGTGAACTCACGGGCAGCCGAACAAGATAATGTTGGGTGTTCACAATCCATTACTCCTGAGGAAGACTTTTTAGTGGCCTGAAGGCAATGGGACCTTTTGAAAGGTCATCCATCTACTAGTGAATGACCCCCTCGTGATTTGTGTCAGCTCCTCCGAACTAGGGAAGTTACTCTTACTGGCATTGGATATGTGTCAGCACCCACTGAAGTTTATTTTTATGAGGATCCAAAGAGGGTGGGTAGATAACTTAAGGACCTCAATACCCTCATCCATTCTTGAAGTGGTCGTCGCAAATGCTCACATCAGGTACTTTCCATGCTACTGACAAAGACTGTTGATGGGAATGACAGCGTCATTGGATCACCTATTGTAGTTGCCACAGAAAAAAATTATTACTTTCTCCCAACATCTTGTAAACGTTCATCTTCTTGAGGTCTTGAGTTTTCAGAGACACCCAGTAAACATTTGCGATTATCGAAACCTACTCTGCTCCCCTATACTAACCTTCCAGCACTGACCATCCTAGTTACGACTGCATTTACAGATTACTGGAGAGTCTGGGATAAACTGAGGGAGAATGCTTCAAATGAATACATATGGAGACTTCTTCAGAGGACATTTTGACCTTCCAGGTTTTAGGGGATCCATTGCTCCTGCCAGTATTTCGGCTGATGAAGATCCTAAGGAGGTGGATGCCTATTTGAATGAAATGGACAAGTGTCTCCAAGCTCCTACAGACAGACATTACTGGTTGGATCGTGTGGCATTGATGGCAGTAATCCTACGGCTAATGGGAGAGGTATTACCAACAACCAATAACCTTAAATTCTTTTGATGTGGAGATACTAAAGGTTCCCCATTCATTTTTTTATTTTGAAGGGGGATATATGATCTTGGGAAACAACTTTCCTCCCGATTTATTCTCTTGGAGGTACTGCGGCTGGGGAGTGCACCCTATCAATTGTAGGGAGTACTGTGGAAGGATCCCCTGGAGCCTAAAAACACATGGAAGTAGTCATTACAGACCCTTCCAGGGCATTTCCCATACAGCTCCTCTTGGTGCTCTTATTTAGGAGCCATCCCCCCTGAAAATCAAAGAAACGCATGAAATCCTCCCAGTTGTCAAAGCGTATTCAGAGGGTAATCACAAGTAATTATTAGTTTACCTAGTAATTGAACCAAGTATTATTATTTTGTCAAATCATTGGTACATGTATTTACTTTGACGTAGGGCCTATCGGTAACCAGAAGACGATTGCTTAGGCATCTACAACTCATGTCCCCTTTAGGGAAGAGGAAGGGTCTCCACCTTTTGTGGCTGACCGAAATAAGGAAACAGGGGAATCTGAAGAGACTCGGGGTACTGTTGACCTATCAGGTGTTCTTGCTCCCATTCAAACAATCTTTACCCCAATAATAGAAGGAAATACATAAGTTGAGGTCTCACTTGACCATGCTGATCCAACACTCCTAGAGAGAGATAGGGTGGTCTTTATAGTAGGGGCTGACTCCAGTGGTGAGCCCCAATCCTTGATGGATCTTGGAGGGGATTAAAATATTGAGGATCAAATCAATCGTGACTAAACAGCCTTTTCACCTATAGAGGGAGTCACTCTAGATATTGAAATTCCACCTTCTAATGGTGGCTCTAGGGAACTCACAATTGGGGAGGTTGATGTTCCAACCCCTAAAAATTTGGAGCTCACTATAGTGCATTTTTTCAGTTCTATGATGGGTTACGTTTTCTGCCGCCAAGATTTTGAGACCAGTACGCTTATCTAGACTGAATATCCCTACAAACCTTATATTAATCAGAAACCTTATGAGGACCACCTTGAGGGATACTATTTTGGCTAATCATGGCCTTGGGTCTTTAGTATTCCCGAGCAGCCACATAGACCAACTGATGATTGAAGATGTAGCACCACCTATTTTAGATAGAGGTAATACTGTGGGGGTGGGATGTACTGAATTATCCTCCTCCTTATCGTCATAATCACAACCACAAGCCTTAGTAATAGTGACAGACATCCCCGCTCAGTCCTATACTATAATTACCATAGACGAGGCTATTATAGGACTGAGTCATGCTATAGCTGCTAAATCAAGACCCTCTATTATAATGTTCATTCTTGAATACATTTCATCGTCAGGGAGGGACTTTGAGACCAATCAAGAAAGCTTGGTAGATCTTTTCCCCATTCGGCAAAAGGCATGGAGGAATATTTAGAGATTAATTTCTCAAACTCCATTGGTCGAGATTCCAGTGAAATTGAAAAAGTTACACTGCCAGTTTGTGGTACTGGGTTTTAGTGGATTTGACTATCATGGTATTTATGATATATTAAGGCAGTGGTCACTACTCAAGAAGTAACTGGTATGCTTGAATCTCAAGTTTTCACGGCATAGTCGATGAATTGTCTTGCTGTTACATGGAAAATTATTTTTGACAAAGCTGCCAATCATGCCAGAATAGTTGTAAGGTTGAAAAATGAACTCATGAAGCAAGAGTACTTGATATAACAACTCAACCAAGAAGTGGAGAAAAAAATCTAGAAACTAGAGCAACTTAAACAGGAGCGGGCCCGGGCTACAGTCTTCATCTAGGAGGGGTGATAGAAAATGAAATAAGTGGAAAGGACCTTCCTCCAATACATGAGGAACATTGAGGCACTACGGGAGAGTGAAGAGGCAAAGATTGCAAATTTATTGAAGCTTCTCCAAGACATTGAGGAGTCACATCAATTTTTGATGCAACTCTGCAACTCTGCCGAACATCTCTTGTAAAAATCAGGTCTTGCTTATAAGGAGAGGCTCTAGTATGTGCATGCCCACTATATATTTTTATGAAATATGATGGAACAAAATTTCCTTTGAATTCTTCTTGTTTTCATTTTACTATCATGTCATTTAATTAAAATTAATCATATAAACATCATTTTGATCATGTGTTAATTTTAAACCATGATTCGAAACCAGTAAACTGATGTAATCGAATCAGGCTCTATTTTTTTCCTGAGCCACAGGACTCAGCGAGTGTAGTTTGACTATTGCAGAGGTTTTATGGAATACCTCACAAAATTTTATGTATTTTTCATTATTACCTTAATTTTTCCTAAAATTACTTGACATGGTCTTAGCGAACATAACTTGACTTTTTCTTAGGCCTCCCTTTGCAGTTTTTTTACCTAACAAGCTTTAAATCTATTCTGATGGCTCAATTTTTTTTCCTAAACCATACATGGTGTAGGTTTAATGAATTGACACTTGAATTTTATCCAGAGGTGCCCTTTATGGATTTTCTCTCTGGAATGTATGGCGTCTTTTTCACTGGTAGTTCATAGTCCTACCAATCAAACTCATTACTAATGTTTTAGGTCAAACATATTTGACCAAACTTAACAGAGAAGGGGTCCCAATTCTAGATTAGTCATCCAAGAATATTCTAATATCTTTCAGACATTGATTAGGGATTTTTCTTGACCCTAAACTTGTGAATTTTGGACATGCATGAATCTTGGAATCTGTTTTACGTATATAGAGGTAGTAAAGGACTCTCCTAGGGATGAATTTTCCTTTGATTGACGACAATTTTGTAGGTGACATATGTAGAGCCACTGGGGCATGATGTGCATAGTCAAACAAAGGTGTCTTCAGGACACTGGCCTTCCATATCTGATGTCCTGGTAGGGTTTGCAATACTTTGGATTTATTTTGATGTTGGGACCCACAGTGAGTGGTTGTTCTGAGTAATTGTATCCAAAAATATTAGGTACATTCATATCAAATTTGAGTGAAAAAATGTTCCCACTCGGTTCTTACTTGCGTAAGGGAGAACTGGTGAATGATTAGGTTAGTTAGAAATCTAATTTATATCAGGGTCATTTGGATAGAGGAAGGTATATAAGCTGTTATCCAAATTTTTTCCAAATACGGTGGGGTGAAAGAACATGAATTTCATCCAAGCATATAGAAACTGGAAAGGACTCTCCTCATAACAAATTTTCCTTTGATTGATGGTTGTTTTGTAGGTGACACATGTGGAGCCATCGGGGCATGATGAGTATAGTCAAAAAAAGGTGTTTGTAGGAAACTACCCTTCCATCTCGATGGCTATGAAAAATTATGGATATTGGGAACTTTATGAACACAGTATGTGATCTTTGATAAGGTGTTCACTGAACACAAAATGGACATTTTAAATAAACTTCTACGGGGAACCTGGAAATGAGTGGGGGAATTTTTCTTTTATATGTAGATCAACTTAATGCATATGGATGGGGTATCTTTAGAAACCTCAAAAGAGACCAGAGATGAATCGGGCCTATATGTTCTGATATATCCAGGATGCGTGTAGAAAGTAAAATGTAAACCGTGAATTTGAGGGCCCTTAAATCAAGATGGATGTTATGTTCCTTGAAATCCATTAGGTGTACCAAGATAAGAGAGGAATCTCCGCGGAATTTTTTTCCTTTTATTGATGACCTTTTTGTAGGAAAAATATGCAGATCTACCGGGGCATGATGTTCATAGTCAAAAAAAGGTGTCCGCAAAACACAGGCCTTCCATCTCAAATGGCCATAGAGGGTTATGGGGATTTAAGATCACTTAGAGAACAGATTTTAAGGAATGAGAGGAGTGTATCTGGAAATATTAGAGACATTTGGGATGCAATCTACTCATGGAATCAGGTATCCATTATGCATATCTGACTTGTATGCAGGGCGAGGCATTCATACCATCTTTAGGGTACACCATCATTTAACATTGTATGGAGATGACTTAAGGTTACTTATGGGGAAGGGAACTGTAACATGCCTTTTAGGGTTGTGCTACGAGGACCAACTTCCTAAAATATATTACTATAATTTCATGGTCGATCTCTCACTAAGATCCCTATGATCACATGAGCTATGCTCAGTGTGAGAAACAAGGGATTACAAGGGTTCTAGATCACTAACTAAGAATGAACAAATCAATATCAGAGAGCACTTAGGCTTAAACCATTGAAATGGAGTTTAAAATCGCACAACAAGGACGATTTTGGCCTTACAGTTTAATGTCATGTGGTGAGGACATGATGGTGTGCAGTTTAGAGTCATGTAGTGAGGACTATTTTGGCCTTTCAGTTTAATGTCATACGATGAGGACATGATGCTGTGCAGTTTAGAGCCATGCGGTGAGGGAAATTTTGGCCTTGTAGTTTAATGTCATGCGGTGAGGACATGATGTTGTGTAGATTAGATTCATGTAGTGAGGATGATTTTGGCCTTTCAGTTTAATGTCATGTGGTGAGGACATGATGTTGTGCCGTTTAGAGTCATGCAATGAGGACAATTTCTCAATCATAAAGATCATTAATGGCTACATGTTGATCGGAATTAGGATATTTTGGTGTTCCTTATATGTGAGTGATGATAGAAGGTGTAAACCATAGTCCCAGGGGAAACTTGAACCAGGAGGGATGACATGGGGCTTGGAAGCTATCGGGCATACCGAGATAGGAGAGGACTCTCTTGGGGATGAATTTTCCTTCGATTGACGGCTGTTGTGTAGGTGACATATGCATAGCCACTAGGGCATGATGTGCATAGTAAAAAAAAGGTTTCCTTATAAAACTGACCTTCCATATCATATGACCATGAATGTTTATGGGGATCCAAGTTTTCCGGGAACATGGAGTTTGTCAAATAGGAAATATGTGCCTGGGAACATAAGGAATACCCAGGCTGTGATTAACCATGAAATACTAGAGCTTCCACATAGATCTGGCTCATATGTATAAGAGAAATCAAGATCTTTTGACTTCTCATGAGTGGGGGGGGGGCATTTGTAGGATCTCATAACACTGAGGATCAGGACACTCATAACTCTTGAAGAATTTATTAGTTTATTTTCATGCGGTTAGGACCTTTCATTAACACCCCATACAAGTCTGAACTATGCACAGGGAAAGTGTAATTTTTTATGGTGGTTGGATCAGGATTTCAAATCCGGGAATCACTATGTATCCTACAAGAGTAATAATCAAGCCTTATGCAGTTATGAACATCCCCTGTACCGATCTGGATCGGTCCACATGTAGGGACATTTTGTTTTCATTTTCTATAGGTTCCAGATCTACCATATTTCCCTATAATTTGTTTGCGTAATATAATCCTTACAAATAATCCTATGCTCACGTGATTTATACTCAATGTGATAAACAAGTTGAGACAAGGGTTTCCCGCTCTAGTGTGGGAGATAAAGGATATGATAAAGACATTGTTTTGTGGGGGATGGGCCAAGATTTAGGATCGAGGCGTCGCTATGTATCCTACGAGGGCAGGAATTAAGCCGCATGTAGTTCTATGAGAGATCATGCAGTTTTTCATCTTGTGATTAGGATGTCTTGTGTTATGTAGTTTAACGTCTTATAGAGAGGAAATGAGTCATAGTTTAATGTCATGTTTTGGGGATGAGTTCCTTACAGTTTAACGTCTTGTGGATAGGACTATTACTCATAGTTTAGGGTCATAGAGTTTGGACCATGACATGGTGGTACTATAACTCATATTTTAGGGTCATAGATTTTGGACCATGACATGGTGGTACCACAACTCATAGTTTAGGGTCATAGATTTTGGACCACACTGGGCATTTCTATTATGTGAAATACTTCTTCAGAAACTTTTCATCTATGGGAGACATGATGAGATGTACGCCCATCGATATCAGGGTGTATGCTCCATTAGAATAGACCCTATGTATGACATATGGTCCTTCCCTATTTGGTTCAATATTTGTGGGATTATTCCCAAGTATCATCGAATTTCTAAGGACTAACAACATTTCTCCTTCAAGGAAAGATCGAAGGGGGACTTTTTTGTTGAAGGATCATGCGATCTGATTTTGATAGATTTCCAAATGGTGTAAAGTGTGAAACCTTTTTTCATATAGCTGCTCTAACTCATCAAAACGTATATGGTATTTCTCATACATTGATAGTTGATCTAAAATGGCCACACAAAGTGATGGAACTTTTATTTTGATAGGAAAAACTGCCTCCACCCCTATACTAGTGAGTACGGGGTCATCTGGGTGGCAGTGTAGGTCGTGGTTCAGTAAGCCTACAATGCATGAAGGAGATTGTCTGGACATGATTTCATATCCTTATCAACCATCTTTTTGAGTATGTTAGATAAATTCTTATTGAAATCCTCTATCTTCCCATTGTCCGCCGTCTGGTAGTGGTATGAATGGTTGACTTTGATTCCATACTCTTAGTATAACTTGTCCAACTCAGCAGAGTAGAAATTATTGTCGTTGTCCTTCAATATTGTATGATGGACACCAAATTTGGTAATGATGTTGGACTTCAAAAAGCTAATGAAACTTTTCACCCCGACTTCTTTAAGGGGTATGGCTTCAGCCCATTTGGAAAAGAAGTCGGTCGCTATGAGTATGAACTTGAATTTTCTAGCTGTGGTGGGAGGATATGGTCCCACAACATCCATCCCCTAGGTAAAGAATAGCCAGGATTACTTAGCTATATAAAGTAACTCTGGGGGTCGGTGTATAAAATTGGCATGAACTTGGTAGGAATGGAACTTCTTGTTGAATACGGCACAATCTCATATCATAGTGGGCCAGTAATACCCAAGCCTTCATATTTGATGAGAGATCTTGGTTGCTGATTGGTGTGCTCCACAAGCTCCGGCATGCACTTATTTCATGATTGTGGCAGTATCCTCTCCATCAATGCACCTAAGAAGGACTATGTCAAGGCCTCATATTTAGAGAACCTTTTCTTGGTTTACCCTATTGTACATGAAAAAATTGACTACCCAACTTCTAACTTATTCCCTTCCATCCCTATTTGGTGTGAGTTCCCCCTTCCTAAGGTAATTATCAATGGGAGTCATCCAACCAGTGGCATGACCATGAGGTTGAGAAACAAGGCTAATTTCGTCGATCTCATCCGTATTGTTCTGGATAAATGGCAAGACCATCCAGGTGTGAGAAATTCTAATGACCGTTTCATCTCAGTCTGGATCAACCAAGGTTGTGGCTACATTTTCCAAAGCATCAACTTGAGCATTTTGAGACCGGGGGACATAAGTCAATGTTGGTTCTGATGGGAATTCTTCCATTATTTCTCGAACATGGTTCATCAAGGGAGCCAATACTTCATTCTTAATGGCATAGTCAAAATTGGAATATTTGATGACTTGATCTGAATTACCCTTTATCTTTAGGTGTTTGGATTTCACATGAAGTTCCAGTTCCAAGCCCGCAATGAGGGACCGATATTCTACTTCATTATTTGTACAACCTTTCAAAAGTAGGAAAGAGTAAGGTGGGATGGACTTTTTGGGGGATATGAGTATAATTCACATGCCCAATTTTTTAATCTCAGGATCCTCCATTCTTTTCCCTATCGGTCTTCTAGAAGAACCATCAATGTACATTTCCCATGTATGGGGGACCTCCTGGATAGAGAAGACTTCTTCATCTAGGATTTCGGCATCCAACAGTGTTGTTTCTTCTGAGGGGTGCTCTTCCAAGAAGTTTGCTAATGTCTGGACTTTGATAGAATTCTGAGGTATATAACGTATGTCAAAATATTGTAGGATGACCGCCCATCGTGATAGGTATCCATTTAGCATGGTAAAGTTGAGTATATATTTGAGCTGTTTGTAGTGGGAGACTAGGTCGACCTCATGGTCCTGCAGGTAATGCCAGAGTTTTTGAACCATGGAGGTTAGTGCTAGGAATTTCTATTAAATTTTTTAATACCGAGTTTCAACATCAATCATTGTTTAGATGAGGTAATAGAGGATTTTCACACTGCTAGCATCATCCTTCTGCACAAGAAAGGTGCCTAATGACCTTTCTAGGGCGACTACGTACAAAATGAGTCGTATCACCTCAAATGGTGTCATCAAAACTGGTGGTCTTAGGAGATATTTCTTTATATTTTAAAACAATTCTTGGTAATCATTATCCCACTCATATGTAACTCCTTTCTTCATGATCCCAGTGAAAGGTAAACATTTACCTGCCAAGTTGGCTATGAAGCACCAGATGTAGGCCAGGTGCTCCTGGAGACCTCTCAACTCAGTGAGGATGCGAGGTGGGGACATGCCAAGGATGGATTTTTTCTTCTAAAGGTTGACTTCGATGTCACAATAGCATATGACGAAGCCAACTAATTTTCTAGAGGTAATTCCAAAGGAACACATTAGGGGATTCATCTTTAAACTGTGCAATTATATTTTATTGAAGAGAGTTTCAAGATCGGCAAGGTGGTTTGAGCACTGTCATGATTTAACCACGAGATCATCGACATAACAATCGACGAACTTTCCCAATAAGGTCTTGAAGATGTGATACATGGTATGCTGATATGTGGAACTGACATTTTTTAGACCAAAGGGCATAACCTTATAATAGAACACTCCCTGAGGGAACCTAAAAGAAGTAGCTTCTTCATCCCCCTGGTCCTTCCAAATATAGTTGTATCTAGAAAAGCCGTAGATGAAAGAGATGGATTTATATCCAGTGGTAGCATTGATCAACAATTCTGTGATTAGGATCAGGAAATATTCTTTTGGGAAATTTCGATTAAGGTCCCTAAAGTCAAAGAAAATTATAATCTTTATGTTATATTTTTTGACAGGGACTATTCACTAGCTAGATCGGATACTGGACTTCCCGTATGAAGTTGGATCTGATCATCTTGTCAACGTCAGCATCTATTTTGGAATCATGCATCGGGTGGGTCCTTCTGGATACCTTCTTATAGACCCATTTATCTTCTGGTAAGCCCAGATGATGAGTGGGGACCTCAAGATCGAGGCCTGAAATTTCTGTGCAATTCCAAGAAAACACATCTTGATTCTTCTTTAGGAAGGAGGTATATGCCTCCTCCTCCTCGATAGGCATATTCACATTGATCAGAGTGGGTCGCGGGTCATCTTCGGTGTCGAGGTTTATCTCCTTAAGTTCATCAATTGTGGTGGAGACACCTTCTTCGAATGCAGAAGGTGAATCTTTGAGGTCTTATTCTTATTATTATTATTCATCATTATCTTAATCATCTTCATCTTTTTCCTCTTCTGATGGAGAGAGAATTCTTGAGAAAAAACTCTCCAATGTTGGGAGAGAAATCATCTTTTTCTTTAGTGAGTAAGGAGGGGTAGTTAGGGGTCCTGTGGATGGTCCAGGAGAATCTTTGATAGGGATTTTCCTGTCATCACAGAAGTCATCCCATTCCCCCGTGTCTTTGGACTTGGTGTCCATAACGGAAATCATGCAGACAATTGAGTCTACATCTGGACTTGCACTTGTGCATTCAACTTGGTTGATGGGTAATATATACTCTTCCCCAAGTTGCTGGAGGGGGTCGGCAGGAGTCATTTCCAATCCATTCGTGGTAGTAATCCAATCAATGTTTTCAGTTGAAGGATATTTTTTCTTCCGATTCATAGAACCCTGCATAAATATAATGAAACTCACATGACTCAAACATTGATCTATCGGTGTGTAATGTCCCATTTTTCCCATTAGTGAAATATTTGATGCACTAATGGTATGATGATGGAATTGTAGTGTGCTGATGTAGCCAAGGCCTCCCTAACAAGATGTTGAAGGTTGTACTTTGCCACACTACCAAGAACTTAGAATTTCACATGAGGTATCGAAGCCATGTTTTGATCTTGATTAATCCCGTCAGATTCTGCTTGCTTTTTTAATGCCCCAAAAGAGTTGTGGTGCAGGGTGTCAAGATGTCTTCATCATAGCCCAGTCGACGAAGCATTCACAGTGGGAGGAGGTTGAATCTAGAGCCATTTTTGATGAAAATCCTCCTGACATCAATTCTGTTTATATTGTTGTAAACATATAAGGATCTGATGTTCCCTTTCATGATGACATCTTCATCCCTTTCTGTGAAGGAGATGGCAACATGAAATTATTCAGGATTGGTCTCTATCCGATAGAATTCAGCTGCTGCTACTTTGGCCTCAAACTCATGGCGACTTAGTAATGCTTCAATGAGTGCCTCCCTAAGATCTGTGGATAGGATTAATGCATCCAATATTGAAAGTTTTGCTGGTATTGAAGACAAATTCTTTAGAATATCATATTTTTGTTCTAAAGGTCGGTTCTTACTAGCTTGAGGTTTCTCTTCCATAGACACTTTATGGGATTGGGATTTGGACGTAGATGGTTCTGCCTCAACAATTGGGGCCAATGGTGCTGTGGTCCATTCTGGGTTTGGCCAAATTGGTCCACCCGTATGTCATGGGTGATTTACTATTTTTTCTTCATCCAATAGATAATCCAATATAACTGGGTTTGGATTTATTCTGATGAGGGTAGTGGAACATTTTGGCTCTTGTTGTGTCTGTTGGAGGGTCCTTCTTTGAGTTTCCACAATGTTAACGGTTTGAGTTGCGGCGTGGCTGGGAATTTGACTCCTGCCATGATCATGCCTTCCAGGAAACCTCCAGACTCTACAACCTCTTCCTCCAGCTCTCTAGTTGGGCATGGATAATTCAGGTTCATGGACATAGTCTACATCAAAAAAGGGGTCCATCAAGTGAATAACATTAATGGAGTCAAAGATCAATTCTTAATCCGAGAATGTTTTTGTATGACTGTCTCCTTATGATGGTGTCGTTTGGTAGGGTGATTCACTTTTTACCATTTAGAGGTGCGGTTCCCATTGTACCAAGTTTTTTGGTATGAAATCTTCTAGTTTTGACAATGACTTCAGCTTTGGTGTCAGCCCATCTTCTTGCTCCAGCTTTCTGCCCTTCTGGACTTTAGAGGACTGTAGGGCTGAATATGATGGATGTGTTGTATCAAGAAATTTTGGGGGGCATAGTTGGTTGTTTCAACTACACCTAGAAGATTCCAGGGACTTGGTTGACTGTGTTTTGGGTCATCCAATAGTCAAATTTTTATCCTCTTTACTAGAGACAATTTTCTATTCCTCTTCCTCTCTTGAGTTTGAGGTGGAAACATATGCCACCTGTGCTGCCAATAGGCACAACTTAACTTGTTTTGAATCCAACATATTTTGTAGGAGATCCTTGAAAATGAAGAATTCTTGGATGGTGTGTCCCAATATATGGTGATAGGGACAATAAATTGGACGGTCATTGAGACCCACTTCATCGGCTTTCTTTTTATATAGTAGCCAAAGAAAATTCTAATTCATGGTGGTTATGAAATAGCCACGGACCTGGTCATCTCAAAACGAGTAGTATTTTTTTCTTCATTCATAGAACTGATTTCCTTTAGTACATTGTCTCTCATCATGATGAGGCGGGGGTGGCTATTGGCATCCAGGGGGTACCGCACAGTTCGGTGGAGGCCTTACAACTAGAGCTGGTGCCGGGGGTGGCTTAAGCATGATAGAAGCTACTTCAGATTTTCCTGCTCATTTTCCTGGGGATGATGGGGCCATCGAGACTTGATATTGTCCCATTTCAAGGATTCTTCTATTCTTTGGGAAATGGTAGAGAAATATATAAACCCACTTGTGTACTTCACCGGGATGAGCGGTGTTCGTAATTCATTACAAAGATTTGTGATGCACATAGCGAGCATTTCATCATGGGGGAGCATTCAGTTCAGGGAATAAGTAAGGTCTTTCCATCTGGAAATGAAGTCTAAGACTCTTTCATTCTCTCGCTTCTTACAGTTCATGAGATCACTGGCTGACATCTTAGGCAACGTTGAACAGAACTGGAAGAGAAACTATCACCAAAGGTCCTCCCAACCTGTGATTGAGTTAGGTGGCAGGCTAGTATACCATACGAAGGCTGAGCCCTATAGGGTTCATATGATGCACCTGAGTTTTACTACTTTAGAGTGACCACCATGGGGTCACAATAAGAGGCGTAGTGCATTAGATGCTTTTTTGGGTCCCCTGATCTATTTAATACTAGGAATACGGGGTTTCCGAAGTTTTGCGGTGGCGGAACATTGCTCACCCAATTAGGGTAGGGTTTTTTCTCTAGTTGTATCGGAGCGCGCCTCCCCTCCACGGATTCTAGTCAATCCATTAATTGATCAATGGTGTTCAAGATCCCTTGATGTATATCCTTTCAGGATTGAGCTTGGGCTGGTGCGGCAGTGGCCAAATCTACGCATGACAGTGCTGCTGGAATTTGGGGTGGATACCCTATCAGGGGTATCCTTTATAGGTTTACCTGAATATATTATGGCTACCTTCCCAGTGAGGGAAAGTCTTTATGTCCTTCTGAGGCTGGTTTTGAGTATGTTGAAGATCCCGGTGCTAGATTGAATGGGCTTATCAGCTTGTATTCATTCACTGATATGAGTTTTTATGATAATGGAACCTCTTCTGGGAATACCTACTGATGTTCTGTAGGGGGAACACATATGGAAAGGTAGCTCCCTCAACATAGCTCAACATTAATTCACCTAATATCTTTAATGTCTTCTTACTGATTAGAGAACCTTTCATCGAGAGTGAGGGACACATTTTCAGGGGGAAGAGAATGAGGGTCATAGATGAACTTGGATTTATTCTTCTCCTTATTGGGGTTTCGCGAGGGAGGTAGTATCGAATTAACTGAGGGGGTACCCAAATTTAGGACCGCTCTCTAGTTCCAGGTATGCACACCATCAGGCTCGGTGTGGGATGCCTCTAGGAGGGAACCATATTCCTTTGCATCCTATCCCTCTGCATAATTACTTGTGAGATCCATGGGTTTTACGTTTACCACGTTCACTGAGGCATACCACATTGGGGGTGGTGTACCTGGTGCTGAATGGTAGGAAGAATTTTTTGCGTCCTTTGTTGGATTTTCTTCTTCCATTATGCGGCATTCTTTGGGTTTCTTAGAGAAAATTGACCCAAAGGGAGTGTTGATCTGACCTCATAGTGCGCCTTTGTCTCGGGGGGCGCGGACCATGAGAGGGGGTGGAATGGGTGACTCTTCTACCCATCTTTCTTCCTAGATAGGAGAAGAGAGACATCCATTGTGTGGTTACTTGAGGTAAAAAATTCCCCCAACCCTGCGGGTTGGGGTTTTTCCCATTCATCCTTCAATGATCTATGGCATGGATTTGTTGGTCTTACAGGGGTATTTTGATTTAAAAATGCTCCCAACCCTATGGGCTGGAGTTGTTCCTATATCACAGCGGCGACCGCCACTATTGCCACCTTTTCAATTTAATGTACTTCCGCGCGGGTGAGAGATGAGTATGGAATTGGGCCTGCATAGAGTCTATGGTATGTTGAAGACATGAGAACTGATTAGTGGCTAGATTCCCTTAGGTGGGAAGCCTTTTAGATGTTCTTAGTTTCATGAATCGGAAGCTTTTTGATGGATTTATCTCTTTGGTTCTGACGCTTGCGAGACTTACTCTGGGCCATTTTTTGTCGAGTATCCCATATTTCCTGAGTAGGGGTTTCATTTGATTTCTTCCTTTGGGTGATGGCATTGCAGGATGTCATTTCGAATGGGGTTTTCTAGATGGGACGTGGGGTGAAGTGCAAAGCTCCATGTTCTCCCCATCCTCGGATATAAACTCCAGTCGAGGCGTTACCAATGAGGTGACACAACTTGTGTAGTGGATGGAGGCAAGCCAGTTCACGGCTCTTCTTTCGCAAATCTAATCATGGATTCCATGCAGGCGAGATGGATTCCAGGTCAATTAGATGACAAAGCTCCCCTAATGTGTTGACATGGTCTGCACACCCTTCATAGGGTAGGAATTTTTCTTTTAGGTGGCGAAGATTCATCCATATATTGAGGTGAATGTCATATACACATTCCCCAGACAACTCTCCTGGTATGTCAAAGTGAGAAGTGGTGTTAGGCCAATACATCACTGGTATATTATCCTTATCTAGTTTTCTTCTCACAAGTAACATATCATGCTTTTTTTTCTTCCAGGGGATCCTCTACTTGATATACCCAGCTTGAATGCTTCTTAATAATTTTATTCCAAGAAACCAGGATGGTGGCGCCTCATTGATATATGGATGAAACAGGGTAGTCTTAGAAGATGAGCATGGCCCCGAGACATCCTCTGGTTGAGAAAGAATACCACTCGTTATAGATGGAGTTCCCGATGTGTCTGACTCCATATTTTCGAGTGACTCAGCATGGGGGGGGGGTTTCTCATCTTTATTCTGATAAGGGGAGGGCCTTCTCACTGGTATGAACTTTGGTTGCAGGGAGGACCTTCACAATTGGTGTTTCAATGGAGAGGGAAACTATTGCAACTTGACGCCTGACTGTAGGAAATGTCTTTACAGCGTATACCCTGGGGAGGACCTTCAGGGTGGGCTACAACAAGGGGAGGATCTTCTTGCTGCTTGATTTCACCGATGGGAGGATATTCTCGATTACTCCTATGATGGTGAGGACTAATATCACAGCTTGATACTTGGATGTAGGGAGAATTTATGCAGTGAAAATATTGGGGAGGGCCTTCAGGATGTACTACAAAGAGGAGAGAACCTTCTCATTGCTTGACGTTACTATGGGGAGGGCCTTCACAACAGCTACCATTGTAGGGAGGGCCTTCTCAATGACTGTCATCATGGAGAGGACTACCATCATGACTTGATATCCGACTACAGGGAGGAGCATATCTGCAGTGTATACCATGGGGAGGACCATCATGGTGGATGACAACAAGGGGAGGACCTTCTTGCTGTCTAATCTTCAGGTCGAGGGGAGGGCTACCCCGAAGTACATCAGGAGATAGTCTCTCATGATCGATCATTCCTGGACCATGGAGTGAGCCCCTGTGGGTGCTCTAGGGAGGACCTTCAGAGCAACTAGTAGCGACATTGCAGGGAGGGCCTTCGCAACTGCTACTACCACTCCCATAATTTGGTAATGGAATGACAGGGTCTTGAGCCCTTATTGATATATGTTTGAGGGTGTTAAGAACCCCAACTTCTAGTAGAGAAGGATCATATATGTGCTATTAATTTTCTAGTTTCCTTGGGCGCATTTTATTTTTGAGCCCTTTCATACAGGTAACTGGGGCCATCTATTGTTGGTAATGACCTTCATATACATGCCCCTGTCCTGTTGGGTCCCATGATGCCATTGGGATACGCTGACGAGCATCTTGAGTTTTGGCAGGGATATGTGCCTGCCATAGAGTGTCCAACACGTTGGATTGGAATCCCTCAGCTAGAACAGGTGTTTGTTCCTGATCCAGTTGTATGTGTATCATGGGATATTGTCATCAACCCTTTTGGACTGAAGCAGGAATATATGACTTCTCTGGAGTTACTAACCCATTTTGCGAGTAAGTTATTCCATTAGAGGAAACCGGGTTATGGGCCTAGTTTCTCTCCTTCACCACCGATGTAATAATATCTTGGAATGTTTTGGATGATATCGTCTGGGATCGGCATTTTATCTTCCATCATCATCAGGATGTGCTGAGATACATCTTTGAATGGAACAGATATAAATGTCCATTTTGATATTGAAGCAGGAGTTTGTGCCTACTCTGGTCGTCCATGAGTTTCCAGTAGATACTAGCAGTTCTCCTATGGTGAGACAGAGGAATGAGTCTACCACCTATTATCTTCTCTAGTTTCCATCGTATTTGACTTATGGTCTTCCTATCCACGAGCGGGGATTTTCATCTATTCATTTTTCATTGTATTTGTCTCACGATCTTTGTATGCATCTGCAAGAATTTAACTCTTCTCATATTTGTTTGCATCCCTATTTGGATGGTGGACTTGATATGAATTAGTAGGTATTTGTGCCTTCATATAGCTGGTTGCCACCCTATTTGGTTTACGTGCTTGATATGCATCAGCAAGTATTTGAACTTTTGTATAGATGGTTGTCGCCTTATTTGGTTAACGGGCCAGATATGCATAAGTAGGTATTTGTGTCTGCGTATAGCTGGTTGCCGCCCTATTTGGTTAACAATCTTGATATGCATCATCAGGTATTTGTTCCTGTGTATAGCCAGTTTCCACCCTATTTGGTTGATGGGATTCTTGTGCACTAACATATATTTATGTTTTCTTGTAGTTTGCTGCTCTGTCTATGCGATGGGACTAGCAATCGCTAGAAGTAACGTGCATGTGATCGTATTGTGCCACCCTATTTTTGTGGTGGGCTTGAGTGGAGGGAGCAGAGTCGTATGTCTTCCCGTTGAATGCTGCTGTGTTAGTACAATGGAGTTTCTCCTTAGAAACTAGGGCGATATCATGTTATTGATTATATATTCACCGCCCATGGTGGGCATCCTAAGGGGCTCGGGTCTCCTGAACTTCAGTAGGTTCTCTCGGCATAAGGTCCTCTTCAGTGGGAGGAGGTCTGGTCATCCGGTGTTGACGATGATGCTCTTTAGAGATGACTCGTGAGTAGGACCCATGTGCAGTTGAGATGAAGTTTTCAGCATCGAATTCATCTTCCCACCTAAGATAAGGGAGGTACTTGTTTCCATGTTCCGAGGATAGGCTCCTAAAATGGTTTGAGATGACCACAAGGGATGCCTTGTACTAGGGTGTCAGTCGCGGATGAAGAGGCGGCTGGCGAGTCTTCGTAGACTGGAGGGCCTGCCTCACAATATCCACCATGGGGAGAGTACCATTTTGGTGGCCCCTTTGATCAGCATGTTGGATACCCAGTGTTGAAGATTCTAGGTAGGTGAGGGGGTCCTGCTCTTTGTGGGGGCCTAGGCCACCTGTAGGATCATTGATGCACATGTTTTCATCGGTCTTCGAGATGTTATTTGGATCCAAGGTTTCTTTTTAGGAACGTAACACATGCATATATAACTTACAGACCACAAAGCCTCGTCAAAGTAGTATTCTTTTAAACATATGAATATCTGATGATTCGACTTATACCCATTCCCCTATCTTTTTTTATTATGGGTAAAAGAGGCTTGAGTGGGGTAAGACAACCGCCTTGGTTAGGATTCATGCCGGGTTCCCCATTTTTGTTCCACCTCAGAGGTGGCATGTTTCACGGATACAGGGGAGAACAAAATGGTCCGACGTGCAATATCCTTTTGTGTCTATTATCATTGTGAAATCGGGCCTCCTAGGATATAACTTACATAGATGGTTTCCAATGGGTTTATTTTTGGATCCAGAAACACCCAAAAACACTGGTATCCATGATTCATGGACCTGATTTCCAAAGGCAGGCGCTCGTTGGTTGATGATTCAACAAGCGACACCTAAGGACTCCATTGGTCGAGAGGATGAGAATTCAGGCTCACCGCACCCTTTTGGGGGAGGATTATTGCCTATTCCAGGACTCTTTTATAGATTTAAGTCATGTTCATATGTTCGTTAATACTTGGTTCATTCCCGAAGAGTGTGTCCATGGGCTATCCCTAGTTCGCAGGATCGTCATAGGCATACATGAATTTAATTCTATAGATGTACTGTTTAATTAATCCATACTATAAGGTACTCTAGATTTTATCGTCATCCAGGAGGAATGAAAGGTGATTTGATGTCGGTATTAGACCCATAAGAGGGGTTTCCAACATATCCTCAGGAGAGGAATCAGAACCCATGTAGTTCAGATTGTGTGGGGCTTACATGTGGAATCTGACCATTTATGAAGACACGATTGAGTGAACCCTTCTAGATGGGAACCCTTTTGAGCTAGGGCCTTCAAGTAGGAGTCCTACGTATCTTTATTTGATCAAGAATTATAGTTCTCATAGTTCATATTGATTGGGTGAACCCTTTTGGATGGGCATCCTTTTGAGATCGGGGCATCAAGTAGGAATCCTACATATCTTGATTTGATTATGAATCACAGTTTTCATATTTTAGAATTGGGTGGATGTTGTAATTGCCACAAATCTATAAGACCACATGATTCATGCTCGGTTTGAGAAACAAGAGGATGTGAGAGATCCATCCAACCATATGCTTCCTCTATTGCTGATGAGAGAGGGTGAGCCTATGGTGGATGAGGTCGAGGCAATGGTGGGAGAGGGTGCAGAGCAATGTGCCTTTCAATGTGAAATGACAATAAAGTTCATGCAGCCCGGCCTTGGAATATTAGGGACTTACCATAGTGGGAGTTCCCCAGAACACATTCTGGGAAGGCGAGGAGTTTATTCCTCATCAAAGGGAGAAGTGAATCATAACCCCTTAGACTGATCACCATCCCTCATTGAATGGAAAAGTAGGTGATCACTCTTAATCCCTAGAATGGGGATGTTCACGTTGGAATCCCAAGGTTGAACTCTAAGTTACCATGGGAATGTAGACCCACAAATATCCCTTGATCCCAAACCATTGTGGGGAGAGCCTTCGTGACTTCACTTACCATGGGTATGTAGACTCAAAGGGGCACGCTGATGCACCCGATGGACCGATCATATGGGTTTGGTGGCTTTGGAGGAGGCTTTGGCTTGATTCCAGGGGACTAGTTCACAGAGGGATTATGGAGGATGGGACGGTAATGAAGGGGTGAGATTGGAAACCAAGGAAATAAAACCCAAAAATACTTTGTTCCGTGTACTAGTTTCTTATGCGGGATGGGGGAAGCTCCGCATACTGTAGTGGTATGCGGGATGAGGGGTCATTTGTGTATCGATGCAGTATGCGTGCATGGGTATGAACCACTATTCACCACAGTGGTACACTAACCTAGATGTGATTCATCATACCACTTTGGGTTCCACCCGTGTAATGGTGCAATACGCGACACCGAGTTAAATCCACATAGCAATACACTATGCAGAACATTATTTTGAAGGAGGGTCTAGGGGAATATCATCCATAGGGAGTTAATTCGAGATAATTATGTGGTTCATGATTTCACTAATTAGGTTTGCAATTCTCTAATTATTATTAAGGTCCCTTGTTTTATGGTTCACGACTAGCTATACCCGCGGAGAACATGGTTCGCAATTCGGACTTCACCGATGATTCAAGACAGAATCCAGAATCTTCCCTAAGTTCTTTCTTCCAACCTCTGGGTCCCCTTCAATCTTTCATCGTCCGTCCTTTATCAATTCCTTATAAGATCCTTTTATAGAGAATTGGGACAATCATATATATGGGCATGCAACACCATTTGCGGAGACCCGTGAAGAGATATCCTGACATGTGGAAGACTCGGTCAACCTGGGTTTGCGGAGCTTATGGTTTGCGATCATGGTTCACAGAACTCTATCCATTCACTTATTTTGTGAACTACTATGTTTTAAAGACGATATGTAGATGGATTTTGCATGCATGTTTCCTTCAGCGACCTGGTTCGTGGTCCACAGGGTTTACTGGCCATCACTCCACCGGCCAACGCCTTGCAGATCGTTCTTCGTACCGGTGGTTTGTGATCCAGGTGGTCTGTAAACCCTTCCCAGTGCTGGTATGTGGGCCACATAAAATCCTTTGAAAATTTTATTTTCTTCAAGTTTATTCTGAAATTTTTAACTCATTTTGAGTCCATTCACCTTGTTAGAATTGTAGGAGTACTTTCTTCCTTATACAAAATGATTGTGGGAGTATTTTATTCCCTTGGAGAAATTTTCAGGACCCTAAAGGGGGCTTTGTGTTAAAACTAAAATAAATAGAAGAATAATTTCAATGAAAAAATAAATGGACACGTTCATATTTTCTATTCAATCCAACACTTATAGAGAACTAAAACAAGATATAATTAATCAATTAAGAATAGAATTCATTAATAGGGGTGGAGTAAATGTCATTTTCTCGACCACTATGGGTATAATGTTCCATAACTAGAGAGGGATTATAAAAATGAATGATAGAAAACTAAAATTATATAGTAACAAAAACAACACTCATCTCATTCCACCAATTCACAGTATCCCCCATGGTAAATATCATCCATTTTTATTAGAAATAAATAACATTTCATAATTTATTCATCCTAACTGAGATGTTCTTCACATGCTTCAGTAGCTTCCTCTCATACATGAGTAGAACCATCTCCCCATTCTCCCTTGATCGATTCTAGTTCCTTCAAAATCCTTTTGTATTTATTTCCCATATCCCATTTCCTCTAATGAATTCTATGTGTATAGATTAAGGGTCTACATTCTACCATCAAGCTCTTCTTTATCATTTCTATCCTTTATGTTCCTTTTTATGATCTTTTATATTTTTAGCTCATTATATGATTTCTATATGTAATCTCAAGAGCATTTTCCTTATTTGGGTATACCAGAGGAATGATAATGAATTTTAGGTCACACCATATTTAATTTTTGAGATTTGAATTTCTTTCCCTTCTCATAGATTTTGGAAAAGTACAAATTATTACACTCCTAGTGAAGCCTTATGATGTGAAAAAAGTGACTTGCATGCTCACTAAAGCCTAACATGGTTTGAAATTCCTATGTAAAAAGTCTTATGTAGTGGGAAAATTCATAAATTATCCATGTAGAGTCATATAAAATCTTTCAAAAGTCTTATGAAATGGAATAAAGTTTTATAATATCCGCATGACTGAAGAAATGTCTTTGCACCTTGTAAGTCCTATGAAAACACTATTATATGATAATAAAAGTATTACAGCTCCAAGACAAAGTATTACACATCTCACTAGGAAGACCTACACAAAACTAAATCAAATTCTAATGGGCTGAGTGGAAAGTCATATGCACTCATAGAGACTTATGAAATCCTCATCCCTTTTTCATTTTCATCCCAAACCTACAACTCATAAAAACAAAAAAAAACTTAGTTTGGGATTTTTACAATTAATTCAAAAATGTAATTAAAAAAATGAAAACCATAATTAAAATCCTATTAAAAATGTAATTAAAAAAAATTCAAAAATCAACGTATATCTTTTTAACTAATTGCAAAGTTGAATAGAGAAACTAAAAATTTAGATTCAAATCCATTTGTAATTTTAATTATAGATTCAAAATTATTCCAAAGTTTTAAAAAAATTATACTAAATTTATGGATTATAAACACAGAAATCCTATAATATCATAAAATAAATTTTTTAAATTTATGACTTGATCAATCAGGATTATGAAATCTAGGATGATGGAGATTGTACCAACCACTAAGGTAGGTATACACCTCTTCAACCCAGATAAAGATACCTTTGAAGTATTTCTATTATGAAAATATAGGGAATGTATAAATCTTGAGGCATAATAAATTTAATCAATGTTATGCTACTATAATTCCTATTAGGAACTAGATTTTATGATAATGAGTAGTCGTTATTTTGGGTAGTACTATTGTGAACACTATGAAACCCTCTAACCCAAATTGAGGCTCATGAAATTGTTTTTATGGGAAATCACAATCATGAATTGAAATCGATGATTAATATATGGTTATAGAAACAAAATACATCAATGTTAAAGAAGTAATAGAGAAGGAAAATTATATGGAAAGGAGTACACCATTGATTATTCAAAAACTCAATATTTCACTTGTGTAAAGTATGGTGAATTTCATAAGTTCCATGTCAGGTGAATCAATGTTATTGGTAGTTAAGGTTTTATATTTTCTTGTATATAATTAAGAATAACATGATAATCACTATAAATTGAATTTAATGGTTGATTTTCTATACTTCCATATGATAAGAAAATTCAATATTCATGAAATATTTCCAAATTGGGTATTGTTTTATGATTCTCAATGAAAGTAAATGAATTTAGTAATTTCACAGTATGAACAGTTTATATGATTTAGTGTCTTTGATAGATAATTTTATTTAATGTTGAAAAATTATAACAATGATCTCATTTAAGTGATGAGTTATCCAGTATCATAGTTCTTAGTTAAGTGATGACCATGTACAACCTAATGAGTGATGGTCAAAATCAGATTATTAATGGAGATCAATATGAGTTTAACATTAGTGAACGATGGTATTATAGAAATCATCAGATTATGGTGTTATTTTTAATACATTATAGAATTCATTGGAATATTAGTGCTCAAGTCATTGTTGAATTTAAGGGGTAACTGGTACGGTGGAGTTTTGTTCAGATCTTTTTTTTTGCTCAAAAATGACAAACTGATTTGGTAACAAATCGCATCATAAAGGATTTTCATGATGGGTATTAAGGTTCAGAGAGGTACGCTTCAATGAGGAAGCAGTTATCATTAATAGTTGTATGGAATGCTTGTGTCGTTTGGAGGTATAGGATGTGATGTCATATTAAATTTAAATCAGAGGGTTGAATATATATAAATTCTATAAGTACTTATAAGAGACAATAAGTCATATAGTGGAGATTTTGCAGTGACTTTCGTATATATATGTTGTTGGAATCACATTAAATTGGGCTCAAGCTAATATTTAGTCATGGGTTTTTTTCAACTTGTGATTCATGCATGAATTTCGAAGATGAAATTAATGATAGTTTTATAGTCTTTAGAGGTTTTGAGAATAAATAAAATGTTTGGGTGAAGTTTAGGATATGGTTACACATAAAGTGGCGTTTAAGATGACAAAAAGTATTTTATAAATGATCATTATGTATCCAGTGAGTTGTACAATTAGGAGGGGATCCTTAGTGGACCATCGGGTACCCAATGTAGGGATAATAGACACCCATTAGACACAATTTGGATTTTCTTAAATTTTAATTAATTAGTTAATTTTTAAATTATATCACACCCTCACCCCTTATCATGTTTTTAGCTAGACAACTTAGGATCCAAACTCCCTCCTCATACTCTTCCTTCATTTTCCTCTATTTCCTCTATATTTTATCTGATGAGTGACTAGTTAGTAACTATGAACTCCTCATGGAAATTTAAATTTTGTGTGCGCTTCAAATTTAAGTTTATCTTTCATTATTCACCATGTTACTCTAAAATTACAAATTTTAGGTTTATTTATTTATATAAAGATTTTAGTAATTTGAGAGAAATTTTTCCTATGATAAAGGATGAGTCAGATTCTAATAGATCACACTTTGTGGCCCCTTGCATTTTCCCTTGAATTATATATATTTCCATGTGTGATGTGATGGTTATCCAGGGAAAGTGGGTGTGTGTGAACTTGGATTTTTTTGATATGTTTTAGGGTGTTTATATGATGTTGAATAATTTCCCTTAATACAAAAATGGATATACTCTATGTGATGGGAATTAATTTTAGTTCTATGTGTTGGTTATGACAATATGAAATCATTGAATATTATTGAAATAGGACCCTTGATGGGAACTTGACCTTGAATTAAATATTTTAAGGGTATTTATGTTTCAATAGATCACTGTTTTGTATTCCAATAATCATAGTGAGGAAACCTTGAATGGTATATTGGTTAAGCTTATGGTCTTTGATTAAGGCGGTCACCTTAATATAGAAACATGCCTCTTTAAGTGAGAATATATGAAAGAGGTCTCAGTTTCTATTGTTCTTCCCCAAGTATAATCTTAGATAGGGTTAATTAAGATAATGTGTAACACCCCAGTATTTTTATGAAATATTTCTATTTAAATAATTTTATTTCTTCGATAGCCACGTTACACACAACAAAGTGTTTATACGAACCATGTAACATTATTAAAATTTTATTTGTTCGTTATCACAAATTCGTTGGATTAGCATGTATAAATAGTAATAACTAAATTATTAGAATTATATAGTCTACACATTTATAAAATGAATTCATTAATTACCAAATGATTATAATTAAAAACAGAAATTATTAGAAAATAAAAGTGATGTTTTTTCTTAAAAATTATTTTAATGTGTGTAATGTATTTTATATCAAAAAATTAAATTAATCCCTATTAGTGAGTTTTTTTAATAATTTTTTTATATTATTTACTTGATAAAATTTTTTAAACATTGAAAACATATTTTTCTAGTCATAGGATAAGAAAAAATCCATTTTATGCTTAAAAATATATCATTTCCAAAAACCAGCTTTGTCACATTTTGTGTACTTATTTTAAAATTAATTTATACCCCTTATAGGTATTTAATTAGATAAAATTAATTAAATATTTATAATCATGAGGTTTAAATTTGGTAAATAGGACTCTTTTATTTTTTATCAAAATAAATATCAACCATTGTGAAACTTATCACCACGGTAAATGGTAAATCAGGTTAATATAAATAAAAAAATAAGCGATAAAGCCATAATGTTTCATAATAATTTTTTCTAGATGAATATAATTTAAAAATTATCACCTTATCATTTAATTTTATTAGTTTAATGGGTATGTTTCTATGAAAATGACTTATATATTATTTAAATCAAAAAAGTTAATAAATGTCACTCTCTTAGTTTTAAATATATTTTAAGTGTTCAAATTGGAAAAAAAATAGTTATGAATGAATATTAATAGTTTTTTTGTGAATAATTAAATTATATTTATGATGATAATTTTTTTTAATTTTAATTATTGTATAAATACCTTAAATTCTTACACAATGCCAAAACAATATTTATTCAATTAATGGAAAAATAAAATAAATGATTTTTAAAATATTAAAAGTGATATAATTTGAGTAAGTTATTATGTTACATGAATTTTATAGGTTAATATGAAATATTTTTGTTGTTTTAAAATATTATATTCGAATTAAATCTTTTTCTTTATGTCTTTTAAGTCAAATTAAATGAATAGTGTCAGAATCGACAATAATGATATTTTATCAAAATTATATTATATTAAATTATTTAAAAATAGATTTGTTTTTGAAATAAGACATGGTGGATATTATATGGTTTAAAAGGTCATAAATTGTCCATATATGGGGAAATTTTCACCTTATAAGTAAAAATTAAAGCCTTTAATATTGTAGAATTTGTTACTATAATTAAAATTAAAATTGCTCAACTAAGGGTTAATCAAAATTATAAGGTTTAAAATGATAAAAAAATTATAAATTGTATTGGTTGATGGTATTAAAACACTATAAAACCTTATTTTTCAATCCATGTCCATTTGAAAGCATATTTCATGAAAATTAATTTATTATAATTTAATCTTTTGAGAAATTCCAAAAGTTCCCCTCACCTCAATTATAAAGGGGAACCTCCTCCCTCACTTTTTACACAACATTGTGCCTTCTAGATCGACCAAAATATTCAAAATTCTCTTATCAACTTCCCTAGTCACATTATAGAGGATTTTTCTTCCACAAATACCAAACCTAAATCCTTTTAGAGAAGATCTAAAGGGGTTGTTTCAAAGAAGAGGCAATCTCTTTAATCGATCATTTATTTTCTACTCTTATTTATCTCCTATAAATTGATGGTATTTATCATAAAATAATTAATTCAGCATACTATGTAATATGAATTGTTATTATTATTATTAAAACTCCATTATAAACCCTCTTTCCCTCAAATGAGAAGTGAAAGTGTCGCTCGTGTGTATGTACGACTTACCGTCCCCACATAGCGATTCTATTCATTTTTCATCACCATATTTTATGGATAAGTATTATGATGTTTTTAATGTTTATATATGATATTTATGACACAATTATACTTATATAATTATAATATCAGGTTTACCTTCTTACCATCCAATTTTTTGGGAAACAATAATGCTGCTTGTGATTACTTGTGAACTACCACCTCCACGAAGTGATGTGATTCGTTTTTCATTTATATTTTAATTGGATGGTAATGAAGATGAATTTAATGAATATATATTATATAATAATTATCTTTTAAATATTAAATAATATTTTTCATTCTTTCATTCTATCTGTTAAAAAATGAAAACAACGTTCATGCATACGTAAGATTTACCATCTCCATGAACGGTGTAATTCATTTTTATAACCATAAGCTTTATGTATAAATATAAATATATATATATATAATGAATATATATGATATTTATATCATTATTAATAATTTGGAGATTATATAACCAAGATAAATGTTCAAGGACCTGAACTACTGAGATGAAATACTCATGATAAACGAAACACTTAACACCTAGAAATGACAATTTTAATAAGAAATTATTAATAAAAGGGTGTGTAGAAATGTTATAAAGGGATCATATATGATATTATAATTATTAACATGACTCTGGTATGGAATTATAATAAATTTAAATTTATTATATATGAGGTTATATTTCTTTATAAGGTGAACTCGAGGTAAGGGGTTTTATCTTACAATATCATTATTTATCAATGTTGTCTATGATTAAGTTATAATGATGAAACTATATGATAAAACTCTCTAGATAATAATTAATTTTCTTATACTTTTTTATTTATTTTAAATATATGTTTTCATTTCATTTTCCTCACCTTATGCACTCAAGAGACCGAAAATGAGTTTTTAGGAAAATCAAATTCATTTCTTTCTTTATTAAATTATTATTATTTATTTCATATCCATGTTTTCTAAAAATGTATTAAATAAGGATTTTACTTTTACAATATGGGTTTTAAAGAAAATTTTACCCATGATTGAATTTTTTAAAAATCATTTGAAAGGAATCTTCTTTTCATTTTCCAAACAAGGTACTTTGTGACTTTCTAAAAAAACGTGGATGAAATGTTTTTTAACTTATACGGAATGAATGGATTTTCCCTCCATCATAAATAATTTTTTATTTTAAGCTTAATTTAAAATATTACATGGTTATTTTTAAATAATTTTGTTTTTATTTGTGCAGTTTTTTAAGAAGTGATTTCAAAATGGAAAGGTTATTTTCTTCAATAATGTTTTTATGATATTTTAATGGCATTTATTTTCATCAATCTCTAAAAAGTAAAAGTTTAATTATTAATTATTAGTAATATGATCCAAGGATACCATCCTTATTCTTCATCTAGATGTTTTATTTTTATGATGGCATGCTATTTATGAAACTTGTTCCTTTTCCACATGTTATGATACGATGAAATGTTTATAAAACCCATTTCTTTTCATGGCATCTAATATGATGAATGGTTTATGATCTTATAAAAAAATAAGTATGATTTTAATTATGTAATGGGTGTCACCTATATCTCCTTCTAATTCCTTGGGTAAAGATTTATATTTCATGAGATAAACAGGAATGAAATGGGAAGTGAACCCAGTTTAGTAAGGGACTATGTTCACTATGATAGTCTTAGGATTGAACCTTGACTATTATGATTGTTTGGGGAATGAACCCATTCCTATATTATACACTTGTAAATGAGCCTTGAATACTAAGTAAAAGATTTTCTATGCTTATGTTTATGCCAAAAATCAATGTCTTATGTCTATGTTAAGATTTAATGGTTCATGTTCTTTGATTTACTTATGATTTATGTCTTATGAAATTTTATGATTTATGCCATGACTGAATATTATGATATAGAAGGTATGGTTTTCAAATGCTAAGATCATGTTCTTATGCTCATTTTATTCTTATGTGATCATTGATATCTCCCTTGTTTACTCTAAATAAGAATTTGAGCTCACCATTTTATTATGTTTCCTTCCACAAGTTATAAATAAACTTATTAAATGTAATATATCTAATAAAGGTTCTTGTCATGAATAAATAATTGGGAGAAAAGGTAGATACTTTTATGAACCAATTTTTCATGTTTCCAAGTTTTCAAAGATATTTGACCTAAACAATTCTGGCATGAATCGAAATGTAATGAATATTAGTTTATTTAGATGCAATATCTATGTTTGAAAAGTATGGGTATCTATAGTTGGTATCAAATAATGGTTTAGTTAACCTTTAGAAACTAGTATAAGAAAACCTTAGTAATAACCCTAGGGATAAGTTTCATGACCTGCCTTCGTCAAGATGAGGGAAGGGCCAGGAAAGTGACATTCCCTCCCTTATTCGATATAAAGGAGAGAAAATGACCCTCAAGTCCTACCTTCAATAGGCCCCAGAGTGGTGACTAGCACAAAGGGTATAGAATCTCACACAAAATGGAAGGCATTACTATTTTTAATGAAAATAGGATCAGGAGATAAGACAATAAAGTTCCAAACAACTCCAAACATTTCTATAAAAGAAACCAAAATTCATCCCATGCATGATTTAAATGTAAACTTTGAAAAAATTACAATAGAAGAACCAAATAATGTACCAAAAGAAATAAAATAAGCAGCAACATAACAACTATCCTGACACCCAAGCTAATAAATTCCATCATGATCCCCAAAGTCCTCCTAGACACCTGAAAATAGTTTTACAACGTATGGTGAGTATACAAGTATACCCAGTAGGAAAACTAAATCCACCCATGCATAAGTGAGAGAACATACTAATTACCCTATGAGAAAACCGTATAACCTCAAAGAACCTACCAAGGAGTACTAACCATCCCAGCCTCACCAAGGCACACTCACCAAATAATGAAAGTCAAGTAAAGTAGTAGTATAAGCACATTGACATTTGGGTACCCCACACCACTTTCCCACTGGTTAGATGCTCATTACTAATAGCTAACATATTGATGCTACCACTCTTCAAAAAGGCAGTCCCACTTCCACAACCCGCCCGCACACACCTAGGAATCAACCAAACCACACATATCGCCCACAAATACTTGGGCCACAACAACCACACCTCTCACCTAAAAACATATGGGCCTCATCCTAAAGACACTTGGGAAAAAAATCCTGGTCTGCAATCACCTGGGCCCCTTGTACAAAAAAAAACCTACCCAAAGGATCTTGGTCTATGGTAAGCCTTAAGCCATTACAACCTTCTTAGATACGATCAAGCGGTAAGAACCCAAAAGAGGTTGTGAGGAAGAAAGTTAGTAACCAACCATCTATCCTCCGACCAGGATGTTGGGAAAGATATCCTCTCCTGGGAAATTGGGGTGTTCAGCACATGGTTTTCAACAAGGGTGGGGTGCATATAGATAAAACAAGGAACTAAAATTTATACAAATAAGTAAACAAACACTCAACCCAACCTATGGGTCCCAAAACAAACAACTACCCACACTAAAACACATTTCCTAATACCCCTATATACACAACCACACAACTAGCAACAACCAGAGCATAAACCCAACCCCTTTTTCATTTATCCACTTTACATTTATTAATTTAGGGTATTGACTTAAATTTATTCTAGAACTACCCAGGGAAACTATCAATCACAACATCTGCAACCATTTTTAGAAGGCGAAGAGACAGATTAACTAAACACATATCAACCAACCCACTTTGTACCTCGGTAATACCAACAATGAACAAGGGAAGAGGGACCAACATATTTCATTTCCATTTTAACACCCATTTATAAAAAAAATAGAGAACAACCAACCTGAAGACCCACTGCACACCCCCTTTTTCCTTAAACACTCATTCAACCACTACCAACTGTCATTCTTTAAAGTTTTCCAGCTCAACCACACCCTTGAAACCAAACCCATTAGCCCCACTGCACAACAACACCACACCCAAAACACCTACAAACAAGAAGTAACAAAACCACCCAAACCTGCAACCCCTATACCCAAAAATCTCCCAAATGCAGTCCCACTGTATAACAAGCCCATAACCACATTTTAGTCCCACTACCCAAGGTTTCTTAAGGACTACAACACAAAGGAAGTCCCACTACCTACAAGTCAATCCATTCCACAATCAATCGATCTCTCAACCAGAGATTCCAACACACCACTCGTACTTACCCACACACAAAAACACAATGATCACCATTAAAATAGTAGCTTTTCTACACAAGCACACCATGCCCCTAAAACTAGACCATCCCCTCTTTCCACCCATGTACCCATAACTATGCTGCCAACAACAGAACCACACATCCCACATAAAGTCACAAAACCCAACATAACACGATACACAACCACACCTATCAAACATGATATATTTAGATTTGGTAAATACTATTATTTAAGTCCTCTTTGATATATAGGTATGATCACACAAGGGTATTCATCCTAGGGAATTCATTTCAATTAACCAAGTATATGAGATTAATCACATTTCATGTTACATCCTTTTATCAAGTGTAACAAAAAAATAGGACATCACCAGTTTGCAAGAAAAGACCACCAATAACCATGGTTTTCAGAAGTCATACAACCAGAATAAACCATAAAAAGAAACAAATATATAAGATAAAACAACATCAAACCATATTAAATTCTCTACCCATTATTTCATTAACTCCTGTTATCTTTTGATCATATTATATTCCCCTCATTTATTACTTTTTAAGAAAAGGATTCATCTGTTCCTCATGAAGAATCATTACTACACCCACCCAACATGATGAAAAAATAAAGAGAGACCACTACTTGAAATAATAGGTGACCAAAACTCTTCTTTGCGTCAAAATAGAGGATCATGCAAGCAGAAGGAAACTCCAAGAAAACTGAGTAGGAGAGACTCTAGCATATGTGCATGACTCTTTTAGAGAAGAAGTCTTCAGGCGCACCAAGAGGGAACAAAAACACATTGGGAAGGGAAGATCGTGGCTTTGAAGATATAGATCCTATATTAAAGAGGAACAGTTTCAAAATTCATTAACGTGGGATTGTGGTCAAGATCACACAGTTTGAACATATAAAATTCCCCAAAGGGTTTTGATATTATAGATATAATTAATATCTTTTGAAACTCCCTAAAAAACAGCCAAACAAGTCTTTAAACTCGGTTTATGTCAAATAAAACACAAGTGGGGTGAAATTGGAAAAAAATCGGGAAATTGGAAATTTGGAAAAGGGTGAAACATTGTTTTGTGTGCCACCATTTCGGTGTGGTACCATCACAGTGCCACCATTACTGTGTCACCGTTTTGGTGTGGCACCATCATGGTGCCACCATTACAGTGCCAATGTTTCAATGTGGCACCATCAAGGTGCCACCATTACGGTACCACCATTTCAATGTGTGATAATTACAGTGCCACTGTTATGGTGACACTGTTTTAGTGTGCGACCATTATGGTTCCACTATTATGGTTCCACCATTTAAGCGTGCGACCATTATGGTACCACCATTTCATTGAAACCATTTGGTGAAACCGGATTTTTGGAAAACTCCCGAAACAAACCACTACTACCCCTAAGAACGCCACACGAACTGGATTTTCACAAAGGGATGGACTAAGGAAATCAGGGTCATTACATGAAATACCTATCAAAATATTCTCATCCCCAAGATTTTAAAACCAAACTCAAAAAAAAGAGGGGCCCAAACAACCACCCAATGAGATACCTCTTAGAGATAAACCACCCTGTTTTGTTTGAAAACTAAAGTGAAAACCTTGAAATCCAAGAACATCTCCTTTACATATATCTCTTAAACAAATATAGAAACACTAAGGCCCAACTACCCCAAACAACCACACAAACACCAAATGTCACACTATCCAGACACGTGGATTAGGGAGCTTCTTCTACCATGTCAAGATACTATCCACTTTGGGTGGTTTTGACTCACCTGAATAGGTTCAATTGCATCTACATTAATGCATCTGGATTAGGGATCATGTCCTCCCCTCCCCACTGTCAGTAATTTTTACACACATTCGGAGAACAGGGAAACAACTCATCTCACAACAAATGAGGTCAAGCATTACATCATAAGCAAAGCACAAAGCAAAGCACAAGATCAAAAATCAAAACATCTCAAGGTAATGGGCACACATATATGCCTCTCACTACCAAGTACTCTCATCAAGGCCACCATGCCTCCATAACACATGAACCAAAAGAATGGTCCATCCATGAGGCACTTTCTCCTCATGATCCCCGATTCTTACTAGTCGCTCCATGAATGTAGTGTCATCCTCTATATCCAACTCTGCCCAGTCAATGATGTGGGATTAATTATGTAGACACTGATAGATTTGAGAGACATAGAAGAAATCATGGATCCTCTCCAACCATGGTGGAAATTCCAGCATATATACTACCTCACCAACTCGTCCCAAAACCTTGAAAGGTCTGATGAACCAAGGAGAAAGCTTACTACCTCTTCCAAACCTCCGCTACCCACGTCTAGGGGAAACCTTCAAGAAAACATAGTCCCCAAACTCAAACTCAAAAGGAATCCTCCTGTGATTGGCATAAAACTTCTATCAGTCTTGTACTACCTTCATCCTCTCACGGACAAGATGCACCTTCTCTATCGTACTCTACACCACATTCAGAACAAGAATAGTTTCCTCCCCAAATTTTTTCCAACACAAGGGTGAATGACATGAACTACTGTATAAAGATTTGAACAGAGACATACCAATGGAAGAGTGATAGATACTATTGTAAAAAAATCTGACAATGGAAAATGTTTCACCCCAGACTCACTAAATTCCAGAACACATGACCACCACATTTAATCCAATGTTTAGATGGTTCTCTCTATCTGTCCATCCATGTGAGGGTGGAAAGAAGTGTTGAGGTGTAACTGAGTGCCAAAGTCATAATGAAATCCCTTCTATAATTGTGATGTAAAATGTATATCTTGATTAGAAATAATGGATCTTGTAACTCCATGCATCCACACTACCTCATCCACATACCTCTATGCTAAGGCATCCACTACGCTCGACTCCTTGATCACTAAGAAGTGAGCCGATTTAGTCAACAGATCTACTACTACCAAAAGAGCATCAAATCCTACCTGAGTCCTAGGTAATCCTATGACAAAATCCATCGATATGTCATCCAAATTACACTCAGTAATTCCTAAGGGCTTTAACAGACCACTGGGGGCATATTTCTCATTCTTCACCTACTGACACACTAGACACCTTGCCACAAACTATTCCACTACCCACTTCACCCCAGACCACCGAAAATATTCCCTAAAACCTCGGTACATTTTTTAAACTCCTGGATACACCACCAAGGGTGATTTATGGAACTCACGGAGAACCCCCTCATGCATTTCCACTGGAAAAAATAGGTTCCCACAAAACAACATCCGATTCTGACTATCCTTCGACCATCCCTTCAGAGCATCACCCTGAACAATGCGATCACACATGACTTCAGTCTCTGAATCTCCCCATTGAGACTCCTCCACCTACCACACCAAGGAATGCTACACTATCATCTGAAATAGACATCCTCTTCTTCCATCCACTCTCATATCCAGATGCAAAGCAACCAAAACCTCTATTTCCTACCAAGCACTCATGGATTCTCAAACTACATCCTTCCGTGACTTCTTGATTAAGGAATCTTCCACCATGTTCCCATTTCTTGAGGTGTAGGATATCTTGAAGTTGTAGTCCTAGATAAAATCCATCCACCTTCACTTCTTCAAGTTCAGGTCTCACTGGGAGAAGATATACTTCAAGCTCTTACGATCTGTAAAGACCAAAAAGTGCTCCATGATAAGGTAACGTTTCCACAAATTCAGCATGAAAACGAACTTTCTAAGATCTAGATCATGGGTGGAATAGTTACGTTCATGGGTACATAACTTCTGAGACACATAATAGATCACTCCTCACTACTGCATTAACACAAAACCCAAACCTAAGCTAGAGGTGTAACGAAACACCTCGAACGTCACTCCTTCCTCTAGAAACCTAAGAACTAAAGCACTGACTAGTTCCCCCTTCAGGTAGCTGAAAGCTGCTCGTCACTGCTCACTCTAGATGAAGGCCTGGTCTTTTCTAGTAAATGTTGTCAATGGAGCCACAACTCGATAGAAGTTGAGTACGAACCTTTGGTAATAGCCTACTAGACCCAGGAAGTTGAAAACTTCTACCACCTTCTTGGGTGCTTCCCATGAAACAACCGCCTCAACCTTTTATGGGTCCACTGTTATCCCTTTTTGATACACCACATGTCCAAGTAAGTTCACCACTCGTGTCCAAAACTTTTACTTGGACAACATGTCATAGATCTGGTGGTGCCAAAGGACCTCCAAGACTATCCTGAGGTACTCAACAACCTCCTCTGATGACTTTGAGTAAATCAGAATATCTTCAATGAAAACAATGATGAACCAGTCCAAGAACTTGTGGAAGACAGATTTCATGAGCCCCATGAACACGGTCTGTGCATTCATGACATCGAATGGCATGACCACGACTCGAAGTTCCCATATTTGCAACTAAAAAAAATATTCAGGATGTCACCCTCCCTCACCCTCAACTGGTGATATCTAGAGCACATATCGATATTGGAGAACCAAGATGAACCCCTTAGATGGTCGAAAAGATCGTCTATTATCAGAAGAGGGTAATGGTTCTTGATCGTTACCTAATTCAATCTTTGCTAGTCTGTGCATAGCCTCAGGACACCGTCTGACTTCTTTATGAACAATAATAGAGCACCCCATGACAACACACTCGGTTGGATAAAACCCTTCTTCATCAGGTCTTCAACCTGAACCTGCAACTCTCATAACTCAAAAGGTTCCATCCGAAAGGGATCCATATAAATTGGACAGGCACCGGTTTTCAAGACTATTCCAAACTCAACATCATGTCGAGGGGGTAGAGTCACAACCTCTTCAGGGAAAAAATCCAAGAACTCTCTAACATACCCCAGAACCTCCATCATCTCTATGTTCACTGATCCCACTAATAGCTCATCTAACAAGGAGAAAATAGGCTCCACAAACCGACTGCCCACCTGACAGCTCTGCACACTAATGAAAACTACATTCTTTCTACCCACACCTAAAAATAAAACTCTTCCCTAGAAGAAGTAGATAACATAATGAATAGGAAAAACCATTTGATGCTTAGGATGACATTGTATGGATGAATCTGTATCATAAGAAGATCCCCACTAGACTGATGCGGCCCCAACATCAGTCAACATCGCTAGAAAACATCAAACAAACTGGTCTGACCTCCAACTGGCATACTCAACACCAAGGACACGAGACGAATCTCTAAATATAGTCCTAGATAATGGACTAGAATGTGTGAAAAAAGGACTATGAATCTCCTAAATCAAACAAATCACATGAAAGAGTACTAAATAGACTGATCGTACCTTGAACAACCTTCATCCTCACTGGAATTACTGCCATGGCAGCATGAAACTGTGCACGACTAACTCTTTTACCCCTCTGATGTTGATCACCTCCCCGAAAAAACCCTATTCAAGGTCCCTGAGGAGCACCCTAAGGTCAACCTCCTCCAACACTGTCTACCCTCGGTGGAGTGGGAGCCAACTTTCCCTATTATTGGAAAGGTCTGATCAAAAACTGCTGCTTATGAGATGGGCATTGAACCTTCCCACCCCCACCATATTGATCACAAACTGGGCACTGTTTTTGAAGATTTCCACAGCCTCCAAAGGCAAATAACATCGGTCTCGGGCCCATGTGGAAAGGGTAAGGACTAGTAAATTGGAATTGGAACTGCTAAGGCCCACTTCCTGTTGGTCGAAACCTGGAAGGCCCTGACTCCAAAGACCTACCGCTGACTACCTTCCCCTTTTACAAAAACGGATGGCTCCCCTCTCATAGTAAACCTCACAACCAGTGCGTCCTATCCACTACTTAGGCCTTCTTATGAACTTCTAAGTATTTCGGTAGGGTAAAGGGAGTGACAACATACCGAAGAGAAGGTCGGAGTGCCTCCTCCAAGAATCTTGCTTGCCACTCCTCATTTGAAAATATATCTAGAGTAAAGTGTAGGAGATCCTTGAACTTGATCCCTAGTTCCCTCACTGACATAATCCCCTTCTAGAGGGAGAGCAGATCCTTCCTCTTCTCATCCTTCATCGTTGAGGAAAGAAACTCTGCCCGAAACTCCTTATCAAAGTCATCCCATGAGACATCGGTCTCATTCCTCTCCCTGAAGTAAAGCATCCACCAGTGAAGTGCCACTCCTCACATATGACTCACTTCTAGAGGAACCCAGTACTCCCTTGGAGCACAGATCAAGGTAAAGGTGATTATCAGCTCTTCAATCCAACCCTCCATCTCTAAGTTCGAAATGTTACCTTCGTACTTCCCTAGGGTCTGCCACTAGAAATCATGAAGGGCCTTTTTCCACAATACATATTACTCCTCTTGATCTACCCTCCACTTATAAACCATGTTAGCATGATGGGCCTCAACTACTCCTACCACACGTGGGCGACGTTCAGGTGCCATAACTAAAAAGGTAAATAAGGAACTCCTAAGAACGAGTAGTATGAAATTTTCTATTAAGATTTATTTTAAATCATTAGTAAATTCCTAAAACTCCCAAGACAAACAAGAACACAAGTCATTATGATTCATGTACCTTTCTAAGGGTCTCTACCCTGTAATCAGTGCCGTCTCACTTAGTCGTTCAGTAGGTCCAGAGTCCTTGCATTGGATAACAGGGCGGGGGGCTAAAATCTCATTTCGTAATTGGTTTCCCTAGATTATTTCATGAAAAAAGGATTCCTAACACTGTTTCCCTACCATCCCATGCAATCCTCACTATGCCTAAATCTGAACTCCATCCTATATCTAAACCATCACCCTTGATACCATTCTATCATGACCCACCTTCCTCAAGATGAGGGAAGGGGTAGCAAAGTGTCACGACCTCCCTTATTTTAGATGAAGAAGAGATAATGACCCCTAAGTCCCACCTCCAACAGGCCTCGGAGTGGTAACTAGCACCAAGGGTATATAATATCACACAAAATGGATGGAATTTCCCTTTTTAATTAAAATAGGATTGGGAGATAAGATGGGAAAATACCAAACAACTCCAAAAATTTATATAAAAGAAACCAAAATACAACCCATGCATGATTTAAATGTAAACTATGACAAAAGTACTATAGAAGCACCAAAGAAAATACCAAAAGAAAGAAACTAAGAGAAACATAGAAAATATCCAGATGCCTGAGCTAGTAAATTCTATCATGGTCCCCAAAGTCCTCTTGGAATCCTGAAAATATTTTTACAACGTAGAGTGAGTATACAAGTATACCCAGTAGGAAAACTAAATCCACCCATGAACAAGTGGGGGAACATACTAATTCCCCTGTGAGAGAATAGTAGAACCTCAAAGAAACTTATAAGGAGTACTAACCATCCCAGTATCACCAAGGTACACTCACCAAATAATGAAAGTAAAGTAAAGTAGTATTATAAGCACATCGACATTTGGGTACCCCGCACCACTTTTACACTGGTTAGATACTCATTCCTAAGGGATAACATTTTGATGCTACCACTCTTAAAAAATGCAGTCTCACTACCACAACCTGTATGCACACACCTAGGCCTCATCCACACCACACATCTCATCCACAAACACATGGTCCACAACAACCATGCCTCTCTCCCGAAGACACATGGGCCTCATCCCAAAGACACTTGGGAAAACAAACCTGGACCATAACCACCTGGGCCCCTCATCCACAATAAACCTGTCTAAAGGATCTTTGACTATAGTAATCCTTAAGAAATTATAGCATGCTCAGATACACTCGAGTGGTAATAACCCAAAAGAGGGTGCAAGGAAGAAAGACAGTAACCAGACATTTGTCCTCCCACCAGGATGTTGTGAAAGACACCCTCCCCCATCAAATGGGGTTTTTGGCACATGGTTATCAATAAGGGTGGGGTGAATATAGAAAACACAAGGAACTATAATATATATATATAAGTAAAAAAATTCTGATCCCAACCTACGAGTCCCAAAATATACAACTAACCCACACAGAACCACATTTGCTGCCACCCCTATATGCACAACCACACAAACAACCACAACCAGAGCATAAACCCAACCCATTTTTTTATTTAACCACTTTCCATTAATTAATTAATGGGGTTCACTTTAAGTTATTCCAGCACTATCCAGGTTAACTACCAATCACAACATCTTCAACCATTTTCTGAATTTGAAGAGCCTAATTAACTAAACACACAACAACCACCCACTTTGTACCTTGGTACTGCCCACATTGAACAAGGGAAGAGGGGAAAAGGTAAAAAATTTCCATTTTAACACTCATTCATAAAAAATAGAGAAAACCCAACCTGTAGTACCACTTCACACCCACTATTTTTTTCCTAAACACCCATTCAACCACTTCCAAATGTCATTCTTCAAAGTTATCCCACTCAATCACGCCATTGAAACCAAACCGAACAGCCCCACTACACAACAACACCAAACCCGACACACCTATAAACGCAAAGTCACAACACAACACAAACCAAACCTACAACCTCGCTTCCCAAACATTTCCTTGATGAAGTCCCACTATATAACAATCCCATAACCACATTGTAGTCTAACTACCCAACATCACTCGATATAAACAACACAAAAAAAGGTAGTACCACTGCCTACAAGCACATCCATTCCACAATCAACCAGTATCTCAACCTGATATTCGAACACACCACCTGTATCGCCCCACCCACAAAATACACAATGAGCACCATTAAAATAGCATCCCCGTTACACAAGCACACCACACCCCTAACACTAGACCATCTCATCTGTCCACCCCTATAAACATAACTGTGCTCCCAACAGCAGCACCACACATCCCACATGAAGTCACAAAACCCAATAGAACATAGCACAAAACCAAACCTATCAAACATGATATATTTAGATTTGGTAAACACTATTCTTTAAGTCCACTTTGATAAACATGGGTGATTACACAAGGTTATTCATCATGGGGAATCCATTTCAATTAACCAAGTATACATGATTAATCAGATTTCATGTTAAATAATTTTCTAAATCATCACAAAAAAAGTACAATACCAGTATGAAATAAAATACCAAGAACATCCATGATTCTCAGAAGTCATAAAGCCAAAGAAAACCATAAAAAGAAACAAAGATATCAGATAAAACAACATCAAACCATCTTCAATTCCCTACATATTATTTCATTAACCCCTCTAATCTTTTGAATATATTAATTTACCCTCATTTATTAATTTTTAGGAAAATGATTCATCCATTATTCATGAAGAAACATTACTACACCCACCCCACATGATTCACAAATAAAGAGCGGTAGAAGAATCCCTACTTGAAACAACAAGCGACGAAAGATCTTCTTTGCATAAAAATAGAGGATCATACGAGCATCAAGAAACTCCAAGAAAAATGAGTAGGAGGTGGATCTATAATAGTTGCATGAATCTTTTATAGAGGAAGGATTTAGGCTCCCCAAGATGGAATAGAAAACACACTAGGAAGGGGAGATCATGGCTTCAAAGAGACAGATCCTACATTAAAGAGGAACGATTTCAAAAGTCATTAACGTGAGATCATGGTCAAGATCACATAGTTTGAATATAATAAATTCCCTATAGGGTTAGGATATTAGAGATATACTTAATATCCCTTGAAACACCCTTAAAAATGACCAAAAAATCTTTAAAATCAGTTCACATCAAACAAAACGCAAGAGGGGTGAAACTGGAAAACAACTTGGGAAACTGGAAATTTGGAAAAGGGAGAGACACCGTTTGGTGTACCACCATTTCAGTGTGGCACTGTCATAGTGAAACCATTATGATTCCACCTTTTCAGTGTGGTACTATCATGGTACCACCATTATGATGCCACTATTTTGGTGTGCGACCGTTATGGTGCCACAGTTTCGGTGTGCAACCATTTTGGTGTGGCACCATCACAATGCCACCATTAAGGTGCCACAATTTCAGTGTATAACCATTATGGTTCCACCATTACGGTGCCACCATTTTAGTGTGTGACCGTTATGGTTCCACCATTATGATGTCCCTGTTTCAATGTGTGACTGTTATGGTGCCACTGTTTCGGTGAAACTGTTTGGTGAAACCGGATTTTTGGAAAACTCCCAAAACAAACCACTACTACCCCCAAGAATGCCACGAAAACTGGATTTTCACAAAGGGATGGCCTTGGGAAATCTGTTTCATTACAATAATTCCAATTATTGGATAAAATCCTAAAGTTTTGGTAATGATTATGAATGACCTACGTTAAACATAATTTTGCAGAGAAGAAGGTGTTATGATTTAGACATCCTATAAATGAATTTTCTAGATTACGTGGTTTCACACTATGATTATTGTTTATCACACTATGATTTTTGGTTTTATTCAATGGTTATAAATTGGAGGAATCATGTTACTAATGAATGTTAAGAACAATGAAATGATTTCCTCATGAGAAACTAAATTTTATGGGATATGAAATGAAAAATATTATTGTTATGATCACACAACTTTCTCAATCTACGAGTCATGTTGAGATTACAAATGAGAAAAGGAACTAATAACTTTATGTTGATTCCTTCATAAGAAAATGTCCACCTTCTTTTAGTGGATCCACTAATCCACTAGTTTCTATGAAATTGCTAAGTACCATTGAAAAGATATTTTCCATTATTCAATGTTTAGAACATGAGAAATTTATTCTATATGTGTATCATTTAAAAGGAAAATTAGATCATTGGTGGACTCTTATCAAGAATAAGAGAGAATAATGTGAAATTGAATCTATGGAGTGGGATGAGTTTAAAAGATTATTTTCCAATAAGTACTTTCCTCATATTATTCATATGAAAATGGAGAAATAATTCCTTGAGTTAAATCATAAGGATAATTAATATGTTGGTACCTATAAGGAAAATTTTACATGACTTGTGAGGTATGTTTATGGTATTATCATCCAACCTGAAAGTAAGTTTGATCGATTCTTCAGTGGCTTAAAACCAATTCTTTAAAGGGAATTATCCATAAGGGACTTTAGTAGCTATGAAGAAATCATTAGATATACTATCAAGGTGTAGATGGAGATTGGAATTACCCATTAATATCATGGTTTTTATAAGAAATTAGAAATCAAATGAAATTATATAAATCGTAGAGAGAAGAAGATGGTCCTTTCTTTATTCTCAATGTGTGAAATGAAACATGGGGAAATTGTCTTAGGGTAACTGGTAAATGTTTCAAGTGTGGAAAGGAATGTCAAAGGGAAATAAAATATAAAATTCATTGGAAGAATTTAACCAATAATTCAAAAAGAGATAAATCTCTATAGGATGAACCATACCATCCTGATATTGATGAAAAATATTGTCTTTGAATGTACACATGAAATAAAGATACTTCCAGAAAGGAAATGAAAACAATATTATTCTAATAGATGGATCAATAAATCTTTGATTAATGGGACCAATTATACAATGTTTTTGTCATGAAATTATACCCTAGGAGGGTGACTTCTAAGATTAGGCACAAAAATAAATGAATTCTTACAATATGAGGGGGAGTTGTTAAATGAATCATGGGAAAGGTTTAAAAGGGTTTCTTAGGCTGTCCCTTGACCACCATTGTACACCATAAGTTATGATGAATACATTTTACAATAGTATCACACCATACCATCAAACACTGCTTGATTATTCCTCTAGAGGGGTTTTCTATAATAAAACTATTGATGATCTGAAACACATTTTTAACACTCTTTCACAAATCTCACATCACAAATGATTAATAAAAAGAACAATTATTTGGATAGACACCAAACCTAATCCTTAATATGAAGTTAAATCTATTGTATTTTACACTAAAAGTAATCAAAACACACTTGTAGAGAAATTTCACCATTGTGGCACGTTCAGGCACCCAAAATCTTGTTGTCCCAATTTCGACATGATTCCCCAAGCTCTAGAGAATGCAAAAATTTCTTGGCATGGTCCTAGGATGAAACCAATGAATGGCCCATTATTAAATAATTACAATCAAGGATATCATGACCATCTGAAACTTTCATAGAAGGAGTATGGAGTGGTTAGACCTGTTATATTCCAACAATGACCTGCACAACAACTACAACCCCATCCAAATAATGAATCTTATATTCCTCAAGTTCAATTCCAGAGTATGATTTAATAGATAATAGGTAGGTTTTATGAAAAAAATGGGAAAATGTATTTTTATAAAGAACAAAAAGAATCTAGGTTTAAAAACCTAGAGTTATTATTAGGATAGTTAGTTAGAAATACTAGAGGTATAGATAATGGTAAACTGCCCAGCACCACCGAACTCAATCCCGGGGATAATTACATGGTATTAACAACTAGGAGTGGTCTCTAAAATCACCAAGAATCTAAGAAATATCCAAAATATTCCCTAAATAAAAATCTAGATGAAACTAAATCCTAAACATTAGAAAATGAAGAATCTATAAATCTAGAGAGCAACAATAAAACAAGATCTAAACCCACTATTCCAGTTTAAAGACTATAAGAAAATACTTAAAATAAAATAAAATAATAGGAATAAGAATCCTCAAGAATAAAATATGGAAATTAAAAAAACTATAATTAATTTTCCCATAATAATTCTATTCCCTGAAAGGCTTAAAAAGAAGAACCAATAACCCATACTTATTAATTCTATGAGGCTTTTTAGGGAACTCCAAAACACCACAACATTTCTTTATGTCTTAAATAAATTCAAATTATACGTCAAGTAATTGAATAAAATATTATCCAATAAAAAACATTGGAATAATTTTAAACATATAATCTCATAGAGGTGTGTATTGTTTCCTTGAAAAATAGGACACCTCTTAAACTTCAAGACACATGGAGCTTTGTCATTTCATTCACCTTAAAGAGAGATTAGTCAAATAAACTACTTGCGTGAACTCGAGGCCACCATCAATTTGATATACTTATCCTTATTTCAATTCTTGTAATGAGGAGTAACATAACCCACTATAGTTGTCTTACAGTTAGCTGACTGATCTTTTACCCACCCATTTGGAAGAGTTGATGACCTGCTATTTGGGGTTGGGAAGCAATTTTTAACTGCTGATTTTATGATCATAGACATGGTGTGTGATAAGTATGTACTTATCATATTGGATAGGATATTTTTTTCTACTGGGGGAGCATCCATTTATGTATTAAATGGTAAGATAATTCTTAATCTTAGTGAAAAAAGATAGGGATTTAATGTCTTTAAAAAATCAAAGAACCCATTTTTTGAGGAAATTTTTCTAAAGTTGAGATAATAGAGTTTGAGGAATCATTTTCTCAAGAAGAACCATATAAACACACATTGAATAAAGAAACACATTTTAAAAATAAAAATAAAAATAAGATCTATAAACCCATTCATTTCCAACTAATAAGAGTTGTTTTGAGGATCAATACCTTATTTATAATCATAGGGAATTTTTGGGAGAATTTGAGGAACCTTTAACTACTCTAAATTAGGAGAAAACCCATGTAATGTTTTAGGAAGATATTTTGAATTTCATTTATGTGTTTTTTGGAGGAACTATTTTTGAATTTGATCCACATTTAGAGAGTATTCATCTATCCACCTGGGATAAATGTGATTAAAAGCATGATTTTAGTCTCAAAATCAAAGATCTTTCCAACTTTAAAATACACTTCAAGAAATAAATTGAATTGCATGTACCTCATAGGACTAAGAGTCTACAATATTGTGAAAAAGCACCTAATATTGATCTAAAACTCCTTCCTACTCATTTTAAGCATTCTTTTCTAGGTGATTATTCTACACTGTATATTATTATCTCTATTGTCTTATAGGAAAGTCAAGAGGAAAGTTTGTTGGTTGTATTGAGGAATTTTAAATATATCAAATTCAGGTCAATTACTGATATCAATGGTATAATTTTATCTTAATTCATGTAAAAAATTCCCATGGAACTGGACCATGAACCTAGAATCAAAGTGTAAATAATATTGAATCCCAACATAAAGGAATTGGTGAGAGAAGAAGTGATTAGATTGTTAGATTCTTGAATAATTTTTTCAATTTTAGACAGTCCATGGGTTATCCCTATCCAAGTTTTCTCTAAGAAGAGTGGATTCATAATTGTTACCAATGAGAAAAATGAGCAAGTTGAGGTTAGGTCAACAAACAAATGGAGGGTTTACATAGACTATAAGAAATTGAATAATGCCGCGAGGAAGGATAATTTATGAATGTAATTTTTCAACAAAATTTTATTGAGGTTGTATAGGAAGGAATCATTTTTTATTGATGGTTATTCTAGTTATAACCATATTTCCATAGCTCCTGAGGATCAGGAGAAGACCAGTCTATTTGAGAAATTTTCCTACCAGTGAATTCCCTTTCAGTCATGAGGTTCACAAATCAATTTTCAGAGATGCATTATATTTATTTTCTTAGAAATTATTGAGAGGATTATTTAAGTTTTTATGGATGATTTATCAATAGTTTGAAGTAATTTTGAAAACTATTTGGAAAATATGAAAACTATTTTGGAGAGATGTCTTGAAACAAATCTTGTTTTAAGCTTGTAAAAGTTCTAATTCATGGTCACTGAGGAAATTTTCATGGGTTATAAGGTTTACAAGAGAGGAATTGAGGTTGAAAATCCCAAAATTGAGGTGATATAAGAGCTTCCACCCCCTTATATTATGAAAGGAATTATAATACTTTTAGTCCATGCAGAATTTTTCTGGAGATTCATCAAGGATTTGTCCAAAAATCACAAGGCCTTTATGTTCACTTTTGGTCAAGGATGCACTACTTTTGTTTGATGATAATTTTTTTAGAGTCATTTAACCTAATCAAGGAGAAAATAACAATTTCACCCATGATAAATGCCCCAGACTGGAATTTTTCTTTTTGAGGTGATGTGTGATGCTAGTGATGTGACGGTATGTACTATTTTAGGGAATATGAAAGTGAAAAACTGAATGCTATTTATTATGCTAGTAAGATACTAGATGGTTCATAAAAGAATTATAACACAACGAAAAAGGATTTAGGTACAATCATTTTTTAATTTGGAAAATTTTAGGTAGCACTTGGTTGGTTCCAAGGTCATTATTTTTCACAGATCACTCTGCTCTCAAATATTTACTGGCCAAAAAGGATTCTAAACAAAGGATTATGAGATGTACTATTCTACTACAATAGTTTGATTTATTAATAAAAGATAATAAAGGATCTGAAAATATTGTTTCTAAATACCTTTCTAGGTTACCCAATACCCAAGCTAAACCCCCAAAGAAATTAAAACTTCATTTATATATGAGAAACTTTTTTCTAATTTAGTGAGGCAATCTACTTGGTATTCATACTATGTTAACTTTATTGTTGTATGTTTCATGCCCAAGTCTATTTAATAGAATCAAGAAAATAAATTAATTTCTAATATTACGTAATATTTTTGGGATGCTTCACTTCCTTTTAGGAGATGTGTTGATGGTATTTTGAGGAGGTGTGTAACTGAGGAGGAAATGATTCCCATTATTCAAATCTATCACTCATCACCTTGGGGTAGAAACCATAGAGGTGAAAGGGCTACATAAAAGGTCCACCAGGATAGTTTCTAATGTATCACATTATTTAAATATTCTAGGAGTATTGTCATAGGTTGTAAGAAATCTTAGTTGTTGTGAAATATTGGTATAATTTAGGAGTTTCCACATAAAGGAATTTTGAAGTTTGAAGTTTTTGATGTCTGGGGATTGGAAATTATGTGACCATTTTCATATTTTTATTGGAATATGTATATACTTGTGGTTGTATAATATGTTTACAAGTTGTTTAAGTTAGTTTCTCTCCCTATCAACCTTGCTTCTAGTGTTTTCAACATCATAAAGAAAAATATTTTTTCAAGGTTCAGAATTCCCAAGGATTTCATCAAAAAATATAACTCGTTTCAGGAATTATAAGTTAAAGGATTCTATCGGGAATTATGAATGTTCTTACAAAACTATAACCACCTATCGCTCACAATCTAGTGGCCATACTAGAATTTTTAATTTAGAGATTAAACAAATTCTGTGGAAGATAGTCTCAAACTCTAGTAAAGGATGGTCTATCAAATTGGATAAAGATTTGTGGGATTACATGACCACCTAAAAGATCCACATAGGGAACTACCATTATAATATTCTCTTTTAAAAAACTTTTAATGTGCCTAAAGAGTTTCATCATAAGTCCTTTTAGGTAGAAAAGGCCCAAAACTATAATTTTAAGTCTTCTAGGGAAAGAAGATTGTTGGATTTGAGTGGGACGGAGGAAATCAGGAGAGAATATTATGATAATGAAAAAATTTATAAAGAGATAATCACATAATTTCATAACTCTATAATCTAGATTATTGAATTCAATATTGGACAATGGGTTTTAATATTTAACTCAGTGCTAAAGCTGTTTCCTAAAAAACTGACAACCAAGTGGTCTTACCTGTTCACTATTCTGAAAGTACTGGTCAATGAGAGTGTTGAATTGGTTAGAGAGGATAAAATTACATTTATGGTCAATGGTAAAATAATAAATCATTAATTTTATAGTAAGACAAAGGGATTGTATGCCATTTCCTTTTTTGAAATTTGATCCATCACTGAAGTCTAACTGAAGACTATAAACCCAGTGCTTCATGGGAGTCAACCAATGGTTCATTACTTTGTTTTATTTATTTTATATTTATTTGAGTAAATATGAGACTATTTATTGACTACCTATCTATCTACCTTCATATAATCTAGTCCTCCCTCATGTTTAAGGAAGTTAAACCTGACACGAAATTCACTAGAGCATAATTTCAAGTGATTTTGAAGGAAAAATAGGAGCTACTTGCAGGAAACATATGGATAAAAACTCCACTAACTTAAAGTTCTAGTTAAATTATTTATAAGGCGTTTATTATTGCAAACTAATGATGATCAGTTTCAATTTTGTAGGAACTAGAAATTGAGTATCCAGAGATCTTGCAGAAAGAAAACAAAGGGAGGATATATGTGGTTGAACATAAAAATACATTAAATATCTACACACTAGGGATTAATATTTTTAATTTGGATCATATTTTTCTATTTACTACTAAAAATTAAGTATAGGGGATTTCCCCTGATCTTTTGAAAATTTTGAACATGTTTTATTAGCTAGGAATATAGCTTATGGATATCTTGAATGTTGAAAAATCAAATTGAGTTAAATTTAAAATCTGAATAGCACCCCCCCCCCCCAAATATAGCTGATTTATTTTTTATCATGTTTTTGTATGAGTTGAATTGAGAAATATTTTTTCTTTATATATCAATTAAAATAATATTTTTTTTAAAAAAAAGTGTTTTGATTGGATGTGTGGTAATGTATGGTTTTGAAATATCTTGTAACTGCTTAAATCGTATGTGAAAGGTTGAATTGTAAATCTATTTTGAACCACATTGACTTAAAAATGTTCTCCCACCATAGGATTCAATATTGGGGACAAAGTTGAGTTTTAATTTCGGTGGAGAGGGGTATTTCTCTATGAATTAATTGTGCTTAAATTCTACACACATCAAAAGCGCCCATTTTTTTTCAAAATTCTTCCCTTATAGAAATATTTTAGGATTTTATCCTTGTCAATAAATAAAATTTTTTGTGCATTTCTAGGATAGGAAAATAAAAAATCATTGTGTCCTTCTTAGGTGATAAATTCATCCACAATTGATGGATTTCACTAGCTCAAAATTTGATAGAATTTAGTGATTTCTGAGGTATTTTTCCCATTTTTTTAAGGAAATGTTGCTTGAAAACTAAAAACTAAAGTGTTATAGGTTATATTCTTATGGAATTGGAATTATAACATGAGAAAACATGAAGTTTTACTTGTACATAGTAACTTAAAATTGGTTAAATGGGAACACCTTAGGGGTCCAACTCGATCAAGAGTAATATAAATCCTTTGAATGTGGAGTAAAATGGGAAATTTGGATCCCACAGTGAGCCTCTAAGATAAGGGTACTAAGTGGGTTATGTATATAAATTTAAACTCAATAAGTGTTTTGGATAGTGTTATACACAAACTCATAGATGAGAAAAATTCCAATAAATATCCTTTTCAAAAATTAGTTCATTTAGGTGATAGAAATATTTAACCCAAATGAACAAGAAGATAATTGATTTATAATAAAATCATTTCATTTGTATCAATGAAGTGGAAAGTAGAACTTTAGTTTAAGGAACCCGAGAGAGTGTGAAAAGGAGTAGTGCTTCTTGTTATAAATTTAATTCCACTTGAATCTCTTTGTTATGCACTCCTTACATGAGAATTTGAATTTGGATTGAAGTATGGTGGTGAGATTAATTCACATAGGAGGCATGGAAATTTGAAGCGATGAAAGAATTTTTGTTTCCTTTAATTCAATAATATGCAGTTAAAGCTAGGCAGGATAATCATCTTGTTTGTCAAGTGTCCTTGTAAATAAATAAAAAAAATGAATTAGTTTCCAGGGAGTGCAATTGATTAAGTGTGAAAGTGTTTGATGCAGTTGTTCTTCATTCCCTTTTCCACATCATTTTTGGGGATTTATTGAAATATTAGTGGTAAAAATGTGCTTTCAATGAGAAAATATTTGGTCTCATTAATTTCTTACTAAATTTTTTCTTTCAATGAATATTTTAATAAAAATGTTTGTTTTGGGTGCTTAAATGATAAAAGTTCTTGTTGTCATTTTTTATATATTTTTAGAACTTCTCATTTTCTTGAATTTTAGTGAAATTTAATAAAAAATATAAATTCAAAATTTTCTTAGCATGATTTCTCATTTGTTTAAGGAACATTATTTTTTGTAAACATTAATTGAAAATACTTTTTAACTAATTTTTATTGAGGTTTGGATAATCAGAATAAATTCTTCCAATATTCTAAATTTTAAATTAAAACTATTTTTTGGAATTTGGGTATTTGAAAACTCGGTGATTTTTGTATGCTTGAATTTTTATTGGAATATTTTATTCTCACTAAATTGTGATTTCTGTGTTATTTCAGGTTATGTGGGAAATTTTGGAAATATATTCCAAGTGATCAAGTAAGGTTTCATTCCTATGTTGGTTTTGGATGAACGGTACTTTTATGTTGAAAGTAAGGATCATGGGAGTTAACCCATAGTTCATTGCTTTGTTTTCTTTATTTTCTATTACTTTGAATAACTGCGAGACTATTGCTTGACTGTCTACCTATCTACCAACTTCTAATATAGTCCTCCCTGGTGTTTAAGGAAGATAAACCTAACATTCAGTTCACTAGAGCATAATTTCAAGTGCATTTCAAGGACAAAGAGGAGTTACTTGCAGGAAAAAGTCGATAAAAATTCCCCTAACATAAAATTTTGGTTAATTTCGGTTTAAGGTGTTTATTTATGAATACTAATGATGATTAGTTTCCATTTTTTAGGAACCAAAACTAAGTAGGGATAGATCTTATAGAAAGCAAAAAAGGGAGGCTGCATGTGGCTGAACATAAAAATGCATTAAATTTCTACATACAGGGCATAACTATTTTTAATTTTTTAATTTTAATTTGGATCATGTTTTTCTATTTTCTATTAGAAATTATGTGTGGGGGAATTTACCATGATCTTTTGAAAATTATGAATCTATTTTTTTAGCTGGATACATAGCTTATTGATATCTTGAATTATGAAAAATAAAATTGAGTTAAATTTAAAATTTGGATAGCACCCCCAAACAAATAATGTTGCTTCATTGTTTAACTTGATTCTTTTTTATTTTAATTAATAAATATTTTTTCTTTATATAATAATCAAAAGCATATTTTTTTTTAAAAAAAGTGTTTTGATTGGATGTGTGGTAATGTGTGGCTTTGAACTTTCCTGTAACCCCTTAAACAACATTGACTTGAAAATGTTCTCCCTTTATAAAATTCAATTTTGGGGACAAAGATGAGTTTTTAGTGTAGAGAAGAGGGGTATTTATCTATGAATTAATTTTGATTCAATTCTATAAACATGAAAACCCATATTTTTTAAAAAATTCTCCCCTTTTAGCAATATTTTAAGATTTTCTCCTTATAAATAAAATAACTTTTTGTGCGTCTCTAGGTTAGGAAAATAAAGAAATCATTATGTCCTGCCTAGATGATAAGTTCATTCACGATTGATGGATTTCACTAGCTCAAAATTTGTTAGCATTGAGTGGTTTATGAGTGATTTTTTCAACTATATTTATGAAAATAATGTTTGAAAACTAGGAAAGGAAGTGTTATATGTTAGATTCTTATGGAATTGGAATTATAACTTGAGGGAACTTGAAGTTGAACTTGTTCTTGGTAACTTATAATTGGTTAAATAGAACACCTTAGGGAGGCTACTCAATCAAGAGTAATATAAATCTTTTGGATATGGAGTAAAATGGGCAATTGAGGTCCCACGATGAGTCTCTAAGACAAGGGCACTGGGTGAGTTGTGTAAATAAATTCAAACTCAATAAGTGCTTTACATAGTGCTATACACAAACTCATGGATGGGAAAAATTCAAATAAAGGGCCTTTTGAAAAGGAGTTCATTTAGGTGGGGGGAATATTAAACCCAAATGAACAAGGGGATAATTGATTTATAAGAAAATATTTTGAGTTGTATCAATGATGTGGAAAGTAGAACTTTGGTTTAAGGAACCTGGGAGAGAGTGAAAACTGGTAGCTCTTCTTATTGTAAATTCAATTCCACTTGAATGTCTTTTGTATTACCTCCTTAAATTAGAATTAGAATTTGGATTAAAGTAAGACAGTGAGATTAATTCACACAGAAGGCATGAGTATTTGAAGCATTAAAATATATTTTTTCTTTTATTCAGACATATGATCTTGAAGATAGTCAGGATAATCATCAAGTTTGTTAAGAGTCATTGTAAATAAATGAAAAAAATGAATTTAATTTCCATGGAGTGTAATTGATTAATTGTGGGAGAGTTTTATGTGGTTGTTCTTAATGCATTTTTCCACATCATTTTTTGGGATTTATTGAAATATTAATGGTGAAAATGTGCTTTAAATGAGAAAATATTCAATATGGTTAATTACTTACTAAAATTTTCAATTCAAGGAATATTTAAATAAAAATATTCGTTTTAGGTGCTTAAATTATAAAAGTTCTTGTTGTCCCTTTTTCATATCTTTTAATAAGTACTCGTTTTTCTTGAATTTTAGTGAAATTTAATCGAAAATATAAAATCAAAATGTTCTTGGTATGATTTCTCATTTATTTAAGGAACATCATATTTTGTAAACATTCATTGAAAATACTTTTTAAGTGATTTTTAATGAGGTTTGGATACTCAAAATCAATTCTTATAATATTATAAATTTTAAATTAAAAATATTTTGTGGAATTTTGGCATTTGAAAACTCAGTGATTTTTGAATGCTAGAATTTTTATTGAAACATTTTATATTCACTAAATTGTGATTTTTGTGTTATTTTAGGTTATGTGGGAAAATTTGGCAATATATTCCAAGTGACCAAGTAATGTTTCATCCCTATGTTGGTATTGGATGAACCCTACATTTAGGTTTATAGTAAAGATCACGATTCATACGTTTCATGCATTAATCCCTACATTAACATCCACGATTAACCTTTCGATAGTGGTGCTAAAGTGGAGCTTAACATGATTTACACTACCACGAACCAAGCACTATACATGACTTGAGATACATGAAAGTAACCACAAGTGTAAAATAAGAAAAGGTAACTTACCATTAAGTGCTTTCATGATGCCATAAGTGACCTCATAAATAAAATTTTGAGTGACAACATGAGAGGTAAAAAAAGGGAAAATGATAACATAGGATCCAAACTATCTGTTTATTACAGTATAGGATCAAAAACATGATAAATACCATTTAAAGACTAAAAATATTATGATTTTTCAAATGAAATGAGATTTTACTTTGTTCCAAAAATATGCAGGTTCTTAACAGAAATTAAGGGCCTTTTTGGCCCTTAAATGTTATCCCACCAAAATATATATATATATTGGGAAATACAGACTAACTCCAAGGAAAAATCACACCCACTTAACATGTAGTGCTTGAATTTCCAACTGACTGCTTGCTTTTACCCAATCGACCGCATGTTGAAGAAAAACCTACTGTAAGGCACAATGAATAGAAATATCCAAGCGAAGGAGACATCCTTAGCTTAATGAAAAAGCTTGTTGAATCTTGTACACTTGAAATGATGATTCCACCAAAAACCCACCTCGATCTCAAACTAGAAAATGAAGGCAGACCATCATTTGAACCGATTAAAGATGTCAGATCGAACTGGAAGAAGAAACCCATAGCCTCTAAAGAAATCGGATGCCGATCCAATGCTCACCGAATATGCAAGAAGAATCGTCATAGCCGTTCCATGAGATAAAATCAAATCAAATGCATAAATACCAAGAATCTATGCCAATGAATTTGATGAATCTGAGCCTCCTCTGAAGATCAACTGAACCAGAGGCGCGACAAAGGAGGATGCCGTCGATCCTCACTGATCCGAAACTACCTGAGTCCGTCGAACAGTACCGAGCACCGTTGATGAATAAAAATGCCCGAGATGAGTATGGATGTGTTGGGTGCCTTCCTGGTTGGCACACCGCGTAACGCCTCCTCAAATGGAGAATCACGCGGTTTTCTCCTTTAATGTGGTGTTTTTAATACGGGCCAAGAACACGTGAATTAATTCACGCGGTGACACTCTTTTGACGCGACAACATTATTTTACGCTGATTCTTTTCCTATATAAGGAGGCAAAGGCAAGGAATTTCAACATCACTGGCAGCAACAACACCGAGAACAAATCCCATTTGGTGATCACCTTTCTTCAAATATCATCTTTACTACTCTCCATTTTTTGATCCAAACTTTTATTCTTGAGTATTACTTTTGAGATCCCTTCCATTTTTGGACAGTCTCTACCATGTACCTCTTGATTTTAGTGGATCCCTCTTTCTAGACTAGGTCCCGTGGTTTTTCCCATTCGGGTTTTCCATGTAAAAATTTCCAGTGTCAAATTTATTTTCTGCACATTTAATTTTGTCGCTGCACATCCACATCTATTTGGGAGAAAAGATACAATTTCCGCTACACGTTCGCTTTTTAATTGTTTGCACATTCATCACTTCTGCCGTGTTTTCCAACATCTGGTATCAGAGGGAAGTTTGGTTTTTTTCATATTTATTATGGAGGCCAACTACATTCGGATGATTTTGTTAAATAGTAAAAATTACCCTATGTGGCGACTTAAATTGAAGGATCTGGTTTTTGTCAAGAGAATGCATCTTCCAGTGTTTAGTACCCAAAACCCAGAGAGGATGTCAGATGAAGAATGGGCGTTCGAGCATGATATGGTTTGCAACATCATTCTCCAATGGGTTAAAGACAACATGATGAACCACATTGTCAATATCTCCCATGCTAGAACTTTGTGGGAGAAGCTTGAGACGACCTACGCTTCGAAGACAGGAAACAATAAACTGTTTCTTCTCAATAAAATGATGAACTTGAGGTAAAGAGAAGTTACATCTATTTTTGATTATTTATGTTAATATTAAGAAAGTTTTGATCAGTTTTTTGGCATGGGTATCAATTTTGAATATGAGGTTTTAGCTCTTTTACTGCTTAACACTTTACCCGATTCATGGGAGAATTTACGTGTTACTCTAACCGGTTCTGCTCTTAATGGTGCTGTGACATTTAGTTTTTTCAAATATGCTATTTTAAATGAAGAGGTCACGAGACGCACTCAGGAGAAACATTCTTCCGAGCTCTTGGTCATATAGAACTGGGGGAGAAGCTAGGATCAGGGGCAGAGCAGTCGAGATAAGAGCATAGGTAGAAGCAAATCTAGACCGAAGCAGAGAGATTTTGAATGTCATCATTGTGGTAATAAGCGGCATGTTAAGAAGTTTTTCTATCAACTGAAAAGAGATAATATATTGAAGGAAAATCCATAGAAGAAAAATGGCGATGAAGATGATCATGTTGTCGCTACTATAGGGGGAAATCTTGTTATTGTTTATGACTCCATTAACATTGCTTCAAATGATTCTTGCTGGGTTGTTGACAGTGGTGCCTATTTTCACGTGACATCGAAGAAGGAGTTCTTTAAATATTACAGCCCAGTTAATTTTGGAATTTTGAAGATGGGAAATGATGGTCATGATGATGTTGTAGGCATTAGGACTGTTTGTTTAAAGACCAGTACAGAAAGAAAGCTGAATTTGAAGAATGTCTGATATGCACCTGAGGTTCGTTTGAATATTATCTCTACCAGTGTTCTTAATAACGAAGGGTTTATCAGCACTTTTCCAATGGAAGCTTCCCAAGGGCTCTTTGATTGTGGCTCGAGGGAAGAAGCAATCAGGTTTGTACTGGACTAGAGCTTCTATTTCTTGTGATAATTCTTGAGTTGTTGAGTAAAGTGCTTCGTCCAAGTTGTGGCATAAGAGGCTCAGTCACATCAGTGAGAAAGGTCTTGGTTGTTTGGCCAAGATAAATATTCTTCCAAATTTAATGAGTATCAAATTGGACACATGTGATCATTTCATGGTTGGAAAACAGAGCAGAGTGAGTTTCAACAGTCATCCTCCACATAGAAAGTCACAGGTACTTGAGTTGGTACATTCTGACGTTTGTGGTCCTTTGAAATCGAAGACCTTTAGTATAGGTCTTTATTTTTTTATATTTATTGATGACTACTCATTAAAGCTCTGGGTTTATGTTTTGAAAACCAAAAGTCAGGTGCTTAGTGTTTTAAGCAATTTCATGTTTCTACTGATAGAGAAACATGCAAGAAATTGAAATGTATTTGCACTAACAATGGGGGAGATTATTGTGGTCCGTTTGATCAGTATTGCAGGCAGTAAGGTATTCATCATCATAAGACACTGCCCAAGACTCCTCAACTGAATGGTGTAACTGAGAGGATGAACAGGACTTTGCTGGAAAGAGTTCATTGTTTTCTTTCAGAAGCCAAGTTTCCGGGAAATTTTTGGGGTGAGACATTACTTATTGTTGCTAATATTATCAATTTATCACATGCAGTTTCTTTGAAGATAGACACAACTGACAAATTTTGGTATGGCAAAGAGACCAGGTACGATCACTTTCATGTCTTTGGTTGCAAGGCTTTTGTTCATGTTCCTAGAGATGAGAGATCCAAGCTGGATGGTAAGACACGCCAGTGTATTTTTATTGGCTGTGGACACGATGAGTTTGGGTACAGGTTCTATGATCCTATTTTGAAGAAACTTTTCAGAAGCCACGATTTGGTGTTTAAGGAGGATCAGGCTATTGTAGACATTGATAAGGGAGAAAAAGATGCTTCTCCATAGTTTGATGGTTTTGTTAGTCTTGAGCCAGGTTCTGATTCATATTTACCTCATATTGTTGATTCTGATGATCATGGTGATATACAGAATGATGCTCAAGGTGAATAGGTTGGAGTTTATGTTTTCGATGCACCTTTTTTTTTCTGATGATCTGGTTCTAGGGGTTATTAATGAACCCAAAGTTCCACTCCAGAGGACATCTCGACATTGCACCACTTCTACTTGATATTCACCAGATGAGTATGTTCTCCTCACTAAAGTGGGAGAACCAGAATTTTTTGATGAGGCAACGAAGAGTGAACATAAAGACAGATGGGTTGCGGAAATGGATGACGAGATGACATCATTCAATGACAACCACAATTTTGAGCTGGTGAAGTTACCGACGGGGAAGAGAGCTTTGCAAAATTGGTGGATTTATCGGATTAAGAATGAAGAATCTAGTTCTATTTCATGTTACAAGGCAAGGTTAGTTATAAAAGGCTTCCGTCAGATGAAAGGTATTGATTTTGATGATATTTTCTCACCTGTTGTCAAAATGTCTTCCATTCGGGATGTTCTTGGTTTGGATGCCAGTTTAGATCTATAGATTGAGAAGATGTATGTGAAGACAGCTTTCCTCCACAAATATTTAGAGGAGGATATTTATATAGAGAAACCAGAGGGTTTTGTTGAAACAGGTAAATAAAATCATGTCTGCAAGTTGAAGAAGAGCTTGTATGGTTTGAAGCAGGCTCCGAGGAAGTGGTATAAGAAGTTTGAATATGTCATTTGTCATCAGGGTTTCAGGAAGACATCTTATGATCATTGTATTTTTGTTCTATGATTTACTGATGATGATTTTATTATACTTTTGCTTTATGTTGATGATATGCTCATTGTTGGCCATGATACTTCTAGAATTGACATATTAAAGAAGGATCTTTGTCAGTCTTTTGCGATAAAAGACTTCGGGCCAACATGTCAGATTCTTGGCATAGTGATCTCCCATGACAGGAAGGCCAAAAAGTTTTGGTTATCTCAGGAGAGATACCTTGAGAAGGTTCTTTAGAGATTTTCTATGGATAGATCGAAAGTGGTTAGTACTCCTCCTGCTTTACATTTTAAGCTCAGTACCATTCAACCACCTTCTACTAATGAAGAGAGAGAGGAGATGCATCACATAACTTATTCATCTACCGTTGGTTGTTTGATTTATGAAATGGTATGTACTAGACCTGATATAGATCATGTAGTTGGTGTGGTCAGTTGTTTTCTATCAAATCTAGGTAGAGAGCATTGGAGAGCAGTGAAGTAAATTTTTCGTTATCTTCGTGGTACTTCTGATTTGAGATTGTGTTTTGGAAAAGGGGAAACTATGCTTTGTGGCTTTACATATTCAGATATGGCCGAAGATATCGATTCGAGGAAGTCTACTTCCGGATATTTAATCACTTTTGTAGGGGGAGCTGTATCTTGGATGTCTAGATTGTAGAGATGTGTTGCTTTATCTACCACATAGTCAGAGGTTATTATAGCTACTGAGGCAAGCAAAGAATTGTTGTGTATGAAAACATTTATTCAAGAGCTCAATTTAAATCAGTACTTGTATGTTTTATTTTGTGATAGTCAGAGTGCTATTTGTTTGGGAAATAATTACACTTTTCATGGAAGGTAAAAAAATATCAATGTTCGATATCATTGGATCTGCAACGTCCTTGATTCGAGGCAGTTAGAGCTTGAGAAGATCCACACTAATGAAAATGGACCAGACATGTTGACCAAGAGTTTACCCAGAGGAAAATTCGAGACATGATGACAGATTGCAGGGTTGGTGGTGATCCCCACTTGAGTCAGAGGGGGAGTTTATTGGGCGCCTTCCTGGTTGGCGCACCGCATAACGCCTCCTCAATTGAAGCATCACGCAGTTTTCTCCTTTAATGTGGTTTTTTTTAATGCGGGCCAAGACCACATGAATTAACTCACGCGGTGACACTCTTTTGACGCGACAACATTATTTGACGCTGATTATTTTCCTATATAAGGAGGCAGAGGCAAGGAATTTCAACATCACCGGCAGCAACAACACTGAGAGAAAATCCCATTTGGTGATTGCCTTTATTCTACGATCATCTTTACTGCTCTCCATATTTTGATCCACATTTTTATTCTTGAGTATTACTTTTAAGATGCCTTCCATTTTTGTGGAGTCTCTACCATGTACCTCTTGATTTCAATGGATCCATTATTCTGGACTAGGTCCCGTGGTTTTTCCCTCTCGGGGTTTCCACGTAAAAATTTCTGGTGTCAAATTTATTTTCTGCACATTTAATTTTGTCGCTACGCATCCACTTCTATTTGGGGGGAAAGAATCAATTTCCACTACACGTTTGATTTTCAATTGTTTGTGCATTCGTCGCTTTTGTCATCCTTCCCAATAGGATGACCCCCAATGCTGAGCTGGGTTAAGTTGAGGATTTAGGATCTGACATCAGAGCTTGATTAGTGAAATCTGAATTGAAGAAGCCGAGTTCAGAATTTTGACGCCGACACCGAGCTGCAGTGGAAGATTTCGACTCTGTTTCTTTTTTTTCACTTATTTTTTTAGTGTAGGATCGAAGACTGATGGATTGCTGATTTTTTCCAATGCTGCATATGAGCAAATATGGTAACGCACAAACCCGGTGTTTATTATAATGACCAAGTGAAGACTTAGTGATCCTAGGTGCCAGATTAATGTTGCAGTAGGGGTCGCCCCTATTGTCTGAAGAAGGATCATACTCGAACCTAGTTGATGGTCAACAATGAGCATGGATATGATGACTTGAACTCAAATTTCATTGAAGATATTACTTGGATGAAAATGAGTAAAGAATTTTTCATCCAATAAATGACTGAGTGGGGATTGAATTGAGAAAGTCATTACTGATTATTTCTGAAATGGAAGCTATGTTTGGGTTAATGCTACAATCACTTAAGAATTGATTCTTGGAACAAGGAGAGGTGATCTTGTATTGGTGTTCGTTAAATAAGCCACAAGAAATGTGAATCTTTTTCCATTGACTGAACCCAAGAGATGCATACACGAATTTTGTGCATCGTTCTTAAAAAGAATAGAACTTGAAGTCAACTGCACTTGCAATGAGAACCGATCTGGGTACATCAGATGGATTGAGGATCACATTTTCCAAGTTAGGGAGACTAATTAATGTTCTGTTGGAAAAAGAGACTTGACCAAGGTAGATTGAATGGATTTCCAGTAAAGGTTTTCAGAAATGAAGATGGGCCGCACTGCAATGGGCTGGAAAGTAAATTAGTGGGTGAGGCCCAAAATTACATCGTGACCTAGAGGAATTAACTAAAAGAATTAGGCGACTGACAGAAATTCCAATTTTCAAATTCAACTTGCATCTTTTCTATTTTCATAGTTGAATCAGGTAAGATAATTATGAAAAAAAATGTTCACAATCCATGGAGATCGTGTGAACTGAATCCGGGGAGGATGATTTGAGCATCCTCAATCAATAATCCTGACCTTTGATCCTTCTATGTGGAGAGCATTTGAGATTTGGATCATGGTCAATACTGAGCATAGAAATCCGTGAAAAGGCACATTCAGTTATTAAGATTGGATTATGTCCCCATTTGGGAGGAAAATTCATAGTGGCAACACCACATGGAAGCATGATAGAAAACCATGGAGCTGCGACAACACTACTATGAATCGATATTTTAATATCACTATAGAAGCACTCATAATGTAAGTGATGTTAAAGGATTGAATTTAACAGCTCTAGTAAAAAGCGCTAATAAAATGGGTCTTTACCAGCAATTTTTTTAGCTCTGACAAAGAGGGTTTTTATCAACATTTTTTAGCGCAGATAAAGGGTATAATTATTTTTTCACATGCCAACCTCAACCCCTTTATCAGTGTTTCCCCCCACCCTGCCCCCTTTATTAGTGCTTCCCCCACCCCTTTATCCGCGCTTTAGATAATCCACCCACAACACATTCCCTTTCCTCCAGTGAGTTCCGAACTTGAGACCTCTTGCTTATACACCCGTGTCTTTTTCACTCCCCTATAATGTTTCTTTTACATTTTATGATATATCTATATATTTATATATATTTCGTTATATTTTGTTATCCACACACATATATATATATATATATAAGTTTATATATATAGTTACACACACACACACACATAAATACATATATATACACACACACATATATATATATATATATATATATATTTAAATGGATACTAAATCTAAAAACCCTTAAAACACAAAAAACGTTAAGAAACTCTGAAAAACCCTAAAACCCCTAAATAGCATGAAATGACCATAAATTCTTATCTAGAAGTCCGTTTCAACTCCACAACCAGTCAAATCAAAGGTCATGAAATGATCTTCGATATGATATGTGGTATAGGCCGAACGAACATCCAGATTAGAATTTATAGCCACTTTTATTTTAAGAAACCTGGGTCAGCGACAAAAAACTCAGTTTTGGAGGCCTTCTGGGCCTTTCTATGAAAGACAAATCGGACATAGCTCATAGACCTCTGTCTGAGACCCTTTTTGACGTAGATCTTATCGCATGCTTTGATTTGATATGTGGTAGAGCCCAAATGGACACCCGAATCAAAAGTTATGGCCGTTTGAAGTTCGAGTTCGATTCTTGACTTTTTTGAAATTGTAATATATTTTATTCCTTTGATTACCACATGATTTAAATCTTATGTGGTTTTTTCCCATTTAATAAGATTTGATTTGACTTGTTATGGAGCTGAAATGGACTCACAGATCAAAAGTTATGATATTTTCAAGGTTTTTAGGGGTTTTAAGGATTTTTCACATTCAATGGCCTTTCAAACAACCACATATTTTGAACCAGGGGGTCATTTTTCCCCTTCCACATATCAAATCGAAGCTTACGATAAACTATATGCCTTTATGACCCACAAGAACCATCGATCACCTCTATTTAGGCTAAAAAATGGCTAGAAGGCATCCAAACGACCATAACTTCTTCTACGGGTGTCTGTTAATGATTTTTCTTTTGAAATATACCCTTTATCATCTCTAGTTAAAAAGCACTAATAAGAGGGAGGTTCTTTATTAGTGATTTTTTACTAGCAATAATAAAGAGGGGGCCTTTATCAGTGATTTTTCTAGTGCTGAGAAAGGGGGGTTTTAACATCACTTTTAGCGAGCGCTGCCACCACAAATGTGGGAAAGGGAAGCACTCGGGTTTTATCAGCGCTAAAAAAAGCGCTGTTGAATTTACCTTTTATCATCACTACTATAAGTGCTGATAAAGACCTCCCTTTATCAGCGCTAACCAAAAGCACTGATAAAAATGAGACTTTTATCAACACTAATAATAGCACTGATAAAAGTTTTTAATAGAAAATATTTTTAATTTATATAAAAATATTTTAATTATATTCAAATATAATGTTTATATGTATACATTAAATAAAAACGCATGTTTATTATGTTTATATATTATTTAAGTTTATTATGTTTATTAGTTTTAGTTATATATTTATTATATATATGTTTATAATATTATATATAAATACTTTTTAATATATATATATATATATATAAATACTTATTATATATATATATAAATTTATGTTTCTAAATGAACGTGTCAATTGATGAGTAATGGACGTTCATATTCATCTCATGAATATGTTCATTGTTTACCCTAATGTTGACCAAATATATTATAGTATTATACTTGGTGCATTCATTCATTTCCTATATATATAAAGCTTTATGTTCTCATAAATACTTAAAATCACGATAAATATATTTAAATAAACAATAAATGTATTTATTATATTTAAAAATATAAATATTTAGTTATATATAATTATATACTTTTTAGATATATTATATATAATTATAATTATAAATAACTAATTAAATATAAATATGTTTAAATAATTATAAAATTACAAAATATTTTTTTAAATGTTAATTATAAATTTACGAATACCTTTTGAATACATTTATTTTTAAATGTATGCCTTTAATGAATATATATACAGACACAGACATATATATATATATATATATTTATTTATATTTAAATACTTAATAAATTAAAATTAAAATTAATATATCAATATATATATATAGATAATTATAATTTAAATTATAAAATTATATATATATATATATATAAAATTATAATTTATACACATACACAGACATAAATATATATATTTATATATTCATATATTTAATTATAATTTAAATTATTAAATTATAATAAATATATTAATTATATATATTTATAAAATTATAAATGTAATAAATATATTGGTTATAATTTTATAATTATGAATAAATGGTATGTTTTATCAGCGCTAATTAAAAAGCGCTGATAAAACATACATTTATCAGTGCTAAAAAAATGCTGATAAAAGCCATATTTATCAGTGATAAAATTTTAGTGCTGATAAATGATTTCCTCAATTTTATAAATGAACCCTAACTGTTACCCTTCCTTTTTCACCCCTCAAGCTCTTGTAGAAGCCTAACGATGTGTCGTCCGATCCTCCTCCTCCTCCGTCATCGCGGTCGTCGACTTGTCCTCCTCCTCATCCTACTTTGCGGACTACTCCTCCTCCTCCTCCATTGCCGCTGCTACAAATGCATCCTCATGCTCCTCCACACCGTTGCCACCTCCTACTCCTCCTCCGCCGCCACTGCCCCTCGTTCTCATCCTCTGTCGTCACCGCCTCTACTACTGAATCTACCACCTCTTTCACCGCTGTTGCTACCAGTAAGGGTACTCTCCCTTCTAGAGTAACTTCATTTCTTCTTATTCTTGAAATAATATTAGTCATCACTGTTTGGTTGTTCTCTTAGTTTGGTTGTTATGGATTTTTTTTTCATATTTATTCTCAATGTTTTGTGATATGATATTGTGGTATTTTGATCCATATTGAGTGTATAGATGATTTTGCAATCACTTTGATCTTTCAGGGTGAAAATAGGAAAAGATCCCAAGTTTCAAGGTTAACTCACATGGTCTAGAAAACTATGTAGACCCATGATTTTTGGTATATAACCATTGCGATGGTTTTTTCATGGTTATTTCATTCTTATATAACCCATTTTGTCAAACCATGTACAATTATTCTCCCCCCTATATTTTTAGTTTTGGATCCCTTTCATTTTTCATTAATCTATATGGTTCCTACCATTGGCTTGTGGACGAATAAGGGAGTTTTATGGTAGTTTTACATTATTGGGTGATGTTTAAATTAATTATTCAGGCCTTATTGTGTGGTCTAGTGTTTTGAAAAGCTGGTTTTATATTATAGAAAATTTTATTTTTTGGATGAAAAAGTTGATTTCGGTGTTCATAAAATGTTTTGAAATGGTAGTCTTCCTCTTAATTTTGAATTGGGAGATTTTTTTGAATAGAAATTTTTTTAATGTGTCTTGGTTTTTAAAACTAGACATAATGGTTTCTTTGTAAGAGAAATTTTGATTATCTTAAAGTTTATAATTTTTTTTGATTTCATTATGTAAATTTAAAAAGAAATTAGAATTGATAGAAATGTTTTTGAAATGATTTGAATTTATTAAAATAATTAGAAGTTAAAGTGGGTTTTTATTTTGAAGTAAAATGAAATATTTTCAAATCAAATGTGTGCTTTGGATGAAAAGATTCCTTAAAATCCTTTTAAATGTGGAAATCTTAAGGAAATTGTTTTTTGTGAGTGTTCAAATTTTAGTGAAGCATTTTTACAAGGGGTTGGATTGTTTTCAAAGAGTGTGTGTCTTTAAAAATAATTTACATGGAACTTAGGGGTGTTGTTTAAAGAGGAGTGAACATATTTAAAGACTTTTTTTGTATGTTTTGGGCTCTATAGATTTTGTGTATTTGATTTATTTACCTAGTGTGCATTAAGATTCTTTATTTTAGCTTGCGAAACATGAATGGGATAAATTCAAATTTACTATGTGGTATTTGATCCTCTAAGAAAGGTCTTGAGAAGCCGTGAAGAAACATACCCTAAAGTGAATCATTTTCATGAATAGGTATATCTATTTGGGTTGTGGGATTTAACCAAACATTAAATGGGGTGGTGAATCCAGATTTTCCTTTTATTTAGTGTTTCTTAAATTTACATCCTTCATTCCATGGTGATTAAGGTCCTCCTAAGGTTGTGAAGTGGTTAGGTTATTTTCTAGAATTCCTTGAGTTGAATTACCCAAAGCGGTTTGGGGTGGTTGTTTATTTTGTAATCTGTGCTTATTGAGTGGGAATGTCTTGAGGATATGAGGTGAATTTTATTTTATATAATCATTGTTGTTTTTTGTTCCTCTTATGTGAGATTTTGTTTATAGAGGTTGTGAATACTCTTGAGGGTCTACATATGGATTATAAGGAGCTGTAGAAGAAACCCTCTCACAAATATGGAATGCCTCAATTATGTTGGGAAATAATCCACTAATGAAATTTAATCCCACATTATCCATGATGAGTGGGGGGAATAGGTAATATATAATCATTACCTATGTTATACAAGAGAGCACAAAAGGATCAAATGTGTTGGGGTTGGAATGAAATATTGTCCAATCGAGGAATCCCGCAAAAATTGGGAGGTTGGTTAGGGAAAGACCCTACAAGAATGACTTGATTTATTGGTATGTATAGTTACTTGAGGGGGTAAGGTTGAGGGAATTTGAATTCTAGTAGAATAAATAAGAGTATAAAAATTACACCAACATGAATTGGGAACATCATGTGGCATGTTAGTATATGTGAGGGTTAAATCTTTAGAGAGGATCATTGTGAGAGTGTTAATCATGTGGAGGGAACCCAATAAAGGGGGATCTAAAATAATCTATCAAGTATGGTTGTGAAGTTAGGAATGAAGTTTGTACAGTTTAACATAATGTATAAAGTGTCTCTCTTGGGATTTATGTCTTTGTGAAAATGCCTAAGTGGCTCTTTTAAAATGATTCAACTATTTTAAAATGTTTCTTAAAAAATTATATGTGTTTAACATACCCTTTTTTGGTTTTAAATAGCTTTAAATGGATTAGAAAAGGAATTGGGGGTTTTGAGAAAGGATGTTTGGAACTAATTGGTTTATTTTAAAATTACTGTGTTATTTTAAAGATTAATATGTGTAAATGGTTAGTTTTTTAATGGGATTTCAACTGTGATTTTTTAATTGGATTTTAATTGTTATTTTCAAAGAGTGTTATTTTTTATAAATTGTTTTTAATGGGATTTCAATTGTGTAAATGGGTTGTTTAAATCAGCTCTTTGTTATTTTATAAATAGTTTTAAAAAGAGTGTCTTATTTTAGCCTTGGTTAATTTTTATATCAACGTTTTGTGTATTTATTTTATTAAATATTAATATCACTGAATCAAATAGGATGGATATATGAATAAAGAATAGATGGATGCCAATCGTCTGGAAAAAGAGTATGAATATAGAGTGAAATATTTCACCAAGTTTGCAAAAGATCATGCATATGATCCTTCTCAAATCCTTTCCCCATGTTTCACTGTTTTTATTCAAGACAAGTTAGTCCAGAGGAGTTAGAATAACACTTGATCTATCACGAAATAGATCAATGTTATAAATGTTAGAATAAACACAGGGAAAAAGTGAATGTTGCTAGCGACTGGGATAACACTGCATTTTATGGATCATTTGATATGATTACAAGTATATAAAATGAAGAAGACCATGTCGATGACGTGATTAAATATGTGCATGATGATGAAGATCATATTAAAAAAATGATAAGGACATTTGAAGATGAACTTCGTGATTGCCAAAAAAAATTGAGCAATTAAAGAGTTATGAAAAGATGCCATTATATGATGGTTTCAATAAATATACATCATTGTCATCCATACTGAAGCTGTATAATTTGAAATAAGGAAAAAAAAGAGTGAACCCAGTTTTACAGAATTACATTATCCCTTGAATGACATGATCCCAAAAGATAATGAGCTCCTAATCCAAACATACGACACCATATGAATGCTATACTCGATGGGTATGATCTATGAAAGAATACACGCCTACCCGAATGACTGTATACTGTTTTATAAGGACAAAAAATCACTTAGAGAATGAAAAAAGTGTGGTTCTTCTCGATAAAAGAAAGATGAATCCAGTCCTACAAAAGTTGCATGGAACTTTTCAACCATTCCAAGGTTTAGGCGCCTATATGGTTGTGAGGAGACTGTAGGGAAATTAACGTGGCATGCAGGCAGAAGAAATAACGATGGAAAACTATGGCACCCAGAAGACTCTCCTCAGTGGAAGAGAATTGATCACGAGTATCCTGAATTTGAAAATAAGATGAGAAACCTTTGTCTTGTGTTATCTATAGATGGAGTGAATCCTTTTGGTTTTCAAAGTAGCACACACAGTATATGGAAAGTTATATTGGTAAATTATAACTTTACACTGTAGTTATGCATGAAACGAAAACACATCATCTTATCTATGCTTATATCTTGACAAAAAAACCGGGTAATGATATTGATGTCTATTTGGCTCTATTAATTGAGGATTTGAAATTATTATGGGATTCAGGTGCTACGATGTATGATTCCTATATAAAGGAAGATTTCACATTGAGATATATGATGTATGGGATGATAAATGAATTTATTTCTTATAGAAATTTGTTAAGATATAGCATTACAAGAACTCTTGAGTTTCCCATCTGTAAACAAGGTACACAATTAATTAGTTTGAAACATTCATGAAAAACTATTTTTCTAGGAAATCACAGATTTCTACCCCGATGACATAAGTACCGATCTTGGACGACATCATTCGATGGATGTTCAGAAGAGTGTACACCATCGTCTCCACTAATAGGTGATCAAATCTTTGAGAAAGTTAAATATGTGGACACTGCTTTTGGTAAACTGTTTTTGAAAAACCTTAAAAAAACTGGTTGGAAAAAGAAATCAATTTTTTTTGAATTACCATACTGGAATTGTATGTATGTTAAACATTTTTTTTGATGTTATTCATGTTGAAAAAAATGTATGTGATAGTGTCATCAACACATTACTAAATTCACCCAAAAAACAAAGGATGAAATTAAGGCTAGGTTGTACATGGTTTACATGGGAATACGAGAAGAGTTGGCACCAGTGAAGGATGAAAAATGGACATTTGTTTCTCCTACTGTTTACACTCTTTCCAGGAAAGATATATATCAGTTTTCAACTTATTTAATGAAAGAAAGGTTCAATATGGGTATTCATCGAATATCAAGAACATCGTGTAAATGCACGATTTAAAGTTAAAAGTCTTGAAATCAAATGACTGGCATGTTTTTGATGAAGATCTAATTTCTATAGATTTAAGTTTCATTTTCCCCAAGAATGTCTGTCATACATTAACGAAGCTCTGTTTCTTCTTCAAAGCTATATGTATCAAAGTTATAGACCCAGTGAAATTTCTAACTATGGAAGGACAAATTTTTGACATATTATATGAATTGTAAATTTTATCCCACCGACATTCTTTAATATGGTGGTTTATTTGATGGTTCACATGGTGAGATAGATTCAACTATGTGGTCATGTGCACTATAGATGGATGTACCCCATTGAACGGTATATGAATATTTTGAAAGGGTATATCAAAAATTGAAGTCGGACAAAGGGTTGTATTGTAGAGTGATATATTGTTGAGGAAGCTGTTGAATTCTATATCGAATACCTGTTCGGTGTGAAAAACATTGGTATAAAAAAATCTAGTCACACTTGGAGACTTGTGGGTGAAGGAATTTCTGGAAAGGATGTTGTCACAATCAATATTACAGATCGAGAGTAGGCCCAAATTTACATTTTGCATAACAGTTTGGACATTGACCCATATATTGAAACCCACAAAGAAATTATTAGGCATTCAAATCCATCAAGGGATGAAAAATGGATATCAAATAAAAATAATAAATAGTTTATAGGATGGATTCAGGACCATATTTTTAAGGAGTCATATGAAAATCCAGACTCAATTTTAGAACGACTTTGATGGCTAGCCGGAGAACCAAGTGTGTACGTATTATCTTATAATGATTATGTAATTAATGGTTTTACATTATATACTAATGAACATGATGAAGATAGTACCAGACAGAATAGTGGAGTTACACTTATGGCTGAAGCAATGCATGTTTCTGATGTTAAGGATAGAAATAAAATTTATGTGAATATGTCATACTTTGGAATCATCAAAAAAAATATGGGAGTTGGATTATATGACATTCCAAGTGCCGATTTTTCAGTTAAAGTGAGTTGATAACAGAAGTGATGTTAAAATAGATGAGTTGGGATTTGTGAAAGTTGATTTCAGTAAAGAAGGGTACAAATATGAACTGTTTATAATGACATCAAAAGTAGTACACGTATTTTATGTTCCTGATCCCTCAAACCAAAACTGGTCAATTGTTCTGTTATCGACCAAAAACACTGAAGATTCAGATGAAAATTCAATGAAGGATGAAATTTTCATTGAGACATCACATTCATTTCGCAATATTCCCATTGTATATAGAAAAAACAAGAGCTTTGTAGTTTGATGGTATTAGAAAAAATCATTAAGGCTAAAGATAAAGGCATAAAATACTATATTGGATGGAATAAGAGGGGCCAACATGTTAACCCCCAAAAGGCCATGTTTAGTAGTTATATTGGAATCGTCACTCGGAAACACATACCAATTGATGTAACTTCATGGAACCATGTTATGGCTAAGATTAAGACACTGATGTGGGGAGATATTACAGTAACATTATGATATAATTTTTTTAATTTACTAAAAATTAAATAATGAAACATTGACTTAAACTTTATCATATCTTGAAGAGTGCATTTATAGTAGATGACTTACACAAAGACTATATCTTTAGTGTTACTAGAAGGATTCACAAGGGTTTTCACACACTATTAATGAAATATCATCTTAAATATGCTGAAGGGAAAATAAAAATGAACCCACCTCTTCTTTATGCACACCTCATATCACAAGAGTCGTGGGATGCATTTACTGGTCATCGTGCAAAGCAGTATTTTCAAGTAAATTGTGTCTGGTAATATGTTGTTTGATAGTACATGTATTCATCACTTTTATTGATAGTGTTTTACTTATTAAACAACAACTGATTGCTGAAAATAAACAACGAGCATCAAAACCGGTGCACCCCTACCGTAAAGTAAGGATGGGGTACGCATCACTTGAAAAAACAATTGTACATATTTTAAATCTACCATAATACTTTTATGTGACATAAAACAACATAATAACTATGTTATTTTGTTTATATGAATCTTAAAGAGTCTAAATCCAAAGACACTTCCATCCCATTCCATGTGCTATAGAAGGAGGCGCATGTAACTAAAGATGGAAAACTAATAGATAAAAACACAAAAAAAGTGTGGGAAACATATGTAAGTATGAAATAATAATTTTTTTACTTTAAATCACTATTACATAACAATTATTACTTATTTTCCTATATTTTCTATCTGACATAGTCAAAAGAATCAACAACACCCACACCGTAGCACACATACTTTCAGTGGCCTTGAAGAATCCAGAAAATTATGGCCGCATTTGAGGTGTGAGTTTTGGGGTGACACCCCAAACATATTTTTAGAAAAAAAACAAGAGAAGGATCACACTGAAGAAATGAAAAAGATGATAGAAAAATTAGCTATGTTTTAAGAAGAATTATAATACTAGAGAGATATGAGATAAAGTTTTATGGGGGGAGGAAAAGATAAGAAACAACTCAAGAATAACCCATGTGTGAAGATCTCACCAAACCCCCACCAATTTTGAGGTGAGTCATTCCCCTCGAAAACAATTCTTAACCGAGGTAGTCAATTTTATAATAATTGTTTATGTGAAATGTGTATCAGATAGACTCTAAACACTGATACTTTTCCTATATTGATATTCTATAGGGTTAAAATGATTGTGATTTATATCTATCAACACCTACCCATCACCTTGTAGCGAGGGTTATAGTGTTCAATATCTAGAATGACATGCTACACAACATACCACTTCCGTCAGGTCAGAGTGTCAATTACTATAGCCATAGAGCTGAGCGCCGAGCTACCTATTCCAATTGATGATGCATATATTCATATGGTCAAACAGTCTCTTGGAGCATTCATCTCATGGCCATCACAACTTTTAAAAAAACATTTTGACAATGAGGTATTCATTTCCAATTTAATTTTCAAGCTAAACCTTAAACATTTAATGAAAAAGGTCTGAACCAATACATGTTATCATAGACTAACAAAGGGAAGGGTTGAAACAAAAGATCAGTTCAAAACCATCTTAAGGATCAACTAACTGATCAAAATGATCTACCCAAAGTACCTTAACCCCCATTCTATATCTACATTTATTATCATTGAAGGATCATGTGGATACAAAGTTAAAAGGTGGTCTTACTCACATAATTGATTTAGAGGAAAATATGTTCGAAGGGTAAGATCTAGACTTCATTTGGGTTGAGAGTGCAATTGAGATCCTCAACTATGAATGGTTAGTAGGTTTAGTTGTAAATGTTTACATGAGGTATGTTTTCATGATTTTATTTTACAAAAGATGATATACTATGATAGTTATGACTAAATACATTTCATATTTTATGCAGACATATATATGAAAAACAATTTAAAGGATTTCCCCATGAAAAAAAATTCGACTTGTTAGTCTTCACGTTACCTCTACAACACTAACAGATATAAAATCCAAGAAAGATGGTGAAATAGTGGCATGTTTGCTCAAATAGTTTAACAAAAAAAATTACAGATGACCAACTCTTCTTAATACCAATGATTCAGGGGTAAAAAATGTACAATTTAATCATATAAAATATATTTTAATTTATTTCATTACTTATTCCTTTTTGTGTTTTTTAAAAACATTAGATGCTCATTACGGTCAATTTGGATACTCCAAAGATTTATTTCTTGGATCGAATGCATGCATATCCAACAAATCGACCACAAATGATGGAATTTGTCAATTTGTAATACACTACATCCAACATTTTAGAACTAAACATCTAGTTATATAATTTATATTATCTTTTAATGAGGATTCTATTATGATAGGGTAGTGTGTGACTATCTTCTACATCATAGAATGAGGCTAGGGGAAAAGGACAAGAAACATTACAAGTACTACGACTGGATAAAAATCAGGTATATATAATAATATTTCACTATATAAACACATATAAAAAAATTACTTATTTTTCTCAATGTTTCTGAAGTTCCAAAAACAAAAAAATGATAAATACTAAGGTTATTATGTTTGTAAATTTATGAAAGAGATAGTATTCGATAAATAAACTAGCATCCCTAAAGAGGTATTTTCAAAGATAATTATTATTTATTTTAAAATACTTATTAATCCTTTGTGTATTTATATTTTTTTAGTACTACCATGACTACAGAAAACAGTCATATTCACAAGATGATATAAATATTATTAGAAAATAATGGGCAATATACCTGATGGAAGAATGTACAAAAATTGATTGAATATGGTAAACTTATCAAATAATTTCGAATTTAATAATCTTGTCTGTCTTATCTTTATATTTGTTTGATTTTAATGTTGTGATTTGTATGGGTTAAAAGCCCCACTGAAAATCATGGCCATTGGTGGTCCTTTTTGTGCACTAAATGAATTACATGATAGTTGGTTTTTGAAAAGAAATTGGTGGTCCTCATTTACAGGTTATGTGTGTTGTTGATAGACCACAAAAGATAATGAGAATCAAGAAGGGGTTTCCCCATCCCTTGAGTTTATTGTGACGTATTGGGACATAATAGGACAAGGAGCTTAATCCACTCTTCTTGTTTTCAACAACAAGATGTTTTTTTCTCTAAAAAATATCGATTCAATCTGCAACATTGGAAGTTCCCCTCTTTAGTCGATCCAGTGAAGAACCAACTATCATATATTCATTCGGAGGACCTAAATATTTGAAACCTGCTTCTTTATTGGGATAACTAAATATATTCCATAGAAAGAGGATCTTATTCTACGTCAACCATACAAGGATCAAAGATTTTTTCATAATCCTTAAAAACTGGGTAGATTGAGTATATTGAGCAGGTCTGGTATCGTTTTTAGGTTTCAGAGGCAAGGGTGCATTGATTTTTAGGTAGAAAAATATACATTTTGTTTTTATACTTTAGGACAATGATCCATGAGTCATTTGTGACGCGTAGGAATCGACCACATCTCAATCTAATGCACAATGTCACAGGTATGACTCCAAATGTGTCTTTATTTCAAATTAACATTAATTTTAGTACAAAAACACAACTAACATAATGAAAACCGAGGAAATTCATTCCTATTGTTTTGATAGTTTAGTAAAAAGATCTTTCAGTCATTTTTTATGTGTAGGAATAAACCTCAGCTCAATCTGATGCACGATGTCATCGATATAACTCCAAACGTGTCTGGTTATTTAAAATTGACTTTAATTCAAGTAAAAAAACACAAATGACATAATAAAAACTAATAAAACACATTAATATTGTTTTGATACATTAGGAAAACGATCCATGAGTTAGTTTTGATGTGTAGGAATCAACCCCACCTCAATTCAATGAATGGTGTGACCGGTATGACTACAAGTATCCACTATCAGTTTAAAATTGTCATTTTAGCTCAAAACATATCACTCAATGAAAACCAAGAAAAAGCGCTCCGATTGTCTTCAAAATTAAGGACAGAGATTCATAAGTACTTTTTGATGTCTCATGTCAAACCGACACACGATAAGACCGGTATAACTCAAATTTCATGTTTTTAGTTTGTAATGAAATTTTAGTAAAAAAACACAACTGACATACTAAAAACTGAGGAAATGAATTTACATTGTTTTGATACTTGATAAAAATGATCTATCAGTCATTTTTTATGTGTATGAATCAACCTCACCTCAATATGATGCACAGTGTAATTGGTATGACTCTAAATGTGTTTTGTTATTTAAAATTGACATTAATTCAAGTAAAAAAACACAACTAACAAACCGAAAACTGAGAAAACACATTCATATTATTTTGATACTTTAGAAAAATGATCCATGAGTCAGTTTTGATGTGTAGGAATCAATCCCACCTCAATCTAATGAATGGTGTGACCGATATGACTAAAAGTGTCTGCTATTAGTTTAAAATTGGCATTTTAGCTCAAAACGTGTCACTCACTGAAAACCAAGAAAAAACGCTCTGATTGTCTTCCAAATTAAAGAAAGAAATTCGTAAGTCATCTGTGATGTGTATGAAGTAGTCTCACATGAAAACGACGCATGATGCGAATAGTATGACTAAAATTGCAAGTTTTCAGTTTGAAATGACATTTTAGTAAAAAAACAACCGACTTATTGAAAATTGAAGAAATGCATTCTGATTGTTTTGATACTTTAGGAAAATGATCTATTAGTAATTTTTGACATTTATAAATAAACTTCACCTCAATATGATGAATGGTGTCACCAATATGACTCCAAATGTGTCTTGTTATTTAAAATTGACATTAATTCATGCAAAAAACCCAACTGACATATTGAAAACCAAGAAAATGCATTCATATTGTTTTTATACTTTATGAAAAAAAACCCATGAGTTAGTTGTGATGTGTAGGAATCAACCCCACCTCAATCCGACGAACGGTTTGACCGATATGACCATAAGTTTCCGCTATCAGTTTAAAATTGGCATTTTAGCTCAAAACATGTCACTCACTAAAAACCAAGAAAACGTGCTTCGATTATCTTCCAAATTAAGTAAAAAAAATTCAAGGCCTTTGTGATGTGTATAAAGTAGTCTCACATCAAACTGATGCACGATGCGACTGGTATGACTCAAATTGCATGTTTTTTGTTTGAAATGACATTTTATTAAAAAAACACAACTTACATACTAAAAACCAAGGAAATTCATTCTAATTGTTTTTATACTTTATAAAAATGACCTATCAGTCATTTGTGACATTTAGGAATAAACTTCACCTCAATTTGATGCACGATGTCACCGTTATGACTCCAAATGTGTCTTGTTATTTAAAATTGACATTAATTCAAGTAAAAAACACAATTGACATACTGAAAACCAAGAAAACACATCCGGATTGTTTTTATACTTTAGGAAAATGATCCATGAGTTATTTTTGATGTGTAGGAATCAACCCCACCTCAATCCGACGAATAGTGTGACCGGTATGAATAAAAGTGTCCGCTATCAGTTTAAAATTGACATTTCAGCTGAAAACGTATCCCTCGCCGAAAACCCAGAAAACACACTCTAATTGTCTTCCAAATTATGGAAAATGATTCATAATTCCACTTTTATGTGTATGAAGTAGTCTCCCATCAAACTAACGCATGATACGACCAACGTGAGTCAAATTTCATGATTTCAGTTTGAAATGACATTTTAGTAAAAAACACAACTGACATACTAAAAAATAAGGAAATACATTTAGATTATTTTGATACTTGAGGAAAACAATATATCAGTCATTTTTGATGTGTAGAAATTAACCTTACCTCAATCCGATACACAATGACATCGGTATGCCTCCAAATGTGTAATTTTTATTAAAAATTGACATTTTTTTTATGTAATCTTCATTTTAATTTTTAACATATATCATTATAATATTACCAACGTAATATTTGTTTTCTTATATAGGTGGAAACTTTTTCTTGAGTTGGTATGATTAGTTCGGTGACTATTACCATTGAAGGACATTTTTTTTGAGGGGATCACTGACGTGAAAAGAGAAAACATTAATGTTTTTAATTTGTTGTTGGATAGTTGTAAATGTAATTTTATAAAACATTATTCAAAATTTATATAGAAGTGTTTTTTGGTATATACCATGAGTGAATATTTTTGTATTCATGATTTAAATAAATGTATATAGAATTGTTTTCCAAACCATTGTGTACCCTACTTTTTTCTCATCATCTGCATTGTGTATGTGGTTATTTTGTATATACTATGGGTGGTTATTTTTGAGTAGGTTTTTTCTAGTTTGTGCACATTATTTTTGATGGTATGGTGATTTTGGTCTGCTGTTTGGGTGCTGTTTATTTTTTTTAGGTTTTTGGGTGTGCTGTTATATAAACAACACACCTAGATAAGGAAGCCTTTATTAGCGCTTCAAATAGCGATGATAAAGCCCCCCTTTATCAACGCTAATTAAATAACTGATAAATGGGGTTTTTATTAGTGTTTTGAATAGCGCTGATAAAGGGGACCCCCCTTTAATAGAGGGTCTATTATTAACGCTTTTTTATCGCAGATAAAAGCCTGTTTTGTGGTAGTGGCTGTTAAAACCCTAGCACTGGATTAACCTGGTTTGTAGTAGTGCAGATGATGGGAGTGGAGGATCAGTGGTCATTTATTTATTTATTGTGAAGAAGAATATAGAAAGATAAATAACCCCAAGAGAAAAAAGGGGGAGCGATAGGCTGAAGGGAGGAGGTAGAGAACAAGCAACATGTGAAGGGCTGGGAGCAGGGAGGAAATCATTGCGATTCGGAGGAAGTTGAATCTCTCTCACTGATAACTTATCACCTATTATTGTTTCCTAATTTCTTCTATTTTTCAACCGATTTTTTGAATATATTGAAACATTTTGATAATCCAAGCATGGTTATTAGGTCAAAAGATATAGAGGAATAAGATTATGTTTGTAGTTAATTTATCTTTATTTAAGTATAATTTGTTTCTAGAAACTACCTTTTTTGTCATTATTCAAGTAGTAGATCTCCTACAATTTCTAGGAACCAGTGAAACATATTTCCAGTTTCATTTTTTTTAAACTAATTTTCATCTGGAAGTCCATATGTGAACAGGATAGTTAAAATCAGGGGTAGCACATGAGGATCAATCGAGAAGTTGATTCTGATGTAAAATCAGTTTCATTATTATGTGGATTAGTGGATTTTGTAGTTGAGATATTGTGTGATCCATTCATTCATAGGTTGGTCATTCAAGATAGTTGAGTATCCTATTTACCCCAGATACATCAATATTTATACATGAATGAAAACAAAAAATATAAATAATAAAATTAGAACCATAAAATTGAATTCCCTTGATTCATATCTGGATTATTTCTTGTTTACATAAGAATTATTCTCTCATTCTTGTGTCGTTGTTTGTTTTCCTAGATTCTGGTTATTCTCACTCCACTATTTTCACCCCACCGTTAACTTACATCACTTCACTACTACTTCTGTTTTCTCACTACAATTTTTTTTGGATTGTTTTCGCTACTTGATCACACACACATATTTATAAGTGTATCCTTGTGGATTGACCCCTATTCACCACTTTAGTAATTTTTATAGGGTTAAAAATAATTAAGTTTCCTAAAACCTAGTTAAGAACCTAATTACCTAGTCAAGTTACAATCACTTATAAAAGAAAATGGGTTTTACATGGATGAGCCTAACAATTTCCTCCCACAACAACTTCTTAATCTGTGGATAATGGGATGGTTTTAGCTTTCCAAAACCAAGTTAAAAATCCCACTTATTCTATTTTCCCATATTCCTCCCTTATTCACTTTTTTTTTCAACTAAGGAGATTAGATATTTTGATTATTGATTTCTCCAAGGCATGGTGAAAACACTTTATGAATTTCGGAATACCTGTTTCTTGGTTTAAGGAAGCATAAGAGGGTTGTTTTATATATATTGATGGTTATTTCTATGTTATTCTATCACTTGATAGATTGTTATGGGTATTTATTGAGCTTAGGTTGAAATTGAAAATTTTATGAGTTATATAAATTAGTGCTTTGGTTTATTCAAGTGTAAAAAGTAATTTGACTTAGTGTTTTCATTTATTTATTTATGGACAATTATTGTTCAGGTTTAATTAGTTATGGAATTATGTTTATGGTTTTCATGAAGATGCTTCAAGGTCATGGGATTATGATGAAATTATCAATGGGTTATTTTAAAAGGTGGACTCAACCCTCATTTCTTATTTTTATTATGTTATATCCAAAATTTTTCTTCCACCAATTTCCATAAATATAGTTTAAAATATATTTTGGAAATTATAAATGGAATTTTACATTGATCATCAAATTCATTATTTAATAATTGTTTTCTGTGGAATATTAAATGGATGTTTATAAGTTTTTTGGTCATATATTTGCTAATATACAAATTGATATACTATTTCATGGATTTTTAATGGTTAGAAAGTCTTGAGTTATCCTTATATGAGTTCTATAATTAATTGTTTCCTTTTTTAGTAATATAAACATGTCTAAGTATGATTAATTATTTCATTTATTATTTCCCATAATGCATGATATATTTCCCTGTACACTCTTTATCATGAACCAAGCTGGGACATCATCCAAACCGACACCCAACTTGATCCATGGCATAACCCAAAGTGCGTTCCTGATCTCCATGGGCTGTAAATAAGTTCTTGGGTATTAACAATGAATCATGAGAATAATTTCACCCAATTATAAGAACATGAACAACCAACAATAATAAATATACCAAAGATGAATAACCATGACCAAACATAAGATAACAATTTTAGATTCAAGTTTACAACATTTAAACCAAACCGAAAAGGGGCTACAAAGAAAGAGAAACAAGACACCATCCCCAAAACCACCATGAAACAAGAGGAGATAGTCCCCAATCCACCACCACAACACCTGAAATGGGATACCACTATCATCCCAAACCACCATCATGATACATATTTCCTTTAACTTTTTCAAACATAACCAAGTCTACTTATACCAAAAGGTGTAAGTAGGGTGTGAGACAAGGCCTAGTAGGATGTTACCAAATAAATAGATTCCTTACTATAAACATTATATGATAAATAAACATGCAAGTATAATTAAATAAAAACTAGAAATATTTTTATGGAAAATAGTTTTGGAAGAAAACATGTTTGCTTTTGAAATAACCAACCAAGTGCATTGTATGTCGATGGTAGGATCAATATCACAAGAGAGAACTGAGACATGAGAAGAACTTTTAGGAACTATCTAACAATGGGATACTAGGTACATTATATCTCAGTAAAATTTGGTATAGGAACCATGAATAAAAATGTTATCATGCACGAGCCACTAGGAGGAGAAACCCTATAGGACTAGTGGTGTCCAAATATCATTATTTAGTTACTGTTGTCATCGTCAATCCTTCTAGAATTAATCGAGACAATCCACTTACAAATCAACTAGCATACTAGTCCTAGTCTAATCACCTAGATACCCAGGTTTCCCTTTTGTGCTCAATCCATGTTCAACACATCACATAACACATCATTTTTACACAAGCATAAGCCAATAAATACCACACACATGAGAAACCACAATTTCATAACTCAAGACCTCTTTAAGAATAAAAATGCACAAAAAAACCATCCAAAACATGTTTCTCACCTCTTATAAAATTTATTAAACATGTTGCATAATTTATAAATCACATTAAAAAATACACAACATGGGTTCACACTTCAAATACACCCAAATTACTTTTGAAAAACAACTTTCAAGCCATACACATGACAAAAACATTTAAAAACACCTTTCATACCACACAAAAAATAATATAACCCACATAAACACTCAAGAAAGAATATTAAATTCATCAAATAATGTTTAAGCATGGAACCACCCACCTTTAATGAAGAAAAATTCAGAAAATGGTGGAAAACTTCAATTTCACCTCAATCACACCCTAAAGAGGAAATATAAAACCAATATCATCAAGATTAAACCCAAAAAATTAAGATCTAACCATAAAAACTACACCCATTCTTCTAGAGATGTGAAACCCAATGGAGGGAAGACAACCTAGAATAGATGGGGAAACCAAGAGAGGAGGAGACTTATTTGAAGTTTTTTAAAGAATCTGAGCCAAAAAACCCACCAAAATGGAGACCAAGGGAGGAAGTGGGAAGGGGGAGGCACGCCTAATGTTTTAAATATATATTTTGGGAGAGTATTAGTGATTTTGGGTTAACAATTGTGTAGAAATAAACTTAAAAATCCAATTTTTAATGACCTGGACAGGCCACACGGTTTTCCAAACCATGTAGAAACCATGTGCGCATTATTGTCCAAGAAGGACATGCCACATGATTATCCCACATGGTTTACAAACCATGTACTAACCGTGTGATAATACTCTGTCCAAAAACACCACTTGGCCACGTGGTTACCTGGGAAAGGGTGCACGATTTAGCAAACTATGTCCTAACCATGTGTAGAATGTTGTAAAGCCGAAGAATTTCTATTTTCCTTCAACATGCTTAAATGAAACTCATGGAAAAAAGCTAAAAAAATAAATGAAAAAATACCTCAAAAATAAATCATGGGTGTGACAATTCTCCCCACCATTAAAAATTTTCATCCCCAGAAAGTCAACTCGAAGCTTGATCAGAGAATAAAAATGGATAATCTTTCTCAAACCAATGTTTTCATTCCCAAGTCTCATACATATAACTACCATGATACCAAAGAACATGGAATAAAGGAATGTACTTACCATGCAAGACTTTATCTTGGGAATCCACAATCTATACTGGCTGCTTGAACATAGAAAAATCAGGCTCCAACCCCAATTCTTCCCAATTCAACACATGAGACAGATCCATGTTATATTTATTCAATTGAGAAAGATTAAACACATCATGAATTAATGTCCATAAATAGGGAAAATTTATGATAGGGGATTTTCGTAGATCCCTCAACAATAAATTATTATTACATAAGAGTGTACCATAGTGGCACAACCTAGGGTCGATCTCGAAGAGGCCGCTCACAACACACCAAATTTCTATTGCCACTGTTTATAACATAAAGAATATAAAACTGATTATATACTAATATAAATGGGGTTTTGATTCTGAAAATACATAAAATATAATATATATTAGTAATAAAATTAAAAACACAAAGGAAATAAATAAGACACAAAGTAGTTATTGAAGAATCGTTGTCATTCTTAGGAGATCGTGGTGATAAAATCATTGTTCTTTAAAAATATTTATTCTCAATACTCTACTCAATGTTGAGATCAAATATTTTACTAAAAACCTTCCCGTGAATTGTTATTATCCAGCACTGAACCTCCACATGCAAGATAATACTCAGTCACATCATCACCACAATGATAATCCACCCTGGATACAATATTATGATGATGGAGAGGAAAATTTTAAAACGGGAAGAAGAAATAAATAACAATGAAAGTGGGGTGAACCCTACACCAAACAAATTTCAGCACTATTGAAATTTTCAGAATAAAATAAAGATAAACATTTAATCACAATAAACACAAGGACCACCACTCCCCCCTCGAACAACAACGAGAGTTAATTCTCTATTTTCATGGAGATTAGAAGAATCATTGTGGGGGAACACAAAATAGAAAATTAAAGAGAATATAAATGAACAAAATATGAGAAATAACTAAGATAAAATATAATTAAAATATAAAAAACTTTTACATATACCAAACTCCACCATGCCTGCTTGAAAATGACTATGTTGTAAGAGGTAGAAGAGATGACAATTTATAGAGAAAATTGGTGAGAAAATTTTGGTCTTAATCTGTCCACCTGATTGATCCGCACTTTATCATAATTAAGTGGAAGAATCATGGAATGTTTACTTCATAGAGGTTGTTCCGGTTTTTGTCCCACTTCAACCCTAAAAATTTCAGATTCAATGGAGATGTGTGTAGAACGTTATTAGTTTGAAACATGTAATCAAGCTAGTTGACTTTCCATATTCCACGTTTCCAACTTTCTATGCTATTATGACCTTTAGTAAAGCTGAATACCACATGTAATACTATATAAAAGTTTATCCCCATATTCATTGATATCTCCATGCCTAATTTAAGCTTCATTGTACCATCCCACATGGAGATATAATCTCAATAGTAAATGTGTCCCGATTTGTACATAGTTTTTGAGGCCCGATTTGTGAGCTATATTTGAGCCTCCAAATGAATGATTGAGCATTGACTCCAGAAAGATAAAATTGGAACTGTGATGTATAGAAACCTACAAAAAAGGAATTTAACAATTTAATTTAGTTTAGAAAAAGTTATGGACAAATTACAGAATATAAATAAAATAATTAAATCTCAAAATTAGGCCATTTAGCAATTATGCTCAGAATTCATCTAAAAATTAACAATGTGACAATTTAATATAAAATGACACTATGGTGGGATTTAAAACATTTAATTACAGTATAAAACATGTGAAAATTTTTTATTCATCACTCCCCCACACTTAACCATTGTAGTCCCAGGAAATCATCATATATCCAAATCACAATCCACACAACAATCAACCACAATAAAAAATCAATGATCATTTCCAAAGTATAATTCCATCATGTATCCTATATGAAAAACAATTCACTCTCATATTAATTCCTCACATTTAAATTTTTTCAACCTCATAAATCCATCCATTTCCCAATCAAAACCTACCTCACATTGAATGTTATGTCACTCTTCACTCAAGAGAAATTAAATCTAGAGTTATGATCATACTTGGAAATCGCATGTATCACCATATGCTTGTGAAAATTATAGTTTCTCCATAGAATGAAACATGAAAATATTTTCAATCATGATTTATTTTCTAGGTGAATTCTGTGGTTTATGTTTGGTGAGAAAATGATTGGAAATTTAAGGCTGAAAAGAGGAGGTTTTGACTCTTAAGTACAATGCATGAATATTCAAGTAAAAACAAAAGATGAAACTCACTCAGATCCCATTGAAAGTGTGAAACACAAATCCAAATCCCATTTTATGACATGGAAAATTATCCAATCAGTGATTTAAATTAATTATATCATCCAAATTATCCCCTTTTTTTATCATTTTTTTAAAGCTCTAGAAAGGAACAAATTTATTTTATTTTATTTTTCTTAGAGACAGAGCTGACAATTAAATACAATGAATGGATGAAAATCATTCCATTTATTTGAAAGAGGAAAATTAGTCATAAAATGAGTTAAAATGAAATATTTGAGCTGACCTCCATTTTTTTCATCATTTGTTTCCAATTTTTTTTGAAGGAGAACCGAATGAATGAAATAAAGCACAATGAAATATTGAATAAAGCTCAATTATCTCATTATACACTGCCCATAATATTGAAACAAACCTCACACCACCAAAAAGTGAAACACATCCCAAAAAAACAAACACAAAAGGCCCTTACCCCACACTCAAACTTGATATATCCATGCAGAAATTACCAAGAGTGCGGGTAGGTAAGGAAAAATCGGCTATTAATGTGGCTTCAAACTATGAGGAAATTCATGGAATATAAAGGTAAATGAAGGATATATTTAAGGGTGGATCTCAAGATAAAAATGTTTCCAGACAAATATATGCCTCAATCATATCAAAAAAATTCCATAGAATCCAAATCTTCAAAAGAGAAAAATCACAAATTCTGGTTCTCACACAAACTCCAAGTTTCCCTAACAAATTTGTGGGTATTAGGAAAAATATTTCAAAGTAGTTCGGAATACCTCACAGGGTTGGAAAAATGATTTGAGTCAGTGTTTCATGGTCACGGATTTCAAAAATTAGTCAAACTCAAAAAAAAAATATTGAAAATCCAATTCAAGGAGAAAGTTTTCACATCAACAATCATTTAAAATCTATTTTTTTCAAAAATCATTTCAATTTTCTTAAAATTAGTTGATGTGTGAAAAATATTCCTAATTTATATTGAACCTCAATAATCCTAAAAATATGAAAAATAAAAAGGAAAATCACACATGAACAACTAAGAAGTTTGACTCTCCCCCCACACTTATATTCTACTACCCCTCATTTTATCATAATAAAAATAAATGTAAGGGAAGAAAAAAAAGGAAAGGAAAGATACAACCTTGCATTATTTTCCAGTGTTAGCATTGATATAAGCTCATAGATTATACCACTTCCTCCTAGAAAACAATAAATAAATAAATTCATAATAAAAATAAATAAAAAGAAATATGTATGGAAACTAGGATAGAACATGGTTTAGACCCCCATGTGGGTGATAGTATTTTACTATCCCTAATCAGGAAGTTGCAGCAGTTGAACCCTAATTATATGGTGGGTGTGGTTTCATTGAGATGAACCAATACATGTGAATTTTCATAGTGTCCATGAGTAGACACCAAGAATAGAGAATCCTAGAGAAGATAAGAAAATTCCCAACCCCTTAGAATGAATAAAGAGATAAACTAAGGTCTAGTGTGGGATATAAAAGAAGATAGGGGTACTCCATAATAACTTTAATGATGTAATCCTACATATGGTATGAAATTTTTTGAAGATGTGGTAGTATAACCACATGCTTCTCTATCTGTTATTATTCTTTGACCACCACCACTTGGGTGTTTCCTTCCTTAACATCGAAGGTCTTCTCCATTTGTGCTATGTCAAAAAATTTAGTAAGGGAAAAGTCTGCAAATAGTTTAACTTGAATAAGATTAAAACATGAAAAATCAATAAAGAAATACTACCTTTAAAGTAAGTCATATCGGAAATTGATCTCTTCAGAAAAGGCCATTTGCAACTCCATCTCAATAGGTATATCTTCTGTATTATCTTCTAAAGCAAGAGAGAGGTAGAATGGTGCTTGATCTCCCACATGTGCATCATCTAGAAAGTATTCTTCTTCAACCTAATTTGGAAATTATTTGGATAGGTTTGAGGCTAGTTACTTCATAATTTAATCCTCACATGGCTCATTAATTGAAAATGATGGAAAATAAGCTTTGATTCCTCTTTTTTTAGCCTCCTTTTGAGCTGCCAATTCCTTTGGGGAAGATGAAATAAATGTCATTCGATTCCTCAACTCTTCTATCATTTTTTCATTCTCATCCAAATGAATATTCAGTGATACTTGTTTGATAACCTCAAAAATATTTCTATCATGAAAATGAAATGAAAAATTACCTTGAAATTCTATCATTGAACCAAGAAAATAAAGATATGCAATGAAGTTCAATTTTTTTGGTTTCTGAATTTTATGATTTTTTTGGTTTTTTTGAAAAACAATGTGAGTAAGTGCTTGGCCTCCCCAAAAAAATGCCATATTGATAAGATGGGTTTGTTTTAGATCTATCAACAATAAATTATTATTACCTAACAGTGTACCATAGTGGCACAACCTAGGGTTGATCTCGAAGAGGCCGCTCACAACACAACAAATTTATATTGTCACTGTTTATAACCTAACGAATATAAAACTGATTATATACTAATATAAATGGGGTTTTGATTATAAAAATACATAAAATATAATATATATTAATAATAAAACTAAAAACACAAAGGAAATAAAGAAGACACAAATAAGTTAGTGAAGAATCGTTGTCATTCTTGGGAGATCGTGGTGATAAAATCATTGTTCTTTTAAAATATTTATTCTCAATAATATACTAAATGTTGAGATAAACCCTATAACTAAAAAACTTCCTATGAATTTTTATTATCTAGCATCGACCCTCTGCATTCAAGATAATACTCACTCCCATCATCACCATAATGCTACTCCACCCTGGATACAATATTATGAAAATGGGGAGGAAAATTTTAAAACGGGAAGAAGAAATCAATAACAATGAAAGTGGGGTGAACCCTAAACCAAAACCATTTTAATACTATTGAAATTTAAAAATTAAAATAAATAGAATCATTTAAGATCAATGAACTCAAGGACCACCACTCCCCCCTCGAATGACAACGAGAGTTAGTTCTCTATTTGCATGGAGATTTGAAGGATCATTATGGGGGAATGGAAAATAGAAAATGAAAGAGAAGAGAAATTAATAGAATAAGAATAATAACTAAGATAAAATATAATTAAAATATAAAAAACTATTATATATATAAAACTCTACCGTGCCCCCTTGAAAATGTCTATGTTTTAAGAGGTAGAAGAGATGACAATTTATAGAGAAAATGGGTGAGAAACTTTTGCTCCCAATCAGTACACCTGATTGATCCAAACTTTATCCTAATTAAATAGCCAAATATTGTAAGGTTTCCTGCATATAGATTGTTACATTTTTTGTCCCGCTTCAACCCTCAAAATTTCATATTCGATTGAGATGTGTGTAGAACGCTATTATTATTTTAGTCTGAAACATTTAATCTGGTTAGTTGACTTCCCATATTCCACTTTTCCAACTTTCTATGCCCTTATTTCCTTTAATAAAGCTGAATACCGCATGTAATCATCTATAAAAGTTGATACCCATCTTCATTTATAAATCCATTCTGAATTGAAGCTTCATTGGACTAGACCACATGGAGATATAATCTCAATAGTAAATGTGTCCCGATTTGTACACAATTTTTGAAGCCCGATTGGTGAGATATATTTGAGCCTCCAAATGAATGATTGAGCATTGTCTTCAAAAGGATACAATGTGCCCCATTATGTATGGAAACCTAAAAAAAACGGAATTTCACAATTATATTTAGTTTATAAAAAGTTATGGCCGAATTAAAAAATACAAATAAAATAATTAAATCTCAAAATTAGGCCATTTAGAAATTATGCTCAAAATTCATCTAAAAATTAACAATATGACAATTTACCATAAAATAACTGTATGGTTGGATTTAAAACAGTTAATTATATTATAAAATATGTGAAAATGTTGTCTTCATAAAAAATATAACCTATATTCCACCTTTCCAAACCTGTTAGTGTTCTCAAAAGGCCTCACATACCTTGGTTTTAGCTTCCCCAGCTTTCCCAAATGACGATGACCCAAGTGAGGTGACACTTTCAGGAACACCCAGTCACCCACAAAAAAAAACTCAAGATCTCGGCATATATGATCAGCATAATATTTGTGGAGATTCTAATCTATCAATAACTCCTACTTGATTAACTTGACCTTCTCCGATGTATCTTATACTAAGCTCGGTCCCAACAATGAGGTTTCACCTACCTTAGCCCAACACAAAGGAGACTGACACGACCAATCATAAAGTTCCTTGAAAGGATCCATTAAAATCGAGGACTATTAACTATTATTATATGAAAACTCAACCAATCCTAAATGGTTTTCCCATAACCTGCCGAAATCTAGGACACATGCTCGGAACTTGTCCACCAGAATCTAATTTTCCAGCTCTGTCTGACCATCCATATGAGGATGGTATGTTGTGATCAATTTCACTTGTGACCCCAAAGGCCTTCCCAAAATAGAGAGGCAAAATGGGGTCCCTATTATAAATAATTGTCGACGACATACCATGAAGCCACACTATCTCCTGAACATATAATCAGCCCAACTCGTCCACTTTAGCTGAATCTATGATAGGAATGAAGTTAGATGATTTGGTCAGATGATTAATCACTACCCAAATGACATTCCTCCCTTGAGTTTTATGAGGTAATCCAATAATAAAATCCATGGAAATATCGTCCCACTTACAGGTAGGAATAAGTAGTGGTTGAAGCAAACAAGAGGGACTTTGGAGATTTACTTTCACTTGATGACATGTATAACATCTTGATACGAAGTCAGCTACATCTTGCCTCATACCTGGCCACCAGAATTGAAAATGAAAATCATAATACATTTTTGTTTCTCCAAGATGGAAAAACCAATGAGATTGGTGGATATATTGCATCACCGTCATCCTCAAAGATAATGACACCACAAAGTGGCCCTTAAAGCACAAGATTCCCTTGAGATGTGATGACCAATTTCAAGGTGTCTCCCCACCACGAAGAAACAGCATAGACCATAGGCATAAATCATCACCAGAATGCTCCTGTTGAATCAAATCTAGAAGAGAAGGTGTCAGTTGAACACTATCCAAAAAAGTACCTCCACTATTCTCCTTGGACTCTAGATGAAATTGGACAAAAAGACTCATCAACATTCACTCATCATTAGACTCTTTTAACATATTCAATGGCACTTTTCTTCTAAAATTTTCTACCAAAACATTACCCTTTCCAAGGGTATAGACAATATAAAATTTGAAACCCAAAAGTTACTCCACCCAAAGAAGCTACCTTAGATTCATATATTTTTTTTGAGGAAATGTGAGCTAGATCTTATGATCAGAGTACACCACAAATTTCTCTCCAAAAATATAATGATGCCATGTCTTCACGGCATGCATCATCGCTGCTAACTCTAGGTCATGGGTTAGTTAATTATTCTCATGTGGTCGGATTTGGTGAGAACCATATGCCACCACATGTTCATTCTACATAATCACACACCTGAGACCCATAACCGAGGCATTGAAATAAACCACATAGCCCTTTCTTGATTATGGAAAGATCAACATAGAAGCCAAAGTCAACCACTGATTAAGATCTTTGAAGGATTCCTAACACTCTAAGATACATTAAAACATTACCCTTTTCTGGGTGAGTGCCTTCATGGATGAATCCAGTCAAGATAAATCCAAAATAAATCTCCTGTAATATCCAGCTAGACCTAGAAAGCTTCGATCTCAAACACATTCCTTGATTTCTCCCATGACATAACTGCACATATCTTCTTAGAGTCCACTAAAACCCCTTGTTCTGAAATAACATGGCCTAAATACATCACCAATTTCAATCCAGAAAGTGCATTTTGAAAACTTAGCATAGAAAGGATGGTCCAGAAGTGTACCCAACATGGTCCACAAATACCTCTCATGCTCCTGCTTAGATTCAGAATAAACTAGGATGTCATACACAGACACCACAATGAAAAAGTTGAGATACTGGTGGAAGACCCTACTCATAATCACCATGAAGACTTCTAGAACATTTTTCAACCTAAAGGGAATGACCAAGTACTCAAAATGGTTGTACCTACTTCGGAAAGATGTTTTCGAGACATATGCCTCTTTCACCTTGACTTGGTGGTAACTAGAACACAATTCAATCTTAGAAAACCAACTTCAACTGTTTAAATAATCAAAAAAGTCATCAATTTAGGGAAAAAGATACTTGTTCTTGATGGTTACCTTGTCTAGCTTCTGGTAATTGATACATAACTGGAGAGATCTGTTGGCCTTCTTCACAAATAAAACTGGGGTGGGCCAATAATAGATACTCGAGCCAATGAATCCTTTGGATTATAAATTGTCCATATATTCCTTTAATTCCTTAAATTCAGTGGGGTCTATACGATATGAAGGAATAGATATCATATATGTTCCCTATGCCAGATCAATCGAGAACTCCACATCCCACATCGGAGGTAGACATGAAAATTCCTCTAGAAAAACTTCTGGAAATTCATCCACCACTAGAGGCAATCCACCCTCAAGTGATCCACCATCATCCAACAATGTGAGCGATGATAATTGGAAAACAATATTACCTAATTTTGGGAGTGGAGGTCCGGTATGACATGAACGAGGATCCCATTCTCCATGAAAAACATGGGCACTTACATCAGGTACCATAAAACTCACCGACCGCCTATAACAGTTGATATGCACCTGAAAGTTCACCATCCATTCCATGTATAGGATTACATCAAATAGGTCCATATCCAAGACTAGGAAATACCATTCTAGCTCAACCCTTGACATAGTGAGTGAAAAATATGGACACCTGAGACTCTTCTCTCACTTTTTCCCAGAGGTGTCACTAATTCCATCGCATACGACATGAGGAAAATTGGAAAACTTAAAAGGTTCAAAAAGAGAACATAGATAAATGAAATAGATACATCAGTATCAAATAAAATTGTATCTACACATGAAAAAATAATAATGGTACAACAAATTGTCATAGGCCCTGCATCTGATTTCACTGGTGCTCAATCGACCGCATGAAGATGCCTTGTCTCGTCCTATGACTGAGAAAGACCAATATAAAATAGCTCAACCCTAAACTGAATCTATCTCGAGGATGATCCCACCCTACCTCCATGACCGCCAAATCGAGATCCCATTATCCTGGATGACTCTGACTATGTTTACATCCCCACAAAAGCCACTGATCCTACACCACTCTGATTTGGGCGAATCACTTTAAAAAATTATTGTAGATGTCCCACAGATCCGCATTAGTGAAAAGGTTTGGGAGGATACATTCACATATGTTAAATGTTCCTTTCCCTCCCACAATGGTGACACACAATAGATCCTACATTAAAAGCCACAGACGAAGACTGACGGGATGGATGGCCTGAACTACCAACTCCCTTATTCCCTTGCTCATCCTACTTCCTTTTTTTCTCAAATGATCTGCCACTTCCCACTACTAACATAGACCCAGAGGAACCAAACCTTCCCTTGTGATCAATCTCTACCATACAAGCACATTCAACCAATTAGGCGTAGGTCTTCATCTTGAATAGAAAGACATAATAGTAGATCTCTGTCCATAAATCCCTTTTGAATCTCTAATACTTCATCTATTTATTAGAAACAATCTCGGGTGCGTACCAAACTAACTTTGAAAAGTGTTTGGTGTACTCTAACACAGACTAGTCCCCTTGAACAAGATCCATAAATTCTTGGGATCTAGATTAGGTCAAGACCTCAAGATAGTACTGGTCATTGAAGATTACCTTCAATTACTTCAAGGTCATCTTTTCATTCTTCCTAGCTTGAACCACTGATTCCCACAACCTCAGACTAGGACCTTCTAGAAAGAATGAGGCACGTTTCACCCTAACAACCTCAGTAGTTTCAAGTAACTCAAACATACTCTCTATTTTATCAATCCATTCCTCATATTCTTGAGGTTTTGTGCTACCTCGAAATGATGGAGGTTTGTTCTTTAGAAACTCCTGATTTTTATCCTTTATAAGACAAGGCTTAGATTCTCTAACTGAAGTAGGACTAGGACCCACCCCCTTTCCCAAAGCCTGAATATCCCAGACCATATCTTCTATTAGTATCGGATAAATTGGTGAGGGTCAACTCTCTTCAGCCTCTTCCCATAGCTACATAGAAAGTCTGCAGGGAGGAAGTTTTCTATAAGAATCAAAAACTAAAAAGAAAACCATCAATATGATTGTTTAAAAAAATCACCAATAACAATAAAAACGAACATTCTATAAAAACAAACAGATCAAACCCATCACAATAACATAACAACTAAAGCACTTCACATCCACCTATTGAACACGTATAGTATGTAGCCTACATGTCTCACCTGGAGGAGAAGTCAATTATAAATCCTAACATCCCATGGTAACTCAAGATATTTCATGAGGTGTGTTAGCCATGCACCCTACTCACAACCAGAACCTCAAGCCCCGATGTTCCAAGATCTAGTCTATCTAGACACATCCCAAATAACTTGAACCAAAAATAGAAAAACTTGATATGATACCATTATTTCATGAACCAAGTTGGGACATCATATGAACTAGTGCCTAACCCAGTATATGCCATAACTTAAAGAGCATTCCCGATATCCATGTTCTGGAAAAAAGTGCTTGAGTATCAATAATAAAACTTGGGAATGATTTCACCTGGTTACAAGAACATGAACAACCAAAAATAATAAATATAACAAAGCTAAATAACCATGACCAAACCTAACATAAAAATTTTTATATTTAAGCTTATAACATTTAAACCAAACCAAAAAGGGGATACAATAAAAGAGAAACAAGACACCATCCCAAAAACCACTATATGAAAAGAGGAACATCACCCCCATGCCACCACCACAACAACTGCAAGGAGATACTGCTAGAATCTTGAACCACCATCATGGTACATCTTTCCTTTACCTATGTCAAACATAACCAATTATAATTACACCCAAAGGTGTAAGTAGGGTGTGAGCCAAGGCCTAGTAGGATGCTACCCAATAAACAGATTCCATGCTATAAACATTATATGATAAATAAACATGAAAGTTTCATTAAAGAAAAACTATAAACATTTTTATGGAAAATATTTTTAGAAGAAAACATGATTTCTTTTGAAATAAACAACCAAGTTCACCATATTCTGGTAGTGGGAGAAATATCACAAGAGAGAACTAAGACATAGAAAGACCTTCTAGGAACTAGCTAGAAATGGGACACTAGGTACATCGTATCTTAGTGAAATATAGTATAGGAACCATGACTAATATTTTTATCATGAATGAGTCACTAGGATGGGAAACCCCATGGGCCTAGTAGTCTCCAATCATCATTATTTAGTTATTGTTGTCATTGCTAATCCTTCAAGAAGAAACCAAGACATTCCACTTCTGAATCAACTAGCATACTTGTCTTAGTCTGCCCACCTAGATACCCTAGTTTACCTTTCTGATCAATCCATATTCCACATACCACATAACACATCATTTTCACATAAGCATAAGACAATAAATACCACACACATGAGAAACCACCATTTTATACCTCAATACCTCTTTAATAATCCAAACGCACACTAAAACCATCCACAACATGGTTTTCACGTCTCGAACAATTTATTAAACATGTTTCATAATTTATAAAGCACTTTCAAAATACAAAACATGGGTTCAGACTTGAAATACACCCAAATTCCTTTGAAAAAATCACTTTCAATCCATACACATACCAAAAAATTTCAAAAATACCTTTCGCACCACACACACAAATCATATGACCCATATAAACACTCAAGAAAGCATATTAAATTCTTCAAATAATGTTTAAGAATCGACCACCTACCTTGAATGAAAAAACTTTCAGAAAATGATAAAAACATCAACTGTACCTCAATTGCACCCTAAGAATGCTAGATCAAACCTAAAACATCAATATTAAACCCAAAAAATTAATATCTAACCCAAAAAACGACACTCATCCCACTGGAGATGTGAAACCCAAAGAAAGAGGGAAGACACCCTAGAATAAAAGGGGAAACTAAGAGAGAAGGATACTTACTTAAAGTTTCATGAAGAATACAAGACAAAACACCCACAAAAATGGAGCCCAATGGAGGAAGGGGGAAGGGGGAGGCACGCCTAGGATAAGAAATCATAAGTGGGGGAGAGGATGAGTGATTTGGTGTTAAAAATCAGGGAAAGAGAAACTTAAAAAATCTGATTTTAAATGATCTTGACAGTTCACATGGTTTTTCTGCACGGTTTTCCAAACCATGCACCACATGTATGCCCCTTACTATCCAAGAATTACATACCACATGATTATCCCTCATGGTTTACAAACCATGTTCTAATTTTTAGATAATCATTTGTCCAAAAACACCACTTGGCCGCATGGTTACCTAGGAAAGGGCACACAGTTTAGAAAACCAAGACCAACCATGCACACCATGATTTAAATCCCAAAACCTTCCATTTTCCCTTCACAAGATCAAAGAAAACTCAAGGAAAACATATAGAAAAAAATTAAATAAAAAAAATACCTCAAAAATAAATCACAGGTGTGACTCTTTTAATTTATTGATAAGCATAAAATAACTTGATATATGTTTGAACTTGTCAATGAAATATCTAATTGGTTATGATATATAAAAAAGTGGAGGTTGTTAATTATTGTTATGGATATTCCACTTTGATTCCTTAAGTAATTTATTAAAAATGTTCCTTGATCTTGGTTTTGACTTAAGAAAGGTAGTTATCTAGTGGAATTAATGTTATACCATCCTAGATATGAATGTGCTAATTATAGAATTTATTTTAATAAAAACATTAATTTTATAAATACCTGTTTTATTTTTTTATAAAATGATGATAATGAAATGTGTTTTAAACTAACCATTAAATTTTATAAATGTTTGTTAGATTTACTTTGACAAAGTGTTAGGTATAAATCGTCCTTCAAATTAAAATTTAGATTTCATAGATACCTATTTTATCAAATTAGATAATTTTTTGTGTATAAACTTATTTTTAAACCATATTTCAATTTGAAAATATTATTTTCATTTACCATGATAAATTCTTGAGTAATACATGGTTCTTTGTTAAACATGCTTTGCTGGTTCTTTACTATGTCATAGGTAGTATATTATTTATTTCCATTACAATATGAATAAATTTCAAATAAATGAACAATTCTTAACCTCCATTAAGAGGTTTCATTGACGGTGAGGGAATCTATGGGTTTCATAAACTAGGAAGAAATGGTTTAGTCATTTATCCTTTATGACACGTTTTTAAATTCATTATTTCTAAAACTATAATGTCTAATCATATAATACTTATATTTTTCTTGGATTTGAGTATATTTGGTTATATTAACCTTTAATGGGCTCCCATCTTTAATAAATATTTTTCTAAATTAACTTCTATGTTATAAAGATTTGTTGGAATGGGAGATTCATATTTTATACTAGTATTATTTCATTTATGCTTATCCCAATAGCTATGTTTTGATTATTTTATTACTAGTATACCTTGATTGTTTCTTATACCACGTATTATACTTTTTTGGATTAATACTAGTTGGCCTTGGTTGTCACTTATTACATTTTTTGTGCTTATTTTGGTTCACTACTAGTGTTACTGATATTCTTCAGGTCCTACTTTGTATATAGCTTAGTTTATTGGATGTGTTATTCAAACATGTAATATTAGATTATGTTATGTTTTAATTTTGTTAGTATTATTTAAATGTGTAGAATTTATTCTTGTATTATTTCCATGATATACATTATACATGGTTTATTCAAATAATTAAATTTCATTGTTATGAAATATTGGATCATTCCATATTTTTATTTATTTGATGGCTATTATATATTTATATATGTATGTTAATTTTTTTGTTACCAAGAATAGGTTTCGGGCTATATCAGTGGAATGGTATGTGTACACCAACTACATATAGAAATATGGTGGTGCTTAGGTACTCAGTATTTATGTATGTGGGTTACTTGGCACTAGATATTCCCTCATTGGAAAGGATGTATATTATTTCCCAATATATTTCCTTCTTTGGTTCTTAATAAGAGGATGTAACCCTCTTCCCAAGAGTAATTTCCATCTTAAGATATTAATACTAGGAATTTTATATATTTGGATTAACCAAGAGGAAATAATATTTTTTTTGAGCTATGCTCAAAGTATGTATACATAGTTTTGGATCCCTATGGTATAGAGAGTTATCCATTATGGTTAATATTGACATGAGATTACCTTATTGATAGTTTCTAGCGTTATTTGATTTTTTTGTAAAAAATTATTTATTTATTAAGTAACTTTATAGACACATTTTAATATATACACTTTATTATTATATGTGTGAGTTGAAATCATTAATGGTTCCTATTGTGTATTTTTTACTTACAACCTACAGGTGAAATTTAGTGGATATGAGGTTTCCCTATTTCCATTTTAGGTATGAAAGGGTATACAAGTAGATATTTGGATTCATTATGGGCTAGATAGATATGTATGTTGGTTTAGAAGGTTCAGTTTTCATGAGACATGGGTGCACTGGAGGCTATGTTTGGATCAAGGAGTTTTAAAACATTTCTATATTTGTATAATTTATTATTTTAGAGTAATTAGTCCTTGTTATGTCTATGGGTGTTGTCAAGTATATTCCATATTGTTATTATGTATTTAATTTATTTAGATAGATTATTAATATTGTGATAAAGATATACATGGTATCATTAGTATACAATTTATTCTCTATGACATATAATTATTATTATAAAATTTAAAAATGTTTGACATATAAAAAGTTCATGATGGTTTATTAGAAGAATCTGACATTGATTTATTTTAATATTATATGAAGGTAAATCATTTACAAATGATAAATCAAGATCTCTAGTGCCAATTTCCAGCCCATATTGATTGATAATATTCTTGGGGTTAGTTATGATCTAGTTTGAGTCAATAGAAGGTTTGAACTAGGTCATTAGAATACCATTAGTGCTGGCCTACTGAGTTATATACTTACACCATGCATATAAATATTTATGTAAATGGAGTTTCATATATGATATTTTAAGCAGATGCATGTATGCAAGAAAAGTTCCTTGGATGTTCGATAGATTAAAATGATGTCAGTTAGTAGGTCAAGAATTTATTAGGACTTGGAGATCTGGTAGTTATCTTTAACAGGAGATGTTTTTGGCACATCACTACCTATGTAATTTTCTATTACTTATCTTTATTTGTTTTTTCCTATTGTAAGATTATATTTGTATTATTGTGATTTTTTGTTTCATTCATATAGTTTGGTTATTTATATAGTTATATAATCACATAAATCACTCCTTGGTGTAAAATTTATCATTTTATTTTGGGGAACATCTTACAAATAGTCAAGTCATATCATATTTTTAGAAGAATATGACATTTAATCTGAATATCAAAAAAAGTGGGTAAATAATTCCCAATATATTTAACTAGACCCTCAATACTAGTTTCCATCTGTTAGAGATTAGGGAATGTGATTGGGGTATGTGGATGTATGATTTGGGTCAATAGAAGATCTAGGCCAAGTCATTATAGGTGGTATCATAGTGGTGTTTAATTTTTTTTGGATTTATAGATAATATATAAAATGTTTTGGGACTCAAAAAGTAACCCATGAAAAGACTTGGTTAATATATTTAGGGTATAAGATCAAGTTACTTAGGATGTTAGGGTTTTAGTCTAGGCACTTTATGGGCGAGTGAGATTTTGCGTTGAGTATCTCGAGTATAGAAAAACAGAAATTCAAAATACACCATAGGGAATTATGGGGAGCCAATTTTATAATTTTTCATGCATCATAATATATATATACAAGTTTACATGACATGTTTATTCTTGTGTGTGATGGGTAAATTATATTTTTAAAACGATTTATTAAAATTTCTAATAAATTTTGTTTGGAAATATATATTTTAATCAGGGGTTTAGTTATTTAAATAATAAAAAATAAATTAATCAGTAATTTATTGAATAATTTATTAATGGTACCTTATTAACTAAACCTAAAGTTGGGTAAAATGTTTAATTAATGTTTTGAAAAAATGATTTTTGGAAGAAGAAAACAAGAGGGTTTTAAGTAGATTACATATCAACTATGAATTAATCAATGTTTTCTTGAGTACCCAATGTTAAAATATTAATGAATTAAATAATATATTAATGATTTTAGTGCAATTTATATCTTTATGGTGAGTTTTTGAGATTCACATATGAGTAATATCACTATGGTTTGAAAGAAAATCCATTATACTTAAGATATTTATTGAATGGTTTGAATCAAGTGCTAAGTTATAATATTTGGTTTAGTGTTAGTGGTGTAGTGTGTATGGGTTAGAGGTAGTTACTATGGATTAATAGAGGAATATGAGTTACCTTGAGTGTTTATGTTCTATAAGTATGAATAGTTATTATGAGGATTGGTTAGTGTGTAAGTGGTATACATGTTGAAGGTATGGACTAAGGATTAAGCATATAAATCAAGGACCTATGATATTAGACTCATTATGATATGAGATTAGTGGGTAGTTAGGTATTACAAGAATGTATGATTATTATATTTTTTATGTTTTATAAACATCTAGAATGAGTTTTTATCTCAAGAGGTTTAGAGGGAGATGTAAAGAAGCTAATTGATTATACTTAGGTGATACTCGACCTTTATATAGCGAAACAAGGGTGATCCAGTGGATGCATTATTTTTTATCTAGGATATCCATAATATCAAAGAGATATATTTACTAACTTTTAGTGGTTTATTGATATCCATGTAAATTAAAATTCTGACTAGGAATAACCCATTAAATTTTAAATGGATTGGTGTTACTAGATAAATTATCAGTGACATTTTAAATTTCTAAACTAAAAGATTGTGAATGTAATGTAAGATGACCATGAAATAAAAAATAATTATTAAAAGATCATTTTTATTATATTTTCACCTTCAGTTCCATGAATGGTTTTGTCCAAAGACAGTAGACCGGAGATTTTTTTGAATACTTATAGATCTTTTTTAGCTTGGTATTTAATATAAAGAGACAATGTTTAATTTGGATGATGATATTTTAAATGTATGGGATTACACTAACCATTTAGGTAGGTGTAAATATATTTAACACAATGAAATGAGGACTTTTGAGTACTTTTATTTTGGAAGGATGGAGAAAGTATAAAATCTATGTCATGGGGGACTGAAGCAGTGTTGTTCCAATATAATTCATATTGGGAATATAATGTCATGATAACGAGTAGTATCTATTTTGGTCAGTGGTAGTGTAAAACCCCATGAAACCCTTTGACCTATAGTGAGGCACCTAAAGTGGGTTAGTTGGATTCTCTTAAGAATAACTTGTTATTGGAGATTCTTAGGTGGGGATAAAAACCGGATGCATCAATACTTGAGAAGAAATAGATAATAAAAATCATATTATGGGGAGTTAATATAAACTCCTAAGAATCTAATATTGAAGTTGATGTATGTAATGGAACATGAATATGAAAATGAAAAGAATTGTTAGAAGATATTTTTAAAAAAATTAGTAATTTCTTTTACATGAATGGTTTTATCCATCAATAGTACACCCTAAAATATTTTTAATACTCATGAAGGTTTTATATCATGTACATTTAGTAGAAAGGGAAACTATTTTATTAGTGATTTGGTGGCTATCATGGACCTCACAATAACAAGTTTCTTGTACCCAAGTTAAAATGTAATAGAATTGGGACTCGATTTGTCTCTAGAGTGAGGGAATTTTTTCAGAGTTTTCTTTTGCATTGAATGGGTTTAACATGTATTGAAAAACTAAGAATAATGTGTGTGTTTAAGTTATTTTGATCTAAGATAAAGAATGTTTTTTTTAAATTTAACTACAGTGGTCTATACTCAGATATGCTATCACTTACCTATTAAATCATGATTCAATTTAATTATACTTCTATATCCTTATTTAGCTAAAATCTCAACTGATCACCCTCACATAGTATTTTAGGATTAAATAGAGAAATTAAATAATCACTAAATTCACTATTATTACCTATCATAGTGATCAAATACCTTTCATCACTCTTGAACATAGACTAACTTCTCTCTATTTTATGGGATATGAAGTATGTATGGGGGGCTTATGTGTGTGAATTGAGAAGAAGAGAAGAAGAATTTAAAGAAAAATATAAATATAAGCCTTTTATTATTTATGAAATCCAACACTTACAAATCAATCATATAGGATATAATTAATCAATTAAGATAAAATTCATTAATAGGGTAGAATATCCTTGGCGTAACCACTATATGTTTAATGTGTCATCACTAGAGAGAGAGTATATAAATGAATGAAATAAAAATAAAATTCTCTAGTAGTAGCAGCAAGTCTTATCTCAATCCACTAATTTATAGTAGACCTACCTATAGTGAGTCTCATCAATTTTTTAAAAGTAATTATGAGCATTCTAGAATCGCTTCCTCCAAACTCAGATAACCTGCATGCTCTTCAACTTCTTCCTATCCCACATGAGTAACCCTATCTCCCCTTTATTCCTTTATCACTTTTAGTGCCTTCAGAATAACCTTAAATTTCTATGTCCAGCTCCCATTTCCTTTTATTTCTTCCATATGTCTTATTTGAGATTCTATATTCCACTAATAATCTCTTCTTGATCAATGCCTAACTCCCATTTACCTGGTAAATAGTTTTTAACTATGTGGTTTAGGTTTTACTAAAATTATAAGATAAAATTTCTTAACAATTTTTTTTGTGATGAACCAAAATTTAAATTCTAATTATTCTAATTCAATTTATAATTATGATAAAATTATCTTTTAGATTAAAACATTTATTATATAAAAAACAATCTTTGTAGGAAAATGATGTTTTAAACATCAAATGTTCTTAATATTATATAATATTAATCAAAAATTAAATGAATGATGATATATTTTTATATATTTTTAAACATAATATCATGGTAAATATTTAAAATATATAAATTTAATTTATAAGATAAAAATTTCACAACATTAATAAAACAAATCTTTGGAAATAACCCTTTCACCATTATCAAGGAAATTAATGTTAATCTTTGTAATCATAATTTCATGAATAAAAATAAAATTAATATTATTAAATAATATGAACATATAGATATGAAATATTTAATTCATTTTTATAAATTTAATTTCTACAAGTGATTAAAACTAATTCATAACATAGGAAAAAAATTATAGTATAACATTACTTAAGTTTCCAAAACATTAAACATGAGTTTTATAAATTGAACATGGAATTTTGAAATGATTTATTTTACTTTATAAATATATATATTTTTATAAAAATGGTTTCAAAAACATTTAATTCATTATTTTTTTATGATAATGTCCTAAAAGTGATGGTTTGAGCAAAATTGATATTTTTTACTATTCACCTAAAATCAACCATTTTAGAAAAATACAAAAAATTAATATTAAGATAATAATGATATGATAAATCCAAATATTAAGTTCATTTATGAAAATTAAAATTATTAATTTTAGGAATGTAACTTTTAAATTAAAATATAAAATATAATGAAAACTATTTTTAATGGGAAATTGGATTTTTAGATATTAAATATACTAATTCTTATTTAATATCAATTAAAAATTAAATTAGTGTTAATATATTATCCAATATATATTCTATCCATGATATATTTAGTTTCTTAAATTAATGTGCATAAAATTCCAATTTTAGAAAAAAAAATATAAAATATATCGTTAATTTTATCAATAGATTAGAAAATAAACTTTATTTTTCGTTAAAATTCAAAATGAGAAATGTGTAAAATACATGTGATAAATTGATTATTACTTTAATAATTACATGTTTATATAATCCTAATTTTCATTTACATATCCATTCAAGATATATTCACATTATTTAAGCATATGATATGCTTTGTTGGCAGTCAAATGCAGTGATTCTACTAGCATGGACTTTGTGGAAATTTCCATGAGCTTGATCTTCTTTCATATATGATTTCAATCATACCTTAATTTATGGATTTAAGATTGGGCTTGGACTGGGGAAAACCTTAGTGAATCCACATCATTTCCAAGCTCAGAGAAAAGAGATTCACAAGGGAGACTTCCACTACCCGATGCCATTTCTTTCCTTTTTCATTGTAGAATTCATAATATGGTTACTTACATTTATACATTATAATATAAAATCTATATTGTAATAGTGAAATTTAATTGTTTTTAAAGTTTCATTGTTATGTTTTAATTTAGTGTTGTGTTTCAAACAATCTAATTAACTAATGAGGTTTTAAATAAAAAATATAGTAAAATCTTAGGGCCACTACTAAAAAATAGGCTTTTAACATCAATAAAATTAGCCTTTATCATCGCTAAAGAAGCACTAACTACCGAAGAAAGATTAAAATATATATTCATTTATCAGTGCTAAAAAATCATCACTGATAAAGGGAAAAATTTATCAATTCTTTTATTTAGTTCCAATAAAGGGGACCGTTATCGGTGCTTATAGAAGCACTGATAATGGTTCCTTTATCGGCACTTCTAAAAGCACATATAAAGGACCCATTTATCAATGCTTGTAAAAGAGCTGATGAAGGGGAATACTATAGTGTACTGTAATAACACACTGTAAGACTAATACAATGTACTGTAATAGCACACTACTACACAAAAAACACCACCAGATATCAACAAAATCACGTACCAATATAAAATTTAAATGAAAAGAAATTTACAACACAAATACAAGAAAAAACACTATATTATAGACATTTCAAACATTGATTTATATAATTACACAAGTACCAATTATTATATACATTAAAAAACATAAATATTCATTTTTCTTTTGATCCTGAACCTGACTCATGCTATTTCCAAACGAACTGCCCCTACTCACACAAAATAACTCTCCTTTATAAGAAAACAATTATTTTGTTAGTAATAATATAAATAAATAAATTAACCGAAAGTTTTAATTTTAAAATAAACTTTGAGTCATACCCAGAACACTATATATTATATTGAGTTGTGGTGGATTATTATATGCCCTACCATTTCTTTTTCTTATTCAAGCATTAAATCTATGAAAATTAATTAAATAAGTATAAGATAAAGCCCCATAGAGATGTGATGTGTGTTTTAAACTAAAATGAAACTTATATATTGAAAAGACGCACTTGGAGTCATACTGGTCACACCATGCATAGGATTGAGGTATAGTTGATTCCCACACATCTCAAATGTCTTAGGGATCATTTTATTAAAGTATCACAACAATCGTAATGTGTTTGCTCTATTTTAAGTACGTCACTCGTATTTTTTACTAAAATGTAATTTTAAACTGGAAACACACACTTTGACTTATATCAGTTACATCATGTCTCAGTTTTATATAATATGGATCCCAACATGTAAAAAATGACTTATAAATCATTTTCCTAAATTATCAAGACAATCTGAGTATGTTTGTTTGGTTTTTAGTGAGAGACACTTTTTGAACTAAAATATCGATTTTAAACTGATAATGGACACATTGAGTCATAACAGGAACATAATGTATCAGATTAAGATATGGATTATTCCTACATATAAAAAATTACTTATGGCTCATTTTACTAAAGTACCAAAACAATCTGAATGCGTTTTCTTGGTTTTGAGTAGGTAAGTTTTCCTTTTTACTAAAATCGATGGCAATTTTAAATAAAAAGACACAATTAGAGTCATACCAGTAACAACATGCATTTTATTGAGGTTAATATGATTCTTAAATGTCTCAAATGACTTATGGATCATTTTAATAAATTATCAAAACAATATAATTTCATTTTCTTAGTTTTGAGTATGTCACTTGTCTTTTTTACTAAAATGTCATTTAAAACTGGAAACATACAATTTGAATCATACCAATCACATAGTGTATCAGTTTGATGTGATACCAATTAATACATATAAAATTACTTATTAATATATTTTCTAAATTATCAATAAAATATGAGTGTGTTTTCTTGGTTTTCAGCGAGTAACACTTTTTGAACTAAAATATCAGTTTTAAACTGATGACAAACACATTGAGTCATATTGGGAACATCGTGTATCAGATTGAGATGAGGTTGATTCATACACATTAAAAATTACTTATGGATTGTTTTACTAAACTATAAAAATAATCCGAACGCATTTTCTTGTTTTTGATTAGTTCATTTTTCCTTTTTACAAAAATTAATGTCAATTTTAAATAAAAATACACACTAAGAGTCATACCATTCACACTGTGCATCGGATTGAGGTGAGGCTGATTAAAACACATATAAAATGAATTATTTATTATTTTACTAAATTATAAAAATAATATGAATTCATTTTATTAGTTTTTAGTATGGTGCTTTTTTTTCTCTCTAAAATGTCATTTTAAACTAAAAACATGCACTTTGAATCATATAAATCACATCATGTATCGGTTTAATGTGAGAATTATTACTACACATAAAAAACGACTAATTAATCATTTTCCTAAATTATCAATGAAATATGAGCACATTTTCTGGGTTTTTAGTGAGTGATACTTTTTGAATTAAAAAGTCAAATTTAAACTGATAAAAGATACATTATGTCATACCAGGAACATCATGTATTAGATTGAGGTGAAGATTATTTATACACATAAAAATGAATTATGAATCATTTTTTAAAGAATAAAAATAATCCAAATGATTTTTCTCAATTTTGAGTAGGTTAGTTGCCATTTTAATTAAAATTGGTGTCAATTTTAGATAAAAAGATGCACTTGGAGTCATACCAATCACACCATGAATCAGATTGAGGTGTGGATGATTACTACATATCTCAAATAACTTATGGATTATTTTACTAAAGTATCAAAAAAATAGGAATAAATTTTCTTGGTTTTGAGTACGTCACTTGTCTATTTTACAAAAATGTCATTTTAAACTGGAAACATGCACTTTGACTCATACCGATCACATCATGTACCAGTTTGATATGAGATCAATTCCTACAGGCCAAAAATTATTTCTGAATATATTCCATAAATTATCTAGAAAATATGATTGTGTTTGTTTATTTTTCAATAGCTGACACTTTTTGAACTAAAATATCAATTTTAAATTGATAATAGACACATTGAGTCATACTAGGTGCATCGTGTATTGGATTGAGATACGACTAATTCCTGCATGTCAAAAATGACTTATGGATCATTGTATTAAAGAATAAAAACAATATGAATATTTTTTCTCAGTTTTGAGTATGTTAGTTGTTGTTTTTACTAAAACTAATGTCAATTTTAAATAAAAAGAATCACTTGGAGTCTTTCGGTCACATCATGTGTCAGATTGAGGTGTGGATGAAACCTACACATCCCAAAGTCTCAAAAAAATTCTAACCACCAATGTTACCATGATTTCCATTTTCTTTATTTGTATAAATACCAACACTATATATTGAGTCGATGTTCTTAGCTAATTTTTTTTTCTCATTGTTGAAATCCAGAAGAGTAGAGGATGTTCGTGTGCTCATTATATCAGGATAAGTCACCACAATGGGCACATCATCTTCCTATACTCTTATGGATTTAAAAATTGAGAAAGGTTTTTCTGATAAAAAAATCAACTCAATATGCAGTGTTGGAAGTTCGAACAAACCACCCTAACTCGAACATAAGAAGTCACCTATATATGAAAATTATTATTATATGGGTAATACTAAAAAAAATAAATTAAACATAAATATGAAAAAATATATTAATTTTATGGAAAATGATTTTACTGTGAAAATATCAAGATTACCTCTATGATTTCACAGTGGAGAGAACTTGAAGGAAAGTGATAAATTCCAACACAACAAGGGTGAAAAGGTTTTGAGGGAGAAGAAGTATATGGATGTTTTGGTGTAGAAAGGCATAAAATATGGACATACCACCCCAAATTGAACAAAAAAAATCCACCTTTATAAGAAAATAATTCTTATGTTAGGAATACAAAAAAGAAATAAATTAAACATAAATATGAAACAATACATTAATTCTATAGACAATGATTTTACTATGAAAACATCAAAATTACCTATGTGATTGAGAAGAGGTAGCTTAGTTTCTCTTCCTACAAAGGCAATGGAGGGAACTTGAAGAAAAGTGATAAATGAAACACTATAAGGGTGAAACGATTTTGAGGTAGAATAATTCTATGTAAGTTTTGTTGTATAAAGGCATGAAATATGGAAATGACACCCAAAATTGAACAAAAGAATCCACTTTTATAAGAAAAAAATTCTTATGAGTGTAATACTAAGAATAAATAAATTAAACATAAATATGAAACCATAAATTAATTCTATGGACAATGATTTTACTATGAAAACATCAAGATTACCTCTGTGATTGTGTAAAGGTAGCATCTTTTCTCTTCTTAGAAAGGCAGTAGAGAGAACATGAAGGAAAGTGATAAATGAAACACTGTAGGGTGAAAATGTTTTGAGGGAGAAGAAGTTAATGGATTTTTTGGTATAGAAAGGCATGAAATATGGACAAAAAAATTATAAAATAAACAAACTCTACAAGGAATAATGAAAATTAAATCAACATTTCATTATATAATTTTTTTTAATAGAGAAATTATATCATAACATTACCTTTACATCTTACCAAAGGGTTTCCTTCATTATAGTTTATTATTATAAGGGATTGGTAACATTATTATATACAGAATATAATATCAACATGCGTAGTCAAAATTTTAATTTAGATTATTTTAATCCATTAGATAAAATATAATATTATGAGGAAAAACATAGTATATAAAAAATAATTTTACCTTATCATTGAAATCTCTTTATTTTTAAAGGTTTTAGGGATTTGGTTCCTATATCGATAATTCAAATCCCCTCTTTGTGGTCCCCTATAACATACAAGACATTGTCTACATTATGACCAATATGAAATTATTGTGATCTCCTAATAAAAGGGTCTTCCTCGATTGAATTTTCATCTGACCTGATATTTGTTTTAGTTGCTAGTAGGACAATAGACCAATTCTTGTTTTCTAGATCTGAGACATAAAATACTTACACTACTTGTGATTCCATTATGAAAGGCTCATATTTTTCCCCTTCCAGACTAAAATTCACCTTCATGAAGCTCATTTCATCAACTTTCACAACACTCATATTGTCGACCCATTTGCAACGGAATATCGGTACTTGAAATGTTGTAAAAACAAACTTGTATATCTGTTCGATAAAGAAAAAATATGAAATATTTGTATAAATTGTATTTATATCCATAGAACAAGATATGTGCATCACTTTTACCACAAACATAACACCATTATTTTTCATCATATTGTAGTCATCTTTTTCTTTTGTATAGAATGTATAACCATTGATTACAAAACCAGTGAAATTTATAGTATTTAATTGGTCCTATAGCTATCCATTGAAGTCGTTCTATAATTGAATTTGGATTTTTAGATAAATTCTTATAAAATTGATCTCTCAACCATCCTATAAACTATTGATTATGTGTATTTTGTATCTATCCTTCATCCCTTAATAGAGTCAAATATCTAATAATATCTTTGTAGGCTTAAATGTATGGATCTACATCTTCACTATAATGTAAAATCTAAAGGTCTCTTTTCTCCCACTCTATCAAGGTAATTGTAACAAAATCTCTTCTATAAATACATTCACCCATAAGGTGTTCTCTATGATGATACTTTGGGAGACCGATGCTGTAAACATTAGATAGGCAATCGATACATAATTCAATAGATTCTTTAATAATATATCGTTCTTCAATACAACCTTCTAGATAACTTCGATTCTTGGCATATCCTTTAAAAATATTTATATACCATTCAATGGGGAACATCCATATGTAATGGATAGGACCACATAGTTTAACCTCTATAACCAAGTGAACGATTAGGTGAACCATTATATCAAAGAATGATGGTGGGAATAATATCTCTAATTAACATAATATGACTGCAACCTCCTTATTCATGATTGATAACTTCACCAGGTCTATAAATTTACTACATATGGCTTTGAAAAATAATTAGAGTCATGTTAATGTGTGACATAAATTTTGAGTTAGAATGAAATGGAAAGAAAAAATCATCAAATCTTACATCAAAACATGACAGTCGTGTCATTTTAGGCTTTGTAACTTCAAATTAGTCATTGATATGACATTATTGATATTTGATGAATACCCCTCTGGAACTTTTACACTATTAAGGGGAAAAAAAATGTCAATTTTTTCCTATCTGGATAGAGTGTAAGCTAATGGAAGAAGAAAAGTACTCCCTTTACCCTTCATCAGTGCCAAATCTTCCCTTATCCCCATGTAAATCATTCCCAACCTAGCCTTCATTCCATATTTTTTTTCAGGAACATTTAGTAACATGCCAATAAAATTATCAAATACATTTTTTATATGTATAACATAAATAAAATGTCTGATATATAAAAAATTCCAATACATAAATTTGAATAAAATTGATCTCTTTTTCCAACTTGATTTCATAAGGTTTTTCAAAAATGGTATACTGAAAAAAGTGTCAATATCTTTTACTTTATTGAATAGATGGTCACCCATTATTGGAGACAATTTTGTACCTTGTTCAATATTTCCATAAAATTTCATCATCCAGGATTGGTATTTATGTCATTAAGGTAAAAATTTATGATGTACTAAAACATATTCTTCGAGGAATGATTCAACCAAACTAAGTGTGTGCATTTTTCACAAATGGGACACCCAAACATTTCTTTAATGTTATAAATTGATAAATTATCATAAGAGGGGAAGTCATTTATCATCCCATACAACATGGAACTCAATGTGAATTATTCACTTCTATGAGAATCATACATTATAGCACCTGTTTCCCATATCAATTTTAGATCTTCAATCAATGGAGCCAAATATATATCAATATCATTACTGAGTTCATTTGGTCCAAATATAAGTATATAAAACGTAATGTATTTTCACTTCATGAATATCCATGGAAGAAAGTTATAATTTACCAACATGATGGGTGATGTACTATGAGTACTACTCTATACACCAAAATATTTATTCCTTCTATAGCTAATGTAAGAGGAAAGTTTCTCATCTCATTTCAAAATTCAGGATACTCGTAATCAATTTTCTTCCACTGAGGATAATCTGATATATGACGTAGGTTCCCATATTTAATTCTTGTATCTTCATTCCATTTCAATTGTCTCAAAATTTCGATATATCCATATCATCTTCTAAACCATGGAATGATAGGAAATTACCACACATATTTTAAGGACTTGATTCATTTTTCTTGTATTGATCCACACCACACTTAAGGAATTTTATGAGTGATTCATGGTCCTTGAGAAACAATATGAAATCATTTAGAAAAGAATGAATTTTTTTATAGATCATTCCCATTGAATGTATAATTCATTTATTATCATATGTTCGACATGATAGTTCATTTTATTCTGGTAGCATATCATTTAGGAGACCAAGTAGTTCTATAAAGATAGTGTCATGCCATCCACTGCTAGAATTCAAATTATATAACTTCAATATAGCTGCCAATGATGTGTATTTAGTATAACTAATATACAATGGTCTCTTAGCACAACTATATAACTTCTCAAACAACTTTGTACAATTAGAAATTTCATCTTCAATTTCCATTGTAATTTCTTCCATGCGATATCTATAATCATTTACACTAGTATTCATATCGAATGATCCATAAACCACAGTGTCATCCCAATCAGTGTGAATGTTTAGTTTTTATCCATGTTTAGTCCAATATTTATCGATTTGATCCATTCTATGAAAAATCAAAAGTTATTCGAACTCTTTCAGACTAATTTTTTCTTGAATAAAAAAATGTAAACACGAACAAATGATTTGAGAAGGGTCGTATGCATGCACTATTGAAAACTTGATGAACTCTTTAACTCCATATTCATACTGTTATGTCAAATGATTATAATACATCATTTTTCAATTCATATCCATCCAATTGGGTTCATAAAATATTAATTTTTTATAATAAATAAATAAATACAGATAATACATTCATTATCAAAAGTGATATCTATATATAATTCTAATAAGGGAAACCCAATATTTGATTGTTTCAAATAATTTCAATATGATTCGAAGAAAATGGGTAATTTAATTTAAGAAAATAATTACTACACTGTGGTAGGATTATCCTCTAAATTCATTCAAAGTTGAAATTTATAGACAACTTTCATCCTCATCAACTCATATCCTGAACATTTTTCATTTCATTTTTGTTGTTTGACACACATCTTCCATCTCTTGTGGACATGAACCTATGTTACTTGAAACACTCTAAGAAGTAGCCTTACATGGGGTGATTAATACTCAGATTAGTACAAGAAATATAAAAGAGATGGGGGATTAATCTCAAGCAACAAATTGCAATAATAACTGTTCGGGAGATGAAGTTGATGATGATGACAGTTGTATTAGATTGTGTTCTCTAAAAGGGGTAATTATGGACATTATAATTTCTATGGTGATTTTGGGAACATAGTATAAAATTTTGGTCACAATGAAATAAATAATAGTAATTATGGAATATAGAGAGGTTTTATGTTAAATGGGAGCTGACCCACTCTTACAAAAATAGTTTCAAAGTGAGACGGATATTCATAAGTAGAATTGGATGATGAATTTCAACCATTGAATGAACTCTATTGAGATATATTTGTATAATATACTTGTGTAATATATATTTTTATAATATATATTTGTGTATTGTATAATATATATATATATATATATTTATTTGTGTAATATATATCGTTATTTGTATAATATATATTTTTATTTTATATATTTTTGTAATCTAATATATATTTGTGTTTGTATAATATATATATTTGAATAAACTATTTTTATAATATATAAATATTTAATATTTAATATATATTTATTTACATATAAATATAATATATATAAATATATAACAAATTTGTATTTTTATTGTATTCAAATAGATTTGTGTAATATATTTGTATAACATATTTGTATAATATATATTTTTATAATATAATTGTATAATATATTTATATAGTATATTTTCATAATATATTTGTATAATATATATTTGTGTGGTATAATATATATTTTTATTTGTATAATATATATATTTGAATAATTTATTTGTATAATATATAACTATATTATATATATATGTATGTATTTTTAAAATATACATGTGTGTGTTTATATATACGTGTGTATAATATATAAATATATAATATATAATAGAAATCTATATATGTATTTTTTATATATTTGTTTTTTTCAAATTTATAGATATAAATATATAAATATTTTACATATTAATATATGTAATGTGTTAAATCCATTTAATACAAAATTATATATATATATATATAAACACACACACTCACACACACACACACACACACACACATATATATATTATACACACACGCACACACACACACACACATATATATATTATATATACACACACACATATATATTGACATACATAAATATAATTGTGTTTATAAACATGTGTGTGGGTCTGTGTGTGTATGTAAATATAATTATATTATAAAATTACCATTGTATATATATATCTATATATCATTATATTGATATGTTTCAGGTGAGGTGGGAATGCACCCGGATTTCATTCCATAGACCCTATAGTCGAGTTTAAAAGGAAGAGAATTTCTTGTTTAGTGTTGTGTGTGTGTAGAAGGGTGGTGGTGGTTGCCTGTGCTGGTAGGAGAGAGCACTTGAGGGGGAGACAATCATGTGCAGGAGGGAATGATGCAGATGATATTTATTATGTTTTAAAATTATGAAATTTTTTAAGGGGTTAACGATCTCATGAAGCATGAGTCAGTGGCGTTGGGGTGGGTGGGTTGTAGAAAATAGACATGCTGTGAGGGTGGGGGGTGCAAGGAATGATAACCATATCTCTTTTCAACCATGCATCCCTAATAAATATTTATTGATCATAGGTATACACAGACAATAAAGAAAAAATGATAGATAAAAAATAGAAATAAATATTTCCAAATAAGAAATAAATAAGCGGGGAGGAGGATGAGAAAATAAGATACCTTAGATTGAAGCTTGGAATCGTTTGAGAGAAAGTAGAGATATCAAAAACCTAGAAAACATTCGAGTCTTGGATTTGTTTGACCCTTGAATCATTCGAGCCTTGGATTTGAGCTTTGAAATTGTTCGAGCCTTGATTTAAGCCTTGATTCGAGCTTCGATTCACTAAGGAGGAGCGCCAGCATAGGGTGGCTTTCATAGAAAGATTTGGATATCGCGAAAAGTTCATAATTTGTTAAGTTTATTTAAATAGATCTATAAACTTTTATCAGCGCTAAAAAAATTTGATAAATATTTCTTTTTTCACCGCTTATTGCTTAAGTGCTGATAAAAGATTTATAATTATAATTATAAACAATTTTTTGTTATTATATTTATATAATTATATATATATAATAAATAAATATAAATATAAATATAGTTAATATATTCTTTATTTAAATATATTTATTATTATTTTATAATTATTTATATATTTACTTTTAAATTTATAATTATATAAATACATCTTAAAATAATAATATTTATATCATTATATAGATTTATATAAATATATATATATATAATAAATATATATAAAAATAGTAGATATATTCATTATTTTAATAAATTTATTTTAAATTTATAATTATTTATTTATAATTATATAAATAAATTTTTATGAAATAATATTAATTTATTTATAATTATAAATATATAAATGTATAAATATAGTAAATATACATTATAAATATATTTATTTATAATATTTTTTAATAAATATTTTTTTAACATTATTAATGAATATTTAATCTTAAGTGCATGCATGTTAAAAATTAGTGAAATTGAATAATTAAAAATGAATACACTATAATAATATTGAAAAAATAGATACATTTTATTAATTAAATACGAATTATTAAAAAAAATATAGATATATACTAAAATAAAGATGAATACATATTGAAAATATTAAATCATAGTAAATAATTATATATAAAATAAATAATATAAATTGATTAAATTCCCAAAAAAATAAAAAAATAAAAAATAAAAAATAAAAAATATTAAAAAATAAATTAATACCTAAATGTAATAAAATTTAAAAAAATAAATAAAATTTACTACAATGAAATAAATGATATATTAAATTTATCATGTTATAGGGAAAGTTTAAAATGAATACTAAAATTTGAATAAATTACATAAAGATTATGTGTATTTGTTTCTATAAAAGATTTCATTAATTACATAAATATTTGTGTGTATGCATTGTATATAAAAAATCATTAATTACGTATATGAAAAATCAATATAACACACATTTTATCTATGTTAAAATGAAAAATCAAACGACATTCAATTATGTCCATTACTCGATGCAATTAGTTAGTATTTTTAATTCATATTAAATTTTAATTACAAACCATTTTTCACTAACTATATTACTATTTAATGCAAATCATAAATATTTTTTATTATATAAATCATATTTATCTACATTCATATATATCTATATATTTAATATATACTATTTATTAACATTATCAATAATTATTTAATTAATAAGATGTTTAATATTTTTCTCGACTTACTTATTATTTATTATCATTTTACTTAATTTTTATTTAATTTTTATTTTACATATATCTATATATTTAATATATACTATTTATTAGTATTTATAATTTATATATATTATAATCAATTTATTCATTTTAATCAATAATTTTTTATTTAATAATATTTTTAATATTTTTTAATAAGTTCTCTTTTATTTAATTATTTCATTTTATTCAGACCTTTATCAGTGCTAAAAAAGAACTAATAAATGATCCCTCTATGGGTGTTAAAAATAAAGCACTGAAACGTGGTACCTTTTATCAATGCTAAAAAAAGCGCTAATAAAAGCTTCCCTTTATCATCGCTTGTTTTTACACTGATAAAGGTCAACACTATTAATGGTTTGTTTTGTAGTAGTGGATGTTACAATAATATCCAATTACTGTTCTTAAAGTTATATGTATTTAATTCTATGAGTGTTCTATTCAGTTGAGAAATATTTTCTTCCTTGTTTTCACTTCCTAAAGTATCTCTCATAGAAGAATAAGAGGAAAGAGAGTCTTTCAATGGGATATTGATAATCTAATTCTCCACTTGTTTAGTGATTCTTAAATTTTTTACTATATCCAGTAAATTCCTTTCAAAATTTGGATCAAAACCGAATAGGTGATCAAAGTTATACTTATAAATGTATTAAAAACATCTTAAACCTAAAAAAAGGATAAAAATAAAACACAACACTAGACTGCCTCCCTAGAAACTGAAACATGGTTGATACAGTGGTGGTCGAGAGTCACACAACATACAAATTTTTTGACATTTTTTTAAACTGTAATGAAAGTGAGACTTAGGTTATCTCTATAAAGTATGGAGTTTTTAGTGTTTTCATTTGTATTGTGTGGGTCCAGAGTGTGTTGAAAGATTGAGACTGGCATATGTTTTTAAGTGATTTGAGATAAGAAAAATATTTTTTAAATTCAATATTTAAAAAAAAACTATCCTTGGATATACCCTCACTTACTTATTAAATCACGGTATAATTTTACTTTACCCCTCTCTATCTAGTTAGTTGAAACCTCAACTAATCACCCTCACATGGATTTTTTTGGATTAAATAGATAAATGTAATAATCAGTGAATTCCCTATTATTTCCTAGCCTAGTGATCAAATACCTTTGATCACTCCTTAAAACAACCTCACCTCCCTCCACCATATGGGAGATGAATTAGGTATATGGGGCCTTTGTGTGTGAACTAAATTAAAAAGAATAAGAATTTCAAGGGAAAAAATCAATGGATACCTCATATTTTTTAAGCAATCCAACACTTAGATAGAAATAAAAAAAAGTTAGAATTAATAAATTAAGAATAGAATTCATTAACACGGGTAAGGTAAATGTTCGTTTCTCTACCACTATGGGTATAGTGTTCCATAACTATATAAGGGGTATATAAATGAATGGAAAAAAATAAAATTCTCTACTAATGACAACAACTCTCATCTCAATATACTAATTCACAGTATCCCCCACAATAAATATCATCCATTTTTATAAGAAATGATGAATATTGAAAAATTACTTCCTTATAACTAATATTACCTTTGCATGATTTAGTAGCGTCCTCTCCCATGTGAGTAACACTATCTTCCCCTTCTTCTTTGATTGATTATAGTTCTTTCATAATCATTTTATATTTTACTGCCCATATCCCATTTCATTAAATGGATTCTATGTGTATCAATTAAGGGTCCAAATTCTACCATCAATCTCTTCTTGATCGTTTCTATCCTTAAAGTTCCTTCTGACAATATTTTCTACTTTTAGCTCTTTGGATGATTTTCTTGTGTAATGTTAAGAGAATTTTTCTTTATTTGGGTAGACCAGTGGAATGATAATTGATATTTGATCACACCCACTTTATTTTGTGAAATTATAATTTCTTTCCCTTCTCCAAGATTTTGGAAAAGTAAAAATTCTTACACTCCTAGTGATATATTATGAAGTGAAGAAAGTGACTTACATACTCACTCAATCATTACATGGTTTGAAATTCCTACGTACAAAGTCTTATGTAGTGAAAAAGTTCATACATGATATATATAGTCTTATAAAATATTTCAAAAGTATTATGAAAATGAAATCAAAGTCTTATGATATCTGCATGACTGAAACAATGTATTACGAACCTCGGAAGTCTTATTCACAAATTCTTACATGATAAAAAAGTCTTACAGCTCCAAGACAATGTCTTACACATCTCACTATGAATACTTAAAAAATAATAAAGTAAATTATAACGAGATGATTTGAAAGGCATCCACTGTAATAAAGAAATATGAAATCCTCACCCCATTTTCATTTTTTAGCCTCAAACCTACAACTCATGAAAACCAAAAACTTAATTTAGGATTTTTCCAATTAATTCATGAATTTAATTAAAACAATGAAAACCCGAATAAAAACCCTATTAAAAATTTAATTACAAAATTCAAAAATCAATGTACATCTTTTCAATTAATTACAATGATGAATAAATAAACTAAAAATTTAGATCCAAATCAATTTTCAATTTAATTATAGATTCACAATATTCTAAGGTTTTATCAAATTATACTAAATTTATGGGATATAAACATGAAAATAATATAATATCCTTAAATAAAATTTGAAAATTTATGGTTTTATTAATTAGGATGATGAAATCTAGAATGATAGAGATTGTACCAACCACTAAGGTATGTATAAACCTCTTAGACCAAGATAAAGGTACCTTTTAAGTACTTCTATTGTGAAAGGATGGGGAAAACATAAATTTTGAGGCATGAGGAATTGAATAAATTATATGCTAGTATAATACCTATTTGTAACTGAATTCCATGATATTGAGTAATTGTTATTTTGGGTAGTGCTATTATGAACACTATGAAACCCTCTAACCCAAAAGTGAGGCTCATGAAGCTGGTTTTTTTGGATTTCACAATCATGAATTATGATCAATGATTCATATGTGGTGATGGAAACCAAATCCATAGATGTTCAGGAATCAAGAGAGAATAAAAATTCAATGGTGGGGAGTACACCATTGATTATTAAAAAAATCAATATTTCTCATGTGTAAAGTATGGTGAATGTCATAAGTGGCATGTCAGGTGAATCAATGTTAGTGGTAGTTAAGGTTTTATGTTTTTTTGTAGATGTTTATGAATAATATGATACTCACTAGAAATAGAATAATAGTTGATTTGGTATATGTCTAGATGATGAGAAAATGATAGATTCATGAAAGATTTCCAAATTGGGTATTGTTTTATGATTCTCAATGGAAGTAAATTCATTTAGTAAATTTCTATAGTGAACAGTTGAGCTAATCTAGTGCCTCTGATAGAGAATTTTAGTGTATGTCAAGAAAGTATAACAATGAACTCTTTTAAGTGATGAGTTATCCGGTTCCTTAGTTCTTAGTTAGGCGATGTTCATGTGAAACCTGATGATTGATGGTCTAAATCAGATTATTAATGGTAAGTAGTATGATTTTAATGCCAGTGAAAGAGGGTATTTTAGAAACTATGAAGTTATGGTATTATTTTTAATAAATGATAGAATTAATTGGAATATTTGTGCTTTAGTCATTGGTTAATTTAAGGGATAACTTGTAGGGTGGAGATTTGGTTAGCTCTTTTTCTTTTTCTCAAAAAATGATGAAATAAGTTTGTAATCAATCTTACCATTAAATATTTTCATGATGGTTATTAAGGTCCAGATATATTGGATTCAATGAGGAAGAATGTTTTAGAAATAGGTGTATGGAATGCTTGTGTCATTTGGAGGTTGAGGATGTGATGTTGTGTTAAATTTAAGTGAGAGAGTTGGATATATATAAATTCTACAGGTACTTATAAGAGATATGAAGTCATATAGTGGGGAGTCTATAGTGACTTGTGTCCAAATATGTTGGTGGAATTAGAATAAATTAGTATCGATCTAATATTGAGTCATGGGTGTTTTTGAACTTAATATGCATAAATAAATTTTAGAGTTAAAAGATAAGATTAATGATAGTTTTATAGTTTTTGGAGGTTTTAATAATACATCAGATGTTTGGGTGGAGTTTAAGAGACTGTTACATACATTAAAGTACTGTAGAGGAAAATGAGTATTCGATAGATACTCACTATTTACCTAGTGATGTGTACAATTAGGAGGGGTCCTTTGTGGACTACCCGGTACTTGATAGAGGGATATTAGAAACCCATTGAACACAAATTGTATTTTTTTATTTTAATTAATTAGTTAATTTTTTAAATTATATCACACCCTCACCCCTTCTCTAGTTTTATCTATCCAACCCAATATACCAACTCCCTCCTCATACTAGTCCTTCATTTTCCTCTATTTTATATATATTTTATCCAATCAGTGAATAGTAAGTAACTATGAACTCTTCATGGTGAGTGAATTCTTGTGTTCCATTCCAGTTTATGTTTATCTTTCAATCATCACCATGTCAATCTAAAAATCCAAATTTTATGGGTATTTCTTACTATCTAGAATTTATGAAGTTGAGATAAATTTAACCTATAATAAAGGATGAGTCTAATTCTGAAAGAAAATGGTAGGTGTTCCCTTGAATTTTCCCTTGAATTATATTTGTTTTCATGTGTGATGTGATGGGTATCTAAGGAAAGTGGTTGTATATGACCCTGAATTTTGATGAGAAGTCTTGGGGTGGTCATATGAGGTTGAATAAGTCCCCTTAAAATAAAAATGGATATAATAAATGTAGTTGGCCTTAATTTTAGTTATATGTGTTGGTTATGTCAACGTGAAATCATTGAATATTGTTGAGATTAGAACCCATGATGGGCACTTGACATTGAATTCAATATTTAAAGGATTTTTAAGTTTCAATAGAGAAATACTTGATATTCTAATAATTATAGTGAGGAAACCCTGAATGATATATTATTTAGGCTAAGGGTTTTGATTAATGTTATCCCCTTAATATAGAAACTTTACACTTTAAGTGAGATTTTATGTGAGAGGTCTTTGTTTACCTTGTTCTTCGCCAAGTGTAATCTTCGATAGGGTAAATTGGGATAGTGTGTAACACCCTGAAATTTTTATGAAATATTTCTCTTTAAATTATTTGATTTCTTTGATATCTTGGGTTACATCCAAAAAAGAGTATAGGCAAACCACATAACATTATTAAAATATTATCCGTCCATTATCACACATCCATTGGATTGTAGGGTATGAATAGTAATAACTAAATTATGAAATATATAAATTATAAACATTTATAAAATTAATTCATTAGTTATAAAATGATTATAATTAAAAACAAAAAATATTTTAAAATAAAAGTGATGTTTTTTTTCTGAAAAATTATATTTATGTGCACAATGTATTTTATATCAATAAATTAAATTAATCCGTATTGGTTAATTATTTTTTTGAAAATTTTATATTATTTACTTGAAATTTTTTTTAAACATTAAAAAAATATTTTTCTAGGCATACGAAGAGAATAAATCTACTTTCATTCTAAAAAAATATTTTTTCTAAAAAATAGTTTTTTCGCATTTTTTGAACTTACATTAATATTAATTTCTGAAATTTATAGGTATTGAATTAGATAAAATTAATTAAATATTTATAATTATGTGGTTTAAATTTTTTTAATAGCCCCCTCTAACTTTTTTCAATATGAATAGTAACAATGGTTAAATTTATCACCTCAATAAAAGGTAAATCATGTTAATATAGATTAAATATAAGTTATAAGGAAAAATATTTTCCCCATAATTCTTATTGTATGAATATAATCTGACCATTATCACCTTAGGCTCTAATTTTATTATTTTAATTGAAATTTTTCTATGAAAATGACTTATATATTATTTAAATTAAAGAAAGTTACTAAATGTCACCCTCTTAGTTTTAAATATCATATATGTGTTCACATGGGGAAAAATAGTTATGAATAAATATTAATATTATTTTGTGCATAATGAAATTATATTCATGATGTTTATTTATTTATAATATTTAATTATTTTATAATTACCTTAAATTCTTACACAATGCCAAAACAACATTTATTCAATTAATGTAAAAATAAAATAAATGATTTTGAAAATTTTAAAAGTGATAAAATTTGAGTAAGTTAGTGTTTCATGAATCTTATAGGTGAATATGACATATTAGTGTTGTGTTAAAATATTATATTCAAATTTTAACTTTATATTTATATTTTTTAAGTCAAATTAAATGAATAGTGTCCAAATTAACAATAATTATATATTATCAAAATTATATTATATTAAAGTATTTAAAAATTCCATAATTTTTTAAATAAAAAAAGGTGAATATTATATTGTTGAAAAAGTCATAAATTGGCCATATATGGGCCTATTTTTACCTTATAAGTAAAAATTTATAACCATTTATATTGAAACATTTTTCACTATAGTTAAAATTAAGATTGGTCAACTAAGGGTTAATCAAAATGATAAGGTTTAAAATGAAACCAAAACTTATCTAAATTTTATTTTTTAATGTAATTACAAACCCATACTACCTTATCTTTTAACCCCTATCCATTTGAAGGCATTTGGTATGAGAATGAATTTATTATAATTTAATATTTTGAGAAATTCGAAACTTTAACCTCACCTCAATTATAAAAGGAAACCACCTCCCTCACTTTTTACACCAAATTGAGCCTTCTATATTGACTAAAATCTTCCAAATTATCTTCTCATCTTACCTATAAAAATTTTAGGGGTTTTTTATTCCCAAAATACCAACGCTAGTTCCCTTTAGAGGATATCTAAAGGAGTCATTTCAAAGAAGAGGTAATCTCCTTAATCGATCATTTCTTTTCTAATCTTATTTAACCCTTATAAATCAATGTTATTTATCATACAATAATAACTTAAGTATAATAAATATTATTAAATTTTATTATCATTACGAAAACACCATTATACACCCTATTTATATCAAATGAGAAGTGAAAGTGTTGCTCATGCATATGTACGACTTACCGTCTCCACGTAGCGATATAGTTCATTTTTCATAACTATATTTTATGGATGAGTATTATGATGGGTTTAAAATTTATATATGATATTTATAAAACAATTATACTTATATAATTATAATATCATGTCTACCTTCTTACCATCCAATTCTTTGGGAAATTATAATGTCGCTCGTGCGTATGTGTGGACTACCACCTCCATGAAGTGATTCAATTTGTTTTTTATTTATATTTTAATTGGATGGAAATGAGGATGAAATTAATGAATATATATTATATAATAATTACATTTTAAAGGTAAAATAATATTTACCTTTCTTTCATTCCATCTGTTGAAAAATGAAAACAACATTCATGTGTACGTACGACTTACTGTCTCCATGAACAGTGTAATTAATTTATATCCCTAAACTTTATTTATGAATATAAATACATATATAATGAATATTTATTATATTTATATCATGATTAATATTCTATAGATTATTTAACCAAGATAAATGTTCAAGGACTAGAACTACTGAGATGAAATACCCATGATAAACAAAATAGTTAACACCTGAAAATGACGATTTTAATAATAAATTATTGACTGAAGGGAGTGTTCAAATGTTATAAAGGGATCATATATTATATTATATATATTAACATGAATATTTTATATAATTATAATAAATTTAAACTTATTATATAGGAGTTTATATTTCTTTCGAAGCATGCAAAACTCGAGGTAAGGGGTTTTATATTACAATCTCATTGTTTATCATGATTATTTATGATAATGTTATGATGATGAAATATTATGATAAAACTATAAATATAATAGTTAATTTTATTCTCATATATTTATTTCTTTTAAACACATGTTTTTATTTTATTTTCCTCACATTATGTACTCAAGAGACTAAAAATATTTTTTTAAGGAAAATCGACTTAATTTCTCTTTTTAATTGAATTTTTTATCTTCTATATCTATGTTTTCTAAAAATGTTTTAAATAAGGTTCTTACTATTCCTTTATGATTTTTTTGAAGAAATTTTTACCCATGTTTTATTTTTTCAAAATAGTTTGAAAATAATATTCTTTTCGTTTTCTAAATGAGGTACTTTGTAGCTTTTTTAAAAAAATTATAGAAGGAATGTTTTTTTTAAATTATATGTCATTAAATTTTTTCCCTGACATCATGATTAATTTTTTTTGAATCTTAATTTAAATGTTTACATGGTTATTTTTAAGTAAACTTTTTTCTTTATTTTTTTACAGTTTTTTTAATAAGTGATTTCAAAATGGAAAGGTTATTTTCCTCATAAATGTTTTAGTGATCTTTTAGTGGTATGTATAGTCATCAATGTGAAAAAACATTCATTTTAATTATTATTTAATGGGAATATGATTCAATTATACCATCCTTATTCTTTCTCTGGATGGTTTATGTTTATGATGACATGATGTTTATGAAACCCATTCCTTTTACACAGTTTATGATATGATTAAATATTTATGAAACTCATTTATCTTAACAGGATATGATATGATGAATGGTTTATAATATCATTGAACACATACATATTATTTTAAATATGTGATGTTTGGGACAAATATCTCCCTCCAATTCATTGGGTAACGATTTATATCTCATGCGACAAATAAGACTAAATGTGGAGTGAACCCAGTTTAGTAGGGACTATATCCACTATGATAGTTTTGGGAGTGAAGCTTGACTACTATGATGGTTTGGGGATTGAACCCATTCCACTATGATTTCCTTGTAAATGATCCTCGAATACTAAGGAAATGATTTTCTATGCTTATGTGTATGACACAACTCAATGTAATATGTATATGTTAATCTTTTATGGTTTATATTCTTGGATTCCCTTATGATTCATGTCTTATAAACTACCAATATTTATTCCATGAATTAAGATTATGATCTTTGATATACATAGAATGGTTTTCAAATTTTATGATCATGTTCTTATACCCGTATTCTCATGTTATGACTCTGTGATCATTGATATCTCCATTATTTACCCTTACTGAGCATCTAAGCTCACCCTTTTCTTATATTTACTTTCCCTAGGTTATGATGAATGATATTAAGTATAATATGTCTAATAAAGGTGATATTTGTAAAGAAATAATTAGTCTACAGTGTAGATATTTTATGAACCAGTTGTTTTTGTTTACAAGTTTTCAATGATACTAGACCTAAACAATTCCGATGTGGATCAAAATGTTATTTAATAAATATTAATATATTTAGATGTAATATCTATGCTTGAAAATTGTGGGTCTCTATAGTTGTTATCAAATAAAGGTTTAGTTAACCTTTGGAAACTAGTATGATATTTTTTTTTGTAAAAACTCTAGGGGTAATTATAAGTATAGGATAAAATCATAATGTTCTGGTAATAATAATGAATGACCTATGTTAAACTTAAGTTGTTAGAGAATAAAGTGTTATGATTTAAACATCCTATAAATGAATTTTCATTATTAGGTGGTTTACCGCTATAATTATTATTTCTCACACTATTATTTTTTGTTTTAGTCAATGGATAGAACCTGAAGAAATCATGTTAATAATGAATGTGAAGGAAAATTAAATTATTGTCCTCTAGAGCAACTGAATTTTATGGGAGTTGGAATAAAAAATATTATTGTTATTATCAAACAAATTTCTTAAGATATGAATCACATTGATATTCCAATTAAGAGAAGTATGTAACAACTTTATGTTTAGTCCTTCATGATGAAACATCTAAATTCTTTTTGTGGTTCCATTGATCAATTAGTTCCATATAAATGGATTAATACCATTAAAAAATATTTTCCATTCTTTAGTGTTCAGAACATGAGAAAGTTATTATGGATGTGTATCATTTGGAAGGTGAAATATATTATTGGAAGAATTTTATCAAGAAAAATAGAGAAAATGATGAAATTGAATCTATGGAGTGGGATGGATTTAAAATCTTATTCTACAATAAGTACTTTCCTCGTATTCTTCATATGAAAATGGGGAAAGAATTACTTGAGTTAAATTATAAGGATGATTAATCTATTGGTATATATGAGTAAAATTTTATAAGACTTGTGAGGTGTGATTTTGGTATTATCATCTAACGTGAAAGTATGGTTGATCGATTCTTCAATGGCTTAAAACCATGTCTCCAATGGGAGTTATCCATAAGGAAATTTAGTAGATTTGAATAAATAATTTTATATGCTATCAAGGTGGATATATAGATTGGAATTACCCATTAATATCATGGTTTTAATAAGAAAATAAAAATTGAATTTAAAGGAAATTATAAAAACCATAGATAGAAGAAGATGTGCCTTCCTTTATTCTGAAAGTATGGAAGGAAACATGGGGGAAATTTTCTTAAGGGAAACGATAAATTTTTCAAGTGTGGAAAGGAAGGTCATTAGGAAATCGAATGCTGAAGTGATGAGAAGAATTTATCCAATGATGAGAATAGAGAGAAAGCTCCACACAATATACCACCCACACTTCAGTGTTTTAAATGAAAGGAATATGGAAATTATACTAACCAGTGGCCAAATATGAAGATTAATTATGATGATCAATGCCAATAACCTCTTAAGCCCAGAGAAAAATAGAAATCTCATGTGATCAATATTTTTTATGAGGGGTGTGATAATGATATAGTGAAAGGTACACTTACCATCTACTCTAGAACTGTTAATGTCTTATTTAATTATAAATATACCCACTTTTCATATATATATACTTTTATAAGGGTATCACAGTACCACCCAAAAATTAGATGTTGAATTATTAGTGAAAATTCCTAATGGTATGATGATTTCATTACAAGTCTATGATTCTTCTGCAGTTGAAGTTTGTGGGAATATGTTTTCCACAAATATTTTCATTCTTTATCCAGTTGAATTTGGTATTATTTTTGGGAATGGAATGGATTTATTTACATAAATATCACATCAATTTATGATTAATGGTGGTTATATTTGATATTTCGAACCAAACTATGTCACCTATCAATGTAATGGAAAAAAGGAACTTTCGATGGAAATTACATCCATCATATGGGTCATAATTCTTATTCAAAAGGGGAATTTATCTCAGATGGTTGGGGATAAAATCAACATCGAATATATAATTATTGTTTGGGAGTTTATTTATGTATTTCTAGAAGAGTTTCTAAGTATTCCACCAAATAATGAAGTTGTGTTTTTAATAGAACTCATACCTGGTGCTACGCTTATTTCCAAGACTCCATAAAGAATTTCCTTAATTAAGGTGCAATAATTGAAGAATAAAATATACGAAAATATTTATAAGGGATTCATTAGTTTAAGTGCTTCACATTGGGGTTCACCTGTTTTTTTTGTCATAACAAAATATGAATCAGTGTAACTTTTCATTGATTAGTTAGAACATAACAAGATCGCTATCAAGAACAAGTATCCTCTTTCCCATATTGATGAATTGTTTGATTAACTGATTGGAGCTCAATAATTTTCCAATATTTATATTCATTATATATATCATTAATCAAGTATCAATAAGAAGGATATACCTAAGATAGTATTCTATAAAAGGTATGCGCACTATGAATTTATCGTGATTTCATTTTATCTTACTAACTCCCCTTCCATCTTTATGGATTTAATGAATAGAGTCATTAGAGATTACCCTAATCAGTTTGTAGTAGTCTTTTTAAATGATATTATTATTTGTTAATAGAGTAAGGAAGAACATGAATATCATTTTATGAATTTTTATCAAGACCCTAAGGAAATATAATCTTCATAACAAAATTAAGAAGTGTGAATTTCAAATTTGGAAAGTTTCATTCTTGGGTTATAAAATCTCAAGTGAGGGTAAACCAGTATACCATTCAAAGATAAAATTTAATAGACATTTAACTATAACAAACAATATGATATAGATTAATAGTTTTCTTAGTTTGGTTTGATATTATTAGCACTTTTTGGAGATTTTTTTCATGGCTATCGAATCCAATCACTAAGTAAACTCGAAAGGGATCCAAGTCCCTTTGGATGGATGGATGTTTTAAGGAACTAAAGAGAAGTCTAGTTAGTGAAACTATGATAAAACTATCTATAGTGGAGAATGGTTTTTAATCTATAGGGATGTATCAAATAAGGTACTGGGATGATTCCTCATGAAAAACGATATGGCTATAGCTAATGCCTCATGAAAATTGAAGGTACATGAGAAAAATTACCCAACTAATTATTTGGAGTTAACTATAGAAATTTTTTAATTAAATATATGGAGACATTATATTTATGGATAAAGGTGTAAAATATATATTGATCATAAAAGTTTAATGTATATTTTCAATCAAAAAATATGAAAATCCACTAAAGAATATGGTTGGATTTGATTAAATATTATAAATTATCAATACATTACCACCATGGGAAATCGATCATAGTGGCTGATAATCCAAGTCTAAAGGATCATGATAGATTATATTTTAGGAGGATCATGAAAGATACAATATTTATATACTTTAAAGGTATGGATCTTAAAATCTTGAATGATGGGGATAAATATTATCTTTTTCAAATGAGTGTTCAACCATTTATCCAAGTGATGTTTAAAGAGGTGAATAAGGAAGATATAAAACTGAAAAAGAAGGTAAGAAATGTTCCTAAGTTTAACCTTAATTTTGATGGAATAATAAGGTTCAAGAACCATGTATGTGTCCCTTCCATATCATATTTGAAGAAGGAGATGATTGATGGAGCTCTTAGTTATTCATTCTCTATTCATCTTGGATGTATACAAATTTATAAGGATTTAAAATAGTATTTATGGTGGGATAACATGAATATGTATATTATAGATTATGTTTATTGATTATTAGTATGTAAGTAATTTAAGGATGATAGACAGAAGTCTAAGGGGATGTTATAACCATCACCTGTACCAGACTGGAAATGGAAAAACATCACCTTGGACTTGGTCACTAGAATATCTAAAAAATATAAAGGAAATAATGATATTTGGGTGATAATCGATCTCCTCATGAAGTTAGCACACTTTATTTCTATTATATTAGATTTATACCTTGACCAGTTTACTTGGTTATACATTAAGGAAGTTGTAAAATTGCATGGTGTACCAATATCAATTGTATCTTATCAGGATCCAAGGTTTACGTCAAAGTTTTAGAGAATTATCCAGTAGGCACTAGATACATAGTTAAGTTTCATAATTTCTTATCATCCTTAGATAGATGGTCATTTTGAGAGGACCATTAAAACTTTATAAGACATGTTATGATCTTTCTATATGGATTTCAATGGTGTTTTCAATCAACACATTCCTTTGGTGGAATTTTTTACAATAATATCTTTTAATATAGAATTCAGATGGCTCATTATAAAGATCTCTATGTTAGGAAGTACATAACTCCAACATGATGGAATTAATTTGGAGAAATAAAGATATTGGGATTTGATTTAGCTGAGGATATGATAGATAATGTTAGAATCTTTCAATAACACACAAGAGTAGCTCAAAGTCGAAAAAATGTATGCTAAAAATCATCTGAAAGATATATAGTTTGAAGCTGGTGAATAATTATTACTATGAATATATACCTATAAGTGGGTAATTATATTTTTAAATAAGGTCAAGCTAAACCCTAGGTATATTTGTCCTTTTGAAATTCTTGATCGTATCGAGATACTAACTTATCAATTGGTGCTTGCAATGAATCTCTCTCAAGTTCATAACATGTTCCATGTATCTATATTAAGGAAGTACATATATGATACTTCAAATATACTAAAATTAGTGGTAATACCACTAGAGAAATATCCGTATTATAAATAACAACTAGAATATATTCTGGATTGTAGAGATAAAGTTCTACGAAAAAAGACCACTCAACTAGTCGATTTTTATGGTAAAACCACCAATTTGAGGAAGGAACATGGGAACTTAAGGATGTGATGAGGTAGAATTATCCTTATATATTTTTTATAATAGTGATAAAATTTAAGGGTTAAATTCATTTTAAGAGGGTTATAATGTAACACCATGATATTTTTATGAAATATTTCTCTTTAAATAATTTGATTTCTTCGATAGCTTGTATTACATGTAACCATGAGTTTAGATGAACTACGTTACATTATTAAAATATTATGTGTTTATTATTTCTTATCTGTTGGATTGGAAGGTTATAAAAAATATATAGTCTCAAATTTTTTTAAATTAACTCATTAGTTATCAAATGATTATAATTAAAAACAAAAATTATTAGAAAATAAAATGGATTTTTTATGAAAAATTGATTTTATGTGTTCAATGTATTTTATAAAAATAAATTAAATTAATCCCTATTGGTGAATTATTTTATTTATATGTATATATTATTTAATTTATCAAATGTTTTAATAATTCAAAAATTATTTTTCTATGCACATGATAAGAATAAATCCAGTTTTTTGCTTAAAAATATTTTTTCTAAAAAGAAGGTTTGTATCATTTTGAAAACATATATTAAAATTTATTTATTCCATATATAGGAAATTAATTTGATAAAATTAATTACATATTTAGAATAAGTAGGTTAAAATTTGTTAAATGGGCCCCTTTTATTTTTTGTCAATATGAATAATAACCGTGGTAAAATTTATCACCCTGGTGAAGGGTAAATCTGGTTAATCAAGATTAAAAATAAGTGATAAGGCCATAATTTTTTATCATAATTATTATTGGATGTATTATATTATACCCTTATCACCGAAGGATCTAATTTTATTAGTCTAGTGGGAACTTTTCAATGTCAATGACATATATATTATTTAAATTAAATAAAGTTACAAAATGTTACTCTTTTAGTTTTAAATATTCTTTATGTGTTCACATAGGGATACAAACTAGTTCTGAATAAATATTAATAGTAATTTTTTTATAATAAAATTATATTCATTATGGTAATTTATATATAATTTTTAGGTATTATATAATTACCTTAAATGTTTACCCAATACCAAAACAATATTTATTCAATAAATTGAAAAATAAAATAAATGATTTTAAAATATTAAATGTGATATAATTTGATTAATTTATAGTGTTCCATGAATTTTATAGGTGAATATTAAATTTTCGTGTTATGTTAAAATATTATATTCTAATTAAAACTTTTTAGTTATGTATTTTAAGTCAAATTAAATGAATAGTGTCAAAATTTACAATAATGAAATTTTATGAAAATAATGGTTTATTAAATTATTTAAAAATAATAAAAATCTTGAAATAATACAATATGTATATAATATTATCCACAAGGTCAAAAATTTCTCATTTATGGTCCAATTATCACCTTATAAGTAAAAATTACAACCTCTAATATTGAAAAAGTTGTTACCATAGTTAAAATTAAAATTGGTTAGCAAAGGGTTAATCAAAATGATAAGGTTTAAAATGACACAAAAATTGTCTTGATTATATTATTTAGTGATATTACAGCCCTATAATACCTTATATTTTAATCCCTAGATATTTGGATGAATTTTTCAAGATGATTAATTTATTATAATTTAATCTTTTGTGAAATTCCAAATGTTCCCCTCACTACAATTATAAAAGGGCACCTCCTCCCACACTTTTTTACACCCCATTGTGGCTTATATATCGACCAAACTCAACCAAATTATCTTATAAACTTCTACAGACAAATAATAGTGGTTTTGGTCTTTCAAAAAGACCAAACCTAGAGCCCTTTAAAGATATATGAAGGAGTTGTTTCAAAGAAAAGGCAACCTTAACCAATCATTTTCTTTTATAATCTTATTTACATTATATAATTTTATGGGTTTTGTAATAAATAATTAATTAAGTATAATAAATATTTTTAAATTATATTATGATTATTAAAACACCATTATACACACTCTTTTAATCAAATGATATGTGAAAGTATCGGTTGTGCATACGTACGACTAACCGTCTCCACAAAGCAATACAATTCATTTTTATCACCATATTTTATGGATGGGTATTATGATTGGTTTAATTTTTATATATTGTATTTATAATATATTTATAATTTTTTAAGTATAATATCATGTCTACCTTCTTACCATCCAATTATTTGGGAAATGATAACTTCGCTCGTGCGTACGTGTGTACTACCGCCTCCACGAAGCGATGTGATTTGTTTTTAATTTATATTTTAATTGGACAGAAATAAGGAGGAATTTAATGAATATATATGATATTTATTATATAATAATTATTTTTTAATTGTGAAATAATATTTACATTTCTTTTATTCCATCTGTTGAAAAATGAAAACAATGTTCATGTGTACATAAGACTTACCGTATCCATAAACGGTGTAATTCATTTCTATATACCTAAATTTTATGGAGGAATATATATATATATATATAATGAATATATATGTTATTTATATCATAATTAATATTTTGGTTATGATGTAACCAAGATAAATGTACAAGAACTGGAACTACTGAGCTGAAATACTCATGATAAATGAAACAGTTATCACCCAGAAATAGTGATTTTAATGAGAAATTATTGATAAAAGGGGGTGTTGAAATTTTATAAAGGAATCATATATGATACTATAATTATTAACATGAATATATTATATAATAATAGTAATTTTAAATTTTTTATACATGAGGTTAGAGCACCTTTTAAGTAAGTCTAACTTGAGGTATGAGATTTTATGTCACAATATCATTTTTATTGGGATTGTTTCTGATTTAGTTTGAATGATAAAATATTATAATAAACCTATCATGATACTCATGAATTTTCTTATCCTCGTGTTATTTCTTTAAAATAAATATTTTACCTTCATTTTACCCACCTTATATACTATAGAGACCAAAAATATGTTTTTAAGGAAAATCAACCTCATTTCTCTCTTTGGTCGAAAAAAACTCTTTCTTATAAATCCATTTTGTAAACTATTTAGAGAAGGTTTATACTATTCTAAAATAATTTTTAATGTCATTTTACCCATGTTTTACTTTTCACAAAATGGGTTTTAAGGAATATTATTGTCATTTTACAAACATGGTACTTTGTGACTTTCCAAAAAAGTAAGGAAGGAATTCTTTTTAACTTATAAACCATGAATAATTTTTCTTTCCATCATGAATTTTTTTATTTGAATATTACTTTACAAGTTTACATGGTTATTTTTAATGAATTTTTTTCCTTTATATTTGCGTAGTTTTTTAATAAGTGATTTCAAAATAGAATTATTGTTTTCCTAAAGAATGTTTTAATGATCATTTAATGTTATTTATATTCATTAATGGAAACAACCTTTAATGTTACTTATGATTTACTAGGAATATAATACAATGATACCATCCATATTATTTATTTGGATGGTTTATGTGTATGATAGAATGATGTTTATGTAACATATTCTTTTTCCATGGGTTGCGATACAATGAAATGTTTATGAATCCCATATCCTTTCATGAGTTATGATATGATGAATGGTTTATGATATTTTGAAACACACATATATGATTTTAATTATGTGAAGGGTGGGACATATATCTCCCTCCAATTTATTGGATAAAGATTTATTTCTTGTGAGATAAATCAGATTGAAATGGGAGGTTATCCTTGTTCAGTAAGGGACTATGTCTAATATGATAGTCATGAGAGTAGACCTTTAATACTAAAATGGTTTGAGAAATGATCTCATTGCACTATTAAAGCCTTGGAAATGGTCCTTAACTACAAAGGAAATTATTTTCAATGCTTATTTTTATTCCAAAGGTTAGTTTCTTATGCCTATGTTAAGATTTAATGGTTTATGTTCATTAATTACTTTATGATTTTTGTCTTATGAACTGCCAATATTTATTCTATGACTTACGATTATGATATTTGATATGTATGGTATGGTTATCAAATGTTTATATCATGTTCTTATAACCTTATTCTCATGTTATACTTATGTGGTCATTGATTTATCCCTTATTTACCATTATTGAGAATTTGAGCTCACCCTTTTCATATATTTCCTTTCCCCATGTTAGGAAAAAAGGTATTAATTATGATATGTCTATGAAATGTTCTAGTTATTATGAAATATGTGGGAGATGATGTAGATATTTTATGAACTTTTTGTTTATGTTTCCATGTTTTTATAGATTCTATACCTAAACAATTTTTTCATGGATCAAAATTTCTTGTAATAAACATTCATCTATTTAGATGTAATATATATGTTTAAAAAGTATGGTTCTCTATATAGTGGGTTTCCATTGAGGGATTCAATAATGGGGATTGGTTATGAAAAAAGTAGTAGGTGTGTGTGTTAAATAATTTATCTCCTTAAATATAGTGCCTTGTGCTAAGTAAAAATTTACTAAGAGTGGTTTGTTGGAAAAGCATTGTCTCCATTGAGTAAATTCCTTACATGAAAATGATCTATTATTTCTCTAAACTCAAGGCCCACCTAGTGTTCTTGATAAATAAATGTCGAATTAGGGTTATACTTTATTTATTTAGTATAACTTACCATGGTATATATAAAGTGTGGAATGAAATAGTGTGAGACATAAAAAAATGGAAATATATTTTAAATTCATTAGATTAAAACCACTTATGATTTTTTTAGAAGAAATGATTTTTTTATTTTATGCTATGAATAGTATACTACCATGATGTGTTTATTATTTATTTCTATTCTTAATTTTATATTTATTCTAATGTTCTTAAACATGGTCTATTTCAATGTAAGAAAACAGATTAATCATGCTTATTTGTAACATCCTATTACTATTTTTAGGTACTCCTCAACCCCTATTTTTGTCATACCTTGGTTAGGTCTCATTTATGGGCATTTTGGGTAAAATTTTGGAAATTTTGAAGGGGCTATTTGGTTGTGCGTGATTAGCACATGGTTTTCCCAAACTATGCACCCTAAAACCATGAAAACCTAGGTAGTGAGAGTTTTTATGGTTGGCGCATGGTTTTTCAATACGTTCGCCCACTTAGGAGAAACCATGAAACCCCACCAACAGTGTTTCATAGCTAGGACGCATAGTTTGATAAATCATGAAGCCCTGCCTAGGAAACCATTGAAAAACCTTTGCGGTGTTTTGTTTAAAATTTTTTTTGTATTTGTTGACAACTAATATTTTTATTGAAGAATGTTTTTGAGTTACAGAATGTTGAAGTTTCTGGTTGCTGAAGATTTTATTAAAGAAGATTTTGTTGAAGAATGAGAAGTCAGAAGTTAAGAAAGTGTCTCAAACTTTCTTAAACAAATCAGACGATGATTTTCTGATCTTATATTCTCACACATCATGAAAATTTTCATGATAAAAGATATTGAAGAAATGATGAAGAGGAATGAGTTTTTTTTCACTAAGGAAAATTTTGAGGAAATTCGGAACCAGTTTTTTCGGAACCAGTTTTCCTGAACCAGTTCTTCTGAACCTATTTTTCGGAGTCTATCTGAGCCAGAAAATCGAAGTCTACTTGCTGAATCAGATTTTCTGAGTCTTCTTGCTGATCCAGAATTTGGAGTATACTTGCTGAGACAGATGTTCAAAGTGTATTTCCTGACCCAAAATTCGGAGTGGACTTCCTGAACCAAAAATTCGGAGTGGACTTCCTAAACCAGAAATTCAGAATGACAATCATGAGACAAAAATTCAGAATTAAAATCTTGAGCCAGAAATTCTAAATGACAATTCTAAACTAGTTTTCCTGAACCAGTTTTCCTGAACCATTTTTCCTGAACCAGTTTTCCTGAACCAGTTTTCCTGAACCAGTTTTCCTGAACCATTTTTCCTGAACCAGTTTTTTCTGAACCAGTTTTCCTGAACCAGTTTTCCTGATCCAGTTTTCTTGAATGAGTTTTCTTAAACCCGTTTTCCTGAACTAGTTTTCTTGAACCAGTTTTCCTGAACCAGTTTTCCTGAACCAGTTTTCCAGAACCAGTTTTTCCTGAACCAGTTTTCCTGAACCATTTTTCCTGAACCAGTTTTACTGAACCAGTTTTCTTGAACCAGTTTTCCTGAACCAGTTTTCCTGAACCAGTTTTCCTAAACCAGTTTTCCTGAACCAGTTTTCCTGAACCAGTTTTTTTGAACTAGTTTTCCTAAACCTAAAATCAGAACCAAGATCTAGCCTTATCATTTTGAGGAAGATAAGAAGAGTTCAATAAACCACATACTTCAACTTTTCAAAAATCTTGGAGAAATTTAAGGAGATTTGAATAAGTCAAATTTTGATGATTAAATGCGAGAGATTTGAGGTGTTTTTGAGATTTGAGGAAGCGGGAAAGTTTTTCAAGATTCCCACCTTTTTTTTTCTGAGTTTCCTATAAATATGTTCTCATATTTTTTTCTCATTAAAAACTTTTTAAACACGCAAAAAAGGCAGAGCGCTGGAGAATTCAGAGTGAGATTTTGTGCTAAGTCATTTTTTTCTTTCCTAAGAGAACCAGATTCAAGAAATCCATACTGAGTTTTCGAAGTGAGAATTTCTGCAGAATCATTATTATCTTGCTGAGAAATTCGGATTCAGAATATCAGATTAGAGGAATTCAGATTGAGTATTCGGAGTGGATATTTCTGCGGAGTCATAGTTTCCTTGCTGAGAAGACCGGTTTCAGATAACCGGATTCATGAAATCCTGATTGAAGATTCGGAGTGAGCTTTTGCGGAGTCATATTGTTCTTGCTGAGAATTTCGGTCTCAGAAAATCGGATCCAAGAAATTGGATTGAATATTCGGAGTGATCATTTTGTGGAGCATCTCGAAAAAGTCTTTTTTTTATGTTTGGCTAAATTTTTCTTTAAGGAAACATTGTAAACTGACGGGAGTCAGTATTATCTTTCCTATCGGGAGATAGAAGGTGTCCAACGGGAGTTGGCACATGTTGTATTCACTTCTTCATTATGGTGGATTTCCATAGACCCACATGAGTGGATATGGTAAGGACATAGGTTCTCTTATTGAGGCTGAACCTTGTAATTCTTGTGTTCTTTTCTTGCTTTACCTTTCTTGAATTCTTGGGTTACTTGCTAAAGGTTGATAAAGAAGTAAATCTTAATATTTTTCAAGGGTTAAGTTTCATAAAGTTTTGAAACTTATAAAAAGATATCAACTGATTCAACCCCCCCCCCCTTCTCAGTTGAAATTCAATCCTTGGAATATCAAGTGGTATCAGAGCGAGGTTCCCTTATTGTTTTTTCCTTATCATGGAGACTATCAATTCTTTCAACAGTAGAGTAATTCCTATATTCTATGGCAAGAATTATTATGGATGGAAAAATAGGATGATTCTTTATCTCATATCTCTTGGCCTTGAAGTTGTTGATGCTGCCACTATTGGCTTTCCACCTATTGAGAAAAAGGCTCTTATGACATTTTCCGACATGAGGAACATAGAAGTTGATGAAAAGTCTAGGAATGTTATTCTCGTGTCCTTATCAGAAAATGTTTATCAGAAGGTGATGGGTCTCACAACATCTGAAGGCATGTGGGACAAGCTGGAAAGTGTTTTTGAAGGAAACACAAAATTCAAGGAAGCCAAGCTACAAATCTGGTGTAGTAAGTTTGAACACATCAAGATGAGAGATGACGAAACAATTGATGATTACTTCACCATAGTTAATGAAATTGTTTGCAACATCAGGGGATTCAGAGAAGACTTGGAAGATTCTACAATTATGACGAAACTTATGAGAAACATTCCAGACATGTTTGATTCTAAAATTTCAGCTTTAGAAGATAAGGATGATTTATCTCTTGATGAACTGCATAACTTTCTTGTTGCTTATGAAATGAGGAAAGATCCTATCTTTAAGAAGAAGATGAAATATGAAATAAATTTTGAAGCTATGAGAAAGATGAAAATCCAAGATTATGATGAAGCTGATCCTTGTGAGTCTGGTGATAAGGAAGATGAAGAGTTTAATGAAAAAAATCATGTCTCTCATATCCAAGAACTATCGAAGAGGAAGAGGAAAATATTGAGGGAAACTTCCTCTCAAATGTTTTGAGTGCGGCGGAATCAGGCACTATGCTATGAATTTCCCAAAGAAGAAAGTTGGAAAATATCAAGATTTTTCTAATGAGAATACTTGATGGAAGAAGTATAACAAGAATGAAAAAGAAGATAAGACTTATAAAGAACTTAAGAAGAAGTTTTATGGAAAGAAAAGAAGTATGTTGAGCAAGAAGGTTGAATCTGAATCATCTAACAATGATTCCTCAGAAGATGAAAGTAGACAAAGATTCAGAACCTTCATTGCAAATTTTGAGAAAACAAATGCTTCCTCAGAAAGTGAAGAAGGTGGTGAAGAATCTTACAGAGAATATCAGATAAGATCCGAACTTCTTGCACGTCTGGAGCAAAAAAAACCCTCAAGAATGAAATTTTTGTGATAAAGAGAAACCATGAAGGAGTTCATGATGGAAGTAAAGATGTTACCAAGAAGGAAGATGAATACATTCAAGAACTTTTAAGTCAAAAACTTAGAATTGCTGAACAAGGAAAGATGATAAAAGATCTTAGCAACAAGCTGGAAATTAAAGAAGAAGAGGTCAACAAGTTGCAATCAAAAGTTATTGAGTCTGAAAATTCCCTAAGGAAGATGAATGAAAACTTCCACAAAGACACTAAAGTAAAAGTTGAGACTTCCAAGACTGCTGGAAAGGCTTATCATGAGAATCAGGTGAAATAATATCCTATCAAAAATAAGGTTTTATCTAATTCTTCTAACATTTCAGGTTATGGAAAAAGTATCAGTAAAACTTGGGTGGAGAAAGGATGTGATAAACATTTCAATCCTACAAAAATTGAAAACTCACTCAAAAGAAGAGATGTCCTACATCCTGAGTTTCCTAGAGCTGAAAGAAGTTATCAACCTCAGAAAAGTTTCTATAAAGAAAAATCATCCTTTAATAGGAAATCAAGATTTGAGGGCTATTCCTAGTGTTGTGGAATGTATGGGAATAGAGCTTATAATTGCTGGCACAATTTATCTCTACCCGGAAGAAGGCTTGAGCAAAGTAGAAGAAATAACGAACGAAGAATGAGTAACCTTCCGTATTCAAAGAAAGTTGAAAAGGTGAATTCTCAAGATGTCAGAAACATGCCAACAAATAATCAATTTGAATGTTTGGAAGAATTTTGTCGAAGATGTGATCAGTCTGGTCATCATGCTGAATGATGTATGACTCTTCTTCCAGAACAAGTTTTTTATGATATGAAAGAAAAGAAAGATGAAGATAAGAAGGTTGATGAGAGAGATTTTGTTGTTGAGATAGCTTTAAAAGTAAGTAAGAGAAAAAAACCATGGATTCTTGATAGTGGTTGTTCTTCACACATGACAGGTGATATAAAAATCGTGGAGCATGTTTAAATTCATGATGGAGGAGCAGTTACTTTTGGTAATGATAGTTCCTTAAAAATTAAGGGAATCGGAACGGTAGAGATTGAATTATAGAAACTAAACTCTTAGTAAGTCTTGCTTGTTGATGGGCTAAAACATAACTTACTTTGTGTAAGTCAAATTTCTGATGATGGAAAAGAAGTTATTTTTAGAAAAGATTCTTGTGTAATAAAAAGTGTGAAAAATGGAAAAGTGATTACAAAAGGAGAAAGAACTAGTGGGAATCTCTTTCAAATTGGAGAATCCAATAACTCTTGTTATTTGAGTGCTGAATATGAAAACAAGTTATGGCACCGAAGACTTGGCCACCTGGGGCAGAAGAACATGTGTAAGATTTCTAAAGTATATGCTGTTCGAAATTTTCCAGAACTGAAAAGAAGAGATGAAGATGTTTGTGTTACTTGCCAGAAAGGAAAGATGACTAACAAAAGTCATAAGAGAGTTGAGATTCAATCCTACAAACCACTTGAGCTTATTCATTCCGATCTATGTGGACCGATGAGACATCAATCAAAAAAAGGAGATTTATAATTTATCACTTTTATTGATGATTTCACTCGGATGACAAACGTCATGTTCATGAACCATAAGTCAGAGGCTATTGAAAATTTTAAATTCTTCAGAAGAGATGTTGAGAAAGAATTGGGAGTTTCCATAAAGAAGTTGAGAACAGACAATAGTACTGAATTCACAAGCAATTCTTTTGAAACTTATCTAAGGAAGCATGGTATCAAACATTAGTATAGTGCTCCCTATACTCCACAAAAAAATGGAGTAGCAGAAATGAAAAATAGATGCTTGGTGGAAATGGGAAGAAGTATGTTATCAGAATACAAACTTTCAAAATTCTTCTAGAGAGAAGTTGTTAGCAGTGATGTACATGTTCAAAATAGATGCTTGTTGAGACTGAAAACCAACATGACTCCTTACGAGATGCGGTATAAAAAAAGCCTTCTTTTAATTACTTCAATGTTTTTGGAAGTCCATGCTTTATCAAAAACAAAAATACTAACTTAGGAAAGTTTGATGAGAAAGCTGAAGAAGGAATATTTATGGGTTATTCACCAAATGGAAGAAGTTACAAATTCTAGAACAAACGTTTACAGAAGTTGGTGGATTCATATGATGTGAAGGTAATTGAAAATCCAAGTTCCTTCACAAAATGTGTTGATAATATTGAGGAAGATAAATCAATGAATTCCCACGAGAGTGAAAGTGACTCAGATGAGCCACATGGGGTAGAAAGTGATGTTGGGAAGGAAGATGTGAGTTTCCCTACCTTATGAAAACATGTTGAATCCCAGAATATTATTGGGAATCATAAGGCTCCAGTTTAGACAAGAAGAATGTTGAGATTAGAAGATCAGACTTCCCTTATCTCAAAAGGTGAACCAGAATCAGTTTCAAAAGCTATTCAACATAAAGGATGGGGGGATGCTATGAATGAAGAACTTGACCAGATTGAGAAAAATGAAACATGGGAACTTGTTCCAAGGCCAGCAAATAAGAATGTTATCGGAACCAAGTGGGTTTACAGAAATAAATTGAACGAGCATGGAGAAGTTACAAGAAACAAAGCGAGGCATGTGTGTAAAGGATATGCCCAGGTGGAAGGTGTGGATTTTGATGAAACCTTTGCCCTTGTTGCAAGGTTGGAAACTATTCGCATGTTTCTTGTAGTGGCTGATCATCAGAATTACAAGGTTTATCATATGGATGTAATGTCAGCTTTCTTAAATGGTGAGATTGAGGAAAGAAGTTTACATTGAACAACCTTGTGGGTTTTTGCTTGATGAGGATGAAAACAGAGTTTTCAAATTGAAGAAAGCCTTATATGGGCTAAAACAAGCTCCATGAGCATGGTATTCAAAGCGTGACAATTCTTTGAGAAAGATGAATTTTTCTAAAGGAAAGGTTGATAGAAACTTGTATATTAAAGATTTCAACTCCGGAACTTTGATTGTAATCGTTTACGTGGATGATATAATTTTTTCTGGCTATGAAGAAATGTTCTGTGACCAGTTTTCTAAAGAAATGAAGGAAATTTTTGAAATGTCAATGTTGGGAGAATTAACTTTCTTCCTTGGATTTCAAGTTTATCAACAAGAAAACTACATTTTCTTGTCCAATGAAAAGTATGCCAAGGAATTATTAAAGAAGTTTGGGATAGAAGAATCAAAGGAAGTTTCAACTCCTATATCAGTGAGCACAAAGTTGAGCAAAGATGAGTCCGGGAATAGTGTGAATCAGAAAGACTTTCAAAAGTTGATAGAAAGTCATCTTTATCTTACAGCTTCAAGGCCTAATATTGCTTATGTTGTGACTCTATGTTCCCTATATCAAAGTAATCCAAAAGAATTAGACATGTTGGAAGTCAAGAGGATTCTGAGATGTGTTAAAGGAACAACTTCACATGGGTTGTTATACAAGAGAAACAATGAGATGAAGTTTCATGGTTATACTAATTCTGATTGAGCTGGTGATTGTAATGATAGAAAATCAACATCAGGAGGAACATTTTTCTTAGGGGAATGCTGCGTGAGTTGGAACAACAAGAAACAAAGTTCATTAACATTAAGTACAGCTGAATCTGAATATGTTGTAGCTACTCAGGATTGTACTCAAATGATGTGGATGAAAGTTCAGCTAGAAGATTTGAAAGTGAATGTTTCTAAACCATTGAAGATACTTTGTGATAACCAAAGTGCCATTGATCTTTCCAAGAATCCTGTTCAATATTCAAGATCAAAACACATTGATATAAAGCATCATTTCTTAAAATAGAATGCTGTTGCGAGAGAAATATTGCTGGAATATATTTCAACAAAGTATCAGATTGCTGATATTTTCACAAAAGCAATGTCAAAGGAGAGGTTTGTTGAGCTGAGGCTGCAACTCCATGTTCAGCCTCCTCCCATGACTTCCTAAAAAATCATAAAGAAGTATCCCCCACTATACTTTGGATTATGTTGACAATGGGGGAGATTAAGTTTTCTTTATGAATCTAAAGCAGTGGTTATCATATAATGGGGGATTGAGAAAGAAAAATGAGAGAGTAAAAGAAAAGTGAGAATGAGAAAAATAAATGTTGAAGGGGAGTTTGAGTAAGTAGAAGTTTACCCTTACATGGCCGCAATATTTTCTTGTCACTGAGGGATGGAAATCCTTCAAAAACATTACTTTTTACTGTAGTGTGGTGTCAGGACACTCTTTTTTGAGAAAGGATATGTTTTGGTAAGATTCATATTTGAGAGATGAAAGTCTTGTGAGGTGAAAACTTGTTAACCAGGTTTGCCAACAAATCCAAAGGGGGAGATTGAAGAACCTTTGTGGTGTTTTGTTTAACATTTTTTTTGTATTTGTTGACAACTAATCTTTTTATTGAAGAATGTTTTTGAGTTACAGAAAGTTGAAGTTGCTGGTTGCTGAAGATTTTCCTAAAGAAGATTTTGTTGAAGAATGAGAAGTCAGAAGTTAAGAAAGTGTCTCAAACTTTCTTAAACAAATCAGACGATGCTTTTATGATCTTATAGTTCTCACACATCATGAAAAGTTTCATGATAAAAGCTGTTGAAGAAATGGTGAAGAGGATTGAGTTTTTTTTCACTAAGGAAAATTCTGAGGAAATTCGGAACCAGTTTTTTCAGAACCTGTTTTCCTGAACTAGTTCTTCTGAACCTATTTTTCGGAGTCTATCTGAGCCAGAAAATCAGAGTCTACTTGCTGAATCAGATTTTCGGAGTCTTCTTTCCGATCCAGAATTCAGAGTCTACTTGGTGAGCCAGAAGTTCAGAGTTTATTTCCCGAACCAAAATTCAGAGTGGACTTCTTGAACCAAAAATTCGGAGTGGACTTCCAGAACTAGAAATTCGAAATGACAATCATGAGCCAGAAATTTGGAATCACAATCCTGAGCCAGAAATTCAGAATGACAATTGTGAACCAGTTTTCCTGAACTAGGTTTACTAAACCAGTTTTTCTGAACCAGTTTTCCTGAACCATTTTTCCAGAACTAGTTTTCCTGAACCAGTTTTCTTGAACCAGTTTTCCTGAACCAGTTTTCCTGAACTAGTTTTCCTGAACTAGTTTTCCTGAACAATTTTTTCCTAAACCAGTTTTCCTGAACCATTTTTCCTGAACCAATTTTCCTGAGCCAGTTTTCCTGAACGAGTTTTTCCTGAACCAGTTTTCCTGAACAAGTTTTCCTGAACCAGTTTTCCTGAACCAGTTTTCCTGAACCAGTTTTCCGGAACCAGTTTTCCTGAACCATTTTTCCTGAACCAGTTTTCCTGAACCAGTTTTCCTGAACTAGTTTTCCTGATCCTAAAATCAGAACCAAGATATATCCTTATCATTTTGAGGAAGATATGAAGAGTTCAAGAAAACCCATACTTTAACTTTTCATAAATCTCAGAGAAATTTAAGGAGATTTTAATAAGTCAAATATTAAAGATTAAATGCGAGAGATTTGTAGAGTTTTTAAGATTTGAGGAAGTGGGAAAGTTTTTCAAGATTCCTGCCTTTGTTTTATGATTTGACTATAAATATGTGCTCAGATCATTCGCTCATTAACATCTTTTTACACACACGAAAAAGGCGGAGTGCAGGAGAATTCAGAGTGAGATTTTGTGCTAAGTCATTTTTCCTTTGCTGAGAGAACAAGATTCAAGAAATCCATACTGAGTTTTCAAAGTGATAATTTCTACAGAATCATTATTATCTTGCTGAGAAATTCAGATTCAGATGATCAGATTAGAGGAATTTGGATTGAGTATTCGGAGTGGGTATTTTTGCGGAGTCACAGTTTCCTTGCTGAGAAGACCGGTTTCAGATAACTGGATTCAATAAATCCGGATTGAAGATTCGAAGTGAGATTTTGCGGAGTCATAGTTTTCTTACTGAGAAGTTAGGTCTCAGAAAATCGGATCCCAAAAATTGGATTGATGATTCGGAGTGAGCATTTTGTGGAGAAGCTTGAAAAAGACTTTTTATTATGTTTGGCTCAATTTTTTGTTAAGGAAACTTTGTAAACTGACGGGAGTCAGTATAATCTTTCCTATCGGGAGATAGAAGGTGTCCAACGGGAGTTGGCACAAGTTGTATTCCCTTCTTCATTATAGTGGATTTCCATAGACCCACGGGAGTGGCTATGGCAAGGACGTAGGTTCTCTTATTGAGGCCTAAACTTGTAATTCTTGTGTGCTTTTCTTGCTTTACCTTTCTTGCATGCTTGGGTTACTTGCTAAAGGTTGATAAGGAAGTAAATCTTAATAGGTTTCAAGGGTTAAGTTTCATAATGTTTTGAAACTTATAAAAAGATATCAACTGATTCAACCCCCCTTGTCAGTTGACATTCGATCCTTGGAACTTCAACCATGAATGTGACTTTTAATTAATCCGAAAATTATTTTAAAAATTAATGTACCTCTATTTAGACCTCTATTTGACCCTAACTTAGTATTGGACTTCCCCTTGGTATTTGGAGCTCATAAGAGCCAATTTTGGCTCTTACAAAACATCTCTAAGGTAGATCAAATCTAAATGATCTTCTTTCAGTCCTTTCCCGGTAAGTTCTCTCTCCCTACTCCTTCTATCCCACTCTATCCACTCTCTTACTTAGGGTTTGGTAGATCTCCATGTTGTGGGAGGATATAATCCCAATTTTTTCCAATCTTGAATATAGGTTTGTTTATCATATCTCAATTGTCGATGTTCATCGTTGGATTTCCTTGTTACGAGCGTTGTGAGATGTGATCTCCTTGATTTGGTAGGTGGTTCTGTTTATGATTTCATAATTAATTCAACCATAAATTGCTTTATTTAAATTAAATTTATTTTAATTGGTTTATTAAAAACCCAATTCTAATTAATTGGGGATTTGAATTCGATTTGGCATAAAATTTGGAAAAAACACTAAATTCTATTGAATTGTGGTGTGTTTATAGAATTTGATGGAATGGTATGAAAATGAACTATGGAATTAAAATTTCAAAATTTAAATTTTGAAATTTATTTCAAATTTTTATTTGAGAAAAATGGATTAAATTATTTTGATAGAAACCTTGTGGTTTTGTCCTGAAAAAAGACATGATTTGATTGAAAACATATTTCTGTTTTTAAATATAAATGTGGCATATTAAAATGGAAAATACTAGGTTAATTGTATTTTGAATAGTTTTAACGTAAATTTTCTATTATTTATTATTATTAGAGAACATTAAAGCCTAGATAGTTAGTGAGTTATTCAGGACAATAATCTTTTGATGCTTTAAAAATCTAACAAAATATCTTCAATAGGTCATATCCTCGATGTGATGGTGATGAATCATCTTTGACCATTTTCTATGGGACATGTGTACACATATTACCGTGATCACCTATTCGAGTGTGTGAGGATCCCATAATTTATAACTATCAAACATCATGTAATATGACAATGTTTCTCATTGTTAATGCTTTGATATATATTCATTTTCTTATAAACTATTTTACACATGCCTTGGGAATTTATATAATTTTTTTGATACAAAATGTTTATTAAGCCATTATTTAGAAGTATTTCCATAATTTGAAATTTAAATAATGGTTTGTTTTAAATATGATTTTGAAATACCATGCCCATTTATTTAAAATTGAAATATTTATTTGGTTAATTAACTTGGCATCTTTTTATATAATTCTAGGTGAAAACCTACTGGGATTTTAGCTCACACCATACTTATGTCTTTATGTGTTTCTAGATAATATTATTTTAGGTTTGAGAAAGATAAAACCACAACTTGGAGGTGTTTTGTTTTTATGATGCTTGGGTCTTAGGGAGAAATTTAATTTGGGACTTGGTCGGTAGTACCTTGGGTTCGTTTACCTATTTGACTTCTAGTAGAGTTCTCCCTGTGGAGTTTTCTTTTGATCATACCAACTTTTAACTATTTATTCCACTATTTATGTAGAAAAACCATTCCCAGTTTTATCTTTTATGATAATAAGTGCTAGTCCCCAACCTATGAGGATTGGGAACACCCTTCGATCTATGTCAGGACTATCATGGGTGTTAGGGTACACGAGTATCTAGGATGGTTCGTGATAATGTTTTATCAAAAGGAGGGTAAGAATCTTACCTTGATGTCAGTATGTTGTTTGAGTAATCTTGTCAGTAATTAGGAGTTAGTTTTATTTGAGTGTATGTCAATCTCTCACTAAAATGATCCTTAAGTCACTAGGGGTGGTTTGGGAAAAACATCTTGAGGATTAGTTCTAGTCTTTTCCCAACTTTTTATTTGTACAAGATGAAATAAAAATCCTGTGTTCTTATCTATTGGGATTAATTTTCTTTATTGCTCAATTTGATTAATAATATGATGTCTTCTATATTGTCTACTGATGTTGTGTAGCATCATGCTTCCAATAAGATGTGTGGATCAGATCTGGGAGGAAGATTCTAATGAACCACAGTAAGAAAATACTCTCTTGGACTAGAATGTTGTTGAGGTTATTGTGCGTGTTGTCTAATCTCTAGGATAGGCACCTGTAATCGTTCCCATTCATCTTCCAACTATAATACCTAAAAGAAATTTTTCATGGAATCGTGCTCCAGATTTCCTTTGAAAAAATACTCCAGAATTCCAAGGATCTAATAATCCTCAACTGGATGAGGATTGGTTGAGAGACATTGATCTTCTATTTTTTTTTGGATATTTTGGATGAAATCAAGGTGAAATGTTCCACATTCAAGATATAGGGGTCTATAAGGATATTTTGGGATATGATGGTAATGAAGAAGAAGCATGAGGGATTATAGTGGAAAGACTTAAAATTTATTTTCAATGACAAGTTTTATCCACATTCAATGGTGTTGGATAAGGTTTTAGAGTTTTTAAAACTCAAGAAAGATGAGAAGAACATGATAGAATATACAAATCACTTTGTTGAGATTTTAATGTTTGTACCTAATATTATATTGAATTAAAAGATGAAAACTTGATGGGTCGAGATGGTACTTCGATTTGATATTAACTCTTAGGCTTTCTTGCTGAATCTTCCTTATTATACTGATGTGATGGATATGGAGTTTATGGTTGAAATGGACCTAGATTGTAATTCGAGATTGACGAGAGTTTGTTTTTCTCTTAGTGGTAGTTCTATGAGTTCCCATAAAGGTAAGAGGAAGTGCGATGATTCTCACAGTGGTTCTCAACAAAAAGGTTTTTATAGACCTCCTGTAGTGTCTAGATGAGGCCCTTTGATTTGATATGAGTGTGGAAAGCCTGGGCATTCTAAATAGGCTTGCACTGAGGCACCCAAGATATATGGTTCATGTGGATGATCAGGTCACCTACAAAAGTTTTTCATGTATTTTCTACTCCACTTAGTGTAACAGGATCATCAATACCTACTAAAACTACAGTGCAATCAGATTCTTCATGTACAAAAGGGTTCTATCCATAGTAATCTGCAATGAAGCTTCTTCATACAGTGGAAGAGTCTTAAGAAGAAGAAGCAGATACATGCCCAATGACTATGAGAGGTTCCATCACTATATCTTTTTCATTAGTGTCTAATTTATTTGATATTAGTGTATCTTATTCATTTATTTCAACTTGTATTGTGAATATGATTAATATTTATATAGAGATTGTATATTATGGGTTGGATATTACTATACCCCTAAGAATGAAGAGAGAGTAGGTTATTAGTAGTCCTGGTTGTGTTTTCTCAGTATTGGATATCAAGCATACTTGGGATTTTATGGTCCTCAACATGAAACCGATTAAATTCATTTTTCGGATGGATTAGATCAGTTCCAATAAATCTTGAATTGATTTTTACCTTTAATGGGTCTCCTTTACTAGACCCGATGGGGTGTGCCGTGTCTTTCAGGTAGAATGGGATACAAGTTCATGTAGAGTTAGACCAGCTTATCCAGAGCAGGGAAAAGAAATATTAGTGTTATCTTTTGATATGGAGTGAGAATCTTTGAGCGGTGATCTATCTTCAGTTGTCATTGAGTTTCCCAATGTTTTTCTTTCTGACTTCTCTAGTCTTCCACCGGTAAGGGAGGTAGAGTTTTATATCGATTTAGTGTCTAGTACTCAACCTGTGTCTATTTCTTCTTACCACATGGAACCAATTGAAATGAAATAAATGAAGGATCATTTGGATGAGCTTATAGAGAAAGGCTTTATACACCCAAGTGTGTCACCTTGGGTGGTTCCATTTCACTTTTCTGAGAAAACTTATGGGTTACTTTTCCTTTGTGTGGATTACTAAAAACTCAATCAGGTTACAGTAATGAAAAAGTATCTATTTCCATAGATTTATGATATTTTTAACCATTTTAGAGGGGTGAATTGGTTCTTGAAGATTAATCTTTGATATGGTTACCATCAGTTGAGAATAAAAGAATATAATATTCATAAAACCACCATTCAGAGAAGTTCTGACCATTATCAGTATCTTTTCATTCCATTTGGTTTAACCAATTCTCTTATAGTCTTTATGGATTTAATAAAAATGATTTTATATGAGTATATTAATAATTTTTTGGTAGTATTTATGAAAAAAATACATGTTTACCCTATGTTATAGGAGGACCATGTGCATTATTTGGGAGAAGTTCTATATTTGTGGATAGATAACTGAATTTATGCCAAGCTATTGAAATGTAATTTCTGGATTTGGGAAGTGAAGTTATTGGGACATGTGGTTTCATAACATTGTATATAAATTTATCCTAATAAGGTGAAGGCTATTATGACATGGTAGAAACCACGAAATGTTTTAGAGATTCGGGGATTCTTGGGTTTAGTTAGATATTATTGCTGGTTTGTTAGAGATTTATCAAAGTTGGCTTCTACGATGAATACTCTAAATTGGAAGGGAGTAAAGTTTTCTTGGGATGATAAATGTAAGAGTTATTTTATTGAGATTAAATAAATTTTTACTACTACGCCAGTGTTGACTCTTCCATAGGCTGGTCAGGGATATATGGTATTCTGTGACACATCAACTTTTGGTTTGGGATTTTTTCGTATGTGGGGTGATCAGGTCATTTCCCATGGATCTCAAAAACTTAGGCCACATGAGAATAATTAACAGATCCATGAACTTTAAATTGTAGCTGTGATTCATGAAATTAAAATTTGGCAACATTACCTTTTCATAGAAAGGTTTATCATGTATTTTCACCACAATATCATGAGTTATATCTTCTATAAAAAAGAGTTGAATATCCTCTAGAGGAATTGGGTGTAGTACTTAAAATATTTCTAATTTTACATCACCTATACCCCAGGGAAAGGAAATTTCATTATAGATACTCTGAGAAGGAAACTACCAATCTAGGCCATGAAAGAATATTTAGAATAGTGGAACTTGATGGATCATCTTGCACAGTTTCATATTGGAGTCTAGGAATCTGGGGATGAGGTTTCCTTATCCAATTTTTAGTTGACACCGGTTCTTCCATAGTTGATTCTTTAGGAACAAAAACTTGATGATGAGTTCCATAGCATTAGAGACTCTACTTATGATGAGGTTACTGTCATTGAGTGGTCATTTTCCAAGGAGGGCATTCTATGCTTTTAGAATCATTTTTTTGTGCCGTTATTAGTAAGAAAATATGTTATTGGGGATTTCTATAATTACTAGTGAGTAGTGGACCCAATAACCACGAAGATGTTCTATGAAATATGGCGATGATACTGGTGGCCAAGTATGAGATGAGGAATTTCTGATTTTTTCTCTCATTATTATACTTTCCAATAGGTCAAGGATGAGCACCAGAGACCTTCAAGTTTGATATATCCACTTCTAGTGCTGACTTGGCAGTGGGATGAGATATCTATGGATTTTGTGGTTGGGTTTCTGTATACCGAGAAAAAGAAGAATGTGACATGGGTTTTAATCAAAAGGCTGATTAAATTTGGATCACTTTATACCCATTAATGATTTAACCAAAGTTGAGGATCTAGGAAATATCTATGTGAAAGAGATTGTTCAGTTTCACAGAGTTCCATATACTATAGTTTCTAATAGATATCCCCAATTTACTTCTCTTTTTTAGAGATTAATTCAGGAGGAACTGGTATCTCAGGTTCGTTTGAGTATGACATACCACCCATAGTTGGATGGAAAGACAGAGAGAGCTGTACGTATTATTGAGGATATGATCCATTCCTATGTTATCAACTTTTGTGGGGCTTGGGATGAACATTTGGGGCTGGTTGAGATTTATTATAAAAATAGTTACCAGACCGTGATCAGAATGGATCTTTTTGAGGCCTTGTGAATCTCTGTTGTGTTGGTCAGAGAATGGTGAAAGTCCCTCGATTGGAATGATCTTAGTCCAAGAAACAATAGAAATCATTAAGTTGGTTCATCATATAATATTTATGTTATAGAGATGGTATAAGTTTTATGTTGATCATCATCACAGACCGTTGTAATTTTCCAAGGGTGACCAGGCGTTCATAAATGTTTCACCTCGATTGGGTCATTAATGGCTTGGGAGGTAAGGGAAACGTACTCCTTGTTTTTTGGGACATTTTTATGTTGATTATATGGTGGTTAAAGTTTCATACCATCTATCACTTACTCCATAGTTGACATCGATACAAAATGTGTTCCATGTATCTCAGCTACAAAAATATCTTTGTGATCCATCTCATGTTCTATGCTAGAATGATCTTGATGTTGAACCTAATTTATACATGACTAAGAATCCATTCAGGATAGTTGTTTCTAAAAACAATGTATTTTATGGGAGGATGATACCTTTAGTTTGATTGTTATGGAGGAATAGTTATGATACTCATGAGGCGTGGGGGAGGGAGGCACTTTTGAGAGAGAAGTGGCCTCATCTTTTTGACATGGAAGATTATTAATAGGATTTATGGGGATAGAAAGTTTATATGGTGGGGAGTTTGTAACATATTTTAATTATTTTTAGGTACTCCAAAACCACTCTTTTGACCATGCTTTGTTTGGGTGTCGTTTAAGTTTGTTTTAGGTAAAATTTTAGAAATTTAAAAGGGGATCTTGGGATGTGCACGGTTAGTGCACACTTTTCCCAAACCGTGCACCATGCTAGTGTAAACCATTCAAACTTTGGAAGTGAGGGTTTTCATGGTTGGTTCATGACTTTTCAAGTCATTCATCTAACTAAGAGAAACCATGTAACCTCATCGGTATGGGTACATGGCTAGGGTTCATGGTTTGACAAACCATGCGACCCTACCTAGGAAACTATGCACGCAACTTTTAATTAATCTAAAAATTATTTTAAAAAATTTAAGACCCCTATTTTGTCCCCTGATCAACCTTAACTAGTGGTTGGATTCTCCCTAGGTATTTAGAGCTCCCAAGAACCAATTTTGGCTCCTCCAAACCTTCTATAAGGTAGATCAAATCGAGGTGACCTTCTTTCAGTCCTTTACCGACAAGTTTTCTCTTCCCATTCCTTCTCTCTGTCTCTCTTATCTCAGTTACTTAGGGTTTATTAAATCTCCATGTTTTGGGTTGATCTAATCCCCATTGTTCCAGATCTTGAATCTAGGTTTGATTCTTGGTTCCTTTTTTCTAATGTTCCTCATTAGATTTCCCTATTATGGGCATTGTGAGATGTGATCTCTTTAATTTGGTACATGTTTCTATTTATGATTTATTAATTAATTTATACATTACATTATTGATTTAAATTAAATTTATTTCAATTAGTTTATTAAAAACATAAATCCAATGAATTGGGTATTTGAATTTGATTTGGCATAAAATTTGGGGAAACCCCCCAATTACATTGAATAGGGGTGTGTTTGTGGAATTTGATGGAAAGTTGTGAAATCGAATTGTGGAATCTAAATTGTGAAATTTATTTGTGAAATTTATTTCAAATTTTTATTGGGTAAAAATGGATTAAATTGTTTTGATAAAAATCTGGTTGTTTTATAAGGGAAAAGGCATGATTTGATTAAAAACACATTTTGGTTTTTAAATTGAAAATTGGAATATTAAAATGGAAAAAATTGGTCAATTTAATTTTGAATAGTTTTAATGTAAATTTTCCATTATTGATTGTTTTTAGAGAACATGCAAGCCTAGGTAGTTAGTGAGTTATTTGTGACAAAAATATTTTGATGCTTTATAAATCTAAAAAAATATCTACAGTAGGTCCCATCCCAGATGAGATGGCAATGAGTCCTCTTTGGCCAGTGTCTGAGGGATGTGTATACACATATTTCTGTGATCACCGATTCAAGTGTGTAAGAATCCCATAACCTGGAACCATCATACCTATTGGAAGATGACCATGATGATTATTTTAAATGCTTATATATATATTCCATTTGTTGTAAACTATTTTACACATGCATTATAAATTTATATAAATTATTTTATATAAAATGTGTATCAAGATATTATTTAGAAATATTTGCATCATTTGAAATGAAAATAATGATTTTTTCAAATATGATTTTAAAATTTCATACCTGTTTATTTAAAATGAAAGCTTTATTTGGTTAATTAATGTTGAAACGTTTTATGGAATCCTTGGTGAAACCCTACTAGGATTTTAGCTCACATCCTACCTAGTCCTTTCGGTGTTTTTAGATTATCTTTTTCCAGGTTCAAGCATGGGAAAATCACCCATTGAAGGTGGTTCTTGTTGTAAATCATTGCGGTTTAGAGAGTTGTGTCATTTGGGACTTGGGTGGTCATCTTTCAGTATTCTGGAACATTGTGGTTGTAATTTGGGTTTGTTTACCCATTTGAATTCTAGTATAATTCTCCCTGTGGTGTTTTCTTTTGATCATACTAACTTGAAACTATTTATTGTGAGGTTTATGTGGAAAAACTATTCCTAGTTTTATCTTGTATGATGTCAGGTTCTAGTCACAAACCTGTGGGAACCAGGAACACCCTTCGAGCTATGTCAGGGTGAGCTTGGGTGTTAGGGTACTAGGGTATCTGGGCTGGTTCTTGAAATTATTTGTTATAGATCACTTACACTTGTTCCATAGGTAATTTATAGCATTCCCATAGGACTACATGGTTTTTAATATTTGTTTTTTTATTTTTATACCTATTTTGTAAATGATTTTATATTTTTTTGAGTAGATATAAGGGAAAAAGAACTATTATAAACTATTTTCATGTTTTTCCATTTTGATATATAGACCTATGATAATGATGGAAAATGTTGTTATCTGTAAACTAACTACACATAAGGATACAAGGGTGCTTGATTACTCAATTTTTATATACATTGGTTCTGATGTTTCTTGATATTCTTTCCTTAGAGAGGATGGTTATCATTTTCCATTCCCCATGGGATGGATACTAGGTGTCCTCACTTTTTATCATATGTTCCCCTTTCCCACAAAACATGTATTTGATACCTTGATTTTTTTTATCACAGTTTCCCCTTTAATATGGGATAAGCACTAAGGTGTCCTGAATTTTATGTGGCATTTCCTTTTGGATTTTTAGCAATGATTGAATATGGTACAATTGGTTCCTAATCATGGATTTAAGTAGGTAAAGTATTTTCCACAATGATTTGGTGAGCACTTTGACACTGATAATAAAATTTTATGTTTATTTTTTTCTTCTTTGTAGTATAATATGTCTAGAATATCATGGTTCTCTGAGTGTTTTACTATTTTGTGCTCATATTACATATTATTTCACATCATTTATGACCTCATATATTTAATATAGTATATTATTGACACCATTGGAAGAGTTCTTCTGAGTCATGCACTCACACCCTATATATGAATATTGATACATATGTGGTTTCTTATATGAGACTTCAAGAACAAAAAGGTATATGAGGATATATTATTTTATATTTGATAAATTATGATGATTTCAGTTATTTTTTCAAGACTCTCTTAGGATCTGGAGTATAGGTGGAAAACTTAATCTAGATATGTTTCCAACACACTACCAATTATATCATTTTCAATTACTTAAGTTTGTGTTTGTTTTCACATTATATGATTATTTTTGGATTTTTTTGTGATATTTTAGTAAAATTTATATAGTTTCATTATTTATATTTTTATTCAGGTACAAAATATTCTCGAAGGCATGAAATTTATCATTTTATTTCAAAAAATGTTTGATATACAAATAGGTCATGTTGGATTTTTAGTTGAATTTAACATTATATATGATTATAAAAAAATGAGGGTAAATTTTTACATAATAATAAACCTATATCCTCAACACTAGTTTTCATTTTTAGTGATTAGAGAATACACATGGGGTATATGGAAGTCTGATATAGGTCAATATTAGATCCAATTTGATTCGTTACAATGTCTTTTCCAAGATTTGGACATGCTATCACAATAATTGGACCAATGAAACAATCTTTCCATATAACTTATGACTATACTATAATATTTACACCATTTATTCCATGGATTTATCATTTACCTCAAGATTCTCCTCATTATAATAACATAATAAATACTTGACTCATACTTTCAAAATTGAGATATATGGAACACATCTTGCATTGGACTGCATTGAAGAGGTAAATCCAACTGATTATACAATAATTTAAAAAATTAAAAAAACAGTTAAGGCCTTTATAAACCCTGAAACTAAATTTATTTTCTTTTATAATATAGGGCATACTAATAATGTTTTAATTCATAGAAATACCCAATCACACACACCAAATTATAATGTCAAACACCTATAGTATATATAAAATTGATTCATACTCTAAGGTGATACAAATAATTTCATGATCAGTCAGACTTGCTACATTTTATTTTATATAAGACCTAATCTAAGAAGTGATGATTCCACCACTACCATATAATATAGAGGTTACCAACATGTTCTTGCATTAAATTATTTAAATATATTTATTTGAAAAAAATCATGATATATATAATTATATGAAAAATCTATAAATCCCATATAGTCCAACAAATTATTGGAGTTGGTTTCCTAGAACACATTGTTTTGTACTTTATATTACCATTGATTTTCAAAGAAGTGAATATAAATATATCTCATCATATATTTATTATTATTCTAATGACTTTAATGTGACAATGTCCTAGGGTATTTGTTGAATCAAAATAGGTCATATCAGTTCCCTTCTATGATGAGAACCTTGAGATGCTATAATGTTATCACAAAAATATTTTTTACTACAGTCATCATGATAAAATATGATTGGGAACATATTTTTTAGATTTTCAATTATAATTGAAATTAATAGGATGAGTCTTTATCTCATGAAGGTTTCACTTGTTAATCTCAAAGATGAGAGATTATAAGGAAAAAACTGCAAATAAGAATTCCATATGTTTGCAAGTCATTGGAATTTTTATTTTCGAGCATGTGTAATGGTCCTTATACTTTAAGAATATTAATTCATATCATGACTCACATACTTAGTGATATTGATGAAACCCATGACTTACTATGTTCTTGATAAGTTAGATACATTGGGTATGTCACAATCAATATGATATTAATGATTAAGTTTAGTAAGGATTTGTCCCTTTAATTTATAGAAGTTAATATCTTAGTCCTTTTATTGGAATGGAACCATTGACATAAATTCCATGGCCATGGTGATGTAGAAAAGTTCATTCCATATAATCATAAAAAATATATGTTATGAATTAAGGTTGATGACACAAGTATGAAACCTACTTGATGAGATATCGAGATAAATAAATTATATTACATAGTGCTCACTTGTATGTGGTTTTTGACATTGTGACCTTAAATTCTTCCTCTTGGGTGAATTTACCTATTATTAGATAGAAATAATAGACATTAGGCAATTCCACCTAATTTTAATGAGGAAAAAGCATAGATGGTCACAAAATAAGTGTTTTCATTGATCTTAATTAAATTCTATTTGAAATTAATTATTGGAATACATATTAATCTTAAGTTAAATGAATAATTTTGTTTAGGATTTATTTATCAAATAAATTTAATAAATATTAATTCGCAAGGTATTTATTTAATTACATGGATATAAAATGTTTATTTATTTATTGAATAAATATTTAATTAAATATTTATATGGGTATTCGATAAATTCCAAGGAGGATGAGTAGACCGAGATTAGGTATAATGATAAATATTATTTTGTAAGATAGTAAAATAAATTTTTCATTGTGACAATAAGATCACACCATGTAAAAATTAATAATAAAATCTTTATCATATGACATGAGTTCATTTAATGGTTTAATATATAATTAAGGGACTATGTGAAATTAAATAATATTTAACCCTAACACATAAATATATAAGTATTCTACTATGTCTATTATTCTAGGTTTGATCAAATTAGAGAATCATTATATACAAAAAAGCTAGAGTTATCTCTCAAGACTAAATAAGATTAAGAGATTCTTCTCTAAAGCCTAAGATATTCTCCTCTATACTCTATATTCTGAAGAATGGGAGTTCAGGTAAGATTCATAAAGCCCAAAGGAATCTTCATAGTGATCAATTTGAACACTTCAAGACAATCGATCCACTTCACTAGCACCCGAAAATCCATTGGTGTTGTTCTGAGTTAAAAGGAGCACACATGGATCACTATTAGAGGGATTAAAAACTTAGATCCTACAAGAAAAATTATATTAGACAAAAAGAGTTTTAGAATATCAACATCATCATCAAAGAAAGATATTAGAACCGAGATATACTTTCATCCAATCCATTTAAACTAATTATAAATTTAACATGAAAGATCCTCTTGGTTCTGGTGTGTTTATCAATGTTTATAAAAAAATTATTGGTCATGGATACCATGTCATGTGAATCACATAATATCCATTAAATCTGGAAATCATTGAGTCAGGCCTGACCTCGATAAGTTCTCCCATTGCAAGTGTCCTAAAAAACTGTTTTATACTGTAAATTAACATTTATATTCAAACAAGTGAATATTAAATATTTATTATCAAATATTTATCATTATTTTTTAAAAGGTTGGGGTCGAAGCCTGAATTTATTATTTAAATCAAAGACCTCTTTAGACTGGGTAGAGGGTGACCCATTACATAGGCCGAAGGCCCAAGGCCAAGTGGCCTGAATACAAGGCTTGAAGGCCCATTTTTTTGACCCAAAGGACCCCTCGGTGAACAGTACTACTACAATACCCATATTGCTATAGTACCTGCTACAGTACCGCCACCACTACAGTACCTGCTACAGTCCCTCTGCCGCTGCTACAGTACTGCTACAGTGCCCTGCAACAGTACCAAAAATTCACCCCTGCCTAGATTTAATCCTGGGTCTTTTGGATGCCAAGCAGAAGCCTATACCACTAGGTTACAGGCTCGTTGGTGAAACGTGTGTAGGGTAATGCTCACCTCCCATTGCCCCCCCCGCTATTTCTAGAGCGCGCCACACATTCCCTGACTAGTCAAATGGCTTTGAATCACCCCGTGCATAATATTTTTGTCCTAAAATTAGGGTGATGAATTATAATGGGGTGGATAGTTTTTGACTAATAGGTGTAAGTTCTCATAATAGGATGAGGCTTCATCCCATGAGTTTTACACTATTTAATCTCTAAGATGAGATATTATAAGGAAATTTCCACCAATATGACTTCAACATGTTTATGTGTCATTAGAATTATTATCCACGATCATGTGTAATAGACCTTATATTTTAAGACTATTATTAATACATATCATGACTCATGTAGTTAGATGTATTGATGAAACATATGAAACACAATGCTTATGCTAAGTAGGATGCGCTGGGCATGTCATGATCAGTATGTTATTAATGAATAAGACAAGAAATGATTTTTACCTTCCATTTATGGAGGTTGGTATCTCAATTGTTTTATTGGAATATTACTTTGAAATAAATTATATGATCATGGTGGTGTAAACAAGTTCATTCCATAAAATCAAAGAAGGATATGCAAAGCATTAAGGTTGATGAGACAAGTATGCAACCTTCCGGATGATGTATCAAGAAAATAGTATTATATTACATAGTTATAACTTGTTTGTGGTCATTGATGTTGTGACATTAAATTCTTTATATTAGGCATCTTGACCCAGTTTTAAATAGTAATCTTGGACTTTAAGAAAGAACGCCTAATGCCAATGAGGAAAAAGCCTACAGGGTCATAAACTATATGTTTTTATTGATCCCAATTAAATTCTATTTGAATTTAATTATTAGAATAAATATTATTGTCAATTTCTAGGAATAATTTTAATCAAAATTTATTGATTTCATAAATGAAATAAATATTCATTCATAGGGTAATTATTTAATTAAGTGAATATATAATATTTATTTATTTGTTTGTTGAAATTATAAATATTTATTTATTTATTTATTATTGTATTCAGTAAATTTCAAGGTATACGAGAGTAACAAGATGGGGTATGATGATAAATATTATTTTACAATACCGCAAAAATAATATTTATCATTGCGCCAGTATGTTCATGCCATTAGAAAAATAATAATAAAATTATTATTGCATGTTATGAGGTAATTTAAGGGTTTAATATATTATTAAGGGACTATATAAAATTAAATAATATTTAACCCTAACACATAACTCTATAAATATATTAATATGTGCATTATACTAGATTTGATCGAATTAGAGAATTTTTGTATACAAAATTATCTAGATCTCTCTCTCAAGAAAAAATAATTCTCTTGAGTTTCTTCTATGAAACTCAAGAGATTATCCCCCCTCTTATATATTCTTAATAATGAGTGTGAAAGGATGATTTTTCAAGCTCAAATTATTCTTCACTTTGATCAAGATGAACACCAAAAGATGATTGATATGTCATGTTATCACTCTACATTCCATCGACATTGTTTGGAGATCAAAGGAGAATGTGTGGATCACCGTTAATAGGATTCTACACTTGGATACTATAAGATCAAAAATGGTAGAAAAAAAGGGTTTTAGATGGTAAACATAGTCATTAAATAAATATATCAAGACCAAGGTATTGTTTCTTTCTAACAATTTTATTTAATTATAAATTTAACATGAAAGATCCTCTTGGTTCCGGTGTATCTATCAAGTTTAATCGGAAAATTTTTATTGGACATAGATCCCAAGTCATGTACATCATAGAGTATCCATTTAATCTGATAATTAATAAATCAGTCCTAGCCCCAATAAGCACTTTTTCTACACCTGGAACCATTAATTGGAATCAAAGTGTTCACTTTCAAATTTATAATTATTTATATGTTTTTTTGATCAATAAAAATTTAAAAGTTAAATTTAATATCTAGTTTTAAATTCATTATTAATCCATCATCAAGACCTCTTATTACAAAACTTTGTTTCTCTCCCACATAACCAAGACTGGTTAATAATTAATGAAGAACTCATTTTAAGAACACATTCATTGGTTCGAATAACTATGGATAAATAACATAGTGTCCACAGCGTGTACTATTTAGTTAAACACAGTGTATCCTTTTTCATTGAACCAAGACACCCATATGGACTCCAGGTCATTATGTAATGAATTCAAACAAAGTGAATTAAATTAATTTTACATTGACTAGAAAATGTGTAACCCAATTTTATTATACTACATGCCATGTAGATTTTCTACACTCCATGTAGTCTATATGTTTTCACAGCAGAAAACACTGGGTCTAAACGAGTGGTGTAATTAATACACCACATGTAATTAATACATGAAGTATATAGGATAGTTATCATGAAACATGAATTATACACTTTTTATACTTACTACACACCATTTAATTTATATATATCCATAGTAAGTACATTATGAGTCCCTAGAAGAATACTACAGATATCTGACAAAGCAAAGTACACATTTTGTGTCCAACCTGCACATGTCGTATACTTAAATTTTTTATATAGAAATATTAAATTTAATTAATTACTCTATTAAAAACCACCAACCTAAGTTCAGCGAGTCATTTAATTGAAATTACACACCGATCATTAGGTTTTATGTTATATTAAATACTAAATTAATTCTGTATATTATTTGAAACTACAAGTCATGTATGGTCATTGCATACTAAATACGCAACATGAAATAAATTATAAATGAAACATAATTTACATGTTTTTAATGTGTCAGTAATTCGAAAATAAACTTCATGAAACTATGACACATTCTATGCACACAATATGTCATGTGAGTGTATTGTATACAATAAAGACCATATAGAGTTTTTTAGACTGGTAATCACTGAGTTACTTCTAAGTACAAAGTTGTGTAAAAAGTTTATTAAATTATTTATTTTATTTAAAATTATAGTGGATGGGAATCTCTAGAATGATTGTAAAGAATAGTATAAAATTAATTAATTGATTAATAATATAATTACTCATATTAATTCTTGCACATTTTTTCTTATCAAAGAATAAAGTTAAATAAATGGAGATAATTATTTTAAATGCATGGTCTTTTCCCATGTATACCCATCCATGATCTTTGACCAAACCTATATATTTATTCAATTTATTTATTTTAATTTTAATTCATGGGTCTAAAATTATTTATTATTAAATTAAATGTGATGACCTAAATTATATAGGACTTGTGTGTCCAAAGTTATTTTATATAATTCACCTAAACCAATCCTTAGTTCCCTTCACCTGTGTGTGAGTTATAGAACATATGTAATAAAATTATTCTCTATAGGAAAATGAAATCGGTTCAAAGAAGAGTTGAGGGAGAGGTAGTTCAAGACTAAACCAAGGTGAAACTAACCTAGGAAATACATAGGTGGACAGGTGGGATGTTGTAACATATTTCAAGACCAACACAAGGAGTTTTACCCTAGGGTAATAAGTTGATTTACTGACAACTCGATAAATCAACCGTTAGATAAAGCTCATGATAATGACATTTATTTATTTTTTTTATTTCTGTCTTATCCATGATTTATTTTATTGATGCAAGACCATAATCACATAAATAAATGGACTAATAAGAAAAGATTAAAATGTTAACAAATCATGTAAATCCTAAAATATGAAAATGTGTCTGATAATAAATAAAATCCCTCAACTTAATATTAATCCAGTCTAATCCTTTCATTACTTGATTAGGAATTAAATCATTGTACTAAGTGTTATTCCAACCTTTTTTGGAAACTTAATTTTTTCTAGGAGTTTTTATGAATGTTTTGGGTCGACTTAACCATTTTACATCCAGAGGAGTATCCCTTTTTAGACTATATCTAACTTGGAGGAAAGTGTTGAGGAAACCCGAGTGAAGGTTTCTAGAGTATATAGTGCACTCAAAAGATCAAGGAGCTACAAGATTTTAGTTGGTAAAGACTTTCCTACCTAAATACCTTTGAGTAATTAACCAATCTATTTATTAGGTTCTGATATGAGGAATGTAGATACTTTGAACTAAAATGACCATGCAACTAGAACTTTTCAGTCCAATAGAGAGGGATTTCGGGACTTGATATAATAGTGGGAGACATATAATTAAATTTATTTTCTCTCACTTTTTGGTAATCAGATAAAGTACTAATAATATTATCTAAACTGTTATAGAATCAAATGGAAAGTTAAACAACCACAAAAATATCCCAATGCAATATCCAAGATAAAGATAAAATCCTTAATGACATAAACTTCCAAGAATAGTATAGGTGCTTTCACATAATATTACACTAGGAAAAAAATTTATATGTGCTCGAGTCACCTATTCTTGATCTGCCCCCTGTGGAGACTAGTGAGAAAGTATTAATTGTCAATGAGAAACACTTGGATGATGCACTATATGTACAATGTTTAATATTATATTCAATGTCAAGTAAAGTAAAAAAATCCCTTGAGACTATGGGAGAATATGAAATGCTCAGTCATTTATGTGATATTTATCAAGATAGTTCAAGACAAAAATAATTTTAGATCTTTATAATATACATTACATGAAAAATTTGATAAGGAGCACCAACTGGACATCACATGGTAAAAATGATTAGCTACATTAAGAATCTAGAAATTATAGGGTTTAAACTACCTATTAAATTATGTACTAATATCATTATCACCTCACTTTTTCAGATCTTCGGAAAATTTATTTTGAATTTCAAAATGAATAATATAGATAAGTCACTCCCAAATCTCCTCAATTTAATTTTCCAAACTGGTAAAGATCTGAAACCTAAAAAGTTTTATGTCCGTATGGTGAATAAGAGTAAAGGAAAGGAAAATAACACCAAGAATAAGTCTAATTATAAGTATTACATGCACTAATCTTCCAAGAAGATAAATATCAAAGGGAAAATGAGGGAGCAAGATGTTGGTTGTTTCTGATATAGAAATAAGGGCTACTAGAAGAAAAACTCCACAATAATAAGGAAGAGAAGCAATAATTTAAGCATGTTTCTCATCAAGTATAACCTTTAAATTTTTTTGAATTGGGTATTGTATACTATACGAGGTTATCATATTTGTATAAAAATATAAAATCCTAGTTGATTTCAAAAAGTTTCATGGGGTGAGGTGGATTTGTGGGATATAAATAAAGCTAAGTTGGTAGCACTAGCCATCAGTGACTACCACCTCACATTGCTAACAAGAATGATCTAGGTTTTTTATAATTGATACAATGTTCTAGGAATCACTAAAAATTTCATTTATGTATATAAATTAGATATGGAAGGATTTATTTTCATGTTAGAGAATGAAATTTGATTCTTTTATAAAGAAATCATATGTTATGGTAATGAACATTTACATAATGGTCTTTATGAATTAGATTATGATAACCAAGTGTTGTAAATAGATAATGAATCTAATTCACATGACTCATACCACACCCAACCTTGAAATAAACACTTAGGACATGTAAATTAGAAATGACTGACTATGTTACATTAATATGGTTATTTAGATCCATTAAAACAAAAAACACTTGATATTTTCAAGAATGTTTATAAGGAAAAATGAAAAAATATATATTTACTGGAAAATGGGAAATCCCAATAGATATTTTAGTTTTGGTTCACAATGATGTTTGTTAACCATTCTCAGTTGAAGAAAGGGATGAGTACTCATACTTCATAAATTTTTCTGATGATTTTATTAGGTATGGATATATCTACTTAATGGGGTATAAGTCAGAATTATTTGAGAAATTAAATGAATTAAGGAATGATATTGATAACTATCACAGTAAAAAGATTAAGAAAATACACTTAGTCCATATTGGATAATATCTTAATCAATACTTCATTGACTGTTTATGGGATTATGCAATTTTATCCCAACCAATTCCTTCTTACACACCCTAGTAAAATGAAGCAGGTGAAAGAAGGAACCAAACCTTATTAGACATGGAGAAGTAAATGACGAGTCATACAAATATTCCACTACTATTTTGGGGATATGAATTACAAATAGTAACACACATACTAAACCAAGTAAATACTATATCAAAAGATGGTATAACATACCAATTATGGATTGGAAGGAAACCCGTGTTACCAAACTTACATGTGTGGGGATGAAAAGTGTTTGTTAATGCCTCTTTAGGAAACAAAATTGAACCCCATGTCACTAAGTATATCCTTATAAGATACCCTATGGAAACAAGGGGATATTACATATACCCCCCTTTTGATAAAAATGTAACAATAAAAAGACATGACATGTTCCATGAGATGGATAACATATATAAAATAGGTATCATGAGCATGATAGAATTCGATGAAGTCTAGATTTAAGATACAAATGAGCTGGTACAAGAAACAGTTCCCAAAATACCTATGGAAGAAATTGTTCTAGAGACATAAGTAATATATAGGAGTATAAGAGAGGTTAGAGAACCTAAAAGATATAGTTTTCTAGTTAACAAATATGGAAAATCATTAATAGATGATGATAATGATCCTCTAATCTACACAGAATTAGTAAGTGAAACAAATTTTTCTAAATGAATATAAGTAATGAATTCTAAAATAGATTACATATACAAAAAATATGTATTTTGGTGGATTCCCCAGTTGATGTAAATCATGTTGGTTCAAAATGGGAATTCAAGAAGAAATTGGACATGGATGGTTTGGTCCATACCTATAAAGAATGAATGGTTTCAAAAGGGTATAAACAACATAAAGGCATAGACTATGATGAAACCGTTTCACCAGTCACATTGCCTAAATCCATCATAACTATACTTTATATAGTAGCATACCACAAATATAATATTTGGAAGATGAATATCTAAACATCCTTTTTTAACAGGGACCATTGGGAAGATGTATATATGACACAACTATATTGGTTTTCAACTCTATGCAATTCTAATAATGTATAAAAATTACAAAGATCCATATATGAATTAAAGAAAGTATCCAGGTTATGGAACATTTGTTTTGATGAATCCATAATGGAATTTGGTTTTGTAAGAAACAAATGTGATCCCAGTGTCTATAAAAAGTTTAGTGGGAGTGTAGTAATTTTAATAAAAATATATGTTGATGAAATTTTACCTATTGAAATCAAGATACCAGTCATACAAGCTATTAAGATGTGGTCAAATACAAGATTATCTATTAAAGACTTAGGTGAAGCATCATATGTTATTGGGATTAATATCCATCATGATACATCCTAGATATTTCTTAATTTAAATTAGGGTAAAAATATTGAAAGGATACTGAGGATATTTAGTATTTAACAATCCAAGATGGGATTTCTACCTTTAACACATGGTATTCATCTTTCCAAGAAGATGTGACCTCAGACACATTAGGAGAGATGAAGAATGAAAAGGATTCCATATGTGTCATCAATTGGGTTAGTCGTGTATGCAATGTTGTGTACTAGGATAGATGTTGATTATGCCTTAATTCAGTATGAATATATTAGGCAAATCTAGTATAGTTTTGTTGGATGGAAGTTAAAACTATCTTTAAGTATCTAAGGAAAACTAAGGATATGTTCCTACTATATGGAAAAGATGAGGAGCTAGTTATCATGGTATATGTAGATGCTGCTTTCTAAATAGACTAAGATGTTCCAAATTCCCAGTCAGGATATGTCTTCACTACCAGTGGATGTTTCGTGAGGTAGAAGATCTCAAAGTAAGCCGTGGTTGCTAATTATGAAGTATATTTGAATTATATTGCACTATATGATATATTTAAATAAGAAATATGGATATACAATTTCATCCAAGAGTTAGATGTGGTACTAAGTGGTAAGGACCCTATGATAGCTCACTGTGATAATACTATAGTGGTGGATCTCTTCAAATATCAAAGGTCACATCAGTGGATAAAGTACAAACTTTGAAAGTATCATCCCTTGAGATATTTTTCTGAAAGAGGTGAAGTTACAGTGATAAGTATTTCCACTGAAGAAAACACAGTGGATCCCTTAAAAAAACCCCTTTTTAGAAGAAATACGATCTTTATATGAGATCTATAAGACTAAAGTTCATTAGTGGTTAGATCTAGGCTATGTGGGAATTTATTGGAGATAGTTTCCTAAAACCAACTAGGTTATACTTTAGATTACCATTTATTTTCAAAGAAGTGAATATTAAATATATCTTATCACGTATTGATCATTATTCTACATGAATTTAATGTGATAATTTCTTAGGATATCTATTGAATTAAAATAGTCCATATAAGTTTCCTACTATGATGGGAACCTTGAGATTCTATGATGATATGTCATAAATATTTTTTATTATAACCAGGATGAAAAAATATGATGGGGAACATAATTTGAAAACTTTTAGGTGAAAGTTATTATAGTAGGATGACTCTTTATCTGATGAAGTTATCACTTGATAATATCCATGACAAGATATTTTGAGGACAAACTTTCCAATATGAATTCTATATTTTTGTGTGTTGAATTTCTATCATTGAGCATGTGTAATAGACCTTATACTTTAAGTTTATTATTAATACATATCATGACTCACATACTTAGATTTATTAAAGAAACATGTGAAATGCTATGTTTATACTGAGTAGGACACATTGGGTATGCCCTGATAAGTGTGTCATTAATAAATAAGTTGAGGAAGGATGATCTTTTCCATTTATAGAGGTTGATATACCTACCCTTTGATTAGAATGGAACCATAAAAATAAATTCCATGGTTATGGTGATGTAGAAAATTTAATTTTCGACAATAAAATAAAGATATATCAAGAATTAAGTTTAATGAAACAAGTATGAACCCTTCTTGATGTGATATCAAGACGAAGGGATTATATTACACATTGCACACTCATATATGGTTGTCGACATTGAGACATTAACTTCTTCCTCTTGGGTTCCTTGACCAATTTCTAGAAAGTAATATTATACTTAGAAAAGCCCACATAATTTTAATGAGGAAGAATCCTAGAGGGTCACATAATAAGTGTTTCTATTGATATCAATTAAATTATATTTGAATTTAATTATTTAAGTAAATATTATTCTCAAGTATGAGTAATAATTTTATATAGGATTTATTGATTTCATAAGTCAAATATATATATATATATATATATATATTCAATGTAATTATTTAATTATGTAGACATATAATATTTTTTTATTTATTCATTGAATGAATAAATAATTAACAAATATTTTTTCAGTTATTTGATAAATGTAGATATAACACCCGAAGATTTCATAGTACATTATTTCTTCAAAGTAATTCAATAACTTGCACTACACGCAATACCGAGTTCAAGCGCACCACGACATAACAAACTAGCTGTTCAAAAGCTATTATGAATAGTATTAACTTAATTTTGAACTATATAGAATAATTATAATTTTAGAATCCATATTATGAGTTTCTTATACATAATGTAAGAACAAATTCATTTTTTTCAGATAAAAGAATTATTTTTCAAAAAATGAAGTTTTACCGCCTTTTAATAGAGAACCCTCCTTAAATCCAATATTTGACACTTTTATGTATTAAATTTGACAAAATAAACTTATTGTTTAGAATCGGGAGATAAAAATTTGGTTTTGATAAATTTTTGGTATTTTTCTGATAACTTTCATATTTTGGTAAATAGTGAAAAATAAAAAATTTTAATTAAAAACAACTTTTTTAATCGAAATAATTTATAGTGATAAATTATGAATTTGATTGATTTTTAAGTATAATTATATTATATGTTTATCATTTAATATAATTTAGGTCATTATAATTAATTTCACTTTGAAATTGGACATAAAAAAGTGTCAATATTTTGATAGATATTGTTGCTTAAAAACATGCTATTTATTTTGACAATGGGAATTAATTTTAAATTAATTAATTTAACTTATATGTTTTTAATTTTTTAAAATAGACATCATTTTTGAATTCAAAATATCAAATATATCTTAGGCTTACTTTTTTGGTATTTTTCTAAGAAACATCAATTTTTGATGAATGGTGAAAAACACTGAGTTATAGTTTAAAACCGAATTTTCATTTAAATTTATTTTATGTCAAAATAGATAAATGATACCTATATAAGTTCAATGTAATTTATTGGAGTGAGTTTATAATAATTTATATATATAAAAATTCTAATGAACTTTTTACCGTCTTTTACCCACCTCCTAAGAGAATTTGCAAATTCAAATAAAACATAATTTTACCACTTATGTGAGTTTAATTTCTAAAATAAAAGAGACATGGTTAATATCAAGGAGTAAAATTTGGTTCAATAGGATAAAAATAATTTTTGGTGAATAGTAACTTTTTACTTTTATTTACCACGGTTAAAAGTAAATAGGGTAATTTAAGGTAAAAAGAATTTTTTAATAATTCAAAATTACCTTAACACATGACCTAACATTATTTAATGATTAATGTCAAACCCTTGTCATCCTTGGGTCAATTTGGGGACCCCATGGAGCCACTTATGAATGATAATGACACTTTAGATTAATTAATTTAAGTTAAAGGCAAAATTGACATAAACAAAAAACTTTTAGTAATAAATTTTTATATGGTGTTATATAAGTGATATTTTTTACTATAAATATTAATTGGAAAGATAAAAAGATTTAATATATCATGGTATTTGTTTTATAATTTTTAGACATCTAATAAATTAAATTATTTAGGACACAATAATGATGCAGTATTTACCTCATTAATAAATGACTTAAATAAATTAGATTATAAATATCAAAATAATATCCAAACCACGTCCAATTCTTATTGGATAATTTTATTTCGACCATGAGTCATCTTATCGTCGAACCTAATGATTTGTTGGACCTTTATAAACCTAATATCATTGTATAACAAAATAATATTTTCACACTTTCCTAAAGTGCCCCTCCTCCCCCTTATAAAAGAAGACCACTTCTAAACAATTACTCACACATATAAAGCCTTTAGGCTCATCCAAACTCTACCAAATTAAGATCCCTACATCCATATCCTTCTCCTATAAGACTTACCTTAGTCATAAGGCACTTCAAGAAGTCCTTTTGGTTCAAACCAAAGGAAGTTACCCAAATTAAAGGTAACATTTTCTCTTAACTTCTTTTCTTTTATTTTACTTATCCAACCCATAAAATCTTTTTATTACTTTCTTTCATAACAAAAACAATATCCTAAATATATTGGGATGTTTTTATGATATGGATTAGAACTACACTTACACACACCTCCATCTAATGGGTGAAGAACATAATGTTTCTGTGGATGGAAAACTAATGCCTCACAAAACGATGACTGTTCAATTACCTCCTACAACCTCTCATGGTGGGAATTATGATGGAACTGTATTTATATATGATATATATTATGTTTATGTTTTCTTAATGATTCTATATTTTTCTTTTATAGAATAAATTAATGGATTCCATTATGGGTAAACGCAATAATTTCATTTGAGGAAGTGCGGGCTACCTCCCCCTGAAAGTGATATGACTCGTTAATACCATATGTGGGATCTATAAAGGATGGATTTAATGATATTATATATGTTATTATAATTTAATTATAATATAATTATGTATCATTATGTTTTAATTCCATTAAAATAAGAAATAGGAATGAAAATAGCGTTCATGCGTACTTACGGGTTACCGTCTCCATGAACGGTGCATTTCATTTCTTACCCCCAAATGACATGTAATTTTATAAATACATGTATATACTGGATATATATGATATATATGATATCTAAATCATGAATACAATTCTGGATATAATGAACTCTTTACCATGTGAACAACTTGTAACTATACGGTGTTCATTTTTGACTCAAGTGCCAAATATCGTCAAAAAGAAAGTTATTAACTTAAATGATTACATAATGTTTATAACATGGTAATAGGTGATATAATTGGAATAATAAAATTGAAAAATTTTCTTAAGAAATTAGAAATTTACTTTAGTTTATTATTCAGGATATTAAAGAACTAACGGGTCAAGTTGGACACGAGGTAAGGGGTTTCTTATCTCACTTTTAATTCTGTGAGATTTCCATTGTTCACCACTTATTTATTGCATGTGGTGTATTGTGTACTACCATTTGATATATATTAAAATTATTATCTTTATATTCATGATATTTTGTTATTCATTTGGTGGTTATTGACTATTGTTCATACGACTCGATTGATTACAACAAGGTAAGGGTTATTTCCTCAATCTCATTATCATCCGAGATTGTTCATGTGTAAGTATTTTCTAGGAAATACTTATCATAGATACCCATATTTTAAAAAAATGATTTCAGAAGGAATCTTATGAGGTTTTATGGGAGGTTCTATTTAACTAGATCGTCATTTTAAATGTTTTAATGATTTATTATTCTAAACCCTTTTAATTAATCTCCATGTTTTAAAAATGACTTTTAAGAATTTATTTACATGGACATGAATGGTTGGAAATGATAATTATTTTAAAATTTTTCAAAGTGGTATGGGACACTTTGACTCAAAAATCCATTTTAAATGACTACCTTTATAAATTGTGATAATTTTAGATGATTTAATGAAAAATGGGTATTTCTCTCAATGCATTTTACTGATCATTTTCATCTATGTCAACATCCTTTAATGGATTTTAAATTTTCTTGAAGTTGATTTATTATGATACAAATCTTCCATATTGTATGGAATTTTTGGTAATATGTTTGACTGTGGATGTGTTATTTCATTACCATTCATGTTTTATGGATAAAGTATTGACATTTCATATGCTAGTTTTAATATGAATGTTTATATTACATTTCAACATTTTCTTATGATGACTTTATTGGACTAGTATGTTTTGGGTTGGGGACCAGTGAATGTAAGCCCTCTGGGTTGTGGTCCGGTTACAGCAGACCCTCTAGGATGGAGTCCAGTTACAGAGGCTCTCTGGAATGGAATCTTGTTACAGAGGCTCTCTGGGATGGAGTCCCGTTACAGAGGCTCTCTGGGTTGGAGTCTGGTTATAGAGGCTCTCCAGGATCGAGTCCAGTTATAGAGGCTCTCTAGGTTTGTGTCCGGTTACAGTTAGCCCATAGGTCATAGAAAGAGGCCTTGACAAAGAAATTAAAAACTGGTATTATACATTCCCTTATTATGAAAAGAATATTGATGGTTCGTGTGGTCATTCGACTAGTAGAATACCTATGATGATGTTTTATTATGGCAATATTTACTCAGATTATATTCCTTCCATAAAATAATTCATGTTTATTATTGGTAAAGGCATGTGGTTTCAATTATTCACCATACATAATATTTATGTTATCTTCCATTGTATTTTTTACCCTTACTAAGCATCTGAGATCACCCCTTTCTTATGTTTTATTTTCCTAGGATTCCAAGAAGTGTATTATGATTGATATGTAGGGTTAAGATAAAGGGAATAATGGAGTTCTCAAAGAACTATCTATGCTGTGTTTTATGTTTGAAATTGTAATGTAAAGTTAATGTATGTAATCTATTTTCCAAGACTCCTAAACTGATCGGTCCTTCGGGACTTGATTCCTTATAATAATGCCGATGTATTAAAATAATGCACTGGCTTTGGGTAACTAGGGTCACATCATTACAATTGGTATTAGAGGAAGTTTAGTAATAACCTTGGAAACTAGATTTATATACACTCTGATTAGAGCACATTACCCTAAGATATACTTTGAGGATTAGTACATAAGAACTTCCTAGAATTTTGGTAATGTATAGATTTTGTGAGTTTTCCAAGAAAATACATCTCCTTCGGGATACGAGCAGGTAGAGGCGGCTCTAGAACAGATGTACCTAAGGGTAAAACCTAAAAACACTACTTTAAGCAATATTCAAATGGGAACTACTGCATGACAATGGGCCTTGATGTACTCTTGGTTACGACACTCCTGAGGGATATGCATAGGATAATTCTCATTTTCTTTACAAATCATTATGAAGGATTTATGAGTATATACCTCATCGAAGATCATATTTTTATGGATTATATCCATAAACTATTAAATTTAAATTAGGTATTTTACAAGTTTGTAATTATTCATTGCAATTCATAAACTGACATAGTGTATGTCTTTGTATAGAAATGGCACCCAGTAGAAGGAATGTGAACTCCAGCAATACGTATGATCCAAAGAGTAAGAAGGATCATATCTTTCATGGTATTAAGCCACCATTTAGAAGGGAAATTGTCTCCCATGTATTATCAACATATGAAGAAATAATATCATGGGTTAATAAGATAAGTAAATAATTCTGTGAGTCCTATGGCCTTGAAGGGAAGCAAGATAAGAAAAGTATGCAATAGAGAAAGATGGATAAAGGGAAGAGGGAAAAGAAGGATTTTCCCATATGTGATAACTATGGAAAGAATCACCATGGTAAATGATTGAAGGGAATGGGAGTTTGTTATAAGTGTGGAAAAAAAGGACACCAAGTACATGATTTCAAGGGTAAGAAAAAAGTTTCAAATGAACAATGCTTCATCTGCAAGGAGTTGGGACACTATGAGAATCAATGTCCAAATCATCAGAGTATACCCCAAATGCTGCTATTAGATAATAGTAAAGTTATTATACTACCGAAGATGAAGATGAATGATTATATTTCTTACGTTGTTATTAATGTATTGTGTCATTTGAGTATTGTATTAATGATGTACATGTTATAAGAATTATAGAGTATATAAGGATTGTACTGTTGTACTATTTTATTGAGAATTTGAGATTATATGGTTCTAAGAAAAGTTACTTAATAGTAAGCTACACTTTTTGGAAAATATATGGTTGAAGGAAAGGCAATACTTAATATAGTCCTGATAATGAGGTAGTGATTTTGGAATAAGAGATGGTTGATTTGGATAAATTATATTAGATATTCTTGACTTCCTTGAAACTGATTAATGATTTGTATATTACATCATTGTTGAGGTTTAAATTTTTTTTGATAGAATGAGTATATCCAGTATTCTATAATGAATAAGGGAGCATGAATGTAATCAATAAGGTTTCATGGTGATTAAGTATGTTGTAGTGTTTTAAAATAATACATGACGAAGGTGTTCACATGTTATTACGTGGAAAAAAGGATCTTCATTGTGTTTACCTTCATTATAATTTTTGGACTATGAGTTTGGGAAAAATTATTTTGGATAAATATAGTTTTATTTTTTTTATTTCCATAAAAATGACAACCCGGAGGTTGGGCGACAACCCGTCATGTCTGGTAAGGCCGTGAGACTTAAACCCGCAACCGAAGGGAGACAAGGGTGTATCACCTACCACTGACCCACGTGATGTCCTGAATTGAATAATATAGTTTTTTTAAAGGGTCTGGTAGATGAATTATAAATTCATTTTTTTGGAACCCAATACGAGTATGATAAATAGAATATTTTTTTACGTTCTATTATCTTTTAGAGTGAAAGATAAGTTTGTGATAGAAATTAGTTAAAGGATGGAACTCTACTTGTCAAGTGTGTATATATATATATATATTCTTTTCTTCTATTATTCTATGAAGAAATTAATTCTTAAACATTAGGTAATGGATCTTAAAACTATAAATGTGTTATCCTAATACCTTATGTTATGTTGAACTGATGATATTTTAAATCATCATAGATTGAAGGATTTGAGGCCCTCAATTCTACAATTGGTTGTGATTGATGACCCCAATCACTCCCCATATATATTTTTGTTTTTCCTCCAATTATGTGTCTCTACTTTCCACCGATGTTCTCCTAATCGAGATCATAATTTGGTGGTGACTTTTTCATTCCCCTTTTCCTCTTATTAAGACTAAATTTTATTAACCCAATTTCCGATGTGGGTTTTCCCATAAAGGTATTTTCTATTTTCAACTTTTTTATTTTACAAGAACAATTTCAAATTGCGAGGATGCAATTTATTGAATGAGGGAAAAATGTAACACCCCAATATTTCATAGTATGTTATTTCTTCAAAGTAATTCAATAACTTTCACTACACTAACACAGAGTTCAATCACACCACAACTTACCAAACTAGCCGTTCAAAAGCTGTTATGAATAGTATTAACTGAATTTTGAACTATATATAATACTTAATATTTTAGAATCCATATTATGAGTTTCTTAGACATAATGTAAGAACAAATTCATTTTTTCTTCAGATAAAAGAATTATTTTTCAAAAAATGCAATTTTACCGCCTTTTAATGGAGAACCCTTCTTAAATCCAATATTTGACACTTTTATGTATTCAATTTGACAAAATAAAATTATTTTTTAGAATCGGGAGATAAAAATTTGGTTTTGATAAATTTTTGGTATTTTTTTGATAACTTTCATAGTTTTGTAAATAGTGAAAAATACTAAATTTTATTTAAAAACAACTTTTTTAATCGAAATAATTTATATTGTTAAATTATTCATTTGATTGATTTTGAAGTATAATTATATTATTTTTTTATCATTTAATACAATTTAGGTCATTATAATTAATTTCACTTTGAAATTGGACATAAACAAGTGTCAATATTTTGATAGATATTGTTGCTTAAAAACACGCTATTTATTTTGACAATGGGAATTAATTTTAAATTAATTAATGAAACTTATTTGTTTTTAATTTATTAAAATAGAAATTATTTTTGAATTCGGAATGTCAAATATAACTTAGGCTTAATTTTTGGTATTTTTCTGAGAAACATCACTTTTTGATGAATAGTGAAAAACACTGAGTTATAGTTTAAAACTGAATTTTTCTTCAAATATATTTTAGTTCAAAACACATACATAATACCTATATAAGTTCAATGTAATTTATTGGAGTGATTTTATTATAATTTTAGATATATAAAAATTTTAATGAACTTTTTACCGTCTTTTACCCACCTCCTAGGAAAATTTTCAAATTCACATAAAACTTAATTTTACTGCTTCTGTGAGTTGAATTTTGAAAATCCAAGAGACACATTTAATATCAAGGAGTAAAATTTGGTTCAATAAGATAAAAATAATTTTTGGTGAATAGTAACTTTTTCCTTTTATTTACCACGGTTAATGGTAAATAGGGTAATTCAAGGTAAAAAAGAATATTGTAATAATTAAAAATTACCTTAACACATTTCCTAACCTTATTTGATGAGTAAAGGCCGACCCTGGTCATCCTTGGGTCAATTTGGGGACCCCATGGAGCCACTTATGAATGATAATGACACTTTATATTAATTAATTTAAAGTAAAGGAAAAATTGACACAAACAAAAATATTTTATTAATTAATTTTTATATGGTGTTATATAAGTTATCTTTTTGACTATAAATATTAATTGGAAAGATAAAAATATTTCCTATATCATGGTATTTTTTTTATAATTTTTAGACATCTAATAAATTAAAATATTTATGACACAATAATGATGCAGTATTTACCTCATTAATAAATGATTTAAATAAATTAGATTATAAATATTAAAATAATATCCAAAACATGTCCAGTTCTTATTGGATGATTTTATTTCGACAATGAGTCATCTTATCTTCGAACCTAATAATTTTTTGGACCTTTAGAAACCGAATATAATTATATAATAAAATAATATTTTCACACTTTCCTAAAGAGCCCATCCTCCCCCTTATAAAAAGAGACCACTTATAACCAATTCCTCACACCTCTCAAGCCTTTAGGCTCATCCAAACTCTGAAAAATTAATCTCACTCCATCCCTCTACTCCTTCTAGAAGCCTTACCTTAGGCATAAGGCACTTCAAGAAGTCCTTTTGCTTCAAACCAAATGAAGTTACCCAAATTAAAGGTAACAGTTTCTCTTAACTTCTTTTCTTTTATTTTAATTCTCCAACCCCTAAACTCTGTTTATTCCTTTCTTTTAAAACATCCGAAGTATCATAAATATACTAATATGTTTTTATGATATGGATTTTAACTACACTTACACACACCTCCATCTAATGGGTGAAGAATATAATATTTCTGTGGATGGAAAACTAACGCCTCACGAAACAATGATTGTTCAATTACCTCCTACCGCCTCTCATGGTGGCCATAATGATGACACTATATTTATATATGATACATATTATGATTATTTGTTCTTCATTCTTCTATATTTTTATTTTATAGCATACCTTAATGGTTTCTATTATGGGTAAACATGATAATTTCATTTGAAGAAGTGCGGACTATCGCCCCCTCAAAGTGATATGACTCGTTAATACCAAATGTGGGACGTGTAAAGGATGGATTTAATGATATTATATATTATATTATACTGGAATTATAATATAATTTTTTATCATTGTGTTTTAATTCCATTAAAATAATAAATAGAAATGAATGCAGCGTTCATGCGTACGTACGACTTACCGTCTCCATGAATGGTGCATTTCATTTCTTACCATAAAATGATATGTACTGTTATAAATACTTGTATATACTGGATATATATGATATATATGATATATAAATCATGAATATCATTCTAGATATAATGAAATTTTGACCATGTGAACTACTTGTAACTATAAGGTGTTCATTTTTGACTCAAGTTCCAAATATCGACAAAAAGAACGTTATTAACTTAAATGATTACATAATGTTTATAACATGGTAATAAGTGATATAAAAGAAAAAATAAACTTGAAAAAGGATCTTAATCAAGTAGAAATTAACTTTAGTTTATTATTCAGGATATTAAATAACGAACGGGTTAAGTCGGACACGAGGTTAGGGGTTTCTTATATCACTTTTAATTATGTGAGATTTCCATTATTCAACACTTATTTATTGCATGTGGTGTATTGTGTACTTCCATTTGATATATATTATCATTATTCTCTTTATATTCATGATATTATGTGATTAATTTGGTGGTTATTTACTATTTTTCATATGACTCGATTGATTACAACGAGGTAGGGGTTATGTCCTCAATCTCATTATCATCTGAGATTCTTCATGTGTAAGTATTTTATGGGACATAATTATCATAGATACCCATATTTTATAAAAATGATTTCAAAGTGACTCTTTTAAGGTTTTATGGGAGGGTATATTTAACTAGATCATCATTTTAAATGTTTTAATGATTTATCTTTCTAAACCCTTTTAATTAATGTCCATGTTATCAAAATTATTTTTAAGAATTTTTTTATATGGGCATGAATGTTGTGAAATGATAATTCTTATACAAAGTTTCAAAGTGGTATGGGACACTTTGATTCAAAAATCCCTTTTAAATGACTACCTTTATAAATTGTGATAATTTTAAACGATTTAATGAAAAATGGGTATTTCTCTCAATGCATTTTACTGATCATTTTCATCTATGTCAACATCCTTTAATGGATTCTAAACTTTCTTGAAGTTGATTTATTATGATACAAATCTTCCAAATTGTATGGAATTTTTGGTAATATGTTTGACAATGTATGTGTTATTTTATTACCATTCATGGTTTATGGATAAAGTATTGACATTTCATATTCTAGTTTTAATGTGAATGTTTATATTATATTTTAACCTTTTCTTATGATGAATGTATTGGACTAGTATGTTCCGGGTTGGGGACAAGTAAAAGTAATCCCTTTGGGTTGGGGTCCGGTTACACCAGACCCTCTGGGATGGAGTCCGATTACAGAGGCTTTCCAGGATGGAGTCCGGTTACAGAGGCTCTCCGGGATGGAGTTCGGTTATAGAGGCTCTCAGGGTTGGAGTCCAGTTACAGAGGCTCTCTGGGATGGAGTCCGGTTACAGAGGCTCTCTGAGTTTGTGTCCGGTTACAGTTATCCCATAGATCCTGGCACAAGGCCTTGACATAGAAATGAAAATCAGGTATTATACATTCCCTCATTATGAAAATAATATTGATGGTTCATGTGGTCATTAGATTAGTAGAATACCCATGATGATGTTTTATTATGGAAATATTTACTTAGCTCATATTCCTGCCATAAAATAATTCATATTTATTATTGGTAAAGGCATGTGGTTTCAATTATTCACCATACTTAATATTTTCGTTATCTTCCACTGTATTGTTTACCCTTAATGAGCATCTGAGCTCACCCCTTTCTTATGTTTTATTTTCCCAGGATTCCAAGAAGTGTATTATAATTGATCTATAGGGTTATCCTAAAGGGAATAATAGCATTCTCAAAGAACTATCTATGCTGTGTTTTATGTTTGAAATTGTAATGTAAAGTTAATGTATGTAATCTATTTTCTAAGACTGTAAAACTGACCGGTCCTTCGATACTTGATTCCTTGTAATCATGCCAATGTATTAAAATAATGCACTGGCTCTGGGAAACTGGGGTTGGGGCCTTATAGTAGAAGAGGATGATCGAACCAATATGAGGTCACATGATAAATATTATTTTTTAAGATTATAAAATAATATTTAGCATTGTGCTAGTAAGCGTATACCATGAGAAAAATAATAATAAAACTATTAATACATGGAATGAGCTCCTTTAAGGGTTTAATATATTATTAAGGCACTATGTGCAGTTAAAAAATATTTAACCCTAACCCATAACTTTCTAAATATACTGTTATGTCTATTATGATTGGTTTGATCAAATTAGAGAATCGTTGTACACAATAAAATCTATATCTCTCCATCAAGATGAAAGAATGTTCCAGAGTTTCTTTTCTCAAGCCCAAGAGATTCTCCTCACTCCTTCATCTTCTTAAGAATGAGAGTTAAAGGATGATTCTTCAAGCTCGAAGGAATCATCACAGTGATCAAGAAAAAAACCGCAATAAAATCGATCCACCTCGCTAGCACCAGAAAATACACTATTGTTGTTCAGATTTTAAAGGAACACACATGGATCGACACTAAAGGGATACTAAAATTGTATCCTATAATTATAATGATGTTATACTGAAAGGGATTTAGACTGTCAATATCTTAATCAAAGAAAGATATCAAAATTGAGATATTATTTTTTCCCATACATTTAAATTAATTATAAATTTAACATGAAATATCCTCTTTGTTCCATCATAAATATCAAGTTTCATCATATTTTTTTGGTATTCATGGCTCCCATTTTATATATATCATGGAATATCTATTGAATAAAAAAATTGATGATTCGGGACTGACCTCGATAAACACTTTCACTGCACCTAGAACCATCACCAATCACCAATAAAATTTAGAATATATTCCCTCAACATATATTCTAGTATATGTATGGTATGTTTAGATAGACCATCAATCTATGGATGGAAAAAATACTTAACTTTACATGTGTACCAAATTCCCATTGAATTAACTGTTATAATTATGAGGTAAATACCAAATTTGTGTAAGTTATATTGTTCATAGGTACTCTATTTATCTTCACTATTTCTCATACATATAACTTACCTGAGTTATCCATTGATTAAATCTATTATATTTATAGAAAATGAGCCACCTTTTTCAGTTGATCCATAATCACTTATAAAATATCTCCAACCCTGAGTGATTTTGGAAGATCTGTTATCCATTTAATCATAAAATTACTCATTCTCTCAATGGAATTTAAATATCTTTAAGACACTGACAAATATTTTATGATTTTCACTTACTTTCTAAAATTTAGGAGATCATAATACAATCCCCTCAATATCCATATTTATCCTAAACCACCTAAATTGGTAGTGAATATTATGATACATATTATTTAATCTATGATGAATTCCCACCACAATGAATTATAATCATGAATAACCTCCTCTTGTATGTTCATTAAAGCTTCCAATCATCTATACATCTAAAAAATGGAATTTGATTCTTGAGTCTAACTAGGTATTTAATTCTCCCCACAAATAATTTCATGAATATCCTAGTATATAGAATCCATTCCATGAAAATATTTTAAAAACTATACCAAAGAAGACATAACATTCAAGGATTCCAACACCACCCAACCTTCTCCCCCATAATACCCAAGTTCAATTTTGAGAATAAACACATAAGTTTTCACTGTCGTATTGTGACCTACACTACCTAATAATGCAACCTCCAATTAAGTGAATTAACAACAAAACATTATTTTATTAGTGTATACAACATATCCAAATAATTTTTTTATATTTTTCATAAAACCAAATTCTAGGGTAAAGTAGGAACCTCACAATGACCGATTCACACATTCCATAATTACAGGTTCAAAATTATAGCGGGTAAAGTCATCACAGATTCAAAATTAAAAATCATAAAAAAATAAAATAAAAAAAGAGTGTTAATCAATGGAATGTCATGTCAATGATAGCCCCAAAAATCATGTGAGGTGACTATAAAATCCTACATTGAAGGTGTCACGAGGAGACCAATGCATCATCCACTGTGTCACTACCATAATCACATCACCTTCATCAAATACACATCACCTCCATCCACTCCAAACGTCATCAAGATGAGCTGCACCATTTAAAAGATGAACCTCACCATCTAAAAAAACCATTATCTTCAACAAAATAGTCGAACCAATAGGGAAAAAGAGCTCATCGAGATCGACTGAGAAGGATACATTGAACAAAGGGGGAGAATCCAATTCCAAAAGTGCATCTTGAAAACTAGTGGCCACATGAGAAACGAATCCCATAACTCCCATGGAGACCACCGCACCAGACCGACTGAGAAGGATGTGTTGGACCAGGATGTCAAAGAGGAGTTGGTAGACAAAGGACTCAGTAGAGGTCCATGACTGCAATCGATCTTCACCCCTTCCTTTGGATATCTCTGCTACCAATAAACCAGAAAAAACTCCAAAAGACTATTTCCTCTCTAAAGCAGACTGAACAAGCATGAGAAAAGATTAAGATGACACAAATATAGAACAAGACCTGAGACCATCACTAGTACCCCTCTAACACCATCCCAAGTTTTCTGAAACCCTCATTAAGCCCGACAAAGATGGAGTCGAGTAGGATGGGTTGGATAGCAAGGACAGAGGAAACATAGGACACTGAAGGACTAAACTGATGCCAACCCAAACTGTCAGGAGAATACTTTTATCCAGGATGGTGACGCCCCCATTTCTTTGTCAAAGGGAGGCATGTAGTGTTGTAGGTGGTGGGTGGCCAACCCCACCAAACCCACCAGTGGGAGAAGGAATCAAGAGGGTTGGGAAAGGCTGGAATCACCCTATAAAATGGGATATATCCTAGTATATTTCACTATAAACTTCACCAGAAATCTCATCACCAGTTATCCTATACGATTGGTTGTTAGTGAGACGGTTTCACAACTTATTTTAGAGAGAATATTACGAGGATTTTCTCCTTGTAATAAGTGAGGGAGTGTGTACCCACTTTTATCACATATTGAACCTTCCATTTGCTCGTGGTTTTTTACCACTTCCATTTTGGAGTGTTTTTCCACTTTACATATGGTGTCCCTTTTTTTATTCATTTTGAACTTTATTTTTATCTCATAATTATCACTGCACTGGTGGGCCAATCATTTTACGGTCCAAACAATTGGAATCATAGGCAAGGTTCTGGCCCGATGTTGTTCACATTTCCGAGTATTAATAATTTTTATTAATTTGAGTATGCTCTGTGATTGAAACTGTCACATTAGAAAAACTTTATTGAGATTATTAGATAAACCATTGTGAAATGGATGAGGTTCTGTACTGATGGAGTTTCTATATGGTGGAGAAATTCGAGATCGAAAAAATTCAAGGAGAATAATTTTTCGTTGTGGAAAATAAAGATGCATGTAGTATTGTAGAAGGAAAATTTTCGACTGACAATTGATGAAAGGCTGATAGATGTGATGATGAAGTGTGGTTCCAGTGGGAAATAGAATCATGACATGGAAAAAAATATGGAGAGTACTTCTAGAAATGGATATATTCTACTCAGTGAAGTGGCGACGACTACTGGAACCAAGAAACATCTCAACGATGCATGGATTATAAACTCAAGAGAAACATGGAACATGATGTCTCAACAAGAATGGTTTGAACAATATGAAAATATCTTAGAAGGACTTGTGTACACAGGGAACGATCACACATTGAAGATCATTGGATTCAGTACCATCAAACTAAAGATGCATGATGACATAGTACGAACCGTCCAAGGAGTACGTCATGTGAAGGGACCAAAGAAGAAAATATTGTCTTTGGGACAATTTGATGGTATTAGATGAAATAATCACACCCATAATAGAGTGATGAGAATTGTGAAAGGTGTGCTTGTGGTAATGAAGGAGGAGAAGATATAAAATAACCTATATGTGCTTATGGGTGAAACGTACAAGGAGGCAGAGATAATTGTTGCGTCAACTTCCTCGACGGAAGCGTTGACAATGTTATGGAATCGGATGCTTGGCCATATGTCAGAATGAGGCCTAAAGATTCTTGTGGATTAAAAGTTTCTGCCTGGGCTGAAAATGGTGTCCTTACCATTTTGTGAGCATTGTGTTTTGAGCAAGCAACACAGGTTAAAGTTTTGGATGTCAACAGCGAGAAGTCAGGAGATCTTGGAATTGATCCATTCTGATGTTTGACAAGAACTGGTTATATCCCTAGGATGACAAAGGTACTTTGTGTCATTCATTGATGATTATTACAAGATATTTTGGGTGTACCCAATCAAGAGGAAATCATATGTTTTTGAAATCTTCAAAAAATTCAAAGCATGGAAGGAGCTTGAATCTGGAAAGAAGATTAAGTGTATGAGGACTGACAATGGTGTAGAATATACAAGGGAGGAGTTTGATACTTTTTGTCAATAGGAATGGATAAAGAGGCAGTTCACAGTGGCGTAAACGCCTCAGTAAAATGGAGTGGGAAAGAAGATGAACATAACCCTGTTGGATAGAACAAGGGTGATATTGAAGACTACAGGAATTGCCAAAAAAAAGTTGGGAAGAAGTAGTAAATACTACCAGTTATGTGATCCACAGATCTCCTTCAATGGTGATTGATCTAAAGACACCGATGGAGATGTGTACTGGTAAACCTGCTATCTATTCACAGTTACATTCTTTTGGAAGTCATGTATACGCATTGTTTAATGACCAGGAAAGATCAAAGTTAGATTCAAGATCTAGGAATTGTATCTTCTTGGGGTACGCTGATGGTGTGAAGGGGTATCTGTTATGGTACCCCACTGCCCACAAATTTATCATCATTAGGGATGTCATTTTTTTAGAAAACAGGGTACAAATGACAACCGATCAATACATGGAGAAGGATAATACAAAAACTACAACAGTAAAAGTAGAGGGAAACCCCAAGGAAGAATCAGTTTCCTATAAAGCATTACCAGAGCATGATGATCAAGTACCAGTTGATTATGGACCACGACAGTAAACTAAGGAGAAAATATCACCAATATAGAACTCAAACTATGTCACTGAGAGCAAAATTACATACTTCTTATTGATGGAGGGTGGAGAGTCATCTTTTTTTGTGGAGGTGACCCAAAGTCCAAATGTATCCTTATGGATGGAGGCGATGCAATAGGAACTTGAAGCCCTTCATAGAAACAATATTTGGGATCTTGTTTCATTACATCATAGAAGGAATTATATTAGAAAAAATGGGTCTTTATGATCAAGCGGTATGAAAAAGACCAGGTGGATAGATATTGTGCACAATTGGTGGTCAAAGGATTTGATCAGAAGAAAGGTATTGATTTTAATGAAATATTTTCTCCAGTTTTTAGACTGGTGACCGTTCAGATCGTTCTGACGATGTTTAAAACATATAGTTTACATCTAGAGTAGCTGGATGTGAAGACTAATTTTCACCATGGTGATCTTGATGAAAATATCTATATGCTCCAACCAGAAGGTTTTTCAAAAGAAGGAAAAGAGGACTTGGTTTGCAGGTTGAAAAAATATTTGTACGGTCTCAAGAATATGTTTAGGTGTTGGTATAAGAGATTTGATTCCTATATCATGATCCTTGTATATGGAAGATTCCATTAAGATCCTTGCACATATTTAAAGGGTTCAGATGGTAATGATTTCATCATTCTTCTATTTTATGTGGATGACATATTGGTTGCAGGCCCCAACAATGATCAGATTCAGGAGATGAAGGCACAATTGGATAGTGAGTTTGATATGAAGGAAATGGGACTAGTAAACAAGATTCTTGGGATGCATATTTACTGAGACAGAAATAATGGGAATATTTGGGTATCATAGAAGAGTTACTTACAAAGAGTCTTGAAATGCTTAAACATGAAATACTATAATCCAATATCTACCCCTCTTCCTGTTAATTTCAAGTTATCCTCCATGATGAGTCCTAGCAGTGAAGTAGAGAGTATGGAAATGTCTCAAGTACCGTATGCATCAACAGTGGGTAGTATGATGTTTCTTATGGTTTGTACTAGACCAGACATTCCACATGCAGTGGGAGTAGTTAGTCGGTAAATGGAGAATCCATGACGGCAGTATTGAATCATAGTGAAGAGGATACTGAGATACATCAAGGAGACCTCAAATGTTGCATTATGTTATGGAGGATCAAATTTCACTATTAGAGGCTATGTTGATTCATATTTTGTAGCAGATTCTGACCGGAGGAAATCTACTACTGGTTATGTGTTTACTCTTGTAGGAGGAGATGTGAGCTATATTTCAAAGTTACAGCCAATTGTGTCTTTATCCACGATAGAGGTAGATTACATTGAAGCTACAAAGTCTTGCAAAAAGTCAATTTGGATGAGAAGGTTGTTGGAGGAGCTCGAGCATAGACTGGAGAAGATTCCATTGTTTTGTGACTGTCAGAGCACCTTGCACATTGCAAGGAATCCATCTGTTCATTTGAGGACGAATCAAATTGGGGTACAATATCACTTTGTCTGAGATGTGGTGGAGGAAGGAATTTTGGACATGTATAAGATTCACACTAAAGAAAATCTCGCAGATTTCCAGACTACGGCAGTTAACTCTGATATGTTCAGATGGTATAGATCCTCGAGCGGCCTTGCAGAGACTTCAGCAACATATTTGGAAGATAGAAAGGATGTGTGTAGATGTGATTGGTTCTCAATCAAATCTCCAAGTGGGAGATGTGTCGGAAGAATACTTTTCTCCAGGATGGTACCGCCCCCATTGATTTTTCAAAGGGATGCAGGAAGTGTGGTAGGTCGTGGGTGGACAACCTCACAAAACCCACCAGTAGAAGAAGGAATCAAGAGGTTTGGGAAAGGCTATCAACACCCTTTAAAATGGGATCTCTCCCAGTATATTTCATCATCAACTTTACTGGTAATCTCATCACTAGTTATCTTATTTGAGTGGTAGTTAGTGAGGAAATTTCCCCACTTATTCTAGAGAGAATATTATAAGGATTTTCTCTTTGTAATAAGTGAGGGAGTGTGTATCCACTTTTATCCCATAGTGAACCTTCTATTTTCTCGTGGTTTTTTACCCCTTCCATTTTGGAGGGTTTTCCACTTTACATTTGGTGTCCCTTTTTTCTGCATTTTATACTTTATTTTTATCTTGTAATTATCGTTGCACCAGTGGGCCAATCATTTTATGGTCCCAACAGAAACCGCCTAAAGAACCAGCACCTGAACCTAGATATGGAGGTCTAAAGCATCGAGTTAGGTAGAATGAGGGGCGATGAAAGGTGATCAATACCCACACTAGTGAGAATCATCTGTCAAGAGAGGGAAAGAGAAAACAAGTCTAGAAGGAGAAAATTAATCCATGCGAAGAGGCGAAGAGTGAAAGAGAACCTTAGGGGGAAGAAGAAAGTGATACAGAGAAGATAAGGAAAGTAAATTTGATTCTAGGTGTGCTATCACTTCCAAACAATACTGGGAGACCCTAGGAGGAGGGGGAGGTAGCAGAAGTGCCGAGAGCGTAGGGAGCTCTGGGTGAATGTGGGAAAATCCTGGTATCCAAAGTATACAACATCTTGAAATCAAAATACTATAGATAATATACCCATATACTCTTCTTAATATTAAAATCCATTTGAGTGAAGATATACTTAATCATTTTCTAATTATTATCAACCATAAATTATTTTCAAAAAAATACAATGACACCAACACATAAGCGCATACACTATTGCTAAAAATTAAAGTTCATGCATTGGTAAATTCATACAATATGGTCTACGTTATTCAGAAAAAAAGTCATAACCATATATTTTTATCAACAAACATCCCAACCCCATGTCCGATGCATCATGATACCTAACATACCTCTTAACTATTGGAGTTGGTGCCTTAAAACCAACTTTATTTATATACTTTTGATTACGAGAATACTTGTATTTATTTTGATATAAAAATCCTTTATTATTATTGAATATTTTTTACTCTTCTATGTGACTTATGTAATAATTTCCTAAAAATAATTTTCACATCAGTATGCTATAACAGTTCCCACTATATTGAGAAACTGGTCATGTAATGAAAAACTTATTAAAATGCATCTTAATGTTAAGATATATTTCTTTGAGAAGACACATATGATGTCTAAATATCATGTTATATGGGATCATAAGTATTTAGGTTTATTGTAATAAAGTTTATACTTGGTGATCTTTAAAAGTATGATATCATAACGAAAAACATGCTAGTAGAAATTTCATGTACCATGTGTCATTCGAAATTCATACTTGAGAGCATGTGTAATGGTTCATAAACTTGAAATCATTATTAATGAATATAATTAATCATATACTTAAATTCATTATGAAAACCATGAAACATATGATCATGGTGAAATATATTGCATCAGGCGTGTTATAAGTGGTAGATGTTAATTGAATGACCAGGAAAATATTTATTCCTTCCATGTTATGGAAGATGAAATCTATGGACTTTGTATTGATATTAAAGTGTATAACTTAAATCCATGGACATGGTGATTAAAAAAATTATTATGTTTGTATTTTATAGAAATATAGATCATTTATTAATGGATAATGACACATGTATGCATCTTTCTTGATGATACATTTTTAGGAAAAATGTATTATATTACACAATAATAAATTATAGGAAGGTTTTCATTTCTATGAATTTTCTATTTCTATATAAGGACCATGTTGTGTTTTTAGATCTCACTCTTAGTCTGTGGCTTAGAATCACTGATACCGAGTAAGATACTCATACGGTCACACACTAAGTGTATCATGAATCTCATTAAATTTAATCAAATTTTATTTTATTAGAGTTAAATTGATATTAGTTTTTCAATTAATGTTTAGTTGTGTTACATTAATCATAATATAGTCGAAAATAATTCTTGATCATGAATGAGGGAATTATATTTGTATTTCTCATAATATTCACAAGTTATCTTTGTGAGGGAAACTGAATATATATATATTTTAGTTATATTTCATTCTAAGTTGATGATTTTTTTAATTTTATTAATTATTACATGGTTTATAATTACTTATGTCACTTAGATCATTATTTATTTAAGAATTGATAAATTAAATAAACAGTGATTAACATTGGAGTTTTTTAAATCCATTTTAAATAATAGTTATCATTATTATTATTATTATTCATTGATAAGTTAAATAATTGTTAATGGAATATGATTTATTTTTTGAATAAGAAAAATGGGATGGATGGTTTTTATCTTTTTTATATTTTAACCCAATATTTATTTCATTAAATAGAGGTTGATTAGGGTTTTACATTGAGATATCTCTTTCACACTTAACATAGAATGAGGTTGTTTACCAAATCCTCTTAGTATATAGTGAGAAATATATAGATTCATTTGTGATTAATATAAGGATGATGGATAAATGTTGATTATTAATGATTTTACCTAATAGAATGAACCAAAATTTTGATATTTATAGAACACATGTAGCGTCCTAACCAGGATGATACTAAACCGGTGATCCAATATGATTCTCCACAAGGTATCATGTATTCTTATCTATATGCCAAAGGCTTCCGAATAGTAGTGAGAGCCTAGAGTGTGATAGTGGGGATACTATTCCCTCATATCAGTGTAACCAAATAATGACCATATCTTAAAATCATCCACATCAGTAAATAAACCTAGTATAGAATCAATAAATATACACCATGCTACAATAATAGAATAAAATGTATTAAATACCCAAATAACCATTTTATACATACAACACTGAATTACCACATGTTAAATCACATATTATAGTGACCCAAGCCTTTTACATATATCATTATATGATTTTAAGCATAATTAATCATCAGAGTATAAGCCAAGGATTGTTAGGTCTAGTGTCTTGAAAGACTAGGTACATATAACATAAAACATGGGGATAAAAAAATTTCTTTATTTAATCTCCATAAAGAGCTCCTAAATTCTTTTGAGCCCTTACATCTGTATGGGGTACCCAGGGAAACCCAAGAAAAAAGGGATGAGCTAAAAATCCCAATGAGGGAATGAACCTAAGGATACATCTTAAGACCATGGGTTATGAGGCATGACATAATGATATCCAAAGCATGAAACCTATAAAATCATTTCATATAACAATGGGACCATATAAACATGGAATCATATAGATGTAGAAGAATAATAAAACATTTCTTTTGCATGGGCCAAGGCTAACCACCAATCCCGTTTCCCATTTTAGTACAGTTCAAGGCTAACCGCCAATCCCGTTTCACATCGCATCTCATGAGACTCAACTTTACCCAATGTACTGGAGAACTATCTAGGTGCACCCATATCAACATTTTCATGAATATTCTTTCTAAATAAATATTATTACCACATAAATATTCTTTCCACATAAATAATCATACATAATCAACCATACAAAAACATAAGGGTACCTATGGAAAGAATTAGGTACCACAATCATGATATAAGTCATAACCAATGAGCCTATCATGAAAGTGTCCATGAAAGGAAAGTATTTGAACATAAATGGACGTTCATAGGGTAAAATAGACATATAACATGGAAAGTGGTGTCAAAACAGAAGTGAAAACATATAAAAAATGTATTTTAGAAACATTAGCATTAAAACATTTTTGTGCGGTTTTAAGGAAAATACTATAGAGATTTTAAAATAGAAAAGGGGAAAATATTTTATATAAAACTATAATTGAACCAATAAGGTTTTAATAATAAAAATACTGATGTTATAAATACAATGGTGTCTTAAAATATATGATAGATTGCATTTGAAATTTGGGTAAAAATTCGGGAAGTTCCCTTAAAATACGTTTGCTTATCGAAAAGTTATAATGAGGGAATCTTTTAAAAACATGTATATCCCAGAAAGAAAGTGATGAAGGGGTATTTATATAAGAATTTTGTAAAAATAACCATAATTTATAAGATGAACATAAATAGATAAGATAACACCATTTTGAAGGAAAGACAGGGCAACCCGAAAGAACAAATAAGGTTCAGGTAGAATTCGTTACGGCTTTATCGGTATGGTGTCAGGTGTAACTAAGAGGACTTGATGAGAGATAAAAGGGGTTTATCATCAATTATAAATCAATAGGGAAGTATATGGGAGGTTCATAAACATACTCCATCATTTGGTATTACACACAAAAGGGCATAGCATTGAGGACAACCTTGATTAATAGTTAAAAGAAGAGGATCCCTTACCTTAAATTCATTGGTGTTATCCACTTGTTATTAAAGAACTGAATAAAAAAATTAGGATTATTAATTCATAATTCCATAACCTATTCTATATTTAATTGATTTATTATAACCCCTTTTAGTTCATTCAAGGCCGTGTTAAATAGTTATAAGGTTCAATTTCATTGTTTGGTCTCATTTGTTTACATGGATTTAAAAGATCGATTCACTTATATTCAAGTTTGGATTACATTTAAGATGAAAGTGATTGTCCAGAATTGAATTTATATTCTATTAGTGAAAATATAGGAGATTACATGGTTTTAAATTTAATTTGGTTACTTATAGTGAAGTCGAATTATTATATATATAACCTTAGTGATAACCGTTTTTTTAATCAGTGGGTTTTATTACAAAGAACATGTTTTTCTTTATAACTTAATACCGTTCATACAAAAGGATCAAAAAACTAAAAATATGATATATTACATATATAATAATCTTGTTCAACCATAACACAAATTGTTTCAAGACCAGAATTAAATATTATAATAGAAATTGATAAACGGTTGTCCTTAATGTGCTAAATTAGCACATCTCAAATGGTGCTTTCATTTCTTTCAAATAAAGGGTGGGGAAAGAAGAAAAGATAATTAAATTTCTAATTAGCATAAAAAAATTATAGTAAATGTATTTTACCAGATTTATCATACTATTTGGGTTAAGGGAGGTGAGGAAAGAAACAAAAACAAAAGAACTTAAAAGAAAAGAAGGAATTGGAAAGAGGAATTTACCTCTTGAGACTTCCTCCTTTGAGAACCTCTTAAAGGGAGATGTTTTGGTATTTTTAAGAGTCTAGGAGCTTTTAGACGTGGGGGAAGATCTTGTGGAGAGATTTGGGTAGAATATTGTCAAGGCACAAGGCTTGAGAGGAGTGAAGAGAAGAGGGACTGAAGGGGGGTTTTTGTATTGGAGGAGAGGAGGGATTTCATAATATTATAATAATTAATTTATTATTCCTTCAAAATACAAGGAATAGTAAGTATTCCATGACCAAAAATATTAAATGGTTCATGTGAATTCTAAACAAGGGTGGTGAAATCATCCATGATTCTAGGAATAGTGTATTTAGTTTATAATGTATATATACGGTAAATTACCGTATTTTACTGTTCATAAAAAAATAACTTTTTCTTATCAGACTCCAAATAACTTACTGATTGCAACCATGTATGTCAAAATTTCAAAATTCCCAACACATAAGTGAAAAAATTATATTTAAAGGTCACTTATCACTTAGTAGTTCATTATGTTGTGTTTTCATGTGATTTTATGAAATATTTATAAGAAAGTAATTTACATTAAAAAATATTGGGTCTTTACATTATTCCCCCCCCTTACGAAATGTCTCCCTTGAAATTTAGTTTTAAATTCTAAATCAAATAGGTGTCAGTACTTTTCCTTGTTTTCATCCTTCAGTTCCTATGTTTCCTCTTCATACTTATGGTTTCTCCATATTACCTTGACCAGATGAGTAGTCTTTTTGTGTAGAACTTTGTCTCTACGATCCAAGATCTTCACTGGCTGCTCTTCATAAGAAAGATCATCCTCCAACTATACCTCCTCTAAAGAGAGTACTTGTGAAGGGTGTGGTATGTACTTCCTTAATAGGGATACATGAAATACATCATGTACATTCGACATGGTAGGTGGAAGTTCCAGTCGATATGCCACAACTCTGACTCAATTGAGGATCTTGAAGGGGTTGATGTACCTAGGACTTAAATTACCTTTCTTCCCAAACCTCATGACCTTATTCCATAGATGTATGTGTAGAAATACCATGTATCTAACTTTGAATTCAAGGTCTCATCGACGGTCATCTACATAACTCTTCTATCGACTCTAGGCTACCTTGATATGTTGTTGAATGGTTTTCACCTTCTCCACCATTTCTTTGACCATTTTAGGTCTTAACAGATTTCTCTCACTTAATTCATCCCAACACGCCGGTGTTATTCACCTTTTCCCATAAAGGGCTTTATATAGTGCCATTCAGATGTTCGAGTGGAAACTATTGTTGCAGGAGAATTCAACCAGTGGAAGATGTTGGTCCCATACTCCTTTGAATTCCATAGAACACACTATCAACATGTCTTCCAGTTTCTGAATAGTTCGCTTAGAATGGCCATCAGTTTGAGGATGATAGGCCGTACTGAAGTTCAGTTCAATGCTTAGAGCATGCTAGAGAGTTTTCTAGAACATCGAGGTGAATCTAGGATCACGATTGGATACAATAGATAGTGGTAATATATGAAGACTTTCAACTTCTTTGATGTAAATCCGTGCAAGTTGATCCAATGAGAAGTCCTCTCAAATTGCATTAAAGTGAGTTGTCTTCGTAAGACGATCCACAATGACCCATATATCATTGTTTCCTCTAGATATTCTTAGAAGTCTAGTGAAAAAGTCCATGGTAATGTTCTCCAACTTCCATGATGGTATGGGTAGTGGTTTCATCATCCCCTTATACTTTTGTCTCTCAGCCTTCACTTCCCAACATACTAGGCACTTTGACATATATTCAGCAATCTCCCTTTTCATATTGTCCCACCAAAAGTTTTCTCAGAGATCTTGATACATATTTGTGCTCCCTGGGTGGATAGAGAAGGTCGAGCTATATGCATCATTCAATAGCTCCTTCTTTATCTCTAGATCAGATGGTACATATAATCGTGTCCCAAATCATACAACTCTATCCTCATCAATTTTTAAATCGAAGGATTTCCCATTTTTAACATCTTCCATCCTTTTCTAAATTTCCACATCCCTCCTTTAAAAATCCTTTATTTTCTCCAAGAGGGATGGTTGAGCAATATTTGAGAAAGGATTGATTATGTTCCTCCCTTAATGATTCCCATATACATCCTTTGAAAATCTAAGAAGATCGGATCCTTATCAATTCTCATCATTGAAAAAGATGATGGATTCTTTCTACTTAGTGCATCCTCCACCTTGTTTGCCTTACCGGGATGGCAGTGGATTGAGAAGTCATAATCCACGATGAGCTCTATCCATCTTCACTGGTTCATATTAAGAACTTTCTGTGTGAATATATATTTGAGACTTTTGTGGTCAGTATATATTTCACACTTCTCCCCATATAGATAATTCCACCAGATTTTCATCGCAAAGATCACCGCCACCAACTCCAGATCATGCATAGGATAGTTTTTCTCATGGATTTTCAGTTTTTGTGAGGAATAGGCTACCACTTTATCATTTTTCATTGGAACACAACCTAATAATTTCTTAGAAGCATCACTATACACCACAAAGATTTCTCCTCTTGTAGGGAGTGTGAGTAATGGGATAATGATAAGCCTATTTTTCAACTCCTTGAAACAGTCTTCACATTCCTATGTCCAGACAAACTTTACTACCTTCCGTGTCAGCTTGGTCATTGGGTTTGAAAATCATAAAAATTTCTTCACGAATCGTCGATAATACCCAGTTAGACCCAAAAAGCTACAGATCTCTGTTACAGATGTTGGCCTGGGCCACTCTTCAATTTCCTTCATCTTGGAAGGGTCCACATATATCCCTTTTTTGGTGATAACATTCCCCAAAAATGATACTTCCTCCATCCATAACTCACATTTTCTGTACTTTTCATACAACTTATCCCTTAGAAAATTCTTTAACACTGTATTCAAATGCTCCTGATGTTCCTCCTTGCTCTTGGAGTATATTAGAATATCATCAATAAAGACTACCAAAAATTTGTCGAGGTAATCTCTAATGACTCTAATAATTAAATCCATGAAAATTTCCAGAGCATTAGTGTGTCCGAAGGGAATCACTATGAACTCATAATGTCCATACCTCATTCAAAAGATAGTATTGGGAATATGTTCCTTCCTCACCATTAGTTGGTGATATCTAGACTGGAGGTCCACCTTAGAGAAATAAATAACCCCACGAAGCTGATCGAACAAGTCATCTATCCGTGGAAGGGGATACTTGTTATTTATCATTATTTTATTGAGCTCATGATAATCAATGCAGAGGGGCATTGATCCATACTTATTCTTGACAAAGAGGATTGGAACACCCCATGGTGAAGCACTCAGGCATATTAAACTCTTCTCTATATTCTTTTGTAACTTCTTCTTCAGATCTTCCAGCTCTACGGTGGCCATTCTATAAGGTGTATTTGAGATAGGAAGAGATCTAGGGATATGTTCAATTGATAACTCAACCTATCAGTCATGAGGAAGACTAGGAAACTATTCAGGGAATACATCAGTGTAATCCCTCACGATGGGCATGTATTCAAGCATAATTCTCTCTTATGTCTCAATCATTTGAGAAAGATATGTCTTCTCACAAGGCAGTAATAACCAAACTTGAGATGATGATTCTAAAAGAGATTCATCTTCCTCCTTACACTTGTAAAGAATTGGAATATGTTTCGGGATGTGAAGAGTGATCTCCCTTTACTGACAATTGATGTTTTCCTTAAATAAAGATATCCAATCCATGACCAAGATAGCATCGAACTCCACTAAAGGAAGTATGACGAGATTTCTTGTGAGGCTCATTCCACAAATTCTAATTGGGGAGGAGTTATAAACTATGGATGTAACAATTTCCCCATTCACTATTATCATAGATAAATTTTCCTTCAAATATTGAGGTGGTGTTTGAATAGCTCTACTAAACATGAAAGATATGAAAGAATGAGTAGAAATAGAATCAAATAGTACGTTCACTATTCTAGAATTAATAACTAACGTAACTGTCACCACATCATTTTCCGACTCCACCTCAGTAGTAGTGATATAATAAGTCCTTCCTTGTTTCCTTGGAGGTTGTTTCTTATTACCTTTGACAACCCTCGGCTTAGGGCAGTTGTTCGCATAATGTCCAAGCTCCATGAAGTTGTAACACTACACTAAAGGATGAGTGTTTACATGAACCTTCCTTTCTTCTTCTGCATTAGTGGGATTCTTCATATCCCAGTGGTAGCTCTTGGTTAGATGACAAAACTTTCCACATTTTATGTAATTCTGGGTTCCATTCAGACAGTTACCAAGATGCTTCTTCCCACAATTTTTTCAAGGGGAAAAGTCATGCTTCTTTCCATCAAGGGATTTGTTTGATGAACCACCCATGTTGTTATATATTTTCCTCTTCTTGTCATTGGGCCCACGAGACCACTGAGAGTCTCTAATCTCTATTTCAACTTTGAGGGCACAACATACAATATCCCCATAACTGTTGAAGTCTTGAATCACAAACACTTTTCGTAGACTCGGATTTAGTCTTCTGAATAAGTGATCCACCTTGCTTTTGGCATTCAAGACAAAGCAAGAGGCGTACCTTGAAATCCTTATAAAGTTTTCTTCATATGCCCTGATGGACTCATCTTCCTTCTACTTGAGTCCGAGGAACTCTCTTTCTATCTTGAGATGGAGGGTTTGAGGAAAATAGTTGTTGAAAAACATCCTCTTGAATTCCTCCCAATCCATGGAATCAATTTCCTCTTGGGACTTTGTATTCTTGATCAGTTTCCACCACTTGTCAGCTTCCCCATCAAAATGATAGACTTCCAATACAACCTTCTCTTCTTCTGTGCACTGGAGGATAGAGAATATCTTTTCAATGGAGTTAATCCATTGTTTTGCGAGGAGGGGATCAGAAGATCCACTAAGCATGGGAGGCATTTTCTGCATGAAAGATTCTATCGAAACTTTCTGTTTCCTTGGAGGAGGAGGGTGCTCTGCATGATTGAAGTTATTATTCACAACTCGAGCCAGTTGAGCAAGTAGTACCATGATGTTTTGAGCACCCGCTCCCATCATATCAATCATATCATTAGGGAAATATTCACATTGCCTATCACATTGGTTGTGGTAACGTGTTCTTCTATTTACCGCCATTAACTAAGAAAAAAATGTATAATTAGAGGTCTTGAATACTTATTTATTGAGCAAAAAAAACTTTCAACATAAAAGGATAAACTCATAAAGAAGAAGTATATCCTAACTTGTGATTCCTTAGGTTTAAATATAGGTTATCCTCGATCTATTTATTAAATTATATTCTTGTGAGATTTTTTGTCCCTTAAAATGGTTTGTACTAAGCTCATGAATCTACCAAAGCATATCCCCTGGGAGTGTCGTAACCAAGAGTACGGCAGGGCCCGTTGTCGTGTACTAGGATACCCCAGGTCAAGCCCGAAACTCCTTGTCAGAGTTTTCACTCCTAGGTACATCTGTTCCAGAGCTGCCTTTACCTGCTCGTATCCAGACAAGGACATATTTTCTTGATAAACAACTTACTATATACTTACCAAAATTTAGGTATGTTTTATTATTCTTCATCTCATACTTAAGGTTCTCACTAAGGTTCTCTATTCATAATCCCCAAAAATAACTAGACCATCCTCTGATACCAACTATAGTGACCCAAGACTTTTACAAATATCATTACATGATTATAAGCATAATTAATCATTAAAGTACAAGCCAAGGATCGTTAATTCTATTGTATTGGAAGACATGGTACATATAACATAAAACACAGGGTTAAAAAACACTTCTTTATTTAATATCCATAAAGAGATCCCAACTTCTTTTGAGCCCTTACATCTGCATAGGGTACCCTATGAAACACATGAACAAAGGGATGAGCTAAAAATCCCAGTAAGGGAATAAACATAAGGATAAATCTTAAGCACATCGGTTAGGAGGCATGACATAATGATATCCAAAGAATGAAACTTATAAAATCATTTCATATAAGCATGAGACCATATAAACATGAAATCATATAGATGTGGAAGAATCATAAAACATTTCTTCATTATGGTTTAAGGCTAACTACCAATCATGTTTCCCATTTTAGTATGGGTCAAGGCTAACTGCCAATCCCGTTTCACATCACATCTCATGAGACTCAACTTTACCCAATGCATTGGAGCTCTATCTGGGTGCACCCATCTAAATATTTTCATGAATATTTTTTCCAAATAAATATTCTTACCACATGAATATTCTTTCCACATAAATAATCATACATAATCAACTATACATAAACATAAGGGTACTCATGGAAATAATTAGGCACCACAATCATGACATAAGTCATAACCAATGAGAGTACCATGAAAGTGTCCATGAAAGAAAATGATTAGAACATACATGGATGTTCATAGGGTAAAATAATCATATAAAGTGGTAAGTGGTGTCAAAAAATAAGTGACAACATATAGTAAATGAATTTTAGAAACATTATCATTAAAACATTTTTTTGTGGTTTTAAGGAAAATACTATAGATCTTTTAAAATAGAAAAGAGGGCAATATTTTATATAAAACCAGAATTGAACCAAGAAGTTTTTCATAATAAAAAACTGATTTTATAAATACAATTATGTATTAAAACATAGGATAAATTGCACTTGAAATTTGGGTAAAAATTCGGCAAGTTCCCTTAAAACAGGTTTGCTTATTGGGAAGTTCTAAGGAGGGAATCTTTTAAAAAAATGTATATCCCAAAAAGAAAGTGATGAAGGGGTATTGATATAAGAATTTTGTAAAAATAACCATAATTTATAAGATTAAAATAAATAGATAAGATAATACCATTTTGAAGGAAAGATAAGGCAACCCGAGAGAACAAAGAAGGTTCGGGTAGAATTCGTTACAGCTTTATCGGCATGGTGCCAGGTGTAATTAAAAGGGATTGATGAGAGAGAAAATGGGTTTCTCATAACTTATAAATAAATAGGGAAGTATAGGTGAGGTTCATAAAAATACCCCATCATTTGGTATTACACAAAAAAGGGCATAACATAGAGGACAACCTTGATTAAGAGTGAAATGGAGAGGATCCCTTACCTTAAATCCGTTGGTGTTCTCCACTTGTAATTAAATACATGAATAAAAAAATTTGGATTATTAATTCAGAAGTCTAGAAACTATTATATATTTAATTGATTTATTATAACCCTTTTTAGTTCATTCAATTCCTTTTTTAACAGTTATAAGGTTCAATTTCATTATTCGGGCTCGTTTGTTTACTTGGATTTAAAAGATCGGTTCACTTATATTCAAGTTTGGATTACATGAAAGATGAAAGTGGTTTTCCATAACTGAATTTAAATTCTATTAATGAACATCAAGGATATTACATGGTTTTAAATATAGTTTGGTTACTTAGAGTGAAGTTGAATTATTATATATATAACCTTAGTGATAACCATTTTTGTTAATCGGTGCGTTTGATTACAAATAACATGTTTTGCTTTATAAATTAATAACATTTGTACAAAAGGATTACAGAACTAAAAATAGGATATATAACATATATAATAATCTGGTTCAACTATAACACAAATTGTTTCATGGCCAGAATTAAATATTATAATATAAATTGATAAACAGTAGTCCTTGAATGTGATAAATTAGCACGGTGCATTTTCAAATAATGGGTGGGGAAAGGAGAGAAGATAATGAAATATCCCATTAGAATAAGAAAATTACAGTACATGTATGTTATTAGAGTTATCATACTATTTGGGTGAAGGGAGGTGAGGAAAGAATCAAAAATAAATGAACTTAAAAGAAAAGAAGGAATCGGAAAGATGAATTTACCTCTTGAGACTTCCTCCTTTGAGAACCTCTTAAGGGGAGAGGTTTTGGTATTTTGAAGAGGCTAGGAGATTTTAGATGTGGGGGAGGATCTTGGGGACTGATTTGGTTAGAATATTGGAAAAGAACAAGGCCTGAGAAGAGTGAAGAGAAGAGGGAGTGAAGGGGGGTTTTATAGTGGAGGAGAGGAGAGATTTCATAATATTATAACTATTAATATATTATTTCGTCATAAGACAAGGAATAGTAAGGATTCCATGACCAAGAATTGTAAATGGGTAATGTGAATTCGAACCAAGGGTGGTGACATCACCCATGATTCTAATAATAGTCTATTTAGCTCATAATGTATATATACGATAAATTTCTATATTTTACTATTCATTAAAAATTATGTTTTTATTATCATACACCAAATAACTTATTTATTGAAACCATGTATGTTGGATTTTAGAAATTAAAAACACAGACATAACAAACTTATGTTTAAAGGTCACTTAGCACTTATTAGTTCATTATGTTGTATTTTCATGTGATTTTATGACATATTTATAAGAAAGTAATTTATATTGAAAAATATTGGGTCATTACACATGTACTAGATTAAATGAATGAAATAGAAATAAAAGTACATGGATCTACTTATAACTCCGACCTAAAACACATACCCAGTTTCCATTAAATTGTTGAGCTACTCTAGCTGGATCATAGGAATCCACATGAGTGGCTCCACTAGATCATGTAACCTTGGGTCTCAACTCCATCCATCAAACATATTTTATTAACCTAAAATCATAAATAAGACATGTACACACACCAAGGTTTACGTACATGGTGTGAGAAATAAATCATATCATGACACCCCCAATAGAGAACGTATAATCTATTTTCATAAGTGAATGATCAATCAATATTATTATCCTGGTCGAGACACAATAGGAATAAAATAAATAAAGTGAAACCATAGTTGATACTTTGGTCTGTGATCCTGATCAACTAGATATCCAATGAATAAGTCATTGAGTTGGATTTCATACCACTCAATCAGTGTATAATGAATTCAATACATGGGTTGGTAATACTGATCTATAATACCTTCTTTTTCTAGTGCCTGAAATTTCTTTAAGAAAGATACATCAGTACAGGGGGATACATATACTAGTGATGGGTTCACTTGCACTCTCCTTAAATCACTATAATGAAATATTATAGGAGAAAACTGGACATCCTATAAAGATGGAACCGAGCTAGATGTCATACCACTCATTCCATGTAATCCAGTCTGAAGTAGGTTCCCTCGGTCCTAGGATATAGGATATCATGACTTTGCAACTGTGATAATACTTAAGGGGAATTACCCTTAGTAAATATGTAAGGAATGCTATTCAGAAATGAGGTAACAATTGATGATCCATTTAATAACTGACTCAAAATAATTATCTCCTAACAAGTATGGGACATACAGTAATGGTGAATCCACCCAAGAGTATCTAAATATAAAGTGGTCAAGTTAAGTGCACTCACATGGAAATATCATCTAGGGAATTCCACATCCACTGATCTCAATAATTGATGAGGAGAGACATTTCCAGTATCCGATCAAGTAAGGCTTATAATCTGAATCCCAGGAAGTATGTATGGGAATCCTAATAATGAAATAGTTGATAAAGAAGGCTCAAAATCTAGATCCCAAGAAGTATATATGGGAATCCAAAAAATATATATAATCAAATAAAAGGCACGGAATTCGGATCCCATGATGTACATCTAAGAAACCCAATAAAAATATAATAAAATAAAATGATCAGAAGCTAGATCCCAGGAAGTACATTTGGTAATCCCAATAATACACCACAATGCATCCGACTCATTATCCAAATACTAGGAAGTACCACTAGAAATCATATATATATCAATAGTAACCATGTGAATGTATAAATAAAGAGTTAGGGTGGCCAAATGCCTAAACCCACCACTATTTATATAGACCATAAATCTCACAATTTCGGTATGAGTTCTAAGGTGACACCCACTAAAATCCCTACCCAAACCCCCAATGCACTATCTTAGGGTCAGTCAGCAACTGAGGCACCCACTGGGTCCCTCATGTTATCATACTGTAGACAAATCTGACTTGGGATCCTAAAGTCTATACATAAGCAAAGGCATCCCTCTTTGGATCCTAAAAAATAACACATAGAGGAAGAAAACCCTCTTGAGATCCTCGTAATATTAATTTAGTGAGGAAATACTAATAAATATCCTCATAAAGAGTAAATAGAGGTATCCTATATGGGATACTTAGAGAGAGTAATGGGAGGAATCCTATACGGGATCCTTAGAAAGAGTAAGTAGAGCCATCCTAAAAGGAATCCCCATAAAGAGTATGCGAAGGCATCTTACATGGGATCCTTGTAAAGAGTAAATGGAGAAATTCTATATGGGATCCTCAGCCACACACTGGTCTTTGAAAACCCAAAGCCTCACATGCCTAAAGAGGAAAACCTCTCAAGGGAGATGTCCATGAGGGAAAAGATAAAAAAACATCAGTATAGAGAGATGGATCATGTCCTATCTCAAATAACAGTCTCACTCTAGGTTGGTCCAAACACCCAACTCATTATATTCATAAAGTCACATCTCTATCCCACTTACCAGGGGCTATCCCAAGATATATCAGATGAGGACCTTGGTAAACCCACCCTAAGCCCTATAACAATTTCATATGACCCTCAGGTGGGTCTCATCCTATGTGTCACTCTCATGAGACAACCGAAACCATTTATTGGAGGAATCACCTCTCTATCACAACCTTCTCTCACCAAAACACCTCTTAAGAGTCCTCAAATCACCTCACAGGTTACATCATAATGATCTACATGAAAAAACGCTAAAAAATGGACTATTTATATTCCCAATTCTGACTATGGATCATAAAATCATGAAAAAACCTCAATAGGGTAGAAAGGGAGAAGTACATGGTTAGTATACCAAAGTAAATGTTGTGCACTCTCAAAGCCCCACTTGGGTTTGTACTCTAGCCACACTTGGTGTGTAAAACCTAAGCACACTGCATGTTAGTCATATACACATAGTTTACCATACACAAGGTACATTCCTTTATACCCATATGGCCTAGCCATGTGTTTCAACCTGGATGTTTACTCATATACGGCGTGTATCCCACATGGGGTCTGGTTGTGTATGCTACACAGCCGAGTTTCCCCACATGGGCTGTCTAGTTTGGTACTGAACCATTTGGTTGATTACCTCTACATGGTGTGTACTCCATGTACATAACGTGTACACTAAGTACATGGTGTGTACTTTTAAAATTTCATCTTCCCTAAATAAGAAGAACTCATGGAATGTGTTCCTGAACTAAATGTTTTGTGATCGATATTTCCAAACAGGAAAACCTATAATCAGTTAGAAACCCCATTTATCTCCAAAAGAGGCTATATATCAACCCTTAGGGGATATTTATCACCCATAAATTGACAATAAAATTATAAATAGATAAATCTATAGGTATTTATGGCATCACATTAAAAAATACTACCTTTGGTCGGAATTCACTGAAACTTTTCATCGATTCACATTTCACAGATGCCACACAATAATTCAGCTCCTCTCGAGCTCCACAGGCGCACCTCTGTCCCCCCCCACACACTCCCTCTCTATTTATATTATCTCTCATTCACAATTAAGGGTAATCCCAATGGGGTGTATGTAAGAATCCAATGGGGAGGAGAATAAAAGAAAATGGAAAAAAGAAAAACAAGAAAAAAATAAAAATAAAAGGTGCCCGACCCTGGGCCCGATGATCGACTCAAGGTTATGCCTAGATCGAGACCCCCTACCCATTAAAAACTAAACAAAAAAACAATCCCAATCTGATTCTACAATAAAAATATATCTCTAAATGAACATGTGAGAATAAATTAATTTTTAAATAATTAATTATTGAATATTAATTATTCCATGAAAATTTGAATGACTCAAAATTTAACCAAAAATTTATCCTAGGTTAAAAACCGCATTGCATGAAATATTATGTGGTTATAAAAATTATATGAGATCGTATTCTAGGGTAAAATTACCATTTTACACCTTATAAGCATCTGAAATAAAAAATTCATTTTTTTCTCAAATCCATAGTTCAGAAAAAACATAGGTCATTGAAACTTCCCTAGTATAAAACTTATCATCCAAGAGGAGCCTTGGTGGTAAAAAAATATCCATACTACCATCCTAAGCATCTACACAACTATTCTATCATGGTAATCCAATGACTGGTCCCACAATGTTAACAACTCTCCCAATCAAGGAAGATATTCAACTGTGACCAAGATAATACTACCCACCATATGAATACCCTTATAATCATAGAAAATGAAATCAAATATCAAAGAACTATACTATGTCCATCACTAAATGCACTGAATAACATGTGAAAAATGATCATTCCCAAGCATCGACCACAATATCAAAACATCACCTATTCCCACTTCCTGAGAAAGGTTCCCATGATAGAAGTCAATTTTCAAATAATAAAGTGGGTCACAACCCTCTAACAGATAATGATGTAATCCCCACCATATGAATTACCTTAAATCGTTCCTCAAGCACAACTACCAAGGAATTCCTTTATCAAACCAGAAAAGATATTTAAAAGAAAAGAAGATCAATGTATAGTTGATGCTCTCTCATCATAGATCGATGAGAGAAATATGTGCCTATTGATGGAATCTTAGTGTACTCATAGTCTAGAGTGATCATTACCAATATCTATTATAACACCCCTAGATATGTGAGACTTATAAGACTAAATATTATTACCCATGGAAATAAGGTGAATCTTTTTTTCGAGATCCTACCTAATTAGAACTCCATAGTTAAGTATTCTTAGATTGGAGTATAAGTTTCCCAAGGTGTGTACGTGTGATGACACGACCAATGCTAGGGATCAAGATGAACCTACCCCATGCCTGCCACCATAGCTAGGGGTGGTGACAAGCACCTAAGGCACAACAAACATGGGGAGGCCTTTTCCCAAGTACCTATACACACACACGCACAACCACTCATTGAAAAAATTATAGATGGAAAAGAAATAATGATTCACTATTGTAAATAAACAAAACATGCAAGGATCACTAAATAGTATGAGTAAAGTAAAGTAAACTAAAAGGGGAAAAGGGGAAAAATAAATGCCCAACTAGAAATGTGTCCCAACTTAAAAGAAACTAGAAAAGTAAAATAGTTTAGAGAGACCCAATCCTGGATCCCAAGCTATAACCACCATACGCGGTCAAAACACCCGTATCCATGAGCTTCTCCAAAGTCATGATCAAATCTATATATCATCTTCATAAGGCATGATACATGTGGGAAAATACCATATAGGGGTGAGTATAAATATACCTAGTAGGATACCCCAAAAAGATGAAGGGGGGAGTAAGAGATACAATAAATAAGAAAGAAGTAGATAGAACAATGTAAAGTAAAAGAGTGTAGCTCAACCCAAAAATAGAGTGAAAAAAAACTCATCTAGACACAAGGAGCTAGAAATAGTGAGAAGATGGACTTCTCATTGAGACTTCACTACTTATAGTAGGTGATTAGACTCATCCAACCATGATAATATTAAAACGAAAAGAACACGGCATACCCCACACATCTTTGCCTCTCCTGAAAGAAGAGTAACCCAAACCCATGGAGTGGGTACTGAAAAAGGTTATATGTATATTACCAGTCAAAAGAAACCCAAAAAAAAGAGTAAGGGGATATCCATCTCACAGCTTAGTCTAAGAAGAAGAGTCTCCATAGTTCCATAAGTATCCAACAACGATGCCCGACATCCCACATGTATGCCCTAAAATTGAAATTTAGAGGTTCTCAATCACTGCACCTTGATAATATCCTCTTTAGGTAGAACCGACTCGCCCTCACGATTTTAGGTTGTGTAAAAAGGATGTGTATTTGGGGGGGTAAAGAGTCCCTCTTTATTGTGAGTCCTAAGGTATGTCGAACCATGCCTTACTAATGATTCAGATAGCCAGATGGTAAAAAATCTAAGTATAGGATCCACACCCTAGTAAGTTAAGGGAATTACACTCTAATAGTATCTATAGTGAACCCATGCACTAGTGTGTCAAGGGTATTCCACTCTAGTCATTAGGGATCTATGCCCTAGTGTTAGGGGGATCAACACTCGAGAGTCCATGGGGACCCCCTGCCTAGCCCCGCTTAAGGGTAATATGCTGGAGGGTACTTCTCACCAAGTAGCTGAAGAGAACCCCTGCCCTAGTTCATCAGGGGGATTATAATCTGGTCATCGGGGATCCGTGCCCTAGTACGCGAGGGGGATAAACACTCGGAAAGAAGAACCGACGCTGACCTAAGCTGTGGATTTTATTCAACCCATCAAAATTATCATCTAATGATATTAATTTTAGGTTTACACATTTAATGAGATAATGAATAAGGCTCCTCACTTTCAAATAGATCACACTATTGTGATCCTTACGAAAAAACACACTAGTTGAATATTCATTCATCCAAATCAGAAATATGATGAGAAAGTTGTATGTCATTACATTATACTTGAATGGTGTATCGTGGGGCCCAATACCTAAGTCCTTAAATAAATTATATGGATCACACCATTGCAATCATTACGGAAAAAAGCACGAAATCGACTATTCAATCATCCAAAACGGACAACCGGGGAAAAAGCTGCATTTCACCGCAACATGCCTAAAATGGTCTTCATGGGGGCCTGAAACTTGATTTCTATTCAAACACTTGAAATTGGTCTTGAAAAGTCCACCTAAATATCAGTGTCACAACACCACTAAAGGTGCATCAATTGGACGTCATATGCGGGAGTTACGTCTGATACAAGATTTTTCAATAATAATAATTATATTATTATTATTATTATTATATTTCAGCATTTCATACAATCGATACATGAGCATGAATTATTAAATCTATAAAATGGACTTAAAAGTTCTGTCTCAATAGTAAGATCATGTCACCGAATATGGCATGTAAAATTGATGCTTCATTTAGGAGATGTAGTGGTTTGAAGTTGATGCCCGAAGATCGGCCACGGTTCGACCTGCTCCGGCCTGGTCCTGCTCGGTCCACTCTACCTAGGACCACTCCGAATTGGCCTTCTTTCCTAGGAGGCCCACCTCATTGGCCCACTGGACCTACAACTTAGTCCTTCCATCGTCCTGGTGAATGCAGTCACACACACGTTCTGCAACACCTATCGCCACCTCAGGTCACACCCCTCTCATCGGCCGCCATAATCCATGCAGTGACTGCCACCTAAAACCGATGAAAATGTGTCTCCATCTTCCACCCTTCTCACCATCCAAACCTTACACCCCTCTACTTCTGACTCCATGCGACTACCTTCATCAGCTCTGCCGCCCGCAGCAAGGGTCGCCACCATGAACCACTGTCGGTGTTGCCTTGCTGGTGGTCCCTTCCGTGGACCACTGGGCGTCCTCCGATTGTCCAAAAATTGTGACGAATGCATATTTGTAATACTTGGGTCAAGACCTTCACATAACTAAGCCCCGATCAATGATTTTTTGATGATTCTTTGTGTCAAAAAAATTAACAGTGAAATCCATGAATAAAGGATGAAGAATGTGAAAATATGGGATTATAAATGGAGATCGGCCAATGGATGTGTTTGTGTTTCCATCATCATTGATTTTAAAAGTGGAAAAAATGATAATTAATTCAATTAAAAATATAGGAATTGAAATTGGGGGTGTGAAAAACAATAATAATCCCGCCTCGATTCATTCTTTGTTGAAGAACACACTCGTTGACTCTTCCACTGTGATCTGCCAATGCTTCATTAGAGAATCAGCAAAGGAGGAGAGCTCTTTCATGGTGGTGGTGGGGTTAGGGTCTAACCAAAATTAGAAACTATAATAACCTATTTATAATAGGTGATTAGGATTAGGGTGAACACCCAATCATACCCACCAACGGTCGCAGGATCTGAACATCTTGTGCCCTCCCATTTTTGTTCGTACTTAGGTGAAAGACCCCATTACAAACTCAAAGGCAGTATTTGATTTCCAAAATGAGTCCCTATTCAAAAATTATTCTATATGACATTCGAGATAAAATAATTAATTTTAAATTATTTTATTGATGATTATGCCCTTGGTGATTTTTTTCATAGAAGTCCCATGCCGAAAAAAGTTATGTGCTTCCTAGGGTAAACGCCACGTTTCAGACTCAACCATGCCCTAATATTTCCATTTTGGCCTATCTTTTAAGAGTTATCCTACTTCCTTTTAATGTATAGTATAAATAAATCTTAATATTTTTATAAAATTTATTCTGAGCACACCGGGCCTTAGAATTGTATGTCATCTCAGCACCTAGCTCCGGAAATATATATAAAAATATTTTAAAGTCTTAAAAGGAAAACTAGGTCTCTGTATCATTCCCTCATTCATTCTTTTCATCCCCAAAAAGAAAAACTAGGAAAAAAACTCGGGATACTGAGCCCACATCTGGATCTTCAAGAACTCTTCTACATGTTTTCGTGATGCCACAACAAACAAACCAAAGAGACGTTACATCCACGTAAGGTCTACTTCTGTCGATCCTAGATCAACACCAGGTGTTCTGGAAAGGTTTCTCCATCTTCATTTTCCAACCCACCCCATTCGATGACATGCATAAAATCATGAAAATATCTCCTCAGTTGTGACACATGGAAGATGTCTTGCACCTTCTCTAGCTGTGGGGTAGAGTCAGGAGGTAGACAACCTCACCAACCCTCCATATAATCTCAAATGGGCCGATGAATCTAAAGGATAACTTGCCTCCCTAGATGAAACTCCATATTCCACATCATGAGGATATTCACAAGAATACATGGTTTCCCTACTTGAACTCAAATGGATTATAATGATGATCTGCATAGGATTTTTGTCTTTTGTGTGCCGTCTTCATCCATTCCCTTATGACCTGAACTTTCTCTATTGTCTCCTGCACTAACTCTGGCCCCATGAGTGATGAATCTCCAACCTTTATACAAAAAAAGTGAAATTCAGGTTATCCCATATAGGGCCTCAAAAGGTGCCATGATGATGGTAGAGTGGTAGATTTTTTTGTACACAAACACTACCAAAGGCAGGTGATCCTCCAATCTCTTGCAAAAATACAACATGCAAGTCCACAACATATCCTCCAACACCTGTATCATGCGCTTAGTCTGCCCATCGTTCTGGGGGTGAAAGGTTGTACTCATCCATATTTGGGTCTCGAATGCCTCCTGCAGGCCTATCCACAATTAGGATATAAATCGCACATCACGATCAAAGACAATCATCGAGGGTACCCCGTGAAGGCGGAGGATCTCCTGTTCATACAACTGCCCTAATCCCTCCACCAAACTATTCTCCCTGATAGCAAGGAAGTGCACCGAATTCATGAGTCGGTCCACTATCACCTAGATGGCATCATGTCCCTTATCTATGTGTACAATCCTTGTGATTAATGCCATGGATATGTCATCCCATTTCCACTCCAAAATCTCATGAGGCTGCAATAAACCTACTGGAACCTGATGATCAACCTACACCTACTGATAGGTGAGGCATCGTGAGATGAAATCAGCTATGATTCTTCTCATTATAGACCACCAAAACTACCACTGATGGTCCCTATACATCTTCCCCACACCGCGATGTATAGCTAAGGGAGAAGCGTGGAACTCTCACATCACATCCTCCCACATCATGACTGGAACCACAATTTATCCCTAGAAAAAGATCTCATGATTCCCTCCATCAAAATATCCATATGGGGTATTGCATATGAATATTTGATCATATATAATTTCACAGTCGATGTCTCCCAGTTGGGATTCTTTCACATGCTCAAGGAGAAAAGGAGTTATCACTGTCGACTGTAGGAAAACATTACCCTACTACATCACCATGGTCAGCTGTAGGGAAGATAACTGTTCTGAAGCTTCCCACACTAGGAAATCCTAGGACTTCCTACTAAGGGAATCTGCTAATTTTTTTCCTTTACTATATTATATACTATCTCAATGTCGTAGTCCTACAGGAACTCCAACCAGCGTCACTACCTCATATTCTGGTCTCTCTGGGTGAAGATGTACTTGAGGCACTGGTAGTTTGAGTAAACCACAAAGCACTCTCCCAGAAGGTAGTGACTCCACATATTCAAGGTGAATACTACCACTTCTAGATCTAGGTCATTATTTGCATAGTTCTTATCATGGGGTCTTAATTGCCTCAACCTGTATACGATGACTACCTGACGTTTCATCAACATGAAAACGATCCCATCTCCCGATGCATCAAAATGCACTATTAACTCAATGTATTCCTCTAGTAGTCTCAAATATGGAGCACTCATCAGCCTCCACCTTAGCTCCTCGAATGCCTTCTGGTACTACTGAGACCAGGTAAATGGTTGTCCCTTCTATGACAGAGTTTTCAAAGGGGTTGCGATCCTAGATAAGTCTTCCACAAATCTTCTATAGTACCCCACCAAACCAAGAAAGATTCACTCCTCTTTCAAACTCTTGGGTGGATCCTAATAAATTCAATCTTTGATGGATCCATGGAAAAAACATGCTCAGAAATTACATTCCCTAGAAAATGAACCTCATATATCCAGAACTGGAAGTTCGAGATCTTTCCGTAAAGATAGTGCTCTCGAAGTAAATCAAGAACCATCTCTAAGTTCTTTTTGTGATCCTCCTATGACTTAGAGTAGACGAGTATGTACTTTATGAAGACAATAATAAACCGGTCCACGTAAGGATATAATATCTGGTTCATCAAATCCATAAATATGGTGGTGGAATTTGTTACACCAAATGAAATCACTAGGAACTAGTAAAAGGGGGGGGGGGGGGCGCTGTTTAGTGGGAGTCGGGGGAGAGGCCAGAGGTGCTATAGGGAGTGTGGGGAGCTCGAGCCATGGGAGTATGAGTGGAAGAGTGTCGGTGAGATCGAAAATGGGGAAGGAAAGATTGAGTGGAGCTTCTCATTGTGGAATCGAGCATCACTGAGGAAGATGAGGGTCATGTTATACACTGGAAGAGGAGCCGAGGCCTCCAGGTCATGAAGCAAGGGAACCCATTGGGAGTTGAGTGCATTCAGGGGTTTTGATTTTAACTGAGTGTGGAGAGTAAAGGGAACAACGCTGAAGTTTATGGAATTGTGTGTCGCCGAAGGGTTCTGTTGCAGTTAGGGTTCAATCCGGGTAGGCGATGATTCTGATTTTTCTTCAACCTACCGAGGTATGTTTCCTATTTTCCCTTTTAGGCATTTTTGTCCAAATGATTCATCGATCTCATATTAATAGTGTCATACACATCTTTTTCTTTATTTAATCAAAAATTCATGTTCATCTTTTGATCCTTGTTCATTATTGCCTATCTTCTGTAGACTATTTTCTTTATGAAATCAACTGTGGTCCATTGTTTTTCTTTATGTTTGTTTTATTCCATTTATTTATTCATCTACGAATCTATTTCCCAATTGATTTATGATTTCCTCCGATAAATGACTTTGTCCATTTCTACTTTGGTCAATTTTATTCCTCAATTTGATATCCAACTTACAATAAATACATTTTAAAATTGAACTTGTTGTAAAAGATATTCTTCTGAACCACACATATTCAAGTATTTTATTTATATAAAATCATTTATATATATAATTATATCATATATATAAACCTTTAGGGTCCCAACGAAAGAGGGTGCATCCGAGACTAACTTCATCCTGCAACTCTGCTCTGGCGTGTCCAAGACTCGGGCAGAATTGAGGGGTCCATTTATTTGAAGGTAATGGACTATTTTATTAAGCTTTCAATTTACAAATTGGTGCAACAAATATTTTAAGTACGAACTATGAAATTTTAAGGGATTATTTTTGTAACACCCTGAGATTTTATGAGATATATTATTTTTAATTTCTTTGATGTGTTTTTTTGTACACTACACCAATATTGACTTATGCTATACACAACACCATATTAGCTTGCAGTATACACAACACTATTTTTTTCTTTCATTACACATAAGAGTGACCTTCCTTGATAGCTTTCAATGTACGCAATACATAGTTTCACTAAAACATGATATATTATTAAAATATTATTTTTTAACGGGATAGAAACTAGTTGTTATGAATAGTATTTACCAAATTTTGAATTTTATTTAACATTAAAATTCATCTTATATATTTTCTAGAACATGATATAATAAAAAATTCAATTTTTCAGATAAAAGAAGTATTTTTAAAAAAATGCAGTTTTTCCGCCTTTTGATGGCGCACCCATTTTATATCTTGTTTTTAAAATGACTATATATTATATTTTAAAAATTAAAATTCTTCTTTGGAATAGGGACATCAAAATTTACTTTGATTTAATTTTTTGTATTTTTTTTGATAAAATTCATATTTTAATGAAAAATGAAAAATACTGCAATTCCACGTCTAGTTGTCTCATGAGTCCTACCGATGCATCGAGGAGCTATAGCGGGCTCCACCCGTCACTTATTAAGTCCAATACATTCCTCATATGAATAGGTTTAAACATATCATAAACCATAACATAATCGTATCACATAAAACATGCATAAAGGAAACATAACATTTCCACATTTCAATCACAAGATATCAATACAACACATTGATATAATAAAAACGCTTTCAAAACCATTTTCAATACCAAAATAAAAGGAAGTTAAAACTTTGTATTTATTTTTCATTTAAAAAAAATGATGGCTTGTAGAGGAAGCCGAAAATCAAATAATGGTCACGGCGGCGGAGAAGTCATTTTCGCCGCATAAGTACGGAAAGAAAAACATTCCCTTTTGTCGTTTAGCAAAACGCTTCGTATAAAAAGATTCTTTTTGAATAAACGTAAAAGTCAAAGGGGTTTATACACCGTATAAAATAAAGTTTTGTATAAAACCAAATATGCCTCAATGAAAGGAGATTGAGACGAAGTCCTTAAAAAGATTATTTTTAAAATAAAATAGATCTATTATGTGTATTCACTATAGGTACACATAAAGAAAGTAAAAATACAGAATAAGACATAATAATATCATGACATAATTTGAAAGTAGGAGATTAACCCAAAGAATGGAAGTTGGGTTAAGAAGTTCCCTTACCTCGTGTCTGACTTGACTCAACCGTTCTTTAACCTCCTGAATAATAAACTAGAGTTAATATCTACCTTATTAAGAACCATTTTCAATTTCATTATCCTTTTTATATCACTTATTACAATGATATGAACATTATGTAATTATTTAAGTTAATAACGGTCGTTTTGTCGATCTTTGGTACTTGAGTCAACAATAAGCTTCTTATAATTACAAGTTGTTTATGTGGTGAAATATCCATTATATCCAGAATTATATTAATGATTTAGATGTCATATATATCTTATATATCCAGTATATACATTCATTTATAATATTACGTAACATTTAGAGGTAAGAAATGAAATGCACCGTTCATGGAGACGGTAAGCCGTACGTACGCATGAATGCTACTTTCATTTCAATTTCATATTTAATGGAACTAAATCATAATGATATAAATGTATAATATAATTCCAGTATAATATAGTGTATAATACCATTTACTCCATCCTTTATACATCCCACATATGGTATTAACGATTCAAATCACTTTGAGGGGGCTGTAGTCCGCACTTCCTAAAATGAAATTATCGCGTTTTACCCATAATGGAAATCATAAAGTATGACATAAATGAGAAATACAGAAGCATAAGTAAAACATAAACAAATTATAAATCATATATAAAAATAGTGACATCTTAATGGCCACCTTTGAAGGTGTCATATGAGTGTTGAACAATCATCGTTTCGTGAGGCAGAAATTCGCCATCCACAGAAACCGTATGTTCTTTAACCATTAGACGAAGGTGTGTGTAAGTGTAAACCAAATCCTTATCATAACAACATCCTAGTATATTGTAGGTACTGGTGTTGTTACAAAAGAATGGAATGAAAAGAGTTTAGGGGGTTGGAGAAGAAAAATAAAACAAAACAACACTAGAAAAGACATTACCTCAAAATCGGGTAACTCTTTTTGATTTGAGCCAAAGGCTTCCTTGGGAAGAGTTATGCCCAAAGTGAGGATTCTAGGAGTAAGAGGGGGAAGTTGGGAGAGTATTTGGGTAGAGGTTGGCCGAGCCAAATGGCTTGAAAGTGTAAATGAGGTGGGAGAGGTGGGGGCCTTTTATAAGTGGAGAGGAGGGGCACTTTTGGAAAGATTGAAATGTTACATTATTTACACAATGATTTTCGGATTCTAAAGGTCCCACACTTATATAATTCGAGTCTAAGGTGATAAGGGTTCTAAATATCCTCATCCAATTGGCTTTGGACAAGTGTAAGCCTTGGATTTTGCATTATCTTCCCATTTTATTTAAATCGTTAAATAATGAGGTCATCACTACATCATCATGTTGTCATAAATAATTTAATTTATTTAATGTCTAAAAATTATAAAAAAATACTATGATGTAGGAAATCTTTTTAGATTTCTAATGAATATTTATAATCAAAATTTGGACTTGTGTAACCCCACTTAAAAACTATTTTAGTAAAACAACTCATGTTTGTGTCAATTTAATTTTAACATTAAATAAATATATATTAATGTCATTTTCCAACTAAAGTGGCTTCATGGGGTCCCCAAGTTGACCCATGGGTTGTCTTGGTCGGCCATGACTCATCCAATAGGAGTAGGACAAGTTTCAAGCTCATCTTATATTATTAAAACATCATTTGTACCTTAAACTACATTAATTACCTCTAATCGCGATTAAGAACTTAAAAGTTACTATTCACCAAAAAATTATTTTAATCTCATTGAACCACATTTTACTTCTTAATGACAACCATGTATGTCGGATTTTTGAAAATCAAATCACAGAAGTGGTAATATTTCATTTTAACGAAAAATCAGTTTTTAACAACCACTTAGTGGTTTCACTATTCATCAAAAATTGAAGTTTTTCAGAATAAGGCCAAAATTTCACCCTAAGCTATAATTGATATTCCGAATTCAAAAATGATGTCTATTTTACAAAATTCCAAACATATAAGTTGTATTAATTAATTTCATAATTAATTCCCGCTGTTACAACAAATAGTGTGTTTTTAAGAAACAATTTATATCAAAAGTTTGGCAATTGTTTATGTCCAATTTCAATGTTAAATTAATTCTAATGACCACCATTGGATAAAATGGTAAAAATATTTTCTAATTATACCTTAAAACCACTAAATAGTATAATTTATCTGTATAAATTATTTTGATTAAAAAAAGTTGTTTTTATGTATTTTTCACTATTCATAAAAAATTAGAAGTTCTCAGAAAAATACCAAAAATTCAACATAGGCTAATTTCGATATTACGAATACAAAAATGAAGTCCATTTTGAAATATAAAATTTCTATAATTTTAAAAAGTTGTTATTACTATTCATAACGGCTACTTTGATTAGTCGCGATGTTTTAGAACTCGAAGTTGCGTACAATGCAAGCTATTGTATTATTGAATGAGAAGCGTATCGTGGAAGCTCGGGGTGTTACATTCTCCCCTCCTTCAATAAATTGCGTCCTCGCAATTTGAAATTTTTCTTGGAAAATAAAAGGTTGAAAAGAGAAAATACCTTTGAGGATAACCCACATCGGAAATAAGGTTAATAAATATATAACATTAAAAGAAAGCAAGGTAAGTACAAAGGTCACCTGATATAGCCCATTCTAGGATTCTATGAAAATATGGATATGGAGGAAAAACAAACCATCAAGGTCTGATGGAGAGTTATAGAAAACAGGATTAGGAGAAAGTTTAACCATAAGAAAATCACAAACTTGTGATTGGTTAAACGGTCATTGAATCCCCAGTTGGAAAAGTTAACCGACAACATTTTTGTTTTAAGTTACCTTTTATAATGTTGAGGAATTTATTTATGAGATTTACTAAGAACGTAAGGGAATATACATACTTGTTATGTATACTTTCATTCGTTAATAAATTTTTACCACAAACCCAACTTTTACTCCAAATGGTAACAGAACTCAAAAATATTCTATTTATCCTAATTGTATAATGTTCAAAATGTTAACACATACCATTTAGATTAGTAAAACTATTTTGTAATAACCAGGGACTTCCTGTAGGCTAGTGGTAGGAAATAAAGGCTTGTCGCACTATGGTTGTGGGTTCGATTCCTGCAGCTGTGTCCGACGCGACGGGTTATTCCCCACCCTGCAGGTTGTCCTTTTCCTAAAAATATAGTACTATAATATTCCAAAAATAATCTTCATAAAAACTATCCAAAGTTCAACTTAATCCATTCCAACCTTAATAGTTATCCAAAATACCTCCGTCCAGACTTTCTCTAAAAGGTCTCTAAATTCCAAAATCAATTTATCAGATTCCCAAAACAAAGAAAAGTTTCTCTTATTGTCACATACTAAAAATATGATTACCTTAATCATATTAAAACCTTACTGAAATCAAAAAGTACTGCAGTACAATCCATATATATATATTACATTATTCTTATAACCAGAATATAATCCTTGAGTCCAAAAGCACCAATACATTAGTTATTCTGCTTCAACTGTAGTAATAGCATAAGATTGTCCTTGATCCCTTGGCCTTTTCTGAGGTAAGTTTCCCTGACGCTTAGGACATTCATTTGCATAATGACCCATTTCTCTACAATTGTAGCATTCAACTTTGACAGCCTCTTTCTTTCCCTTGCAATCACGAGCCTGGTGACCCTTTTCTCCACATTTATAACAAACTCCCATTCCTTTTAGGCAAGTACCAGGGTGATTCTTCCCACAATTATCACATAATGGAAAATCCTTCTTTCCCTTTTTCCCTTTATCTGTCTCTTGTTCCCCCGTTCTCTTCTTCTCTTGCTTTACATTGTTGTCATAAGACTTAGAGAATTCCTTTTCTGTCTTGATAGCACACGAGACAATATCTTCATATGATGAAAAGGATTGTGATACCAAAGCTCGACGGAGAAATGGTTTTAACCCATCAAAGAAACGATCAATCTTACTCCTTGGGTTACGTATATAATCGGAAGCATGCCTTGCTAACCTTGTAAAGTTAGCCTCATACTTTGCAACATTCTCATCCTCCTTCTGCCTCAGACTCAGAAATTGCCTTTCCATATCTGCTCGATGGTCACGAGGAAAGTATTTTTCTAAGAAAAGCTATTTGAACTCCCTCCATTCCATATTTGATACGTCATCATCTTCCTTTGTGTTTCGAATCAGCGACCACCACTGATCGGCATCTCCAGTGAGGCGGTAAACTGCTATGACAACCTTCTCCCTTTCACTACTCCCCAAAGCCTGAAATATTTTCTCTAGGGAATTTATCCATTGCTCGGCTACTAAGGTATTTGTACTCCCATTAAAGGTTGGTGGTTGTTGCCTCATGAAACGATCTAGCATTGATCCTCCACGTTGCAGATCAGGGTGCTCCATACGAGTAAGGTTATTATTCATAACCTGAGTGAGTTGTCCCAGTATGGTAATAAGTTGATCAACACCAGTTGTATCTCCAGATCCACAATAATTATCTTGATCAGGAGGGCAATCCCTACACGGAGTTCGTGCATTGATACGGTTTCCATTCCTTCCACTAGGCGCCATTTCTAAACAATGGCATAAACTAGATTAGTTTATGAATCAAAATACATAATTCCATACTTATAAAACACTTAACATAAATTGAACTATTTATGGATATAATCCATAATCATAAAAAGAAATGTTTTCTTTGAGAAAGTATATACTCATAACCCTTCATAGTGGTTTGTAAGTAAAATGAGAATTATCCTAAGCATATCCCCCGGGAGTGTCGAATCCAAGAGTGCAGCAAGGCCCGTTGTCGTGCACCAGTTCTCGTTGGAGTCTAGCTCAAAGCGGTGTTTTAGGGTTTTACCCCTAGGTACATCTGTGCCAGAGCCGCCTCTACCTGCTCGTATCCAGACAGGGATGTATTGCTCGGAAAACTCATAACATCTCTATAATACCAAAATTCTAGGAAGTTCTCCTATACTAATCCTCAAAGTCTATCTTTGGGCTATGTGCTCTAATCAGAGTTTATCTAAATCTAGCTTCCAAGGTCAGTACTAAACTGCCTCTGATACCAACTGTAACGCCCCGACCCCAGCTACCCAGAGTCGGTGCATTACTTCGTAACATTGGCATGATCACAAAAGATCAAGTCTCGAAAGACCGATTAGTTTAGTAGCCTTGGAAACACTAGATACATTTGTAAACGTTACATTACATCATAAAGTAAACCAAAACAACAACAACATATTGTCTTCATATCCCCTCAGACTATCCCTGCAGGTCATTCATAATATACTTCTTCAAATCCTGGAAAACATTAAAACATTGAAAGGGGTGAGCTCAGATGCTCAGTAAGGATAACAATATTGCGGAAGCTTTCATAAATAAACATTAACATTTAAGGCAATGTATAACTAAAACAAAAGCCTTTTAAACTTGAACTTCAACATAATATGGCAAAAGTAAAATGAGATAATGCCATTCACTTCTTCACATGGATATTCTACTGGCCGAATAATCACATGCAATATCAATAACCACTTTCATAATGAGGGAATGTATAATGCCGGACATTCTGAAACATTTTGTCAAGGCCTCGGCCAAGACGTCTAAAATGATTAAGGCCTCGGCCAAAACCATAAATCAAATTGGGAAAGGGCCTCGGCCAATTCCACGTCTAGTTGTCTCATGAGACCTACCGATGCATCGAGGAGCTATAGCGGGCTCCACCCGTCACTTATTAAGTCCAATACATTCCTCATATGAATAGGTTTAAACATATCATAAACCATAACATAATCGTATCACATAAAACATGCATAAAGGAAACATAAAATTTCTACATTTCAATCACAAGATATCAATACAACACATTGATATAATAAAAACGCTTTCAAAACCATTTTCAATACCAAAATAAAAGGAAGTTAAAACTTTGTATTTATTTTTCATTTAAAAAAAATGATGGCTTGTAGAGGAAGCCGAAAATCAAATAATGGTCACGGCGGCGGAGAAGTCATTGTCGCCGCATAAGTACGGAAAGAAAAACATTCCCTTTTGTCGTTTAGCAAAACGCTTCGTATAAAAAGATTCCTTTTGAATAAACGTAAAAATCAAAGGGGTTTATACACCGTATAAAATAAAGTTTTGTATAAAACCAAATATGCCTCAATGAAAGGAGATTGAGACGAAGTCCTTAAAAAGATTATTTTTAAAATAAAATAGATCTATTATGTGTATTCACTATAGGTACACATAAAGAAAGTAAAAATACAGAATAAGACATAATAATATCATGACATAATTTGAAAGTAGGAGATTAACCCAAAGAATGGAAGTTGGGTTAAGAAGTTCCCTTACCTCGTGTCTGACTTGACTCAACCGTTCTTTAACCTCCTGAATAATAAACTAGAGTTAATATCTACCTTATTAAGAACCATTTTCAATTTCATTATCCTTTTTATATCACTTATTACAATGATATGAACATTATGTAATTATTTAAGTTAATAACGGTCGTTTTGTCGATCTTTGGTACTTGAGTCAACAATAAGCTTCTTATAATTACAAGTTGTTTATGTGGTGAAATATCCATTATATCCAGAATTATATTAATGATTTAGATGTCATATATATCTTATATATCCAGTATATACATTCATTTATAATATTACGTAACATTTAGAGGTAAGAAATGAAATGCACCGTTCATGGAGACGGTAAGCCGTACGTACGCATGAATGCTACTTTCATTTCAATTTCATATTTAATGGAACTAAATCATAATGATATAAATGTATAATATAATTCCAGTATAATATAGTGTATAATACCATTTACTCCATCCTTTATACATCCCACATATGGTATTAACGATTCAAATCACTTTGAGGGGGCTGTAGTCCGCACTTCCTAAAATGAAATTATCGCGTTTTACCCATAATGGAAATCATAAAGTATGACATAAATGAGAAATACAGAAGCATAAGTAAAACATAAACAAATTATAAATCATATATAAAAATAGTGACATCTTAATGGCCACCTTTGAAGGTGTCATATGAGTGTTGAACAATCATCGTTTCGTGAGGCAGAAATTCGCCATCCACAGAAACCGTATGTTCTTTAACCATTAGACGAAGGTGTGTGTAAGTGTAAACCAAATCCTTATCATAACAACATCCTAGTATATTGTAGGTACTGGTGTTGTTACAAAAGAATGGAATGAAAAGAGTTTAGGGGGTTGGAGAAGAAAAATAAAACAAAACAACACTAGAAAAGACATTACCTCAAAATCGGGTAACTCTTTTTGATTTGAGCCAAAGGCTTCCTTGGGAAGAGTTCTGCCCAAAGTGAGGATTCTAGGAGTAAGAGGGGGAAGTTGGGAGAGTATTTGGGCAGAGGTTGGCCGAGCCAAATGGCTTGAAAGTGTAAATGAGGTGGGAGAGGTGGGGGCCTTTTATAAGCGGAGAGGAGGGGCACTTTTGGAAAGATTGAAATGTTACATTATTTACACAATGCTTTTAGGATTCTAAAGGTCCCACACTTATATAATTCGAGTCTAAGGTGATAAGGGTTCTAAATCTCCTCATCCAATTGGCTTTGGACAAGTGTAAGCCTTGGATTTTGCATTATCTTCCCATTTTATTTAAATCGTTAAATAATGAGGTCATCACTACATCATCATGTTTTCATAAATAATTTAATTTATTTAATGTCTAAAAATTATAAAAAAATACTATGATGTAGGAAATCTTTTTAGCTTTCTAATGAATATTTATAATCAAAATTTGGACTTGTGTAACCCCACTTAAAAACTGGTTTAGTAAAACAACTCATGTTTGTGTCAATTTAATTTTAACATTAAATAAATATATATTAATGTCATTTTCCAACTAAAGTGGCTTCATGGGGTCCCCAAGTTGACCCATGGGTTGTCTTGGTCGGCCATGACTCATCCAATAGGAGTAGGACAAGTGTCATGCTCATCTTATATTATTAAAACATCATTTGTACCTTAAACTACATTAATTACCTCTAATCGCGATTAAGAACTTAAAAGTTACTATTCACCAAAAAATTATTTTAATCTCATTGAACCACATTTTACTTCTTAATGACAACCATGTATGTCGGATTTTTGAAAATCAAATCACAGAAGTGGTAATATTTCATTTTAACGAAAAATCAGTTTTTAACAACCACTTAGTGGTTTCACTATTCATCAAAAATTGAAGTTTTTCAGAATAAGGCCAAAATTTCACCCTAAGCTATAATTGATATTCCGAATTCAAAAATGATGTCTATTTTACAAAATTCCAAAAATATAAGTTTATTAATTAATTTCATAATTAATTCCCGCTGTTACAACAAATAGCGTGTTTTTAAGAAACAATTTATATCAAAAGTTTGGCAATTGTTTATGTCCAATTTCAATGTTAAATTAATTCTAATGACCACCATTGGATAAAATGGTAAAAATATTTTCTAATTATACCTTAAAACCACTAAATAGTTTAATTTATCTGTATAAATTATTTTGATTAAAAAAAGTTGTTTTTATGTATTTTTCACTATTCATAAAAAATTAGAAGTTCTCAGAAAAATACCAAAAATTCAACATAGGCTAATTTCGATATTACGAATACAAAAATGAAGTCCATTTTGAAATATAAAATTTCTATAATTTTAAATAGTGGTTATTACTATTCATAACGGCTACTTTGATTAGTCGCGATGTTTTAGAACTCGAAGTTGCGTACAATGCAAGCTATTGTATTATTGAATGAGAAGCGTATCGTGGAAGCTCGGGGTGTTACAATAAATCCATCCAATTGAGACCTTTTGTTCAAATCAAAAGTAGATACTTGAAAAAGAGGTACGTTTTTTAAAAGGTTTGGGACGAAGCCTCATTTATTATTAAACCAAAGCAAAGAACTCTTTTAACTGGGTAGAGGGAGACCTATTACATATCCCGGAGGCCTAGTGGGCATTTATCCCATTACATGGCTCACATGCCCAATTTTTTGGCCTAAGGCCCATTTTGTGAATAGTACTACTACAGTACCCATCTCCTATAGTATTGCACAGTACCCGACACTGCTACAATACTCTGCCGCCGCTACAATGACCTACCGCCGCTACAGTGCCCACTACTGCTACAGTGCCGCTGCTACTACAGTCTCCTACAGTACTACTATAGTTACCTATTCCCAATGGGATTTTCACCCCCATTTTTTATGCAGGATTATGTGGTGCTTACCACTAATCCAAACCCCAACTACATTGAAAAGGAGGTAATTGTTTTATCACCACTTTCAAAATTATTTTCTTCTTCTACTTCATCTTCTAATGTTGTTCTCATAATAAAGTAATAAATATAGTATCTTATACATAATAATATTTTATTATAATTATGTAACAACCTTATAACTTCTTTTATTTATCCTATGAATAAAAATATCACCATGCATGCGTACGTACAACTTACCATTGCCACGTAGTGGTGTAATTCATTATTCAACAATAATTAACTTGGATGGGTATAGTGATGATTATAATGGATTTAAATAATGAATATAACATCATAATTATTATTTTATAATTAATATACCATCCAATTCAATACCATTTAACCATCACGTGATTGATATCATCGCTCATGCATACGTACGACCTACCATCTCCACGACACGATGAGATTCACTCTCCACATTAACCATTCAAGAATGATTATAAAGTATATATAATAAATAAGCATGAAATGTATTACATAATAATTCTAATTGATTTATGTATATATATATGTCATTTACTTGCTTCCATTCAATTCAACAATTAAACGAAAATAATGTTCATGTGTACATACGACCTACCATCTCCATGAACGGTGTATTCCATTTCTTTTATATATCTATTATATATATTTATAAAATGAATATTTATGATATACAAATAATGTTTTAAATTATATAAGTAAATAAGTCACGATCTAAGTAATAAGATTAAGAATAAAATGTCAAAAAACGTATGATAAATAAAACGATTATTACCGAAAACGTTGTTTTAGCTTCGAATTGATAAATGAATGGGTAATACAAAGTCATAAGTGAATAATATATGATATCATAAATATTATTCTGGTTATTTTAAAAATTAATAATATGTTTAAACCCACTATACAAGAGTTTCAGAAACATATGAAGCATATCAGACATAAGGTAAAGGATAATTTTGCAATCTCATTTTTTTATCCGAGATTGTTTATATGTCAGTATTTTATGGGGTATATATATCATCCACACATATGTTTCATAAGAATTTAATATTATTTATATTATTATATTATTTTTTAAAGTTAATTTTACCCTTTTTTAATTTTTATTAAACGGTATGAAAGGAATCTTTTTTCGTTATTCGATTTGAGGTCTTTTTTGACTTTTCTAACAAAAGGACGAGGAGAATGTTTTTTAACTTATACGACATGAATAGATTTTTAAAATTTAATGATGCAATATTTCCTTGAATCTTACTCTATAATATTTCATGTTTATTTTTGAACAAATACTTTTCTTTTAAAATTGCATGGCATTTTGAGAAAACAAAACATTTTTGAAAAAGAAAGGATATTTTCCTCAAGAATTAAGTTCACATGTTTTATCAAAATTATTTTACATCTATGATGACATAGGTTAATGTTTATATCCCAATTATTACTATGATTTTATTGTTTTAATGATGGAATAAAATTTTATATGTATTATGTTATGATGGAATGATGTTTAAGAAATCCATTTGTTTTCTTGGGTTATGCTATAATGAATAATTTATGTTTTTGTGGAACATGTAAGAATTATTTCATTAAGATATGGGTGGGACCTATATATCCCTCAAATGAATTGGGTAAATATTTATATATAATGAGATTTACTTTACTGGAATTTCAAGTAAATCCGGTTTAGAAATACAAGTCTGTAATGACAAGTAAATCAAGTTCAATAATACATGGCTGGAATGGAAAGTAAACCTGGATTGGTAATGGACTCTGTAAATTATGATGGTCCTGGAAGAAATGTCTTAGATACTATGGAAATTACTTTATGTGCTTATTTGGTTTCCAAAATTCCATGTTTTATGCCAATCCTATTTTATCACGGTTAAGGTTCCTTTATGGTCTATGCCTTACGTACTGCCAAGATTTATTTCATGACTCAAGATTTTGATATTTAAACTTCATGTTAATGTTTTTACATTCTTATGTTTATGTTTTGTTTTAGGTTCTCCATGTTTACCCTTATTGATCATTTTAGCTCACCCTTTTTATGATTTTTCCCCAGGATATAAAGAAAGGTTTTAGGTAGGAAAACAAAAGGGGAATATCTTTATGAGAGATGTTGAAGATCTATCACCAATTTAGAAGATTATGTTCCACGTTTCCAAAGACACTAAAGTAATACGGTCTTTGGGACTATATTTGTGTAATGTATTAAGTATTATGTAAAATAAATGTAATGTCTATCTACGTCAAGGTTGGGTCACTACAATTTTATTAAAATGATTTGTGTTTTATGTTATAAAATCTTATTATATAATTTATTTTAGTATTCATCTTTTAATTATTTTCAAGTTTTAATTTTAAGTTTTTGTTTGGGATTGTATACTATTATACTCATTCATATTTACATTTTTAGTTTCACCCAAATTTATTTTTTTAAAAGAGTAATTAAAAGTGAATTGTTTTGTTAAAAGGGACTTATATATATAACTATGGTCTGATTCATTAATTTCTATCGGTTTATTTATTTAAGCATATAATTTATGTTTTATGAAAATTATGATTAAATATATATTTTATTTAATTGTATTCTTCACTTGAGGCATTAATTTATTGTTTATTTGAATTGCGGTATTGTAAGAGTCTTATTATTCAATTATATGTTCAAATTATTACGTAACGAATTATTTTTATTTATCAAATAATGTTTTAATACATGGAAGTGAGATAAGATTAATTATGTTCTTAGGAAAATGATATTTTTATGTTTATCAAAACTATGTTTTGATTATTATTAAAAACAGATATTTTTATCAAAGTCTTGAATAAAAAAGATTTTATTCAATAATTATGAGTATTATAAATTCCCGAACACATATAGATACATATATAGGTATATATATATATAATTATATATATGGATGAAATGTTTATTTAAATGTTATGATTTTTATTGTCACGTTTCTAAAAAATGTGCATAACAAATTCTTATTAAGTTATACAATTTATGTTTTATTTTTAAGGGTGTATATACATATACATATATATGTATATACACATATATATGTATATGTAACCAACTTTGTATAATGATTTACATTGGTAAAGATACAAGGGTGTATATTTATTTTGTCATTAATTTTGGAATAATGGGATACTAATTATAAGTACGATTCAAAAACCATTATTCCACACACACACATATATATATATATGTATTTAAGAAAGTTTATTTTTTAAATTTGATTACATAATAAGTCTTCCAATGGGTATTCTCATTTATCAATGTTTTTATAAAACATGAATTGATTCTGTGATGATGAGTATTATAAAATTCAATGTCAAATGTATATATATATAAGTATGAAATGTTTATTTTCATATATATATATATATATATATATGTGTGTGTGTGTGTGTGTGTGTGTGATAAGGGTTTTGAATTAAATGGTTATTTCCAAGACCTATGGTTTGTAAAGGATAAAATATTTTCAATCTATAAGACTTTTATACATTTATAAATATATATATATACATAAATATATATATATATATATACTGATTTATACGTATGTAAGTATACACAATTGTTTTGATCTATTTGATGAGTTTTTCAGAATTAATAACTTAAGAGGTGAAGTTTTACAAAATGATACTGTTCTACAAAGATGTATATATATATATATATATATATTATTTACGTATATACATGTACACATGTTAAACCTTGAAATGAATGTTTTTCAATTAAAAATCCAGTTTCCCTATGTGAATATAATTTTTGATTTAAAATGACAAACAATCATAAAACCCTATTTCGTTATTGTCTGCCTCAAAATTTTAAAAGGGTTTATTATTTTGATATTGGAGTTATTATTTCATGTATATACATATGTGTATATATTTTTATTTATTTTAAAGGGTTAATATTCTATTCTAAAATCCATATATGAAGTAAGAGTTTATTCTTATTCTATTATTTTATGGTTATGTTTATTTGTAACCATAATATTTAAATGATAGTAGTTATCATTTCATGTGACATGTCTAAAAAAATTATAATTTTATGTGAAAATGTGTTTCTTCTCATCCATACAGGTCGTTAATAAACTATATATGGCCATCTTCTAAAGTATAACTGAAATACCATACATTTTTTAGTGTGCATTTATTTCATTAACCAATTTACCTAGGATTGACAAATAAAGATAGATATTTCAAGTAAGGTATTAATAATTTATTTAATGGTTTATGATTAGTTTGATGCGATATCTTGACATCGTTCAATTATTTACTCTGAATGGTTATTGATTATGTTTATATATCGGAGAAATTTATTTATTTTTCATATGTATATGATGTTTAATTTTAACCTCATTTATATGAGGAATGCATTGTAATTATTATGTGGTGGGTGAGTCATGCTATAGCCTCTCGATGCATCAAGAGGTATCATGTGTCAAACTAGTGTCTTGGCACAAGGCCTTGATGGTATGATTATGTATTTTCTAGGCACGAGGTATTGGCAGTGTAGTTATGATTTATGGAATTATATATCCCCTAATGCATTGGAATTATTATATAATGGGTGAGGCTCACTATAGCCTCTTGAAGCATCGATAGGTCTCATGAGACAAACTAGTGTCTTGGCACAAGGCCTTGACTACATGATTATGATGTATGATATTATGCATTACCTCATTATGATATCAGTATTTTACCTGCCATGTAATTATTCAATTAGAAGAATATCCATGTTTAAAAATCATTCTCTCACTTTAATTAATTAGTTTTATATTATCAAACACATATGGTATAATGTTTTATATTTATGTATATACTTATATATATATATATATTAATTTATAAATAAGGATTAAAATTTTATTTCAAATCTATAAACAAAGGTTAGAAACTCATCTATCCTTTCATGGTATGCATTTATGTGTTAAATGGTAATTTATTTCGTTTTATGTGCAAATTCAAAAAAAATACTATTTCATGTGAAAATTTATATCTTCACCACTAACATGCCAACCATAATTAATTATAAACATTATCTAACTTATAAATGGCATTCAATGCATTTTTGTTCAAGTGTGTGCATATTTTATAATGAATTTTATTTGTAACTTAAAAATAATAATATAAATTCTTGAGCATGGGATTTGCTAAAAATGATTCTTAGTAACTCTAAAAAGAATAATGATGACATGCTATGAGAAATGTTATTTTATTTTTAAGAAAATGTTTTAATTATGTATATTTATTTCAAATAATTGTTTTGAAAAGAATTTATTAATTGTCTAAAAAACCCCTTATTGGGCATTTTAAATACTCACCCTACGTTTTAAATTCATTTTTTACAGGTTTAGTAGATTTATCAACATTGTGTTTTTCTATGAGGGGGTAGCGCATTGAAGTTTATTTTGTTCAATTTTGAGTAAATGTAATAGTTATATCTAATTCTCCAAAATCTAAACCGGTACAGATCCTAGTTTATGAAATGTGTTGTGTAATTTCACAATTCCTTTTATAAAAAAAATTAGACAACATATTTTAGCACATACACTAACCGACTGGGGGTCAGAGCATTATAGTTGGTATGAGAGGAACGATCTAGAAAACTTTGGGGATTAGAAGTTGTCGAGTATATAAGATTAAAAATCCAAGTGTTTATTAATTTTGATGACAAAAATTCAGAATTATATTTAGTCTGATGAAACAAATTGAGAAGACTTAATTCTATTGTGTAGGGAATAATGTAACATCCAAAAAATTAAAAAATTAATTTTATTATATAAATGTTTTATTAAATAGATTAGTTTATAATTAAATCTAAATAATAATATTTTTGAGACAATTTCTTTTAATAATAATAATAATAATAATTAAGTGTTTTAATTAATTTTATTATATGTTAATTAAAATACTTATAATTAATTATATTTACTATTTATATTTTTCAAATTCATTTTAAAACAAATAATGTATTATAGTATTATTTTATTTAAAATATTATTTGATAATTATATTATGGTAAGAGAATTTGAATAACAACATTATTTTAGAGGTAATTTAATACTTTGAATGAGTAAATTTCTATGTATATAATTATTTATAATTATTTTGATAAATATATTAAAATACTAAATTATGTTTACAATATATTAAATATTTATATTCATATTTTAAAACTAATTATGTTAACATTGTGTTTATAAAATATGTTTTGTTTGAAAAATATGATATGAATATATATATATATATATATATATATATATATATATATATTTATGAAATTATAACTATTAGTTTTAAAATTATAAATATGATTATATTTGAAAATTACTTTGTTTTAAAAATAAGAAATTATAACGTTTTTAATGATGAAGTTAATCTTATAAAATTATACTTAATTTATGATAATATTTATATCTATAAAGTCTATTAAATAAATTAAATAAATAATAATATACGTATAATAATAACAATAAAAGGGGGTTTAATTGAAATAAAAAAATAAAAATCGTGTAGGGGGTGCACTGTTCAGTGGGAGTCGAGGTGAGGATAGAGGCACTATAGGGAGTGTGGGGAGCACAAGCCATGAGAGTCTGAGCGGATGAGCACCGATGAGGCCAAACGTGGGGAAGGAGAGGTCGAGCGGTGCTTCTCAGGATGGAATCGAGCAACATCAAGGGAGATGAGGGTCGTGTCATGCACAAGAAAAGGAGTTGAGTACTCCAGGTCGTGTATCAAGGGAACCCACCAGGATTCGAGCACATTCGGGGGTATTGAGTCGAACTGAGTGCATTGAGGAAGGGGAAAACACTTGTGTTTTTGGAATCATGCATTCTCGAAGGGTTCTGTTGTAGTTAGGGTTCAATCCGGGCAGGTGATGATTCTGATTTTTCTTCAACCTACCAAGGTAGGTTTCCTATTTTCCCTTTTTAGGCATTTTTGTCAGAGTTGTTCATCGATCTCAGATTAATAGTGTCATACACATCTTTTTCTTCCTTTAATCAATGATATGTGTTCATCCTTTGATCTTTGGTTGTTGTTTCTTATCTGATGTAGACTATTTTATTTATGAAATTGATTGTGATTCATTATTTTGATTTTGGTTTGTTTTATTCCATTCATTTCTTCACCTGTGAATATCTTGTCCAACTGATTTATATTTTACTCTAATAAATTACTCTATCCATCCCTTCTTTTGTTAATTTTGTTCTTCTATTTGATATCCAAATAGCAGCAAATACATTTTAAAACTGATCTTTCTATATAATCTATTCTTCCAAATAGCATGTATTCAAATATTTTATTTATCTAAAATAATTTATATGTATAATTATATCGTCTATATAAACCCTGAGGTCCCAACAAAGGTGGGTGCATCTAACAAAAACTTCTTCCTGCAACTCTACTCTAGTGAGTCCAAGACTTAGGCAGAATTGATGGATTCATTTATTTGAGGGTAAGGGACTATTTTCTTAAGCTTTCTATTTACAGATTGATGTAGTGAATATTTTAAGTATGATATATGAAACTATAAGGGGTCATTTTATTAAAAATATTTGTGTTTTATGATATGAAATCAGATTATATTTATATGTTTAGTTGCACCCAAATTCATTTTGTCACGTGTAATTAAATGCGAATTATTCTGTTGAAAGGAATTTTTATATATAACCATGTTATGATTCATTTTTTTCTTCCAGTTTATTTATTTAAGTATATAATTTATGTTTTATGAAAATTATTCCATAATATATATTTTCTTTAATGTTATGCTTCATTTTCTGCATTAATTTAGTGCTTCTATAAATTGTGGTATTGAAAGAGTCTTATTATTCAATTATGTTTTCAAATTATTACATAATGAATTATTTTTATTTATAGAATTATGTTTTAATACATGGCGGTGTGATAAGATTAATTATTTTTTTAGGAAAATGATATTTTTATGTTAATCAAAACAATGTTTTGATTCTTATTAAAAACAGATATTTTTATCAAAGTCTTGAATAAAAATGAATTTATTTAATAATTGTGAGTATTATAAATTCCATGACATATATACATACATATATAGGTATATATAAATAATTGTATATATAGAAGAAATATTTATTAACCTGTTATAATTTTTATTTTCAGGTTTCTAAAAAATGCACATAGCATATCCTTATTAAGTTATACAATTTATGTTTTAATTTTAAGGGTGTATACACATATACATATATATGTATATACACACATATATATGTATATCTAACCAACTATGTATAATTACTTACATAACTAATGATGCAAGGGTATATATTTATTTTGTCATTTTTTTGAAAAAATGGGATACTAATTCTAAGTACAATTCCAAAACCATTATTCCACATATATATATCTATTTAATAAACTTTATGTTTTGAATTTTATTTCATAATAACTCTACCAATGGATATTGTCATTTATCGATGTTTTCCTAAAACATGAATTTATTTTGTGAGGTTGAGTATTATAAAATTCAATGTCATATGCGCATGTGTGAGTGTGTGTATATATATATATATAAGTATGAAATGTTTATTTTCATGTATATATATATATGTGATAAGGGTTTTGAATTAAATGGTTATTTCTAAGACATATGGTTTGTAAAGGATAAACTATTTTCAATCTATAATACTTTTATACATTTATATATAGATATATGTATATATGCACACACACACACACACTGATTTATACATATGTAAGTATACACAATTGTTTCGATCTATTTGAAGTATACACAATTGTTTTGATCTATTTGATGGTTTCTTCATAATTAAAAACATAAGAGTTGAAGTTTTAACAAATGATCTTGTTCTGCAAAGATGTGTGTGTGTATATATATATATATATATAAGATTTACAGATATACATGTATAAATTTTTAACCTTGAAAATAATGTTTTCAATTAAAAGTTAAGTATTCCTATGTGAATATAATTCCTAATTTAAAATGACGAACAATTATACACAATTGTTTCGATCTATTTGATGGATTTTTTATAATAAAAAACATAATAGTTGAAGTTTTAACAAATTATCTTGTTCTACAATGATTTGTGTGTGTGTATATATATATCATATTTATGTATATACATGTATAAATGTTGAACCTTGAAAATAATGTTTTCAATTAAAAATTCAGTTTTCCTATGTGAATATAATTTCTAATTTAAAGTGATGAACAATAACAAAACCCTGTTTTGTTATTGTGTGCCTCAAAATTTTTAAAGGGTTTATTATTTTGATATTGAAGTTATTCTTTCATGTATATATGTATTTGTGTATATTTTCATTTATTAAAAAAAAGGTTAATCTTCTATTCCAAAGTCCATATACAAAGTTAGAGTTTATTCTTATTCTATTGTTTTATGGTTATGTTTATGTGTAACAATAATATTTAAATGATAGTAGTTATCATATCATGTGACAAGTCTAAACAAGTTATCATTTTACATGCAAAGGTGTTTCTTCTCATCCATACATGTCATTCAGAATGGTTAGTGATTATGTTTACACATTGGAGAAAGTTATTTACTTTGCAAATTTATATAATGTTTAAGTTTAACTTCATTCATATGAGGAATGTATTGGACTTATTATCTGATGGGTGATGGATTCTATATAATCTCGATGCATCAATAGGTCTCATGAAACAAACTGGTGTCTTGGTACAAGGCCTTGATGATATGATTATGTATGGTCTTGACATGTGGCCTTGAAGGTGTAGTTATGATGTCTATCATTATGCATCCCCTCATGCATTGGACTTATTATTTAATGGGTGAGGCCTGCTATAGTCTCTCGATGCATTAATTGGTCTCATGAGACAAACTAGTGTCTTGGAACGAGACCTTGATAGTATGATTGCGATGTTCAGAATTATGCATTCCCTCATTATGAGATCAGTATTTGACCTTCCATGAGATTATTCGATAAGCAGAATATCCATGGTTAAGAATTATTCTCTAGCTTTAATTTACCAATTATATATTATCAAATGCACATGGTATAATGAATTATATTTATATATATACTTATATAGAAATCAATTTATAAATAAGAATTAATATTTTATTTCCAATATATAAACAATGTTTAGAAAATCATCAATCATCTCATGGTATGCATCTATATGGTAAATTTTAATTGATGTTGTCTTATGTGAACATTCTGAACAAGTATTATTTCATGTGTAAATTTATATATGTACCCCAGAAATGTCAGACATAATTAATTTTAGCCATTATCTAACTTATAAATGGTATTCCATTCATTGATCAAGGGGACCTATCGTGAACCAGGAACGCACCTTCTGCGCAATGCTAACGCTAGCACAGATATTCGTACCTTCACTGAAGTGGTTGCCGGGAAATCACTCGAAGACTCCATTGCTCATGTTGATGAGGTTCAGAATACTCATATTAATCCTCAGACCTATCGACATCGCAGACAACTCACAATAGCCTTCTCAGCCAATGAGGTAAGTTTGCTATCTTCAGATCTTCGGTATGTCTTGGTTGGGAAATTTAAAAATATAAGGTCATCCTTGAAATTTCTTCTTTCTTCTTTATAATCCATTGGTTTTACGAGTATTCAATTAGGTCTCCTCAATCCCACGCATATCATGCTTCGATTTGACTTAGTAGAGAACTATTACAGACTCTGGGAAAAACAGACATGGTCTTTTGGGGGATGTCAAATGTGAAATCTTAAATGGATTCCAGATTTTGATCCCCATTCTGAGTCTCCGATTGTGCAAATATGGGTTGGATATCTTGAATTTCCATTGCACTTATTTAAACAAAATTCATTGTTTTCCATTTACCCACTTATCGGTTCCCCACTAAGGCTTGATCATGCCACTAAGACTCTCTCCAGACCCTCTGTATCAATAGTATATATTGAAATAGATGTCTCACATCATCAACCCTCAGCCATATGGATAAAAAGTGGGGACTTTGGGTTTTTACAGGAGGTAGTATATAAAAGAGTCCCGGATTATTTTCATTTGTGTTTCAGGCTTAGGCACACTTCTATTAGTTGTGGAAAATCCAATAATTGTTCTAAAAATGTGATTTCAAAGTGGATAGAAAAGGGTAGAGAAAAACACAAGGCTGAAGCTGGACCCTCTGATTGTTTTATCAAATAAGGAAATGATGGGGTTAAAGGGGGATTGAATTCTCAAGTACCTGAAAATAAAATCCCAGACATTGTCAATGAAGTTCTGGCTGTCACTAATAACTCCACTCATGGATTTACCAAACAGCAAGAAGACTCCGAAGTTGAAAGGAATGAGTACACCCACCCAATCCTGCTCAATGAGTAGAAAAATGAACATAGGGAACCAGTGGGGGATAATGAAAAAGATCAGGAGAATTCAGTCTCTAGTGATACCTCAATTGAAGTGGAGGATCAACATCGACAAATTGAGGAAGATTATTTTAAATCCATGGAAAGGAAAGGTAAAAAGCCTTTAGTGGATGATGATGGTTTCATCACACCACACCCTAGGAAAACTAGAAAATGCAAGGACTACTCACAGATTGAGAGAACCATTGTTACACGTTCTCTTATTCCTGCTGGAAAAGAAAATGCTGAAACTAATTGAGTTGAACTACCTGATGACATGTCATACAAAAAGATTTACACACCCCAACAGGTGGAGGCACATCAACATAATGAAGAGATTGTAAACCAGGATGTCCCCTACTGTCGGGAACTTGAATCTTCTGAGAAGCTTCGAGATACGATCCTTTTTCAAACTTTTATAAAAGGGGAAATATCGAAGGACACTTATCTTGCCATTAAGATGAAATCTTCAAGGAAATATTAAAAAAGGAGTTCCAAATATCTCCTTAATTTTTCATTGTCTGAGATTTCCCCTTGATCGCAAGCTGTCATTGATTGCTTCAGCATCTTGATGGATTTTATCTCAGATTCTGAATTTATATTGTTGTTTTTGTTTGGATTCTTCTTTGATGCATCTCTGCTTGGATCTTGCTTCTGGAATCTTTTATGGACTATTTAGGAATCTATTATGGTACTGCTTGCTGGAAAAAACATATGCATATTCTGCTCTATTGATGGAATCTGAAGTTTTGTGATCTAGTTGCTCTCTGGAGAATTTGAGAGGAAATTTTAGACTGCTTCTTGCTACGGTCTCTGAAGTTTCATGCTGTATATGGAAGATTTATTTTCTCTTTAGGAGGGAGGTTCCCACCGGATTTTCTAGAATCTCGGTTTTTTTAGCTTTGATTTTGTGTTTTGCCTGAGTTTCATTGTTCCCCCTATTAATCCCTACTGGTGTAAGTACATTACACCTCGTGTTTGTAATGCATCTTTTTGAATTTAATAAATTCCTTTTGATGACATGAACCGCGAAACTGGTTCATGTCATCAAATTTCTTAAAAAAATGGTATTCCATGCATTTTTGTTCCAATTTGTGCATATTTTATATTTCATTTTACTTGTAAATTAAAAATAAGAATAGAAATTCTTGAGCACGAGCTTTCCTAAAAATGTGTCTTAGTAACTCTAGAAACAAATTATGATGACATGATATGATAAATATTATTTTATTTTTTAGAAAATTATTTATGTATGTATATTTGTTTCAAAGAATTGTTTTGAAAAGGATTTATTAATAGTTTAAAAAACCCATTACTGGGACTTTAAATGCTCACCCTATGTTTTAAATTCATTTTTTTACAGGTTTAGTAGATTTATCAGCATTTTGTTTTTCTATGAGGAGGCAGCACACTGAAGTTTATTTTGTATATTTTTGAGTAAATGTAACAATTGTATCTAATTCTCCAAAAATTAGACCAATAAAAAACCACACTTATGAAATGTGTTGTGTAATTTCTCAGTTCCTTTTAAAAAAAATTACACAGTATATTTTAGCACCGACACCGGGCAACTGGGGGTCGGGGCTTTATTATTGGGACCCAATAGTGATCTTCATAGTAATGAACTGGTAAGAAATATACATCCTTTCTATTATGATACAACCTTTCTAGAAAATTCATACGTGTATGTTCTCGGGATCACCATGCATGCAACCCCGGACACCCAACCTGTGAGTGAATTCAGATAACATGGAGGGATTTTCTTATGTCAAATAAGTTTTTAACAGGGAACCAAATGCCCAAACATTCCAAATAAAAATACATATCATTATAGGATTAGAGTCCTAGAAAGGGAAACAGATGATGGGAGATTACTACACTAGAGGGAAGTTCTAGCTAATATTTTTCTGGACAATGATTTGGCACATATGTTGTTGGGAGAGAATAAGTGATAACTAGCTTACTCAGAAAGATTCACTAGCTCCAACGGATGAGACATATTAGTAGAAAAACATTTAAAGGTGTTCTTGAGGAGAAGGGGGAGCTACCCAAGGAAGAGGGATCCGTTGAAATATTACCGAATGGATAAGATGAGGAGAAAAACACCGATTTATCACTCCAGAGAGACTTACATGGAGAAGAAGATGAAACATGAAAAGGAGGTGCCTCAACATCCAAAAGCACCAATTCAAATCTTGGCCTATAAACCACCACATTCAAAATCACCCTATCCTTGTCCTTAAAGGAAGGGATAATGGGGCAGCAAACACTAGGAGGGGATGATGGATTTAGAAAAAGAGGAAGAAAATAATGACTTGACTTGCTAAGGGAGCCCATAGAGATCGGCCCTACCGAGGATGGGATCTCCTTATCACCTCCCCCACACACAGTTAACCCCAAAATAGTATCAGGAGATGAAAGTGGGTGCAAAACTATGAAACCCAAGAGGGAACTCTTATAGACAGATAATGAGTTCCCATGAAGGTGTAATTTTTAACAAATCCAAGTCAGAGATATATAGACTATCCTCGACCACCAGGAAATTATAGCAGTATCTTCGATGAGGATACCAGGCAGAAGAGGTTTCAACAGGTCTTGATCCAGGAAAATTTGAGCTACTAAGGTGTCAAGTAGGCTAAGAGATTGATCATCCACACATAATAAGGAATCAAGTTCATCTCATATTCCCTGGAGGAAGAATATATTAAGGAACCAAAATGGTAGAGAAGGAAGGTGAGTCTAGATTTCCACCTAAGATGAATCCTTACCTTCATGGACATCCAAAGACCATCTAGAGAGGGTGAATAACCTATTTCCAAACACACGGGGGCCCCTATACTAGGAAATCATGAAGTCATCCCTCAAATACAACACCACCTAAAAGCCTTCTGGTGAAGAACCAAAACTCGAGTTGGAGAAGAAACCCCCTAAGATCCAACAAAGGCTTGAAATTCCTAGAAAGACAACCACTCTAGAATAAAATTATCCACTAGCATCCATTTTTGAAAAGATAAGGCTACATGAAAACCATATTCCGATAACTCTATCACTGGTGATCCCTCCAACAAAAATGAATGCGAAAAACCCATTGGAATTTCAGGAATCACCGGAAGAGGAACTGCATGCGTGGAAGAAGATCCAAGTAGAGTGTCATTAATTGATTTCAAATTGAACACAACCTCATAGACCATAGATGGGGATGATTTAGCATGCCCTACGGGAATCCCATGGTAAGGGAGAATAGATGATTGGGATCAGAAACCCATGGATGATGGCGGTGGAGGATCCATCTGCTTAGGGATAGGTGGGAGAAAGAAAAAAATTAATTTTTTTAATTTTTGGAAATGTGTGAGGCACATTCATAGGGGATACCAAGGAAACCATTTTCCAAACAATGCTGGTGTTTCTCGAATAAAAAATGTCCCAAGATTAACGTGCATATATTCTACCTCATTTTTATAATTTAAACATTACATCTTAAAAATAATTTCACAATACCATAACCCAATGGTTTAGTGACATTAGAGATAGTCTATACAAACATCTTATTATGCATAATTTCTTTAACATCTCCCAAAAACATATCTATATAAAACTTCTTTCTTTAAAAATACCAATGTATAATTTTCTAGGGAAGTGGTAAAAAAAGAAGGGGTGAGCTCAAAAGCTCAGTAAGGTAAAATTTATCAATAAAACATAAAGGGTTAGATTATAAAGAATATGAGAAGGATTGAACATGGGATAAATATCTAATTAAACGGACTATAAAATCATAAGAGATAATCATAAGAAATGATGGAACTTTAAAGATCATTGAATGAGATTAGAATACTATAAAAGAAACTCAATGGAAGAATAAAACATATATAATGGCTTGGAAACATTCAAAAATAATTATAAACCATGGAATCAGGACATTAGAATATGGAATAACATGGGTGTATGGCACAAACATAAGCATATAAACCATATCATAAGTCAAAGTTAACCACTAAGACCATCACAACATAGCAGATCAGGTTTCACTACATGTTTACCATAACATACTAGATTAATTTCGGCTACCCATTTACTATAGTGGATCAAGAATCAAAAATCATTTCTCATAATTATCTCATGAGATATAAAGCTTTACCTAATGGATTAGAGGGTTATATAGAGCCTACCACTATAAGAAAATCACCTCATAGTTGTGGTTTAAACCGCCGCCTTATGCTTCTATGATGGTTTTATAAAACTGCCGCTAAATTGGGTGTCGACGTACAATACACAGTGGTTTCTTCAATTTAGTGGTGGTTTTTTTATCCATCGTAGTAAACACATTTCACAGCAGTTATTGTGGTTTTCACAGCGGTTTTCCAGGAAAATGTGAAATATTTTTTGCCGATAGTTTAAACCGCCGCTATAAATCATTTAATTTCTTTCCCGGAAAAGGGCAGCGAAACCACTCAAACTGCCACGAAATGGTAATGAAAAATGAGAAATTTTTAGCGGCGGTTCAAACCTCCCCTACAAAAAAAAAACAATTTTTTTTCACAATAACCACTGTGAAATAAAAATAACTGCCACTAAAATTATACCATCCATGTATGTAGTGGCGGTTGTAACTACTGCCGATAGTACAATACCAATTTATAGTAGCGGTTTGAACCACCATGAAATAAGGTCTATTTATATAGAGGCGGTTTAAACTGTCGCCAAAGGTGGATTTAAAACAAAAAATTGCTACAGATTCTGTAGCCCCAGTACGAGTATCGTGAAAACATGTAAACATGTAATCCAGAAAATTTTAAACTTCCAGACATGCATTCCTTCAAACTGGAAATCATTCAACCAAAAAACATTAAAACTAATGATTTCTTAAAAAACAAAACTAAAACCTATAATACTGAAAATATGGAATCCTCATACCTATATACAAGAATCCTACAACTTTAGAGATCATTAAAAATTATATATCCATTCTTAAAATCCTACAATATTACAAAATTCCTTATTGAAAACAAAAAATGTGCAAACATCCAACCATTAGCCTAAAAATAAAAACATATAAAATCATAAAATTTCAAAGCCTACAACCTGAAAACATGAAAAATAATAAATAATAATTCTATAAATTTTAAAATATGAAAACTGGATAAGCTATTTATAGAAATTTGATAAACTATAATTCCTATGAACATATGACTTTAAAATATGTAAAAAACATCTTATAAACATGAAAACATGATAAGTGAAAAATTGAACACTAGAAATGTACAAAAATTGAAACATATAACATGAAATAGAATAAAACATTAACTTAATAAACAAAAAATGTATAAAATGTTAAATAAAAATAAAAAAGACAAAAAATATGTGACTAGAAACCTACAACCTACAAACCGGAAAAACCTTAAACTTAAGACTTAAAAAATTGGAAACCTAGAAAATAGTAAGTGTTAATGAGAAACACTGAAGCCATTAAACCCATAACATTGAAACCTCTATACTATTAATCTATACACCTATGAAACTAAAAAACTTTTAACATCCAAATTTTAACTAAAAACCCCATAAACTACATAAGTATAAACATACATTGTCATATCTTATTAAAAAGAGGCTAATCCACATCCCTGCTTCATGGTGAAACTATTCCTAAAAATGTATAACCACAAAAGACTCCACCATTAGCCACTATGTTGAAGCCATTTTCTCTATGATAGACCTATGATGATTTTAGAAATAGCACCAAACACCTCCTCCTTATCATCTACACCATAGATATAGCAACCTATAAATTTTTACACATATTATTATATGATTCATAAATATAAATTTCCTATAATACAATATAAGGATTATAAATTCCTAGTGTATTTGGAAGACTGAGTTAATAATACATAAAAGGAAACATGATAAATCAAGAAAATGTTAGGTCATGAAAATGTTTGGTGACTACTCTATGCCACACATGATACATATAAAAATACTTTTAAAGAGACCCTCTCCACTAATCATTGTCCGATGATGAATACAAATCGTCACCCTCTCCACCTCCACCTCTACTTCCTACTACCAACACCTGTAAGCACAATATATTGAAAATCAAATACTATTATATATTTATATTTAAACTTAAAACCATGAAATGTTTTCAAACTAAATGATTTGGATTTTTTTGATTTACCTGCTCACCACCAGTTGATGAAATACCACCGAGGATAGATCTGGTTGTCTTCTAATATAAATCAATCGACGCTTTTTTGCAAAGCGAATATCTGAGTCCCCTGTTCCTAAACTATGTTTTGTAGAGAAACAATCTCTCTTTGAGCATCTCAGGGTATGAATTGACTACAACTCGGAGTAGATGCAACTGAAATCCCCGATGACCTGCCAAAGACCTCAGATGGTATGCCTCTCAAACTCATCCCGCACACTCGACCAGGATACTCTTTCCCAAGGACTTTACTAACTCAGTCATCCTGGGAGCCTGAGTAGGATTGCACAGGATTGGCATGTAAGAGTTGGTTTCCTAGAACCAACTGGTTTTACTTTGATTACATGGATATTTAATGTATTATTACATATTGTTCATTGTTCTGCATGACTATGATGTAATAATATCCTAGAGTATTTTTTGCATTGATAAGGTCATGACAGTTCCCCGATATGATGAGAACCTTGAAATTCTATAACAATATTGTTAAATACATTTCTTCGGTTGGATGACATGCTATGATGGGACACATAGCATGCAGACCATCAGGTGCGAGTACTCGTAAGAAGATGACACTTCCTCTCATTAAATTTTCACTTGGTAATCTCCAAGATAAGAGATTATGAGAATAGACCCGCTAGTAAGAATTATGCATGTTTTGGTGTCATCAGATATTTATATCTGCGAGCGTGTGCAATGATCCTTAGACTTTAATATTGTCATTAATATTTGTCATGACTTACACACTTTGATTTACTGACGAAAACTGTCATGCAAACAGTTGGCAGGAAGTAGGGTACATTGGGTGCATCATGAGTGGCATGTTATTAATGGATAAGTTGAGGAAGGATTTTCCCTTCCATTTATGGAAGTTGATATCTCGGCTCTTTGATTGAAATAAAATCGTCTCGTGAAATTCCATGACCATGGTGTAAGGACGAGTTTATTTCAGGTAGTCAAAGAACGACCTATCAAGCATAAAAGTTGATAACATAGACATGAAACCTACTTGATTAGATATTATGAAAAAGGGATTATATTATATAGTGAGTTTTCGTATGTGGATGTCATTGTTGCAAATTTACATTCTTCCTCTTGGGTGCCTTGACCCGTTGCTAGACAGTACTCTTGGACTTTAGGCAAGCCCGCCTAATTCCAATGAGAAAGAATCCTTGAGTGTCACACAGTAAGTGTTTTTGGTGGTCTCGGTTAAATTCTATTTGAATTTAATTAATTAAATAAATATTATTCTCAAAACAGTGGAATAATTTTATTCAAGTTAAAATGATTTCATAAATTAAATAAAATATATTTATTTATTTTATTAAACATTTAATAAATATTTATTTACTACTTTGTAAATAAAATATTTATTTAAGAGAATAAATTATTTATTTATTTATTTGGGTGTTCAATAAATGGAAGTGGAGTTTGAGCGGATCAAGGTCGGTCCGGTAGTAAAATAATTTTTTTTCAAGATGGTAAATAATTATTTAACTAGTTTTCACAAATTAAAACAATGCTGCTATTATTTTGGGACGTAGAATTTTATTTATAATTCTGTTTTGCGAAAGTTGGTGCACTATAAATAATGACGCATTATTATTATTAAATGAATGAGTTTTCTCTAAGTTCATGAATGTATTTAATTGTTGCTATGCAATTAAATATTGTAACTGAAATTCCATGTATATAAATAGGAAAACACCCATATTGTTCCATACACCATACCATACGCCTGGAGAATTGAGAATTGTTGAGCCAAAAAATTTCTCTCTCGAATCCTCTTCTCTCCCCTCTCAATAACTAGAGACATTATTCAAGGCTAAAGAACAAGCGATCAAGAATGACCGACACAAGAAACTCGCTTCACCGCGTTAGCACCCGGAGAATGAGCGGTGTTAATCGTAGGCCATCAGAGCACGTGTGGATCACCACTAGAGGGATCCTAGTTTGTATCCTTATAAGTGCAATGAGATAATCCAGAAGGGTCATTCCGGATGATCAACATCATCAACGAAGAAAAATACCGAAGATACAAGTATTATTTTTCTTTATGAAATTAATTAAATTAATTATAAACATGATGTGCAAGATCCTCTCTAAGGTTTTAGGACTCTTTCTTCTTTATCTAAATCCTTGTTTATATTCCGTGGAGACTGGCGTTAATCATCGTATTGATCCCAGAATAATCATTAATCATGATAAAAATAAAAATTGGTTACCACACCAACCACGCTTCCACTGCGCCCGAAACCTTTCAAGTGGTATTAGAGGGGTTACATCATAGTTTATAATTATTTAAATATTTCATTTATAAATTACACATTTAATAATTTAGTTGTTTCAATTCAAGTTAATCGTTCTGCAAATGTGAATCTTGAGATCCATTCCTCCTATTTCATTTCTCATTCACCTTACAGAAACGATCTTTTTTTAATTTTGATTAAAATAAAATAGAGGATCTCATCTGGAGGTGCCAAAGCTTCCTGGTCGTACAACACCAGAACACACGACTTGTATTCGGCAGTATACGCAATGTAGTCAAGATTCAATGCATCGGACCGGCCCGCCAAACCAAGCCATGTGTTGGAGTATTTCTAAGTCTTAAATGACTCTGTGTGTTGACCAGGAACATTTGGTACACGGTTTCTAGATTACACGCCATGTGTCCCAATAGACACGACGTGTAGTCCCTTCGAGTTAGATTTGAACCGTGTACCCCGTACACAGCTTGCCCGACTGGAGACCATGTAACGAGGAACTATACTGCGTGTGGCCCACTGTACATGCCATGTACTTGGAAGATTTCTGAAGTACACTCACACACCGTTTCCCCAGGCGTGTATTTTGGATAAATGGAGAAAAATAGTACACACCGTGCAGTTGGAACTACACATTGTGTACCCATCCAAATTACATAGATTTATTATAATTTATTATTATATTATACAAACACTTGAGATGTGTACCGTCGTGCGGGCGTAAAGCTGAGGCACAACACGTGATAGGTTTTTATATATATATGTGTTTAATTTAACATCTGTGTAATGTTCATTTCTACTCATTAGGTAGTTATGAAAAGGAATTCATCGGGTTGCCTCCAAGGTACAAGTTACGTACAAAAATAATTTTAAATGAATTTATTTGTTTAAAAATATGATGGATGGAGATCTCAAGGAAATTCAGAAAAGGATTTAAGATAAAAGTATTGATTAATTAAAGATGATAATTAATTGATTCGATCATGATTTATCTTAAACAAGAATGATTAATGAACTGAATACTAGTTTTATTTATGCATAAACATTGTTGCATGTATGGATGATCACGAGCTAGACCAAGACCTTTGTATATGGATGGTTTCTTTTAATTAATTAATTTAAATTAAATTTGTTGGCCTACGAGACTTCTCCTCATTAATATGCAGGGCTTGGGTGCCCAAGGATTCTTTTATATAAAACCTTGTTTTACACCTCACCTACATGTGAGTTAAAAAATTCATATGTAATGGATGGAACTCCCAAGCTAGTGGAGTCAGTTCAAACTAGAGCCTAGAAGAAACCAATCCCAGGAGATACAGAGGTTGACAGGTGGAAGCTATAAACACGAACCCAAAAGGTTCAAGGTGTTTCTCCCCTAGGTTATGGTTAGTTTATCAACCGTTAGATAAACTAACAATTAGAAAAGCTCATGATCATTCCATTTACATTATTTTATTTTTGTCAGTTGCATGATTTATCATTATGGATGTGATGTCACGATCACATAATTAATAAATTAAACAAGCATGCAAGACGAAACTAAAATAAACCAGACTTATGCGTAAATATTATCAAGACATGGTTAATCACTTAAGAAAGTTACACTAAATATTAACAAGCATGTGATAATGATAATAATCAATTCACACATAAGTGATAAAAATCCCTCAAGTAAAATATTAAGTCAGAACAAGACTTCCATTACTCGATTAAGGGAAAAACTCAATAAAACTGTGTGTCTGACCAACCCTTGTTTGGAGACATACTTTTATAAAGGAAGCCCTTATGAAAGATTTTGGGTTGACTTAACCATATTACATGAAGAGGAGTATCCCTTGCTAGACTTGGTGTAATATTGGAGGCAAGAGTTGAGGAAATCCAAAGTCATGATTTCAGGATTGGGGAATCCACTCAACAGATCAAGGAGCTGCAAGCCCGCAGTTGGCAAAGACCTGCCTACCAAAATACCATCTAATAGCTTGACCAACCCTTATTGGGGTTATGCGAAGGGTAATATGGATCCTTACCACTAGAATGTCATGGAAACTGGACATTCCAAGTTCAATGGTGAGGGCCATTGGGACTTGATAAAATAGTGGGAGACTTAATAAAATTTATTATTTTTTATAAAATGCAATCAAGAAAGTACTAATGATCTGCTCTTTTAATTGTAGAATAAAAATGAAAAACTCTTCAACCACACTGTCTCTACGTTCTATTCTAGATAAAGACAACATCCTCACCGGTAGTAACTTCCAGGACTGGTTTAGACGCCTTCGAGTTATCCTACGCCATGAATGGAAGTCTTACGTGCTGAAGTCAGCATTACCTGATCCGCCTACCAAGGAGGCGAGTGATGAGGATTTCCTGGTCTATGATAAAAAAATGAACGATGTGGTCGAAGTTCAATGTTTGATGCTATCATGAATGTCTAGTGAGCTCATGAAGTCTCATGAAAACATAGATTCTTATAACATGCTCGTGCACCTCTGTTGTCTTTACTAGGAGAGAGAAAGGCATGAAAGGTTTGAGATCTCTAAAGAAATCTTTCAGAGTAATCTGGGAGAAGGTGCCTCAGTTGGGCCTCATGTAGTCAAGCTCATTGGCTACATTGAGTGCTTAGAGGGATCTAGGGCTTAAAATCCCTGAAGAACTGGGCACTGATCTCATTCTTGCATCACTCCCTCAGAGCTTGTCTAACTTTGTTGTCAATTTCAATATGAACAACATTGAGAAGTCTCTATCTGATCTTCTTATCCTCATTCTCCAAGTGGAAAAAGATATGAAGCGTGAAAATCCTTTTGTCCTTATGGTGAATAAGAATAAAGGGAAGGCGAAGAGCTTTAAGCCTAAATCTTCTTCACGGCCTTCCATGAAAAGGAAGATCAAAGAGGAGGCAAAGGAACAGGAAGCTGTTTGTTTCGCATGTGGCAAGAAGGGCCACTAGAAGAAGAACTACACCCAGCCTAAGAAGTAAGGGGAAGCTTCAGGTGCCTTTGTTATCGAATTCAATATATCTATTTCTACAAATAGGGTATTAGATACAGATTGTGGTGCTCACATATGTATCCAAATACAGGAGCCAAGTAGATTCAGGAATATTGATCGAGGGGAGGTAGATCTACGAGCAGCCAATGGAACTAGGCTTGCTGCTTTAGCTGTTGGGGACTACCATCTCATGTTTCCAACTGAGATGATCTTGGTGTTTAATGGTTGTTATTATGTGCCTTTTGTTACTAAAAACATTATTTCTGTATCCAGATTATATACAGATGGATTTATTTTCAAGTTTGGAAATGAATGTTGCTTCTTTTACAAAGATAACATTTGTTATGGTAGGACACATTTATACAATGAACTTTATGTGTTGGATTACACAAACCAAGTAATGATAATCGATAACAAAGATACTTCACATGACTCATACCACACCCAAATTTTCCATCCCCGGCTAGGTCATGTAAATGATAAACGCTTAACAAAGTTACATCAAGATGGATATTTTGATTCTTTCGAACTAAAACCACTTGGCGTATGTCATGCATGTTTACATGGCAAAATGTCCAAATCCCCATTTAGTGGGAAAGGTGAGAGGGATAAATAACTTCTTGAATTGGTTTATACCGATGTGTGTGGACCATTTCCAGTTGAATCAAGGGGAGGGTACTCATACTTCATAACTTTTACTGATGATTTTAGTAGATATGGATATATCTACTTAATGAGGTATAAGTCGGATTCTTTTAATAAGTTCAAAGAATACAAGAATGAAGTTGAGAACCAACTTGGTAAGAATATTAAGAAACTCCGCTCAGACCGAGCTGAAGAATATCTTAATCAAGAATTCATTGATTACTTACGAGAGTTTGGGATCCTATCCCAACTCATTCCTCCAAACACACCCTAGTGGAATGGTGTGAGAGAAAGGAGGAACCGCATCCTATTAGACATGGTGAGATTAATGATGAGTAATGCGAGTCTTCCATTATCCTTTTGGGGATATGAGTTACAAACAACATCACACATACTAAACCAAGTACCAACTAAATCGATAAATGGTATTCCATATGAATTATGGAGTGGAAGAAAAGCCATGTTATCAAATTTACATGTGTGGGGTAGCGAAACGTTTGTTAAAGCCTCTTCAGGTAACAAACTCACACCCCGAGGCACAAAGTGCACCTTTATAGGATACCCCAAGGAAACAAGTGGATATTACCTATACAACCCCTTAGACAAAAAGGTTATAGCGGAAAGACATTCCATATTCTTTGAGAGGGAGCACATCTCCAAAATAGATAGTGTGAGAAATATAGACTTCGATGAATTCGAGGCTCAAGGTACATAAGAGTTAGTATAGGAACAAATTCTACAAAGCCCCATGGAAGAAGAATCTGTTCCGGACACACAAATACTGCGTAGGAGTACAAGAGAGGTTAGAGAACTGGAAAGGTATGGTTTTCTAGTCATTGAGGATGGGGAATCCTTATTACATTATAATAATGATCCTCTAACCTAAAAGGAAGCAGTAAGTGGCACAGACATTGCCAAGTGGGAAGAAGCCATGAATTCTGAAATGGATTCCATGTACCAAAACCAAGTCTAGATTTTGGTAGATCCTCGAGTTGAAGTAAATATTTTTGGATGAAAATGGGTATTCAAGACGAAACTGAACATGGAAGGACAAGTCAGTACCTATAAGGCATGAATGGTTGAAAAAGTTTTTAAACATCATCAAGGAATTGACTATGATGAAACCTTCTCACCAGTTTCAATGCTGAAATCCATCAGAATTTTACTTGCTATTGCGTCTTACCATGACTATGATATTTGAAAAATGGATGTCAAAACAACATTCCTTAAAGAAAGCATCCTGGTCATGGAACATTCGTTTTGATGAAGCCATAAAAGAATTTGGTTTTATCAAAAATGAATGTGAGCATTGTGTCTACAAATAGTTTAGTGGGAGTTCAGTCATTTTCCTAACAGTATATGTTGATGACATATTACTCATTAGAAACGAGATACCAATCTTGTAGTCTGTTAAGGCATGGTTGAATCAATGCTTCTCCATGAAAGACTTGGGCGAGCTAGCGTCTATTCTTGGGATCAAGATACATCGTGATAGATCCAAGAGATTGATGGGCCTAAGTCAAAGTACATACATTGATAAGATACTAAAGAGATTCAGTATGGAACAATCCAAGAGGATATTTTTTCCAGCATCACATGGAATTCATCTTTCCATGAAAATGTGTCCTCAGACACATGAGGAAAGAAAGATAATGGAAACGACTCTATTCGCATCAGTGATTGGGTCAGTCATACATGCCATGCTATGTACTAGGCTGGATGTCGCCTACGCATTGAGTGCGGTAGGCAGATATCAAGCTAACCAAGGTGACCATTATTGGATGGCAGTCAAGACTATCCTAAAGTATCTGAGGCATACTAAGGATATGTTCTTGGTTTATGGAGTAGATGATTAACTAGTGATCAGAGGATATGCAGATGCTAGTTTCCAAACTGATCAAGATGACATGATGTCACAAACATGATATATTTTCACTTTCAATGGAGGTGAAGTGAGATGGAAGAGCTCAAAGCAGAGTGTGGTCACATATTCTACAGTTGAGTTTGAGTATATCACAGTTTTTGATGCAGCTAAAGTAGCATTTTGGATGTGAAGCTTCATCCAGGAGAAAGATGTGATACCTAGCAGTAAAGATCCCATCACACTGTAATGTGATAATACTACAGCAGTGGCTCTCGCTAAAGATCCATGGTCACATCAGCAGATGAAGCACATACTTCGGAAGTATCATCTCTCAGGGGATTTTTCTCAGAGAGGTAAAGTTGAAGTGAGCAGTATTTCCATAGAAGACAACATGGCAGGCCCCTTGACTAAAGGCTTGACTCAGAAAAAACATGATCATCATGTGAGGTCTAGCGGATTGAAAGTCGTAGGCAGTTGGCTCTAGCCCAAGTGGGAGTTTGTAAGAGTTGGTGTCCTATAACCAACTGGTTTTACTTTGATTACATGGATATTTAATGTATTATTACATATTTTTCATTATTTTTCATGACTATGATGTAATAATGTCCTAGAGTATTTGTTTCATTGATAAGGTCATGGTAGTTCCCCACTATGATGAAAACCTTGAAATGATATAACAATATTCTTAAATATAGTTTTGTGGTTGGATGACATTCTATGTTGGTATACATAGCATGCATACTATTAGGTGCGAGTACTTGTAAGAAGATGAGACTTCCTCTCATGAGGTTTGCACTTGGTAATCTCCAAGATAGGAGATTATGAGAACAAACCCGCTAGTAGGAATTCCACATGTTTTGGTGTCATCAGATATTTCTATCTGTGAGCATGTGAAATGATCCTTAGAATTTAATATTATCATTAATATGTGTCACGACTTACGCACTTTTATTTACTGACGAAAACCATCATGCAGACAGTTGGCGGGAAGTAGGGTATGTTGGGTGTGTCACGAGCGACATGTTATTAATGGATAAGTTGAGGAAGGATTTCTCCCTTCCATTTATGGAAGTTGATATCTCGACCCTTTGATTGAAATAGAACCGTCGTGCAAAATTCCATGGCCATGGTGTAACGACGAGTTTATTTCAAGTAGTCAAAGAACGACGTATCAAGCATAAAATTTGATGACACAATCATTAAACATGCTTGATGAGATATTGCGACAAATAGATGATATTACACAGTGATCTTTCGTATGTGAATGTCCTTGTTGTGACTTTCCATTCTTTCTCTTGGGTTCCTTGACCCGTTGCTAGAAAATACTCTTAGACATTAGGCAAGCTTGACTAATGCCAATGAGAAAGAATCTTAGAGGGTCACACACTATGTTTTTTTGGTGGTCTTAGTTAAATTCTATTTGAATTTAATTAATGAAATAAATATTATTTTCAAGACCGTGGAATAATTTTATTCAAGTTAAAATGATCGCATAAATTAAATAAAATATATTTATTTATTTTATTGAATATTTAATAAATATTTATTTACTAGTTTTTAAATAATACATTTATTTAAGAGAATAAACTATTTATTTATTTATTCAGGTGTTCAATAAATGGAAGTGGAGTTTGAGTGGACCAAGGTCAGTCCGGTAGTAAAATAATTAATTGTAAAATAGTAAATAATTATTTAACTAGTTGGAACAAATTAAAATAACGCTGCTATTATTTTGTGATGCAGAATTTTATTTATAATTCTGTTTTGCGCAAGTTGGGGCACTATAAATAATGACGCGGTATTATTATTAAATGCATGAGTTTTCTCTAAGTTCATGAATGTATTTAATTGTTTCTATGCAATTAAATATTGTAACTAAAATTCCATGTATATAAATAGGCAAGTACCCCTATTATTCCATACAACACACCATATGCCTGGTGAATTGAGAATTGTTGAGCCAAACAATTTCTCTCTCAAATCCTCTTCTCCCCCCTCTCAAGAATGAGATACATTCTTCAAGGCCGAAGAACAAGCGATCAATAATTACTTACACAATACACTCGCTTCGTCGCGCTAGCACCCGGAGAACGAGTGGTGTCGATCATAGGCCATCGAAGAATGTGTGGATCACCACTAGAGGGATCCTAGTTTGGATCCTTACAAGCACAACGAGATAATTTGAAAGGGTCATTCCAAACGATCAACATCATCAACGAAGAAAAATACCAAAGATACATGTATTATATTTCTTTATGAAATTAATTAAATTAATTATAAACATGATGTGCTTGATCCTCTCTAAGGTTTCAGGCCTCTTTCTTCTTTATTTAAATCTCTGATTATATTCCATGGAGACTGGCGTTCATCTTCGTATTGATCCCGGAATAATCATAGATCATGGTAAAAATCAAAGTTGGGTCCCGCGCCAACCACGCTTCCGCTGCGCCCGGGACCTTCAAGTGGTTTCAGAGGGGTTACATCATAGTTTATAATTATTTAAATATTTTGTTGATGAATTACTCATTTAATAATTTAGTTGTTTTAATTCAAGTTAATCATTCTGTAAATCTGAATCTCGAGATCTATTCCTCCTCTTTCGTTTCTCGTTCATCTTACAAAAACGATCTTTTCTTTTAATTTTGATTAAAATAAAATAGAGGATTTCATCACAAGGTGCCAAATCTTCCTAGTCGTACAACATCAGAACACACATTGTGTATTCGGCAGTACACATAGTGTAGTCAAGATTCAATGCATCGGACTGGTCTGCCAAACCAAGTCGTGTGTTGGAGTCTTTCTAAGTCTTAAATGACTCCGTGTGTTGACTCAGAATAGGTGGGACATAGTTTCTGGATTACACGCCATGTGGGCCAATAGACACGATGTGTAGTACCTTCAAGTTAGGGTTGGACCATGTACCATGTACATGGCTTCCCCGGCTAGAAACCGTGTAACGAGGAACTATACTGCGTGTGGCCCACTAGACATGTCATGTACTCTGAAGATTTCTGAAGTACACTCACACACCATTTTCCCGGGTGTCTACTTTGGATAGATGGTGAAAAATAGTACACACCATGTAGTTGGAACTACACGTCGTGTACACATCCAAAGTATGCAGATTTATTAAAATTTATTATTATATTATACAAACCGCTGAGACGTGTACCATCGCTTCATAGTTGTGGTTTAAACCGCCGCCTTATGATTCTACAATGGTTTTATAAAACTGTCTCTAAATTGGGCGTCAACGTACAATATGTGGAATTTTCTTCAATTTAGTGGCAGTTTTTGGTAACCATCATAGTAAATAGATTTCGCGGTAGTTATTGTGGTTTTCGCAGTGGTTTTCCGGGAAAAGGGCAGCGAAAACCACTCAAACTGCCACGAAATGGTAATGAAAAATGAGAAATGTTTAGAGGCGGTTCAAACTGCCACTAAAAAAACAATTTTTTTTACAATAACCACCATGAAATCAAAATAATCGCCGCTAAAATTATACCGTTCCTGTATGTAGTGGTGGTTGTAACCACTACCGATAATACGATACCAAATTATAGTGGCGGTTTGAACCACCACGAAATAATGTCTATTTACATAGATGTAGTTTAAACCATCGCTAGAGGTGGATTTAAAATAAAAAATTGCTACAGATTCTGCAGCCCCAGAACCAGTACCCTGAAAACATGTAAACATGTAATCCAGAAAATTTTAAACTTCCAAACATGCATTCCTTCAAACTGAAAATCATTCAACCAAAAAACATTAAAACTAATGAATTCTTAAAAAACAAAAATAAAACCTATAATACTGAAAACATGGAATCCTCATCGATATATACAAGAATCCTACAACTTTATAGATCTTTAAACATGATATACCCATTCTTAAATGCCTACAATATTAAAAACATCCTTATTGAAAAAAAATGTTCAAACATCTAACTGATATCCTAAAAATAAAAACATATAAAATCATAAAATTTCAAATCCTACAACCTAAAAACATGAAAAATAATTAATACGAATTCTATAAATTTTAAAATATGAAAACTGGATAAGCTATTTATAGAAATATGATAAACTATAATTCACGTGAACATATGACTTCAAAATATGTAAAAAAACATCTTATAAACATGAAAACATGAAAAGTGAAAAACTGAACACTAGAAATGTACAAAAAATTAAATATATAACATGAAATAAAATAAAACATTAACTTAATAAACAAAAAATGTATAAACTGTTAAATAAAAACAAAAAAGACAAAAAATATGTGACTAGAAACCTACAAACCTACAAACCTGAAAAACCTTAAACCTAATAATTACAAAATTGGAAACCTAGAAAATAGAAACTTCTAATGAGAAACACTGAATCCATTAAACCCATAGCTTTTAAAAGTCTATACTTTTAATCTATATGCCTATGAAACTAAAAAACATTAAACATCCATATTTCAACTAAAAACCCTCTAAACTACAGAAGTATAAACATACATTGTCATATCTTATCAAGAAGAGTCTCATCCACATCCCTACTCCATAGTGAAACTATTACTAAAAATGTTTAACCACTAAAAACTCCACCATTAGACACTATGTTGAAACCATTATCTCTATGATAAACTTATGATGATTTTAGAAATAGCACCAAAAACCTCCTTTTTATCCTCTACACCATAGATATAACAACTTAGAAATTTTTACACATATTATTATATGATTCATAAATATAAATATCCATTAATACAACATAAGGATTATAAATTCCTAGTGTCTTTGGAAGATTTAGTTAATAATACGTAAAAGGAAACATGAGAAGTCAAGAAAATGTTAGGTCATGAAAATGCTTGGTGACTACTCTGTTCCACACATGATACATATAAAAATACAGTTATAGACATCCTCTCCACTAATCACTATCCGATAATGAACAGAACTCGTCACTCTCTCCACCTCCACCTCTACTTCTTGCTACCAACACATGTAAGCACAATATATTGAAAATAAAAAACTGTTGTATATTTATATTTAAACTTAAAACCAATAAATGTTTTCAAACAAAATGATTTTGATTTTTTTTGATTTACCTACTCACCACCATTTGATGAAATACCACCAGGGACATATCCGGCCTTCTTCTGATATAAATCAATCAATGCTTTTTGCAAAGCAGATATCTGAGTCCCCTATTCCCGAACTATGTTTTGTAGAGAAACAATCTCTCTTTGAGCATCTCAGTGTATGAATTGACTAAAACCAGAAGTAGATGCAACTAAAATCCACGGTGACCTACCAAAGACCTGAAATGATATGTGTCTCAAATCCATCCTGAGTACTCGACCAGGATGCTCCTTCCCAAGGACTTTACTAACTGGTTCATGCTCGGAGACTGAGTAGGACTGCACAGGATTGACATCCCATAGTTATTTATTTTTTACCTATAAATAAAATATCACTCATATTAGAAATAATATATATTAATATAGAGACAACTGATAATAAGTTATTATAATGAAAAATGAGTTCATACCCCAACATCTTTGGCAGACTCATTAACAAAACTTCAATCATATTTTTTGTGAACATCTAACCACACTTCTGTTCAAGATTCTTGGTGCCCTAAATTATATGACTGTATTCAACAAAGATAGATCAACAATTTAATATATTTAATAGATAATATTGTTTTATAAATATTTAAACTAATTAAAATATTACCAGAGTTGATCGCCTTCTAGAAAAACTCTTTGACCTTGCAATGTGAGGGATGAATTACTTAGCCCGACTTGATGCATTCTTCCTTGAAAGATCTAGAAATAAATAAAATGAAATTTAATAGAAATTTATTCAATGTCATATTCTTTTCATATACATGTATAAAGGTAAAATGAGATTAATATAATAATATATATTTAAATACCATCTGCTTCTCATCACGATGTCTGCCAACAAAAACTTTCCATTTCTCTTTAGGTATACCATTGGATAGATTGTCATACATCTGTTTGGTGGTCAATGAAGTATCATTGAAATCACTCCAAAATATCCATTTAATGTATTTCCATTTCTTGTCCAGATTTTTCAAAACCCACTTTTGTGCTAGTACATTATCAACCGTAAAGTGGAATAACATGTATACACAGAAATTCATTTTGAAAATATTATAATTTAATAACATAATGACATTAAATTACACCATAATTCATTAAAATTACATTCATTTGGGAATAAAAAACTTCATTTTTCCAAGTTGAAGGCATATGCCTCTAATCATCATACGTAATAGGAAGAGAAATCGTCTCTATGGGAAGTTGACCTAGAATTTGGCCAAGTAATACTACAACGTCATCCGTTGAGACCCCATAGGAATATAATATGACAACTATCTTCTCTCTGGTCAGATTATATACATTTGAACTTTTCATATTTTTTCTCTATACTTTCATTGTTTCCATCTTTTATGAACAAACAGTTAGTATAAAAAATTGAAATAAATTTATTCATATTAAAATTTGTACCTATAGTAGTCACCCTCCAGTATCCCCATGAAGAACTAGAAGTGGTGAACAGCTCCCTCACTCCTGAGGCTCCTGAAAGGGAAGGCGGTGACTGATCAACTGAAGGGATGCTCACGGAGGGTGTGAGAGATGGTGCAAGGGGGAAAGCGGATGGTGTCTCAGATGCCGTAGGGAGGGAGACAAATGAATCTTCATCTATTAGTGTAGTCGATGAAATAGTGTAATACTTCCTCCTTAGTATTCCTATCATTTAATAAAATAAAATTAAGTTCAGAAAATTATATTTCAAAAAAATTATGCAGAAAAAAATAAAAATGATAACAAATGAACAATTCTAAAAAACAAAATATATATAATAGTTGAAATAACTTTTGAAATTTTAATGATTTTCATAATGTTTGAGTTAATAACCCTTTTTTTATATTCCAGGCATGAAACACATAGACATTGATTTAGCTAATTCATGTCATACTACTTTAAGAAATTCAATGTCATACTCCTCTCAATAAATTCAAGCCTTAAATTCAATTTAGTAGAAGAAAATTGGAGAATGAAAAAATGGTTTTTTTTTTGAGGAAGTGGTAAATGTGTTCATGAGGAATGTTGATTTTCAGTGCTGTACAACATAGGATATTGTGTCATCAAATGTAAATGGAAAATATGTCACGGATTCATCAGTGGATTTTGTTGAGATTCTTTATTTTTACCATAATGGGAATTAAAATTTTAGTTATACATTTCTTTCTACATGTACAATAGGACCAAAATAGGTTTTTAAATTCATGTTTAGAACCTCTTCCTTTGAGAAGAAGCTAGTGAAGGATTTAGAGCCTGAGTGGAGGGTTCTGTGTAATTTTGTTCAAACTATGATTTACCAGAGAGATTAATAAATAGATAAAGTATTGTTTTAGGATCTGTATGTCTTATATATATTGATCAATAATCTAATGTTGAACCTTCCAAGATACATGATGTGTTTTATACATAATTTTTGCACAGGAAAATAAAAAATGAATGATTACCCATATTGTATGTTGATCGACCTAGTTTTAATGAAAAAATATGTTGAGATAAATTAGAGAGATGTAGTAAAATTCCATAAGACTAATACAATATGTTTCATGCTATAGGAGACTATTGGATAATACTAGGACACCACTTAAAACTCTTTAAATCATGTAGGTTGGGAAGGTGTGTCTCAGGGGGTATCCATCTCAAAACTCACCACCTAGGAATATAGCACCACCTGAGATGGTGACTACTAGGGATGTGAAAGAATCAGAAGTGGTTAGAGAAAAGACTTAGTTGTCATAGGTCAATCCTACAATGTAAGAGGATGGTCAGAGTCATGGATCTAGAGAAATTGAATCCACTAAAGGAGTTCATTATGTTGATTTGGTTGTTGAGACAACTATTTTATTTCCTGAAGAAATGAAAATAGAGATGGTTCCTGGTGTTTTAGTTGTTGAAGGAAGACCTAGAGCTACATTTGATCATCTATTAGTGTATCCAATTCTTCTTGGACCACCTGCTGGTGTAGATAGAGTCGTTGATGTGGGTATGGAGACTATAGACCATTCTCATACTCCCCATATGTCATCTCCACCTCTAGTGCATAAGGATTCACCATAGGTGAGTAAAAGATAAGATAGTTCTGAAATGAAATCTTTTCTTCTACCTTGTTAAATGAATTTGATAATATCATAAGATATTTTAATAAATTGAAATAAAATATGAGATACTCAATAGATGATATCATCGAACTCAAGGTGAATTCTTTTTATATCCTTTTTAAAATATTCAAAAAAATTGTATTTATAAGGAATCAGTAATTGAAAATAACGTCAATTTATTCAAGATACATTAAGGGACATATTTCATAACACTCTAAATGGTAATATCATTCACAAAATCTAGTTTTCAGAATTAAAATTTGGGAATTATATTTTATTCCAAATGAAAATAAATAGGTAAAATAAGCTAGTTTGATAAAAAATCAATAACCATAAATTATATAATAATTAAACCATTTTGATTCATTTATTTCATATAATTAATTAGTAGTGTAGTTATTTAATAATGAATTATATGGAGAATCCTACCCACAATCATTAAACATAAAGACAATTGTTTTTATTCTAGTCACAATGGAAAGATAAACCATTAAACAACTGTAATGATCCTTAAAATAATAAAAACTATAAAGAAATTAGATTAGAGGAAAATCCCTAGAAACTATTTCTATATTAGAGGAATAAAATATTGAAATTTTGATGATGAATCAGCTTGATGAAGGGAGGAAGAGGTGTTTTCAAATTTACTTAAGTGTTATCCCCAAGGTTAAAAATAATCCTTTAATGAAACCAACAGAAATGGGTTGAAACGAAGGGGATATTCCTGAGTGTCCTAGAATTGTTCAATAGGAATGAAGATACCCTAATTGCTTTTTAAATTGAGCAAGGTAAAAGAGAAAAAATAAACTGTTTTAAATTTGAATCACACACACTATTTAGTCATATGGGTTTGGGAAAATGTTGCCCATCGTGCAATGTTATTAGTTAGAATTTTTCACTAACATGGCTAGGAGACACAATTACTTCTAATAATGGAAAACCCATATTTATCCAGTATAATAATATTTCACTCTACTTAGTATTATTCCACATTTTAACTCCTCAATAATTTTTAACCTTATACTAATAATTAACATTAAATCATTATATATAAGAATAGTCAGTCAAATTGCTGATAACCACATGCACGTCATGTGGCATAATATTTTCCCAATATTTTGAATATTCCAAACTTGAAATTATCTAATTTAATAAAAATCAATAATAAAATAAAATAAAATGAATATGTTACATTGGGGCATCATATGAAATAATATGAATTCTTTAACATAATTTATCATGAGCTATAGATCATGTGTGGAGAATATGGGTGGGTTAAAAGATGAATTCCTTACGTTATGAAAATCTTGGATCAATTTAACTACATCATGAATATATAAATGAATATGGAAATGTTATAAATTAGTTATCTTCCTACAATTATGTTACTGTAGAGAATACTGACTCTAGTGGAGGATTCGAGGGGTGGCGAAGCACGACGAGGGGCTGCGAGGCGCGACGAGGGAGGCGAGGTGCGGTGAGGGCGGCGACGGGGCCGATAGGGCTTCAGAGATTCGAGGGGTTTGGGGGGTTGGGGGTGTTGGGGGAGGGGGAGAGTTTCATGGGTATGAAAATATGTAATGGTTTAGTGGTGGTTTTTTAGAAACCGCTGCTAAATAACCACTGCAAAACTATACTTTTGGTGTAGTGTTAGATAACATAATGATATACCATACATATATGTTCTAAATTAAATAAATCTTACAAATACCCTTGGAAAGAAAATGGATTTCGTTTCATTTATAAATAGTATCATAAAACATGAAATCAAGATAGATTAGTTTATAACACAATTAAATCTCCCAAAATAATTATAGAAGAATTTAGAGGATGATCATTGATATTAATCCATAATAGGTGGATAATTTTTAGGTAGAGTGGAAAATTTAAGTGAAGTCAAGAATTTCCTCATATACCCATTTAGATAAGAGTTTTTATGAAATTTTGTGACTTTTTATCTTGATTTAACATTTTTACATCATTTTAATTTTTATAGTTGTGATTTGTTTTACCTTTGTAACTTATTTTTATAACTAAAAAAGAAATTGACCTCATTACCTAATTTGGAAATTCTTATTCCATGTTTAAAATTAATTTTACTTGATTCAATTTATAAAAGTGATAAAAATTAATTTTAATATAACGATGCATAATATGGAAGAACAATTTGCAGAAATTTTTTTTAAGCATAAAGTGAATTTACCTTATTCATTGCAAAGTAAAAATAATTAAATATGTGTTAATTAATTTATTTATATGTATATGTATTATCAATAAATTTCATTTTATTCATTATTCAAAAGTGATCAATTTTTTTATTATGATAAAAATGCATAATATATAAAGAAAGATACAATTCTTCAAAAAATAGGTCTTTTAAACATCAAATAATTGTATTCTTAATTTTTAAAATTGATTACTTATTATCTTGGAATTAATAAAAATATTTAGGCTAAAGAAAACCTTTTAAATTTATTTGAAAATTAAATTTATAAAAATTCCAAATAAATATTTGAGAATATTAAATTTATTACATTGTATGGTCATATCATCCTAATTTATACTCTCAACATCTCTAAAGTCCTCTACATATGATTTAAGTGTAATATAAGAAATGGTGTCCACCATATGTGGTGATTGATCTATCATAGATCTCTTAATTATTTCTATAATATTGGACTTCTCTCATAGGTGATTTCACTGAAGTTGTACTTATTGAATTTTAGTTTGGGCTTGGTCTAGGGAAAACCCTAGTGATGCTACTTACTTTATGAGCTCAGAAAAATGATCATATAAAGGAATTTTTCCATCCATTTATTCCTTTGATTATCCTTTCAAAATAGCTATCAGAACATGGTTACTTCTTATTTTTACACTATATTTCAATAGTTATTTTATAATGGTTCCATTTAATAATTTAATATCATTAATATATCACATTTTATTTTAGTTAAGCATTGCATGTGAAAAAGCTGTCATTTAAAAAAATTATTTAAATATATTTATATATATACCAAAATAATGGGTTGTCACATTCAACCTTGTTAAAAATAATTTAACCCTAAAAAATTCCATTACTAAGATAAAAACAAGTTAGGTTACTTTTTCCCATTATATCTTATGATTCCTACATTCTTCAAACTTGTGATTTCTCCATAGATGTTTGACTAAGTGTGTGGTTATGTTCCACAATACTTTATCTATTTGATTCAAGATCTCCACTGGTTGGTCCTCATAAAAATGATCATATTCCAATTTCATAACTTCAAAGATCAATACATTTGACAAATCCAACATGCACTTACTCAAAAGTGATACATGGAACACATCATGTACCTAAGAGATGTTTGGTAAAAGTGATAAGAAAAATGCTACAATACCAACATGATCAAGGGTCTTGAACAGAGCGATGTATCCAATTGTCAGCTTCCCATTCTTCCCAAACTTCAAAATCTTCTTCTAAGAAGACATTTGAAGGAATAATTTATCACCCACTCTAAAATCCAAATTACATCGATGATTATCAATATAACTCTTCTTTTGATTTAGTTCCACTCTTATACGTCACTGAATGGTTTAAATATTCTCCATGATTTCCAAGGTAAGAGACATGGTCATAGTTGATTCATGTTTTTGACATCAATTATGGTAAATTAATGTGTTTTTATTAATAATAATATTATAGTTGAGTATTTATAAATTACATGTAAAATTGTTGTCAAACCTTTAATTTTACTAAATAATCATTGAAAATTATAAATTATTGTTTAATATGATTAATTATAATGTTTTGTTTATTTTTTTAAAATAAATCTTTTAATTCTTTGTTAATAAGGTGTGTTTTTATTTATTTTTTTAATTAGTATTTTTAATCTATTAAATTTTCTTTTTTACCAATTCTTTTATTAGTGTTTCTATTTATTTAATGTTTTATTTAATTTTCAATTTATTTATTTAAATTTTCTTTTTATTTTGAAATTTTAATTAAGATTATTTATTTTTTTTCGATTTTATTTTGAAATTTTAATTTTTAATACGTCAACTTATTTTTCAGAATATCTTATATTTATTTATTTCATTATTGAATCCTTAATTGTTTTAATATCTCAACTTATTTCTCATTGAAGGTCATTTGTTACACACCTATGTTCTTAGATTTCAACATCATGATAAAGAAAACCTGAACAGAGCCGTTCCAAAGCCTGGATGTTATTTCAAAATGAATTCTCTATTTGTTACAACCTGAAACCAAATAGAATCAGAACCTCCACTATAGACTCACCTGATTTTGGAAAATGTAGAATATATTGACCAATATTTGTGAACACCTGGAACCACCACTTTGAATTCTCCAGATCTCTGCTGAAGGTGATATGACCCGGATCCACCATCGATGCACATAATAACTTTACTTGAGCCTTTATGAATTTAGAAGATAAATCATATTAGGTTTTTTGAGTTTTATTTGTTAGTTGATATAATCCAATATTGTTCTAGAACCACGATGATGACTATTTTAAGATTGAAAGTATTGATGAAACTGAGTAAGGTTTTCAGTTTTTAATATGTGGATATTTTCTGATGTTAGACAGGTTGGGTCTGATTAAATTCATTAAATAAGATCAGGATTTTCCATTAATACTCCCATGTTAATAATTTTTTTTGTTTAATGGATATTTTTTTAGGGTAGGTTAAAAGGATGTGAGGACCTTGAGTTCCCCAATGCACCGTTTAAGGATTACCAATTGGCGACACACTGTATGTTCGTTGGAACACTTGGGTGATGAAACCCATAACAATTTGTCTTCTCCAGTGACTTTTTGTGTAAAAGATTATGTTCTTAGAAGTCTGGGTGTTGGTCCAGATGAATAGAAGTTGGAAACCACTAAAACATGACCATCAGGTTTTAGAAAGAAAATAATAATTTTCCGAAACTTTAAAGTTTAAAAAAATTGATGATGTTGTTGGAGAATTTAATGCCCATATGAATGTGGGTTGTGGTCACTTTAAAGAATTACTAAAGAGTTGGGGATAATGACTGAATTACAAAAAATTAATTATTTCATGTGTCTATCACCAAATAGAGGAGGTGATGAGTGGCTATGTCTTGGATAGAATGTAAATTAATATTAGAGGGATTTTATAGAGTGATATATAGGAACATATTAGTGGTGTGGAGAGATTATTGAGGAGTTACAAAATGGATATTTCATAAGAAGAATGATTGAGAGTGGAACTAGGAGATTTTTTTGAGACATCGAAGTGGAAATGCTAATACTTCCTATGCCAATGAAAATAGACATCGAAGCTCGCTCCTTCACTTAATTGATGTTCAGATAAATTTATATTAGTCAAAGATAGTTGATTCTAATGGTAACATATTCATGATATTCATCTTTATTATTTTAGGATTTTTATTCCCTCCATGATTTTGAACTTTGAAAATGTGATTTCTATTTGTAGTTTAATTCTTCTGTCACTTGGTTAATCATTTTTCTTCCATTATGGGAAAGATTTTTTTTTGATTGGAGTGTGAGGATATTTAAATGTTACTTTTTAGTTAAACTTGGGTTGGATTTTGACATAGATTCTCTCTATTTTAATTTATCAACCCTCAGTCGAAGATTGTGAGTATAGTGAGTGTGGATAATATCATTGAACTCGACGATCATTGAGTGTATTTATCTAATCTTATAGAAAGGGAATATATAACTGATACCTCAGTTATAGATTTTAATGTAATGAAATGAATTATTTGAAAGATTAAATATTTTATTCAATGAATTGAGGGATTTATAGTTGTGAAATCCATTTAAAACTATGAATAATGACCGATCCATAAGAATTACTAGCTAGGCTGCTTCTTCTTCTTCCGGTTCATTTTACTATTACTTGTTTTAATTTTTTTTAAATTTTAATCTCTTGCGATTAGTGATTATATTAATATAATTTATAGACCATGTTTTCCCCTTTAAAATAATTAAAATTTTAAAAGTTGAAAATAATAAAGAAACTATAATATAAAAGTTCTTTAGGGAAGTCTCCTTAGGAGACAAACTTGGATGCTACTATATTGTATCTGTTAGGATAGAAATTTGATTTAGGTTTAAAAAAGACACAAAACAACCTTCAATTAAATTGGAGTCATTTTCGAGGATGTTTCTAAGGGGTTTTAAAAAATAAAATGATATTTTTCTACTTATTAAAAATAAAAATAAAGTTAAAAAAATTATAAAATAATTTATGATGTATATCCAACATAGAAAATTTAGAAAGAGAATATTTCTATAATCTAAGTAATAGAACTATGGAAAAATAAAAAAACTAAAAAATTTATTGAATTTTAAAATAAAAAAAAATTAAAAAATAAAAAGAAATACCAAAAAAATTTCATCAAAACTCAACAATTTCAAAAATTAGTAAACATGGTTGACCAAAGAACTCTAAATGAGATCACTACTCTTATTGTTTAAAAGTATTAAAATTAATTAGACTATCATGAAATCACTCTTGGGTTTGATCTTAGATCATGATTGATTAATCATTTACTAAAATTCCATGGTTTTTCGGGAGAGGATCCTCATAAGAACTTATAAGAATTTCACATGGTACATATCATTATGAAACCCAAAAGAGTAAGTGAGGATCAAATTAAGATGTGAGTTTTCCCATTTTTTTGGATGGGTTAGAAAAGGAGTGGTTCTACAACTCACAAACCAATACAATAAGAAGTTTTCACCAAATAAAAAAATTTCTTTGAATTTTTTTCCCAACATCTAGGACTTCCCCCCTTAGAAAAAAATTTATGGCATTAGGAAGCTCCAAGGGGAGACTCTACATGAATACTGGGACATGTTTAAAAAGTTTGTTTCTAACTTCCCTCATCACTAAAATTCCAGTCAAATACTGATTCATTATTTTTATGAGGGAATATTATTGACAGATAAGAGTATGATTGCTGATGTAGCTAGATGATCATTAGTAGATAATACTCCTGTAGATACTAGAAGACTCATTTCTAACTTGACCCAGAATTCACATAAATTACTTACTATGGGATTATTCCATGTCACCAGCTATGGAGGTGTCTAATTACAATTCTAGTAATAGTTATATGGAGTGTTAGCAGAGTGATCTTGAAAGCATGATGAGATAGATATTCACTAAGTCCCTTCACAATCCCAACCATCACCAGCCTATCCCATTCAAATGCATTGTGTATTTTTTTCTGTTGGTCATTTTAGTGAGCAATGTCAACTTCAAGAATACCTGAAGTATGTAAAAAGAAATTTCCTAGAAAACCATTCCTAAACAAACTGAACAACCAAATTCCTAACCAAAATTTTCAGTATATTTTTTTTCAATCAAATCAAAATGTCAACCAAGGCTATAATAACCAACAGAAAAATAGGTTTATGCCTTATGATCAACCAAATATGTGTTTTTAGCCTCAAAATTTTGATCAATAAGCTTGATATAATGAAAATAAGTATGGAAACCAAGTTGGTGGGAATTTTCCAACCTTTAAATATCAAGAAAACAAAAAACATAAAGGTAACCAAATAAATTTTCACTCCTTGAATAAATGGTTAAAAATTAACAATATATTTTTCAACAACAACAAGTTTTGGTACCAAATATGGTCACTCAAATGGGTCAAATGGAAATTGAAATTAGTGGACTGAAAAATCAAAGGATTGGAAATTTTCCTTCATAATTTGAAGTTAACCATAGAGGAAAAGAAAAAGTTAGTACAATAATTTTGAGAAGTGGAACTAAAATTCAAAACCCCTAAGATGAACATAATGAAAAAGTACTTTATATAGAAATATCTGCTTCTAAAATTAATGGAAAATTACATGAATAATTTTCTAAATAACCTAATGAAGTTTTTACCACATTTTAAAACACCACATGTTGGCTATGTTAAATCCCCTACTAATACTAAAAAAGTAAATGTTGTTCACACATAATTAGAATAAGAATAAACAAATATAAAGAAATAAATATATTTTAAAAGAACTGATAGGGATTTTATAAATTTGATAGGATATTACAAAAGGAAGGATACAGTTGATGATGATCTGAAATGTATAGGGAGTTGGCACCTTATCCTTTGGAAATCCCTCTTATCAAGAATATAATTGAAACTAAAATGGGAAATGAGGTACTAGAAAACTTTAGGAAAGTACAGGTTAATACCCCTTTGTTAGATGTTGTCAAACATATCCATCGATATGTTAAATTTCTTAAGGAGATTTTCACTCATAAGAGAATGTTCAAGGGAGTTCAGAAAGATAATTTGGGTATAAATGTTTATTATATGATCCAATGTTACCTCCCTAATAAATGAAATTATCAAGGTGCATTTTCCATCCTGTGTTTCATTGTTAATAACCAGTTTGACGATGCGATGTTGGATTTAGGATCCCCTATAAATGTAATGTATTATTTTATCTTTTCATCTATACAGGATCAAGAAATTAAATAGTCTAGTGTTGTATTCTATCAATTCAATAGGAGTTTTGATAAGACATATAGAGTCATTGAATATGTATTGGTAAGGGAAAAATATATTTCATTCTGTGTTAATTTTTATGTGTTAGACATGGAGGATGGTATATTTAGTTCACATGAACTATTAATTTTAGGAAGTCCATTCTTGAAAACAGCCAAGGATATAATTAATGTTCCTAAAGGAACTCTTTCCTTAGAGTTTGGAGGAAATATGGTTTATTTTAGTATATTTGAATCAACAAAACACCCAGTAAAGGACCATTATATACATCATATTAATAGTATTTAATTATTTTCCATAGATTTTTTTCCTGATTTTATTCAATATATCCAACCTCTAAATTGTTTTGGAAACGAACATTCTTTTTAAAATAAACCCTTATCTTTTGAATAAATTTTTGAAACTAATATTATGAAATCTTCTGTAGTGATGAAAATGTAAATGAATCTTTTTTTGAAATAATTTCTTGCTATTTTTGAATTTTTAAATATGTAAAGGATGAAGTTTTTTTCTAAAAATGATATTGGAAAGGATAAGAATTTTTTTGAATCTCTTGAATAATTCAATGCTGCTATAAATTATATATTTTTGTGTGAAAGTGAACCTAAAATTTCTGAATTTGGTTTAGATTCTTCTGCAAATGATAGAACACTATATGATTCTTTTTTTAATAAAATTTTTCTTGTGAATCCACTATTTTGTACTCAAATTATACTCAAAATTATGTTGAAAAGTCAACTCATTTTTGTGAAACTAAATCTAAAATTTCTTTTGAAGATGAAAAATTTTCACTACTTCAAATCAACTTATCTATTAGTTAATTATTTTATAATTATACTATTATTTGGGATGTTTTAGAGAATTTGAAATAAGTTAAATAACCTATAAAATATGTCTTTAAAAAAGAAGAAATTCCACCCACACTTAAACTTAAACCTTTTCTCGAAAATTTGAAATATTTATACTTGGAATAAAAAAGAAAAATTCCCTATTATAATTACCAACAGACAATCCAATGAGAAAAAATCAACTTTTAGGGTCCTTAGGAAGAATAGGAATGGCATAGACTACTTTTTAGATGATTTTCGTAGGATAATTCTTTTAGTGTGCATGTATAGGATTATCATAGAAGATAATTCTAAACATGTTACATAATTTCAAAGGAGAGTGAATACTACTATTCTTGAAGTGGTTAAGAAATTAGTGACTACCTTATTGTCTATAGGTATAATTTATGCCATTTTTGATAGTTGATGGGTTAGTCTAATTTATAATCTTCCTAAAAGGGAGGATTCATAGTTTTTAAGAATGAATTTAGAGATTTAGTGCCTACTAGGTTTCCCAACAAGTGGAGGGTATAAATTGATTATAGTAGGGTAAACTTAGTGACTAGGAAGAACCACTTTCACTTTTCTTTTCTTGATAAAATTATTTAAAGGTTATCTATTAAATACCATTATTACATCCAAGATGAGTTTTCTAGATACTTCCAGATTCACATAGCTCCATAAGACTAGGATAAAACAACTATAACTTGTTCTATCAATACCTTTTCTTATCATATAATTACATTTGGACTATATAATATCCCTACCACCTTTTAAATATGCATTATTATCATTTTTTATAAATTTATTGAGGAATGAATTAAGGTGTTTATGCATGATTTTACAGTGTATGGTCCATAATTTGAGAGCTATTTGAGAAGTGTAGGGGTTGTTCTTAGAGAGTGTATTGAGACGAACCTTGTTCTAAACTTTTATAAATTCCATTTTATTGTTGGAAGTGGAATTGTTCTTTATCGTGAAGTGTTTAAGAATATAATTTGTTTGGAAAATTCCATGATTGATATAATTTCTACACTACCACTTCCTAATACTATGAAGGATATTAGATATTTTCATGTCCATTTTAGGTTTTAAAGGAAGTTAATATAATAATTTTTATAAAATTATTTTTTTTTGACAAGGATTATTTATAAAGAAATTCCACTTATCTTTGATGGGAAGTGTAAGGAATCCTTCAATAAAGTTAAAAAGAAACTAGTGACTCCACAAATAGTTCAACCAATCAATTGGGACTTTCCTTTTGAGCTGATGATAAATGATTCCGAATTATCTTTGGGATCTATTCTTGGGTTAATATTGGAGATGGAATCATATGTTACTGCCTATGATTCTAGGACTTTAGATTCCACCTAATCAAATTACTCTGTTATAGAAAAATGAATTGTTAGTTATTTTTTTTACCTTGATAAGTTTAGAAGAAATATTTTGGGATATAAAGTCATTATTTTCATTGACCATTCTTCTATTAGATTTCTCATGAAAATGTAAGAATCAAAACCAAAGATGGTTAGACGGATCTTATTGCTTTAGGAATTTGACATAGAGATCTAAGATAGAAAAGGGATTGTGAACACTATGGATGATCAATTAAGTAGGTTACCTACTGAATTTTTTCATAATAAAACCTCTTTTAAACCAACTAAATAGTTTTTCCTGAGTAAGAAATTTTATTCAGCTACTATTAAAAAGTAACCATGGGTTTCAAACATTGTGAATTATTTAGCTACAGAAATTATTCCTCACTATCTTTCCAAGAAACAGGATGCTAAAATGATTTTTGAATCACGGAAATATGTCTTGTATGATCTTAACTTGTGTAATTTTGGATTTTAACAAATTGTTATAAGATATATACCAAATTCTAAAATTTATTCATTACTGAAATTCTTCCATAGTTTGTGCTGTGGAGGCCACTTTGGGCCACATATTACTGCTATAAAATTATTGGATTCAAGTATATTTTATCCTACCATCTTAAAATATTTTCATGAGTTTTATATGACTTCTAAAGCTTGTTAATTCCAAGGAATAATTTATTAAAAACATGAGATTCCACAAGAAATTTGGTTTTTTATGTATTTTATATTTTGGGAATGAATTTTATGGGAAATTTTCCAAATTCCTTTGGATATTTGTACATCCTTCTTATTGTGGAATATATGTACAAATGAATTAAAGTTAGTACATCTAAGACTGATGATACTAGATTAGTGTCAAAATTTATGAAGATCAATTTGTTTTATAGATACTGGGTGCTAAGAATTATTCTGAGAGACCAAGGAACACATTTTTGAAATAAGACTTTAAAGGATTTTCTAAAGAGATATAGTGTTAGTCATAACGTGTCTATACCCTATCATCCTAAAATGAATGGGATGTTTTAATTGTCTAATAGAGATATTAATCATATTATTTAGAAAACTATCATCCCAAACATGAAAGATTGGAGCTTGAGGCTTGAGGGTTCTTTGTGAGCGTATAGGACTGCCTATAAGACTCTAATAGGAATTTCATCTTATATTATAGTTTTTGGAAGATCTTTTAATTTGCTCATGAAATTAGAGAATGAATATTTTTTGGGTTATCAAATCATGAAATTTGAATAATTTTAAAACTAAAAGGGAGAGTAAATTTTGTTTTAAAGAGTTAGAGGAAACCAGGAACAATGCTTATGAAAATGAAAGTATTTTTAAAGAGAAAACAAAGGTTGTACATGAAAATATGATCTTGAATAAATAGTTTCATATTGGAGATAAGGTGATACTGTATAACTTCAAGATGGAAGTTTTTTCAGGTAAATTTAATTCTAAATGGGATGGTCCTTTTATTGTAACTCATGTTTCCATTTTGGTGCTACCTCTATTAAAGATATTGGGAAGAATGTTCCATTCAAAATTAATGGACATCAACTAAAACTTTTTCGAGAAGGTAATAAGGAACCTCTAGGGGATGAGTTCCTTTCGTTAGAAGATGAATACCAATGAAAAATATAGGTTTTCTCTTCCCTTGATTTTTTATTTAGAAAATGTGTGGGGTAAGGTACTAAAATTTTATAGTGTCAGGATTTTATTTTATTTATCTTTATAGTATTTATTTATAGATAAATAAGGGATCTTGATGAGAGGATCTATTCCTATTCTTCACCATGGGGAATCAACTTAAAGATTCCCTCTACTTTATCTTCATGTTAGAGTAGAAGTTTTACAATCGAGAATAATGAAAAAAAGATACAATAAGAAGAAACCTTGATAAGCCTCTTATTTTATAAAATATAGTGATATTTTACTTGATTTTAAATTTTGTAAATCTAATGTTAATATGTTTTCATTTTCCTGATATTTCAAATTAGCCAAAGGGACTTTATCAATGTGATGATAGGGGGATCTTTGGGGATTTATGGGGAAAAGGGATTCTAATTTAGGATATTTTGGAATAAAAATTATTCTCATTTTTTTCCACTCTAAATTATGTTTGCTTTTGCTGCCACTTTGGAATTTAACTATCTAAAAATAATTGAAATTAGAGAGTCTTGGAATGATGAAATTAGTGATGGAAAATGCTGGTTACTATTATTAAATTTATTATTTTTTATTGTGTAATTGTGATGAAAATTCATTTCTTTTTTGGAAATTATTTTGAACACTTCCTTGAACATGCACTCGTTCAAAAATTTTATTTTTAATCTGAATGATTAAAGTGGAAATGAGTAAGTGAATTTTTGTGCATGTTGTGTTTTGTAAATTATTTATGTTGTGTGGAAAAACACTTTGATATTTCTTGTGACCAATCATACATGATTTTAATCTACTAAATTTCCAAATCTATTTTGAAATTTAAAATTTAATTCCCATGTTTCTCCACCTGGAATTCAACATTGGGGACAATGTTGAGTTTTATTGTGGTGAAAAGGGACTTTAATTATGCTAAACTATACCACAACATGAATGCATAAAAAACACCAAATATTTTTTTAATTATTTACATGTTTCAACTAATATTTTTTAGTGGTTTTAAATTTTAATGAAGTTTGATGATGTATAACCACTTTAAGGAGGATAATTGTATATTAACCTCTATATTTAATTGGGTAATTCATTTTTCATTACCCTCTTGTAAAGAGGTTGACTTTGGTAAAATATTTTTCTAATTTAATAAAATTATAATTCCCTAAGAATCTTTGAATTCAGATTCAAACTCAAAAAATATCCATTAAAATGAATTATGAAATGAAAATCGTAATCCAGGTTGAAATCATTATTTTATTATTTAATATATTGGATGAGTAATTTAGTTCACCTTTTAAATTATCATGTTTACTCATTCAAAAAGAGTGTCTAAATTATTTTGATTACTAATTATGTGATTATATTCTTCTACAGGTAATGATATGTTTTGAATTTCAGTTTAGTGAAAATCGAAGTGGGTTTAATATGAATACAAAATTTTCAGTCCAATCATACTTATACAATAGGAACCAAATTTTTACTAAAAATATTCAATTTCTTGTGGGTAACTGTTTTCACTACTTGATGAAAACCCAAGGGAAAAAATCATTTTAAAAACCAATTTTTTATGGCCATCCAACAATTTAAAATTAAGATTCATTTCATTACACTAAACTTTGATTAATGTTTTATTCTGTAAAATCAATGTCTTAGTGTGGAGGAATTTTATGTGGTCTTATTTGATGCATTTTTTCCACATAAATTATGTTAAATTAATGTGATTTATATAGAAACATGATTATAATTGAGTATTTTTCAGTTATTTGGAAAATTGTTATTAAAGTTTTAATTTTACTGATTAATCATTTAAAATGAAAAATTATGTTTTAATATGGTTAATTATAATTTTTTGTTTATTTTTTTGAAATAATAAATCTTGGAATTCTTTTTCAATTAGGTATGTTTTTATTTATTTTTGGCGCATATTATTTTTAATATGTTAACATTTATTTTTTTCTACCAACTTATTTATTAGTGTCTCTATTTATTTAATATTTTATTAAAATATTAATTTATTCATTTAAATTTTATTTATATTTTAATTTTAATTAAGAGTATTTATTTTGGTTTGACTTTATTTTGAAATTTTAATTTTATATATTAACTTATTTTTTTGAATATCTTGTATTTATTTATTCATTATTAATTCCTTAATTATTTCATTTCTTCTATTTATAGCACTACTATGTAAGAGATTTTTATCTAATGTATAAGATATTTAATGAATAAATGAATTTGGATCATACTCATGTATGATATTTTTTCCAGTTGGATGCATAAACAATTCTCCGAGTAGGATAATTTTGTTCCCCATAAAAGAATTACTATCTGAATAAAATAATTTCTCAAGCGCAACCCATTACATAAGTTAATTTCATGTATGATAATTATCCTACATTATTTTATACTTCCAAAGGAAAGAATATCAACTGATCTTGGAAATAATATTACCTAAACTGAGGCTTTCAAGGAAGACAAAAGAAAATAAAAAATGAAGCAAGTTCCAAGAAAATTGAAGCCAAGATCTTTGAAGTATGTTATATTTGAGTGAAACAGACACCCAAGATTATCAATGAAGCCCGAGACAAATGGTTCCACCAACAATATCCACTAATAAATTTTTGAACTCATTGAAGGTTATCTTTCACACACCAGTGTTTGCAGATTCTGGCATCACAATAAAGAAAACTCAACGAATCCAAGGCCAAGTCTGGATATTATTTCTATTAGAAATCACTTTTTATTACAACATAAATCCTAATAGAACTAGTGTCTCTATAATGGTATTTCCTAATTATAGATGATGTATAATATCCTGAACAAGCTTGCGAAATGATTAACATCACCACTGTGAATTTTACAGATCCATGCCGAAGGAGATATGACCCAAATCTGTTGTTGATGCACATAAGAACTTTACATAATCTTTCATGAAGTATAGACCCTAATCTTACTAGGGATTTTTTTGAGTTATATTTTTTATTTTATGTAATATGATCTTATTTTGGATCTTTAGTGATGATTTTTTGAATATAGAAAGCCAAGATGTAGCCAAGAATGGTTTTCTAGTTTTTAATATGTGGATACTTTTTGATATCGACCGAGTTGGATCTTATTGGATCTGTTGAAGAAAACCAAGTGTGTCCATGAAGCCTCACTTTTTGATGAAGTTGTATTGTGTTTCCTGGATATGTTTCTTTGATTGAAGGTTTGAAGGAGGTTGGGATCTTGAGTTCTCTAACGCACTGGCTAAGGATTCCCCATTGGTTGCGTGATGCATGTTCAGAGGAACACTTGGTCGATGAAAATTATAATATCTTGTCCTCGAAAATGATTTTTTTAGAGAATGATGAAGTTATCCGAATTTTTGGTGTTATTACAGATGAATAAAAGTTTCAAACCACTAACACATGACTATCAATGTAAGATCTTGTGTTTTTAAAAGAAGATTATGTTCAATAGCATATAGAACACACAACACCGAGTTTAAACAAACCATGAAATAATATTATTTAAATATGAACATCATAACCTAGTCATTGAATTTATGGAAATGAATAGGAATAACTATATTATAAAATATATATTAAGGTCATATTCAATAAAAATTTATTCTTATGAAATAAACACTCAATTTTTAGTAAAGACGTTTTATTCTTTAAAAAAATATTTTTTCAAAAATATTTTTTATTGATTTCCATTAGAAAAAAATATAAGTAAATTTTTGAATATTTTAAAATATTTATTTAATATAATTATCTTAATTTTTAATATAAACATAGAAAATTTATCTTAGGGATAATTCTCACTATTTGTTTGAAAAGATTGTTTTTTTAGTGAATAGGGAAAAAACTGTTTATTATTAGAAACTATATTTTTGTTTCAAGAATTTACAAAGTAATATTTTATTTTAAAATTGATTAAAATTAAAAATATTTATATTATATTGTAAAAAATACAATTATATTTATTAGAATCATATTTAATTCATTATATTTTTTTATACTTAAAAATGCATTTTTATGAAAAAATGATTTTCGTTACGTTATGTGTTTTAATATTAACATTAATTCTTGAAAATATAGAAATTGATTATTAAAAAATCGAATCCATATTTGTATTCATTATTTAAAAATTTATTAATTTTTTTTCTTTTATTTTTAGTCAATATAAATAGTAACCTTAATAATTTTTTTCCACGGTAAATGATAAATTGGGTAACTGAAGTTAAAAATAAATGATAAGGACAATATAATGAACATAAATCTTGAATTAATATTATTATATGATTCCATTTCTTCTATAAACATCCACTATTTGATTATAGGGAATTTTATGGCCATTTGGACGAGATTTTGACCTTTATATTATTTTATTTCAAGAAAAGTCAAACATGTCACAGTCTTGTTTTTAATAACTATAATATTTTTAAGATGGAGTTATCCTGAAAATAACTTCAAATATAAATATTAATTTTAAATATAAAATATTAATCTTCAGCATGGTAATTAATTTTTAATTTTTTAGCGAATAAATAATTATCTTAAATGCTTACACAATGCAAACTCAATAATTATTCAATTAATGGAAGTATCACAAAAATGATATTTAAAATATTAAAATTAATATAATTTGAGATAAATAATGTGATCCATGAATTTTATAGATAACCATTACATTTTAGGGATATAAAAAATATTTATATATAATTATAAGAGTGTTCGTAATATTATTAAAGCTAATGTAATGAATAGTTCTAAAAATTGACATTAATTTCATTTTATAAAAAATAATATTTTATTAAATGATTAAAAAATCATAATAATATTAAATTCTTGTAAATTAATTGTAAAAGGTTTAAAACATCAGCCACAATCCATTTAAGGTCAGTTTTTCTTTTTATAGTAATATTATATACCCTTAAAGGGTAAAAAACTTTAATATTTATGTTATTGTTAAAAGGGTTAATGAGACGTTAAAACAAAATGATAAGGATAAAACCATCACCTAAACTTATCAAAATTAATTTATATTAATTTAATATTTTAAGAAATTTCAAAGATGCACCTCACCTAAATTATAAAAGGGAACCTCCTTCCTCACTTATTTACAGCATTTTGAGCCATCTAGCTCTACCCAAACCTGATAATTCCTATTCTAAACACCTTATAAAATCTTAATAGGTTTTTTCCTTCCAAAATACCAACTCCGTATCCCTTAATAAGGGATCTAAATAATTTCCACTAAAGATGAGGTAATCATCTTTACCGACTCTTTCAAGTTTATTTCTTATTCTACTTCCTATTAATATGTTGTTTCCATAATACATTAATAAATACATTATAATATATATAAAAATTTATTATTATTATGATACAACCATATTTCACCATTTATCCATCTTATGAAAAAAAGTACAGTACATGCGTACATACGACTTACCGTCTCCACATAGCGGTGTAATTTGTTTTTCATCAAAAATTTACCTGTATAGTTATAATAATTGAAATAATGGGTATATATGATATTATGACATGATATTGATTATGAAAAATTAATATGTCATCCACTTCTTTACTATTCAACCGTTTAGGAATGATATCATCGTTCGTGCATACATACGACTTACCATCTCCACAAAGCAATGCGATTCATTTTATATGTTCACCTTTCAAGAATGATTCTAAAAATGTATCTAATAAAAAATATGATATGCATGAAATTAATATAATTATATATATGATTTAATTATAACCTATGCATAATAACCAAAACTAACCTGACAAAAAATGCATGGTAAAATAAAGTATTTAACACCCGAAACAAGAGTAATAATGAAATATTACTAACAAAAAAGTGATAAAATTATATAATAGGATCATATATGATATTATAAATATGAAAATGTTTCTTGTATAAATTAAAAACAAGTTTAAAACCATTAACCATGATTTTAAATAATGTTCAACTAAAGGGAAGCGTTAGGTAAGAGATTTCGTCTCAATTTTCACTCCATTGATACATATTTGGTATTATTCATATGTTTATTTTTATGTAGTACATATACCTACATTTGGGGAAATTAACATGAATATATATTTATTCATGATTATTAAATTTCATTTCAAGTATACTATCTTAAATAGTTTCCATATTTTCTTCCATCTTTTCCTCTCTTTGGAACTTGAATCAAGAAAAGAAATGTTTAAAAGAAAAATCGATCTTATTTATCTTTTGATTGGATATATTATTTTGATTAAAAATATTTTATATAAAAAAATCAATTGTTTTTACATTTCTAAAATTATTTATCAAAAGAAAAATTTACCCTCGGTTGACATTTTACAAAATGATTTGAAAGTAATATTTTTTTCATTTTCTAAATAAAGTACCTTATGATATTTCTAAAAAAAGTACGAAAGGTATATTTTTTAACTTATATGGCATGAGAATATTTTCCAACTTTCATGACTAATATTTTTTTAAACCTTACTTTACATTTTTACAATGTTATTTTCAATGAAATTGTTTCACTTTATATTTTTGCAATTTTTTTAAATAAGTGATTCCAATAATGGAACAGTTATTTTCCCCAAGAATTTTTTAATGATATTTTAATAGAATTTATATTCATCAATGACAAAAAACTTTATTTTATTTATTGACCATTGGGGATATGTTGTAATGATGCAATAAGTTTATATATTTACTTATGATCATTTTATATTACATTTACCTTAAATATCTATATTCTTTGTGTTATGGATATGATTATTATATAAACCATTTACATTTGACTTACGATGTTTTACTATGGAAATTATTTTAATGATAAGGGAAACTTTTGATAAATATGTTTCCTTTTTTCAATACAGATATATTTGGATAAGGCATATTTTTTATAAATTTAAATTATCATTCATTATATGTGGAATGCTTTTTATATGTAGTTATAGGTAGGTCATGATTATAAATAGGCCCACGATGCATCGAATAGTCTCATGAGACAAATTAGTTGGAAAAATTAAATGGGGGTTTACCCATAGTTTTAAAATATCTTGTGAAAGGTCTTAATAGTAAAGTTATGATGATTCATGAGATAATTAAATCTTATATTAATCTTTTAATTGATGGATAATTCAATTATTATTATTATTATCCATGATATTTTCATATTAATATTATCTATGGATTTATTTCATTATCAAGTTATTGATTAAATGACATATTTTTTTAGTTATTTACATTTCCATATTAATAATGTATTATTTATTCATGATATTTTTCTACTATATGCAACCCTTACTCAGTTTTTTATATCACCCTTAATTTTCATTATTTTCTCAGGATATGAAGATAAAATTATTGAATGAGTTCAAGAATGTAGATTAATTTCTGTTGTTCTGTTTTATGTTTTATTACCAATGTAATAATGGAACCATGTATGTATCTATTTCTTTAAGACAACTAAACCAATCGATCCTTGGTGATATGATATTTTGTATATTATTCCAATGTAATAAAATAACTACTGATTCTGGTATTCTGGTGTTGGGGTTGTTATAGTTAGTATCATAGAATGTTTAGTACAAACCTTGAGAACTAGATTTCAAATAAACTCAGTTAACATGAAAATTATGAAAATTCCTTATATTATTCAAAAAAAGTACCACTATAGGGATTTTTATTTTTTGGTTCAATATTTATGATGATTATGAACTGACTAATCATGTGACATTATTTAGTAGTGGTGCCTAATAGAAGATAGAGAATCAATACCTATGGTGAATGTAGGGATTTTCCCACTGAGAAAAATAGTATAGTTGGTGTTAGAGTTGAGCAGATCATGACCATGTTAGGGAAACTTACTCAGGTTATGAGGAATAAACTTGTCCGAAAAGAGAAAAATGATGCTCCATGATATGATACACCTATGTTGGATAATTTTATATAGCATAATCCCCCCATATTTTAGTGGGAATTATAATCCAGTGGTAGCTGAGTAATGGATCAAGTCCCTTGAAAAGATATTTTTAGATTTGGTATATGATGAAATGTAAAAGTTTATATTGGTATTATATTTTATCAAGGGAGAGGTTGATCAATGGTGGTCATTGATCCATAATAATATGGAGTATGATGAAATATAAAACATGTAATGAATAACTTTTTATGAAACATTATTCGGTAAATATTTCCCTCATGAGAAATGAATGGAAATGAAGGTAAAGTTCATTAGATTAAATCAAATAGAAGAAGACACTATTATAGAGTATGAGGGTACCATTACAAGTTATCCTATAGATTACATATATAATTTGGAAAATAATATTGATCATTTCATTAATGGTTTTAATCCAAGTCTATGAAGGAAATTGAATTCTCAAAATTTTTTCTTATAATAAAATAATATTATATTCCATAAAAACATAGAAGTTTTCTAGATCATAGATGTTCTAGGGAAATAAAGAGAATAAGTGGTCAGATAAACTCTAACTAAAAAGGAACATGTCAAAGAAAAATAAGAGAATGAAGAAATTTTCATCTTGTGAAAACTGTTAAAAGAATCATCCTAGTAAATTCTTGATGGGTATGGGAGTTTGTTATAAGTTTGGAGATAAGGGTCGTTGGGATAATGAGTGAATGAGGAAACAATTAAAAAATACTATCCAGTACTTAAATTATAATGAAATGGGGAATTATTCAAAACAATTTCCCAAGAGTCAAGGGAACCTACCACAAAAGAGGCTCAAGGAAGAAGGCCAAGATTATGCAATCACTACTGCTAAGGTTGAAGTTCCTAATGATGTGGTGGTAGGTAATTTAATCATAGATTCAAATTTATCTAATTCTTTATTTGATTCTTGATTCTAACACTCTTTTATATCATCCATATTTGTAAAGAAAATTATATATTTTCCCATAACCTTAAGAAGAGAGTTATCAATCAAATCTCTCAGTGGAAATATCACTACAATAAGGATGTTTAAGGTTGTTCCTATTATGACATATAAACCTTGTCTATTTTCCGACTTTATTATCATACATAATATTGAATTTGATATAATTCTTGGTATTAAAGGTATTTCAAAATATGATTAAAAAATTTATTACAAAGAGAAGGAAGTTATTATTCATGATGAAGATATATAATTCATTAACTTTAGAGTAGATACTTCATCAAATGATTCCTTCCTAAACCCCCTAGTAGTTATTTTAAATGAGATTCTTGGAGAAAAAGAGAAAATAAAATCTATGGATGAAAATGTTAATCTAAAAATTGAGGATGTACTAATTGTACAAGAATAGATTGATTTATTTATTGCGGAATTACGAGGACATCCAATAGAATGTGAATTGGATTTTTCTATTGATTTAATCCCCGATGTGAAACCTATATCAAAGAATCCATATAGAATTACCTCTAGTAAATTAATGGTTTTGAAGAAAAAACTACCAGAGTTGTGTGATAAGGGATTTCTATGACCTAGTGTTTCATCTTGGGGAGCCCCTATTCACTTCATTAAAAAGTATGGATCTATGAGGTTACACATTTATTATAGGGACATCAATGTTATTAAGATAAAGAAATAGTATCCTATGACTCTCATTTATGACATATTCATTTAGATTCAGGGAGATTAATATTTTTCATAGAATGACCTTTGTTCTGGATATGATCAATTGTGAGTAAATAAGGAAGATATTACAAAGAAAAAATTCCACATGAGGTATGAGCATTATGAGTTCACATTAATTCCATTTGGATTAAATAATTCACCCTATGTTTTCTTGTATATATTGAATATACTATTCAAGGAATATCATAATAATTTTATTGTGATGTTTATTGATTATATATTTATGTACTATAAAAGTTAATAGTATCATGAAAATCACTTACGGATTATTCTTAAGACCCTTAGAGAAATGGAATTATATAGGAAATTTATAATGTGAGAATTACAGTTATAGAAAGTTTCTTTTCATAGCCATATTATCTCCAAGTATGGAATTTTAGTAGATCCTATAAAGATAAAAGTGGTAAAAGATTGGCCAACCCCAACAAACATAACCAAGGTATGTAGTTTCATTAGTTTTTCATATTACTGTTGGTGAGTTGTTTAAATGTTTTCCAGATTTTCTAACCAGTTAACCAAATTTACACATAAAGTTTTTAAGTTTACATGGACAGTGGAATGTGAATAATTTTTAAATAATTAAATAGCTGATTGGTCAATTCTCCAAATTTGACTCTACTATCATGAAATGAAGGATTTGTGATATATAGTGATGCATCAAAGAGTAGACTTGGTTGCGTACTTATAAATAATGATAAATTTTTTACATATGCAACAAGGTAGTTAAATATTCGTGAACATAACTATCCAACTCAGGATCTTGAGTTGGAATTCGTAATCATTTATTTTAATATATGGACACATTATCTCTATGGTGAAATATGTGAAATATATATTGATCATAAGAGCCTAAAATATATCTTTTCATAGAAAGATCTCGATATGAGTTCTAGCTACACAAGGATTATGATTGATTAATACAACACCTCCCAAGGAAGGAAAATAAGGTAGAAGATGCATTGAGCAGTAATGATCATGGAGACCTAACCAAAATAAGGATTGATAGAGATTCTATGTTCACAAATTCCATAAAGATGGATATGGTAAATGTTATAGAATAGAAACATCAGTACCCTTTAAAATGTTTGCGAACAAATATTTATTGAAAAAGATAAAAACTTCTCAGTTTTTTGATGAAAAATTTCAAAGGAAAATTAAAGCAATGAATGATTGAAAATTATAAGACTTCATATATGAAGATGGTATTTTTAAATTTAGAAAGATAATATGTGTTCTATCTATAACTAAGATGAAAATGGAATTGTTGGATGATGATCATAGATCTAATTTCTCTATAAAACCTAGAAGCACAAATATGTATAGGTATTTGAAGACACATTTTTTCTGGGATTACATGAAGTGGGAAATTACTGATTATGTATCATGATGTTTGGTTTGTTAATATGTGATGGTTTGGAGATAACATCCTATAGGATCCATGTTACCTCTAAATATTCCTATGTGGAAGTGGGATGAAATTAATATGGATTTCATCATTGGAATACCAATTAATCCCAAAAATAAAGATGCAATATGGGTTATTGTTGATCACCATAACAAATCTTTACATTTCCTTACTATAAGAAAAGATTTACCTCTTGAGCACCTTGCATGGATCTATATTAATAATGTTATAAGTCTTCTTGAGGCACCTATTTCAAATTTTTTTTATCATGATCCATGAATTAAATCAAAATTATAGAAAATTATTTAGAAGGCTTTGGATACTGAGATTCATTTGAGTGCTACTTATCACCCTCAAACTGATGGAAAATCTAAAAAGACTATTCAAACATTAGAAGACTTTTTGAGATCATGCTCACTTTACTTTCAAGCTAAGTAGGATAAGTATTTACCTTTGTTAGAATTTTTCTATTATAATTACTTCCATAAAAGTATTCAAATGGATATATATGAAGCATTATATAGAAAGAGGTGTCCTACTCCAATTTATTGGGATTAATTTACTAAAAGGATGCTTGTAAGCCTAGAACTTTTTGAGGAGATAACATACATGGTAAATACTATTCAAACGCATATCAAAGCCACTCAAAGCAGGAAAAAGATCTATAACAATAATAGGAAGAAAGATTTGAAATTTCAAGTGGGAGATCATGTTTTATAGAATGTATCTCCATAAAAGGGTGTTATAAGATTCGATAAGAAAGGAAAACTGAGCCATAGTTACATTGAACCTTTTTAAATCCTAGAACTAAATAGCTTTTTGGAATACTAGTTGGGAATGTTTCAAAGTATCTCTAAAGTACACAATTTGTTTTATATATCACTGTTAAGGACATACATTACAGACCCAACATATGTTCTCAACTCTAAATAAATAGAATTATAACTAGATATATCTTACTATGAAGACCCTATCCATGTTATTGACACTATAGAGAAGGTGTTGACGAACCGAACGAATCGAATGGTACAAGTACTTTGGAGAAATCCAAAAAATGGAGAAAGCAACATGGGAACTAGATGATATCATACAGAAGAATCACCCTTATCTATTTAAAAGGTAATATTCATGAAAATTTTGAGGGAAATATTTTTATATGAGGGTAGAATGTAATACCTCATTTTTTTAAAAGAAACCCATGTTTGATAGCATATAGAGCACACAACACAATGTTTAAACAAAACATGAAATATTTTTATTTAAATATGACTATTATAGTATAGATGTTGCATTTAAGGGTATGAATAGGAATAACCATATTATGAAATACATGTGAAGTTCATATTTAATACAATTTCTTCTTAAAAAATAAACACTCAATTTTTAGTAAACTCATTTTATTCTTCAAAAGTATGCATTCTTCAAAAGAAATTTTTATTTATTTCCATAAAAAAGTAAATATAATTAATTTTTTAAAATTTTAGAAAATATATTTAATAAAATAAAATTAATTCTTGAATTCATGATATAAAAATTATCTTTGGGATAACTTTCATTATTTCCATGAAAAGATTGATTTTCTTGTGAATAATGAAAAATAATATTTTTATTGAAAACTATATTTTTGTTTCATGAATTTAAAAAGTAATATTTTGTTTTCAAATGGTTTCAAACTAAAGTTAGTTCTATTATATAATTAAAAATATAATTATTTTTATTGGATTTGTTTTCATGATTTAATTTAGTGAAAAATATTTTTATAGTTAAAAAGAATTTTTTTCTAAAAAATACATTTCATTGCATTTTTCATTTTAATCTTAAATAAAATTTTCCACTTATTGAAATTTAATCTTTAAAAATGAATTCCATAATTATATTTAGGATATATAAATTTAGTAAATATGTCCTTATTATTTTTGTTCAATATGAACAATAACCATAGTAATATTTGTTTCCATAATAAATAGCACCTTGGGAAATTAAAGGTAAAAAAATGATAAGTACTATAAAATAATCCTAACACCTGATTTAATATTATTATATGATTCCATTTCATCCAAAATCATCCACAATTTAGTTTTATGGAATTATATGGCCATTTGGATGAGATTATGACCTTTATAGTATTTTATTTCAAGAAAATTCAAACATGTCACACTCTTATTTTTAATAATTATTATATCTTCAATATAGGTTTATCTAGATGATATGTTTGAATATAAATAGTATTTTGAAATATAAAATATTAATATTCAACATGTTAATTTATTTTAAATTTTTTAGTGAAGAAATAATTACCTTAAATGCTTACACAACACTTAGTCAATAATTATTCAATTAATGGAAATATCAAATAAATGATATTTAAAATATTAAAAGTAACATAATTTGAGATAAATAATATGATACATGAATTTTATATATTACCATGACTTGTTATAGATATAATAAAATATTTTTTTCAAATTTTAAGTGTTTTATTAATATTACCAAAGTCAATGTAATGAATAGTTCTACATATTGACATTAATTTCATTTTATAATAAATAATTTTTTTATTTAATGATTAAAACATCCAAAATAATATTAAATTCGTTAAAATGAATGGGATAAGGTTTAAAACATCATAAATGGTCCATTTATAATACTTTTTTCTTTTTATTGTAACATTATTTTACCCTTAAATGGTAGAAAAAATTAATATTTTGGTTATTGTCAAACGGGTTAACGAGAGGTTAAAACAAAAAATATAAGGATAAAACCATCACCTAAACTTTTCCAAATTTTATTGAATAATATTATTTTGACCCATACTCATCCTATGTTAAAATTAATTACTTTGGAGCCATTTTTACATCAAAAGTAAGTTATATTAATTTTATATTTTAAGAAATTCCAAAGATGCCCCTTACCTCAATTATAAAAGGGAACCCCCTTCCTCGCGTATTTACATCACTTTGAGCCATATATCTCAACAAAACCCTCTAAATTACTCTTATAAACATCTTTATCCAATTTCTATTGGTTATGCGCCTTCCAAAAGACCAATCCTAGATCCGTTATGAAGAGATCTAAAGGAATTCCACTAAAGAAGAGTTAATCATCTTTACCGACTCTTTCATGTTTATTTCTTCCTCTACACCCTCTTCATGCATTGTTTAAAAACTAATTTAATAAATACATTATAATATATATAATTATATGTTATTATTGTTATGATGACACCATATTACACCTTTTATACATCAAAAAAAAAAATTGGAATCATTGCTCGTGCGTATGTATGACTTACCATCTCCACACAACGATGTAATTAATTTTTAATCAGCACTTTACTAGGATGGTTATAATGATGAAAATAATGGATATATATGATAATTATGAAATTATATTTATTTTGAAAAATTAATATATCATTCAATTACTTTCCCTTTCAACTATTTATAAATGATAACGTTGCTCATGCGTACGTATGACTTGCCATCTCCACGAAGCGATACGATTAAATTTTTATGATAATCTATCAAAAATGATTCTAAAAATGTATATAATAAATAAATATGATATATATGATCTTAATATAATTATATAGATGATTTAACTATTCCATATCTTTAAGAAATAGAACAAACATGAAAAAACATGCTTGGGAAAGTGAAGCAGTTAACACCAGAAACATGGATAATAATAAAATATTATTAACAAAAAAGTGAAAAAATGATATATGAGGATAATATATGATATTATAAATATTAATAGGGTTATATTATAAATTATTAACATTTTATAACCATTATACAGGATGTTAAAGCTTGTTCAACTAAAGGGAAGCATGAGGTAATGGATTTCATCTCAATTTCTACTCCGTTGAGACATATTTGGTATTATGCGCCTATTTATTTTTATATGGTGTATATACTAACATTTTAGGTAATTAAAATGAATATATATTTATTCATTATGATTAATTTTCTTTTCAAGTTTTCCCTTTTAAATATTTTCCATCTTTTCTTCCATCTTTTCCTCTATTTGGAACATGAATTAAGCAAAGACATTTTTAAACTAAAAGCCAATATTATTTATATTTTGATTGGATATATTATTATTTCATAACTATATTTTATAAAAATGTTTCAAATTTTTTTAAAATTCTATAATTATTTATCAAAATATATTTTTACCCATTATTGACTTTTTACAATTTGGCTTGAAAGGAATATTTTTATCATTTTCTAAATAAAGCACCTTGTAATTTTTTTTTGACAAAAGTATAGAATAAATATTTGTTAAATTATATTAAATAATTGGGGTTTTCTACCCTCACAAATAATTTTTTTTAAGATTCATTTAAAAGTTTAAAAGGTTATTTTCAATGAAATTTTTTTAATTTATATTTTGACATATTTTTTAAAATAAGTGATTTCAAAATTAGAAAGGTTATTTTCCTCAAGAATGTTTTAATGATATTTTAATGGAATTTATATACATAAATGAAAAAACTCTTTATTTTACTTATTAATCACTGGGGATATGTTTTAATGATACCATCCTCTGACACATTCTCTTACTTATGATCATTGGATATTATATATCTCTTAAATATCTATATTCTTTGTATTATGGATATAATTATTTCCTAAATCATATACCATTTTACATACATTGTTTTTCTATCGAAATTATTTAATTGACTGGGTAAAATGTTTATAAACACGTATCCTTTATTCAATAAATATATTTTTTGATAAGGTATGTTGTTTATAAATATAAATGATTATTCAATATATAAAGAATGCGTTGAAAATGCAGTTACAGATGGGGCCTAGTTATAGATAGCCCCTTGATGCATCAACATGTTTCATGAGACAAATTAATTGGTAAATTTAAATGGATATTTAACCATAGTTTTAAATTTTCTTGTGAATGGTCTTAACATTAGAGGTATCATGATTCCTGAGATCATGATGTCCAATATTAATAATTTAATTCATTGAGGATTTAGTTATTATTATTATCCATGAGATTCTCAAATTGATATTAACTGTAACGACCCGGACCCGACTAGCCACCCAAAAAGTGCCGAACGGGCGGGGTATCACTACCTTAGGCACACCTCCCCTGAACGCCAAAGGCTTCTGACTAGCAGTGAGGGTCTGATAGGTATAGTAGAGAGGCTATACCCTCTCGAAGGAATAAAATGGTATGGGTCCGAGTAGAATACTAAATATGCAGCGGAAATAAATGACTCAGCAGACTCGAACCAGACCCACATAGTGGAAGCACATTCAATAACAATAAACAGCGGGAGCAATATAAAAACAACAGCAGCAGAAACTAAACAGAACGTCATGCCAGCAATCAACTGCAATAACTACTAATAAAACCAATCATGCATCCAAACAAGTCATAAAAATCAATATATATATATATATATATATCATGGTGCCAATGTCTAACCAACTGTAGCAACAATAAAAAGTAAACATGCTGATGCAAGAAAAGAATACTAAACAAATAACTCCAGTATGGCACGACCTCAAGGTTCATACCAGTCTCTATGCCAACATCACTAAAGTCCAGCTCCTGAGGCTGACCCTTTACCTGCACGCAATTTCATAAAGTCTACATGCGTCCCGAAGGGCCCATGTAGGGTGTGAGACAAGGCTGAGTAGGATACCACCCTAGCATGCGTACCTAATATAAGTGTTTAGCCAGACATGCTTAAATAAGAAAAATAGTAAACATTACAATTCCCAAAAGTAAACACAAGCTTCACTGGTGCTCAGCAGCCACCAGGAAGTGTCACCTGCTTCGGCCAGCGCCGGAATGTATGATCAGCAGTCCGGCACCTCGTGCCACCTGAAACCATGTGTCTCAAGTACCGACATCCCGAAGGCACACCCAACCGTCGTAGCCCAGCTCAAAAGCTCAACCTTCCCATGGAAGAACATCCGGAGGAACAACGATACCTGTCCTCAAAAGATAACCGGAGGGACAGTGATGTCTGCCCTCAAGTCACGACGAGCCTCTGCCCCCAACCTGACTGCCTCAAAGCTGTCTCTCGAAGGCTCCTCACCTTCCACATGGCTTCCTATGGCAAGCAGCCCCAAACCAAATATACCTAACCACATCTACCGGGGGCCTCTACCCAGCGAGTGGCCGTACCACCTCATCTTAGAGTCTATCTGTGTGCACACTACGCAAAAGTACCCGGTGAGCGGTAATCACCTCAATAAGTTCCCAAGACACAACATCTCTGACACCTCGTGTCCCTGTGAACCTTTTTCTCCATTCTGATGGTCTCTCCATCCAGTAACCCGAGCCAAGCCCAACCTGAGAGTCCAACTATCTCAACCGACGTCTGTGACGCCCAATCCCATGGTAGCAACCACCCAAAGTAACCCGATCCAAAGGCCCCAACCTGTGATCCTTATCACTCAACAACATATACCCGGGCCATGCCCAATAAACAAGCAATTCAACACAAGCAAACCTCACATTGCAAAAACATACTTGAAAGAATAACTTTTAACAGACAATTACTAAACAGTCAATTTGCAGCAACTTATCTTAACCCAAGCCATCACCTAAGGTCTCAACACCTTACAAAAATTAACATCATGCTTTAACAAATCAAACTCAGCAGTTTAATTCAACAGCAAAAAAGCAGTCTAAAAACAGAAGTTTAGTTACTGGTCCAAAACATACGCATTTCGGCACCCCCGGCCGAATTTCCCCAAACGAGCTATGACCTCTCACCCAGCCTTACTCAATCACAACAAGGTTTAGGTAATACCGATAGGCATCCCACAATGCAGATAATTAATTAACAACAAATAAACAGGGTTCCGCTCAACACCGGACATCGTGCCTGGAGGTCGCAACCCCAAATTGTCTACGAAAACACGAAATAAGGTATGAAACACCCACCTCGTACTCGTACGATGACACTCCTTTGATTTCAGCCTCTGAATGGGACTGAATCACGGAAGATATGTGTTTCCATCAAATCTGGAAATTCTGTTTAGATGGAATCTGCGGAGGAACAGGTGAGGAATCAAGGACGAAGAAGGGTGCGCAGGGTTAGCCTCTTAGATGCGGTCTCACTTCCTCCGACGGATCGAAGAATGGAGGTCGTACGGCGGATCTAGAAGGATTTGTGTTTGTGGAGGTCTTTCGGATGAACTATTCGTCAAAAGAGGAAGAAGAGGAGGAATCTGGGAATGAGGTGCGACGACGCCTCGGTCAATCAAATAAAAAAAATTACACGTCCTGTATTTCACAAGTACACGCCATGTAGACGTGTTTCTATACTCCGAATTAAGCGGTGTTCGGCACATGGTATGGACCGTGTACACAGTCAAAAGATGGACAGGGTCTCGACCGCTACACGGGGCATGGGTACAGGGTGTGTCAAGGAAGGCTACACACCGTGTATATGGAAATTTACACTTCGGCACCACACGACATGTACCTGGCCTCACACGGGTAAGGGATACACGGCGTGTCTATAAATACATGCCGTGTAGTAGGAAAGTTCTACACGGTCTTTACACAACATGTACTCAGCGAGCACATAGCCGGTCACTCGGGTAACTCATACATGGCGTGTACTTAAAGTACATGGCGTGTAGTCTGGAAATTTCCAGAAACTGCCCAGATTTTCCAGAATTCTCAAAAACCAGTCAAAAGATTAAACATGGTCGGAATTTGACCTGTTTCTAAAAACTCGGGTTCTTACAAACTCCCCACCTTAATGTAGCTCATCCTCGAGCTACCAAACGAAACCAGGAGATGGCACCGCACACACCCATACCAGTTAAACAACCCAGACTACCCCGGTCTCAATGTTCTGGCTAAATTTCTAAAAAGGGGTCCCCACCATAGAAATCACCTACTCTGTCTCAACTTGAAAAAAGCTAAAAGAAAACAAAAAAACAAACAAGGCCCAACGATCTATTTCCTGGACCCATGGTCCTCCCGTGACGCATCATCACCCTTGCACCTCCTCGGTGCTCACATGTCTCTTCCGACACCCAACATAACTCTCACCGCATCGGTGTCTGCCTCCCTGAGGTCCAGCATCTAATAGATTCTCCATTCAAACCTGGTGCCATGCACCTCAAGTAACCCGCATCCACGATGCCCCGATGCCCACGACATCTCAAGTAACATGTATCCTTGATGATCGTGATGCCACGCATCTCAAATATATAAATAAAACCTAAAATGCATCTAATATGATGCCAATCCCACTAACTAGCATCTAGTAAGTCCACAAGTATCCTGTGTAGCCTGTGCACTCAACCAGACATGCCTCAAGAGGCCATGCCAAAATAAAGTAAAGAAACTCACGGCCACACCTGCGGTGTACCTACCACCGTCGTCGGCTCTCCAGCCTTCTCAAACCCTGGCAGCTCCACGACTTGCACCTGACCTGACACACAGCTCCCTGAAGCCTATCCACCCTGTGGTGCTGCCCCAGTCTCTGGCCACAGACCCCACAGCTGGGTCCTACTGTCCCTGTCACATCCTCGCCGTGCAGTTGAACCTCAGCCACCCTCTCTTGGTACCGAACCTGAACCAACTCTTGATGTCACAGTCTGTCCTGGTCCCTGTCTGCTGGCTGTCTGAGAAGGACGCCCGTAAAACCTCTCCAGATGTCCGAACTGTCCACACGCCCGACACTCCTTCAGGGGCCTATCGCACTGAGCCCAAACATGTCCCAGCTGTGCACACTGAAATCAAACCACCGCTGAATTGCCACGAGGTGGTCTAGCTGAGTCATTGGCCTGCCCCCCCCCCCCCCCCGCTGGAACTCATCTCTCCCCCACTTCCTGCTGTCCGAATCGTCACCTGAAGCTGTCACCCTGCCAAAAAGAGATTTTTCTCTCTCATTGCCCTCAGCTATGAGCGCCTGGTTCACCGCCTCAGAGAAGGAACCCAGCCTGTAGATGTTTACCTGAACCCGAATGGCGTGTCATAAGCCGTCCTCGAAGCGCCTCACCCTAGCTGCATCATTGCTCACCATACCGGGTGCCAAACAAGACAACTCTATGAATGTAGCTACATAATCCATGAAGGACATGTCTCCCTGCTGAAGACTCAAGAACTCCCAAGCTCTCTCTACCCTCAGCATCTCCGGATAAAAGTGCTCGAAGAACCTATCCCCGAAGTCCTTCCACGCCAGTCCCTCGTGCCTATGAGCCTGTACTTGCACATCCCACCAACGTTTCGCCGATCCTCTTAGCATGTACGTCGCCAGTTTGACCCTCCGCCCTGGAGGCATCTGGAGCTTCTAGAAGATCATGTGCATACTCTCTATCCGGTTTTCTGCCGTCTGTGGACCACTCTCACCCTGAAAAATCAGCGGGTGCGGCGACTGGAACTCCCACATTAGAGACTCCATAGAAGGCTCTGTACCATGCACGCCTCTGTCAATCCCCTTCAAGACACGAACTAGGCTAGCTCGGAGCTGCTCGTCGAGCCACGGTCCAAACACTGCCAAACCCGGCTGCTGCCCTGCCTGCACTAGATCCTGAACCTGATCCTGTCCCTAAGCCTGTACCTGCGGCTCATGCTCTGCCTGCCCTGGATTCTGAACCTGATCCTGCGGTACCCTATCCTCTCCTGCTTGTCACTCCATCGTGTCATGAAGAAGTAACCCGCTGAATACCATAAATGATCAGGCGTCCCACATATATCTATATAACAATATATTCTATGTAGATAAGGAAAGCAGTAAAAGGAAGTGCATAACAACTACCCTTACTTCCCCTCACCACAACCCATGCCCTCGGCATCCCGACCTCACGACCTCCTTACCCGCCCTCAACAAAGCCAAACCTTGGGTCGTGCCCGTCCTAAAGATCAATGTTGCCTCAGTCCCGACGACCAAGACACCTAATCCTGACAGTTACACTGACTCAACCATAGTACCTGCCTGCTCTCATAAGAGCCAGACCCATATGTCCTGCACATGCAATTCTACAAAAATACAAATAATGGCATATACATCACCATAAAAAAGAAATTCTATCAAGAGTTTTACCTATTCAAATTTCAGAGAATACATATCATGGCAATTGATTTTATTCACATGGTATTATCACTTCACAAAGCATACGTGCAATTATGAAATTGAAATACCCTAAAATGTGCCTATCAAAATCCAAGCAAGACACCCTTGCCATACCAACCAAGGTTTACATATCATAATCAATAACATCACACAACAAGTGAGCCATCGAGGTGGAAATCATATCAACTGTAATCTGAGAAAAAAGAAAACAGTAATTCCCACCCCGACAACTCAATCCATCCCTCGTACATGGGGCTGTAGGCACCCAAGCACAAGTTCAGAAATCAAGTTCCAACAACAACCTATCTCCAGTATACCATATCCCAAACAGTAAAACTAGCAGAAATAAAAAGAGAAGTCTCAATCTCATTAGTATCCAGAAAAACACTGCTACTAAATCCTTGTCAAGAACTCCACTGATACCACTTTGTAACGACCCGGACCCGGACAGCCACCCGAACAGTGCCGAACTGGCCGGGTGTCACTACCTTAGGCACACCTCCCCTGAACACCAAAGGCTTCTGACTAGCAGAGAGGGTCTGATAGGTATAGTGGGGAGGCTGTACCCTCCCGAAGGAATAAAATGGTACCGGTCCGAGTACAATACTAAATATGCAGCGGAAATAAATGACTCAGCAGACTCGAACCAGACCCGCATAGCAGAAGCACATTCAATAATAATAAACAGCGGAAGAAATATAAAAACAACAGCAGCAGAAACTAAACATAACGTCATGCCAGCAATCAACTGCAATAACTGCTAATACAACCAAGCATGCATCCAAACAAGTCATACAAATCAATATATATATCATGGCGCCAATGGATAACCAACTGTAGCTACAATATAAAGTAAAAATGCTGATGCAAGAAAAGAATACTAAACAAATAACTCTAGTACGGCACGACCTCAAGGTCCATACCAGTCTCCATGCCAACATCACTAAAGTCCAACTCCTGAGGCTGACCCTTTACCTGCACACAGTTTCATAAAGTCTACACGCGTCCCGAAGGGCCCCTGTAGGGTGTGAGACAAGTTTGAGTAGGATACCACCCAAGGGTGCATACCTAATATAAGTGTTTAGGCATACATGCTTAAATAAGAAAAATAGTAAACAGTACAATTCCCAAAAGTAAACACAAACTTCACTGGTGCTCAGAAGCCACTAAGAAGTGTCACCTGCTTCGGCCAGTGCTGGAATGTCTGATCAGCAGCCCGACACCTCGTGCCATCTGACACCATGTGTCTCAAGTACCAACATCTCGAAGGCATGCCCAACTATCGTAACCCAGCTCGAAATCTCAACCTTCCCATGACACAACATCTGGAAGAACATTGATACCTTTCCTCAAAAGATAACTGTAGGGACAACGATGTCTGCCCTCAAATCACGACGAGCCTCTGCCCCCAACTTGACCGCCTCAAAGCTATCTCCCAAAGGATACTCACCTTCCATGTGGCTTCCTATGGCAAGTACCCCCAAACCAAATATACCTAACCGCATCTACCGGGGGCCTCTACCCAGCGAGTGGTCATACCACCTCATCTCTGAGTCTATCTGTGTGCACACTACTCGAAAGTACCCAGTGAGTGGTAATCACCTCAATAAGTTCCTAAGACACAACATCTCCGACACCTTGTGTCCCCGCGAACCTGTCGCTCCAGTCTGATGGTCTCGCCATCCATTAACCCAGGCCAAGCCCAACCTGACAGTCCAACTGTCTCAACCGACGTCCGTGAAGCCCAATCCCGTGGTAGCAACCACCAAAAGTAACCCAATCCAAAGGCCCCAAACTATGATCCTTATAACTCAACAACATATACCCTGGCCATGCCCAATAATCAAGCAGTTCAACAAAAGAAAACCACACATTGCAAAAACATACTTGAAAGCATAACTTTTAATAGACAATTACTAAACAGTCAATTTTCACCAACTTATGTTAACCCAAACCAGCACCTATGGTCTCAACACCTTACAAAAATTAACATCATGCTTTAACAAATCAAACTTAGTAGTTTAATTCAAAAGCAACAAAAGTAGTCTAAAAACTGCATTTTAATTACTGGTCCAAAACATACGCATTTCGGCACCACTGGCCAAATTTCCCCAAACGAGCTATAACCTCTCACCCACCCTTTCTCAATCACAACAAGGGTCAGGGAATACCCAGAGGCATCCCAAAATGTAGATAATTAATTAACAACAAATAAACAGGGTTCGGCTCAACACCCGACATCGCGCCCGGAGGTCACACCCCCAAATTGTCTATGAAAACCCGAAAGAAGGTTTGCACCACCCACCTCGTACTCGTACAATGCCACTCCTTTGATTTTAGCCTCTGAATCGGACTGAATCACGGTAGATCTGCATTTCTGTCAAATTCGAAAATTCCGTTTAGATGGAATCCGCAGAGGAACGGTTGAGGAATCAAGGACAAAGAAGGGTGTGCGGGGTTAGCCTGTCTGATGCGGTCTCGCTGCCTCCGACGGATCGAATAACGGAGTTCGTACGGTGGATCTAGAAGGATTTGTGTTCGTGGAGGTCTTTCGGACAGACTGTTCGTCCAAAGGGGAAGAAGAAGAGGAATCTGGGAATGAGGCGTGACGACGCCTCAGTCGATCAAGCAAAAAAAAGTACACGATGTGTATTTCCCAAGTACACGCCGTGTAGACGTGTTTCTGTTAAGTGGAGTCCGGCACACGGTCTGGACCGTGTACACGGTCAACACACGGCCAGGGTCTCGGCCGCTACATGGGGCATGGGTACACGGCGTGTCAAGGAAGGCTACAAGGCGTGTAGATGGAAATTTACACCTGGTCACCACACGACATGTACCTGGCCTCACATGGGTAAGGGATACACATCATGTCTATAAATACACGCTGTGTAGTAGGAAATTTCTACACGGTATTCACACGGAATGTACTCGGCGAGCACACGGCCGGTCACTCGGGTAACTCGTACATGGCGTGTACTTAAAGTACACGGCGTGTAGTCTGTAAATTTCTAGAAACTGCCCAGATTTTCCAGACTTCTCAAAAACTAGTCAAAAGTTTAAACAGGGTCAGAATTTTACCCGTTTCTAAAAACTTAGGTTCTTACATTATCTATGGATGTTTTTCATTATCAAGCTGTTGATTAAATGACATGTGTTTTTAGTTATTTACCTTTCTATATTGATTATTACTTATTTAGTATTGAAAGTTTTAAACTGTATTCAACCCATATTATGTTTTTAATCTCACAATTATATTGTTTTCTTTCCCTAGGATATGAAAAAGAAATCATTTAGTGAGTTTAAGGATGAAAATTATTTTCCTTTGTTATGTTCTATGTGTTATTACCAATTAAATAAGTGAACCATGTATATATTTAGTTATTCAAGACTACTAAAGTGATCAATCCTTAAATATTTGTTCCCTTACATCTTATGCCAATGTAATAAAATAACTACTAATTCTGTGCTTCTAGAGTTGGGGTTGTTATAATCAGGGTAGTGAAAAAAAAATATTTTTCAAAAAATTCAATGTTATTTAAAAAATGACGCTGTTTTTGGGGAATTTAATGACCACATGAAAGTGGGGTGAGGCCATTTTAGATATTTTATAAGGAGTAGTGGATACTGATAAAGGGATATAAATTTATTTCTTTCATGCTCCTGTCACAAAATGGATGCATTATTGAGTGGTTTTAACCTAGATAAAAGTAAATTAAGTAAAGAGAGATTTCATGGGGAGAAATACAGGAAAATGTTATGGAGATAAAGATAATTTGTATGAGTTCTAGAATAGAGACAGCAGAAGCAGAGCGATGGAGACCGAGACTAGGAGATTTCTAGGAGATCTTGAAGAGGGTATTATTCTACTTTTCATACAGATAGAAATAGAGATTACAGTTCTATCCTATACCACGATGATGTCTGACTAAATTTATAGTATCCAAAGATACTTTATTCTCATGGTGACATATTTATAAGTTTCATATCTATTATTTGACAATTTTAATTCTATCTAAAATCAAGAACATTGAAAATGTGATTGATAATTGAAGTTTAATTATTCTGCCAGTTGGTTAATCACCTTTATTTTATTCTAAGAATGAAACATTTTAAATTGGAGTGTGAAGATATCTGAATGTGTCTTATTAGTTCAATCCAAGTTGATGTTTTAAGATGATTATAACTATTAAATTTCTAAATCCTTGATCCAATATTGTGATTATAGAAAGTGTCGAAGGTATTATTGAACTCGATGATCATTGAGTGCATTGATCAAATCTTACAGAAAAGGAATCTATAGAAAATATCTTGGTTATAGACTTAAAATTTAATAAACTAAATGAGATGAAAGATTAGACATTTTAATCTATTCATTAAGAGAGTTATAGTTCTGAAATCCATTTAAAACAATGTAGAAATACCGATCCATAAGAATTACTATCTTGGAAACATGTCTTATTCCTTTTATATTCACTATTTCTTGTTTAAATTTGTTTTATATTGTTTTTCTGTTTTTAATCTCTTGTGCTTATTGATTAGAGTAATTTACTTTACAGTCACAGTTTTCCCCTTAAAAACAATTTAAAATTAAAAATATGAAAATAATGAAAAAAAATCATGATAGAAAACTCTTTTAGGGAAGTCTCATTTGGGGACAACCTTGGTTGCTGTTATATTGTAGTTATTAGGGTAAAAAATTGAGATATATTTACAAAAAACACATTAAAACCTTAAATTCAGTAAGATACAGTCTTAAAAGCTTCTTTTATCTTACTTCATCTTTTCATGTGGGAGTTCTATATCTCTTTCCCTATATATCCTCATATAGTTCCATTTGAATGTTACATTGGAAATTGTTATTCTATGATACAATGACCATAGGAAGATTTTGATCTCAACTTACATTTAAATCTATCAAATAATGTTTTAGCATATGTTCCAATGCATCAATGTTCCTTTTAAATTGACCATTGAGGATGATAAGTTGTTCCAAAGATCATCTTTGTATCTATTTCTTGTTGGATATTCCTCCAGAATTTTGATGTGAACCTTGGATCTTGATCAAATAAAATTAAAAGAAAAAATCTGTAAAACCTTACCACATCTTTTATGTATATCATGGAAACCTGATCATGTGGAAAATATTATAGATTAATTATGAATTTAATCGAATTTGTAATTCAAACCACTACTGCACAAATGGAATTATTTTATTTATATTTCCTAAGAAGACTAGTAAAAAAATCCATGGTGATGTTTTCCCATTTCTTTACTAGTATATGAAATGGTTTCATCATCTCTTTATACTTATGTCATTCCACCTTAACTTGTTGACATACCAAACATTGAGTTACATACTCTACAATCTTCCTCTTCAAAATTTCCAACCAGAATTATGGATTTATATTTTGATATATATTTCTTCTTCATGGAAGAATAAAGAAGGACGAGATATGTGAATCATATAATAATTCCTCCTCCAATAATGGTTTTGAAGGAAAAAATATAGATATCTGTAGACTTGAAGCTATAATTAAAAGACATAACGATAATATTAAAAAAAATTAAATATCTTTTAGGTTTAGAGTTTTATAGAAATTGAAAAACATTAACTAACACAACTCATGTATTTTTAAATGAATGGACATTTTTTCACTATATAAGAAACTGCTTAATTCATAACAATTCTTCAATATATCCCACCAACTCCACACATAAGTTACTATTCTAGATATTTCATACTTATATTATCTTCATAACCTGAGAAAAAATAAATATAAGAAAGGGGTGATCTTAGATTCCCAATAAGGGTAAACCTAAGTGATAAAAATTAAATATCATAAATGAGAATAATATAAAAATATAAGTACAACCAGGCTACATAATAATATTATACCCAATAAATAATAGATCATAAATTATGGCATAACATCATAATATATCATGAAAATATTGCATATCAAAGAAACAAGGAACATATGAAAACTACAACACATAAATAAGAATATATATAATAAAATAGTGGATTAGGTCTCACAACCTATTTCCTATAGTGGATTAGGATTAAATCACATATTTCCCTTGGTGGATTAGGATTCACTTGAAGGAACCTAGGTCACCCATAGGGGGGTGAATCAGGGTGTCAAATTTTTATCCCTTTAATTGGATCTTGTTCCCACATTGGTAGGAACTTAATTAAACTGGTATGATGTATATGTGAAGTAATTAAAAAATTCCAATTCATAAGGACAACAAAAAACTTATACTTGGTTCACCACTAAGGGCTACATCCAAGGAGTATACATAGATAGGTTTTCAGTCGTACCTAATTACGCTATTCATCACTAGCTGTGGATTACAAGGTTCAGGTACAGTCACTCTGTCCCAGGAATACTACATTTACAATGGTTTGGGGATATCCCACTACTTCCCTCATATCACTTATGTTGAATCCCCATGGCTCACTACCTCGGATGATGTCACACTCAGTTTATGGATCTGAAGGTCCCATAAATGGATATGCATGGAAGTGTTTGTCTCCTGTTCAACATGAGGCTTTGCTTGCATAGAGGTCCATAGTTGATGTTGTTTAACATTCAATATTATTCTCCATTACAATAACCTGATGTACTAAGACTTCTTATTCTTCTTACCCAGAATCACAAATTCTTTTATGATTGTTCAAACACTGAAAATCAACTTACTTGGCATCATCAGAATCAGCTTTTCTTATTCCATGTATTCATGTGACCATGCATGTGAAAATATAGATGTGATCTTTATCTTCACTTATTTACAATGATTCACCCCCAGTTTATGTTTCTTCTCTTCAAATTATTCACATATGCACGTGAATACATGAATTCATGCACTCTCTTTTCTACTTTGTTGTGTGAAGGCCCAAATGGGTATGGTTCTGTTAAGCACACACGCGACCTCCTTTCCCCTTATCTTTCTTTTATTTTCTTACCACTTGGTTTGTATGTTCTTGGACCTTATGTGTGTTCTTATTCAAATCATACACAAGAATGTATGCATGCGCTTCTCATTACCATGCACATTATTTCTACTCCCTTTCTCAACACACACTGTTCACATTGATTTGTTTATAGGTATGAGCATGTGATTTTATTCAAACTGTATTTGGGCGCCCCTTATCTCCACACACATCTCCTCGGGTTTGTTATGATGTTCTTGTTCTCCTCATTCGCACCAAGAGTATGGAGTTTCTCTATTCATAGAGTGTGAAGGTCTCCTTAGAGAACTAGAATTGTTCACGACCCCTCCTTGAGCAAGGGATTCACAAGCTTCCTTCACACAGGAAGTGAGGACTTCCTTCATATACCAATTGGCACACGATTCTCCTCCTCCAACTGAGTGGTACATAGGACTTCCCCTCGTGGGACACTCTTCCTTGTGAACCAGAGTGGTATGCGGTCAAACCAAGTGGTACACATGAACTTTTCTCTATGAACCCAAAATGGCACGCGATTCACCTCTTCATGAATCAGAAGCAGTTCACAGCTCTTCTTCTTCAAAAACTAGAATGGTATGCAGTTCACGGATTCATGAACCATATTGGTACGTGGGATACTCTTCACAAACCTATAACAGTTCATAGATCGTGCATGACCCTTTTGAACATGAAGATCATCGAAACACTATTTCTTATAACATGATCTCTTGGAAGGCTTGGAAGAAACAACCCATTCTCGGATCGATGGGTCCCTTTTTATCAGTAGAGATCAAATATTTTACATGTTAGAAATCCTCAAGATATTGGATGATGAATGAGGTTTTTAAAGCTTCAAACCATGGTCATGAGATATGCCGAGATTCTCTGTTGTTCCCTTTTCAAGCTCACCGACTTCTCCTTGATCATGTGCATGCATTATATAATTCATGTCTCTCATTTTAGATCTTCACACAAATCCTTTTTTCCTTGGAAATTCCGTTTTCCTCATCCGAACATCCCATCCAAGTCATTCGCATGTATGAAAAATGTACATTGCATGCATTCCTTTGGCATTTTCCTCTAGTCCTCATGATACCGAAATGATCTTAATGGTGATCAGATCATGGTTCTTCATTAACTCCGATGAGATACAGTGGCGCCAATGATTGCTCAAGGTTGAAGATGATGGAGAAGCTTCCTTAAATGCTGCAAGAGCATTAAACTTAACTGGTTCAAATGCACGAGGCATGCATGTGATTAATGGGGGTGATTATATCGTGACGGAAGATGAGATGTGCGGCCATGACTACACCTATATTTTTAAATGATGAAAAGTAACCCACATTTCCTTATCCCACATCGAAACAGATACGTGGTGTGGCTAGGGTATATTAATCAATGTGCTCTTCCATCTCTATATAACTATCCTCCTCTCTCCATGGTACCACCACATACCATGTTCTGCTGGCGTGCTCTGCGCCCAACTTCTTTTCATGGGCTTTGACCTAGCTATGCATGACTCATCCCTCATGCGCTCATACAGGTCTACACACAACCCTGCATGTGGGCGCACACCTATGCCCAGCCCATGCCAACTTCGGGCTAGCTAGGGATGGTTCCCTCAAAATGGTTGACCCTTGGGTACCACATGTGTTGGGGTTGAGCTGGCCTTGGCTGGCATTAATGGTTGGCCCAAATTTTTAAGTAAGGCACATAAAAACACTTGGTTAAGTGCATGTACACATTCATGCCTAGTACCCTAACTCCATCCTTGTCCACCTTAAAATTTCAAGCCCATGCACAATATCTTTTCCTTTTTTCATTTTACTAAGGATAGTTCCTTTATTTATATTGATCATTATTGAAATCCATTGACACCCATTGGAAAAAAATACAAACAACAAACCAAAGTGGTCCCAACAATCTCTCCCTTTGTATTTGTTGAAAATACCCAAAATTTTCTTCCAAATTAATGTGTCAATGTGAATCTTCTTTATCTTTCTCTCCCCCAAATTTTTAAACATTCATTTCAATTCTCTTCCCCTTATTGAAAAAAATACAAAGTTCATGGTAGAGAGGGTATCAGTCCATACTTAAGCAATGTGTCATCCATAATTTCACTCTAAGTCTACTTGAGCAATTATTGGTGTAGAGAACAAAGGATTCGATTTAGATAACATAGCTATCCATTATCCACTGATCATGATACGATGAGATGATAACTCATGTACTTGTCTTCAAGGGCCTTTCCAATTTCATTCTAGGTTAAAGATATGAAATATTTTTAATAACAAGCAACCTGAAACTCCTTTTCCAATGACATGATCTTCCGTTAATCTTCAGAGTAACTAAATTTGATACCAAATGAAGTTGAAACTAATTGAAATAACAAATCTGGGAACTTATTTATGTGTGTCTCTCCCTCAAGGGAACAATTCTCAGGTTCTCCCCCTAAGTGCTTGCTTCACCTTCAATTACCTGTAAAATTATTACATTACACAAAGTGTTAAGGGAATAAGGTGGATCCTCCTTTCTTCTTCAATGTGAGTAGGAAGGCTGAGATGATTTTCTCAACCAAGATTTTATGTTTGCTACACTCCTCACACTTTCACATTTTATCTTCAGTTATAACATTGGTTGCGTGGATATCAATATTTCTTATATCTCTTTGTGTGTGAGTCTTCTTTCTTCAAGGGATTTTAAAGCACTAGAATATCCTAGTGCAACATTCATATTCTTGAGGAATTCTTCCTGAGATGGAATAAATGTACTGCAATTCATAACAGTGTGATCTGCCTTGTTTCACCTTACACGCATGAATTCTCTATCTTCATATGGAATCTTCTTATTTCCTTTTGTACTAGCCTTATCATGTGAATCTCTTTTCATTCTCATTATTTCCAAATCTTCAGGCCAGATAACCAATATGTCTCTAGGAACTATGGAAGCAAGTTTGGATTTTCCACAGGGAATCTTTCGAGTGTCATCCTTTTTAGGATTTCTTTTCTATGTACCACTCTTAAAATTCCTGGATTTTGAATCCAAGGACTTCTCACATTTTTTCTTATAGTCTTCTTGGGAGAATTTTCTTTTGCAACATTCTTCTGATTTCTTCCCAAGGTATATTTTTCTTTCTTACCAAGCTTCTATGGTCTTTTGTTCTTATCAGCTCTGGATATATGTTGAGATAAGAATTATCTATTCTTCTTCTCTGGATTTATCACTTTTGACACATGATTTCTCTTTGCTTTTTAATTTAAAGGTTTTTACTAGTAGTCCAGTGCACAATTCCTGAATCTATTGCATCATTGACCCACAAATCTTGTCTTCTTAATATATTCTATATAAGGTTGTTGGGAATTCTTCTTAATATGATTTTCTCTATATGGGGAACCATCTTACAGCTTATTATTCCTATCCACCCTAGCCATGGTGGTATGTTTCTTCTCATTGCCTTTCCTCATCTATAATTTTTTAGAATTTTTCTTCTAACCTTCACTTTTAGTAGAAACATATTTAGAAACAATAGTACAAGTTGGTATGGATGGTACCTTAACTTTCTCAGCTACTTGTGATAGATCAATGAGTGAACTGATGATCTTGTTATCACATGTTGGAGGTCTTTTGATAGTAGAATATTTCAGTGAGAATTGAGTACCAACAACAATTGTTTCATCCTTTTTGTGAAGTCTTAATATGTGTCTTCTCAGGATTGGTCAACTGGGCTTACAATTTTAGACATTCCATATTTAGGATGATCTTTTGATCTTCAATCATGAGAATATTTTCATCACAAGACTCTTTCAATATTTCAACCCCATATTCATGCATCTTAATTTTGCTTTCTAATAAAGAGTCAAGCTCTTTGTTCTTCTTTGATGTTTCTTCCAAATTTTGAACCTTGACTTCAGTGCTATATTTCAGCTCATATTTAAATGCATGGATCTTTTCTTACAGATTCTTATTGAATCCGTCTTTCTATTCAAAATCATCAATCCATCTAGAGATATTTAAACATTCAATAATTTTTACTTCCAATCCCTTGTCCACATTATCTGATTCTCTTCCCAGTCGGGTGATCTCAACCTACATACATTGAAATATTATACAAACATCATCAATTATTTCTTTAGGAATATCATACAGATATATTCCTAATTTCCCTATTATCGGATCATGTGAAGTAAAAGTTTGATCCTTATCACCACTTGTGTTGGAATCTTTGATTTTGGTGGAAACCTGAGACACCTGCTCTTTACGTTCCAAGCTTGATATTTATTCATTATTAATAAGGCATGAATAACAAGATATTTTATCTTCTTTAGGAATGAGGGACTTCTTTAACTTATTATTCTATTTCTTTTTCCTATTTGTTAGGGTCTTCCTGGATATACACTCATTCTCATATGTAACTAAATTTCCATCAAGGATGCACTTCATTATTGACATAGGAAAGAAAACTCAAATCCGCTTCTGGATATAATTACTAGAGAGTATCCAACATACGTAAACATTTTCCCCTATGATACCTATTGAAGGACCCTAGGTCACCCTAAGGGGGGGGGGGGGTGAATCAGGGTGTCATCTTTTTCTCCCTTTTATTGGATCGTGTTCCCACGTTGGTATGAACTTAATTAAACCGGTATGATGGATATGTGCAGTAATTAAAACATTCACATGAAGAAGGACATCACAACACTTTTACTTGGTTTACTACTAAGGGCTATGTCCATGGAGCATACACCGACAATTTTACGATCATACCTAATTCCACTATTCTTTACTTGTTGTGGATTACAAGGTTCATGCACAATCACTTTTTCCCTAGGACATTTCCTTTACAAAGGTTTAGGGATATCTCAATAGGTCCCTCAGATCACTTCTGTTGACACCCCCAGGATCACTACCCTAGATGAAGTCACAATTAGTTTATGGACGTGAAAGTCCCTTTAATGGATAGGCATGGAAGTCTTTGTCTCATGTTTAGCACAAGACTTTGCTTACATGGAGGTCCAGAGTTGATTATCTTTAATGTTCAATCTTCTTCTCTAGTGAAACAACCAGATGTATTAAGACTTCTTATTAATCTTTTCCAGAATCAAAATTTTATTTTTGATTGTCCAAACACAGAAAATTAGTTCACTTGGCATCATCAGAATCATCTCTTCTTATTCCATGTATGCATGTGACCATGCATGTGACAATATAGATGTGATCTTACTCTTCACTTATTTACACACATGGACCCTTGTTTTATGATGCTTCTCTTCAAAGTATTCAAGTATGCACGTGCATGAATTAATGAACGAACTTCCTCTTATACTTTCATGTGTGAAGGATCAAATGGGTATGGTTCCGTTAAGCACACACACTGTCTCTCTTCCCATTTTCTTTCTTTTCTTTTCTTACCACTTGGTTTGAATGTGCTTGGACCTTATGTGTGTTATTCTTCAAGTCAATCACAATAATATATGCATGAACTTCTCATTACCATGCACATTATTTCTTCTCCCTTTATCAACACAAATATTTCACTTTTATTTGATTATAGTTATGAGCATGTGATTTTATTCAAACTTCAATGTGTGTATTTTGGTTTCCCTTATCTCCACACACATATCCTTGGGTTTGTTATGATATTATTGTTCTCATAATTCACACAAATATTATAGAGTTTTTCTATACATAGAGTGTGCATGTCTCCTTTCTGAACCACAATTGTTCAAGTCCCCTCCCTGTGTAAGGGATGCGCGAGATTACTTCGCACAGGAAGTGCGGACTTCCTTCACGTACCAAGTGGCAAACAATTCTCTTATGCGAACTAAGTGGTACACAAAACTTCCCCTCACGAGACACGATTTCTTGAGAACCAGATCAGTACACGGTCTAAGTGAGTGGTACATGGGAACATTTCTCCGCAAACCCAAAATGGTACGCGGTTCACCTCTTCACAAACCAGAAGCAGTTCATGGATCTTTTTCTTTGAGAATCAGAATGGTACGTGGTTCACCTCATTGTGAACTAGATCAGTACATGAGATACTCTTCACAAAACTAGAATGGTTCATGGATTGTGCATTTCTTTTCTTGAACTTGAAGATCTAAGAAACACTATTTCTCATAACAATATCTCTCATAATGCTTGGAAGCACTAACCCCTTCTCAGATCGATGGATCCATTTTTATTAGTAGAGATAAAATATTTTCTTTGTCCAAAATCCTTGAGATATTGCATGAAGATATCGGTTTTGAAATATTCAAGCCACGTTCATGAGATATGCTAAGATTCTTAGTTGTTTCTTTTTCATTCTCACATACTTCTCCTTGATCATGTGCATGCATTCGAGAATCCATGTGTCTTGTTTTAGATCTTCAAACAAATCCTCGTGGCCTCAGAAACTCCATTTTCCTCAACCAAACTTTCCATTCTAGTCATTCACATTCATGAACAATATATGTTAAATAAATTTATTTGTCATGTTCCACTGGTCCTCATGATACCGAAATGATCTTCATGGTGATCAGATCATGGTTCTTCATTAACTCTAACAAGATGCAGCGGTGTCGGCGATTGCTCGAGGTTGGAGACGATGGCATGACTTCTTCAAATTCTACAGGAGCATCGAACGAACCTGGTTCAAATGCGCAAGGTGAAGAAGCGATGAACTATGGTGATTTGATCATGATAGAAGATGAGATGTGTGACCAGGATTACACCCATGTTTTTAAATGATGAACAATAACCAACATTTCCTTGTCTCACATCGAAACAGATATGCATGGTGGTTGTGGTTTATTAATCAATGTGATTCTGCATCCACTCACAATTCTCCTCCTCTCTCCATGGTACCACCCCATACCATGTTCTACGGGTGTGCTCTGCACCCACCTTCTCTACACAGGCTTCAGCCTAGCTATGCACAACTCATCCCCCGTGTGCTTCTGCAGGCCTACACACAGCCCTACATGCGGGCGCATGCCTTTTCCCAATCCATGCCACCTTCAGGCTGGCCATGGAAGGTTCCCTCAATATGGTTGAACCTTGGGTCCCACATGTGCTGGTGTTGAGCAGGCTTCGGCTGGCTTTGGAGGTTGGCCCAAATTTTTTAGTAAGGAACATAAAAACACTTGGTTAAGTGCATGGCCACCTTCAAGCCTAGTACCGAAACCCCATGAATGGCCACCTTAAAATTCCAAGCCCATGCACAGTCTCTTTTCCTTTTTTCATTTTAATAAGGAGAGTTCCTTTCTTCATATTGATCATCATTGACTTCCCTTGACACCCATCGGCAACAAATACAGACAACACACCAAAGTGGTCCCAACATCACTCACATGTTTCCCTCTATAGACAAAGCTTAACTCAGATATGTCCCTTGGAATATCAATTCATCCAAACTTGTTTCCCATTAATTTATGTGATATAAAACCTTAAACAATGCATTAGAGGATGATATAGGACTCCACACATCATCATCCATACATATGTGTACCATATAAAACAAATCTTCATCATATCACAAAAAATCAATAGAAAGAAAATTGGTTTTATATTATTTTCAAATGGAACCATATAAGGAAAACATTCATAATTCCATAAAAAATAATTTCTTGATATACCAATGAAAAATAAATGGGTATCCAAAGATATTTAGTAACTTTATAGGTAAGAACCATTCAATTGAGACAATAGATCACATGATTTTCACACAATATATATAAAAGGTATGTGATTTAGTCAATAATTTTTACAATAAACTGATATTATATCTTCTATGAGAACACCTTTAATTCAAAGAAATGAAAAATAGGGTATTAAAAAGGAATGTTATGGGAAGAAAATTTATTCCTATTCACGGTGGATGGTTCAACAAGGCAAAGGAAGAGATGAATCATATCTTTGATAGAAGTGAAATTTACATAATCCATCTATATAAAGAACTTAGATGGTAATATTTGAATAATATACTTGATTAAGAATAGGATATATAAAAGGAAAATGAATTAAATAAAAAATTACTTTTTAGGTGTTTTAGTAAAGTACATTGGAAATAAAAAATATCCTTGATATTTTGAAATATTTTTGAAATATTTTTTTATAAAACTAGAAGATATCTAATTTAGTTTATAAAACACTAAACTCATAGATAATGTTTCATATAAAATAAAAAATGTGGTTGAAATATATGCTCAAATGGAAAATGTTAAAAGATCTTTTTAAAAGATATTTTCAATATATTTGTAAAATGAAAATGTTATAGGTCACTTTAAAAAGTTATTTTCAAAAAGGAAAATTGAAGACTTTAAAAAAAACTTACCATTAAAAATATACTCCAATAATTTATCCCTTGAAAATTGATAATTATAACCAATAATATATGTGGTGTAATATAAAACATTTTATTTTGAAAGGATAAAATACCCTTTTTAAATAATTTGAAATGCCTTTGTTTGAAAATTCACATCGTAAAAAGTGTATCAAATTTTAATTTTTAAAAGGGTTAAAGAGAATTATAAAAATAATAAAAAAAATACATATTAGTTTTTCAAAAAATAGAGGATAAAATTGGTAGGAAGGAAAATATAGACATGGAAGAAAAGATTCAATGGTTAATATAAGAGTTATTCTTACCAACACTGTACTTTTATTTTAGAAAACATTTTTTAAAAAAAGTGGTTATTGACTATGAGAATTTATTTCCATAGATAAAAAAATAAATATGATATAAAATAATATAATGGTATGATCAATGAAATCATGAAAGTATATTCAAGTAAGAAATACTATGACCTGATGAATCAAAATTGGAGTCAATGAAACTCTTACGGAATTAGTAACATAAGAGTCAAAGTATCATGAGAGTAAGATAATGAAATGGACATTAAAATATCATAAAATTTAATATATTTATATATTTTAAAGAAATTGGGTAGTTAATACACCATATAAAAGAAATTATGGTGCACAATTTTAAAGATGACCCATGGAGTTAAAAATTATACAAAGTAACACTCACCTTTTTTCCTCGATTTGCCGAATGAACTCTAAAGTCATATGTAAAAAAAATAGATATCTTATTCAACTATTTAATAAACATTTTTAAATATATATTTTTTATTAAAATTCATTTATAATTATTCTCTACATGTATATTAGTTAGTTATTATCTATTTTCAATATCGGGTGTGAGTAATCTCAATCATTTGGAACAGTTTTGTAATCAGGGTGCTGTTATTTATTCTTCTAAAAAAGCTCATCCTTCGTAGATCAAAAAATGTACTAAAATTAATTATTTTTAATGATTTTTTATTTTATAATTTCATTTAATATGCATGTTATTTATTATTTGTGATGATGAAGTTTTTGGCGAGCTTGTTTTGGTAATTCATAACGAGAAGACAATGTTGTATTAATTAATGAGTTAAATGTTTATAATATTATCAAAAATAATAATCATAATCATAATTTACTTATTAATATCCAATATAATTTTTCCAAAACCATTATTGATAGAAATTTATAGTATTTTTCATTTAGGTGCTTATACCGACCTAGTAAGAACATGATACAATCTATGTGTGAGTATGAATAAAAAATAGATTCTTTTGTTATAATATAATTATAAAAAAATTACATTGAAATTATCCATATTTTCTGAAGGTGATGAATCATAATTTTTATGAGTTATAAGAAGAAGTTAATTGAAAAAAAAGTTGTCTGTCATGGCACGTTCCCCGGAGCCCGTGTTGTGACTACCCCAAGCCTGCATTCCATAGGCCAGGGGTTGGAGACTAGCACCAGAAGGTCGTATCCCTAAAACGGGAAGGCATTTCCTTTAAACCAATACAAAAACACAGTCCAAGAACACAAAAAGATGAAACTATGAAGTAGAAATGTAGTAGTAAATTTGTGTACTGAAAGTAAACGGGGTCGGAATATAAGCCCAACTGAAAAGATACAACTACAACAGAAAATAGAAAATAGCTCCTGAGATCATCCACCAAGGTTCCTACCTGAAGAGTAGGTACAAATCGTCTCCAAAAATCCTCACATCAACCAGTCACCTCCGTGAACCGCCCGGTTCTGACTCCTATAGTCTCAGCCGAGCTGGTCGTCATCTGCACAATACACAACATGGTGTGGGTGAAGCCCTTGCAGGGGTGAGTATAACAATACCCAGTAGGGACCCTGAGACCCCCGAAGGTCTCTCAGAATTCCACAAAGGAAAATGACAAATTATGATCTCAATCACAAAGCAAAAAGCAAAAGACTCAGCCCAAACTAGGTATACAACTCAAAGTTCTAGAATAAAGATGACAGTCTAAAGCTATATCATTTTATTCCATTAAGAAGTTTCCACAACTAAACCACATGGGAGTTGTTCCATTGTCGATCCACACAGGGTTGTATATCGTTGATCCACAATGGGCCTCTATAAGGATGGTCCTCATCGGGTCACACACTGCTGATCCACACAGGGTCTCTAGAATGATGATCCACACAAGGTCACTACGGTGCTGATCCACACAGGGTCGCCAAATGTTATTCCACATAGGGTCTCTATGCTGCTGATCCACACAGGGTCACCAGATGCTAATCCACATAGGGTCACTATGATGGTGATCCACAAAAGGTCACTAGATGTTGATCCACACAAGGTCTCTATGATTTTGATCCACACTGGGTCGCTATGATGCTGATCCACACACAGTCGCTAGATTCTGATGCACACAGGGTCGCTACTCGGATGACAACCAACCACAAGATTCCTCGCACCCAGTGTGCTTGAGTTTCATAGTATCTTCTCCTCTGGATATTGGTCATGCCTCAACTGCTATGAAGTCCCAGAAAGGAGTAACCCAGTGGACTGCCATGTCGTAAGGGTTCCTACGCAATAGATGTCGTGTCAATCGGCCGCCCGGTCGGTGAGTTAATTTAGTGCTGAGGGCCCGGTTGGATTCAGGTACGATCCAACCTGGTCGTACTCGAAATTTCTCTAAAACTCAAGTGGAGTGTCTCAAAAAGAACATATCATCCTAAGGATTCCAACTCCATAGATGGTTCGTCAAACGAACGTCTGAAAGGGGTCCAGGTCCGGTCAAACCCGGTCTGGGTCGACCCGACCTGGTTCGGGTCCAACCCGGACCGACCTGAACTAGACTGGGCCAGCCTGGTTGGGCTGGGCCATGGAGGGCTTGACCAGAAGGGTCGTAGACTGGCCCGCCTTACCAAAACTGGGCTGGGTCAGTGCGGGCTCAACCTGCTGGGCAACAGAACGGCTCGACGCGCCGGTTGGCGCGACCCGCATGAATGGTCGCACAGTCTACCTCCCAAACGGACCGCTGGTCCATTCGGTCTTCCGAAATAGCGGTGCACATGGTGCCGCCCACTATCAGTGGTACCCTCAAGGCATAAGTCCTCTTTTCCTCCACCACTACCACCTCATCACAGCGTGCGACGGTGCGCCGCCTCGCCAACTCGGCCAATCGAGTGTTGGCTGCCCCTTTGGGTCCACCCTGGCGCCGCCGCCTTCGTCACCGGTCGCTGGGGCCGCCGCGCTGGTGCCGCTCCAGTGGATCTTCCGCAGGCCATCGGGTGAGCTATGGTGGTCCGTTTTCCTTTCCGCTCAGGCCTATGGGCCTCCTAGGATGCCATCGTCTATGCACATCTCCCAGATTCAAGGTTCTATTGTTTTGGAAAAAATTTCCCCCGATGAACGCAACAAGAATGAAGCGGCGGAGGGTCCATGCCATATTCATTTGGACCGAGCCCTATGCATTAGTATCTTAACAATCAGTAGGAATTAATTCATCAAAGATAAATTTAATAATAAAACCCCTACCTCGAGATTCGTTGGGGACATCACAATGGTGGATGAAGAATCCTTGTCCGTGGAAGCCGCCGGGAATCATCGATCCTGATTCGATTCCTCCATTCCTCGTTGGGAGGGTTCTTCTTCAGCGCTTCATTAGAGTTCTCCTGTGGGTTTTCAAAACCCACACCCAAGATTTAATTTAAATGGGTGAGTTAATAGATTAAACCCCCTTTCAATAAATGGCTCATTAAATGGTGAAATTAATGAATCAATTTAATTACACGAGATGTGGTTACACATCAATGTGTAACCGGGCATTTAATGTCCCACATTAAATGCCCGACCATCTCCATGGGTCCCACCACCATTAATCAAGTGATGGTAGGAAGAATAAAATAAAATAAAATATTATTTTATTATTCTTTCAAAATTCCACAAAACTAACTTTTTCACCCGACCTATTGTGGTCGAAAGGAAGCATCCCTTAAGCAAATATCAGCGTTGTAGATTCAACGATGTACTATGATTTCAATTTCGAGCACCGGTTCAGAATTTAGAAAATGCCGCCTGTACGTTTATTGAATGTACCTTAAATAAAGATTAAAATTAAATTCTGGGTACACCGGGCCTCATAATCAAGCACCATCAATTTTCCCAGACTCGTAATAATCCCAAATAATTTTAAAAAAATTTAAATGGAATTTCCAGTTCATTAAATTATCCCCACCTTAGGTACTTTCATCCCCAAAATCTACAAAAAATCTATGAAAAAAATGGGGGTACTGAGCACGTATCTGAGCCTTTTGCTCCCAGGTGCTTTCCTGGAGATTCCCGTGCTGCCAACGAACTCGCACTTGGGGAATCGACTTCCCACAAAGGACTCGCTCTTGTCGATCCTCTATCTCCACCAAGAACTCCGTAAATGTTTCCCCATTGTCGATGTCCATCTCTCCCCAGTTGATTACGTGTGATAGATCATGCACATACCTCCTCAGCTATGACACATGGAAAACATTATGCACCTAGTGCACTTGTGAGGGAAGAGCTAGACGGTACACCACCTCGCCTACTCTGTTGATGATCTAAAAGGGTCTGATGAACCTCAGAGATAGCTTTCCATCCTGGCCAAACATCCATAATCCTCTTCAGGGTGTGACCCATAGGAAGACATGGTCTCCCTCCTCAAACTCCAAGGGTCTCCGTCTCCTGTAGGCATAAGACTTCTGCCAGCTTTGTGCAGTCTTCATCCTCTCCTGGATGATATGCAACTTCTCTGTGGTAGCCTATACCAACTCTGGACCCATAAGTGTTGACCCCCATGGGTCTTTCTAGTATAGTGTTGACCTACAAGGTCACCCGTACAAGGCCTCAAATAGATCCATGCCGACGGTGTAGTGATAACTTTTGTTGGAAGCGAACTCCACCAGTGGTAGGTAGTCCTCGCAACTGTAGCCAAATTAGAGGACACAAGCATGAAGCATGTCCTTGAGTGTCTGTATGGTCCGCTCTGTCTGACCATATGTCTGAGGGTGAAATGTGGTGCTCAAGTGTAGCTGTGTCCCAAATACCTCCTGCAATCCCTTCCACAAGTGATATAAAAAATGTGTATTTGTGATCTGAGATGATCGTCTATGGCACCCCATGAATTCGTACAATCTCTTGTACGTAGAGACATCCCAAGCTCTCTACCAACACCTTCTATTGAATGGGTAGGAAGTGGGCCGACTTGGTGAGTGGGTCCATGATCACCCAGATGGAATCGGGGCCCCTGGACGATCATCTATGGCACCCCATGAAGTCGTACAAGTAAGGAATCGAGACACAAACTCCACCACTACTTTCTTCATCCCAGGACACCGTTACTAATGCTAGAGGTCCTAATATATCTTTTTCACTACAATATGTACCGCCAAATGGGATGTGTGGAACTCTCTCAACACCTCCTCTCGAAGCATCAATGGTACCATGGTGCATCATCTGAAGAGGATTACGTCCTCCCTTTAATTGGTCGAAGAGGTCATCAATCCTCAAGAGTGGATACTTGTTTTTCATAGTGACCTAGTTTGGGCACTGATAGTCTACCCAAAGCCTCAGACTCCCATATGCCTTCTTGGAGAACAAAATTGGGGAAGCCCATGGAGAAACAATGGGTCTTATTAATACCTTCCTATGAAAGTCCTCCAACAGTACCCACAACTCACGAAGCTCTACGAGAGCCACCTGATATACTGTCATAGATATCGGTGTCGCCCCAAGGTACATGTCGATGTAGAAGTCTACCTCTCTATGAAGAGCTAGTCCCAAAACATCATCAGGAAAGACATCAGTATTCTGGTCCACCACTATATGATAACTTGGACTCATCACATCAACTGATCCAAGGGTAAGGCTAGCCAACTGATGATTGATTGGCTACACCCTCCTTTGATAAAGTCCATCATGTGCTACAATGGTTTCCTTCTCACTGGTGAAGGAAAACTTGTTCTCATCAATGCTGACATACCGCACTTTGCGCCTAAAAAAATCTATTTGAGCATGGACTGTGGATATCTAGTACATACCACTAGTACAAAAACCTTTTTTTACGTCGCACTTTTTCACTTCAGTTTTTGAGAACCGACGTAAAAAATCCATTTAATCTGATTTTTCACGTCGTTTATATAATAACCGACGTGAAAAATCCATTTCCATGAAAATATATAAAAATTTTTGCTTATTTTTCACGCCGGTTATTATGAAACCGACGTGAAAAATCAATCTTCAGGACGTTTTCACATCGGTTCTTTAATAACCGACATTAAAAGGTATTTTTCAGATCTTTTATTTAATAAACAATGAGAAAAAAGTTTACAAAAGTGTAGTTTATTTCCCAGGATTTAATTTGACAGGTCACGGAGCTCAAACAGAGTTACAGATTAAAAGTTATGGCCTTCAGAAGTTGTCCTTCCCTAAGACATCATTTAGAGATGATCAACTTATGAAGACCATAACTTTTAATCCATAACTCCGTTTGAGCTCCATGACCTGTCAAATTAAATCTTAGGAAATGAACTACATTTATATAAACTTTTTTTATGTCATTTATTAAATAACCAACGTGAAAAATACCTTTTAACGTCGGTTATTAAATAACCGACGTGAAAAAGTCCTGAAGATTAATTTTTCACATCGGTTTTATAATAACTGATGTGAAAAATAAGAGAAACTTTTAATATATTTTCACGTCAGTTATCATAAAACTGATGTGAAAGATAATTTTAATATCCTGCGAATACGAAATTTCAATTTTTTTACATCGCGGCATCCAAATTTTGAATTGCCGCATAAATTTTTTAATAACACATTTTCTCTTACCATCTCAATTATATGTTTCCATTATACACAAATCATAATTTAACTATCATTTATTTCAACCATTATCGTTTACCCAAATCGACTCTTTTGATCTTCAACGTAAATCAATTATTTCTTCTTTCTGCAATCTCATCAAGGTATGTTTAATCATATATCCATGATTTAGGGTTTTTATGATTTGTTTTCATAATTGATATAAAATTTTACAATCACTTCATTCAACCATCATCATTCCACCGAATCAACTTGTTTGATCTTCCACTTGAATCAAAAATTTCTTATTTCCGCGACCTTGTCATGGTATTTGTAATTATTTTCCCATGATTTATATTTTCTATAAGTAATTTTCTTAATTGATATACCATTTAACGATTATTAATTTATTATAATGATGGATGATTCTTTATATCCTGGTAAAACTATGAATCCCCCTACAGAATGAATAATTCTTTCTAAGATGAAGCTACTGTTGGCTCATTCAATCTTTCTTCGAAAAAAATATCAAACTTCTTATAGTCATAACTTTTGATCCGTAACTTTGTTTCAGCTCTATGACCTGTCAAATGAAAGCTTAGGAAATTTTCAACAAGATGGTAAAATTTTTTTAGGTCGGTTATTTAATAACCGATGTTAAAAATAACTTTTAACGTCGGTTATTAAATAACCGACGTAAAAAATGGGGTTTTAACGTCGTTTTTTTCAAAAACCGGCGTAAAAAATGGCTTCATAACACCATTTCCAGAAGGTATTTCACGACGGTTTTTTAAAAACGATATTAAAAACCATAAAACCCCATTTTTTACATCGGTTATTAAATAACCGATGTAAAAAATAATATTTTTAATGTTTCTCTCAATAACGACGCCTAAAAACCGACGTTAAAAAGAAAAAAATCGCCGTAAAAAATGGTTTTTGTACTAGTGTACACAAGATGATGTCATAAGGACTCGATGCTGCTACTAGGAGATCCCATCCAAATCTCTCAACTTTAAGAGTGATCTCACATTGCCTACACCAATGTGTAACCATCAAATCTTCTCTTGTAGGAGTCTTTAATCGTAAGGATTGAGCCACCGGCTCCATTGGTATCTCTGAGCTCTGAATGAGTGTCGTGAAAATGGAAGAGTGACTGAAACCTGTGTCTATAGGTACTGAAGCTAGGGTGGAATATACAAATACTGAAACCCTAATCATATCTGGAGTGTCGTGGTCGTACGCCTATGCCGTCTATATCTGAGCTCGCCCCTGTCCACCTGCTCCCTATGGTCGGGGTGAACCACCGAGGGGTGGTGGCGGTAGAACCTCAAATATCTACCCACTGCCTAATGTATGACCTGCTCCTCTACCACATCCACCACCCTATGGACCTCCTCTCTTGAATCTCTGCCTCTACCTCGGCGGTCCCCAGACCGTCTTCTGATCGTCGGTATGACGGGTCGGGCTATTGTGAGCCATGTGACCCTGACCACCCCACATGAAGAACTTTCTGCTTCTCAGCATACCCCCTCTACCTCGTGATCTCTACACCTTTGACCCTACATCCTAGGGTCATCCACCAGAGGATCTGGCCCAATTGGGCCTCAGTGTCATCTGCCTACTGCCTGCTATAGATGACTCGACCACCTGTAGTCCGGTGGTGGATCTCACCGTCAGTTACTGCTCGGCTAAGAAATTTTCCACCAATAATTCTCACTCGAGAACTCTAGCATACGTCCAGATATTCAGTGATATCATCGATGCTATGATCTCCCATCGGAGACCCTACTCAGATGTCCGAGCCCTGAATAATGGTTCTTGTACCATGTCGGTGGAGTAGCGTGAGAGGTTAGTAAATCTCGCTGAGTAATGGGCCACTGATAGGCTAGCCTCCTGTAAGTGCAGCAGCTCTTGGATACATAGTAAGTGTAAAGTTTCTGGTACGAACTCCGCTCTGAAGAGGGTCTTGAAGTCCAACTAGGAGAGTGTCGCCTCCTCATGCGTCGGGAGCATCAAACTCCACCATCTCTTTAATGTGCCTTAGAAAAGGCTAATAGATAGGATCACCATCTTCTCTGCTAGTGTCCCAACTAGGAGGACAACTCTAGACACAACCTCTAACTATTCCTCAGCTGCCTGGGGATCTATCTCACCTCGAAACCTTAGAGGCCTCTGCCGCTGAAACTCATGAAACATGCTCAGTCGGCGTGCATTGTCTTCCAGTGGGTCTAGTGGAAATGACTGCCCTCTGAGTGGTGGTTCTTCTGGTACACCACCTAAAGGTGTCGACACAGTAAGAGGGCCCTAAACCAAAGCCTCATCACTCGGGGGGCCGTCATCGTGAACTCTCTCAGAAATCTTGGTTGTCTATCTATGTTGTGGCATCCTGAAAAGATACAGATGCACCATGGTCAATAAGTTATACCTGGCGAGTTGACTCAAAAAAAGTAAAACATTTCTAAAACACACGCAATCAGTGTTTTCATGGACCAAGTCGGAAATTAGAACTCAGGGTGCTGGTTTATGGATACGTCGGCCGACGCACCAACACTGGACTCCCCAAACTGAAAACCACACTAAAAAAACTTAAAATTATTGATCTGTTGGAAGGATAAGAGTCCTAGTTCTTTTATGGAACCTCCCACTGCTACCACTTTATCATGGCCTATCCCCCAGGGCCCATGCCATGACTACCCCAAGCCCGCCTTCCCTAGGCTTGGGGTTGTCGACTAGCACCAGAAAGGTGTATCCCTAAAATGGGAAGGCATTGTATTTAAACTTGTACAAACACACAGCCCAAGAACACAACAAGTTGAAACCACGAAATAAAACTGCATTAGTAAAAGTGTGTACTAAAAGTATAGGGGTCCAAAATACAAGTCCAATAGAAAAGATAAAACTATAATATAAAATAGAAAAAAAACTCTTGTGATCATCCACCAAGGTTCATACTTGAAGAGTAGGTACAACTCATCTTCATAACTCTTTGTGTCAACCAGTCACCTCCGTGTACCACTTGGTCCTAACTACTATAGTCTCAGCCAAGCTGCTCATCATCTGCCCAAGACACAACATGCTGTGGGTGAAGCCTGTGCATGGGTGAGTATAAAAATACCCAGTAGGGACCTCAATACCCCAAAAGGTCTATCAGAATTCCCCAAAGGAAATCCAAAAAGCACAATCTCTATCAAAAAGCACAAATCAAAAGACCCAGCTCAAGCCAGGTATCCAACTTAGAGTTTAGAAATAAAGATGATTAGTCTAAATATATATCATTTTATTATGTTAGGATGTTTCCACAACTGAACCACGTGGGAGTTGTTCCATTTTCGATCCTACCAGGGTCTTATATCACTGATCCATGACGGGACACTCTAAGGATATTCCTCATCAGGTCACAAACACTTGATCCAAACAGGGTCGCTAGAATGATGATCCACACAGGGTCGCTATGGTGCTGATCCAGACAGGGTCAATAGATACTGATCCAAATGGGGTCGTTATGATGCATATCCATATTGGTTCACTATATGATGATCCACAGAGGGTCGCTATGATGATGATCCAAATACAGTCGCTAGATGCTGATCCACACAGGGTTGCTACTCAGATGACAGCTGGCCACTTGATTCTTCGCACCCAGTGCGCTTGAATTCCGTAGTATCTTCTCCTCAAGATATAGACCATGCCTAAACTGATACTAAGTCCAAAAAAGGAGTAACCTGAAGGACTAATATGTCGTAAGGGTTCATACACAATAGACGACACGCCAATGGGATGCTCGGTCTATGAGTTATAGGCATTTAGTACCGAAGGCCCAGTTGTATTCGGGTAAGATCCAACCTTCCCATACTCCATCCTTCTACAAAACCCAGGTGGAGTGTCTCAAAACGACTGATTCATCCCAAGGATTCCATCTTTGAAGACGGTTCGTCAAAGAAACATCTCGTTTGTAAGATACGGTCTTTTAAGCCTACCTTGGCCCGAAAGGGGTCTAGGTATGGTCCGACCTAGCCCGACTCAACCTGGGCTGAACCAACCTGGTTTGGGCCGACCCGACCCAGCTTGGGTCGACCCGACCATGTTCATGTCCGGCCTAGACTGGTCCAAACCATCTTGAGTCAGGCCACGGCGGGCTCAGCCCGCTGGGCCGCAAACCGGCCCGACCTGCCCCGACTGGGCTGGGCTGCGGTGAGATCGGCCCGCCGAGCAGCAGACCGACTTGGCCCGTTGACTGTCACGACCCACGTGAAGGTTCGCGCGACCTACATCCCAAACATATCTCTATTCCATTCGGTCTTTCGAAACGGTGACACCACGTGGCACCGCCCCCTGTCAGCGGGACCCACGGGATGACGCCTCACCAATGCGGTCGACCGAGGGCATGCCGCCCCTTCTGGTCAATCACAGTGCCAAGATGCACTGCCCCCTTCCGTGGCCGGTGATCACCGGACTCCACCTTTGCTGCCGGCATCGGTGCCATGCTGAAAGATATTCCACGGGCCATCAGGTGAGCTCCGGTGGTCCGTTTTCACTTCCGCTTGCACCTATGGTCCTCCCGAGATGTCGATGTCACTGCGTGGCTCTCAGATTCAAGGTTCTGTCATGTTAAAAAATTATTCCCCCAATGAATGTGACAAGAGCAAAGCGGTGTAGGTTCTGATCCTTGTTTGTTTGGAATGTACCCTTCGTGTTAGTATCTTAACAAGTGGTAGGAATTTAATTCATCAAAGATAAACTTAAATAATGAACCCCCTACCTCAAGATTTGTTGGGGACGTCGCAGTTGTGGATGAAGAATCATTGTTCGTGGAAGCCACCAGCGTTCGTCGATCCCGATTAGATTCCTCCATTATTAGTTGGGATGGTTCTTTGTTTGCTCTTCGTTGGAGTTCTCCCATGGGTTTCCAAAACCCATGCCCACAATTTAATTTAAAAGGGTGAGTTAGGAGATTAAACCCCCTTTCAATAAAAGGCTCATTAAATTGTTCAATTAATGAATCACATTAATTACATGAGATGTGGTTACACATCAATTTGTAACTGGGCATTTAATGTCCCTCATTAAATTCCTGACCATCTCCATGGGTCCCGACACCATTAATCATGTGATGATAGGAAGAATAAAATAAAATAACATGCTATTTTAATATTCATTCGAAAGTATTTAAAACTATTTTTTGCACCTGACCTATAGTGGTTGTAAAATAAATAAAATAATATTTAAGTATATTATTCATAATTATGTAATTATGTAAATATAGTTATAATTATTTATAGAAGGGTGAATGGGAAGGATAAATAAATAAATTAAAATTTAAAGTAATACTTATGTTGGGAATTTGGATCTTATCTTGAACTATCCATTGGAAATGAAGGGCTTGAGGAAATTTTTTGAGGCTATGGTATGAAAACGTATTATAGAAAATTTATAATAACTAAATTGGGAATATTTTAATGGTAATTTAAAATAATATTTTTGACTTTAAGTTGGAGGAAGTGAAATCCTTTTATAGGTGAAAATAAGGGTAAATCTTTGAAAAAAAATGTATTGCATGGTATTATAATAAAATTGCATGAGAGTTAGGTTATTTTGGTGAAGATATTTTGGTGATAATTATAGGTATTACTTTAAAAAATAACAAATTTATTCTATAAGGACAAGTTTAAAATTGATTTAGTAAATTTTGAGCAACATTAGATTACCAATTTTAACGCTTACTTATCTTGATCAAAATTTAACGAAGGAAATTATATCATCAAAAAAATATAAGATGAGCATTATTAAAAAATTTAAATAAGGTAAATCCAAATTATTAATCCATTTAATATAATTAAATTTCTATATATAATGAAATCAAATTTTAAATTAATAAAAATAATGTGTTGAAAACCCATTTTTGTAGAAAAAGTTTATTTTAATAATTAAGTGTTGTTAATATTAGTTAACATTGAGTAGAAATTAAATGTTTTAATTAATTTGTATGTATGCTTAAAATTCATATTATATTCTTAATTTAAATTATATCAATATAATTTAAAAATAGAAGGTATTTAGAAAAGTATCATTCTTTGAAAAATAACTATTTTACAGTGGTATCTAGTATTTATCATGGTAACTTAATTTTATGTCTAGAAATGAAATTGAACATAATACATAATAAATGATTATATGTATTATTAAAATTATTGTATCAATTAAAATTTCTAAATTTTAGAATTTTAAAATTTAAAATTGATGTATAAAAACCATTTATAGAAAAAGTGTGTTTTTCAGTATTAATTTATCATTTACATTGAATTTCCTGATATAAATGATTTTATTATAAAAATAACTATGTTTCCTGTAAAGAAATAAAAAACGGAATATTACCATTAAGTTATTAAATTTAAATAAAATATTTATAATAGTTTTTAAATTTAAATAAAATGCTACTAATGTTATAAAATGGCGAAAATAGGTTTTCTAATTTAAAAATGATAATTTAAAATACATTGTTATACTACTTAAATAAATATTTAATAAATTAATTATTTTTACAAAGTTCTAGGTATTTCTCATAAGTTTATAATTTCATAAAAATTACAATTTTGCTAGAAAATATAATTTTCACTATTCAATTAAAAATCAATTATTTTACAAAAATCCTAAAATTCCATATTAGGATAATTTTGATATGATAAAATAAAAAATTAAATTCATTATAAAAATTTAAAATTCTTAAATATATAAATTAAAATTTTATATGATAATATAATGAAAAATAAATTTTATTTAAAGATTCCCATTTAAAACATTAGGTTTTTTAATCCTATTCTGTATGAATTTATAATTGATTACAATATTTTTATTTACTATAAGTTTTATCATTATTACATTTTCTTAATAATTTTATTCTAATACATCATAGTTCATTTTAGTTTTAAGTTTCTTGTGAAGAAAGCTATCAAACATAATATTTATTCACTAAAAATACATAGTGAAATATCATGTTGTTACATTCTACCCCCTTAAAAAAATTTAATACCCACAATTTTAATTGTTGATCATGGATGAAAGTAGGTGATGGTATTCCTAACATATTTATCATTTGGGATATAAATTCTATTATGACATCACCCTTACTCTCAGAGGCTATATTAAGTTACTTATCCTTCCTCATATAACATTAATATTTCATATAATCATATATCCAAGTATATATATATTCCCTAATCATATATTTTTTATAATATACCTTTCCTAAAAAAATTTTAATCACTAAAAGATTAAATAACAATGAAGTCATATATTTCTCAAAAAATTAACTCTGTATTTAATCCTCAAATTTTATTAACCACTATATCAGAAGGTCACATTCTAATCAATATATATATCATAATACGAAAAATAAAATAGACTTCACCAAAAATTTCACTGGCCAGTTTTCTAAAAATCAATCAACCTTTTAAAATTAAGAGTTATCCATCACTCAATCACGAGTTTATTAGTAGTTGTTTGAAAAAATATTAACTTTTAATAATTTTTGTTTTCATGTTTATTGATACCATTTAATATATATTTCCAAAACTTTAAAAGGAACTACCAAATAACAATCCTTAGTTACATCACATAATCCTCTTAACAATTAGAATATACCAGAATATCACTGATAAATATCACTCGCTAATGAAAATTACTAAAAGAATAAATAATTAATTACTATTAAGATATTATCCTCACTACCTTAGGTAAGAATATGATACTCAACCTTTATATAATAATATGAATATACTAATATTCTCCACTATTTAAGTATACAACTCTATTATGTTATATGTCATGGTGGTTTCTAGATACATACCATTCATAGCTTACTTTTTTTGATCTTGTTTCAAACAAATAATAAAACAAAAATTATTAGGATAATATGAAATAGAATCAGAGTAAATGATCATATAAACAAGAAATCTCAGTCCTAATGTGTTTTATCCAATAACACCTTCATTTCAACCTATGATACCTTTTTTTCTATGTCACAATTGGATCAACCTATAACTCTCTTAGTTATTCCTAGTCCACTTTAAGTTGGGTTCTATCATACTTATTATCCTAATCCCTTAAATTTTTAAGAAATAAATCATTTATAATGATTTTTCAATAGAATGCGATTAACTAATGTATATTCCCTGAGAGGTTCTAACTAGGTGTGTTTTCTTATGCCCACTCATCATGCACTAGATTGAAGATTGAGTAAATGTTCAACCACTCTTTTTCGAGGGGATTACCCCTAGGTTTATTTGTTCTATAGTTGTATCCACTTTACAGTATTTATTCATGCATGTCATTTCAAGGAGAACCACCCAAAATCTACATTAGCAATACTTCAGGATGTTATCCTATACTTAGACTTATCCCTAGAGTTTTTTACCAAAGTTTTATTAAGATAAACCTTAACTTATCAAACTTTGATGACATTTATAACTCCCATATTATCCTTAACTGATAATATCTTAATCTCCAAAGTTATTTAAACACTATTATGATATCAACTCTATCACCATAGAGACATGACTGTCTAATTACATTACATAAAAGAAAATATTTTATCATAAAAAATTTCCAAGACCTTTTATATTTAGTGTTTTAAAAATTTATAATGAAATATTAATTAAAAAACTCATGTATTTTTTAACTAATGGATATTTTTTCTACTATATAAGCAACTACTTAATCCATTACAAGTATTAAATATCTCCCATTACTATTTTATATATTTCATACTCTTCTTATCTTCATAACTTGAGGAAATGGAAACAAAATAAAGGTGTGATCTTAGTTGATCAGTAATGGTAATCCTAGTTGATAAAAATCAAGGATCTTAAGTGATCTTAACATGAGAATATGTATATAATCTGGCTGTACAAGAAAGGTATACCCAAAAAATAATATATAATAAATCATGGAATAAAATAAGAATATATCATGAAAATTATATATATCATAGAAACAAGGCATACTTTATAATTGTGGTGTGCCTATAAATATATAAAACTCAATATAGTAGATTAGGTATGACAACCTATTTGCCTTAGTGGAATAGATTCACTCACCTATTTCTATTAGTGGATCAGTATTTACTCACCTATTTCCCTTGGTGGACCAGGATTCAATTACCTATTTACCTTAGTGGATTGAGTCATCAAATATTGGTTCCAAAAATTTCATGAGATATAAATCCTTAACCAATCCATTAAAGGGTGATATAGGATTGTATCCTTCATCATCATTACATATGTGCACCACAAAATATAAATTATCATCATATCATAAATAACCCATGGAAAATGAGTTTCATATCCATTTAAAATGAAATTGTATAAGGAAAACATCCATAATCCCATCAATAATCATAAAATAATATACCTATGAAAAATAAATGGGTATCCAAAGATATTTTGTAACTTTTGAGGTAAATTCCATTCAATATAGAAAATAGATCCTATGGTATTCACACTATATAGATAAAGTTTATATGGTTTAGTCAATAATTTAACCAATAAATCGATATTATAGAATCTATGTGTACACAATTAAAACACAGAAATGAAAAATAAGGTTTTAACAAAGCAAGTTATTATAATAAAAGTTATACTTATTAATAGTGGATAGTTAGGAAAGACAAAGGTAGTGATTGATGATATCTTTGATAAATATAGATTTACATAAGATATCTAGAGAAAGAAGGTGGATGGAAACATTTAAAGAATACACTATATCAATAATATGATAAGTCAAAGGATAGTGAATTAGATAAAAAAAATTTTTTGGAGTAAAAAAAAATACTCTAGAAAAAATAAATATCCTTAATTATTTGAAATAATTTTAGAAGAAATAAGTTATAAGACTAGGAGAAAATTAATTTCTATTTGAAACCATGAAATCATATAGATAAATATTCATATAAAATCACAAAGGTGGTAGAATTATATTCTCACATGGAAAATTTTAAAATATATTTTTAGAAGACAATTTCATCATATATGTAAAATGAAAAAATTACTAGTCACTTTCAAAAGTTATTTTCAAAAATGTAAAGTGAAAATTTTAGAAAAAAATTACTTTTAAAAAATATAATTCAGTAAATTATTCCTTGAAAATTCGTAATTATTATCGAAGAAATGTGGGGTGAAAGATAAAACGATAGGTTTTGAAGGTATTTAAAGCCCATTTTTTAAAATATTTTGAAATTCCATTGATTAAATCACACATAGTAAACAAAATATTAAATTTTACTTTTAAAAATTGGTAAAGAGAATTATGATAATAATATAAAATAATACATATTATATTTTGTAAAAAATATAGTAGAATATTGGTGGGAAGTAAAACATTTACATGAACGAAAAGATTCATTGGTAAGAATGGGAGTCATTATTACCAATGTAATACTATTATTTTGGAAAACATTTTATCAAAGAAGTGGTTATTGATTATGAGAATTAATCTAAATAGAGAAAAATATGAAAGAATATATAAAATAATGGGAGGTACTATTAAATAAATATTTAATAATATATTCAAGTAATAAATACTACAACTTAATGAATCGAAAATTGAGACAATGAAACTATTATAAAATTTGTAACATAAGAATCAAAGGATACTAAGAAGAAGATCATTAAATGGAAATTAAAATATCATGAAATGGAATATATTTTCTTATTTTAAATCAATTGGATATTCAATACACTATATAAAATAAATTATGGAGCACAATATAAAACATGACCCATGAAGTTGAAAATGAGATAAAAAAACACTTACCTTGTTTCCCTGCATAGTCAATTGCACTATAAGATCCAGTATAAAAAACATAAATATCATAATCACCTATTTTAGAACATTTTTAATATACATATCCCTTTATAATCTTCATTTATAATTATTCTCTAAATTTATATTAGTTAGTAATTTTATATTTTCAATATCGGGTGTGAGTAATCTTGATCGTTTTGATCTAGTTTCATAATTACGGTGCTGTTATTTATTCTTCTCCTAAATTTCATCACTAACAGATCATAAAATCTATTAAAAAAATTATTTTTAATTATTTTTAATTTTATAATTTAATTTCACATGTTTTTAGTTGTTATTCATGATGATGATGTCAGTGACGAGCTTGTTACAGTAATTGTAACGAGAAGAAATTGTTGTCATAATTAATGAGTTAAATGTCTATATTACCATTATAGAATAGAAAAATAATTATTTACTAATTAATATCCAATATTAATTTTTACAACACCATAATTGATATAAATTCATAATCTTGTTCATGTAGGTGGTTAAACCTTCCCAATAAGAACATGATACAATCTATGTGTAATTATGGATACATAAGAGATTATTTTATTATAATATCATTATAAAAAAAGTATAATGAAATTATTTATATTTTATCAAGGTTATTAATCAAAATTTTATGATTTATAATAAGAATTTAATTATAAAATAATTATTCATTTATAATGAAATCATCTTTCTTCTTGGTATGTTCATTTTAGGCGATTAGTTTTACAATGACCGCTTATTTATACTATTAAATATAGAATGAAAACTTATATTTAAATTATATAAATCCTGACATAAATAAAATAACTATCCACTAAGCCCATTTATATAACCATACTTTAATTGTGATGATGAAAAACGAAATGTGTCATTCATAGAGGTGGTAGTCCACACATTTCCATAAGCAGCATTTTAATTTTTTGATTGAATTAGAAGGGAATAGAAAACTAGTTATACCATAAATAAAAAAAATTAAATAGATTAATTATACTTAAATAATTATATAAATATGGTTATAATGGTTTATTAGAGGGTGGATGATAATGATAAATAAATAAAGTAAAAGGGTAAGTAATACATACATTGAGAATTTATAACTTCTCTTGAAGTATCCTTTGGAAATGAAGGACTTGAGGAAATTTGTTGAGGCTAGGGGATTATAAAGTCATATAAAGACAATATAATAATTAAATTGGTTATAGTTTAATAGTAATTTAGAACGAGAGGTGTCACTTGAATTGGGAGGAAATGATCTCCTATTATCGGTGGAAAAAGGGATAAATCATTGGAAAAGAACATTAGGTAAGGAGTAAGAAGGGAATTTCCTGATAGTTAGGTGATTTAGTGGGTAAATATTGGTGATACATGTTGGTAACAATTTATAACCCAAAAAAGTTAATCTATAAGGTATAAGGGTAAAATTTATTTGGTAAAAGTTTAGCCATATTAGATTACCTATTTTAACACTTATTAATCTTGATTATAATTTTACCATAGAAATCATTTTATCAAAAAAATATATGATAAACCTTATTAAAAAATTTCAATGTTATGAATCTGAATTTGAAGTCCATTTAATCTAATTAAATTTATAAATATAAGAAAATTATATTTTAAATTAAAACATATAATGTGTTGAAAAACTATTTATGTAGAAAAATTTCATTTTAATCATTAAGTTTTCTTAATATTTTTTAACATTGATTTGAAAATTAATGTGTGTAAATTATTTTTTATATATGTTTAAATATTATTTTTGATTCTGAATTTAAAATAAATATATTTAATTTAAAAAATACACAATATTTAGAAAAGAATCTGTCATCGAAAAATATATGTTTTACCATTATAACTAGAATATATCACGGGAAATTAATTTTATGACTCAAAATGGAATTGAACATATTATATAATAATAAAATGGTGATATAAAACATGAAAATAATTTAATCAAATAAAATTTCTAATGTTTGGAAATTTAAATTTTAAAATTGCCATATAAAAACTATTTTTAGAAGAAGTGTGTATTTAAGTATAAATTTTTCATTGTCATTGAATTTCATTATATAAATTAGTTTATTGAAAAAATGTGACTTACGTCTCTTAAAAATGAATAAAATACTGAATGTTATAATTAAACGTTTTAATTAAAAGAAAATACTAAAAAGAGCTTTTTAAATTAGAATAAAATGTTACTTATGTTATAGAATGGTTAACATAGGTGTTCTAAGTTCAAAACGGTATTTTAAAATACATAGTTTTACTCCTTAAACAAATATTTAACCAATTAAATTGTTTTATAAACTTATAGGTCTTGATCATATATTTATAAAGTCATAAAATTTACAATTTTGGTAAAAACTATAATGTTAACTATTCACTTAAAAATCTATGATTTTATAAAAATCCCAAAAATTTATCTTCAAATAAATTTGATATGATAAATAAAAAAATTAAATCCATTTTTAAAACTTAAAATTATAAAATATATAAATTTTTATTTTATATTAAAATACAATATATAAACAAAAACAACTTTTATTTAAAAATGCCATTTTAAAACATTTGGTGCTACTAATCCAATTTTGTATGAATTTGTGATTGATTAAAATATTTTCATTTACTATAAGTTTTATTATTATTATTTAATTTTAATACTAATATTTATATAATATGTCATGACTCATTATATTTCAATGTTTCATGTGAAACAATCTATAGAACATAATATCTATTTAAGGAAAATATATAGTGAAATCTCTGGTCACTACATTATACCCTATTAAATAAATTGAATATTCAAAATTTTAATTACTAATCATTTATGAATTTAGGTGAAGGTATTAAAAACATATTCATCATTTAGGATATAACTTCTAATATTAAATCTACCTTACTCTCTTAGGCTATATTGAGTTACGTATCCTTCCAACAAAAAATTAATATTTCATATAATCATATATCCGAGTATATATATATCCTAATCATATAACATACCTTTACCAAAACCATTTGAATATTGAAGTCATTAAACACCAATGGAATCATATATTTCTCCAAAAATCAACCCTATCTTTCATCCTCAAATGGTATTAACCACTAGTTCATAAAGTCACACACTAGTCAATATATATAAAATAATCCCAAAAGTGATATAGAATTCATCAAAAATACCATGGATCAATTTTTTTATAAATTCAATAATCAATTATATTCTTATCATTATTATCTAAATCATTTTCTAAAAATCGATCAACATTTTAAACCTAAATTTTATTTATCCCTCAATCTTATGTTCATAAATAGTTATTCCCAAAAATATAATCCTGTAATAAACTCACTTTTCATGTTTATTGATACCATTTAATATATGTTTCCAAGATTTTAAATAATAACTACTGAATATTAATCCTTATATGTCACATATAATACTCATAACATAATCAATATACCAGAAAATCATGGATAAATATCAGTCACTAATAAAAATATATAAAACTATCATGAAATAAATTATATTAATATATAATCCGCACCACCTTAGGTAAGACTAGGATACTCACATTTTTAATCATAATAGAAATATACTAATATTATTAACCATTTAAGTATTCTACCTTATTCGATTATAATATATGGCGGTTTCTAGATACATATTCTATTCAAAATAATTTTTATGATCTCATTTCAACCAAATAATAATAAAATGATTATGATAAAATCCAATAAAATAAGAGTAAATGATCATGTGATTATGAAAGCTCAATCCTAGGATTTATTCTTCAATGAAACCTTTATTTCAATCTATTATACATTTTTTCAACAATGTCACACTTGCTTCATCTTATAATTATCTTTTCTCTTCTTAGTTTACTTTATATTGTGTTCCCTCACACTTCTTATCCAATTACCTTAAATTTATTAGGAAATAAATCATTTATAATGGCTTGCAAATAAAATGTGATTAACCAATTCATTTCCCTAAAGAGTGTCTAGCAGGGTGTGTGGTCTTAGGCTCACTCATTTTAAACCAGAGTAAAGATTGAGTCAATTCTCAAATACCATTTATTAGGGTGATAACCCCTTGGTGTATCTATTCCACAAACTGTCCACTTGATAGTACCCAGATAGAGATGTAATTACTATAGTAACCACAAAGTATCTACCTTACAAATACTTTAGGTTGTTATCATATACATAGACTCATTACTTAGACTTATCCTGAAGATTTTCACAAAACTTATCTTATACTATTCCCTAAAATATTCAATATTACTTTAACTAACATAAAGGGTTATTTATAAATTTTAAATTAGTATAAACCTTAACTCATCAAACATTGATAACATTTATAACTCCCAAATTATCCTCTATCGATAAAATCCTAATCTCCAAAGTGATTTAAACCCTCTTCTAATACCAATTAATTCATCCCATAGACGAGGCCATATAATTACATGACATAATGTAAATATTTAATTACAATACATTCCAAACAGCTTTTAGGTTTAGAGTTTTAGATAATTAAGACAAAACATTAACTACTAAAACTAATGTATTTTTTAACTAAAGAACATTTTCACACTTCATAAGAAACTTATTAATCCGTAACAAGTATTCAACATGTCCCAATAATTCTCCACATGAGTTACTCTTTTAGAAATTTTATACTTTTATAATATTCATAATATGAGGATATTAAAACATAGTAAAGGGGTGAGATCATATGGTCAGTAAGGGTAAATATAAGTAAAAAAAATAAAATAACATTAGTGAGAATAATATGAGAATATAAGTATTATCTGGATACATAAAAAAGTTATACCCAATAAATCATAGATCATAAATCATGGCATAATATATGATACATCCTGAAAATTCCACATATCATCAAAATAATAAAAAATCACGAATTTTGAAACATCCATAATCATAGAAATCATTACACAGTGGATTAAGTATCACAACCTATTTCCCTTAGCGAATCAGGCTTTACTCACTTATTTCCCTTGGCGGACCAGGCTTCACTCACCTATTTTCCTTGGTAGACCAGGTTTCACTCACCTATTTCCCTTGATGTATTAAGTCATCACAACTATTTTCCCATTATTTCATGAGTTATATAACCTTAAACAATACATTGGGGGGTGATAGAATACCCCACCCATCATCAACCAAAAATATGTGTGCCATGTAAAATAAATCATCATCATACCATAAGGAACCCATGGAAAGAAAATCATCTGTATATCCATTTAAAATGTAATAATATAATGAAAACATTCCTAATTCCTTAAATATTCATATCATGAAATACCCATAGAAAATAAATGGGTATCAAAATATATTTAGTAACTCTCTAGGTAAATACCATTGAATCGAGATAATAGAGTATACAATATTCACACCATATAAATAAAGAGAATATAGCTTAGTCAATAGTTTCCTAAATCAAAAAATATTATTTAATCTAAGTGAACACCCTTTAGTTAAAGATATGAAAAATAATATATTCACAAAGAAAGGTATTGGAATAAAAGTTATGCCTATTCATAGTGGATGGTTAGGCAAGGCAAAAATAGTGATAGATAATATATTTGATAGAATTGACCTTTATATAAGCCATATTGAGAAACAAGGTGGATGGTAAAATTTGAATAATATCTGTGATAATTAATAGTATATTCCAAATTATAGTGACTTAGATAAAAGAATAATTTTTTAAGAGTTTTAGAAAAATACTATGGAAATAAGAAATATCCTCGAAATTTTTAAATCATTTTAAGAGAAATATTTTATAAAACCAGGAGAAAAATAATTGAGTTTTGAAACCATGAAAATATAGAGGTAGTTTTTCATATAAAACAATAAATTGGGAGAAAATATCTGGTGACATAGAAAACATTAAAATAGATTTTTTCATACATTTTCTGCATACTCATAAAATGAAGAAGTTAAAGGTCACTTTAAAAATTTATTTTCATGAAGGTGAAGTAAAAAAATTTGGAAAACATTTAACTTTAAGAAATACACATAAATAAATTATTTCTTAAAAATTCATAATTATTATCAAATAAATGTGGGGCAGAAGATAAAACATTTTATTTTGAAATAGTGTAAAGCCCTATTTTTTAAAATATTTTGAAATAAATTTGTTTTAAAATAGAAATCATAAAAAAATTATTAAATTTTTATTTTTAAAATGTGTTAAAGATAATTATAATAATCATAGAATGCAATTCATTTTATATTTATCAAAAATATTGGATAGAATTAGTAGGAAGTAAAATATGGACATGGAAGAAAATATTCATTGGTAAGAATGAGTGTTATTCTTATCAAAATTATACTTTTATTTTGGATTTTTTTTATCAAAGTAGGGATTATTGATATGAGAATTAATTTACTTCGATAAAAATATGAAATTCCATATAAAATAGTGGAATTATATGAGAAAATAAATCTTTAAAATTATATTTAATTAAGAAAGTCTCTGACCTAATGAATCATAAATTGTGTTGATCAAAGGCTTACAGAATTGGTAACCTAAGAATCAAAGGTTATTGGGAGGAATATATTAAAATGAAAATTAAAACCACATGGAATGGGAAAAAGTTTCATATGTGAAATTTATTGGGAAGTGAATACACTATATAAAATATATTATGATTCATAATATCAAACATGTCCCATGGAATTGAAAATGAAACAAATAAATACTTATATTATTTCCCCACTTAGTCGAATTAAATATATGATCTTTTATAAAAAAAATGTTAATTAGATATTTTATAACCTTTTTCATATACATATTTTTTTAAACTTCATTTATAATTATTCTCTATATGTATATTAGTTAGTTATTATCTATTTTCAATATCAGGTGTGAGTAATCTTGATCATTTTGAAGTACATTCATAGTCATGGTGTTATTTATTATTCTCCAATATTTCACTATTAATATATCCTAAAAAGTATTGAATTTATTATTTTTAATTATTTATAAATTTTTATATCATTTTATATGTATTTTATTTAATATTTATGATGATGAAGCTGGTAACACGCTTGGTTTGGTAATTTGTAATGAAAAAACTGTGTTTTCTTAATTAATTATTTAAATGTTTATATTATAATTAATTAATAGTAAAGGTTATTATTTAATAATTAATGTCAAATATTATGTTTCTAAATCCATCCTTGATAGAAATTTAGAGCATTGTTCAGGCTTGTGGTTAAACCGACCCAACAAGAACATGATACTGTCTATGTGTGGGTATGGCTATGGAATTGATTATTTTGTTATAATATCATTATCACAAAAGTATAATAACATTATTTATATTTTATTAATTTTATTAATCAGAATTGGAATTATTTATAAGAATAATATAATTGAAAATGAAGTTTTCACTTATAAATAAATCTCTTTACCTCTTGATATGTTTGTTTTAGGCGGATAGTTTTATAATGATCGATTATTTATAATATTAATTATATAATGAATAATTTATATTTATATGATATAAATCATGAAATAAATAAAATATCTACTAAATAAACCAATTTATATAACTATTCTTGAAATGTGGGGATGGAAAATGAAACATGTCCTTCATGGAGATGATAGTTTGCACACATACAGGAGAAACATTTTCATTTTTTCACTTGAATAAGAGGGGGATAGATAAAGCTAAAAAATCAATAAAATAAAATTAAAATATATTATTTACATTTATTTAATTATATAAATATGGTTATAATTGTTTATATGAGGTTGGATGAGATGGATAAATATAGAAAGTAAAGGGGTAAGTAATACTTAAGTTTAGAATTTGAAAATTCTCTTAAAGTATCCTTTGGAAATGAAGGAATTGAGGAACTTTTTTATGGAAAGGAGATTAAAAAAGTATAAAGAATATATTATAAGTAAATTTGTTATATATTCATGTTAATTTTGAACTATAGGTGTGAATTTAAGTGGGAGTAAGTTAACTCCTTTCATGGCTGAAAACGAGGGACACATCTTTGCGAAAGAATATTAAGTAAGGGGTAAGAATGGAATTGCATACCATTTAGGTGGGTTAATGTTTTAGAGACATGTAGTTATAAATTTAAAACTAAAAAATGATATTATATACGTTTTAAGTGTCAAATTGATTTATTAAAATTTTATCCATATTTGATAATCCATTTTAATACTTATTAATCTTGATTAAAATTTAAGATGAACCATGGTAATTATTTTATAAAAATAAATATAATATGAACCTTCTTAAAAAATGTAAACATGATGATTACTAATTTTATATCCATTTAAGCTAATTTAATTTCAATATTTATAATAAAATTAACTGTTAAATTTAAACATATAATGTGTTGAAAAACTGTTTTTTGTTGAAAAATTCCTTTTTAATCATTAAGAATTAATAATATTATTTAATATTGATTAGATATTAAATGATATTTAGTTAATGTTTATATATATATATTTAAACATAGTATTATTGGATTAGTTTAAATTATATATATTTAATTTAAAAAATACATAATATTTAGAAAATTATCATTCTTTGAAAAATAATCGTTTTATTGTGGAAACTAGTTTTTATCTTGGTAAGTTAATTTTATGAATAAAAACTTAATTAAAATTATTAAATTATATTAAAATTTTGATCTATAATATTATAATAATTATATCAAATAAAATTTCTAAACTTTATAAAATTTAATTTTAAAATTGGCGCATAAACACAGTTTTTAGGAAAAGTGTGTTTTAATGTATAAATTTATCATTGACATTGAATATTAGTTTTTTGTAAAAAAAATATTTATGTGTCTTCCAATTAAATAAAAAACTAAATATTATTAATAAATTTTTTAACTAAATGAAAAAACTGAAAATAATTTTTATATTAGAATAAAATATTACTTATGTTCTAAAATGTTGAATATAGGTCATATAAGTTCAAAATGATATATTAAAATAAATATTTTTACTCCTTAAATAAATATTTAATCAACTAATATTTTTTAAAATCTTCTATTTTTTTCTCAAATATTGGTAAAGTTATAAAATTTAGAATTTTGGTAAAAAATTTAACATTCATAGTTCACTCAAAAATCATTTATTTTAGAAAAAACCCAAAAATTAATATTATAATAATTTTGATATTCTAATTTCAAAAATGGAATTTATTTTACAAATATAAAATTATAAAATTTATAAATGTATCATTTAGATATAAATATTATATATAAAGAAAAACTTCTTTTATTGACAAATACCCTTTTAAATATTTAGGTGTTCTTAATCCTATTTTTTATGAATCTATTATTGATTTAAATATTTTTATTTAATAAAGGTTTAATTATTATTAATTTTTATTATTAATTTTCATCTAATATGTCATGACTCATTTTAGTTTGGTGTTTCATGTGAAACAAGATATCAAACACAATATTTATTTAAGGTAAATGAATAGTGAAATATCCGATCTTTACTGGAGTGATCTTGACCCCAGTAGTTATGATCCAGTCTCTACATTATTAAATTGGTATAAGATAAAAGAAATCACATCCCTAATTACCAAATAGTTCCACAATATTGGTAAAACAGATACATACTTGAGTCTTTCATTACATTTGAATATGAAAATTATAACATAATTATTTTTTATTTTGAGAATACAATTATTACCTATAGAATATCCATGGACATCAATCATAGTATATTTCATAGAATCCTATGGAAAGGAAACATAATAAGAGTGAGCTCAAATTCTCAGTTATGGTTAAGTAAAATGGAATTTATCAAGAATCAAGAATAATCAATATGGAAATGTAAATAACTAAACACACAATCCATTTAAATTACTGGATAAGGAATAATCAATTTGAATAGTCAAATAATTGAAAACACATACCATTAAATAAATAAACTGAGAATGAAATGCATAAAGAGATAATATCATTGTGAAAATATCATAAATAATAATAAATGAATTCTTTAGGACAATATCTTTTTCATTTTGAAAATCAGTTTTAAAACTAAAAGTGAACAAAAAAGTTTGAAAATAATTTTCTTTTAAAATAATTTTTTAAACTTATAAAGGAATATTTAAAACATTGTTTTGGCCATGAATACTGTAAGAGACCCACCATAAAATATTTTGGTGTTACATTGCATGTATAAAAAATATATTTCTAAAAAAAATTATTTTTCTTTTAAATTATTTTTATTTTTATTTATAATAAATTGACAACCAATGAATTAATTTTATACATATGTAACCCTAAATGTTTTTATAATTTAGTTAGTACTATTCATACTAACTAATCTAATGGCTTGGAAATAGATTTCATTTCAAATAATAATATTTCAATAGTATATTGTGGTTTGTTTAAACTCAGTGTTTTGTGTAAAATAAACTATCGAAGAAATTAGATTTATTTGAAATCATATTTCATAAAATATCAGGGTGTTAATGAAACCACTGCATGATGATCCCTTTAATCATGATGTGTTCTTAGTGTCAGGCATGTTCTAATCTATTGGAATTCTCAAACACCAGATCAGTTTTGGCATAAAACTTCTCCATGATCTGGACATATCCATATTGGTAGAGCCATTGAAACTTACTGTGGGATCATTAGGGAATTCCATATTTTTGAATTGGTTTAAATAAATCTTCTATATAATCTTCATAACCTTACTATTCGTTCTATGATCCAATCAACTCTTATACTAAAAATGAAAAACGATAAATCCTTACTTTCAAAAAAACATTAAACAGATCCCATCATATATTATGTATACCAGAAAGACTCTTCTTGGATTTTTAGTTATAATTATCCCCATAAAAACTTAGGTAACACTAAATAAATGTTATATATATAAGTAATAGTTTAACCCTTTTCAATTTTTTAGTTTTTAAAAACCAAACACAACAGACTGAATACTTTAATTCATTCTAAGATTTCACTGTTAACTCTAATAAATATCCTACATGTCACCTATGTTGTAGAAATTATTGTTACATATGATTCTAAATGACTCTTATATATACTAGGTGTGATTTAGTAATTTTCATCATTTATATAACCCCGAATGGTCAGAAGGCCTTTTATTTATTTATTTTTTAGATAATACCCCTTTTAAGGGTTGAAGGGGATCCCTTACACGATTCATAGTCCCAAGGAACAAGACCCATACATAACCCAATACATGACCTTGAATGCCTAATACCTGATATAATTGAAACAACCCTCCCCAACATATACATCTTAAAGGCACCTAGCTCCCCACCCCACATGGATGATCGACTAGCATTTCCCCATGCAGAACTAAACGGTGCCTAATCTAGATGGAAGTTTCCATACCCTATCATTCTTCCAATATGGTTAACTCTCCTATAGTGGTTGATATTTTTATCTCTAAATCCTTCTCTGGGCCTACTCCTATGTGGTCTACATGAGTTTCTTCTTTGTCTTTTCTGTGGCCCTAAAGCCCTATGGCTCGAAGGCCATTTGTGGCTCGAAGGCCATTACACCCCAAAGGCCCTATGGCCCGAAGGCCCTTGGTGGCCTAATGGCCCTCAGACCCATAGGCCCAAACTACTGGCCCAAAGTCCCAAATCGAATGAATAGTGTCAATTGCTACATTACAGAACAATAACTTATATAGTAACAGCTATATTATTGCTACATTAACCCAGAAAATTCCCCCCTAGCCAGATTTGATTCTAGGTCTCCTGGATGCTAAGATGGAGACTCTACCACATGGGTACATGCTCATTAGATCCATCATTTCTATCTCTCTCCAGAATTTACCTTCATATATACAAGGTAGACTTCATACCTTTTCCAATTTTCACAGTTCTTCCTTTAGATATTTTGTATTAACCATTGAAAAATTCCTCTTCCAAATTCAACCATATCATTCCTTAATCTCCCAAATCCATGTGGTTCAATTTCATGTATATACATTCCATCACATCTTCAATAATTATTCTCCAACTATTCCAAAGTATCCCTATGTTTCAAACTCACTCTCTAGTAAATTTTTCTTTTCTTACCATCATACATTATGATTATAGTAATTTACAAAAAGTAAAACTCAAAAGAAATAGTTAGCTCCCAAAATTTATTTATAGGCCTTCTTAATACCTATAAAGAAAATAATTCCATATGTGTTATGGTTGATCAACTTGAAAAGTTTGTTCAATTTATTTCTATTCAATAGTATTTCTCACTCGATGTATATAAAGTAAATAAAAATACTTCTTGGAGAACCACTTTCAATTGTATTTAATCGAGGTCTAAGGTTCATATTTTTTTGTAGAATCCTTCAATAAGTATTATATATATATATGAACCCTTAATACACCTTATCTTCCCCCAACAGATGGGTAACTTGAAATAACACCCAAAATTTAGAAGTCATGCTGAGGTCCAATACAATGGATTTGAATGGAGGTTGGTACCAACACCTTCCACTGGTTGAGTTCTCATATAACAATAATTTCTTATAAAGTATTCAAATGGAATGATATAAGTCTCTATATTATAAGATATCTACAACTTCAACATGTGGGATGAAGTCACATAAGAAAAATTATTGGGAGTATATATTGATTAGAAAATGATAGAGAAGATTTAAACCATTCAACAATATATTGAAAACCACAATTTTAATGAAAAGGATATATTGAAAATTATTGATGAGGCTATGATTTTAATGTTAGAGAAAAATTATTCCTTTTAATATCAACATACAATAGGTTCATGATATTTTGGAATAAGGGAATGATAGTTCTTAAATATATCTAGCTTTTTTAGATTCTTACCGTCATGAGGACCATATATCAACTAGCACCTCCACCGAATCTCTCACAAGTTAAAAACTTGTTCCATGTATCACTTCTGACACCATATCATGTATTGAACTTTTAGGCTGCACAAATTGAACGTATTATTTCATATAAATAAATAACTTTAGAGATATTCTATTATAATGTTTAATTACTATTAAAAAATACCAGTGGTTTGTTCAAAGTTTCATGATGAAATCATAGTTTGAGTAAGAAATATGGGAACTTGAAGATGTAATGAGACAAAATTCACCTCATATATTTTTTTGTGAGTAATGAAAAATTGAGAGAGAAATTTTTTAAGGGGGAAGGTGTAATGTAAAACCCTATATTGTTGGTATAAAATACTCATTAATAAAGTTATTATTCATTTTAGTTTTATATTATGTCATGGTGTCCCATAAAAATCATATGACCGAGTATAACTATTGAATAAATATAGGACATTAAAAATGTGGTAGATATTTTGAGAAAGAAATACGATGAATGATTTTTAAAGAAGTATATAATCTTATATATATAAATAGAAAAGGGTAATATGGTTTTTATATGATCGTTGGGTATATATGACCACTAGGAATATACAACCCTCCGATATATATGAGTACTAAAAATATATGGCCATTAGGAATATATGATTCTTGGGAATATACATTCATTGGGTATATTGATAATAATTTTGAAAAATATATTAATGAAACAAATAATTTTATTATAAATTTAGTTAAAAGAGTATTTGATATTCAATTAAAGTAATCATGATATGGGTATATTATATTATAATCATTGATTTAGAGGGTATAAATAGAAGTAACCACATTTTGAAATTTATATAGAAAAAGAGAAGTTATGAAATCATATAATAGAAGTTTTATATATGAGAAATTTTTTCTAATCCTAAGATTAAAATAACATCACCAATGTTTTTATTTAATGAAGCCCATTCTAAACTTCAAAAAACACGGCTCGAGAGAAATCATCCATGGGAGAAGTTCAATATTATGTAAATCACTATAAGATCAATTCTAGTTAAATCACCACCCATGAAACCAACCATTTCTTATCTCCCATTAGGGATCATATAGAGGTACTAAAATGTTTTAAAAATATACTTTAAGGGGTTATCAACATGTAATTATTAATTTTGTTAAATGATATTTTTAGAAATTTATTTATTATTATTATTATGTTTATTTTTTATATGGAAAGTATTCTTATTAAATATATAAAATTTAAAGAGTAATATTAATGATATATATATAAGTTAATTTACATTTATTAAATGATTAGTAATTTTTAATAAATAAGAATAAAGTCATTTAAAGTTTAAAAATATTTTTTCAAAAAAAATTAATTTTAGCGGTATGAAATTTTTTATTAAAATTAATTTTTATAAATTTTAGAAATTGAAATTAATAAAATATATTTAATATTTGGAATCAAAGTGCTAAAATTATTTAATAAGATTAATTTAATATTTTGGAAGCAAAATAAGTTACCTGGTTAAAAATTGAGTAATGTTGATAAAGGGTGAAATGAGGGAAATAATTAAAATAATATATAAAGTGAAGAATATTTATAAAAATATCACTGTAGAATGTGGATAAGGTAACTAAAAACCCATACCCATTATTTTTCAATTTTTGAGTTACTTTATTTTCATAATTACATTCTTTACAAATTAAGGAATGGGAATTTATAATAATGCCTCTCAAACTCATATTTATCAGGTGCCTTCCTCTATCAATTTTAAGAAACACATAAGGATAATTTATCAAAATTAATATTCCCAAAATACCCCCTAAAAATACTATGCCACATTTTTGGATCTATGGTCTTAATATGGAGTCCCAAATCCTTAATTTTAAAGAAGGTCCTTAAGAGAAGATTTAAATTTTCAACATAAAAATTATCTTCTATTCAATCATTTACTTTATCATATTCATCCACGTATTCATAAATATTATTAAATAATTTAAGGTCATATAATTTCCATTAATATTATTTTAAAAAGTTATATTATAATAATTTAACAATATATTCTTACTCATTCATTTTTGATAGCATGTACTTATTTTGGTCAGTTCAACCACCCACATTAATGGAGATATACTATTTTCATCATCGATGGTTATAAAAACCTACATAATTGTTATATATTGTATTAAATAAAAATTTATGTCTTTTATAAATTTTAATAGGTATTTTACAATAAATTTCTCATTAATGAAAACATCATTGATTTATAGATCAAATAATTTAAAAATAATTAATCCCATAAGATTATTTAAAAATCACAATCATAAATTACATAAAATATTCCTTTAAATCCCAAACTACATAAAAACTACTATATAATTTATATGATATTTCGTAAGGTGATGATCATATGATCATGGAGAAATGACTGATATCTCTATACCGAAGAAATCCTGGAACCCAAGGAACAATTAACACCAAATGTTTAAGATAGTCTCATAAAATGATAAGAAAGTAGGTGGAGATTCAAAATATCAGTGGTGAATAAGTAAATCATGTTCAAAATAGAATAGTTTTTATTATAAAAATAAATACCTCTATATTTTTATATTTTGAACCAAGATATGTGAATGAAGTATTAGATTATCAATATTGGGTTGATGAAGTAAATAGATAATTATAATATATTAATAATAATGAAACTTTGGAATTCGCACCCAATATTTAAAACAAGAATTTTATCATAATAAAATGGATATTTTAAAACAATCTGAATCAAAGAGGATAATCTATTAGAAATAAATAAAGACATATATGTTAGGGGTACACACTGGTAGAAATAATATATATCGATGAGAAATTTTCATTGGTTTCTAGACTAGATATCATTATGATATTTCTTTATATTGTATCACAAAGTAAGTATAATATATTCTAAATTGATTTTAAGTATTCCTTCCTCAATATAGATCTTTAATAAGATATATATACATTGAGAAACCCAATAGATTCTTGCTTTGGATAAGATGAAAATCATATTTTCAAGTTAAAGAAGGATCTATATGGGTCAAATCAATACCCAAGAGCTTGGTGTTCACATTTAGATTCTTTTTTGATACAGTTGAAGTTTAGGAAACAAAGAGTGGAAAAAAACTCTATATAAAAGATTAAAATATGGTATTCATGATCATTATTGTCTATAAATATGATATCATTTTTGTTGGAAATGAAGAAAGTGTTTGTGAATAGTTTTCATTAGAGATAAAGAAGATTTTAAAAATGTCAATGTAGAGAAAAATGAAATATTTTATGCTTACAGGGAGTTGAAATGGATTTTTAGAGAGAAGGTGGACCTTCTCTCTCAAAAATCACGGATGAACAGGGTTTTCTCGGCTCTGATATCTTGTTCTTGATCTTATGGCCTCTTCGTTTCTTTCTCCTGGGCGCTTCAATTCTCATCACTTCTCTAATTTTGGGACAAAGGTGGTGATGCGCGGAAGGAAGGGGTATATCGAAGGAAAAACCTAAACCGATCTATTTCATGGATGCGTTGAAAGGCACGGATATGTGCAATGACATCTCGAGGAAGTCATCCTTCTGCAATAAATTGAATGATGGCCGACTCGCGATGGAGGCAGACCCGGAAGCATTGAAGAAACGATCTCAAATATGCAAGTTCTCAGTTCTGGGATGCATTTCATACTTGAAGGGTGATAAGCCATGGCCGACCTCGGAGCTCAAACCGAGGATCTCGCACATTTGGGGCTTCAATGATTGGAAGCTTGTTCTGATCGGGCATGGGTACTTTCATATTCTTTTAAGCACGTAGGAGGAGCTTGACCAAGTCTGAACTATTGGTAATATTCAATTGAAACCAGGGCTACTTCGTCTTTCGAAATGGGATTTCTCTTTCAATCCTCACACCCACCGAAATAATGACGGCTCAGATCTGGGTGCGACTCCATGGTTTGAACTTATTCTTTTGGCATTCCAAAATTCTAAATGACATTGCCTCTTGCATCGATACTCCTCTGAAGATAGATCATCGAACAATCAACGTGGAACTCGAATTATACACGAGGGTAATGGTGGAATTCGATCTCGGTAACAAGCTTCCGAATTCGATCGCCTTCAACGCAAATGAGTACAAAGCCAATATTCGTTTGGAATACGAATGCCGAACTCCCTTATGAAATCTGTGTAAGCTTTTTGGTCATTTCCTAATTAACTATCATGTGATGATGAACCAAGTGAAGTCACGGGATGAGACGCCTAAGGAGGACAGGTGGACTCAGGTAAGAAGGAATAGGAATGATCAACCCGTTGCATCTGGGCTGCAAGAAAATAACCTGAAAAAGGCTGATAGATGGGTTAAGAAATTACCTCAAGTGGGGGAGAACTCTGGTGTAAAATGATCTGATCTGGTCGAGGAGGAGGGGAATGAGGATGTTGATTCTGTGATTATGGCAGAGAATGAGAATACGGTGCGGGACATCCTCGAGAAACCTACGAATGAAGAAACTGAATCAATTCACTGATTGTTGGCCGATAACCAGAAGGAAGTGTCTTTGGTCTTGACCAGTGGCCATGAACTCCTTGTTTTGGTGGACCCAAATGTACAGTGCCTCAATTATAATGGGGTTGTTGCAGGTGATGAAATTCCGTAGGAGGATTGTCATCATGACTCGGGTGAGGGTCTCCAGGCCGAGACTCATGTGGACCCTCCTAAGGTTGCAAATGTTGATCACAGCCTAAGGGAGGAAATAGAACTTATGGTGAAAATCATCCTTGAATATCCATGGGTGGATTTCCAACATGACTCTTTAGGTGATGGCCTTCAGGCCATGACTCAGGTGGAGGTACATGAGGTTGCAGGTATGCTGCTAAAGGGTGCGGTTGCAGGTATCTCTTCATCCTCCATTTTCCATGCTAACAAGAAACATATAAATGCAGTGGGTTCACATCCCACTACCAAGGCTGTTGCCCATCTAAATGGTCCCAATGACCAACCTGATCAGCCCGCGTCTCTCTCAAAGGAGACCTATATGGATTTGAATTTGGACCTTAATTCCAACAAAATCATCACTAACACTTCAGACTAGGTGCGGATGGCCATTGAAAAGCCTTACACCCTCAAGGTGGAAGGCTCCAGTGATCAGACAGTGGCAGTGGGCTCCATGGCCACTGTGACTACCTCCTCATGTATCTTTTATGCTCTCACTCCTGATTTTCCTCCAAAAGATTTCCCAGCAACTCCGCTTGTGGCTTCAATCTCTTTGGAAAAAAATCGGGGTGTTCATATTAAAACTGATTCTAATGTCTCTGTTGCCTCTTCTAATAACAAGTAGGGAAAGTAATCCAACCCATCATCCTATAATGCACCTAGAAGGTCAGCAAGGAATAAGGGATTGGGTGGAACAAAAAAGGGATCTCTAGCTCCAAACTCAGGTTCAAATGAATTGTTTGTTTTGGAATTGTCAGGGTTTAGCTAACTCTGATACTTTTATTATGATTAAGAGATTTATTTTGACTCAAAAACCAAGTTTATTTTCCATTGCTGAGCCTAAAATTAACTTTTCTTCTAAATATTTACCCTTGTGCTCTTTTGGTTATAATTTCCTCATTGCTTGCAAGGAGGGAACCTCTACTGAAACTCTCTGGGTTTTTTATCACTCATATTTGCAGTCTATTAATGTTGTTAAAACTTCTGACCAAATGTTTACTTGTTCTTTTTCATATACTGGTGTTTGTACTATCTGCACTATGATATATGCATAAAATAGATATCAAGATCGTCGGTCCCTCTGGATTGGCCTCCTTTCCCTCTCTACCTCTGTTCAAGATCCCTGACTAGTGATCGGTGACTTCAATGCTATTCTTCTACCAAGTGAAAAGATTTGACCGTCACATTCTCCCATCTCAACTAGAGAATTTAAAGCTTCCATTGAGGACTGTGACCTTAATGAAATCAATCATACTAGTCCCAAATACACCTAGTATAGAAAATCCCTCAATATGATTGTAGCTAGAAAACATGATAGAGCTTTCACTAATAATGTTACCATTGATAAATGGGAATCCATATCTAGCATTACCTTACCCAAGATCAATTCTGATCATCACCCCATTCTTGTCAGATTTATCTCTAAGGGCTCAAAATCTCCCCTCCCTTTTAAATTTAACAATGCTTGGGCTACAGTCCCAGAATGATCCAACATGATTAAATATTTCTGGGATGGCATGTGGCGACAAAGTGAATCGTTTGCTTTCATTGCAAAATTAAAACTAATGAAACAACAACTCAAGGGTTGGTGCTTCTCTAAAACAAAGCAGCTTGACGCATTCATCTCCTCTTTGGAAAATGACCTCATTCGTATTCAAAGCTCCAATACCTGCACTAATTTTTCTCTTGATCCCCAAGATGAAATTACTATTTATTTGAAGCTTAACTCTCTTCTAAAGCTCAAAGATAACATGCGTAAGAAAATATTTAAAACTAAAAGGTTATCGGATGGAGATATAAATACTAAATTCTATAATTCTCTTCAAAGAATCAAGAAAATTTGTAGGCCCCTTGCCTTTCTTAAAGTAGATGACACTCTTCTCGACACCTAAGGATGCCATTGCAAATCATGTTGTTGGTTACTTCAATAATTTGTTTAATGGTCCAGAGGTTAGTAAGGATCTCCTTCCTAACATCATTCATAATATGGTCACTAATGAGGACAATGATCATCTATTAAGCATACCTATGGACCATGAAATCAGGGACACTGTTTTCAGCCTCAACCCTGACAGTTCCCCGAGACCGGATGGGTTCAACAATGTTTTCTTTCCGTAATACTGAGATCACATCCATATGGATGTTTGTAAACTGATTAAATATTTTTTCTCCAATGGTATTCTTCCTCATGGGATAAATGCTCAATTCCTTACTCTTATTCCTAAAGTTGATAATACTGCTGAGATTCATCTTTTCCAACCTATTTCTCTCATCAACACCCTCTATAAAATTATCACAAAACTTCTTGCTAACAGAATCACCTCCATCAACAATAAAATTGTTTCTCGGAAGAAATTTGGCTTTATCAAAGGAAGAACCATTCAAGATTGTATATTCCTTGCCTCAAAATGTACTAATATGCTCAATAAAGTCACTAGAGGAGGTAGTGTGGCCATTAAGTTAGACATCAGGAAATCTTTTGACACTATGGACTGGATTTTTATTTTCAAGGTTTTTAAAAACATTGGGTTTAATGACTCTTTTACTACCATGATTCACACCTTATTCAATTCGGCTTCCATATATGTGCTGGTTAATTGGTCCCCTAATGGTTTTTTCAAATGTACCAAGGGGGTTAGGCAAGGTAATCCCCTTTCAGCCATTCTTTTCGCTATTGCAGAGGATTATTTAAGTAGACTTCTTACGTGTCATGTGAATCAAAAGAAAATCAATCCCATTCGGGTTGCTAGAAGCTTAAATGTTCTTACACATCTTTTATATGTTGATGATATAATTTTATTCTTAAAGGGAGATAAAAGGAACATTAAAAACCTCAAAAGTTCCCTGGCGCATTATGAACATATTTCGGGTCAAGCGATAAGTTGGAACAAATCCTTTGTTTTCTTTGGGAAAAACTTTTCCCCCAACAGAAAAAGTCACATCATTGATTACTTAGGAATCAAAGAAGGATCTTTCCCTTTCACTTATTTGGGTGTTCCTATCTTTTGGGGAAGACCAAAATCAAGCTATTTCCATAGCACTATGGACCAAATTATCAATCAACTATCTTCTTGGAAGGGTAAATCTCTTTCTATGGCTGGAAGGGGTTGTCTTGTTAAGTCTAAAATTGTTTCCAAGATGGTTTACTCGATGATGGTTTACAATTGGCCCGCCAGTCTTCTCAAAAGAATAAATACTTGCATTAAAAATTATGTCTGGACTGGTAGTACTATTGAAATAAAACTTGTCACCATACCATGGGTCACTTGTTGTAAACCCCTGGATAGGGGTGGTCTTGGTATCAAGAATTTTAAGCTTTTTAATGAATCTCTTCAAGCTATAATGACTTGGAATCTGATTCATAGAAAATATGATTACATGGTCTTTCTTAAGAAACGGTTTGTTACTAAGTTTCAGAATGGTAACTTGGGTTACATCACTTATTCCATCTGGACTTCCATTAGACAGTCTTTCCTTAAAATCGGGAACAACACCAGATGGATGGTTAGTGCTGATTCCTCTATGAATTTATGGCTGGAAAACTAGACTGGTGTCCCTTTAATCTCTATGATAACATCCACCACTAGTCCTAAGAACACCACCTCCATGATTTGTGATGTTGTTAACTCTCAGGACATCACCCTTCCAAACCACATTAGTCACATCATTGACAATTATCATTTTTCTGAAACTGATGATTTCCTTATTTGGGAACCTTCCTTTAATGGTGTCCTGGATTCTAAAGGTTTCTACAAAAAGAATTTAGTAATTATATTTCTAACATTTTCTGGTTGAAGGATTTTAAAAAACCTTGGATCAAGTCCTCTCTCTTTACTCTCATTTGGCGTGTTGCTCATTATAGGGTCCCCACTAATGTGTGTCTTCAATCCTTTGGGATTTCTCTTTTCTCTAGATGTCATATGTGCAATCAACACCATGAGGATTCTAATCATTTTTTCTTGTCTTGTGCTACAGCTGTAGCTCTTTGTAATTACATTTCTATCATTTTTTGTTGCAAAAGGTCACTTCTTGCTTCTATCAGCTCTCAACTTCAACACTATGTGATTTGGGAGTCTTCTAAGAAAATCAAGAATCTTTTTCTGGATGCGATGGCTGATCTTCTTCATGTCATATGGTATGATAGAAATAATTTTATTCATAATAATTTCTCATTCAATCTCAATTCGGGTAAAATGCGTATTTTCATTTCCATTAAGGATGCTTCCTCTCTTCAGAAGGATCATTGTGACAACTCTGTTGGTGATTTTGAGATCCTCCGCCGTCTTTGAATTGCGGGCTCTTATAGGCTACCCCGACGTACCTTTGAGGTCTTCTGGAAAGCCCCACTGCTAGGATGGATCAAAGTGAATGTTGAATGCGCTTCTAGAGGTAACCCAGGTCTGGAAAGCTGTGGTTCCATCTTCAGAGACTTCCTTGGAAGATGCCTTGGATGCTTCTTCGGTTGATGTGGCACGACCTCAACTTTGGAAGCGGAAATGTTGGGAGTAATTCATGCGGTGGACTTTGCCAAGAAGAAGGGTTGGAACAACCTGTGGATTGAATGGGATTCAACCACTGTTGTCCAATCTATCTAGAAGGGAGTGGTGCACCTTGCTTGGCTGCTTACCTCTCAAGGGATGAAATGTATTTCTTCGCTTAGGAATCTCAAATACATTGCCACACATGTGTTCCGCAAAGCGAACATGGTTGCCGATAGTCTTGCCAAAAATGGGGTCAATCAGGTTATTACCTGGTTATATACTTTTCCTGATGATTCGCTCTCTTTCTTCAATAAGGATTGTAATAAGATTCTATCTTTCAGAATTTTGTAACTCCTTTTATTTTATGCAATAAATTGTGCCTTGGTATTTGACTGAGGCACCACCTCCTAAAAAGATATTTTATGCTTACCAATTTCTAGAGAGGATTATCACATATTTATTTCTAAAGAGATGTATACATAGAAAATTTTAAAAAATTTGGCCTAGAGGATTCAAAAATTATATATACAATAATTTATATAGGAACTAAACTGTTAAAGGTTGATAAAGAAAAATAAATTAACCTAAGATAATTCTTGAACCTAATTGGATTTTTTTATACTTGAAAGATTCAAGGTTGGACATTATATATGGTTTTACATTATGTGAAATGTATCAATGTTTAGAAAAATAACCTCAATTCATGGGTGTAAAAATAATTCTCAGTTATATTAAAGGAATAATAGACAATGGGATGGAGAATAACATCAATGGAAAGAGAAATCTGTTTAGTTAAACATATGCATATTGGGATGGAAATATTGATGATAGATGGTCTATATCATATGGATTTTTTTTGTTAAAGGTGTGTATGTTCTAAAATAAAAAAGAAACATTTTGTGACCATGATTATTTCTACAGTATAATATGTGTTTTTAACTCATTCTATAACCCAATTGATGTGGATGAAGACTCAATTGGAATATCTTAATGTGGAAGGGATACTAACACTTTTTTTGGGATTTTATTATCAAATTAATATCAATTTATCAAGAAATATTGTTAAAAATTAATAATTAAAGCACATTGATATCAAATAGCACTTCATCAAATAGATTTTGGCGTAAAAGGTGTTGAAGAAGTTATTTCTTCTAATAAATGAGTAAATAGATTATGTGTTTATAAAACCAATTACTAAGGATTATTTTCAAAAATTAACATTTTTTATCAGAGTTCAACCTCATTCCTCTCAAATATATGGTATGGTCAATCCACCCTTTATCTCAATTTTTCTTTGGATTATTGTTATCAAATTGAGAGAAAAGTAAATATAAATCTATTTTCGTTTAATAAATAATGTATTTATAATAATTATTTATAAATGGGGAAAACTTTTTTTAGAGAGTACCTATTGATATGTGTTTTACTAATTAGGGGAGAAAAATTTTATTTAGGGGGGAAATGAATTTAAAGTGTTTTATTAATAAATAAAATTCTAATGTAAATCCACAGTAGAAAAATAAACTTATAGAAACAATTTTATTAAAATATTATAATTGTAAGAATGACCTACAATCTTTATAAAAGGTAATTATACTTTTTAACTATTCATGTTATGGAAGTCATAATTCCTAACTTAAGGTATCCACATTTTCAGTACCTACTAATATAGATTGTATTTCCACAAAGATAAATCCCTCTATATGATGATTGAAATGTCTCCATCTTCCAAATCCCTATACACCATCGATCCAATAGATCGGTACCAGGTCTATATTTCTAAAACAAGAAAACCCTCAATATGAAGATCAATATCAACTATGCCTTCTTAACCTTAGAAACCCTTAATTTGATGAATCAAAAATGTCATCCTATCCCCAAAATCTCTCAATCTAACTATGGTTGGACACATAAAACAGAAAATAAATTACAGTTCTAATGATTTTAAAATTCCTCACTAAGATTACTTAGAACACAACTCTATAAAAATTACAAAGCATGAGAATGAGATGTTTAGGAAGAGAAAAATATTAGACATGTTGAGTTGAAAAAATGCATCAACTCTCAGCTCCTCAAATGAAATCCTATTTATAAGCATTCCTCCAACAGTTAATTTTTTTTGATTCTTAGAGTTGGTTGCAATGACCTCATATGTTCTTCACTTGATAGCTTAAAAAATCTTTCAATTTGATTTAATTTTTCTTATCTATATTACAATTATATTAATGATTCTATCTGATAGAAATAACTCCAATCACTCTGATCATAACATTTTAGAAAGTTTGATGAACAATATTTTTTTTCAATCTGATGAACTGAATAAATATTCATATGATGGATCAGATTTATTTTTAGTTCGATGTATATGTCTTTGATTAGTATTATAGACCAAACACTATTCTAACCACTGGACAAAACACGAGTCCGTCTAATGGACCAGACAGATTTCTAGTTGATGGATCATATTGAATATTAGAAGCTTATATTTGTTTTATACTGGAATCATTTATTCATTTGTTAAAAAATTATTTTTTCTAAATAAAATTCTAAAACACTTGGGATGTAAAACATTAGTAAAATATAATTCTTATAATGTATTAGAGTGTTTTTTATTTTCTAAACTAAATAACAGAAAATTAGAAAGAAAGAATTTCAACTCAAAAATATCCCCTTTTTTTAAAGTACAAAACACAATAATAAAAATGAAAAACTATTAAATTTGTAATGCTTAAAACCCTTTGTACTTTTATGAACTTAAAATAAAATATTCTTATAAATTTTTATTTGATTTTTTAACCCCCCCCCCCCTCGGGTTTATGACATATTTTTAGATTCAATATAAAGTAATAATTTAGATTACCCCCTTAATAAAATGTTATCCTTATATAGTTTCATCCTCCTCAAAATATTTTTTTACCATAAATGGAATTATTTATTTAGATAAAATCTCATTATTAAACAAATTCTCCCAAAATTATCACCTTTTTTATTTTAAATATGGTATAGTTAAAGAATTGAAATCTCCTAATATGTAAAAAATAAATTGATATGATCCAACCATGAATTAATTAACTATTCATACAAGATATAATAGAAAGTAAATTTATCCAAAAAGAATTTGAAAACAACCAGAAAAAATATATTTGGATAAAAAGTCATTCAAACTAGTATTTCATTCAAAATTTTGAATACATCAAGAGTTTAGTAAAAATTATTCATTGCTTATTATACAATTTCTTAATAATTTCCTTTAACTTATTTAATTATTCATGGTCTTTATTGATTTTAGTAACTAAAGACTCAATATTTACCATCCTTCCCTCCATGAATGATTTCCTATGAATCTATGCCTTTAATCTTTCAACTTATTCTTAAATAATAGTTATTTTATTATTTTACTCCTTAATAATGATGAGATCATAATCAAAATAATGGATCATGATATTTTCTTCTTCTAGATTCCGAAACTTTTCTTTCAAAACTAAGATTTCTTAATTTTGAGAATCAAACATATCTTTTAACTATTCAATAAAACTTATAATATCTGATACATGAGATCAAAACATTTCAAACGAATCAAAAAATTCAAGATAATGTTTCTTGACTTCAATTATCAGATCATCATGATCATTACAATCACTATAAACTTGTCATGAACATCTCACCATATGGTTGAATATTTTCTTGTGATCCTTATTCTATCCTTTGATGGTTTTGATTTTGGCCACATTTTGAAACATAGATGTTATTAATTACTTAAATGATTCATTTTTTAGTGATATTGTTCTATATTTTCTTATAACTATCTTAAATTATAGGAATAAAGGATATTGAGTCAGATATTTTCTATAGATTCTTGAAAATGTAGTTGATACTCTTTTGAGATTCTATTGTTGAGGATTTTGATGACTTTGATGAAGCAATTGAAACATGTGGTCTGGGTGGTCTAACATCTGACTTTTCTTTCATTGCGCCTTTATCTCCTTATTATGAAGCTTTTTATATATCATCCTCTTGATTAGTCTCTAACTTGTCTGATATTTTAGTATATGAATTTTGAGCTTCCACTTCCTCTTTATATGATGATTGAACTTCTATATAAACATCTATCACTAGGTTTTTATCAGGATAGGTTGATATAGAAGTGTACAATGATGATGATTATGATGAGATTTCACCTTAATTTGTTAATTTCTTTGTTTATTCTTCTTACTTTTATTACTATTATAATTCTTTTTCTAACTATTACACAGTTCTCAACACTTCTTTTCTAATATTATTAGTTGACTTATATTTCTAATTCTCTACTTACTACTTACTTGATTATGGAAACGAATCTTGAACTAGTTTTTAAACTTGGTATTGAACATAAACTTCTTATACATCCTCTTTTAATTTTACATTATCCAGAAATACTTGAATTACTAATGGGATTACTAATGTTTCAAATAATTCTATACCGGACTCAGGAAGAGTTCATTTCTAGGAGGAATAGTTCCATACCATAGAAATGGTTTTACAAATAATATAAGAGATACTAAAAATGGTTGATTTTCAGATTCTTGTTTAAATAATTTTAAAAACTATCATATCATCATTTCCTCCACAAACATTTTCATTTGTTTCTTATTTTTCTCAGCCTATTTTAACTCATAAGTGATTTGAATCGTAAAATAAAAGGCCTCATCCTTATAAAGTCTAAAAATGGGCTATCTGGATTTCTTCTGGGATTTGTGTTCCATAAGATTCTTAAAATGATCATCTGACATGGCTTATGGATTTATTTATAGTTTTGGTGGTGAAGAATCATCCATTCTCTTTTCTTTTAGTACTTCCTTTTCCTTAACTGGTTCAATATTTGAAATGACTTTTTTCCATCCTGTCCATAAACTTCTTGAACATTGAATTGAACACAAGATAAATCTGGGCTAATGTTTCTTCACTAATATGAGAAAGATTTTCCAAAACTAAATATGACAAATGTTTGATTTGTAAAACATACATACAGTTGACTAAAATGTTATTTATAATTTAAAGAAACATTAAAATATTATATTTAATAAAATATTTTTTAATTAATTCAATAGAGAGAAACACAATCTTAACCAAGATAATTTTTCTCATGTTATCTAGAAATTCCAAAACAAAGATGTTAAGAAACTTGAGAGTACCTATATCTCTATTTCTTGTTATTAGTTAAACTTGAATCCAAATGAAAAAACCCCACATCTAGAGTTAAATGAAAAATTGTTATAACCTTTTTTATGTAGGTAAATAAAAAAGATTCAACCTCAAACTTATAAAAACTCCTAATATTTTTTTGAAACTTGTGAGAAGGTAAATATTCTTCCACTTCAAAAGGTAATTCCACTAAGTCAACTACTTGTAGAAATGTGAGTTTAAAACATTGACAAAAATTGTAAAAACAATCACTTCTTTATCATCTTCCAAATTGAATTCAAGTGAAAATTAAGACATTCTAACAATATCTGGGTAATATTTTTCAAATTATTCTTTCTAAACAAATATTGTATCCCATACTTTAAAATTAATAAACTTTTTAAAAATATAATCATATTTTTCACCCCTATAGGAGGATGGGGTGGTAGGGGCTTGGGGTGTGGGGTGCTGGTCATCAGGTCGATTCACCAGAACATTTTTTTGTAGCGTGCATGTACTAATAGACCCACCATTTAAGATAATCGTTTTTTATACAAGGATCTTTCAATCATCCTTTATCTACCAAATTCTCTTTTTTTAAAGTATTTTATTGAGTCCATCATATTTAGGCTAGTATCGAAGCCCAGATTGAGGTTTCTGATCAGCTGAATTCCACAATAATCAAAATAAGAAACAAAAAGGGTGCCAAGAGTTGATAAAAATTCCAGGAAAACCGATGTGGGACATAGATACCCCAACCATATATATAGGCCTAGGGGTGACAGTTAAGATTCTATAAAACCCAACAGTTTATATTTAAAACCCTTTTATTATCTGATGATTGATATTTAATCCATGAATGATTTAAACAAAATCAGAACACTTGATTTTTTTTGAAAACTACTCATCACACTAATGTATTGTCTGAGTACATATAATATTATAACTTTGAAAAATTTAATGTTTTTAAAACTAAAATAATATAAAAAACAACATGGATAAGCTAAAGTAGTGGATAAATTATAAAGCCAAAGGTTTATAAGAATACCTTTCAGAGTAAGAAACGTTATATCAGTATAATTTACCTTTTCTTCTTAGTTTTTTTTGTAAAAGAAATTTAATTTGATAATTTTTATTAGAAAAATATTTCCCATAACAATTTTTTCACAATTTTCCAGTCCAGAAAATTTTTTACTCTAAAATTATCTCTAAAAAAATTTGATTTTGAAGATTTTTTTAAATATTTTGATTCCAAAAAGTTTGATAAATGTTTTAACCCAAAAAATGTTAAATGACTGAAATAAATTTTTTTTCTAAAAACTAAAAAATTTAGGAATTATATGTTTTTTGAAATAATTTTTTTTAAAATAAAGGTTCTATATAACTAAAGCATATGTAATCCCCCTTTGAGAAGAAGTTCATTAATGTTTGTAGATTGATAAACATGAAGTAAATATGAATGATTATTTGATATTTATCATTCCTAATTTATGTTTAATATATTCAAATCTATCCAAAATAAGGGGTTTAGTAAAAATATTTGCAAGTTTTTGTTGTGTAATAATGAATTAAAAAATAATATCTCTTTTGTGTGTGTAAGCTCAAAGGAACTTATGTCTGACATATATGTGCTTATCTCATGAGTGATGTGTTGAGTTTTTTACTTAATGAAATTGAACTTGTGTTATCATAAAATTTTTTTAGTTTTAGTAATACTCTTGTCAGAGTCACTGTGTGTGTGTATAGAATCCACAACACTTGAACACAAAAAATTCCAGCTGCCACATATTCAGCTTCAGTAGTGGAATGTGATACTAAGTGTTTTTTCTTACAAAACCAAGAAACTAGAGCTTCTCATAAGAAATGACATGTTTCTAATGTACTTTTACTATCCTTTGTACATCCACCGATGTCAGCATCTGATTTTTTATAACTTAAAATCATTTCTAGAGGAATAAAATATAACTAAATCCATATTTCCCTTAAGATAATGAAAAAATCATTTAATAACTTTAAAATGGAAATATTTTGGATTTTTTTGATAACTAACACAAGATAATAAAACAAATTAAATCTAGATTACTAAATATTGAGTAAAGAAAAATTTCAATCATACCTATTAATGTATTTTGATCAACTAGTTTCCCAAATTTATCAATATCTAAAGTATTTGAAGTTATTATAGGAGTAATAATACTTTTATTGTTGTCATATCTGAATTTATTAATAATATCTTTTATATACTTATTTTGATATATAAACTTCTTTCTTGTTTTTGTGAAATTTGAAAACCTAGAAAGTATGTTAACTCATCCATCATACTTGAAACACACCAATATTTTATGGTATATCTCTTTTAATTAACATATTCGATAGAATATATTTCACACAACATGTTTAAAACCACGATATACTATAAAATATTAACATGACCATAAGAATAGTAATATGACCATTATGAATAGTAATCCAACCAATAGAATAGTAACATACCCTATGAAATTATTCATAACATTTATGTATAATATGAATAAAAATATAATATATTTATATCATGGAATTTGTAAATAAATGTTTTATAAATTATAAATTAAGTATTGGTATTTTTTGTGAAATGTAAATGTTTATTCCCAATTTTATAATTAAAATAATTATTTAAAGAAAAATTTAATTTCAAGAAATAGATTCATAAATTAATATTTTTTTGTGTTATTATTATAATATAATTTTATGAGACCTTAATTATTTTTTTAAAATGTCGTAAAATCACCTATAATATTAAAATCGTTATTTCTTAAGTAAATGATGATTTTTAAAAAAAATTAAAATTCACATATTTAGGAACATATTTTAATAAAATGGATTCTATTTTTTAATTATAAGCATCTAAAAATTTTTAGGGTGTTTTATTTGGATTTTTCTAAAATAGTTGAATTTATGGGGAATAGTGAAATATAGTAATTAACGGTATTTGACAAATAAAAGAATTATTGATTCATGTATGATGTATGGATAATATAAGGACATAATAATAAACTATCCTTATCTATTAAATGTATTTATTTTTCAAAATAAAAAATATTCATATTCTTGAGCCAAAATAATAAACTAATGAATAAAATAATCAAAAAATAACCCTCTCCACCACTATAAATACCACGCCTCACTACCCTTCTCCTCACACCTCCAAAGACTTGAAGATTGACTATATTCTTCCCAATTAATCTCCCAAAACTCTTTCCCATGTTTTTGTATTTCTTTTCTAGCCAAAATACCAATTCCAAGTGCCTTAAGGAGGTTCTAAAGGAGAAGAAATTCAAGAGGTAAATTCCTCTTTTGTTTTCTTTTAATTTCTTTTCAATTTCCCATTATTTTCTTATCCTATCATAACATACATATACCAAAGTGAAATGATAAGTCCATTATATTTTATATAAATTAATAATATTATGATAATGGAATATCAACCATTAATTATCTTCTCTTCCCATTTTATTCAAAAAATGAAAACATCATCCGTGGGGTGCCGATTTACCACCTTCATGGATGATGAGTTTTTGTTTTTCAATTCCACCATTTAGGCTGGTCATAAAACCATTTTTATGGTTATAAAAGACTATAAAATATGTATTAAAACTTATTTAATTTTATGTAACTTGTATATATACATAATATTAATTAATAAAATAAAACTAGTGCATAATGATCAAAAAACGCCAAAATAATCTATAAGGTTATCACTAAAATTTTATCTAATTAATCATACTTATATCTAGAAAAAATTGATATATAAGAGAATTTAATATTATTTATTTTCATTAATAACATATAATTTCTATTTTGGATTACTATTCCTATTTTACATGATCTTTTGTACACGAATACAAGTAAACTTGTCATGAAAACCAAGGGAATGAACACTTCCGAATGATGAAATTAAATCTTAGAACTCATAAAAGAGGACATAAATGAACTTAATAAAGTTATCATAAATCAAATAAATTTTTAATAGGTTCTTAATTAAATAATTAATGAATCTAATTTCATTATCCATGATATTAAGTGCAAGTGCAGAACACTTTTCGGCATAAAGAAAGAGTTTCTTCCCGAACCACCATTTTTTTCTTCAGGTTACGCTTCCCCTATCTTTGCCCAAATGTAATTATTAATTAATCTTAATAACACCTCTAAAATTCTGTTTTTATGTTCCAAATACATTTACCTAGCTCAATTATGATTTCTTTTATGGGGAGATACATGTTTTATAAATTTCTTTTTTTAATTCCTCGTGATAAGCAAGTTCGATTAAAGATAACTTACCAATTTCTTACCCATTTTCAAGTAAACTTCATAACATATTTTGTACCAACAATATTTTTATAAAATAGATTTTTTTTATGATGAAAAAATATATTATTTCATTTCTATATTTATGTAAAAATATTATTTTCTCTTCTTTAAAGAATCATGTATATTTTCCCTTAAACCGCACTGAAGTGGCTCATTTATAAAGTTTCTTAAACACTCCTTTTACATGTTTTCACTTTAGTTACCAAATTTTAGTATTAGTATTCTTTTAATATTACTCAAATATAATTTAATTCTATTTTATTTTCTGGGATATACTTTTTTACAATCTGATTTTTACGATAAATATAAATGATTTTCTAAAATAACTCTTATTTCTAAAGTAAAAGGGTATTTCTCTCAAGAATTTATTAATGATATTATTAGAGTAATTTGATATATTTCAAATAACTCTATTGAAACATATTATTAATTGAGATTTATCTTTTATTTTACAATCTACCATATTCTATTTAATTTGATTAAGATTATTTATGGGGATGTACTATCTTAATACCATTCACCATATAACTCTAGATGATTTATTATTATGTTTATTATTCACGAATGTTATTAATATTTCATATTATAGTTTCAATATAAATGTATATATTGATTATGTTCCACCCCTTTTATATGAGGAATTCATTGGACTTAGTAAGTGAAGGGTGGGGCTCTCTATAGCCCTTCGATGCATCAGTAGGTCTCATGATACTAACTAAAGGAAATTTTTTCCCATTTACGTATGGTGTCTTGGCCTAATCCTTCACGGTATGTTTACGATTCCCCACATTATGAATTCCATCATTTTGATATTAGTTTTTGATAATACATGTGATTATTCAACTAGTAGAATATCCATTGTTAAGTTTTATTTTCATATTATTATTTATATGACATTATTTTGATCAACTTTTATTCATTATATATTATATTTAATTTTATGTTTTAATGACACATATTTTAGATATTCAACATTCATTATTATTCATGTTTATATATTCCTCTATATTTTTTACCCTTACTGAGCATCTGAGATCACCCCTTTATTATGTTTTATTTTCCCCTAGGATATGAAGATATATATTATGAATGAACTATAGGGATAATTTAGGAGTTTATAAATGTTTCCAATGGAGTTTCTATTTTTTTTTTCTTTCATGTTGTAAAGAAAAACTTATGTTTGTATATATTTTTACAAAGCTACTAAAATATTCTATCCTTTGTGATGTGATCACTTGTTCATATCACCAAGGTAATAAAGTAAGACACTGAATCCAGGATACTAGGGTGGGGTCTTTATAGTTGGTATCAGAGAAAGTTTAGTAGGAATTTTGGAAACTAGATTTAGGAAAACATAGATTAGGTAAATATATCCCTATAAATGACTTAGAGAAAAATCTTAAGGTAACCAAGAATATGATTTTGAGATTATTTATACTTTAAGTGTTACACTAGTTTTGAAATTACTTAATCTAATTTAGTATATGACATTGTTTAGAAATAGAGCTTAGTGGAAGGAATGAAAATTATATCAACACATGTATTCTATGGAGGTATTTCCATCCTATTAAAGATATTGATTTTAGATATGGAGCTAAAATTGGACCTGAATAACTTGTAATATTACTAGGGCAATTGAATTAGTTTATGAGCAATAACCTTACTCAAATGGAGAAACCCAATCCATAACGTGGTGTAACAATGTTAGATCGCTTCATGAAACAAAAAACTCCATAATTTAATGAGACTATAAGCCCATTTTTAGTTTATAAATTGATAAGTTCCATAGAGAAGATATTTCTCGTTTTTTGAAGTAATGAAAGAGATAAGGTTATCATGGATGTTTATCATCCATCAGGAGATTTATATCAATGGTTGTCATTAATTCAAAACAAAAAGTTGGAAGAAGAAATTGAAAATATAAAATGTAATGATTATAAGGAATTTTTATTCGAGAAATATTTCCTTCGAAAATAGTGAGAGGATATGGGGATAAAATTATGGATTTTGAGATTTAAAGAGGATGAAAATGTTGCCAAGTATAAAGCCAAATTTACAAAGTTTTCAAGGCATGCTATAGAATAAATATGTAATCCAAGGATCTAGATTGACCATTTATTTGATGGTATTAATCCAATTTTGAGAAGTGAAATAGTCTCCAAAAAGTCTCATCATACGAAGATATAATATCATGTTCCATCAAGAGAGAGAAATTTTTTTCCAAGACATATGGATTCAAAGGGAAGGAATATAATAAAAGGGGTGTTGAGTACTCTGGAGAAAGGAAATAAATGAGAAGGAAATAAGGGAAGGATATAATTTACAAATTGAAATAAATATGGAAAGAAACAACATGGAACATGCCTATTGGGAATGAGGGTTTATAAAAAGTGTGGAGAAAAATTACACTAGGCCCGTGATTGAAGAGGTAAGAAAGAAGCTGACAATGTGCAATGATTTAGCTATATGGATTTGGGATTCTATTGAAATTATTGTCCTATAAACTAGGTAAATTTCCCTAGAAAATTAAAATGAAAAAATCCCATGATTTTGTTGTCCTAAAAGTTGAGGTTGAAGTTCCTAATGATGTACTGGTAGGTACATTAATCATATCCTCTAATTTTTTTAATGCTTTATTTGATTCTGGATCATATCATTCTTTTATATATTCCCAGTTTTCTATAAAAATTAGATATTTCCAATTAACCTTAGCAATGTAGTTATCAGTCAAAATTATTAGTGGAACCCTTATAAAACAAAGATGTGTCAAGCAATTCCTATTATGATACATAAATGTGCTCTAATTACTGATTTTTTTATCATAAATATAATTGATTTTCATATAATCCTTGGTATGGATTGGATTTCATAGTATAATGAAAAAAATTGTTTCAAAGAGAAGGAAATTATGATTCTTGATGAAGTTATAGAATTTCTCATCTTTAGAGGGGAGACATAATCATCAGAGTTGTATCTACATCCACCTCGAGTGGCTCTTCTAAATGAGATTCTTAGAGAGGAAGAACATATAAAACATACTTATTAAAACAATTATCTTAAAATTGATAGTGTACCTATTTTACATGAATACATCGATGTATTTATTGAATAAATATCTAGACATCCCCAGAGCATGAAGTTGAGTTTACTATTGATTTAATCCCTAAGGCAAGCACAATATCAAAAAATATTTCTAGAATAGACACTATGGAATTAGTGGAGATGAAGAAATAAATAGAGGATTTGAGTAAGAAGGGATTTATATGCCATAGTGTTTCTCCATGGGGAGCGCTTATTCTATTTGTTAATAAGAAATTTGGATCCATGAGGCTGTGCATTTAATATAGAGAAATCAATGCTATTACAATAAATAATAAGTATCCTCTGCCTCACATTGATGATTTATTTGATCTACTTCCTAAAGAATAATATTTTTCAAATATTGACCTTCATTTCGGATATAATAAATTATGGTTAATGAAGGAAGATATTTAAAATATGGAATTTAGAAAAAGGTGTGGACATTAGAAGTTTAAAATAACCCCATTTGGAATGACAAATACACCCTTTGTTTTTGTGGATTTAATGAATAGATTATTCAAGGAATATGTTGATAAATTTTTTTAGTATTTATTGATGATATATTGGTGTAATAAAAAATCTATTAGGACTATGAGAACCACTTATGAATTGTTCTGAAGTCTCTTATAATAAAATGGTTATATGGAATGTTTAGAAAGTGTGAATTATGTCTTCAAACAATTTCTTTTATAAGATATATTGTCTCTAAGGATGAAATCACAATTGATCCTGTGAAGAAAAAGGAATACCAGGAATTCACTACACCAACAAACATAACTAAGATATATAGTTTTATTTGTTTAACAGGTTACTATCGGTATTTGTTTTCTTCATAATTTTTCCGGATTAGCTAACCTGTTAACCACACTTGTAAAGAGGTTAATATAATATGGAAAAAAAAATGTGAAGAATGTTTTGAATAATTGAAGAGAATATTAGTGAATTCTATGATCTTGAAACTACTACCAAGAAATGGTGGATCTATGATTTACAGTGAATCATCAAAGAAAGGAATTTTTTGTGTCTTTATGTAAAATGATAGAGTTATTTCCTATGAATCATGACAGTTAAACACTTACGAACAGAACTATCCGACTCGTGATCTTGAGTTAAGAGCTGTAATATTTTATCTTTAGATATGGAGACACTATCTCTATGGTAAAAGATGTGATATATATATATCAAAAGAGTTTGAAATATATCTTCTTACATAAATAGTTGAACAAGAGGAAAATGTGATGGCTCGAGCTACTCAAGGATCATGATTGTCCAATACACTTCCACTTAGGGAAAGAAAATAATGTAGTAGATACATTGATCAAGAAATATCAAAGAATTATAGAAAAAATGATGATTGAAAAAGATCTTGTATACATGGATCTAGTAAATATGGATATGGTAATAATCAAGTAAGGTGAAACATCAAAAAAATTTCATTTGGTTTCCATACCAATCTTTATTGGAAAAGATAAAAAGTTCTCAGTCTCATGATGTGAATTTTTAAAATAAAATTAAAGCTGTGAATAATAGAAAGTTGTAATACTTCATGTATGATGATGGAATTATGAAAATTGGGAAAAGGATTTTTGTTCCTTCTATACCTGAGCTAAAAAGAGAATTATTGGATGATACTCATAGCTCGAATTTCATTATACACCATGGTAGCACTAAGATGTATAGATAGTTGAAGGAACATTTTTGTCAGATAATATAAAGTAGAAAATTTATTATTATATATAAATATATTTAGTTTTTTAATAGGTGATGGATAAAATAAAACATCCTAGAGGAGTCATGAAACTTTTACCTATTGTTATATGGAAATTAGATGACATTACTATAGATTTTTTCACTATATTTATAAGGGCCAAACCTTACACACTATATAACCCAATTAATCCAACTAGAATTCACTTTCATAAATTCCAAAAGATATTTTATATTTATATTTATATATAATTAAATCATAATACATACATAAAAACCCATCATAATAAAAAATGGATATCACTAAAACAATGTCCATTTCTACCATAAGACAATATTTTTTAATAAAACATGAATTCTTTACAACATTCATATTTGATTCTTATTTTCTCTTATGCATCCTTAATACTTATTAAAGAAAATTTAAAAAATTACATGGGAACAAAAATATCATTAAGGGACATATAAGTAAATAAAATTTTAGTCCATGAATACTTATACACATATGAAATCATTTTCACAATATATACTTCTCACCCTTAAAGTATCATATACTTACTTTGTGAAACAATGAGACTACATAAAACATAGAAAACATAAAAAACCCCATATAAGTATCTTGGGAAAATAATTATTTAATATTTTAACCCTCTAAACTACCATATCATTTTTAAACATCATGGATACCTTATAATGTAACCCTCACAGATACCTTATGGTGTAACCATCATAGTTTCAATTGGAATAACCCTTACTGTCAACTTACAACATAAACATACCAAATGCATGGGAGGGAGATATAAGTCACACCATTCATCATAAAAATTACTGAATAACTATAAAATAATCATAAAATAACAATAATTTCATCATAAAGACATTCCTTTTGAATTTCTTAAAAATAGAAATTTAAAAGAGGATTTTTAAAGAAAAGTCCTCTACCTCGGGTTCTTCATACATAAAACATGTTCAAAAATCATGTATAATGGATTATAGAGTGTTATTAACATATTAAAAAACTATATTAACATATATAATACCTTATATGATTTTTTTATAACAACTTTCCACCCATTTATTAATAATATTTTGTTATTTCCGTTGTTTTGGGCGTGTTCTTTTCATGGTTTCCATGGTCAGTTCATTATGAATTTTCTTATCAAATGGAAAAAAAACTCAATAAGTGGAAATAAATGGTATCAATATTTTTCCACAATTTTAAATGATACCATATATGTTTTTTTTTCAAATATGGGGATGAATGATTAGAGAAAACATTAAAGAAAATGTTTTAGTTTATTTTTTCTGTTTTTATAACCATCATGAAATTATATCATTTTATTTAATATAATGTCTATATAATTGTTCCAGAACATTAAATAACATATAGTATGTATAAAAAAAATTATTTTCCTATAGTAATGGTTTTATGACTAGACTTGAAGGCGGTAATGGAAACCAAAAACACAACCTCCATGATGGCGGAAAATTGACACATCAAGAATGATGTTTTCATTTTTTAGAATAAGAGGAGAAGAGGAGAGGTTTGATGATATATATTTCATTAAAATAATAAAATTACAGTATATGTATGATAATTGAGTTACCTTGTCACTTGGATGATTGGAGGTGAGTATAGAATAAGAAAATAAAATAAATTGAAATGAAAATAAAAGAAAACGAAAGAGGATTTTACCTCTTGAATTATTCTCCTTGAGAACCTCTTTAAGGAACTTGGTTTTGGACTTTTGGTGAGACCAGTAAGTATTGTATGTGCGGAAGAGTCTTGGGAATGGAATTGAGAAAATATTAAACAATAAAAAAGGATTTGATATGTATGGATAATAGGTGGTGAGTGGTGGTATTTATAGTGGATGATAGAAGTGTTTTTTGAATATTATATTCATTAGTTTATTATTTTGGCTCAAGACTATGAATAGTTTTCATTACATGAATAAAAATAGTAAATAGAGAATTATTTTAATATATTATGGTCTTATATAATGACTTATGTTTTCAATTCATGTATTTGGATTATAATTTAAATACTGTAAATTACCGTATTTCACAATTTACAAAAAATTCAACTAATTTAGAAAAATACCAAAAATTTACCCTAACCATTTTTCAATGTGTATAATTCAAAAAGGAACTCAATTTTATGAAAATAATTTTCTAAATATGATTAATTTAATTTCTAATTAAAATCATCATTTATTTAGAAAATACTGATTTTAAAATTATAAATGATGGTATGGCACTTTGAAAAATTATTTAAGTTCTCATACAATTAACATATAATGATAAGAAACAAAAATGTTAATTTATAAATAAATTTTATGACAATATATTTTCATTTAAATATTTTTATTAATTATCAAAATTTTAATTTAATATTTATGACTTACAAAAATACCAATACTTAATTTATTATTTTTAAAAAAATTATTTACTTATACCATGATATTAATATATCATATTTTCATTAATAAGATATCTATATATTTTTTATAATTTCATAGGTGAGGTGACTATTCTATTAATTTAAATTCCTTAATTTTTATAAATACCACTTACTTCATTATACATTTAAAAATAATCTAACTATTTAATTTGAGAATGAAAATTTTTTATAAGTACCTAGGTTATAACATTATTCTCCATTTTGAAAATTTGATCCTCATAATTTTTATTCACTTATTAAACAAGTGAGGGTATCTTTACCTCATAGAATTTTTGTATTACCATGTTTCTTCTTTATCAATTTGGTTACTCCACAAAAACTTACCCTGGGGAATTACTCTGTTCCACAATACTTGCTCTCTATGATCAAGAATCTGTATAGGTTTATCTTTGTAATAAATGTTCTCTTCCAACAGAACTACTTCTGGGATGAAAACATGAGATGAATCTAAAACATAATTTCTCAACATAGAAAAATGAAAAACATTATGTACCTAAGAAAAACTCAGAGGAAAAGATACTTGGTAGGAAACTGGTCCAACTTTCTCTAGGATTTCAAAATGTCCAATGAAACATTGACTTAACTTTAATTACTTTATAAAATAAACTACAATTTTTCATGGAGATATTTTAAAGAAAAACATGATCGCCTACCTCGAAAGAATAGTCTTTCCTCCTGTTATCTGTAGAATTTTTCTGTACGCTCTTAGCTATCCTCATGTGTTTCTGTATAATATTTACTTTCTTAGATAATTTCTCTACTAATTTTGGTCCCATCAACTTCATTTATCTAACTTAATCCCAAAATAGTGGAGTTTGACACTGCTTTCCATATAACGACTCACAAGGTTCTCTCTATATACTAGAATGAAAACTGTTATTATAAGAAAACTCAACTGAAGATAGATGTTGATCCCCTATTTCCTGGTAATATATTGAATATTCTCAAATCATATCGTCCAATGTCTAAATAGTTCACTCTAACCATTCATAATATTGAGGATGAAAGGCTATAGTAAAATTTAATTCAGTTCCCAATGACTTCTGAAGGGCTGTACAAAAGTTATAAGTTAATCTGGGATTATGTTTATATACAATGGAAAGAGGAACTCCATGTAACATGGATATCTCTTTAAGGTACATTTGAGAAAGATGATCTAAGTACATAACATCTTGAATAGGAAAAAATGTTACTATTTAGTCAGTCAATCAACAATAACCAAAATAAAATTATTACCTCGAGAAGTTTTTGGTAGTTCTATCATGAATTCCGTGGATATATTTCCCCATTTCAACTATAGTACTGGAAATGGATGAAGCATCCCCTTTGGTAGTTTTCATTCTTATTTAACCTACTGACAAGTCAAAAATTTCATGGTAAAATCAGAAATATATCTTTTCATTCTATCCTACCAGTAAAACTCCTGATGGTATCTATAAATCTCAATGCTCCCAGGATGAACTGAAAATATATAAATATGATCTTCAATTAACAATTATTTCTTTAGTTGAGAATCATAAGACACACAAAAATATATTTTCAAATCTCAATAAAAAATAATTATCAACATTAAACTTAGAAAATTTAAATTTCTTAACCAATTCTACCTTTTTCTGTAACTTACAGTCTTCTTTCTGTGCTTTCTTAATCCTGTCTAAGAGAGACAATTACATTGACACCTGAAACAAAATAGTGGAATTTCCTGCACCGAAAACTTCTAATCCAAAATCAATCAAATCATCAACTAAGGGGTCATGTTACAGAGGTTTCATGGTTAATGTAGCATGATGTTTTCGACTCAAGTCATCCACCACTATGATTTCTTTTCAAGGATGGAAATTGATCATGAAATAATTATCCTTTATCAGTTATAGCCATCTTCTCTACCTCATGTTCAACTCCTTCTGAGTAAATATATAATTCAAACTTTTATGTTTAGTGTATATTTCACATTTGGATCTATATAAATTATACCTCTAAAATCTTTAATAAATGACCAAAAATGCTAATTCCAAATCATGTGTGGAATAATTTAACTCATGAGGTATTAGTTGTATTGAAGCATACATAAGTATGAGACCATCTACATCAAAACAAAACAAATTCCATTCAATTAAGAATCACTGTAGATGAAAAAATAACCATTTCTGGTAGGCAAGGCCAAAACTGGAGCATTCCCCAATCTTCATTTCAGTTCCTGAAAATAAACATCACAGTCTTCTATCCAAATAAATTTAACCCCTTTTCATGTTAACTTAGTTTGCGGGCTAGATAACCATGAAAACCTTTTAACAAACCATCGGTAATAACCTGATAATACAAGAAAAATATGAATCTTAGTAACATTTTTAGGTCTTGGACATTCATAAACCAATTTTTTGATGGGATGAACTGTTATACTATCTTTATTTACAATGTTTTCAAGAAAATAAATTTATTTCAACCAAAAATAACATTTTATAAATTTCCCGTATAACTAATTTTCTTTTAGAATTTGTAGAAAAATCCTGAATTTTTTTTCATGATCTTCATAAGTTTTTAAAAAACCAAAATATCATCAATAAAAATAACAAAAACATATCCAAATATTCATAGAATATTCTATTCATAATATCCATATTTATAGTAGTGGAATTATTAAATCCAAAAGAAATAACAACAAACTCATAATGTCACGACCCATCCCCCGGGGCCTGTGCCGTGACTACCCCAAGCCCTCCTTCCATAGGCCAGGGGCTAGCAACTAGCACCAAAGGCGTAATTCCCTAAAACTGGGAAGACATTGCATTTATAAACTGTAAAAAAACACAAAAAAGTACACAACAAGATACAAAACACTAAGTAAAACTATATAAAAAAGGAGTGCTGAAAGTAAAGGGGCCGGAAATACAATCCCAACTATAATGTACAAGAAACTGAAAGTACAACTAAAGAAAAGAAAAAACTATCATTGGGTCATCCTCTGAGGTTCCTACCTGAAGGGTAGGTACAAATAGCCTCCTCATCACTCCATGTACATCTATCTCTTCCGTGTACCATCACACCGTATGGTCCTTCTCCAGGTATCGTCCGGTCTAGGTACTCTCAGCCTCAATCAGCGTTGTCAGTCATCTGCATCCAACACAACGAGGTGCGGGCATAGCCCATGCAGGGGTGAGTATAACGATACTCAGTAGGGACCCCGAGACCCTCAAGGTATCACAAAATCCAACAAGGATAAACCACAAAGTATGAAATCAAAAGATAACCCCACTTAGGTATATTCCCATATATATACCTAAGTTATCAAGTAATCTATCTCAATCACGAGGAAATCACAAAAGTTACTGAATCAGCTCAAACCAGGATTTATTCTAGGGGTAAGACATTTCGAACCCTTAGCTACTAGAGAACTCCTCCTCTATCGAGTACAGTGGTCCTGCCACCACAACTAGGCACTTCCCACTAACCTTGGACTGCTTAGGTACTCCTCTTTTCGAGTATCGTGGGTCTGACACGTCACACAGAGGCGCTCCCCACTATGGTTCTACCGCCACAACCAGGCGCTCCCTCTCATAGCCTGGAGAGGTACTCCTTCTGTCGAGTACCGAGGGTCTGCCACCACAACCAAGCGCTCCTCCATCATGGGTCTGCCACCACAACCAGGTTCTCCACACTGGGCTAGTCGAGTCACTCTGAGTCAATCGGTCAACAGTCATCAAGACTCATCGAGCTACTAGGTTACCGCACAAATGCTCGCATGTCTCCGGAAGATCCACTCCACAAGCTACTGTTCGAATCTCCAACTACCACTAAGTCCCACGAAGAAGTATTTCAAATGTCCTCCACATCATAGGTGTCTCAACGCAACAGACGGTATGTCAATCTGACGTCCGGTCTGTGAGTTATTAGCCTTTTAGTCTTGGGCGCCCGGTTGGATTCGTGCACGATCCAACCTGACCGTAACTCAACAATACCCCAAACTCTAGTGGGATATACTCAAAGGGACCGTCATGCTCTAAGATTACCAGCACCATTGATGGTTCATCAAATGAACGTCTGGTTCCAAAGATTTGGCCAAAAGAAAGTAAAGGGTCGTAGTGGGCCCAGGTGGTCCCCACACCATAACCTCTCGTGAGAGGTTAGGTTTTGGTGGACCCTGCCACCATAACCTCTCATGGGAGGTTAAGGTGTGGTGGTCCCCACATCTAACTTCCACATTGGTGGTTATAATAGATAAAATAAAATAAAACATGCGTTTTTTTTTATTTCCATTAAAAACCCAAAAACTAACATTCACCTGGACCAAATACTATCGAGTTGAAATTCTTTTTAAGAGAATACCGACATTGCAAGTACAACGGTTCCCTCAAGTTTTTGATTCTGAGCACAGGTTCAAAAGTAAGAAAAACCCACTCGTACGTTTACTAGACGTACCCGAACAAAACTTCAGAAATTGATTTCGGGAACACCGGGCCTCAGAATCACATGCTGTCAATTTTCGCGGACTCGTAAAATTACCATATATTTAAAAAAATATATACATAGAAATTTCAGGGCTTTACATTCTCTCCACCTCCGGGATTTACATCCCCGTAAGCCACAACTCTAACTAAGGGAACAAGTGTGTATACTGAGCACGCATCTAAGCCTTCTGCTCCCATGTGCTCTCTTGGAGGTTCCCGTGCTGCCAACGAATGCACAACATAGGTATCAACCATCCATGAAGGACCCACTCCTGTCGATCCTCAATCTCTACTGGAACCTCCATAAAAGTCTCCCCAACGTCGACATCCATCTCTCCATGGTCGATGATGTGTGAAGGGTCATGCACATATCTCCTCAGCTGGGATACATGGATGACGTCTTGCACCCAGTGAAAATAAGGTGGAAGACCTAAGTGCTATGACACCTTGCCACTCTTCTAAGGACCTGAAAAGGTCCGATGAATCTCGAAGATAACTTTCTGCCTTGACCAAATCTTCGTAGACCACATCGGGGTGAGAGCCATAGAAAGACATGGTCACCATCCTCGAACTCCAGAGGTCTTCGTCTCCTGTTAGCATACTACTTATTTCTGCTCTGTGCAATCTTCATCCACTCCTGGATGATATGCACCTTCTCTATGGTAGCCCGTACCATCTCTGGTCCCACTAGTGCTGACTCCCAGGGTCAGTCCAGCACAAAGGTGATCTGCAATGTTTCCCGTATAACACATCAAAAGGTGCCATCCCAATGGTGGAGTGATAACTGTTATTGTATGCAAACTCCACCAAAGGTAACTGATCCTTCTAGTTGTGACCGAAGTCGAGGACACATGCATGAAGCATGTCCCCGAGTGTCTAAATGGTCCGTTCAGTCTGGCCATCCGTCTAAGGATTGAAGGTGGTGCTCAAACAAAGTTGTGTCCCGGTAGCCTCCTACAGCCCCTTCCATAGACAAGAAGTAAAACATGCATCACAATCGGAGACAATCTTCAAAGGTACTCCATGTAGCCACACAATCTCTTACACATAGATTTGTCCCAAGATCTCTACTGAAACCTTCTCTCGGATCGGTAGGAAGTGGTTCGACTTGGTGAGTCGGTCAATAATCACCTAAATAGAGTCATGCCCCTAGATGTACATGGAAGACCCATCAAAAAGTCCATGGATATCCCATCCCACTTCCAATATGGGACCTCTAAAGGCTGAACCAAGTCTGCTGGTACCTGACGCTCCGGCTTCACTTGCTGAAAAGAGAGGCATCGAGAAACAAACTTTGCAACTACTTTCTACATTCCCAGCCACCTTTGTTGTCCTTGGAGGTCCTAATACATCTTCGCCACTCCTGGATGCACCACTAGAGGCGATGTGTGGAACTCCCTCAACACTTCCTTCTGAAGTGACACTGGTACCATGGTACGTCCCTTGAAGAGGATGACGTGTTCCCCACCTTCATAAAATCCACCAATTGCCTGTCCTATGGATATTTGAGCACATCGTGTCTCACAGTCAGTGTCCTTATGCTGTGCCTCCCTGACTTGATGAAGAATTGGGGGAGTGACTATAATATAGTGAAGGAAAGTTGCTCCATCACTATCTATAAAGGATATCTGTAAAGCAGCCAGCTGCTCCATCACCTCACCTAACAGCTGTATACCAGATCTCCTGCTAAGTGCATCTACAACAACGTTCCCTTTCCCAGAAGTATAAAATATCTCGAAGTCATAGTACTGGAGGAACTCAAGCCAACATCACTGTCTCAGGTTCAGGTCCTTCTGGGAGAAGATATACCTGAGACTCTTGTAATCAGAGTACATGGTAAAATGCTCTCCCATCATATAGTGTCACTACATCTTTAAGGTGAAGACCATTGCTATTAACTCTAGGTCATGGGTAGTGTAGTTCTTCTCATGTTGTCTCAGCTGTCATGAACCATATGTGATCACTGCTCGCTCCTGCATCAAGACACATCTGATCCCGGTCCCTGATGCCTCGCAGTAGACTACGTACCCTACACCTTCCTCTAGAAGCCTCAAGATGGGGGCACTATTCAGCCTCTACCTCATCTCCTAAAATCTCTGATGGAATCTCTCCGACCACACAAAGGGTTTCCTCTTCTTCTTCAGACCTAATAGTGGTGCTGCAACACTGAAGAATTCTGGTACAAAACTCCGGTAATAACCTGCCAAACATAGGAAACTTTTTACCTCCAACACACTCATGGGTGTCTCCCAAGCAAGTACAGCCTCAATATTCATTGGATCCACTGCAACTCTAGACTCCGAGATGACATGCCCCAAAAATTGAACCTCTTGGATCCAAAAGTGGAACTTCGAGAGATAACCATTAAGCTGGTACTCTCGGAGTGTGTCCAGTAGTACCCAAAAATGGTAGGCATGCTCCTCCTCAGAAGAAAAGTAGATCAGAATATCATCGATGAAGACTACAACAAAGTGATCAAGATACGGCTGAAAGATCATGTTCATGAGTCCTATGAACACTGCTAGAGCATTGGTTAGGCCGAAAGGAATAAACAAGAACTCGTAGTGGTTGTATCGACACCTGAAGGTTGTATTCTGCACATCCTTGTCTTGTACTCTGAGCTGGTGATAGCCTGATCTGTGGTCTATCTTCGAGAAACATTGTACTCCCTTCAGCTGTTGAAGAGGTCGTCAATCCTCAGGAGTGGGTACTTGTTTTCACAGTCACCTGGTTCAGGAGATGGTAGTCAAAACAAAGCCTCAAGCTCCCATCCGCCTTCTTGGAGAACAGAATCAGGGCTGCCCAGGGAGAAACACTGGTCCAGATGAATCCCTTCCCCTAAAAGTCCTACAGTTATACCTGCATCTCGCAAAGCTCCATGGGAGCCATCCGATATGATGGTGTAGATATCAATGTCGTCCCGGGGTACAAGTCAATGTAAATGTCTACCTCTCGGTGAGGGGGTAGACCTAAGACATCATCAGGGAAAAAATCCACATACTGGTCCACCACTACATGATAGATTGGACTCTCCACATCAACTACTCTGAGGGTAAGGCTAGCCAACTGACGAGTGATTGGCTGCACTCTCCTTCGAGTAAGCCCATACTATGCTGCAAAGGCTCCCTTCTCGCCGGTGAAGGTAAATCTGGTCCCATCCATGCGAACACACCGCACTTTGTGCCTAATACTATCAATCTAAGCATGGACTATAGATAACCAGTCCATACCCAAGATGAAGTCGTAAGGCCTTGATGTTGCTACTAAGAGATCCCAGCAGAAGCTCTCACCTCTTAGAGTAAGATCACACTATCGGAACTAGTGTGTAATCATCGAATCCGCTCCTGTAGAAGTCTCTAGCTGTAAGGATCGAGCCAAACGCTCCATCGGAATCTCTGAGCTCTGAAAGAGGGCAATGGAAATGAAAGAGTGATTTTCACCTGTGTCTATAAGTACTGCAGCTTCTGCAGAGTAGACACAGATCGTACCTCATATCATCTCCGGAGCACCGTGATCGTAGGCCTCAGCTGCCTAGAGCTGAGCTATCCCCTGTCCTCCTGCTCCCTGTGGTTGGGGTGGACCTCCTGGTGGTGGTGGCGGTAACACCTTGAATTGTTGTCCACCACCAGCTGCATAGCCGGCTCCTCTGCCACGTCTGCCTTCTCTCTGTGGACCACCTCAATCGATACTTTGTCCCTACCTGGGTGGTCCTTCAACCGTCTGTTGATCATCTATATGAGGATTCAGATAGTCACAAGCCATGTGACCCTGCCTGCCATATGAGTAACATTGTCCACTCCTGGCATGTTTTTCTCCACTTCTGGTGCCCCACACAACCGATACTAAGTCATGCAGTCGTCCACCGGTAGGTCTGGTCCTCTTGGACCTCTGCGACATCTATCTACTGCTTGCTACAGAAGACTCTGCTACGTGTTGACTGGTGGTGGATCTCACTGCTGGAGACTGCTCAGCAAGGAAAATCTCCACCAAGAGGGCTCTCTGTAACACCCCCGCATGCGTCAGTATGCTGAGTGAGACTATCAAAGCTCCAATCTCCCGTCTGAGCCCCTTCGTGAAGGTCCGTGCCTTGAAGAATGGTCCTGCACCTTATCGGTGGAGTAGCATGAGAGGTCTACGAACCTCACTAAGTACTGATCTATAGTCATGCTGCCCTTATATAGATGAATTATCCCCTATATGCACACTGCTTGAAGAGTCACTGGGACAAACTCTACCCAAAACAGGCTCTCGAAGTCTGCCTAGAGAAGCATCATCTGGTCATGAACCTGGAACATCAAGCTTCACCATCTTCCTGCTACTACCTGTAGAAGGCTAGTAGCAAGGATAACCATAAAATCGGTTGGTGTCCCTACCTGTCAGAATACTCTCTCCACAGCCTCCAGCTAATCCTCAACCGCCTGTGGGTCTATCTCTCCCCTGAACCTGGGTGTCCTCTGGTGCTGGAACTCGTGCAACGCAGTCAAGCGGTTTGAATTGTTTGATGTTGAGGCTAGTGGAATCGGTGGCCCAACAGAGAGTGGTACCGCTGGTGCCTCCACTGGAAAAGGGCCCTACACCGAGGCCTTGTCATTTGGTGGGCTATCGGTGTGTACAACTCTCGGAACTCTAGCAGGCTGTTTGTGTGGATGTATCCTAAAAATAAATAGGTTCGCTATAGTTAAAAATTTATACATGGTGAGCTGACCTAGTTGAGCCAACTTAAAAAAAACTTTTGATAACACACACGCAATCAATGTTTTCATGCACTGAGTCAGAAATCAGAAGTCAGGGTCCTGGTGTATGGATACGTCAGCCACCTCACCAACACCCGAATCCTTGAACTAAAAATCAAACTCACTACACTTAACACTATTTATTTATAGAAAGAAAAATCAAAATACTATGTTCTGTGGTAGAGCCGACTCCACTGATACCAATTTTTCATGACCCGTCCCCCGGGGCCCGTGTCGTGACTACTCTAAGCCCGCCTTCCATAGGTCAGGGGCTGGCGACTAGCACCAAAGGCGTAATTCCCTAAAACTGGGAAGGCATTGCCTTTATAAACTATAAAAAAACACAACATAGTACACATATGGATACGAAACACTAAGTAAAAATGTATAACAAAAGAGTGATAAAAGTAAAAGAGGCCATAAATAAAATCCCAACTGTAATGCACAAGAAACTGAAAGTACAACAGAAGAAAAAAAACTGCCACAAGGTTCTCCTCTGAGGTTCCTACCTGAAGGGTAGGTATAGATCACCTACTCAATAATCCACGTCTGTCCGTCTCCTCCGTGTACTGTCACGCCTTATGGTCCACCTCCAGGTATCGTCCGGTCCTGGTACACACAGCCTTAGTTAGCGTTTTCCGTCGTCTGCATCCAATACAATGAGGTGCGGGCATAGCCCGTGCAGGGGTGAGTATAACGATACTCAATAGGGACCCCGAGACCCTCAAGGTCTCACAAAATCCAACAAGGATAACCACGAAGTACGAAATCAATAGATAAACCCATTTAGCTTTATGCCCATACAAATACCTAAGTTAGCAATTAATCCATCTCAATCATAAGAAAATCACAAAAGTTGCTGACTCAGCTCAAACCAGGATTTGTTCTAGGGGTAAAAAAAATTGGAACCCTCGGCTACTGGAGAACTCCTCCTCTATCGAGTATAGTGGGCCTGCCACCACAACCAGGTGCTTCCCACTAACCTTGGACTTCTAAGGTACTCCTTCTGTCGAGTACTATGGGTCTGCCGTGTCGCACAGAGGTGCTCCCCACCATGGGTTTGCTGCTACAACCAGGCACTCCCCGTCATAGCTTGCAGAGGTACTCCTCTTGTCGGGTACTACAGGTCTACCTCCACAACCAGGTGCTTTTCTTCCATGGGTCTTCCACCACAACTAGACGCTCCCTACTAGGCAAGTCAAGTCACTCTGATTCAATCAGTCAGCAGTCGTCAAATCTCAGCCAGCTACTATGTTCCTGCACAAATGCTCTCTTGTCTCCGAAAGATCCGCTCCACAAGCTACAGGTCAAAGCTCCAACTTCCATGAAGTCCCAAGAAGAAGTATATCAAAGTTCTTCCATGTCAAAGGGGTCTCGACGCAACAGACGGTTCCTCAATCGAACACCAAGTCTGTGAGTTATTATCCTTTTAATCCTGGGGGCCCAGTTGGATTCATGCACGATCCAACCTAACCGTAACTCAACTATACCCCAAACCCCAGTGGGGTATAATCAAAGGCACCTTCATGCTCAAAGATTACCAGCGCCACCGATGGTTCGTCAAACAAATGTTCACTGCCAAAGATATGGACAAAAGAAAGTAAAGGGTCGTAGTGGGCCTGGGTGGTCCCCACACTGTAACCTCTCGTGGGAGGTTAGGTTCAGGTGGGACCCACCACCATAACCTATCATGGGAGGTTAAGGTGTAGTGGTCCCCAACTCAAACTTCCACATGGGTGGTTATAATAAATAATATAAAATAAAACATGCATTTATTTTATTTTATTATTTCTATTAAAAACCCAAAAACTAACATTCACCCTCGCCCAACTGTTGTAGAGGTGAAAGTCTTCTTAAGAAAATATCAGCGCTGTGATTTCAACGGTGCCCTCATATTTCAATTCTGAGCACCGGTTCAAAAGTTAGAAAAACCCGCTCATACTTTTACTAAACGTGCCCGAATAAAACTTCAGAAATTGATTTTGGGCACAACGGGCCTCGGAATCATGCGCCGTTAATTTTCACAGACTCGTAAAATTACCATATATTTAAAAACAATTACATGAAAATTCCAAGTTTTTTCTCATAATTCCCATATCCAATTCAAAATGTTTGTTTGGAATGTCATCCTCTTTCACATTTAGCTGATGGTACCTAGATCTCAAGCTAATCTTGGAAAAATACTGATCTCCCGGGAGCTGATAAAACAAGTCATCGATATAAGGCTACAAAAACATATTCTTAACAGGAATGTTATTCAAAACTCTATACTCAATGCAAATATTCAAGTAACCATATTTCTTTATATCAAAAAATAGGAGCACCCCATGGTGAAGTACTAAGAGGAATGAAACCTTTGTTAAGAAACTCCTGTAACTACTTTTTCAACTATAAAATTTCCACTTCAGCTATTCAATAAGTGGGGTTTTGAAACTATCTTAACACCAAGAACTAATTCAATAATAAATTGAACTTCCTAATCAGGTATAACACTGGGAAACTAATATGAAAAAATATCTAGGTATTAATTTACCACTACACATCAATAATCCTAACAGTTCCCTTTTTTTCAATAATATGTTCAATATAACTTTCATTTCCATTTTTTAACATTTTATTAGATTCTTGATATGTTATCAATGGTATGGATTATTTCTTGTATAAAAACAAAAAGCATTTCTGAAAAAAAAAACTTATTTATCTCTAAAATCAATCTTAGTATGATAAAAGAAATCCATTCCATACCTATAATAACATCAAAGTCTACTAAGGTAAGAACAAAAAGTTTTGCAGGTAATGTATTTCCAAATACAATAATAATAATTTTATAATAATTTCATTTTAACTTAATATTTCCCATAGTGTTTTTACCACATGTTCTTATTTCATTTATTGAGGTGAAATTTCCAATTAACCAGAAACTTTATCAGAAATAAAAGAATGTGTAGAACCCATATCAAACAAGACATTAGAAAAATATGAGTAAACAAACATCATACCTGATACCACTTAATTGGATGGCCGAACACCTGCTGAATTAGTCACAAAGGATTTTACTGCACATTTCTACTTATAATCTATCGCTTTCCATAATTTAGATCATTCTTTGGGAAGGTATTTACATAATGACCCATCTCACACATTTAAAAAACATTAAAAGTTTCTTATCAGAATTAAAAAACCATCACTAAGATCTTTTTCATTGCAATATCGGGCCATATGTACAAACTTACCACATCATAAACACTTCCCATATTTTTTAAGGCATTCCCTTGGATTTTTTAACCACATTCCCACAAACTAGAAATTTAATTTCCTTACCTTTAGATTTATTTGATTAACATTCACCCATTTCATTTCATCTGGGCCTCTTCTTATGCTTGTTATCAAAGCAAACATGATCATTAGAAAACTTCATTTAAACCCTCTTAGAACATTGAAAATGTTTCTCATAACTTTTGAATTCATGGGAGGCTAAATACTTTCGTTATCTTGGATTAAATCCTAAGTAAAAATGATTGATTTTACTATCAATACCTTGAATAATAATTGGAGCATAACTTTCCAATCATGTGAAGTTTTATTCATACTTGGTCACTGAATATTCCTACTTTTGTTTCAATTCATGGAATTAATTTTCTATCCTAATTCAAAACACTTTAAGAAAATATTTTCAAGGAAAATATTCTTAAATTCATCCCATTCCAAGGCATAAATATCCTTGGTATCCCAGATATTCTTGACCATTGACCACCACTAGTCAGCTTCACCTTCAAAATAATATATAGAATGACTATAATTTTATTTTTCTAAGCACCCCATGACATCAAATATATTTTCAAGGGCTTTAATTGACCCTTTATCTACTACTGGGTTAGCAGATCCACTGAATGTAGGAGGGTGTTTCCTCATAAAATGTTCCACTATATTCATATTACTTTCTGGTATATCTATAAGTTCTCTTTCATGTATGTCGCTTCCATTTGTATCCTACATAAACTATTCCATTACTATCATAAACTAATCTGTTTATATTCCCACAATTTGAGGTTGTGTATTTGGAAAGATATCATCCTCTCGATGTCTTCCTACTTCAGCTTCCCTATTTCTTCTACGGTAAACCATTATGAACAGACATATATTAGATGGGGAAACATTGTAATCATTAAATTATATAATATTTAAACATTTCTAGAAGGTAAAAATCATTTATGGTATTCTATTAACATCATCCTAACACCTAAAGTTATCTAAACCATTATCTGATACCAAATATAATGACTCGACTATAAACTTTTCGTAACCCATTTAATTTAACTAGAATTCACTTTCATAAATTCCCATAGATCATTTTAGTATATAGTTTTAGAGATTATTTCATTATACATAAATAAAATTATATAAGAATACAAAGAGGATATCACTAAAATACTTTCCATTTTTCCCATAATACAAAAGTTTTTAATAAAACATGAATTCTTCACATCATTCAACTTTTCTTCTTCATTTATTTTACCCATCCTTAATCCATGTGAAAAACATTTTAAAATTTCTTATGAGCTTAAAAATATTATTAAGGGATATAAAAATAAGGAAATAAAATATTAGTCCATGAAAAATTAAACACATATGAAATCATTTTAACGAGATATATTTCTCACCCTTAAAGTATCATATACTTTATTTGTGAAAAAATGAGATTCCATAAAACATTTTAAAAATTAATAAAACCTTATAGGTATATTTAGTAAAAAATTACTTAATATTCTAATCCTCATGGCTACCATATGATTTGTAATCCTTATAACTACCTTACAATTTAACACCCACGACTACCTTATAGTGTAACCACCACAATTACATTTGGAATAACGAAAATGGTCAACTTCCAACATACACATACACAATGAATTGGAGGGAGATATAGGCCACAAAATTCATCATAAAAAATTCTCAAGAACCATATCATAATCATAAAATAAGAATACTTGTATCATAAAAACATTCCTTTTGATTTTTTTAAAAGTATAAATTTAAAAGATTTTTTAAAGAAAAGTCCCTTAGCTCAAGTTCATCTTACTTAAAACATGTACAATAATACTTTATAATGGTTTAAAGAGTTTTATTAAAATATTAATGAAATATAATCACATATATAATACCTTATATGATCTTTTTATAACAAATTTCTATGCATTTATTAAAAATATTTTGTTATTTCCACTGTTTTGGGTGTGTTCTTTTCATAGTTTCCATAGTCAGTTTGTTATGGATTTTATTGTAGAATGGATGAAAAATAGTAGAAATGGAAATAAATTTTATTAATATGTTTCCATAATTTTTAATGTTACCATATATCATTATATAAAACATTAATGAAAATGATTTAGTTTATTTGGGTGGTTTTTTACAACCATCACGAACTTATATCATTTAATTTAATATCATGTTTATATAATGGTACATAACATTATTTAACTTATAATATATATAATAAAATATTATTTAACCATAATAATGGTTTTATGACTATAATTTAATGTGGTAAATGAAAATGGAAACGCATCGTTCATGATGACGGTAAATCGACACATCACATGCGATGTTTTCATTTTTTAGAATAAGAGGAGAAGATGATAGGTTTGATGATGGATATTCCATTAGATAAAAAAATTAATTCTAGTATATGTAATAAACTGGAGTTATGATGTCACTTTTATTATGGGAGTTTAGGAGAGAATAATAAAATAAAATAAATTGAAAAGAAAATAAGAAAAGAAAGAGGGTTTTACCACTTGATTTCTTCTCCTGGAGAACCTCCGTAAGGCACTTGGTTTTGGACTTCTGGTGAGACCAGTAGGTCTTGGACGTGTGGAAGAAGCTTGGTAATGTAATTATTTATACATTAAACAAGATACAATTCTTTGAGGTGTGAGGAGAAGAGGTGGTGAGGGGCGATATTTATAGTGTATGAGAGGGGTGTTTTTTGATTATTATATTCATTAGTTTATTATTTTGGCTTAAGAACATGAATAATTTTGATTCCAATGACATAAAAAATTAAATGGAAAAGTATTTTTTGATATTATGGGATAAAATCATGAATTATGTATTTAATTCATGCATTTGGATTATAATTTAAATATCGTAAATTGCCTCATTTCACTATTCATAAAATATCCACTATTTTAGAAAAATCTTAAAAATATACCCTTACCATTTTTCAATGTGTAGAATTTAAAAATGAACTCCATTTTAGGAAAATAATTTTACCAATATGAGAAATTTAATTATTAATTAAAATCATCGTTTTTTTGAAAAATACTGATTTTAAAATTATAACTTATTTTTTGACTCTAAGAAAAATTAATTAAGGACTCATAACATTACCTTATAACCATAGAAAAACAAAATATTATTTTATGAATCTATTTTATTAAAATATATTTTCTTTTAAATAATTATTTTAATTATAAAATTGTAATTTAATATTTATGACTTACAAAAATACCAACACTTAATTTAATATTTTTAAAACATTTATTCACTTACCATGATATAAATATATCATATTTTCATTCATAAGACACCTAAATTTTATTTATAATTTCATATGTGAGGTTACTATTCTATTAATGTAGATTTTTTAATTTTTTTAAATACCACTTAATTCTATATACATTTATAAATAATTTAACTATTTAATTCAAAAATGAAAAATAATTATTTTATAAGTTTTTATGTTGTTACAGGATTACCAAGGACTCCAAGAAAGAATGATGAAAAATGGGAAATTGTTGATCAAATTTCCAAAATTTCCCATTTCATCACTATAAGAGAGAATTTTACACTAGAGGGCCTTTCGTGAATCTATATTAATAAAGTTTTAAGACTTGATGGTACACATCTATTGACTATGTCTGATTGAGATCCCTATTTTACATCAAAATCATAGAAAAGTATTCAAAAGGCCCATGATACTGAGCTTCATTTAAGCATTTCTTAAAACCATAAAACTTATGGGAAGTCTGAAAGGATGTTACAAACCATAGAAGATATATTGATATCATGATAATTTTACCTTTTAGGGATTCTGGATCAATATTTACCTTTGGTAGAGTTTTCTTACAACAATAGTTTTCATTTATGTATTCAAATGGCACCTTATGAAACGTTATATAGAAAGAGATTTCATTCACCAACTTGTTGGGATGGAGTTGGTGAAAGGAAGCTTGTTGGATCTAAGATTGTGGTGGGAACAACAAAATAGGTAAAGACTATTCAAACCCATATCAAAGAAACTCAAAGTAGGAAAAATAGTTATATTAAAAATCAGAGAACGAATTTGGTGTTTCAAGTGGGAGATCATGTCTTTCTTAAATTATATCCATGGAAGGGTGTCATAAGGTTAAGTAAGAAAGTGAAACTGAGCCCTAGGTATATCGGGCCTTTTTTAATTATAGAGGGAATTGGAATTATGGATTATCCTTTGGCAATGCCACCAAGCCATTTTAAAGTGCATGATGTGTTCCACATATATTTATTAATGAAGTAAATTCAAAATCCAATACATGTTATCACTTATGAAGGAATATAATTGGAAAGTGATTTATCTTACAATGAAGAGCCTATCTATATTATTGACACTGTAGAAAAAGTGTTGAGAAATAGGATGACTCGACTAGTAAAGGAACTTTGATGAAAATCATAAAATTGAAGAGACAACATGAGAACCAGAAAAAATTATGATGAAGAACTACAAAAATCTTTTTAGGAGTTGAAATTCTATAAATTTTAAGGACGAGATTTCAAAAGGAGGGGATGATGCAACACACCATGATTTTATGGTATGTATCTTTTAAAATTTAACTTCTTCAATAGATTATGTTTCACATGACACCAAGTTTAAAACCATGATTTACTATAAAATATTAACATGACCCTAGGAATAGTAAACTCTCCTATTAAATCATACAAAACATTTTGGTATCTTATGAATGAATATATAATATATTTATATCACGTAATAAGTATATAAATTTTTTAAAAATGATAACTTATGTATTACTATTTATGTGAAACTTTAATGTTTATTCGTAATTTTATAATTAAAATAACTATTTAAGAGAAAATTTATTTTCATGATATAGATTACTAAGTTAATATTGTGTTGTCTTATGATTATAATATAATTATATGAGATCTTAATTAATTTGTGCAGGTTTCATAAAATCGATTATAATATTAAAATCAGTATTTTTTTGAGTAAATGATAATTTTATTTTAAAATTAAATTTCACATATTTATAAGACATTTTATAAAAAGGAGTCCATTTTTTAATTATACTCATCAGAAAATAGTTAGATTGAATTTTTTGGATTTTTCGAAAATTGTTGAATTTTTTGTGAATAGTGAAATATTGTAATTTACGGTATTTAACAAACACCTGAATTATTGAGTAATGAATGATATATGGAAGATATAATACCATAATATCAAACCAAACTTCTTTAATTACTTTATTTAGTCATGGTAATAAAAAATATTCATATTATTGAGTGAAAAAAAAATGAGTAAAATAATCAAGAAACACGCCTCTCCTTCACTATAAATTTAATACCACCCCTTCTCATAGCACCACCGAATGATTGAAACTTGTTTATATTACGACTAATTAGTCTAAAAACCCTATTATCCATGTCTTTTTCTATATTATATCCCAAAAATACCATTCCCATGTTCTTTAAAGAGGTTCTCAAGAAGAAAAAGTTCAAGAGGCAAAATCCTCATTCGTTTTCTTTTAATGTTTTTTCAATTTCTTTTCTTTTCTTATATTATATTCACATCCCTATACTAAAGTGTCATGATAAATCCATTATATTTTTTATATTTTAATTTTATTATGATAATTTTATTATGATAAATTTATATCAATCATCAATTCTATTCTCTTCACCATTTATTATATAAATGAAAACAATGTTCGTGAGGTGCCGATTTACCACCTTCACGGATGACGAGTTTTCATTTTTCAGTTCCACCTTCAAAGATGGTCATAAAACATTTTTTATGGTTAAAACAGAATAAAAAATATCTATTAAAACTTATTTAATGTTCTTTAAATATTATATATATATAATATTAATTAATAAAGAAAAACTCGTGCGTGATGATTGAAAAAAAATTCAAAAATAATCAAAGCGGTTATTATTGACGTTTTATCTAATGAATTTTCCTCATATCTATAAAAAATTATATAAAATACTATTTATTATTCTATAAGATAATTAATAACCTATAATTTTAATTCTAGATATCTATTCCTATTTTACATGATCATTCATACATGTATACAAGTGAACCAATCATGAAAACCAAGGGAACGAAGAGTCCAAAATGAAAAAATCGAATCTTATAACTCACCAAAAAGGAAATAAATGAAGATTATATTAAATAAAATACATGTTTTCGAGGTTATTAATTAAATTATTAATGAATATAATTTCATTATCTCGGACATTAAGTGAAATTGTAGAACACTTTTAGGCATAAGGTAGGGGTTTCTTCCGGAACCTCCGTTTTTCGTTCGGGCTACGCTTTATATCTCTTTACCCCAAAGTAATTATTAATTAATCATATGTAATACTCCTATATTATGTGTGTATGTAAAAAATATATATTCCTAGCTTAATTATTCTATAAATTATTTTGTGATAAATGTTTTATAATGTTATTTTTTCAATTTCCTTCGATAAACAAGCCTGATTAATGAGAACTTCCCAATTTCATACCCAGTTTCAAGTACATTCAACAATATATTTTAATCCAAAAATATTTTTCTAAAATTACTATTTTTATCATGAAAACCTAACTTTGTTCATTTCTAGTTTTATATAAACAATTAATCCTTTTTCTTCTTTATAGTCTCATTTATATTTTCCCTTAAACCGCACTGAAGTTTCTCATTTATAAAGTTTCATAAACAATATTTTTACAGGTTTTCACATTAGTTTAAAAATTTAGGTATGAATATTATTTAATATTACTCAAATATAATTTCATTCCCTTTCCTTTTTTGGATATACATGTTTACAATCTATGTTTTATGACAAATAAAAATGATTTTCCAAAAGAACCATTCGTTCCCAAGTAAAAGGGTATTTCTCTAAAGAATTTCTCATTGATTTTATTAAAGTAATTTCATATATTTCAACACCCTCTATTTAATATTTTGATTAATTTATATTTACCTCTTATGTTACAATCTAGAAAATTTTATTGAATTATTTATTATTATTTATTGGGATGTACCATCTTTATACCATTAACCATATTACTCTCGATGGTTTACGATTATGTTTATTGTTGGGGAAGTTATTAATATTTCATATAATATTATCAATATGAATGTATATGTGTATTATGTTCCAAAAATTTCATATTATTAATGAATTTTATTTAGTAAGTGATGGGTGGGGCCTACTATATCCCTTCAATGAATCAGTGGGTCTCATTAGACAAACTAGATCGAGTTTTTACCCATTTAGGTATGGAGTATTTGAATAATCCTTGAATATATGTTTATGATGTCCCTCACTATGCATTCACTCATTATGATATTAGTAATTGATAATTAATGTGATTATTCTACTAGTAGAATATCCATTGTTATGTTTTTTTCTCATGCGGTTATTTATATGGAATTGTTTTGATCAACATTTATTCCTACCATATTGTTTTCAAGTTTATGTTTTGATGATTTTTTTTAGATATTAACCTTATATTATTGATTATGTTTATAGATTACCCTATATTTTTTACCCTTACTAATCATCTGAGCTCACCCCTTTCTTATGTTTTATTTTTCCCTAGGATGAGAAGACGTATATTATGAATGACTTGTAGGGATAATCTATGAGTTTATAGATGTCTCCAAAAGAGTTTCTATATTATTTTTCCTTTTAAGCTATTGTGTAAAACTTATGTTTTTATTTTACTTTCCAAATATATTAAACTATTTGGTCCTTTGGTATGCGATCACTTGTTTATAGTACCAATGTAATAAATCAAGGCACCAACTCCAAGCTACTGCGGTCAGGGTCCTTATATTACTCATTTCAATCTTAGACCACATAAGGCCCACAAAAGAATCTGTTAGAATTTTGAGTTGATGAAAATATAATATCTTCAACATAATTTTGTACAATCATAATATTTTTATTATATTCTCTTATAAAAAGAGTTAGATCTACACCTCCCTAAATATATTTGTTTTTGTAACAAAAATCCAGTAAATCTATCATACTAGGCTGTAGAAAAATGTTTAGTCCATTAAGTTCCATAATATGTTTAGAAACATTCTCTATATGTTTTTTATTATCAAAACCAGGGGGTTGTTCTATATAAAATTCCTTATAAACATATCCATTAAATAATTCACCCTTCACATCCATTTGGAATAGTTTAAAATTAAATAATGTGGTGTAATCTAGAAGTGTATGAATATCTTTAATTCTAGTTACCAAATCATTTGTTTCTTCATAGACTATTACCTATTGTTGATTATAAACCTTGAAAAGAAGTATAGATTTGTTTCTATATGTTATTCCATTTTTATCACATTTGTTTTGAAAGACCCATTTTACTCTAATTATAGAAACATCTTTAAGTCATTCATCCAAAGTCCAAACTTTGTTCCTTTCTAAATCATTGAGTCCATCATACATTTCCTATATCCAATCCCTATTACCTAAATTCTCATCAATATTATTAGGTTTGAATTTAGATAAAAAAGTATAGATATTTAATTTCATTTCTCAAATAAATTCTTGTTATCACTAGTTTATCTACATAACCAATGATATTTAGGATGATTCCTAATAAACAACTGAATTATTTGAATTTCAAACCTATATTATTCAAAAATAGGTTGAAAATATTATTGACATGTAACTAAAAAAATATATTCTTCATTTTTTTTCTCATGAGAAGAACATTCCAATATAGGATGAAAATCAGTTTTAGAAATAACTTCTGAATATGTTGGTTGTTGTTGTTTTAAAATAAAGGGATTAGTTTCATCAAATTTGACATGTACTATTTCATCAATAGTACAAGAATTTTTTAAAAAAAATCTGTATGACTTAATATTTGTGTAATAAACTAAAAATATTCCTTCATCTTATTTTAGATCAAATTTTTGTGAGATATATTTAGTATTCAGAATGAATACTTTTCATATAATTTTTTATAGTAAGTGAGTTTTGGTTTCCTTCCAATCTACAACTCATAAATAGTTTTAATAATAAAAGGTCTAATTAAAACATGATTTATATTAAAGAAGGCAGTACTAACTACTTCATCCCAAAAATTTCTATAAACTAAGTAGTCACTCTGAATGGTTCAAGTAATCTCTTGAAGTATTTTGTTTCTTCTTTCAGCTAAACCATTTTTTGTTGTGGTGTTCTAGGTGATAAATTTTTTTGTATAATACATTTTTTACTATAAAGAGTTTCAAAATCATAATTTACAAATTATCCACTATGATCACTATGAGTATTTACTATAGAGAGGATTTTATCATTTTAAACTTTAATTAAAAAAGTTTTAAAATAATTGGATGTTTTGGATTTGTTTTCTAGAATATAAAACCAAGTATAAATAGTGCAATATTCAACTAAACCATAAACATAGTATTTCTAATAATACTTCTAGTTTATGTAGTATAAAATAATTCCATGGAAACTAACTTTAAAGAATAATAATTTTAGACTTCACTAATAGAATTAAAAATTTAACTATGTTGGTTACCAAATTGACAAAGGTCACAAAATTTTAAAGTATCAAACCTATGTTTTGGTAGATCCTCCTCTAGTCCATTCTTAGAAAACATAGCTAAATTTATATGATTACAGTGTCCTAATATTCTATTCCTTAATAAATTTTGATCTTACATAGTACTAATTGAAGGTAGGTCTTGTATCCTACGGTGTTTTGATTTTAATGTGTAAAAATTCTCATGTTGATGGGAATAAATAATAAACTAATCTTTAGAACTATGAAAAGTGCATTTATCATTAATTAAGTTCATATGATAATCCTCATCACATAATCCAATTATGCTAATAATGTTGTGTTTAAGTCTTATAAAAAAATAAAAAATTGAAATTAAATATTTTCCAAGAAGAATAATGTTATATATACTAATAATTTCTTCTTCATAATTATCTCTTAAAGTGAATTTTCCACCTTTCAGCTTTGTGATATTATTAAAGAAATATTTATTTTCAGTCCTATGTCTGGAACAACCAATTTTCATGTACCAAATGTTTTTTCGTTGGTATATTATATATTTTCCTTAAAAAATATTAGTGCTTTGAAAATCAAACCTTTTTGGGTATAGTATTATCTGAAAGTAAAATCTTATGTTTCCACATTTGTCTAACATTACTATGTTGAGAAAAAGTCATTTATTTTTTAAAATAAACTTTATCAATGCCTATGGTATGAACTTTATTTAATGAAAATTTGTTCTTCCAATGTTGATGAATTTGAAACTAAGTGAAAAATAGATCACTTTTTATAACAAAGTATTTATCACCATAAACATATTTTTGTTAGTAAAACCTATTTGGGAAATTTTTATATGAGGTATAAATTTTTTATAAATTTTATCAATGTTTCCCTATCCATAAGTAAACTTAGACAAAAGTTTATTCACGCTATAAATTTCATATTTTAGCTTAATAACTAAGTATTTATCCTTAGTAGTATTAATATTCATACTAGGTTTTAGAATATTACATTGTAAACTTGTTTTTTTTTTGAAATATTATTCCCAATATCTTTTGAAATATTATATTTTTAAAAATAATATTTATCAAGATATTTTTAAAGATCTAATATTTTATTAGTAAGAGTAGTAATTATTGAATTTTCATTTATAATTTGTACTTACGAATTATCATGTTTTTTTTAAATTTTAGAATTTTAAATTTCAAGTAATTTAGAAAACCTATATACTTATTAATAACTTCATAAAGTATTATCCTTATCATATGAGGAATATATTACATTTAACGATGTATAATTATTCTCATCATTTATATTGGTGTAATTTTAATTCAAAGTAAGATTAGTAAAATATTCGATAGTTGTACCTTATCCATAATACATTTGTTCACCATTGTTATTTATTCATATAAACCAATATTTATATATCCATATATTTCATTGTCTAAATAATTTTATTAAGAAATATCTCCTCTACTAGAAATCCATGTTTCTGATTCTTTCAGACTCTTCTTCCCTCGTTCTTGTAATACTTTTTATAATTCTTATTAGAATTAATTTCTTTATTTTCTTTCATTTTTTAGAAAAACCAGGTCTTATATGTCCTGATTTCTTACACTCATAACATAAAACCTTGTAAGAATATTTCATATTACCTTTATCTATGTTAATATTCTATTATTAGTTATAAAATTATTTCCTTACAATAATCATATTAATACTTCTCACAAGATTATCCAATTAATTATCAGAATTTTATATTGTACTAATATCAAACTGAACAATAAAATTCATCTTTCTAAAATACTTAAAAACTTTCTATGTATATTTAACTTTGTTGGGAATATTATATGCAGTTTCAAAAGAAAATCCTCAGTTTTTATTTTTTATCTTATCACATCCCATTTCAACCTACATTCATAGCTCATAAGGGTACTGATAAGATCATATAATGTAATATTTGTAATCCTTCTTGTATCATCCAAAACAGTTCGTTTAGATTCCCACTCATTTGAAAAAATCTCAATAATTTTCTCAACTAAAATATCATAATCAAGATCTTTATCTCTTATAGATCATAAACTATTTATAATTTTTACAAACCTCTAGTGCATATTAGAAACTGACTATCCATGTTGAAAATCAAAGGCTTGATAATCAACTCTTAACATAGCTCTTCTAGTATTAATAACTTTCAAATTTAAAAATTGAGTTACTTATAACTTCATATAAATATTTATTTATTCTTTACATGAAGAAATATGACTATATATATTTCTAGTCATAGAAAAAAAGAGTATTCCTAATTCTGTAATTCAGTTGATATTCTAATTTTTCCTGATTCTTAAAATTAGTAACATCCTTATTAATAATTTTAAAATTACCAATAGGAATTAAAAAATTATCCACTCTAGTATTGATAACAAAATCATTCATTATATTTATCCAATATTCATAATTAGAACATAAAAAATAGGTGGTCTCTTCAGACGTATATTTTCAAGAGTACCAACATTCATACCTATCATATTATCAAATAGAAACTCTTTTCTACAAAACACATTATTGTAAATTTTTTTTATAAAAAATTATTTTATAACAAAACATAATAACTTAAATTATATAATTGAATTAAAAACTAAACAATTATAGTAGTAAAACCTTCTATGATAAATTTTTTTGGATCATAAGTGTTTACGATGGCTACATGGGGGGGGGGGGTTAATTGTTGTTTAAACATTTAAACTTAGACAAAAAAACCTATTTAGTAAAAATGATCAAATTCAAAATTCAATTTATTATTAAAGTGTCTAAATTAGATCCAAAAATCATTTGATATATCATAGTTTTTATCAATCTCAAAGATAGTCCAATAAAATAATTAATATAATATTTTATTAATAACTAAATTTCTAATCTAAATGCACAATATAAAAATAAACTATTAGAAACAATTAAAACATAAGATTTTAATAGTAAAAATTAATTATAATATTTATAAAAGGTAACTATACTCTTTAACATTAAGAGTTAAGGAAGTCAGGAATCCTGACTTAAGATATCCACAATTTCAATATGTATTATAAAGGTCTTTCTTTCCACAAAAGGAAAAACCCTTGATACGATGATAAGAATGTATTTGTCTTCCAAAACCATGAAATCCCCCGGTTCGACATATTAGTATCAGATATTTATTTCTTAAACAAAAAATCCCATGAAACAAGGATTTACATCAGCTCTATCTTCCTATCCCCATAAGATTTTTATTTGATGGATCAGATTCACTTATCATCCTAACCCCATAAGCCCTCAATATATCCATGATTGGACACACCGAATAGAAAATAAATTACTGTTCTAAGGTTTTTACAATTACTCACTTGTAATAATTAATAACATAACTCTCTATAAAGATAAAAATCTTGAGAATGAGATTTTCAAGAAGGAAAAAATCTCAGACGTGTTGAGTTGAAAAAATGAATTTGCTCCCAACACCTCGAATACACTCTTATTTATAATAATTCCTCAAACGAAAAAATTTCCATGATTCTTAGAGTTGGTTGTAATGAACTCAGATGTTATTCAAATTAAAACTATTTAAAATGATTCCATATGATGTTATTTTGTTGAGCACTATTACAATGCTATTAATGATTCTATCTGATAGAAATAACTCCAATCACACCAATTATAAACTTTTGGATAGTCTGATGGACTATACTACTTTTTTCAACATAATGAACTGAAAAATGATTAGTCCAATGGATAAAATATATTTTTATTCTGATGGATATGAATTCATTTAGTCTGATAGAAAAAACACTAGTCTAACCACTAGACATTAAATTAGTCGGTCCGATGGACTGGAAGAATTATTAGTCTGATGGATTGGATTGAAGAATAAAAGTTTATATTCTCTTTATATTGGAATCATTACACCATTAGGTATAAAAGTAAATTTTATATAAAAACATTCTCAAAAACATGGGATGTAAAAATTTAGTAAAATATATTCTAATAAATTATTAAAGTTTTTTTTTGATTTTCCAAACTAAGGAAAGGAAAATTAGAAAGTAAAACTTTCAACTCAACAACACTTTCATGCACAAGTGTCTCATAAAAAATAAATATATAACCTGAGTTGATAAGTGTCAAAATATCTTCACCCAATAAAATTTAAGATGAAAAATGGTTGAATTATCACTTAGTTTTAACCAAAGGTATCACGATTTACCCTTTTTTCGAAGTGTTTTTTTACTATTCATTATGAACAAAAAATTAAATTGAACTTATAAAATAATATTAACTACGATGATTAAAAATATTAAATACATTTTACCAAATTAAATATCTATATGTTGTAGAAATTAATTTTATAAGAATCTCACAAAGGGCGATGAAAAATGGATTTCTAAAAAAATGTCCTTTTATGCCTAAACGTATTTATTATAACAAGATCACATAAAATGTTGATTATATTGAAATTAATTATATTATTTATAACTAAATTATTCTTATAGTAATTTAGGACAAAAATAAAAATATTTATTTTCTCTCTTAATGAATAGAAATGACAGTTTTACAAAAAAAATATTTTCGCTATTTACTTAAAAATCAACATTTTTAGAAAAATACCAAAAAACAACCTAAGATAATTTTAATATTATTACTTCAAAAATTGTATATTTTTTATCTAAATTAGTTTCTAAAAGTTAAAAAAAATTAGTTATAATATTCTCTTACAAAAAGGAAAAAAAATTCATTTTTGAAGAAAACATATTTTTGAAGCCTAAAATAACCACTAAAAATTTACTGATTATTTAATATGAATTTATCAAAAACATTTATTGAGATGGAAAATTATATGTTTTTCATAAAGCAGTTAACCCTTTTTGACACCCATAAATGTTTACCATGACCTTTTTTATCGAATGTTTGAGAAGTGTAAAGCCCATGTAAAAAAATACTGATATATTCCACATGAGGCACATACCCCATTTTATAAGGGAATATATTATGTCACTAATTCCAACATTTTATAATTATATTTATTAAAATTAATTTAAGTAAGCACTTATCCACAAAATTATGCAATCATGGTTAGCTAGCCAGCCAACTCAACCAGGGAACATGTGGGAGTTTCCCAACCATGATCGAGAGCTAGCATGACCAATTACCACACAATGACATGGGTGTGAATGCACATGTGCACACAGAACCAAGAGAAGGACCATTCCATGAGTTGGTGGTATGAAGGAGAATAATTTTTGCCTGGGGCTGTGTTATTGAAGGTATGGAGCAGACTACAATACTTTCTTCTGGCCAGCTAAAGAAGCGCTTTGGCTTAGAAGTGCTACCCATATTGAATGCAATATCTACGTGGGAAACAAATAGAGAATGTACTATTCACCCATTATTAAAACATAATTATATAACATATTCTATCATATCTAATCAATCCTGATAATTCAATCATACCCGCACTTCTTATTTAATATCATCTCATCTACCATACACCTTGACACTACTAGTTCAACATCATGATCCACACCCAATGTCTGCTCGAATCTAGTATATGATCAGACCCATAATCAAAATGAGACAGTAAAGACATTATCAATGTCCTAACACCAAGTATGAAACTTCATTTTTCATGCACTACATTATTCAAATAACTGATCCATCGCATGAATATTATCACGAAAGGAGATCACATGATTCCATTTTGAGAGGTTTTGTGGGTTGCATGACCAAATGGAGATATTCACTGAACCGTCATGGAAACATATGGCATGACATAAAGGCATGTTGATGATCATAATAGAATCTCATGATGTCATCACATAATCAAGAAACTAATCAAACAAATTACATTTCCATCAAGATATACTTTCTTAAGGAGCCATCAACTACCACATTTTACCTTGGAGGGGTTTTCTTCAAAGTATCTCAATACCACATGGTATTTTGAAGAACATGATATAGGAAAGAGATTAAAACCAAGATAATCATGGGAATAACATGAATCAATCATGAGAAGTATCATGGATAATTCTATTAAGTGGTGATGATCATGAAAATTTATACTGAAATCAATACATATTCACATGAAAAACAACATATATCCCTTATAGAGAGGCTTCCATAATTTATAACATTCTTCACATGAATCTGCTAATGGTTGTCCAATGTTTTTATTTGGACATGTTGATAAATAGTATGAGGCCCTCAAAGTGATCATGTGAGTCCCCCGAAAGTTTTCAAGAATTTTTCTATTGATATAACATGAATTTGTCATGAAAATACATTATTTTATTGAGTATACTTCATGTGGTATAGATTTTTAAATATATACACATCAATTCGGTGCACACAGAACCTTCACCGTGCAAGTAGAAGGAATATATGCTTCCTTTGCTTATATGAAACCCTACCATCCTCTTCAAAAGAACAAAAACAATACGGGAAAGTGATAGAGGAATATATAGAAATAAACTCATATAGTAAATAGATGACTTTTAGAAGTAGAGGAATACATGATCTCAAGATTCTTTGACCTAGAAATTTTGGTGGGTAACTTAAGGGATTACATGGTATGTTTATGCACTTCATGTTATCAGATCAATGATCACGTGAAGGATATATAAAATGTTAAATTGATCATGTGAAGGACCTTAATCATTTCTTATTGTTCTCAAAATTACTCATTAGGAAAACACCTAATAAAAATTTATGCATTTACCTGATGAAGGTAGAAAATGATGGATTATTCATACAAAGGAAGATATGATTTTCTTTGTAGAGACCCGACCCCAGTTTCTTGAGTCGGTTCCTTATTTCATTAGATTGGAATTATTAAAATAAATTATTATCCCAAAGCAATGAATTAGTATAATAGTTTTGGAAAACAAGATACATACATAAGTTCAATATTACAACTTCAAATGAAATAAAATATGGAAAATCCTTTGAAAACATCTATATCTCCTAGGTTACACCTACATGTCATTCATAATTTACTTATTTACATCCTGGGAAAATAAAACATAAAAAAGGGGTTATCACAAATGATTAGAAAGGTTAAGTAATAAAGTGGAAGATATCATAAATATAAATATTCGGCATGGTGAATAACAAAAAACACATGCCTTTAAAAATGAACATGAACACAATATGGAAGGAATAAGGGATGAATAAATAATGCCATAATAAAGCACTAGCATGGGTATTATACTAGTCGAATAAAATGATGGACTATAAATTTTCATTATAAGGGAAATTCATAATTCCAGACATTCTGAAGTATACCATCAATTCCTCAACCAAGACATTTGAAAATGATTAAGGCCTCGGCCAAAACCATATCTAAAAATGGGAAAGGACTTGGCCAAGTCAGTATTTGTTTTGTCTCATGAGACCTAATGATGCATCTAGGGGCTATATCAGGACCCAACCATCACTTTTTAAGTCCAATTAATTTCTCATATGAATGGAGATAACCATAAACAATAGATACATTCATATTGAAACTAACATATGAAATGTAAATACCTTTCCCCAAACACTAACCATTCAGAGTAATATGGTGAATGGTTTCAAGATAGTATATCCATATTTAAAGTAATACTAACCCAACAAATAAAATATGGTAGATGATATCATATAATATTAGTCCCAATTATATATAATAATCAACATGTTTTTTGAAACAAATGAAAATACTCTTATAAAATCATCGAGTAATTATTGAAATAAGTACTCTTTTAATTTGAAAAGAAAATCTATTTTGGAAAAATATTTTTATAAAAATAGAAGTGAAATAATATATATTTTTATAATAAAATTATTTATTTAAGAAAAATAATTTTGTCTAGAAATATATTATAGAGTGTACTTGAAAATAGGTAAGAATTTGAGAAGTTCCCTTGAATCAGGCTTGTATTTCCGGAAGAATTTTTGGAAGGTCATTTTAAAACATGTAACTAACCATAATAGAAAAAATTATTCTGGTTGGTACACATATATAGAACATTAAAACATAATTTATGAGGAGTAAAAAATAATAAATAAGAATTTCATTGAGGTAAGTAGAGAATAAGAGTAACCCAAATGAAAATTGAGGTTCAGGTAGAAAATCCTTAACTTATGTCCCAATGTATTCTGCACTTGACCTTAATGTACAATATAATAAAATTAAATTCATTAATAAAATAATTAATTATCTTATGTACATATATCATATTCATTATTGTTTTATTAATTTCATTTATTTTCTTATTGATAAGTTATAAGATTGAATTCCATCGTTATGGAGTGTTGGTTTCCTTGATTTCATGTTCGGTTCTCTTGATTATAAGTAATGGAGAAATGTGGAATGGATATAATTATCTAGAAATGAAATTATATATTATTAATGAAAATAAATTATTTTAAATGTTTATATATACATAATTTTGTTACATTTTATGAGAATTATTTATTATATATAACTTTAGTGATAACCATTTGGAGTTTTTTGGTGATATTTTGATTGTTACAAACTAGTTTTCCATATGAATTATTATTATGTATATATAATGGATAAAGAACATTTAATAAGTTATAATAAAAATATTATAGTATTTTTTAACAAAAAAAATGGTTTCATGACATCTTTGAAGGAGAAATTGAGGAACGAAGGTTCGTAGTCCATGAAGGTTGTAAATCTCCACCTCTCAGACGATGATTTCGTTTATAAAATAAAAGAGGGATAGATGGTAGTTTGAGGAAGGATATTCAATTAACATGATAAAATTACAGCATATAGATGATACTAGAGTTATCATGATCATTTGGACAGTAGAGGCGAGGATAATATGTGAAAACACAAAAAATTGAGAATAAAATGAAATGAAAAAGGAAGAGGGTTTACCTCTTAAAAAGTCCTCCATGAGAACCTCTTTAAGGGAAGGGGTTTTGGTATTTTGGAAAGAAAAAGATCTCCTGGATGTGGGGTGGTACTAGGTAATAGTATTTTTGCAGACCTTTGAGAATCTCAAATGCTTAGAGGAGTGAAGAGAAGGGGGAGTGAGGGGTGGTTTTTATAGTGGAAGAGAGGAGGGTTTTTCCATTATTTTAACCATTATGTTATTACTTTGGCTGAAGAATATGTATAGTATTGATTATTTTGACTCAAAATAGTAATAAGTGCATCTAATTTTGATTCAATGGCCATTTATATTATCCATGACTGAATCATGATCCATAAATTCATTTATTTATCATATTTTGTAAATTATTGAATATCACTTTTCACCAAAAAAATCCAAGTATTTTAGAAAAATAAAAAAAATCACCCTAACCATTTTTAGAGATTTATAATTAAAAAATGAACTCTATTTTATCAAAATAATTTTCTAAATAAGTTAAATTTAATTTTTAAATAAAGTCATTATTTACATGAAAAATACAGATTTTAAATTTAAAATTGATTTTACAATACTTTCAAAAATTAAATGAGGTCACATAATTTTTTTTTAAAATCATTAGACAAGAAAATATTTATTTTGTAATAAATTTTATGAAAGTGAATTTTATAAATTTATAAATTTTAAATTGTAATTAAATATTTATTACTCACATAAATACCATCACTTAATTATTAATTTTTAAAATATTCTATTTCATATATAAGGTGCCTAAATTTTATTTATACTTACATGGGTGATGATACTATTCATAAGGGTACATTACTATTAATAAGGGTGTGTTATTATTCATAAGGCTAAGTTAAAATTCACCAAAAATTTAAGATGATCCTCTCAGACTTTAAATATGTTACTAATCACAACTGTGTGTGCCAGTTTTTCAAAATTAAAATCACCGAAGTAGAAAAATTATGTCTCATGGATGGGTTATAGCTATATCCTATAAATGTAAAAGTTTTTGATTCACATAGACTTAGTGTTGAATTAATTCTATAATAAATCTATTTGTAAATCCTTACAATGTTATATTCTTCCCCCCTTATGAAAATTTCATTCTAAAAATTACTAGAATGTTACCTCATAAAAAGATTTGGGTCGTTCTTCATCATAATCTCCTCAGGTTCCCACATCGCCTCTTCAATTTTATGATTTTTCTAAAGTACCTTTACCATCCAAGTTTTTCGATTCCTCAACACCGGTTCTTTATATGTGAGTACATGTGTTGGGTCTGACATGTAATTTCTCAACAATTAGACATGGAACACACTGAATACCTTAGAAAGGCTAGGTGGCATTGCCAAATGATAAGCCATAGCTCCAATTCTCTCCAAAATTTTAAAAGGACCAATGTACATGTTGCTCAATTTACCTTTCTTCCCAAATCGTATAACACCCATCCATGGCGATACATTCAAGAAAACATGATCCCCCATTTGAAATTTCTAATACTTCCTTCGGTTATCATCATAACTCTTTTTCCTACTTTGAGATACTTTGATATGGGTTTGAATAGTCATTACCTTCACTGTTATTTCCTCCACAAGATTTGGGCCCACAAGCTTCCTTTCACCAACTTCATCCCAATAAGTTGGTGTACGACCTTTATTTCAATGCAATGATTCATATGGTGACATTTGAATGACAGAATAGAAAATATTCTTGTAGGAAAACTCCACCAAAGGTAAATACTAATCCCACATACCTTGAAAATAAAGTGGGCATGATCTTATCATTTCTTCTAAAGTTTGGATCATCATTTTTGACTACCTGTTAGTTTGGGGGTGATAAGAAATACTCAAACAAATCTCAGTGTTTGAAGATTTATAAATACTTTTCTATAATTTTAATGTAAATTTAGGATCATGATCATATACTATTGAAATATGTTCTCCATAATGTCTTAAAACTTCATTGATATAGAGTTGTTCAAGGCGCTCCAGTGGAAAATCCTCTCTTATAGTGTGGAAATGTTTAGATTTCGTAAGTCGATCAACTATTACCCATATTGAACCATTATTTCTTGGAGTTTTGGGTAATCCAGTGAAAAAATACATGGTTATGTCATTAACTTCCATGTTAGGAATAGTTATAGTTTTTATGAATCCTCTATGATGTTGTCATTTATCCTTCACTTATTGACAAACTAATCATATTGATACATAATCATTAATTTCCCACTTCATGTTGTACCACTAAAAATGTTCCTTCAAATCTATATACATTTTAGTGCGAGAAGATTGTATAGAGAAATTAGAGCTATGGGAATCATCCAATAAATCCATTTTTAGCTCAGGTATATAGGGAACACATAACCTCTTCCCAAATTTTAGAATTCCATCCTCACATATGAAGTCAGCCCACTTCCCATCATTTTCTCCATTAATTTTATTTTTAAGACTCTAATCCTAAATCTGAGAAGTTTTAGTCCTTTCTAATAAATATGTTTGGGCAACCAATTGAAAAATTAATAATGTTTCACCTTCTTTGATAACTCCCATATCCATCCTCACTAGATCCATGTACATAGGATCGTCTTCAATCCTCAACTTTTTTAGGACTCCATGATCCTTTATGGTTAATGCATCAACTATCTTGTTTTTCTTTCCTAGGTGGTACTGTATATAACAATAATAATCATTGATTAGTTTAAGCCATCGTCTTTTCCTCATGTTGAGTTCTTCTAGTGAGAAGATATATTTCAAGATCTTATGATCCGTATAAATCTCACAGATTTCACCATAGAGACAATGTATCCATATCTTTAGAGAAAATATTACAGCTACTACCTCAAGATCCTAAGTTGGATAGTTCAAATCATGAATTTTTAACTTCCTTGATTCATAGGAAATAACTCAATCATTATATAAAAGGATATAGGCAAGTACTATCTTTGATGTGTCACTGTAGATAAAAAATACGCCATTCCCTGATGGTAGAGTCAAGACCAAATCATTCACTAATATACTCTTAAATTCTTCAAAAAATTCTTCACATTATTTTGTCAATGTGAACATGACCCCTTTACGAGTAAGATTGGTTAATGTGTTTGATAATAGAGTAAATTTTTGAATGAAAAAATGATATTAACATGATAAAAAAATAAAACTACGTACCTAGGTTATGTTTTTTAGAGTAGGCCTTTCCTGAGCTGCCTTTATCTTTGCAGGATCAACTAAGATTCAATCCTTAGTAAAAATATGGCCAAGAAAAGAAAGTGTTTGAAGCCAGAATTCACAATTGCTAAACATACCATATAAATCTTTTCTTTTAAGAGTCTTTATAATAATTTTTAAGTGATTCTCATGATCTTAATAGATTTTAGAGTATACCTGGATATCATCAATAAATATAACAACAATTTCCTAAAGATATTCCATGAAAACACTAATCATTAGATCCCTGAAAATAAGGGGTAAATTAGTCAGTCCAAAATAAATTACTATAAACTCATACTGTCCATTCCTAGTTAGAAATTCTATCTTTATAATATCTTCCTTCCTCACATGAAACTGATGATATCCAGATCGAATTCTAATCTTCAAAAAATATTGGGCTCTATGAAGATGATTAATTAAATCATTAATGTGAGGATGGGGATACTACTTCACTATTGAAATATCATTGATATCGATGTAGTCAATGCACAACCTCATAGATACATCTTTCATCATAACTAAAAGAATAGGGGTTCCCCATGAAGAAAAACTAGGGAGAATAAATCCTTTATCACTCAATTCCTCTAGTGTTTTATTCAGTTATACTAATTTCGTAGTGGCCATTCAATAAGGAGTATTTGATAGAGTCCAGGAACCAAGAATTAAATCAATAGAGTACTCAAATTCCCACTCTAGAGGATGTATAGGTAAAGCCTATGAAAAAACATAAATATATTCTTGAACAATAGGTACATTATCAATTTGAAGATTTCTTTACTCACCCATAGATATTTCTTTATCATCCTCACTAAGAATTGAATTAAGTAGAGCTACTGGGGGTGGATCTAGATAAGAATCAAATGGTTATTTTTTTTCTCTAATGATAATATATTATATACCTTCCTCACAAATTGAAATTTCCTTCTTCTAGAAATAGTTGTTCACGTCATATTTTGAAATCCAATCCATGCCAAGTATTACGTTAAATCCAACCATATGTATGATGATTAAATAAGAATATAAATCATTTTTATAGGCCATAATGGGGACTTCCTGACACATCTTTGTTGCAATGAGACTTCCCCTATGGGTTTTGACTGACAAATCCCTTGTTAAGGAGAATTTTAATTATCTAATTTGAAATACAAACTAGGAAGATATAAAGGAATTTGATGACCCAGAATCAAATAAAGTATTGTCCAAGTTTAAGGAAAGGATTATAGTACCTTCCACCATATCGTTAGGAACTTCAACTTTAGAAGTTGCGATCACATAAGCTTGGCCTTTCTCCCTTGGACTTTTCTGAGGCATTCTTCCTTGATTCTTTGGAAAATAATTATCATGGTGTCCCATATCCCTACAATTAGATCATTGAACATTGATAGCTTCTTTATTTCCTTTACAATAAACAACATGATGGCCTTTCTATCTACACTTGTATTACACTCCTTTTCTTTTTAAGCACACACAAGGGTGTTTCCTTCCATAAGTATTGCTTGTTGGAAATTTCCCCTTTTTATTATTCCCTTTATCCAATATATACTCCACCACCCTCTTCTTATCTTTTTTTCCTTTAAATTAATAAGACATACTCAATTATTTCTCTGTATTGATAGTACATGAGATGATATCTTATTATGATGAGAAACTTTGGGAGAGTAGTGCCTTTCAGAGGGAAGGATTTAAACCATCAAAAAATCGATCTATATTTCTCCTTTGATTACATATATAGTATGCATAATGCCTTTTTAAACTTGTAAAGTTGGATTCATAGTTTGTAACATTTTTATCCTCATTCTATCTAAGACTCAAGAATTTCCTCTCCATATTAGCTCGTTGTTTATGAGGATAATATTTTTTCAGGACAATTTTCTTAAAATACCTCCATTCCATTTCTTCTATTTCTTCTTCATCCTTTGTGTTTTTAATTAATGACAACAAATAATCCACATCTCTTGATAGACAATAAACCACCATGACAACCTTGTCTCTTTCCTTACATCCCAGTGTAAAAAAAATCTTCTCTATAGAACTTATCCACTACTACACTATGAATGGATTTTTAGTACCATTGAATGATAGAAGATATTCTTGCATAAAGAAGTCTAACATTTCTCCTCCAAATTGTGGATTAGTATGATCCATATGGGAAAGGTTATTTTTCATAACCTAGGTTAGTTTCCCCAGTATAGTTATATGTTTCTTAGCACCAGTCATAGGTATAGTACCAATATCATTATCTTTCATAGGAGGAAAATACTTACATGGGATATGTGTATTGATAACATGTCTATTCCTTCCACTAGGTTCCATTTCTAAATAATGGCACACACAAGATTTGATTATGAATCATAATGTATAATATCAAATTTCAATATACTTAATAAAATTTAAATCCTATTCATAGATAATCTCACAATCATAAACATCATTTATTTGAGGAAAATTTTAATTTTAATTCCTTCATTATATATTGAAAAGAAAATGAGAATTATCCTAATAATACCCCCTAAAAGTGTCAAACTAGGTGCGTAGTAAGGCCCATTTTCGTGTACCAAGTTACCCAGGTCAAACCTAAAACACCTTGTCAGAGTTGTTACTCCTAGATACATCTGTTCCAGAACCATGTCCACTTATAGTATCCCTACATGGATTCATTTTCTATGAATATCCACATAATCTATTCTTTACCAAAATTCATGGATGTTCGTATATGTTTATCCTAAAATTCCATATTAGGGTTTTCCCCTAAAATATGTTTTCTAAATCAAGGTTCCAAGGTTTCTACTAAACTTAATCTGATACCAACTGTAAAGAACAGATCCTAGTTGCTGGGAGATTATGCCTTATTTCATTACATTATCATGATTAATAGAAAGTTTAATCCTGGAGGAATGAATTATTTTAATAGTTTTGGAAAACTAGATACAAAAATAAGTTCAACATTTCAATGTGAAATGAAATAAAATATGGAAATTCCTTTGAAAACATCCATAACAACTAGGTTACCCCTACATGTTATTCATAATTTACTTCTTCATATCCTAGGAAAATAAAACGTAGAAATGTGTGAGATAAAATTCTTATTAAGGGTAATAAATACAACATAAGATACCATAAACATAAATATTAGGCATGGTGGATAACTACAAACACATGCCTTTAAAAATGAACCTGAATATAATATGACAGGAATAAGGGATGAATAAATAATTCCATGACAAAGCATAAAAATGAGTATTTTACTAGTCTAATAACCTCATGGACTATCAAATTTCATAATGTTTGAAATTCATAATGCTAGAAATTCTAAAATATACCATCAAGGCCTCAGCCAATACATCTGAAAATGATGAAGGCCTTGGCAAAAACTAAATTTGAAAATGTGCAATGTCTCGACCAAGTCCATATCTGTTTTGTCTCATGATACCTTCTGATGCATCAAGGGGATATAAAGGAACCCAATCATCAATTAATAAGTCAAATTAATTCCTAATATTAATGTGGAACAACATAAAAAACATATATATTCATATTTAAACTAACTTATGAAATGTAAATAACTTTCACCAAACACTAACCATTCAGAGTAATATGGTGAATGGTTTCAAGATAGAAAATCCACAGTAAAGATAATAATAAACCATTAAATAAAATATGGTAGATGATATCATATAATATTAGTCCCAATTATATATAATAATCATTAATAATTTTGAAACAGATAAAAATACTCTTATAAAATCTTGGAGTAATTCATAAAATAAATACTCTTTTACTTTAAAAATAAGAGTTCTTTTGAAAAATATTTATATAAAACCAGAAGTTAAATAATATAGTTTTTTTATAATAAAATTATTTATTTAATAAATATAATGGTTTCTAAAAACAGATTATAGAGTGTACTTGAACATAAGTAAGAATTTGAGAAGTTCCCTTGAATCGGGCTTGTATTTCGGGAAGAATTTTTGGAAGATCCTTTTAGAACATGTAACTACCCATAATAGAAAGAAGGATTCTGGTTAGTACACACATATATAATATTCACACATAATTTAGTAGGATTATGCATGAATATATGATAATTTCATTACGGTTAGTAGAGAATAAGAGTAACGCGAATAAAAATGGAGGTTCGGGTAGAAAATCCTTACCATATGTCCAAATGTATTCTTCACTCGACCTTAATGTTATGGATGATTAAATTAAATCCATTATTTAACTAATTTTAATATTTATATAAATATATTTTATTAATTATAGTTTTATTAAATTCATTTATATCCTTATTGATAAGTTATATGATTGAATTCTATCGTTCTGAAGTGTTTATTTCCTTGATTTCGTGTTTGGTTCGCTTGATTATAAGCAATAGAATTCATATATAATGTATATAATTATCAAAAAATGAACTTATATATTGTTAATGAAAATAAAAAAGAGTAAATTTTTATATAAATCAATTGGTTACATGGTTTTCATATGATTTATTAGATAGAACATTAGTGATAACCATTAAGATTATTTTGGTGATATTTCAATTGTTACAAACAAGTTTGTCGTATAAATTAATATTATGTATATATACAAGTTAAAAAAAATTAATAGGTTATAATACACATATTATAGTGTGGTTAAACCATAAAAATGGTTTAGTGACCATCCTTGAAGGATAAATTTAGGAATGAAGGTTGTAAATCGGCACCTCTCGGACGATGATTTCGTTTATAAAATAAAAGAGGGAGAGATAGTAGTTTGAAGAATGATATTCCCTTAACATGATATACTTAATATATATATATATATGATACTGTAGTTATCATGATCATTCAGATATAGGAGGTGAGTAGAAGATAAGAAATGAAAATAAATTCAAAATGAAATGAAAAGAAAAAGGAAGAGGGTTTACCACTTGAAATGTCCTCCTTGAGAACCTCCTTAAGGGAAGGGTTTTTGGTATTTTGGAAAGATAAATATCTCATGGATGTGGGGATGGTCTGGGGAATATTACCTTGGCTGAAACTTTCGAATATTAAAGGCATAGATGAGTGAAGATAAGGGGGAGTGAGTGTTAGTTTTTATATTTGAGGAGAAAAGGGGTTTTCCATTATTTTAATCATTATTTTATTATTTTGGATAAAGACTATGAATTGTATTGATTATTTTGACTCAAAAAATAAATAAGTGAATTTTAGTTTGAACCAATGGCCATTCACATCATCCATGACTCAAGCATTATGCAGAAATTCATTTATTTAGCATATTTTGTAAATTATCGACTTTCATTATTCACCAAAAAATTCATGCATTTCAAAAAAATACAAAAACTTGACCCTAACCATTTTTCGATGTGTAGAATTAAAAAATGAACTCCATTTTATCAAAATAATTTTCTAAATAATAGAAATTTAATTTTTAAATAAAATCATTATTTACTTGAATAATACAGATTTTAAATTTAAAAATGATTTTACAATACTTTAAAAAATTAACTGAGGTCTCGTAAAATAATCCTAAAATCATAAGAAAAAATATATATATTTAGGAATATATTTTATTAAAATGGATTTTATTAATTTATTAATTGAAAATTGTAATTAAATATTTATTACTGATAAAAATACCAATACTTAATTATTATTTTTTAAAATATTTTATTTCATTTATAAGTTGCCTAAATTTTATTTATACTTACATGAGTGGGGGTACTAATCATAAGGGTACATTACTATTCATAAGGGTAAGTTAATATTCACCAAAAATGTAAGTTGATCATATCAGACTCTAAATATCTTAATGATCACAACCGTGTATGCCATTTTTTTCGAAATTCAAATCACATAAGCTGAAAAATTATGTGTAACAACTAGGTTAAAACTTTCTCCTACAAATTTAAAAGTGTCACATAGACCCAATGTTGAATTCATTCTTTGATAAATCTGTTTTAAAATCCTTGGGGTTTTAGAATCTTTATAAAAAGGGTTTTTATGATTCATGTGCTCTGTTCATTGATCACATGATGACCCTCGGGCTTGTTGTAAAAATCATGTGACGACCTATAAACATTTCATCCAGATCATGTGACGACCATTAGAAAAAATCATCCAAATCATACAATGACCCTTAGAAATTTTTATAAGATCATGAAATGACACCTATAAATGTCATCCATATCATGTTATTCCCATCAGACATGTCATCTAGATCATGTGATGACACTAACACATCTCTGAAAGATCATGTTAAGACACCCATACTAGTTATCCATGTCATGCGACAAACTTCATACATGTCAGCTAGATCACACAATGAACCTCTAACATGTCAGGAATATCATGAATTGCGCCTTAGAAATGTCTTTTAAATAATTCAAATAAACTCAAAGATTTTAACTAGATCATGAGATTCTATTTTTACATGTCATACAGATCATGAGACGACCCTCATAGATGTTAAGAAGATCATGCAGAAACACTCAGACATGTCAGTTAGATCATGTGAAAACACTCAAACATGTCAGCCGGATCAAGAGACACCCTTTTGATATGTCATTCAGATCTTTTGATTATCATTAAAAATGTCATGGAGACAACCTAGGACATGTGAGGATATCCTCATACATATCAAACAAACATCTTTAGATGTGTTAGATAGATATCCTCAAACATGTCATCCATTTCAAGCATGCATACTTGGGCATTTACCTTTGAACTACGTGAACCATGGGCCATGAACCTTCATTTGAGAAACCCTTTTATAAAGAGAGTATCTATAATGGTCTATGTTTTATGAATTCATTCAACCATATAGAATATGTGCCCTCTATTGATTCTAAAATATGCATGTCGCTGGAGAGGTTAAAGAAGGCATGATAGGTTCTAAGTGAATTTGAGAAAAACCTTCCAAAAATCAACTCAAGGTACTAGATTAAAAAAATTCAAACATTCATTAATGGATGAAGCTCATGAGAGACCTCATCCATATGGAGATTTGATGGTAACATTTACATATTTTAATTCCATATCACAGAGCTCTAGTTCACGGAAGTCGATGGTGGCATAGAGCTTTGATGATAAACATTATATAGTGTAACTCTGGTACATGAACCCCCTTTAGTTAATGAAGCTCATAAAGTTTCATGAAAGCCTCCAAATTTCACAAAACCAATTCCCTTGCATCGAATGGGCATATAAATATCCTCTATGTCTGAAGTTCAAGGGGACACAACCTTTAAATTTCTGGGATAAGATTTCAATTCATGATACTCAGAAGCTTCATGAGAGAGAGAGAATATGGACCTTCAAAGGTATCTATCTTTTTCAAAACTACCTCCCATAGGTTTTTGAGAAACACAACCCATGATTGAGATTCCTTTTGTAAAGCTCCATGGCCTTCACATAAGAATAAATCCCTTCGAGGAGGTTTGGGTTTCATGATATTAATATCCTTTTTGAAATGAACCCCATGGGAACCAAGACATTACTCCAAGGTAGGGTCACCCTATTTCATGAAATATATTATTTCTTGAGACTCCTAACCTCTTTTATAGAACCCTAACTTTCATGAAGCTACATAATTTCATGAATCACAAACCTTCATGAAACCTTCAAGACTCCTTATAGCACCCCACTGTAGATAATACAATTTCATAAAAGTTGAAATCTTGGGGTACCTTTACCAATCCAAAGATGGTTCAATCGCACCCTAAGTCCCCATGCAACCAGTACCACCAACTATCATTTAATCCTAAATTTCTTCATGTGCGGCCTTGTATTAATCTTACTTGTTGCTACTATGCATAGGTTCCCTAATTACCTTTACTCCTAAGTATACGTACCCTAATTTCGGGCCTTCTGATTTCCACTTCATCTCGGTTTCTATGCCTTTACCTACCTAGAGGAACATGAACTGTGGACACAAAAACCCTAAAGGTGGATTCACCAAGGGAAAAAAATTACCTATCTTGATAGAGATTCCTTAGGATGAATCTTCCCCTCACCTTGAAATAGTTTTCCATGGGGTGTAAGCCACATTAATGTCCAAGATTCATGATGTAAAACTACCAAGCTCTATATCCTAGTCATATGATGATAAAATTCATGACAAACTCCTCAACATATGATGTAAAACTGAAAATTTACCCAATGTGATTAACACATGATTCTCCATACATGACCATCATGGAATGGAAATACATTCCCCACTATGAGATGAAACACCTTCCACAGGTATCTTCCATGCATAATCCCCACACCATCCTCTCTTATCTTGGAACAAAACTGGTACCCCAAGAAGATTCCATGAAAACCCCCACAGAATCCATTGTTGATGATCCTTACATGAAATGAGTGTTCTAACTACATGATGTTAAACTAAAAGGAATAGTCCTATCAGATGAACATAAACTATGACATTGAACTATGTGAGTTTTGATCCTTGTTTACCGATAAGGTATGTAGGAATACAACTTTTGGTTCAATCCTGACAACATTCAAGTGTGGAATATTCCTCCTTAGGGGGACAAAATCCATCATTCTAGTGTGAAATCATGACCCTTGGGTGGACACACCCCATTATTTAAGTGTGAAATCATCCCCCATGGGGGTACAAACTTCATCATCCCTGTGTGAAATCATCCCCCTTAGGGGGGACACACTCCATTAAATATTGAGTGTGAAATATTTTCCCCAGGGGGCACACTCTACCACCCATACTATCCCCTCAATATGTGAAAAACACACCCCAATCAGCTCCAAAAGATGTTAAAATCATTCCCTAATATAGAATTCATACCTTATAAAATATCCATGGGATGTTTGAGGTAAAAATATTTGGAGGACTTATGCCCCCAGTGTCAACTACCTCATGATCAACATGGGATGCATTGGGTTCCATACATAAGATGCCTCACACATGAGGTGTCCTCATAGAAGTGAAAAAAATTTCTTGTTCTCAACATACTCAATGAACATAAATTCCCATAACTACTAATCTTACTACTTACCCCGATCGAAGGATATTTCTCTGCTGATATAGAAGTAGTATAATTAACCAGCATCCACCTCGAGATAATATTGAGAACAAGTTTTATGAACATGAATTTAATCTATGAGGGAGACATTGACTAGGAGAAAATATCCAAGTCTGAATCCATGGAAGGAGGAACCAACATCACATCATCCATTTTCAATCAAGGAGAACACATCACCTATTAAAGTGATAAAAAATTTCGACCTTTAGAATGTGGGAATGTGAGGAAACAAGTAGTACATGTGACATGATGTCCCTAATGAAAGTCTCATAAATAGAAATGGTGAACCCAAAATGAAACTCTTATCCTAAAATATGTGGACTAGTAGAATTTTGGTAACTATTATATTTTCATGTCATCAAATCTAGATATTCAGTACTAGGTCCCAGCAAGGAAGCAATGGGCCCAACATGGAACTCACATGCAACTTGGAGTTGATAACTTTTGAAATCCTCAGTCTACAACATTATCAGTGTTAAATAATTCTATACTTTAGGAATAATGGATGATGTCAGTGCACTGGGCATTTAATTTTTTTATCTATATCGACAGATGAATCCACATGACTTACAAGACTCAAGATACAGGAAATCAACAACCTATCACCAAAAGACGTAGGTACAGGGGAACATTTGGTGCGATAATCCCAGACCAAAACATCCCCACCAGGATAACCATCATGCTCTCAGTTTCTGGGAACCTATGCCCCATCTCACCCTCTATGATAATTCTTAGGATGGTGGTCAACACCTTTTTTCACCAGTATGAGAATGAAGGTTGTCATTCCTACTAGGGATATGACCCTTCACATTATCAAGGCATCAATGTCTCATGAAAATACTCTCCCCTAAGGGATGCACAGGGAGAAACAACCTCGTGTTCCATAAAAACCACTTTGGGATCCTCTCTCTATAGCAGTCTGAGAGGTCACTACCCTACACTGGGGAGGAAGGGGATGTTTGAGCCATGCCTACAATTTCCATCACCCATGAGTTTCCCAAGAGGGCTCCCACCAGGCTGCACCAGCACCAACACCGACTGATCCCATGAGATGAATATTTAGTTGAATCCATCCCCACTCCTACAGATCTAGTCCAGAACACCCAACACCAATGTCGAGGGAAGACCTAGAATATTTCTTATCAAGAGGAATGTTATACAACTCCATTGGTCCCTTCCACCAAATGTGCATCCCATCAGTTACCTACAATAAGTGAAAGGGGATCCATCTTCTCCCACCTGGGATCAAGACCCCATCCACCTCAAAGACCAGGAAGGTTTACTCTATCAGTAGCCTCCACCACTAAAAACCATTATGGGCTACCCCATGAAAAGGAAAATGGGTGCATAGGTTCTCTTGTACCCTCATCAATGAATGAGGAGGTCCACCCCACACCACCATCAAACAACATGGAGGTCCTCCCTATTAATTCATCAATGAATGCAGGGGTCCTCTATGCACTAGCACTAACTAGTATGGAGGTCCTCCCTATTCCACCATCAACCAGAATATAGGTCCTCCCCTTTCGATCATGAACCAATATAGAGGTCCTACATACACTACCATAATACAAGCCAAAGGTCCTCCTTGTGATAACATCATTCAAAGTGAAGATCCTTATAACGCCAGCATTAACTAGTATGGAGTTCTTTCCCCATGTTGAAGATATTCCATACTCTAAAGAACCATCCTGGGATAGGAGGATGAACGCTCACCATGGGAGCTGTGCCCACATTTCAAGCCACAAACCACATGGGAGAAAGCCACATAACTCTCAGTAATACTTCCATTTATAATTCCCACTCTATCACAGGTGAAACCCTGGGAATAATCATATCATTATTGACCTCTAATATTCTGAAGTGATGGAAGACTCAATGAAATAGCCATTACTTTATCTTCCAGAGTCTGGGGTAGAATCTCAGAAATTATGGCTTGTGATCCCATAATCCATGGTCCACAAGATCCCTAGATCCCACCAAAGGTACTTGTAGGTGGGGGAAATTTTTTCCTCCTTCTAATAACTAATAGTGAAACCATATAGGTCACCAAAAGGTTTCCTCCTTTATACCTAAACACAAGATGTTAGAGAGACATCGGGGTTTGGGCTTATGCCCTTAGTGATGGTGAGCACTTCGATGAGACCCAAGTGGATGCTACCAACCTCACATATGAGGTAGTGGAAAATAAATCATCCTATATGGAAATGATATTGAATCTAGATCTTCCACTAAGATACATTCCAACATGTAACAAATATTTGAATAGTGCATCACCCCATATTCGAGTAGATCAACCAAAAAGTAGGTCTACATTTGTGCTTCCACCCTTATCTTAGCCTGCATCAATCAGGTCTTGGGCCAACCAAGATGAGGAACCTTACCCTAATAGAGGGGAACTTTGGGAGATTCTTGCCACCGACCAGCTATCAGTTGGGTTCTAGCCACCTGAATCACAAGATTTTGTTATCCTAGAGTCCCTCATTGGGGACCTAGGTGTATGTTTTCTCCAGATTATCTAGACAACACTCCACCATCATTGAGATCGGCGACTTACCTACCTAGGGAGCCATGATCACCTGAACTCCATTAACCAGTAGTGTAGGAAGCTTAATATTGCAATGATCCCAATAGAGTAGTGACATGAGTCATATGGATACCTCCAGATTCTCCAAAAAAAATGCATTAAGTGCCTCACTTTTCTTCATCGGGTCATGAAATATGTGTCTATATACATAAAAATTAGATTATGTGGCAGTATGTCTCCCTCCCTATCCTATGATAGTGGTAGGAATGATAATTGTACCTTTCCACTAAATGTAAGGGTTCCTCTATGACTACAACCATGGTTAATTCCATCACTACTGACCTTATAGAGGATTATAGGAATAGGGATATCAGTATAGGGAATGATAGGGAAATCCCACCTCAATGGGTGACACAGTACCAGGAAGAACCTTGGGTAAGCATATGTACTTATTAGCTGAGATACGCCCCAAGCCCTAGGAGTCCCCCAATTGAGAGTTTAAAACCCTCCCATCGGTATATTTATAGAGGAAAGGGACATGAAAGACCCTTTAGTACTATTGAGGTTTCACCAAAAGCAGATTTGGGCCCTAAGATAACTTCCTTTATTTAGGAGATCGAAGAGTATAAAAGTCTTACCACTGATCTCATTATTGAGAAGCACCCATACCCTAATAACACAATAAGGGATGCCTTCTCCCCTACTATGGGGCACTCGGTCCTCCTTGGTAGATTCCCCAATTTTAACTTAGTGGCCTCGTGCAACCAGTTAGGGTAGAAGATAGAGGTTATTAAAAATAATTGATATATGAGTCTCCAAACCCGTCAGAGTAACATGATTATCCACCTTGTCATCAATACTATGCTACTCCTTTAGTCGATGATCCCATCCACGCATTGGTGGTCGCGAAACCTTACCAATATGACATGATATATGCACTCATCACATGCCTTTAGGCTCTATAAACATGTCAGGTGGTAGTTACTCCTGAACAAAATCTATACCTGACATGGGTGGGCCATGTTCAAGCACCCCTAGAGTTTGGAAATCCAATCTGTAACCTATTAAATGATATTGGTGACCAACTAAAACATATGTCCCACTTCACCTCATGGTGAGGCCCAATGTTGGGGACTCTAGAATAACAGGAGGTTACCAAATTATGACGTCTCATATAGACTTTGTAATGGACTACATTTGTATGGTACAACTAGTTATACACATGGTCTATTTCAAGTTGGGAGGATTTCCAATGATAGTTCAACTACCAGTTAATCTCCACCCTATAAAAGATGATCATTGTCAACCTCTTCTAATTTTAAAAAATTCCAGATGAATGAGCCATCAACTTTGTCACCAAATAGAAGGGACTCATGTATTCACTCAACATGGAACTATCACAAGAACATTTTCACATGATGTGCATGGTGAATGAGATGACCCCTACCCTCATCTCCCTAAACTACCTCGGTGGGTTTTGAGAATTCTATAAAATTGAAAAACATCTTGAGGAACCCTGCAACGAACTAGAAAATATCCTTTCCCACTATCCCTTATAGCACTAGTAAGAAGAACCATGAAAGTAGATACAATCTCCGATATACATCCTGAAGTCTTCGATCCAGTACACCTACTAGATCCTTTGCTAGATGATCCTCATTGAGCGCATCATGACTGGTGAAAAATCATATTGTATATCCTTGACAGGAACATCCTCACCAAGAGAAGCTACCTCAATAGGGGAATGTGTCTCCAAATACCCATCATGGCTAGGTTCCAAGGGTTACCTTTTATAGAAATAATAAACATGAATTCTTCCTTCAGGGACTCATAGGTCCCATGAAACTTCATATGAACCTTGGAGAAGAGAATATAATGTCTCTAAAGTGAAAGAGACTGTAGGAGGCTGGAATCCTCAGATGTTATATTCACAACCTATATCCCATGATTCTTGGACACACTATCAAAGAAAACTTTATATACAAATATTGGATCCAAGACCAAGTAGATCCTATATTAGTTATGTTGGGTGACGTTCCAATGCATGTGATGCATGTATTTGATGATCCTGATAATGATAGTGAAGACTCTAGAGAGTGTAAATTGGTTCCCATACATGGGATGAAGAAGTATGATGTCTGGCTATCTCTCATGTCTATTTTTTACACACATGCTATCATATATACCCACTTGAGAAATATAGAACCTTATATGGTCACTACACCTCCTCTAAAAGTTGCCTTCAAATCTTTTCCATAGTCTTCCAATCATCATAAGAACATACAAAGATGGAACAAGGGATACCAAAGTCCCCCACCAGTACCGAAACCATCTCACACTCTTAGAAAATTCATGCCTCTCAAGCTAAGAGATGAGACCAGGGTCCACCCAGCCTTGAACCATTCCATGGATGACGAGAAATATTATACCTATGTAGATTACATAGAGCTAGTGGACCACTTCACAATTCCCAATAGTGAGTAATTCCATGTTAACCCTTTAAGTTCCTCCAGATAATGTCATTCAAGTATAGGAGGAGGACATGAGACCCATCAAAATTCATAGGTTATAATTTCAAACAAATCTATTCTTGCTATTGATTCTAGAAATCATGATTTTCATAGAGATCAGCAAGAATATCCCTCCTAGTCTGCACCATCTATAATACCTCCAAAAGAACTCATCCATTTTCATCTTTTGTTCCCTCTACTAAGGAATTACCCTATGAAGGAAAGAATATACCCCTAACATGGAAATATGATGTACTCAAACACCTATCTGGTCTACCAGTGAGGCTTTTGAACCTTGAAGATGTCCACTTTTCAAAGGAGTTGTGTTAGATCCTTGATGAATCCTTTAAAATACCCCTTTAGTTAGAAGATAAGGTAGCTACCACTAAGGACCACTACACAAAAGATGATGAGAAAGAGGAATATCAATATGAAATCTCATTTTACATTTAAGAAAAGGGTTTCACTATTTATAGGAACATACACCTATTGTATATCACAATTCATTACAATTAAATGGGAAATTAAAATATCCTAGTTGATACTAGATCTGAGATCAGCCTCATCCCGACCCAGAAGATCCCTAAAATGAGTCTTAAAGAACTAGATATGAATCCTTATTATATGATGATTCAGATGTTTGATAAGAGTGATGAAAAAATGACATGAAGACATTCATATGAAGACTCAAATTTGTGTCATGGCATCAAGAATATAATTCAGGGAAATATCATAGGAGACTGCCTACAATGTGCTACTGGGAAGACCTTGGATTCATTTACATAAAATGTTCCCATATTTGTTCCACTAGTGCCTTAAATACTCCCTTGATGGTCGAGTGGGGGTACTGTAGGATGATTCATCCCCCTTTGAATCTTATGAGGCCCTTTATATGGATACTTGATACAACAAAAGGGAATGAAATCAGGTCCAGACTGACAAGGTTGATCACATTAATTCCACTAACAATATAACTACCACTACATTTGGTCCATGTGTAGACTTCAAGGAAAACGTTTTTCTTTCAATTCATCAGTTATATCCCATGATGCCTGAACAAGGGTTTGTTTCATCACCTCCATGAAAAAGGATCATTTATATATTACCTTTTACTCATACACAGGACATGCATGACTGGTTCTAGAAACCCCTACTCATGTGAATTACTGATAAGTTCACCCTATAGTCACAGATATATAGTATTCTAGTATGTTCTACAAAGCAAGGATGAATTGATGAACACCAACTCGTTTCCATTTCTTTAACATCAATAATGAACCTCACCGCTAAAAAATGGATGGGATAGGCTCAAAATCTTCTCCTGACATAGTCTAATAGGAATGAGAACCCCTCATTGATGATTTTGTATCCTCTAGAATAGACACCAGTGCTCCCCTAGGTCAGATGTCCTAGAAGAGTTGCTTACTCCCTATAATATTCTTGTCTTAGAAGATGAATGATATTTGGAAAACTTCCCTCTTGAATTTGAAGAGGGTGTCTCCACCACTGTTGGTGAGTAACTCAAGTGAATCTAGATACTAATAAAGATTTGAGGCTAATATCGATCAGTTCAATTATGTCCCCAGAGGAGTATCAATAGTATATAGACTTCTTAAAACATCATTGTGATATATTTTCATAGAGATATGATGGGATTCCAAGTATAGACCCTTAGGTTTCCTTCCATCATCTTGGACTCCTAGTGAGACTTTATAGGTTCAAACAGCCTCCCAGAAAGATGTCCCCTGTCACAGTGTTATGGTTGAGGCTGAATTTGAACATCTTATTAAATCCATTTTTTAGGGAGGTCTTGTACCCCAATTGGTTATCCATAATTGTCCCATTCAAGAAGAATAATGGGAATATCATATTCATTATAAACTTCCAGGACCTCAAACACTATTGTCCAAAAATTATTTTCTTCTTTCAGTGATATATCTATTGATCGATTCTACTACTGGGTTCCAAGTCATCACCTTCATGGACGCATACTCCAGGTATAATCAAATACTTATGGCCTTTAAGGATGATAATTCAACCACCTTCAGAGAACCCTAGGTGACTTTCTTCTATTATGAAATGCCTTTCATCTTGAAAAATTATATATCCACTTACTCGTGGTCCATGAAACACATCTTTTATCCAATTGATGGGAAATTGGTGGAATGTTTATTGGATGATCTGGTGGTCAAATATCTTCCAAATTATGACCATATCAAAGACCTTAATAAAGTGTTTAGATTCCTCCATTTTTACACTTGAAGATAAACCACTTGAAGTGAGCGTTCAGGGTTACCTCTTGGAATTTTTTCATATTTTTCGCAAGATATAGATGCATTGAGATTTAAATAGTGAATATCAAGGATATCTGTCAAATTCCACCCTTAATAAATCTTCATTAGTTGTGAGGCCTCTAATTCCACTTAGAATACATAAACCAATTTATTTCAAATCTGGTTAGAAAGTGTAAGACCTTCTCAAGGATCATGAAGAATGTCACTACTTACCGGTGTGATGAGGATGCTAGCCTGGCTTTGAGGATATCAAGCAGTAACTTCTATATCCTCCAGTTCTGATACCACCCATCTCAGGAAATCCTCTGGTCCTTTACATGACCACCATAGAATGGTCCCTTGGAACCCTTATAGCATTAAAAATGATTTAAGGGAAAAAAATAATATACTATCTCAGTCACGTTCTCCTCAACACATAGACTAGATACCCCACCCATTGAGAAGAGTTGCTCTACATTGGTATTCATAGTGAAAATATTGTGATATTATTGGTAGCATCATGAGATACAATTGGTAACTTGGGTTGAACCAATACAGTATATCCTAAATCACCCCATGATGATGGGATGATGGGAATTCTGGGCGGTGATACTCTAATAGTTTGACATATGTTTTTTCTAGAATAAGGCCATTAAAGGATAGTCATGAGCATAATTTTTGTCCACACATCCATACTTTGAATAAATGACCCTAGATATTGATTTACCAACTAATGTTATTATACCATAGGATCAAGCTGAGACATGTTGGTAGATTAATTTTTATGGTACCTCCCATATATTGAAATGTATAAGGCTCAATGACCCCAAGCTTAATAGGGTTGGCCTAGGAATCATTTTCATCATTCCAGTACATGATGACCTGAAATAATAATTCCTATTGTCAGAAGGCTACACCAATAATGAAGATGAATATTAATCCCTTATTACTATCTCGATTTGGACATTGAGATTGATATCCCCCATTTATATGTGAAGGGAGTCTCAGATTTACTCATCAAATAGATCAATGGTGATTTTGTTTATAGAATGAAAGACCTTATACCCCTACTAGAATGAACCTATTAACCGATGGTCCAGTTCCCTTCTCATCCAAAGGTGACCCATATTCCTTGGTCATAGAATGGTCAAGATGATTCTTTAGTAGGGTTTTCCATGTCCCTCACATAACTCGACCAGGATGACCTGATAATTCATGGGATACAATATAGGGTCATCTCCCCCACCACCTCAGATAATGGAAACCAATAGCTAAATCAGCTAGATGTTAGTACTTCTATGCAAGGATCTTCTAATCCCCCATAGTTGAGGAATTTCTCAATTAGAAAACACCTTTCATCGAGTGTCTACAATGTTTCATTATCATATCATATTGATCTAGGAGTGAGAAAATCCATCGACGTACATTCAAATTTACCCTAAAGATTGGGAATAACCTTGAGAAAACACTATACATGTGTGGGTTTGATAGAATTGTGCCTTGTTGGCTCTAAGGAGATGAGATAACTAAGGTTATTAAAGAGTTCCATGTCAGATCCTATGGTTCCCATTAAGAAGGTTTGAATCTCTCCAACCAAATTTTGAGGTTGGGTTACTCCTAGCCCACCATGTTTCATAAATTCATTGAGTTCTCCCAGAGGTTTCATGCTTGTGATATCCATGATAACTTCATGAATTAACCATCAGATATTATCCATACTACCTTGAACTTTTTTCCCTTTCCAGTGTGGGGAATCGATGTTGTGGGACCATTCCGAATAGTGGAAACTCGACTTTGAAGGTTCATTTCAACCATAATAGACTTCTTCTCCATGTATATAGAAGCAATTCCCCTCAATGAAGTCAAATCCTGGCCCATGATTGAGTTCATGATCTCCCACATTATCTATCAATTTGGATTTCCACATGTTATTCTCACATAAAATGACACTAACTTCCAGGCTAGTTATTTGAAAAAATTATGCACTAAGTATAACATATTGTCTAACTATACTTATTTCTTCCATACATTGAAAATTGGGTAGATTGAGGTGTTCAAAAATATCCTCCCTAGCATGTTACAGAAAACGGTAAGACATAACATAAAAAAAATTTCTTGACAAGATCCCCAACCCCATTAGGGCCTATCAGATGAAAACTAGAAATTCCACCCAGGAGATCCCATACTCCTTAATATATTGAATAGAGGTAGTTCTACCCATTGAGGTTCAGTTTTCATCACTCTTAATAGGTGTTTACAACCAACATACATTATAATGAATGAAAACATTCCTCCTATAAAACTTGGAATACCCCAAGGAAAACATACTCCAAGACATTCATAATATATAGAGGCACCAGTATAAGATAATGAGAGTGTTCAATAATAAGGCTTGCCTCCTCTCCTTCTTCTAGGGTGACATGGTACTGGATCTCAGAATTGCAATAATACCTAGAAAAAAAACCACTGATGTTGGAGCCCAAATTGGAAGGACCTTACATTTTCCATAAGCTCTATTCCAATGGATCATACTCTTTGAACATTATGGAAGGTGAGAATATTACATCTTCTACCAACACCATGTTTCTCAAGTAGTAATCCATGAAAACCTTTTGGTCCAAGCATTATTCCATTAAACTATTTTCGATTGGTCAAAGCTATGTGACCCTAAACTGCAAAAAACATGGTTTGAAATCTATGAACTTAAAATAGTAGTCATGGTATAATAATTATGACCTTATATTATTTTTATACCCTATTTTATAAGATCTATGACCTTAAACTATTAGAATCCATAGTCTGAGTTGTATGAATTTAAACTATAAATCTCAATGTCCCCAGCACATGATGTTAAACTACGGTCTTATCCTATACAATGAACACAAGATACCTCATGTACCAAGTGTGATATGACTAAAAAATTAGATTCATCGGCACATTATTATAAACTATAGCCTTATCCCACGTCATAATAATTGGATTACCCATTAATACCATGGGATGCCTTAATGACCTTATCAAAGAGGGGTTTCCCTACTTCCAACATTAGACTCCTACCGCGTTGCATTTCAGAACTATGCGTGACTTGATTTAGATTTATATGGGATAATTAGTGATTCTAAGACCCTCTTTCTTTGATCCTAGAAGTAAATTCACTGATATTTAGACCTTTTGATACCACTTATAGTCCAAGCATTATGATCTTAAACTATGTTCATTTTATTACATGGTATTTTTGTGGTATGTGGGACTATATCACCATCCTTTAATGTAGGGATTTAGATCTTTAATTCCATGAAAATACTCTTAAAACAATAACTCCCTAATTCAAGGAATAATGAATTTAATTTTTTTTCCAAATTCCCTGGTCCAAGCCTAACGACCTTAAATTGTGTGAAACTTGGTTCAGGACCACTATGTCTGGTTCAGAGCCTCATTGGAGCCTTTCACATTGGATTTTAACTCCTTGAAAGCACATGAAAATCCTAAAAGAACCTAACCATGGTCCAAGATCTACGACCTTAAACTAGGATTCATGGTCCAAGCATTATGAACATAAACTATATGAATCTTCTCCTCATTCAAATGGTTTTCTTCATCCTTAATGTTTCAGTTAGCCTATTCCCCCACCAAATTCCCAAACTACATGTCTGTTGATTCACAATCCCATGGGATTTATAGTGATTCCTAGACCCTCTATATCTAGGCTTAACCGCAAATTCACTATAAAACCGCCCATTACCCATGACACTATCATCCCAAAATTCACTTTTGGGCATCCTCTTTAGTTATAATCCCCAATCATATTCTTTGATCCATTAGTGATATAATATTCCCCTATAGCCTGACATGAGGAATAAAATAATGGGAAGATCAATACACAAGCCATTCCAACATCCTCAGCATAAGAAACTAAACTATATCCTTACCCCATATAAATTTTGGATGCCTCATATCAGAAATGTGTGATGATTCAGTATCCTCACTAGAGTTAAAACCCCCCTACCGACATCGATCTCATACCACTCCAAATTCTATAACACTATGAAAAATGATTCCCATTCTCATGGGATACATAGTGACAATGAAAACTGGGTCTTGGTGACAGCACAGCCACCCCGCCTTAACATGGCCATCAGGTCCAGGCCCTCCAGGTACCACCAGTTGCCCCGCAGACACGTGGTACCCACCCAGGGGTTTCATGTAGGGTTTTAGATCTTTAATTCCATGAAAATACTCTTAAAACAATAACTCCCTTAGTCTAGGAATAATGAATTTAAAATATTTCCCAAATTACCTAGTCCAAGCCTTACGACCTTAAATTGTGTGAAACATGGTTTGGGATCACTATGTGTGGTTCAGATACTCATTGGATCCTTTCACATCGGGTTCTAACTCCTTGAAAGTACCTGAAAATCATCAAAGAACCTTACCATGGTCCAAGATCTATGACCTTAAACTAGGATTCCTGTTCCAAGCATTATGAACATAAACTATTTGAATCTGGTCCCCATTTAAATGGTTTTCTTCATCCTTAATGTTTCAGTAAGCCTATTCCCCCACCACATTCCCAAACTACATGTCTGTTGATTCACATTCCCATGGGATTTGTAGTGATTCCTAGACCCTCTGTATCCAGGATTAACTGCAAATTCACTACAAAAATGCCCATTACCCATGAAACTATCATCCCAAAATTCTCTTATGGGCCTCATATTTAGGTATAATCCCCAATCATATTCTTTGATCCATTACTGTGCTAAGATTACCATATAAACTGACATGAGGAATAAAATAATGGGAAGATCAATGTGCAAGCATTTCCAACATCCTCAACATAAGGAATTAAACTACATCATGACCCCATATAAATTTGGGATGCCTCATATCAGAAATTTGAGATGATTCAGTATCCTCACTCGAGTGGAAAACCCCCTACCGACATCGATCTCATACCACTCCAAATTCTATAACAATATGAAAAATGATTCCCATTCTCATGGGATATTAGTGACCGTGACAACTGGATCCCGAAGACATCACAACCAACCTGCCTTAACATGGCCGTTGGGTCCTTGCCCTCCGGGTACCACCAATTGCCCCACAAACACATGGTCCCCACCCAAGGGCCCACCCACATGCCTGAATGGGTCATCTGAAAAATGATTGTCCACACAGGCCAACACATGTCTTTTCCTATGTGTTTTTTCCTCACTCACACACACCCTGGGAATCTTCCCAGAAGGTCACCCATCTTAATAACTACTCTAGGCCAAGCACACTTAGTCATTTAACCCTTTATCATTATAAAGTGTTATAATCACCCCCCCTTTAGAGCACAATGTCCTTGTTGTGCGCCCTACAACTCCACCAAGGAAGTGCACCACACTTAAGGCCGAGTTCCTCATCTGATACCAAATGTGAAAACTGGGTCCCGGTGACAGCACAACCACCCCACCTTAACATGGTCTTCAGGTCCTGGCCCTCTAGGTACAACCAGATGCCCTGCAGACAAGTGGTCCCCACCTAGGGGCCCACCCACATGCCTGAACGGGTCATCTGACTAATGATTGTCCCCAAAGGCCAACACATGTCCTTTCCAGTGTGCTTTTTCCTCACTCACACATATCCTAGGAATCTTCCCAGAAGGTCACCCATCCCAATCACTACTCTAGGCCAAGCACGCATAGTCATTTAACCATTTATCATTATAGAGTGTTATAATCACCCCCCTTTAGAGCACAACGCCCTCGTTGTGGTCCCTATAACTCCACCAAGGCAGCGCACCAAACTTAAGGCTGAGTTCCTCCTCTGATACCAAATGTGAAAACTGGGTCCCAGTGACAGCACAACCACCCCACCTTAACATGGTCGTCAGGTCCTGGACCTCCAAGTAAAATTAGTTGCCCCGCAGACATGTGGTCCTTACCCAGGGGCCCACCCACATGCCTGAACGGGTCATCTGACTAATGATTTTCCCCAGAGCCCAACACATGTCCTTTCCTGTGTGCTTTGTCCTCACTCACACACACCCTGGGAATCTTCCCAAAAGGTCACCCATCCTTGTCACTACTCCGGGCCAATCACCCTTAACTGTGGAGTTCTAATCAGGTAGGCTCTCGAAAAGGAAGGTGCATCTTATTGACATGAGTCATATCATTTAGTCATTTAACCCTTTATCATTCTGGGGTGTTACAATCACCCCCCCCCCTTTAGAGCACAACGTCCTCGTTGCAGGCCCTACAACTCAACCCTAGCAGTGCACCGCACTTAATGCTGGGTTCCTCCTCTGATACCAAATGTGACAACTGGGTCCTGGTGACTACACAACCACCCCTCCTTAACATGGTCGTCGGTTTCTGGCCCTCCGGGTACCACCAATTGCCTCGCGGACACGTGGTCCCCACCCAAGGGCCCACCCTGATCATAAGAAATTAAAGTATATCCTTATGCCATATAAATTTCGGATGCCTCATATAAAAAATGTGAGATGATTTAGTATCCTCACTCGAGTTGAAAACCCCCTACCGACATCGATCTCATACCACTCCAAATTCTATAAAAATATGAAAAATGATTCCCATTATTAGGGGATACATAGTGATTATGACAACTAGGTCCCGGTGATAGCACAACCACCCTGCCTTAACATGGCCATCGAGTCCTGGCCCTCTGGGTACCACCAGTTGCCCCGTAGATACGTGGTCCCCACCCAGGGGCCCACCCACATGACTGAACGGGTCACCTAACTAATGATTGTCCGCACAGCCCAACACATGTCCTTTCCAGTTTGATTTGTCCTCACTCACAGACACCCTCATTGTGGCTCCTATTACTCAACCCAAGCAGTGCACCACACTTAAGGATGGGTTCCTCCTCTAATACCAAATGTGACAACTAGGTCCCGGTGGTAGCAAAACCACCCCGACTTAACATGGCCATCCAGTCCTGGCCCTTCGGGTACCACCAGTTGCCCTGCAGACACGTGGTCCCCACCTAGGGGCCCACCTGAATGCCTGAACAGGTCACCTGACTAATGATTGTCCCCACAGGACACCACATGCCCTTTCTAGTGTGCTTTTTCCCCACTCACACACACCCTCAGAATCATTCTATAGGGTCACCCATCCTAATCACTACTCTAGGCCAAGCACGCTTAAATGTGCAGTTCAAATCAGGTAGGCTCTCAAAAAGGACGGTGCACCTTGTTGATATGAGTCATATAATTTAGTCATTTAACCCGTTATCGTTCTGGGGTGTTACAATCACCCCCCCCCTTAGAGAACAACGTCCTTGTTACGGGCCCTAAAACTCAACCCTAGCAGTGCACCACACTTAAGGGTGGGTTCCTCCTCTAACACCAAATGTGACAACTGGGTCTTGGTGACTGCACAACCTCACCGCCTTAACATGGCCAACGGTTTCTGGCACTCTGGGTACCACCAGTTTCCCCGTAGACACGTGGTCCCCACCTAGGGGCCCACCCTAGACATAAGAAATTAAACTATATCCTTACCCCATATAAATTTGGGATGTCTCATATCAGAAATGTGGGATGATTTAGTATCCTTACTCGAGTTGAAAACCCCCTACCGACATCGATCTCATACCACTACAAATTCTATAAAAATATGAAAAATGATTCCCATTATCAGGGGATACATAGTGACTATGTCAACTAGGTCCCAGTGATAGCACAACCACCCTGCCTTAACATGGCCATTGAGTCCGGGCCCTCCGGGTACCACCAGTTGCCCCGTAGACATGTGGTCCCCACCCGCCCCCCCCCCCCCCACATGCCTGAACGTGTCACCTGACTAATGATTGTCCCCACAGGCCAAGACATGTCCTTTCTAGTGTGATTTGTCCTCACTCACACACACCCTCGTTGTGGGCCCTATTACTCAACCTAGGTAGTGCACCACACTTAAGGCTGGGTTCCTCCTCTAATACCAAATGTGACAACTAGGTACCGGTGATAGCACAACCACCCCGTATTAACATGGCCGTCGAGTCCTGGCCCTCCAGGTACCACCAGTTGCCCCGCAGACACGTGGTCCCCACCCAAGGGCCCACCAACATGTCTGAACGGGTCACCTGACTAATGATTGTCCCCACAGGCCAACACATGTCCTTTCCAGTGTGCTTTGTCCTCACTCCACTACCATAAAAACAGTTTTTCACAGCGCCCCCCTTTATCAGCGCTAATGAAAAATCACTGATAAAGGGGGGTCCCTTTATCAGCGCTAAAAAAAGCGCTGATAAAGGCACCCCTTTATCAGCCCTTTTTTTAGCCCTGATAAAGGGACCCCCCTTTATCGGTGCTTTTGTTAGCGCTGATAAAGGCCCCCCGTTTATCAGCGCTTGTTTAGTAGCGCTGATAAGGGGGGGGGGGCTTTATCAGCGCTTTTTTTAAAAGCGCTTATAAAGGGTCGGCTTCAAAAAAAATTTAAATAATATATTAATATATTTATATATAAATATTGTTATATTGTTATATAAATATAATATATAATTTTTAAATATATTTTAGATAATTATAAATGTACATTTACACTTATTATACTTAATATATAAGATATTTAGTGAAAATGACTTCTTAAAAAATTAAAAAAAATATTTTTAATTAATAATTTGATAATAATTATTGAGTAATAGTCATTTAATAACAATTTGAGGACTAAAAAAATTTAAAAAAATTAAAAAAAGATCCAAAATATGTTGAAAACGCAACTCAAACTTCAAACGGCCATAACTTTTTATCCGGGTGTCCGTTTGAGCTCTACCACATATCAAATCGAAGCCTGCGACGAGCTCTACGTCGCTGTAACTCAGGGGGACCCCGTTCAAGCGTTTTTCGAGGCCAAAAGAGGCCTAGAAGGCCTCCAAAACTAAGTTTTTTGTCGGGGTACCCAGATTTTTCAACATTTTGTGGATTTTCAAACTCGTTTAAGGGGGTATTATTGGATTTTTTTGGCAGGGACTGAATTTATTCGAAGGTATTACATTCATATTGATATTATGTCTTTGAAATTTCATTCTTTTTTATAATGAACTGCTATTTATAATCAAATATATAACTATATGTACATATTTTTTATATATTCGCACCTAAATATTAAATTTTTTAAATAAATAATTAAACATATTTACATATAAAATATATTAGCTTTATCTAAATAATAACTAATATCCATTTTATTTAAAATACCAATATATGAATATTTATATACCTATATATTAGTCTAACTATATATATATATATATTAATCTAAATATATATATATATATTAATCTAACTATATATATATATATATATTAATCTAATAACTATATATATATTAATATAACTACATATATATATATATTAGTATTACTATAAATATATATATTAATATCACCATAAATATATATATTAATATCACTATATATATATTAATATAACTATATAATTATATAAATATATATTCATATAACTATATATATGTTAATATAACTATATATATGTTAATATAACTATATATATATATTAATATAAATATATATTACTATACGAATACATACAACTAAATATATATATATAGAGATATAGATATATATTAATACCACTATATATATATATATATTAATATTACTATATATATTATAATATAACTATATATATATATTATAATATAACTATATATATATATATTATAATATAATTATATATATATATATATTAATATAAATATATATTACTATATGAATAAATATAACTAAATATATATATATATATAAAGATATCATGAATAGGAAAGAAAATCAAAATAGAGTAATGGTAAGGGCTTAGGCGCGCAGAGGGGAGGTCTCGAGTTCAAATCCTGGTGGAGGTAGGGGTGCACGCGCATGGGGAATATTTGAGCAAGCGATGTTAAAGGGTGGAGGGGGGTGCGTGGGGTGCTGTATAGGGGCCGAAAAGCGCTGTAAAAGGGGGGGTTCAAGCGCTATAAAAATCCCCCCCGATTGGCAGTATTTTTTAATTTTTTTTAAATTTTTTTTAATTTTTTTTAACTTTTATCAGTGCTTTTTTAAAATCGCTGATAAAGGGGTCCTATATCAGCGCTTTTCGGAGCGCTGATAAAGGGGACCCCCCCTTTATCTACACTGGCTTTATCAGTGCTTTTCTAGCGCTGATAAAAGCCATTTTTAGCGTTGATAAAGGCCGTGTTTGTAGTAGTGCTCACACACACCCTCAGAATCTTTCCAGAGGGTCACCCATCCTAATCACTACTCTAGGCCAGGCATGCTTAACTGTGGAGTTCTAATCAGGTAGGCTCTCGAAAAGAAAGGTGCACCTTGTTAACATGAGTCATATCATTTAGTCATTTAACCCTTTATCATTCTGGGGTGTTACAATCACCCCTCCTTTAGAGCACACCATCCTCATTGTGGGCCCTATTACTCAACCCAGGTAGTGCACCACAATTAAGGCTATGTTCCTCCTCTAATACCAAATGTGACAACTGGGTCCCTGTGACAGCACAACCACCCCACCTTAAAATGGCCGTCAGGTCCTGGCCCTCAGGGAACCACAAGTTGCCCCGCAGACATGAGGTTCCCACCCAGGGGCCCACCCACATGCCTGAATGGGTCATCCGACTAATGATTGGCCCCACAGGCCAACACATTTCCTATTCAGTGTGCTTTGTCCTCTCTCACACACATCCTGAGAATCTTCCCAGAAGTTCACCCATCCTAACCACTACTCTGGGCTAAGCACGCTTAACTGTGGAGTTCTAATCAAGTAGGCTCCCAAAAAAAGGTGCACCTTGTTGACATGAGTCATATCATTTAGTCATTTAATCCTTTATCATTATGGGGTGTTACAATCACCGCCCTTTAGAGCACAACGTCCTCGTTGCGGGCCCTACAACTCAACCCAAGCAGTGTACCACACTTAAGGTTGGGTTCCTCCTCTGATACCAAATGTGACAACTAGGTCCTGGTGACAGCACAACCACCCCACCATTACATGGTCGTCGGGTCCTGGCCCTCCAGGTACCACTAGTTGCCCCGCAGACACGTGGTCCCAACCCAAGGGCCCACCAACATGCTTTAACGAGTCATCTGACTAATGACTGTCCCCACAGGACAACACATGTCCTTTCTAGTGTGCTTTGTCCTCACTCACACACACCCTGGGAATCTTCCCAGAAGGTCACCCATCCTAATCACTAATCCAAGTCAATCACGCTTAACTCCCATCCTAATCACTACTCCAAGTCAATCACGCTTAATTGTGGAGTTCTAATTAGGTTGGCTCCCGAAAATAAAGGTGCACCTTGTTGACATGAGTCATATCATTTAGTCATTTAACCCTTTATCATTCTAGGGTGTTACAATGACACACATTTCTCATATCCCAGGTCTATCCCCTTCCATCGACTCATTTTGACGTCTTTCCTTCCCCATAATCATTATGTTGATCAGGGGTATAGTTTTTCATGTTTTGTGTGGCAGTGGGTCTCTTTATCCCTCATTTCATGTCAGGTTATCACTATTTCATGCCGCAGAATCCCCAAGAAGACACCCATTCCCCCTTGGATTTGAGCTATATGACATTAAACAAGTATGATCCATAGTCCATGTTGTATGACTTTAAATTGAAAAGAAAAACATCCTCAGCACACTATGTTAAATTGTAGCCTTAACCCTTATGAAAATAAGATGAATCTTATGAAAATTATGAGATGACTAAAAAACCTTACCTTTTGAAAAATTGGGATGCATCATAAGATACGTATGGTATGAAAAAAACCTTAACTTATACGAAGTCAGGATTCCTCATATGATAAGTATGCAATTGAAAAAAAATATCACCTCATATAAAATCAAAATTCCACATAAGATATGTATGAGATGAACCAAAAACCTTACTCCATACAAAACCAGGACGCCTCATATGATTTATGTGGGATTATAATAAATCCTTACCCTATATAAAACCAGGATGCCTCATATGATAAATAAGAGATGAACCAAAATCAATATCCTCAACACATGATGTTAAGTTATAGCTTTAACCTATATAAAATAGTGATTCCTCATATGAAAAGTATGGGATGAAAAAAATCCTTTCCCCATATAAAACTAGGACTCCACATAATATGAAATGATTTGACATCTTTTCCAAAGAGGATTTCACCCATATGACGTTAGTATCCAACCGCACTGTATCATAGAACTAATTGTGTCTTAATTACCATTGTCATGGGGTACATAGTAATGCTCAAATAAATCATCTTAGGACCAGACCTACAATCAACTTGTTTTGAGGACCTTCCCATTTGGACCATAATTGAATCTCACATACTGGAATTCTTGTTCACCATATTTGAGTGTGTGGTAGAATAAATATCGGGGAACTCAATAGTACATCTGGTATAATCCCCACTTCCACTTCCACATTTCACATTTTCTTCGATTTGAATAAGCATAATTTCTCGATCTGAATAGGCTCCCTAACGGGATTGGTTCCCAGCCATTATGGATTACCTATCATCCACACCGTACATCTAGAGGGATATTTTGTAAAAAAGTGGCCCCATGTTTTAAACTCATTCAATAGTAAATTCAGTATTTGTTTTCCCCATACCAAACTGACACAAAAATAAAACATGCCTTTCAAACATGTACAAGTGTTGTTCCCCGCTTTTTGGTGATACCCCTTTTACTATCCATGTTTTTAAAGTCTCAATTTCCCATGTAGGATTTTTCAGTCACTTCCACCCCTTGGTGTGTTCCCCCTCTAAACAATGGGAACTCTATACCAATCCTTGTTTCTCGCATTGAGAATGGATCACATGGGATTAGGATTTGGGAAGGGATATTTTCTCAAGAAAGTTTGTGATGAAAAGATGCACCCCAACAATCCAAAATATATGAATTCAAAGTATGAGGTGAAGTCCAATCATCATGAACTTAATGTTGTAAAAGTAACCCTATGAATGTATTTTATAAAATTGGGCCTACATCCCCTCCTTTAACATCAGGTTTCCACACTTCTGTACTACCCATGTCCTATTGGGATGGTCACCAAATGGACCAAACTGTATGACCTTAAACTAGGAGCCTAGGTCCTATAATCAAAACCTTAAATCGTGTTCAAGAGGTCTCTAGAATGTCTAGTGTGGTAGGGACTCTTAGGCTCCTCATTCGTATCGGGTTACCTATCCCCTATTCCAAATTTATCCCATTTGATACACCCAACCCTATGGTTTAAGAATCATAACCTTAAACTAGGTGCGACTCACCCAATATTCTTTTTCTTAGTGTAGGGTCACATAGGTATACCATTTCTGCTGGTTTGAATCCTCTGATGTCCTGAGAACCTTTCAAGGAGAGATCCACATCAGGTCAAATCCTTAAGACCATAAACTATTTTCAACTCCATGGTCCAAGCTCTATGACCTTAAACTAGGGATAATGGTCTGAGAAATATGACCCTAAACTATTTTAAACACATTATTCCAATTGGAATGACCCGAAACTACCAAAGGAAAGAGGCACAAACATCTATCAGGTTGAAAACCCATAAGGTAAACCATATAAAGATCCAGAATCCTCCCACCAGGTTTCTCTTGTGACTTGGGAAAAAATAAAGGGAAAAAATAAGGAGATAAAAATCCAATAAGGACCCACTATGAACCCTAGAAAAAACTAGGTTGCGCTCATTGAACCCATCAATTCAAGAAAAATTTAGAGCCAAATATTGAGCTCCCTTTACCTCATGTTCCCCTATAATAGATACCCCATTGTGTTACCCTCTTACACCCCCAAAAACATAGATGGGTAGTGTTATTTACATCAATCCACACATCATGATCATACGATGTCAAAATTTGCGATACATCATTCTCATCGTATGATGTTAAACTATGTATACATCCTCCTCACTGTATGAAATTAAATTGTGTGTACATAATCCTCATTGTATGATGTTAAAATATGTATCCATAATCCCCATTTAAAGATGTAAAACTATGAATCATCTTAGGACCTCACCTAAGAATCCTCTTTCCCCCTTCGGTGTCAGTTATCTACCGCATCATTCATGTTCTTTGACTGTTGCAGGGTATCAGAGATAAAAATCCCCTTGGAAGATGTGTTGGGCCTATATTCAGGCCGTTAAACCTACCCAATCTGCTCAAATCCATTGTGGTGTAATTATAAGAGTTTTAAACTCTATTTTAACATTCCATCTGTTCACCCCTATGCTTCGTGTCTCCCTTGACTTGTATTCACATCATATTTAACATACAAATGTGACCCATTTATGTCATGGCACCTGGACACAAAATCTCATGCACCATCCAAGGTACACCCTGTTGGAGTTGGTGGCCTAGAACCAACTAATTTGTAATTTCTTCATTAAATAAACACCTTATCACATCTTGGTTGTTCTTCTGCATGATAATGCATGTGATAATGTACCAAGGATATTTGTTTCATTAAAGGGTCATAGCGGATCCCTTCTATGATGAGAACTAAGAAGATCCATAACACTATTCTTGAATAAATGTTCTATGACCAGATGATTTTATTTGAGGGATACGAATAATACTCGCCATTAGGGGTGAGGACTCATAAAACTTTGAGGCACCTTTTCATGGTGTGCTCCCTTGGCAATATCCAGGAGGATATTAGGACAACGAGACCCGCCAGTAGTAAATTCACATTTTATAGTGTCATTGGATGTTCCTATCTGTGGACATGTGTATTGGTCCTTATACATTAATATTATTATTAATGGGTATTACAACTCACGCACTTAGATGTATTGACGAAAACTATGATGACACACTGTTCACATCGAGGTAGGATGCGTTGGGTGCGTCATGAGTGATACTGCATTAATAGATAATGCGAGAAAGGATTTGTCCCTTCTGTTCCATAACGAAAGTAGATATCTCAGGCCCTTTGATGGAATTGATATAGCCTAAATAAATCCATGGACGTTGTAAGGTATGGGTGAGTTTGATTTCGAGAAGTCAAAAAAAGAATAATCGAGCATATGGGTTGATGGCACAAGCATACATCCCGCTTGATTTCAGATATCGTGAAAAAGGGAATATATTACATGGTAAGTGTTCGTATGAGGTAATACATCATTTCTGTGTTAACTTATTTCTCTATGGGTGCCTTGGCATGTTTCTAGATGCTAACCTTGGACTTTAGGCAGGCTCCGCCTAATGCCATTGAGAAAGAGGCCAAGAGGGTCACACACTTAGTGTGTCCATATATCTCAGTTAAATATTAATTTAACAAGTTAAATAATGATTATTCCCGACAATGGTTTAATAATTATTTGAGGATGCCTGATCGCATTTATTTTAACACTAGTTATTTTATAGAATATATTGTGGGAAAAATAATATATTCATTAGTGAGTAATGCAGTTACATTTATTTCAGAAATAAATAGCCATTATTCAAGGTCTAATAAATGTGTGGGAGGAAATAAAGGAAATAAAAAAATAAGTACACGCCATGTATTAATGATTACGCATCGTGTAGTTTTTTAGTCAGGGCTTTGATGAAATAATATTGTTTTATTAAATGATATTTATTATAATCTGTGTGGGAGCATGTCAAAGAATTAATGATTCGACATGGGGGGTTTCAATAAGAGTTAATGAAATAAATAAAACGTGTAATGTGTTTATTTATTTTCATAACTCTATAACCTCAAACCTGATTATAAATTTCCTCACAACCCCAACACTTTTCCCCAATGGTTATGCACAACTATTCTAGAGTGTTTTCTCATGGCTGAAATAACTCCTTCCTCCAAGAATGCTCTCAAGACCGAGAGAGATCCACCTCCATTAGATCAAGGCGATCAAATTCGAACATCGCAAGAGAAGGTTCTTTTGTACTAGCACCCGGATATACCTTCAGCGACGTCCAGAGATACGTGGATCACATGTGGATCACTGATAGAGGAATCCTACACTTGCATTCTACGATGCAATGATGGATCACATCAGATCGTGACTAGAGACATCAACGAAGAAACAATTCCATCAAGGTAATTCTTGTTAATTAATTAAATTAATTATAACCAACATATGGTGATCCTCTCGATGGTTCTGGGACCCTTCTCTTTCTTTTAGTTCTTCGTTCTATTCTGAAGATCTAGCATTTTATTATCGTGATGGATCTCAGATTGAATGTTGTTTAACTCTAAAATTAAAGTTGGGAAAACCCACCAACGCACTTCCACTATTCCTGGAACCTAAAAGTGGTATCAGAGGGGTCATAACGTTGATTATAATTATTTAGTTTTTTGTTGGTGATTTACGCATTTAATAATTTAGTGGTTTCAATTCAAGTTAACCTTTCTTTAAATTCTGAATCTCTAGATCTGTTCCTCCTATCTCGTTTCTTTTTCACATTAATAAAACGAATTTTTCTTTTAATTTGGATTAAAATAAAATAGAGGAACTCATACAGAGGTGCCAAAAGTTTCTAGCTGTACAACACCAGAATACACGACGTGTATTAGAAAGTACACACCGTGTAGTCTAGGTTCAATGCATCGAACTGGTCCACCAAATCAGGCTATGTATTGGAGTATACCTAAGTCATTTATGACATTGTGTGTTGACCAGGAACAGGTGGCACGTGGTTTCCGAATTACATGTCGTGTGGTCCACTGAACACGATGTGTAGTCCCTTCGGGTTAGGATTGGACCATGTACCCCGTACATGGCTTTCCCAACTAGAAACCATGTAACGTGGGAACTACAGGGTGTGTGTCCCACTGAACACACCGTGTACTCCGAAAATTTCTGAAGTATATCAACACGCCATGTCCCTGGGCGTGTACTTCGGATGGACAGTGAACAAAAGTACACGCCGTGTACTCATCCAAATTATGCAGATTTATTAAAATTTATTATTATCTTATAAAAACCTTTGAGACATGTACCACAGAGTAGATGTAAAGATAAGGCACAACACATGATAGGTGTTTTATATATATGTGTTTAATTTAACATCTTCATAATGAATGGGAATTCACCGGGTTGCCTCTAAGGTATAAGTTACGTAAAAAGATAATTTTAAATAAATTTATTTGTTTAAAATTATGATGGATGAGAATATCAAGGAAATTCATAAAAGGGTTTATGATAAAAGGATTGATTAATTTAATATAATTAATTGATTTAAGTGTGATTTATCTTAAATAAGAACGATTAAAGAATTGAATGCTAGTTTTATTTGTGCGTAAATATAGTTGCATGTATGGATGATCATGATCTAGACCAAGACCTTTGTATTTGAATGGTTTCTTTTAATTTATTTATTTAATTAAATTTTTTGGCCTGCAAGCCTTCTCTTCATTAAAATGTAGGGAATGCACGCCCAAGGATTATTTTATGTAAAAACCACTTTTTACCCCTCACCTGCATGTGAGATAAATGCATATGTGATGGATGGAGCTCCCAAGATAGTGGAGGCAACTCAAGTCAAGAGCCAAGGTGAAACCAATCCAAGGAGATACAAAGGTGGACAGGTGGAAAGCTGTAAACACAAACCCGAAAGGTTTAAGGAATTACTTCCCTAGGTCTTGGGATATTTTATCAACCGCTAGATAAACTAACCAATAGAAAAATCTCATGATCATACCATTTATTTTATTTCTATTGGTTGCATGGTTTATTTATTGTGGGTGTGTTGTCAGGATCACACAATTAATGAATTAAATGAGCATGCAAGATAGAACTAAAATAAAACCGGCTTATGTTTAAATATTATCTTAGACACAGTTAATCACTTAAGTATATCCCACTTAATATTAAAAGAATTTAATTAAGGATAATAAATTGGTAATTTCTGTATAAGGATAAAATCCCTCAAAGAAATATTAAGTCGGTATAGGCTTCCATAATCTTGGTTAGAATCAAACCATAGTTCAAAGTGCTTGAACAACCGTAGTTTGGGTGCTTTCAATTATCAGGGAATTCTAATTCAAGGTTTTGGGTTGAAGTGACTTGGTTTTCATCAAGGGTTGACTTCCACAGCAGGACTTGGTGTGACCAAGAGGCAAAGGTTGAGGAAATCCAAAATAAAAGGATTTCAGGATTGGGGAGTCCACTCAGCGGATCAAGGAGCTACGAGTTAATGAAGTTGGCATTTGAAATGCCTACCTAAAACCCTTCAAGTTGCTTGACCAACCCTAGTTGGGGTAATGCGAAGGGCAATATGGATCCTTGCCACTAGAATATTCAAGCAACAGAATATTCTGAAGTCAATAGTGAGGGTTATTGGATTTCAATAAAATAGTGGGAGACTAATAAGTATTGATTTACTTATTTATCTCAGTTTTTGTAATAAAGTACTAAAACTTTCCTCATCTTAATTTGTAAAAATGTAAAGAAAAATGACTTCAAACATATCATTGTGAACCATACTCAAGAAGGAAAACCTTCTCATCGGCACCAATTTCCAAGAGTGGCAGAGGCGTTTACGCATCATCCTTCACCACGAAAGGAAATTGTATGTGTTGGAAGAGCCTATTCCAGTTGCGCCTGGGAAAGAGGCTAGTGATGAGGAAATATCTCTCTATACAAAACATATGGATGATGCCACAGATGTCCAATGATTCATTCTATTGGCCATGTCTAATGTGCTTCTGAAGCAACATGAAAACATGGATGCGTATTACATGATGTCTCACATTATGGATCTCTACCAAGAAAAGGCGAGACAGAGAGATATGAGATCTCCAACACTTTGTTTACAAATAAGCTTGGAGAGTTTGCACCAGCTGGGCCTCATATAGTCAAGATTTTTGGCTACATTGAACGCCTATACATCTTAGGGATTAAATTCTCAGATGAGTTGCGTATAGATATCATCCTATCATCACTGACCATGACATTCTCAAGATTTATTGTTAACTAAAACATGAGAAATAATGAGAAGAGTCTATCGGAACTTCTGACCTTGATTCGACAGGTAGATAAGGACATGGGGCGTGATAAACCCGAATTCCTTATGGTGAATAAGAAAAGGAAGGGCAAGGCAAAGGGGATAAAGACTTACAAATTGTCTGAATCCCCCCGAGTGTCATCCCTACAAGAAGGGGAAGATCCATAGGCATGGTAAGGAAAGGGAGGTGATGTGTTTTTCATGTGGAAAGCAAGGCGACTGGAAGAGGAACTGCACCCAGAAGCATGGGGATGCTAAAGGTCCATTTGTTATTGAGTGTAATATTTCTATTTCTACACATTGGCTATTAGATACATCTTTGGGGCTCACATCTGTATTCAAATGCAGGAACCAAGTAGATTTAGAAAGATTTACAGAGGAGAGGTGGATCTTCGAGCTTCCAATGGCGCAAGGCTGGCTATGTTGGCTATTGGAGATTACCACCTCTCATTTCCAACTGGGGTGATTTTGGTTTTAGATAACTGTTATTATGTTCCTAGTGTTAACAAGAACATAATTTATGTATATTGTTTGGATATAGATCGATTTATTTTCATTTTTGGAAATAAGGGTTGTCTTTTTTATAAGAAAAACACATGTTATGGTATGGTACATTTAAATAATGGTTTGTATGTATTAAATTACATAAACCTAGTCTTGGAAATTGATAACGAAACAAACTCACATGACTCATACATCACCCGGCTGTGGAATCACTGTCTTGGTCATGTAAATGAGAAATTCTTGACAAAGCTCTTCCAAGATGGATATTTAGACTCTACTGAGCTAAAATCACTTGAACGATGTCAGGCTTGTCTACAAGGTAAAATGACCAAGCTGCCTTTCAGTGGACAAGGTGAAAGGGCCATAGAGCTTCTAGGATTGGTGCACACAGATGTGTGTGGACCATTTCCAGTAGAAGCTAGAGGTTGATATTCTTACTTCATTACTTTTACTGACGATTTCAGTAGATATGGATATGTCTAATTAATGAGGTATAATTCAGAATCCTTAGAGAAATTTAAGGAATTCAAGAATGAAGTAGAGAATCAGCTTGGTAAGAAGATAAAGAAACTTCGATTGGATCGAGGTGGAGGATATCTGAACCAAGAGTTCATCGATCTTCTACGGGAGTCTAGGATTATATCTCAGCTCACTCCTCCTTATACACCATAGTGGAATGGTGTTAGTGAAAGGAGGAACCTCACCTTGTTGTACATGGTGAGTTCAATGATGATTCATGAAGATCTTCCATTATCCTTTTGGGGATATGCATTACAAATTGAAGCATACACATTAAACCAAGTACCAACTAAGGCAGCAAATGGAATTCCATCCGAGTTATGGAATGGAAAGAAACCCATTTTTTCACACACACATGTATGGGGATGAAAGGCATTTGTTAAGGCCTTCTTAGGAAATAAACTAGCACCCCAGGTCATGAGGTGTATCTTTATAGGATATCCCAAGGAAACAAAAGGATATTACCTATATAACAGTTCAGACAAGAAAGTGACTATCCCCATACAAGCCATGTTTCTTGAGAGTTATCACATACTCAAAAAGGATAGTGGGAGCAAGAGTGAATTTGATGTAGTTGATGCTCAAGACACACAGGAGTTGGTACAAGAACAAGTTCCGTAGGTCTCCATGGAAGAGGTTCCAGAAACACAAGTACTACGTAGGAGCTCAAGAGAGGTAAGGGAACCAGAGAGATTCAGTTTCCTAGTCACCAAGTATGGTGAATCATTATTTTTGGAAAATGATTAAACTCTCTCATACAAGGAAGCAGTAGAAATCTCAAAAGCTACAAGATGGTTAGAAGCTATGAATTTTGCGATGGATTCCATGTATCAGAACCAAGTATGGGTTCTGGTCGATGAGCTAGTTGATGTAAAGCATGTTGGATGAAAATGGTTATTTAAGAGAAAACTAGACATGGAAGGTCAAGTGAGAACCTATAAAGCAAGGCTAGTGGCTAAAGGATTCAGAAAACATCAAGTAGTTGACTATGATGAAACCTTTTCACCAGTTTTCATGTGTAAATCTATTAGAATAATACTTTCCAAAGCAGCTTAGCATGACTACGAGATTTGAAAAATGGATGTCAAAATGACATTCCTTAATGGGAAACTTTAGAAAGATGTCTATATAACACACAAAGAAGGGATTGTGACACCGAGTGAAGGCAAACAGGTTTACAAGTTGCAAAAATCCATTTATGGATTAAATTAAGAATCCAAGTCATGGAAAATTCGATTTGATGAAGCCATAAAGGAATTTGGTTTCATTAAAAATGAATGTGAGCCATGTGTTTATAAGCGGTTTAATGGGAATGCGATCATTATCCTAGTAGTATATGCTGATGACATATTGCTTATTGAAAATGATGTACCGGTCTTACAGTCAGTTAAGGACTGGTTGGACAAGTTTTTCTCCATGAAGGACTTGGGTGAATCAACCTACATTATAGGGATCAAGATCATTCATGATAGATCCAAGAGGATTCTTGGACTATGTCAGGGTACATACATTGACCAGATACTAAAGAGATTTAGTATGAAACAATCCAAGAGATGATTGGTTCTAGTGTCAAATGACCTACATCTTTCTAAGAAAATGTGTCCCCAGACACAACAAGAGAAAGACAGAATGAGTAAGATCCCATACGCTTCAGCTATAAGATCCATCATGTATGCCATGTTATTTACCAGGCTTGATGTTTCCTATGCACTAAGCATGGTAGGAAGATATCAAGAAGATCCATGAGAACAACATTGGACTACTGTTAAGACTATCCTTAAGTATATGATATGAACTAAGGATATCTTCCCAGTGTATGGAGGAGAAGAGGCGCTTGACATCAGAGGGTATGCTGATGCTAGCTTTCATACAGATCAGAATAATCTGAAGTTGCAATATAGATATTTTTTCTGTCTCATTGGAGGAGCTATGAGTTGGAAGAGTTAAAAGAATCCAGTTGTCGCTGATTCTATAGTGGGAGTCTGAATTTGTAGCATCTTCTGATGCAGCCAAGGAAGCCGTTTGGATTTGGAACTTTGTCTAGGAGCATTATGTGGTGCCTAATAGTAAAGATCCTATAACGTTGTATTATGATAATACTGTAGCGGTGGCTCTTGAAAAAGAACCAAGGTCACATCAATGGACAAAGCATATACTCTAGAAGTATCACCTCTTGAGGGATTTCTATCAAAGGGGTGAATTTTCAGTGAGTAGAGTGTCCATGAAAGATAATGTGGCAGAATCCATGACTAAAGGCCTATCTCAGCAGAAGCATGGATATCATGTGAGAGCTAGCAGGTTAAAAGTTGTTAGCAGTTGGCTCTAGTCCAAGTGGGAGCCTGTTGGAGTTGGTGGCCTAGAACTAGCTACATTGTATTTTATTCATTAAATAAACACCTTATCACATATGGATTGTTCTTCTACGTGACAATGCATGTGATAATGTCCCCAGGATATTTGTTTCATTAAAGGGTCATAGGGGATCCCTACATTGATGAGAACACAGAAGTTCCATAACACTATTCTTGAATATATGTTCTATGGCCGGATGATGTTATTTGAGTGACACAAATAATACAGGCCATTAGGGGTGAGGAATCATAACACTTTGAGGAACCTTCTCATGGTGTGCGCCCTTGGTAATATCTAGGAGGATATTATGAGAAGAAGACCCTCCAGTAGGAAATCCACATTTCATAGTGTCATTAGATGTTCCTATCTGCAGACGTGTGTATTGGTCCTTAGACTTTAAGATTATTATTAATGGTTATTACAACTTGTACACTTAGATGTATTGAAGAAAACTGTGACAACACACTGTTTTCAATGAGGTAGGATACGCTGGGTGCATCACAAGTGATACTGCATTAATAGATAATGAGAGAAAGGATTTATCCTTGTTGTTCCATAACAAAAGTAGATATCTCAGGACCTTTGTTGGAATTGATATATCATAAATAAATCCATGGCCATGGTATGGTATGGGCGAGTTCGATTCCAGGAATCCAAAGAAAGAATAATCGAGCACATGGGTTAATGGAACTAGCATGCAGCCTGCTTGATTCAAGATATCATGACAATGGGATTATATTATATTGTAAGCGTTTGTATGAGGTGACATATCATTGCGGCATTAACTTCTTTCTCTATGGGTGCCTTGGCGTGTTGCTAGATTCTAACCATGGACTTTAGGCGTGATCCACCTAATTCCACTAAGAAAAATTCCTAGAGGGTCACACACTAAGTGTGTCCATGTATCTCAGTTAAATATTCATTTAACAAGTTATATAATGATTAATCTCGACTGTGGTTTAATAATTATTTAAGGATTCCTGATCACATTTATTTCAACACTAGTTATTCGAGAGAATATATTGTGGGAGAAATAATATATTTATTAGCGAGTAATGCAGTTAAATTTATTTCAGAAATAAATATCCATTATTCAAGGTCTAATAAATGTGGTGGAGGAAATAAAGGAAATAAAAACACAAGTACACATCGTGTATTAATGATTACACGCTGTGTAGTTTTTTATTCTGGATTTTGAGGAAATAATATTATTTCATTAAATGATATTTATTATAATCAGCATGGGTGCATGTCAAGGAATTAATTATTTGACATGGGGGGTTTCAATAAGAGTTATTAAAATAAATAAAACGCGTAACGTGTTTATTTATTTTCATAACTCTATACCCACAAAACCAATTATAAATATCCTCACAACCCCAACACTTTTACCCAATGGTTGTGCACAACAATTATAGAGAGTTCTCTCAAGGCTGAAATAACTCCTTACTCCAATAACATTCTCAAGACCGAGAGAAATGCACCACCACCGGATCAAGGCGATCGTAGGCGGACATCACAAGTGAAGGTTCTTCCGCTCTAGAACCTGGAGATCCTTTCTGTGATGTCTAGAGATATGTGGAGCATGTGTGGATCACCTCTAGGGGAATCCTACACTTGGATTCTACGACATATCACATCAGATCGTGATAGGAGACATCAACAAAGAAAGAATTACATGAAGTTAATTCTCATCAATTAATTAAATTAATTATAACCAACATATGATGATCCTCTCAATGGTTCCCGGACCCTTCTCTTTCTTTTCATTCATCGTTCTATTATGAAGATCCGGCGTTTTATTATCGTGAAAAATCTCAGATTGAACGTTGTTTAATGCTAAAATTAAAGTTGGGAAAACCCACCAACGCGCTTCCACTGCACCCGGAACCTACACACCCCCTGAAATAAATTTGATGAAATCTCAAGATAGGTACCATGTTTTGAACATGGTTAACAGTCGACCCTCATGTGTTTTTCACCATCCTTGAAAAAACGATAATGAATTTTGTGTTTCAAACATGGATAGTAGTTATCCTCCATCATCACGCTACCCCCTTTGTGTTCCAAATCATGGGAATATCAACTAATGATCTTATTAACCCATTTGTTTGGGTAGAATTCAACTCCCCTAACATTAACTCATTCATGAACTAGCACACTTTGAGAATGAAAGTCAGCTGTTTAGAGTGTTCGGTACTCCAACCATAACTTTCTTGGTCTAGAAACTACTGGTGGTTGATAAACATGTTAAGACCCTGAGTGTTTAACCCTCGACTAGTACTCTCATATAAATGAAAAATATTCTCTTTGTAATTTTTTCCCACACCGACCATGACTCACATGGAACTAGGGATTCATTGTTGGTTTTATTTTCAATGTGATTGAGATACAAAAAACATAAAACATTTTAAAGGATATGAGAATTTAAAAAATCTATCCAATGTTTGGGAGCATCATCCACATGTTGGGGCCTATAATTTATTATAGGATAAGGAAATTTTTTTCTAAGGTTCAGAGTTGATGACAGAGCACTCGAGCATAGCCAACCTCTATTGAGTAGCCTATAGAGTCCTATAACACTCCACTATATCATCCAAATCTTCCTCAATGATAGGACGAACCTCTTCAACCTTGATTGAAAACCGATCACACTTAGCTTTGAACTTTTCCACCAGAAATTTTTCCTTACTTACTTATCCTCAACCACCACTAACTAAGCCAATTTCTGGCTGATGATATCTTTTTGAGTAGTGATGATGGTTCCATGCTCCTATGATAAAACTTATAGGAGATATATATCCTCTTCAACTTCTTGGAGAGCCTGAGTGCCCTCAGAATTTTAATTATGTTAGAAAACATAAAAATACTCCCACTCAACATGTTACCATTCAATGAAGAAGTATTGGCCTAATGCATGGAGGATTCTAGAGTCCCTCCCTCTAGTCCCTAGGTTTACTAGACAATAATAGAGTGATCCCACACTATTTTAAAGATCAAATACTAGAGTGTGGGTGATGAAATTCAGCTTGCTCCTCCATGACTTCTGTTAGACAACTCGATTATCCTCAATGACATTCAATCCATAATCCATGAATTCCTTAAGTGGAACATGCTTGTATAGAAGAATGAATACCAACTCCTCAGTGGCCAGGTAATCTACAGGCATGAACTTAGGTAGGATGAACCCTGGGTTCACAAGAAACACATCCTCACTAGAACCTTAATCTACAGTGGGAGCCTCAGCTACCTCCTATGGAATCTCTGAGGTAGGATCAACTATCACAACCCCCTTGACCACCTCCATTGGTGGAACAATATCAACCACATTCGTTGTTTCCTTGTATCCAGTAGACACAACCTATGGAACTTCCATGGAATTCTAATCTTCCAAAACCTTTTAAATCACCTTGATTATCAGCGAAATTCCTCCCCTCCCATCTTCATGCGCAAATATGCACCATGTATGTATATGTATTAAGGATTAGTATTCACTAAATAATCCTATAAGAACCCTCGGGGTATTATAATATCACTTACTGAATACATTTTTCATATTCAAATGAAGTGATTTTGATGATTTAACTGTTAATTATTGACTATATCCCTGATGCTTTTCTCATATTTTTCAGGATGCAATATGTTATAAAAATTGAGTTAAAGGAGCTAAAATGAAAATCAATTACATAAAAATTAAGTTTTTCAAAATGACATATGATCATGGAGAACTTTCAGGATATGGAACTTATTAACCAAGGAAAAAAGGAGGCTACTAAAGCTATAATTTTAAATTACACATCATGTAATCTATACACATAATACACCATTTCATGTCGTGAAACAACTATAAGTTTTGAAGGGGAGAAAATTATATTGAAGTGACATTGAATTGTGTAACGGTGTGGCACATATGTAGAACACACTAAATCATGTGATGATGACCTAGAAATCCCACATTTTAAGAATTTTATACATGTGGTGTAATATTGACACATCATGTAATCACTCACGACGTGTAATGTTCAGGATGAGAAAACAAATACTAGATTTGGAATATCATTAAATTTTGAAAAATTTTAAGACCTGGGACCCACCTATGATCATTTTTTACCCATATGTAATTATATTAATTACTAAAAAATCCCTAATGTTGTCTATAAATTGAGATTCGATTGATGTTTTCAAGGAGATTCTGGGGACCGAAGCTTGGAGTGAGAGGTTACATTGTGCAAGGTCCTCACTAGTTTCATCTATGTTTTAATTATGATTTATTTTTATTTATTACTTTCCTATTATTCTCTCATAAATAGGGTGAGGGGATAATACCACCTTGTTCTTGGGTTATGTATCGAAAGGGGGATGGTTCCTTTGGATTTATTACCTTTTCTTTATTCATTTATTTGGATTTCCACAGCCTATTGAACCAATTTCCAATATCTTAATTTTACTTTTATGAGGTCCCTTAGTATTTTAATATGAATGAAACATTATCAATTTTTAAATTTGTTAACATGAATCAATTCATAACCATTATCGCATTTTGGGAGACTAGGTTTAAAAATGGTATTGAGATAAAATTGATTTAGTGAAACCCTAAATTACCAGACCAAGGGAAATAGGGGGATGCTACTTCAAGGAGGGTGTAACATGACCCTTTGATGTCTCTCATATTGAGTAAAACCCTAAAAAATAGATTAATAAATTTATTTTCTAAAATCCAATTACACCTAAACCTTGAAACTATAATACCCAATAACACCTTTCAAATGTTTTTTTAAACCAAACAATTTGTTTCTCTTTTCTTTCTTCTGTCAATTTCATAAAACTATTTCAAAAAAATCAAATCTACCTTGTTTCATATATTTTAAATCAATAGAACCCATATAAATCATCAAATATTTATTTAATTAAATTAAATTAAATATTTTGAAAACCTAAATTAACTAATTCACCATCTCTATGGGTTAGAACTCGAACATTTTCGACACTATATTTTAAAACTATATATTTTGAGTTTTTATAAATTTTTATTTTTATTATACCCATAAGAAAAAAACAAATCAATTTGTTCCTATCAAAAAATGGAACCATTTTTTGGAAATTGTAACAAATTATTTTTTAGGTTTCATTAATTTTTAAACATTTTTTTATTTCTTTATTACAATTTCTCTATTTACACTGGGTGTGTTCATGTTGTGGATTTCATATTTTTAGTTTTTAAATGCACAAACTCAACACATGAGAAAAAGGAAAAGTGTTATTTGAATATAATATCTAACTATAGAAAATATTAAGGAAGAACAAGGAATATATATTCATGGTTTGTGTGGAGAAACATCTAGCCTCTCGAGGATTTATTCAAAGAGATCTAGGGCTGTAGACAATTTCAGACTACGGGAAGCCATCGAACAAATTATTGAATCTGATCATCCTAGAAAATCCTATGGCTTCAAACCAATTTGAGATCAAACCATAGATCATACATATGATCTTAAATAGAATTAAATTCAATGAATTTATGTATAAAGATCTAAACCTTCATTAGGGAAACTACCTCAAGCTCTGCGGCCCATTCCTATTCTATAATGTTTCAAGTGATTCATTATGGATTTATCTATTTTGATTTAAATTATGAGAGGGTTCTTGATAGTGAATTCAAATTTTACTAGAACATTCCATCATGACATAGGATTTTATGGCATGAAAATTTCTCACTTGATTCTTCCCACCTTCCAAATTAATGGAAATATGGGTAAATATTCTAAACATTTGACTATTTGAAGATGAATATCAATATTATTCCTACGAAAGTTATAAATATATGAATTTTAAATACCCCCAACATGGTATAGATATAATTATTATATTCCATTCTTTTTATAATTGTTTGTTATAAGGAAATAAATCGATTTTTGAGGCTATAGCTAGAGGATCATTATCGAAGAAGTCACCTGAAGAGAGATACAACTTGTTAGATTGAATGGAGAGCAATAGTTTCTAGTGAAAAAAGGGACTCAATGAAAATACATTCAAACAATCAAAAAATGATTGGACGGAGAAAAAAATAGAATCATTATCCAAAAATATAGACATGATGATGGGAAAACATCAAAACCCCCATGGTACGTTTATAGAAGACGAAAATTATGCTGATTACAATCATGGTAAAAAAATTTAGGATTGAAAACCACAATAGAAATTAGTAAAAGGAAATAAAAAAAGTCCATGAGGGTAACGTTAACAAAAACCCTGAGTTCATATAATAATAGGCCAGATCCATACATCAGAAGAGACACTAGATATATTCATGACCATAACTGGGGCTATACTCAAGGAAATAAAAGAAGAATCATCAAACAAAAAGGCCGAATTAAGGAATATAGAGTATCAAGTTGAAAAAATTACTAATCATCTCAGAGATAGAACAATAGGAGTACTACCAGGAATCCCTGAAGTATTCCCACATGAAGATTTAAAAGCTGCACAACCTAAAAGTGGGGAGAAAAAACAAGGATATGGTATAGAATTTAAAGGATAAAAACCGTTGAGATAAAGTGAAAAATTAGTTAAAATTAGAAAGGAAAAATTAACTAAGGAATCTAAAGAAGAACCACCATAGTATAGTCCAAGACTACATTTTCTAGAATGAATGATTTAAGTAAAAAATGAATATGAAGGTAAATTTTTTTAAAACATTAAAAAATAGAAGATCAATAATATTTTTGCAGAGGCACTCATGAACACGCCGATATATGAAAAATTCATTAAGGAGATGGTTACCAACAAGATGAATCTAGAATAAATTGGCACCATTCCACTCACACGAGAGTGTTTGGTATTGGTATCTAAGGACCTAACTAAGAAGAAACATGATCTAGGGAGATTTTTTATTCCCATGTTTACAATCACTAACAAATGTGGAAACACTTTTTGCGACTTAGGCGTGAGTTTCCATATCATGACATACAAGACTTTCATGATTTTGATACTAGAAGGTTTAAAATTAATGAGAGTACTTATTTAATTAGAATAATCAATAATAAAATACCCAATAGGGATGATCAAATACATTCTGAAACACCAATACCTTGGAAAAAACCAATGAGGTCTGGATCAAGAAACCATTGGTGATTGGTGAATCCTCAAACCACACCTGGGCTGAGCAAGTTGAGGAAGAAGAATCCCTAGAGTAGGAGCAACTCAAATAGGAGGATATTGAAAAGCTTGTGTTGGACACCTGTGAGCTTGAATTGGACAAATCTAGACAAGAAGTCTGCCATGAATTACAAATTGATATCCCTTCAGTTATTGATGAAGCAGTGCCTCCGCATGTCTGTGTTGTAGAAGGTAAGCCTCTCAACTTATCTCCTTATACTACTATGACTCTGCCTCAAAGCAGTACAAGAACATACAATCACACACCTTCGGCCCTGAAGAAATCCGCTTCTCCAGTGGTCCTGCCTTCCATTACAGGTACCAAAATATATGAACTGCCTGTTTTGACACCATTGCTTGATGAGGCTTCTAACTTGCATTCTACCTCAGATACTTCTCTGAAAAATCTTACAGACATTGAAACTAGTGGGGCAGTAGGCCTTTCACCTAATACTTCTCAAACTCTAGTTGCATCAAGTGATGCAACTGTGAGTAATATGGTTTGTAAAAACCCTGATATTATTACTACTATTGCTGGTAAAAAATGTTGTTGACTTATTGTGTAAATAGGAGTTGAAATACTTCCCAGCCTTGGCCTCTATTATCAAAAGGTCTAAGAGGAAGAAAGGCTCGGGGGGCTCTAAAAAGAAGAAGAGGAGCGGTGGCTCCAAATCAAGGTCTTAATAGATATAGTTTTTTAGAACTTCCAGGGGTGGAAAACACTGGAACCATTATTGTTCTTAAATTTATTTTCTTTAACCATAAACCAAAGCTTTTTGCAATTGATGAACTAAAAATTTGTTTTACTAGAAAATAAATGCACTTTGCGTCCTCTGGTTACTCTTTTCTAGGTGCTTGCAAAAATGATTCTTTTACTGATTCCCTTTGGGTTTTCTATCATAATTCTTTGAAGGATGTTAAAATCCTTAATCATTCTGATCATCTGTTGACTTGTGCTTTCAATTTGGATGGTCTTCAGGTTTACAGTTATTTTATTTATGCCAAGAATAGATACCAAGATCGTTTCCCCCTTTAGCGCGATCTTCTTTCCTTGGCATCTTCCATACATGACCCATGGTTTGTGATAGGAGATTTTAATAATATTATTTCTAGTGAAAAAATTGGGCCCTTACACTCTCACTCTGCTTCTAGGGAATTTAGGGCTACGATTGAGGACTTTAATTTAATTCAAGTCAATCTGAATGGTGCTAAGTTCACATTTTATCGTCGTCATCACAATAGGAATATCGCTAGTAAACTAGATAGAGCCTTTATAAACACCCCCTCTTTGGATTATTGGGACACCATTTCTAGTATTACGTTGCCTAAATTAAACTCCTATCATCATCCTATTCTTCTGAGTCTTTTTCCTAAGCGTCCTAAACCCAATATTCCCTTCAAGTTTAATAATGCTTAGTCCACGGACCTATAATTTTCTAATCTTATTAAAAATTGTTGGGATTCCATGTTTCATCACTCTGATGATATTTCCTGTGTCATGAATCTCAAACATCTGAAGCAAAATCTCAAAAGGTGGTGTGCGACTAAAACTAGAAAAATTAGCAAGGATATCATCTCGTTGGAGGTAGAGCTCAATCATATCCAAAACAATGCCACTAATCCTGACCTAGCCTCTGATACTTAGAATGAAATCAACATTTCTTTGAAACTTATTTCACTCCTGGTGATCAAAGATAATATCCGTAAGAAAGTCTTCAAAACAAAATGGCTCAATCATGGTGATAGAAATACTAAATTCTATAATACCTTACAACGTGTGAGGAAAGTTTGTAGACCTCTCTCCTTCCTCAAGGAGAATGACACACTTTTAGACTCCGAGGATGCCATTACTAATCATGTGGTCTCTTACTTTAAATATATTTTTAATGGTCTGACCATCCACAAAGACCTTTTCCATGATATTGTGCCTACTCTTGTTGATGAGGAGGACAATCGATCCCTTTTGCAAATCCCACTTGACCACGAAATCAAAGACACTGTTTTTGGCCTTAATCCTGACAGTTCCCCAGGTCCTGATGGGTTTAATAATGGTTTTTATCAGCAACATTGGAATGTTATCAGTGCTGATGTTTGTAGGATTTTCAAAGCCTTCTTCTCTCATGGTAACCATCCTTATGGTCTCAATTCCCAATTCCTTATTTTGATGTCTAAAGTGGCTAATGCTTCTGAAATACATCTTTTTCAGCCTATTTCTCTCATTAACTCTCTTTATAAAATTATTACTGTGATCTTGGCCAATCGTCTTTCTCTCCTCGCCAACAAAATTATTTCTTGAAACCAATTTGGATTCATTAAAGGTAGATCCATTCAAGATTGTATTTTCATTGCCTCCGAATGTACCAATATTCTTAATAAGTCTTCTATAGGGGGCACTGTGGCCATTAAGCTTGACATTAAAAAGGCCTTTGATACCATTGATTAGAACTTTATCTTTAAGGTGCTTCTTCAATTTGGTTTTAATGAGGTCTTTATCAATAGGATTAACACTTTGTTCACTTCTTCAGCTATTTCTATCCTTGTAAATGGTTCTTATAAAGGATATTTTAAATGCTACAAGGGTGTCCTTCAAAGAGATCATTTATCTTTCATCTTGTTTTCCATTGCTGAAGACTATCATAGTAGACCTCTTACTAAGTTGGTTTGTCAAAATAAATTAAAATCAATCCAGGCTGCTCGTGGCCTTAATGCTCCATCCCATCTTCTCTATGCGGATGATATCATTCTTTTTATTAATGGAGGTAAAAGAAATATTTTGAACCTTAAAAATGATTTATCTCATTATGAGGAGGTATTTGGTCAAGTGGTCAGTTGGAGCAAATCTTATATCTTCTTTGGGAAAAAATTTCTGCCTAACCGCAAAATCAATATCATTGAAATCCTTGGCATTAAGGAGGGTTCATTACCTTTTACTTATTTAGGTGTCCCCTTAATTTGGGGAAGACCTAAAACTGTGTATTTTGCTTCTGTGGTTGATCAAATTCTTCACCAACTCTCATCCTGGAAGGGGAAATCTCTTTCCATGGCTAATAAGATTTGTCTTGTTAAATCGACCATTTTAGCTAAAATGGTTTACTCTCTAATGATTTATAAATGTCTGATCTCTCTTATTAAACACATTAATACTTACATGAAGAACTTTTTTTAGTCTGGAATAATTTTTGAGCGAAAGCTTGTCACTACCCCTTGGTCTACGTGCTTCAAACCTTTAGAAAAGGTTGGCATCGACATTAAGAATATCAAGCTTTTTAATGATGCGTTACAAGCCAAACTGACTTGGAACTTCATCAATCAGAACTCCATGGCCTCAGAATTTCTTCGAAAAAGATTCCTTAGCAAGCTCAAAAAAGGTGACTTGAGTTATATTAGCTCCTCTATCTGGCCCTCCATTAGATACTCTTATCACAACATTATGCATAACTCTAGATGGCTGGTCCGGAAAAATTCTTCCTTAAATTTCTGGCTTGCTAACTGGTCTGGTGCCCCTCTGATCTCCATGTTATCTCTTCACTCTCCTCCAGATACCATAAATCTCTCCATTTAGGAGGTTATGGAGGACCATGTTCCCAATCTTCTAAAGTATATTTTTCATGTGGTCAAAAGTCATATCTTTACTAATATAGACGATTTTCTTGTTTGGGAACTGTGTCATAATGGTATCTTAGATTCTAAATCTTTTTATCATCATAATTTTTCATCTCCTAAAAATCCTGCTGGGTGGATCAAACATTTTGATAAACATTGGATCAAGCCCTCTAGACTTATTCTTATCTAGAAGATTTCTCATAATAGTGTCCCCACTAGAAGTTTTCCTCCAGTATTTTGGTATTCAACTTTGTTCTAAGTGTCATATCTGTCATCAGCATCGTGAGGATTCCATTCATCTTTTCTTATCTTGTGCCACAGCTGCTGCTCTTTGTAACTTTATTACTGACATGTTTGATTGCAGATGGATTTGAACTGACTCAGTTCTTACTCTTATAAAATGTTGTGTGGAGATCAATGCCTCAAAGAAAATCACAAACCTCTTTATTATAGTTGTCTTAGAGCTTCTACACATTATATGGTATGATCGTAATGATATTTTGAATAACAGACACTCACTCAATCTCAATGCAGTTCGTTTCAGAATCTCTCTTCCATCAAGGATGCCGCCTCAATTCAAAAAGGCTTCTGCAAAAACTTGGTTCAAGACTTCATGATTCTCAGACACCTTCGAGTTATCGGTATCTACAAAACTCCACGTTATACTATTGAGGTTTTCTGGCAGGCCCCTATTCCGGGGTGGATCAAAATAAATGTGGATGGAGCTTCAAAAGGAAACCCAGTGCCAGCTGGTTTTGGAGCTGTTTGCAGGGATTCTCTAGGCTATTGTCATGGATGTTTCTATGGTGGTTGCACCTCCGCCACTTCCTTAGATGTTGAGATGATGGCAGTGATCCATGCAATTGATTTTGTTCATATGAAAGGATGGAACAACATTTGGATTTAAAGTGATTCTACCACCATCATTCAAGCAATTTGGAATGGCGTTATTCATCTCTCCTGGATGCTTACATATCATTGGATAAATTTTATGGACTCTCTTCGAGATATTCGATATATTTCTACTCATTCCTATCGAGAAGCAAACAGGGTGGGTGATGCACTTGCTATCAAAGGTATCAACCAGAGAGTCACCTGATGCGATAATCTTCAGTTAGACCTTATTTATCTCTATGAAAGAGATTGTAATAAAATCCCATCTTTCAGAATTTTGTAGTTCTTGTCTTCTTTTAATAAATGGTGTCTTGGTTTTTTGACCAAGACTTGACCTTCTTAAAAAAATAGATATCGAAGAGGATCAAAATCCACTCATTCTAAGGAGACCATTTTTAGCCACTTGGATTTTTCCGATTGATGTCCAATGTTGAGAACTCTATATGAGAAATGGATATGGACAATTAGGTTTCAAAATCCATTAGTAAAGAACAATGATGTGAAATAATACAATGAGTTTGGAGAAGAAAAAACACCTAAAGTTGAGGGTGTCAGTGAAATTAAATAGGTATATGATCTCACGATTATTGTGCAAGAGGATTATCAACTGAAGAAGAAAGGGAATATAGGGGAAAATATTGTTGAAACTGAAGGAGTGACCAACTCCACCACATTTTATAAATGGAAACAGGTATAGATATAACATGACCTTTAATTTAGTTCATTGAGATTAAGGTAGAAATGGTGGATCGGTCCAATGGATATCAGACTAGTAATTCCATCATGAAAATTAATATATTTAGAGAGGAAGAATAGGGGAAAACCTGTGTGGATAGGACATAACTGAGACCATTTAAATAACCTTAAAATTTTAAAAACATTCAATCCCAAATCATGTGAGCTAAATCTAAGGTGGTAATGTCTAGCCAACAATAGTAAACAAAAGTGCTTGGGGAGGGAAACCTGAGTTTATTTTTTTTATTTTTCATCATTTAGTATTTAGGAGAACATTATCTCACTTAAAATATTTAAATATTCATTTATAATTGCCTATGATTTCACATATTTATTTTTAATTTGTAGTACCATCAATACATAGGCTGAAAGTAAGCAGAAAGAAGCACAAGAAGAGGCTGGAGGACCAATACACATTAAGAATATGGGGTAGGTTGAAATTATGAATCCGAATTCAAAGTGACATTAAAAATTTGAGTAAGAATTTCAATTCATTATTTTTCTACTATATCACCAAATTAAATTATTTTATACCTTTAACTTCCAATTTAATGCTCACGCTTGATTATATATTTACTCAACTGAACCAGGAGACATAAACTGCTTAGGATAATTACCATGTCCTGAATTTTGAATTTCCTTGTCAATAAATTTGAATGTGAATAATAAGGAAAATAATTATTAAAGATAAACACACTGAATATGATTTTAAAAATCATGTTTTAGGGGAGAATGTTGATTTTAGTAAATCCTTTTTTTATATTTTGTCGTGATTTTAATTTTTGATATTTTTAGTAATTGTTTTAATTATTCATATGAATTTCCATGACTATTTTTCATAACCATTTATCTCATTCTTGAGACATACTCCAATCCAATATTTTCTATTCCTTATAAAGTATATTTCTTGTGAAACCTGGGCATGTTATTTTCTAGAATATTCTTTTCATATGATCAAATCTATGACTGAACAGAATAAATCTTAATACGATTGCAACATATTTTGTTATCCCTTATCATGAGACCCACCTTACATTAATCCATCTTTAAGGCAATAGTATACATGAACAACCTTTCTAGGGAAGATCCATTTTCTAAGACCATCTTTTCCTTTCCATAATTGATTTAAATATTTTTCCTTTATTATCAATCATAAGAGTGGGGGAGATGAATGCTGGTTGAAGGGATTCATATTTCATAATGAATAAGCGAGGGTGTAAATTTACAGAGATTTGGGGAAGAAAAAGTCATTTTATTTGTTTCACACCATCTTATAAAAAGAAAAAATATTAAAAAAATTTTGTTGTGTGTAGGGAAAATAAATAATCACAATTTATTGATTGGTGATATTTTTATAACTATTAAAAATAGTGTTGTGAAGAGATAATTTTGTGTTGGGTGGTGGCTGTGATATTTTTCCCCACCGTAACTTTTGAAAAAAATAAATAATTAATTAAAGTTAGTGTTTAATTTATTGCATTTCATATATTTATGAGCTTCATTTGAGATATTAGGGGAAGAAGAGACATTCATTGAGCGGGTTTTCATTATTATGAAAATTAATTCAGAGTCAAACCTAATTTTTTAGTGTTACTTGATTTACATCATTTTGCTACCTTCCTTAAGCCTCAAAGTATATTGATATTAAAGGGCAAATACCTCATGATTTTTTTATTTTTTATTTACTAGATTAAGATGTTAGATTCCTTGTATTCCAATGGTAAGTGGCATGTCCTTGAGGTATGTGAATCACTCTCTTCGTTATTACCATTATGATGAACGAAAAAATTCATATAAGGTAAATTAAAAATGGTATTCATATTAATAATGAATTGATAAATGAAAATAAATTAATAAAAATCCCTGGTAATTTTAAAATAGTAAATGTAAAATAAATGGTTGATTTGTATTCTTTGTGAAATAAGGCACAGATAAATTTTCTATGTGTAATGATCACACATTATATTTTCCATTTGATCAATTGTTTTTTGGCATTAAATTTAAATCATGGTAGTGTAAGCGTGTAATGTAGTTTGTTAATATTCCATATTTGAGGACAAGTATGAATTCAAGTGGGGGGGGGGTGAAATTTTAACTTATTGAATACATTTTTGATATTAAAGTGCAATTATTTTGATGATTTAATAGTTAATTCATGCTTATGTACATGATATTTTTCTCATATTTTTAATGATGTAAAAGTTTATGGAAATTGAGTAAAAGGATCTAAAATTATAATTCATTCCATAAGAAGAAGGATTTCCACAAAGAAATAGGATCATGGAGAACTTCAAGGATATGGAAATGAAGAAACAAGAAAAAACAAGGATTTTGGAGTTGAAATTTAATATTACCTTTCATGTAAATAGGTTACGTCATGCACCAATGCAAGTTATGAAAGAACTACAACTAACTATGGGGATAACATTAACTTGAAGTGAAGTTGACATGTGTCATGGCGTGACACATATTTTTCACACCTTAAATCATGTTATGATGAACTAGAAATATCACATTTCATGAATTTTATACACGTGGTGTAATATTTACACGCCGTGTAATCACTACATGACGTGTAATGGCCAGGAAAGGATAAAAATAGATAAATTTTGTGTATCTTGGAATTTCCATCTATTTTAAGACCTATGACCCACCTATGACCATGTTTTGACCCTTCATTAATTCCATTTATTTCTGAACAATCCCATATTGAGTCTATAAATAGAGTTCTAGGAAGCTTCTGTTAGGATGATCTTAGATATCAAAGCTTGGAGTGAGAACTTGCACTATGTAGGGTCCTCAACAATTTCATGTATGTTTTCATTATTCTATCATTTTTTTGATTACTAACCTCTTATTGTATCATCACTAGGATTAGGTGGGGGTAAATTAGCCATGTTTTAGGGTTTTTTAGAAAATTTGGTAAGGTTTCGTTGGATTTATTCTTTTTTCTTTATTCATGTATTTGGATTTCTACGGTCTATTGAATTAATTTACAATCAATTGATTTTTATTTTATCATGACCATTGGAATTTGAATATGAAAAAACATTATTATTTTTTCAATTGATTATCATAAATCAAGGCATGACCATTGTCACATTCAGGGATACCATGATTAAAAATGGTATCAAGACAATCTTGATTATGTGAAATCCTAAATTACCGGATCAAGGGAAATAGGGGAATAATTATTCCAGGAGGTGATACAATGAATATTTGATCCCCCCAATCTAGAATATAACACCATAAATGATTAATCAATTTGTTTTCTAAAATAAAATTTCACTCGAACCCTGAAACTATAAAACACAGGAAGGCCTTTAAAATATGATTTCAAACCAAAAAATTTGTTGTGATTTTCTTAATTATACCATATTATCAAAAATATTTCTAAAACAACCAATCTAATTTGTTTCATCTTTTGAAAATTTACCAAACCTATCTGATTCATCACCTATTTCCTCAATTTAATTAAATCAAGTATTTTGAAAACCTAAATAAACTGATTCACCATCTCTGTGGGTTTGACCTCCAAATTTTTCAAATATGTATTTTAATGAAGTGTATTTTTAGTTTATATAAATTTTTATTTTGATTAGACCTATAGGAAAAATAACTATTCCCTTAAAATATAATATTGGGAATGTTATAGGTTGAACCCACATAGACAGTAAATTAGATTATTTTGGTTTTCAAAAGATTTTATTTAATTAAATTAATAAAATAGGAGAGAAATAATAAGGTATTAGTTCATTTAAGAAAGAAAAATCAAATTATATTGGTTGTTTTAAAGGAAGTTTAGAGAAATGAAAGAATAAAAAAAATGAAAAAAAAATTAGGACTGAAATTAGATTTGTAACAGGGAATTAGTTTATTTAGTTTTTCAAACTATTTTATTTAATTATATTATAGAAAACAACAAGGAATCAGATGGGTATTTTTAATTTGATAAATACGAAGAAAATTATATTTTTTGGTTTGGAAATAGTTTTTAGAAAACAAAAGAGGAAATAAAGGCACAAAAATTTTTTGGTTTGAAATCAGACATGAATGGTGTAGCTTGGTTTTATAGTTTCATAGTTCAAGTGAAATTGGATTTTATAAAAAAAAATTATTAATCCATGATTGGTGTTGGATTTGATATGGGGTAGATCCATTGCTCATGGTATCCCATCCTTAAAGAATAATTCCTTTATTTCACTTGGTCTGGTAATTTAGGGTTTTGCCGAATCGAGTTTGTCTTGATACCATTTTTAAACCTAGTTTACATGAATGGAATAATGGAAATTCCTTCATTCAATTTAACCAATAGAAATATTTATAATGTTTCTTTCAGAATAAAATACCAATGGTTAGGATAAAATTGAAATAATGAGATTGTAAATTGATTCAATAGACTACAACAATCCAAATATATGAATGAAGAAAAGGGAATAAATCCAATGAAAACTTATCCCTTTGGATACATAACCCTAGAATAAGTAAGTATTAACCCCTCATCCTTGTTATGAGAGAATAAGATGGAAGAAATTAAGAATAATAAAGCATAATAATAATCGAGATGAAACTGGTGAGGACCCTATAAATCATAGATTGTCGCTCCAAGATTTAGTCTCTAGGATATCCCTGACAACAATAGCTTGAATATTTATTTATATACTATAAAATGGTTCTTGCAGCAATCAATGGAATTATGGATGGGTCAAAATATGGTTATAGTGGGTTTCTAGGTCTTAAAATAGGTAAAAATTGAAGCATATGAAAATTCTATCCGTATTTGGTCCACCCCAAAAATTACACGTCGTATAGTGATCACACGGTATGTAAATCTTGCAACATGTGTTCCAAATTCATCACATGTGAGCTTTCTAGGTCATTATAACATGTTTCATGGCATGAACCATATGTGTCACTCCGTCACACATGTCAAATTCACTTCAAGATAATTTTAACTCCATCACGAATTGTAGTTCTTTTATAACTTGAATTAGTGCTTGAAGTGTATTGATTACACAACATGTAAAGTTAAATTTCAACTTTCAAAGCCTTGTTTATCCTTGGTTATTTAGTTTCATTCCCTAGAAGTTATATATGATCATCCTTCTTTGTGGAAAATATTCTTTTGATGGAATTCATTATAATTTTATCTCATTTTACTCAATTTACATAACTGGTTGCATCCTAAAAAATATGAGGAAAATATTGGGAATGTAGGCATGAATTAATAATTAAATAATTGAAATAACTAAATTTTAATATAAAAAATGTATTCAATAAGTTTACTTATCTAGGTTATCTGATCGAGGCATCAGAACAGCCTATCGAATCGGTATGGGTTGTACGGATCACAAATCACCTTAAAATCAACCTGTCGCCACTAATACCCCTCCTCAAAAGTGCAGGAGGTACGACCGATATTTGGTAGTCTTGTTCTTTCATCAGTTACCATCCCCATGAGAAGGGTGAATAGATAGAAGATAAAGTGGTCTGTTATCCTAATCCTCACTATCACATCAACTAGGAATAAGTTGAGAGGGAGACACCTGGGGATGTTTATAATTGAAGGTCAGATGTTTATGCTAGGAGGGGAGATTGGATTTAGATATTTATATCCCCCCATGTTCAAAACTATGTAAAAATACCGGAAATGGAAGGTCCCACACACACATTGAGTATTCTTCCCCTTGATGATATGGTAGAGAACCTTGTACAACTTTACCAATATCGGGATAACTAGGTTAATGTGCTTCCCCATCGCCATCACTGCCTCTATGTTAAAGGTTATATGCTTCACCCTCATGTGTAAATCCCTCACTAGGAGCATCCAACCACATATCAGATTGACAATGAAACCTACCATCCTTACCAAAATATACTCTATATTCACACTATATCCCTAAAGCTTCCACAAATCCCCTTCAAGATTCTTCAGTATGAGTTCTCATTTCCTCGATATAATGACATAGGGAATTAGCATGGCCACTTTGGTAGCCTATTTTCTGGTGCATTAAAGAAGAACATGAACCATTTCTTAAATAAGATGTTATTCATCCCTAGTTTTTGTTCACTTATCCCCTACACCAAATGAAGCAACTCCCCTTCCATGGCTAGAACCTTCTCTTGGTGCTAACATACATTATCTAAAGGGTGTAATTCTTCATACATAGATACTTGGATCAGTATCCTATCAATATAGTTGATATCCCACAATATTATTCCCCCTCCCAATAGTATAGATGAAATATATTGGTCCCTAGTGACCACCTACTCAATTGTTCTGGAATGATATCCAAGTGATGGTAGATTTAGAACTACGAGGACCATAAAAGAGCATAAAGATTTAACTATTTCATATTTTCCTCCAATTCAGCCAAATATTTTCATGTCCAATATGCCCATACCCATTCATATGTGAAATTGTTTCCTTGTTATAGGTATTAGCCTTCTATCCACCCCTTAAGAGGGATCCCCAAGCCTGCATTGAGTATCATCTCATACTGAGGGGAAGAAACCTCTACCACCAACTCCTCTCCATTGACATTTTTCAGATGGTTCTAGATAGTTTGCGTAGTGAGAGATTCTTGATTCTTCAGGATGTGTCCTCTAATGGACCTGTTCCACTGGTAAAATCGAGGCATGATCATGAACCTATAGGCGGGCTCATCAAAATTATAATTGGGGATGAAAACATTTTCCCTCACCATAAAACGATATAACAACAACCACTTGCATTAATGGGTATTTATGTTGAACCGCCATCAACATTGTAGTGAGTGTGTCACACTCCGATGCACTTCAGACGCTCTCTCCATCATAAGGCTATTGTCCATTTCCTCTTATCAAGTTGCGACAACATTTTCACCATCAACATCCATTGTTCAAAATTTTTAAAGTTTTTTGGTACTGATTCATGAAGTTTTATTAAAAAAATTTCTTCATGATGGTCAGGTTATGGGAAGTTTTTTGTGGAGGTTTAGTCATGGATGTTTCATATATGGAATCACAGTTCGTAGAGGAGTTGAGTTTCATGAGTGGTGAGGATTGAGATGACAAAACCTTTGTGAAGGTATTGTGTTTTGTGAAAATATAGCACTTGCCTATATTTTTTAAAAATCTCATGGTCCCCTAAGGTCCCCCACCCCTATTTATACGTGTATGCTCAGGCTGAGTTTCACGAGTAGGTATTTCCAATTTCCAATTTTCAGATAATTTCTCTCAAAATTGAACCCTCCCTTTCCTCATCATATCCAATTCTAAGGGGGGGGGTTTGATACTAAAATATACATCTAATGGGATTGTTTGAAGAAGGATCGAATGATTTGAGGTGAATTCAGGCCCAAATGGACCATAAAGTTCTTATGGGGCTGAATTCACAATGGTCCACACCTTCCTAAACAGTAACGGCTCACAAAATACCCCAGCCACGTGACGTTTTGATGTAAAACTCTATACAATTTTAGTCTAATATGCCAAGCTCTAATTTATAGAATTCACCATTGGTTTAGATATTTTAAAGTAAACTTCGCGCAACATAACTATAGTACATGGAACCCTATCAATTTTTAATGATCATAATGGTATTTGAAAGCCTCAATAGTTCAGAAAACTGATTCCCTTGTATCTATTGGGCTTATAAATACCCCCTATGTCTGAATTTAAAGTGGAATCAACCTTTCATCTTCTAAGAAAAGTTATAAATTCATGATACTCATAATCTTCATGAGAGAGAGAAGATGGACCTTCAAAGGTAGACATATTTCAGGAAACTGCCTCCCATGGGTTTTTGAGAACCTCAACCCTTTGTGGAGATGCCTTTCTCAAAGGTCTCTAACCTTTGTGTAAGATGAAATGCCTTCAAGGATTTTGTGGTTTCTCGAGATAACTATACTTCTTTAAACTAACACCATGGGAAATAGGACTTTACTTTGTGGAAGGGTCACCCTGTTTCCTAAAGCATACTCTCTCACAAGACCTGTAACCTCCATGATACCCTTGGCCTTTGGGAAGCTCCAAACTTTCATGAATCCCTAACCTTCCCAAAACTAATCCTCCAAGACTATTTATGGTCCCTACTTTAAACTAATACTCTTTCATGAATGTTGATACCCCAGGGCCCCCATACTAATTTAAGACTAGTTCAACCACACCCCAAGACCCCATGCCACCGGTACCACCTATTCCTATGTCCACCCAATTTTCTTCAACTACGGTTTGGGCCTTCACCATACCTATTGATATTAATCATAGTCACCCTAAAAAACTTTTATACTAATAATAGGTACCCTAACATTGGATATCCTAATTTACAATCTTCTAAGATAGTGTCTATTCCATGCCCCGCCTAGAGTCATGTGAGCAGTGGACATGTAATCCCTAAACATGGAATCATAAAGGTAATGGAATTACCTATCTTGGTAAAGAGTCCTTATGATGAATCTTCCTCTCTCCTTAACACAGTATCCCATGGGGTATAAGATAGATCCACATCCTATATGAATGACATAAATTTTTTTAACTCCACATCCTAGTTGTATGATGTTAAACTACACAACAACATCCCCAACACATGATGTAAAAAATGCAGACTTACCCTATGTGACCAACACAGGATGATCCATGTATGATCATCATGGTATTCCACTCCCTTCCCCACCATGGGATGAAACACTTTCCTTGTGAAGATTCCATACATAATCCCCACATCATCCTCCCTAATATTAGGATGAAACTCCTACACTGTTAGCTTTCATATGTAAGACCCAAACAAGCCCTCATTGCTTCTCCTTCTGCAACATGAGTGGTCTTACCACATTACGTTATCACACAAAATTAAACTAAGGCATAAAACTAAATGAGATTTGATCTTTTTTTATGGATAGTTTATATAAAATACCTCCATCAAGTTCAATCCCAATAACATGTAAGTGTGAAATCTTCCCTTTTCGGGGACACACTCTATCATCCTAGTGTGAAATCATCTTCCTTGGGGGACACACTTAATCATCCAAATGTGAAACCATCCCCCTTAGGGGAACACATTCCATCATACTAGCATGAAATCATCCCTCTTGGGAGGAAAAAATCTATGAAATCCTAAGTGATAAATATTCCTTATAGGGGGGCACACTCTACCACCCATCTTGTCCCTTAAAGACATTAAACCTACACCACAATCATATATACAAGATGTAAAAAATGTCTGGATACAAAATTCCTACCATATATAATAAACATGGGATGGATGAGGTAAAAATACTCAAAGGACTTACGCACCTAGCATCAATTACCTCGTGACTGACATGGGATGCCTTGGATTTCATGCCTAAGATGCCTCACAAATGAGGTAACCTACCCAATGAGTAATAATTAAAAAATTATCAACCTACCCACAAATAATACATGAATAATGTGAAAAATGTTACTTCCTCCCCTATCTGAAGGCTGGTACCCAGCCGAGATAGATGTAGCATAATTAACTAGCATCCACTTCGAGATGGAACCAAGAACGAGTTTCACGAACATGAATTAAATCTGTGAGGTTGAATCAGAGTAGGTGAAGATCTCCAAATAGGAATACATAGAAGGAAAATCCAATATCTCCTCATACCATTTTGTTCAAGGATCAAAAATCACTGATTAAAGTGATGAAATAAACCCACATTTAGAAGGTGGGAAGGTGGGACAACAAGTAGTGCACGTGGTGTAATGGCCCCATAAAAAGTTTCGAGAACACCCTCAAAAGAATCTTCATGATATATAAGAATGATAAATAAACCACTCATTCTCCCCAATATTTATCTGTCAGAGGATAATGGATGGATATGTGATAGGAGCCTCCTCATTGGTGTAAGTCCCTTGGAATTCCATTTGATTTGTCTCATAGGACCTACCTATTTTAGGTATATCATCTCTCCTTATCCATCAGTGGGTAGAGGAAAAAGTGAACAATGATCAATATGATTCATGTTATGTGAATGATATGTAGGATTCCTTTCTAAGGTTTGAGCTCTATATCGAATATTTAGTAAGGGTTTTTTCAATGCATAATTCCAGCATCTATATGCAGTTCACCCGATCCCTTGATATATATTATTTTTCACGCAAATCAAGAATCACATGAGCTTAATGAATTTAAATGAGAATTCTAATAGAATAATAAAAAACCATAAATTAGGGTTACACTAATGTGTAATCCTCACTCAAATTTCAGGGAAACCCCTGTGTATAAGCCCCCAAAAAAATTCCATCTTGAATACCTTCGGTCATTTTTGATATTTTTATATCTCTTATTTCTCACACTGCGAATGACTCATGTGGGGTTAAATATTTGTGGTAATCATGTAAAACAAATGACATAAATTCCGCCGAAAATGAGAATCTATCTTGGAATAAGAAGTTAACTATCAAGAATCTGATTCCTATTATATGTAGGATATGTAGGATTCCTTCCTAAGGCCCAAGATCAACCCCAATTGTTAAATTACATCATAAATTTCTTTTCCATAATATTTTTAACTACATTGAATGGTCCTAAACAAACTACATGGGTTTTCATTCCTATTCTCATATGATATGTTGGACACCTCTTGGAGGTTTAATCCCAATTCCAAAATACCAATCACCTTCCTAGATGAAAATAAACTCTAGATTACCTCATCATTGATATTAATAGAAATAATTACCATATTATTAATTAATAAAAATTCATATATGTATATCGCCTAACATATACTAATTGTGTCATTAATAAAAACCCATATTTTATATACAGAGATTTAAAACCTAATAGTTTTATTAGGGTTACCAGACCTGTATTATGATTTGGTAAATATTTACTAACATATATTAAAACAATAAGATATTCTAAAATTAGAAAAAAAAAATTACTACCAAAGGGTGTGATGAGCCCAACTTTCCATCCTCTCAACCAATGTGAGTTCCTAAGCATCATCGGGTTTGAAACCCCAATGAACATGTGCCTTTGGAAAGTAGTTCCATGATTCATTATGGATGTGGTATCCCTTAGGAGTTTTAATTAGAGGAAAAAATGATGAAATTGAAAAAAAATGATTACAAAACCACAATCAATCACCCACAAACAAGCATCGGGTCTTATATCAACTTTTTACTACCTTTCATCAGAAAAAAAAATGGTGAACTTGTTGTGAAAATTTCAATAATAAAATGTAATCATGGACCCCATGAGACATACCATTTCATCATGCACATTACATAGAAGATAAAGGAAAATTGATAACAATAATGAAAAATTATGTTACACATGCATAGTTAATTGAACATGTTTCATACTTGAAAATTTTCACTGATCAGTGACCTTGTTTACTATTATCCTTGTGATTATAAAAATAATACTCAAAAAATAAAATATAATTTGATGTCATTCCATCATAAAAAACGTTCTAGAAACTCATTTTTAAAAAATCCTCCACAGATCACAAAAAAACATCACCCACCTAATTATTTTTAGATTAGGTGGTGAACATGATGGTCAAGGAATACCACTGAAATAGTATAATCCCAACCATCAAGGATAAATGAAGATATTTCTAGGCACTAAAACCCACAATCCCACCACATGTAGGGAAGGTTGTGATGAAATATGTGACACCTATTATGATTACAACTATATTTAATAGATTATCCCTGAGTCACAACAATAAAAATCTTACTAACATTAGTAAGGTAGATCCAAAAGTCAACTATGACTTTATATCAGTTCAAGAGATTCCTAAGATGGTTCTGGTCAATCGTCTCCACTAGTACCATCCATCCAGTGCCCTTAAGTCACCAATTGATGGCACTACCCGACATGTTTCTACCTTGAACACTCATACCCAGGTACCGATGATATATCACAGGGCACAAAAAGATTCCGTTCATGGGAAGAAACCACATATCTATATATCCAACAATGAATCCCACTTGTATATTTTGGTAGAATCCTGTGAGCAGAATCATATCCCTTCTCACCTGGATCAGGTCTTCCCACATATCTTGGTAGCAAGCATGGGGCCGAAAAAAATTCCCACCCCTATAAATAAATCCCATCAACTTATTCTGATGGTACAAGGTGGATAAGAGTGGGATTATATCCCCATTTAAATCGAAGAAATATTCTATTATATAATGGATACCAAGAATGTGAACACCTATATTCACAAACATACTCTATTGAAGTGACACTATATTCTGGAAATAATAGAAGAGATCTGCTGGCATATTTCAGCACCGATACAGATATAGAGACAAACACATATTCATGTTCCAATAGTGTAAGAATCTTTTCACTATGATCAATAGGAACAACTTTCTACTCGAGAGATAGCCCATATTTTTTCTACTATGAAGGTGGATAATCAATATATCCTAGTAAAGAATGATACACAGGACTAGGCACATGCTCTCATTCTTATGGGGATCATAAACCTAGTTTGGATGTAACCTCAGGAAAGGTTCACATTACCTTCGAAGAAATACATCATTATATTCTAAAGTCCCCAGACCAGGACTATAACCCCTCTCTAACTGAGGTTTGTTAGCATAATTTGTTAATCACACCAAGAAAAGATTATATTCATACTAATGAAACTACTCGAAATATTCCATTAGATTATGGGATTCATGCACATATCCCTACTCCCACCAATGAAAGACTACACCAAAATCCTTCAGAGGATATATAGGAGGAGTCTCACATCCATTATCCTAATCTAGAGGTTTTTCAGCATATAAAAATGGGAAAGGCATATCTAAACTAGTCTCATACCCCAACTTCAACCATGTATGACCAGCATATTCTAGAAACCACCCAAATCTTGGATCATATCCCTAATGATGATGCAGAATGTCACCAACATACTATAGAAAATTCTCAGTAGTGGGATCTTATCCCTACTACAACAGATGTTCATCAACATACTCTAACAGTCGTCATGCAACAAGATTATATTCCAACTCAACAAAAAATGGAAGGTTGACATATTTTTCCGATGACATAGTATGAGGCTCATATTCCCACGCTGCTCAATGATACTGTCGTCGAGGTTTTATAACATGTATCTAACACACCTCGAGGGTTTTCCGACTCTTTTTATAAGTATTAAAGTGATAAATACCTTGATAGACCTCCTTTCAGTATTATAGATATGGATTATATTAACTCTAATCTTAACATTATCCATGGGAATCCTCTCCATGGTGATATCTCTCCCAGACAAGAAAATCATCCACTTTTCAAGATACCTTCATATAGAGAGGTGATCATAACATTAGGGTTAACTGTATATTGTTCCCCATCAACCAGCAACACCTCACCTCACTTAGTAGGTGACCCATAGAACTGACCACTATAGTATGACTAGGTGGATGGATATAACTATGATAAAGAATAGTTCGACATAGATATATTGAGGGAGTTGAATAGATACAACCTCCCAAATATGTTTTTACCCATAAATACTTTTTATTATGAAGTAACATGTGAGTTAAAATAGGAGTGTGTACCTTAATTACACAAGAACATGTGGGAAAATTTTCACTGGTTAAAGGCTAGACACCTCTATTATCTAGGATATGAGGTCCACCTACATGACATAAATATGCCTTGATGTTAGATAGATATGTATTATATCTTTATGGCTTAGAAACTAAGACTATAAAGGCATAGTGTAAACCAACAACATGCTTGCCTCTATAGCATAACAACACTCCATCCATCAATTTCCAAAGACCCATCAAATATTTCTATTTGAGGATGAGGTGAGTTTGGATCATTTCACATTAGTCCATTCCCAGGGTAGATAATCACCCAGATATGATATCCTACAATGTTATAGCTACATGAGATATCATGGGACCAATTAATATGTAGTCTAGTTGGTCAATACAAAAAATCTCCTCTACTTTGAGAACATAGATATTATGTGGACAAAGGAAAAGGGATCCAAATAAGATCATAATCTTAACCTCTAAAAATTTTGGAGAACATATAGAGTGTAGAATCTGAAGTCACAAACTACCTAACAACTAATCATAGTAAGTGGGTTCTATAACAAGAAGCCACTATAGGTAGCCCATGAACAAATGAGATTGTGACAAATCATGTAGATCACAATATCAACTGCCATGACATCCATCATAGAATGAGCCCATCCCATAGGGTTAGAGGAAATTTTACCACCACCTCTTCCATAGGGTCATCAAACCCCAATAGTGTCTCGAATAAATCATCCACAACTCCAAAACAACCCCAACTTATAGGGATGGGGGCTTTCTTACTCAATTACCACCACAAAAGTAAGAATATCCTTGAAAACAAGATCATAGAGTTCCAATAAGGACAAATATCAACCCCAACCCATAGGTATGGTGTAATTTTTATCATTCCCCCAAAAGAATTTAATGCTTTCCAGGAAAGGAGGTAAATACCAATGCCAAGAATCCTAGTTATTCCTCCCTCCATGAGACACACCCCATTCATTTGGGGCCCACTCTATTGGAATGATCAGAAACTCCCTTAAGGTCACTATTCGCAAGAAAATGTATGGTAAATGTCTAGTAATGATAATAAAACCCCAAAATTTCCATAAGTTAAGACATCCCAACAAGACCATGGTCCATAGAAATGACTCTGATTCAACCCTTAGAGGAGATAATAGTGAAAAACTACCATATTACCTAGAGAGTGGTGGGGTGAATATCGTTTCATGATATTACTTAACGAAATTCAAAACCAATAATCCAATAAATGATAAAGACCGAGAAACAAATTTGGAGGTCTAAAGTATATTAATGGTACCTCGATATGTAGGTGATGTTGATGAACAAACTAAGGCCATTTGTATTTGTGATCAGATAAGGAACGAGAACCTGGAGCCTTTGAACACTAGGTTTCAACTTTATCAGTATAATAATTACAAGGATAAAGGGAAAAGAGTGGATTCACCCACTCACCACATAGAATGATTGAAATACCCTCTATAGAGGAACGATAAAACAATAATATAAAGTGATATATACCCTTAAACAACTCAATAATGAATTAACCATGAGAAATATTCCCACTCGGTATCATCATCAAGAAGAAATGTGCATCCCTCCTCCAACCCATCAAGATAGAGTTAATCTTCTTTACAAGGATGACATTCGTCCATCAAGCCAACTCTATGTCTAGTAAACTGGTCTACATAAATTAAGAAGTTGAGAATGATCAATAATTTCCTCCATTATTTTGACAACCTCCTCTTTATTAGGGTGATCATCCAACCCCAACATAGGTTGGAAATTAATTGGATATGAAAGTTGGTTAAAAATGTGAAGTTTCACCCACTCCCCATGAACAAGAGGTGGTCCAAACAATGATAACTCTAGAACTCTTCAATACCATCATGTTCCTAGCTACTCAAATGGAGGAAATGGAGGGGAAACATGCCCCCTTGAAACTCGAGAGGAATACATATTCCATATGGGTGGGTGAAACATTCCCCCACCTATTTTTGGTATCCCTATTTTCCCAACCTTCAATGGAATGGGAGAACAAAAACAACATATCATGCAATTCATACCCTAATACAGCCCAATGATGGGATCTTGATACTAGCATGAGGAAATGAAACTGAGATGATTTGTGAATAGTCTAGTAGGGATATCTTTTATTTTGTATAGTAGTATTCTAGTAGGGTCCATCACAGGATGGGGATACCTTCATCATCCATTCCTTTATCAATCATCTCTATGCTAATAAAATTCACCATCCCTAAAATCTTAAATTATAAACAATGAGAAAATGAGTGGTTCTCTAACATTATCACTAGATAGAAGGGTTTAACAAACTCAATAAGTATCTCACTCTTGTGAGATAAATTTCAAGAAACATATAATTATAATCTTTGATACATGCTAGAAAGACCTTTGATCCTGATGAAATATACAGGAGGGTTCCATGAGTTAGCAGAAACTAAATAGTTCCTAGAAGATTCCATTTGAAAAAATCAGGACAAATCTTGAAATACACCCATGAAACAAGGGACAAAGTATGGAAAAGCTAAGGCTACTACTGTCACCCGAAAATAGTAACAGTGCCCTATATAGAACCCAAGAAGGCCCTGAATCTCTCAGAACCTATTTTCAAGTAACACAAGCTAGAAAACCACCCTTGATCAGATGTAAAGAGAGATCAGGGGTGCTTGTGATTTTAGGAATTGAAGAAAAAATTAGATTAATCCTAAAATGAAAAGGTTCCTAATTATTTTCTCACATCCATAGAAATAAACCACCTCAAGCTAATAAATCCTAAGAAACCCAATATGTTCATTCTAAGTGACCACCCAAACTATTGTACCTTTCATAGGTGACTATTTTATAACATCCATGACTACTTTTTCTTCAAATAAATCCTCAAGGGTATGGTTGGTTCTTGAAATGTGCTTTTGGGAAAATCATCTATGAAAGTGTCTTATATGACCACCAAACAACTAAAATAAATGGGTGATTAGAAGAAACATCTAGCTAGGTGTTAATATAAGTTCGATAAAGGATGAATCAGTTGAAAGTTGAATGAGACCACACCACCATAAGAGAAAAAATTCATAAAATAGTCATGATACTGACATATAGAGTGACTATGTTGAATCCACTTCACAAAGAAAAATATAATCATTATATAAAGGAAAATTCATGAGACAAAGAGTCATATCTAACTCCCAAATAGACCTTAAATCTTGTATAATTCATTCCTTTAGCATCTAAACCATGGTCACCACTCGAAAAAATGAAACCCTCATCATATAAAGAGATATTTTTATATGTTAATGTAATTAAATTGATTGAACCCTTCTTTGATGATGAATATGCTATATTAGTTCTTGGTACCCTAATGGGGAGCCTAAGACCAAGGTCATGGAAGGTGTGGGTATAAGGGATGGTGTAGTCATGGATGAACATAATATCCTAGTAACATATCAAATGAAGCTATATATGTTGAAAGACCCATGGAAGATCACTTTAGCAAGCCTAATGGGAGCATAGAGATTCTTTAGAGCATTTTATTAGTCATTCAAATCCAATTCATTTAAATAACTAGCTAACATGTGTATAACTATTTGATCAGCCCAAACGAAGGGGTATGGCAGTGTGACCTATTCCATTAGCAACAGATGCTACCTAATCCTATGTCCAAGCACTAGGCCCATCCACCTCAAAAACTTCATCTCATAACACACATGATTTTGAGTAAACCCTATTTTGGAAGTTCAATCCTTCGACACAAAAATATGAAAATCTAAAATTGTTGGTGGCTATCCCAACCAAACTCCCAATCTTGGAAGCTTTGCATCTTTTAAAACAACTCAGGGAGGAATTTATCTATTATATCTAGAGTCATTGGATGTTTCAGAAAGAATTCATTGTAGTTGAGGTTTACCAAGAATAAATTATGATATCAGAAATTCATAACTCCATTTCTTTCATAGAGAAATATTAGAAATAAGCCATATAAGTACATATCAGACCCCTAAACATTTCAGAAAGTCTTATTAATATCATTATCTAAAGGGATCTAGTTTAAAATGGTTTTAGAGTTAATATTATCCCTGTATGAACCCTCGTACATATGCTATACTGTGAGGAAGATTTGTCTCCAATAAAGATAAACATCAAATTGTATGAAAAAATTCTGAAAAGGTACCACAGAAAGATCAACCACAAGGCTAAGATTAGGGAACTCACATCTGATACTGAGTTCATGGTTAACCATAAAAGAACAATATACAATTTCCTAGTTATAAGAACATGGAATCATAGACATATGGTGGTACCTTCATCATTGCACAAATTTTTTGGAATACCTCATACATAGAATAATCTGCATATTATATGGTGAAAAAACCCCTTTGAATGTTGTGAATATATATATGCCAAGGTAATTTTCTATAATATGGAAGGAAAAAAACCAATGAACAAGGGAGAAATTCAGGTTGATACACCAAAAATATTGGGAACCTTCCTTGTGAATCCCTAGAGAATGCTCATTAGTGATTATGTGATGCCCTTAAACCTAATCAGGGTAGTTGAATCAGTCCCAGCAAGCTATTATAAACCTAAAACTTCATTATTCCATGTATATGTGATTGAAATCATGTTGGATTAAGTGGGTGAATCAAAGGGTAGTTAGAATAATACTTTATTAGGATATGAGAATCCCCTTGTGCCATTAGTGGGAACATAAAATATTCCCAGGACATCCCTAATAACTCAGGTTTTCTATACCTATCTTGGCCCCAGTAGCAACATAAAAGAAGACAAGAATACCCATAAACTCACAAAAAAAAACTTTGGAAGTTAAAAATGACAATTTATCCTTTCAGAGACTCTCTTATATTGACTGATATATAGATACTCTCAAATTATCCCCCATGATTGAAGATGCCTCCAAAGATACAAATATGGAAGAGGAATTGGATTACCTCAAAATATTCCACTCAAAATTTGGGGAAGGAGTCGCCACCATAATCAATGAGCTCAAATAGGTGAATCTAGGAATAGAAGAAGGCCCAAAATCTAGGTTTATTAGTTCTGTGATGCCTATAAAATAGTAAAATATGTATATTTAAGTTCTAAAGTAGCATTGATATGTGGTCATTAGGAATTATATAGAGTCTCCCAGGCTAAACCCTGTTGTAGATACTCATCATCTGGGATTTTCCAATAACCAATGAGGTTTGAAGAAGGTATCCATAGAATGAACACCTCTCATGTTTACAAGGTGGAATCTAAATATGAAACATTGATCAAATCCATATTCGTATGAGATGTAAAATATCTAAATTGTCTTGAAAACATCATCTCCATCAACAAAAAGAACGAGAAGATCAGGGCATGCATTGATTTTAGGGATATTAATCAACACTTCCCAATGGATGATTTCCCAATAACAATCACTTCACTCTTAGTCAATGAAACTTATAGTTTCCATGAGGTTTCATTTATAGATGGGTATTCAAGGTATAACCATATCAATATGGATCTTGAATATGAGGAGGCCACTGCCTATAGAGTACCTTAAGAGATATTTTTCTACTAGGTCATGACCTTCAACTTAAATAATGCGATAAAAACTTACGAACATGCCATGAATAATATATTTAAAACCATATTGAACAAAAATCAAAGAGTACTATATTGATAACCATCTGGTTAAACATCAACAACGTTATGATCACCTCACTGGTCTTCAAACAATATTCAACAAATTGTAGTAGTACAATTTGAAGATGAACCCTCTAAAGTGTTTTATTTCAGTAACATTACTGAAATTCATCATTTTTTTGGTATTCTATTATGGAATTGAGGTTAATCCCAAAAAGAATAGTGTAATCCCATAAATTATACCTCCTTGCAATCTTAAATAATTTAGGGGGGATCTAGGGGAACCTCACTTATATCAGGTGATTTTTATCCAACTTGGTTTGGAAATATATCCCTTTCAATAAGTTAATGAAAAAGGTAGTTTCTCACTAGAAATATGAGGATTGTAAATAATATATTGAGAACTTAAAGAAGTACCTATTTTACCCACTATTCTTGATGTTTTCAGTTGAAGGAAAGCCACTCATTCTATGTGTGGATGCCATGGAAAGATCACTCAGTTCCCTCCTCACACTGAAAAATGATTAGGAGATTGAAAATAGTCTTTATTATCAAATATAAATTATTCTAGATATGAAGACTTGATATTTTGATATTGAAAATAACTACTGCATTCTCATATTCATAGTGAAAAAGATGAGGCATTACTTAAAGCATTATAAAGTCCACTTGGTCTCTCGTATCAACCTGCTCAAGTACATTATTGGATGCATTATATTTACTGGGTGTTTGTCCTGATGGGTCTTTATCCTAAAATAGTATGACATTAATTTAATTTCATAGAATTTTATCAAAGTTAAGGACCTATATGATTTCCTCGTGGCACATCACACCCTAGAAAGCATGCCATTGGATATTGACCTTTTAGAAGAAGAAGTTTTTTATTCCCATTAAACTCCAAGAATGTGGGATATGTATTCTAATGGGGCCTCCAATTTCCTATCATAAAAATAATGGAAAACCTGAAGGTCAACAAGTTTATTCCAGGGATCATATTTTTTCCTTAGAAAATTCAATTTTCCTTGTTATTTCTCACTATCAGAAGGCCACACTAATAATGAGGTAGAACACTAATCCCTTATTACAGGCTTAGATCTAACCATGTAGCTATAGGTAGCATACTGGAATGTCAAAGGTTATTCTGAGCTAGTGATCAAATAGATTACTGGTGAGTATTCAATTAGGAAGGATAAATTTACCCCTCTCATTAGTGATGTTAGGGTATTGTTAAAATAGTTCCCTTTCTAACCAATTCTATATCACATTCCCTGATCACAAAATTCTCATGTCGATGAAATGGCTATTACAACCATTGTCATGGTTGATCCCAACTAGGATGAGGTGATTTTACACATCACACACCGTAGGGTAGTGTCACTAATCATCGCCTGTGACATGGAGGAAATCAATCACATCAATTCTCTCCTAGATAATGATGATCATATATCCACCTTTCGATGTACGGATCCATAATATATTTCCTCCAAAATGGTACTCTTCTATCAAATCAACCCAAAAGAGAAAAATTACATACCAAGAAGAAAACATCAGCCTTAGGTACATACCATACCTAAAAGGTAACTTTATTAAGAACTATGTGGGATATGTAGTGATTCTAATACCTCAAATATTATGCCCAACTACATTATATAAAAAGTGTACCCCTCCCTACATATGGGATAGAAAATATCAAGAATATTTCTAAAGAACTATGTGTGGATTTATTATTATTGCCACAAGATATATAGTGATACACAGAACAATAATTCTATGTATAGCCACAATATATAAAAACTTCACTCTCCCTACATATGGTCCAAACCTGTTTGGGGAGTTTTATCTACAATAACTATGATTGGATTGATTATTTTTGATTATAGGATACAAAATGATTCCCAAACCCTCTAATCGTAGGCTCGACTACAATACTAGAAAGTAAAAAAATCCCATATGTGAGAGTGATATCTATATACAAAATCATATATGAGAAATATATGTCTCTTGATACCTATTATCATAGTACTCGTAGTGATGATTGAATATCAAATCATGGGTCCATCAATAATATAAATAGAAACATTCCTCCTCATTGAGTATAGATCTGACATGCTTAGGTAATTTTCCATCCAAGAATTATAGGTGGCTTGATTCAAATTCCCACAGGATACATATTAATGCTTTAATCTCAAATCCTTGGTTCAACAACTATATATGAATGAAAAAATAATACCCCTCCCTGCATATGGGTTATACTTGTGTTTGGAGTTTTCTCTACATGAACTATGTGTAAATTGATTTCTATTGATTATAGGATATGTAGTGATTTCTTGATCCTATAATCTGAGCCAAACAAAAATTTCAAAAGAAAAAGGAAAAACCCCCCATATCTATGTGTGATTCAGATATGAATAAGGGATCATATATGAGAACTATGCATGGCATGATTACTTTTATTATATGAAATGTAGTGATTTATAGTTCTCAAATCCTATGTTAATATGTAATACAATCAAAAAATCCCCCCTCGCTACATATGGGTCAGACATGAACATGGAATTTTCTATTCAAGAACTACATGCGTCTTGATTTCAATTACCATATGATTCATAGTGACATATGAATCTAAAATATGGGTTCCATTCACAATATATGAAAGGAAACTAATAATACCCCTCCTTATAAATGGGTCATACCTATATAGAAACTTTTATGCAAAACTATGTGTGGCTTAATTCTTATTACCACAAGATATGAAGTGATGCCCAGATCTCAAATCTTGGGTCCAACTGAAATATAAAAATACCCCTTCACTTTTGTGTGGGTTAGACCTATGCATGGGAATCTATATAAGAATAAATCTTGGTATGATTTCTTTACATTGGGATACACAAAAATGCTTGGATCTTCTATTTTGGGCCCAACCATTGGTATTCATCACTCCCAATCATGTCCCTCAATGAGAGTTAGATCTTTTTGATGGTTCCAATATACAATAAAATGTGAACATCCCTAGATATTCCATATCACACACCCTAGAATTTCTCAATCGACTTCTCAGTTGTCTCTTGTTTTTCAAGAAAATCATGACTAATGTGATCTTAGTGAACTTAGAATGTAGCCTTGACAGGTATGATCAAGGTAAGTTATTTTCAAATATAGGGAACCATGTCCTAGTGACATTACATTAAACTAGATGACAATATCCTTGTCGTGAAATGTTAAACTACACAACATGAGGTCTTCATTCTAAAAAATCATCCTCCTAATGATTGTGCACTGAAGAATAATTTTTTTATCCAGTCGCTCTGAAAATGTGTTAAATAAATGACAATGTAGCCTTTACTGTGCTTAAATTTTCTTAAATATTACATTATCCATGAACTGAAATCATATATTCAATATCTGAGTCAATACCAACCAATTCCTTGAGTTAATAAACTTCTATTAGAACCCCATGGACCATGATCCCTCATACTCATGGTTCTCCCCTGTTGAAAATTGGTAATAGGGACTAGTAAATTTGATGGGACCCAGTTTGGATTCACTATTGAATAATGTAACACCTTAGAGCTTGTTACCAGTGGATGTTTTGGTCTTAGAAGAGAGGACCCCTTAAATCCAGGAGTTATTGTCCTTACTATGTGGGATATGGGAATCCACCATTACTAATGGTTGTCCTATACCCATTGTCCTTTACTTTAACTTGACTCGGGTATTCTGGATAATGATTTACACCTCTCACAACCCAACTATTCAAGAGGATTCAGATGCCCTCTTTAATAATCATCTATGCATCGTAATCATAATCAAATAAAAATTATAACATTGTATACTTATACCCTTTCATTTTTAGGTATTCATCTCCCACAAAGACCCAAATTCCTCGAGTTAATCATTGCTCTCAGCCACACTATATAGTCCGTTCTGAAATACCTACAACTACTTATAGAAGACCATAATATCAATAAATATGTTCTAGGGATGAGTGTTTCATCTCTAATTGAAATAGGATATGAAATCACCATTTCCTTAAGAATGAGAATGATATATATAGTAGGCCCTTTAGCTAATTATGCTGTTAATTCCCACCAAGGAAAGATAAAAAAATACCCTAGGGAGTCTATTTAAGTAATACAAATGGATAGATTCATATTAGTACGAGATACATAGTGAAACCTAGGTTCCTTAATCCTAGGTCCATCCGAAACATTCATAAAAAAATTCCACCCAACTTGTGCATGAGCCAGATTTACATGGGAGATATGGACACGGGTTCTCTTATCTAGGTAACCATTCCAAACATAAAATTCATCTTCCCCTGCATGTGAGTTAGATACATGTAGGGGGTCCCTTTTAGTTTATTAATAATTGCACGTTTCATGATCCCTTACTTGTCAAGAAACTTAGTTAGGCCTAGGTATATCATCTTTGTCCCAACCATAGGTTTTCTAATATCATAACCTTTCATATATCTTGATCTATGTTGAGGGCTGTCAAAATTTATATCCATAAGAATGTAAAGATACCCCCACTAGTGAAATATTATTGGGAAAAAATTACTCAAGTCATCATATCAGTGTTTTTGGGTGTGATTGTGTTTTTTGAAAAATCCAGATGACCGCAAAGGTGGAATGCAGAACGGTGAAGGAATTTCAGCAAAGGGAGATTTCTATATAGTAGTGCTATGAAGACAGCGAATGATGGTATATATATCATGAATAAAAAATAGTTTGTAGGGAGGCTCACAGTTCACAAAAGGAAAATGGTACATGGGAGGTTCTTCATTTGTGAAAATGAGGCAATTATTTGGGGAGCCAGGAAGTCTTTCTTTTGGGGAAGAGATCAGCCACTGCGAAGAAAGAGTGGTGGTATGCGGACTACGTAAGGAAAATGGTTTCCAGTTGGCTCAATATACGGTGACGGTGATACCACATCAAAGATTTTGTAAACCTTGTATTAATATATTATACAGATCTATTTTCCAATATAAGGACCACTAACACATTCATTAAAGAGAGAGGTATTTGCATAATAAAACATCTTCGTTCTGGGAAGAATTCAGCTATGCTGAAAAGTGGACCGTGAGAGAGAATTCTGCAAAATTGGAGAGTTCAAGAGGGAGGATTCTGAGAAGATATAAATATTGTGAAGCATATCTTGAAAAAAACTTCCCCCTCATTTCAATTTGAAAGTCTTAGTATTAGAAGATAAAGAACCGAATGAGTTAAAATTGGATAACTTGCACATTACCCTTGTTTTATATGAAATTAAAAATGATGATAACGATGTTGTGGAAAAGGGGAAATCCAAAGAGGTACAATTCAAGGACATGAAGAGGCTCACCATTGAAGATGGTCAAGAAGATGAAGAGACTAATGATGTGATGTCATTCAGATCCTCAAATCTTTAAATAGTAAATGGAATGTTCAAAGGGAAACTACCTCTTGCATGATTTTAATGTGTAAAGGATGAATATCTTGTAGTAAGGTACCCCAAGAAGTTTGAAGAAGATGAATAGGATGAATTTGAAATTCCCATGAAGAATTCATCAACCAATCTGAATGAAAAGAAAAAGTTTAAGAGAATATTCTTTAAGAAGAAGAACATACTTTCAAGAAAAGAAGGAATTTCTGAAGAATCTAAGGTAAAATAATTGGAGGACTATAAGGATCATGAAGCTGATGCTTTAGTGTAAGTTGCTGGAAATTACATAACAAAAGAAGAAAGCAACAATGAAGAAGGAGAATTTAAATGAAGAATTGACTATAAGGATGAATTAGAAGATGCTCTTTAAGAAATAGTTGTTTAAAGAAATAAAACGAAGAAAGAAAATATAGTGGTTCGTGATGCCTAACTTTACATGATGTAGTAGGAAAAAGATAAGTCTCAGCTGAATGTACAAATAGAAAAACTAAAGTCCTCAATTCCATAGAGTTTAGATAATATTGTTGGTTATAAGGTCAAAATTGAAGAAAAAAATAGAAATAGATAGTTTGACTTAAACTGGAAAATATTAAAATAAATGTATCGAAAAATTTGAATAAGAAGATGTCAGTCTATGATGAAGTGTTTTGGATCAAGAAAAACTATTGACTCTTAGAATATAATCATGAAAATAGATAACATAGGCAACATAAATGATGAAAGTTTTTCATAGTGGTCTATCAGAATAGAAGAAATAGTCAAATACAAAAGATATGGCTAGTATGGGGCTTTATCGAAAATAGAAATCAGTAATAGTTGATGTTAGATCATAAGAACCCACTCTAAGATTGAATATTTATTTGGGTGTGAGGAAAAATCAGAATATTATGAGAACCCAAGGGAAAACCATTAGTGTAGTATTTCAACACAGGAATGTACCCCGCATAAGATGAGATTTTTTTTGGAAATATGGGACACTCACAAAGTGTATTTTCTAGAGAAAATAGGTACCAAAGGGAACATGACCAACAAAGGTAGTCATATATAGATCAATTTTCCAGATCATAATTTGACGACCACTATTTCAAGTGTGGAGGATTTAGACACATGGGAAGATAATTCTCATTAACAATAAAGTGGAATGTTCCTAAGAAGGCTGAGGTTTATTATAAGCATTAGATAAATGTATCATAAAATGAGTTGAAAATACAAAATTAATTTATAGGTCTACAAGATGAAGTTGTTTCATCATATTCCGATGAATAGAAAGAGTATATGATAAAAACATGGATAAAAAAGTAATGATTTGATAAGGAAGTGGTTGTAGAAATTGTATTCCAGGCATCAGATCGCATTAGGATATGGATCATTGATAGTGGATGCACCTCCCATATGATAGGAAAAAGGGATATTGTGATGGGAATCACGTATGATAAAGAAGGTATCATAATATTTGTTATTGATGAAGGGTTGAAAGTTATTGACTTTTGGAAAGAAATGTTTGGGAGAAAATATATGAGATGTGTATATGTCTTGGTTGTTGAAGGCCTTTGTCATAATTTTTTTAGTGTAAGTCAATTGTGTGACTCAAGACATTCCATAATATTTTCCATGAAACTTTTTTTTATCGAGGAAAAGGATGGTGCTGTTGCATTTCAGGTAAAATATACAAAATGGAATCTCTCCTATGTTATTGGAAAAGAAGATATATGCTTTCTGTCTAAGGGAGTAGGAAATAAGTTATGGCATAAACATCTTGGCAACTTGAGCTAAATTTCCTTAGAATATATGTTTCAATATGATGATTCTAGAGATATCCCTAGATTATCACATGATAATACCCATACGTATGATTCTTGTTAGTAAGGGAATATCATTCAAGAGACACATAATCCAAAATAGAAAAGGTCAACAAAATTACTTGAGTTGGTACATATTGATGTGTGTGGTCAAATATTACCAAGGGATATTGATGGAAGGAGATACTATGTTCTCTTAATTGATAATTTTAGTAGAATAGAATTGGTATCAATAATTACCCACATGTTTGAGGTGTTCTGTTACATTACAAGATATCAATGTAAAGTTGAAAAGATGTTAGATTAGAAAATATAGAAGATCTGAACAAATAATAAAATAAAGTTCACAAATAGCCAAGTGGAGGATTATCTTTAGAAATATGGGATAAAGAATCATGTTTCAGTGGTAAGAAATCCACAAAATAATGAATTATCTGAGAGAGGAAATCAGATTGTCAACAACATCACCAGAACAATGCTCATTGAGAAAGAACATCCAGAGAAATTTTGGAAAGAAATAGTATTGACAGCAGTCTACACTTAAAATAGTGCATTACTATGTCTGAAAAATGAGAAGACTCTATATGATCTATGGTATGGAAATAATCCACCATTGATGTACTTTTGTGTATTCGGAATAAAGTGTTTAATTATCAATAAGGAGAAACATAAGAAGTTTTAATCCCTCATAGATTAAGGGATCTTTCTTAGCTACTTAAAGAAAATAAAAGCATATAAATGCTTCAAAAAGAGACTAGGAAAGGTAGTTGATAGATGTGATGTAACTATGTGGAGAATGCGTAAAATCTTCAAAAAAATACATGATCAGTCCTAGGAGGATAGTGATGAAGAGATAAGCATATGTGGGGATGCTCCAGTTCTTGAGGTTGATTTATAAGAAGATCCATATAATGAAAAAGATTATTACAATTTGGTATCTATAAAAAGACTAAATAGAAGAGATGCAATTTATAGACATAACATAATTGGTGATCATATAGTTCCAATGAAGAAAATGTGGATTAAGACTCTACCACAATCATCATACTTATCATAGGCAGAGCCTAATGTTTTTGATTAAGTAGATGGAGATGAGAGTTGGGCTCAGGATATGATTGAAGAGCTTGGCCAAATTGAGAAGAATCAGACATGATAGATTGTTTTGAGACCAACAAACAAGAATGTCATAGGGACTAAATGGGTATTTTGTAAAATGATCAATCAAGATGGTATAATGATTCGAAACAAATCACGGCTAGTGTGCAAAGGGTACTCCCATATAGAAGGAATCTTTGTTGATGAAACACTTGAGCCTATTCCAAGTCTAGATACAATCAGATTATTCTTGGAAATATTAGTGAAAAGAAAGTTCAAAGTGTACTAGATGGATGTCAAGTCAGCATTTTTAAATGGATTTCTATAAGAAGAAGTTTATATTGAGCTTCCAGACAGTTGTCTCATTCATGAAGATGAAAATAGAGTTTCTCAACTGAAAAAGGAATTATATGGGCTGAAGTAGGCATGAAAATCTTGGTATTCAATACTAGATCATTTTTTAAGAATCTTGATTTTCAACATTGAGGAGTTTATTAAAATATCTATGTAAATAATGATTGCAATCAATGGATGATGGTTCTAGTTTATGTCAATTAGATAATCTTTGGTGCATCAAATAGAGCACAATGTGGATAGTTTTCCAAATTCATGATAAGTGATTTCGAAATGTCAATGATGGTTGAACTAATGTTTTTCCTTGGTTTACAAGTAACATAATGAAATAATTGCACATTAATTTTTCAATCTAAATATTCCGAGGAAGTTTTGAGATGGTTTTTAATGGATAATTCCAAGAATAGGAAGACTCGGGTGGCTTCCCAGATGAAACTATCATGGGATGATGAAGGAAAAGTGGTTAATGTCACTGAATACATGCAGATCATTGGAATCCTGTTGTACTTAACAACGACAGGACTTGATATTGTTTTTGTAACAAGCCAAGAATCATAGTATCAAAGTGATCATAAAGAAATCCGCTTTATTGAAGTAAAAAAGTATAATTCAGTATATCAAAGGAATGGTGGATTTTGGTTTGATGTACAATAAAAAACCTCAGCAAGAGTTATTGGGATATATAGATGTAGATTGGGCCAGATCATCAGATGATAGGAAATAAAATTTAGGTGGTTCATTTTGTCTTGGAGGATTCTATATTTCTTAGATGAGAAAGAAATAAGATTTAATTTCATTGAGAACTGTAGAAGATGGGTATATTGCGTTTACTCAAGCATGCACACAATTATTGTAGATGAAGATGTAGATTGATGATATGGGAGTAGAAGTGAAGTCTGTAATCAGAATCCATTTCTATAATTTAATTACTATAAATGTTAAATAAAAAATAGTCCGTCACTCAAGGACAAAGAAAATTGAAATCAATTATCATTTATCAATGAAAAGGTGGAGCAAGGGCTCATGAAGTTGGAGTATGTGCCTACAAAGAAATAGGCTGAAGAAATTCTAACAAAGGCATTACCCAAAGAAGAGTTTGAGAGGAATTGACTGGATTTGGGAGTTCAGTCAACTCCCTACACTTAAAAAGTGTGGATGTGGAACCCCCCTCTCCCTAGGGTATGGTGTGTTTTTACCTAATGTACTGATGTGTTTTGTTTACCCTATTTCATTCAATACTGAAGTGACCTTCAAATTCATTGATAAAGGGGGAGAAATTATGGATAATAAATGGGAGAAATGTCTTAATCAAGACACAAGGAGAAGTTATTAGGTTGAGAGAGAAGATAGGGGGAGTTGAATTTGTTAGGGAGAAAATTGAGATAGAGAGAGTACAAAATATGATGATGCTAGATGTGATCGATCAAAGGATATATATCATGAAAACTAAGGCTATTAAAAGGGAGAAAATGACTTAATCAAGACACATGGAGAATATATTACGTGGATCAGTGAGATAGTTGGATTTGAGGCTATTAGGGGGAGCAGTGAGATAGGGGGAGTATTAAATATGACGTTGATAGAAGTGATCGATCAAAGGAAACATATCATGACAACTTTGGTTCATGATGAAAGTAGATGAGTTGTTTTTTAATGTAATGAAGTGATTAATTGATGAAATTTTCATTATAATCTTATTTCTCATGCTGATCATGACTCATGTGGGCTTAGAGTATGTGCCGATTAAATCCTTGATTTACCATCTTAATTGTAAGAAGAGAATGTTGGAATAATATGGAAGAATCTTTAACTAGGATTAAAATTTTTAAAGAGTTGTCAAAAAAACCAATGGGGGAGATTGTTGGGAAAAAAATTCCTCAAGGCATCCTATCATTGTTTTTGGGTATGATTTTGTTTGTTTACAAAGATAGATGACTGTGAATCAGTATGGATGGTGTTTAATGAAGTAGGTTTTTAAGGTGGTTTAGTTTCCCAGTGTTTACCAAAAAATTTGGGACTCCAAATCGGGTGTTTATTTCTGGAAAATGAAGGATTTCCGTGTAGGACCAAAAAGTTTGAGAAAATCGAAAGAAAGTATGTAAATCACAGTGATGGTACATGGAATGAGGAAGGAATTCTAGAAAAGGTAGATTTTATCATATCAGTTCTATGAGGACCATGAAGGATGATATGCAGATCGAGAATGGAAAATGGTTCACGGGTATGCTTGCGGTTTGCAGAAGGAAAACAATACATGGTAGGAGTGTCATTTGTGGAAAAGAGGTGGTGATTTGAGAATCCATGAAGGCTTTCGATCATGGAATATATTAGCTGTTTCAACGGAAGAGTGGCGGTACACAGACCTCGTAAGGAAAATGGTTTATGGGAGGCTTAGTACACTGTGAAGGGTGTACGACATTGAAGATTTGGTAAAACTCAGATTAGATGATTTTTTGGATCTATTTTATATATATATGGATTGATAATATAATCTTTAAATTGGGATTTATTTTCATTAGAAAACATATTCACTTTGGGAAGAATTCATATTAGTCTGAAAGTGGTCCACGAGAGAGAATTCCACAAAAATGAGAGTTCATGAGGGAGGATTCTGTGAAGGGTTAATTGGTTCATGGGACAACTCACGAATAGAAGAGGAAGTGGTATGTGTAGTAAAGGTGGTACATGGAGGATGTTAGTCCATAGGAGAACAATTGGTCCATATAAGGAGACGGTCTGTATAAGTGGAGGTGGTACATAGAGGCAGTTCACAAAATAGGTGATTCACAAATCATTCATGCTACGCGGTGTAGTGAAGTTGGTGGAGGAAGAAGGTTGTTCATGAAAGGACTTGAACAATTCATGAAATTAATTTCTGCAAACTAACAGTACATGGAAAAGTGGATTTCATCGATGGGTGAAAAATGAACTTCAACAGTGCACCTATTTATAGTTGACGATGCATTCCATCAGGAAAATTAAGGGACCTAAAAGTCCATAAACTATGATTGGATCCCTTCCCAGAGCAGGGAGAAAAGGAAAAGGAAGACGATGATCCTTTCCACCAGTAGTGAGACAGAGAATAGATCATGGGAGTGACCCTTGGGAATGTAGTGAGAAGACCCTAAAACCTATAAAGGTAGTGAGCCTAGGCATATAGGTGATATATCACAAACCTTGTAATTGAAAGTGAGTTTTAGTGTATTTGGTACATCATCACATCTCCATTGTATGTTCTTTGGACGTAGCCCAATGAGGGTGAAATAAGTAAAATCATTGCATTGTGTGAATTATTTCATTTCTGTTCATATATTTATATATAAGATACATATAAGTGTGTTTTTTAATGAAAAAATAAGTTTCAAAGCAGAAACAATGTTAATCTACCATACCCTGATTCACCCCCTCTCAGTGTATTTGACCTAGTGGACCTAACAAATATTCTCCCAATATGAGATCCCTTTCAACATTATGGTATCAATGATAGTTAAAGATCATGCACCCAGATGATAGTTGTTTACTTCTCTTTCAAAGGAAACCTACCCCTCTCACTTAAATATTTGTTAAATCTATGTAACAGGATTGATAATCTATCCAAAACTATATATGTATTGATTCCAATCCTCATATGATACATGGAGATGCTCATATTACCAATCAATTTTCCTTGAAATAAATTTCAACGAAAATAAAATTCACCCTCCTACCTTAGTGTATGAACCTTGGTAATGATACTTTACTTCCCTGATATAGGGTCCATATTGTATTCCTAGTAAAAGTTAATATATTCTTGCTGAATTTCTCAGGGCCAAGGAAAATTTAGAATAATGATTTATCACATCACCTCACTGCGACAACATGTTCAGTAGGTGAAAAGACAAATTTTAGGGTTCTTGAACTATTCTTGAACTATTATATTTTCCATAAACAACCTTCATGTATTAGAGATCAGACTTGACCCCAAAATTTCATGAGTAATTATACTTCTCTTGGAACCCCATATCATAGAATTACTCTTTTTTGTTCTCCCCTATAGTGTATTGCTAACAATGACTAATTAATCCATATGAACCCTACTAGGATTCACTAGTGAGTAATGAAATTATATAATGGTTTCAATTAGTGTATGTTTTTATCATGGAGGAAAGGTACCCCTTAAATCCAAGATCTATTTCCTTGACTATGTATGATGATAGTTTTTACCCTTACTAATGGACAACCTATACCCACTAGCCACAGTTTTCAGTCAACCTCGTTATTCCTTGATCATGATTTAAAATTCACCATGACCAGACTATTCAAGTGGATTTCATATCCTTGATGTTGTATTACCATATATTGTACCCATTATCAAAGAAATAATGTGGTACTCTATTATAGAACCTTTTGATAGACCTCATCACAAGACCCAAAACCATGAGATATAGGGCATGAGCTTCATGGATATAAAAATAAACCAACCCATGGGGTGCTATAACCCTTCTTATATAGCCTTTTCTCTATATCCCACTTCATCCTCATTGTGTTTGAATCTTCATAAATCTTACATAGGAAATTTGAAGGACTGTGGACCCCCTCTACTTGACCATGCAAGTAAGACTATATTGGATCATGCATAAGGTCCCATATCCCATCAACTAGAGGCTTATCTTCCTCGAAATAAAGGTCCACAAATCCTCATGAGACCCAGAAAAATCGTAGTTGAACTCAACACCTGATAGTGTTTTGCGATCATCCCCTATGTGTCTACCCCATACCAAATTCTCAAGTTCATACTCCTTAGGATATGATTTACACAACCCATAATCCAACTATCCAAGTGGATTTATAATCCCTATCACTATATCATTATATAATGAGAATCTATTAAGAAAGAATGAAGGGTGTCAAAACCCTTCATAAATATCCATTCTTCAAAATGTCAACCATAATGTAGGAGGTCATAACCCTTCATGAAGATTCATTCTTTAGAATTTCAACCATAATGTAGGGTGTTAGAACCCTTCATGAATGTTCATTCTTCATAATCTTGACCAGGATAATGGGTTTCATAAAACATTATGTATATCGATCCTCCGTATATTTAGTATTTGAATTCAATGTAAGGTATGAACTAGAATACCCTAAACTATAACAGTAGAATGTCCGAACTAGAAGACCCTAAACTATGACAATAGAATGTCTGATCTAGAAGATCTAAACTAAAACAACAACATGCATGAGCTAGAATACCCTAAACTATAGTAATAGATTTTCTGAGATAAAATATCATGAACTACAGTAACAAAAGAACTAATCTAGAATACCCTAAACTAAAAAAATAGTTTTGAGGTAGAAGGCCCCAAAATAAAACAACAATACTTTCAATCTAGAAGACCCTAAACTACAACACCTCATTAGTCCAAATTTGATGACCTTAAACTTCCAATTGAAAGAGATCCAATGGTTTTCAGGAATAAAACCTGTAAAGGGAATTATAAGAAAAATTCAAGTCTCTTCTCACTAGACTCACACCATATATGATCTAGGAAAAATTGAGCACTTACAAAAAGGAGGAGGCAAAATTATTGTTAGGATGAAAACCCATAAAGAGAATCCTGAGAAAAGTTCAAGTCCAAGCCTTCTAATTATTTATTTTAATGGCTTAGGATGAAGTTAGGACTAAAAATAATAATTTTAAAGCTTATAGGGATCATTATATAGCCCTAGAAAAAATTGATATATTCTATCTAGGTCCACTAACCTAAGAAAAAAATTAGAGCTCATATCTATTAATCAGGACCCATGAAAGGGTACCTAATCCTATCATGTCTTATATCTAGACTATAATTATTCCATCCTATAGTACTATAAACAACTATTAGTGTCCCATTCTATGTGTCCTAAAATTAATCATAATATCTAGTTTCGTACAATGCCCCCACTAAAAAACTGGCCCTTACCCATGATTCTATCAAAAAGTGGCAGAATACACTTTCTTACAATGGAGCTATATCTATATATGATCTTCCATCAAAGAGTTATTCATCCATGAATCTATGTCCCTAATTCATTAGATTGATCTACATAGGATCCCACCATCTTAGAACTATGTATGGTTTGATTCCAATTTCGTTGGGATATATAGAGATGTCCATGTTTTTTTATCTTGGATCCAACCAAAAATTAATTTCCATCCTAATCTATTTTCCATACTATAATTTATACCTATTATCAAATTTAGGATATCCATGCCTAAATATGAGATTAATCATTTTGGAAACCCAATTCATAGATAAGTTTATCCATCTTAGAAATTCATAGTTTATCCACTTGAAAAACCTAGAAAACTTGAGTAAAGATTATATTCTTGATAGTGATCAAAATAACTCAATCAAAACATTCTTATTATCTCTCATAGTTTTGGAAATAAAATACCATAAGATGTTCAAGTACATTAAAAAGTGATATATGTTTACTATAGAATTTAATCCACTTCATAATGAATGAATCTAATTCTAATGGGGTGAGAATTTTTTTGGCACCCATAAATGTGTACCAGGAACTTCTCCATTAGAGATTTGAGAAGTGTGAATCCCATGGAAAAAATACTGATATATTCCATATAAAGTACTTGGGAATGGGCCTCATTTTATAAGGGTGTATATTATGGATCTTATTTTACCATTTTACATATATTTTTATTATAAGTGATTTCAGTTCTCCCTTAGCAAAAACAAGTGGCCATCTTTGGATTAATAACTAGGAAACTCAACCATGTAACATGTGGGAGTCCCCTTAAACATGACTGGGAGTGAGAAAACCCATCTATAACATGAAGTCATGGTTTTACACACACATGTACACATGGAAGAAGAAGTAGGACCACACTGCATGTCGATAGTGAGGAGAAGGAGAGTGCTGGAATGGGTTCGTGCCAATGAAGGTTGGTATTAGACCCCTTTACTTTATTTTGCATGGATAAAGAAGTGATTTGTCTTATCAATCATAGAGAATAATGACCACAAGACTAATGTGGTATAATGAAATAGAAGCTATTGTTCACCAGTTATTAAAACATTCATTAATAATGAATACTGTTTGATCTGATCAATATCGATTGTCTAATCACACCCCAAATCATCATAAACATATTATCTTCTTAAATAATCCTCGAACACTCATGTTTTACATCGTGATCCATGATTTAAATCCATTCAACTACAGTTTCTGATCAAAACCATGATTAAATTGTGATAAATAATACATGATTGACATCCCAAATCCATCCATGAAACTTTATTTCACATTCATACCATTATTCAATGATTTGAGTCATCAAATAAATATTATTTTGAGGTGAAATTACATGATTTTATCATGATAGGTTCAATGGGATGCATGATTGAATGGAGAAATCCACCAAGCCATCATGGGAACATACATTGTAATATAAATTCATGCTAATGATCATCATAGAATCATGTGATTTTATTGAATGATCAAGTGAGTGGTCATTTGAATAAACTATTATTTGATCCATAACATGTTCAAAAGGATAATAACCTTTGAACATTTATCCTTGATGGTTTTTACTCAATGTATATTGAGACACCATATGGTATTTCAAATAAAATCATACTACTGAGGGTTGATCAACCATGCTAATCACTTGAACTGCACGTAGAAATCAAGATATTCATCATGGATCACATGATTAAGTGGTGATGATCATGTGAATCATTAATGAAATCACCATAGATTAACATAAAAAAATTTACATATCTTAATTATCATCTTTTGTTATTTCTAACTTTTTTCATATAAATCCACCAACAGTTGTCAACTATTTATCTGTGGAAATATTGAGTTATCAAGTGAGGCCCTTGAAGTGTTCATGTGAATACCCTGATGGTTTTCAAGAGGTTTTCCATCCACATACCAAATATTGATCACATGAATCCATTATTTGATTGAGTACACATAATGTGACATTGATCTTGTGAAGATATCCACCCCCTCTAGCCAATGTGCATGGTACCTTCACCATTCAAAGTGACATAAATATAAGCCACATTTTCTTATATAATCCCATTTAATTTTATTTTAAAACACACACATAATTAAGGGAATATGATATAGGAATATAAAAAGAAAAATACATGGAGGAAATAGAGTAAATTTTAGATCTGAGGACTATCTGAGGTCAAGAGTCTTCCACCTGAAAAGTTTGGTGAGTAACTTAAGGGATCACACAGTATGTTTCTGAGATTTGTGTGATCAGTTCAATGATCACACAAAGGATCTCTGACATGTCATCCAGATCATGTAAAGGAACTTTAGTGTGTTGGATTGATCACATGATGGATCCATAGACAAATTTATGACAAACATTAAGGAGTTTATGCAACAAAGGCTGAAAATCATGGAAGCTTCACAAAAATGAAGATATGACTATATTCATGAGAAGGGGTCTTGTGTTTCATGTGGTATGTTCAATGATCACGATCCTAACCTCATACATGTCAGTAAAATAACAAGATTACATTTAGAAATTTCAGTTATATTATGATATGACATTCATAAATGACACTAATATCATTCAATGAACCTCATACATGTTGGGAAGATCATGAGAAGACACTAAAACATGTCTTCCATATCATGTTACACCCTTTAGACATGTCATCCAGATCACACAAAGACCCTAAAAAATATTGGACAGATCATGCGAAGACACCTATATATATTTACTAGTTTAAAAGACCCCCTTCATACATTTCATATAGATAATGTGATGACCCTAAGACATGTCAGCAAGAGCATATTAAAAACCTAATAAATTTTAGTAGGATCATGAAAAGAAACTCAGACATATTAGTCTTTTCATGAAACACCCTTTGGACATGTTATAAATATCATGCAATGACCCTACGACATATCAAGTATATCATACAGAAACCCTCATACATGTCAGTCAGATCATGTTAAGACACCCAAATATGTTGGCTGGATCGTGAGTCTCCCATTGTACATGTCAATTAGATCACATAAAGATCCTTCGAAATATTAGGAAGACAACATAGGGATTGTAAAAACATCCTCATACATGTCAGGTTGACATCCTCAGACATTTTAGATAGATATCGTCATATATATCATCCTTGAAAAGTAGGCATACTAAGGCATGTACCCTTGAACCATGTGAACCCTAGGTCATGAATCTTCGACCGAGAACCCCTTTTATAAGGATAATTTCCATAATGGTACAAGAGATATGCATTCATGAATCCCTATATTGTCCATACCTTTAAAAGGGTCTCTGTTCCTTCCAACCATGTTCAATAGACTTCTCATGTTCCCTAATCTTTATCCATTAGAGGATAAGGTATGGATATGTGATTGGAGCCTCAACCTAGGTTCAAGTCTCTTAAAATTTAGTTTTCTTTAAATCATAGGATCCAACTCATGTGGTCCTACCATATATTCTCATCCATTAGTGGCTTGAAGACAAAGTGAACTACAAGAAATATGATTTCTGTTACAAGTAATATATATAAGATTCCTTCCTAACACCTAATCCCTATATCAAATATTCGGCCAAAACTACTTTAATGAGTAAGTCACACATATATATTTAGTGGTCTTGGTACCTTATTATCTATTTTTTCTCACACTTATATTGAATCACATAAGATTATGTACTTTTAATGATTGTTCCATTATCATAATGAAAATCCCCCAATCTGGGAAACCCTAGGGTGTAATCTATGCTCAAAAGTTAGTTCAAACCTAGTATATAAGACCCATAAAAATTTCCTCTTGTGTCCCTTATGACATGTTGAAATTTTATTATCTCTTCTTTATCACACCAAGTATGAATCATGTGGGATTATATATTTATGGGGATTGTGGAATTTTTTTACATGAATTCCTCCCAAACATGGGTATCTGTATCGATATATGAAGTGAACTATGATGACTCTAAATTCCTGTTATAAACCTGATATATATAATTCCATCCTATGGACTGATATCTGCACCCAATGCTTAAATTCCCTCATACATTTCCTTTCCACAAGATGATTAAGTACACAACATGACCCTAAATGAACTATGTGGTTTCTGATTCCTATTCTCACATGATACGCAGGATGCCTCTTAGAGGTTTAATCCCAATTACAAAATTTCAATCTACTTACTAGAATGTTGTAAACTCCAGACTGTCCCATCATGGATTTTAAGTTAAAAAATTCCCTCATTGTTAAGAAAAATTGTGAAAATGATAGAGAGCCTCTAATACATATAGATTGTGTCATTAATAGAACACCATATTTAATGTACATAGACTCAACACCCAATAGTATTATTAGGGTAATTAGTATTGTACTGTTATTTGGGACATATTCGTGAATATATATTAATTCTATAAGAGAGTCTCATAGTAAGTAATAATTCCCCTTAAAAGGGGGTTATGACCCCAAAATCTCATCCTCTTGACCAATGTGAGTTAAAAAGCAACTTTAGGTATGAAACCCCAATGACTGCATGTCTTTAGAATTCAAGGTATTGATTCATTATGAATGTAGGATCCATTGGTAGTTCCCATTAGAGACCAAAATAATTAACCTGACACAAATGATTGCACAACTATACTCAATCACCCACAATCAAGCATTAGACATGACATCCACTGTTTGAAACCATTATTTTAAAATAACCCTAATCACACAAACCATATTAATGACTAGTTATAACATTCATATTTCAAAAATTATATTTCATGGTTTGTTTAGGCTCAATGTTACATGTAATATAAACTCTCGAACACAGTTTTCTTTCTAAAATCTCATGGTGTTACATTCTTCACCCTTTAATAAACATCGTCCTCGTAATTTGAAATTGATCATGGTAATCAAGGGCTTTCCATCTGAAAATACATTTTTTGAAATCCAACATCATAAAAAGCATTGATACATCTTAATTTTAAAAATAGATAAATACAAATAATAAGGCCATCTAGAATAACACATCACTAGGTTTATAAGTAGGAAAAAATTAGGGGGTGGTAAAAATATAGACTTGTAGAAAAATAATAATGAACAAATAATTATGGATATTGACAAAGATCACTGACACAAGAAATTAAATGATCATGATAATGTTAATAACAAAAAATCGATAATCCAAATAGGTGTCAGAAAGACAATCGATTCATTAGAAATGAAGATAATTGAACAAAATTTTCCTTTCAAGTTCCTTTTCCCAGTGTTGAAAAAATTAATACCATCTATATTAATAACAAAAGGAAAATATAATTTCTTTAAAAGAATAATTTTATCTTTTAATCAATTTCTACCTCAATATCATCTCTTAATCCAAATGATTAGAATTCAAGATGAATTTTTTTTATGTCTAAAACACAAAAATCAACTTATAATGGATCACATAAATCCATAAAGGGATCACAAGGTATTTATATTTTCTTAGATATTAACCAAAATAGAATGGTTATAAAAAGTTAAGATAATTGAAAAAATGAATAAACCTTCATATGAATAAATAATACATTAATCATTAAAATTCAACAATAATACCCAAAGTTCAAAATAAATCATTATATACATAACTATCCTTAACATTATTCATAATATTCCTAACTATGATTGAAAACCAAATATTAGAATGATTTAATCATATATTCTTCAAAGATAAATTTATCATTGATCTCCAAATAAAATCAATCACTCTTAAAGTCTCATAATAAAAATGAATATTCCATAATTATATATTCTCCAAGATATGTTAATAATTTCAATAAATGAATTTAATCACCATAAATACATATTAAAATAATATATTCTTCAAAAGGATAATTCAACATTTATTCCTAAAATAAAATATTATAATGTTCTATTTACCTTTTTCATATATAGTCTAAAATAGCGAATCACTTAATCATTAGTTCACTTTTCAATCTAATTTTTATCTCTATGATAATACATATGTTCACAGAATCAACATAAATTTTATCATTCACATAGTTTTAAAAAATAAATTCTATAATAACCAAGAAATCACATAGGCCAGTGGTAGTAATCTTATCATTGTTACCCTTCTTTTGTGGGTTCAAGCCCCATGGAATTTACTGATGTGATAGATTTTTCTTTTATAATAAAACTATATTAACATAATTCTTATAATGTTCCTATAAATATAATTAACTCCCTTAAAAACCTCCTTAATCGTCAAAGTTCATATAAACCCTTAAGGTTCTAAATACCTTTAAACATACATCCACAAAATATAAAGACATTCTTACATAAATAACCTTTAATTAAAAAAATTAATCTTAAAGTTTACATATACTTCAAACATCTATTAAGACTCAATAATGGTAACCAAAAAATTATTACCTTTTAGCTATGCCACTTTTCAAAGGTATCAATTATATCTAACATATGTTTCATATTTTTAATATAAAAACTTTAATAGAATAATCTTTAGGTGTTTTATTATTCTCATAATATTTATATATATGATAAAATCATTTATAAACACATCATTTATTAATATTCCTTCATAAAACATTAATGATTATTTGTTTTATTTTTCTTTAATAATTTATTGAACAATTCAAATATATGAAATTTGTCCTCATCATTCATCAATATCAACTTAATCACGTTTCAAGATTAAAAAAAATAAAATAACTCATTCCTTAATTCCATACATTTGGGTCTTCTTTTATGCGATTAATATCCCCTTTATCGTCTAGAAAGAAGTAAATATCCCCAAAAAAGAAATAGTCATTTCCTTGGTTGTATTTCCCTTTTTGAATTAGATGGATGAGTTTATATTTTTAAATCAATTAAAATAAATACCATGGTCTAAATAAATTTTAGATAAATGAAAAGGTTTTGGATAAATCAAATAGTTTCTTTTATGTGATTTTGATGTTCAAAAAGCTTTCAAAATCATTTGAATAAGGTTTTTCCATGATAGTGATAATTAAATCATCTGTATGGGATAAGAAGGTTATGAAGGATTTAATTCCTTCTATATTGATAAACGATCTTTAATATGTATAAAATAACACCATTAAATCATGAAATGGATTATTTTATATTAAAATGATAATAGTCCTTGTAAAGATAATACACAAAGAAAATCTTTGTTACTTTAAACTTAAAATCCTAAAAAATAACCATAATAAATTCAACACTAAATAATGTTTTATCCTCAAATGTTATCTCATACCTTTCCTCTTGTATCCCAAAAAACGTAATTTTGTTTTTCTAAAATAATCATTTACATTAAACCTAAGGTTTACATATTCCTAAACCAAATAAAATGTCTCCCAAAATATCGTTAATCACTTTAAAATCCCATAACTCAAAACCTCAAAAGAAAGTGTCTATGGATTTTTACATAGAATTAAACTTAGTCTTATTAACCATTGATGGTATCCATCACTCTCAAGTCAACCTCATATAAAAAATCATAATCTACAAAGTTATCTAAAAATTTCATTTAATACCAACTATAAGGACCCAACCATAAACATTACATAATATTGATATTTAAGTCAATAATTCATTATATTACATTTGAGGATCTTTTTAGGTTTTTAATTTTAGCGAATTAGGTCATAAATAATACATAATAAAACTATATTTTACATAGTGTATGCTTATGATCAATTCCAATTTTTCTCAGAACTCAAAATTTAATGGTATAACATGTTTTATTTCGTAGCATATCTTAAAAATTATCATATTAAACTCATTATTATACCTACTAATCTTAAATAAACTATTGTTTAAAAAAATAGAATGAGTAGAGAAATCATGATAAGGGGTATAAAAATAATTAAAAAGAACCCCATTAGTTCATGAATATTTATAAAAACTTGCCTTTTGAAAATAATATTAGGGATCAAATAAACATTTCCCCACTAAAGAAATAAAATTTTCCAACCAAATATTTTTATAAAAAATTTCATAATAAATATTTAAATAAAAAAACTCATAAAAGATTCTTGAAAAACACATGAAAACTTTTTGACAAAGTTAAACTTTCCACCCTTGAGAAGTAGAATATAACTTCTTTTAAACATAAGATCATTATCTTACCTTGTGAAATCATTATATTTTTGTATAAAACCATTGAAATAATAGCTAAATAAGGTATGTAACTTGGTGAATCAATTTATATATCTCTCTTACAAATATAATAAAAAATACAGTCAACTTTGTTACCCAATGTATTGAAGGGCTATCATGAACCATCCCGTCCTTAGTTTATTACAAAACTACCCATCCTTGGTTTATAATGAAACTAATATACATTTTTTATAATATAATTACCCATAATTATAATAAATCTAAATAACCATAACATAATCACAACACATAAAACCTTTCAATTTCTAATATTACACACATAAAAATATTCTTTTCACCTATAAATACATTTTTGGATATTGAAATATCCATTCCATTGTTAAACTATTTTTGAAAATAACCAGAATATAAACAATGATGGTTTTATTTGAATAAAACAAGAAATATTATAAATCAATCTGGACATAAAATAATGGTTATAGTGGAATTAATTTTTTTTCACCAGACACGTTAAAATTGAACATTCATTTTGTCTTTTATAAATCAATTCAAAAGATTCTGAATAAAATTTGTAAAAATATTCATTCTGAAATCCTTGAAAATAAAGTTAAAAGAGATATATAATTCCATTTATAATTAATTTATATCCATATAAATACATACATAAAATAATTTTAAAAATATGGACATGGAATAAAACTATTTTGAAAATAAAAAATTAAAATACATAAAATGATGTTTTTAAAGTAAAGTGTCCCTTACAAAAGACATTAAAAAGATTAGTTTTTAAAAACCTTATAAATAACTTTAAATATGGAAAAAATTACATTAATAATATATTTAATAATAAATTAATATTTTTTTAAATATATATAAGAACATGTACATGGAAGAAAAAGAGTTCTAAGGAAAACATTTAAAGTGGATTTTTTAAAGAATGTCCCTTACCTCGAGTTTGGCTCATCACGTATGCTCTTTATTTTCATGAATAATAAAGTTATTTTAATCATTTATTTTATTAATAACCTGTTTCATTTTCATTATTCATTTTATTTTATTTCATACCATGTTATATACAATTACTTAATCAATAAAGTCCACGTTAGATTCTTTGATGTTATTTAACTCATTCGTCAAAAATGAATTCGATAGGTTGAATGTGGTAAAAGTGGTCATAATTTAATCAACTATAGAATAATAATAGTTACATAATTGAACTTTTTATAAATAAATTATACTTTTAAAACCAATAATGAAATATGGTTATGAATAATGTGCTACATTATAATCATTAAGATGGTAGGTCGTACGTACGTGTGAGTAACAATTCTATTTTTCAATGATCATTATGGAAAGAAGTTAAGTATTATTTTATCATTAAATAATTATAATAGTATCATAAATACCATATTATTTCTTTAAATATGATTATATATATATATCATCTATGTGATGTGGAGATGAAAAACGAATCACATCTCTTCGTGGAGGTGGTAGTCCTCACATACACATGAATGACATTATCATTTTCCAGTGAATGGAAAGGTAAGAAAGTAAATAATATATAAAAATTTTAGAATGATAAATATGTTATTAATATAATATATAAATATTAAATCCATCATTACATTTTTCTTTAATAGGGGGTGATTAAAAACAAATTACATTGGTTCGCGAGGCGGTAGTTAGTTGTACACACGAATAATGGTTCAGTTTCCAATTTGATAGAAGAGGGGATATATATTGGTAATTACATCAACATAAAAGAATATAATTATATGTTAGATACTTGTGTTATTATTTTAGTATGTTTTATGAAGGATTGAAGGAGGTAAAATAAGATATAAAATGAAAATTCTTGATTAAGTACAATACGTCTTCCCCATGCAACCTCTGGTGTGTTACAACAAAATCATTCAAAGGATGGTTTTATTGTAAAAAAAGGACTCTAGGATGTGGGGATGTATTAAAGGAAGGTATTAGGGTAGGTATTTGTAGAATTCAATTTCCTTTGAAGTGTGAATAAAATATTAGATTAGGTGTGATGTTCTAAGTATCGAATAACAACTGAGGGGGGGGGGGGGTTGAATCAATTGTTTAATTTTTATATGTTTCCAAACTTATAGAAACCTAAACCCTAAAACCTATTAATATTTATATCCTTATCAAATTTTATTGAATACTCAGGCATGAAAAAGAAGTTATGAATGAAAAGAACACAATATTTACTCGGCTCAGCCTAAATGTGAGAACCTACATCCTTGCCATAGCCACACTAGTGGGTCTATGGAAATACTCTATTATGAAGGAGTGAATAAAAATTGAGCCAAATCCCATTAGAAAACATATATATCTTGATAATAATTATTATACTTACTCTTTTTAGTTTACAATGTTTTCTTTTAAAACAATTGAGCTAATAAAAAGTACATAGTCTTTGTTGAAATTGCTCCACAAATGATCAGTCCAATTCCTCAGTCCAATTTGGATGGATTCTATTCTCTCAGTCTGATGATGTTGGATCCTTATTTTCTCAATAGAATGATGTTGGAATCTGGATCCTATTTCTTTTAATACAATGATGCTGCAATCTGGACACAATTTCTTTCAATACAATGATGTTGTAATCTGGATCTGATTTCTTTCAATATGATGTTGCTGTAATTTGGATCTGATTTCTTTCAATACAATGATGTTGTAATATGAATTCATTTTATTTCAATACAATGTTATTTTAATTGGGATCCAATTTCTTTCAATATAATGATTCTATAATTTGGATCTGATTTTTTTCAATATAATGCTTCTGTAATTTGGATATGATTTCTTTCAATATAATGATGATGTATTCTATATCCGATTTCTTTCAATAAAATGAACTCAAACTCAATATTTAAAAATATCAAAATCTTCTGGAATGCTCAAAAAAATTCTCCTTCAATCAGATGAGAACATCCACTACAATTTCTATAGCTCTCCGCCTTTCATGAGTGTATATAAAATTTAAAAATTAACTAATGATCTGAGGAAGTATTTATAGGCTACACAAGAAATAAAGGTGGGAAACTTAAAATAATTCCTACTTCTTAAAATATTAAAACATTGAAAATAACTCACATATAAAATTCATCTTGGAATTTGTAAAAACTCCTTATATTTCTCCGAGATTTCTTCAAAATTGAATTACATGTTTGGAAACGTTAATTATTTTTCATAATAAGCTCATTACAAATTCTTTTTCAACCGATTATAATATATTTCTTTCGCAGACCATTATAATTTGTTGATTAGACTAGATAAAACTTTAAGTATCCCTTCTTATTTTCTTTTGGTTTTGATTTTTGTAGAATTTTAGTTACGATTTTCACAGAATGCTTGTTACGATTCTATCAGAATGCTGGTTACTATTCTCTCAGAATGAAGGTTATGATTCTCTCAGAATGATGGTTACGATTGTCTCAGAATATAGGTTATGATTCTCTTAGATTGTAGGTTATGATTCTCTCAGAATGGTGGTTACGATTTTCTTATAATTTAGGTTACGATTCTCTCAGAATGCTGGATACAATTCTCTTAGAATACTGGTTACAGTTCTATTAGAATTTTAGTTATGATTCTATTAGAATGCTGGTTACGATTATCCCCAAATTGCTGACTACGATTCTATGATTATGAAAATATAATTACAAAAATATGATTATGAAAATATGATTACAGAAATATTATTAAGGAAATATAATTATGAAAATCCATTTTTCAACTCTTAAATTTTTTAAACCTCTTCATCATTTCACCAAAAGATTTTATCATGAATGTTTTCATGAATTATGATAACTTCTTGATCAGAAAAGAATATTCTGATTTTGTTTTAGAAAGTATGAAAAAATTTTAAATCCTGACTTTACTTTCTTTATTCAAAACCCTTTAGCAGATTTATTCTTTCTATGATTATAGAAATGATAGTCTTATAGAAAATAATAAATTCTACCTCTGATTATTTTGGATCGGATGATCTGAATATGATGTAGATGGATCTGATTTCGAGAAAACAAAGAATTATAATACTAAAAGTTTAGTTTTTAACAAATAAAAAACATTGTTAAAACAATTTATCACAAATGTACTTCAATCTCCCCCATTGGGTTTAATGAAAACCCTTGTAACAACATTTAAACTCTCATAATTTTTCACAACTCATGTTTTTGAAATTTTATAAAAATATATCCTTTCTTAAAAGAGAGTGTCTTGAAGCAATAATACTAGATATAGTAATGTTTTTGAAGGAATTAAATCCCTTAGTGGAAAGTAAATTTTGCGTCCATGTAAATATGACCTCTATTCACTTTCTGTTACATACTTTATCTCCCCCATTATTTATTTTCTCACTTTCTTTTTCTCTCACTTTTCTTTTTCTCTCCCCCATTATTTGATAACCATAACACCAAATTCATAAAAAATATAATTAAAAACTTCTTACAAAGTTAAAATTAGTTTAATTACTCTTCCCCATTGTCAAAATAATCTAAATCATGACGAGGGAACTTCCTTATGAGATTTAGGAAGACACAGAAGAAGGATGAACATGTTGTTGCAACCCCAATTCCACAAACCATTATTTCAGCACCACTTTTGTAATGATATCAACAATACAATAATTTGTGGTAATGTATTCCTATAAAACATCTACAGTAGAAAATTTCTCTTTTATAAAGTGAAAATTTATACCAATGTGTTTTGATATTGAATTTTGGACACGATTCTTAGAAATATTAATTCCAATTTGATTATCACAAAGTATCTTCAATGCTTTAGAAACATTCACTTTCAATTCTTCTAGCTGAACTTCCATCCCCAAAATTTGAGTACAAGTCTAAGTAGCTGTAATATATTTGGGTTCAGCTGTGCTCAATGATACTGAACATTGTTTCTTACTATTCCAACTCACACAACATTAACCTAAGAAAAATGTTCCTCCTGAGGTTGATTTTCTATCATTACAATCTCCAGCACAATCAACATCAGTATAACCATGAAACATCATCTCATAATTTATTTTTCATAATAAACCATGTGATGTTGTTTCTTTAACATATCTCTGAATTATTTTGTCTACCAACACATGTGATTCCTTTGGATTAATTTGATACCTTGCACACAAACTCACAACAAAAACAATACTAGGACTTGAATATGTAAGGTAAAGAATACTTCCTATTATCTTTCAAAAGTCATTCTGATTGACACTTATTCTAGGTTCATCTTTTCTTAACTTTTTGCTCATTGAAATATGAGTTAAAACTTTTTTGGATTCAGCAATCCCAAACTTCTTTAACAATTTCCTAACATTCTTTTCTTGAGATAAGAAGATATATTTTTTTGAAATTGTAATCCAAGGAATAAAGTTAATTCTCTCAACATTTAAATTTCAAAAATTTTATTCATTTCTTCATAAAACTCTTCACAAACCTTTTATTCATCTCTAAAAAAAATTATATCATCTACATAAACAATTAAAATTAATGTTCTAGAGTCAACATCTTTCACATAAAAGTTGTTATCAACTTTTCATTTAAAAAATTTCATCATTCTCAAGCAATTGTCAAGCTTCGAATACAAATAATGTGGAACTTTTTTATTTCCATAAAAAAATTCTTCAATTTAAAAGCTTTGTTTTCATACTCATCAAGTAGAATACCATAAGGTTTCGCAATGTAAACTTCTTCCCCAATCTCACCATTTAAGAAATAACACTTTACATCCTTTTGAGAAACATTGTTATTTCAGTGTACGAACACTAAAAAAATATTCAAATAGTTTCCAATCTTGCAACCGGGGAAAATGTTTCATCAAATTCACACCTTCCACCTATTCATATCCTTTATAAACAAGTCTATATTTGATACTTGGAACATATCAATGCTCATTCAATTTGTTTCTATGAACCCACATGGTTCCAATAACATTTTTATTTACAAGACTTGGAATAAGTTCCCATGTTTTATTCCTCTCAATATGATCCAACTATTCATTCATAACATCCACCCATTCATTATATTGAATAGACTCTGAAACTGATTCTGGTTCAAATTTTGAGATAAGTGATGTCTGATTTTCTAATCTCAACTTTCTTCTCCTCTGAACCGGAGCCTTCTGATTCCTAATATTGTTTTTGGATTCAACATGTTTTCTTACGGTAGGAAATATAAAAGATTCTTTCCCATATGGAATTTACTCATCACATGATTATTCTAAATCTGAATAAGAATGTTTTGAATAACTCTCACTATTGTTAGAAAATCCTAATTTATTCTTCTCAGTATTCTAAAAAACATTTGATAGTGAAATTTTATTTTTAATTACCTTTACATCATATTAGTCCAACAACTTTTATAAATGTTTGTTCCAACATTTCTGACTTCTCCCATTTGATGAATAAATTTTGAATGTTTCGTCTTCATCATTCTTATCAAAGTTTCCAAAATCCAAATTTTTTATTGTTAGAAAACATGTACTTCTAGAAACATTGAATTATTTCAAGTAAGGTTTTGTATAGCACATTTCATAAAGATTAATATTAGTTTTTGGTCACAATAAAAATATATTTTGAACATGTATATTAGTACTAACAACTTCTCTCCAATAGAACTTGAATGTTTGTATTCTTCCAACATACTTCTTCCCATTTCAACCAAGCTTCTATTAATTCTTTATACTACTCCATTTTGTTGTGGAGTACAGGGAGCAGTATAATGATTCATGATATATTTCTTTCTTAGATAAGATTGAAATGTTTTTTTAATTTAGTACCATTATTTTTTCTTAGTTTCTTGATGGAAACCCCCAATAATTTCTCAACATATTTTAATTTAAACATTTCAATAGACTCTGACTTGTGATTCATGAACATGATATTTTTCATCCGAGTGAAATATTAAATAAAAGTGATGAATTATAAATCCCCTTATTTTTTTTATTGATGTCTCATAATCCCATATATATTAGAATGAATAATCTCATGTGGTCAAGTAAATTGAATCTCAATTCTCTTATGAGTTTTGTTAGTCATATTCCCTTTTTAAAAAGTAATAAAAACATCTTAATATCTTAATTTCAATTCTAGAAAATTCTAGAAATCGTCAAATTTAGAATGTTTATTCATGTTTATCTTCCCAAAGTTCCCAAGCCTTTAGTGACACGTTTTTTTCATCTTCATCACTCAAGTAATATGAGTTATTTGATTCTCCTATTTGGAAGAAATTCCAATAGGTTATTTCTCCTTTTGTAATGACTTTTCCATCTTTCACACTTTTTATGATACAAGATTAATTTCTAAATATTACTTATTTTCCATCATCACAAAGTTGAATTATACAAAGGAGGTTATGTTTCTCCCATCAACAACTAAAACTTCCTTTAGATTTCAATTTATCAGCTTCAATCTCTACCATACTGATTCCTCTAATATTTAAGGAACTATTATTGAAAAATGTAACTGATCCTCCATTATGACTTTCAACATGTTTCAAGATTTTTAAATCACCTATAATATTTTAAGAACAACAACTATCACGATTTCATTCTTTTTTCCTCTTACATTCCTTCAAAGCTTTTAAAAAAATCTCTTTCCTCAACCTTCTTTTTTATAGTTTTATTTTATTTTATATCATAAGATACTTGTTATAGAATGAGTGTCATACATATTTTTTCATGATGAATAGACTGATCACATATTCCACAAAATTTTTCCAGACATTCAAATTGATTATTTTTTTGGAATGTTTATAACATCTTGAGAATCCATCTCTCTAACATCCTATGAGTTAGGAGAGTTTCTCATTCTTCTTTCACTATTTCTTCCACTTTCCTTAAGCCTTCTTCCAGGTAGAGATATATTGTTCCATAAATTATAATACCTATTCATATATATTCCACAACACTAGTAATATAATTCAAATCTTGATTTTATAATCCACAAATATCTTTCTCTATAGAAACATTGTTGAGGTTGGTAACTTCATTCAGCTCTAACATACTCAGGATGTGGACCATATTTTTTTTGAGTTAGTTTTATACTTTTTAGAATTGATAGGTTTCTCACATCCATTATCCACCAAATATTTCCCAATACCTTTTCTAAAACTTGAAATGATAAAATAATAAGATGAAACATTATTTTTTGTAAGAGAAGATTTCAGCTGATTCTAATAATGAGCCTTATCACTAACTTTAGAGGTCTCAACTTTTAATTTCTTATCCGTGATAAAGTTTCCATTCATCTTTATCAAGGTATTTTTAGACTCAATAATTTTTTATTGAAACCTTTTATACACTTATTCCTTAGATTAAATCTTCTTTACAGGATCTTTAATCAACTTTAATGTTCGACAATTATATTTTTCTAACAAAAAATCTCCTGAATGTATTCATCCACATGCTTAATGAAATATTTTCATCCATCATTAAATTATTCATGATATTTCTTCATTAATTTAAATTATTTCTTAAGATTTTTGTTTTTATCAAGACATGAAACAATTTCTGTTCTGATCTGATTCTCTCTATAAGATTCCTCACCACTATCTTCACTCTTTGAGGTATCTTTTATTTTCTCAACTTTTTCAATAAAGGTTATGATTTTTTTCTGAAATTTCATCTTCATAAGAATCATCATCAATTGAGTCCGATTCAAACTTCTTACTCAACATATTTATTTTATTTCTAGATAAATTATTCTTGAATTTGTTGCAGAACTTCTGTTCTTTATCATTTTTTCCACTTCTTCCATTGGTATTTTTCATCGGAATCATCTCGATATTATACAACTTTCTTCTTGGGGTAATTCATAGCAAAGTGTCTGATTCCACCACACTCAAAACATTTAAGAGGAATATTTCCTTCATACTTTCCTCTTCTTATTAGATAGTTATTGTATATGAGAGACATGATTTTTTAATTCGACTCATCATCTTCTTGATCATCAGACTCACAAGGATGAACTTCATCAACATATTGGATTTTCATCTTTATCATAACATCAAAAAAATTTTAATATTTCATATTATTTTTAAATATTGGATCTTTACTCATTTCATAAGCTACAAAAAAGTTATGAAACTCATCAATAGATAAAACATCCTTATATTCTAGAGTAGAAATTTTAAAATTGAATATGTCTAAAAGTTTCTCATGAGTTTCTTTATAGTTCTAGAATCTTCCATGACATATTTGAATCCTATGATATTATAGAAAATTTCATTTAATTTGGTTATGTATACATCAATGGTTTCATCATATCTCATTATGATGTCTTCAAACTTACTACATGAGATTTGAATCTTTGATTCATTGACTTTTGTATTCCATTATAAAACACTTTCCATATTGTTCCACATACTTTTTAAAGTCTGGAGACCCACCACCTTCTGAGAAAAATTATCTAATAAGGATATAAGGATTTAATTTGTAACCTTTCCATCAAATTATATGTTTCTATTATCAGCAAATGTCATGGGAGAAGTTTTCTAAATAGGTGGAAAACCAATACTAGCAATATTAAGAACATCCAGGCCAAGAGATAAGAGATAAGAAATCATCCTATTTTTTCCATCCATAATATTTCTTTGCATCGAATGTTGAAATGAAAATACTTTGGACATAATTTATATTATCTATGATAAGGATTCAATAAGGTAACCCCATTTGATACAAATTTAAGTTAAAGGGATAGAATAACAACTAAGAGGTGGGGGGGTTGAAATAGTTGTTTACTTTTTATAAGTTTCAAAACTTTTAGAAACTTAACCCATGTAACCTCTTAATATTTATATCCTTATAAACTTTTATTGAATCCTCATTCATGAAAAAGAAGTTATGAAATAAAATCACCCAAGATTTACAAGGTTTGGCCTCAATGTGAGAAACTACATCCTTTCCATATCCACTCCTATGGGTCTATGGAAATCCACTATTATGAAGAAGTGAATACAACTTGTGCTAACTCTAGTTATACACCTTCTAGCTCCCAATAGAAATGATTATACTGACTCCCATTAGTTTACAATGTTTTCATGGAAAAAAATTTATCCAATAAAAAGAATAATGTCTTTTTTGAAACTTATTCACAAATGCTCAGTCCAAATCCTCAGTTCGATTTGGTTAGACCTGATTCTCTCAATCCAATAATGTTGGATCCTGAGTTTCTAAATACAATGATGCTTGATTCTGGATCCTATTTATTTCAATAAAATTATTCTATAATATGGATCCAATTTCTTTCAATATAATGTTTCTGTAATCTAGATCTGATTTCTTTTAATACAATTTTGCTGTAATCTGGATCAGATTTCTTTCAATATAATGATGCTATAATATGGATCTGATTTATTCCAATACATTGTCGTTGTAATCATTATTTTATTTCTTTCAATACAATCATGATATATTATGGATCTGATTTCTTTCAATAAAAATGAACTCATACTAAATCTTTAAAAAATTAAAACTCTTCTAGAATGCTCAAAACAATTATCCTTCAATCAGATGAGAACTTCCACCTTAATTTCTCCATCACTATTCCTTTCAAATGCGTATAGAAAATTCAATAATGAAATAATGATTTGAGAATGTATTTATAGGAAACTTAGAAAACAATGGACAAAAACCAAAAATCTTTCCCACTACCTCAAATATCAAAACCTTGAAAATCTCTAGCATTTAGACTTCATCTTTGACTTCATAAACTCTTCTTATATTTCTCTGATATTTTGGAAAAAGTGAATGTCAAGTTTTAACAATTTAATTATTATTCATAATAGGCTCATTAAAAATTCATTTTCAACCTATTAAAATATTATTCTTTCTCAGGACATTAAATTTTTTTGATTAGCATGGATACAATTTTCAATATCTCTTCCTATTTCCATCTGGTTCTGATTTTCACAGAATGATGGTTATGATTTTCACTAAATACAGGTTACAATTCTCTCAGAATATTGGTTACGCTTCTCTTAGAATATAGGTGATTATTCTTTTAGAAATCTACTTACAATTTTCTTTGAATGCTGGTTATGATTCTCTCAAAATACAGGTTATGATTCTCTCAGATTGCTGGTTATGATTCTCTCATAATACAGGTTACAATTATCTCATAACGTTGGTTATGATTATTTCATAATTCTAGATATGATTATCTCAAAATATAGGTCATGATTCTCTCATAATTTTGATTATGATTCTCTTCAGAATGTTGAATATGATTTTGTGATTTTGAAAATATGTTTAAGAAAAACTTTTCACGGAAATATATTTACGAAAATCCATTTTTTCAACTCTAAAATTCTTTAAACCTATTCACCATTTCTTCAAATGATTTTATCATGAAATTTTTCATCACTTATGAGAACTTATTGATGATAATATTATAGCCTGATTGATTTATAAAGTATGGAAAATTGATAACTTATAACTTCACTTTCTTTTTCCAAAACCATTTAGCAGCTTCATTCTTTCTCTAATTACAAAAAATATAGTCTTCTAGAAAATAATAAATTCTACCTCTGATTATTTTGGATATGATGGTCTAAATAAATTTTAGATGGATCCAATTCTTAGAAAAAAAGGAATTATAATACCAAAAGGTTAGTTTTGAATGAATACCAAAACTTTTTTAAAAGAATTTATCACAAAGGTACTTTAAGGTGACCTTTTATAAGTGAGGGTAGGGGAACTCTTAGAATGTATTAAAGTGGAAAATTAATATAAATTAATTTTTATTTTAAGAAGGATCCAAACTGATGACATTAGAATATAATATAATTATATGTTTAAATACCCTCAAAAAATGTGTAGCTTTAGTTGATGTTTTCATCCTTATGTTCTTGTTTTAACCTATGTTAACCCTTTTCGATAATTACAACAATAACAAAGTTTTTACTCTTCTTGGGTTAATATAGTTACTATAAAAGGAAAATTGGTCCATTAATGGACAATAGTTGATATTTTTAGATGTATACAAATAAATTTTCTAAATATAGGTTTTTTAAATACTCTTAAATAATTTAATAATATATTATTTATTATAAAATAACATTAGCGCCATTTTTTGGAACAATTAATTTAATTTAATTTGAATGTAATATAATAAAAAAATCAATTAAAATATATTCCATTAAAACCTGTTTATTAATATATTTTTATCTAAAAAAAATCATGGAACATAATAATTCATTTAGTTTATATTACTTTTAATATTTTTAGAACCCTTTATTTTATTTTTCTACTAATTGAATAAATTTTGTGTTAGTGTTGCATATGAATTTAAGGTAATTATATAATTAATAAAAATTATAAAATATTATCATTTTCAAAATAATTCCATTATTCCTTAAATAAACATTAATATTCAATCACAACTTCATTTTTTTCTTTATGTAAACACATAATAGATATTTAAAAGCAAGAGGATTCCATTTTATCTTTTTCTTTACTTAAATTTTTATATGGGTCCCTTTTTTGAACAAGTGTCCCATAAAAATATATATATATATATCCTTAGGTTATAGGGGTCAAAATAACATCATAAAATAAGATTGAATATGGAAAATTATAGCCTTATCATTTAGTTAACCCGATTTATCCTTTTATTAAGGTGACAACGTTTTACTATTTTTACTATTCATTGTGACCAAATATTAATTTTATATTATTAAATATTATATATTTTTATGATTCTAAATTTGGAATAAATTTTATCCAATTAAATATCTAAAAATAGTATAAATTTATTTTGTATGCATTCTTTAAAGCACAATAAAAAAATGTTTTCTAAAAATTTCATTTTTAAATCTAAAATTATTTTTATACCAAGATCACATATAATGATAAATACTGTGTAATTTATTAAATTATTTATAAATAAAGGATACTTATATTAATTTAGGAAAAAATTAAAAATATAATGGTTCTTTTCCAATGAAAATTAATGATAATGTTAAGAAAATCGGTATTTTTCACTATTCATTGAAAAATCAATATTTTAAGAAAAAAAACAACCTATGAAAATTTTGACATGATGATTTCAATAATGATATATATTTTTTATAAAATTATATTTTGAGGAAAACATATTTTTGAAGCATAAATGACTTTACTAAAAATTAATTAATTATTTTCTAAGCATTTGTCAATAAATTTGTATTGAGTAGGAAATTTATATATATATTTCATAAAGTAGTTAACCATATTCATACCCACCTAATTAACTTATAAGATATAATGATCATATTTAAGTAATAATATTCATGGTTCTTTTAGGCTCAGTACTATGTATTTTTTACACTATCAAACATAGTTTTCCTTTTAAAATATCAAGGCATTATAAAGACAAAGGAGATTATTTTTACTAGATTCTTGGTGAGATATCAAAAAAATCATGTTAGCCTTTATAGGGAATACTTCCACCACCATTGGGGGTCATATGGTTAGCACTAAGAACCTGGTGGCCTATTTAAAGTCCATTGGGTCACCATTAACATTCTAGTGGGACCCCAACCCTCCATTGAAAGTTGGGATGTTTTGATAAATTATGATTAAAAACATTTTTTAATCCATTTATTTCCTTATCATAGTATTATTAAACAAGTATAAAAGTTCTCCTCCCTCCAATGATATATTTTACTCCACCTTGTTCATTTATTTATATAATCACTTGTGATCTATTACGTTGGAAACCAAAAGGTAAGGATAATCTTGTGTGACCTTATATTTCTATTATATTGTATTTATTCATTGTTTTCCATCTAAAATACCAAAAATGGGGGGTTTTCCTACTTTTCTTATTTCAGGAGAATAAGGCTAGATTAAGTTAAGAAACTAGATGAGATAACTTCTATTAGTCTAATGTTGACGTTATTCAGTGATTTCCCTATGTTTATAAGCATTTATTTTATTTTATAATAGTAGGATTGGGTGCGTGAGTATGATGGATTGGGTTTTGGACTGGTTAGGGTTAGGTGTTTTTAAGTGGGTGAGTGAGGCTCTCTATGACCATGAGGAACATTCCAAACACAGTGTGACATATTTTTTTAGTTTCATCCATTGAATATGTCAACATTAAATCATTAACCATGAGTGAGAGATGAAACATAGATTGTGTCTGGATTTGAGTGGAAACCAGGGAAACCATATGAGATTTTAGGGAAAGTGGATCTACATTCTATTGACTAGGATGGGTCAGTTATGGTAAATAGGTATGATTTTTTTTCTTGTTTGATTAATGATAGTTTACAAAGAGGGTTAACTCATATGGTTATGTTAGGTGTTTGTGAGATTTTATGGGTTTCCTTTTGGTTTCTTGTGTGATATCTATCAAGGGTGGAATGGGTTAGTAGTCTCATAGTGAGGGTTTCTATTAGGGAGAGTTCAGGTGTGGAAAAGGGATAGTATTTGGAGATAAGTGTTATTCTATTGATTAAATGGTTAATGTTTTGTATAAATTGATTATATGATTAGATTTAGGGGTGGAATAAAGTGATTGGTAGAGAACCTACCAAAGGAAGGATCCCAGAATGTCAGTTATTCTTTGATTTAGGACATAGACATTTTGGATTTTATGAGTGATAACATGGGTTTCTGTGTTGTTTATGGGTATTAGTTAAGAGTCAAAATTCAATCCATACATGTGTAAGATCCATTTTAAGGGTCATAATAAAGAAATAATTAATTCTATATTCTTATCTTAGGCTTAAATTTAGCTGAGTGATGCCTTTTGATTATGTTATTACCTTGACAGTTTATTTTTTATGTGTACTAAAAGATACTCCAAAGGGTGAATGTTACTAGTATTTGACTCTGTAACTAGGATATAGTATATTAGGGATATATGTGACCAATAATTAAGACTAGTATTAGGAAGGTACCTTTCAGTGCTATATATGACTTGTATTATAACTTCTATCCCAAGGTGAGCTCCGAAGGATGAATGTAACCAATATATTATATTTGTTATCTTATGGGGGGATTTTTGGGATATATGTGACCAATATATTTTCCAAATTTTTATGATGGAAGATACTGGTGAATAATGTGACTACTATTAAGCCTTATATCAATATGGGAGACCATCTGGCAAAACATGGCCATTATATTATGCCTTTTATTAGAAATGGTGGTCTTAGGGATAGAAGTGACTAGTATATTATCCCTAAATTAAGAAGAAGAGATATTGGGGATAAGTTAAACTTGTAATATTCCTTTTATTAAAAGGGTAGATCTAGAGGATAGATCTGACCATTATACTATGCTTATTATCAAAAGTGAAGATCCTAGATCTAGAGGTGACTAGTATATTATGCCGATTATCCGAATGGGATTTAATATGGATGATGATGACTATATATAATTAGGGTTATTTACATGTTTGGATGTGTACATACTATGTGTACTTCTTAGAATATATTATATAAATGATCTAAATGACTATTTCATAATGGAACCCCTTATTCTTTCAAGATTATAATAATTGAGTTTTATATTAATCTTTTTATAATATTTGGTTATACCATGGGAAACCTAATCCCATTACTGTCATTTATAGAAGAAGGTACGGTTTCTCATCCATATATCTTGTTCAAACACTGATGACATGATGGTTATTTTATTTATTGATCTCATATCATTCAAAATAATATACCATCCATGAAATATATCTCTATCAAACACACACACACACACACATAATAGATTATATTGGGGATATCGTTAGTGGTGTCCTACTGAGTTATGTACTCACACCCTGTATATGAACTTTTGTGGATAAAAAGTATCTTTTTAGTGTATACGTATTAGTGATTATCATGGTCATGTGGATGATCTGAGGATGGATCAATGAGGATGGGGATACAATCCCAAGGTACTGTTGCAGAACTTGGTAGTAGTTTCACCATTTGAATTGATACTTTGTATCAATGTTGTATATAATCATCCCATCAGGTGATCCTATATCTGATACGTGACTTGCATAAATTGGGATAAGATTAATGTTTTGTTATATCATGTGATATTTTATTATGATTATCCTATCTCTATAATTCCAAAATTATACACTTATATTTTTTATGATTATTTCAATTTTTATAGTTATTATATTGAGGGTATAATCTCCCTATAAAATATGTAAAACAACATTACTTGTTGGTATCCTCTGGAATATATGGAGGAATGTTCAAGGTTACGTGGATATCATACATTAACACAATTTGGTTTTATGAGGATTAAGACACTACTAATCATATTCTATTGGATGCAACAAAATTAAACTTTAATTATTTAATTTGGGTTTATGGTGAATTTATTTTTATAAATTTAATATTTAGATTTTGGGATAGAGGAAATTAAACCATCTTAGTTAATATTGTAACTAGGTAACCAATAAATGATGATACCATTTAGAATTAAAGAAGGTGCAATACTTTGAGTACAAAATCAATACATTCCAACCATTGTCATAATTAATGATACCGAGAATGAATTTATAAATTATCGCAATTTAGGAAGACCATTTTTAGAAACTGGTTGGGAATAAAAATTATTTAGAGGGAATGGTTAGCGTAAGAGTGTACAATTATAAAAAAGTTTCAATGGAACCATTAATGAATGAAAATGAACAGTCAGTTCAAGATACATAAAAATTTGAATCAATAGATAATCATGAAGGTTCAATATTTGAAACATTAGTTCGTGAGATAAATGATAAACTAAAATACTATATTATTTGTTATGTAAGAAATAATTTGTATAAGAGACTATTGAAATAAAATATTAACAAATCATAATAAGTAGGAATAAAAAACAATATTGAACTAACTGATAGAGGAATATAAAATCTACTAGATTCCAAGGAAACGACACCATTAACATATATTAGATACCCTTCTAATGAAATAAGTAATTATTAATTGTCCTTGAAGTGTGAAAATAAGTGAGTTGTATTTTTTTAAATAAGTTATTAAATAAATAAATCCAATTTATGCTATTTAATATGAGTGATCAATATTCCATGTAAAATGTAAAATGAATTTTTAGGCTTTGGGTTTGAAATTTATCTTGGAAATATTAAGTAAAAAGAAAGCATTTAGGTGTGATAATTGTCTGAGTTATTCTTCACGTTAGAGGAATGTTCTTATGATGGGAGTACTATAAAAACATTTAAAATCATTTTAATGAATATATCAAAAAATTATATTGGAGGATGATTATTCAATGGGTAATGTTGATTGAGAAGATGAAAAAACCATTATAGGAGTGTTGGACATTGATGTTGAAAACTGGTTAAGTCTGCATTTCATAAAATTTTGTGGAGGATTGTGTATGAATTTCTTGCTTTAGGCATATAAATTTTCCCCATGTAAGTCGTAGGATCTAAGAATATGATTTTTTTTCCTAGTGTCAGACTTATAAGAGTAGTGTAGGACTTATATGAGTTGTGTATGACTTTTTAGTTGATCCCGTATGACTTTGAGTTTCAGCATCTGACTTTTAGGATGGGTTATTTGAGTTTAATATTTCACCATAATAATTTGTTATTATAGAAGAATCTATTCTTATGAATTTACTAAGGATCCTATAATACAAATATAATTATTATAAAATTCTTGAAAATATATATACTTCAATATTTATTATAAAATAATAGAGATGTAAATTAGATGCTGCTAGAGATCTACTATTCATGGATACAAACATCATGATCAATAAAACAGGATTTGGATTCAATATAATATAAAAGGATAATCAAATAAGGAATATTATAGATTCTTTGATGATTTCTACACTGTAAAGAACACTTTCATGTCACATTGCATGTTTGTACTTATATATGGGGGAAATTCAAAAGGAAATAAAAGTTTTGAAATTTATAGAGAAGATATTATGATATTTTATATTGAATTGAGAAGAATGAAACACTAAAGTATTAAGTATGTTTTAAATTAATACTTGATTGGTGATTTAAATGAAAATTAAAAAATATGAAATATATTTAAATTTTAATAATTAGTATGTCTTTCTACCTCCAAATGATGAGTTTACAAAATAAGATACAAAAATGAAATATTTATGATTTTATGAATTAAAATAGGGATAAAGAGATGAATCTAGAGATATCTTGGCACTTTTATTACCTCTAGAAATATATTCAGTCAAATAAGTGAGAGGAATTGATATAGCAAAAACTAGAGTAACGCTTATGGTAATAAGGAATAAGAAGGAGGAGGACTATGATACTACTATATGGTAGAGGGAGATCAATAATGTTCTGATAATCCAAACTGAGAATAAAGGGATTGGAAAACATATATGTAGAGATGCTAATCATATTCGTTACAGTTAAAGACTTATTCATGAGAATATAATGAAGAAAATTTATGTGAATAAAAATGTTGACCCAACCCGATGCAATGACATAGTGAGAGTTAAATTCTTACTTGCTGGTTCATGGATGTTCCATTCAAGAATTGTGTGAGATAGTCAAGACGAATCATAAGGAATGAGCTATGGGTGAAAACAAAAATATTAGTGGGAAGCTGGTAACACAATTTTATGCATTATAAATACCCATCTAATGGTAATATATAGTAGATTATGGGACTTTATGTGATCATAGTGTGAAACCATAAAGTGTCAACACATTTCATGAAATAGTGGAAGAATTTTGTATTTGGGGGAATGAACAATTATGATGAGGAGTAGGATTTCAAGGTCAAACATAATAAATCCTTATATTCATGTTCATTTTTACTAATCCAATTAGTTAAAGTTGAGATAAAAAATAAGGATAGAATTGGTACTTATCTAACATGTTAATTTAAAAGGTAGAATTTGTAAAATAAACCAATGATTCACCCCTCTTAGTGGTTACATTAACTTGGGATCTGTAAGTGGTATCAGTGATAATACATGTTCCCTTTGAAAAGGTAAAATATTAATTTAAGATTCAATATACCTCAAATAAATATAATGGAAGTTTTCCTTATCAGTTGTGACATATAAGTTCCTACCATAACATTGAATAATTGACAAAATAATGAGGAAAATAAGTTAAAGAAGAGTTTCATGAAAAATGTAGATCAAAAAATACTTAAAGATCAATAGAGTGGAAATCGTTAAGCAAACTCAAGTAATCTTGACTCTTATAATGATTCATATTCTAACTATGTTTATTTTTTATTACCGAATCACCAAATAGTTTTTACTTTGAAATTGATTATTACCTTAAGAAGATTCCAATTTTGGATATTGTATTTATACTAGGGTTTATCAAAATAATATAAGGTGAGAAGTCACATTTGGATTTGTAAGCTAAAATAAAGGATAAATCCAATGTTGGAATATTAAAAAAATGTAAGGATATCTTAAACGATTAAAAGTAGTTCATTTTATTTCACAAAGGAAATAAAACATTTTTTAAGGAAATCATAAAAAGATAAATTGATAAGATGACTTAGGAAGAAATTACTAGTAAAATGAAAATCCATGCTAAGGAAGAAATGCATAAGGCTTTTATTGGTGTCAAGGATACCCAATTAGATTCCAAAGTTAAAATGATTAGGGATATTGATAGTGAACTATAATAAAGAATTAAAATACATGAAATTATATTGATAAATTTGAGAGAGTATAAAAATAGAAAAAGAAACATGTGGGTAAAGAAAACAAGTCATACTTAAGAAGTGAGAAGAAGGAAGAATAAAAAAACTCTTATGAATTCAAAGAATGAATGATAAAAATGATTTTATAATATCTGAGAAGGTAAATAAAATTATTTCAATCAATGGAAAATTGATGGTATCCAAATACATGTGTGAAAGGTATGAATAGTGGAAGTATAATCTGCACTACTACATGTAAATAATACATGGATAGTGAGAGTTTCTTAGAAATGAAAATAAAGAACCATAATCTTCCTAGGATCTAAAGGATAAAGTGAAAAAGAGAGTTTTATAGAAAGGAAAACCCGATGATGTAAATAATTATGGGTTAAGACTCATGTATCTACCATATTTCTCTCATTAAAAGTGTATGTAACAACTCTTTATTCCCTTAACCATTTGTGTTTATACTATTAAACATCTAATCAAAGGGGTAAAGTTAAAAAAGGGGTCATATGTCATTGTAAACATTTTATATTGTAATTTATAACTGCTCATCATGGAATAAGTGGCATATAATGATTAAGAGTTGATGAGGTACATCCCTTGAGGGCGAGTTAACAAAAAGAGAATACTATTAGAGATAAATTTAGAAAATTTTAAATTTATCAACATACCTTTAAAATCATAAATTATGGAATTCTAATGACAATTATAAAACTTTTTTGATTATATCAAACATATTTATGAAGTGGGTGTGTTGGTTGATTAAACTACGAGGAATAGGGGGAGTTTTTTACCTTGAACATAACATATTTTATGAGTTTGTTTAATATGTTTATATGATTGAATATTTTTGAAAAAATATATTTAAAAAAACATATAAATGAGAACTAAGTTGGTATCATGTGCATGTGAGTTTATAGAATGTAATGCCGACCTTGGTTAAATCACTAATTTTTCTACATAGCGTTAGCCCATGTAGACTTATAGTTGACTGGATAAAAGATCATTTCTTAGAAAATCATGTGGTTCCATCCTCCTCTAAAAATTAGATCAAGATATATATCTAAATTAACAGGAGAGAAGAGTATTTTAGAAAAAAATAAAAAAATATAAGATAATAAGTATCCTATATTCCCATTTCATTTATTCAAAAAAGGGAGAGATAAATTAAATTTAATCTAGTGAAGATGAAGGGTATTTATAACAAATAAAAAGTGGGATATTGAATTTTCTAAATAAGAGAGTTTTATTTGTTATTTATAAGTCCATTAAGAAGTAAAGTCAAAGTTTGATGTTGAAGATTAGTGGAAAAACTTCATTATTGAATTAAAAATGAGTTTGGGACTACATCTTGTAAATATATCTTTGATAGATTCATGAAAAAACAAAAAAATTAATAAGATAATTGTTTGAAATTTTATTCATGTTAAAAGCATGCGATGATAATGACAGTATTGCATACAAAATTTAATAGAGTTTAAAATAATTGATATAATGGTGATATTTAAGGTTGTTTATTCAAAGTGTCAAGATGGTTAAGAAGATGAAGAATCCATCGAAGTATTTCTATACATATAATCTAAAAAATGTATAATTCTACACAGTGTAATTTGTTTTCATAGAATAACATATGTATTTCATGATTTGTGTATACAAATTCACCACATGTTAGATTTTGGAGCTATGCGTATGAATTTATCCTACCATTATATTTTTAGGGGTAATGCAATACTTCTATGGAATCCATATTACTTTAGCAAAAATCCCACATGACATTAATCATTAGCATATAAATTTGAAGATCAGGTATAAAACTTAATACTATGTCTCACAACATTGATTCCATGTGAGACTCTACATGTACAACTTCATCAAGTATCTCGTAAGACTTACAATATCTTATAAATATGAGTAAATATAGATTTTATAATATTTATTCTAAAATAATAGAGATATAAATAAGATGATTCTAAAGGCCTATTCTTCATGTATTCAAACATCATAATCAATTGAAGTGGATCATGATTCAAGAGAAGATCAAAGTAGAATCTAGTCAAGAAATTTTTTAGAGGCTAATATTAGTTCCAAACTATAAGGAACAATTCCATGTCACATTAAATGACCACAAGTATATGTGGTGGAAAATTTAAATGGAAATAAAATACATGGGATTTGTTGAGAAGAAGTTATGAAATTTTATATTTCATTTTGAAAAACAAAACACCTATTTCTTAAAAAGATTTTAATGAAATAATTAAATTTGGATTTAAATGAGAATTAAAAACTAGGAAATAACTTCATTTTGAATAATTAGGATCTCCTTATATCGTTAAATGAGGAGTTTCTAAAATAATTAATCGAAAAAATATTCCTAATTTTGTGAATAAAAAGATATATGATGGTAAAATGATAAGGAACACTTAACAATTCTATTCCTCAGAGAAATATATTCATTCAAAGACGTTACAAGACCTAATATTATACAAGTAAGAGGATAATTTTGGCATTTATGAATATTAATTACACCTATGATACTAATATATTTACAAGGTTATCAATAGATGTCTTCCAAAGTAGAATGAGATGAGGGAGAAATTACAACATGCATGGAAAGGTACTGATCATATTCTTAGTGGTTGAAGATATATTAACGAGAATATACCAAATAATATTAAATGGAAGAGGAATTCTAAACCACCATGGAACTATAAGACATAAGGAGTAAAATTCCTACTCACTAGTTCATAGAAGATCCATTAAAGGACCCTTTGAGGTAGCAGATACAAATCCTGAGGACTGAGCATTGGAGGACAGTAAAAAGGCTAGTGGAAAGATCATAATACTTTGTGTTTTAGTATAAATATTGTATATTGTAAATCAGAAGAAAATGATAATATTTCAAATAATTATAGTGTGATACCATGTCATATAACTACTTAATGTGAAATAGTGTAAAAATCTATGATTGGGGGGAATAAATTATAATAAAAAGAAGAACGATTTCAATTCTAAACATTATAGATCATAATGTTCTGGTTCTTTTGATTATTATAACAAGTAGGTAAGGTTGGTAGATATATAAAGGAGAGGACTAATAATTTTACCAATATAAGAGTATTAATTAAAAGTAATAATACATAAAATATGAAACTAATTCACCCCACTTCGTAGTACCATCAATCTGGCCTCCACAACATGAAAAATAGATACATCTAGAAGATGATGATAAATAAACAATAATGAAGAGGTAACCTGATTTTTTTTCTTCACACACACATATAGATAAAATAAATATATATAAATAACAAACTAAAACGGTAAAATATTTATTCTTAGATAAGTACACATAATGTAATTCCATAAATGCTATATATTTATTTACTAATATATATGTATGTATATGTATATTAAGGTTTTATTATGTGTATATGAACAATAGGTGTGTTATGAACACTCAAAAAAACACCACATACTAAATAAATATTTTTTAAAATAAATATATAACAGGAATAAAGACTATGTTAATGGGAAAGTACACTTTGAGAGATAGAGTTGATGCAAGTTCAAATCGCCCAACTCACCATTCAATATAGGGATAATTGTTTTTATATTTTATTTATAATCACACATAGTTATACTTATATATTAAATAAAATTTCTAAAAAAATTAAATAAAAAGGAAATCCCAGTGCATCGATGACTGGGAGCATCCCCTGAGACAAACCTATTTTTGGTTAAAGTTTTAATCCAAAACTCAGTACAAAATACTTATTTTTTAATACATTAATATTAACTTGGACTATATTTTATAAATAAATATAAAAATTAAAAATATCATAAAAAGAGCGAGGATGAGTTTTACACTTATGGCTAGGCCTGTATCGACCAAACGAACGATCGAGGGTTCGAGGCTCCACCTAGGAACTGGTATAGATTTCATTATTTTTACTATATATATAATAAATAACATATCATATTTTTTTATTTTTAATAAAACAAAAAAAAATTAATAAGTTAGGATAAATTTATATCAATTGACTAGATTCTTATGTATAAACTAACCCAACCCCAGAGAGTCAATTTCAATACATATGATCCAATTCCATCCATTTTTAAATGAAAGTATTTAATGTGTCATATTTTTGTATATATTTTTCATTGAAAATGTATATAACAGAATAAAAATAATAATAATAATAATAATAATAATAATAATAATCAATTAAGGTACGAGTAATAGTTCAGAAGACCGATTCTTATATAGTTTATTAATAAAAATGGAAGAGTTACTACAATGGGAATTACAAGTGGGTCTAAGTATCCCTACTAACATTTTAGTTATTCATATGAAATAAGTCATCAATAAGTTAAAATGACCAAAAATAGTTTCCCTATTGAACTTTCTTCTTGCAAAATTCATCAGCCACCATAGTATTATATATGTATTTGTGAGGTAGAATAAATCGGATTTTGTATAAACATTAATTATATTCCATTAATTAAATACATAATTAAAATTGGACCTATTATAATTTCATCATGATAATATTTACAACAAGTGATGAGTCAATTTAAATATATACCTTAAACCACACAAATTTCTTCACATATGAAACTACATAAATGAATTCCCATAACTTTTCATCAAAACAATTTGTTTCAAATAGATTTTTGGAAGAATCCTTTGATAAATACTTTATAACTTATGAAAATATCACCATAGGATAATGGTCCAAGTTATAAAAAGGTGTCCCTATCAATATTTATTTTAATCCAATATTTAATTGGAAGAATCTATCTAAAAATTTTAGGTTGGATTGTCTTACATGAAATGGGATTAACCCCTAGTAGTTGAGTGATGATAAGGTCCTATATAGTGTTATCCATGTATCCCACATGAAGTTTAGATTCCATTTGTTTATACCTAAAAATTCATTAAAATAAATGTTTGAATGGTTACCTATCATCCTAAAATTTAATTCTATTCTTATAATTCCAAATGAAATGAAAGCCATAAGCAATGTTGAATAACATAAATTTCATAAATTGAGAAATCATATCCAATTTGGGTGAAAATCCATTAAATCCAACATATTGTTACATACGAGAATCATACATTTGAAGATGGTCTCAATATGATTACATATTCTCCATGTGAATGTGAATTCAAGAAAAATATGATTGTAGTTATCACTTCCCTTGAGATAGATAAAGATGTATAAATCCATAATAATTCTATTAACTTTGAGATTATCATAAATTGGGATCCCATTAATCCAATTATTATATAATAATAAATAAAAGGAGGTAGTATTGAAGGGTTTCCTGAATAAATTAATCCACCTAGGAGTTCCATAATCAATTATACACATGATTATATAGTGCATCCTTGCACTCATAGTTTTAAGCCTTGTAGGGAACCAGTTGTTTTCCTTGTTGGTAAAGATGAATAAAGTAGTACTATATTTTATGTCATTAGGAAGGATATTATCAACCTATCTAAATACATTTAGGGAACCCAAAATGGATATCTTCTTAAAATTAGGAGACAACGCACTATATAAATAGTTAGGTGAGATAATCTAGTCAGAGTTATAAAAATTCAGATTCATGGATCTTGAAGTTATCTATTGAGTATGAATCATAATCTTAAGAAACTCCTCTTTGACTTTCATCTAGAGTAAGGATCACAAATAGAATTTATTTTCCTTATATAATCTATCAATTAATCATAATAATAATAACAATAAATGACATAAATCATGATTTTGAAACACCGAAATCATAGTCTCCAAAACTTATATTAAAAAAACACACATGTAAAAATGGAATGAGAATAGAATAAAACATGGAATTTAACATGTTCAATATAGATAGAGAATTTACACATCAATTAAACTAAAATTATATTAATTTAGCCTTATTATTAAAGGTATCCTATAATTTTACACACCCTCTAGGAAAATACACACTGTAATAAACCAAAGTCCAAAATCTCTAACCCACACCATCAAACATCACATTTTCAATTAGAAAAAACTTCATAAAGATAGATATGCTATATTTTCTATGAAAATATCACCTCAATACACATTGAAACTATATTTTAGATACAAAACAAACCATAATAATATTAAAATAATACAATATAGCAGAAATGATTGACATGCATGATCTCATTCCAACTCATCATTTAAGATGCACACTAGAATCAATATCACAATGGAGGAAACCAAAACATAATAGGTATCATAAAAATTTTAGCATAAATGATGATTAATATGAGTTTGTCACTATAAAAAATAAAATAAATAAGAACAATTCATGCCACCGACCACCCCATTTGAAACAGATAAGAGACCTTTGTTGAGCATATATATTGCCTTTGTTGTCAAAATATTTCAAAATGTGTTTGGCGAGTTTGGATGAAGTGGTGATTCATGGATAATTATTATGGATGTAGTGGTTATTCTTGGAGAATTTTTATGGATCCATCTTGTGTAATTAGATGTTAAAATTGGAGAATTATTTTTATATGGAATTGGATTTCGTGCTTGGAAAATTCTTATTGGAATAAATGTGAGGATTGTTTTTATATTTATTAATTGTGAAATTTATGTGCTAAGGAGTTTTAACATTTCATAAACAATATGAACATGATGTGATTGTTTATTTTTACTATTAAAAGAATAGTTGAAGTTACCATGAAAAAAGTAATTATAAATACATGCATAAGAATAAAAGGTGAGGAGATATTATCTACGGAAGTATTTCGAATAAAATTTTAATACTTAGTTATTTTCTTAAGTATTTCAATAGTGGGATTACATAAAAAAATTAAACTAACCATCTAAATAAGACAAGGCTAGATCAACCCCAACCATATGTGGTACCTGGATGTCAATCACGACTGAGGGAACCATCCAAGGCCAGCTAGAAGGTGGCGTGGGACATGTGTAAGCCCCATAGTGTGTAGGACAACAAGAGGAGTGGATGGGAACATGGTGTGTGCTCAGTGTGCCGGTTGGATGGCACCCATGTGGAGTGTGGTGAAACATATCTAGGTGTCAACCCTAGTTCCAGTTCAAATTTTCAACCGAAACATAATATCTTATAAAGAAGACAATTCCACATTGATATTTTAATGTGGTACAGCCAGCGGCTGGGTTCTGTTCTCCAATACATTAAAAGGAAAAAAATAGCACAGTCCATTTGATTCAATTGATCTGAGTCATCCAATCCATGTTGTATATTTTCTTTAACCTCTCACATAGAAGACCTTTAATAATGAAGGTTTTCAATAAAAATAACCAAAATTAACCTTATCCTACATGTAATGTCTACATAGCTCAGTGGGGAGTTTAAAAAATGGATAAGTCATATTTTCTACATTGTAATAAAAATTATTTTTAATGATGAGTTTTTGAGGAAGATTGATTCACAAGGATGATTTTATGGACTTTTTTGTTATTCGTGGTGAATATTCTATGTGAAGATGCATACAAAAATAGTACATAGAGATAGGTGTTTCACAGATGAGGATATATTGTATAGTATTATATGTGGTTTATTGATATGCGTATGGGAATTATAGTACTTGAGAATGGTTTTTATAATAGTACGTGGTTGAACCTGATAAATTATATCAAGTATGTGGTGCAGTGAAAGTTTTCATGCATGGTGATTTTGAGGGAGATTCTGCGTGGTGATAGATTAAAATTCAATACAGATATTCTATGAAAACACGTTTCTTTGTGGGGAGTGTTTTCATAGAATAATTAATATGATTTTTTGATATTAATAAGAAATGATATGTGAAGATGGTTAAAAATACTATTTGTAGATATTTTGTGGAGACTATTGAATCAATTTAAAATTCTTACCATGATTTCAGAGTTATCATGCAATAACTACTTCAATAAAAAGTGAATTTTTTCTTTTACATTCTAGGTTGGTTATGATATTAAAAGGATAATTTTTTTGTGTGAGTAAGCATTGAAGTGAAGAGCATATTTTTAGAGAATATTATGTGTTTCTCATTTTGATGAAATAGAAAGGTGTGAGAACTGAATTGCATAGGAGAGTTTTTGAGAAAATATTTTTTCTCTCATATAGATATCAGTTTGTAAAGTAGTAAGAGTTTGTGTGTAGAGAGTTTTGTTCACCATATATATACCAAATTATAATTATTCTATGAACATAATGACCATTTATTATAAAATATGAGTATCATATATTTTATAAATAAAAATTAATATATTGAGGAAGAACAAGTTTAGTTATGTTCTTTAAAAGTTTGAATATTATATTTTATCAATATTGAAGGCCCAAAAGAGAATATCTTCATCAATTGTTTGTAGAAGTATACAAAATCTAGATGGGATATTTTCTTGTTTTGTTTGTATCATTTTTGTTGATGATAGTGTGAAATTATTGTTCTATTGTGACTCTAGAAAACATAGTGGAACTATATTATAGTGAAGAAATGTATGTTTTAACTACTTGTGATTATAGTAGAGAATCTGTGATTGGGTAATCTAACTAATCATAGTAATTAGTTGGCTCATATTGAGATTGAAAGTTGTAGAAATATTGTGTTCCTATGATATTTAATTTTATTTCATTTTGGAGTGGACGAGTTATCATAAGAGTGTATCAGATACTAATAGCTCAATAGAGGTTAATTTCAAGAGAGAAAAAAATTGTAAAAATAACCCCTGATTTAAACCCCTTATTAGTGGTGTGACACCTCACTGTTAACTTCAATTGGTATCAAATATCCATGTTTCTTCAGTCAAGATCCACTTAGTATTGAATTTGGATTGTAACACCGCAAGATTTTATGAGATATATTATTTTTAATTTCTTTTATGTATTCTATTATACACTACACCAAGATTAGATTGTTCTATATGCAACACCATATTAGCTTGCAGTATATGCAACACTATTCTTGGCTCATGTTACACAAAATTTCAAGTTCATTTTGTGGAAATTATTCTACGCAAAACATTAAGTATAGATTTTGTTTAATGTATAAATGAAATAAGTTTTGATTATGTTATACGCAACACCAAACAGAGATTTCACAACATGCAACCCTGACTTGGATTTCATTACACGCAATCAAGACCTTCCTTGATAGCGTGTGTAGTATGAAATACCGAGTTTCACTAAACGAGATATTATTATAATATTATTATGAACTATCCGTTATGAATATTAATACCCACATTTGGAAATTTTATAAATTTTATCTTTCAAAATGGACTTCATTTTTGGATTCAGAATATTGAAATTACCCTTGGGTGAATTTTTGGTATTTTTCTGAAAACTTTCAATTTTTGATGAATAGTTAAAACACTGGGTTACTATTTAAAAACCGACTTTTCATTTAAATAAATATTTATTTTATTTAAATATATTTTAGGTAAAAATTGATACATAATACCTATATAAGTTTAATTTAATTCATTGGAGTCATTTTATAATAATTTCAGATATATAAAAATTTTATTGAAATTTTCACCGTCTTTTACCCACCTCCTAGGAGAATTTGAAAATTTAATACATAATTTTACCGCTTCTCTGAGTGGAATTTTAAAAATCTGAGATACATGGTTAATATCAAGGAGTAAAATGTGGTTAAATAAGATAAAAATATTTTTTGGTGAATAGTAACTTTTTACTTTTATTTACCACGGTTAAAAGTAAATAGAGTAATTAAGGGTAAAAATGATATTATTATGACCCTAAAACATGTCATAATTCTATTGGATAAGTTTAATTCGACCAAAAAAAACCTTAGGATTAAAATATGACCATTTAGGTCCACTTGGATTAGATTAGGACATTTATTATTATTTTATTTAAAGAAGAGTTAAAAGAGCTAAAATCAAAGTTTAATAACTAAAATTTTTTTAATATAGGGTTATACATAAGATAAATTCGACTATAAATATTCATTATAAAGATAAAAATATTTCCTACATAATGGTAGTTTATTTATATTTTTTAGACATTAATTATTTTTATTTATTTATGACACAATGATGATGCGTAATTACCTTATTAATGATATATTAATATAATTGATGTCATAAATACCCAAATAAATGTAATTTTAGACTTTTTATGAATTAAAATAATTTTATAGGTTAATATGACATGATATTATTGATTTAATTAAATTTTTTAGAACTAATCATGTTGTTATGAGTTAAAAAAAAATAAATTACCCAATAGTGTCAAAATTGACATAAAAGAGTTTTTAAAACAAATATTATATTATAAATTGTTATTATATTCATAAAAATATAAGGTTCGTCAAAATGACTTATATAAGGTTATATATATTAATAATGAACCACTTGGGGTTATTTTGGCTTGTTATAGTAAGTTTATTAACCATATAGTGTAAGAAAACAAGAAGACACGGTAAAAGTTAAATTATTTAACTTAGAGTTAAATCTAAATGATAAGGTACAAATAGTAACCTAAACATGTATAAAACCTATTGGATGAGAGGATTTAGACCCATACCCACTTTATCTTTGAAATAAATCTATTTGGAGCTATTATAAACCGAATATGACTTTATTATAAAATAATATTTTACGTTTTTTTCTTAAAGTGCCCCTCTCCTCCCTTATAAAAGGGAACCTCCTCCCTCTTCTATTTACACAATTTTGAGCTTTCAAGCTCGGAAAAACCCTAAAAATTACCCTTATAAACCTTTCTAGTTATATAATAGAGGTTATGGTCTTCTCAAAAGACCAACTCTAGTTTCCTCAGAAGACGTTTAAAGGAGGTGCGTCGAGGAAGAGGTAATCTCTTCTACCGATTATTTCAGGTTTCTTTGTTCTTCAGCTTATTCTTCATTAGTTGTTTCATTATATTGTAATAACACCAGTATAAATAATATACTTATATGTTATTATAAATTTGGAAAAACCCAATTTCACATTCTATCCATCCTACGGAAAACAAAATCACGGCGCGTGCGTACATATGGAATACCGTCTCCACGTCGTGGTGTAATCTGTTTTTCCACCACCACCTTACATAGATGGGTATAATGGTGTAAAGAATAATTGTATATAGTTATTATAAAATCTTACTGATTCTTAGATATTATATCATCCACTCCAATTCTATTCAATATTTATGGGAACGATATCATCGCTTGTGCATACGTATGGATTACCGTCACCACGACGCGATGAGATTCATTCTCCATGATAACCATTCAAGAATGATTATAAAGTATATATAACGAATAATAATGAAATATATGACATAATTAAGCTACTATATTTATGTATACACACATATATATATATATATCATCTACCTACTTTCATTAAAGTCAATATGGAAAAGAAAACAGCATTCATGCGTACGTACGGTCTACCGTCTCCATGAACGGTGTATTTCATTTCATTTATCTATCTATTATGTATATATATATATATAATGAATATATATGATATATAAATCATAATTTACATTCTGGAAGTAATTAAATCATGATTTATGTAATAATAATATCAAGAACAACAAGTACGATAAATAAAACGATTTTACCCAAAATACTGCTTTAACTTGGAATTTACAAAAGAACAGATAATATAATGTCATAAGTGAACCATATACGATATCATAACAATAAATATGATTCTTTAATAATTTAATGACATTATGTAAATAATTATACAGGAGTTTCAGATATGTACGAAGCATATCGGACCTAAGGTAAGGGATAATTATTCCAATCTCATTCTTATCCGAGATTATTTATTCTTAACTATTTACTGGGGTAATATTTATCATCCATATCCCTATTTTCTAAAAATGGGTTCATGTATGTTTAAAGTCATTTTACCCATTTTTTACTTTTACTACATGGTATGTAAAGATTCTTTATTTTTTTCCATATAAGGTACTTTTTGACTTTTCAGGAAAAAGTACGAGAAGAATGTTTTTTTAACTTATATGGCATTAACGGATTTTTATGGTTTCATAATGCTTTATTTTCAAGATGCCTACTATACAATATTTTATTATTATTTGCAAAAAAATACTTTTCTTTTAAAATTTCAGGGAATTATGTGAAAAGAAAATGATTTTCAAGAAGAGAGAATATTTTCCTCAAGAATTCATTTCAAGTGTTTTGTCAAAACTATTTTACAAATAAGATGACATTATTTAGTATGATTATGTTTCAAGTATAATGTCTCTATGATTTACATGGTTTCATTTTTCTTATGATAAAATGATATCCATTTGTTTTATATGTATTATGTTATGATTGGATGATGTTTATGAAACCCATTTTATTCTTTGGGTTATGATGAATGATTTATGTTTATGTTGTGGAACACATAAGATGATTTCATTATGAGATGGGTGGGACCTATATCTCCCTCCAATGAATTGGTTAAATAGTTTATATATCATGAGATAGGCATGGATGGAACGGAAAGTTAATCCAGTTCAGTGATACAGGACTGGAACGAAGAGTGAACTCGGTTCAGTAAGGGACTTTGTCCACTAAGATGGTCTTGGCAGCAATGCCTTGGCTACTATGGAAATCATATCATATGCTTAATGGTTTTCCACAATTACATGTTTTATTACCATACTATTTTATCATGATCGATGTTCCATTATGATCTATTCCGAACATACTACCATGTTTTATGTGATTTCTCAAGATTTTGGTGTTTAAATATTATGTTCATGTTTTTAAGTTCAAATGTATATGGTTTGTTTTATTTTCTCCATAGATACCATTACTGAGAATTTGATCTCACCCTTTATATGTTTTGTTTTCCCCAGGATATAATGAAAGGTTTTAGGTAAGAAAAAAATGGGAAGATCTTTATGGGAGATGTTGAAGATCTTTCACCATGATTAGAATATTATGTTCCGAGTTTCCAAAAACACTAAACTATTATGATCCTTTGGTGTCGGTTTTTGTTATTTATTAAGTATTCCGCAAAATTAATGTAATGTCCATGTACGTCAAGCTTTCGGTCTCTACAGTGGGTATCATAGCAATGGTTTAGTTAACCTTTGAAAACTAGGATGCGAAAACATTAGTGAGATCCCTAGAGATATTTCTATGGTATGTCTAGGGATGTCACTAAGGTTTAGTATAACTATTGGTTACAGTCCTAGAATTATGATAACGATCATGAATAACCTAGGATTAAACCTATGATGTTAGAGATTTAATGTACTCCCCTTGACTATGTTGTTTTCCTAGCATGATTTTTTCCTCTCACACCATTCTTTTTGGGTTTTAGAAAATGGATGGAAACATGAAGATTCATGATAATGGAGGATATGATGGACAATGGAATGATATTCTTCATTAGCAACCAAATGAAATTGGATCTGGAAGTCCACATATCGTTATTATTCCTAATTAGTAATCTCATAATATGATCAATAATCTAAACTTTGGGGTCTTTTCCGAATCATCTAATAAGAGAAAGATGGAGTTTCATGATGATCATATAGGAAAGAAAGTTCAATTTCCCTCATGTAAATCATGTGGGAAGAGGCATCAGGGAGAATGTTTCAAAGGAACTGGAAGATGCTTTGGGTGTGGAAAAGAAGGACACAAAGCCAGTAATTGCAAAGGAAAAGGTCCACTTAACACCATGGACAAGGATAATGGTATTGCTAAGACATCAACAATGGTTAAATGTTTTAAATGTGGAATGTATGGGCATTGCACAAACTGATGCCCTAAGGGAAAGTATTATGAAGAGAATCGGCATGGTCGTATGTGTAGTATTTCTGTTGACGATGATGAAGAGACTAAAAATGATATGTGAGATGAAAGAATTGTTGAAGCTCGGTCAATGGTTTAAGAAGGTAGTGGAATGATTTTATGTTTATCAATAATAATGTTGTATAGGTAATTTAATGGTACTATGGAATAAATATATATCTAAGGATTGTTACACTATTGTTTTTCCTTAGGTATTTGAAAGTATACGTTGAATGGTACTGGTAACCATGAAAGGTTATTCAGATATTTTTGGAAAATAGATGATATGCGCATATTGAAGGGATAAGGAGAAAAAATAATATGTTAGATATTATTGATGAGCTCATGACTAATATAAGGACAAAGTGATATCATGGTTTGAGTATATAGATATTTTGGGATTTTGGTATGTGGAAAGAGTTATGTTTTGTAGTATTCATGTGTATTGAGCTTGAAATGTCCGTGCCCATCCCGGAGAAACTTTCCCTTAAAGTTCATGGGTCGGTGGTGTGGTCCCAAGATGTGGTTTTCCCGGTGTACCATAGGTTTTTCACTTCCTTCCAAATCCAAGGGCACTCCCTAACTTCGTGAAAACGTCGGCGTCGAACATTCCCCAGCGATGTTGTCAGGCCCTTCTAGCGGCAAGGTGCTCCTGATCTTAGGATGGCAGGTCCTCTCCACGGCTCCCAGTCGCTTGCTACAGCTGTGGATCTTCCCTTGGCCCCGGCTCAGTCGCAGTGCTCCCCTCTTCCCCTCCCTTCGGAGGATGATGGCATTTTAGGCATGGTCATGGGGGGATGCTCTCGTAGGGCCCTGTCAGATTGGTTGGTATGAGTGGATGGGAGGTTTTTAGGACCTTGACAGATGCTCTTGTCGGGCGGGCTTTTGGAGTTCGTTGTTTGGGGTTCAGCAGGCAGGTTGGCCCCTTCGGATTCGATCTCCTCCTTTCCAGGGTCGGCTCCTGATTCTGCAGGTGTGTGGGTTGTTGGGGTCGAGCTGGCAGTCTCGTGCCCGGTGTTGGAAGGGGTTTGTAAGTATGGAGCGGTTTTTGATGTCAGGCCTACACCTCTTTCCAATCAGCCTTCGTCGGTGGTTGGTCTTTGTCCCTTGTTGTTGTCCTCCCCTAGTGCGGAAAGGAAGAAGCTCCTGGGTACTCCTGATCCAAAGCGAGTATCCTCCCCAGGTCTTGAGGATTCTGGTCAGCGGGGTTGTGCTTGGCCTAAGCCAAACTTTCCTAGGACAACAGAGCCGTCCAGTCAGACACTGCGAGCGTCAGGGAAACATCCCATGATGTCGCCACCCACTAGTGCAACTAGGGGGAGGACCTTGAAGATCAACTCTCTCATGAAGGCCCCCTACCCAAGCCTTGAGGGTCCAAGCTCGGGGGTGTTTACCAGATCCAAAGATTCTCTACAAAGGTTTCAACCGCGGGAATGCTTTTCTTTCACTATCGAGACCAAGTTTCATGGGGCCAAAGCCGGGCGGGAGGGGAACTAATGTTACCCATTATTATTTGGAATGCTCGAGGGATCGGGGCAAGAGTTAAAAAAGATTTCTTATCTTCGGAAATCAAGAAGCACAAATCACTGGTTGCAGTGGTCCTGGAAGACAAACAAAACTCGAACAAAATCCAGCAGTGTGCCAATTTGATCAGAATGCAGGGGTTCATGCAAGCTTCTCCAAATAACCAACACATTTGGTTATTCTGGAAAAGAGAGGTAGTGGTGGATCTAATACAGGCAGGGGATCAATTTATCACGGCGAGGGTGAAGACAAGCTTGGTCTCTATTCTATTTTCCTTTGTATACAGGAGTTGTGAATATTCTAAAAGGGGATCTCTGTGGTAAGAGTTGAGTAGCTTTGATCTGGGAGAAGACCCCTGGATAGTTGGGGGGGGGGGTTTCAATACCATCACCGAACCTACTGAGAAAAAGGTGCGTGGGGTGTTTCATCATCGTGCTAGTACAGACTTTGTACAGTTTATGGAAAGTAAGGGTCTTATGGACATGGGGTATTCCGGGGATCCGTTCACGTGGTGAAACAACCAAAAAGGCAATAGAAGGTGCTGGAGCCGGCTGGATAGATGCCTAGTAAACCTGCATTCCATTGATGCGTACCTGAACGCCATGGTGACCCACCTTGTACGAGGTATTTCTGATCACTCCCCTTTGCTCCTGTCTCTGAACCCCAAGCAGGCCCCTCCGGATAGATTCAGATTTTATGGAAACTGGTCGAAGCACCCCGAGTTTCTCAACCTAGTAAGGAACTCCTGGGGGAACCAGTGAAAGGGCTCCACTGGGTGGGCATTCACTATAAACTCAGACGCCTAAAACATGATCTCAAAGCATGGGCAGGAGCCCTACCCCATATTGACCAAGATATGGATGATCTTAAGGGCGCGATCAAGTGCATGGAAGGTGAGCTGGAGGAGGTTTGGAGTGACCGGGTCTTTGAGGACCTTGCAGCCAAGAAGGAAAGCATGGAAGAGTTAATGCTTAAGCAGGAACGAATGGCTCGTGAAAGATCAAGGGAAAAGTGGTTAAACGAGGGAGACAAGAACATGTCATACTTCCATGCATGCATCAGGGAGAAAATAAGGCCGATCATTCCTAACATAAGGATGGAAGATGGTACGTACACGGATGACAATGAAATAGTGGGAGGCATGGCATCCTCCTTCTTTGAAGAAATTATCGCTGGCCGAAACTCGAGGATGGATGGCGGGTACCCGAGCGGGGAAGCTAATCTGTGGGACGCAATTCCTAACCGTGTCTCTAGTGAGGGGAATTCCTGCTTGGAAAAGCTTCTAGATGAGCCAGAGGTCCATGCGGCAATGCTGATTCTTGACCCGGGTAGTGCTCCTGGGCCGGATTGCTTCCCGGGATCGTTCTTCAGAGCTTTGTGGGATGTTGTAAAGGATGATATTGTTTCTGCTGTCCAGGATTTATTTAGAGGAGGATCTCTACCACGGGTGGCTAGTGTTATGACCCTGGTTCTCTTCCCGAAGGTGAAGGCTCCTACCTCCTTACTCCAGTACCGTCCAGTGAGCATGTGTAACTTCACCTATAAGATCCTGGCGAGCGTCATCAACAGGAGACTGGCCATGTGTTTGACCCAGTGGGTATCCATTGAACAACACGGATTTGTTAGGGGGAGGTCAATCCAGGGGGCGATCGCCCAGGCTTAGGAGATGTTTAAGGACCTGAACAACAAGACCTATGGATCCAATATGGTCATGAAGCTGGGCATGAGCAAGGCGTACGATAAAGTAGAGTGGGGTTTTATCAACAGGGTCTTCACATGCATGGGTATATCTCCCAAGGCCTCGGATATCCTTTTCAGATGCTTCAGCTCACCTTGGATGTCTGTGTCCTTTATGGGGAAAACTCGAGGGTTCTTCAAGGCCACCTGAGGTTTACGTCAAGGTGATCCGATTTCCCCAAGTATATTCATTCTTGTGCATGATACACTTAGTAGTCTTCTCAACAAAGGAATTTCCAACAGAAGTATCACTCCTTTCCGGAGGAAGGGGAAACAGTTTCACACTTCGCACCTGATGTTCGCAGACGACACTATTATCTTTTCAAATGCGGGGAGGATATCTGTGAAGGCCATTGGGGGAATCTTGAAAGAGTATTTCCATTAGAGTGGGCAACTGATTAACCATGACAAAAGAAAACTGTATCTTTCCCATAATTGCACTGCAAGGAGGGTTGAGGAATTGTGCAGGAGGATGGACATGCAGGTGGGATCCCTACCTATGGAGTATCTAGGATCAAAAATTTCTCTAGGATGATTGAGAGTCCGGGACTATGATGAGCCGGTGAGCAGGATCACCGTTTGGGTTCTTAATTGGAAAAGTCACTTCCTCTCTTTTGGGGGAAGGATCACCCTTATTAACAGCGGTTTGTCATCCATTCCAGTGCATGCTTTGGCTTCCTCGTCAGTTCCTAGAGGGGTTTAAGAGCCATCGACAGGGTTCTGGCAGGTTTTCTTTGGGATGCAAATGGGGAAGGGAAGAGGCACTGGGTCTCGTGTGGGAGAATGGCTCGCCCGGTTCAGGAGGGGGGTATTAATGTCAGGAGTGTTGAGGGAACGGTGCATTGCATGCATGGGAAGCTGGCCTGGGAGATCGTGGAAAATCAGACCCTTTGGGGGAGGACCATGCGGTACAACTTCATCAAATGTGCAGAAAGTGGAAGCATCCAGGGTTCACCCTTCTGGAGAATGATTTTCCCACTGGTTTTGAACTTACAGGCCCATTCTCGTTGGATTGTGGGGAACGACAGCATATCTTTCTGGAGCAGCAACTGGGCAGGGTCTGAACATGGCTTCCCGGGATGTCTGACGCCTTCGATCACCTTCAAGGAGGCGAGCTCTTATCCGAGTTTTGTGAACGCTGTCCTGGATATAGAACAGAAAGGCATTTTTGATTCTATCCTCATAAATTCTGAGCCAGACAAATGTGTGTTTACTCCTTCCTTTATGGGGATATTCAATGTAAGGGACTTCCGAAGGATGTCGACTCCCCAGGACCAGCGTGGTAGCTGGTATGAGCGAATGTGGTGCAAGGGAATTCCTTCCAAATATAATTTCCTTGTTTGGCGAGTGAGGAACCGGGCGATTCCTTTGGATGATAGCATCAGGAAAATGGGCATCAGCCTCGCCTCTTGGTGCCAGTGCTGTAGGAACAAAAGTGAGGAAACCACCAGCCATATATTTTTCGAAGGCGACTGGGCTAAGGAAGTATGGAAGTCTTTCGGTGTGTATACAACAGATTTTCCCTTGGATAACCAAGGGTTTGAGACCCTTGAGAGATGGTTCCAGGGGTCCCCGGACAGAGGACTAGAATGGAAGGCGCGTTCGGCAGTTTTTAGTGCAGACTGCTGGTGTCTATGGCAGGCGAGGAACAAAGCAAGATTCGAGGGGGAGGGCTCCTCAGGGAGGTCGATCATTGTGTGATCTAAATGCCTGCTTTCGGACTGGGTTAACCTTATCAAGGGATGGAGGGAAGTCCCTTGCCTTTGTAATCTGCAGGCTGGTTGGGGTTAGGCTGCCCCCAGGGTGGGGTTGCGAGGACAGTGTGTGAAATGGAACCCCCCGGAAGATGGCCTTAAACTCAACACTGATGGATCCTACAACTTATGAATCATGCACGGAGGAGGAGTGGTCTGCAACTCGGAAGGAGGCGTGCACCATGCTTTCACGGCACACTTTGGTAAGGGTTGTGCCCTTCAAGCGGAGGCCCAGGCTCTCCTTACGGGGCTCACCCTATGCATTCAGAAGGATATGGACATCTCCCACGTGGAAACGGACTCGATGATCATTCATGACTCTTTTCTGGACAAAGGATCCACTCCATGGTCAGTAATCTATACCATTAGGCGATGCAAGGAACTGCTCAAGAGTAACATGCAGGTTACGCACACATGGAGAGAGGGGAACAAAGTTGTAGATTATTTGGCCTCCCTTGACATCCAAAGACTTGATGTCACATGTCTACACAACGCTAACTCTTTGAAGCTAGAGGGGGAGAACTTAATTTGAAGTGATGCCCTAGGTCTACATTATTTTAGCCCCCCCTAGGCCGATGAGGCTAGGCTGGAATTTCTGATGTTTGTATTTCCGATTGAATAATTTTATAACAATGATGATGATGATTCACATGCTTGGTAGATAACATTTCTAGTAATTCTTTTCTTTATTCTATGAGCTTGGACAAGAAGTATTTTAGATAAGCCTAAAGATTGGAATGGATTATGTTGGACATAAGTTAGTATTGTTTAAGGCTATAAGTTTTTGATATTATTTTTGGAATGTTATAATAGTATAGTTTTAAAAAGAGGACAACCCATAGGACGAGCGACAACCCATCATGTAGGACAAGATTACATGAATCCAACCCACAACCGAAGTGTGACATGCCTTTATCGCCTACAACTGGCCTACAGGATGTCCCTGGTTAGTAGAAACTAGTTTTATTTTATTAAGAGTTATGATAGATGAAGTATAAGTCCATTTTAGGAACCATATACGATTAATCTCTCCATAGATGGACTTATGTATATAACTATTGCTAGCCTTATGTTTAAGACAGATGGAATGTTCTATCATTCCTTCGCATGATCTGCTAACACTTCACGGAAGACAAATTCAACTTCATTTTTTTAAGAGATGAAGTGGAATTTTTTCATGGCACAAACAATAGTGAGATTGTACCAAAATCAATTAAGTATTTCTTTTAATTCGTATTTTTCAACTTTAGGGAGATGATATTTAAAACCAAAAATGTTGTCCTACTATCCTTATATCTGATGAATCGGATGGTACCATAAATCATCACAAATTTATGGCTTTGTGATTGTTGGATTTTTCATAGCCATGTCCTCTACCACTCTCCATCAGAACTTTATGGTTAGATTTTTCTTCAATATCCATATTTCCACCTATGTTCTCCTATTTGGAAACCCAATGATGAGTTAATCTGGGTAACTGTTACATTTCGTACTTTGATTTTTAAAATTAAGTTTTAGTTTGCCTTTTACGATGTGGGTTTCTACGAATGAAACTTTTAAGTAGTAAACGGTTTATAGCCCCGAAGAATTTCGAGGGCGAAATTCATTTTAAGGGGGGTAGAATGTAACACCCCTAGATTTTAGGAGATATATTATTTTTAATTTCTATGATATATTCTATTATACACAACAACAAGATTAGCTTGTACTATACGCAACACCGTATTATCTTGTAGTATACACAACACTATTCTTGGCTCGTGTTACACACAATTTCAAGTTCGTTTTGTGGAAATTATTCTACGCAAAACATTAAGTATAGATTTCGTTTAATGTATAAACGAAATATGTTTTGATTATGTTATTTGCAACCCCAAACAGAGCATTCACTACACACAGCCCTGACTTGGCTTGCATTACACGCAATTAAGACCTTCCACGATAGCATGTGTAGTACGCAATACCGAGTTTCACTAAATGAGATATTATTATAATATTATTATGAACTATCCGTTATGAACAGTAATACCCACTTTTTGAAATTTTATAAATTTTAACTTTCAAAATGGACTTCATTTTTCGATTCGGAACATCAAAATTAGCCTTGGGTGAATTTTTGGTATTTTCTTGAAAACTTTCAATTTTTGATGAATAGTGAAAACACTAGGTTACTATTTAAAAACCGAAGTTTTATTTAAATAAATATTTATTTTATTGAAATTTATTTTATGTAAAAATTGATACATAATACCCATATAAGTTCAATGTAATTCATTGGAGTCATTTTATAATAATTTTAGAAATATAAAAATTTTACTGAACTTTTCACCGTCTTTTACCCACCTCCTAGGAGAATTTGAAAATTTACAGAAAACATAATTTTACCGCTTCTGTGAGTAGAATTTCAAAAATCCAAGACACATAGTTAATATCAAGGAGTAAAATGTGGTTCAATAAGATAAATATAATTTTTGGTGAATAGTAACTTTTTACTTTTATTTACCACGGTTAAAAGTAAATAGGGTAATTAAGGGTAAAAATGATATTACTATTACCCTAACACATGTCCTAATTCTGTTGGATAAGTTTAATTTGACCAAAAACAACCTTATAATTAAAATATGACCATTTAGGTTCACTTGGATTAGATTAGGACATTTATTATTATTTTATTTAAAGAAGAGTTAAAAGAGTTAAAATCAAAGTTTAATAACTAAAACATTTTTAATATAGGGTTATACATAAGACAAATTCGACTATAAATATTCATTATAAATCTAAAAAAAATTCTACATAATGGTATTTCATTTATATTTTTTAGACATTAATTAATTTAATTTATTTATGACATAATGATGATGTAGTAATTACCTTATTAATGAAATATTAACATAATTGATGTAATAAATACCCAAATAAATGTAATTTGAGACTTTTTATGAATTACACTAATTTTATTTGTTAATATGACATGTTATTATTGATTTAATTAATTTTTTCGAACTAATCATTCTGTTATGAGTTTTACAAAAATCAATTACCAAATAGTGTCAAAATTGACATAAAATAGTTTTTAAAACAAATATTATATTATAAATTGAAATTATATTCTTAAAAATATAGGTTTTGGCCAAATGACTTATATAATGTTATATATATTAATAATGAACCACTTGGGGTTTTTTTGTCTTGTAATAGTAAGTTTATTAACCATATAGTGTAAGAAAACAAGAAGACACGGTAAAAGTTAAATTATTTAACTTAGAGTTAAATATAAATGATAAGGTTAAAATAGTAACCTAAACTTGTATAAAACCTATTGGTTGAGAGGATTTTGACCCATTCCCACTTTTTCTTCGAAATAAATCTATTTGGAGCTATTATAAACCGAATATGACTTTATTATAAAATAATATTTTAGGTTTTTTTTCCTATAGTGCCCCTCTCTTCCCTTATAAAAGGTCACCTCCTCCCTCGTCTCTTTAAAAAATTTTGAGCTTTCAAGCTCGGAAAACCCCTGAAAATTACTCTTGTAAACCTATATAGTTATATCATAGAGGTTATGGTCTTCTCAAAATACCAACTCTAGTGCCCTAAGAAGAAGTTTAATGGAGGTGTGTCGAGGAAGAGGTAATCTCTTCTACCGATTATTTCAAGTTTCTTTCTTCTTCAACTTTCTTCTTCTTTAGTTGTTTCATTATATTGTAATAACATAAGTATCACTAATATACTGATATGTTATTATAAATATGAAAAAACCTCATTTCACCTTATATCCATCCTACGGAAAACAAAATCACCGCTCGTGCGTACGTACGAAATATCGTCTTCACGTCGTGGTGTAATCTGTTTTTCCACCACCACCTTACATGGATGGGTATAATGGTGTAAAGAATAATTATATATGGTTATTATAAAATCATACTTATTCTGAGATATTATATCATCCACTCCAATTATATTCAATAATTATGGGAACGATATCATCGCTCGCGCGTACGTACGGATCACCATCTCCACGACGTGATGAGATTCATTCTCCATGATAACAATTCAAGAATGATTATAAAGTATATATAATGAATAATAATGAAATATATGACATAATGAAGCTACTGGATTTATGTATACATATATATATATATATTTCATCTACTTAATTCCATTCAAGTCAATAAGGAAAATAAAACAGTGTTCATGCGTACGTACGGTCTACCGTCTCCATGAACAGTGTATTTCATTTTATTTATCTATCTATTATGCATATATATATAATGAATATATATAATATATAAATCATTATTTACATTCTGTATGTAATTAAATCATGATATATGTAATAATAATATCAAGAACAAATAGTTCAATAAATAAAACGATTTTACCCAAAACACTGATTTAACATGGAATTTACAAAAGAACGGGTAATATAAAGTCATAAGTGAACCATATATGATATCATAACAATAAATATGATTCTGTAATAAGTCAATGACATTATTTAGATCATTATATAGAAGTTTCAGATACGTACAAATCACATCGGACCTAAGGTAAGGGATAATTATTCCAATCTCATTCTTATCCGAGATTGTTTATTCGTAAGTATTTACTGGGGTAATATTTATCATTCATGTCATTGTTTTCTAAAAATGGTTTAATATATGTTTAAAGACCTTTTTACCCGTTTTTTACTTTTACTACATGGTATGTAAGGAATCTTTATTTTTTTTACCATATAAGGTACTTTTGGACTTTTCCAGTAGAAGTACGTGAAGAATGTTTTTTTAACTTATACGACATGAACGGATTTCTACGGTTTCATAACGCCTTATTTTAAAGAAGCTTAATCTACAATATTTCATGATTATTTTCAAAAAATTCCTTTTCTTTTAAAATTTCATGGAATTTTGTGAAAAGAAAATGATTTTGAAGAAGAAAGGATATTTTCCTCATGAATTCATTTAAAGTGTTTTGTCAAAGCTATTTTAAATCTAAGATGACATTATTTAGTATGATTATGTTTCAAGTATAATGCCTCTATGATTTACATGGTTTCATTTTTATTATGATAAAATGATATCCATTTGTTTTATATGGATTATGTTGTGATGGGATGATGTTTATGAAACCAATTTTATTCTTTGGGTTATGATGAATGATTTATGTTTATGTTGTGGCACACGTAAGAATGATTTCATTATGATATGGGTAGGACCTATACCTCCCTCCAATGAATTGGGTAATGATTTTATATCTCATGAGATAGACAAGGCTGGAATGGAAAGTTAATCTGGTTTAGTGATACAGGACTGGAACGAGAAGTGAACTCGGTTCAGTAAGGGACTTTGTCCATTAAGATGGTCTTAGATGCAATGCCTTTGATAATATGGAAATAATATCGTCTGCATAATGGTTTTTCCACAATTACATGTTTTATTCCCAGGATATTTTATCATGATTTATGTTCCATTATGATTTATGCCTTATGTACTGCCATGTTTTATGTCATTGCCCAAGATTTTGATGTTTAAATATTATGTTCACGTTTTTATGGTCAAATGTATATGGTTTGTTTTATTTTCTCTATACATACCCTTACTGGGCATTTGAGCTCTCCCCTTATATTTTTTTTCCCTAGGATATAAAGAAAGGTTTTAGGTAAGAAATGAAAAGGGGAAGATCTTTATGGGAGATGTTGAAGATCTTTCACCATGATTAGAAGATTATGTTCTGAGTTTCTAAAGACACTAAACTATTACGATCCTTTGGTGCCTATTTTTTTTATGTATTAATTATTCCGTAAAAGTAATGTAATGTCCATGTACGTCAAGCTTTGGGTCTCTACATGGATAATCTATATTCTATCAATAGTAGGGGTGTTCCTATATTCTATGTCAAGAAAAATCATAGTTGGAAGAATATGATGTTCCACTATATTCTACAACTTGGCCCTAAAATTAAAGATATAGTTTCAATTGCATTCCCACCTATAGTAGAACATTCTATTTTGAATTATTATAATAAGAGAAAAATTTAAGTTGATGGAAAAGGTCTAAAATTCTATTTTGATGTATCTTTCAGAAAAATTATACATTATGGTTATGGGACTCAAAAATGACAAAGGAATTTGGGAGAAATTGAAAATAAGTAATAAAGGAAATGTGAAAGTCGAGGAGGCCACATTGAAAATTTAGAGGAGAGAATTTGCAGATATCAATATAGGTGAGAAAGAAAATGTTGATGTCTACTTAACAATAGTCAATGAAATTTTTAGTAATATTTTGTGTTTCTGTTAAAAGTTGTACGATTACAGTATTTTAAAAAAACTAATGATAAATTTTCGTGACAAGTTTGATATTAAAGTATCAGCTTTGCATGATAGAGATGATCATACTCTCGATGAATTACATAAAATACTCATTGTATATAAAATGAGAAAGATCCCATTATTAAATATGAAGATCAATAATTATATGGCTTTTGAGGCTATGAGAAACCTCAAAATAAAAGATGATGAAATATAAAAATCAAGTGAATATAGTGATGAAAATGGAGATGAATATTTCAACATAATCATTTCTCTTGTATCAAAAATTCACAATAAGGGGAGGTTTAGGGGGAAAGTAAATTTCCACTAAGGTTCTACAACTATAATTAAATTGGAAATTTTGTAATAAATTTTCCTAAAAATAAGTATATGAAACTTGAGATAGATGATGAAAAACTACAGAAAGTGTTGGGCAAAAATCCATCAAGGCATCATTGAAGCATTTTGGAGGTGATTGTGTTTGTTGACAAATTGGACATCTGAGTGGTTTTTGTTGACAAAGAGGATTTAATGATGGAATGTCGAGTTCAAGAGTTGAGGTCAACGATCCATGTTTGATTCAAGAACGTCGACAAAAGGAATGGATGATCTGGAGGCGGTACAAAAAGAATAGATACAAGGTGGCGCTGTTTTCTAGTATTTGCCAAATTTTTGGGCCTGAAAATTGACAAATGAAGAAAAGTGTTTTTGGCAAAGGGACTTGCGCACCGAGGACTTGGAGTATAGGAAACTTGCGCGCCATATGTTTTTCAAGATCATAAGATCAAAATATGTCTAAGGAAACAGGTTCTCACATGTTTGGGAGTTGGTCGCGCAAGTGTCTAAAAGGACAGAAGACTTGCACGCTGAGACTGGGTCACGCAGGTGACTTGTGCACCGTCGCGCAAGGTGGTCAATTTGCCTATAAATACTAGGCCATCCCTCTTCATTCTATACCGGAGTTCAATACTTTGAGAAATCACAGCTCTCGTCGTGCAGGTGTGGTGGTCACATAGGTGGTGTGTGGTCGCGCAGGTGGAGTTGTGCTCTAGTGTGAGAAGTTGCGCACCGGTTGGCAGTTGCACCCCAATATTGGTTTGGGCGTAAAAGTAAAAGAGTCGGAATGTTTGGAGTTGGGGAAGATTGTGTCGTTCAAGTGTTTGAGGTGGACTTGTGCTCCCGTTGTGACTTGTGCGCTGATACTTGCGCACCGAGGTTGACTTGTGCGCCAAGTAAGGTTTATTTCCAGCAGTGATTTTCGGGCTGTGTGGAAGCTGGAAGTTTGACAGATACTTTCGGTGCAAAGAGAGATTCATCTACGGGTGAAAATTGGGCTTCAATAGAGCATCTACTTACAGAAGAAGATGCGTTCCTTTATTCAAATGAAGAGACCTATAGGTCTATAAACTGTGAGAGGATCCTTTCCAGAGAAGTGAGCAAAGGAAGTGGAAGAAGGTGATCCTCTCCACTGGCAGTGAGCCATAGAGAGAAAAATAGGGAGTGAACCTTGGGAAAGCAGTGAGCTGACCATAAACTTTGTAAAGGCAGTGAGCCTGGGCATAGAAGTGATCTAGCCCGAACTTTGTATCCACATCTAATGAAGAATAGTGGAATTTGGTACGACCGGCAACTTGTCGGCGTATTCTCCTTCGACATAGCCTAGTGAGGGTGAACCAAGTAAAAATCTATGTGTCTGCCTGTTTTCTTCCCTACATTGCATTCAAAGCATCATCATTAGATAAAGAAGTAATGAAGTGATCATAGTTTACACACAAGAGCAAACAAAGTGACCCTTGTAATAAAGAGGTCAAGATTTAGTGGGGTAGGAAGAACTTTGAAAAAGAATATCAATACCCTGATTCACCCCCCTCTCAGGGTATATAGGCCCCTATTGGTCCTAACAATTGGTATCAAAGGGAAGGTTTTTTTTATCAGATTTGTTTACTCCGACTTGGTATAGTCGATCTGTGTAGTCAAAGAATCAGTCTGCTCTTATCTCGGTGTGCCATGGAAAAGGGGAAAACATCAAAGAAGAAGCAGAAGTCTGGTGGTATTCCTCAGTGTGGAAGTGTGTATGGAAAAAGTGTGATTCAAATAAAATAATAAAATAGTTTACTGAAGGAAGGTCTGGATGAATCTGACAGGGAAAATATTGATTCACTCAAGCATGATGCAGGAATGAGTGAAGTACATGAACTTCAAGGTGATATTGAAACAAGTGATGAAGAAGAAGAAATAATTGATGGAAGAATAGATATGAAAGCTGAGTTAGAGGCTTCTCTTGAAGAGATAGATGTTTGGAGAGCCAAAATCAGGAAATATAACAAAGTTGTTCACGATGCCAAACTCTATATGCAGCAGCAGGACGAAGAGAAGTCTGAGTTGATGGATAAAATTGAGGAACTCAAATTATCAGCACCAGAGAACTCAGAATCAGTTAGTGAGTATAAGCTTAAGATTGAAGAATAGAAAAGGTAGATCGATGGATTGAATAGAAAAGTGAAAGATCAAGTCAAGTGCATCGAAGAACCTGATATTCCAAGTGACGTTGGAAACACCGAAGAAGTCAAATATAAAGATATCCAGATCAAAGTACTAGAGATTGAGGTCAACAAGCTAAGAGGCTTAAATCAAAGGCTTATTGGTGTGGAAATTGACCTAAAGGAGAAGAATGATTCTAAAGTTGATGAACTTAAAAAGATGGCTAAAATAAAAGGAAAACAAAAGGCTGGTGATTATGGAGAGAGTCAAAAGTCAGATGAAGTTCAGAATCTGAAAGCTAGAAATGTTTATCTTGCTACATAGCTATCTGAGATAGTTTAGAAGAATCAAAGACTACAACAAGACAATGCATGTTGTTTTGATTCTGTTACTCAAGAAAAATTGAAAGTAAAGGAGCAGAGTGACATGGTGGATAAGCTGAAACGTGAATTGGATGATGAGATGAGTAGAGGGAAGCTTCTCAAGGGAGAACTTGATGTCTAACTTGAATCAAGGGATATAAAGATTCAAAAGTTGTAAGAAGAGCTAGAATCAGTCAAGAAGTAAATGGAGAAGTCTAAATCCAAAGATAAGCACATGTTGAAGGATGAACTGCGGTTATTATTTGATTATCCTTCGGTAGGTGATGATCAAATGAAAGCCAAATATGCTACATCTGAAGAGAAGCATAAAAGGATTGTATCATCCCAAATTCCATCCATGTTGGGAAAATTTGGAATTGGATATGATGATCTCACTCCTATTCATGATAGGAAAAGTGTAGTGAAAATATCTAGAGATATGAAAAACCTTGCAGGTGCTAGAGATAGACCTAAAATGGATTTTACAGGAAGAACTAATAGCATGTGCTATTTCTGCGGGATTCATGGCCACACATCAAGCTTTTTTTCGGATGCTCTGGAATACATTTCAGGCTGTGAAAATATATACTTGGATAAACCTGAGGATAAGAAGAAGCATCATGAGAAATTAGAGCGAAGAGACTCTCAGGGGAAAGAATTTATCAGATGCTATTACTATGGAATAAAAGGACACACAATGAGTATGTGTCCGAAAGCTCAAAAGCACAATGTCAGAGAAAGAACTCAAAATGCATCAACATCTCGACAGGGAAATGATGAAATGAGGTAGGCCTTTGATGGAAAATGTTTTATATGTTCTAATTATGGGCATTTGGCAAGACATTGCAGCAAGAAGAAAGAAAGAAAAGAAAATGGACTCGAAAGGATATTCTCAACCCCAGTGATGCATAATGAGAAATTATACACTAAGAGACAAAGTGGTATGTTCGAGAATAGGCTTAGAGCCTCAGGGGAATCACATGGAGCTGAATGAAAGGTGTATCAGTCACCTCCTCTATCATACTCACAATAGCTCTCAAGGAGAGAATGTGAACAAACATGGAAGATTAAGGGGAGAACTACTCTAGCTGTGATAAAGAAGAATGAATGTTCAATGGAGGACCCACCACCAAGGAAAAATAGGGTGATGACTCATAAATCTTATAAACGACAGATAAACAAAGAATGCGTTGAAAAATTCACGATTCATGTGCCATAGATAGGACTTGAAAAAAAAAGGAAAATCCCTGCAATGGTGGAAGAAGGAAGGGAATATGGAAAGAAAAGAGATTCATGTTCAGAGAAATAATCAAGGAAAATCGAATTTTGGTAGAACATCAAAGACAGAAATTTGTACTAGCGGGTTTAAACCACAAATTGTGGGAAAGGCCAAGCCTGTAGAATCTTCATATTAGAAAAAGACTCAGCATGCAGGTAATGAATGCTTAGTCATATGGCAATAGCAGTTGAAGTTGGCTAGGAAGCTGGAGGAAGCAAGAAAAAATTGTGATGTGCTCCAAGAAAGAATCAAAGGGTTGACCCATCAGGATCAACCGCAATCCTCATCTTGAGGAGTCTGGAATAATCCCCTCTCCCCATGTATATAAATGTTATTAACTTATGATTTATGTGTTTCAGGTTCTATGGAGATACAATCCAAGGGGAAGTGGCATCTAAGGATGCAAAGTGAAGAAGTAATATGCTCTAGATCAGGTACTAGAGTTGAAGCAGAAAGGGAGCAACAAGAGCACACTAGGAAGTGATTGTGTTATTAACTCTACCTCTTGTTTCCTACACTGAGTTCCAACTCAGTAGGCTTAGAGATTTTGTTAATGGCTCAATTCCACGTGGAATATGATAATATATAATGCAGAAAAAGAAGAATTTTATGGGTTTAAAAGTTGGGCCTAACCTTGGGAAGGGCTGCATAACATAGGGGGAGTATTCAATAACAAAATCAGATGCAAGAGCCACCAAAGAAATAATCGGACGAATCATCTCAAGAGTTTTTCAATCGAGGGAAGACTTATTGTCAGAAAAGCAGCAATAATCATGCATCTCATGCTTATCTATTTTGCTCTAACAATGTGGTATCAGCTGACTGCATTCAGGATACCAAGAAGCTGCGAAAGAAAAATCAAATGTGTGTTAACAAAAATGTGTGAGAAGATGTTCAAAGAAATGACATCATTGAACAATGACACAGTGAAAAGTTTTCTGTTAAAATTGAAGAAGTGGTAAGAGACTCAGGGAGAGCAGAAGTGGATGAAGATGATTCAGAAGAGGATACTGATGATGAGTACAAGGAAGTAAAATCCTTATCTGCATAAAAGAAAAAGAGTCTAGCTGAAATTGACAGGCAGAATATCATCAGTGATCAGCGAGATCCAGTTCAGACAAGAAGAATGAAATCACTACAGCAGAGATCATTACTATCATAGGTTGAGTCGAAATGATTTGATGATGCAACTGATGATGATAATTGGGATCAGGCCATGAATAAAGAGCTAGATCGGAATTTAGAAGAATCAGACATGGGAGATTGTTTCAAGGCCAGATGATAAAAACTTCATCAGGACTAAATGGGTCTATTAAGACAAGATGAATGAATATGGCACAATGATTCAGAACAAAGAACGACTGATGTACAAAGGAGACTCCCAGATATAGGGAATATATGGTGATGAGACATTTGCACTGATTGCAAGACAGGAGACAATCAGATTATTCCTAGCCATTGGAGTGCAACGAAAGTTCAAGGTATTCCAGATAGATGTCAAAACAACATTCTTTAATGGGATTCTGGAGGAAGAAGTGCATATCGAGAAACCATATGGTTCTCTTATTCATGAGGATGAGAATAAGGTTTTTCGGCTGAAGAAGGAATTATATGGGTTGAAACAAGCACCTAGAGAATGGTATTCAATACTGAATCAATATTTGCAGAATCTATGATTCAAATGAAGCATAGTAAAGGTGGATTTCAGAAATATGAAAAGAAGGTTCTGATGAGATTTGGAATTGAAAATTCCAAGGAGATGAAGAATCTGGTTGCTACCGGGATGAAATTATCTAAAGATGAGGATAGCAAGGTAGTTAATATCACAGAATACAGGAAAATCATTGGAAGTCTGTTGTACTTAACCGCAACAAGGCCTGATATTTTTTTCGCCACATGCCAAGTAGCGAGATATCAGAGTAATCCCAAGGAAAGCCACCTGACTGCAGTGAAAAGAATACTTTGGTGTATCCAGGGCATAGTGGATTTTGGCTTGACATATACTACCAAATCTCAGACAGAGTTATTGGGATATACTGATACAGACTGGGCCGGTTCAGTAGATTATAGAAAATAAATGTCAGGTGTTGCATTCTATCTTGGTGGATTGTGTATTTCTTGGATAAGCAAGAAGCAAGATTGCATTTCATTGAGCACTGTAGAAGCTGAGTATATTGTGGCCACTCAAACCTGCACACAGTTATTGTGGATGAAGCAGCAGCTTGAAGATATGGGAGTTGAAGTGAAGTCTCTGATCAGAATCCAGTGCGACAACTCAAGTGCTATAAATCTTAGCAAAAATCCCATACATCATTCAAGGACAAAGAACATTGAGATTAAGTATCATTTTATCAAGGAGAAGGTTGAGCAGGGAATCGTGAAGTTGGAGTATGTGCCTACAGAGCTAAAGGTTGCAGAAATTATGACAAAGGCCTTAGACAAGGAAGCTTTTCAGAGGCATCGACTGGCTATGGGAGTTCAGTTGATTCCCCACACTTGAAATAGTGTGGATGTGGACCCACCCCCTCTCCCCCGAGGTATGATGTGTTTTTCCCTTATGTGCTGATACGTGTTCTCTACTCTGTTACAGACTTCAAAGGAGTGACCTTTGGGTTTGTTGACAAAGGGGGAGAAAATAGTTATTGTTCAAGGGGGAGACATTGGGGCAATTTGATACATCATGGTTGATACAGGGGGAAGCTGACAAGTGGAGCAGCCATATAGGGGGAGTTGAAGCTAGTTGAATGTTCTTAGCTAGATCTTAGTTTGGAAAACACAGGAAATAGGGCTAAAGTGGTTTTGAAGCTGACAAGGGATGAAACTGTGAATAGAAAGGGGGAGCGTATTAAATTTGATGATGCTAGAAGTGATCGATCAAAGAATAGATATCACGACAGCTGCGGATCGTGATAAAAGCTGAAGAGTAGTGTTGGAATGTGGTAAAAATATTTCCAACCAAAATTGGTCTTCCAACAAGTCCTTCAACAATTATTATCAGTTTAGTAAAAATTTGTATCAATTTGGTGTCAACAGTGGATTTCAGAGATGAAGTGATTCATTGATGAACTTTCCATTTATTCTTGTTTCTCACACCGAGCATTGCTCATGTGGGCTTAGAATATATGTTAAGTAAATCCTTGATCACTATCAGAATCTCCAAAGACGAATGGTGGCTGAATAATTAACGATGTATATTTCCATAAAAGAGTTTTCAAAAAACCCAAAGGGGGAGATTTTTGGGAAAAAATCCCTCAAGGCATCATTGAAACATTTTTGAGGTGATTGTGTTTGTTTACAAAGTGGACATCTGAGTAGTGTTTGTTGACAAAGAGGATTTCATGATGGAATGTCGAGTTCAAGAGATGAGGTCAATGATCCATGTTTTATTCAAGAACGTCGACAAAAGGAATGGATGATCTGGAGGCAGAACAAAAAGAATAGATACAAGGTGGCGTCGTTTTCCAGTATTTGCCAAATTTTTGGGCCTGAAATCGACAAATGAATAAAAGTGTTTTTAGTAAAGGGACTTGCGCACCGAGGACTTTGAGTATAGGAAACTTGCGCTCCATATGTTTTTCAAGATCATAAGATCAAAATATGGCTAAGGAAACAGGTTCGCGCATGTTTGGGAGTTGGTCGCGCAATTGTCTAAAAGGACAGAGGACTTGCGCGCCGAGACTGGGTCGCGTAGGTGACTTGCGCGCCGTCGCGCAGGGTGGTCAATTTTCCAATAAATACTGGACCACCCCTCTTCATTCTGTACCGGAGTTCAATACTTTGAGAAATCAGAGCTCCCATCGCGTAGGTGTGGTGGTCGTGCAGGTGGTGTGTGGTCGCGTAGGTGGAGTTGCGTGCATGTGTGAGAAGTTACGCACTGGTTGGCAGTTGTGCGCCAATATTGGTTTGGGCGTAAAGGGAAGAGAGTCGCGCATGTTTGGAGTTGGGGAAGATTGTGTCATATAAGTGTCTGAGGTGGACTTGTACACCCGTTGTGACTTGCGCGCCGATACTTGCGCGCCGAGGTTGACTTGCATGCCAAGTAAGGTTTATTTCCAGTTGTGATTTTCGGGCTGCATGGAAGCTGGAAGTTTGCCCGATACCTTCGGTGCAAAGAGAGATTCATCTACAGTTGAAAATTGGGCTTCAACAGAGCATCTACTTACAGAGGAAGATGCATTCCTTCATGAAAATGAAGAGACCTACAGGTCTATAAACTGTGAGTGAATCCTTTCCAGAGCAGTGAGCAAAGGAAGAGGAAGAAGGTGATCCTCTCCACCGGCAGTGAGCCATAGAGAGAGAAACAGGGAGTGACCCTTGGGAAAGCAGTGAGCTGACCCTAAACTTTGTAAAGGCAGTGAGCCTAGGGCATAGAAGTGATCTAGCCTGAACTTTGTATCCACATCTAGTGAAGAATAGTGGAATTTGGTACGACCGACAACTTGTCGGCGTATGCTCCTTAGACGTAGCCCAGTGAGGGTGAACCAAGTAAAAATCTATGTGTCTTCCTATTTGATTCCCAGCATTGCATTCAAAGCATCATCATTAGATAAGGAAGTAATGAAGTGATCATAGTTTACACACAAGAGAAAAAAAGTGACCCTTGTAATAAAGAGTTCAAGATTCAGTGGGGTAGGAAGAACTTTGAAAAAGAATATCCATACCCTGATTCACCCCCACTCTCAGTGTATATAAGCCCCTATTGGTCCTAACAGAAAGAGAAATGGGGGAAGTACTCAATAGTCACACCAAATTTTGATAAAAGCAAGAAGGGATTATTTAAAAGTAAAAGAGAAATATTAGTGAGCATTCAAGATAAAGCTAACTCTATCTCAAGAAACCAATCAGAAGGGGAAACTAACTCCATGGACTATATGGAAAAATTCTTTTTAACCTTTTTAAGTAAAGATGGTGAAAGTGAATAAACAGAGCTAGACCACATGTGGAATAATGAATTAAAATATTTTATTAAGAAAAAAACAAAATTCAAGAAGGCAAATAGATTGTTATTGAAATATAAAGAAAATATAACGAATGAAACGAATTTATGTGCAATAAAAGAGATTCTTTAAATTGTAGAAACCAAAAGAAACAAACTGAAAGTGGTTGAAATTTAAAACATGGTAATTAAAAATCAATAAAAAATTTCTCTAAATTAAGAGGAAAATCCTTAGACTTGGTTTAAATTTATTAAATCAAATAATATAATTAAAATATTAGAGAATATTTCAGCAAGGATATCGATATCAAGGAAGAATCATTAAAAAATGGTGAAAAGAGGGGTTCAAAGAAGTAGGTTAATTCAATAATCTATGAATCTCGAAATAAATCTATTATCTCTAAAAATTCTTGACCAAAAATAAATATCATACAAGTATGGAACATAAAGACTAGGGATAAATCATCTTTTAATTCAAAGGAAGAAATAAATTCTCCAAGAATATTTCCCCCCAATACCAAGACAATCACAATATATAGAAAGACAACAACAACAATATTCAAGACAAAGAAATTATTAGATGTGAAGAGAAAGGTTTAGAGGAAAATACTGGTGTTGTGGAGTGTTTATGAAAAATAATATTTATTTTGATATAAAATTTCCCTAACATGGATGTGTCATAAAACTAGGGGGATCTAAATTGGGAATAAGAGAAGAAATTTTAAAAGTAATAAAGTAGTTATCAAAAATTCATCCTATCTACGAAAACAAAAAAATTTAATGTTTAGATGAAATTTGTTGTAGATGTGATCAGCAATGTCAAATTTCTAAAAATTTCATGAGTATTATCCTTGAATAAATATCTAATATTATGAAAGGAACGAGTGTTAAAAAAACCAATGAATAAAAGTCATGATTCATGAATGTTTATTTGAAATCTAGTAGGAAAAAAATTCATAGACTCTTAATAATATATGTTCATAAAAAATGACTGGTGACAGAAAAATACTAAGAAAAATTGACAATCATGAAGGTGGAGCAGTAAATTTTGGAAATTATTATTTGCTAAAAATTAAGGCAGTTTTAAAAGAAAATATTGAATAACAAAAATATAAAGTCTAATAATGTGCTATTTGTTGAAGGGATAATGAAATATTTTCACAGTGTCAACCAAATTTCGGATCACATACATGGGGGTTTTGTTCAAAAATGATTCATGTACCATCAAATGCACAAATAATGGAATACTTATCACTCTAGGAAAAAGAACCAATGACAATCTATTTGAAATTTGTGATTCTATTAATTTATGTTACATGAGTTCCAAATATGAAAACAACTTATAGCATTAAATGCATGGTAATATTGTTCAAAAGAATATACATAAAATCATCAAGCCTGATATTGTGAGAGATTTTCCTAATCTAAAAATACAAAGGAATGAAAACTCCAAAACTTTTCAAAAGGGGAAATTGGCCTAAAGTTCACACAAAGGGATGGATGTTATATATTCTAGACACCTTGAACATATTCATAATAATTTATGTGGACCAATGAGACAAAATTTTACCAGAGGTGATCTGAATTTTATTATATTTATTGACGATTATACTCAGATGACTAATGTCATGTTTATCAAACACAAGTTAGAGGAAAAATAAAATGTTAAAAAAATTAGAAGGAAAACCGAGAAAGAGGTGGGTATTTATATCATGAAATTAATATCAGATAATAGTAATAATTTCACTTGGGATGATTTTGAAATTTATCTTACCAAGCATGGAATCAAACATCATTACAACACACCATACAATCCACAATAAAATGGAGTAGCTGAAAGAAATAATAGAAGCATAGTTGATATGTGCAGAACTATGTTAGCGAAACATAACATCTTAAAATATTTTTGTAGAGAAACCGTATTTACTACCATAATAATATCGAATAGGTGAATAAAAAGACTAGAAACCAAAAAGATAGTATATGAAATGTATTACAATAAAAAGATAACTGTTAAATAATTCATAGTTTTTGTAAGACCTTGCATTATAAAGACCATGAACATCAATTTGGGAAAATTTTAAGAAAATTATGAGGAAAGAATTTTCATGGGATACCTTTATAATTGTAGAGGATATAAATGTTGTAACAAATGGATGAAAAATTTAGTATATTATAGTGATGTAAAAAATATTGAAAACAAGAACAAATAAAATATCACAGTTGATACAAAATATGAATATTTGAACAAAAAACGGTATGAAAATGGAAAAAAAGAATGATAAAGTTCCTAATAAAGATCCATAAATTACTGACATTGATTCTGAACATACTATTGATAAATATAAAGCTTATGAAAATTATAGAAAACATAATTGATGAAATATATTAATATTAAAAATATCATTGGTATACAATAGGATCATGTTCAAACTATAAGTAGATTGAGAATTAGTGCTCAAAATATACTCATTTCTCAAATTGAACCTCAAACCATGATATAAATAGTTGAGAATGAGTAATGGATACAAGCCATAAATGAGGAACTTGAACAATATTGAGTTGAAATCCACTTAGGATCTTGCATCAAAACCTAATAAATTAAAGTGATATTGGATCCAAGTAGGTTTTCAAAAATAATCTAAATGAGAAAGGTGAATTATCAAGAAAAAAAGCTTGTTTGGTGTGCAAAGGATATTCTCAAATGGAAGGAATTGACATTGAAGAAACTTTTACACTAGTAGAAATAATGGAAGCTATTAGAATGTTATTTTCATTATTATCACACAAACATTATAAATTTTATCAAATGTCTATGAAATATGACTTTATAAATAGTGATCTTTAATAAGAAGTCTATATCAAAAAATAATGATGGTTTTTTCTTAGAAAATGATAGAGACATTTTATTCATATTAAGGAAATATTTGTATGGTTTGAAACAATCCCCCAATGCCTAGTTTTCCAAATTGTATATTTGTTTAAGGGATAGGATGTTTATGAACGGTAATGTTCACAGTAAACTGTATGTGAGTGAAATGTCCAAAGGTACTCTCATTGTCTTTGTATATGTGGATAAAATAAAATTTAATGGTGAAAATGATGGTTTATGTGAATATTTTTCTGAGAAAATGAAAATAAAATTTGAGATTTCAATGCTTGGTTAGATGATATATTTTATGTGATTTCAAATTGACCAGAAACCAAATTCCATTGATATATCACATGGAAAGTATTGAAGGGAATTTATAAAATATTTGTAATGGAAAATTCAAAAGAAGTTTAGAATTCCATTTCAGTTGGAACTAAACTATGTAAGGATAGAGTTTTAAATAGTGTTAATTATTAATAATTAAGAATAATCATTGTAAGTCTACTTTATCAAACAACATCAAGGCCATATATAACTTATGTAGTAACTCTATGTTCCAAATTTTAGAGTGACCCTAAATATTATAGCTAAAATATTTCCAAAACATGTAAAAATAACATTAAAATATGGGATTGTTTAAAAACACAGTGAAGATTTAAAACTATTGGGCTTTACTAATTCTGATTGAGAATGTAATTATATAGATATGAGAGAAGCATCAGGTGGAACCTTCTTTATTAGAGAATGTTTCTTTAGTTAGTATTGAAAATAGAATAATTTAGTAACACTAAGCACATATGAGGACAAATATGTTACATCTATGCATGCACGTACATGGATTACTTGGATACAACTACACTTGAAATATATGAAAAGTGAAATTGTTAAAGAAATGAAAATTTAATGTGATAATAAAAGTGATATTAGATTGTATAAAAATATAGTAAACATTAATGATCCAAGAATATTGATATAAAGTATCATTTTATCAATGAAATAGTGGAAAGTTGAGATATTAAGATAGAATAAATTTCTAGAAAATTTCAGGTTTTTGATATTTTCACCAAAGAAATTCTGAGGGAGAGGTTTGTTCAGTTAAGGCTAAAACTTTATATTCGGACTTCTCCTCTCACTTGAAGTCTATCAATAGGTAATATAAGGACCCAACCTTAAAAAATTAAATAATCTTGAGTTTTAGTGAATAATTTAATTTCTTTCACATTGAAGATATTTTAAGTTTTATATCTTTAGATAATTAGAATATAATACATACTTAACAAACCACATTCATACAAATAGAATAGTAATAAAATAGAATCAATTTTTTTTTCCAAAAAATAAAACATAAAAAAAATAAAAAATGATTTATTTGCAAAATATTAAAAAATATTCAACATGACTTCCTCCCTTCTCTTTCCCATACATTTACCTATTGGAAAATATTTATAAAATTGGGATGACCAAAAAAGATCAGTAAGGTACATAAAGAAAGAAAATCATTAGCCATGTGAAAACACGGAAACCCATTAAAACCCCTTTATATAAAACTCATTAGATTGAATAGATAACTCATGCAGTCACCTTGGTACATCATTAACATATCACTATTATATTCACACATACAAATGGAATAACCTTACAGTAAAATTCTATATCTGGAGTACCCAATGCATTGGCGAGTTATAGTGGGACTCACCCGTTCTAATATTGAGCTATAATGGGGCTAAACAAGTCATATATTGAGATTTAATGGGTATCAACCTATTATATATTCAGATATAATAGGATCAATCCACAATATATAACTTGTAATGAACATATCAGGAATAAAACACTTTATAACTCATTTAAAACCATGAGAAAAATACATTCATATATCAAAATACAATCTTCTTATAAAAATAACTTTCAAAATAAAAAAAATGCTTACATAATAATAAAATAATATTCTTGAAAATAACTATTTAAACATATAATTGAAATCTTAGAGTAATAAATTATCATGAGAGTGGGATAAACCACTCATGAGTTATAAAAAAAGAACAATATTTTTGAATTTCATAAAAGAGACATTTAAATGGATTTAAAAAGGAATGTCCCTTACATAACACATGAAAAAACCTTTTCAAAACACATGGGGGAAATTAAAACATGAATAAACATATACATACATTCATGAAAACTATTTTGATAACATTCAAATAAAATATAAATATTTAGAATAATAAATCTTTAAAAAATTTAAAACAATGTTTTAGGAAAGAGTCCCTTACCTTAGGTTTAAATTCCTTAAAATGTGTTTTAACCTCTTTTATAATGGTTTAAATAGTGTTATAAGTTTATTATAGAACTAAAATAATTTTTATAATACCTAACATAATCTTCTTATAATATTTTCAACCCATTAATTAACAATATTTTGTTATTTCCCTTGTTTGAGGTGCGTTCTTTTCATGGTTTCCAAGGTCATTTGACTATGGACTTCCTTATCAAAAATATATAATATTACAGAAGTTAGAAAATATATATATTTATTTTATTTTATACAATTTCATTTGAATTTAAAATTTCCATGATTTTGGTAAAAAGGTAAGAAAAAACACATCATCAATGAAGGTAGTGAATTGACACACAGTGTATGACGATTTCATTATTTAAGAATAAAAGGAGAAGATGAGATATTTTATGATTCATATACCATAAAAAACAAAATTATAGAATATATATGATACTTTAGTTTTCATGAAGCATTGGATGTCGAGCGCGCCCTTCATCCCCCTGATCCCGTGTATCGTTGCGTGTGTAGTCGCCTGGAGGATACAACCCTACAACGGAGCCTTTTGCTGTTGTTCCCTTATTCTTGCGTCGTCGGTGTCAACTCTTGAGAGCTATGTCGGAGAAGCTTCCTCCGCCGTTCATTCTCCATCTATGCCATGATGCTTGTGTGCCACTGTTTCTTGTTTCATCTATTCTCCTCAGACGTTTTGGTTGCAGGTTTCTCCCGACCTCTCGGTTCAGCAATCCCCTGGTTCTGCGTTTGGAGCTCTCTCGACGAAGCCTCCAACATCATTGACCCTCCTTCGTTGGTTCTGTGTGTGGGACTCTGCGTTCTTGATTGCCCGCGGACATGCTCCGACGTTGTTTTTTCCCATGTGGTTTTCTAGTTTTTCTTTTCCCCTGCTCGGATTTAACATTTGTTTTCCCTCCACTGCCCTTATTGCATTGTTCCTCCAAGAACGACCCCATACTGGTTAGGATCAAAGGATTCATGGATTTTTGGGATGGTGTTGGAGGTTCTATCAACGGTAGTCTAATCTTGGGGTTTGTGTCTCCTTTTTCTTTTTTGGTTCTCACTTAGCCACAAAGTGATGGTCATATGTTTTTGGTGTTTTCTGAGTGGGATTGGTTCAGGCCATGGTTCTTTTCACAGCCCATCTATGACTCTATGTGATGGCATGCTGGTATGTTTCTGTACTATGTGGGTTCTCACTTAACCATAAAGTGTTTTCAAAAATAATAAAAAATGTATTTTCAGTCATCCATGAAACATTGGATAAGATTAGAGGATAAGTATGAAGTGAGAAATGATTTAAAATAGAAAAAAGAAGGAATTTACCTCTTGAAAAATTCTCCTTGAGAACCCCCTTAGGCTATTCGAAGTGGTATTTTAGTGTGACTAATAGAACTAGAATGTGGAAAGGGATGAGGAATATGGAATTTGGTAAAATATAGTTAAAAAATAAGGCTCAAGGTGATGATTTTTTTTTTGAATTACGAAGCTTCCTTTTATAATTGAGGTGAGGGGTAACTTAAGAATTAATCAAATTATTAAAATATAATAAATCTATTATAGGATTTAAGACTTCCTTAAAGGCCTAAAAATTAAATGGGATTACATTGTCGAATGAATCTTATCATTTTTTCCATTGTTCAATAATTTTTTGATATTTAGATAATCTGAAAATGTCTTTTATTCAGGAAAAATACTTTTTCCAGAAATAAAAAATATTCATAATTATATCTTGATGCTCTCACAAAAAAATATCTTATTTTATAAAAACATTATTTTTTACTCTTCACAAAAAAAATTCACTTTTTTAAAAAATCCTCAAAAATTCATATTAAGATAATTTCAAAATTCTAAATTCAAAAATGAAAATTGTTTTGTCAAATTAAAATTATATAATTGATATATTAATGTTTTAAAGAAATAACCATATAATAAAATATTTATTTTTACATTTAATTAACAGAATGAATATAAATTTCTAATTACAGAATACTAATAAATGTGATTTTAGGAATACATGGGTTGTTACATTATACCCCCCCCCCCTTTAAAATTATGTCCTCGCAATTTTATTCAACTATCAAAAAAGATGTGATACTTTTCCCTCATATCATTTTCGGATTCTCGTGTCTCTTCTTCAACCATGTGGTTTCTTAACAAAACATTAACCTGGTGAATTACCTTATTTTTTTTTAATAATTTCTCTCTATCATCAAAAATATATACAGGTTTCTAGTCATAAGAAAGGTTCTCTTCTAGCTGACCTACCTCTAGGCTTAAAAACATGAGAGAGATCTAGCATCTACTTTCATAACATTGAATCAAGAAAAACATTGTGTACCAGATATAAACTCAGAGTAAATGATATTTGGTAGGAAATTGTTTAAACATTCTCCATGATTTCATAAGGTCAAACATACTGTAGACTTATCATTCCTTTCTTACCAAAACACAAATCACTTTTTCGTGGAGATATTTAAAAGAAAACATGATCACCTACCTCAAATGAAAGGTCTTTCAAATTGTTATATTCATAGCTTTTCTACGAGCTCTGAGATTTCATCATGTGTTATAGAATCATCTGAAATTTACCTACCACTTTCTCAACCTATTCTAGTCGCATAAACATCCTTTAACCAACTTCATCCCAAAAATAGGGATTTTGGCATCGCATTCCATATAGTGTCTCAATGGGTGACACTTGTATACTAGAATAAAAATTGTTATTAAAATAAAACTCCAGTAAAGAAATATATTGATCCCAAATTCCCCACCAATTTATCAAACAAGATCGAATCATATTTTCTAATGTCTGAACTGTTCTCTTTGAATTTTCATTATATTGAGAATGAAATGTTGTTTTAAAATTTAATTCAATGCTTAATGAGTTATGAAGGCCTTTCCAATAGTTATAAGTGAACCTGAGATCACATACATATATAATGGGGAGAGGCACTCAATGTAACCTGACTATATCCTTTAAACACAATCGAGAAAGTTGATATTGAGATAGGGTATATCAAATAGGATAAAAATTTATAGATTTAGTCAATCGAACAACCATAACCCAAATCACATTGTTACCTCAAGAAGTCTTTGTTAATCCCACAATGAAATCTATGGATATATTTTACCACTTCTACTATGGAACTGGAAAAGGATGAAGCACCCCATTTGGTAACTAATATTCTAATTTAACCTACTGATAATTCAAATATTTCATGGTAAAATCAGTAATATAAATTTTCATTCCAACCCACCAGTAATACTCATAAAGATACATATATATCATAGTTCTTACAAGATGAACTGAAAAGGAAGAACTATGAGCTTCACATAACAAATCATTCTTTAATTGTGAATCACAATACAGACATAATATCTTCCCAAATATAAAAACACAATCTATATCAATGTAAAAATCAGATATCTTATCCTTTTTAACCAATTCTATATTTTTTTGTAACTCTCGGTATTCTTTCTATGCTTTATTAATTTTCCTGACAGAGTTGATTGCACTGACACCTGAGGCAAAATAGGGGAATTTCCTACACCAAAAACATCCAAGAAAAAATTAAAAAAATTCATTAACCAAAGCGGAATGTTCCAAATGTATCATGGTTAATGAATCATTAATTATCTAACTAAATTTATTGGACACCTAGTTTTTTTCTAGGATGGTAATGAATCATGAAATCATAATCCTTGATTAATTATAGCCATCTTCTCTATCTCATGTTCAATTATTTTTGAGTGAATATATAGTTCAAACTATTTTGATAAGTACATATATCACATTTTACTCCATAAAATTTATGCCTCCAAATTTTTAATGAAAAAGCAGCAACTCATTCCAAATCATGTGTAGGGTAATTTAACTTGATGTTTCAACTGTCATATAGCATAAGCAATTACCTAATCATTCTGTATTAGGAAACATCCAATTACTATCCATGAATCATCACTATAGATGAAAAATTCACCATTTCTGGAAGGAAATTCCAAAACTGCATCATTCACTAATCTTATTTTAAATTCCTGAATAAAACCATCAAAATCTTTTTTCAATATGAACTTAACACATTTTTGAGTAACTTAGTCATTGGTCTAGATAACTATGAAAAGATTTCAAGAAACCATCTATAATAGCCTTATAAAATAAGAAAACTATGAATATCAATTATATTTTTTGGTCATTTCCATTCATTGACAATTTTTTTTGAAGGATCAACAATTATTCCATCTTTAGAAAAAATGTGACCAAGGAAAGAAATTTTCTACCACCAAAATTGACACTTGGTGAATTTTACATATAGTTTCTTTCCTTTTAATGTTTCAAAAAAAACCTTAGATGTATTTGATGTTCCTATTTATATTTAGAATATACCATAATTTCATCAATAAACACAACCAAAAACTTATTCAAGAACTCATGGAATATTCCATTCATAAGATCCATGAATACAGAAGGTGAATTAGATAACCCAGACTGTATAACTACAAATTCATAATTCCCATATCTAGTACTAAATACAGTATTCGGAATGTATTCATTCTTTACTTTCAACTAATGGTACCCCAACCTCAATTCAAAATTTGAAAAATACTATTCTCCCATGAGATGATCAAACAAATCATCAATATGAGGAAAATGATACTTATTCTGAATAGCGATGTTATTCAAGGATCTATAATCAATGGAAAGTCTCATTGAACCATATTTATTTAAAAAATATATAGGAGAACCCCATGGTGGAGTGTATGGTCAGATGAAGCCTTTAAATAAAAATCCATGTAACTATTTTTACAAATATTAAAGTTCTACTTGAGACATTAGATAAAGGGTTTTTGAATTTGTCTTAGCATTAGGAACTAATTAAATGGTAAAATCAACCTCCTGGAAAAGAACAACACTAAGAAAATCATCTTGAAATTAATCAAGATACTCATTTACCACTGTCATATCATTAATTTGAACCATTCCTTTATTTTCAACAATATGAGCATGATAGTTTTTATTTCCATCTTTTAACAGTTTATCAGCTTCCTGATATTTTATCAATGATATGGGTTTATTCTTATACCCAAACTGAAACTCTTTCTATAGAGTAAATTCTTTATCTCTACAATAAATATTTTCATGGTAAAACTAAATCAAATCCATACCCAGGATAACATCAATCTCTAATAATGGAAAAATTACAAGACTTGCAGGTAAAGTCCTTCCACATACAAAGAAGGGATGATTTTTATAATTTCTTTTTGCCTAAATATTTTTTGTAGTTATTTTCACTATAAGTTTGGGATTAATTTATTGAGTTGTAATTTTAATTTTAATAGAAACTTTCTCAAAAATGAATGAATGTGTAGATCCTAAATCAAACAACACATTGACATATTCTATTAAAACATGAAATGTACCTGATACCACTTCGTTTGATGGATCGACATCTACTAAAGTAGTTGAAAAGTATTTTTCTACAACCTTATATTTCCAATTTTATATATTTCCAACCCATGTAACTAGTTTTAGACACACATTATAAAAATGAACCAACTCCTCACAATTAAAGCATCTTATCATTAGATTCTCATCATTATTTTGATAATTTTCCTTTCACTCATAAGCCATGTATCCAAAATTTACACATAAGTAAAACATCGAAGAATTTACAAGACATTCTCCAAGATTCTTTTTACAACACTTTTCACAAGATGGGAATTTTATTTTTTTACCTCCAAATGTATTTGAAGTATTCTTCCCCAAAGTGTGACAACATGAAATCTTCTTATTATTATCACCATGAGGCACGTATGTGTCATAAAACTCAATTTAAACCTTTTTATAACAATGAATAACTTTCTCATAGCTTTTAAATTATCATGAGGCAAAATCTCTTCATAAATCTTGTTTGAATCCTGAGTAAAACTGATTAATTTTTCTATAAGTGTCCCAAATGAAATCTGGCAAATTCATGACCAATATTGTTAATTTTTCATCATATATAATTTTAGAATCTACATATTTTTGCATCAATTAAAGAAATTATTTTTCTATTCAAATCCAAACAACCTTTGGGATATATTTCTCTAGGAAAATATCCATCAATATTTCCTATTCCATGGAATCAAGATCTTATTTATCTCTAGTATTCTTAATGAAATATCACCATAGATCAACATAACCTTTAAAATGATAAATGGAAAGTTTTTCCTTCTGATGTTCCAAACATTTGATGAGATCAAATAATTTTTCCAAAGCATTGATCCATCCTTCGACTAACATAGGGCCAAATGATCCACTGAAATATGTTGGATGTTGACTCATGAAATTATACTCAAAAGACATGTTCCTTCATGGTAGACCAGGTTTCCCTCTAGCATTAATACCACCACTATTTATATCCTAATTCAACTGATCCGTTACTATCAAATACTACTTAGTTACAATTACCTCCATTCTAGGCTACATCTTAAGAAAGATACTGGATTCTCATTTCCTTCCTACTTCAACTTACCTTTTTCTTTTGTGGAAAACCATTCTAAAAAGACATATCTTAGATGAAGAAACACGGTAATCTTTAAATGCAATGTAATTTCAAATTAACCATAAAATAAAAAATATTTATAGTAATCTATTAACATCATCTTAACCCCTGTGGTTATCTAAACCTCTATTTGATACCAATTAGAAGAGGATAACCTTAAAACATTACGTAATCTCTTGTTTTAGTTAGGAATTTATTTTCCATCAAATTTAGGATCATTTAAGGTTTATAGATTTTGATAATTATGGCATAATACATACATAACAAACCACATTCATGCAAAGATGATAATAATAAAATAGTATCCATTTATTTCAATATATATATATATATATATATTTAAAAAATAAAACATAATTTATTTGAAAAATATTCAAAACATTCAACCTAACTTCCTCCTTTCTCTTACCCATCCTTATACCCAGTGAAAAAATGAAGAACTTGGGCTGAACATAAAAATATCAGAAAGGGATATAAAGAAAGAAAACTGTAAGTCCAGTGAAAACACGGAAACCCATTAAAAACCATATTCATGAAAACTCATTAAAATGAATAGGAAAATCATGCAGTCACCTTGGTATATCATTACCAAACCACTCATACATTCACACTTACAAATGAAATAACCTTACCATCAAATTCCATATCCGGAGTACCCAATGCATTGGAGAGCTATAATGGGGCTCACCATTCATATCTTGAGCTATAATAGGGATCAACCCGTCATATATTGAGATATAATGGGGATAAAAACATAATACATTGAGATATAATGGTATCAACCCATAATAAACAATATATAGTGAATATATCATGAAAAAAACATGATAACATATTTCAAACCACTAGCCAAACACATTCAGATATCAAAATACCATTTTCTCATGAAAAACACATTTTAAATATAAAAACTATGCACATAATAATGAAATAATTTTATTTAAAAAAAACTATTAATACATATAAATAAAAAATTATAGTAATAAAGTGTCAGAAAGCCGTAGAAGCTGGTCATTCCATAAAAAAGGAATAATATTTTTGAATTTCTTAAAAGAGACATTTAAAAGGATTTCAAAAAGAATGTCCCTTACAAAAAATATGAAATAATCCCTTTTCAAAACATATGAGGGAAATTAAAACATTAATAAACATATAGATACAATCATAAAAACCATTCTAGAAACATAGACATAAAATATAAATATTTAGAAGAATAAATCTTTAAAACTTTTAAAACAATGTTTTAGTTAAAGAGTCCCTTACCTCAGCTTAGACTTCCTTAAAATGTGTTAAAACTCCTATATAATGGTTTGAATAGTGTTGTTAATTTATTATAGAACTAAAATCATGTTTATAATACCTTTTATAATCTTATTATAACATTTTCTACCCATTTGTAAACTATATTTTGTTATTTCCATCATTTTTGGTGCATTCTTTTCATTGTTTCCAAGGTCAAATTATTATGGAATTACTTTCCAAAAATATATAATAATCCATAAGTGAGAACATATATATATTTTGGTAATTTATAAAACAAAATTTGAATTTAAACATACCATGATTTCAGTAAAAATGAAACGAAAACTCATCGTCCATGATGGCGGTGAATTGACACACCATCGATGGTGATTTCATTATTTAAGAATAAAAGGAGAAGATGAGAGATTTTATGATGTATATAACATAAAAAAATATAATTAAAGTATATATATGATACTAGAGTTTTCATAAAGCATTGGATAAGTGGTAGGGATAAGTTTGAAGTGAGAAAATATTTAAAAGAGAAAAGGAAGGAATTTACCTCGTGAAAAATTATCCTTGATAACGTATATAGTCTATTGGGAATGTTCTCTTTGTGAGACCAAAAGAACTATAATTTGGAAAGAGATAAGAAGAAGGTAATTTGGTAGAATATATTAGATCGAGAAGGCTCAAGGTGATGAAATTTTGTGAATAAGAATCCTCCTTTAATAATTGAGGATAGGGGTAACTTAGGAATTACTCAAATTATTAAAATATAATATATCTATTTTAGGGTTTAAGACTTCCAAAAATGCCTAAAAACTAAATGGGATTACATTTTAGAAGGAATATTATCATTTTTCTCCTTGTTAAATAATTTTTTGATTATTAAATAATTTAATAAATAATTGTATTCATGAAAAATAATTTTATCCAAAATAAAAACTATTAATAACTATGACTTTAAAAACATCAAAAAAAAGTTTCAAATTAGAATAATTTTTTTATAACATACCCATAACATATTAATATAGGTAAATCATGAATTATCTTAAAATTGTAAAAATATATTTATATTATTATTTTTAATATGATTAATTTTATTTATTCATTAATTTAATATTTATTACGTAATTATTGTGAAGGACATTAAGGAAATTATTTAATCCCCAAAATTAAAAATAAAATTTAATGATTAATATAAAGTTTTTATCTTTAAATTATCTATTTATTTGAATATATATTCTAGGAAACCATACATTAAAATATTATACTAATGGAAAACTATAATGTGAAAACTTAACGTCCTTGGGAAATAAAATATTATAATAGCCATAAAATGATTCATGTGTGCCCAAAATGTCCCCAAATAGAATAAAAAATAGATAATGGTTGAATATTAATTATTGAAAATGATTTATAAAAAATATGGGGCATTTAATAACTCTTATAATTTTAAATAAAAACAATTTATTTATTTTTCTTATACTTGTAGAAGCACTGCATCAGTGTTGCACAAACATTAATGTTAATTATTTCATATATAAAATTATAAAATAAAATAATAGCACAAAAATAAATAAATTAGGTTCAAAATACAATTATATATTCTTCAATTATGTATATTCACTCATATTCATACCAAGACGACTTCTTAAATTTGTTATTTTGTTTTTTCTTTCCATGCAAAAGCATTGCACATGAATTTGGATAATACTTATGTTTTATAACTATAAAATAATAAATTAATATATAAAAAATCAATTATACATAATAATTAATAAAATATTCTTACAAATAATATTTTACCACTGAATTATTATTTATAAGAAACCAAATTTGACATTGCCTATACTGCGTCGACACTGCGTCAGTACTGACAAAAAGTTTTATACTTAACATGAAAAGAATATAATTTTCATGTTCTAAAATATTTCTAGAAAATATTAATCTTATAATATAATTATTTAATTATTAACTAAATTTAATAAATTTATATCTTAATTATTTCTTGATGTTTTCACAAAAATTATCGTATTTTATAAAAATTCTATTTTTTAGTATGAACCAAAAATTAAAATTTTTCAAAAAATTATCAAAATTTAACACCAAGATAATATCGACATTCTAAAATAAAAAATGATATTTTTTTCCAAATTAAAATTATATAATCTAAATATTAATGTTTTAAATAAATAAAAATATAATAAATTATTTATTTTAAGAATAACTTAACATTATGAATATAACTATTTAATTCAAGAATACTAATAAATGTGATTCTATAAATACATGGAATGTTACATTATTCCACCCTTTTAAATTTTTGTCCTCATAATTTTATTCACTTATCAAATAAATGGTGTTACTTTTCCCTGATAGTAATTTCAGATTTTCATGCCACTTCTTCAACCATATGGTTTCTCCACCAAACATTGACCTGGTGAATTACCTTATTCTGTAATAATTTCTCTATACAATCAACAATATGAAACATTTTATCTTTATAAGAAAGTACATAATCTAGTTAAACTACTTTTGGGCACAAATCATGAGATATATATGGCACATACTTTCTTAACATCGAATCAAGAAAAACATTTTGTACCAGAGATAAACTAGGAGGCAAGGGTTCTTGGTAGAACATTAGTCCTAATGTCTATTGGATTTCATAAGGTCCAAGGAACCATGGAATTAACTTTAATTTAAAAAAACACATAACACCTTTCCCTGGAAATATTTTAAGAAAAACATGATCACCTACCTCAAAATAATGGTCTTTACTCCTGTTATCTTCATAACTTTTCTACATATTTCGAGTTGTCCTCATGTATTGTTGAATCAACTAAACATTCTCTACCACTTCCTCTACCAATTCGGGTCCCATTAGTTCATCACAAAATGTTGGAGTTCGACACCACATTCCAGGTACTTCCTTAAAAGGTTCCATCTGCATATAAGAATGAAAAATGTCATTATTATAAAAAACTCAACTAAAAAAAGATGTTGATCCCAACATTCCTGGTAATCCATTGAACATGCTCGATGTATATACTCTAATGTATAAATTTTTCTTTTTTACTATGCTTCATATTGAGGATGAAAGGTTGTGCTAAAATTTAATTCAGTGCACAATGAGGTCTAATGGCCTTTCTAAAAGTTAAAAGTAAACCTGGTATCACAGTCAGATACAATAGAGAGAGAAACTCCATGTAACTTGACTAACTCCTTTAAATACAAATAATAAAGATGATATCAAGATAGGTTTTCTAAAATTGGATGGAAATGTATATATTTATTCATTTGATCAATAATAATCTTAATCGTATTGTTACCTCAAGAAGTCTTTGTGAGTCCCACCATGAAATCCGTTGATATATTTTCCCATTTCCACTTTGGCACTAGAAAATGCCGAATCACCCCATTCGGTAAATACCATTATTATTTAACATGTTTTAAAGTCAAAAATTTCATTGTAAAATCATCAATATCTCTTTTCATTCCATCCCACCAGAAATACTCCTAAATACCCATGTAAATCTTAATGCTGCCAGGATGAACTGAAAATAGAGAACAATGAGCTTTACATAACAACCCTTTCTTAAATAGTGAATCACAAGGCACACATAATATCTTCCCAAATCTCAAAAAAAATATCTATAAATTTCAAATTTAGTCATACTACACTCTTTAACCAATTCTACCTTTTTTTTAACTCACAGTATTCCTTCTGCACTTGCTTAACTTTGTCTGATAGATATGGTTGCAATGACAGCTGAAACAAAATAGAAGAATTTACTACACAAAAAACTTCCAATCCAGAATTCATCAAATCATTAACCAAAGGGTCACGTGACAAATGTATCATGGTTAATGTAGCATTACTTTTCAGACTCAAAGAATCAGTGTCACGACCTGTCCTAGTGGGGCCCGAGCCACAACTCCCCAAGCCCAGCTCTAATAGGCCAGGGGTTGGTGGCTAGCACCGAGTAGTCATGATACTAGCATGGGATTCATTGCCTATAAACCTGTACGAACGCACACACATCTCCAAGACCACAAAGATGAAAAGTAAAAACTACAAAAAAGAAAAGATGCATGCATACACTAAAACCCAACCACAGAGTACGACAGGGAAGTAAAGTACAGTAAAGTAAAACCCTGGGCCCGAAGTTAAAGCCCACCAAAAAGGAAGTCTGAAATAAAGTACAACCTGTAGAAAAAGGTACTGAGACAACAACCCATTGCCGAAGGAACAAACCACGGCCTGTCTGATCTCACCGAACACTATCCGGTCCTGGTCTTCCTAGAATCATATCAAAGGCTTGCTCGTCTGCACAAGACATGACACGTGTGGGTAAATCCCGTGCATGGGTGAGTATAACAATACGCAGTAGGATACCCCGAAAACCACAAAGGAAAATACAAAAAAGGAAAATACCACAAAGAAAGGTAAATTAATCTCTACATAGTATATGTCTACAGAACATATAACAAGAATATCCAGATATACTCACACACAAATGACCATCGCGATACCGCCACTAGGATCCAACTCAAAGATTCCACTAAGCATACCATCGGGAGAATACACTTCTAGGTATGAGGAGAGAGATACAAAGTAATTGTTTCAGGAGAACACACTCCAAAAGTACCTTGAGAACAAGATACTGAGATGAGGATCACAACCAAGTCATGGGGTGATTCCGACAACTCAGTCTAAGCTAATCCGCTAAGCAGAGGATCAGCGCCTGGGTAAAGTTGGTCACGTGGATACCAGTAACTCTACCTAGGGTTCCAGGAATGAAAAGAAGATCTATCTCTAAGTCTCATAGAGGGGATTCCAACAAATCTATTCGGGAAGTTCTGCTGAAGGGATAATACTGCATGAACGAGTTGATACCATAACCTTCAGGGGATTACCAAGGGTACGGACCCTAAGAACTAGTCCAAGTCACAGAAGGCAAGTGGCTCAAGCCATGAAGAAAAAGTTACACGGCATGTAGAAAAGTTACACGCCGTGTTCCTTGACCCCGGGTACTGCCCGTGTAAAGAGCCCGTGTCCTTCATTCAAGCCATACAAAACCAAACTACACGGCGTGTAGAAAAGTACACGCTGTGTTCCTTAACACCGGGTTCTGCCCATGTAAACGGCTCGTGCCCTTCAGCTTGTTGGATAGAAAACAACTACACGGCGTGTAGAAGGAATCACACGCCGTGTTCAAGTGCCTGGGCTCGCTCCGTGTATGCTGGCCATGTGCCTGTACACGGTCTCTGCCTGTGTCAGTGTTGCCTACCTGTGTACCAGTACACGGGGTACCCCATGTATCTGGCTGGGTCTGGCCGGGGAGGGGTATACACGGTGTTTCCGTGGCCGTGTATCCTGCTCGTGTCCGTGTACTCCCGAAGTAAACTTCGGGTAACCCTACCGACAAACACACGTCGTGTATCCCATAATACACGGCGTGTAGTCGGGAAAATTCCAGAATCACTGTCTTCCTCCGCGCGCCTTGGTTGATCCTCCAGATCTACTTTTTCTCGTCTGTTCATCCCGACGCTCCATGTTTTGGTTCACCTTATCATATGAACACCGAAACAGGTGTTTTCGTCTCTTGAAACGAATCATAAACATCAAACGATCCATCTAAAGAAAAACGCCCGAAAACTCGTATCTCCCGATCTGCTCTAAATCGTATGTTGAAACCGTCATTGCACCTCTTTGACACCACGCCGGGGTTGGATCCACAATCTCGGATCGTTGCGTCGTAGAATAGATGCGCAACGATTCGTTGTTCATCGCCTCGTGAAGAACGCGAAGAAGAGAAAGGGGGAAAATCCAATGAAACAAGATTGAGGAACGTACCTCCGCCGTCATTCGTCATGGCATTGATCCGCTCCCATAAATAGGATTTAAACGGAGCAGAAAAGATCAACTACAGAAGACTCATCATGGATTTAATCTCCCATAATCCCCGCAAAAGCCCATCCCACAAGAACGATCGATCCGCGAACTAATCTATTCATGGATTAGTCCACGTTCATCATAGAAAATCAAGAGCGGGGAATGAAAAATCAAATCAACATCCTACCTGGATTCACTGCGTTTGATGGCGAAGATCCACTCACCGCGTCGTCATCGCCGTCGAAATCTGTCAAGAACGTCGTCACCGCGTTGGGGTTTCCTCCAGAGCTTTCCCAGAGCCTCCAGATGATTTCAGGGTTATGGGGATTGTAACCCTGATTCCCCTGTGAAATCTCTATTTATAGATAATAGATATTTGACGTAACAAGCTTTAATAAAAACATTTTAATTAAATATTTTATTACGGTTACGCCCCAAAAACTATATTTCACCACCGACCCGCGTCGGACAAAGTTAGGCCTTGCCTAATGTAAAATCATTGTTCTGAACACAATGGTGCCCTCAGATTTCTGATCCGAGCACCCGTTCGAGAGTTACCAACTTTTTCAGGAAAACCGCACACGCACGTAATTTAATTATTAAATTAAATTTAAACATTTGTTCTGGGCTTACTGGGCCTCGGAACTGCACGCCATCTCAGAGCCTGGTCTTGAAATAATTCCCATATAATATTAAAATAATTAATGGAAAAAAATTTCGGGACATTACATCACACCCACCATAGGGCTTTTACGTCCCCGAAAAGCCAAAACATGGACTACTCAAAAGGTGTGGGTACTGCACGCGAATCTGAGTCTTCCTCTCCCACGTGATTTCTTGGAGATTCCCGTGTAGCCACTGGACACGCACCAAGAGAATAGCTCATCCACAAAGGATCTTCCCCTGCCGATCGTCGATCTCTACTGGGTACTCAGCAAAGGTCGCTCCATCATCGATGTCTAGCTCGCCCCAGTCGATGACGTGTGATGGATCATGCACGTACCTCCGTAGCTACGACACATGGAAGATGTTGTGTACACGGTCCATCTGAGGAGGTAGAGCAAAGAGATACGCCACCTCGCCAACTCTACCCAAAATCAGAAAAGGGCCAACGAACCTCGGAGATAGCCTGCCGCCTCGGCCAAATCTCTGCAATCCATATCGAGGTGAGACCCAAAGGAACATGTGGTCTCCTTCCTCGAACTCCAAAGGCCTCCTCCGCCGGTCGACATAAGACTTTTTCCGACTATGTGCAGTCTTCATCCGCTCCTGGATGACCTGCACCTTCTCTGTAGTAGCTTTCACCATCTCTGGGCCCATGAGTGCTGAATCTCCCGGGTCAGTCCAGCAAAGTGGCGACCTCCAAGGTCGCCCGTATAGAGCCTCGAATGGTGCCATAAAAATAGTGGAATTATAACTGTTGTTATAAGAAAATTCCACCAGTGGTAGGTGATCCTCCCAACTACGACCAAAGTCAAGTATGCAAGCTCGTAGAATATCCTCCAGGACCTAGATGGCCCGCTCTGTCTGACCATCAGTCTGGGGATGAAATGCTGTCCTCAAGCGTAACTGAGTCCTAAAAGCTTCCTGCAATCATTTCCACTACCAGGATGTGAAACGAGCATCACGATCTAATACAATCGTGGATGGTACACCATGAAGCCTAACTACATCTTGCATGTAGAGGCATCCCAAGATCTCTACCGAACTCTACTCTTGTATGGCTAAGAAGTGGGCCGACTTGGTGAGTCGATAAACAATAACCCAGATGGCATCGTGTCCCATGGATGTGCGTGGTAAACCTGTAATGAAGTCCATGGATATCCCATCCCACTTCCACTCTGGCACCTCAAGGGGATGAGTCAAACCTGCTAGCACCTGGTGCTCAGCCTTTACTTGCTTACAAGTAAGGCACTGAGAAACAAACTCCGCCACACTCTTCTCCATCCCTGGCCACCAAAACTGACGTTGGAGGTCTTGGTACATCTTCGCCATGCCTAGATGCACCGCCAAAGGGGATGTATGGAACTCCCTCAGATCCTACTCCTGCAATCTCACTGGTACTACCGTGCGCCCTATGAAAAGGACAACGTGCTCTCCACCTTCTGAAAATCCATCACCAGCATCACCTGTGGATATCTGAGCACACAGAGTCTCACAGCTAGCATCCTCGCCTTGTGCTTCCCTGACTCGCTAGTGGAGGGGTATCAACCATCGATTGAAGGTAATCTCCCTCATCTCCATCCATGAAGGACAACTGAAAAGATGCCAACTGCATTGTCGCCTCATCCAGCAACTGCGAACTGGATTTCCTACTGAGAGAATCTGCCACCACATTCCCCTTCCCAGGAGTATAAACGATCTCAAAGACATAATCCTGGAGGAACTCAAGACATCACCTCTATCTCAAATTCACATCCTTCTGAGAAAAGATATATCTGAGACTCTTGTGATTAGAGTAGATGGTAAACCGCTCGCCCATCAGGTAGTGTCGCCACATCTTCAATGTGAAGACTACCGCTGCCAACTCAAGATCATGGGTCGTGTAGTTATGCTCGTGTGGCCTCAATTAACATGATACATTGGAAATCACCGCTTGCCTCTGCATCAGGACACAACCAAGCCCGGTTCTTGATGCGTTGCAGAACACTATGTACTCGACACCCTCCTCCGGTAATCTCAAGATCGGGGAACCTGACAGACTCTGTCTCAACTGCTGGAAAACCTGCTAGCATTTCTCAGTCCATATGAAAGGTTGTCCCTTTCAGGTCAAAGCTGTCATGGGTGCTGCAATCCTGGAGAAATCATGTATGAATCTCCGATAGTAGCCCGCCAACCCAAGGAAACTCAGTACCTCCGTCATGCTCCGGGGTGGCTCCCATGCTTGCACTGCCTCCACCTTTGCTGGGGCCACTGCTACACCATCTGATGAGATAATGTGTCCCAGAAATTGGACCTCCTGTAACCAGAACTGACACTTCAAGAGTTTTCCATAAAACTGGTGCTCTCGGAGTGTGTCCAGAACCATCCTTAGGTGTCTCGCGTGCTCCTCCTCGGACGTAGAGTACACAAGTATATCATTGATGAAGACCACCACAAACCGATCTAGATAAAGCTGAAAGATCCAGTTCATGAGTCCAATGAACACTGCCGGGGTGTTCGTCACGCTGAAGGGAATCACCAAGTACTCATAGTGACCGTAGCGACATCTGAAAGTCATCTTCGGTATATCCTCTTCCCATACTCGCAACTGGTGATAGCCTGATCGTAGATCAACCTTCGAGAACCATCATTCCCCTCTCAACTGGTCGAAGAGGTCATCGATCCTCGGTAGTGGATACCGGTTCTTCACGGTCACCTAATTCAAGCACCGGTAATCCACACACAGCCTCAAGCTCTCGTCCACCTTCTTGGAAAACAACACTGGGGCCACCCATGGTGAAACGCTGGGTCTCACAAATCCCTTCTTCTGCAGGTCGTCCAGCTACACCCTCAGCTCACGAAGCTCTACAGGAGACATACGATAAGCTGATGCTGATATTGGGGCCTTCCTGAGTTGCAACTCAATGCTGAAATCTATCTCTCAATGGGGAGGTAGCCCAGGGACATCCTCTGGAAAGACGTCCTCATAATCAGACACCACTACTGGAAACTGAAAACTCGTAACATTTGCTACACCACGGGCTAGGCTAGCCAACTGATGTGAAATCGGTTGTGCCCTCCTACGTACAAGTCCATCCCATGCTTCCTGGGTCTCTCTTTCACCAAAAAAAGAGAACCTTGTTCAATCACTGCGGACACACTGCACCGATCGCCTAAAACAATCAATCTGGGCATGAACTGTGGATAACCAATCCATGCCAAGAATGACATCGTAAGGTCTCGATGCTACCACCAAGAGGTTCCAACCAAAACTCTCACCTCCAAGGGTCAAGTCACACTGCCTTCAAAGGTGTGTGATCTTTGAATCTTCTCCAGTCGGTGTTTCTAAGCGTAAGGGTCGAGTCAACGGCTCGAATGGAATCTCAAGGTCTTAAACAAGATAAGCGGTCAAAAAGGAATGACTAGAACCTGTGTCTATCAATACGGAAGTAAAATTTGAAAAGACACATATAGTACCTCTAATCATTCCGGGAGTACCTGGGTCATACGCCTCTGCCGCCTGCAGCTATCCCTGCCTCTGTCCACCAGCTCCCTGAGCCTAGGGTGGACCTCCTGGGGGTGGTGGTGGTAAGGGGTTGAAACACTGACCACCTCCAGCTGCTCTCCCAACTCCTCTTCCATGTCCTCCACCTCGTGGATCTGCCTACTCCACACGATGCCTCTGCCTCGGTGGTTCATCCACTGCTCCTGGGTCAGTAGTACGGTGGGTTGGACAATCTCGAGCGAGATGTCCCCGGCCGTCACATGAGTAACATCGCCTCTCTCTAGGCTGGTTGGAAGAACCTTTTTAACAAAGAACGACTAATCCTCTGTCTTGGGATCTCCTCTGGAAACGTCTCCCACACCTGGGTCCCTAACGTCGGCTCCATACCGCTGAGGTCTCTGCTCCAGCTCGCCCACTACTGACAACTGTCGGTTGTCCCTGCTCCGCCAGGAAGATCTCAACCACCAAATCCCGCTCAAGCACCCCAGCATAAGTAGGAATTCTCATAGGGATGATGCTATCTTGGATATATCTACGCAAGCCCCACTCAATAGTCCGAGCTCTGAAGTAATGATCTCTGACCATATCCATCGAGTACCGCTAGAGGTCAGTAAATCTCGATGAATAGTCAGCCACCGTCATAGTTCCATGTTGGAGTTGAAGAAGCTCTTGTATACGTACTGCTCTCAGGGTAACCGTTGAAAACTTTTCTTTGAGGATACGCTCAAACCCTGACCATGAAAGAGTCGCCTCGTCATGAGTCTGGATGACCAAACTCCACCATCGCCCTACCGAGCCCTGCAGAAGGCTCGCTGCCAGGATCACCATCTGGTATGATGGTGTCCTAACCAAACAGAAGTCTCTGGTCACTACCTCAATCCAGTCCTCTACTGCCTGAGGGTCAGGCTCGCCTCGAAACCTAAGGGGTCTTTGTCTCTAAAACACGTGGAGTGCGCTCAGCCTGCGCTCCTCCTCCACTGGTACATCAGGCGCTAAACGATGCTCCATAGGGGGCGGGATAATCGGCATGCCACCTGGTGGTAGAACTGGGGCATCTGGTCCCTGTATCGAAGCTTCATAACGGAGGGGTTCATACTCGTTATCGAGCTGCTGGATCCTAGAGGGTGCGCATCGCGGAGGCATCCTGTTCAAGAAACACTATGTATCACAGTTAGTGAGTATATCTAGAGAGCTCACTCATGAAGGACATTGAAACCACAACCCATTCCTATATGATGCATGTACCATTATTTTCCCCCATGAAACTAGTGTTTTCATGTTCCGAGTCGAAAAGAAAATTATCAGAGTCCTGGTGTATGGATCTGTTGGCTGCCGCACCAACACTGGGGTCCCTGGCCTGAGAGCCGAACTCGAAACACTTAACACTGTTACCCCAAACCAACTCACATACTCTTGTTCCTAAGGTAGAACCGACCACCTCTAATACCACTCTGTCACGACCCGTCCCAGTGGGACCCGAGCCACAACTCCCCAAGCCTGCCTCCAATAGGCCAGGGGCTGGTGACTAGCACCGAGTAGGCATGCTACTAACATTGGAGGCATTGCCTATAAACCTGTACACACGCACACACATCTCCAAGACCACAAAGCTGAAAATTAAAAACTAAAAAAAGAAAATATGCATGCATACTCTAAAACCCAACCACATAGTACGACATGGAAGTAAAGTACAGTAAAGTAAAACCCTGGTCCAAAAGTACAATCCCACTAAAAATGAAGTCTTCAACAAAGTCCAACCTATAGAAAAAGGTTCTGAGACTGCAACCCGTTGCCAAAGGAACACACCTCGGCCTGTCTGATCTCACTAAACACCGTTCGGTCTTGGTCCGCCTAGAATCCTGTCAAAGGATCACTCGTCTGCACAAGACACGACACGTGTGGGCAAAGCCCATTCAGGGGTGAGTATTACAATACCCAGTAGGACATCCTGAAAACCACAAAAGAAAATACAACAACGGAAAATACCACAAAGAAAGGTACATTCAGCTCTACAAAGTATATATCTACAGAACATATAACAAGAATATCCAGATATACTCATACACAAACGACCATCACGATACTGCCACTAGGATCCATCTCAAAGATTCTACTAAGCATAACATCTTGAGAACACACTGTTAGGTCTGAAGAGAGAGATATAAAGTACTCGTTCCGGTAGAACACACTCCACAAGTACCTTGAGAACAAGATGTTGAGATGAGGATCACAGCCAAGTCATGTGGTGATTCCAACAACTCAGTATGAGCTAATCCAATAAGAAGAGGATCAGCTCCCAGGTAAAGTTGGTCACGTCGATACCAAGAACTCTACCTACGGTTCCAGGAATGAATAGAGGATCCAGCTCTAAGTCTCATAGAGGGGATTCCAACAACTCTATTCGGGAAGTTTTGCTGAAGGGGTCATAATGCATGAACGAGTTGATACCAGAACCTTCAGGGGATTACCAAGGGTAAAAACCCTAAGAACTAGTCCAAGTCATAGAAGGCAAGTGTTCAAGCCATGAAGAAAAAGTCACACAGTGTGTAGAAAAGTTACACGTCGTGTTCCTTCACCCCGGGTACTACCCGTGTAAATGGCCTGTGTCCTTCGTTCAAGCTGTGCAAAACCAAACTACACAGTGTGTAGAAAAGTACATGCCATGTTCCTTGACACTGGGTTCTGCCCATGTAAACGGCCCGTGCCCTTCGGCTTGTCGGATAGAAAACAACTATACTGCGTGTAGATGGAATCAGACGCCGTGTTCGAGTGCCTGGGCTCGCTCCGTGTACGTTGTCCATGTTCCCATACACGGTCTCTGCCCGTTTCCATGTCGCATGCTCGTGTACCAGTACACGGGGTACCCCATGTATCTGGTTAGGTCTGGATGGGGAGGGGTATACACGGCGTGTCTGTGGCCGTGTATCCTACCCGTGTCTGTGTACTCCCGGAGTACACGTCGGGTAACCCTACCGATGAACACACGCTGTGTAGCCCATAATACACGTTGTGTAGTCGGGAAAATTCCAGAATTTATTTCTTCCTCCACGCGCCTCGGCTGATCCTCTGGATCTTCGTTTTCTTGTTCGTTCATCCCGACGCTCCAGGGTTTGGTTCGCCTTATCATATGAACACTGAAACAGGTGTTTTTGGCTCTTGAAACGAATCATAAACGTCAAATGATCTATCTGAAGAAAAACTCTCGACAAATCGTATCTCCCGATCCACTCCGAATCGTCTGTCGAAACCGTCATCACACCTTCGTGACACCGCGCCGGGGTTTGATCCACAATCTCGGATCGTTGCGTTGCAGAACAGATGCGCAAAGATCCTTTGTTCATCGCCCTGCGAATAACGCGAAGAAGAGAAAGGGGGAAAATCCAATGAAACAAGATTTAGGAACGAACCTCCACCGTCATTCGTCACGGCGTTGATCCGCTCTCGTTAATAGGATTTAAACGGAGCAGAAAAGATCAACAATAGATGAATCATCATGGATTTAATCTCCCAGAATCCCCACAAAAGCCTATCCCTTAAGAACGATCGATCCACGGACTAATCTGTTCGTGGATTAGCCCGCGTTCATCGTAGAAAATCAAGAGAGGGGAATGAAAAATCAAATCAACATCCTACCTGAATTTGCTACGTTTTCCGGGGAAGATCCGCTCGTCGCGTCGTCGTCACTGTCGAAATCCATCAAGAACGTCACCGCCGCATTGGGGGTTTCCTCCAGAGCTTTCCCAAAGCCTCCAGAGAATTTCAGGGTTATAGGGATTGTAACCCTGATTCCCCTGCAAAATCTCTATTTAAAGATAATAGATATTTTGACGTAACAAGCTTTAATAAAACATTTTAATTAAATATTTTATTACGGTTATGCCCAAAAAACAAGATTTCACCACCGACCCGCACCAGCCAAAGTTAGGCCTCGCCTAAGGTAAAATCATTATTCTGAACGCAACGGTGCCCTAAGATTTCGGATCCAAGAACCCGTTCGGGAGTTATCCACTTTTTCAGGAAAACCACATGCTCGCATAATTTAATTATTAATTTAAATTCAAACATTTGTTCTGGGCTTACTGGGCCTCGGAACTGCACGCCGTCTCAGAGCCTGGTCTCGAAATAATTCCCATATAATATTAAAATAATACATGAAAAAAAAATATGGGACATTACAATCAGCCACCTTGTTTTTTTCTAGGATGATAATGAATCTTGCAATCATAATCCTTAATTATCTCCATCCAGCTTCTATATCTCATTTTCAATTATACCTGAGTTAATACACATTTAAAACTTTTATGATAAGTAAATTTTATTCATTTAAATCCATACAAATGATTCATCAAAATTTATAATGAAAAAAATAGAAGTTGATTTCAAACCACGTGTAGTGTGATTGGACTCATGAGGTTTCAACTGGTGTGAAGCATAAGTAATTACATGATCATTCTATATTAGGACACATCCTAGTCCTTTCAACAAAGAATTACTATAGATGAAAAATTCACCATTTCTAGAAGGAAATGTGAAAACTCCATCATTCACCAATCTTCATTTAAATTCCTAAAAACAATCATCACATATTTTGTCTAGATGAACTTAAAAACTTTTCTAGTTAAATTAGTAATTTGGCTAGATAACCATGAAATGTTATAAAAAATCCTCCTGCAATAGGATGCTAAACTGAGAAAACTATGCATCTAGGTTATATTTGTAGGTCTTGTCCATTATTTGACAACTTTTGTTTTAATAGGATCAATAGTTCTTCCATATTTGGAAATAATATAACCAATGAATGAAATTTTTTGAAACCAAAATTCACACTTGCTGAATTTTAAATAAAGTTTATTTGATTTTAATTTTTTCAAAACAACCCTTATATGTCTTTCTTGTTCCCCTTTAATTTTAGAATATACCAGAATTTCATCATAAATACAATCACAAAATTATCCAAGAACTCATGGAATATTCTATTCATAAGATCCATGAATACAGATAGTGAATTAGTTGACCCGAATGATATAACTAAAAAGTCATAATTATGATATCTAGTAAGAAACATATTCTTAGGAATTTATTCTTACTTTACATTTAAATGATGGTACCCTAAACTCAAGTCAACCATCGAAAAAATGTGCTCCTAAGGGATGATCAAACAAATAATTGATATAGGGAAAATGATACTTGTTCTTAATATTGATGTTATTCAAGGATATATAATTAATGAAAAGTCTCATTGAATCATATTTAATTTTTAGAAACAAGTCATGATAAATCCATGGTGAAGATCTAGGTTAGATGAAGCCATTATCTAAAAATCAATGAAACTAATTTTTCAATTCTATAAGTTCTAATTGAGACATTTGATAAGGGGTTTTTGAAATTGTCTTAACATTAGAAACTATTTCAATGGTAAACTCAACATCTAGGTCAAGAACAACACTGAAAAAACCTTGAGTAAAAACATCAAGATACTCATTTACCACTAGCACATCATTAATCAGAACTATTCCTTTATTTTCAACAATATGTGAAAGATAACTTTAATTTCCATCTTTTAATAGTTTCTCAGCTTCTTGATATGTTATCAATGATATGGTTTCCTTTTTATACACAAAATAAAATTCTTTCTAAAAATTAACTTCTTTAGTTCAATAATCAATCTTTTTATGGTAAACAGAAATCAAATCCATACCCATGATAATATCAAACTCTACTAAAGGAAAAAAGGTTTTTAGGAAATATCCTTCCAAATACAATGAAAGTAAGATTTTTATTGTTTCTTTTTTCCTCAATATTTACTCCAGGTGTTTTCACTGTAAGTTCTAGACTCATTTTATGAGGTAGAATTTTAAAATTACAAAAAACTTTCTCAGAAATGAATGAATGTGCGGTGAATCAAACAACACATTGAAATATTTTTAAAAAATAATAAATGTACCTGATACAACTTATTTTGATGGCTCAACATCTAGTAAATTAGTTACAAAGGATTTTTTTACACCCTTTTATTTCCAATTTTACTAGTTTCCAGAATGAGTGACTTGGTTTAGACACACATTAACAAAATGAACCAACTCTTTATAGTTAAATAATTATACCATCATCATCTCATCATTCTTCTGATGATTTTCCTTGCACTCAAGAGCAATGTTTCCAAACATTACACATCTATAGAACATTGTATAATTTACAAGACATTCTCCAGGATTCTTTTTACCGCACTTTTCACAAGATGGGAATTTACTTTTCTTGTCTTAAAATTTCATTGATGAATTATTCCCCAAAGTTTGAAAAACTAAATGTTTCTTATTCTTATCATCATAAGGCACATATGATTCATAAAACTCAATTTCAACATTTCCATCAAAATAAATAAATTTCTCATAGATTTTAGATTCTCATATGGAAAAATCTCTTCGTAAACCTAGTTTCAATCGTGAGTAAAGCCGATTAATTTTTCTATCGATGTACCGAAATAAATTTGATACATAATTTACCAATCTTGTGAAGTTTTCATCATATTTAGTTATAGAATATTCATATTTTTTCTTCAATTCCAAAAATTGTTTTTCCATCCCGATTTGAACAAACTTTGGGAAATATTTATCAAGGAAAAGATCCTTAAATGTTTCCCATTCCATGGAATAAAGATTTTATTTCTCTCTGGTTTTCTTAACCAAAGACCTCCATCGGTCAAATTAAACTTCAAAACAATAAACAAAAAGGGTAACCCATTTACATCTTGAATGTACGATGAGATAAAATAAATTTTCCAGAGTATTTATTCGTCATTCAGAAACCACTCAGCCAGATAATCCACTGAAAGATGGGGGATGTTTCCTCATAAAATGCTCCATAAAATACATGTTCCTTTGTGGTAGATCTGGTTCCTCTATAGAATGAATACCACTCCCATTTATCACATGAGTCAACTAATCCATTATTGTCACAAAATGATCGGTTCCAATTCCCACTATTCCAGGATGCAAATTTGGAACGATATCAACTTCTCGATGTCAACCTACTTTAACTTCCCTATTTCTTATATGGAAAACCATTATGAATAGTATTATCTTAGATAAATAAATTTGATAATATTAAAATTCTATATCATTTTAAATTAACCATAAATTAAACATCTCTTATGGTAATCTATTAACATCGTCCTAAACCCTAAGGTTATATAAACATCCCTCTGATACCAACTATAAGGACCCAACCTTAAACCATTAAAAAATCGTGAGTTTTACTCAAGAATTTACATTATTTCACATTGAGGATCTTATCAGGTTTAAATCATTAGAGAATTATGACATAATAAATACATAAAAAACCACATTCATATAAAGAGAATACTAATAAAACAGTAACCATTTGTCCAAAATAAAACTTTATTTTTAAAATAAAACATGATTTCATTGAAAAATGTTCAAAACATTCAACATTAATTCATCATTTCATTTAGTCATACTTATACATAGTGAAAATCATTTAAAACATAGGATGAGTACAAAAATATTATTAAGGGGCATAAATAAAGAAAATCGTTAGTCCAGTTAAAACATTAAAACCCATTAAAACCCATTTTCTTGAAAACAAATTTGCATGAATAGAAAAATCATGAAATCACATTGGGATATCATTACCATATCACTCTTACATTCACACTTACAAATGCAATAAACTTATGGTGAAATTATATCTTTAGAGTACCCAATGCATTGGAGAGCTATAATGGGGATCAACAAGTCATATCTAGAGCTATAATGAAGAGAAAACCTTCATATGTTGAGATATAATTCGATTAATACATAATAAACAATTTCTACGGAACATATCGGGAATAAAACACTCGATAACTCATTTAAAACCATGTGCAACACACATTCAGATATCAAAATACCATTTTCTCATAAAAACACTTTTAAAATATAAAAAATGTGCACATAATAATCAAATAATATTGTTAAAAAAAATATTAATACATATAATGGAAATATTGCACTAATAAAGTATCATGAAAGTGGAAGAAACCACTCATTCCGTATAAAAAAAGAACAATATTTTTTAATTTCATAAAAGAGACATTTAAAAGGATTTCATAAGAAAAGTCCCTTACATAATACATGAAAAAAATAATTTTTCAAAACACATGAGGGAAATTAAAAAATTAATAACCATATAGATACATTCATAAAAACCTTTTTGAAAACGTGGACATAAAATAGAAATATTTAGAAGAATAAATATTTAAAACATTTAGAACAATGTTTTAGTTAAAGAGTCCCTTACATCGAGTTAGACTTCCTTAATATGTGTTATAAACTATTGTATAATGGTTTTAATACTGTTATTAATTTATTTTAGAACTGAACTCATGTATATAAATCTTATTATAAAATTTTCCACCCATTTATTAACAATATTTCGTTATTTCCATCATTTCCATTATGTTCTTTTCATGGTTTTCAAGGTCGGTTTATTATGGAATTCCTTCTCAAAAATATATAATACTACATAATTTAAAAGATATATATATTAAGGAAATTTTATAAAATTACATGTGAATTTATAATTTCCATGACTTCTGTAAAAAAGGAAACAAAAACGCATCATCCACGAAGGAGGTGAATTAACACACCTTGGGTGAGGATTTCGTTTTTTAAGAATAAAAAGAGAAGTTGATAGATTTTATGATTCATATAACATAAAAAATATAATTCAAGTATATATATGATATTAGAGTTTTCATGAAACATTGGATATGAGGTGGGTATAAGGTAGAAGTGATAAAATATTTAAAAGATAAAAAATAAAGAAATTTACCTCTTGAAAAATCCACTTTGAGAACCTCCTTAGGCTATGGAAGTGGTATTTTTGTGAGACCAGGAAAATTAGAAGCTTGAAATGGATGAGGAGAGGGTAATGTTTTATAATATAGTTGTAGGGTCCTAAAAAATACATAGAAGGGTAGGAAAATACTCCATTAAAATTAGTGGAAGAATCTACCCAATATTCATTAATAAATTGGAAAAAATATGAAGAATGATCAGAAGAATTGGTAAAGGACCTAACCAATACATGTACCAGTTCACCATCAGTGGTGCATAGCTAGTTTAGCGAACCACCCTCCCGTGGACGTAGTAATTCACAAAACGGATGTGGAGGTCCTACACAGGCACAAACCAAATGGATATCGGGTGAGGCTGGACTAGTCCGCAGTCGCGAACCACGCCATCTGCGAACCAGGCGTACAGGCCCCCCACCGTGCACCGCATCATCCGTGAAATGGAGGTGAAGCCCTATGCGGCCACAAAGCACCCCTGTGACCGAGTTCGTTCACAGGTGAGGTGCATTCAATATACCCCATGAGCCTCAGGTTGACTAAGTCATCTATAGGTTGGAGTTTTTGTCATGGGCCTCCACAAAAGGTGACGCATGATCATAGATATAACCCTGACCCCCTCTATAAAAGGACTTAAAGAGGGAGAGGAAAGGGATTGGCTTTTTGGAAGATCGGATTCATGGTGATCGACTTTTTGAAGGAAGGAATCAGACTTTTGGAGAAGGAAGAGGCTTTCAAGATCTTAGTATTTCACGTATCGCAAAGTTCCGATTCACGAACCAGCAACAAGTATAAACTGGGTATGAATTGTTAAGAACTGAAGAACACATAAATAAAATAGAAAACCGCGAATCTAAAATTGGTGAACCACTAACCAAAATCCCTACATGGATGCACTCCCCGTGAACCAGGGAGCTCATGCCCCTTCTTCGATCCAGCACACCATATAACACCCTCCTACGTGGGTGAAGTCCTGACCATCGCTGCCCCTAAACACCACTGCTTGAGTGGAATCTAGTATCATGTACCAATTTGGTATGTGGACCAAGCCTAAATCCGCTTACCACTCTGGTACGTAGGATGCCCCTCAGTCTGTTTACCACACTGGTACGTAGATGGCCTCTGCATCCGCGTAGCACTTACCTATACGAAGGGTGCCACTCCTCATATGGCTACGTGGTTTTCCAAAGACTTATGTGTTTCCATCCCCCCCCCCCCCCCCGAGTTAGATAAGGCCCTTCGAATTTATTCCAATGCTCCAAAATCCTTTCAATAGCCTATCCATCGGCACCAACACAAGGCCTCTCCCAAAACCACTAGATCGACATGCTGAAACCTTCAGGCGCATTAACAAGCCCTCATAAGTTCACATACCCGTGGTAGGTGGAGACAAAGGTGTAACCCCATCCCTTGAATGGACATCCATGGCATTCCTGGGTTCACATTCCCATGGTATTATAGAGTTCGAGCCCAGGACACCCTTTGTGTCTCTCCACTCTTCAGGATTGGGGGATACTGCTTTCTTTTCCATTCAATGAGCACAAGTGGTGAGCACTTCTCCTCTCCCTTGAAGAGAGTAACATGGAATTCCTCCTTGAGTAATCCTCACACCATCCTCACCAGATGAAAATAGCCTTTCCCATTCCATCCAAGAATTTTCATTGCTCTGTGCCCTCCACCGCTCTACCATGGCCTCTGCCGACGTGACTTCTACCTTCAATACCTCCTCGATACCAAAGGAAATGAAAGTCTCATGGTCTCGGTCATCTCCCTCAGCCGTCATCTTCCACATCTCCCCTTAGTAAGGAAACTTTCGTGGCATGCTGAATCTTTCACATCATCTTGTTTCTCACACCGAGCATGACTCACGTGGGCTTAGAGTATTGTGATGGTCACGACATTCGTACAACGATGGAGGTAGAATAAACTATGTGGGTTTTGATCCCTTCCTCCCAAGCAGGGTACGTTGGACACCTCCCTGAGGTTCAATCCCAACACGAGCCACCAACCACATGTAATCCCCAACCATACCCCAACATGGGCTTCCAATAACGCCCTTGACAGGAAACTATCATGTGTAAGATTTAACCATCCAGAACTATGTAAACTTTTATTCCCAACCAACTGGGGTACGTAGGAAACCTCCCTGAGGCAAAATCCCAAAATTTAAGTCTAATGCCCATTTATCCTTATCAGGATATGTCCTCATGCCCCTAGAAAGACCATACCCAGGCCCAAGAAATCATTTCCCTTAGGTCATCTTGGCCGCTTCGGCATAAGTCTCGCACCAACCTTGATTAGGAACCTGTTGGTTAGACGTCCTTGGCACATGACGTTAAACTATATAGTTGGGTCTTTGTCACATGACCTTAAAAGGTTATATGTCCAGTTAAGTGGCACCAAACTACGTGGATTCTGATTCCTTTCACAAGGATATGTAGGAATCACATATTATGTGTTCGATCCAAATGCTTAAGTCACTCTCTACCCCCTGGATGACAATAAACTCCAGTGCACCCAATTATAAGTCTTAAGACCAGTGCTGTCTGAACAAAATCGAACTTCCCCAAAATCGATAATCCAATGAGGGAGGGTAAACCTAATATGTAGAAAGTTATGAATCCCTACGTATACCCATGACTTCCAACCTTGGGGTAATCTATGTATACTATGCTTGGGGATAAACCAAATATTCATGAACATATGAACACATATTAAATCTATAAGAGAGTCCTAAAATAGGCAATAATTCCCCCCAAAAGGGTGTGATGAACCTGAATTCCCATCCTCTTGACCAATATGAGTTCTTAAGTGTCATTGGCCATATCACCCAATGAGCACCTACATTTGGAAAGTAGGTCCATGGATCATTGGATACATGAACTATTTGGAATTTCTGGCTCTGCGAATAAACCCGTTGGAGACCAAGCTAAGCCACAAAGATAGAAAACTATATATAGATTATTAAATAACACCAAATCCCTTTAATAATACATAGGAACTGATCACATCCCCTCATTGAGAAACAAAAATAGTGAATCTGATGTGAATCTTTAACCAGCATGAAGGATTTACACAAATCTGAAACTCTCCATAATAATAAATAGATGATTAATATGTGACGACCCATTTTATTCTTTCTCCAACCAAAACAAAAATGGACTCATCCACGAGCCTTCAATCAAGGTGGTCAAATAATCTCACATTGCACCCCATTTCATAATCAAAAGAAGGTCTAAGAAAGTTCATTTATTACGCATGGGATTATGAGATTATATGTTGATGACTTTTTCTGTTAGTAATTTCCAAATGTTTTATAGGTACACATAAGATCTTCCTTCAATCCAATGGAATCACAAAAGAGTTCACAGACACACACAATAATCAACACATAGACCGGGCCTCTCAATCAGAAGAGGAACCCATCACCCACCCAACATCTTCAACGCTGGGTCTCAGACACACTAATCCAAGAGTACCACCTAAATGTTTCTCTCCTGACTGTGGAGGTTACTACGTACACCTTCCATTCGGCTAAGTCCTATCTCATGCCTGCCCAGCAGCGATTGAAAGAGAATATCTAGGTGGTCTATATAGCCATCTTGAACTGTTTCAGGAGCCTGCCCATGGAATGAGACAATTAATACCTCTATTATCTTAGGTATGTGGATGAGGCCGATGTTGATGACTTCATCCCCACCAAAAGGGGGTTCCGCTCCAAGGCCCCACTAGAAGACGTCACTGTAACTACGCTGCAACCTTGTATCCTCACCTTGAAGAGGATACCACCATGAGGATCCAAGACCATGCTCCCCAATCTTCGATACCTCAGACTGCCCGCCTAGGGTGGAGAACATAAAACCAGTAACAGATCATCACCCTCATTCTTGAGGAAGAACTCTGCTGCTCAGACACAAAGACTTACCATGGGCAGGCCCGTGCACCTGTCCGCTCTTCCAAAGCCCACCATCCTGATAGGGCAGCAACATACGAGTAGGCGCACATCCTCGCTGAGGCTCGTCAATCCCGTCACCCATACAGGACGACACCTACCCTGCATGCACCTCCCCTTTCCCGAGATCATGAATTCCACCAACTAGACATGATAGTAATCCAGCGCCCGCAGGACTAGATCCTTGCAGATGCTCCTGATGTCCGCCATCCCGATATGGTGGTGATCAACATGTGGGAACATATCCCTGCCGTTGATGCTCCTTTCCGTCACAGAGTCTAACGACTGAAAAAAAAGGTAATACCTTAGTCCAATGTGATTCATCCTTTGAAGAAACATCAAAAATCGACAAAGGTATGAACAAGGAGAACATTGCCCATAGGTCGCGCAAGTACACTTGTGCGCCGCCTAGTGGTCGTGCAAGTCTACTTGCGCGACGCCTTATGGTCATGCAAGTGACTTGCACGACCTAAAGTGATAACTGCCCGGTAACTGCCCGGGGTCTTCTTCTGCCTATAAATAGACCCTGTGGGCCCCCCATTCGGAGGAATTTTTTTTTCAAAAACTCGGATTGAAGCTCCCAACGCCCAAGTCTCTTTTCAAAGCTTCCGGAACACTTATAAGGTAATTTCTTACCTAGAACGGAAGATCTAAAGAGAGGAAGTAAGACCTAAGTGTTGAAACTCATCAACACTTGCGCGCCTGAGTGGTCATCCCTTAAGGGAAGTGGTCACACTTGCACGCCACCTTATTCCTTCGATAGAACTTGCGCATCCCTTTTTTGGAAGAACCTCAAGAGGATTCTAAAGGCTTTAATGAAGAGTCGCTCAAGTATTTTAAATGCTGGTTGAATATCGTGCAAGTACCCACCATGTCGTGTAGGTATACCTGCGCGACCAACTTGTGCGCCGCCGCAGTACCGGCGCGCCTTCCAATACTTGCGCACCCCTTCCTTTTTTGGTTCCTTTCTTGCCCATTTCACCCCACTTAAGCCATTACACCTTTCCTTTCCAAGAATCAGTCTTTAAGACACTCTCCAAATCCATTTCTGGCATGATTTCTTAATTTTACTTCTTTATCTGAAAGGAATTATGTGGAATATCTCTCAAAACCTAGTGATTTACATATATTTATGTCACTAAAGATTGAGAGTTCATTCATTCAACCTCATCCTTTAAGATGAGAGAATCCTTAACCTGGGTCTCCTTTTCAGGAATAAGTGCCAGTCCTAACCTGGGCTTCCTTTTCAGGAGTAATCCCCAAGTCCCCTAACCTGGGCCTCCTTTTCAGGAATAAGTCCCAGTCATAATTATGGGAATCCTCTTTAGGAGTAAGCCCAAAGTCCCTTAATTTTTGGGCATCCTTCTTAGGAGTAAGCCCCAGATCCTCTAATTTGGGCTTCCTTTTCATGAGTAAGCCCCAGTCTCAAATATGGGCATCCTCATTAGGAGTAAGCCCCAAACCTTAATCCCTTAACCTGGGCCTCCTTTTCAAGAGTAAGTCCCAGTCATAAAATTTGGGCTCCCTTTTCAGGAATAAGCCCCAAGTCCCTTAAATTCTCTTTAACCAGTGCTAATTTACGTTTAATCTGGGATTCCTTCTCAGGAGTAAAACCCAATTATCAATCCTCTCCTAATTTGGGTTTCCTTTTCAGGAATAAGTCCCAAGTTAGAGTATTCAAATCTCCATGAAGCACATATACCTTTATGGACCATGTTCTTGGATTTTCTCCCTAAAGTAAATCCTAAACCTTCATCTATCTAGGCAGTCATACATACATAAGCCCCAAACCATTTCTTATGATTACATCTTTCATGGCCCAATTGTCCATTTTATTACCAATACCTCTTGTTTCTCACACCGAGCATGACTCACATGAGGTTATAGGGTAAAAGTAATTATAACATCCTTCTTTGAGCCATCAATCATAAACATCATACTCCCTTATTCGAACTACGTGGGTTATGATTCCTTTTCCAAAACAAAGGATACGTAGGTAGCCCATCTATGGGTTCGATCCCAACTTTGAAATAATTCATGTCCTTTTGAATGACAATAAACTTCAAGTGCCCCACTGAGTGGCTTTAAAACCAGCCTAGTCATCATAATGACCAATAGGCTTTTATATAAATATTTTGAAGGATCCCATTGACCAAGAATCTCTAAATAGATATAGATGATTCTCTATCGATGAAAAACCTCGAATACATATAAAAGAATCTCTAAATTTATTACATATTTAATCATTGATTGTTAAACTGAAAGAAAGATCATTTTATACTTGGTAATATAACAAGGATTCACGAACATAACTTAAATCTATAAAGAGAGTCCCGGAATAGACAATAATTCCCCTCAAAAAAGTGTGATGAGTCCGACCTCCCATCCTCTCGACCAATGAAAATTCCTAAGCCTCATCAGTCCACAAGCTAATGAGCGCCTACCTTTGGAAAGTAGGTCCAAATGGATGTGGAATCATTGGATGTTTCCGGTTCTACGAACAAACCCGTTAGAAACCGATCGGAACGTTTGAATCTCCCATCCAGGAGTTCATCCCCGAATTCTGAGGGAAACAAAAAAATGGTGAACCCGATGTGAATCCTTAACCAAGTTAAAATGATGTTTTTCTTATTTTTAAGCCCCTATTTAAAACTGAATAAGAGGGCTAACAAAAACAATCATTAACAGTGTGCTCATCCAAAGGATGAAGTGGATGAATTTTATCTTGATTACGTCTGTTATATCAAACATGCACTCTTTTCCAAGATCTTCTGTATTTTCATAATGGCTGCTCTCAAATTCACATCTGTGAATACTGCTGCTGCAAATACCACTGCTGCTATTCCTACTGGATTGTCATCTGCTCTGAGGATGACATCACCTACTCAGCGTCTTCAACGCTGGGTATCAAATGCGCTGGTTAAGGAGTACCATCAACATGGTACCACCCCAACTCTGGAGGCTTCCCGATAGGCCCTCCATGTGAACAACTCACGCAGGTCGTCCGGACAACGATGACCAGTGATCAAGAGGCAGGCGGTGCTGACTACCGTCTTCAACCATTTCGGGTCGTTATCCCCAGAACACAATTTCCATTCGCTCCCTTACTCTGAGGAAGTGAATGAGAAGGTCCCTCAGGGCCTTAATTCAAAAAGACAGGAGTCCTTCCCGAGGGCTCCCATCAACAATCGCCGCCAGACTCGTATGCCAGTGCGCCCTCAACATGATGAGGGTACAGACTCCAGGCATTCAGCTCAGGTTCCTCGAACCCGATCAGGCAAGACGAACCGCCAGAGACGGAATCCGGTTAACAATGGGCAGGTTTTCATCCCTTCCATCTCTGGAGAAGTCCACCAACCTAACTTGGTGGCGAACAACGAACAGGCACACACACCTGTCCGTTTTAATTCCGCTGTCTAGCAGACTCATCTGGCAGCATCAAACCAATCATGCCAGGCAATTCCAGCAGAGTACTATAGGCAGGAACATACACCTGCTTATACATCATCAGTTAGTCAGCAGGCTCGCCTGACTACATATGATGGATCTCGTCAACCGTGTTTGGTGAAGTGTAATCAGCAGGCACATACACCTGCTAGTACTAATCAAGCCTACCAACAGTCTCACTTGGTAGCGCATGGAGAAGTCAGTCGGAAAGCTCTGACGACAAACAGGAGGCAGACTCAACTCTCTGCCTCCACACTTGAGTACTGTCAGGATTCACTGACAAGAAAAGGAGGACAGGAGCAGGTACATACGCCTACTCCAAGCCCGGAATGGACGTATATCCCTGTTCCGGCAGCTGAAGTCACCAAACATATTTTGTCAATGGTGAAAGAGCAGAAGAAAATTCATGCTCATATTCTGGATGCTTGCCAGGATATCATAACAGCTTCAGCATCATCTCAGGGAAAGACACATAAATCTATCCCTAGCAGTGGAGTGACACATCAACGATTCACTCCGGAATAGACACACACATCTGTTCCAGTCCAAGAGGGTTATGGGGCATACTCCCCCATATCATACGGACAACCAAGTCAGGCACATACACCTGATTTGAGTGGAGATCGTCAGCCTAACCTGACCATCTTTCCTGATCAGGAACATACACCTACTCAGAGTAACCACTTTAGTCAACAAGTGGGTTCCAAAGAGAGTAAGAAGGCATCTAAGAAAAAGATCTGCCCAGCACAGTCAGGAGATCAAAGGCCAATCTGTAACAAGGCCTTGTTCGATACTGGAGTTCTTGAATCCCTCAGACATTTATCTGTTGGAATTCAAGATTATACTCCCTCAGTTCCTAATAACGGTAACATTAATTCTGAAAGTCTTCAACAAACACTTCCTCATGAAGTCTTGCTTCATGAAAATTCGGTCAATCTTGAAGTTTCTTCTTCAGATGAGAGCCACAGGAACACTCTGTGTGGTTAGAAGACCAAGGAGCAAGAGATCTCATCTTTTGCTGTAACCCATTATGGCGGTCCTCCCCATGATGATGAATTTTGCTGCGAAAGTCCTCTCCGCAGTAGTGATTCACATTGCCTGAAAAATACTCCAGTGGACAATGTAGTGCCGAGAAATCCCTCTTATCTTGAGGCACTTGCAAATGCGAAACCAGTCATGTCTGATGCTTTATCGCTAGCAAGTGAAATACGTTCTCAATCAGAAGATAGCCCAGGGTGTAGGTCATTCTCCGAACCACCCCTAAGTCATGCATCTTCTAGTTTGATCAATGATCTCTCTACCAATCTATTTGAATCCGATGAAGCAACAAGGAAACACCAACTCTGGTCAAAATAGGTAGAAGAATCTTCATTTAATGATAAAGAGGAAATGCTGAACATGAGGAAAAAAACTGGCGAAAAGTGAGGTACCAGTCATGTTTTGGCCTTTGGCTGACTCCCAGTATGACATTCCAAAGATGTTGACGGAAGATGGAGTCCATGATATTCGTCTCAACATATGGAAAACTCTTTGTCAATTGAAGAAGAAGGTATTATCTTATAATGAATATGAAAATCATCTTAAGATAATAGAAGGGCTACAACGTCAGATTGATTTGGCATCTCTATCAGTCTCTCATTATCCGAAGGATGAAAAGCAACAGAGAACCCTTCAACGTTCATGCCTTGGCGCACTAAGAAAATTGCGTTAGTTAATTTCCAATGCTCCATCTGGTGTTCATATTAGAGGATGGGGTGTTCATGGAGCACTACATTTCACATTACTTTCCAGTAAGCAAAGCCCACCGAAAATGGTCCCATGCAATGTTATTTCCCATGGCCGGCCACAGTCAATGGGCTTTGTTCATAATCAAAAGATTTCTCAAGAACAGGCTTCAACTAGTTCCTCTCAAAATCAAGCATATAGAGAACAAGTTGTTGAATTTCTCCTACATCAAGCATGCGAGAATATTGCACAAGCCTCTCGTATGGAGCAAACATATCATCAAATGACAGAACTTTCGGAAATCATCCAATGGACTGTTAAACCAAGTGATAAAAGTGGATACAGGCTACTACATCCAGCTAATTTCCGAACTAAGATTCGCAAGATCAAGAGAGATTTTAACAAGGTCTCAGACATAGCATGTCAAGAGCCACCCCATCTTGTCAGACTGGGGACTCCTTTAACCCAACCCTCAGAGTCAACAAATGGGATTCGAGGAGTTGAGCGGAAGCAGTAGGAACATCCCCAGTTCTCGAGACTGGGGACTCTTTCAAATCATCAATCCCCTTCTCAGAGAATATAGGTCTTTTCCCGATTGGGGAAGAATCCCCAAGAGGAACGAAGAGCCAAATTATCAGGAGATTCCCTCCAAGTTATAGCTCGTCAAGAAGTTCCTAAAATATTAAATCAACAAAAGTCAATATCTAATCAATGACATGAAAGAAGACAATATCACATAAATGTTGATAGAAGGGATGTGATGCATTATACATCAATCAATGTCATCAATGCCGTTTTTTCTAATCCACCAGAGGAGACTCACTCAGGGGACTCAGATGAAGAGCGTCCTGCTCAAGAAAATGTACGCGCCGATACAAATGAAGAAGGTTTGCATACACGAAGTCAAAGGATTACTCAGAACCTAGGTAATCCACTTCCTTCTCTCCAAAAAGTATCCAACAAAGGGAGGGGAAAGAATCATGTTACATATCCTTCCTCTGGAGAAGGTCAATCTCTCTCGTTAGAGCAAAGGTTTGCACAACAAGAAAAAGAAATGAAAGAATTAAGAAGGTTGAATGCAGAACTACTTCAGAGTAGTCTTCTTCTTAAGAATGCTGAAGTCCAACAGCCGAAGGAATTTGTTGTAACTACTGAGATGGATCAGTAATATCCTCCTTTATCAGTACACCCTCAGAGGTCTAATCCTACGGGTCAAACGCAACAACGGTTGGCAGTGCTACCATCAGTTGCAACACCAATCACCACGTCTGTCCAAGCTCCATTCACTGCACCTACCCAAGACTAAATTCAACCTGATGTTTCTCAAAAGTTAATAACTACTATTGAGTCATTAACAGATCGGTTAGAAACTATGGAAGGGAAACAGGCACATGTTCAACCCGAAAATAAAGTTTACCCTGAATGGGTAGATTCAATTTCTCCTCCATCTAGTTTGGGAAACCCTTTTTTCCCTAATTTCAATGGATCAGGCGACCCTGAACAACATTTGACGCATTACGTGTCTTGTTGTGATCCTATGATGGGAACTCCAGAGCAGCAAGAAGCAGTGAAACTCAAATGCTTCGTGCAAACCTTGCAAGGACCAGCTTTTGTCTGGTATAAAAGCTTGCAATCCCGTTCAATCATCAGATGGGAGGATCTTCGTCAAAAATTCCTTCTTTAGTTCAGCTCAACTTTGCGAAAAACGACAGTTTTCGATCTTACAAACTGCAAGAAAAGGGAGAATGATAGAGTCTCTGGTTTCATTGCTCGCTGGAAGAGATTAACATATTCCCTGAGTTTAGCACTCCCTCAGGAAGAGCTATTGCCAATCTGTGTGGCAAATTTGCGTGACGAATTACGCACGCCATTGATCCCTGTGAAACACACAGGAGGATTTCGAGACCTTACTTCAATCACTCAACAGATTGAAGATTACCTTATACAGGCTAAGGTTAAATCTCGTGTAATTCCATCAGCTTCAGGAAGGAGAATTGGTAAAGCAGAAACTACTACAGTTATGCTTAAACAAGCGCCTGTACCTATTTCTACTTCAAAACCTTCATCTTCTCGAAGGGCTCCACCTCCTGAATGCCAACAACAAAGGCCGTTTCATCCAATTGATCAAAAAGATCAACGACGAAAACAATTTGAGGATTTGAAGAGTAAAACATACTCTTTCTGAAATGAGCAAGTTCCTGGTTACTTTATTTCAGCTCTGGAAAACAATTTGGTTCAATTACCAGTGCCCAAGAGGCCAAACAAGGAAGGAGATGAAGACCGTCCAAATTATTGTCCCTTTCATCAAATGTTGGGGCATCCTATCCAGGAGTGTTTTGTCTTTAAAGACCTACTGCAAAAGATGGTCGACTTGGGACAAGTCAAGTTGAAAGGTTCTTCGACTCAAGTAGCATGTGTTACTACTACAGTTCCAGAGGAGGAAGGTGAATGACAAGAAGTCAAAAGCAGAAATGCACAGAAGTATGATGATTGGATGGTCAGAAAGACAATCAACCGGACTCATGACATTTTGCAAACACAATTAAAGAAACCAATTGTGTCTTCTGCCATAAATATTGTGGTAAAACCGTCTTCCTCAGAGGGAAAATCCTCAAAGAAACAGTTTGATTCAAAGAAGAAAAAAGAATCAGAAGAAGATGAGTATGTGTCAAAGCCTAAATTGTCTTTGACTCTGGAAGACTTTATGCCATCTACTTCAAAACCACGGGCACCACCCCATCAAACGGCACAGCCTAAACAGGCTAGTCAGGCAGAGTCTTTATTAGACGATGAGTTAATCTTCAGTTCTGTTAATATGATTCAATTAACAGATCCGTATTCCAGTCATAATTTCATTTTTATGGGCCTGAATTCCCTGTATCAAATAAGGGAATCCGAGGAAGTTCCCGAGGTTCAGGATACAAGGGAAGACATGGATCTTTCCGAAGCCACTACTCCAATTCTACCCCTGCTAGCACTGTGTATGCAGCAGAAACTCGTGGTAGAGCCCTTTAGCAAGATCAAAAAGAACAAGCAGGTTTTTCGGCTAATAGCCAACTCAGTCTTGGCACAGTTATTTTAGAAGACCGATTGAAGGTTCCATCTTCTTTATCTCAACAAGTAAATGGATCTAATTGGTCTAATATTCCAAAACCTAGGATGTTTCCAACTTCTATCTCAATACAAGATGCGTCAGCTTCCAAAGCATCTGCTTCCAAGGTACCTGCTAAACCGCATATTCCTATTGGGAAACGCAGACCTTTAGATCAAAAGTATGATATATTGAAACACTTGGACCAAGTACCAGCCATGTTATCAATTTTGGATGCTTTGAATTTGTCAAAAGATCTTCGGGAAGCACTCATCGAAGCTTTTTCAAGTCCTTAGGAGTTTGAAGCTGAAATTGCTGCAGCTGAAGTCTATCACATAGAGAATAATCCTGCAGAATGCCATATAGTGATATCTTTTACTGATAAAGATGAAGATGATGTTGTGCATGGGAACATAAAACCTCTGTACTTATCTTGCAAAGTAAATGGTGTAGATATCCGAAGATCTTTCATTGACAATGGTTCAGGAGTCAACCTCATGCCCATTCGTACACTTTGTCGATTGGGTCTCACGGAATCTGATTTATCTCCTTCTACCATGATGTTACAAGGATATGATAAAAATGAACAAGAACCACTGGGCGAAGTTACACTCAGAACTCAGTTTGGAAATCTTGTATCCAATTCAGATTTCATGATTGTTGACCAAGACTCAGCTTTCAACGTCTTGCTTGGAAGACCCTGGCTACATCAGCATGTAGCTATCCCTTCATCATATCATCAATGACTCAAATAATATTTCAATAGTCAAGTTGGAACATTGTATGGTGATAAGACCCCATTCAAGACATGTGAGTCTCAGTACATTGAGGCAGAATTTTATCACATGAAGGGAAGAGAAAAATCTACAATGAAGGAAATTACCAAAGTTAATGCTCCATATGGTTTGGAGAAAATTCCAATAAATCCATTTACACATGTGAGTACAGATTATGTGTTACCTATCAGTAAAATTGACAAAATAGGCCCAAATCAAAATACTCTTATGGAAAGATCCATAATGTCAATTACGGTAATTGATCCAGACAACATGGGAGAAATTGGTAACCTACCAAACAGTGTGAAAGCACAAGTGGTGACGTCTTCATTTCATCTGCTGAAATCCAACAGGTCTATACTTCGCCAATCAGGCCAGAAGAAGTTATAGCAACATCGGAGGTGAATAATGATGTCAATTCTCAATCCACCATCTCCACTTTATTTCCCAAAGAAGTCCCTTTATCATCAATAGGGTTGGAAATGGATGCTTCTTCTTCAAAATGTGCAAATTTTGAAATCTCTTCTGATCATGAAAATTTCGTTTTGTCATCTACTATGCAAGTAGAAACGGAAGAAATAGCACATGATGAAGAGGAAGAGGAAGATCTTAGATATGCTGCTCCATCATTTGAAGAAGGTATCTCTACCACTGTGGATGAACTAAGAGAAATAAATCTGGGTACAGAGAAAGATCCACGCCCCACTTTAATTAGTGCGGCCATGACCCTTGAAGAGAAAGAAATGTATACTTCTTTTCTAAAGAAAAATAAAGATATTTTTTCTTGGAACTATACAGAAATGCCTGGGCTTGATCCTGATATTGCTACTCATCATTTGGGTTTACCAAAAGAACATTGAGGATTTAAGCAAGCCGCGAGAAGAACATTCCCAACTTATGCTTCCAAAATCGAAGCTGAAGTGGATAAGATGATCAAATCTAACTTCGTCAGAGAAGTTCAGTATCCCAAGTGGTTGGCTAATATTGTCCTTGTAATGAATAAAAACGGAAAAATTAGGGTTTGCATCGATTTCAGAGATCTTAATCGGTGTTGTCCTAAAGATGATTTCCCAGTTCCGATTACAGAACTCTTAATTGATGCAACTGCTGGCTATGAAGTACTTTCCTTCATGGATTGATATTTCGGAAATAATCAGATCCGAATGGCCCTAGAAGATGAGGAATCTACAGCCTTCATAGCCCCTCAAGGTGTGTTTTGTTACCGGGTGATGCCCTTTGGTTTAAAGAATGCAGGTGCAACATATCAACGCGTCATGCATCGTATCTTCAAACCTTTATTAGGGAAGTTTGTTGAATGCTATGTAGACAATTTGTTGGTTAAATCCAAACAACTTTCTAATCACTTGGCTGATTTGGAATTCATATTCCACAAGCTTCGAAAACATAATTTGAAGATGAACCCCTTAAAATGTGCTTTTGGGGTAACCTCAGGAAAATTCCTCGGCTTTGTTGTACGCCATCGTGGTATTGAAGTCGATCCTGAGAAGACCAAATCAATCCTTGGTATGTCACCTCCTCAGAATTTGAAAGAATTAAGAGGACTTCAAGGACACTTAGCCTATATTCAGCGTTTCATCGCCAATTTGGCAGGAAAAAGTTTACCCTTTACCAAATTATTGAAAAAAGGAGTCACTTACCAGTGGACTGAAGAATGTCAAGAAGCGTTTGATGTTCTCAAGAAATACCTCTTGAGTCCACTAGTACTCATGCCACCTGTTGATGGTAGACAACTTATCCTCTATGTGACAGCTCTAGAGTGATCATTGGGTGCCTTTCTCGCTCAAAAGAATGATGATGGGAATTAAAATAGCCTCTACTATCTCAGTAGAACTATGTTTGAAGCAGAAACCCGGTATTCAAGTATTGAGAAGTGCTGCCTGGCATTAATCTTTGTAGTTCAGAAACTGAGACACTACCTGCAATATCACGAGGTCCAATTGGTATCTCGCAATAATCCGCTCAAATTCATCCTTAGTCGTCCAATGCTTACAGGACGTCTAACAAGGTGGGCAGTTATTTTGCAGCAGTTCGACATTTAGTATGTATCTCAAAAGGCAATAAAGGGCCAAGCTCTGGCTGATTTCCTGGATGAACATCCTTTAGTGGAAGACACGTCTTCAGATATTGAACTCCCTAATGAGGAAGGTTTTTCTATTCAAGAGTGTCCTCAAACATGGGAAATGTATTTTGATGGTGCTTCCAGAAGTCCAACAGGGAAGAAAATGGAAAATCCTGAATTCAACAAAGTTGGTTTAGGAATTGTACTCATTTCTCCAGATAAGGCATTATTACCTTATTCCTTTTTATTATGGGAAGGTGGTACCAATAATGAAGCCGAATACCAAGCTCTTATCACATGCTTGGAGTTAGCGCTTCAACCACAAGTGAATCACTTAAAGGTGAAAGGTGATTCAGACTTGGTAATCAAACAAGTCAATGGGGATTATTCCATCAGAAAATAAGAGTTAATCCCTTTGTATGATTACGTCAGAAAGTTAATGGCGGAATTCCCTTCAGAACCGACATTTTCTTATGTCCCAAGATCACAAAATGCTCAAGCTGATGCACTGGCTAATATAGCCACAACTCTAGCAGATCCAAATCGGGACGAGACAACCATCAGTATTGCCCACCGTCGTGCAATTTCACCTTATGTTCAAGCTAGAATAGAGGAAATTTATGAAATTAGTCCCATTCCTGAACTGTATGGTCATACTACAGGATGGATGTCACCTATCAGGGAATACCTTCAAAATGGAACACTTCCACCTGATAGATCCGAGAAAGAACAAATCTGGCGACGTGTGGTCAATTTTACTCTTTATGATGGCCCAAACCACCTAGAGAAAATTCTCTACAAACGTGGTTTTGATGGAGTTATCTTCAGATGCATTGATGGTGAAGAGACAATGGCATTCATGAAAGAAGTGCATGTAGGAGTCTGTGGTTCCCACTAGTCTAGACATAGATTGTCTAATCAAATTCGAAGGCTTGGATACTTTTGGCCTTCAATGATACAAGATTGTGTTGATTTCACAAAGAAATGTCATTCATGTCAAGTACATGCCAACTTCATTCATCAACTTCTAGAGTTGCTTCATATAGCTAAATACTCATGGCCATTTGTCACATGGGGAATGGATGTGGTGGGACCTTACCCTTCAGCTACGGCCAAGCAGTTTAAGAACATTCTTACTGCTACTGATTTCTTTTCCAAATGGGCAGAGGTAGTACCTCTCAAGGAATTCAGTTCTAAATGCATTGTTATCTTCATCAAGTCTAACATCATTACTAGATTTGGTGTCCCTCATACCATATTGACGGACAACGGCACCAACTTCTGTTCTTCTAAGGTGAAGAAATTGTATCAAGAATACAACATTAAATCCAACCATTCATCTCGGTATCATGCGGCAGCCAATGGCCAAATAGAAGCCTTTAACAAGACTCTTTCAAATATACTGAAAAAGATGGTTGATAAAGATTAGAGGTCATGGCCTAATAAACTCTTTCATGCTTTATGGGATTATCAGACTACCACCCGCAATGCAACGCGGTCAACTCCATATTCGTTGGTTTATGGAACAGAAGCAGTCTTTCCAATTGAAGTTCAATTGCCCTCACTCAGAGTAGCCATTTTTGATCAGTTATCTACAGATGAGCAATCCCAAAAGAGATTGAATGAATTGGAATGATTAGATGAGAAAAGATTGTGCACATTGCACCACTTGGAAATCTATCAGAATCGAATAGCACGAGCTTTTAACAAAAAAGTTCATCTTCGTTCATTCATTCAGGGAGAATTGGTATTAGTTCTCAGAACACCAATGATACCAGGAAAGAAACCTCCCAAGCTTGAGCCAAAATGGGAAGGAACTTATTCAATACATAGGGTCTACTCCAATGGAGCCTATTCATTAATCTCGATGGATGGAGAACTCATTACTACTCCAACTAATGCCAGATTTTTGAAGAAATATTTTGTATAAAATACAAAGTATTGACAAGATGTCCCCGCAACATGACACTAAACTATGCAGCACCAGTTCGTCCTAGCTATATGACGTTAAAATATACAGCAATGGTCCAGTATGACCTTAAACTGCAACTTCATCCCACACAACATTAAACTGTGAAAAAGTTCCCTAAAAAGTCTTGTATGACTTTAAACTACACCATGGTCCTGTATGACATTAAACTGCACCATCCATGGTCCATGCATATGACCCTAAACTATTTAAAAGTCCCTTACGTCCGGAAATACGTTAAACACAAAATCATCAAAGGTCCTATATGGACTTAAAACAACACCACCGTCCAGAAAGACATTAAACTGCACCATCCACGGTCCATTTATATGACCTTAAACTATTTTCCTTTTTGTCCAACATGACACTAAACTGTAGAAAAAATCCCCAATGCGTCCAACATGACGTAAAAGGTGTGTTATTTTGTCCTTACTGCATGACATTAAACTGTGCAGTCCCCCTTTTTTTCCAACATGACGTTAAACTGTATTGTCCCCACCGTCCTAACTACATGACGCTAAACTGTACAGAAACTCCTTGATATGTCCTACATGACATTAAACTGTATTTTGTCCCTACTACATGACACTAAACTGCGCAGCACCAATAGTCCTAACTGCAAGACTTTAAACTGCATAGTCCCTTTATATGTCCTACATGACATTAAACTATGCATCATTAAGGTTGTTGTTACCTCTTGTTTCTCACACCGAGTATGACTCACGTGAGCTTAGAGAAAACCTCAACCGTAACACTCTTTTTGGGCTGCTAACCATGTATAAGTCCCAACAACATTTTTTATTATTATTAGATCGTTGTCCCCAAGAAAAACTTGATTATTAATTCATTATTTAATTGAACTATAGGGACTTTGATCCTTGCCTTCCAGGCTGGGTACATAGGCAACCTTCCAAAGTTCAAGCCCAAAAACAATCTCTTCACTTAGGTTCACCTTCATCTCATATGATGTTGATTTGTGAAACCGCCCTTAGAATCAATATCTTTACATTTGATTCACCTCCGTCCTTGTTATACGATGTTAAACTATACAACACTTTTGTCCGGTACGACAATAAACTACAATACTCTTTGATTTCCTCATTTGAGAGAGAACTATTATTGACATTGATTATTCAATCATGTTTCATTTCTAAAGACTACATGCATACATGGTAATGCCTAAACTTTTTATCTCAGGTTAAACCATCATTGCACTAAAGTCCCCTTTCACCCTTCACATGTACGAACCAAATTTGTACAAAGGGTAGTTCTAGAACTACGTGGGATTGATTCCCATCCTTATGGGATATGTAGGAACATTCGAGTATCCATCGAATCCAGCCCCAAGTCTTTTGGGCGTAACCCCAAATTTCACTTTTAGTCCCTTAGCTGAAAAGTCCTCATGAAAACACACACTGTTTATTCATTATTATGGTCCGAACTCTATGACCTTAAACTAAGATCTCTCATACTTTCGTCCTGCACGATGTTAAACTGTATTTCAAGAACTACGTATGGCTTGATTCTCATTCTTATGAGATACGTAGTGAAGTCCAAAATTTCAATTCAGGAACCAGCCACAACATGATTATGGTTATCATTGACCTATGTATCTCTATATACATTGTACAATACCCATATTTATGTGTTATAATCTTAACCTTAAATATTTTCAGATCTTCATAACCCTTTTCATGACTTTTAGTCACAAATATGTCAAACTTCTGAGAATTCTTTTGCCTGACTATGCAGTACGTGCCCATAGGTGGCCTTGCATAAACAGTCCACATAACAGACTTGTTAGCCAAAAGATACTATTTTATTTAACTATGCAACCAATGCCCGTAGGTGGCCCTGCATAACTCAACCCCCTAACGGGTTTGTTAAATGATGGTAACTTCATTCTTGGGAAGAATGCCTCTTTTTTCCTTATTTGTCTTAAATGACAGTATGTAGGGATCCGAAAAAAAATAGCCATCCTTAGCATATTTGTCCCATATCCTTTTTCATTATCTGAAATTATTCAAGTCTATGGTTTGTTCTTCTTCCCTACGTTTGGGTCAGACCTTCGTAGGAGTGATATTCATCCAGTTCTTCAATAATCTTGTCTGTAAATATCTTCTCCATATTCAAGTACCTCTTTCCATAAAGCAAACTCCATACTTTGGAAGATTTGAATCTCCATAAACTTTCACTAGCTTTTAGCACTAGGAAAGTAAATTTCTGAGAGTTCTTTTTGCCTAACTATGCAGCACGTTCCCATAGGTGGCCTTGCATAAACAGTCTACATAACAGACTTGTTATCCAAAAGATACTATTTTATTTAACTATGCAGCCAATGCCCTTAGGTGGCCCTGCATAATTCAACCCCCTAACGGGTTTGTTAAATAATGCTAACTTAATTCTTGGAAACTACTTCTTTTAATGCCTTTTAGCACTTTTTCATATCATTCCTCAGATTCAAATATTCTTAAGTCATAGCTTACATATTTTCCCTCATACTTGAGTATGGTACTATGTTTTCAGATGAGTTGTCAAGGAATTGAGTCAATTCTAATCCATTTTGGTCAAAGCTATTTCGACCTTAAACATTAGCCTTTTTATGTCCGACATGCATGACTTTAAACTACCAGATTTCTTGTTTTTCTTTTTACCTCAGAGTCAAATCCTCTTTTCTCTCTGGATCCAACTATGAGGGGGGACTTTTGTTGACGCTCCTTTTCATCACAGAGTCTAACGACTGAAAAAAAGGAAATACCTTAGTCCGATGTGATTCATCCTTTGAAGAAACATCAAAAATAGACAAAGGGATGAACAAGGAGAACATTGCCCATAGGTCGCGCATGTTCCCTCATGGTCGCGCAAGTACACTTTCACGCCGCCTAGTGGTCGTGCAAGTCTACTTGCGCGACGCCTTATAGTCGTGCAAGTGACTTGCACAACCTAAAGTGATAACCACCCGGTAACTACCCGAGGTCTTCTCTTGCCTATAAATAGACCCTGTGGGCCCCCCATTCAAAGGATTTTTTTTTTCAGAAACTCGGATTGAAGCTCCCGATGCCCAAGTCTCTTTTCAAAGCTTCTGGAACACTTCTAAGGTAATTTCTTACCTAGAACGGAAGATATAAAGAGAGGGAGTAAGGCCTAAGTATTGAAACTCATCAACACTTGCGTGCCTGAGTGGTCAGCCCTTAAGGGAAGTGGTCACACTTGTGCACCGCCTTATTCCTTCGATAGAACTTGCGAGTCCCTTTTTTGGAAGAACCTCAAGAGGATTCTAAAGGCTTTAATAAAGAGTCGCTCAAGTATTTTAAATGCTGGTTGAATATCGCGCAAGTACCCACCATGTCGCGCAGGTATACCTGCGCGACCAATACTTGCGCGCCGCCGCAGTACCTGCGCGCCTTCCAAGACTTGCACGCCCCTTCCTTTTTGGGTGCCTTTCTTGCCCATTTCACCCCTCTTAAGCCATTACACCTTTCCTTTTAAAGATTCAGTCTTTAAGACACTCTCAAAATCCATTTATGGCATGATTTCTTAATTTGAATTCTTTATCTGAAATGAATTATGTGGAATATCTCTTAAAACCTAGTGATTTACATATATTTATGTCACTAATGATTGAGAGTTCATTCATTCAACCTCATCCTTTAAGATGAGAGAATCCTTAACCTGGGTCTCCTTTTCAGGAATAAGTCCCAGTCCTAACCTGGGCTTCCTTTTCAGGAGTAAGCCCAAAGTCCCCTAACCTGGGCCTCCTTTCCAGGAATAAGTCCCAGTCATAATTATGGGCATCCTCTTTAGGAGTAAGCCCCAAGTCCCTTAATTTTTGGGCATCCTTCTTAGGAGTATGCCCCAGTTCCTCTAATTTGGGCTTCCTTTTCAGGAGTAAGACCCAGTCTCAAATATGGGCATCCTCCTCAGGAGTAAGCCCCAAAACTTAATCCCTTAACCTGTGCCTCCTTTTCAAGAGTAAGTCCCAGTCATAAATCATGGGCTTCCTTTTCAGGAATAAGCCCCAAGTCCCTTAAATTCTCTTTAACCAGTCCTAATTTACGTTTAATCTGGGATTCCTTCTCAGGAGTAAAACCCAATTATCAATCCTCTCTTAATTTGGGTTTCGTTTTCAGGAATAAGTCCCAAGTTAGAGTATTCAAATATTCATGAAGCACATATACCATTATGGACCCTGTTCCTAGATTTTCTCCCTAAAGTAAATCCTAAACCTTTATCTATCTGGGCAGTCATACATACATAAGCCCCAAACCATTTCTTATGATTACATCTTTCATGGCCTAATTGTCTATTTTATTACCAATACCTCTTATTTCTCACACTGATCATGACTCACGTGAGATTAGAGGGTAAAAGTAATTATGACATCCTTCTTTGAGCCATCAATCATAAACATCATACTCCCTTATTCGAACTACGTGGGTTCTGATTCCTTTTCCAAAACAAAGGATACATAGGTAGCCCGTCTATGGGTTCGATCCCAACTTTAAAATAATTCATGTCCTTCTGAATGAAAATAAACTTCAAGTTCCCCACTGAGTGGCTTTAAAACCAGCCTAGTCATAATAATGATCAAGAGACTTTTATATAAATATTTTGAAGGATACCATTGACCAAGAATCTCTAAATAGATATAGATGATTCACTATTGATGAAGAAACTCGAATACATATAAAAGAATCGCTAAATTTCATACATATTTAATCGTTGATTGTTAAACTGAAAGAAAGCTCATTTAATACTTGGTAATATAATAAGGATTCACGAACATAACTTAATTCTATAAAGAGAGTCCTGGAATAGACAATAATTCCCCTCAAAAAGGTGTGATGAGTCCGACCTCCCATCCTCTCGACCAATGCAAATTCCTAAGCCTCATCAGTCCACAAGATAATGAGCGCCTACCTTTGGAAAGTAGGTCCAAATGGATGTGGAATCATCAGATGTTTCCGGTTCTACGAACAAACCCGTTAGAAACCGATCGGAACATTTGAATCTCCCATCCAGGAGTTCATCCCCGAATTCCAAGGGAAACACCTGCCAACAAAGTCCACCGACTCAATATGGTAGGACACCAACATATGTAGGTCCAGATCTCTATGGAGGCAAGTAAATTCTATCATCCTAATGTGGAAAAAATGGAGATGTAAGATGGAATATCCCAACACAAGGGAATGCTCATTCACCGGCCCCAAAACTGGAGAATCATCAGTATCCAATGACCAATGGAGGACCGAAGCAGGAAATTTCTACTCCGATAGCAGAATGGACCCTCATACCCATTCTAGCCAAGGATGTCTCTATACATATCCTATAAATTATGGAGGAGTAGGTATCGATCCCAGCTCACATCTTGCAGAATTTCCAGAATCTAATTGCATTGGCAGCAACAGCAAGGACTCGAGCCCATGAGCCCATCTCCCTAATTGAGGTGACTCATCTAAGAAACAAGATAGCCACCTCAAAGTAGATCTGTATCCCTTATTCCTCCTAGGAGGGTCATTGGATATGTCCTACGAAACAAGGGAAACCGGATCGAGCATACTCACTCGTACCAATTGGGGGAAACCCGTCCGTCATGGTGGATGCTACAGAGAAGGCATATATCCCTGCCAAAACTCAAGATTTTCGTCGATGTATCCTGGAAGAATAACATGACCCAATTAGATAGGGACCCAGAGTTGATGACTTTTATCAGTAGAAGACGGTCCCCACTGCCCGCAAGAGAGCGCCACGAATTTACCGAAGGGAGATGGGAAATAATGAGTGGGTCTATGACTCCACTATGTTGGAAGCTGGGGTTCTCAATGCCGTAAAACATGTCTCAAAGCCTCAGAATCCTACCAACCCATTACCATACTATGGGTGCAACAATATCAGTTGTGAAGGTCCTCCCTGCAATGTCTCTACCAGCAGCTCTGAAGGTCCTCCCCAGAGCACCCATGAGGTCCTCTCTCATGGGAATATAACTATTGATCACAAGAGTTACTATTTTGACACGAGTCATAGAAGCCCTCTGCATGACCAGAAGACCGAGCAGTAAGAAGGTCCTCTACTTGCTATTGTCCACCCTGATAGTCCTCCCCAAGGAATACGCTGCAAACACTCTCTGTGCAGTGGGACCATAGATTATGATGGTAGTTCTAACCATCATAGTTGCAACTACAGAGGTCCTCCCTCCAATGAAATCTCATCATGGAAAGAAGGTACTCCCCTTGTCGTGGCCTACACTAAAGGTCCTCCCTTGGGATCATGTTACAATGATATTTCATGTAGCCAAGAATCATATTATGGGGGTAGTCCTCACCACTATAATAGAAGAGAACCTCCCCATAGAGACGTCAAGAAAAGAGAAGGCCCTCCCCTCATCACGATACATTCTAAGGGCCCTCCCCATGGTGGTCCCCACATTTATTCTACCTGCGACAGCTGTGATGGTATCCCTCTATATCAAAACAGTTATGATGACCTTCCTTGCAGTCATGGCCGCTATTGCGAAGGTCCTCCATGAAATGAATTTATGTAAAAAGAAGTTCCTCTCTTTATAGCAGTGTGTCCTAAAGGCCCTCCCTAGGATGCACACCGAACTTCAAACCATGATGGTAATCCTCACCATTATGGAAGTTGTTGCGAATGCCCTCCCCGTAATGAAACTATTCATCCAGAAGGTCCTCCCATTGATGCAGTTCACCCTAAAGGTCCTACCTAGGGTACACACTGGAAAAGTACTCTATGCAGTGAGGCATTGTAACGACCCGAAATTTTTTTAAATAAATTTTGTTTCTTAATTTTATGTGTTATTGTTATACTCAACAAAAATGTTTCATTTGGTAACATGAGTATAATTAAAATGAGACTGTTGAGTTTTGACTGTTATTTGACCATTGGTCAATATGACCGCTGGAAACTAAACATTTTGACTATTGTCTCTAAATACAAGAAATCTTGATTAATTAATATAGAAAGAAGATTTGATGGCCTCACCCAGTAGTCTTGGACCGATCGAAGCCCATCTAACAGAACTTGGGAAGGAGGTAGCACCACTGGGCTTTGCTCTGAAACAAACCCAAGCTGAACTTCATCGTATAAAGCTAGAACGGGATCGCCTTCGCGAGAAGTTCAAACTGATAGAAATTACTACTCGTGCGATGTTGGCCGAGCCTCCCTCGGATTCTCTCACCTTTGCACACCTTACACTTAGGTCCTATGCTGGTGTGATAAGGGGCTATGTAAGGAGACCGTAACTGTCTTGTGTAATCCTTTGTTTTAAATAAAATTTCGATTTCTTTTATGAATTTTCAAATGACCGGATAAATATAGTATGCAAATTTTTGATGAATTTTAGAAAAAGGATATTTTAAATATGTTTATGTAGACCCTAAATAATTAAAAATGTGTAATGATTTTCAAAAAATGGTCTTCTGCAATTATGTTCAGTACTAAATTTAGAATCTAATAAGATCAACTTGATTTTTGATGAATAGTAAATTATGAATAGTGATTTTATGATTAGGATTAATAATGTGTCCAAATGGATTAGTAATCTCACTTAAAGAAAGTATTAAAATAAGCTAGGCACTTTGATTAAGTAATGTGATTCAATAAAATTGTTAAATAACGGTTTCATAAATTATTATTCAAGTATTAGTTTTTTCGGATGAATAGTGTTTTTTAATTAAAAATTTAATTAAAAATAAATAGAAAATTATTTTTATAAAAATGACTTTATATTCGAACTCAGAGCATCGATATTATGTTAAGGTAATTTTTAGGGATTTTTCTGAAAAAAATGAATTTTCGATGAATAGTGTTTTTATTTAAAAATTAAATTAAAAATATTTAGAAAATTATTTTTATAAAATGGATTTCATTTTTGAAATCAGAGCATTGATATTTGGTTAATGTGAAATTTTGGGATTATTCTGAGAAAGTTGAATTTTCGGTGAATAGTGAAAGTATAGTTTTTAAGTTACGGGTGTTTAATGACATCATTAAATGATGTATTAAATATATATTCAATATGGTCGAATTATGAATAGTAAGATAAGGTGTGAGGTGTCCGAAGTGGCCAATACCATGGGCAAATACCATGGGCAAGCCCATGGTTTTGCCAAAACCACTAGTGAGGTGTCCCTTGGCCATTAATGCCTTGTCCCCTCACTTTCCCTATAAATACCAAGCCCTCCTCTCATCCATTCGACTCCCCACTCATTCCCAACGAATTTCTGGTCTCATTACCTCCCAAGGAGTCCTCCCAAGGTGCCCCCAAGCCCTCAAGGTCCCAACCTTTGAGGTTTAAGAGTTACATTTTAAGGTAAGGGATCCGACCCCTCTCTTTCTTTTCAAGTAATCTCTTTTATGTCATTTATTTTATACTCCATGTTCTTATGTTGGAGGATGTTCTTTTATATTCATCCTACTGCCTATTTCATGTTCATATGATGGGAGACCCCCCTTGCTCTCATCAATTCGTTTTAAGAATGTTTAAGTGGCCCCGTTAGGCTGCCGAATTTTTAAGGGATTCTTTCACCTTCCTCGTTTTCAAGTTCTATTTTCATTCAAGTCTTTCATGTTCTTTTTTGTTATATTGGGGTATGATCTCTATATATATCATACTGGAATCTTATGTTCATATGATGAGAGACCCCATTTTATCTCTTCAATTCAGTATTTTGATGTTTTAAGTGGTGCCGTTAGGCTGCCGAATTTTTAAGTGGTTCCTCACCCTTCTCGTTTTGAAGTTCTACTTTCATGTCAATTATTTCAAGTTCCTTTTTGTTATATTGGGGTATGATCTCTATATATATCATACTGGACTCTTATGTTAATATGATTAGAGACCCCATTTGATCTCTTCAATTTAGTATTTTGATGTTTTAAGTGGTGCCATTAGGCTGCCGAATTTTTAAGTGGTTCTTCACCCTTCTCGTTTTGAAGTTCTACTTTCATGTAAATTCTTTCAATTTCCTTTTTGTTATGCTGGGGAATTATCTATATATCTATCATACTGATCTATTATGATCATATGATGAGGGACCCTATTTGATCTTGTCAAATCATTTTCTTTTGAAGTTAAGTGACGTCGTAAGGCTGCCGAATTTTCATAAGAGAAATCTAATTTTTTTTCCTTCCATGTTTTTCATTTCAAATGGTATGTCCCTAAAATTTCATTACCATGTCCATATGTCCTTCTTATTCTTTCACCCTACTGTTTTATGGATCATTTATGAAAGGGTGACCCATGTCCCCTCTCATTTCAATGTTTTCTAAAACCCCGAAACTTAGCCGTTATGCTGCAGAATTTTCCCCTCAAAATGCCTCTCTCTTTTCTCAAAAATTATTTTTATGTTATAAATTGAATACTCAAAGCTCTTATTTATACAAGGGTATTCACATATATATAAATTTTCCATTTTAAATTCTGGGATTTACATACATGAGACCCGCTTTCCCTTTCCGTGGGTTTAAAGTGACGTAAAGATCATGTCTTTAAAGCAGTTTTTAAAACGTTATGATTATGAAATGAAACCCATTTATTTTATGCTATGTGGGTTATTTATGAAATGTTTGATGATGATATATGTGGCTCACATGATAATAAAGGCAAATTTAAGGGTGCGCCCTGATAGCGCTCCAATGCATTGGGTAATGATGTAACCACTAGAGATTACAATTTTCACGATACCTTGGTGAATAACCTTGGTAATTTTCAAATGACACCTTGGGGATGGACCTTGGTGATATGTTCATGATTGTCTATGTTAAATGATGTAGCCACATCTTCAAGTTATGAAAAATTTTGTTTTTATTGTGAAATGCCTCATGATTTCTTTCTCATGCCTTAAAGTTCTTTTCATGTCCTTATTGAAGTATATCAAGTTTACATGTAAAATGTTCCTCTTGTTTCCCTTACTAGGCCTTCTGCTCACCCTTTCTTTTGATGTATGTCCCCAGGTTATGAGATGCAGTAATGAAACTAGAATGAACTTAAGGAGACGGCTTTCAAGTGTTTAAGAAGATTGTTTTTATGTTTTTTTATGTATTATGATCCTTGTTTCCAAGACACTAAACCTTAACGATCCTCAGTTTTGTGTAATGTAATGAAAGTTTATGTTATAAAATGGCGGGATGTTATAGTTGGTATCAAAGGATGGTTTACTTATTTGTGGAAATTAGGATATGAAAACTCTAGGAAGAACCCTATAGAAAAGTTTAATATAGGAAATCTTCCTGGTATTTTGGTGAGTATTGAGTAAGGGGTTGCCAAGCAAATACATCCCTGTCTAGATACGAGCAGGTAGAGGTGGCTCTGGAACAGATGTACATAGGGGTAAAACCCGAAAACCCCGCTTTGAGCTAGACTCGAATGGGAACTGGTACACGACAACGGGCCTTGCTGCACTCTTGGTTACGACACTCCCGGGGGATATGCTTTGGTAAATTCATAAGCTTGGTATGAACCATTGTTAAAGGAACGAAGATAAAATAAAATAAAGGTTCACATAAGAATATATGATCATTCATAACCTAGATGGGAACCTAGGAGATCACAAGTTAGGGTATACCTTTCATATAAAATTTATCCTTATATGCTTTCAGTTCCTTTTCATGATTATTAGCTAAGTACTTAAGCCCCTAGTTATGCTTTCTCTTCTTAGTTAATGGTGGGAAATGGAAGAACATGTTCCGACAACTAATGTGATAGGAAATGTGACGATTTTCGTATTAATATGACAGGGATGATTAGGGGATTAAAATACGATTATTATTTTGGAAGACGTTCATTATTTTGGGAACCATATTTGATCGAGGTAAATAGATTACTACGGTATTTTCATTGAGGAGTAAGGTTGACTTATATTTTGAAGAATTGATGAATTTAAGGTGAACTTATAGTAATTTAGGTTACTTATGGGAATGACTAACCTATCTTGGGTAAAATATGTTTAGGTTAGCTACTTTTTTTATAAGATGTTAGGAGCGGTTGATGTTGTCTGGAGATGAACAATGAAGTTGTTTTGGAAGACTATGTTATCAAATCCTTCTTGTATTTGGGTTTCAATCTTAGTTTGGTTTGTTTTGAGGAATTTTAAGGACCATTATTTATGGAATGGTCTATGATGAACTTTGGGTAGTACCATGGAACTTTGATGATTTAAAAGTAGTTTCCATTCCTATGGGATTCTTTCTTTTTGAAGAGTTGTTTTACCTTAACCTTTCTGTTTTTGGGATAATGTTTAAAGATAGAAGAAATAGATATTTAATCTTTTGTAGATTATGTGATTCTATAGAAGATGATTCTTGTGCTTTTATGAGACCAAGTGTTTTTGAATTCTCATCATTTGGAGAAAAGTTTAGTGTTGGTAGGGACTTGTTAAAGGATGAAACTCTACTTGAAGGTAGGTATATTTTCTTATGTTTTTGTTCTATGTAGTAAATGAAATCCTCAAAATTATGAAAAGAAACGTAAAACAAAAATGTTGTTGGTTTACGTTTCCTACTAGGTAATCAAAGTCCGTTTACACGCATCATAAGTTTGGGATTTTCTCATGGTTAACTTTCTCCTAATCATGTTCTCTATCACTCTCCCTTTGAACTTGACCCTTTGTTTTTTTCCTCCATGTCCATGTTTTCCTACATGGAACCCTAGTGTGGGTTAACTCGGGTGACCTTTGCACTTCCCTTTCTTTATTTTAAAGTAATAGTTTTACTAACTCCTTTTCCGATGTGGGACTTTCAATGAAATTTCAAAACCCAATTTTAAAATTGCGAGGACGCAATTTCTTAAGGGGGGAAGATTGTAACGACCCGAAATTTTTTTAAATAAATTTTGTTTCTTAATTTTATGTGTTATTGTTATACTCAACAAAAATGTTTCATTTGGTAACATGAGTATAATTAAAATGATACTGTTGAGTTTTGACTGTTATTTGACCATTGGTCAATATGACCGCTGGAAACTAAACATTTTGACTATTGTCTCTAAATACAAGCAATCTTGATTAATTAATATAGAAAGAAGATTTGATGGCCTCACCCAGTAGTCTTGGACCGATCGAAGCCCATCTAACAGAACTTGGGAAGGAGGAAGCACCACTAGGCTTTGCTCTGGACCAAACCCAAGCTGAACTTCATCGTATAAAGCTAGAACGGGATCGCCTTCGCGAGAAGTTCAAACTGATAGAAATTACTACTCGTGCGATGTTGGCCGAGCCTCCCTCGGATTCTCTCACCTTAGCACACCTTACACTTAGGTCCTATGCTGGTGTGATAAGGGGCTATGTAAGGAGACCGTAACTGTCTTGTGTAATCCTTTGTTTTAAATAAAATTTCGATTTCTTTTATGAATTTTCAAATGACCGGATAAGTATAGTATGAAATTTTTTGATGAATTTTAGAAAAAGGATATTTTAAATATGTTTATGTAAACCCTAAATAATTAAAAATGTGTAATGATTTTCAAAAAATGGTCTTCTACAATTATGTTCAGTACTAAATTTAGAATCTAATAAGATCAACTTGATTTTTGATGAATAGTAAATTATGAATAGTGATTTTATGATTAGGATTAATAATGTGTCCAAATGGATTAGTAATCTCACTTAAAGAAAGTATTAAAATAAGCTAGGCACTTTGATTAAGTAATGTGATTCAATAAAATGGTTAAATAACGGTTTCATTAATTATTATTCAAGTATTAGTTTTTTCGGATGAATAGTGTTTTTTAATTAAAAATTTAATTAAAAATAAATAGAAAATTATTTTTATAAAAATGACTTTATTTTTGAACTCAGAGCATCGATATTATGTTAAGGTAATTTTTAGGGATTTTTCTGAAAAAAATGAATTTTCGATGAATAGTGTTTTTATTTAAAAATTAAATTAAAAATATTTAGAAAATTATTTTTATAAAATGGATTTCATTTTTGAAATCAGAGCATTGATATTTGGTTAATGTGAAATTTTGGGATTATTCTGAGAAAGTTGAATTTTCGGTGAATAGTGAAAGTATAGTTTTTAAGTTACGGGTGTTTAATGACATCATTAAATGATGTATTAAGTATATATTCAATATGGTCGAATTGTGAATAGTAAGATAAGGTGTGAGGTGTCCCAAGTGGCCAATATCATGGGCAAATACCATGGGCAAGCCCATGGTTTTGCCAAAACCACTAGTGAGGTGTCCCTTGGCCATTAATGCCTTGTCCCCTCACTTTCCCTATAAATACCAAGCCCTCCTCTCATCCATTCGACTCCCCACTCATTCCCAACGAATTTCTGGTCTCATTACCTCCCAAGGAGTCCTCCCAAGGTGCCCCCAAGCCCTCAAGGTCCCAACCTTTGAGGTTTAAGAGTTACATTATAAGGTAAGGGATCCGACCCCTCTCTTTCTTTTCAAGTAAACTCTTTTATGTCATTTCTTTTATACTCCATGTTCTTATGTTGGAGGATGTTCTTTTATATTCATCCTACTGCCTATTTCATGTTCATATGATGGGAGACCCCCCTTGATCTCATCAATTCATTTTAAGAATGTTTAAGTGGCGCCGTTAGGCTGCCGAATTTTTAAGGGATTCTATCACCTTCCTCGTTTTCAAGTTCTATTTTCATTCAAGTCTTTCATGTTCCTTTTTGTTATATTGGGGTATTATCTCTATATATATCATACTGGACTCTTATTTTCATATGATGAGAGACCCCATTTGATCTCTTCAATTCAGTATTTTGATGTTTTAAGTGGTGCCGTTAGGCTGCCGAATTTTTAAGTGGTTCTTCACCCTTCTCGTTTTGAAGTTCTAATTTCATGTCAATTATTTCAAGTTCCTTTTTGTTATATTGGGGTATGATCTCTATATATATCATACTGGACTCTTATGTTCATATGATGAGAGACCCCATTTGATCTCTTCAATTCAGTATTTTGATGTTTTAAGTGGTGCCGTTAGGCTGCCGAATTTTTAAGTGGTTCTTCACCCTTCTCGTTTTGAAGTTCTACTTTCATGTCAATTCTTTCAAGTTCATTTTTGTTATTCTGGGGAATTATCTCTATATCTATCATACTGATCTCTTATGATCATATGATGAGGGACCCTATTTGATCTTGTCAAATCATTTTCTTTTGAAGTTAAGTGACGCCGTAAGGCTGCCGAATTTTCATAAGAGAAATCTAATTTTTTTTCCTTCCATGTTTTTCATTTCAAATGGTATGTCCCTAAAATTTCATTACCATGTCCATATGTCCTTCTTATTCTTTCACCCTACTGTTTTATGGATCATTTATGAATGGGTGACCCATGTCCCCTCTCATTTCAATGTTTTCTAAAACCCCGAAACTTAGCTGTTATGCTGCAGAATTTTCCCCTCAAAATGCCTCTCTCTTTTCTGAAAATTTATTTTTATGTTATAAATTGAATACTCAAAGATCTTATTTCTACAAGGGTATTCACATATATATATAAATGTTCCTTTTTAAATTCTGGTATTTACATACATGAGACCCGCTTTCCCTTTCCGTGGGTTTAAAGTGACGTAAAGATCATGTCTTTAAAGCAGTTTTTAAAACGTTATGATTATGAAATGAAACCCATTTATTTTATGCTATGTGGGTTATTTATTAAATGTTTGATGATGATATATGTGGCTCACATGATAATAAAGGCAAATTTAAGGGTGCGCCCTGATAGCGCTCCAATGCATTGGGTAATGATGTAACCACTAGAGATTACAATTTTCACGATACCTTGGTGAATAACCTTGGTAATTTTCAAATGACACCTTGGGGGTGGACCTTGGTAATATGTTCATGATTGTCTATGTTAAATGATGTAGCCACATCTTCAAGTTATGAAAAATTTTGTTTTTATTGTGAAATGCCTCATGATTTCTTTCTCATGCCTTAAAGTTCTTTTCATGTCCTTATTGAAGTATATCAAGTTTACATGTAAAATGTTCCTCTTGTTTCCCTTACTGGGCCTTCTGCTCACCCTTTCTTTTGATGTATGTCCCCAGGTTATGAGATGCAGTAATGAACCTAGAATGAACTTAAGGAGACGGCTTTCAAGTGTTTAAGAAGAATGTTTTTATGTTTTTTTATGTATTATGATCCTTGTTTCCAAGACACTAAACCTTAACGATCCTCAGTTTTGTGTAATGTAATGAAAGTTTATGTTATAAAATGGCGGGATGTTATAGGCATCATGTGGTAATTGTATTCCTATCCATTACACTACGGATAGCGGAGGTCCTCCCTACAAATATGTCAAGCAACGAGAAGGCCCTCCCCTCGTTGTGGTACATTCTAAAGGCCCTCCTCAGGGTGTACCCCACAGGTTTTTTCCCTGCAGCAACAGTGGTGGTATTCCTCGCCACCATGAGACCCATTACGAAGGCCCTCCCCACAATGGCATTGAACAACAAGAAGGACATCCCATTATTGAAGTCCACTCTAAAGGTCCTCCCCATGGTATGCACTAAGAAATTATTTTTGGCATTCGGACTTCATGATGTGATGATAGTCTCCACTACTGCAATTTCAACTTTGGAGGTCCTCCCCACTGTGACATATCATATCGACAGGAAGGTCCTCCCCCTACCGAATCATGTAAAGAAAGTCCCTCCAATGCTGAGGCACTCGAAAGGATGGAATCAAGCATGTTAGATTCCTATCCAACTATCAATGAAATCCTTCTTCAATCAGAAGATGGTCTGTGACCACATTCATCCTTTGAGCCACCCTGGAGCTTCCAACATAATGATTTGATCCCTACTAGCCCCGATCCCTCAGATCATACTATTAGAGAGCATCTTATCTAGGCTGATCAAGTATAAGAATCAATGGAGGAGGCACATGCTGACGTATTTCACCAGAGGAAGTGGCTGGCCATGGATTATTTACTAGTAATGTTTTGTCCCATGACCACCTCTCTGTTTGACATACCTGGAGATTTGTCAAAAGGAAGCGTACATGACATCCGCTCTAATACCTGGACAACCCTTCTCCAATTAAAATTAATCTTCCTACCATATAAAGGGTATGTGGATCATGTTAAGACAAAAGGAGAGATCCAACATCACATTGACCTGGAAGCCCTTCCTTCGGTGCGAAGACTGCGATCAGAGAGGCGCAAAAGGGACCTTGAGTTAACCTACCTCTGTGCACTTCACAAACTGTATCACCTTATTGATGATGCTCCGACGGGAGTTCATATATGAGGATGGGGAGAACATGGGGATATGTATTTCACTCCACTTCTCGTCCCGCAGAACCCGTTCGACGTAAGGTCTTGAAATACTGTCACTTCAAGATGAAAATAAAATGAATTCCCTATTCAAGAGAGGTGGCACACCTGACATAAAAAAGCCTTGAGTAAGTCTCAAAACCATTAGGCCCAACAAGAGTGAGCCATTAACGAAATCCTGAATCAGGCTACAGAAAAAATTCGGCAGGCATCTCACCTAAAAAACTCTATTTAGTGCTTACCTCCCTAGAGAGAATTAATTCACAGGTGAACTTAACACCAGTTCCAACTCACCCTCGAATGGGAGCACGCAAGATCAGGCTGGAAGAGATATTAGTAGTAGCTGCCACAATACGGGACCAAACCTAGCCTGTAGGGCTGGGGGAATTTTTGACAACAAATTCCCCCGTAAGACCAACGAAAATGTGAGGAGACGCAACGCCCAAGGAATGGAGCCAACCCCAGCCCCCAGGGCTGGGGGAATTTTTAACTCAACAACAACCTCCCCCATGAGAATCATTATTCTATATTTTGGGGAGGATAGTCAGAAGAGGAGGTTCTTGTCCTGTCCCGTCCTTTGAAACATCATCCCCTCCAAGAGGGAGGCATTCCATAAGGTCACACCAAGGATCCTTCCACATCACCCTTCATCAAGAGACCCGAAGACAATCCTAGGATAGAAGGGGGAAAACTAGTATGAGGCGCAGAAGGTCCTCTTCCTGCTTGGAAGATGACACCTCCTCCACTATGTATTATGCATATGTCAACAATATGGATGTTAAAACCATGGATGACACTGAATACGATGCAAATATGGATGGATCGGGAGAAGAAAATTCCATTCAGGTTGTGATTCATGATGAGCCAGCAGGCATGCACACCCAGAACCAGAGGGCTACTCTTAACCTGTCCTCTCCAGCAAATCCTCCTCTACTTCCCCCGAAAGTCTCCAATAGAGATATGAACAAAGGCCAGGTTGTTCTCAACGTACCTCCTTCTCTCAACACAAACAATCCTCTCATGATTGAAGAGAGGTTCGCTCGGTAGGATGGGGAAATGAATGAATTAAGGCAGATTAACGTAGATCTACTCCATAGGAACCATATTTCCAAATACGTTCCCCAAGATGAGTCACATCATTCACTTCCAAAAAGTGCACCTCCACAACAAAGGTTTGCCCCCGCAAATGAAACTAGCGTAGGGCCCCTGCCTAGCACAACACCTGGCCCCTCCAACTACCTAAATTTAGATTCAGAAGCTTACCAAGACTTCCCTCCACTCAGGATGAAACCATAGCAAGTATATCTAAATCCTTTGAAGGTACCCCCAATAGCATATGAACCTTAGGTACCAGCCAATCCAGCACTTCAAGTAGTATCCTAGGCTATACCCGTTCGGGATCAGGCCCAATAAGATGTAAACCAGGGTATCACCAACACCATCAAAGCACTGATAGCTTGATTAGAAGAAAGGGAATACATGAACGCTCTGATATTGCCAGAGTGAAAGCCTTACCTAGACTGGGTTAGAAACATGCCACCTCCATTGAATTTTAAGATCCTTCTATTCCCTATATTCAATGGCTCAGGTGACTCGAAACTGCATTTGATGCACTACACATCTTATTGGGACCCTATGATGGGAACTCCGAAACAACAAGAAGCGGTGAAACTGAGATGCTTCGTGAAAACCTTACATGGTTCGACCTTCGTCTGGTATACAAGTTTTTCAGCTCAGTAAATAGAATGATGGGAGGATCTTCAGCAACAATTTATGTTCCACTTCAGCTCAACGTTGCCCAAGACGATGGTTAACGACCTCATGAATTGAAAACAGAGGTAGAATGAGAGGGTCTCAAACTTCATCACCATATGGAAGGGTCTGACCAACTCTTTGAACATGCTAGTACCTCAAGATGATATTCTTGTTATATGAATATACAACCTCCGAGATGAGCTATGAACACCACTCATACAAGTGAAATGCACCACCAGATTTCAAGATTTCTCTACTATTTCCAGATAATTGAAGACTCCATTCAGAAGACTAACCTCAAGTCCCGAATAGCCTCACAGGCTCCTACAAAAAGAGAAGGTAGAGATAAAGCATCCCCTGTCACACTCAATCCATCCCTCGCACCTGCTCCACCACCTAGGCCTCCGTCGAATCGCCATGGGCCTCTTACTTATCAGTGACCGCCTCCGCCCCGGTGAGACGATCGAAGAGGACCTAGGAGAAACCAATTTGAGGAACAGAGGAATAGAGTATTCTCATTTTGAGAGGACCATGTTTGCAGCTATTTCATAGCTTTTGTGAATTGAAACTTCATCCACTTACCAGAGCCAAGAAAGCCTGAAGAAGTTGGCCTCAACAACCAACCACATTATTGTCCCTACCATCTGATGTTAGGACACAATATTTAGGAATGCTTGGTCTTCAAAGACCTCATACAATGGATGGTGGACTTGGGGAATGTCAATTTAGGACCGCCCCTAGAACACATAGCATATGTTTCTGCCGCCGACCCAAATGAGGGGAAGGAGTGGCCGAAAGGCGTTAGAAAAAGGGAGCAGAAATTTGATGGTTGGATGACTCGGAAGATGGTCAACTGAGCTCATGGCATACTCCGAGCTCAATTGCAGCAACCATTTGTGACTACAACAACTCATAATGCAACACAACCGCCATCCTCACCCTCACAACCCTCCACAATCCATTCATCTAGGCATAATACGAGAGGGAAGAAACATGTAAAAGAGGAGAAGTCTGTGACAGGGAGAAAGCTAGCCTTGACACTTTCGGATTTCATGCCCTCATACATGACACAACTGGTACTAACATGCCAAACGACACCATCAGAGGCAGCCAACCTGGGTAATCTGTCACAGAACAAGGAACTAATATTCGGTTCCATCAACATCATCCATTTAATGGAACCATTATCTAACGAAGAGTATGGTTATGAACCCAAGTTCTTGACACTCGATCAGGGGACCGTAAGGAAGAATTCCAGAAGCAGGGGATAACAAGGCAGATGCAGCTGTGGCCAGAGCCAACCCTATGGTTATACCTCAGATCAAACCGTCAATATTTCATAAACTCACGGGAGATCCCTCCAACAGACCCATAAGAGAAAGAATATTCCCCTGCCTTCACGACCAGCCACTCTGGCCCCATGATTCTGTAGTACCCATCAGAGGAGGAACATGTGTTTATCCCCATAGGGAGAACAAGTAAAAAGACTAGGTTAAGTCCTCAGAATGCAAGAGCACCACAGACTCTTTCCCTTATAACCAGTCCCTCCTCATCTCATGTTACAGCCCCTAAAGTGCCCATTAAAGGGCTCCCACTAATGGGGTAGCACTGGCCTCTAGAGAAAAAGTATGATATCTTAAAATATATGGCCTCAGTACTAGCCAAGCTATCAATCCTGGATGCCCTAAGTTTGTTAGTATACAATAGGGAGGCACTCACAGAAGCCCTGCTTAGCCCCCAGTAATTTCAAGCCAAAGTTGTTGTCACCAAGATATATCAAACAGAGACTAGCCCGGATGAATGTAATGCAATGATTTCCTTCACCTCTCTGGATGAAGATTCCACTATACAAGGACACATCAAACCTTTATATGTGTCTGGCATGCTGAATGATGTTGAAGTCTGGAAAGTCTTCATCGACAATGGCTCCAGAGTCAATATTCTCCCACTGCGAACACTATATAGTTTGGGGTAAAATGAGAAAAATATGACACCCTCAGCCAAAAATCTCTTGGGTTATGATAAGATAGACCATAATCCAGTGGTAAAGATAAATCTTAGAACCCATTTTGGAAACCTTGGGGCCCAATCAGAGTTCCTGGTGGTTCAGAAAAAACAGTATTCAACGCCCTGTTAGGAAGGCCATGGCTACATCAACATATGGACATTCTTTCCTCCTACCACCAGTGTGTCAAATATTGCGTCAATGGAAAAGGTGGGACATTACGTTCTGATAAGGCCCCTTTTGAGCTCTCCGAGTCGTAGTACATCGATGTTGGATTTTACAAGAAAAAGTGGAAGAGATCTGTAATTGATGGTATTGATTGGTTCCCCACCCCAAATGGTATGTAAATGGTTCCTGATGACCCCCTCAAGCAGCTCGGTAAGAAGTATGTGCTTCCCATAAACCATGTTGAGAGTAGGGATCTGATTCTGGATGCATATTCATCTGTTCTCATGATCTCAGTTGTGACAGCCGAGTCTGACAATGCAGAAGCAACTGATGACCCTCAATCTGAGGAAAAATGATTTATCAAGGGTGCCCACACCCCATCCTTAGAATCTCAAGATATCCATTCCACACTCTCTGAAGTAGTATAAGGACAAGAAACTTGTCACTCCCATGATTCTCCCTCTCTAGAGGTTTCCTCACAACCAATTGTGTTAGGGGAAGTCACTTCTACCATAGAGCGCCCATGCAACATCTTGCCTCTGAGCTCTAGAGAGGCCACATCAAGAGCTCTATCCCCGTTATAAGGGGAAGAGGAGTAGGATTTGGGGGAAGAAGAGGAAGACGGTCTTAGATATTCCACTGCCACATTCAAAGAGGGTATCTCTGCCACTGTTGGTGAAGTCATGGAAATAAACCTGGGTACCAAAGAAGACACAATACCCACTCTAATTAGTCTAGCCATTTCCTAAGAGGAACAAGAGGGATATACCTATATCTTGAGGAATCATCGAGATGTTTTTGTGTTTAATTACACAAAAATTTCAGGACTCGATCCTGAGGTGGCAATGCACCACCTTGGCCTGCCAGAAGATCATTGAGGCTATGAGCAAGCCTCCAGAAGGACACACCCCACACATGCTGCCAAGATAGAGGCTGAAGTATATAAGATCATCAAAGAAGAATTCATTCAGGAGATCCAATATCCCATATGGTTGGCCAACATAGTCCCCATAAAAAAGAAGAACAGAGAGAGCTACATCTACATCGATTTTAGAGATCTCAATCAGTACTGTCCAAAAGACGATTTCTCAGTCACGATCACCAAACAATTGATCAATGTGATGGCCATATATGAGTATCTCTCATTCATGGATGGTTATTATGGATATAATAAAATCAAAATGGACTGATAAGATGAAGAATCCACAACCGTCTGGCCCCCCATGGTGTATTTTGCTACTAGGTCATTCCCTTTGGTCTGAAAAACACTGGCGCCACATATCAATGTGCCATGCATTGAATTTTCAAACCATTCCTGGGGAAGCTCGTCGAATGTTATGTTGATGAATTGGTGGTAAAATAATGACAACACTCTGATCACCTGTCAGAACTTGAATACATCTTTAGAAAACTTCGGCAACATAGCCTGAAGAAGAACCCTTTGAAATGCGCCTTCGGGGTTACATTAGAGAAATTTGTAGGCTTCGTCGTATGCTATTATAGAATCAAAATTGACATTGAGAAGACAAAGTCTATCCTTGGTTTTCCACCTCCCAGTAGACTCACTTAGATGAGTGGACTCGAAGGAGACTTGGCCTATATCATGAATTTTATAGCCAACCTCGCAGGAAAATTTCTGCCCTTTATGAGGTTTATGAAGAAGGGAGTTACTCACCAAAAGACATATGATTTCCAAGAGGAATTAGACAGACTCAAGAATTACCTCTTGAGTCCACCAGTGCTCATGATGCCAGTTGAAGGAAGGCCACTTATCCTATATGTCATGGCCTTAGAGCGGTCACTAGGAGCCTTCCTCACATAGAAGAATGACGCCGACATTGAAAACAACCTTTATTATCTCATCCAAACCATGATTGATACCGAGACCTGAAATTCTAATATCGAGAAGAGCTATTTGGATCTGGTCTTCACGGTCCAGAAGTTGTGACATTATCTGCAACATCATGAAGTCCATCTAATCTCACACTGTAATCCACTGAAGTACATCCTCAGTCATCCAATGCTGACTGAACACCTATCCTGATGGTATGTCATACTACAACAGTTTGACATCTGATTTGTGCCTCAGAAAGCTATCCATGGCCAAGCATTGTAAGATTTTCTGGTAGAGCATCCCTTGATAGAGACCTCCTCATTAGATGTATAGCTCCTTTATGAAGACATATTCTCTGTGAAAAAGGATTCCTGAACGTGGGAAATGTACTTTGACGGCACATCTAGAAGCTCTATGGGTAAAATAATGGAATACCCCAAGTCTAATATTGTGGGGCTAAGAATCATACTAATATCCCAAGAGCAGGCAGTTTTTCCATATTCATTCCTCTTGTTAGAAGGATGCACAAACAATGATGTAGAATACTAGGCCCTCATTACAGGTCTAGATCTCTCTCTCCAGGCACATGTGAAGCACCTTAAAGTACAAGGCGACTCAAAACTGGTCATCAAGAAATTCAATGGTGACCATGCTATTAAGAAGGAGGAGTTGATCCCCTTGTTTGACCACGTTAGAGGGTTAATGGCAGGGTTCCCCACTGAACCAAAATTGACCTATGTTTCCCGGTCATAGAATTACTAGGATGATGCATTAGTCAATGTGGCCACAGCTATAGCTGACCCAAACATGGATGAAACAGTTATCAGTATTGCTCACCATCGAATGGTCTTGTCGTTTGTTTAAACTAACTTGGAATAAATCAATGAAGTCAGACCTATCCCTGATCCATATTCTTCTACTAACTGCTGGATAAACCCCATTAAAAATTCCATTAGAGTATAGAAAATCCATCAGACATGGCTAGAAGAGATAAAATATAGATAAGGTTAGTCAATTTTGTCCTATATAGTGGCACGAGCCAGTAGAAGGTCCTCTACAAGTGATCCCTTGACGAAGCCCTTCTCAAATGCATTGATGGAGAAGAGACTGCTACCATCATTAATAAATAGAATGCCGAGGTGTGTAGAGCACATCAATTGGGATCCAAGCATTCTCATCAGATTCAAAGGATTGGATATTATTGGCCTGCCCTGGCACGAGATTGCACGAACTTTACCACGAAATGTCCCTCCTGCAGAATTCCTGCCATCTTCATTCATCAGCCCCAAGATCTACTTCACCAAGCTAAGTACTCCTGGACATTCTCCATTTGGGTAATGGACGTCATGGGACCATATCCTCCCGACACGGTCAAACAATTCAAATATATTCTCACAGCGACCCACTTCTTTTCCAAATAGGCAGAAGCTGCACCCCTTAAAGATGTCAGGGAAAGAATCATTGTTAGATTTGTAAAAGCCAATATCATCACCAGATTTTTTGTCCCTTATACAATACTGATGGACAACGAATCCAACTTATGCTCTTCCAAATTGAAGATAGTATATCAGGAATATGGTATCAAGACCAACCATTCATCTCGCTACCATGTAGTGGCCAATGGAATGATAGAGGCCTTCAACAAGACCCTATCTACCATACTCTAGAAAATGGTGGAAAAAGACAAGAAGTCATGGCCAGAAAAACTCTTCCATGCCTTATGGGATTATTTAACAACAACTCGCACCACTCCCCAAGATAATCTGTACTCATTAGTATACATAACAGAAGCAGTTCTGGCCATTGAACTCCAATTTTCACCACTCGGTGTTGACATTTGTGATCAACTGTCTGAAGATGAGAAAGAAGAAAATATACTTGATGAATTGGAGCGACTGGATGAGAAGCGTTTGCACACTTTTCATGTCCTAGAAGTATATCAGAACCAGATTGTATGAGACTTCAATAAAAAGGTTTGTCTTCAGTCTTTCCTCAAAGGAGAATTGGTATTGGTCCTCCGAACCCCAATGATACCTGGAATGAAGCCACCAAAGCTAGAGCCAAAGTGGGAGGGACCATATGTCATACACAAGTTCTACTCCAATGGAGCATATACCTTGATCTCCATGGATGGGAAGCTCACCATCACTCCTACAAACGCAATATTTCTGAATAAATATTTCATGTAACCATAAGAGCGATTTTCGTCCAAGCTGCAGGATGTTAAAATGGCGAGCCTTGAAAGTACTTCCTGCATGAAATTAAACTTCATATTAGAGTTTCCTAACCACATGATGTTAAACTACACGGTACTTCATCCCTATAACATGACAATAAACTATGTCACGTTGGTCCAAACTCTATGACCCTAAACTAAGAGCCAATAATTCTGGTACTATGACCTCAAACTATCTAGGATTTCCCCCCTTGAGGTTCATTCTAGAGGATTCCAGTCTCATTCACATTGGTTCTACTATAAAATCATATCATGCGCCCCTATTTGGAAGTGATTACTATAGGTCCGATCTCTATAACACCAGACTAAGAGAAATATTTCCTTAATGCATGAAAATAAAATGCATAGTAAATCATCCGAACTGCAATATGTTGAATTAAAAATTCCCATTTTCCTTACCGCACGATGTTAAACTTCATGGTAATTCATCCCTGCGACATGACAATAAATTGTTCCACGTCGGTCCGAACTCTATGACCATAAACTAAGGGAAATAAGTCATAGTTTCATGACTTTAAATTGCACAAAGATACAATGTGTTCAACTGAGAAAACATTGATCTCTTGACAGTTTTCATCTACTATTCCACGTTCAATGAACTACGCATGACTTGATTCCTACACTCGCATGATATGTAGAGATTCCAGGATTTCTGTATCCTGGATCAGCCACCATGAAAAAATTTCCCCCTCTTGCATATGGGTCAGATTTGTATAGGAAGCCCCTTTGAATTACAAGGGCTTTGAGAACTACATGTGGCTTGATTCTTGCCCCCGCAAGATACATAGTGACACCCATACCCTATATCCTGGTCTAGCCACCACCTTAAAAAAATCCCTTCGTAACACCATTGTTCACACCATGTGGAGAGAACCCCCGTCATTCCTTATTTCTCACAATGAGTATTACTCACATGGGCATAGGAATTATGGAAATGTTCCCTCGCGTGAACAAAAGATGAGTGATACATTGAGAACTATGTGTGACTTGATTCTTGTCCTTGCATGATACATAGCAACGTCGAGATTTCTATATCTTGGCCGAGCCACCCCTAAAAAAATGCCCCATGTCCTTACGACATGACGCTAAACTACATGAAGCCCGTCCTTACTAAAAGATGTTAAACTACACAACACCCTTTTTTCACATAGATTCACTGTCGTACTTACCACATGATGTCAAACTACATGGATTCCCTTTTCACGTTTGTTCGACACTATCCTTACAGCATGACGTTAAACTGGGTGGATTTAAAAATACTCCCTGTCCTTATTACATGATGATAAACTGCACGATAATCATCCTTACCACACGACAGTAAACTGCATGGTACAAGTCATAATCCACTCAAGATACATGGTAAACCATGTCTGGAACACTCCTTGCTCATTTGGATGCATCCTTCCCATTCATCTAACTCCATGACCCAGATGATTTTGGATCTTCATAATCACCCATGGCCTTCAAAAATGGAAGTTCATCGACCTATGAACACCTTTTCATGACTATTCATACCATGCCCTCAATGGCTCTGCATATTGAACTCCCCTAGCCCGTCTATCAAAGGCAAGTATTCCCAAGGTGACACTCTTCCTAGCTCTGTATGATTACCGGCCCTAGAGCCCCATATTACATTTCCCGATCAATTCTTTTTGGAGCAATGGTTTACATTTTTTCCCTTCACGTCTAGACGTTTCCAGGGTGCCCCTAACTGGTTAGCTTATGTTTCCACCCGTCGTTCCTATGACAGTCTGCATCCACAACATAACACCAGAGCTATGATGATTTAACACAATGAATAATTGCAATACAGATGATTCTTGTATGCTCAGAGACATCTATCCCCATCTACCAGATTCTGTGTCATGACAGATCTCGGATCTTCATAATCATTCATGGCCATCGGATGTGGAAGGTTATCAACCTGCAGACACTTTTTCATGACTATGCATACCATACCCTCAATGGCTCTACATATTGTTCACCCCTGGCCCATCTACTAAAGGAAATTCTTCCTCAGGCGACACTCTTCCTATATCTATATGATTAATGGCCTCAGAGCCCCACACCACATCTCCTGATTCGAGAGAACCCAAAATTATAATTTACACTTTCATCCCCCTTTCTGATCAGAGCATGCCATATCATCCTTATTTGATTATCCCATAGGTAATCGTAGAGTCAAACAACATTGGTCTGAACTCTATGACCGTTAAACTAAGAACAGATCATCCTAACCACACAACGTTAAGTTGCATGGAATAAAAGTGTACCCCATGCACAGGGTAAATCAGCACAGTGAACTTCCTGAGCTTCAAAGACAACTACAACCTAACATCTCCAAAATGAACATACATACCCTTTCCGTACATCCAACTCTGTGACCTGGATAATCATGGATCCTCATAAACCTCCAATTCCATTGGACATGGAAGGTCATAGACCTGTGGACACCTTTGCATGACTATTCATACCATGCCCTCAGCGGATTTGCATATTGATCACCCCTGGCTCGTCTACAAAAGGAAAGTCATCCTCAGGAGACAATTTTTATACCCCCGTATGATCAATGTCCCCAAATCCCTCATATCATTTCTCCTTATCCAATAGTCCCTGGAATCATAGTTTACACTATCTGCATCCTTCCCAAATCTTAGACATATTAGGGTATTCAGACCCAGTTACATTATAATCAAGAGTGACCTTTACAGCAGCATCCTTACCACATGAAGATAAACTACATGGAGCACGTCCTTATCATATGATGATAAATGGAACAGAGAGTGTCCTCTCCACACGATGACAAACTGCGAAGACCAAGTACCTCAGCATTCAAAAATGCCCCCAGTTACAAGAATTTATATAAAAAATTACCCTCATCCTTACTGTGTGACATTAAAATACACGGAGATCGTTCTTACTGCATGAAATTAAACTGCACAGTATCTTAAAATGAAAAAAATGAAAAAAATAACCCTCATCCTTACTGCATGACATTAAAATACACAGATACCGTCCTTGTCGTATGACGTTAAACTGCATGGTCTTCAAAGAACTCTTCATGGGTTCAGTCAGGAAAGGATGCTTCCCTCTCTTCCTCAATGCATGAGTCATATTTTCAAGGATCATCATCTCACACCTACATGAGAGGGATGACTTCACCCATTTCCAGGATATCTTAACACAAAATTCCTCTCCAGTGTCCATACACCCCCTCCTTATGAATCATACTCTACGGCCAGAAAGAAATGAACTCCCATAAAACACCCTTGGTGGTCTTGAATCCCAACTTCCCTAGAGTTTCCTGACTATCGTGGGAAGAAAACCTTTGACCTAAGCACACCATTTCATGACTATGCATACCATACCCCCAGTAGCTCTGCATATTGTTGCCCATGGCCTGTCTACTAAAGGAATGTTTTCCTTAGGCAATGCTTCTTTCCGAACGTCTCTTTGCCTCTGAGCCCTCATATCCATCTTGAGATTCCAAAACTATCTGAGATATAGTTTACAAACCTTTCACAATCACGTCTGAGTATGGTGGGACGTTCCTGGTTAAATTTCCAAGAACTAGGGAAATCCGTTTTATTTTGAAAAAATGTTCTAGCTGCATGACTTTAAACATTATCACGCTCCACCCCTCTTTCATGACAACCAAGTATGTGTAAGAGTGGTCTCATATCCATATCCATGATTTATATGGATGTCCCCAAACCCATCAAACACCATTTACCTTTTAAGAAACCCCTAGGGGTTTCCATAACCTTCTTTGAGCCACCCTTGGTGTTCTTCATAATTCGAACTTCCATGAAGTTACTCAGCCATCAGAAACGGATAGTCATTGAATCAAGGAGACATTTGTATGACAATGCATACCATGCCCTCTGTGGATCTGCATAATGAGGTCCATGGATCACCTACCAAAGGAACATCTTCCTTATGCGATGCTTTTCCTACCTCTGTATGACCATATGGCTCCTATGCCCTATGGAATTCCTAGGATGTTGTTCAAACATGAGTGAAATATTTACCCCCATATACATTTGAAAGGTATTAAGGAATCCACAATCAGTAAAAAACCTCATTGAGGACCTCTACCCACCAAATCTGGTAAAAATGTTTGACCTAAAACATCAATAATGATAATATTGTTTGCGGGACATTAAACTGCTCACAAAAACATATATGAAACCCCCCAAGACGAAAACCAGCAAAGGGCATCTTGGAAAAAGATGAATATTTTCTCGCCATGCCTAAACTTTTTATGGCCTCAGAAAAACATTAAGTAATAAAAAATCCAGAGGCGTAAATCTTGTTAGGATGAAAATCCACAAAGGGCGGCCTAAGAAAAAGCCAAGTTATACCCGCTGAGCCCGTATCAAGCAGACTTAGGCAAAAATTATGGTGTCATCAGAAGAGACACAATGTTTGAAGGGTTTACCTATAAAACTCTAGAAATAGTCAAAATATTTTCATTTGATCTATAGATCCAATAAAAATTTAGAACTTGTTATTTTCATTTCAATTTGATTTTCCTGAACTTTGATTAATCAAGGTTCAGCGAATTGTTGTTCGTACAACAACCATTTTAATTAATTAATATCACATGATAAAATAGTGAAAAATTATTGAGAGTAATAATATTATGTTCTATTAAAAAAATGTTATGGAGGGCCTCCATAACCTGGAGCCTCTTCCGAATGGTCAAGATTACTATAGGAGGCTTTTGGAAAAATCAAAAAGTTATATCAAGCTTCGGTGAGAATCCTTGATAGCTCGATAGAGACTCTACAGGGTGGACACCTCAGCATCTGTACTTTCCCATAATGCTTCAACCACCTGTGCCACCTTGGTTCTCACCCTCATATCCTCTACCTACCACTACCCCTCGTTAATTGTAGTTATGACATGAGAACGCTCTCTCCTAAGCCGCTCCTCCTATTGCGTTAATTGTTCCATTCTTTGACTCACCTACTCTAGTTCATGATCCAGTGCCTCAACTTCAGATTGATTCCTTGGGAGATAACTCTGCAGCCTTGAGACTTCCCCAACATGATCATGGGCTTCTGTCATACGAAGTTTTCAGGTCACGGTGAGATAGGCTTCAACTTCAACAGTAGAAAGGCAAGACTCGAGTCCGCTGAATTTATCCCAGGAAGTGACCACCTATTTTACTATGTCATAGAATCCATGATATTAGAAGCCGTAAAATCCCAATACTATGACCTGATTGCATTGTTTTGGAAATTTGGCTGGCATATCTACCAGGTGCATTTGAGAAATAAGCCTCTCGATCTTTGTCCATGCCCTCTGAAGAGCAGGTAGAAGGTTGGAAAGGTCTCCCCGATCAGACTAGGAATCACTCTCGGAGGATGAAATATATTCAAGGATCAATGTCACCAAATAAGGACCTAATTCAGTCTTGACCGTATGTTCAGATTCCTCAACAACCTCATCCCCAGCTGCGGTTGAGGATAACAATGGGGTTATTGGTACGATCACCAATGCCTATGGCTGTGGCCCTAGAGCCCAGAAACAAAATGAAGTAGATAAGTACCCTTAATTAGAGAAAGTAATAAAAGGAGGTTAAAGGTAATGAGATTGAGAAGATTACCCCCAACCGTTAAGGTGTTGGTGTCGTCAAGCTCCACACCGTAACTACCACCTGAGGAAGATGATGTTATGTCCTCAACCCATAAATGGGTCGTAGGGACCCCTGGAGGTGCCCAATACCTGAGTCCATGCCCAAGACTAGCATCTTCCAAGGAGGTCCCCAAATGATCACCTACAAAAATTAAGCTTGTGGAAATTTTTACCCTAGTAAATAGGACGATAGCCCGCTCCATGCTTTCTAGAGCCAGGGTATTAGCCTCTCTCACGAGCCCTTTCTCCACTCGAGCATGATCCATAGAATCTGGGGCAGCCGACTTTGTCAGATATGAAGCTTTTTTAGTGTCCTAGGGTGATGAATGCATTTTTCTCACTTTAGTTTTTGTCAAAAAGGGTTGTTCATCTTCCCTTTTAGCTTTGGAGACCATGTAATCAAAGGAAGTCTCAACCCCCAATTGCCACTCCTCTGTAGAAATCTTGGTTGTAGAAATCAGGATAGAGACATCCATATCATTGACTTCCTCAACAAGCCCCGCCCATTACCGTGCTCAAACGTGGATGTAGGTAATTCCTCTATTATTAAAGGGGTGAGAGCCACATCCACTTGGGCAGTTTCAGCCTGATTGTTAATCGGCTCTACACCAAAGTACACAAACAGTTAACAACTGGAAACATCAAAGCATCTGGTTTAATAATCAAAGAAGCAAGGATAATGATTACATGTGATTCCCTATCTGATATGTTTTGAAAGTTGGGATGTTTTCTAGCATTTCTTAATTTTTCAATGAGATGACTCCCCACCCGAGACACTAGGTAGATCCAGAGGAGGTAATACCCTATTCGGGTATGCAATGGTTGTCCCCATATGCTCCGTTGCACCTTCCCCAACAACCCCCACAACCAATGGTGCATGTTCATCCATAGAAGTACCCCGGGAGGTGTAATCCGGGGAAGGTATCGCTTCTTGGGACTCCTCAATAACCAGTGACAAGCAATAATATTTTAGAATCTCCACAATGAAGAAGGAAAATGGTGGGGTATATATAAGTAAGATGACCTCTTCCTCAGTATCGGATGGCTCAGTGTGTATCATCAGTAGAGCCACTCAGTTAGAACCATAATTCCGGTTCTTGAGTGAGTGCATGTATTTATCAATGTCTTCTAAGCATGAAACTACCTCACCAATATTTTCTTCATCCAAAACATAAGAAGGAGAAAAAACAGATCCAAGGACTGGAATCTTGAAGGGTACCTCTTAAAGCATCTTCTAGACTTCTTCATTAGATCCACTGGCCCTCAGGTCATCCCAAACACTCCATGAATCTGGGAATGTAGTTGTAACAGGATCGAATAGTGTGGGGGATCAAACTAAGAGGGTGGAGCAGCAATAGAAGTTGGTGGGGGTGCTGTTGGTTGCGGCTGCTTCCTGAGTGCCACCACCGCCCTGGAACTATCAGGAACTGCCCATTTGCAGGACTGAAAGTGAAAGGAGGGGAATTCCCTTGCCTCAGTCACAGAAGGACTACCAGCATCATCATCTCCCCCTAAAGAATGATCACTTCTATCCTCCTTCTCGCCAGCCACTGACCGTAACATGGCTCGGACCCGGTGGGTTGACATAGAGTAACCCCGGCGAGCATGGATGTAAACTGCGAGATCTTGAAGATACCGATTTACCCTATCTCATTCATCATCATAAAAAATATGAGCGGGCGAAGATATATAGCCTAGCTCACTGAACAACACTTCCCTACCCCGGATATATTTCCATAGAGAATGGGGGTATTGACTAAGGAAGGATAACTGAATTTTTAACTCATCCCATTGCCTCCAAGCCCTCGAGAAGGCATCATCAATGGGTATGACTGGCTGACCCCTAGAAGTAGATTCAATAGAATGTGAAGAGATGCCCTGATGTGTCAAATCTTTCCCTAAGAGCACAGGGCCAACATGATTCTAGAGAACCTTTCCTGGCCGAGTTGGTGCAACAACCTCCTTCCGCTTTCCCTTAACCTTTGATAGTTTAGAGCCTTGAATAGTGGGCACTAGTATTTCCAACTGGCCGTCCAGGTATGACTGCAACCAGGAGTCATCGTATTTTTTGGAAACAAAAGGCATAGTGTCCGCAAACTCGGGAGTCTTGACCTCACAACCAATGTCATCTCGAGTGAACATCAGTTAAAAATTCCTAACTACCATCAGATGTTGATTCTCGTGGGCACCGTTGAGGGACAGGGGACATAGTATTTGAACATAACCAAACTGACGGTAGAATCTATAGGGCGCGTGCCCTTCACAGATAAGTTCCTTGCCTATGTGAGCCACTAAGATACCCTCCCTAAAGGAAAAGAGTTATCCCCGCTTGGTAAAGTCCTCCGATCTGAAATTCATAATCACGCTAATCGGGGAAGGGTAGGGCTGAGAAATAAATTTTTCATAGCCAGTGATTCGACGTGATAGCTGGTTCTTATTCTGGACCGTTTGATGTTCCGCCTTATCTTGGGTATCCCATACCTCAGGCATAACCCCACCAGTCAATTGCAGATATGGCCAGAGTGTGGCACCCGAAACCTGTAAGGGGTTGATGAAAGTGTAGAAGTTCTTCACGTACTCCCCTATACAACCCCAGAGAATTTTGAAGGGGTTGGCCACCCAACTTGTCCGCTTCCCTTCAGTGATATGGCCGAGTAACTGGTAAATCCTGGACAATACCAGAATGGCCAGGTTAATGCATTTTCCAGTGGCCAGTCGTTCCACCATAACAAAGGTGGAAACTCGTATGCTTCCAGACTCATGTATAGGAAATAGATATCCACTCAGAAACATATCCAGGAAGGCCGCCAATCGAATCAGCCGATCAACGTTTGACATGAGCTCCGAACCCCAACTATTGAATTGGCCTTCTTCAAGAATTGACTAGTAAGTCCCCCCTGCCTCTGGGTTTCCATTGAGTGATAGGAAGTGGGACTACATGGATGGATCACAGATTTGGTGTCCGTGTAAAAAGTATTCAATCCATTTGGGATAGGGGATAATCTTTTATAGAGAACCCCCTTTAAAGCACTTCTGAGCTTGATCAATGAGCTGCTTCACCAAAGGATAATTCCTCTCTTCATCATCCCAGGTAGAAGGGGGATGCCGCAATTCATCATTGATATCTATGACGATGGGTAATCTTGAGATCATTGTGATGTCCCAAAAGATGATTCCAACCTCCCCGTGGACTAAGTGGAATGTATTGGTATCCACACTCCATCGACTTTGGAGCTATCTAGAAAGTGCATTTGTCTGATGGGTGTAAGTCTGGTATAACAAGACAACTTCATACAACCCCATGGTTCAAAGTTCCGCTTGGAACTCCTCAAAGCTCTGGAGAACCCAGAAGGGCCACCCCCAATCCAACTTAAACACACCTACAGCCCGAAGATCTCAATCTCGTGACCAGACATGTTGTTCCTTAACCATGGAATTGCTCACAATGCTCAGATGAAAATGAATTAATCCATCTTGTTGACGTTTCTCACCCATCAGAGACATAGAAATGTGATTCATCATGGACCCAGCAGTTGTGTCCTTCAGAATAAGTTTTCCCCTATGCGGGATCAAAGCTCTAGGGATGGTACTAGATATTATCTAGGATGTATGATGGTTGTCACTAGAAGGTGTTGGGATCGATGTATCAGATAATAGGCCAAACCCATAAATAGGAAGGTTGTTGGAAAATGGGTATTCTCATTGATTATTAGTAAGAATATTGGCAAAGGATTGATGCAAGGGGGTGGCATGAACTTCATCCTTAATAGATATGTCTATATCTTTTTGTCATTGATCGACAACCGAAAGGGGAGTAGCGACAGGCCCAACAGCTGCTCATGGAGGAACAATATTTTCTTCTTGAATCAGGAAACCATACCAAGGTTTATTCTAAAGGATAATATTCAAGAAAAGACCAAATATTTGGCAAAGGCTCTACAAAGGTTTTGCATAGTATGCCCCGCGTACCGACCCCCCGAGTTGGTTCACGATGCCCATATTCCGTGAACCAGCGGTGCGTGGAGGAGGTCCATGGAATCTTGGCACACAGAGTGTTGGCTGAAATACTGCGTACCAAGACCCTAAGTGGGCTCTCATAATTCAGGACTTAAGTGAAGTACAAAATGAAAACTTCAAGGTTTGATGGATAATTCCAATCCGCGGACCACAGAAACGCGTAGCATTTTCCCTACGCAGACCTCTGTGACTTAATTTTTGAAGTTGTTAGAGTTTAGTTCATATATGGGAACTTAGTTTGTGGATGGGGGAGAGTATGGATGAGGATTAGTTCTCAGAAGCTGAAGCTGGTTCGCAGATGAAGCAATTCACGAAGGAATCCATACGTGGAGGCGGTGCACGAAAGCAGGGAATAAGAGGGATTTTCACCAAAGGATCTGGTAAAATACAAGTCGTGTGGACTCATTTTTGTATTCATGGTTACCTATTTAGTCCATCTCTCTACCGCAAACCGCTCGAGTTTGAAGACAACTCTACATTGGAATAACCTCCTCTTCATTCTGATCAGACCCCATTTCGATGGGGGGTATTTGTAGGGTCTTGAAAAATCTTAAAAGTGAAGGAAAATACTCCCTTAAAATCAGTGGAAGAATCTACCCAATATTCATCAATAATTTGGACAAAATATGAATAATTTTCAGAAGAAATGGTAAAGGACCTAACCAGTCTACATACCAGTTCATCATCAGTGGTACGCAACCAGTTCAGTGAACCTCCCCCCCATGGATGTTGTCGTTCGCGAAACGGAGGTGCAGATCCTATGAGGGTGAGAACTAAATGGCCGTCGAGTGAGGTTGGACCGGTCCGATGTCACAAACTGTGCCAGCTATGAACCAGGCAGACCATCCCCCGTAGTGCACCACATTCTTTATTAAATGTAGGAACAACCCTGTGCGGCCGCGAAGCATCCCTGTGACTGAGTTGGTTTGCGAGCGAGGTGCATTCAATATACCCTTCAAACCTCGGGTTGACTTAGTCATCCGTAGGCTAGTTTTTCTGTCATGGGCCTCTAAAAAAAGTGCCTCATGACCATAGATACAACCCTCTCCCCCTATATAAAAGTACTTCAAGGGGGATAATAAAGGGGTCGTCTTTTTGGAAGACTGGATTCTTGGTGATCAGCTTTTTGAAGGAAGGAATCAGACTTTTGGAGAAGGAATAGGCTTTCGGGAGCGTAGGAATTCGCGTACCATGAAGATCTGAATCACAAACCCGCAATAGGTATAAACTGGGGATGAATTGTTAAGAACTTAGGAATGCATAAATAAATTTGTAAACCATGAACCTAAAATTGGGGAACCACGAAACACAACCCCTATGAAGATGCACTCCCCACGAACCAGGGTGCCCAAGTCCCTTCTTCGATCCTGCATGCCTCGTAGCACCCTCTTATGTGGGTGAAGTCCTAACCGGCACTTCCCCTGGCCACTGCCTCTCGAGCATACTCCACCGCAGCATACCAATTTGGTGCATGGACCAAGGCCAAAGTCACATACCACTCTAGTATGCGGGATACCCCTCAGTCTGCGTACCACACTGGTACACGGACAGCCTCTCCATCTACGTAACACTTACCTACACGAAGGGTGAAACATCTCATATGGATATGTGGTCCACCAAGTTATTTAGTGTTTCCATCCCCCCAAGTCAGATAAGGCCCTTACAATTCAGTCCAATCCTCTAGAATCCTTTCAATATCCTATCCCTCAGCTCTAATCCAAGGCCTCTCCCAAAGCCACCAGACCGACATGCTAAAACCTTTAGGTTCATTTTCATGCCTTACTAAGTTCACATACACATGGTAGGTGGAGAAAAAGGGATTATTCCATTCCTTGAATGAACTGAGGGTTTCGGGCATAGTGGAAGTGTGGTTGGGACGACATCCAACTTTGATTTTTACCATGATCAATGATTATTCAGGGATCAATATGATGATGAACGCCAGTCTCCGCATAATATAATCACAGATTTAGATAAATAAAAAATAGTCCCAAAACCTTAAGAGAGGATCTTGCACATCATGTTTATAATTAATTTAATTAATTTCATAAAGAAAAATAATACCAAGATATTTGATATTTTTTTGTTGATGATATTGATCATCCTGAATGACACTTTCGGATTATCTCATTGCACTTATAAGGATCCATACTAGAATCCCTCTAGTAGTGATCCACATGTGCTCTGATGGCCTCCGATCGACACCGCTCGTTCTCTGGGTGCTAGTAGGGAAAAGAGAGTGTCTTGTGTCGGTCGTTCTTGATCGCTTGTTCTTCAGCTTTGAATAATGTATCTCACTCTTCAGAGGGAAGAGAGGAAGATTTGAGAGAGAAATTGTTTGTCTCAACAATTCTCAATTCACCAGGCATGTGGTGTGGTGTATGGCACAATAGGGGTACTTATCTATTTATATACATGGAATTTCAGTTACAATATTTAATTTCATAGTAACAATTAAATACATTCATGAACATAGATAAAACTCATGCATTTAATAAAAATACCGCATCATTATTTATAGTGCGCCAACTTGTGCAAAACAAAATTATAAATAAAATTCCGCATCACAAAATAATAGAAGCGTTATTTTAATTTGTTAAAACTTGTTAAATAATTATTTACTATCTTACAAATAATTATTTTACTACCGGACCAACCTTGGTCCGCTCGAACTCCACTTCCATTTATTGAACACCTGAAAAAAAATTCATTCTATTAAATAAATATTTTATTTAAAAACTAGTAAATAAATATTCATTAAATGTTCAATAAAATAAATAAATGATTTTTGTTATTTTATACGATCTTTTTAACATGAACAGAATTATTCCACGGCCTTGAGAATAATATTTATTTCATTAATTAAATTCAAATAGAATTTAACTTAGACCACCAAAAACACATAGTGTGTGACCCTCTAGGATAATTTCTTGTTGGCATTAGGCGGGCTTGCCTAAAGTACAAGAATACTATCTATCAATGAATCAAGGAACCCAAGATAAAGAATGTAATGTCGCAACAATGACATCCACATAGGAATGATCACTGTGTAATATAATCCCTTTTTCGCAATATCTCATCAAGCAGGTTTTATGATTGTGTCATCAACTTTTATGCTTGATACGTCATTCTTTGACTGCCTGAAATAAATTATTCGTTATACCATGTCCATGTAATTTCACGTGAGGATTCTATTTCAATAAAAGGGATGAGATAAAAACTTCCATAAATGTAAGGGACAAATATTTCCTCAACTTATCCATTAATAACATTCCACTCGTGACGTACCCAATGTACCCTACATCCCGCCAACTGTCTGCGTGACAATTTTTGTTAGTAAATCAAAGTGCATATGTCGTGATGCGTATTAATGATAATATTAAAGTATAAGGATCATTACACATGCTCGTAGATGGAAATATCTAAAGACACCAAAACATGAAGAAGTCCTACTAGTGGGTATGTTCTCATAATCTCCCATCTTGGAGATTATGAAGTGTGAACTTCATGAGAGGAAGTCTCATCTACTTAAGAGTATTCACACCTGACAGTCTTCATGCTATGTTTCCCATAATAGCATGTCATCCAACCGCATAACTATATTTAAGAATATAGTTATATAATTTAAAGGTTCTCATCATAGCGGGGAACTGCCTTGACCTTATCAATGCAACAAATACTCTAGGACATTATTATATCATAGTCATGCATAACAATGAAAAATATATAATAATACATTAAATATTCATGTAATCAAAGTAAAACCAGTTGGTTCTAGGACACCAACTCTTAAAAACTCCCGCTTGGACTAGATCCAACTACCTATGACTTTTAGTCCACTAGACCTCACTTGATGATCATGTTTCTGCTGAGTTAAGGCTTTAATCAAGGGTTCCACCCCATTATCTTCCGTGGAAATACTGCTCACTGCAAATTCACCTCTCTGATAAAAATCAATCAGGAGATGATACTTATGAAGTTTTTGCTTCATCCATTGATATGACCTTGGCTCTTTTTCAAGAGCCAACGCTGTATTATTATCACAGTACAATGTGATGGGATCTTTACTGCTAGGTATCACATCTAACTCCTGAAAAAACCTTTACATCCAAACTAATTCTTTAGCTACCTTATAAGTTGTGATATACTCAAAATCTATTGTAGAATCTGCGATCACACTCTGCTTTGAGCTCTTATAGCTCACTGCACCTCCATTCAAAGTGAAGATGTATCTTGTTTGTGACTTCATGCCATCTTGATCAGCCTAGAAACTAGAATCTTCATATCCTATGATGACTAGTTCCTCATCTCCTCTATAAACCATGAATATATCCTTAGCGCGCCTTAGATAATTTAGAATTGTCTTGACTGCCATCCAATAGCGGTCACCTGGGTCAGCTTGATATCTGTCTACTGCACTCAATGCTTAGGTGACATCCAGCCTAGTACATAGCATGGAATACATGACTAACCCAATCACTAATGCGTATGGAGCCCTTTCCATTATCTTTCTTTCCTCATGTGTCTGAGGACAAATTTTCTTGGAAAGATGAATTCCATGTGACGCTGGCAACAATACCCCCTTGGATTATTCCATACTAAATCTTTTTTAGTATCTTATCAATTTTTATACTTTGAATTAGGCCCAGAAATCTCTTTGATCTATCACGATGTATCTTGATCCCAAGAATATACGCTGCCTCACCCATGTCTTTCATGGAGAATCATTGATTCAACCATGCCTTAACAGAATGCAAGACTGGTATCTTATTTCCAATGAGTAATATGTCATCAAAATATACTATTAGGAAAATGATTGCACTCTCACTAAACTGTTAGTAGACACATGGCTCACATTCATTTTTGATAAAACCAAATTCTTTTATGGCTTAATCAAAACAAATTTTCCAGGACATGGATGCTTTCTTTAATCCATAAATGGATTTATGCAACTTACATACCTTATTGGCATCCTTTGGAGTCAAAAACCCTTTAGGTTGTGTCATGTAGACATATTCCTGAAGGTTCCCATTAAGGAATGCTATTTTGAAATCCATTTTACAAATCTCATTGTCATGGTAATCTTCAATAGCATGTATAATTCTGATGGATTTCAGCATTGCAATTGGTGAGAAGGTTTATCATAGTAAATTTCTTGACGCTGTTTAAAACCTTTTGCAACCATTCATGCCTTATAGTTACGAACTTGTCATTCAATGTCCAGTTGATTCTTGAATAATCATTTTCAACCAACAGGCTTCACATCAACTAGAGGATCTACCAAAATCCAGACTTGGTTTTGTTATATGGAATCTATTTCATTATTCATGGTTTCTTTCCACTTGGTAACATCTGTGCCACTTACTGCTTCCTTATAGGTTATAGGATCATTATTATCAACTAATACAGACTCACCATCCTCGGTAACTAGAAAACCGTACCATTTTGGTTCTCTAACCTCTCTTGTACTCCTATGTAGTACTTGTGTCTCTAGAATAGATTCTTCTTCCATGGGGCTTTATGGAATCTGTTTCTGTACCAACTCTTGTGCACCTTGAGCCTCGACTTCATCGAAGTCTATCTCGCCCCCACTATCTCTTTTTTATATGTGCTCCCTCTCAAGGAATGTGACATGTCTTTCCACAATAACCTTTTTGTCTAAGTTGTTTTATAGTTAATATCCTCTTGTTTCCTCGAGGTATCCTATAAAGGTTCACTTTGTGCCTCGGGGTGCGAGTTTATTACTTGAAGATTCCTTAACAAACTCTTCACTACCCCACACATTTAAATTTGATAACATGGATTTTATTCCACTCCAAAACTCATATGGAATTCCATTTATTGATTTAGTTGGTAGTTGGTTTAGTATGTGTGCCACTATTTGTAACGCATACCCCCAAAAGGATAATAGAAGACTTTCATGACTCATCATTGATCTCACCATGTCTAACAAGGTGTGGTTCCTCCTTTTGCTCAGACCATTCCAATGGGGTGTGTTTGGAGGAGTGAGTTGGGATAGGATCCCAAACTCTAGTAAGTAATCAATGAAGTATTGATTAAGATATTCTCCACCTCGATCTAAGCGGAGTTTCTAAATATTCTTACCAAGCTGTTTCTCAGCTTCATTCTTGTATTCTTTGAACTTATCAAAAGAATCCAACTTATACCTCATTAAGTAGATATATCCATATCTACTAAAATCATCAGTAAATGTTATGAAGTATGAGCACCCTCCCCTTGCTTCAGCTAGAAATGGTCCACACACATCGCTATAAACCAATTCAAGAATTTATTTAGCACTTTCACCATTCCCACTAAATGGAGATTTGTTCATGTTTCCTTGGAAACATGCATGACATACACCAAGTGGTTTTAGGTCGAATGAATATAAATATCCATCTTCATGTAACTTTGTCAATAATTTCTCATTTACATGACCTAGACGGTGATGCCAATGTTGGGTGTGGTATGAGTCATGTGAATTATCTTTTTTTATCAATTTCCATTACTTGGTTTGTGTAATCCAACATGTAGATTCTGTTGTATAAATGTTCCCTACAATAAAAAATGCTATCTTTGTAAAAGAAGAAACATTCATTTCCAAACTTGAAAACAAGTCCATATGTATCTAATTTGGATACATAAATAATGTTTTTAGTAATATAAGGAACATAATAACAACCCTTTAACACTAAGATCATCCTAGTTAGCAACGTGAGGTGGTATTCCCTGACAGCTACAACAAAAATTCTGGCTCTGTTGGCTACTCGTAGATCTACCCCCCCTTGATCAATCTTCCTCGATCTTCTTAGTTCCTATATTTGGATACGTATGTGAGCACCACAAGCTGTATCTAATACCCAATTTGTAGAAATAGATAGATTACATTCGATAACAAATGCACCTGAAGCTTCCCATTGCTTCTTAGGATAGGTTTAGTTCTTCTTCCAGTTTCCCTTCTTGCCACATGAAAAACAAACAACCTTCTGTTCCCTTGCCTCCCCTTTGATCTTCCTTTTCTTGGAAGGCCGTGAAGAAGCTTTGGGCTTAAATCTCTTCGCCTTCCCTTTCCTCTTATTCACCATAAGGACAAAAGGCTTTTCGTGCTTCATATCATTGTCTACATGGAGAATGTGGATAAGAATATCAGATAGAGACTTCTCAATGTTGTTCATATTGAAATTGACAACAAAGATAAAGAATCTTTGAGTGAGTGTGAAGAGAATGAGATCGGTGCCCGGTTCTTCAGGGAGTTAAAACCCTAGAACCTCTAGTTGCTCAATATAGCCAACGAACTTGACTATATGAGGCTCAACTGGGGCACCTTCTCTGAGATTACTGTGAAAGAGTTCCTCAGAGATCTCAAACCTTTCATATCTTTCTCTATCTCGGTAAAGACCATGGAGGTGCTCGAGAATGCTATAAGCATCCATGTTTTCATGAGACTTCATGATATCACTAAACATTTATGATAACATCAAACATTTAATGTCAACCAAATCATTTATATGTTTCTCATAGACCAAGAAATCCTCATCACTCGCCTCCTTGGAAGGTGAATCAGGTGATGCTAACTCCAGCACTTAAGACTTCCGTTCATGGCGTAGGATAATCCAAATGTGTCTAAACCATTCCTAGAAGTTACTGATAGTGAGGATGTTGTCCTTATCCAGAATTGATCACAAGGATAGTGTGGTTGACGAGCTTGTAATTTTTTATTCTACAATTAAAAGAGCATATCATTAGTACTTTATTGATTACATTTTATGAGAAATAATAAATTTTATTAAGTCTCCCACTATTTTATCAAGAATAAATGGCCCTCACAATTGAACTCAGAATTTCCATTTTCCATGACATTATAGTGGCAAGGATCCATATTCCCCTTCGCATAACCCCAATAAGGGTTGGTCAGGATATTAGAAGGTATTTAGGTAGTCATGTCTTTTCCAACTGCGAGCTTGCAGTTCCTCGATATGTTGAGTGGACTTCCCAATCCTGAAATCATGACTTTGGATTTTTTCAACTCTTGCCTCCAATATTACACCAAGCCTAGAAAGGGCTACTCCTCTTGATGTAATATGGTTAAGTCAACCCGAAACCTTTCATAAGGGCTTCCTGTATAAAAGTAAGTGTCCCAAAAAAGGTTGGTCAAACACATAGTTTTATTGAGTTTTGACATTAATCAAGTAACAAAAGGCTTGGTTTGAATTAATATTTTATTTTAGGGATTTTTATCTCTTATTCGTTAATTGATTATTATCACATGTCTGTTAAAATTAAGTGTAACTTACTTAAGTGATTAACCATGTCTTGATAATATTTACGCATAAGTCTGGTTTATTTTAGTTCCATCTTTCATATTTGTTTAATTCATTAATTATGTGATCATAACAACAAATCCATAATGATAAACCATGAAAATGACAGAAATAAAATAAGTTAAATGGAATGACCATGATATTTTATAATGGTTAGTTTATCTAGAAGTTGATAAACTAACCTTGGCCTAGGGGAGAAACACCTTGAACCTTTTGGGTTCATATTTATAGCTTCCACCCGTCCACCTCAATATCTCCTGAGATTGGTTTCATCTTGGATCTAGCTTGAACCACCTCCACTAGATTGGGAGTTACATCCATTACATATGCCTTTTTTTAACTCACATGTAGGTAATGGGTAAATGGGGTTTTTAAATAAAAGAAACCTTGGGAAGACATGCCCTATATATTAATGAGGAGAAGGCTCGCAGACCAACAAATTTAATTCAAATAAATAAATTAAATGGAACCATCCACATACAAAGGTCTTGGTATAGCTCAGGATCATCTATACATGCAATGATATATACACATAAATAAAACTAGCATTAAATTCTTGAAAAGTTCTTTTTTAAGATAAATCTCGCTCGAATCAATTAATCATCATCTTTAATTAATCAATCTATTTATCTTAAATCATTTTCTGAATTTTCTTGAGATTCTCATCCATCATAATTTTAAACAAATAAATTCATGTAAAATTATCTTTGTACGTAACTTTTACCTTGGAGGAAACCCAATTAATTCCTATTCATAACTACCCAATGAGTATAAATGAACATTACACAGATGTTGAATTAAATACATATATATAGAACACCTATCACGTGTTGTGCCTCAGGTTTATGCCTGCATGATGATACTCGTCTCAAGGGTTTGTATAATATAATAATAAATTTTAATAAATCTGCGTAATTTGGATGAGTACACGATGTGTAGTTCCAGCTACAAGACGTGTACTATAACTCACCGTCTATCCGAAGTACACGCCTGGGGAAACGACATGTGAGGGTACTTTGGAAATATTCGGATTACACGGTGTGTCCAGTGGGCCACATGCCATATAGTTCCTCATTACATGGTCTTAAGGCGGGAAAGCTGTGTATGGGGTACACGGTCTAACCCTAACCTGAAGGGACTACACACTGCGTCCATTGGCCCACACGTCGTGTTATCCGGAAACTGCATGCCACTTGTTCTTGGTCAACACACGGAGTTTTTTAAGACTTAGAAAGACTCCAACACATGGCTTGGTTAGGAGGAACAGTCTGATGCATTAAATCTTGACTACACGACATGTACTGCTGAATACATGTCGTGTGTTCTGGTGTTGTATGGCCTGGAAGCTTTAGCACCTCTAGATGAGATCCTCTATTTTATTTTAATCAGAATTAAAAGAAAAGAACTTTTCTGTAAGGTGAATGAGAAACAAAAGAGGAGGAATAGATCTCGAGATTCATATTTTCAGAACGATTAACTTGAATTGAAACAACTAAATTATTAAATGAGTAATTCATCAAAGAAATATTTAAATAATTATAAAGTATGATGTAACCGCTTTGATACTACTTAAAGGTTCCGGGTGCATCGGAAGCGTGGTTGGGACGACACACAAATTTTATTTTTACCATGATAAATGATTATTCAAGGATCAATAGGATAAAGAATGCTAGTCTCCACAGAATATAATCAAAGATTTAGATATATATGAAAGAGGCTCGAAACCTTTAGAGAGGATCTTGTACATCATATTTATAATTAATTTCATTAATTTATAAAGAAAAATAATACTTGGATCTTTGGTATTTTTCTTCATTGATGATGTCAATCATCCGGAATGAAACTTCTAGATTATCTCGTTGCGCTTGTAAGGTTCGAAACTATAATCCCTCTAGCAGTGATCCAAATGTGCTCTGATGGTCTCCGATCGACACTGCTCATTCTACTGGTTCTAGCGCAGAAAAGTGAGTGTCTTGTGTCAGTCGTTCTTGATCGCTTTTTCTTCGGCCTTGAAGAATGTCTCTCATTCTTGAGATGGGAGAGAAGAGGATTCGAGACAGAAATTTTTTGGCACAATAATTCTCAATTCACCAGGCATGTGGTGTGGTGTATGGCACAATATGGGAAATTACCTATTTATATACATGGAATTTCAGTTAAAATATTTAATTGCATAGAAACAATTAAATACATTCATGAACATAATGAAAACCCATACATTTAATAATAATACTGCATCAATATTTATTGTGCGCAAACTTGCACAAAACGGAATTATAAATAAAATTCCGCATCACAAAATAATAACAGCGTTATTTTCATTTTTTCCAACTAGTTAAATAATTATTTACCATCTTGAAAATAATTATTTTACTACCGGACCGACCTTGGTCCGCTCGAACTCCACTTGCATTTCTTGAACACCTGAATAAATAAATAATTTATTCTCTTAAATAAATAATTTATTTACAAACTAGTAAATAAATATTAATTAAATGTTCAATAAAATAAATAAATACATTTTATTTAATTTATCCGATCATTTTAACATGAATAAAATTATTCCACGGTCTTTAGAATAATATTTATTTCATTAATTAAATTCAAATATATTTTAACCGAGACCACCAAAAACACTTAGTGTGTGACCCTCTAGGATTCATTCTTATTGGAATTAGGCATGCTTCCCTAAAGTCCAAGAATAATGTCTAGCAATGGGTCAAGGCGCCAAAGAGAAAAAATGTAAAGTCGTAACAATGACATCCACATACAAACGCTCAATGTGTAATATAATCCCTTTGTCGCAATATCTCGTCAACCGAGTTTCATGATTGTGTCATCAACTTTTATGCTTGATATGTCATTCTTTGACTACCTGAAATAAATTCGTCGTTACACCATTGCTATGGAATTCCACATGACGGTTCTATTTCCATAAAAGGGCCGAGATATCAACTCCAATAAATGGAAGGGACAAATCCTTCCTTGACATATCCATTAATAACATGTCACTCATGATGCACCCAACATACCCTACTTCCCACCAACTATCTGCGTGACAGTTTTCATCGGTAAATCAAAGTGCGTAAGTCGGGACACGTATTAATGATAATATTAAAGTCTAAGGATCATTACTCACAGTAGAAGATAGAAATATCCGATGACACCAAAACATGCAGAATTTCTACTAGCAGATCTGTTCTCATAATCTCTTATCATGGAGATTACCAAGTGCAAACTTAATGAGAGAAGTCTCATCTGCTTACGAGTACTGGCATCTGATGGTACGCATGATATGTGTCCCATCATACCATGTCATCCAACCACAGAACTATAGTTAAGAATATTGTTATAGAATTTCAAGGTTCTCGTCATAGTGGGGAACTGCCATGACCTTATCAATCCAACAAATACTCTAGGACATTATCACATCATAGTCATGAAGAACAATGAACAATATGTAATAATAAATTAAATATTCATGTAATAAAAGTAAAACTAGTTGGTTCTAGGGAACTAACTCTTACACAGACATTTGGGGAATTCCTAGGTTCACATTCCCATGGTAGTCTAGGGTCTGAGCCCAGGATCCCCTTTATGCCTCTCCACTATTCAGGATTGAGGGATCCTGCTTGCTTTTCCATTCAATGAGCGCCAGCGGTGAGCACTTCTCCCCTCCCCTAAAGAGAGTAAAAGGACATACCTCTTAGAGTAAGCCTCACACCATCCTCATCAGAAGAAAATAGCCTTTCCCCTTCCATCCGGGAAGGTTCATTGCTCAGTGCCCTCCACCGTCGTACCACGACATCTACTGATGCAACTTATACCTTCGTTCCATCCTCGATACTAGGGGGAATGAAAGAATCATGGTCTCGACCCTATCTCTCTTCCATCATCTTCCACATATCCCCTTATTAATGAAAAAGTGTATGGCTTGCCGAATCGTTCACATTCTCTTGTTTCTCACATCGTGCATGACTCACGTGGGATTAGAGATTTGCGATCATCATGGCGTCTGTACAACGACGGCGGTAGAATGAACTATGTGGGTTTCGATCCCTGCCTCCCAAGAAGGGTACATAGGACACATACCTAAGGTTCAATCCCAACTCTGGTCAAAAACAACTTGTAAGCCCCAACCATACCCCAACATGGGATGCCAATCACGCCCTAGACAGGAAACTATCACATGTAAGCCCTGACCTTCCATAATTACATAAACTTTGATTCTCAACCAACCAGGATATGTAAGAAACCTCCCTAAGGCGCAAGCCCAACATCCAAGTATGATACCCATTTATCCTTATCAGAATATGTCCTCATGCCCCTAGCAGGACCATACCCGGGCCTAGGAAATAATTTCCCTCGGGTCCTCTGGGCCTCTTCATCATAAGTCTCACACCAACCTTGACTAGGCGCCTCTCACTTAGATATCCTTGCCACATGATGTTAAACTGTATAGTTGGGTCCTTGTCATGTGACCTTAAAAGGTGATGTGTCCTGTTAAGTGGCACCGAAATACGTGTATTCTGATTCCTTTCACAAGGATACGTAGGAAGCCCGTATTACGGGTTCAATCTAGACACTCAAGTCACGCTCTGTCCCCCCTGTATGACAATAAACTCCAGAGCTCCCAATTATAAGGATTGAGACCAGTGCTGTCTGAACAAAGTCAAAAATCCCCAGGATCACTAATCCAATGAGGGATGGTAAACCTCAGATGTATACAGTTATGAATCCCTACATAAACCTCTAACTTGTAACCGAGGGGTAATCCATGGATACTGTTCTTGGGGACAAACAAAAGATTCAAGGACATATGAACATGTCTTAAATCTATAAGAGAGTCCCAGAATAGGAAATAATTCACCCCAAAAGGGTGCGATGAGCCCGAATTCCCATCCTCTCAACCATTGTGAGTTCTTAATTGTCATTGTCCATATCACCTAATGAGCACATACCTTTGGAATGTAGGTCCATGAATCTTTCGATACAAGAACTATTGGTCATTTCTGGATCCTCAAATAAACCTGTTGGAGACCAGGTGAAGCCACGAAGATAGGGAAACCGATAGAGATGATTAAACAACGCCGACTCCCTTTAATCAGACATGGGAACCGATCACGTCCACTCATTGAGAAACGATATTTGATCAATAAGGCTCAAGGTGATGATTATTTGTGAAGTAAGTAACCTCCTTTTATAAATGAGGTGATGGGTAACTTTAGAAATACTCAAAATTTTAAAATATAATAAATATATTATAGGGTTTAAGACTTTAAAAAAGGACTAAAAAATAAATGGTATTACATTATAGAAGGAATATTTTCATTTTTTCCATGTTCAATAATTTTTTGAGTTTTAAATAATTTCAAAAATTATTTTATTCATGAAAAATAATTTTTTCTAAAATAAAAACTTTTCATAAATTTGACTTTAAACACATAAAAAAGGTTTCCGTTTAGAATAATTTTTTTATTATATCATAGAAATATCATATTTATCTAGGGAATTCATGAATTTTCTTAAAAATATAAAATTATATTTATTTTATTATTTTTAATATCATTAATTTGATTTATTCATTACTTGAATATTTGTTACATCATTATTGTGAAACCCATTAAGGTAATTATTTGTTCCCTAAAAATTTAAAATAAAACCTATGATGAATTTACATTGTTTATATTTAAATAAACTATATATTTTTTAAACATTATACTGGATAACCATAATTAAAACATTATTCAAATTAAAATCTATAAGGAGACAACTTGACTTCATTTTCCAATACAATATTACAAAAGACTTAAAGTGATTAATGTGGGTCCAAAATCTCTCTAAACCAAATAAAAAAGCAATAATGTTTGACACTTAATTACAGAGAAAATATTTATCCAAAGTATGGTTCATTAAATAATTCTTATAATTTTAATTAAAAAAAATTCTTATACATATAGAGGCACTAAATAAATGTTTCACATGAATTGTTGTAAATTATTTCATTTAAAAAATTTTAAAAATAAAATAATATCACAAAAAATAAATTAATTAGGTTCAAAATAAAATTCTAGATTCATCCATTTTGTATATTCACTTATGTACATATCAAGACAACTTCTAAAATTTCTTATTTTTTTTATTTCCTAACACATTCATTGCACAAGAATTTGGATAATACTTATGTTATATAACTAAAAAATTCAACATCAAAACATAGAAACATAAATTATAAATAATAGTTAATAAAATGTTCTTTAATATATTTTTTTAGCACTCAATTATTATTTATATGGAACCAAATTTGATATTTCCAATGCTGCACAAACAATGCGTCGACACGAACAATAATTTTTATACTTTTCACAAAAAGAATATATTATTATTATTCTAAATGATTTATATAGAGTATTCCAATTATAATATCATTATTTAATTTTTCATTAATTTTAATAAATTTTATATCTTAAATTTGTATTGATGTTGCCACAACAAAATACCATATTTTATAAAAAAACTGTATTTTTACTATTCACCAAAAATTAAACATTTTAGAAAAATTATCAAAAAAATCATACTAAGATAATTTTGAAATTATTAATTAAAAAATAATGTTATTTTTTTCAAATTAAAATTATATAATTGGAAAATTATCGTTTTAAATAAATAAACATATATTTAATTATTTATTATAATGATTACTTAACATAATGAACATATCTATTTAATTAAAGAATACTAATAAATGTGATTTTATAAATACCTGGGTTGTTATAGGTACCACATCATTCTTTATTATATAAGGTGTATTATTATTCAAAGTCATGTAATTGAAGGATAAGTGTTATTTATCATTGATTTTATTTAATTCCATTATGGTGAAAGTTGATGCATTAATTTTGAGGGAGCCTTCATGTGGTTTGGGTAAGCCAGTCACACTGTTATCTCATTCTAAATATTATTTATTTAAGGGGATTTCTTGATTGATGAAATGATAAGAAAAATGGGGTATTAATATTATGCACCTGGATTATCATATGTGTTGGATAAAGTGTGTGAAGGCTCTTATATTTCATTTCAAATATTATGAGGTTGATTTCAAATGACTAGGTATTTAAAAGATAGTTTAGATACTGTTAGTTTTATCTCTCTTGTTTTCTTCATTGAGTATACCCATGTAGACTTATATGTGATTAACTAAAGGCTATTTTACATGTATCATGTGATGTCACTACTTCCCTTGAGAAAATATGATAAGAGGTTATTGAGAAGACATATGAGTTAAGAATACCCCACAAATCATTTTAATTTGATTTTCATTAAGGGGGGTAAATATGAAACACATATATTGACTTTTATATGAAGGGATTCTGAAAACAAAATACAAAGGTAGAGATTGTTGATCCTAAGTCTTTAATTTATTTTCACTATGTTTCAATATGTGTTTGGTGAGTATGGATGAGGTTGTGAATCCAAGGGAATTGTTAATCATGTAGTAGTGATTCATCTAGATTTGTTATAGATTAGTTTTTTTGGAATTGGATGTCACACTTGAAGAATTATTCTTTATATGGCATTGTATGTCACACATGGACAATTATTCTTGGTATAAATGTTATGCTTATTGGTGATGATATTACTTTTCAATGGTATGTGCTAAGGAGTTTTCACATTGATTTATCAAGAAGAATACCATGTAACTATTTGTTTTTATGATTATAAGAATTACTTAAATTTTTATATAAAAATTTATAAATTCATGAGAAATAATAGAAGATGAGGTGTTTGCCTTGACATATTATCTAAGTAAGTATTTGGAATTAAATTTATATATATTTATTTATAATTATTTCAGTAGTAATATCACTTAAAAAATTAGGCCAACCCTATAAGTAAGCCAAGGGAAGGTCATGCCCAGCTAGATATGGGACCTAGAGGTCAACCATGGTTGAGGGAACCATCCTGGGCCATCAAAAAGGTGGTAGAGGCCATGTATTATGTAGTTCATGCATTCCCATGTGTAATAAACAGACTTGATCTGTGTTTTGTCTCGAAGGAGAATCATATGGGTGCATGGTGCATGCCCATTATGCTGGTTGGACGATGCCCATGTGGTAGGAGGTGTAGTGTATCCGGGTGCCAACCATAGTGCCATATAAATGGTGAAACCATAACAGAATCTCTTATAAATAGGAGGGATGCCTCATTTAGATTTAGGTGTAGGATAACCAGTGACCTATTACTGTTCGCCGATCTATTATAAGGATGGAAATGATTTTGGTTGTTCTATTCACTTTATTTATGATGTATGATCTAGGTAGGATATTGTCTTCAACCTACAGTGTAAGATACCTTTGAAAATGAAGGATTGTAGGAATGATAAACTACATATAACCTCATCCACTATGTGATATCAACCCATCTTGTAAGAGATTTTAAAAAATTGATAAGGTCAATTTTTAGAAAAGAAATAAAAATTCTTTATGATGATGAGTTTTTAGGAAATAGTGAATCATGAGGAGACGTTAATGGAACATTTTTTATTTTTTGGTGAAAAGATATATAGGAAAATACTATTTGGATATAATATCTTAACGAATAAGGATAGCTCATGGAGTCTTTTATATGGTTGTGTGCTATGTGGATGAGAATTACAGTACGTGAGAATGGATTTTAAAATCCTATATAGATGAAACTGAGAAATGCTATATAGTATGAAGTGTGGTGAATGTTTTCATGCATGGTGATTTCAAGGGAGATTCTATACAGTGATAGATTAAAATGATATGAAAATATTCTGTGATGAAATATTTCTTTATGGTCAGTTCCTATTGGTAAGAATAAAAATAATTTGTGGACATGAATAAAAAATTATATGCAAATATGGTTAAAAAGTTTATGTGGAGATTTTATGCGAAGATCATTGAACAACATTAAACTACTTACCACGTTAATAGAATTATCTTTCAATAACTACTTCTATAGACGATAAATGTTTCCTATAAATTTTGGGATTATTATGAGAATAAAAATATCATGTGTGAGTATGTGTGAGAATTTATGTAAAGAAAAGACTTGAAAAAATGAATATTTTTTTCTCATAGTGTATAAATAGAAAGGTGTGAGTGATTAAGAGATGAGTTGTGTTCCTGAGAAAATATCTTATTGCTTGTGAAAATATTAGTTTTTTAAGTAGTAATAATTTTTGGTTAGAGAGTTATTTGCATCATAAATATACCATGTGATAATTATTCTATGCATATAATAATCATTTCGCTTAGTATGTGAGTATCATATATTTAAGAAATCAAAATTCAGATATTGAAGAAAAACTAGTTCAGTGATATTCTTCAAAAACTGAGTATATGCCATTTTATCATTCTTGGAGGATAAAAAAATATATTCATCAATTTTTTTAGCAGTAGATAAAATTCATAAGTAATATTTTCTTGTATTTTTTGTGTCATTTTTTAGATGATAGTGTGAAACAATCATTACAGTACGACTCTGGAAAACATAGTGGGACTCTATGCTAGTGCACAAATGTATGTTTTAACCACTTGTGATTATTGTAGAGAATATATGATTGAGGAGTCTAAACAATTTCATCATGGAGTAGACTTATATTGAGACCGAACCTTGTAAAAATATTTTATTCCTACGATATATATATTTATTACATTCAAAAGATGTTAATTCATCATAAGAGTTGATCAGATCCTAACAGGTCAACATTGGTTAATTTTAAGAGAAATAAAAATTTTATAAATCACCACTAATAGAACCCCTCCTTCCCATTATTTTTACTCCTATATAGTCACTTCATCATTCATCCATAAAACAATTGAAATTTATAATCAATACAACACGAAAATTTCACAATAACGGAAAATTTTAAAAATTCAATCCTAATAAAAAATTATAATTCACTTATACCCATATCAAATTACTCACAAGTGGGTTTTTTATAATTTGAATCCGGATTATTTTTCACATCTACATCAATTTTAGAAATCACATGATTACTTATATTGAGATAATTATAAATAGTTATCATATCATCCTCATAATTTTTAAAATTAACATAATATTTCTCCTTAATATACTCATATATATAATCACATAAATTAGTACGAACCTGAAGAACCACCTTCTGCTTTTCATTTTCCTATTTTATTAATATAATTGGAAATAGTCTAGATCTAACAACAAAGGATCTAGTTTTTATTTTCTTTTAAATATGTGAATTATATATAGATGTTATATTATTATTTTTATATATATTACATGATCATTCCCCAACCAAAAATATACATTTTACATTTTCTTTCACATATGAGGAAATGGTTCCCCTATTTTTCATGAAAATCAGTTTGAGTATCCTCAAATGATTCAGAATAAGAGATGAAAATTTCATCTGGTAGTTCCTTCCCTATAAAATCTTCATTGTTATCATGAATTGTTAATTTAGATCCATTTCCTATGAGAATGTTCTCACCACCTAGATCCTGAACTACAAATATTTTTCCTTAATAAATAAAATTTATTTGGGAACCAACTTAATAAAAACCATATATTACGAATGACCTCCTTTAACTTCATAACGATAATCCATTTGGTCCCTAAAATCATCTCTTTTATCAGGATTCTGAACAGGTCCACCCTATTGTAAGCATGAATTCCCTTGTAATGAAGGATCCGTGGCTAGGCCACCTATAGACTATGCCCCCATTACATCCCTTGTAGAAGAAAATGGGACACTCCACCCCCATAGAAAAGTCCATTTTCTTATTAACTTTTTATTTTTGAATATTTAACTTCTTATTTAAAATTTCAATATAAAGGACTATTATTATGTAGAATTTACATGATTTATTTTCATGAATGTTATTTAAATTATGCTCAATGATCATATATTTAATGAAAAACATTGGCCATTGCTCATAATTATCTTTGGGAGAGATTTATGCTGAATAATGTTCCTAAAATGATATATATTTTACCCCTTTTTTATGAATTAAAACACAATCCTTACTTTACATGTACTTACATTAAGTATTATTAGTTCTCTTTTTTTAAGGTAAATTTTGATTCAAAAGTTACAATGAATTTAATCTTATCCATGTAATTTATAGATATTTTAAAAGTTTCTATTAACTAACTTCAATATATAATAGCGAAACATTGAATTTTTTCATAACTATACTCGAGGAACTTAGATAAGTTTGTTACATAGATGTTTATTAGTGGAGATTGAGCTTATAGGAATTGAAGTTGCGGAATCTAATTACATTGAGATATACACTACCATAATTTTTAGTGTTTCCATTTGTTATATTTTTTAGTATTATACTTAGAGAATCCATGCTTGGGGTTCTTATTGTAAAATATCTAAATTTATAGATTGTAAACATTGTTCATGATCCTTCACGATCGATGAGATTCTGAGGCTATGAATTCCATTATCTTGAGAGTCATGTTCGATGAATTTTAGTGAATTAATTTATACCAATGGGGTTAATGGATGTCAAACTCAAGGATAGAGAAGTAACTATTTATGATTATAAAAATAAGTTTCAAGGTTTGAAACTTATATTTTTTAATCAGGTTGATCAATTAAGTTTGATACTCAAAACAATTTTCCATTGGATATGAGTATTGATCCTCCAACCTTTTTAGAATAAAATCAAATATTTCATTCAAGTGGAAGTAGTTTATATCCATTATAATATTATTTAATTATGTTAAATTATTTTTATTCTAAACTCAATGTATTTTTTTATCTTTGTTTTTTTATAATTTACAACTATATTTTCCCTCATTTTATTTTTTAAGTCATATCTATTTAATTTAATCAAATCATATCACCTATTGTTTTTAACAAAACTATAATATTCTATGAGTTTTCAAATTCTAGATATTTTACATTCCTGAGTTGTAGAAAATTTTAATTTTTATCCAACATTAATTCAGAAACCATATTAGAAAATTCATATGGATGATAACATTTGGTATATGAGTTATTCTATATGTTTTGATATATAGATTTATAATTGTTGAAATTTTCATTAAACTAATTTAATAGTAGAGGAAACAAATTTTTATCATAGAATATTTACAAGTGGGGACATTATAAAATTTGAATATGAGTTATCCACCAACTTTTAATGGAGAAGATTAGGTTTATTAGAGTTATTATAGAAGAATATTATGATTAAAAGTGGGATGGATCATAATTAGATAATGATAATAAATTATAGGATTTTAGATAAGTAGATTTATAATTTAACTCATTATGAGAGTATAGAATATTATATGAATTATAAATTTTGGAAAAAAATATTTTTTTCGATGATGTGAAATATTTTGTGTCATATTTATTCATGTGATATTATTAACTAATTTTAGAAAAAATTAAATATTACACAATTGAATAATTATAAATTCATATTGAACCAAAGATATATGTTTCAAATTTATTATCATGATTATTATTTTATTTTGGGGGATTCAATGGCTCATATACCAAGCTTTTCATGATGTTAGTTATTGGTTTTCAATCACATGGTGAGAAGGCAATTATAAAAGAGACAATTATTGAGAACGTTACTGATATAATTCTATATGAATAGAAATATAAGAGGATATATATATATATATATTTCATTAAAAATATTATGAATTTGATATTGGATGACCTCAACAGAACATTAATGAAATTTGAGAATATAATGATAAGAGATGATAGGAGAGAGAAATGGAAGAACAAATTTTCTTCAACTATAACTTCTAAAGTTTTAACTTATGGAGATAAAACTTTAAATCCTACCACATCAAGTAGAACATCAAAATAATATTTGGATGGTATTGGTTTGCAATTTAGTGAAAGTAAATGTTCTCAACTTATGGGGCATCTGAATTGGATTATCGGAATGAATAATTTTTTTAATATTCATTCGACTAATAGAAAATAAATATTTTAAAAAAATTAAATAAGGTAAGATACCTCATAATTTATCTATTATAAATGTAAAAAACTAGGGAATATAAGGTAGTATTTCCTATATTTAAGAATAATGATAAAGATTCCAGAAAATCATAAAAAATTAAAGGATTTAATGCTTTAAGTGTGATTTCTGATAGATGAGATTCAAGTAAAAATGTGTCTTCTAATAGTAGTGGTTAAATAAGTGATGATAATAAAAATTTAAATAGTTTATATGAAAACTTACATTATAATTAATCTTGTTTCATGATAATGGTAATTGGTGATTATCCTACTACCTTGTATTTAGAATCTAGTTTACTTTTTTTACATTGGATAATGAAGATTATACTATATAATTTAAATTAATTGATTAATATGTGAATGGAACATAGAAAATATATAATATTTTGAAGAAATATTATGATCATAAAAGGAAGATTTTTCTAAGGATAATAATAAAAGTTCTATACTTACATTTGATTTAGATACTAAATAAATGTCCCTTTCAACTAATATTGACCAAGATGATTTCATAAAATAGAAATCATATGTTAGTAGTATGGAAAATATTATTTCTAATATTATTTTTTATAATTTTTTTTACAAGATTCAAAGATATTTTAAAGATAATAGAATACCTTCTAGTGTTGGTTTTACTTTCAGAAATTTACATTTGCAGTATAAATATTTTTTTATGAGGAGTGGACCCTTCTTTATTAACTTTCAGATAAGAGATCCCTATAAGAGTAATATTTCTTAAGTAAGGTTAAATCACTCATAACTTATAGTCCTTATATTTCTAAAGAGTTAGTAGCTATAAAACACTATAGGCTTGGATAAATATGGGTTCTAAATGTCTTATTTTCTAATATTAATACACCTAATAAAGTTTGTCTACTAAAAATTTATTTTCATTAATTTTAGGAAAAAAATTGAGTACCAAAAGCGTGAATAATTGGAACATTGATAGTGGTAATTTTTGAAACAAGACCAGAAACAAGACCAACATATAACACATAAAAACAAATCTAGGGGTAGACATATTGTTTTTGGAGAAAAATGTGCATGGAAATATTATTAGCATTTGCAATCTTCCTTTTCTTAGTTATACTTTAATTTTAAAAGTTATTAATATTATAAGAATTAAGTACAACCTTATTAGGATAAGTAAATTACATGAGGAGGGTTACTCTGTGAAATATGAGAATGAAATATGTACCATAAAAAAAGTATAAGGATTTCAAATAATATCTATGATAATCATGATAAGGATTATAATTTCTATACACAGGACCATAATTTCTAAAATTTTACATGTATTAGTGTGATTTATGATAATTATTGGATTTGGAATAGGAGTCTAGGACACTATAATGTTTAAATCTAAGAAAATTTTTATAGGAAATAACTTTAAATGGATATTCTAAAACATAAGTTGAATTCTTATGGAGTATGTGACCCTTGCTAATATGGTAATAAATATAAGTATATATTTAAGAATACTAATGAATTATAAACTTCTGAACCATTATATTAATTTCACTTAGAACTTTTGAACATAATAAAACATGTATAATTGGAGTAAAACACATTTCATATACCTTAGTTGATGATTATACTAGGTATACTTGGGTTCGTTTTCTTTCTATTAAGTTAGAAGCACTCAAATTTTTTTATAGGTTTTTTTCCAAAATCTAAAAAACCTAGTTATTTTCACTATTGAAAGTGTTCATGGTGGGAGTTTGAAAATTCTTATTTTTTTGAAGTGAAAATGACATTTCACATAAATTTTTAACACCATGAACTCTAAGACATAATGGTATAGTTGAAAAAAGGAATATAACACTTCAAGAAATTAACCATTCTATATCATGTGAATATTTTATTGCTAATAATATTTGGGATAAGTTCATTACTACTTTCTATTTAAATATTAATCGAGTTTTAATTAACCCAATTTTAAAAAATTAAACTTATGAATTATGGAAATAAGGAAATAAAAACATGGTTACATTTGATTTTTTCAATGAAATGTGTTCAATATTAATTGTAAATATTATCAGTATAAATTTGATTCAAAAGATGATTAAGGTGTTTTTCTTGGTTACCCAATCAAAAGTAAGGCTTATCACATTTTCTATAGAATGACATATGTCATTGAAGAAATGATTAAAGTTATGTTTTATGAGGTAGATCTTTTTTGTGAAGTCAAAAAATATATATTATATAAGTAATAAAAATTTTGTTTCTGAAATGAATTATAATTTATTTCTGGAATTTTAACCACATTCTTCGGTTGTTATCATTCTGGAATCATTTATAACCGAAAATAAATACCCACTAGATGTGTAATATCCTTCATTTTCTATCTGAAAAGAATATTTTCTTGAGGAATCATCCCACTAAAAATATCCTTGGTGATGTAGTTAAATATTTTACAACTAGAAGTTCTTTGTGAAATTAATGTGAGAATATTACATTATTATCTCAATTTGAACATAAAATGACTTATAATTCCTTGGGTGATGGGAGTTGGATAATTGTCTTGAATGAATAGATTAATCAATTTAAATAGGAAAAGGTAGGAATTTGGTTAACCATTCTAATGATATTCTATTTACTGGAGTCAAGTGGTTCTTCTAAAATAAATGTGATGATACGGGAAATATATTTCTTCATAATGAGGATATAATCATTAATATGTGTTATAACAAGGAAGAAGGAATAGAGTATAGATAAATTTATTCTTTGGTAGCTTGAGTTGAATCCATATATATTCTATTAGTCTTTAAATATCATCTTAATTTTACTCAAGTTTAAATAGTTGAAAAGAGACCCTTCGTTAATGGTTATGTTCAAGAAGAATTTTATTTTTAATAAAGTCTTGGTTTTGATGATATTAATTTTCCTGGAATGTTTTTTTAGACATACAATGTTTCATTATATACTGAAAAATACGCTGAGATCTTGTAATGACATATTATTTTTATTTTTACTTCAAAATGAATCTTTTAAAGGTACATCAAATCCAAATCCTTTTATATTGAACGTTTTTAACAAAACCATAATCATAAAAATATATTTTAATGAAAATATTTTAGGTTCATCAAAAAAAAATTAATGGTAGTTTTTTAGAACATATGTGAAGAGAATTTTAGATGAGTATGATGGGTGAAATTGATTACTTTCTTAGATTCCATATTACTCAAACACTATATGGAAATATTTTAACTCAGCATAAGTATGTAAAATATTTATTGAAGAATTTTGGTTTTGATAATTATTCTACTAAAATTACTCTTATAGGTACTCCATGAAAACATTATCTTGATGAATTTAAAAAAATTATATATCCAAAAAAATTTATAGGGATGATCAAAAGCTTATGTTACTTGATAGATATTCAAATGAATATTATGTACTCAGTTCGTTTATAAACAGGATTCCAAGACAATCCAACATAATGTCATCTTAAGGTGGTTAAATGGACCTTGCATTAGCTTAAAAGAAATTAGGAACATGGACTATATTGGTATTCTAGATCCATGATTATACTTAATAGATATTTTGAGACCAAGATATGTTTATTGAAAATTTTGAAATCTAGTGTTACTATACCTTCGGGAAGATTTTTGAACTCAAGGGACTATTTGCTAAAAATGAATAGTTAATTAAGAGTCCCTTTCATGATAGTTTGTAAATGGGATGAAAGAATGTGAAATGATAAAGTGGATGTGTTTTTTTATTGGATTTTTTTTTCAATACCTAAATCATGTTTAAAATTACATAAAATAAATCTTATTATATGAGATGAAGGTTTTTTGGATTTTTAAATAAATTTTAAAAAAAATAAAGTTGTTTAGAAGTAATCTAGAAGTTTTTGGTATTTATGCAGATTGGATATAAATTCTGGGTAATTCCCAGATACATAAGGCTCATTTTTATGGGAAATTATTATTTTTTTAAAATTCCTCCAACATAATTTGATACGAAAAGGTAACACTTAATAGATTAGTGGAAAAGGGAAAAGTATATAATTAAAAAATGTAACCTTCCATGAATGAGTAAAGATAGATCTTAATAGATCTATAAAAATTGAATATTCCATTATTATGTAAAAACATAATTAGAAATATGAATATTGAAATCCATGAAGTGACTGGTCATGCTGTGAAGAAATTTTTGTATGTTAAAATTTCTAAAATGAGAAGTAGGGTCATGCTATGAATATTCCAATGACACTATAATGCATGAAATGAAATAGTTGTAAAATTTCTCATGTAAGATTGATATATATAAGAGTCTTATCTTTGCAACTTTAGCTTCCTTGAGTTTTCAAAAAAAGCATGGGGAGTCCTATACTATTATCCATTCTATCCCACTATGATATACGGACCTATAAAAAAGAAAAATAAGGGTTGTGATGCGAAGGATTATGTTGTTATGTGATGTAAATCCATAAGTATTATTATTTATGTTGTTTTGATGTATCACATGATTATACATGGTTTCAAACTATGACATAAATTCCTGATTATAGTTTAAGAGAATGGTTGTTCTATAAAAGAGTTTGTTTATTATATAATGAGAGGAAGTTTTTTAAGAAGTTAAATGGAAATAGAATTTTCATGTTGTGTTAAGCATTATCAGGTTGTGAATTATTCCAATGTACACATAGATAGATTAAAAAAATGAATAATAAACATGAGAAATACGAGAACAAGTTTGAAGCAGTTAGAGGAATTTGGTAGTTAGAATTCGAAATTGAAATTGAAATGCTATCTTAAATAAGTGGTTTTAATTATGAAAGATAAAAAAAAGTGCCTTTCATGGATTTTTGTGTGATGTGTTGAAATAGGAAAATATTCAAAAAAAGAAATAGGGGAAGAAGAGAGTAATTTATTCTATGTAAGAAGATAAATAAAATTAAAAGAGGAGGATGAGGATATAGTGCAAGAAGAAGAAAATCTACAACTTGGTGGAAGTATAATTCGGTTTAAGACACTAATGTTGTTAAAAAAGATTATGTTCATCTTTTATAGGATCAATTTTATACATCAAGAAGAATTTTTTTTATCAAAATTTTTAGGGATCTACCCTAGTCATCTATAATTAACAATGATGATACTACTAAACCATGTGGTATTGTTTTATTTTGGACCATACCATGGATGAAATACTCATTCTAAGTAGCGAATATTAAAAATTATATTGTACATTATTTTCTTGTATTGATTCCTATGATAGTGATCAGTTAATTCACTTTAATTGGTGATTATGTGTGTTCTTAAAAGAAACTTAAAAGGAACTAAATTCACCAATTCACCATTCCCCATCATAGTGAATTTCCACTAATCTTTTACGTCCTTTTTAAGTGGTATTTAGGAATTTATGTTCCCTATAAAGAGAATATTCTATTTAGTTTTTGAAGAGACTGTTTTCCTTTGTGTTCGAATATTTGGACCCAAAATTTTTAGTAAGAATATGTCAAACCTTAATTCAGGGAACAAAAAAGGGATTTCAAAATTTGATGGGAAAATTATTATATATGTAAATATTACATGCTACTCTATTTTTTATCTATTAGTTTGATTTTTTTAGAGGATACAAATTTTTTTTGGATCCTCGTGCTAATTTTACTTCTCGGAAAAGAATTTATTAAAATAAAACATAGAATGATGATTGTAACACCCCAAGATTTCATAGTGTGTTATTTCTTCAAATTAATTCAATAACTTTCACTACACGCAACACCGAGTTCAAGTGCACTATGACTTACCAAACAAGACGTTCAAAAGATGTTATGAATAGTATTAACTAAATTTTAAACTTTATATAATACTTATAATTTTAGAATCCATATTATGAGTTTCTTAAACATAATGTAAGAACAAATTCATTTTCAGTATTGCACTTTTACCAACATTTAATAGTGAACCCTTTTTAAATCCAATATTTAAAAATTTTATATATTCAATTTGACTAAATAAATATACTTTTTAGAATGGGGACATCAAAATAAAATTACAATGAAACATCCCAGGCTTCCACGGTACGCTTTCCTTTGAATAATACAGTAGTGTGTGTTGTACGCAACTTCGAGTTCTAACACACACCACAACCAATCAAACTAGTTGTTATGAATAGTAATACCTACTTTTTGAAATTTTATTAATTTTATATCTCAAAATGGACTTCATTTTTGTATTCGGAATATCAAATTTAGCCTAAGGTGAAATTTTGGAACTTTTCGGATAAAATTTATATTTTGATGAATAGTGAAAGTTACTAAATTTTAATTAAAAACAACTTTTTTAATCGAAATAATTTATTTTGATAAATTATGAATTTGAGTGGTTTTAAAGTATATTTATAATATATTTTTATCATTTAATTCAATTTTGGTCATTGTACATAATTTCACAATTAAACCGGACATAAACAAGTGTTAATCTTTTGATAGTTATTATCTCTTAAAAACACGCTATTTGTTTTGACGATGGGAATTAATTTTTAAATTAATTAATGAAACTGATATGTTTTGAATTTGGTAAAATAGACATCATTTTTTAATTCATAATATCAAATATAGCTTAGGCCTAATTTTTGGTATTTTTATGAAAACATTCATTTTTTGATGAATAGTAAAACTACTAAGTGGTTGTTAAAAAACTGAATTTTTCATAAAACATAATTTTACCGCTTATGTGAGTGGAATTTCGAAAATCTGAGAGACACAGTTAATATCAAGGAGTAAAATTTGGTTCAATGAGATGCAAATAATTTTTGGTGAATAGTAACTTTTTACTTTTATTTACTACGGTTAAAAGTGAATAGGGTAATTAAGGGTAAACATGATATTAATATTACCCTAACATATATTCTAATTCTATTGGACAAGTGTATCTTGACCAAAAACAACCTTAGGAGTAAAATAATATCATTTAGGTCCACTTGTTTTAGATTAGGACATTTATTATTATTTAATTCAAAGAAGAGTTGAAAGAGTTAAAATCAAAGTTTATTTACTAAACCATTTTTAATATAGGGTTATACATAATATAAATTCGATTGTAAATATTAATTAGAAATATAAAAATCTTTCCTACATAATGGTATTTTATTTATAATTTTTAGACATTAAATAATTTAATTTATTTATGACACAATCGTGATGCAGTAATTACCTAATTAATGAAAAAGTAGAATAATTGATATTATAAATACCCAAATAAATGTAATTTGAGACTTTTTATAAATACCAATAATTTTATAGGTTAATATGACATGTTAGGATTTATTTAATTAACTTTTTCGAAGTAATCATTCTGTTATGATTTTTAGAAAAATCAATTATTGAATAGTGTCAAAATTGACATAAAAGAGTTTTTTAAAAAAATATTATATTATTAATTGATATTAAATTCCTAAAAATATAAGGTTCATCCAAGAGACTTATATCAAGATATTTGTATCATTAATGGACCACTTGGGGGTCTCTCAGATGTATATAGTAAGTTTATTAATCATATAATAAAAAAATACAAAGAGACATTGTAAAAGTGAAACTAATTAACTAAGAGTAAATACTTAAAGATAAGGTTAATATAATAACCCAAACCTATCTAAATTATATTGGTTGAGTGGTTTTTGACCCATACCCATCTTAAACTTTAACTAATCTACTTTTGAGCCTTTAGAAACTGAATATGAATTTATTATAAAATAATATTTCTAGATTTTCCAAAGGTGCCCCTCACCCCTCTTATAAAAGGGAACTCCCCCTTCTCATTAATTCACACCTTAAATGCCTTTTGGTTCGGCGAAACCCTGCCCAAATACTCTCTAAAATTCCCTCACTACAACCTAAAGGCTTTATTTTGATCATAAATCCAACCTATGTAGCCCTTTTGATCAAATAAAAAGGAAGAACCTGAAGAAGATGTAATGTTTTCACCACCGTTTTTCAAATTAATTTCTTCTTCAACTTCTTCTTTCTTTGTTATTATAATTATAAAATAATGAATCCAGTATCTCCTATATACTGTAATATTATTATAAATATGGTACAACCATATTCAGTATTCTATCCATCCTTTGAATGACATGTTATCATACATGCATAGGTACGGCTTACCGTCTCCACGTCGTGGTGCAATTGTTATTCAATATATTATTATTTGGATGGTTATAATAATGATGTGTAATTCATGTAAATAATAAATATAACATGATAATGATTCTGTATATAAGATATAACATCCAAGTAAATATTATTTTAATATCAAAAGAATGATATTGTCGGTCGTGCGTACGTACGGACTACCGTCTCCATGAACGCGATGAGATTCATTCTCCATCGTATCCATTCAAGTATAATTATCATTTGATGATTTAAAAATAATGTTTAAGGACTTAATATCATTCTGGATATGAATAATATACAACCTATCCATGACAAACATGGATTACGTAACAAAACATATAAAAGAAAACGAGTAAGTTAACACCCAAAACGACGATAATACTAAGATATTATTAACAAAGAAATGTTAAAAGATCATATATGATAACATAATAATGTATATGATTCTTGTATAATTAAATAAAAATTATTTCACCATTATACAGGAGGTTAACCTACCCCCAACCAAGGAAAAGTACAAGGTAAGGGTTACTTCACAATCTCTTCTTTATCCGTGGTTATTTATATGTAATTATCTACTGGGACCTCTTTATCATCCACATCCATGTTTCTTGAAAGTGTATTTCAAAACATTCTTACTATTTTACAGAATAGGGGTTAAAGTCATTTATACCCTTGTTTGACTTTTTATAAGAAGTTTATAAAGGAATCGTTCCGTTGTTTTCCAAACAAGGTCCTTTTTAACATTTTCGACAGAATTAAGGTAAGAATGTTTTTTTAACTTATACGGCAAGTGAGGATATTTTCCACCGTTATAAAATTTTCAAAGCTTCCCTTAAAAGATTATAACTATATTTTCAAAGTAAATGTTTTATATTATAATTATGTGACTTTTAAATGATTTCAAAATGAATATTTGAAGAATTTATGAAAGGTACTCTTTATCAAAATCGGAATTTTAAATGTTTTCAAGATTTATCTTTATAAATCTTTTTAATTATTGTTCATGTTTTCAAAATGATTTTAAGGATTTATTTATATGGACATGAATGTTTTTAAATGATATTTATTTTCAAAAGTTTCGAAGTGGTATGGGACACTTTGATCCATAAATATCTTTTAAATTACTTCCTTAATAAATGTGTGACTTTTAAATGATTTCAAAAAAAGAGATATTTCTCTCAAATAGTTTTGATTTCATCTATGTAAACATACATGGATTGATTTTAAGTTTATTTGAAGTTGATTTGTTATGATACAAAACTTCCATATTGTTTTGATGTTTTTGTGATGTGTTTGACTGTGGATGTGTTATTCTTATACCATTCGTGGTTTATGGATGAAGTATTTACATTTCGTATGCTAGTTTTAATATGAATGTTTATGTTATGTTTGAACCTTTTCATATGGGAATCCATTGGACTTAATATGTGACGGGTAGAGCCCACTATATCTCCTCGATGCATCGGTAGGTCTAATGAGACAAACTAGTGCCTAGGCACAAGGCCTTGGAAAAATCTTATTTGTAGTCTTGGCATGAGGCCTTGGCTATGTGGTTATGATAGTATGGCATTATGAATTCCATCATTATGAAAGGGGTTGTTGATATTGAATGTGAATATTCGATTATTAGAATATCCATGTGAATAAGTACATGGAATTATTTCATTTTATTTTTTCTATACTATGTTGAAGTTCATGTTTAAAAGGCTTTTTTTAGTTATACATTGCCTTAAATGTTTATTCTTATTTATGAAAGTTTACTCAATATTTTTATCCTTACTGGGCATTTGAGCTCACCCCTTTTTTCTATGTTTTATTTTTCCTAGGATGTGAAGAAGTATTTTATGAATGACCTGTAGGGATAGTATGAGGGGATATGAAGAAAATATATTGTTGTAGTTTTTCACTTATTGATGTAATGTAAACTTTATGAATATATCTAGTGATTCCAGGGCTACTAATCTAATTGGTCTTTCGAGACTTGATCTTTTGTGATCATGCCAATGTTATGTAATAATGCACATACTCTAGGTAACTGGGGTCGGGGCGTTACAGTTGGTAATAGAGGAAGTTTAGTACAAACCTTGGAAGTTAGATTTAGATAAACTCTGATTAGAGCACATAGATCTAAGATGGACTTTGAGGATTAGTATAGAAGAACTTCCTATAATTTTGGTATTGTATAAATTTTTTGAGTTTTCTGAGAAATATATCCCTGTATGGATATGAGCAGGTAGAGGTGGCTCTGGCACAGATGTACCTAGGGGTAAAACCCGAAAACACTAATTTTAGCTAGACTCGAATGGGAACTGGTGCATGACAATGGGCCTTGCTACACTCTTGGTTACGACACTCCCGGGGGATATTCTTTAGATAATTCTGATTTTCTTTACAGACCATTATGAAGGGTTTATGATTATATACTTTCTCAAAGGAGACATTTTTATGATTATGGATTATATCCATAAACTATTTAATTTATGTTATGTGTTTTACAAGTTTGGGATTATGTATTGTTATTCATAAACTAATCTAGTGTATGCCATTGTTTAGAAATGGTGCCTAGTAGAAGGAATGAGAACTCCAGTAATGCACATGATCCAAAGAGAAAGAAGGATCATATCTTTCATGGTTTTATGCCAGAATTTATAAGAGAAATAGTCTCCCATGTATTATCATCATATGAACAAATAATATCTTGTGTTGATTAGATAAGTAAAGAGTTTACTAAGTCCTATGGCTTTGAAGGGAAACAAGAGAAGAAAATGATGTAAGAGAGAAAGATGGATAAAGGGAAGAGGGAAAATAAGAATTTTCCCATATGTGATAACTGTGGGAAGAAACACCCTTGAACTTTCCTGAAAGGAATGGGATTTTGTTATAAGTGTGGAGGAAAAGGGCACAAAGTACGTGACTGAAAGGGTAAGAAAATGGTTTCAAATGTACAATGATTCATTTTCAAGGAGTTTGGACACTACGCGAACCTATGTCCCAGTCATCAGACTATGCCACAAATGATGCTATTGGATAATAATCAAGTTATGATACTACCACATATGAAGAGGAATGATTAGAGTTATTATGTTGATTATGTAATTCGAGTGTTGTATCAAAAATGTACTTGTTATAATAATTATGGAGTATATAAGGATTGTACTGCAGTAATATTTCATTAAGGACTTGAGATTTTGTGGAACAAAGAAAAGTAACTCAATAAAAGGTAAATTCTTTGGAAAATATATGGTTGAGAGAAAGATAAACCATAATATGGTTCTGATACAGAGGTAGTGATTTTAGAATAATACATGATTGATTTGGATAAATTATATTGGATATTCTTGACTACCTTGAAATTGATTAATGATTTGTATATTCCATCATTGTTGGGGTTTACAACATTTTTGGATTGAAGGTGTATATCTATTATTCTTTAAGGAATAAGGGATCATGAATGTAATCAATAAGGTTTTATGGTAATTCAGGATGTTGTAGTATTTTAAAAGAATACATGATGAAGTTGTTCACATGTTATTACGCGGAAAAAAGGATCTTCATTGTGTTTAACTTCATTATAAATTTTTGAATGAATTATTTCTGATAGTTCTAGTTTGCATTATTTTGGAGTGCAATAAAAGGACAACCTGGAGGTCGGGCGGCAACCCGTCGCGTCCGGCAAGGCCGCGAGACTTGAACCCACAACCGAAGGGCGAAATGGGTGTATCACCTACCACTGACCCACATGATGTCCTGGATTGAATAATGTAGTTTTTTTAATGGTTCTGCTAGATGAATTATAAATTCATTTTTTAACCCTATACGAATATGATAAATAGAATATTATTTTTCAGTTCTATTATCTTTTAGAGTGAAAGATGAGTTTGTGGTAGAACTTAGTTAAAGGATGAGACTCTACTTGTCAAGTATATATTTTTCTTCTTCTCTTATTCAATGAAGAAATTAATTAATATACTTTAGTGAAGGGATCTTAAAACAAAAAAATGTGTTATCCTAATACCATATGTTTTTCTGAACCGATGGATTTTAAATCATCATAGATTGATGAATTTAAGGCCCTCAAATTTACACATTTTTATGATTGATGACATCAATCACTACCTATAAATATTTACGTTTTCCTCCAATTATATGTCTCTAATTGCCACCAATGTTCTCTGAATAGAGATCATAATTTGGTGGTGACACTTTTATTTCTCTTTTCCTCTTATTAAGACTAAATTTTATTAACCCAATTTCCGATGTGGGTTTTTCCACAAAGATATTTTCTATATTCAACCTATTATTTTTGAAGAACCATTTCAAATTGCGAGGATGCAATTTATTGAAGGAGGGGAGAATGTAACACCCCAAGATTTCATAGTGTGTTATTTCTTCAAATTAATTCAATAACATGCACTACACGCAACACCGAGTTCAAGCGCACCATGACTTACCAAACAAGTCGTTCAAAAAAGGTTATGAATAGTATTAACAAAATTTTAAACTTTATATAATCCTTAAAATTTTAGAATCCATATTATGAGTTTCTTAGACATAATGTAAGAACGAATTCATTTTCAATATTGCACTTTTACCAACTTTTAATAGTGAACCCTTTTTAAATCCAATATTTTAAACTTTTATATATTAAATTTGAATAAATAAATTTACATTTTAGAATGGGGACATCAAAAAATTTACAATGAAACATCCCAAGCTTCCACGGTACGCTTTCCTTTGAATAATACAGTAGTGTGTGTTGTACGCAACTTCGAGTTCTAACACACACCACAACCAATCAAACTAGCCGTTATAAATGGTAATACCTAATTTTTGAAATTTTATAAATTTTATCTCTCAAAATTTACTTCATTTTTGTATTCGGAATATCAAATTTATCCTAAGGTGAAATTTTGGAACTTTTCGGATAACATTTATATTTTGATGAATAGTGAAAATTACTAAATTTTAATAAAAAACAACTTTTTTAATCGAAATAATTTATATTGATAAATTATGAATTTGAGTGGTTTTAAAGTATTTTTAGAATATATTTTTACCATTTAATTCAATGTTGGTCATTTTATATAATTTCACAAATAAACCAGACATAAACAAGTGTCAATCTTTTGATAGTTATTATCTCTTAAAAACACGCTATTTGTTTTGATGACGAGAATTAATTTTTAAATTAATTAATGCAACTGATATGATTTGAGATTGGTAAAATAGACATTATTTTTGAATTATTAATATCAAATATATCTTAGGCCTAATTTTTGGTATTTTTTTGGAAACTTTCGTTTTTTGATAAATAGTAAAACCACTAAGTGGTAGTTAAAAAACTGAATTTTTCATAAAACCAAATTTTACCGCTTCTGTGAGTGGAATTTCAAAAATCCAAGAGACAAGGTTAATATCAAGGAGTAAAATGTGGTTCAATGAGATGAAAATAATTTTTTGTGAATAGTAACATTTTACTTTTATTTACTACGGTTAAAAGTGAATTGGGTAATTGAGGGTAAAAATGATATTAATATTACCCTAACACATGTCCTAATTCTATTGGACAAGTGTATCTCGACCAAAACCAACCTTAGGAGTAAAATAATATCATTTAGGTCCACTTTTATTAGATTAGGACATTTATTATTATTTAATTAAAGAAGAGTTAAAAGAGTTAAAATCACGGTTTATTTACTAAAACATTTTTAATATAGGGTTATACATAAGATAAATTCGATTGAAAATATTCATTAGAAATATAAAAATGTTTTATGAATAATGGTATTTTATTTATAATTTTTAGTTATTAAATAATTTAATTTATTTATGACACAATGGTGATGCAGTAATTACCTAATTAATGAAAAATTAGAATAATTGATGTTATAAAGACAAATATTAATGTAATTTGAGACTTTTTATAAATACAAATAATTTTATAGGTTAATAGGACATGTTAGTATTGATTTAATTAACTTTTTTCGAAGTAATCATTCTGTTATGATTTTTACAAAAATCAATTATTGAATAGTGTCAAAATTGACATAAAAGAGTTTTTAAAACAAATATTATATTATTAATTGATATTAAATTTCTAAAAATATATGGTTCGTCCAAGAGACTTATATAATTATAGGTTTATCATTAATGGACCACTTCGGGGTCTCTTGGATGTATATAGTAAGTTTATTAATCATATAATATAAAAATACAAAGAGACATTCTAAAAGTGAAACTAATTATCTAAGAGTTAATACTTAAAGATAAGGTTAATATAATAACCCAAACCTTTATAAATTCTATTGGTTGAGTGGTTTTCGACCCATACCCACCTTAATATTTAAATAATCCACTTTGGAGCAATTAAAACCCGAATATTAATTTATTATAAAAAACTATTTCTAGCTTTTCCAAAGGTGCCCCTCACCCCTCTTATAAAAAGGCACTCCCCCTTCTCATTAATTCACACCTTAAAAGCCTTTTGGTTAGGCCAAACCCTGAAAATATACTCTCTCAACTTCCCTCAATACAACCTAGAGGCCTTAGTTTGATCAGAAAGCCAACCTAAAGAGCCCTTTTGATCAAATCAAAAGGAAGAACCCGAAGAAGAGGTAATGTTTTCACCACCCTTTTTCAAATTCATTTCTTCTTCAACTTATTATTTCTTTGTTATTGTCATTCTCAAATAATGAATCCAGTATCTCCTATATACTGAAATATTATTATAAATATGGTACAACCATATTCAGTATTCTATCCATCCTTTGAATGACATGTCACCATACGTGCATACGTACGGCTTACCGTGTCCACGTCGTGGTGTAATTGTTATGCAATATATTATTATTTGGATGGGTATAATAATGATATGTAATTAATTTAAATAATAAATATAACATGATAACAATTCTGTGTATAAGATATACCATCCAAGTAAATATTATTTTAATATCAAAAGAATGATATTGTCGCTCGTGCGTACGTACGGACTACCGTCTCCACGAACGCGATGAGATTCATTCTCCATCATATCAATTCAAGAATAATTATCATTTTATGATTTAAAAATAATGTTTAAGGACTTAATATCATTTTGGATATGAATAAGATACAACCTATCCATGAAAAACATGTCTTACATAACAAAACATATAAAAGAAAATGAGTAAGTTAACACCCGAAACGACGATAATACTAAGATATTATTAACAAAGAAATGTTAAAAGATCATATATGATAACATAATAATGTATATGATTCTTGTATAATTTAATAACAATTATTTCACCATTATACAGGAGGTTAACCTACCCCCAACCAAGGAAAAGTACAAGGTAAGGGTTATTTCACAATCTCTTCCTTCTCCGAGGTTGTTTATACGTAATTATCTACTTAGACCTCTTCATCACACACATCCATGTTTCTTGAAAGTGTATTTCAAAACATTCTTACTATTTTACAGAATAGGGGTTAAAGTCATTTATACCCTTTTTTTTCTTTTTTTACAAAGTTTATAAAGGAATCTTTCTGTTGTTTTCCAAACAAGTTCTTTTTTAACATTTTCGACAGAATTAAGTTAAGAATGTTTTTTTAACTTACACGGCAGGTGTGGCTATTTTCCACCATTATAAAATTTTCAAAGATTCCCTTACAATCTTATAAGGATATTTTCAAAGTAAATGTTTTATTTTATAATTATGTGACTTTTAAATGATTTCAAAATGAATATTTTAAGAATTTATGAAAGGTACCCTTTATCAAAATCAGAATTTTAAATGTTTTAATGATTTATCATTCTAAATATTTTTAATAAATGTCCATGTTTTCAAAATGATTTGAAATATTTATTTATATGGACATGAATGTTTTGAAATGATATTTCATTTAAAAAGTTTCGAAGTGGTATGGGACACTTTGATCCAAAAATCTCTTTTAAATTACTTCCTTAATAAATGTGTGACTTTTAAATGATTTCAAAAAAAGAGATATTTCTCTCAAATATTTTTGATTTCATCTTTGTCAACATCCTTTGATGGATTTTAAGTTTATTTTAAGTTGATTTATTATGATACAAAACTTCCATATTGTTTTCAAGTTTTTGTGATGTGTTTGACTGTGGATGTGTTATTATTATACCGTTTGTGGTTTATAGATGAAGTATTTACATTCCGTATGGTAGTTTTAATATGAATGTTTATGTTATGTTTGAACCTTTTCATATGGGAATGCATTGGACTTAATATGTGACGGGTGGAGCCTCTATAGCTTCTCGATGCATCGGTAGGTCTCATGAGACAAACTAGTGTCTGGGCACAAGGCCTCGGAAAAATCTTATTTGTAGTCTTGGAACGATGCCTTGGCTATGTGGTTATGATAGTCTTGAATTATGCATTCCATCATTATGAAAGGGGTTATTGATATTGCATGTGATTATTCGATTAGTGAATATCCATGTGAATAAGTAAATGACATTATTTCATTTTATTTTTTCCATATTATGTTGAAGTTCAAGTTTAAAAGGCTTTTGTTTTAGTTATAAATTGCCTTAAATGTTTATTCTTATTTATGAATGTTTCCGCTATATTGTTATCCTTACTGGGCATTTGAGCTCACCCCTTTTTTCTATGTTTTATTTTTCCAAGGATGTGAAGAAGTATTTTATGAATGAACTGTAGGGATAATATGAGGGGATATGAAGACAATATATTGTTGTAGTTTTTCCCTTAATGATGTAATGTAAACTTTATGAATATATCTAGTGTTTCCAGAGCTACTAAACTAATCGTTCTTTCGAGACATGATCTTTTGTGATCATGCCAATGTTATGTAATAATTCACCGACTATGGTTAACTAGGTTCAGGGCGTTACAATGATCATGCTCAAAATTATATTTTTCTTCCCCTTTATAAAAAATAAAAATTTAATGTGAAAGAAATAAATACATTAAAGGGAAATTTAGATAAACTAATATACATATACAAGAGAAATTAATAAGTGAATCATGATCATCAATATGTATACAGTTTGATATATAATGAACTCAGAATGATTGATGATGAAATAATGAATGAATTCTTTACTCGAGTTAATGAAATTTTGTGAAAATTCATATTTTTTATGAGAATTTATAGGATACTATGGTTTTTGAGAAGATACTATGTATTTTTATGCATAGGTTTATTGTGACGGCCTTAGAACATGAAGACTATGATGCAGGTACACTTCCATTAGATGATCTTCATATTATTCTTATAATTTATGAAATGTTGAAGGAAATTTTATTCAATGATAATAGTAAGTTGGAAATAGAAATTTACTTTAAGGATTTAAAATAGTATTAGTGTAGAAAATAAGTACTTTTGAAGAAGTAAAATCATATGATGAAGGCATTAATGTAAAATTTGACTAACCCCAGTCACTCATTTATAAAGATATGGGAAGATAAAAAATAAATATTAGTTAAAAATTTTCACTAATATCTTTAATGTGTGGAGATATTGTACATTGTTGTCTAAATTTTAAATTAGTATAAGATTGTGAAGATAATTATGATATACCAAGGATTTTATCAAAGAATAAAGCTAAAAAATTTGATAGGTCATTGTTGTATACAAAAAGGAATGGTAATAAATTCTCTAAACCCTAAAACAGAGTTTTCTTATCAATGTATGAGGATGATGATAATGGTAAGAATAAATAATAATTTTAGAATTCCATTGAAGTTGATGAAAATCTGTATACTGTAAAATTTAATGAGGATGAATTCATTAATGATAAAATAAAAATTATAAAAGTGAGGAAGAAACTAAAATAGATTTTATATTAAATAAATAAATCTTTTAGTTTCATTCAAAGATATCAAAATTAGATAATGAGACAAAAAATTTAAAGAAATAAAATAATATTAGAGCAATAATGATTCTATTTATTCTCCTAAATATTCAAGGCTGATGAAAGAGATAGATTGATTTAAAAAGTTCCTTACTAAAGAAAAAAAATTAAAATCATAAATTAAATACTAATTTGAAGTGATAGACCAATATCTTGATATTTTTCAAGGAAATTTTATCAATTATAAAAAATAATTAGACTAGTAAAAAATACATTTTTAGAATTATATTTATGAAGTTAGAGAACGCTCAATGAAGAAGCTTATGAAATGTTTTTATATTTCAAATAATAACTTTATTCATGTAGAGTATAAAATAGTACATTAAAAGGGTGATAAATATATTTTAAATCTTTATAGAATGTATGAATATAAGTCACAGGTAAATAAGTTCATGTTTTTTGAGAAACACAATGGTTCGTAAATATATATAAATTATTGCAACACTGAATTCGAAGAAAACAATACAAATTATAGGTATTCTAAAAAATTTGGAAATAGATTTGGAGTGAAGAAGAAGGTGTCGAGAGCCTATAAAAATTATTTTTCTCTAAAGGAGACAATATTTGTGGTTAAAAATTGAAAGTTCATAAGGTTTCAACTTTGGTACAATAAGGTATTTTCAAAGGAAAAATTCATTTTATGAATACTATTATCACTATGGAGGCTTTTGGAAAATAGAGAAAAAATGGTTGTTTAATTAAAATTATTTATATGAACCTAAAATATTTTGGAGAAAATGTTTTAGGAGAATTAAATCCTCTAAAAAATGGAATTTTTAGAAGCATACTGAAATTTTTGGACTGAATGTTGAATACATGTTTCAATAATTAGAAGAGGTATAAAAAGATGTGACTATACAAGTCTATTTTATGAATATTGTCACTCTATACTAACTAACCAACTGATTATGGATAAAATTATTCAAAATAATTTTAAGAATGAGGAAAAAAGGAAAAGGAAAGTCTTTTGTTATTGTATATTCATTTAAGGCATAAAATTGTGTATATCTGTGTATTTTTTATAGTTAATTTTCTTCACTAATGAATGGAGGATTTAACATCTTGAATTATGTTGAGAAGTAAAAGGAAGGACTTATGACCTTTTAAAGTGATGGGACACTTTAAATTAAATGATTTAGATGGATAGTGACTGGAAAAGGTAAACTAGAGTCCAAGAATACATTATTTATTAATGGGTTGAAACACAATTTGTTAAGTGTATGTCAGATTTTTTATACAAGATATAATGATGTGTTTAGAAAATATTGGTTCTTGGTAAAGAGTTTAAAATATAAATGTGTATTGATGAGAGTACAACAAACAAGGGATACCATGTTTCAGTTTGGTAATGTTGAAAATTCATGCCACCTAATATAAAATAAATAAAATAAATTATGGATCTAAGTCTTGGTTATCATAGATAATAGAACAGAAGTAGGAATACCTAGGGAAGGAATGTTTTTGATGTGTATATATTGATGATATAATGAAACTAGATGTCCATTACATATCAAAATGGGAATATTATTAATTATCTATAAAAAAGATTGATATTCAAACAACATATTTGTTTAATATCATTCATTCAGATATTTATGGACCTATTAGGAATCAATATATAAATATGGAAATATAATTTATTTATCTTATTGATGACTTTACTCATATCACATGAATTATTTTCCTGAATTATAAGATTGAGGCTTTAATAATGATTAATGTTTTTAAAAGAAGTTCTGAGGAGTGTGGTTTCTCCTTGAAGAAAATCCAGAATGACAACATTGTTGAATATACTAAGGGAATATTTGAATAATTTCATGAGAATAATGGTATTAAATCTGAACATATTCCACTATAAAGAGAAATTGAAAATGGTTCTCCTAAATGGAATAATAAAATATTGGGGGAGATGACTCATACTATCTTGATTGAGTGTGATATTTCTTTTTATTTCTAGATACAATATTTTGGCATATAAATTAATATAATTTTTTTTAGATCAATAAAATTTATATATTTTATAATAAAATATGTATTATAATAAATCTATTTTTTTTAATATTTAAGGGTACTTGTAAGATATTATATTATAAAAATGAAAGGTAAAAATATTGAGAAGTTTTAGAAGAGAGTATTTGATGGTATCTTCCAAAAAATCCTCCAAATGGAAGAGTATACCAATTTTACAGTAATTAGTTAAGGAATATTGTGGATATTTTTATATAAATGTTTTGGAACATTCAAAGAGTAAAATCACACATTAAGAAGAAAATTTCAAATGTGAAGATGAAGAGTTTTTATTGATAATCAAGGTAAATTTATGAGAATAATGTAAATTTATAACAAGTGTGTGTTGAAGATGAGGAATCATCCATTTTTATTCATAAATAGAAACCTATATCATCTAATACAAGTTTTATAAATATGGTATATGTTTAAAATATCATCGGTGAACCATGACATTAGGTTTATACTATAAGAACTTTAAGGGAAACAACACACTCCTCAATACTTTCTCATTTTAGACAAAGAGTTCTAAAAGAGAATTTGGATCATCAAGAGTGAATTGATGCTATGAATGAATAATTTAAGAATATTTAAAATAATGAATCTTAGAAATTGGCTCCCAATCAAATAAAAAAAATGTTGCTGAAAAAAGTGGGTCTTTCACAATAAACATAATGAAAGTGGTGAAGTGGTAATAAATAAGGAAATAATTGTGCTTTAAGGGTACTCAAAGGTTAAAGTAATTGATTTTGATCTAAAATTTAAATTATTTTATAGGTATTATACCATTATTATATTTCTTTCTATTGCGAAACAAAAATGATAAAATATCATCCAAATGATTTCATGTCATCCTTTCTTAATTAAGAATATGAATAGGAAGTGTACATTGAGAAATAATATGGTTTCTTTCTTGGTGAATAATTAATATTTTTTTAATGTTAATGAAGGATTTGTATGGGTATAAAATATCCCTAAGTACATAATACTCAATGATAAAAAATTGCTTGATAATTATAAAATTCTAGAATGGTAGTAAGAATAATAATATCTAAATCAAATAATATGAAAAATTATAATATAATATTACAATCTATATAGATAAACTAATTTTTTTCTAGAAATTAAGAAGGTATTTTTTAAATTTATCTTTATAAATGAAGAATCTATTTGAGATGTGTGTGCTTTGATAAATGAGGAATTTATTAGGCTTGAAAATTTCTCAAGAGGAGAATTATATCATTATTTTCAAGATAATTATGCATGAGAACATATAAATATGTTTTTCATAGAGGTAATATCATTTCATTATTAGAAATATAATTTTAAGGAAAATTAAAGTCATGATAGACTCTATATTGAAATATAGCGGTGGAAAGAATGGATTTGTCATGACCCCCCTTCACCAGGATGAGGGAAGGGACAACATATTGCAAGAACCTTCCTTCTTCATGTTTATGAAGAGATAATGACCCATGAGACCCGCCTTCAATAGGTCCCCGAGTGGCGACTAGAACCAAGGGTATATAATCACACACAAGATGGAAGGAATTACCCTTTATTTATTTAGTAGGATCGAGAGATAAGATAGTAAATCCCAATAACACCAGAACACAAGTCATTATGATGCATGCACCTTTCCTAGGGTCTCTACCCTGCAATCAGTGTAGCCTCACTTGGTCATTCAGTAGGCCCAAATTCTTTGCATCAGATCATGGGGGTCCCTAAAATCCTGTGTCCTAGATGGTATTCCTTATCCTATTTCACACACCAAGATTTCCTAACACTATTTCCCTACCATCACATGCAATCCTCACTGTGACTAACGCGAAGCTCCATCCTATCTCTCAACCATCAACCTCACCTTTGATACCATTCTGTCATGACTCCCTTGACCAGGATGAGGGAAGGGATAGCAGATTACCAGACCCTTCCTTCTTCATGTTAAATAAGAGATAATGACCCCTGAGACCCACCTTCAATATGTCACTAAGTGGCGACTAGCACCAAGGGTATAGAATCACACACAAGATGGAGGGAATTAACCTTTTTTTATTTAGTAGGATTGGGAGATCATATAGTAAATTCCAACAACACCAAAACTGAAGGTAAAAGTAAATCCAAAATCAAACCATTCACATATTCATGTCCAAAAGTAAATGCTATAAAATTACAAGAAAACCCCCAAAGGAAAGTACCAAAGAAAAGAAAAATAGAAAAAAAATGTCCCAAGGTATGAACTAGTATGGCCCTGCACGATCCTCGAAATCCTCCCAGAAACCTGAAAACAGTTTATATACATAGGGTGAGTATACAGGTATACTCAGTAGGGAAAACCAAAAGCTCTCGTGCACAAGTGGGGAGGCATTTTAATGCCCCGTGAGAAAAAGAGATAACCAGATCACCTAGCAAGGAAACTATCCACCCCAACATCATCAAGGCAAACTCACCAAATAACGCAAATCAAGTAAGGTAATAGTAATAACACATCGATGTTTGGGTTCCCCTCACCACTTTCCCACTGGTTATTGAAGACATCCTATGCGTTATGCCTTCCCCACCATTCTAGTCACAGTCCCACTGCCATTCCCCCAACCAAACACACCTGGGATATCACAACTGCACATCCCAACCACAAACACCTGGGCCACAAAAACCAATTGTAACCACGCATGCAAACACCAAGGTCCAAAGAACTACAACCACGCTTGAAGACAACTAGGCCTCATCGCGAAGACACTTGGGAAACCATCTGCCCGCACACACCTGGTCCAACCACCACCATGTACCTTAACCGAAGAATATAGGGCTATAATGGACCTCAAGCCATCACATTATTCCCGAAGAGTCTTGGGAAACTTGGGAAAGGGAGCATAAAAGGAGCTAATAACTAGCCACTCCTAGGATTTTTGGGAAAAACACCCTCCCCCATGAAATGGGGGTGTTCAGAATGAAGTGCTCAACATGGGTGGGGCACGAATAAGATGCATAAAAATTATAATTATACATATAGGTAAAAAATCACTAATCCCAACCTAGGGGTTACAAAACCATCATATACACAAACTCCCTCGTTTCTATTCACTCATAAAAAGTACAATACCCACGACCAAGTCAGAACTCATTCCAGGAAAAACAATTACCCATTATAACCATTATTGTTTTTATATTCAATTTGATTCTGTTTAAGTTAATTCTTCATTACTGGGAAATTCATAGGCATAGCCATGAGGCAAGGAAGGAAAACAGCTAAACAACAATTTAAGCATTCACACCTAATTCTCTTGTAAAGTCACACCAACAAAAGGGATCCGTGATGTACCTCAAAGTACTATAACCAAACCAAGCCCCAACATATGGCCCCACACGGCCTCAAATCCACAAACCAAAAACTACACCACAATAAGGGATCTCATCCCCATCCATGTTACCCCACAAGTAACCATCATAACAACAACTCATTCACCAAAACAGAGAAAGGAGGGGTTTCTAGATTTTAACACACTGCTCATTTAATTACTTCTTTTCCATTTAGTTAACCGGGGTGATCACACAGGGATTTTTGTTCATTGGAAATTCATTTTATCAACCAGCTTTATGTGATTAACCAAATTCCATGTACAACCGTTTAATCCCAGAACTATCCAGAAGAAAAAGGTTCATTAGTGCATAAAGAAGGACCACCAACAACCACGATTTTCATTGGACATAAATCCATATAATTGAAATAATATAAGAAATTTCAAAAGAGTATAGCAGTATTACTAAACAAACCCCAAAATTCTTTAAAAGTACATTTATTATCTTTATTAAGGTTTGGTTTCATCCATACCTGTAGAAACATCAGCATACTCACCCCGAATGATACATAGTAAATAGAGAAGAAGGAAGAACCCTACTTGGATGATCAAAGATCGACATTTTTCTCCTCACTCCAAGAACTCAAGATGCGTGACTTGTAGGGGAGGAACATGAATGACTCCAAGAATGAGCAGGAAAGGCTCCAGCATGGGTGAACCACTCACCTTGGGAAAGGATACTCCAAACACACCAAGGAAAGGAATAAACCATCCAAGAAGAAGAAAGAATAAAATCTTGTTTGATAAAAAGGTGAGATCCTAGAGTTACGGTATAATGAATTTTGAACGACTTTAAAGGCAGATCATGGTTTCACCACACGGTTGGGTGGTTATTCATGATGGAATTAAATTTAATTTAATAATTCTCATCAGACATGCATTAAATGGTTTCCTTTAATCATAGGAAAACACGCCATAGGGGTGGAACCGGAAAGTACAGAAAAAAGGGTGTGACACTGAGGAAAAGCCACATGTTTTGGTAGGTTAAGGGTCACCTGACTCTTGAGGGATTTTAGATATCATTTATGTGATTTAAAAAGTATTTAAAAATGGTATTAAAACACTTTTATGTCAAAAGATACATTGCGAGAGCGGAACTAGAAAAATGTGGGAAAATGGGAAAATGAAAAGGGGTGAGACCTAGTTTGGTGAGACACCATAAGGGGTGCCACCGTTTCGGTGAGACATCGTGACCGGTGCAACCGTTTCGGTGTGCGACTATCACAGTGCCACCATTACAGTGCCACCGGTTCGGTGAGACACCATGAGCGGTGCCACCGTTTCAGTGTGCGACCATCACGATGCCATTGTTACAGTTCCACCGTCACGGTGCCACCGGTTCGGTGAGACACCGTGAGTGGTGCCACCATTTTGGTGTGAGACCATCACGATGACACCGTCATGGTAATGCCGTGACTGGTGCCACCATCACGGTGCTACCTTGACCCATGCCACCGTCATGGTGCTACCATGCCCGGTGCCACCGTCACGATGCTGTGATGATTGGTGGCATCGTCACGGTGCTTCCATGACTGGTTCCACCCTCACGGTGCTGTTGTGACCGGTGCCACCCTCACGGTGCTGTCGTTACTGGTGCCACCGTCACGGTGCTACCATGACCAGTGCCACTGTCACGGTGCTGTCATGACCATTTCCACTATCATGGTGCTGCCGTGAAGGGTGCCACTATTTAGGTGGAATTGAGTTTTTTCAATGTAATGGACCAAGAGGGTCACACCCATTACATCAGATACCTCTCAAACTATTCTCGCCCTCGAGAATTAAAACTACACTAATAAAAAGAGAGGGGTCCGAACAACCACCTCGAAAGATGCCTCTCAGGAAAAAACCTCCTCGAAATCTAGGAACACCTCTCATATAAGTAACCACACATCATATAAAGGTGTCATTGTCCAAACATATGGATTAGGGATTTCTTTTACCCCATGTCAAGATACTATCCGTTTTGAGCGGCACTGACTTACCCACACGGGTTTAATCGCATCCACTCTAATTTGTCTTGATTTAGGGATTGAGCCCCCCCTTCCCCATATTCAGGACCCTTCACACACATTCATTGAATAAAAATAACAGCCCATCACATAGCTAACAAGGTTATGTACTACATCACAAACAATTATGAAACAGAAAGAACAATACTCCAAACAACTTTGGGTACTGGGCGCACATCTGCGCCTCCCATTCCCAGGTACTCTCCTCGAGGCCTCCATGCCTCCATAACACACGAACCTAGGGAATGGTTCATCCACTAAGAAACTTCTCCTCTCGATCTTCGATCATCACTGTCCATGCTACGAACATCGCATCGTCCTCGATATCTAGCTTTCCCTAGTTTAGGACTTGCGAATAATCATGTAGATACCGACGGAGCTGAGACACATGGAAGACGTCATGCACTCTTAGTAGTGGCGGTGGTAGCTCTAGCTGATAAGTCACTTCACCAACCTGCCACAACACTTAAAAGGGTCCGAAGAACCTGGGATAAATCTTACTGCCCTTGTCGAACCTCTATTGTCCATGCCGAGGGGAGACCTTCAAGAACACGTGGCCCCCGACTTTGAACTCTAAGGGCCTCCTCCTGTTATCATTATATGACTTCCGTCGGTCCTTAGCTACCTTAATACTTTCTCGTATAAGCTGAATCATCTATGTAGTGCTCTGCACAACTTCCAGGCCAAGAGAACTTTCTTCCCAAACCTCTATCTAGCACACGGGAGAGGGACATGGCCTCCCGTACAAATCTTCGAACAGAGCCATGGCAATGGTAGAGTGATAGCTATTGTTGTTGGAAAACTCTACTAGAGGAAAATGTCATAACCACGATCCACCAAAGTCCAAAACACATTACTATAGCATATCTTCCATCCACCTCTTCTACCACAAGTTCATGTTCCACTGGGATAAGATATACTTCAAGCTCTCATGATATATGAAGACCATGAAGCACTCCTCGATGAGGAAGTGCCTCCACAACTTTAGTGAGAACACTAGCATTGCAAGTTCCAAGTCAGGGGTGACATAGTTACGCTCATGGGGACGTAACTACCTAGTCCCATAACAGATCACCCCCTACTGTTGCATCAGTAAAAACCCCAGGCCAAGTCCAAAAGCATCACAAAACACCTCAAACTCCACTCCATCTTCTGAAAACCTTAGCACTAGGGCACTAACCAACTTCCCCATTAGATAACTGAAGGCTACCTCACACTATCCACTCCACATGAAATCTTGGTATTTCTTCGTCAAGGCTGAAAAAGGTGCCTCAAATCGAGATAATTTTGGCACAAACCTTCGGTAGTAACCTGAAAGACCTAGGAAACTACTAACTTCTACCACGTTCTTGGGTGCTTCCCAAGAAACAACCGCTTCGACCTTTTATGGGTCCACCTCTATTCCATACTCGGACACCACATTTCCATGGAAGTGCACTTCTCACATCCAGAACTTGAACTTAGACAGTTTCCCGTAGATTTGGTGGTGTCGAAGGACCTCTAAAACCATTCCTAGATGCTCAGTATGATCCTCCTCTAATCTTGAGTAGATCAGAATGTCATCAATAAAAACGACTATTAACTGGTCTAGATATTCTAAGAAGACGGAGTTCATGAGCCCCATGAACACAACTGGAGCATTCGTAATGCCGAACGACATGACTAAAAACTCAAAGTTCTCATAACTTCACCTAAAGGAAGTCTTCGAGATGTCCCCCTCTTTCACCCTCAACTGGTGATATCCGGACCACAGGTCGATCTTAGAGAACCATCCTACCCCCTTTAACTGGTCAAAAATGTAATCTCTCCTTGGGAGGGGGTAATGATTCTTGACAGTTACCTAATTCAGTCTCTGGTAGTCTATGCACAGCTTGAGACCACCATCCGCCTTCTTTGCAAACAAGAATGAGGCACACCATGGCAATGCTCTTCGTCGAACAAAACCATTATTTATTAGATCATTAATCTGAATCCCCAACTCCCGCAGCTCATAAGGCGACATCCGATAAGGAGACATCAAAATAGGACATGCACCAGGTTGTAAGTCTATCCCAGACTCAACATCATGTCGAGGGGGTAGATTCGCCACTTCTTCAAGGACGACGTCCATGAACTCACTAATGATCCTCAGGAATTCTACCATCTCTGCATCTGCTGACTCCACTGACAGCCCAGCTAATAAGGAAAGGATGGGCTCCACTCTCTGGCTACCTTTCTAGAAACCCCGCTCGTCGGGGAAAGTCACACGCTGGCCATTCTCATCAGAGAACCTTACTATTCTTCAGAAATAGTTGATAATATAGTGTAAATAAAACAGCTAGTCGATGCCTATGATGACCTCATATGGATGTGTCTGTAATATTAGAAGATCCCAGCTAGGCTTCTGTGGCCCTATCATTAGTCTACACCCTCAACAAACATATAACAAGTTGGTCTAACCTCCAATTGGCATACTCAACACTAGGGGAACTGGGAGTCTCTCAGTATCTAAACCTAGAGCATGGGCCATATTGGGTTCAAAAAAGGAGTGAGAAGCTCCTGTATCGAACAATGAATAAGAAAGAGTACTAAACAAGCTGATCGTACCTCGAACAACTTCCGACCCAACTGGAACTGCTGCCTGTGCGACGTGTAACTGCCCATGCCCAGCTCCTCTACCCCTCGGCTGACGGCCGCCTCCCCAACCACACCCTGGTCAAGGTCCCTAAGTAGCGCCCAGAGGTCGAACTCCTCACAAAACGTCTACTCTCAGAGGAGAAGGAGCTCGTCGTCCCTACTATTGCTGCTGCGGAAAGGGCCTGGCTAGAAGCTGCTGCTACTGAGGTGGGCGCTGAACCTGCCCACCCCACTATATTGCGCTCTGTCTGGGCAATGATTTCGAATGTGTCCATGGCTGCCACAGATGAAACACCTCAGTCATGGTCCTGCAAGAAAAGTGTGAGGACCGGGATACCGAAACTAGAACTGCTGGGGCCTGCTTCCCACTGGTCAAAACCTAGAAGGCCCTGATGCTGGAGGCATGATGCTAACTGCCTTCCCCTTTGACAATCCCAAATGGATTCCCTCTCGTGGCATACATCCTAGTGCATGAATCCTCTCCACCAATTCAGCCATCTTTTGGACCACCAAGTACGTCGGTATGGTGAAGGGAGTAACAACATATTGAAGAGAAGGTTGGAGTGCCTCCTCTAAACGTCTCGTCCGGGACTCCTCATCCGAAAAAAGGTCCGGAGAAAAATGAAGGAGATCCTTGAACTTAATACCCAACTCCCTCACTGACATTCTCCCATGCTGAAGGGAGAGTAGATCCTATCTGTTCTCCTCCTCCATCGTGGATGAGAGGAATTACACCTAGAATTCCCTCTCAAAGTCCGTCCAAGTAACCTTAGCCTCCCACTTCTCCACAAGGTAGAGCATCCACTACTGACGCACTACTCCCTACATCTGGCTTACAACCAAAGGAACCGAGTACTTCGTCAGAGCCTGAATCAAGCTTAAATCTATCACCAGATCCTTGAGCCAGCTCTCCGTCTCCATGTATGGGGAGCTACCCTTGTACTTCCCAAGGGTCTCCCACTAAAAGGCACGAAGATTCCTATGCCACTAATTGTCCTCCTCTCTCGGTCAGTCCTCTGGTGATCAGCCAAGACAACTTCCTGGGCCTTGATCTCCCACACTACTCGTGATCATCGTCCAGGTGCCATAGCTGCAAGGTAAACAAGGAATGCCTAAGCTCGATAAGTTTAGAATATTGATTTTAAATTTTCTTAGACTTCTTATTCATTCTAAATCCCCAAAATACCCAAGGCACACCAAAAATGAAGGTAAAATTAAATCCAAAATAAAATCATTCCCATATACATGTCCAAAAGTAAATTCTACTGAAGTATAAGAAAATCCCCAAATAAAAGTACCAAAGAAAAGAAAAAAAACAACAACAACTTTCCCATGGTCCTAACTAGTATAGCCCTGCATGATCCTCAAAGTCCTCCTGGAAACTTGAAAAATATTTATATACGTTGGGTGAGTATACATGTATACTCAGTAAGGAAAACCAAAAGCACTCATGCACAAGTAGAGAGGCATTCTAATGCCCCGTGAGAAAAGGAGATAACCAGAGCACCTAGAAAAGAAAATATCCACCCCAACCTCATAAAGGAACACTCCCAAAATAACGCAACTCAGGTAAGGTAATAGTAATAACACATTGATGTTTGGGTACCCCCACCACTTTTCTGCTGGTTATTGAAGACATTCTATGAGTCAGACCTTCTCCGCCATTCTCGTTGTAGTCCCACTGCCATTCCCCCGCCTGCACACACCTGGGCTATCACAACTGCACATCTTGCCCACAAACACCTAGGCCACAACAACCAAACGGAACTACGCCCACAAAAAACAGGGTCTGAACAACTACCGCCACACCCGAAAACACCTGGGCCTCATCCCTAAGAAACTTGGGAAACCATCTGCCCACACACACCTAGGACAAACACCACCTTGTACCCTGCCTGAAGAATCTAGGGCTATAATGGACCTCAAGCCATCACAGCCTTCTTGATGAGTTTTGGGCTACTTGGGAAAGGGAGCAGCAAATGAGCTAATAACCAGCCACTCATAAGAGTGTTGGAAAAAACACCCTCCCCCATAAAAATGGGGGTGTTCGGCACAAAGTGATCAACATGGGTGGGGTGTGAATAAGAAGTATAAAAACTATAATTATAGATATAGTTAAACAAGAACTCATCCCAACCTATGGGTTCCAAAACTAGCCTATACACAAACTCCCTCATTACTATTCACTAATAAAAAAACACAACACCCACGTCCAAGTCACAACTCATTCATGGAAAATAATTCCCCATTGAACCCTCTCTTGTTTTCATATTCAAAGTGATTCCATTTAAGTTAATTCATCACTATTGGGTAATTAATAGGCATAAACACAAGGCAAGGAAGGAAAAAAATCAAACAACAGTTTAAGAATTCACACCAGGTTCTCTTGTAAAGTCACAACAACAAAAGCGATATGTGAGATCCCTTGTAGTACTGGAACTAAACCAAGCCCCAACATACGGCCCCATAGGGCCTCAAATCCACAAACCAACAACTGAACCACAATAGGGGATCCTGTCCCCATCCATGTTACACCACGAGGAACCAGCAGAACAACCACACATTCACCAAAATAGAGAAAGGAGGGGTTTCCAGATTTTAACATACTGCGCATTTGATTCATTATTTTCTATTTAGTTAACCGGGGTGATCACATAAGGATTTTTGTTCAATTGAAATTCATTTTATCAAGAATCTTTACGTGATTAACCAAATTCCATGTACACCCATTTAATCACAGAACTATCTAGAAGACAAAGGTTCATTAGTGCACAAAGAAGGACCACCAACGACCAGGATTTTCAGTAGACATAAATCCATATAATTCACAATATATAATCAATTGATAAAGAGTACAACAGAATCAATACACACCCCAAGATTCATTAAATGTCCGTTTATTATCTTCATTAAGGTTTGATTTTACCCATACCTATAGAAACATCAACATACACACCCCACATGATACAAAGTAAAGAGAGAAAAAGGAAGAAACCTACTAGGATTATCAAAGATCGACATTTTCCTCCTAACGCCAAGAACTCGGGATGCGCGACTTACAGGGGAGGAACTCAAAGGACTCCAAGAATGAGCAGCAAAGAATTTGGCAAAGGTATACCACTCACCTTGGAAAAGGAGACTCCAAATGCACCAAGTAAAGGAAGAAACCGTCCACGAAAAAGAAAGAAGGAAATGTCGTGCAATAAAAAGGTGAGATCCTGGAGTTACAGGATAATGAATTTTGACTGGATTTAAAGGCGCATCATGGTTTCATCATGCAATTGGGTGGTTATGAATGATGTAATTAATTTTCATTTAATAATTCTCATTGGACGTGCGTTAAATGGTTTCCTTTAATCAGAGGAAAACGTGCCATAGGGGTGGAACTGGAAAGTACGAAAAAAGTGTGTGACACTGAGGAAAATCCACATGTTTTGTTAAGTTATGGGTCGCCCGAATCATGGGGGATTTTAGATATCATTTATGGGCTTTAAAAAGTATTTAAAAAGGGTATTAAAACACTTTTATGTCAAAAGATACATTGCGGGGGAAGAACTAGAAAAATGTGGGAAACTGGGAAAAACAAAAAGGGGTGAGACACGATTTGGTGAGACACAGTAAGTGGTGCCATCGTTTCGATGAGACATCATGAGATGTACCAACATTTCGGTGTGCGATCATCATGGTTCCACCATTATGGTGCCACCATCATGGTGCCACCAGTTCGGTGAGACACCATGAGTGGTGCCACCATTTCGGTGTGCGAACATCACAGTGCCACCATTACGGTGCCACCAATTCGGTGAGACACTTTGAGCGGTGCCACCGTTTCGGTGTGCCACCATCACGGCGCCACCATCATGGTTCCACCATCACGATGCTACCGTGACTAGTGCCACCACCATGGTGCTGCCATGACCGGTGCCACCGTCAAGGTGCTGCCCTAACCGGTGCCACCATCACGGTGCTGTCGTGACCAGTGCCACCGTCAAGGTGCTGCCCTGACCAGTGCCACCGTCAAGGTGCCTCCATGACCGGTTCCACTGTCACGGTGCTTCCGTGATTGGTGCCACCGTCACGGTACTGTCGTGACCGATGCCACCATCACGGTGCTGCCCTGACCGGTGCCACCATCACAGTGCTGTCGTGACCAGTGCCACCGTCACGGTGCTTCCATGACCGGTGCCACCATCATGGTGCTTCCATGACCTGTGCCACCATCACGGTGCTGCTGTGACTGGTTCCACCATCACAGTGCTGCCGTGACTAGTGCCACTATTTCGGTGGAACTGAGTTTTTGGTAAAGTAATGGACCAGGAGGGTCCGGGCCATTACAGATTTATTTTGATATAGAGATTAAAATTTGGATGTAAACGTAGATGACCAATGATTAACATATAATAGAGTTTTATTATTGGATGATAGGTGTGTATATTAGAGAAAAAATAAACAATTCTTAATGGCCATGGGAATTAGCAAAGTTGAATATATGGTCGCAACACTATCTATAACCTAGATGATGTAGATGAGAACTCAGTTGGAATATGTGAAGGTGTATGTAAAATTTCTATTATGTGTGGTATATTATAATAAAAGTTCCATAAATTCATTGATAAATCTAGTTTGGTCTTCTCGATCAAAGTAAATTGAAAAAATATCACTTAATTAAGGAACTTTTGGATAAAAATGTGTTGAATCCAAATTTTTCTCAAAAAATGGGGAAAACAACTGATGTAAACAATAATAAACTACAAATGGATACATTTCTATGATTGAGGTTGATGATGGGAGTTCAACCTCATTCCCATAAACGCTAAGGTATAGTTAACCCATACCATTTATCACTAGTTCTTTGAAAATATTTGTCAAGGGGGAGGAAAAAATATAAATTTCATTTTTATGTTTATTCGTTAATATTTTTAAAGCTTGGGAAAACATTAATATTAGGGTGAATCCAAGAATATGTGTTTAAATTAATGGGGTAGAGATTTCTTGGGTGATTTTAGATCGTGATAAGGATCAATTACCCATTTTGAATAGTAAAATTTATAAAAATATTATAATCTTTTTATGTGTTTTCATTAGTGTATAAGATAATGATCAATTCATTCAAATTAAAAGGTTATGAAGTTTTTCATAATATAAACATAAAAGGAATGGAATTCACTGAGTCCCTCTATCTTAGTGAATTCCTAGTGATTTTAAAATTCCTTTAATTGTTATTCTAATGTTTATTTCAATGTTTTTAAAAGGGAAATGAAGAGTAATTTTGGTACATGTCAATTTCTTAGGGAATCATTAGTTTCTTGGTCCAACATGAAGAAACATTCAGTTTTATTTCCACTCTAAGTCTAAATATATATCATTTATAAGTTTTCACTCAAAATTATTTTGGATGTAACATATACACACTATATTTGGAATGAGTTTGAATCATAATATGATTCCTTGTTATAGTACCCGTTAATCATATTTTGTGTGTGTTTTATTTTTTTTCAATTAATATAGGTCTTTAAATGATGCTTTATGTTAATTTGTAATAAATTGTAATTGAAGAGATAAGGAAATATTGCATGTTTATTGAGAATCCAAGCATTTTAAATTTAATTTCACAATTATAACATTAAATTATTTGAACTAAATGAAATTTGGTTAACATATCTTGGAATAATGAGTAATTTTAATGAGAAGAAATGCGTGGAAGTTTTTTTAGAACCCAAGAATTATGAAAAAAAGTTCATAATTATAAGTAAATAAAAATTAAAAATAAAATCTTAGAAGAAGAGTTTGAAGTTTAATTTTATTATTCATATAAAAAATGATAAAATCATTCCTTATAATATTTTGGAAGATTCAATTATATTGAAGTAAATATTTTTTTGAAAAATTAAGTACCATAGAGAATTTATAATGGATATTATTATATTTCTAAGAATAAAGAATTCTAGGAGTTTCATCCATATGTTGATAAGATTTAAGAATAGAATATTTTCTCTTGGGAAGTATCATGGAAGAATCTTCTATATTAAAAGAGCGAAGAATAGAAGGATGTAAGTTATACTATGAGTATTTAAAATTAATATATATTTTTAAAATGTAATGAAGGGGAGGAGATGTTAAAAAATGGTTCCCAACTCAAGGCTAGATATTCACCAGAGCATCCAAGGATTCTCATAGATACTCCCATCCAAGATCAATGGTGAGAGATCCAGAAGTTGTATAGTTGAGTCATATTTAATATATAGGTCAAAAAAATAGAGATTAATTATTCTTGAATCCACCATGCAGGTTGACATGAATGCACCACTACAGAGAACCAAATTTAATATATTTAAACTGAATTCTAAGGGAGTTTTGTAGCTTATTAACTAGTTTATATCCCAACCACTAATTTGAAGTGGGAACATAAAATATGTGGTACTATTAATAATTAAAAATCATGTGCCCACATGGTATTTATGTGGGACTACACCCTTTTCACTATCTCCTAATATAGGCACCTTTTATTTTTTGTTTCCACGAGGAATTCCTTCAGCATCACCTTTCCATTGAAAATAGAGATATCCAAAATATGAGATCATAAAATCTCATGATGAATACAAAATACTTGTACAATGATGATAAAAATACATGGAATTAAGAAGGGGTATGAATATATCAATTATTAGTGAAGTGTTCTTCAATGAAATATATATATCATGCTATTGTTTTTCGCAATTCTTGTAGATTGCAAGGAATACTATGTTTTGGAATCCAAAGAATAAATTTGAAAATTCCATGTATTATTTTTTTTAAATATGAATTTATTCATATGACTTTTACATATAGTTTTCATGTTATATGACTTTCACATATGACGTTCATGTCATAAAACATGCACTTATAACTTCATGTTGCGTTTGATTTTCATACATTGTAAAAATCTCAAAGTAATACGACATAGTAATAACAATGAAAAAAATAAAAGAATGGATAGAGGATTTAATGATAGGGAATGTAGATGTATTCATAGAGATTTATATATTTCAAATGATATAATTAATTTGATTACAGGTAAGGCATTATTTGAGACAACCTTACTTTTATTACAAAAATAAACATGATTTATTTCATAAACTATTTACTTGATACAACATGGATGATCGAGAGGTATAGTGTATTTGGGTCTTAGGATCATTACATAACAACTTAAAACATGAAATACAACATCTTTATTGAAAACTTCCTTTACATGACCACTACATTCTCTCGTACTTGGCATTGCATGGGATAACCTAAGGACACGAATAAGAAAAGGGGTGAGCTATAAAGCCCAGTAAGGGAATAAACATGGAATACATGAGGAGTGAAATACATGTTAGACAATAGGCATATCAATAGAGCACAAGAAAAACATGAACATAAAGGCATGATAAATCCTGATAATCATAACATGGAAATGTGGCAACAACACTTAACATGGAATTAGCAAGAGCAAAGGTTCATTGCACATGGAGCATGAGTAAATCCTCATTGCACATGAATCATGAGTAAACCCTTGTTTCACTTGAATTAGCATGATTCAATACTCATTGCACATTAAATATCATGATACTATACTTTACCCAATGCATTGGAGCGTTATAAGGGCGCACCATTCTTAAACATTTCATTTCATGCAAGTGTGCCACATGGATCATAAAACATGGATTCATAAAACATAATCATTTATTCCATGACATAGGAATGTGGAATTAAACTTTATAATCAATAACTAAATGTTCATGAAGTTGAATACCCTTGATGGAGAAATGGGCATGGTATTCACTACACAATGGCATTGTCTTAGAAAATCAGTGCAATTTCGGCAGCGTAATGGCGTGATATAAGAATTCATAAAAATGGTTGATGAGAGAGAAAGGGGTTTCTCATCATATCTAAATGAAATAGATAGTAAGGGGGGTCATATAGATACATTTCCCAACAATTGTAATGTAATTTAGATTCATGATACAAAAGTATTTCTTGAATGTAAATGAGGAGAGAGAAGTTCCTTTCGGAATTTCGGCATAGTAATGAGTGTACATGGGATGCATTTAATGAGAGAGAAAGGAGTCTCCCATCATTCAAAAAATAATAGGAAAGTATGGGGGAGGTGTAAAACCATACCCCAGCATTTATAATTGAAATTAAAAGGGCATAACAACTTAAATAATATTGGACAAAATGAGAAAGGAAGAAAAAACCGTTACTTGAAAGTGTGATTCAAAAGGCTTGAGAGAGGATTGAGAGAGGATTCTTGGGATCTTGGGGCACCTTGGGAGGATTATAGAGAGAGTAGGTCAGAGGTTGGACGAACTCCAAAGGCTTTGAGTGAGGAGTAAGTGAGAGCTTGGGTGGGTTTATATAGGAAAGGTGAGTGAATTCTTTATTATTTAGGTTTGGGACCCCTTACATTAAACTAATCCAAACCACAAATCAGCTCATGGATTTTACCCATGGTTTTTGAAAAAGGGGAGAGGGAAAAAATATTTTATAAGTCCAAAGTCCGAACTTCTTAATATAATGGGGTTGCTTATGTGGAGGTGAGTCACACTCCTATGGAAAATAATTTAAAAAGACAAGATGTTTAATAAGTCTTGAGGGGTCCCTTAATGCTTTGTAAAATAAGTAAAACAAACCCAAAATCATATTATTTTAATGTTGAAACATATATTGGCCGAAAATGAAGCTTATAGTATTTTATTACATCACTATTGGGTCATTATAATGTCATAAAACACATTATATATTTAAATAGTTTTTAATTTTTACCCAAAAATTTAAATGTCTCATAAAATTATGAAAAATTCACCATTGGATAATTTTGACGTCCTGATTCCAGAAATAACAATTATTTTATCTAAATAATTTTCTAAATATGTTAATTTTCACTTTTAAAACAAAAACCGACATTTATCGAAAAATCACGGGTTTTGATAAAAATGGCTTTCAAACCTTAATAAAAATTACCATTGCATTCATAAAATTATAAGATCATTTATATTTAATAAAAATTAATTTAATAATAATTATAATATTTTATTAAAATATTATTTAATTCAGAAATCCCTTAATTTAATAAAATAGAATTCTTAATTAAATAACAACTAAAAACACTATTTGTACTTTAAAAACTATTTACAATGTATCAATAATGACAATAAAGTATATTCATTATTATATACAAAAAATAATGTACATGAACATAGTTATAGTGATTTGTTACATAACCCCTTAAAACAGCTGCATAATACCTAAGGGTAAGGTGTGCGATGGTGAAAGACTCTTGGGGTGGCTCGATAACATCGCTCGAGTGGTAATCTCTATCAACTTCCACTTTTCCCATAGACGGTCCCATTCAAGCTTGAAATGATGAAGCTCAGTTTGGGCTTGGTCAAGAGAGAAGCCCAAAGATGCCACCTCTTTCTGAGCTCCGAAAAATGGGATTTGTATGGAGTAATTCTACAAGATGAGGCCATCACTTCCTTTGTCTGAGTAAATTGGGTTTGTTAAAGCCCTATATTTATACTAATCATGTGATCAATTTTCAACGGCTATAAAAGAAATGGAAACAATTATTACCATAAAACCAAAGAATTTTACATTTTATATAAACATTTTACATAAAGAGAAATTTAATTAGATCAATATGGATTTCTATTAATGAAACTTTGGGTCGTTAAAATATTCCCCCCTTAAGAAATTTCACCCTCAAAATAACCTTTTCCCACACTAAAACAGATGTGGATAACTCAGCTTCATCATTTCCTCCAATTCCCAAGTCGCTTCTTCAAACTTGTGGTTTCGCCATAACACCTTGATGAGGGGAATTGTCTTATTTCGTAGAACTTTTTCTCTACGATCTAAGATCTTCACTGGTTGCTCCTCATAAGAAATATCATCCTCCAACTGTACCACCTTAGAAGAGAGTACATGTGAAAGGTCTGGTATGTACTTCCTTAAGAGGGATACATGAAAGACATCATGTACTTTGGCCCTGGTAGGTGGAAGTGCTATTCGATAGGCCACAACCCAGACACGATCAAGAATCTCGAAGGGGCAGATGTACCTTGGACTTAACTTCCCTTTAATTCCAAACCTCATGACCTTCTTCCACGGAGATATTCATTGAAAAACCATGTCTCCAACATTAAACGGATGGTCTCGTCGATGATTATCTGCATAACTCTTCTATCGACTATGTGCTTCCTTAATATGCTACTGAATGGTTTTCACCTTCTCCATCATTTCCTCGACCATTTCTGGTCCAAGCAACATACGTTCACCGACCTCATCCCAACATTACGGTTTTTTACACCGTTTCCCATACATGGCTTCATATGGTTCCATTTGGATGCTCGAGTGGAAACTGTTATTATAAGATAATTCAACCAGAGGAAGATGTTGATCCCATCCTCCTTTAATGTCCATTGAGAATGATCTCAACATGTCCTCAAGTGTTTGGATAGTCCGCTCGGATTGGCCATCAGTTTGAGGATGATAGTCCATACTGAAGTTCAGTTAAGTACTCCGAGCATGTTGAAGCCTCTTCCAAAACTTAGAGGTGAATCTTGGATCTTGGTCAGACAGAATAGATATTGGTACTCTATGTGGGCTTACCACTTCCCTGATATATATATGTGCCAGTTGATCCAATGAGAAATCCTCCCGAATAGTAATGAAGTGTGCAGTCTTTATAGGACGATCCACAACAACCCCGATTGCATTGTTGTCTTTGGACGTCCTCGGATGTCTGGTGACAAAGTCCATGGTGATGTTCTCCCATTTCTATTCTGGTATGGGAAATGGTTGCATCATCCTCTTATACTTCTGCCTCTCTGCCTTCACATGCTGGCACACCAGGCACTTTGATGTATATTCAGCGATCTCCTTCTTCATATTATCCCACCAAAAGTTTTCTCTGAGATCTCGATACAACTTTGTGCTCCCTGGGTGAATAGAGAAATTTGAACTATGTGCATCATCCAAAAGTTCCTTCTTCAGCTCCATACTTTATGGAACACATAGTCTTTTCCCAAATCACACAATTCCTTCTTCAATAATATTAAACTCCTAGGATTTCCCTTTTTCGATTGCTTCCACTTTTTCTTGAATTCCCACATCATCCTTTTGATCATCCTTTAACCTTTCCAAAAGAGACGGTTGAGAAATAATTTGTGAAAGGATTGATGATGTTCCCTTCCTTATGATTCAGATGTCCATCATCATCAAGTCTAAGAATATTAGATCCTTCTCAATTCTCATAATGGATAGAATCACTGGGTCCGTTCTACTTAGGGCATCTGCCACCTTGTTCGCTTTCCCAAGGTGGTAATGTTTTGAACAGTCATAATCCTTGATGAGATTTATCCATCTTCTCTAGTGAATATTAATCTCTTTCTATGTGAATATATATTTTAGACTCTTGGGGTCAGTATATATCTCACATTTATCCCCATAAAGATAATGTTGTCAGATTTTCAAGGAAAAGATCACAACCACCAAATCCAGATCATGCGTTGGATAGTTTCACTCATGGATTTTCAACTGCCTTGAGGTATATGATATCACTTTATCATTCTGCATCAGCAAAAATCCTAATCCCTTCTTTGAAGAATCACCGAATACCACAAAAAGTTCCCGACTTGTGGGTAAAGTGAGCACGGGCGTAGTGATAAGCCTCCTTTTCAACTCCTTGAATCTTTCTTCGCATTCATCACTCCAAGAAAATTTTACTCCCTTTCGAGTTAGCTTGGTAATAGGGTTGGAGAATCGTGAGAAATTTCTCACAAATTATCGATAATATCCAGCTAACACCAAGAAGCTACGAATATCCGTTACCAATGTTGGCCTCGACCATCCCTCAATTGCATCTGTTTTGGAGGGATCCACATATATCCCATTTCTTTTGATGATATGGCCCAAGAATGAGACTTCCTTCAAGCAGAAATCACACATTCTGTACTTTGCATAGAGCTTCTCCTTGAGAAAAGTCTCCAGTACAGTTCTTAAATGCTCCTCATGATCCTCCTTGGTTTTGGATTATATTAGAATATCATCTATAAAGACTACCACAAATTTTTCTAGGTAATCTCTAGAGACTCAATTCATCAAGTCCATGAAGATTTCTGGAGAATTGGTGAGTACGAAAGGCATTAATATGAATTCATAGTGCCCGTATCTTGTATGAAAAACTTTCTTGGGGACATCTTCCTTCTTCACACTTACTTGATAATATCCCGACCACAAATCTACCTTGGATAAGTATTGTGATCCACACAGATGATCGAACAATTCATCGATCCATCATAGAGGATACTTGTTCTTTGTCATGATTTTGTTAAGTTCACAACAATCGATGAAAAGCCGCATTGACCCATCCTTCTTCATGACGAAGAGGACTGGTGCACCCCATGGTGAAGCACTTGGGCGTATAAACCCTTTATCCAAGATCTCCTGTAGTTGTTTATTCAGCTCTTCGCGCTCAAAGACAGCCATTCTATAAGAAGTCTTGGATATTGGTAGTGCCCCGGGTATAAGTTCAGTTGATAATTCAACGTCTCTTCTAGGAGGAAGAGCAGGAAGTTCCTCGGGAAACACTTCAACGAATTCCCTCACAATAGGCATTTCTTCAAGGATGGTTTCTTCCTTGGAATCAATCATCTGATCCAGATACATGTTCTCATAGGGAAGTAATATCCATGCTTGAGATGATAGAGCTAAAGGATATTCATCTTCCTCCTTACACTTGTAAAGAATTGGGGGTCGATTCTCCATATGAAGTGTGATTTCCCTCTCCAGAAAATTTATGTTGGATCTATATAAGGAAAGCCAATCCATGCCAAGAATTTCATCAAATTCCACTAGTGGTAGTATGAAAATGTTCGACGGGAAATTAAATCCAATGATTATGACAAGGTAGGAGTTATATTCATGGGATGCAATGATTTCCCCATTTTCTGTACTCACTGATATCTTCACTTCCATGATTTTGTGTTGGTGCTGGGATTGTTCTACTAAACATTCAAGATATAAAAGAATGTATAGAACCAGAATCAAAAAGTACATTCGCTATTCTTGAATGAATAACTAGCGTACCTGTCACCAGTTCATTTTCAAGGTTCACTTTGGCAGAAGTGATGGAAAAAGATCTTCCTTGTTGCCTTATAGGTTTTTGGTTTCCTCTGAAAACCTTTGGATTAGGGCACTGATTTGCAAGATTCTCCAGTTCTTTGCAGTTGTAGCAATGAACAACACGTTGAGGTTCTAACAAAGCGTTCCTCTCCTCTGTCATAGCCACGGGTCTTTCTTGCCGACATTTAACATCTAGGTGCCCTTCTATTCCACACCTATAGCATTTCCTCGTCCCCTTGAGGCAGTTTCCAGGGTGCTTCTTTCCGCACTTTTAGCAAGTGGCGTGCTGGATCTTCTTATCACCATTGGATTTATCCATCGGACCACCAGCATTGAATTCCATCTTACGCTTCTTGTCCCCATGATACCCCTATGATTCCCCAATCTACATTTTGACCTTGAGGGCACATAGGAAAATTTCCTCATAGCTCTCAAATTCATGGATTTCTAATGCTTTCTACAGGATAGGCTTCAGCCCACCAAAGAAGCGGTAAACCTTGCATTTGGGGGTAACAACAAAGACGGAAGAATATCGTGCAAGCCTTGTGAAGTTTTCCTCGTACGCTTCAACATATTATTCTTCTTTTTTCTTTAGGGAAAGGGAGTCCCTTTTCATCATAATCCGGAGGGTGTACGGAAAATATTTATCAAAAAATATCTCTAGAAATCCTTCCATTCCAACGCCTCGATCTCCTCCTCAGGCTTCGTATTTTTGATTAACGTCAACCGTTGATCAGCTTCACCCTCCATATGATAAGCCTCCAGGATAACCTTTTCATTTTTGTAAAAATGAAGGATGGAGAAGATCTTTTCAATTGAGTTGATCAACTGTTCAGCGATCGTGGGATCGGATGATCCACTAAAAGTCGGAGGCCTTTGTCTCATGAAGCTCTCGATAGCAACTTGTTCCTTCTTAGGTGGGTTTGGAAGTTTCTATTGACCCGTGTTTCTAATCAAAGCTTGAGTTAGCTGAGAGAGAAGCGTGACAAAGTTCACGATTCCTACTCCCATTGGATTAGGCATCTCATTAGTACATTCATCACACAGATCTTCACATCGGTTGTCAGCCCAAGTCCACCTATTACCGGCCATTGGATAGAATAAAAGTCAATTTAGGGGGTAACTTTAGAGACCCATAGCCTGACGTACATGGAAATTACATTACATTTTCTGAATACTTCATACATAACAAAAAAAACACAAGGACCGTAATATTTTAGTGTCTTTGGAAACTCATAAAAATAATCTTCTAATCATCATTAAATATCTTCAATATATCTCATAAAGATCTTCCCCTTTGGCTTTCTTACCTAAAACCTTTCTTTATATCATAGGGAAAATAAAACATAAAAAGGGGGAGCTCAAATGCTCAATAAGGGTAAACATAGAGAACATAAAACAATCCATAAACATTTTAATGCAAAAAACATGAACATAAAATCTAAATATCAAAATCTTGAGCAAATACATAAATCTTGGAAGTATGTAAGGAACATATAATAATGGAACATCAATAACAATAAAATATAATGGCAATAATACATGTAATTGTGGAAAACCATTAACCACATGATATGATTTCCATAGTAGCCAAGGCATTGCTTCCAAGACCATCTTAGTGGAAAAAGTCCCTTTCTGAACCTAGTTCACTCCTCATTCCAGTCCTGTAACACTGAACCAGATGAACTTACCGTTCCAGCCATGTCTATCTAATGAGATATAAATCTTTACCCAATTCATTTTAGGGAGATATAGGTCCCACCCATCTCTTAATGAAATCATTCTTACGTGTGCCACAACATAAACATAAATCATTCATCATAACCCAAAGAATAAAATGGGTTTCATAAACATCATCCCATCATAACATAATCCTTATAAAACAAATAGATATCATTTCATCATAAGAAAAGTGAAACCATATAAATCATAGAGACATTATACTTGAAACAAACACATATAAAATAATGTCATCTTATATGGAAAATGGTTTTGATAAAGCAATTGAAATGAATTGTTGAGGAAAATATTATTTCTTCTTCAAAATCATTTTATTTTCACAAAATGCCATGAAATTTTAAAAGAAAAGGATTTTGTTGAAAATAGTCATGAAATCTTGTAAATTAAGCTTCATGAAAATTAGTTATTATGAAACCGTAAAAATCCTTTCATGCCGTATAAGTTAAAAAAACATTCTTCTCGTACTTTGGCCGGAAAAGTAAAAAATACCTCGTAATAAAAAAAACAAAATATTCCTTTCATATATTTTACTAAAAACTCACAAATGGGTAAAATTGGATTTAAAAAATTGTTGGAGGATATAAATAATATTACATATTGAGGAAACTTGGATGTGGTTGATAAATATTCCCCCATAAATTTTAAAGTATAAACAATCTCAGATAAAAATGAGATTGCGAGATTTTCCATTACCTTATGTCTGATATGATTCATATGTATCCGAACCTCCTGTATAATTATTTAAATAATGAAATTGACTTATTAAAGAATAATATTCACTGTTATTATATCATATATGGTTAACTTATGACTTTATATTCCCCGTTATTTTGTAAATTCCATGTTGAAGCAGCGTCTTGGAAAAAATTGTTTCATTTATCGTACGTGTTTTGATTTGTTGTTCTTGATATTATTATTTATATCCTGATTTAATTAATTCCAGAATATAAAACATGATTTATATATAATATATATTCAGCATATACATATATATGATAGATCGATAAATGGAATTAAATACACCGTTCATGGAGACGGTAGGCCATACGTACGCACGAACGCTGTTTTTATTTCCTTATTGAATTAAATGGAATTAAGTAAATGAAACATATATGTACATAAATCCAGTAAAATTATTATGTAATATCATTCATTATTATTTATTATATATACTTTATAATCATACTTGAATGGTTAATCATGGAAAATGAATCTCATCGCATTCGTGGAGACGGTAGTCCGTACGTACACACGGGTGATGATATCATTCCCATAATTATTGAATTGAATTGGAGTGGATGATATAATATCTCATAATCAGTATGATTTTATAATAACTATATATAGTTATTATTTACACCATTATACCAATCCAAGTAAGGTGGTGGTGGAAAATATAGATTACACCACGGCATGGAGACGATATTCCGTACGTACGCTCGCGCGGTGATTTTGTTTTCCGTAGGATGGATAGAAGGTGAAATGTGGTTGTTTCATATTTATAATAATATATAAGTATATTAGGGATACTGATACTATTACTTTATAATGAAACAACTAAATAATAAGAAGTTGAAGAAGAAAGAAACTTGAAAGAATCTGTAGAAGAAATTACCTCTTCTTCGACGAACCTCTTTTAAGCTTCCTCTTAAGGCACTAAAGTTGGTATTTCAAGGATAAAAAAAACCTCTATAATGTTTATTGGGATGTTGAGAAGGGAAATGGTCAGGGGTTGGATGAGCTTGAAGGCTCAAAATTGTGTAAAGAGAAGAGGGAGGAGGTGCCCTTTTATAAGGGAGGAGAGGGGCACCTTAAGAAAAACTTAAATTATTATTTTATAATAAAGTCATATTCGGTTTATAATAGCTCCAAATTGATTTATTTAGAAGCTAAAGTGTGTATGGGTCTAAATCCTCTCTACCAATAGGTTTTATACATGTTTAGGTTAGTATTTTAATCTTATCATTTAGATTTAACTCTATGTTAAATAATTTAACTTTTACCGTGTCTTCTTGTTTTCGTACACTATATGGTTAATAAACATACTATAACAAGACAAACGAACCCCAAGTGGGTATTAATATTAATAACGGATAGTTTATATAATATTTTGATAACATATCGTTGTTTAGTGAAACTCGGTATTGCGTACAACACACGCTATCGTGGAAGGTCGTGATTGTGTGTAAAGAAAGCCAAGTTAGGGTTGCGTGTAGTGCAAGATTCCTCTGTTGTTGTGTATAATAGAATCCGACCATATTTCATTTATACATTGAATATATATATATATACACTCAATTTTGTGTAGAATAACTTCTATCAAACGAACTTGAAATTTTTTGTAACACAATCCAAGAATATTGTTGCGTATACTGCATGCTAATACGGTGTTGTGTATAGCGGAAGATAATCTTGGGGTAGCATAAAACACAAGACATCAAATAAATTAAAAGGAATACTTCTCATAAAATCTCGGGGTGTTACATTTTACCCCCCTTAAAATGAATTTCGCCCTCGAAATTCGTCGGGGTTATAAATGGTTTACTACTGGAAATTTTATTTAATAGAAACCTACATCGTAAAAAGTACTACAAAAACATAACATTGAAAACTAAATTATTAAATGTAATAGTCAACCAAATTAACTAATTACTGGATTTCCACATAGTAGAACAGAGGTTAAAATATGTATATGGAAGAGAAATCTAACCATCAAGTTCTGATGGAGAGTGGTAGAGAACATGGCTATGAAAAAGCCAACAATCAGAAAGCCATAAATTTGTGATGATCTAAGGTACCATATGATTCATCAGATATGAGGGAAATTGGACAACATTTTTTGTTTTCAATATCATTTCCCTAATGTTGAAGAATTTTTGAATTAGAAGAAATAATTACTTGATTTTGGTACAATCTCCCTGTTGTTCGTGCCTTGAACAATTTCCACTTCTTCTCTTGAAGAAATGAATTTGAATTTGTCTTCCATGAAGTGTTATCGGATCATGCGATAGATTGATAGGTCATTCCATCATTCTCAAGCATAAGTCCATTTATAATGAGATTAATCATATACGGTTCCAAAAATGGACTTATACTTCATCTATCATACCACATAATAAAATAAAACTAATTTATAAAAACCAAAGACTTCCTATAGGCTAGTGGTATGCGATAAAGGCCTGTCGCACTTCGGTTGTGGGTTCGATTCCTGCATCCTTGTCCGACACGATGGGTTGTCTCCCGTCCTATGGGTTGTCCTTTTTCTAAAACTATACTATTATAACTTCCCTAAAATAATATAAAAAAGTTCTAGCCTTAAACATTACTAACTTATGTCCAACATAATACATTCCAATCTTTAGGATTATCTAAAATACTTCTGTCCATTCTCATAGTATAAAGAAAAGAATTACTAGAAATGTCATTTACTGAGCATGTGAATACCATCATTTATCCCTCATATATCACAAGATATATCTTGTTGATCTCATTCCAAACATGTAAATAACTTAATCTTGTATTATCTTGCAACATGAATTACTATAGAACCTTAGTGAAAACATGAATGCTGTCAAATGTTATCTCTTTCTACATACCAAAATCCAAAAAATTATCTATACTCAGACCATGATATCTCTTTGTCCTTATATTAGTCATGAACTCATTAATACTATCAAACATATTATTTTCTCTTTATCCCTTCATTATACGATTATCATCTACTTTCCAAAAATATTTCAATCACTTTTCATGGTTACTGATGCCATATTATTATGGAAAACCACAATGGACCAATACATAGATATTCCAATATACCATAAAATTACCTCAACAACATTATTCTTGAATACCAATACATAAACACTTCAATCCATCCTCTTCAATGATTGTCATGGAATATGTCCTTCCTTGATTTTGAAGTAACCTCTTAGGTCAGCGCATTGAGTTGGGTAATGACCTTGTTCTCCACAGATAAGACATTGAACTCCATAACAGTCTGTCACTCTATGACCCTTCTCTCCACACAGGTAAAATCTTCCCTTCCATTTGATGTATTCATCAATGTTTTTCTTCCCTTATTTAGAAATATCAATCTTCTTTTCTCTATTCTTCTCAACATGCGAACATGCATAAAAGTCCATCTTTCTCTTATTTGATGAATTAGGATTACCACTAAAGTTCGCCTTGTTAATCATATATCGCTATGACTGATTCGGCATAATCACAAAATCATTCTTTCTAGGCATTATGAAATTTCGTTGCTCATAGTCACCAATTTTTCCATTGGATTCATTGTTGAACCAATTCCTTCTGGTTCCCTCTATTGACTAAAACAAAAATCCATGGTGTAAGAAACAGTTAAAATAACAGGGAACCACATAATCATAAAAAGTCACTTATGGGATGTCTAACTTATCACACATTCTTTAATCCAGGACACCTTAGGTTCACACTAGGTTATTCATGATCGTCAACATAATTCAAGGACTGTAAACTATAGTTATACTAAACCTTAGTGACATCCTTATACATACCTTAGAAACATATCTAGGGACACCACTAAAGTTTTCGCACTCTAGTTTCCAGAGGTTAACTAAAACTTTCCTCTGATACCAACTATAGAGACCCATAGCCTGACGTACATGGAAATTACATTAATTTCACGGAATAATTAATACATAACAAAAACAAACACACAAGGACTATAATAGTTTAGTGTCTTTTGAAACATGGAAAAAGAATCATCTAATCATCGTGAAAGAGCTTCAAAATCTCTCAAAAAGATCTTGCCCTTTGGTTTTATTACCTAAAACCATTCTTTATATCCTGGGGAAAATAAAACACAAATAGGGTGATCTCAAATGCTCAATAAGGGTAAACATAGAGAACATAAAACAATCCATAAACATTTGAATTCAAAAACATGAACATAAAATCTAAACATCAAAATCTTGAGCAAAGACATAAATCTTGGAAGTACGTAAGGCATATATCATAATGGAACATCAATAACGATAAAATAGCATGGGAATAAAACATGAAATTATGGAAAACCATTAATCACATGATATGATTTCCATAGTATCCAAGGCATTGCTGCCAAGACCATCTTGGTGGACAAAGTCCCTTTCTGAACCGAGTTCAGTCCTCGTTCCAGTCCTATAACACCGAATCGGCTGAACTTACCATTCCAGCCATGTCTATCTCATGAGATATAAATCTTTACCCAATGAATTAGATAGAGATATATGTCCTACCCGTCTCATAATGAAATCATTATTATGTGTGCCACAACATAAACATAAATCATTCATCATAACCCAAAAAATAAAATGGGTTTCATAAACATCATCCCATCATAACATAATCCATATAAAAAATGGATATCATTTCATCATAAGAAAAGTTAAACAATGAAAATTCTAGAGGAATTATACTTGAAACATACACATATTAAATAATGTCATCTTAGATGGAAAATGGTTTTGATAAAACACTTGAAATGAATTCTTGAGAAAAATATCCTTCCTTCTTCAAAATCACTTTCTTTTTACAAAATACCATGCAATTTTAAAAGAAAATGATTTTGTTGAAAATATTCATGAAATATTGTAGAGTAATCTTCATGAAAATAAGGTATTATGAAACTGTAAAAACCCGTTCATGCCGTAAAAGTTAAAAAAACATTCTTCTCGTACTTTGGCCGGAAAAGTCAAAAAGTACCTCGTACTAAAAACGACAAAAGATTACTTTCATATCTTTTACTAAAAACTCACCAATGGATAAAATTTGATTTAAAAAATTGTAATAGGATAGAAATAATATTAAATATTTAGGAAACATGGATGTGGATGATAAATATTCCCCAGTAAATTCTGAAGTACAAACAATCTCGGATAAAAATGAGATTGCGAGATTTTCCCTTACCTTATGTCTAATATGCTTGGTATGTATCCAAACCTCCTGTATAATGATTTAAATAATGTAATTGACTTATTAAAGAATCATATTAATTGTTATTATATCATATATGGTTCACTTATGACTTTATATTGCCCGTTTTTGTAAATTCCATGTTAAAGCAGCGTTTTGGGTAAAATCGTTTCATTTATCGTACGTGTTTCGATTTGTTGTTCTTGATATTATTAATTATATCCTGATTTAATTAATTCCAGAATTTAAAACATTATTTATATATAATATATATTCAGCATATAAATATATACGATAGATCGATAAATGGAATGAAATACACCGTTCATGGAGACGGTAGGTCATACGTACGCATGAATGCTGTTTTCGTTTCCTTATTGAATTAAATGGAATTAATTAAATGAAACATATATGTACATAAATCCAGTATAATTATTATATAATATCATTCCTTATTATTTATTATATATACTTTATAATCATACTTGAATGGTTAATCATGGAAAATGAATCTCATTGCGTTCGTAGAGACTCTAGTCCATACGTACACACGAGCGATGGTAACATTCCCATAATTATTGAATTGAATTGGAGTCAATGATATAATATCTCAGAATCATTATGATGTTATAATAAATATATATAGTTATTATTTACACCATTATACCCATCCAAGTAAGGTGGTGGTGGAAAAATAGATTACACCACAGCGTGGGGACGGTATTCCGTACGTACGCACGCACGGTGATTTCGTTTTCCGTAGGATGGATAGAAGATTAAATGAGGTTGTTTCATATTTATAATAACATATCAGTATATTATTGATACTGATGTTATTACTTTATAATGAAACAACTAAAGAAGAAGAAGTTGAAGAAGAAATAAACTTGAAAGAACCGGTAGAAGATATTACCTCTTCTTCGACGTACCTCTTTTAAGCTTCCTCTTAAGTCACTAAAGTTGGTCTTTTGAGGATACCAAAACCTCTATAATTTTTATATGGAAGTTGAGAAGGTAAATGGTCAGGGTTTGGCCGAGAATTAAGGCTCAAAAGTGGGTAAAGATAAGAGATAGGAGGTTCATTTTTATAAGGGAGGAGAGGGGAACCTTAAGAAAAACTTAAAAATTTATTTTATAATAAAGTCATATTCGATTTATAATAGCTCCAAATTGATTTATTTAGAAGATAAAGTGTGCATGGGTCTAAATAATCTCAACCAATAGGTTTTAGACAAGTTTAGTTTACTATTTTAACCTTATCATTTAGATTTAACTCTAAGTTAAATAATTTAACTTTTACCGTGTCTTCTTGTTTTCTTACACTATATAGTTAATAAACTTACTATAACAAGACAAAAGAACCCCAAGTGGTTCATTATTAATATATATAACCATATCTAAGTCATTTGGAAGAACCATATATTTTTAGGAATAGAATAACAATTAATAATATAATATTTCTTTAAAAAACTATTTTATGTCAATTTTGACACTATTTGGTAATTGATTTTTGTGAAACTCATAACAGCATGATTAGTTCGAAAAACATTAATTAAATAAAAAATAGCATGCCATATTAACCTAAAAAATTATTTGAATTTATAAAAAGTCTCAAATTACATTTATTTGGGAATTTATAAAATCAATTATGTTAATATTTCATTAATAAGGTAATTACTGCATCATCATTGTGTCATAAATAAATTATATTATTTAATGTCTAAAAATTACAAATAAAATACCATTATGTATTAAATATTTTTATCTTTCTAATGAATACTTATAGTCGAATTTATCTTATGTATAACCATATATTAAAAATGTTTTAGTTATTAAACTTTGATTTTAACTATTTTAACTCTTCTTTAAATAAAATAATTAAAAATGTCCTAATCTAATCCATGCGGACCTAAAGGGTAATAATTTATTCATAAGGTTGTTTTTGGTCAAATTACACTTATCCAATAGAATTAGGACATGTTTTAGGTTAATAATAATATCATTTTTACCCTTAATTACCCTATTTACTTTTAACCGTGGTAAATAAAAGTAAAAAGTTACTATTCACCAAAAATTATTTTTATCTTATTGAACCACATTTTACTATTTGATATTAACCGTGTCTCTTGGATTTTAAAAATTCCACTCATGGAAGTGGTAAAATTATGTTTTATGTAAATTTTCAAATTCTCCTAGGAGGTGGGTAAAAGATGATGAAAAGTTCAATAAAATTTTTATATAACTAAAATTGTTATAAAATGAATCCAATGAATTAAATTGAACTTATATAAGTATTATGTATATTTTGACCTAAAATAAATTTAAATAAAATAAATTATTAGTTAAATAAAAATTCGGTTTTAATTAATAACTCAGTGTTTTCACTATTAATCAAAAATTGAAAGTTTTCAGAAAAATACCAAAAATTCACCCTAGGGTAATTTAGATATTCCGAATCCAAAAATGAAGTTCATTCTGAAATATAAAATTTAGAAAATTTCAAAAAGTGGGTATTACTATTCATAACAGCTAGTTTATATTATATTTTGATAACATATCTTTGTTTAGTGAACCTCGGTATTGCGTACAACACACGCTATCGTGGAAGGTCGTGATTGTGTGTAAAGAAAGCCAAGTCAGGGTTGCGTGTAGTGAAATATTCCATTATTGTTGAGTATAATAGAATCCAACCATATTTAATTTATACATTGAATATATATATATATATATACACACTCAATGTTGCATAGAATGACTTCTATCAAACAAACTTGAAATTTTGTGTAACATAATCCAAGATTAGTGTTGCGTATACTGCATGCTAATATAGTGTTGCGTATAGAACAAGATAATCTTGGTGTAGCATACAACACAAGACATCAAATAAATTCAAAATAATACTTCTCATAAAATATCGGGGTGTTACAGTAACACATAAAGGGTAATCCAAAGACAAAAGTTGATGACTTATAAATAAACTTTTATTTCCTTAACTCATGAGTCTATAGGCTTCAATCTAGGCTTTTCATGATCTACTTTCTAACATATTTTCTTAGGGGAATTTTTTTCCCTTAATAAGGGTTCATACAAAGCTTGTGAATTTATCAAAACATATCCCCCGGGAGTGTCGTAACCAAGAGTGCAGCAAGGCCCGTTGTCCTTCACCAGTTCCCGTTCGAGTCTAGCTCAAAGCGGTGTTTTCAGTTTTTACCCCTAGGATACATTTGTGTCAGAGCCGCCTCTACCTGCTCGTATCCAGACAGGGATGTATTTGTTTGATAAACCACTTACTCAGTACATAAAAAAACTTAGGGATGTTTTTATTATACTTATTATTGTCTCTATGGCTTTACTAGGGTTTTCTAATCCTAATCACAAAAATAACTAAACATATCCTCTAATACCAACTGAGACAACCCTACTTTTATTACAAACTTAAACATGATTTATTTCATAAACTATTCACTTGATACAACATGGATGATCGAGAGGTATAGTGTCTTTGGGGCTTAGATCCTTACATAACAACTTAAAACAAGAAATACAACATCTTTATTGAAAACTTCCTTCACATGACCACTACATTCCCTCGTACTTAGCATTGCATGGGATATCCTGAGGACATGCATAAGAAAAGGGGTCAGCTATAAAGCCCAGTAAGGGAATAAACATGGAATAAATGAGGATTACAATACACGTTAGACAATAGGAATATCAATAGAGCACAAGAGAAATATGAACATAAAGGCATGATAAATCATGATAATCATAACATGGAAATGTGGCAAAAACACTTAACATGGAATTAGCATGAGACAAGGCTTATTGCACATAGAGCATGAGTAAATCCTCATTGAATTTGAAGCATGAGTAAACCCTCATTTAACTTTAATTATCATGAGTCAAAACTCATTGCACATGAAGTATCATTATACTATACCTTACGCAATGCATTGGAGCGCTATAAGGGCGCACCCTTCTTAAACATTTCATTTCATGCATAAGTGTGCCACATGGATCATAAAATATGGATTCATAAAACATAATAATTTATTCCACAACAAAGGAATGTGGAATGAAACATTATAATCAATAATTAAATGTGTATGAAGTTGAATACCCTTGATGGAGAAATGAGCATGGTATTCACTACACAATGACATTGGCTTAGAAAATCGATGCAATTTCGGCAGCGTAATGGCGTGATATAAGAATTTATAAAAATGGTTGATGAGAGATAAAGGGGTGTCTCATCATATATACATGAAATGGACAGTAATTGGGGTCATATAGATACATGTCTCAACAATTGTAATGGAATTTATATTCATGATACAAATGTATTTCTTGAATGTAAATGAGGAGAGAGAAGTTGCTTTCAGAATTTCGGCATAGTAACGGGTGTACATGGGAGGCATTTAATGAGAGAGAAAGGGGTCTCCCATAATTCAAACAATAAGAGGGCAGTATGGGGGAGGTGAGAAACCATACCACAAAATTTATAATTGAAATTAAAAGGGCATAACAACTTAAAGAATATTGGACAAAAATGAGAAAGGAAGAAAAAACCCTTACTTGGAAGTGTGCTTCCAAAGGCTTGAGAGAGGCTTGAGAGAGGCTTCTTGGGAGCTTGGGGCACCTTGGGAGGATTCTATAGAAATTATGGAAGAGGTTGGATAAACTCAAAATGCTTTGAGTGAGGAGGAAGTGGGAGCTTGGGTGGGTTTATATAGGAAAGGTGAGTGAATTCTTTATTATTTATGTTTGGGACCCCTTACATTAAACTAATCCAAACCACAAATCAGCTAATGGTTTTTACCCATGGTTTTTGGAAAAGGGGAGAGGAAAAAAATATTTTATAATTCCAAAGTCCTAACTTCTTAAAATAATGGGTTTGCTTATGTGGAGGTGAGTCACACTCCCATGGGAAATAATTTAAAAAGACAAGACGTTTAATAAGTATTGAGGGGTCCATTAATGCTTTGTAAAATTAGTCAAACAAACCCAAAATCATATTATTTTAATGGAAAAACATCTATTGTCCGAACCTGAAGCTTATAGTATTTTATTACATCACTATTGGGTCATTATGATGCCATAAAACACATTATATATTTAAACGGAATTTAATTTTTACCAAAAAATTTGACTGTCTTAGAAAATTATGAAAAATTCACCGTTGGATAATTTCAATGTCCTGATTCTAGAAATAACATTTATTTTATCTAAATAATATTTTAAATATGTTAATTTTCACTTTTAAAATAAAAACAGACATTTATAAAAAATTCACGGGTTTTGACAAAAATGGATTTCAAACATTAATAAAAATTAAAATTGCATTCATAAAATTATAAGATCATTTATATTTAATAAAAATTAATTTAATAACAATAATAATATTTTATTAAAATATTATTTAATTCATAAATCTCTTAATTTAATAAAATAGAATTCTTAATTAAATAATAACTAAAACACTATTTGTAAATTAAAAACTATTTACAATGTATCAATAATGACAAGAAAGTATATTCATTATTATATAAAAAAATAATGTACATGAACATAGTATTAGTTATTTGTTACATAACCCCTTAAAATAGCCACATAAGACCTAAGGGTAAGGTGTGCGATGGTGACAGACTCTTGGGGTGGCTCAGATAACATCGCTCGAGTGACAATCTCTATCAACTTCCACTTTTCCAATAGACGGTCCCGTTCGAGCTTGACATGATGAAGCTCAGCTTGGGCTTGGTCAAGAGACAAGCCCAGATATTCCACCTCTTTTCCGAGCTCCGACAAATGGGCTTCGTATAGAGCAATTCTACTAGATTAGGCCATCGCTTCCTTTGTCTGAGTAAATTTGGTTTGTTAAAGCCCTATATTTATACTAATAATGTGATCACTGTTCAATGACTATAAAAGAAACAGTCACAATTCTTAACATAAAACAAAGAAGTTGACATTTTATATAAACATTTTACATAAGGAGACATTTAATTAGATCAATAAGGATTTCCATTAATGAAACTTTGGGTCATTACATTCTTCATTGAATTCAAATATCTGAATGTTTGGTTTATGCCGTGGTGTAATTAGTTATAGAGAAAATAATTTTCCACAATCTTCTAGTGTTTTTTTCACCATCAAGTAAGTATTTAGATCCAATATTTCATTATTACATGTAGATACATGAATTTTTTAATTATTAAATTATGGTTTTTATGGCATATATTAAATTCAAAATGAATACCATTAGATATTTTTATATATCATAAAGAAAAAATTTTAGAATAGATCCGAGTCTTTAGGTGTTTTGAAATGAGAGGATCTGTGAGTAAAATTACAAATAATCTAGGATTTTTAATTTACAAGAATTATGGAAAATAAAATTTGGTATTCATGTGGTATTTTAATTATTGATATTTGATAATTATTGGAACAAGAAACCATGATTACTATTGTTCATAATAATATATATTACTATAATAAAGAGAAAAGTGTGTGATATAGTGATATTATTCCAATATACATATGTAAACGTATTAAAGTTGGGAGGATAATGAAAATTTATAGTTCTTATATGTAGAAGTTATATCTGTTAAAGAAGTAAAGGGAATATCCAATGTCATTCATGTTTCCCGGAAGGAGAAGAAGAAGACAGAACCCGAATTCAAAACTGCTATATATTCTATGATGTATAATGGAAAAACAAGAGGGTGTAAGTGGAGTTAAAAGTGTTTCACAATCTATAATAATGAGAGACTTAACACCAGTTTAAAAATAAAAGAGTTTTGTGCACCTTAGATAATAAAGAAGAAGAAGAAGAAGACAGAGCACTATGAATTCTATTTTACATAGAAATAATATGATGAATAAGTAATATATTTTGGTTTTTGTTGTTGTTAAGAATAAAGAGTTGTGTGTTCCCATGTTTATACAAATTAGGAAGGTGATGGTTGTATTCTATTGTGAAAATAATAAGAATAATAAGAACGAGAATAAAACACATCAACCATCATTAGGAAGTCTAAATTTATGAAGTTATTTTTAGTATTTACCAAAAATTATATCATTATCATGTATGGGATACACCAAATAAAAATCAAGAGGCATGAAAATGAGAGTTTCAAGGAACATTACTACTCATTTTGTAGCTCAGGTGCTGATACTAGTGTATAATGTGATCATAGTTTTTACTTATTCTCACTAAGGACTTGTCATTCATTTTGAAAGGTGAACCTTATACATCATTGTTACTCTTGTATGAATGTGCTGTAGGAATTAATATAAGTGAGAAGAGAGAAAAAAATAATCAATCACCTTAATAAGTGAAAAAATTTAATACAAAATGGATAAGAAGTATAAATTGGATTAAAATCCAATAATAGTAATTCACCCCACTCTAAATTTTAAATATATCCTTAACTGGTCCCCTTAATTTTTATTAGATCCTAGTTTACCTAAAATTTAATTCTCTAATTTGATGTTTTAATGTTTTTAGATTCCAAATTATCTTTTCAAACTAACATTGATGTTTTGTTTTAGATAAGTAATATCCTTTATAAACTAGAAATCAATTTTTACTAAGACTATTTTAAAGAAGAAAAAGAAGGATAAGAAGAGATTAAAGAAGATATCGCTCTTAAGAAAAATGGAAGAACTTATAGATTCTCAATAACATGTTAATTTTATATTTTACGGAATACAACATGTTCTTTAAACTATCACCAAGGTAATATAAAACACATTTTCCTCAGAATAATTTATGAAATCTAGTTATCATGATTTATGTGAAAATTATAGACACGATATTTTGTGGGGATGATCATATATATGAAAGTAATCAAGAAAAATAGGTTGATAGCCTAAAATATAGAATTAAATTCTATTAAAAATAATTAATTTATATATTTTATATAATTATTTAAATTTAGAGGAAATATAAGACTTAACTTGGGGATTAATCTTAAGAATTAGAGAAGGATTTAAAATAAAGGGTAATATCTTGTGTAAATACATCAATGAATGTTGGAGTCAGAGAAGTTGTGAATGTGTTACATAAAGATAAGTGCTTCAAAGCTTAATAATAATTGCTCCATACCATCAATAAAAAGGTTGAGGCCCTTGAAGAATGTAAAGAGAATATCCATGTGTTAGAGGAATATTTCGAAAACAAAAATGATGTCATGAATACACAATTGGATAGTAAATCTAAGGAGATCTAGGAGCATGAAACATTACAACAAGAAAAAGTAAAAAAAAAATTAAATATTAATAGGTTCTTAAGTTTATTAAATATTGTAAAGATAAGATTATTCTGATTGAAGGTTAGAAGAACAATATTAATTTGAGATGTCTTAAATTGGAACTAAAAAATGACCAATATGGGAATGACACATATTGAACTCTCACAATCAATAGAGAAAGGTGAAATTTCTTGAAAAACTATCATAATTATGATTAATATGTAAAAATAAATCTATTCAGTGGAAATAATATCACAAAATCATATGATGTTATTTACCATAGAGTGTTAAAGAAAAATTCGCCATCCATACCCAGTTCTAATATTTTTTCTACATCTATTTATTTATATATTATAGGTTTAAGTACAAAAAATTTACAAATATAGATGATTAAAAATTAAGATAATCCTAGAACCATGTATATGGTGGATATAATATTTATTAAGGAATCTATTTCTCCAATAATAGCTTATTCAGTGGTGTAGAAATTCCAAAATAACTTTCTTTGAAATCTCGAATTTCTGGACAACAAGAATTTCATGAAAAGAGATCAAGGTTTGTGGTTCATTACATCTAGTGAATAATGTTCTATAATGGAGAATGTAATGTGTCCATATCATTTCCACTTAATAGTTTTTAATCTAGAGAGGAAACTAGGACCTCAAGCATGCCTCTCTATAAGTTATAGGTAGAAAACTAACAATGGGGGTCCATGGTTTTTTTCATAGGGATTCTATACCCATTTATCAGAGTGAGAAACAATATATGAAAATAAACAACCATCAACCATAAACTACCATAATATTACATAAAAGAAAATTAAAATAAAATATTATATATCAAATGTAATGTTATAGTCATATATACTCACGATTGTACATATTATACAATAATACTAACTACCGACCAAGCTAGTCACATATCCAGGATAAATAAAATAATAATAAATTTATGGTTTACTACAGTCCCCAAGAATCACATTATCCCAATATTAAATATCTTTCGATCTTCCCCACTTGTTCAAATCTCATACCTCTACCCAACATGAACTCATGAATAGTGAATGTGGCATGAATACCCAAGTGTCATGAAACATAAGCTGGGTGTGAGTACAACACAGTAGGTAGCCACTAACTCATTCCATTATATAACAAGTAAATGTAATGTATACATATTTAATATACAAAGAAAAATTAATAGTGTGGAATAATAAATAAAATAACCACTATTGATCCTCAGGTTTTAACATGAAACCTAGGATTGACCGAAACATTATTTTTCCATTGACAAGGTATCCTTAATAATTTCACACAACTATGCAAAATTGATCTAGAGAAATCCATACAAGGAAAATTATATATAGATCTCAATAGTTTCCCTTCAAGAAATCTATCTCCAGTATCTATGGAAATCCCTACTAAGAAACACATCATCCAAGTCTAGGGGTATGGATCTCCCTGGTGGATATCACCTCGTCCAAGTCCTTGGGTGTATTTCTTCACATAGTACATCACCTCATCTGAGTCCAGGGGTATGGATCTCCCAATATAATATCACATAATTTGGATCTAAGGAATATATCCAAGGAATCCCAAACCATAGTATCAGCATCTTGATGGAATTTATATCCCCCCCTCTCTCTGTATATATATATATATATATATATATATATATATATATATCCAATAATCATGTTTATGGAATCCCAAGCTATTGTGTCTATATCTCGATGGACTATGAATCCCACCATATAGATCAAAGTAATTCTAAACCATCATATATACACACCTTTAATGGTTATCCATCTTCTTTTATATATCCTACAAATTGAGGATGGCCTCTATAGGACTCACCATCAATCATCACCTCCATAAATAGATCAAATAATTGATTCAGTTTCTAGGGTGATAGACATAATCATGACTACCCATTTCCTACTTACACATTATCGGGGTCAATATAATACTAGGGATCCCATCATCCCCCTAGGTTACGTTATTTCTAGGACACTCCATAAGGGATCCACTATCACGTTCTCATCTCCTCAGTCGACACTCATTGATGGGAATCTCTTTCCTTAGTATCATCATCATCACATCACAAACTCTCTAACCTCATTAGACCAGCCTCATTTAAATTTGTATCCAGATATGGAATACGTACCATCTAACATTCCAAGTTGTCTTAGGTAATTCCTATCTCTCAACTAGTCTGTAATGTCTATAGGGTGTACCCATCCAGGTAATTGCATATAAAGGGGGAGGATCACTCACCCCATGACAATATCTTCTTTCCAAAAATTTATAATTGACTATCAAAGTCCTCACATGTAACACCCCAAGCTTCTACGGTACGCTTCTCTTTGAATAATGTGATAGCGTGTGTTGTACGCAACACCGAGTTCTAACACACCATAACTAATCAAACTAGCCGTTATGAATAGTAATACCTACTTTTTGAAATTATATATATTTTATATTTGAAAATGGACTTCATTTTTGGATTCAGAATATCGAATTTAGCCTAAGGTGAAATTTTGGTACATTTCGGATAACTTTCATATTTTGATGAATAGTGAAAATTACTAAATTTTAATTAAAAACAACTTTTTTAATCAAAAATATTAATAGTGATAAATTATGAATTTGAGTGGTTTTAAAGTATATTTAGAATATAATTTTACCATTTAATATAATGTTGGTCATTGGACATAATTTTACAATTAAACCGAACATAAACGAGTGTCAATCTTTTGATAGTTATTATCTCTTAAAAACACGCTTTTTGTTTTGACAGCGGGAATTAATTTTAAATTAATTTCTGCCACTTCTGTGTTTTGAATTTAGGAAAATGGATTCCATATTTGGAATCAGGATGTTCAAATTGTGTAAATAGGTAACTTTTATTTTTAGACATTTTGAATAATTACTGCGGTAAATATTTTATTTACCATGGTTAAGGGTAAATCCGCTAAATAAGGGTTAAAAAAATAATATTATAATAATACTAAATTACCCTAAAACGTGTCTTAACCCTATTGGTTGATACATGGTCGACCATGGGAATCTTTGGGTCTATTTTGGGACCCCATGGATCCACTTGTAAGTGATAATGACACTTTATTTTAATTAAGTAAAAATGAATACAAAAATGACACAAGCATATATCTTTTAGAAAAACAATTGTTACATAGGGTTATATATGTTGGATTTTAGATTATAAATATTCATTAGAAATATAAAAAGAGTTCCTACATAATGATATTTTATTTATAATTTTTAGACATTAGATAATTTATTTTATATATGACACAATGATGATGCAGTAATTACTATAATAGTGAAAAATTAAAATAATTGATATTATAAATACCCAAATAAATATAATATGAAACTTTTAATGAATTAAACTAATTTTATAGGATAATATGATATATTAGGATTGATTTAATTGACTTTTTTCGAAGTAATCAATCTGTTATGAGTTTCACAAAAAAATCAACTATTGAATAGTGTCAAAATTGACATAAAAGAGTTCTTAAACAAATATTTTATTATTAATTGATAGTAAATTCCTAAAAATCTAAGGTTCGGCCAAGTGACTCATATCATGATAGGTTCATCATTAATTTACCACTTGGGGGTCGCTTGGATGTATATAGTAAGTTTATTAACCATATTATATAAAAATACAAAGAGACATTGTAAAAGTGAAACTAATTAACTTAGAGTTAATACTTAAAGATAAGGTTAATATAAGTACCCAAACCTGTCTAAATTCTATTGGTTGAGTGGTTTTAGACCTATACCCACCTTAACCTTTTAATAATCAGCTTTGGAGCCATTAGAAACCGAATATGAATTTATTATAAATTAATATTTCTAACTTTTCCAAAGGTGCCCCTCACCCCTCTTATAAAAGGGAACTCCTCCTTCTCATTTCTTCACACCTTCAAAGCCTTTTGGCTCAGCCAAACTCTGCCCAAATACTCTCCCAACATCCCTCACTACAACCTAGAGGCCTTAGTTTGATCAGATAGCCAACCTAAGGAGCCCTTTTGATCAAATCAAAAGGAAGAACCCGAAGAAGAGGTAATGATTTCACCACCCTTCTCCAAGTTCATTTCTTCTTCCACTTCTTCTTCCTTTGTTCTTACCATTCTAAAATAATAACTCCAGTATCTCACATATACTGTGATGTTATTATAAATATGGTACAACCATATTCAGTATTCTATCCACCCTTTGAATAACATGTCACCATACGTGCGTACGTACGGACTACCGTCTCCACGTCGTGGTGTAATTGTTATTCAATATAATATTATTTGGATGGGTATAATAATGATGTGTAACTCATGTAAATAATAAATATAACATGTTAATGATTATGTATATATTATATACCATCCATTTATATATTATTTTAATATCAAAAGAATGATATTGTCGCTCGTGCGTACGTACGGACTACCGTCTCCACGAACGCGATGAGATTCATTCTCCATCGTATCCATTCAAGTATAATTATCATTTGATGATTTCAAAATGATGTTTAAGGACTGGATATCATTCTGGATATGAATAAGATACAACAACCATGGCTTATGTAACAAAACATATAAAATAAAATGAGTAAGTTAACTCCCGAAACGACGATAATTCTAAGATATTATTAACAAATCAATGTTAAAAGATCATATATGATATCATATTAATATATATGATTCTTGTATAATCTAATAACAACTATTTCACCATTATACATGAGGTTAACCTACCCCAACCAAGGAAAATTACAAGGTAAGGGTTTACTTTACAACCTCTTCATTATCCAAGGTTGTTTATAAGTAATAATCTACTGGGATCTCTTTATCATCCACATCCATGTTTCTTAAAAATGCATTTCAAAACATTTTTACTATTTACTAGAATATGAGTTAAAGTCATTTATATCCTTTTTGACTTTTATAAGTGGTTTATAAAGGAATCTTTCGGTCGTTTTCAAAACAAGGTCCTTTTTAACCTTTTCGACAGAATTAAGGTAAGAATGTTTTTTAACTTATACGGCGGGTGCGGCTATTTTCCGCCGTTATAAAATCTTCAAAGCTTCCCTTACAAGCTTATAAGAATATTTTCAAAGAAAATGTTTTATTTTATATGGATCTTAAATTATTTCAAAATAAAAGGAGATATTGCTTTAAAAAGAATTTTGATTTCATCTATGTCAACATCCTTTGATGAATTTTAAGATTATATGAAGTTGATTTATTATGATACAAAACTTCTATATTGTATTGAAGGTTTTGTGATATGTTTGACTGTGGATGTGCTATTTTTATACCATTCATAGTTTATGGTGAAAGTATTGACATTTCATATGCCAGTTTTAATATGAATGTTTATGTTATGTTTAAACCTTTTCATATGGGAATGCATTGGACTTAATATGTGACGGGTGGAGCCCGCTATAGCTCCTCGATGCATCGGTAGGTCTCATGAGACAAACTAGTGTCTTGGCACAAGGCCTTGACAAAATATTATTTGTAGTCTTGGCACGAGGCCTTGGCTATGTGGTTATGATAGTCTGGCATTATGCATTCCAACATTATGAAAGTGGTTATTGATTTTTGCATGTGATTATTCGATTAGTAGAATATCCATGTGAATAAGTAAATGGCATTATTTCATTTTATTTATGCCATACCATGTTGAAAGTTCATATTTAAAAGGCTTTTGTTTTAGTTATACATTGCCTTAAATGTTTATTCTTATTTATGAAAGTTTCCACTATATTGTTATCCTTACTGGGCATTTGAGCTCACCCCTTTTCTATGTTTTATTTTTCCCAGGATGTGAAGAAGTAAGTTATGAATGACCTGCAGGGATTTTATGAGGGGTTAATAGTGTGGATTGTGGAAACATTATGTTGTTGTAGTAGTTTTTCATTTTATGATGTAATGTAAAACTTATGAATATATCTAGTGTTTCCAAGGCTACTAAACCAATCGGTCTTTCGAGATTTGATCTTTCTTGTGATCATGCCAATGTTATGTAATAATGCACCGACTCTGGGTAACTGGGGTCAGGGCGTTACAGTTGGTATCAGAGGAAGTTTAGTACAAACCTTGGAAGCTATATTTAGATAAACTCTGATTAGAGCACGTAGACCTAAGATGAACTTTGAGGATTAGTATAGAAGAACTTCCTAGAATTTTGGTATTGTAGAGATTTTGTGAGTTTTTCCGAGCAATACATCCCTGTCTGGATACGAGCAGGTAGAGGCGGCTCTGGCACAGATGTACCTAGGGGTAAAACCCGAAAACACCGCTTTGAGCTAGACTCGAACGGGAACTGGTGCACGACAATGGGCCTTGCTGCACTCTTGGTTACGACACTCCCGGGGGATATGCTTAGGATAACTCTCATTTTCTTTACAAATCATTTTGAAGGGATTATGAGTATATACATCCTCAAAGAAAAAAATTCTTATGATTATGGATTATATCCATAAATAGTTCAATTTATGTTATGTGTTTTATAAGTATGGGATTATGTATTTTGATTCATAAACTGATCTAGTTTATGCCATTGTTTAGAGATGGCGCCTAGTGGAAGAAATGGAAACCGTATCAATGCACGCACTCCATGTAGGGATTTCCCTCCTGCTCAAGATAATTATAGTGGGGCTGGTGATGCAACTGGTGCTGATCAGCTAATCACCATACTGGGACAACTTACTCAGGTTATGAATAATAACCTTACCCGTATGGAGCACCCTGATCCGCAACGTGGAGGATCAATGTTAGATCGATTCATGAGGCAACAACCACCAATGTTCAACGGGTATACAAATCCCTTAGTAGCTGAGCAATGGATATTTTCCCTAGAGAAAATATTTCAGGCTTTGGGGAGCAGTGAAAGGGAAAAAGTTATCATGGCAGTTTACCGCCTCACTGGAGATGCTGATCAATGGTGGTCATTGATTCAGAACATGAAGGAAGATGATGAAGTATCAAATATGGAATGGAGGGAGTTCAAAGATCTGTTTTTAGAAAAATACTTTCCTCGCGACCATCGAGCAGATATGGAAAGACAATTTCTGAGTCTGAGACAAAAGGAGGATGAGAATGTCGCAAAGTATGAGGCTAACTTTACAAGGTTAGCGAGGTATGCTGGAGATTATATTCTCAACCCAAGAAGTAAGATTGATCGTTTCTTTGATGGGTTAAAACCATTTCTCCGTCGAGCATTAGTCTCACAATCCTTTTCATCGTACGAAGACATTGTCTCATGTGCTATCAAGACCAAAAAGGAATTCTCTAAGTATTATGACTTTAAAGCAAAGCAAGAGAAGAAGAGACCTGCTGATCAATCTGGGAATGGAAATAAGGGGAAGAAGGGAAAGGTTGAATATCCATCTTGTGGTAAATGTGGGAAGAAACATCCTGGTACTTGCTTGAAGGGAATGGGAGTCTGTTACAAGTGTGGTGAAAAAGGCCACCAAGCTCATGATTGCAAGGGGAAGAAGGAAGCTACCAACGTTCAGTGCTATAATTGCAGGGAGATGGGGCATTATGCAAATTCATGTCCTAAGCGTCAGGAGAACTTACCTCAGAAAAGGCCAAGGGATCAAGGCCAGGCTTATGCTATCACTACTGCTGAGGTAGAAGCTCCGAAAGACGTGGTGGCAGGTAATTTAATGGTTTCCTCAAGTTTAGCAAATGCATTATTTGATTCTGGATCATCGCATTGTTTCATATCTTCCCAGTTTGCTAAGAAAATTAGATATTTCCAATTTGATTTAATAAGGGAGCTGTCAGTTAAAACTCCTAAGGGAAGTATCGTTGCAACAAAGTTTTGTGAATCAGTCCCCATTAGAGCACATAAATTTTCTTTATCTGCTGATCTCATCGTCATACCTATGATTGAGTTTGATATAATCCTCGGTATGGACTGGCTTTCGGACTATGATGCGAATATTTATTGTAAGAAGAAAGAGGTTACGATTCTTGATGATAATGATAAGGAACACCTTATTTTTAGAGCAGAATCGTCACCACCTAATTCTTATTTAGATCCACCCTCAATAGCTCAACTAAATTCAATTATTGGGGAGGAAGAGAATGAAATAACTGCGGGTGAGGAAAGGAATGTTCAAATAGAGGATGTACCTATTGTGAAAGAATTTGTAGATGTATTTCCGGAAGATTTACCTGGACATCCTCCAGAACGAGAAGTTGAGTTTTCCATTGATTTGATTTCTGGATCAAGGCCTATATCGAAGACCCCTTATAGAATGGCCACTGTAGAGTTAGTCGAACTAAAGAAACAACTAGAGGAATTGAGTAATAAGGGATTTATTCACCCTAGTGTTTCTCCATGGGGAGCCCCTGTTCTTTTTGTTAAAAAGAAAGATGGATCTATGAGGTTATGTATCGACTACAGGGAGATCAATGCTATAACGATAAAGAACAAGTATCCCCTACCTCGTATTGATGATTTATTTGACCAACTGCATGGAGCTCAATACTTTTCAAAGATTGACCTTCGATCTGGATACCATCAGTTGTGTGTGAAGAAGGAAGACATTCCGAAGACAGCATTTCGAACCAGGTACGGGCATTACGAGTTTACTGTAATGCCGTTTGGATTGACTAATGCACCCTCTGTATTGATGGATCTGATGAATAGAGTTTTCAAGGAGTATCTCGATGAATTTGTGGTGGTATTTATTGATGATATCTTGGTATACTCAAAAACCTACGAAGATCATGAAAATCACTTGCGCATTATTTTGAAGACTCTGATGAGGCATGAATTATATGGAAAGTTTAGCAAGTGTGAATTCTGGCTTCAGGAGATTTCTTTTCTTGGCCATATTGTCTCTAAAGATGGAATCTCTGTTGATCCTTCTATGACCAAGGCAATCCAAGAATGGCCAGCACCTATGAGTATAACTGAGGTACGTAGTTTTATTGGCTTTGCAGGTTATTATCGACGTTTCGTGCAGAATTTTGCCCGATTGGCTAACCCATTAACGAATCTCACACGTAAAGGGGTTAAATTTGTTTGGACAAAAGAGTGTGAAGAATGTTTCGAAGAACTGAATAGACGATTAGTCAATGCTCCTATATTGACTCTACCATCGGGGAATGATGGGTTCGTTATTTATAGTGATGCATCGAAGAAAGGACTTGGTTGTGTCCTTATGCAGAATGATAGAGTTATTGCCTATGCATCACGACAGTTGAAAATTCATGAACAAACTATCCTACTCATGATCTCGAGTTAGCAGCTGTGATCTTTGCTTTGAAGATATGAAGGCACTACCTCTATGGTGAAAAATGTGAGATTTATACTGATCACAAGAGTTTGAAGTATATTTTCTCACAAAAAGAACTCAACATGAGGCAAAGGAGATGGCTTGAATTACTCAAGGATTATGATTGTACGATACACTACCACCCGGGGAAAGCAAACAAAGTAGGAGATGCTTTGATCAGAAAAGACCATGGAGTTCTGAACATGATGAGAATTGAAAGGGATCCAATATTCATGGATCTAGTGAAGATGGACATGGGAATAACCAGGGAAGGTGAAACATCAATGCTTTTTCAAATGGTTGCCAAACCATCGTTACTAGAAATGATTAAGAGTTCTCAGAACGATGATGAAGAATTTCAGAAGAAGATTAAAGCTGTGAATGATGGGAGATTGAGAGACTTTGTGTATGAAGATGGAATTTTGAAATTCGGGAAGAGACTTTGTGTTCCCGATTTACCTGATCTAAAAAGGGAATTGCTAGATGATGCTCATAGTTCCAATTTCTCTATACACCCTGGGAGCACCAAAATGTATAGAGATTTGAAGGAACATTTTTGGTGGGACAACATGAAGAGGGAGATTGCTGATTTTGTGTCAAGATGTATGGTTTGTCAACAAGTGAAAGCTGGAAGGCAACATCCTGGAGGAGTCATGCAACCTCTTCCCATACCAGAGTGGAAATGGGACAATATTACGATGGACTTTGTCATGGGGCTACCAAAGACTCCTAGAAGGAACGATGCAATATGGGTTATTGTTGATCGTCTTACCAAGTCAGCACATTTTCTTGCTATAAGAGAAGATCTACCCCTGGAACGTCTAGCAAGACTATACATTAATGAAGTTGTGAGACTTCATGGAGTACCCCTATCGATTGTTTCTGATCGTGATCCCCGTTTTACTTCAAGATTTTGGAAAAGTCTTCAGAAATCCCTGGATACTGAACTTCATTTGAGCACTGCTTACCACCCTCAGACAGATGGACAATCAGAACGGACTATTCAAACCCTAGAAGACATGTTGAGATCTTTCTCACTTGACTTTCAGGGTATGTGGGATCAATATTTACCACTGGTAGAATTTTCCTTTAACAATAGCTTCCATTCGAGTATTCAGATGGCACCATATGAAGCGTTATATAGAAAGAGATGTCGTACACCAACCTGTTGGGATGACGTTGGTGAAAGAAAACTTGTAGGCCCAGAACTGGTGGAGGAAACGGTGGAAAAGGTGAAAGTAATCCAAAATCACATCAAAGAAGCTCAAAGTAGGCAGAAGAGCTATGCCGATAATCGAAGGAAGGATTTGGAATTTCAAATCGGTGATCATGTTTTTCTGAAGGTATCTCCGTGGAAGGGAGTAATACGTTTTGGTAAGAAAGGTAAATTGAGTCCCAGGTACATCGGACCTTTCGAAATTCTAGAACGAATTGGGGTTGTAGCTTACCGATTGGCAATGCCGCCAAGTCTCTCCAAAGTTCACGATGTGTTCCACGTATCTATATTGAGGAAATACATGCCTGATCCGACGCATGTACTCACCTATGAGGAATTAGAACTGGAACCCGATCTGTCTTATTGCGAAGAGCCCGTCAAGATTCTTGATACGAGAGAACAAGTGCTGAGAAACCGGACGACGCGTCTGGTAAAAGTTTTGTGGAGAAACCATAAGTTGGAAGAGGCAACGTGGGAACCCGAGGAACTTATGATGAAGAACCACCCGAGTCTTTTTATGCAATAATACCCTTGAAATTGCGAGGACGCAATTATTTGAGGAGGGGAGAATGTAACACCCCAAGCTTCTACGGTACGCTTCTCTTTGAATAATGTGATAGCGTGTGTTGTACGCAGCACCGAGTTCTAACACACCATAACTAATCAAACTAGCCGTTATGAATAGTAATACCTACTTTTTGAAATTATATATATTTTATATTTGAAAATGGACTTCATTTTTGGATTCGGAATATCGAATTTAGCCTAAGGTGAAATTTTGGTACATTTCGGATAACTTTCATATTTTGATGAATAGTGAAAATTACTAAATTTTAATTAAAAACAACTTTTTTAATCAAAATAATTAATAGTGATAAATTATGAATTTGAGTGGTTTTAAAGTATATTTAGAATATATTTTTACCATTTAATATAATGTTGGTCATTGGACATAATTTTACAATTAAACCGAACATAAACGAGTGTCAATCTTTTGATAGTTATTATCTCTTAAAAACACGCTTTTTGTTTTGACAGCGGGAATTAATTTTAAATTAATTTCTGCCACTTCTGTGTTTTGAATTTAGGAAAATGGATTCCATATTTGGAATCAGGATTTTCAAATTGTGTAAATAGGTAACTTTTATTTTTAGACATTTTGAATAATTACTGCGGTAAATATTTTATTTACCATGTTTAAGGGTAAATCCTGTAAATAAGGGTCAAAAAAATAATATTATAATAATACTAAATTACCCTAAAACGTGTCTTAACCCTATTGGTTGATACATGGTCGACCATGGGAATCTTTGGGTCTATTTTGGGACCCCATGGATCCACTTGTAAGTGATAATGACACTTTATTTTAATTAAGTTAAAATGAATACAAAAATGACACAAGCATATATCTTTTAGAAAAACAATTGTTACATAGGGTTATATATGTTGGATTTTAGATTATAAATATTCATTAGAAATTTAAAAATATTTCCTACATAATGATATTTTATTTATAATTTTTAGACATTAAATAATTTATTTTATATATGACACAATGATGATGCAGTAATTACTATAATAGTGAAAAATTAAAATAATTGATATTATAAATACCCAAATAAATATAATATGAAACTTTTAATGAATTAAACTAATTTTCTAGGATAATATGATATATTATGATTGATTTAACTGACTTTTTTCGAAGTAATAAATCTGTTATGAGTTTCACAAAAAATCAACTATTGAATAGTGTCAAAATTGACATAAAAGAGTTCTTAAACAAATATTATATTATTAATTGATAGTAAATTCCTAAAAATCTGAGGTTCGGCCAAGAGACTCATATCATGATAGGTTCATCATTAATGTACCACTTGGGGGGTCGCTTGGATGTATATAGTAAGTTTATTAACCATATTATATAAAAATACAAAGAGACATTGTAAAAGTGAAACTAATTAACTTAGAGTTAATACTTAAAGATAAGGTTAATATAAGTACCCAGACCTATCTAAATTATATTGGTTGAGTGGTTGTAGACCTATACCCGCCTTAACCTTTTAATAATCATCTTTGGAGCCATTAGAAACAGAATATGAATTTATTATAAATTAATATTTCTAACTTTTCCAAAGGTGCCCCTCACCCCTCTTATAAAAGGGCACTCTTCCTTATCATTTCTTCACACCTTCAAAGCCTTTTGGCTCGGCCAAACTCTGCCCAAATACTCTCCCAACATCCCTCACTACAACCTATAGGCCTTAGTTTGATCAGATAGCCAACCTAAGGAGCCCTTTTGATCAAATCAAAAGGAAGAACCCGAAGAAGAGGTAATGATTTCACCACCCTTCTCCAAGTTCATTTCTTCTTCCACTTCTTCTTCCTTTGTTATTACCATTCTAAAATAATAACTCCAGTATCTCACATATACTGTGATGTTATTATAAATATGGTACAACCATATTCAGTATTCTATCCACCCTTTGAATAACATGTCACCATACGTGCGTACGTACGGACTACCGTCTCCACGTCGTGGTGTAATTGTTATTCAATATAATATTATTTGGATGGGTATAATAATGATGTGTAACTCATGTAAATAATAAATATAACATGTTAATGATTCTGTATATATTATATACCATCCATTTATATATTATTTTAATATCAAAAGAATGATATTGTCGCTCGTGCGTACGTACGGACTACCGTCTCCACGAACGCGATGAGATTCATTCTCCATCGTATCCATTCAAGTATAATTATCATTTGATGATTTAAAAATGATGTTTAAGGACTGGATATCATTCTGGATATGAATAAGATAAAACAACCATGGCTTATGTAACAAAACATATAAAATAAAATGAGTAAGTTAACTCCCGAAACGACGATAATTCTAAGATATTATTAACAAATCAATGTTAAAAGATCATATATGATATCATATTAATATATATGATTCTTGTATAATTTAATAACAACTATTTAACCATTATACAGGAGGTTAACCTACCCCAACCAAGTAAAAGTACAAGGTAAGGGTTTACTTTACAACCTCTCCATTATCCAAGGTTGTTTATACGTAATAATCTACTGGGATCTCTTTATCATCCACATCCATGTTTCTTAAAAATGCATTTCAAAACATTTTTACTATTTACTAGAATATGAGTTAAAGTCATTTATATCCTTTTTGACTTTTATAAGTGGTTTATAAAGGAATCTTTCGGTCGTTTTCAAAACAAGGTCCTTTTTAACCTTTTCGACAGAATTAAGGTAAGAATGTTTTTTAACTTATACGGCGGGTGCGGCTATTTTCCGCTGTTATAAAATCTTCAAAGCTTCCCTTACAAGCTTATAAGAATATTTTCAAAGAAAATGTTTTATTTTATATGGATCTTAAATTATTTCAAAATAAAAGGAGATATTGCTTTAAAAAGAATTTTGATTTCATCTATGTCAACATCCTTTCATGGATTTTAAGATTATATGAAGTTGATTTATTATGATACAAAACTTCTATATTGTATTGAAGGTTTTGTGATATGTTTGACTGTGGATGTGCTATTTTTATACCATTCATAGTTTATGGTGAAAGTATTGACATTTCATATGCTAGTTTTAATATGAATGTTTATGTTATGTTTAAACCTTTTCATATGGGAATGCATTGGACTTAATATGTGACGGGTGGAGCCCGCTATAGCTCCTCGATGCATCGGTAGGTCTCATGAGACAAACTAGTGTCTTGGCATAAGGCCTTGACAAAATCTTATTTGTAGTCTTGGCACGAGGCCTTGGCTATGTGGTTATGATAGTCTGGCATTATGCATTCCAACATTATGAAAGTGGTTATTGATTTTTGCATGTGATTATTAGATTAGTAAAATATCCATGTGAATAAGTAAATGGCATTATTTCATTTTATTTATGCCATACCATGTTGAAAGTTCATATTTAAAAGGCTTTTGTTTTAGTTATACATTGCCTTAAATGTTTATTCTTATTTATGAAAGTTTCCGCTATATTGTTATCCTTACTGGGCATTTGAGCTCACCCCTTTTCTATGTTTTATTTTTCCCAGGATGTGAAGAAGAAAGTTACGAATGACCTGCAGGGATTTTATGAGGGGTTAATAGTGTGGATTGTGCAAACATTATGTTGTTGTAGTAGTTTTTCATTTTATGATGTAATGTAAAACTTATGAATATATCTAGTGTTTCCAAGGCTACTAAACCAATCGGTCTTTTGAGATTTGATCTTTCTTGTGATCATGCCAATGTTATGTAATAATGCACCGACTCTGGGTAACTGGGGTCAGGGCGTTACATCACATGGTTTACCTAGGAAAATAACTCCATATCAACACCCCCTATACCTAGATATCACTATGGGAACCTATCACTAGGTTATATATGTCTTTGTCATCCCATTTCATTTAGATTATACACATAATGGTTCAGTTGGATCAAGGAATACTGATATAATTAAGGACAAGAATATCGGTGGATGAGGCATGAAAGCCTATGTATAAGGGTCTAATATGGGACTTGAACCATTTTTATATTTATCTATTGGAATTCTATTTAAATAAAATAAACTCATTTTAAATACTAATATTTCTCCCTATGTGGTGAGACTACATACCATCTGTTTATAACAACATGCATAAATGAAGGGGAAATACATAATGACCACCTAGCTCAATAATGAAGTTGTTCCCTTTTATAACAACCCTCCACTCTATCCCAAGCTCATCCAAATCGATCCAACCATTTCCCATCATTGCGAGTCCCTAAATCATTCCATGTTCTATAAAATAATTAAGTATAATAAATTATAACTAAGTATTTTTTTCAAAAAAAAATTTAATTTCAAATATGTACAAATGACTAAAACTCACCAGACACCAACCACCCACTAGAACCTTGATATATGTGGTGTGGTCTACTTTTGACAAGAACTTATACCTAAGGTAAAAGAAATTCCCTAAAACAAACCTAAATTTGATAAAAAAAATCATTTAATTTAGTCGAATACCATTGAAAAAATTCATACGGTGATATAACTCCATCAAAAAAATGTGAGGGGAAATATAGATACCATATTCTGATGTCCAATCATAAAGTTATATAAAATTAGCATAAATATTGTCATATTCCACCATAAATTATTGGAATCGGTTTCATGACATAAACTGAGACTATAATAAAATCTGTGGGGATGTCATGAACTGACATAGATAAACCACCGAAATGGTACCTAAATCAATTCTTAACACAACTCTAAGCGGGTTATCAATCTACAAAGGCTGGTGAATAGTTTTTTGGAATCAATAACTATCAAGATGAAATGATTTCACCATAATAAAAACCCATCAAGATGAATCAGTGGAGAAGAATCATCAAATAATCGGTATGCCAAACACTCTCCAAGAAAAATATATGACAAGATGATAGATACGATCCAAAAAAATGGTAAATCAAAAAAATAAATCACATAATACCATAAAGACATCATCAAAAGATCTCCATTTAAGTAGTAAATCACATACTCAATTAGTCACCATGAACTCCTAAGGTCCAGCTAACTAAGAACACCCACTACCTAAAAGTGGTACTTTCCCTTTTCTTTGTCCTCACATAAAAAAATATAAAAACTCACAAAGGAAAAATAAGGGGTGATACATAATATCCCAGTAGGATATCACCAAAAATTCCATAAGTAATCCATATAAATTAAACCATATATGATCAATTTTATGTCAATCATGGTATGGTATTCATTTTACAATTTAATATAAAACATACATTTCAAATCCATTAAATGACTAGTATAAAGTACATGTAAAAGTTAATTTACATCAAAACAAGTATATGTAATAATATTTTAAAAAACAAGCATGAATAAATCATTTCATCAAAATAAGAATTAATAAGTCATTTAATAAATATACACATATAATAATAATTTCCAATCATACAACCATGGTTATAAGCCTTCGGTCTAATTATATTGATTCATGAGGTTCCTCACAATATTAATGAAATATGGCTCCTGGTGTTTACACACTTCCCTAGATCCGTAAGCCTATGAGGAATATGAATCCATCCTAAATAATGAACTCATAGTCCCTATAATGTTATTGTGTCATTTTCATCATTAACCCATTTTTAGGTAATCATTTTAACCTAGCTTACGTATCCTCCTTTCATATAAGAAGACTCTCATGATCTTCAAGGTAATAAATCATATAAGTGGGTGTCATTCATTTCAATAAATCCCAAATCATTCAATAAACCATTTCAAATAGGTCACATGTTCATGTTTAAAGACATTCTATTTCATTTAATAAAAAACAACATCAAATGGTTTTTATCAAATCTCATGCCTCTAAAAAAATTCATCTTAATTAAAAATCCTAAAAAAATTCATGGATTAATATCTCAAGAATCATAATCAAATTATTTCATAAATTCATTCATGCTTTTCAAATCCATTTTCCATAATTCATTATGTTATTCAAAAATCCATAATAAAATAGGTTCAACACACACCATACCTTTTCAAAAAATTCAACAAAGAGGTAAATTCATGATTTATAAATCCACCATAAGTTCATTTAAAATAAAGAAGGAAACAAAATTTCAATTAATGTAAATTTCCCTATGAAACCACATACTTTAATTCATGAGATCAACACTCACAAAAATGGGATCCATAATCCAGGAGAGAAGACAAGCTATATTGAATAAATAAGGGATCCTAGAAACAAAATTCACAATTCAAAACCCAAATCCAATAATAACCCAAGATTTCAAAACCCTCAGTGAATAAGAAACATGAGGGTGAAGGGAATTCATAAAAATATCTAAGACACACCCTCCGAGAGATATCAAACTATCTAAATAGAACTTAAATCGGTGAATATTCAAGTTTAGATGGGCCAAATTAACCTCAAGAGAGTCTCTAATATCAGTATGGTTGAATTAGGTTTGATGGTGGTGAGTTTAGAAATAAAATGTGAGATTAAGAGAAAATAAATACAATTCTTCCCTTCCCATTATCACCCAAATCAGCATCAATGGATAGCCACCAGATTCAATTGGCTAGCTGATGGTGCTTGAAAAAATGACAATACCTATAGTTTTCCCAGCATTTGGCTAGTGGGATCTTACCATCTAGATGGTGGGATTCCTGTGGGAACCCAAATCCACCAACAATCAATTATCTAGCTAGTAGAACTCTATTTTGAAGTCTTCCCTTCAAGCCTTCCACCGACTAGCCGGTGGACCGCAATGACTAGCCCAGGAGCCTCTTATAGCCATTTTGAATATAATAATTTTTCCACTCTCATGATAAACTCTTGCGTACCTCATGGGACAACTCCTGTCATCTCAAAAAATATTCAAAACACACTATCATTCCCTCTAAAATCTCTAACAAGAAATAGAAAACCAATAATTAATAGGTATGAACAAAGACCAGTATAAAAAAAGACATCCATGATAAATGAAGGATAATACATTAAAGCGTATATTGAGATGTTATAATTATCCCCATTATAAATTATTTTCCCCAAAATATAGTCAAGAAGAATAGTCCACAAAGAGTTAAGGATACTACTCTCTCATCAATTTAGCATACTCTCAAATATCATGAGAATAAAAAACATGATTCCATATCACCTAAACTAGAGGTATTAAATTTTCATGAAGAACATTTATATTAGAATCAATAATCTGAACCATCTACTCAGTTATTTATAAATCAAGTTCTACATCAATGTCCCCCAAACTCCAGATATGATATGGATCAGAATGGTATTTTTTGATCCATGACACATGAAGAAAATTATGTATTAATGTCATCAGAGGTGGTAAAACCAAATGGCAGGCCACCCTCCCAATCTTCTCAATGATATAAAAATATCATAGATATCTTAGAGCCAACATCCACTATTTTCGAAGATTTAGTTGACCCAACATAGGATAGAGTCTCAAAATCACCTAGACTCCAACTGAAAATTCAAAAAAAAATCTTAATGAAGATACGTATAAGACTTATATCGAATCTCTTTCATCACCAATCTCTATCAAATCACCTATATTTTATCCATTTTATCCTAGACCAAACTAGTTTTTACATGGTAAGCTTCACCAATATACAACCAATAAAGAATATATTTATATGGAAGAACATAAAATTCCACAAAGGGTGGCATTTTAAAGTACATGTGGTAACTATTTTTATATAAAAACACGACCAGTCCCAAATGAAAATCCTATGTTCTTATAAATCCAAGGACACAAGTACAAAGAATATCCTCTATAATATTTATAACTTTTTCTATCTAACTATCTATCTATATGTGGTACACCATTCTCAACTCTACATGAGATCCCATAACCTCCTGTAGGCCTCTCCAAGACCAAAAGGTGAACCAAGGATACCTATTAGAAACAATAGAAGAGATAACACCATGCAATCTAAAAATCTTGCACACATATAGATTTCTGAAGTCCTCAACATTGGATGTATCATGAATAGGAATAAAGTGAGTTTATTTGGTAAACTGTCAGTAACTAACCAATTCAAATTCTTTCCTTGAGAAGTATGTTGAAATCCAACTAGAAAGTTCATTGATATTTAATCACTTTTCTAATTCATCAAAAGAATGGGATGAAGAATACTTGATGGATTCTAAGGCCCATCCATGATTTTTTTAGAGGTGAAATAATAGTGAAAAAGTCAGTGATGTCTCATCTCATACTTGGCCACTATAATTGACACCTCATGTCATGAAACATCTTCATCATGGTTTGGTGTACCACCCATTAGGAATGATGAAATTCCCCTTCACATACTTCCTCATAGGATATGAAACAAAAAATGATATTAAAAGAAAAGGATACCCTTTAAAGATAAATACCATTAACCAATGGTGTCCCCACTATATAAAAAGTCACTAATTTCTCAAAACTCACCATTAAGATACTTCAACGATATAATAATATTAATAAGACATGAATTCAACCAAAAAATTTCAAAAAACAACCTCAGTGTCATCCTTTGGGACTCCCAAATTAATTTGAGAAATGAGATCGATGTGATTCCCTTCCTTAGATGATTCTTTCACAACAATGGATAAAAGCTTCTAGGTCAAATAACGTGCATAAATTCTATCTTTTCCAGGGTGAAGGAAATATCAATTTTAGACAATTACATATACTTCAACCATTACCTTTAAATAGATTCATAAATTTTTATAAAAATATATAACTCAATATTTTTTATCAGAGTAAATAGTAAACCCTTCTCTATAAAAGTTATGCGACCAATTTTTAAAAATCTACGTCATAGTAGTGAGTTAAGGATCGTGTATGGGATAGTTATTCTCATGGATTAAATGTTTATGAGAACAATTAGCCACCATGTGATCACCTTGTATGAGAACACAACACAAACCTAAACCTAATGCATCATAAAGGACCACATACCATATTCAACATTTGGAAGATTAAACACTAGAGATGTAGTCAAATGAAACTTAAACTCATCAAAGGAAGCCTGAAATTTTGAATCCCATGTGAACTTCACCCCATTTAAAGTGAGATCAGTCATCATTGATATATCTTTGAAAAATAATAGATAATACCATGCTAATCCAATAAACCTTTGACTCTTAATGTTTTTTATGGTTCCTCCCATGAAATAATTGCCTTCACCTTTTTTAGGATCATATTGAATACCATGTTTTGAGAATACATGCACCAAGGGATTCACTTATCAAATATAGAATTGGAAATTATTTAGATTTGCATAATGTTGATGATTCATCACGAAGTGTGGAACTACTCTCAAATAACACACATGATCCTCCTCAATTTTAGAGAAAATGATGATGACATCCATGAATACCAATGTTAAATAATTGAGATAATGGTGTAAATAATATTCATTAAGTACATAAACACTATAAGATAATTGGTTAGAACAAATGAAATAACAAGATACTTGTAATGGCTATACTTGACCCAGAAAGTGGTCGTAGGGATATCAGACCACATTAACTTAAGATGGTGATAACCAGCCTAAATATTAATCTCAAATAACCACTTCCTACTATTCCAATAATTAAACAAATAATCTTTTTGAAGTAATAAATACTTTTATTTAATCATAAAATAATTGTGATTTTGGTAGTTGACACACAAGTGAAGGGTTCCATTGACATTCTTGGAAAATATCATGGGTGTTTCTAGAGGCAACACACTAGGTTAAATAATTTTTTAGATATAAATTCCTTAAGAAAATATTTTGAATCCTTTATTTATTCTTGTAAAATATTATATGATGGAATTGATATGGTCTAAGTACTTCAAATGTAATAAATAGATAAATCTACCTCTATGACCAGTGGAAAACCAGAAAAGTATGACGGCTAAATATCCTAAAAATCAATAGCTACTAGGTGTAATTTCACCAAATAAATACCCATATTATATTTCTAAATATTATATTTATATAATCCTACCCAAATCTAGAAGACGAGGTTTGGATCTACTAAACCTTATGTCCCATTCTACCTAAAAACACGAGACTCCCCACCAAAGGTAGTAAAGGAGACACATTGATGATAATAGTCGATATAATATTTATAATTAATAATAAAATCAATCCTAAGAATTAAATTTAGAGGTTTTATATAAAGAATATAAAATCCCCAGATGATATTGATTTCTAATAAATAGAACATACAACAAGTGCATTTGAGACCCTACTCTCTCATTGTCCCAAGAGGTGTTGCAATTTCCATAACATAAGGAATGGGATCTATAGGAAGATTCAATAAGTCAATAATATGGGTTGGTATTAAAGAATGGGATACACTAGTATCAATTAAAAAATTCAATAAATATGATGAAATAATATAATAATCATGTAGTACCTACATCATTTCCAACCAGAGACTCTTCCATTGCGTGAAGAATCTCTGTTCCAAATCCCTATGGAAAAAACATTATTGATCTCAAACAATATAATTGCATCATATAGACTCTTGGTAATGAAAATAATTTAACACTAAATGGGGTTAAAAACACTTAGAGAACCGTTACAACTAACCCAATCATATACAAGATAAACAAATATCTAGTGCCTATATACAAGCACACCATGAGTGCCCAACTTGGCTACATTAGAAACATGTCAATGGTAGATTTAAAAATATAGAATATTGTCTTGAGAGAGTCATATAATATGGAACACCACCCCTATTTATACCATGAAACTCATTATGAGTCCAATTTCCATTAAATGAACCACTAAAACATCCACTATGAGTAAGAGGGTCTTCCATCATCCCTGAGTTACATGTCATGTCAATTTCAGCCATAAGATACCTATCTAGAACATCTGTATAATTAGTGGGTTCAACAGAAAAAACAAAGATAAGATATCTTATCGATGACCCATTTGAAAAATCCAATCCTTCAGTTCTCATTTGACACTACCTCGGGTAATAACTGAGCAAGTTTATCAAAATATTAGTATACCGAGTCACTATCTTACCACCTTGATGAAGATTGAAAAAATATATGGACTTATCCAGAACAATTGAATTTGGATATTGTTGATTTTTAAAAATATACTTGAAATATTTTCCCTACAACCATTCATTCTTCTTATCCATATATAATGCATCCCAAACCCTCTTGAAATGCACTTAATGTTTATAGAAAATACATTTACCATAATAGAATTGTGTGTCTCTAAGAGCTCAAAGAGTTGCTAAATATTTTTCAACCAATCCTTTTCCTATAGAGGATTATTAATTCCTTATAAATTTGGTGGTTTCAAACAATGAAATTATTGGGAATGATCTCTTATATCTTCTATATAAGGTAAAACCTCTATAGACAAAATGGGGGTAGGTATAACCCCTTAGCCAAAATCTTAAACCACACACACTACAACCTCTACCAGGTTTTGTTCTATCTGAGGGTTTTCTCACTATGGTTCATCATAAAATATCTCCTAAATTCAATTAAAACATCTTATTGGGGGAATGGTACTACAAAAAAATAGTGAATTAAAAGTAGACAACATTCAAGAGACTCAAGATCATCAATTATATCAAATAAAATTCAAATTGGGAATAAAAATATCAGATTAAAACTTGAAAAAATGTTAGGATCATATCAAATAACTCTTTAATGAAATTGTTTCCCAATAACCCATGGTAACTTAAGTCTTTTAATGATAATATTTGCCTAGTAACTAACTTTTAAACAACCCCTTAAGTCCAAACAATCATGTATCATATCAACAAAGACATCTCAAATTTGATACAGACATTAAAAAAAAATACATAACATCACTTAATACCAACTTTTCATAAACATGATCATTTAACCCTCCTAAACGTCATCTAAATCAACCCTGTCATGGACTGAATGGAATTCATAATCCCAGATACTGGTTACTAGCATCTAGGCCTAAAGAATTAACAAGAGGGAATGATTTCAAAAAATTAATAAAATAACAAGATGAATATATGAATAAGAATCAATAAATATCTTGTGTTCTAAACACTCCCCAATAGAAAAGTTCCATAAATAGACATATATAGGCCCAAAAAATATGGTATCAACCAAATTAATCACATAAAAGCATCAATAAATCACCATAAGATCATTATTAAAGAAGTGGATCTCATACTGCACTAGTTGTAACCCCCTGACCCCAGAAGCCTAGAGTCGGTGCATTATTACATAACATTTCCATGATTACAAGGAATCATGTCTCGAAGAACTGATCAGTTTAGCAGTCTTGGAAAATAGATTACATACATGAACGTTACATTACAAATTATAAAATAAAACACAATGTAAAGGATCCTTTGAGACCGCCATTAATTCCCTAGATTAACCCTACTTATCAATAATAAAAAACTTCTTGGAATCCTGGGAAAATTAAAACATAGAAAGGGGTGAGCTTAAACGCTCAACAAGGGTAAGCAATACAACAGAATATAACATAAATATCAGGTATGGTTAATAATTGAAAACACATGCTTTTACAAATAATAAACATGAACACTTTTATGGCAGGAATATGAGCTATGTAAATAATTCCATAATAAAACATAGTCATGGGTATTCTACTAGTCGAATAACAACATAAACCATCAATATTATTTTCATAATGAGGTACTGTATAATTCCAGACATTCTGAAACATTTTGTCAAGGCCTTAGCTAAGACGTCTAAAAATGATTAAGGCCTCAGCCAGAACCATATATCAAATTGGAAAAGGCCCCAAAAAATTCCATGTCTGATTGTCTCATGAGACCTACCGATGCATTGAGGAGCTATAGCGGGCTCCACCCATCACATACTAAGTCCAATACATTCCTCATATGAAAAGGTCGAAACATAACATAAACATTAATATTAAAACTATCATACGAAATGTCAATACTTTAACCATAAATCATGAATGGTATAAAAATAACACATCCACAGTAAAATATCTCATAACTCATTAAATACAATATTGATTATTTTATTTGTAATAATTCAACCTCAATCAAGAATAACATCCAAAAAGGATGTTGACATAGATGAAACAGATTTGTAAAACTATTTGAGAGAAATATATTTTTTCATGAAAGCTTTAAAAATTCAGTCAATTTAGAAAGGAATAAATTTAAAAAAAATTTAATCAAAGTCTCCCATACCACTTTAAACATTTGAAAGGAATTAAAATTTTAAAAACATTCATGTACATGTAAATAAATCCTTAAAAACCATTTTGAAAACATGGACATTAATGATAATGATTTAGAAGAATAAATATTTAAAACAATTAAAATGATGTTTTAGTAAAACATTCCCTTAAAAATATTCCATTTTAAAACTATTTTATGAAACATGGACATGGATAATAAACATGTCCCAGTAGATACTTACGTAAAAACAACATCAAATAATAATGAGATTGTGAAATTAACCATTACATTGTACTTCCTTTAGTCCAGGGTATGTTTAACATAATGTATAAAGATGGTAGTATGTTATTAAATTATAACAGAACCATGTTAATATTTATGATATCATACATGATTCATTTATGACTTTATACTACCCATTTAATAATAATTTCCATGTTAAATTAACATTTCGGGTAATAATCGATTTCTTTATCGTACATGTTTTAACTTGTTACTCTTGATTGTATCACTTAGATCATGATTTAAATAAATCCAAAATATAAAAAATTATTTATATATCATATATATTTAGAATATAAATATGTATAATAGACATATATTGGAAACGGAAAATACTGTTTATGGAGAAGGTAGGCCGTACATACGCATAAACGTTGTTTCTGTTTTCATATACTATTGAACGAAACTAAGTGAATAAGATATATGTATGTATATATATATATATATATTCAGTAGTATTATTATGTCATATATTACATACTTATTAATGATATATATATTTTTATAATCATCGTTGAATGGTGAATGAGGAAATGAATCTCATCGCGTCGTGGAGACGGTAATCCATAGGTATGCACGAGGGACCATATAATTATATTGATAGAGAAATTATATGTAATTGGATATTATATAATATATAAATAATAATTAACATGTTATATTTATTATTTAAATCATTTATACTCAATATTATACCCGTCCAAATAATGAAGTGTGTGTATGAAAAACTACACCACGATGTGGAAACGGTAATCCGTACGTACGCTCGTATGGTCAATTTTTCATTTATAAGATGAATAGAATAATGAATATGGTTGTACCATTTTTATAATAACATTAAATTATATATAAGATACTGGATTTATTATTTTATAATGGAAACAACAAAGAAAGAGGAAGTGGAAGAAGAAAAGAACTTGAAAGAGGTGATGAAATATTTACCTCTTCTTCAGGTTCTTCCATTTGATTTGATCAAAAGGGATTCTTAGGTTGGATTTATAACTAAAGTAATCCCTCTAGGATGAAGTAAGAAACGTTTAGAGGATATTTGGGAAGATTTTGGCCGAGCCAATTGGCTTTCGAGGAGTGAATTTGAGAGAAGGGGAAGTGCCCTTTTATTAGAGGGGTGCAGGGCACCTTAAATATTATTTTATAATAAAATAATTTTCGGTTTATAATGGCTCAAAAATGAATTTTTTTGAGGATAAGGTGGGTATGGGTCGAAAAACACTCAACCAATAGGTTTTAGACATGATTGGGTTTCAATATTAACCTTATCTTTTAGATTTAACTCTTAGTTAAATAGTTTGACATTTACCATGTCTCTTTGAATTTTTATATTATATGGTTAAAAAATTACTATAAACTTCCTGGAGAACCTCAAGTGGTTAATTAATTACATATATAATATTATTTAATACCTTTTTCCAAACCATAAATTTTTATGAATATAATATCAATTAATAATATAATTTTTTTAAACTTTTTTATGTCAATTTTGACACTATTTGGTATTTTGTTTTTGTTAAAGTTATAAGAGCATTATCAGTTTGAAAAAAATTCATTTAATCAACCCTAACATGTCATATTAACCTATAAAATTAGTTTAATTCATTAAACGTCTCAAATTATATTTATTTGGATATTTCTAATATCAACTGTTTTAATCATTCACAAATAAGGTAATTACTGCATCATCATTGTGTCATAAATAAATTGTATTATTTAATGTCTAAGAATTATAAATAAAATACCATTATGTATGAAATATTTTTATATTTCTAATTAATATTTATAGTCTAATTTATCTTATGTATAACCCTATATTAAAAATGTTTTAGTTACTAAACTTTGATTTTAACTCTAACTCTTATTTAAATAAAATAATAATAAATGTTCTAATGTAATCCAAGTGGACCCAAGAGGATAATATTTTATTCATAAGGTTTTTTTGGTCGAATTATACTTATCCAATATAATTAGGACATGTTTTAGGGTAATTATGATATCATGTTTACCCTTAATTACCCTATTTACTTTTAACAGTGGTAAATAAAAGTCAAAAGTTACTATTCACCAAAAATTATTTTCATCTTATTGAACCACATTTTACTTCCTGATATTAACCTTGTCTCTTGGATTTTTTAAATTCAACTCATAGAAGAGGTAAAATTTTGTTTTATACAAATTTGGAAATGCTCCTAGGAGATGGGTAAAAGACAGTAAAAAGTTCAATAAACTTTTTATATTTCTTAAATTATTATAAAATGAACCCAATGGATTACATTGAAAAAATATATGTATTATGTTTCTATTTTGACCTAAAATAAATTTGAATAAAGTAAATAATTATTTAAATGAAAATTCGGTTTTAATTAGTAACGTAGTGTTTGTCACTATTTATCAAAAATTAAACGTTTTCATAAAAATACCAAAAATTCACCATAACTAAGTTTGATATTCCTAATTCAAAAATGAAGACATTTTTACCAAATTAAAGACATAGAATTTTCACTTATTAAATTCAAATTAATTCCCATTGTCAAAAACAAAGTGTATTTTTAAGAAATAGTAACTATCAAAATATTGACGCTTGTTTATATGAAATTTCAAAGTGAAATTACTTCCAATGAAAAAAATTAGATTAATTGGTAAAAATATAGTCTAATTATACTTTAAAACCTTTAAAATTTATAATTTAACACTATAAATTATTTCTATTAAAAAATATGTTTTCAATTAAAACATAGTATTTTTCACTATTCATCAAAATATGAAAGTTATCATAAATGTACCAAAAATTTATCCAAACTAATTTTTATGTCCCACTTCTAAATAAGAATTTAATTTGATTAAATTGAATACAAAAAAGTGTCAAATATTGGTTTTAAAAAAGTTTCTCCATTAAAAGGTGGTAAAATTTCATTTTTTGTAAAATACCTCTTTTATATGAAAAAATGATTTTTTTCTTATATTAGGTCTAAGAAACATATAATATGGATGTTAAAATTATATAGAGTTTATAAGATTCAAAATGTAGTTAATACTATTCATAACTGCATTTTAAACGGCTAGTTTGGTAAGTTTTGGTGCTCTCGAACTCAGTGTTGCGTGTAGCGCAAGCTATTGAATTACATTAATGAGATAACGTAGTAGAAAATCTTGGGGTTTTACATTCTACTCTCCTATAATAAATTTTTTCCTCGTAATTTGAAATTGTTTTTTGAAAATAAAAGGTTAAAATAGAAAAATAAATTTGTGGAAAACCCACATCGGAAATTGGGTTAATATAATTTAGTCTTAATAAGAGGGAAAGGGAAATGAAAAAGTCACCACCAAATTATGATCTCAATTTGGAGAAAATTGGTTGAAATTAGAGGCACATAAATGGAGTAAGAACATAAATATTTATAGGGAGTGATTGAGGTCATCAATCACAAACAAGTGTACAATTAAGGGCCTCAAAGCCATCAATCTATGATGATTTAAAATATCATCGGTTCAACAAAACATCAGGTATTAGGATAACACATTTTTGGTTTTAAGATCCCTTCCCTAATGTTTAAGAATTAATTTATTAATAGAATAAGAGGAAGAAAAAAATACTTGACAAGTAGAGTTTCATCCTCTAACTAATTCCTTCCACAAACTCATCTTTCACTCCAAAAGATAATAGAATTCCAAAATATTCTATTTATTCTAATAGTATATGGTTAAAAAATTAAATTATATTCATTTTTAGAAGATTTAAAATTATACAAACCAGGAAATCACGTAGGCCAGTGGTAGGTGATGCACCCTTGTCACCCTTCGGTTATAGGTTCAAGTCTCACGGCCTTGCCAGACATGATGGGTTGTCGCCCGACCTCTGGGATTTCCTTTTTATAAAAACCCATAAATAATCTTAAGAAAATATTTAACCTTAATAATAGTATCCAATGGAAAAATTAATCCATTCCAACCTTTAGGCCTATCCAAAATACTTCTGTCCAAACTCATAGTCCAAAATTTATAAGGAAGGTAAACACAATGAAGATACTTTTTGTCACATAATAACACGTGAATACCTTCACCATGTATTCTTTTAAAACATGCTAACACCCTGAATTATCATATAACTGTATTGATTACATTCATTCTGTAACGCCCTGACCCCAGTTACCCAGAGTCGGTGCATTATTACATAACATTGGCATGATCACAAGAAAGATCAAATCTCGAAAGACCGATTGGTTTAGTAGCCTTGGAAACACTAGATATATTCATAAGTTTTACATTACATCATAAAATAAAAAACTACTACAACAACATAATGTTTCCACAATCCACACTATTAACCCCTCATAAAATCCCTGCAGGTCATTCATAACTTACTTCTTCACATCCTGGGAAAAATAAAACATAGAAAAGGGGTGAGCTCAAATGCCCAGTAAGGATAACAATATAGCGGAAACATTCATAAATAAGAATAAACATTTAAGGCAATGTATAACTAAAACAAAATCCATTTAAATATGAACTTTCAACATGGTATGGCATAAATAAAATGAAATAATGCTATTTACTTATTCACATGGATATTCTACTAATCTAATAATCACATGCAAAAATCAATAACCACTTTCATAATGTTGGAATGCATAATGCCAGACTATCATAACCACATAGCCAAGGCCTCGTGCCAAGACTACAAATAAGATTTTGTCAAGGCCTTGTGCCAAGACACTAGTTTGTCTCATGAGACCTACCGATGCATCGAGGAGCTATAGCGGGCTCCACCCGTCACATATTAAGTCCAATGCATTCCCATATGAAAAGGTTTAAACATAACATAAACATTCATATTAAAACTTGCATATGAAATGTCAATACTTTCACCATAAACTATGAATGGTATAAAAATAGCACATCCACAGTCAAACATATCACAAAACCTTCAATACAATATAGAAGTTTTGTATCATAATAAATCAACTTCATATAATCTTAAAATCCATCAAAGGATGTTGACATAGATGAAATCAAAATTCTTTTTAAAGCAATATCTCCTTTTATTTTGAAATAATTTAAGATCCATATAAAATAAAACATTTTCTTTGAAAATATTCTTATAAGCTTGTAAGGGAAGCTTTGAAGATTTTATAACGGCGGAAAATAGCCGCACCCGCCGTATAAGTTAAAAAACATTCTTACCTTAATTCTGTCGAAAAGGTTAAAAATGACCTTGTTTTGAAAACGGCCGAAAGATTCCTTTATAAACCACTTATAAAAGTCAAAAAGGATATAAATGACTTTAACTCATATTCTAGTAAATAGTAAAAATGTTTTGAAATGCATTTTTAAGAAACATGGATGTGGATGATAAAGAGATCCCAGTAGATTATTACGTATAAACAACCTTGGATAATGAAGAGGTTGTAAAGTAAACCCTTACCTTGTACTTTTCCTTGGTTGGGGTAGGTTAACCTCCTGTATAATGGTGAAATAGTTGTTATTAAATTATACAAGAATCATATATATTAATATGATATCATATATGATCTTTTAACATTGATTTGTTAATAATATCTTAGAATTATCGTCGTTTCGGAAGTTAACTTACTCATTTTCTTTTATATGTTTTGTTACATAAGCCATGGTTGTTGTATCTTATTCATATCCAGAATGATATCCAGTCCTTAAACATCATTTTTAAATCATCAAATGATAATTATACTTGAATGGATACGATGGAGAATGAATCTCATCCCGTTCGTGGAGACGGTAGTCCGTACGTACGCACGAGCGACAATATCATTCTTTTGATATTAAAATAATATATAAATGGATGGTATATTATATATACAGAATCATTAACATGTTATTTTTGTTATTTACATGAGTTACACATCATTATTATACCCATCCAAATAATATTATATTGAATAACAATTACACCACAACGTGGAGACGGTAGTCCGTACGTACGCACGTATGGTGACATGTTATTCAAAGGGTGGATAGAATACTGAATATGGTTGTACCATATTTATAATAACATCACAGTATATGTGAGATACTGGAGTTATTATTTTATAATGGTAAGAACAAAGGAAGAAGAAGTGGAAGAAGAAATGAACTTGGAGAAGGGTGGTGAAATCATTACCTCTTCTTCGGGTTCTTCCTTTTGATTTGATCAAAAGGGCTCCTTAGGTTGGATATCTGATCAAACTAAGGCCTCTAGGTTGTAGTTAGGGATGTTGGGAGAGTATTTGGGCAGAGTTTGGCCGAGCCAAAAGGCTTTGACGGTGTGAAGAAATGATAAGGAGGAGTGCCCTTTTATAAGAGGGGTGAGGGGCACCTTTGGAAAAGTTAGAAATATTAATTTATAATAAATTCATATTCGGTTTCTAATGGCTCCAAAGCTGATTATTAATAGGTTAAGGTGGTTATAGGTCTAAAACCACTCAACCAATAGAATTTAGACAGGTTTGGGTACTTATATTAACCTTATCTTTAAGTATTAACTCTAAGTTAATTAGTTTCACTTTTACAATGTCTCTTTGTATTTTTATATAATATGGTTAATAAACTTACTATATACATCCAAGCGACCCCCAAGTGGTAAATTAATGATGAACCTATCATGATATGAGTCTCTTGGCCGAACCTTAGATTTTTAGGAATTTACTATCAATTAATAATATAATATTTGTTTAAGAACTCTTTTATGTCAATTTTGACACTATTCAATAGTTGATTTTTTGTGAAACTCATAACAGATTGATTACTTCGAAAAAAGTCAATTAAATCAATCATAATATATCATATTATCCTATAAAGTTAGTTTAATTCATTAAAAGTTTCATATTATATTTATTTGGGTATTTATAATATCAATTATTTTAATTTTTCACTATTATAGTAATTACTGCATCATCATTGTGTCATATATAAAATAAATTATTTAATGTCTAAAAATTATAAATAAAATATCATTATGTAGGAAATCGTTTTATCTTTCTAATTAATATTTATAATCTAAAATCCAACATATATAACCCTATGTAACAATTGTTTTTCTAAAAGATATATGCTTGTGTCATTTTTGTATTCATTTTAACTTAATTAAAATAAAGTGTCATTATCACTTACAAGTGGATCCATGGGGTCCCAAAATAGACCGAAAGATTTCCATGGTCGACCATGTATCAACCAATAGGGTTAAGACACGTTTTAGGGTAATTTAGTATTATTATAATATTATTTTTTTAACCCTTATTTACCGGATTTATCCTTAACCATGGTAAATAAAATATTTACCGCAGTAATTATTCAAAATGTCTAAAAATAAAAGTTACCTATTTACACAATTTGAACATCCTGATTCCAAATATGGAATCCATTTTCCTAAATTCAAAACACAGAAGTGGCAGAAATTAATTTAAAATTAATTCCCGCTGTCAAAACAAAAAGCGTGTTTTTAAGAGATAATAACTATCAAAAGATTGACACTCGTTTATGTTCGGTTTAATTGTAAAATTATGTCCAATGACAAACATTATATTAAATGGTAAAAATATATTCTAAATATACTTTAAAACCACTCAAATTCATAATTTATCACTATTAATTATTTCGATTAAAAAAATTGTTTTTAATTAAAATTTAGTAATTTTCACTATTCATCAAAATATGAAAGTTATCCGAAATGTACCAAAATTTCACCTTAGGATAAATTCGATATTCCAAATCCAAAAATGAAGTCCATTTTCAAATATAAAATATATATAATTTCAAAAAGTAGGTATTACTATTCATAACGGCTAGTTTGATTAGTTATGGTGTGTTAGAACTCGGTGTTGCGTACAACACACGCTATCACATTATTCAAAGAGAAGCGTACCGTAGAAGCTTGGGGTGTTACATTCTCCCCTCCTCAAATAATTGCGTCCTCGCAATTTCAAGGGTATTACTGCATAAAAAGACTCGGGTGGTTCTTCATCATAAGTTCCTCGGGTTCCCACGTTGCCTCTTCCAACTTATGGTTTCTCCACAAAACTTTTACCAGACGCGTCGTCCGGTTTCTCAGTACTTGTTCTCTCGTATCAAGAATCTTGACGGGCTCTTCGCAATAAGACAGATCGGGTTCCATTTCTAATTCCTCATAGGTGAGTACATGCGTCGGATCAGGCATGTATTTCCTCAATAGAGATACGTGGAACACATCGTGAACTTTGGAGAGACTTGGCGGCATTGCCAATCGGTAAGCTACAACCCCAATTCGTTCTAGAATTTCGAAAGGTCCGATGTACCTGGGACTCAATTTACCTTTCTTACCAAAACGTATGACTCCCTTCCACGGAGATACCTTCAGAAAAACATGATCACCGATTTGAAATTCCAAATCCTTCCTTCGATTATCGGCATAGCTCTTCTGCCTACTTTGAGCTGCTTTGATGTGATTTTGGATTACTTTCACCTTTTCCACCGTTTACTCCACCAGTTATGGGCCTACAAATTTTCTTTCACCAACGTCATCCCAACAGGTTGGTGTACGACATCTCTTTCCGTATAACGCTTCATATGGTGCCATCTGAAAACTCGAATGGAAGCTATTGTTATAGGAAAATTCTACCAGTGGTAAATATTGATCCCACATACCCTGAAAGTCAAGTGAGCAAGATCTCAACATGTCTTCTAGGGTTTGAATAGTCCGTTCTGATTGTCCATCTGTCTGAGGGTGCTAAGCAGTGCTCAAATGAAGTTCAGTATCCAGGGATTTCTGAAGACTTTTCCAAAATCTTGAAGTAAAACGGGGATCACGATCAGAAACAATCGATAGGGGTACTCCATGAAGTCTCACAACTTCATTATGTATAGTCTTGCTAGACGTTCCAGGGGTAGATCTTCTCTTATAGAAAGAAAATGTGCTGACTTGGTAAGACGATCAACAATAACCCATATTGCATCGTTCCTTCTAGGAGTCTTTGGTAGCCCCATGACAAAGTCCATCGTAATATTGTCCCATTTCCACTCCGGTATGGGAAGAGGTTGCATGACTCCTCCAGGATGTTGCCTTCCAGCTTTCACTTGTTGACAAACCATACAACTTGACACAAAATCAGCAATCTCCCTCTTCATGTTGTCCCACCAAAAATGTTCCTTCAAATCTCTATACATTTTGGTGCTCCCAGGGTGTATAGAGAAATTGGAACTATGAGCATCATCTAGCAATTCCCTTTTTAGATCAGGTAAATCGAGAACACAAAGTCTCTTCCCGGATTTCAAAATTCCATCTTCATACACAAAGTCTCTCAATCTCCCATCATTCACAGCTTTAATCTTCTTCTAAAATTCTTCATCGTCGTTCTGAGAACTCTTAATCCTTTCTAGTAAAGATGGTTTGGCAACCATTTGAAAAAGCATTGATGTTTCACCTTCCCTGGTTATTCCCATGTCCATCTTCACTAGATCCATGAATATTGGATCCCTTTCAATTCTCATCATGTTCAGAACTCCATGGTCTTTTCTGCTCAAAGCATCTGCTACTTTGTTTGATTTCCCCGGGAGGTAGTGTATCGTACAATCATAATCCTTGAGTAATTCAAGCCATCTCCTTTGCCTCATGTTGAGTTCTTTTTGTGAGAAAATATACTTCAAACTCTTGTGATCAGTATAAATCTCACATTTTTCACCATAGAGGTAGTGCCTCCATATCTTCAAAGAAAAGATCACAGCTGCTAACTCGAGATCATGAGTAGGATAGTTTTGTTCATGAATTTTCAACTGTCGTGATGCATAGGCAATAACTCTATCATTCTGCATAAGGACACAACCAAGTCCTTTCTTTGATGCATCACTATAAATAACGAACCCATCATTCCCCGATGGTAGAGTCAATATAGGAGCATTGACTAATCTTCTCTTCAGTTCTTCGAAACATTCTTCACACTCTTTTGTCCAAACAAATTTAACCCCTTTACGTGTGAGCTTCGTTAATGGGTTAGCCAATCGGGCAAAATTCTGCACGAAACGTCGATAATAACCTGCCAAGCCAATAAAACTACGTACCTCAGTTATACTCGTAGGTGCTGGCCATTCTTGGATTGCCTTGGTCTTAGAAGGATCAACAGAGATTCCATCTTTAGAGACAATATGGCAAAGAAAAGAAATATCTTGAAGCCAGAATTCACACTTGCTAAACTTTCCATATAATTCATGCCTCCTCAGAGTCTTCAAAATAATGCGCAAGTGATTTTCATGATCTTCGTAGGTTTTGGAGTATACCAAGATATCATCAATAAATACCACCACAAATTCATCGAGATACTCCTTGAAAACTCTATTCATCAGATCCATGAATACAGAGGGTGCATTAGTCAATCCAAACGGAATTACAGTAAACTCGTAATGCCCATACCTGGTTCGAAATGCTGTCTTCGGAATGTCTTCCTTCTTCACACACAACTGATGGTATCCAGATCGAAGGTCAATCTTTGAAAAGTATTGAGCTCCATGCAGTTGGTCAAATAAATCATCAATACGAGGTAGGGGATACTTGTTCTTTATCGTTATAGCATTGATCTCCCTGTAGTCGATACATAACCTCATAGATCCATCTTTCTTTTTAACAAAAAGAACAGGGGCTCCCCATGGAGAAACACTAGGGCGAATAAATCCCTTATTACTCAATTCCTCTAGTTGTTTCTTTAGTTCGACTAACTCTACAGTGGCCATTCTATAAGGGGTCTTCGATATAGGCCTTGATCCAGGAATCAAATCAATGGAAAACTCAACTTCTCGTTCTGGAGGATGTCCAGGTAAATCTTCCGGAAATACATCTACAAATTCTTTCACAACAGGTACATCCTCTATTTTAACATTCCTTTCCTCACCCGCAGTTATTTCATTCGCTTCCTCCCCAATAATTGAATTTAGTTGAGCTATTGAGGGTGGATCTAAATAAGAATTAGGTGGTGACGATTCTGCTCTAAAAATAAGGTGTTCCTTATCATTATCATCAAGAATCGTAACCTCTTTCTTCTTACAATAAATCTTCGCATCATAGTCCGAAAGCCAGTCCATACCGAGGATTATATCAAACTCAATCATAGGTATGACGATGAGATCAGCAGATAAAGAAAATTTATGTGCTCTAATGGGGACTGATTCACAAAACTTTGTTGCAACGATACTTCCCTTAGGAGTTTTAACTGACAGCTCCCTTATTAAATCAAATTGGAAATATCTAATTTTCTTAGCAAACTGGGAAGATATGAAACAATGCGATGATCCAGAATCAAATAATGCATTTGCTAAACTTGAGGAAACCATTAAATTACCTGCCACCACGTCTTTCGGAGCTTCTACCTCAGCAGTAGTGATAGCATAAGCCTGGCCTTGATCCCTTGGCCTTTTCTGAGGTAAGTTCTCCTGACGCTTAGGACATGAATTTGCATAATGCCCCATCTCCCTGCAATTATAGCACTGAACATTGGTAGCTTCCTTCTTCCCCTTGCAATCATGAGCTTGGTGGCCTTTTTCACCACACTTGTAACAGACTCCCATTCCCTTCAAGCAAGTACCAGGATGTTTCTTACCACATTTACCACAAGATGGATATTCAACCTTTCCCTTCTTCCCCTTATTTCCATTCACAGATTGATCAGCAGGTCTCTTCTTCTCTTGATTTTCTTTAAAGTCATAAGACTTAGAGAATTCCTTTTCGGTCTTGATAGCACATGAGACAATGTCTTCGTACAATGAAAAGGATTGTGAGACTATTGATCGACGGAGAAATGGTTTTAACCCATCAAAGAAATGATCAATCTTACTTCTTGGGTTGAGAATATAATCTCCAGCATACCTCGCTAACCTTGTAAAGTTAGCCTCATACTTTGCGACATTCTCATCCTCCTTTTGTCTTAGACTCAGAAATTGTCTTTCCAAATCTGCTCGATGGTCGCGAGGAAAGTATTTTTCTAAAAACAGATCTTTGAACTCCCTCCATTCCATATTTGATACTTCATCATCTTCCTTCATGTTCTTAATCAATGACCACCATTGATCAGCATCTCCAGTGAGGCGGTAAACTGCCATGATAACTTTTTCCCTTTCACTGCTCCCCAAAGCCTGAAATATTTTCTCTAGGGAAAATATCCATTGCTCAGCTACTAAGGGATTTGTATTCCCATTGAACGTTGGTGGTTGTTGCCTCATGAATCGATCTAACATTGATCCTCCACGCTGCGGATCAGGGTTCTCCATACGGGTAAGGTTATTATTCATAACCTGAGTAAGTTGTCCCAGTATGGTGATTAGCTGATCAGCACCAGTTGCATCACCAGCCCCACTATAATTATCTTGAGCAGGAGGGAAATCCCTACATGGAGTGCGTGCATTGATATAGTTTCCATTTCTTCCACTAGGCGCCATTTCTAAACAATGGCATAAACTAGATCAGTTTATGAATCAAAATACATAATCCCATACTTATAAAACACTTAACATAAATTGAACTATTTATGGATATAATCCATAATCATAAGAATTTTTTTTCTTTGAGGATGTATATACTCATAATCCCTTCAAAATGATTTGTAACGAAAATGAGAGTTATCCTAAGCATATCCCCCGGGAGTGTCGTAACCAAGAGTGCAGCAAGGCCCGTTGTCGTGCACCAGTTCCCGTTCGAGTCTAGATAAAAGCGGTGTTTTCGGGTTTTACCCCTAGGTACATTTGTGCCAGAGCCGCCTCTACCTGCTCGTATCCAGATAGGGATGTATTGCTCGGAAAAACTCACAAAATCTCTACAATACCAAAATTCTAGGAAGTTCTTCTATACTAATCCTCAAAGTTCATCTTAGGTCTACGTGCTCTAATCAGAGTTTATCTAAATCTAGCTTCCAAGGTTTGTACTAAACTTCCACTGATACCAACTGTAACGCCCTGACCCCAGTTACCCAGAGTCGGTGCATTATTACATAACATTGGCATGATCACAAGAAAGATCAAATCTCGAAAGACCGATTGGTTTAGTAGCCTTGGAAACACTAGATATATTCATAAGTTTTACATTACATCATAAAATGAAAAACTACTACAACAACATAATGTTTCCACAATCCACACTATTAACCCCTCATAAAATCCCTGCAGGTCATTCATAACTTACTTCTTCACATCCTGGGAAAAATAAAACATAGAAAAGGGGTGAGCTCAAATGCCCAGTAAGGATAACAATATAGCGAAAACTTTCATAAATAAGAATAAACATTTAAGGCAATGTATAACTAAAACAAAAGCCTTTTAAATATGAACTTTCAACATGGTATGGCATAAATAAAATGAAATAATGCCATTTACTTATTCACATGGATATTCTACTAATCGAATAATCACATGCAAAAATCAATAACCACTTTCATAATGTTGGAATGCATAATGCCAGACTATCATAACCACATAGCCAAGGCCTCGTGCCAAGACTACAAATAAGATTTTTTCAAGGCCTTGTGCCAAGACACTAGTTTGTCTCATGAGACCTACCGATGCATCGAGGAGCTATAGCGGGCTCCCCCCGTCACATATTAAGTCCAATGTATTCCCATATGAAAAGGTTTAAACATAACATAAACATTCATATTAAAACTAGCATATGAAATGTCAATACTTTCACCATAAACTATGAATGGTATAAAAATAGCACATCCACAGTCAAACATATCACAAAACCTTCAATACAATATTGAAGTTTTGTATCATAATAAATCAACTTCATATAATCTTAAAATCCATCAAAGGATGTTGACATAGATGAAATCAAAATTCTTTTTAAAGCAATATCTCCTTTTATTTTGAAATAATTTAAGATCCATATAAAATAAAACATTTTCTTTGAAAATATTCTTATAAGCTTGTAAGGGAAGCTTTGAAGATTTTATAACGGCGGAAAATAGCCGCACCCGCCGTATAAGTTAAAAAACATTCTTACCTTAATTCTGTCGAAAAGGTTAAAAAGGACCTTGTTTTGAAAACGACCGAAAGATTCCTTTATAAACCACTTATAAAAGTCAAAAAGGATATAAATGACTTTAACTCATATTCTAGTAAATAGTAAAAATGTTTTGAAATGCATTTTTAAGAAACATGGGTGTGGATGATAAAGAGATCCCAGTAGATTATTACGTATAAACAACCTTGGATAATGAAGAGGTTGTAAAGTAAACCCTTACCTTGTACTTTTCCTTGGTTGGGGTAGGTTAACCTCCTGTATAATGGTGAAATAGTTGTTATTAAATTATACAAGAATCATATATATTAATATGATATCATATATGATCTTTTAACATTGATTTGTTAATAATATCTTAGAATTATCGTCGTTTCGGGAGTTAACTTACTCATTTTCTTTTATATGTTTTGTTACATAAGCCATGGTTGTTGTATCTTATTCATATCCAGAATGATATCCAGTCCTTAAACATCATTTTTAAATCATCAAATGATAATTATACTTGAATGGATACGATGGAGAATGAATCTCATCGCGTTCGTGGAGACGGTAGTCCGTACGTACGCACGAGCGACAATATCATTCTTTTGATATTAAAATAATATATAAATGGATGGTATATAATATATACAGAATCATTAACATGTTATATTTATTATTTAAATGATTTACACATCATTATTATACCCATCCAAATAATATTATATTGAATAACAATTACACCACGACGTGGAGACGGTAGTCCGTACGTACGCACGTATGGTGAAATGTTATTCAAAGGGTGGATAGAATACTGAATATGGTTGTACCATATTTATAATAACATCACAGTATATTTGAGATACTGGAGTTATTATTTTAGAATGGTAAGAACAAAGGAAGAAGAAGTGGAAGAAGAAATGAACTTGGAGAAGGGTGGTGAAATCATTACCTCTTCTTCGGGTTCTTCCTTTTGATTTGATCAAAAGGGCTCCTTAGGTTGGCTATCTGATCAAACTAAGGCCTCTAGGTTGTATTGAGGGATGTTGGGAGAGTATTTGGGCAGAGTTTGGCCGATCCAAAAGGCTTTGAAGGTGTGAAGAAATGAGAAGGAGGAGTGCCCTTTTATAAGAGGGGTGAGGGGCACCTTTGGAAAAGTTAGAAATATTAATTTATAATAAATTCATATTCGGTTTCTAATGGCTCCAAAGCTGATTATTAAAAGGTTAAGGTGGGTATAGGTCTAAAACCACTCAAACAGTAGAATTTAGACAGGTTTGGGTACTTATATTAACCTTATCTTTAAGTATTAACTCTAAGTTAATTAGTTTCACTTTTACAATGTCTCTTTGTATTTTTATATAATATGGTTAATAAACTTACTATATACATCCAAGCGACCCCCAAGTGGTACATTAATGACGAACCTATCATGATATGAGTCTCTTGGCCGAACATTAGATTTTTAGGAATTTACTATCAATTAATAATATAATATTTGTTTAAGAACTCTTTTATGTCAATTTTGACACTATTCAATAGTTGATTTTTTGTGAAACTCATAACAGATTGATTACTTCGAAAAAAGTCAATTAAATAAATCGTAATATATCATATTATCCTATAAAATTAGTTTAATTCATTAAAAGTTTCATATTATATTTATTTGGGTATTTATAATATCAATTATTTTAATTTTTCACTATTATAGTAATTACTGCATCATCATTTTGTCATATATAAAATACATTATTTAATGTCTAAAAATTATAAATAAAATATAATTATGTAGGAAATCTTTTTAGCTTTCTAATGAATATTTATAATCTAAAATCCAACATATATAACCTTATGTAACAATTGTTTTTCTAAAAGATATATGCTTGTGTCATTTTTGTATTCATTTTAACTTAATTAAAATAAAGTGTCATTATCACTTACAAGTGGATCCATGGGGTCCCAAAATAGACCCAAAGATTCCCATGGTCGACCATGTATCAACCAATAGGGTTAAGACACGTTTTAGGGTAATTTAGTATTATTATAATATTATTTTTTTAACCCTTATTTACCGGATTTACCCTTAACCATGGTAAATAAAATATTTACCGCAGTAATTATTCAAAATGTCTAAAAATAAAAGTTACATATTTACACAATTTGAACATCCTGATTCCAAATATGGAATCCATTTTCCTAAATTCAAAACACAGAAGTGGCATAAATTAATTTAAAATTAATTCCCGCTGTCAAAACAAAAAGCGTGTTTTTAAGAGATAATAACTATCAAAAGATTGACACTCGTTTATGTTCGGTTTAATTGTAAAATTATGTCCAATGACCAACATTATATTAAATGGTAAAAATATATTCTAAATATACTTTAAAACCACTCAAATTCATAATTTATCACTATTAATTATTTTGATTAAAAAAGTTGTTTTTAATTAAAATTTAGTAATTTTCACTATTCATCAAAATATGAAAGTTATCCGAAATGTACCAAAATTTCACCTTAGGCTAAATTCGATATTCCAAATCCAAAAATGAAGTCCATTTTCAAATATAAAATATATATAATTTCAAAAAGTAGGTATTACTATTCATAACGGCTAGTTTGATTAGTTATGGTGTGTTAGAACTCGGTGTTGCGTACAACACACGCTATCGCATTATTCAAAGAGAAGCGTACCGTAGAAGCTTGGGGTGTTACACATTCTCCCTTATTCATTATATAATACTGAATATACTCCTTATATCCAAAAATGTTGTAAACTCCAACAATGATGGAATTTGAAAATCATTAATCAGTTTCAAAGTAGTCAAGAATATCCAATATAATTTATCCAAATCAACCATCTCTTTTTCCAAAATCACTACCTTAGTATCAGGACAATATTAAGGTTTACCTTTCCTTAAACAATGTATTTTCCAAAAAAATGTAACCTGAAACTGTGTCATGTTACTTGGTACCATCCAATCTTATATCGTTAATGAAATAGTACTACAGTAGAGTACTTATATACATTATAATTCTTATTACTTGTTATCAAATGACACAATTCTTTAATAATAACTTAAGAATAGTAATCTTTCCTCTTTATATGTGGTAGTGTCATACCTTCATTATTATTCAATAGCATCATTTGGGGTATACTCCGATGATTGGGACATTGATTCTGGTAGTGTCCTAGATCCTTGAAGATGAATCATTGTACATTTGAAACCTTTTTCTTACCCTTGTAATCACGTACTTGGTGTCCTTTTTCTCCACACTTATAAAAAATATCATTCCCTTAAAGCATTTACCAAGGTGATTCTTTCCATAGCTATCACATATGAGAAAATACTTCTTTCCCATCTTACATTTATCCATCTTTCTCTCTACCATCCTTTTCTTCTCTTGCTTCACTTTAAAGCCATAGGACTCAGAGAATTATTTTCTTATCTTATTAACACATGATACTATTTATTTATATGTTGATAATACTTGGGAGAATATTTCCCTTCTAATTATCTTCTTAATACCATGAAAGATATGATCCTTCTTACTTTTTGGATCTTACGTATTGCTAGAGTTCTCATTCCTTCTACTGGATTCCATTTCTAAACAATGGAATACAATAGGTCAATTTATAAATCAAAATTCATAATCCCAAACTTTTAAAATACCTAACGTAAATTTAATAGTTTATAGATATAATCCATAATCATAAAAATGTTTTCTTTGAGGAAGTATTTACTCCTAAATCCTTCGTAATTTCCTGTAATGAAAATGTGAATTATCCTAAGCATATCCCCTGAGAGTGTCGTAACCAAGAGTGCAGTAAGAGCCGTTGTCGTGCACCAGTTCTCATTTAAGTCTAGCTCAAAGTAGTGTTTTTAGGTTTTACCCCTAGGTACATCTGTGCCAGAGCCACCTCTACTTGCTTGTATCCAGATAGGGATGTATTGCTCGGAAAACTCACAAAATCTCTATAGTTCCAAAATTCTAGGAAGTTCTTATATACTAATCCTCAAAGTCTATATTAGTGTAATGTTCTCTAATCAAAGTTTATCTAAACCTATTTCCATGGTTTTTGATAAACTTCCTCTAATACCAACTATAATTCCTTAACCTTAGAATCCTAGAGTCAGTGCATTATTACACAACATTGGCTTGATTACAAGGAATAAAGTCCCGAAGAACTGATTAGTTTATCAGTCTTGGAAAAAAGATTACATACATGAACATTACATTTTACATTAGAAAATAAAACCCAACGTAAATGATCCTTTGAGACTGCCATTAATCCCCTAGATTAACCCTTATTATCAATCATAAAACACTTCTTGGAATCCTGGGAAAATTAAAACATAGAAAGGGGTGAGCTCAAACGCTCAATAAGGGTAAGCAATACAGCGGAAGATAACATAAATATTAGGCACGATGAATAATTGAAAACACTTGCCTTTACAAAGAATAAACATGAACACTTTTATGGCATGAATATGAGTTGAGTAAATAATGCCATAATAAAACATGGTCATGGGTATTATACTAGTCTAATAACCACATGAACCATCAATATTATTTTCATAATGAGGGAATGTATAATGTCAGACATTATGAAACATTTTTTCAAGTCCTCGACCAAGACGTCTAAAAATGATTAAGGACTCGTCCAAAACCATATATCAAATTGGGAAAGGCCTTGGCCATTTCCACGTCTAATTGTCTCATTAGACCTACTGATTTATCGAGGAGCTATAGCGGGCTCCACCCGTCACATACTAAGTCCAATATATTCTGATATGAAAAGGTTGAAACATAAGATAAACATTCGTACTAAAACTATCATACAAAATGTCAATAATTTAACCATAAACCATGAATGGTATAAAAATAAAACATCCACATTCAAACATATCATAACTTATTCAATAAAATATTTAGGATTTTATTTGTAATAAATCATCCTCAATCAATAATAACATATAAAATGAATGTTGACTTAGTTGAAAAAGATTTGTAAAACTCTTTGAAATAAATATATCTTTTTTCATGAAAACATTTAAAAGTCACACAATTTATAAAGGAATACATTTAAATGCATTTTTAAATCAAAGTGTCCCATACCTCTTTGAATCTTTTGAAAGGAATTAACATTTTAAAAACATTCACGTCCATATAAATAAATCCTTAAAAACCATTTTGAAAACATAGACATTAATGAGAATGATTTAGAAGAACAAATATTTAAAACATTTAAAATGATGTTTTAGTAAAAAATTCCCTTAAAAATAATCCATTTGGAAACTCTTTAATGAAACATGGACATGGATAATAAATATATCCCAGTATATACATAAAAACAAGCTCGGATAATAATGAGATTGTAAAATTAACCCTTACCTTATACTTCCTTGAGTCGAGGGTACATTTAACCTCATGTATAAAGACCATAGTATTTTATTAAATTATAAAAGAACCATATTAATATTTATTATATCATACATGACTCATTTATGACTTTATACTACCCATTTAATAATAATTTTCATGTTAAATTAACATTTCGGGTAATAATCGCTTTCTTAATTGTATGTGTTTTAACTTGTTACTCTTGATTGTATCACATAGATCATCATTTAAATATTTGAAGAATATAAAACATGATTTATATATAATATAAATTTATAATATAAATATTTATAATAGACATATATATGAAATGGAAAATACCGTTTATAGAGACGGTAGGCCGTACGTACGCATAAACGTTGTTTCCATTTTCATATCGTATTGAATGAAACTAAGTGAATAAGATATATGTAAGTAAATATATATATATATATATATCTAGTAGAATTATTATGTCATATATTAAATACTTATTAATGATATATATGTTTTTATAATCATCGTTGAATGGTGAACGTGGAAATGAATTTCATCGCGTCGTGGAGACGGTAATCTGTACGTACGCACTAATGACAATATCATTATATTGATAGACAAATCGTTTGAAATTGGATGGTATATCATATATAAATAATAATTAAAATTTTATATTTATTATTTAATTCATTTATACTCATTATTTACCCATCCAAATAATGAAGTGTTTGTATAACAAACTACACCAAGATGTGGAGACGGTAATCCGTACTTACGCACATTTGGTGAATTTGTCATTTATAGGATGGATAGAATAACGAATATGTTTGAAACATTTTTATAATAACATCACATTATATATAAGATACTTGAGTTATTATTTTCTAATGGAAACAATGAAGAAAGATGAAGTGGAAGAAGGAAATAACTTGAAAGATGTGATGAAATATTTACCTCTTTTTCGGGTTCTTCCTTTTGATTTGATCAAAAAGGATACTTAGATTGGATTTCTGACTAAAATAAGGCCTCTAGGATTAAGGGAGGATATTTTAGAGGATATTTGGGCTGGGTTTGGCCGAGCCAAATGGTTTTGGAGTGTGAATTTGATAGAAGTGGAAGTTCCCTTTTATAAGAGGGGTGAGGGGCACCTTAGGAAAAGATTGAAATATTAATTTATAATAAAATAATTTTCAGTTTATAATGGATATAAAATGATTTATTTCAAGTATAAGGTAGGAATGGGTCAAAAACCACTCAACTAATAAGTTTTACATAGGTTTGGGTTACAATATTAACCTTATATTTTAGATTTAACTCTTAGTTAAATAGTTTCATAGAAGTGGAAGTTCCCCCACTTCAAACATGATTGAAGAACATAATCCAGCAACCACTCAAAGGTAGGCTCATATACATATCGATGATAAAAGATTTCACCAAAATAGTATATTATCTTCTTAGTATCATGCTCATATTAAAATAGTAATATATGACCATCAACATATTCTAGTTACTATCATGAATAAGGATCATATCCCTACTCAACTAAAAACTTTTAGTCAATATATTCTAGCAATAACGTAGGATGAGGATTATATCCCTGATCTTCTAAATGCTAATGTCCTCGTGGATGAATAACACATTTCTAAACACCTAAAGGCTATTATTACTCTTTTTCTGAAGCATAAGGTGATAAATACCTAGATATTACTCTTTTATGTAATATAGGGATGGATTATAGGGACTCTACTCCTGAAATCCTCCATGGACAACCTCCCCATGGTAATATCTCACACATAGAAGGAAATAATACCCATTCTCAAGGAGATTCTTATATAGTGGTTCTAGAAATACTGGGGTAAACTATATATAGAATCCCATAAACTATCACTAACTCCTCACCTTGGTCAGTAGGTGACACGGAGAAACGACCTCTATGATCTAACCAGGTGGAGGAATATAACTTTTTGAAGTAGAATCTAAAATAGATATGTGGAAGGATATATCAAAAACAATCTTCAGAATATGTTATGACCCACATCTAACTCTAAATATAATGTCTCGTATGAAACATAGAAGGATTTCATTCTTTACTTATGCCATAATATATTGGAAACCCATCAAGGATTGAAGCCTAGACACCTCCTTTATTAATGATTTGAGGGCCACATCCAGATAATAAATACACTATGTTGACAGTTGGATATGGGTGTGTTATCCATGTCCCAGGACCCAAGATTAGAATATAATAACAAAAACCTATAGATTATTTTTTTACAGCATGAAAACTCTATGAAAACTTATTTCCAAATCCCCATGAGACATTTATATCCAATATTCAGGAAAGTAAAGAGAATTTCACTTTACCCTTTTTTGAGTACATTAAATCTCTAAGATTTCACTTTCTATAATGTCATAGCTAGAGGATAGATCATGGGACCATGTAACATTCATGATTGTTGGTCAATACAATAAATATAATTTACATTGAAGATTAAAATAAACCGTGAATGAAGAGATATGGGGACAACAATAGAAACCTAAGATGAGAATCTCCAAAAAATGAGAACATGACTCAAATATAGAATTTAAAGGTATGAACTACTTGATAGATTCACATAAAAAGTGACTCACATAACAAGAATCCATTTAACCCAACCCATGTGGGAATGAGATTGTGCCAAATAAGAAAAAACATAGTAGAATCCTCCATAAAATCCATCCAAGAGAAAACCCAGACTGTAGGGTTGGGGGAATTGTTTTCTCAATCACCCCACCAAGGTTATCAAATCCCATAAAGGTCTAGATGAAATTTATGGTGGTTCTAGATCAACCCCAACCAATAGGGTTGGTGGAATTTTTATCTCAATTTCCATAAAATGATTCACCAGATCCTCGATAATAGGATTATAACATGACGATTGTGTCCCTTAATCAACCCCAACTCATAGGGCTAGGGGGATTGTTATCATTATCATTACCCAGTAAGGAATCGGTCTTTTCTAGGATAGGTTGTAAATAATGATGGATGGCAACCAAACTATTCCTACCACTATGATAAAAACCTATTTTATTTGGGGCCCAGTCATAATTTAATGGCAGGAAACTCCCTTAAGGTCACTATTCATTGACTGAGATGGAGGGAAATATGGGAAATGAAATTAAAACCTATAAGGGTTATAAGAAAAGATGGTCCAATATGAACAAGGGGTAGAGAAATGACCCTTATGTGGCCCTATAAGGAATAGAAAGTAGTATTGAACTTCCCTATTATATGGAGGGTGATGGGGGAAACTACTATCACAAGGAATTCCTTAGTGAACATTGTCACCATCAATCTGGAAAACAATGCAAACCAAGAAAAAAATGTCGAGGGATGCAATGTGAAAACAATACCTCCAGAGGTAGGTGATTTGGGAGAAAAAATAAGGCTGCCTATATGAGGAATTAGAGAAGGAGTTAGAACATGTATCATTTGAATGATGAGTTTGTGCCTCCTTATTAGAACATTTCCAAGGATATATGGAATGGTGTGGCTATATCCCAATCACCACCTAAAGGATCCAAAATCCCATATACAGAGGAATCACTAGCACAATATAAGAATGAGATATAGAACATCAGATAGTTAATTGATTAACTACTCATGGGAAATATTCACACTGTGTATTCTCTTCAAATAAAAAGGTATATCCCTCATCACACACATCATTATAGAAATAATCTTTATGTAAGAGTTAAATTTCATCATTAGGATGACTCTAGATCCATGAAATTAGTCTGCATAAATGATGATTCTGAGAATGATCATGAATTTCCTCTATTATGATGAAAACATTTATAAAATTAGGGTGATCATACGGTCTTATCATGGATCATGAATATGCGGGATATGAGAGCGGAGCCACACATCAATCCATGCCATATCTCTATATATATGAGGTGGTCCATACAATGATACCTCCAGAAAAACCCAACACCATTGAATCCTTAACTTCTTAAATATAATTAATTGAGGTATCGCGCACCCTTATGCATCATTAAAATAAGTTGTATCCTGAATGGGTGTGTAAATATCCAAACTTCTCATATATAGATATTACATCTCATGAGATTAATATTTATTACATAACATAAAGATCCATGGTAGAGTGATTTAGGTCTCATACCTTTGGAAACATGGACACAAAATGAATAGTTAATTAGATAACGACATAATCTACCACTAAATTTTTCATAACTAGAACCCTTCTTAGACATATCACACTTAATACCCTTCTTCATAACATGAGTAAGGGAAACATAAGAAATGGTGAGCTCAGATGCACAATAAAGGTGAACATATGAGATATCATTCTATAATCATATGAAAGCATAAGGGTATGTGATTATGAAAATAACTTACAAATTTCCTACCCAAACTATCTTAGATCCCAAAAATTATTCATGGGATAAGTCATTATCATTCCAAAATACATGCTTCATATGAGTGTGAAATCATCATAACTCATGAACTATAATCTCATGTCATAAAAGTATGTGTAACACCCTTAGATTTGCTGATTTTTTAAAATATATTTAATATTATTATATTTTATGTAACATGAGACAATAATTTTATCTGGAGTTACATGAAATAATATGTTTTTCTTGTGTTTCACACAATTCTGAGTTTAGCATGTGGTACATGCAACACCGATAAACCAAGCAAGACATACAATTTAAATATTATTATTTAATATAATAGTTATAAACTAGCCAATGGATTGATGAATATGAATAAAATTAACTAAATTATGAAAATATGGTTTAAAAATTATTATATAATGATTTATTTAGTGACCAATTAATTAGAACAAAAAATAAAACCCTTTTGAAAATTAATGAAAATCTTTTTATGAAAAACTATTTTTGTGCGCACAAAAATATTTTACCATAGTGAATTAAAAGAATTAATTTTGGTGAATTATTTTATTTAAATTCATATACTATATATTCAATCAACTATTTAAAATTCATCATATGTATTTTCTATATAATAGAAAAGAATAAATCCAATTTTACGCTTAAAAACATTATTTTTCTAAAAAGTTGTTTCCCGCCTCTTTATAGAGAACTTATTTTAAAAATAAATTTTGAATTTTTTGTATAATTAATATTATTAAATAAGATAAAAATTTGAAATAAGAATATCAAAATTATATTAGGGTGAAATTTTGAGTTTTTTTTGAAAAATTTCATTTTTTGATGAATAGTGAAATTATGCTGAATTTTAATTGAAAACTATATTTTCACCTAAATTATTTACAATGGTACATTATATTTAAAATTGGTTTTAAAATATAATTACATCAATTATACATCTATTAATCCAATTTATTTCATTTTAATCAATTTAATATTAAAATTGGATATAAAATCTTTGTAAACTTTTGAACATTTTCACTTTAGAACCACGCTTTCCCATCGTGTCTACAAGATAAATATTAAATTACAATTTTCCACATCAATGATTTAAAATTGAAAAAATGGAATAAATAATTTTAAAAATGAAAATTTATATTACTAGATAATTTCAAATTAATTTTTTACAATAATTATTAGTGAAAAAATTAAAATTAATTATTGAGATAAAGGTAAACAAATGTGCTTATATGGTGGTTAAAATTAGAATATAAAGTGTAAGAATAACCAGAAAAAATTTCACCACCAATTTTATTGTTTTTCTTATAACCTTATAAATTTTTTATTTATTTTTATTAGTTTTAGGGGAACTTTTCCTTGAATGTTCCCTATATAATAAGTTAAGTAAAGAGAAAGAAAAAAAATAAATATTCCTTGATTTTAATATCTATAATGCTTTGAGATATAATAAAACAAAATTTATTTTGTTATACATATTATTTTAAAATATAAATGAGTTTATTATTTCATAATATTTTATATTTAATTTTTATAGATGAATTAGTGACTAAAAATACTTGAGAAATGTCAATGCAGTAATTATTTATTTAATAATTAACTAAAATAAATGATAATTGTTTTTAAAAGTGAGGTAAATTGAATGAATTATTTTATTTCATTATTTTTTAATATGAATATACCATTTTACACATGTGTGAACTGAATATATTCAAAATAAAACAATTTACTAATATATTCTAAAATTCAATTTAAATAAAAAATGTCAAAATTGATATTAGTGTTATTTTATAATAAATTACATTTTAATAAATTATTTAAAATTACTATGAATAATATAGTCTTCTAAGTGGTTTTTAAATTTCAATAAGTATAAAATATAATCCATTTATTGATCAATTTTCCTTTTATAATGATCATATTTTCCTAATAATAGTAAAAACTATGTTAGCACGATTAGGGTTAAAGTAGATTTTTTCACATTACATGCACTTATGTTAAACTTAATTTCCAAAAAAATGATATTTTTAATTTATAAATTAGATATGATAGTTGGTTATAAATTGAATAATAATTATCACTATATTTTATTCTTAAACAATAAATTACCTTGGTTAAAAAATTAGTTATCGTGGTAAAAACAAAACTGCAATTTTTTTTAAACTAAAACACTATGGAAAAAAATGAAAAAAATGCTTTTCTTTATTGTGTTTTGGAGTTTTATATTGAGACCATATACCCTACCATATATTGTTATTCAATTTTTGAGAAACATTAGGTAAGTTATAACTCCCAATGGTGAATACTTTTGAGTATTTACATGAATTCCATTTATCCTCAACTATAAATGAGAACTCACCCTCCACAATTATTCATAACTCTAAATCCATTTGGATCATAAAAAACTTGACCAAATCACATCCAAAATTTCATTAAATCAGAATATAATCCTTATTTTGGTATGAAATCTATACTTTTAAGGATTTAGTGTAAACCTAAGGAGGATACCTGAAGAAGAGTTAATGTTCTTCAATGAACATCTTTGTTTTATTTATATCTACACCTCCATAAATTGTTATTATTACATTATTATATAATAAAAATAGTATATAAAATATTCAGAGATTTTTTATGATATGTGTATGACCTAAAACCAGACACATAACCATAAAATGCATTATAAATTCATTGTTTGTGTAACTATAGACCACCACCTCACAAACTAGTGTCATTTGTTTTTTCCATTACCACCTATCAAGGTTGGGAATAATGATGTAAATAATATTTATATATGATATTAATGATATTAATGATATTATTACGCTTATTTAATTGATATATCAAATTTAACTTCATGGTTTCCATTTTTTGGGAAAACGATAACGTCGTTCGTGTGTATAGCAGACTACCGCCTCACGAAGAGATGTGATTCGTTCACGCTTTATATAGAATATATTAAATATGGATTTAATAAAAAGATGTGATATGTATGATATAAAATTAAACTGAAATGGTAATATATATATCACTGACTTTTATTTCTCTGAATATGACAAGAAAATGGGAACAATGTTCATGCGTACGTATGACCTACCATCTCCATGAATGGTGTATTTTACTTCCTATCACTGAATTTTATAAATTAATCAAAATAAATTTATACTAAATTTTTATTATATTTATATAATTAAATAAATTTCAGATATTATGAAACCATGATAAAATTAAGAGGATGAAAAATGACAATTCAAAACATACACGAAAAAGAAAGTGGTTATTACTCGAAATATAACTTTAACATGGAATTGTTCACAAATGCATAATAAAAATTCACATGAAAATAATATATACTATTATATATATATGAATATTTTTCTATAATTTATTTATAACATATTTATATTTATTATTCAAGTGGCCTGAACATTTATGAAATAATTCATGACTTAAGGTTATAGGATTTCTAGTCTCATTTTTTTTAGAGTCTCACTACTAAAAATAAGGCTTTTAGCAGCACTAAAAACCACTTTTAACAATGTTATAAAAGTGATGTTAATTGTAGAGAAGATAATGGGGGTCCCCTTTAACAACGTTAAAAAGAATTGACAAAGGGGCCCCATTACCCGTGCTAAAAAATAACTGATAAAGGTCCCCCTTTATCAGCACTATTTTGAGCATTGATAAAGGCCCAATTTATCAGCACTTAATTAGCGCTGATAAAATGGTCCTTTATGAGTGCTCAAAATAGCCCTGATAAAGGTTGACTTACCTATGTTTTTCTATTTATTTAACAGCACACCCAACACCTTCACCTGCACACCTGCACACAAACAACACCTGTACAAAATAGTACAAAACAACACATGCACACAAAACAGCTACACAAAACACCTGCACAAAATAGCACCTGCACACAAACAGAGAATAGAAGAATGAAACAGTTCACACAAGAGTTTCAAAAATAATTATATATACATTTAATCTACATCATTAATACATAAAAAGACACTTCTATATACATTTCAAACATTGTTTTATATGGTTACAATTACAATTATCCAACACATAGTTAAAAACATTAATGTTTCATTCTTTTTCCATCTGTGACCCCCACTAATTTTTTTTCATAGTATTAGTTTCCAAAAAAATCATTTTAAATCAAGAAAAAATTCCACCTATACAAGAAAACAAATATTATGTTAGTAATACAGTAAGGAAATAAATTAAACATTAATATGAAATAATACATTAATAAAATATCAATTTTTAATAAAAAAAAGACACATTTGGAGTTATACCAGTCACATCGTATGTCGTATTGATGTGGGGTTGATTCCTACATGTCAGAAATGAGTCATATATTGTTGTTTTAAATTATTAAAAAAATCCAAATGGGTTTTCTTGGTTTTTATTATGTCACTTGTTCTTTTGAATATGTCAGGACCGGGTACAAATCTTATGTTTGGGTGCTTTCATCCCCATGAATAGGGGACATACTAAGTTTCCAACATGAGTAAATTGATTTTTTTATTTTTCTCTTTTATAGTTGATTTGATTTCCACCTCATGTGGCACACTTGGGTGCGATATTTATCTATTATGTGTATTTTGACTCTTGGACCAATATGGCAAGGGAGGATTAATTACGCATCATGATAGGAACTTAGGATCATATGATTTATTCTTTCTTATAATTTTCATTGGGAACCTGGATTGCGCTAAGAGGGGTTGGACTGTTTAAAGTGTCAGCAAAGAAGCTAAATAATGTTTTCTTACTTAGCCTATTTTTGTGGAATTCTACTCATCCAACCCAAACATGTGGTTCCAATGAGATCGATATGTGAATTTATATGCATCTAATATATGGTCCTAACCCTGATAAGGGTAGACATAAATGATGATTGGGGTGAGTTTTTTAAAGTGTAAACAATGAAACTAAATCGTGTTTTTTTGTACAACCTCTTCTATGGAATTATACTCACCTAACCTGAATTGATCCTTGAGATTTGATGACTGACCTTATGATGGGTAGGCATGGGTCAATGAGGCCAGATTATATGGGATATTTGAATCTAATTTTGGTGGGTACGAGGCCATAAGACTAGATGATACTTGATATCTAACCTTGATATGGGTAGGAAATTGTCCTTGAGACTAGATGTTGTGTGACATGGTGTGGTAAGGGAGTGTAAGGGTGTTGAGATATGTTTCCTATTACAACCTTTTCTATTGGTGATTTTTGTATATATACAATGATATGGATATTTGAACATCATGATTGTTATTCAATGGGATTCCACCTAGATGGGATTCAGTGGAGTGTCAGGAGGGTGGCGATATAGTGCTGCATAAGTGTTCATGGGACGAGGCCCTGAAGGGTCGGTATGATCATGATCTCTAGGCACAAGATTCGGCATTGGCGAGATAGCTGTATCTAGAAAACTTTGGTCCATGTATTTTTTAGCATCTTAGGGAGAGCCTGGTTCATTTCATATAGGGAATCGATATGGGATCCTAGGGAGATGATCCATATATAGTGTACTTGACTCAAGAGTTCCAGTCTTAGCACCCATCACTATTTCAGAGTAAAGGTGGACCTCAAACAATAGAGAACTTGATAGGGTTGGTAAAAACTATATTTTACCAGATCGAGACAGCCGAGGTTGGATGGTGAGGTTGGTGACATAAATTATCAGAGTAAAGACATAATGCTTGTGGGATGTATAGTTATAGGTTGGAAGACACAAGGGACTTTCTTAGAAGGATTTTGAGGCTATATTTTTCGAGTACTTCATCCAGAGACACTAAGGGTAGACAAAATTTTGAGGAGTGGGTTTATAGAACTATTATTTTATTTTAGGAATCCATGGCATGTTTAGACCCATTTTGATAAGGTTCTGAAGTATTTTCATGCATACAACTAGATGGTTCATTTGGAGAGGTTATGTAGGAAGATTTATCAAACAGGTGGGAGCCAGCGAATAGAGCATACTTAGGGATCCGAGCTCAGACTAAGAGTAGTACCAGGAGTGGGTAGTTGGTATTTAGTTACACATGGAGGTCTTGGAAAACTATATAGGTTGGGTTTAATGACCGTATGAAACCTCTTTAGTTTTTAATAGAGGTGATTCACATTGTTTTATCATAGTTTGGAAAATCGTGTGCCTAACTGTGTGTAATGTGGTGTTTAGATAGTGGGCACCGTACGGTTGGAACACAGTTATCCAAACTATGCAGCCAAAACATGTGTCCCTTTATAAAAGTGGGAAGTTAATTTTTCCCTCACTCACTATTTCTTTATTTCTCCTCCTACTCCCCCCATTTACCATATACAATAGAGGGAACTACTCCATCTTCTTTCTCCCTAGGCCTTGAGGGAACTCCATCATCTAGACATTGATATTTGATTCGTTAGTGGATACCGATTAATCTTAATAATACCTTCAATTTTATAGATTATCTTTTCTATTTATCTATCCATATGGAGAGGTAAATCCATGTGATCCCTTTTTTCTTATTTTCAGAGAATTCATCTAAAATGCCATTTTCTTCCGATTCGGATCAATTTTGAGGATGGTATCAAATGAGTGAGTGCGTACTAGTACATGGTAGGTGGTTCCTAGATTCATCCTTGATTTTGTGAGTGTTTTGTGGGTATATTCATATACTCTGTGTGGGTTGTTCAAGTGAGAAACTAATTAATTAAATACATGCTTATTAAATTATTGTAATGAATATATGAGATGCCTATGGTAATTCTGTTGCTCCACTGTGATTGGTTAAGCTGAGTAAGAGGTTTGAACTAAATTGGAAAGTTTAGGATGAGTGTAAATTTAAATGAAATTGATTTTTTATATTTGTTACTTGATTTCATGGGAATGTAATATAACTGGCTTTAAAAATGTGGTGGGTGTTGATCATCTGGATTGAGGTTATGTGGTTCGTCAGTTGGGGCATGGATCTAATACTTGGAGTGACAATGATCACTAGGTTGAGGCAACTTGGCCCTCAGGATTTGAGGTGATTTAGTCATCAGGATATGGTCATGGCTCTCGAGACTTGAGATGGTGTTGACCATCATGATTTTAGGGACATGGTCATAGGGGAACGAGGCGTTGGATGTCATGGATTAGGTTTTTTAGTGATTTATGCTCATCATTTTTTGTTTGATGCACTATCGGAGTCATGTTCACATAGACAAGACATAGTTTAGGTGGTTTTGACCACTCATTGTGGGTGGAGGCCCCTGTAGACTATGCAATTAGGTGATGGTGTTGACCATCAGAATATCACTTGTGTTTTTTTCTAAAATTAATGTTTATTATAAATAAAAAGAGAGAAATTGATTCATACCAGTCACATTGTGCATTTAATTGAAGTGTGTTTGATTCCTAAAGGTAAAAAATAACTTATAGATCATTTCCCTAAAGTATCAAAACAATCGGAATGTGTTTTCTCCATTTTGAGTATGTCACTTGTTCTTTTTACTAAAAAAACCCAATTTTAAATAAAAAGAGACACTTTGAGTCATACAGGTTTCATCATGTGTCATATTGAGGTAAGGATGATTCCTATAAATTTCAAATGACTTATGGATCATCTCCCTAAAGTATTAAAACAACTGAATGTGTTTTCACGATTTTGAATAGTACAGTTACTCGAATACCAACTATAATGACCTGATCATTTCATACATTGATATCGGATATGAGTAGATTAATATTCCTCACATCAAATAAAAAAATTAAACATAAATACAAATCACATCATTAATTCTATGGACAACGATTTTACTGTGAAAACATCAAGATTACCTAGGTGATTGAGCAGACACAATATCGTTTCTCTTCCTGCAAAGGCATATCACATGGATAGAAATATTCTAAAATAACCGATCCATTTGTGGAATAATGAAAATAAAATCAATGTTTCATTATATATATTTTTCATTAAAATATAGATATTATATCATAACATTACCTTTACATCTTTCCAGAAGGTTTATTTGGTCCAAATATAATCTAATAACAAAACTAATGATTCTTTGTGCACTTTAATACTGTTGGTTAACTACCACTTAGAATAACATCTGATCTGAACTTCGGATCTGGCGTCCTGGTGATGCTCTCATCTAACACCATCTCTATGATATCATCATTCAACATTCACTTTTCCTTCTCTTCCTGCACCCATTTACCTAGTAAATTGGTGATGTAGGACTAGGAAAATTGAATGATGAATGATGATATCATAGAGATGGTGTGGTATGAGATCATCAAGGGGAGGCCAGATCGGAAGTTCAAATCATATGATATGCTAAGCGGTAGTTAACCAAATTTAGTAAATCCTACCAATAATCCTTAGTTTTGTTATTAAATTTGTGAGTGATGCACAACCAATTTTCTTCCAACACACTACATTAGTAGAAACAACAACATAAATGACCAAAATACATAATATAAATGATCCATTCCATAATAGCTTTGTTCTAGTGCTTTTGGAAACATGGAAACAGAAATAACTAGTTCATAAGAGTCTCCCATTATGTTATTCTTTACAAGAAAGACAAATAATTTCTAAAACCATTTTTCATAACCTAATGATATGAAACATAAGAATGGGTAATCATAAATGATCAAAAAGTGTAAAAAAGGGAGATATCAATGATCATATAAGGATAACATTAGTAGTATGAATTCACCTTCATCCTATTTGTGTACAATCTTCCATCAGGTATGATGCCCATTCATTTCTAAACACATCTATATCATCTTCTGAATATGAGTTTTTGCGATAGTCATGGCAGTATTTAAAAAAATAAATACTCAAAGGATTAATAAATATTTTAAATAAAGTAGTAATTATTTTCAAAAATACCTCATCAAGGAAGATATTTTGTTGATTAAATACATTCTCTTTTATAAATTTACAAACATAATAACCATAGTCCTTTCTGTTTGTTTGTTTTGGACACTGCAGAAACATCAAGAAAAATAAGTAATTTTTTTGATATATGTTTGGATAGTTCAATCTTATTATATATAACAGGATACTTTTCCAGTTGTAGATCTATTGGTCTTTCTTGTCCTTAGGCCATGGATTCATTCCATGAAGTAGAAAATATTGATGCACTGCCCTATCATAAAAGAACCCTCATTAAAAGATAATATGAATTATATAACCAGACGATTAGTTATAAAATATTAGATATAGTGTATTAAAAATTGAAAAACTCCATCATGCGTGGTTGGTTTATTGGATATCCATGCATTAAATCTAGAAAATAAATCTTTGGAGTATCCAAATTGACCACAATGAGAATCCAATGATGACAAAAAATTCAAAAAAAAGTAATGAATGAAATTAAAATATAGTTGATATGATTAAATTATAGAGTTTTACCCCTACATCATTTGTATTAAAAGTATTCTTTCATCCATAATTTTTTTTAAATGGTTTGAGCAGGGATGTCATTATTTCACCAACTTTATCGCCATTTATTTCTTCTTTAGAAGAGGTGATGTGAACTCTAACAAGTCCAAATTTTTGTTCACGGGGAAATTCCTTCTATTTTTTTCCTATATATGCCTATGAAAAATATGAAATGTATTTAGTCAAAATTATCATAGTATATCAGCTTTTTTAAAATCAAATCATGAAAAAATACCTCATGTATACATTTATAATTAAAGTTCCTAGCCATTCATACTTGATAATTTCATCTACATTGTCAGCACTAATGAAATTGGATTCCTCCCCTCCGTACATATTTTTTTTAAAATAAAATGTGTGATTATTGTCATCAATCAAATTTGTATCCACATGAGCCTAAAATGATATTAAATTTGGATATAGAATGGTCAGGGTGAAGGTGGTATTAGTAGATCGTTTCAATCGGTTGGTTGATCCTTCAGATAGTTTTGATCTGATATTTCGTTTCACCCCTTACCATTTTCATTCTGTAATAATATTAATTGGTTCAGACCTTTTTTCATTAAATGTGAAAGGTTAAGCTTGAAAAATATATTTGAAATGAATACATACTTGTCAATATATGAGCCTGAAACCATCCTATAAATAATTTATTATGTGTATCTGATATCCATTTTTCATCCAAAGATTTATTTAAATGCTTGAGAATTTTTTTGTGGGTTTGAACAAAAGGGTCAACGTCGAAACTATTATTCCAAACATAAAGGTGGGCCTACTCCTGATCTATAATACTAATTGTGAAGAACACTCTTCCAGAAATTCCTTCACCCTCAGTCTACCCAGTGTGACGATATTTTGGTAGGACAATATTTTCCCCACCAGACATGTATTTGGTATAGATTTCAATGACTTCCTTAACAATATATTTCTCTGCAATACAACCCTATGGCCGAATTCGATTTTTTACATACCCTTTGAAAATCACCATATACCTTTCAATGGATTACGTCCATATATAATGTATAAGACTACATAGTTGAATCTCTCTCACCCAATGAACCATCAAATGAACCATCATATCAAATAATGTCAATGGGAAGAACATTTCCAATTCACATAATATGATTGCAATTTCTCTTTCAATAGTTGTAAATTTCGTCATGTATATAACTATGTTTCATATAGCATTGAAGAAGAAAAAACATTTTTAATGTATGGAATAAATTCTCGAGAAAAATTCAATGTAATTCTATAGGAATTAGATATTTCATCAAAACATGGCAGTCATGTGATTTCAGACCCTTTAACAATAAATTTATCATTGACACAATGTTTTTGATATTTGATTAAAACGCCTATAGAACCTTTATGTCATTCAAGAAGTTTCAAATATGATATACCTCATGGCTGGAAAGAGTGTAATCCATAGGAGGAAGAAATATTTGTTTTTCACCATTTACTAGTACGACTCTTATCATATTACCATATCAACCATGTATAACCTAGCCTTAATTCCATCCTTTTTTTTCGGGTGCATTTAGAAATGTGCTGATGAAACTATAACATTCATTTATTTCAAAATGAATAATATTAAGAAAATTTCTGACATACAGAAAATTCCAGTATGGTAATTCAAAATAATATGATCATCTTTTTCCAACTGATTTTTGTATGGTTTTTCCAAAAAGGTTGACCAAAAGTAGTGTCCACATATTTTACTTTCTCAAACAATTGATCAAGTGTTAGTGGAGATGATACTATAAGTTCTTCTGAAATTCTGTTGAATGATGTCATCAAAGATCAGTACATATTCCATTGAGGTAGAAATCTATGATGTCCTAGAAACAATTTTTTTTACGAATGTTTCAACCTAATTGACTGTGTACCTTGTTTTCAAATGGTACACCCTTGAGTTGCTTTAATTATTTTTCATAAAAAAATTTCATAAACAGGAAATTTACTTATCATCTTGTACAATATGGATCTCAAAGTGAAATATTCATTTTTGTAAGAATTATAAAATGTAACACCTGAATCCCACAATAATTTCAAATCTTTGATCAATAGATCCAAATAAAAATCAATATCATTACCTGGTTGTTTTGGTCCTAATATAAGCATATATAACATGATGTATTTTTGTTTTATGCATAACCACGATGGTAAGTTATAATTTACCAACATAGTCGTCCATGTATGGTGACTACATTTTTGAAAACCAAAAGGATTCTCTCCATTTATAGATAACAGAAGATGAAGGTTTTCATCTCATTTCCAAATTTAGGATTCTCATGATCAATTATCTTCCACTGAGGAGCGTTTGCTGGGTGATGTAGTTTCCCATCATTAATTATTGTATTTTCATGACATGTCAATTGTCCTATAGTCTCCTCACTTCCATATAGGCACCTAAACCATGGAATGATTGGAAAATACCATACATCTTTCGTATGACTGGATTCATATTTCTTGTATCGAGAATCACCACACATTGGGATTTATTTAAATGATTTGTGGTCCTTGTGAAATAGTATAAATTAATTCGGGCATGTGTGTATTCTTTTAGAGATCATACCCATTGAGAATAACATTTGTTTGGCATCGTATGTTCAGCTCGGTAGCTCATTATCTTCTAGGAGCATTTCATTCAAGAGAGCAAGTAGTTCCATAAAATTGGTATCACTCCACCCATTCCCTGATTTAAAATTATACATCTTCGGTATGACTAACAATGTTATATATTTAGTGCATCCAGTATACAATGTCATCTTTTCACAACTATTTAACTTATCAAACAGTTTTTGGAAATCATGAAGTTCATCTTCAACTAACCTTGTCATTTCCTCAATACGATATCTATCATCATTTACATCTGTAATCACATCATCCATATGACCATATTCATTGTTCACGCTTGTAATCATATCAGATGATCCATAAAACGCAGTGCTATCCCAACCACTACCTACATTCATTTTCCCCATGTTTATTCCAACATGTATAACTTTGATCTATTCTGTGACAGATCAGGTGTTCTTCCAACTCCTCTAGACTAATTTTTCTTGAATAAAAACAAAATAAACACAAAAAATGGATTTGAGAATGGTCATGTGCATGATCTTTCACAAACTTGATAAACTCATTCACACCATATTCATACTCTTTTTTCAACCAATTGGAATTCATCCATTCTTTATTCATATTCATCCTATTTTATTCAGTAATATTAATATTTAGTAAAATAATTTCATAAAAGATTCTCAACTAGGGTCATCATCCAACTATAATCAATGGAACTAGCTATGGTAAACAATACCCCAACATATACATGCATTAATAAAAACCAAAGAAAATCACACCCATCTTCCCAAGAACCTAATAGATGGAACTATCTATGAGAAGCCCTTGCACTAGAATATTTTAGTATCCCACATGGGATCTGTATGCACTGTTGTAAACCAGTTTTTTAGTGTTTCTCTAAAAAAATAATGTCTCGAGTGAAGAACTATGTTACTAACCAAATAGATGGTATGATTTTAAATTGATTTCTTACAGGTGGAATGATTCATTACATGGTTTGTTAGAGTAATTTGACTAGGCTTTCCATTAAGTTTCCCATAGAGTCCTCTAGTGAAGTGGTTTTCTAAGATTCAGTGGAATTACACCAGTAACAAAGTGATTGTTCCATTGAAATGGGTATGGTTTGGATTGATATTCAATGGTGGAGGAACTACAACAAGGAAAAAGTTTCATACCAATCATTCCAATAACCGCAACACCATACAGACACACAATCGGGCTCACAATCGCAACACCATACAAACCAAACAAACACAATTTCAGATTTTACAAAGAATCCCTTATTCAATTCCATTTGTAAATTTAGGGGTTATCACAAAAGTTTTATCATCCTAGGGAATTTATTCATTATCCCAGTATACATTAATTACAAATTTTTATATTCAAATGTTCAACAGGAACCAACCAACATGCAATTAATTTAGTGTGCAAACAAGGACCACCAATAGCCATGATTTTTAGTAGGGAGTTTAAACCATACATTTAAAAACATAACCATCCATATAAAACAGTAATAATAATAGAACAATAGTAAACAAATGAGTAAGAGGAGAAAAATCACCATGAAGGTGTTGTTTAGTGCGTGACAGAGGTGTGTTCGTGATGGAGGAGATGCATGTGGAATAAGAAATGTCCATCTGAAAAGAAAACATAAAATGAGAACTCATATGTTATACCTATCCAAAATAGGTCTAATTAGATTTATGAACAGGACATGTATGGTAAAAAATTATTGGTCAACAGTGGGATTTTATTTTCCATCTATGATATCTGCTTCCTTTTTATTTATTTTTTGTGTATCTACTATTTTCCTAGATTTTGAACCTATGAATGGGACATGTCACATTTTCAAGAGGAAAATCATTTTTAATTTACTCTAATTTAGGGGTAAAATATTCCACATAAATTGTATCTTTTTCCTAGGGGATCATTACTATCCCATATGGATCATGAAAACCTATTAGTTTGTGAAATGTCAGGTCAGTTGTTGGTTATGATACCATCTTGAGCTGTATAATTACATTTCCAATTATAAAGGATCCATGTTCATTTAAATATAGTATAGGGGTCATACACTAATATATTACCAAATCCACTGGAGTTACTATGGGAGTGGGTCCTGATTGTATCATATGGGATAAATCTTTTATATATTGGACATTAGAGTAGTCACTGCTATGTATTTTCTCATTTTTATGGTTGTAATGTTTGTTGAACCTAGGGTTGTGATATAGAAATCAGAAACTAATAAGCGATTAAAACTTATGTGATGAATTCATAGCCTATGAAAAATATATAGGAAATATCTTATGATCCTCATTGAATCTTAATAGGTTTGGTTTCATTCATTATATAGTTACTTGTGATGTAGAATGTGTAAATGATAATCTTGGGGGGGTAAATGATATGGAGATGCTAATGGAATTAATCCAAAGGACCTAAATATAAGGGAGAATAATAAATTCATCAAAACACAAGACATAAACAATCTGGGAAAACATGCATCACAACACAACACATAAGGTCATGCCACAATGGGTCCCAAATGAGAAAGAACTATGACATAAAGGATATGGCCACACCACAATGGTTCCTGGTAAAAACATATCTATAATCCACGCGCACGGTCAAAAATGAGATCATATAATCTATAAGAAAGGGACTATGATGAATTGGTCATCACTACACCATAACATCTATTCCCTCACACAAAAAATAACTCCCTCCGATTCAGCAAAAAATGAGTGAAAATGAGAAACCAGAAAAATGTAAAAAAAATAGGACATATTATATTAACGAAATAGAACACTATATGAAAATTAAATAAAACTAAAATAGAATAATAATAGAGGTAAAATTATTATATTATCTCTAAAAAAAGTGATAAAACATGAAACATATTTCAGGTGATGGAGAACCACCCAAGAGGAGAGGAGGGGGAGGGTGGAGTAGCATGGAGGGGTTCTGGATGAGAAAAGGGAAGAAATATAGTAAAAAATAAATGAATTAGAGGGTAATTTTTGTAAAACATAACTTTTTAAAGGCGTTCAAGGTTTGTCCATATGGTTTTAAAAACCATGTGTAGACTATATGGTCTTCACTGTCCAAGACACACCATTTCACATGGTTAATGCACATGGTTTAACAAAGTGTGAAAACCATGATAAATGCCTTTAAAATTTATTAATTATTTTTTTATGGTTTTCTAAGGCCCCTCACATGATTTAAACAAACTGTGTGCCTATTCAAACCAATTTTCACTATTTTGGGGCATCGTTATCACTAGTCATGTGAAAACCATTCTCCCTAGGCTACTACCACCAAAACCAAAATTTCAACTACTAAAGCTTCTATGGTTTTTTTATGAAACTAAGACACATATCAAGCCTCAAACTATATAAAAAATTCCTTTATGATGTCCCAAATTACAGGTTCTATATCCAACCCTCATTTTTAAAAATAGTTTTTCCACTAATTGAAATAAATCCCTTCTCCTCTTAAAAATTTAAATTTTAATATGGATGAGGCATTACAAAATCTCTACTATTGTGCCTATCATACTAGATATGTCATAGTGGTAATACTATTGAATCACCACTGTCAATTATCTATTTGGATTAAAAAAACACATTCTATTCCTGAACTCCCAACATGATTTCAAATTGTAGCACCCAAGAGAAGACACAATGCCACTTAATCCTAAGCCAAAGCACATAAACATCACTGATTTGATGAGATGGTACTTAAGCTTGAACATCTTGAGAAAAGATCATGTCAATGTTTAGTCAATCACTCTGTCTAAGACATTTCCCACCATAATACTAAACTCACAAAATCCAATTTTGATCCATGGTGCCTCCCACCTACAAAATTTCTTACCAAAATTCATTTTCAAATTTTTAATGACACCACAAGTTCCACTTACAATGAAACTTATCCAACTATAAATGAGAATTATATTACAATTTCGATCTTCTCCTTCATTCCCAAATTTCTGAACTCCACAGATACACTTACCCAGGATGTGATTCCATAATCAAACACAGACCCAATTAAACTATTCATTATAATATCAAATAAGAACCAGTGTGAAACAAATATAATCCTTTCTAGACCACGTAATCTATCTATAGCTCAAAATATATTCTCAGACTCCAATCATCATCAAACAAAAACAACCTCTCGAATTCCAAAAGACATCTAGATTTCATAAAAAACACATGTTCACAAGTATCTAGTGCTTTCACAGTGACCCAAATACAAGATCTGCACACTATCTTCCTTTATAATGGAAAAGAGTAAAAATTCATTACATAGAAGACTCACCGGGGGAATCCATGAATTGTAGAGGAGGCTTCCTGGATGGTCATCAGATGGGGAGTGTGTGCCGAAGCATGTCACGTGGACAAGGGGACCCTATAAGGAAGAGGAGGAGAAAAAGGTGTAGTAGGAGGAGGAGGATGATGATGAGTCGGCGGTTGGAGGAGGAGGAGGAGGAGGAGGAGGAGGAAGAGGTAGTGGAGGAGGAGGAGGAGAAGGGTCACAGTGGAGAAGGGGTCGCGACATAGGAGGAGTAGAAGGCATTGGCAATGGAGGAGGATGAGGGTCGTCACAACGGAGGAGGAGGAAAAGGCAGCAACGGCGACAGAGGAGGAGGAGGAGGGGTCGTGAAGGGGGAGGGGTCGGTGGCACAAGGCTTAACTCTTGTGAAGTCTTGAAAGGGTGTGACGGAGGAGGAGCCCGTTAGAGTTCATTTTAAAAAACCTCTTGGACCTTTATCAGTGCTTGTTAAAAGCACTAATAAAGGTTTGTTTTATCATCGCTAAAATAAAAAGAACTGATAAAACAAACCTTTATCATCACTTAAATTATAGCGCTGATAAATAGTTATTTTATTATCACTGATAAATATAGGACTTTATCAGTGCTAAAAAGAACTGATAAAATACCTATTTATTAGCGCTTTTTTAACGCTGATAAATATAGGCCTTTATCAGTGCTAAAAATGAAATGATAAAGGTATAATTTTAATAATTATTTTATATTCTTATATATTTATTTAAAATGATATATAGGATAAATATATATTTATTTATTAATACTTATAACTATAAATAGTCTATATTTATAAATATTGGTATATTATTGTTAATATATATACATTAATAAAATTATAATTAAAAATATATTTGAAAAGTATTTATATATATCATTAAAAATTTAATAAAATATATTTATTATTTAAATATATTTAATGTAATTTTATAAGTACATTTTTAGAATATATATAGTTAATATTGGTAGTATTATGAATTAATCAATATACCACATCAATGGACAACGATATTTATTGTATAAATGAACATTGATGCATATGACACATAACCTATACGCAAGATCAATATATTCCTTGACCAAATTCATTGGAAAACATAAATATATTCAATAATTTTAATTATAAATATATATTAAAAAGTATTATATATTTATAAATAAAATAAATAAAATAATTATATTAAATATAACAAATATAATAAATACAATGAATTAATCCAACAAATATAATAAATCTAATAAATCTAATAAATATCTAATAAAGATAATATATCTAAGAAATATATTTTTTAATAAATGTAATTTATTATAATATTATAATTATTTAATTATATATATATATATTTATTTATAATCTTAGAAATACATTTTTCAATTAAAAAATTATATATATACTCTTGAATTATTAAATAGTATATATTAATTATAAACATTTTTTTATTTAATGTATAAAAATAAACATTATTTTTTAATATAAATATAATAATTTTATATAAATTCATAATAAAAACTTTTATCAGTGCTAATAATAGTGCTGATAAAGGACCACCCCTTTATCAGTGCTTTCTGCTTAGCACTGATAAAAGGCAGTGCTTCCCTTTCCCTGTTTTGTGGTAGTGTCTTATGCCATTTTCCCCACTTGTTTCTTTTTTGTGGTGTGTATAATTTCACAAAACATGATATATCATGAATATATCTCATTTAATGATAACTAATAATTCCATTTAGGTTATTATTTCATTGGGATTATGATTCAAATGTTACTTAAGCAATAAGGGATTTATGTATCCCTTTTTACTTCTGTGAGACACATGTCATATTCACCACCTATTTATTTTATGCAGTGTATATAGTAACCATTATTTTATATTATCATAAATCTAACAAAAAATATTTGGGTTTAAATATCCATTTTAATACATCTCGTTCATGGGATTTAGGGTTCAAAAGTTAACAAACTGGTAAGGTATTTTTGTGTCAATTCGCCTTCTTTGAGGCGTACATTATGTTGTGCAACTATATTCTTTTATGAGATGTATATACGACCACATTTACATGTAATTTCATGAATCTATTCATCCTTATGATATTTTTTATTTCATTTTATGTTATTCCTTCATGGGGCCTATGATTCAATATTACCCAATTTGTAAATATTTAATGTGACAATCTCATCATTTATCAGGATGTTTTATGATGAAGTCTCAAATATCAAAATATAATGATTTATATCTCTAAGTTATCATGAATTTTATTCTACTATATTTATTAATGATATCTTTATGTAATGATTTCATTTACTCTCTTTTTTTAAAAAAATTATTAAGAAAATGTTTTTAAGAAAATCAGACTTTATTTCTCTATTCAGTCAGAAATACGTTTTATTCAAAAAACATGTTTTCAAAAAATGTTTTTAATTTTTTAAAAATAAATTATAAGATTATATTTAAATAAAAGTATTTTTAAAATTAATTATTTTTTAAAATATGTTTTAAATAATTTTTGAAGCTTCATTTATATGTTTCAAAGGTTATTTTCAAAGAAAAGTATTTCAAAAATGTTTTATTTTTAAAAAGTGTTTTAAATTATTTTAATATATTCATTTATAAAATTTCAATGTTTTTTTCAAATGTTTTTTTCAAAAAATGTTTGATATTTTAGAACGATTATTTTCTATTAGGAAAGGATCTTTTTCCTCAAGAAATGTTTTAAATGATTTATCAAAATCATTCTCTATCAATGATGAAACCTGTTTATGTTTCCTATGTCTTACTTGGGATATAATATAAGAATAACATCCATATTATTTATCTTAGAGGTTTGTGTTTTAATTTCATGGTATTTATGAAACCCATTTCTCTTCCACGAGTTATACCACGAGGAAGTTCATATAAAATCCACTTCTTTTCATGAGTTATTCTATAATGAAATTATTATGAAACATGTCTCTTTTCCATAGGTAATGATATGAGGAAATGTTTATGATACCCATTTCATTTCATAGGATATGATATGATGTATGTTTATGATCTAATGACCCATAAAAATAGGGTTTTTATTATGATATTGGTGGGAAAATTATCTCCCTCTAATGAATTGAGTAAAGATTTATATATCTCATGAGATAGACATGGTTGTAATGGGGAGTGACATAGTACAGTAAGACATGGATGGAATGGGGAGTAAACCCAGTACTATAAGAAAAGGCTGTAAAGGGGAGTAAACTAAATACATTAAAGGACGTTTTCTTCTACAATGTCCATATAAGTGATCCTTGAACAATATAGAAATGATTTTCTATGCTTATTTGTATGCCAAAAATTACATGCCTTATTACAATGTTATGCTCAAATGAATAATGTTATATGATTTTCTTATGATTCATGTATTATGAACTAACAATATTTATTCCCTGATTCAAGATTTTGATATTTGGTATTCATGGTATGAATTTAAAAAGTTATGATCATGTTATCATACCGTTATATTAATTTCATGCCTTCATATGATCATAGATTTATATCTCTTATGTTTACCCTTACTTGTCATTTGATCTCACCCTTTCATATGTTTCATTTCCCCCGGGTTTGAAGAGAGTTTTTTTGTAGGGTATGTCTATGATGAGTGCTGAATGGGAATATCATTATGGGAAACATTAAAGATACTTCACCAGAATAGAAGACTGTGTTCCACATTTCTAAAGGCACTAAACTGTTATAGTTCTCATATGTGTTCATGTAGTGTAATAGATATTCCTCAAAGAAGATGTAATGTCTATGTATGTTATGCGTGGGTCTCTATAGTTGGTATCAATGGAAAGTTTAAGTTATCCTTTATAAACTAGGATGATAAAAATTTAGTGATGTCTCTATGGATATTTATAACGATATGTATATGGATGTCTCTTAGGATATGTCTACGGATGAGTTAAATTATAGGAAGATGACCTGAAATGTTGGTAAAGGATATTGGGAGTTATTTCAAATCAATTACATCTCTATCCAGATACTATAAGTGGATGTGTATTTTTAAAATATGCACCTATTGTTATCAAACATTAAAACACCATATTGTGCTAGAAATGATTGTGAACTAGTGCACAACAATGTGTCTTACTACACACATGGTTGGACACTGATGAGGAATATGCATTAACAATTCATAAAATATTTATGATACATCATGGAAGATTTAATTAGGTAATGATTATGAATTACCTCAGAATAACCTAATATTTCAAACATGAAAAAGAAGGTTTCTCAATTTAGACATCAAAAATTATTTTTTATGCTATGCGATTTTCCATTATGATTAAAATTAATTACACTATGTTATTTGGTTTTAGTCAATGGAGAGAAAAATAAGGAGATGGGTTAACATTGAATATGACATACAGTTTGCTGATGAATATCCAAATGGGAAGAGGACTGGAGTAAAGGATAATCTGATATACCTAATCAGTTATCACATAACATTATTAACAACATGCACATTAACCGACCATTAGACTCACCAAAGATGAGAAAAATAGTGTTCATTGAGAGTTTGGTTTGTGGAAACCATAGAGAAAAGAAGATTAAATTCTATATATAAAAATAATGTGGAAAGAACCACTCAATGGAACGTCTCAAATGATTGAGAAGATGTTTTTTGTGTGGAGAAAAAGGACATAATTATGATATTATCAAGGAAAAATGAAAATTTCAACTAAACAAATGTATAAGAATATTATTCTTCCTAAGTTATTATCAAGGGATAAATATTTTAAATGTGTAAAGTATGGGGAAAATGGAAATCGATGTCCTAAGGGGAAATCTCGGTTGTACGATTAATGGTTTATCTATTGATGATGAGGAGAATACAAATGAAATATGAAATGTATGAGCTATTCTAATAGTATTATATATGTTAAATATGAGAAGCGTGATTAAATTGTTGATTATGAAGGTTATTAAATGCTTAAAATTTCAAACTATAGGAAATAGGTATTAATGAAAAAGATGATGAATCCTAGTTATTAGCTTATGGATAATGTGGAATAATTGAAGTGTCTATATATTAGAAATATTGAATATGAAATTTATAAGGATTTTTAGTATAAGAATCGTGTTATGGATTTGAAAGAATATGTTGAATGATATTTATGACATATAAATGTGATTTAATATCAATGATTTATTTTATTATTAAGAAAATATATCCCTTAACATGTTCCTAAGGAAGATAAAATGGTGTTTAGTTTAGATAAAAGAGATGATTGATATGGATAAATAAAATTGAATAGTATTGAATGGCTCAAAAATGATAAAGTATTTTTTGAAAAAGTGGATTATGTTATCATTGATGGAGTTTACAATATTATTAGATCTATGGAATATGTTCAATAATCTATGGGTTTATTCAAGGAATGAAGAATTTTGCATGCTTTTATTGATATTTTATTGTAATTTTTGGTTATGACCAAGATTTAGGAGAATATATGACAAAGGTATTCACATATTTGTTATGTGACTATTAAGTGATGCTATATGATATATGGAGGGATCAATATTAGGTTGATTTTGACAAATTTACGGATCTTATTTATAATTTTTGGGATTTTCAAATTTCATAAGGTTCAAAAGGTTTACCATTTAAGAAAATTTTTATGTTGAACTTTGAATGATATTTTAGAGAATATTGTATTATTTCACCATATGATTATTTTTGCATATTTTTTAAACTTTGCTAATAATTTTTTTTATGATAACAAAATACAAGGAGAATGTATTATCATTATATTTATGTATCTTATGATTTATTAGTGATTCAGGAAAAAAATTCACCTTCATTTATTGGAGTAAGATATTATATGAAAATTGATGATGGCATTGTAAGATCGAAATATAAATATATATTCTCAAATACAAGGGGGGTGAATTGTAATTTTAAAAATATTCATTTTTAACCTGAAGGAAAACTATGTTTAACAAAATTAAACAAGGTAAATTAAAAAGAACTCTTCTAGTTCTTCAAACTTTCTAGGTTCCTGAAATATGGTTCCAGAAAAGAAACTTAAGAAAATTTGACAAGAAAAAGATTCTACCTTAAAGCATATAGAATCTAAATTTCCGAAGTATACAAAAGAACAAGAGATTAATAGAAGGTTATACTTTCTTCCTTTATCAAAATAAATTGGAAATAATCTTGAAACAAAACAAGTAACAAGTATGAAATCATTTAACCCAAAGAGTAGGGTATCCAACAACCTTGGATATAGGTCCCTTGATTTATACTTTCAAGAAAGTTTGTCTTACCCGTACCAGGGTAAGCCCTTGATAGGAATATCATAATCTATCTTAATATCCACACAAGCCCTCAAAATTTAAGGTAGTCAAAAATTCTGTCTTCCTATCCACGAAAGTCCCCGAACTTTAAGGTAGTCAGCACCTCTATCTTCCAATCCTCAGAAGCCCTCGATTGTACGCAACAACATTCGGAGTCTCATGAAGAAAAATGAACAAGATGTTAAGTACGCACAAGGAATGATAATCTCTCTCTAGAAATCACTTCAGTAGTAATAAATCTCTACAGTGATAGATCAGTATATGAGCTCTTTCAAATGAGATCCTATTTATATGCACTTCTCCAATGGTCAGATCCCTCCTCCAATGGTCATATTTTTCATATAATTTCAGAGGGACCTGTACACATGTCACTCAAACAATAGTTAGTTAAAAAATATAATGTAAGACATCATTTCATAACTATAACAAGTATAAGAAAAATAAGGTTGCATAACGAAATCTAATTTTTCGGATTCTAATGAAAAATAATGTTCAGAGTCTAAGAAAATAATAAATTAGAGACCATAAATCATGGATATTTGGATTCTATTTTCCAAATAATTTGGAACCTGAATTCTATAGATTTTGGAATCTGAATTTAAATGAATTCAGAGTCTAAATTATTAGAAATTGAGAGTCTGAATTTTGAAGAATTCGGAGTCGAAATTCTGAGGAATTCATAGTCGGAATTCTGATGAATTAAGAATCTGAATTCTGAGTAATTAGGAGTTTTAATTATGAGGAATTCAAAGTTGGAATTCTTAGGTATTCAGAGTATGAATTTCAGAGTTCGGAGTCTGAATTTCAGAGAACTCGGAGTCTGAATTTCAAAGTATTCGGAGTCTAATTATCAGAGAATTTGGAGTCTGATTTTCATAGAATTCAGAGTATGATTTTCAGAGAATTTGGAGTTTAAATTTTAAAGAATTGAGTGTTTTATTTTTAGATAATTCAGAGTCTGATTTTAAGAAAATTTATATTCCTATTTTTAGAGAATTCAGTGTCTGATTTTCATAGAATTCAGAGTCTAAATTTCATAGAATTCGAAGTCTGAAAATAGAATACTCTATAACCAAGGATTTATAGGATTCCAAAGTTTTAGATGTGAAACCAAATTTTACCCTTTGGAATAAAAATAATTAGATTTAGAGAAATTATTGAATGAGAAATGGAAACATTGGTAAGGATATAATTTACTTGGGGAAAGAAAACAATCCTTATTATGATAAATCTTAGGGAAATTTTTTTCCCTTAAGATAGAGTGTTTTTGATTTTCAAAACATAGAGAAATTGAAAAGTTATAAGGAAACCTTTTTGACTCAACAATCTCCCCCTTTTTGAAAGCACAAACATCCTTTCAAAAAAGAATATAAGGAATTATAGTTTTTTCTTGATGAACTTGAAAATAAATACTTATATCCATTTACTTATGAATCATGGTGAATGCGACTCACTCCCCCTTAGGTTTTTATATCCCTAAGGATCGTATTCTTGATTTATTGAATGAGATTTTATATTTTCTTGCATATGAAATTCTTCTTTGATAAGAACTTCCCCTTAGATGAACTCCCCCTCACTTAGGGAAATTTATTCTTCACTTAGTATTATTTTTTTATTCCTTTCTCCCCATTATTGATTTTCAAATAGGAATAAAGAGAATGGAAAAGAAACATGGTACACGAAAAATTAGTACTAAACAACCAAATATACGAAGAACAACCAAAATTCTGTTATGATTGAAAAACATTAGTACAATGAAGGAAATAAAACAAATGATCGGAATGGGGTAGAATTATCCTTCTTTATCCTTCGGCATTAACTTATTTACAATGGTTTTCAGCTTCTTTATCTCCCTGTGATCTTCTTCTATACGCTTGAGTAGTTGATCCTGATCTTCATTTTTCTTTCTAAGGCTTTGATCTTTTCTTCTTGAGCCTTATGAATTTATTCCCGAGCCTTCAAAACATATTCTTGCATAGAAATATTTTATTCAAGCTCTATTATAATATCCCTTTCCCTCTTCCATTTCATATCCGTAGAATTAATCTTACCATTCAAATCCTTAACTTCTTTCTTTTGAGTTGTCAGTTCGAGAGTCATATTTTCCTTAAAACTCTTAGAAAGATCAGTGAACTTCCCATATTTAGTGTCAAAATCATCCTTGACGCTTTCATGAAATTTATCAAAGACTCTCAGGTGTAAGATTTTCTTCCTTGACCAATTTTTTATCTTATTTCATGATCTTTTATAAGCTTCATATTCAATGAAGAATGTTTTGAAATCAGTCTCAAGATTTACAAACTTATCCATAAGCATGGATACTGAATATGATTTCTGATTTATCGAATGCTGAAGCATCTAGCACCTTGCGTCTATACTCGGAAATAATGGAATGATATCAACCAACTTCTTAAAATATTGTAACAAAAAATAAAGTCCAAATGATGATGATTCTGAATCAGAGTGTTTGGTTGGTGAGGATTATTTTTCTATCTATCCAGATATCCTCCTTGACTAAGCACCGACATCTTTCTTTTTCACCATATATTTTCTTGGTGTATCAACCAACACCTTCTTTCCCTTATCAACTCTCGGAGTGATCTCTTCTTTATTGGGTGATTCATGTTCACTATATGATAACTGAAAAATCTTGTCTTCCTCAAGATTTTCTTTCTTGGAACCTTCCACAATATCCTCAGGATAAATAAAATCATGATTTTTACTCTCTTCTTCAGATAGTTTATTTAATTCTTCTTATCCCTTTTCTTCTTTTCCTGGTCTATCAAGTTTTGAAGATTCTTCTCCAGAATTTTGGATAGATAGTTTCTCAGAAGGAATCTCCTTCTCATGATAATCCTCCACTTTCCTTATCATCTCTTCAGTATCACCACTTCCTTATTCTTCTTCTTCTTATTCTACTTATTCCTATTGTACAATCTCTTCTTCTATTTCTGGTTCCAGAATCACTATTTTTTCCGGATTCACAGGGTGTGATTCTTTCAAAAATGGTTTATGTACCTGGATTTGTTTAGAGACTTTTTAGTATCCTTAAGAAGGTATTGAACTATCTCGAATTTAAAATTTTTCTTCCTCTGCTTATTTTCTTTCTCTTACTTCTCAATGTCTTCAGTAACCTTCAAATTCAAGGATTTTACCTCAGAAAGGTCCACGCCAAAACTAGGCTCCCCTTCATCCTTATTCTTTTTTCTTATCTCCACTTAGTAACCAATTCATTAGGGTATGTCTTTTTCTTCTTTGGTTTTGGGGGTTCTGATTGAGTTTCCTTAGCCGCATGGATTTTTTCTTTCTCTGCAGGTTCCTTCACCTTCCTCTTCCTTCCACCCTTCTTGGAGGTTTTAACCACTTCCGGTTTATTTGAAAGAAATTTTATTTCAAATTCATAAAAATCATAGAAATATTTGGATTTACTATTGAAGCCAACCTTCATCCTTCTCAAGATATAATCACTAAGCAGCATAACCTTATAATTTCTTGGATTAGAAATGAAAGATATTTTGAACAATTATAAACAAAGAACTATAATTTTGGAGAGAATGGTCAGATACATGATGATTTTAGACTTTGAGATTTCTATTTTTGATATTATCAATTGTAATCAAAATATACTTCACCAAATTTATCTTCATACGGTTTACCAGAAAATCCAAAATATAGTTGTCACTTTTTTTCAATGTTTCTTTATATCATTTTTTCAGAATAATAAAACCATGACCTCATAATTCAAGAATCCAAAGGGTTTTAGATAGAAGAAAACTATTCAAAGTCTTCACTTCTTTTATGCCAAGGAACTATATACCCTTTTCCTTTTCAAACGAACCTAATACATCCAGTAATTTATGAGTGAAAAATTCAGCTTCACCTTAAAATGGAATTCCAATTAGAATTGCAGCCTTATTGTAGGAAAGGGAGTATGTATTTCCATAAAACATGAATGAAAACTCCTCTCTCCCTTATTCATAGAATAAACTTACCGAATTATATAATTCAATAAAAAACTCTGGATAAACCAGATCATGCGCCTTCAGTTTTGATACACATAGGCTCTCCCAACCATTCTGCTTGATATTCTCTGAAATGATAGAATCATACTTGGAAAATAATTTTGGATCAACTAACCTATCTTTATATATTTTCCATTCAAACATTTAATTTACAGAATACATTTCTTTTGGAGGAGAATCGTGCACAGACTTTCAGAATTAAGAAAACCCTGAAGATTTGAAACAGCCTTAAGTAGAGTAGTAGGGATTCAGCATGCGAGAGCATTGAAGATCGATGTGGGAAAAACATCGTGGGGTCCTCATATAGGCGTTTGAGGTGATGATTCACTTTCCTTCATTGATCCAATAGTGTAATAACTTTTGATGAGATCTAACGATTGAGATGATAGATGAAGAAGAAATTTGGTAGTTTCTGATCATTTGAGGTTTTTATAAATAAAAAGTTGGATTTAAGGAAAAGTGAATCATAAGAATTTTATAGAAAATGAAAATACCAACATGTAAAAAATGATTACGAAAATTTATGAAAGGAAACCTACCTTCCAGATTTCTAGGAAAATTATTCGTAATGAGGAAAATTATTCTTTAAGAACCTTAAATACTGAAAAAATTCGATTACGAAAAATTATTATTACGAAAATTTTGATTAAGAATATCATATTTTGATTACAAGAATTTTTTTTACAAAAATTCTGATTACGAAAATTTTGATTATGAAAATTTTGATTTGGAACATTTTGATTTCGAAAATTTTGATTAACAGGCAAATGTACTCGCGCTATAAAAAAGATTTTATTACTATAAGGATATTGGTTTCAATAATAAGTTAATATGGAATATTACCTTATAGTTATCACTTCAAACTTCTGTTTAATGTATTCAAATATATCATAGGGTAAAGATTTTGTGAAAATATCAGCATGTTGATCTTACATTCCAATAAATTGAAGAATGATATATCCTTTTTGTGTGAGATCCCTAAGAATGTGATGCCTAATATCTATGTGTTTTGCACATGAGTGATTTGAATGGTTTTTACTTCGGTAAATAAGAACTATTATTATCACACAATATTTTTTTTGGTGAAACTCATACCATAGTCAGTGAGTGTGTGTTACATCCACAACACTTGAGCACAACAACTTCCAGCTACTACATATTCAGCTTCAGTAGTGGAAAGTGATACTGAGTGTTACATTTTTCATGACCAAGAAACTAATGAATCTCTTAATAAATGACATGTTTCGGATGTAATTTTACTATCTATTCTACATTCACCAAAGTCATAATCCAAAAAACATTGTAAAACAAAATCATTTCCAGAAGTATAAAAGAGTCCTAAATTCATTATTGTCTTTAAGTAGTGAAAAATTCTTTTCAATTCCTTTAGATGAGATTACTTAGGATTGTATTAATATCTTACACATAATCATACTGAAATCATTAAGTCTAGATGACTAGATATAAAGTATAATAGACTTCCTATCATACCTCTAAATGATGTTTGATCTACTGGTTTCCAAGCTTCATCAAGATCAAGTGAATTTTAAGTACCAATGGGAGTACTTATACTCTTAGTGTTTTTATATCCATAGTTTTTAAGAAGATATTTAATATAATTATATTGATATATATATGTTCCTTCTAGTTTTTGAGAAATTTTAAAACCTATGATAAATGTTAACTCACCCACCAAACTCATTTTGAACTCATATTTCATTAAATTCGCAAATGAATCTGTTAACGATTGCTGAGTTGAACCAAATATAATGTCATAAACATAAATTTGACCAATATAAACATTTTTCTTATCTTTATTTATAAAGAGGGTTGTATCATCATTTCCCTTAACATAATTGTTTTATAATAAAAATCTCGTAAGTCTATCATACCAGGATCGTGGGGCTTGTTTTAGTCTATATAAAGCTTTTGTAAGTTTGAAAACATGTTCAAGATATTTTGTATCTTAAAAACTAGGATGTAGTTCAAAAAAGATTTCCTCTTGAACATAACCATTAAGGAAAGAACATTTAACATCTATTTGAAAAAGTTTGAAATGAAATAATGCTATAAAGGCAAGTAAAATACGAATAGATTCACGTCTAGCTACAAGAGTATAGGTTTCTTCATAGTCTATTCCTTCTTGTTTATTATAGCCTTTATAAACTAATCTAGCCTTATTTATTACTATGAATCAATTTTAATCACACTTATTTATGAAAACCCATTTTACTCCAATAACAGAAGTTTCCTTAGGTCTTTCAAATAGGGTCAGACATTATTCCTTTCGAATTCATTTATCTCATCTTACATAACTTTTATCCAATCATCATAACCTAAAGCTTCATCGGTGCTTTTTGGTTCTAATTGAGAAAGGAATTCTATATGTCCCACTTCATTTCTTAAATAAATTCTAGTCCTTACAGGTTGATTTACATCACTAATGATGTTGTCCCTATGATGATTCTTAAGAAACAACTAATTTGGGTTTTGTAAAACCTGTTTATCAACATATGGTAGGAAATATTCTCGGGGTAAATGCTTCAGAAACATTTTCTTAAACATTTTCCTTATCAGAAGGAACTTCTATCAAGGGTTGATAATCCGTTTTTGTAAACACATCCAAAGATGTAGGTGTAGGTTGTTTAAAAACAAAAGGACCAGTTTCATCAAATTTAACATGTACTATTTCTTCAATAGTACAAGAATATTTATTAAAAACTCTACAATCCTTAGAAGTTGTGGAGTGGCCTATGAATGTTTCTTCATCATATTTGGGTGAAAATGTATGTAAATTATCCTTATTATTCAAAATTAATACTTTGAAACCAAATAATTTTAAGTAGGAATGTCTAGGTTTTCTATCATTTAACAATTTGTAGGGGGTTTCTTATGAAAATGTCTAATCAAAACTCAATTTATAGTACAATAATAAGTACATATTGATTCATCCAAAAAATGTTTATTTATTTAATATTTAGTCAACATGGTTCTAGTTATCTCTTGAAGAATTAAATTTATTCTTTTAAACAACATCATTCTGTTGAGGAGTTCTTGGTGTTGAGATGTTATGAGTAATGCCTTTTCTACTACAAAAAGTTTCAAAATCTGAATTTTGAAATTCTCCTCCATGATCACTATAGATAGTTATCCATGGAATATTTTTCTCATTTTTAACTTGGGCTCTAAATATTTTGAAATAATAAAAAGCTTTAGATTTATTTTCAAGAAAATTGACCAGTGTGAATCTAGTGTAATCATCAACTAGGAAAAATACATAATATTTTCCTTCAATTATTCTATTTTGTGTTGGACCAAAAAAATCCATATGAACCAATTGCAATACATCAGTAATTGAGACTTCATCGATTGATTTAAAACTTGTTTTATGTTGTTATCCATATTGATAAGTATGAAATACTTTTGAAGAATTATATCTAAGATTTAGTAGATCCTTAACAAGTCTATTCATATAGATTTTACATATGTTCCTAAGGCTATAGTGTCCTAAAATATTATTCCATAACCATGATTGATCTTCCATTGCACTAAGGTAATATAGATCTTGGCTCATAAGGTCTTCTATGTTTAGTGTGTACACATTTTCTTTCCTATGGGCAGAAAGAATAAACTCATCCTTGGAATTGTGTACTAAGCATTTTTAATTCCTAAAATTCATAAGGTAACCTTCATCACATAATTGACTTATTCTACTGAGGTTTTTCTTAATACCCTTAACAAATACAAAATTTGAAATCAAAGTTTTTCCAAGAAGAACAATGTTACATATACCAATAATTTCTCCCTAAGCATTATCTTTGAAAGTTACTTTTCCTCATTTCATCTTGATAATCATTTCAAAGAAGTTTTTGTTACTGGTCATATTCCGGGAACATCCACTATCCATGTACCATGTATTTCTATTGGTTTTATCGTTATTTTTCTGAAAATAATATTGTTAGTCTTTCGGAATCCAATTTTCTTGGATCTAGAAATTTCAGAAAGAAATATTTTAGTAATACTCATTTTCTAAGAAAAATAAGCTTTATGAAAACCGAAAGACTATATTTTGTTTAGAGATTTTTTTTTCAAATGTCCACCACACTGAAATTTAGTTCAGAATGGAGCACTTTGAGGAACAAAATAGTTATTACTAAAAACTAGCTTAGAATGAGTATAACAAAATATAGAACTATTCCATTGAGGTCGAATTTTGGAATACATCTTATCAAAGTTTTCCTTACCTAAGGTAATGTTTGAAAAACAATTACTCAAGGAAAATATTTCTTACTTTAGTTTAATAACCAAGATTTTATCCTAAAAAACATTAGTTTTAGAACTAGAGTTATTCTTTAAAATGTTTTTTTTTAGAAATTATATTTTCAATATCCTTAGAAAGTTTATTCTTTTCAGAATTAACTTCTTCATGGTTTTTGGAAATACTTTCAAAATCCTAAATTTTCTTATCACAATATTTTGAAATATCTGATACTTCTTTAGTAATAATAGACATTTTAGAATTTTACTTATCAATATTTTTCTTGAGATTAGAATTTTCATTTTCAATAAGTTTAGAAAACCTATATACTTATTCATAAGTAGGTAATATATTATCTTCATCAGAAAAAGATTCTTCATATGAAGACTTATAGTGTTTATCATCAGTATAATTTGAATTCAAAGACACATTTGTGTTGGATTCAGCATTATGTACATTGTCCATTAGAAAATGATTTTCAATAGGTAGTCTGGCTTGTGTACCAAGATTCTTCTGATTAGACGATTCATACTCTGAGGATTCATTGAAAGTGTCGCCACCACCGGCACTCTAGGTGTCATTGGATTTCAAAACATTCTTAGCATTATATTTGTAGTACTTATTTCTATTCCTTTTAGAATTATTTTCCTTTCTATCCTTTTTCTTAAGCATATGACGATCTGGCCTTATATTCCATGTTCTTTTGCATTCATAACAAGTGACTTCCGAGTCTTTCTTGTCTATTATTTATTTATTTTTAAATCCATACAGAAAATATTTCTTCCTAAATATCATGTTCATCCTTTGAGAAATATTAGCTATATCATTCTCAGAATGTTCACTTTCACTATATTTAGATAAAACAGTGACTTCATTAGACTTGGATCTTATAACCCTTTCTAGAGTCCTGTAACCCTTTCATATGTCTTGGATTTAGTAGTAGTAAAAGCTACACTTCCATTTCCATTCTTCTTATTATTCATATCAGCATTTCTTTTCATTCTTGTCTCATGTTGAAGAAGAGTTCCAAAAATCTCATCAAGAATAATTTGAGATACTTTCCTAATCTCGTCAATAGCTATTCTCTTATATTCCCACTCATTTGGAATGATATCTGTAATCTTGTCCACAAGTGCCTCATCATCTAAACCTTTTTCACCCATATATTGAAAACTTTTAACAATAGTTATAAACCATTATTTTACCTTTAACACTGGTTATCTATAAGAAATAGAAATCCATGATATTATGCTCTAAGAATAGCTCTTCTAGTTTCTATAACTTTTGATGTACAAAAATGTGTAACCTCCTGTTTCATTTAGATATAATTAGCATATTCACAAGAAGAAATCAAACTATATATATTCTTAGTTATGTAACACAACAAAGTATTACGTACCACGTAGTTTAGTTGATATTCTGACTTTTCTTTATTGGTGAAAGTTTTAACTTCCTTATCATGAATCTTTTAATCTCTAGTAAGCATATCAAAGTTGTCTAATCCAGTATTAATAAAAAAAGTCTTCATAATATCTATCCAATATTCATAATCATTTCCATCAAATATCGATGAACTAGTATGATTTAGATTTTCAATCAAACCAACATTCATTCATACCATCCAAATGAAAATATCTTTCCACAAAACATGTTAATAGTAAAAGTTTGTTAACAAGGGTAAAAATCCTAAGCAAGGAAAATATTTAGAACAATGAAAACTGAGTAGGAAAACATATATGTGAATATAATTATTTTAGAGACCACCTATGATTCAAATTTTAGGGTCGAAATATGAATGTAGATGATCAAATACAAGAGGGGTGTGGGTGAATTATAAGTATAAAAACATTCATTTTTAACCTTAAGGAAAACTATGTTTAACAAAGTAAAACAAGGTAAATTCACAAGACCTCTTCTAGTTCTAAAAACTCTCTAGGTTCTAGAAATATGATTCTAGAAGAGAAACTTAAGAAAAGTTTACAAGAAAAATATTCTACCTTAAAGCATATAGCATCTTACTTAATAGAGTATACAAATGAAAAAGAGAGTATAAGAAGGTTATAATTTCTTCCTTTATCAAAATAAAATAGAAATAAGCTTGAAACAAAACAAGTAACAAGTATGAACTGTTTTAACACAAAGATTATGGTATCCAATAACCTTGGATAAAGTTCCATTGATTTATACTTTCAAGAAATTTTGTCTTACCCACACGAGGGTAAGCCTTGGATATGAATTGTAACACCCCCAGATTTTATGAGAAATATTATTTTTAATTTCTTTGATGATTTCTATTGTATGCTACCCCAATATTAGCTTGTTCTATACACAACACCTCATTATCTTGTACTATATTCAAACACTATTCTTGGCTTGTATTGCACGCAAAAGCGACCTTCCTCAATAGCGTGTGTTGTACGCAATACCAAGATTCACTAAACAATGATATATTGTTATAATATTATTATGAACTATATTTCATGAATATTATTAACAAAATTTTGAATTTTATAACATTATAATTCATATTACAAATTATCTAGAACATGGTACGAGAACAAAATAATTTTTTCGGGTAAAATAAGTATTTTTAAAAAAATGCAGTTTTGCCGCCTTTTGATGGTGCACCCACTTTAAATCTATTTTGACATGTTTATGAGTTAATTTACACAAAATAATCTTATTCATTGAAATATGTACATAAAAATTTACTTTGGATAATTTTTCAATATTTTTCTCTTAACTTTCATATTTTGATGAATAGTAAAAATACACTAAATTTTAATTTAAAACAACTTTTCTCATCAAGATAATTTATATGGTTAAATTATAATAATGAATGGTTTTAAATTATAAATATAATATATCTTTACCATTTAATATAATTCAAGTCATTATCATTAATTTTACATTGATTTCAAAGGTAAAATATTTCAATATTTTAAAATGTTTTAACTTTTAAAACCCGTTTTCTCGACAGCGGGATTAATTTTTAATTAAATATTGAAACTTCTATGTTTTGAATTTGGAAAATTAATTCCATATTTGGTATCATTAGGTCCAAATTATGTTAATAGGATACTTTTTATTTTTAGACATTATGAATAGTAACTATGGTAAATTTTATTTATTACAACTAAAGGTAAATCGTGTAATTAAGTGTAAAAATACGATTATAAAATTACCCGAACACCTGAATAAATTCTGTTGAATGAATAGAAGTCGACCCATATCACCTAAGGGTGGGAATAGATTCATTTCATGGACTTTTAGACATGAAAAGTATGTAATTATTATTAAAACCAAAGAGAGTGACAACATGTCACTCTCTTATATCTTATATGTATAATAATTTTAATTTAGTGATAAAATTCATAAAACTTCAAACATAAATAGTCACCATAAATATAATAAAACTATTTAAATTATGCGAATTTATTTTTAATTTTTAGGGATTAAATAATTATCATTAATGATGACACAATAGCGATGTATAAATTATTTTATTTGATTGAAATGTCAAATAAATGGTTTTAAAAATATTAAAATAAATATTATATGAACTATTTAATGTTCTCCACAAATTTTCTAGACAAATATGACATTAAATGAATCTATTAAATATTTTTTTTCGAATATATATTCTGTTTGGATTTTATTTAAATTCAAATAAATGAATAGTGACAAAATTGATACTATTTTTATTTTATAAAAATATAAAATTATTAAATTGTTTAAAAATAACAAAATTATTTAAAAATTATAAACTGAAATTTATATGGTCTATAATTTCACAAATTATCCAATTATGGAAAATTCACAACATATAAGTAATTATTTATAAAAATTTAAAATTCAGAATATTATTACCACAAATAAAATTAAATAGATTAAATAAGGATAAATCAAGTTGATAAGGTTTAAAATAAATTCCATACATGTCTAAATTTTATGTTCTGATGATATTACAACCCTATAACATCTCATCTTAGAATTGGAGTCATTTTGGAGGTTTCTAGGTGGGTTTTGAGTTTATTATAAATTAATATTTTAGAGATTTCCAAAAGTAACCCTCTCCTCTCTTACAAAAGGGCACCTCCTCCCTCTCCTCCTCACAACATTTTTAGACTTCATGCTTGGCCAAACCTGTCCATTTATATTCTCCACTTCCCTAGAAACATACTAGATGGTATTTTCTTCTTCAAAGTCCAACTTTAGTTCCCTAAAAGGAGGTTTAGAAGCGGCGCGCCAAAGAAGAGGTAATATCCTTTACCGATTTTTTCAAATCATTTCTTCTTCTACTTCCTATTATTTTTTTTGTTTCATATTAAAGTAATAAAATCAGTATCAATAATATACTTATAAGTTATTATAAATATGAAACAACCTTATTTCACCTTATATCCATCCTACGAAAAATGAAATCACCGCGCGTGCGTACGTACGGCTTACCGTCTCCACGCCGTGGTGTAATCTGTTTTTCCACCACCACCTTACTTGGATGGGTATAATGGTGGAAATAATAACTATATATAATTATTATAACATGATAATAATTTTTATATATTATATAATCCACTAAAATACCATTCAACAATTATGGGAACGATATCGTCGCTTGTGCGTACGTACGGATTACTGTCTTCACAACGCGATGAGATTCATTTTCCATGATTAACTATTCAAGAATGATTATATAGTATATATAATAAATAATCATGAAAGATATGAAATAATAATGATAATGTTTCTATGTACATATATGTTTCATTTACTTAATTTCATTCAATTCAATAAGGAAATGAAAACAGCATTCATGCGTACGTACGACCTACCGTCTCCATGAACTATGTATTTCATTCCCTTTATCAATCTATCATATATATTTAAATTATGAATATATATTATATATAAATCATTTTCAACATTCTGTAATTATGTAAATCAGGATATAAGTAATAATATCAAGAACAACAAGTCCAAACATAAACGATAAATGAAACAATTTTACCCAAAACGCTGCTTTAAAATGGATTTGACAAAAGAACGAGTAATATAAAGTCATAAGTGAATCATATATGATATAATAAATTTTATTATGGTTTTTTTATAAGTTAATAATATGTTTAAACCCACTATAAAGGAGTTTTGGACACGTACGGAAGAAATTGGACCTAAGGTAAGGGATAATTATTCCAATCTCGTTCTCATTCGAGATTGTTTATTCATAAGTATTTATTGTGGTTATGTTTATCATATATGTCCATGTTTTCTCAAAATGTTTTCATAAATTTTTTAATATTATTACATGTATGTTTAAATTCATTTTTACCCTTTTATTACTATTACCACAAGGTATGGAAAGAATCTTTCTTTTGTTTACCACACGAGGTACTTTTTGACTTTTCCGAAAAAAGTACGAGGAGAATGTTTTTTAACTTATACGGAATGAATAGATTTTTACGGTTTCATAACACCTTATTTCCATGAAGCTTATTCTAAAATATTTCATTATTATTTTCAAAAAAAATATTTAATTTTAAAATTTAATGGCATTTCGAGAAAAGAAAATTATTTTGAAGAAGGAAGGATATTTTCCTCAAGAATTAATTTCAAGTGTTTATTCAAAACTATTATAGTTATGAATCAAGTATAATGTTCCAATTATTTATACGTTTTTATTTTTTTAGGATGAAATGATATCCATTGTATTATATGGATTATGTTATGATGGGTTGATATTTATGAAACCCATTTTATTCATTGGGTTATGAAGAATGATTTATGTTTATTTTGTGGAACCCGAAATAATGATTTCATAATGAGATGGGTGTGACCTATATCTCCCTCCAATGCATTGGGTAATTATTTATATCTCATGATATAAACATGGATGGAATGGAAAGTAAACCAATTCAGTAATACCGAGATAGAGTGAAAAGTAAACTTGGTTCAGTAATGGACATTGTTCAATATGATGGTCTTGGAAGCAATGCCTAGGCAATTATAGAAATCATATCATGTGCTTAATGGTCTGACATAATTACATGTTTTATCCCCATTCTATTTTATTTCCTTTCTGATCTATTCCTTATGTACTTCCAAGATTTATGAAATTACTCATACTTTATGTTTATGATTTTACGTTCAAATGTTTATGGATTGTTTGATGTTCCCCATGTTTACCCTTACTGAGCATTTGAGATCACCGTTTTTATGTTTTCTTTTACCCAGGATATAAATAAAGGTTTTATGTATGAAAAAAAGGGAAGAACTTTATGGGAGATGTTGAAGATATTTCACCACGATTAGAAGATTTTGTTCCGAGTTTCCAAAGACACTAAACTATTATGGTCCTTAGGTGTTGGTTTTCGTTATGTATTAACTATTCTGTAAAAGTAAAGTAACGTCCATGTATGTCATGATTTGGGTCTCTACAGTTGGTATCAGAGGAAAGGTTTAGTCTAACATTGGAAACTAGGATGCGAAAACTTTATTGATATACCTAGATATATTTCTAAGGTATGTCTAGGGATGTCCCTAAGGTTAAGTATAAGTATAGGTTACAGTCCTAGAATTATGATAAAGATCATGAATAACCTAGGATTAAACCTAAGATATTTGATATCGAAAGTACTAACCTTGATTATGTTGTTTTCCTAGTATAATTTTTGCCTCTCACACTATTCTTTTTGGGTTTTAGATAATGGTTGAAACCCAAAGGAATTATGTTAATGATCAATGCACTGGGAAATGCAATGATTGTCCTTCTAAACAACCAAATTTTATGGGAAATGGAGTGCAAAATCTTATTGCTATACTTACATAAGCTATGAATCATTCTTGACTTCCAAATGAGTAGAGAAGAGAACAATAATCTATTGAGTCCTTCATGAGGCAACGCGCACCTTCTTTCAGTGGGTCTTCTGATCCACTTGTTGCTGAACAATGGATCGGTACCATTGAAAAGTTATTTCCCATACATCACTATTCAGAACATGAAAAATTCATTTTGGTTGTTTACCATTTAGAAGGTGAAGCAGACTAGTGGCAGACTCTAATTAAGAATACAAGGCCCCAAGATGAAATTGAATCCATGGAATAGAATGAGTTTAAGAACTTTTTTTTTCAATAATTACTTCCCTCATATTCATCAAACAAAGTTAGAAAAGGAGTTCCATGAGCTTTAGAAAAAGGATGATGAATATGTTGTTATATACAATACAGTTTTTACAAGGCTTGAAAGGTATGCATCTGGCTTTATCATTCAACCTAAAAGTAATGTTGATCGATTCTTCAGTGGCATAAAACTAAGTCTTCGAAGGGAATTAGATATAAGAGACTTCAATAGCTATGAATAAATTGTGAATTATTCTATCAAGGGATAAATGGAAGTTGGTTTCACATATCCATGTCATGGTTTTGACAATAAATGAAAGATGGAGTTCAAGGAAAAATCTCAAAACAATGGTGAAAAAAAGATAAATGTTTCGTTATGCTCAAAGTGAGGAAAGAATCATGGTGAAGATTGTCTTAAAGGGACTAGAAAATGTTTTAAGTGTGGAAAATAAGTTCATAGAGCAGCTGATTGTTGAAGTAATGGAGAAAAGGTAGCTAATGATGTGAATAGAGAAAAGACTACAGAGAACACACCACCAACACTTCAATGCTACAAGTGTAAGGAAATGGGGAATTATGATAACCAATGCCCTAATCCAAGGGTTAATGACGATCAACATCAATAACCTCTTAAGGAAAAGGAAACAGGGAAGTCACATGCAATCACTATTGGAGATATTGAATATGACAATGAAGTGGTCAAATGATTAAGTGTGTATGTAATGGGATTCCAAAATAGTGTTGTGGAATCTCATTTATAGTATCATGGAATTTTGGAATATATATGTGTTGGTTTATTATGGTTTTCAATAATTATATGGTAACGGCAACCATGAAAGGTTATTTAGATATTTTTGGAAAGTAGATGATATGCTCATAATGAAGGGATAAGGAGATAATGTGATGTTTGATAGTATTAATGAGCTCATGACTGATATAAAGAAAAAGTGACATCATGGTTTGAGTATATAAAAATTTTGGTATTTTGGTATGTGGAAATAATTAACTTTTGATAGAATTCATCTTTTCACTACAGTTCTATTGTAATTCATGTTTCAAGAGAATATATGCTTATGGTATTCAAATATATGGAATATGACAAACAAGATATATCTTATGATATATGGGGGATAAATGATGGTATTTACATGATTGGTATATGACCTCTTTATCAATATTTTTCTTCATACCGTGAGATTGGACACATGTATTTTGGATAAGCCTAAAGATTTTAATATATTAAGTTGGACATCAGATAATACTATTTAAGGCTATAAATTTTTGATATTATTTCTCAAATTTCGTAATAGTATAGTTTTTGAAAAAAGGACAACCAGTAGGATGAGCGACAACCCGTCGTGTTGGACAAGGATGCGAGAATCGAACCCACAACCAAAGTATGACATGCCTTTATCGCCTTCCATTGGCCTACAAGAAGTCTCTAGTTAGTATAAATTAATTTTATTTTATTAAGCAGTATAATAGTTGAAGTATAAGTCCATTTTTGGAATCATATACTGTTAATATCACCATAGATGGAGTTATGTATATTAAATAACTTCTGTTAACATTTTGAGATAGATGGAATCACCTATAATTCTATCACATGATCTGCTAACATTTCAAGAATGACAAATTCAACTTCATTATTTGAATAAGTGATGAAGTGGAAATTGTTCATGGAATGACCAATGATGTTATTACACTGAAATCAAGTAAGTATTTATAATTATGAAAAAATTCATCAACTTTAGGGAAATGATCATGAAAACAAAAAACATTGTCCTAGTACCCTCATATTCGATGAATCATATGATACCTTAGATCATCACAAATTTATGGCTTTGTGATTGTTGGCTTTTTCATAGCCATGTTCTCTACCACTCTCCATCAGAACATGACGGTTATATTTCCCTTTCATATCCATATTTTCACATATGTTCTCCTATGTGGAAACCCAGGGATGAGTTAATTTGGGTAACTGTTAAGTCTCATAATTTTTCTTTTAAAATAAAGTTTTAGTATTTGTTTTTACAATTTGGGTTTCTATGAAATAAAATTTCCAGTAGTAAACCATTTATCTCCCAAACAAATTTCGAGGGTGAAATTCATTTTAAGGGGGGTAGAATGTAACACCCCGAGATTTTATGAGAAATATTAATTTTAATTTCTTTGATGTTTTCTGTTGTACGCTACAACAAGATTATCTTGCACTATACATAGCACCATATTATCTTGTAGTATATGTAAACAATATTCTTTGATTGTGTTTCACGCAAGAGCGACCTTCCTCAATAACATGTGTTGTACGCAATACCGAGTTTCCCTAAACAATGATATATTGTTATAATATTATTAATGACTAGCCATTATGAATAGTATTAGCAAAATTTTGAATTTTATAACATTATCATTCATCTTACACATTATCTAAAACATGGTATGAGAACAAAATAATTTTTTTGGGTAAAATAATTATTTTTCAAGAAATACAGTTTTGCGGCCTTTTAATGGCACACCCACTTTAAATCTAGTTTTGACTAGTTTATAAGTTAAATTAGAAAAAATAAACTTATTCATTGAAATAATTATATAATTATTTACTTTGGATAATTTTTTAATATTTTTTCTGTTAACTTTCATATTTTGATGAATAGTAAAAATACGCTAAATTTTAATTAAAAATAACTTTTTTCACCAAGATAATTTATATGGTTAAATTATAATATTGAATGGTTTTAAAGTATAAATATAATATATTTTTACCATTTAATATAATTCATAGGTAAAAACATTTCAATCTTTTGTAGTGTTTTAACTTTTAAAACCTATTTTTTCAACAGTCAGATTAATTTTAAATTAAATACTACAAATTTTGTGTTTTGAATTTGGAAAAATGGATTCCTTATTTAGAATTAGTAGGTCCAAATTATTTTAATAGGATACTTTTTATTTTTATACATTATGAATAGTAACTACAGTAAATTTTATTTACTACAGTTAAAGGTAAATCGGGTAATTAAGGGTACAAATAAGATTCTAAAATTACGCTAACACATCACAAAATTCTATTGGATGAATAAACATAGACCCATATAACCTAAGGGTTGGAATAGATTCATTTCATGGACCTTTTAACATGAAAATGATGTAATTATTATTAAAACCAAAGAAAGTGACAACATGCCACTCTCTTATATCTTATAAGTGTAATAATTTTAATTTAGTGATAAACTTCATTAATCATCGAACATAAATAGTAACCTGAAAGATAATTAAATTATCTACATCATGTAAATTTATTTAGAATTTTTAGAGATTAAATAATTATCATTAATGATGACACAATAGTGATGTTAAAATTATTTTATTGATAGAAATATCCATTAAATGGTTTTAAAATTATTAAAATAAATATTATATAAACTATTTAATGTTATCCATGAATTTTCTAGATAAATATGACATTTTATGAATCTATTAAATATTCTGGTTCAAATATATCCTCTTTGTGGATTTTATTTTAATTAAAATAAATGAATAGTGACAAAATTGACACTATTGTTATTTTAAAAAAATAACATATTATTAAATTGTTTAAAAATCAAAAAATTATTTAAAATTATAAATTGAAATTTATATGGCCTAAATTTTTATAAAGTATTAAATTATGGACAATTCAAAACACATAAGTAATTATTTATAACAAATTAAAATTTAGAATATTATTACCACAAATAAAATTAAATAGATTGAATAAGGATAAATCAAGTTTATAAGGTTTAGAATAAATTCCCCACATGTCTAAATTTTATTGGATGATGATATTACAACCCTATATCATCTCATATTAGAATAAAAGTCATTTTGGAGGTATTTAGGTGGGTTTAGAGTTTATTATAAATTAATATTTTATAGGTTTCCAAAAGTGCCCCTCTCCTCTCTTATAAAAGGGAACCACCTCCCTCTCTTCTTCACAACATTTTGAGCATTAAAACTCGGCCAAAACCTATCTATTTCTATTTTTCACCTTCCTAGAAACATACTAGAGGTCCTGGTCTTCTTCAAAGACCAACTTTAGTGCCCTAAGAGGAGGTTTAGAAGAGGCGCGTCAAAGAAGAGGTAATATCCTTTACCGATTCTTTCAAATTTATTTCTTTGTCTACTTCCTCTTCTTTAGTTGTTTTATAATAAAGTAATAACATCAGTATCACTCATATACTGATATGTTATTATAAGGAAACAACCGAATTTCACCTTCTATCCATCCTATGAAAAACGAAATCACCGCGCGCGCGTACGTACGGCTTACCAACTCCACGCCGTTGTGTAATCTATTTTTCCACCACCACCTTACTTGGATGGGTATAATGGTAGAAATAATAACTATATATGATTATTGTAACATTATAATAATTCTGAGATATTATATAATCCACTCCAATACCATTAAAAAATTATGGTAATGATATCGTCGCTCGTGCGTACGTACGGATTACCGTCTCCACGAGGCGATGAGATTCATTCTCCATGATTAACCATTCAAGAATGATTATAAATTATATATAATAAATATTAATGAAGTATATGAAATAATAATGATATTGGATTTATGTACATATATGTTTCATTTACTTAATTCCATTCAATTCAATAATGAAACAAAAACAGCGTTCATGCGTACGTACGACCTACCATCTCCATGAACGGTGTATTTCATTCCATTTATCGATCTATCATATATATTTATATGATAAATATATGTTATATATAAATAATGTTTTAAATTATGGAATTATGTAAATCAGGATATAATTAATAATATCAAGAACAAAAAGTTCAAACACAAACGATAAATGAAACGATTTTACCCAAAACGCTGCTTTAACATGGAATTGACAAAAGAACAAGTAATATAAAGTCAGAAGTGAATCATTATGACATAAAAAATATTATTATGGTTATATTACAGGTTAATAATATGTTTAAACCCACTATAATGGATTTTCGGACACGTACGGAATAAATTAGACCTAAGGTAAGGTATAATTATTCCAATCTCGTTCGTATCCGAGATTGTTTATTCGTAAGTATTTACCTGGGTTATGTTTATCATCCATGTCCTTATTTTCTCAAAAAAAATTTATAAAAATTTTATTATTCTTCCATTTATTTTTAAAGTCATTTTACCCTTTTATGAATTTTACCACAAGGTATGGAAGGAATCTTTCTTTTGTTTACCCTACGAGGTACTTTTTGACTTTTCCAGCAAAAGTATGAGGAGAATGTTTTTTAACTTATATGTCATGAACATATTTTTACAGATTTATAACACCCTATTTCCATGAAGCTTATTCTAAAATATTTCAGGATTATTTTCAACAAAATTATTTTATTTTAAAATTTCATGGCATTTGGAGAAAAGAAACTGATTTTGAAGAAGGAAGGATATTTTCCTCAATAATTCATTTCAAGTGTTTATTAAAAACTATTATCAAATGATTCAAGTATAATGTTCCTATTATTTACATGGTTTTATTTTTTTTATGATGAAATGATATACATTGCTTTATATGGATTATGTTATGATGGGATGATTTTTATGAAACCCATTTTATTCGTTGGGTTATGATGAATGAATTATGTTTATTTTGTGGCACATGAAATAATGATTTCATTATGAGATGGGTGGGACCTATATATCCCTCTAATTCATTAGGTAAAGATTTATATCTCATGAGATAGACATGGATGGAATTGAAAGTAAATCTGGTTCAGTAATACAGGGCTGGAATGACATGTAAACCCGATTCAGTAATGGAATTTGTCCACTATGATGGTCCTGGAAGCAATGCCTTGGCTAATATGGAAATCATATCATGTGCTTAACAGTTTTCCACAATTACATGTTTTATCCCCATGCTATTTTATCATTATTAATGTTCCTTTCTGATCTATGCCTTATGTACTACCAAGATTTATGACATTACTCATGTTTTATGTTCATGTTTTTACGTTCAAATGTTTATGGATTGTTTGATGTTCTCCATGTTTAACCTTAATGAGAATTTGAGCTCACCATTTTTATGTTTTCTTTTCCTCAAGATATAAATAAAGGTTTTAGGTATGAAAAAAAGGGGAAGAACTTTATGGAGATGTTGAAGATCTTTCACCATGACTGGAAGATTTTGTTCCAAGTTTCCAAAGACACTAAACTATTACGGTCCTTGGGTGTCTATTTTTGTTATGTATTAAGTATTCCACAAAATTAAAGTAACATCCATGTTTTTCAAGATTTGGGTCTCTATAGAAATATCAGAATCTGTCTTTCTATCCCTGCAAGCCCTCGAACATTAAGGTAGTCGGTACCTCTGTCTTCTTATCCATGGAAGTCTTCGAACTTTAAGGTAGTTGGAATCTCTGTCGTCCTATCCCCAGAAGCCCTCGATTGTACACAACAACAATCAGAGTCACACAAAGCAATCTGAACAAGATGTTTAGTAGGAACAAGGCATGAGAGTCTCTCTCTCTAGAAATCACTTCAGCATCATGCAATATCAAGAGTGATGGATTGATATATGAGCTCATTGAAATGAGATATTATTTATAAGAATTTCTCCAATGGTCGGCTCCCTCATCCAACAATCATATTTTTCTTTGAATTTCAGAGGGACCTCTATATGTGTCTCTCAAAAAATGGTTAGTTAGAAACAGAATGTACAACATCGTTTCATAACTATAAAAAGTATAAAAAAAATAAAGTTTCTTAACCAAATATAATTTTTCTGAGTCTAATGAAAATTAATGTTTGGAGTCTAATAAAATAATAAATTGGAGACTAAAAATCATGGATAATCGGATTATTTTTTCCAAAGAATCCAAAACCTAAATTCTATAGATTTCAAAATATTTACTCTAATGAATTCAGAGTCTGAATTCTGAGGATTTTTTTTTCCTAATTCTGAGGAACTGGGAGTCGGAATTCTGAGGAATTCAGAGTCCTAATTCTGAGGAATTCAGAGTCCGAATTATGAGGAATTCAGAGTCTTAATTCTGAAGAATTATGAATCTGAATTTTAAGGATTTTAGAGTCCTGATTCTAAGGAATTTTGAGTCTGAATTTTAGAGAATTTGGAGTCTGAATTTCAGAGAATTCAAAGTCAGAATTTCTGAGAATTCAGAGTCTAATTTTCATATAATTCGGAGTCTGATTTTCAGAGAATTAGAAGTGTTTTTTTCATAGAATTCAATGTCTAAATTTCAAATAACTAGGAGTATGATTTTTAGAGAATTCAGAGTATGAATTTCAGAGAATTTAGAGTCTTATTTTTAGAGAATTTAGAGTCTGAATTTCGGAGAATTCAGAGTTTGATTTTTAGAGAATTCGGAGACTGAATTTCAAAGAATTCGAAGTCTGAAAATAGAATACTCTATAAGCATGGATTTATAGGATTCCAAGGTTTTAGATATGAAACTGAATTTTACCCTTAGTAATAAAAATAGTTAGATTTAGAGAAATTATAAAATGAATAATGAAAACATAGGTAAGGATAGAGCTTCCTTGGGGAAGGAAAACTTTTCTTTGTTAAGATAAATATTAGGGAAAACATTTTTCCTTAAGATAGAGTGTTTGTGATTTTAAAAACATAGAGGAATAGAAAAGTCATAAAGAAACCTTATTGAATCAACAAGAATAACCGCATGGTGATAGTATTATTATAAAATGTAATTAAATAAAGTAAGTTTATCTTATTATATAAATTTTTAAACTTTTGGAAAGGGGGTTTGAAATAAATTTTGTCATGTTATCATAATTTTTAAGGATATCAATGCAATTTTCATGAAAATTTGATTTATGGTTTTGTGTTTGTTAAATTTCTATGGATAACCCACTTTATTATGATTACTGATCTTTATCACTATGTATAATTATTTACTCATTTCTTCCAAGCCCAAACCATCACTTCCCACCTATGTTCTCCTATATAGAAACCTAGTTATGACTTAATTTAGTTAATCTTTATGTTCCCAAAATTATCATTTTAAGGTAATTTTTATTATTAATTCCTATTATATGGGTTTCTATGAAGTAATTTTTCAAATGTTAAACCTTTAATGACCGATATGAATTTTGATGGATAAATTCATTTTAAGAGGGGTAGAATGTAACACCCTAGGATTTTGTGATTTTTTTAAATATATATTTATTAATTTTAATATTTTAAAATACATAAAACACTGAGCTTAGCATTAATTGCACGCAATACTAAGATTTTTTCTATTACATACAATTCTGAGGTTAGCATGCCTCACATTCAACACCGAGTTTAAACCAAAAAATGACATACTATTTAAATATTATTATTCAACGTGATAGGTATGAAATTACTATTGTAATGGTGAGTATGAATATGATTAATTAAATTATAAATATATGGTTTTCAAATTTTTACGTAACAATTTTTTTTGGAAAAATTAATTAACAATCAAAATAATAACCTTTTTAAAATTAAAGGGGAACTTTTTCCAACAAACTATTTTTATGCACTCAAGAATATTTTACATCAATAAATTAAATGAATCACATTGGTGATCTATTTTAATTAAATTTATATATTATATATTCAATAAAATATTTGAGAATCATCCTATTAATTTTCTAAACAAGTGAAAAGAATAAATCCAATTTTATGAGTAAAAACTGTATTTTCCTAAAAAGCAGTTTTAGAGTCTTTTAATGAAACATTTTTTAAAAGTAATTTTTAAAATGTTATAAAATAAATTTTATAAAATAAAAATATTTTTTAAAATTTTAATCTCATAATTATATTAGGGTGAATTTCTTGGGTTTTTCTGAAATATCTCATTTTTTATGAATAGTGAAAAAATACTAAATTTTAATAGAAAACTATTTTTTCACTTAAATTATTTTCAAATTTAATTTATATTTTAAATTGAATTTAAATTAGGATTAGTTAAATAATACATCTACTAATCCAATTTAGTTCATTTTAATCTATTTCATATTCAAATTGGATATAAAATCTTTCCAAACTTTTGAACATTTTCACTTTAAAAAACCACGTTCTCATCATGTCTGTATGATTAATTTTAAATTAAAATCCACTAATTTTGTGTGTGGAATTTGGAAAAATAAATTCTATTTTTGGAATAATATTAATTTATATTACCTAATATGGTAAAATTAAATTTTTATCCAAATTATTAGTTAAAACAGTTAAAAATAAATACAATGCTTATAGTAAAAAATGAATTTACTTAGTGAATAAACATAGAATATAAGGTGAAAGAAGGACACAAAATTTTTTCAACAAAACATTTTCTTACCATATTTATACCCTTATAAATTTTTTCATATTTTTTATGAGTCTTAGGGACAATTTTATATGAAATATACTTATATAATAAGTTAAGTAAAGATAAAGACAAAAGTAACCTTCCTAAGTTTTAATATCTATATTGCTTTGGGATAGGGGAAAACAACATTAATTCGGTTATACATATTATTTTGAAATATAAATGATTTTTTGATATCATAATAATTATCTTTAATTTTTATATATGATTTATGTACTTAAAATACATAATAAACTCCAACACAATAATTATTTAGTTAATAGATAACTAAAATAAATTATACTAACAAAAGTAAAAGTGAGGTAAATTGAATGAATTATTGTATTTAATAAATTTTTTTGATAAATATATTTTTATAAAAGATTTAGCTTAATATATTAATATTACATCATTTTCCTGATATTTATTGAAATTCAAATTAATAAATAATATCAAAATTGACATTATTGTTATTTTATAATAAATGATATTTTATTAAATGAATAAAATTACTATAAATATTATATTCTACCAATTGGTTATTAAATTTAAATAAGTATTAAACATGGACCATTTATGGACCAATTTAGATTTTATAATGAACATATTGACCCCAAAATAGTAAAATCTTAATTAGTGCGGTTAGGGTTAAAGTAGGGTTTTTTGCGCATTAAATACACTTCTGTTAAAATAAATTCTCACAAAAAACAAGAGATTTTTATTTTAATAATTAGATATAATCAGTGGATATGATTTGTTAGTAAGTATCACTTTAATTTATTTTTAAAGGATAAATTACCTAGGTTAGAATACTAGTTATCATAGTAAAAAAAGTAAACTTAAAGACTAAGATACAAAATGATGCAAATGATTTTTTTTGTATTTTGGAGGTGATTACTGACCAAATAAACCATAAAATCCATTATTATTCCATTTTTGAGGCACACAAAGCAATGGATACCTCCAAATAGTGAATACATTTTAGTATTTAAAATAATTCTACTCATTCTCAAATATAAAAGGTCACTCACTCACCCCACTTCTTCACACATCTTAATCCATTTGGATAATCCAAATCCAACCCAAATAAATTCCAAAATTTCCTCCATTCATCTTAAAAGAATTATGTTGTGTATAAATAAATCATATCAAATATTTATTGCAAACCTAAGGAGGGTACCTGAAGAAAAGGTAATTTTTTTCAATGAGCGTTATTATTTTATTTCATTCTCCACCTCCTTCATTTATTATTATACCACGATTGTACGATATCCAAAAAATATTCAATATGCCAATATGTTGTTATGTTAAGGTTAAAACATATAAATATACCCTCTTCAAAAAAAATAATCCTTGAAATCATTATTCGTGTGTATGGAGCACTACCACCTCGTGAACTGATATCATTTATTTTTTTCATTACCACCTCTCAAGGTTTGAAATAATAATGGAAAAGTGGTTTATATATTATATTTGTGATATTAGTGATATTATTTCTCTTCTTGAATTTTTTATATCACATATTTTTTCACGCATTCCATTTTTCGGGAATATGATAACATCATTCGTGTGTTTGGAGATCTACCACCATACGAAGTGATGTTGTTCATTCACACATTACTTGGAATGTATTATAGAGGAGTTTAATAAAAAGGGATATATATGATGTATAAATGCTAATAAAAAGATAATATATATATTTATACTCAATTTAATTTTCTTTCTTTCAATATGACAAGAAAATGGAATCAATGTTCATGGATACGTACGGCCTACCGACTCAATGAAAAGTCTATTTCATTTAATATCACCGGATTTTATGTATTAATATAAATAAAAATATAATTAATATATAATATATTTTTATCATGATATAAGTTATGGAGATAATGAAACTCTGAATTATCTAAGAGGACTAAAAATGAAAAGTCAGAACATAAACGAAAAACAATGTGGTTATTACCTAAAACATAACTTTAACATATAATTGTTTATAAAAGGATAATAAAATGTTGCAATAAAATAATATTTGGAATGATATATATGAATATGTATATTTTATATATTTAAAATAAACTTATATTTATAATAAATAAGGATTTATTTTGTATGATGGAAATCAATAGTTAAGGTAATGGAATTTATAGTCTCACTTTTGTTTCTGAGGGAGTTATATCATATTTGCCACTAATTTTTTGTGTGTGGTGTATATACTTCCATATGAAATGATATATCATGAATCTACCTCATTTAATTACAAATAATGTTTCCATTGATGTTATTATTTCATGGGGATAATGATTTGAAATTTATTTATGTAGTATGGAATTTTCGTATCACTTTTTACTTCTATGAGAAACATTTCATATTCCCCACCTATTTCATTTATATGGTATATATAACAATAATAAATGTATATTATGGTGATTATATTGATAATAGTTTTGTTTTATATATCAATTTTATCATCTCTCTTTCATGGGGTTTATGGTTCAAAAGACGACAAACCAGTAAGGTATTTTTGTCTCAATTTACTTTCTTTGAGATGTATGTTATGTTGTCTGCCTATATAATTTAATGAGGCATATATAAATCCCATTTTACATGTAATATCATTAATTTATTTATACAAATGACATTTTATGTTTATTTTTTATGTTATTCCTTCTTGGGGATTATGATTCAATGTAACCAAAGTTGTAACACTTTTATGTTTCAATCTCATTGTTTATTAGGATTGTTTATGATTAAGTCAATAATGTTGAAATTTTTTTATATACCTATCAATAATTATCATGAGGTTTCTTATGCTATGGTAATTCATGATATGTTAAAGTAATGGTCCATTTTTAAACTCTTTTGTTTTTAAAATTATTAATAATTGTTTTATGAAAAAAAAAATTATTTCTCTCTTCGGTCAAAAATATATATTATTCCAAAACCAATTTTTCAAAAAAAAAATCAATAATGTTTTGAAATGATATTTTAAGGTTTATTTTAATAAAATTTATTTTAAAAAGGGTTTATGTTTTAAAATTGTTTTAAATTATTTTCAAATATTCCATTATAAGCATCAAATGTTATTTTCAAAGAGAAGGATTAAAAAATATGTTTAAAAAGTTTTTTAAATGATTTCAAAATATTAATTTATAATTTTTCAAAGTTATTTTAAAATAAAAATGTTTCAAATTTTTTTGTATTAAAAATAATTTTTTTTCAAAGCAGAAAGGATTATTTTTTAAAAAAAAATTTAAATGATTGATCAAAATAATTCTCCATATAGGATGACACCTGTTGATGTTATCTATTTTATAGTTGGGATATGATACAAGTGTACCATTAATCTTCTTTCTCGGAATTTTTTATGTTTTTACTAAACAATTTTTATAAAACGAGTTTCCATTCCACAAGTTATACCATGATGAAATGCTTATGAAAACCACATATTTTCATGGGTTATTATTTGATGAAATGATTCTGAAATATATCACTTTTCCATAGGATATGATATGATGAAATGGTTATGATACACACATCATTTCATGGGTTATAATATGATGATTTTTTATGATCTTGTGGCACATAGAAATATGATTTTCATTAGGATAATGGTGAGACCAATATATCCCCCCAATAAATTGGGTAAATATTTATATATCACATGATATAGATAAAGATTTAATAGGGAGCAAACCAAGTATAGTATGTTATGGCTGAAATGGGCCTGAACCCATTATATTAAGATATTAATGTAATGAGGAGTGAAATTGGTATTGTAAAGAACATTGTCCTCTATGATGTCCTTGGTAGCGATCCTTGACCAATATGGAAAACATTTTCTAGGATTATATGTATGCCACAAATTCCATGACTTATGTCAATGGTATGCTTTCATTACTCTTGTTCGTTGATTTCCTTATGATCTATGTTTTATGAACTACCAATATTTATTCCTTGATTCAATATTGCGATCTTTGGCATGTAGGGTATTATTTTCAATTTTTATTCTAATGTTCTAATAACATTATTTTCATGCTATGATTTCATACAAGCATATATTTGTATCAATTATGTTTACCCTTAATGAGAATCTCATCTCACCCTATATTATGTTTCCGTTCCCCAGGTTATGAATAAAGGGTTAATATAGGGTATGTTTATGAGGAGTAATAAATGAGAATATCTTTGTTGGAAACATTGAATATATTTCACTAGATTAGAATATATTTATTCATTTTTCCAAAGGCACTAAACTAATACGATCCTCAGGCATGTGGTCATATAATATAATAAATATTCTGAAAAAATGATGTAATATATAATTATGTTAATCCTGGGAAACTATAGTGTGGCACCAATATAGGTATAGAAACTATTTTATTTGTCAGATTTAACTACCAAGACCATGAAACATAGATATTCATGCATCACCACCAATTTCCCATTATGGATCAAGCTTATAATCTAAGTTTGCATTGTGGATCAAGGCCATCGACCGGTTTTCCAATATGGATCAATCCCATTGATTTGATTCCCATTATTATCTCATAAGATATTGATCATTAACCAATGCATTAGAGGGGAATATAAGCCCCACCCATCCCTAGTTATAACGTGACAACTTTCATTGTTTATCACATAAAAACCATAATTATTTATAACACAACTGCCATCATATAATGAAAAACATACATATGAGTTCCAAAATATCATAGCACATTCATGATATCATTACCCATTAAAAGAAATGGGGTTCATAAACATTTTATCAATGTACAACCCATTAAAAAGGAATGAGTTTCATAAAAATCTCGTCATCATAAACATAAAACCATCCTAAGATATAAAAAGGATGGTATCATTGGAAAATATCCCAAATAAAACTTTAGTGACATATAATGATTACATCTTATAAGGAAAATGAATTTGAAAGATAACTTGAAACATTTTTTTATGAAAATAACCTTTAAATGAAAATCACATTTTAAAACTAAAAAAATATTTTTTAAAACATTTTTTTTGAAAATAAACATCAAAACATATAGGGGAAGATTTAAAACAATGAGTGGTCATGACAGTGAGTAATTTTATTCATATAGTACACGCTCAAATTAAGATTCCTGTCACATTATTTGTAAAATAAAAAATGATCCTTATTTGAAAAAATACACGAGGATTCCTTTTAAAAAAATTTAAACAATGTAAAAAGGGTTAAAAATAACTTTTAATAATCATACAAAAGCATTAAAATATTTATGAAATCATTTTTAGAAAACATGATCAAGGAGGAGAAATGTTTTTCGACAGAAGAGAGAAATAAAGACAGTTTTCTTTAGAAACATTCTTTTTGAATATTGTGTACATAAAGAGTGTCAAATTATGGGAGACCATGTATTATAATGAAAACAATTATAGGATAATAAAATTTATATAGTTATTTAGGAATTGATCATAATATTTCATCTTCTAAAGCAAAATAATAAATAATCTTGATATACAATGAGATTGTAACATCTAACCCTTACCACTTTGGTAACATTTGAATTTGTAAGAACCATTAAATAATAACATAAAAATAAACATTAAATATATTTAATATAATTATTTTCATGATTATTATATCAAATGGGAAGTATATAAACCTCAGAAAATAATATAGGTTCATAACACAACATATGTCTCAAAGAAGTAAATCGAGACAAAAATACCTTACCATAAGTCTCAACATCCTTTTTAAATGTTTGAAACACATATATAATAAATAAAGGTTTATTATAAATCTATTAGAAAACCATAATATTATGTATCATACCATATATTATTTACATATGAACATTTATTACCCTTTAATTAACAATTCCTTATTAAAATCATGTTTCAGGTAATAACTGCTCCATTTTTCATATATATTTTGGTTTAGTATATTTGATCCATTAATTTTCATCGTGGTTCCATCATATACATAATTTTAACAATTATATAAATATAATACATATTAATTATATACATATTTAGATTATTCCATTAAATATGAATATTTAGAATTAATTACATCATTCATGGAAATGATAGGTCGTACGTACACATGAAGGGTGTTTCCATTTTATTGACAAATGAAAAAAATAAAGGTAAATAATAAATTAAAAATTATATAATAATTTTTATGTCATATATATCAAATATTATCATTAAAACTATCTTAGTTACCTTAACTGTAAATCTTGAATGAATCACATCACTTCGTGAGAGTGTAGTTTGCCGTACAAATGAGCGACGTTATCGTATTCCCACAAAATGGAAATTAAGAAGTTATATGAGATATAATAATTATAGAAGTATAATTATGTCATAAATATGAGATATATATATATATGTTAAATCCATTATTATATCCATCTGTTATAGGTGGGGGTGGAAAAATACTACATGGGTTCACAAAGTGGTAGTTTGTCGTACACACGATCAATGATTTTCGTTTTGCATTTGATAAAAATGAAAATTAATATAGGTTATCACATGAAAATAATAATATATCAATATATTTTATATTATGGGGTTATTATATTCGAATTAATATAACATGAATGACGGTGGTATGAGAATAATTAAAAAGAAAGAGTTTAATGAAGACAAGTACTTTCTCATAGAACAACCCCCTTTGGATATCTTATCAAGGACCCAAGGGTTGGTATTTTGGGATGAAACAAATCTCTAGAAAATGGATAAGGATTTTTTGGATTTATTTTTTAGGATTTTTCTAGATAAAGGCGTTAATAGGTTTAAAGAAGTGGGGGGAGGTGGTGGTCTTTTATAATGGGTGAGAAGTGGCATTTATGAAAATACACAAAATTATTCAATATTGGGATGCAAATATCACCCAAACACCCTACAAAATTTATTAATAATGGGTTTTAGGGATTATATGGTTTCTCAAAACCCTAAAAAACAAAAATAAAACATTTTTTAAATATTTTTTATTTAACTTATATGTTTCCTTACTTTTACCATTTTAGTTTTCACTACCATAATTGGACTTTGTTCTAGGTAATTTATCATTTAAGACTAGAAACAAAATGAGCCTTATTAGATAATTTTTACCCACTAATTATAAATATTAAATAAAATTTATAAAATATAGATCCCATGTGTGTGAAAAATTAATTGTAACTCAAACGCATGAAACTGGCAAAACCCTATTTGACCCTTTACCATGGTAATGATGTTTTAAATAGTTATTGGAGAATATAATTATTATAAAACAAAAACTGGTCCATGAATGGAATATTTTTTATATTTTTAAACATATACAAATAACTTGGTAGAGGATATGAGTTTCAGTAATTTTAAATTATTTAATAAAATATTATTTATTATAAAAGGACATTAATGTCAAATTTGGGGACTATTCATTTAATTAGACATTAAAAACATCAAGAAAAATGGTTAATTAGAATATATCATATTAATACCTATATATCATAATATATGTATAAAAAATCATGGAATACAATAAAAATTCAATTTATGTTACTTTTAGTATTTTTAGTATCATTTATTTTATTTTTCTATTAATTAAATAATTATTGTGTCGGTCTTTCTTAAGCATTTAATATAATTATATAATTATTTAAAATTAAAAATGATTTATCCTAATGAAATTAATATCATTACTCTCAAAATTATCATAAATATTCATTCATATCTTTATTTTTTCCCTATGTGATCACATAATTGAAATTTTAAATAAAGTGGGTGGCATTTTTTCTTTTTCTTCACTTAATTTATTACATTTGTCAATTTAATGGAAATTTATCCGAATGAACATATAAATCGATCCTAAGGTAATAGGCGTATAAATATGTTTATAAAAAAGTAATTTTAAATGAGTTTAGGTCGTTTTAACCCATATCTATTTAGTTTAACGCCCAAGGGAACCACTTTTAATCTTAACCACAATAATTAATTTTTTCTATTTTTACTATTAATTTCATCTGAAAATTAAGTTGGATTTATTATATAATATTAATATTTCTAATTCAAAATATGTAATATATTTTAAAAAAATTTTAATTATAGGAGTGGTAAATTAAATTTAAAATTAAACCTACAGACATGATGAAAAATTGGTTTTAAAAAAGGTAAAAGTTCAATAGTTAAAACAGTTTTTATATAAAAATTCAATATGAAATTGAGTCCAATGACCTATATTTAATTAATTATAATAAAATTTATCAAATATTATATTCTAAAAAATTATAAAAAATGTAACCTTATAAATTCTTTAAACGAATAAATTTTTTTCAATAAAACCTTGTATTTTCACTATTAATCGAAAAAAGAAACAATTATGAAAAATACCAAAAAATTTACCCTAAAATTATTTTGACATATTAATTAAAAAATGAATTTAATTTTTTCAAATAATTTTTTTAAAGGGTGAAAAATGAATTTTAATATTTTTTCATAAAAAATATACAAATCATTTTTTGGGGAAAAAATCATTTTTCGAAGCATATAAAGACTTTACTATAAATTTAAGTATTTTTTGTCGATATGTTTTATTATATAAACCCATAATAAATAAATTTTAAAATTTAGTTATCCCTATTCATGTACCCCAGTTTAATTTCTAGGAATTAATTTTCATGCAAAAATAATAATATTAATAGTTTGTCACAATTTGTTAAAACACGGTGTTGCGTGTAACACAAACTATAGATGAAATTGAATCTATTTGAAAAAAATACTTCAAAAAATATCAAGGTGTTACATTATACACTACTTAAATAAATTACAATATTCCAATTTGATCTTGACCTCAATGATGAATGGTTTCACATTTAGAAATTCCTTCATGGAGAACCCCCATTATAAAAAGGGGTTAATAAAAATTCCCCTAGAAAAGTGGTAAAAGAAATCATGAAGGCCATCACATAATTGGGTTCTCAAATAGGATAACATTGTTGGGAAGTAAAAATATGGCAATTGAAGAGAAAAATAATTCTCAAATACTAATAGAGTGTAATATAAAACATGGTCAGGAGAAAGTTAATGACCACAAATCCATAAATTTGTGATAGGTGAAAAGACCATTCATCCCTCATAATTGAAAGTAATTTTATAACATTTTTGTTTCAAAATACTTTTATAAAAGATAAATAAATTTTTACTATCCTGATAGAGAACATGATAAAATATACTTACTTGATTTCATTTTATTTCAAAATTATAATTTTATACTTTGGTAATGCTTCAACAATTTTCCACTTCATCTCTCATTCCAAGAAATGAAGATAATTTCTTTTTCTTTTTCATTCCAAAGGCACTAACAGTTTATACGATCTAAAAAAGTTATATAATTAATTCCCTCTATATTTTATTATCATAAAAACCAAATTAGTTATCATAGGTTATCGAATATTCATAAATCTTAATATGCTAAGATAATACATAAATATCTAAAACCTTTGAAAAATTTCATCTTATATCATTCCATATATGATTAACCTTAAGACCCTCAAAAATTTAATAAATTTTTAATGAAGGTATCTAAATTAAAACATAACATAATCCCCCAAATATAATTAAGTAGGTCTTAATTTTCTAAAACTAAATATTTGAATACCTTGGTCATATATTCTCATGAAACATGGTAATAACCATAATTACCATAAAATATCAATGAACACATACATGCTTCCTCACTCCTTAAATAAAACCATATATTATTGATCATATTACATAAATCCAAAAATTCTATAAACTCAATCAATGATAACATAACCCACTTTTTCATCAAATCATTAATCATTTTAATGGTAATAAATACTATCCAATTTACATTATCAATATCAACAGTATCTTTATTACAACATCATTATCTAAACATTAGAAACATATTAAGGGTTACATTTAACTTAATCATGTGTTTTACATAAAATATATCCTTACCATGAAATCAATTTTCTAGTTCATCTGTAAGATTTGACATAATCTTTCACATCCTTAATCAAAACATCTATAAAAAATCCCTTATTTATTTCAGAATTATTGAATTAAAATATATAAACACTTAAATAATTCGAGTTCATTCTCAAACGATTAACTACGATTCATTATCTTATTTTGTAATACCTCTTTCATTTAATATGTCATTTTTAGTCTCTTCATAATCAATAAAAACTCATACATATACCAACATTATGATCCTATTCTTGATTCCCCACCCATAGGAACTCGATTTGTATAATTCCCAAAAATTTTAAATTTATAACATTCATCCATTATTCACACCTTTGGGAAACCGTTATTCTCATCCATTGCATTAACCGAACATTTATTTTACCATAGAGATTGCTTACTCTATGTAATTCTTCTCCACAAATAAAATATCTTCTCTTTTCTTTGATACATTTGATACATATATTTCATGAATATATTTTTGAGTAGTTTTATTTGTTGATTTATTTACTTTATTGAATGATCTTGCCAAAATTATAATGCATTTACTTGTTTTATGGTTTTTGGTAGGAAATGAAAAATTTGTGAAAAAGGAACGAAAAGTGGAAGAAAAACGAGCTGAACTTGACACCAGACTTTTGGAGATAAAGGGGATCTAGAAACTCAAGAAAAATGCATTACACATCGTGTACCCCAAGTACACGTCATGACCATTTCAAGAGAAATAGAACCATGAAAGACAAGTAATGATGAGCATACACCATGTGAATTCTAAGTACACATTGTTTACCACAAAAAACACTTCATGACGACAACTAAACTAGCGTATGAGATTTTAACAGATTCAACGCGATAGAGGAAAAAGTGGACCTAAGGTACACATCATGTAACCCGCGTACACATCATGAAGATGGTGACATTCAAAAAAATACGATGCAGGATATAGGTTTTGGATGAGATTTCCTATAAAAAGGCTACCAACCATCCATCCAAGACACTCAAAGGTAGATGATAACCAACGACAGATAGGGGAAGCCTCGAAATGACAGAGTGAAAAATCGAGTTCCCATTTCGATGTCATTCAACCTCGAGTACCAATGATGCTCATCCTACCACGAGATAGTAGTCTCTCTAGTGCTGAGTGATGTGATTTGTAGGGGGAGTGCTGCTTAAGGATTATTTTTCTTTCTTTTATTCATGTTTTTGATTGTTTTGAACATCATTTATCAATTAAAATTTATTTGTTTTTACAATTTCATGACTATTGCATGTGATTTGAAGAGAATTATTTCATTTCTTTAATTAATTAACCTACTTTTCAAATGAAAATTGTGCAATATAGGATAGTTATTTTTAAAATTGGTTTTGGGGCACCTATTTCTGTGTTTGAGATGAGTATATGACCATTTTAAAAGTCCGATCATAGGACTATGATGGGATACTAAGACCAAGGATCCCGGCTAACCCAATTTCAAAACAAAAACTGAACAAACCCATATCAATTGAATCCCTAGCACAAGAACCTGAAAATCACTGAAACTAGAATGCATCCCATATTAATCCAAAAACACAATATTTCTTTTTATTGTTTCTCTTTTCTCGCAAACAACTAATCTATTTAAATTTCAAATTCCTAATTAATTTAAATCATACAGATCATCCATGTCGGTTTGATACTCAGACTTACCAAATATGACACTTTGAGTTAAGATTGTCTGAGTTTTTAAACTTTATTCTTACATAGCACCATAGGGAACTAATGATGCCTTGAATTTCTATAAAAATTACTAGGAGTGCTTCTTCCCAGATTCTTGACATATAAGAAACTGAATATTATTTTTCCTATAGTCTCCACCACCCAAGCTCTCAACAAGCTCTATCCATATCATCTTTAGTGATTCCAATAGTTTGTTAAGGTTCATATTGTTAATCATATATCATGATAACATATTAAGAATACTAAAAATATTCTTCACTCAAGTCATTATACCATTTAGTTTCTCATCAAGTCATTGTTTATCACATTCAATGTTAACACATTTCCTTCTAGTTCCCACCATTGGATAAAAAAATCATAGTGTGAGAAATAATATTAACAATGTTAAACCAAATAATAACGAAATATAATTTATAGAATGTATAAATCTTGAAGAGTTATTTTCAATTAAATACACCTTAGGTTTAACCTAATTCATTAATCAGCATAATATATTTAAATCCATCATGTTTTTTAGTAAAGAGTTTGTGAATTTCCAAATCATATACCTTGGGAGTGTCAAAATAGGTGTGTGCAAAGGAATATTGTCACACACTTGGTGGTGATAAAGTCTACCTCAATATTAAATTTTTGGATTTATCACCCCTAGGTACAACTGTGCTAGAGCCATATCTACTTTTAGTATCCATAGAAGGATTTAATTAATTAGAAACCACTTGATCTATCCTTCACCAAAATTCCCATATAGTTTCCAATTGAAATAATTATCCTTAGAATTATTCTTAGATATATACCTATACATATCCCTAGAAATTTAATTGGGCATAACCCTTGGGATCTCACTAAAGCATTCCCATATTAGTTTTCAAATGTTAACTAAACATTTTTTATGATACCAAATGTAAAAAACCAAACTTCTCATATATAAATATTACATCTTAATAGACGAATATTCATTACATGAGATAACAATACATGAAAAAATCATTTAGTTCCATTGCCTTGGGAAATAAGGAAACATAAACAACTATATCTTAACACATTTCTTCATAACATGGGGAGAAGAAACATAAGATAGGGTGAGATCAGATGATAAATAAGGGTAAAAATGGGAGATATCATTCTATAATCATATGAATGAATGAGATAAGAATAATGTTATGAGATCATGAACATAACTTAAGAAGTTCATACCCAACCTGTCATAGATCATAAACATGATTTAGAGAATAAATCATTATCTTTCTAAAAAAAATGATTCATAAGAGTGAAATAATCATAATTCATGAAACATATGCTCAATTAATAAATATGTTTCACCAATATAGTTATAGAAACTATTAATTTTATCAATCATAACTACTAAGACCATCAAAAATAGTGGGACATACCTCATCAACAATTTACCATTCTTGATCAATTCCATTAACCTTTTTTCCATTATAGATCAAACCCATCAACATATTTCCCATTTTTTATCATGATGATTGAATTTTTTCCCATTATTATCCCTATATATATAAATCTTTACCCAAATCATTTGAGGGAGAGATAGGTCCCTCCCATCCTGGGTTATAACACGACCACCATACTTTGTTATAACATAAAAACCTTCCTTATTTATAATATAAACACCATCACATAATGAAAACTATACATATGTGTGTCATAATATCACAAAAAAATCATTATATTAGAACCCATGAAAATAAATGGGTTTCATATAAATTTCATCATAGTATAACCTATGAAAAAGGAACATTTTTTATAATCATTTTTTAACCATTAACATAAACCATCTTGTGGAAGAATAAATATTGTATCATTGGATATTATCCTTAGTAAAACCTTAGTAACATCAAAGGATGTCATGATAGATGGAAAATTATTTTTAATGATTACTTGGATTATTTCTTAATGAAAATAACCAATATTTGAAAATATTTTTTAAAAAGTAAATAATCATAAAATATTTTGGAAAAAATTTTATTTGAAATAAATGTTTGAAACATTGAATGGAATCTTTCAAAAATTTTGTGTCTATGATGGTGAGAAATTCTGTTCATTCTGTGTATGTTAAAACAAATGTAACTATCAAATTTTTTGTAAAAGTGAAATAATCCTTGTTTAGAAAAAATGACAAAAAGATTCCTTTTAAAAAAATTTAAAAATTTAAAATGGTAAAAATGAATTTAAAAATCACATAGGAACATTAAAAAATTTCTGAAAACATTTTCAGAAAACATGGACATTTAATATAAATGGTTTTTGAGTGAAGAGATAAATAAAGTTAGGTTTATTTAAAAAAATATTTTGGAATCTATATTAAATAAAAGGAGGAAAATGAAGGGAAACATGTTTTAAAAATAAATAACAGTTTTAGATGAAATTTTTTGATTTTATTGAGAAATATATCATTATATTTAATCATCCAAGGCATAATCATAAACAATCATAATAAACAATGAGATTGTAACATCAAACCCTTACAAATTTTAATTATTTTAATCATAATACCCATTAAATAATAGCATAAAAATAAACTTTAAATATATTTTATAGAAGAATATTTATGACAATCATGTCAAAGTGTCAGTATATACACCTCATAAAAGAAGATAGGTGCATAACAAAACAGATGTCACAAAGAAGGAAAATTTATTAAAAATACCTGACCTTAAGTCTCAAATTACTTCATACAAATAAAAACCTACTTTATAATAAATATAGGTTTATTATAAATATATTATAAAACTATAATAATATATATCAATCCATATATGATTTACCTATGACATTTTATTACCTATTTATTAACAATTCATTGTTAAAACGATGTTTCAGGAAATAACTGCTCTATTTATCATATATGTTTCGGTTTAATAAATTCATAAATTTAATTTTTATCATGGTTACATAATATAACGAATATTAACCATGATATAAATTTAATATATAATTATTATATAATTATTTAGTGTCATCCATTAAATATAGTGGTAGAAAATGAATTGCGCCGTTCGTGGAGATGGCAGGTCGTAAGTACACATGAACATTGTTTCTATTTTTACAACAGATGAAATAAAAGAATGGTAAATAATGTATTAAATTAATAGAATAATTTATATTTCATATATATATCACATATTTTCATTAAACATATCTTTATTACCTTCCATGTAAAGCTTGAATGAATTACATCACTTCGTAAGGCGATAGTTCGTTGTACACATGAGCGATGTTATCATATTCCCAATAAAGGAAAATTAAAAAGGTATATGTGATATTATAATTTAATAAGTATAATTTTTTGATAAATATCATTTAAATATTTTATATATATCAGTATAGATAGTTTTTAGAGATGTTGATGGACAAAAAACTACAACGATTCACAAAATGGTAGTCTACTGTACCCATGAACGATGATTTTAATTTTCCATTTGATAGAAGAGTATATGGATATAGGTTATGTCATAATAATAATAAAATAATAGTATATAGTCGATACTAGTTTAATTATTTTATAATTAATAGAACATGAATAAATTTTACATGAGAAGAATTTAAAAAAAAGTGTTTAGTGAAAACATTAGTTTCCCTTAGAACAAGCCCCTTTGAATATCTTATTAAGGACCCTAGGGATGGTCTTTTGGGATGACCAAAAGCTCTAGAACATGGATAAGTATGAAAAGGATGGATTTTGGTACGGTTTTTTCTATCCAATGGAATTAAAAGGTGTGTATAAGTGAGGGGAGTAGGTAACCTTTTATAATATGGGAGGAGTTGAATTTTTGAAAATACATAACACTATTCAATAAGGGGAAGTCAATCTCACCCAAAAGTACTAAAAAATTAATAAATAATGGAGTGTAGGAAGTTTTTGGTCAATAATAACATCCATCACAGAAAATAAAATGAGCTTTAAACATTTTTTTATTAACTTCTATGTTTCCTCGCTTTTATCGTTTTATTTTTTACAACAGAAACTAGCCTTTTATATTGAAAATTTATAATTTAAGACTGTAAAAAATTGTTCCTTCATAGATAATTTATACCATATTTTCCTAAATATTAAATCAGATTTAAAAAATAAAAATATCATGTGTGATGAAAATGAATTTCAACATAAACACAGAGAACATTCAAAACCCTATTTTTCCCTTTAGCAAGGTAATGAAGTATTTATTATCTAGGTGTTAATATAATTATTATAAAAGGAAAATTGGTCCATTAATAGATTATGGTTTATATTTTTGAACATATAACAATACATTTTCAGTGGATAATATTTTTAGGAATTTTATCATATTTAATAAAATATTATTAATTATAAAATGACATTAAAGTCAATTTTGAAACTATTCATTTAATTTGATTTTAAAAACATCAATACAAAGGTTGGATTTGAATATATCATTTTAAAACCTAAATATAGTGTTATATTTATCTAAAAAATTCATGTAATATAATAATTCATTCAATGTGTAATATTTTTAGTATCATTTATTTTATTTTTCTATTAATTTAATAATTACTACATTAGTATTGCTTAAGAATTTAACATAATGGTATAAATAATGAAAGTTAAAAGAAATTTATATCATGATATTAAGTTAATTATGATCAACATGACACTCAATATTTGTTATCATCTGTCTTTTTCCCCTATATGAACACATATTTTAAATTTAAAACCAAGAGGATGTAATTTTATCATTTTCTTTATAGAAATTATTATATTGGTAAATTTTATGAAAAAGTATCCCAAAATATAAATATAAATCTATAATAAGGTAATAAGAGTATAAATTTGCACATAAAGTATGAATTGGACTTGTTTTTAGGTCATTTTACCCCTTATCTTTTCAGTTTAACCCTTTTCTAAACCCATTTAAACCTTAACCACTTTAATTAATGTTTACTATTTTTAATGTTCATTTTGGCCCAAAATTAAGATGAAAATGTTATAAAATATTATTTATTATAATTTAAAATATTCAATCCTTTTTTACAAATTCTAATTATATAATTTAAAAACATTAAGTTAATATTAAACTCGTTGATGTGACAAAAAAGTTGTTTTCCAAAGAGAAAATTTTGAAACTTTTAAAAAACAATTATATCAAAATTCAATATGAAATTGATTATAAAAACCTATATTGGATTAATTATAATTTAAGTTTCATCATTTTACCTTTTAAACCATTTTTTTGAAAATGGAACCTTATACATTCTTTAAATGAATAGGCAGCTTAAAACCCATTTTTTTTACCATTCCTCAAAAAATTAACCTTTACAAAAAATTCCAATAATTAACCAAAAAATAATTTTGAAAATTTTATTAAAATCTTCATGTTAATTTTTTGAGTTAAAGTTTGAAAAAAATCCTGAAAACAAATTTTTTTATTTGTTCGCAAAAATAATAAAAAATAATTTTTTGTGAGAAAAAAGTATTTTTCGAAGCATTTAAATACTTTCAATTTTTTTTTCATTTTTTATCAATATAATTTCTTTATATAAAATATTTATATATAAATTTTAAAATGTTTTTATTACTATTCATTCATCCATATTTAGTGGCTATGAAAAAATTGTTGTGTTTAAATAATAATATTAATAGTTTGTTGTGGTTTGTCAAAACTCAGTGTTGCATGTAACGCAAGCTATCAAAGAAATTACATTTATTTGAAAGAAATATTTCATCAAGTCTAATGACGTTAAATGGAGGATTATAATCCTGTCCAAAATTGTGTATATCCAATCTTTTTATCCTTCGATGAAATAAGAGATCATGAACAACATGTCCGGAACTTCATGTCAATGAGGCTTGATAATGGGCCCTTGAGAACAGTAGGAGGTGACCAAAATGAGATGTTTTGCTCAAAATTTGGTATGGGTAGCCTTAATTTGGTAAAAAAATCATTATACAAAGATGCATATTTGGTTGGGAATACCTTCTTCATAAATTCCATTGTCAATTCAGCTCAATGTTAAGATAAACAATGATTGTAGACCTCCCAAATTGAAAATAACATGAAAATGAGAGGGTCTATGACTTTATCACATGATGGAAAGGATTAATTTATTCACTAAGTATACCACAATCAAAAGATAAATTGATGTAAATCTTTACTGATATTCTTCAAGATAATATATAAACACCATTTATCCCAATGAAATATGCAGGTAGATTCCATGAGGTTGTAAAAACAGCACAATGCCTAGAAGAGGCTATTCAAATAACATAGGCCAAATCTCAACCCACACCCATGATGTAGGTAAAAAGTCTTATTAATAAAGACACAACTACTGTTATACTCAAAAAGTAACAATTCTCTTCCATGAACCTTTTTAGGCCCCAAATCTCGCTTCACCTCCCATCGAGTGAAGGAAACAGAAAACATACCATGGATTGGAGGTAAAGAGAGACCAGGGATGCCCGTGATTTTAGGTCTGGTCTGAAAGTTATTTTTTATTGATATTTTAAAAGAAAAAAAGGGGATAATAAGAAAAACCCTTCAAGGGGGCCGAAAGTGGTGCAGTCCTAGGGCATCCCCTCGAACCACACGTAAACACTCCTGGGGAAGGGAGTGTGGACTATCAAAAACAACAAGAGGGTCCTCCTGACTGCCCAAACGAGCTAGTGAGTTAGCTTCAAAGTTAGCTTCTCTCCAGCTATGACGAATAAACCTTCCATCACTAGTTTCTGTCTTGCACCTTCGAATAATGTAAGTTAGATCCCAAGGAATCCCATAACTTCCCTGCACTGCATTAACCGGGACCTCTGAATCAGATTCAATCTCCGTCACTACCAAGCCCTTCCTCTTGCAAATCAAAAGGCCTGAATGAAGATCTCAAGCCTCTGCCCTCAGGGAGTTACCAGGACCGTAAAATGCACTGAAGGCTACGTACATCGATCCCCAACAATCTCGAAGTAAAACTCCACCCCTCATTACTCCCTCCATGCAAGATCCATTAATATTAAGTTTCAACCCTTGATTAGGTGGCTGCCACTTTATCCAAAATACATCCCTCCTTTGAGTTCTGCAAGGTCTCCTAAGGAAGTTACACATCTCCACTGAATCCCTCCCCCCTTTAACCAATGATGCAAGCTCCACAATGAGAGTTTTGAGCCTGATCAGGAGAAATAACAGAGACCTTTTTGAACCCAGACTAACCTGATTATGTGCCTCCCACAGGACCCAGAAAACAGTGACCAAGACAATGGCCTTGATCGATCTTTCCATGGCCCTGTTATGTGTGCCCAAGAACCAGGCTACCACATACTCCGAACAGGTCCCATGAACTCCATCATTAAGCGGTGAGTTGGAGAAGGAAGACCAAAGGAGAGAGGTCCATTTCCCTTGGAAGAAGAGGTGCATCACAGACTCCGTACTAGGTACTTCACAGTAGAAACAACAAGATGCCAAAAAGATCCCCTTCCTCTGGATGTTCTCCTCCGTTGGTAGTGCTCTGTTGATAACTCTCCACACCAAGAAGTCTATCCTCGTCGGAATCTCCTTGCACCAAAACACTTGTCCCCCTTCCACCGAGGGCCTCTCCCTCTGGAGTAACCTCCTATAGTCATGGACACTGGACCTTCCAGAAACAGCCTCCGTGAAGCAGCATAAATCTGGTTCCTTACTCATGACAATGTATGTAAAAAGGTTCAACTGGTTGGGGTTCAACGCCGCATTAATAACATCATACAAGTTGCAAGCATCCCTGAAAGACACATTTGGAGATGGGCAGCCTTCAAAGGCCAGCTTCTCACCCGCCCAGTTTTCATGCCAGAAAATAATATCCCCATTGCCTATAATCCACCTAGAACAACCAAGTAACACCTCCATGTGGCCAAACATACATTTGGCCGGCCTCGTCGCACCATTCATGTTGAGAACCTCACCCCATCCGTAACTTCCCATGAAGAATTTAGCCCAAAGAGTCTCCCCCGTGATAATCTCACATGCAAGCCGTGCCTGTAGACCAAGGATAGTATCTTGGATGTCATTCAGACCAACACCTCCTCCATCAACTGGACGAGCCATCCTCTTCCACGAGGCCCAATGACACTGCCCTTCTATCTTGTCATCCCAAAGAAAGGTTGTAAGAATACCTTCCATTTTCTGTATCGTGCCATTCGGTGGATTGATTATATAAAAAACATGCTCTTCATTTCACATTAAATCATGAGTTATTACATAATATTACATTTAATTCAACCTGGGAGATCAATAGGTTTAGTGTCTTTGAGAATTAGGTGCATTACATAACAACTTAAAACATGGAGTAGATCATATTTATTGAAAAGTTCCATAACATGCTCATAATTAAAACTACATATTATAACCTAGGTACATACATAAGAAAGGGTTGAACTATAAATCACAGTTATTAAATAAGAATTAAATAAGGTAATACATGTTATATAATAGGAATATCAAAGTTGAATAAAAGGAACATGATTAATAAGGCATGATATAGCATGATAATCATAACATAGAAAACATGGAAACAACTTAAAATATTGCATCAAAAACTTAGGACAAAGATAACTACCAAATAAACATGAAATAAAAATTCCCATAAAGTAATCAAGTTAACTCTTTATCCCAACACTAAATCTTATGAGACTAAACATTTCCCAATGCATTGGAGTTCTACATAATTCTGGGTGCACCCGTCACTTTTATATCACTCTAATGCTTAAGTGTGCTACATAGATCATAAAACATGGAATCATTCATCATCATATTTTGTTCCATGATTAAGGAGTGTGTAATAACTAAATTTATTTTCCTAATTAAATAATTATATATGTATAGAGGTGAACACCCTTGATAGGAAATGGGTATGGTATTGACTACACAATTGTTTTGTCATGGGAAATCTCAGGGAAATTTCGGCCACATAACAACTTCACATAGAAATTCATAAAATTGGTTAATGATAGAGAAAAGGAATTATTATCTTATGGAAATAAAATGGGGAGTAATAGGGACATGGAAATACATATCCACACATTAGGAATTGGAATTAGAAGGCACGAGATAATAAATAATATTGAATAAAGAAGAGAAGGTGAAGATCCCTTACCTGAGTGTGTGGCTCCAAATGATTGTGAGGAGCTTCTTGAGAGCTTGGTGGAACCTTGGGATGTCTTTAAAAAGGGTTGGGGGAGAGTAAGTACGTGATCCAAGTATTTTTAGTGAAAAGAAATTGGATCTTGGGTGGGTTTATATAGGAAAGGTGTGAGGATTTCTTTATTATTTCTCAAACATAGGTTTTGGAGATTATATAATAAAATAACCAAAAAAACCTTCACATAGTTTTTTTAAAAAATTTCTGAATCATGGGACTATATTTCATTATTTTATAAGTAAAATGGATGAAATTTATAAAATAATACCCTTTCATATGGGGAAGTGAGTCGTTCTCTTAATTAAATAATTTCAAAACCTTAAAAAATATTAATGGTTCTGGAGGATTCATAAAGGCTTTATAAAATTATCCAAATAAACATAAAATCACATTATTTTAAAGTAAAAACAGAAATTTGGTTATGGATCCAATTTTTAGTATTTATCAAATAACTTTTAGGTAATTATGATATCATAAAACACAAAGAATATTTATATGGTATTTAATTTTTCCCTAAACTTTTTCTATCTCAAATAATTATGAAAAATTCATCATTGGATAATTTCGACATTCTAATTCAAATTATAATATTAATTTTATCTAAATAATTTTCAAGATATATTTATTTTCAATTTTTAAATAAAAATTTATATTTGTTGAGAAATGATGAGTTTTTTTGACAAAAATAGATTTCAAACCATTATAAAAATTACACATCACTTCATAAATATTATATGATCAATTATATTTGATAAAAATTGTTAAATAATACTATTTTATTAAAATATTATTTATTTCAAACATTCATTAATTAATGTAAATAAATTGCATAATGGAATTTAAAAATTACCTGAAAATAAATTTTTTATTTCATTTTATAAAAATAAAAATAATTTATAAAGTAATAATAATAAAATGAAAATATGATAATGTTTATATAAAATATATATATTCATATTACCAGGGTTTTGAAACATACCCGTTTAATACACCAGAAAACTCTCTAAGAGTATGTTGCACGAGAATTAGACTTTCATGGGGTGGTTCCACATACATGGTTTGGGCCATGATCTCGATGATATTGAACTTATCCCGTAAACTGTTTTTATCATGCTTAATTTATTGGATCTTAGATTGGGATTGGTCAAGGGAAAATCCCAATGATGCTATCACCCTCATAAGCTCTGATAAATGGGATTTATAGTGTATGATCTGACTGGTTGAGGCCATCTCTTCTTTTCTGAGTCAATTAGATTGGTTAAAACCCTATAATTATACATAGCATGTGATCACTATTCAACAAACATATTATCAATGATAAATATTATTAACAATATTTAAAATTAAATAGGGTACAATAAAATGAATCAAGTGAATATTTTTTCTATAAACATACTACATCATAGTAAATTTTTTGAAATCACAAGGGGAATTTTATTTATAATAGTTCAAGTCGTTACAACATCCAAACCGAATAGGTTCATGGTTATTTCCTTTAAGATATGTAAAATAAGCTCATCAAGATACCATTATCTATGAAACCCAATGAGGCCAACCCCAATGATTTAACTGACTGCTTACTTTTTCATAGGAGACTGGGTCACACCATCCACGACTCCATTATCTTCAATGAAATCCTCTAGAGCATGGTTGATTCTGGACTAGTGATACTGCAAAAAGCCTCGAGATAGGTGACTTGTGTGACCGTCACCAAACTAGGAGAAGTTTTTCATTGATAAAAAGTTATTTATAGTCATAAATATAAGTTTTATAAGTGGATTACTTGGAATTCAGTTGACTGAGCTCATTCCACACTTATATATCCACTTAAAAAACAATTTAAAATCCAAACACCTAGGTGTATACCATTGAATATGCCTCCCAGATGTGGAAATAATAATAATATATAAGAATAAAATAAATATAAAGAGTCATATCCCAATCCAACAAAATCTCTGACTCTTATAGATTCCATTCCATTAGTATTTGAAGAATGGGAACTGCCTGAGAAATCAGAATCCTTATTGCATAAAGAATTTATTTTTTGTTCTGTTAATTTAGTTAAATTAATAGATTTATTCTCTGATGATGAATATGACATGGAGTACAAGTTCCTCATAACTTAACAGGGGAGTCTAAGGGAAAGGATGCATAATTTGACGATATATTTGACGATGAGAGTGTGGTCGAACACAATATTCTGGTCATATCCACATTAAAGACACATATACTGTTGAGACCTATAAGAGAGTACTTCAAAAACCCAAATAGAAGCTTGAATATTACTCATTTAGATTAAATGGTAATTTAATCCCAATTATTTTAAAAGATTGACTGGAGGGGGTGTTATTGTCTGATCAACAAAAACAAATGGATAACCCAATGTAAACCTACAACATTTATAATGGATGACCACTCTACCACTGACCGCACACAATGAATTTCTACCTAAAACACATCATATGTTCGGGAAAATTATTAGGAGAAACCCCAACATGGTAACTGTAAAAGTAAATATAGAAATATGACATTCTAAAACATTTTCTAGTTGTCCTTTCCAAACTATTTGTCATGGATGCTCTGCAAATTTCGAATGAAATTAGAGAGAAACTTGTTGAGGCCCTCTAGATCCCATGTGAGTTTGAGATATAAGTAATTATAGAATAGGCTTAATAAGTGGAGAATACTCCTGTATAATTTCATAACACTATGTAATTCATGGAGGAAGACTAGGAAGAAGTCTTCAAGGGACATATCATACCCCTGTATGTTTTAGTCAAACTCAATAATGCTTACATTCAAAGGTACATAGTTGAAAATGGTTCATGGATTAACATCATCCCAGTCTAAACCCTCCAATTGTTATGATATAGTGAGGGGGACTTCTTTGAGAAAAAACTTACCATTAAAGGTTAAGAAAAGAGCAAGCAAAGGCCCCTTGAAAATTTCAAGAATATGTAATAGTTTGTGTATTTTACATCTAATACTGAGTTCATGGTTACCCAGTAAAACATAACATAAAATTTCCTACTTGAATTTCCTTGTATTCTCATCCATATGGAGGTACCTTTAATGTTTCATTAATGTATGAAATACCCCATCAACAAAAAGGTCAAAATATTACATAGTGACAACACCCTATTTGAGTGTTGTGAATTTTTATATACTATGGAATGTTTCTCTAAGGGGAAAAACCAATGATGGACAGTAATATGTAGGATACCACTCTCAATGGATTGGGGACCACCCCTATGAATCCCTAGATCGTGCACAACAATGATTATGTGCTTCACATATACCTGATCAAAGGTAGTAGAATCAATCCCAGTAAGCTTTTACGAACCAAAAACTTCACTGGCCTATATCCATGTGATAGAACCCATTTAAAATAAAAGGGATTCATCAAATGTAAGTCAAACTAATTATATTTCAGGAGATGTTAATTCCCTCATTCCATTAGAAGAAATGAAAAATACCCAATGTTGGTCATTACAACTCAGGATTTCCATAACTCTCCTCACCCCAACAATAGTGTAAAGATGAAAAGCATCCCCATAATCTCTCTATGATGACACTGATAGTAAAAGATGTCAATGTCCCTTATGATGGCCTCCCTTTTATAGATAAGTACATATATTCCCATGAATTTATGACCATATCAGAGACTACCCCCATGGAAACAAAGAACAAAGAGGGGATAACCTTAGGAATGCTCATCCCACATTTGAGGAAGGCGTCTCTTGCACCATCGATGACCTCATAAAGAAGTATTTGGAAATAGTAGAAGAGCTAAGACCTATTATGAATAGATTTTCCATTCCTGTTAAGGGGTAAAAATGTATATTTTATTTATAAAGAATAATTGATACTTGTTATCCTAAAATTATAAAGAGATTCTTGGGATGCACCCCTATGTGGAAACTCGTCACTTAGGTATTCCTGATGACCATGATGGTTTTGAGTAGGAAACAAGGAGAATTAACCCATCACATTCTAGAAAAATAAAATAAAAAGTTGACAAATTGATCAATGACATCTTTTTTGAGTTGTGAAGTACCCAAAATGACAATCCAACATTTTCCTCATCAAAAAAATAAATGCGAAGATCATAGAATTTATTGATTTTAGATACCGTAATAAACACTACCCTAAGGATGATTTTGCATTATCAATCATTAAATGTTTCATTAATGAAACTTATGGCTTCCAAGACCATTTATTTATATATGTGTATTCAGGGTATAATTAGGTAACTATATCCCCTAAATATGACGAATCCACTGACATCAGAGTGCCTTATGAGATATCTCATTTGGATTAAATAATGACGAGGCAACTTATCAACATGTAATGCATCATATATTTAAACCCATTCTGGGTTGAATTTTGGAATGGTATGTTTATGAACCGGTGGTTGAAACTCAACAAAATTTTGATCACTTCAATGATCTTCAAATAATCTTTAAAAAATTTCAGTAGAAAAATTTGAGGATGCACCATATGAAATGTTCATTTACAGTAACGTCTGGTATGCCACCATTGTATCAAAGGTGATCCACCAAATTTTACTACAATCCTAACAATGCCACCCCTTATAATATTAATGAATTTAGGGGGATACAAGGTAAAATCTATTATATTATACGCCTCATATACAACATACCTGGAAAATATCTTGGATTCACTATGTTTGTGAAGAAGGGAGTTTTCTTTCTATGGGACAATGGTTGTTAAAATGATTTCAAGAATCTTATGTAATAACTGCATCATCCATCGGTCCTCATGACATAGGTATAATAAAAAACACTTATCCTATATGTGGATGACATGGAATGATAACTTGGTGCTCTAATTGCATTGAAAATGACTCAGGGAATGAAAAAAACACTACAATCTCAGTAAAATGATTTTATATATCGATACTCAATATTCTAATACAAAAAAGAACTTATTTTCACTCATAATTACAGTTGAAAAGATGAGGCATTACTTACAGCATAATAAATCCCACCTATTCTCTCATGTCAACCATCTCAAGAACATTATTTTCCTTCTAATATTAAATAGGAATCTAGCAATATGGGTGGTTATCATGCCACTGTATGGAATCGTATTTGTGTTACAGATGGTAGTTAAGGGGAAGGCCTTGGATAATTTCCTTGGGATACATATTTTCCCAAAAAACATGCTAGTGGGAAAAAAATTATAGATGAATAAGTCTTATGTTCCCCTGGAACTCCAGAAATGTGGGAGATGTATTTTTATAGTGCCTCTCAATGCCCTATTAGAAATATAATGGAAAACATGAAGATCAACTGGTTCGTTCTAGGGATTTTTTTTTGTTTCCCATAAAAAATAAAATTTTCCCTACTCTTTCTTACAATATTAAGGATACACTAATAATGAGGCATAATATCAATCCCTTATAACTGAATTAGATATTTCCCAGCATATATCCTAATTTAATATCAAGGGGGACTCAAATCTTGTAATCTAACAAATTAATGGTGAGTATTCCATCCAGAAGAAAAAATTGACCCCAATAATTGGTTATATAAGATTATTAATAGTATAATTTACTTTTGATCCAATATTGAATCATGTACTTCAATCACTAAACACTTATTTTGATTAATTGGTTAGTGGATCTGTAGTCCTGGCTGATCTTGATCAAGACAAAGTGGTTTTATGCATCATCCACCAACGGGTTTCCTCACCAGTCATAATCTAGGACATGGAAGAAATAAATTAGGTTAACACTACCATAGATCATGAAGAGCTGATATCCACCCCCAGATAGATGGATTCCACAATCGATTATCTTTGAAATGGTATTCTCCAATCATATAGAAGAAGATAAAAAATTCAACATCGAACGTTGAAATTCAACCTTTAGGATGGACCAAATTTGTAGAAGTCCCTCTATAAAAAAGGATTCAATGGAAACCTCCTCAGGTGCATTTCAGAAGGAGAGATTACATTAATCATGATTGAAGTCCATGCAAGCTCCTGTGGTGCCCACTAATCTTGAACTAGACTCTCCCACCAAATTTGGAGGATTGTTTACTACTTCAATAAAATGATGTAGCACTATTTATAATACACTTGGAAGTTTCACACATGTTAGATTTTTGAAAAAATCATTCACCATCTCCCAGAGTTATTATATATAACCACTTATTTATAGCCGTTTACCATATAGGGAATCGATGTTTTGGGGCCACACCTTCAAGATGTAACCAAATAGTTTAAATAAATCCTCACTACAAGTTACATCTATTCCAAATGGGATGAGACCATAACTCTAAAGTATTTTAGAAAAAATAATATCACCAACTTTTTATAGTCCAATATTATCACAAACTTCAGTGTCCCTCACATGGTATTGACAGACAACGTAACAAAATTATATTATTCTAAATTGAATAGGTTGTATTGAGAATATATCATTGAGTATAACAGATTATCCTTCTATCATGGAATGTAAAATGGATAAATAAGGACCATTAATAATACTCTATCAAATATACACTAGAAAATGGTGGACAAGGACATGAAGTCATGGATGGATAAGTTCCTTCAAGCTTTATAGGCCTACCATACCACAATGCAGACTTCCACACATGGAACTCCATACTCCTTGGTATATGGGACATAGATAGTGTTTCCCATTCAATTTCAATTTATACCACTATGAAATACTATCGATGGAAAGAACATAGATTAATAATAGTCATATAAGTGACATGATGAATTAGAAATACTAATTGAGAAAAGGTTGTGTACACTACACAAAGTTCTTCAAAATCTGATTGCATGAACCGTCAGTAAAAAGGGTGGGCTCCTATAATTTCTCCAAGTAGAATTGGTATTTTTCTTAGAACCCTAATGACACCAAGGAAGAAACCTTCAATGATAGAACCTATGTGTCAAGGTACGTACATAATATATATGGTATATAATAATGGATCCTACTCATTATCCATGATGGATGGGGAATGCATTACTCCCCCCACCAATTTGAGGATTCTTAATAAGAACATTAAATAACATTCATCATGAAATCAATTTCCTAGGGAAAAAACATAAAACTATGTATAATTTTAAATCCTCATTGGATGACATTAAACTACACATAATACATCCTTGATGTATGATATTAAATTGCACATAAGACATCCTTACCACATGATATTAAACTATTCATAACATATACTTCCACATGATGTTAATCAGTATAGAGGAAATTATCACTGCATGATGTTAAACTACATGGAATATTATCTCAATCGAAAGACATTAATGCTGAGAAAAATGGGTTCACCTTGAAGGAATTACCTTCTCTTCATATGCATGTGATAAATATGTGCAGAGGAAAAACTAAAGGACCCCCATTCCTATGTGTGATTCAAATCCACATAAGGGAATTTCCTATGAACTATGTGTTACTTGATTCTGGTTATCACAAGATATGTAGTGACATACAGATCTCAAATCGATGTTCTAACTGTAATATATAGGGTAAAATATCCCCTCCCTGCACATGGTTTAGATATTCGTAGGTAATTTTCCATCTAAATACTACATGTGGCTTGATTATTGTTATCATAGGATATGCAGTGACATCCAGATCTAAAATTCTAGGACCTACCTCAATATAGAAAGAAAAAAAGTTTCCTCTCTATATATATAATACTTTTACATGAAATTTTCCAGCTATGAAATATGGGTTCCTTGATTCCTGTTATCACATGATACATAGTGATGCATGTATCCCAAATCATGGGCCCAACCATAATAAATGTAAAAATGGACCCTGTACATATGTGCTAGACCTATGAAAGGAACTTTCTAAAGAACAAGGTTTGTCTAGATTCATGTTACCATATAATATTTTTAGATTCCTAGATATCAAATTTTGGGTCTAGAGTCAGTTTAAAATAATGATAGTTGAATAAATACTCCCCTCTAGCATATGGGCCAAACTTGTTTATGGAGATTTCTCAAGAAATAAGTGAAGCTTGATTCATGTCATCACATGATACATAGTGATGCTTGGATCCTCCATTACATGCCTATACATGAGTTGAAATCACTCCCAGTCATGTATATCCATGAGATTGAAATATGTGTAAGTGATCAGATCCACTTTAAATTGTGAAGACCCCCACATGTTCTATATCACACACTCTTACACAGCTCAATCGCCTGACCAATTAACCCTTGTTTATTATTCTTAACATGATCATTTGAGCTTAGGTAACCTAGAAATCCTCTAAGACTGGCCTGATCAAGACATGTTTTTGGATTGGGAACTACATCCTAGTAACAAGATTTCAAACTGCATGACAACATCCTAGTCCCATGATGTTAAAATTCAATATAACAGGTATTTGTTATAAAAGAATCAGACCCCTAATGAATTTTTATTCAAGGATTTCATTTTTTAACATTTTACCCTAAAAATTCGTTCAATACACATTGATAAAAACATTTGGGTGCTCGAACCATTCATGAATCTTATGTTCCCCATTACCCAACTTCCTATCTTCGATATCTGAGTTTTTAACAACCATTTCCAGGAGTTGATATCCTTCTCTTCTAACCACATGGACAGTGAGCTCCCATGTTATTGGTTCCCCATATAGAATAAAGATAATAAGGACTAGTTAATGAAAAGGGTTCCCATTAGGATTCACTATTGAATAAATCAAGGACATATAGACTATTCCTATTGAATGTTCTCATCCTAGAGGAGTGACACCCATAAATCCAAAAGTTATTATCTTAACTGAATCGAACATGGTATTTTACCATTATTGATGATTGATTTGTACCCACTGGCCTCCACCACCTGTTGGCTTAGATATTATTGGGTTATGATTTACACTTCCCATGAACCAACTATTCAAGTGGATTCAAATACCCTCGATGTTAATCAACTTTATATCATACTCATCTTCAATTCAAGATTATGAAATGTCATTTTTGTACCATTTCATTTTAGTCTATGTATCCCTTCTGATGACATAACTTCCTCGATCTTCAAAATAACTTAGGAAACCCCCTTTTTTACCATACAAACTTATTACCACCTTTCATGAATTAATTCTTAGATAAATTCAGCAAATATTCTCATAGATTTTTATAGACCTTGGTCTAACAGCCTCATGGTTCTCCCACATGATATATTGGTAATAGGGACCAACCAATCCTAATGGAACCCTACTAGGATTCGATAGTGAATAACAGAATTCCCAAGAGATTCTGCATAAGGAATATTATAGTTTTTGAAGTTACCCCAATAGGATTCACTAGTGACTAACAGAAATTCTATAAGCTTGTTTCTAGGGAATATTATGGTTTAAGAGGAAAGGTAACCCTTAATCCCATGATCTATTTCTAGAATAGTGTATAAATTATCTAACCAATCATTGAACGATCATCCCTGATATAGGAATTTAAATACATGATTTTTACATTCTTTTCCCCATTTCAAATAGGGATTAAGAGTATATCAATTTTTTATAACTCTACATTACATTTCCTTGTGGTAATACAATAAACTATATAGAATTTATATTAGAACTATGTGTGGATTGATTCTTGTTACTACATGATATGTATTGACACCCGGGTCTCCAATCATGGGTCACATTCTTATGTAATGATAAAATTTACTTTTTCCATGAATGTGTTTGATATATATGGGAGGCCAAGGTAAGAACTACATGTGGCATTATTCTCACCCCCTTGAGATACATAGTGACACTCTATCATCAAATTCATGATCAAACATGAATTATTACATACATGAGAAATAAATATATATATATACTCCTTTATAACATTAGTAGCATGTGCCTAATAGTAATAGTTCCCCTTCCTAGCACATGAGACTGATATATGTATAAAACTTTCTTTTTGTGAACTATATGCGGATTGATTTATATTTCTAAATGATAAATAGTGATACTCAAGTCTCCAATGCTAGGTCCATCCATAAGGAAAATAAAAGAAATCTCTTTTCCCTTACACGTGGGTAAGACACACGTATGGGGATTATCTAATAAGAACAACATGTTTCTTGGATATCATACTATGGGATACATAGTGACTCTTAGATCATCCATTTTAGGCCCAAGTACCAATTATCACCACTCAAAACTATGTCCCTTGATAAGAACTAAATTTCTTTGGGGATTATCACTTGTTCCTAAATGTAAATACCCACACACCATATCAATCACTCTTTCATGGCTCAATCAAATTCATAGTTTTCTCTTCTTTCTCATACTAATCTTCAATCATGTGACCATAGGAATCCTAGAATGTCACCTCAACCAATTCGATCGAGGTGAATTCTATCCCAAGGAAGGGAACCATGTCCTTATCATGTGATGTTTAACTATATTAAAAGAGGTATTAACATTTAATGGATCATACCCTCCACTTATTATGCACTTTAGAATCACATGTTTTAACCCTTCACCCCGAAAATGTGTTCAAAACACATTTTAATGAAGTTTATGGTGCTCAAACCCTTCTTGAATATTATATTCTCAATGATACAAGTTTACATGTTCAATATATTACTTGATACCAACCAATCACTTGAGTTGATATCCTTATCTTAGAACCCCATGGACTTTAGTATTCTCTACTCTTGGTTACCCCTATAGTGAACTTCTAATAGGGACCAATTAATCTAAAGTTACCCCACTATGATTAATTAGTGAATAACACAATGCCTTAGAGATTTCCCCTAGTGGATATTCTATTCCTAGAGGAGAGGACCCTTTAAATCCAAGATTTATTCTTCAACCTGCATGGAATATGAGATTCTTACATTATTTGTGGTTGACCTATACGTATAGATCACCATCTCCAATTGAATGAAATATTCTTGGGTTATGATTTACACTTCCCATAACCCAAATATTCATGTGGATTCAGAAAACATTGATTCTGCACATATTTTTATCACACCCATTGTCAAATCAAGATTATAATGTTGTACTATTATACCCCTCCATTCTAGGCTATTAACATCCCGTGATGACACAATTTTCCTGAGTTACTCTTCCCTCTCAGTGAAATTTCCTAGTTGTGTGATATAAAACTGCACAATAATTATGTTTTCATAAGATGTTAACATGTAAAAAAATGTGTCCAAGTTTCATGAAGTTTAACTAAATGACATATGGTCTATTTTTTAAAAAACTGAAATTTCTTAGATCATTCTATCCTACCCATAAATATGTGTTTGAGATAAATGTTTCATCTCCATATTAGGATGAAATATAGAAATTTTATTGCCTAACCTATGAGAGTGATCAATGTAGAGGACCCCATAGTCGAATATGGTTTCAAGGAAAATGAAGGAAGTTAAAAAATCCCCCCTCCTTACATATGATATAGATTTATTATTGGATTGTATTTTTGTAAGAACCATTTGTGGGTTGATTACTAGCCTATCGGGATATGTAGTGACACCTGGTTATATTTTCATAGGCCCATCCAAAATTTTACCACTATCACAGCCTTCCTAGGTACTTGACCTATATTGAAAGATATTAACCTTAGTTTCGAATGAGACTATAAAAATTCACCCACTAGTGAAAGACTCTCCCAATATAAGGGCCCTTTTCCTCAATAGTACCAACATCAGTAGGAGATAATGCTCCTAGAAAATTGTGGGTAACCTCTATTTCAGATGAAACCAACCCCTCTTCTTAACATATGAGTAAAATATAAAAAGACGGACCTCCTTGAAATAGCTGAATATGGACAAATTAATTAACATAACAAATGTATAGGGAATATTAGGTAATCCTAGTAACAAAAATTGCATATACCTCTAATATTTGGTCCACCTTGAAAGGATTTTAATTGATCAAGGGAGGAAGATTCATATAAAATTGGTTTTCCTAGGTTTGAATCAAATTTATGTATGGATTTCTTAGATATGAGATAAATCTAAAAAATTTGGGTCCCAACACATGACTTCCCAATTGTATTACTGTTCAAGGATAAAATATGATTCCCTCATCTAAATTCCACTAACCAATGCAAAGTGTCCTTAACCATATCACACACAATTTCACATTGGTTCCTATAACCTTACCGCATGATTTTAAACTACATGGAATAAATCGTCATCACATGTCGTTAAACTGCATGAAAGATGAATCCCTACTGCATGATGCTAAATTATATAGACCATATTCCATCATCACTCCTTATCAAAGGACCACAAATCCTAATATTGGACAACTAAATATGGGGGTTCTTCTATAATATTTTTAAAAACCTCTTCCAATAAATCAAAATTATGGTCTAGAGTGCCTTTAATTACTAAAAATCATTCATGCCACATGGAAAAGAACACCCAAATTCAAGTGACACTTTGTTTGAACATTCTTTTTAGCCCAAGATTCTTTCTATGAGCCCTTGGAATATCAAAAAATGTTCCTTTTTCTTGAAAAAAGTGATTCTGGTCCTTGTGATCCCTAAAATCATCATAATGGAGCTCATCAACATATAGTGATTCATAATCATCCACATAATGACTATGACACACCATTATTCATGATCTGAGAACCTTGATCCATGATTTTTAACATTCTTATATCTCACTCGAAAGGGAGTTGGAGTACTCATGAACATTAGAATCCTAATTTGGTTGATTTATAAAACCACCCACATATCATGCCCATATTTATCATGACCTTAAACTACATAAACCATTTTCAAAGATTTGAAACCTTTAAATGTATCCATTGATGGTCCAAATATAAGGACACTAAATTTTAAGTGAGAGATACATACAAGTTGTCAGGTTGAAAATAAGAAAATGGATGTCTGAAAAAAAATTCAGGTCTATACTCACTAATCTATTCATCTCTCAAGTTTATGAGAAATTTAAATTATAAAAAAAATACATGAAGCTCATAGAGCCTAATACGTGGCTCTAATAAAATATGTTTCATGATCACTGAACTACCCTAGTTTAAAAAAGGTTATAATAATTATTAGCCACAAATCACCACCCTGATAATGTTTTTATTGGGATGAGACACAAATTTGAGGGTGCCCAAACCCTTATTGAATATTATTTCCACAAATAACATTTATTTATTTTATGTTTGATCTGACACTAACCAATTCATTCAATTGATACACTTCACCTAGATCCTCATGGCCTTGAGTCATTTTTCAGGGGTCTTTCCTATAGTTTATTGGTAATATATTATTAATACTATAATGTTACCCCACTAGGAATCTCTATTGAATAACGCAATTCCTCAGATTATGTAATTAGTGGATATTTTGGTCCCAGATGAAAGGTACCCATAAATCCAATAGATATTTCATTGGTTATGTGCGATATTGTTTCCCACCATTATTAATGGTTGAACTATACCCAATATCACCCATTTTCAATTAACACAGATATTTCTATACCATTATCTACAATCTCTATAACAATATTATTAAAATATATTCAGTATCCTAAATGTTATTTTACCATTTATTGGACTCATTCTCAAATTTTCAATGTGATATTACATTCTAGAACCTCTTAATGGATCTCACCATGTGATCTGAAACCATGTGATGTAGAGATTGAGATTCAAAACCATAAATGTAACTACCTATAGGGTTTCAAATCTCTTCTTGGATATAGTTTCTTACTTAGTCTACTTAACTATTGAAGTGTTTGAATATTCAGACATCTCCCACATATAATGGAACGGTGTGGGGAACCCTTAGTTTAACCTAGTGCGAGTTGGATCTGTGTAAGGGACTTAGAACCGTCAACAAGAATCATATATTCCTTATAGGAAATAAAATTCAATCCTCATGAGCCCTAAAATCATCATATTGGAACTCAACGCCTTAGAGTGTTTTAAAATCACCCCCAATGTGTCTTCCCCATTCCATCACCCTTAATTAAAACATCTGGTGATGTGATTTACACAAACCATATTCCAACTATCAAAGTGGATTTTATATCCATAACATTACAAAAATATACTAAAAACCATATTTTAGAAAGGATTTTAGGTTTCCAAACCCTTCATGAATACACGTACTTCATAACCAAAGAAATGATGCAAAGTGTCTGAACCCTGTGTAAATACCCATCGTTCACCATCTCAATAAGGATGAGGGTTGTCACAACCTTCATAAATCCCTATCCTTCAACATCTCAGTAAGGATGTGGGGTTTCAAACGGTTTGTGAATACCCATCCTTCATAATTTAAGAAAGGATGTAGGGTGTCTAAAACCTTCTGGAATACCCATCCTTAATCATATTATTAATGATGTGGGGTGTCTGAAACCTTCATGAATTCCCATATTTCATCATTTAAGTAATAATATGGGTTTTCTGAACCATTCCTAAATACCCATCCCTCATAATAAGAGTATGGATTCATTTTACTCTAACAATTTATGATTACCCATCCTTCACCCATTCAATGTATTAGGCATAGAAATAAACAATAGGTCTGATATCGAAGACAATAAAATTCATCAATAGTAGGTATGACCTAGAAGACCATAAATTATAGAAATAATAGGTCCAATAAAGAAGATAATAAACTATAGAAGTAGTATATTTGAGATAGAATAACCTAAACTACAACAATGATCTAGACATTAAGACTTTAAAAAATCAATTTAAAGAGATACAAAGCTCACATAGTTGAAAACATGAAAAGGTAACCTGAGTAAAATTTATGTCTCTATTACTTGGATGAACAATTTTTTTGATCAGTAAACATTGATAATTTATGATAAGGAAAATGAACAAAATTTGTGATGATGAGAACCAAAAATGGGCAGCCTAAAAAACCCAATTCTATGCCCAATAAGGTTTACCCATATGAAATGTAGATAAAAGTTAATGTCTATATAAAAAAAATAAGAAATTGTAATGATTTTAGGGACCATTACATGGCCCTAGAAAAAATAAATATTCTTTCACTAGGAATCTAGATTAGGAAAAATCTAGTGCACTATACCTTTATGACATATTTTCCCAAATTATATTTGGGAACTAGGTGATCTTAGAACAACTGGAGAATATATATTAATGAGTATTCTTATTCTAATATCCTCCTATGAGAAATTATCAATAGTGTTCTCTTATGATTTATATATTTTAATTCATGTTTTTTTACTTTTTATAATGAAAAGGATTTATGCCTTTTACCATTTATTTGATACCACTATAAAAAAATATCATGTATGTGATAAATGAAAGGTGGCTTGACAAAAATAGTCAATGTTTGAATGATTTGTTCATTGATCGAATATAAATAAATGAAGGAATATCCATATTCTAAAGTCTCTCATATAATTTTAAAAAAATATATAGGTAAATAGTGGGGTCATAATAAAATATAGCTAGCTGAGTCATCTAAGTTATACAGAGTCTGGAAGGATGCATAAATTGATTGTTGAAGTGTCTTATGATTCATTTCTTCAACCATATCCAAATGAAAAATGTGTATCAATAAAAGAGGATAACTCCTCACCCCCTTTATGAGTCATCAATAATAATGATGATGTTATCAAAATATAAGACCATTAATGAGCCATGAAAACATCATTTTCTACACTCTAGGAAGACAAATTGTCCACCTAAATAGACAACTGAGATAAATTATGCTCTATCTTTTTATCACCTCCAAAGCTTCCCATATTGATTAGAATAGAGAAGTAATGTCATCAAAGCAGTGAAATACCCTCTTATTTAAAGAAAATTATTTTAGAGAAATGAAAATATGTAGCATGATATCATATAATTGTTAATAGTCAAATCCACAAGAATACAAATTAAAAAAGAGCTGGATAAGGCATTTCTCTTGGTCATGGATTGTCTCTAAGTGAGTATTAGTAATTCAGGAATGAATCTACTTCAAAATTATCCATAATCGAACTCAATTATCAACTACTTCTTGAGGCATCCCATTGGAAGGAATAATGGTTGATGGTATGAATTTAGATATAAAATCTGTTGAAATAAGGATTGATCGAGCTGATGAGAAAGTAAGAGAATAAGTATCATGTGTTCTCCCCCTAATCGGCGCATCATCTATCAATGGTACTCAAGGGAAATAAACCTCAACAAAACCTTCCCTATTGATGGGAGACTCATCACCATAGAATGAGTGCTTCCTTAGGGGTTCTTCTATTTTTTTAATCATGTCCATCATAACCATAATGAAGGGGATCATAAAATAATAGGGATTAACCACATGATGAAATAATCAAATTAGTATACTAACTAGGTAAACTTCCACCCAGTCTTGGTTATAGTCCTTAGATAGTTAGATATTGGCATCAAAAATGGTAAAAATGAATTCGGAACATAAATATTAATGTCAATGTATAATCCAAAATTGAAGAGTGATTATAGGATTATATTATCCCAACATGCCATCTATGGAAGGGGAGAAACCCATTGAGTGAAATAAAACTAAAGAGAACATCAGTAGGGGTGCATGGCATGGAAATGATTAGATCATTTACATGAGCTATAAGAACACCATACTTAAGGGAGAATTTGTAAGATCTATTAAAAAGGTATTCACTTCAATTTATGATAATCAACCCATTACGTATAGACAAGGATTAAAATTTGAACACTTATATCCACTCAATATATTAATGATATCACCATGACCCATCACCTCAACCCCAGATATGTTTAGCATCCTAAGATGAAATAGTTCATGATAAAATTTAGTAACATTGTGATATTTGTAAAAACAAAAATTCTATATTATCTAAATGATGTATAATTGAAATGGGATACTAATTCGGTTGAGGATTTTAAACTATTAGACATAGATCCAATAAATATTATAGAGGGTTTTCATGACTATATTGAGCGGACAACCTTATGTCAATCAGGATTCCATCACTAATTTTCTCAATCAAATGACCAATAATTCATACATGTATTGGAAGATACATCCATACAAAAACTTGGGAATAATACAATTAACTAAATGACTAGAGATTCCTCCAGTATCACCTTATATCCCCATGAACCAAATTCCCCATCCTCTTGGATTTCCCAATAAGATCATGAACTATACTTAAAAATTAATAAAGGGAAGTGATAAGGGTGTATGCAAGTTGTCTGAGTCCTACTATAGAAAAGAAAGACACTAATAGAATCCTTGAAGTAAATTATCATGTATAGATTCAAATCCTTCTTTAACTTCCCCTTTATAATAGTGACCATGTAGTGTGCCAAGGATGGTGTCTTTCCATGATCATACCCAACATATATAGAAAATATAAATTCTTTATACATATCCCATAAAAATTTATTCCCCCTATAGATAAATAACCTATAGTCCGATCACTACCTCACCATGGGTCAGATGAATAGATTTGGTGTTGGTGCACCAATGGATGATCAATTCTTTGAGGCATTTTGGTTGGAGGTAAACGATGAACCAAGAAATCCATGTTACCTAATAAAGATGGATAACATGAAATTGAGTATAAAATTCCATTTATATCTACCTTGAAAAGAATATACATTCCCCTTAATCCAAAAAGACACCTCTATGTCACAAATCCCACTTTGAACTCCGACTACCTTTTTGTATTTCTAGAGAGGTGATGAGTGTGTTTGAGTAACTCTAAGAAATTGGTTGATGAGTGAGATCATGATTCTCTGAACCTAGATGGGAATTAGACAATGTATAGGATATCCCCTGAAATGGTTCCACATTTAAATGACTATCCATTGAAACTACCATTTGAATACAATCAAGAGAGGGTGATATATAGTGATATAGATTATTATAGTTGGGAGAAAGAATAGAAATGTTATCTAGAAGGATGAATCCATATAAAGGTCCTTTCCACAACAGAGGATAGTTTCAATGCTTAGTCGGAATAATCCCATTTAAAAATTTATTGTTAGAAAATACACAGTATTGAGGATTTGAATTGTGGTTCCTGATAATCATGTCTCTTTGGCTGACTTCACCTAAAGACGCTTACTAACTATATGTATTCTTCACAGAGCATGATTTATACATTAGAATATTTGTAACCCTAAATAAAGAAATGGTTGAGTTAATAAAAAAAATAAGTGCATAAACTGTGAAATATTATATGGACCATATGATCATTTTTTGGGTCCCATGAATTTCATGACCAATATAACATCTCATAATTATGTGATCCATTTTAGGATTTGCGATCACGTAACCACGAAAAGGTCGCATAGTTTTCATAAAGATTAAGTAATCACGCGATAACCCCCAAGAGACACGTGAAGCATGTTAAGTAACCCAAATACTAAATATTTCACTATAATTGTATTACCAATGATTTTAAAATAGGAATTTCATTTCTTCAACACCTTGTGTATCACGCAACACCGGGTTTTAACAAACATCGATATACTATTAATATTATTATTTAAACAAGGTCGTTATAACCAAGCTATTAAGATGGTGGGTATGAATATAAATAAATAAATTATGAAAATTATATATTTTACACATTTATAATAAAAGATAAATTTTAAAATATTTATAATTAATAAAATAGAAACCATTTGAAAGAAAAAAAATATTTTCTAAAAAACTGTATTTTTAAAAAAGGTAGTTTAGTTGCGCTTTGTTCTCATAATTTAAAATTAAATATTATCCATTTTTAAAAATTTAATCGAATAATTAAGCTTCATTTTTTAAATCTTCACATGAAAAATTATCTTTAGGTTAATTCTTGATAATTTTATAAAAATTCTATTTTTTGATGAATAGAGAAAAATGATTATTTTATTAAAAAGTGCATTTCCTTTTAAATTATTTACAAAGATAAATTATATTATAAACTAGTTATAATAAAAAATTAGATCAATTATATTACAATTTAACTTATTTAGATCATAGGGATCTATTTTATGTTCAATTTCCATATAAAATCATTTCATACTTATGATAAATTTTCATTGGAGAACCGCTTTTTCATCATGTTTGCGGGATTTATTTTAAATTAAATTTTACCAATTATATTAATTTAATGTTTAAAAATGTATTCCATATTTGTAATCATAATAATTAGTATTATATAATATTGTAACATTATTTTTTTACCATAATGAATAGTTAAAATAGTTAAAATTAATTATCATAATCATGGTAAAAACTGATTTACTTGGGGTTTAACTAAAAAGATAAGGGTTAAAATTATCTAATAACATTCATAAAAGAAATTTAATTAAAATATTTAGACATTATAACCTATATTTTGTTTTATAATTAAAAATTTTGGAGGTTTCTTTCATGATAAAGACGAGGGCATAATTTATTCTTTTCAAAAATGGAAATTGTGTCCTCTCCCCCACTTATAAAAGGCCACCCATTGTACCCTCCTCTTCACACCCTAAAATAAATTTTTTCAAGAAATAACTACCCAAATTTCTTCCTTACGTACATACCCACATGTTATATTGATAATGTTTTCTATAAATCCCACTTAATAAGGCTTTAGTAATAAACCGAAATAGGCTCTTTGAAGAAGAGGTAAAACTCTATAACATGTGTATTTGTTATATTTATTATTCCACCTCTTTAAAATCATCATCAACTATGATAATATAATTAAAACATTAACACTTGTATAATTATATTTTATTTTTTTAATTCCCTAACCCATATCTATATACACTACCATAAAATGGGAAATAAATCGGTTAGTCATGTGTACTGAGGACTACTGCCTCGCGAACCAATGTAATTTATATTCCATCACCAACTTGGAAGAACGTATATAATTATTTATTTAACATATATTTATGATATTTATGAAAATAAACCATTGATAAAATATAATATAATATCTAACTTCTTACCTTCTAATCCTTTGGGAAAATAATTGCTTCACTCATGCATACGTGTGGACTAGTACCTCCACATAGCGTTGTGAAATGTTTTTTCATTTTATTTTTAAATTAACAGAGGTAATGATGGACCTAATTAATATATATTATATCTATTACATAGTAATTATTCTAGAAATATTAATTAATTCTTATTTTACTTTCATTCCATCAATAGAGAAAAATAGAAACAATATTCATGTGTACGTATAACCTACCTCCAACATGAATAATGTAATTAATTTAATATATATTACACTTATATATTACTATAGATAAATATATAATTAAAATATATAATATTTATATCATTTATAAAATTATGGATATTATTTAACAATTATTAATGTAAAATTACTGAAATTACCGAACTAAAAAATCTTGAAAAACGAAGAAATTACCACTTGGAATAGTGATATTAAAAAATAATTGATTACAAATGGGTTAAAAAAGACTGTATGTAAGTCATATATGGTATAAAATATATTATTTTGGTTCTATGATATATGTATAATAATCCTATATATATTACACAATATTTTCATACACATACAACGGAAGTCAAACCCGAGGTAAGGGTTTCCCATCTCACTTTTACATTCCATGAGATATATGAAGTATTCACCACTTATTCCTTTGTTTGGTTTATATAATTACCCATTAATATGTTACTTAATTATTCTATTTATATTTAATTTATTAAAATTTTTATTTTATTTTATTCCTTTCATGGATATTATAATTAAAAATTTATCAAAGTGGTAAGATATTTATGTTTCATTGTTATTTCAATAATGATTTTTATACCTGAATTACTATTAAAAGAAATTATATGATCATTGTAAAATAAACCCCTTTAATTTTCTTATCCTCTTGTTAATCAAAATATTTTCATGTAATTTTATCATATTCTTCTCTTGTTTACTAAAAATAACTGAGAATTGTTTTAATAAAATCCAAATTTATTTCTCTCTTCAAACAAAAATATTTTTTTTCCAAAAATATATTTTATAAAAAAATTATTAAATAATTTTATATACATTTTTAATTTTTAAAAAATGGTTTGATAGGAATATTCATGTCATTTTCCAAATAAGGTATATTTTGATTTTATTGAAAATGTGAAAGGAATATTTTTTTAACTTATATGACATTTATGAAATTTACCAATATAACGACCATTCAATGTTTCCAATATTATTTTTAATTTTTAAAATATTATTTTCAAGGAAATGTAATTTAAAAATATTTTTTTAAGTTTTACTTTTAAAAATATTTTAAAAGTAAAGAGGTTATTTTCCCTAAGAATGTTGTTAATGGAAGTTTACGGTATTTCAATTCATCAATGACAGTAACCCTTTATTGTAGTTGTGCTATAATGGGGATAAATTGTAATGATACAATCCTTATTATTTATATTTATGGTTTATGATCAATTTTATAAGAAATTTACCAGTTTTATACCATTCATATTTTTCTGGATGGTTTATGATTATGTTTATTGATTAGAGGTAATTGTTACCATTTCTTATGCTAGTTTTTCAATATAAATGTTTATGTTGATTATGTTTCATCCATTTCATATGAGTACTATATTAGAATAAATAAGTGATGGTTGAGGACTAATAAACCCCTCAATGAATCTTTAGGTATCATGAGGAAAACCTGTATGTGTTTTCACCGAGGCCTTACCCATTTATGTAAGATGTCTTGGCACAAGGCCTTAATGGTATGGATGTCTTGGAATAAGGCCTTGATAAAATGTTTTTGATTTATAAAATTATTCATTCCATCATTATAATATTAGATATTTTTTTCCATATGATTATTCAATTACTTATAATATCAATGGTTTATTTTCATGTAAATGTGATTATTTTTATGGAATTATTGGATCATTATTTATTTCAGCCATAATATTCTCAATTAATTGATTTAATGACATGTTTATCTATTATTTACCTTGTAATATTTATTATTCCTTAATTATTCATGATATCTTCCACTGTACACATACCCTTACTAAGCATTAGATCTCAAATCTTTCTTATTTTTCATTTCCCTGGGATACTAGGATATATTTTATGATTGAAATGAAAGGATATGCTAAAGGAAATAATGATGTACTCAATGAAAATAATATATTATATTTCTTGTTTTAAATTATAATTTGTGATTAAAGTGGGTATCTAGTTTACCAATACTAATAAATGATCTAGTCATTTGAATTTTTATTCCTTGTATCTTATGAAAAGTTAATAAACCAACCATCGAATCTGGGATATTAGGGTCAAGTTTATTATAGTTGGTATCATATTATATTTAGTATAAACATTATGGATAAATTTTAGTAAAACATAGATTATAAAAAATAATCACATGACAGTCTTTGAGGATAAGTATAGTATAGGATAACATCCCAATGTTCTGGTAAGGTAGATATTATGTGTTATTTCTTAGTAATACATCCCTTTCCAGATACTAAAATTGGATGTGGTTCTGGAAAAGATGTTCCTAGGTGTAATAACCCAAAAAAAAGAACGTTTGTCTTAACTCGTGTGTTACCTTGTATATAATAGTGGACCTTACCATACTTCTAGTTTCGAAATCCTAGGAAATTGTTTTTGTTTAATTCAATTATTTTTACAAACAATTGTGAAGGGTTTAAAAATATTTTTATAATTTCAAAACATCACGAAATAAACCATGTTTTTGACTTGAAGATTATCCATTCATAAATTTTTTAATTTATGTTGAGTGTTTTACTAGTTTGGGGTTTATATATTAAGTTTCACAATTTTATGATCTAATATAATATATTTCATTACTTTGAAATGGTGCTCAGTAAAAGGAATGAGAACCATATCAATGCACATAACCCATGTAGGTATTACCCTCAAAGGAAAGATAATGATGCTAGAGATGGAGATATAGAATGCGGTGATCAAATTATAACCATATTAGGGAATCTTACACAAGTTATGAGAAATAACTTTGCTCTTATACAACACCCTTCTAATTTACTATGCTGTATAAAAAATTTATATAGCTTTATGTATAAGAAAACTCCTTCATTAAATGGGACTAAAAATCTATATTTATATGATTAATGGACAAGATCCTTAGATAAGATATTTATATATCTAGGAAATAAGGAAAGGTAGAATTTTTTCATGGTATTTTATCATTTCTCAGGAGATGTAGATCAATGGTTATCATTGATTCAAAACATTAAGAATGAAGAAGAAATATAAAATATAGAATGGAAGTATTTTAAGGTACTCTTGTAGGAAAAGTATTTTCCTCATGAGTAATGAGGAAACATGGAGAGAAAATTCCTAAGTCTATGACCAAAATAACATGGGAATGTTTTTAAGTATAAATCCAATGTTACAAAGTTAGAAAGTCATTCTACAGACTATATAAATAATCCAAAGAGTAAGATTCATAGTTTCTTTGATGACCTTGATCCATTCCTTAAAAGAGAACTATTTTCCAAAACCTTCATATTATATAAGGATATAGTATCATGTGATATCAAGATATAGAAATAATTATATTTTTCTTATTTTATATATGGGAATAAATAGAATAAGAGGATGGTAGACAAAAATGAATAAGTGGAATAATGAAAAACATGATTTTTCCACATGTGATAATTATAGAAATAAACACCCAGGTAATTTACTAAAGGGAATAAGATATTTCTCTAAGTATAGAGAGAATAGAAACCATGATCATGATTATAAAGAAACAAAGAATCATTAAATGTGTAATGATTTAAGTATAAGTATATGGGAAATTATGTATATAAATTCCCTAAGAGTTAAGGTAATATACCTCAAAAGAAGTCGAGGGATCAATGTAAAGATTATGTGATTACTATAGATGAACTAGAATGATTAGTTTTCTTGGGTTTGGGTTCAAGAATTATGTTATTGGATTATTTTATCAATGATATTTTTCTTATAAAACATAATAAATGTACAAGGATTTTGTTGTAGTGCATTTTATTTATGGATTTGATAACATATGCTGAATTGTGTCAATGACCTGGAATAATGATCCAGTGGTAAGTTGAACTTATTTGAAAACTCATGATTCAGGGTAGATAAAAATTAATATGTGATAAATGTTTATATAATAATGGTAAATATATGTTTATGGGATAGTATTTGTGAAGTTGAAATTGGTTTGTGATTTGATTTTTGAGTTTATCTTTTTGGATGCTACTACATGTTTGGAATTTTGGAATATATTTTACAATATGAGATTTTATTTTTGGATGCATGCATATTTTCATTAAGGTTTTATATTGATGAAGGTATTCACATATTTGGAATGTGACATTAAGTGCCACTTTATATTTTCTGAGGAATATAATTATGATTTAGTTACCTTTCTTCTAATTTGTTGGACATTGAATTCGGTAAGGAATATTTTGGATGAGTCTTAAGGTGTACCATTTATGAAATGTATTATGATGAATTTTGAGAGTTACTATTGTGGTGTTATAGATTAATTTATTATATTGGACAACTTTTTCTAACCTTCTTTTCAAGAAATATAAGAGGAATAATTTTTTACTCTTTTATAGATCTTATAACCCATTAAAAGTTTCTTTTAGTACTTGATGGTTAAAAAAGGAATTTTTAGATATTCATTTCTTAGAGTAATAGGTGAATTGAAAATTTATCAAAGAAAAATGAAAGGATGAAAATTTTGATTATGAAATAGAAAGATATCATGTAATTATATTTCCTAATATTATTAAATAGTAAAATAATTCATCAAATTTAGTAAAAAGTATCTTAATACAGAATTATATCATATTACCTGTATATTCGATGAATGAATTGGTCTTTCAAATCAATATTGATTTATGGTTTTGAAATCCTTAACATTCCATTAATCATTAATATTATTGTGATCAAAATTCTCTATCACTCTCTATAATGATTTACACTTTTGTTCAAATTTCTATATATTCACTTACCACCAATTTTCATCTATATGGATTCCTATTTATGTTTTATTATTGATTACCTTTTCAATTCCCTTTATCTCTTACCAAGAGGATGTTTTTAAACACTTTTTACAATGTGGGTTTCCAACAAAGGTATTTTAAAGTGTCAAACTCTTAATTTTTTAGATCAAGATTAAATTTTGAGGATTGAATTTATTTAATGGGGTATAATGTAAATTCATAACATTTTTAAATATAAACATCATTTCCTCAATATATTGGGTAAGACATAGTAATGGGTTTTAAAAAAGCATGATTTAATAATATTATTATTATTTTAAAAGTTGTGTTATAATCTAGCTGTTAAGTTGGAGGGTATGCATGCAACTAAATAAATTATGAAACTTATATGGTTTAAACATTTATAAAATAAATTAAATGGTTACATATTGATTATAAATAAAATAAGAACCATTTGATAGAAAAAGAAATGTTTTCTAAAAAACTGCATTTTTCTAAAAGGTGGTTTAGTAACGCCTTGAGTACATAATTTAAAATTATTTTTAAAAAAAATTTAAAGAAATTATTTGATAATATAAAATTAAATTTTTAAATATAATGGTAAAAATTATCTTTTGGTTAATTTTTAATAATTTTATGAAAAGGATGATTTCTTGGTGAATAGTGTTTATTTATTTTTATTATCAACTGTCTTTCGATTTAAAAAATATATATATTTTTAAATTGTTTATAAATTAAAATTAGATCCATTTTATTAAAATTTAACTAGTTTAGATCATTTGGGTTTATTTTTTATTTAATTTCAATATAAAAACATTATATACATATGATAATGTTTCTTTGCAAAACTGCATTTTTATCGCGTCTGTGGGTTTTATTTTAAATTAAATTATAAAAAAGATGTGATTTATATTTATAAAAATATATTCCATATTTTCAATCATAATTATTAAAATTATATAATCAGATGACATTAAATTTTTTCCATATTTAATAGTGAAAATAGTAAAAATTAATTGTCGTTGTTGAGGTAAAATTTACTAAGGGTTAAACGAAAATGACAAGGATTACAATGACCTACCAACTTGTCCAAAACACAAGGTATGAACATATTTATAACTTATAAAATCTATTTCTGGATAATATATCATTTTTTAGTCTTTTTGAATGATAAAAACATTGGAATAAATGATTAATTTAAAAAATTACAAGTGTGTCCCTTTCTCCACTTATAAAATGAAATCCACTATCCCATAATATTCAAACTCCAAAACCCCTTTAGTTTAGAAACTACCTGAAAAATATCTTATTTACTTACCTAGACATATCTTAGATTCATTATTTTTTATAGGAATCCCTCCTGTGAAAGATTTTGGTATAAATATAAAGAGTCTCTCTAAAGAAGAGGTAAAAATCTTAAATATGTGCATTTATTTTATTTATTCTTCTACTCCTTAAAATAATTTTAAAATATTATAAAATAATAAAACTATTATAAAATATCTAATATATTTTTTTATGTTAATTTACTAACCCAAATCTATCTCTACTTCCATCAAATAGGGAACGAACTCATTGATCGTCTGTACGGTGGACTACTACCACGCGAACCGATGTAATTCATTTTCCCCAAACACATTTCCATGATGTATATAATTATGGGTTTAATATATTTATATTATAATTATTAAATTAAATTTCCTCTATAAATAAAATTTCACATCTATCTTCTTACCATTGAATCCTTTGGTAAAATAATTGCATCGCTTGTGCATATGTGTGAACTACCACCTCCAAGTAGTTATTTGAAATTTATTTAATTTTAATTTTATATGGATGGTAATAAGGATATATTTAATTAAAATAAATTTTGTATATAAAATAATAGTGATTCTAAAATTTTTTATTAATATTTAATTCCCTCTATTTCCATTCCTCAAGAAAAATGTAAATAGCGTTCATACGTACGTATGAAATACTATCTCCACGAACGGTGTGATCCATAATATATCTATAAATTTTATAGATTAATATAAATAAATATATAATGAAAATATATGATATTTATTTATTTTTTAACAATATGTATATTGTGGAATCATTATCAATTTAAAATCAATGAAACTACTGAACCAAAACATAGATGAACAATACTAAAATTACCAACCAAAACAGTGATTTTAACGAATAATTGTTATTAAAATGGTCATAAATGACTATAAATAAATAATATATGGTATTAAATATATGATTATGGTTATGTAATATATTTAAAATAACCCTATATTTATTATACATGAGTTTTGAAAACATATGAAGGAAGTCGAACTAGAGGTAAAGGATTCTCGTCTCACTTTTACATTGTATGAGATATTTTACATATTCAAAACTTATTCCTTTGATTGGTGTATATAATACCCCTTTGAAATTTTATATCATGAATCAATTTATATTCATGATATTTAAATTTTCATTTTATTTTATGCCCTCCATGCGGCAAACAATTCAAAAGTTAACAAAGTGGAAAGATATTTATGTTTCTATCTCTTTTTAATTGAGATTACTTATAAAATAATTTACATTGAAAGAAATTATTTGATAATTTCATAATAAAACCATTTAATTTTATTATACAACAATTATACATGAATATTTCAAGTAATAGTACAATATTCCTCTCTTCGGTAATTGAAAAAATAGTTATTATACAATTCTACTTCATTTCTATCTTCAATCAAAACTCATTTTTCTTACAGCTACATGTTTTATAAAAATATTTTAAATAAATATTTTTAACATTGTCCAAATGATTTATTAAATGAATTATTAATTGTGTATTAATTTTTACAAATTTTTTTTAAAGTAATATTCTTATTATTTTCTAGACAAGTCCTTTTTTGATTTTACTAAAATGGTGGAAGGAATATTTTTTAACATATACAACAAGTATAAAATTTTCCCCCATCTTGACCAATAAATCTTTTAAAAATTCTTTACATGTTTTCATTATGATCATTAAAGATATGTAATTTAAAAATATTATGTGAAATTTTATTTTTAAAAATATTTTTAATATTAAAGGTTGTTTTTATAAAGAGTTTTTTAATAACATTATTAAGGTATTTATATTTTTTGACTACAAAAACCCTTTATTTTAGTTATGATCCACTGGGGATATATTGTAATGATACTATACTTATTTTTTATATGGATGGTTTATGATCAGTTTGATTGGTGATTTATTCATTTGATACCGTTCATATTAATCTGTATGGTTTGTGATTATGTTTATTGATTGGGGAAATTATTAAAATTTATTATTCTAGAATATGAATATGAATGTTTATATTGATTATGTTTCAACCCTTTGATATAAGGAATTAATTGGACTTAATAAGTGATGGGTAAGGCTCACTATATCCCCTCAATGCATCAATAGGTCTTATGAGACAATCTAGTTTGGGTTTTTGGTCGTGGCCTTACCCATTTATGTTAGATGTCTTGGAATAAGGCCTTAATGGTATAGATGTATTGGAACAATGAATTAATGAAAAGTTTTAGGTGTTTTAAATTATATATTCCTTCATTATGAAATTAGTTATTTATGATCCATGTGATTATTTGAATAGTTATAATACCCATGGTTAAGTTTCAAGCTCATGTGATTATTTATATGGAATTATTTGATCATTTTTTCCAACCCTATTATGATAATATAAATGATTGAATGACATGTGTATCATTTATTTATCATTCCATATTAATTTTTCCTTATTTATTCATGATATATTCTTACGTACACACATGCTTACAGATCATTAGAGCTCACACTTTTCTTATGTTTCTCTTCCCTAGGATACCAAGAAGTGTATTATGATTGATATGTAGGGATATTCTAAATGGAACAATAGTTTAATAAAAAAACTACTATGAAATATTTTATGTTTTCAATTATAAAATGATATCCAATTATGTATCTAGTTTACCAATAATACTAAACTATTTGTTCCATTAGGATGTGATTCCTTTTATCTTATGGAAATATAATAAAGTAACCACCAACTCTTGGATACTACGGTTATGTTATTTAAAATAGTTCAAGTGAATTTCAATTAATTAGTTAGGAGGATTGTTTCATGTGTTTTTAGGAAATAGAGATTATATACATAGATTAACTGATGAGGTCACATGATTGGGTCCTATGATGAGGTTATGTGAAGCAGTATTGTAGAGTAACAATGAAAGAGAGGAAATAATGAGAGATCTCGACCTTTGAGTCCCAAGTGAAATGAATAGACTCTCTCTCCCTAATTTATAGGTATACTCATGGAATAAGAACTATTTAACAAAATACAAAAGGATTATTGGGATAAAAAAAGTAAAAGTCAAAGAGATTCAGGTAGAAATTTACTTCCTTAGAACTAAGTCCATGTTCTTTGACTCTTTACTATTGAGGGGAGGCATTTGTTGACACCCAAAGAATGAGCTTCAACAATTTTAGGATTGGAGAAGTACCTAAATAATAGAAATTATTTTCTCCAAAAATAAAGGATAGTAGAATCATGACTACATAGATCTTAATTGTCATAAGCACACAAATCACAAAACATTTAGTAGGTATTATGATCGCATGACCTTAGGAGCATCATGTGAAGAGGTCATGTGATTCATGTGATTTGTAAATTGATAAAATAATATCCATTAGATGATACATCTTGATCTCACATAGGCTTCTAGATGGACCCTGATAATCACAAAAAACCCCATAAGAAAGTCCTTTTGATCGTGAAACATGTAGATTGGAAAATTACTAACAATCACGCAAATGGATAATGTGAAAAAAGATGAAAATGATGGGATCCTTATTCAAGGAGAGTAATGTTGATCTTCAAGTGACATTATTATGATATGAATGTGATTAGTTAAAGACCAAAAGAAATCCAAAGTAATATATCAGACTTATTATGTGAAAGACACTTGACATGTCACCTTTTTCATGTGAAGCCCATTCAACATGTCTTTTTGATCATGCAACAACCTGATAGAAAATTTATGGGATAATTACATTGTCTTTAAACATAAAATATAAAAATAATGGAACCATTTTGCGAAGGGAGTTACAATTATTTTTCATGCGAAGGGGTTATGAAATTTGTGCGATTTATTCATTGATCATGTAAAGGCCCTTTAACATGCCATAATGATATCATGAAGGTCCTGAATGATTTGAAATGATCACATGAAACTCCCTTTGACTTGTATCTTCATCTCTAAATACCACTATACATATCAGAATGATCTTACAAAGGCTATTCATACTGCCAAATCAATCTGTAAATGGATACCGGACATATGGATTTGATTATAGAAAATATATTTTATAATCCGAGATTGATCATGAAAATCCCATTTCCAATCCATGGGATCAAGAAATATTGTAATGACTGAGTGATCATAGAGTCAATGTTTATCACATGACACAAAGATGATTCCATTGATGACATCATGGGGGGATCATTCGATGTGTGTGATACTATATACAAACAATACCTTCACTGACTCAATATAAGATATGATAGTTAAGTGCTTTAGAAAGCGGCATAGATTCAGGATGAAGATACCTATTCAATCCCAACTCAATATATAGAAACCCACACATAGAGGTGAGAGTGAACTTTATGGAGTGAAGGATCATGCGATCTCATGAGTATTCCTATCAAAAAAAAAATTGGTGGGAAACTTAAGGGATTACATGATATGTTTATTCACTTCACGTGATCATTTAACTAATCACATGATTGATATTGGGAATATATGGTGGATCACATGAAGGGGATTCTGCATGTTATCATGATCATGAAATTCCTTAGTAGGAAAATACCTAATTGATATTGGTGTGTCTATGAAAGTTTTGCTTAAAATAATGTATGCTTCATGTAAAGGAAGATATGATGTTTCTTATGTGTAGAAAATACACCGTTTTCATAATTACTTCCTTGATCTTGCGAAGACACTTTTGACATACTAGCTAGATCACATGATTTCCCTCACTCATGTCAGATTTGATCATGGGGAAACCCTAGGATGTTTCAATTGGTTCTTGTTAACCCTGAAACATGTCAAGACGGGTTGATGTAAATTCTCTAGAATTTTCAGATTTGATTACATGATATCCCTAGAACATGCCAGCTGGGTTTTCATGAAGTATTTGGACTCATCATCTTGATCATGTGAAATCTGTAACATCCCCAAATGATAAAGGGTTAAATGACTAAATGATATGACTCATGTCAACAAGGTGAACCTTCCTTTTCGGGAGCCTGTCTGATTAGAACTCCACAATTAAGCATGCTTGGCCTGGAGTAGTGATCAGGATGGGTGACCTCTTGGATAGATTCTCAGTGTGTGTGTGAGTGAGGACAAAGCACACAGAAAAAGACAAGTGTTGGCCTGTGGGGACTGTCATTAGTCAGATAACCCGTTCGGGCATGTGGGTGGACCCTGGGGTGGGCCCCACGTGTCTGCGGGGGAAACTGGTGGTACCTGGTAGGCCAGGACCCGATAGACATGTTAAGGCGGGGTGGTAGTGCTATCACTGGGACCCAGTTGTCACATTTGGTATCAGAGGAGGAACCCAGCCTTAAGTGTGGTGCACTACCTAGGTTGAAATGTGGGGCCCACAACGAGGATGTTGTGCTCTAAAGGGGGGGGGGGTGATTGTAACATCCCAAAATGATAAAGGGTTAAATGACTAAATGATATGACTCATGTCAACAAGGTGCACCTTCCTTTTCGAGAGCCTATCTGATTAGAACTCAACAGTTAAGCGTGTTTGGCCTGGAGTAGTGATCAGGATGGGTGACCTCCTGGGAAGTTTCTCAAGGTGTGTGTGAGTGAGGACAAAGCACACTAGAAAGGACAAGTGTTGGCCTTTAGGGACTTTCAATAGTCAGATAACCTGTTTGGGCATGTGGGTGGACCCTGGGGTGGGCCCCACGTGTCTTCGGGGGCAACCGGTGGTACCTGGTAGGCCAGGACCCGATGACCATGTTAAGGCGGGGTGGTTGTGCTATCACTTGGAAGTTTCTCAGGGTGTCTGTGAGTGAGGACAAAGCACACTGGAAAGGACAAGTGTTGGCCTATGGGGACTTTCATTAGTCAGATAACCCGTTCGGGCATGTGGGTGGACCCTAGGGTGGGCTCCACGTGTCTGCGGGGGCAACTGGTGGTACCTGGTAGGCCAGGACCCGGCGACCATGTTAAGGCGGGGTGGTTGTGCTATCACTGGGACCCAATTATCACAAAATCCCTCAGATATGTCAGATGGATCATGCAACAACCCTCAGTCATGTTAGATTGATCATGTGAAAAACCTTTGACATGTCAGCTGGTTCATGCGAAGGACCCTGGACATGCCATTTTTTATTTTGTGAAGCAACATAGATATATCAGTCTTGATCATGTGAATACCCCAATCATGTTAGTGTTGATCACAAAAATCCCCTTGTAAATGTCACACTTGTCATGTGGAAAACCCTATGACATGCCAACGATGTTAGTAAGACACCATGTACATGTTTTTAATACATCCTTATACATGTCCAGAAGACACCCCCAGACATGTCAGTATTTTACAGCTAGAATACATGGGCATGTAACCTTGAACTATGCGAACCCCCAACCATGATTCATTGTTCAAGAATTACCACTTCATATGGGATTTTTCCATAATTTACTAAGGTTAGTTACTCATAAAACCTTATTGGTATCATGGTATCCTTATTCTATCCAAGTATGCTCAGTAAACCAATCATTTTCCCACCCTATATCCATTATAGGATAAGGGTCAAATATATTTCAAGGGAATTCATATAATTATAACTCCTTTGATATTCCTTTTACTCATGTTCATAATATGTACCCCATATGTATCTACCATTACTCCTCATGCACAATTTAATTAAGAAACATAAACCATCTATGAGGGATATGATTCATACCCAAAAATGATATATTGGTGACTCCATGAGACCTGATCTCTATAAAAAATACTCTATTAGGTTTTCCTCAATTAATAATCCTCGCATCCATATAAAGTGTGTCTGATCACTTTCTATATATTATTTCTCACACTGATCAAGAATCATATGAGCTTAAGGATTTTCAATGAATTTATCACTAGAATCATAAAATTCCCCCAATGGAAGCCTCTGTGTGTAATACATGTTCAATAACATGATAAAAATAGCACCTTACATGGGAATCAACATTATTTTAGGTCCCTAGGGAATTTTAATATTCATAGAATCTATGGAAATAACCCTTATATGTATTAATTATATGTCCCCAGTCATCAATGAGGTGAGGAAAGAAGAAACTATGAATACTCTAATTCTTGTAATAAACAAGATATGTATGATTACTTCATAAGGATCGATCTCCATACCCAATTCTTAAGTTTCCTCATATGTGTCCTTTCCGCATAATGTTAAACTGCATGGTATAATCCGATCATATGACCTAAAAATATGTCAAATGATCTCTATAGGGTTTTATTATTATTCCCATAGAATACATAGGACACATGTTAGAGGTTCAATACTATTCTTGAAACACCAATCACCTTCTCAGATGACAGTAAAATCTAGAGTTATTTCTCACATGGATTAAAAAAATTAGTCCCTCATTGCTAAGAAATAATGGTAAATAGATAGATATCTTTTGATACATACAAATGGTTTCATTAATGGAACACCATTTTTCTTACATAGAGATTTGACAACAAATTGATTTATTAGGGTAACTAGTCCTATATAAGGATTTGGGAAATATTAATGACCATATCTTAAATCTATAAGTGAGTTATATAGTGGGAAATAATTCTACCTAAAAGATTTTTATGAGACCAATCTCTCATTCTCTCCACCAATGTGAGTTCCTAAGTGTCACTCAGTTTGAAACCCTATGAAACCAAATGACATTGTAAAGTAGTACCAATGTTCTTTATGTATGGAGGGTTCATTTGGAGATCCATGAGAGAAAAAAAATTCTGAACCAGAGAAAAATGATTCTAAAAACCACACTTAATCACCCACAATCAAGCGTTAAGTGATACACACATTAATTTTATAAGGAAAAAAAATTGGAATTGACGTGAATGGTTGAGAAACCATACTCAATACCCAACAATCAATTTATAATACATAATTATCATTAGAATAAAAAATTGTGAACTCAATTTGATCCAAGAAATAATAAATGAAAACAGGCTTTCACACATTGGAAATTTTTTCTCCCACACCATTGGATGGGAAAAAATGGCGAAATCAATGTGAATGATTATGAAACCATAATCAGCACCTGAAAATCAATCATCAGACCCTAATTTTCATTGGAAGGAAAATTGGTGAACTAAATGTGAATATGAAAATAATAAAAGAAAATAGTTTTTCACATCATACTATTTTACTCCCACACAATTGGATGAAAAGATAATACATCTAAAAGATGTTTTTTAAGTAATTATAAATATTTGTCTTCGTAAAGTCATATTTAACATCATATGTTTAAATTTTCCATGGAGACACCTATCCATTTTAACATAAATCTTATGTATGATTATTTTTACTCAAATGTCTATTTTACATTACTCTTAAAAACGTTTTTTTCTCTTATGTATGGTTTTAATCTTCTATTTTTAATTTCTATATTGTCCTTTGTTATAATTCCAAATGGGTAGAAATATTGTGTGGTTATATTGATTTAATTTTTGTTAGAAATTTTATATATTCTTTGAGGTGAAGTAATAAAATTTGGAGAAATATGATTTTAAGGGGGATAAAGTATGACTTTATGATGAATAAATAATGGTGTGGGAAACTATTTAAAATATTAATTGCATATCTCAAAGAAGAGTATGTTTTATGGAATATACAATAAATTTTATAATTTTCTTAATTTCATTCTAATTTACTAATTTTTCATTTTTTTGTGTTTTGTCTTGTTTATATGGTTTTTTATTATAAAAATTTAGATACCATTGAATCATTTTCAAAAAATTACACCATATAGATCCTTTTATTGATTAATCACATCACAAACATTTCTTTTCATGCACTCAATCAAAGTTTTTATATAACTAACTCAGCCCTAGTAACCCAAAGTTGGTGGTTAATTTATTACATTGGTATAACATACAAGATATCACATCACAAAGGATAACATAGTATAACAATATTGGCATAATAGATACATAGTTTTATGATATATTATATTATAAACATTAAAACACAACATTAAAAATTACTTGTTTTTTATCCCTTTTAGTACATCCTTGAATTCATTCCAATACCCCTTCTTTGTACCTTGGGGATAGGAAAAAATAAAAATGTGAACTCATATTCTCTTTAAGGGGAAAAATACAATGAAATATATCCTATGTACATAATAAATCTATATTATATATGATTAAATAATCAATAAATATACTATATAATAAATAAAATGGGAAAAAGATATATCACTAGATAATATACCATTGTAAATAATAACACAGACAACAATAATTGATTTCATAGTGATGGAATGCATAATGTCGGACATCATAATATTACTTTCAATACCACATACCATGTTATCAAGATCTTACCATGAAGGCCACATGCTAAGGAATTGTGATCTTACCACCATGGACACATTCCAAGACACCATGATATTACTGACAAAACCTTATTCTAGGACATCATGATCTTACCATGAAGGCTCGGTGGTATGGAAATATTAATAAATGGGAATGAATAAACCAAATACCCAAACCTTTTGACTCATGAGACCTACCTATTAATTGATGGGATACATGATTCCATGCCCCACCCACCACTTAATTATGATAGATGATTTTTCCATAAGAAATTAATTATTAATAATAAAACCCATAAACAACTTTCTTAAGAATAAATAAATATATGTATTATAATAATGGAAAAATAAAATTTAAATATTTTCTTTTTCAAATAATGGAATAACACGATCATAAGAAAAAAATAGAAAAAAGGTGAATGATATCATTATATTTTATTCCTAGTGAAAAATAAAAATATTTAAAGGATATTGACAGAGATGAAAAAAACCTTCAGAAGAGTATTAACATTTTAAGTATAGAAATAAGAAGAAATACACTTTAAAATTTTATACCCTTTTTACAAAATATTTTTTGAAGAAAATAGAATTTCAATTTTAATGAAAATAATTAAAAATACTGAGAGGTTGTTTCTTATACAAAACCAACCATGGTAGTTGGAAAATATGTTAGTATGTAAAATTTCTAAAAGAATATTCCATTCACATTTTATAAATAAATTAAAGGTTTACAAAAAACTAAGTCACAAGTCACATTTAAATATCATTTTTAATAAAATTATAATAAGAATATTTAAAAAATATATTTAAAAATAGAATACATGAAAAATGGAATTTGAAATATAAATAATGTCTAAGTCAACAAATATATAGATGAAGATAAAAGATAAAAACACACATAATATTTCAAAAAATATTTATTGAAACTGACATCATTGAAAGAGTAATAAAAAATAATTATATAAATATGAAAATATAAATATAAATTTCATAAGAAATAATACATGTTTTTATTTAAAAATAATAATCGAGAATATTTTCAGGAATAATTATATTTATATAGAGGAGAAAGGTTCCTTGCTATAAATAAGTGATATTATAAAATTAACCCTTGAAACATTATTAACTTTTGAATCAATATTACAAAATAGAGAATAATATTAAATTTAAATTTAAATACCAAGAATAAATATATTCATAATAAAATAAATAATTGGGGTATTTATATACCATGTGAATAAAAATATGGGCATAATATAAAACATGTCTTAGAGAAGATAGGTTCAGATGAAGAACCCTAACCAATTTTGTAAAATTCTAAATTAGAATTCATTAAAATAAATAACATTATATTACCTTGTAATAATAATAATTAAATTAGGTATATAGTAAAATATTGTCATGGGGAATTATAAAGACCACATAATGAAAGACGATAGTGAATATAGAATATATCTCAATGTGTGATGATTGAGATGAGAAAAACATTACCTTTTACTCCCCAATTTCATGAAATCTGTTTAGCCTTATCTATAATAGACAAACTCATATTTATAATTATTTTAGATTAATATTCATATATATATTCTTATATAATCTTAAATTATACTCATTCACTACATATATGTTAGATAGTTAATGTTTACTTTCATTATGAGATGTTAGTAATTGTGATTATATCATACATGTTTAATAATAGTGACATTAGACCCCATTATTTGAAATAGTTTTAATAGTACATATATTATTCAATTTATGAATTATTTTTAATGAATTATGAAATCCAATTTTAATTCCATGAAATGTACGGGTATGGTTTGTGAAAATAGATTACATGACAAGCTTGTTTCATGTAATTAACCGATATCATTGGGTTACTCAATAATTATCCTCAATTATTTTGTTATACTAAAAAAATATTATTCATGAAATATATTAATCCTAAATTTATTATATATTCATCAAATACATTTTATATCTTTCCATTTAAGGAGTTTATGAAAAATTAAACACATCGACCATGGACGAGGTAATATGTATGTACGTAGGGGAAACATTTTCATTTTTCTATAGATGGAAATGAAGAAAGTTATATAACGATTTATATTTATATAATCCTTATTATGCCCAAAATATAATATATATTCATTTAATACATTATAATAAACATCCATTTAAGGTGGTGGTTAACAATGAAACACATTATCAATGGAGGCGGTAGTTTGTACGTACACACATGGGATATTTTCTTTTTTTTCAATGGTTGGGAGGAAGATAGAAAAAGATTATTAAAAACATATTTTTTTACAATGCTGATACTAATTTAATTATTTTTCTTTGTGTAGACTAAATTTATTTGATGTATGATAGGAATGAAAATAATAGAAATGATAATTTTAGATTTTTTAATTTTACTTTAATCCCTAGAAAAAATCCTTGAGCCTTCTTAGATTTGTATTTTGTTGAGAACAACTCATATAAGACATGGGAAATAATTTTTGGGAGTTATTTGGGTAGATTATTGTTTATATAAAGGTCATATGGATTGATAATAAGTGGATTGTCGAATGAATCCGTTAAAAGTGTGAGGGGTGACACTTTATAAATCAATTAATTTATTTTAATATATTGTAACATTCAAACAGTGGCACTAAAAGTGGAAAATTTTGGATATGGGATAAACATTTGTTTATAAATTTCACAAATTTTTATTTGGAGACATGTTTTAACCATGTTTTAAGTATTTTATCTATATTTTAAATTTTGATCATACTTTACTCTTAATATAATAACTTATTTTTTTCCTCACTAACTTATTTTCCTATCTAAAAAGAAAATTAATATTATTATCCAATTTTAAAATGTTGATTATAAATATGAAAACCATTTAATCATATTGAATTTTTGGATGTTATAAAAAATAATTTTAATAGATGTGTGTTTAACATAAAAAATATAGTTTTTCAAAATATATCAATAGTTGAAAAATGTTAATAATTGGTTTCTAAATTAAACTGTATATTTTAAATATATAATTTTAATAATTAAATATATTTTTTTTAGGTAAAATTTTTAATAAAATTTTAATTCATACATATATTTTGAAAAATTAGTGGTATTTATATTGAATAGTACATTGTAATATTAATTTAAAAATCAATATTTTTAGAAAAATAAAAAATTAAATTTAGGCTAATTTTGATATAATTAATAAAAATTTGAATTTATTTTTTCCAAATTCAAGTTTTGAAATCTTGAAATAAAATGTTTAAAGGTAAAAATAATTTTTTGTGAAAATAGTTTTTTAGGAAAATGAATTCTTTAAAATCGTAACTCTAATTAAAATTATTTCATATAAATTAACAATTAAATAATTGTTAATATTTCTATATTTACATTGAAAAAATTTATTTTAATAACCATTAATAAAAATTCGAAGTTAATTTATTAATTTAAAATCATATAATATATAGAAGAATATTTTTTTTTGAAAAAAAGAACACAAATAATTTAATTCTTAATTACATTACAAATTATAAAATTGTTTGAAAAATTTTAATTAAAATTCATTAATAAATTTTTATTAATTAAAAACATTATTATTGAGTTAAATTGATTCTTTAATATTAAATTTTGTGGAAATAAAAAATTCCTTAAATACATGTATTGATATAAAATTTATTACATTACATGTTTATATATTTCTAAATTTAACTTACAAATCCCTTCAAAACATCAGTATAGGATCTATTGTTTTGATAATCGGTAGTGTTATTCATGGGTGGGGACTTTTCTAGAACAGATCCTAGAAAAATTTCCACAATATTTAACTACTCTCGCAAATAATATTTATCATGCTTCACTCAATAGATTTCATCTTGGGCTTGGTCTAGGTAAATCCCTTGTGATGATACCTCCCTTCGATGTTTAGATAAAAAATTCTTCTAAGGAAGAGTTTCATTAAATGATTCCATTTCTTAATCTGGTTAATTTTTTTATACCCACGAATTTTATGGTTATATTATAATATTTATATTTAATATATAAAATTTAATCTTAATAAAATGTATTGTATTTGGTCTTGGTTAATCATTTCATGTGATAAAATCTATTCATAAGAAACTTTTTATTGTCAAATAGATACTAAAACATGGGGGGTGTAATAACCTACACCATTAAATAAATTTCATATTTATAATTTTAATTACTAATCACTACTATAAATTTTTTTAAGGGTATTAATCATGATATAATTTATTGCTCACTATCATGGGAAAGACCATAAAACTCATATTTTATTTTATAATATTCATATATAGAGATTCTAAATAATTTTTTTTAAATATGGATCCTTAGATAATTATTTTTTTATGAGTTTCAAAAGACATAACTTTCATAATATATTACTCACGATCATGATTCTAACAAAAAATTAAAAAAACTGGATTTGAAAATCTCTAGTAAAACCAAAGTAAATGATCATATGAATATGAAAACTCAAATTTATAGTATATCTTCCCCTAATAAAATCTTTTGTTCATCCCAAAATAAATCCAGTTTAAATATTTTAGTTACAGTTTATTTTCATACAATTAATTTAAACAACCATTGTAATGGGATATAATTTCTCAATTACATTGTGACTTAATTTAAACCCTTATTTAAGTGTTTTTTAGTTATTCTTTTGTTGGGTGAATTTTCAAGTAGCTTATAGCTAGTTTTGGAGGTCTTTAGAGGCCCTAAAGGGGATGAATGATTGGTTTATTATTAGGGGAAAGCATATGGTTCTCCCAAGGAAACCATGAAGATATTTTAGAGAATGAAAAAGGAGAAATAATTACTTGTGCTCTATTAGAAATAATAATGAGACTTCTTCCAAAAAACCATTTATCATAAAACAATGGAAAAAAGCATTGCATAATAATTGTTTACAAAATTGTGTGTTTTCCCAGAATAAGTAAACATCATCACTTAGTTATTAAAGTAAATTGTGTTACCAAACCATGCATATGCTATTAACAAATATGAAAATTTTATTTTAAGATTGAAACCTTCATAAAACCTCTCATTTCATCTCATATGCTTTGGGATATCGAAACTAGGGACCCTAGTTTTTATTGATGGTGGTTCATATCCATCCATACTATATATTTGAAGGGTATAAGTTGTTGGATAATTTGGATATAACCATTAGTTCCAATTATGTTAAGATCTATCTATTCTTAGGCTAATTATCCTCCTTTATTTAGAACTGATCACTGATCCATTTCATGTTGGAAATATCTATGAATCGTTATACGAATCAAATGGAATATTTAATCTTGACTGATAAATCAATGTTATATTATGAAAATTGGTGAATTTTATTGGTTTGATCATAGATCTACCATTGAAGTTGAAGCCCTTTTGGTGAGGTTATGTGGATTTAACCCCATGGAATGATTCCTTTTGTAATTTATAATCATATTGGTTATTTATTGGTAGATTTTATCTTATTCTAGCAAATGTAAATAAATGAAAATAATCTTGGTGTCATTACATGGTGGATCTTGGAAATTGCCTTCATCAAGGTAGAAATTTCTTAAAATGTAGGGATTTTTAGTGTAGTTTTTTACCATGATTGGTTGTGTGTTTATGCCTATTATTGAGACCCTTTAACTATACAGAATGGTTCGCATGAATGGGTGTCTAATGAATTATTTTCTTGGTATATATTGTTCATTTCTTTATGTATTGTGCGTATTATATAGTTATTTCATTGCTTCTAGAATTTTGTATCTTTAGTATCATTCCTTTACATGTTGTCCAATATTTTTATTCTGTTAATAGTCAATATAATATTCTCTATGATATTTTTTTTTATTCCAGTATTTACGTCAAAAGGTGGCGCTGATAGACTTAGACATCTCTTTATAGGGTGACTTAGATGGCATGACTCATGAATGCTGGATCTAAAAATAGGATTCGTAGCCCTAGATCTTGGAATGTGATTATCCCATTGGATGAGAACACCATGCACCATTGGAAAAGGGTCCGTAGGTTGACATGGTTTTTCATTGGAGAAAATCCTTAGGTATGTGTTGAAAACTATGGGTTCGGGTGTTCAAAGCATATATACCATTATAGGAGAGCTGGAATCCATGGGTCTTGGGTCTGAACATCCATTAAATAAAGGAATGGAGTTATTCCTTTAAGATAGAATTAATATTTAACTTAAAGGTGGAAAGAGTAACATAAGTTGATTTATGTTATGCAATTAAAATTTATCAGATTATTCTAGTATGTAACTGATGTAGGTATGACTGGGGTTCATGGAAGCTTTCTTAGTGCAAGATCATTCCATACATGATTGGTTGTATGATTTTATGAACATTTAACTTTCCATTATGACATAAACCTCTATATAAATGTTCAATTATGTTATGAATTCATTGGTGGGAATTCACTAGATTTATAGTCATTCCCAATACGGGCATCTCGATGCACGTTTAGACTTCATGACCAAGGTATTGGAGAAGGTAAGGGACCCAATGTTAGGTTACTGAGGTGATTAGAGTTATTATATGGACACAGTACTAAGAAAAACTTTGGATAACTATCGATGGATCTTTTGATTTATATTCATTTATTTTGTTATACTTGTTGACCTTCCATGTTTGGGGTCTATTTGGTTTATTACTATATGTTCTGGAATGAAATCTGTTATTTCATCTTGATATATTATATTAAATTTTTATTTTTAGTTATATTATGAATAGGATTTTGTAATTTGGTATATGGTTATGATTATTGAGGGTATAGTATCAAATTTCATCTCTAGACACTCATAGACAACAAACATCATCTTGAATAAAAGGATAGGTGTATGAGGTCATGTGACACTTCTACCGAGACCTGATGATTTGGGCCAGGGTGTTATATAACTGTATCAAAGCCCATGTTTACATTATTCACATATTTTATACTTCTGGAAGTGGTGTAAATTGGATAGACTATATAGAAGTCAAGTAGAGGAGTTTCTATGTTCCTGCCCATCTCACATGTAATAGAACTTTGAGTTATCATAAAGGGATTATTATTATAGTTTATAGTATTTGGTTTTATTCATATATCATTAATCGGAACATATAATCACATATCTTATATTTACTATTTGTGTGTTTCATAGTAGTTTTTGAATTACATTCATTTATTTGTGTAATCTAATTGGTGATATATCAATATCCTATATTATTTTGATATGTATGTATTGGAAGCAGTAATTTGAAATTTTATTCTATATTATGTATTGTGTGTATATATATATATAAGTATATGCCTAATTTTCTAGTATGTATGTTTAGGATTGAGTCTAGTGTAAAACTATGATGGTTGTACCATATGTGTTGTTATATCCTAAGATAGATCTTCCTATATAAATCCCATGAGCAGTCCTTGTAACATCTTAATTTTTTCTCATATGAAATTTTTTATTGGTGTTCAAAGTGTTTGTTTGGAATTTTAGAAAAATAAATCCTTAAGGATGCCAAAATTCTCATACTATGGAGGATGATCTAGTTCTACCATAAGATATACAAGAGGATTCACCTAAGCATGATCACCCACTCAATCTAGTGTATTAATAAGTAAAACTAATAGATCATGGTGTCTTGAAAATAGTACCTACTTAGGGTGGAGGGGTTCAGATAAATATGGTTGATTATGCCTGAGATTTTTATCTTTTGTATCCACCATCATTCTAAGAAACCTGGTTGAATATGATTCTATCTAATAAGATAAAATTAATGAGGGAATATTTGATATACTCGAGGCTCATGAGGATAGAAGGGTGAAGAGGGATTATGTTATACACTGGGGACCCTCAATGAGGTCATGGGGTTTTATGGGGAATGTAGGAATGCATGAAGGTCATACCTGGGAGACTTTCAAGGAGGTGTTTTTAGATTATTTCTTTACTAACATGATAAATCTGGACCGAGTAGAGAAGTTTAGGGAGATTCATCAGGGAATGATGTTAGTTTCTTATAACTAAACTCATTTTATAGAGATTCTACCTTTTTCTACTCTTTTGGTAGGAAATGACGCATAGAAAGTAGTGATTTTTGATATTGGACTTCATTAGGTGTTTAAACATTAGGTTAAGGATTTTGATCTGATGACTTATGAATAGGTTCTTTTTAAGGCCCTAAATTTTGAGAATTATCTATAGGAGGGTCGGATTGCATGAATTATTCCAGAATACGATGCTTTATTGACCAATCATCCAAGTGTTGTAGAGAGTGCCTCATCTAGTAGAAGGAAGAGGGTGGATGAGGAGGTACAACATGGTGTCAGACAGGTGGAGAAGAATAAGGATTATTCTACTTCCATTGTGGGAGGTGGTTCTACTAGGTGATTCAACTATGAGTGAAAGAAACATTTTTGTTCATTGTTTGTGAAGCTACTAAGGGAATGCCATATATGTGGAAATATGATTCTTCTCATATGATTTTGTTCTAAGGTTTCACATCTGAATTCATGGAATTCAGGCCAAAGTGTAGGAAGGGGTCCTCAATAGATGACCCAGGTACCATAGACCAAGGCTGTAACACCTCATAATTTTGGGAAATACATATATATATATAGTTGATTTAATCTATTTTATATTTTGAATTTCATGCAGCACTGAATAGATCTTGTGTTATAATAAAGAACGTAGTTTGGATTGCATTTCACACAACACCCAGTTAATATTTAAGTACATGAAACACATATTTTAGATTGTGGTACATGAAACACTCTGTTTGGATTATATTACACCCAATGAAAGTTCCCTCAAAATATTCTACTAAATGAAATTCTATGTTTTACAGAACTACAATATACTATTAATATTGTTATTAAAATATTATTATAGGGGAAACATATCCTTTAGAATGGTGGTTACAAAAGATATTAATTAAATTTTAAAAATATGGTTTACACATGTATATAATAAGAATTATTTGGTGACTTATTAACTATAAATAAAAATAAAACCCTTTTAAAAAATGTAGGAAGTCATTTGTTGGAAAAATATATTTATGTAATCAAAAAAATTTACATCAATAAATTAATTAAAAGAATTTTGATAAATTATTTTAATGGAATATATATATATATATATAGATTATATTCTGAAAAATATTTAATGTTCATCTTATGTTTTTTCTAGATTAGATATAAGAATAAATCCAATTTTATGAATAACAATATGTGTTTTTCTAAAAGGATATTTTAACTTTTTTTAATAGAGAGCCTGTAAAAAATATAATTTTTAAACTTTTATAATTATTATTTTAACAAATAAACATCATTTTTGAAAGTGGGATATGATAATTTACATTGATTGACTTTTTTATATTTTTGAGATGTTTCATTTTATTTATGATTATAGAAAACTCTAAATTTTAATTAAAAAATAATTTTTCATATAATTTATTTATATAGTTAAATTATATTTTAATTTGGTTTTAAAGTATAATTAGATAAATTTTACATTAATTAATTCAATTTAGGAGATTGGAACAAATTTTACAATGAAATTGGATATAAAAACATTTCAAACTTTTAAACATATTCTTTTAAAAACCCGATGTCGTGACACGTTTGTGGGATTAATTTTATATTAATTTATTTCCACATATGTGTCTAGAATTTAAAATAATGTATTCCATTTTTTTAATCTTAAAATTTATAATTTATAGTAAGTTAAACTTAGTTTTTTACCAAAATATTAGTGAAATTAATTAAAAGTATATACAATTATTAATGGAAAAATTAGGTTACTTTGTGTTTAAACATTAATCATAAGATGATAAACGAACAAAAAACATTTCAAAAATCCATTTTTTGCATATATTTTTACCAATTCCCTAATTGGATTGAAAATTTTCAATTATTGGAGTCAAATTGTGTAAGGGGTACCTCTCAATATTGTTTACCTTTTTATATTTACATGAATTCCACTCCTCCTCCATTATAAAAAGGGTACTCACCCCCTAAATTATTCACACCTCTCAAGACCTTTTGATAAAAAAATCCTACCAAAAAGTCAATCAAAATTACCTAAATTCATTCTATAACCCTCCATTTGGGAATAATTCAACCAAGGAAACCCTTTGGTGCAACCAAATAAGAGTTACCTAATGATGAGGTAACATCCTTCCAAAAGCTCTTTTATTTTATTTTCATTATCCACCCACTCAACTATTATTTTTCCATGATTATATAATAACTGAAGTTTCCTAAAAATATTGAGATTTTTTTTCTATGGGTTATCACTAAACCTATACAAAATTCTATTAAATGGGTAATGAACTTACCATTCATGTGTACGGCGGACTACCTCCTCACAAAAGTATGTCATTCTTTTTTCATTTACCACCTATCATGGTTGGGAATGATGATGAACATACTATTTCTATATGAAATATATGATTTACTTATTATTATTTAAATATAATATAAAATATAAATTCATGGTTTCAAAATTTTTATATAAAATAACTTCATTTTTGGATGTGTGGATTGTAACCTCCTCAAAACAATGTGATTCGTTCACAATTTACATGGAATGTATTGAGGATATGTTTAATAAACATATATAATATATCTGAAATACTAATCTAACTAAAATTATAACACACACACACACACAAATATATATATATATATATATGTATATATATTTCAATTACATTATTTCATTCAATATAATAATAAAATAGAAACAATGTTCAGGCTTATATACGACCAACCTTCTCCATGAATGATGTATTTCATTTAATATTTTGATCTTGTATAGATTATTATAAATATTTATATACTAAAAATATATTATATTTATATCATGTTTTATAATATTTAAATAATTAAATCATGATCTAAGTAATAGGATAAATAATAACAAGTCAAAAAATATTCTAAAAACAAAGCGGATATTACATGAAACGTAACATTAACAAGGAATTGTTAATAAATGAGTAATATAAAATCATAATAAAATCATATATGGTATTATATATAATAATATTGTTATATAGTGGATTCATATAAAACTTAAATTTATTATAAATGAGTTTTGAACATGTACAAAGAAATTCATGACTTGAGGTAAGGTTTTTCTCATCCCACTTTTATTTCTGTGAGATTTATGGATTATTCGCAACTCATTTATTTTAAATGGTTTATATACTGAACATGAATATATTTTATGATTATTTTAAATAAATTTATGTGTATTTACATTTCCATTTCATTTTATCTCTTTAATGGGTTCTATGGTTCAAAAGTTACCAAATCGGTAAAGTAATTTTGTCTCAGTTTTCATTATTTGAGACACATTTCATGTTATGCACATATATTATTATACAAGGTTTATACACTAATATTTATCATGTTATAAAATTAATCTACATATTTTAATGATATTTTAATTTTATATTAATTTAATTATCTCATGGGGATTATGATTTAATGTTAATGAAGTGGTAAGAGTTTATTTTAAAACTTTCAAAATTATAGGGATTGTATATGATTATGCATAAATTGATGACCTATTATGATCCATATTTCAATAAATATCATGAATTTTATTATCCTATGTCTATTTATGATATATTAATGTATTGGTATAATTTTTCCACACTTTGGTACTTAAATTAATTTAGAAAATGTTTTTAAGAAAAATCTGACCTTATTTGGCCCTTCAGATGGGAATCTATGTTTTTTCAAAACATTATTTTCTAAAAATGGTTTCAAAATATATTTAAAAAATATTTTAAGATAATTTTCAAGAAAAGTAATTTAATAATATTTTTACGGTTTTTATGGCTTCCATTATATTTTTTCAAATATTATTTTCAAATAGAGGGATTTTAATGATTTAAAAACTTATTTTATAAGTTTTCAAAGTTATTTTCAAAGGAAAAGGTTTTAAAAAATGTTTTATGTTAAAAAAGATATTAAATGATTTTCAATATTCATTTATAAGTTTTAAAGGATATAGGTCTTCAAAATATTATCAAGATTCATTTATGAGTTTTCAACGAAAACGTTTTTCAAATTGTTTTCATGCTTCCTTTATAATTTTTCAAAGAAAAAGTTTTCCAAATATGTTTTAAATATTTCTTTATAAGTTTTCAAGGAAAATAATTTTCAAAATTTATTCAATATTCCTTTAAAAAAATTTAATGCAAAATGTTTCTGCAATGTTTTCAATATTCCATTATAAATTTTAAAAGAAAATGGTTTTCAAAATGTTTTCTAGATTCTTTTATATGTCTTTAATGGAAAATGTTTTCAAACTGTTTTTAGGCATCCCATATATGTTTTCAATGAAAAAGGATTTCAAAATGTTTTGAATATTTTTTTATAATTTGGAAAGGAAATTTATTCCAAAATTATTTCAAGCTTCCTTTATATTTTTTCCATGTAATATTCAAAGAAAATGGTTTTCAAAGAAGATATGATATTTTCATTATGATATTATTTTGAAATATTTCTCAAAATATTGTGTTCTATATAAAATAAAATACATTAGTGTTACTCATTCGTTACTGGGGATATGATCCAACAGTTCCATTCAAATTATTTCTCTGAATGGGTTAGGTTTTGATTGCATGATGTTTATGAAACTTGGTTTTTTTTCACGGGATATATGTTTATGAAACTAGTTTCTCTTTCCCTGGTTATATGTTTATGAATCCAATTTATCTTTCAAAGGTTATATATTTATGAAAACTGTTTCTCTTTTATGGGTAATATGTTTGTCGAACCCATTTCTCTTTCACTGATTATATATTCATGAAATCTACTTCATTTCATGGGTTATTATTTGATGAAATGATTATGAAATCTTTCTATTTTCCATAGGTTATAGTATGATGACATGTTTATGATACCCATTTAATTTCATGGGTTATTATATGATTTTTCATGATATTGTGTTACATTTATGTATTATTCCATTATGACATGGGTGGTACCTATATCTCCCTCCAATTTATTGGGTAAAAATTTATATCTCATGAGATATACATGGATGGAATGGGGAGTGAACTCAGTTTAGTAAAAGACATTGTATGCTAATATGGTATTGGGAGAGAACCTTGACTACTACGATGTTCATGGTAGTAAACCATCACTACCAATATGGTTTGGGGATTGAACCCATTCTACTAATATTTCCATGGAATTAATCATTGACTACTATGGAAATCATTTTTATAGGTTTATGTGTCTAGCACAAATTCTACATCTTATTCCTAAATAATGATTTCATTTATGATGCTCTTGGTTCCCTTATTATTCATTTCTTATGAACTACTAATATTTTATGCCATGATTCAGTTTTTGTGATATTCGATATACAGGGTCTGATCGTCTAATATTATGATCATATTCTCATACCCTTAATCTCTTGTTAGGTGTACATATCTTTCTTTTTTGACCTTATTGATCATTTTAGCACACCCCTTTCTCATGCTTTCTTTCCTCAAGTAATGAAGAATGGTTTTAAGTGGGAGTACTAAAAGGTAATATCTTTAAGGAATATTCTTAAGATCTTTCACCAGGATAGAATATTATGTTTCCAAGTTTCCAGAGATACTAAACTATTATGGTTCTCAGGGAATGTACTTTTGTAATGTGATGCATATTCATTAAAAATGATTCAATGTCAATGTATGTTAATCCTAAACAATTCGGTATCTATAAAAAATAAAATTGGATAATAAATGGACATAAGGATATTCTGATCATTCCATATCATCTATCACAATATAGGATTAGTAATACGAACTCTATAGATATTCCTAACACATCTAATAATATGAATATGAAATTTTTTAAATGTTCACATGGTAAATAACATAGAGGAAATAAAATTTTTATTCCTACATGTCAAGAATAAAGGGATAAGAACATTGAGGAATACCTCAAATGGAGGAGAAGATATTATCTATGTGGGAAAAATGGTCATAGAGTGATGAATTTTCCTGGAGTTCAATGTCTTTTCTATGGAGAACATGGTCATTACCCAAATCAATTCCCTGAACTATAAATTTAATTATAAACTAGGGAAGGACATATTCCATGAAAATCATTATAGAGAAAGGATTTAAGTGTTTATATATTTGGATTCAAGAATTATGTAATAAATAAGTATTGTTCATTTTATGTTTTTTTCCTGAGGATTTAAAATATTATGTTAAATGGTTTTATTGGACTAGAAAAGTGATTTAATGAAAATGTGACATTTTTGAATAATGGAAGTTAACCCTTAATATGTTCCCTATATTAAGATAATGATTTTTGGATAAAGATATATTGGATATGAAAAAGTAAATTACACAGTACTGATTACCTTAGAACTAATTAATGATTTGTTGAAAAATGGTTTATTCTATCATTGATGAAGTTTAAAATATATTTTTATTTATGGAATATATCAAATAAACTTTGGAATATGGAAACATTCTTATTTTCAACAAGGATTTTTAGTAATATTGGTTATTACCATGTCTCAAAAGAACACATGATGAATGTATTCACATCTTTGGTATGTGGAAACCAATAGGCACTTTATGATATATGGGGGATAAATGCTCATCTATTATTGAGAAATTTAGTGACCTTATGTTTTGGACTTTCATATTTTAGAAGGGTTATAAGGTTAACCATTTATGTAATGGTTTATGTTGAACTTAAGATTAGGTTATAGAGGTTAAATTATTATCTCACTATTTCACAATGAATCGGATGGAGTGGACCGACGCGCCCAACCGTCGATCTTACGCAGTGCTGAGTACTGCTCGATTGCTCAGGTCGGGTATATCAGTCTTCGTTTTGAAACACCCAATGGTACTTTTTCCAACGATCCGTAGATCTGCTTTGTAAGATCCTGAGTTTTTGGAACGGGTCAAAATCCCAACCGTATTTGAATTTTGACTCGCTTCAACGAAAAATTTGAGAATTTGGACGATTCTGGGTTAAACATTTGATTTTGGAGAGGTAATACAGGTGCACATGGTTGGCACACGGTTTTCCAAACTGTGCGGACAAACCGTGCGAAGTCTCTAGGGTGAGACAGTGGGCTCCGCATGGGTGGCACAAGGTTTTCCAAACCGTGCGGGTTGGTCGTGCGAAGTTCTTGGGTAAGGTAGTGGAAATCGCACGGTTGGCACACGGTTTGCTAAACTGTGTGGGTTAACCATGCGGCCACTTGAAGTTAGGGTTTTTAAGTTCCGGGCTACTCGGAATTCCTCATTTCTCTTCTTTTATTCCTCCCATTCAGGGCTTAAACAGGGAGAGCCAACCAGACATTCTTCTTGCTCCCGGATAATCGTCTGAACTCCATTTGAAGCAACATTTGATGCGTTGGAACTCCCTCGGTAAGGCCTTGATTCCCCTTGAGCCGTTTTTCCTGATTTCTTCCCTAGATCGATTTTTGGGGGTTTGAGCAGTTTCGATTCTTTTGTAGATCTACCATGTTCTAGACCTAATTGAAGGTTTCCATTGGGGGAGTAACATCATACTAGTACGAGGTAGGTGGTGCATATCTTCTTTCATGTTTTTGTGGACTTTTGGGTGGTGCGACCTATGGCGTTTTTCGAGTATTTTTGAGAGAGACACTAGATTATCTGCTATTGTATTTTAAGCTACCTATTAGACCTATGGGGTACCTTGGGTATGCCCTTCGTCCTATTTTTATTGAGTAGGGCCGAGCGAGAGGTCGTTTCTCATATGGGGCATTTTGGCAGGGGTTCAAAAATGGTTTTAATTGAACTATTTTTTAAACTATTTATTTTAGTTGGTTAAACCTTGAGATGAATTGATAGAGGCTTTAGAGACCTCGGTGTTGGTATGTGACCACACATAGTTAGGGAATTCAACTATTTAGTTGTTTTTCTTATTTTAAGTATTTTTCCTTTGATGATATATCAGATGTATGTAATTGTTTAACTGCATCTGGTGGAACTATTTGGTTGTGATGGGAATGGCCCGAGTTACTTGGGTGGTCTTGACTATGGGATTTGGCGTCATGGACGTCAGTTTGAGGCAGTACGGCTTTTAGGTTGGGCTTGGCCCGGGTTACTTTGGGTGGTTTTGATCACAGGATTGGGCGTCATGGACGTCGACTTGAGGCGGTATGACTGTCAGGTTGGGCATGGCCTGGGTTACTCTTGAGCAGCATGGACGTAGGGACACGAGGTGTCAGATGTGTGGTGGATTAGATACTATTTTGGTGATTACCGCTCACCCAGAACTTTGAGTAGTGTGCACACAAAGATACTCCGTGATGAGGTGGTTTTCACCACTCGTATGGGTAGTGGCCCCCGTAGATGCGGTTTAGGTATTTTTGTTGGGGGTGCCTTCCATAGAAAGCCACGTGGAAGGGGAGGAGCTTTCATGGGATATCATTGAGGCTATCGGGTTGGGGGCTGAGGCTCGCCATGATTTGAGGGCAGACATCGCTATCCCTCCGGTTACTTATTTGAGGACGGGTATCTCTATTCCTCTGGGTTATTTCTTGGGCGTGCCTTTGGGACGTCGGTACTTGAGACATGAGGTGTCAGGAGGCACATGGTGCTGGGTTTTTATTCATGGGTGTGCCTTCGGGATTTCAATACTTGAGACATGATGTGTCAGGAGGCACATGGTTCCAAGTTACAGGACAGAGATTCTGGCGTTGGCCGAGGTAGGTGACACTCCATGGTGGCTGTTGAGCACCAGTGGAGTTGTTTTTATTTGTGAATTGTAGTGTTTACTGTTTTCCTTATAAATGCATGCCCGCTTAAACACTTATATTAGGTAATAACCATTGGGTGGTATCCTACTGAGATTTGTCTCACACCCTGCACGGGCCCTTCGGGACACGTGCAGACTTTATGGATTTATGTGCAAGAAAGAGGCTAGCTTCAGGAGCTAGCCTACGTTAGTTGTTACATGGAGATGGTATGGACCTTGAGGTCTTACCTAGCTGGAGTTATCTCCTTTTGTTTCTTTTCCTGTATCATCATGTTTGTTATGTAGCTACAGTTGGTTAGCCATTAGCGCCCTTTTGTATTTTCACTTGCTATGGATACATGCTTGGTTTTTTAGTAGTTACAATTGGTCTTCAGCATGCTGTTGTATTTATTTCCACTGTTGTTATTTTTACTGCTTCTTCTGTTTATCTAAATTGATTATGCTTCCGCTCTACGGTTCTGGTTCGAGTCTGCTGTGTCTTTTATTCGGATGTATATTTACTGTTACACTCAGTCTAGTATCATTCTTATCATCCTTCGAGAGGGTATATCCTCCCCACTCTACCTAACAGGCCCTCGTTTCTAGTAGGTATCCTTTGGAATTCAGGGGAGGTGCGCCTAAGGTAGTGACACCTGACCCGTTTAGCACTGTTCAGGTGGCTGCCCGGGTCTGGGTTGTTACATGCTTTCCAAAGGTAGGCGTTCGCTGGGCGATTTGGCCAACGATGCTTAAGGACTCACATTGGTTGAGAGTATGGGAAGTCAGGCTCGTCACACCCTTTTGGGGGGAATTATTGCATGTTCTAGGACTCTCTTATAGATTTAAGACGTATTCATATGTTCGTGAATCATTGGTTTATACCCAAGAATTGTTTCCACGGATTACTCCTGGTTGGAAATGGTCAGTGGAACGCAGGGATTTGGAATCATCTAGGCCTGAGGTTTATCATCCCCCATTGGATTAATGACTCTGGGGAGTTTGGACTCATTGAGATGGAACTAACTTGAAGACTTATGACTGGGTGCTCTGGAGTTTATTATCGTCCAGGGGGAGATAGATAACAACTTGAACGTTTTGATCGAACCCATGATACGGGCATCCTATGTATCCTTGTGGGAGGAATCAGAATCCATGTAGTTCGGTACTACAGTTTAACATCATGCGGGATGAAGGATCGAGGCTTACACTCTGAGGTGACCAATGAGATGGTGGATTGGGCTAACACTCTGAGGCCGCCCGTAGAGTTGTTTCACTGATGTAAAGGGTCAGAATGACCAGGTGGTGGGCTTGAACCTTGTGGAGGATTCCTACGTACCATGCCTCGACATGGATCAAAGTCCACGTAGTTCACTGGATGGTGGGCTTGAACCTCGTGGAGGCTTCCTTCGTACCATGCCTCGACATAGAGCAATGTTATCGTAGTTCATAGGATGGTGGACTTGAACCTCGTGGAGCCTTCCTACGTACCATGCCTCGACATGGATCAAAGTCCTCGTATTTCATAGGATCGTTGGGGTTAGGGTCGGTGCTTACTTTAAGCCCACGGGAGTCATTCTCGGTGAGAGAAACAAGAGGCAGTAGAGACTTGAATATCACGTCGTGAAAGGTGCGTCTCTGGGAAGTGGAGTGGGGATTACGCCTGGAGCGGCCCAGAGAAATGGAGATTGGGACTTACACCAGGATGGAGGCCCGATGGTGACAAATCCCAGAGGGAGAGGGAAAGGGTAACCCTCTGTCCATCTCCCCTCTTGGTTCTTGGCACTGGGGAAGTACGGAGGTGCATGGGTGCTACCTCCTTTAAGAAAGGCTAGAGGCTTACTACAAGGAGGCTGCCCTATCACTCTCAAAATAGGGGAGAATTAATCATCGCTGGCGTCGAAAGGAAACGCAAGAGGGGTCCCCCACTCTTGGCCAGTGGAGAGGTAGAAAGGGGACTCCCAGGCTCAGACCCTGCACTACCGTGGGTATGTGATCCCAGGAATGTTTTGGGAACCTACTCAAGGGTGGGAGAAACCCCTTTTCCCTCGCCTATTATGGGTATGTGAACTCAAAGTAGCACACTGGTGCACTTGGAGATTGCATCATACAGATCAGGGGGCTTCGGTAAAGGCCTCGACATGAGGAAGATGAATAGGCTAATGAGGGGGTTGCGAAGGATCAGGCCGGATTGGAAAGATATTATCTGACTCAGGGAACGGGAACACCGAAGTGGTTGGCGGGCCACATTGGTGTATGAGGAGTGGTTCCCTTTGTGTAGGGGGGTGATACGCGACTGGAGAGGTTGTCCACGTACCAGGGTGGTACGCAGACTAATAGACACTTCGCGTACCAAGGTGGTACGCGGCTTCGGGTTCGGCCCATGTACCAGGTTAGTATGCGGCAATGTCCGCGCGAGCATCAGCGGCCCGGGGCGACTCTGGTCGGGGATTCATCAGTCAGGGCTTCGCCCGTGTAGGAGGGTGTTATGCGGTGAATTAGATCGAAAAAGGGGCATAGACTCCCTGGTCCATGGAGAGTACATCCGTAGAGGGACTATCGCTCGAGGTCTTATTTTGTTTATTTTGAGATCGTGGTTCCCCAATTTGCTATGAATTTTCTGGTTCCTTATTAATTTGTTTCCAGTTTCATTCCTGTTCTTGTTCGCAAATTGGAACTTCGCTGTTTGCGAAATCCTAAGCTCCTTCCTTTGAAATCCTTCCACCTGAATCTGCCTGATCCCTTTCTTCTCCCCCTTGATATCCTTTTATATAGTGGGGAAAGAGATGTATATGTGGTCATGCGGCACCTTTTGTGGAGGCCCATGACTGGAACCCAGGTTTACAGATGACTTGGTCAATCCGCAACTTGTGGGGGGCATTGAATGCACATTCCCCGCGAACCAAACTAGTTCGGGGAGTGCTTCGCGACCGCTCAGGGCTCTGCCTCTGTTCCGCGAACGACGGCGTACACGGTCCAAGTCGGTTGACGCGGTTCGTAGCTGGGGCTGTTCGCGATGGTGGACTAGCCTAGTGCTTGTCCTTCTTCGAGCCCGTGGAGTGTCCCCACCTCTATTTCGCGAATGACAGTGGTCTGCTGAGGGGGGGTCTTGCTGAACCAGCCGCGTACCGTCAATATTGGACCGGTACGTGGACTGGTTCGTCTTTTCCATCCTTTGAGGATTCTTCACTTTTTTCCCAATTCCTCAAGGGAAATTTGGTATAATCCTCTCTTGAATTAAGGGGATTCTCTTGCTTCTTTGTGTATTTTTTTCAAGACCCTACAAATTCCCCCCCCCATCGGAATGGGGTCCAATCAGAATGAAGAGGAGACTATTCTGATGTAGAGTGGTCCAGAAATGTGGATAGTTTGCGGTAGAGGGGTGGACCCGATAGTGGACCACGCCTATAACTACAGAGGCCCCTACCCTTTTTCCTTTACCTGATTCCTCGCGAACACAGAGATCTTGATTTTCTTCTCCGTGTTCTTGCTCCTTCTCGAAACTCCTTGTCTGCGAACCAGCTTCCATTTTTGCGAACCATTGCTCGTTCACACCTGCCTCCACCCGCAGACCAATTTCCCATCTGCGAACTAACACTTTTAATCAATTAAAAAGTATTTACAATGGGATGTGTAGTAACTCGCAACATGGTTTTGATGGTCCGCGAACCAGAAACCATCCAGACATTCAAATTTTCTTAAAGTCCTCCAAACATAAACATTTAAATCCAGGATTGAGATTCCACAGAGCAGCCTGGTTCTCAGTTTTCTGGCCAATGCTCCACGGGCCAGAGTACTGCGGAATTCTTCCACATAGGGTAGGTTCGTGGGATGCAGCCATCACGAACCACCTTTTGAGGCCTACTCGAGGACCTCGTCAAGGATCTTTGATGGAGTCCTTTTCCATATATTTGGTATTTTTGTCCAGATTTTATTATTATGGACTAACCATTTGCCTGGTTTTTTTGTAATGCAGGGAGAAGAAATGGTTCCTCCCCGACCTGCACCTGGGCCTGCTGTCGAGCCTCTTCCGATTAGTCTAGGGAGACATCTAGCTATGATCCATAGAGGTGAGAGCATCAAAGAGGACCCTAGACAACCAATCATTCCTGGAGATGGTGTTTTGAACTACTTACTCCCCCCCCAGACTTCTAGGCTATCCATTATTGAATCGTCTTCCGATTTATGTTTTCAGCCTTCAAGATGACGTCCCTATACCCCCTGTCTTCTCAGGTCTTCTGTCCCCTTGTTTGGAAGCATCGCCGAAGTGCTCTCAAGCGAACCTCGCCCAATCGGGAGAGATGATCTCTGATTCTGATCCAAAAAAAACTTTCATTTTGAGAGGCTCTATTTAGACCCAAATTTATTGGTATAATCAGGAACTCTCTCAAAAAACCATCCTCAAGAGTTTCCCCTCCTTGATAAACCTTACCTGAGTGGATCCTAATGCAGGATGGATTCCCAGGTGGGATCTTCGATCTGGTGGGATTTTCTCAAATGACTGGGCCTAGGCCTTCTGGGTCCGTTATCATTGCTGGGAATTTCCTGAGTCATCAGAAGCGGTGAATCTGTACTCCACAATGTGGGATTCCGAGTATGCTTTTTAACCACCATCTTCAATCCTGCCTGACTTGCTCAGTCACTGGTGTTCAAGAACTAATACTTCCCACCTTGCCCATGGTAAAGTTGGTATTATTTTATGGGACATATACCAATTGGGAGGGCTTCCAATCATTGGTGATATGTATTATGAGTTTTTCCCACCCCTGATGTATGGGATGATGCCGAACAACTGCCTTCCTTAGCAAGGGATCTGCTGGTGATGGAGGAGCGGTCACTAGGTCACCCTTTGCTGTAAAATTTGATTGTTACCGAAACAATTGTTGCATAAATAACAACTCACTGAATTAGAATTATTCATAATTTAGAAAAATGATAAAATAAAAACGAGCTCTAAATTTTTCCTGGACCATGGGATCCAGTGAGCATAGTTTGACTATTGCTAGGGATTTGTATAAAAAACCCTACAAAATTTTCTTTTTTTCTATTAACACCCTAATTTTTCTGGGGCCCATTTGGTGTGGACCCAGCGGGTATGACTTGAATTTTTCTTAGGTTTCCCTTTTCAGGTTTTCGGCCTAACAGGATTTGCGCCTCTTCTTATGAGTGGTTTAAAGTCCCTCCAACAAGACTATAATTACTGATGGTTTAGGTTGAACATATTTGACCAGATATGGTGGGACGAGGGCCCCAATGAAATTTGTTTGATTAATAGATGTCTCAATACCCTTCAGATGCATGTGGGGGGCCCATGTTTAGATTTGAATGACATGCAGGGCATGTATCAAGGCATGGGAGCTGTATCGGCGTGCATAGGTAGGAAAAGAACCACCCAAGGAAGACTTTCCTTTGTTAGATGGGACATGGGCGATCAATATGAAGATCTGCTAAGGGCGTGGTATGTATAGTCGTTCAAAGGTGTCCTTAAGTCAATGAATCTCCATTTCTGATGGCCGGAGGACTTCATGGAAGTTCATCTTATGAAAACAACCATGGGTGGCTAGGAGAATTATGAAAACCACCAGGTGTGGCTCGGAAGGGGTGTGTGATGTCTGAAAGGGTTTGGGAACATCTGTATTAATCAGGAGTGTGGACGCAGGGTACATGTCCTATGCATTTAGTTAGTGTATAGGATGGTTGGATCTTGACGTAGTTTAAAGTCATGCAGCTAGGACATTCTTTACAATGCAACGACTTCTCCTAGTTCTCAATAATCTCATCAGAGTCTTTCCAGTGTATTCAAGAAGGGTTGTGAAAGAGGTTGGTAAACTGTAGCTCAGAGGGTTTCCAAATCCTGAGGTGGATATGGGGACTCAGAGGCCAAGAGACGTATAGAGAGAAGCATTTCCTAGGAAAATCTTTCCTTTGGTAGATGGGACAGGGGAGATCGATATGAAGACCCACTGAGGGCATGATATGCAAAATCATGCAAAGGTGTCCTTAGGTCAATGATGGTATTCTCCAGATAGCCGGGAAACTTCAAGAAAGTTTGAGATTCGGGACCACCAGCGGTGGCTCACAAGGGTTCTGCTACTTCTGGGTACAGAGTGTGGTTTATGAGGAGATGGTTCCTGGATACGGAAGAAACAGCTGGGCTAAATTTCTCAAGAATGGGTGAAGTCATCCCTTCTCACGCTGGTGTGAGATGGTGGTTTGTGTAGGTCTATCCCATGCACTGAGGGATAGAGGAAAGCCTCCATTCCTGACTGAACCCATAACAGGAATGACCATGTGGTTTAACGTCATGCGGCAAGGATGTAGGGAATTTTAAAATCCGTGCAGTTTAACATCGTGCAGTGAGGACATAGAGCATTTTTTAAGATGTTGTACATTTTGACGTCATGCAGCGGGGACATGGATATTGTGTTGTTTAATGTTGTGTATCGAGGACATGGAGGCATTTTTAAACATGTGAAAATGCTTGTAGTTGGAGGCATTTCCTTGGATGTTTAATGATTGGTCTATGCACTTCACGCCAACCGGCCAAGATATATTCCGTGCAGTTTCAATCGTCATGTGGTAAGGACGTAGTTCCAAAGGCCACACATGATTAGAATGTAACTAGGCTTGAACATCTCGGCATGTCCACGATGTGGAGAGGGGTAGATGGTGTAAATCGTGGTTCCGGGGATTCTTGGATCATGAGATATGATATGGGGGCTCTAAGGCTGGTAAGGGTACGGGGCTGGGAAGGGTGTCACACGAGGAAATATTACCTTTGGTAGACTAGATAGGGGATATCAATATGCAGATCCACTAAGGGCATGGTATGCATAGTCATGAAAAGGTGTCCATGGTTCGATAACTTTCCACTTATTATCTCCATGAATGATTATGAGGATTCACGATTGACCGGGCCACAAAGTCTGTCATTTGGTAAGGAAATATCTTGATATGTTAGGGATGTTCATCCCTGGTTTCTATTAAAATGCGAAGTGTTCACCGCGCTGATTTATCTCGTGCATGGGGTGAACCTTTTATCCATGCAGTTTAACACCGTGCAGTGAGGACAATGTACTCTTAGTTTAACGGTCGTAGAGTTCGGACCATTGGGTGACTATTGCTACCATCACCCGAGAGGCAACTGAGTTAAGAGGATCTGGTGTACTTTGAACAAGTGTGAGGGAATGAGGGTGTAAACTGTAACTCTGGGGTTTATCGGATCAGGAGGTATGTTATGGGGACTCTGAGGCCGGTAATCATACCGAGCTAGGAAGAGTACCGCTTGAGGAAATCTAGCCTTTGTTAGACGGGCCAGGGGCTATCAATATGCATAGCCGCTGAGAGCATGGTAAGAATAGTCATGAAAAGGTGTCCATGAGTCGATAAGTTTCCACATCCTATGGCAATGGATGATTATGAAAATCCGAGATTGCTCACAGTACAGAGTCTGTCATTTGGGGATAATGGTGTTCAAGCATATAAGAAACATCTTTACCACAATTTCCCATCAAGTCAAAGTATCCTAGACCTAACTTGATGTTTGTAGATGAATATCTTCATGTTAACCATGGGTGGATACATAGGCTAACTAGGTAGGGATACCCTGACAATGCTTGGATGTGAGAGAGGAACGAACTTGTAAACCACTACTCCATAAATTTTTGGATCGGGAGATATGATATGGGGGCCCTGAGGCCAGTAAGCATACGGAGATAGGAAGAGTACCGCCTGAGGAAATCTTGCCTTTGGTAGACGGTCTAGGGGCTATCAATATGAAAATCCACTGAGGGCATGTTATACATAGTCATTCAAAGGTGTACACGGGTCGATAACTTTCCACTTCCGATGGCCATGAATGATTATGAAGATCCGCAATTATCTGGGTCATGGAGTTTGATGTATGGATAGGATGTATCCAAATGTGAAAGGCGTATTCCCATCTCATTTTTTCATATATCTTGGGTGGGTCGTGACGAAGTCCGTGCAGTTTAACGTCGTGCAGTGAGGACAAAGTCCGTACAGTTTTAACGTTGTGTGGTGAGGAAGAAGGTGAACTGATGCGAAAAGAGGATTCTATGCAGTTTAATGTCTTCCGGTAAGGATGATGGGTGTATATACCTGTGTTCTGTTTTATTGGTGACTGGACTGGGAGGTAAGATCTTAGCGTCGGTATGTATCCTATGAGGGTATGAATCAAGCCTCACGTAGTTCTTTTGGGGAATACACCTCGTGCGGGTCTGGTCCGTATGGAGGAAAGGGGTTATTTTAAGCTTCATTTGGGGTGGATGGGCCAGGATGTGGAATTCTGGCGTCACAACGTATCCTGCGAGGGCAGGAATCATGCCGAACATAGTTCTTTAAAAGGTAATACATCCCGTGCAGGTTTGGTCCGTACATGGGGGAAGAGGGGATTTTTTTCATTTGGGAGTGGCTGGGCCAGGATTGAGGATCCTGGAATCACTATGTATCCTGTGAGGGCAGGAATCAAGCCATACATAGTTATTTAAAATTTAATACACCCCGTGCAGGTCTAGTCCGTACACGGGGGAAGAGGGGTATTATTTCCATTTGGGAGTGGGCGAGCCAGGATGGGGGATCCTGGCGTCACTACGTATCCTGCGAGGGCAGGAATCAAGCCGTACATAGTTCTCTGAAAGGGATACACCTCGTGCAGGGCTAGTCCGTACATGGGGGAAGAGGGCATTTTCAATCCTTCTTATCTGTGCAGTTTAATGTCGTGCGGTAAGGATGAGGAATACACCCCATGTAGGGTTGGTCTGTACACTGGGGAAAAGGGTATTTTTAACTTTATTTGGTGATGGTTGGGCTCGGATATGGAATCCTAGAATCACTACATATCATTTGTGGGCAGGAATCAAGCCGAACGTAGTTCTTTTGAAATCCATGCAATTTAACGTCATGCGGTGAGGACGAGGAATACACCCCATGCATGGTTGGTCCGTACAAAGGGGAAAATGGAATTTTTAACTATATTTGGGGATGTATGGGCTAGGATACAGAATCATGGCATCGCTACGTATCCTTCAAGGGTAGTAATCAAGCCGAACATAGTTCTTTTGAAATCCATGTAGTTTAACGTCATGAATTGAGGATGAGGAATACACCATGTGTAGGCTTTGGTCCGTACATAGGGGAAAGTTCATTTTTAACTTTATTTGGGGATGGCTAGGCCAGGATATAGAATCCTGGCATCTCTACATATCTTGCCAGGTTAGGAATCGAGCCGAACGTAGTTCTTTTGAAATCCATGCAGTTTAACGTCATGCGGTGAGGACGAGGAATACACCCCATGCAGGGTTGGTCCATACATGGGGGAAAAGGGAATTTTTAACTTAATTTGGGGATTCCTGGTCCAGGATACAGAATCATGGCTTCACTACGTATCCTGCGAGGGCAGGAATCAAGACAAATGTAGTTCTTTTGAAATCCATGCAGTTTATCGTCATGTGGTGAGGACGAGGAATACACCCCGTGCAGGGTTGGTCTGTACACAGGGGAAATGGAATTTTTAACTTTATTTGGTGATGATTGGGCCAGGATACAGAATCCTGGTGTCGCTACATATCTTGTGAGGGCAGGAATCAAGCCGAACGTAGTTCTTTTGAAATCCATGCAGTTTAACGTCATGCGGTGAGGGAGATATATTCTTAGTTTAGCGTCATAGAGTTTGGACCGTTGGGGCTATGAAGTTTAACGTCCTGCAGCTTAGACGATAACTGCTTTTGATTATGCGAAATACTTCTTCAAAAATCTCCCATTTTTAGAAGCAGTATTGAATTGCCCATCCATGGAGATCAGGGCATATGCACTGTTGGAGTAGACCTTGTGTATAAAATATGGTCCTTCCCACAAGGGCTCCAACATTGGAGGTTTCTTTCCGGGTATAATTGGGGTACGGAGGACCAACACCAATTTTCCTTCCAAGAAAGACCAAAGAAGAACCTTTTTATTGATGGATCGTGCGATCCGGTTATTATATACCTCAATATGGTGCAAAGTGTGCAACCGCTTCTCATCTAGCTGTTCCAATTCACATAGCCATTTTTTCAATTGCTAATCATTGGATAACTGATCACAGATGGAAACACGAAGCGAGGGAAATTAGAGCTCAATGGGCAGGACCACTTCTGTTTCATACACTAACGAGTACGGAGTAGCCCGAGTAGCAGTGCAGATTGTGGTTTGATAAGCCCACAATGCATGAAGAAGTTTATTCGGCCATGATTTCTTGTCTTTATCCACCATCTTCTAGAGAATGTTGGATAGGGTCTTGTTGAAAGCCTCTATCTGTCTGTTGACCGCTGCATGGTAGCAGGATGAGTGGTTAGCCTTGATACCATATTATTGGTACAATTTCTCCAATTCAGCATAGAGGAAATGGGTGTTGTTATCCATCAACATGGTATGAGGCATGCCAAATCTAGTGATGATATTGGTTTGCAAAAAGATGACAATGTTTTTCGCCCCGACTACCTTTAGGGGTACATCTTCTACCCATTTGTAAAATAAGTCAGTTGCTGTGAGGATATACTTCAGGTTTTTGGCCGTGGTGGGAGGATATGGTCCCATGACGTCCATTACCTAGATGGAAAATGGCCAAGAGTACTTAGCCTAATGAAGTTACTCCAGGGGTTGGTGATTGAAGTTGGCATGAATTTGGCATAAGTGGCATTTTTCAGTAATGTGCTTTCAATCTCGTGCCACGGTGGGCCAATAGTACCCAAGCCTTCAAACCAGATGGGAAAGATTAGAACTTGACTGGTGTGATCCACATACTCCAGCATGCACTTCAGTCATGACGGTAGTGGTTTCTTCTCCATCAATGCATATGAGGAGGAATCCATCGAGGCCTTGTTTGTAGAGGACCTCTTGCTGGCTCGTGCAGCCATATATGACAAAGTTAATTTCCTTTCTCCATATTTTCTCTCAGTCAGCCCTGTCTGATGAATGTTCTCCCCTTCGAAGATAGTTTGAAATAGGGGTCATCCAACCGGTGGTAGGAGCATATGGATCAGGGAAAAGATTGATTTTATTGATTTCTTCTGTCTTAGTATGAAAAAATGGCAAGACCATTTGACGATGAGAAGTACTGATAATTGTTTCATCCCAGTCCGGGTCGGCTAGGGCTGAAGTCGCATTATCTAATGCATTGGCCTGGACATTCTAAGACCGGGGAATATAGGTCAATATTGGTTATGTTGAGAATTCCGCAATTAACCCTCGGACATGGTCAAACAGGGGAATCACCTCCTCCTTTTTAATAGAATAGTCACCATTGACTTGCTTGATGACCAGTTCTAAGTCACCTTTTATCTTAAGGTGTTGTACATGTTCCTAGAGTGTGAGTTACAGGCCTACAATGAGGGCTTGATACTCCGCCTCATTGTTCGTACATCCTTATGAAAGGAGGAAGGAATATGGAAAGACTGCCTTTTCTGGGTACATGAGTATTATACGAAAACCCACCATGTTAAATTTGGGATCCTCCCTCCTTTTCCCTGTCAGGCTTCGGGATGTGCCATCGAAGTACATTTCCCATGTTAGGAACTTCTCATGAACCGAGAAGATGTCTTCATCAGGTAGCTTGATGTCTGGTGTGGTGGTCTTTGTCGAGGGGTGCTCTACTAGAAAATCTACTAATTCTTGGCCTTTGATGGATTTCTGAGGCACAAACCAGACGTCAAACTGTTGCAGGATGACTGCCCATCAGGATAGGCACCCAGTTAGCATTGGGCAGCTGAGGATATACCTGAGTGGGTTACTACGCGAGACCAAATGGACTTCAGGATGCTGCAGATAATATCTCAATTTTTGAACTGTGAATACCAAGGCCAAAACAACTCTTCTCAATGTTTGAGTATTGATATTCTGCATCGATCATCGTTCGACTGAGGTAATATAGATTTTTTTCACTATCGGCGTCATTTTTCTACACGAGGAAGGCCCCTAGTGACCGCTCTAGGACCGTCACGTATAGGATAAGAGGTATCCCTTCAACTGGGGGTATGATCACTGGTGGGATTAAGAGGTACTTATTTAGGCTGTTGAATGGATCTTGGCACTCATATGTCCATTGGTACATATCCCCCTTTTTCATTAACTAGGTAAAGGGAAAACATTTGCCTTCCAGGTTGGTTATGAACCACCTAATGTAGGCCAGGTGTCCTTGGAATCCTATCAACTCAGTGAGATTGTGGGGAGGTGGAAGGCCAAGGATAGACTTTGTCATTTCAGGGTCGACTTCGATGCCACGATGGCATACGACGAAGATAAGGAATTTCCCTGAGGTAACCCCGAAGGCGCATTTGAAGGGATTTATCTTCAGGCTATGCTGTCGAAGTTTGTTGAAGACGGTTTCAAGGTCTGACAGGTGATCTGAGCTCTTTCTTGATTTTCCCACCAATTCATCCACATAGAATTCGACGAATCATCCCAGGAATGGTTTAAGGATACGATGCATGGTGCATTGTTATGTGGCACCAGAGTTCTTGAGACCAAAGGGCACGACCCTGTAACAGAATATTCCTTGAGGGGCACTAAAGGCAGTGGCTTATTTGTCTTCTCGGGCCATCCATATTTGATTATACCCAGAATAACCATCCATGAAGGATAGAACCTCATACCTGGCTATTGTGTCGATTAATAACTCAGTAATTGGGACCAGGAAATCATCTTTCGGGCAGTGCCGATTGAGATATCTGAAATCGATGCTGACGTGGATTTGTCCGTTCTTTTTCTTGATGAGGAAAATGTTGGCCAACCAGATGGGGTATTGGACTTCCCAAATGAATCCTGCTTTAATAAGATTATCAACTTCAGCCTCTATTTTGGTAGCATGTGAGGGGTGCGTCCTTCTGGCGGCTTGTTTATAGCCCTAGTGGTCTCCTGGCAGACCTAACTGGTGTGTTGCTACTTCGGGATCGAGTCCCGACATTTCTGTGTAATTATAGAAAAAACATCTTAATGTTGCCTCAAGAAAGAGTTATATACCTCATGGTCCTCAGGAGACATGGCGGTACTAATGAGAGTGGGCCTCGAGTCTTCCTTAGTACCCAGGATTATTTCCCTGATCTCATCCACAATGGTGGAGATACCCTCCTCAAATTCGGGAGGTGCATCCCTAAGATCTTCCTCCTCTTCTTCCCCCACATTCTCATCTTCTTGATCCAATGGGTGGGGGGGAGTTCCTAGCCTGGGATCTTGGGAGTCTGGTGGCGAGGCATCGTGGGCATCCCTGCTAAAGTATTCGTCCCAAAATTGAGGCCTATCGGTCGTTTCGGCATTGTCACGCTCGTCCGTTATGGCTGAAGTCATGAGGACAGTTGAGCGTGTGTCTGGGCTTGAATCCCTTTTCTCAACATGGTTAATGGACAGTATGTAGTCTCTGCCAATCTTCTTGAGGGGGTCATCCTGAACCATTTCCAGACTATTTAGAGTGGGTATCCAGTCAATACCATTGAGCGAAGGCTTCTTCTTCTTTTGATCATAAAACCCGGCGTTAATGTAGTGTGACTCGGAGAGCTTGAAAATGGGCCTTGTCAGCGTGTAATGTCCCACTTTGTCCATTGATGCAATACTTGATACACTTATGGTAGGATAAAGGAATGACCATGTGCTTATGGAGCCACGGACTTCCAAGCAGGGAATTTAATGATGTGTTCTTCCAAACAACTAGGAATTCTGAGTAGGCCACAAGGTCACCAAAATGGTTTTTAGCTTGATTTGTCCCATTGGTTTCTGCTCACTCTTGTCGTAACCCAACAGAGTTGTGGCTGAGGGTACTAGGTCATCATCACTATATCCTAACTTGCGGAGTGTCCATAGGGGAAGGACATTAACTCTAGAGCCGTTGTCAATAAAGACTTTGCGGATCTCAACATCATTTAGTGTGTCAGAAACATATAGTGGTTTGATATGTCCTTGCATGATGGAATATTCATCCTGATCTGTGAAATAAATAACCACATATCATTCAGCCGGGCTAGTCTCTGTCTAGTAAATCTCGGCAGTGGCAACCTCATCTTGAAATTCCTGTGGGCCGAGCAAGTCTTTTATCAGTGCCTCCCTGAGATCTGCTGACAAACTCAGGGACTCCAAGATTGACAGTTTGGCTAGTACCGATGCCAGCTGCTTAAGGATATTGTATTGTTTCTCCAATGGCTGACACTTCTCCACTGGTGGGAGAGTTATAGCAGGCATCTTGGGAGCTGGAGTACATGACGAGGAGGGACGTGCCATGGTGTCGAATGTCGACGATGTTCCCACATTATGGGGACTTGGCCCGGCTAATCTGTTTGCACGCACTAGGCAGCTAGACACATGTTCCTCCTCTGATGGGTATCACAGAATGATGGGGATAGAGGGGTCGCTTGTGGAGGCAGAGGGATATTCTTTCACTTGTTGAGTCTGTTGAAGGGTTCTCCCACAGGTTTATTCAATATTAATAGTTTGGTCCGGGGTAAAACCATAGGGTTGGTTTCGGCCATGGATGTGCCTCCCCTAGTATCCACTTCTTCTGCGATTCCTCCTCCCGGCCCCTTCTGTGGGGATCTCAGGTTCTTAACCATACCCTTCATCATGGAATGATTCCATTAGATGGATGACGTTGATGGAACCAAAGATTAGCTCCTCATCCTGTGACAGGTCAACCTGGTCGGTTGTCCCTGATGGTGCTGTTTGGTGCATCGGTACCCATGGCACCAATTTTGGGGGCATAAAATCCGATAGTGTCAGGGCCAACTTCAGCCTTGTTGAAGACTGGTCCTCTTGCACTTGCCTTCTCCCTTTTCGATTACGCCTGGATGACCAGCTCATAGAGAGTTGTGAGGCCGATATTGTCGGTTGTGCGGCATTAGGGTCTATTGGCGGCAACACCGGCTGTCGTAGTTGAGCTCAGAGTATTCCCTGAGCTCGGTTGACAGTCTTCCTAATCATCCAATCATCAAATTTCTACTCCTTCTTGATGGAGACTTACTGCCACCCCTCCCCTTTGTCATAGTCGGTGGTAGAAATGTACGCCACATGTGCTGGGGGTGGTCTCATCTCGACCTGCCCAGAGTCTACCATCCTTTGCAAGAGGTCTTTTAAGATGAAGCATTCCTCGATATTGTGCCCTTAAATTCAATGGTAGGGACAATAATCTGGCCTATCATTGAGGCCGACTTCTTCGGGCTTCCTTGGCTCCGGGAGGTGGAGAAAATTGCAATTCATGGCGGCGATGAAGTAGCCGCGAACTTGGTACTCTCGGAACGAGTATACTTTGTGTCTTCGTTCCTCGAACATGTTCCTCTTCGATCCTCTATGATCATCCCGCTTGGGAGAAGGTGGCCTTTGATATACAGGGGGCCCTTGAAGATTTGGTGGAGGCCTATGCAGTGGAGCAGGCGTAGGGGATAGCTTCTGTGTGACAGAGGACGCTTCAGCTATAACTGTTCTCTTTGCAGGAGCATGTGAGGCTATTTGGGACTTCATATTGGTCCGCTGCAGGGAGTCTTCAATTCTCTGGGAAATGGCAGAGAGATTTCGGAAGCTAGTGGTGCACTCTACTACTATGAGCGGTGTTCATAGCTCATCTCGAAGGTTATCGATGCATATGGACTGCATCTCATCTTGGGGCATTGGCCTATTTAGAGAGTAGGTCAGACCCTTCCATCTAGTGATGAAATCCAAGACCCTCTCGTTATCTCTCTTTTTTCAATTCATGAGGTTGCTTACCATTGTTTTCGACAGCATTGAGCTGAAGTATAACATGAACCGCTGCCGTAGGCCTTCCCAACTTTTTAAATACTGAGCTGGTAGATTCTTATACAAGACGAAGGCAGATCCTTGCATGGTCCGCATGAATCATCTGAGTTTCATTGCTTCTTTTTGTTCCGGAGTTCCCATCATAGGGTCGCAATAAGAGGCATAGTGCATCAAATTTTGTTCCGGATCACCTGATCCATTGAAAATAGAGAATACAGGGCTCCCAAAATTGGGTGGAGGAGGCATGTTGCTCGTCCAATCTGGGTAGGGATTCCGCTCTGGCTGTATCAGAGCGCGTCAACCTTCCATCACTTCCAATCAAGCTGTTATTGCCTCGATGGTGTTGTCGAATCCTTGGTTGACATCCTATTGGGCCCGGTCTTGGGCAGGTGTAGCATGAGGAATTTCTTTAAGATCTGGATCGACCGGCACCAAGGGTGCATATGCCGTTTGTGACACCTTCGAAGGGTTCAGACGCACTCGTTCAAGTTGCTTCCTGAGTGGAGGGAAGTCTTGGTACTCACCCGAATCCATGTTCAGGTAGTTGGATGGACCGGGTGCCTCATTGGGTGGGGAAAACCTAGGTCTATGAGGTGCACTTGCTGGGAGTTCAAGGTGCGACTCTTCTTGGGAATTTTTTTCAATAAGACGATTCCTCTGGAGTAGTTCGACATTGAGCCACCTCAATTCTTTAATTTCCTCTTCCTGTCGAGTGCATCTCTCTTCGAGCGTAAGTGGATCGTTTTTATCGAGAGAAGGGGACAAGTTAAGGGTAACCAGTCGTTTATTCTTATCCTTTTTGTAAGCTTGCAGGGTAAGTTAAGGAGGGTTAGTAGGAAGGGATGCCATATTTAGGGTGGCCATCTGGTTCCGGGTGTGCACATCTGGTGGTTCGTTGTGAGTCACAGCCTGACCGGAATCATCGTCTTCCGACCCATCCAGATTTGCATTATCTCTAGTTTCAACCATTGGGTTAGCCTTTATGGCATTGATGGATGCATATCATGGAGTGTAGGAGATGTCATCTTCCAAATAGGAAGAGGATCTCCCCCGCCTTTTACTGGTCCTCCCCTTCCTGACTCAGGATTGCTTTCGTACTCCTTGATGAAGGGTGATGCGGAGAGTTCCTTGATGCGACCTCATCGTATGCCTCCCTTTTGAAGGGGATGGGGATTCAAAAGACAGGATAGGGTAGGAAACTCCTCTTCTGACTGCCCTCCCTAGAAAAGAAAATAATGATTCTCATGGGGGAGGTTGTTGTTGAGGTGGTAAAAATTCCCCCAGCCCTAAGGGCTGGGGTTGGCTCCGTTCCTTGGATGTTGAGTCTCTTCCCATTTTTATTGGTCTTACGGGGGAATTTGTTGTTAAAAATTCCCACAGCCCTGCAGGTCGGGGTTGACCATAGATTGTGGTAGCGGCTACTGTTATCGCTACTTGCCTGATCTTGCATGCCCCCATTCGGGGGTGAACTAGATCTGGTGCCGAGTTCACCTGTGAATCAATACCCTATCGAGAGGCAAGAAATGACTGCTAAATGGCCTCTCTTAGGCAAGAGGCATGTTGTATGCTTTCGGTGGCCAAACTCAGGAGTTCATGAATAGCTTGTTCTTATTGGGCCTGACGCTTCTGGGACTTACTCAAGGCCTATGTTTGTTGGGTGTGTTGCCTTTCCTGAATAGGGACCCCACTCGACTGCTACCTTGATGTGATGGCGTTTCAAGATATTACGCCGAACAGGTTCTTCTGGGTGGGGAGCAAAGTGAAATGTTGAGTTCCATGTTCTCCCCATCCTATGATATAGACTCACGTCGGAGTGTCGCCAATGAGGCGGTGCAACTGGTGTAGTGCATGGAGGCAGGATACTTCAATGTTTCCTATCCGCCTCTCAGGTCAGGATTTCCACGCCGGAGGAAGAGATTCCAGGTCGATGTGACGCAGGAGGTCTTTTATTGTCTTGAAATGGTCTGCATACCCATCGTAGGGCAGGAAGCTTGATTTCCGCCGATGGAGGGTTTCCCATATATTGGAGTGGATGTCGTGCACACGTTCTTCTGATAACATTATGGGTATGTTGAATTGAGAGGTGGTCGTGGGACAAAACGTAACTGGTATATCTTCTCTGGAAAGTTGTTTCCTCAGGTGAAACATGTCAGCACACTCCTCTGCTAGTGATTCCTCTACCTGGTCAGCCCAACTGAGGCACTTACCGATAGTGTGGTTGGAGGTAGTGGGGTATATATGTATCGAATTATCATGTGGGAAATTCCAAGGAGGTTCAGAAAAAGAACGTGGCCCCGGACCGTCTCTTTATTGAAGAAGGTTGTTGTTGGTGACTAGTTGGGAATCTGTCATGCTTCATCCCATCCTTCTGAGTGCCTCGGCATATGAGGGATTTTCTATGCTTGATTCGGAAGGGGGAAGACCTTCCTGTTGATATGATATGTCAGTGCGGGGAGGACCTTTGTAATGGCGGCCGTAATGGCAAGGAATACCCTTACAGCTTCTACAGGGAGAGAAAATGCAGGGTACACCATGGGGAGGGCCTTCATAACGTACTGAAATGAGGGGAGGGCCTTCTTGTTGATTGGAATCTAGGCGGGGAGGGCCTCTTCTATCCGTGTTTTAATGGAGAGGGCTACCATTACTACTTGACGCCTCACTACATAGAGTACTTTTGCAGTGCATACCCTAGGGAGGACCTCCAAGGTGTATCCTAGTGAGGGGAGGACCTTATGGCTACTTTGCATTGTTACAGGGAGGGCCTTCACAACAACTGCCATCATGGTGAGGATGACCATCATGGTTTTACATTCGATGTGTATCTTGGGGAGGACCTTCAAGACACACTGCGACAAGGGGAGGACCTTCTTGTTGCTTGGGGTCATTGTGGGGAGGACCTTCGCAATGGCGGTCGTGGTGGTGAGGAATACCATCACAGCTGCCGCAATGTCAAAGAATACCAGCACAGCTGTTTCAGGGAGAATATCTGCGGGGTACACCCTGGGGAGGGACTTTAGAATGTACCACAATGAGGGGAGGGCCTTATCGTTTCTTAACGTCTCTATGGGGAGGACCTCCATTATCAGGGTGGTGAGGACTTCCATCATGATCTGATGCTCGGCTACACAGAGTATTGCTGCAACATAACCCTTGGGGAGGACCTTCAGGGCAGGCCACGAAAAGGGGAGGTCCTTCTTGTCGTGATGAGACGCCACTGCGGGGAGGGCCTACGTAGTTGCGACTATGATTGTGAGGACTACTATCATAAATTTTGGTCCCACTACACGGAGAGTGTTTGCAATTTATACCCTGGGGAGGACCTTCAGGGTGGACCCCCACTAGTGGAGGTTCATCATGTTTCTTGATCTTATGGTCATGTGGGGGGCTTCCATGACTCGCATCATATGAGAAGCTCTTGTGATCGATCATTATATTCCCGTGGGGGAGGCCCTCGTGGGTGCTCTGTGGAGGACCTTCAGAGCTGCTGGTAGCGATATTACGGGGAGGACCTTCGCAACTACTACTGCCACTCCCATAATATGGTAATGGGTGGGCAGGGTTCGGATCCTTTGATATGTGCTTAGCGGCATTGGGAACCCCAACTTCAAGAAGAGCGGATTCATGAACCCGCTCTTTATTTTCCGGCTGCCTTCAGCATGTTCGGGGCTGTTTCTTATAGGAAGTAGGGACTTTCTGCTGTTGATAACAACCTTATCCTTTGGTTACCATTCTAATTGGGTCCCGTGATGCTGTAAAGATATGCCAACGATCATGTTGACTTTTAGCAGGGACATATTCTTGCTCTGGAGAATCCACCGTGATGGACGGGTGTCCCCTAGTTGGAACGAGTGAAGCTGCTCGATCCGGTTGCCCTCGTATCACGGAATATGGACGATGACCCTCCTGGGAAGAATTAGGGATGCAGATCTACTCTGAGGCGGCTATCTCGTCTCTTAGATGAGTTGTCTCAATTGGGGAGACAATTTCACAGGCCCGAGTCCTTACTGTTGCCGCTGATTCAATTACATTCTGGAAAGTCTGCAAGATATGATCTGGGATCGATACCTGCTCGTCCATCATTGCTAGGATATGCAGAGAGACATCTTTGGATCGGAACGGGTATGGAGGCTCATTCCAGTATCAGAGTAGTAATATCCGACTCCGGTCCTACAGTGGTCAGCGGGTACTGACAATTCTCATGTGTCGGGGCAGGTGAACGAGTCTGCCCCTATACTGGGATATGATGGTTTATATCTCTATTTTCCACCACATCAGGATGGCAGCCTTTACTTGCATCTGCAGGGATCTGACCTTGTATATATTGGTTTCCCAATGTATTGATTTGGTGGCCTTTGTTGGAAGGGAGACCTGGCTACCTATTAATTTCTACCGCGTCTGGATAGCGGGCTTTCTTGATCGCCACCATATCAGTATGGTAGGCGTCAGGAGCATTTGCTAGCAACTGGCCCTACAAGCGTTGGGTCACCACCACATCTGGTTTGTGGGATTCACGACCATGGGCAGGGAAAGATGTCTTTCCGGTAGGTGTCATCATGTGTGAGGTAGCGAACAGGTGTATGTGCCTGTTCGCGATACGTCTCCGTGGCTGGGCAGCGGAGCTCCTTCTCAGGGAAAAGGGTGATGACTGGTCCCTGGTTGTACGTTTTCCACCCTCGTCAGGTGGTCCGAGGGGCCGGAGCTTGGGGAGTGTGGGCTTGGGTCCTCAGGACGAAATCCACCTTAACGTGAGGACAATGAGTCGCAGCATAACCATGACGACGTATTCCGGCAGGGGCCTTAGAGAGGAAACCCCGTTCAGTGAAGATGAAGTCCTCAGTGTCAACCTCATCTGCCTCTCTAAGATAAGAGAGGTATGCGATGTCTCATTCCAAGGATAGACTCTCGAAACGGTTTGAGATGGCAAAAGAAGACGCCTGTATCTACTTTCAGGGTCGCTACTGGGCAGGCGACTGGCGGGTCTTGATGGATTGGAGGGTGTGCATGGCTGCCTCCACCGTCAGGAGAGTACCGTTTATTGTGGTACTCTTGGATCAATGCATATGAAACCCATAATTGAAGATTCTGAGTAGGTGACAGGGTCCTTCATTGATGTGGAAGTCCGGTCATTGCGTAACTTGAAGCATGCACCTGTGAGTTCCTCTGTGATTCCATTGTATCGAAGGGAGTTCTGATTGGTACCAATAAAAAATATTTTAACAAATACAATTAGAAAACCCATCAAAGAAACATCTCATGATCCCATGCGTAATTAATGACCTTTCTTGGCCCTCCTTGATAGTTTAATGGGCCACATAGTGATATTAGGTTAAATCTATCATGATTGGTTAAATATTCATGTCTGGATCACTATTGTTTTGTTTCACAACGATTCGAATGGAGTGGACCAACACGACCGACCGTTGACCTTACAGAGTGATGAGTTCTGCTCAATCACTTAGGTCAGGTATATCAGTGTTCCTTTCGAAACACCCAAGGGTTCTTTGTCCAACGATCCATGGACCTTCTTTCCAAAGGCAGGCGTTCACTGGGCGATTCGGCCAATGATGCTTAAGAACTCACATTGGTCGAGAGGATGGGAAGTCGGGCTCATCTCGCCCTTTTGGGGGGAATTATTACATGTTCCAGGACTCTATTATAGATTTAAGACGCATTCATATGTTTGCAAATATTTGGTTTATTCCCAAGCATAGTATCCATGGATTACTCTTGGTTGGAAATGGTTAGTGGAACATAGGGATTCTGAATCATCTAGGCCTGAGGTTTACCATCCCTCATTGGATTAATGACTCCGGAGAGTTTGGAATCATTGAGACAACACTGACTTGAAGCCTTATAACTAGGTGCTCTGGAGTTTATTGTCATCTAGGGGGACAGATAACAACTTGAGCATTTGGATCAAACCTGTGATACAGGCTTCCTACGTATCCTTGTGGGAGGAATCAGAATCCACATAGTTCGGTAGTGCAGTTTAACGTCATGCGGGATGAAGGATCGGGGCTTAAACTCTAAGGTGGCCCAATGAGATGGTGGATGGGGACTATACTCTAAGGAAGCCCATAGAGTTGGTGCACCGACATAAAGGGGTCGGAACGACCGGGTGGTGGGCTTGAACCTCATGGAGGATTCCAACGTACCATGCCTCGACATGGATCAAAGTCCATGTAGTTCATAGGATGGTGGGATTGAACCTTGTGTAGGCTTCCTACGTACCATGTCTCGACATGGATCAAAGTCCTCGTAGTTCATAGGATGGTTGGGGTCAGGTTCGGTGCTTACTCTAAGCCCACGTGAGTCATGCTCGATGTGAGAAACAAGAGGCAGTAGAGAACTGACTATCACGCCACGAAAGATTAATCTGTGGGAAGCAGAGTGGGGCTTACGCATGGAACGGCCCCGAGAAATAGAGATTAGGACTTACTCCATGATGGAGGCCCGATGGTGAAAAATCCCCGAGGGAGAGGGAAAGGGTACCCATGTGCCCATCTCCCCTCTTGGTTCTTGGCACCGGGGAAGTACGGAGGTGCATGGGTGCTACCTACTACAAGAAAGGCTAGGGGATTACACCAAGGAGGCTGCCCTGTCACTCTCAGAAGAGTGTAAAATTACTCACCACTGGCATCGAAAGGAAATGAAAGCGGGGTCCCCCATTCCTGGCCAGTGGAGAGGCAGAAAAGGGACTCTCGGGCTCGGACCCTGCACTACCGTGGGTATGTGAACCCCAGAATGTTTCGGGAACCTGCTCAAGGGCCGGAGAAACCCCCTTTCCCTCACCTACCGTGGGTTTGTGAACTAAAAGTAGCATGTTTATGTGCCAAGAGATTTCATCATACGGATCCAGTGGCTTCAGTAAAGGCCTCGACTCGAGGACGATGAATAGTTCAATGTGGGGGTTGCGAAGGATCAGCCCGGATTGGAAGGATTTTAACTGACATAGTGAATGGGAACACTGAAGGAGTTGGCGGGCCACATAGGTGTATAAGGAGTGGCACCCTTCGCGTAGGGGGGTGCTACGCGGCTAGAGAGGTCGTCCGCGTACCAGGGTGGTACGCGGACTGATAGGCATCCTGCGTACTAGGGTGGTACGGGGCTTCGGGTTCAGCCCACATACAAGGTTGGTACGCGGCAGAGTTCGTGCGATAAACGGTGGCACGGGGAAATTCTGGTTGGGGGTTCATTAGTCAGGGCTCCGCCTACATTGGAGGGTGCTACACGGTGCGTCGGATCGATAAAAAGGTATAGAATCCCTAGTCCATAGGGAGTACATCCACGGAGGGGCCATGGCTCGTGGTCTTATTTTTCTTTTTATTTTGAGTTCACAGTTCACCAATTTTCTATGTGTTTTCTGATTTCTTATTAATTCATTTCTAGTTTCATACCTGTTCTGGTTCTCCAATTGGATCTTCGTTTTTTGCGAAATCCTATGCTCCTTCCATCGAAATCCTTCCACCTGAATCTACTCGATCCCTTTCTTTTCCCCCTCAATCTCCTTCTATAGAGTGGGGAAAGAGATGTATCTGTGGTCATGTGGCACCTTTTACAGAGGCCCATGACCGAAAACCCGGTTTATGGATGACTTGGTCAATCCACAACTTGCGGGGGGCATTGAATTCACCTTCCCCGCAAAACCAAACTAGTTTGGGGAGTTCTTCGCGGCTGTGCATGGCTCCACCTCTATTCTGCGAACGACGACGTACGCGGTCCAGACTGGTTGTCGTGGTTCGCAGCTGGGGAAGTTCGTGACAGTGGACTGGCCTGGCGCCTGTCCTGCTTCATGCCCGCAGAGGGTCCCCACCTCTATTCCGCGAACGACAACGGTCCGCAGAGGGGAAGGCTTGCTGAACCGGCCGTGTACCGTCAATATTGGACTGGTACGCAGATCTGTTTGTCTTTTTTCAACCTTTGAGTATTCTTCACTTTTTTTGCCCAATTCCTTGAGAGAAATTGGGTAGAATCCTCTCTTGAATTATGGGGATTCTCATTCTTCTTTGCGGATTTCTTTCAGGACCCTACACTCACCATGTGAGGATTTTTTCATATTAGATTGCTTCTGGTAAACGTTTTTGTTGTGATAAGGATATATGGAACAAAATATTATTCTATTTGTGGATCTCATAATCTACTAATGCTTTATTACTGAAAAAATTACCTTCATTTCACGGAATAAGAGTGTAAGTGAAAATTAATTGAGGAACAATAAAGGGTAACATTGTACCAAAATCATATAAGTATATCTTATTATGGAAATTATTAAACATTAGGAAAAATGGTATCAAAATAAAATGTTGTCTTACTATCATCATTTTTGATGATATCAATGATCTTTTTCAAGCCTCTTTGTGTAATGGATTTGTGCTCGTTTAATTTATCCTAACCATATTATGTATCACTCTCCACTAGAACATGATAGTTATATTTATCTTCAATGTCTTTGTTTTCATTTTCAACATATGTTCTTCTACATGGAAACCAAGTTATGAGTTACTTTGTGTAACTGTTATGGTTACAAGTTTACATTGTTAAATAAATCTTTAGTATCAATGTTTACAATGTGGTTTACTAAGAAAAAATCTTTCATGTATTAAATAATTGACAACCAGGATGAATTTATAGGGAGAAATTCATTTGGGGTGGGGGTGTAGAATTTAAAACATAGATATTTTGTGATAAATATATATATGAATTAATTCAATCATTTTTATATTTTTCATTTCACGCAATAGTAAATATAGCCTATGTTATATAAAAGCACTATGTTTGGCTTGAATTTCACACAACACCAAGTATATTATTCATGACATGAAACACTTAGATTAGATTTTGGTACACTAAAAACTATATTTTAATTATGATACACACAATTACAAGTTCCTTCTATAGCTTCCATTACATGCAAGGCTGAGTTTTACCGAACTACAACAGACAATTAATATTATTATTAAACATTTATTAACATTTTCACCTAGCCATTGGAATGATGGTTATGAATAAGTTAAATTAAATTGAGAAAATATGGTTTACACATTTATATAATAATAATTATTTTGTGACTAGTTAACTTTAAATTAAAATATAACCATTTTCGAAAACATATGAAATCATTTGATGGAAAACTATATTTATGAAATAAAACATGTTTTACCTCAATAAATTAATTAAAACATTTTAATTATATGATTTTGATGAAATTTATATATAATATATTCATAAAAATATTTAAATCTTATATTATGTATTTTCCGGACAAGATATAAGAATAAATCCAATTTTTTGAATAAAAATATTTATTTTCTAAATGGTAATTTTATGGTCTTTTAAAGGAAAATTTATTTTAAATATAATTTTTTACAATTTTATAATTATTATATGACAATATAGACTTAAATTTTTAAATTTGGATATAAAAAATTGCATTGGGTGATTGGTTTTTGTATTTTTCTGAGAAGGATCATTTTTTGAGGAATAACGAAAAACCAAAAATTTTAATAGAAAATTGCCTTTTCATATAATTTATCCCTATAGTTGAATTGTATTTTAATTTAGTTTTAAAGAATAATTAGATCAATTTTACAAAAATTTATAAATTTTATATCATTTCAACCAATTTCACATTGAAATTGGATATAAACAAAATTCAAAAATTTAACATTTCCGCTTAAAAACCCACTGTTGCGACACATCTGTGGGATTAATTTTAAATTAATTTCTTCCAATTATGTGTTTAGAATTTAGAAAAATGGATTCTATATCTTGAATAATATTAACGTATAATATCTAGTAAGTTCAAAATATTTTATTACAAAAAAATTTAGTGGAATTAATTAAAATTGTTACAGTGAATAAGGGGAAGATTTGTTTACTTAGTGGTTAAACTTTAATATTATGGGGGGAAATAACATATAAAAAAGTCCAAAATCCATTTTTGGGAAATTTGATGAAATTGTTACCTATTTTATCAAAAATGGATAATTATTGGAAGCACATTATGTAAGGGATACATCTCAAAAGTGTTTACCTTTTAAAATTTATAAGAATTCAAAACCTCCTCTACTATAAAAAGAGCACCCACCCCATCACTTATTAAAGACTCTCAAGATATTTTTCTCATTAAAACCATACCAAAAACTCATCCAAAATTCCCCCATTATCCTATAATACTCCCTTTTGTAAGAAAGACATCCATGGAATCCATTTGGTTCAAACAAAGTGGAGTTACCCAAAGAAGAGGTAACATACTTTCATAGGCTCATTCATTTTATTTTCATTCACCACCACATAAATTATTTTTATTACAAGATTATATAATAACCTAAATATCATCAATATACTAAGAATTTTTTTCTTAAATTTTCTACCTACATCTACATACACTTATATCTAATGGGTAATGAACTTATCATTCATGTGTACGGTGGACTACCAACTCCCCAAATGATATATTTCATTTTATCCTTTACCACATATCATGGTTGGGAATGATGATGTAAATAATATTAATTTTATGATATATATGATATATATGATATATTTTTGACTATTTAATTATTATGTAAAATATAACATCATGTTTTCTATTTTTTGTAAATACTATAACTTCGTTTGTGGAGGTGTGGACTACCACCTCCTCAAAGCGATGCGATTCATTTAAAAATTACATGTAATGTATTAAAGAAACTTTTAGTAAACATTTATGATATATATGGAATAATAATGATAATTTAATGATAGTACATATATATATCCACATATATGTCATTTACATTCTTTTTCTATATAAAATAATAAAATGGAAACAACACTGATGCATAGGTACGGATTACCGTCTCCAGGAATAGTGTATTCCATTTCATAATGGTTCATGAAGTGAATTTTAATCAACCAAATCATATCACCCAAGAGTCTCAACTAGGTTTTTAGTGAGGTTTATTGATCATTCACTTGGATAAGATCAATTTAATACCAAACCAGACTTTTTAGGGTTATCACCCCTAGGTGATTATGTTATAAAGCTTAAATACACTTGTGTGTATCATGGAATGAATGTTGTTTCTAGGAACCCTCACACTCCATACGTCAGTAAAACTATTGGATGCTTTCCTTTACATAGAATTATCTCTAGATCATGTACTCGATTCATATTCTCTAATATATGTTTTCCAAAAATGTAGTTCACAAGGTTTCTACTACAATTTATTTGATATAGACTGTAACAACCCAAAATAATATAATCAAAAACATGTGTTTACTTTATTACATTGTTATAATATTCAAGGGATCACATGAAAATGGATCACACAATTTAGTATTTATAGGAGATAATAAACATACATGTTTTCCATATTACATTGAAAACATTAAATAATAGAATTATAAACTTCATAAAAAATATATTAAACCTTTTAGTACATCCTAAAATTTATTTAAATATTTCTTCTTAGTACCATATGAAAAAAAATGAAAGGATTGGATAAGATGCCTTCTTTGGGTAAGCATACAATGAAATATATCAATGATATAAAGAGAATACAAAATATAAAAAGTTAAATACTCAATAAATGTGTCATATAATAAAAATTATGAGAATGAATATTATGCATCGATAACATAACCATGTAAATAATCATATATACAAGAAACTAATTTTATAGTGATGGAATGCATAATTCCATACATCTTAATCCTACCTTCAATACCTCATACTAAGTGACCATGATCTTATTTTCAAGTCTATAAGCCAGAACATGATAATATTACCATCATGTCCTTATTCCATGATATCATGATCTTACAATCAATTCCTGATTCTAGTATATAATGATCTTTCCATCAAGGCCCCTTGAAAAAGAAATATTAATAATTGGGAAATCATAAATTGAATACCTGAACCATTTGTCTTAGGATAACAAGTTATATATCAAGCAGATATACAATTTTATGCCCCACCCATCACTTAATTATGTCCAATGTATTCAAAATTTTAAGGAAATATTTAACAATAAAATTCATAGTCAACTTTACTTAGTAATTAATTGACATCCATATTGGAATAATAAACATTTGATATTTCAATACATTACATAGTAAATAAATAGAATAATGTGATCATAATAGGTCTAGATAAATAGAAGGGATATTATGCTTATAAAATGCTTGCAGGGAAACATAACAATGTTTAAATGATGTTGAAATAGATATAAAACACCGAACATTGTTTACACAATTTTTAGAATATATTTTATATATTAATGTGAATAGATTTTTTTTTGAATAATAATAAAAACAAAGTAAACTTTCCAAATAAAATATACAATGGTGGTGGGAAAATAAATTAGTACATAAAACATTTATAAGAATATTCCTTTAAAATTTTGTATATAAAGTAAATGTTAATAGAAAATGATTTCAAAATTCACTTTTAAATATTATTTTCATGAATCTTACCAGAATAATGTTTCAAAAATTATTACAAATGAGAAACCTCAAAAAATGGAATTTTGAAAAGTAATAAAATCCCAGACGATAAATGCGAAGTGTAAGATAAAATATACAATAACAAATAATATTTCACAATATCTTTATTGAAATCCACATCGATAAAAAGGGTAATAGTACTTCCTTTTGAAAATATTTAAAAATAAATATTAAGGTCATAATAAATAAAAAATATTATAATTTCAAAATGAGAATATAGAATATTGGAAGGAATAAAAATATGTATATGGAGAAGAAAGGTTCTCGACCAAAAAGAAGAGAGATTGGAAAAGAAACCCTTAGGATGCTGACTTTTTTTGAATCAAAATCCCTTGAATGAGAAAAAAATTAAAATCAAACTTCAAATAACCTGAATAAATATATTAATATTAGATTATTTCAATGGTTTAGTATATACACAACGTAAATTAAAATAGGTGAATTATATATAATAATCTCAAATAAGATAATTTTAGATAAAGAACCCTTACCTATTTGGAAAAATTTTAAATTAGATTCCATTGAAGGAAAAATCATGATATTTACTTATCAATGACATGAATTACATAAAGTATATGGTAAAATCTATTTATGGGGTAATATATAAAGCACATAAAAAATAAGTTGGTGAATATAAAACATATATAAATTAGTGAAGATTGAGATGAGAAAATCAAAACTTTTTTACTCTCAAATTTTTTAAAATCTCTTTAACCTCTTATAAAATAAACCCAAACATATTAATAAAATATTTTAGAACCATATTATGAATATAATTTTTGGAATTTTTCATTAAATAATCATTCATTTATTATCAACATATTTTTATGAATTTGTTTTTGTAAACAAGTGATAATGAAGTTATTGTATGTTTTTAAGAATGTTTTGAAGTTACTCGAGGAAGTTAGGAAGATTCCTTTAAATTATCAAGAATAATTATCACAAGTTAGACAATTATAATATATTATAAATTATTCCAAATTTTATTTAAAATCTCATGATCCAGACATTGCTAAAAATGGGAGATCATATTTGTAACCAGATAATGTTTACTAGAAAAACTTTTCTAGCTAGATATTTGTGAAAAATATTTCGATGTGTCAATAGATATTAGATCATTGGATGAATTTCCATTTTAAAATTTTGTAAAAATATTGTGGAGTAAATGGCTTGTATGAAATAAAAATTTTATCCAAATGGCACATAGTACTGGATAGATATTTGTGATAATGATTAAAAAGTAAATTCAAAGGCTGAAATTTATACAGGTATGAAAAAAAAGAAAAATATTCATCTGGGATAAATTAAGTGATATGTGATTATATAGGAAATCTAGTAATATAATTGGATATATAATTTGTATTTCATTGATATCTTTAATATTTTTAACAATATATTCAACCATATTTAATGGTTATGGTGAAACAAAAAGATAATTATAGAAACTTTCAAGTGGATAGTTTGTATGATGTTTGGAGAGTAAAGTTATTTTTATACACAATAAGATGTTTTAGGTTAGAATTTGTGTAGTTTAATCCTAAAGGATGTCTAAAAGATAAAATCCATCATAAAAAAACTTTTTGGTCTGGCATTCAACAGATGCACATAAAAGATAAGTTATTTTAGACAAATGTATGAAAACATATAGAATGATCGGACATAGTCATCAGAAAGAGTCAACCAGATGAAGAAGAAAAGATATATAGAACCTAGTGGAGGAGTTCCAAAATAAGTTATTGTAAAAAAATTCAACCAGATAAATATTCAGTAGATTTATATAAATATTTTTAAAGGAATGTTAGAATGAGGATGGTGTGTTTATATTTCAATTGTTTTGTTATATATCTGAATTAGAGAAAGTTTGAAGATGTTACATAATTTATAAGGTTAAGGAAGTTTGAATAATTTTGTGCACACAAGAGAAATCATGAAGCTTTAATAATGTTTAAGAATATTTTTGAATATTTTAGAAAAATCCATTGATTTTTAATTAAGAAGGATATTAATTCTTCTAATTTTATTTAGAGAGAAAATGGAAATGGTTTACTACCTTTTCTATTGTTGGAAAACCTACAAAAGGTGATTCAAGTACAATACCAACAACTATTGATAACACTATTCACACATGAAAATCCAATAATCTGATGAGATTTTTGATAGTCTATGTTTCCAAAAAAGTTTAATTTTAAATTGAAGAAAATTATTTGAAAAATCATAAATCAATTCACTAGAAAAATATTTTTAGTTCAGAGAAATCAGACTGGGTTTTCAAGATAAATTAAATAGTAAAATTTTCAGGTGTCTTATTTTTTTATAGGAAAATCTCATGTAATAAAATCTGGTGTAATTTCAGTGAGGTTCAATTGATGTACTTTCATCCAATGAAGTAAGAGAACTCTAGATAAAATAAATTAGGATTATTCGGGAAAAACATTTGGGATATGAATTTACTATGTTTTAAAAAAATTTATTGCATTATTTTAAACTGAAAAAATATTATAAACTTGTGGGAGTCAGTATAAAAATTCCTATTGATATATAGAAGGAGTATAATGGGAGTTTGTTCAAACTTGTTTTCACTTCATTGTAATAGTGATTTTTTGGACCAACACAAGCCTTCATGGAAAGGATGTAGGTGCTCAGACTAAGTATGAACCCTTTAGATATTTTTTGATGTTTTGTAATTTCCTTTCAAAACATTATTATGGTATTTTTATTATAATTTTATAAGGAATGAAACTCTAATAATTTGTAAGGTCTAATTTTATAAATTTGTAATTTTTTATAAAGAAAACCACTAATTCAACCCCTCATTCTCACCGGATTAATGATCACATGAATCTTAAATTGGTATGATAGTGACGGTTCACTTGTTATATCATTATCATAGAAAATATAAACTTACTGAATAATAGTGGTATTACAACATTCATGGGAAAAATTATTCTTGTTGAAAAAATATAATTAAACCCAATCATTTATCTCTTATATTGAAGGTTATATACGAAAAATAATTGGGTATCCACCTATTAAGAAAAATCCCATGATGAATTTGGATGAAATGGCATATATTGAGGATGTTGTTAAATATAGTAAAGTTATTCCTATGTCCTTATAAGAATTTTTTTTATGAGAGTGATGGGTCTCAAAATAGCCAAAGAAGTTTTTGAAAAACATAAAAGTATCTTTGAAGGAAATACAAAAGTGAAGGAGGTAAAGTTAAAAATATATCAAAACAAGTTCAAATGTATTTGAATAGTAGATAAAGAAACCATTGATGAGTACTTAAATATATTTGATGATATGTTTAGCAACATCTGAGGACCTAGTGATGTATTTTAAGATTCTATCATTGTTTATAAACCCATGATAAACTTACCTAATATTTTTATTCTAAGTAATATAAATGATAAAGGTGATTTATCTCTTGTTGAATTACAAAACATTAATTTTTTCTTTTGAGATGAGGAAATCTACATAATTCAAATATAAGATCAAGGTTAAAATTAATTTTGAATTTCTGAGAAAGTTAAAAATACAAGATAAAATGAATGTTGACTTTGGTGATTCAATAGATAAGGAAGATGGTGAGATAAATTAAATATTTATGTCTCATATCTATAAAAATTATCATAGACATAGAGGAAAACCCCGACATAAAATATTTGAGTGTGGTGGAATTTTTCATTTTCCTATGAATTTACCCAATAATAAATCAGGAGAATATGAAGATAATTTTGAAGAAAAAACTTGGTAGAAGAAGTAGAACAAAACATACAGGGAAGATAATAAGTAAATTGGTGGTAAGGAAAATTTCCCCATAATAAGAAGAAGTATGTAGAGTAAGAGAGTCAAATTTGACTCGAATTATAAAAATTATTCAGAATATGAAGGTTTAGATAAATTCAAAACCCTCTTTAAAATTTTTGAGAAAAAGGATGATTCATCAAAAAGTGAAGAAGAATGAGGTAAAGAAACAAACAGAGAATATAAACTTAGATCAAAACATGTGGCATGCCTTAAAAAACACAATAAAAAATTAGAATGATGAATAAATAAAGTATAAAAGATAATTAAATATGGTAAGATTTACTTGAGTAGGAATATTAGTATATCAACTTTATTATAAGCCTCCTAATGAAATTTATTATATAAGGAATAACAGTAGAAGATCTCCATAACTAACCTACTACTAAGGAATATGCGTTTCGTATAAATTAAAAAACATATTGATAATGAAATTACTTTAATAATGATGAATGAAAATTTTGAAAAGTCTTTAGTGATAAAATTAAAAATACCTCAATCTATTTATAAATATCATTATAAGAATGAGGTGAAATATTCAGCCAATAAATTTAAAAGTTCATATGATTTTACTAATAATGAACATGTTAGAAAATTTTTTGGTAAATCATTGAATGATAATTAATTTTAGAAATCCATTCCATCAATGAAATTTTAAAATAAAAACTATAATAATATTTCCTTATGTTAGGAGGAACAAAAACTAGAAATATGCCACAAACATCAAAAAACTGATTATAAGGAAAGATTGTATTACTACATAACACTAAGATTTAATGTATATTAGAACTGATGTGTTATATTTGGGAAGAAATATTATAATTATTGGAACAAAATATCTCTCTATGGTATTAGGTATGAGTTTAGGGAGAAACAACATAAGAAAACATAGAAACGTTTCTAAAATATTGGATGAAAGAAAGGAAAAAACCAAAATTGCTAGAAATTTTCCATTGGAATATTATTTTGGATTCTTGGAGGATGTTTCATGAAGATGTTACCAATAGAGTATCTTTTCTAATGAATTTTCAACAACCCTTCTAAGAAAAAATTCTTATGATATAAAAAAGATGCTAGAAAATAAATTTTTAAAAAAGAATTTATAATTGAGATAGATCTAAAATCAAGATAAATAAAAAACCATGTATTAATAATTTTGGTTTATCCTCACACATGAAATGAGATTTGAATATCTTGAATTATGTGGATAATCATAATAGAGGAGTAGTTAATTTTTATAATGATAGCTCTCCAAAAATCGAAGGTATACGAACAATAGAGATTGATTCTCGTAAACTAAAAGACAAGGAATATTTATATGTTGATGGGATCAAACGTGACTTCTTGTGTGTTTTATAACCTTTTTATCATGATCATGAAGCTATATTCATGAAATATTCTTGTATCATTATAAGTGTGGAATGTGAAAATTTTTTTACTAGGGGAAATAGTACCAATGAAAATATCTATTCAATTGGAGAACATTCAAACTCTTGTTACATTAGTTATAAGGATAAAAACATGTTGGGAATAAAAAACTTTTGGAATATTGGATAGAAATTATGATGACACTTCCCAAATAAATTTCTATAGTAAACCTGCCATAACTAAAGAGTAAATTTTTTTATTGTTATAACTTGTCAGAAAGGTAATATGGTTTGTAAATGACATAAGAATGTTGACATTAAATCTAAAAATCCTCTTGATCTTATACCTTCAGATCATCGTTTGAGGATGAAACAAAAATAAATAAAAGGATATTTGTACTTTATCACTTTAATTAACTAATTTATTCGGTTGACCAATAGAATTTTTATGAAGGATAAATTAGAGGGTGTAAAAATGTTTTGTTTTTTTAAAAGGAAATTTGAAAGATAAATGGGTGTTTATATAATAAATATGTCAAATTTGAATGGAAAATAGATTATGTGAAATTATTTAAAATCTTATGTAAATAATCATATAATGAAACATCATTATAGCTCTCTATACACCCTTCAAAAAAATGGAGTGAAAGAGAGGAAAAAGATAAGCTTGGTAGAAATGGGAAGAAGCATGTTAGCTAAATATAAATATTATATGTTTTATCGAAATAAGATATTAATATTGTTATACATTTACCAAAAATATTTTTATTAAGTTTGAAATCCAAAATGACTTTTTATAAAATATGGTATAGGAAAATTACTTAAGTTAAATATTTCAAGGTCTTTGAGAGTCCATTCTTTTTAAAGATAAAAAATTTGTATCTTGGAAAGTTTGATGAAAAATCTAACAAAGAAATTTTCATGGGATATTTATCTATCTAAAGATGTTTCAAATTTTATTAAAAATATTTTAAAAAGTGAGTGGATTATTATTATGTGAAAGTTATTGAAAATACAACACTCTAAACAATAGTTTTGAAAATTTTGTGGAATATAATTTAAATATTTATAATGAGAATAGAAAAAAGTGAATTTGAATTTATGACAAAAAGTATGTGAATATTAAAATTAATAATGTAATAAGGAATGTGAGACAAGAAAAAAACACTGAAATTTCATACATTACAAAAATTGGTTGAGTCCTAGAACATTATGGGAAATATGAAAGATTTAGTTAAAATCAGAAGAATATTGATATGAAAAAATCACTCATAACATATATCACAGGTTAAATTGGAATAAGTTTCATTGGTAGTTGAACACAATGAATGAGATGATGCTATGAATAAAGAGTTGAATCATATTGATTAAAATGACACATTAAAAGTTGATTCACATCGAGTAGAATATAATAGTTTTAGGATAAAATATGTATATAGATACATAAACCTAGATATGTTTTATGAATGAAAGAAAAAATTGTTTGAAAAGGATAGTCACAGATGAAATATGTGATTTTTTAAGATACATTCCCCCTAATTCAATATTGGGAACTGTAAGAATGTTTTAGGAAATGGCTACACATTGTTGTTCAAAAATTTATCAGATGGATGTCAAGTCACATTTAATAAATAGAGAGATTAAGGATAATGTTTATATTGATAAACCATGTGCATTAATACATGGAAAATATGGAACCATATCATGTATGCAGAATAAATCCTTATAAAGGCAAAAACAAGCTCAATGATCCTAGTAGAAAATACCTGAAATTTTCTATAAAAAAATTAAATTTTCTAGAGGAAAAGTTTATAGAAAATTATATTTTCAGAAGAAGAACTAATGTTACCTAATTTTAATTTTTTATATTTATGATATAATTTTTGTATGGGGTAACGATAAATCTTCTAAAGAGTTTTCTGAAGAAATGAAAAAAACATTAAAATTTCAATGATCGGTGAATTAACATTCTTTATATGATTAAAAGTTCAATAGAGGGAATGGTATATTTTTATATCTCAAGAAAACCATTCTAGGGAGTTGTTAAAAAAACTTATGGAATATTAAAGTAATATAAAACTATTATTTCTGTTGGGATGAAGATGAGTAAAGTTGAATACGATAAAAGTGTGAATCAGAAACAAGTTTCAAAGTTGATAGGAAGTCTTATTTACATTACATATTCATGATGGGATATTTTTTATGATGTTATAGTATATGATTGATATCAGAGTGATCCAAAGTAATCACATATTTTGGAAGAAAAAATAAATCTTAGATATATCAAAGGAACATCTTCCTTTAGATATTGTATAAAATAAGTAGTGATATAAACATTAATAGATACACTGATGCTGATTGGGGTGGAGATTATAAAGATATAAAATCAATATTAGGAGGTTTTTTTCTTATGATAATGATGTGTGAACTTTAATACTAAAAAATAGAGTTCAGTTACTTTGAGTATAATGAAGGAAAAATATGTTGCAGCCACCCATGCCTGTAAAAAACAATTTGGATGAATGTTTAGAGGGATGTTGTAAATGTGAATGTTTTTAAACCATTGAAAATTATTCTTTATAATCAGTTATGATGATATTTCTATAAATACTATACAACACCTGAGATCAAATAACATTGATGTTATGTATGACTTCATAAAATAGAAAGTTTCTAGTGGTGATTTTATTATTGATTACAGATGAAAAAATGATCAAATTGTGTATTACTCTACTAAATCATTTCTAAAAGAATGATTTTTAGAATAAAGGCTATAACATCATGTTCTACCTCCACAAAATTATTACTATGATTTTTAAATAATACCACCAATATTCTTTGGATTATGTTCCCAAAGGGGAATAATAAGTACTAATTTTCCTAGAAATGGGGAGAGTAAGTTCAACTCTCTCGAAAATAAATCTAAATCCATTATTATCATAAAATTTGTGAATGTAAAAAATTACAAGTGAAAAAAATAAAGATGATAAAAGTGATGGAGGATTTTATCATAACATGGAAAAAAATATTTATTATAGACAGATGGAATTACTTTAATAAAAAAAATTTATCTAGTAGTGTAGTATCCAGAAATTATATATGATAAATGATGGGATTTGATAAAAATTGGGAAATGATGATAAAAGTTTTGTTATAAGATGTGCTTAATGAATTGTTTTTGTGAAAATGATTTTTGAAAAATTCTAATGGCTTATAAAATTTATTAATGCATGTTTTCTACAAATAAAAATGGGAGATTTATGATACTTTATCATTTTTATAACAATGAATTGTGATTTTTTCAACATATTATAATGAATATTTGGGTAAACAAGTGATAAATAATTTTTTGGAATGTTTCTAAAAATGGTTTGATGTTATTGGGGGAAGTTATAATATTTCCTTAACTTTTTAAAGAGAATTAACTTATAAGGTAGATTATGGAAAACTATTATTAAATATTCAAAACACCATTAAAATCATAATTATCCAAGAATTATTATAAATGGTGGGATATATTTTTTTCTGTAAAAAGTTTTCCTGAAAAAATATCTGTAATTTTTTTAAAAAAAATTAGATGTGTCACTGAATAGATGGTCATAAAATAATGTTTCAGTGTTGAGGTTTGTAAAAAATGTGTAGATTTAATGTATTCTATGAAAATAAAGTTTTATTTAATTGGTGAAAAATACATAATTGATATTATGGAAATATATTTTTAATGAAATTTATTTGTTGAGTTTTTTAGGGGTGTGAAAAAAGGATTAAAAAAATAAATTCTAATAAAGGTAGTGACATAAGATAAAAGAATAAATATGAATAGGTAAATATAAAGAGAAGTTATATATGAATAAAGTATTTATAGGTTTCAAATAAAATTTAACCATCTTCAATTAATAGGGATAAATAGACATAAATAGATAGAGTATTTTGGATAGACAATTTATATGGAATTAAAAGAGAAAATTTGTTGTTATATGATATATGTAGTTTGAGGTTAGAAGTTATACAGTTTTCTATTGAAGGATGTACAATATATCAAGTCCATTAGAAAAAATATCCTCCGGAAAAACATTTATTAGGTTAAAATTTTAGAGGAGTTTTTTTATTTTATTTTTGAGATGAGGTAGAATGAACTGATAAATTCATTAGATAGAGTCTACTGGTAAAACAATATCAGACAAACATAAAAAGATGAAGGAGTTCCTAAAAAAGTGTTCAGTCAATAATTACACTAAATGGAAATTTAGAAGATGTAAATAAATATTCATAAATATATTTTAGAATGAATATGTGGTGATGAACTTTCAATTGTTTTTTTATCTATGCAAATTTGTGAATTTTTAAATAGGTTACTTAATGTATGAGTTTAAGGAAGTTTGAAAAAAGATATAGATGAATGACAATTTCTGAAACTTGAAGAATGTTAAATAATATTTTAGAAGTGTTTATAAGAATCTAATGAATTTAATTTAAGAAATATATTCTGTTTTCGAGTTTCATTGTGCATGAAAATGAAATCATTTTCTTACATTTTCTATTTTTGGTACACCTATAATAGGATAAGAAATTATAGTATGAAACAATTATTAAAAACTTATTCATGAATAATAAAATAAGAAACTCTAATGTTATTTTTAATATTCTAGTATTCCAACCATGTTTTTGTTCAGTTTGAATATATGTACGAGATAGTGCTTCAATCAGAGCATTAGACAATGTTTTTCAATTAAAAGTAACCAGATAGAGTTTTCTCAATAAGGTTTTTGAGTAGAGTTATGTATTATTGTAGTTTTTTAGAATAATGAAATCAGGTAAAAATATCATTTTTAGTTTCAGTTAAGATCACCTGATAGAATTTCACTACACTAAGGAATATCAAATTGGATGGGAATTACATGACAGAGGAAAAAATGGATTATTCCGGTTGGAAATTTTGTATAATAATTTACCAAGCTTCACATATTTTATTGGATTAGTTTTGTAAGAATATTTTTTAAACTGATGGGTGTGTTTATAATCATTCATATCATGATATAGAAGGATTCTAATCAGTGTTCCTCAATGTTTTATTCACTTATTTATAATAGTAAATTTCAAAAGACCAATAATGTATGATCCCTACCTCATGATGTAGTATGTTTTTTTAATTTTGGATTAACTCTCTTTGAAATTGTTAATAGAATAATTAAAGGGAGTGAGACAGGTATTAGGGATGTCATGAGGGTTCAAGACACAAGAAAAATGGAATAGAGTCTATCTAGTGTAGGGTGAATGGTTGGAACATAGTTAGTACTAACTCTGAGCTAGAATCATTTTCCCTAGATATGGGAGGTGTACAGTTTTAAAAAAATTTAAATGAGGCCTAAAACTATGTCACCTTGGAAAAATTGATCTATATGACTTTCACATGGTTTTTCAAGCTACGCAGGTTACCCCTAGAGAACCATTCACTCTAGAGTCCTTTTGGATAAAGGGTACCATACTTTTGGTGATTGACTTGTCCAATCATATAAGAAAACCATTCACTTCTATAAAAGTGAGAAAATTATTATTTACCATCTTGAACATTATGAACTCCAACCTGATTTGATTTTTCATTCCACCACTAGAAAACATTGGTGTGAACCTGGATCTCTTCTGTCTTCCAAGGATCAATCTCCTTCTACTCTCAAGTGTTTGAAGTGTCGTTTCAGGAAAATAAAATATATGAGTGAGTCTAAAAGTCCCATTAATTCAATTTTTTGGAAGAATATATGTGTGGTTGTTTCTATTTTTCCAAATATCATAAAATCTAATTTTAATAAGGAGTCATTATCTTTGTTGTATATTGTTTTTTACTTCAAATAAAAGGCCAAGTTTGGGTGTGTTATTGTCTACAAGCTTGAGGTAAGTGGTCTACAAGCCTCCCCCATAGTCTATATATTGTCCTTGGGTATATGGTTTTCCCATATCCTTTATTTTCATCGATTTTTTTCATATGAATAGTGTATTATCCCTTGAAATGATATTTTGGGCCTATCAAGGTCCCTGTTAGATCTATTAATGACTAAGATACTAAGATTAAGGCTCCCAATGGGGTGTGTCCATTCTTTAAAAATGGAAATTGAGTTATAAAATGGTAATATAGAGGTTTTATATGATTAAACTAGTGTAACTTATTTTTAACAAGATAGAATGACATAACGGATTTTTTTGTTTAATTATAAGTAAAATAGGTTATGATGTGGATAGGAATAAAAAAGGGTAAATTGATTAAGGGTTTTGATATGTGGTTAAATGGTTTAAAAGAACCCTTATTTAATTTTTTTAAGAACAGATGGATAAATGGTTTATGTTTTAAACTTGGCTAATGTTGTTTTATGAGTTAGAGTATATGAATAGTAAAAAAATAGAATGAACTGCACACTTGTTATTATAATGAGTTGAAAAGGAAAAGTGTGTTGGACCTTGTGAAATCTGAGTCGATTAAATGGTTAGAGATGAGGGTTGTGATAGATCCCACCCATGGGCAAGAATGTTGGAAATGATACTTCTTATCCCTTATTTAGGATGTCTAGACATGATGTTCAACATCCTTGACCTAATAGGATGGACATAGAATTTCCTACTCTTAGATAGAGTGTCAATATGGTGATCTGAGATAAAATGTCTGTTTTTATGATATGGGTAAATGGATTGGTGCACCATAGTAGTTAAAATTGAAATAATTGATGAATAATTTTTTTTAAATGAAATGTTAAACCATTATTATTTTTTAGAATGGAATTATGACATATTCATAAAAGGTTTAGTTGGTTTGGGTTTCTAGGTAAACCAAATGAGAAAAAATAGTTAGATGATGAAATGTGTTAATTGGGAAAATGTTTTATTTTTTTCTATCTTGTTTATTGTTGTTATGTAAAACTACATACAATGTTATTAGACTAAATATTTCTTTAGACTCCATTGGTGGTAGCCTACTGAGTTGTACTCACACTCTGTACAGGGTGCCATTGGTACCTAAGAATATTTCATGGTTTCAGGGAATGATAAGGGAAAAGGACCCTTAATAGATTGATGAGTCATGATTATGGGATGAAACATGGATGAGGGAACCATACTGATGTTAAGAACCATTTTGGGTACTGCTAGTGTCTCTTTATTTTAGGATTCCTTTAACACTTGATACAACTATGACATGCCATGTTTATTGTATTTGGGTTATGGGAACTTTCTCGGTTTTGGGGAATTTATTATATGATTCATTTTTATTAATTATTATCATTTTGGTTTTTATTAATATTTATTTTAGCAATTGGATTTCTCTGGTAAATATTGTATAGTCTTCTCAAGTACCTTGTTAAACCCTAATAACTACCCGACATCCACTAGGGTATGGGGAGCTGTTCTTGGGGTCATGTGGTGTAAGATCCCTATTGTTATATGATGTAAAAAACCTTTTAAATTTATATTAATTTCATTAATTTTATCATTATGAGAGTTCCCATTAGAGTCATGGGGTAAACAAGGGTGTTATAGTCTTGTATAGAGTCCAGAGCCCTAGATTATAGAGGAAGAATATGGCCCATACATTTATTAGACATTGCACCTCCCAAGATGTATGATTTGAGTAAAAAATGTGGGGAGTTTCAGTGTATATTATATGGTGCACAATTTTCTCTAACTGTGCAACCCAAGTTACACACCCTTAAAAATAGTGTAGAATTTTTGATAGAGGATAAACTCATATATGGGCAAAAGTTTTTCTAACTGTGTTCCATTATCATGGTAGGGGGTATTTAGATAGTTAGGGATGCATGGTTGGTGCATGGTTTGGTGATCTATGCGACCACATAGTGCGAACTAGTTTTTAAAGGAGAAATGACCATTTTAATCTTAATTCCTCTAATGTTCAAAACCTATCCTCCATTCCTTATTTCTAAAGTGGTGGCCCCCCATTTCTCATGTTGATAGCTTCCATAAAATTCTATCATAGGATTTTCTGTCATTGTTAGATCAAAACTATGAAACCTTCATTTTTGGTCTTGTTAGATGCGCATTAGTGAGTTCTCTAATCATCTGGAACCTTTTTTCTATTTTCCATTCTATCAGTGATGTTATTTTGGTGCAAGAACTTATACTCTATTTTCATGGAGTTCATCCTTTCTTCCGAATTCCTATGATCTAGATAAAATTTGAGGTTGAAACTGTATGAGTGTTCTTATACCAAGATAAGGTAGGCAATCTCATGATTTTCCCTTAAGGTTGGTGTGTTTATATATTATACCATTGTTCCAACAATTGATTCTTCCAGGTGATTCTTATAAATTGAATTGAGAAAAAAATTTAATATATTTACTTGATCTAAATGACCCATGATACCTGTTGTGGTGTAGTTAAAGGTTATATACCTAAAATTGGAACCAACCATTGGGTGGGTTGTTGAATAAGACTAAACCACCATGGGTGGCCTCTGTACTTGATTCATCTTTGAAGTGTGAAATTTTCTCCTTTCCTTAGGGATGTCGAATAAGTTGAATCAATCATTTTTAAAATTAAATTTAATAAAGGATAGAGGGAATGGATTCCCATGTCCCTAAACGCTTGGATTCCATTCTTTCTCACTTTTGATTGAATTATTTTTCATAATTGAATTAAACAATTAAGAAAATGGAAGGATTTGTGTGATTCTAGGCCTTCAAAGCCTTTGATATTCTTTGAAACACCTCTTGAGGTGTGTTAATTGATTATATTTGTAATAAAAAATTGGGTTAAAACATGTTCCTATATTGTAATGTTAGACTATAGGCCCACGACAAGTATTATTGATATGCCTAAAGTGAAAAGTGGGTTAAAATTTAAGATCTCCATATAGAGAATATTATGGACTGAATAATTAAAGTAATTATGAATAATTGGTATTTATTTTCCTTGGGATAGGTATTGTTCTTACATTAAATCCTTGTGAAGACTCACTTGGAATATAGCTTATATATGATCGAGTGATACCTAAACTCCTATATAGACATCAAAGGATGGAAACATCAGGAAAACTTTATTAGGACATGAGTGATACTTGGACTACCTTGTGGAATTATAAGGATAGGATCAGATGGAAGATTATGATATACACCATGGGCGACACTTATGTTCCCTTTATGTACCTCCATGGATAGACTCAGTGAGTGGTGAACTTATACCACACCTAGAGCGATACCAGGATTCCTACGAGGGATTCCAAGTAGTGTCTTGTAAGTTGTTTGGTTCATATTACACCAAGGTAGATACTTGGGTTCCAAATTTGGAAATCCAAGGATGGGCCCATGTTTCCATGGAATGATTAAATATTGAAATGATTTAATAACACATCTTCCAAGTAAAAGAACAAACATGGATTTGGTTAGAGCATTAAACATTTCTCATGAACTCATTATAAACATCTTGTTGGGTATGTTACATGGGATATTCTTGGGATATGATATGTGTATCAATAATTAATTATAAATTATAACCAGATTAATTTATCATTCATAGATAGTTCGAATTAGGTTGAATTATGCAGTACAGGATGGGTATTCAATGTGAACTCGGACCTATGTTGGTTATTAACATACCAAACTTAATTTCCCATTTTATTATCACTTCACAATATTTAATATATATTCACTAACAGGATGACATTTGAAAAAAATTTGTTGGCCTACTGAGTTTCTCTCACACCCTCCTCGGTCCACCTTTATGGTACTTGGATTGACTTCATGGATGCAGGTAGGGATATGGGAAAACACCCACATAGTTATGTTTTACTGATTCATGCAATTTATATGGGGAAAACAGGAATAATCTATGGCTCGTGATTTCATTTAGGGATAGTTAATTTTTGTCCTTTTGGTTCTTTTGATACATGCATTATACTTGATGATTGTTTCCATATTTTACATGTCTTTTGTATAGTATTACATGATCATCATTGTATATGACACTATTGGATGATATTACTTGGTTATTTATATGATTTACGTTTACTCTTCTATAGACTATTTATTTTATATTCTTACAATATTGATTTATATCATTATTCCGTTGTTATACACTTTGATCCTAAGGGTATAGTCTATCCAATGTTCCACCATTGAGAATCACTACTAGCTATTAGCCTTGGGCATACAAGAATTCATTCTTGAGGTCGTTTTTCCAAACAAGTTCAATTACTATTTAGTTAACTAGGCTCAAGACGTCACAAAATGGTATCAGAGAAAATTATTTTGTTTTTTCTCATTATTTTGGAATATTAGATAGGTGATTAAGAATGTGTCGGAATTTCAAGATGAACTATGTCTGGGAGTAGGTTACCCACTTATAGTTAAAGGACAAATTACCTAGGATGGAACATATTGTTATGGATAGTTCTTATTATAGATTTCTTAATTTCACCATTAAATGATGAAATTTTTTTGATGTTCCATATGGTTAGGAATTTTTACCCATAGTCGACAAAGAAAAGAATTACATCATCATTAATTATCATCTTTACGTCAGTATTATTATTCCATTTATATTCTATTCCATGTTAATATTACTACATATATTTCTTGAAACGTGTTTTGGTAACATTATTTCTTTGTCCATGAAATTGAGCTAACATTTCGTGTAGGGACTTGATAAATAATGGATTGGGATTAAATGGATTATACACTTTAATTTATAAGGTCTGTGAGACCTTATAAATTGGAAGTGGTTAACTATATGTTTCAACCATTCAGTGATAATTGTTATACAAATGAGAATGTTTTTAAATGTAATGGAATTCAAAATGAAATGGTCACCATTAAATAGGGATTCCAATTTCAATTTAAAGGGAGTTTTCCACTATAAATATTAATTGACACTCTGTATATTGGGACGTTAACATATAGAAGAGAGCATGAACTAGACCCAAACTCAGTAGTCGGATGTAGGAATTGTATTTCACGTTTCATATGGTCTTTATATATCCCATATATGTATTTAGGATAAGTAAGAGGGTGTGACAATATTATATGAAGGCTTGTACCTATCATATTCTTACATATATGATTTTAGCGATTATTAACTCCTTTTCTGAGGCATATGTTGAGAATTTAGATATACATTCCACTATGATAGAGTCAATTCATTCAATAATAGCATAGAAAATACCATGATACAAAGGTTGTGGTACCTGAGTCACTGATAGAACCTCATATAGTGCATCTTGTGGCTTTGCTAGTTATACATAATTTGGGAACGGATGCCTAGTTTCAAGATGGGTTCATATGATTTATGAGGAACATTCAGGGAGCCCCATGACCTTACACTACTATGGAAGAGTTGACACATGAGTTTCATCTACAAAATCATCCCATGTTTTCATAGGATCGAGGACCACAGGTTGTGGAGTCATGACTAGAGTCCATTTATCAATTTTTGAGCATCTCGAGACACCTCCTTAGAGGGCAGTGAATCCATCTACTTATTTTCTTTCGGATTCCACTAAGAGATGGTGGTATGTGATTACATAGAAAAATCACCATCAAGATATGTCTAGGAAGGATCTTTATACATCCTTCGATGATTATTTCTATCCCGTGATGTTGAGGGATTATAAAGCCTGAGATTTATTTTCACTTGCAGCAAAGTGTCTTATCAATAATAGAATATTCTTCACATTTCATAAAGATCTAGTACTTCAAACCTATATTGATAGGTGATGAGTTATCTAAATCTATAAGATTCATGGATGGTATTAGTAATGAAATTTTTTCTCAAGAGAATGAAATCCAACTTACTACTATATCAAGAATTGTGAATCAGAAACTTATAACTGAGTGTAACCTGAGACTGGACAAAGGTGAGAGATAGGGTAGTTCAGAACCTATATATAGATCTAAATCAACTAATAGTATGAATTTTCAACTGGAAATTCTATGTGGTGATATTAATATATACGGAACATACTCAGGTAGCCATGTAAGTTTCCATTGGTGTGGTAGACTTGGACATACGAGACCTCAGTGTATGAGTGACCAAGACGAGTTCTGATCTTCCGGTGAGATGGACCATCTATAATGATTTTGTAGATATTTTCATTATGTATCCCAAGATATATGGTATTCACTGAATCCACATTTTTGAGCTAGTTCAACAACTTCTCATCAGATAGGGAGCTAGTGTACGGTCGACTGATCAAGTTGCAGAGGTGGTTCTAGCAGAGGTATCCAGAAACCAACCTTACAACTCAAGCAGAGAAAATATATTAAAGGTATCCAGGATATATCTCAGTGCCATGAATAAGGTAAGATATATGCAGTGTAACTAACGCCTAAGGAGAATAGTGTCAAACCTTCTACAGTGAGAGTTACTATCCTGGTGTCTTCTACTATAGTATTTTCTCTTTTTGACATAAGTTATTCTCATTATTTCATATATGTGCCTCTTATGGAGACCCTTGGGCTCGATGTTTAGTACTTATGTGGCACGATGATAGTTGATACTCTATTACTGATACGATGAGAGTGTGTACAACAGTGTAGGGAGTGACACCTTGAGATAGGTGAGTTTCTCTTTGTATGGGACTTAGTTATCCTCGAGATGATATTGGTTGATATCATTCTGGATATGGATGGGATGGTTCCCTATCATAGTTATTTTGAAGGATATCACTGAAGGTGACCTTCACATCACCAGAGGGTGTATTTTTTATTCACAAGGTTGAATGAAATGTCAAAGTGAGCTGAGATGGGACATATCATCTAGGGTTGGGAAAGATGATAGCCCATATTTCTAGCTTATATATGGATGATTAGAAAACAAATCAACAAGACTTCTTTCTCGTAGATGATAATTTTAGAGATGTTTTCCCAGATGAATTTTTATGAATACTTAATCAGAGAGAGGTAGAGTTCTCCATAAATCTAGTTCTAGTATTTACACTAGTATCCACTATTCCATACAGTATGGCTACTATCGAGTTGTAGGATCCCAATAGTGAGCTAGAATACTTGGATGAAAATGGGTTTATATGACTAAATAGTTTATTCTGGGGTTCTCAGGTCCTTTAAACAAAGAAGGTTGATGGAACCATTTATTTATTTTTGTATTACCAGAAATGAACCAGTTGATGGTTAAGAACCTATTTCCCTTTCCCAGGATATATGATCTCTTCAACTAACTTTTACGATTTCGGGTGCTCTTGACGATTGGTCTGATATTAGGTTATCAGCAGGTGAATGTTAGAAAATTAAATATAATGCATAAAACATTCTATAGTAGATATTTATTGAACGAGTATTTTTTCATGTCATTCAGTCTAATGATAGTGATAAATGTTTTCATGGAATGGATAAACTAATTTCTCCATCCATATATCGATTCACTTGTGGTGGAATTCATGGATAATATCTTAGTGTATTATCACACTATACATGACCATAACAAACATATTTATAACATATTGGGTTCACTGAGAGAGAATCAATTATATGATAATCTCATAAATTTCCTCTTTTTGGAGGGATATGATTCAATTACTGGGTCATATTATCTCACATACAATAGTATCAGTTGACATAGAGAAGGTGAGAGACGATGTTTCCATGGAGCATCCCAAGAACTTCTTTGATATAAGGAGTTTCATGGGGATAACTTGTAATTATATGTTCTTCATACATAAATTAGCATGCTTATAAGCACCTCTTATGAGCTTGAATGCGAAGGGTGAGAAATTTATATGGTAAGAATCAAGCAATGCACCATTTCAGGAGATGAAAGGGAGACTGAATTTTCTCACAATCCTGATTATACCAGAGTCAGAAAGAATCTATAATATATATTTTAAATCATCACATACTAGGATTAGAGTAGTTATGATGAAGGTGGATAAAGTCATGGATTATGAGTCTTGTTAGTTGAGGCCACAAGTGAGGAATTACCCAACACATAGTCTCAAGTAAGACACTTTTGTAAATTCTCTACTATGTTAGAGGAACTACATACTGGGAAAAAATTTATTGGTTTTTAAGGAACAAAAAATCCTCAAGGATATCCTTACACAGCGTGAATTAGTCCTTAGGAAATGAATGCGGGTTTAATACCTAAAATATTTTATCTTCGTCCATGATTATACACCAGGAAAGGGAAATGAAATTTTGGATGCTCTGAATAGGAGGACTCAGACGCAGGCGGTTCAGAAGGCCAGTAGCTAGTGGTAGATTATGGCCTTTATTTCGTAGATGCATGTGGAGGTTTAGGACCATTAAAAAATGTTTTAAATTTCATCTTTTTAAGTTAACTCTTCACTTATAGGAGTTAATAAGAGGTAGTTATTTGATTATCATAGCTTGATCCTATGAGAGGGCATTTTGGTGGTGACCCACCACCGAGTTATATCATAGATAAGGATGATATATTTAACATCCATTGATGTTTCTAGGTTCATACAGATTTCCTAGAGGAATTGATGTTAGATTACCATGCATCTATATAGTTAGTACATCCTGGTCTTACCATGTTGTATTGTGAGTTACACTAACAGTAGTAGTCTATAGGATGAAAAGAGAGATATCTAGGTTCATCACTTAGTGTGCCACCTATCAGAAGGTTATGGAAGAACAATAGATACTAGTAAGGGTTTTACTATCATTTCCTATTCCTGATTGGAAATGGGACAACGTCACCATGGATTTCATGACGAATTTCCTAGATCATCCCGAAGTAGTGAAAAAATATTTTTGATTTTTGGTAGGTTGATGAAGGTCTCTAATTTCATACATATTTATGAGAATATTTTACTGGATGAGATCCGGAGGATATAAATTTTTCAGATTATACACATTCATGGGGTTCCAATTCTATCTTATCAGATAGAGATTCTCATTTCACATCATCGTTCATATAGGGGTTGCGGAGGGAACTAGGTTCTCAGGTACTACTAAGTACAACCTATCACCCATAGACCAATAGTTAGTTTGACCATATAATACAGGTTTTCGAGGTCATTATCCAAGTATGTATCTTTTATTTTGGAGGTTCTTGGGAGAATCCCTTACCTCTAGTTGAGTTCCCTTATAATGAAATTTTCCTAGCGAACAAACAAATAGATACTTATGAGGCCCTATATGGTAAGTTGTTACACTCACCATTGTGCTAGTCAGAGGAAGGAGAGACAACACTACGAGGTCCTCATATCATTCAGGAGACTTCAAAGTAGGGTTTTATTATCATAAATTGCATGTCTATAGCCTAATCTAGATAGAAATCATATGTTGATTGTCACCTTCAACCACTAGTGATATAGGTGGGGTGTCATCTTTTCTTATGAGTTTCACCACGATTAGGGTATATAATGTTTGAAAAAACAGGGAAGTTATCACATCATTATGCTAGACCATTCAAGATTTTGTAGAGAGTGAGGCAAGCATCCTATCAATTTTAGTTACATCATAGGTACCCAACCATGAAAGATGACTTCCATATATCATAGCTTCAACAACATTATTATGATCCGTTGTATATTCTTTAGCATGGTTTGGTTGATTTTGTGGTATACTTTTCTTTATTACAGTATCCAATACATATTATTGATCAAAAAATAAATGTTCTTTGAGATTATTCAATGTTGACGCTCCGTTTCGTCACATTGTCCAAAAGAATGGAAAGGGAAATGACTTTGCACAAATTTATTCATCGTTTGAAGAAAATATCAAAAATCGACAAAGGGATGAACAAGGAGAACATTGCCCATAGGTCACGCAAGTTCCCTCATAGTCGCACAAGTCTACTTGAACGACGCATTATGGTCGTGCAAGTGACTTGCGCGACCTAAGTGATAACCACCCGAGGTCTTCTCTTGCCTATAAATAGACCCTGTGGGCCCCCCCATAAAAGAGTAATTTTTCCAGAAACTCAGATTTGATCTCCCGGCGCCCTAGTATTTTCTCAAAGCTTCCTAAACACTTATAAGGTAATTTCATAACTAGAACGGAAGATCTAAAGAGGGGGAGGAAGGCCTAAGTGTTGAAACTCATCAACAATTGCGCGCCTGAGTGACCAGCCCTTAAGGGAAAAGGCCACACTTGCGCGCCACCTTACTCCTTCAATAGAACTTGCACGCCCCTCTTCTGGAAGAACCTCAAGAGGATTCCAAAGGCTTTATCCAAGAGTTGCTCAAGTATTACCCTGCTGGTTAACCGTCTCACAAGTACCCATGTGTCGCGCAGGTATACCTACGCGACTGGCACTTGTGTGCCCATGCAGTAATTGCGCGCCTGTCAAGACTTGCGCACCTCTGCCTCCATGGGTGCCCTTCTTTCCCATTTCACCCCTCTTATTTCATTCCACCTCTCCTATTCAAGATTCAGTCTTCAAGACACTCATCAAATCCATTTATGGCATGATTTCTTGATTTGGCATCCTTATCTGAAAGGAATTCTGTGGAATAACTCTCAAAATCTAGTGATTTACACATCTTTATGTCACTAATGATTGAGATTTCATTCATTCAACCTCATCCTTTATGATGAGAGAACTCATTAACCTAGGAATCCTCCTTAAGAGTAATCCTCAGTCCCCTAATCTGGGACTCCTTTTTAGGAGTAAGCCCCAGTCCCTTAATTTTTCAAGTCTCTTAACCTGGGCCTCCTTTTCAGGAGTAAGCCCTAGTCTTAATTTCTCTTAACTAGTCCTAAATTTACCTTTGATCTGGGATTCCTTTTCAGGAGTAAAACCCAATCATAAGTCCCCTCCTAATTTGGGCCTTCTTTTCATAAGTAATCCCCAAGTTAGATTATTCAAATCTCCATGAAGCACATATACCTTTATGGACCATGTTCCTGGATTTCTTCCCTAAAGTAAATCCTAATATTCATTTATCTGGGAAATCATACATACATAAGCCCCACATTATTTCTTATGATTGCATCTTTCATGGAACAATTGTCTGATTTTTACCAATACCTCTTGTTTCTCACACCGAACATGACTCACGTGATCTTAGAGTGTAAAAGTAATTATGATATCCTTCTTTGATCCATAAATCATAAACATCATACTCCCTTAATCGAACTACGTGGGTTCTGATTCCTTTTCTAAACAAAGGATACGTAGGTAGCCCATCTGTGGGTTCAATCCCAACTCTGAAATAATCCATGTCCTTCTGAATGACAATAAACATCAAGTGCCCCACTGAGTGGCTTTAAAACCAGCATGGTCATCATAATGACCAAGAGACTTCTTTATAAATGTGTTGAAGGATACCATTGACCAAGAATCTCTAATAAATACAGATAATTCTCTATCGATGAATAACCTCAAATACAAATAAAAGATTCTCTAAAATTCCTACATATTTTATCATTGATTGTCAGATCTCAAGGAAAGCTCATTTTATAATTGGTAACGTAATAAGGATTCACGAACATAACTTAAATCGATAAAGAGAGTCCCGGAGTAGACAATAATTCTCCTCAAAAAGGTGTGATGAGTCCGACCTCCCATCCTCTCGACCAATGCAAATTCCTAAACCTCATCAGTCCATAAAATAATGAGCACCTACCTTTGGAAAGTTGGTCCAAATGGATGTGGAATCATTGGATGTTTCCAGTTCTACGAACAAACCCATTAGAAACCGATTAGAACGTTTGAACCTCCCATCAAAAGGAGGTCATTCCCGAAATCCGAGGGAAACAAAAATGGTGAACCCGACATGAATCCTTAACCAAGTTAAAATATTGTTTTACCCATTTGTTAGGGCCCTATTTAGAACTCAATGAGAGAGCCAACAAAAAAATCATTGACAAATGTGCTCATCCAAAAGATGCAGTGGCTGAATTTATCTTGATTATGTCTGTTATATCAAACAGGCACTCTTTTCCAAGATCTTTTGCATTTCTAGAATGGCTGCTCTCAAGTTCACACCTGTGAATACTACTGCTGCAAATGCCACTGCTGCTACTCCTGCTGAATCATCGTCCGTTCTAAGGATGATATCACCTACTCACCGTCTTCAACGCGGGATATCAAATGCGCTGGTTAAGGAGTACCTTCAACACGGTACCATCCCAACTCTGGAGGCTGCCCGATAAGCCCTCCAAGTAAACAACACACATCAGTCATCCGGACAATGACGACCAGTGATCATGAAGCAGGTGGTGCTGACTACCGTCTCCAACCGTTTTGGGTCATTATCCCCAGAACGCAATCACCATTCGCTCCCTTATTCTGGGGAGGTGAATGAGCAGGTCCCTCAGGTCCTAATTCAAACAGATAGAAGTCCTTCGTAAGGGCTCCCACCAACAATCCCTGCCAGACTCGTACGGCAGTGCACCCTCAACATGATGAGGGTACCGACTCCAGGAGTTCGGCTCAGGTTCCTTGGACCTGAGCATGCAAGACGAACCACCAGAGGCGGAATCTGGTCAATAGTGAGCAGATTCACATCTCTTCCATCTCCGGAGAAGTCCACCAACCTAACTTGGTGGCAAGCAACGAGCGGGCACATACACCTGCCCGTTTTAATTCCGCTGTCCAGCAGACTCGTCTGGCAGCATCACGCCAATCCTGCCTGGCAATTCCGGCGGTGTACTATAGGCAGAAACATACACCTGTTTATACATCATCAGCTAGTCAGCAGGCTTGTCTGACTACATATGATGGATCTCTTCAACCACGTTTGGCGAAGTGAAATCAGCAGGCACATACACCTGCTAGTATTAATCAAGCCTACCAATAGTCTCACTTGGAAGCATTCAGAGAAGTTAGTCGGAAATCCCCGACAACAAATAGGAGGCAGACTCAACTCTCTGCCCCCACACTTGAGTACCGTCAGGATTCACTGATAGGAAAGGGAGGATAGGAGCAGGCACATACACCTGCTCCAAGCCCGGAATGGACGTATATTCCCATTCTGGCAGCTAAAGTCACCATGCATATTCTATCAATGGTGAAAGAGCAAAAACAAATCCCTGCTCATATTCTGGATTCTTGCCAGGATATTATAACAAATTCAACAGCATGTCAGGGAAAGACACGTAAATATATCCCTACCAGTGGAGTGACACATCAACAATTCACTCCAGAACAGACACACACATATGTTTCAGTCCAAGAGGGTTGTGGGGGCATACTCCCCCATATCATACGGACAACCAAGTCAGGCACATACACCTAATTTGAGAGGATATCATCTGCCTAACCTGGCCATCTTTCCTGATCAGGAACATACACCTTCTCAGAGTAGCCACTTTTGTCAACAAGTGGTTTCCAAGGCGAGTAAGAAGGCATCTAAGAAAAAGACCTGCCCAGCACAGTCAGGAGATCAAGTGACAATCTGTAACAGGGCCTTGCTCGATGCTAGAGTTCTTGAATCCCTCAGACAATTATCTGTTGGAATTCAAGATTCTACTCCCTCAGTTCCCAATAGTGGGAACATTAATTCTGAAGGTCTTCAACAGACACTTCCTCGTGAAGGCTTTCTTCATGACAATTCGGTCGATCTCGAAGTTTCATCTTCAGATGAGATCCACAAGAACCCTCTGTGTGGTCAGAAGACCAAGGAGTAAGATATCTCATCTTTCGCTGTAACCCATTATGGTGGTCCTCCCCATGATGATGAATTTCGCTGCAAAGCCCTCTCTGCAGTAGTGATGCACATTGCCCGAAAAATACTCCAATGGACAATGTAGTGCCGAGAAATCCCTCTTATCTTGAGGCACTTGCAAATGTGAAACCAGTAATGTCTGAAGCTTCATCACTAGTAGGTGAAATACTTTCTTGGTCAGAAGATAGCCCAGGGTGGAGGTCATTTTCCAAACCACCCCTAAGTCATGCATCTTCTAGTTTGATCAATGATTTCTCTACAAATCCTATTGAATCTAATGAAGCAACAAGGAAACACCAACTCTGGTCAAATAAGGTAGAAGAATCTTCATCAAATGATAAAGAGGAAATGTTGAACATGAGAAAACAACTAGCGAAAGGTGAAGTGCCAGTCATGTTTTGTCCTTTGGCTGACTCTCAGTATAATATTCCAGAAATGTTGACGGAAGATGAAATTCATGATATTCGTCTCAACATATGGAAAAATATTTGTCAGTTGAAAAAGAAAGTATTATCTTATGATGAATATGAAAATAATCTTAAGATAATAGAAGGGTTACAATGTCAGATTGATTTGGCGTCTCTATCAGTCTCTTGATATCCGAAGGCTGAAAAGCAGCAGAGAGCCCTTCAACGTTCATGCCTTGGCACACTAAGAAGATTGTGTCAGTTAATTTCCAATTCCCCATCTCGTATTCGTGTCAGAGGATGGGGTGTTCATGGAGAACTACATTTCATGGTGCTCTCTGGTCAGCAAAGCCCGCCGAAAATGGTCTCATGTAATGTTATTGCCCATAACCGGCCACAGTCAATGGGCTTTGTTTGTAATCAAAATCTTTCCTAAGAACAGGCTTCAACTAGTTCCTCTCAAAATCAAGAATACAGATAACACGTTGTTGAATTACTCTTGTATCAAGCATACAAGAATATTAAATAGGCCTCTCGTTTGGAGAAAGCACGTCACCAAGTGACAGAAGTGTCAGAAATCATCCAACGGTCTTTTGAACTGGGTGATAAAAGTTGATACGGGTTAATGTATCCAACTAATTTCCTGACTAAGGTTCGCAAGATCAGGAGGAATTTCAAGAAAGTCTCAGATATAGCATGTCAAGAACCACCCCAGCTCTCTAGATTGGGGACTCTTTTAAACCAACCCTCGAAATCAACAAATAGGATTCGAGGAGTTGAGCGAGAACAGCAGGAACAGCCCCAGTCAATTGGACTGGGGACTTTTTCAAATCATCAATCCCCTCCTCAGAGAAATTCGGTCTTTTATCGATTGGGGAAGAAACCTCAAGAGGAACGAAGAGCCAAATTATCAGGAGATTCCCTCCAAATTACGGTTCGTCAAGAAGTTCCTGAGGGATCGAATCAACAAAAGGAAATGTCTCATCAAAGACATGGAAGAAGACAATATCACAGAAATTATGATAGAAGGGATGCGATGAGTTATGCATCAATCAATGTCATCAATGCCGTTATTGCTGATCCACCAAATGAGGATCACTCAGGGGACTCAGATGAAGAGGTTCCTTCTCAAGAAGATATATGCACCGACACAAATGAAGAAGGTGTGCGTACACGAAGTCAACGGATTACTCAGAACCTAGGTAATCCTTAGAGTAACCCACTTCCCCCTCTCCGAAAAGGATCCAACAATGGGAAGGGAAAGAACCAGGTTATATATCCTTCCTCTGGAGAAGGTCAATCACTCTCACTAGAACAAAAGTTTTCACAACAGAAGGAAGAAATGAAGGAATTAAGAAGGTTGAATACAGAACTACTTCAGGTTAGTCTTCTTCTTAAGCATGCTGGAGTCAGTCAGCCAAAGGAATTTGTTGTAGCTACTGAGATGGATCAAGAATATCCTCCTTTATCAGTACACCTTCATAGGTCTAATCCTAAGGGTCAAGTGCAACAACAGTCGGCAGTGCTACCATCACTTTCAGTACCAATCGTCACATCTGTCCATGCTCTAGTCATTGCACCTACCCAAGTCCAAGTTCAACCGGATATTTCTCAAAAGTTAATAACTAATATTGAGTCATTAACAGCTTGGTTAGAAACTATGTAAGGGAAACGTGCGCAAGTTCAACCAGAAAAGAATGTTTACCCTGAATGGGTAGATTCAATTTCTCCTCCATCCAGTTTTGGGAATCCCGTATTCCCTATTTTCAATGGATCAGGCGATCCTGAACAGCATTTGATGCATTAAGTGTCTTGTTATGATCCCATGATGGGAACTCCGGAACAAGAAGAAGCAGTGAAACTCATATGCTTCGTGAGAACCTTTCAAGGACAAGCTTTTGTTTGGTATACAAGCTTGCAATCCTGGTCAATTACCGGATGGGAGGATCTTCGCCAAAAATTCCTCCTTCAGTTCAATTCAACTTTGCCAAAGACAACCGTTTTTGATCTTAAAAACTGTAAGCAAAGGGAGAATGAAAGGGTCTCTGATTTCATTGCTCGATGGAAGGGATTAACATATTCCTTGAGTTTAGCACTCCCTCAAGAAGAATTGTTTCCAATCTGTGTGGAAAATATGCGTGACGAATTAAGTACACCGTTAATCCCTATAAAATACACAGGAGGGTTTCGAGACCTTACTTCAATTGCTCAACAGATTGAAGATTCCCTTGTACAGGCTAAGGCTAAATCTCGTGTAATTCCATCAGCTCCAGGAAGGAGAATGGGTAAAGCAGAAACTGCTATAGTTATTCTTAAACAAGCACCTGTACCTGTTTCTACCTCAAAACCTTCATCTTCTCGAAGGTCTCCACCTTATGAGAGCCAAAAAAGGCCTTTTCGTCCAGATTATCAACGAGATCAAAGACGAAAACAATTTGAGGATCTGAAGAGAAAAACATACTCTTTCCTAAATGAACAAGTACCTGGTCATTTCATTTTGGCTCTGTAAATAAATTTGGTTCAATTTCCAATTCCCAAGAGGACAAATAAGAAAAGAGATAAAGACTGTCCCAATTATTCCCCTTTTCATCAAATGTTGGGGCATCCCATTTAGGAGTGTTTTGTCTTCAAAGACCTCCTGCAAAAGATGGTCGACTCGGGACAGGTTACATTGAAAGGCTCCTCAGCCCAGGTAGCATGTGTCACTACTATAGTTCTAGAGGAGGAATATGAAGGGAAAGAAGTCAAAAGAAAAAATGCACAGAAGTATGATGATTGGATGGTCAGAAAGACAATCAATCGGACTCATTCTATTTTCCGAACACAATTAAAGAAACCAATTGTGTCTTCTTCCATGAATGTTATGGAAAAACCCTCTTCGTCAGAGGGAATGTCCTCAAAGAAATGGAATGATTCAAATAAATAAAAAGAATCAGAAGAAGATGAGTATGTGTCAAAGACTAAGTTGTCTTTGACTCTGGCAGATTTCAGGCCATCTACTTCAAAGCCACGGGCACCACCCCACCAAACGGCATAGCCTAAACAGGTTAATCAGGCGGAGTCTTCATCAGATGAAGAGTTAATCTTTGGTTCTGTTAATATGATTCAATTAATAGATCCATATGCCAGTCGCAATTTTGATTTTAATGAGCCTGAATTCCCTGTATCAAACAGAGGAATCAGAGGATGTTCCAGGGGCTCAGGATACAGGGGAAGACGTGGATCTTTCAGAAGCCACTATTCCAATTCTACCCCTGCTAGAACTGTATACGCAGCAAAAACTCGTGGTAGAGCTCTTCAGCGAGCTCACCAAGAACAAGCAAGTTCTTCAACCAATAGAAAATTCAGTCCTGGCATAGTTATTTTGGAAGACCAGTTGAAGGTTCCATCTTCTTTCTATCAGCAAGTAAATGGATCTAATCGGTCTAATCTTCCAAAACCAAGAATATTGCCAACTCCTATCCCAATACAAGATGCATCAACTTCCAAAGCATCTGATTCCAAGGTACCTGCTAAACCACATATTCCTATTGGGAAACGCAGACCTTTGGATCAAAATTATGATATATTGAAACACTTGGCCCATGTTCCAGCCAAGTTATCAATTCTGGATGCTTTGAATCTGCCAAAAGATCTTCGGGAAGCACTCATCGAGGCTTTGTCAAGTCCTCAAGAGTTTGAAACTGAAATTGTTGCAGCTGAAGTCTATCACATAGAGAATAATCCTGCAGAATGCCATGCAATAATATATTTTACTGATGAAGAGGAAGATGATGTTGTGCATGGACATATTAGACCATTGTACTTGTCTGGCAAGGTCAATGTCATGGATGTTCGAAGAGCTTTCATTGACAATGGTTCAGGAGTCAACCTCATGCCCATTCGTACACTTCATCGATCGAGCCTCACTGAATCTGATTTATCTCCTTCTACCATGATGTTACAATGATATGATAAAAATGAACAAGAACCACTGGGATAAGTTACACTCATAACTCATTTTGGAGATATTGTATCTAATTTAGATTCCATGGTTGTTGATCAAGACTCAGCCTTCAATATCTTACTTGGAAGACTCCGGCTACATCAACATGCAGCTATCCCTTCATCATACCATCAACGTCTCAAATATTGTTTCGATGGTCAAGTTGGGACATTGTATGGTGATAAGGCCCTATTCAAGACATGTGAGTCTTAATACATTGAGGCGGAATTCTATCACATGAAGCAAAGGGAGAAATCCATAACAAAGGAGATTGCCAAATTTAATGCTCCATATGGTTTGGAAAAAATTCCATTAAATCCATTTACACATATGAGTACAGATTATGTGTTGCCTATCAGTCAAATTGACAAGATATACCCAAATCAAAATACTCTTATGGAAAGATCCATAATGTCAATTACAGAAATCGAGCCAGACAACATAGGAGAAATTGGTAATCTACCAAGCAGTGATGAAAGCACAAATGGTGACGTCTTCATTTCATCTACTGAAATCCAACAAGTTTATGCTTCAACAATTAGGCTAGAAGAAGTTATAGTAACATCGGATGTGAACAATGATTTGGATTCTCAATCGATCATCTCCTCTTTATTACCCAAAGAAGACCCTTCATCATCAATCGGGTCGGAAATGGAAGCTTCTTCTTCAAGATATGAAAATTTTGACATCTCTTCGGATCATGAAAATTCTACTTTATCATCTACTATGAAAGTAGAAAAGGAAGAAATAACACATGATGAAGAAGAAGAGGAAGATCTCAGAGATGCTCCTCCAGCATTTGAAGAGGGTATCTCTACCACTGTGGATGAACTAAGAGAAATAAATTTGGGTACAAAAGAAGATCCACGCCCCACTTTAATCAGTGTGGCCATGACTCTTGAAGAGAAAGAGATGTATATTTCTTTTCTAAAGAAAAATAGAGATATATTTGCTTGTAACTATACAGAAATGCCCAGGCTTGATCCTGATGTCGCTACTCATCATTTGGGTTTACCATAAGAACATCGAGGATTTAAGTAAGCTACGAGAAGAACACAACCAACTTATGCTTCCAAAATTGAAGCTGAAGTGGATAAGATTATCAAAGCTAACTTTGTCAGAGAATTTCAATATCAAAAATGGTTGGCTAATATTGTCCATGTAAAGAAAAATAATGGACAAATTAGAGTTTGCATCGATTTCAGAGATCTTAATCGGCATTGTCCTAAGGATGATTTCCCAGTTCTGATTACAGAAATTCTAATTGATGAAACTGCTGGCTATGAAGCACATTCCTTCATGGATGGATATTCCGGATATAATCAGATCCGAATGGCCCCAGAAGACGAGGAATCTACAGCCTTCAGAGGCCCTCAGGGTGTGCTTTTCTACCGGGTAATGCCCTTTGGCTTAAAGAATGCAGGTGCAACTTATCAGTGTTCCATGCATCGTATCTTCAAACCCTTCTTAGGGATGTTTTTTGAATGACATGTAGACGATTTGGTTGTTAAATCCAAACAACGTTCTAATCACATGGCTGATTTGGAAGTCAACTTCTGCAAGCTTCGACAACATAATTTGAAGATGAACCCCTTAAAATGTGCTTTTGCGGTAATCTCAGGAAAATTTCTCGGTTTTTTTGTACGCCATCGTGGTATTGAAGTCGATCCTGAGAAGACCAAGTCAATCCTTGGTATGTCACCTCCTCAAAATTTGAAATAATTAAGAGGACTTCAAGGACACTTAGCCTATATTCGGCGTTTCATCACCAATTTGGCAGGAAAAAGTTTACCCTTCACCAAATTGATGATGAAGGGAGTCACTTACCAGTGGACTGAAGAATGTCAAGAATCATTCGATATTCTCAAGAAATACCTCTTGATTACACTGGTACTCATGCCACCTATTGAAGGAAGACCACTTATCCTCTACATGACAGCTCTAGAGTGATCATTGGGTGTGTTTCTTGCTCAAAAGAATGATGTTGGGAATAAAAACAGCCTTTACTATCTCAGTCGAACCATGCATGAAGCAGAAACCCGGTATTCAAGTATTGAGAATTGTTGCCTGGAATTAATCTTTGCAGTTCAGAAGTTGAGACACTACCTGCAACATCACGAGGTCCAATTGGTATCTCGCAATAACCCGCTCAAATTTATCCTTAGTCGTCCAATGCTTACAGGACGTCTCGCAAGGTGGACAGTTATTTTGCAGCAATTCGACATTCATTATGTGTCTCAAAAGGCGATAAAGGTTCATGCTCTGGCTGATTTCCTGGATGAACACCCTTCAGTGGAATATACATCTTCAGATATTGAACTCCCTGATGAGGAAGTCTTCTCTATTCAAGAAAGACCTCAGGCGTGGGAAATGTATTTTGATAGTGCTTCCAGAAGTCCAACAGGGAGGAAAATGGAAAATACTAAATTCAACAAAGTTAGCTTAGGAATTGTACTCATTTCTCCGGAAAAGGTAGTGTTACCTTATTCTTTCTTATTGTGGGAAGGTGGTACCAATAATGAAGCAGAATACCAAGATCTCATCGTAGTCTTGGAATTAGCGCTTCAAGCACAAGTGAATCACTTAAAGGTGAAAGGTGATTCATACCTGGTAATCAAACAAGTGAGTAGGGATTATGCCATCAGAAAAGAAGAAATAATCCCTTTGTATGATTACATCATAGAGTTAATGGAGGAATTCCCTTTGGAACCAACATTTTCTTATGTCCCAAGATCACAAAATGCTCAAACTGATGCATTGGCTAATATAGCCACAGCTCTGGCAGATCCAAATTGGGAGGAGACAACCATCAGTATTGCCCACCGTCGTGCAATTTCACCTTATGTTTGAATCAGAACAGATGAAATTAATGAAAATTTTCCCATTCCAGAACCGTATGGTCATACTACAGGATGGATGTCACCTATCAGAGAATACCTTCAAAATGGAACACTTCCATCTGATAGAGCTGAGAAAGAATAAATCTGGCGACATGTGGTTAATTTTACTCTTTATGATATCCCAGATCACCTAGAGAAATTCTCTACAAAGGTGGTTTTGATGGAGTTCTCTTCAGATGCATTGATGGTGAAGATAAAATGGCTATTATGAAAGAAGTACATGCAGGAGTCTGTGGTTCCCACCAGTCTGGACATAGACTGTCTGGTCAGATTCTAAGGCTTGGATACTTTTGGCCTTCAATGATACGAGATTATGTCGATTTCACAAAGAAGTGTCATTCATGACAAGTACATGCCAACATTATTCATCAACCTCCAGAGTTTCTTCATAAAGCTAGATACTCATTTCCATTTTCCACATGGGGAATGGATATGGTTTGACCTTACCCTTCGGCTACGGCCAAGCAGTTTAAGTACATTCTTACTACTACTAACTTCTTTTCCAAATGGGCAGAGGAAATACCTCTCAAGGAAGTCAGTTTTAAATACATTGATAACTTCATCAAGTCTAACATCGTTACCAGATTTGGTGTCCCTCATACCATATTGATGGACAATGGCACCAATTTCTGTTCATCCGAGGTGAAGAAGTTGTATCAAGAATACAACATCAAATCCAATCATTCATCTTGATATCATGCAGCGGCCAACGGCCAGATATAAGCCTTTAACAAAACTCTTTCAAATATACTGCAAAAGATGGTGGATAAAGATAAGAGGTCATGTCATGATAAACTCTTTCATGCTTTATGGGCTTATCGGACTACCACCCGCACTACAACTCGGTCAACTCCATATTCATTATTATATGGAACGGACGTCATCTTGCCCTTTGAAGTTCAACTACCCTCGCTCCGAGTTTCCATTTGTGATCAATCATCTATAGATGAACAATCTCAAAAGTGATTGAATGAATTGTAATGGTTATATGAGAAAAGATTGTGCACTTTGCACCACTTGGAAGTCTATCAGAATCGAATAGCACAAGCTTTTAACAAAAAAGATCATCTTCGTTCATTCACTCAGGGATAATTGGTATTAGTTCTCATAACTCCAATGATACCAGGAAAGAAACCTTCAAAACTTGATCCAAAATGGGAAGGACCTTATTCAATACATAGGGTCTACTCCAATAGAGCTTATTAATTAATCTTAATGGATGGAGAACTCATTACTACTCCAACCTATGCTAGATTTTTGAAGAAGTATTTTGTATAAACTGCAAAGTACCTATATCGTCCTTGCTATATGACGTTAAACTGTACAGCAACGGTCCATACATATCACCTTAAACTATTTTCACTTTCTTCCCACATGACGTTAAACTGTGAAAAAGTTCCCTAAATGATTCAGTATGACCTTAAACTGCAACTAGGTCCTGTATGACCTTAAACTACATCAATGGTCCAGTATGACCTTAAACTGCATCATCAATGGTCCATGCATATGACCCTAAACTATTTGAAAGTCCCTTACGTCCAACAAGACGTTAAACTGTGACGTCCTAACGACATGACGCTAAACTGTACAAAAGTCCCTTACGTCTAGAAAGACGTTAAACTACATAATCATCAAAGTTCATGTATGACCTTAAACTACACTTTTGTCCAACATGACATTAAACTGCACCATCCATAGTCCATGCATATGACTTTAAACTATTCAGAATTTCGTCCAACATGATGCTAAACTATATCATCCCATTTTTATCCAACAGGACGTTAAACTGGGTAAAAATCCCTAATATTTCCAACATGATGTTAAATGGTGTACTCTTTTGTCCTCACTGCATGACATTAAACTGCACAGTCCCCCTTTCGTCCAACATGACATTAAACTATATTTTCCACATCGTCCTAACTGCATGACGCTAAACTGTATAGAAAGTTCTTGATATGTCCTACATGACATTAAACAATACTTTGTCCATGCTACATGACATTAAACTGTGCAGCGCCAATAGTCCTAACTGCAAGACTTTAAACTGCATAGTCCCTTTATATGTACTGCATGACATTAAACTGTGCATCATTAAGGTTGTTGTTACCTCTTGTTTCTCACACCGAGTATGACTCACGTGAGCTTAGAGAAAACCTCAACCATAACACTCTCTCTGGGCTACTAACCATGTGTAAGTCCCAACATCATTTTTTAGGTCATTGTCCCCAAGAACAACTTGATCATTAATTCATTCTTTAATTGAACTACACAGACTTTGATCCTTACCTCTAAGGCTGGGTATGTAGGCAACCTCCCAAGGTTCAATCCCAAAACCAATCTCTTCACATCGGTTCACCTCCATCTCATACGATGTTGATTCGTGAAACTGCCCCTAGAATCAATATCTTTACATTGGTTCACTTTCATCTTTGTTATACGACGTTAGACTATACAACACTTTTGTCCAGTATGACAATAAACTAAAATATTCTTTGATGCCCTCACCTGATAGGGAACCATTAATTACATTGATTTTTTTTCAATCATGTTTCATTTCAAAGACTACGTGCATACATGGCAACACCCAAACCTTTTATCTTGGGTTAAACCATCATTGTGCTAAAGTCCCCTTTCACCCTTCACATGTATGAACCAAATTTGTACAAAGGGTATTTCTAGAACTATGTGGGCTTGATTCCCATCCTTATGGGATACGTAGGAATGTTCGAGTGTCCCTCGAATCTAGCTCCAAGTCTTTGGGCCTAACCCCAAATTCCACTTTCAGTCCCTTGGCTGAAAAGTCCCCATGAAAACACACATTGTGTATTCCTTACAATGGTCCAAGCTCTATGACCCTAAACCAAGATCTCTAATCCCTTTTTTCCCACACGATGTTAAACTGTAGTATAAGAACTACGTATGGCTTGATTCACATCCTTATGGGATACATAGTGAAGTCCAACATTTCAATTTAGGACCCGACCACAACATGATTATGGTTAGCATTGATCTGTGAATCTATGTATACATTGAACAATATCCATATTTATGTGTCATAATCCTAACCTTAAATATTTTCAGATCCTCATAACCCTTTTCATGACTTCTAGTCACAAAAATGTCAAACTTCTGAGAGTTCTTTTGTCTGACTATGCAGCATGTGCCCATAGGAGGCCTTGCATAAACAGTCTACATAACAGACTTGTTAGCCATAAGATACTATTATTTGACTATGCATCCAATGACCTTAGGTGGCCCTGGATAATTCAACCCCCTAACGGGTTTGTCGGATAGTGGTAACTTCATTCTTGGGAAGAATGCCTCTTTTTTCTTTATTTTTCTTAAATGACAGTATGTAGGGATCCGAAAAAATAGCCATCCTTAACATATTTGTCCCATATCCTATTTCATGATCTGAATATATTCAAGTCTATGGATTATATTCTCCTTCCCTACATTTGGGTCAGACCTTCGTAGGAGTGATATTCATCCAGTTCTTCGATAATCTTGTTTGGAAATATCTTTTCCATATTCAAGTACCTCTTTCCATACAACAAACTCTATAATTTGTAATATTTGAATCTCCGTAAACTTTCACTGGCTTTTAGCACTAGGAAAGTAAATTTCTGAGAGTTCTTTTGCCTGACTATGCAGCACGTTCCCATAGGAGGCCTTGCATAAACAGTCTACATAACAGACTTTTTAGCAAAAAGATACTATTTTTTTTAACTATGCAGCCAATGCCCTTAGGTGGACCTGCATAATTCAACCCCCTAACGGGTTTGTTAAATAATGGTAACTTAATTCTTGGGAACTACTTCTTCTAATGCCTTTTATCTCTTTTTCATATCATTCCTCAGATTCAAATATTCTTAAGTCATAGTTTACATATTTTACCTCATACTTGAGTATGGTACTATGTTTTCAGATGATTTGTTCAGTAATTGAGTCAATTCTAATCCATTTCGGTCAAAGCTATTTCGACCTTAAACATTAGCCTTTTTATGTCTGACATGCATGACTTTAAACTGCCAGATTTCTTGTTTTTCTTTTCACCTCAGACTCAAATCCTCTTTTCTCTCCGGATCCAACTCTGAGGGGGGAATTTTGTTGACGCTCATTTTTGTCACATTTTCCAAAATAATGGAAAGGGAAATGACTTAGCACAATTTGATTCATACTTTGAAGAAAATATCAAAAATCGACAAAGTGATGAACAAGGGGAACATTTCCCATAGGTCACGCAAGTTCCCTCATAGTCGCGCAAGTCTACTTGCGCGACACATTATGGTCACTCAAGTGACTTGCGAGACCTAAGTGATAACTGCCCGGGGTCTTCTCCTGCCTATAAATAGACCCTGTGGGCCCCCCATAAAAGTGTAATTTTTCCATAAACTCAGATTTGATCTACTATCGCCCTAGTCTCTTCTGAAAGCTTCCGAAACACTTATAAGGTAATTTCTTACCTAGAACGGAAGATCTAAAGAGGGGGAGGAAGGCCTAAGTGTTGAAACTCATCAACACTTGCATGCCTGAGTGGACAGCCCTTAAGGGAAAAGGCCACACTTGCATGCCACCTTACTCCTTCAATATAACTTGTGCGCCCCTCTTCTGAAAGAACCTCAAGAAGATTCCAAAGGCTTTAACCAAGAGTCGCTCCAGAATTACCCTGCTGGTTAACCGTCGCGCAAGTACCCATGTGTCGCGTAGGTATACCTGCGCGACCGGGACTTGTGCGCCCACGCAGTACTTGCGCGCCTGTCAAGACTTGCACGCCTCTGCCTTCATTGGTGCCCTTCATGCCCATTTCACCCCTCTTATTTCATCCCACCTCTCCTATTCAATATTCAGTCTTCAAGACACTCTTCAAAGCCATTTATGGCATGATTTCTAGATGTGACATCCTTATCTGAAAGGAATTCTGTGGAATAACTCTCAAAATCTAGTGATTTACACATATTTATGTCACTAAAGATTGAGATTTCATTCATTCAACCTCATCCTTTACGATGAGAGAACTCATTAAACTAGGCATCCTCCTTAGGAGTAAGCCCCAGTCCCCAAATTTGGGCCTCTTTTTTAGGAGTAATCCCTAGTCCCTTAATTTTTCAAGTCTCTTAACCTGGGCCTCCTTTTCAGGAGTAAGACCCAGTCTTAATTTCTCTTAACCAGTCCTAAATTACCTTTGATCTGGGATTCCTTTTAGGAGTAAAACCCAATCATAATTCCTCTCCTAATTTGGGCCTCCTTTTCAGAAGTAAGCCCCAAGTTAGAGTATTCAAATCTCCATGAAGCACATATAACTTTATGGACCCTGTTCTTGGATTTCTTCCCTGAAGTAAATCATAATCTTCATTTATCTGGGAAGTCATACATACATAATCCCCACCTTATTTCTTATGATTGCATCTTTCATGGTAGAATTGTCTGATTTTTACCAATAACTCTTGTTTCTCACACCGAGCATGACTCACATGAGCTTAGAGTGTAAAAGTAATTATGACATCCTTATTTGAGCCATCAATCAAAAACATCATACTCCCTTACTCGAACTACGTGGGTTCTGATTCCTTTTCTAAACAAAGGATACGTAGGTAGCCCGTCTGTGGGTTTGATCCCAACTTTGAAATAATCCATGTCATTCTGAATGGCAATAAACTTCAAGTGCCCCACTATGTGTCTTTAAAACCATCATGGTCATCATAATGACCAATAGAATTCTATATAAATGTGTCGAAGGATACCATTGACCAAGAATCTCTAATAAATATAGATGATTCTCTATCGATGAAGAACCTCGAATACATATAAAAGATTCTCTAAAATTCCTACATATTTTATCATTGATTGTCAGATCTGATGTAAAGCTCATTTTATACTTGGTAACGTAATAAGGATTCACGAACATAACTTAAATCTATAAAGAGAGTCCTGGAGTATACAATAATTCCCCTCAAAAGGTGTGATGAGTCCGACCTCCCATCCTTTCGACCAATGCAAATTACTAAACCTCATCTTTCCATAAACTAATGAGCACCTACATTTGGAAAGTAGGTCCGAATGGATGTGGAATCATTGGATGTTTCCGGTTCTACGAACAAACCCGTTAGAAACCGATCGGAACGTTTGATCCTCCCATCAAAAGGATGTCATTCCCGAAATCCGAGGGAAACAGTCAATTAATTTGGTATAGGTTCTATGGCAGCACGACCATGTACAAGACAAGACTTGGGAGTAGGAAGCTAGCATACATGCTCAGTGTCTAGAGTTATTTATAGAAAGCTCTTTACCACCCTTGGAAAGAAAATTCAGGATCCTGAATTTTATTTGAGGTATGAAACCTTTTAAATATATTTTATTTCTTTAATTTTATCTTTAATGGTTTTCCTGGTGGGATAATAAATGAATTAGGGTGTCCAATGATTTTATGAACCCCAGAGCATGAGATTCTAGAGGCGGAAACGAGGCCACATTGTTTGAGTAAAACGTGTGGGGTGTTTCAGAGCATAGAAAAGGGCACACGGTTTTACCTTACTACGTGACCCAGAATTCATTCCCATTGAAATTTTAGAGGCTTTATGACAGTGGATAAACACATGGTCGGTTCAAGGGTTGTCTAACTGTGAACCAAGATTGTGCATGGGGGTTCCTGATATAGTGAAGGGTTTATAGTTAGCGCATGATTTGTCCAACAATGTGGGACAACCATTCAAACCAATTTTTAAAGGGGAAATAAAAAATTTTCAATTAATTATTAAATGTTTAAACCCTATAATCCTTTCCTTATTTTTATAGATGTGTCCAACCCTTTATCATATTATGATCTCCAATGTAATCCAAGCCTAGGATTTTCTATATCTATTAGATCTAGACTCTGAATATTTCATTGTTGGTCTCATTAGATGCACTTTGGTGAGTTATCTAATCTCAATCCACAATTCACTATTTTTAATTCTATCAATGATTCTATTTTATTGAATTCTCTTATTCTTTATTTTTATAACGTCATTTTTTTTCTATTTTATTCTTATCAAGATCAATGTGTATGCTTAGACTGGATGGGTGTTCATCTACTAAGCTAAGGTATGCAGTCTCATGGTTTTCAATTAATATTTGGTTGTTTACATATTATATCATTTTTATGGGTTCCGAATTTTCCTAATAATTCCTATAAATTGAAATGGTATTTAAATTAAATATATGGGTTTGACATAGATGACCCATGATACCCAATAAGGTGTAATTAATGGATTAGGACCTCAAATATGAACCACCCATTTGGTGCATTGTAAAATTATAATAAACCACCATGGGTGGCCTTTGTACTTTATTCAACTTTGAGGTGTGGCCTTTTAACCTTTCCTTATGGATTTAAAATTCATTAAATTTATTAATTTGTAAATTAAAAATAAATAATGAAAAGAGGTAATCAAAGTAAATATCCCTAGATCCTTGGCCTCTATTCTTTCTCTCTTAGGATTGATTTATTTTTCATATTTGAAATATCAAATTAAAATAAATGGAAGGATTCCTGTGATATAATGCCTTATAGGAATGTGATATTAGTTAAACAACCTATTTTGGTGAGTTAATTAATTTTAATTGTGATTACCATATGGGTTAAAATGTGTGCCTATATGGTATGGTTATTCTACGGTCCCGTAACCATTGTTATTGACATGTTGAGAGTGAGAGGTGGGTTAAAATTTAGTACATCCATAGATGGACTCTTATGGGTTGAATGATTAATTGAATTATGATGAATTGGTATTTATGTAGATTGGGTAACACATGGGTTCTTACATGAACACCACAGAAATTCTCATTTGGAATGTAGATTATATATGCATGAGTGATACCTGGACTCTTTTATGGACCTCCAAAGATAAACTTAGAGGGAAGACTATTATTATGCCACAAGTGCGGCATGGAATCCCTTGTAGATTTATAAGGATAGACTCTGAGGAAAAAATATTTTATACACTATGTGTGACACTTGGGATCCCTTTCTAGACCAACAAGGATGGAATCAGTGTACAGTGACCGTATACCACTCCTAGAGATATACTAGGATTCCTATGATGGTGGCATAGGACAATCTTATAAGTTTTTTGGTTTATATTACACATATAGAGAAACCTGGTTTCCAGATATGGAACACCAATGATGGAATCATGTTTCCTTTGAAACATTAAATATTGAAATAATTTTATGAAATGTCTTCCACACCAACTCCCAAGCTTAGATTCAGTCAGAGCCTCTAAATATATTGATGGAATTAATATATACAAACATTTTGGTATGTTACAAGGGGGATTATTGGGGAAAGGGATAGGTCCAAAGACATCAATATAAATTATATCATGATTGATTGATTATTCAATGGATGTCCAACTTAGACTACTGTAGATAGGAGTGGATGGGTGTTCCATGGGAACTCGATCCTATGTGGGTTATTTTTATATAGAAAATAATTTTAAGTCATATTATTAAATGCACAATGTTTGATTTATATTCACCAACTGGATAGAATTATACACTCTTCTTTGTGGCCTAATAAGATTATCTCACACCTTACTCTGACAAACTTTATGGTACCCATACAGACTGTATGGATGCAGATAGGGACATGGGAAAGATCCTACTTACTAATTCTTAATTGATTCGTATATAAGAGTTAGCGAGTAAAGAACAAGGCTATGGGTCGTAATGATATCATGGGATAGTTCCCTTTTGTTATTTTGGTAATTTTGATTTATGTACTATACTGGATTCCTATTTCCATGTATTTTCGATAGTTTTTTAGCATTCTAGGATCATCATTTTATATCAAAATGATGTATTTGATTACTTGATTATTTATATGATGGATGTTTACTCTTACACAACATAGTTATTTTATATTATTTCACTACTGATTTATATCATTATTTCCCTGTCATAAACATTGATCATGAGGGTATAGTGTCCCCAATATTCCATCATGGATCTTCACTACTATTTTCAAGACTTTATTTAACAGGGAGGTTTTCTTGAGGCCATGTGGAAAACAAGTTTTGGTTACTGTTGAATGAATCAGGTCTGAGACGTCACATGTGGTGCACCGGCTTAGGGAACTAGTTTAATGGAGCCCGAACTGAGATGTTACCATGTTTTATTAGATGTGTTTTATTTTCTATTACCTTATTATTTTGGAAATATAAGCATGAGGTTAGGGTGTGTTGGGACTTGTAAATATGGTTGTGCATAGAATTAGATAAAGCATGTGTGGGGGGGAAACCCAAGTTCATAGTGTGGGAATTTTTTTCTTAGTATTTTTTGTTACAATTGGATGTTATTTCACCTTGGGTGATACACATTTATTCTGATGTTACTTCTTTCTGATGTTTTACACATGGACTAGTATGGTACGAGGTTTTTGAATACATGAAAAATTTTACAAACTCTATGATTTATGTGAAATGAATCATGATAGGTTCATGAAAGAATTAATTTCATGGTTCGGTTATGGAAGTTAAAAATGGTTTTTAGTTTCCTTATGGTTTTAATGAAATGTTCCTAATATTGAATTTCAAATTGTTTAAATTGAAATATATTAAGGAAATGATTAAAATGCTTCCCTAAAAATAAGTTATAATTGATTAATTATTTTAGTAAGTTATAATTTTTTTCAAATGAAAATATTGTAATTATGTAATATTGGTTCGACCTATGTAATCCATGAACCATGATAGGGATGTTTACTAGTAATTACAATGTTACAGTTGTGGCTGGGAAGTTATTTTATGAATAGTTGGTTTTTATGGATAGTTATGACCCCCTCCCTTGCATAACCGTGAAGTAATTTTTATGTGTTTTGAGAAGTGAATTTGGAATTGTTTATAGATAAAACCATGATTAAGGTTCCAAATATAGTTACTAGAGGATATTTACGAAAATTATTCTCTCAGAATATGACTAAAACCTGCGTTGGTTTCAGGTGATAGGGAAGAAGATAAGATCTGTGAGGAAATTTCCCAATTTATGTAGATTATAATGAGATATATTTCTGGGATGCACTAATTATTATTGATATGAAAAGTGAGTTTAGGCTAAATCATTCTTGTTCATTATTTTTAAGAGGGTCTACCTAAGGAATTTGAGTTTTGGATTGAGTCTATTCACAAAATTTTGTATCAGTTGGAGAATTATCAGGGGAAGAGGGCTAGGTTAAGAGCTTATATGTTATAAGTACCAGTGAAGTGATGGTGGGATATTCAAGTCTAGGAAAAGTAGTTAAAGAATACGTCTTGAACAGAATTTGAAAAAAAAATCATGGATAATTTCTACCTAGAGACCCTGAGGTAGGGGAGAGTTACAGAGTTCATGTGGTTGACCTAGGGGGATATTTCAACTATGGATAATACTGAATTATTCACAAAAATAGATCATTTTTTCTGTTATTGGTAGGGGATGAAATAGATGAGGTGAAATTTTTTGAGGATGAACATAGATGTGAGGTATTTTCCTACGAAAATATCTTCTATTTTATAATGTTTACTAAGGTGGTGAATCAGGCACTCATTTTTTAGGGGAACCTGAAAGTGTCTTATTGTGATAGATAAGTAGGATCATTTAGCTGATCTATTGGTGTGTCCTCAGATAGTAGAAACCTAATTTACTCTGTATTTCACTAAGATGGTGGCCAGGAGAGTGGAGTAACCTCTCAGAGAAATGGTCAAGTGATTTTCTATCAGTGCCACAAGCTAGGTCACATGTGTGTTTAGTGCCATTGATAACTAATTGAGTGTATATATTCTGTAAATAAGGGACATATAGAGAGGATCTACAAGAACACTCAGCTAATGGATAACAATGGAGGACCAAATCTAATGCAAAGAAATGGTAGGGAATATTTTACCTTGTATTAGTCTGGTACTTGGATTTCTAATGGAAATACTATTCAAAGAGGAGGATGAGGAGATATTGGAAAGGGGTAACTATATTAGTAGAGTAGTGAGTCACATGGGACTCATACATAATCACAAGGTAGTGGGATAGGCCAGCTTCATGTAGTTCATCCTACACTTGGAGGTGGCGAGGAAGGACCATTGACTGTATGGGGTATGATTATTATATATTCCATGCTTTCTAGATATTTATTTGATATAGGAGTCTCGAAAAAGTTTATATATTCTTGTCTTGTAAATAGTTTTATTCTTGATATGGAGACCTTGTGTGAAATCTTGTCTATCGACACACCATTGGGTTGTGATATGAGTGTGTCTATATTTGTAAGGGATATTACATTAAGGTTATAGAGAAATATTTCCTTTAGGTCATGATTGTTCATGAGATGATAGGTTTTAACCTACTACTGGTAATGTAATGGTTGGTATCATATCAATCTCAGATTTATTGCTACCATAGGAGAGTGACTTTAAGGTCTCTTGAGGGTAAAACCTATGTTTACTAAGGGGAGTGGGATATTCAGGCTATCCATATAGGGATAGTTCTCTAGTAACTAGGAGATCATACATCCTATGTTATGAGTATACTACTTGATGATAGGGGATTGGGGTATGATATATTTCCTCCCATAGTAATTGGTTTTTTGATGTGTATCCTAATGGATTATTCGGGATACCACCTTAGAGTGAGATTGGGTTCACAATTTAGTTGATTCCAAGATCTAATCTCACTTCAAATATACCTTATAGAATGAAACCAACAAAACATCAAGAGATTAATATTTGTTTGGAGGAGTTGGAGAATAAAGGGATTATTCATCTAAGTATGTCACCTTAGGGATCTCTAGTTTTATTTTCTAGGATGTTAGACAGAATTATGTGACTATGTATCGATTATAAGAATTTAAACTAGTTGATAATAAAGAACCCATATCCTATATTATAAATTGAAAATCAATTTGACTAGATGGGGGTTTTAGTGTGTTCACAAAGATTGATTTAAGATTTAAGGTATCGTAACCTTAGGTTGATACCTTATAATACATAATGGAACGATTTTAGAAGTAGGTATGTTTTTTATGAGTTCTTTGTAATGTCGTTCAGTTTTAAAAATGATCCTACTATAATTTCCACTTTGATGAACTGAATATTTCACCCATATCTCGATCAATTAATGGTTGTTTTTTGGTTTACATATTACTGTATTCCTAGACCAATGATGATCATGCCAAAAAACATTAATTCATTTTAATTACACTGAGAGAGAATCATATACATATAAAGGTATCATTGTTTCATATCTAGACTCAAAAAGTACATTTCTTGGGTCACATCATCATGGAGGATGTTGTTTCTGTGGACCCTGATAAGGTTCAAGCATTTTTTATTGGGAGAAATGAAACAATGTTTTTGATATCTGACATTTTTTGGGGTTGGTAGGCTATTATTGGAGGTTCATCAAAGACTTATCTCTCTTAATTAAAACTCTATAATTCCCAACTATGAAGGGAATCATGGTTGAATAGCATGAATAATGTGAGAATTATTTCTAGGAATTGAAGCGGCTTTTAACCGCAACACCCATTTTGATCTTACCAAAATTAGTGAAAGAGTATAAATTATTTTTTGGTGTATTTAACATTAGACTAGGGGTAGTATTATTATAAGTACATTGAGTCATGGCATATGTGTCATGATAGTTGAGTCCAAACGATCAAAACTTTCATACACACAATCTCATGTTGTCCTTATTGGTTCATTATTTGAATTATTATTAAAATTATCTTTTGGGTGAGAGGTTTACTATTTATACTGATCAAAAGAGATTAATATACAACATTAATAGCATGATTTGAATCTATAATACAATATGTGGGTTGAGTATATTCAATATTTTTAATTTCAGCTAGTGTAAATGATGAGAACAGGAAACAACATTGCCCATACATTGAGCTAGAAAACACAGAGCTAGGTGATTTTAGAGTCAAATTCTGAGAGGAAGATGATTCCCTGGTTCACTAAGATTCACATAGTTGTTCTATAATAGAAGGAATATATGAAACTCATTTCTTTAATGGCTATGTTCTCTTCTATGGATCAGGTAATTAGGAGGAAAAATGTGGACTTAGAGTGCCTAGTGTTGAGTGAGAACCTTGAAGGTGGGGTGTTCACTCTTGATTAGACCATCGATGATGAAGAGATTATTCAAAATCATGGTTTTGTTGTTGTTACTACTTTTATGTGGGAGGATCATATGATCTAGTTTCATTCCATGAAGTTGGTGGTTTCCTTGTTTCGACTAATATGTACAGTGATCTTTGTAGACAATGTTTTTTTTCAGGAATGAAGAAGAAGATTTCATGTTTTTTCATTTGAAGCTATACTTTTCAATAGGTAAAGGTTGATCACCAGTGTTCGGTAGGACTTTTATAGCCTTATCCCACTCTAGAATTGAATTGGGATGATGTTATCATAGATTTTGTTTTGGGGTTACAATAGACTCCTTAGAATAATGATGCAATATGGGTGATTCTAGACCATTTGAAAAATGTGTTTCATTTCTTTCCTATTCGATAGTCTTTCACTACCAACCAGTTGGGTGACTTGTATGTTTAGGAGATAGTACATTTACATGGGGTTTTATAGAGAAACATTTTAATTTGTTATACACGTTTTTATTTTCACTTATGTGAAGGGTTATAGAAGGTTCTGGGTAAGCATGTGTTTTTGAGTACATCTTTTCATTCACAAATTCATGTGAAATCAGAACATACTATACATGTGTTATATGAAATTTTAAGAACATATTTCTTGGATTTTGGTGGATCATGGGTGAAGCACATTGCACGTTTTGAGTTTTATTTTAACAATAGTTATCGGGTGACTATTTATATGACACTATATGAGGTTCTCTACAATAGGACACGAAGATCCCTATTGTGTTGGATAGAAGAAAGTGATTTAGAGTTTTTGAGATTGAGGCTCATGTGGAAGACATAAGAGCATGCTTATTTGATTTGGAAGTCTATTTATATGACATAATGTAGACATAAGTCATATGATAATCGATGATGTTAACCTATTGAGTTCAAAGTGGTTGAAAATGATTTCCTTTAGTTGTCTCTAAGATTTGGTCACCATCAGATTCATAAATTTGGTAAGATGCCACTCATGTATATGGGACCATTTTTTATTGTGGAGTGGATAAGACTAGTGAAGTACAGATTAGGTCTTCCACATTGGTATGGTGGAATAAAAAATATATTTCTTGTGTCATATTTGGTAGTATCACCCTGACTATTCTCATGTGATTGATGTTGATGATTCTAAGTTTGATGTTGATGCCTCCTTTGAGAACTATCTGATTCATTAGGTAGATAACCCTGAAAACTTTTTTCATTGCAATAGCATGAATTGTTTTGAGTGTTGTGGAATCATGGACTTGTTCCATATCAACTCTATTCTGTGAATTTTATTGATTATTAATAGTGTATTAGCCCTTGAAATGATATGTTAAACACCTCATTGTCACTGTTAGGTCCATTAATGACGGTTATAACATGTTTAAGGCCACCCATGGGGCATGTTAATTCCTTGAAATAGTAAATGGGTTGTAAAATTGTATGATATAGGGTTTATATAATTAAACTAGTTTCACTTGATGTTGAACAAGTTAATATGTCATAAGGGGTTTTTTTTATTAATTGGAAATAAAATGGTTATGATGAGGATATGAATATAAAAGGTAAATGGTAAAAGGAGTTTGAATATGTTGTTAAATGGTTTTAAAGAACCATTTTTTGTTGTGACTTATAAAATTATGGTTAAATGGTTTGTGTATTAATCATTGTTAATGTTGTTGAATGAGTTAGACTATGTGAATAGCAGTGAATGGAATGAGGTTCACACTTATTATTTTAATGTGTTGAAAAGGCTAAGTGTGTTGGACCCTGTGAAATGTCAATGGATGAAATAAATAAAGATGAAGGACATGATGGGCCATAACCTTTGTGTAATGATGTTGTAAATTATACTACTTCTCCTTGATTTTTTATAGCTAGACCTAACATTCCATATCCTTGACTTGATATGGTGGATATGGAGTTTCTTATTCTTGTCTAGGGTGTTAGAATGGTGATCCATAAAGTTATGTCAATTTTTATGATATGGGTAAATTGATTGGTCCAACATGGGTGTTGAAATTGAAATGATTGACGAATACCTTTTTCAATGAAATGTTAAACCATTATTATTTGTTTTATGGACTCTCAACATGTTCGGAGCAGGTTCAGTGGATTTGGTTGTCATAGTGAACTAAATGAGACTAATAGTTAACTAATTAAATGTTTTAATAGTGAAAAATGTTTTATTTTAATATATTTTTTCTTATTGTTATGTACTTATTTGTACAATATTATTATACTGAGTATTTCTGTAGAACTTGTTGGCACCTGAGAAGATTTCATGGTTGATGGTTAGGATAAGGGAAAAGAACCTATGATAGAAATATGTGTTGAGATTATGGGATAGAGCATGGATGATGGGACCCAACTAATATCGGGACCCATTTTTGTAATATCTATAGTGTCTTTATTTTGTGTTTCCTTTAACACTTTATGCTACTATAACATGTCATGGTTATTATAATTTTGTTGGGGGTACGTACATGATTGTGGGTAATTGATTATATGATGCATGGTTATTGATTGTTATCCTTTTGGTAATTATTTGTGTTGATTTATTCTATTTAGAAACTATAGAAAAGACGTAATATTCTCCCTACATACCTTATTAGACCTGCTATTCTAGTCAATAACCTCTGGTGAGTGGGGAGGCATGCCTAAGGTCATATGGTGAGCTGGCCCGAGGCACCAGTTTAGTGGCACCCAGGATGGGATGTTTCAAATAAGAGACTCCATGGAAGATATATAGTTTCTCACACTGATGTTGAACCATGAAAATCTCACATTTATTCTTTACTTCTTTTCATTTTATGTTTTTTATAATGGTATAAAAATTTTATAAGGATAAATAACTAACAATTTACTAGGGTAAAATTTCATAATGTTTGAAATTTGTAAAATGACAAGAAATCATTCAAACCTCCATTCTTAGGGATTTAGTGAACTATGTGATTTCATATTCATGTCTATTATCTGTTATATTTTTTAATTATACTAATTAACTACACATATATTAGTATGTAAATGTTTTCTTTCATTATCAGATGTTTGAAATTTCAATTGTTTTATACGTTTATTTTAATAGTGATGTTATATACCATTCTTTGATATAATGTTAACCATTACCCAATTATTCGAGATATTATAATATTTATGTTCCAATTATTTATGATGTCCCATTTTTATTTCATGAAACTCATGGTTGTGGTTTGTGAAAATAGAATCAATGACGGGTTTGTTTTGGATATTTTACCAATATCAATCTGCTACATTATAATGATATTTTATTATATATATATATATATAATATTATTACTACTACATATTACTCCTAAATATCATATAAATTTATAATTTATAATTTATAACTACCCATGTAATGTGGTGATGAACAAACATATCAACCTTGGAGGGGGTATTCTGCACATACACATGGGTGACGTCTTTATTTTTAAACAGAATGAAATATATGATGGTATATAATGATTATTAATAGTTGAATAATAATTATTATATAAATAACATATTTTATCATTAATTACATTGTTAGAAACATCCTTTTATGTTGGTGATGAAAAATGAAACAAGTTATCCGTGGATGTGGTAGTCTGCACATACGTACATGCAATGTTTTCATTTATCAAATGGTTGGAAGGAAGAAAATAAATTATTATTCCTTAAAAATAATATAATTTTATTATTATAATTATACTTATGTCATTATGTTATTATTTTTATAATACATTCGGTGAAAGTTTGAGAATATTGAAAATAATATAAATAAAAATGGAGTGATTAGGAGATTTTACTTTAGTCCGCTGGACAACTAGTAGCATCTTATTATATTGGTATTTTGGTGGGAATAACACTTAAAATAAATTATAAATAGGGTTATGTATTTATTTGGTATTATTTTGGTCAATAAAAGGGTGTATGGTGTGATGATATGTGGGGAGGTGAAGGTATCCTTTTATAAGTGAGAGGGGTGGCACATTTGTAAATACCCATAATTTTATTTTAATAGAACGTTACTTTTAATGGGAATTGGCTCCAAAAAAGAAAACATAATGTATAGAGGGTAACCATTGGTTAATTAATAACTACAAAATTCAGGTAGAGGTATATTTTAATCATGTCTTATATCTTTTACCCTTATTTTTACTTCTTACCACAATTTACATTTACTATGACAACTCTTTTTTTGACCTTGATAACTTAGTTTTATTAATAAAATGAAAAATAACATTACTAGATAATTTCGATATAATTATTTCAAATATGAAAACAATTTAATCAGATTCAATTTCTATAGTGAGTCAAAATTAATTTTAACAAAAATGTGTCTAACACAACAATTTGTCTAGGAAAATATTAATTAGGTGGTAAAATGTCAATAATAGGTTTCTAAAATAAACATAATATTTTAATTGTATAATTTTAAATATTAAATATATATTTTATTATTGAAAAATTTTAATATATTTTTAATTCATCCATATATCAGAATGATGTTGTAAAAGTCCCATTATTTTTAGAAAATTGTATTTTATACTATTCACCAAAAAATCAATCATTTTAGAAAAATACTAATTTCACTCTAAGGTAATTTTTATTTGAAGAATACTAAAATGAATTTGATTTTTTCATTTTAATATTCTTAAATTTTTGAATTTAACTTTAAAATTAAAGCAAAAAATACAATGAAAAAGGTTTTTATAGGAAAATGACTTCTTCAAATCCTCAAGTGTTCTTAATCATATTTCATGTCAATTATCAATTAAATAATAGTTAATATTATTTTTTTACAAAATTTTTTCTATTATATTTATATTTTTTAAAAATTAAAATTAAATTTAACAATTAAAAAATACTAAAAATAATGAAAAATAAAATTCTTTGAAATAGAGTTCATTAATAAATTTGTTCCAATTTATTTAAGGATGATAAAACTATTTAATAACTATAAATTAAATGTCTTAAATAAATTTCTCTTAAATGAAATAATTTTTATTTTCTGAAATCAATTTTTTAACATTAAATATTATTTAAATAATTAATGTTGAGTATATATATATATTAATAAAAAATTTGTTACATTACATATTTATATAAACCTAAATTATACTTATAAGTCCCCTCTAAACTTCTACATAATATCCAAGGGTAAGATATGCAGTGGTAATTTTCAGGGGTAGTAACTCAACTAGCATATATCTCATAGTGATTTCCATGAGATTGAGCTTATCCTACACGTTATTTCACTGAAACAACAGTTGATAAAGTTTGGATTGGGCTTTATAGTGATATTATTTTCATTCAAATCATAGATAAATTATCCTTATAAAGAATAATTCAATAACTTGATTCCATTTCTTCTTCTTTTAATATATATTTCATATATTGGTTAGCATTTTTGTACCCTCCAATTTAATTTATATATTATAATGGACATATTTAATACTTAAAATTTCATATTAATAAAATGTATCATGATTTTTCTTGGTCCAACATTACATTTGAACAAAGTTATTTATAATAATAAATACTTAATAGATTATTAACACTAAAATATCGAGGTGATACATTTTAAATCTATTTTTATAAAGAAATGACTTCTGATTCACAAGTTCTAATGATTTGAATTTGATCCATGTCAGTTTTATAGGGTTGTTAAGTCACACTAAACTACATTTAATGGAAGATAATGAGTCCTTTTAAACTTTATATAATTATACTCCAAGAACACATATATGTTTATTAAAAAGACATATATAAATTGAGATAGATCATCTAAGAACAAAAGATATATACAGTGACCAATACTTTTCATTAATAGATATTACAACTAAATATATGAATATCCAATATATAACATAATAATCCAGTCCAAATTCATATAGATCTAGTTTCACTGGATAAATGGATGTATAAAAAACTAGTTTATAATATTTCTATATCATCTCGAACATATATATTCATAATTATCACCCCTCTTAGACATATCATAAATAAAAACATTCTTTATAACATGGGGAAGGAAACACAAGAAAGGGTACGCTATGATTCACAGTAAGGAAAAACAAGTGATATATCAATGATAATATAAGAATAAAATGAGAAAAATGTTATTAAAATAAGATTTTAACATTTGAAAAACATACCCTTTTAGAGATCATAATCATGAGTCATTTCATAAAGCTTTGAATTTTATGGTACATGAAATATAAAGGAATCAAAGAACATGATCCATGAGAACATAAATTTCCATAAGACATGTAATTGTGGTATACACATGAAAATAAAAAATCTTCCCATCTTTAGTTGAGGTTAAATTCCAATACTATCATAGTGGATTGGGTTTTACTCCCTAAACCATTGCAATAGTCAAAGTTCACTCCTGAGGCTATAATAGTGGACAAAGTCCCTCACTAAACTGGGTTCACTTTCTATTCTAGTCTTATTTATCTCATGAGAAATCAATATTTACCTAAAAAATTGGAGGGAGATACAGGTCCAACCCATCACATAATACAAATCATACATATGTGTTCCACATGATCATAAACCATTCGTCATATCATAACCCATGAAAATAAATGGGTTTCATAAATAATTAATCATAGAATAAATCATGGAAAAGGAAAGGGTTTCATAAAAATCCTTCCATCATAAACACAAACAATATAATAAAGATTTAAGGATGGTATACTCGGATCATATTCATAGTAAATCATAAGAAACATTAATGTTTGTTATTGATGGTCAATTGAAAAATCATCAAAACATTCTTGAGTAAAACAACAATTACATTTTCAAATCACCACTTTTAAATCTAATTTTATTAAAAAAATATTATGTAAAACGTTTTCCTTAAAAATAACAATGGGAAAATGTAATGGAATTTCAAAATAATTACGCATCTTTGATGGCATGATTTTTTTTTCATGCTGTATAAGTTAAAAAGCATTCCATCCATACATCTGTTAGACAATTAACAAAGTACCACTTTTGGAAAATGATAAAAACATTCTATTTAAACCATTTAAAAAAATGTGTAAAATTTATTCAAATATTAAGATTATAATATTAAAAAAAATATTTAAATTATTTGTAGAAAACTAATATATGAAATAAGAAAAAAATTTAACCGAAGAGAGAAATAAAGTTAATTTTCCTTAAAACAATATTATCATTATCTTCAGTATATAAGGTGAGTAAAAATAAAGGAAAACATGTATTTTATAAAAATAACCATATGAGAATGAAATTTAAGAGTTTATTGAGAATTTTAATATAATATTTTATCATTAGAATCATAATCATAAACAATCCTGATAAATAATGAGATTATATCATAAATACCCTTGCCTCGAGTTCCACATATTTTGAAATCACTGTAACATATTGTATAATAAATTTAGATTTATTTTAATTCTACACTAGAATCATACAAAAACATATAATATCATATATAACCCATTTATAACATTTCAAAAAACCTTTTTATAAAATATTTCTTAAAATCATCATTTCTAGGTGTTAACAGTTTCGATTATCATAAGTATTTCAATTTAGTAGTTTTGGTCCATGTACTTTGATCATAGTTAAATCATATTCAATATATTAATCATGTTATAAATTACAAATATATATAAATATATATATTCATTTTATACTTATTTATAGTCATCTATAAAATTTAGAGATAGAAAAATGAATTACAACTTTCATTGAGACGGTAAGGCATATGTACGCATGAAAGTTGGAAATAAAGAAAAGTAAATAACAATTCGCCTTTACATAATCATTATAATTTTATATATATCATATCTATTTTTTAAAATATACTATTATTACTATCCTCATAAAACAAAAAGGAAAAAAATCATATTTCTTTTTTGAAGGTGGTAGCCCACATGTTTACACGAGCGGCGTTATAATTTTCTAATGGATTGTAATGTATTAAGTTTAATATTATATTACAATTATAAGATTATTTTTATTTCATATATACTTTATAAAAGAATTAAAACCATCATTATTTTCATCCATAAAATATGGTGATGAAAGATGAATAGTATTGCTTCCTGGAGAATGTTAGTCGTACGTACACACAAGAAATACTTTAAATTCACATTTGATGGTAAAGAGGGCATGTAACATTGTTTTAATAGTTATAATTAAATTTAATAATATTGGGGATACATAGTTTACTATTTTATGATAAAATAGAGATAATTAAAGAAGGTAATGAAGATTAGAAAAGATGTGATCGGTTAAGGTGATTACCTATTCTCTAAAACGAGTCCCTTAGATCCCTTATAAAAGGATCTAGGGTTGGTATTTTGGGAAGAAAATGACCAATATAATTTTTCTAAGGATGTTTAAAAGATAATTTTTATGTACTATTTTGATAAATAAGGCTCACAGTGTATATAATAAGTGAGGCATAAGGCACCTTTTATAGTTGAAGTGAGGGCACTTTTGAAATTTCACAAAAGATTAATTAATAAAAAATTAATTCTCAAGGAAAATTCCTCAAAAAATATAGGTATTAAATTATAAGTAGTAATCCCAAAAAAATATAAAATGTATACATATTTAGGTGTCATTTTAAAACTTATCATTTTGATTAACGCTTAGTTAACTTATTTTAATTTCAACTATAGTAAAAACTCTTTCAATATGAAAGGGCTCTAATTTTTTACTTATAAGGTAATAATTAGACTTTAAATGGATATTTTAGAATATTGTAGACCATATAATATCCACCTTTTCTTATTTATATACTTTTAACATTTTTAAATTATTTAATAAAATATCATTTTGATAAAATATCATTTTTGTCAATTTGGACACTATTCATTTAAATTGACTAATAAATCCTAAAGATAAATTAGGAATTGGAATATAATCTTTTAACACAACAAAAATCTGTTATATTCACCTAAAAAATTCATGGAATACTCTAGATTATTTAAACAATATAAATTTTATTATTTTCAAAATTATTTAGTATATTTTTCAAATAATTGAGTGGATACTATTTCGGTGTTGTTTAAGAATTTAAGGTAATTATATAATAAATAAAATTTATAAATAAATTAACATCATGAATATACATTAATTATTTACAAAATTAATGTTAATATTCATTCATAACATGTTTAGCTCCCTATGTAAACACACAAAGGATATTCAAATCTAAGAGAGTGACATTTTGTTACTTTCATTGATTTAAATAATATATAAAATATTTTAATGGATAAGTGTCCATTAAATAGATAAAATATGAGAAAAAAGTGATAAGGGTCTAGTTTAATTCATCAAATAATAATTATGATAAAAAATTATTGTTTTATAACTTATTTCCAATCAAGATTAACCTCATTACCCTTTACCAAAGTGATAAATTTTACCACCGTTGTTATTCATATTGACTAAAAATAAATGGGGCCTATTTACCAAATTTGAACCTAGTAATTCTAAATATGTAATTAATTTTAAATAATTCAATACCTTTAAATGGAAAAAATAAATTTTAAATAAGTTCACAAAAAGTAAAAAAAACAATTTTTTATAAAAAAAATAATTTTTATGTAAAATCATTCACCAATAGTGATTAATTTAATTTATTAATATGAAAATAGATTGCACTAATGAAAAAAAAAATTAGAAAAAATATCACTTGAATTTTAAAATTATTTTTCTTTAAATTATTATCATTTTATAACTAATAAATTTCTTTTATAAATGTTCAGACTGTATATTTTTTATAATTTTGTAATTACTATTCATACTCAACAATTCAACTACTAGGAGATAAAATACACAGAAATATTTAAATATGTTCCACAGTTCATACAAATTTGTTTTTCATGTAACACATGATATCAAAGAAATACAATATTTAAAGACAAAAATTTTATAAAAATATCAAGGTGTTTCAATTTAGAGTCACATCACACAAAGATTTACTCTATATCAACATTAAGATAATCGTTTTTTAATAATTTTCAGTTTCATAGTCAAAGGATTCACTTGTGAGTTGATTATTTTAGAATATCTATGTTTTATATTGATAATAATTTATTTAAATCCTTCATGATTGATTATATTTTATGACCTATAATCTTATTCTTTTAAATATTTAGTTCGATGAAGTCTAGGAATGAATTTATGCTAATTGAGTTGATCGAATTGGGGATCAGGGAGAGTGTTACTATTTAAGATTTTTTTAAATGAAGTTCTATGGATATGAACTCATAATTTATGTTCAGGTTGATCAAAATAGTTATAGTTTTGGAAATTCAATCTCTTGGATATGGGCATTGACCCTCCCAACTCATTAGAGAAAAATAAAAGAGTTCCTTCAAGTTTAGTAGTTTATTACCTATAAAATATTTTTTACAATAGTTTCAAGATTATTATCCATAAATTAATTTATTGTTTTTATCAATGATGTTTTAATTTATAATTATATTTTTTTTCCATCAGTTTAGTTTTTAACTTCAAATATTTTTAATTTTTAATTTTCAAATTTTTATACTACCATCTCTTAGATGTTTTTTATTGATAACAAAATAATTTTGATGTTTTAACCATTTAAATTGAGTATATTATTGTTTTTTATGTAGAAAATTATTTTTTGAAGTTAACAGATCAAGTGAAGGACTCCAATTGGAAGCGTAAAACCGAGGGATGATCTCCCATAGTTTATCGCCACCGACTCTCTAGTGGGATTTCACCATCCAGTTAGTGAAATAGAAGGAATTCACCTTTTTGTATTTGAATTCCACTAGCTTCTTGGTAGAGTGTCACTATATAGAAATTTTTATTAGAAAGAGAAAATAGATATCTAGGAATCTTACCAACTTTATGGTTTTTTCTAGTGACTACCCAGTGGAGGCTGCAACTATGAGGAGAGCTATAGAATTCCCACCATTTAGCAGGTGGTATCAAGTGGGTAGTTGGTGGTCATGGTTCATAAAATCAAGGTGTGCATTTATGGAAGTCTTCAATAGCTCCCCTAACTTCTTAACTCCTCTAGCTTGACCATCAGATCCCTAGTGTCTATATAGAACACCATTTTAAGGCTTGAAAAATAACTAAAATGGTCAATTATTAATTTCATCAATCTATAGAGAATGGAAAAAATATTTGCCTCCAAAATTCTTTCCACGTGATATATCTTTGTAATTTATTCTAAAACCTATTTGATCCTTAATATTTTCTCTCTATAAATATCTCAATTTAAAATTTTATATCATTCAAGATAATTGAGATCTTGTGTTCAAAGGATTTGCGTCTAAGAAAATTTTCAGTTTTTCATCTTTTTGGTTTCTTGGTATAGTGATTAAACAAAGGGATATTTTACTATAGGTTCTTGGAAATCCACTAGAACCATGTTTTTTATTCCAGGTTTCTAGACTACAACAAATTTCACAAGTAGAAATTTTTTCTATATCCACAGTAAAAAAACATGGCTATAAGGGTCAGAAATGTGGCTATAAGCTATACCCACCATTCCAACTATATGTGGCATGTATTGACATTGATATATCTTTTAGTTATAACTGTAGTTTTATTGGGCAATATCCATGATTTTACACCATGGAAACAGAGCTATTTCCCTGGTTTTTTAAACAGTTGTTATAGACTCCATAGCTATCCACCGTGGAACAGGGGCTATAACCATGGTTTTCAATTGTAGCTATTACCCATGTAAACCGTGGTATAACCCAAAATTAATGTTCACCCATCCATATTTTATCTTTGTACCTATGTTATGTGCACTGAGAACCTTACCACTACACCATAGACACCATTGGGTATATATATATATATTATTAAAAACCAGGACTATAGTATGTAAACTCTAGTTATATCCCTTCCTGCCAGTTTTTCCCAGGTTAATTTTTTCCCGTGTAAGGGGGGGGGGAGACCTATAGCCACAGTTTTGGGGAAATGTGGATAGAGATAATAAAAAAACTCTATATCCATGTTTATACCCATATAGTGGCTATAACAATTGAAAAAAAACTCCATATCCATTTTTTTACAAAAAATATTGCTATAGTTCTAGGGAAAAGACCCTATTACCACAGTTTAAGATAAACTGTAGCTATAAAACTTGTAGAAACACTATGTAGCCATGATTTTATAGAACTGTTTCTATAGATGGTGAACTAAAAATTCCTATATCCAAGGTTTCACTAAACTGTGGCTATATACTTCAAAAATATTTCCTATAAACAGAGTTTTATATAAAATAGTTGCTATATCCTTGGTATAAATACCTATAGCCATGGTTTAAAAAAAGTGACTTTATTTCCATGGCTATATCATAGTTTTCTAGTAGTGTGTCAATGGTTTTTCTAATTTCAAATTTCTAGTCCACCATTAAATCAAAGGTTTATATTTTTACAAATCAAAAATAAATTGAGTTTGGAGAAGTATGGCCTCTTATTGAGCTATTTGTGAACTTCATAAAAAATTATATTCTCTATTTAGTTTGCGTATAATTTATTTATTAATCTCATTCATTTAAATAATCAGTCATTAATTTAATACATCAACCACTTAATATATTATAAGTAAATCTCCCACATATTTATTATTTTATTTTATCTATTATTATTTATTTTAATTTCACAAATCATTTTCAATTCTATTGTTCTTAAGTAGGTTATTTTAATTTATTTCTCAATTTCATTATTATATCACTCTTTCCATTTTAATTTTTAATAGGAAATTCATACCTCCCACTTTCCATTTTACTCAAACCAATAATTCGTATCAAATGAGATATTATTTTCAAAATAGTTTATATAATTTTTTTAATTCATTTTTAAATATCAATCGATTTCAAGATATGATATTTTAAAAATATAATTTCTTCTAATACCCATGTTTCTTATAATGGAAACTCAATGGTTCATGCCACTTTATTTGATAGACCGACGATAGTTATTTGGAAACTCAGGGTTTTACTATTTTTGGAATAATTTGTTTTTTTACTATTTTTCAATTAGTTACAAAAATACTAAATAATCAGAAGAAAAATTGACTCCCAAAAACATATCTTCTTTTGAACATGATAACAATGTCAACACATATATACATTATGGTTTCTATATAATGTAATTTAATAATATTTTTACTTGAAAAATGACCATGGAATAGGGTAATTACTTGAATTTACTCATGAAGGTACATAGTAGACTTGATATGAATAGACCAAATTTTATTTTTTAGTATGAATTAAAATAAATAAATTTTTGATATGTTTACTCATTTTACTGAAATATGAAATTGAATAAAATATTTTGGTGATGATGACTCCAAATAAAATATTTCAAACAAGATAATTTAGAATTTTCAAGTCCTTGTGAACCCAAGGTAATTGTGATTTATGAACCAAAAGATGTTAATAAAATGTTGTTTGAAGAACTCATTCGGGATTCCCTGAACTATAAGATCACCATGAATAGATAATATGAAAACATATAAAATTAATTCAAGAAAAATAAAATAATTACATTTAATTTTATTATTGATAACACAACCAGAATTGAAATCTACAGAGCCCATCTTTCCCTAGAGGTGAAAAAATATATTAAAAGGATGAAATAATTTAACCGTGATAATAATGAAAATCAAAAAAATAAACCAAACATATTATTCATGAATATGATTTAAAAAATACTCATTATGGTAGGTCAATATCAATTATTCTCTATTATAATGATATTTATTTATTCTTATGGAAAATATTATATTAAATAAGTATTTTGTCGAAAATATCTTTTATCTAACATGGGTAGACCTAAATTTTGGGTACCAAAATCTTTATATTCATGATTATTTTATAGGAAATTTATCTCAAAAGAAAAACCCAAGGAGCTACATTGTACCTGGATAAATGGTTCTCTAGACACATGGGTGGTGACTACACAGAATTCAATCATTTGTAAAATCTTGACAGAGGCTACATCACTTTTGGTGATAAGTCAAAGAGTAAGACCATAAGTGCTTGCACCATTGGATTTTAAAATTTTCTATTATTAAATACTTTTTAGATGTTAAATGATTAAAACATAATTTTGTAAGTATTAATAAATTATTTTTTAATTATTTTAATATCTCTTTTGAAAAATAATTTTTTATTGTTTTTTATTCCAAATGAAAAAAATTAATTTTTACCTTATGATTTTCAAAAAAAATTATATTATACATTGAAAATATCTTCAATGTCAGAATTATAAATGTTTATGTTTAAATGATAGCGATTATTAGATTTGGTTTAGTTGACTTCATCATTATAACACACACACAATTGTAAAACTAAATCAAAATAATTTAGTTGGAGATTTCCATAAATTACTTATCAAAAAAAACATTGTTTTTGAACCATTCCAACATGGAAAGAAACAAAAAACCTCCATAAAATATAAAAAGTAAATTTCAACCTCTATGAACTCTAATTAAAACATCCTAGGTAGATATTTTCATATTTTTTAATATTTTTTAATTAAATATTATTTTTACTTTAAAGGGGATGCAATGTTTGTTGGATTACCCGATACACAATAACGGATTTCTTTGAAATCTTACGTTGCACACTAATAATATAATATTATTATTTTAAATGGTAGTTAACTCCGAGAAATTGTATTGGCCAGAATGAATAGAACTAAATAAAATGTGATTATACATGTTTGTTAATTTTTTTTACATTTATCTAATAAAATTTAGAGGCTTAAAATAACAAAAGAATTCGATTTTAAAAAAAATACTCTAACATTCTCTAAAAGTGAACAATATTGTATTTTAATTCAAATCTAATTTTTAATATAATTTATTTATATGGTTATATTATCTGTTTAATTGGTTTTAAAGTGTAATTAGATTATATTTTTACCATTTAACCCAATTGTGGTTATTGGAATTAATTTCACTTTTAAATTGGACATAAACAAGTGTCAATCTTCTGACAGATATTGTTTCTTAAAAACACGCTATTTATTTTAAGAACATGAATTAATTTTAAATTAATTAATGAAACATCTATTTCTTGAATTTTTTAAAATAGATATCACTTTTTAATTCTTAATATCAATATATATTAGGATGAATTTTTGGTATTTTTCAAAAAACTTCAATTTTTATTGAATAGTGAAACTACTATGTAGTAGTTAAAAAATTGAAGTTTTTATTTAAATGAAATTTTACCACTTCTATGAATTGAATTTTGAAAATATGATAAACATGGTTTTTATTAGTAAATAAAATTTAGTTCAATAAGATTAAAATATTTTTTAATGAATAGTAACTTTTGACTTATTTACCACGTTTAAAGGTAAATATGGTAATTCAAGGTAAGAATATTATAATAATACAAAATTACCTTAACACTTGTCCTAACCTTATTGGATGAGTCATGGATGACCATGGTCATCCATGGGTCTATTTTGGGACTCCATGGAGACACTTGGGAGTGATAATGACACTTTAGATTAATTAATTTAAAGTAAAGACAAAAATGACACAAACAAATATCTTTTAGTAAAGTAATTTTTACATGAAGTTATATAAGTTATATATTCCAATATAAATATTCATTTCAAATATAAAATTATTTAATACATCATGGTATTTGTTTTAAAATTTTTATACATAAAATAAATAAAATTATTTATGACACAAAAATGATGTAGTATTTACCTCATTAATAAATGATTCAAATAAATGCGATTATAAATATTAAAAAAATATCCAAAACCTGTCCAATTATTATTGGATGATTTTATTTTGAACATAAGTCATCTTAGATTCTACTTTAATGATTTTTGTATCTTTTGAAACAAAATATAATGTTATGATAAAATAACATTTTCAAATTTTTCTAAAGAGCCCCTCCACTCCCTTATAAAAGGACAACACTTCCAACCCATTCCTCACATATCTCAAGCCCCTTGGATCATCCAAACCCTACCAAAATAAGCTCTCAAGATCCATATATTCCTCTTAGAAGCATTACCTTAGGAATAAGACACTTCAAGAAGTCCTTTTTGTTCAAACCAAAGTGAGTTACCCGAATTAAAGGTACCTATTTCTCTTAAATTATTTTCTTTTATTTTACTTCTCCAACCCCTAAAATCTTTTTATTACTTTATTTTACAACAAAATAGTATCCTCAATATATTATGATGTTGTTATGAGAATTATTTGAACTAAAATTACAGACACCTCCATCTAATGGGTGAAGAGAATACTGTTTCTGTGGATGACAATCTAACGCCTCACGAAGCGATGATTGTTCAATTAACTCATAACGCCTCTCATGGTGGCCATTAAGATTGAACTGTATTTATATATGATATATATTATTTATGTTTTCTTTATTATTCTGTATTTTTCATTTATATCACACCTTTATGGTTTCCATAATGGGTAAATGCGATAATTTAATATTAGGAAGTGCGGACTACCGCCCCCTCATAGTGATATGACTCATTCATGCCATATGTGAGACATATAAAGGATGGATTAAATTAAATTATATATGTTATTATACTGGAATTATAATATTCCTATGTATAATTATGTTTTTATTCTATTAAAATAATAAATAGAAATGAAAGTAGTGTTCATGCGTACGTATGGATAATTGTCTCCATGAATGGAGCATTTCATTTCTTATCTCTAAATGTGATGTAGTATTATAAATACATATATATATTGGTTATATATAATATAAATAATATCTAAATTATGAATATCATTCTGGAGAAAATGGACTATTGACCACATGGACAACTTTTAATTTTAAGGTGTTCATTTTTTACTCAAGTGCCAAATATCGACAAAACGACCATTATTAACTTAAATGATTACATAATATTTAAAACATGGTAATAAGTGATATAAAAGGAATAATAAACTTGAAAAAGGTTCTTAATAAATTATAAATTAACTTTAGTTTATTATTTATGATATTAAAGAAAAAACGGTTCAAGTTGGACACGAGGTAAGGGACTTCGTCTCAATCTCCATTCATTGAGGCATCCTTTGATTTCTACATGAATTTATTTTATATAGTTCATAAAACCCTTTGAATTTTCATTTCATTCAAATGGAATCTTTTTTCTATGAGGAGTTTTACTAAAAACATAAAATAATGTTTCCTTTTAATCTAAGCGGTGACAATGACCTTTTCTGTCCCCGGGAGTATCATTTGATCTATGGCTTCCATAACAAGTCGCAATGTTTTTAAAAGGAAAATAAATACCATTTGCTCTTTTTTGTATTTTGGTATTGAAAATGGTTTTGATAATTGATTTTGTTTTGTCAGTATATTTAAATGATATATTGTGATTGATATATGGAAATGTTATCTTCCCTTTATGTTTGTTTTATGTTTTATGAATATGTTATGGTTCATGGGAATTGTTTACGTATACGGGTGGTTCCATGATAAACCTAGCGGGTGAGCCCGAGATAGCTCTCCAATGCATTGGGTAACGTGATAGAGGTAAATGTTAATGTTTCTGCTAAGTGATTTAGGGAATATACTGTGATGGGTATTCCAAATGTGACTTTGTACGTAGCTCTGATAGCTACAACGTAAGTATGATATGTATGTCATAATTTAACTTTATGATTTATGATTTCTGTGTGTTATTCATAAATCTTATTATTTAATGAGTTATGTTAAAAATCTTCTGTTTTGATGGAATAATGTTTACTTTCTTTATTTCATAACATTTTCCGAGATTTTTATGCTCATCCCATGTTTTGAAATGTTTTTCATAGGACTTAATGATGAATAGGGTCAAGGATGGGATCAAGGAAAATTCATGTTGTCTAAAACATGGAACTTGATATGAATATTGTTTTTCAAGAGTTTTTATTTTGTGAAAAAATGGAAACTCAGTAGAAGTGTCTACTTTGTAATTTTTGAAATGTAATGTAATATTTATTGCCTAATTATCTAAAACTTTAAACCTAAAAATATCCTCAATATAAATTATTCATTTAATTCAAGATTATGTAATGTTTAAGGTCGAGTCCTTATAGTTGTTATTAGAGGTCGGTTTAAACAACATCAGGAGTTAGGGTATTGTTAAATTAAGGTCTATAAATTAATATATGGTAATATTTAAATGATATAGAATTTATAGATTACCATGTTTATTATCCTAAGATATTTATATGTTCATAATGGATTTCCACACTGGAAACAAGGAAGCTATGTTGGGATGACATTAGGAGGAAGACAACCTTCTAATTCAGTAACATGAGATGGTTGGAATTAGAACTGAATAGTTTGTTGTAGTGATAGCAGAGTTGACTCAGGCTATAAATGGTGGTGGTATCCATGCAAGGATCAGCCAGATCAGCCACAGGGGAACATTTCAGTAGTGGATCATTTCATTAGGCAACATCCCCCATAATTCATAGGATCATCTGACCCTGTGCTAGCAGAAGGGTGGATTAAAGAACTGGAAAATATTTTTGATGTCATGGGGTGTTCAGAATATCAAAAGGTTAGTCTTACTATTTACCATTTTGAAGGTTAAGATGATCAGTGGTGGTCGATGGTGAAAAATATCAGGGATAGTGATGAGATTGATGCTCCTAATTGGGATGAATTCAAAGGTATGTTTTGTGAGAAATATTTTCCTATGGTGGTTTGTCTTAGGATGGAAAAACAATTCCTGGAATTGAGGTAGAATGATGACTCAGTGGCTACTTATGATGCAAAATTCACTCAACTGGAAAGGTATGATCCAAATTTCATATGAGATCTTGATAGTAAAATCAACTGTTTTTACTCGTGGTTAAAGCCAAAGTACCAAAGGGATTTATCTTCTCGGGAGTTCAAAAGTTATGAAAAACCTGTTCGTTGTTCAAAGGAGGTGGAAATGGAGTTTGCCGATGATCAGTTGTTCTTTGGTAAACAGTAGAATAAGAGGTTCCGGTGCCATTCTAAGGGAATAACTCTACAAAAAATTATGATGGTAAGATACTTAAGTTTTCAGTTTGAGAAAATCGGGGTAAAAAACATGCTGGGGAATGTCTTTTGAATTCTTTTAAGTGATACCGATGTGGTAAAATGGGACATAAGGCTCATAATTACACTGAAAATGATCAAGGTAATGGTAATACAAAATACGATTTACAGTTAGTAAATTTTTTTTAAGTGTAATGAAATGGGTCATTATGAAAATGAGTGTCCAACGAAGAACTCAACTGAGGGAAAGCAGCCAGACTACAAGAAGAAAGGGGTGGTGAAATACTTTGAAACTACTTCAGCAGCTGTTGGGCCTTCAAATGAAGTAGTATCAGCTTAAGGGAGCTCAGTATTTTTCAAAGATTGATTTGAGGTCAGGGTACCATCAGTTGAAAGTAAAGGAAGCAGACATTCTGAAGACCGCATTTCATACAAGATATGGCCATTATGAATTTGTAGTTATGTCATTTGTTTTAACCAATGCACCTGTTATATTCATGGATCTTATGAATATAATTTTCTATGGGTTATTGGATACGTTTTTGGTTGTGTTAATTGATGATATCTTGGTTTATTATAAAAGTAAATAGGAGTATGAAAGACATTTGAGGGTTGTTTTTAAAACCATAAAAGAAAATAAAATGTATGTAAAATTTATCATGTGTGAGTTTTAGTTGCAACAAATTTCATTTCTGGGTCACATTGTTTCAAAAAATAGCTTAATTGTTGATCCTACTAAATAAAAAGTTGTTGAATAATGGCTATGTACCAAAAATATAACGGAGATCCATAGTTTTCTTGGTTTGGAAGGTTATTACTAGAGGCTTGGTGATAATTTTTCACAATTATCTAGTCCAATGACCTAGTTAACTCGAAAAGGTGTTATGTTTATTTGGTAAAAATAATGTTATTATTGTTTTTAGGAATTGAAAAGAATATTGGTGAATTCTACAGTTTTGGAACTGCCTTCCAAAAATGGTGAGTTTGTTATTTACAGTGATTCTTCATTGAAAGGACTTGGTTGTGTCCTTCTGCAGAATGATCGGGTAATTGCTTATGATTCACGACAGTTGAATCCTCAGAAGTTAAATTACCCTACACATGATTTGGAATTAGTTTCTGTTGTTATTGCTTTAAAAATATGGAGGCATCATTTTTATGGAGTAAAATATGAAATATATAATGACCAAAAAAATTTAAAGTATATATTCACTCAGAAAGAATTGAACATGAGACATAAGAGATTGTTGGAATTAATCAAGGATTATGATTGCACGATCCATTACCATACAGGAAAAGAAAATAATGTGACTAATGCATTGATTCAAAAAATTAATGCTTCATTAACCATGCTACATTTAGAATGAGATCCTTTGGTTTTTGATTTGATGTAATTTGGAATAGAATTTTTTGGTGTAGGAAATTATTATTTTTTGTTTCAGTTGTTAGTGGAATCATCTCTATCAGACAGAATTAAGAAAGAACAATAAGAAAACAGTGAGTTACAGAAAAAGGTAGAGTTGGTTCAGAAGGGTATGTTTCTGGAATTTAACATTGATAATAATTGTGTTTTGAGGTTTGTGAAAAGATTATGTGTGCTTGTGATTCACAGATGAATAATGAGTTGTTATGTGAAGCTCATAGTTCCTTATTTTTAGTACATCCTGGCAGTACTAAGATGCATAGAGATCTTCAGTAATATTTCTAGTGGGATGGAATGAAAATAGATATTGTTGATTTTAATGTGATGTGTTAGACTTGTCAGCAGGTTAAAGTAGAACGACAGCTACCGAAAGGTATGCTTGAGTCTTTACCAGTGCCAGAGGGGAAATGGGAAAATATATCCATGGAATTCATTGTGGGATTACCAAAGATACCTTGATGTAATAATTAAATCTAGGTTATTGTTGATCGATTAACAAAATCTGCGTATTTCCTTTCTATTCGAGATAAATTATCTCTATATCAACTTTCTCGATTGTATGTTAAATAGATAGTCATGTTGCATGGTGTTACCCTCCTTATTGTATCTGATCATGATCCCAAGTTTACTTCTAACTTTTGGAAATTCCTTCAGAAGTCGTTGGGTAATAAATTAAATTTTTGGACATATTTTCATCCAAAATCAGATGGGTAGTCAGAATGAACAATTCTTACCTTAGAGGATATGCTACGTGCTTGTTCACTAGATTACCAGGGATGTTGGGACCAACATATTTCTTTGGTGGAATTTTATTATAATAATAATTTTCATTCCAGTATATAGATGGCTCTATTTGAGGCATTATATTTGAAGCGGTTTCAAACTCTAGCTTTTTGGGATGAAGTAGGTGAAAGGAAGCTGATGGGACCAGAATTGGTAGAAGAGATGGCAGAAAAAGTTCAGTTGATTTAGAACATGAGAACAGCTCCGAGAAGGAAGAGAAGTTATGCCGATAACCGTAGGAAGGATCTATCTTTTGAGGTAGGTGATCATGCCTTTCTCAAAATTTCTCTATGGAAAAGTGTGATGCATTTTGTAAAGAAGGGAAAGTTGAGTCTGAGGATCATTCGACCTTAAAAAATCCTAGAGAAGGGTGGATCAGTTGAATAAAAAGTGTATTTACCTCCATGTTTATCCCCGGTACACAATGTTTTTCATGTTTTAATGTTGAGAAACTATATTCCAGATCCATCTCATGTTTTGAGCCCAGAGGTAGTTCAGTTGGAAGAGAATCTCTCTTACGAGGAACGACCCGTCCAGATTTTTGACCATAGAGAGAAAATGTTAAAGAATAAGGTAATTCACTAGGTAAAGGTTTTGTGGGAAAACCATATGTTTGAAGAATCAACATGGGAATCTGAAAATTCTATGAGAGATAAATACCCCCACTTATTTGATAAGTGAATAAAAATTGCAAGGATGCAATTTCCAAAAGAGGAAGGATGTAACATCCCAGGTAAATAAAGAAATATGATATTTTCATATTTATTAATATTTGTGAATTAAATATTAATTTTACTTTAAAGGGGATGCTATGTTTGATTGATTACCCGATACGCAACATCCAGTTTCTTTGAAATCTTATATTGCACACTAATAATATAATATTATTATTTTAAATGGTAGATAAGGCCTATACATTTTATGGCTGATAATGAATAGAACTAACTAAAATATGATTATACATGTTTGTTAATTTTTTTTACATTTATCCAATAAAAGATAGAAGCTTAAAATAATAAAAGAATTCTATTTTAAGCATAAATACTCTAATATTCACTATTAGGTCGATTTACCGCCTTTTGATGGTGAACCTTATTTAAATATAATTTATGTCACATCTATACAATCTATTTGACCAAATAAAATTTTTATTTAGAATTGGGACCCCAAAATTTAATTTGGGTAATTTTTTGGTATTTTTCTGATAAAATTTATTTTTAATGAATGGTGAAAAATATAGAATTTTAATTCAAAACTTCTTTTTAATCTAATTTATTTATATGGTTAGATTAATTATTTAATTTGTTTTAAAGAGTAATTAATTTATATTTTTACCATTTTATCTAATGGTGGTCATTGGAGGTAATTTCACTTTGAAATTGGACAAAAAAAAGTGTCAATCTTTTGATAGATATTGTTTCTTGAAAACACGCTATTTGTTTTAACAACATGAATTAAATTTAAATTAATTAATGAAACTTTTATGTTTTGAATTTTGTAAAATAGACATCATTTTTGAATTTGTAATATCAAATATATCTTAGTCTGAATTTTTGGTATTTTTCTGAAAAACATTAATTTTTGATGAATAGTGAAACCACTAAGTAGTAGTTAAAAAACTGAATTTTTCATTTAAATAAAATTTTACCACTTTTTTGAATTGAATTTAGATAATACGACATACATGGTAGTTATTATTATGTAAAATGTGGTTCAATAAGAATAAAAAAAAATTTGGTGAATAGTGACTTTTGACTTTTATTTACCACGGTTAAAGGTAAATAAGGTAATTCAAGGTAAAATGAATATTATAATAATACAAAGTTACCTTAACACTTGTGCTAACCTTATTGGATGAGTAATGGCCGACCATGGGAATCCTTGGGTCGATTTTGAGACCCCATGGAGCCACTTGGGAGTGATAATGTCACTTTAGATTAATTAATTTAAAGTAAAGACAAAAATGACACAAATATATATATTTTAGTAAAGTAATTTATACATGGGGTTATATAAGTTATCATTTTGACTATAAATATTCATTGTAATTTTAAATCTATTTCCTACATAATGGTATTTTTTATAATTTTTAGACCTCAAATAAATAAAATTATTTATGACACAAAAATGATGCAGTATTTACCTCATTAATAAATAATTTAAATAAATAAGATTATAAATATTAAAAAAAATCCAAAAACCATCCAATTATTATTGGATTATTTTATTTAGAACATGAGTCATTTTATCTTTGACTTTGATGAGATTTTGATCTTTTTAATCCTAAGATAAGTTTATAACAAAATAACACTTTCAAACTTTCCTAAAGAGCCCCTTCCCTCCCTTATAAAAGGACACCACTTCTAACCCATTACTCACGCCTCTCAAGAACCATGACTCGTCCAAACCCTGCACAAATAGTCTATCACGATTCCTCTATTACTTATAGAAGCCTTACCTTAGGCAGAAGGCACTTCAAGAAGTCCTTTTGGTTCAAACCAAAGGGAGTTACCCGAATTAAAGGTAACCGTTTCTCTTAAATTGTTTTCTATTATTTTACTTGTCCAACCCCTAAACTCTTTTTATTCAATTATTTTATAACAGAACCACTATCCTCAATATACTATTATGTTTTATGAGAAGGATTCAAACTAAACTTACACACACCTCCATCTAATGGGTGAATAACATATTGTTTCTGTGGATGGAAAACTAACTCCTCACGAAGCGATGATTGTTCAATTATCTCCTATAGCCTCTTATGGTGACCATTAAGATAGAACTGTATTTATATATGATATATATTTTGTTTATTTTTCTTTATTATTCTGTATTTTTCATTTATATTATACCTTTATGGTTTCCATAATGGGTAAATGCGATAAATTCATTTAAGGAAGTGCGGACTACCGCCCCCTCAAAGTGATATGACTCATTCATGCCATAAGTGAGATTTATAAAGGATTGGGTTAATTAAATTATATAGGATATTATACTAGAATTATAATATACCTATTTATAATTATGTTTTCATTCTATTAAAATATGAATTATAAATGAAAGTAGTGTTCATGTGTACGTACGGCTTACCGTCTCCATGAACGGTGCATTTAATTTCATATCTCCAAATGATATGTACTGTTATAAATACATATATATACTAAATATATATGATATATACGATATCTAAATCATTAATATCATTCTGGAGATAACTAACTATTGACCACATGGACAACTTGTAATTATAAGGTGTTGATTTTTGACTCAAGTACCAAATATCTACAAAACGACCGTTATTAACTTAAATGACTATATAATGTTTATAACATGGTAATAAGTGATATAAAAGGAATAAAAAACATTAAAACGTTCTTAATAAACTAGTAATTAACTTTATTTTATTAATCAATAGATTAAAGTAAAACGGGTCAAGTCAGACACGAGGTAAGGGACTTCGTCTCAATCTCCTTTCATTGAGGCATCCTTTGATTTCTACACAAATTTCTTTTGTATAGTGCATAAAACCCTTTGAAATTTCATTTCATTCAAATAGGGTCTTTTTTCTACGAGGTGTTTTACTAAACGACAAAAAATAATTTTTCTTTTTTATGTAAGTGGTGACAACGACCTTTTCCGCCGCCACGAGTATTATTTGATCTATGGAAACCTTAACAAGTCGTAATGTTTTTAAAAGGAAAATAAAAATCATATACACTTTTATGTATTTTGGTATTGAAAATTGTTTTATAAAGGATTTTATTATGTCAATATATTTAAATTTTATATTTTTATCTATATGTGGAAATGTTATCTTTCCTTTATGTTTGTTTTATGTGTTATGAATATGTTACTGTTCTTGGTAATTGTTTACGTAAATGGGTGGTTCTATGATAAACCTAGGGTGGGTGAGCCTGAGAGAGCTCTCCAATTCATTAGGTAACATTACAGAGGTAAATTTTAATGTTTATCCTAAGAGATTTAGGGAATATACTATGATGGGTATTCCAAATGTGACTCCCTACGTAGCTATGAATGCTACAACGCAAGTATGTTATATATGGAACATGGTACCTTTATGATTTATGATTTCTATGTGTTATTCATAAATCTTATGATTTCATGAGTTATGTTAAAAGTCTTCGGTTTTGATGGGATAATTTTTACTTTCTTTATTTCATAACCCTTACTGAGCTTTTTATGCTCATCCCATGTTTTGAAATTTTTTTCACAAGACTTAATGTTGAATAGGGTTAAGGATGGGATCAAGGAAAATTCATGATGTCTAAAACATGGAACTAGACATGACTCTTTTTTTCAAGAGTTTTTATTTTGTAAAAAAATGGAAACTGTGTAGAAGTGTCTAATTTGTAATTTTTGAAATGTAATGTAATAATTATGCCTAATTCTCGAAAAATCTAAACCTGAAAAGATCCTCAGTGTGAGTTATTCATTTAATTCAAGATTGTGTAACGTTTATGTATGGGTCCTTATACTAACCATATTCATATTTGTCTTTTTTGACTAACCCTGGTTGTATGTATTGGAGATAAAGCTTAAATATTAGTGATTATCAGTGATTATAATAGATTTACATAGGTTTATCTCTTGTCTAATAAAATAAGTCTTGTAAAGACATTGTTAAATATTATAAAAATATTGATAATTAATAGGTTTATAAGAGCATTTCCATTCAGGGTGATCATGGGGGATATTTTGATAATAATTATTTGATGAATTTTTTAATTTAAAAGGATATAATCATTCATTTTTTGATCGAAGTACTCCAAAAAAATGGGTTTTTAAGAGATTAAATTGAATTTTTCAAGATAGTTCTATCACACTTTTAAATATATTTAAAATTCATAAATAATTTAGGTTTGAGGTGTTCAATTATTTTTATACTTTCAATAATATTATAATAAGAAAATTACTTTAAAATACCCCTTTAAATGTTATAAAAATAAAATTCCTTCAAGTTGTTTTTTTTCAAGTGTTTAGATATAAATTCTCTATTATTAACACCAAATAAAACCTGGGAAAGTTTTACCCAAAATATGATGAAGGTTTTTTTCTTCGGTAATACAACTCATGTAAGGTATACCATGTCCTTAAGAAATAGGACCAAGACATTATAAGAATCAATTCATGTCAAATTTGATAAGAGTTTTCATAACCCTCATCACCAAGATGATGACGTTGAATTTTACAGAGAAACATTAACCTTATATAATCCACCCACTTCTAAAGAATGTAATGTTATAGAAGATCAATTATCTATAACTTTACCCAAGGAATGGGTGAATTAGAAATACTATCGATTACAAAATGTTATTAAGGATTATCAAGTTGGAACACAAACAAGAAGGCCAGTTTCAAATGATCTTGACCATCATGATTTTGTTTCACATCTAAAACCCTCAAATATTGATGATTACATTAAAAAAAAGTTTTGTACTAGTAATATACGAGGAATTAAACTAATTCAGATGAATAATGCTTGGACTCATGTTGAAACTCATAATTATCATCCTACTATTAGTATTAAATGGGATTTTAGAAATAAATTTGTTGTGAAAGGTAACATTACTCATAAAAAATATAGACTCATATCAAAAGACTATAATGAAGTTGAATGAATTGATTATGGTGAAACATTTTCAACCATATCAAGGCTTGAATCTATTATAATATTATTTACCATCCCCACTCAATTTAATTTTATTCTTTTTCAGATTGTTGTTAAAATTAATTTTTTGACTTGTTTAATTTCTGTAATTTTTTGTTTAACCAACTCATAGTTTGGATGATTTAGAATTTCCAAATCATGTTATTATGTTTATAAAATCTCTTTATGGTATAAAACAACTCCCTTGCTCTTAGTATGAGTGGTTAAATATTATTCATTTAGAATTTTATTTTAAAATATAAAAGGCTAATTCAACATTTGCTTAAAAAGTCACTTTAAATGATTTATAAATTATTCAAATTTATATCAATCACATAATTTTTATTTATTATAAAAAATATATTTTTAATGTTTTTTATTTAATGAGAAAATAATTTGAAATGAGTTTTAGAGAAGAACATAAAATTTTCTTTATTTTTAAATTTCCCAAATATGATGATTTAATATTTCCATGTTAACTAAAATACATTAATGAAATTAAAAATCATTTTAGAATAGATAAATTAATGTAAAAAAGTAAAACTATGAATGCTTCTTCTAAGATAAAATTGGATGATTAAAGTAAATCAAATGGAAACATGATTTAAATTGGTATGATTGGGAGACATATTTACCTTACTATGACCCTAACATACATCATGTTTTGTGTATTCCATTGTAATGATTTTTTATTGACAAAAAATAATTTCAATTGAATTTTCTAAAATTATTTTTTAATAAATTTAATGGTTATAATAATCTTGTTTTATTTTATCCAAAATATTCCTAGTTTGAAAAAACATGTTTTTTTGTATGCTGATTTTGGAGGATGACATCAATATTGTAAAATTAAATTTGGGACTTGTCACCTAAATGAAAAATACCTAATCTCTTTATGTAGTAATATTCATAGTTATATTTATTTTTCTATGTAAGAATTATAATATATATACCCTAGGAATTTTTGTGCCCAAACTATTTAGATGAAACACACTCTCTATGATTATAGGATAAATTACAATTGAGTCCTATTTAATTTTGATAATAATTGTCTCGTTAGTATCTCTATAAATCATATTCAACACTCTACCACTAAAAACATTGATTTCATAAACCAATAATTTAGTTATTACTTCAAAAATGTGTATATTATACTTGAGTTCAATAATAATAATCTTCAATTGGATGATATCTACAACAAACCCCTTTTATTACATTTTTTGGTGACTTAGGCTGGAATTTTGGTGGAACGTATTATAAATAACTGAAAATATTTATTTGTTTCAAATGTTTTAAATATTTTAACATTTTAAATTTTTTTGAGAATAATAATATTTTCAAAATATCTAACCATTAATTTTGGTTATGTAAGTGAGAGTAGTCTTCCGAGTAAATAAATTCTTATGTAGATGAAAAACATTTGATGTGGTTCTGGAATAGATGTATGGAGAGTTTTTATCTTTGGAAAGGATTGGTTTGATTATTAATACAATCTTCAACCTGATCATGAGTAGTGGGCATTTACTAAACCCCTAGTTTAACACAACCGTGGAATAATCATTGGATAACAAACACAACCTTTACCAACCATATTTATAGATTCGGAAATTTTTCTTAATGGAAAAATAATTTAGGCTTTTTTCAATTGAATTTCATTATTTCATAGATCAGTTAAAGGGTTTTTTTATTAATACTGAAATGTTCCTATAAGAGGCATATTTGTTTGTTCAAAAATTTATTCTCAATGAAAATAAACTTCAATACTCAATTTTTTTAATTTCAATCATTATTTTATTTTAATTTTTTAATTTAAATAGTTATATTATTTAAAATATAGTTTCAAAATAAGCTTTGATACTTTGATAATGTACTATTTTTTTGAAAATTTAAACATTCAATTTCCAAAAATGTATTTAAATTTTAGGAGTTCTAATTTTATCTCCCTCAAAGGGCAATTAATTATGTGTAAGATATTTTTTTATTTTTTCAAACCCTATTTATATGTTTTTTTGATAAACAGAAAGTTATATTTTTTTAATATTATTTAAATTGATGTGTAAATGTACAATACCTTTTTAATATTCATTTTTTAAATCTATTTTGTTTTTGGGATAAATGGAGAACGTTTTGTAAAGTTAATTTATTGATTTATAGTTTTATTTATTATTTTTAATATCTTTTAAATAGAATTTTTTTGAAATTGTATTATATTTAAAGTTTTTAATATCATATTGTTCTCATCTATCGCTTATTGAAATCAAATAATTTTAATCTCTTATATATTGAAATACGATTTTGTCATCTCATTTGAATTTAGTTATGAAATATGTAAATTCCTTGTAAAATTTTATTTGTTATATTCGAAGTGTTTTTTATTATAAAAATAGAGAATATTGTTGAAATTCACTATCTTAAAAGTGTGTTAATGATCATAATAAACTTTTAGTGCTATAAAAGTTTCAATTGATTATATTATATTTATTTGGATTAAGAATTGTATTATGAATTTAACCAATAAAATGAAGGACTAATATTGGATCAATAATACAATGAGAGTATCCCACATAGTCTATCACCAATAGTTACTTAATGGGATGTCACCAGCTAGGAGATGTCATTGGATACTGTCACCCACCGTCTACAATTCCATTGGCTACTTGATGGAGTGTCACGGGCTAGTCAGTTATAGTGGAACAATCCACTTGATATGTAGGTTTATCATATGCTACCTTGTGTTAGCCAGAGGTTACCCTGTAGGCCTTGCATTATCAAGCAGATCTGTATCATGCCTACTAGTCAGTCGGTTACATCAAGTGGCTAGCTGGTGGTGCCAATTAAAAAAGTAAAAGTTTGTGTTTTGTGGTTTTAATGGCTCCCTTGACCTCTAAACTTGTACACATCAACACATTTTCCCTCTAGTGTCTATATATATAATTGTGTGAAGGATATAAAAATAATTATAGTTTTAAACTATAAATTCCCTCAATCCAATAATAATAATAATAAATGATTTCTCTAAAATTGCTTCTTCTTGATATATCATTATAAATTATTCTTCTAGATCATTGATCTATAATTAAATTTCACTCTATTTCTCTTAATTTTGTATTACATATATTCTAATAGAATATAATATTTTTAAAAGGTTTTGAACCTAAGAAAATACACTTTTTTCTCTCTTTGGGTTCTCGGTAAATTACTAAAACCAATAGATCATTCACTTTATGTTCTCGGAAAACTGTTAAAACCAATGTTCTTTTTCCATGTTTTATGACTAACTCCAATGTCAAGGGTTTGTGTTATTATTAGGTTTATTGGGTACTCCTAATTTCACATTATTTATTTTCACAAATCATCAAGCCATTAACTTGGGATACATAGGGGATCTTCTTGAGCTATTATTAGACATCCTTAAAAAAATTTGTTCCTTATTCAGTTTTTGAATCTTTTATTTATCATTATGTCTAATTTAATTAACCAATAATTTTTTTAATTTTGTAATTTCTCAAGATCTTACAAATAATTATCTCACTTATTTATTACTTTTTCTGGTATGTTTATTTTTTTAATTTTGAAAACATGTTTCAATTTTATTTCACTTACTTTGATTATTTTAATTTATTCCCCAATTTATTTTTAATATCAATTATTTCATTAAAATTATTAAAAGTATATTAACCCCTATTTTCATTTTACTTAGAGAAACATGTATCACTTAATCATTTATTTCACTATGTACTTTAAGAGTTTTAACTTTTAGACAGTTTACTTTTGTGAGTGAGAGAAATTTTTATATTTGAATCAACTTCAATTTACTATATTATTTAAGCTTCCAAATCTCGGAAAATAATGTTAAAATATGTTGTGGAAAGGTTCACTTTGTCAATAAAAATTTTAATGAAATCCACCTTAATGAAAATATGAAAAAAGTTCCCATATATATATATCCCATTTGGTTTCCTTATCAAATATTAATAGGACCCCAAATGAGGATGAAATATCCCAAAAATATTTTAGGATTCAAAAAAAACAATTTTAATAAATAAACTAATCCATATTTGGTAATTATAATCTTATAATCAAATGGATTAAAATAAAAATACATTTATTGAATATCAAAAGTAATGTTATTAAGAGAGATCATTCCAAATCCCTAAGACCATAGCTTTAGATCTTCATATGGAGTACAATGTAATAGAAAATCTGAACTACAGATTCCATCCTCTAATCATCAATGCCCCAAACAATTGTTAGGATCCTAATGAGCTTAACAGAATATAGTCCTTCTATACCATTATGTATGAAAATCCCCACCAGTATGGAATGATTATGTAAATCATTCCACTCTAAGATCTCCCCAGAGTCTTCTTTAACATGGGAAATTTTACCTTCATTATTTTTATACTTATTTAGGAACATTTTAAATCTCCAAATATTCTCACATCTAAATAAATATTAAGAAAACTCTCGCTGTGTTTTCCTCTCACCTCCTTTAGTACTTATTTCCTATTATTGAAACGTGGTATATATATAGAAAATATATCCTGATGTTGATATATTAGATAATAATTGCATGAAAATGAACCATGGTTAGTGATTACCCTAATATATAGATGGACATGACTTAATTAAACAAAAAACTCACACGCACACCCACACCCACACACATAATGGCCAAAACATAGTCACATCATCCCCTCTTGGCTAATTCACACACTAGATAGTCTCTAACATTTTCATCTCAACATGTTTGATTTAAGAATCCTATGATAGACTATGTAGTTCATTAATTTATACTCTATCATATCATAATTAATATAATTTTGTCACAACATGTTTATACCCCCTTCAATGACATCAATTCACGAAACCAAATTTCTCAATTTTGGGGTAAAATATTTATCACAATTCCATCCAATGAAAATGAAAGTACTTTCTTTATCTTTATTTTAATTCTTTACATGTTTTAGGGATTAATATATAATTTTAATATTTCAAAAGAAATTTGTAATAAATTCACAGGATGACATTGAATTTAAAATATTCTTTGATGTACAAGAGATTAAATAGAAATATCCCAATCCCCTTTTATAATCATGTCATGACTTGTTAATGACTTCTAATAGAAATTTAAAAATTAATGGTTTATACATTCTAGTATATTTTGTGTAATTCAAATATTAATGAGTTTCATATGAAAAGTAAAATTCAATATACTAAAAAAAATAAGTACATAGAAACAACTTTTAGTCAGGCTCACATGTCATGTATTAAATAATATTTAGGAAAGAAAAATGGCATGTAGTTTTAACAAGACACCTTAAGGTCATAGTTACATTATTTTTTATATAATTCTATCTTATTTTAATGTAAATTAATGATTTAGAGATATCCATTTTAATTACTTTGAATTATGTATGTTTTATCACTTTTTATAGTCTATGGGCGTCCACTGCATGGTTTGAAATACCCTAAATATGACCTTTAATAAGTATTTCATTCTACATAGAGTTTGGTGAACCATGGAAGATCAAACTTATGTAGAGGCTAAGGTTACCATTATAACGGATGTTTTTTCAGTTCATTTTGAACATGTATTGTTTAGTATGCATGCGTAATACAAAGTTTGATGAAAACTATGTGATATTAGTGATAATAGTGTAGTGTACCCATATGTGAAAGTTGTGGTGGTAACATGTTGTGAATTATTTCTGGTAATCATATATAAACCATGTGATAAAATAATAGAATTTAAAAATGCAATTTTTCAGGGAAGGCATATGGTTTGGGAACTGTGTGACTAAACCATGCAAGTGAATTTTTATTATCCAATGGATCATACAATGTTGGTGCATGATTCTTCAAACAATAAGTCTTAACCATGCATGCTACCCAGATTCTTCAAATGTTGAAATTATCAACTTCTACATTCTCATATTTTTTTGTTTTTATCCCTCTTTCTTCTCCCCTCACATTTGGTCAATGTTAAGGGGTGTGTGGGAGATTATTCCCTTCTTCCTCCATGGATTTAAATATCTCTTTTATTAGTTACAAGCCACTTCCTAGCGTGTTTACACTCATTCTTCATCCTATTTTCTTTTATTATTCATCTCCGTTGGATTTCATTTTATCCTTGAACCCTAACAAACATGGGGATTAAATTTAGGGTTCTAGATGGATATAATATTTTATGTATTGAATTTTAGGGGTTTTTTGGTTGAGTTATTTCTAAATTATGAATATGGAACCAAAATATACATGTTTTTGTTGTTTTTTCACTCAAATAAGGTAGCTATTTTTCGTGGGTCTATTTTATTTCACTATATGAGACGATTTAATGATTTAAATGCATTTTATTTCCAAATTATATGTATATGTATTACCTACAAGAGGGTTTAAATGGTTTCTAAGTGGATGTAACAATTAGAATAGACTTGTTTCATACCAAGTGATTGATAAAATTCTCTAACATCTCTTTCAAAGGGAATTATATATTTAAAATTTTTGTTTAGCATCATTATATTTTTTATAGAGAGCGTTTTTGGTTTAGAAATATATTGGTATATTGAAAAATTGTTTTTGTGATTTTAAATGGGCTTTTGTGAAACACCCCTGATCCCCAATCCCAAGTCCAATGCTAAAAACACATAATATATAACTAGAATAAATTCCAACTGAGAAAAATCAATATAAAAATGAATATATTTCCCATTAACTAAACATTACAACTCACAATAATCTTAAAATCCCAAAAACTGAAATATTTAATGTCCTTTAGATTAGGTATATAGAAATATTATTATGATCAATTATTAATAATCGCACCATACTAGATCCCCTTTTGGACATCACCTAGATTATACTCATCATCACAACATAGGGAATCTAAACATAAAAAATGGGTAATATTAGATTCTAAGTAAGGCTAAACATAAGATTTAATAATTGATGATTGTAAGTGAATATATAATAATAATGTGGGTATGAGAGTATAAACAAGGTATATGAACATAATATTAGAAAATCACAACCAGATAAACATGGATCATAAATTATAAATCACAGAATAAATATTTGATCATAATATAATACATGAGTCATCATAACATGGTCACGAAGAAAATGTAAATATTATTTCACAAATAAAAGCATCAGAAATCACTTACTTTGTTAAGGATCACTACCAAGATGATCATATAAAAATACATAAATCTCCAATGATAATTTAGTTAATAAAGCATTGATATAAACCAATAAATGAGTCATAATATTGAAAAATATTTAATAATCATGATCTATGATATTAAAAAATAGGAGTAATAAAATGACATAATAGTGTAGCATAAGGATAATCATTGAAATAATTTATCAATGATATGCACAAATATATTCCTCATAAATTAGACTTAGTCTAACCACCTGGTACCTTCTTGGGCTTGATATTACTATTAGTATACCGTTAGAAATGATCTTACCACCCATATACCCTTGGGTCTGGGATAACATCTCATGTACTCTTGTGATTGGGATAACCTTGTGTGTATTATTGGTCTTGGGATAACCTACCATAAAACCTTTAAAGATCATGACATATATTCATTACAAATTAATTTAAGGGATATATAATTACTATCCAACCTATAACATAAATAAAACCATACATTATTGTGCTAGATGATCATAAAACCCTTGATCATTTAATCATATATTAATTAAACCATTTTAAATAATGGGTTTCAAGAAAACTTAATTAAAAAATTATAATTATAATCCATCTAGAGAATGAAAGTTGTTGGTATCATTAATATCAGTTTTAAAAAAAATTACCGATTTAAAACCCATATTTTACTTCTGAAAACAAAATTTCATTTTATCTTTAAAATTATTAATAATAAAAAATAATTTTCAAACCCATTTTAAACATTGAGAGGAATATTTTTAAAGAATAATTGCCAAACTTGTAAAAGAATTTGTTAAAATAGAAAATATTAAAAATAGATTTTCTATTAAAAAGATATGTGTGAAAAATGTTAAACAATTATTTTCAAACATTTTTAAAGAAATTTAAATAGTATAAACTAACCTTACTAAATTAGTTATGTATGGATAAGGACAAACATAAAATGAATTTAGATATAGAGAAGGAATATTCTCAACTTTAAAGAATAGGTTAGGATAGTTTCACATTCAAGTGTCACATTAGGAAAATTATTTTCCAAGGGAAGTTAAATTAAGAGAGAATATGATAAAAATAAATAATAAATAGAGATTAAAAAATTATGAGGGTCTTAGAGATAAATTTATCACAATTTTACTCAGAAGAAAATTCATTCATAACAATGGTGATATGAAAATGAAATTTTAATGAAACTTTTTCAATATAATTACCTTTCAAATTGAAAAACTATGAAAGGTAGAACATAATATGGATTATTGAATCCATTTAATTTCAGGATAATTATTTCGATAATACATTCATGTCAATTATATACATGAAAAAATAAGTGGTGAATATAGAATATGTTTCAAATTTGGGAAATCGAGATGAAGAAACCTTACATAAATTATCAATTCCATAAAACTTATTGAAACCTCTATATAATAAATATAACTATATTAATAAATCATTTAATAACCTTATTAAAATCTATAAACCTTTTTAAACTTGATTATAATCATTTATTACACATTCAATAAGTAGTTATCACTTATATTTATTATTAGATGCTTTAATTTCGATTATTTCAATCATATTTTGTAAATGAAGAACCATAACCGATTCTTTGATATTAATTTTTTCATTACCAAATTAAAAACAAATATTTAAATATATTTTTACAATTATTTTCACATTCTATATTTCATTTTATTGGAATTATGGGAATGGTTCAACAGAACGAAATCCATGACGAGCTTGTTTCAGGTAATTTTCTAATAAAAATATTTTACATCATAATGATCATAAATTTGTGTATCATACCTTCATAACCAAATTCATGATATATATTAAGCCAATATATCATATATAATCATTAAATATATTTTATAACCATTCATGATTTTAGAGAAAAAAACAGAATACACCTCTCCAGGGAGACGGTAGTACGTATATACAATGAATGAAAGTGTTGATTTACATAAAATAGAAAAAGGTAAGAAATGATTTATATTTTTTTGAATATGATAATGTTTTAAATTTATAATTTAATCATGAAATAACTCATTTTAAATATTTCTATAAGGTATTTATGAAAAATAAAATATTCCACTCATAAAGGCATTAATCTGCACATAACAAGAATGATGTCCTCATTTTTTGAATAGTTGGGAGAGGAATAGATTAATTTTGTTCCATTAATAAAATAAAAATTTAGTATATTATTTATACTGATGTTATTAATTTAGGATGTAATAATATAATTTTATGTATAATTAGAATGTTTAAGAAATAGAAATAAAAAATTATTGATTAGGAATTTTTATATTAATCTTTATAATAACCCATTTAAAAATTGGATTAAGCCTTTTATTAGTGTGATAATAAGAAAAAAATATAATATTTATAGGATTTTTGGGAGTTATTTAAAAATATTTTTTTTGAACAAATGGGCATGTGGTGTGGTGAATGTCTCCATTTATAAGGGTGGGTGTGATACTTTGGTAACAAGAGAAGCAATATTCATGGTACATGGATCCAAATGGGGAAAATTATGTATAGGGGAATGGTGAAGGTTAATAAAACATTTTAATACACCTTTATATATTTTCTCGGATTTATAATCATTTTCTCCTTAGTTTAATCTTTTAACCTAACATACTTTTTCAATAGTAACTCTTTTTTTCCTTAGTAACTTATTTTTTAAATAAAATTAAAATTACCCTTATTATGTAATTTTTTATTCTAATTAAAAATATCAATATCATTTCATAATATTAAATGAATGAAACAAATAAAAATTAGTTCAAAAATAATAAGTGATTAATGCATAAAAATGATTTTAGAAAAATATAATTAGGTTGAAAAATTTATAATCATTGGTTTCTAAAAATATCTTAATGTTTTAAGTTTATAGTTTCACTTATTAAATAAATAATTAAGTATGAAAAAGTTTTCTTGAATTTTTAATTCATTCTTATATCCAAATGATGTCATAAAATTTATGGTATTTGAAAAAATTGTATTTTCACTATTTACCTAAATATAAATCTATATAGACAAATAAAAAAAATTAATCCTATGTTAATTTTTTATGTTAAATTCAAAAATGAAGAAAACTTTTTAATATTAAAATTATTATATTTAGGGATTTAAGTTTCAAATGAGAGAAAAATGAAATAATTAAAATAATTTTTATAGAAAACATGGTTTTTTTATATAATAACTATTTTTAGACCTATTTACTATCATTTTAATTTAGAATTGTGTTAATATATTTTTCATATAAATAATATATTTTATCATAATTTAAACATAATTTAATTTCTTTCTCAAAATAAAAATTCATAGTTCATAAAATCAAATTTTAGAAAAAAAATTACATTTTAAACATAAAATGGTCTTATTATTTATTTAGCCATACTAATTGAATTTAATCAATGTATTACTAATACAATTTTAATTTAGTTTTAATTATACATATAATTCATAATGGGTATAAATCTATTTATACCTACTAATTCAATGAAAATATTCAAACAACTACACTTTTTTTTTATTTTAATTTTGTATTAAAATGTATTTATGTTTTAGTTTAGTTTAGTGTTTCCTTTAAGGAAATATGTATCCAATAATATTTATTAAAGGAAAATATATATTTAACTATTTTAGTGTTATATTATTTCCCCTTATATAAATTTCATCCCCACAATTTTAATTTCTCTCACTGATGCAAATTCATAACGACATTCTTAATATGTTCATGACTCAAGATATAATTTCTAACGAAATATGAAACTAATTAACTTGGGTAAGACTAGGAAACAATTATTTTCTATCATGATAGGAATATAACCAATTCATAGTTCCTCTCTAACCATTTGATCCAACAATCCATCATTATTTAGTATTAAGACCTAAATTATATAATTTTATTCTAAATGGAGTTAAGAGTCATCCTTATATTAATAAAATAACATATATTGATATGAAATATGTATTATTATTTCAACACATAATTTTCCATAAGATTAGAGAGAAAAAAATCCATTGAAAAAATATCATTAAACTCATTTTATGGATTTATAATTATATTTTCATAAGGAACATTCCCATACACCTCATCTTAGGATACACTAATCTTATAACTAGATGTTTTATTCTATAATAATAAATAAGATATTGATTTAATGAACTTATAAAATTAATAGATATAATAAATTTCCTATAATCAAACTCTTACAAGATATCCAAAACTCTAGATTAGAGGATAAGTGTGCCTTAATTACCACAATCCTCCTCAATAATTGTTATAGAATAGGTCCCTTATTATACCCATAGTTTGGGAGGTTATTGATGTTTAACATTATTTTTAAACCTTTGATTAAGACATTTACATATATAATTAACATGTTCCCCACATTTAATACATTGAAATATTAGTGGTATTTTAGGATGAAATCTATTTTCACCAATGTGTTAACTAAACTCTAATTTTTTTTTGGGAAATTATTTTCTTTATTTTCACATTTTACACATAGAAAACACATTCTATTCCCTTTGAAACATTTTCTGGTTGATTCATCCCATATTCCTAAACTGTTGGATATTTAATCTCTATTCCTCAATTCTCTTTATCCCCAAAACATCCATGAAAATAATCATTCCATTCTTTAAATGTTTTGTAGATTCAATTATGTTTAAATGGTTATTCATAATTCATGATATTTTGGTTAGTAATAACCAAAGGGTTCCTTAGTATAGCTACTATCATGATTTATTTATTATTAGTAAAATCACTATATTTCCCTTAACGTCCATATTTACTCAGTTTCTACATATTCCAAATTTACTTAGATAAAAAAAAGTTTAGGTATGTAAAAATTAATAAATTCATAAAGGAAACTATAAATATAGAAGAAGTATATCATAAATGACATTTATAAAAAAAATTATGAATCTCTATGTTTCAATATAGGTTTTTTATGATCAAAAATCTATTAGGTTTTCTAACCTAACTAGTTATATATTAAATAATAAAATTCTATTTAAATCCTTCATAATGGTTCATAAAGAGTATGCAAATTAACTAATGCATATCCCTTGAGAGTTTAAAACTAGTTATGCAACTATGACCACTTACCCTTCACCAAGTGATGATCGAGTTAATACTCAACCATATTGTTTCTGGTTTATTACCTATAGTTTCATCTATTCAAGATCTTTCATCCACTTTTTTTACTATTATAGGGGTTCCATTTTCTAGAAAACCACTTACTCTACACTATAACAATTTTTTTGGATATTTCCTCTCTATAGATTTATCAACAGGGTTATTACTAATAGTTTATAATCCAAATACCAAAAAATAACTAAACCATGGTTTGATAAAAATTGATACACCGTAGCCCTGTACTCTTGGGTTTTGTGCTAAAAAATATACTTTATAAGTGGATTTGATGATATGTAAGGTTAATGAAGATAAAACTGCATATATTTCAGAAAAATTAAACATTACATCTCATAAAAATCTTACAATCCCGAGAACTGAAATGTTTAATATATTTTGATATTTCCTACGTAAAAAATATTATTATAAATATTTATGTATAATTTCACTCTAATAGGTCCCCTTATAAATATATCCTAAGTTATAATCATAATCATAACCTAGAGAGTGGCAAAAAAAGAAAGTGGTGAACTTAGATACTCTGTAATGGTAAACATAAGTGTCAAAAATTGTTGATCATAAGTGTGCATATGATAAACATGTGGGTACAAGAGAATAATTAAGGTTCATGAAAATAAAATTAGACAATCATACACAAATAAAAATGGATCATCAATTATAAAAAAATGTACAAAGGTCTGAGAATTACAACAGACAAGAGCCATTATAAGAGGATCACTCTTAGAAACATAATATTATGTAATAAACAAAAGAATAAAAAATAATTTCTTTTATTAAGGATCACATCCAAGATGGTCATACCCCAAGATATAAATCCAAAATCACGAGTCATAGAATAATGTGTTAGAATAACATAACATAATGAGTCGAAATATTATGGAATATTAAAAAATCTGGAGTCATGATATCAAAACATCAGTATATAAATATGACATAAGAGTATGTATTAATCATAATAATAAAAATAATATGTCATGGATAACCACCAAGATATTTATTATATTGTATGATTGGTCCAACCACCTGTGTAACATCATGGGCTTGGGATTACCACCCATGTACCATTGGGATTGGGCTAACCTTTAATGTACCCTTTGAATATCATGAGTTATAAAATTTAAAATTCAACTAAATAGATATATAATTATGATCCCACCAATCATATAATGGAAAAAATACATAATAATACAACAAGATCATAAAAAACTGCATAATTTCATCAAAGATTAACTATCCGGCTAGAAAGAATCAAGTTTAATGAAAAATTACATATAAAATTATCATAATAAGACATCTATAAAAATAATTGGGGTGGTATAATTATCACAAATATCTTTTGTAATATAATGAACATCAAATGTTGTCGACATAGAAGAAAAAAATTCATATAACATTTAAATAACCATATAGATAAATAGTATGGATGGTATCATAAGATCATATCCCAAGTTCAAAATACACACCATCAAAGTATGTTGAGATAGAATAAAAAAGCATTTTTATGATTATTGGATGAATCGCATTGAAGTACAAAAAGAAATATCTATTTTCTAATTCTTAAATCCCTAAACATGTTTTATTTAAAACAAAAGAATTTATCATGATAAATCAACTTAAAAATCACAAATTAAATTGAAAATGTTTTTTCATAAAACAAATATTATAAAATAAATATTATTTCAAAAAAATTATTTTATAAGATAGTAATACACTGAAGATTGCTTTATTTAAAATAATTCATTAAAATCCATATAAAAATAAATAATTCAATTTTAAAGTATAAGATTTTATTAAAAAAATATTTTTTTTTCAAATTAAATTTTAAATCTATTTTAAAATTTCTTAAATAATATTTTTAAATAGGAATGCCCATCACAGTAAAAGAAAGTGTTCATGCATGAAAAGTTAATAATAGACATTTTTTCAAAATAATCAGTGGAGATTTTCCAAAAAATAAATAAAATTTATTTAAAGAATATAAAATAGTATAATAAACCTTAATAAATTATTTAATCATGGTTATGGAAACCCATAAAATGAATATGGACATTGTAAAGGAATAGTCTCAACTATAAGGAATATATTGGGTTAGTTTCACTTATAAACATCACATCAGGTAAATTATTTACCATGGAAAATGAAATTCAGTGAGGAAATGTGAATTATAAATTTTAACCAAAGGAAAAAAATATTTGGGGTATTATATGTAAATTTAAGAAAATATTTCCACATGTTTAAATTCATTCAAAAAAATATTGATTTTTAAATGAGATTGGAATGAATCCCTTAAAATATTGTAATCATTCCAATAAAAACCAATAAGGGTAGAACATAATACGGATTTATGAATATATTGAATTTAACGTTAATAATATTAAACATTACATGAGAAGTATATAAAACATAAAATAAAATAATTATTGTATATGTAATATGTCACACATAGGGAAAATTAAGATGAGAAAGCCTTACCATTAGTCATAGATATCATGAAAATGATTTAACCTCATGTAAAATAAATACTACTATCATAATAACTCATTTAAGAACATTACTAATATATATTAATAATTTGAACAATTATTTATTATTATTTATTATTCATTTATCAGTTTGTTATCATATATTCTCATTATCATATGTTGTAATTATGACTGTTCCATATATGTTTTGAAATGGAAATTTTGTGCCCTATTTTTTTATAATAAGTTAATAAATAATAAAGAATATAATATATTTAAATAATTGTGTTTTAATGACTTATATATACCCATGTTTATTTGATGTGAACTATGTCCATGATTTGAGATAACGAGATCCATGACGAGCTTATTTTGGTTAATCTACCAATAACAACATATTACTTCATAATGATCATACATTTTTTTGTTATAACTTCATAACCATATTCATGATATAAATTAAACATTTATACAATAAATATTAATAAAATATATTTTATAATAATCCATTTATGTTAGTGATGAAAAATAGAATACATTGCTCTTTGGTCGCAGTAGTGTGCACGTAGGCAAGGATGAATTTTTCATTTTTCATAGAAAAATAAGGTATAATTGATTTATATTTTAAAAATATTTTTTATGAATATAAAATTACTTTATTAAATACCTCCTTATAACTATCCATTAACGGTGGTTAAGAAAAGAAGAACGTGTTCCTCTTGGTGGAAGTATTCTTCATGTAACACGAATGACATTCTCATTTTTTAAATGGTAGGTGGGGGAATACATATTTTTTTTCTATATATAAATTAAAAATTCAGTATAATAATTATAATTATTTTCACGACCCATCCCCTGAGGCCCGTGTCGTGACCACCCCAAGTCCGCCTTCCATAGGGCAGGGGCTTGTGACTAGCACCAAAGGCGTAAATCCCTAAACTGGGAGGGCATTGCCTTTAAAACATGAAAACGCACACAACATAGTACGAGATGGAAACAAAACACTAAATAAAACTGTATAAATAAGGAGTGCTGAAAAGTAAAAGGGGGCTGGAAATACAATCCCAACTGTAAAGTACAAGGAAACTGAAAATACAAGTACTGAAAAATAGGAAATCATCTCTTGGATCATCCACTGGGAAATCCTACCTGAAGGGTTGGTACAAATAGCCTCCACAGCACTCCACACCCGTCTGTCTCCTCAGTGTACCATCACACCATGTGGTCCACCTCAGGGTACTGTCTAGTCCTGGTACACTCAACCTCGGTCAGTGTTGTCTATCGTCTCCATCCAACACAATGAGGTGCGGGCATTGCCCATGCAGGGGTGAGTATAACGATACTCAGTAGGGACCCCGAGACCCTCATGGAATCACAAAATCCAACAATGTTAAACCACAAAGTATGAATTAAACAGACAACCTCACTTAGTTATATGCCCATACATATACAAAGTTACCAAGTAATCCATCTCAACCATGAGGAAAACACAAAAGTTATTGATTCAACTCAACCAGTATTTTTATTCACATTATCTAAACCATGGCTACTAGAGAACTCCTCCTCTGTCGAGTAAAGTGGGCCTTCCATGAAACCAAGGAATATCCCACTAACCTTGGACTGCTGAGGTACTCCTCCTTTCGAATACCGTGGGTCTGCTGCGTCACCAAGGCATTCCCCACCGTGGGTCTGCCTCGTCCCAAGGCACTCCCCCTCGTAACCTGCTGAGGTACTCCTCATGTCGAGTACTGCAAGTCTACCATGACACCAAGGTGCTCCCCACTATGGGTCTACCGCGACACTAAGGCTCTCCCCACTGTGCTAGTCGAATCACTCCGAGTCGAATCGGTCAGCAGTCGTCGGGTCTCAGCCAGCTTCTAGGTCTTCGCACTATGTTCTCTCATCTCTGGGAGGATCGGATCCACGAGCTACAGGTCGATACTCCAACTATAAAAAAGTCTCATGTACAAGTATCTCAAAGGTATGCCATGTCATAGGGGCCTCAACGTAACAGACGATACTCAATCAAATGCTCGGTTTGTGAGTTATTAGCCTTTTAGTCATGGGGGCCCGGTTGGATTTGTGCATGATCCAACCTGACTGTATCTCAACATTACCTCAAACTCTAGTGGGGTATACTCAAAGGGACCATCACACTCGAGGAAAACCATAGTTGCTGACGGTTCGACAAATGGTCACCCGGTGCCAAAGACATGTCCAAAGAAAGTATAACGTCGGTAGTGGGTCCGAGTCTGGTCCGACCTAATCGGGGCTAACCCAGTCTGGGCCAACCCATTCAGACCTGTTGGGTCTGGCCCGACCCATTATGCGGGCCAGCCTGTTAGGTTTGGCCCGACCTGCTGGGCCTAGCCTAGCAGGCCGCATGGGTGGTTCGGCCAGGGCTTGGGGCCAGTTCGTCCAAGAGCGTCGCGAGGGTTCAGCCAGGTGAGAATCGTCCAGGAGGGCACGGCCGGGCTGGTTCGGCCAGGGCCCCGCAAGGGGGGCTATGGTCCGGCTCAGGATGCCGGTGCGGCCAGGACGCTGGTTCAGTCCGGAGGTAGATCGGGAGGCCAAGAGGCCGAGATCCAGGAGACGGTCGGGCATGCTGTTAAGCGGGCCAACGGGCGGTCAGGAGGCATCCGAGTAGCCCGGCAGGCGGTCCGGCAGGGGGCGAGGCAGGCGGGCGGGAAGGGTGCGACCGGGCAGGTAGGCTGCCGGGAAGGGTGCGGCCGGGCATGGTGCGGCCTGGCCGGCAGGCAACTGGGCAGGGCACGGCTAGGCTGATAGGCGGCCGGCGGGCAAGCCGGTGCGGCTCAGTCTGTTGGGTGGCTCGACGGACGAGCAGCGCAGCCGGTGTGGCTCGGAAGCTGTAAGGTGGTGCGGTTCGGCCCGAGGTGGCGAAGCTGGTTTGACCAGTGCGCCGCGGGGTGGCAGGGTTCAAGGAGGCCGCGGGTAGCGCGGATATTGCATTTCTCATCTTTTTCCCTCATCTCCGTACCTTAGATCATCACAAATAAGAACGGCGGAGGGGCTGGGCCATGTGGGTTTGGTCCAAACCCTCCACGTTTAGGGTGGTAGAAATAGGTTCAAACTTTCTTGAGTTTTCAAGAATTACTCAAGAATAGAAAGGGGGAGAAAGATCAAAAAAATCACCCCACATCATCCCGTAAATAAAACAAACCCAAATAATTTCCCATACCTTTATCGTTGGTCATCGACGGAGTCACGAGGAAGAAGATGGTGTTGTCGCTGTTTGTCACGTCCACCGCACACTTCCAATCCAAATCTCAAATTTCCGTTGTGGAAGACGCTCCATGTTGGTATGATCTGAGGAAGGAAGTCGAAGAGGGTCGGTGTTCTTCATTGGGAGCTTTCTCCCAATAATCATCCTCTCAAAGCTGCCACCAAAATGAACAATGCCAACCAAAATTATAATAAATTGTGTTTATCTATTATTTAATTTCTTAGAATAAAATTCAAAATGGTGAATTAATTAACTTGGCTCCCCCTTATTTAATGTGGAGGATTTGGAACCATTAAATTAGGTGAGTTGGCACCAATAAAGGAGGGGGGCAGGGTGTGGAGAGACTCTCCCTCATTAATGAGAGGAGTTGAGAGGTTTTCCTCTCCCTTCATTAATAGGGGGTTTAGTCCCGTGCGGTCCCCACGTCGTAACCTATCGTGGGAGGTTAGGTTAGGGTGGGACCCACCACCATAACCTCTCATGGGAGGTTAAGGTGTGGTGGTCCCACATCCAACTTCCATGAGGAAGTTTTAACCAACAAATAAAAATTAATCCACACAATTTATTTTTTTAATTCATTCTCTAAAAACCCAAAAACTATCTTTTAATCTCGACCCTCTGCCATCAAGGTGATAGTCTTCTAAAGATAATACTGGCGTTGCGAGTTCAACGGTGTCCTCAAATTTAAATTCTGAGCACTGGTTCAAAAGTTATAAAAACCCGCTCATACGTTTACCGAATGTACCCGAATAAAACTTCAAAAATTGATTTTTGGCACACCAGGCCTCAGAATCATGCGCTGTCAAAATTTTCGGACTCATAAAATTCCCTTGTAATTAATAAAAAAAATTCACTGAATTTACGGGTCTTTATATTCTCCCCACCTCAGGACTTTGCAACCCCTTTAAGCTACAACTCGAACTAAGGGAACAAGTTGGGGTACTGAGCATGCATCTAAGCCTCTTGCTCCCATGTGCTCTCTTGGAGTTTCCTGTGCTGCCAGTGAATGCGCACCAGAGGTATCAACTGTCTACGTAGGACCTTCTCATGTCGATCCACAATCACCACTAGAACTTCTGTGATAGTCTCCCCATCGTCGACATCCAGCTCTCCATGGTCGATGATGTGAGAAGGGTCCTGCATGTATCTCCCCAGCTGAGATACGTGGAAGATGTTATGCACCCAGTGAAATTGAGGTGGAAGAGCTAGGTGGTAATCCACCTCGCCTACTCTACTGAGGACCTAGAAAGGTCCGATGAATATTGGAGATAACTTGCCGCCTTGGTCAAATCTCTGTAGACCTCGTCGAGGTGAGACCTATAGAAAGGCATGGTCACCATCCTAGAACTCTAGAGGTCTCTGTATTCTATCAGCATACGAATTCTATCTTCTTTGTATAGTCTTCATCCACTCCTGGATGATCTGCACCTTCTCTATGGTAGCTCGTACCATCTCTGGTCCCACTAGTGTTGACTCCCCAGGGCCAGTCCAGCACAAGGGTGATCTACAAGGACGCCCATATAATGCCTCCAAAGGTGCCATCTTATTGGTGGAGTGATAGCTGTTGTTGTATAAAAACTCCACTAAAGGTAAGTGATCCTCCCAGCTACGATTGAAGTCGAGGACACAAGCACACAAAATTTCTTCAAGGGTCTTAATGGTCAACTCAGTCTGACTATCCGTCTGAGGATGGAAGGAGGTGCTCAGACGAAGCTGCGTCCCGAAAGCCTCTTGGAACCCCTTCCATATCTGGGAAGTAAACCATGTGTCATGATCAGAGACAATCGAGGAAGGTACTGCATGTATCCGCACAATCTCCTACACACAGAGGCGTACCAAGCTCTCTACTGAACCCTGCTTTCTAATCTGTAGGAAGTGAGCCAACTTGGTGAGTCAGTCGACGATAACCCAAATCAAGTCATGACCCCTAGATTTTCATAGGAGACCCGCCACGAAGTCCATGGATATCCCATCCAACTTCCACTCTGGAACCTTTAAAGGATGAACCAAGCCTGCTGGTACCTGGTGCTCTGACTTCACTTGCTTACTAGTGACGCACCGAGAGACAAAATCTGCAACCACCTTCTTAATACCTGGCCAACAGTGCTATCATCGAAGGTATTGGTACATCTTCGCCACTCCTAGATGTACCACTGAAGGGGATGTGCGGAACTCCCTCAACACTTCCTTCTGATGTGACACGGGTAACATAGTACGTCTTCTGAAGAGGATGACGTGCTCTCCCCCTTCAAGAAATCCATCATGTGCCTACCAAGTGGATATCTGAGTACGTCGTGTCTCGCAGTTAGCGTCCCCATGTTTTGACTCCGTGACTCGCCGAAGAAGTGGGGGAGTGACTGTAAGGGACTAAAGGAAAGCTACTCCATCTCTATCCACAAAGGATATCTGCAAAGTGGCCAGATGCTCTATCGTCTCACCTAGCAGCTCTATACTAGATCTTCTACTGAGTGCATCTACTACTACGTTCCCCTTTCTAGGAGTATAGACTATCTCTAGGTCATAGTCCTAGAGGAACTCAAGCTATCACCGCCATCTCAGGTTCAGGTCCTTATGAGAGAAGATATACCTGAGACTCTTGTGATCAGAGTACACGGTAAAACGTTCTCCCAACAGATAGTGTCACCACATCTTCAAGGCGAAGACCACTCCTGCTAACTCCAGGTCATGGGTAGTGTAGTTCTGCTCGTGATTTCTCAGCTTCTAGGAACCATAAGCGATCACTGCTCACTCCTGCATCATGACACAACCATGTCTGGTCCCTGATGCATCGCAGCAGACTACGTACCATACACCTTCCTCTAGAAGCCTCAAGATGGGGTCACTAGTCAACCTTTTCCTCAGCTCATGAAAGCTATGTTGGAATCTCTCCGACCACATGAAGGGTTGAAACTTAATCTCCAAGGATGATAGTGGAGTTGCAACTCTAGAGAATTCTGGAATGAACCTCCAGTAGTAACCAGCCAAACCCAGGAAACTTCCTTCCTCTGTCACACTCCGGGGTGGATCCCAAGAAAGTACCACCTTAATCTTCGCTGGATCCACTGCAACTCTAGCCTCCAAGATGACGTGTCCCAAAAAGTGAACCTCTTGGATTTAAAACTGTAACTTCAAGAGCCTACCATAAAGTTGTTGCTCTCAGAGTGTGTCCAGTACTACTTGAAAATAGTAGGCATGCTCCCCCTCAGTAGTTGAGTAGATCAGAATGTTGTCGATGACGACTACAACAAAGTGATCGAGGTATGGCTAGATGATCTTGTTCATGAGTCCCATGAACACTGCTGAAGCATTAGTTACGCCGAAGGGGATAACTAAGAAATTATAGTGGTCGTACTGACATCTGAAGGTCATATTATTCCCATCCTCATCTCGAAATCTGAGCTGGTGATAGCCTGATCAGAGGTCTATCTTCGAGAACCACCGTGCTCCCTTCAACTGATCATAGAGGTCTTCAATCCTCAGGAGTGGGTACTTTTTATTCACGGTCACCTGGTTTAGGTGACGGTAATCAACACAAAGCCTCAAGCTCCCATCCACCTTCTTAGTGAACAGAATCGGGGATGCCCAGGGAGAAACACTGGGCCGGATGAATCTCTTTCCCTATAAGTCCTCCAATTGTACCCGTAGCTCATGAAGCTCAGCGGGAGCCATCCGATATGCTGGTGTAGATATTGGTGCCATCCTAGGGTATAGGTCATAGTAGAAGTCCACCTCTCTGCGAGGAGGTAGTATTGGAACATAATAATGGAAAACATCAGCATACTGGTCCACCACTATAGGATAAGTCAGACTCTCCACATCAACTTCTTCAAGGGTAAGGCAGGCCAACTGATTAGTGATCGGTTGCACCCTCCTCCAAGTGAGTCCATCCTGTGCTACAAAGGCTCCCTTCTCACCGGTGAAGGTGAACCTAGTCCCATCTGTGTGGACACACCACACTTTGGGCATAATACAGTCGATATAAGCATGAACTGTAGGTAAATAGTCTATACCAAAGATGACGTCGTAAGGCCTCAACGCCGCTACTCTGAGATTCCAGCTGAAGCTCTTGTCTCCTAGAGTAAGCTTACACTACCAGCACCCGTGCGTAATAGTCGATTCTGCTCCCATAGAAGTCTCTAGCCGTAAGGATCAAGCCAACGACTTTGTTTAAATTTTCAAGCTCCGAACGAGGGCAGTGGCAAGTAAAGAGTGACTGCACATGTTTCTATAAGAACTGTAGCTAAGGTGGAGTAGACACAGATCGTACCTAGAATCATCTCCGGAGCACCATGATTGTAAGCCGCAGCTTCTTGGAGCTAAGCTCTCGCCTGTCCACCTACTCCTTGTGGTCGGGGTGGACCTCCTGGTGGTGAGGGCGATAACACCTCGAAATGTCATCCACCGCCAGCTACACGGCCAGCTCCTCTGCCACGTCTTTTTGCTCCCTATGGACCACCTCAATCGAATCTCTTTCTCTTCCTGGGTGGTCCTTCGACCATCTGATGATCATCAGAATGGGAGGTCGGACAGTCACTGTAACGACCCAAATATTTTCAAGGGAAATTCCCTTCTTATAAATATGTCATAAATTTACATGAAATCACAACATAATGAACTACTAAGTGATAAGTGACAATTAAATATAAGTTAGTCACTTATGTGTTAGGAATTTTGAAAATTCGACATACACGGTTCTGTTCAAGATGATTTTTAGAGTCTAACGAAACAAAAATAATTTTTGGTGAATAGTAATGTACCCTTATGAATAGTTATATGACCCTTATGAATAGTAAATCATCCAACATAAGAGTAACATTACCTATGAATTATAAAATAAAATTCAGACATCTTAGAAAGTGACAATTTGACCTTAGTAAACATTTTGGAATTTTGTAAGTCATAAATAATTAATTATAATTAATTAATTAATTTAAAAGAATATTTATTCCCTAAAATGTATTCATAAATTATTTAATCAATGTCTTATTGTTTTATATAATTTTATAAGACCCTACTTAATTTTTGAAAGCACTATAAAATCATTTTTAACTTTTAAAAATTGTTTTTTAAGTAAATTATGATTTTAATTAAATATTAAATTTATAATATTTAAAAAATTATTTCTGAAAAATGGAAATAATTTTTGGATTCTACATGTCAAAAAATTGTAGGGGTAAATTTTTGGGTTTATTCTGAAATACTTCAATTTTCGGATGAATAGTAAAAAAATACAGTTTTTCGCATAATCGGTGTATACTAAATTGAATCATTAATGATGTAATGATGACATAAACATTATAGAACTTTATTTTAGGCCAAATTATATTATATCTCATAAATGGTTCTTTAAAGTACAATAAATCCAATTCTCAAACCTAAAAAGAACATTCCAAAGTCTAAAGTCAAAAGGTGATTTCTTAAAGTGTCTTTTTCTGTTTCTTTCACATTTCTTTTAATAAATTAGTGAATTCGGATTATAAAGAAGAATTAAAGACTAAAACTAATTATATTATATTAATATATGATTTGGGATGTCAAAAAACTACTATTACAATTATAACTTTTGATATAGTATTTTATTTAATGTTTTATACCACAAACACCTCCCTCCTCATGTATAAATAAGCCCTCCCCCTCCCCTTTCCAAACTACACCTCTCAAGCTTCAAGTATTGTCTATGATCTACCCAATAATCTCCCCTAGCCCCTCCCCCACGTCCAATAGCTTTTGTTCTCATCAAAAGACCAAGCTTAGGCCCTTAAGGAGGTTCTCAAGAGAAGGATTCAAGAGGTAATTTACCTCCCTCTTCTCCTTTAATTTCCTTTCAAGTTCAAGTTCCTTTCTTGATATCTCCCGACCTATCTTCATCCAAATTGTATTGTAACTCCAGTATTATACATATAATGTGATTTTATGATTATAATGGGAAATTATATCACCCCACACCCTTTCCCTCTTCCTTTTTTTTATTAAAGAAATGTTGTTCGTGAGGTGTTAATTTATCACCTTCAAGAACAACATACCTTCTTCTTCCATTTCTACCTTCAGATCTGGTCATGAAACCATTTTTATGGTTCAACCAGATTATTATATATGTATTATATCCTATTTAATGTTTTGGAATAGACTTATGAACATATTACTAAGGGATAAATTAAAACAAGTTCTTTGTGATTGAAAAACCGCTCAAATTAACCCACACAATCTTCGTTTGATTCTAATCTAATGATTCATCCACATGGATATAATTTGATTCATTTTAAGATCATTAAAACTCCTGTAATCTCATTAATAACATGTAATATCATTTCTTAATGTTTACTCACGTTCTACCCAAACTTCAATTTAAGAATACAAGTGAACAACCCAAGTAAAACCATAAAAACGAACATCCCCGAACAATGGTTTTAGACTCTATAAGTCATCCAAAGGCACATAATATGACATAATGAAACCAGAATGAACCCTATTAATGTACACATGGTTCTCAATTTCTAATTAATGAATATAATGTCATCATATAGGACATTAAAGAGAAGGAATCATTCGGGTACAAGGTAAGGGGAAATCTCGAACCCAATTTTCTTCCTTCGGGTTCTCCCTCTTTCACTCCATTTTTGATATGGTTACTCCTCAAATATCTTTTGTTCATCACTTCCTTTACTTTTCTGGGATATGCATTTTTTTCACTGGTTTTTATGTCCAACAAAATGTTTTCCAAAAGAACTCTTCCTTTAAGAACACCCCTTTTACTTCTCACTCAAAGTGAACGGTTCTTGTAACATGTATGTTATTCCCTCTTTCTTTTGGGAAACCAAAGCTTATGAATATTTTTTTATGAGATGAAAACCATTCCTTTTCATGGGTTCATTATGTTAATTTATGTTATATGTTCATTGTGGAAATCTTGATAAATGATAATGTTATGATGTGACGGGTGCGCCCGGAATTATATAGCGCAATATGAATGTTTAAATGTGACGGGTGCACCCAGAATTATATAGTTCTACAATGCATTGGGTAAAGTGATTAATCTCATGAGTAAATGTGAAATGATGTGTGAACAAGATTCTAGCTTGGTTCACAAGTATGTGTGGTAGTTAACCACTAAGACATAATGTTTTATTTTTATGCATTTCCACATTTCAAGTCTTTTATTTATGCTCCTCTCATTTCATGATCTTTGGCCTATGTTATGATTATGCTCACCCCATGATATATTGTTTTTATCTATCCTCTTACTGGGCTTCTAGCTCACCCATTTTTATGTATATCCTCATTTGGATACTTGTACTAAGGAGAGGACAAGTGCTAATAAGAAGCTAGAGAAGACGAAATTAAATGAATATTTATGCTTGATGTTGTATTTGTTATGTGTGGTCCTAGTTTTCCCAAGAAACTAAACCTCTGGATCCTCTATGTGTAATACTATTATGTTATTTATCTTTGAAATGATGTAATTCTAGTTGGTATCAGAGAGAGGTTTAGTTAATTTGGGAATTAGGATTAGTAAACCCTAGAGAAAACCTCTCGCATGAGACTAAGTACAAATAAGTACAAAAGAATATTTACCTAGGGATCCCATATGTTATATTTTCGGTATAAATTGTTTAAATGAATAAGTTATTCATGACTTGTTTGCTTATGTTTTGTTCTAACCTTTTCTATTTTAGAAAATGGTGGGAATCAGGAGAAATCAGGCCTACAACTCATGCGAGGGCCAATGAAATGATTGCCTGAACGACATCCCCAATGATTTGGGAGGTGGAGTTCAAAAGATCATGGCGATGCTTACCCAATTATCTCAAGTTATTAATAATAACAATAATTATTGAGAACGTCCTCCTTCACCAAAGAGGGAGAAACTGACTATTGAATGTTTTATGCGGCAATGACCACCGACGTTTTGTGGATCTTCTGATCCACTAATTGCGGAACAGTGCATCAACTCCACGGAGAAGATCTTTTTTGTGATTCAATATTCTAAGATGGATAAGGTGACTCTATCCATTTATCGTCTCGATGGAGAAGATGATCAATGGTGGGCATTGATTAAGAACACCAAGCCAAGGGAGGAAATTGAAGAGATGGAATGGGAAGACTTTAAGATAATGTTTCTTAATAAGTATTTCCCAAGCACTCTTCACACAAAAATGGAGACAGAATACATAGAGCTCAATAAAAATGAATGAGAATCTGTCGCAACCTATGAAGTGAATTTCACAAGGCTTTCAAGGTACACTTTGGGTTTTGTTATCAACAATGATAGAAAAATTGATAGATTCTTTAGTGGATTAAAACCACACCTTCGAATGGATCTTGCAATTCGAGACTTTGGGAGTTATGAAGAAGTTGTTTGGTGTTCTCTCAACGTGGAGATGGAGTTTGAAGAATGGTCCCATGGCTATGGCGATAAGAAAAGAAATATGGAGTTTCAAGATGGTGGATCTAATGATAAAGGTGGGGAGAGAAATCAAGGACCCACATGCCAAAAATGTGGGAAGTTGCACAATGGGAACTGCCTCAAAGGGATGGGGAAATGCTTTATGTGTGGGAAAGAAGGACACCATTCTCAATATTGTCAAAAAGACATGAAAAGGAAGGAGAATGTAGCCGATGAAAGGAGAAAACCACTCATGGTTCAATGCAACAACTGTAATGAGCTAGGGAACTTTGAAAACCAGTGCACTAAACCTCGAGATCTCGAGGGTAATCAGCGTTAGCAGCCACCAAAGCCAAAGGAACAAGGGAAGGATTATGCCATCACTACTATGGAGGTGGATCATGATTATGAAGTCATACAAGGTACACTTACTATTCACTCAAGAATGTAAAAAGTCTTATTTGATTCTGGTTCTACGCCTTCCTTTATATTTTGCAAGTATTCTAGTACTATAGAATCGAAGCCCCAAATCCTTGAAGTAGTGATATCTGTAAAAACACCAAGTGGTGAAATCATTGCAACCCAAGTGTTTGAATCTTCTCCTGTTGGCGTATGTGGGAAGATTCTTTCATAAAATCTCGTAATACTTCCCTTGGTGGAATTCGACCCTATAATGGGAATGGATTGGCTCTCATTATATAGAGAACATATCAACTTTAGGGAAAAGGAAAAATCTTTTCATATTCCGAACCATCCCATGCTCCTCTACAAATGCAAGGAATATCATGAATCTCCTTTGAAAAGTCCTTCAATGGTGTGGGTGTTGATTCCCTATAATGAAGCATACCTTACCCAAATGGTTGAGTCAATGGAGAGTTCCAACCTTGAGGAAATTTCCATCGTGAGGGAATACGATGATGTATGTCCCGAAGAGTTACCCAGAATTCCCCAGGATCGTGAGGTAGAGTTCTCAATTGAACTCATACCTGGAGCTACTCTTATCATGAAGTGCCCCTATAGGATTGCTCCTATCAAACTGGAGGAGTTAAAAAATCAGCTGCAAGAGCATCTGGACAAAGGGTTCATACGCCCTAGTGCATCGCCTTGGGGTGCGCCAGTGCTCTTTGTGAAGAAGAAGGATGGAACAATGCGGCTGTGTATCGATTATCGGGAACTCAACAAGATCACCATAAAGAACAAGTATCATCTCCCAAGGATTGATGAGTTGTTCGACCAGTTAAGAAGAGCTCAATACTTCTCAAAGGTGGATATTCGTTCTAGATATCATCTGTTAAAGGTGAAGAAGGAATATATTTAGAAGACTGCCTTCCGTACAAGGTATGGGAACTATGAGTTTTTGGTGATGCCCTTTAGACTTACTAATTCCCCTGAAATCTTCATAGATTTGATGAATAGAGTCTTTAGACATTACCTCTACAAATTTGTGGTAGTGTTTATTGATGATATTCTCATATACTCCAAGAGAAAAGAGGAACATGAAGAAAATCTAAGACTTGTGTAGGAAACATTGAGAAAGGAGAAGTTGTATGCCATGTTTAAAAAGTGTGACTTTTGGATGAATCAAGTCACGTTCTTGGGACATGTGATCACAAGTGAGGGAATTTCTGTGGATCCTTCAAAGACAAAGGCAATTGAGGAATGGCCTAGACCCTATAGTGTCACAGAAATCCATAGTTTTCTTGGATTAGCTGGGTACTACCGACATGTTGTGAGAAACTTCTCACGATTGTCAAGCTCGCTAACTAAGCTAACAAGGAAAGGGGTAAAGTATGTCTGGACGGAATAATGTGAGCGAAGCTTCATGGAGCTAAAGAGAAGGAAGATCACCGCACCTGTACTCACACTACCAAAAAGTGGAGAAAGATTTGTGATATACAGTGATGCTTCAAAGAAAGGCTTGGGTTGTGTACTCATGAAAAATGATAATGTGATAGCCTATGCCTCACGAAAGTTGAAGATCCATGAGAAGAACTACCCGACGCATGATCTAGAGATGGCAGCCATGATTTTTGCCTTGAAAATCTTACGGCACTACCTTTATGGTGAGAAGTGTGACATATACACTGACCACAAGAGCCTGAAGTATATATTCACACAAAAGGAGCTCAACATGTGTCAAAGGAGATGGTTAGAGCTAATCAAGGATTATGATTGCTCTATTCACTATCATCATGGAAAGGAGAACAAGGTAGCTAATGCTCTAAGTAGAAAATAATCTGCTACTCTATCCATGTTGCGGATTGAGAAAGACCCTATCTTCATGGATATGCAAAGAATGGATTTGGAAATCATAAGGGATGGGGATACATCCTACCTCGCCCAAATTTTTGTGCAACCATCCATACAAGAGAAGATTAAGGAAGCACAAAGGGATGATTTGGAGATACAAAAGAGGGTGGATGCAGTAAAGGAAGGGAAGCTGCAAGAGTTCTATATCGACGATGATGGTGTGATTCAGTTTGGAACGCGGCTTTGTGTGCCTTCATCACCCGGGATAAAGAAGGAGCTATTGGATAATGCACATATCTCAAATTTCTCTATCCATCCAAGGAGTACCAAGATATACTGTGATATCCAAGAACACTTCTGGTGGGATAACATGAAAAAGGAGATTGGGGAATATATATCAAGGTGCTTGGTATGTCAGCAAGTTAAAGCTAATCGACAAAAGTCCAAGGGTATGATGCAGCCATTGCCTCTACCCATGTGGAAATGGGAAAATGTTAATATGGACTTTGTCACAGGCCACTCGAAGACTTCAAAGGGAAATAATGTGATATGGGTTGTGGTTGACCGACTCACCAAGACTTCCTATTTTATCTCTATTTGGGAAGACATCTCGCTTGAATAACTTGCAAGGATATATGTGAAGGAAGTGGTGAGATTGCACGGTGTTCCACTATCAATTGTCTCTGACCGTGATCCAAGGTTCACATCTAAGTTCTGGAGGAGCCATCAACATGCTTTGAGTACTGAATTAAATTTCAGCATGGCCTATCATCCCCAAACTGATGGCCAGTCTGAAATGACTATTCATATGCTTGAAGATATGCTAAGAGCATGTTTTCTAGAATTCAAAGGTGGATGGGATCAGTATCTCCCATTGGTTGAGTTCTCAAACAACAATAGCTTCCACTCGAGTATTCAGATGGCTCCTTATGAAGCTCTTTATAGGAAGCGATGTAGAACTCCAACCTATTGGGATGAAGTTGGAGAAAGAAAGCTACTTCAGCCTGATCATGTTCAAGAGATGACCGAGAAGGTTGAAGTCATCCAAAAACACATCAAAGCATTTCAAAGTCAGAAAAACAGTTATGCTGACAACTGTCGAAAGGACTTGGAGTTAGATGTTGGAGATAAAGTCTTCCTTCAAATATCTCCATGGAAGAGAGTTATGCGATTCGGGAAGAAGGGGAAGCTAAGCCCAAGGTATATTGGCCCCTGTGAGATCCTTGACCTTATAGGAGCCATGTCCTATCTTCTAGCACTTCCACCGAATATGGATCAGGTTCATGATGTGTTTCATGTATCACTACTGAGGAAGTACATGCCAGACCCCTCACATGTACTAAACTCAGAGGTGGTGCAGCTAGAAAATGATCTCTCCTATGAGGAGCAGCTAGTAATGATTCTGGACCGAAGTGATAAGGTTCTACGCAACAAGACAACCCACCTTGTCAAAGTGTTGTGTAGGAACCATAAGTTTGAGGAAGTAACTTGGGAACCAGAAGAGGCAATGAAGGAGATGTACCCTCACCAGTTTGTGTAAAGTGAAATTTCAGGGGTGAAATTTCCTAAGGGGGAAGAATGTAACGACTCAAAGAATTTCAATGGAAATTCCCTTCTTATAAATATGTAATAAATTAACATGAAATCACAACATAATGAACTACTAAGTGATAAGTGACCATTAAAAATAAGTTGGTCACTTCTATGTTTGGAATTTTGAAAATTCGACATACATGGTTCTGTTCAAGATGATTTTTGGAGGCTAATGAAACAAAAATAATTTTTTATGAATAGTAACGTACCCTTAGGAATAGTAACATACTCTTATGAATAGTTATATGAACCTTATGAATAGTAAATCATCCAACATAAGAGTAACATTACCTAAGAATAATAAAATAAAATTTAGACATCTTATAAAGTGACAATTTGACCTTAGTAAACGTTTTGGTATTTTGTAAGTCATAAATAATTAATTATAATTAATTAATTAATTTAAAATAATATTTATTCCCTAAAATGTATTCATAAATTATTGAATCAATGTCTTATTGTTTTAGATAATTTTATAAGACCCTACGTAATTTTTGAAAGCACTATAAAATCATTTTTAACTTTTAAAAACTGTTTTTTAAGTAAATTATGATTTTAATTAAATATTAAATTAATAATATTTAGAAAATTATTTTTGAAAAATGGAAATCCTTTTTGGATTCTACACGTCGAAAAATGGTAGGGGTAAATTTTTGGGTTCATTCTGAAATACTTCAATTTTCGGATGAATAGTAAAAAATACAGTTTTTCGCATAATCGGTGTATACTAAACATCATCATTAATGATGTTTTGTTGAAATAACCATTCTAGAACTTTAGTTTTGGCCAAATTATATTAAATCTCATAAATGGTTCCTTAAAATTCAATAAACCCAATTCTCAAACCTAAAAAGAACTTTCCAAAGTCTAAAGTCAAAAGGTGATTTCTTAAAGTGTCTTTTTCTCTTTCTTTCACATTCCTTTTAATAAATTAATGAATTCGGATTATAATGAAGAATTAAAGCCTAAAAAGAATTATATTATATTAATATATAATTTAGGATGTAAAAAAACTACTATTACAAGTCTAACTTTTGATATATTATTTTATTTAATAGTTTATACCAAAAACACCTCCCTCCTCAGATATAAATAAGCCCTCTCCCTCCCCTTGCCAAACCACTCCTATAAAGCTTCAATAATTGTCTACGATCTGTCCAATCATCTCCCCTAGCCCCTCCCCCACCTCCAAGAGCTTCTGGTCTCATCCAAATACCAAGCTTAGGCCCTTAAGGAGGTTCTCAAGAGAAGGATTCAAGAGGTAATTTCCCTCCCTCTTCTCCTTTAATTCACTTTCAAGTTCAAGTTCCTTTCTTGATCTCTCCCCACCTGTCTTCATCCAAATTGTATTTTAACTTCAGTATTATAAAATTAATGCAATTTTATGATTCTAATGGGAAATTATATCACCCCACACCCTTTCCCTCTTCCTTTTATTTTATTAAAGAGATCGTTGTTTCTGAGGTGTTAATTTATCACCTTCAAGAACAACATACCTTCTTCTACCATTTCTACCTTCAGATCTGGTCATGAAACCATTTTTATGATTTAACAAAATTATTTTATATTTATTATTTCCTATTTAAGGTTCTGGAACTTACTTATGAACATGTTACTAAGGGATAAATTAAAACAAGTCCTTTGTGATCGAAAAACCGCTCAAATTAACCCACACAATCTTCGTTTGATTATTATCTAATGATTCATCCACATGGATATAATGTGATTCATTATAAGATAATTAAAAATCCTGTAATCTAATTAATTACATATAATAATAGTTCTGTATGTTTAATCATGTTCTACCCAAACTTCAATTTAAAAATACAAGTGAACAACCCAAGAAAAACTATAAAAACGAATATCCCCGAACAATGTTTTTAAACTCTATAAGTCATCCAAAGGAACATAATATGACATAATGAATCCAGAATGAACCCTATTAATGAAAAAATGGTCTTGGATTTCCAATTAATGAATATATTGTCATTATACAGGACATTAAATAGAAGGAAGCATTCGGGTACAAGGTAAGAGGAAATCTCGAAGCCAATTTTCTTCCTTCGGGTTCTCCCTCTTTCACTCCATTTTTGATATGGTTACTCATCAAAGATATTTTTTTCATCATTTCCATTACTTTTCTGGGATATAAATGTTTTTCACTGGTTTATTTTCCAACAAAATGTTTTCCAAAAGAACTCTTCATTTAAGAACACCCCTTTTACTTCTCACTGAAAGTGAACGGTTCTTGTAACACGTATGTTATTACCCCTTTCTTTTGGGAACCCAAAGCTTATGAATATGTTATTATGAGATGAAAATCATTCATTTTCGTGGGTTAATTGTGTTAATTTATGTTATATATTCATTGTGGAAATCATGATAAATGATAATGTTATGATGTGACGGGTGCACCCGGAATTATATAGTGCAATATGAATGTTTAAATGTGATGGGTGCGCCCAGAATTATAAAACGCTCCAATTCATTGGGTAAAGTGATTAATCTCATTGATTAAATGTGAAATGATTTGTGAACATGATGCTATGTTGGTTCACAAGTATGTGTGGTAGTTAACCACTAAGACATGATGTTTCATTTTTATGCATTGCCACATTTCAAGTCTTTTATTTATGCTCCTCTCATGTTCATAATATTTTTCCTATGTTATGATTATGATCACCCCATGATATATTGTTTTGATCTATCCTCTTACTGGGATTCTAGCTCACCCCTTTTGATGTATATCCTCAGGTGTCTACATGTACTAAGGAGAGGACAAGTGCCAATAAGAAGCTAGAGAAGAAGAAATTAAATAAATGTTTATGATTGATGTTTTATTGGTTATGTGTGGTCCTAGTTTTCCCAAGACACCGAATATGTGGATCCTCTATGTGTAATACTATTATGTTGTTTATCTTTGAAATGATGTAATAGTAATGTAAGAAAAGGCTGGGATGCTATAGTCATGAGCCATGTGACCCTGCCCACCGCACGTGTTACACTGCCCGCTCTTGGAATGTATGTCTCTACCCAGGGTGCCATGTACAACCGATCCTGAGCCATGAGGTCATCCACCCGTGGGTCTAGTCCTCTTGTACCTTTGATAAATCTTTCTACTGCCAACTGTAGAAGTCTCCGCTGCATGTCAACTAGTGGTGGGTCTCGCTGCTGGAGACTGCTCATCAAGGAAACTCTCCACTAAGAGGGCTCGCTCCAACACCCATGCCTACGTCAAAATGCTGAGTGAGATCATCGAAGCTCTGATCTCTTTCCTGAGTCCTTGTTCAATGGTCTGAGCCCCGAAGAATGGGTCCCATACCATATCAGTGGAGTAGCGCAAGAGGTCAATCAACCTCGCTGAGTACTGAGCTATAGTCATGCAACCCTGCTCTAGATGAAGTAACTCCTGAATATGCACAGTGCAGAGAGTCACTAGAAAAAACTCCACCCAAAACATGCTCTCGAAGTCTGCCCAGAGAAGCGTCATATCCGTCGTGAACCTAGAGCATCAGGCTCCACCATCTGCCCACTGCAGCCTGTAGAAGGCCGGCAGCAAGAATCACCATGAAGTCAGCTGGTGTCCCTACTAGTCATAAAAATCTCACCACATACTCCATCCAATCCTCAGCCGCCTGTGGGTCCGTCTCTCCCCTGAACCTGGGTGGCCTCTGGCACTGGAACATGTGCAACACGCTCAACCAGCATGCATCGTCTGCTGATGGGGTTGTTGGCATCAGTGGGCCAATGAGAAGTAGTCCCATAGGTGCCTCTATTGGAAAAGGTCCATGCACCGATGCCTCGTCGCTCGGTGGGATATTTGTGTGTACTACTCTCAGGACTCTCGCTATTCGTCCACAAGGAGGCGTCATGAAAGAATCATATGCAACATGGTCAAAGATTTATACCTAGTTAGCTGACCTGGTTGAGCTAACTTAGAGAATGCTTTTGAAAACACACACACAATCAGTGTTTTCATGCAATGAGTTAGAAATCAGTAGTTAGTGGTCCTGGTTTATGGATACGTCATCCGCCGCACCAACACTATGCTCCCTAAACTGAAAAACACACTCAGTACCCTTAATACTATCCCTTCACAAAAAAGATCAGAGTCCTAATTTCTATGGTAGAACTGACCCCTTTGATACCAATTGGTCACGACCCATCCCCCCGGGCCCCTTCTATGTCTACCCCAAGGTCTCCTTCCATAGGCCAGGGGCTGGCGACTAGCACCAAAGGTGTAAATCCCAAAACTGGGAAGTCATTGACTTTAAAAATTGAAAATGCACACAACAGAGTAAGAGTTGGAAACAAAACACCAAATAAAACTCTATAGAAAATGAGTGCTGAAAAGTAAAAGGGGGGCTGGAAATACATTCCCAACTGTAAAGTACAAGGAAACAGAGAATACAAGTACTGGAAAAAATGAAAATGGCTCTTGGATTTTCCACTGGAAAATCCAACCTGAGGGGTAGGTACAGATAGCCTACACAACACTCCACATCCGTCCATCACCTCTATGTACTGTCACATCATCTGGTCCACCTTCGGCTACCGTCCAGTCCTGGTATACTCAGCCTCAGTCAGCGTTGTCCGTCATCTTCATCCAACACAATGAGGTGCGGGCATAGCCCATGTAGGGGTGAGTATAACGATACTCAATAGGGACCCCGAGACCCTCAATGTCTCACAAAATCCAAAAAGGATAAACCACAAAGTATGAATTCAATAGAAAACCTCACTTAGGTATATTCCTATACATATACCTATGTTTTCAAGTAATACATCTCAATAATGAAGAAAATAAAAAAGTTACTGACTTAGATCAACCAGGATTTTTATTCACATTATCGAAACAACGGCTTCTGGAGAACTCCTCCTCTATCGAGTACAGTGGGCCTGTCACGATACTAAGGCGCTTCCCACTAACCTTGGACTGTTGAGGTACTCCTCCTGTTGAGTACCATGGGTCTGCTGAATCACCAAGGTGCTCCCCACCATGGGTCTATCGTGTCACTAAGGTTCTCCCCCTCATATCCTGCTAGGGTACTCCTCCTGTCGAGTACCGTCGGTCTGCCGTGACACTAAGGCGCTCCACACTGGGCTAGTTGAATCACTCCGAGTCGAATCGGTCAATAGTTTTCAGGACTCAGCCAGCTACTAGGTCTCTGCACTATGCTCGCTGGTCTATAGGAGGATCCACTCCACGAGCTATAGGTCGATACCCCAACTATCCCTAAGTCCCACGTATAAGTATCTCAAAGGTCCTCCATGTCATAGGGGTCTCAATTCAATAGAAGGCACACCAATCGGACACCCAGTCTGTGAGTTATTAGCCTTTTAGTCCTGGGGGCCCTGTTGGAATCGTGCATGATCCAACCTGACTGTATCTCAACCTTACCCCGAACATCAGTGGTGTATACTAAAAGTGACTGTCATGCTCGATGAAAACCAGTGCTGCAGACGGTTCATCAAATGGTTGTCTGGGGCCAAAGATATGACCAAAGAAAGTAAATGGTCAGTAGTGGACCCAGGTCCGGTCTGACCCAGTCCAACCCAGTCTTAAGAAATTGATTCCGAGCACACCGGGCCTCGGAATCTTGCGCCGTTAAAATTCGCGGACTCATAAAATTCCCATGTATTTAAGAAAAAAAATTCCACGGAATTTTCTGGTCTTTACAATTATGTTATTATTTATGTATTTCATAACATAATTTGATTTATAAGAAGAATACATAATGAAGTATAAATAAAAATGGAGTGATTAGGTATTTTTACCTTACTCTATGGAAGAACTCCTTTGAAAATTTGATTAAGCCTTTGAGGGGTAGTAATTTGAGGAGACCATAAACTATAGGGTGTTTCTAGGAATGTTTTGGAGGTAATTATGTATTCTTTATTTGAACAAAATAGATTTATTGTGAGGATAATTAGGGTGGTTAATGTCTCCTTTAATAAGAGAGGGGAGTGGAATTTCAGTAAAAAGAGGTCCACTATTCAAGGAATGTAGCTCAAAAAGTGAAAAATAATGGAGAGTGGAAAATTTATGGCCAATAAAACCATTAAAAGACATTTTGAAATATTTTATAGGATTTATAGTAATTTTATACATAGTTTTAATATTTTTCATAGTTTACTTTTTCAAAGATAATTATTTTTTCATATCAAAAATCTATTTTTTTAAATAATAAAATTATAATTATAATATAAATTTGGTATTGTGATTAAAAAAATGAAAAACATTTAATTATCTAAATATTTTTAAAGTGATAAAAAATAATTTTAAAATAAAATATTTTTAATGCATAAATACATTTTTTTCATAAAATATTAGTTATATTGAAAAATATTAATCATATGTTTTGAAACTAAAAATAATATTTTATATGTATAATTTAACTAATTAAAGAAAAATTATTTGGAAAAAGGTTTCTTTATTTTTAACTCATGATTATATCCAATAGATTTCATAAAAGTATTGATATTTGAAAAATATTTTCTTATCATTATCCACCTTTTCCAAAAATTTTGATAAATTTAACCTAAGAAAATATTCATATGCTCATTAAAAAATGAATTTAATTTTTTAACATTAAAATAATAAAATTTATGAATTTATCTTTTAAATAGAAACAAACTATATAATGAAATATATTTTTTATTTGAAAAACTACATTTTTTAATATTAATACTTTTTAATCTAATTTCATGTAATTTTAAATTAAATTTGAGTTAGTATATTATTAATATAAATAAAAAATTTTATCATCATTTAACTATAATATATTTATTTCCTTAAAATAAAAATGCGTACTTCATAAAAAACCAATTCGATAAAAAATAAATTTATAAGAAAAAATGATCTTATTTGTGGTTTAGCTATACTAGTTTAATTTCATCAGTACATTGGTATTAAATTTTTCCTTAATTTTCATACTAAAAAATTTCATAATACAGTTAACTATATTTTTACCTTTTAATTCAATGACTACATTATGATGTCCCCACATTAATAATTTTAAATTTCTCTTAAAATGAATCACAATTTGGGTTTAGTTTGGTGTTGTGTGTAGAGAAATCTATACAATAGAGTATTTTATTAAATTAATATATATAAAAAATCATATAACATTATAGAATGATCTAGTTGATTTAAAATGAGTTTTAAATTTTTACATTTCAAATTTTATAAAATGGATTGGCTTTTAAAGCATATTTTCAGGGTCCGGATTGGAAGTTCATTAAAAATATTTTTTAAGATATGATTCCATCATTTTATACCACTGTTTAATTTTTTTTCATTATGTAATTATATGTGATATGGGATTATTTTATACTTTTTAATTTTAATTTATATGCATGGATATAAAAATAATATTTCTTGTGTGAGGTTGTTAGAGGTGAGATGAATTTTATTTCTTTTGTTTTAAAAAGTGAATGAGTTATGATCTTGTGATTCCATTGATTTATCACCTCAAATATATTGATATTATGGAAACTATATGTAACAAAGTTGTAAGGACCTGTGTCTAGAGCCCCTCCACTGGTGCCCCGTACCCGGTTTTCCACATGACCTCAAGCGCGTTTCCCCGAACTCCAGAGGAAGCCGACAAGCAGCGAGGGCGTTGGTGAGTCAGTGGGGAAACTATGCCCTCATTTGGTAAGGTATACAAGTTAAGAAAACAACAATAAACAGCAGAAGCAGTAAATGACATGCATAGTAGAAGAAACCAAACAGCAGAAGCAATGCAAAAAATATAACAATGATGACAATAATGCAGCAGGTACAAGTATCTATGGAAAGCAGCAAACACAACAACGTGATGGAATACAACTAAAACCAAGGGCAAAAGAAAAACAAAGAAATCTCTTCAGCATCGCGAGCCACGGCTCGGTCCCATGCTACCCAGCTCTAGTGCAATCAAGAACCTGAAGTAGAAAGGATCTTGCCTTTATCTATACCTACAGCAACATAGTCTACTTGGGCCCAAAAGCATGGCCCAAACAGGGTGTGTGATACAATCCCAATAGGCCATTACCCAAAGATTTGTTCCTAACTGTCAATGAATACATGGCAGTACTAAAACCAGAAGCTGTAAACAGAAAAGCAAAAACAGCTACAATCCACAGTTCCGGCAACAATGTACACAAGTAAACAGCCAGCAACAAAAGATGAAACAGGTAACCCTCTAGGTAGCTCTCATAGTCTAACCCCTATGGTTCAACCTACAAGTACTAGCAACCCTCTGGGAGGCACACACAGTCTCACCCCTCTGGTTCAACTATGTAATTAAGTAGACTCTCTGGGGAAGCACTCACCGTCAATTCCCCCTATAGTCTCGTATCGTGCTAAAGGCTCTCTGGGGAAGCACTCAACGTCAATTCCCCATGTGGCTCGTGTCTTGGATCTACAGACTCTCTGGGGAAGCACTCAACGTCAATTCCCCCTATAGTCTCACATCGTAATTAAAAGACACTCTTGAGAAGCCCTTTTGTCAATTCTCCCTTTGGTCTACTACTCTAGGTTCCCACAGTCCTGAGTATAAGTAAACATGCTCAGCGCGCATGTATATCATCCAAGTAAACCTCAATAACTACTTGGCTATCAACTAAGTCTCAACAGCAAAACAAGGCAACAGTCTACAACCCTACAACTTGGCATGACAACTGGAAAAATTCCAAACATGCAGAACAAGCATGGAAAAGCAATCTGAGCACAAACAAAATAAACTAATCACAAGAAATAACCTCTACTAAAACAATCAAGAAAAGCAGGAAAGTAACAAGGGCAAAACAGGAAACACACAATACCCCGTTCAAGGTTATTGGTGGAAATTGCACAAAATATTCATCAACTTTCTATGGAAAGGCACAATCCAACTACCTAGATCCTAGGAGATCGATATACGTGAACCTCGACGAAAGATTCCTCTTAGAACAATGTATATCTGAGAAAACACACAAAACATTCATCCCACGATAACATGGAAACTAGGAGGAATCAAGAAACAAGGATAAGGAAGAAGAAATAAGTCACCGATGTGATTCCAACGCAACTGGCCGTGTTCGAATCAGAGAACGGACGGTGAGGCAGGAGCCCGTCAAAGATCCGGTCGTACGGTCTCTCTGACGGCTGAAAACTGAAGAAGAAGACGAAACTGGGGGATAGGAGCGACCCTGGTCCGTTTAATGGAAAAAAAGAAAGTACATGGTGTGTACTTTTAGAGTACACGGCGTGTACTGGGTCCTGTCCGTACTCTGCCAAAATCGGCCTCCACGTCACCCCTACACACCATGTGTGTGGCCCGGGCACGGCCAGCACACAGCTTCGAGCTGGATCAGAGTACATAGTGTGTACTCAGAAAGTACACGGCGTGTACATTAAAAATTTCCAGAAACTTCATTTTTCTCAAAAACTCCAGAAAAAGGAAAAACATACTTGAACGAAGATCCGGGTTCTTACAAACTTCCCCCCTTAAATAAATTTGTACCCGAATTTCCCTTACGAGGAGGAGAATAAGAAACCCCAAATAGCTCCAGCCACTACGATCGTACATCGGTGTCCCTCTCCCAGGTCTCGTCCTGTACTCAGTCGTGCTGCCATAGCACTCATACCAGAAGAACAGACCGCCCGCGGAGAACCTTTGTACTACGATCGGCAATCCGGATTGGATGCTCCTCGAACGATGCATCCGCTTCAAGCTCGACTTCTTCGGGCTAAAAGACGTGAGATGGGTCTGAAAAGTAACGTTGGAGCTGAGAGATGTGGAAGACTTCATGCATGGCCCGATACCTTTGAGGTAGCTGCAACCGATAGGCGACCAACCCCACTCTCTCCAAGACCTCAAACATCCCGATGTACCGCGGTGAAAGCTTACCCTGTCTCTGAATCCTTTTGTGTCCCAACCTCGGTGCGACACGTTGGAAAACCTGATCACCGACCTCAAACTTCAGAGGTCATCTCCGCTGATCAACATAAGACTTCTGTCGAGACTGTGCTATAGCCATCCTCTTCTGAATCAGCTCTATCTTCTCTGAAGTCTCTTGAACAAGATGAGGTCCCAGCAAAGCTACCTCTCCTGCCTCCAGCCAGCGTAAGGGTGATCAGCATGGCCTACCGCACAGAGCCTCTTATGGCGCCATATGAATGGTTTCCTGGAAACTGTTGTTGTAGGCGAACTCCACCAGAGGAATATACTTCTCTCAAGAACCGCCAAAGTCTAGGATGCAAGCCCGGAGCATATCCTCAATCACCTGGATCGTGCGCTTGGACTGGCCATCAGTCTTGAGATGGTATGTTGTACTCAAAAGTACCTGTGTACCAAAGGCCTTCTGAAGTCCCTTCCAGAACCAAGAGGTAAAGCACACATCTCTGTCTGAAACAATAGAGCATGGAACTCCAGGCAGACGAATGATCTCTCTGATTTAAAGTCATCCCAGATCATCGACACTGAAGGTATCCTTGATCGGAAAGAAGTGAGAAACCTTCGTAGGTCTGTCGAAGACAACCCAAACAACATTTTTCCCTCGAGGTGATCTTGGCAACCAGTTCACAAAGTCCATCGCAACATCGTTCCACTTCCACTCCAGAATGGGTAATTGCTGTGAAAGGCATGCTGGTCGCTGATGCTCTGCCTTCACCTGCTGACAAGTAGAACATCTCATGAAAAAACCAGCAACATCCTTCTTCATACCTGGCCACCAGTACTGGCGATGAAGATCCCGATACATCTTGGTGATGCCAGGATGAACTGCCCAAACTGAGGAATGGAAATCCCGCATCAGCTCCTTGCTTATGCCTGCTGGTACCCATACGCGTCCTTGGAAATGAAAGATCTCATCCTCACCCACTGTTCATCCAGGAAGAGGGTCCCCTCATGACACACTCTCCCACAGGACTAAGCCTTCCGAGTCTGATAGATGCCTCATCTGTACCCGATCAAGTAGCACGGAGGTAACAACTATGGAGGATAGAAAGGTCTGTCCCTGTCTGTCGTGCACCTCCAGATACATCTCAGAGAACAGATCCATCAGCTACCACTCACTGTTGGCCTCCTGAATATCCTGAACCTGAGTTCGCCTGCTCAAAGCATCAACCACTGCGTTGCCCTTACCTAGTGTATAGGCGAGCTCGAAGTCAAAAGACTGTAGATACTCAACCCACCTATGCTGGCTCAGATTCAGATCACGGTGAGTGAAGATATACTTGAGACTCTTGTGGTCAGTAAAGACCACAAAGTTCTCTCCCAGAAGATAGTGTCTCCAAAAGCGCAAGTCATGAACAACAGCTTCCAACTCTAGATCGTGCGTAGGGTAGTTCCTCTCATGTGGCCTCAACTGCCGAGACCCATAAGCAACGACTCCATCTCCCTGCATAAGCACAGCTCCCAGCTCGATACCTGAAGCATCACAGAAAATAGTGTATCTAGTGAGTGGCTCTGGCAAGACTAGTATCGGTGCTGACGTCAACATCCCTTTTATCTCATGAAAGGATGACTCACAAGAATCTGACCATAAGAACTTTACCCCCTTCTTGGTCAGACCTGTCAAAGGTGCTGCTAGATGAGAAAAGTCCTGAATAAAGAATTTGTAGTATATATCCATCCCTAGGAAGCTTCGTACCTCAAGAACGTTCTTCGGATGCTCCTAGGAAACTACAACTCTCGCTTTCTCTGGGTCCACTGACACTCCTGCCTCTGTGATGATGTGACCCAGGAAGTGAATCTGATCCATCCAGAAGTGGAACTTCAAGAGTTTAGCATAAATTTTATGCTCTCTTAGTGTACTCAGAACAATCTCAAGATGGGTGGCATGGTCATGTCGAGTGTGAGAGTACACCAAGATATCATCCACGAAGACCACGACGAAGGAATCAAAGTAAGGATGGAACACTCAGTTCATCAGTGCCATGAAAACTACAGGTTCATTCATGAGTCCGAAAGACATGACTGTATACTCGTAAAGACTATACCTTCTCTTGAATGTTGTATGAGGTATATCTGATAGTCTAACGAGCAACTGATGGTATCCGGACCTCAAGTCGATCTTCGAGAACACCCGGGATCCTCGAAGATGATCTAAAATGTCATTAATCCTCGGAAAAGGATATCAGTTCTTGACCGTCAACGAGTTCAACTTCCGATAATCCACACAAAGCCGAAGGGTACCATATGCCTTCTTCGCAAACAGAACAGGCGAACCCCAAGGAGAAGTACTGGGTCGGATGAAACCCTTAGCCTGTAGCTCCTCCAACTACTTCTTGAGCTCCTGCAACTCAGGTGTGGCCATCCTGTAGGGAGGAATGGACACCGGTGCCACTCCTAGAACGAGCTCAATAGAGAAGTCTACCTCACGCTCCAGAGGCAAACCTGAAAAGTCTTCTGTAAAGACACCCCTGAAGTGATCCACCACTGGAGGAAAGTCCAACTGTGGAGTCCCCTGATAATCCAGATAAAGACTAGAAATCCGGGCTATCACTCCTCCTAGACCAAGATGCTCAAGTCTCGCCCGACTCACCCGAACGTCTCATTCGCCTCTATGAAGAAAAGATTCACCTTCTGGTGAAATGAAACTGACTCTGCGGTGATAATAGTCAATGACTGCATGGAAGGGAATCAACTAGTCCATGCCAAGGATGAAATCATAGCATGTCATCTCTAGGACATAAAGATCCCATAAGAAGTGATAACCCACAACCTCGAGAGGGCACTCTCTACACTGGCGTACACTAGATGTCCTCGTTCCCAAAGGTGTGTCTAGTGTCAACGAGTCGGCATAAGAAAAGATGCAGAGCCCAAGGCTCTCCATGACAGCAACAGAGATAAAGCTATACGTAGCACCAGTACCAAAAAGGGCTGAAGATAAAACTGAGGATACTAAAATCGTACCTCAAACAGTAGAAGGGTCGGGATCCTGCTCATGATAAGCCTGCTCCACGGTGAAAGACTGGCCTGCACCGCGGCCCTGGGCCCCTGACTGACCACTCTGAGCTGAACCTCCCTGATGGTGCTGAGGGACTGGTGGCTGACTGCCATTGCCTCGACCTCCACCTCAGCCCAAACGGCCGGAAGAACTCCAGTTCCCTGACTGGTGAGAGACTGGTGGGGCTGCTCCTGTATGAGGAGTCATGGAAGAACCCCGGTCACCTGCTGCTAGTGAGAAAACATGGCAGAAACGCTGAAGGTGACCCATCTTTCCGCAATAACGGAACTCAGCGGGGTCTCTCTGGCAGTGCGGCCTCGTGTTCCCTTTCCGGCCACACTGGTAGCATGTCACCTGGATGCCTGATGATGCATCTCGATTCCTCGAATCCCCACGTGTAGGCTCTCTACATCGCTTCTTGCTGTCATCTGGAGGAAAGCTAGCTCTGGAAGCTAAACCGGCCTGGCTCGCAGCTCCGAAGTCTCTCAGATTGCGCTCTACAATCAATGCCTGGTTGATGATGGAAGTGATGGAAGTCAACAGGAAGATGTTCACCTACGAGCGAATCTCCCGCCTGAGTCCATCCTCAAACTTCCTCGCCAAGAACACCCCAATCCCATCCCAAAGGGGTTTAAAATGCTACAACTCAGTGAAACAAGAGTAATAATCCATGACAGATAGAGTACCATGCTCTAAGCTCATGAACTCCCGGTCTCGATGGGCCCTCAGGGTCTTTGGGTAGAAGTACTCGTAGAACACACGCTGGAACTCCTCCAAAGCCATAGCTTGCTGCTGCCCCGCCTGTGAGATTACGTCCCACCACCTCTTGGAGGAGTCTCAGAGCATGTAGGTGGAAAGATTGACTAGCCTCTCTAGAGTCGTCTCTAGGTGCTCTAATATAGTTAGCATGGCTTCCAGCCACGACTCTGCAGCCTGAGGTCCTCCCTCCCCAGAAGAACGTGGGAGGATGATGCTGCTGGAAAACCCGCATCAAGTATGCCATAGACGAGGCAGGAGGTGGTGCTCCCTGGAATTCATGTATCATCCTCATGAAACCTTCCCTGAACTGCGCATCAACGCCTACGACTAGTACAACAACCGGTGCCAAGGCTAGCTCGGCTGGAGGATCGATAGGAAGTCCCCGATCGGCCCTGTCTGGCGTCTGATCACTGCCTGACGATAGAGGTATGACTGGAGGACGTCTCGGAGGCATAACTCTGAATGTTCATAAGAACACCTTAGATCAGGAAAACAAGGACCGAGAACACAAGAGTACAAAATGGGGACAAGGGAAGAAAAATACACAAGATTGCAAAACACGACTACACGGAGTGTATAAAACTACACGGCGTGTCTTCTTAAACCACTGACATGGGAATTCACTCTCACCCTACAAGTCGTGTACACTTCAAACTACACAGCATGTTGACCCCACACACGATGTGTACTTGAACACTATTCCCCTGCCAGAGTCTCCTTACACGGCTAACCCACACGATCCGACTCAACCCGAGACTACACGGCATGTTCGAAACAAACACGGTGTGCACCAGACAAGTCTTCGGAAGTCCGTGTCATTGATTACATGGACTTCCACACTGCTGGACCTTACACATCATGCGCCGAACAAGCACGATGTGCATAGGCGAAGGCGACACCGTCCCGTGTTGTTCGTGACACGGTCGGGTGCCTGGGAAAGACTACACAGCGTGTTCCGAACAAACACGGTGTGCGGAAAAGAAGGTCACGCTGGCCCATGTTGTTCGTGACATGGCCGGGTACCTGGACAGGACTATACGGCGTGTTCCCTACGGACACAGCGTGTTCTACCCGAGCTTCCTCGACCTGTGTTATTAGTGACATGGCCAGGTACACGGCTCCGAACTCACACGATGTGTACCAATGGTACACGGCGTGTTCCTGAAGTTACTCCCATGACACCGTGTTCTTCTCACACGGTCAGTGACACGACCTGAAAACTACACGGTGTGTATCTAAAAAGTACACACCGTGTATTATGGGTTTTTTTGGGCAGTAGCTCAGAAACTGCGCAGAATTCTAGAAACACTAAAAAAACAAGGTAAAAGATGCCAAATTCTAATCCGGGAGGGCCCATAACACCTCAAGAACCAAAATTTGGCATTAATTTTAAGCAAGGAACAAAACAACAGTTTTCTAACACAAAAGCAGAGAATCTATCAAACATCTATCACAACAGCATGAATAATCTACACAGAGCCTATCACAACAGCATGTAATCTCTTATGCACCGTAGATGGCATGGTAAGAATGCATGACATGTGATTTCTACAAGTGCATATATGATGCATGAGATGGAATACCCTCATCTCATCAGGTTGCGACAGAAATAGAACCGAAATATCAAAACAATAAACGCACAAGTCATGTGAATCACTCTCGGTGAAATCAGATCAACTGTAAAATCTCAGAATCAGCAACTGTAATTAACGAGGTAGTATGGCTTTTCCCTGTACACAGGTTAGCTACTCCCGGGCACAACTTAATGCCAAGTACCAAATCCTTCATATCCCTAGATAAGGTCTCCAAACAGTAAAGTAGGAGAAAAGAACTCCTCTGATACCACTTTGTAATGACCCGAGTCCGGAGCCCCTCCACTGGTGCCCCGCACCCGGTTCGTCACATGACCTCAAGCGTGTTTCCCCGAACGCCAGAGGCTGCTGACTAGCAGCGAAGGCCTTGGTGAGTCGGTGGGGAAAGTATTCCATCATTCGGTAAGGTATAAAAGGTATGAAAATAACAATAAATAGCGGAAGCAGTAAATGACAAGCATAACAGCAGAAACCAAACAGCGGAAGCAATGAAAAAAATATAACAATGATGACAATAATGCAGTAGGTACAAGTATCTATGGAAAGAAGCAAACACAACAACATGATGGAATACAACTGAAACCAAGTGAAAAAGAAAAACAAATAAATATCCTCATCATCGCGAGCCACGGCTCGGTCCCAGGCTCCCAAGCTCCAGTGCAATCAAGAACCTGAAGTAGAAGGGAGCTTTCCCTAATCTATACCTATAGCAACATAGTCTGCTTGGGACCAAAAGCATGGCCCAAACAGGGTGTGAGATAAAATCCTAGTAGGAAATCACCCAATGATTTGTGCCTAACAGTCAATGAATATATGGCAATACTAAAACAAGAAGTAGTAAATAGAAAAGCACAATCAGCTACAATCCACAGTTCCGGCAACAAAGTACACAAGTAAACATCCAGCAACAAAAGAAGAAACAGGTAACCCTCTGGGTATCTCTCATAGTATAACCCCTATGGTTTAACCTACAAGTACTAGCAACCCTCTAGGAGGCACACACAGTCTCACCCCTCTGGTTCAGCTACGTATTTAAGCAGACTCTCTGGAGAAGCACTCACCTTCAATTCCTCCTATAGTCTCATATCGTGCTAAAGGCTCTCTGGGGAAGCACTCAACGTCAATTCCCCCTGTGGATCGCGTCGTGGACCTACATACTCTCTAGGGAATCACTCAACATCAATTCCCCCTATAGTCTCGCATCATAATTAAAAGACACTCTGGAGAATCCCTTCCGTCAATTCTCCCTTTGGTCTACTACTCTAGGTTCTCACAGTCCTGAGTATAACTAAACATGCTTAGCGCATGAGTATATCATCAAAGTAAACCTCAAGAACTACTTGGATATCAACTAAGGCTCAACAACAAAACAAGGAAACAGTCCACAACCCTACAACTAGGCATGGAAACTGGAAAAATGCCAAACAGGAAGAACAAGCATGGAAAAGCAATCTGAGCACAAACAAAATACTCTAATCACAAGAAATAACCTCTAATAAAACAATCAAGGAATGCAGGAAAGTAACAAGGGAAAAACAGGAAACACACAATACCCCGTTCAAGGGTATTGGTGGAAATTCCACAAAATATTCATCAACATTCTACGGAAAGGTACAAACCACCTACCTCGATCCTAGGAGATCGATATACGTGAACCTCGATGACATATTTCTCTTAGAACAATGTATATCTGAGAAAATGCACAAAAACTTCGTCCCACGATAACATGGAAACAAGGAGGAATCAAGAAACAAGTCTAAGGCATATGAAAGAACTCACCACTGCGATTCCAATGCAACTGACCGTGCTTGAATCGGAGAACGGACGGCGAGGCGGGAGCCCGTTGAAGACCTGGTCGTACGGTCTCTCTCATACGGTCGAAAAATGAAGAAGAAGACGAAACTGGGGGTTAGGTGCGACCCCGGTCCGTTTAATGAAAAATAAATAAAGTACACGGTGTGTAATTTTATAGTACACGGCGTGTACTGGGTCCTTTCCATAATCCGCCAAAGTCGGCCTCTACGTCACCCCTACACACCGTGTGTATGGCCCGGGCACGGCCAGCACACGGCTTCGAGCCGGATCAGAGTACACGGCGTGTACTCAGAAAGTACACGACATGTACTTTAAAAATTTCCAGAAACATCATTTTTCTCAAAAACTTTAGAAAAAGGAAAAACATACCTGAACGAAGATCCTGGTTCTTACATAAGTAGTGTTTAAAAATTAAATTCACACTAGAATAGTTTTCATAGGATTGTTAGTTCTCTATGAAGGTTATGCCCCTATAAGGGTTTATTTTCACACTTGGTGACCCCAATGGGTGTGAAAAATATGTTCAAATTTCAGATAGGAGGACCTTAGATAGATTTTACCCTAGGAGACTGGGTTTGATATTATAAATCTTGCAGACTAGCAATTTTCCTATGATGCTTTTATATAGTAGTCTAGCCTTGTACACCCAGATTCGGTGCTAAAAACATAATCCTTTAAATACATGCATTTTAATAAACAAGAATAATGTATCTCTCATTCAATTGTTATTTTTTCAATCATACCCTGATTTTATTATTCTATAATATAACTTTAGTATTTCTCACAAAATTATACACAGATGATACCCTTACAGACATATCATATGAATTAATCTTCAAAATAATCTTGGGAAAATTAAATAAAATATAAGGTGATCTCAAATTATTAATAAGGGAAATCGTACATTAAAAGTTATTATGAATACATAAGGCATTAACAATTTGGTAGAGTGAATATTAAAATCATATTCCATTTAATCAATAACTTGAGTATGAAATTCATCCAGGGATATAAATGTAAATATTCTCATTGGTGAAAAACCTATTTTCATAATTATGGAGTTTATAATTCTATATATTTAAATCTTATCATAAAGGCTTCCTAAACAATAAATATTACATATTATCAAGGAAAATCAACCAACACATATGTCAAAACTTCAAGGATTATCAACCAGGACTTCATAAATATGTGGACTTACATACACCAAGTGATATCTATTATGTTTTGTCTTATCATACTTACTGATGGATCAAGGATTTATATAATTCCAAGCCCCACCTTCCACATAATCATTTCTAATTCATTCCTTATATATTGATTGAATCAATAGAATCTTTCATCAACATAACTTAATAATCTATAACTATTTTTATTGGATAAAGTAATATGGAATGTCAATATTTCCCCATAACATAATCAACCTTCCTTAGTATTCAATAATTATCCTTATAAATCTAACATTCATATATATGGGTTATTTTTTCTTCAATTATAAATGATCTATATTTCCTTTAAAAATCCCCCAGTCTGATTTAGGAAATATAGTGTGTTTATATGATATAGAGAAGTTGGAAAATGGCTAAGTCTATACTAAAAATGATTTAGAATATATAGAATCCCAAATATAGTAACCCAGAGTCACATTTCACTTTATTATATTGGTATATGATATGATAGATATCATTATGAATGATCAATCAGTTTATCAATCATAGAAAAATCAATAAATATATGATTCTCATATTAAATTGAAATATAAAATATATATTATAAGAATCATTTATTCATCTATGATATTATTCATAATATCCCTTTTTATATCTCAGACAAAGGAATAAAAATATTGGGTGAGCTCATATGCTTAGTAAAGGTTATATATAGTTAAATCTACCATAATGAAATAAGGCATAATCAATATGGTATAGTACCTAACTAAAAATAAATTAGATTTAATCAATAATTATTTATATAATAATATAAATAAATTAAAATGGTTATGGCTGTGGGAAAATATATTGACACTGTATATGTTAAAAAACATTCCTTTTTACATTTTTAAAGAAAATAAAAAATAAACCTATCAAAAAAATAATGATTAATTTAAAAGCTTATAAATATTCATAGATAACATAAAATATCCTTGATAAGTTATTTGAGTAAATTAAAATTACTTTTGTAAATCAATTTTAAAAAATATGGATATAAAAGAAAAATATACATAATCGAAAGGGAAATAAGATCAAATTTCATTTTAATCATATCTTTGCTTGATTAAAGTAAAAAATAGAGGAAATAGTTGAATAAAATATTAAAAATAGGTACATATATAGAGGATATGAATATATATGGAATATATGAAATATATATTATATGATTCCTTTAATGAAAATAAGAGGAATCCTAAATTATGAGATTGTAAAATAAATTCTTACCATTTCTATAAATTTCAAATTGTATCTCATTAAAGAAGTAAAAATGAAGTAAAATTTTAATCATAATTAATAAATATTAATTCATGATAAATGAAAAAAAAATTACTATAAATACCACAAATAAATTAATTTGTGTGTAATACAAGATATGCCTATATGGGGTGGAAATTGAGACGAAATCCCTTACCTCAAGTTTGACTTGCTTCAAAACTGATCAAATATCATGTATAATTCATTTTATTTTATTAAAAAATCTTTATTAGATTCATTAACATACTTTTAAAAATTATATGATCCAATTATAAAATTTCAACTCTTATTTATTAATGACCCCTTATTTAAATCTTCATTTGTGAGTGTTAATTATTTCATTTTTCATGAGAATTTTGGTGTGGTAGTTTTGGATTGTATAATTTTATTATTGTTCCATAATCTATATAATTTTAATCATTATATAAATATTATATATATATATATATATATGTATTCATCCATTTAGGTTACATATAGAAAAATGAATTACACTGTTTATGGAGACGGTAGGTCATACGTACACATGAACTCTTTTTTCACTTTTCAAAAAGATAGAAAGAGAAAAAGGTAAATAATAATTAACCATTATATAATCATTATTATATCATATAAATCATATATATTAATTAATTATATCATTATTACCATCAATTAAAAGTATAAACAAATAATCAATCACATCGCTTTTTGGAGGTGGTAGTCTATATGTATGCATGAGCGGTGATATTGTTTTCCAAAATATTAGATGGAAAAAAAAGTAAATATGATATTCTATTACATAAGCATAATTATTTCATAAATATCCCATATATTCATTAGTTACATATTTATAACCATCAAAATAATGTGGTGATGAAAAACTAATTACACTGCTACATAGAGACGAAAAACTATGTGAATGCATGAGCGATGTCTTCACTTTTTGTATGACGGAAAAGAAATAGAAAATATTTTTAGCATAATAAAAATAAAATATAATTTTATTTATGATAATCAATATATTTATTTAGTATGAGTAAAAGATATTTATAAGAATTATTAAAATAATTGAACAATAAAGAGTCAGTAAAGATGATTACCTCTTCTAGGATATACTTACTTTAGATCCATTATTAAAGATTATTGGAATAAAATATTAAGAAGGTGATAACCTATAAATAATGAAATGATAATTTAATAAGATAATTTTTAAGGTCATTAAAATTCATGGTTTCTAAAGAAGGTATAAAGAAAGGAGAGAAGGGGTGTCCTTTTTTAAGTGAAGGGAGGGACACTATTGCAATTACATAATGTATAAAATTAATATAAATTAATTATCCATGAAACATGATAACAAATTGTCATAATTAGAAGATAATATTAGAAAAATTTGTAATACACTCATACAGAATAATTGGACAAGTATTCTTTATGTTTTTACTCTTATCTCTTAGTTTTAACACTCATTAACCCTTTTGAGGATTATAGTAATAGAAAGGATTTTAACTTTTTAGTGGTCAAGAATGTTACTATAAAATGACAAGTGATACATAAATGTAACATATAAGATATTTTAAATCATATCCTATTCTCTTGAATTAATATAGTATTATTATGATTTTTAAATCAGTTAATCTAATATTATTTATTATAAAATATAATTATTGTCATATATTACACTCTATATTTAATTTTTCATTAACGAAATCATGATAAATTTTTTTAATTAAAATATAAATTTTTTAAAGATAAATCAAATTTTATATGTATCTATAAAATTATTGGGAAACTATCAATCACAAAATAAATCTTTTAGAGTTTTTAAAATCATTTACAACATTTTTCTATTTCTTGTACAAGCACTGTTGCGACATCGTGTAAGCATGTAAGGTAATTATTTTGTCACTAAAAATTAAAATTAAATTTAAATAATAAAAAATATATTTATCATTTAAAAAATTATTTATAATGGAACTTATCAATATTTTCTCCTTATGTAAGTAGTTTAGAGATATAAAAGTCAAGAGAGTCACATTTCTGAATTTTCTTTACTAAAAATAAAATAAATGTAATTATCAATGGAAAAGGGAATAAAAATTACATATTTTTGAAGTTATAGTAGATATGGTCGAATTAACATCATCTGATGAAATAAATTAAATTTTTCTTTAAAATTTTAATTCCTTATTAAATTATTTTGAACCTTAATTACCCAATTTTCTTTTACAAAGTCGATAAATTTTATCATGATTAGTATTCATAATTCCTAAAAATAAAATACACTTATATACTAATTTTGAACATAATAGTTCTTAATATAAAATAATTTTAATCAAATTAAATTCCTATCCGTTATAGAAATAAATTTAAAAATAATCTCACAAATTGTGAAAAATGTTATTTACCACAAAATTGTATTTTAATCCTAATAATTGACTTATTTATAAATAATTTCAAATGAAGATACTAATGAAAATAAAAGTGATATTATACCACTTTAATATAAAATATAAAATATAATGAGTCTATTAAAGTATATCATTTAATGAAAATAATTGAATGTTAAAAAAACCATCAATTTTCACTATTCACAGAAAAATAAATCTTTTTAGAAAAATACCAAAAATAAAAACCATTATAATAATGAAATGATAAAAAATGATATAATTTGAATAGAATAATATTTATAGAGTTTTTTGGGACATTTATACTTGTTGTGACTTCTAAATGAAACTATCAGTGAAATTTAATTTATTTAAAATGAACTATATCATAAAATATTGAGGTATTAAATTATACCCCTTTAAAAGAATTAAAAATTACAAAATTAAATCACTATAATTAATAAAATTAAGGATACTTATACCACATAATATCCTTGGGATCCTGGAAGCTTTCTATAATTTATGGTTTCACCACAAAACATTGACCAGATGAGTAGTCTTGTTTCATAACACTCTCTCCCTATGTTCCAGAATCTCATTCTATTGTTCATCATAAGATAGATATTGTTCCAGTGGTATGAAAATTGAGATTATCACATCTATAATATCATATATGTACTTAAATAGTAGATATACATTAAACACATCCTTAATGTGAGATAAATTCAGTGGATTCTCCAATAAATATGCCACCATCCAGATATGATTCAAAATTTTAAAGGGAGTGAAAAATATAAGGCTTAATATTAACTTCTTTCAAAATATCACATCCTTCTTCCAATGAGATATTAATATTAATTCCATTTTAATGACTTCAAACTCTATATCTTGTTGATTATTTTCAGCATAATGTTTTTTCAACAATGGGATTCCTTTATTTATTTTGGAATTAATTTAACATTCTCTTTATTTCCCCCAACTATATTAGGTCCCAATAGATTTCATTTTTATAACTCCATACCAATACATTGGAGTTCAATAGATATTTTATAAAATATTTTCATAAGGATCCATCTAAATTATCATGTTAAATATATTATTGTATGAAAACTATACCAAAGGCATTTTTTTCTCCAAACCACATTGGAAATTCATATATAAAGCTCTCAACATGTCTTCTAGAGATTGAATTTTCCACTAAGGGATAATATATATTTAAGGATGATAATAAGTATTAAATATCAATTATGTATCCAGAGACTACTAAAGGCTTCTCGAGAAAATTTATATTAACCTTATATCCTGATCATATATGATTGAGAGTGTTACTCCATTAAATATCAAAAATTCCTTAATATATAATTGAGTAAACTAATCAAGAGAGAAATATTCTCTAATAGTTATAAAATGAGTATATTTTGTAATGCGGTTTACTACAACCCAAATAAATTATTACAATTAAATGTTTTGGTGATTTCTATGATAAAATTCGTGATAATGTTTTCCAATTTCTACACTAGAATGGGTAATGGTTAAAACATCTGCATTATACTTTTGTCTGTCAAGAATAACTTACTAACAGACCATACATAAAATAAATACTTTGTAATATCCCTTTTCATGTTACCCCTCCATAAACACACTTTCATAACTATATACATCTTTGTACTTCTAGGATGAATAGAGAATGATGTTTTATGAGCTTTATAAAACAACTCTTTCTTCAATTATGGAATTGATGGAACACATACTTGGTTTATTAACCTTATCATTCTAGCATGATCATGGTTAAACATAGGAACATTCGTCACTATCATTTTTAATTCAACATGTTTCATATGAGACTTCTCAATCATCTCATGGATGGATGGTAGAATATTCATCTGATAAAGATAATATTTGTCCCCTTTTCTTAAAATATCAATATTCGAATTTTACATATCCATAAATATTATATTTCATTAAATATATATCTTTATAAAAACTACCATGTGTTTCTAAATCAAAGAATCAACAACCTTTTTAATCTTCCCATGGTTGTAATTTATAGAGAAATCATAATATTTGATCACCTCTAACTATCTTATATGGTTCATATTCATATTTTTCTATGTAAATATATACATAATGATTTTATCATTAGTATATATAACACCTTTCACCAAATAGATAATTCTTCTATATCTTAAATGAAAAAATTTACTACTTCCTTGTCCAAATCATGATTCATATAATTTTTCACATGAAATTTAAATTATTGAGAGACATAAGCTATCACCATATCATTTTTCATGAAGATACATCCTAGTACCTTCTGTGATGTCATAAACACTTTTCCACTATAAAGAAGTGTAAGAGCATGATCATTGGCCAACCTTCTCATCAATTATTCAAAATTATTCTCACACTCAACTATACAGAAGAACATTACCCTCTTCTTATTAAACTTGTTTAGTGGATTAGATAGTAATGAGAAATCTCTTAAAAAGAATAAATATTATCTAACATAGCCAATATAACTATGAATCTCAGTTACCTTGTTTTATATTCAACTTTTATTTAAGACTTCTATGTTTCAAGAATCCACCGATATACCCTCACTTGAATTTTTATGACCTAATAATGAGGCATTATTCATTCAAAATCCACACTTATTAATCTTGGCATATAGAGTCCCCTTCAATAGGGTTATCAGCACAATCCTCAACTATTCTTCATGATCTTCCCGACTCTTTGAAAATATAAAAATATCATTTATAAATACTACCACAAACTAATAAAGGTATACTCTAAAGTTTATATAAATTAAATACATGAATAAAGAAATAGAATTAGTAAGTCAAGATTGAATTAATATAAATTCATAATTACTATACATCACATGGAAGGTTGTCTTGTGTATATCCTCATTACTGACCTATAACTGACAATATCAATATTGAAGTTCAATATAGGAAAAATATTCAGCTTATCATAATTAATAAAAATATCATCAATACAGGGTATGTGTTACTTATTCATAAAATTTATTTTTTAGGTTACTGATAATAAATGCAAAGACTCATTCACCCATATTTATTCTAAATAAAAAATAATAGGCGCTCCCTATGGAGAAACACAAGGATGAATGAATCTATTATCTATATTCTATATAATTTTATTCTTAAATTCTTATAACTCATTAGGGAAAATTATTTTTGGATTATTTGAAATAAATATTTCACCAGGTATGATTTCCATTGAAAACTCAACTAAATGATTCAAGTGAAGACTAGGAAATAACTCTGGAAAGACATCAAAAACTCCCATATAATTGGAATATCTTCAATATTTAGTTTATCCCAAACAATATGGGATAACAATAATTCATGAATAGATATTAACACCCCTATAATGGAAGTAGTTTTACTTGGTATTTCGGGTTCATCCTCACAATAAAATACTATCATAGACTGATTGAGAATATCTACTATAACTTCTATTCCTTTAAAATCTACATTGGATATATATTAAGAGAGCCAATTCATGACCAACATTACATAAAATCTAACTAGTTGAAGAATAAGAATATTTATGTTAAGAATATTTCCAAAAAAAATCTATTTTAGTGGAACTATATACATGAGATGGGATCATCCTACAAATAGAAGTTTTCACTGGAAACTCAACAACTAATTTTTTATATGGTGATTTGATACCCTTATAAAATTATTAATTTAAAAAATAGTGGGTATAACCATAATCAATTAAAACAATTTCACTTCAAGAGTTGATCCACATCTCTTAGAACATCCACTTTAGCTGTAGTAATTCCATATGTTTGGCCTTCTCTACTTGTCTTATTATATGGTAAGTTCCCTATATTCTTGGGTAATTTATTTGAATAATTCCTTGTATATTTATATTTAAATAATCAAATAAAATTGTATTATTTATTTTCCTTAAACTCATTATCTATATGACCCTTATCTCGATACTTGTAACAAACATTTATTCCCTTCAATAATTGTCAATGATATTAAAAAGCTCAATTTTTTTCATGATGGAAGTTGATTTGTTCAATTCATAATTATTAATGTGTTACTTTTTTCTTAACACTCAACTGAACACATCTTCTATTGACTTCCCTTGAAGAAATGGGATATATAAAATTCATTATCAATCTTAATGAAAATAGATATTATATCATCATATAACTAAAGAATTTGTGAAAATAATTCTATTCAGAGGCTTGGATTACTCCCATCAAAGAAATGGTCAATCGTGATTTCTGGATTATGTATCTAGTCCTCAGAATACTAGTATAATCATTTAAATTTAACCTTATACTATACCACACCTTTTTTTAAACCTTAAAGTAAGGATTAGGCTCTCCATTTTATCTTTCTATTCTCTAAGGAATTATTTATATAATAATATAACTTTAAAAGTTCCACATTCCCTGATTTTTAATTCTTTACCTTCTTTAGTTATCTAGATCAGTGGCCACTATAGATCAACATCTCCTCCAAAAAAGTAAACTTATATAATAACTTATTCGTTTTTATTACTTCTCAATGACATGAATATAATTTTGAGGGACATAATTCATCAATCAACTAATAATGTATTAGTAGTTCCACTGAAATATGGAGGTTTTTATTTCATAAAGGAATTCAACATTGGTAAATCATGTTGTGGAACATCGGGTTTCCCTATACAAGAAAGGATATATGTAATAACCTAAGATATATTCTCTATAATGGCTATGATATTCTTAGTTCCAACACCATCTGTGATGGATTGATAAACAAGGAAGTCGCTATATTATCTATGGGTGTGGATTCACTTTCTTCTATTAGGCCACATCACTATACAATGGCACACATAGAGGTATCTTATAATTATCATGAATATTGATCCATAAAATAAAATATCTATAAAGTTAAAAGTTCTTAAACACTATAGGGGATTATAATAATTATCTCGTTTGCTATACTTACATAAAATATAGTTCCCATAGTTTCTAATAAACTTTATCTAATACCAACTATATAATTATTTAATTTAGTAACCCTAAGAAAAAATTATATTTATTACATTGGTAAAATATATAATTGATATCACCATGAAGGATCCAATAGTTTAGAAGCCATGGAAAATAAGAAACATAAAATATTCCCATATTACATTGGATATAAAAAATACATTACATAAGAAAAATTATTTAATCCATATAATTATTCAGAAAATCCTTCTTCATATTCTAGGGAAATGAAAAAAAATATTGGGTGAGCTTATATTCTCAATTAGGGTTACATAGAATAGAATTTATCATGAATAAATAACGTATAATCAATATGGAAAGACAAATAAATAAAATCAAATTATATTTAATAAATAAATTGAGTAGGAAATAGATCCCTGGATAATGTCAATTCATAAATCTCATAGAAAATAGTAATTGAATTCTCATTGAATGAAATATTTAAAATTGGAAATCATGATTTCAAGAATCATGATTTATTTACTATAAATTCCTTATGAAAATATAATTTAATTTATTTGTTGGTATACACAAAAATCCCATTCAATAATTCTAGTCAATTGGTTTTTCTCATGAGATTTGTTTATTTATTTAGAGGCTATCTATAATCGGTACCCAGACATCATTGTATATTCAATACATTCCTCATATATGGAATGATAAATTTAATTCAAAAACAATATACCTTATCAAAAAATGTCTTTATTTAGTAAATAATATAGAATATAAATATTTCCCTAGTCAATGAAATAAATTTTAATGTAAAACACCACATGTTGAAATGGTATACAATTTATAAAATAATCATATACATGATACAATTTTTTTGGATACTGAATAGAAATTTATTGTCTAATGATCACATGAAAGTGAATTATTCAAGAGAAATTTAATGACCATAAAATTAATAAGAGATAAAATATGGACAAAAAATCAATAAAAATATAATTTTTTTAATAAAATCACACCCTTTGGAGAGATAAATAAAATGGAAGTGAAATATGTTAATAAAATTTCACTAAAAGAGACTTATTTTTAATAATGTTGAGGAATTTTAGAATAATAAAAATTTCATAAAATAGTTATAGAGGCAGGAAAATATGTTAAATCGGTATATATTAAAAAACATTCCCGTTGAATTTTTGTAAAGAAATATGAAGATGAATCTTTCAAAAAAATAGAAATATTATTTTCAAACCTTTTATAATGTTATGAATAAAATAATTTTTTTTTGATAAAACATTTTATTAAATAAAATGACTTTTTTAATATAATATTTAAAAATATGTTCACAAAATAAAAATATACCCAAATCAAAAGAGAAATTTGTTTGATTTTCTTTTAAACATTTTTTACTTGATTTATGTTCCTAAGGGAAGAGAAATGAGAATAATATTTGAAACACCTTAAATATATATAGGGTACAAAATATATTAATTTTATAGAGGTTATATTAAAATATTCATGTAATGAAAACAAGAGTAACCCTAATAATTGAGATTATAAAATTAATTCTTACATTTCTAGTAATATTCAAATAATAACCCATTTTAAAAATAAACATGAATTTAAAATTTAATCATCATTAATGAATATATATTAATTATAAATACATAACAGTTTTACTTTATAAACACATGAAAATAAATAGGTTTATAAAAACAAATACGTCTCAATGGACGGGAAATTGAGATGAAATCCATTACCTCAAGTTTGAATTCCTTTGAAAGCGATACAAACTCCTTTATAATAAATTTGAATTTATTATAATTCTAAACCTGAGTAATTTTCATACATATAATATCATATAATTACCACTTATTAAATTCCAACACCTACTTATCAATAATTCCTTATAAATCAGTATTGTATGGATGTTAAGTGTTTCATTTTAATAAGAATTTTTGTTTTGTAGTTTGGGCCCTTGTATATTAATTAAGGTTTCATCATATCCAAAAAATTTATAATGACATTAATACAATATATATTGACTATATATATATATATAATCACTTGATATATATAAAAAAATTAATTAGACCATTCATAGATATGATAGGTCATAAGTATGCATGAATGTCAATTTCAATTTTTGGCATATGAAATGAAAGAAAATTATTTAATAATTAAAATTTATAGAAAAATTAATATAATATATATATATATATATTATATATCTATCCTTATTACAATCAATGTAATTTAATAACGAAAAATATATCACATCACTCTGTGGAGGTGGTAGTCTACACATACGCGTGAGCGATGTTATCGTTTTCCAATGGACTGGATGGTAATGAGTTAGATATGATATTATAATTATAGAATAATAAATATAAAATAAATATCATATATATTTATTGGTAGTATGTTTATAACAATCCATGTAATGTGGTGATGAAAAATGAATTACACTCATATGTGGAGATGGTAAGTTTTACTTATGCATGAGGAATTTTTTCTCTTTTCATAAGATGGAAAAGATATGAAAATGGTTTTATAATAATCTTAATAACATATTATAAAATTTATTAAATTTTAATTATTATTTTAGGATTATTTAAATATATTTAGAAAAAGTAGAAGAATAAATAAACATAAAATAGTATGTAAAGATGATTACCTCTTCTTGAAAAGAATTATATTAGATGCCTTCATAAGGAAACTGAGAATGGTATTTTAAGAATAAAAGAACCTATAAATTGTGGATATTTAATGGGGATGGTTTGGGTAAATCTAGTTTTTTAAGGTGTAATGAAAAAAGAGAACGAGTGTCCTTTTATAATTGTGGGGAGGGGTGCTGATGTAATTACATAAGGTATTGAAATAATATAAATTAATTTTCATTGATAAACAACACCAAATTGATATAATTGAAATATAATATGTTTATGTGTAAAAACTCTCATATAATAATTTTTTACATGTTTTAGTTTTTCCCTTTATCTCTTAATTTTAACCCTAGTTAACCATTTTGATGATTGTTTTGATAACAAATTTGTTTACTATTTAGAGGTCATGAAAGTTCATATAAAAAGAAAAGTTACACATAAATGGACCATAATTGATATTTCAAGAACTATCCCATTTAAATGGATGAATAGAGTTTTTATTAATTTTATATAATTTATTAAAATATTATTTATTATAAAATATCATTAACGTCTTTTTTACACTATTCATTTAATTTGACTCTAAATATGTTAAGATAAAAATTGAATTTTAATATAAACATGTAAAAAATACTTAATATGTTATACATATCTATACAATTAATGGGACACTATAAATCACCCAAAACTAATATATTCAGTGTTTTTAAAATCATTTCCAACATTTTATTACTGCTTTTACATACACAGTATCAGCGTTGGGTAAGAATTTAATGTAATTATTTCACTAATAAAAATTTTAATAAAAATTAAAATGATAAAAAAATTGTATTTGAAATAAAAATTTAGAATAAAAATTATATACTTTTTATACTAATGTAAATGTTTTTGAGTTATTAATGTCAAGAGGGTGAAATTTTGGAATTTTCATTACTTAAAATAATATAAATTTCATTGTCAAAGAAAAATAGTTTAAAATGAAAAATATTTAAATATTGGACAGATAAGGTTAAATTAATATAATAAAATGAAACAATTTCAACTATTGTATAATTTTTCAATGCCTTATTAAATAATTTGTAAACCTTGATGACCTGATTTACAATTTACTTAGGTGAGAAATTTTACCATGATTATTTTTCATAATGAAAATAATAAATGGGACATATTTACTAAATTTTAAAATAATAATTATAAATATTTAATAATTTTTATAAAATTAAACTCTTATATGGTTTAATAATTAATTTAAAAAGTAAACAAGTAAAATATTATGAGAGACTACTTTTATGAAAATTGTTTTTTAAAAATAAAAAATTAATTATATAAAAATAATGTAAAATATTGATCCTAATGTAAATAAAATAGATATTATAATAATTTTATAACAAATAAAAAATTTAATGATCCTTTTCAATTACTTTTCTATTTAAAATAGATGACATTTTTTACAAAAAAAAATGTTATACATCCTTATTCACTGAAATAAAACATATTTCCAGAAAAATCCCAGAAATTAAACAAAAGATAATAATTTCATCATGATAAAATGATATAATTGTCACATAATAATATTTAATTTAATTTTTAATTTTTTAAACTTTTTCTTGAATGTAAAGAAATCTATCATAACAATTAAATTTATTTTGAGGAAAAATATATCATAAATTATTGGGGTATTACAGAATAAGTCCATGTCAATAAAGAAAATGAAAATTAAGGAGACCATAAATTCCTAAAATATTATGGTTCTAATGTAAATGGATTTATTTTAGAAAACAACGTTTAAAATGGAAAAAAACATAAGAAATAGATTTCTTAGAACTTTTGTAAGTTGTTGTAAAAAAATGATGTTATAAGTCACTCTGAAAACTATTTTCATGAAATTGTAAGAATTACTTTTTAAAATTATTTGTAAAATAATTTAAAATAAGGTCTCTTGAAAATAAATTATACTAAACTAATAAAATATGTAGTGGAGTATAAATATATATAAGATAAAACACATTTCTAAGAGATTTTGGGAATATAATATCCTTTTTTATTTTTTAAAAATAAAAAATTACCAGAATAATAGGTTTTAATTTTATTATAAAAGACATGAAATATTGTAAAATAAATTTTATAATGAATAAAAAATATGATTACATGAAATTACAGTGATGTAGAAAATGTCAAAAAACATTGTTTTCATGCTTTTGTAAAGAGAGTAAAAAATGACCCATATATAAAATAATGAAAATAGTTATTTTAATAATTTTTCATAGAAGGGTAAATTTAATATAAATTGATATTAATAAATTATTATGGTATAAAAAATTAAATTATTGATGAAAAATAAGTAATATGGATTTGGATGAAAAATATTCCCAACCAAAAATGAGAAATAAGTTCTGATTTTTTTATAGACAACTATTCCGTGGATTTGAGAGTAGATGATAGGATAAATTGAATGGATAATTTAAAAAAATAAAAAAATAATCATATGAGAAAAACATATATTGGGTTTAGAAGAGTAATAAAATATTATTCATCCAATGGTAACTGAAACATATTTAACCGTGAAAATGAGTGAGAATGTACAATAAACCCTTACATATTTTGTAACATTTGAATCAAAATAACAGGAAAGACAGAATTGGAAATGAAAAATTAATTACATTGAATAAATATTGTATCACTATATAATATATCAAAGAATAATAATATAAACAATATAATGTAAATAGCTTCATAAATCTAAACATGTCTTAAAGAGGTAATTTTGAGACGAGAAGCCCTTACATTGGACCCCAACTTGGTCGGACATGTCCCAACCTCCTGTGTAGTAAATTTATATTTTTTTATTCATATATATTATAAAAATTTATATCTACAATTTTGGGATATAATATACACAAAACTTATTTATAAATATCTACTTATAATTATTTTTTATATTCAATTATTTATTTGTTAACTGTTTCATTACCCATGTTTGTCTTGGTTCAGTGGTTCCAGACCATGTACATTGGTAAATATTTAATAAACTAGAAAATTTTCATAACATAATATATTTATATATATATCATATTTATATATTATATACATTTTTTGAACCATCCATGTATGATTGTGATAAAAAATGTGATACATAGTTCATGGGGGCGGTAGTTCACATGTGTACATGAACAACATTTTCATTTTTATAATGGATAATTTAACAACCCATACTTTACATACATTGTTATTACTTTAGAATTGAATCATACTTATTACAACATATAACAAAACCATGGTAGGACCGTATAGGTATAGTGTCTTTAGAAACTGGGAAACATAAACAACTAGTTCATAAATCATCTACATTGTCTCCCGCTTATTTCATCATATTTAGAGTCCCTTTTTGGCATATCCTACTTAATAACCTTCCTCCTGAACTGGGGAAAATAAAACATACAAAAGGTTGAGCTCAAATCCTCAGTAAGGGTAAACAAAAGAAATATCAATCATATCATATTAATAAGAACATAACATTTTGAATATCATAACCTGCAAAATAGATTATAATATCATAACATGGGATAAATCATATTAATGAAATGTAATCCCAATAATCATAACTTAAAAAATGAAACTTTGTGGCATACACACATAATCATAGAAAATCATTTCATATTAGTCAAGACTCGTTTCCAAGACTATCATAGCGGACAATGTCCATTACTGAACCGAGTTCACTCCTCGTTCCAGTCCTGTGTCACTGAACCGGATTAACTTTCCATTCCATCCATGTCTATCTCATGAGATATAAATATTTACCCAATGCATTGGAGGGAGATATAGGTCCCACCCATCTCATAAGGAAACCATTCTTATGTGTGCCAAAAAATCATAAATCATACATCATAGCATAACCTATGTAATAAAAATGGGATTCATAAACATCATTTCATCATAACATAATCTATAAAATCACTTCATAAAAATAATTCCATTATAACATAATGAAATAAATTTAATATTAGTGATATAAACAGAACCCTATATTATCTTAGATGGAAAATAATTTTGATAAAACACTAGAACTCCATTCTTGAGAAAAATATCCTTTCTACATTAAAAACATTTTTCCTTTCTTAACATGTCATAGAATATTAAAATAAAAATAAACATGAAAACTTGTAAAGGAAGATTCATTGAAATAAAGTTCTGTGAAATCATAAAAATCTATTCATTCCGTATAAGTTAAAAAAACATTATTATCGTACTTTGGCCAAAAAAGTCAAAAAGTACCTCGTACTAAAAATGACAAAATATTCCTTTCATATCTTCTACTAAAAACTCACCAATGGGTAAAATTGGATTTAAACAATTGCAGGAGGATGGAAATAATATTACAAATTGAGGAAACATGGATGTGGATTATAAATATTCCCCAGTAAATTCTAATGTATAAACAATCTCGGATAAAATGAGATTGCGAGATTTCCCTTACCTTTGGTCAGATTTGCTTCGTATGTATCAGAACCTCCTGTATAATGATTTAAATAATGTCATTGACTTATTGAAAAATCATATTCATTTTTATGATATCATATATGGTCATATTCGTATCTTCTTATTAGTAATATTTCATTGCTACTTGTTATTCGGGTGTTCATTGCTTTATGTTCTTATGCATGTTTTGTCGAATAAATTCTTATTCTTCTTTTTTAGGTTATATATACCTCGTTTCTATAATGGTATTAGTGTAATATATATCATATTTATTCATTCGATTAATTTATATAATCATTATTCAATGAAAATCATGTAGAACGAGTCGCATCACATAGTGGAGACGGTAGGCCGTACGTACGCACAAGCGATGATATCGTTCCCATGATCATGTAATTGTATTGAAGTGTATGCATATTATTTCAGAATCAATATCAGTTTACAATAATCATAAATAGATATTTTTTACACCATTATTCCCATCCAAGTAAGGTGGTGGTGGAAAAAAGATTACACCACGGCGTGGAGACGGTATTCCGTACGTACGCACGCGCGGTGATTTTATTTTCCATAGGATGGATAGAAGGTGAAATAGGGTTGTTTAATATTTATAATAAAATATTAGTATGTGAGTTATACTGATGTTATTACGTTATAATGAAACAACTAGTTAAGAGGAATTAGAAGAAGAAATAAATTTGAAACAATCGGTAACAGATATTACCTCTTCTTCGACACGCCTCTTTGAAACCTCCTCTTAGGGCACTAAAATTGGACTTTGAAGAATTCCAGGACCTCTAGTATGTTTCTATAGAAGTTGAGAAGGGAAATGGGCAGGGGTTGGCTGAGATTTAAGGCTCAAAATTGTGTGAGTATGAGATGGAGGAGGTGCCCTTTTATAAGGGAGGAGAGGGGTACCTTTGGAAAAACTAAAAATATTATTTTATAATAAAGTCATATTCGGTTTTTAAAAGATCCAAATTGATTTATTTCGATGATAAGGTGGGGATGGGTCTAAATCCTCTCAACCAATTGGTTTTAGACAAATTTAGGTTAGTATTTTAACCTTATCATTTAGATTTAACTCTAAGTTAAATTATTTAACTTTTACTGTGTCTTTTTGTTTTCTTACATTATATGGTTAATAAACATACAATAACAATCCAAAAGAACCCCAAATGGTTCATTATTAATATATAACCTCATATAAGTAATTTGGCCAAACCTTAGAGTTTTAGGTATAAAATAACAATTAATAATATAATATTTGTTTTAAAAACTATTTTCTGACAATTATGACACTATTTGGTAATTGTTTTTTGTGAAAATCATAACAGCATGATTAGTTATAAAAAAGTTAATTAAATCAATAATTACATGTCATATTAACCTATAAAATTAGTGGAATTTATAAAAAGTCACAAATTACATTTATTTGGGTATTTATAACATCAATTATGTTAATATTTCATTAATAAGGTAATTACTGCATCATCATTGTTTCATAAAAAAATTAAATTATTTAATGACTAAAAATTATAAATAAAATACCATTATGTAGGAAATATTTTTAGATTTGTAATGAATCTTTATAGTTGAATTTATCTAATGTATAACCCTATATTAAAAATGTTTCAGTTAATAAGCTTTGATTTTAACTCTTTTAATTCTTCTTTAAATAAAATAATAATAAGTGTCCTAATCTAATCCAAGTGGACCTAAATGGTAATATCATATTCCTAAGTTTGTTTTTGGTCGAATTACACTTATCCAATAGAATTAGGACATGTGTTAGGGTAATAATAATATCATTTTTTACCCTTAATTACCCTATTTACTTTTAATCGTGGTAAAAAAAGTAAAAAGTTACTATTGACCAAAAATTATTTTTAACTTATTGAACCAAATTTTACGCCTTGATATTAACTGTGTCTCTTGGATTTTCGAAATTCCACTCACAGAAGTGGTAAAATTAAGTTTTATGTAAATTTTCAAATTCTTCTAGGAGGTGGGTAAAAGACGGTGAAAAGCTCATTAAAATTTTTATATATCTAAAATTATTATAAAATGACTCCAATGAATTACATTGAACTTCTATAGGTATTATGTATCAATTTTTACCGAAGATAAATTTAAATAAAATAAATAATTATTTAAATAAAAAGTCCGTTTTTAAATAGTAACCCAGTGATTTCACTATTCATCAAAAATTGAACGTTTTTAGAAAAATACCAAAAATTCACCCTAGGCTAATTTCGATATTCCGAATCCAAAAATAAAATCCATTTTGAAATATAAAATTTCAAAAAGTGGGTATTACTATTCATAACGGCTAGTTTATATAATATTTTAATAACATATTGTTGTTTAGTGAAACTCGGTATTGCATACAACTCAAGCTATCAAAGAAGGTTGCCCTTGCGTGTAACGTAAGACAAGATAGATTTGTGTGTAGTGAAATATTCCTTCGGTGATGTATATAACATAAAAAGAAAATATTTCTCATAAAATCTCAGGTGTTACAGTCTACCCCCCTTAAAATGAATTCTCCCTCGAAATTCGTCACTTTGTAACAAACAGATGATGATACCCCTCCCTCATCTTATCCTCAAGCTCCAATGTAGATTCTTCTAATTGGTGGTTCCTCCATAAAACTTTCACCAAGAGAGTGTTCTTGTTTCGTAGGACTTTTTCACTACAATCCAGAATCTCTATCAGTTGTTCTTCATAAGAATGATCTCGCTTCTGCGATACAACTTCTAAGTTGACTACATGTGAAGGATCAGGTATGTACTCTCTCAGGAGAGATACATGGAACACATCGTGAACTTGAGAGAGATTCGGTGGAAGTACCAATCAGTAAGTTTCCTTCCCAACAGGATCCGGTATTTCGAAAGGACCGATATACCTAGGGCTCGGCTTTCCCTTCTTTCCAAATAGCTTTCTTTCCCCAACTTCATCCCAGAAAGTTGGATCCCTGCATTTCTTTCCATAGAGAGCTTCATAAGGATCCATCTGAATACTGGAGTGAAAGCTATTATTATAAAAAAATTCCACCAAAGGTAGGGGTTGATCCAAACCACCTTTGAAATCCATATAACATGCTCTCAACATGTCTTCTAGAGTTTGAATTGTCCGCTCAGACTTACTGTCTGTCTGAGGATGATAAGCAGTGCTGAAACTCAACTCTGTATATAGAGTATGCTGAAGACTTCCCCAAAACTTCGAGGTAAACCTTGAATCCAAATCAGATATAATGGAAAGTGGTACTCAATGCAATCTTACCACTTCCTTCACATATATCCTGGAAAGCTGATCTAGAGAGAAATCTTATCTAATAGCAATGAAGTGTGCCGACTTCGTAAGACGATCAACTATAACCTGGATAGCATTATTGCCTTTATATGTTTTAGAAATTCCATTGATAAAGTCCATAGTGATGTTTTCCCATTTCCATTTGGGTATGGGTAATGGTTGTAACATCCCTTTCGACTTCTGTCTCTCAGGTTTAACTTGCTGAAAAACCAAGCATCGAGAGACATATTCAGAAACATCTCTTTTCATGCCATCCCACCAGAAGTACTCTTTCAGGTCCCTATACATCTCTGTGCTTCTAGGATGAATAGAGAATGAGGAACTATGAGCCTCATCCCGCATCCCCTTCTTTAATTCTGGGATGGGAGGAACAAAAACCCGATTCCTAAACCTTATTATTTCATCACAATCAAGGTTGAATTCAGGAACATTTCTCACCTTCTTTTTTAACTCTACATCTTCTTTTTGTGCCTCTTTAATCTTCACATGTATAGATGGTTGAACATTCATTTGAGAAAGATAAGATCTTCCCCTTCCATTATAATTCCAAGATCCATCCTTTGTAAAACCAAAAATATTGGATCTTTTGTGATCCTCATCATGGATAATCTAGCATTGTCTTGTCGACTTAATGCATCTACCACCTTGTTTGCTTTCCCATGGTGATAATGAATTGATCAGTCGTAGTCCTTAATCAACTCAAACCATCTTCTTTGGTGCATATTTAGCTCCTTCTGTGTGAAAATATAGTTTAAACTTTTTTGATCAGTATAAATATCACACCTTTCACCATAAAGGTAATGGCTCCAAATATTTAATGAAAATATTACCAAGGCTAACTCCAAATCATGAGTTGGGTAATTTTTCTCATGGATTTTCAACTGTCGTGAGGCATAAGATATCACCATATCATTTTTCATGAGAACACACCCCAATCCCTTCTTGGATCCATCACTGTAGATCACAAACCTTTATCCACTACATGGTAGTGTGAGAACAGGTGCACTGGATAACCTTCTTTTTAAATCCTTGAAATTCACTTCACACTCCTCCATCCAAACGAACATAACTCTTTATCGAGTCAACCTGGTGAGTGGATTATATAACCTTGAAAAATCTTTCACAAAAATTCGACAATATCAAGACAGAACAAGAAAACATTGGATCCCAGTTATTGTTGTTGGTCTTGACCATCTTTCAATAACCTCTATTTTTGCTGGATCCACAGATGTCCCCTCTTTTGAGATTATATGACCCAAAAATGAAACTTTTTGAAGCCAAATTCACATTTTGTAAATTTGGCATAAAGATTCTCCTTTCTTAGGGTCTTTAATACAATTCTCAAGTGATCCTCATGTTCTTCCTTGCTCTTTGAATAGACAAGAATGTCATCTATAAAGACTACCAGAAACTGATCAAGATAGTCTCTAAATACTTTATTCATTAGATATATAAAGATAGCAGGGGAATTAGTAAGACCAAATGGAATCACTATAAATTCATAGTGTCCATACCTTGTATGGAAAGACATCTTTGGTATATCCTCCTTTTGACCCTTAATTGATGATACCCTGAACGAAGATCAATCTTGGAAAATTATTGTTCTCCGCGTAGTTGGTCATATAATTCATCAATGCATGGGAGAGGATATTTGTTCTTGATAGTGATCTTGTTATGTTCTCGATAATAAATATAGAGTCTCATTGATCCATTTTTCTTCTTAACGAACAAAACAGGTGCTCCCTAAGGTGATGAACTAGGGCATATGAATCCCTTATCAAGATTCTCTTGGAGTTTCTTCTTCAATTCCTGCAACGCAATTGCGGCAATTCTATAAGTTGTATTCGAAATGGGCATAGCACCCGGTATGGGTTCTATTGAAAACTCAACTTCACGATTTGGTGGAAGACCTGGAAATTCCTCCATAAAGACATCATCAAACTCCCATACAGTGGATGTATTATTAATCGTGAGTTTCTCTCTAACCATTTGAGATAATTAACCTTAATTTAGTAGAATCAAGACCCATAAGATGGAAGAAATTTCCACTAGAAGGTTATGTTCATACTTGCACCGATAGAAGATCATAGATTGATCTGGAATATGAAATGTGACTTCCATTCTTTGGAAATTGATATGAGCTCCATATAAATAATGCCAATCCATGCCAAGAATCACATCAAATTCCACTATAGGAAGGATCACAAGATTTGGAGGAAGCACTTTCCCACATACTTCAATCGGAGAAGAATTGTAAACTTTTGATGCGACTTTTGTGCTATTAGGGGTTGTCATAGCTAACTCAATATCTAACTAATGAGGTAATATGGAAATACCCATAGAAAATTATTTAGAGATAAAAGAGTGGGTGGATCCAGAATCAAATAAAACATTTTCTACTTTAGAGTGGATGGTAAGTGTACCTTTCACCACTTCGTTGTCATACTCTACATTGCTGATAGAAATTGCATGTGAAATTCCTTTGCCTTTGGCCTTAAGAGTTTGTTGACGTCGATCATCATCAACAACCCTTGGATTAGGGAACTGATTAGTATAATGCCCCATTTCCTTGCACTTGAAACATTGAAGTGTATGAGGTGCATTCTGTGTATCTCTTTCTTTGTTCGCACCATAAGACATATTCTTCCCATTATTTCGATATTCAACTGCACGATGACCTTCCTTTCCACACTTAAAACATTAACTTGTCCCTTTAAGAAAATTCCCTCCATGTTTCTTTCCACACTTTGATCATAAGGAAAAACTCATCTTTTTTTCGCTGTGGTCTTTAGATTTTCCTTTGAATTCCATTTTACTCTTCTTATCAAACCCATATGATTGATGGGTTACTCCAATCTCCATCTCAACCTTGAGAGCACATTGAAAAATTTCCTCTTAGCTATTGAAGTCCCTTAGGGCTAACGCCCATCGAAGACTTGGTTTTAAGCCACTAAAGAATCGATCAATTTTACTCTCAGGTTGGATAATAATTTCGGAAGCATACCTTGAAAGTCTTGTAAAATTTGCTTCGTAGGTTCCAACTGATTGATCATACTTTTGCTTCAGTTCAAGAAACTCCTTCTCCATCTTTGTTCGAAGAATACGAGGGAAGTACTTATTGAAAAATAAGTTCTTGAACTCATCCCATTACATAGACTCGATTTCGTCTCGTTCCCTCGTATTCTTGATAAGATTCCACCATTTATCAGCATCACCTTCCAAATGATACACTGCTAAGATGACTTTGTCATGTTCAGAACATTTTAGAACTGAAAATATCCTTTTAGTGGTACCGATCCATTGTTCATCCACTAATGGATCAGAAGACTCGCTGAATGAAGGTGGACGCTTCCTCATGAAGGATTCAATAGAATTATACTCCTTCCTTTTCTCATTTGGAAGTCCTACATGATTCATAGCTTGAGAAAGTTGTGTGATCATGGATATAAGATTTTTCATTCCAGATCCCATAACATTTGGTTGCTCAGGGATACAATCATTTCATTGCCCGTCGCATTCAGCACTAACATGGTTCCTTCAGGTTCTAGACAATGACTAAAACCAAGAAGCATAGTGTGAGAAACACTAATCATGATTGGAAAACCACATAATCAAGAATAAAATTTCACACTTTAGGTCTTATCATAGGTTGTTCATGTCAATTTCTAAAATACTAAGATTATGTTCTATGAATAGAAATATCCTTAGGGTTTTTACTAAGGTTTTCACATCCTATTTTCCAATGGTTGACTATAACCTTCCTCTGATACCAACTTTAACGACCCATACTTTACATAAATTGATATTACTTCAGAACTAAAGCATAATTATTACAACATATAACAAATCCATGGTAGGACCATATAGGTATAGTGTCTTTAGAAACTGGGAAACATAAACAACTGGTTCATAAATCATCTACATTTTCTCCCTCTTATTTCATCATATTTATAGTCCCATTTTGGAATATCCTACTTAATACCCTTCTTCCTGACCTGGGGAAAAGAAAAAATTCAAAAGGGTGATCACAAATGCTCAAAAAGGATAAACAAAAGAAATATCAATCATATCATATTCATAAGAACATAACATTTTGAATATCTTAACCTGTAAGAGAGATCATAATATCATAACATGGGATAAATCATAGTAATGAAATATAATCCCAGTAATCATAACTTAAAAAATGAAACTTTGTGTCATACACACATAATCATAGAAAATCATTTCATATTAGTCAAGAATCATTGCCAAGACTATCATAGCGGACAAAGTCCATTACTGAACCGAGTTCACTCCTCATTCCAGTCCTGTGTCACTGAACTGGATTAACTTTCCGTTCTATCCATTTCTATCTCATGAGAAATAAATATTTATCCAATGCATTGGAGGGAGATATAAGTCCCACCCATCTCATAATTAAACCATTCTTATGTGTTCCACAAAATCATAAATCATACATCATAGCATAAACCATGTAATAAAAATGGGATTCATAAACATCATTCCATCATAACATAATCCATAAAAGACCTCAATAAAAATAATTCCATCATAACATAATGAAATCAATGTAATAATAGGGAAAGAAGCATAACCCTATATTATCTTAGATGGAAAATAATTTTGATAAAACACTTGAACTCCATTCTTGAGGAAAATATCCTTTCTACTTCAAAATTTTTTTTCCTTTCATAACATGTCATACAATTTTTAATTAAAAATAAACTTGAAAACATGTAAAGTAAGCTTCATGGAAATAAGTTTCTATGAAATCATAAAAATCCATTCATGTCGTATAAGATAAAAAGACATTCTTCTCATACTTTGGCCAAAAAGGTCAAAAAGTACGTCGTACTAAAAACGACAAAAGATTCCTTTCATATCTTTTACTAAAAACTCACCAATGGGTAAAATTGGATTTAAACAATTGGTGGAGGATATAAATAATATTACAAATTGAGTAATCATGGATGTGGATGATAAATATTCCCCAGTAAATTCTAATGTATAAACAATCTCAGATAAAATGAGATTGCGAGACTTCCCGTACCTTAGGTCTGATATGCTTCGTACATATCTGAACATCCTATATAATGATTTAAATAATTTCATTGACTTATTACAGAATAATATTCCTTTTTATGATATCATATATGGTCATATTCTTATCTTCTTGTTAGTAATATTTCATTGATACTTGTTATTTGGGTGTCCATTGCTTTATGTTCTTATGCATGTTTTGTCGAATAAATTCTTATTATTCTTTTTAGGTTATGGATACCTCATTTAAATAATGGTATTAGTGTAATATATATCATATTTATACATTAAATTCATTTATATAATCATTATTCAATGAAGATCACGTAGAACGAGTCGCATCACATCGTGGAGACGGTAGGCCATATGTACGCACGAGCGATGATATCGTTCCCATGATCATGGAATTGAATTGAAGTGAATGAATATTATTTCAGAATAAATATAACTTTATAATAATCATAAATAGTTATTCTTTACACCATTATACCCATCCATGTAAGGTGGTGGTGGAAAACAGATTACACTACGGTGTGGAGACGGTATTCCGTACGTACACACGCGCGGTGATTTCATTTTCCGTAGGATGGATAGAAGGTGAAATAGGGTGGTTTCATATTTATAATAACATATCAGTATGTGAGTGATACTGATGTTATTACTTAATAATGAAGAAACTAAAGTAGAGGATGTAGAATAATAAATAAATTTGAAAGAATCGGTAATGGATATTACCTCTTCTTCGACATGCCTCCTTGAAACCTCCTCTTAGTGCACTTAAATTGGACTTTGAAGAAGACCAGGACCTCTAGTATGTTTCTAGGGACGTTGATAAGGGAAATGGGCAGGGGTTGGCCGAGCTTTAAAGCTCAAAATTTTGTGAGGATGAGAGGGAGGAGGTGCCCTTTTATAAGGGAGGAGAGGGGCACCTTTGGAAACACTTAAAATATTATTTTATAATAAAGTCATATTCGGTTTTTAATAGATCCAAATTGATTTATTTTGAAGCTAAGGTGAGGATGGGTCGAAATCCTCTCAACCAATAGGTTTAGACAAGTTTAGGTTAGTATTTTAACCTTATCATTTAGATTTAAGTCTAAGTTAAATAATTTAACTTTTACTGTATCTTTTTTTTTCTTACACAATACGGTTAATAAACATACTATAATAAGCCAAACGAACCCCAAGTGGTTCATTATTAATATATAACCTTATCTAAGTCATTTTGCTGAACCTTATATTTTTAGGAATAAAACAATTAATAATATAATATTTGTTTTAAAAACTATTTTATGTCAATTATGACACTATTTGGTAATTGATTGTTCTGAAAATCATAACAGTATGATTAGTTCGAAAAAATTTAATTAAATCAATAATTACATGTCATATTAACCTATAAAATTAGTGGAATTTATAAAAAGTCTCAAATTACATTTATTTGGGTATTTCTAACATCAATTATGTTAAAATTTCATTAATTATTTAATTACTGCATCATCATTGTGTCATAAATAAATTAAATTATTTAATATGTAAAAATTATAAATAAAAAAGCATTATTTAGGAAGTATTTTTACATTTTTAATGAATTTTTATAGTTGAATTTATCTAATTTATAAACCTATATTAAAAATGCTTTTGTTATTAAGATGTGATTTTAACTCTTTTAATTCTTCTTTAAATAAAATAACAATAAGTGTCCTAATCTAATCCAAGTGGACCTAAATGGTCATCTTTTATTACTAAGGTTGTTTTTGGTCGAATTAAACTTTTCCAATAGAATTAGGACATGTCTTAGGGTAATAATAGTATGATTTTTTACCCTTAATTACCCGATTTACTTTTAACCGTGGTAAAAAAAAGTAAAAAGTTACTATTCACCAAAAATTATTTTTATCTTATTGAACCACATTTTACTCTTTGATATTAATCGTATCTCTCGGATTTTCAAAATTCTACTCAGAGAAGTGGTAAAATTATGTTTTATGTAATTTTTTGAATTCTCTTAGTAGGTGGGTAAAAGACAGTGAAAAGTTCAATAAAATTGTTATCTATCTAAAATTATTATAAAATGACTCTACTGAGTTACATTGAACTTATATAGGTATTATGTATAAATTTTTACATAAAATAAATTTAAATAAAATAAATAATTATTTAAATAAAAAGTAAGTTTTTAAAAAGTAACCCAATGTTCTCACTATTCAACAAAAATTGAAAGTTTTCAGAAAAATACCAAAAATTCAACCTAGGCTAATTTTGATATTCCGAATCCAAAAATGAAATCCATTTTGAAATATAAAATTTATAAAATTTTAAAAATTGGGTATGAATATTCATAACAGCTAGTTTATATAATATTTTAATAACATATCGTTGTTTAGAGAAACTTTGTATTGCATACAACGCAAGCTATCGAGGAAGGTTTCTCTTACGTGTAACGCAAGGCAAGACAGTGTTGTGTGTAGTAAAATATTCCTTTGGTGATTTATATAACATAAAAACAAAATATTTCTCATAAAATCTTGGGTGTTACAGATAAAATGAAAAAAAGGAGATAAAGGTTTAAGTATAAATAATTATAATCATATAATAAATATTATACTTATTAATTATATTCATCCTTAAGATGATCCGTGTGAGGTAGTGATGAAAAATGAAATACATTTCTTCTTGGAGATGGTATTTCATACATACGCATGAGTAGTGTTTTCATTTCCCATTAAATTGAAAGGACATATAAAATATTTATTACGTAGACATAATGATATATTATTATTGAAAAGATACATATTTCATTATATCAATATGTTTAGAAATTTTTTTAAGGATTTAAAAGAAAAAATAAAGATGAAAGAATTCAATTATGGTTTATACCTCCTTCTAGGATGTCTTTTATTAGCATGCACCTGAAGCCTTCTACGATGAGTCATTTTTAATAAAAAGAACCTATAGGTCATGGATAAGGGTGTTGATAGGGTATATAGTCTGATATTTGTCTATATAAGGTATATTTGGGTGCATTTACAAGTGAATATAGGACACATCCTTTTATACATGATGGTAGTGGAAGCTTCAAAAATACAAATAACATTGAAATATAATAAATGTTATTCACAAGAAAACATTCTAAAATTTAGTAAAATTTAAAATATAGGACAATATATGGTCTATATAAACTCAAAATATCATATTTTTTCATGTTTTAGAGATATTTGAATCCATACCTCTTAGTTTAACCCCATTGTTAAACCATTTGACCTTTACTATGGTGATAATGTTATATCATGGAAACTGTTCATTATGACTAAAAATGAAATCATACTCATTAAAGAATTATAAAATTTTAACAATAAATATGGAATTAAGTTTATATGATTCAATTTCTTGATGTGGTAAAAATTACTTTTAATATAATTTAAAAAAAGGCAATCAAAAACATTTTTTTGGAAAAAAAAAATAAGTTTTTATACAAGAATTATTTATAATGTTGATTACCATACAATTAATTAGATTATTTTTAATAAAATTGGAAATAATTTACTTTCAAAACAAATAAAAACTAAATGAAACAATCTGAATACCTTATTAATATATAAGAGAATAAATAGTTTTTATTTTAATAAAAAAATTACTTAGAATTGAAAAAAATAAAACAGTGATTTATAGGTTCAATATTATATTTTAAATTAAATATATTAGTTATTAAATATATATTTGTTCTATTAAATACGTTTCATATACTTTCAATTCATTAATGTTTGATGATAATGTCATAAATGTGACAGTATTTGTAAAATTAGTATTATTTATTAGTCACTCAAAAATCATCAATTTTATAATAACTCGAAAATTTCAAATAATAACATTTTGATATTTTGAATCATAAAATTAATTTATTCTCATATAATAAAATTCAGAAACTAATTATTTTTCTTTTAAATGAAAATAGAAAACAGAAAGGAAACCAATTTAATATAAAAATGACATTTTGAAACTTCATGTTCTTATAATAATATTTCATATCAATTTTATATTATTTGAGTGTTAATTTATTATTTAATACATTGAATTACTATAAATTTGATAAATTTATTAAAATTCACAACAATTGGGAAAAATGTTATTTATAATATACCCCTTTTTTAACATTGAGTGGTTTTAATCGTACCACATTAATTATTTATTTCTTAATCATTAAACTTTATAAGTCAAAAAATTTATAAATATTAATTATCATAATTGATAAATATCATTATTTATTAATAAATATTTTTTTTAATATGTCGTCACTTATTTTTTTAGGGAATTTCATGTAACACAAGCAATCAAACATAATATAATGTAAAGATTAATTACCTTTTCAAATCTCTGGGTGTTGCATTCTCTCCCCTAAAATAAATTATATCATTGAAATTTTAATTTTTTTACTAAAATTATTGTATCTTCAAATAGGTATAATATTATATATAGATAATTGCTTTCAAATTTATGATGCATAAACTTATTATTTCTTAATTATATATATATAAAACAATGCACGTACCATTATAAGACTCATACTAAGTTTCTTGAAGCAAACATGGATTGTTGGGTTCTATTTTCTATATAAGACTTGATAGATTTATCTTTCTCTTTCTTGAGTTGTTATTTTTTTCAATTAAGATAGAGAATAATTTTAAAATATACCTACCCTATTTCTTTCTATTCCAAAAGAATAATTTCTTTATTTTGGTGGTGTTTTCAGTAGTTTTACACATTTATTACAACTCGTATTCTAAATGATAAATACCATGATAAATCTTTCATTCATGAAGAAATAATATTAAATTTTAATGGATCATCAAATCTATAGTAGGATTGGTAAGTTATTGCACCCATCTCTAGACATGTACTAAAACTAAATATGGTTTTTATATGTATAGATAATACCAAAAAGAAATATTAATTTACATTGATATCAGGAAATAATACATTAATATTCAAAATCTCAATAATAACACCCATAATCCAACACAAATATAATCTTAAAGCTCTTCAAAATATTTCAAACCAAGTTCAAAACCTATTAATTAAAAAGGATTGATCATATATTTATTTCAAAAATCAACTTAACATTTGTCTCTAAACAAAACTAATCACTCATAAAGCCACATACCGAAAATATTTATACCCACATCATATATCCTCTAAAATATAGTAATCCTTTCCCAAAATAACTTGAATCACCACAAAAATAAACTTATATATTTTGAAAAGTCAACTCAATCATTAGTCCTTATATAATATCAATAATTTTTAAATTATATCCCATGCTAGTCAATAATTTCATATTAACCTTAATACTATAATGTCCATAAAAATATTTTATCCAAATTAACCATAATTACCTCAACATCAAGAAATGTTTTAAAACTAAATGAAATTCATACCTTTTTTGTTTTTATCCCTAAAAATATAATAAAATCTATCCCAACTAACATTTATAGTAATCACATATTAATCTTATGGTATACCTTTAACTTAATCCTATATTCTAATAAATGTTTCCTAAAATATATTTAGTAACCTTAAACTCTCATCACATAAAACATAAAAATGGTAAATATTCATTTACGGTTACGATCAAACCAAAAATTATTAACCCATCATAGTATTTATAACTCTTAAATTAACCTTAATCGATGATTAGGGAAAACTTTTACTTAACAAGATTCTTGTATTTCCCATTCAATGGATATTTTTCCCCTATTCCGTTATTTTTTTTTTAATAATTGACCTTCAACATTCACCAAGAAATTATCCACACAAGATACCCTTATATAAATATCATATAAAATAATTTTATTCATAACATGTGGAAATTAAAAGTTATGATAGGGTGAGTTGAAATACTTAGTAAGGGAAAGTGTACGGTGGAATCTTTCATGAAGACATAAGGCATAAATAAATCTATAGAGTGAACAATCAATATATATTCCATTTAATCAATAACTTAAGCATGAAATTCTTCCATGGATATAAGTGTAAATAATGACATGGGAAACAATAACTGTTTTTTAATGTTTTAATTCATTACTCTAGACATTTAAATCATACCATCAAGGCCTCTCAAACAAGAAATCTTACATATCATCAAGTCCTCTCTACCAAGACATCTTACATACCATTGGGGATTCTCAACAGGACATCATAAATATAGGGAATGGGATACAATAAAAGATAACCACTCTTGTTTGGGAAATGATACATAATAATGCATCAAGGGGATATATAAATAAATCCCCCACCCATTAAATATTATTCTCAAATTAAATCCTCATATATTGACTAAATAAATGAAATTCCTCAACAATATTACTGAATAATAAATATTTGTCCGTAATAGATCATGTAATATGGAATAACAATATTTCCAAATAACATAATCAACTTACTCTTATAATAAATAATCATTCGCATAAAATTAACAAGTATAAGAAAAGAAAATATTTTATATAGTGAATAAATAATCTATCTTTGTAAACACTCCCTATAGGATTGATGAAAAATGTAGTGTTTACAACATTTAGTGTAATTTTTCTATGAGTAAGTCAATAATTGAAAATATGTAGAATGCATCCATATTAATAAAGAATATGGAATTAAAGGAGGAAATTAAATCACAAGAAATTATTGCATTGTATTAAATGAACTTATGATTAAAAATATTTTTCAAACTAGAATAAAAACTATAAAAATAACTTTTTCAATAAAAAACTTGTTGTAAAAATAATGTTATGAGTCACTTTAAAATGAATTCATGATATTTGAAAAATAACACTAAAAACTTTATGTAAAATAATCTGAAATAAGTGAATCTTGAAAATATATTACACTTAAGTAAGAAAATGTGTAGTATAAGATACAAATATATAATATGAAACCCCCTTTTCAATGATTATGATAATGTAATATCCATTTCTTTTGTTAAACATGAAAAAATATATATAACAAAAAGGAAGAGTATTTAATTTAAAAAATTCAAGGAATCTTATGTAGGATGATTATAAATGTATAATATCTATGAAATAGGGATATTTAAGTAATTGGTAAATATTAAAAGAATAATTTTTCTTATTTTTTTAAATAGGGAAAAATATCCCTATGAAAAATGATGAAAATATACGTTTTAATGTTTTTAAATAAAAGTCACTAGTTAATATAAGATGGCCATATGAAATAATTTAGTAATAAAAAAGGAAAAACACTAATAAAAATAAGGAATATGGACAAGGAATAAAAATATTCCTAACAAAAAATGAGAAATAAGGTCATCTTTTCTTATAAACAACCTTCTGGTGAAATTATGTTCCATAACGGGGAAAAATTGGAGGAATTATTTAAAATCACATAAATAATTAGAGGATATAAACATTTATGGGTTTTAAGAGAGTAATAATAGATAATTTTACCAATTTAAATTGAAAGATAATCAATTTTGATAGAAAGTGAGATTGTAAAATAAACCCTTATGAATTTAATAACAGTTGAATAAAAATATCTTGAAAGGGAGAACATGGAAAGGAAATTCAATTAAAATTATTAAAGAATGTATCATGATATATATTTTAATGAGGCATCATATATAAATTTTAATGGAAATAGGTTTATAAATTCAAACATGTCACAAAGAAAGATGTTTGAGATGAGAAACCCTTACCATAGAGTCCCACATGGTCGTACACATTCAGATATGCTTTGTAATAAATTTATATTTATTATTATTCTATATAATAACCGTATATATATATAATTATTTATATCATTTATTCATAACATCGTTTGACTAATTAACACATAATTCTTTGTTGAAATCAATTAGTTCGGTGTTAATTGCTCTTTTACGCATGCTTATTTTGATTTAGTGGTTCCAATCCATATACATTGGTTAGTATTTTATAAGTTATATAATGTTTATCACATCATATATATCATATTTATACATTAAATACATTTTTTGAACCGTCCTTGTTATTCCGTGACGAAAAAATGAGATGTGTTGTTCATGGGGGAGGTAGTCCATACGTATACATGGGAGATGTTTTCATTTTTCTAATGAATGAAAAGAAAATAATATATATATATATATGTGTTCAAAATTATATAATAATAACATATTAAATATCATATTTATTCTTTAAATTAATATTTATGATTATTCATATGAGGTTATGATGGAAAACAGAAAACATTGCTTCATGTAGACAGTAGTCCATACTTGCACATTGATGATGTTTTCATTTCCCATTAGACGAAAAAAGAGTAGAAAATATTTATTAAAAAAATAATAATAATATAGTATTTTGGATAACTTATTCTATTACATCAAGATGGATTGATATATTTTATGGAGGTACAATAATAAATAAACCTAAATAATTCAATTAAGACTTATAACTCCTCCTTGGAAATCTTCTATTAGTTTATACCTTATGACTTATAGCATGGGAGTTTCCAGAAAATATGAAACTCTAGTTCATGGATAAGCATATTGGGAGGGTATCCGGATCAATATTGGCTGAGCTATGTTATATTTGGGTTTGTACATAAGTTATGAGAGGAGGATTCCATTTATAAGTGAGGTGAGTGGAACCTTTCTAAATATTAAGAATTGTAAAATATAATAAATCTATTTCTCATGGAATGTGGATATATATTTTATAATAAAAATATATGATAATAAAATTTCTAAATACATAATAAATTATATTTAGTAACATTAAATAAAAATTTGAAGCCTTATCTCTTATATTAACCCCTTCATTAAACCCTTCAACCTTTACTGTGCTGGCAACATTTTTGAACGATAAAAATTAATTATGATTAAAAATTATGTTGAAATCATTATCAAATAATAACACGTTGTTCCAAAATGTGTAATAAATTTTATATGATTCAATTTATATTGTTGGTTAAAAATAATATATATATTAGTTCAGAGAATGCAATGAATAAACATTTTTTTTAAAAAAATCCCCATTTGACAATAAAAATATTTTTTATACAAAAACATGTATAGTGTTGATTATCATTAAATTAATTTTATTATGTCAATTTAAGTGGTACTTGTTTGAAAATAAAAACAAATTAAAACCAAAATTAATTTTTTGAATAATTTATTTGAAGAGAAGAAACAATGATATTTTTTATTTGAATAAAAATATTAATTTAATTTATATAATGTCAAACATTGAGTTATAAGTTCAATCTTATATTTATAAATCAATAATATTACATATTGTATAAATATTTATTCTATAAAAATGTTTTAATAATCTTTTAATTCATTATTTTATAATGATAATTTCATAAATGTGATTGTATTGGTAAAATATGTATTTTCTAATATTCACCCAAAAATCAATTTTTTTAGAAACATTGTTAAATTTCACCGTCAGATAATTTTTATATTATATATCAAAAAATTATGTTCTTTTTATCAAATTAAATTTCTAAAATTCATATATTTAACTTTTAATTTAAATAAAAAAAATATAATGGAAATAACTTTTATAGAAAAATGTACCTTTTAAAATTCAAGTGATTATAATCTTATTTAATATAAATTTATGAATAAATGAGGGTATATTTATTAGTTTATATATTTAAATAATTAATTTTTTTTCCAATTAATTAAAATAATCAACACTTGGAAGACAATTCGTTGAAAAATAAACATTTTTAACATTGAATTATATTAATCATATGACATTAATTATTCATTTTCAAGTCATTATATTTCATTAGTCAAAAAAATAAAAGAATTTAAGTATCATAATTTATTACTATTTTATTATAACTAAATTTCTATTTTAATATTTCATTACTCGTTTTATTTCAGTGTTTTATGTAATGTAAGCTATCGAACATATTATTATTTAAATCGGAATTACATATTGAAATCTCAACGTGTTATATTCTCTCCCTTAAATAAATTTTATCCACAACATTTTAATTTAACTTAATAAAAATAATGCACATTGACATATATATGATCTTATATATTGATAATTAATATCAAATTGACATCTGTCAATCATGTAATTTCCTAAATAAATATTTTGAAAAAAATTTATATACCATTCTTTGACTCATACTGAGTTTAAAAAAGCATAAGTTGAAAATTGAGCACTAATTACACATATTGATGGAATGATTTATCTTCTCCATTGTTAAGTTGAAGAATTATTTTACCATCAACATATAAGAAAATGAGAAAATAAATTTCATTTATTTATTTTTATTTTATAAGCAGAATTTCATCCTTCATTTTTGTTTAAAGCAATTTTCCACCTATACTTCATTTCATGTTTTAAATATTAAATAGAATGATTTATTTTTCATTCTTAAAGTACACAAAATAAATTTTAATTGATCATAATATCTATAAAATTGGTTATCAGTTTATTCCTTATGTCCTCATATATTTATGAAAACTTAAAATGGTTAACACAAGTAGAGATAATACCCAAATGAAATTTTAATAGACCTTCATCCGAAAAAATAATAAATTAATCACTAAATCATAAATAGTAACACCCAAATTTCAAGAAAACACTAAACTTTAAACTCTCCAAAATATTCCTTCTGTGTTCAAACCAAAAAAATAAATATTTTTTCAAATATCCATCCAAAAATAACATAACATTTATATCAAAACTACATTAATCACTAACAATGTCAATACCAAATTTTTTATTCCACAATCATATATCCAGCAAAATATACATTTCTTTTCCCAAAAGAACAAAAATCAACATAAAAAATTATATATATTTCTAAAATTTAACTCAATCATCATTAATTAAGTAATATTAATAAATTTTAATGAAAATAACATACCAGAAAGAAATTTCACATTAACCATAATCTTATAATTACCACAAAATAATTTATCTCAATTAACCATAATTACCTCCATATAAATAATAAATTTTCCCAAAATTTTATTTATACCATTTATCATATTCTGAGGAAAATATAATAAAATACTTCCCTAATAACCTCCAGACTAATCACATATTAATAAAAATGGATATCGTTACCTTAATCATGTATTCAAATAAATTTATCCTAAAATATCTTCAATCACCTTAAACATGCATCACATAAAACCACAAAAGGAAACATATACCTTTAATCTTATGATCATGCATAAACTTATAAACCCTTAATATTATATGTAACTCATAAAATTTACTTAATCAATATCATCCTAATATCTAATGTTATCGAAAACCTGAACTAATACCACCTATAGTATCCAATACGTTTGCTCTGAAGATATGGTACTAAAATCACAATCAATATATACTTTCATTGATACCATCTAAAGTCACAAAATTTTGACCTTCCATAATTACAATATCATAAAAATTATTGATTCACATAAATATTCAAGAACTTTTTAGGATTATATATTTAGATGATTAGAAAAAACATCTATTTAACAAGAATCACGCCTTCCCAATTAAATGACTATTTTTATTCTTATAACCATATTTTCTTATTCCATAATATTTTTTTAACATTCCCCATAATATTATCCACACATGATACACCACAAATGGAAAAAAAACGGTACTGTTCACTTTTCCCTTTTAATGTCATTATATAATTGATGTAAATACATGTGATGTTGAAAGCTGGACATACCATGTTGATTTTTTAAAATCTATATTTAAAACCCTTTGAGAAGGGGAATTAAAGAGGGTTCTCAATGTCGAGTATATAAAAAACTAATGTTAGAATCCCCAAGTAATCATAAAATGTTATTTATTTTTATAAAACCATTATTTAAAACACTTGAAATCTAATGGTACTTCCACATCAGTTTTAAAAAAAACTGACATGGAATGTAACTTTGGACATTGGTTTTTTATAAAAACTGAAATAAAAATCCTTTTAGGGATATTTAAAAAACTTCATTTTATAAAATGTGATATTGAAAGATGTTTTTTTAATTGAAATTACATAATCCTTGACATGGATGGTTAAAGAAAAATCAAATAGAAAACATATAGCAGATAAAATAGAAAACTAATAAAACTCCTTGAGATATTTTATGAAAAAATTTATGAAAATAAAATAAAATGAAACTAAATATCCAAATGAGTCAAATAAAACAAATATTAAAAAAATAAAATTTTAAAGAGTCCCAAGTTATTGGATATATATGAAGAAATGTCTTCAAAAAAAAATTATGTGTTATAAATTTAAAAAATAACATATTTTTTAAAGTACAACTGTTTTAAATAAAACAAACCTTTTTAAAATATTTTGTTATTTTGGTCATGATTATCTATTAAAAGAATAACTGTACAAAATATACACTTTTAAAATTACATTTTTTTACAATGAAAATGTGTTTATGAGACCATATGTTAGCCACCAATCCATTTATTTCATTTTCAAAAATATGGTTTAAGGGTTAGTGGTAACCGAACATAGGAATTCAAAATTCGAAAGAAAATTCCCCTCTTAAACAGTAAAAACATTCAAATTTAAAACAGATTAAACATCAACCTCGGAGCACGTGGCAGCTCACATCACTACCAACTAACCACCTCATGCTATGCACTCTGAAATCACGCATCATATCGCTGGAAAAGACTTCCACCGGGGGGTAATTTTTTAATATGGGTTTTAAAAAAACAAAAATTAGGTAAAAGGGGTTAGGGTTCCGATATTTTTAAAACTGGGTCCAAGATGCGTGAACCCCATTCACGCATCACTGACCCCGGGAAGATGTGTGAACGGGGTTCAGGCATCTTAACCGCGTTGAAGGATGCGTGAACCGCGTTCACGCATCCTTCACGAAGTTGATGAAGGATGCGTGAACGGGGTTCACGCATCCTACAGTAACTTTTTTTTAAAAAAATTTATTTTTATTTTTATTTTGTTTTGTTTTGTTATATATATATATATATATATATATATATATATATACGAACAAAACATAAAATTCAGCAGAATTTATCTGCTATTTAATATCCAGCAGAACTGCCATTACAGCAGTCTGGATTCTGACAGAAACCATCACCCAGGGCTCTGTTTTATAAGAGGGCTTGCCCAGGAAATCATACTGCATTTCCGATGTGGGATTCAGGTTCCCTTTTCCTGCACAGAACATTCTGCATTTCCGATGTGGGATTCTGTTTCAAGTACGTGACTTTGAAAGACTGTAAAATACAAACTATACGACCAATATAAATGAAACTTAAAACATGGATTAAACATATAATAAATAGTTGAAAATGAAAAGAATTTCGTAAAAAGGGTTGATGAATAATAATTTATAAGCTTTCAAAACCACCAACTTGAAACTTAAAAAAGTTTCAAGTAAGTGACTTTGAAAGACCATAAAATAAAAACTATAAGACCAATATGAATGAAACATAAAACATGGATTAAACATACAAGAAATAGTTGAAAATAAAAACAATTTCATAAAAAGTGTTGATGAATAATAATTTATAAGCTTTCAAAACCACCAACTTGAAACTTAAAAATGTTTCAAGTACGTGTCTTTGAAAGATTATAAAATACAAACTATATAACCAATATGAATGAAAAAAAACAAAGAAATGACATATATGTTTTTAAATATTTCAAAATTACATTCAATTATGTTTTCTTGTTTGAAATAGTTCACATTTATTGAAACAAGAAAATTAACATATAGGTTTTGGATATAAATAGATATCGAATTTTATTAAACTCACAAAGTGGTGGTGGAAATATAATGAAAACTGTTGGATTATAGAGAAACATATAATTATATATAAATATAGATTATATAAAAAAACATAATTTTTTTAAAATAATTTATATCTTAAAAAATTAAAAATGTAAAAGTAGTAACAATAAAAACAACTATAATAAGTCATTATAAAGACAAAAGTAAAATATAAATGAATAAAATTAATAAAACAAATTACTTATAAAATTTGGAGGTCGGTAATGGAAAATAGATTATAAATATTTACCTAAATAATTGGGAGAGTAATTTGGCGTTTCTCCATATTCCTTCAGCATAATAATTTAATATAGCATGGACTATGACTGCATTAAAATTCATTGTTATCATCTATAATTCATGTAATCGAAGATGAAAAATCACATAAATCCATAACATTATCACCATCCTTATCACCAAAATAAATTTTTTCCAGTTCAAAATGGAGGACCAATAATCATTTGATGGATCCGTAATAGAAAATATTCTCCTTACATGTGTGGTAATGATAAACGGTTCCACTTTTCAACTAAATCTTTTCAAATCAACTAGTATAAATCCACAATCATTTTGATTCACAACACTATTAATATCATTATAGTTATAGTAAAAAATATTAGTCTAATCATAGTATAATCAATTTCTCATATATCCCCAAGAACTCGAAAATATGTCGTTTCTGGAAAAATTGGGGTTTTAGCTTTTGAACTCGAAAAATGAAATGCCTTTGTGTTGAACATTACACCACTAATTGGAACAATACTATTTCCATACTGATTTTTCTATAAAATGGGTATCCATATATACCTAAAATAGACCATGCGATAAAATTAAGATATAAACCCTACCAACCATTTTAATGTTTTTGATAAAGATATATTGGTGTTTAATTTTTATTAAACTATGAAACAATTGTCTTTTTATGCTCAATCATGAAACACTTTTCATATTTTTTGGATATTGTACCTTTAGTAAAACAATAGGTGATGATATATATGTTTGAATGTCATTTGTGTTGTTGAAAATGTATAAATGTGTTTTCACACTTCATCACGTAGAATGAACACTATATGTTAGATGAAAATATCACTCCGTTCACTATAAAATGTCAACTGTTGAGATACAGGGAGACTAATATTCTCTGTATTCTACAAATAATCAATACAGAACTCAATTTCCTCTTCCGATACATATGTTGGAGCAATAGAGGCTGCTGGTTGGTAGGTATTTCTTATATAACCCTTCATACTTTTCATATAACTTTCAAAATGATACATCCAATATAAATAAATATTACCACATAATCTTATATCACACACTAAATAAGTCACAAGATGAACAATTATATCAAAAAATGAAGGTGGGAAATACATTTCTAGTCGACTATGTATGAGAAAAGCTTCATTCCCCATCACATCTAACAAATTTGGTTCAACGAATTTACTATAAAATGAATTTAAAAAACAAAATTACATGATGATAGTATTTCTGACATGTGTTATAAATATACAATGCAATGCGACCAATAATATTTTTTTGAATCAATATATGACAGCCATGATATTTCATGACCATTAATTTAAAATTCTTCAATGATACAAATTATTCATATTTGAAGAATATACACTAGGTAAATTAATAAAATTTATACACTAAAAAAATTAAAATTCTCAATCTTGTATAATGTTTAAAATTTGAAGGGTAAATATGTTCTTTTTCCATTAATATTTTGAAAAAACAAAAAGAGTATTCCCATTGATTTCAAGTCCAATCTAGAATATAATTCATAATTTTTATTTCATTTTTTATCAAAGAAATTTCCAATCAAACTATCACATATTTTTTTCCAAACATAAATAACATCAATGTGATTTTTATCAATAAAAATATCCAATAATATAGTTTCAATAAGATAGAATATTTATTCTAGATAATTTTTTTAATTGTAACTTCCTTTATTTTCAAATATGAAATCAATATTTTTCACCTTCTCATAATATTCTGCATGTTCCAATTATTTTGGGGTAAGATTATATTCTTATAAACCATTAAATTCTTGTTTGATTCTATGGATGATCAATAATAAAAAATATTTTATGCACCTTGTAAAATTTATTTCTTCCATTCTACAATTAATAAAATGAGGTATGTTATTCAAATGATAGAAATGTTTTATGTCCATTGAAGATATATCTAGATAAGTTTCCATATGAAAGAAAAATTTTTATAGTGAACATTATCATAGCTGGAAAAATAAAATAATATTTCTTGAATATATTAAAATTTTAATCACTTATATCCCATAGAAGTTTAAAATCATCAATCGATGGTGAAATATACACATAAATATCCTTCCCTAGCTGTTTTTGTGGAAAAATAATCAAGATCATTATAACGAATTTTTTATTCATACAAATATTTAGGGACAAGTTTTAAACTACATAAAATATGACTTGAACTATTTTGGTCGTTGAGACTCTAATATGAATTTATTCCATCTATGCATAGTCCTATTCTGATATTTTTAACTTCAAATCAATAATAAATATTTTTTTATCAAATCTACTCCTTTGTGGTGAATCAGTAGTGTTACATAAGTTGCCATTAGTGATTTACTCTTCTTTAAAACATCTTAACATTTTTTCATCATTTAAATTTCTGAAAAATACCACCTCAAACAAAGAATTTTATGAAGGTAAAAAAATTATCTTGTTGGATGTTTGATTCAGTTATATGATATTTAATTAGAATTGAATTTTTTATCCATATTATATAATTTTTTCCCATTTTAGGAAATTTTGGAAAACATTATTATTCCTTCCTATAAAAAAATAATTTGGGAAATAATGTATCTTTTTATACACCAATCCAACTGGGCACAATATTTTCTTTACTTAAAATTGGGAATTTGAAATCCAATGTACATATAGAAGTAACTCTTTTAAAAGGTCCAAAACAATTAGAAAAACATTTATCCCACACCCATTTTTTATTTAATGTTAACTATTCTTAGAACTAGTTATAATAATTTAAATTTAGTGAAACTGAAGAATAATGGTTTCTCATAATCTATATATAATCATTTAATAGTTGGTTTTTCTCAATGGTCTCAATGCATACATTATGAATTAATTTTTAAATATGATCCACTATCTCTCTCTGAATATGTTCAACAACATTAGATGTTGAATTTTATGTTCTTACACTATTTTATATATAATGTGTATGGTTATGGATAAAACCATATCAAATGAGAGGATCCTTGATTTCTCTAGAATTTATCTTTATCTTATTTAAACACTTTATGCATTGAACTAAAATCAAATCTTCATTTTCTTGATACCATTTAGAAAATTCCAAAAATAATCAACTCATTTTTCATATTTATCTATTGTTTCTCACAAATTTAATAAATTATTATCCATAAATTACTTAAGATCACAATATAAAAGGGTAATAAATTAAATAATATAAACATTTAAAAATATGTAAAAAGATGTAAATTTTATACATAAAATCATATAATCAAAATAATTAATTATTGATAAATATTTGACCATAAAAATTATTATACATAATGAAACTGGTTCTGAGTTATTGCATCCTCACTGAATAAAAAGTTATAGAACATGAATTAAAAATAAAAAAAATATAATATCAGTTCTTTATACCACCTCATTTTTTATTAGGTTGATTTATCATAATTTTTGTGGGAATAATGATCATAAAAATCACAAGAATAAATTAACATTATAGAAATGAAAATAAATTTAAAATAGAAACATTTACTCATTATTCCACAAATGAAAATCTATATAGGACTACTATTTTTACACCACACTAAGAAACAAGACTGTTTTTTATTTTTTATAATGGGGATATTATAACCTAAGTATCATAAAAATAATAAAATATTAAATAGAATCCAACATAAATCATCCAAAATAACAAAAAAATGTATATTCTAGTGGTAGTATAAAATTCTTAAATAATATATTTTTTTATATTTAACGAATCCAAATATATACACACATGAGTCATATATGAAATATATTACTCTAAAGAGTTCAATAATTTACAATGATGAATTAAAATGAAAATTCATTAAAAAAATTATAGTAAAAAAATTATAATTTTAAAAAACATTTAAAATTAAACATATTTTAAAAAATTGATAATTGAAAATACATTTCTTACAAAAAAAGTTAATTTATAAACCAAATTTTTTAATTAATAGATATTTAATTTATCTTTAAAAAGGAAAAAAGTAAATTAAAAAATTTGGATGTCATTAATGAAAAAAAGATCTTGAATTTTTATAAACTCAATTGAAGTCTATGGTGATAGGGTGAAGGCTAAAATATTGAAGAAAACCAAGTCTAAAAATGATGCAAAAAAAGAACCAAAATAACCATAAACCATGGTTTGGATCGATTGGAATAGATTAATGTTCTAGAAAGAAGGATGAATTAAATAAGATTGAGTAGAAAAAACAAAAAAGTGGATGATATAGTCTTCAATAAATGATATAATTTCATATATTTTCCTCGAGTTCCATTGGGTGCATCATCCATTGACAGAAAGGGTTTTGAGAAGGAAGAAAAACGAGGGTTTTGGAATGCTAACATAATTTTTTAAGAAAAATGTAACATCATTTTTCTTGAAAACTTATGTAAAATAGTTTTCAAAATGGAATTTAATGAAATTTTTTATTAAAATAACATTAAAAGTAATACTGAAGAGATTTTAATATTGGTCTTCTAAAAAATTGAGGTTAAAATTTCCTTCCTTCACTTTCAACACTAGTTTCTGAAAAACAAACATTGAAACTATGAAACCAGATCCTATATTTGTACTGGTACCTTCTAGATTTATCATATTAATTAATCTTCTTCAAACCCCAAGAAATGAAAAAATAATAAAGGGTGAGCTCAACCACTTAGTATGGGAAAGGTATAAAAAAATTTATCATGAATATATATGATATAAAGAATATGGTAGAGTGAATAATCACTACATATTCGATTTTATCAATAAATTTTGCATGAAATTCATCAATATATATCAATTTAAATAATCACTTGGGAAATAATAAATTATTTCAAAAAAATGGAATTCATAATTCTAGAAATTTAAATCTAATTATCAAGGCCTCCTAAATAATAAATATTACATATCATCAAGTCATATCGACTAAGAAATTTTACTTACCACCAAGGCCTCTCAACCAATACATCATACATTTATTGGCTGACATACACCATGAGATACCCATTATTCTTTATCTCAATTGACTTATCAATACATGTAGGGACTACATAATTCTGATACTCAACCATCATTTAATCATGAATAATTAATTCTTTATAAAATGAATGAATAAATAAAATTCATAATCAATATTCCTTAATAATGAATAAATACCTATATTGGATCAAGTACAATAGAATGTTAATATTTCCCTAAAACAAAATCAACGACCTTTAAGAGTCAATAATTATCTATATTGAACTAAGAGGTATACATATTTTCAATATTTTCCCTTGTCAATAAATGATCTATCATTCTTGGTAAACACCCCAAGTCTAATTTATAGAAAATATGGGTGTACACTATATAGAGTGATGGATGTATAAGTAAGTAAACACATTAAAGGATTTAGAACACATTTATGATAATAAATAACATATAAATGAAGGATACCATCAGTTTAATATAAAATTATGTCATTATTATAAAGAAAAATTATTTTTTAAAAATAAATTGGAAATGGAAGAAAAATAATGAAAAAAAATTCTTAATACTTTTATAATTTTTTAAAAAATTTAAGATATATGTCTCTTAAAAATCTATTATCCTGAGATTTCTGGAATAAATTTAAGAAATTATTTAGAAAATAAATTAATATCATATAACCATGAAAATAAATAATAGATAATTGAGAAAATATTTAGTGGAAGATAAAAATATATAAAATGAAACCTTTTTTCAAAGATATTATGAAAATAGTATCCCATTATTTTTTGACACATAAAAATTAAAAAATAAAATAGTAATGGGTTTAGTATTTTATTTGAAAAAACATAAAAACATTTAAAATAAAATTGATAATAAATAATGATAATAATGGAAGAAAATTATGAGGATGTTTTAATCATTAAATAACATTATTTTCACACTTTTTTAAAGACAATAAAAATGAACTACATAGAAAAAGATGAAAATATTCCTTTAAAATAATTTGAAAATATGGTTAAATTTAATAGAAATTGAACTTTAGATATTCATAAATCACTATTTTGTTGAATATTTTATTGATATTAAATGACATAATTTCCTCACATTGTGCTAAATATTTTCATTTATGAAATATTTTGGATTAGATCATTCATTTGAAAATTTGATTAAAATTCTAGTTTTACCCTTTTAAAATAAACTGTAGTATTTTGCACATAAATATTTTAATATGTTTTATTTGAACATAAAGTTTTGTAATAGTGTTCCTTACTAATTTTTTTACAACTTTTGTTTAGGACATTAGAGCTAAACCTTTCATTGGTTGGACTAAATGGACCATGAAGCCAAAGTTGGGATGGACCCGCCAGATTGGACACCAGTTCTGTATTTGGGCCATAACTTCTTCATCAGATATTTGACCGAGCCCAAATTTTAATAAGATCTCCCTAACCCAATTTCACACAAATATGTTTTCTGTAATAATAGCCGGTTCATTAATTTTCAATGTCAAATGGGCGGTTCAAGTGGGATTAAAATATTTGGCCGAGATTCCCCATTCACTCTTGAAACCTCTTTAAACCTAGCCTCCCCTCCACTATATGAAATAGTGTTTATCTCATTTGGAGAGTTTGGGACGTGAATTTGGATATTTAAGGCATAAGATAATTGGTTTCAACCCAAATTCTCCAACCATTTTAATATTGGTATCTCTTGAAGCAAGGATCTCCTCGTCGAAGCCTTCTTATCTTCTTCATGTTATAGTGTTTTCATTTGTGTAATACAATTATTTGTTCTTCTTTTATTTATTCTCTTTTATTATTTTTTTAAATTATATTCTTATTTACTCATCCTATTTGGGTTGGATTCAAGAGTGGATATGATATTGGGTTCTTCCCTTTCAATCCTTTTCTCATGCAAAACGTCTCCATGATGACCACACCGCCCATAGAAGAGTAGTTCTCTTAGTGATCGATCTATATTTTAACCTATTCATTTAATTATTTTGAATATTTGAGATACTATAATTAAATTAATATGATCATTGAATTGAGTTTTTAAATTATAATAAACTAAGAAATAAATTGAACAATTAACAGAAAAACACGCGAGGTCGGGGTTTTTGTAAATTGTGAGAGTGTAATATTAATTGGTAAAACAAGACCACACAAGATAAATTTATAGAGTTAAAATATTATCTTTATGATAAATTCATCCTCATTTTTCATAATGGACACATTCTATAATTTACCACCGACCATAATATATTTTTAGAACATCAATCAAATAAGGGTGTTGCGATTGCATGTTCCGAAGATATCATTGGGTTTAATTTTCTTCCCATTTCTGGTAAAGTTAATTCTCATAGCATTGAAGGGTTAAAAAATTAAGGGATCACAATTAAGAGGTTATCAATTAAAATGATAATGATTAATAATTAAATTAATAGGTATAGGTTGATCGATTACGTCTTTTAAATATTGTCTAAAAAACATCTTCTTGTTGTGTCTTTTAATCAAACTTCATTTCAAAAATAAAAACAAAAAAATAGTATACGATCTTCTTTCAAAAAACATATTCTAGTTTTATGATTGGTAAAAGCCCCCACGTCCCTTAAAGTAGTGTTATTATTCCCTTTTATGTTATTTTTAAAATAATTTCAATAAGTTGTCAAATTTACTTCCTCCTTTGAGAGACGACCTTAGTCAGCCACTCTACTACACTTAAGTAACCTGAAACCAAATATCATTTGAAATCACCCACGACATTGCTCTTTCAAATTGGTGTTGTTTCCAGGGAGACATGTAATTATTTCAACCATTTAGTAGTATTTATTTTATTTTACATTTTATTCTATACTTCTCTTCTTTCTTTCTTTTTTCTTCTTCTTCTATTTTCTTCTTCTTCTTTTTGGACCATCAACTTAGAATTATCATTTTTGTTTTAATATGGTGCACATTCCTTCTCTTCATTTTTATTTGATTTATGACATGAACTAATCTAGAATATTTCTTAGATCTTGACCCTGATATTGAACGTTGCCTTAGGTCTCGAATTAGACATTCTCAGTCTACGGGAAGTTTCAACATTCAACTAGTAGGATAATTCCTCCATTCCAAGAACACAGAAATTGGATGCACTTCTAATTCAAACCTAAATCCAGAACAAATTTCTAAGAATAATGGAAATTAACATAATATAATCATTCAAGAGTTGGCTGCACTAATATTAATTATCAACCAAATTGTACTGCATACCCAAATCTTGAATTAGACTTTGAACTGAAATCTGGGTTAATTCATCTTCTTAAAAGGTTTCATGGTTTATCTGGTGAGGATCCAAACAAACATTTGAAAGGATTTAATGTGGTTTTATCAAACATAAAACCAAGAAATGTTTGTGAAGATCAAATCAAACTAAGATCACTCACATTCTCACTTGTTGGAGCTATAAAGGACTAGATATATTATTTACAACTTGAAGATGTAACTTGTTGGAATGATTTAAAACGTCTTTTATTGCAAAGATTTTTTCCAGAATAAAGGACCACTTCCATTCAAAAGAAGATATCAAGGATCAAGCAAGCCCAAAGAGGATAGGATTATGGTGGATTCTATAGCTGGAGGAGCATGGATCGACAAAACACCAACAGTTGCATGTGAATTGATCGACAAAATGGCACAAAACTCTCAGCAATTTGGTGATCTAGGTGCACCACATGTCAGAGGAGTACATCAAGTAAGTCCATATTCTCTTGAAATTCATTTAATTTATACTCAGTTAGAATAATTGACAACTATGGTGAGACATATTTTTTTGTCACAAAAGACATCCCAACCCCCTCTTTCAAGGCCTTGTGGAATTTGCACTGAGAAAAGCCACCCAACTGACTATTTCCCCAAACTACAAGAAACAGAAGATTGTGAAGTAGTGTTTCTTGGGAGACCATATCAGAAGTAGCAACAACAACCATATCACAAAAATAAGTTTGATTCATTTGGTCAAACATATAACCGAGGGTGTAAGGATCAATCAGACATGAGGTATGGCTCTGGACAACAACAAAGGACCCCCTTTCAATAAAACCTCCAGAAGGCTCCGCCTTACCAGAAGAGTTTACAACAACCCAAAAGGAGGTTTGAAGCACAATAATCAACCAGCCAACAAAAAGGGACCTCTCAACCAAAGGAAGATTCTAACACTGATGACCTTTTGAAGAAAATTGTTCTTAATCAACAGAATGAGTTGAAGAGTCAAGGCTCAGAGCTGAGGGAGTTGAAGACTCAAATGAGCCAGATTACCACTACCCTTCATGAACTGGTAAGTAAGAATTATGGAAATCAACAATCCTATCCTACTTCAAATCCCAAAGGGAATGTCAGTACCATTACATTGAGAAGTGGGAAGAAAACAACTGATACATCTACACCTATCGTTCCACCGAGATTCACCTCAACCTCAGAGAACCCCCATTCAAAACTAGCTAATGAGAAACCCAAGGAGAAATCTAAAGGTAAAAAAATATTTATTATGTTCCTCTTAAACCCCTTACATTTATAAACAGAGTTGTACAAACCAAAAATATGGTTGATGAGGCGATGTAAAAAAAGGTTTTGGACACATTCAAGCGTGTGGAGATCAACATCCCTTTACTTGATGCCATTAAACAAATACCAAGGTAAGCCAAATTATTAAAATAACTTTGTACCAATCGAAGAGGGATCAAGGAAAATGAGAGGATCAATATTTGAAGGAATGTATCAACAATCATTACACTAACTCTAGTAATTACAACAAAGTGGAAGGGTCCCGGGACATTCACCATCCCATGCACCATATGGGAGTTACACTTTTTTGATGCAATTTGTGATTTAGGAGCTTCCATAAATGCGATGCCTCACTATATATTATCTTCTTTACAAGTTGGTGAGTTGAAGCCGACAAGAGTAGTGGTGCAGTTGGAGAATAGAGCTACAACATATCCAATGGGAGTACTTTAGCATGTACTTGTCTGGGTAAGAGACATGATCTTTCTAGCATATTCCTATGTGATTAACATGGAGGATGATCAGGTAAGTTCTCATGCTCCCATTATCTTAGGTATACCCTTCCTAAAAACTGAAAAAAAAAATATATCATAAATGTCAATGAGAGTACACATTACATGGATATTGGGGATGATGTTGTGATATTTAATGTTATGGAATCTAGGAAGTACCCCTCAGAAGACCATTCCGAATTTTTTATCTCCCATTTTGAACGGAAAAATAAAAACCCCATGGAATTTTATTGTCCTATTCTTAGGGAGATTATGAGTATTGGTTATAGTTTTATGTCTAAGAGTACTTCCACAACTTTTTATAATGCATAAGACTCTCTTAGATTTGATTTTGAAATAGAATCATATTCTGATTTTGATCTTGTGAGCTCTGATTATGACATGGTTTTTGAGTATGTCGATGGATTTGAGGCTTTATTCTCTGATTTTTATGATGTATATTCTGATACTAATGTTAATTGTGTACATATTTCAGTTCCTTCAATTTCTCCATCTATACATCAACTCCCCCACACTAGAACTCAATATATTGCCACCAAATCTCAAATACTAATACTTTTTTAGTGGTGATAAATTACCTGTTGTCATTGCTAATAATCTCCCTTTTGTACATAAAGAAAAACATTTGAATTTTTTGAGGGAGAACATTAAGGTAATCGGGTGGACCATGGCATCCATATCAGGTATTATCCCCTCTATTTTCATGCATAGGATTCTTTTGAAGGATGGGGATAAACCAGTTAGGCAGCCACAAAGGAGACTGGATCCAACTCTTTTGGAGGTTGTTAAAAAAGAGGTTGAAAAATTTCTCGAGAAAGGTATAATTTATCACATTTCATATTCTCAGTGGGTAAGTACTATTCAGGTTGTGCCTAAGAAAAGTGGTGTTACAGTTGTTAAAAATGAGAAAGATGAGTTAGTTCTAATGAGGGTGAAAAATAGTTGGCATCTGTGTATTGATTATAGGAAACTAAATCAATACACTCACAAGGACCATTTCTCCCTCTCATTTATTGATTAGATGCTTGAGAGACTAGTTGTGAAAACACACTATTGTAACTTGGAAGGATTTTTTTGGATATTTTCAGGTTCTTATTGCTCCGAAGGATCAGGAGAAGACAACATTCACTTGTCCATTTGGTATTTTTTCCTAACGAAGGATTCCATTTGGACTTTGCAATGCCCCATGTACCATCCAGAGATGCATGATGAGTATTGTTTCTGATTTTATTGAGACCTGAATGGAGGTATTTATGGATGATTTTACAGTGTATGGGTCTTCATTTGATGATTTTATATCTATTTTTGGAAAGGTTTTGAATCATTGTATTGATAAGAATCTGGTCTTGAACTTTGAAAAGTGTCATTTCATGGTAGAGCATGGAATTGTCTTTGGGAATGTAGTGTCAAATCATTTGATAGAGGTCGATAGATCTATGGTAGATGTTATTTCATCCTTACCATATCCTTCATGTGTGTGTGATGTTAGATCTTTCTTAGGGCATACAGGATTTTATCGGCGCTTCATCAAAGACTTTAGTAAGATTGCTCTTCCAATGTCACGATTACTTCAAAAGGATTATGATTTTGTTTTAGATGATTCTTATAGGACATAATTTGATGAGATAAAGAAGTTTCCTAACACTCCACCGATCATACAGCCCCCACAGTGGGAGATTAATTTTGAGATTAAGTGTGACGCCTCCAACTTCGCAGTTGGAGATGTCTTATCTCAGAGGGTGGAGGGACGTTCACATGTGATTTCATATGCATCGGGGACATTGGGTTTAGCCCTATAAATCTACAAAACCACATAAAAGGAGTTTGTTTCCACCATATTTTCTTTAGATAACTTACATTTATATTTATTGGTCTCTAAATTAGTTGTTTTTTCTAACCATGTAGCTCTGAGGTACCTCTCGAAGAAGCTAGATGCAAAGCCCAAGCTTATCTGGTTGATGCTCCTTCAGAAATTTGATATTGTGATAAATGACAAGAAGGGGTCATAAAACATAGTAGCGGACCACATGAGTAGGCTTAATCACACACTAAAGGATGACACCTTGGACCAGGTACCACTTCGGGACACTTTCCCTAATGAGCATCTTTATTCCATCTCAGGTATGCATCCTTGGTATGCTGATTTAGTGAACTAACTTGTGGCCTATGAAATTCCTACAAATTTAAAGAAACATCAAGTCTAAAAATTAAATAGTGAGTCTATATTTTATATCTTGGATGATCCCATCTTACGACACATGTGTAGTGACCAATTTATTAGGAGGTGTGTTCTTGATCATGAGTTTGAGTCTGTTCTTCAATTCTATCAGACAATTATTTATGGTGGATACTTTGGACCCAACGGACAACTGGGAAAGTATTAGACTCTGGATAAAATTGTCCTTGATTATTTCATGATGCCCATGTGTCTTTTAAGTCATTCTCACATTTCCAACAAACTAGTAATATTTCGAGGAGACACGAGATTCCCCAACAACCATACTATTCTGTGATATTTTTGATGTGTAGGGCATCGAGTTTATGGGTCCTTTTCTTAGTTCATTTATGTTTTTGTATATTTTGGTTTCTGTTGATTATGTGAGTAAATGGGTGGATTATAAGGCCATTGGGACTGATGATTATCATGTTGTTGTGTAATTTGTCAAAACAAAGATTTTTTTGTAGGTTTGGAGTACCAAAGGCCATCATCAATGAACAAGGAACACAATTATGCAATCAGAATTTGGCATACCTTCTGCAGAAGTATGGGGTGACACACAGAACATTAACACCATACCACCCCCAAACAAATGGACATGCTGAGGTTTCAAATCATGAGTTGAAACAAATTTTGGAAAAAACTGTGCAGCTGAATAGGAATGATCGGATCAAGTTCTTGGATGATGCACTATGGGCTTATAAGATTGTATACAATACACCCATTGGTATGTCCCCATTTTAGATTGTTTTTGGGAAATCCTATCATCTCCCTATGGATGTTGAGCATCGGGTTTATTGGTCTATAATGAAATGCAACGTTGATTTGGCCCAAGCTATAATCCAAAGTAAGCTACAAATTCAGGAGCTTGAGGAGATTTGATTGTCTTCATATGAGAACTCAAGTATCTATAAAGAAAGATAAAAAAGCAGTTCATGACAAAATGATCCAACAATGGGAGTTTCATATTGGAGAGAAAGTCCTTCTCTACAGTTCACGACTAAAGCTGATGCCTGGTACGTTGTGTTCCATATGGTTAGGCCCTTATGTTGTTACTAATTTTTTTCTTTATGGTGAATTGGATATCACACAAGAGGAAATAGGAAGGAGTTTTACAGTCAATGGAAAATGTTTGAAGAAATACATTGAGGGACTTCCTACTGATGTAGTGGATTTCATCACACTACATTACCCCGTCATCACTTGAGCAAATCAGGCTGTTCCTAAACTTTTCACGTTTATATTATTTGTCCTATTTTAAATTATACATTTCATGTGAATATATCATCTCATGGGTTTACATTGAGGATAGTGCAATATTTTAAGTGTGGGGGAGGGAACCTTTTAGTTTAGTTATCTCAATTTTTTTCATGTTTTCCAATGTTTTTTAAAAAAATTATGTGTTTTTCAAATTTTGTGTGTTTATTTTTAATTTTTTTTGCATGTTTTTAAAACATTTGAGCTGATTCTCATCACGATTTTTAAATGAATATCAATAAGTGATACCATTTATCCCATGAAACTAAGCTTAAATGAATGCTGAAAATGACTTAGTTTCAAGTTCAAATATTTAGAAATTTCTTGAAAAGTAATCTAAAATTTGAATCCCATGCCACATCTCACTGTCATTATATTTGAAATCACTTTCCTTTGAGGCTTATGAAACATTATTTTCATATTCTTTACATTTACCTTATTTATCGAGAGAACCAAACCATGATTGAATTAACAAGAATTTGATTTATTCTTATCAAAACTTGAGGGTTTGAGGTACTTGTGTTTATATGATTAAGGCATTTGTTTTGTATTAAAGTACCTATTTTAAATAATCCTTTTTATAATGGCCTACCTTGAACATTTAATCCTAGTTTCCCTTAGAATCCATGAACATCCTATTAGGTTACCCACATTACAAGCCAGGTTTCTCTATCCAACTAACTCTTGAAGCGAAATTGCATAATCTAGTTGAACTTAAGTGTGGGGGATGTTGTCTTGTGTTGTGCTACCACATTCTATGATACTTTGGGTGGAAAATTAAATTCTAAAGTGAATTGTTTTCTATTGAAGAAAATAATTATATTGAAAGTTTTTCTTTTTTTGGATCTTTCATGATAAATGAAGATGTGCCTTTATGGAGATTCTAACAGAAGGAGAAATTTTTCCCTATCCAGGGCTTTCATGAAAATATTGTTTGAGAAGATTGACATTTTTACTGCTGAAATGTTGAATGGTGTGCACATTCCTTTATTTCTTATGATGATGAACATGAATTGATGCTCTAGGGATTAATGAGGAGATCATATTTATGTGAGAATTAGATTAATTCAATTTTTTTTCAAAAAGAGTCAGGCCCCCATCAATCATCCTCAGGATTTTTCACATAAAAATCCTACCAACTAAAAGCCATAGAACAAACCTGGAAAGTCCTCATGATAAAAATATGTCCTTGAATCACATCGAGTGGTGATGTCAGAATTTATCAATCCTATGGTTACCCTTGTATGAGTTTGGATAAGAAAGACATTGCTGAAAATCTGACATTTGTGTGATAAGAGAAAAATCAAGTAAGGTAAGTGTTTTGTACATGGGAGGATAAATAAAGTGGAAATATATTGAATGATATAATGTAGAACTTGAAATACTATTTTAATGAGGTATGATATATTTTGTTTCTTAGTGTGGAATTGTTGGATCTCAAGGATAAGTGTTTTTAAATTTGTTTTGATTTGATATTGATGTTTACTTGATATGAGGTTTTTCCCAAGAGTGCAAAAGGGTAAGTGTGGGGGGTTGATAAAACAGTATTTTGGTGAATATTTTATTGATAATAAATGACATAATTTCCTCACATTGTGCTAAATATGTTCATTTATGAAATATTTTGAATTAGATCATTCATTTGAAAATTTGATGAAAATTCCATTTTTACTCTTTTAAAATGCACTGTAGTATTTCGCACATACATATTTTAATATGACTTATTTGAACATAATATTTTTTAATAGTTTTCCTCAGTTTATTGTATACAACTTTTGTTTAGGACATTAGATCTACATAGTTCATTTGGTTGGACTAAATGGACCATGAAGGAAAAGGCATGCTGGAACCTCCAGATTGGACATCAGTTCTATATTTGGTCCATAACTTCTTCATCCGGTATTTGATTGAGCCAAACTTTTTAAGGGTACTCTCGAACACAATTTTTTCACAAACCATTATTCTGGAAGATCAGCCGGTTCATTCAATTGTAAGGTCAAATGGGTGGTTGAATTTGGATTAAAATATTTTTCTGAGATTCCCCATTCACACTTTAAACCTCTTTAAACATAGCCTCCCCTCCACTCTATAAATTGGTTTTTTTATCATTTGTAGAGGGTGGTATGTGAATTAGAAGATTTAATGAAGATGATAATTGGCTTCACCCCAAATTATCCAACCATCGTAAGAGGGGTAGCTCTTGAAGTAAGGATCCCCTCATCGAAGCCTTCTTCTCTTTCTCGTGTTGTAATGTTTTCATTTGTGTGATAAATTTCTTTGTTCTTCCTTAACTTATTCTATTTTATTCTCTTTTGTTAAATTATATTCTTATTTACTAATCCTATTTGGGTTATAATCAAGAGTGGAGATGTGATTGGGTTCTTCCCTTTCAATCCTTTTCTCAGGAAAAATGTCTCCATGATAACCACCCCGCCCATGGAAGAGTAGTTATCTTAGTGATCAATCTATATTCTACCATATTCATTTAATTATTTTAAATCATTGAGATACTTTAATTTACTTAATATGACCCATGAATTGAGTTTTTAAATTATAATAAACTAATCAAGCAATTGAACAGTTAACACAAAAACACGCGAGGTCGAGGATTGTGTAAATTGTGAGAGTGCGAATTTAATCAGAAAACAAGACCACACAGGATAAATTTGTAGAGTTAAAATATTATCTATATGCTCAATTAACCGTCATTTTTTAGAATGGAAATGTGCCTTAATTTACCACTTACCATAATCTATCCTTATAACATCAATCAAATTAGGGTGACGCGATTTCATGTTCCGAAGTTAGCCTAGGGTTTAATTATCTTCATATTTATGGTAAAGTTAATTCTCGTAGGGTTTAGAGGTTAACAAATTAAGGGATCATAATTAAGTGGATATTAATTAAAATGATAATGATTAATAAGTAAATGAATTGGTATAGTTATATTGATTAAGTATTTTAAATATTGTCAAAAAAACATCTTATTGTTGTGTCTTTTTAATCGAACTTCATTTCAAAAATAAAAACAAAAAAATATTATAAAATCTTCTTCCAGCAAAACATATTCTTGTTTTATGAATGGTAGTAACCCCCCACATCCTTTAAAGTAGTATTATTATTACCTTTTATGCTTTTTAAAAATACCTTTAATAAGTTATCAAACTTACTTCCTCCTTTGAGAGACGACCTTGGTCAGCCACTTTGTTGCACCTAAGTAACCCGAAACCGAACATCATTTGAAATCTCCCAGGACAGTGCTCTTTCAGATATCATTTATGTATAGAAAAGAACATTATTGAAGAAAAATAAGGATCATATACAAGGAAGAAAATGAGTTCAAACCAAAAAATAAAAATAAGGTGAGTTTCTCTTATAAACAACTATTCTATGTATTTGTTTGAAAAATAGTTAATAAATTGAAATAATATGTGATTTTTTTAAAACAATCAATGGATAGGAACATATATGGTGTTTAATAGATTAATAACACATAGTTATACCAATGGAAATTGAAACATAAACAATATCATTAATGCATGGACCTAGAAAACTTCATGTATTTTATTAATTATTTGGGATTGTTAGGTGTCTGCGATAATTGAAGGCACGTGATTCTGATGCCCGGTGTGCCCAGAATCAATTTTTGAACTTTTTTTAGGTATTCTATGTAAATGTGTAGGTGAAATTTTCTGTCATTTGAACTGGTACTCGAAATAGAAATCTAAGAGCATCGTTGAATCCACAGCACCAGGATTCACTTAAGAGAATCTTCGCTTCGACCACAGTTGGTTGGGAGAAAAAGATAGTTTTTGGAATTTTTGAAAAATAATAAAAAAACATATAATTGTTATTTTATTTGCTTTTTCTCCAATGAATGACTGGTTGTGGTGGGATCGGTGACTTGTCAGTCCATTTAATGGCCCGACTCATCAACTACGTAACTCCCCCACTATGAATTAAAATACGTTCATTTATTCATTTAAATAACCACATTAATTCCCCAACGCATTACTCACATTTTCACCTCCTATTTAAATGGATCTTGAGATGAGGTTTTGGCACGAATTTTTCAAGCTAGGAAAATATGGTGCAGTTCTGCGGTGACATCCACTGATGGAGGGTGAAAGCTCAGGAAATAATGATTCAGGATCGACGAACTTTGATGACTCCATCCAACGTGGATGCTCCTCCCGCCGCAATCGTGACACCTCCAACGAATATAGAGGTAGGGAGTTTATGTTTTTTTTTGGTTTAAAATTACTGAAATGAGTTTATTTAATCTTTAATGTTAGATAAATATTCTCTCACTTGTTATAATGTTAACATGGTGGGCGTGTGCCGAACGAATAAGGCCTGGACCCTCCACCGCTTCGTTCATGTTGCGTTCTTTGGGGACGGATTTTCCTCAATTTTGGGAGAAACGTGAGAAAAAGCTTCACACTATGACACTGGAAGTCTGAGAGGCTCATAGGCACAGATGACACCAAGAACGGACCACCGAAGCACGTCTGGTGGCATGTGTAATGAACGGTCGGTGGTTGCCGGAGGAGGCCCGCGCTAACCGAATATGGGGGGTGGGAATGTGGTGTGCCATCACACACCTCGATGGATAGACGTGGCTAGACCGAGCTGGCCATGTGGGAGAAGGCTAAAGCCCTAAAGAGACACTGGTTGTAGCAGCCACAGCCAGCGGGCCACGACAGGAGGGGGCGGCGGGACCCCGCGCATCGCCGCGTTGGCTGGAGACCGGTGGGCCCCCTGGCCGACCGTACTCACGGTGGAGCAGTGCCCCAACAGCCAGAAAAACAACCCCACGTCCGTAGGGCCAACTTTAGAAATTGGTCCGCCTTCAGGCAGACCGGGCCGAACGTGGGCCAGTCGAACGGGTCGGACCTACGGTCCGACGCGGGTGGGATGAGACCCACCCGGAGGGCCAGGCCAACCGTGACCTGGACCTGTGAACCAGACAGGCCGACCCCAATGGGCAGGACCCAGTGAACCAGGCCAACCCTTAATGGTTTAGACCTGGGTGGGGTCAGGTAGTCCCCCTGACCCATTGCGTCTGGCCGACCTGACCAAGTTGGACTGGGCCCAGACCCAACTAGCCCTCGAATAAAGGAACACTCATAAATGAAAATCTGGGAGTCTGTTTGACATGCTTTCAGAGCCATTGGGACCCCTTTTGGGAAGTGGTCCCTTGGGAATACTCTGACAGGCCCGACCGAGCTGGGCCGGACCGAGGTGCGTTCACCCCTGTTTAATGGAAAGGGGTGTAACTAACAGACCGAGTGTCTGATCAACGCACTGTCTGTGGAATAAGGACCCTTAGGACAAGGCGGTTCATTGTAGATACTCTAAATGAGTTTTTATGTATTTTGACATGTAACTTGGGTTGGATCAGACTTGAATCCAACTGGGACCTTTTTACAAAAGTGCTCATATCTCACAGATCGGGCATCCGATCGATGTGTCGTCTGTCACGTTGGGACCCATATGGCGGGGAGGTCCCTTGGGGATGATTTTTGTGTGACTTAGTACTAGTTAAAATATGAATGATGACTTGAGGATTAGAGTCTTTCGGAGATCAGGTGAGCTTCTTGCAGGAATCCAGTGGCTAACTGTGACATGGAGAAGAAGAGTGATCAATACGGGTCAGCATCATAAACTCTAGAGTGGGATGATATAGATGTATTACTAATCATCCCAGCTTATATACTAGAGAAAAATACATGTCAACACCAGTGACCTATATGGGTCAACATGGGCAACCAATATGGGTCAGCACCAGTGACCAATACGGGTCAACACGAACAACAAGATGGGTCAGCACCAGCAAACAATACAGGTCAGCATCTAGTGACCAATAAAGTTCAGCATACAGTGACCTATACGGGTTAATAGTAGAGTAACTACGGATAGGATGATCTAGATTTATGACTAGTTATCCCTATCATATTAACCTTGATATTATACCATTAGAGTGATGTGTCTCTGTTTCTTTGTGCTTCATGATTTAGATCATGCTTGTGATATTACCTTTGTGGTATTTTCTTATGATGTTTTCCATTTTGGATTACAAAGAGACCCTTGGAGGTCTTAGGGTACCCTAATGAGTTGTTATACTCACCCATGCATGGGCTTCGCCAGCACATGTTTGTCTTGTGCAGACTACTGACTCTCCAAAGCAGAATTTGGAGGTTCAGGACTTGGTGGAGCTTGGTGCACTGGGAGCAGTTGAGATCCTCTTATTCAAATTTAGACTTACAGCTTCTACCCTCGAGGAAAAACCCTAGGGCAGATGTGAACAACTGTTTAATTTATTTTCAGTTTCAAGTGATTTTATTCCGGACCACTATTTTCAGTTTTCAGTTGTACTTGTGGTTGTACATTACTCTCATGGTTATACCTTAATTTTGTTGGTTGTTTACTTTAGTTTCCAATTTTTAGTGTGTAAAGATTTCTAAGACAATTCCTTCCATGTTTGGGAAAAACCTTGAGGTGCTAGTCACCAACCCCTGGCCTATGGCATGAAGGCTTGGGTAGTCACGTTCAGGCCCCGTTGGACGGGTCGTGACAAAGTGGTATCAAAGGGCGGTTTGTTCTACCAGAATATATAAGAGTCTACATTTAATTAGGTAATGGTATAATGTGTCTTGATTTTGGTTTTTATTATATGGAGTCTAGTGTTGGTGCGGAAGCCAACATATCCATACACAAGGACCCTGAATTCTGTTTTCCGACATGGTACATGAAAATACCAGTTTCTAGTGTTTTAAAATGTTTTCATAATATTTCTTGAGTCAGCTCACCAGGTATAACATATTGATCATGGAAAATATATTTATCATAGGATGCCTCCACAAAGACATCCATCCAGGATTCCAGTTATAGATTTTCACAGTGGCCCACCGAGCGAAGAGCCATCAATACATGGACCACTCACAGTGATGGCACCTTTGGGTGGTCTACCAGCAACACCACCACCTGTTGAGTAGTAGATGCTACTAGTGGATAATGCATGCTGACTGAGGGTGTTTCATGAGTTCCAATGGCAGAGAACTCTGAGGTTTTGAGGTGAGATAGACCCCCAGGTAGTAGAGGCCTCGCTTGAGGTGGTTTTGTGGGTCTTTCACATAGTAGAGACACCCATCGAGAAGATGGATATCTTGGCTGCTATACTTCTTCAGGGTTCGACAGGATGATGGTGGAGCTCAACGCTCCAAGAACATGAGGAGATGACCCTTACCTGGCCGGATTTTGAGAGCCTTTTCAGGGAGAAGTTTGTGCCAGTGACACTACGCTCTGTGCGTATTCAGGATCTGCTGCATATGCAGTAGGGCAGTCTAAATGTGGCTTAGTACTTGGAGAGATTTACTGACCTCTCTCAATACTCCATAAACATGGTACAAGGCCCTTACATTAGGGACCATACCTTTGAGCAGGGGCTCCAGTGAGAGATCAGAGTTGCGATAGTTTCCAGCGGTGGTGGACGAGTATGGGGATGTCTTTCCAGAAGATGTCCCAGGACTAACTCCTCGTAGAGAGGTAGACATCTGCATAACATGTACCCAATAACAATATAGATATATACACCAGCATATCATATGGCTCCAGCAGAGCTCTGGGAGCTAAGAGTATAGTTGGAGGACTTACAGAGTAAGGGATTTGTAAGGCCCAGTGTTTCTCCATGGGAATCCCCGATGTTGTTTTCCAAGAAGGCATACTGAAGTTTCAGGATATGCGTGGACTTCTGGTGCCTAAACAAAGTGTCCATGACTAACAACTATCCTCTTCTAAGGGTTGATGATCTGTTTGATCATTTTAGAAGAGTGAAGTGGTTTTCGAATATAGATCTTAGATCAGGATATCATCATCTCAGGGTACAGTATGAGGATGTACCAAAGGCGGCCTTCAAGTATTGGTATGGCCATTAAAAGTTCTCGGTGATTCCTTTAGGTGTGACCAATGCTCCAGCAGTGTTCATGGGGCTCTTGAATAGGATCATTCAGCTATACCTCAATTGCTTTGTGGTGGTATTCATCGACGACATCTTGGTGTACTCAGCATCCGAGGAAGAGCACTTTGTACACTTGAGGATAGTTCTGTACATAGTCTGGGAGCACAAGTTATATAGGAAGCCCTCTGAGTGTGATTTCTGGATACATAAGGTCCACTTCTTGGGAAAAGTCATCTCAAAGGATGTATTTCCAGTGTATCCAGTGAATATCAAGGTAGTACTTTCTTGAAATCCACCCAGGAGTGTGACTGAGGTGCGGATTTTCCTTAGATAATTAGTCCACTATTGTAGGTTCGTACCCAATTTCTCCAGAGTATCAAAACCTATGGATTCCTTGAAGAAGAAGGGTAAACCCTTCCTGTGGTCAGAGACATGCTAGCAGAGCTTCCAACATCTGAGGTAGAGCTTGACCCGTGCTCCCATCCTAAGTTTGCCGGAGGAGGGAACTAACTACGTGGTTTACTGTGATGCATCAGGGATAGGAATCGGTTGCATCCTAATATAGGATGATTTAGTGATTCCTTGTGGCTCACTACAGATGAGTACTCATGATCCAAATTATGTGACTCACGACTTGGAGTTGGGAGCAGTATAATTTTCACTAAAGATGTGGCAACACTAATTAATTATTGAGCTTTGCTGAGGGAGAGATTCCTTTCCGAACAAGAACCGACAATGAGATCCCCTACCAGAAAATAGGTAGAAGAGTCATCTACAGCTGGGAGTAGATAGACGATGCAGAAGCCCAAGCGGGCTAGACCTTCTGGAGGGTGACCCTGGGACGTAGAGTAAGAGGTGCGAGGCTCGAGAGTCAGAGGGACCACTAGTGAAGAATGATCTGTTTTACCTATGGGGTACAACATCACATATCTCATGACTATCCAACTTCCTGTGAAAATGATCATCATAGAGAGGAGGGGCCACCGAGGCAGTGGATGTGGAAGGAGAATGAGAATAATTTAGGTAGAGGACGATCCAGGGGAGCATGATGTGCAACGAGAGGTGGTCGCGGTTACCAAGCACTACGACCAGCATCCCCAAGTGGTCCACCACAATATCAGGGAGCTGGTGGACGGGGACAGGCCCAGCTACAGGATATAGAGTCTCACGATCTGGATGTCCCTAAGATGATATGAGGTAAGATATGTATCTTCTTTACTTTAGCAGCAGTTCTTATCGACACAGGTTCTAGAAATTCTTTCCTTGCTACAAACTTAGTTCAGGACTCTCATATTCCGACTGAGCGTTTATCTCGACCATTGAATTTGGATACTCCTACAGGAGGAGATTCAACAGTAACACACTAGTGTCCACAATGTGATCATACTCTCAGAGGAGAGATTTTTAGATGAGATATTCTAGTAGTTTCATTGATGCCCTATGACATCATTCTAGTCATGGAATGAATATCAGTAGTTCACACACAGATTGACTGCTTGAGATGTACAGTGCGATGTATGAACAGAGATGGAGGCCAGTTTTCCATTGTTGGTGAGAAGGAGAACAGAGCACCACGAGATGGACTTGCGCTCAGGAGGGTGCAACAAATTACATATCAGATGGCTTACATGACCTTCACAACGGTGGATGACATGAGTCCACAGTTTCCAGACCATGGAGGACATGCTTCGTGCATGTGTGATAGATTTTGGTCATAGTTGGGAGGACCACCTACCCTTGGTGGAGTTCTCATACAACAACAGCTATCACTAAACCATTGGTATGACCCCTTTTGAGGCATTGTAGGGATGACCGTGCAGATCGCCCTTATACTGGACAGATCCAGGAGATCCAACACTCATGGGCCTAGAGATGGTACATGATACCACTGAGAAGGTGCAGGTCATCTGAGAGCAGATGAAGACTGAACAATACTGAAAGAAGTCCTACGATGATAGGTAATGGAGACCACTGGAGTTACAGGAGGGGGACTACGCATTCCTATGAGTCTCCCCTCGATGGGGACTGCAGATATTTGGTTGAGGCGGCAAACTCTCAATTATGTTTATCAGACCTTTCCTGATACTTCGGAGGATTGGAAAGCTGGTGTACCTCTTGGAACTACCACCGTAGTTGGAGAGGGTGCACGACCTCTTCCACATATCCCAGCTGAGGAGATACATGCATGACCCATGTCACGTCATCGACCATAGAAAGCTGAAGATTGATGACGAGGTGACTTTTTCAAAGTACCTAGTCGAGATAGAGGATCAACAGGATCGAATCCTTTGTGGGTCGTTGATACCATTGGTGCGCGTTTTGTGGCAGTATAGGAATCTCCAGGAGAGCACATGGGAGGGAGTGACTCATATTCATTCCCAATACCCCTCATTATTTTTGTAGACTTGTTTGGATTTTGGGGTCATAAAGACCCAAGGTGGGTAGAATTTAAAGACACAAAATATTCCATGTAATTTTTTATAATTATATAGGATTATTACAAGTCTGTGAAAATTGACGGCGTGTGATTCTGAGGCCTGGTGTGCCCTGAATGAATTTCTGAATTTTTTTTAGCTACGTTCAGAAAATGCATGGGCTGCGTTTTCTATCATTAGAATCAGTGCTCAAAATTGAAATTTGAGAGAACCCTTGAATCTTCAGCGCCGAGATTCTCTTAAGAGAAGCTTCACTTTGACTGCAGTTGGTCGGGAGAAATATATAGTTTTTGGACTTTTTGTGAAATAATAAAATAAAATGTTATTGTTACTTTTTTTTCTCCAACGGATGACCGAAGGTGGAGGGACTAGTGATTTATCAATCCATTTAAAGGCTTGAATCATCAACTGCGTAACTCCACCATTTCTAATTAATATAGGTTCATTAATTCATTTAATGAACCTCATTAATTCCTCAACGTGTTACTCAAAATTCCCACTCCTATTTAAATAAATCTTGGGGGTGTGTTTTTGGCGTGGATTCTTCAACAGAGGAAACTCTAGAGGAGTTCTATGGAAACATCCGCCAACAGAGGATGAAAGCTTGGGAAGTAATGATCTGGGATCGATGAATGCTGAAGACTCCATCCAATGTGGACGCTTCTCCCTCCGTAACTGCGACACCTCCAACTGATCTTGAGGTAGGGGATTTATGTTTGGTTTTGGTATAAAAATATTATAATGAGTTTATTTAGTCTTTAATGTTTGATAAATATTCCCCCACTTGTTATCATGTTAATGAGGAGGGCGCAGGCTGAACGAACAACGCCCAGACCCGCAGCTACGTTGTTCATGTTGCGTTCTTTGGGGACGAATTTTCCACAATTTTAACGGAAACACAAGACAGGGTGTCACATTGTGACGGTGGTAGTCCAGGAGGCTCTTAGCCATAGACGAAACCAAGAACGGACCACCGAAACACGTCCAGTGGACCGTAGAAAGAACCGTCGGTGTGCCATACCGGTGGTGGACGGAGGAGGCACGCAGAAACCGGCCATGGGCAGTGGAAAGGCGGCGCACCGTCGCGCGCCGCGGTGGCCAGAGATGGCTAGCACGAGCTGGCCGTGCAGGAAAAAGTTGGCCCCCGTAGGGGCTGCTGGAGGTTGCAGTCGTGGCTAGCAGGCCACGATAGGAGGGGGAGGCATGGCCCCACCCCGCACCGCGTCAGATGGAGACCAGTGGACCCCATAGTTGACTGTTACACAACTTGGGGAAGTGCTCCACCAGCCAGACGAAACAGACCGACATACGTGGGGATATCTAGAGATAGTGGACCATCTTCAGGTGGACTAGGCCAGACGCAGTGCGACCAAACGGGCCAGACCTGCCCAGCGGGCCGAGCCAGACTCTCGGCCCAGCATGCCAGCACTGGTGGCCCGAGCCCCACCTGGTGGTCTGGGTCAACCGTGGACCAAGAGCCTGAACCAGCTGGGCTACCCCTTACGGGCCAAACATAGTGAATCGGGACGAACCATAATGGGCTAGACCCGAGTGGGGTCAGGTAGACCCTGTGACACATTTCATCAGGCTGGCCTGACCAAGTTGGATCGGGCCCAAACCCAACCATCCCCGAATAAAGGAACACCTGTAACTAATGAATCAGCTATCCATTTTACATGCCATCAGAGGCATTGGGACCCCTTTTGGGAAGCCGTCCATTTGGCATATTCTGGCGGGCCTGACCGAGCCGGGCTGGACCGAGCTGCGATCACACCCGTTTCACAGAAAGGGGTGTAACTAACAGAACAAGTGTCTAATCAAAGCACCGTCTGTGGAATAAAGACCTTTGTGACAAGGCGGTTATTTAAAGATACTATAAGTGAGTTTCGACAGAGTTTGATGTGTGATCTAGGTTGGATCAGACTTGAATCCAATAGGTCCCTTTTTAAAAAAGTGCCCATATCTCACAGACTGGGTGTCCGATCGATGAGCCATCTATCACGTTGGGACCCCTATGGAAGAGGGGTCCCTTGGGTTTAAATTTTTCAGGACTTCATACTGGTTGAAATATTATTGATGGATTGAGGAGTAGAGTCTTCGGGAGATCAGGCGAGCTTCTTGTGGGAATCCAATGGTTGGCTGTGACATGAAGAAGAAGAGCAACTAATACATGTCAACATCAGAAAATCCAGAGTGGGGTGACCTAGATGTATGACTAATCATCCCTACCTATCTACCAACAACCAATATGGTTCATCACTAGCAACCAATACGTGTCAGCACCAGCGACCTATACGGGTCAACACCAGCGACCAATAGGGGTCAACACCAGCGACCAATAAGGGTCAACATCTAGTGACCAATATGGTTCATCATATAGTGACCTATACATGTCAGCAGTTGAGTTACTATGGATAGGATGATCTAGTATACAACAAGTCAACCCAATCCCAGTAACCTTGATGTTATGTTGTTAGAGTTTTCTATCCCTTTTTCTTTGTGCATCATGATTTAGATCATGCTTGTGATATTACCTTTGTTGTATTTTCTTGTGATTTTTTCTTTTTTGGATTACTGAGAGACCTTCCGGGGTCTCGGGGTCCCCTACCGAGTTGTTTTAATCACCACTACATGGGCTCTGACTATACGTGTGTGTCTAGTGCAGACTACTGATGCTCTAAGGCATACATTGGAGGTTCGGAACTTGGTGGAGCTTGGTACGATAGGAGCAGTCGAGATCCCCTTCTTTGAATTCAAACATAAAGCTACTACCCTCCAGGTAGATCCACAGGGAACATGCGTCAACTTTTTTACTTTCTTTTCAGTTTATAGGGCTTATATTTCATCCCACTGTTGTCAGTTTACAGTCTTACTTGTGTTTTTACTTTATTCTTGTGGTTATAACTTACTTTTGTTGGTTGTTTACTTCAGTTTCCCTTTTTGAGTGTGTACAGATCTCCAAAAAAATGCCTTCCCCATTCGGGAAAAGACATCAGGTGCTAGTCACCATCCCTTGACCAATGGATGACGAGCTTGGGTTAGTCACGTCCGGACCCCGTGGGATGGGTCGTGACAATTAATGAGTGATATTATACTATAAAACCTTACAGATTATATAACACATGATTGATAACCTCTTCAAAATTAAAATTTAAATTGAAGATAGACTATAATTATTAAAGTGTTGATCATGATATATTATTTTAAATAGGCATCATATACACCATATAATATTAATAGTGTCATAAATTCAAGCATACCTCAAAATAAAATGTTTGAGAAAAGAAACCCTTACCTTTGAATCCCACTTGGTGAGACACACTCCAACCTTATTTATAATGAATTTATTTTTTTCATATTAAATATACCTATATTTATCTCTATGTTTCTAGATATTTTTTATTCATAATTTTTTTTACCCATTCACACATAATGTTTTATTAAAATCAATTATTTAAGTGTAAACTATTCCTTTACTCACACATGGTTTGATTCAATGGTTCTTTTAACTACATCTTGGTGATTATTTCATCATCTCTATAATGGTAATAATTTCATATATATATTTATATATAATATTAATACATTAAGAAAGTTTGTAGAACCATTATTGTAAGGAGGAAATTAAAAATGAGACACAATGTTCATGAAGGCAATAGTCTAAATGAACATGTGAGAAAAAAATTTATTTTTCAAATTGATACTTCAAAAACAAACCTCTACCAATAATTTTATTATTATTTTATTTTTAATTTATCTTTTCCTCAAATTTTAGGATGATCCGGTTGAAAGTTTTTAATTTTTGGGAGCTTTTTTCATGGCTCACTGTTAGATCGCAGGGTATGTCTAACCATATGAAAAATGTACATTTGGTTCAACAATTTGACAAATAATTTTTTAATGATTAGTGTATAGTATTTAAAATTGTGAGACCCAAACATGGGGTTCCATTTTCTCTCTAGTAAAGAGAGCATGGTTGGCACAAAGTTCGGTAAACTGTGCTGTCAAACCATGCATAGTGTGAAAAAACATAACATTTTGGGTTTTCTAAAAATACCCTTTTAGGTATGAAACCCCAATTGGGATGTTTCACCCCAATTCATCTGATTATAATTAAGAGGAATCCTTGTCACCCCACACACTCTTTATTTCTATTTTTAGGGGTTTCACTCCATTTCATAGTGGTTCTCTTGTGGAAAGAATTTTTACTCTTCTCTAATTCACTTATTTTCTTAATTTCATTTCCACCTGACCCTAATTATATGTTATACAAGACCTAATGTAGAGTTTTGTTGTTTTATGTTTATTTTCTTGAATATACGGTGTTCAGATTGTGTATCAGGTATTGTTCTTCTCTTTTTCATAGGTTTCATTGAATCCACACATGGTTTGAATTTTTTGGTTTTACTCTTTTTATTTTTCTTCACATGTAATATATTCTTGATTTTTCTAAATATATATCCATTAAACTTTTTAGGGTTTAAAATTTATTTATAGGTCATTAAATATATTTTGAAATTATTATTTTGATAATTTACTTCAAAGGTTATAGGCATATTCCATGCATTTGAAAAAATACCTAAATAGGATTTCATAATTTAAATTATTGATATTGTATTTATAAGGATTTAGTATGATAGTATTATGGGTTTTATGTATTTTATTATTTGGTTTTCTAATCATTATAAAACTATATTGGCTTTCCATGTTGAACTCCTTGGTTATGATAATCATTTTAGTTTGATTAGCTTGTTGGATTCTTTAGTTATTCCCATGAATATATATATATATATATATGTGATTTATCACTTATTTACATATGAGTATGCATATATATATTGTTTTATTTATATACATGTTCTAATTCTTTGAGTAATTAAATTATATTTTATTCTTCAAAGTTATTTTTAAAAGTTTATTGGAAAATGAGATTTATTAAAAATGTTTTGAGGTCCATTTGGATCTTTCCAAAGGGATCTTAAAATGAAGATGATTTGTAAATTTTTTAATGGGTTTTTTTGAAATATTTTCTTAAAATAATATTTTTTAATTATAGAAATTGGTTTTGTAGTAGGTTTGTCTTCAAATGGGTTTCAATGGATTTTAGGAAATATGCTCCGAGGACTTAATATGAAGGTCTGGTTGGAACCTTGAAATTTGTCCTCCAAAATTTGGTGCACCCTCATCGAATCCCTCTCAATTAATGGGTGGTTTTTTCATGGATAGTGTTGGGAGGTGGGTTTAACATTTTAGTTGGGTTATATTGATTCATGTTTGAGATGTTGTTCATGTATTGGATACCTCACCTTCTAGTTTTATAATCACCATGGGAACCTAGTAATTATAGTGAGGTAAGAGAGAATCTACCATCTAATTATTGATTAGATATACTAGATCCCCAATGGAAGGTAAATGCCATGGTGGGTTGTGCCATCGGTGAGGCTAGTTGAGAGAAGTTGTGTGGTTATTAATAATAGGAATGACTCATTAGGATGAAAAATGGTTCCAATTAATGTACAATTATGCTTTCCTAACAATTTGTTTTTGTAAATTACCATGATTATATATTCATTATTACTTCCTACTTATTCTATTTGGATAGATCACTGGAACAATATTTTATGATTTTATTATGACTCATTCCTTTGGTTTTACTTGGATTTTCATCCCCTGCTTAATTTTCTTTAGTTTATTTTAGGTTTATGTCTCCCTTATAGTTTTTTGATATCCTCGGAATATTTATAAAGGGTTTAATTCATTAGAAAAGTGATATGAGTATTTAAAAATAATATATATCATTATATAAGGTATTCCAAAGTTTTCCATTAAATATGTTTTTTATTTTTAAATATATTTTCTTATTTAAACTCATATGAAAATTTTTCCTCACAAAATCAAAAAAAATATTTTAAAATTAGATTCTATGTCATGTTTTAGAAAATGAATGAATATACTCTCCAGTGATTTCCTACCAAGATATGATATAACCAAACCCTACTTTTTCTATATGTAATTGGTATACATGAGTTTTTTTGAATGTTTAGGTTCTATTTTGGGATCTCTCTTGGAGTTTTTGTGATTATCACCATCTTTTGATGATCATAAACAAACATTAAAGTGTTTAATAATTTATTTTAAGTAGTTTAAAGTCAGACATAAGGATATCTTGTTAGTATCTTATTAAAACCTTTGATATATCATTGAAGAGTATTAATGGATGTATTAGAGCCTTTAATATGGGAAACAAGTTCCTTATAATAGAATTTAAGAATGTGGAGGAACCACTTATTGAAACTTAGGGTAGTTGGCAGCATCAACCATCTAATAGATTTCCTAGTGCAATTCCCATCCAAAAAATTTTCATCAGATAGCCGGAGGAGGAGAACCAACCATTCAGTGCATATGTAAAATATAAATGCATAAAGAATTTTCTCATTGACCATTCTATTGGAACTCACTAAACATCTAGCTGATTTAGTAGGAACCTAGATAATAATAACAATCCCTCTAACGACCCGATATAGGATACTGGGTATCAAATAGTATCGAGGTATATCCTACAATACTAACATTTATTATTTTAAAAATTCATTGAATATTATCTTCAACATATTTATTACAACCAAATAATTATATAAGGTTCAATAAGCTTTTAGAGGCTATAAATAGACCCCTTGGAGGCCTTGGAATCTTACCCTCACATCTATTCTCCAATTCCAATGTGCTATAATAAAAAATTATCACTAAATATATTTAATTTTATAAATCAACATCTCTAATATATAGTTTTTGTGTGTTCTGAATTATTTTCTCATGGAAAATATACTCATTATAAATTATTTTTTCTTCAAAATCTTTAGGGAGAATTGTTACTATACAAAAACGTGATTACAAATAAGTAATCCTTTATCTTATTCTTATTTTTTTTATATATGGTCACTAACTTTAATTTTAGGGATTGAAATTCTCATTATATAATCATTAAATGAAAGTAGATTATTCTCTTTGAGGTGTGTAGTTATTACCATTAAAATTATAATGTTGGTTGTGATTTTGATTTATTGAAAAACCCTAAAAAATCAATATTTTTTTGATATCTTGGATACTATTAATGATAAGGGACTAAGAAATTAAATATTATAGGAATTAGGGTGATTGATATATGGGATCTTTATCATAAATATCTGAACTTAAAAATCAAATATCATGTCTTTTTTACTTTCTAAACTTTTATTAATTTATTTACGCCATTCATTCATTTCTTTTTTTATTTCATTAATACAATTAATAATTTATCTTAAGAGTTTCCTTTTTTTATTATTACACTTTTATAAACATATAAAATTATATCACCTCACCTTAAACATTGATAAATTGTTCTATATAAATCTTTTATAATATAAATTATCTTTAATCTTTGAAAAAGAACTTTTGATCTTAATTATTTTTATAATTTCATTTTTTAAGTTAAATTCACCCCCTATTTGAATTTACTTACTATAAATGAATTTGATATAAAAGGATTATTTAAATAATTTATTACTATATTTTTAAATTCATTTGAATATTATTTTATTTTCAAAATATTTAATCCATTTTCAATAAATGTTTTTTTGAGAATAGCATTTTTATAAACCCTTTTTTCTCATAAAGGATACTATATTCTTCTTGATTATTTTTATGGGAATATTTATGGTTCTATAAAAACATGATAGTCTAAATTTCATAGATATATTGGTTATTCTATGTGGAAGATTTTTATACTTGGTTATACTCTTGTAACCAAAATGAAGATAAATGTTCTCCCAATGAAATTTCAAATTTTTAATTATTTGGTAATGAAATGAGTTCCTTAAATTGTTTTTAGGATACAAATGAATTTTATATAATTTTATATTAAGAATGGCTCATAATATTTCGAAAATAATTAGGTAACTCATGAATAATAAAATTGAAAGATACATGAATAGATATGTTTAGAAAAGAATTTCAAAGTTTCTATGTGAATACTTGTGAATTGATCACTTAAATGATTACTATATTTATTAATATTTGTAATTATATAAGGAATCTTGGCAATTATATTTGATTGAAAAATTAGTAATTTTTTTTGGTATTTTCCATGTAATCAGGAAGCCAAAGTCACTATGATTCAAGAAGCCAAAGACATAAAGAATATGGTGGTTTAAGAGCTCATTGGTTCTATCATGAAAATGAGATTAAAATTAAATGAAATGTTTTAAAGGGGAAAAAGGAGGTCAAGGAAAATTTAAATACAATCACTTTAACATAAATTAATAATGACTCATCTAAAATACACAGATATTGAACCTCTTCCAGAAGGGTGAAAAAGTATATGAACAAAAAAAGTTTCTATCAATGCTTCAAAAATGAAAAATCAAGAAATATACGTTACTTACCTAATAATCATAAATAATTTTCACACAAATCATGATTTCTATCAAGAAAATAATAAACAAGGTAAGTATGATTTAAAAGTACAGACATGGATTGCAATAAAGGACATAATTTCAATTTTGAAACCAAGTGACGAAATGAATAAAGTCCACTTTTCCAATGTTAATGTATCTAACTAAGTAAATTATGCACATTATAGTTCTTATTATTCTACTTATGGAACCACTTCTTTAAGATATAAAGATATTATTCAATCTATAAATCAAATTCAAAATGGTTTTGGTAAAATTCTTTCAAAATTCTTTGTTCTTAACTTGAATTACTATATATTAAATTTTAAGATAGATCAGAATTTAAAAGAAAATGATTATTTCTTTTAAAAATAAAATAACATCCAATTGTTAAAAACATGGAAATTTAAATTAAAGATAATAAAAATAATCTCCTTCATTTTATTAAAGGTTAAGAAACCTTAAATAAAATTTTGGGATATCAACATTTTCTTAAATGTATATTAGAGATTGGTTTTTCATAAATAGTTTATTTTTTCTAAAAAAATAAAAGGATTACTTTTTGGGAAATGAACATTCCAAAATATATTTTTTAATTATTATAAGAAATTTTTTAATCTTTTATAAAAAATAAATTTTAAAAACTATATGTAAAATAGTTGAAATTGATTTCATATTTTATCTCAATTTTCTAATGAAAATACTTGTTCCAAACAAATTTGGATTCCAAAAATTTTATTTTCTATCTTATATAGATCTAGTATATGGGTACTAAAAGAATTAATATTTTAATATTTTATAACATGTGATTATTTTCATAAAAATCTAAGAAGATACATGATATTTTTTTAGTGGGTGACTAAGGAATATGTGTGGTGATATTTCTGAATTCAATCATCTCATATTATTTTATAGAGGTATTATCTCATTTAGAGATGACTCAAAAGGTTACATTATTTGTAGTGGTATGATCAAATTCACCAACCTTACCCTAATTAATGATGTTTTATTTATAGACTAGTTAAAACATAATTTAAAACATATTTGTCAATTATGTGGTAGTGGATTCAAAGATACATTTAAAAATTAATTTTTCAAAAAAAAATTCTTATAGAAAGCTTTTGTATTCAAAATCCAATTTTGAAAATTTTTTATATTCTTGATGTAAAATATAATGAAATTAAATATGTTAATTTTTTAAGGGAAAATGATAATTAATATTGGATTCTGAATCGACTCCTAAGTAATTTTAATATTCACTCTCTTTTCAAACACAACAATAATTTACTAATATGAAATTTACTGAAATTTTATATTAAGGATAAATTAGTTTATGAAATTTTTAAACATAGAAACTAATGAAATATTATTTCAAATATAAAATGGATTTTTTCTCTTCTAAATCAGTATTAATATCCTAAGTTGACCTTTTGGAACATAAAAAGTTTCTAGTATTAGTGATAATTAGTGAAAATTTGTATTTATCGATGAATCTGCTAGATTTACATGATTTTTTTATTAGATCAAAAAAATGGGGCCTATAATGTATTTATTATATTTTATGAAATATAAATATCTAAAAAGGTTACAAATATTTTCCCTTAGAAGTTACGATGGTATATAATTTGATAATAATTAATTTGATGAGTTTTTTTCTTTTCAATGTAATCAAAAATTATTTTTGTGCACCTAAAACACCTAAAAATAAGGGGGTTATTAAATGAAAAAAATGAGAACCTTTAAGGACTTTCTAGAAATCTGTGGAATGCATTAAACCATCCCAAATTATTTTTGTCTAAGGTGGTCAAAAATTATTTCTTTATCCTTAATTGTGGTCCGATTAGACCCATCTTAGGAAAACCACTTTTGATCATTTGAAATATAAAATTCCAATTGTTGGATTTTATAATGGTTCAAATTGTATATTAATTTTCCTTAATATTATGTATAATCTTGTAATTTATTACCCCATATCTAATGAAGGTATATTTCATAAAAAGGAAAACTCACTTAATTTATTCTATGTCTTCAATTATTAGACTATGTAAATATATTAGACTATTCAAAGAACAAAATGATGAGAATATTCATATACCACATCCTCAAAGTGATGATAATGTTGAAAAAAATTGTTTTAACTTACCTAAAAATCAATATTTTAAACTAATTAATGATTTTAAAGAACCCCCTTAAACTCGTTTAACCATAGAAAGGGTTTAATCCAAATAAAATTCTCTATAAAATGTTGTCGATGAATTAAAAAATTGAACTTGTATTTAATGTCACTCTTAAAAGAAGTTGACCATCCTGATTTTTCTATATCACCATGAACCTAATTCCTTTGATGATTTAATTAATAATTAATATTGGATACTATAAATGAAATAATATTTAAACCAATATCTAAGGAATAATGTTTGGACTCTTGTGGAATGACTTGATAATCATTATGTTATTAGAAATAACTGTTTTTTTATAACAAAATTGATGAACAAGGAATTATCATCTATAAAAAGGATCTATATGTTCCAAAGGATTTTATCAAGAAAGAATTAATAATCATGGTGAATCCTTTTCATCCAATCTATAAATATAATCCATTATAATCATATAGGAATCATCTGATCATTTTAATTTTAATTCTTTTTTGATTTGATATGAAAAGAGATTTATTGTCTGAAAGTGTTTTGTGGATCAATCACCTCGTTAGAAAATATTAAACTTAAAAATCCTATTTTTATAAAACCAAATATCTTTATAATTTAAAACAATACTCTTAGGCTTAGATTTATAGGTTAAATAAATTATTTTTATCAAATTATTTCAAAATGGTAAAATTTAATTCAAATATATTTTTCAAAACATTTTAAAATGATTTATTAAATTTTAAAATTTATATTGTAAATGTTATTTTTTATTAACAAAATAATATCTTTTAGATGAATTTTTTAATTTAACTAATAATGAGTTTGAAATGTGTTTTATGGTGAAAATTCATATTATTCATTGGTTTTAAGATTTCTAAAATTTCCAATGGAACATTATTATATAAATAAAATATACTGTTGAAATTATAATTATGTTTTTCTTGAATCGTGTTATGGAAAATATAACACACTAGACTAAAACTTGTATGATAATTTTTGATGAATCTAGAAAGTTGTTCAACAATAAAATTTATAGAGGTATGATTGGAAATATACTTTACTGTATTGTGACCTGGCCAGAAATCATTTTTAGAGAATTAGTTTGTGATTAATTTCAATAAAATCCAATTATGAAAATTTAAAATATCTCAAAATAATTCTTTTTATATTTTAAAGTAACAAAAAATAATGGTTTATTTTATCCAAAGGAAAATTCTTTTAAACTTACTTTTTTTCAATGCTAATTTTGGAGGATTCCAACTGGATAAGAAATTTAATATTGAGACTATTCATCTACTAGAAGAATCCTTCAACTCGTGTAATAGTAAGAATCACAAATAGCTTTCTCATTCTACTAAAAAAGCACAATAAATAGTTGCTGGAAGTTGTTTCACTCAAACCATAAGGATTCATCATTGTATCATTGAAATTGGCCTCACATATGACCCTGTATCTATCATTTGTTACTAAAATAGTATGATTAATATCTATAGAAATATTATCCAAGACTCTCAGTCTAAGCATATTTATCCGAGACACCATTTTCTAAGAGACCACATTCAAAACGGTGACATCGTTATTGATTTTTTCACCAACATTCATCATGTATATTTCATAACTAAACCCATTTTTCTTGTTCATGTTTACTTTATAAAATGAGATTTGGGTTTTATTAACTTCATATACTTTTCACTTATCCTTATAATTCTTGATAAAACTATAATTTTTTTTAAATTTTTTTTTGAAAGTAAATATTTTTGATCTTTTAATGTTTTTTTTAATTTTCATAATTTTGGAAATGTAAAGTGAGTGTGTTAGTTCATAAATTAATTTATTTTCTAGATGGAAAAAAGTGGATGTGGTTTTGGAACACATTATCCTAGTGATTTTATCTCAAAAAGAGTTAATTTGTTTTTCACCTTATCTTCATCCTGGGCATGATGAGTGGGCCTTTACTACACACCTGGTTTGACACTCCTAAAGAATTTTATATGGTTTATTAACAAAATAATTTCTAAAAATTAATGGTGAAATTAATTTCAAATTATATATTTATCTATTTAGTTTTGTATCAGAATTTAACCCTTTATCTCACATATTTCATTATTTGTGGGGGAACTAATCTTGTTTATACTAAAATGATCCCATAATATACAACCTTTTTATTAATTTTTTTTATTTTTCTTTACTCTTGTGTTTATTAAAAAATAGTTTTAATGTTTTATATGCCTTTTTATCTATATTTTTAAATGAAAAATATATTTTTCTTTTATATTTATATTTATTGAAGGATAATTATTGATGATAATCATAGATTTAAATTATTTCTCTTTTACAATAACCCCTTTAGTAAACTGTTTTTGGTAATATCAAAGGGGGAGATGTTTAATGTTAAGGGGGAAAAGTTTTTTTTGTTCTTAAATGGGATATAATTTTTGGTATCTCTGTAAATTTAATGTTAAAAATTTATTATGGAGAAAAATATTTTTTATTCTCAAATTATTAAAGTTTTTTTTATCAAAACAAAGATGTATATTTTTGTGTTTCCCAAAACATTTTTATGGATACAAACAATTTTTAAAGTGTGTAATGATTTATTTTAAGTATTTTCTAATTAAACTATATAAAATATTGTTATAATATGGTAATAATCATGGATAGATCATTAATGAACACTATTGGTTGTATTTTACCCTCTAATGGAGGATAAATGATCCTTACAAGGGAATTTTTGAAATTGAAGGAGTAACTTATTGGAACTCAAGGATATAGGAAGAAATGACCCTCTCGGAGCCTGCTTAATGGAATTCCCATTCAACATAATCCCATAATCTAGTCGGTAGAAGAGAACTGACTATTCAGTAAATATTAATAGAAAAAGTTAAAATATAAGTTTTCTCATTGAACACCTAGTGGGTTCAGTAGAAACCTAGAGGGTAGAAGCAGCCCCACTGGCTACTCGATGGAGACTATTGGGTAACCAGTGTCATTGAGGTGATACCTCTAAGACTGGCATTTATAATAGTAAAAATTCATTGAATCTTATCTTCAATATATTCATTACACCCCAAAAATTCAAGAAGATTAATTAATATTTTAGAGGATATAAATATAAACCTTTGTGGCCTTGGAATATCATATTATAATCTATTCTCCGGTGCTAGCATACTATGACCATAGATTCCCTCTCAAGTGAACTTAGTTTATAAATTTCTTCTTCTCAAATATAGAGAGTGTGTGTGTATTGAAAAATTATTTTACTCTCATCATTTTCACATTTCTTAATTATATAATAGTGTATATTAATATTATTTAGATATAATTGAGTCTATATTAAAATGTTATTTCTTATATGTAATCCACTCCCTTCATCCCATTTATTATTAATATCAATTCTCACTACCTTTAAAGTGATCGACATGAGTTTTCCTTCCATAACCGTTAAATGGAAATTGAGTACTCTCTTTTAGGTTTCTATATAACTTTTTAAAAATATAATATCTATTATAATTATGGTTTCTTTATACAACATGAAAATCAAGGGAGCTTTCATATCTTGGATATTGTTAAAGAGGATGGAATGATTGAATCCTCAAGAAATAAGGGCATTAGATGTAAGGGGTATTCTTATACTATTACTAAACATTATTACTAGATATTTTGTTCTATTTAATTTCCACAATTTTATTTATTAATCACTATCATTATTTAATTTAATTTTTCCTTCACAAAAATTATCAATCATTATTTTATAAACTTTTTTTTTCTTTTTAATCTCATTATTTTATAATTTTATTTAGTTTTATCATTGTGTTTTCAAATTTGATTAATTTCTATTTTTAAATACTCAAAATTATTTAATGATATTCAATATTTTTTTAAAAATATTATCTTTTAATTTTATTTTATTTTTATATGGAAATTCACCCCTATTTTCATTTTAACTTACTTATTCCTATAGTTGAGAGAGATATTTATTGATAGATAGTGACCAATAGTATACATTGACATAAATTAGGTATTCGAGTTGGGTTTTAGTTATAATTTGTTATTAGTGATTTATCATCCCAATCGATAGCCTACTTATTTTATCTTATTTTCTTTAGATGGTAGCTATTTATTAATGTTAAATTGTATGTGTATCTTAGTTGTGTTATGTTCTATGTTAATTATTTTGTGTATCTATTTCTATTTGTTGAATTTTTAGAGATGTCATTCATTTGGATGGTTCATGCTAAAATTTACAATCTAATTATTTTGTCTCATATCATTATTTATTTGGTGAAATCATCCCTAGATACTTTTTATGATTCCTTCGACACTTTTCTTCAACTCAGTGGGATCGGGGAGTCCTCTCAAGTATGTCATAGGAAGGATCAGTTTTATAGTTCGGGGATCAAATGGGATGGTTCATTGAAACAATATATCATATGATAGGTTGCCTAGAGACATAGTTTCTTAAAGATCCCTTCCTTATCTGATAATTCTAATTGATTGAATCTTGGACAGTTGGAAGTCAAGAGGTATGAGAGAGAATATTGTTGTGTGATCTTTACCTTCTCATGCCTCATGTTACCTTGGATTTTTAGTAATTGAGTCCTGAATTTTGACCTTCATTTATTGGTGTCTAGTGTATTTTGTATTATATTGAGTGTATTTTAGAATTCATTGATGTTTTATGGGTGTTTTTATGGTTTTTCATGTTTCAGAGTTGGAAAAGAAGGAATAATTAGATGTGTACGATTACCATACATGGTTTAGAAAACTATGCGGAGATCATGTAGATGTATCTATTTCCTTCTAGTAACAATTTCACATTTTATTCATAGTACACAACACCTTGAGACAAATTTATCAACAACCACAAGACTCCCATTAAAATTTTATGTCAGAATCCTTTTCATATATTTTTTCTTGAGTTATATAAAGATGTTAATTGTATTACTTAAAATAGATTTTTGGGCATGTTGATGAATGATTGTTTTATTTCAATCGGATTTTAAAATTTTAATTTTTTTTTAAATATGTTGTAAGGGTTATAAAGGATAAGAAAAGGATGTTAATGAAATTAAGTGGGAGGATTTTAATGTTGGGGATCTATAAATATTTAGAGTAAAAGAAAATGATATTTTAAATTGATTCCAATGGGAGATGGAAATTATTAATTGGGTTTGGAAATTTGAAATGGTTTTAAATTTGAAATTAAAATTTCAAAATTTTTATATTATAAATGTAATGTTATGGAAAATTTCTTATTGATTTTTGGTTTATTCCTATTTTGTATTCTTTTTTTGAGTTGTGATTAAAATCAATTTATAAATAATTTAAATTTTTATTTATTTATTTGTTTTTATGATTCTTTTTTTATTTAGAATATACCACCCAAAATAGTTAAAAATGTTTATATAGGTTTGAGTTTTTTTCTCTATCGATGACAACACCCAAACTCACATATATTGGTGGATATAGTTTTTTCCACTTTAATCATGTATTTAGAGGCGATCTTGGTCAGGAGAGGTGGTGAATTTTCTTTAGGCAGTTGAGGAAGTCATCTAATCTTTCAGAACTCTAGATGTTGGGAGGGTAAAAGATATTATTGGACAATTTGAAGGGATTAATTTGGATCAATGGAATATCTTCATCACATTTATATTAAAATTTGAGATATTGATGGAATTTTTTCAGATCAAATTCATTCAATGGTTCATTCCTACGAAGTTAAAGGTAGAATTTTTGGCAAAGCATTTGGGCCTCAAGAAAGGTGAAAATATAGTCAAGGGGTATGCTGAAAAATATGGATGTCAATTATAGTATCTTTTAATATTTAATAACCAAATTTAATGATTTGATGGATGAGGAATATCTTGTTGATTTGGGTTCTCTATGTAAACCCATGGTGAATGGTGAACATGATTAATTCAGAATTGTATAATCTTCCCCATCTGGTGAAGAGAAGAGGCTATAATAGCACATTTTGAGTGAAAATTATTCATCTGTGGTTTCTTCGGAGAAGAATAATTCTCTCACATGATTGCAATGTGTTTAGTTTATGCATTCTATTCCTTTTTTGCTAGATAATCCTAAGACATACCACTATTATGGTTGGTTGGGACATCTCCAGAAGTTCTATAATCAAAAGCATATATTGGGGAAGAGTTCCTCTTTAGTTTTTAAATCTTTATTGAGGTCTGAGAATATTTTAATATATTTTCATTTTACATTACTTTTCATGTATTTTTCTATCACATATTAGTTGTGTTGTTTGTCATTTTATGTAAGGATTCTTTTTGTAAAGCCTCAATTGAAGATAGAGTGGTTGATTCGAGGAATTGATGAATATTCTCTCATTAGTGTCATTATTTAATTCTCCAATGTCAGATATTGAAATGAAGTACATTCATATTTTGTTTATCTTGTGTTGAGACACTGACATTATTGAATTTGTAAATGAAGGGGAGATAGAATTTGGATCTCAATATCCTGGAACTCTCTATTAGTTTGGTTGGGTGTGAGTGTTTTTAATATTTAGTTAGATGGGATTTCTAATTATTTTGGTTTGAACCCTCAGCTCATTTCCCTTTTATTTAGAACTCAATGGATTTTTATGGGTTGAAAGGGTTATGGTGGGGATAATTCTCACACTTTTACCTCTAAAATCCTTTTTTCTATTTTTAATTTATCTTTGATCTGGTCTTTGAGTTTTAGGCCTAGTTAGATGAGTTTTTTTTTATTTTTTGTGGTTTTTATAAGATGTAGAGTTTGGAGTTATATATTTTCTAACCATGTGAAAACCATGCATTTGGGTCTACATTTTTATAGAGAACTTTTTCATGGTCGGTGCCCATTTTTTCCAACCATGTTACTCAATCGTGTGGTACCCTTTTCCCTCTAGTGAATGGCACATATTTTGGTAAACTATGAAACAAAATCATGTGTTGTTATTAGGCACATAAATTTATTTTTTTTCAAAAAATATAATTTTAGGTTTAACAACTCAAATTAGGTGTTTCTATAACATCCCAGGTAAATGAAGAATAAAACATATTTCATATTTATTAATATTTGTGAATTAAATATTAATTTTACTTTAAAGGGTTTTCTATGTTCGATAGCGTACCCGATACGCAACAACGAGTGTCTTTGGAATCTTTCATTGCACACTAATAATATAATAATATTATTTTAAATGGTAGTTAACTCCTAGCCGTTGTATTGGAGGGAATGAAAAAAACTAACTTCAATATGATTATACATTATTGTTAAATGTATTTAAAGTATCCAATGAAAAGTTAGAGGCTTAAAATGTGAATGAATCTAATTTTAAGCATAATTTACATTAAAAGGCCAAGTTATCACCTTTTAATGGAGAACCCCTTTTAAATCTAGTCTTGGTCACTTTAATTCATTCTATATGACCAAATTAAATGATTATTTATAATGGGGACATCAAAATTTACTTTGTGTAATTATTTGGAATTTTTCGGATAAAGTTCATTTTTTAATGAATTGTGAGAAATATTGTTTTTTAATTCAAAACTATGTTTTAATCTGTTTTATTTATATGATTATATTATCTTTATAATTGTTTTTAAAGTTTAATTAGAATATATTTTTACCATTTAATCCAATTTTGGCCATTGGAATTAATTTTACTTTGAAATTGGACATAAACAAGTGTCGATCTTTTGATAGTTATTCTTTCATAAAAACACGCTAATTGTTTTCACAGCGGGAATTCATTTTAAAAATAATTAATGAAAATTTTTTCTTTTGAATTCGGAAAAATAAACATCATTTTTGAATTTGGAATATCAAATATAGCTTAAGCGGAATTTTTGGTATTTTTCAGAAAAACTTCAATTTTTGATGAATAGTGAAATCACACAGTGGTAGTTAAAAAAATGGACTTTTTCATTTAAACGAAATTTTACCTCTTCTGTGAATTGAATTTCAAAAATCCGTCATACATGGTTGTTATCAAGAAGTAAAATTTGGTTCATTAAGATGAAAATACTTTTTGGTGAATAGTAACTTTTGACTTTTATTTACCGCGGTTAAAGGAAAATAAGGTAATTCAAGATAAAAAGAATATTATAATAATTCTAAATTACCTTAACACTTTTACAAACCATATTTTATGAGTAGTGTCCGACAATGGGCATCCTTGTGTCGATTTGGGGACCCCATGGAGCCACTTATGAAATATAATGACACTTTAGATTAATTAATTTAATGTAAAGACAAAATTGACACTAACAAAAATCTTTTACTAATTAATTTTTATATGGTGTTATATAAGTCATATTTTCTAATATAAATACTCTTTCAAAAGATAAAAATATTTCCTACATGATAGTATTTTCTTTATAATTTTTAGACATCAAATATATTAAATTATTAATGACACAATAATGATGCAGTATTTACCTCGTTAATAAATGATTTAAATAAATAAGATTTTAATGATTAAAATATTATCCAAAACATGTCCAATTCTGATTGGATGATTTTATTTCGACCATGAGTCATCTTAGCTTCTACTATAATGATTTTTGGTCCTTTAGAAACCTAATATAATTATATTATAAAATAATATTTTCACACTTTCTTAAAGATCCCCTCCCCCCCCCTTATAAAAGGAGATCATTTCTAACCAATTCCTCACACCTATCAGGAACTTTTTCTCGTCCAAAATCTTCCCAATTAAGCTCTATAAATCCCTATCCTCCTCCTAGAAACTTTACTTTATGTAGAAGGCACTTCAAAAAGTCCATTTAGTTAAAACCTGAAGGGAGTTACCCAAATTAAAGGTAACGGTTTCTCTTAATTTGTTTTATTTTATTCTCCAACCCCTAAACTATTTTTATTTATTTATTCTTTAAGAAAAACAATATAATAAATATACTAGGATTTTTTTATGAGAGGTATTCGAACTAAACTTACACACACCTCTATCTAATGGGTGAAGAACAAAATTCTTCTGCAGCTGGAAAACTAACGCCTCACCAAACGATGATTGTTCAATTACATCTTACCACCTATCATGGTAGCCATTATGATGGAACTATATTTATATATGATATATATTATGTTTATGATTTTCTTATTCTTCTTTACTTCCCAATTATATCAAGCCTTTATGGTTTCTATAGTGGGTAAATACGATAATCTCATTTGAGGAAGTGCGGACTACCGCCCCATCAAATTGACGTGACTCATTAATGCCTTATGTGGGATGTATAAAGGATAGAGTTAATGATATTATATATGATATTATACTGTAAATATAATATACCTATGTATCATTATGTTTTAATTCCATTAAAATAATAAATAGAAATTAAATTAGCGTTCATGCGTACGTACGACTTACCGTCTCCATGAACGGTGCATTTCATTTCTTACCTCCAAATGTTTTGTACTATTATAAATACATATAAATACTGGATATATATGATATATATAATATTTAAATGATTAATTTGATTCTGGATATAATGAACTATTGACAACATGGACAACTTGTAAATATAAGGTGTTCATTTTTGACTCAAGTACCAAATATCGACAAAATGGACGTTATTAACTTAATTGATTACATAATATTTATAACATGGTAATAAATGATATAAAAGGAATAATAATCTTGAAAAGGGTTCTTAAGAAAGTATAAATTAACTTTAGTTTATTATTTAGGATATTAAATAACGAATGGGTCAAGTTGGACACGAGGTAAGCGACTTCGTCTCAATCTCCTTTCATTGAGGCATATTGTATTTTAATACACGATTTTCTTTTATACGCTGGATAAACACATTTAAATTTTCATTTCATTCAAAGGGACTATTTTTATACAGAGCGTTTTACTAAATGACAAAAAGGATTGTTTTTTTACATAAGCGGTGACAACGACCTTTCCGCCGCCGCGAGTATTATTTGGTCTTTGGCTTCTTTAACAAGCCAAAATGTTTTTGAAAGGAAAAATAAATACCATATACTCATTTTACATATTTTGGTATTAAAAATTATTTTGAGAATGGATTTATTATTTCAATATATTTAAATGATATTTTTCTATTGTAATATGGAAACGTTATCTTTCTTTTATGCTTATGTTATGTGTTATGGTCATGTTATGGTTCTTGGGAATTATTTACATATATGGGTTGTTACGTGATAAACCTAGGGCGGGTGAGCCCGAGATAGCTCTTAAATGTATTGGGTAATGTGACAGAGGTAAACGTGAATGTTTTTCCTAAGAGATATAGGGAATATACTGTGATGGGTATTCCAAAGTAACTCCCATTGTAACTGTGATAGCTACAATGTAAGTATGATATGGATGCCACAAGTTACCTTTATGATTTATGATTTCTATGTGTCTTTCATAAATCTTAGGATTTAATGAGGTAAGTAAAAGAGTTCATGTTTTGTATGTATTTATGAACAAAAGTTTTCATTCTTTGTTTTATAACCCTTACTAATCTTTTTATACTCATCCCAAGTTTTAAAATGTTTTCACAGGACTTAAAGATGAATAGGGTCAAGGATGGGATCAAGGAAAAGTCATGCTGTCTAAAACATGGAACTAGACATGACTCTTTTTTTCAAGAGTTTTTATTTTATGAAGAAAATGGAAACTATGTAGAAGTTTCTACCCTGTAATCTTTTGAGATGTAATAGTTATGTCCTAATTCTATGAAACTCTATACCTGAAATGATCCTCAATGTGAATTATTCATTTAATTCATTATTATGTATATATTTAATGATGGGTCCTTATAGTTGGTATCAGAGGTTGGTTTAGATAACTTTAGGAGTTAGGGTATTTTTAAATTAATATCTATAAAGTAATTTTTGTTAATATTGATATCATATAGAATTTAAATATTACCATGTTGCTTCTCCTAATATATTTTTGGGTTCAGAATGGTTTTCTACAGAGGAAATAGGGCAGCTGTGCTGCGACAACATCCAGAGGAAGAAAACCTTCCAAATCAGCAACATGGGATGGTCAGAATCGGAACTGAACAGTTTGTTAGAGCGATGGCATAGTTGACTCAGGCTATAAATGGTGGTGGTATCCATGTACGAGATCAGCCATATCAACAACAGATGAACATGACAGTAGTGGGTCATTTCATGAGGCAACATCCCCCATCATTCAGAGGATCATCTGACCTTGTGCTAACTGAAGGGTGGATTAAAGCACTAGAGAAGATTTTTGATGTCATGGGTTGTTCATAACATCAAAAGTTTAGTCTCGTTGTTTACCATTTTAAAGGTGAAGATGATCAGTGGTGGTCAATGGTGAAAAATATAATGGATAGTGAGGAGATTGATGCTCTTGATTGGGATAAATTCAATGGTATGTTTCTTGAGAAATATTTTCCTAAGAAGGTCCGTCTTAGGATGGAAAAACAGTTCCTGGAATTGAGGCAGGAGGATGACTCAGTGGCTTCTTATGAAGAAAAATTCACTCGACTGGAAAGGTATGCTCCAAATTTCATATGATATCTTTATAGTAAAATCAACCGTTTTTACTCAAGATTAAATCCAAAGTATCGAAGGGCTTTAGATTCTCGTGAGTTCAAAAGTTATGAAAAGCTTGTTCATTTTACAGAGAAGGTGGAAATGGAATTTGCTGATGATCATGTATTCTATAAAAAACAACAAAATAAGAGGTCGAGGTGGCAGGTGAAATGGAAGAACTCTTCAAAAAAGTCTGATGGTAAGAAACTTAAATTTTCAGTTTGTGAAAATTGTGGTAAAAAGCATACTGGGGAATGTCTTTTTAATTATGGTAAGTGCTACCGTTGTGGTAAAATGGGACATATGGCTCGTAATTTCACTGAAAAAGATCAGGGTAATGGTAATAAAAACTTTGATTTACAGTCAGTAAAATGTTTTAAGTGCAATTAAATGTGTCATTATGGAAATGAGTGTCCAAAAAAGAACTCAACCGAAGGAAAGCAACCAGACTACAAAAAGAAAGAGGTGGTGAAATCCTTTGCAACTACTTCAGTAGATGTTGGGCCATCAAATGAAGTTGTATCAGGTACACTATTTGTTTTTTAAGATTATGCCAATGTGTTGTTTGATTCAGAGTCTACACACTCTTTCATTTATGAGAAGTATTCTAGTAAATTGGGAATTCCATCTCAAGATATTAATACAGAACTTAGGGTAAAAACACCTTGAGGAAATGTAGAGAGAAAAATAAAACATCAGAACATTCTTGTCCTTGTGTGTGGAAAGAATCTACCAGCAAACATTATTGTTTTTCCTATAGTAGAGTTTTATGTTATTTTGGGCATGGATTGGCTTTCTGTTTATCTTGCTAAGATTGACTGCAGAGCTAAAGAGGTTTATTTTCAGAAATATTTTCAGTTTTTATACGAAAATGAACAATTGCTTTTGATAACATATCAGGAAGCTGAGAAACTAGAAAAAATTGAAATGAATGTTACCTTGTACATATTATTGAAAACAAAGGAACTATTCAGATTAATTATGTTCCAGTGGTAAATGAGTACGTTGATGTTTTCCTGATGAGTTTCCTGGTATTATACCTGATCGGGAAGTTGAATTTAATGTTGACTTAGTTCCTAATGCTAAGCCAATTTCAAAATCCCCTTATTGAATGGCTCAAATTGAAATTTTAGAGTTAAAGAAGCAATTGTAGGAGTTATTAGATAAATGTTTCATTCGACCTAGCACATCACCATGGGGTGCTCTTGTCTTGGTTGATAAAAAGAAAGATGGTTCAATGAGACTTTTCACTGATTATAGAGCATTGAATAACATCACTGTTAATAATTAGTATCCTTTGCCTCATATCGATGATTTGTTTGATCAGCTCCAGGGAGCTCAGTATTTTTTGAAGATTGATTTGAGTTAGGGGTACCATAAGTTGAAAGTAAAGGAAATAGACATTCCAAAGACCACGTTTTGTACTAGATATGGCCATTATGAATTTGTAGTTATGACTTTTGGTTTAACCAATGCACCTGCTGTATTCATTGATCTTATTAATAGAATTTTCCATGAATTCTTGGATAAGTTTGTGGTTGTGTTCATTGATGATATTTTGTTTTATTCAAAAATTAAAGAGGAGCATGAAATTCATTTAAGGTTTGTCTTGTAAACCTTAAAAGAAAAGAAACTATTTTGGAAATTCAGAAAGTGTGAGATTTGGTTACAAAAAATTTCGTTCCTTGGTCACATTGTTTCAAAAAATGGCATAACTGTTGATCCTGCTAAAACGAAAGTTGTTGAAGAATGGCCAAGACTCACAAATATAACCTAGATCCATATTTTTCTTGGTTTGGTAGGTTATTACGGAAGGTTTATTGAAATTTTTTCACGTTTATCTAGTCCAATGACTAAGTTAACTCGAAAAGTTGTTAAGTTCTTCTAGACAAAAGAATGTGATGATTGTTTTCAGGAATTGAAAAGAAGATTGGTGAATCCTCTAGTTTTTGAACTGCCTTCCAAAAATTGTGAGTTTGTTATCTACAGTGATGCTTAGTTGAAAGGATTGGGTTGTGTCCTAATGAAAAATGATCAGGTAATTTATTATGGTTCACGTCAATTGAAACCACATGATTTAAATTATCCTACACATGATTTGGAATTAGCTGCTGTTGTTTTTGCTTTAAAAATTTGGAGGCATCATTTGTATCGAGTGAAGTGTAAAATATTTACTGATCACAAAATATTAAAGTATATATTCACTCATAAATAATTGAACATGAGACCGAGGAGATGGTTGGAATTAATCAAGGATTATGATTTCATGATCCTTTATCATCTGGGGGAAGAAAATAAGGTGGCTGATGCTTTGAGTCGAAAAAGTAATACATCATTAACCATGTTACGTTTGGAACGAGATCCTTCAGTTTTTTATTTGATGAACTTTGTCATAGAAGTTGTTGTTGCACGAAATTATTCTGTTTTGTTTCAAGTGTCAGTGAAATCATATCTATCTGACAGAATTAAGCAAGCGCAGAAGGAAGAAAGTGAGTTGCAGAAAAAGGTTGTGTTGGTTTAAAAGGGTAATTTTCCTGATTTCAACGTTGATAATGATTGTGTTTTGCGATTTGGAAAGAGATTATGTGTGACTTGTGATTCACAGTTCATGAATTATTTTTTATGTGAAGCTCATAGTTCTCTATTTTTAGTTCATCCTGGAAGTACTAAGATGTACAGGGATCTTCAGGAGTATTACTGGTGGGATGGAATAAAAAGAGATATTACTGATTTTACTGTGAAGTGTTTGAATTTTCATCAGGTTAAGGCTGAGCAGCAGTTACCGAAAGGAATGATTCAGCCTATACCAGTGCCAGAGTGGAAATGGTAAAATATATCCATGGACTTCATTGTGGGATTACCAAATAAATCTCGAGGTAATAATTCAATAAGTGTTATAGTTGACCGATTGACTAAATCTTCTCATTTTCCTTCTTATTAGAGATACTTTGTCTCTAGATCAACTTGATCAGTTGTATGTTAAAGAGATAGTCAGGTTGGATGGAGTTCCCCTCTCCATTGTATCTGATTGTGATCTCAGATTCACTTCTAACTTTTGGAAATGCCTTCATAAGTCATTGGGTACTGAATTAAATTTTAGTACAGCTTTTCACCCTAAATCAGATGAACAGTCAGAACGAACAATTCGGACGTTGGAGGATATCCTACGTGCTTGCTCGATGGATTACCATGGAAGTTGGGACCAACATATTTCTTTGGTTGAATTTTCTTATAATAACAGTTTTCATTCTAGTATACAAATGGATCCATTTCAGGCATTATATGGAAAGTGTTGTCAAACTCTTTCTTTTTGGGATGAATTAGTTGAAAGGAAGATGATGGACCCAGAATTGGTAGAAGAGATGGCAGAGAAAGTTCAGTTGATTCAGAAGCATATGAGAATAGCTCAGAGTAGACAAAAGAGTTATGCAGATAACCAGATGAAGGATCGTTCCTTTGAGGTAGGTGATTATTTCTTTCTCAAAGTTTCTCCATGGAAAAGTGTGATGCGTTTTGGGAAGAAGGGAAAGTTGAGTCCGAGGTTCATTGGACCTTATGAATTTTTGGAGAAATTTGGATCAGTTGCGTACAGAGTAGATTTACCCCCATGTTTATCCCAGGTACACAATTTTTTTCATGTTTCAATGTTTAAAAAATATATACAAGATCCATCTCATGTTTTGAGCCCAGAGGTAGTTCAATTGGAAGAGAATCTCTCATATGAAGAACAACCAATTCAGATTCTTGACCATAGAGAGAAAGTGTTGCAGAATAAGGTGATTCACTAGGTAAAGGTTTTATGGAAAAACTATATGGTTGAGGAGGCACCGTGGGAATCTAAAAATTCTATGAGGGATAAATACCCCCACTTATTTTGATAATGGAATAAAAATTGTGAGGACACAATTCCCAAAAGGGGGGAATGATGTAACATCCTAGGTAAATGAAGAATAAGTCATATTTCATATTTATTAATATTTTTGAATTAAATATTAATTTTACTTTAAATGGGTATCTATGTTCGATAGCTTACCCGATACGCAACAACAGGTTTCTTTGGAATCTTACATTTCACACTAATAATATAATATTATTATTTTAAATGGTAGTTAACTCCTAGTCGTTGTATTTGCAGGAATGAACAAAACTAACTAAAATATGATTATAAATTATTTTCAAATGTATTTAAAGTATCCAATAAAAAGTTTTAGGCTTAAAATGTGAATGAATCTAATTTTAAGCATAATTTACATTAAAAGGATGATTTATCACCTTTTAATGGAGAACCCTTTTTAAATCTAGTTTTGGTCAATTTAATACATTCTATATGACCAAATGAAATTTTTCTTTAGAATGGGGACATAAAAATTTACTTTGTGTAAATTTTTTGGAATTTTTTCGATAAAGTTCATTTTTAATGAATAGTGAGAAATATTGTGTTTTAATTCAAAACTATGTTTTAATCTGATTTATTTATACAGTTAGATTATTTTTTAAATTGGTTTTAAATTGTAATTAAAATATACGATGATAAATATATTTTTACCATTTAATTTCACTTTGAAATTAGACATAAACAAGTGTCGATCTTTGGATAGTTATTGTTTCTTGAAAACATGCTATTTGTTTTAACAGCAATAATTAATTTTAAAATTAATTAATGACACTTTTATGTTTTGAATTTGGAAAAATAAACATCATTTTTGAATTTGGAATATCAAATATATCTTAGACTGAATTTTTGGTATTTTTCTGAAAAACATCAATTTTTGATGAATAGTGAAACCACTTAGTGGTAGTTAAAAAAACTGACTTTTTCATTTAAATGAAATTTTACCACTTCTGTGAATTTAATTTCAAAAATACGACATAAATGGTTGTTATCAAGAAGTAAAATGTGGTTCATTAAGATGAAAATAATTTTTGGTGAATAGTAACTTTTGACTTTTATTTACCGCGGTTAAAGGTAAATAAGGTAATTCAAGATAAAAAGAATATTATAATAATTCCAAATTACCTTAACACTTGTCCAAACCTTTTTGGATGAGTTTTGTCCGATAATGGGCATCCTTGGGTCGATTTTGGTACCCCATGGAGCCACTTATGAAAGATAATGACACTTTAGATTAATTAATTTAATGTAAAGACAAAATTGACATTAACAAAAATCTTTTAATAATTAATTTTTATATGGTGTTATATAAGTCCTATTTTCTACTATAAATACTATTTGGAAATGTAAAAATATTTCCTACATGATAGTATTTGTTTTATAATTTTTAGACATTGAATATATTAAATTATTTATGACATAATAATGATGTAGTATTTACCTCTTTAAAACATGATTTAAATAAATAAGATTATAATGATTAAATTATTATCCAAAACATGTCCAATTCTGATTGGATAATTTTATTTCGACCATAAGTCATCTTATCTTAGAATATAATAATTTTTGGACCTTTAGAAACAAAATATCACAATATTATAAAATAATATTTTTACAATTTCCTAAAGAGCCCCTCCTCCCCTATATAAAAGTAGACAATTTCTAACCAATTCCTCACACCTCTCAAGCCATTTGGCTCATCCAATCTCTACCCAATTAAGCTCTATACATACCTATCCTCCTCCTAGAATCCTTACCTTAGGCATAAGGCACTATAAGAAGTCCATTTAGTTCAAACCTAAGAGAGTTACCCAAATTAAATGTAACAGTTTCTCTTAATTTGTTTCTTTTATTCTCCATCCCCTAAACTATTTTTATTCCTTTCTTTTGTAACAACACCAGTATCCTAAATATACTAGGATGTTGTTATGATAAGTATTCTAACTACACTTACACACACCTCCATCTAATGTATGAAGAACATAATATTTCTGTGGATGACAAACTAAAGCCTCACAAAATGATGATTGTTCAATTACATCTTACCTCCTCTCATGGTGGCCATTATGATGGAACTATATTTATATATGATAAATATTATGTTTATTATTTCCTTATTCTTATATAATTCCCAATTATATCAAGTATTTATGGTTTCCATAGGGCGTAAATACGATAATCTCATTTGTGGAAGTGTGGACTACCGCCCCCTCAAAGTGACGTGACTCGTTAATGCCTTATGTGGGATGTATAAAGGATAGAGTTAAGGATATTATATATGATATTATACTGTAAATAAAATATAACTATGTATCATTATGTTTTAATTCCCATAAAATAAGAAATATAAATTAAAGTAGCGTTCATGTGTACGTACGGCTTACCGTCTCCATGAACGGTGCATTTCATTTCTTACCTCCAAATGTTATGTACTATTATAAATACATGTAAATACTGGATATATATGATATATATGATATCTAAATGATTTATTTAATTCTGTATATAATGAACTATTGACCACATGGACAACTTGTAAATATAAGGTGTTCATTTTTGACTCAAGTACCAAATATCGACAAAATGGACTTTATTACGTAAATGATTACATAATGTTTATAACATGGAAATAATTGATATAAAATAAATAATAAACTTGAAAAGGGTTCTTAAGAAATTAGAAATTAACTTTAGTTTATTATTCAGGATATTAAATAACGAACGGGTCATGTCGAACACAAGGTAAGGGACTTCGTCTCAATCTCCTTTCATGAGACATACTGTATTTTAATACACAATTTTCTTTTATACGCTGTATAAACACCTTTGAATTTTCATTTCATTCAAAGGGAATCTTTTTATACTTAGCATTTTACTAAACTACAAAAAGGAATTTTTTTTACATAAGCGGTGATAAGGACCTTTCCGCCGCCGTGAGTATTATTTGATCTTTGGCTTCCTTAACAAGCCGGAATGTTTTTAAAAGGAAAAATAAATACCATATACTCATTTTACGTATTTTGGTATTGAAAATGATTTTGAGAATGGATTTATTATTTCAATATCTGGAAATGATATTTTTCTATTACAATATGGAAATTTTATCTTTCATTTATGCTTATTTTATATGTTATGATCATGTTATGGTTCTTGGGAATTATTTATGTATACTGGTAGTTCCATGATAAACCTAGGGTGGGTGAGCCCGAGATAGCTCTCCAATGAATTGGGTAACATGATGGAGGTAAACGTGAATGTTTCTCCTAAGAGATTTAGGGAATATACAGTGATGGGTATTCCAATGTAACTCCCTATGTAGCTGTGATAGCTACAATGTAAGTATGATATGGATGACACAAGTAACCTTATGGTTTATGATTTCTATGTGTCTTTCATAAATATTATGATTTCATGAGGTAAGTAAAAGAGTTCACGTTTTGTATGTATTTATGAACAAATGTTTTCATTATTTGTTTTATAACCCTTATTGTGCTTTTTATGCTCATCCCAAGTTTTGAAATGTTTTCACATGACTTAAAGATGAATAGGGTCAAGAATCGGATCAAAGAAAATTCATGCTATCTAAAACATGGAACTAGACATGACACTTTTTTGACAATAGTTTTTATTTTATGAAAAAAATGGAAACTGTGTAGAAGTGTCTACCTTGTAATCTTTTGAGATTTAATAGTTATGTCCTAATTCTCTAAAACTCTAAACCTGAAAAGATCCTCAATGTGAATTATTCATTTAATTCATTATTATGTAAATTTTTAAGGCCGGGTCCTCATAGTTGCCTTCCCATTCAACTGATTCCTATGAAGGGGGGTCCCTATTTACACCTCATTCCTTCATCCCATGGATTTCTGAGGGAATTTTCCATAGTAATAGGTTTTTCTCTTTAGGAAAAACTTTTTTCTCTTCTACTATTCTACTATTTATTTATTTTTCATTTCCACCATTGATTGGTTCTCTCTTGGATGAACCATAAGTTAGGATCTTGATGTTTTGTTCTTTGGTTTTCGATGATAGGATGTGTGGATCATGTCTCAGGTCTTGCTCTTCCCATTTCTAGAGGTTTGGTTGAATCTAATCATGGTTTGAGGTATGTGTCATTAAATGTAACTTTTTCTTCATATTCCATATTTTCTTGATATTTATGGATATTATTATCTTAAAAAAATTATAGTTTCAATGGTTTATTATGTTTTATAAAAAAATTGTAAATGAATTTTATTTTGTTAATTGATTTAAAAGGATATCGGAATATTCCATGTGTTGGAAAAAACATTCCAAAATGAGTTTTAATAAATTAATCCGTTTATGATGGATATTAAAGGCTTATTTAGAATTGTAATGTGGTTTTGATGTATTGTTTCATTTTTTTTCTTTATCCCTGTAAAATATTATTGTCTTTCTATGATGAACCCATTGTTTTTTATAAACATTTTAGTTTGTTTTACTTGTTGGATTCCTTAGTGCATTCCATGAACACACACACACACACATATATATATATATATTCATGTGGTTAACCACCTATATTTGTATGTGTAAGAATACATATATAGGTGTATTTTTATATAGGTGGGAGCTCATAGTATCGATACTTTGAAAGATTCAATGAACCCTAGTTCTTCATTGTGGTTTCTAAAAGTGTCTTTGCAAAAGAGATTTATCAAAAAGGTTCCAAGGTTATTTTAGCACTTTATAAGGTATTATTAAAATGATGATCATAGATGAACTGGTTTCTAATGGTATATTTAAAATGTTTTCTTAAAATACCATTTTATTACTAGAAAGAGTTTTACTAATGGTGTTGGATTCAAATGGGTTTCAAGGTATTTATGTAATGATGCTCTGCATTATAAATATGAACACAATATAGGCACTTTGAAATTATTACTCTAAAATTTGGTGCATCTTCATGGTATCCCTCTAATATAAAGTTTAGTTTATCATGGATGGTTTTAGGAGGCTAGATGAAGATTTTAGTTGGCTTATGTTGATTTATGGTTGAGATACTATTCATTTACTATCTTCCTCACCTACCATATTTATTATTATACTTGGATCCTAGGTATTTAGTGATAGATGATAGATTATTCTCTATACATTATGATTAGATCAAATAGACCCCCATGGTATGTAAAGGCCATGGCGGGTTGTGCCAATTATGATCCTAGTTGAGAGTAGTTGTGTGGTTATTGAAATTAAGAATTCATCATTAGGGTTATAGATGCTTCCAACCAGAGTACACCTAGGTTAACCTCACAAAATATTTAGTAATTTTTCAAATTTATTTATTTATTATTGTTTCCACATTATTGTATTTGGATACATATAGAATATTTGTTGTATAATTTTTCTATGGCTTATTTTTTTGGTTTTACATGGATTTTGAGTCCCTATTTACTTTTCCTTGGTTTATTTTTGGTTTATGTCTCCCTCATAGTGTTTCTTATACATTGAATGTTTCTAAAGGGTTGTTTTATAAGAAATTTGATAATGTGTTTTTTTATAATAAATGATGTTGTTCGGTACATGTATCTAAAATTTTCCTCTAAAGCATATTTTTAGTTTTTAAGATGGTTTTGATTTCAAATCCAATGATTTTTTTTCCTTAAAATAATAAAATAGATATTTTATTTTTTTCCAAACTAACTTATATGGATTATTTTAGTAAAATAAATTCATAGAATCTTTAGTGATTTACTACTAAACTATTATATACTCACACCCTACATGTTTCACTTGGCACCATTAGACCCATGTATTTTTACAGGTTCAGGTATTATTTTCATATCTCCTTTGGGGTGAGAGGTATTTATGGATGGATGTTGACTAAGAGGTCACATAGAGATTTTTTAGGTATCATGTTTGAGTTGTAGTATTCATTTTTTATCAGAGATGTATTGGGTAGTCGTCGTCCGACTTTTTGGATCAATTTTTTATTTCCACTACAGTTATTTAATCATGTTTATTTATTTATGTATCCTAACTCTATTGCATGATTCATTTATTATTTTGTGTATATATATTACCTGGCATGGATTTCCAACATTTGGATGGGTCATGTAATAATTTACAAAGGAATTCATTTTTATATAATTATTTATTAATTCAAATCATCCCCATTAATTTATTCTAATTCCTTAAACTTTTGTCATTGGTCTAGGGGATGAGAGACACCCCTTGAGTAAATCACAGGATAGATTAGGTGTCTGGTTCAGGGATAAACCATGATGGCTCATGATAGGATTAAAAGGAAAGAAGGTAGATAAATGTTTAACCTTACAAAATAATTATCATATAATGTATATCATATTTATTCATTAACTTTATCCTTATTACCATCCATGTGAGGTGGTAATGAAAAATAAAGTGAACCACTTCATGGTGATAATAGTTTTTATGTACTCATAAGAAATTTTTTCATTTCCCCTTTGATGGAAAAGTGGTAAAAAATAATTGTTACATCAATATAATAAAATATCAGTATTGTAAAGATACATATTTCATTAAATTAATATATCAGGAATATATTTTAAGGTGGTATAAAATTAAATAAACTTTCAAAAATTTAGTTAATAATTATATGTTCTCCTTAGATATATTACTTTAGCTTACACCTTAAGACTTCAAGGATGAGTATTTTGGGAAGAAAAAAACTGTTGGGTTTTTTATATGGGTGTTGGTGGGTTATTTGTGTTGATTGTTTTCGAACTATGGGATAATTTGGTGTATGTAGAATTAAGGTGATGAGGTGTCCTTTTATGAGAGTGTGATGTGAATCCTTTTTAAATATTAATTAAATTGAAACAAAATAAATATATTTATTAAGGAATGTGGCTCTAATTTAGTAAAATTTTAATGATAGGATAATTTAAGGTAAAATATACTCAAACAATCAAATTTATAAATTTTTTAGAGATATTTAAGTCTATATCTCTATGTTTAACCCCATTGTTAACCCAATTTACCTTTCCCATTCAGAAAAACATTTACCATGGTAACTATTAATTAAGAATAAAAATTAAATTGATCTCATTAACTAATTTATTTTATAAAATTATGAATAACCTTTTGAAAATTAAAATTCTATAGGTGATAAAAATTACTTTTAATATAAGTTCATAAAATAAAATGAAAAATCGTTTTAATAAAACATTTTTAATAATAAAAATTATTTTATACCGAAATCATTTATAATGTTGATTCTCAAATAATTAATTGGATTATTCTAAATAAAACGAGGCTTATTTGACTTTAAATGAAAATCAAAACATAAAGTATCCTTTCAATACTTTTATAAAAGATAAAAACCAAAAATATTTTTTATTTGAAAGAAAACATTTCTTGCCAAAGATAGATTTATAAGTTTTTTAGTACTTTTTTAAATTAAATAATTAAATTCTTAAATTTATATTTGCATATAATTTTTTTCCATAAAAATTCCTCTCATTTTTGTATCATTATAATGTTATACAAGTTGAAATATTTGTGAAATATGTATTTTTTAATATTCATAAAAAATTAATTTATTTAGAAATGTTTTAAAATTTCACCATTAGTTAATCTTCATATTATTGATCCATATGTAAATTTAATTCCATAAAATTAAATTTATAAAATTCATAAATTTATCCAAAAATAAAAATAAATAACATAATGAAACACCAATTTTATTGAAATATCACATTTTAAAACATAAAGTTATTATATTATTAATTCCAGTTAATGTTTAATTAATTTAGTGTTAATTTATAAGTTTACAAATTAAATTCCTTTAAAATTAATATTTTTGTAAAATAATTTACACCTAAATTACAATTCTTGGTAAAATTTACCCTTTTTAATATTGTAAGGATTTAATCACATCATTCTAAATATTTATTTTATAATAATTAAATTTCATCAATAAGAAAAATAGAATTCAATTTAAGTATCTTAATTTATTATTATCTTTATTTTTTAAAAATAATTATTTTATTATTTCGGGACTCATTTTAGTTCGTTGTTCTATGTAACGTCAGCTGTAAAACATAGTGTTACTTAGAGAATTATAAAATATTGAAAAATTAAGGTGTTATATTAGATAATTATAAGGGAGACTTAGGGGATACTAATATATATACCTTGATTTTATCCCCTATTTTTTTATTTCATAGAATTGTGATCTGTTTACCGCTATTTTTATTTTATTCCATTGATATCATTATGTTGTTGAATTAATATCTTTTTGTTGATAGTGGGTTTTATTAACTTAAAATTATTTTATTAATATGTTTTAATTTTTGGGTTTGAATATGAAAGTAATGTTTTTTAAAAGGCATGTAAGAAATGTTCCAAAAAAGGGTCTGAAATAATTATTTTATTTACAAACTGAAACTGTAACGACCTAGGTATTTATAGAATAATACATTTTCATATATATTATTATTTATGAATAAGATATTGATTTTATGTGAAATAGGACACTTTTTCGATAGCATACTCAATATTCCAAAAATAGGTTTCTTTGAAATCTTACGTTGCACACAACATTGAGTTATACCAAACAAATAATATAATATTATTATTATTTTAAAGGGTAGTTAATTCCTAGTCGTTGTATTAGCGAGAATGAACATAACTAACTAAAATATGATTACTATATTTATTTACATTTATCCAATAAAATTTAGAGGAGTAAAAATATGAATGAATCTGATTTTAAGCACGAAAACCTCTAATGTTTTTTAAAAGGTCATTTTACCACCTTTTGATAGAAAACACTTTTTAAATATTTTTTTGTCACTTTTCGATGTTCTATTTGGAAAAATAAAATTATTCTTTATAAGGGATCATCAAAATTTACTTTGGATGAAATTTTGGTACTTTTATGATAAAGTTCAATTTTTTAATGAATAGTAAAAAATACTTCATTTTAATTCAATTTTGACTTTTCGTATAATTTATTTATATAGTAATATTGTTATTTTAATTGGTTTTAAAGTATAATTGGATTATATTTTTATCATTAAATCCAATAATGGTCATTGTAAGTAATTTCACATTTCAATTGGACATAAACAAATGCGAATCTTTTGATAGTTATTAGTTCCTAAAAACCCGCTTTTTTGGTTTTGACAATGGAAATTAATTTTAAATTAATTACTTAAACTTATATGTTTTGAATTTGTAGAAATTTATTTAATATTTTGAATCATAAGGTCTAATTTGTTTAAATAGGTACCTTTTATTTTTATACATTATGAATAGTATCTTTAGTAATAATTTTATTACCATGGTTAATGGGTAAATCTGCTAAATAAGTGCAAACAAATAATATTATAATGATATTAAACTACCCTAACACATGTACTAATCCAATTCTGTGGGATATGTCCCACCGTGGGAATCCTTGGGTCGATCGTGGGACACCATGGAGCCACTTTGATGTGAAAATGACATTTTATAAGAATTAATTTAACGTTAATAAAAATGTAAATAAACATGTATGTTTTATTAAAACAATTTTTAGATGGGGTTATATAAGTAATATATTAGACTATAAATAGTAATTATAAATATAAAAATATTTAATATATAATGGTATTTAATTTATAACTTTTATACATCAAATAAATAAATTTATTTATAACACAATGATGAGGTAGTTATTTCTTTATTAATGAATGATTTAAATAAATATGATTATAAATATTGAAATAAATTTATTTTAAAACCTTTTATTCCATAAAATAATTTTATGGATGCTTATGACTTGTTATATTTGAATTAAATAATTTTTTTCAAAATAATAAGGTTGTTATGGATTTTTAAAAAGTCATGACATGAATAGTATAAAAATTGACATAAATGTGTTTTTGAAAAAAAATACCATTTTATTAAATGATATAATAGTACTAAGAAATATTATTCAAAAAAAATACTTAAATAGTGTTTTAAATTTAATTAATTAAGAACTTGAGGTTCTATTTCCTTTTTATAGTAACTATATTAACCATATAGTATGAATATACCAGAAGACATGATAAGAGTTAAATTAGTTAACTGAGGGTCAAAGCTAAAAGATATGGTTAAATTTTTGATGTATAATTGTCTAAAAAATATTAGTTGAGTTGTTTTAGACCAAAAATAATATTATATTTTAATTAAATATCTTTGGGACCTTTTGAAATCGAAAATCATTTTATAATAAAATAATATTTCAAAACCTTCCTAAAGTACCCCTCATCCCTCTTATAAAATGGAATAACCCCTACCCATTAAATCACACCACTCAATCCCCTTGGATCATACAAAAACTACCCAAAGAATATCCCAACATCCATATATTCCTTATATAAGCCTTAACATAGGCATAAGGAAATTCAAGAAAGCCTTTTGGCTTAAATGAAATGGGGGTAAGTGTTTTAAGAGGTAGCGACCTCTCTCAAGTTCCTTTCCTTTATTTTACTTCTTCACTCACTATTATATTATTATTCTTTGATTAAATTACAACAATAATATTACCAATATACTAAAATGTTTTTATGATAATTATTTTAACTACACAAACACACAAATCCATATAATGGATATTAACATAATGTTTCTGTGGACGGCGAACGACTGCCTCACGAAACAATAATTGTTCAATTTTACCCTACTACCTCTTATGGTGGTTATTATGATGGAAATATATTTATATATGATATATATTGTATTTATATTGTATATATTCTTCTGTTTTGTTATTTAAGTCATACTTTTATTCTTTCCATAATGTGAAAATTTGATAATTTCATTTGAGAAAGTGTGGACTACCGCCCCCTCAAAGTGATATGACTCATTCTTTCCATACATGGAACATATAAAGGATGGATTTAATGAACATATGTAATGTATATAAAATATGATATTATAATGGAATAATAATATACCTATTTATTATTTAGTTTTCATTCCATTAAATAGGAAAAATAAATGAAGGTAGCATTCATGCGTACGTACGACTTACCATCTCCATGAACGATGCATTTCATTTATTATCTCCGAATGTTATTTACTATTATAAATACATATATATACTGGATAAATATTATATTTATATCTTTCATATAACTCTGGCGATAATTTAATTTTGACAACATGGATAATTTGTAATTATAACAAGTTCATGTTTGACTCAAGTACCGAATATGGAAAAAATGACCGATATTAACTTAAATAATAATGTAATGTTTATAACATAGTAATAAGTTATATAAAAGTAAAATAGACTTGAAAAAGGTTCTGAAGTAATTATAAATTAACTTAATTTTATTATTCCAAAAGAACAAGGAACATACATGACGAGTCAGACTCAAGGTAAGGGAACCTTTCACCCTTCACTTTTAGTCAAATTCTTATTTTATGCTATGTATATTAATTTCCATTTTCATATGCTGGGATATGTTATTGTATATCTTTATTTATGTAAATTTTATGTCCAAGTGATGAGAGATCCTTTTTTATCTCATCAACTCATGTTATGAATTTTTAAGTGATGTTGTTACGGTGTCGATTTTTTGTAAGGGAATTTCAAAACTCAATTTCCACTCAATGGGTTTTACACATACTTAGATGATTATATTAGGCCATATTATGTATGGAGTAACTATTTATTTATTTATGTTTTAATTTACACTTAACTTTGTGTGGATATTCTGTTTCTAAACATAATCAGCCCATTTATAAACTCTTACATCATTTATACAAATTTTGTAAGGGACTTCATCTCAATCTCTTTTCATTGTGGCATATTTCTATATAGTTCACCTTATTTTTCCTTTAAGGTATATTTATACCCATTTTAAAATATTATATCATGAATTACTATATTATTAGGAATTTTAATGTGTTTTTTGATGTAATTCATTATTTTTTTTATTCAAGTATTTTCTAAAGTGGTAACGAACTATTTAACTAAAACAGTGTTTTAAATTTTTTATTGATTTATTCTTGTAAATATTTCTCATTAATGTACAGGTTTTCAAAATGGGTTTAAGTATTTATTTATATGAAAATCAATGTTTTGGAATTTTAATTCATTTAAAATTATCAAAGTGGTATGGGACACTTTGATTCAAAAATATTTTATTTTAATGTTTTAAATGTGTCTTTTAAATTGGATTGATTATGTCGATATCTTGATCTGATATATTGTGATTGTAATGAGGAAGTGTTATATTTAATTTATTATTTTTTTATTTTTTATGATTATGTTATGGTTCTTGGGAATTATTTACATATACGGGTGGTTCCGTGATAAACCGAGGGTGGGTGAGCCCGAGATGGCTCTCCAATGAATTTTGTAATGTAATGGAGGGAAACGTTAATGTTTATACTAAAAGATTTAGGGAATATACCGTGATGGGTATTTGTAATGTAACTCCCTATGTAGCTGTGAACGCTACAATGTATGTATGTTATTTATGCCACAAGTTACCTCTATGCTTTCTGATTTCTAGGTATTATTAATAAATTTTACAATTTATGGTGGAATGTTAAATAGCTTATGTTTTATGATTTCAAAGTATGGTTTAATTGATTTGTATGTATTAATGGAATAATGTTTTCTTTCCTTGTTTTATATCCCTTATTGAGCTTTTTTCTCATCCTAGGTTTTTCAAATGTTTTTTCACATGGTATAAGGAAGGGTAATAGAAAGAAATAATTCGAGATTGTTTTTTTCTAAAGAAATAAATTGTTGTGTTATTTAATGGGTTTTATTATTGTGAAAAAATTGGTTAGAGTATAAGTGTGTACATTGGAATATTTGAGATGCAATGTAATAGTTATGGACTAATTATCTAAAACACTAAACCTCAAAAGATCCTCAATGTGAATTCTTAATTTAACTTAAGATTATTTAATGTTTAAGGCTAGAGCCTTATAGTTAGTATCAGAGGTCGGTTTAGATAACATTAGAGGTTAGGGTGTTATCTGGGTGTAGTTAAAGGATATAATATAACTAAAATGGTTATTATCATATGGAAACTTTTGGAGGGTTATGGTAAAATAGGTTGATTGTATAAAAAACAAAACAATATAGATATAAGAAGGTTGGTGGATTAGAGTAATATAAAAGTTTTTATTTTATCTTTAACCTGTAAGGGATTTCTTTTTTAATAATAATAATTCATTTCATGTTAAGTGTTGATTATTTTCAGTAGATTAAGGATCATTTTTCAAGATGGAAGGAAATAGATCTTGAACAACCTTCTTATCCCTCCCCGATGATTTTATCATCACTATTATGGAAAAAGCATGATGTAATGATTTTGACAGCTTCTTAAGTATTCAAATCACCGGTAAGAAATTGTTTTAGTAATCCAACACCTATTCATTTAAAAAAAAATTATGGGTCATGGTATATTTTTCATATGATTTCAAGATCTCAACTTTTCAAACTCTATCTAAATGTAAAATTATAATAGTGGAGTGAATTTTTACTTTTTTAATGTTAGACAATATGCCAAAAGAGAAAGGGAACATCCTATAGATCATAAAATCATGATATAATGTATTATTTATTTTATTATCCATAAATAATAAATCATATTAGGATTGATATTTATAAATGATGTGGATATTCGATCTGTAGGAATGATGTATTAAGAAATTAGGTGGAAATACATAGTTAATGGGTCACGAAGAATGCTGAACTAGTAGGAAGTCTGCATATAAATGATTCAAGAGTTTTGGTAGATTGTAGGATGATGAAATTATTAAAATTATTAAGGCTCTTTTAATGAAGGGAGTACTTTGGAAGGGTTTTTTTAGTATGTGTAACCCTGCATGTTGATATGTGAATATTTTATTCAAGAAAAAAATATCTTTTCTTGTATGGACATAATGGATAAACTTAAGGGTTCATATGATCTTTTGATTTTGATGTGATAAATGGTTATTACATTTTTGGATGAAAAATGAAAGTTGTTAGATAACCATTTAGGATAAAATAGGTTATAGTTATTTTTTAGGAAATTATCTTATTTTTGAGAGTCTTATAATAATGATATGGTTTTAGAAAAAAGGACAACCCATAAAATGGGTGACAACCTATCGCGTCCACCAAGGCCATAGGAATCGAACCCATAACCGAAGGGAGAAAAGAGTGTATCGCATACCAATCTCCTACATGAATTTCCTGGTTATTATGACTCATAATTTTTAGTAAAATAATTTTATAGATCAAGAATAAGATGATTTTAGAACTAAGGTTTTACTCAATTGATATCCTTAATACGGAAAATGATTTGGTGAGTAAGTGATAAATGGTATTTTGGAAGACAGTATTTATTTTAAGAGCACTTTATGCCTAAGGAAAATAGAATACTATGGGATTTCATTTGTGGAGTAATGGTTGAAATTTTATTTTGGAAGAATATATATTTTTAATGTGTAAATATGTAGATTTTTTTATTTATGGAAATAATTAACTTATCATAGAGAATATGTGATTAGGTTAATTAATTTTCAGTATGAGACTTTAAGAGTAGTCAATGTTATTTGGAGATAAATGTAAATATTTATTGTGGAAGACTATGTGATCATATCCTTTTGAATTTTGGGTTTCAATATTAGTTGGATTATTTTGATGAATTTTAGGGACAATTGTGTATTTAATGGTCTTTATTGAAATTTGGGGATTGTTTGTTCAATTTTGAGATTAAGAGTAATATTTATTTTTATATAAGATTATCCTTTTTTAGGATTATCTAGTCTCATACTAACCATTTTGTTATTGGTTAATTTCTAAAGATAGGGGAAATATATAGTTCATCTTTTTTGGATTATGTGATTCTATATATGTGGATTATAGTGCTTTAGGTGTGACCAAGTCATCGTTAATACTCATAGTTTGGAGAAAAGATGAGTTTTGGTAGATATTTATTAAAGTATGAACCTCAACATGAAAAGTAAATATGCTTCCTTATGTTCTTAGTCAAGCTCATAAATTAATTCCTCAAATTGATGAAAAGGTTATTAAAACAAAACAATTTTTTGTTTAATTTCCCTACTAGGAAATCAATGTCCATTTAAACCATCACAAGTTGTTGTTTTCTAGTGGTCAAATTTCTCTTGATCATGATTTTTATCACTCTCCATCAGAACTTCATGGTTAGTTTCTCTTCCATATCGATGTTTTATTTCATGTAATCCTAATATGGGATATCTTAGGCAACCTTTGTACTTATCGTTCATTCTTTTAAAGTAATATATTTATTGACTCTTTTTCTAATGTGAGACCTTCAATGATGTTTCTAAGACCAATTTTAATATTCTGAGGAATAAATTTCCAAAATAGGGGAAGGATGTAATGAACCATATATTTATAGAATAATACATTTTCACATATATTAATATTTATGAATAAGATATTAATTTTATGTTAAATAAGACATTTTGTCCAATATCATACTCAATACACAACAATGAGTTTCTTTGAAATCTTACATTTCACACAACTTTGAGTTACACCAAAAAAATAATATAATATTATTATTATTTTAAATGGTTGTTAAAGACTATCCATTGTATTTGTGGGAATGAATAGAACTAACTGCAGTATGATTATTAAATGTATTTAAATTTATCCAATATATTTTCATGTATTAAAAATACAAATGAAACTGATTTTAAGCATAAAATACTCAAATGTTTTTTTTAAAAGGTTGTTTTAACTCCTTTTGATGGAAACCCCTTATTAAATCGTTTTTTTTCAATTTTATATGTTCTATTTGAAAAAATAAATTTTTCTTTTGAATTTGGACCTAAAAATTTACTTTGGATAAAATTTTGGTATTTTTCTAGTAAATTTATTTTTTAATAAATAGTGAAAAATACTACATTTTAATTCAAAACTATATTTTCATCTAATTTATTTATATAGATAGATTTTCATTTTAATTATTTTTAATGGATTAATGGATTATATTTTTTTCATTTAATCCAATAATTTTCATTGTAAGTAATTTCACATTTAAATTGGACATAAACACATGCAAATCTTTTGATTGTTATTACTTTTTAAAAGACCACTATTTGGATTTGACAACGGGAATTAATTTTAATTTAGTTATTGAAACTTCTATTTTTAGAATTTTGGAGAACTGGATTCCATATTTAGAATAAAAATTCCCAAATTGGGTAAATATATACCTTTTATTACTAGACATTTTGAATCTTAACTTCCGTAATTATTTTATTTACCATGGTTAAAGTGTAAATATGGTAAATAAGGGTAAAAAATAATGTTATAATAATATTAAACTACCTTAACATGTGTCATAATCCTATTGGATGATATATTTAAGAAAATGGGCATCTGTGGGTCGATTTTGGAACCCCATGAAGCCACTTTGATGTGAAAATGACATTTTATAAGAGTTAATTTAAAGTAAAGAAAAATGTAACATAAACATATATCTTTTATTAAAAAAATTAGATGGGGTAATATAAGTGATTTATCCAAATATAAATATCCATTAGAAATATAAAACGATTTAATAAATCATGGTATTTTATTTATAATTTTTAGAGAACAAATAAATAATTTAATTTATGACAAAATTATGATGTAGTTATTTCTTTATTAATGAATGACTTAAAAAAGGAGATAATAAATATTAAAATAAATATATTTTGAAAATTTTTATGGCATCTTATGGGTGATTATGACTTTTTAAATTTTAATTCATGATTTATTTTCGATGTAATCAAGTTGTTATGGATTTTTAAAAAGTAATGATATGAATAATATAAAAATTTACATAAATGAGTTTTTAGAAAAAAAATACTATTTTATTAAATGATGTAATAATCCTGAAAATCTAAGATTAGTCCAAATGACATAAATATTATTTAAAATGTCATTAATTTAACACTTGATGTTCTATTTGTATTTTATCGAAACTATATTAACCATATTTTATGGATATACAAGAAGATATGGTAAGAGTTAAATTAGTTAACTAAGGGTTAAAGGTAACAGATAAGGTTAAATTTGTGACCTAGAATTCTATAAAACCTGTTATTTTACAGTTTTCATACCCAAAATAATATTAAAATTTAAATAAATTACTTTGGAATTGTAAAGACCTGGAAATTTCAAGGAAATTTTTTTCTTAATTTCTTTGGGATTTTACAAGAACGCAGTTTCTGACGGCGCCGGATTCCGAGACCCGGTGTGCCCGGAATCATTTTCCGAAGTTTAGCTCGGGTATGTTTAGTGAACGAATGAGTGAGTTTTTTCTAACTTACCGGTGCTCGGAATCGAAATATGAGGGCACCGATGAAACCGCAGTGCCATTAATTGCTTAGGAACACCTATTCCAGAGTTGCATTTGTGCGGGTGGAGAAGTTAAATTTGTGGATTAAATGAGGAATGAATAAAATTGTAAAACAATTTTATTTTTTTAGTCTAAGGTGGTTTTATCCTACATGGGGAAGTTGGGGTGGCACCTAACTACCCATGTGAGGATAAATTTGAGGATAAATGTGAGGTGGGGCCCACACCAACCCCATCCTTTCACATTCCCATAACTCTCATAAACTCCCCCTTTAAACTTGTTAACTCCCTTTAATTAAGTAACTCTTCCACTTCCTTATTTAATTTGCCAACCTACCTCTTAATTAATTAAACAACTCATGGTTTAATTAATTAAGTGAATTGGATTTGAATTTTGTAAATTTGAATACATGGAATTGTTAAATAAAATAAGGTGGAGCCCTATTTTATTTTGGTTGGATTTGTTGTGTTAAAAGAAAGGGAAGAGAGCTCTTGAGTTTTGAAGAACTTCTTCCTCCGAAGAAGAACGCTTCATCTCCTTTATTGAAGAACACGAAGGCACCGACGACATGCCTTATCTTCTTCTCCCTCCGCATCAAGGGATGAGACACCACCGCGGGGAACGTCTCCATCGATGATGACTCACCCTCCGACGTTAACGGAATCGGCACCGATCATCCGCGACGTCCGATCATCGTGACGCTTGCCTCTTTTCGCGGCTCGACGACGTGCGACGTCTTTGCAAGGTAGGGGAATTATATTTGATTTTCTCTTTACCTTTTGAGAAAAGGATGACGAGCACGGATCAATCTCTGCCCAGTTGATCCGCGGATTGCTCGTTCATGCGGGTTGGTTGCAGGGTGAATAATTGGGTTTGGTTTGAGTTTGATATTCATTGAAAACCTCTAACGCGGAGGGCATGGGCTAACGAACAAAGCCCGGACCCTCCGCAGATTGTTGTTGATGCGCGGATTGACGGCGATGATGAAACGGGGCCGAAAAGTCAACTTTAAGCCTCCGCAGTGAAGTTCGGGTCCCGGGAGGATTGTTGGCGAAGACGGAAAGCAAAACGGACAACCAGAGCATGTCCGGTGGTCCGCGGAAAATCCTGCTGTCGCGCCACGCCGGCACGGCGGTGCCCGGCGCGCCGCCAGGAGGGTCCTCCACGAAGGCAGACGGTGGTCCCACGACCACACGGGACCAGAGGGGAGACTGGGGGTTGTAACCCCCGGCGGTCAAGGGAGCGGCCCCCACGTGGGGGGGGGGGGGGGGGCTGCGACTTCAATTAGGGGGCGCGAGCCTCCCCCCCTGTCTGCTCAGCTCGGCTCTCCGAGCTGGCCACGCGGTCGCGTGAGCGCGCTAGGCCGGGCCACGCCCAGCGGGCCGGGCCGCGCCCTATTGGTCCGGACCCGGTCCCGGTGCGGGTCGACCCAGTTCGGGCCGACCCAGGGGGTCGCGGGCCGGGTCGGTCCGGGGCCGAACCCCCTATTCTCGGGTAGTTTTTGGTCAAACGCTCATATCCTGGGCTGCGGACCTCCGATCGACGCACTTTCAGCTGCGATGCGATCCTTGGATCGAGACGGTCTTTTAGGTATATTAAACTCAAGGTTTCAGAGTACTTTGGGTATGACTGGGTTGGTTCGAACTCGAAACTAATTGGGCCCTCGGAGTGGTAACACTTATATCTCGAGCTTCGGACGGCCGATTGATGTTCTGTCGACTTTTTTGGATTTCCCTTGATGAGACGGAACTTTTGGAATACTTCTCCTGAGTTTTGGACACCGTTGGACAGGGTCCAGGTTGGATTGAACCCGTAATCCAACCGGGCCCCTCGAATGGAAAAGGTGATAACTTTCAGACCAGACGTCTGTTTGACGAACCGTCAGCGGCGTTGGTGATCTCATTGAGAAACAGTCCCTATGAGTATACCCTATGAGAGTTCAGGGTACAGTTGAGATGTGACCGGGTTGGTTCGCACACGAAACCAATCGGGCCCCTGGGACGAAAAGGCTAATAACTCACAGACCGAACGTCTGTTTGACGCGCCGTCAATTGCGTTGAGACCCCTATGACGAGGCAGTCCTTTGAGATACTTCTTCATGGGACTTTGTGATACATGTAGTATCGACATATAGCTCGTGGAGAGGACCCTCCTGGAGACGAGCGTACGGAGTACGGAGACCATGTAGCTGGCTGAGACCTAATGACTGCTTATCCGATTCGATTCGGAGTGACTAGCATAGCCCAGTGGGGAGAACTACTTTGTGAGGTGGAAGACCCATGGCGGAGGAGCACTACTTTATGAGGTGGCAGACCCGCGGGACTCGACAGGAGGAGTACCTCTATAGGATATGAGGGGGAGCACTACTGTGTGAGGTGGCAGACCCATGGCGGAGGAGCACTACTGTGTGAGGTGGCAGACCAGCAGTACTAGACAGGAGGAGTACCTCAACAGTCTTAGGTTAGTGAGCAGTACCTCGGAGTCATGACAGGATCATTGTACTTTCCAGAGATAGATCTCTTCAGCAGTAACAGTTTCGATAATGAAAATCTTGGTTTGAGCTGAGTCTTTGACCTTTGTGTTTACCTCATGATTGAGATGGGTCACTTGATCACTTAGGTATATGTATGGGCATATACCTTGGTAGTGGTTATCCGTTGATTTCATAACCTTTGTGTTTCCTCATGATTGAGATGGGTAACTTGATAACTTAGGTATAAGTATGGGCTTGTACCTAAGTAAAGGTTATCTATTGAGATCCTTCTTTGTGGTTATCCTTGTTGGATTTAGTGAGACCTTGAGGGTCTCAAGGTCCCTACTGAGTATCGTATACTCACCCATGCACGGTCTATGCCCTCACTTCATTGTGTTGGTTGCAGACGACGGGCTACGCTGACAGAGGCCAAGTGTTCGAGGACTGGACGGTACCCGGAGGTGGACCTCACGATGAGTCAGTATCCGAAGGTGAACTTCACGACGAGACAACACTCAAAGGAGGTTGACGGGCGAGAGCGTTGTGGAGGCTATCTGTACATACCCTTCAGGCAGGATCCGTGGTGGACTATCCAGGAGCTGCGCTATATGTACCTACCCTTCAGGTAGGATTCGTGGAGGATGACCCAGGAGATTCTTCCATTCTTCCAGCTGTTTGTCTTTTCCAGTTGTACTTTTGTTCAGTTGTAGCTATACTTTCGATTGGGTTTGTATTCTGGCCCATTTACTTTTCAGCACTTCCTTTTGTACTTAGTGTATTACATCTTCTTGTACTCTGTGGTGTTTTGTTTACTTTTATAAAGGCAATGCCTTCCCAGTTATCGGGAATTACGCCTTTGGTGCTAGTCGCGAGCCCCTGGCCTATGGAAGGCGGGCTTGGGGTAGTCACAGCACGAGCCCTGAGGATGGGTCGTGACAAATTGGTATCAGAGGAGTCGGTTCTACCGCAGAACTTGTAACTTTGATATTTATTTTTTGTGAAGCAATAGTGCTAAGGATACCGAGTGTGGTTTTCAGTTCACAGATTACATTGTTGGTGCATGCGGCCGACGTATCCATACACCAGGAACCTGAAAACTGATTTCCGACTTTGTGCACAAAAACACTGATTGTGTGTGTGTTTCCAAAAGTTTTAAAAGTCAGATCAAACCAGGTCAGCTCACCAGGTATAAATCATTTGACCGTGTCACATTTTTTCTTTCAGGATGCCTCCCCGCAGACAACCAGCTAGAGCCCCAAGAGTTGTACGTACTGACAGCCCGCCGAGCGACGTGGCCTCAGTACAGGGCCCTATCCCAATTGAGGCACCAGAGGAGGCACTAGCGGTACTACTATCCACTGGGCCACCGATGCCACCAGCCCTAGCAGTAGAGGGTGCACGTCGCTTGAGCGCACTACACGAGTTCCAGCGCCAGAGGCCACCCAGGTTCAGGGGAGAGTCGGACCCACAGGCGGCTGAGGATTTCCTGGAGGCTGTGGTGAGAGTCTTCAGGGTAGTGGGGATGCCAGCAGACTTCATGGTGATCTTTGCTTCTAGCCTTTTTCAGGCCATAGCAGGCAGATGGTGGAGCCTGATGCTTCAGATGCATGACGAGGCGGCACTTCTGTGGGCAGACTTCGAGAGCGTATTCTGGGCAGAGTTTGTACCAGCCACCCTTAGAGCGGTGCGTATATAGGAGCTTCTGCATCTACAGCAGAGTAGCATGACAATGGTGCAGTACTCAGTCAGGTTCACAGACCTCTCGTGCTACTCCACAGATATGGTACGGGACCCGTTCTTCAGGGCCTGAACCTTCGAGCAGGGGCTCAGGTGAGAGATTAGAGCTTCTGTTGTTTCTCACAGCATTCCAATGCAGACAGGGGTGTTGGAGCGAGCCCTCTTAGTGGAGAGTTTCCTTACTGAGCAGTCTCTAGCAACAGGACCCACCACTAGCTGAAATGTGGCATTGTCTTCTGTAGCAGGCAGTAGAGAGATGACGCAGAGGTCCAAGAGGACCAGACCTACAGGTGGTCGACCGCATGACTCAGGGTCGGTAGTGTGAGGCACTAAGGGGAATGACGGAGCTAGACCTGCCATGCAGTGTTACTCCTGGGGAGGGATTGGTCACGTGGCACGTGACTGTCCGACCCACCATGCAGATGACCAGCAGTTAGATGAAGCACCTCCCAGGCAGAGGCAGAGGTTCGATCGAGGCGTACCGCTAGGAGAAGAAGGCTGAGGGAGGGGAGTTATCCGTGCAGCTGGAGGTGGACGACGCTTCGAGGTGTTGCCACCACCACCACCACCAGGAGGTCCACCCCGACTAAAGGGAATAGGTGGACATGGGAGATCTCATCTTCAGGCAGCAGAAGCATAAGACTACGGAGCTCCAGAAGCAAGTGGAAAGGAGCGGAACTAGTGGTTTCCTTTTGTTATTCATACTTCTAGTTCCATGTTGTTGTTACATTTGTGTCTTTGTACTATGAGATGCAATAATAAAAAGACACTTACCTTTGTGACATTTTCTTCCTTTCTTTTTGTGTACTAAGAGGTTCCGGTTTAAACTGTTGACTTGTCCCTCACTTTCAAGATTCCTACTGGAGGAGACCTAGTTACCTCACGCGGATGCCTACAGCATGACTCGACCCTTAGAGGTGAGAGTGACGGTTGGATATCTTGGTAGTAATATTGAGACCTTACAACGTCGTCCATGGCATTAATACATCATTAATGTCCGGATTGACTATATTAGGCAAAGAACGTGGTTCATCCAGGGGATGAGACTGGATTTCTCTTATTGGCAAAGAAGAAATCATAGCAGCTCTTGTGGGACCAGAGATGGTCCAGGCCATGACAGAGAAGGTCCAGGTCATCCAAGAGTGGATGAGGACACCTCAGAGCCGACATAAGACTTATGATGACAAGAGGCAGAGACCACTATAGTTCGAGGATGGTGACCACGTTTTCTTACGGGTCTCACCTCATCGTGGAATTACGGAGATTTGGCTGAGGCGACAAGTTAACTCCACGCTTCATCGGACCCTTCAAGGTCCTCAGCAGGGTAGTCGATGTGGTTTACCGCTTGACCTTTCCACCTCAGTTGCACTGGGTGCATGAAATCATCCACATACCTCGGTTGAGGAGATACGTGCATGATCCTTCACACATCATCGGCCTTAGGGAGTTGGACGTCGATGACAGGGTGACATGTGCGGAGATTCTAGTGGAGATCGAGGATCGACAGTAGCGGGTCCTATGTGAACGATCGATTCCTCAGGTGCGCTTTCACTGGAATCACATGAACCTCCAGCGAAGCACCTGGGAGCGGAAGGCTCAGATGCGTGCTCAATACCGCTTTTGTATCCCTAGTTTGTGTTAAAGAATTACGGGGATGTAAATCCCTGAGGTGGGAGTAATGTAAAGACCCATAAATTTTAAGTAAAAATTTTTCTTACTTTTTTTGGTATTTTACAAGAATGAAGTTTCTGACGGCGCCTAATTCTGAGGCCCGGTGTGCCCGGAATCATTTTCTGAAGTATATCTCAGGTATGTTCAGCGAACGAACGAGTGAGTTTTTTATCTTCTGAACCGGTGCTCGGAATCGAAATCCGAGGGCACCGATGAAACCATAGCTCCGGTAATTTCTTAGGAACAGCTATTCTAGAGTTCTGTTTGTGCGGGTGGAGAAGTTAAATTTTTGGATTAAATGAGGAATGAATAAAATTGTAAAAAAAATTATTTTTTTAGTCTAAGGTGGTTTTATCCTACATGGGGAAGTTGGGGTGGCACCTAACTACCCATGTGAGGATAAATTTGAGGTTAAATGTGAGGTGGGGCCCACAAGAGCCCCAACCTTTCACATTCCCATAACTCTCATAAACTCCCCCTTTAAACTTGTTAACTCACTTTAATTAAGTAACTCTTCTACTTCCTTATTTAATTTACCAACCTACCTCTTAATTAACTAAACAACTAATGGTTTAATTAATTAAGTGAATTGGATTTGAATTTTTTAAATTTGAATGCATGGCATGGGTAATGAAAATAAGGTGGAGCCCTATTATATTTTGGTTGGATTTGTTGTGTTAAGAGAAAGGGAAGAGAGCTATTGAGTTTGGAAGAACTTCTTCCTCCGAAGAAGAACGCTTCATCTCCTTTGTTGATGAACAAGAATTCACCAACGACGTGCCTTCTCTTCTTCTTCCTCCGCGTCAAGGGAGGAGACACCACCGAGGGGAATGTCGTCATTGATGACGACTCACCCTCCGATGTCAACGGAATCGGCACCAATCTTCCACGACGTCCAATCATCGTGACGCTTACCTCTTTTCGCGGCTCAACGACGTGCGACGTCTTTGCAAGGTAGGGGAATCATATTTGTTTTTCTCTTTACTTTTTTAGAAAAGGACGACGAGTGCAGATCAATCTCTACCCGGTTGACCCGTGGATCGCTCGTTCATGAGGGTTGGTTGTGGGGTGAATAATCGGGTTTGGTTTGAGTTTGATATTCATTGAAAACCTCTAACGTGGAGGGCATGGGCTAAAGAACAAATCCCGGACCCTCCGCAGATTGTTGTTGGTGCGCGGATTGACGGCGATGATGAAACGGGTCTGTAAAGTCAACTTGAAGCCTCCGTAGTGAAGGTCGGGTCCCGGGAGGACCGTTGGTGAGGACGAAAAGCAAAACGGAGCACCAGAGCATGTCCGGTGCTCCGCGGAAAAACCTGCTGGCGCGCCGCCAGGACGGTCCGCCGCGGCTTCAGCCGCGACGGCAGACGGTGGTCCCACGACCGCGCGGGACTAGAGGGGAGACCGGGGGTCGTAACCCCCGATGGTCAAGGGAGCGGCCCCCACGTGGGGGGGCCGTAGCTTCAATCAGGGGGCGCGCACCTCCCCCCCCCCCCCCCCCCCCCCGTCCGCTCAGCCCGGCTCGCCGAGCGGGCCACGCGGCCGCGGGAGCGCGCCGGTGGGGCCGGGATGCGCCCTTCAGGCCGGGCCGTGCACACTGGGTCGGTCCGTGCCCTATTGGGCTGGACCCGGTATGGTCCGACCCAGGGGGTCTCGGGCTGGGTCAGTCTGGGGCCGAACCCCCTATTTTCGGTTAGGTTTTGTTAAAATGCCCATATCTTGGGATTCAGACCTCCAATCGACGCACCGTCAGCTGCTATGAGATCCTTGGATCGAGAAGGTCGTTTAGGTATATTACACTCAAGGTTTCGAAGAACTTTGGGTATGGCCGGGTTGGTTCAAACCCGAAACCAACCTGGCCCTCAGAGAGGTAACACTTATATCTCGAACTCCGGACGTCTGATTGGCGTGCCGTCGACTTTGTTGGATTCCTACTGATGAGACGGAACTTTTGGCATACCTCTTCTGAGTTTTGGACGTATTTGGATAGTGGACGGGTCGGATTAAACCTGTAATCCAACCGGGCCCCTGGAACGGAAAAGCTGATAACTTTCAGACCAGATGTCCGTCTGACGAACCGTCAGTGGCGTTGGTGATCTCGTTGAGAAACGGTCCCTATGAGTATACCCTATGAGAGTTCAGGGTACAGTTGAGATACGGCCGGGTTGGTTCTCACACGAAACCAACCGGGCCCCTGGGACAAAAAGGCTAAAAACTCACAGACTGAGCATCCTTTTGACGCGATGTCTGTTGCGTTGAGACCCTTATGACGAGGTGGTCCTTTGAGATACTTCTTAATGGGACTTTGTGATACTTGGAGTATCGACCGGTAGCTCGTGGAAAGGACCCTCCGAGAGAGGACCCTCCTGGAGACGAGCGTATGTAGTACGGAGACTGTGTAGCTGGCTGAGACCTGATGACTGCTTGTCCGATTCGATTCGGAGTGACTAGCATAGCCCAGTCAGGAGCACTACTTTGTGAGGTTGCAGACCCATGGCGAAGGAGAACTACTTTGTGAGGTGGCAGACCCGCGGTACTCAACAGGAGGAGTACCTCTGTAGGCTATGAGGGGGAGCACTACTGTGTGAGGTGGAAGACCCATGGCGGAGGAGCACTACTGTGTGAGGTGGCAGACCCGCGATATTCGACAGGAGGAGTACCTCAGCAGTCTTAGGTTAGTGAGAAGTACATCGGAGTCGTGACAGGATCACTGTACCTTCCAGAGACGGTGCTCTTCAGCAGTTACAGTTTTGATAATGAAAATCCTGGTTTGAGCTGAGTCTTTAACCTTTGTGTTTACCTCATGATTGAGATGGGTCACTTGATCACTTAGGTATATGTATGGGCATATACCTAGGTAGTGGTTATCTGTTGATTTCATAACCTTTGTGTTTCCTCATGATTGAGATGGGTTACTTGATAACTTAGGTATAAGTATGGGCTAATACCTAAGTAAGAGTTATCTATTGAGATCCTTCTTTGTGGTTATCCTTGTTGGATTTAGTGAGACCTTGAGGGTCTCGGGGTCCCTACTGAGTATCGTATACTCACCCTTGCATGGGCTAGGCCCGCACTTCATTGTGTTGGTTGCAGACGACGGACATCGCTGACAGAGGCCGAGTGTTCGAGGACTGGATGGTACCCATAGGTGGACCTCACGACGAGTCAGTATCCGAAGGTGAACTTCACGACGAGACGACACTTGGAGGAGGTTGACGGGCGAGAGAATTGTGGAGGATATCTATACCTACCCTTCAGGTAGGATCTGCGGTGGACAATCCAGGAGTTGCGCTATCTGTACCTACCCTTCAGGTAGGATCCGAGGAGGACGACCCAAGATATGCTTCCATTCTTCCAGCTGTTTGTCTTTTCCTGTTGTACTTTTGTTCGGTTGTAGCTGTACTTTCGATTGGGTTTGTATTCTGGCCCATTTACCTTTCTGCACTTCCTTTTGTACTTAGTGTATTACTTCTCCTTGTACTCTATGGTGTTTTGTTTACTTTTATAAAGGCAATGTCTTCCCAGTTATCAGGAATTATTCCTTTGGTGCTAGTCGCCAACCCCTGACCTATGGAAGGCGGGATTGGGGTAGTCACGGTACGGGCCCCGAGAACGGGTCGTGACAAATTGGTATCAGAGGAGTCAGTTCTACCTCAGAACTTGTAACTCTGATATTTCTTTTCTGTGAAGCAATAGTGATAAGGATACCGAGTGTGGTTTTCAGTTCAGGGAGTCCAGTGTTGGTGCGGGTGGCCAATGTATCCATACACCAGGACCCTGAAAACTGATTTCCGACTTTGTGCATGAAACAACCGATTGCCTGTGTGTTTCCAAAAGTTTTAAAAGTCATCTCAAACCAGGTCAACTCACTAGGTATAAATCGTTTGACCGTGTCACATTTGTTTCTTTAAGGATGCCTCCCTACGGACGACCAGCTAGAGCCCCGAGAGTTGTACGTACTGACAGCCCTCCGAGTGACGTGGCCTCATTACAGGGCCCTATCCTAGTTGAGGCACCAGCGGAGGCACCAACGGTACTTCTACCCGTTAGGCAACCGATGCAACCAGCCCCAGCAGCAGAGGGTGCACGTCGCTTGAGCGCACTGCACGAGTTCCAGCGCCAGAGTCCACCCAGGTTCAGGGGAGAGACGGACCCACAGGTGGCTGAGGATTGGATGGAGGCTGTGGTGAGAGTGTTCAGGCTACTGGGGATGCCATCAGACTTCATGGTGATCCTTGCTGCCAGTCTTCTTCGGGCAGCAGCAGGCAGATGGTGGAGCCTGATACACCAGATACATGACAAGACGACACTTCTGTGGGCAGACTTCGAGAGCCTGTTCTGGGCAGAGTTTGTACCATCCACCCTTCGAGCGGTGCGTATACTGGATCTACTGCATCTACAGCAGGGTAACATGACTGTGGCGCAGTACTCAGTGAGGTTCAGAAACCTCTCGCGCTACTCCACTGATATGGTACGAGACCCGTTCTTCAGGGCCCTATCCTTCGAGCAGGGGATTAGACGAGAGATTTGAGCTTCTGTTGTTTCTCACAACATTCCAACGCAGACAGGGGTGTTGGAGCGAGCCCTCTTAGTGGAGAGTTTCCTTACTGAGCCATCTCCAGCAGCAGGACCCACCACTAGCCGGCATACGGCAGAGTCTTCTGTAGCAGGCAGTAGACAGATGATGCAGAGGTCCAAGAGGACCAGACCTACAGGTGGTTGACTGCATGACTCAGGGTCGGTAGTGCGAGGCACCAAGGGGAATGACAGAGCCAGACCTTCCATGTAGTTTTACTCCAACGGCGGGATTGGTCACATGGCACGTGACTGTCCGACCCGCCATGCAGATGACCAGCAGTTAAATGAAGAACCTCCCAGGCAGAGGCAGCGGTTCGATCGAGGCGGACCGCTAGGAGAAGAAGGCCGAGGGAGGGGAGATGGTCATGCAACTAGAGGTGCACGACGCTTCAAGGTGTTTCCACCACCACCACCAGGAGGTCCACCCCGACCACAGGGAACAGGTGGACATGATAGATCTCAGATTTAGGCAGAAGAAGCATACGACTACGGAGCTCCGGAAGTAAGTGGACAGGAGCGGAACTAGTGGTTTCCTTTTGTTCTTCGTACTTCTAGTTCCATGTTGTTGTTACATTTGTGTCTTTGTACTATAAGCTGCAATAATAATAACACACTTACCTTTTTTACATTTTCTTCCTTCCTTTTTGTGTACTAAGAGGTTCCGGTTTAAACTGTTGACTTGACCCTCACTTTTGAGATTCCTACTAGAGGAGACCCAGTTAACTCACGCTGATGCCGACAGTGTGACTCAACCCTTAGAGGCAAGAGTGACAGTTGGATATCTTGGTAGTAACGTTGAGGCCTTACGACGTCGTCCATGGCATGAATACATTATTAATGTCTGGATTGACTATATTAGGCAAAGAATGTGGTTCATCCAGGGGATGAGACCAGATTTCTCTTATCGGCAAAGAAGAAATCATAGCAGCTCTTGTGGGACCAGAGATGGTCCAGGCCATTACAGAGAAGGTCCAGGTCATCCAAGAGCGGATGAGGACATCTCAGAGCCGACAGAAGCCTAATTCTGACAAGAGGTAGATACCACTAGAGTTCGAGGATGGTGACCACGTTTTCTTACGAGTCTCACCTCGATGTGGAATTACAGAGATTTGGGTGAGGTGACAAGTTATCTCCGCGCTTCATCGGACCCTTTAGGGTCCTCAGCAGGGTAGGCGAGGTGGATTACCACTTGACCTTTCCACCTCAGTTCCACCGAGTGCATGAAATCATCCACGTACCTCGGTTGAGGAGATACGTGCATGATCCTTCACACATCATCGACCTCAGGGAGTTGGACGTCGATGACTGGGCGACATGTGTGGAGATTCTAGTTGAGATCGAGGATTGATAGGATCGGGTCCTACATGAATGATAGATTCCTCAGGTGCGCTTTCACTGGCAGTACAGGAACCTCCAGGGAAGCACCTAGGAGCGGAAGGCTCAGATGCATGTTCAGTACCGCATTTGTATCCCTAGTTTGTGTTAAAGCTTTACGGGGGCGTAAATCCCTAAGGTGGGAGTAATGTAAACACCCAGAAATTTCAAGGAAATTTTTTTCTTAATTTCTTTTAGATTTTGCAAGAACGCATTTTCTGACGGCGCCTGATTCTAAGGCCCGGTGTGCCAGGAATCATTTTCCGAAGTTTAGCTCGGGTACGTTCAGTGAATGAACGAGTGATTTTTTTCTAACTTTTGAACCGGTGCTCAGAATCGAAATATGAGGGCACCGATGAAACCACAGCGCCGGTAATTGCTTAGGAACACCTATTCCGGAGTAGCGCTTGTGTGGGTGGAGAAGTTAAATTTGTGGGTTAAATGAGAAATGAATAAAATTGTAAAACAATTTTATTTTTTTTAGTCTAAGGTGGTTTTATCCTACATGGGGAATTTGGGGTGGCACCTAACTACCCATGTGAGGATAAATTTGAGGATAAATGTGAGGTAGGGAGCACATGAGCCCCAACCTTTCACATTCCCATAACTCTCATAAACTCCCCCTTTAAACTTGTTAACTCCATTTAATTAAGTAACTCTTCCACTTCGTTATTTAATTTGCCAACCTACCTCTTAATTAATTAAACAACTCATGGTTTAATTAATTAAGTGAGTTGGATTTGAATTTTGTAAATTTGAATGCATGGCATGGGTAAATAAAATAAGGTGGAGCCCTATTTTATTTTGGTTGGATTTGTTGTGTTAAGAGAAAGGGAAGAGAGCTCTTGAGTTTTGGAGAACATCTTCCTCTGAAGAAGAATGCTTCATCTCCTTTGTTGAAGAACGCGAAGTCACCGATGACGTGCCTTATCTTCTTCTTCCTCCGCATCAATAGAGGAGACACCACCGCGGGGAACGTCGCCATCGATGACAACTCACCCTCTGACGTCAACAGAATCAGCACCGATCTTCCGCGACGTTCGATCATCGCGACGCTTGCCTCTTTCCGCGGCTCAACGACGTGTGACATATTTGCAAGGTAGGGGAATTATATTTTATTTTCTCTTTACCTTTTGAGAAAAGGATGAAGAGTGCGGATCAATCTCTGCCCGGTTCATCCACAGATCAATCGTTCATGTGGGATGGTTGCGGGGTGAATAATCGGGTTTGGTTTGAGTTTGATATTCATTGAAAACCTCTAACGCAGAGGGCATGGGCTAACGAACAAAGCCCAGACCCTCCGCAGATTGTTGTTGATGCGCTGATTGACGGCGATGATGAAACGGGGTCGAAAAGTCAACTTGAAGCCTCCACAGTGAAGGTCGGGTCCCGGGAGGACTGTTGGCGAAGATGGAAAGCAAAACGGACCACCGGAGCGCATCCGGTGGTCTGCAGAAAATCCTCTGGCGGCACCGGCGACCGGAGGCGGCGGCGCCCGGCGCGTCGCCAGGAGGGTCCGCCGCGGCTGAAGCCGCGGCGGCAGATTGCGGTCCCACGACCGCGCAGGACCAGAGGGGAGACCGAGGGTCATAACCCCAGGCGGTCAACGGAGCGGCCCCCAAGTGGGGGGGGGAGGGCGACTTCAATCAGGGGGGCGCACGCCTCCCCCCAAGTCCACTCAGCTCGGCTCACCGAGCTGGCCATGCGGCCACGTGAGCGTGCCAGGTCGGGCCATGCCCACCGGGCCGGGCCGCGCACTATTGGGCCGGACTCGGACCCAGTTCGGGTTGACCCGGTTCGGGCCGACCCAGTGGGTCTCGGGTCGGGTCGGTCTGGGGCCGAACCCCCTATTCTCAGGATGTTTGTGGTAAAACGCCCATATCTTGGGCTGCGGACCTCCGATCGACGCACCGTCAGCTGCGATGCAATCCTTGGATCGAGACGGTCGTTTCAGTATATTACAATCAAGGTTTTGGAGAACGTTGTGTATGGCCGGGTTGGTTCGAACCCAAAACCAACCGGGCCCTCGGAGCGGTAACGCTTATATCTCGAGCTACGGACGTCCGATTGAGGTGTCGTTGACTTGGTTGGATTCCCCTTGATGAGACGGAACTTTTGGCATTCGTTTCCTGAGTTTTGGATGCCGTTGGATAGTGTCCAGGTTGGATTGAACCCGTAATCCAACCGGGCCCCTCGAACGGAAAAGCTGATAACTTTCAGACCGGGCGTCCGTTTGACAAACCGTCAGTGGCGTTGGTGATCTCGTTGAGAAACGATCCCTATGAGTATACCCTATGAGAGTTCGGGGTATAGTTGAGATACTTCTGGGTTGGATCGCACAAGAAACCAACCGGGCCCCTGGGACGAAAAGGCTAATAACTCACAGACCAGGCGTCCGTTTGACGCGTCGTCTCTTGCGTTGAGACCCTAATGACGAGGTGGTCCGTTGAGATACTTCTTCGTGTGACTTTGTGATACATAGAGTATCGAACTATAGCTCATGGAGAGGACCCTCTCGGAGACGAGCGTACGGAGTACGGAGACCGTGTAGCTGGCTGAGACCTGATGGCTGCTTGTCCGATTCGATTCCGAGTGACTATCATAGCCCGGTGGGGAGAACTAATTTGTGAGGTGGCAGACCCATGGCATAGGAGCACTACTTTGTGAGGTGGCAGCTGTAACACCCCGAGATTTTATGAAAAATATTATTTTTAATTTCATTAATGTCTTGTGTTGTACGCTACACCAAAAGGATCTTTCACAACACGCATCCTTGACTTGCCCTGCATTACACGCAATCGCGGCCTTCCTCGATAGCTTGCGTCGTACGCAATACCGAGTTTCACTAAACAATGATATGCTATTAAAATATTATTAAAACTAGCCATTATGAATAGTAATAACCACTTTTTGAAATTTTGTAAATTTTATTTTTCAAAATGGACTTCATTTTTGGATTCGGAATATCGAAATTAGCTTAGGGTGAAATTTTGGTACGTTTCGGATAACTTTCATATTCTGATGAATAGTGAAAATTACTAAATGTTAATTAAAAATAAATTTTTTAATCAAAATAATTAATAGTGATAAATTATTAATTTGAGTGGTTTTAAAGTATATTTAGAATATATTTTTACAATTTAATACAATGTTGGTCATTGGATGTAATTTCACATTTAAACCAGATATAAACTAGTGTTAATCTTTTGATAGTTATTATCTCTTAAAAACACGCTATTTGTTTTGACGATGGGAATTAATTTTTAAATTAGTTAATGTAACTGATATGTTTTGAATTTGATAAAATACACATCATTTTTTAATTCATAATATCAAATATAGCTTAGGCCTAATTTTTGGTATTTTTCTGGAAACTTTCATTTTTTAATGAATAGTGAAACCACTAAGTGGTAGTTAAAAACTGAATTTTTCATAAAACTTAATTTTACCGCTTCTGTGAGTGGAATTTCGAAAATCAAAGATACACGGTTAATATCAAGGAATAAAATGTGGTTAAATGAGATGAAAATAATTTTGGGAGAATAGTAACTTTTTACTTTTATTTACCACGGTTAAAAGTAAATAGGGTAATTAAGGGTAAAAATGATATTATTATTACCCTAACACATGTCCTAATTCTATTGGACAAGTGTAATTCGACCAAAAACAACCTTAGGAATAAAATATGACCATTTAGGCCCACTTGAATTAGATTAGGACATTTATTATTAATTTATTTAAAGAAGGGTTAAAATCGTTAAAATCAATGTTTAATAAGTAAGTAATTTTTAATATGGGGTTATACATAAGATAAATTAGACTATTAATATTCATTAGAAAGATAAAAACCTTTCCTACATAATGGTATTTTATTTATAATTTTTAGACATTAAATAATTTAATTTATTTATGACACAACGATGATGTAGTAATTATCTTATTAATGAAATATTGACATGATTGATGTTATGAATACCCAAATAAATGTAATTAGAGACTTTTTATGAATTAAACTAATTTTATAGGTTAATATGACATGTTAGTATTGATTTAATTAACTTGGTTAGAACTAATAATTCTGTAATGATTTTCACAAAAATCAATTACTAAATAGTGTCAAAATTCACATAAAATAGTTTTTAAAAAAATAATATATTATTAATTGTTATTTTATTCCTAAAAATATAAGTTTCTGACAAATGACTTAGATAAGGTTATATATATTAATAATAAACAACTTGGGGTTCGTTTGGGCTCTTAAAGTATGTTTTTTAACCTTATAGTATAAGAACACAAGAAGACACGGTAAAAGTAAAATTATTTAACTTAATGTTAAATCTAAATGATAAGGATAAAATAGGAACCTAAACTTGTCTAAATTCTATTAGATGAAGGGATTTCGACCCATCCCTACCTTATCTTCGAAATAAATCAATTTGGAGCTATTTAAACCCGAATATGACTTTATAATAAAATAATAGTTTTAGTTTTCCAAAGGAGCCCCTCTCCTCCCTTATAAAAGGGCACCTCCTCCCCCTCTTCCTCACACCAATTTGAGCCTTCAAGCTCGGCCAACCCCTGACAATTTCTCCTCTCCACTTCCCTAGAAACATCCTAGAGGTTCTGGTCTTCTTCAAAGACCAACCCTAGTGCCCTAAGAGGAGGTTAAGAAGAGGTGCGTCAAAAAGAGGAGGTTCGGACACTTACGAAGCAAATCGGACCTAAGGTAAGGGAAATATCAAAATCTCATTTTTATCCGAGATTTTTTATACTTTGGTATTTACTGGGGTGTATTTTATCATCCACATCCATGTTTCCTCAATATGTAATATTTTTTTCATCCACCTACAATTGTTTAAAACCTATTTTACCCTTTGGTGAGTTTTTAGTAAAAGATATGAAATGAATCTTTTGTCATTTTTCGTACGAGGTACTTTTTGACTTTTCCGACAAAAGTATGAGAAGAATGTTTTTTTAAATTATACAAAATAAATGTATTTTTAAGACATTATTTCCAAGAAGCATCCTTTACAAGTTTTCAAGTTTATTTTTAATCAACTTCTTTTAGTTTAAAATTGTATGACATGTTAAGAAAGGAAAAATGTTTTTAAGGTTGAAAGGATATTTTCCTCAAGAATGGAGTTCAAGTGTTTTATCAAAATTATTTTCCATCTATGATAATAAAGGGTTCTGTTTCTATCACTATTATTACATTGATTTGATTATGTTGTGATGGAATTATTTTTATGAATTCATTTATCTTATATGAATTGTTTTATGATGTCACGATGTTTAAGATTCCCATTTTTATTGCATGGGTTATGCTATGATGTATGGTTTATGATTTTGTGGCACACATAAGAATGGTATCATTATGAGATGGGTGGGACCTATATCTCCCTCCAATTCATTGGGTAAAGATTTTATATCTCATGAGATAGACATGGCTGGAATGGTAGGTTATACCGGTTCAGTGAAATAGGACTGAAATGAGGAGTGAACTCGGTTTAGAAAGGGACTTTGTCCACTAAGATAGTCTTGGCAATGAGTCTTGACTAATAAGAAGTGATTATCTATGATTATGTGTGTATGCCACAATGTTTCATGTTTTATGTTATGATTATTGGGATTACATTTCACTACTATGACTTATCCCATGTTATGATATTATGATCTCTTTTGCAGGTTAAGATTTCCAAAATGTTATGTTCTTATGAATATGATGTGATTGATTTTTCTTTTTTTTACCCTTACTGAGCATTTGAGCTCACCCTTTTATGTTTTCTTTTCCCCACGATATAAAGAAAGGTTTTAGGTAAGAAAAAAAAGGGGAAGATCTTTATGGGAGATGTTGAAGATCTTTCACCATGATTAGAAGATTACGTTCTGAGTTTCCAAAGACACTAAACTATTACGGTCCTTATGTGTGTGTTTTTGTTATATAATAAGTATTCCGAAAAAGTAATGTAATTTCCTTGTACGTCAAGCTTCGGGTCTCTACAGTTGGTATCAGAGGAAAGGTTTAGTCAACCTTTGGAAACTAGGATGCGAGAACTTTAGTGAGATCCCTAGAGATATTTCTAAGGTATGTCTAGGGATGACCCTAAGGTTAAGTATACGTATAGGTTATAGGCCTAGAATTACGCTAACGATCATATAATTAAACCTAAGATGTTAGATATTGAAGGTACTCCCCCTTTATTATGTTGTTTTCCCTAGCATGATTTTTTCCTCTCACACTATTTTTTTGGGTTTTAGAAAATGGCTGGAAACCGGAAGATTCACGATAATGGAGGATATGACGGACAATAGAATGATATTCTTCTTGAGAAACCAAATGAAATGGGATTTGGAAGTCCAAATCATTATTATGCCGAATCAGAAATTTCATAATATGATCAATAAACTCAAATTTGGTACGTTTCCGGACTCGGCTAATAAGAGAAAGATGGAGTTTCATGATGATCATAGAGGAAAGAAAGTTCAATTTCCCCTATGTAAATCATGTGGGAAGAGGCATCAAGGAGAATGTTTCAAAGGAACTGGAAGATGATTTGGGTGTGGAAAAGAAGGACACAAAGCCAATAAGTGCAAAGGAAAACTTTCTGTTAACACCATGGATGAGGATAATGGTATTGCTACGACATCAACAATGGTAAAATGTTTTAAATGTGGAATGAACGGGCATTATTCAAACCAATGCCCTAAGGGAAAGTCTCATGAAGGGAATCAGTATGGTCGTGTGGGAAGTATTTATGTTGATGATGATGAAGAGACTACAACTGATATGTGAGATGAAAGAATTGTTGAAGCTCGGTAAATGGTTTAAGAAGGTAGTGGAATGATTACATGTTTATCAAGTGTAATGTTGTATAAGTAATCTAATGGTACTATGGAATATAGAGACATCTAAGGATTGTTACACTGTTGTCTTTCCTTGAGTTTTGAAAGTGTATGATTAATGGTACCAGTATCCATGAAAGGTTATTCAGATATTTTTGGAATGTAGATGATATGTGCATAATGAAGGGATAAGGAGAAAATTAAATGTTTTATAGTATTCATGAGCTCATGACTGATATAAGGAGAAGTTTATATCATGGTTTGAGTATAAAGAATTTTGAGGATTTTGGTTTGTGGAAAGTGTTAACTTTTAACTGTATTCATGTTTTCACTAAGGTTCAATGGGTATTCATTATTCAAGAGAATACATGATTAAGGTATTCACATGTTTGTAATTTGACCAACAAGATATATCTTATGATATATGGGGGATAATTGATGGCATTTACGTGATTATTATGTGACATTTCAGGTAATCATTTTCTTTACACTATGAGCTTGGACCGAAGTATTTTAGATAAGCCTAAAGATTGGAATGGATTATATTGGACATAAGTTAGTATTGTTTAAGGATAGAACTTTTTTCGATATTATTGATGGGATGTTATAGTAATGTAGTTTTAGAAAAAGGACAACCTGCAGGAAGGGCGACAGCCCATCGGGTCGGACAAGGCTGTGGGAATCAAACCCACAACTGAAGTGCGACTGGCCTTTATCGCCTACCACTAGCCTACAAGAATTCCCCGGTTAGTAGAAACTAGTTTTATTTTATTATGCAGTATGATATATGAAGTATAAGTTCATTTTTGGAATCGTATACAATTAACCTCACCATATATGGACTTATGTATATTTGATAACTTTTGCTAACCTTTTGTTTAAAACAGATGGAATGACCCATCATTCTCTCACATGATCTGTTAACACTTCACGAATAACAAATTCAACTTCATTTCTTTAAGAGATGAAGTGGAAATTGTTCAAAGCACGAACAACAGTGAGATTGTACCAAAATAAAGTAAGTATTTATTCTAATTCAAATTATTCAACTTTAGGGAAATGATCTTGAAAACCAAAAAGGTTGTCCTAGTGCCCTTATATCCGATGAATCAGATGGTACCCAAGATCATCACAAATTTATGGCTTTGTGATTGTTGGATTTTTCATAGCCATGTTCTCTACCACTCTCCATCAAAACATGATGGTTAGATTTCTCTTCCATATCCATATTTTCACCTATGTGGAAACCCAGTGATTAGTTTATTTGGGTAACCGTTACGTTTCATACTTTTTTTTTAAATATTGGTTTTGGTATTCCTTTTTATGATGTGGGTTTCTATTAAAAAAACTTTCGAGTAGTAAACTATTTATAACCTTGACGAATTTCAAGGGCGAAATTCATTTTAAGGGGGGTAGAATGTAACACCCCGAGATTTTATGAAAAATATTATTTTTAATTTCATTAATGTCTTGTGTTGTACGCTACACCAAAAGGAGCTGGCACAACACGCATCCTTGACTTGCCTTGAATTACACGCAATCGCGGCCTTCCTCGATAGCTTGCGTCGTACGCAATACCGAGTTTCACTAAACAATGATATGCTATTAAAATGTTATTAAAACTAGCCGTTATGAATAGTAATAACCACTTTTTGAAATTTTGTAAATTTTATTTTTCAAAATGGACTTCATTTTTGGATTCGGAATATCAAAATTAGCTTAGGGTGAAATTTTGGTACGTTTCAGATAACTTTCATATTCTGATGAATAGTGAAAATTACTAAATTTTAATTAAAAACAGCTTTTTAAATCAAAATAATTAATAGTGATAAATTATTAATTTGCGTGTTTTTAAAGTATATTTAGAATATATTTTTACAATTTAATACAATGTTGGTCATTGGATGTATTTTACATTTAAACCAGATATAAACTAGTGTCAATCTTTTGATAGTTATTATCTTTTAAAAACACGCTATTTGTTTTGACAACGGTAATTAATTTTTAAATTAGTTAATGTAACTGATATGTTTTGAATTTGATAAAATATACATCATTTTTGAATTCATAATATCAAATATATCTTAGGCATAATTTTTGGTATTTTTCTGGAAACTTTCATTTTTTGATGAATAGTGAAACCACTAAGTGGTAGTTAAAAAACTGAATTTTTCATAAAACATAATTTTACCGCTTCTGTGAGTGGAATTTCAAAAATCCGAGAGATACGGCTAATATCAAGGACTAAAATGTGGTTCAATGAGATGAAAATAATTTTTGGTGAATAGTAACTTTTTACTTTTATTTACCACGGTTAAAAGTAAATAGGGTAATTAAGGGTAAAAATGATATTATTATTACCCTAACACATGTCCTAATTATATTGGACAAGTGTAATTCGACCAAAAACAACCTTAGGAATAAAATATGACCATTTAAGCCCACTTGGAATAGATTAGGACATTTATTAATAATTTATTTAAAGAAGGGTTAAAATAGTTAAAATCAAAGTTTAATAAGTAAATCATTTTTAATATGGTGGTATACATAAGATAAATTAGACCATGAATATTAATTAGAAATCTAAAAACATTTCCTACATAATTGTATTTTATTTATAATTTTTAGACATTAAATAATTTAATTTATTTATGACACAACGATGATGCAGTAATTATCTTATTAATGAAATATTGACATAATTGATGTTATAAATACCCAAATAAATGTAATTCGAGACTTTTTATGAATTACACTAATTTTATAGGTTAATATGACATGTTAGTATTGATTTAATTAACTTGGTTTGAACTAATCATTCTGTTATGAGTTTCACAAAAATCAATTACTAAATAGTGTCAAAATTGACATAAAATAGTTTTTAAAACAAATAATATATTATTAATTTTTATTTTATTCCTAAAAATCTAAGGTTCGGTCAAATTACTTAGATAAGGTTATATATATTAATAATAAACAACTTGGGGTTCGTTTGGCTTATTATAGTAAGTTTATTAACCTTATAGTATAAGAACACAAGAAGACACAGTAAAAGTAAAATTATTTAATTTAATGATAAATCTAAATGATAAGGTAAAATTAGGATCCTAAACTCGTCTAAATTCTATTTTATGAGAGGAGTTCGACCCATCCCCACCTTAGTTTCTAAATAAATCAATTTGGAGCTATTTAAAACGGAATATAACTTTATAATAAAATAATAGTTTTAGTTTTCCAAAGGAGCCCCTCTCCTCCCTTATAAAAGGGAACCTCCTCCCCCTCTTCCTCACACCAATTTGAGCCTTCATGCTCGGCCAAACCCTACCAATTTCTCCTTTCCACTTCCCTAGAAACATCCTAGAGGTTCTAGTCTTCTTAAAAGACCAACCCTAGTTCCCTAAGAGGAGGTTAAGAAGAGGCGCGTCAAAAACAGGATGTTCAGACACTTACGAAGCAAATCAGACCTAAGGTAAGGGAAATATCACAATCTCATTTTTATCCGAGATTGTTTATACTTTGGTATTTACTAGGGTGTATATTATCATCCACATCCATGTTTCCTCAATATGTAATATTGTTTTCATCCACCTACAATTGTTTAAAACCTATTTTACCCTTTGGTGAGTTTTTAGTAAAAGATATGAAAGGAATCTTTTCTCGTTTTTCGTACGAGGTACTTTTTGACTTTTCCGAAAAAAGTACAAGAAGAATGTTTTTTAACTTATACGGCATGAATGGATTTTTAAAACATTATTTCCAAGAAGCTTCCTTTACAAGTTTTCAATTTTATTTTTAATCAACTTCTTTTAGTTTAAAATTGTATGACATGCTAAGAAAGGAAAAATGTTTTTAAGGTATAAAGGATATTTTCCTCAAGAATGGAGTTCAAGTGTTTTATCAAAATTATTTTCCATATAAGATAATAAAGGGTTCTATTTCTATCCCTATTATTACATTGATTTGATTATGTTGTGATGGAATTATTTTTATGAATTCATTTATCTTATATGAATTATTTTAGGATGTCACGATGTTTAAGATTCCCATTTTTATTACATGGGTTATGCTATGATGTATGGTTTATGATTTTGTGGCACACATAAGAATGGTATCATTATGAGATGGGTGGGACCTATATCTCCCTCCAATACATTGAGTAAAGATTTTATATCTCCTGAGATAGACATGGCTGGAACGGTAGGTTATACCGGTTCAGTGAAAGAGGACTGAAACGAGGAGCGAACTCGGTTCAGAAAGGGACTTTGTCCACTAAGATAGTATTGGCAATGAGTATTGACTAATAAGAAGTTATTCTCTATGATTATGTGTGTATGCCACAAAGTTTCATGTTTTATGTTATGATTATTGGGATTACATTTCACTACTATGATTTATCCCATGTTATGATATTATGATCTCTTTTTCAGGTTAAGATTTCCAAAATGTTATGTTCTTATGAATATGATGTGACTGATTTTTCTTTTGATTACCCTTAATGATCATTTGAGCTCACCCTTTTATGTTTACTTTTCCCCAGGATATAAAGAAACGTTTTAGGTAAGAAAAAAAAAGGGGAAGATCTTTATGGGAGATGTTGAAGATCTTTCACCATGATTAGAAGATTATGTTCCGAGTTTTCAAAGACACTAAACTATTACGGTCCTTGTGTGTGTGTTTTTGTTATGTAATAAGTATTCCGCAAAAGTAATGTAATGTCCTTGTATGTCAAGCTTCGGGTCTCTACAGCAGCCCTGCGGTACTCGACAGGAGGAGTACCTCTGTAGGCTATGAGGGGTAGCACTACTGTGTGAGGTGGCAGACCCATGGCAGAGGAGCACTACTGTGTGAGGTGGAAGACTCGCGGTACTCGATAGGAGGAGTACCTCAATAGTCTTAGGTTAGTGAGTAGTACCTCAGAGTTGTGACAGGATCACTGTACTTTCTAGAGACGGAGCTCTTCAGCAGTTACGGTTTCGATAATGAAAGTCCTAGTTTGAGCTAAGTCTTTGACCTTTGTGTTTACCTCATGATTGAGATGGGTCACTTGATCGCTTAGGTATATGTGTGGGCAACTACCTAGGTAGTGGTTTTCCATTGATTTCATAACCTTTGTGTTTCCTCATGATTGAGATGGGTTACTTGATAACCTAGGTATAAGTATGGGCTTATACCTAAGTAAGGGTTATCTATTCAGATCCTTATTTTTGGTTATCCTTGTTGGATTTAGTGAGACCTTGAGGGTATCAGGGTCCCTACTGAGTATCGTATACTCACCCCTGCACGGTCTATGCCCGCACTTCATTGTGTTGGTTGCAGACGTCGGGCAGCGCTTACAGAGGTTGAGTGTTCGAGGACTCGACGGTACCCGGAGGTGGACCTCACGACGAGTCAGTATCCGAAGGTGAACTTCACGACGAGACGACACTCGGAGGAGGTTGACGGGCGAGAGCGTTGTGGAGGCTATCTGTACCTATCCTTCAGGTAGGATCTGTGGTGGATGATCCAGGAGTTGCGCTATCTGTACCTACCCTTCAGGTAGGATCCGAGGAGGACGACCCAGGAGCTGCTTCTATTCTTCCAGCTGTTTGTCTTTTCCTGTTGTACTTTTGTTCAGTTGTAGCTGTACTTTCGATTGGGTTTGTATTCTAGCCCATTTACTTTTTAACACTTCCTTTTGTACATAGTGTATTACTTCCGCTTGTACTCTGTGGTGTTTTGTTTACATTTATAAAGGCAATGCCTTCCCAATTATCGGGAATTATGCCTTTGCTTCTAGTCGTAAGCCCCTGGCCTATGGAAGGCGGGCATGGGGTAGTCACGGCATGGGCCCCGAGGATGGGTCGTGACATGAATCTTTTGAGACCGAAAATCATATTATAATAAAATAATACTTCAAAACTTTCCTAAAGTGCCCCTCCTCTCTCTTACAAAAGGGAATCACCCCTACCCATTAAATCACACCCCTTAATCCCCTTGGATCAACAAAAATCTGCCCAAATAGGCTCCTAACATACCTATATTCCTACTATAAGCCTTACCTTATGCAGAAGGCAATTCAATAAAGCCTTTTCTCTCAAATCAAAGGGAATTACACGTTTTAAGAGGTAGTGTCTTCTCTCAAGTTCATTTCTTGTATTTTACTTCTTCACTACCTATTATATTATTATTATTTTATTAAATAAAAACATAAGTATACTAAATATAATAGGATGTTTTTAGGAGAATTATTAAAACTACACTTACACACACCTCTATCTAATGGATATAAACATACTGTTTCTGGGGATGGCGAACTACTTCATCACGAAACGATGATTGTTAAATTTTCCATTACCGCCTATCATGGTGGCCATTATGATGGAACTATATTTATATATGATATATATTATATTTATATTTTCTCTATGCTTCTATTTTTTCTTTAAATCATACCTTTATTCTTTCTATAATGTGTAAATATGATAATTTCATTTGAGGAAGTGCGGACTACCACCCCCTCAAAGTGATATGACTCGTTCATGCCATACATGGAATGTATAAAGGATAGAGTTAATGAAATTATGTAATGTATATAAAATATGATATTACACTGTAATTATAATATACCTTTTTATAATTTAGTTTTCATTCCTTTAAATATGAAAAATAATTGAAAGTAGCGTTCATGGTTACGTACGACTTACCGTCTCCATGAACGAGCATTTAAATTCTTATCTCCAAATGTTATATAATATTATAAATACATATGTATACTGAATATATATGATATTTAAATCATTAATATCATTCTGGAGATAATTTACATTTTATCACATGGAAAATTTGTAATTATAACAAATTCATTTTTGACTCAAGTACTGAATATCGACAAAACGACCAATATTAACTTAAATAATTATGAAATGTTTATAACATGGTAATAAGTGATATAAAAGGAATAATAAACTTTAAAAAGGATTTTAATCGAGTATAAATTAACTTAAGTTTTATATTTAGTAAGATAAAGGAACATACGTGATGAGTCGGACTCAACGTAAGGGAACCTTTCACCCACCTATTTTAGTCAAAGACTTATTTTATGTTATGTCTATTTATTTCCATTTTCTAATGTTGGGTTATGTTCTTCTATATCATTATTTCTGTAAATTTTATGTCCAAGTGATGATAGACCCTTTTTATCTCATCAAATAATTTTCTGAAATTTTATGTGAATATGTTAGCCTGTCGAGTTTTTGTATGGGAATTTCTAAACTCAATTTCCACTAATTTGGTTTTACACATACTTTATTGATTATATTATGCCAAATTATGTGTGGAATCACAATTTATTTATTTATTTTGTAATTTCCACTTTTCTTTGTGTGGATATATTGTTTCTTTACATAATCACCAAATTGATAAACTCTTAAATCATTTATACAAATTTTTAAGGGACTTTGTCTCAATATCCTTACATTGAGGAATATCATGATATTGTGCACCATATTTATCCTTTAAGGTATACATACGGCCCCTTTTTAAATGTTATATTAATAATTACTATATTATAATGACATTTAAATTGTTTTTTGATGTTATTCTTTAATTATTTTCATTCAAGTATTTTCTAAAGCGATAAGGGACTCTTTAACTAAAACATTATTTTAAATGTTTTAAAGATTTATTCTTCTAAATATTTCTCATTATGTACACATTTTTAAAATGGTTTTAAGGATTTATTCTTGTGTACATTAATGTTTTTAAATGATAACTCCTATAAATGTTTCAAAGTGGTATGGGACACTTTGATTCAAAAATATTCTTTTTTAAATGTTTTAAATGTTTCTTATAAATTGGATTGATTATATAAATACCTTGAACTAATTTATTGTGATTTTAATGTTGAAATTTTATCTTTAATTTATTTTTATTTTATGTGATATGATTATGTTAGGGTTCTTGGGAATTGTTTTTTTATATGGATGGTTCTATGATAAACTAAGGGTGGGCGAGCCCAAGATAGCTCTCCAATGCATTGGTTAACATAAAAAAGTTAAATGTTAATGTTTATCCTAAGATATTTAGGGATTATACTGTGATTTTTATTCCAAATGTAACTTCATATGTACTTATGAATGATACAATGTATGTATGTTATGGATACCACAAGTTACCTCTATAATTTGTAATTTCTATGTTTTATTCATAAATCATATAATTTCCAGAGGTATGTTTAAGAGATTATGTTTTATGATTGAAAAGTATGGTTTCATTGATTTGTATTTATTAATGGACTAATGTTTTCTTTTATTATTTCATATCCCTTACTAATATTGTTTTCGCATCCCATGTTTTTAAGTTTTTTTCACATGGTATAAGGAAGGTTAAGAGAAAGGAAGAATTAAAGAAGATTTTTATCAAGAAAATAATTGTTTTTTATTTAATCAGTTTTATTTTTGTTAAAATATTAGTTAGATTAGAAGTGTCCACTTTTAAATATTTGAGATTTGATGTAATATTTATGGCCTAGTTATCTAAAACATAAACAAAAAAGATCCTCAATGTGGATTCTTGACTTAACTCCAGATTATGTAATGTTTCAGGTTCAAGACTTATAGATAAATCATTTGTAATATTTCAAATGAACTCTAAATAGAGGGGTTTGATTTATTAATTCAGGTTTAAAACTATGGTTTTAGAAAAAAAATTCCTCACTTTCCATTAAAAAGGATTTACCATGGTTTTGTGAAGATTGTAAAAAAACAAGATATTTTTTCCTTATTCTTAATCATGTGAAAAAATAATTTGGAAAATATGTTAAAACTAGAAGTTATGAATAAAAATATTAGTGTTACTACATATATAATTTTTTTGAAATAATATAGGTAATTTTTTGATCACACCCAACATATTCACTGATGTGTGTATGTGTTTGTCTGTAAGAATTATGTTTTCTATTTAGGTTCTTGATATTGAATCTATCGTTTGTATTCTCATTCGGTCCACCATTGGATATGATGGATTTTTTTGGATCCATTTACGTTCTAATTTTATTTTAAGATGTTTAATTAGACAATAAATCCAATGAGTCTTATTGGTATGTGCTTATACTGTATCTTATTCATGTGATCATGTATTATATTTTTTGTATGGATGTTTATTTTATTATAACAGATTTGGTTTGTTCTTTTTTTATTTCTCTATTTGTTGTGCATGTATTTTTAAAAATATATAATTAATTCCATATTATAGGTAGTTTTCCTATTGGTTTATATGTTTATCGATGGTCCCATTCACTAGTTTCATTCCAGTGTGGATTGAGAATGTCCTTCAGGCCTAATGGAAGGCTGGATCAGGTGACATGTCAGGTCAAACTGGGTCATTTTTTATAAATGGTTTTATAGACCAGGTTTCTCAATAGGGTCTTATATTCTCATAAAAAACTCATGTTACTTTATTATGTCATATTTTAATTGAGTTGTGATTTTTTGTAGGACTTAAAGGTTGTTCGTGAGTGGGTTCTTGATCACCTCCCCTCATGACGACACTTGTGATACCACAGGTTGTGAGATTTGGATTATTTTTTACTATAATTGTTCGATAGAGACTGGAAGTTGGTGGTCTTGATCCTCATTGGAATATGATGATTTATTGTGAGGGGTTCTCTTGGTATTTTAGATTATTATGGGATATTTTTGTATAACTAGACCATGGTCCATCAAACCATTTGTGGAAGTCTATATTTCTCTTGAATTCCACGTAGTTTTGATATTTATACTACCCTTATGTGATTACCAATAATAGGGGTGGTTTTAACGTAGTTTTATGATATATTAATGTTACATGAAAAATCCAGATTGAGATTTTTGGAATGTTTTTCTTATATAATTATTGTTAAAAAGGTTTTTATTTGTAAAAAGGAGGGTTTCATGAAAAGTTGTTTTGGAAATGAGAAAAGGACATAGGCCATGTTTGTAAATGGAAAAAAAATTATCCTTAAATATTTTTGAAATTATTCTTTTTATAACAAGGTTTAATAACTTTTTTGGTTCTTAAAACCTATTTTATGGGGTTATTAGAGAGAAATTATTAGTTTTACAAGTCAGGTATTTTTTTTGAAACTCCCTATAGGGTTTTATAGTTTTAATCGATTTAAATATTTTCAAATGGTTTTATGTTTTAAAAATTTCATGAATTTATAAGAAATGAGTTCGATTATTTTTATAATATAGTGTTTTTTATGGTAATGGGATATTGGAATATGTATTTATTTCTTTATTGAGTTCTTTTTGATTTCTTCCCTTCTTGTGGGTTGAAAGTATTTATTTGGTTTGGGAAACATGAATGGTTAATATTCATGTTTCATTCTATTTAGGTTGGCCTCCTGGAAATTTTTTAATGAAACATAGATGGGTTGTCTTTTGGGATAATCATTTTTGGGGTAAATCCACTTATTTCTTGAGTATATCCCAATTGATTCTAAACTATTCCTAGTCTCCAAATGGAGTGTCAGGTGATGTTTTTCTTCCTGGTGGTTTTGTAGTGGTGATTCTTGGAATTATCTAAGATGATTTTACTAAGTAGCTTAAATGGGATACATGTAAGTTTTTTTTGGACTAGACCAATGTGTGTTGGTTATTAATATGAATTTATAAGGTGTAATCTTAATTGGTTTTGGGTGATGAAATATTTTGGGATTTTTACAATAGTGGGCTATCATGGTTTAGTTATTGAGTTGAAATATATTCAGTATATCATTTGCGTGATTTTATGAATTTCATTAATGAGATAGATGATCATATAGGATAATTATTCCTTCTTTTGTTATACTTCTATAGTTTATTTTTGATGAACGGTTAGTGGTAAAATCTGTTCCTAAGGTTTGATTTATGGATTGAACATAGGAATGATTTGGGTATGTTCTTGGAGAAATAGGGAGAAGGTTGTTTCTAGTTTGGAATGGGTTATATTAGGATAGAATATTTCTTTTCAAAATCAGTATGGTATGATATTCCATGATATTGGCACCAAATTATACTCCATAGGATTTGTGAACCAAGTTTAGAACCATGTTACTCATTTTGAGGCATGTTTGTAATCGATTTCACTTATTCAATTTTTTCAGGATGTGTTGGGTTGATGAATTGGTTTTTTGGACTTTTGGATATCCCCAGTAGGTTGTGAATTATTTTTTTATTTGACATGGTTCTCATTTTTTTTGTGAATAATACTATCATTTCCTTTTATGATTACTGTAAATATGTATTTTTTTGTGATTTTTAATTCTTTTTGTATGTATATCAATTATCCCAACATTTTAGATACATTCTTATTGGTGGGGAGGCTTATGAATGGTATCAATTTTCATAAATATTTGTGTTTTTCAGTTGTGATATATCCACTATTTAGAGTTACTTTCCAATGTTTTAGGTTTCATTGAGTGGGTTTTATGGAATGTTAGTTGGGTATTGTTACCTTTTTGTGAGAGTTATCTCATATATTTTTACTAACCTCCCATTCATTAGGTTTTGGTATTGACTTTGTTTCAACTTTTTAACTCCACCTTTTTCATTAACATTTTAGGGGGGAAAGGTGTCTTGATGAGGAAAATTATGACACCCACATATCACTATTATAAAATATGTTATATTATTTTTGTGAAATCTAATGTTTTGGAGAGTTTTTTTTAATTTTTTTAACATTTTAGATGTTTTTACTTTTACATAGTCTATATAAGGTAAAAAATTATTTTATAAACTGATAAAATGATCCTTATATAGGAATTTACTTCTACACATTATGTGGATATCTATGTAGGGTCACTGATACATTAGGGTCAAGGTGGGGTTTTCAATTCATTTTGAAAGTGTAGTGCTTTGTATGCCTGGGTAGTATTGGGTTTATGAAAAAAGATGTATTCTCAATGAAACCCATTTAGTATACCCTTACATGAAAGTTATAAATCACATATGTTGTGTAGGTTTATTGATAACCATGTAACAACCATGGGATAAGTATGTAGATTTTTATAGTGTGTTTTGGCATGGTTAGAACACAATTTTAGAACATTTTGGCGAAAACATGCCTGTTAATGTTTTTTATCTAGTGGATCTCACAAGGTTGGCGTATAGTTTTTTAAACCATGTTGTATAACCATGCATGTTACCTCAATTATAAAAAAGTTAAAATTCCATAAGTTCTTCTTCTAAGGTTTTATGTTTGTGTCGCTCTCCTTTCTCTCAAATCATTCTTCTCATGCTAGGGGGTGTATGGGTTATTCTTAACTTCATCCCCCATGGATTTAAATTCCGTATTTCATGTTTTTAAGATGACTCTCAAGGTATTTCCCATCTTCCCTCCTCTCTTCCACTTTACTTCTTTCCTCTTGTATTTTGTTTCTTCCTTGATCCATAATGGGAATGGGGGATCTAATTTAGTGTTTAAGATGGATCTAATCATGGGGGTTTTAATGTTTAGTGTTAATAGACGGTGTCTTCTTACTCAGTTATGTATTCAGCATTGATGGAGACTTGTTTTTGTTGCATTTCCTCTTGAATGAGGTATCTATATTTATTCGATTCCTTTATATTCAATGATATAAGATTCTTAAATTAAATAAATAATGTTTTTACCAAATTTAATTTATATATAATACATAGGACGGTTTCAAGTTTTTTCTAAATGGTTTTAACACATGGAATGGACTTATTTATTGCTAAGTGTTTGATAAAATCCTGGAGTTTCTCTTTGAAAAGTTTTTAATAGTTGTAAAAGGGTGTTTGAAAACAGAAGACTTCTGAAATAACATATGTTATTTTTAAAATAGTTTGTTTTAATTAAAAAGGGTATATGTGATTTGTAATATTTTCTTAAAACTAGTTGATTTCAAAGAAGGTTCAAATTGAATAATTTAAAATGATGTAAAATAGATTGTCTTTTCAATGGTGTTACAGATTGTAACGTCATTAAAAAAGTAATTTTTTTGGAAAATTGATTCTCAAATTATAGATCCCCTTATTTATATTATATTTATTATGGTATTTTGGCCCTGTGTGGGAAAGTGTATTTTTTTTATTTTGAATGCTTTTGCATGGATATGAAAAGAGTTTATTTCATGTGATGGTGTTTGAGGTGTTTTGAGATTTATTTCATTTATTTTAAAACATACATTTGTGATGATTTTAAGATTAATTTGTTTTCCAACACCATTTTTGGATATCAATTTAACCCTAGGTAACAAATTATAAGGTACATATGCATGTTAAGAAAACATAGTTTGTATAGGACAACTATGTTTCTAGTAGAGTTATTTAGTTTGAGGTGTTAATCTTAATACTCAATGACCCCAAGGGGTGTTGAGAGGTATGTTTATGTTTTACATAGGGGGATATAGAGAGATCTGACTGAAGTAGATCAGGTTCGATATCTATTATGTTACACCTAAGTGAGTTTCCCAATATGAATACTTCCATTTGATTATGGTTTAAGGGATCCTAATACAAATACCTCAATTTTAACCCATAGATTTTGATTTCATGGAACCTTGGTTTGGTTACTATTTTTTTAATTTTATCCCATTAATATTGTATTTATTCCTTTTAGTTGATTGTGGTTTTGGTTATATTCAAACTAATTTAAAAATGGTTTGGAAAGTTTGGTTTCAAAATTAAAAATGATTCTTGTTTTTTAAAAAGGAAATTGAGAAATATTTTGAGAAAAATGTAATAAATGATTATTCTATCTACAAACTTAAATATAAAATATAATATTTTTAACAAAATATCAACGGTGGGATATGATTTATTAATTAGGTTTCAAACATTAGTTTTAGGTCTCCTGTAACTCACTTTTCCTTAAAAAAATTTCCATACTTTTAGAAAGAATGAAATAAAGCATGATATTTGTTTTCATTATTCTTAAATGTGTGAAAATTATATTTTTAAAGTATATTTAATGTAGAATTTATGGATTTTAATATAAATGTAACTATATAGATTTTGTTGTAAAATATTGTTGAGAATGTTCACCTCACACTTTTCATATACACTAATGTGTGTGTGTTTTTGTATACAACTTGTAAAATTAAATACCTCATTATAAGTGGGTATTTTCTTAAAAACTTGTAGAACTAGGGAATTTTAAAATTATTTAAGTTTTATGGGGATCAAGAATGACTTGGGCTGTATTTATGGAGAAACAGGTGATGATGTAGTTGACTGGCTATATGTTGCAGCTACTCATGTCATGAACTGTAACACCCCATGATTTCAGAGTGTGTTATTTCTTAAAAATAATTCAATAACTTGCACTACACGCAACACCGAGTTCAATCACACCATTAAAAGAGGTCATGAATAGTATTAACTACATTTTGAACTTTATATAATCCTTATAATTTTAGAATCCCTATTATGAGTTTCTTAGTCATAATGCAAGAACAGATTCATTTTCAGTATTTCACTTTTATCAACTTCTAATAGTGAAACCTTTTTAAATACAATATTTTAAACTTTTTGACTAAATGGGGACATAAAAAATTTAAAATAAAACACCCCAAGCTTCCACGATACGTTTCCCTTTGAATAATGTGATAGCGTGTGTTGTACGCAACACCGAGTTCTAACACACCATAACCAATCAAACTAGCCGTTATAAATAGTAATACCTACTTTTTGAAAATATATATATTTTATATTTCAAAATGGACTTCATTTTTGGATTCGGAATATCGAATTTAGCCTAAGGTGAAATTTTGGTACTTTTCGGATAACTTTCATATTTTGATGAATAGTGAAAATTACTAAATTTTAATTAAAAACAACTTTTTTAATCAAAATAATTAATAGTGATAAATTATGAATTTGAGTGGTTTTAAAGTATATTTAGAATATATTTTTACAATTTAATATAATGTTGGTCATTAGACATAATTTTACAATTAAACCGAACATAAACAAGTGTCAATCTTTTGATAGTTATTATCTCTGAAAAACACGCTTTTTGTTTTGACAACGGGAATTAATTTTAAATTAATTTCTGCTACTTCTGTGTTTTGAATTTAGAAAAATGGATTCCATATTTGGAATCAGGATGTTCAAATTGTGTAAATAGGTAACTTTTATTTTTAGACATTTTGAATAATTACTGCTGTAAATATTTTATTTACCATGGTTAAGGGTAAATCCGGTAAATAAGGGTTAAAAATAATATTATAATAATACTAAATTACCCTAAAACGTGTCTTAACCCTATTGGTTGATACATGGTCGACCATGGGCATATTTGGGTCGATTTTGGGACCCCATGGATCCACTTGTAAGTGATAATGACACTTTATTTCAATTAAGTCAAAATGAATACAAAAATGACACAAGCATATATCTTTTAGAAAAACAATTGTTACATAGGGTTATATAAGTTGGATTTTAGATTATAAATATTCATTAGAAAGATAAAAATATTTCCTACATAATTATATTTTATTTATAATTTTTAGACATTAAATAATGTATTTTATTTATGACACAATGATGATGCAGTAATTACTATAATAGTGAAAAATAAAATAATTGATATTATAAATACCCAAACAAATATAATATGAAACTTTTAATGAGTTAAACTAATTTTATAGGATAATATGATATATTAGAATTGATTTAATTTACTTTTTTCGAAGTAATCAATCTGTTATGAGTTTCAAAAAAATCAACTATTGAATAGTGTCAAAATTGACATAAAAGAGTTCTTAAAACAAATATTATATTATTAATTGATATTAAATTCCTAAAAATCTAAGGTTCGGCCAAGAGACTTATATCATGATAGTTTCATCATTAATGGACCACTTGGGGGTCTCTTGGATGTGTATAGTAAGTTTATTAACCATATTATATAAAAATACAAAGAGACATTGTAAAAGTGAAACTAATTAACTTAGAGTTAATACTTAAAGATAAGGTTAATATAAGTACCCAAACCTGTCTAAATTCTATTGGTTGAGTGGTTTTCGACCTATCCTCACCTTAACCTTTGAATAATAAACTTTGGAGCCATTAGAAACCGAATATGAATTTATTATAAATTAATATTTCTAGCTTTTCCAAAGGTGCCCCTCACCCCTCTTATAAAAGGGCACTCCTCCTTCTCATTTCTTCACACCTTCAAAGCCTTTTGGTTCGGCCAAACTCTGCCCAAATACTCTCCCAACATCCCTCACTACAACCTAGAGGCCTTAGTTTGATCAGAAAGCCAACCTAATGATCCCTTTGGATCAAATCAAAAGGAAGAACCCGAAGAAGAGGTAATGATTTCACCACCCTTTTCCAAGTTCCTTTCTTCTTCCACTTCCTCTTTATTTGTTCTTACCATTCTAAAATAATAACTCCAGTATCATACATATACTGTGATGTTATTATAAATATGGTACAACCATATTCAGTATTCTATCCACCCTTTGAATAACATGTCACCATACGTGCGTACGTACGGCTTACCGTCTCCACGTCGTGGTGTAATTGTTATTCAATATATTATTATTTGGATGGGTATAATAATGATGTGTAACTCATGTAAATAATAAATATAACATGTTAATGATTCTGTATATATGATATACCATCCATTTATATATTATTTTAATATCAAAAGAATGATATTGTCGCTCGTGCGTACGTACGGACTACCGTCTCCACGAACGCGATGAGATTCATTCTCCATCGTATCCATTCAAGTATAATTATCATTTGATGATTTAAAAATGATGTTTAAGGACTTGATATAATTCTGGATATGAATAATATACAACCTATCCTTTACAAACATGTCTTACGTAACAAAACATATAAAAGAAAACAAGTAAGTTAACACCCGAAACGACGATAATTCTAAGATATTATTAACAAATCAATGTTAAAAGATCATATATGATATCATATTAATATATATGATTCTTGTATAATTTAATAACAATTATTTCACCATTATACAGGAGGTTAACCTACCCCAACCAAGGAAAAGTACAAGGTAAGGGTTTACTTCACAACCTCTTCATTATCCAAGGTTGTTTATACATAATTATCTACTGGGACCTCGTTATCATCCACATCCATGTTTCTTAAAAATGTATTTCAAAACAATTTTACTATTTACAAGAATATGGGTTAAAGTCATTTATACCCTTGTTTGACTTTTTATAAGAGGTTTATAAAGGAATCTTTCCGTCGTTTTCAAAACAAGGTCCTTTTTAACCTTTTCGACAGAATTGAGGTAAGAATGTTTTTTTTAACTTATACGGCGGGTGCGGTTATTTTACGCCGTTATAAAATATTCAAAGCTTCCTTTACAAGATTATAAGAATATTTTCAAATTAAATGTTTTATTTTATAATTATGTGACTTTTAAATGATTTCAAAAAAAGATATATTTCTCTCAAAAATATGAAAATCCAGTGAAAATGTATACGTATTTAACGCAAGCTTAAAAATGTTTTCAGAAAACCTGACTCTCGAGTGTGGTAGATAGGAAGGGATTGGGAGTGGACCCATCATGGCCTATAACTAGTCGAGCAGTCTCAGAATTAGTTATTTTGTTTTCATAAGCTTGCATAATGATTTCAGAAAAACACTGGAGTATATTTTACCAATTTTAAACGTAAGTATCTTCTAAAAAATTGCATCGGTAGGTCTCATGAGACAAACTAGTGTCTTGGCACAAGGCCTTGACAAAATCTTATTTGTAGTCTTGGTACGAGGCCTTGGCTATGTGGTTATGATAGTCTGGCATTATGCATTCCAACATTATGAAAGTGGTTATTGATTTTTTCATGTGATTATTCGATTAGTAGAATATCCATGTGAATAATTAAATGGCATTATTTCATTTTATTTATGCCATACCATGTTGAAAGTTCATGTTTAAAAGGCTTTTGTTTTAGTTATACATTGCCTTAAATGTTTATTCTTATTGATGAAATTTTCCGCTATATTGTTATCCTTACTGGGCATTTGAGCTCACCCCTTTTCTATGTTTTATTTTTCCCAGGAAGTGAAGATTAAAGTTATGAATGACCTGCAGGGATATTATGAGGGGATTATAGTGTGGACTGTGGAAACATTATGTTGTTGTAGTTTTTCATTTTATGATGTAATGTAAAACTTATGAATATATCTATTGTTTCCAAGGCTACTAAACCAATCGGTCTTTCGAGATTTGATCTTTCTTGTGATCATACCAATGTTACGAAGTAATGCACCGACTCTGGGTAGCTGGGGTCGGGGCGTTACAGTTGGTATCAGAGGAAGTTTAGTACAAACCTTGGAAGCTAGATTTAGATAAACTCTGATTAGAGCACGTAGACCTAAGATGAGCTTTGAGGATTAGTGTAGAAGAACTTCCTAGAATTTTGGTATTGTAGAGATTTTGTGAGTTTTCCGAGCAATACATCCCTGTCTGGATACGAGCAGGTAGAGGCGGCTCTGGCACAGATGTACCTAGGGGTAAAACCCGAAAACACCGCTTTGAGCTAGACTCGAACGGGAACTGGTGCACGACAACGGGCCTTGCTGCACTCTTGGTTACGACACTCCCGGGGGATATGCTTAGGATAATTCTCATTTTATTTACAAACCATTATGAAGGGTTTATGAGTATATACTTCCTCAATGAAAACATTTTTATGATTATGGATTATATCCATAAATAGTTCAATTTATGTTAAGTGTTTTATAAGTATGGGATTATGTATTTTGACTCATAAACTAATCTAGCTTATGCCATTGTTTAGAAATGGCGCCCAGTAGAAGGAATGATAACTCCAGAAATGCACATGATTCAAAGAGAAGGAAGGATCATATCTCTCATGGTCTTAAGCTAGAATTTATAAGAGAAATAGTCTCCCATGTATTATCATCATATGAAGAAATAATATCATGTGTTGATAAGATAAGTAAAGAGTTTACTGAGTCCTATGGCTTTGAAGGGAAGCAAGAGAAGAAAAGGATGGAAGAGAGAAAGATGGATAAAGGGAAGAGGGAAAAGAAGAATTTTCCCATATGTGGTAACTGTGGAAAGAAACACCCTGGAACTTGCCTGAAAGGAATGGGAGTTTGTTATAAGTGTAGAGGAAAAGGGCACAAAGTACATGACTGCAAGGGTAAGAAAATGGTTTCAAATGTACAATGCTTCATTTGCAAGGAGTTTGGACACTACGCGAACCTATGTCCCAGTCATCAGACTATGCCGCAAATGATGTTATTGGATAATAATCATGTTATGATACTACCACAGATGAAGAGGGATGATTAGAGTTCTTATGTTGATTATTTCAATTGAGTGTTGTATCAACAATGTACTTGTTACAATAATCATGGAGTATATAAGGATTGTACTGCAGTACTATTTCATTAAGGACTTGAGATTGTGTGGAACAAAGAAAAGTGACTCAATAGCAGGATAAATTTTTTGAAAATATATGGTTGAGAGAATGATAAATCATAATATAGTTCTGATACTGAGGTAGTGATTTTGGAATAATATGTGATTGTTTTGGATAAATTATATTGGATATTCATGACTACCTTGGAACTGATTAATGATTTGTATATTCCATCATTGTTGGGGTTTAAAACATTTTTGGATTAATGAATTATATCCAGCATTCTATATGGAATAAGGGAGAATGAATGTAATCAATAAGGAATATGGTAATACATGATGAAGGTATTCATATTCTATTACGGGGTAAAAAGGATCTATATTATGTTTACCTTCCTTATAAATGTTGGACTGTGAGTTTAGACAGAAGTATTTTGGATAGTTCAAGTTTGGATTATTTTGGATTGCCATAAAAGGACAACCCGGAGGTCGGGCGGCAACCCGTCGCGTCCGGCAAGGCTGCGAGACTTGAACCCGCAACCGAAGGGCGACAAGGGTGTATCACCTACCACTGTCCCACGAGATGTCCTGAATTAAATAATGTAGTTTTTTTTAAAAGATCTGGTAGATGAATTATAATTCATTTATTTTGGAACCCTGTACGAATAGTATAAATAGAAAAAAAAAATTACGTTCTATTATCTTTTAGAATGAAAGATGATTTTGTGGTAGAAATTTATTAATGGGTAAAATTCTAATTATAAAGTAAGTATATCTCCTTATTATCTTGTCCAATCTCATAAATAAATTCCTCAACATTAATAATAGAAACTTAGAACAAAAATGTTGTCATAGATGGTACCTTAAATCATCACAAATTTATGGCTTTGGGATTGTTGGCCTTTTCATAGCCATGTTCTCTACCACTCTCCATCAGATAATTGATGGTTAGATTTCTCTTCCATATCCATATTTTCCTACATGGAACCCTAGTATGTGTTATTTTCGGTAATCTTCATACTTTCCACTCTTTATTTTAAATAGAGGCCTCATTAATTCATTTTTCGATGTGGGATTTCAACTAAGATATTTTGAAATGTCAAAAATGTGTTGTCCCAATACCATATATTTTGTTGAACCGATGGTACTTAAAATCATCATTGATTGATGAGTTTAAGGACCACAATTTTATACTTGTTTTTGATTGATGACCTCAATCACTACCTATAAATATTTACGTTTTTCCTCCAATTATATGTCTCTAATTTCCACCAATGTTCTCTTAATCGAGATCATAATTTGGTGGTGACCCTTTAATTTCTCTTTTCCTCATATTAAGACTAAATTTTAGTAACCCAATTTCCAATGTGGGTTTTCCCACAAATATATTTTCTACTTTCAACCTTTTATTTTCGAAGAACAATTTCAAATTGCGAGGACGCAATTTATTGAAGGAGGGGAGAATGTAACACCCCAGGATTTCAGAGTGTGTTATTTCTTAAAAATAATTCAATAACTTGCACTACACGCAACACCGAGTTCAATCACACCATTAAAAGAGGTCATGAATAGTATTAACTACATTTTGAACTTTATATAATCCTTATAATTTTAGAATCCCTATTATGAGTTTCTTAGTCATAATGCAAGAACAGATTCATTTTCAGTATTTCACTTTTATCAACTTCTAATAGTGAAACCTTTTTAAATACAATATTTTAAACTTTTTGACTAAATGGGGACATAAAAAATTTAAAATAAAACACCCCAAGCTTCCACGATACGTTTCCCTTTGAATAATGTGATAGCGTGTGTTGTACGCAACACCGAGTTCTAACACACCATAACCAATCAAACTAGCCGTTATAAATAGTAATACCTACTTTTTGAAAATATATATATTTTATATTTCAAAATGGACTTCATTTTTGGATTCGGAATATCGAATTTAGCCTAAGGTGAAATTTTGGTACTTTTCGGATAACTTTCATATTTTGATGAATAGTGAAAATTACTAAATTTTAATTAAAAACAACTTTTTTAATCAAAATAATTAATAGTGATAAATTATGAATTTGAGTGGTTTTAAAGTATATTTAGAATATATTTTTACAATTTAATATAATGTTGGTCATTAGACATAATTTTACAATTAAACCGAACATAAACAAGTGTCAATCTTTTGATAGTTATTATCTCTTAAAAACACGCTTTTTGTTTTGACAGCGGGAATTAATTTTAAATTAATTTCTGCTACTTCTGTGTTTTGAATTTAGAAAAATGGATTCCATATTTGGAATCAGGATGTTCAAATTGTGTAAATATGTAACTTTTATTTTTAGACATTTTGAATAATTACTGCTGTAAATATTTTATTTACCATGGTTAAGGGTAAATCCGGTAAATAAGGGTTAAAAAATAATATTATAATAATACTAAATTACCCTAAAACGTGTCTTAACCCTATTGGTTGATACATGGTCGACCATGGGCATATTTGGGTCGATTTTGGGACCCCATGGATCCACTTGTAAGTGATAATGACACTTTATTTCAATTAAGTCAAAATGAATACAAAAATGACACAAGCATATATCTTTTAGCAAAACAATTGTCACATAGGGTTATATAAGTTGGATTTTAGATTATAAATATTCATTAGAAAGATAAAAATATTTCTTACATAATTATATTTTATTTATAATTTTTAGACATTAAATAATGTATTTTATTTATGACACAATGATGATGCAGTAATTACTATAATAGTGAAAAATAAAATAATTGATATTATAAATACCCAAAAAATATAATATGAAACTTTTAATGAGTTAAACTAATTTTATAGGATAATATGATATATTAGGATTGATTTAATTGACTTTTTTCGAAGTAATCAATCTGTTATGAGTTTCAAAAAAATCAACTATTGAATAGTGTCAAAATTGACATAAAAGAGTTCTTAAAACAAATATTATATTATTAATTGATATTAAATTTCTAAAAATCTAAGGTTCGGCCAAGAGACTTATATCATGATAGTTCCATCATTAATGGACCACTTGGGGGTCGCTTGGATGTTTATAGTAAGTTTATTAACCATATTATATAAAAATACAAAGAGACATTGTAAAAGTGAAACTAATTAACTTAGAGTTAATACTTAAAGATAAGGTTAATATAAGTACCCAAACCTGTCTAAATTCTATTGGTTGAGTGGTTTTCGACCTATCCTCACCTTAACCTTTGAATAATCAACTTTGGAGCCATTAGAAACCGAATATGAATTTATTATAAATTAATATTTCTAGCTTTTCCAAAGGTGCCCCTCACCCCTCTTATAAAAGGGCACTCCTCCTTCTCATTTCTTCACACCTTCAAAGCCTTTTGGTTCGGCCAAACTCTGCCCAAATACTCTCCCAACATCCCTCACTACAACCTAGAGGCCTTAGTTTGATCAGAAAGCCAACCTAATGATCCCTTTGGATCAAATCAAAAGGAAGAACCCGAAGAAGAGGTAATGATTTCACCACCCTTTTCCAAGTTCCTTTCTTCTTCCACTTCCTCTTTCTTTGTTCTTACCATTCTAAAATAATAACTCCATTATCTTACATATACTGTGATGTTATTATAAATATGGTACAACCATATTCAGTATTCTATCCACCCTTTGAATAACATGTCACCATACGTGTGTACGTACGGCTTACCGTCTCCACGTCGTGGTGTAATTGTTATTCAATATATTATTATTTGGATGGGTATAATAATGATGTGTAACTCATGTAAATAATAAATATAACATGTTAATTATTCTGTATATATGATATACCATCCATTTATATATTATTTTAATATCAAAAGAATGATATTGTCGCTCGTGCGTACGTACGGACTACCGTCTCCACGAACGCGATGAGATTCATTCTCCATCGTATCCATTCAAGTATAATTATCATTTGATGATTTAAAAATGATGTTTAAGGACTTGATATAATTCTGGATATGAATAATATACAACCTATCCTTTACAAACATGTCTTACGTAACAAAACATATAAAAGAAAACAAGTAAGTTAACACCCGAAACGACGATAATTCTAAGATATTATTAACAAATCAATGTTAAAAGATCATATATGATATCATAATAATATATATGATTCTTGTATAATTTAATAACAATTATTTCACCATTATACAGGAGGTTAACCTACCCCAACCAAGGAAAAGTACAAGGTAAGGGTTTACTTCACAACCTCTTCATTATCCAAGGTTGTTTATACATAATTATCTACTGGGACCTCGTTATCATCCACATCCATGTTTCTTAAAAATGTATTTCAAAACATTTTTACTATTTACAAGAATATGGGTTAAAGTCATTTATACCCTTGTTTGACTTTTTAGAAGAGGTTTATAAAGGAATCTTTCCGTCGTTTTCAAAACAAGGTCCTTTTTAACCTTTTCGACAGAATTGAGGTAAGAATGTTTTTTTTAACTTATACGGCGGGTGAGGTTATTTTACGCCGTTATAAAATCTTCAAAGATTCCTTTACAAGATTATAAGAATATTTTCAAATTAAATGTTTTATTTTATAATTATGTGACTTTTAAATTATTTCAAAAAAAGATATATTTCTCTCAAAAATATGAAAATCCAGTGAAAATGTATACGTATTTAACGCAAGCTTAAAAATGTTTTCAGAAAACCTGACTCTCGAGTGTGGTAGATAGGAAGGGATTGGGAGTGGACCCATCATGGCCTATAACTAGTCGAGCAGTCTCAGAATTAGTTATTTTTTTTCATAAGCTTGCATAATGATTTCAGAAAAACACTGGAGTATATTTTACCAATTTTAAACATAAGTATCTTCTAAAAAATTGCATCGGTAGGTCTCATGAGACAAACTAGTGTCTTGGCACAAGGCCTTGACAAAATCTTATTTTTAGTCTTGGCACGAGGCCTTGGCTATGTGGTTATGATATTCTGGCATTATGCATTCCAACATTATGAAAGTGGTTATTGATTTTTGCATGTGATTATTCGATTAGTAGAATATCCATGTGAATAATTAAATGGAATTATTTCATTTTATTTATGCCATACCATGTTGAAAGTTCATGTTTAAAAGGCTTTTGTTTTAGTTATATATTGCCTTAAATGATTATTCTTATTGATGAAAGTTTCCGCTATATTGTTATCCTTACTGGGCATTTGAGCTCACCCCTTTTCTATGTTTTATTTTTCCCAGGAAGTGAAGATTAAATTTATGAATGACCTGCAGGGATATTATGAGGGGATTATAGTGTGGACTATGGAAACATTATGTTGTTGTAGTAGTTTTTCATTTTATGATGTAATGTAAAACTTATAAATATATCTAGTGTTTCCAAGGCTACTAAACCAATCGGTCTTTCGAGATTTGATCTTTCTTGTGATCATGCCAATGTTACGAAGTAATGCACCGACTCTGGGTAGCTGGGGTCGGGGCGTTACATGAACTGTGCGTTCATGGTGTAAAAGAGCCAGACATAGGGTGATCCCCTATAAATTGAGAATTCACTATGTAAACCATGAGTTCATTCCATTAATCTATACTAGTAAAAATAAGTAAAAAATAATAAAAAATAAAGTGGGGATGGGGGAGGCTATTCAGCCTGGAGTAGTAGTCACCATTTTCCTCCATTCATGGTTTCTAATCCATGGTTATCCTTGATTTATAGTCATTTCATACTTCTATTCATCTTAGTAGGTATCATGAGGTAAGGTAAGAATTTTTTGTCCCTCATTTTATGTTTTATATCCCTATCCTGAGGTGGTTAACCATTTTTGGCCATTATGATATGTTTTTTGGTTTCTTATCTACTTTTATTATTATTTGTGTATGAATCCAAATCAGTTTCCATTACTCAATGAGTAGGCATCTAATGGTATAAGTTAGGTGGATTCTAACTTTATACAAATTATATGTGTGATAAATGGGCGTGAGTGGGGTGGTCCAGATGAGACCATGTTTTATGTCACTTTTTTGTAATTGTTTTTCCTATGAGATATTAGAGGGTTGTTTCATCTATGAAATGACACAGGTGATCTAGAAATGTGAGGAACAGTGTGAAATAGGGCTCTCTTGTTGTATTGGAACTGTGTTTCTAGTTATGGGAATTTACTAAAGTGATGTTATGGCTGATTTGGTTATTTTGGAACATGTTGGGAATGGTCTGTGTGTCCTTGGGTGATTTTGGTCACAAAAAGTGGGGAAATGAAGTTTGAAAGAGGTGATAACAGTTCATGATAGTTTTTAACTATGATTTTTTTGTAATTTTTTTCTCACATTTTTTTACTAAAGGGTTCATTTAGTTCATGTGAACCTAGGATAAGGCCTAGTGAGGTGGTGTTGTACACTCATTAGGGGTGGAGGCCTCAATGGATATAGAGACATAAGGGATATGTTTTACCATCAAAACATAGAAGAATATCCTTGTAAAAGGAAATAGTGGATGGTGTGTAAGACCATTGGATTGGGGATGAGGATCATCGCTGTGTTATAGTTGATGGGCCCAGACTGCAGATGGGTGGGTATCATCAAGGAAAGGGATGTCAAGATACTGAGACAAAATTTTTTGAATAAGTATAATTAGGATTGATTTGTGACTTGTGTTATAGACATGACAATGGGGAATCAGGTAGACTCAAGGTGTTAATATTGGAAAAAAGATAAGTGATGTCATGTGGTAGGTGGTTATGGTTGGTGTGTGACATTGTATGGTATGGGAATAGATAGGAAGTCGTGGGATCTTCCTGTATGACAAACCTTGGATGCATCATTCTACTGCAATATTGGATGAGGCAAGTAAAGGCTCTCTTTTTGGAACAAAGCACAAGTGGATAAAGTTATTTGTTGTGTTTTGGTTTCTAATTATTAACAATTTTTCATAAAATGGTATATGTATGGATGTAATATAGATAAAGTGATAGTGGTAGAATAATTATCTTATAATCAAGCTCTATTGGATCCCTTCGAGAAGCATGTAGACTTTATGGTTTTGAGTTTAGGAATGGGGGAAGGCATAGTTGTTATAGATTAGTGTGTCGGGATATCCAGTGGGTGCTTGAGATTGATGACATAGATTTTGGGTGATAGACCAGGAAGTTCCCTAGTGTTGATCTACTAATGAATAGGGTTATTTTTATCTTATATATATATTGTTGGTCGATGGATGAACCTATTTACATTAGTATGATTTAAATTACATTTAGATGCTATATTATATACAGAAATCCCAATTTCGGATCATTAATACTATGTTTTATGTTTCATTATGTGTGATTAATTTATTTCTTCAGAAGTGTTGTCATTGTTATTATTATCATTTTTATTATCACCATAAGGTATAGTCTCCCCACTATCACCCAACACCCTAGTGGAATATAATGTATGTTGTTCATGAATCTGATATGGTTCGACATGGGTCTATGAGGTAGAATGATATGAGATAGGGGAGCTAAAGGTAAGTTTAAGGGTGGTAAGATTCATTTACTATTACATAAATCTCTATTTTAGATATATGGGTTGTTAAAATTTTTTTGATCATGGTATTTGGTTCATATAATTGTTCCACCTAGATGGTCTCCATTTTAGTTTCCGGAGAGTAGAGATGGGGTGTCATTAGGGCATGTATGGGATGAGGCCTCTGAGGGTGGGGGTGAGGAAGAGCTGTAGAGGCATCAAGGAAGGCATAAAATTCATAATCAGAAGAAGATTTTAGTCCATTTTTGGATGATTAGGTCAAGGATATCTTAGTATAGGTTGTTTGGATCATTGAACAAGGAGCTGAAGGAGATGAGATTTCCATCGATTATCTGATTTGGTAGTTTTAGTAACAACACACACTTTTATTTTAGAAAGGGGTGGACCATAAGAAGTGGGCTTTTGGATTAAGTATTTATAGACTATTTTGGATAATATCAATACATCACTATGGTATATTGTAAAGCAATCCACATATTTTCTCAGGGGACTGGAGAATAGTTGGTAGTACATTTAGGAGGAAACTCAAAAACATGAAGGAAAATTATTGATGGAATTCCACACTATGTTCTTTGTTAACAATTGACATGATACCTTGATGATGGATCAAGCCCTTGAGTTTATACACTATCTAGTGTGAGAGAAATATGTCATGGAGTATACTATGATGTTCACAAAACTAATGATTTTTTTAGCAACAATAGAAGGATTTGACATGAAAATGGTGTGATGATTTGAGGACGGTCTATGGAATTATATCAAGGTGAAGGTAATCATATTCAGATTGATGGAATTTTAAGTTACAGTGAGTTAAACATTGATAGACAATAGGATCTTGGAATGTGGGTCTATATAGATCTAGATAGTAGTTTCGAGGGTGATGAGTAGTGGATCTTTGAGTAGCCATTAGTAAGGCCATGAAGAGACTTGAATGGGTGGTCAGACAAGAGACTTAAAGATATCACTATGGAGTGGATAATCAATGGTATTTTTTCATTAGGGATATATAAGATATTTTAAAGATTTATATGATTTATATTTTAAGGAGTGTTGGTTGTTAGGATAGATGGGTTATTTGGATATGTTTTTTCGGAATAAATCTTCAACAGATAAGAGTGAGGGACCAAGTTAAACATAGAAATCTGAAGAAGGAATGGGAGTGGAACTGGAAGTTGGTATCTGAGATATGACTACACATGTAGGATATGAAATGGAGAGAGATACCTACCAGTGGGTGTAGTGGATGATTGTGAGTACATCTCGACGGGGAGAACATGAATTAAGTAGTCAGGATTTATGCTTAATACAGGTGGTTGAGATGATAGGTTTGGATCTAGATAGGAAGCTAATAACAGTGATAGGTACATCCTGAAGGTGGTTATGATTTTATTTCTCTATGAAAGATACCAGTTTTTGAGTTGCATATATTATATGTGAATTTACCAATTACAAGTTTATTTGTGAACATCAGGTGAAATTCATGAAATACAGGGGATGTATTTGAAATGTGGACTTTTTTTGGCATCATGCTTGGTTTTGTAACTTTTTGGGCATCAAGTGTGGTATGGTAATTTTATGGTTATCATATATGATATGAGACTTTTATCAAAATTACATGTGGTGCATGAATTTTATGTGCATAGGGTATGAAGTCGGATTTTGAGAGTATTGAGAGTGATTTCATATGTTATGGGAATCATATATGATGGATTTATCAATTGAACATGTGTGTTTTGGATGTTTGGTCAGTGTGGAACCATTGGGATATTCAGAAACAGTTAAAAAAGCAACCACGTAGGTGACACCTTGGTGGGGAGTACTAAGGAATTAATTGGACTATTGATAGATTATACCATTTATTCAAACACATTTGGTATGAGAATAATGGGGTTGGTAACAACTTAGAATGTGGGTAAGTAAGGAACAAGGTACTCAGGGTGTGTGATGGATCGAGTCATTATATGTCCAAATAGATTAGTGATGAGATATTATGATGTGGGGAGAATATAACACATTAAAACTTTGTATAGGTAAATTTAAACTTAATATTTACTAAAATACAGGAATTTTACTTAGTTTTAAGTGTTACCGGGTTTGGAAGTGACCAACGGATTGTTTCAAGAGAAACATGAATAGAAGTAGCTGAATGACTATAGGCTGTAGAAATTCATGCCGTAAATAACAACTTCATGATGTGAAATTGACTAATAGAAGAGGATCCCATAAATCCTAATAATTCATGATACAAACCATCAGTTTACATCAAGAATCTACCCAGGTAGTTAAAAAGATAAAAAAAATTCATAAAAACCATAGAGGGGAAGAGGGAGACCATAAGAATACGAGTAATTGATACCCTTTTCCTTATTTCTTGGGTTCTAATCAGGTGTTATAATTTTTTAAATCTAGTTCATGGTGTTATTCATTATAGGATGTATCCTAAGGTTATTCTAAAACATTGTACCCCTCCTTCATTTTTTTCTATGTTGAGGCATTTCACTATTTATTTATTTTATAAAATATTTTTAGTATTTTATCTACTTTTTTTATTCCTTCCATTTTAAGCCAAACTAGAGGCTAATATTAAATGTTTAGCTGACTATGCATATAATGTAGGTTGTGTCTAGATTTATCTTAATTTTACATGTTCTATGTAATACATGTTAAATGGGAATGAGTGAGCTGGTCCATCTAAGACTAGTTTCATTTCACTTTTTTCCCAATTATTCTTGGGAGTTATTTGAGTGTAGCCTCATTTGTGAAAAGGCTTGTGTGATAAAGTTATTATCGGGAATGTGCAAAATGGGGACTTTGGTTCTTTTTTATGGGGATGAAAGTTATAGTAATGTACTATCGTGATGTTATGATTGATTTTGTTTTGTGGGAACAGGTTTGGAATGGACCATGTGTCCTTTGGTGATGTTTTTCCACCAAAAGTGGTGTGACATGGTTCATAGGAAGAGGTGGAGGTTCATAGGATGTTGGCGTTGGATAATTTAGTGATTTAAGCTCATTGTGGTTGTGAAAAGGTTTCTTTTGGGTTGTCTGAAGTGACGATAATTCCAAATGAAATGGTATTAAAAACTCATTGTGGGTCGAGGCCAATATTGATCTAGCATCATAGGGGATGGTGGTGACCATCAATAAAAAGGAGGTGATCACCACAGAATTCCGAACTTGATGGTGTGTGAGACAATAATATATGGGACAAGTCTCACTTCTATGATAGGAATGATTGGCCGAAACTATTAGATGTTGGGTTTCATGATTCATTGGGACATAAAGCTATTGATATGACTGCGATAAAATATTCTAAAGTATAGGAGACTTGTGACATGAATTTTAGATGTTCCTATGGTGTGTTGGGTTGAATTGAGGTCATTATATGAAAACATAGGCACTCGGCGTTGTGTGGTATGTGGTGATGGTTTTTGTGTGACGCCGTATAGTGTGGGAACATATTGGAAGTCGTGGGATCTTTCAGCATGAAAAACCATGGATGCATCCTTCAAGTTCTACATTAGTTGAGGTAGTTAAAGGATATCTTATGGTTGTATAGAACAAGTGGAGTGAGGTATGTGATGTTTATTTGTTTCCTTTTATTTATAATTTTTCATAAATTAGTAAATTTATAGATATAAGCTTGGGACACCATAGGTGGTGGCCTTCTGAGTTCATACTCATTCCCCACATGGGCCCCTAGAGACATGTATAGACTTTATGGTTTTGATTTTAGCCAAATGGGAAAGATAATGATATGGATCATAGTGATAAGGGATATCTAGTGGGTGCATGAGATTGACGAAATGGTTTTTGGAAGAGAGACCAGGTGGTTCTTCTGTGCTAAGATGATGAGTTTTGGGTTATTTTTTCCTTGAATATATATGGTCAACCAACATGTGAAGATGTTTCCTTTAATATGACATGAATGACCTGTAGATATTATCTTTAATATAGTAGGTGTACTCTTCACTTGTTACTAATTTTTTTTATGTTTCTTCCATTTTGTTTGATTTATAACTTCCATAGTGATGGTATAATTATTATCATTTTTATTATAAGAAAAGGGTATAGTCTACCCAATATGACCTAATTGACCATCAGTGATATTTGGAAGCCTTTTGTGTGTGAGGAGGCAAGCCTATGGTCTAATAATTCTCTGACTTGGAGCACTAGTCCAATGTCTTCTGGGGCAGGTATTTTTACAACCATTATGTTTTTATTGAGGTTCCCAATATTGATCATTTTCTATAGATACATATTCGATGAACTATTGGATGTGGTTATTTTTTGGTTCCATTTAGGATCCTCATTTCTTTTTGAATGTTTTATTACGAAATTTTTGTTGGAATATTTATTTTTATTTTCTTCTGTTTTTTCTTATTCACATTATCTTGTTGTATATAATTTTGTATGGTTATTTATTTTATTATGAAATGGTTGGATTTTCCCCTTATTTTTTTCTACATATTTTTTGTAAGTTATGGTCAAACCCCTATATAGATCAGTATATATTATTGATAGTTTCTATTATTAGGTTATTTTTCTAATGGTCAAATAATTCCCATTTACATGTTCTTCATACCCAGACACTAGTTGTAAGATATTGGGGATCATTAATTCCCTTTAGGCATAGTGAAAGGCCATATCGAGTGCCATCTCGAGTCAATTAAGGCCAGTTGTTTACAATTATGTACATGATTTAACTAGAATTATCCGCTAAACTAAATGTATTTGATTCGAAACATCGTATAGTATTGTTTTTTAATATTAATTTTTTTCTTTATTTTATTTATAAATATGGTTTATTAGGATAACATAACTATGTGTGAGAAGGAAATTGTGGAATTTAGATCTAAAAATAACATACAATATCGAATCAAGGATGAAAATGAATAATAATGATATTTTTTCAAGGAAAGGGTGAAGTATCCTGCAATACTTTCTGTTAACTTAATATCACCATTATCATCGCCCATTATTTTATCATATAATATAACCCTGGATTTTATCCCTATAAATACACGCAAAACACCCGGATCTAGGTTCAAGATAGATCTATTATAAACATGACTGATATTAGAGGAGAAGATTACAAAAACTTATTTTAAAGGGATTCCTCAGTGATGTCTTACCCAAATGAGAAATGATTTAATAAATTTGGTTTTACTTGAGTGGTAAATCATTATAGATGAGTTTTATTTATTCCAGGATGAAAAAAATCAACTTACCTTATTACATGTTGGTATTCCAATATAATACAGCCTTTAATTATGTTTACAAACAAATTTAAGTTCTTTAAGACGATTTTCAATGAAAATAATTATGAAAAAATTGTCCTCAACAATTTTATAATGGGCCATTGATTGTTTTTTATCACTATGAGTGAATTTTTATATAAAAATTGTTTCCACTTTTATTCATTCATTCATTCCCCTATTTCCTCCCATACTAGAGTCAAGTTCTCTACAATGATATTTTCAGGGTGTGAGATTATTGATACTGAGGTCAAGCATTCTCTTACCATAAGGTAGTGAATTATCATCAGTTCCCATTCTTACCACATCATTTAAAATTGTATTAGAATTATACATTCTTCATGTTATGAGAAAGGGAATTTGGTTTATAATTGAGAAAAGCATATTTTCACATGTCTTTAACCTAGAGATACCTTTACCTCCATTATTTTAGACATAATATATTCATTCAATTTTCATTGACATCAAATGTGACTTCTATATTAGAATATTGAATCATAACTTATTAGTTATTTACATATTTACACATAATGAGTATATTGGTTTTCCAAAAAAAATATTTCATTATTTATTGAATGATTATTTGAAAAAATTAGGGGAACACCTATGTTTTCCTGAGGGTGATATAAAAACATGGGAAACTCCAATGAGATGTGATTCCAAAAATAAGTGTAAAAGGGGGAAAAGGAAGAAGAAGAAGAACTTGACCATGAAGATTTTTTTATTTTGATAATAATCCATATATCCAAGGAGATTCAGGATAATTTCATTATATCTTAAGGGAATTATTACAAGGAAACATCTTAGAGTTTTGAAACCCTAGCTCGAAATGATATACAAAAGAAATAGGATGATATAATAACATCTTTTAAAATAATTATAAAACCTTAAAATAGGTAGACTATGATTTAATAATGATGTAAGTATATTAATAGAGCTACAATATCCTATCAGTGTGGCCAGTTTTCTTTTCTATAATAACAATAAAAATGTCTATAGTGCTATAATACCACTGTCAAACTGATTGAGTAATAAATTAGTGTATAGTGTTGGAGACTAGAAGTTGGCTCAAATTTATTGAATGGATTAGGATCCACTATTCTATCAATCTCTCGCATAGAGATTGATCTATAAAACTAACCTCCATATATGTTTTCAACTTTACACATCTTACTTAATCCGGTATCCTTGTATTATTCAATTGCTAATGGAAATTTTAATATTAAAGCATTATTTTAAAGGTATTTATTCTACAAATACCTTCTAATTTATCTTCAATAATCCTTCATTGTTATCATATATTATGTATCCCATCCTCCATTCATTAATAATGAAAAACATAGGTATAGTAGTGCCTCAAATTCTCAATAATCATCGGCTTCATCCCTATATATATTGGATTTATTATTCTATATATCATTTACATATCCAATAGAATATCATGAATTAATCCTCTTATAAAATTGTAAATTAAATAAATGTTCTTTATTCAGGTATGAATCACTAGGTTCTTTTCAAGATGTACAACACATTAACTATCATAGTGAAATAAGTATACCTCTCGCTTTTTATCTAGATCCCCCCAAAAGTTATTTTTATAATCATTTTCTATCATAGCTTATAATATAGAAATATATTATTCCTCTATGGTAGATAGTGACACCACCTTTTGTAATTCAGATAACTATCTTACTATAGTTCCTACATAGGTAAAAGAAAAACCTGTGGCACTACTCCTATTGTTAACTTCACCTCTAAGGGGACCATCTACATATCCCTGTAACGAATTTCCATTCCCAAAGATTAGAGATAATTCTTTGATTCCCATAAAATTCTTTATTATACATGTCACAAAGTTGTATTTTTTCTTTCCAATGGATTCTGTGTACCCGTTCATAGATCCCACTATATGAGAAATATTAGGTTGTGTACAGACCATAAAATACATACATCATCCAACAACTAGTGAATAAGAGATATTTTCAATGCACTCATCCTCTTTAGTTGTCTTTGGTTACTACTCTTTTGATAATTTATAATGGATTTATAGGAGAATAGAAACTGTATTAACTTAAAACATACAAAATTTTCTAAAAAACATTATACATTAGAATTAATGTGTTAATAGTATGGTTCTAGTTGCATAGTCTCCTTTGATCTTCATCTGTAAAATCATACTAGATTCTCCAATATCATTATCCTAAAACTCCTCAGCCAAATCCCTTTTTATCTCATCAATACTCAACGTACATGTTCATATAATGATAATTTATTCCTACTATAGAATAAAAATATTATATTCATGACCAAAATACATGAAATGGATGCATAAATCCATGGTATACTATTTGAAAGAATTTTTGATCATGAATACATCAAATTTCTTATTCCACAACCAAGGTGTGTTATTTAACCTATAAATAATTTTCTAAAGATTGAAAAATAATTTTTCCTTTTCTAACTCAACAAATCCTTCAAGTTTCTCCATATAAATGTTCTCCTATAAATGTACATGAAGGAAAGCAGTGTTTAGATCACAATACTCAAGATTTAAATCCTTTATTGAAAAAATAATAAGAACAACTTGGATAGTGGTAACATTTTCAATAAATGATAAAATTTATATTAAATCCACAAATTATTTTTATCAAAAACCCTTCACCAATATCTTTTCCTTTTATCTCCTCTTAAAACCATGATCTTCATTAACCTGGTATATCAATTTTATTGTAATAAATTTTCCTCATGTGGAAAATAAGTCATCTCATAATAATTATTATCATGACATTTTTAAATATATTCTTTAATTTTTATCTTCAAATTATTGACTCTTTTGATTTCACTTCCTCTTAAAAAAAATTTAATATCAATACAATCAGTTAATAAAAAATAGTATAGGTTTGATGAATACCTCTATACTAGTCTTCAAATCCATATTGATCTCCTCTACTCCACTTGAGTATGCTTAACTTGATTCGGTGTCACATGCATAGGTACACCTTCATCCTCCCCTTTCTCATGAAACAATGGTTCTTTATTTCTATTGGCAACTTCATCATCATGATAATAAATGTATATGAATCCTTCATTAAATATCAGATTATGGATTATAATGATATTCTTGTTATAATTATCAGAAAAATATATTTACAAACTCTTTACCACCATATTTAATAAGGATGAAGGTTTTAGGTTTTATATCTGGTTTATCACTTAATCCACATATATATTCACATATTAAAAATAACTAAAGACTCGTAAATAAGAGAGTATTTCCTACTTTATTCCCCATATCACCTTAGGTATATGTTTTTTCACTGTTATAGATAGAATTATGTTGTTGAGATATGTTTCCATATTCACTTCCCATGCCCTAATAGTCTTAGGTAACCCTGAGTCCAATGTTATACTCAAGTAATGTTCATTCAAGGTCCTATTTATCCTTTCAATGAAAATTTTATATGGTGGTGTAATTAGAACATTCTAATACTACTAAATTAAATTTTTTCCATAGAACTCTGTAAATTTATTACTGCCATACCCTCCTATATTGTCAGACCTCAAGTGATTTAGCATTATCCCTGAATCTTTCTCCATAAATGTTTTTCCACTTCTAAAACCGGGTAAATAAATTATAAATTACTTTCAAATAGTAAAACCATAATTTCCTTGTCGAACCATCGATAAATATCACATAATTTAGCAACTTAGTAAGGTAACATACAAATGAAATAAACTAATATCAGTTCACACTGAGTGCAGCTTCACGACATTTGGTGTGGTTTCACCATTTACAAATGATACCATCATGTGATTAAAAATATAAAATATTAACATATGCCAAATTACATTGACTTTCGCCTTCATATCATTCCCTTTTTTCATTAATTTCAACATCTTTTCACTAATTTATCCTAACATGTAATTCCATTACAAAGAATCCATAAGAATAATTTGTTATTATAAGCGTTCCCATGTAATTTTTTATCCTATTGTATAGGGTTCCTTTATTTACTTCATGATCTATGAAAATACCCCCCTTATTAAATTTCCATGATGCACCATTGAAAGTGGTTCTAAATCCTATGTAATTGAGATGCCTTATATAGATATGATTCTTTTTTAGGATAGGTATATGTCATTTATTATATAAAATAAGAAAAGACCCACTGATAGTCTTGATCCATGAATCACCCTATCTCACAATATTTAAGGGTTCATCATCAGGAAGATATACCTTAAAAAATATCTAGAAACCTAATATTTAGGATTTCCTTCTATGATGTGGATTAGAAGGATTAACCTATATAAAAATAAATGACATCATATATATATCTAAACTCAATAGAAAAACATCATCAGGTACTTAAATTGTTGTGGTTTCAATATTGGTTTCAGGTTTCTTGAAATTTTAATGTTCTCTTTCTCGACATGTCCTTTATTCCAAAAATTCCAGAAGCTATAACCAAGACACTATTCCTTGATTTTGATCTTTCATCTTTATTTTGATTATCCTATATGATCATCTCACTACATGAATTTTTCTCTTACTGTAATGTGTAGATCAGAACCAGATAATCTTCCCAAATCCCTTTATTGAATATCCTCACCAAGGATCCAATCGTACACATTGTTAAACTTCAAAATTGTATTCCCTAAAGAACTACTCATCATTAGTATAGTATCTTCCAAACTATTAAGTAATAAATTGTATAAAACTAAGGCACATACCTTATCTTCTAGGATAATTCCAATAAATTTCAATTGAATTGGGATAGTGCTGAATTGGTTAACATGATAAAAAACAATCATTCCTTAAATCATCATTATATTGAGAAAAAACCAAATCTGGTACACATTTTTCAACTTAGATGGATTATTTTACATAATCATAAGAGCTTTTATCAACCAGAGATTCATTTTATGATCTATAATATTGACATATATATTTTTGGAAAATTTATTACGCAAAAATACTATAACATATCGATCTAAAAAATCCATCGTTGTCTTCTCCATCTCCTTTAGTTTATCACATTGAAGTGGAAAGTGTATCTTTTACTAATAATGATAATATTCAATTTTCATTCCCCATTAACATGATTCATATCCATAGAAGTGATTGGTATTGACCCTACTTATTCCTTAGACTTCATTCAATTCGATAAATCTAATCTTAATTTTCACAACTTCAGATTCCATAATAGTTGATTCATAAATTTTTGGACCTCCAATGAAATATTATTCCACAAATAAGAATAAAACAAAGAAAAAGGAATATGAAGGAAAGGAATTCAAATGCAAATAAAAATATTTATATGGATTAAAAATAATCCCTAAATCTATAGAGGAAAGAATTCATAATATATAAGGGGTGATATTTTAGGGTAAAATATTAGAGTATCAGAACTATAATTTATCATGATCCAAAAAATAAATGATTTTTTATAGTCACCCACATTAATAAAATGATAAATCCCCATATTAAGTGCATTATTCTATATTAATGTTAGAAGTAATTCCACACAGATGTTGTACCGTATGGGTTTTCCTAGTCAGCTCTGTGATAATTACCATATACAAGTCCATAATGCTAAAGTATTGTTGTCATACCACGAGTTTTGCGAATTGGATTATAGTAAGGGATGCTATCATTTATCCCAACATTATTTGATAGACCAAGATTCACCAGTTAAATAGAGGAGGCTTACAAAAATAGTTTAGTATGACCCAAATCATGATATACATGGTGATGTTATTGATTTGATACATCTATCCTATACTAAAATAATATTCCATGTGAGGAATTTTCCCTATTAAAACCCCTATCTATTTGGAAGTATATTCAAATTTTTCCCACAAAGTTTGCCTCCAATTATAACAAGTGGGAGACTAGAAAAAGGGTATAATCCACAAATTATGGGACGATTTACCCTCTTTATTCCTTGGAAAAGAATGAAACCACCATTAAAATCCAAAAATATGAATTAAAAGCCTTTAAATCCCACTATAATATAATAAAATAGGTATGTATTATCATAATTAATAATAATATATCATTAATAATGGTTAATACAAAATGGAAAACGATCTTAAGAAGTAGTGACTCCTATAACATCCCCTAATATGCATATCATGAGAAATTAATGTCCATACCACTCACCAACATCAACCTAGATTTTTTTGAAAAAACTATAAAACAAAATGGTTAAGGATATATGCATACTTAGTATGTTCCTCCACTAAAAATATCATGTGTGCAACGACCCGATATTCTTGATGATCTAAAATAGATGTTATGTCTGATAAACTACATTATAAGATACACCAAAAGTAAAAAATCTCAAAATATAAGAATAAATTATTAATAAAGATATAAAAAACACTAATAAAGTAAATTATTAAATGTTATTAACTTTGGTTGATATATAAATATTATTAATTAATATTGAAAAGGGTTATTTTAAAAAAAACCCATTTTATTTATATTATATATTTTTTTTAAATGATAAATTTAGAAATTTTTAGAATTTAAATTTGATAAAATAATAATCTTTTTAGAATTACTCACATCCAAATTTTATTTTTATGGTTTTTTTTTCTGAAGGGTTTATTTTTAGTCAAAAATGATATTTTATTAGAAATATAAAATTTTTATGATTTTATATTTATGGAAGAATATAATAGTTGTTTAAAAACCCATTTAAGTAAAAAAATAATTATTTATTTAATTAAATAATTCTTCTTCAAAATATTCTTTAAACTTATTAATCCTATTTTCAAAAAATTTAGAACTAATGAAATTGTTTCTTTAATAAAAAAAAATTTCCATATTTTTCTCTAATTAAGTGTTTTGATAATGAAATTCAGTTATTATATCATTTTAAAGACTCAAAATTTATTTTATTTTATAATAAACAATTTTATGTTATTAAAATTAGTATATATCAAAATCTTATCAGGATTATAACTTTTTAAACATAAAAATGAACTTTTCCTAAAAAACTGTTTTTACAAGTTATGTGCATTTATTTTATTATTTAAATTTCAAAACCTAAAAATTTCATTTGGTAAAATGATATAAAATGTATAAATAATAAATATAAAATTAAATTTAAGGTAAAATATTAATTTCTTCAATTAATATTAATTACTAATGTTAAAAATCAAATACTATGGTAAAAGTAAATTATAGTAAAAGTTAAAAAGATAAAATAAAAATCCTGAAAACACTATAGGATTCCTAAACAATGATTATATGATGAAAATAAATACCCAAAAACAATTAGACTAATCTATTTTCTATTTTGGATCAATTTACCATTGAATAGTAAAATTACATCATAAAAATGTTATGCATACTTCTAAAACTAGCCTTTCTTTCACTTAATAATGGGCAACACTTCCACCAATTTAATAATCGCATATAATTAAAGTTTCCTATTGAAAATATTTAAAATTAATTCTACTAGAACCATATCCTATATCCATAAGCTTATGGTATCCTTTTTTGTTCTTAAGGCCCTTTTTTCATTCAATTTTCCAAGATAAAACTACAACTTATAATATGAGTATTACTTTCTCAAATCCATTTATTTTACTCACTAATTCCTATGAAATCTATATAATTTTTAATATAATGAAATAATAATCTTTATTATTATTATTTTTGTTTATATTAAATTGATAACAATTTTTCAATTGTTTTCATCAACTAAGAAAACAAAACAACATTGAATGTGCGTAAGTGCGGACTACCTCATCCACAAACAAAGAATTTTATTTTTCATAAAAACAAATATTAGATGGTTCTAATAATATATTTATTTGGGATATATTATAATTATGAAATTAATATTATTTTAAATATAACATATTATCATTATCTATAAATAGTACCTTACTCATGAAACCAATATAATACATTGTCATTAGGTTGCTTTTACCTCCTATGTCAATAAAGTTACAATGATTATGTTATAAATTATTTTTGGATGTAATATAAGGGTAATTACATGTAATAGTGATATATATATAATTTTATAAATTATGGAATTGTGTTTTTAATATATTTAATATTTATTAATATATCACCTTTCAAATGGTGAACACTTCGAAAATTAGTTCACTATGATTTCCAATTTCACAAGACATATTCATATATTTCACTTAATGAAAATGAGACGTAAGTAATAATTTTTAAAAAATATTATTATATATTTAATTATATTATAATAATAAAATCAAAAACACTTAGTGAGAATTGACCCTATCTTTATTAAGTTTGTACAAAAAAACGAAAGTTTGAACACCCGATAATGAAAATAAACAATAATCAGTACATATATTTTTAATATATAGTTATAAAGTATTTATAAAATGGTATAATTTTTATATTAATGTTATGAGATAAGTGATTAATATAGTTATGTTCATTATACATTCGGTTTTTTAATGATCGTGTAGGTGTGAATACGATGTAAGTGTTTCATTGTCTGATGTACAAATCTAGGATACTTATTTGATATTAGGCACCATAATTTATTTTAAAAATTTTATTAAATAGAATATATCTTTAAATTAAAATTAATATCTCTGATTTAATGATACTTGGATGTAAATTTTATGGTAAACCTATTCTTCTTACTTTACCATTACTGTTAGTCTTATTGGAAACTCAATTATAATTCATTGAGGTATGACTATCCATGTTGAATTTATTTCATACTATATATGTAAATTTTGATATCTAATGTATTATTTTTTAATTTATTTTTTTTATATGGGGACATAAATTTCTATAACACAACCCCTTTTTAAATTCCCATTGGTTCCGGAATGAAGAAATTCATTAGTGTTTTTAACACAAATTTCATTTCTCCAAGTTAAAATGTCATTCCCTGAGCGTTATTATTCTAAATTTGAAAAATAATTCAATTTTCCATTTCATAATTTATTTCCAATTATATATATATATGTGGGGAATTATTTTTTGAACCCAAATTTTCTTTAATGTTGATATTCTTTCACATAAAAGTTAAACATTTTTAAGAAAGAAATCATCTCCTTTAAAGATTGGGTTTCCTCCATTTCCCTATTAATTATGCCCATTTTTTTACTTTCTTATTTGGAAACCCATATATGTGTTTACTCATGTGACCATTATATTTAACTTATCCTATTTTAAAAGGAATTATTTTTACCCCTTTTTGAATGTGGGTTTTCAAAAAATGAATTTTAAAGTATTCAAAAGGTTTTCCAGCCATTCAAAATCAAAAATTTTATCTTCAACTAAATTTCATTTATAACCATTATTTATTTTTAGGAAATTATATTTAGAAATATTTAAAAAAAGGTTTTCAAAGTTATTTAATTTCCCTTATGAAAAATGTTTTAGGAATTTAATTTGTACATTAATGTTTTAAAATCATTCGTGAAAACTTTTGTATTTTCACTTCTATTTACCCTCCAAGAATTATATTTGTATTATGTGATGGTTTTATAACCCTATATTTTTAATTATGACGTGTTTCCTATTAGAAAATTGTATTTTTATATCTAACGATTTCTTAAGTTCATATTATGTGATGTTATTTTATGTTTTATGAAAACTAATTTTCTTCATGGTTTCATTATGATGTGTTGAATGTTTTTTTTCAAGTGTCAGAAATATGTATGGATATTTGATGGGTAGGGTCCTATATCACCCTCTAATGAATTGGTTATGGTTTCTTATCACATTATATAATGGAATTTTTCATGAATGTGATGCAAAAATATTTTTTCATAAGTATTTTTCGTGAATGATGTTTGAGAAGCTTTGTTTAAAAGTTTATTATTTGAATGAGATGTGGTAAGCTTTGTTCACAAGTATTATATATGAATGATATGGGGGAAGATATTTTTACTTGTTTATTATTTTAATGATATACATGATTTTTCTTACAAGATATTACATATTTTTAGATGTACGTTCATCAAATTACAGAAACACATGCATGGGATCCTAATATTTTATTGACTTTGGAAACATGTAACACAATATTCTAACTTAGGGAACATTCGTCAATGATTAACAAAAATCTCATCTTCTTTAGTACTCATACTTAAAACCATTCTTCATAACCTGGGGAAAGGAAACATAAGAATGGGTGAATTCAGATTCTCAGTAAGGGTAAATAAATGAGATACGTAATGAGTATAAGGGTATGAGAATATTATTATAAAATTTGAAGATAATACCATGAATATAAAATATCATAATCAAATTCCATGACATAAGGATTGAAAATTAAAAATAAATGAATCATAATGAAATCAAAGAAAATAATCTATGAGAGAAAACATAAGAATAAAACATGTAATTTATGTCATACATATAATCATTGAGAATAATTTCAAAATTATTCGAGGATCACTACCAAGACTATTGTAATGGAAAAATTCCATTAAAAAACTCAGTTAACTACCCATTCCAGCACTATATTACTAATATAAATTCACTTCCCATTCAATCCTTCTATTATTGAACCAAGTCCAATTCCTATTTCATCCATATATTACTGAACCAAGATCACTCCATGTTGCAGCCCTATACTACTGAACTGAGTTGACTTCTCATTCTAGCCCTATATTACTGAACTTGGGGCACTCCTTATTCCAACTCTGTATTACAAAACTTAGTTCCCTCCACATTCAATTAATTTATTACTAGTCATGGTTAACTCCATGTTATATAACCCTATTTAACATGAGATATATATATTTACCTAATTCATTGTTGGGATATATAGGTCCCTCTCATCACACAACAAAATCATACATACATGTTCCATAAGGTAATGAAACAATCATCTTATCAAGAACCATAAAAATGTTTTTGTTTCATAAAAATAATATCATAACCCATGAAATTAAATTAAAATCATAAAAATTTCCTCATATCATAACATGTGGAAAAGTGATAAGTTTCATAATCATTTCCTTATAGATAAACATGTGAAAGAATGAAGGTTTCATAGTTGCTTTATCATTGTATAACCCATGGAACAAAAATGATTTTTGTAAAAAAATCATATTAAAAATAAACCATTCAAAGGAATAATATGAATGGCGTCCTTATGTTATATAAGTAGTAAATAATAGACTATGTCAAATGATTTCATCTTAGATGGAGAATTATTTAGAAATATCAGTTAGAGAATTTCCTATATAAAAAAACTATATTTAAAAATCATATTTTGTTAATACATAAAACTTTTTTAAAATAATTTTCTTTGAAAACCAAATTTAAAACATATGAATTAATATTTAAACATAATTTAATCATTTCATGTGGAAATTAAAATTTCCTCTTTGATAAATGATTTTTAAATCATAAAATATTCAGAAAACATTAATTTTTAAAATAACTTTGAAAACATATAAATTCTTATTTGAAAACCATTTTAAATATTTTTTAACAATAATTTCAATTTTTATAAGACATGGGTTTTGAATAAAATATATTTCCATTCTGAGAGATATGGTCAGATTTTCTTAAAAACACATTCTTAATTATCATAATTATCGAAGAGTAGAAAAATGGTAACAATACTTGAATATGTAATGAATAAATAGAGTATAATAAATTCCATGAGAGTTATAGAGATATGGATTATAATATTCCATTAATAGAAGCATTATCCTAAACAATTCTGATAAAAATGAGTTTATAGCAATAAACACTTACCAATTTGGTAATTCTAAATCAAAATCCCCATGAAATAATTACATTAATTGAGGATTAGAAAATTATGGAAATAATTATATTCATGATATAACATGTAAAATGTGTAGTATATTCACCTCATAATCGAATATATGTTCAGAACATGACATTTGTATCAAAGAAGTATAATTGAAACAAAATTCCCCAACCACTTTGGTAATGTTGGAACCATAACCACAAAAAAGTGTAATTCTAAAATGCATGTGTAAATAAAAAAAATTATTTATAATAATAATAAAATAAATCTATGGGATTTATACACAACACATAGAATAAATAGGTTTTGAACATGGATTGTATCCTATTGAAAATAAAAGTGAGATAGAAATCCCTTATTACTTGAGTAACATTTGAACGGTGAGATGCGTGAAATAATGACACCAATTAAAACATTTAATTTCAAAAAATAAATGAAATTCATGATATAAAATTTCATAGGTATGTTTAAACACCATCTAAAATAAATGAGTGTTGAATATAGAATATGTCTCTTCAAAATAAAAGTGAGACAAGAAATCCCCTTACCTTAAGTCTTAACTCTCGTCGTACTTATTCAAAACTCCTATATAATATATATAATTTTATTATATATATATAATAGAACCAAATTAATATATATAGTATCATATATTATTTACTTATGACTTTATGTTGACCTTTTATTAACAATACCATGATTAAGTTATGTTTTGGGTAAGAACTGCTTTGTTTTTAAAACATTTTTTTGACTTTTTATTCATATTCCTCTTCTATATATCATGATTGAATCATATAAAGAATTATAACCATGATATAAATATAATATATTATATATATATATATATTTAGAGTAACATGTAAAATTTATTGATAGGAAATGAAATACATCGTTAATGGAGACGGTTGGTCGTACGTACTAATGAACAATGTTTCTATTTTCATGTCATCTGAAAATAAGAAAGTGAATGATATATATATATATGTACACATTACTATTAAATTATAATTATTATATATATATATCATATGTTTTTTAAAACCATCCTTAATACATTCCATATAAATCATGAATAAATCACATCACTTTACGAGGCGGTAGTTCGTTGTACACACGAACAACATTGTTGTATTCTAAAAATTTTGAAATAATAATGCTATGTGTTATTTAATAATTTAAGAATCATAATTACATAAAAAAATATTATATATTTAATAAATAAATATAATTTCCATCATTATTATCAACCTTAGTAGGTGGTAACTGAAGAACGAATGACATCGATTTGCAGAACGACAGTCCGCAATACACACGAACGATATTTGTGTATCCCATTTGATGAGAGTGTTTGTGGTTTGAGTTAGTAAACATAAAATAAAAAAATCTTTTTATATTGAAGATAATGAGTTTATTATATAATCATTATATGAAATTAATTTATGGGGTCTGTGAAGAAATAAAACAGAAACGTTCATTGATGAATGTTACCTCTACTTTTGGTATCTTCTATTTGTTTTCACCCAAGGACATACATGGTTGTATTTCATCCTAATGTAAGTCTTATATAATGATGGGACTGAATTTGGGAAGTTATTTTGGTATTATTTGGTCCATATAAATTTATTTAGAGGTGTGAATAAGTGGGGATAGTGAGTACCCTTTTTTAGTGGAGGAGGAGTGTCATTATTGTAAATATGAGAAGGTAAACACTATTGATAGTTATTCTTTAAATAATATGCCTCCAATTATTATTTATTTATAAATTATGGGAGAGGTTAAAAATATTTATAGCTAATGGGCTTTGGAAATGTTTCTTTTTCATTTGGCCCATTAAGATTAATTTTTAATCCCTTGCTAAACTCATTTTTCTCTTAAACTATGTAGTTAATTTTATATTTTTTCAGTAATAATTTCGGTAAAAAAAATATGTTTATGATATTTTAAAATATAAATTTTAATAAATAAAAATATGTAATATTTTGTTCCAAATTCTAATAACAAAAGTGGAAAAAATCAATTTAAATTATTCTCAGAGAATGGACGAAATAACTGGGTTTTGAAGTAAAAATGTTCAAATGTTTGAAATGTTTTTATCTAAAACATCAATGTGAAATTGATTAAAATGTCATAAATTGTATTTATTGATTTATTATTTTATTAAATAAACTTCAAAAAAATATAAAAAATTATTTAAATATAAAAATATATTATAAAAACACAGTTTTCAATTAAAAATTTGTATTTTAACAATTCATTAAAAAATGTAATTTCTGTTAAAACTACCAAAAATTCCAACTAAGATAATTTTAAAATTAATATTTCAAAAACGAAGTTAATTATTTCTAATAAAATTTATAAAAGTGTCAAAAATTAGTTCTAAAACAAGTGTCCCATTAAACAGCGGCTAAATTGTCTTTAGAAAAATGAATCTTTTTGTACATAAAATTTTATTTGTTATTATCTTACATCTAGAGATTCTATTGGATGAATGTAAAAGAAATTGATTGAATATAAAATATATAAATTTTTAAAAAAAATCATCAAAAGTGGTTTATTTAATTTACTAAGACACAATTTGTTTGCACATTGAAACATATTTCTCAAAAAATGAATTTATATATCTTAAAATAGTTCTTACTTTAATTTATAATTAGTTTTTTCACAAATAATTCATTTTATAAACATAGATAAACCAATTTTTCATAATTTAGTTAATTATATTTGTAACATCCATTCTAATGGCTTGTTGACAACTATAATAGTATGTCATGTTTGGTTTAAACTTAGTGTTGTGTGTCACATAAGCTAAATATGGAATTGTGTGTGAAAAAAAGAAAATATTATTATTTTATGTAATGAAAGATAAAATCAGTTTTGTGTGTAATGGAATGTTAACTTTTTTTGTGTATAAATAAATCTTCACTTGATTTAGTTTTTAATGCAATCCATCATTGAATTTTAATTTATCTAAAAGAGAATACATCATAAAAACTCAAGGTATTACATTCTACTTCCCATAAAATGAATTTCTCTCTTGAAATTAGTCTAGGAAATAAATATTTTAATAGTTTAAAGTTTCTTTCATAGGAAACCACATCACAAAAATGAATAATAAAAATTTATTTAATTAGGGGAAGTTTTAAACATAATGTTTACCCAAACTAACTCAGATCATGGTTTCCACATAGGAGACCATTGTTGGAAAGATAATAATTGGTCGAGGAAGAAAATCATAAATAATTTTAGGGACTAATAAAGGTAACTAGTTATAAAAAAGTATGTGATTCAAAGAAATTTAACAATCATAAAACTAAAAACCAAAGCTTCATGAAAGTGGTCATAAATATCATAAAAAATTATGATAATTAGAAAAACATTTACCCCAATATTCATTTTATAAAATTGATAAATTTTCACAAGAAAATACAATGACTTGAATTTATTCCATCTTATCTGCACAATATCACCCTTGGGTTTTGCATTAACCAATTATCGGTTCATATAATACTATAAGAAATGATGGTGGTTTTTCTAGTAATGAATCACTAATAGATCATAAGATCCAAAAATAAGATGATAAGTCATTTCATACATATTTAGTTATCATCATAGAAAAATGGTTAGAAAATTTCACCCAATATGAAAAAAATCCTCATATAGAAATATAGTAATTTATTCTCTAAAACCTGAACTGACTTTTAACTTTAACTATCCCATAAATGGTTAATCTTGTAAGGCTTTAAAAAGATAAAAAATCCAAAACATTGGAAAAGTAACTGAATTTATCAAATTAATCTTAACATTAACCCCCATATATAGGAATGTTTCTCTTGACTATCACATAACAAACTTGTGAATACCATCATTATTATATTCTCATGAAACATGGTAAGAACTTGAGTTACCATAAATTCTTATAAAAATATTAATTATTAATAATTCAAAATATTATAGGATATATTTCTTAAATAAAAATTCTATAAACTTCATCAATGATAACATAAACTAATTTGTCAAAAAAACATCTACATGTTCTCAGGTAAGCAGTACAATCCAATTTACTTATTTTTATCCAACTTATTTCTATCCCAAAATCACAATCTCAATATCCAAAATGTATTGAGGGTTATCAAAATTTTCACTTGCCATTAAATCACATATATTGTACATCATCATTGTTTAATATATTCTTTAAAACCCTTAATGAAGAACTTACACTAAAAAATCCTTATATATTTCTTGATTTAGAAAATATAATCATTCAATTTGAATACATTAATACATCAATTATCCCACTTCATTATCAGAATAATAACTAAGCTTATTAATCTTATTCATTAACACGTTTTCCCATTCACGTATAATCTTTAGTCACTTCATTATGGGAAATATAATCATTACCCATACCTCCTTTATGTTTCTCTTTAGAAAATTTCCCATTAGGTAATCTATTTTCATAATCCCATAATTTACACATTTACGGCCTACAAAAGTCAATGATACTTAGGGAGGCCATTATTCTCATCCATTGTATTAAGTGAGATATTCATTTTCCTTTTATAATTACCTGCTTTGTGTCTTTATTTTCCATAGTCAAAACATATTCTTTTCCCAATAAGACATTCAGTTGGGTGTTTCTTCCCAAATTCTCAACACATAGGAAAAAAAATCTTCATTCCTCTAGGTTTACCATCACTTGAACTCTTCGAAAAATATTTCCTTCACTTATTTGGTGATTTTGAGAGTAGATTAAGGTACACGTTTCTGATCATATTGCATGAAAAATGATTATGCATTATCATAGTATAGTTCACTCTTGTGATCATCAAATTTAATTCTCTTAACAAAATTGTTCATCACATTCAATATTAACCCAATTCTTTCTAGTTCTCTCAATGTACTAGAACCAAAAATAATAGTGTGAGAAATATATATCATAGCGTAAAAATGCATAATGATGAAAAATTACTTATAATATTAATAAATCATTACACCTTATTTCTTATTATATGAAACCTTATGTTTATCTTAGGATTTTCATAGCCATATTCTATTTAAATTATTTAGGATTGTTCATAAATAGTTAGTAAATTTCTAAATCATATCCATTAGGAGTGTGGAATCATGTGTACATTAAGGCCCATTTTTGTGCACTAGTTCCTGATTGAGTCTAGAACGATACGGTGTTTTCAAGGTTTTTACCCCTAGGTACATCGTTGGAGATCCAAAACCACGTGTAGTATCTAGAAAGGGTTGTCATTTCTTGGAAACCACTATCGTAATCCTTTACCAATATTCCAAGTCATTTTCCTAAAATTTTACTCATCCTTAGACTTATCCTTAGTAGAATCCCAAGACATATCCTTAGAAATATTCCTAGGGATCTCACTAAATATTTCTCTTTCTAGTTTCCAAAGGTTGACTAATCAATTCATTTGATACCAAATATAGAGGCACATTCTTAACATATATGGATATTACATATTTTTAGATGAATATTTATTATATTACACAAACCCATTCTTGATGACTGTAATATTTTAGTTCCTTTGGAATCTTGGAACAAAATCCTCTATATTGTTGAATGATCTTGAATGTTTCACACAAAGAGATTCCCATTTAGTACTCACACTTAAGACTATTCATTATAACCTATGGAAATGAAACATAAGAAAGGGTGATCTCATATTCTCAACAAGGGTAAATAAAGTATATATATATATATAAGCATATCATGAGTATAAGGGCATGGAAACATTAGTAACACATTTCCTGATGATACCCTGGATACCACAGAATATAATATTAAGTGATGTAATAAGGATTGTCCAATAATAAGACATGAATGATAATGAAATCAAAGAAAATAAGACATGATAAACTAACATATGAATAAGATATGAAATTTGTGTAATACACATAAGCATAGAAAATGATTTATATATTTGTAAAGTCTATGTACCAAGAAAATCATAATGTAAATAGTCATTTACTGTATCGGGTTCACTCAATGTTCCTGCATTTATATTACTGAATTGAGCTCACATCTTGTTCCAGCCCTATATTACTCGACTATGTTCACTCCCCATTCCAACCCTATATTACTAAACATAGATGAATCCTCATTCCAGCCTAGTATTAATGAATTCATTTGACTCCTCATTCTATATTTTTATTATTGAACCGGGTTCACTCCCCATTCTAGCAATGTATTACTTAACTAAGTTCACTCCCCATTCGATCCCTATAATATGAAGCTATGTTCACTCCCCATTCCAGTCATGTATATCTAATGGGATATAAATCTTTAATCAATTCATTATACAAAGATATTAGTCCCACCCATCACACAATGAAATCACACATAAATGTGCCACAATATAATAAAATATTCATCATATCATGACCCATAAAAAGAGATGGGTTTCATAAACATCATATCATAACCCATGAAAGGAAATGGGTATCATATAAATCTCATCATATAATGACATTTAAAATATATATAGGTTTTATAGTCATTTCATTAAATAATAACCCATGAAAGCAAGTGGGTTTCATAAGACTTTTATCATGGTATAACCCATTTAAGAGAAACTGGTTTTATAAATAACTTATCATTAGAAATATAATCCATTTAAATAATTAATAAGATTGGTGTCCTTAGATAATATACCAATTAAATCATATACATTATCAAAGGATGCCATCTTATATGGAGAGGGATTTTGAAAGATCACGTGGAGAATTTCTTAAGGAAAATAACCAACCATTGAATAAATTTTTTTGTTAAGATATGAAACATTTATAAATTAATTTTCAATTTTTTTTTAAAACATATGATGTAATATTTAAAAATCATTTAAAACAATTCTAGATGAAAATATCTTATCCGCTTCAAAAAAAAGTTTAAATCCTAAAATATTTCAAAATAAATTTCCCTAAAAATAACCTATAAAAAATATATATGATTATTCTAAAACCATTTTAAACACTTTTTAAATCATTAAACATTTAAAAAAGTATTTTTAAATGATTTTTGGAAAGAATGGTTTTTGAATAAAATACATATCCGACCAAAGCGATAAATATGGTCACATTTTTTTAAAAAACATATTCTTAAATATCTTAAGTATAAATGAATGGATTAATGGTACCATAAAATGAAGATATATTTAATAATTAGAGGATAAAAATTTCAAAATAATTATTTAAATATGGTTTATAATATTTCACCAAGGGAAGCATAATCATAAACAATCCCGATAAATGATGAGATTATAGCAATAAACTCTTACCAATTTGGTAACATTGAATTAAAATACCCATGAATGAATAAAATTACATGAATCATAAAATATCATATAGATAAGGATATTAATGATATAACATCTCAAATGGGAATTAAATAAACCTCATAAAATAATTCAGTTTCATAACATAACATGTGTCTCAAAAATGGAAAATTGTGATAAATTTATCATACCTTTTGGTAAATTTGAAATCATAACTCCATGAAAAAGATATCATTAAATGGATTTATAAATACCAAAATTTTTAATTATAATAATCATAAAATAAATCCACGGTATGTATACACACCATATACAAGAAATAGGTAGTGAACATGGCTTGTGTCTTACAGCAAACAATTGAGACATAAATCACTTACCAATTGAGTAACTTTTGAATCATGAGATCCATTAAGTATTTACATAAATTGAAGCATTTAATATCAATAAATAAATTAAATTCAATATATAACATTTCATAGTGAATTTTATGCACCATAAAAATGAAATGAGTTGTGATTATGACATAAGTCTCGCATAAATAAAAGTGAGACTATAAGTCTCATTATCTTAAGACTTAACTCTCATTAAAATCATTTAATAATCCTATATAATTAATACTAGTTTAATATATATCTATCATAGAACCATATTCATATATATATTACCATATATTATTTACTTATGACTTTATAATACCATTGTACTAACAATTCCATTTTTAGGGTATGTTTTTTTGTAAGAACTGCTTTATTTTTTGTGCATGTTTTGACTTGTTATTCTTGGTCCACATACAAGGATCATGATTTAATAATCTAAATAATAATAAATATGATAAAAGATCATATAAATTAGTTATATATTTATATTTATATTTATATATTAACCCATATATTTTAGGTATAATAACTGAAATACACCATTCCTGGAACGATAGGTTGTACATGCACATGAATGTTGTTTCCATTTTCATATCCTATTGATTTTATAATGATATATATATATATATTAGCACTATATTATAATGTTTATATCATATATATTGTATATTTATTTTAAACTCATCCTTAACACATTCCATGTAACATGTGAACGATTCACATCACTTCACGAGGTGGCAGTCCGTCGTACATACGAACGATGTTATCATATTGTCAAAAATAGAAAGAATAAATAAATTAATTATATAATAATTTCATAAGAATAAATACATAATAAATATTATATATAGCTTATATAAATATCATTTCCATCATTATTATCAAGCTTAAGTGGTTGTAATGGAAGAAAAAACAACATCGATTCGCGGGGCGGTAGTCCACTGTACACTTGAATGATGATTGTGTGTCCCATTTGATGTAAGTGTGTGTGGTTTTATTTTTCAACCCTAACATAACAAAATAAAATTATATTTACGATACTACGGTTATTATATAAGCATTATACAGAATTAATATTTGGAGTTTGATGATGAAATAAAATAAAAATGCTCATTGATGAACATTACCCCTTCTTAGTATATCTCCTTTTGGTTTTCACCAAAGGAAATACATGGTGTCTATACGACCAAATTAATGATTATAGTATGAGTTAAGGGAATTTGGGAAGTTATTTTTTATGTTTTTGTTCATAAAAAATCGCTTGAGAGGTGTGAAGTAGTGGGGAGAGTGAGTTCCCTTTTAGAGTGGAGAAAGAGTGTCATTCTTTTAAATATAAAAAGGCTAAACACTATTGGGAGGTATCCCTTACCTCTCTTGCCTCCAATAATGAACTATATTTGATCCTATAAGTGATATTGTATAAATATTTCCATCCAATGTTTTTTGGAAACGTATCTTGGTCATTTGGCCCCTTAAGTTTAAAGTTTACTTCCATTGTAATCTTGTTTTCTCTTAATCACTATAATTAATTTTAACTGTTTTTACTAATAATTTTGTTCAAAATGTAATTTTAACTTATTATAAATAAGTTAGTATTATTATTCCAAATATTTAATTTTTTTTCAAATTCTATAGACATAAGTGGAAAATTTTAATTTAAAATTAACCATGCATATGGAATGAAACAACAGGTTTTAAAGTGAAAATGTTCGAACAACTGAAATGATTTTATATACAATTCAACTTTTAAATATATTAAAATGACCTAAATTGTATTTATTTATGTATAATTGAAATAAATATACTTTAAACCACAAAATATATAATTTAATGATAAAAATAAATTAAATGATAAATCAGTTTTCAATTAAAATTCAGTATTTTTTACTTTTCATAAAAAATGAAACTTCTTATAAAACTAGTAAAAATTCAACCTCATATAATTTTGAAATTATTATTTCAAAAAAAAAAATTATTTTTTTGAATAATTTTTTAAAATTATCAAATTTGTTTTAAAACTAGTGCACTAGTAAAAGGCAGAAAAACTATATTTTGAAAAATATGACCTTTTATGCGTAAAATTAGATTTTTACTTATATTATGTCTATCCAATATATTGTATAAATGTAAAAAAATTTAATGAATATATAATATATATCTTTCACTAAAAAAAATCGTGAATAGTGGTTTTTTTAATTTATTGGGAAAAATGTTTTCGTACCTAGAAAAATATTTTTTCAGAAAATGAATTTCTCTATTTTCAAATAGTTAATACTTTCATTTAAAATTAATTTATTACCAATGAATTAATTTTATAATCATTAATAAACTAAATTTTAATAATTTATTTATTCCAATTCATTCCCTATATTATAACATATAGTCGATAACTATAATAACATATCATGTTTGGTTTAAACTCGGTGTTTCATATAGCATATACTAAACTTGGAATTGTGTGTACTATAATCCAAGAATATTATTTCATGTAACAGAATAAAAAATTAGTTTTATGTGTATCTAAATTTAAATAGTGATTTGTATAAACAATTCATAACTTTGTGTAATGTTTTACTCAATCGATCAAATTATTTTAAATTATTTGAAAAAAAAATAACTAATAACATTTTTGGGTGTTATAAGAAGCTTTGTTGGCATGATTTTATATTCTTATGTTTTTGAAATAATTATTGGTTATAATATGATTCAATGAAATTTCATATTTCTTTATTACTATAATAATTATCCTTGACTCATGTTTTATGATTTAGAATTCTTCACACTTTTCCATGGTATATGTTGTTCATTTGAGATTACATGTCCTTCCATTATGGCATATGGACAACTCTTATTTTTCTTTATTCATTTTGATAATGATTTTCTCAGCTGCCCGTGTTTTCAAATATACTTATGATCTAACCATTGACAACATGTTGATTAGTCTTACCTTACCAAGTATTCAAGAACAATCCTATCTTATATTTTTGTTACCCAGGTTATAAAGATTAGTATAACCAAGGAGATGCCTATAGGTGGATCTAGTGTGGTTGGAATGTGGAGAAACATCCATAAGTACCATAATAATTTTTTATACATTTTATCCTCGAAGAAACTAAACCTTCCATTATTGGGAGTATTAGTGGTTTTATGAGTTTTAATTATAATCCTATGGTAATTCTGTAAAATAAAAATTGTTTCATCTCAATTTGTATAAAGTCTAGTGTTTTAAGGATGTGTTTCTATCACTAGATCTGAGATTGCGGGTTTGGGGTCCTGCCATGTAAATATGAAAAAACATAATAAATCCTCTATGAATACATATTAAAATTTACACATATCACATCAATGATAAAATACATACCTATCTAAGAAAATGATTGTTTACTAAATCCATATAAAAATATAATGTAATAAACCATGATTTTATAACAAAGAAGGTACCATTTCACTCGCTTCTCTATATATCTAGTCACCGTGATGTACTGATAATATATTTGTCAATTCTTTCAACCCTTATCATTTCCCCTTTCCAAAAACACACACCAAATCCACATTACACGATCAAATAAAACATCCATATACCACAACCACAAACCACAATCTCATAACATACCCACATACTATATCCTCATACCATATCAAAGTCCACCACATATTATAACTTTTACCACAACCACATATGGAATAGAGTGAGGGAGAGGGATAGTTGTCAACTACCCATATCACCCATGTCAATGTTTATGGGGGTTTACCAAGATCCTAAAGCATCAAATGGGAATTAGTTATTTTTTCAAATTGGGTAGTGGTGCATAAGAAAAAAAATACAATGATATATGATAGTTCCCAATCCCATCCTAAGGTTTCTAGGAAAAAACTGATTTAATAACTTCCCATTTCATAAAAACCTTCCTGAACACCTCTTACGAAAACAAAATATATCACATCAACTAAAAAATAAAATAAAATGTTTATCTTGAACCTTATTATTATCTATGAGTCATCGCATCATCCATTTATTATTTAAAAAAGTTATTTAGTATTTATTAGTTCACTTTACACCACAAATCCTATTATATCTACACTGTTACACAATTTACACAATATAATTCAATATTAAAACACTCTAAACTTATAAAATATTTATCCTTCCACATTATCTCTCTTACACACTACATTATTAAAATTTTATCATCTTATTAACTCGTCTCAAATAATGGGATTCATTTATTTTTTAAATATTAGAATTAAATCCAATATTTAAAAATGTCACATAAGATATAGTCCACTTCCTAGATAATTAATCATTGTCATTAATTCATTCCTTTTAATTTCATTTACCAAATATTTAATAACAATTACATCAATAAATTAATTTATCATTACTTTCAAACATACCATGTTCAAAATTTTCACATCCCCATTCCTCTTTTAGTTCATTCATTATTTATTTAATATTCCATATACATGGAATAAGTACCCTCTATGATCTAATAACATCAACTCCACAAGATGGCAACATCATCAAAACCTAATTTTGTAACCACATATTTAAGGCACAAAAAAAATCTTAAGGATAATACAACATTATCAAATTATATATCCTTTAAAAATAATTAATTAAATAAAAAAATAAAAAACCGTATAAAACATTTAAATTACCAAACAAATCCATTTAATACAAATTTATTCATTTAATAATAATATAACTTATCTATTTTAATTTTTAATTACCCATTTCATGTTATCCATATTTATTTAACAATAATAAAATATAGTACTACACATTTAATGATATACTTCTTCTATAAAGATCATGCATATCTCAAAAATCATGTAAAAGTTACATATAATTCTTTAAATATATCTATATATCACATAAATTTTCAAACCCTCTTGATGTTTGATTTGTTTTATATAATTAATATCATTTAGACCACTTACCTAGGAAATCATAATTACACACTAAAAAAATAATTGTAATTAGAGAAATTTTTAAACCACCCACCTCAAATTGATATTTAATCAGCACATTACCTTGAAAAGATAAATTAAAATGGTCAAAATTCTCTATTTTATTAATAAATCTCTTACAATCCTTGATTAGAGTATCCTCACATCAACCGTTCATCATACCAATACAAAAATCACTCCTTATAGATCCTTAAGTTGAAATAATAGTCGGAAAAGATAAAATAGAGGAAGCATGATGCCTGAGAACATGAAGATTAAATCTCACACAATAATATGCCCAAATATCCTTCAATTAGAGTAAATTATTTCTAGTGAATCACTCTCAGACATAATGTCCATAAGTATAATGTTTTAATTGAATTATATAGAGATTATATGCTCAACTTTATAAATAAACAATGGTGGACCAAACCAGGGTGTAGTGAACATAAACCACAACATGTATTACTTCATCCAATAGTAATTTTGAAAACAAAAATGGAATAAAAATTAATTACCAAAAATATTAATTGTCATTTCCTTAAAAATACTTTCTTATTAAAATGAAAACATGGTCAATAAAACCATGAAAATATTTTCATCATCCTCTTTTTAACCTCATGGAAAAACATAGTGGGGTTCTCTATAAAACTTTTTATTTTTTAATCACAATGAAGAAACATGACATGGTCCACTCCTTGTTTGGAAAATTGATCTTATAAAATATAAATCAAAACATAAATATGAAAATTACATATTTTATATGAAGTGTTACATATTATCAAAACAAATACCAAGATATATCCTTGAATCAACTAAAACCATCTTTACTACCCCTCCTCCAAAACCACAAATTATCCCTCATGATTCCATGGTGAACTAAAAAAACCACATAATAATAATACTACTTACAGGATGTGATTTTACAAAAAATATTAATCATAAATTTTCTTTTGTAACTCACATACAAGATTTCTCCCTCCCTCAATACCTCAAAACCGTAAAATTAAATAATTAGGTAAACTCATTCCAATATATTTTACATCTCCAAAAATATTCTCAATTACTAAAATTAAATCAAAACTAAAAAATATAATTTATAAAACATGAACCCTATAAAATATATCTATGAAAAAAGACATTCCTTTTTGATGCATTTTAAACTCACATGATGGTTTTTCATGAAACATTTTGGATGCTCACATTAAATACATCTTAAGAAAATTTCTTCCATGAGAAAAAAAATATTCATTGAAATCAAACCATCCCATACCTATACTCAAATGATCATATCACACATATCATATTCGCATCCTTCACACCATAATAATGATAAAACCCCAAATCTTATACAACCCTTCAGAAAATATTCTCTCTAACTACCCCATAAAACATACCATGGAAATTAGTCAACACATTTTACTAATATAAAATGATTTATATAGAAAATATAACTTCAAAAAATCACCAATGGAATATACACAAATTACATCAATTTAATGTCAACATAAAAATACAAACCAAACCTACATTAGAGGAACATAAAATAGAAATTCAATACACAAACCCATAAATCAACCCCTTTACTAGAATTTCTTTCATTATTACAATATACCATTCATAAAAACCAAGAAACCCTGATTATAAAAAATAAACATAATATAACTCCTAAAAAATATTTAAAAAAATAATAATAATAAAATTTTTTGATTAATTTTTTTTAAAATTATTTCTATATTTATAAATTAAATGTATGGAAACATATAAATATACATTACCTTTAAAATTAAATAACATTTAAAATATAGATTTACATTTGAAAATCTAAACACCATTTTAGAAGAATGATTAAATAAGATTTATATTACATATCCAAATATTTGATTTAAAGAAAATATATTTATAAATATTCCACACATTGGAAAACCCTTCCAATTTAATGTATAATTTCAAAAATAATTTTGGGTGTCACTTTTCAGTGAAATAAATTCACCATAATATAACATAATTTAATTATAAAAATATAATCTACTCCACCATAATTAATCACCCATCATTTTCTCTCAATATTACTAGGAAAAATAAATAACTCAATTGTGGACAAGGAGTACCATGAATCACAAGAAACTCATAAATTCAATTTCCTATAAAATTATAAATAAAAATAGTTATCTTACTCATTTTAGGAAATGTAAAAACACATACTAAAAGATTTTGTTGTTTTATACTCTCAATAAAGGGTCACATTACCCATAAACTTGGTGAATTATAATCCCAAGATAACATTCATTTTTTACTCAGGGATCCATGAAGATTTCTCTTATCAAATCATAGATAAATCTATTTACATTAACATTTAATAACTTATTACCACATTATAAGTATTAATTTATTGGTTATATACCATATTTAAATTATAAAATTCAAATAATTTTGGAAAAAATATGTTTTATCATCATTATAATCTAAGAAACTCAAAAATTGACTAATAAATACCTAAAAGAGAGTGCCTAGATCACACACACCAGATCCTCTTTAATGAAACTCATAATGTATTCAATACATAAATCCTTCTGAATCCAAGGAATATATTACATCCAAAATAATTCGATAAATTCCTCACATTAAATCATTTGTGTCCAACTATGTTCCATCTTTTTCCATATCTGGGCCTCGTCTGAAAGCAAACCTACCAAAAAAGAAACTCAGAATTGATGTTGATTCAACCCAAATATAAAGGGAACATTAATATATTATATCATTATTCATCCTCACAAGTCTATTCCCCATCAATAAACATTGTTAATTATTATTTTTCAAATATTAAATTTCACTTTATTCCATAAATTTGTTTCTCTTTTGTAATTTTGAGCATTATAAAAATGATTTGGTTACATGATTTCAACCTAAATATCATATTTAGTAATTTTTATCTCTAAAATTTATATCACATAAATATTGTATAATCATAATACATATATAATAGAAAACATATATACCCTTTAGCCACACAACTACTTAAACAAACTGGCGAAACACCCCTAAAATGGTTCTCAATATTACCTTGTCATATCTCACGACTAGAAAACATCAGCAACTCCACACAACTAATTTAATCAAAAAATTCCCCCAAAACTTTTAAACAAATTTAATTTTCATCTATATATAAAACATTACCCATAGATATCATAATAAAAAATAACATTTTATCATTAAAATCACTAAACAAAAATATTATTAACGTAAAAATTAAGAAATCATAATAACTTTTTTTGTAAAAAAAATAAGACACTACAGTTTTCTTTAAAAATATCTATTTTAAGAATTTTAAAGATTCATTTTCAAAATTTTCCAATTAAAACTCCTTGATTTAAAAATTCTTCAAAATAAAACTCTTTACAACATTTTTTAATTAAAATAAAGCATAAATGAAAATATTCATTTCAAATAGATGATGTTTATTTTCTAAAAAAATTATCTTAAATGAAACAAATTAAGACATCAATATTGTATTTTCATTGTGAAATGTGAAATAAAAGTACTTAGACCATATCTTGTAACAAAACTTTATTTTCCATAGTTCATTTTATACTCACGTATTTATTTTTTATTCTTTAAATTAATAATATAAGATAAATAAATTAACAAAATGTCATATTAATGCTTGATTTACTCACATTATACCTCAATGTTTTCATAATAACTTATATCTTACTAATATATTAATTAATGGAAGAAGAAATAATTTTCATAGATTTTATTTTCCATTCTACCATTCATAAAACTGGAACATTTTCTAGAAAATATAATTATAAAAAAACATGATCAAGTTGGTATTAATCAGGATTTGAAAATAATTTAATACAATTTTTTAACATGTTACCATGATATTAATAAATAAAAGTCTGATATATCAAATAATTCAAAAATATTTCATAATAAATTGGTCAATAATATATATATATTTCAAATCAAAAATATGATTTTCATAGAGTGAATTTATTTCCACCATATTACACATAATATTAAACTTACATATCATGTAATTATAAAAAAATTACATTTCATTATACATTAAATTATTGTTATAATAAATAAAAATTAATATTCTATAATTCTCTCTATTCAATTAATTTAAAACTACATTATTTTCATATCAAACTTGTATCAATCCTTAAATCATGAAAATATATTAAAAGATAACCTAAAATTTCTATAATTGGGAATTCACATTGTAAACCTAATAGTGAAACAATAACTATTATTAAGTTTAAGTATTTTTCTAATTTATGAACATATCATGAATAATCAATAAACCTGAATAGGGAAAAAATCTTCTAACTAAGAGATATTCATATAAGAATTTAGTGAATTATCAAAGTATAAATGATTCCATAAACCAATAATAATATATATTTTGTTGGAATAATTATCTATTTTATTATCAATAAATATAATCACGTAAATAATATAAATGTGTCCACATAATAGAATAATTATTATAATATTTTAGTAGAAACAATCAAAATAATCTCATCAAATCCTCAAAACTCAAATTTCAACAAAAAATAAATTATAATGATTTTATGATGAATAAGTATCTACCCCATGATCATTAAATTCTTACATAATAATTTTTAAAATTCCATGAGGGTTCTTGAATGAGATTATAAGAGAAATTTTATATCTTAGATTATCTCCCTAATCACAATTACATGCTAATTGTGAATGATATTGTTTCCCTACCATACATACTTAATCCTCACTGGTTCTGACTCAAATTTAAATCCTATAAAACTATTAATGATGTAATACAACTATGTTAGGACCTATAATACCAAAAACACCTATTGGTTGGGTATTTAAGTTTAGTGTGTCCCCACAAATCCTAAATCCTGAAATCATTCGTTGGTGACTAGCACTGGGGTTATAATGTATAGAACATGATACATATAAGGATCTTTAGTCCCAATAAAATATATAAACCACTAATAAAATTCTACTCCACTGGTAAAAAACAAAAAAAATCATAATAATATGATAAAACTGATATATATTTCCTTAAAAATCATTTCACCCCTAGAGGTAAACACTAAAATTAATCACCTCATAGGAAAAAAATCATCCAACATCCATCAATATCTATAATTTGAGCTTATAATGTCCAACATAATCTTGAATATCATCTTAGTTTTTTTAAAGGTGTATATTGATATAAGGGTGAGAATATAAGTATACTCAATAGTTTCCTCACTATAAAATATCATGTATTATATGCTTACTATGGTATTATAAAATAAACATTGAAACCAACTTTTGTCCCATCACAAGTCAGCTATACACATATCTCACAAAATTATTGTTCATAAAATGCACATACAAATATAATATAGTATATAATGAAGATATATTAAAGGAGTAACCATATACATGATTCCCTAGTAATTTAGTTCCCCCATGCTCCATCCCTTCCCATATTCACATGCTTTAGGAAAATATTTCATTTTCATACCATAATAATATATTATATCCATATATCGTAACAATGTATTATAACCTCATGCCACCAAAATATACCAAAACATCACAACCCTTAAAATTCACCCACATGATATAACCACTACCCTAATCAAATATGTAAGGGAGATAATAAGAGGGGAATTACTTTGAAATTTCTATCACCCATATATTAGACATTGGGGCTCACACTAAACACAAAACCTCATACAAGCATCAGTTAACTTATTTAACTTGGGTGTTGGTGGGTATCAAATAAAAGAGTAAAATGATATATAATATTGGATAATCTCATAATAATGCCCAATTCCCATTAACACACCTATATAAACTCAACCTTCCAATACACAACTTCCACTTCTACATATAATTTCATAATAAAAAAACACATCACCTAAGAAATCAAACACTAATTTTATCTTCCACTTATTTATTAGTGACAACAGTCGCAGCATTTTATTATCATTTTTCAAAATTACATTTTACGTTGAACATCTCACTTCACACCATAAATCCCATTATATCGCCACCACTGCACAAAATCCCCCACATAGATAAATATATAAACAATTTCCTCATCTTAATTATTATCCTTTAACATCGTCACTCTTCCATATCAAATAAATAAATTTTCATCCTTTTGTTAACTCATATCGAGGTACACACTTTAATTCATTTATCTATGTCTATAATAACTAAACTAATTAAAAATTTCACATAATCAACCTTTCAATTACCACATAATCCATCAATCCATTAATTTATTCATTTAAATTTTATTTAAAACATATTTAATAATAACGAAATTAATAAAGTAATTATGTACTATATTTAATCAAAGTATTATAAACATATTCCCAAACATATTCTTCATTAACTTTATTTATTATGTTATATCACTTTCAACATACATGGAAAAAATATCCTCTATAATCTAGCCTCGTTACCTCTAATACACAACCACCACATAATTTATTAACCATATAACCAATTAAATATAAAAAACCCACATGATTAAATATATTACAACATATCATATAAATATAGTCCCCAATAATAGTGGATTAAATAATGACATGGAATATTTATATAAACCATTATCATTATAAAACAATCCTTTCAACGCTCATTTATTAATTTAAAATACTCATCAAAAATATTTTTAATCTTTAATTATCGATTTCATGTTAGCCCCATTAATTTAGTTATATAAAAATATAGTACAACACATTTAATGTTATTGTTCCCCTTGAAAAATACACAAGTAACCCACCAATCATATAATAATAAAAAATAACAATATTTACATATATTATATATATCACATCAATTTCATAACCTCCATAAATTCTAATTTATTTTATAAAATTATTATAATTATAACCACATACCAAAGAAAATTAAATCATATTAATTCCATACTATTAAAATAATTATAAATGGATATGTTTTGAAATCAACTATATCAAATGAATTTTAAATCCTCAAAACACTAAGAATAAAAAATTATAATGATTAAACATCCATGAATTCAAAAGAATCATCCAACAAATATAGATCCCATCATCTAAACAACAATACTCTGTCATAATAATACAAAAATCATTGTTCACAAATCATAGGTACGAAATAACAAATAGAAATCTGATAAATAATGAATAATTATACATTGTATTATAGTGGTTCAATATCAAGATATATGAGAGCTAAATATCCACCATAAACATGTTAGAACTCCTATGAAAGATTTCTTAACTATCTAGGCCCCATTAATAATGAATGAAATAAATAGTATACAGAATATATACATGAATTTATAATTATTCATTGGTAGAACAAACAATAGTGTTGAAAAAATGTATATTCGACTAAAAAACGATGTGGTTGGTAAAACCATGACATGTTTTACATTGGACACCTTTGATCCACAAAAAAAACAATGATTTATGGCTCTGAAGACCACACTATTTTTTAGTCATGAAAATGAAGTATGACGTCACCATTTTCCTATTTTAAAAAGATTCTCCAATAAGATATATCACAAAACATCCACATAAAAATTCATCTATTTTATAACAACCATGAATTAATAATAAAACCAATATGAAGTTATATCCAATAAAAGAACAAACATATCTCCAAGACTCCTCCTATAGAACCATGTCTTCCCCAGCTTGATGGGTCCTCCATCAATGATAAAATCAATAAAACCATACCAAAATAATACCAATATGATGTAATAGATTCATAGAAAACACAATTTATCACTTAATATTTATAATTCAACTCTTTGATAATTTATTTTCACATTAAATGACTCAAAACCCAAAAATAATTGGAAAAAGGAATCTGAAGCCACTAAGTTTCATCATTTTCATTACATTTATCATCCATGATTTCTTATTATGCTACTAGTCTACAACCTTATAACTGATCATCCACATTTTATCCCAGGTTGTTCACACATCCCAATCATCTAGGCTAGATATTGTAGATGGATTACAGGAATGGTTGGAGGAAATACTCATCCACATGATGTTACTATTAAAGAGAAATTACCAACCACTGTCAACAGCTACATATAACCCCTTACTATTAATGTGATTGATCCCATCCCATAATTACATGGTGTGGAAAGGCACACTCATTGTCCATTTTTCATTTTTTATATCAATGACCACTTCTTAGGGTACATATACGCCACCCATATAGAAGAAAAAGTATTATCTAACATATACTCTTATTGGTGACTTTTAACATTACATAGTATTATAGAAGATAAATAATATTTTCTTGGAGGCCAGACAATAACTAATTTTTTTATACAATACCCTATGAATTATTTATATATATTATGTTTATGAATTTTTATTATATCTTGGGGTGATGATTATTATTAATGAAAATTATATTAACACCCCCACCATTTTTTACATTTACCTTATACATATATATATTTTAGACATCACTAAATTTATATTTTTAGTTCTTACTTCTATTTTATTCAGCTTTTAGTGATTCACTAACTAAGTTAAACTATAAAGTTTGAAGTATTAAAAAACTCAATCACAGATGGAATAAAAATTGTGTTCTTATATATTTATACATAATGTATAAAGTAGAATATATGACTAGATTCATGGAGATTACATGACTACATACCACATCTGTGGTGATAAGAACACCTTCTACTTTACCAAAAACATTGTGATTGGTGATTTATTATTACACTTCACTCCACTTGAGTGGTGGTGGACATGTTCTGTACGACCAATCCTAATAACTACAACTATTAAAAATTAAAATATTAGTGAAAAACTATATTTAAAAGTAAAAACATTAATTATTGATTGAATAAAACCATGTAATTATATACAAAACATATAGTTATAAATCCCAATGAGTTGAGGCCTTAGATAAATTGTCCAAAAGAATAAGTTTAAGCTACAGAAATTGTCTATGTTTTGTTCATTTAGACATAGTTTCTTAAATGTATCTTTTTTTCATTTCTCCAATACTATATTTTAAAACACTTTTACCCCTGGGAAGGAGTGATTCCATACATATTTTTGGTATCAGATGAAAACTCAAGAGCGGGGGGGGGGGGGTTACATTTCAATAAAAATTTCTATTTAAAAAACTAAAAAAAATAAGTCCCTCTATTTAATAAAATAAACAATTTAACAAAAAATAGTTGAAATATATAAGTTGGTCTTTTGAAAATATTTTCAAAAGCTTGAGAGTATCTTAGTTAAAATACTTTTGAAAATATATTAAAATTTGAAACTAATATACTCATATCAAACACCATATACAAAACACTAATTTAAATTAACTATCAAAGTAATGTTTTTATAATAATTTAAAAAAACAATAAACTAGATTTATTTAAAATGAGGACAAAAACAAGTAAATAAGGTAAAAAAAATAAAAATCATCATATTTTAACAGGGGGTTCAGTCTCAAGATGACACATACTCTACTCCAATTCAAAAAACCTGTAACTACCCAATTTATTATACTATAAATTGATCAACTACCTATAATGGATTTTACAAAAAAAATATCACACAAGGATGTCCAAGAATAAAGAATCTTCCATTGTTAATGTGATAAATAAAAAACAGGTTACCCAAGACCTCTTCCACAATTTTTTATGGTAATTATAATGAGAAGAAACGATAGAGGGAGAGTCAAGAACTCTCTAGTTTAGAATAAGTGATTGTGTTTTATAGATAAATAGGGTAAAACAAAAACAAATCTTGAATGTAAATCATAAATAATGAGAGAAAGTGTTTAGAAAGGACAAAATGTTCAACTTCTCAATCTGATTATCAATCATTATTCTAGAGTCCTTGAATTTTTTTAGAAGGTGGTTGAACAAGTTTCATAAAAATTGCAGAAAAATATGGGGACATAGAAGTTTGGAAATTTCAACAATTTTCATTCCATAATTGTCCAGGTTCTTCTAAGAACATTTGTATCTTATTATTCTTTATTCAAGCCTTTGAGAGTCTATGATTCAATATTCATGTGTGTGCCACTATTTTTCATACATGTACAAGGGAGATACTTCTCATTTTATAGTGATGTAGGTCCCAATATCTATTTCAATAAAACATAAGAAAAATTAGGTTCCTTATACTGAGAAATAGATCCATAAAGGTCTTACTTTTTATTTAAGATAACTAGGGATATGTTTAAGAATAAAAATTATTAAATCCTCATTCTTCTTTCTAGCATTATATGAATCAACTAGTCATTGGATAATTAATTTTTTTTTAAATATGGACAACTATGGTAGCTCACTAGATATTGCTTCACTAGAAGTTGTACCTCTGGTGGTAGCTCTTTTGAAAGTAGCTATTCTAAAGACAAATATAGTAGAACTAATGATAGTTCATTTGAGATGGTGTTATATCTATTGAGTTGGAGCTTCATATGGTGTTAGCACCATTGAACTAATATAACATCAGTCTAGCATAAGTACCTTGAAACGGTAGCATTACTCAGCGATAGATCCACTATACTGGATGTAAGAAAAATGAATTGATTGTATAATCAATCCATGAAAGAATCTATTGAAGGTAACTATTCTAAATAGTGGTGGTAGTAACACTTAGATGGTAACATAATATTGAAGGTCAGATAGGTGAACTAGATGTATCTTCTTAATCTAATGGTGGAAAGGAGTGTCAGATCACTTTAACTAATGGTAGCTCATTATAATTTTTGGTAAATGGTGGAATTAGATCTATACTTGGAAGATTTTCACAATTTATAAAAATTATATTTTACTGTCCTAAAATATTAAATTCATTAGAAACATAATCAACCTAATTTTCGAGAACTAAATTAAGTCATTTATTAGACTACACAAAAAATATCCCTCTTTTTATGACCACAAATCATGAAATTTATAACCATATATAAAAACATTAATAGATGAATAAATGATGAATAAATGATGAATAAATGATGAATGAAAAATATTATTCCCAATATTCCAAATCAATATGTGTTTTAGTTATTCATTCCATGCATGTACCTATATTGAATGTCAATTGATACTCTAGTTAAAGCTGTATGAAAGCTTAAGCTAGTGATATTTACCTTTTCCTTGAAGAAAATTACCTTTTCTTCCATGAATAGCTTGAGAAGTGGAGCCATGGTCTTCAGCTGGGTCACCTTTTTTTAAAGGCCGTATTTAGAGGATAAATTCTAAAATTCCTAGGCAATTATTTAAATTAGGAATTACTTTCTGAATTGGTATAAATCCTTGGGAGGTAATACATAATTTCATTACCAATAGTATTTATCTCACTCCTAGCCTCATTTAATAATTCTATAACCAATTTATAAATAGGCTCACTATGTGATTTGATCTTGAAATCCACATCCTGATGATATATAGTAAGATCACACATGACTATAATAATATCCTCTCTAACAATAGATTATATCAAATAAGTATCAAAAAAAAGAAAGCTTAGTTTGTGGTAGATCACTAGAAGATGAAGCTATAAGAGTAGAAAGACTCTATGTCCTATCTAAAAGAGATATTTCCCTCATAGTACAGTTGAAAATTACATCCTTCATAGTGATTTGGATGAAATCCATTAACTCAACCAGCCTTTTTTCTCAATCTCAAGTTGTTCAATCTTCATGAAAATTTTATGTGGAATGTGATCAATAACAATGGTAACTATTATCGTAGTATTGGCTTCACCAATCTTAGTCTCCAGAATTGTAGATGAAAATATTATCTCACCAATATGTGATAGAAAACATGACTTAAAGGAATCCAAATCATTTTTTATTAGATAATAGGAAAAAGGAGGAGAATAATGAATTGGATTTATCTTCGGAATAAGAAAAAAATAATCATTTCTAGTCTCTATAGCATGATCACTAAAGGAAATAATCTCCAAAAAACTCTTCATTCTCTATCCTCTCCACTAGATATCCCTTAGGATATCTCAGGTTAGCTAAAATAGTATTTTTACTATACATTGGTGTGCTTACCAGATCATCATCACAATAATATGACTTATAATACTCCATAAAATTTTGAGTAGCCCTTTTGGATTTATCCACCTTATATGTGAAGTTCCCAATCAGGATCCAAGTATCACTGAGAGGGGGAGGGGGTGAATCAGTGATATCTTTTTCTTTTTAAGTTTCCCCTTTTTGAAACAAACTTCGCCTCCTGTTAAAGAGTTTCTTCCCTGCTGAACACACACATCCACAGGAACACAAGATTTACAAGGTTCACTACTCAACAAGAGTAGCTACGTCCTTGGTATGGTACGGAAATAATTCAGTACCACACAATCCACTAGAAAACAATCCTTTGATGTGGAATACAACGAGTAGGATATACCCTTACACTCGTGCAGCACTTTGAAAACAATCCAATAGTGCGTGTGCTCCCTCTTAGCACAAATAGGATAACACAATGTTTCAGTGCTTCTTCACAATTAAACAGATGTATTCTCCGAAGTACAAATCTTCACTTTCTTACCCAGAAGCCGGTAAGAACTCTCTTGTGCACAACTGAATACGTGCGAAGACCCCAAATATTTCGCGCAGCCTTTAGGGTGCCTTGCGCGCAATTCAAATGGCTTGCGCGTAAAATTCCCTTTTTGCGCGAAAAACGTTTTCGCGCAACTTTCCTTTTACGCGCAACTTTTCCTCTTTTCGCGCAACTCACTTAGCTTATAATTTACGCACACCAGAGCTCGGGTTTTCTTCTAAGTGTCAAGCATTACCATCTAACAGGGATTAGCCTCATATTTATAGGCATTTTGAACCCGCGCGAAAAACACTAATCCGCGCGTAAAACCTCCTCCATGCGCGTAAAAACTCTTTTATGCAACTTCATATTTCGCGCCATGCTTCAAGTTTTCGCGCACCTCATGCCTTTGCCATTTTTCATCCTTCTAAGCATGAAGCACCAATTGCGCGCAAAATTCCGCACCGCGTTCCATATTGCGCGCAAACCCAATCTTTCCTGCAACATCAGATTTCGCGCACTGCTCCAATATTTCGCGCATTTTATGCCTTTTTCCAATTTTTGATCTTCTGATCTCTAACCATCATTTGCGCGAAAACTTCATTCCTCAATTTCGCGCACCATGCCAATATTTCGCGCATCCCGCAGATTTTTCGCGCAACCCGCAACTATTTCGCGCATCCCGCAGATATTTCGCGCACCACTTTATTTTTGCGCGAAACATGGCTAAATTTCTGCGCACTCCATTCCTTTGTCATTTTTCAACGTTCTGACCTTGAATAACTCTTTTGCACGTATAAACCATCTTCAATCTTATGCGCAACATCCATTGCCAAGCACATTTCTTCATCTCCCGATTTTCAGGCCCTAAAATTTGGCAAACACTGGAAAACGACGCCACCTTAAACTGTGCTTTTCTGCCATCCCCAGACTGTCTATTGCTTTGTCATGTTGTCTCTTTACTGCTTACCATAACCATTCTTCTGCTCTTATCACGAATCCCACTATCGTGATACTTATCCTTTGATAGATCAACTTAAGCATCGTCAGAGTTGCAATGGGAACTGAGTATTTCCTATCTTCCAGCAGCATCATTCCTTCCAATCAAAACATTATCTGACTGACATCATCATTTCCCCCCCTTTCCTTCATAAGGCTTGCATCACAAGTTCTACTAACTCATGATTTGTGTGAAATACATACCAGCAAAGCATCGTCTGATTTATGATCCTTCTACAGAGTGAATTGATTTATCGCCTTTGACAACAAAATACAACACTCTGCAAAAGCTAACTCTTCAAACTTTCATCTTCATTCAACCTGGTCCCAAAAATCTCCCCCTTTAGATTTTGTTGTCAACAATGATTCATAAATCACTGAATTTTGAAACCTTTTGCAATGGATTACTTATCAACAATTCTAAGCCTACGTGAGATAACTCATTGTAGGAAACAAGATTTATTGACAGCCAAAACCATGCTGTCCAAAAGCAGTGACTGTGAAATCTCATGAACATACCTCCTCATCCTTCTTCAGAACATCTTGCAATAACATTCTTCACTTCTTCATCTTTCCTGTAAAACAACTTTGTTTCCTACAACCACTCCAACAAATAGTTAGAATAGTTCACTCACATACAGGCTGAATTCACAGCTTACCCACAACTCTCCCTTAATACATTATTCCTTATGGATAGATTTATGAAACAATTCTCCCCCTTGACAACACTATCCAAAGCTAAGACGAGAGAGGGGACAGAAACATGTACCTTAACCTTGATGAGAAGGAGGTTGTACACCCATGTTCAACCTCAACTTTGCAAATGGTTCCTTCGGTAACGATTTTGTAAATATATCAGCAATTTGTTCAGATGTAGGAACATACTCCAGCCTCAGTTCATTCTTTTCAACCTGCTCTTTGATGAAGTGGTACTTTATATCAATGTGTTTTGAACGAGAATGTTGTACTGGATTTCTTGTAAGATTGATTGCACTCTGATTATCACAACCCAAGAGCAATGGTAGCTTTACTTCAACAAGTAGATCTTCCAGCTGAGTCTTCATCCACATTAGTTGAGTTGCAGCTTGAGTAGCAGCAACATACTCAGCCTCAGCTGTGCTAAGAGTTACTGAATTCTGTTTCTTGGTATGCCAACTAACACAGCTTTTTCCTAGAAAGAATACTCCACCAGATGTGGATCTTAGATCATCAACATTTCCTTCCCAATCAGCATCAGAATACCCAAATAGATCAATATTTTCAGAGCCGTCATACCGGATTCCAAAGTTTGTTGTGCCTTTGATATATTTGAGAATTCTTTTTCCAGCAATCAAATGTGATTCTTTAGGAGCACTCTGAAATCTCGCACATAAAGTAACAGCATAGACGATGCCGGGTCTTGAGGCAGTCAAATATAGCAGACTTCCAATCAGTTTTCAAAACTCTTTCTGATCAACTTCCTTTCCTTCTCCATCTTTAGACAACTTGGTTCCCACTGAAATCGGTGTGGAAACTGGTTTCGAATTTTCCATGCCAAACTTCTTCAGAAGTTCCTTAGCATACTTTTCTTGAGATAGAAAAACATGATTCTTCTTCTGTGAAATTTGTAACCCAAGAAAGTACTTCATTTCACCTAGCATGGACATCTCAAATAACTTCTTCATCTCCTCAGCAAATTTCTCACATGATCTTTCATTATTTACAGCAAATATAATATCATCGACATAGACAATAACGATCAGTGAAAACTCCTGACATTTCTTGATGTAGAGATTGCTGTCAACTCTCCCTTTCCTAAAGTTCATCTTCTTCAAGCAAGTATCTAATTTAGAATACCATGCTCTCGGATCCTGTTTTAGCCCATACAGAGCCTTCTTCAACCGGCACACATAGCTTTCATCTTTCCCAATAACAAATCCACAAGGTTGATCAATGTAAACTTCCTCGTCAAGATCACCATTCAAGAATGCAGATTTTACATCCATTTGAAAGATTTTGTAACCTCGTTGTGCAGCAATGGCAAGAAATATTCTGATTGTTTCTAATCGAGCTACTGGAGCAAAGGTTTCATCAAAGTCAATGCCTTCAATTTGTGAATACCCTTTGCAGACCAATCTTGCCTTGTTTCTTATTACATTACCTTCTTCATTCAGCTTGTTTCAAAAAACCCACTTTGTACCAATAATGTTCTTGTTGTCCGTCTTGGGCACAAGTTCCCAAGTATTGTTCTTCTCTATCTGATCAAGCTCTTCATTCATAGCATGAACCCATTCTGGATGCTCAAATGCTTCATTTACATCATTCGGTTCAACTTTCGAATAAAGAGAAGTATGTGATATAGCATTTGTTGTTCTTCTTGTCTGAACCCTCTGATTTTTATCTCCAATGATGTTCTGAGCCTCCACTTGTTTCCTCAACCTAGGATGATTTGTTTGAACTTCATCCTCATCACTTGATATTTCTGAGTCAAATTCCTCTTCTTGAGTAGGATGAACAAATTCTGAAGCATTATCAGAATTGTTAACAAAATCTTCTCTATCCCGCTCGACTTCCACATCAACATATGACTGCTTTTCTTTCTCAGCACTTTCAACAACTTTTACATCTAAAGAATCAATAATTCTTCCTGTTTCTTTGTTGAGGCATCTATATCCTCTTCCTTCTGGAGCATAGCCAATAAAAATTCCGTCATCTCCTCTTTGCTCGAACTTTCCCAGATTTCCACCTTTCTTCTTTATAATACATGGACTCCCAAAGACTCTCAAGTGTTTCAGACTTGGAGTTTTTCCATAGAACATTTCATATGGAGTCATATCTGAGTTTGGCCTATAGAAACACCGGTTCTGAATATACACAGCAGTGCTCATGGCTTGCCTCCAATAATAATGAGAGAGACTATGTTCAAGTAACATAGTTCTCCCCATTTCCACCAGACTTCGATTATTTCTTTCAGCCACCCCATTTTGTTGAGGTGTGTATGGCGAACTAAACTCATGCCAAATTCCATGTTTCTCAAGATAACTTTCAAACTCTTCATTCTTATACTCACCACCATTATCAGTTCTCAACTTCTTCACTGAATACTCACATTCTTTCTCTGCTTTCCTTCTGAAACTCTTAAACATTGTTAGAGCATCTGACTTATGTCTCATGTACATAACACAAGTAATGCGAGTAAAGTCATCAATGAAAGTAATGAAGTACTTATCTCCATTTGAAGATTGCTTGCTCATTGGCCCACATATATCTGAGTGTATGAGTTCTAAGGGTCTTTTTGAGCGAATTTCAACTCTCTTGTGCATAGAATTAGCAATCTTCCCTTTCTCACAAATAGTGCAGCACCAATCTCTTTCTCTTGATAAATCAGGCATATCCCGAACACTTTCTCGCTTTGACAACTTGCACATATTTCTCTGACACATATGACCCAGCCTTTTATGCCATAATTTATTTTCATCCACCACACTCATGTAACAAGAGTTCTGTCCATCCCCAACTTGGAACAAATTCCCTCTTGTACGCTGGCCCCTTGTAACTATGTTTCCATCATTTTCACTTTTTACAACAAATCCATCTTTTCTGAAGATCACTTTGTTGCCCTCATCACAGAGTTGTGACACACTGAGCAGGTTGTGTTTCAGTCCATCAACATATAGTGTTTTTCTGGATTTCATCTTTTCTTTTCCAATGATGGTTGATCCAACACCTTTGATCCTTAGAGATTCATCATTTCCAAATGTCACAGTTCATTCTTTAAAGTCTTTCACATTCTTCAGCAGCTTTAAGTCTCCTGTCATATGAGATGAACATCCACTATCAAGAATCCATGGACGTTCTCCTTTGGTAGCCTTCAAAGATGTTTCAACAACAAGTGATTTTTGTTCTTCCTTTTCCTCCACTTTCTGTTTTGATTCTTCCAATTTCCTAGCCAAATCAATGTGTTCTGGCCAGAGAACCATGCATTCTTTCTTTTCTGACTTATCATATTTGTCCCTTTTGTATTTTAAAAACTCTGTCTTCTGAGAATTATTAACAAACTTTTGTTGCTCTGGTAACACACTAAGGCAGCCCTTAGCAAGATGTCCAGGTTGATCACATCTTTCACAATAAGTTTCCAGTGGTTGGAATCTGTTCCCAACTTTCACACCAGTCTTCTCAGATTTCTTCTGAAACTTATTTGGAGATCTTCTATTTTGAAAGCGTTGGCTCCCCCTCAATCCTTGTCCTTCAAAACTTTTGGAATAGTTGTAATGTTGTTGGTTAAACCAACACATACTTTCCATGTGTCCAAATCCACCACAATACTAGCAGTATCCATAGAAAGAATATTTACCTCTGAAACTTTTAGACTGAATGGAGTTGTGAACACGCTTCTCAAAAACCATCATATTTTCATTTGTAACTCTCTTCTTCAGCTCAGATTCAGCAGTACCAGAAGTATTAGAAGATTTTCTTGACTCAAGATTTTTATGCACTTCTGATTTTTCTGCATTGCTGATTTTGACCACATACTTTGTCTTTCCAGCCTTGTTCTTATCAGAACCAGTTTTGTCTTTCATTTCAACCTTTGAAGGTAAGTTTTGTAGATCCCTTTTTGGTTCATTCTTACTGGAACATTCCCCTACTTCTGAGATAGAATTTTTGGAACTGATATTCATTTCTTTAGCTTTATGCAGTTTTTGTTGGACAAGTTCCAACTCTTCTTCTTTTTCCTTCAACTTCACTTCAAGATGATCATTACGATTCTTTGTATTCTTAAGAGAATTTTTCAGATCATCAATCTCTTTTTTCATCATGATTTTATCATCTGTAAAACCTTCTTGATTGTTTACTGTGGAATTTTCTTTTACTAACTTGTTGTTTTCTTTCTCCAGTTTTCTGATCTTCCTCAAACATTCCTTCAGCTCTTCTTTCAGATACTGTTCAAGTTGAGTCTCTTCTTCTTCAGTACTACTACTCTCATAATCATCATTATTCACTGTTGCAAAAAAGGTACTCTCTCTAGTTTTTTCAGTAGCAGATTTTTCTGATTCAGTCTCGCTATCATCATCTTCCTTATCATTTGACAAAAAGCTTCTTATTTTTGATTTAAAGAACTTTTTATTCTGACTTCTACCAGAATATTTATCTTTTCGATCCTGTTTCTTCCATGACCTTCTTGGTCCTCTGTCTTCTTCATCACTGTCGGCATCTTTCCCCTTTTGAGGGCAATTAGCCGCAAAGTGGCCAACTGCTCCACATTCAAAACATTTCAAAGGGAGTTTCCCTTTGTATTTCCATGTGCCTCTTTTAACATTTTTAGAAAACAAGGATAGAATTTCATCAAAATTTTTACATACCTCATTTTCAGAGTTGGATTCACTAGCTTCTTCATTAATAAGAATTTTCTTCGACTTCTCTTTCTTTTCTGCCCTGAAAGACATTTCTCTATCAGTTTTTGCTTTTCTCTTCATGGTCTTCTCTCTTCTCATCTCATAAGTGATGAGAGTACTGTGCAAATCATCAAGAGATAATGTTTCCGGATCTCTATCTTCTAGTGAAGAAACTTTAGCATCAAATTTGTCAGGCAGAATTCTCAGGATCTTTTCAACAACTGTATCATCTTCTAACTTTTCACCAAGACATCTGATTGTACTGACAATGTCATTAACTCTGGTAAAGAATTCCCCAACAGATTCAGATTCTCCCATTTTCAAGTCTTCATACTTCAGCCTCCAGATTTGTAATTTTTCCTTCTTCACTTTTGTATTTCCTTCATAGATATTCATTAGCTTATCCCAGATGCCTTTAGCAGTAGTGACACCTTTCACTCTTAAAAACTCACTCTCAGAAAGTGATGAGAGTAATGCATTTTTAGCTCTTCCATCATTCTCAAGATTCTTCTTATCGACAGGAGTAAGAGGGACCTTGTCATCAATATCAGGAAATCCATCTGTTGTAGTTTCAAGAACTTCATATCCAAGAGACATAAGATACGGCATCATTCTGTCCTTCCAGATGTGATAGTTCTTTCCATCGAAGATTGGAATCCCCTTACTGTTCACGCAATTTAGATTTTCCATCACAACTTCTCTTCAAACAATTCAGCAAAGAGTAAACGAAGTCAACCTCCCTCTGATACCAATTGAAGTTCCCAATCAGGATCCAAGTATCACTGAGAGGGGGAGGGGGTGAATCAGTGATATCTTTTTCTTTTTAAGTTTCCCCTTTTTGAAACAAACTTCGCCTCCTGTTAAAGAGTTTCTTCCCTGCTGAACACACACATCCACAGGAACACAAGATTTACAAGGTTCACTACTCAACAAGAGTAGCTACGTCCTTGGTATGGTACGGAAATAATCCAGTACCACACAATCCACTAGAAAACAATCCTTTTATGTGGAATACAACGAGTAGGATATACCCTTACACTCGTGCAGCACTTTGAAAACAATCCAATAGTGCGTGTGCTCCCTCTTAGCACAAATAGGATAACACAATGTTTCAGTGCTTCTTTACAATTAAACAGATGTATTCTCCGAAGTACAAATCTTCACTTTCTTACCCAGAAGCCGGTAAGAACTCTCTTGTGCACAACTGAATACGTGCGAAGACCCCAAATATTTCGCGCAGCCTTTAGGGTGCCTTGCGCGCAATTCAAATGGCTTGCGCGTAAAATTCTTTTTTGGCGCGAAAAACATTTTCGCGCAACTTTCCTTTTACGCGCAACTTTTCCTCTTTTCGCGCAACTCACTTAGCGTATAATTTACGCGCACCAGAGCTCGGGATTTCTTCTAAGTGTCGAGCATTACCATCTAACAGGGATTAGCCTCATATTTACAGGCATTTTGAACCCGCGCGAAAAACACTAATCCGCGCGTAAAACCTCCTCCATGCGCGTAAAAACTCTTTTATGCAACTTCATATTTCACGCCATGCTTCAAGTTTTCGCGCACCTCATGCCTTTGCCATTTTTCATCCTTCTATGCATGAAGCACCAATTGCGCGCAAAATTCCGCACCGCGTTCCATATTGCGCGCAAACCCAATCTTTCCTGCAACATCAGATTTCGCGCACTGCTCCAATATTTCGCGCATTTTATGCCTTTGCCAATTTTTGATCTTCTGATCTCTAACCATCATTTGCGCGAAAACTTCATTCCTCAATTTCACGCACCATGCCAATATTTCGCGCATCCCGCAGATTTTTCGCGCAAACCGCAACTATTTCGCGCATCCCGCAGATATTTCGCGCACCACATTATTTTTGCGCGAAACATGCCTAAATTTCCGCGCACTCCATTCCTTTGTCATTTTTCAACGTTCTGACCTTGAATAACTCTTTTTCACGTATAAACCATCTTCAATCTTATGCGCAACATCCATTGCCAAGCACATTTCTTCATCTCCCGATTTTCAGGCCCTAAAATTTGGCAAACACTGGAAAACGGCGCCACCTTAAACTGTGCTTTTCTGCCATCCCCAGATTGTCTATTGCTTTGTCATGTTGTCTCTTTACTGCTTCCCATAACCATTCTTCTGCTCTTATCACGAATCCCACTATCGTGATACTTATCCTTTGATAGATCAGCTTAAGCATTGTCAGAGTTGCAATGGGAACTGAGTATTTCCTATCTTCCAGCAGCATCATTCCTTCCAATCAAAACATTATCTGACTGGCATCATCATTTCTCCCCCTTTCCTTCATAAGGCTTGCATCACAAGTTCTCCTAACTCATGATTTGTGTGAAATACATACCAGAAAATCATCGTCTGATTTATGATCCTTCTACAAAGTGAATTGATTTATCGCCTTTGACAACAAAATACAACACTCTGCAAAAGCTAACTCTTAAAACTTTCATCTTCATTCAACCTGGTCCCAACAATATGGTGATCCATCTTTATCTCCATCAGATGTCACTAGATCATTATGGATTCCAAAGTCCAAATTAGCTTGATCATCTCTATCATAGGAATCATGGCTAGCTGATGTTGAAGGAGACCTCCCTTTCCACTCACTACTGGTAGATCTACTGGGCTCAATCTTAGTTTGAAAAGGTTTTTAATTCTCCTCTGCATCACCTCCATCAACATCATACTCCGAGTCATCTAAAGGGCACCACCACATCCCCTAGAGTCTTAGAAGAGGATCTATCAACATGATCATCATTTGTGAAATTAGTCCCTTTTTAATCATCTTCTTCCCTCAATAAAATTTCATTAACTAGAAGGAAAACTAGATGACTACCAGATCCATAAGATAAAATATGTCCCTTAGCTATATCTTGGCCACTAAGCACTTCCAATGAAATATGTACACACTCTTATTCCTCAGATGCACAGAATTCCACTTCATTAACTTCCACTTCTTCATTATAGGAGTACTCTACAACTTCATCTGGATCTATGTCAGGGTCACCAATGTCACTAATTTATGTAGGGTTCTACACTATGTTAAATTTCCTATAATGTTTATCTCTATTAACCAACCACTTCTTCATCCAAGGTTTCCACTTTTCCCTCATCCTCTTGTAGGTCACATTACTTAGGAAGAAACCACCACACATACTCACTTTATATTCACCAATATAAAGTAAAAAACCTACCTTTATATGTAAAAGATATAAAATTATGATAGTACAAAGAGGTCGATCGATAATAGGGCTTACTCAAATCCAACATATGTACCACAAAATATATATAAAAATTTATCTTATCTCATCTTTTCAGAAAAAATATGAAAATGATATATTGATACATCATTATGTTAAAGTAAACCTTCCTAGGTCATAGAATATTCTATATAAACTTGAATAGTAATCTGAATTACCCCTTATTCTCCACTATCATAGGCATTTACATAATATATTTCCCCATTAATTCAAAAAATGCATCATCAAATACAAACTTCTCCCAGTTTATTAGGATAGAGCCATGATAATCCTCACAAATAACTATTTTGCGGATGCTCAAACATCATTCCCACTTCTTAAAAGAAAAGATATATTTTTTCATTTATAATAGTATTAATATTATCCTTTTTCTTCTCTAAACTCATACTCTAAAACCCAATAGAAATCATTAAAACATTTAAGGTAGAATAGATCATCATTCCTTGAGAACCATTTGACCCATTCCTAGTCTTGGAGAACATTCCACATGGGAAGATTTGTTAAAGAAAACAATGATATATCAATTAATTTTTTATTAAATATACCTTGAGACATGAGTTTTGGATTATTTGGTTCTACAATAGGCTAACTTGATTCACCTCGATCTTTATTAAGGGACACAATTCATCAGGAAAACCATCTAGATGCTTCACTCACACCATATTTGAACTAGTTCGAGGGAAAAAGGTGGAAGATGTAAGGTCCTGGGTCAATAGGTAGAATGGGAAATGTTTCAATGAAGCATGTGAGAGAAAGGGGTTCCTCATACTCAAATTTTAGTTTTTTTTGAGAAAAGACAGATATCATTAATGACGAAGGTCATCAGACGTACATATGCAAAGCCATGAAGGGAAATTGTCCAGCCAGAGATAGTTGGAAGGAGAGGGGCCTGAAGCCGCCAACTGATGGGCCACATTGTTTCCTTCCCTTTTTGTAAAGGAGAAGGTGCAAAATGAAAAGCATTGGTGGAGTGAGATAATTCTATTGATGATGAGGCCAAATGACTGGAGTCCACCGTCGTTGTGGTTAATTGCATCGATTTTGATGAGGCAGTTAGACTCAATGATGATACCAACCCATCCACATTACAAAGACAACATCATACCTGCCAGGATGGCATTGGCCTCAGCTACTGCAGGTTCCCAAAAGGCATGATGTGATTCATATTTTGTAGCAATGATTTGCCCTAGATAATTACTAGCCAGGAGACCGAGGGAGACAAAACCATCCTTGGGGAGAGACGCATCCACGTTGATCTTAAGAATCCCTTCTGTTGGGGTGTTCCAATGAGAGGGATAGGAGGGGGGAATATCTGGCATATGATGTCCACTATGGTGCTTCTAGACCTCAATCCATTATGTGGACCGTTCAATCCAAAAATTGGGACGTCTATGAACGTGATGGAAAACAACATCATTACACCAGACCCAGATAATCTAGGCCAGGGTGTAGAGTGAACCTGCATTAGCCGATGAGGGAGAGGATCACCAGCGCATTAGGAGAGCGGGGAGGTCAGAGGCCATGTTCAGTGATGCATCTAGAGCCGGGATCCATTTATTCTAAATTTCCTTAGCTCATGGGCAATGAATGATGGCTTACAAAGGGTTTTCTGGGATATTCTGGTAGAAAGGGCAGCAAACAACACTAGACATATGTCGGTAAATGAGAAGGCTCATGGAAGGGAGGGTGCCCGTACACACCTACCACCAAAAGTGGCATATGTTTTGGGGGACGTTGAGCTTCCAAAGCGATTTCCATGGTCCCTCATTCTGGCTGACTAGGTAGTTTCCAAGAGAAAGTCTATATCTGGATCTCACCGTGTATTCGCCCAACCAGTCATTGCTCTATAAGAGATGGTCGAGGCCTGCGTTTGGGAACCAGGGGATGCTTAGGATAATTCCTTGGTCTCTTTCGTTAAACCATTCATCAATCTTATCCAAACACCACCCCATCCCTTGGTCTGAAAGGAGGCATCTGACAGTGGCGTCTTTAAAGCCTGGTTGGACATGGGATGTTGCCCGCATACCTTCCGTATCAATCAGCCAGGGATTGGTCCAGATGTTGACAGATGAGACATCTACAATCCTCCATCACATTCCATTTTCCAGGAGCTTTCGTGCCCCCCAAATGCTTCTCTACTAGAAGCTAGGACGAGGGCCAAGAGAGGAAGCATGAAAATCTGTGTGGGAAAGTACTTAGCTCATAGTACCCATGAACAGAGATATGATGGATGGTTAATAAGGCACCATCCTTTCTTAGCCAGTAGTGCATCATTGAAGAGAAGAAGATTCTGGAATCCCATCCCTCCCTCTGATTTGGGTATGCATAGTTTCTCCCAGGCCATCCAGTGGGGTATATTCCTTCAATCATTTTTTCCCAACCAGAATTTTGAAGTACGTGTATGGGTCTGGTTGACGATGGTCGTCAGGAGCTTAAATAGGGACATAAAATAGCTGGGGATATATTGGATGATAGCTTTAATGAGGGTCTCTTTTCTTGCTTTCAAGATTCTTTTTGGGGTCTAGCCTTGAATTTTCTTCTCAATCCTATCTACCAGAGATGTGAATATTTGTTTTTTGGACTGCCCAATCACTGTGGTTAGCCTGAGATACTTCTGGTGTTTTCAACCATATGTATTTCTACTGATGCACAGAGTTCATATCTCTTGGAAAGAGGTACCCCTACACTGAAGAAGATTTCTGATTTTTCATGATTGATTGACTGGCCAGATGCCCTTTTGTACTGGTGGATCGCTTGGCCAGTCACCCGACATTCATTAATATTTGCTCTCAAGAAAAGGAGGCAATCGTCGGTGAAAAAGAGATGTGACACTGCTGGAATTACGCGGCAGACCATTTCCCCATGAATATAATTAGCGGATGCAGCCCTGGAAATAAGGTTAGAAAAAAAATCATCCACCAAGATGAAGAGAAAAGGGGAGAGGGGATCTCCCTGGCGAAGGCCTTGGGATGGAATGGATCCTCGAGTGAGCTCCCCATTGTCCCGGATTCTGAAGGAGATGGTCGAGATGCATTGCATGACCATATCTGTCCATTTAGTGCAAAAACCCATTTTTAGCATCACTACTTTGAGAAAATGCCATTCCACTTTATTAAAGGCCTTTGTCATATCCAGTTTCTAGGTCATGGTTCCTATTTTCAGGGTGGATCCTGTTTTCATAGAGTGAAACACATCATGGGACACAATTGCATTATCATAGATCAGTCTCTTGGCCACGAGGGCGCTCTTGTTTTCCAAGATAATATCAGATAACCACAGTCGCAGCCGATTCAAACGGATCTTTGAGAAGATCTTATAAGTGAAATTGTAGAGGCCGATAGGTCTAATGTCAGGGACCGCCATAGGTTTCTTAATTTTTGGAATGAGGATGAGGACAGTTTCATTTATGGCGGAAATGCTTGTTCTCCCAGCCCAGATATTCTTGATCATTTTTCAAATGTCGGGACCGATGATGTACCAGTATTGCTTAAAAAATAGAGCGTGGAACCTATCCGGTTTCGGGGCCTTAGTTGGCTGAATCTATTTTAGAGACAGGCGTATCTCGACATCCGTCACATCTTCGGTAAGCTGTCGATTGATCTCATCGGTGATCACTGGACTGATACATTCTTCCACTTCAGCAGAAATGAAAGGAGTTCCTGTAGAGAAGAGGATCTGCAAGTAGCATGTCAAAGTTTCTTGAATTCCACAAGTGTCAGAGACTTTTCTCCCATCGGGACATGAGATTCAATTGATAAAAAATTTCCAGTGCCTAGCTGATGCTTTCTGGTGAAAATACTGGGTATTGGAATCCCCCTCTGAAATGTGGGTATCTCGCACCCGCATATCCCAGAATCTTTCCTTAACACGCATGGTCGCATCCAACTCTCTTTGAATGGCACCAATCATAGTAAGATTTCAATTGGATGGGGGTTTCTTGAGTAGTTTGTGCAGTTTCTTTTCAAGGAAACCACTATGCCTCTCGGGATGGTGGAATTTCTTATTGCTCCAAGATCTCAGATCGAATGTGACCTGTTGGAGATTTAGGCAAACATCTTTGTGAGTATTGTTCCATCTTGATCGGAAAAAATCTTCACATTCACAGTCCTTTGACCAGAAGCATTCAAATTTGAAGGGTATGCTGGGTTTTTTGTTGCATTCCCCTTAAGTGCTATCAATGAAAATTGGGAAATGGTCTGAACAGTTGAGCATCATGTGGCCAATATGGAACATGCTGAAGAGATATATCCAATCTGATGAGCCTAGAAATCTGTCAAGTTGATCGGCGATGCATGTTCCATCCTTATTCCCTCAAAACCATGTGAAGGGATTACCTGCATATCCCAAATCGACCAGGTCTGCCCTAGTGACCACGTCCTTAAAATTTGACATCAATGCAGAGTTTCAGACATTTCCACCTCTTTTTTCCCTATGGAACATAATCTCTCTGAAGTCCCCTCTGAAGAGAATAGGGCTTGGAAGCTCGTGACGAAGCTTGTAGAGAAGATCCTAGGATTTCACCTTCTCATTATGAGACGACCACCCATAGAATCCCACAAAGGTCCATGGCAGGGTGTGGTCTGCCTAAATAGTCAGATCCACGTGGTGCGAGGGGAAGGACAAAATCATGACGTCGAAATGATCCTTCCATAGGAGACAGATTCCCCTAGAGTGTCATGGTTTAGATACTGGTAAATAGACTTGGAAGCCGCATTTCAGAGCAATGCTAGAGGTGTCCTTATTTTCCAATATGGTTTCGGATAGGAAAACCACATCGGGACGACTTTGGGAGCAATTGCGCTAGAGCATGCAAACCGTTCGTGGGTTTCCAAGCCCACGAAAGTTATAGTATAAAACAATCATTGATCTAGGTGGGGTTGGGTCTCACCCGCCTCCACCATTGAGTTCTCAGAACTTATTTTTTCACCCGTCGTTTTCCCACTTTTGGGGGAGTTCCCCATTGACTAGCATGTTTCAATTCGTCTTTTCAGCTCCCCAGGTTTTGGGTCCTCAAGTTTACCATCAATTTCTTCACATTTCAACATTTTCCAGGTTCGATGGGTGATTGGGCCTTGGGGTGGAGTTTCACTCATCCTGTATTCACCCTGTGGTAGGAAGTCTAACTTGGTTATTTCTGGATCGGGTTCAGGATCAGGTGGTTAAATGTGCATCGGTTTTGGATTTGGGTTTCTTTCTGGAGGGTCTTTTAGGGTCTTTTCCGGCTTTGCCAATGTTGATCCATTTCCTTTCAGTGGGTTAGGATGTATTTCAATTTCCCTCTGAGTGGTTGGGCCCTCTTTAGGGAAATCTGGTGGTCCAAGCATAACGACTTTTTCATGTACAGTTTCAGCCCACCTAGTATGGGCCAATGTGAGGCGGTCGTGGTCCTTTTGTTTCAATGTATCAGGGTTGAAGGCATATCTGGTTGATTTGGCTCTAAGACATGTGGAATATTGAAGGATTAGATTACCAGAATCATTCCTTTTCTATGAGGCACACGCTCTTTCCAGATGGTCGAGGTGTCCACCAAAGAAACAGAAGACTGGAAGTTTCTCAAACTCGAATGATATCCAAGTGTTGGCGACCTCAAATCTCAAAAACATGCCCCTCATCAGAATCTCTGAAAACTCTATAACGACCTTAACTCGAACCTCGGTCCCCCATTGGATAGGGTCCGAGTGGTCCCACTCAAGGAAATGGCCAATACAGTCCCCAATTTCTCTCATAACTCGTTATATTTGTGCGTGAAATGGGATTCCTTTGATATCTATCCAAAAGGGGGACCGGATGAGATTATTGTACTGGATATCGTCCCACCTTTGTATTCTTCAATCAGGAGGAGTTGATTATAGAAGGAACATGGTCTACCTCTCAGGATTTTATCTCTATCTCCCTTGTTGAAGAACTCAAAAACAATGAGATTGTTCCCCACTTCCCGAATAGAAACTCCAGCTTCCAGTTTCCAGAGATTCTGGAGGGTATGTTTGAGGGCCCCTGGTTTACTGTGAAATTTTCAATGAAATTTCTGACCACCAACAGAGACATGAGTTTTTCCAAGAGTGAATCTTCGTTTCTCCAGGTCTTGATTTCCGCCTTCTCTTTGTCCATCAGAGACAACCTCCTTCATTGGTTCACTAAATCTATCTCCATGGGTTAGTGCTCGTGGGATGGGTACACGCTCCTAAAAGCATGCCCGTTTCTTTTCCCTTCTTAGGGCCACAAGTGATGGTCAGGTTGCAACAGCTGAATAGGCTTCACAGCAGCATCCACTCACACTTCTGGGACGTCAAAGATAGGAAACGCAGCCCGTGTCCAGCAATGAAAAACCAGGGCCGACCCAGTCCAAAGGGCGCACTGTCTAGGCTTGGTCCAAGAAAAGTGTAACTGGACCGTGTTGGCTATACAAGCCGAGAAATATGAGAGGAAGAATGGAAGAGGTACAAAATTGGCACACGGCACAAAGAAGATTTCAAGCTTTGTATTTCACACAACTTCACAATTTTTCACTATTCAAATTTCAGGCTACAATTACATCAATTTATAGACCCACAACATTAAATGCCTAGCATTTATGTTGGTACAAAGAAAGACCAAAACATAAAATACAGAGAATCTATGACGGTACAAGAAAGACCAAACTATTAAATGCAATGCATTTATGACAGTACAAAGATATACCAAATCTTTAAATGCAAAGCATTTAAATTTATTCAAAGAAAATAAATGGAGGTTGACCCATGGAAGAAAAAAAAATGTGCAAGTAATAAATGACGCCGCAGGCAGCTTTGACTCATATTTTTGGTTTGCAATTCCAACACTCCCCTTCAAACCAAAACCGGCTTCATTCCGAGCATCATTCTGAGTTTCAGCCAGGATCGTTCTTCTTGATGTAAACTGCATTCTCATATGGACATTTGGTAAAGCCGTTCTCTTGAAGATAGTTGTCAATGTGTGCATTCCAAGCACGAGGAGCCTGCTTCAACCCATAAAGAGTTTTCTTTAGTCGATACACTTTGTCTTCCTCCCCTTGCATAACAAAGCCTTTAGGCTGGTCTACATAGACCTCTTCCTCTAGAATTCCATTCAGGAATGCAGACTTCACATCCAATTGGTAGATCATCCAACTGTGATGAACAGAAAGAGAGATAATCATTCTCACAGTGTCAAGGCGAGCAACCGGAGCGAATACTTCTTCATAGTCCACCCCATACTTCTGTTTGTACCCCTTTGCTACGAGCCTTGCCTTGTAGCGATCGATTTCACCATCAGCATTTCGCTTGATCTTGTACACCCATTTGACACCAATGGATTTATGGCTATTAGGAAGTGTGGTCAGCTCCCATGTGTCATTTTTCTCTATGGCGCAAATTTCTTCTCCCATAGCCATTCTCCAACATTCTTCCCTTACGGCTTCCTGAAACGTCAGAGGCTCATGATCTGCATACAGGGAAAAAATATTTACCTCTTCGGTTTTCTCATAAATGTCGCTTAAGCATTTCATCTTTATGGGCGCCATGGGTGAGGATGAGCTCACCAAATTTTGACTTGATGGAGTCCTTTCAGGAGTGATTGAATGTCCTCCTGGACTCCTGTGTACTGATGATGTGCCCGGGGAAGGTGTTGCTGGCGTTTGCTCCTGATGATCACGCCTTTCTTCAGGATCTTCTATTTCGACTGGAATCTCTTTGTTTGGTTCTTCATCATTCCATTTCCAAGATTCTTCCTCGATAAAGACCACATCTCTACTCACCACTAATTTATTGGTTAGTGGATTGTAGAGCTTATAGGCTTTAGACTCTTCACTGTAGCCGATGAATATGCACTTTTCACCACGATCATCAAGCTTCCTTCTTCTCGCTTCTGGAACTTGAGCGTAGGAAACACACCCGAAGATTCTTAGGTGTGCTACGCTCGGTTTGTAGCCACTCCATGCCTCTTGTGGTGTCATGTTTCTGACGCTCTTGGTTGGACACCGATTGAGCAGATAGGCAGTACATGCCACTGCTTCCGCCCAGAAGTTCTTTGGCAAGCCTTTCTCCTTCAGCATGGTCCTCGTCATGTCAAGGATGGTGTGGTTCTTCCTTTCTGCAATGCCATTCTACTGTGGCGTGTAGGCTGCAGTGTATTGCTGTTTTATGCCATGTTCCCTACAAAAATCTTGAAATGCATTTGAGGTGTATTCTCCACCTCTGTCAGATCTGAGTACTTTGATTCTGTGGCCACTTTCAGTTTCAACATGAGCTTTAAAAGTTTTAAAGACAGTGAAAGCGGAAGATTTTTATTTGATGCAATACACCCACAACTTTCTGCTGAAATCATCAATAAGGGTAATAAAATATCTATTACCTCCAAGTGACAGTGTTTCAAGTGGTCCGCAGATATCGGTGTGAACCAACTGAAGTGGTTCCGTTGCTCTCTAGACACTCCACTTGGAAATGAGTTCCTTTGTTGCTTGCCGAGTGTACACGCCTCACACACATGATTTGGAGCTTCAATCATTGGTAAGCCATGCACCATGTTTGATGAGGATATAAGTTTAAGCCCGCTAAAATGCAGATGTCCAAATCGCAGATGCCATCTCCATGAGTCATTCTTCATGAGTCCCAAGAGACACTCCTCGACCTTTGTGTTGATATGCAGCAGAAACATGCGATTCTTCGCCATTTGGACTTGAGCGACAAGTCTCCTGTGAGCATCTCTTATAGACAAAAGATAATTTTCCAAGTGTATGACATACCCCTTCTCAAGAAGTTGGCCGAGACTGATGATATTATTTTTCATACTTGGTACGTAATATACATTAGAAATGTAATTCGACTCTCCATTCTTCAGATAGATTTTGATCTTACCTTTGCCTCTCACGGGTACCTTGGATGAGTCGCCAAAACTCACGTCACCATGAACTTCTTCGGTGAGTTCCTCGAACAGTTGTTTGTTACCACTCATGTGGTTGCTTGCACCCATGTCGAGATACCAAACATCGGGGCGTTCACATGCCTTTTCTTGTGCGAGGAGGAGTGTGGTACCTTCTTCTTCATGATGAGATGCTTCGGCATAGTTGGATCGTTCATCATGATCCACTTTGCTCCAACAATCAGACGCATAATGGCCAAATTTCTTACAGTTGTGGCATTGAATGTTCTTTGCGTTTCCACGACCACGCGTGAATCGTCCTCCACCATTCCCTCTTCCACGAAAGCTGGTAGGATGCTGTTGCTTTTGTTGATGGCTTGGATAATATCCACGCCCTCTTCCTCTTCCACGATGACCGCCTCGTTGCGTGTGGCCATTCTTTTTCTCTTGTAGAGTCAACTTGGACTCCAAGGCATGCTCTATTGTTGAACCGGAATTCTTTTGCATCCGTTGCTCATGCACTTGCAACGACCCCATCAGTTCTTCAATGGATAGTTTCTCCAAATCTTTTGATTCTTCGATTGCCACAACCACATGCTCAAACTTGGTTGTGAGAGATCGAAGTGATTTTTCGATAACTCGAATGTCATCCATTTTTTCAGCATTCCTTTTCAAATTGTTAAAAATAAAAATTAATCTTGAGAAATAATCAGAGATGCTCTCACCTTCTTTCATGTGCGCTGCTTCAAATTCTGCTCTTAATGTTTGAAGACGTACCCGCTTCACTCGATCAACACCTTTGAAGACGGTGGCAAGGGTATCCCAAGCTTTCTTGCTTGATGTTGCTTCGGCAATCTTTGCGAACGTTGATTCATCCAACCCTTGATAGAGGAGGAACAACGCCTTGTTGTCTTTCTTTCTTTGATTTTTGGGGGTCGCCTTTTCTTCATTCGTGAAGGCAGCTTCTTCCGCCATAGTGGGTACAACATACCCGTCGGTAACGATCTCCCATAATTCTTGCGACCCGAATAATGCCTTCATCTGGATGCACCATCTTTCGTAGTTGTCCTTGGACAGCTTCGGAACTTGCGGCTGGATTGCGGCCATCTTAAAAAAATGGAGGATCTTTGTAACTTGGCTCTGATACCAGTTTGTTGGCTATACAAGCCGAGAAATATGAGAGGAAGAATGGAAGAGGTACAAAATTGGCACACGGCACAAAGAAGCTTTCAAGCTTTGTATTTCACACAACTTCACAATTTTTCACTATTCAAATTTCAGGCTACAATTACATCAATTTATAGACCCACAACATTAAATGCCTAGCATTTATGTTGGTACAAATAAAGACCAAAACATAAAATACAGAGAATCTATGACGGTACAAGAAAGACCAAACTATTAAATGCAGAGCATTTATGACAGTACAAAGATATACCAAATCTTTAAATGCAAAGCATTTAAATTTATTCAAAGAAAATAAATGGAGGTTGACCCATGGAAGAAGAAAAAATGTGCAAGTAATAAATGACGCCGCAGGCAGCTTTGACTCATATTTTTGGTTTGCAATTCCAACGGACCGGACAAAAGACTCCTTCCATATCCCGGACTATGCGAACAACTTTTTTGCAAAGTGGCTTGGCGATCCGCGGTCAGGGATTCAACTCCCTTAATCGCTCCCGGATGGAGCTATCCACGAAACACTTCAGTGTCCGTGGATTGGCTCAACATAGTGTAATCTTTTAGATCTTTCTTCGGGGATAAAGCTTCACAGATGATTCTTCACGAGACAGTCACAACGCGATGGGAGCTTTGCGAACCATGATTCTTCGCCGATGAAACATTGTGGTTGATTCTTCACGATCTTCCTTCGAGGATGAAGCTTCGCGGCTGATTTCTCTCCAGAAAGTCACATGGTGGTGGGATCTTCGCGAACCATGAATCTTCATGGTGGCTTCTTTGCGAGGTAGACCCTACGTGGTGGGCTCGCCACGAACACTTGTTCCATCACGCCGCCCACTGAACAGTAGTAGAACCTTCGTTCTTCATGAATCAGGAATGTCCCTGCGGTAAGGGTTTTCAAGTCCAGGACCATGAATCTTCGCGACAGATTCTTCGCGAGGCAGACCCTACGCGGTGGGCTCTCCACGAACACTTGTTCCATCGCGCCACCCACTGGTCAAGAGTATGGCTTCATTCTTCACGAATCAAGTATGTCAAAGAGGAAAGGGTTTTCAAGCCCATGATTCCTCACAGCCAGCGTCCGCACGAATCTCAAACTAGTTGTGGGTTTGAGATCCAGTTCCACCCCCAATTTCTAGATCTGGCAGTAGCGAGGTGGAAGCTTCATCGGGAAGGTCCTCACGGTGCCAGGGAAGAGTTGTTTCTTCTTAAAAGTGGATTGAAAGAAATTGAAACCCAACCCTAACGGGATCGCAGGTGTAGATGAAGATGGTTCCCTCCTGAAACTCGAAAGAGAACTTAACATCCACCCGCCACTGTGAGAATATCGTGGAAAGGAGACTCAAACCCTAGGAAAACCTAGGTGCGACACTCTCAAGCAGGAGAGAATCGACTCATATATACTTGAATTTTAGTTTAAAATATATTATATAGGGATTTTTTGAATTGAAAATAAAGTAATCATAATCCAAGTAGGGAAAATAAGTAAATAAATAAACACAATAAACATTTTAATTTTAGAAAATAGAAATAGTACCCAAAATGGTATGTATCAATGGTATAATCACATGTTAGAATAGAAGAGTAGTTTGAAATGGTCAATTCTGGATGTTATCACATTATGCTACCATGTCACGGTACTATAAAATGTTCGGATGCAATGGTAAACCATCATTGTATCATGACTAATGGTCAATTCCAATGGTATATACCAAAAATAGATTCCAATAGTAATATCAATCTTATCATTTTTATTTACCAGAACAAAAAAAATATAAGAAAAAAGGATAACCAAAACATATCATTCCAATTTCATGTCGGATAGAGCTTAATATCTCAAAATTCAATGGCTTTGTGATTATGTCATCAAGTTGATGTTCCATACCAATGAACTCTATATTTATATCACCATTTTGAAAATGATCTCACAAAAGTGATTTCTTATATCAATATTGTTAGTTCTCGATTGGAACATAGGGTTCTTGAAAATTTTAATAGCACTTTTATTATCAAAATTTATAACGGAATGTGGATATTGATAATCATATTCTAGAAAAGCGTGCTGCATCCATATAATTTTTTCACAATGACTACATGTAACTATATACTAAGATTTATTAGTATATAATGCATCAAAGTTTTGTTTCTTACAACACCATGAAACTAGAGACTTCCCAAAATGTGAAATGTTCCAGAGGTTATTTTTCAATATAACCTAAAACCACAAAATTCAGTAAATGAATAACAAAATAAATCAAATTCTTTTCGTCTATTATAAAATTCCAAAACTAGTTGTACCTTTAAGGTATTTGAAAATTATTTTGAACATATGTAAATGTTAGTATTTGGGTTTTTTTAAAACTAAGAACACATACACACACTAAACCATTCTATGAGGCTAACAAGTAGTTAAGTATTGTTTTCATACAATGATACCTCTCTATGTGGTTTGATCAATTGGTTTCCCAGTTTCATGAAGATCTAATTTAAAACTTGTACTCATGGGAGTATCACTACTATTAGTAATATCCATACCCAATTTTTTTAAAATATATTTAGTGTGCTTACTAGGATTTAAAATAATTCTATATTAATTTTGGAAAATCGTAAAAACAAGAAAGAATTTTATTTCACCCATAAAACTCATTTCAAATAGAATTTTCATAAATTTTTAAAATTTAGTACATAAATAATATCTTCAATATCCAAAAATAATATCACCATCGTACATTCTTAAAACTAAGCATTCTTTGAAATTATTCTAATAAATAATATATGGTAATCTATTTTTTTAATAAAACCTTTTAAAATAAGAAATATGTAGATACTATCATACAATGCTCTAAGATCTTGTTTTAAATAATATAATTTTTTTGTTAATTTAAAAACATCATTTGGAAATTGTGGGTTATTAAATCTAATGTTTTTTTCAATGAAAACATCCCCAACTATATCATCATTTAGGAATATAATCTTACCATCCGTTTGATATAATTTGAAATTCAAATTTGATTGATATGAATGAAACATTTTGATGGATTCAAGTATAGAAATTGGAGAAAAGGTTTCCTTATAGTCAATACCTTATTCTTGACTATATACTTCTGTAGTTAGTCTTTCTATATTTCTAATTATTGTAAAAAAATCATCAACCATTTTTCTAAAAATCCATTTATTTCAGATAGTTTGTTAATAATTTGGGTTTTTAAAAACTCCCCATAATCAATTTCCATCAAAGTAATTTAACTATTCTTGCAATCATATTACCTAGAATACATAATTAACTTCTTAATTGATGTTATTGGGTTCAAACTATGTTATGATTTCTTGATGTTTAACTTGGTTTCTTATAGAATCTCAAGTATGAGTTCCTTTATCTAGGTCACTAACAACAGTATCTAAGGGATGTTGTTTTTTAGGTCCTATAGCTCTAAGAATAGCCATGTTTGACACTTCATCTTGATCTATAGGTTCAGATTGAATCTATTCATCATAATTGGGATACTTTTATATAGGAGGTCTGATAGAATAGTCACCCTATTTATCATTAATGTCAAGAATAGAAATATCATTCTCTATATTTTATTAATAGGTATTAGGTTTATGTGGATATGTCTCATCAAACATTACATGCACAAATTATTTGATTATATTTCTTGTTTTATTAAATAACCTATATTATTTACTAGATGTATAATATTTATAAAAAATTCTTTCATTAATTTTGGTTGAAATTTTTTCTAAATTATCTTTAGTATTGATTTTAAAGACATTATAACAAAAAACTATAATGTAATTAACTTTTATTTTTCTACTATTCTACAAATAATAAAGTGTATTTTTTAAAAAAGGTCTAACTATAATTATATTAATTATATTGAAATATAAATTCATAGATTCTTCTAAAAAACATGCAGGTAAATCATACCCATTGATCATGGTCCAAGTAATTTCTTAATGTTGTATATTTCTCCTTTCTAATACAAATTTACTATGTTTGTTATGTGGAGGATAAAATATATGCATATAGTCAGGTATTAATCATAATGACTCAATTACTTAATATTCAAACTCACAGCCATGATCACTTCTTAAGGTCTTAAACCTAAGTCCATTAGGATTTTATACAAAACAAGAGTATCTAGAAAAACAGGAAAGGGAATCACTTTTATGAGAAAGGAAAAACACTCATTTGTACCTTGAGAGGACCAGTTTGGGATATACCTACCACTGAGAGGGGGGTGAATCAGTGTTGGGGACTTTTAAAACCAATTTCAACTTTTATCCATGTACCTCTTGACCCGTTAGGATCTTGATTCTCTAATTCTCTTTTCCCGGTTGCATGCAATAATCGAAAGCAGTAAAAATATGAACACACTATTTTTACAAGGTTCACCACTCAATAAGAGTAGCTACGTATTTTCCATGCATGGGGACGACCAGTGTATGGATTCTCCACTATAATGTGATATGTTGTTACAATGGAGTGGCTAGGAAAACAATCCTCTAGCCAGTGTGAGTCCCTACACTTTAGAGGGGGGTGGGAAACAATCCTCTTCACTAGACTGGTGATGACCTAGACCAACTTTCTAGTGTGAGTCCCTACACATTGGAGGGGGGTGGGAAACAATCCTCTTCCTTGGACTGGTGATGACCTAGCCCAACTTGTAGCATCTAGCTAGTTCTTTATACTACCTATGGAGACAGTCTTCTTCTTTCTTCAAAAGGTAGGTGCTGCTCTTGATCTTCTTCAGTGATCTTCACTTGATTACTTGCAAAGCAGTAGGCAAGAAATTATTCCTTACTTCCTTCTCTTCTTTTCTAGTGCAACACCAATTGCATTAGACTTCTTCTTTATTTTTCTTAGTGCAACAACCAACTGCACCAAAACTTCTTATCTCTTCTTGGTATGTTCTTCTTCTTCATTTTATCTTCTCTCTATGCAGAAAACCTATAAACTACACACTCTTATTCTTCTTATGCTTCTTCAATGAAAAACCATCTACACTGAAACCTACTCTTCTTCACACGTTTTCTTTCAGTGAAAACCATATGCACCGAGATCTTCTTCTTCTTCTTCTTTCTATAATCACAAGTTCTCTTTTTGATTGTAAAAATAATGAATTCTAGATCAACTTAGCATCATCATAGTTGAACAGAAGTTGGTAAGAACTTCTAGAACAACTCACAGCTTGCGCGCCAATCCTTAATTGCATGCAACCCTGCTTGTTCTCCTCCCTGATTGTGCACCACCCAGCTTGTGCGCCACTAACAACTTGCACGCCAAAACATGCACGACAATACTTGCGCGATAATACTTGGGCAGAAAGGCTTGCACGGAAAAACTTGCACGACAATACTTGTGCGGCAATACATGGGTGAAAACACTAGCGTGGAAACACTTGCACGGAAATACTTGCGCGGCAACACTTGCATGCCTTTTAAATAACCCTCATCTTGCACGCCACTTCTATTTGCACGCTGCTTTCTACACTTGCGCGTTCAGAGCTCAATTTTTTCTCTTAAGTGTTGAGCCTTAAGAAATGAAGAGGATAGTCGCCTATTTATAGGAATTTTAATGACTTACATGACCTAGACTTTCACGCAAATACTTGCACGCCGCTTCTTCACTTGCGCGCCACTCCATCACCTTCATGCCGCTTCATCACTTGCACGCCCTTCCATCACTAGCGTGACACCTTCTTTCACTAGCGTGACACCTTCTTTCCTTTGACATATTTTGATATGATGATATTGGAATAGGACGTGCGCACCACTTCACTTGCGCGATAATACTTTCGCACCACCACTTGCACGCCAAGACTTGTGTTCCACTTTCTTTCATTTTCTATATTTATGAAATAATGCTTTTTGAATTATGACTTGTGCGCCTCTACAGCACTTGCGCACCGACACTTGCATGCCGCCACTTGCGCGCCGACACTTTTGCGCCGACACTTTCACGCCGACAATTGCATGCCTTCTTTTTCCTTTGTCATTTTTGGATGGTATGATATTTGAAATCTGTTTTTTCCAAAAACACTTCTTTAATCTCTCTATCCTTTATATGGCTTGCACCACAAGTTCTCCAAACTTGTGATGATTGTAAAATACAAATCAGCAAAGCATCGTCTGATTTTTTCATTCTTTTTGGAATATGAATTCCAAAGTACTTCTTTCATCCTCACTTAAAATAATCAATTCTTCATCAACCATCCTTAGATAGATGATACTTCACCATTCTGCTCCAATCATCCTCAAATGGATGATACTTATCCATTTTTCATTATTGTAAACAATGTGTCACCTTTGACAGAAGTTATTTGAACATAGGATCAGTTCAACAATCGTCTAAATTGTAACAACATAAATAATTTCCCAAGCGTGGAATCCAATGCTATGAATCGAAAACAATTCTCCAGACATCCTCACTTCAGCCAATCTCCACTAACTTTTTAGTCCTTCTTCATCTCCTTCTTCATTTTGATGAGTATTGACAATTGTTGACAAAAAATACAATCTTCATACACAAAGTGGTCCCAACAATCTCCCCTTTTGTATTTTGTTGTCAATACCAAAAATTCTCCTCAAGTGAATGATTCAATGTCAAAATAAGAATCTTATATCTCCCCATTACTTGTTTCTCTTCCCCTTTCATTTCAAACAGTCATTTCACTTTCTCTCCCCCTTATTGACAAGAAATACAAAGTTCATAGTTGAGAGGGTATCCGTCCTTACTTCAGCAGTGTGCCATCAATCATTTCACTCCATGTTTACTTGAGCAAAGATCAATGTGGAAAACAGTAGAATTTGATTTAGACAACAAAGATGTCCCTTATCCACTGATAGTGATACCTCATGAGATGAGATCTCCTACACTTGTCTTCAAGGGTTTTTCACTTTCATTCCAGGATAAAGATATTGAATGTGATAGGAAATAATCCATCCTGAAATTCCTGCACTCACTTTTCCAACGACATTGTATTTATAAAATCTTTAGAGTAATTGAATTTTATACCAACTAATGTTGATACTGATTGAGATAATGACTCTGACATCCTCTTCATGTGTCTCCCCATCAAGGGAACACTTATCCTCACTGAATCTCATGTTTTCCTCCTAAGATCTTACTTCACCTTCAATTCCTTGTATAATAATCAAAAATACAACACCCAAAGATTTTAATGGAATAAGGTGGATCCTATTTTCTCAATCAATGTGAACAACAAGGTTGATATGAACTTCTCAACCCATATTCTCCATTCTTCACACTTTCACAACCGATCTTCAATGCTGACTGTGATTGTGTGGACCTCACTATTTCTTCCATCTCTTTTTGTGTGTGAAAATTCTTTGTTCAAGGACTTTCAAAGCACTAGAATATCCTGGTGCAACTTCCATATTTTTGAGGAATTATTGTTGTGCTTGAATAAATTCAAAGCACTTTCTCATAGTATGACCAGCCTTGTTGCACCTCACACACAGAACTTCATTGTCTTCACGTAGAATATTCTTTTTGTATTTAGCACTATCCTTAGCTTGTGCATCTTCCAATTTCCTCATTCTGTCCAAATCTTCTATCCAAACCACCAATATATCATTCATGATTGAGGCATTAAAATTGGATCTTCTACATGGATTCTTCTGAGGGACTTTTTTCTTAGTATTTCTTTTGGATGCACCACCCTTCACCTTTTTGGATTTAGAATCCAAGGACTTCTCATATTTCCTTCTTGAAATCTTCTTGGGAGAATTTTTTTTCACATTATTCGTCTAATTTCTTCCCAAGGATGCTTCTTCATTCTTGCCCTGCTTCTGTGGTCTTCTTTTCTTATATAAACATGAACTATTCATATGACCACTCCTATTGCATACATACCAAAAGTTATCTAAAATTTCAGATCTTTTTGCAGTATATAGATGTTTTTGGATCTGTGGATGTTGCTTCTTCTTCTCTGGATTTCTCCCCCCTGAGATGGGATTTCTATGTGCTTTTACATTTAAGGGATTGTACCAACAATCTAGTGCACAATGTCCAAACCTATTTCAGCACCAACATTGGCCAACAAACCTTGACTTCTTGTAATCTTCTTGAAAAGGTTGTTGAGTCTTATTCTTGGAATGTTGTGATTTCTATGGGGATCTATCTTCCACACTATTTCCCCTATCCACCCTATCCATGGTGGTAGGTTCCTTTTCATTTTTCTTCATCCATACTTGTTTAGAATTTTTCTTCCAACCAGCACTTTTGGTAGAGGAAATTTTGGAGACATTAGTACAAGTTGGTATGGATGATACCTTTACTTTCTCAGCTGCTTTTGATAGATCAATGAGTGAAGCCATGATCTTCTTGTCACATGTTGGAGGTATTTTTACAGTAGAATCCTCCATTGAGCATTGAATACTAACATCAACTATTTCCTTATTTTATGGAGACTCAATATTTGTCTTCTCAAGATTGGTAAACTCAGCTTCCAATTCTAGAAATCTCATATTGAGGATGACTTCCTAGTCTTCGATCATAGTCATATTCTCTTCACAAGACTTCTTTAATCTTTCAACTTCATCTTCATGCATCATTACTTTGTATTGTAATAAAGAGTCAAGTTATTTGATATTCTTTTATTTTTGTTCCAAATATTTCTCCTTGAAATCATTTCCCTTTTTCGGCTCATCTTCATGTGCATGGATCTTCTCTTCTTGAGTCCTGTTGACTCCCTCTTTCTCTTAAACATCTTTGAAGAACTTTGAAGAACTTACTTCAAATCCCTTCTTTGATGATGCAAAGGCTCCAACCTGTCTGGAGAGCTTTAAACATTCGACAATTTTTGCTTGTAATCCTTTCTCCAAAGCATCAGTTTCTTCTTCCAGTTGAGTGAAATTTTCCAACATGCATTGAAATAATCCACAAACAAGAGATGCACTCTCTTCAGGAATACCATGGAAAATCATTCTTAATCTGTCAACTTATATTTCTTGAGATATTGTAGATTGATCATCACCACTTGTGCCATCATTTTCATCATGATAATAATTTCCAAATGTACTAACACAAAACTCCTTATCATTTGAGGTAGGAATGTTGTCCATATTCTTGGTGGGGACTTGAGCCACCTTTTCATTACTTTCCATGTCTGGTGTGTCATCAATGTAAGCCAGATATAGAGACCCAGATGCTTCCTCTTCTTTAGATGAGAGAGAATTCGTCTTCAATTTTATCTTCCCTTTATTTTTCCTATTAATCATGGTCTTGTTAGATATATATTTCTACTGAGAGATAGATGAATCATTACAAACACTGCTCTTCATTGTTGACTCAGGAAAGGAACTCAAGTTTTCAAAAGAGAATGACTTCACTGTAGAGAATACAATAGAGGTGAACATGTCCCTCTGATACCAATTGAAAGGACCAGTTTGGGATATACCTAACACTGGGAGGGGGGTGAATCAGTGTTGGGGACTTTTAAAACCAATTTCAACTTTTATCCCTATACATCTTGACCTGTTAGGATCTTGATTCTCTTATTCCATTTTCCATGTTGCATGCAATAATAGAAAGCAGTAAAAATATGAACTCAATATTTTTACAAGGTTCACCAATCAATAAGAGTAGCTACGTTCTTTCCATGCATAGGGATGACCAGTGCATGGATTCTCCACTATAATTTGATATGCTATTACAATGGAGTGGCTAGGAAAACAATCCTATAGCCAGTGTGAGTCCCTACACTTTAGAGGGGGTGGGAAACAATCCTCTTCCCTGGACTGGTGATGACCTAGCCCAACTTTCTAGTGTGAGTCCCTACACTTTGGAGGGGGGTGGGAAACAATCCTCTTCCCTAGACTGGTGATGACTTAGCCCAACTTGCAGCGTCTAGCTGGTTCTTTATACTGCCTATGGAGACAGTTTTCTTCCTTCTTCAAAATATAGGTTCTGCTCTTGATCTTCTTTAGTGATCATCACTTGATTACTTGCAAACCAGTAGGCAAGAAATTATTCATTCTTTCCTTCTCTTATTTTCTAGTGCAACACCAACTACATTAGACTTCTTCTTTCTTTTTCTTAGTGCAACAACCAATTGCACTAAATCTCCTTCTCTCTTCTTGGTCTGTTCTTCTTCTTCTTTTTCTCTTCTCTCTATGCAGTAAACCTGTAAAATGCACACTCTTCTTATTATGCTTCTTCAATTAAAAACTAGCTGTGCTGAAACCTACTCTTCTTCACACATTTTACATCAGTGAAATACCATATGCACCAAGCTCTTCTTCTTCCTATTCTTGCTATAATCACAAGTTCTCTTTATGATTGTAAAAAAAATGAAGTCTAGATCAACTTAGCATCATCACAGTTGAACAGAAGCTAGTAAGAACTTCTAGAACAACTCACAGCTTGCGTGAAAATCCTTAATTGTGCGCCACCCTGCTTGCGCACCTCCCTTCTTGCGTGCCACCCAGCTAGTGCGCCACTAACAACTTGCACGCCAAAACTTGTGCGGCAATACTTGTGTGGCAATACTTGCGTGACAATACTTGCGTAGAAAAACATGTGTGGCAATACTTGTGCGGAAATACTTGCGCGACAACACTTGCGTGGAAATACTTGCGCGGAAATACTTGTGCACCATATATATAACCCTCATCTTGAGCGCCACTTCATCTTGTGCACCAATTTCTACACTGCGTGTTCAAAGCTCAATTTGTTCTCTTAAGTGTTGAGCCTTAAGAAATTAGGATAATAGTCATCTATTTATAGGCATTTTGATAAATTTCATGACCTAGACTTGCGCGCCTCTCCTTAACTTGCACACCACTCCATCACTTGTGCGCCGCTTCACCACTTGCGTGCCCTTCCATCACTAGAGCGACACTTTATTTCCTTTGAAATATTTTGATATGCTGATGTTGGAATATGACTTGTGTGCCACTTCACTTGCGCGACAATACTTGCACGCCAAGACTTGCGCCCCACTTTCTTTCCTTTTCTATATTTCTTTAATAATGATTTTTGAATTATGGCTTGTACGCCTCTACAACACTTGTGCGCCGACACTTGCGTGCCACCACTTGCGCACCGACACTTGCACGCTGACACTTGTGTGCCGACACTTGCGCACCTTCTTTTTCCTTTTCCATTTTTGGTTGGTATGATATTTGAAATATGTTTTTCCATAAACACTTCTTTAATCTCTCTATCCTTCATACGGATTGACCAAAAGTTCTCCAAACTTGTCATGATTGTAGAATAAAAATAAAAAAAGCATCGTCTGATTTGTCCATTCTTTTTGGAATATGAATTCCAAAGTACTTCTTTCATCCTCACTTAAAATACTCAATTCTTCTTCAACCATCCTTAGATAGATGATACTTCACCATTCTACTCCAATAATCTTAAAATGGATGATACTTCTCCATTCTTCATTGTCGTAAACAATGTGTCACCTTTGACACAAGTTCTATGAACTTTGGATCAGTTCAATAATCGTCTAAATTGTAACAACATAAAGAATTTCCCAAGCGTGGCATCCGATGCAATGAATCCAAAACAATTTTCCAGACATCCTCACTTCATCTAATATCCAAAGACTTTTTAGTCCTTCATCTCCTTCTTCATTTTGAAGAGTATTGACAACTGTTGACAACAAATACAATCTTCATACAAAATGTGATCCCAACATACCTTTAATAATCATCCACTATAACATATTCAAAAAAAAATTATACTAAACTATAATATCTAAAATGATCAAAAAAATCCATTTGATCTATCACTTTTGGTCAAGATATTGAGACGTATTTCATTGGATTGATTTTTTTTCCTGCTTTCCCTTTTGATATGGATTGTAGACATTGTAATTTGGGAGTTTTATTGTGGGTAGATCATTGAATAAACCTTATTGGGTTATATTTCTCTGTTATTGTATATTAAAATGGCCTCGTCTCCAATAAAAAATCCAAGATTCTTTTTCAAATTCACCTAATCAAGAGCCATTCTACTAAAATAAGGAATTGAAATAAAAAAATAAACATTATAATTTATCATATCAGAAAAAAATTGCATGTGTAGAATAAAAATATTACTTGAATTGTTTTCAAACATGAAAATGTAACCATAATAAAAAAAATTTAAAATTATAAGAAGATTATATTTTAATCCATATAAAAACAATACTTTAAAAATTAAAATTTTACTAGATTTACCAATTTGGTTGAGTCCAATAATATTTCCTTTAGCATTATCAACAAAAGTTTCATATCCACCATCCACATTATATAATTTTTTGAATCTCATGTATTCCATAGTCATATTTATGGAACATCCACTTTCCCAAAACTATAATGTCTTGCTTGAAATTATCATGAAGTATTCCTAAAAATATATATTTAAAGAAAAAACTATTTTTGTGACCATACATTCATGTATAAAAAGTATTAATAATAAATGAGTTAGGAATCCATATTTACTTAATAGTTTTCTATTAGAATAACATAGAATTTTATAAATAAATAATTTATTTAGTCAAGTTGAATAATAAATGATAAAAAAATAGCTAACCTAAACCTTGATATAATTCTATTATTATATATTTTCATATATTCATGTTGGTATACAATTCCAAGAGTATACATTAGAGTATACTGTTTACTAAGAATATGGGTTGGATTTTTTTTCATCCATTCGTGAATCTCTCCATATATGTATTTCATTGATCATTATATAATACAATCTTCTTGTTTTCCTTAAGTAGTTGAGTACTTGTATAAGTTTCCACAATAATTTTTTTAAAATTTAACAGACATAACATGATGATTCTTTAAACATTTATAACAGATATAACATGATAATTCTTTAAACATTTATATTTATTATTTAATTCATTAAATGTATCTTCTAGAATATTACAGATATGTACTTCATTGATCATTATATAGTACAATCTTCTTGTTTTCCGTAAGTAGTTGAGTACTTGTATAAGTTTCCACAATAATTTTTTTAAAATTTAATAGACATAACATGATGATTCTTTAAACATTTATATTTATTATTTAATTCATTAAATGTATCTTCTAGAATATTAGAGTATTTTAATAATTCATAACTGAGAAAATTTTTGTTATTTTTTAAGATTTATATGAAGTAAAAATATATATATTATATATTATATTCAAGAGAAGTATTTAATAACTCTTATGTTTTTTCCATAAATTACAAATTAGCTTTATCATTTATCTCTTCTCTTCATAAGTTTGAATTACTTAAACTATCCCAAGAGGCACTCCATTTGTCTTTCATATCATTTAATATTTTTAAATGTTTTTAAAGCATTCCTTATATTTGATGTTGTCATAGTCTTATTTGGTTTTTATCTTCCTTTTACACTCATAAAAGGTTACTTCATTTGTGGAGTCGTCTTTATTCTACTCTTTTATCTAGTTACCTATTCTATCATTCTTACCTCCATAGTTGGATTTTTATAATATTCTAAACAGAATTAGGTTATAAAATAAACCAATCCATAACCTGGAATAGGTTTTAAAAAAGAAAACACACAATGATGACCAGGAATATAGCCTCATCCATAGTTATGCAAAGGATAAAATAAGAACATGTCAAACACTTCCTCTTACATAGTTGTTTGTGGTAATACAAATGATAATAAATGGGGGATCATGTCAAGAACTCTCCATTTTAGCACATGAGAATGTGTTTTAAAGATAAATATGTTAAAAATGAAGCTAGAATATAAAGAGTAAAAAATGAGAGAAAGATTATATAGTTAATAGAATTACAAGATAATAAATCTGAATAGCTTTAGTGGTCTTTGAGTCCCTGAGTTTTTATTTGGAAGTCATTCCCTCAATTTGAACAAAAATTAAGTATAATAGGGGTTCGTAGAATTATGGGAATATATTGTGTAATAATCCTATAATTTTATGGGTTCTTATAAAAAAATGTGTCTCTTATTCCCCCTTATTCAAGTGTGTGAGAGTTTTTGATACAATGTTCATGTATGTGCCACTTTACTTATATGCAAATGAGGTATCTATTCTAAATTTATAGTTTTGAAGGTCCAATTATACGTTGCGGTATAATAATAGAAAACCTATGATCCTTTTACTAAGAAAAATATCTATAATGTTCTTAATTTTTCTTTAATATAACCACAGAGTCGTCTTAGAATAATAATTATTACATCCACATGCTTCTATCTATCATTAAATTCATAAACTATCCATTGAGTAATTAATTCCAGATAGCTATGATAGCTTAATAGAAGTATCTTCATTGGAGGTTACTCCTATGGAAGTATATATTCTAATGATTACACTACTGATGGTATAATGGTTGAACTGATTGTAGATCCTTTGATCTGGTGGTATATCTATAGATCGGTAGCTTCATCTTGCGATACCACCATTGATATGATAGTCGATCAGTCTAGTGGAAGTACAATGAGAGTGTAGTATTTCATGATGGTAGCTATGTTGTACTTGTGGTAAGATCGATAAATTTAAGGTATTATTGAGCCACAGTAGTAACTAGTGATTATAGGTATACTTAATAGTGGTGATAGAACCACCTAATTGGTACCACAATCTAAACGATCACATAGTTTAACTAGCGGTATCTAGGAGTGGTATCTCACTTCAACAATGGTATCTTATAATAAATAACTTTAGAAAGATATGTTTGATCCATTCATAGACAATTTTAACAATTCATCAAGAATATAGTTTATATCATAAAAATATTTGATTCATTTGAAACATTACAAAAATTATTTGTGTGCATTAAAATAAGATGGTTCTTAGATTATGGAAACACTTTTAAATTTTTTTAATCCAATGACCATGAGAGGATAATAAACAAGTGTGGGGGGTTCTGAAAATATGATATAGTTTAATAAGTTAATTTCCAGCCTCTCTTGACTTGTTTTAATTTATTCATTATTATATTTATATTGTTCAATCATTAAAACCCCTTTATACTTAGATGGAAAAAATTTATTTATAAAGGATCAAGACAACATTTTTACTATTATGAAACTATATAACCATTATAGTGGAATGAAATCCATTTCTAAGGTAATATCCAAATCCAAATCCAATGCTTTGTTAACACTGTAAAAAGGATTAATTAAAGTTGTAATTATTATCTTATTGTAAAACTCTACTGATTATGTAACACCCCAAGATTTCATAGTGTGTTATTTCTTCAAAATAATTCAATAACTTGCACTACACGCAATAATGAGTTCAAGCACACCATGACTTACCAAACAAGCTGTTCAAAAGAGGTTATGAATAATATTAACTAAATTTTATACTTTATATAATCTTTATAATTTTAGAATCCATATTATGAGTTTCTTAGACATAATGTAAGAACAAATTCATTTTTAGTATTTCACTTTTACAAACTTTTAATAGTAAACCATTTTTAAATCCAATATTTTAAAATTTTATATATTCAATTTTACTAAATAAATTTACTTTTTAGAATGGGGACATCAAAAATTTACAATGAAACATCCCATGATTCCACGGTACGTTTCCCTTTGAATAATGCAATGACGTGTATTGTACGCAACTTTGAGATCCTAACACACCACAACCAATCAAACTAGCCGTTATGAATAGTAATACCTACTTTTTGAAATTTTATAAATTTTATCATTCGAAATGGACTTAATTTTTGGATTTGAAATATTGAAATTAGCTTAGGGTAAAATTTTGGTACATTTCGGATAACTTTCATATTTTGATCAATAGTGATAATTACTAAATTTTAATTAAAAAAACTTTTTTAATCGAAATAATTAATAGTAAAAAATTATTAATTTGAGTGGTTTTAAAGTGTATTTAGAATATATTTCTACCATTTAATACAATTTTGGTCATTGTATGTAATTTCACATTTAAACCAGACATAAACAAGTGTCAATCTTTTGATAGTTATTATCTCTTAAAAACACGCTATTTGTTTTGACGACGGGAATTAATTTTTAAATTAATTAATGAAACTGATATGTTCTGAATTTGGTAAAATAGACATCATTTTTGAATTCATAATATCAGATATATCTTAGGCTTAATTTTTGGTATTTTTCTGAAAAACTTCATTTTTTGATGAATAGTGAAACCACTAAGTGGTAGTTAAAAAACTGAATTTTTCATAAAACTTGATTTTACCGCTTCTGTGAGTGGAATTTCGAAAATCCGAGAGACACGGTTAATATCTAGGAGTAAAATGTGGTTCATTGAGATAAAAATAATTTTTGATGAATAGTAACTTTTTTACTTTTATTTACCACTGTTAAAAGTAAATAGAGTAATTAAGGGTAAAAATGATATTAATATTACCCTAACACATGCCCTAATTCTATTGGACAAGTGTATCTCGACCAAAAACAATCTTAGGAGTAAAATATTATCATTTAGGTACACTTGTATTAGATTAGGACATTTATTATTATTTAATTCAAAGAAGAGTTAAAAGAGTTAAAATCAAAGTTTATTTACTAAAACATTTTTAATATAGGGTTATACATAAGATAAATTCGATTTTAAATATTAATTAGAAATCTAAAAATCATTCCTACATAATGGTATTTTATTTATAATTTTTAGACATTAAATAATTTAATTTCTTTATGAAACAATGGTGATACAGTAATTACCTAATTAATGAACAATTAGAATAATTGATATTATAAATACCCAAATAAATGTAATTTGAGACTTTTTATAAATACCAATAATTTTATAGGTTAATATGACATTTTAGGATTTATTTAATTAACTTTTTTCGAAGTAATCATTATGTTATGATTTTTACAAAAATCAATTATTGAATAGTGTCAAAATTGACATAAAAGAGTTTTTAAAACAAATATTATATTATTAATTGATATTAAATTCCTAAAAATCTAGGTTTAGGCCAAGAGACTTATATCACGATAGGTGTATCATTAATTGACCACTTGGGGGTCTCTTGGATGTATATAGTAAGTTTATTAACCATATAATATAAAAATACAAAGAGACATTGTAAAAGTGAAACTAATTAACTAAGAGTTAATACTTAAAGATAAGGTTAATATAATGACCCAAACCTGTCTAAATTCTATTGGTTGAGTGGTTTTCGACCTATCCCCACCTTAACTTTTAAATAATACACTTTTGAGCCATTAGAAACTGAATATGAATTTATTATAAAATAATATGTTTAGCTTTTCCAAAGGTGTCCCTCACCCCTCTGATAAAAGGGCACTCCCCCTTCTCACTAATTCACACATTAAAAGCGTTTTGGCTCGGCCAAACCCTGCCCAAATACTATCTCAACTTCCCTCACTACAACCTAGAGGCATTAGTTAGATCAGAAAGCTAACCTATGGAGCCCTTCTGATCAAATAAAAAGGAAGAACCCGAAGAAGAGGTAATGTTTTCACCACCCTCTTTCAAGTTCCTTTCTTCTTCAACTTATTCTTTCTTTGTTATTTATATTCTAAAATAATAACTCCAATATATTCTATATAATTTGATGTTATTATAAATATGGTACAACCATATTCAGTATTCTATCCATCCTTTGAATGGCATGTCACCATACATGCGTACGTACGGCTTACCGTCTCCACGTCGTGGTGTAATTGTCACTCAATAAATTTTTATTTGGAAGGGTATAATAATGATATTTAATTCATGTAAATAATAAATATAACATGATAATGATTCTTTATATATGACATACCATCCAATTATATATTATTTTAATATCAAAAGAATGATATTGTCGCTCGTGCGTACGTACGGACTACCGTCTCCACAAACGCGATGAGATTCATTCCCCATCGTATCCATTCAAGTATAATTATCATTTTATGATTTAAAAATAATGTTTAAGGACTTGATATCATTCTGGATATGAATAAGATACAACCTATCCATGAAAAACATGGCTTACGTAACAAAACATATAAAAGAAAATGAGTAAGTTAACACCCGAAACGACGATAATACTAAGATATTATTAACAAAGCAATGTTTAAAGATAATATATGATAACATAATAATGTATATGATTATTGTATAATTTAATAACAATTATTTCACCATTATACATGAGGTTAACCTACCCCCAACCAAGTAAAAGTACAAGGTAAGGGTTTATTTCACAATCTCTTCATTATCCGAGGTTGTTTATACGTAATAATCTACTGGGACTTCTTTATCATCCACATCCATGTTTCTTAAAAATGTTTTTCAAAAAAATATTAATATTTTATAGAATATGGGTTAAAGTCATTTATACCCTTTTTTGACTTTTTATAAGATGTTTATAAAGTAATATTTCCGTCATTTTCCAAACAAGGTCCTTTTTAACCTTTTTGACATAATTAAGGTAAGAATGTCTTTTTTTAACTTATACGGTGGGTGAGGCTATTTTCCGCCATTATAAAATTTTCGAAGCTTCCCTTACAAGCTTATAAGGATATTTTCAAATTAAATGTTTTATTTTATAATTATCTGACTTTTAAATGATTTCAAAATGAATATTTTATGATTTTCTGAAAGGTACTCTTTATCAAAATCAGAATTTAAAATGTTTTAAAGATTTATCTTTCTAAATATTTTTAATTAATGTCCATGTTTTCAAAATGATTTTAAGGATTTATTTATATGGACATGAATGTTTTGAAAAGATATTTCTTTTCAAAAGTTTCGAAGTGGTATGGGACACTTTGATTCAAAAATCTCTTTTAAAGTACTTCCTTAATAAATGTGTGACTTTTAAATGATTTCAAAAAAAGAGATATTTCTCTCAAATAGTTTTGATTTCATCTATGTCAACATCCTTTGATGGATTTTAAGTTTATTTGAAGTGGATTTGTTATGATACAAAACATCAATATTGTTTTGATGTTTTTTTGACGTGTTTGACTGTGGATGTGCTATTGTTATACCATTCGTGGTTTATGGACAAAGTATTTACATTTCGTATGCTAGTTTTAATACGAATGTTTATGTTATGTTTATACCTTTTCATATGGGAGTGCATTGGACTTAATATGTGACAGTTGGATCCCTCTATAGCTACTCGATGCATCGGTAGGTCTCATGAGACAAACTAGTGTCTTGGCACAAGACCTTGACAAAATATTATTTGTAGTCTTGGCACGAGGCCTTGGCTATGTGGGTATGATAGTCTGGCATTTTGAATTACATCATTATGAAAGCGGTTATTGATATTTCATGTGATTATTCAATTAGTATAATATCCATGTGAATAAGTAAATGACATTATTTCATTTTCTTTTTTCCATACCATGTTGAAGTTCAAGTTTAAAAGGCTTTGGTTTTAGTTATACATTGCCTTAAACGTTTATTCTTATTTATGAAAGTTTCTGCTATATTTTCATCCTTACTGGGCATTTGAACTCACCCCTTTTCTATGTTTTATTTTTTCCAGGATGTGAAGAAGTAATTTATGAATGACCTACAGGGATAGTATGAGGGGATAAGAGTGTGGACTATGGAGACTATATTGTTGTAGTTTTCATTTTATGATGTAATGTAAACTTTATGAATATATCTAGTGTTTCCAAGGCTACTAAACTAATCGGCCTTTCGAGACTTGATCTTTCTTGTGATCATTCCAATGTTATGTAATAATGCACCAACTCTGGGTATCTGGGGTCAGGGCGTTACAAATTATGCATACATTTCAGTATTGATGTTTATAATGAAAATTTTAGTTATCCTATAGAGAATATTGATTTCTTATTATTCACTTATGTTATATTTAATAGACCTTTATTTTTTTATTAAATATTTTCTATAATTTAACATCAATATTCCTTTTTTTTAAACATCAATCATTCTTTTTAGATAACCCGCATAAATATCATTGACTAGCAATATGAAAACCCATCTCTCTATGGGATTAACCCACCAATTCCACTATATTGACTAATAGTTGGAATTTTAGTGTAACTAATTGGGTAATATTAGAAATAAATCAATGTTAATATTTATAATTATTCATTTTATGGATTTATATTCATCATATTTTTATAAATAACTTCATTTTATTTTTCTGTTGAATAAGTGGTAGTTTTATTTACTTTTGTTTTCCATGCAATAAATGGTTTCATTTAGACCATTTCTAGAAACTATAAATTTAATTTGATAAAATGGACTTAATTTTTGATATCATCATATAAAATATCTCATTGGGTTAATTTTTTGGATGTTTTCAAAATGATTTATTTTGGGTGAATAGTGAAAAATATCAATTTTTATTAAATGTTCCATTTATTTTAAATTATTAAAAAAATTACATTGTTTCTTGGGATACTTTTAAATTAAATTTTTTTACATTAATAAAAACAAAATTAATTATATTTTAATCATTTTAATATTTTATTTTGATATAAAATCATTTTAATTATTAAAATGTGCATTTAAAAAAAGGTTTTTGTTGTGGTTTTCATATATATATTTAAATTAATTTTTACCATATAAAAAAACATTATATTTTAAAATTTATTTCATAATTTTAATGAGTAATTTATAATTTATTAATCTGTTCAACTTCATTTTTTTTATTATGAATTGTATCCTTGGTAAATCCCTATCATCCCAGTAAAGGATTAAAGGGTTGGGGGTTAATAAGAGATAACATTTCAAATACTTATAGAGCATTAATATATATTATTTTTTGAATTTATTTCAACCTTACACTATAATGTATTTTAAATCTTGATATTTGGTTCAACTTTCCTTTAATAAATACATATAATAAATTCAAATATTTTAAGTATTTACAAGTATGCCACTGCACTCACTTGTAATAGGTTACATTAGATCCACACTTATTCCCACAAATCAATCTAGTAATCTATACCAAGAACTAAAAAAATACCTTCCCAACATCCCTCCACACGTCCTATAGGTTCTGGTCTCACTAAAAGTTTAAATTTGGAATGATTAAAGCGTAAGTGAGTGGAGTATTTTCAATGAAGTTTCATAATTATTAACTGATTGTTTCATGTTTATTTCTTCCTATAAATCATCTAAATATTATTAATACATGTTTATTTAATAAACCTATTATTTTCTTTGAAATTATTATTTTATATATTTATGTAACAACCATATTTCATCTCCTTTTAAATCCATTGGAAAATGATAATTTTACCCTTGCGTACAAGTATATTACCACCTCCATGAAGTGATGTATTTATTTTTCCATCAACAGATTATGTTGGTGGTTAAAATTATAGATAAAATAAAAAATATTATATACATGAAATTATTATGATTATATACAGTTAATATATTATTTATATTCTTACCCTTCCATCTATTGTAAAATGACAATGTCGCTCATGCGTACGTGTTGAATACCACATTCACAATGCCATATGATTCATTTTTCATTTCAATCAAAAAATAGGTCATAAATATAGAAATAATTAATAAATATTAAATTTTTTTAAAAAAATTTATGATTATGTAAAATTATAATTTTATATACTTTATATCATTTCCACCAAGTGGAAAAATGAAAATGTTCTTGTATAAGTACAAACTACCATTTACTTGAAACTATGTGGTTAATTTTTCAAGAACAAATTATGTGGTTGGTTATAAAAGTATATATAATGTTAAAATATCATATTTCTAACATTTTTATCATTAATTAGTTAAGGAAACCATAACCCCTTTGACCAAGGTCAATGAATTGATGTTATTTTGAGGATATGAAACAAACGACCTTAAAACATCCAATGTGATCTAAACCATTTTAATAAATAAATAAAAATAGTAACAAATAAAATAAAGATATTAATTATAATGGAATGAACATGATAATGGTTCATAATCTATTATAAAATTAATATAATTTTACAAATAATGAGGGTTTACATATAAAAGAAGTGATTCAAGAATCAAGTTAAGGGACATTATTTGGAAAATATTTTTTAAAAGTCTTCCTTCAATATCATATTCTTCCAAGTCGAGGTTCATTTAAATATTTTAATAATGTTATTATTTATTCATAAAATGATGCTAAATCTTATTTTTAATATTTTTTAATTCCAATACTAATCATAAAAATCTAAACTTTTCAAAAACATTTATATCGGTTTGTTTCTACTTTGTAAAAAGATGAATTTTTTTTACATTAATAAAAAAAACTTCACCACATTTTCTTCCCATCACAGATGTTATTGATTATCAATATTATTCTATAAGTTAATTTTTTTTCAATAAAGAAATTATTCCTAATATTTTAGTAATTTTTCATTTTTAATAGATTTCAATGAAAAAGGATATCTCTCTTTATGATTATATGGAAATGGAAAGTGTTAGATTATGGGTTCAAATGAGGTTTTCGAGGGATTTATAATGAAAAAGTGAAATATTAAAATTTATTTTTTCATGATATGGAACTTTATCATTATAAAAGATTATTTGTGATCCCAACACTAGGGGAAAAATGGCTATTTGCGATGGGTTAGCTGACCCCGTCGCAAAAGGACTGGCGCGGTTGCACGCCAAATCGCGGGAAAGTTATTTGCGACGGGCGGTTACCGCCGGTCGCAAATAACCGGCGGCGGTAAAAGCTATTTGCGACGGGAATATACCCCTGTCGCAAATAGTATGTCGGCAGGTTATTATTTGCGACGGGACCCGTCGCAAATAACTATTTAACCATTGACCGTAATAAATGATGGCCAAGGCATTTGCGACGGGATACCTGTCGTAAATGGACCCATCGCAAATAATTTAACCTATAAATACTACCATCCGTTTTTTTTCAATTCATTCTGAAACTCCATCTTCTCCTTCTCTCAAAATTCTATTTCTAGAGTTCTGCGTTTCTTAAGTTTAATTTTTTTCTCCGGAGTTGATATTGAAGTTTTCAAGAACGATCAGAGATCAACCTCAGATCAATTTTAAAGGTATTTATGTTCATTTTAATTTAATATTTATTTTAAATTTTTTATTAGTTTCAATTATTCTTAAGTAGTTGTAATTTAATTATGTTTACATTGTTTTGTTACTTAATAAATTTAAATTATTAGTATTGTTCATAGTTAATGGTAATTTGGAATAATTAGTAATAATTTTCAATAATTAAGAATAAATGCTAATAATTAGTAATAAATACCAATAATTAGGAATAATTACATTATTACATTATTAGTATATTTTATTATTAATATTAAAATAATATAATTTTTTATATTATATACAATTTTCCTTTCATCTGTGTGTTTTCTGTCTCCACATGTAATATTTGTATGTGGAGACAGAAAACACACAGATGAAAGGAGAATTGTATATAATATAGAAAATTATATTATTTTAAAATTAATAATAAAATATACTAATAATGTTATTATTCCTAATTATTGGTAATTATATGAATAATTACCAATAATTAGCAAAAAATTAGGAATAATTAGTAATAATTAGTAATAATTACCAATAATTAGTAATAATTAGTAATAATTATCAATAATTATAATAATTAGTAATAATTAGTAATAATTAGTAATAATTAGTAATAATTACTAATAATTACCACTAATTAGTAATAATTAGTAATAATTAGGAATAATTACCGATAATTAGTAATAATTAGTAATAATTAGTAATAATTAGTAATAATTAGTAATAATTAGGAATAATTAGTAATAATTACCAATAACTAGTAATAATTACCAATAATTAGTAATAATTACCAATAATTATCACTAATTACCGCTAATTACCAATAATTAGGAATAATTACCAATAATTAGGAATAATTACCAATAATTAGGAATAATTACCAATAATTAGTAATAATTAGTAATAATTAGGAATAATTACCAATAATTAGTAATAATTAGTAATAATTACCAATAATTAGTAATAATTTGTAATAATTTGTAATAATTAGTAATAATTACCAATAATTCGTAATAATTAATAATAATTAGTAATAATTACCAATAATTAGTAATAATTAGTAATAATTAGTAATAATTAGTAATAATTACCAATAATTAGTAATAATTAGTAATAATTAGTAATAATTACCAATAATTAGTAATAATTACCAATAATTAGTAATAATTACCAATAATTAGGAATAATTGCCAATAATTAGTAATAATTAGTAATAATTAGGAATAATTACCAATAATTAGTAATAATTAGTAATAATTACCAATAATTAGTAATAATTAACAATAATTAGTAATAATTAGTAATAATTAGTAATAATTACCAATAATTACCAATAATTACAGATAATTACCAATAATTAGGAATAATTACCAATAATTAGTAATAATTAGTAATAATTACCAATAATTAGTAATAATTACCAATAATTACTAATAATTACCAATAATTACCGATAATTAGTAATAATTAGTAATAATTAGGAATAATTAGGAATAATTACCAATAATTAGTAATAATTAGTAATAATTACCAATAATTAGTAATAATTAGTAATAATTACCAATAATTACCAATAATCAACAATAATTACCGATAATTACCTATAATTACGAATAATTACCAAAAATTAGGAATAGTTACCAATAATTACCAATAATTAGTAATAATTACCAATAATTAGTAATAATTACCAATAATTACCAATAATTACCAATAATTAGTAATAATTAGTAATAATTAGGAATAATTACCAATAATTAGTAATAATTAGTAATAATTAGGAATAATTACCAATAATTAGTAATAATTAGTAATAATTACCAATAATTAGTAATAATTAACAATAATTAGTAATAGTTAGTAATAATTAGTAATAATTACCAATAATTACCAATAATTACCGATAATTACCAATAATTAGGAATAATTACCGATAATTAGTAATAATTAGTAATAATTACCAATAATTACCAATAATTACCAATAATTACCAATAATTACCAATAATTACCGATAATTAGTAATAATTAGTAATAATTAGGAATAATTACCAATAATTAGTAATAATTAGTAATAATTACCAATAATTAGTAATATGTAGTAATAATTAGTAATAATTAGTAATAATTACCAATAATTCGTAATAATTAATAATAATTAGTAATAATTACCAATAATTAGTAATAATTAGTAATAATTAGTAATAATTAGAAATAATTACCAATAATTAGTAATAATTAGTAATAATTAGTAATAATTACCAATAATTAGTAATAATTACCAATAATTAGTAATAATTACCAATAATTATTAATAATTACCAATAATTAGTAATAATTACCAATAATTAGTAATAATTAACAATAATTAGTAATAATTAGTAATAATTAGTAATAATTACCAATAATTACCAATAATTACCGATAATAACCAATAATTAGGAATAATTACCAATAATTATTAATAATTAGTAACAATTACCAATAATTACCAATAATTACAAATAATTACCGATAATTAGTAATAATTAGTAATAATTAGGAATAATTACCAATAATTAGTAATAATTAGTAATAATTACCAATAATTAGTAATAATTAGTAATAATTACCAATAATTACCAATAATTAACAATAATTACCGATAATTACATATAATTAGGAATAATTACCAATAATTAGGAATAATTACCAATAATTACCAATAATTAGTAATAATTACCAATAATTAGTAATAATTACCAATAATTACCAATAATTACCAATAATTAGTAATAATTAGTAAAAATTAGGAATAATTACCAATAATTAGTAATAATTAGTAATAATTAGGAATAATTACCTATAATTGGTAATAATTAGTAATAATTACCAATATTTAGTAATAATTAAAAATAATTAGTAATAATTAGTAATAATTAGTAATAATTACCAATAATTACCAATAATTACCGATAATTACCAATAATTAGGAATAATTACCAATAATTAGTAATAATTAGTTATAATTACCAATAATTACCAATAATTACCAATTATTACCAATAATTACCAATAATTACCAATAATTACCGATAATTAGTAATAATTAGTAATAATTAGGAATAATTACCAATAATTAGTAATAATTAGTAATAATTACCAATAATTAGTAATAATTAGTAATAATTACCTATAATTACCAATAATTAACAATAATTACCGAAAATTAGGAATAATTACCAATAATTAGGAATAATTACCAATAATTACCAATAATTAGTAATAATTACCAATAATTACCAATAATTAGTAATAATTACAGATAATTAGGAATAATTACAAATAATTAGTAATAATTACCAATAATTAGAAATAATTACCAATAATTAGCAATAATTACCAATAATTACCGATAATTAACAATAATTAGGAATAATTACCAATAATTAGGAATAATTACAAATAATTAGGAATAATTACCAATAATTTCCAAAAATTAGTAATAATTACCAATAATTAGTAATAATTACCAATAATTACCGATAATTAGTAATAATTAGTAATAATTAGGAATAATTATGAATAATTAGTAATAACTACCAATAATTAGTAATAATTACCAATAATTACCAATAATTACCGATAATTACCAATAATTAGGAATAATTACCAATAATTAGGAATAATTACCAATAATTGATAATTACTAATAATTACCAATAATTAGTAATAATTAGTAATAATTACCAATAATTAGTAATAATTACCAATAATTACTAATAATTACCAATAATTACCGATAATTAGTAATAATTAGTAATAATTAGGAATAATTAGGAATAACTACCAATAATTACCAATAATTACCAATAATTAGTAATAATTATTAATAATTAGGAATAATTACCAATAATTAGTAATAATTAGTAATAATTACCAATAATTAGTAATAATTACCAATAATTAGTAATAATTACCAATAATTAGTAATAATTAGTAATAATTAGTAATAATTACCAATAATTAGTAATAATTACCAATAATGAGTAATAATTACCAATAATTACCAATAATTACCGATAATTACCAATAATTAGGAATAATTACCAATAATTAGGAATAATTACCAATAATTAGGAATAATTATCAATAATATTAGTACTATGAAAATAATAAAAAATTTATATAATATTAAAATTATTAATATTTGTAACAGGTTTTGCTTTATTCTCAACATATTCAATTCTTAAAGGGTCAATTTTTAGGTCTATCTCAATAAAAAGTTTGCGTTAGTCATGTATGATGTAAAATCTATAATTATCCTTGCTTGAGTGTTTTTTCTAACAAATTGTTCAAAACCAGTAATGCTTTTATATTTTATAGAAAAATATGGAACAATGAGGTCGTCAACAATCATTATTAGGTGACCGCATATGGATAAATCAACGTAGAAATCCAAACGGTTCTGGTTTAAATCCAGTATATGTAGAGGGTGTGGAGACTTTTTTATCATTTACGGCATCAAATCCAGAATTTTTTTCAGAAGGAAAAATAAAATTCCCTTGTAGAAAATGTGCATTGAGAACGTTTGACACATTTGAAAAAGTGGGGGGACATCTCTTGCGTTTTGGTTTTCAACCAGATTATGTTTTTTGGTATCAACACGGTGAATGCAATTCTAGAGCAGGTGATACCAACTTGATTCTGAATCCATCCCGGTTTCAAGATTTAGTACATGATGTTGCAGGTTCATCTGTTCAACATACATAAACTCCGACTGATATAGCTTCAAATCCTGAGTTGACACCGTCTGAATTTTATGAGTTGTTGAGGTCTGCTGAGGATGCATTATATCCTGGCTACAAGATGAGAAAATTAAAAGCAGTTGCAAAATTTATGGTTATCAAATCAGATAACGGAATGTCAAACACCTGTTTTGACCAGATATTTTCTTTGCTTAAAACACTATTACCTGAAGGAATTTTTTTTCCTGCAAATTACTATGAGAGTAAGAGGCTGGTTCGAAATTTGGGACTTACTTGTCAGAAGATTCATGCATGTTCAAATGACTGCATTTTGTATTCTGGGGAAAATGAGTCATTGGATAGTTGTCCCACATGTGGGCAACTGAGATATAAAGAAGGACAACATGGGAAGTCTGGTTTGATTCCTGTAAAACAGTTGAGATAGTTTCCGCTTACATCCATACTTCAGCGTTTATTCATGTCTAAGAATACAGTGACAATGATGTCATGGCATAAAGAGAATATTTCAACCGATAAAAGCTTGAATCATCCAGCCGATGGTGATTCATGGAAACATTTTGATAGAGTGCATCCATCCTTTGCTTTAGAAGCTAAAAATGTTCGACTGGGCCTTTCCACTGATGGTTTCTGTCCGTTCGGATCTTATGGTAGTCAATATTCATGTTGGCCTGCTTTTTTAACTCCGTAGAATTTACCTCCATGGATGTTGATGAAGGAGCCATATATCTTTTTGACTTTACTAATTCCAGGACATCCGAAGAAAAATATTGATGTTTATTTGAAACCATTGATTGATGAATTATGTTTATTGTGGAGTACTGGTGTCAGTACATATGATGTTGCAACGAAACATAATTTCATACTGAGAGCAGCATTGATGTGGACAATTAGTGACTTCCTGGCTTATGGGATGTTATCTGGCTGGAGTACACATGGTCAGAAATCATGTCCTTACTGTATGGGAGAGAACAAAGCATTTATGCTCATTAATGGAAAGAAACCTTGTTATTTTGACTGTCATCGCAGATTTCTTCCAGCTGATCATCCTTTTCGTAGAAACAGATCTCATTTCAGAAAAGGAACAGTTGAAAGGGATGGACCTCCAAAAATTCTATCAGGTTCGGAGTTAAAATCAGTTGTATTTTCATTACCTCCCATCACTTTTGGTCGGACAATAAACCAACAGAAAATTTCTGGTTTTGGGAAAGAACAAAATTGGATTAAACGTAGTATATTTTGGGATTTTCAATATTGGTCTGATTTGTTGGTCCGACACATGTTAGATGTCATGCACATTCAGAAGAACTGTTTTGATAATTTGTTTCATACAGTTTTGGATACGCCAGGAAAGAGCAAAGACAATGTAAATGCACGTTTAGATCTTACCCAAATTTGCAGGCGTCCAGAACTGGAACTGTTTGAGAATGTCAGAACAGAAAGGTTACTGAAACCAAAAGCATCTTATACACTATCTAAAGAAAACCGTTTATTATTTTGTCAGTGGATTGCAGATTTGAGACTTCCAGATGGCTGTGCTTCCAATTTGGATAGATGTGTAAAGAATGGTCATATTACTAGATTAACAAGTCATGATTGTCATGTTATAATGGAAAGACTTCTATCCATTGGATTAAGAGGTCTGTTGAATTCTGTGATTTGGGATTCCATAACAGACATGTCTCATTTTTTTCAGGAAATTTGTGCGGCTACAGCAGATTATGATGCTCTTTTCAAACTTGAAGAAGATGTTGTTGTAATTATATGTAAACTGGAAAAAATATTTCCGCCATCTTTCTTCGACTCAATGGAACATTTGATGTTACATTTTCCATATGAAGCCAAATGTGGTGGTCCAGTACAGTTTCGATGGATGTACCCATTTGAAAGATGCATGAAAAAATTGAAAAGAAAAGTACTTAACAAATCATCTGTTGAAGGATCTATTGCAGAAGCTTATTTTCAAGAGGAAATATCTTTTTTCTGCTCCCATTATTTTGAATCTGAGTATCCTTCAAAACAAAACCGAATGGGATGGAATGAGAGGAATATTGATGAAATTGACAATCAATTATCTATTTTTAACCAGCCAGAGCTTGGTTTTGGTGGAGTTTATGAACGCTGGCTTTCGGATGATGAACATCACAAAGCTCATATGTATGTTCTGCTCAACTATGAAGAGATGAAATCAGTTGTACTGTAAGTGTTTATATCACTTATTCTATCATTTATGTTACAGTAAATAACTTTGGTTTTTGTGGGTTGTATGATAATCATATCAAGAAACAAATTCCACAAATTACAGCAGCTGCTCTCGAAGAACGCCGACTGAAAAATTTCTCTCAGTGGTTTCAAAAACTGGTAACATAAATTCTTTATCTTTTAGCAACTCATTTAATGTATAGTTTACTATATTGATAATTATTTCACAACTTTTCAGGTCTCTCGACATGCTGATAAACTTGACAAACGGCTGTGTATATTGAGTAACCCACCTTCCAAATTTTTTAAAACTTATAATACATATGTGGTGAATGGATTTCGATTTCACACACATGCATATGGGGAATCGAAAAAAACAATGAACAGTGGAGTTAGCTTGAGAGGATCTCATCATCGAGAAAATGATGTTGACTTTTATGGCATACTTGATGAAATCATTGAACTCTGTTATCTTGGACAACATTACATAACCATGTTCAAATGTCGGTGGTTGGATACAGAGAGAGCCGTGCGTGTTCATCCGACTCATGGAATCATCAATATTAAATGTAAAAGTGTTCTCACAGTAAATGAACCATTCTTATTGGCTCAACAGGCACATCAAGTTTATTACGCAAAGTACTGTGCTATATCAAGAGACTTGACTGATTGGTGGAGTGTAATAAAAATCAAAATTCGAGACAATCAGTTTAGTCAAAGTGAATGTGCTTTCACTGATGTGCAAAGAATTGAAGTTTTTCCAGAGAGTCATCAAAATAAATCTTTTTTACAAAGAGACATGAGTATCGATGACGACACCCCACATTTAAGAGTCGGTGATGATGATGATGTTAATGATGTCACATATGAATTTGAAATGGTAAGAGATGAAGCAACTGGAACTCAAATGGATATCGATGATGTTGAGGAGGAATATGAAGATGACATTGACATATATAAAGATGATGATGAAGATGAACACTGATAGAATTCCATGGTAGTTATATACAATCATAATATATATATATATAAAATAGTAATTATCAATTATTTTCTAACAACATTAACATTTTCTGTTTCAGATGGACGACGAGACATTTCGTGAGTTGGCGGATGCTGACCTGCATTTCGATGCGGATGAGTTGTTGGCAGATGACCCTCAGCCTGCAGGCGCTCCAGGGAGTACGCGGAGGGGGCGCGGTCTTGCACGATTGATGATTCCTGACCCCGTCCCCGAGCGACGTCCACGTCTTGGGTTTGATCCACGCACACGGAGGTGTGATAACCTGTGTGATAATCTGTGGATTTGACGAAGATTTCATTAATCTATTCACATAATAAATGTTTATTATTTTTACAGTTTTCCGCATATAGCAGTCGGACAGGGCAGCGCTATTTTGCGCAACTATTTCTCTCAGTTGTGAACCACATGGGAGCAGATTCCCATTGATGTGCAGTAGGCCATGTTCGGCCATTGGTTGGTACGTACGTAAATAAATAATTTTTATTTTGAAAATTATTTCATTTCTAACTTGATATTTTGATTTATTTGTTGGGTTTATGGTATCCGATCGAGGATACCATGCGTGACGCCATCCACAAGGCATGGGAGGTGGCCATGCGTGATCGCTTGCATCAATTTTGGCACAATTTAAGAAAAGCTGCCATGAAGAAAGCAGGAGTGTCAAATTTTGACGAGTCATGTAGAGCACACCGACCAGAGTACATTTCATCCCATGTATGGGATGGATTATGTGCACACTGGTTGATTGGTGCCTTTCAGAGGAGATCATCGGTGGGGAGGCAGAATCGGGGGAGACAGGAGGTGACTCATCAAGCTGGGAGTCGTTCTTTCAGTACCCATAGACAGCATCTGGTACGTACATTATTTATAAATATTTTATTTAACTATAAATATTAACAGTTTATTTTTTATTCTTATAGGCTGTCGAGCACCCCGACATTACGGAGTACGATGTATATCAGAGGATGTATAGTGATCCTGCTACTAGGGAGCTCAGAGGTGATCGTAAGCATCACATCGTGGTCAGTATTATTTGTTTTCAAGTTTAAAAATTAACTGCATATAATATATTCACAATTTGAATTTGAAATTGAAACTACAGGAGTCATATGAGGCCGCAACGTCACAGACCCGGCCTGAGAGTCAGGCCGAGTCATTAGATCAGACCACTGGCCATCAGTTTGATGAGGCGGCATGGATTCAGGCCACCCAGTATGCCTTCGAGAAGGGTCGGGTAGTTGGTATTAGCTCTCGACTGACTCCCGGAGATTATTATGGCAGTGCTGCGATGTCGGCGTCCAGCTCGAGAGGAGCTCGTGCATCTTCTTCTGCTACAAAGTATGAGGATCAGTTGCGATCTCAGACTATATTGATAGAGAGTCTCCGACAGGAGCATGAGCAGATGCATCAGCATCAGCAGCAGCATGAGGAGGAGCGTCGACGCCAGCAGCAGTTGTACGAGGAGCAGATGAGTCGGTGGCAGCAGCAGCACCAGGAGCAGATGGAGTACATGCGCCGACTCACTCATGCTTTAGGGATGGAGTTTCCACCACCAGCATCTGCAGATCCCCCCTCCCCCCTCCCCCCTCCTTCAGATTAGAGTTTGTTTTTATGTTATAATGTTTGTTAAATCAAAATATGAATTTTTTTCAATTCGTAGTTTCTGTCTCATTATAAAATATTAATAATATTATATTTTGAAATAACAATATTAATATGAATATGAATATTATTTATATTTTATAATATTAAATTATATATATATATTAAAATTTTATAATATTATAATTTAATTATATTTTTTTGTAATATTTGAATTATTTTAATATTTGAATGTAAAATAATTATATTATTTTGATATTAATTAAAATAACTTATTAATATTTTTTTATTTATGAATTATAATTCTAATATTATTATATTAATTAAATCATTTATTAATATTCTATTATTTTTTATTTTTGAATTATAATTCTATTATTATTATATAAATTAAAATAATTTATTAATAATTTATTATTTTTATTTGTGAATTATAATTCTATTATTATATTAATTAAAATAATTTATATATATTTTATTATTTTTTATTTTTGAATTATAATTGGATTATTATTATATTAATTAAAATAATTTATTAATAATTTTTTTTTATTTTTTTATAGTATTTGCAACGGGAAACTATGCCCGTCGCAAATAGTATTATTATTATATCCATTAAAATAATTTAATAATAGTTTTTTGTTTAAAAAGCAATTGCGACGGGGCCCGTCGCAAATAACTGTTGCGACGGGCCCATCACAATTACTTTTTTTAAAAGATTTTACAAATATACGGAGTATTATTTGCGATGGGAAGGATCCCTATCGCAAATAATAGCTTCAGCGATGAGCCCGTCGCAAATAATTGTTGTTGCGACGGCGTTTTCCGCGACAGGCGATTTGCAACGGGATCCCGTCGCAAATACCCATTTTTCCCGTAGTGCAATATAGATCATAACAATGGGTGAGCCTGATATTTATCTTAAATTCACTCGGTAATGATTTAGTCTTTAAAGGAGAAAAATGGGGGAGATAATATGATTGCTTACTCTTATGGAATTAACTTGGATTCAGTTATTCTAACAAAATTTACTCAATAGTGAATATATATTATTAATATATTGATTCAATATTCCTATATTATGCTGAAAAAATGGTTTCTATGGAAATATTTTTATTTGATGAGGAACAAATTGTTTATGAACTTTTAATGGTGAATGTGTTAAAATGTTTTCATGTGATCCATCATTAGTGAAGATTCATTCACGGTTTCATAATTCTTAATAATGGGTTCTAAAATTATTTATTTTATAAAAGGTATATTTTAATATATATATATATATATATATATATATATTTGATTTATTTATGTGCTTAATATTTTATTAGAAAAAAAGTTAATCATTTTAATGGGTTCGAATGTTTTCATTGAAATAATTGATTCCATTATTTTTATGTCCCTTACTGATATTTATGTTATCATTACACATTTTCAAATGTTTTTAAATGATCAAAGTATAAATAAAATCTATATACAGGTTCAAAATTATCTTTTAGGATCATCTTAATTGAATAAGAAATTTCATGAATAAAACGTTTTTGTAAACATAAGGCCCATGTTTTTTTAAAATATTATAAAAATTTTCCAATTTATAATGTAATATTTATTCCTAATTTTTTAAAAATCTAAACCCAAAATATCATGGTAATTGACAATTTTGAGATCCCATCAATTAAACTCCTATTTATGGGTTTTTTAAACTAGAAGGTCAATTAATTGGTACCATAGGGTAGGCTTATATACCTTTATTTGTTAGGAGAATTTTAAAAGTGACTATTAATTTATTTAGATTTATTTCTATATTATCATAAGATAATTTTTCAATATTTCCATTTTGTTTTATGTAATCCATAAATATACAAGATGATTTTCTATAGAGGAAATAAGGCATCATAATTAAAATGGAATGAATAATATAATAACCTTTATAATCCAAAAACAATAATTATTAGAATAGAACATTTTGTGAAATTGTTAAAAAACTTTACAATGGATATTGATGGTGTAAACTATAAAAAATATAAATTGAATTCTCCATAGAGGATGATGTTTATAGTTAAGAATTACATGAAGTAGTACCCTTTAATTTTCAGTGGATCTTCAAACAAGGTGAAAGCTGAAGGATGTAAAAATTTATTAGAGAATATATGCATTATTTTGGGTTGCATGGAACATCCAAATTTATTTATTGAAATTTATCCATTTGAAGGTGAATCCAATCGATGGAGGTATTTGATTAAGAATTCTATGAAGAACAATGAGATTGATGTCATATAGTAGATAGTTTTTAAATATATTTTTTATAAGTTATTTCTTGATATTTATTGATTTATCATTGAAAATAAATTTATAGAGTTTATAAAAAAATAAGAAGACTCAGTGGCCACTTACAAAGATAATTTTACAAGGCTGTCTATGTTGGAACCAAATTTTGTTCTAGACCATGAGAGTAAATTCAATTGATTTGAATCGATTTGAAACAATTTTAATGAAGATAATTATACTATAATGAATATAAAAGTTTTTATGAGGTTCTTTTTTTGTGGAAAGATAGTTGATATGTAGTTTGATAACATTTATGTACTTTTGGACAACAAGAGTATGAAGTGGTCTCAGTGCCAATAGATAGAGAAGTAGTCAACTATGAAATATTTAGGTCATCACCCCAATGTTTCCAAATGTGGTAAAATACATTTTAGAGAATGTTTTAGTGGATAATTAAAGGGTTATTGACGAGGTACACTCTATCATTTGGCTTGTGACTTCATGGAAAAGTGTTTCTATCAGGAAATCAATGGGAAAATGGGGAGTTATCCAGTGGTAAGATGTTTTCAATTTAATTAGTTAGGAAATTATTATCATGCTTGTCCAAAGATAGTAACTCACAGTTGGAATCATCATGAATAGAAATAAAAGGTATGAAAATTTATTTTTTTACTACTATTATTGATGTTGGACCCTAAAATTAAGCGGTGATAGCTATATTACTTCCCTATTCAAATTATCTCAATGTCTTGTTTTATTAGGGGTATAATAATATTTTTATATATGGGTAATTTTAAATTAAAATGGAAATAACATATCATGAAATGAATTTATAAATTTTTGTAAAATATTTTGGAGGTAGTATATAAGAAATAAAATTTCATACAAATCTTCTTGTTATAATCAGTGGAGTGGTTTTTTCTACAAACTATGTTGTCTTTCCCATTGTTGATTTCAATGTTATTTTTTGTATATATTGGATTTTAATTTACCATGTTATGGTAGATTATAGATAAAAAGAAGTTATTTTTTATAATGTGTTTCAATTTTTATATAAAATTGAATTCAAACCTTTTATAACATATCATTAAGCTATGAAACTAGAAAAAGATGTTAGTGGAAGTTATCTTACAGTGATTATTCAAAAAAAAATACTATTTAAATTAGTGATATAATAATAGTTGATGAATATTTGAATGTATATTATGATGATTTCTTGGGACTTATTCTAACTCAAGAGGTTGAATTTACAATTCAATTAGTGCCTAATGATAAAGCCAATTTCAGAACCCCTTATCGAATAGCACTATTTTAAATTTTGGAATTACAAAATAATTTACAAGTGTTTCTTGATAAGGGTTTTGTTCACCCTATCACTTAAAACTGGGGTGTCCCTATTATATTTTCTTAAATTATTGTTGGATCCATGAAACTTTACATGGATTATAGATCCCCCAATAACATCACTGTTTATAAAATTTATCAGTTTTTTCATATAGATGACTTATTTGGCCAGCTCTGGGTTTCCCATTATTTTTATAAGATTGTTCTCAGTTTCAGGTATCACTCGATGAAACATATGGATGAATATATTCATATGATAGTGTTACATAATCGTTATGAGAATTATGGTCTTATGGTTATGCCTTTCAAGATCATGTGAAATGACCTGACCAACCGATGCGTGTCTGGCCTATGGAATGTCGAGCCTTCAAAACCGCAAGCCGACCACCAATAGGCCATGGGCTAGAGACAAGCACTGAGAAGGAATGCCTATAATGGGATTAATTTTCTTAATAAACTTGTATGAACATACCCAACCATCTCCATGAAATAATGTAGAGGAATATAATGTAAAGACTATAACATCTTGAGATAAACCATGTATGAAATAATGTCCATGAAATACAAAATTTTACAACAAAATACAATCAATGTGTAAGGGGGGGATATATGCCAAAATAGAAATTAAGTAAAAACCTAAAAACAATTGGATATAATGAAATCTAAGATTTCCCTACTCCTAATGTCCAAGCCTGACCACCATACCTGGTAAACAAACCCAGTTTTCACTATGAACCACCATAATCACTGATGATTTTTCATTGTATGTATAATTCATGATATGTTTTTGAAAATACCATTAAGGGGTGAGTAAATACATAGAAAGTTGAATGCATAAAAACTGAAAGGGATTGATATATAGATAGAACAAAAGTTATTTCAACCAAATGTAAGAGGGAAACGAAACCTAACAGGCACACACACACACATAAATAACTATTCTAATAAAGAAACTCAAATGTGGGAGAAAGGGGATCGTCATATCATATCCTAACCAAATTCAATGAGTAATCCAATATATTCAAAGTTCCATCACCAATTCCCACCATAAAATGAAACCTCACTTGAATTTGTATGGAGGGTCCCACACCTCACAACTACACTCCACACCCGATGGAGACACATCACTCATCGAGGACACACACCGCCCAGAGCTCAAATATGGTAGAGTATTGATACATAGGTAGAGAACTGATTCCCTATAGTATTAATGTGGTAATTGACCCTAATTTTATAATAATATGGGGAACCCACCCCTATAATGATAGGGGAGTACTGACCCTGAAACCTCTCTAATAGCCTAGGGAACCCATTACCTAGTGTGTTATGGGATTATTGTCCTCAGAATATCTCTAATAGCCTAGGAAACGTGCTCCCTAGTGTGATAGGGTAGTACTAACATTAACATCACTTTGATAGAATGGGGAACCTACACTCCAGTGTGATAAGGGAGTATTAAACCTAACATCTCTTAGACGATTCTTCCTGATCATAGCCATCATAAAGCATCTCTTGACTAAGTGTCATTCTTGTAACATTTGACTTCATATCTTGAAATCATCTACAAAGACCGCCATCATGTTATACATAGAACAAAACTCTGAATATACTACTTACAGGCTGAAATCCAACTCAAAATGAAGATTATATAAGAGTAAGTAGTTTCTTGTAGGGATACATAGCATGTATGTGGGTCCACATGGAATGGGTTTATCCTCTATATCTTAGTTGGGTTATCCTCTAGACATGAATTAGAAACTAAGTCAGAATAAATTGGGTGTAAGGGTCATACACGACATGTTTCGGCCACTCAGGGACCACCTATATGCTCCTAACAATGCCTGTATTTGTCGGTCAATGCCCATGTACTTGGCTATATACATGGTTGTTCTCTGGTACCGGCCTATGCCGGTGTACTCCCATAGAACATGGAATTACCTCCCACATTGGGTATTTTTCTTATCCTAGATGGCATAGAATTTGGACACCCATGGATGGTCATATATTTTATGGGCCCAACCATATAGAGTGTGATACATAACATCATTCAAAACCATAAAAACCATAGAAATTGAAAAACACACTATGTGTTCTTCTAAAGTATAGGGTGTGTTGGTATTTTTTCCTAAAAAATACTAGATATTCCACACTTCTTCTCAATCCATCATCACTGCTTGAAACCTCACCCAAACATTACCTAAAATCACAGGGAAGCACCTCTGATTGTCATTTACGGCCCTCTGGTGTCTAGAATTCAGAACCCAATGATCCAAATAATGCCTGCAATGCCACTTGTGTTCCTCTCACTGGATCTCATCAGCCACATGTATCCAAGATCCATGGTCTATAAATACATCCATAAATATTCATCTATCTATCCATATACCATCGATAATCATGTCATTCAACCCACCATAATCAATATTGGGGTTTGATCACGCTCGAACTCACCCCAACAATATAGAACTATGACCCTGTTTGCCGATGTTGAATAACAAGATGAACATAGTGTGGAAAAATACTATAAAAATGATAAATATTCCATTGGCCAAGCTATATTGACCAACGATCATAGATCAAGGGTATCTTGGGTGAGAAACATGAAATGGCTAGAATAATTTCATTTAAACAGTTAAATCACTAAAATGGGATCCTGTGATGAATGGAAAAACACATATCAATAAGTAGATAGAAATATCAATGATCAAACATTTAATAAATAGGTTTAAATACCCAATTGATGTTACCTCCTTAATTTTGGATCAATTGTTGGTGAATAAAATGTTTTTTAGTATAGGAGAAGACATGAAACATCTACTGTTTCTCAATCCACCTCGATCCATTCATCGTTTTTCTTCGGATGCTGATTTTCCAACAACAAATTCTCTAACTATCCTCTCATATCTCGCAAGGGATGTGATGATATACTTTATCAGATCATCATAAGTAGGAATTTATAGAGGGTTATAATTATTTCATTTAATAAAACAAACAAAATAATTATTTATTTATATTAATTAGACACACCCATCAATGACTGTGTCAAAAGAATGTCTGATTCTATCCAAACATAGGTCATTCCTAGGGTAAACCATTGGGATAGATTTTCTCATCTATAAAACATCCATAATCATTTTCATGGGGAGACTATCTAGAAAACATGGTCTCCCTATCCGAACTCCAAGTGGTGACGACATCAGTCTGTGTAAGATTTATATCCACTCTAGGAAGTCTTCATATTCTCACAGATCACCTAAACCATTTTATCATCACTTACACCATATTTGGCTCAACAATAGAAGCATCAACGATCTTATTCCATCATAGGGGTGACCTGTAGGGTCTCCCTTAAATGGCCTTGAATTTTTTCATGACGATCATAGAGTGATATATATTATTGATAGAAAAGTATACCAGTAGAATGTGATACTCCCTGATCCAACCAAAGTATAACACACAATCTCTCAACATATACACCAATACCTAGATAGTGTGCTCAATCATCCCATAAATCATTGTTTTAAATGTCATACTCATCCATATCTGTATCCTAAATTCATCATGTATGCCTCTCCACAACCATGATGTGTATCACTCATCACGGTTGGAGATAATCATTGAGGGTACTCCTAGATAAAGATGATCTCTCACACATAAACTTTCCCATTGTCTCCACCAAACTCTACTCCCTAATAGAATGTAAGTTTTTTGACTTCATAAGCCAATAAACTATCACCCAAATGAAATCATGGCCTCTTGATATCTGTGGAATCCCTTTCACAAAGTCCATATATATAATAACCAATTTCCACATTGGGATATCAAGATTCTATGTCAAACCTATTAGGATCTTGTTCATATCCTTCACATTGTTACATGGGATACCCCAAGAGTTAAAAATAGCAAAAATATGCCTCATTACATCACACATAAACTGCCACTGAAGGTCCCTGTATATTATCCAACACCAGGATGTATAGAATTGTGAAACATCATCACCACATCATGCATCGTGATCAGAACCACCCTCTATCCATGTAAAAGGATAATGTATTATCCTTATTCATAAAATAAATCTCATGAATAATTTTATGATATTTGGATACTGAGAACCTCAAAGTTGATGTCTCCCAACCAAGCCCCCCTCACATGTTAGAGAATTGGATGAGTCAACACCATCAACTAAAGATAGCCTTCACCCATATCCTCCACCATGGTTAGCTACAAAGAATCCAACTACTCAGGATCCTCCTCCACCAAATGAGAATGAGAATTCCTGTTAAAGAAATATTCCTCCACATTTACCTTACTAGTAGTCTAGAATATCTCAAAGTCATAGTCCTACAAGAACTCCAACCAGTGCATCTATCTCAATTTAAGATATATCAGTGTAAAGATATTTCTAAAACATTGATGGTCTGAGTAAATAATAAATACATCTCCCAGAATATAGTGCTTCCACATCTTCAGAGTAAACACCATCACTACCAACTACAAATTCTGAATTGCTTAGTACTACTCATGGGATCTCAACTACCCCAATACATATGTGATTACTTCCTACATATTTTTAGAGAAAAATTTATCCCATATCTAGAAGAATAAAAATACACTATGTACTCTATAACCTCATTTAGTAGTCTCCAAAAATGTGCTCTAGTCAGCCTCAACCTAAACTCCATAATGAATCTTTGACCCTGCTTAGTCAAGGTAAATGGATACCCATTTCACATTAAGGTGGTAAAAGTTACTGCAACCTTAAATAATTCCACCAAAAACCTCTTGTAGAACCTTTCCAATCTAGTAAAACTCCACACCTCTAATACACTCTTGGGTGTCACCAAAAAATGAAAAACATTAGTCATTACTAGGTCCTCCACTAATCCATTCTCATAAATCAAATTCCATTAGAAGTGAACCTTATGCATCCACAATTGACACTTATAGAGCTTACCATAATGTTTTTTTCTCGAAGCAAGTCTAGGACCATCCTCAGTTTCTCTACATGATCCTTATCAGTTGCAATGTATATGATTATTTCATAAATAACATAAATAAAAAATCCGTCCATGTATAGATGGAAAATATTGTTCATAAATGACATAAACACATTAGGGGAATTAATCACACAGAAAGGAATCACCAATAACTCATAGTTTATGTAGAGATATTAGAACTCCATATTCTAAATATAATCCTTGCGAACCCTCAATTGGTTTTAGATATAATTGAGATTGATCATTGAGAACCAAATCATGACTTAAAACTGATATAGGTGGTATTAAATCCCTAGAAATGTCGACTTGTTCATTATTGTGCCCCGGTTTAGGAAATTACAATCAAAATAAATTCATAATCTCTCTTCCTCCTTTAAAAAAAACGATGATTCCTAGGGGGACACAATGAGTTTCATAAAACCATTCTCTCAGAAGTCTTCAAACTACACTTCCAGCTCTCTAAGCTTAGTAGGGTCTATTAAATATGAAATAAACAATATCAGTATAGTACTAGGGTCCAATTCAATTAAAATGTTCACCTACCACCTAAGAGGTAGTCCTGGAACATCCTCTGGGAAGATTATCATAATGTTCTCCACTACCAAAGGAATCCAGATTCATGAATAGTTCATTATTCCAAGGTCTAAACTCACCAATTGATGGGTTATTGAGTTTAGAATCCTTCTCAAAAGACCCACTTATTTAACCATGAGATATCTTTTTCCCATAAAAGAGAATATCATCCCATCTATATGATAGAATCAAACCCATCTATTATGATTGAAAATATAGGCTTGAAAAATGGACAACCAATCTATACCCAAGATAACATCATAGGGTTTCATCCTGAAGAACAAGAGGTCCCACATAAAGCTCTCTCCACCATGTGATGACTCACACTTTTAGAAGATGAGTGATATAAAATAATCACTCGCTGTAGAAACCTCTAGACATAAATTTTGGGAAAATGTATATACTAGAATTTTCAGATCTTGCACCTGGAATAATAAGATCATAATAGGAAGAATAAAACCTATTTCTACTTATACTGAAGAAAGAGTAGAATAAAAAAAATCATACCTCTAATAATCTAATGTGCAACCTGATTATAGCCTTTTATGGACTAAAACTACCCAAAACACCCAAAACTAACTCCTCGAGCCTAATGTATACTACATGGTGGTTGTGATGGAGGTAGGAGCTCATACCATCATAATTTATAAACTACTCTTCCTTATATAGCTTCTTTTTATCCCCTTATAGCACCACCTCCATGAGGGATTTCATGACCATGTCTATGAGATCCTTGAGTGTGTTGTTTCCTTTAATTTAGAGATATGTATACTATCTACCTATCTTAATTAGTGTGAAGGGTTTTGGAAATTATGATCCATGTGATGGTGGCTTTCATGAGAATAAAATCACCCCACTCTTGGTTGACTGGATCCTATGCACAATCCATGAGCCATAAACCCATGTGTTAGAGTCTAAGAATGACTCCTCTACTAATATCTTGACGTATGCCACATGATTCCCACTACAAGATCCAACTACCTGATTCCCCTGTACTAGGACATTGTCAGTCATTAAAGCCCTCACCTTCACACCAACATAAGTGGTTAGATATATGGAATCTAAATTTTCTTGAATGTCAATACAAAGACCCTGATTGAACTTCCTCACATGGGAGAGTTTTCTAATACCATGTCAAGGGAGTTCCATGTAAGTTCAATGAACCTCATGTAATTATCATCCATAGAAATATCACCCCACTATAGCTAAAGAATCACCTTGATCCAATCTAAGTTCACTAACTAAGGGTAATACTCCTAAAGAAATAGCTACTAGAGGATAGAAAATGAGAGCATCATATTGTCATGGGTATTGGTAACCAAACTCCACCAATTCATAGATGATCCATGGAAAATAATGAATTCCATCAAAACCACTTAATCTATTTGGGTTTTCACTAGCTTAAAGACTTTAACTATTTACTCAAGACAACACTCCGCTGCTTGGGGATTTGGCTCGCCATGAATCCTCGGTGGTCTATGATACTGAAACTTGTTGACTACGTCATGCCTGTTCACATCCTTAGACTGAAATTATGATACTAACAGCTTCTTGATTGGTGGGGGTGTTTCATCCTCTCTACCTAGAGAAAATTAATCATATAGTTACCCGTAAACTATTTCCCCATTAATCATAAAATCCTCTCCACAACCTTGAATTGGTAACCTAGATGGATATCTTCATAGAGGCATCTTGAAAAAAATCAAGACTTATCACAGTTATGTGAGAATATATATATATATATATATAGTGAGCTCACTCAAGAAATATATTGAAAGGACTCAATATAATATGATGCGCGTAACATTGTTTCCGAAACCAATTTCTCTATATATCGAGTCGATATGAAGGAAGTCGGAGTCTTAGTCTATGGATACATCGGTTGTCGCACCTAGATTGGGTTTCCAGACATGAGAGCCGCACTAGAGAAACTTCAACACTATTTCCCTAAGACCACATAAAATCCTAACAAGGGGATAAATACAAACACCATCCTAAGGGTGAACCACGTATGATAACACTCCATAATGACCCGTCCCACTATGGCCCACATGGACTATAAAAGTTCAAGCTGTTAGAACCCTAATACCACCATTAATAGACTAGGGTATAGAAGAAACCATTGAGAATCAATAACTATAATGGGATACCTTTTTTAATGAACCTATATGCTCACACAAAAACATCTCCGTGAAATAATATAGAGTAATATAATGTAAAGACTGTAACATCTAAAGATAAACCATGCCTGGAATGAACTCTAAGGAATACGTCATTGTAAGAAAAATACAACCAATGTATAAAGGAGAAAAATATACAACCAAGAAGAAATGAAGTCCCTACCTAACAATATATAGAAATAACAAATGTTAAGTGCACCCTTCTCTTGATATCTAAGCCCAACTACCATACATAGTAAATTCACCCAGGTGTCACTTTATTCTAGAATAATCACTTAAAATCTATTCATCATATTCATAAGACATGACAAGTGCTGGAAACACCCATGTATGGGTGAGTATATAAATACCCAATTGGAAGCCCAAAAAAATGAAGGGGAGTGTTATAGAGATACATCAATCGTTATCTCAACCCAAATAAAGAGGGAAACAAAAACCAAAAAAAAAAACAAACACACACACAAACACAAAGAGATATATATAAATAACAGTAAAGAAACTAAAATGAGATAGAAAGGGGATATCTATTTCATATCTCATCCAATGTGGATGACTATTTCTACAGATACAAAAGTCTATCATCAATTCCCAACATCAAATGAAACCTCCTCAGAATATTTTTGGAGGGACTGAACCTCACAACTATTCTCGACAACTGAGTGATCCAAATATCTTGTGGATGACCCACACCCTATCAAATCTTGATGATGGTGGAGTACCGCTCAGTAGGTAGAGAACATGAACCTAGTTGTAGTATTATGGTCACTAAAACTACCTATATAAAAAATTTGGAGAACCCACGACCTGATTATATAGTAGTTTATTGGACCCAAAATATGTTTTTACCCTTGGAAACCCACACCATAGTGGGACATGGGAGTACTAACCCCGAAAACTATTAGATATCCTAGGTAACCTATGGTTTATTGTGATCGGGGATTACTGAACCTAAAATCTATATGATATTATAATTTTTTCACTCCCTAGTGAGGAAGGGGAGTACTGACCCCAATATCTCTCGGATGATCCTATATGATCACTGTCATAACAAGCATCAGATGAATAAGCATCACACTATAAAAATTGGAAATCATTTCTCAAAAGATGCTACGAAGTCCACCATCATGTTATATGTGAAAAGAAAACATTTTATAGTCTACTCCCAGGACAAAATTAGAGTCCAAAAAAATAATATATGAGAGTAAGTAGTTTTTTATATGGATACACAACCTATAAGTTGGTCCACATGGAATTTGGCCCTACTCTACTGCCTGAAAGTGTTCTACTCTATTCATGGATTAAAGGCCATGTTGGAATACATAGCATGCAAGGGGTCAAAACTGAATGTACTAGCCACTTGGGGCCTTACCATGCTCTAAAAACACTAATCAAATTCATTGGTCTATGATCGTGTACATGGTCATGTACCTGGCCATACTCAGGTACCGAACATGTGGGTGTACTCCCATAATACACGACTTGTCCTCCCACATGGTTTCCTAGGAATTTTCCAATTAGAACATGTATTTTACACCCAAATAGGATCACATGGTGTGTGGTCCTATCCATATGGTGTGTGATCATTAACTTTGGTTGAAACCTTAACTTCTGTAGAATATGAAGAATATTCCATGTGTTCATTTTCACTACACGGTGCATAGACACATTTTATATAAAAAGTTCATATACTTCATGTGGCTTCTCAATCCATCATATCCACCTCAAATCATGATGAATGAACACCTAAAATAGGTGGGAACAAAATATAAGGCTAGTTACCATCCCACTTATGGTCAGAAATCATATCCCAGTTATCCAAACGAAACCCTCAACACTACACGTGTGCCTCCCACTCGATCACATTTTCCTTATAGATCCCAAATCCATAGATTATGACATAAATCATGTATTATTACTTGATACATCGAAAATACATTTATCTTTGTTTAATATTTTCTATAAAAAATAATCTAGTGGTTTGATCATTCTTGAACTAACTATGGCAATGTCATACCGAAACTATGTACGCTATAGATGAATAATATGAAAAAAAAAGATAGGGGAAATGGACAAGAAAAATGTTCAAAACATAATTGGACATGATTTATTGAAAAAAGATCAAATATCAGGGATATAAAAGGTGAGAAGAATGTAATTTAATGAAAAATTAATTTAAATAATTAAATCATTAAAACTGGATCATGAGATGAAATGATAAATGGAGATAAATAAGACAATAGAAATATCCCTGATCAAAATTATAATAAAAATGGAGAAATATAAAATTTATGATCCTTTCATTGATTTGGATTGATCATTGGTGAATAAATAATTCTCAAATTAAGGATAAGAGTCTATACATCTTCTCCCTCTCAATCTACCTCAATTCATTTTTCATTCTTCATCCTATTTCTACTCGATAACAAGGAATGCTCTAAAAATCCATTAATATATCACAATTATTATGTATATAACCCTTGTAAAATCATCAAAAGGGTATTTATAGAGATTTATTATTATTTAATTTAATAAAAAAATATTTATTTATTTTATTTAAATGCACCCACCCATTGCTATCTTGATTGTATATCCAGTGCTGACCAAACTTAGGTTGCACATAGGGTAAAACCCACATCTAAGAATCAATTATGATCTTCAGTTTCTAAATTGAGGACTCGATCAGGATTTCATCAACTATTTTTTGAAAAATACATGTGTGTGACCTTAATATATTTTATACTTTTAAAATATCAATTTTGGGATCATTGGGCCTCAAAATATTTCATTGTCTTAGTACCCGACTTTAATAATATAATGCAATATATTTCAAAGTATTATAAGGAAAAAATTAGGCAAGTACTTTTGAATATTCCCATTTTAATTATAGATATTATGAATAGATATATTTATGAGTATTTGGATAATTTTTTTTGGTTATTGTTGTTTACATTATGGTTTATTATAAAATTTATTAGATACATGTTAAAAAATAAGGATTATTTTATATAATTTATAAGAAAATAAGTTGGATTAAAAATGTAGTAATTATGAATTTTGGATGTAATAGATTTCATTCCATGTGATACTTTTTAAATATTGAATAACTCTTAATGAAATTAAAACTAAAGTGGTGGATGAGTGGAAAAGACCTATAAATTTCATTTATATTCAATGTTTTTAGGGATTAATAGGTTATTATCAATGGTTTGTTGACAAATTATCTCAGTTATCAATTCCACCAACTAAGTTAACTCAAAAAAATTTAAATTTATAATGAAAAAGGAATGTGATTGATGTTTATATGAAATCAAAAGAATATTGGTTAATTCTATAGTGTTAGACTTCCATTAAAATATTTCGAATTTTTTCACTTATAATGATTATTATTTTATAGTAATAGGTTGTTTCTTTATGCAATATGATCAGGTAATTTCATAGGATTCATGTCAACTAAAATTCAATGAGTATAATTTCCTTAAAAATAATCTTTAGATTATATTGGTCGTTTTTTCTTTTAAAGTATAGAGGAATCCCTTATATGAGGTAAAAGTTTAAATATATTATGACCATAAAAATTTTAAAGTATATAATAACTCAAAAAGATTTTAAAATAAGGGAGAGAATATGGTTAAAACTGATAATGGATTATGTTTTCATGATTCTATATCATCCATGTAAACCAAAAATCATAGACGATACCTTGAGTCAAAATGATAATGTATCATTAACCATGTTATATTTAGAGCATGATACATTGGTAATTGATTTGATAAATGTTGGACTAGAAATTGTACATATTGAAATTCCATCCCTTTTACTTCAGGTTTCAGTGCATTCATCTCAATTAGATGAAATTACGATTGATGAAAAAGAAGATCACGATCTTTAAGAAATAGTTTAATTGTCCAAGAAGGGTACCTTGTATGCATTTATTATTAAAAAATAAAGTGTTATGAGATTTAGAAAGAGGTTGTACGTGCCACGTGAACCTGTTTTAAAGAACTAATTGTTAATTGAAGCTCATAACTCTCTATTTTATATTCACTTCGTATGTACTGAGATGTACATAGAGTGTTAGTAATATTATTGGTGGGGTGGAATTAAAATATATATTTCTTCTTTTAGTGTGAAATGTTTGACATTTCAATAGGTTATATTGAGTGACACCTACCAAAGGTGATGATTCAACATTTTCAAGAGTCTAAATAGAAATGGAATACTATATCCACATATTTAATATAGTTATTAAAAAATACTTATCAAGGAAAAACTATGATTTCAGTTAATATTTATCATTTCACTAAATATGTATATTTTATTTTTATTCATGATAATATGTATTGTGACCAAATTGATAGAATTTATTTTAAAGATATAGTCAATTTACATAGAATCTCTCTCACTGTTATATTTTATTGTGATTATAGATTTACATAAAATTTATTGGAATGGACTTCAATAATAGTTGGGGACTGAATTAAATTTCATTAACGCTTTTCATCATCAATTTGATAGACATTAATAGAGAAAAGATTATACTATGCAAGATATTATTAAAATTTATCATTATATTAGTAAGGAGTACGGTATCATCATCTTTCATTAGATTAATTTTCTTAGAACAATAGTTTTCATTCTAGTATAAAGATGACACATTTTGAGGCATTATATGAAAAATGGTGTCAAACTTTGACATATTGGGACTATGTTAGTGGGATGATATTTTTGGGACAAGAGTTGGTAAAATAAATAGCTGAGAATGTAAATTCGAGTCAATACCATATGATATAATCTCGTATAACTGAGAAAATCTATATAGATAATTGGATGAATGATATACCATATAAGGTAGGAGATCATGGTTTTCATAATATATCTCCTTAGAAAAGTGCAATGAGTTTTGGTAAAAGGAATATTGATCCCACAGTTCATTTATAAAAATGAAATTATAGAAAAAGTAGGGTTCATTTATTACTAGGTAGCCTTTACTTTGAGTTTATATTAGGTGTATGATTTGCTTCATGTTTCTTTTCTAAGGAAGTAAGTACCTAAATCATCTCATGTTTTGAGCACTGAACTAGTGTAATTGGACGAGAATGTCTCTTATAAAGAAAATATTGTATCGATTTTTGATTAAAGTTTAAAGATACTAAAAAAATAAGGCATTTCACTAGGTTAAGTCATTAGGTAAGAATCACATGATTGAGGTAGTACCACATGAATTAAAAAAATATTTGAGGAGAAAAATAACTTCATTGGTAAAAGTAATAAATAAAATTGAGAGGATATAATTTATTACTAGGAAGAATAATGTTAAAAATATGTAATACTAGAAATGTAAAAATATTATGATTTATAAATATAAATTTTATGCATTCCTAATTTTAATTTTTTTATAAAAAATTTTAAATAATTTTTCAATTGAAAAGTTAACAGTTTTAAATAAGTAAATATTATTTTCAAGTATTAAATGGTTATATATAGAATTTATATTTCTTGATTTTTGGAATTTAATATGATAAAACGGAATTTATTTTTATATAATAAAATCAAATGTTTCTTTGGGTGATTTTTTTTGGAATTTTTCCAGAAAGAATGACTTTTGGGTAAATATCGAATAATACTGATTTTTATTAAGATTTTCAGTTTTTATAAAGTATTTAAAAATCAGTATTTTATTTTTGATTGATTTTAAATTTAAATTACTCCAATTTGACTAGAGATAGTCCAATTAATTAAATATTAATTTTAATTATACTTTATTTTTGGAATAAATTCATTTTTATTCTTAGAACAATTAATTTTTGAAAAATTGTTTTTAATATGGTTAACATATTCATATTAAAAATAATTATTACCATTTATATAAATTTAATATTGTAAAATGGATTTAATATTTGGAATATAAAGGTTAATTTTTTTAATAATCTTCATTTTATTTTTGTTCATTATGAAATGTAACCTTGGTAAAACATTATCACCATAGAAAAGGTGAAAAGGGTAAATTGGGGGTGTTAAACTATGCCAAAAGATGAAAAATATCTCTAAATCATGGATAAATATTATTGGTTTAGTGTATTTATATATTTATCTATATTTTTTTAATTTTTTTAGTTCCTATTTCTTTTTATAAATACATATAATATATATATAAGTATTAAGTATTTACAAGTGTGTCACTCCCCCCCACTTATAAAAGGTCACATACTATCCTAAATTATTCATACAATATAATAAATTTAAATATACTAGTAACTAAAAAAATAACTTCCCAAAATACCAACATTTTTCTTAGATGTTTTGTTTTCACTAAAAAACAAATCTAAGAGGGGTTTAGGTTTAAGGTAAAGGAGATTTTCCAAAGTAAAGGTATGATTTTTAACGGAGTATTTAATGTTTCTTTCATCTTGTACCTCCTTAAAAACATCATTAAAATTGTTGATTTAATATCATAAGTATATTATTTATAATTATAATCAATTATATTGATTTCAAAACCATTTTATTACCTTTTCAATATAATGGAAAATGATAACATTGTTCTTGTGTAAGTGTAGCCTACAATATCGAGGAATCGATGTTTTGGTTTTTCATCACCAGATCATATGGTTGGTTAAAATGATGAATAAAATTAATAAATATTATAATTATTACATTCTTTTTATTCTATAAATATAATATATTAATTACCCTCATACCCATTCTTCCATTGTAAAATGAGAACATCAGTCATGTATACATGTTGAAAACCTCCATCACAAAGCGATGTGATTTGATTTTCAATTACTCCTTATAGGGATGGTCATGAAGACAAAAATAAAAAATCAATATGAAATTTATAATATATTTATGATTCTATAAATGTATAATATTTTCTACATTATTTCTTCTCCACTTAATTGAAAAATAAAGATTTCATTCATGCGTATGTACAAACTACCTTCTCCATGGAATAAAGTTATTCATTTCACTTGACTGTGATACATGGATGGTTTTAGAATTATATATGAAATATAAATATGATAATTAAAACATGTTCACTATTATAGATTTCATGTAACCATAACCCTTTTTACCATAGTCAATAGATGAATTTTATTTTCAGGGTATGAACTGGACATCCTCAGAACATCCATCTTGGACATAATCATTTTAGTAACAAAATAGAACATGAAAAAAAATAAAAATAAACAGATTAATGATAATTGAAAGAACAGGAAAATGGTTCTTAATAAATTTTAAAACTAATATCATCTTATTACTTAGGAGGGTATATATACAAACGAAATATTTCAAGACTCATTGTATGGTACTTTCCTAAAAAAATATAATATTAATGTTTTCCTTTAGACTATTTTCTTCCGTGTTGAGGTTTTAAATTTTTTAATATTAATTATTTTCAGAAAATTTGGTATTTTTTATTTTCGACTTTTTACAAAATCATAAAATGAATGTTTTTAACATATACGACTTGACCACATTTTTCTGCCATCATAGTTGATATTAGATATCAAGTTTCCTCTAAACATTAACATATTTGTTTCAATTACATCATATTACCTATATTCAAGTAATAATTTATTTTTAAGAGTTCTCACTGAAAACTGATCTTTCTACTTATGATTATAGACAAATGGAAAGTGTTTTGTGTATGGGTAAAAATGATTTTTTCAAGAGTTTCGTAATGAAAAGGTAAAATCTTAAAATTTTTTGTTCATGATTTGTTTCTTGACCATTATAGATGATGGATAGTGATCCATATATGGATGATGATGATGGGTGACCTTGATATGGATGCTTAATTCATTGAGTAATTATTTAGTATTAAACAGTAAAAAATGATGGGAAGAGTTGTTTGGTTACTCATATGTAATTATCTGGGATTAAATTACTCTAAAATGTATTAGAACAAGTGAAAACATGTTTTGAATATGATTCTCTAAGATACCGATATTATTATTGAAAAACTTTTTTCATATAAATCTTTTGATTTTTGGAGTTAAGGCATGCTTACGAACTTTTAAATCTCAAAGGGTAGAAAATATTTCATGAGTTCTGACATGGATTAATTTTCCATGATTTTTTTCCTTTTATTAATAATGGGTTATTAAATATTTTATTTTAGTAAATGAATATATTAATATTGGGAAACTTTTTATATATGTGTTCATTATTTTAATGAGAAAGAACTAAACATTTTCTGGAGTTTTCATGTTATCATTGGATTAATGGGATTCCATTATTTTTATGTCCATTATTGATCTATTTGTTCTTGACCCATGTTTTTAATTATTTTAAATAGATTAAATTATCGGTAATAAATATATCTTTTTTAAATTTTTTATATTGGATTTCATTAAAAATGAAAATATATTTCAAATGAAACCTGAGTGTGAACATAAAGAATTATTTTTGGGGAAAACAATGTAATGTGTGTGGATTTATCAACTTTTTAGATAATTTTTCCTAATTCAACAAAAATCTAAACCCAAAATAGCATGGTAATATAACAATGTGAAATAATTTATCTTAGAATCATTTTTATAGGTTTTTAAAGAAATATGTTTTCTTTATTTGTACGAAAATTAAAATCCTAATTTAGAATAATGCATGATGGTTTTGTGGATGGGAATTTGATCAAAAAAATCCTAGCATTATTTTTGGGGAGGTTGTATTTATAATTGTTATTTTTAAGTAAAGATTTATGATTTTAATATTATATTAATTTTTATTTTCTTTAATATTTCTCTACTAAATTTGTGAATTTCATTTTTATAATTTTGGGTCATTATTCTAGAATATACAAATTACTTAAAATAGGATCACAATTACTGTAGAGGATTTAATTTTACTCAATTGAGATACCATTGATAAAAATGTAGCGATGATCCAACCATGTGTAACAAAAAAACAAAATGATATAATCCAAAAGATGTTAACCTAATGGGTTATGTAGCATGTTTTATCCATGGTATCAAATTGAAAATAATTTAACCTCTGATAAAGAAAAATAATTTTTATACCAAGTTCACAATAATACAACTCATTCAAAACACTGTTCAACTTATAATATTATTTGCTGCATATCAAAATGAACACATCTCAAATTTACTTGAAAATTTGGATGCTTTTCTATATGAACATATTTTAGATGATGTGGAACTCCTATGTTTATTTTTATTTTATTCATGAGACCAATAAAAGGATGGGATAAAAAGAAAACCCCCTATATAAATCTCTACATGGGATATTTTAATGCAAAAAATAATTTTAGTATTATTTTCTTTATTAAAAACTTCTATGATTTATATTGATATCCATAAATTTCATCAAAACATTATATTATCTAAGAAATATGAATAATATATATTTTAAAGAAAATATAAAAATGAATATATCATGGAATTCATTTTTTGTTTCCACTACATGTTTTTATAATGAATTAGTATAGGAAAAGATATTTTTTTTGATATAGTTAGAGGAGGAAATTCCAAAATAAGGTAGATATATGAGATATATGAGTTAATGGAAGAAATATATTTGATAAGATTTTAATGGATTTCTAAAAGGGATACTCAAAGGAGAGGTATCCCCCAAGTTGATTCTATGGGTATGTTATCCTCCCAAATGGGTTATATTACCAAACATATTGACTTGATAAAAGATGAAATTCCCAAGGATATCAAATCCATTTCATTTAAAAGTTTTATTGAATGTGATGAAACACAAAGAAGAGATTTCCCATAAAATATAAAAACAATGAATCTATATTCCATAATTTTAACAAACCTTATGACCAAAATCTATAACCATTATAATGAAAACTAATATTTGCTCCAAATTTTGTATGATTGGACAAAAATTGGGATAAGATCATAAAATTACTAAATCACTATTAGAATACTTATAGCCGTTGAAATTAATAGTTACTTAACTTTAACAAAAAGGTGATTTCAATCAATATAAACTATACCCTTTCTAAAAATAACCTAAAACACAAAAACAATAAAAATAATTAGAAACCTAAATAGTCAAGGGAAGAAATGATGTAAATTTTAATCATTACATTTGAGGTAATGTTTATGTTATGTCCAATAGGTCAATTATCCTGAGGGGGTGAATTAGTGTATGATATATTAAAACTAATACCAATTCAGATCTTATTTTATCATTAAACAAATCACACTTCTCCCTTTCTGCCATAATAATGTATGAACATAAATGAAATCACAACAATGACACAACTATTTTACTCGGTTTACCCTCACTAGGATACGTATAAGGATCATACAATGATAATGTGATGATATATAAAATCCACTAAATATAATTTCCAATTACATGGTTTGGGATATATAAATACTATGCCCAAGATCACTACCTTTACAAGGATTAGGGCATGCTAACTATATTTCCAAGGGTAACTCCTGATGTCTCTTTTTCTAGCTCACTACAGATGGAAAGTATCACCTACTTCCTCTTACTTTAATCACAACTCTTGGAAGGGATTCACCAAATGTTTATATATTTTTTGGTCCCTTCATTATCTCTAATGAATTCATCTTCAGTTATATATGGATTCTCTATTAAAGTTCCACTATCATCCAACTGATGAACACCAATTTAACACAAGTGTTCTAGGAAATACCTTTTAAAAAACATTATCAATTCCCACTACCTTCATGAAGCTCCTCTTTCATGATTCTCAAATAACCATTTGCGATGATCCTACCTTTCATGAATCTCACTTTGCCGTCATGAATCAAACCTATTTTTTGAAGCTCAACTAGACTTCGTGAAGGTACTTATTTTTGTGAAGCTTACTTAGACTTCATGAATTTACTCACTTTTTAGACGATCAAAAAATTCATTTGGATATCATATCAATCATGATCTTATTCTCATATCACCTTTGTGAACCACCTTTGAGAACCAACTTTTATAATCCATAGCTTTAAGAGCATCATTAAGTCTTGTTATTTTTTTGAAGGGGGTAGAGTCTTATTTATAAGTCTTTCCCACTGACTCCAGAACCTTCTAGACAATGTCATCACCATTTCGAAGAGCTCCTTCTTCCCATTGTGATGCTCCCTTTTTGGGAAGCTCTACAGAAATTTCCAATTTGCGATGCATGTCATTGTTTCAGAGACTCTCCACTCATGAAGATTTTTGCCAGTGCAGTTCGTGATGCTCATCGTACTCGTGGAGCTCACTGTTTGAATCTTAACTCCTTTACCAAACACACTTCACAAATCCCATATTCACAAAAATCATTCATTTTCAATATTTTCATAAGACCTTAAGGAAATAAAATTTTCATGATGCTAGTGGAACTCCAAATTTTGGACCCCAAAAATTTAGCAAACACTGGAAAATAGTGTCACTATGTGTAAAACAATTTCTACACCACATCTAGGGCATCTATTACTTCATATTGGATATTTTTAACCAATCATAGTCAACAATATATTTTGACTCCAAAACTTACCAAGGAAACCCACTTTGTGAAAAAACATAATCAACCCAAAAAATTGTAATGTTACATTCAGGGACTTTTCCTAAAAGATTAAAAATAGAAAAGACACCTTATTACTAAATTTTAGTTTATATATTTAGTATCAATTTATTTAATTTAATCCTATGTATTTAGTAATAAATGGGAAATTAAAATTATTTTTTGATTCATTGATAAATTCTTATAACTATTAAAATATCATATAAAATGACCTAAAAATAATAACTAAATAATTATACAATTTCATAGAAAAAAATTTCATTTTAAGGAATTAATTATGCATATTTTTATGATAAAAAGTTTGAAGATATTAAATACAATATATTTTTGGATTAAATATCAAAATAAAATAAAGGTAATGAATTTATTATTTTTGGAAACATGAAGATTTCATTACCTGTTATTGAACAAACACAAAAGTAACATGGTAACATAGATAATGAGATTACCTATTGATTCTCACAACACAATATAGTTGAGAGAATTTTAAATATAATTGGATAATATATAATCTAATTATTATGATTCAATGATATATTTTTTATGAAAAAATTTATTTCCAAAAATATATGGAGTTTTTGAACTATAATAGATCCAAATCAACATTACAAATCATATCCATGAATGGAGAAGTTTCATATCTATAGAAGGAACATGAATCTATCCGAACCTATACTATAATGATTATATGTAGATTAAATATTTCTCTATATTTGAATGAATTTATAGATATGATATATGGATATATTTTATTATGGGAATAGATGTCTAAAAAGTTAAAAGGAAGTTATAAGTACCAATTCAACAATATTGTAGACATCAATGAATCATATCATTGGATAATAGTATGTAATGTAAATTTTGTGATTCTTTATTTTATGAGGAAATGAATAATTATCTTTCATATGATAAATTATATGTATATTGGAGAAAGATTTGGAAAAATTTATTGTATTCAAGGAATGATATGGGGATTTCCTCAACCAATATTAAAGGAAATATTTCCCCTTATAATTACCATTCTAATTAATAACATCATATAATTAGAAAAAATTAGTAATTATTGTTAATTAATATAGGGATATCACCATTGGTGACATGATGTTATCTTAGGGATCATGGGATATCATATTTTTCAAAATAATATCACCATATAAATATATAATGTAAGATGAACCACTATATTTTATTTGAAAATATTATCATACATGATTTGAGAAAAATTTAATTCAAAATGTATGATACCCATATATCCTCATGATATTCTTGTGAATTTTAAAAAATTTAGAACATTTTAAATTCACATACCCAATTATTCTAGAGATCAAGAATTATTTTGATGTTTGAAAGTGATCACTTTAAAAGGATGGGAATGAAACTCAAGATAGAGATCAATAGATAGATTAAATTTGACACTCAAAAGGCATGAAATGTACTATAATTTTATAGACACAAAATTTTAAAATTTGGTAGTTTTTGAAATTTTGGTTGTTTTTTATAGTGGCTCTAGCCTTTTTCTCATATTATTACATGATTTTAAACCTGATTAACCACCAAATTACAAGACTAGGATCGTAAGGCCTGGTTTCATGGAAATTAAGTACAGAATTAAAAATCATGAAATATGAACATATTTTATTTAATCATAATAATGAGATACTAACTCCCTTTTATCCCCTATATATTCATAGTATTACATGGGGAATACATAAATAAAAGTTATAAACTAAAAATCCCAGTAAGGGAATAAAAATAGGAAGAAACATAGAACATGGGTTAGAAGATAAAACATGATAGAATAAAAGTAATGGTGCATGAATAAACATAAGGAATTATAACATGTATAACATGGGATCATATAATCATGAAATCATAAAAATATGACAACAATAAATACAATTACATAAACATGAGTCAAGGCTAACTTCCAAGACTATATAACATGGTGGACAAAGTCCCATAAAGGAATCACGTTCACTCCATGTCCCAACATGAATTCTTTCAAGACTAATCATTACTGAATGTAATGGAGTGCTATATGGGCACACCCATAATAACATGTTCAGGAATATTTTTGGCACATGATGAATAAACATAAGGGTTACCCATGGAAATAAATGGGTATCATATTAATGTTAAAAGGCACAAAAATTAGAATATCATAAATTTATTCATGAATGAAGGGATTAAAAACATATATGGATATTCAAAATTTAAAATATACATAGATCATGACATGTGAGGTCAAATTGAGGTTGATACAAGTAAAAATATTTTATAAGGTACTTTAGACATAAAACATTTTAGTGTGACTTAAATATAATATTAAATATTTTTTAAAACTGTAAAGGAATAATTATTTTTATTAAAAAATAAATTATCCATGATATTATTTCATAAAAAAGTGTTATTTTATTAAAATAATTTTGTTATAAAATATATTATATAGTTTACTTGAAATTTGGTAAGAATTCAGGAAGTTCCCTTTAATCGGTCTTGTGTATCTGGAATAATTGAGTACAAAAACTTTTAAAAACATGTATACCACTAAAATAGGATTAATTTATATTGATACATGATTTTTGATCTTATAAAAAATATTTAAAATATTTACATAAAAATAAAAATATAATTTCATTCGAGTAAAAAGAGATGAAGAGTAACCCGATGGAATATTGGAGGTTCAGGTAGAATCCCTTAACTTATGTATGAAAAGGTTCTACACATGATCTTAATGCCCTAAATAATCAAATAAAATAAAATTTATTAATTAATAATTATATAACCTTTTTTATAATTAATTAATTTATTATAATTTTATTAAGATCATTTATAGCCTTTTAATGAGTTATATTGTTCAATTTCATCATTCAGGAGTTCATGTTTTCTTAGTTTTCAAGATTGCTTCATTTGTATAAGAGTATGGAAGTTCTTTTCGATTTGAAATTGAAATATAGAATTGAAGTTTGAAGTTATTAATCAACATCTAAAAGATAAAATTATCCTATAAATCAATTGGTTATCTTGGCTATTTTTCGAACATAACGAACTCATTTTGTTTTATAATTTAGTATTATGTGTATAAAATGGATCCTAAACATTAAATATTATTAATAAATATATTATAATATTGTTAAACCATAAATATGTTTTCATGACCATCATTGAATATGGTAATATAAAATTAAAGTGCATCGTCCACGATGTTGGTAAATTGACACATCACAGGTGATGACTTCATTTTTAGAAAAAAATGATAGGATAAAAGGTATTGATGATGGATAATTCCATTAACATAGAAATATTATAGTATATATAAGGTAATATATATCATTCTATTTGTATTAAGGTATGTGATGATATAATTGTAAAAGAAAGATCGTGAAAAGAAAATAAATGAGACGAAAAAAGGAATTTAACTCTTGAATTTATTCACCTTGAGAGCCTCTTTAGGGAAAAGGTTTTAGTATTTTGATGATTACAAGAGCTACTAGATATGGGGAGGGTATTGGAAAGATATTTGAGCATAAATTTTACAAGTAACATGGCTTTATAGGTGTAAGGAGAATAGGTGGTGAGGAGTGGTATTAAAAGTGGAGGAGAGGGGCGTTTTCTCATTATTTTATTCATTAGTTAATTGTTTTGGCTCAAGAATATTAATAGTTTGAAATTTATCATGAAAAATATTAAAATAATTAATTATTATTCTATAATTTTTTATAAAATCATCCATAAATAATTTATGACTCCAAAATTCATGTATTTATCTTTTATCATAAATTATCATGTTTTACTATCCACCTAAAATTTATGTATTTCAGAAGAATCCAAAAAATTCACACTAACCATTTTTTGTTTTGTAGAATTCAAAAATGAACTCCATTTTATAAAAAAATTATAAATATGTTTAATTTAATTTTTTATTTAAAATCAATATTTACTTGGAAAAAACCAAATTGAAAATCATAATTGGTTTTATAACACATTGAAAAATTAATTATGGTCTCATAAAATTATATTATAATCATAAGATATCAAAAAAATAATTTATGAAAACATTTTATGAAAATAAGTTTTCTTTTAGTTTGTTAAATTATTCATAATATAGTAATTAAATATTTATTGATTATAAAAATTCAAAAACTTAATTTATTAATTTTTAAAATATTTATTTACCTATACTATGATATAATTATATCATATTGTCAATTAAAAGATTCATAAATTTAATTAATACTTTAATTGGTGAGGTTTCTATTCATTTGGATTATTTACTATTCATATGTGTGATATTACTATTCCGAAGGTAATGTTACAATTTCATCAGAATATCTTCCTTAACTTCTAGAAATAATTCTTATTTTATTCATTCTTCATTTATGAGAATTTTTTACTGTTTTATATATGTGATTTTTATGTTATTTATACAATATAACATAATTATATGAAGGGAATTTCAATAGATAAAATTTTGGGTCATTATATTCTTCCCGCCATTGAAAATTTTACCCTGGAAATTTCATTTTACATTCTAATTTGAAAACAGTTGTGGGTAATTCGCCATCAATGCTTCCTCTGGTTTTGATGTTTCCTCTTTGTATTTATGGTTCCACTATAATACTTTAACTAGGTAATTTGCCTTGTTTTAAAGAACTTTATCTCTATGATCCATGTTCTTCACTACATTCTCTTATAAGAAAGATCATTTTCCAACTATACCACGTCTAAAGTTAGTACATGTGTAGGATCTGATATGTACTTCCTTATGATGGATACATGGAATACATCAGGTACTTCGGGCATAGTTGGTGGAAGTTCTAGTTGATAGTATATAGCTCTGACAAGATCAATTATCTTGAAGGTACTGATGTACTTGGGATTATATTTCCTTTCTTCCACAATCTCATAATTCTATTCCATGGAGATATTTTTTCCTCACTGGAAATGGGGATGACCTCATTTGTTTAAGGTTCAAAATTTCCAATCGGTTTTTAATATGTTTGTTCGTAGAACCGGAAACTTCCAATGATTATATATCCATTTGGACCAACATTCCAAAGGTAGGTTCTCGTTAGTTGTGAACCGATGAGGCTTAATAATTTGCATTGGTCGAGAGGATGGGAGGTCGGACTCATCACACCTTTTTGGGGGGAAATATTCTCTACTCTGAGACTCTCTTTATAGATTTAAGTTATGTTTGTGAATCCATATTACATTACCAAGTATGAAAACGATCTTTCCTTTAGATATGACAATCAAGGTATGAAATTTAGAGAATATTTTATATTTATTCGAGGTTCTTCATCGATAGAGAATCATCTGTATTTGTTAGCGATTATTAGTCAATCGCATCATTCGATACATTATATAAAGGTCTCATGGTTATTATGATAACCATACTGGTTTTAAAACCACTCAGCGGGGATCTTTATGTTTATTGTCATTCAGAAGGACATGGATTATTTCAGATTTGGGATCGTACCCGCGGATGGGCTACCTACGTATCCTTTGTTTTAGAAAATGAATCAGAAAGCACGTAGTTCGAGAAAATAAGAATTAGGTTTATGCATGATTGATGGCTCATAGAAATATGTCATAATTACTTTTTTACTCTAAGATCACGTGAGTCATGCTCAGTGTGAGAAACAAGAGGTATTGGTAAAACCAGACAATTGTGCCACAAAAGATGCAATAATGTGGGGATTATGTATGTATGACTGCCCTGAAAGATGAAGATTGGGATTTAATTTAGGAAAGAAACCTGGGAACAGGGTCCATAAAGGTATATGTACTTTAATGGAGATTTGGATAGTCTAACATGGGGCTTACTCCTGAGGAAGATTCCCAAATTAGGAGGGGACTTAGGGCTTACTCCTAAGGAGGATGCCCAAATCAAAAAAAATTAATATTGGTTAAGAGAAATTATGACTGGGGCTTATTTCTGAGAAGGTGGCCCAGGTTAAAAGGAATTGAGAACTAGGGCTTATTCCTAAGAAGGAGGCCCAGGTTAGGGGAATCATGACTGGGGCTTACTCTTAAAAAGGAGGCCCAAGTTAAGGGAAATTGGAATTTGGGGCTTACTCATAAGGGGGATGCCCATATTTTGGAACCTAAAGACTGGGGATTACTCATGAAAAGGAGGCCCAGGTTAGGGGACTTGGGGCTTACACCTAAGGAGGATTCCCGTTGAATAGGGAATTTTGGGGCTTACTCCTAAGGAGGATGTCCATCTTTAGGGAACTTGGACTGGGGCTTACTCCTAAAAAGGAGGCCCATGTTTAAAGATCCTCTCGTCTCAAAGGATGAGGTTGAATGAATGAAATATCTAGCCTTAGTGACATAAATATCTGTAAATCACTAGTTTTTGAGAGATGTTCTATAGAATTCCTTTAGATAAGGAAGCCAACCAAGAAATCATGCCATGAATGGCTTTAAAGAGTATTCTGAAGGCTTAATATTTAAGAGGATAGGTAGATTTGAATAAGAGAGGTGAATAGGTAGGAGGGGCACCCAAAAAGAGAGAGGCACACAAGTCCTGTGTGGGCACACAAGTTCTGGTCATGCAAGTATACTTGCACGACACATGGGTACTTGTGTGATAGTCAACCCTTAAGGCAATACTTGGGCGAGACTTGGCTCAAGTCCTTAGTATTATCCATAGGGCTTCCAAAAGAGTGGCATGTAAGTATTGTTGAAGGAACAAGGAGGCGTGTAAGTGTGTCCATTTCCCTTAACGGCTGGCCACTTAGGCATGCAAGTGTTGATGAGTTTCAACACTTAGGCCTTGTTTCCCCTATTTAGAGGTTCCATTCGATGTAAGAAATTACCTTATAAGTGTTCGGAAGACTTCCAGAAGAGACTAGGGCGACCAGAGGTTGAATATGAGTGTTGGAATTTTTCCTTCCCTGAAATAGGAGGCCCACCAGGGGTATTTATAGGCCAGGGAAGACCCCGAGTGAGAATCAAAGAGGGAACACAAGTTACCTGTGCGACCACTATGTGGCGCGGAAGTATACTTGTGCGACAATGATGAAACGTGCGCGAACCTAGTGGGAAGAAATCCTTCTTCATGCCTTTTTCAATTTTTGGTGTGTCTTCAAAGGATGAATCATTTTGGATTAAGGTATTTCCCTTTTTCAGTGATTAGACTCTGTGATAGAAAGGAGCATAAAAAAAAGTCCCCCCTCAGAGTTGGATCCAAAAGAAATGAGGATGTGACTCTGAGGTAAAGAAGAAATCCAAGGAGCATGCGGCACGCAAGTGTTGAGTGCACAAATGAGGGCACGCAAGGGTGATCTGCGCAAATGACGGCACACAAGGGTGATCCGTGCAGGCTTCGGCGCACAGGAGAGAGGCTTTTCTTATATATAGGTGGTCATTCCTCACGCAAAGCACCGAATCTGAATGCCTCTGAGATCTCGTCGCGCAGGTTTCCTTCATCATGAAAGTTACATAGTTTTCCGCTGCTTCCTATTGTGTCGCACTTCTATAGAGGTATTTGGACTTTCGTGGTGATACCTGGGCACCAAAACATGCGCGAAACACTTATACTTGTGGGCCAATTTGGGACTTGCGCGCCTTAATTCCTTAGCCATTTTTTCAGTTTTTTTCACAAAGTTTATGAAAAATCAACTTAATTGAGAGTTAATTATTCAACCTTTGTACAGATTCAATGGCTCCCACGAGAATCGAAACGACTGATGAATTGGATAGCAAGAGAATTGATGATATGATGAACATCTTAGTCCTTGATTACTATGATTTATATGATAGCACTCTCCCAGATTTGGTCATGTACTTGAAGAAATATCATGTTAATTTCCCACAGATCATCTACCTGGCTCTATATGGCCATGGTCATCTGCAAGGAGTCAATGTTTCAGATGCAAATAATTATACTCCAGAGATGTAGCTGCATTGCTAATCCTCTAATTCGGTTATGTTGTTCATTAAGATCAACAAAAATGGTGTGAACTTTCAAATTTTTCCTCCATGCCATTTCCTTGCAGAAATGAAAATGGAAAACCCATGGGCTGAAATGTTTTCAGCTGTCAGTTGGTAGAGAAAAGATTATCATGGAATTAGAACTATATCTGAAAATATTACTCTCTCCAAATGGATCTTTATTTAAAATGCTTCATTATAAAATCAATGTATCCTTCTTCCAAGTCTCTTGGATAGAAACAGAGTCACTGTTTGATCAACAGAAAATTTTCTCAAACCGCAATCAAGAAAATCCTTTTACAATTGTTCAAAGAAGAGCTGGTATCGATGCATCTCTTATTGTATCCAGTTGAATGAGTGAATTCCAGGTGGCTGTTGATGAAGCATGGGATGTCGTAAATAAAATAAAGATTTATGTTGAATGTCTTTTGTAATTCCTAAAAAAGAGAAGAGACTCTAGTCTGTGGATGTCCGTTTAACTCTTGTGCATTAAATGAAAAACACTGTCATCTTCAATCATTTGTGCTTGCATTCTCTTTTGCTACCTGCTTTAAATTTTTTATCTAATCCAATGGGCATAGTAAACATAGTTTTATTTTTTTTCTAGGATTATTATAAATTACCCTACAAAATTTGTATCTTTTAATTGCTCAATATTACCAAAAATCATACAAAATGTATGTTTAGTAAGCTGGGACATGATTTTTATTCAGAGATTCCTTGTCTTTTGTGGGAAGTTTAAAGTCATGTATGTCAAATATAAAAAGGATAATGTTTAAGGTTGAAATAGCTTTGACCTAATGGATTAAAATTGACTCAATTCTTTGACAATTTATCTGAAAACATATTACCACACTCAAGTATGAGGGAACATATGTAAACTATGATTTTAGAAATTTTGAATCTGAGGAATGATACGAAAAAATGGCTAAAAGGCATTAGAAGAAGTAGTTCCTATGAATGATGTTACCACTATTTAACAAACCAGTTTGGGGGTCGAATTATGTAGGGCCACCTAAGGGAATTGGATGCATAATCAAATAATATCATCTTTTGGCTGATAGGTCCGTTATATAGACTTCTTATGCAAGTCCACCTAAGGGAACGTGCTGCATAGTCAGGCAAAAGAACTCTCAGAAATTTACTTTTCTACTGCTAAAAAGACAATGGATGTTTATGGAGATTCAAATTTTCCTAAGCATAGAGTTTTTTGTATGGAGAGAGGTACTTGAATATGGAGAAGACATTTCTAAACAAGATCGTCTAAGAACTGAATGAATGTCACTCCTACGAAGTTCTGACCCAAACTTAGGGAAGGGAAATATAAACCAAATACTTGAATACTTTCATATCAAGAAAAGGAGTATGGGACAAATATGTTAAGGATGGAAATTTTCTGCCGATCCTTACATATTGTCGATAAGACCAATAAGGAAAAAATAGGTTTTCTTCCCAAGAATGAAGTTACAATTATTTAACAAAACCATTAGGGGGTTGAATTATGCTGGGCCGCCTAAGGGCATTGGCTGCATAGTCAAATAATAGTATCTTTTGGCTGATAATTCTGTTATGTAGACTATTTATGCAAGGCTGCCTAAGGGCACATGCTGCATAGTCAGGAAAAAGAACTCTAAAAAATTGGACATTTTGTGACCAGAAGTAAAGAAAAGGGTTATGGAGATCGATAAGTATTTAAGGTTAGGATTATGACACATCAAAATGGGTATTGTCCAATGCATGAAAGAGATACATAAATCAATGGTAACCATAATCATGTTGTCGCTGGGTCCAGAATTGAAATGTTGGACTTCACTATGCATCCCATAAGGATATGAATCAAACCATACGTAGTTCTTGAAATACAGTTTAACTTCATGTGGGACGAAAGTGTAGGAAATCTTAGTTTAGGGTCATAGAGCTCGGGCCATAATAATGAATACACAGTGTGTGTTTTCACAGGGACTTTTCAGCCAGGGGAATGAAAGTGGAATTTCGGGTTAGGAAAAAAGACATGGGGCTGGATTCGAGGGATGATCGATTGCTCCTACGTATCCCATAAGGATGGGAATCAATCCCACGTAGTTCTAGAAATACCCTTTGTACAGATTCGGTTCGTACAAATGAAGGGTGAAAGGGGACTTTAGTACAATGATGGTTTCACCCAAGATAAAAGGTTCGAGCATTGCCATGTATGCACGTAGTCTTTAGAATATATCATGATTAGAGATCAATGTAAATAATGATTCCCTCTCAGGTGAGGGTGTCAAAGAATTTTGTAGTTTATTATCATACAGGAAAAAAGTGTTGTACAGTTTAACGTCATATAGCAAGGACAAAGGTGAACCAATGTAAAAAATATTGGTTCTAGGGGCGGTTTCACAAATCAACATAATATGAGACGGAGGTTAACCGATGTTAAGATATGGGTTTTAGGATTGAACCTTGAGTGGTTGCCTACGTACCCAGCCTAGAAGGCAAGGATCAAAGTCCGAGTAGTTCAATTGAAGAATGAATTGGTGATCAAGTTGTTTTTGAGAACAACGACCTAAAAAATGGTGTTGGGACTTACGCATGGTTAGTGGCCCAGAGAGGGTTTTATGGTCGAAGTTTACTCTAAGCTCACGTGAGTCATACTCGGTGTGAGAAATAAGAGTTTGAAACAACCCTAACGATGCACAGTTTAATGTCATGTAGGACGTATGAAGGGACTATGTAGTTTAAAGTCTTGTAGTGAGGAAAATTGGTGCTGCACATTTTATTGTCATGTAGAAGGGACAAAATACAGTTTAATATCATGTAGGACATATTAAGGGACTTTGTTCAGTTTTACTTCATGTAGGACAAATGAGTAGTACTGTTTAACGTCATGTACTACAAATATTGGGAAATAGTTTAACGTCATGTTGGACGTGAACACAGTTTTGCATCATGTTGGACAATAAGGGTGTTGTACAGTTTAGCGTCCTATAGCTAAGATGATGGGGACATTATATTTTAACATCATGTTGGACGAAAGGGGGACTGTGTAGTTTAATTTCATGCAGTAAGGACAAAAGAGGACACAGTTTAACGTCATGTTGGATTCATTAGGGACTTTTTCACAGTTTAACGTCATGTTGGATGATGGAAATGCAAATAGTTTAAGGTCATATGCATGGACCGGCAACTATGTAGTTTAACATCTTTCTAGACGTAAGGGACTTCTATATAGTTTAGCATCATGTAGCTAGGACGTCACAGTTTAACATCATGTTGGACGGAAGTGCAAATAGTTTAAGGTCAAATGCATGGACCGATGACTATGCAGTTTAACGTCTTTCTGGATGTAAGGGACTATGCACCTTAAAGTCTTGCATTAAGGACAACGCAGTTTAATGTCATGTTGGAAAAGAAAAATTCAAATAGTTTATGTTCATATGCATGGACCGACAACTATGCAGTTTAACGTCTTGCTGGACGTAAGGGACTATGTAGTTTAAAGTCTTCCAGCAAGGACAACATAGTTTAACGTCATGTTGGACAAGAGAAATGAAAATAGTTTAAGGTCATATGCATGGACCTTTTGATTTATTTGTATTATACAACATACTTCTTCAGAAATCTAGCATTGGTTGGAGTAGTGATGAGTTCTCCATCCATTGAGATTAAAAAATAAGCTTCATTGGAGTAACCCTTATGTATTGAATAAGGTCCTTCCCATTTTGGCTCCATCTTGGGAGGTTTCATACCTTGTATCATTGGAGTTCTGAGAACCAATACCAATTCTCCCTGAATTAATGAACGAAGACGAACTTTTTTGTTGAAGGCTCGTGCTATTCAATTTTGATAGACTTCCAAGTGGTGCAGGGTGCACAATCTATTCTCATCTAATCGTTCCAATTCATCCAATCGCTTTTGAGATTGTTCATCTGTAGATGACTGATAAAAAATGTCTACCCTAAGTGAGGGTAATTGAACATCAATGGGAAATACTTTTTCTATTCCATATACCAATGAATATGGAGTTGATCGCGTTGTAGTGTGGGTGGTGGTCCGATAAGCCCATAAAGAATGAAAGAGTTTATCAGGCCATGAACTCTATCTTTATCCACCATATTTTGCAGTATATTTGATAGAGTCTTGTTGAAGGCTTTTATCTGGCCATTGGCCAATGCATGATACTGAGAGGAATGGTTGGATTTAATGTTGTATTCTTGATAAAACTTCCTTAACTCGGATGAACAGAAGTTGGTGACATTCTCCGTCAATATGGTATGAGCGACACGAAATCTAGTAATGATGTTAGACTTGATGAAGCTAAAAATGCATTTAGAACTGACTTATTTGAGAGGTATTTCCTTGGCCCATTTGGAAAAGAAGTTAGTAGTAGTAATAATGTACTTAAACTGCTTGGATGTGGCTGATGGATAAGGTCCAACTACATCCATTCCCCATGTGAAAAATGGCCATAAGTATTTATCTGTATTAAGCAACTAAGAAGTTTGATGAATAAAGTTAGCATGTCATTGGAAAGAATTACACTTCTTTATGAAATCAACACGATATTGTGTCATTGAAGGCCAAAAGTATCCATGCCCTCGAATTTGACCAGATAGTCTATGTCTAGACTGGTGGGCACCACATACTCTTACATGCAATTCTTTCATGACAGCCATTGTCTCCTCATTGTCAATGCATCTAAAGAGAATTCCATCAAAGCCTATTTTGTAGATAATTTTCTCTAGGTGATCTGGGCTGTCATAAAGAGTAATATTGACCACACATCACCAGATTTGTTCTTTCCCTGCTCTATCAAGTGGAATTGTTTCATTTTGAAGGTATTCACTGATAGAGGCCATCCATCATGTAGTATGACCATATGGTTCAGGAATAGAACTAATTTCATTGATTTCATCTATTCTGGCTTGAACATATGGTGAAATTGTATGACGGTGGGCAATACTGATGATTATCTCGTCCCGATTTAGATCTTCTAGAGCTGTGGCTATATTAGCCAGTGCATCAGCTTGGGCATTTTGTGATTGCAGGACATAATAAAATGTCGGTTCCGAAGGGAATTATGCCATTAACTCTCTAACGTAATCATACAAAGGGATTAGTTATTCTTTTCTGATTGCATAATCCCCATTGACTTGTTTGATTACCAGGTCTGAATCACCTTTCACCTTTAAGTGATTCACTTATGCATGAAGCGCCAACTCTAATCCTACGATGAGAGCTTGGTATTCTACTTTATTATTTGTCCCGCCTCTCAATAATGAGAAGAAATAGGGCAGCACTTCCTTTTCTGGATAAATGAGCACAATTCCTAACCCAACTTTGTTGAATTTAGGATCCTCCATTTTCTTCCCTGTTGGACTTCTGGAAGCACCATCAAAGTATATTTCCCATGTTTTAAGACTATCTTGAATAGAGAAGACTTCCTCATCGGGAAGATCAATATCTGAAGAAGTATCTTCTACTGAAGGATGTTCAGCAAGGAAATCAGCCAGATCTTGGCCCTTTATTGCCGTTTGAGACACATACTAGATATCAAATTGCTACAAAATAACTTCCCACCTTTCCAGACGTCTTGTAAGCATTGGACAACTAAGGATGATTTTGAGTGGGTTATTAAGAGATACCAATTGGACCCCATGATGTTGTAGGTAGTTTCTCAACTTCTGAACTGCAATGATTAATGCTAGGTAGCACTTCTCAATATTTGAATATCAGGTTTCTACTTCAAGAATAGTTTGACTAAGATAGTAGATGTTGTTTTCATTCCCAGCATCATTCTTCTGAGCAAGAAAGGAACCTAATGATCACTCTAAAGCTGTCACATAGAGGATACGAGGTCTTCCTTCAACAGGTGGCATTAATACCGTTAGACTCAAGAGATATTTATTGAGAATATCGAATTTTTCTTTACATTCTTCATTCCACTGGTAAGTGACTCCCATCTTCATCAATTTGGTGAAGGGTAGACTTTTTCCTGCCAAATTGGCGATGAAACGCTGAATATAGGCTAAGTTTCCTTGAAGTCCTCTCAATTATTTCAAATTTCTAGGAGGTGACACACCAAGGATTGACTTTGTCTTCTCAGGATCGACATAGATACCATGATGGCGTACAAAAAATCCATGAAATTCTCTTGAGGTTACCCCAAAAGCACATTTTAAGGGGTTCATATTCAAATTGTGTTGTCGAAGTTTGTGGAATATCACTTCCAAATCATCCAAGTTATTAGAATGTTGCCTGGATTTAACCACCAAATCATCCACATAACATTCAAAAAACTTCCCTAAAAAGAGTTTGAAGATACGATGCATGGAACGCTGATATGTTGCACTTGAATTTTTCAGGCCAAAGGGAATTACCCGATAGAAAAACTCACCCTGAGGGGATCTGAAGGCTGTATATTACTCATCTTCTGGAGCCATTCATATTTGATTATATCCAGAATATCCATCCATGAAGTAAAGTGCTTCATAGCCAGCTGTTGCATCAATTAAGAGTTCTGTTATCAGAACTGGAAAATTATCCTTTGGACAATGCCGATTAAGATCTCTGAAATCAATGCAAACTCTAATTTGTCCATTATTCTTTTTCATAGGGACAATATTGTCCAACCATTTGGGATATTGAACTTCTCTGATGAAGTTAGATTTCATAACCTTATCCACTTCATTTTCAATTTTTGAAGCATAAGTTGGGTGTGTTTTTCTTGCAGCTTGCTTAAATCCTCAATGTTATTCTGACAAACCCAAGTGATGAGTGGAAACATCAAGATTAAGACCTAGCATTTCTATATAGTTCCAATAAAATATATCTTGATTTTTCTTTAAAAATGAAATATACATTTTTTTCTCTTCAAGAGTCATGGCCACGCTAATTAAAGTGGGGCATGGATCTTCTTTCATACCCAGATTTATTTCTCTGAGAACATCCATAGTGGTAGAGATACCCTCTTCAAATGTTGGAGGAGCATCTATGAGACCTTCCTCTTCCTCTTCAACATGTGCTATCTCTTCTATTTCTACTTGTATAGTAGATGATGAAGAAAAATTTCCATGATTGGGAGAGATGTTAAAATTTGAACATCTTGAAGAAGAGGCTTCGATTTCCAACCCTATTGATGATAAAGGGTCTTCCTTGGGTAATGAAGAAGAGATGATGGATTGAGAATCGACATCATCCTTCACCTCTGACATTGCTATAACTTCTTCTGGCATGGTTGGCGAAGTATAGACTTACTGGATTTCAGCGGATGAAATGAGGACATATACATTTGAGCATTCATCATTGCTTGATGAATCACCAATTTCTTCCATGTTGTCTGGCTTGAATTCCATAATTGACAATATGGAAGTCTCCATAAGAGTATTTGGATTCAAGTCTATCCTATCAATTTGACTGATAGGCAATACATAATCTGTACTCACATGTGCGAATGGGTTTACTGGAATCTTTTCTAAACCATATGGAGCATTAACTTTGGTAACCTCCATTGTTGTGGATTTCTCTTTATCCTTCATGTGATATAATTCCTCCTCAATGTATTGAGATTCACATGTTTTAAAGGGGGATTTATCACCATACAATATCCCAATTTGACCATCGAAACAATATTTGAGGCATTGATGGTATGATGAAGCGATAACCGCATGTTGATGTAGCCAAGGACTTCCATGAAAAACATTGAAGGCTATATCGTGATCAACAACCATGAAATCTGAATCGGATACAAGGTCTCTAAACTGAGTTCTGAGTGTAATATCTCCCATTGGTTCTTGTTCATTTTTATCATATCCTTGTAACATGAAAGTAGAAGGAGATAAATCAGATTCTGTGAGGCCGAGTCGACGAATTGTATGAATGGGGATGAGGTTGACTCCTAAACCATTTTCAATGAAAGATCTTCGGATGTATACACCATTGACCTTTCCAGATAAGTACAAAGGTCTAATATGTCCATGCACAACATCATCTTCATCTTCATCTGTAAAAGATATCACTGTATGGCATTCTGCAGGGCCATTCTCTACATGGTAGACTTCAGCCACAACAATTTCAGTTTCAAACTCCTGAGGACTTGAAAAAGCCTCAATGAGTGCCTCACGAAGATCCTTGGATAGATTCAAGGCATCCAAAATTGATAACTTTTCCGGTACTTGGGAAAAATGTTTCAAGACATCATATTTTTGATCCAAAGGTCTTTGTTTCTCAATAGGAACATGTGGTTTTGCAAGTGCCTTAGAAGTTGATGCTTTGGAAGTAGATGCATATTGTATGAGGGTAGGAGTTGAAAATACTCCAGGATTTGGAATATTAGATAGAATAGGTCTATTTACATACTGAGAGGAAGAAGGTGGAACCTTTAACTGATCCTCCAGAATAATTGTTCCAGGACTGGATCCACTATTGGTGGAAGAATTTTCTTGTTCTTGTTGAGCCCACTGAAAGGATCTACCACGAGTTTCTACTGCATATACAGTTCTAGTAGGGGTCGAATTAAAATAGTCGTTTCTAAGATATCCGCATCTTCCTCTATATCCCAGACCTCTGGAAATCCCTCTAATTCCTCTGTTTGATATAGGGAACTCAGGATCATCATGATCGAAGTTGTGACTGTCATAAGGATCAGTTAAATGAATCATGTTAACAAAACCAAAGATCAACTCTTCATCTGATGAAGATTCTTCCTGATTAGCCCATCTAGGTTGTGCCGTTTGGTGGGGAGGTGCCCGTGGTTTTGAAGTATATGGCATAAAATGTTCCACTATCAAAGACAACTTGGGCTTTGACATGATCTCATCTTTTTTGATTGTTCTTCTTTCTTTGAATTTTGTCGTTTCTTTGAGGATTTTCCCAAGGATGAAGATGGTTTTTCTGTGGCATTCCTGGAAGAAGACACAATTGGTTTCTTCAATTGCGTTCGAAAAATAGCATGAGTTTGGTTGATCATTTTTCTGACCATCCCATCATCATATTTTTGTATATTTTTGTTTTTGACTTCTTTCCACTCACCTACTTCCTCAAGATTTGTAGCAGTAACACATGATACCTGAGCTGAAGAACCTTTCAGTTTGACTTGTCCTGAGTCCACCATTTTTTGCAGGCGGTCGTTGAAGACAAAACACTCATGAATGGGATGCCCCAAAATCTGATGAAAGGGGAAATAATTGGGACGGTGTTCATCTCCATCCATGTTAAGCCTTTTGGGCCTTGGAAATTGAACCAAATTATTTTCCAAAGCCGAAATTAAGTAACCTGGAACTTGTTCATTTTGGAAAGAGTAAACTTTACTCTTCAAATCCTTAAATGGTTTCTATCTTTGATCTCTTTAATCATCTTGACGAAATGACCACTGTTGTTGACACTCAGGAGGTGGAACCCTTCAAGAAGATGAAGGCCTTAAAGTAGAAGTAGGTACAAATTATTGTTTAAGCGTAACTGTAGCAGTCTCTGATTTACCCATTATCCATCCTGGAGCTGATGGAATTACACGAGATTTATCCTTAGTCTTCATAAGAGTGTTTTCAATCTGTTGAGCGATTGAAGTAAGGTCTAAAAACCCTCTTTTGTATTTCATAGGGATCAATGGCGTGCGTAATTCATCACATAGATTTTTCAAAGAGATTGGAAACAATTTCTCTTGAGGGTGCGCTAAGCTTAGGGAATATGTTAATCCCTTCCAGCGAGAAATGAAATCTAAAAACCATTCATTCTCCCTTTTCTTATAGTTTGTAAGATCAAAATCTGTTGTCTTTTGAAGAGTTGATCTTAATTGAAGAAGGAATCGTTGAAGGAGATCCTCCGGCCTGGTAATTGACCGGGATTACAAGCTTGTATACCATACAAAAGCAGGCCCTTGGAATGACTGTACAAAACACCTGAGCTTAACTGATTATTATTGTTGAGGGGTTCCCATCATATGATTGCAATGAGAAAAAAATGTGTTAAGTGTTGCTCTAGGTCTCTCGAACCGTTAAATATTCGGAATTTGGTACTTGCAAAATTTTATGGGGAGTAATTGCTTCAACCCATTCAGGTTAGGCTCTTTTCTCTGGTTGAACTGGCGCATGTTTTCCTTCCATATCTTCCAAACAAGCCGTTAATGACTCAATAGTAGTTATTAACTTTTGAGAAATATCTGGTTGAGCTTGAACTTGTGCAGCTGCAATAACTGTAGTTTGGATAGATGTGATGGATGGGACTACAACTGATGATAACACCATCGGTTGTTGTTGCACCTGATCCATAAGATTAGACCTATAAGGGTGTACTGATAAAGGAGGATATTCATGATCCATCTCAGTAGCCGCCACAAATTCCCTTGGCTGATTAACTCCAGCACTCTTAGGAGGAAGACTACCCTGACGTAGTTCTGCATTCAACCTCCTCAACTCCTTCATTTCCACCTCTTGTTGTGTGAACCTTTCCTCTAATGAGAGTGATTGGCCTTCTCCAGAGGTAGGGTGGAATACAAACTAACTTTTTTACTTTCCCCTAGTTGGACGCCTTTCATAGAGGGGGGAGTTGTTTACTTGAAGGAATACCTAGATTCTGAGTAATCCTTTGATTTCGTGTACGCACACCATCTTCATTTGTGTCTGTGCATACAGCTTCTTGAGCAGGGTCTTCCTCATCTGATCCCTCTGAGTGACCCTCATCTGGGGGATCAACAACAATGGCCTTGATGACATTGATTGATGCATAATGCATTGCATCCTTTCTATCATCATTTCTGTGATATTTTCTTCTTCCATGTCTTTGATGAGAAATCACCTTTTGTTGGTTTGATCCCTTAGGAACTTCTTGATGAACCATTATTTGGATGGAATCTCCTGATAACTCGGCTCTTTGTTCCTCTTGTGGCTTCTTCCCTAATCGAGAGAAGACTGACTTTCTCTGAGGGAGAGATTGAGGATTTGAAAAAGTCCCCAGTCCTGTGGACTAGGGTTGTTCCTGCTGTTTCTGGTCAACTCCCTGAATCCTATATGTTGATTCTGAGGGTTGGGTTAAAAGAGTCCCCAGTCTGGAAAGTTTGGGTGGCTCTTGACCTGCTACATCTGAGACTTTCATGAAATATATCCTGATCTTACAAGCATTAGTCCTGAAATTTTCTAGATTCATCAACCTACATATACTCTTATCACCCGGCTCAAAAGACCGTTGGATGATTTCTGACACTTATGTCACTTGATGATGTGCATGCTCCAAACAAGAAGCCTGTTCAATATTCTTGTTTTCTTGATGCAGGAGTAATTCAACACCTTGTTCTCTGTATTCCTGATTTTGAGAAGAACTAGTTGAGGCATGCTCTTGAGCGAGCCTTTTATTACAAACAAATCCAATTGGCTGTGGCCGGCCATGGGCAATAACATTGCATGAGAACATTTTCGGTGGGCTTTGTTGGCTGGAGAGTACAGTGAAATGTAGTGCTCCATGAACACCACATCCCCTGATATGAATACCAGATAGGGCATTTGAAATTAACTGGTACAATCTTCTTAATGTGCCAAGATATGAATGCTGAAGGGATCTCTGCTGCTTTTTATCCTTCAGATATCGAGAAACTGAGAGATATGCCAAATCAATTTGGCATTGTAACCCTTATATTATCTTGACATGATTTTCATATTCATAATAAGATAATATTTTCTTCTTCAATGGACAAAGTGTTTTCCACATGTTGAGATGAATATCTTGAATACAGTCTTCCGTCAACATTTCTGGAATGTCATATTGAGAGTCATCCAAAAGCCAAAAACATGACTGGCACTTTACCATTCACCAGTTGTTTTCTCATATTCAATGCTTCCTCTTTATCATTTAATGAAGATTATTCTACCTGATTAGACCAATGTTGGTGATTATTTGTTGAATCATCAGATTCAATAATATTGGTAGAGAATTCATTTATCAAATTAGAAGATGCATGACTCAGGGGTGGTTCGGAGAATGACCTACACCCTGGGCTATCTTCTGATTGAGAAAGTATTTCACCTGCTAGCGGTAAAGCATCAGACATGACTAGCTTCACATTTTCAAGTGACTCAAGATAAGAGGGCTTTCTTGTCAATAAATTTTGCATTGGAGAATTTTCCAGGAAATGTGAATTACTACTGTGAAGAGGACTTTTGCAGCTAAATTCATCATCATGGCGAGGAACACCTTGGTGGGTTACACCAAAAGATGAAACATTTTTCTCCTTGATCTTCTGGCCACGCAGAGGGTTATCGTGACTCTCATCTGAAGATGAAACTTCAAGATCGACCGAACTGTCATGAAACAAGCCTTCATGAGGAAGTGTCTAATACAGACCTTCAGAGTTAATGTTCTCACTATTGGGAATTGAGGGAGTAGAATCTTGAATTCCAATAGATAATTTTCTGGGGCTTCAAGAACTCCATCATTGAGAAAGGACTTATTACAGATTGGCTATTGATTTCTTGACTGTGCTGGGTGGTTCTTCTTCTTATACACCTTCTTACTCACTTTAGGAACCACTTGTTGATGAAAGTGGTTATTATGGGTAGGTGTATGTGCCTGATCAAGAGAAATGATCAGGTTAGGCTGATTATCTCCACTCAAATCAAGTGTATGTGCCTGACTTGGTTGTCCGTATTACATGAGGGAGTATGCCCCATAACCCTCTTGGACTGAAACAGAGGTGTGTGTCTGTTCCGGAGTGAACTGTTGATGTGTCACTCCACTGGTAGGGACATATTTTCATTTCTTTCCCTGTGATGTTGCTGAAGCTATTATATTATCCTGGCAGGCATCCTGAATATGAGCAGGAATTTGCTTATGCTCTTTCACCATTGACAGAATATGCTTGGTGACTTCTGCTATCGGAATGGCGATATACGTCCATTCCGTGCTTGGAGTAGGTGTGTATTCCTGCTCCTGTTCTCCTTTTCCTACCAGTGAATTCTGACAGTACTCATGTGTGGGGGTAGAGAGTTGAGTCTGCCTCCTTTTTGTCATTGGGGCTTTCCAATTGACTTCTCCGGGTGCTACCAAATGAGACTATTGGTAGGAATGATCAATAATAGCAGATGTATGTGCATGCTGATTGCACGCCACCAAACGTAGTTGATGATATTCCTTCAATATTGATAGATGAGGCTACTGAACGGATTGATGAGTGTAAGCAGGTGTATCTGCATGTTTACTAATTGTCAACACACTGGGTAGGCGGGCTTCATCATATGTAGTCAGACGAGCCTACTGACTAGCTGATGATTCATAAACAGGTGTATGTTCCTATCTATAGTACTATGCCGGAATTTCCTGGCGGGATTGGCAAGTTACTGCCAGATGAGTCTGCTAGGGAGGAGAATTAAAACAGACGGGTGTGTGTGCCCGCTCGTTGCTTGCCACCAAGTTAGGTTGGTGGCCTTTTCTGGAGATGGCAGAGATGATAACCTGCTCACTGTTGACTGGATTTCGCCTCTAGCGGTTCGTCTTTCTTGCTCAGGTTCGAGGAACCAGAGCCAAACATCTGGAGACGACACCCTCATCATGTTGAGGGCGCACTGCCGCACGAGTCTGGTGGTGATTGTTGATGGGAACCCTCAAGAAAGAATCATATTTCCTTGAATTAAGTCCTTCAGTGACCTTATCATTCTCTTCCCCAGAATATGGGAGGGAATAGTAATTGAGTTCTGAGGATAACGACCAGAAACTGTTAGAAATAGTGGTTGGCACCACCTGCTTCCTGATCACTGGTCATCGCTGTCCGGACGACCAGGGTGAATTATTGACATGGAGGGATTGTCGAGCGGCCTCCAGAGTGGGAATATTACCGTTCTGATGATATTCTTTAACCATCGCATTTGAAACACAGCGTTGAAGACGCTGATTAGGTGATATCATCCTCAGAGCAGACGATGATCCAATAGGAGTAGCCGTAGAGGCATTTACAGCAGAGGCATTCACAGGCGTGAATTTTAGAGAAACCATTTCTGTAACGTAGAAGATCATGGAAAAGTGTGCCTGTTTGATATAATAGACATAATCAAGATAAGTTCAGCCGCTACATCTTTTGGATGAGAACATATGTTATTGGTTGTTTTGTTTGCCCTCTCATTAAGTTTTAAATAGAGGCCTAACAAATAAGAAAAAACATCATTTTAACTTGGATAAGGATTCACGTCAGGTTCACCATTTTTTGTTTCCTCACTGGAAATGGGGATGACCCCGTTTCTTTAAGTTTCAAACATTCCGACCAGTTTCTTACAAGTTTGTTCGTAGAACTGGAAACATCCAATGATTCTATATCCATTTTGACCTACTTTCCAAAGGTAGGTGCTCATTAGTTAGGAACCGATGAGGCTTAAGAATTTGCATTGGTCGAGAGGATGGGAGGTCAGACTCATCACAACTTTTTGGGGGGAATTATTGTCTACTCCGGGACTCTATTTATAGATTTAAGTTATGTTCGTGAGTCCTTATTACATTACCAAGTATGAAAATGAGCTTTCATTTAGATCTGACAATCAATGTATGAAATTTAGAGAATGTTTTATATGTATTCGAGGTTCTTCATTGATAGAGAATCATCTGTATTTGTTAGAGATTCTTAGTTAATGGTATCCTTTGATAAATTTTATAAATATCTCTTGGTTATTATGAAAACCATACTAGTTTTAAAGCCACTCAGCGAGGCACTTGAAGTTTATTGTCGTTCATAAGGACATGGATTATTTCAGAGTTGTGACCATACCCGCAAATGGGCTACCCACGTATCCTTTGTTTTAGAAAAGGAATCAGAACCCACGTAGTTCAACAAAAGAAGAAGTAGGTTTATGCACGATTGATGGCTCAAAGAAAGATGTCATAATTACTTTTACACTCCAAGCTCACGTGAGTCATACTCGGTGTGAGAAACAAGAGGTATTGGAAAAACCAGATAATTGTGCCATGAAAGATGCAATAATGTGGGGCTTATGTATGTATGACTGCCCAGAAAGATAAATATTAGGATTTACATTAGGAAAGAAACCTGGGAACAGGGTCCATAAAGGTATATGTACTTTAATGGAGATTTGGATACTCTAACTTAGGGATTACTCCTGAGGAAGATGGCCAAATTTGGAGGGGACTTAGGGATTACTCCTAAGGAGGATGCCCAAATCAAAAAAAAAATAAGACTGGTTAAGAGAAATTATGACTAGGCATTATTACTGAGAAGGTGGTGCATGTTAAAGGCACTTGAGAACTGGGGATTATTCCAAAGAAGAAGGACCAGGTTAGGGGAATTATGACAGGGGCTTACTCATGAAATGGAGGCCCAGGTTAAGGGAATTTGGAATTTGGGGCTTACTCCTAAAAAGGATGCCCATATTTGGGAACATGAAGATTGGGGCTTACTCCTGAAAAGGAGGCCCAGGGTTGGGGACTTGGGGATTACTCCTAATGAGGATGCCCATTGAATAGGGAATTTTGGGGCTTACTCCTAAGGAGGATTCCCATCTTTAGCGAACATGGACTGGGGCTTACTCTTTAAAATGAGGCCCATGTTTAAAGATCCTATCATCATAAAGGTTGAGGTTGAATGAATGAAATATCTAACCTTAGTGACATAAGGATATGTAAATAACAAATTTTTGAGATATGTTCCATAGAATTCCTTTCAGATAAGGAAGCCAACCAAGAAATAATATCATGAATGTATTTAAAGAGGATTCTGAAGGCTTAATCTTGAAGAGGAGAGGTGGATTTGAATAAGATAGGTGAATAGGTAGGAGGGGAACCTAAAAAGAGAGAGGCGTGAAAGTCCTACATGGGTGCGCAAGTCCTGGTCGCGCAAGTATACTTGCAAAACACATGGGTACTTGCGCGAGAGTCAACCCTTAGGGATATACTTGGGCGAGACTTAGCTCAAGCCCTTAGTATTATCCCTAGGGCTTCCAAAAGAGTGGCGCACAAGTTTTGTTGAAGGAACAAGGCGGAACGCAAGTGTGGCCATTTAACTTAAGGGATGTCCACTTAGGCGTGCAAGTGTTGATGAGTTTCAATACTTAGGCCTTATTTCCCCTATTTAGAGCTTCCATTCTATGTAAGAAATTACCTTAGAAGTGTTTGGAAGACTTCCAGAAGAGGATAGGGCGACCAGAGCTCGAATATGAGTTTTGTAATTTTTCTGTACCTGAAATGGGGGGCCCACCAGGGGTATTTATAAGCCAGGGAAGACCCCGAGCGAGAATCAAAGAGGGTGCGCAAGTCACCTACGCAACCACTATGTGGCACGCAAGTATATATGCGCGACAATGATGAAACTTGCGCAACCCAATTGGGAAAAAATCCTTCTTCACGTCTTTTTCAATTTTTTATGTTTCATCAAAGGATAAGTCATTTTGTACTAAGGTATTTCCCCTTTTCAGTCATTAGACAATGTGACGGAAAGGAGAGTTAACAGATATGTGGAGGAATACCATCTCTCTAGCCATAATCTTAAGGTCTCATCGACAAATGTCTACCTAACTATTTTGTTGACTTTGGGATTATTTGATGAGAAAATGAATTTTTATCACCTTATCCACCATTTCTTCGACCATTTAATGTCCTAGAAGCTAACATTCACCAATTTTATCCCTGTATTCCAGTGTTCTGACCCTTTTTCTAATAAAGGGATTCATATGAAGCCATTTGGATGCTGGAGTCGAAACTATTTTTGTAAGATAACTCAATTAGTGGAAAATGTTTCTCCTATCCTCCTTTAAAGTCCATATAACTTGATCTTAACATGTCATCCAGTTTCTGAATAGTTATTTCAGATTGTCCATCGGATTGAGGATGATGGCCACATTTAAGTTCAGCTCAATTATTAGAGCATGTTGGAGATTTCTCTAGAACTACGAGGTGAATCTAAAATCTCAATCAAATACAATCAATAGTGGTACTATATACAACATTTCCACTACTATGATGTATATCCATAAATTTTGATCCAGTGATAAGTACTACATAATTTTGGTAAAGTGAGTTGTATTTTTAGGATGATGCACAATAACCCATATAACATTATTTGCATTAGATTTCCTTGGATGTCCTGTGAAAAATTACATTGTAATGTTCTCCCACTTCCATGTTGGTATGGGTAGTGGCTGTGTCATCCCCTTATACTTTTACCTTTCAACCATCACTTACTATCATACCATGAAACTTTGACGTATACTCTGTGATCTCCTTCTTTATATTTCCCCACCAATAGTTCTTCTAGAGATCTCGATACATCTTCGTGCTCCCTAGGTGAATACAGATGGATGAGATATGTGAATCATTCAAATGCTCCTAATTTATATATGGATCTAATAGTACACATAGTCGTGAAACAACTCTCATGACTCCTTCCTCATACATTATGACATCTAAGGATTTTCCTTTTCTCTTAGCTTCCACCATCTTCTAAACTTAAAAATTATTTCATTGAGCATCCTTTGTTTTAAACAAGAGGGATAGTTGATCAAACATTTTAGAAAGTATTGATCATGTTCCTTCCTTAACGATTCCCTTGTACATTCATTTCAATTCTAAGAATATTTGATCCTTCTCAATTCTAAACATTTATAAAATTATAGGATCCATTCTAATTAGAGAATATTCTACCATATTTGACATACAAGGATGGTAGTGGATTTATCATTCGTAATCTTTAACAAGCTCTAACCATCTTTATGGGTCCATATTAAGCTCATTATGTGTGAATATATATTTGAAACTCTTCTGATCAGTATATATCTCACACTTCTCACAATAGAGATAATGCCTCTAGATTTTCAAAGAAATTATCACATCTACCAACCCCATATCATGTGTGGGATAGTGTTTCTCTTGTATTTTCAACTACCTTGAGGCACAGGCTATCACTTTGTAATTTTTCATCATCACAAAGCCCAATACCTTCTTTGAATAATCATTGTACACAACAAAGAGTTCCCCAATTTTTTGTAGTGTGAGCAGTGGTGTAGTAATTTTCCTCTTTTTCAACTCAATAAAGTAGTCTTCACATTCACTAGTCTAGAAATTTTTTTCTCCATTCTGATTCAACTTCGGTTTTGGGTTTGAAAGTCATGGTAAGTTCTTCACAAATTATGAGTAATACCTAGCTAAACCAAGGAAGCTACAGATCTCCATTACAAATATTGTAATTGGCCACTCTTCTATTGCATTTGTCTTAGAAGGGTCCATAGATATTCCTTTTCTGGTGATAACATACCCCAAGAATGATACTTCCTCCAACCAGAACACACATTTACTGTAATTTTCCTATTGTTTATCCCTTATCAATCTCTTCAAAATAGAATTCAAATGCTTTCATTATTTCCCCATGCTTGTGAAGTATAGCATAATATCACCAGTAAATACTACCACAAATTGGTCAAGTCCATATCTAGATAAACTATTCATTAACCCCATGAATATGTTGGAGCATTAGTTATTCTAAAGGGTATCACTATGAACACATATTATCCATACCCTATTAGAAAAATAGTCTTGGGAATATCTTCCTTCCTTGCCTTTAATTAGTGATATCCAGACTAAATGACCACTATAGAAAAATAATTGGCCCCAAATAGTTGATCAACAAAGTCTTCAATCCATTATAGGGGATACTTGATATTTATTGTAAGGGAAAGTAGTGTGAGAAGTTTATCGTTTGGACTGGGAATTAATAATTTTTAAAATAATTATTCACTAATATTATGATATAATTATATCATATTTTCACTCTTAAGATGCCAATATTTTATTTATACATTCATTGGTGAGGTTACTATTCATTTCTCAAGTTTACTATTCATAGTGTGACATTACTATTCCAAAGGTCAAGTTAAAATTTCATCAGTATAGGTTCTTTAACTTCTAGAAATACTTCTTATTTCTTTCAATATTCAATTATGAAGTTTTTTATTGTGCTATATATGTGATTTTTATGTAATTTATGCTATACCACATTATTATAAGAAGGAAATTTCAATTGATAAAATTTTGGGTCGTTACATTTTAAGCTATGAAGGAAAAAATAGTAACTTTTTGGATCTCAAAATGAAATTTTGAGCTCAACATTGGATTAACTAAGTGATATTTACCATTAATTAGTATATTAGTAATTATATAAGGTGGTTATAATTTTTTAATATTTTCATGTGATGAGGAAATTAATTAAATTTCTCATTAATTTAAGCATTTCAATTCAATGAATGTTTTTTATAAAATAAATAATTTATAATTATTAAATATATTATGTAGAGGAGATGTAATAGAATATTAGATGCAGAAGGGTTTATTTTTCAATAATTTTTTATATATTTATTTAATTGAATGAATGTGATATTTTGAATTTAGTGAATTATAGAGAGAGAGAGTGAAAAAAAGTAAACTATTAACCTCCTCAGAGTTTCATCTACTCATTCATGGGAGGAAATATTTTAGGATTGAATTTTTGATCCATTTTTTAAGACCAAGATCATTTTATTAGAGATTATTTATATTCTTTGAAGGGATAAATCCATATGGGTTTGTTTCTCTTGGGTAACTAGAGAAATATAGGTGGAGAATTAGAATTATTGTACAATTTACGATGATTATAAAATGATTTAAGAATTTTTGTTGTCATGAAATCAAGGTAGGTGAATCAAAATTACCATATATTTATTAGTCTTTTATATATATGATGATATTACTTATCATGATTTGTTAAAAATTCTAAATAATATAGGATAATGAATATTATAATGAATTGAAATTTTAATGATGCAATTTTAAATGAAGGGTTGATGGTTGAAAATTATGAATAGTGGACTTGAATAAGAAATTATTTGAATAAATTTTCTATAATAATAATTTATATTTAATTATTAATTAGAAAATTATTGATGGGAAATTGGAAATAGTGGAATTAAATAATAGAAATTTTTACGAATATAATTCTATGGAAATATAATATGATTAATAAAAAAATTATTAGGTTTATTATTGAAATTAATATCATGATTGATAATTGTGGAAATACTTGAAATTTATTTAAAATAGATTTTGTGATGATTATATATTTATAATTTATATCTGTGAAATATTTAATAATTTTTTAAGATTTAAATATATGTGTTGATAATCATTTATGAATATATGGGATTTTTTTATCAAATTTCCATGTCAAATTTTTTCCTAGAATAATTAAATAATATTTAAAATACTTTACATGTAGATATTAATAAATTTATAATATTTGGAACATGCCATGAAAAATAATCATAGGGTTCATGCCACTCTCTAGAAGAATACACTAAAATATTTGTGACAATATGATATAAAATGGTAATGAGTTACATAGGTGTATTTCCACTAAGAGATGATGTCATTCAACTTTATAGAATAAAAGTATATTGTTAGTGAATTATGTTGTAGTGGGTGGATTCTATATGAGTAGTTCCACCTTGGTATAGGGATATACAACATTGGCATGGGAACATTCCATATCCATCATTAGTTTTTGATTCCTAAGGGTTTCTTATACATTACATATGGTGTCTAGTGAAAAGGCGTGATTAATGATGTGTCTTTGTTAAAGAAGTGTTTACAATATGTTTTGTAAAATGATGTTGTTAAAAAACTTATATATTCCATGGATATGAAGGATTTTAGTGATGTGGATAGTAAATACATAGGATATGAATTGTGGTAGACCTAGGTGGGAGTGCGGTGTGAATACAATGAATGGTTATTTACTCTCTCAGATTTATTGTAGTATATTTAGGTGGGAGTGTGGTATATATATGTTTTGAGAATATTACCTAAGACAATTGTGTTTTTTCTGACCTCAGATAGAGATAAAATTGATGATGGGTTTTAGAATCCATTTCATACATTTTATAATAATCTAGACATGGTTAAAAGTTATATTGTGGTGTTTTTTGATTTTTGATAATCGATATATTATTTGTGGGTGTGATGATACGGGTTGAGTATGGGACAATCCATGGGGTTGACACCCAATAGTATAATGAGTGTTTTTGAAGTTGGAAAACCACTATACTTATTTACTTTGATAAGGGAAAGATTCAATGAGTGTAGAAACCCATGAAATAACATGATCTATTGAGTTTAGAAAATAACCCAATCAATGAATAGACTTTGTAATGGTCCCTGTGGGAGGATAACTATATAGTGATCATATAGAGAGATCCATTTTCTTGAAAAAATACATAAAGATAGTATATAAATGTCTCTTTGTGTGGAAAACTAACCAAGGATAGTAAAAAATGCCATTGTGTGTATAAAACCATTGGATTTTATAATAGAGTAGTCCATGTTAGTGGCAAACAAAGATAAATTATTATAACGAGATCCCATTTGATGAAAAATTACTTAATTTTTTTGATTTGGGTTTGTGATAATTATTTAGATTGTTGAGAATTATATGGCACTTTTCCTGATGGGAAGTATATAAATATTTTATTATATTACCTCAATAAAATTGTTGGTAGTGTTGGGTGAACAAGGTTTTAGTCATGGGAGAGAATTTTTTGATGGCTGATTATAATATACCTACTAAAGGTATACAATAGATGATAGGATTTTGCATTATTTTTCAATTTTTTCCTTAGATTTATATGATATTTCATCTATTTATATACATTATACATGTATTACTAATAGAATATGAATTTGCATCATACATGGTAACATGAATCACATATTTAAAAGGTAAATTCATTCTTTAAATGTGTGATGGTATACCCATAGTTATAATTTCCAAACTATGAATTAGTAAATGTGGGATTTTTGGGTTATAGCAAAACATGTTTTTTGTCTTAGGTGAAATATTAATGAAGGTTGGTTGTGAAAAAATAGTACTAGTGTTATTTTGTTTATTATAACATTTATAATGGGCATAAATGATGAATATGTGGGTTATAGGGTATAAATGTTACATAAAACTATTGTGTAAAATAGATTATAGAAACCAACTGGATACAATAAGGGATACATTAGAGAAATGAGGACTCTATGACCTAGGGAATAACACTCAAGGAATAGTACAATGACTCTAAGGTATATTGATATGTGTGGACTCACCCAATATATAGTTTTATGTTGTGATTTTTTTGAGGTGCTGGTCCATGTGGTTGAGATGGGGGGGGGTGAATGATATGGTTGTATGGTCAGATATTCCTCGCATATAACCGCATGTTGGGATTATTTTAATTTATTATAGATATACCATATATATGAAATAGAACATTCAATATATTCATTTCCATGAATATTATTGATATGGGTTGGGCTTGGAAGAGATAAGAATATAAAAAATATAGGAGTTAATTTTGTTTCTATCAAATGGGTGGATTTATGATTGTTCCTAAGATTACTACTTTTGGAATTAAAGTTTATTGGGTATGTATTTGTTATCTATTTTATTTCTTGGTCTATTTCAATTGAATATCGTAGTGTATGTTGTTTCATTGTTTATATAATTGAGAAAGAGTTATGGTTGAAATGTTATTGTTTTATTTATAGGGTGTAAAAGTATGTGGTAATTTGAAATAGTAAATAAGAAAATTTCATAATGGATTTGTTATTATTTATCATTTTGTTATGTGAAATATTTGATTGGGTTGTTGAATATTGTATTTTATTATTTTTGTTTGAATACAATACATATTTATTTACTTGGATAAGAGTGTGGTGGTCAAATATGGATGTCATTTTTTATAGTTTTATATTTCTTATTGATTTTTTTGGGATGTGTATGTGGTATAATAGAAGTGTTAATGTTTTGGGAATGGAATTATGGTGATGATATGATTTTATTACATGGTTATGATATAGTTATGTAATAATGATGTGAAAATGAGTATGTATTGGTGATGTAAAAGTGGTAATGCATTGGGAGATGATCTATGATGGATATATGATTATGAATATAGGGTTGATCTTTTTATAGGGTTATGTATTAGTGTGTTTAAACATGAATTATGAGGAATAAAAAAAATCTAATTTGGATTATTTGGTTGATGTAATATATTAATAATAGGTGATGGTAGTGTTTTTGTGGTTTTTTTGTTATCGTGTTCTTAATATGTTACTCATTAGTACCACTACTACAAATAGCGACCCAATTATGATAGATCAACATATGAACTGATATTCATGAGCGGTGATGACTTATTATGACCATTTCTATTATTTTTGTTGATTATGACATGATATATTAAGAAAAATTCTTCTCTATTATTAATTATTTTTGGTTTATGATATTTTAAAATTTAATTGGTTTGGAGTGAAAATATGTAATATTTAATGTTGGTTTGATGAAATTTCTATTATGGTAATTTTGTTTTGATCCTCACTCATTTATTTTTTATTCAGGTGTTTAATTTGTATCATTATTTTTTTAGATGGTGAAATGACTGTTAATTAACATATGGTGTTAGTGATTGGAAGATATAGATACATGTGGTGTAGTCAATGGGATGTGTTTTGGATGGTATGGTAGAGATGATGATTTTTTTATATTATTAATCTTTAATTTCCCCATTCTATTTTAGTTGTATCCTTAGATGTCTAGAACTAAATATTTATTTCACACAGATACATATATGTTATTAATTAGACCCTATTGAGTACTACAAATTGTTTATGGAATTCAACTATATTTTTGTTTATTTTAAAAGTTAATATAATAGGGAGTTAGAGATTATGATACTATTTTTCTAGTAGAGTTTAGTAAATTCTTTGAATTTATAACATGTTTATTGTGAATATATATTTAAATTGTGGTTTTTTTATAGTGGCATAGATAGATTTTATAGTTTTAGTAGATATTTAATAAATGAAATCTTCATCATTGTTTTTTATATCTTATTTATTTTATTGGATTTTATATGGATTCCTACCAAATTTGTATTTTACACCCTTGGTTCTAGTTACTAACATAAATCTTATTTGAGATATTATTTGGGGTTCAACCTATCTTTATTTCCAACCAAAAAGGGTTTTTAGTGGGGATATGTCATAATAATGTGAAATTAGATATTTGGATGAGAGTTATGTTGTAGTTTCGAGTTAGTCACTAGTGAGGATCATGTTATTTTGGTAAGAATATAGTGTCATTAAATATTAACATGAAACTTGGTCATAGGAGATTGTTTGATATATAGAATTACCCTTCAATTTAATGCGCGGATCTTTATTTTATACTACAAGTTTTTATTTGAAAGCATAATAGTTGCTGGGTAGGATATTAGGTGAGGTACAAGCATCATTATGATATGATATTCTGGTTGAGATAATGAGATAATATGTTTATGACTAATTTCATAGATTTGTGATTTATTTTTATTATGTATGTGTTAATTAAAGCTTTCCATTATTGAAATTAAAGTAATAACAATGTTAATTCTAAAATTTATGTGGTACTCTTGTTTTTTAAAATAAATAGTCAAAATAAAATATTTTTATTGGAGAATGATTTTTCTTTAATCATTTTTGGTTATGTGATTATGTGTTTTCTCATAGTGTACCCCTTGAGAATTTAATATATATTTTAATGTTAAAATATCTTTAAAATTAAAAATGGATTAATTTAACATCATGTTTTGTGATTTTAAATTTATTTCATTGAAATTTTATACTATGTGTTTAGCTGGAATATGGATTTAAAGATTTATTGATACATGCTCAGCCAAATTAATAATGTAATAGAAATTTTATTAAACAAAATTAATGATATGGTTTTGATTAAATTTTACTTATCCTATATAACCTACTGAGTTTAAATTCCTAGATATTAAAATGTACACATAAGTGTTATTAGTAATTTCAGTTTAAAATGAAATGTAAGGTATTTAATAAAAATTATTTGTTGCGAACAACATACTACAAAAAAAACTATTAAGGATTATTAAATTTAATTTTATATATTTAATGATATTTTTTTAGTGAGTCCATGTTAAGTATGATACATTCATATTTTTAATACTTATTATAAATGATTTGAAGTTGATAATAATTTTGTTAGCATGTTTTATTTGTAGTGATAGTTATTATGATATTTTAGTTTAAGCTTATTAAGCATGAATCATGGAAGTTAAGCATATCATATTTTTCTATGATAATTTAAACACATATTTGGATGATGTTAATAAGTATGTTGTAAATATATTAGTTATTGTGATTACCTTGAATGTATTATATAAGGAAATTTTTGTAAACCATTTCTATGTTACTCACCAAAGTAACTCATGAAATTATTCATGAAAAGATTGATGTGAATATAATTTTAATAATGATTTTCTAGTTGATGATAATTTACTTTATTTATTTTAACTATTGACATGCATTTTTTGTGTCATGTACTCTTGATTCATGAGTTTTGTTAATATAGTATAAGTAGATTGATTTCAAAATGGATCTAATAAAAAAAATTTGTAAAAAATATTATGATAATGGATATCGAGATGTAATTGGAAAATATTAATTAATTTTATTCATCATGGGACTATTTTGTACTTTATATTAAGTGAATTATTATTTATTTTTAAAATATTATTACTAGTTTTTCATGGTAAAATTATTATGCACTTATTATAATCTGAACATGGTAAATGGGAATAACTATTGTTTTTTTGGAATATATTCTCATGGAATATGATTTTTTGGTTGGTGATGTGCAGGTTATTAAATTAAATATTGTGTTTTGAGGATGGGTTGGTAATGATTAGTAGTTGGATGAGTGAGTAGTGGATATGTTACTCTACAATATGTATTGTAATATATTATGTTTGGTGTAAATTACATTTTTATTATAATTATTATTTTATTCTTTGGAGTTAAAGACATGTCACTGAAGTATATTTGGGACTTTCTTAGAAAAAAAAGAAACAGGAATCACAAGTTAGAGTTTTGTTTAAGTATCAATGGATGAAATTTATTAGTATAGTATAAATTCACGAGGATGGAGAATATAAAGAGGATATTGACGTATCTTTATAATTCGTGAAGTTCCCAGAATATATCCAAGATTACTTTAATGTATTTTTTTTGAATGTCAGCCCATGTATAGTATAATATAAAGGATTAATACATGGATGAGATGTATTGGGAGGATTTTAATAAATTATTTAAGAGGAGGTTTATTCACCATATATAACAAAATTAGAGACATGTATTTTAATTATTGGATATTTTTATTAGGCCATTAAGATGTTAGGGAAAACATTTTATCTATAATTAATGGTTTTAGTGTTGTTAAATCTCAATTAATCGAAGCATTGAGTGGAATTCAATTATTTTAGGGTCTTTTTGTTCATTAAATCGAATCATGAGTTAATAATATAGTGCTGAAGCATGAATTGAAGCTATATGATTGAGTTGTTTAAAGTGTTATATGTTAAGTGAGTTGATTTATTTACATTATAACATAATAAAACATCGATACTATGAATGATATAAATTCCATCATGCTTCTCCATTAGTTTTGATTAGTTATTTTTGGTTTTATAATGATGTGTGTGTCCTATGATAATGAAATTTTATTTCCTTCCTGAGTACCCTTAATATGAATTTTTTGTTTTAATTTAATGTTATTTGAGGGTTTAAATTTGGATTTTAAAGGTAGTAGTTGACTTGTTTTACTGTTATCTTTAAAAGTTAATATTATTTTCAAATCATACCTAAAATTTTATTTTTAATAAGTGTGAATATTTTTCATGTTTTCCAAATCAAGAAAATTATTCAAATAAAATAACCTATATCGTTGAGATTTTTTGTGGAAATATATAAAATGATTTGAAAGGATAATAACATGATGGGTTAATGGTGTAGAATCCCTTACCCAATAATCCATCCGAATAGTACTATCTATCTGGATGCCAATGGCCTTAGGTGATCCACCCCGAAGGCTGCTGACTAACAATTTGGGTGTAAATAGGGAAGATGTGGAGGCTATACCTGCAATGTATGATAAAATAATGGTCTGAGTAAATATATATATATATATATCATACAATGGAACAAAATAATGAGTAGAATAAAACTAGACCCATTAAAGGGAATGAGAACAATCAATAACATAAAATAGAATAATCATAACAAAAAACAACAATGGAAATGAATAAACATGCTATCATACCACTAGTAGCTAATAAAATAAAACATACATACATAACAGGTCATACATATCAATGTTCATATGAGGTCACCAATAGAAGACCATGGTATCTACATACATATACCCTTGGTGATAAATAAAACAAATAAAATTGAAACTCTAGCTAAGGCAGGACCTCAAGGTCATTTTCTATCCATCCAGGAAAACTCAACTATGATCCAAATCCAGAGCCTGATCCCTTTTTTGAACGTAAAGGAATAAAGTCTATACAAATCTCAAAGGGATTCTATAGGGTGTGAGTATGAGTATCAATAGGAAACTACCAATGTGTGAATACCCATGATAAGACTTTAAGAAGGTGTATTATTTATAAATAAAATAAACAATGGAACATGCATATATAATTAAAAAAACTTCACTAGTGCTCAAAAGCCACTAAGAAGATGTCACCTACGTCGATAAAGCTAGAATCATAAAATAAGTGTGGATCTTTGGCCAATGGACCAAATTATCCTTTTATATAAATTAGTAAAATGTGAACCCTTAGGTTCTACCTTTAAAAATGTAACATTTCACCTCATTCCAATCGATACATCATGTCCCAAATCTAGTCACTAACATTCTGAAGGAACACCCATGGAAGTAAGCCTTTGGTATCCTTGACCCCTGCTCAAAAGAACCCATCAGATCAAATAATGACATATAGAGGCCCAAATATACATTTCCTCATATTAAAATCAATGTCAGCTCATAGAACGATGTCCCGAGGAACAACAATCTTCATCCTTTAAAAATAGTAAAAGCCTAACAGACTCAATACAGTGAGACTCAACCCCCAAATGATAGCCTCAATGATATCATCTGAAGGATACTCATCTTCCCTATGTATTTCTACAATAGGACCACCCAAAACGATTACCTAATTTATACTATCGGGGTAATCTACTGATTATAGTGGTCAAAGCCACCTCATCACTAAGTCAACATGTGTGAACATGACTTTAATTGGTGATTTGGCCATCACGGGTGAGCGGAAATCACCAGTTTAAAACCTAAGACACACCAAGCCTCGTAAATCATTCCCTTAAGGATATTTTATCTCAAGTATGATAGCCATTCCATCTAATCTCATGGACCATTCCCATTACCTAATGGACTTGTCACCTCAAACCAACATCCACAATGCCCAATCCTATGATCAGCATCACTCAAAAAGTTTCTTCCAAGCCCATCCATATGACCATGTTGTGTCAATCCCGATGGTCAGGCCACCTCAATCCATCAGTCCGATCCTATACTGGTCTAATGGATCATAATAGAACATAAAAACAAACCACATATATAATTCAAATTAATTTTAAGTAAAAATTCAATGTAATTGAATTATACATCTAAAATTAAATAAATCAATTCAATAAATATAAGCAACCCACCCAGCCTTTTTACCAAAGGTGGTCAATGGCCTCTAACACTACCACACACATACATATATGTCTTGGGAATGCCAAAAAAATCCCATAATGAAATAAAATTAATTAAACATTAAGAGTTCAAATTAAAATGTGTCTCACTCAAATACACAACAATGTGCTAAAAGTTGTTCCCTCTAAATGTCTAAAAAACACAAAGAAATGTATGCACCACCTACCTTGGATTTTAGACTAAGAAACATCTAGTATTAGCCTCTAAATCCATGAAATTTGGAATAAATATACATTTCCATTGAGCAACCTGAAAATAGGGAAAATGGTTCAAATAGATTTAGCGCTATGTGAGGAGAGAGCTAAGAAGAAAAGAAGAAAGGGTGAGGAGGGCCCAACCAATATAGTTATATCTCACATAATGGATTGAATAACGGAGCACCAAATAAGGAGGGGGGTCAATCCCTAGGAGAGGTGTAAAGGGGTGAGATCCCCCTTTTTTAACATGACTAAGAGAGAGATAAAATGATGATGAAATAAATAGAGAAGATGAGTAGAAAAGTAATTTAACCCCTTTAAATAGGCCACACAATTATCTCTCATGGTTTTCCAAACCATGTGAAATACATATAGTTTCCCTCTGATAAAAACTGTAGAGGTCCTACATAACTGTGTGACTTTCCCCGCATGGTTTTACCAAACTATGCTCAATTCAAAAATAAGGCTGCATGGTTTTCTGGGAGAGGCCACACGATTTACCCAAATCGTGCACCTGGACCAACAACATCCAAAACAGTCCTTCGAGCCTTTTTTAAACCTGAAACCCCTTTCTAACACCCTATGAACTCTCCAATTCTCTAAAACCATAAAAAATGGTATTTTGTTGACAGAAAACATAAAATTTGGTTTCGATGATCGAAATCAAATTTAGCATACCCACTAATTCCAAAAATTCATAACAATAGAGGTTTTTGAAATGATTCAAAAACCTAGGATGTTTTAATCTCCCAACCTAAACATATATCATCCCCAAGCTATAAAATATAAATCTAATATGGTATTGAACATGCCCATCCCATTTAATCTAGGTCGGACTACCTCAGTCTCAAGGGAACTAGTCAACTACCCTAAGGGGAACCCCATCTTAGGAGTTACCAACCCTGGTCATATCCCAAAACAAAACTCAAATGAAAATAAAATCCATTAAACATTACTATACCCAAACATCCACCTATGATGCATCGTCACTTTTACACCCCATCGGGTGCTCCCGTGTCATCCTCGACACCCATCAGAATCCCACACCGCATTGGTGCCCTCCACATGTCCTTGTCTTAGATGGAACCAATGAGGTCTTACATATCAATTGATGATCAAAAGTATTAGAGCCTCACACCTTAGTAAAGTCTTGCATCCAAATATTCTCAGATTCCAACACACCTTAATAACCTGTATCCATCGATGCTCACATGTAATTAATGGTGCCTCATACCTCATACACATATATATACAACACACCTAAGGATGTGAAAACCTACTAACCAGCATCTGTTCAGTCCACAAATTTATTTTGTAGACCTAGTGAACCCAAAATAGATATACCTCAAAAGGAAATTCAAAATCAAAAAAAATTCTACACCCACAACATACCTCTAATCATCGTCAGATCACCAGCCTGCTCAGCACCTGGTAGCTCCATGGAATGCACATTGCATAAATCTTGACTCCCTAAATCCAAACCTCCCTATAGTGATGCACCATATACCATCAACTTACCATGCAACTGGGTCCCACATTCTCTTCCAAATCATCTTCATGCAACTGATACATGGATACCATCACCTAGTACATCCCCTAAACGTTTTTTAGAAACCTATGTATACCCCAGTCCTTGAGTTCTAGCTATCTGATAAGAAATCATTTTGAACCACTTGAGATGCTCGACCTATGCACATGCCCATCACTCGTTTAGATTCCACTCACTCTGAGTACAGACACTTATTGGATTCCCATAATGGTATAATACCATCAATGTTCCACTCCTAGGTGGTCGGGCTATGTCCTTGGCCTGACTACACTACCGGAACTCATATTGGCCTTGATTCCTACTATCCAAAGTATTTTCAAATAAATCACACAAAGGTGATGCCAAGGTCTAGTATGTCATGTAAGTTATGTCTCCCTTGTATATGAGTTCTAGGTTCACCACCTATAAGAATGAGGTCAACTTAAATATGTTTACCTACACCTAAATGGTGTTCTATAAACCTTCCTCGAAATGCCTCACCCTTGAGGTGTTGTCGCTCAATATGTGGGGTGTGATGTAATAAAATTCAATGAACATTGTTTCATATTCCATGATAGACTTGTCACCCTACCAAAGGCTCAATAATTTGTGATCCCTTTCTTCCCTCAACATCATTAGGAAGAAATTATTAAAGAACCAACCATTAAAATCCTTCAGGATCAGTCACACACATCTACTTGCCTACACTTGAATATCCCACCATCACTTAGATAGTCCTCTAAACATATAGGTTTCCAGTTTCATCCTCCTCCTTGGAGGTACCTCTACCTGCTCAAAAAACATTTTGATGACCTCAATCTAGTTTCCAACTGCCTATGGACCACTCTAATCTTAAAAAAGTGGTGGGTTATCTGATTAGAACTCCTGAGTAAGATAGTCCATAGGAGTCTCTACTCCTTGAGATCCATTGATGACACCATAGTTCACATGTACTGGGCTCTCTTTTATTTGGTCATCAAGCCACAGACCAAAATAAGTATAAATTGGTGGATTCCCCACCTATATTGGAATTCCAGCATGTGCCTAAGTATGTACCTAATTTTCCTGAACCTCAGGGGTCCCAAGTTTCTCATGAACTAGAAGCACCATATCATCACCTGCCCGATACTCCATCTGATCCATCTAAGTTCAAACCCACTAAATACCATCATCATGGCCATACAACCTAGATAACATATATATAAACATCTTAGATAAGGAAATAAGTAACAAGAAGTGTCAACTCACTACCATTACTCTCCCCATAGCTACCATACCACACAGAATCGCAGTCTCACAACCTTCTTACTCTCCCATATAAGATCCAAGTATCAAATATACCTCGGTCCTCACCCATCTTGATGAACCATAAACAAATAACCACATCCTCCAACCTAATGATCAATATCACCCAATATCATACCAGTATGCTCCTATAATATCCAAGCCTAATCACACACCTATATGTTAAATTATATAACACATTTCACAAATCCTTTTATATCATAAACACATGCATGTTTAAAATTGATCATCATACAATGTTCCTAATGAAAAAAATAACAAGCATAACAAAAAAACCTTACCTTACTAGGAAAGGGTTCTAATATCTATTCCTTATCATACGAGTCCAAGGGTCACAAGTCACATTCCATACAGATAACAACACACATTCCAAGAATACCACTCAAGGTGGAAATCATAAAAATTGTAAAACAAGAAAAATAGAATAGTAATTCAAACCCATGGTAACTTGGTTTTTCCATCATGCATGGGGTTAGAAGCACCCATGAATTAGCTATAACCATGTTTTAAAAATATCACAATCTTCAATCTACCATAACCAAAATAGTAATACCATAAGAAAATAAAAAATTCATGAAAACATTAATAACGAGCCAAACAATGCTACAAATTCCCAATCAAGAACTACTCGGATACCACTTGTAGAGTTATCAACCATATTATCCTCCCAAACGGTGTTATTGGGTTGTGTGCCACTATCCTTAAGTGAACCTCCCTAAACGCAAAAGGCTTCTAACTACCAGTGATAGTGTAAGGAGGGAATATAGTGAGGATATACCCTTAATGGATGATATAATAATTTTCTGAGAAAATATATATAACATGCATCATAAGAAGAGACTCAACAGATTTGAACCATACCCATAGAAGGAAAAAAACATAATCAATAACATATAATAGAAGAAGAATAAATAAAAACAATAGTGAAAATAAATAAACATGCCCGCATACCAATTGTAGATACTAAAAAGAACATGCATACATAACTGTCTATACATATAAATATCAATATCCAAAAGGGGTCTCCAATGGATAGCCACAGTAGCTATAAAAATATTGGCATGATGATAAATAAAATAAACAAAACTAATACTCTAGATGAGGAATGTAACACCCCGAGATTTTATGAAAAATATTATTTTTAATTTCTTTAATGTTTTCTATTATACACTACACCAATATTAGTTTGAACTATATGAAACACCTTATTAACTTTTATTATATGAAAACACTATTCTTGGCTAGTGTTTCACGTAAGAGCGACCTTCCTCAATAGTGTGTGTTGTATGCAATACCGAGTTTCGCTAAACAACGACATATTGTAATAATATTATTATAAACTAACAGTTATGAATAATATTAAACAAATTTTGAATTTTATAACATTATCATTTATCTCACACATTATCTAGAACATGGTATGAGAACAAAATAAATGTTTCGTGTAAAATAAGTATTTTTTAAAAAATGCAGTTTTGCCGCCTTTTGATGGCGCACCCACATTAAATCTAGTTTTTAACATGATTATAAGTTCAATTAGACAAAATAAACTTATTAATTTCAATAAGTATATAAAATTATACTTTGGGTAATTTTTTAATATTTTACTGTTAACTTTCTATTTTGATGAATAGTAAAAATACGCTAAATATTAATTAAAAACAACTTTTTTCATCAAGATAATTTATATGGTTAAAATATAATTTATAATGGTTTTAAATTATAAATAAAATATATTTTTACCATTTAATATATTATAAGTCATTATCATTAATTTTACACTGAATTCATAGGTAAAAAATTTAAATCTTTTGCAATGTTTTAACTTTTAAAACCCATTTTCTCAACAGCGGGATTGATTTTAAATTGAATACGGCAACTTCTGTGTTTTGAATTTGAAAAAATGGATTCCATATTTGGAATCATTAGGTTCAAATTATGTTAATAAGCTACTTTTTATTTTTAGAAATTATGAATAGTAACTACGGCAAATTTTATTTACTCCACTTAAAGGTAAATCGGGTAATTAAGGGTAAAAATAAAATTATAAAATTACCCTAACACCTGAAAAAATTCTATTGGATGAAAAAAAGTCGACCCATATCACCTAAGGGTTGGATTAGATTTATTTCATGGTCTTTTGTCCATGAAAATGATGTAATTATTATTAATCCCAAAGAAAGTGACAACATGACGCTGTCTTTTATCTTATAAGTGTGATAATTTTAATTTAATTATAATATTCATAAAACTTCAAAAAAAATAGTAAAAAGAAATATACTAAAATTATCTATATCATGTGAATTTATTTAGAATTTTTAGGGATTAATTAATTATCATTAATGATGACACAATAGTGATGTATAAATTATTTTGTTGATTGAAATATCAAATAAATGGTTTTAACAATATTGAAATAAATATTATTAGAACTATTTATTATTATCCACGAATTTTGTAGATAAATATGAAATGTTAGGAATCTATTAAATATTTTGGTTCTAATATATCCTTTTGTGTGGATTTTATTTAAATTCAAATAAATCAATAGTGAAAAAATTGACAATATTGTTATTTTATAAAAATAACATATTATTAAATTGTTTAAAAACCACAAAATTATTTAAAAATAATACATTAAAATTTATATGGTCGAAAATGTCATAAATTATCCAATTATGGACAATTCACAACACATAAGTAATTATTTATAAGAATTTAAAATTTAGAATATTATTACCACATATAAAATTAAATAGAAAAAATAAGGATAAATCAACTTGATAAGGTTTAAAATAAATTTCCAACATGTCTAAATTTTATTTTCTGAATGTATTACAACCATGTATCATCTCATATTATAATATGAGTCATTTTTAAGGTTTTTAGGTGGGGTTTTAGTATATTATAAATTAAAATTTTAGAGTTTTCCAAAAGTGCCCCTCTCCTCTTTTATAAAAGGGCACCTCCTCCCTATCCTCTTTACAACGTTTTGAGCCTTCAAGATCAGAAAAAACATATAAATTTATATTCTCCACTTTTCTATAAAAATACTAGAGGTCCTGGTCACCTTCAAAGACCATATTTAGTGCCCTAAGAGGAGGTTTAGAAGAGGCGCATCGAAGAAGAGGTAATATCCTTTAACGATTCTTTCAAATTCATTTATTCTTATACTTCCTCTTCTTTTGTTGTTTCAAAATAAAGTAATAACATCAGTATCACTCATATACTGATATGTTATTATAAATATTAAACAACCCTATTTCACCTTCTATCCGTCCTACGAAAAATGAAATCACCGTATGTGCGTACGTACAGCTTACCGTCTCCACGCCGTGGTGTAATTTGTTTTTCCACCACCACCTTACTTGGATGGGTATAATAGTGTAAATAATAACTATATATGATTATTATAACATGATTATAATTCTGAGATATTATATAATCCACTCCAATACCATTCAAGAATTATGGGAACGATATCGTCGCTCGTGCTTATGTACGGATTACCGTCTCTACGACGCAATGTGATTCATTCTCCATGATTAACCATTCAAGAATGATTATAAAGTATATATAATGAATAATAATGAAATATATGACATAATAATGATATTGTATTTATGTACATATATTTTTCATTTACTTAATTCCATTCCAGTCAATAAAGAAATGAAAACAACGTTCATGCGTATGTACGACCTACCTTCTACATGAACGGTGAATTTAATTCCATTTATCAATCTATCAAGTATATTTAGATTCTAAATATTTTTTTTATATAAATCATGTTTTGAATTATGGAATTAATTAAATCAGGATATAAGTAATAATATCCAGAACAACAAGTCCAAATATGAACGATAAATGAAACGAGTTTACCCAAAACGCTGCTGTAACATGGAATTGACAAAAGTACGGGTAATATAAAGTCATAAGTGAATCATATATGATATAATAAATATTATTATCGTTTTTTAAAAGTTAATAATATTTTTAAACCCACTATAAAAAAGTTTCGGACACGTGCGGAAGAAATTGGACCTAAGGTAAGGGATAATTATTCCAATATCATTCTTATCCAAGATTGTTTATTCATAAGTATTTGATGGGGTTATTTTTACCATCCATGTCCATGTTTTCTCAAAATGTTTTCATAAAATTTTTACCATTCTTCAATGTATGTTTAATGTCATTTTTACCCTTTTATGACTTTTACCACAATGTATGGAAGGGATCTTTGTTTTGTTTATCATACGAGGTACTTTTTGACTTTTACGGTAAAAGTACAAGGAGAATGTTTTTTAGCTTATACGGCATGAAAACATTTTTACGATTTTATAACAACTTATTTCCATGAAGCTTATTCTATAATATTGCATGATTATTTTCAAAAAAAAATTTTAAAAAATTTCATGGAATTTAAAGAAAAGAAAAATATTTTGAAAAAGGAAGGATATTTTACTCAAGAATTCATTTCAAGTGTTTATTCAAAACTATTATGGTCATGTTTCAAGTATAATGTTCATATTATTTACATGATTTTATTTTGTTTATGATAAAATGATATCCATTTTTTTATATGGATTATGTATGATGGGAAGATGTTTATGAAACCAATTTTATTCATTGTGTTATGATTAATGATTTATGTTTATTTTGTGGCACACGAAAGAATGATTTCATTATGAGATGGGTGGGACCTATATCTCCCTCCAATGCATTGGGTAAATATTTATATCTCATGAGAGAGACATGGAGGGAATGGCAAGTAAATCTGGTTCAGTAATACTGGGTTGGAACGACAAGCAAACCCAGTTCAGTAATGGACTTTGTCCACTATGATGGTCTTGGTAGCAATGCCTTGGATACTATGGAAATCATATCATGTGATTAATGGTTTTCCACAATTACATGTTTTACCCCCATGATATTTTATCATGATAAATGTTTTTTTCTGATCTATTCCATATGTACAGCCAGGATTTATGACATTACTCATGTTTTATGTTCATGTTTTTATGTTCAAATGTTTGTAGATTGTTTGATGTTCTCTATGTTTACCCTTACTGAGCATTTAAGCTCACCCTTTTTATTTTTTCTTTTCCCCGGGATATAAATAAAGGATTTAGGTTAGAAAAAAAGGTAAAGAACTTTCTGGGAGATGTTGAAGATCTTTCACCATGATTAGAAGATTTTGTTAAGAGTTTCCAAATACACTAAACTATTACGGTCCTTGGGTGTCCGTTTTTTTATGTATTAAGTTTTCTGAAAAAGTAATGTAACATCCATGTATGTCAAGTTTTGGGTATCTACAGTTGGTATTAGAGGAAAGGTTTAGTGAAACTTTCGAAACTAGGATGCAAAAACATTAGTGAGACCCCTAGAGATATTTTTATGGTATGTCTAGGGATGTCCCTAAGGTTAAGTATAAGTATAGGTTACAATTCTATAATTATGATAACAATCATGAATAACCTTGTATTGAACATAAGATGTTAGAGATTGAAAGTAATCCCCTTGATTATGTTGTTTTCCTAGTATAATTTTTTCCTCTCACACTATTCTTTTTGGGTTTTAGATAATGGATGGAACCCAGAGGAACCGTGTTATTGATCAATGCACTAGGCAATGCAATAATTGTTCTTATTAACAACCAAATGTTATGGAAAATGGATTTATTAAACATATTATTATACTTACACACTCTATGAATCATTCTAGACTTCCAAATGAGTAGAGAAGGGAACAATATTCTATTGAGCCTTTAATGAGGCAATGCCCACCTTCATTCAGTGGGTATTCTGAACTACTTGTTGCTGAAAAATGGATCGGTACCATTTAATATATATTTTCCATAATTTTCTATTCATAACATGAAAAATTCCTTATGGCTATTTACCATTTAGGAGGTGAAGCAGACCAGTGGTGGACTCTAATTAAGAATACAAGGCCCCAAGATAAAATTGAATCCATGGAATGGGAAGAGTTCAAGAACTTTTTTTTTCAATAAGTACTTCCCTCATATTCTTTGAAAACTTATGGAAAAGAAGTTACTTGAGCTTAAGAAAAAATATGACGATTCTTTTGGTATATACGAGGTGAATTTTAAAAGGCTTTCAAGGTATTCATCTGGCTTTATCATCCAACCTGAAATTAAAGTTGATCAATTCTTCAGTGGCTTAAAACCAAGTCTTCGAAGGGAATTAACTATAAGATACTTAGGTAGTTATGAAGAAATTATGGGTTGTGCTATCAAGGTAGAACAAGAATTTGTTGCTACATATCCTTCTCATGGTTTTGACCAGAAACGAAATATGGAGGACAAGGGAAAATCTCAAAACAACAGTGAAAAGAAGACAAATGTTTCGTTATACTTAAAGTGTTGAAAGAAGCACAATGGAGAATGTCTTAAAGGGACTAGAAAATTTTTTATGTGTGGAAAATAAGGTCATCGAGTAGCTGAGTGCTGAAGTAATGGGAAATATGTAGTTAATGATGTGAATAGGGAAAAGACTACAGATAATGTACCACCAACACTTCAATGCTACAAGTGCAAGGAAATGGGGCATTATGCTAACCAATGCCCTAATCCAAGGGTTAATGATGATCAACATCAACAACCTCTTAAGGAAAAGGACAAAGGAAAGACACATGCAATCACTATTGGTGATGTTTAATATGACAAAGAAGTGTTGGAATGATTAAGTGTTTATGTATAGGGATTCCAGAATAGTGTTGTGGAATATCATTTATAGTATCGTGGAATTTTGGAATATATATGTATCGGTTTATTGTGGTTTTCAAAAATTATATGGTACCGGTAACCATGAAAGGTTATTCAGATATTTTTGGAAAGTAGATGATATGCACATAATGAAGGGATACAGAGATAATTAGATGTTTGACAGTATTAATGAGCTCATGTGATATAAGGAAAAAGTGACATCATGGTTTGAGTATATAGAAATTTTAGGATTTTGGTATGAGGAAAAAATTAACTTTTGACAGAATTCATGTTTTTACTAAGGTTCTATGGTAATTCATGTTTCAAGAGAATACCTGATTATGGTATTCACATGTTTGGAATATGACCAACAAGATATATCGTATGATATATGGGGGATACATTATGGTATTTACATGCTTGGTAGATGACCTATCTATCAATATTTTTCTTTATACTGTGAGTTTAGACACAGGTATTTTAGAAAATCCTAAATATTGGAATGGATTAAGTTGGAAATCAGATATTATTTTTTAAGGCTAGAAAATTTTGATATTATTTCTTAAATGTTTTAATAGTATAGTTTTTGAAAAAGAAAAACCTGTAGGACAAGCGACAACCCGTCGCGTCGGACAAGGATGCAGGAATCGAAACCCACAACCGAAGTACGAAAGGCCTTTATCACATACCACTAGCCTACAAGAAGTCCCTGGTTAGTATAAATTAATTTTATTTTATTAAGATGTATGATAGTTGAAGAATAAGTCCATTTTTGGAATCGTATAAGGTTAATCTCACCATAGATGGACTTATGTATATTTAATAAGTTTTTCCAACTTTTTGTGACAGATGGAATAACCTATCATTCTATCACATGATCTGATAACATTTCAAGAAGGAAAAAATCAACTTCATTTCTTTAAATAAGAGATGAAGTGGAAATTGTTCATGGAATGACCAATTATGACATTACACTGAAATCAAGTAAGTATTTATCCTTATGAAAAAATCCATCAACTCCAGGGAAATGATCATGAAAACAAAAAACGTTGTCCTAGTCCCCTCATATACGATGAATCAGATGGTACCTTAGATCATCACAAATTTATTGCTTTGTGATTGTTGTACTTTTCATATCCATTTTCTCTAGCACTCTCCATCAGAACTTGATGGTTAGATTTCTCTTCCATATCCAAAATTTCCCCTATGTTCTCTTATGTGGAAACCCAGTGATGAGTTAATTTGGGTAACTATTACGTTTCATACTTTTTATTTTAAAATTAAGTATTATTATTCCATATTACGATGTGTGTTTCTATGAAATAAACTTTCCATTTGTAAACCATTTATCTCCTCGATGAATTTTGAGGGTGAAATTCATTTTAAGGGGGGTGGAATGTAACACCCTGAAATTTTATGCAAAATATAATTTTTAATTTATTTGTTGTTTTCTATTGTATGATACACTAAGATTAGCTTGCACTATATGCAACGCCTTATTATCTTGTAGTATATACAAACACTATTCTTGGCGTGTGTTGCACGGAAGAACGACCTTCCTCAATAGCGTGTGTTGTACAGAATACCGAGTTTCACTAATCAACAATATGTTGTTATACAATTGTTATGAACTACTCTTTATGAATAGTATTAACCAAATTTGAATTTTATAAAATTATCATTCATCTTACACATTATCTAGAACATGGTATTAGAACAAAATAATTTTTTCGGGTTAAATAAGAATTTTTCAAAAAATACAGGTTTGCCGCCTTTTGATGGCGTAACCACTTTAAATATGATTTTTGACACGTTTATAAGTTTAATTATACAAAAAAAACTTAGTCATTTCAATAATTATATAAAAATTTAATTTGGATAATTTTTTAACATTTTTCTGTTAACTTTCATATTTTGATGAATTGTATAAATACGCTAAATTTTAATTAAAAAAATGTTTTCATCAAGATAATTTATATGGTTAAATTATAATATTTATTGATTTTAAAGTATAAATAGAATATATTTTAACCATATAATATAATTCATGTAATTATCATTAATTTTACATTGAATTCATACGTAAAAACATTTCAATCTTTTGCAATGTTTTAACTTTTTAAACTTATTTTCTCAACAGCATGATTAATTTTAAATTAAATACTGAAACTTCTGTGTTTTGAATTTGGAAAAAATGATTCCATATTTGGAATAATTAGGTCTGAATTATGTTAATAGGATACTTTTTATTTTTAGACATTATAAATAGTAACTACGGTAAATTTTATTTACTACAGTTAAAGGTAAATCAGGTAATTAAGGGTAAAAATAAGATTATAAAATTACCCTTATACCATAAAAAATTCTACTGAATGAATAAAAGTCCACCCATATCTCCTAATGGTTGGAATAGATTAATTTCATGGACTTTTGGCCATGAAAATGATGTAATTATTATTAAAACCAAAGAAAGTGACAACATGTCACTCTCTTATATCTTATAAGTGTAATAATTTTAATTTAGCGATAAGCTTCATAAAAATTAGAAAATAAATAGTCACCATAAAGATAATAAAATTATCTACATCATGTGAATTTATTTAGAATTTCTACGAATTAAATAATTATCATTAATGACGACACAATAGTGATGTATAACTTATTTTATTGATTGAAATATCAAATAAATGGTTTGAAAAATATTAAAATAAATATTATATGAACTATTTTATGTTCTATATGAATTTTAAATATATATATGACATTTTATTAATCTATTAAATATTTTGGTTCGAATATATCCTCTATGTGGATTTTATTTAAACTCAAATAAATGAATAGTGAAAAAATTTACACTATTGTTATTTTATAAAAATAACATATTATTAAAATTTTTAAAAATAAAAAAATTATTTCAAGATTATAAATTTAAATTTATATGGTCTAAATTTTCCTAAATTTCCCAATTATGGAAAATTCACTACACAAAATTAATTATTGATAACAATTTAAAATTTAGAATCTTATTACCACAAATAAAAATAAATAGATTAAATAAGGATAAATCAAGTCGATAAGGTTTAAAATAAATTTCCAACATGTCTAAATTTTATTGTACGATAATATTACAACCCTATCTCATCTCATATTCATATTTTAGTCATTTTGGAGGTTTTTAGGAGGGTTTTGATTTTATTATATATTAATATTTTAGATGTTTCCAATAGTGTCCCTCTCCTCACTTATAAAAGGGCACCTACTCCCTCCCCTCTTCACTACATTATGATCCTTCAAGCTCGGCTAAAACCTATAAATTTGTATTCTCCACATTCCTAGAAACATACTAGAGGTCTTGGTCTTCTTCAAAGACCATATTCAGTGCCCTAAGAGAAGGTTTAGAAGGGGCGCATAAAAGAAGAGGTAAAATCCTTTACTGATTCTTTCAAATTAATTTCTTATTATATTTCCTCTTATTTTTATGTTTTAAAAAAAAAGTAATAACATTAGTATCACTCATATAATGATATGTTATAAATATGAAGCAACCCTATTTAACCTTCTATCCGTCCTATGAAAAATGAAATCACTGCGCGTGCGTACGTACGGCTTACCGTCTCCACGCCGTGGTGTAATCTGTTTTTCCACCACCACCTTACTTGGATGGGTATAATGGTGGAAATAATAACTATATATGATTATTATAACATGATACTAATTTATAGATATTATATAATCCACTCCAATACCATTCAATAATTATGGCAATGATATCATCACTCGTGCGTACGTACGGATTACCTTCTCCACGACACGATGAGATTCATTCTCCATGATTAACCATTAAAGAATGATTATAAAATATATATAATAAATAATCATAAAATATATGACATAATAATGATATTGGATTTATGTACATATATGTTTCATTTACTTAATTCCATTCGATTCAATAAGGAAATGAAAACAGAGTTCATGCATACGTACGACCTACTCTCTCCATGTACGGTGTATTTCATTCCATTTATTGATCCATCATATATATTTATATGCTGAATATATATTATATATAAATCATTTTTTACATTATTTAATTAAGTAAATCAGGATATATGTAATAATATCAAGAACAACAATTCCAAACGTGAATAATAAATGAAAGGATTTTACCCAAAAAACTACATTAACATGGAATTGACAAAAGAACTTGTAATATAAAGTCATAAGTGAATCATATATGATATAATAAATATTATTATGGTCTTTTACAAGTTCATAATATGTTTAAACCCACTATACAGGAGTTTCGGACACGTACGGAAGTAATTGGATCTAAGGTATGGGATAATTATTCCGATCTCGTTTTTATCCGAGATTGTTTATTCGTAAGTATTTACTGGGGTTATATTTATCATCCATGTCCATGTTTTCTCAAAAACATTTCATAAAATGTTTAATATTCTTCCATGTATGTTTAAATTCATTATTACCCTTTTATGAATTTTACCACAAGGTATTGAAATAATCTTTCTTTTGTTTACCATACGAGGTACTTTTTGACTTTTCTGAAAAAAGTATGAGGATAATGTTTTTTTAACATATACGTCATGAATAGATTTTTTATGGTTTCATAAAAACTTATTTCCATGAATCTTTTTCTAAAATATTTTATGATTATTTTCAAAAAAATTCTTTTATTTTAAAATTGCATTGCATTTGGAGAAAGGAAAATGATTTTGAAGTAGGAAGGATATTTTCCTCAAGAATTCATTTCAAGTGTTTATTCAAAAATATTATGGTTATTTTTCAAGTATAATGTTCCTATTATTTATATGGTTTGATTTTGTTTATGATGAAATGATATCCATTGTTTTATATGGATTATGTATGATGGGATGATGTTTATGAAACCCATTTTATTCATTGGGTTATGATGAATGATTTATGTTTATTTTTTTGACACACGAAATAATGATTTCATTATGAGATGGGTGGGACATTTATCTTCCTACAATGCAATGGATAAAGGTTTATATCTTAGGATATAGACATGGCTGGAATGGAAAGTAAATTCAGTTCCGTAATACAGGGCTGGAACGACAAGTAAACCTGGTTCAGTAATGGAATTTGTCCACTATGATGGTCTTGGAAGTAATGCCTTGGCTACTATTAAAATCATATCATGTTCTTAATTGTTTTAGACAATTAAATGTTTCATCCCCATGATATTTTATCATGATTGATGTTCCTTTATGATCTATGCATTATGTACTACCATGATTTATGACATTACTCATGTTTTATGTTCATGTTTTTACGTTCAAATGTTTATGGATTGTTTGATGTTCTCCATGTTTACCCTTACTGAGCATTTCAGATCACCCTTTTTATGTTTTATTTTCCCCAGGATATAAATAAAGGTTTTACATACGAATAAAAAGGGGAAGAAATTTATGGGAGATGTTGAAGATCTTTCACCATGATTAGAAGATTTTGTTCTGAGTTTCCAAAGACACTAAACTATTATGGTCCTTGGGTGTCTACTTTTGTTATGTATTAAGTATTCCGGAAAAGTAAAGTATTATCCATGTATCTCAAGATTTGGGTCTCTACAAGGAAATAACTCAAGGTCTCCATCCATCCATCCATTCCAACTCAACTATGATCCAGCTCCAAAGACCAAACCCTTACCCAAACATAAAATAATGATGTCTTTACACATACTTAAGGGCCCATGTAGGGTCTGAGAATGAGTATCAGTAGGATACCACCCAAGTTTCTATACCCAATATAAGCTATTAAGCAAGTTTATGAGTTATAAATATAATATATAGTGTAACATGCATATATAATTAAACACACACTTCACTGGTTCTCAAAATCCACTAGGATGCTGTTGTTTGCCTCAACCAAGGCTAGAATCACTAAAGAGGAGAGGATCATTTGACCATGGCCCAAGGTATCCTCTAAAGTCAAGTATTTCAAGGTGAACCCTTAGGCTTCACCTCAAATAAATTAAACCAGAAAATCCTATCAACCAACACCTTGTGTCCAAAATCTAGTCACGAACTCCCCAAAGGAATTCCCATGAAAATAGAAGCTCGGTCAATTAGACCCCTTCTCAAATAAACCCACAGACTCGAAGATTGATGTCCAAAGGCACAAGGATACCTATACTCAATATAAAAACAACATTTTCTCATAGCATGACATATCAAGAAATGATGATCTCCATGATATGAAAATAGTCCAGGACTGACGACTTCAATAAGGCAAGCCTCAACCCCAAACTGATAGCCTCAATTGTATCATATGAAGGCTTATCACCTTCCTCGTGGATTTTTTTAGAAATAAACCCCAATATAATTTCATAATCCTCACTACTAAGGTCCTCTACCCAAATGAGTGGTCAAAACCACATCATCATTGAGTCAACCTATGTGACCAAGACTCCAATTGGTGATTTTTCCATCATGGGTTAGAGGAAATCACAAATTTAGAACATAATCCAAACCAATACTAGTAACTCATTCGCCTGTGATAAGGTTTCTCTAGTTTGATGGAAATTTCATCCAGTATCATGTGCCATTCCCAATACCCAATGACCTTTCCACCTCATACCTACATCCACCATTCCCAATCCTATGACCAATATCACTCAAATATTCTATATCAAACACAAACATATGGCCACATCGCCTCAATCCTAATGGTTGTGCCACCTCAATCCCTAAGTCTGAGCCTGTCACAATCCAATGGATCACAACATCATATCATAAGAAACCACATATATAACTAAAAATAATTTATCAAAAAAATCAATGTAATCAAATTGTTCATATCGAATTAAAGAAAACAATTCAATTCATATAAGAAACCCACCCATCCAAGATACCCAAGGTTTTCGATGGCCTCTATCCTAGACTCACATGTAAAATTATGGATTACACAAGCCCAACTACATCCCAGAAGGAAATATAAAAAATTTAACATCAATAATTAAAAATTAATTTTTTTTCACTAAAATACCCAATTTTGCACTAAATCCTCACCCCAAAACATTTATAAAAACATGAAAAAAGTTATGAACCACCTATCTTAGACTCTTAGATATAAGAAATGTCTAGTTTTATCTTATTACACCATGTGGTTTAGATGAAATCCACAATTCCATCGAGCACACTGAAAATATGGTAATATGGCTCAAATGGATTTAGAACTCCATGTGGTGAGAGATAATAAGATATATGTTAAGGTTGAGGATATACATACCAATATGTTTCTATCACACCTGACAGCTTGAAGAACAGAGCACCGACTAAGGAGGGGAATCAATCCCTAGGAGAGGAACAAAGGGGAGAGATCCCACTTTCTTTATGGGAACCAAAGTAAAAAATTATAGAAGAAAGAAATATGGAAGACGGGTAGAAAATTATATTAACTACTTTAAATAATCCACATAGTTAGCTCACACAGTTTTCCAAACGATGTGAAGAATGTGCATGCAATAGTTTTGAGGTACTGCATAAGTGGTACAACATGTGTGGCTTCTGCATTGTTTTGCAAAACCGTGTGGAAACCATGTGGTATACCTCTAATAAAAACATTAGAGGTACCACATGTCTGTGCGTGTTTCTCTACATTATTTTCCCAAATTATGCTCAAGGAAAAAATAAGTCTGTACATATTTCTGGGAGAGGTCATACTATTTACCCAAATCATGGTCCTTAACATACAACTTCCAGAACATGCCTCTAATGCACTTGAGACCCCTTCCAAACACCCAAGGCATTATCCAAGTCTTTAAACCACTGAAAAAATGATATTTGGTTGAAGAGAAACTCATAATATGGTTTTTATGGTCATAAATTAATATTTCATAACCACCAATTCCAAAAAATCAAAAAGGGAGAGGTTTTCAACACAATTAAAATGACGAGGAAGTTACAAATGGATGACTTTTTTCCACATGTTTCACACTTTGTTTTCTCATTTAATGAAATGGTGGTCGATAAGTGTGTTAGTTGAGAGTTATAATGGATGAATTTTTCCTGCTTTTTAGTATTTTGTACAAGGATTTTTTGTAATGTAATTATTTATTGATAGGAATCACACATGGTAGTCTACTTTTAGTATCATATTCTATAGAGTTTGGATTCTATTGTGGTGGATTTCTTATCTAGTGAAGTATTTAAATATATTATATGGATTGTTCTTTTGAAAAAGGTAGTCCTTTTGGGTAAGAGAGTATAAGTAGTAAATTATATACTAATTTGAGATGTATGTCATATGAATGTTGTGATTTAGGACATTTGATTCTTTGTATTTGTTTTGATTCCAGAGGAAGAATTTTTTTGTTAGGTACCTAATATAGATACATGATTTTACTTGATCCTCTAAATTGTGTGATTTATGATTTTAGAGTAATGATGAATGATTTTGTGGGTATGTTATAGAAGATAATCTTTAATTTATGGTATTGATAAAAACGATGGAATAGTTTTGAGTAAAAAAAATGATGGTTTGTTTTTTTATTGTTTAGATGTAGTTCCCCAAGATTAAATATGAAATATTTTATTTTTTTAGAACCTAATGTGTTTGATATCTTATGATGCATGCAACCCCATACCTAAATGAACCAAAAATAAACTATAACTATTAAACAATAGCTATATAATTGATTGAAAAAATAAATGTAACAGAATTCTGAAATATATATCTAAATAAAAAAGTTCATTATCAATGTTAAGGTATCGATAAATTAAATTAGTGTATCTTCATAACAAATAAGACTGATTTATGAGTTAACATGTAACATTTTTAAATAATGAATTTTTATATGCTTCTTAAGAAACTAAATAATTTATGGAAAAAATATGATATTCATAAAACTAATATGTTAACGCTAATTTGATTTTAAATGATAGAAAAAAGAATAATAATAGTAATTAATTTTATAAAAAATTGTTATTTTCTTATGGAAACAACATTCATAATATATTTATGTTTTATATAAAAGATAAATTCCTAAAATTTAAAATTTTTATTATAAAAAATTCAAATAATTTTTTGATTTATAATAAAAATACTATTTTAATATATTGTTTTTCCTTTTTTCAGCAGTAGTTCATTTTTAGGTGAAGAGTGAAAAATTCATTTTTTACCATAACTGTAACATTTATGACTTTATTATTATATAAGTAAGATATATATGCTTATAAAAAACATTGAATTTATTATATATTTATTTAGTTAGTAATACTATATATTATCAATACCATTCATAATTTATAAAATCTATGTTTAACATTTTATGAACATAATTAATATTTTATAATAAAAGAAAACTCTTTGGAATTCTCTTTTAATTAAAAAATAATTATAAATTGTTTTATTTTATATGTAAATTAAATTAAAATGAAATTTACTTATTTTATGTGAAACCAATATTTTTCATGAAATAAAAATATAATTTTATATTTATCATTCAAATAAACTTTATACATAAAGATAATCATTTTCAAAAAATTAGGTTTACACATTACAAAAACTAATATGAAAATTTATTTTCATTGAAAATAGAAATTTTATCTTATAAAATGGATATTATATTTTTAATCCATACGTCTAAATTATTTAATGAAGGTAATTTAAATTTTATCTATAAAACAAAATTAATTTATCTAAAAATGAGTCTTTGATGTAAAATCTAATATTAAAAAAGTAATAAACCACATGTTAAACAGATTGAATAATGTTAAAATAGTGCTTATAATTGAGTGCTTTATAAATGATAATCCTTATCTCAACATCCAATCTATTATTTCCCATTTTTTGATCCACTAAAATGTGAAACTTGTTCTCTATTTATATTAAGTTAAAATTTTGACAAAAATGTCACTATCACCTCTTATAAGAGTTGCATCTCACCACCCCTTAAAAACCAATCAAATAATTAGTCATAAAATTGAATATATGTCCATTATCCTTCCATTATAACCCTATTCATTTTATTTGAGCCTCTGGTCAAAATAATGTATCTTAATACCTATATTTAAAAAGAGCCATCTAAGGGAAAGCCAAATTTCTCAATGTGAGTACTTTCTTTTCCAAAACATAATTTATTTTTTTACTACCTTTAAGATATATTATTATAAATACTATATAATTAAATAATTAATTTTTAATTACGTAATCTTATTATTCAATGCGATTAACTTTTTACCAAGTTTCCCCACTCTAGTTATGAAAAACAAACCCATCTTCTTTTCATTGTGAAAACTATAGCCTCCACAAAGCAACATATACTATTTTTCAACACCACTATTATTTATAGATAATATTGGTGAAATTGATGAATAAATATTATATATTTAATATAATTATGATTATGCAGAGAAACATTATATATGAAATTCTTCCACTCTCATTCTTTGAGAAATAAAAACGTTCACCATGCGTTGTTTGGACTACCACCTCCATGAAGTATCAAATATCATTTTTCATGTTGTTCCATTATTATTTATTAAACCTTATAAAAATATAATTAAACACCATAAATTTATCTAAATTATATGATTATTAGTTTATAATAATGATATTATTCTTAAAATAAACCACTTTCCCATGGAAAAACATTTAATAATTATGTTTTGTTCATGTTTGGGTTTTTCTAACCACATACATGAACAATAATATGAAATAATATCATTTTTATTATTAGAATTAAATTAAATATGATATATAATACAAACAAGTAATTTTTGATTTATTTTTTTCTACAATTGTAACATTAATATTAAAACCACTATTTAAGATACCACAAATCATTTGTTAAAAATTACCAAAACATTATTGTCACCAATTTCACCAATAAGAACCATTACTAAAACCCTAATATAATGATATTATGATATTATATACTATAATAAAACTGAAATTTTAGTACCTTATATTTTTTTGTAATGATGAAATTTTTTTTAATAATGAGAAACAAAGCAATATTTTTCCAAACCAGTTCAGAACAATCAAGATTATTCATAACTAATATTAAAAATAGATAATGACAAGAAAATATACATGTTTATGATAAATATAAAAATTAGGTTATAAATTTTTATAGATATTTTAATGTTTATAAATTATAATATTAATATATATTAATATATTTTTGTTATAAAGAATCTTAGAGTGTATTTCACTAAGATAGGAAACAATCCAAGAGTTTATTTTTTCAAATTCTCTCCCCTTAAGAAATATTTCCTATTATACGCCATGTTTTTTTGGAATAGTGTATGTTCCACCACATTAATATTTTATTTCATGTTCTTCTCATTATTAATGATATTTAATGATTCATTTGAAATCATTTCTTTCGAAGGGTTTTGTAAGGACCTGTCCTAAACAATTATACAATTTAGTGACTTTAGACTAGAATTTAGTTTCTTATTCCCAAATATATTTTAGGTTTAGAGTGTTATAGATTTACTAAAAACCCTTACATAGTAAAAATATAGATTGAAAGTGTACATTTATATATATTATAAATTTTCCCAAAAAATAAACCCTTTTAAAATATATCATGTTTACTTTTCATGAAATATATTAAAATATTTGATCTTGACCTCATCTATTTCCCTACTCTTACATAAAATCATTTGAATTTTTTTTAAAAAACCCAATATGAGTATAAAAATGCTTATTAAAGGTCATAAAAGATATAAAACTATTAGTCTAGTGAATACCCAAAAAAATATTTTCTTAAAGACGTAACTTTTTACCCTAAAAAAGGAATAATAATTTCAAAATGATCATAATCCTACCTTTTAAAAATAAAATGATTTTCATGAAAACTAATAAGCAATCAAATAAATTTTAAATAGGTATGTTGGGACAATATATTCTATATCACTCTTAAAATCATGTAACATGTATGGGTAAAATTTAAACTCTAGAGTACCCAATGCGTTGGAAGTTATAACGTAACCACCAATCCTTGGTTTATTATAGAACGACCTGTCATTGGTTAATAATTTAACCACCCATCCATGGTTAATCACGTATCAAACTATCATTGATTTATAAAGTATCTACCCATAATCATGAAAAATTTCCATGAATAGTATCATAATCATAAAACATGAATACTTTCATTATAAAAAACATTCTTAGGTAAAATAACACTTTCATTTTTAAATTTCGTTTTTTAGTAGTGGTGTGCACTTACAAAGTAAAAAATATTAATTAAAAATAACAATGAGATATTCCTGGTAAATCATAAAAAAATAAGGAGTAATGAAATCATTAAAATCCACTCATGTCATATAAGATAGAAAATCACTAGTTTTGACCTTTTTAAAAAGAAACAATAAATAGAATTTTTTTTAAATAGAAAGTCTCTTACATAAGACCTAAAAAAGATCATTTATTAAAAAAAATTGAGTGATATTAAAACATTCCCCTTTTTATAAACATAAATTTACATATAAATAAATTCAAAAATTGTTTTAAAAACATGGACATGATATAGATTGATTTAGAAAATAAATCTTTAAAACATTCCAAATGAAGTTTATTTAGTTAAAGGGTCCCTTAACATGAGTCTGAATTATCACATATGTTATTTATATTCTAGAATAATAAACTTATGTTCATTAGTTACTTTCCTTAGAACCTTTTTAATGTTTATTATTCCTTTCATATCACTGGCTATAATGTTATAACAATTATTTAATTATTTATGTTCAAGTCATAGGTTTTGACGATCTTCATTACATGAGTCCAAAATGACATTGGTAAGTCAAATATAGTCAAAGAGGACAGCAATAAATTATCTTAATAATAATATTCAAAAAAAAATTCAATATTTTATACATAAATTATACTTTTAAATCCATACATTAAATATTATTATGAAAAATGAAATATGTTATAATCATGGAGATGCTAGGCCATATGTATATATTAGTAACATTTTCATTTATGAAGGATTATTATGGAAAGAAGGTAAATATCATTTTATCTTTCCATAATAATTATAATATAATAAATATCATATAACTTCTCTAAATTTACTTTTATTTATCATTCCATGTGATGTGGTGATGAAAATGAATCCCATCACTTCATAGAACTTGTAGTTCACACGTATGCTTGAACGATGTTGTCATTTTTTGTGAATTGAAAATTAAGAACATAAATTAATGATTATTTTTTCATAATGATAAATTTTTCATTAATATCATATATAAATATCAACTCCATCATTATAACTAGTCTTGAGATATAGTGATGGAAAAATTTTCATCAGTTCACGAGGAAGTAGTCCGTTATACACATGAATGATTATTTATTTTCCCATTTGATGGAATTGGAGATAGATATAGGTCACTGCACTAAACTAATTACATCTCAAAATATGTATTATATTAGATTTATAATTCTATCATGGTTGAATATGGTTTTACAGATGTGGAAGAATAAACAAAATAGAAACATTTTCTTAAAAATGATACCACTATTCAAAAAATCACTTTTGATTAACAACATAAGACCACTAAGGGTGGTGGTTTGTCTAAACTAATACCCAGAAAAATAATATCTTAAAATAATAACATTTTTACATTGAAAAAGTAATCATCATTTAAAAATGATCATTATCTTACCTTTTGAAAATCAAATGAATTTCATAAAAATCATAGTCAAGCATATAATTATTAAATAGGATTCTTGGGATATAATTTTCTAAATCACTCTTAGAAATATAGTAACTAGTATAGTCAAACTTCAACTCTAGAGTACCAAATTAGTTGGAGGGTATAACATAACCATCGTCCATGGTTTATCATAGAACCATCTATCATTGGTTAATAACGTAACAAGGAATCCTTTTTTATCACAGATCGTTCCATAATTTTTTTATAATGTAACCACCCTTAATCATTAAAAATGTATAATAACCATTTAAAAATCATAAAATAGGAATAATTTCATTATAAAAAATTTCTTAATTAAAATAACCATTTCATTTTTAAGTCAAATATTATTTACAAATGCTTCTCACTTGGAAAATAATACATTTTATTTGAAAATAACCATGTAATATTGTATATAAATATTCAAAACAATAAAGAATCATGAATGTGTGAAAATATGCTCACACAATATAAGTTAAACAACATTCCATTGATCCTTTATAAAAATAAACACTAAAATATGATTTCATAAATAATGTCTCTTAGAGAAGACCTAAAAATATCATTTTGTTGAAAAAACGGAGAGAAATTGGAAAAGTATTATTTTTTAAAAAGTATTTTACATATAAATAATTTCAGAAAATTCATTTCAAAATCATGGAAGTGACGGAGAAATATTTAGATAATAAATCTTTAAAACATTTAAAATGAGTTTTATTCAGTAAAATAAGGCCTTAAATTGAGTATCAATCATCACATACATTATTTATCTTCATAAATAAAAAACATAATTTAATTATTTACATTTTTTAGAACCCTTTTAAATTTTATTATTCCTTTTATATCACTTATTTCCATGTTATAACAATTATTTAATTATTTAAGTTCATGTGATTTTTTTGATGATATTCTATAATTGAGTCCAAAATGACATTAGTAAGTTGAATATAGTCAAAAATGTTATCATCATATCATCTAAAGAATAATATAACTGAAATAATTAACATTTTTGTGCATAAATTATAGTTTTAAATCCATCCATTTAATATGGTTATGAAAAATTAACTACATTACAATTTTGGAGACGGTATGGCATATGTATGAATGTGTAACATTTCCATTATTTCAATGATCATTATTGAAATAAGGTAATGAAAATTTTATCATTTTAAAATGGTAATAATATCATAAATATCAAATAATTTTTCTATATTTACTTATATATATCATTCCATGCGATGTGGGGATGAAAAATGATTCACATTTCTTCATGGAGGTGGTGGTCCACAAGTACGCATGAACAACATTATAATTTTCATAAAATATAAAAGTAAGAAAAATAAATGATATTTTTTTTAGAATGAGAAATATGACATTAATTTACTATATAATTATTATTTCCATAATTATAACTAGACCTGAGAGATGCGGATGGAAAATAAATAGCATGGTTTCCTATGTGATAGTCTACTGTAGACATTAATGATTAATTATTTTCACATTTGATGGAATTCAATATCACTATAGGTTATTCCAATGAAATGATAATATTTCATTATATAGAGGATAATAGATATATTATTTTATCATGGTTTAATTAGGTTTTATCAATGTAGAATAAGAAACAAAATAGAAACTATTGCTTAAAAACGAAACCTCTTCTTCAGACAATCTTCTTTTTTTAACACCTTGACACCACTAAAGATGGTTTTCTACATAAAATAAGACTAATAGAATGTGTTTTGGGAATATAGAATGTTATTTGGATAGTTATTGGAAAAATAGGTTTTTAAGTGTGGTTAAATGAGAATAAGAGGTGCCCTTTTATAAGAGATGAGAGAGGAACTCTTAGAATTTCCCTTATTTTTAAATTAGTATAAATTAGTTTTCAATTAAAAATATATAAAAACTTATTAATTTATAATATAATATTATTTTGGGTTTAAATCCCCATATAAAATAAAAATGGGATAAGCTTTGACTGAATTTCAGCCCTTATCCATTGGTTTCAACCCTTATTTAACCCATTTTACTCTTACTATGACGAAATAGATTTTTACTACTTGAGGGTAATTTATTTACTATAAAATAAAAAATGACCATAAATGGATTAGGTATGACATTTTAAACCTTATTCCAATCTTTCTTCATAATTTATGTTTTTTACAATTTTATTTTCATTTAATAAAATATTAATTATTTTAAAATATCATTAAAGTCAATTTTGAGACTATTAATTATATTGAATTATAGAAATATAAAAAAAAATATATCTTCCAAAAAACTATTTTCATAAATTCTTATCAGGTAAATTTCATATAAAAAATTTATTTGGTCTCAATAATTATATCAAATTATATTTATTTTAATATTTTCAACAACATTTATTTGATACTTTCATTAAAAAAATAATTACCGCATCAGCGTTGTGTGAGAATTTAAGGTAATTATTTACCCACTAAAAATTAAAAATAAATTTCCATGATGAATAGAGGAACATATGATCTAGATATCCCGATATTAAAAATATTTTATTTATTAAGATTATTATTGTGACATCATTGTATTTTCTTTAAAAAATATTGTTAATATCATAATCATGTATAAATGATAAAAAGTCCATATATTATAAAAATTAATTATTATGGTATAATTTTACACATAAATTATTTTTATAAGTTTAACATTTATTTTATTGTCCGTATCATATTATTTTTATACTTAATTACTCGATTTTATAAGATTTCCTGTTTACTTTGGTAACAAAAGTACTAAAGTTACTATTAATATTGGAAAAAACATATAAAGGTAATATTTAATAAATTTCTACCTTCTAATTCCAAATATGTAATCCAATTTTAAAAATTCAATTAAAATTATTTAATTTAATATTAGTCTAGTAGTTGTGATGAGAAATCGGTCTTCTTAGTATGAAAATGTTCAAAAGTGTAAAATATTTTTATATACATATTCAATTGGAAAATGATCCCATTAACATATATTATATAAAATAAATTTATAATTGACCTAATTTTACTTTAAAAACAATTTATAAAATAATTCATCATTATAAATTATTTAGATTAAATTTAAATTTTCAATTAAAATGTTGTATTTTTCTCTATAAAAAATAAAACTTATTAGGAAAATGTTAAAAATCTAGGATAAGATAAATTTGAAATTCCTATTTTAAAAATGAAGTTTATTTTTTCAAATAAAATTTATAAAAGTACCAAAATTTTAGTTTTAAAACAAGTGGTCCATCAAAAGACAAAAAACAACCTTTAGAAAAATACAGCTTTTTGTGCATAAAATTGGATTTTTTTCTTATATCATGTCTTGAAAACACATAAAATGAATGTTAAACATTAGATTATATATATATATATATCTCTCATTAAGATAATACAACCAGATTTATTATTTATTTTATTAGTATAAAACACACTTGGGCTCATTGAAATAGTTTTTGAGAAAGATATTACCGTTTATATTAAAAAAGTTTTTATTTTCATTTATAATTAATTGGTCACCAATAAATTAATTATATATACATGTGTAAACCATATTTTATAATTTAGTTAATCTTGTTCATACTCTCCATTTTAACTTCTAGGTAATAATGGTAACATTTAAAAAAATATTTAGTTGTTCGTTTAATCTTGATGTGGCATATCTTGTATGCTGTCGAACATATTCTTTACTTTTAAAAACTCAAGATGGTATAATTTTTTATTTTAGTGTTTCAATATGTATAATTATTAATTTTACTTATTTTCAATTTCATAAAATATCTATGATATTAAAAAAGATCATTTCTTTAATATGGTGTATTAATTGAAATATTGATTTCATGTATAAAATATATTCCATTTCATGATATTTTAATTTCAATTTCATGATATTCCTCTAAATATCATTTTATTCTTATCTTACCAATACCATTATGGTTTTTTCACCAATGTTATTTTCAAATAGAGATTTATTTTGAAATATAATCCATTTATGGAATCTATATACATTTCTATATAAAAACCTTATCATTTTATTATAATCTAGTAATTGTTGGGATTTTAATTATCATTTACCAATTTAATTTTTCCCCTAGTACATTACGTACTCATTTTTTGAAAAAATAACCAATTATTTACTTTTGGTTGGGGACATCCTTAATTTAAAATCCCATTAAATTTGAATATTTTTTGAATGTTCTTATATATGCCTCAATATGTGATTAAATTATATTATAATAAATTACAAATATTTTTTTTAAACATTACACATGTTTTTCATTTGGGACATTTTCATCAAAGTGTGAAAAGTATACCTTTTTAACATTTTCCATGTGAATACATATTTTCATTTCCTATTTTGTTTTAGATAAATGTTTTTGTCTATGTTTTTTGGATTATAAAAGAAATTAATTTTTCCACTAGTTTTATAAAATATATCTTCTAAAATTATTTTAAAAGGTCAATGATGTTTCTTATTTCTGAAGTTATTTTCTAAAACTCAAAAAAAAATCATATAGGTCATTTTACTTTAACATATATTATTCTTGATTGAGGAAATTTTTCAAATGTCACTATCCACCATATTTTTATGGGTGGATTATGTAATGTTCTTTTCAATCAAATATATGATCCATCGCCCATTTGTCTTTCGAAATTATCCTTTATTATATGAAATATATTTTTTTCAATGCCTTTCAGCTATGAACACACTATCTTTACCTCTCTAATTAAAGGGTGTCAACCAATATTGGATATATCGACTGATTATAGAAATTATTTACTTAACCATATACCCATTCTATGTTATATGTTCATTTTACGTATTCTTACATAGAAAACTATTCTGTTTGTTGACTGGGGAAATATTGATAGTTCATATTCAATTTATTTCAATGCGGGTGTTTGTTAGTTAATAAGTAATTTATGTTATCTATCATAAACTTTTATCATTCACTACAAGAAAAGTGTCTAGTATGGCTGGTTTCTTTTGATTTGGCGGTCAATTAAACAACCACTACATGGTTCTGCAATGGTTTAAAAAACTACTAAATCTTATGTCAGTATCCAATACATGGTCATTTCTTTCTAAAAGTGGAGGTTTCTAGTTAGCATCATATAAAGTTTATTTAGTGGTGGTTATTTTATTAGTTTTTGGTTTTTAGGAAACAGATAATGAGTATTTTGCGGTGGTTAAAACCACAGCTAAATCCCAAAATTCTTTCCCCCACAAAACCACTGTTAAAACAATTAATACCAAAGCTAAATAATAGCTCATCATATTTAGTGGTGGTCTAAACCACTAAAAAAAATAAAACATCATCTTATTGGGGAGTTTTTGACAACTATAAACCAAAATACGCCATATTTTCAGTGGTTTAAACAACTACTAAATGTTTATTTAAAAAAATGTATTCTGAAGATTCTGTATCAGCAAAACTACCCTGAAAAAAAAACCAAGTGTATTGTGCTTAACTAGAACATCAAATACTTATTATAAGCACATAAAATCACACATATATAACAAATATTACATTAACAATTATGTATATTAATTTACAACAAACCATAAATGGTTTCATCTCTAGGTCACAAATAATACTACAACTAAACCTCTCATTCCATATTATTCTAAGTCATCAAAAAACCACTAATCACTGCCAGATGAACTCTACTCGTCAACCTCTCTATCTCCATCTCCACCTACATCTTCATCTCTACTTACTGCCACTCGCACATATAAAAAAATTATATTGAAAATTAAACAGTGTTGTATATTTATTTTTATACTTAAAAAAATAATTTTTTTTGAACTAATGATTTGGTGTTGTTTGATTAATATATTCACCACAAATCATCAATGTAATATCATAGGGGATGAATCTAGCCATCTTATAATATAAATTAACCAATTATTTCTATAATTAAATTCATTTTGAAAATATTATAATTTAATAACATAATGAAATTCAATTACACCATAATGTATTAAAATTAACTTAATATGTGAATCAAAAACATCATTTTTCCAAGATAAATGAATATTATTCCAATCATCAGATGTAATTGGAAGGGTAACTGGCTACACTGCTAGTTGGCTTAGAATTTGGGACAATAATCCAATAGAGTCATTCATAGGGACCCCATAATAGTCAAATGGGATAACTATCATTAGTCTTTTTATATTCCCAACATATGATCTGTCCATATTTTTCTCCATAGATTCATTCTTTACATAGTTTAATAAAAAATAGGTTGTGGTCTAAAAAAGTTGAATTACATTATTTATTTTAAAATTTTTGAACTATAAAAGTCACCCTCCAATATCCCCACGAAGAATCATGAGTGGCGTGCAGCCCCACTACTGAGGCTGCTAAATAGGGAGTCGTCTGAGCTCTAAATTTTGTGCTAATGGAGGGTGTGAGAGATGGTGTAGGGGGAAATCAGATGGTGTATCATATTGTAACAAATTCTCCCCACTAACTACACTTAAACCCCTTCATAACATGGATATCGAGTCTTTTCCCAAAAGGTACCACCAGCTGCCCCACATACACATGGTCCCCCACCCTGGGGCCCACCCACATGCCTGAGTGGGGAATATGACCAATAACAGTCCCCAATGTACTACACATGTTCTTTCCAATGCACTTTTTCCTCAGTCACACACACCCTAGGAATCTTTCCAGAAGGTCACCCATCTTTATCACAACTCTAAACCAAGCATGCTTAACTGTGGAGTTCTAATCATGAAGGCTCCCTAAATGGGAGGGGCACCTTGTTGAAATTAGTCATATCATTTAATCATTTACCCTTTTTCATTAGAGGGTGTTACATTCACCCCCCTAGAGCACAACTTCCTCATAGTGGGACCTACATCTCAACACAGGTTGTGCAGTGCACTTAAGGATGGGTTTCTACTCTGATAAAAAATGTGAAAATTTGGCCCTAGTGAAAGAACAGACACCCCAACTTAACATGGTCATCAAGTTTTGGCCCAACCGGTACCACCAGTTTCGCCATAGACACATGGTCCCCCATCCTGGGGCCCACCCACATGCCCGATCATGTCATATGAAAAATGAAGGTCCCACCAGGCCAACACTTGTCATTTCCAGTGTGATTTTTCCTCACTCACACACACCCTGTGAAACTTCCCAAAAGTTCACCCATCCTGATCACTACTCAAGGCCAAGCATGCTTAACTGTGGATTTATAATCAAGCAGGCTCTAGAAAAGGATGATGCACCTTATTGACATTATTCACATAATTTAGTCATCTTACCCTTAATCATTTATGGGATGTTCACTACTACAAATACACCTTTTATCAATGCTAAAAAATGGCATTTAACAGTGCTAGAAAAGCACTCTTAAAGCTAGGGAAAATAAAGGGGGGTCCCCTTTATCAGCGCTAAAAAGAAGCGCTGATAAAAGGGGTCTTTTATCAGTTCTAAAAAGAAGTGCTGATAAAAGGGTCCTTTATTAGAGATTTCTTTTTAGTGCTGATAAAAGACCCCTTTTATCAGCACTTTTTGTAGCACTGATAAAAGTAAAAAAAATAAAAAAATTAAAAAAAACTAAAAAAAATTAAAAAAATAAAAAAAAAAATATGCCAATCGTGGGGGATTTTATAGAGCTTGAGCCCCCCTTTTAACAGCGCTTTCCAGCCTCTCCAGTGACCACACACACCCCCCTCCACCATTTATTAGCGCTAGACACCCAAATCCACCCCCATGCACGCACCCCATCCTCCACCAGGTTTTGAACTCGAGACCTCCCCCCTGCGTGCCTAAGCCCTTACCACTCCTCTATTTTGATTTGTTTTCCATTTCATGGTATCTCCATTTATATATATATATATATATTTAGTTATATTTATTCATATAATAATATATACTTATATTAATATATATATATAGTTATATTAATATATATAAATAGTTATATTAATATATATATTTATAGTAATATTAATCTATATATTTATTGTTATATAAATATATATATGTAGTTATATTAATATATATATATATAGTTAGATTAATATATAGGTATATAAATATTCATATATTTTTATTTTAAAGAAAATGGATATTAGTTATTTTTTAGATAAAGCTAATATAATTTATATGTAAATATATTTTATTATTTATATTTATATTTAAATTTTCCTGTGTGAATATATAAAAATATATGTATATATTGTTATATATTTGATTATAAATAGCAGTGAATTATAAAAAATTATTAAATTTCAAAGAAATAATATCAATATGAATGTAATACCTTAAAATAAATTCTTTCCCCACCAAAAAAAGCCAATAATACCCCCTTAAATTAGGCTGAAAAGCAACAAAATGTTAAAAAATCGGGGTATCCCAACTAAAAAATCAGTTTTGGAGGCCTTATGAAACTTTTTTTGCCTCAAAAAATGTGATAGAATCCTTTATTGGGATACAAGTGTGTATATCTCATCACTGGCTTCGATTTGATATGCTGTAGAGCTCAAACGGACACCCGGATCAAAAGTTATGGTCGTTTGAAGTTCAAGGTGCGTTTTCAGCATATTTTAGATCTTTGTTTAATTTTTTTTATTTTTTAGTCTTCGAATTGTTATTAAATGACCATTAATCCATAATAATTAGAAATTTTTTTAATAAAAATATTTTTTTAATTTTTTTATAAGCCATTTTTACTAAATATCTTATATATTAAGTGTAACTGTATATTTTTACATATCTAAAATATATTTAAAATTATATTTAAAAAATATATATTATATTTATATCAATATAACTATATCTATATATTTAAATATTAATATATTTTGTTTTAGGATTTTTTTTTGGAAGTAGACCCTTTATCATCGCTTTTAAAAAAAGCACTGATAAAGACCCCCCATTATCAGCGCTGTTAAAAAAGAGCTGATAAAGGGGTACCCTTAAACAGTTCCAAAAAAAGAGTTGTTGAAGGGGGTACCTTTATCAGTTCTAAAAAAAAGTTTTGATAAAGGGATACGTTTAACAGTGATTTTTAGCCCGGATAAAGGTAACCTTTATCCAGGCTTTTTTTAGTGCTGATAAAAGTACACCCCTTTATCAGTGCTTTTTCGTTAGCGCTGATAAAGGCTGGCGTTGGCCTTGCCCAGTTTTGTGGTAGTGGTTACACCTCCAAAGTTGTGAACAAGGTCTTAAATTTTAGAACAACTTGGAAATTTTGAAACGTAATTTGAGAAGGTGAATCATATTAATGATATTAGAAAATGAGTTCTATGTGCATCGTCAAGTGAAATCAGAACACCACAATAGAAGAAAAAAAGTATATTTTCAATGTTCCATTTTGGGAATTTAATTTTTCATGGAATAATATTGATGTGTTGCATATTGAGAAGAATGTTTGGGTAAATTTGATCTTCACATTACTTAATGACCATGGAAAATCAAAGGATCATATCAATGTTTGGAGACTTACAAGAAATGAACATAAAGTGTGATCTCTGGTCAGATGAGAATGGGATGTATGCTTTGATTCTATTTTCGATGGAAAATAGGGATAAAGTTACATTCCTTAGAATTATAAAACATGTGAAGGTATCTTATGGGTATTCAAGTAAAATATCAAGTTGTGTTATCATAAGGTATTGTGGGTTATATAGATTAAAAATTCATGATTAACATATTTTGTTACAACTATTAAAACCATTGACATTTCATATGTTATTACCTGAAAAGGTTTATACTGTTTTACTCCATTTTTGAACATTATTCAGACAACTATGTGAGAAAAATTTACAAACATTTGAGATTGAAAACCTTTAGGATAGATTTTTATTGAAACTTTGTGCAATTGAGATGATATTTCTGCAAACATTTTTACTGTCATGAGGCATTTGACTAGGAATTTGGTTGAGGAAGCTAAATTAGGAGGCCTTGTATACTATCTATGCATGTATCCAATTTACAAGTAATTTATTTTTTGGTTTTTCATTTAATTAAACAAATCCTTTCACTTCATTGTGTACAAAATTTATCTTTTTTCTTTTTATTTCACAGATATCTTGAGAATTTTAAATCATATGCGAAAAATAAATCTCAACATGAAGCATTTATTTATAAATTCTATTTGAAAGAGGAGTTTGTTAACTTTTTTTCTAGATAATTTTATGATATTGATACAATATTCAATCGAGTTGGACATGTGGATGACACATCAACTCAATCTCAAAATACATATGGAATCAAAAATCATTCCAGTTATTGACTAATCAGTTGGGAGGAGCTCAGATCTTACTCTGGCCAAAATGGAATTATCATAGGCACATCGATATGTGCTACTAAATAGTGAAATTTCATATGAACATATTGAAGAACCGAGGATACAAATAAAGAGATGAATGAGATTCTGAACATGAAATTAGAAATATAAAGAAAAATTTGTTAATAAATATCTTGTAGAATGGTTTGCATGATGTGTAGGTTCATAAATATCAAAATCAATACTGATAATAGGTTGAAACATATTTTTTCAAATATAATAATACATATAAATTTTTGTAGATCATAAATACTAATACTCGAGTTTACTTGTCAGAATATTTGATGTTTCTTGCTTGAGGTCCCCGAAAACATGCTAGAAAGTTTGACTCTTAAAATGTTAATGGATTTAAATTTCATACATTTGATTAGGAAGAGTGTATGAGAACACATTATAGTGGTATAATTACATTTTTCTAAGTGGGATACTATGGAATGTTCACCGATATTATCTAATTAAACTATCACTGGCATTTTTCAGTTATTTTCTTCAAATGCAATCGGGTCGATTTTATCATGGGTGTTAAAAGATATTTCTTTAAATTTAATTATTTGAAATTCTCTCACTTGATGTATGTTGGTGACCATGAATTACATTATCTGTATATCTTATCATCACCAGAGAAAATGGTATATTTTGTGGAAGATGTCGCAAAAGAAGGGTTGAGTGTAGTTTCTCATGTAAAACAAAGAGACTTGTATGATATGGGCAATGAAGAAGAAAATTTGACCTCTAACATTGAATCCCATCTATATTAATAAGTGAACATATTTTTCAATCATGATATTGAAAATATTAGTCTTTTAAGGGTGTATGAAGTAGATGAAGTAATTATGGAGAAGGAAAATCACACGATTTAAGGAGAAAATGATTGTATGTGTAGTCATCCATTCATATATCAACCAATTATTTCATTTGTGAAGTCATTCATTATCGTATTTATATATATATATATATATATTTTATTGTGAATATATTATCATTTATATTATTTTTAGAAAGAAGTTTTTGAAATATATGTTCTAAAGTCAATTTTATTTGATTAAATGACAAGAATGCCAAGGTGGAAGTGTTATATTGATACCAGCAGACCCTAAGTCAGCGTTCCGTCGAATATACATATATATGATGATCCATTTCTCTCTCTCCCTTCAACATATTTTTCACAAACCAAAATGGGTCGACCCTGAACCGGTCACCCGATCCGGTCCACAACATGTCCCAATGGGCGTTCCCAATCCCCCCGATATGGATACTACCGGGCATCAAAATAAAGCTATTGGGAATAATTTGGCCCATAAAAGATACATAATAAAAAATAATGGAAAAAATCAATAAAACTAAACTCTATAAATAGAGATATAGAATAAAACTAAATTGGATAAACATACCTATTGATGACCTCGTGGTTCACCACCAACCATGGAACTACACTCGCTCCTAGAGAAATCCAAAACTGAGAGAACCAGAAACTGAAAAGAAGGTGTAGGTGTGATCACGTATATGCTTATTATGGATGCCAACGATAAACCACTCTATATGCCTCACCTTTAAAATGAAAACCATCCTTACTAGTTTGAAAATTGGATATATAGAAATAAATTTCTCATTCTTTTACCAAAACAAGTAATCAAGGTTTACTTATAATAAAACCCCTTTTTTATTTCACGCCCAACAAATTGGGAAGAAACCAAAACACAATAATGATAGGAGAAAACAAGGGGGTTCTAAAAACCACAAGAAATAAACTTTCACATTAACATTTAAAACTCAAACAACATCACAAAGAAATAAACATGAAATTCACTATGAAGTGACCTAGAAAATGAGGACCTTGAGAACTAACTCAACTTCTCCACAGTCACCAAACAACACCTTCACACAATCGGAAACTAGGGAACTCCAAAAAAGAACACATATCACTTCTTCGACATGAGAAAAACAACACCATAGTTGGAACTAAGGATTTCCCATACAATCTGGGTTCCCAAAACAAGGGGATAAATCAAAAAAAGAAACTTGAATCAGTAGGCGAACTCAAACACAAACAATAGAAATCAATTTCCACAGGCACATACATCTCCAATACGAGCACAACTAAAAGATAAAACATGAAACATTAAGAGGACATTTTTCATGGGTTTACAAACCTAAGGAATGATTTCAACTACGGAGGTTCAGAAGGACACAAGCCAACAAATATTTTCACTGTCGAAAGGGGAATTTAAAAAACAAATACCACAATGAGGAAAAGATGCCTCTAATCCTTTTATGGTGAAAAGGATCCTTCAAAGATTGAATATGATACAATTGGGACTTAAAATGTCTTTATCTAGTACTGGACAAAAAATTCAGAACAAATCCCTCCTACCTCTTTGCGATTCTTGACTTCATGAATTTCTTCAATATGAGACCTGAGGTTGGAGCTATGATGTCTTAAAGCATCTGCTACCCCACATTTTGGAGAAAATGTCTTCTAGAAAAAAATTTATCCTCTAAATGGTTCCACTTGAAGAAATTTCCCAAGTGACCTGAACATCCATATCATCAGTAAGCATCCATATAATTTTTACAAGATGAAATTCAAATTCCCGAACTGGATACACTGTTGGAAAAATAGCTGAAAAACATGAAAAACTGGGGTTATACAAATTTAAGGAGACCTTTCCAAAATAGGCTCCTCTAGAACACTCCTCTCACCAGAAAGGTAACCTTAATAGGAAACAAGAGACACCAAATTTTCAAATCCTAGCTCTTTGATAACTAACTAAATTGAAAATTCGTTATCCACCAAATTTTCCTAACTGATCTTCCAACGCTACCTCCAACGAAAAAGGAAACCAGCTCCTCAATATGGCCAACAAGAGCCTTCATCATCCACTGACCTTTCTGAATGCTCATGAGCCCCATCACATTCCTCTCCATTACCTCCGAAGTACCACATCACTATATAAAAGTGGTCTCAAATACTCACCAATACATCCCAACTTGCGACGACACTGGGAAGACTACCCTACACCAGTCCTGGGTCGAACCACCAAATAAAATCAAAATAGCTTGAACCATCACCACTTCAGTAGTTCTTGAAAACAATTTAAACATATTCAAGACACTCCAGTAATTATAAAAATCCTCTATCACCACAAAAATAGATAAACAACCAAAATTTACTCAATCCCAACACTCCACTAGGAGTCTGGGTAAGGAAAAAGACAAAAAGATGTAAGAAACTTCTGGGGCCATTATGGGTGGCATAATTGAAATGAACAAAATTCAAAACTGAATAAACACCAAACATAATCTTGTAAAAAAGGGACATCATCAACCAAACACCAAACTCATTGACCAACACATAAAAAAAATCGACTCCATATCAAATCTCAACTAAAATAAAACCACAACAAAATTACAAAACAACCTAAGGATTCCTCTTGAAAATCACCATTTTCCAAATTTATAAACTTTCAAATTTAAAATTCTATTGAAATAAAAAATAATTTTATATATCAAATATCTTTCCAACACATCCACTTGAAAATTAAAAACATTATCACACTTTTCCCTTTCTAACCAAAAATCTCTTTAAAAAGGAAGCATATTTTTTTTTATCGAAAACCATTTTCCTTTTCAAAAACAACATTGGAAAACAATATCAATCATTGATGTGAAAATACTAACCATTGGTTTCCTATGACCCATTAAATATGTGTTTTCCCCAATTATTCTAATATCATTAACACATACATGCCAACACACACTTTTCCTACACACTCACATATGTAAACATCCATAAGAATCACCAAGGGTCGCACATACCCTTTCTCTTTAAAAACTAATCATTTTAAACTTAAATATAATTTTACATTTTATAATACTTTTTAAAATTAAAAATATTTTCCCTTATATTCTCAAAACAACCCACGATTTTCATTTTTGAAATCCAACATTTTCGAATCAAGCCTTATTTTATAACTCAAGAGAGAATCCCAAAACCAATTCAAACTACTACTATGGACAAACAAAAGCAACCCAAAATCCATTTTAAATTCACACCATCCAAAATCAGATCAAGAAATATCCATGCCAAAATAAAAAATAGGGATCTATTTCTCATGCCTAACTGGTCATCGTGGTTTAGTAGACCATGCTCCAAGAAATAACCGAACACTAGGAGTGACTCAAACTACACCATCGGGCTCCGCATGGGTCGATACTCCATGTAAGTCTGTAGTGAAACACTGGTTCACTCACTTGGTCATCCCCCATCAACAAAAACCAAAACCAAAGTCTCAAATCGTGGACTACCCTTGGAGACTCGAGGATCCGAACGAGAAACAGTTCACGATTCTCTTTCTGTACCTACCTCAGGATTCCCAAAATTCATAGTCTCCGACTAGCTAATATCCCAATAAAAAAGGGCCTACTCTAATACCATTTGTTATGAAACAACCTGGGTTGACCCCAAACTGGTCACCTGATTCAGTCTACAACATGTCCTGAGGGGCATTCACGATCCCCTTGGGATGGAAACTAGTACTGGGCATCAAAAAAATGTATTGGGAATGATTTTGCCCATAGAAGATAAATAGAAAAAGATAATAAATAGAACAATAAAAAAAACTCTATCTGTGGAAAGAGAAGAGAACTAAATGTATAAACATACCTATAGACGACTTGGTAGTTCACCACCAACCACAGAACCACACTCACTCCTAGAGCAATCAAAAACTCAGAGAACCTGAAACTGAAAAGGTGGAGTAGGCATGAGCACCGAGATTCTCAGTCAGGGATGCCAAAGATAAACCAATCCATATACATCACCATTAGAATGAAAACCATCCTTTAATGTTTTAAAATAGGATATACAAAGAATAAGGTTTTCATACTTTTACCAAAACAAGTAACATGATTTTACTTTAAATAAAAACTACATTTTTATTTCACTTTCTAATAACAATTTACACAACATGTAAGTCATTTAAAAGAACTCATTTCAATGAAAATGAATCCTAGAGTAGGGGTTTTAAATATGAAATGAAAATTAAATGTTTCATGAGTTCAAATAACCAAATGTTCCACAAAATAATAAAGAACATATAAGTGTTTAGTCATAGGAATTTCCTAAACATATCCAGATGCAATCCTTGGATATACTCTGTTTGGAAAAACCTTATGGATTATGGTGAAGCCCCTAAGTCAATAACCAACTAGTTTCCCTAACCCGGCCTCACTAATAGTACATCCCTCATGGATTTTCAATAACCCCAGGAGGGTACCAACCTGTCTAATTGGGGATAATAATCAATCGTTACTCGACTCTCTAGATGGTGCCCAGCAACCCATGATATAATTAATAACATGAATAATACTTGGAAAAACGTTATCTTGCCACCACATATAACAAGAATCTTGTACACGTACACTGCACACAAGCCACTAGAGAGGATCTGATCCAAAGTTATAGTGTCATCATATAAGCCAAGAATCACATGAGTTTCTAACCATTTTCTAAAACATCTCAATGGTCCAACCATCCCTTTACAATTTTCAAATAAATTCCACTTTCCAAATCTAGTTCCAAATATAAATAAAAATAAGAAACACACTTTAATGTTTCTAAATGAGACTTTATATTATTTATTTTTCAAAGAACACATAGAGGTTCCAAAAAATCCATGTTTTAAAAAACAAATTAAATTAAATTATTTTATATTCCACAATATGTACCTCACAAGTTTGGATTCATTCAGTAAACAATTAAAAAACGTTTAGGATTTTCCGAACATAAATAAAACATGGAAAAATACATTGATGAGTTAGATAAACAAATGAAAAAAGAAGTCTAAAAGGCGGGATTAATTTTACCAATCACCCAGGCTTGTATATTTATATGTGAATACTACCTGAAAATAAAAAACACCCTTTTTAAATTACTATGTAATGAGGAAACTCAAATTAAAGGTGTAGGCATAAGATACATACTTTTAATGATTTATCATTCGAAACCAATTGAGAATTAGAAGGGTATTACATTTTCCAAATATGGTTGAGAGCATGTATCATCATGAAAAATGCACATTGGAATCTTAGATACATTATGAAAATCAATGCAGAACTATTAGTAAAAATAAAAAAATGATTTCATAGATTATACATATACTACATAAATATAAAATATATTTTAAAACCAATGAATCAATTCTGGAATTCCAATTAAAGGGAAGGGCATAAGGAACCTACTTTATGGTGGAATAAAACTGAACATTTGGAACTTGGTGCTTCCTAACTAGAAGATGCTTTTCCCCCACTGAGCATATGCACCTTCACATACATGTAAGGACACCTAGACCCTATGCACACACCCACATGGCCATGAATATGCACAAGGGGATCCTTACATATATACTTATATGTACATACCCATCTCCACTCACTTACATGTACATACCCATCTCCACTCACTTACATGTGTATATACGTGGGAACACCAATCCCCATACATGTATATCCACTTACATGGATTATTATACATGTAACGGGGAACCCCCCATATATATATACACACACACACACACATATATATATATACTTACCTATGCACATGCAGGCAAGTCACCTTAGACTCAACGACTCGAAACCACAATGTAGGGACCAAAAAACTACATAGTAATTATAAGAAAACTTAAGTCATCTTATGACCCCAATTTGGACAGTGTGAAACCAAAAAACAATAATAAAGCTTACACTGAAACAATGTCGGTGGAATTAAACCACATGAACTGCCTCACACTCGCTCACACATAAATCCTTATATATATATATATTAGTCCAAGGTGCATATTCATCATGCCATGAGGGAATACACCTGAGTGAGATATATATATATATATATATATATATATATATATATACATACCTATGAATGTGTGTGTGCACCACAATGGATAATTAAAACTCCCTATAATCACGTTTAAGCACTCAATACACCTTAATATTATCAAATTAAGGGTGAAAAAAAAACAGTGGGAGAAAATGCTTACCCAAAGAAATGTAAACAAGAATAGACAAGAAAATCTACTTTGTATTTAGCATTGGATGTCATAACATACCCAAAGATGGCCCAAGGAGACCATTGCATGCCCTAAAAACAAGTAGAGCATCAAAAATCGCCCCATATGAAACCCTAGGATTTGGTCAAGATATATCGTGTGATGAAGAGATAGAAAATCAGCCAATTCAAGGGAGTGTATTGGAGAGAAAAGATTACATTAAGGTTCTGAAAAAGAAACCGAAGGGAATCTTGTCATTTCACTGGAAGAAGAGAGGGCCGAATAAGGGGGTGGTGCACAAGTTCTCGGTCAGGCCATGCGAGAATGAAGCCATGTGAGGGAGGGTCATCGCGTGAGGGAGAGCCACCAGAGGAGGTGTAGGAGCTAGAGCGAGGGTGATTTTGCTAATGGATAGGTGAGTAGGGTTGGGTTAGAATGTAGTCTTGCACAAGGAGAGGGGAAGGGGAAGTCGTGCGAAGTAGGAAGGGGAATGAGGGGGAACGGAAAAAAAGAAGAGAGAAAAAATAAATGAAAAAATAAAGTAAAACCAAACATCATAATAATAATATCAATAATAGTAATAACATAAATAATAATAAAAATTAATAATATTATTATTAAACACAGGAAACCCATACGGGTACCGCACAGATACCACTAACCGTGTGAGCTAATCGTGCAATAATAAAAAAGTTTCCAATTATTTTGAAAATATTAAACTTCCACCTAAAAAATACTATAGTAAAGACTAAAAATAATTAAAATAATTAAAATAGTTTATATAAATGGTTGGGGTTTGATAGGAGGTGGTCTACAATCAATATAACCATTGAATTTTTAATTGTTCAACCGAAATCTATGAGATGCGTCAAGAAATATTTGATGAGACAAGAAGATCCATTTTCTACCGTTAGGTAGTTATTATAGATCAAAATCAAAGTTACAAATAGGGCTAAAGAAACCCTTGTAAGTGTTCCAACCATCTAAAATCTCAAGACCTGGGAAGTCACTAATGGTCCACATTAGATCAACTTTCATTTTGAAAATTGTTCAAGAATATTCATCATCTGTCTTAACACCCTTTCTCTATAACTCTTGTAATTATTAAATTAAAGGCTGAAAGTATACATTAATATCATTTATTGGAATTTTTTTCCCAGAATAATCATCAAAATTATAAAATACAAATTCTACATGTGCATCTATGGAGGCATATTGTAAGGGATCAAAATAGCCATCCAAATGATATAACTAGTGCTCAATGCCCTGAATGGGTCAAATCCATCGAAACCCAATCCCGATTGAACATTACAAATATTATATGAGAAATATGGATGTAATGAACCAAATATATTCCATGATTTTGAATCTCTTTGATGTCACATTAACCCATCAATGTTATTGTCCACAAAATTCCACTTTATGTGTTCGGTGGTTTTTGATGACATGAATAATCTTTTCAATCAAGGTATTAATGTAATGTAATGAAAACCCATTAGAGGTGTGTTACTTTTCTTCTTATTCATGGTAGTTTTTGGTTTCAGACTTCCAACATCACCCATTAACTTATGTATAGAAGAATATGGTTTTTTGAAATCTTTCTTGCTTGAATCCTCTCCCCAATAAAGCTTATGATCATTAGGATACAGATTTATTTTTGCATAATTCAAAAAAATATTGTTTAGAAATTTCTGATATCATAAAAATACTCAAGGATATTTTCTTTAGGAAATGAATCACACAAAAATTATAATATTATGGATATAACCTTTTTTAATGAAAAATAAGAATTTTATATGGTAAAACTTCAGCAGAAAAGGATGTTTTGAATATTTCAGACATCCACTATACAACTCTTGATTTCTATAATCAATTAAACCATGAAATGAATTTGTATTCTTTGGGTAGTTTTCTATTACATTTATCTCTACAGAATCAAATGGAGGATCCAATGACATGTTACAACCTTGATCCGGTTGTCCTATAGTCTCAAAAAAATCACATATAAAGTTGTTATTTTTAGTACCCTGAACTAGTTGTTTTAGTATGTTTTGATTTTGATGTTGGTGTCTTGAAATTAAAAATTAATAATATATAAGGATTTTCATTTCATTTTCCATTATCGACAAATTTGGGTTCTCATTCTATCGATTGGAATCAGTGCTCAAACTTTATGTCAAGTTTGATTATCCGTGCCAAATCCAATACAAATATTAAGCAAGGAATTGCTTCAATATCAAGTGTTCATAAACATCATATCACTTTAATCCTTTTCTAAATTTACATATAGGAAATAGATATATAATTCTCCAATAAATGGATCAATTAGAAATTGAAATACCTTAAAACACCTCCCAACCCTTAGCATATTGAGGTGTGTTCATCAGTAATGTGATCATGCTTTTATCCATATCAAAATGTGCCTACAAATTATTACAAAAAATTAAAACACATAAGTATTACTAAGTAGGAAAAAAGAAAAATGGTACTGAAAAAAACAAAACCCAAGTAGTTATAAGAAGAGTCGTATAAGTACTAAAAAGTCAATGTAAAAAAATAAATCAATCATGGATAATATTTCTAAAGGTGATGTAAGAGATTTTATTTATGTATGTCAATTTATATTTTTCCATATTTACAGATGGTACATCTCCAACCAACTACAGATCTATTAAAATCACCTAAAAGATGTGACATAAAAGCAAGACATATAATGTTAGAGATGTGACAAAAAAACTAGACTGATAATGTTTCTTATAAAATCTTTATTGCCAAGTCTGGTCTTGACCAATGTCTTTAACAGAACTTACCTTCATCATTTCATAGGCCACTATGATAACTTATAGTAACAATCATTGTAGAGACCCAAAGCCTGACGTACATGGACATTACATTAATTTTTCATAATACTTAATACATAACAAAAACCAACACTCAAGGACCGTAATAGTTTAGTGGCTTTGGAAACTCAGAACATAATCTTCTAATCATGGTGAATGAACTTCAACATCTCCCATAAAGATATTCCCCTTTTTATTACCTAAAACCTTTCTTAAAATCTTGGGGAAAAGAAAACATATAATGATTGAGCTCAAATGCTCAGTAAGGGTAATCATGGAGAAAGTAAAACAAACCATGTACATTTGAACTTAAAAACATAAACATAATGTTTAAATATCAAAATCTTGAGCAATGTAATAAAACATGGATGTATGTAAGGCATAGATCATAATGGAACATCAATCATGATACAATAGCATGGTAATAAATCATGTAACTGTGTAAAATCATTAAACACTTGATATGATTTTCAAAGTAGCCAAGGCATTGCTGCCAAGACCATCTTAGTGGACAAAGTCCCTTACTGAATCAAGTTCACTCCTCATTCTAGTCCTGTATCACTACACCAGATTAACTTTCCATTATATCCATGTCTATATCATGATATATAAATCTTTAGCCAATGTATTTTAGGGAGATATAGGTCCCACCTATATCATAATGAAATCATTCTTACTTGTGCCACAAAATAAACATAATTCATTCATCATAACCCAAAGAATAAAATGGGTTTCATAAAAATCATCCAATCATAACGTAATCCATATAAAACAAATGGATATCATTTAATCATAATAAGAATAAAACCATGTAAATAATAGATACATTATACTTGAATCATAATCATAATGTCATCTTAGATGGGAAATAGTTTTGACAAAACACATGAAATGAATTCTTGAGGAAAAAATCCTTTCTTCTTAAAAATAATGTTCATTTTACAAAATGCCATTAAATTTTAAAAGGAAAGGATTTTGTTGAAAATAATAATGTAATTTTTTAGTGTAATCTTTATGAAAATAAGGCTTTATGAAACCGTAAAAATCCGTTCGTGCCGTACAAGTTAAAAAAACATTATTCTCCTACTTTTTCTGGAAAAGTCAAAAAGTACATCATATGGTAAAATAAAAAAAAAATTCCTTAAATAACATGTGGTAGAATTAAAAAATGGGTAAAAAAGACTTTAAACATACATGAAATCATTTTTAGAAAATAAGTACATGGATGATAAATATAACTCCAGTAAATACTTAGGAATAAACAATCTTGGATAAAAATGAGATTGGAAAAGTTATCCCTTACCTTATGTCTGATATGCTTCGTATGTATCTGAACCTCCTGTATAATGATTTAAATAATGTAATTGAATTTTTACAGAATCATATTCATTGTTATGATATCATATGTGGTTCACTTATGACTTTATATTACCCGTTCTTTTGTAAATTCCATGTTAAAGTAGTGTTTTGGGTAAAAGCGTTTCATTTATCTATGTGTTTTGATTTGTTATTCTTGATATTATTAATTATAACCTGATTTAGATGATTCCAGAATGTAAACGAGATTTATATATAATATATATTCATCATATAAATATATATGATAGATAAATAAATGGAATGAAATACACCGTTCATAGAGACGGTAGGCCGTACGTACGCATGAATGTTGTTTTCCTTTCCTTGTTGACTTGAATGGAAGTTAGGAGATGACATATATATATATATATATATCCAGTAGCTTTATCATGTAATATATTTCATTATTATTCATTATATAAACTTTATAATCATTCTTTAATGGTTAACCTGGAGAATGAATCTCATCACGTCGTGGAGACAATAATCTGTATGTACGCATGAGCGATGATATCATTCACATAATTATTGAATTGAATTGTAGTGGATGATATAATTTACCAGAATCAGTATGATGTTATAGTAACCATATATATTTATTCTTTACACCATTATACCCATCCAAGTAATGTGGAGGTGGAAAAACAGATTACACCACGGCGTGGAGATGGTATTTCGTACCTACACAGGCGTGGTGATTTCGTTTTACTTAGGATAGATAGAAGGTGAAATGGGGATATTTCATATTTATAATAACATATCAGTATATTATTGATACTTATGATATTAATTTATAAGGAAAAAACTAAATAAAAAGAAGTTGAAGAAAAAAAAACATGAAAGAATCTGTAAAAGAGATTACCTCTTCTTCGACGCTGCTCCTCTTATCCTCCTCTTAGGGCACTAATGTTGGTCCTTAAAGATGACCAGGACCTCTAGTGGGTTTCTATGGAAGTGGATAAGTGAAATGGGAAGGTTTTTTCCGATATTTAAGTCTAAAATTTTTGTGAAGAGGAGAGGGAACGAGGTGCCCTTACATTTGAGACGAGAGGGACACTTTTGGAAACCTTAAAAATATTAATTAATAATAAAATGAAACCCCACTTAAAAACCTCCAAAAATGACTCAATTAAAAAATGAGATGGTATATGGTTGTAATCTCATCAACCATTAAAATTTAGACATGTTTTAGGTTTATTTTAAACCTTATCAACTTGATTTATCATTATTTAATCTATTTAATTTTATTTGTGGTAATAAAATTCTAAATTTTAAATTGTTATAAATACATAATTAAATGTTGTAAAATTCCCATAATTGGATAATTTATAACTTTTTAGATAATATAATTTTCAATATGTAGTTTTTAAATATTTTTGTGATTTTTAAATAATTTAATAATATGTTATTTTTATAAAATAACAATAGTGTCAATTTTGACACTATTCATTATTTGAATTTATATAAAAACAAAAAAGAATATATGTTCGAAATAAAATATATAATAGATTCCTAACATGTCATATGAATCAAAAAAATCATGGGGAACATTAATTTGTTCATATATTATTTATTTTAATATTTTTAGAACCATTTAATTGGTATATCTCTTAATAAAATAATTACTACAACATTTTTGTATAATTATTTAATATACTTATATGTTTCATAAAAATTAAAAATAAAATACTATTATTAATATAAATATAATACCTTTAATAATAATATTTTTACTCGAATTTATCATCTTAAAATCACAACATTTAAATTATTATATTTATTAAATTATGAAGGTGACATCTTTGACATCATTTAAAATAATATGATATAAATATTCCTAATGGGTTTTATAAGGCTTCAAATGGTATAAAAATAGACCTTTGGATGATTAGGGTATATATATAATCTACCAATAATTTTTGGTCAAGTTTCTGTACCTTTTGATAGGTATTGTTATTTTAATAAAAACTATATTATTGATTTTTCACTAAATAAATAATTTCTTCATCATTAATGTGTAAGCTATTAATGAAATTAAATATTTCTTAAAAAATAAAAATAAATTACCATGATAAATAAAAACTTTTTTTCTTTCAAATGAGTTTTTATAATCGAATTCATATTTTGTATAGACTTATATTAAAAATAATCTAATTATTAAAGTTTGAGTGAAACATGCCAATTTCCTTAAAATAAAATAAATAAAAGGTCTTAATCAAATACAAGTGGGTTCCATTAGATTCCATTTTGACCCAAGTAAAATATAATCATCCAATTATATTAGTAAAAGTATTAGGGTAATTTTATAATATTATATTTACCCTTAATTACCCGATTTACCATTAACTATTGTAAATAAAATTTACCGTAGTTACTATTCATAATGACTAAAAATAAAAAGTATCTTATTAACATAATTTGGACCTAATGATTCCAAATATGGAATCCATTTTTCTAAATTCAAATCACATAATTTCCATAAATTAATTTGAAATTAATCCCATTGTTAAGAAAACGAGTTTTAAAAGTTAAAACATTTCAAAATATTGAAATGATTTTTCTTATGAATTCAATGTAAAATAAATGCTAATGACATAAATTATATTAAATGTTAAAAATATATTCTATTTATACTTTAAAACCATTAAATATTATAATTTAACCATATAAATTATTACGATGAAACCAGTTGTTTTTATTAAAATATAGCGTGTTTTTACTATTCATTAAAATATGAAAGTTATCAGAATAATATGAAAAATTTATCCAAAGTAAATTTTCATATCCTCATTCCAAAGAAGAATTTTATTTTTCAAATTGAAATTATAAACATGTCAAAAACAAGATTTAAAGTGGGTGTGTCGTCAAAAGGCGGCAAAACTACATTTTTTGAAAAATACTTATTTTACTCGAAAAAATTATTTTGTTCTCATAAGATGATCTAGAAAATGTTTAAGATGAATAATAATGTTATAAAATTCAAAATGTAGTTAATACTATTCATAAAGTCTAGTTCATAATAATATTATAACAATATATCGTTGTTTAGTGAAACTCGGTATTGCGTACTACACACACTATCGTGGAAGCTCGCGATTGCGTATCATGTAAGCCATGTCAAGGTTGTGTGTAATACAAGATCCCTTTGTTGTTGCGTATAATATAATCAAAACACATTTCATTTGAACATTAAACAAAATCTATACTTAATTTTGTGTAGAATAATTTCTACAAAACGAACATGAAATTGTGAGTAACACGAGCCAAGAATAGTATTGTGTATACTGAAATCTAATATGGTGTTGCATATAGAAAAAGCTAATTTTTGTGTAGCATACAACACAAGACATAAATGAAATTAAAAGAATATTTTTCATAAAATCTATGGGTATTAAATTCTACCCGCCATAAAATGAATTTCACCCTCGAAATTCGTCGGGGGTTATAAATGGTTTATTACATGAGAGTTTCTTTCATAGAAACCCACATCATAAAAAGGAATACCAAAACATATCATGAAAAACTAAAGTATGAAATGTAACGGTTAACCAAATTAACCAATAACTGGGTTTCCACATAAGAGAGAATATGTGAAAATATGGATATGGAAGCGAAATCTAACCATCGAGTTCTGATGGAGAGTGGTAGAGGACATGACTACGAAAAAGCCAACAGTAACAAAGCCATAAATTTGTGACGATCTAAGGTACCATCTGATTCATTAGATATGAGGGCCGTAGGACAACATTTTTGGTTTTCAAGATCATTTCCCTAAATTTGAAAATTTTGGAATTAGAAGAAATACTTTATTGATTTTGGTAAAATCTCACCGTTGGTTGTTCCTTGAACAATTTCCATGTCATCTCATAAAGAAATGAAGTTGAATTTCTCATTCATGAGGTGTTAGCAGATAATATGATAGAATGATAGGTCATTCCATCTATCTCAAACAAAAAGTTTGCAAAAGTTATTAAATATATATAAGTCCATATATAGTGAGATTAATAATATATGGTTTCTAAAATTGACTTATACTTCATATATCATACCACTTAATAAATTAAAACTAATTTATACTAACTAGGGACTTCCTGTAGGCCAGTGGTATGCGATAAAGGACTGTCACACTTCGTTTGTGGGTTTGATTCCCACAGCCCTGTCCGATGCGACGGGTTATCGCTTGTCATATGGGTTGTCCTTTTTCTAAAACTATACTATTATAACATTCCAGAAATAATATTGAAAAATATGTTCTATCCTTAAACAATACTATCTGATGTATAACATAATCCATTCCAATCATTAGGATTATCCAAAATACATCTGTCCAATCTCCTAGTATAAAGAAAACGATTACTTGAAAGGCTACATAACAAGCACGTGAATACCATCATTTGTCCCCCATATATCATAAGGTATATCTTGTTGATCGCATTTAAAACATGTGAATACCTTAATCATGTATTATCTAGAAAAATGTATAACCATATAATCATTTTCAAAACATGAATGATCCCCTAATTTATATATACTCAAACCATGTTATCACATTGTCCTTATATTAGTCATGAGTGAATATCATCTACTTCCAAAAAATATCTGAATAAAATTTCATGGTTACCAGTACCATTCAACGTATACTTTCAAATACTCAAGGAAAAACAATAGTGTAACAATCTTTAGATGTTTCTTTATTCCATAGTACCATTAAATTACCTATACAACATTACTCTTGATAAGTATAAAATCATTCCACTACATTATTAAACCATTGACCAAGCGTCAATAATTATTTCATCTCATATATCATTTCTAGTCTCTTCATCATCATCATTATAAATACTACCCATATGACCATGATGATTCTCTTCATGAGACTTTCCCTTAGGGCATTGGTTTTCATAATTCCCGTACATTCCACATTTAAAACATTTAACCATTGTTGATGTCTTAGAAATAACATTATCCTTGTACATAGTGTTATCTAAACCGTTTCCGTTATAATTACTGTCTTTGTGTCCTTCTTTTCCACACACAAATAATCTTCCAGTTCTTTTGAAACGTTCTCCCTGATGCCTCTTCCAACATGATTTACATGAGGGAAATTGAACTTTCTTTCCTCTATGATTATCATCAAACTCTATCTTTCTATTATTAGCTGAGTCAAGAATCTTACCAAAGATGAGAATATTGATCATATTATGAGATTGATGATTAGGTATAATAATTATATGTGGACTTCTAGATCCAATTTCATTTGGTTTCTCATAAAGAATATCATTCCATTGTCCATCATATTCTCCATTATCGTGAATCTTCCTGTTTCCATCCATTTTCTAAAACCCAAAGAGAATAGTTTGAGAGGAAAAAATCATAATCAAGGGGGAGTACCCTCAATATCTAACATCTTAGGTTAAATTCTAAGATCATTACCAAAATTCTAGGACTATAATCTATACTTATACGTAACCTTAGGGACATCTTTATACATACCTTAGAAATATCTTCTAGGGATCTCACTAAAGTTTTCGCATCCTAGTTTCCAAAGGTTAACTAAACCATTCCTAAGATACCAAATGTAGATACCCAAAGCTTTATGTACAAGGAAATTACATTACTTTTGTGTAATACTTAATAAATAACAAAAACCAACACTCAGGGACCGTAATAGTTTAGTGTCTTTGAAAACTTGGAACATAATCTTCTAATCATAGTGAAAGATCTTCAACATCTCCCATAATGATATTGCACTTTTTTTATTACCTAAAACCATTCACAGTATCCTGGGGAAAACAAAATATATATAGGTGATCTCAAATTCTTAGTAAGGGTAAGCATGGAGAAAATAAAACAAACCATATACATTTGAACTTAAAAACATGAACATAATATTTAAATCTCAAAATATTGAGCAAAGAAATAAAACATGGCAGTACGTAAGTAATAGATCATAATGGAACATCAATCATGATAAAATAGCATGTGAATAAATCATTTAATTGTGGAAAACCAATAAGAACTAGATATGATTTCCATAGTAGCCAAGACATTGCTACCAAGACCATCTTAGTGGAAAAAGTCCCTTACTGAATCGAGTTCACTCCTCGTTCCTGTCATGTATCACTAAACCAGATTAACTTACCATTCCATCCATATATATCACATGAGATATAAATCTTTACCCAATACATTTTATGGAGATATAGGTCCCACCCATCTCATAATGAAATCATTCTTACTTGTGCCACAAAATAAACATAACTCATTCATCATAACCTAAAGAATAAAATGGGTTTCATAAACATCATCCCATCATAACGTAATCCATATAAAACAAATGTATATTATTTTTATCATAAGAATAATCAAACCATATAAATAATAGATACATTATACTTGAATAATAATCATAATGTCATCTTAAATGGGAAATAGTTTTAACAAAACACTATAATTGAATTCTTGAGGAAAAAATCCTTTCTACTTATAAATCATTTTTATTTTACAACATTCCATTCAATTTTAAAATAAAAGGATTTTTTTGAAAATAATCATGAAATTTTGTAGTTTAATATTTATGAAAATAAGGCGCTATGAATCCTTAAAAATCCGTTCATGCCGTATAAGTTAAAAAAACATTCTTCTCCTACTTTTGCCGGAAAAGTCAAAAAGTACATCATATGGTAAAACCAAAAAAACATTCCTTACATACCATGTGGTAGAATTCAAAAATGGGTAAAAAGGTCTTTAAAAATACATGAAATCAGTTTTATAAAACAGGTACATGGATGATAAATATAACCCCAGTAAATACTTACGAATAAACAATCTTGGATAAAAACGAGATTGGAAAAGTTATCCCTTACCTTATGTCTGATATGCATCGTATATATCTGAACCTCCTGTATAATGATTTAAATAATTCCATTGAATTATTATAGAATCATATTCATTGTTATGATATCATATATTTTTCACTTATGACTTTATATTACCCGTTCTTTTGTAAATTCAATGTTAAAGCAGCGTTTTGGGTAAAATCGTTTCATTTATCGTACGTGTTTTGATTTGTTGTTCTTGATATTATTACTTATATACTGATTTAATAAATTCCAAAATGTAAAACCTTATTTATATATAATATATATTCATTATATAAATATATATTATAGATCAATAAATGGAATGAAATACACCGTTCATGGAGACGGTAGGTCGTACGTACGCATGAACGTTGTTTTCCATTCCTTGTTGACTTGAATAGAAGTAAATAGATGACATATATATATATATACATAAATCCAGTAGCTTTATCATTTCATATATTTCATTATTATTCATTATATATTCTTTATTATCATTCTTGAATGGTTAACATGGAGAATGAATCTCATCGCGTTGTGGAGACGGTAATCCGTACGTACACATGAACGATGACATCATTCCCATAATTATTGAATTGAATTTCAGTGGATGGTGTAATATATTAGAATCATTATGATATTTTAGTAACCATATATAGTTATTATTTACACCATTATACCCATACAAGTAAGGTGGTGGTGGAAAAAAGATTACACCACAGCGTGGAGACGGTATTCCGTACTTACGCATGCTCGGTGATTTCATTTTCCATAGGATGGATAGAAGGTGAAATGGGGTTGTTTCATATTTAAAATTACATATCAGTATATTATTGATACTTATGTTATTACTTTATAATGAAACAACTAATGAAGAATAATTTGAAGAAGAAAAAAAACATGAAAGAATTGGGAGAAGGGATTACCTCTTGTTCGACACGGCTCATCTTATCCTCCTCTCAGGGCACTAAAGATAGTATTTAAAGAATACCATGACCTCTATTAGGTTTCTATGTAAGTGGAGAAGTGAAATGGTAAGGGTTTTTACAATCTTGAATTCTCAAATGTTTTTGAATAGGAGAGGGAAGGAGGTGCCCTTATATAGGAGACAAGAGGGGCACTTTTAAAAACCTTAAAAATATTAATTAAAAATAAAATGAAACCCCACATAAAAACCTCCAAAAATGAATCAATTAGAATATTATATGATATAGGGTTTTAATATCATCAACCAATAATATTTATACATGTATTATGTTTATTTTAAACCATATCAACTTGATTTATCATTATTTAATCTATTTAATTTTATTTGTGGTAATAAAATTCTAAATTTTAAATTGTTATAAATACGTAATTTAATTTTTTAAATTTCCCATAATTATATAAATTATAACCTTTTGATCATATAATATTCAATTAGTAGTTTTTAAATATTTTTTGGATTTTTAAATAATTTAATAATATATTATTTTTATAAAATATCAATAGTGTCATTTTGACACTATTCATTATTTGAATGTAAATAAAAATCACAAAAAATATATGTTCAAACAAAAATATATAATAGATCCCTAAAATGTCATATTAATCAAAAAAATCATGGGGAACATTAATTTTTTCATATATTATTTATTTTAATATTTTTAGAACCATTTAATTGGTATATCTCTTAATAAAATAACCACTACAACATTTTTGTATAATTATTTAATATACTTATATGTTGCATAAAAATTAATAATAAAATACTATTATGAATATAAATATAATAAATTTCATAATAATATTTTTACTCTAATTTATCATCTTAAAATCACAACATTTAAATTGTTATATTTATTAAATTATGAAGGTGACATCTTTGACATCATTTAAAATAAAATATTATAAATGTCATAATAAGTTTTATAAGGCTCCAAATGGTCCAAAAATCTACCCTTGTATGATTAGGGTATTTATATACTTGAAAAATAATGTTTGGTCAAGTTTCTGGCCTTTTGATAGGTATTTTTATTTTAATAAAAACTATATTATTCATTTTTCACTAAATAAATAATTTCTTCATCATTAATGTATAAGCTATTAAGGTAATTAAATTTTTCTTAAAAATTAAACATAAATTACCATGATAAAGAAAAAAAATTTAGATTTCAAATGAGTATTTACAATAGAATTTATATTCTGCATAACCTTATATTAAAAATAATATAATTATTAAAGTTTGAGTGAGACATTTCACATTCCTTAAAATAAAATAAATTAAAGGTCTTATTCAAATACAATTGGGTTCCATTAGATTCCATTTCCACCCAAGTATGATTTAGGGTAAAATATAATCATCCAATTATATTAGGAAAAGTGTTATGGTAATTTTATAATATTATATTTACCCTTAATTACCCGATTTACCTTTAACTATGGTAAATAAAATTTACTGTAGTTAATATTCATAATGAATAAAAATAAAAATTTTCTTATTAAAATAATTTGGACCTACTGATTCAAAATATGGAATAAAATTTTCCAAATTCAAATCAGATAAGTTTCAGAAATTAATTTAAAATTAAGCATGTTGTTAAGAAAACGAGTTTTAAAAGTTAAAACATTGCAAAAGATTGAAATGGTTTTTCCTATGAATTCAACGTAAAATCAATGCTAATGACATAAATTATATTAAATGGTAAAAATGTTTTCTATTTATACTTTAAAACCATTAAATATTATAATTTAACCATATAAATTATTACGATGAAAAAAGTTGTTTTTAATTAAAATATAGCGTGTTGTTACTATTCATTAAAATATGAAAGTTATCAGAATAATATGAAAAATTTATCCAAAGTGAATTCTTATATCATGATTACAAATAAGAATTTTATTTTGTCAAATTGAACTTATAAACATGTCAAAAATTATATTTAAAGTCGGTACGCCATCAAAAGGCAGTAAAACTGCATTTTTTTTAAAAAATAGTTATTTTACTCGATTTTTTTTTGTTCTCATACGATGTTCTAGAAAATGCGTAAGATGAATAATAATGTTATAACATTAAAAATGTATTTAATACTATTTATAACAGCTATTTCATAATAATATTATAGTAATATATCATTGTTTAGTAAAACCTGGTATTGCGTACTACACACGCTATCGAGGAAGGTCGTGATTGCGTGTAATGCAAGCCATGTTAAGGTTTTATGTAGTGAAAGCTCCCTTTGTTATTGTGTATAATATAATCAAAACTTATTTCATTTATACATTGAAAAAAATCTATACTTAATGATGCGTAGAATAATTTCTACAAAATGAACTTGAAATTGTGTGTCAAACGAGCCAAGAATAGTGTTGTGTATACTGAAAGCTAATACGGTGTTGTGTAAAGCACAATATAATTTTGGTGTAGTGTATAACACAAAACATCAATGATATTGAAAGAATATTTTTCATAAAATCTAGGGGTGTTAAAATCATAACTAACCAGATGATGCAAGATTTTGAGTCAATCATTAATACACATAGTTAATTTGTTTGATTCATAACTTTTACCATAACCTCACATTAAAAAAAATTTATAAAGGTGATTGTTTATATCCCAATAAATGGAAATATTGGAGGATTAAAAATATGGGATTTGTAATGAATTGGAGGCCTATAAATAGGACTCTTGGGAACTGATCTCCAAGTATCATGATTGAAAAGGAAAAATGTCTTATTTATAGTCTCATCCTAGTCAATGAACCAAAAAATTCATATTATACCATCCTAAAATGTTGAATATGGGAATGAATATTATAAAGTGCATCATCATAATATAGCACAATTCCCAGGCACTATTTTCAAAAATATTTTCATAATACATTATTGCACTTGACTTTTACATAATAGTCAAACTTGTAACTATATATATCTATAGTTGTGATTATGGTATGTTCAAATAATTAGTATGATGTTAATAAAAGAATTTCATTATCAATTAACTTTTTAGTCCACATTCATTGTCAACATTTTTTTAATAATCATTTACTTGTTTCATATAACTCTTCAATGTTTCAGCACTAATTGTCATTCCAAATAAGGTATTAAAATTATTTTTTCATGTTTAATTACTACATTACATAAGTTATTTTAATTATACACGTGGTTTTAGATTCAACTAGAGACACCTGATGCATCATGATTATTATTGAAACATTGAGATAGTAGAACATATATTCATATCTAAATATTATATTAGTTAACTAATTGACTTAGGTGCTTTAAATACTCAACACCCAACTTCCAAGAAATTTTTATTCATTTCATATTTTTATCATACACATTGATATCCCATGTTTATTGAAAAAAAAATAAAACAAAAACATAATGTCAGATCAATAATCATATCAATTATCACTCAACAATTCACCAAAAAACCCAATTAATTTCATTTTATATGAGAAATATGAAGTAGAGGGTGAAAAAATATTATCACCCCAATAAGTAAAAGTAAAATATCAAATAAATACAATCACATTCAGTTAAATATAACAACACTAAAACTGAAATCAAATCACAAAAAATGTATTTTCTATTGACAAACAAAATTTAGTAAAAAAAGGTTCTTCCTTCCCTACCCCAAACATCAAATGGGTTGTATCAATACAAGTGTAGGGTTATATTGATATTATAGGAATATTGATAGAAAATAAAACACAAACATAATGTGAAATCAACACTCATATTGGTGATCAATCAATAATTCACCACAAAACCCTAATCACTACGTTTTATATGAGAAATTTAATGTAAGGATTGAAAAAACTCGGAAATTAACTTTAGGGGGACAAGGGGACCAGTGCGAGGGGGTGTGAAGGAAATGATAATGGTGTAAGAAGCTAGTGGAGAGGGGGGTAGGTGGCTGGTGCGTGGGGGCGTGGAGGGGATGACAATAGAGAAGGAATTTAATGGTGAGGGGGGGATGGGGGGTCAGTATGAGGGGAATCTGGTTTTTCAGCATTAGTGGGAGAGGGGGGAGGGGTCTTGGGTTCATGGGGTGGGCGAAACATCGATGGATATGTAGCCAATGGTGATGGGGAGAAGGGTTCCAATGATGGGGTGGGGTCTCGGTCTCAGGATGGTGTTAAGGTTTCACAGGATCTGGGGATGAAGGGGGGGGGGGGGGGTTAGGTTTGGGGGGCGAGAAGTATCACAAGGTAAAAGGAAAAGGTTTTAGCGGCTTTTTTAAAAACACTTCCGCTATATTTTTAGTTTTTTTAGTGGCAGTTTCTTAAACCATCGATAATTACTAATTTTGGTGTACTGATATCTTCATGTGATAAATTCATTAGAATTAATTAGGGACATGTAGTCCCAATATATATATATATATATCCCAATGTATCTATAGGCTTCAATAGATAAACTTTCATATGTATTTTTGTTTATTCCCACCATGAAAAAATATTACCATGACATTGGGCCTTGAATATAAGATCATAATGTATAATAATATTATTTATTGGATTAGGGAATGGAGGAAAATATATGTCATTATTCATTTCATTTTGAAGGAACCAGTTATATTTATCCATGAAACATTTCAATTTCCATTTTTATATATGGATATATTATTCTTTTAGTTTCATTTTCTAATGAAATTATTTTTTTTTATCAATTCCTATCATATTATTTATTCTCATCTTGTACTTAGTTATCATATTTTATTATTATCTCTCATGTACACCCATACTAATATTTTTATCTCACCGTTATTTTGTTTTCTTTTTTCTGTGTTTTAAAAACAATTATTAGACATGATATGTCTACAAGAGTATCATGGGTAGAGTATTTGTTTGGAGATGTTGAAGACATATTATGTATTAAGTAGTTTCTTATATTGTGGAAAAAATTTCTATTTAGTGCTAAAACAACAGATTTATTATATTGTAGTTTTATTAAATATCTAAAAATCTAAACCAAAATTTCATCAAAGTGTTTTAACTTAATATATTTTGGTGACATTTTAATTACTGATGGTTAAAATTTGGTAGATTCAGGTCATTTTACAGTTTAAATGTACGGAAGGTATTAATTAGATATATATCTGATAGTGTGGGTTTGTGGCGTTATAGTTTTTATCAAAGTATGGTTTAGATAACATTAGAGATTATAATATTTTTTAGAATAATTTAACTGTTTATAAGTTATAGTTAATAATAATTCCAAAGGTATGGATAACCCTTTCGGCTAGTTGTGGTAATATTTAAAATTTTATGTATTAGGATAAGGTAAAGTTACTGAAAACCCCACAATAATACTAAATCTCATGTCTATATATATGATAATGTACATAAAGTTTGATAAATAAGAGATTGTGTGGTTCTGATAGCAATTACATAATTGTATAGATATAAAATTTGGATTATAGATCTGTTATATATGTTCCTAGTGGTAATAAGAATAAAAAGGGTGGATTGAATATTAAATCAATCATCACCAAGTGTACAACAATAACCCCTAACATAAAACTTAGTCTGACACTCCCAAGGGATATACATTTCTTAAGCACATTAACTTCATGAAAATTTAAAAAGTATTTTCGTCTGATGTTAACTAATTAGTTTAGAGATCCTATTAGGAAAATTACTATGGATAACCCAAGATTGAAAAAAGAGATCCATAGTATTAATTTGAAGTATCATATGATAAAAAGGAAGGTGTTATAGGGGAATATATATTCAGATGAATTTTTTTATATTCATATTTTAGATATTACTATTTCAATTTTGGTATTATTATTTGGTTGAAACATGATTGTGATGATGAATGTAAGAATGGTATATATCTGGGAACCATTGTCTCTTATAACTAAATAAGGGAACATACATAAATGGTTATGAATATTAGTATATATCTGTTATGATGGAAAATGTGAGTATCCTAGTCTGACCTAAGGTAGTGAGGTTGATATATTAATCGAAATTTAATATTTCTACTCTTATATTCCTTCATTAGTGAGTGATAATTATCAATGATATTCTAGTATATTCAAAAACAAATTATAATTATGTGAAACATTGATATATTTTTCATCATAGTTTCTCTTTAATAGTTTTCAAACATATATTAGTGTGATTAAATATGCTTGAAAAGTAATTTTTTAAAAATCATATTGTTTTTTGTTGATACTTTTAAACAAAACATGATTTAAGAATTGATAAATCTTAGGTTTAACATAGTCTTGATGCCAAAATAATAAAAGATTTATTGATTTTGAAAAATTAATTCATATAATATTATTGACATTGGGATTAAACATTTATTCTTGATAATTTTGGTGATATTATTCAAATTTTCAGATTGTGGTATATATTTTCTAGTTTATGATCTTTTGACCTAGGTATTAATACCTTTTCAGGGTAAATATAATATTAATTTATTAAAGAAAATACGACTTTACTATGGTTTAATGTTTTAGAGATTTATATTGTTTTGTGAGTTGTATAATTTTGAGAATTCTGGATTTGGGATTATACATACCTAAGTATATGATCATATGAAAAATTATTTTTTTATGAAATATAAATAACTAAATATGCACAAGGGGAGTAATGTAGATTTCATGTTAGAATTTATATCCTTAATGATAAACATGCTAAGAATACTTTCACCTACTTTCATGAGTGGTAAATAATAAAAATTGTGATAAAGAAAATTATTTAAGGGGGCAATTATAACACCCCCTGATTAAAGATTATTTATATTTTATTTTAATTGTAAACTAATGTGAATGATATCTTTTGATGCATGTAAGAATGATAAAAATTAACAACAAAAAAATAACCATTAAAATACATCCATAGAATTTGATGCTAAAAATAAAAATAATCAGATCATGACATATATTTATAAATAAATATAAAATTCATTATTAAAATTATGGAATCTAAAACTTCAATAATTGTATGTAAATTACTATTTACAAAAATTTATGGTTAAAAATCTAACGATTATAAAAATTGGATTTTTATGTATTTTTATAAGAAAATAAATAACTCATAGATAATTTTTGTTTTTTAAATGAATAATATACTAACTAAGATTTTAATATTAATTGATAGAAAAAATAAAAAATAATAGTTAATAATTTTAAAAAAAATTATTTTCCAATGAAAATAGTTTTTATTACTTTATTTAAAAGTTATATTCTGAAATTTTATAATTTTCATATAAAATAATTAAATTCATTTTTATATTGTGAATTAAAATATCATCTTTGGATATTTTTTCGTATTTTTATGAAATAGTTTATTTTTAGCTAAATAGTGTAAAAGAATTTTTTACCAAAACTATTACTTTTATGAAATTATCATTTTGTAAGAAAGACCTATAAGTTTATAAAATCATTGAATTGATCAAAATTTTATTTAATGAGAAACACTATGCATTTATATATACCATTCAAAATTTTTAAAACTTGTTTTTATCAATTTATGAAATCAAATAGTATATTCTAATAAAAGAAACTATTTTTTGTGTTCTTCTTTTAATTAAATTTTTTTGGTAATTTTTTGTATTTTATTTCTATTAATGACACGTGATTTCTTATAATAATCCAATTTGTTTCATTAAAACCAAATACATAGATAATTTTATCATAAACAAAAAATTTAATCTTCAAAATAAACTTTTATATACAAATAAGGTTTTTGGTGTTACTTTATTTAATGTTAAAAATGATTTTTTCCTACATATATAAATTTGATATAATAAAATAGATTTACTATTTTGAATAATTTTTTCCAATTTATTTAATTATTACATTTTAATTTTTGGGTATAAAAATGATTTACTTATGTTAAAACTAGTTATTGTGATAAATTAAGAAATAATAAAATTAATAAATGAAGTGTTAAAGAGATTGAAACATGTTTATCATTGATATTTTTATATTTCAACAAAATTTTGTCATCAAAAACTCCATTTTTTCCATTTCTGTAGATATAATACAAGTTGAACCTAATCTATATTTAATTAAGTTGAAATATTTACAAAAATGTTATTCTTAATACTTTTCCCTTCAATACCACTCAAACAATTCTATTTCCACAAGAAAATATACCCATTTTACATCCTTTATAAACCTACTCATTTTATTTAAAACTATTGTCATTAAAAATTGTATTATGATCACAATTTCCACAGACTCTTACAAGATAAATCCTAATTTATCAACAATGGTACTTTATTTACTAAAATTCATTTCTCTTCTTTTTAACCATGAGAATAAAAACTTACAATTCAAATATAATTAAATTAGTATTGTTTTTTATAGTAAATATAATTATTCTAAGGGAATAGTTTTAATCAACATTTTACCAATACAATTATGAAAAAAAAATCATCATTTTTTTCATTTTGTGGACTACAACCTCTATGAAGTAAAGGGTTTTATTTTTCACCGCATCCCATCTTTTAAAATTTTAACGGTAAAATTTAAAAATAAATATGAAATTTATAATTTTATTTTAATTATTAAGAGAAATTATAATCCACCTTCTTTCACTGTCATTCCTTAAGAAATGAAAATGTTAATCGTGTATTGTACAGACTACCACCTCTACAAAGTATTACATCACTATTTTTGTCTAGTTTCGTTATTATTTATTAAAAAATATTAATAACTGATTACACACCATGAATGTTTTAAATAATATCATTATTCTTATATAATAATGATATTATACCAAAATAATCCATTTTTTAAATCATAATCACCCATAAATTATAATATGTTAATATTTGGGTTGACATAACCACCTACTTGAAAAATGATATAAAATAATATCCTGGATGATGATGAAAACATAATTTTTGATTATATATTATATAAATAATTAAATAATTATTTTATTTTGGTTATTTAATGGTAAAATAAATATTAAACTCATTAATTAAGATAACATTGTTCATTTGTTAAAAATCGACGAAACATTGTTGTTGTCAATTTCTTTTATAAGAACAATAACTAAAAAACACATAGAATGAAATTATAACTTTATAAAATATCATAGAAAATAAATTAAATTACCTTACATTATATAGGAATGGTTATTTTTTTATAATAATTAAAAACAAAACCACTATTATGAAACTAGTTTAAAACAATTAATATTATTCACACCCAATATTGAAAATATATAATAACTATCTAATATACATAAAGAGAATAAATATAAATTATGTTTATAAAATTTTATGGAAATGAATAAGTTTATGAAATAGAATATTATGATATCTATGTATGTTACACATTAGGTCAGACACCATTGGATTAAGCTAGGAAATAATGTAAGAGTTTCTTGTCTCAAATTTTCAACCCTTAAGACATATTTATTATTATACTCCATGTTTTCGTTAGAATTGCCTACGTGAACACCCAGGTTATCTAAAATTAAATGATTTAGTTTTCTTAATAATATTTATAATTATATTTTATATATTTATATTCATTATAATAATATTAGTTAATTTTTTAATATAATGGAAAAAACCCTTTATTTCTAACCAAATTTGGTTTTCATGTGAAATATGGTTTTATTCAATAATATAATGTATTAATTTTTGGATTTTTACTTTAAAAAATGATATAAAATTTAAATTAATCATTTAAAAATTATATTTGGGTGAATGTTTCGAAATTTTCTAAAAACATTGAGTTTACAAAAAATAGTGAAAATGCTACTTTTTATTGAAAATTGTCTTTTCGTTTCCCGTATATATAAAGTAAAAGCGTTTTTATAATGGTTTAAAAGTAAATTTATTTTATTTATATTATTAATAATCTAATTATAGTCATTGAAATAAATTTTATTCAATATTTTTGCATAAAACATTTTTATACTTAAAAAAGATAGTTTTCCCAAGAAAATCATTTTTCACTGCGTTTAACTGGTTCCATTTTAAAGTAAAATTTACAACATATTTGAGACGCATTTTAGAAAATTTATTCCATATTTTTAATCAGTATAATTAATATTATATAATAATTTTATCTTTTTTCTCAAAATAATTGTAATGATAGTAAAAATATGTTACAACTATTAATGTTTGAAATGGTTTACTAAGGGTTAAGCTAATGTGACAAGGGTTAAAATGACATATAAAACACGTATACATCCTTTTTTATATTCATATTTTAACATATTATCATCTCATATTCATAAATGGTCCATTTATAATACATTTTACTTGAGTAATATATTAATATATTTTAATCTTTTGAAATAATCCTTGTGTCTCCTCTCCCCCACGTATAAAAGGACACCCCCTATCACCTCTTCATCATAATTCAAGAGCCATTTATCATCCAATAATTATAAAAATTACTTTATAATGTCCATCCACATGTTCTTGATGTCTTATTTGGAGTTCAATAATAACCCTATAGGGGTGAAGGTGTAAGGAAAGGTTGGTAGTCTGAAGAAGAGGTATAACTTTTAGTACAATGTTTAGATTTATTTCTTATTATACCTCCTTAAAAACTCTATAAAACATTATGATATAATAAAATATAAATATTCCATATAATAAAATATTATTATATTTATTTACTAACATTAATCTATCTCATTTTTCATCTAATTGGAAATGAAACCATAGTTTATGTGTATAACAGACTACCGCCTCGTGAACCTATGTAATTAATTTTCATTAAATACCTCTAACATCTAGTTATGATGAAAATTTTAATTTATATATTATATATTAATTAAATTAATATAATTTTTAAATATAATATATATTCTATATTCATACATTTCAATCAATATAAAAATGGTGACATTGTTCTTGCATACATTTGGATTACCACCTACACAAAGAGATGTGATTTTTTTTTCATCACTACCTCAAATGGATGGAATATATAATGGTATTTGAAGATATATATGATATTTATGATAATTTCATCATTATAAAGAGATAAAATTATACTTACTTTCTTTTTGTAATGTTCACTGAAATTTGGAAATGTTATTCATTCGTACATAGGACATACCATCTCTATGACGGTAACATAATTGATTTTTTTTAACCATATTTCATAATTGGTTTTAATGTATAATTAATGTATAATAATTATAAATATAAAATTATTAATATTTTTAAAATGATGTAATAATGATTCATTTTACCAAATGAAAACTACTAATGTCATTTTAAACGTATAAACACAACATCTTCAAAAAATTAAAAGTAAACTTAGTCAATTAAGTAGTTCTGTTGATATCATTATATGTAAAATAAAAGGAATAATTAAATTTAAAAGGGTAATTAAAAATTTAATAAATTAATAAAATTTTATTTTTATTGAATATAAATAATATTTGTGATAAGTGAGACTCAAATCAACAAACACTTTAACATTAATCCTCATTTAAACTTTTTTCATGATTTCTTTTATAAATATTTCTTATCCAGTGACAATATTCATTGAAATTTTCAATTAATGTATTTATTTGGACATAAATGAATAATAAAATAAAATTTTGTATCTATTTTCAATTTCATTCAATGTATTTTAAAATGATTCTTTTTCATTAATTAATATGGAATGAATTGAAAAAAGGAAAAAATAATGGCCAATTTTAACATTTATGACATAAATGGTATTTTATTCTATATTATATGTTATTTTTTATTTGTATTCTATTGAAATCATTAATTTTTTAGTCAAATAAAAACCATTATTTTCTTTATTCTATGTATTTTCAGAAAAGAGTTTTAAATGGAGTAGATATTTCGATATCCACAAATGTTTTTATAATGGGTGAAAAGAATATTTTTATAAAATTAATAATTAAAATGAAAACGTTCATATGTTATGTACATGATAAAATTAATAATAATTTTTTTGATTATGGGTGATATTGATATGTCTCACATAATGACCCAGTCTTAAACGTACATAGAAATCACATCACTTTTGCTGATTACTTAAAACATTACACAAAAAAATTCCCAAAGATTGTATTAGTTTAGTTATTTTGGAAACATAGAAACATAAAAATTGGTACATAAGTGAACTAAATTATCTCCCATTATTATTTTCATTACTATAACCCTTCTTAAAAACATCATAGTTAATACATATCGTCATAACCTAGGGAATAAAACATAAAAAGGGGTGAGCTTAAAAGCTCGGTAAGGGTAAACAAGGGAGACCCATGAGCATAAACATGAGAATTGGGGTATGAAAATATGATCATAACATTATAAGATCATACCCTACATATCATAAGATCATAGAAAATAATTATGGAATAAATCATTGATGGACATAATACATGAATCATAAGGAAATAAAAAACTTAACCCACAAATTCATGTTATAGGAATAATACATAGATTTATATAATACATAAACATGTGATCATTCCCAATAATTCAGGACGTATAAATAGATATTATTCTGTCATTTCATGGGAATTACACCAACTAGTTAGGAATCACCACCATACCCATCCACATTTCTTTCCATATAAGGTATTGGGTTTCCCCATCTTCCTATAATTGATCGAGTTTCCCCATCTTCCATCTTCATGGTGACTACACCTACTGGGCAGGATACACCACCATCCCCAATCCCTATCCTTTCCTTATAAGGGATCAAGTTACCCCACATTTCCATAAGTTATAAATCCCATTGACTTGATTCTCATCATTATCCTAGGAGATATAAATATTTACACATTGAATTGGAGGGAGATATAGGTATCACCCATCTCATAATAATATCATTCATATGTGTTCCAATAATTAATAAATCTTTCATCATATCATGAACCATAAAAAAATATGGGTTCTATAAACATAAAATAATAAACCATGATATAAAATGTGTATCATTAACATTTAGTCACATCATAACCTATATAAAATAGATATGTTTCATAATAATTTAATCAAATCATAATCCGTTAAAATAATTGGGTTCCAAAAGAATATAACACGTGGAAAAGAAACATGTGTCTTACATATCATTACATCAAAACATAATCCATTCAAGAAATAATATGAATGAAACCTTTGTATAATTTCCTATAAGGGAATTATTAACATCCACATATGTTTTTTATGGAAAATAACATGGAAGTATATTTTGAAAACATTTCATGAGGTAAATATCCTTTCGTCTTTGAAAAAAAATCGTTACAACATAAAAACTTTTGAAAACAATTTTCATGACAATAAAATATAAAAATTATAAATAATTATTTGAAAACTTTTTGGAAAAAATATACTTTTAAAAAATTTAAATATATCTTTAAAACATTTTGAAAAATATTTTCCTTAAAAATATATAAATGAATCATGAAAACATTTTGAAAACCATTTTTTTAAAAAATTCAGTTATAAAATATTTTTTAAAAACAATTCTTTGAAAAAAATTGAAAATTTATAAATGATACTTGAAATTTTTTAGACAACCTTTCCCTTGAAAAAAATTTGAAAACATATAATGATAGTTTGAAGGCCATTTGAAAAACTTCTTCTTTGAAAACACTTTACATTTTATAAATAAATCATGAAAACCTCTTCATTGAAAATAGATTTGAATACTCATAAATAAGTCTTTTAATATAATTTAAATACTTTTACATTTTAAAAAAGATTAAAATATCATTTGAAAACATTTTTTGAAAACATTTTTAAAAAAATGAGTTTTTTAATAAAACCTATTTCCGAACAAAAAGGGAATTGATGTCAAATTTTCGTAAAAATATTTTCTTAATTCTATTAAGTACAATAGTTTGGGAAAATGGTTCTATTTAATGAATTAAAAGTTAATAACCAATGTATAATAAAATTAATGAGTTTTATTTAGAGACGGATCATCAGATTGTATCAATGGAAGCATAATCATAAATGACCTCGATAAACTATTATATTTTAATAACAAACTACTACAATTTTGGCTACTCTAATTCATGATGGATAAAATAAAATTACATGAAGATTAATATTTCATGAAAAAAAGGATATTAAATATATTACATTTCAAAAGGAATTATATACACTTTAAATAAATATATAGGTGCATAACATGGTATGTGTTTCAAAGAAGGCAAGTTGAGACAAAGTTACATTACCGATTTTTTAACTTTTGAAACATAACCCCAATGAAATAAAAAACATAAAATGGATTTGTAAATACCGATAAAATTATGTATATTAATAATATAATACATCTACAGGAATTATACACACCACATAAATTAAGTGACTGGTGAATAAGGCATGTATCTCACGGAAATAAAAAGTGAGATGAAATCCACATACCTTGTCACTTGACTCTCATAGTACTCATTCAAAAACTAGTTTATAATAAATATAATTTATCATCCATCCATCAAAGAACCGTATTATTATATCTAATATTAACTATGGTTTTAATATGACTTTATAATACCTTCTTGTTAATAATTTCATGTTAAGTTTACACTTTCGTTAATATTCATTTTGTTTTTTATATGTTTCTTAATTTGTTTTTTATATTTGGTACATATACTTATATAATTATTTACATGATTTAATCCATTATATAAATATAATTTATATTTAGAATAATTTATTATAATAATTTATAGTATATAGAACCATGGTATTTAATAAATTGTTCATGGAGACGGTAGGTCGTACGTATGCATGAACATTGTTTCATATTTATTTTCATATTGAATGAAAGAAAGAGAATTACATATATGTATATATGTATATAATATCATTATAGTATGATTTTTATTTCATATATATCATATAAGTTCACTAAACACATACTTAATATATTTCATGTAGTGCGTGAATGAATCACAACCCTTTGAGGGGACGGTATTCAACACTTCCTCAAGAGAAATTAATATATTTACACAAAATAGAATGTATAGAGATAAATTCTATAAACGAATTTAAGAAGATTAAATACATAATAATTATCATCTATATAATATATACGAAAAGTTTCAACCATAATCCCCACCATGAGAGGTGGTAAAGGGAAAAACGAACAATCATATCTTCGTGAGGCGGTAGTTCGCCTTACACATAAACAGAATGTTCATTACCAATTAGATATTAGTGTGTGTAAGTGTTATTCAAAGACATAGAATAAAAACATATCCATATATTGAGGGTATTTTTTTATAATCAGGTAATAAATATCATTTAGGTGATGGATAATGAAAATAAGATAAAGGATCTTGTTGGAGGATGTTATCTCTTCATTGGGTAACTCCTTTTGGTTTTCACCAAATGGATTCTTTGTAATAATTTTTTCCCAAAGACAGTCTTCAAGGTGGAATTTAGGGATGTTGGGAAGTTTATTAGACATATCCAGATGAACATAAGTGGTTTTAGAGATTTAATAAATAGGGGGAGTGTTTTAATTTTTATAGTTTAGGGTTAGTATAACTCTTGTAAATATGAAAAGTTATTAATTAATGGGAGGTATAAATTACCTAATATGCCTCAAAGAATGGAAAAAATAATTTATTAAATGGGAATAATGGTTGATTTAAATCTTCATCACACCATAAAATTTTCATTTAAATAACTGGATTCTTTAACTTCTATGTTTCACTAATTTTATCACTTAGCTATTTATTAAAAACACTAGTTTTATAACCAACATAGTTTTACGCTTAAGAATAAATTAAAGTGAGATTATTTTGAAAATATAAATCAAATTAATAAAAAATATGATAGAAAAATTAGAAAATAAAAAACCCATGTTTTTTAGAAATTAAATTTAAAACAAGCGCATGTGACTTTGAAAAACACTCTTTAAACTCGCATCGTGCTAACAATTGTTTTACAAAATATGGGTAAATATGTTAATTATAAAAGATAAATTGGTCCACTAATATCCCATAATTAATATTTATTAACATGTAAAAATATCTTTGAATAATATAGTATTTTTATTAATTTCAAATCATTTAAGAAAATATTATTCATTGTAAAATGTCAGTAATGTCAATTGTAACATTATTTATTTATTTTTAATTTTAAAATATAAAAAAAATATTGTAATTATAATATATTAGGTTTAAAACTATGTAACATGATATATTAATCTACAAAAATAATTATAGAAAATAATTAAATCAATTTTCATCACTTTTAATATTTACAGTATCGATTATTATAGTTCATTATTATCTAAATAACCATTACGTTTTCTTTTCTTAAGCATTTTATGTAACTAAATATTACCTAAATGTGAATTATAAATTATTATGATAAAAATAACCCATTTATATTTTAAAATATATGTAGAATCTAAAATAATATGTTCTTAACATATATCAATGTTTTATAAAATATAAAGGTAAGGAAAGTTCTCATTTGGTCTTTTTCCTTACTTAAACTTTCATATAGGGAACTTCAATTTAATAATATCACAATAACCATAAAATCAGAAAAAATAGGTTATTTTTTCTAATTATTGTGATCCAGTTTCCTATGAATATGTTTCTAGATAATTTTGGTTCTTAAGATTTTGTTTTAGTCCATTAATAAGTTTATTTTAACCTTAATCACATTAATTAATTTTAATCACTTTCATTAATCCCTTTTGGTAATAAAATAAGTTTTTCTTATTAAAACAAAAATATTATACTTATTAAAACTACGTATTTTATTTTTTCAAAATTCAATCATAGATGTGGTAAAATTATGTTTAACGCTAATCCCGTGGATGTGGTGAGAAGCAGGTTTATAAAGTAAAAACAACCAAAAGCTCGATAAATTTTTATATCTAATTTCAATATAAAAATGATTCCAATGACCTAGATTGGATTAATATATGTATTATTGATATATTTTTCTTTAGAAACCAATTTAAAATATATTTTAACATTAATAATCATTTAAATGAATATGCGATTTTTAACTAAAATACAATATTTTCACTATTCATCAAAAAATAAAGTTTCCTAGAAAAATCCCAAAAAATCACCCTAATCTAATTTCAACATTATGAATTAAAAAATGAAGTTTATTTTATAAATTTAAATATCAAAAAGTGTATAAAATTAATTTTATTTTATTTTTCAAAGAAGGATATAAAAAAGTTCATTTGAAAAAAATAGTATTTTAAAACATATAAATACTTTTCCAAAAATTATATTTTTCACAATAAATATGTTTTAAATATATAAAATCATTATAAAAAATGTTTTAAAATTAGTTATCATTTTTTATATTTCAATTTTTAACTTATAGGTTATAACTATCTCATTAAAATATTTATAATAATAAAATGATATATTGTTGAAATTCGGTGTTTCATGTAACATGATTCAAGTCAGTGTTGTCTATAGCTGAATATTACCTTGGTGTAGTGTGTAATGAAAGTATGATTTAGTTAATTAATATAAATATTAATAATCAAAACTATTTCCAGTGTTGTGTGAATTTCTAAATATAAAAAAGAGTGAATTAATTCGAAATATATAACTCACAAAATCTCATGGTGTTACATTGTACCCCCCTTAAAATGAATTTCACCCTCAAAATTCATATAGGTTATGAAAGATTTAATACATTATAGTTAATTTGGTATAAGCCCACATTGTAAAATTGTATCCAAAAAGATCATTTAACAGAGGAAATTTGGAAACATAATGGTTACACAAAGTAACATAAAACTAGGTTTCCACGTAGGAGAACATAGGTGGAAATTGAAAAAAATGAACTATGAGGAAAAACTTAAATATTCATAGGAGTGATTGAGGTAATAAATCACAAATAAGTTAATATTAATTGAAACGATGAGGACCTCAAAGATGAAAATATATGATGTTTTAAAAGTCCATCAGTTAAAAGAAGTCTTTAGGACAACATTTTATATCTTGATCATTTCCCTATATTTGAATATTTTTTATGAAAAGATATACTTACATGATTTTAGGATAACATCACCCTTTTTTTTCATCTATCATCTTCACTTTTTTCTCCAAAAAGGAATGTGAAATGTTTTTTCCTTCATGGAGTACTAATAGTTCATGAGATCAAGGATATTCCTTCCCATTTTTCATCATTTATCATCAATATATTTTTGTTTTAACGGGTTATCCAACATTCTTGAATCCTCATGTGGTGAGAAAATAATTTAATCTCAAAAACATCATCCTAATTATAACATAATATTTCTATAAATAGTTGACCATATAACCCTTATGAAGATGAAAATCCAAAACATTAAAAATAATATCATGAAATCATATTATCATGTATCCCCCATATATCACATATTATCTATTGGTTGAAACATTAAAAAAATGTAAACACCCTCATTGTAAATCCTCTTAAAACATGGTAATAACCTGAATTACCATAAATCCTTTTGGAGTACATGCATGCTTCCTTTCCCTAAAGGTTACTAGATATATTTCTTGAATCCATAAAATCGTAAACTTCATTTATGATGATATACAACTCTTTTTCAACAAATAAATGTTCAGATTTATGGTAATAAGTTCTATATTTTTTATTTTATCAAAATCATTCATATATTTATCAAAGAATAACCCAATTTTCTCGACATCTTGATCAGATTAAGGGTTACCTTGCCTTAATAAAAATATAACTTTTCTACATCTTCATTACTATTCAACATATCACTTTAAATTTTTAATGAAAAATTATTCTGAAAATAATTATATATTTCATGGTTAATACAACATAATCTTTGAATTCCAAAACATAAATACTTCTTTCATCCAATGTTATTCTTAAACCATTACTCATGATTCATCAACTTATTCATTAAAAACTCTTTCCTAGAATAAAAAATATGAATCATGTTTTAAGGTTCCTCAACCTCAATCTAATCATTCTTCTTATTTTTAATGTAAAATATTATGTAAGAACATCACATACCTTTCACATGTAATTTGTGGCCTCTTTATCTTTTGAATCATAACCAATACTCGTACCACCTTACTAATTCTCTTTATGATATTTCCACATGGGATAAATTTTTTTGTAATTCCCATATATTACACATCTAAATCATTTAATGTTAACCACTATCCTTCTAGTTCTCTCCATTGACTAAAACCAAAATGAACAATGTGAGAAACACATGTCATTTAATAAAAGCACTTAATCATGAAAAATTAATTATAGCATGTCTAAATAAGGACACATACTTTTTAATCGATGAAACCTTAGGTTTATCCTATGTTATTAATTTTCATGTTATATTCAAACCCATCGTGATATTTTATAAAGATTTTGTGAATTTCTAATGCATATCCCCCGAAAGTGTCAAAAATGGTGTGGAGAAAGGCCGATAGTCAAATACTACGTTATTCAAATTCAGGCTCGACACACCTTGTTGGAGTTGTTACCACTAGGTACATCTATTCTAGATCCACATCCACAAGTATTATCCTGAAAGTATTTATTTATATGAAATAACTAACTTTATCCTTTAAAAAATTCTCCAACATTTTCCTAAACATTAACTCATCCGTTTACTTATCCTTAGATACATCCCTAGAAAAATACTTAAAAATATACATAGGTATCTCTATAAACTTTTCAAATCATAGATTCCAAAGGTTGACAAAGCCTTCGCTCTGATACCAACGATAATGACTCAGTATGAAACATAAATTAGCATTACATTACTTTTGTAGAAGACATAAAACAATACACAAACAGATGATAGAATATTGTATAGGATTAGTGCCTTTGGAAACATAGATACATAAACATTGGTACATAAGTGAGATACATTATCTTCTACTATATTCTCCAAAACTATAAACCTTCTTATAAACATCTTAATTAATTCACATCCTCGTAACCTAGGTATAGAAATATAAAAAGGGATGAGATCAGATGCTTAGTTAGGGTAAACCAAAGATAAATGTCTGTATAAACATGAAAATAGGGCATTGAGAACACGATCATAACATTAGAAGATCATACCCTGCTTATCATAAAATTAGAAACATGAATTATGAAATAAATTTCACAAGTTTATAAGATATGAATCATAAGGAAATAAATTACATATTCCATGAAAGAATATTATAGGAATAATACATGAAATTGTGTCATATATAAACGTGTGATATCATTCCCAATAAGTCAATATGCATTTCTTGAAATTTTCTTGGAACATCATGGGAATTTCACCAACTGGGCGAGACACACCGCCATCCCTAGCCATGGTTCATTCCATGTAAGGAATCATATTTTCCCCATCTTTTCATAATGGATAGGGTGTCCCTATATTCCATCTTCATAGTGATTACACCTATTAGGCGAGACACACCACCATCCCTAGTCGCAATCCTTTCCTTAATAGGGATCAAATTTCCTCATCAACCCATAGATCAAAATCTTCGACTTGATTCCCATCATAATATCATGAGATATAAATCATTACCCAATGCATTGGATGTATATATAGATCCCAACTATCTTATAATAAATACATTTATACATGTTCCACAAGATAAACAATCATTCATTGTATAATGACCTCTAAAAAATATGGGTTTTATAAAAATAAAATCATAACCCATTAAATGAAATGGGAATCATTAAAATTTCATCACATCATAACCTATGGAAAATACATAAGTTTCATAATCATTTCATTAAATCATAACCCATACAAAGAATCAGGTTTTAAAAGAATTTAACCCGTGGAAGAGAAATGGGTATCTAAGCATCGTTCCATCAAAACATAAACCATTCAAGAAAGAATATTAATGTAACCTTCAGATAATTTTCTATAAAGTAATGGGTAATATCAATTAATGTTATCTTAGATGGAAAATAAGTTGGAAAGATATTTTGAAAAAAATTTCTTGAGGTAAAAATACTTTCTTCTTTTAAAAACAATTTTTAAAATATAAAACCTTTTGAAAACCATTTTACTAAAATTAACATGAAAATTTATAATGAAAAAATTGAAAAGATTTTGTAATTTTTTTTTTGAAAACATATAAAGTGAGACTGAAATATTTTTGAAAACCATTTTCTATAAAAACATATAAAATAATCTTGAAAACATTGTGAAAACCATTTCTTTTCAAAAATAAGGTTTAAAAATTTTTGGAAAATCTTTTCCTTTAAAAAACTTTAAAACATATAAATTATTCTTGAAAAATTATTGATAAAAATTTCATTGAATTTATTTTTAAAATTATAATTATAGTTTGAAAAAAAAATTCAAACCATTTTCTTTGAAAATAATTGAAAAATTATAAATAAATCTTCAAATCCTTTTTATTTATAATAGATTTGAAAAATAATTAATAATAATATAAAAATCATTTAAATAATTTTAATTTTTAAATAATCATAAAATACTATTTGAAATCATTATTTGAAATAATTTTTGAAAACATGTTTTTTGAATAAAACTTAATTTCGACCAAAAAGAGAATTAGAGTCAAATTTTATTAAAAACATGTTCTTAATTATGTCATATTCCAAATATTGTAAAATGGTACTAATAAAGGAATAAATAATTAATAACCATAGTATAATAAAATTCATTAGTGTTATTTAGAGATGGATCATGATATTTCATCAATAGAAGCATAATTGTAAACAATCTCGATAAATGTTGAGACCGTAATAATAAAATGTTACCATATTTGTAACTCTAACTCACGATGAACATAATGAAGTTACATAAAGCATAAAATATTATGAAAATTTTAGATTCATGATATATCATGTCAAAAGGTAGTATATACCCTTCATATAAAGATATAGGTGCATAAAATGTCAGGTGTCTCAAAGAATGAAAGTTACGACAAAGTTATTTTACCGATTTGATTAGAAATAATTATCATAAAATTTATATGTAAATAACCATAAAATTAAATATAATATTCATATAATACATACATTTATAGTATAAAAACCACATTAATGAAGTGAGTGGTGAATAAGGAATGTATCTCATGGATATAAGAAGTGAGATAAAATCCCATTACCTCACGTATTGACTCTCGGTGTACTCATTCAAAACTCTTGTATAATAAATATAAGTTTATTATAAATATTTCACAGAAACATATTATTATATCTAATACCATATATGGGTTTATTATGACTCTATATTACTCACGTGTTAACAATTTCATGTTAAGGTTACACTTTGGGTAATATTCGCTTTGTTTTTCGCATGTATCTTAATTTGTTTTTTCTTTAGTCCTTATACTCATATCATGATTTAAATAATGTAAACCATGATATATATATATATAAATTATATAAATTATATTTGTATTATAAATATCTATAGGACATAGAAGTAGGAAATTGGATACTCCATTCATGGATACAGTAGGTCGTACGTACAGATTAATGTTGTTTCTTTTTTATTATTGTATTAAAAGAAAGAAAGAAAAGTACATATATGAATATATGAATCTAATATAATTATATTAGAATTATTATTTTATATATATCATATAATTTCACTAAACACATACTTGGTACATTCCATGTAATGTGTGAACCAATCACTTCACTTTGAGGGGTGGTAGTCCACACTCCCTCAAACGAAATTATCATATTCACACAAAATGGAATGTATAGAGATATGTGTTGTAAAAGAGTCGAATAAGCTTAAATACATAAAAAATATCATATATATAATATATAAACAAAATTTACATCATAATTCCCACCGTGAGAGGTTATAAAGGAAAAATGAACAAACATCGTTTCGCGAGGCGGTAGTTCACTGTACACATAAATATTATATTTTTTACCCATTAGATAGAATTGGGTGTAAGTGTAGGTAAAAACAATATCATAACAAAATTTTAGTATATTTATAATAATTTTTTTGTTTTATAATAATTCAATTATGATATTGGATGGGGTGTAGAATGAAAATGAGATAAAAGAGTTTGAGGGAGGATGTTACATCTTTTTTGGGTAACTCCTGCCGGTTTTTACCAATGTTATTACTTGGATTTTTTTCCTCAAAAAGGGAGGATTCAAGTAGAAAATTGGCTATTTTTTGAAGTGTGTTGGTTATAAAATTTCTTATCCTATGTGGCTTTATTTGTGTAAGTAAGTAGGAGATTTGTTTCCATTTTATAGTATAAGGGGAGTTACATTCTTATAAATACCAAAAGGTATTCATTAATGGGAGGTATACATTACGTAGAGTTCCTAAAAAATGGAAATATAATGTATTAAAAAGGAATAATGAAATATGAAAACCTCCACCACACAAAATTATGTTTCTTTTAATATTTTGGTTCCTTAACTTCTAGGATGCCCCAATTTTATCATTTTGGTTTCTATTAAAAACACTAGTTTTCTAACCTATGTAGTCTAACCATTAATCCTAAATTAAAGTTAGATTATTTTGAATAAATCAATAAACTAAATTATAAATATGGTATCAATTTTAAAAAATAAAAATTTCATGTGTTTTGGAGATTAATTTTAAAATAAGCACATGTGATGTGAAAAAACGCTCCTTAAACCTAGACCATGCTAAAAATGTTTTTTCAATCTATGGGTCAATATGTTAATTGTAAAAGTTCAAATGGTCCATTAATATCCCATATTTAATATTTATTTACACTTAAAAATCACTTGTAAGAATATATTATTTTTATAAAATTTTAATCATTTAATAAAATATTATTTATTCTAAAATGACATTAATGTCAATTTCGAGATTCTTTATTCTATTTAAATTTCAAAATATGAAATTAATATTGGAATTAAAATATATTACCTTTATAGCTTTGTAACATTATATATTCATCTAAAAATGTATATATAGATAATAATTCAATCAATTTACATCAATTTTATTATTTAGAGTATAATTTATTTTAATTAATTATTAACCAAATAATAACTACATTGGTATTTTATAAGAATTTTACGTAAATAAATAATATCTAAAAATTAATGATAAATTATTATGATAACAATAACCCCTTTAAATTTCAAAAGGATATGTCTAACTGAAAATATGATGTATCTTACATATCTAAAATTTTTATAAATTTTAAAGGTAAGGAAAGATCCCTTTTTGCCTTTTTTTTCTTACTTAACCGTTCATATAAGGAACTTCAATTTAATAATATCACTATAACCCATACATTTAAAAAAATTATACAGTTAAATTATCATCTAATGTCCTTTAAGTATGTATCTAGGTCATTTTATTCCTTAATATTAGGTTTTAGTGCCTTATTAAACTTAATTGTACCTTAATCACTATAATTAATTTTAATCACTTTCACTAATATATTTCTGGTAAAACATTATATTGATATTATTAGACCAAAATTATTACAATTCTTATATTTAGGTTTGTTTGTTTTTAAAAATTCATATCACAGAAGTGGGAAAATTATATTTAAAGCTAAACCCACAAATGTGGCGAGAAAGTGGGTTTATAAAGTAAAAACGTTCAAACGTTAAATAAGTGTTTATATCTAATTTCAATATAAAAATGATTCCAATAACCTAATTTGGATTAATATATTTATTTTTTATATATTGCGATTTTATAAACCAATTTAAAATATAATTTAAAATTAATAATTATTTAATCAGAGAGATTATTTTTAACTAAAATACAACATTTTCACTATTCTTCAAAAAATGATGTTGCTTAGAAAAATCCAAAAAATTCACCTTAATATAATTCCAACATTATGAATTTGGAGAGGAATTAAATTTTATAAAATTAAATTTCTAATATTTTGGAAATTTAATTTAATTTTTTTAAGGGACATAAATAGATTTTTTTTTCTGAAAATAGAATTTGTAAACATATAAATACATTAAAAAAATTATATTTTTCATAATAAATATATTTTATTTATGTAAAACCATTATAATTTTTTTTAAAGTACTTATAACTATTCATGTGTCTATGGTTAACGTCTGGGTTATAACTATCTAGTTTAAATCATTATAACAATAAAATGATGTCTTCTAGAAACCTAGTGTTGTGTGTAATGTATGTCAAGTTAGTGTTGCATTTAGTAAACTATTACCTTGGTGTATCATATAAAGAATTTATGACTTAGTTCATTAATATAAATAAAAAACTATTTCTAGTTTTTTCTGAATTACTAAATATAAAAAATATTAAATTAATTTGAAAAAAACAATTCAAAAAATATTGGGGTGTTTACACCTCATAATGATGGGAGATCTCGATATAACATACAATAAGGAGTGGGCCTAATATATCACTCTAGTGCACTTGGTATGTGGATAGAGTTAACTGGTTATAAGTTTCAATAAATATATCATTGGAATTTACTAGATATTTTATTCTATTTGAAAGAGTTATTTTAAGAGTTATATGAAAATGATGTATCAGGTTACCTACATGATTTATGTATACATTTTATGGGTTTTTAGATAAATCATACAATTTCAAAAGGTAAAATAACTAGAATATTTTTAAAAAATGTTTGTGCTACTTTTTAAGGTTGAAATTTATAACTTTAAAAAAAGTCATGTGTTCTTATAGATTTTGAAAAACCTTTTTGTGTTTTATTTTCCCTTAAATATCTCTTATGAATTTTTTATGATAATGTTTTAACATGTGTATTTAATTTATTGGATAATTAAATGTTTATTTTTATCAAAAAGTTTATTATGAAAACATAAAATTTATATAATGTGTACTCATGGAATAATGGGTTTCATTATTTCTTTTTATACGTCTCATACTATGATTTTTGTGCTCATCCCACAATTTCAAAAAAAATAACATGGTTTTAAGGATGATTATTGGTAAGGATGAGGTCAATATGAAAATGTAAAACAAATGTAAAGAAAATAAAACATTTTATATAATAAAAATTTTATATTATGGGAAAATAGATACTGAGTGAAAGTGTCAACTTTATGATGTAATATTTAATTTTTTACGGGTGATGAAAAATCCTACAAAAATCTAAATATAAATGGTTCTTGAAAATGAAATAAAATTTATTCTTTTCTAAATATTCAAATTAATGTTATTTATGGTCAGGTTTTTATTGATTATGTCACAGAAATTGTTGAGATAATTTTATAGGTTATGATAATTTAAATAAATACCCTCAAGAGATTAAAATTTATTGTTTCCATGACATAAATTTAAATATAACCATATTTATTCATCTAAAATATGAATCATCAGAATGGGTTTCCATAGAGTAAACCAATAAGATGAAGTTATAAGACACAAAGAAGAAAATATCATTCCAAATAAACAACCAAAAATGATTGGATATGGGACTAAGTAGTTTTTTTTCTATGAAAACTCGATTGATGATTGATATAATTAGTGGTGGTATCCATGATAATGAAGAACTAGATTTTCTATAGAGTAATATGTTGATTGCAGATCATTTTATGAGGGAACACCCTTGATAATTTGATAGATCTTCTAGCACTGTAGTTTATATGGGATGGATTAAAGCTATGGAATGATATTTGAAGTCATGATTTGTTTGTAGAATCAAAATAAAACTCCTAATTTTTACTTTTTTGAAGCTGAAACTAATCAATAGTTATTAACAGTTAAGAATAATTGAGAGAGATAATATATTGATTCTGGGTAATGAGATGAATTTTATAATTTTTTTTTTATTTTCTTATATTGTTTAACTTAGTAAAGAAATCAAATTTTTGAATTGAGGTGGAAGGTGGAAGATACAGTGCCACCTGTGAAGAAAAATTCACCTGATTGTGAAGGTATGCACTAAATTATATCCAAGATCATGATTATAAAATTAATTATTTTTAATTATAATTAAAGAAATTATACCAAATTGAATTGGTCTTTAATGAATTTAAAATTTATGAGAAACTAGTTCACTAATCCTAGACGGTTGAAATAGATTTTGAGGATTACCATGTTTTCCAAGAAAATAATGAGAAAAAGTGGTGTAGTTGGTAGGAAATACTAAACAATCAATCAAATAAATCTAAATGTATGAAAATAAATATTCTAGTTATTGATTAATTGTGGTATAAATCACCTTGGGTAATATATTATGAAATATGGGATGTTATTCCAATGTTGTATATTTTTTATATGGATCAGGATTGAAAAAAATATCGTGGTATTTTTAAGATTAATTTTGATAGAAAGGAAAAAATGTGTTACAAATTTTATGTGTTGGGTTATTATGTGGATGTGTATTTCAATAATAGAATAAATGATGGAAATTAGAATGACTATATGTATAAGGGTGTGTTGAAAGAATTTTCAACTACTTCGGAGGATGTTGGGTCATCAATAATTGTGGTAACAAGTAAATTACATGTTTATTTAGATTATATTAATGTCTTGTTTGATTTAGGGTCTACACATTCATTCATTTATCAGATATTTTTTGTTAAAATGAAAATTTCACCATAATAAATGATCTTATTTATTTTATTAAAAACACCCAGGGATCGAAATAAGGGAAATTTTTTTACCATGATCTTCCTATTATCATCTATAAAAGGGTTTTCCTTGAAAACATAGTTGTTTTTTTAATTAGTTAATTTTATATTATTTTGGGAATATATTATACTTATTTTTATCATGATAAGACAAATTAAAGATAAAAATAAGTTATTTTCTGAGATGAGTATTATTTTTTATATAATAATGAATTCATACCTTCAATAACATATCAAGAAGGCAAGAAAAAATTAAAATATGGAATTAAAAGTGATCATTCTCATATTGTTGAAAATAATGAAACATTTTAAACTAATGTTGAGTTAGCAGTAAAATAATATGAAGAAGAATTTATTTATGAGTTTCCTAGTACTATAATTAACCTAATAGTTGAATTTTAAACTGAATTAGTGTTAAATTCTAATCCAATTCCAAAAAATCCCTTATATAATGGAACAAGTATAACTTCTAGAATTGAATTTTTTTTTCCAATAATTCATTGATAAATGTTTCATTCATCATAGTAGTTCAATATAGGGAGGTATTTTTTTTAAAAATAAATATGATACCCTATGTTATTGTAATGATTTTAGTGAATTTAATAAAATAACTTTTAAGAATAGGTATATGTTTCCTCATATAAATGAATGTTTTGATTAGCTCTAGGGAACTCAATATTTTACAGTGGATGATCTCTGGTCTGATTACCATCATCATAAGTTAAAGGAAAATGATGTTATGAAAATGTAATTTGAAAATAGGTTTGGAAATTATTGGTAGCTGGTTGTTCCCTTTGGGTTGATGAATTCTCTAGTTTTATTCATGGGTATTTTGAATATATTTTTGTATAAATATGTGGATAAATATGCGATTGTGTTTGTTGATGATATTTTGGTTTTTTCAAAAAGTTATGGGGGATATGAAAAACTTATATAAGGATTGTTCTATATACCTTAAAATAAACAATGTTATATAAAAAATTATTATATGTTATTTTTGAATTCAACAGATTTAATTTATTGAAAATATCAAAAATAAAAATGGCATAACTATTGATCCTACAAAAATTAATGTTTTTGTGGAGTTTAAAATACCTAAAAATGATACACTTTTTTTATTTTTCTTTCATTAGAAGGATATTAACGGTGGTTTATCAAAAACAATTTTTGTTTATCTACCCTATAAAGAATGTTTTGTCAAAAAATAGTTAGATTCATCTAGGAAAAGGAATATGATGATTGTTTCCTAGAATTGAAAATAATATTAGTGAATAATCAAGTTTTTCCAACAATATAGAAATTGGGACCTGTTTATCTATAATAATTCTTAATTAAATGGAAATCACAGTGTTCTAATTTAGAAGGATCAGATAATTTATTTTATTTCACATCAATTAAAACCCCATGAGAAAAATTATGTGACACAACACCATGAACTGATGGCTGTATTATTTTCTTGAAAAATTTAGATACATCAATTTTTTGTTTAAAGTTTTAAATATTTACTAATGAAAATATTTTGAGAATTATATTCACATAGAAATAGTTAAATATGTGAAAAAGATATGGATTGAATTGATAAAAGATTATGAATTCCCAGTTCATTACTTTCTAGGAAAATAAAATTGAATATCTATTTATTTGAATTAGAAAGGTAATGCTAAATTTACTATGTTATGTTTAGAATATAACCCCTTGGTTAATTATTTGAGTAATGTTAGATTCTAAATTTTTAATGAAAGAAATCCCTCGATTTTTTTAATGTTTCAATATAATCATATTTATCATATAGAATTAAGAAATATTAGAATAATGATTTTGTTTAATATAATGTTGTAGAATCAATCAAGAAGTGTAATTTTATAGAATTTCATGTTGATAAAGAAGGTGTTTTGAGATTTTTAAATAGTGTATGTGATTTATGTTACCTATATTTTATGAAATAACTTTTGTGTGAGTCTCATAGATCGATATTTTTAATTCATCTTGGAAATAAAAAATTGTATATAGACCTTCAAGATTATTTCAATTGTAATTGAATGAAGAATGATATTAATGATTTTAAAATGAAATGATTGACTTTTCAACAATTTAATAAAAAACAAAAATTACCAAATTGGAAGCTTCTTCCTTTTCTAGTTCTAGAATGTAAATGGGAGAAAATAAATACATATTTCCTGGAGGGATTTCCAAATACATATTGACATAATAATGTGATTTGTGTAATTATTAATTTATTTAAAAAATATAATCATTTTCATCACATTAATTTGAATATTAATTTAGATCAATATTCATGAATTTATGTTAAAGAGGTAATTAGAGTACATGGACTCCCTATTTCCATTGTATTTGATTATGAAGCCAAAGTTGCCTTATATTTTTTTAATAGACTTAAAATGTCATTGGGTATTAAATTAAATTATAGTACAAACTTTCGTCCTCAATATGATAGAAATTTAAATTGAATGATTCATAATTTGGTGGATATGAGTTACCTTTTTATTTTATTTCTAGGGATGATGATATAAACATCTTTCTTTAGTAGTTTTTTATGCAATAATAGTTTTAATTTAAGTATAGAGATGTACCTTTTTGATGTGAAGAGGAGGACGAGAGAGACCCGCTGCGAACCAAGAGCAAACTCGCCGCCGCGAAATGCGAACCCTAACCCTATTCCTCACACCTTTGATGAAATTGTTGCTGGTAAATCTTTCGAGTGGTCTTCTAAACACGATGTTGTCCAGAACTTTGAAATCAATCCAAAGACATATAGTCATCGAGGACAACTCGCCATCGCATTCTCAACCGAGGAGGTTATCTTTCTTTCTTCGGATCTTCGGTATGTTCTGGTTGAGAAATTTCAGAATAGAAGGCCTTCATTAAAATTTCTTCGATCCTCGTTGGAAATCATTGGCTTTACGGGATTTCAATTGGGGCTCCTCAATACCTCTCACATTGTGATATGATTCGATTCTGTTGAGAGTTATTACAGATTATGGGATAAACAGATTTGGTCCTTTGAGGGCTGCCAAATGAGAATCCTTAAATGGACCCCTGACTTTGATCCTCAGGATGAATCACCAATTGTTCCAGTGTGGGTTGGTTTTCCTGGATTACCTCTTCACATTTTTAAGCAAAATGCGTGGTTTTCTATCTCATCACTCATTGGCTACCCGATGAGGCTTGATTATGCCACAAAAACTCTCTCTAGGCCCTCTATTGCAAGAGTCTGTATTGAAGTTGATGTATCTCAACATTTTCCCTTGGATATTTGGATACAGAGTGGTGATTTTGGTTTTTCACAGGAGGTATTTTATGAGAGTGTACCGAAATACTGCCATCTATGTCATAGGCTATGACATATTTCAAAAAACTGTGGAAAAACTCATAGTTGTCCCAAAAATTTAACATCAATGTGGATAGAAAAGGATAAAGGAAAACAAGATGTTGTGGCTGAGACCTCTAAAGGTGTTTTCAAGGAAGGTGAAGATGAAGATAAAATGAGTTTGAATTTTCAAGCCCCTGAATGTCAACCTTCAGAATTCGTTCAGGATGATCCTGATGTCTCCAAATAGAAAGAGCCCCCTGATTCTGAAAACCAGGTGATTAGCAACGGTAAGAAGGTGAACAATGAAGTTCCTCAACAAGATGTTGATGAATCTTCCCATATGAATTCTAGTAAGATCCCCAAGGTAGAGAAATATTTTCATTGGAAGGAAAAAAAGGGGAAAAATCATCGTTGACCCTGATGGTTTCATCACCCCAATTCCTAGGAAGACTTGTAAGCATAGAGAAAATTCCAGCCATGAGAGAACCATTATCACAAGATCATTTGCAGCTAAAAGCTCTGTCCTTGAGATTCCTCCATAGCCTTTTCCATCTGAACCTCTACCTGATTACTCACAATCCTCTGATTGTTCTGATGAAGATGCCCATGACAGATACTGACCATTCTCTATTTTCATGATCCTTGATCGAATAATTTCTGCTCCTTGTTCCCTTCACTCTATGTTTAAATTTTGATGAGTTGTCCTTGTCTTTGTATGCCATTTTTATTATGGAGGTTTAGCACTTTACAAGTATTGTTTCATCTACTGGATTTTCTCTTTTTGGGCCTACGTTTATTGATCTTTCCTGGATTTGGGTTTTTATTCAAGAACGCTTTATGATGCATTCCCATCTTCTAGTCTATTTATCGCTTCTGGAGCTTTATGCTTAGATGGAGTTTTGTTTTTGTCTCTATAGCTGGTTATTTCGCTTTGGGCTTGATGGTTTTTTCTCTACAGTTCTTGAGGATTCTGGATTTCTGTTTGATTATTGTTTTTCAGTGGTGTTCTGAATATTGTGAGCTTGCTGTCTGGATCAGTATCATTTCGAATTGGTGGTGAGGTTTTTAATTGAAAATCAGTTGCAAGATTTATGAAAGCTGGACTGGGATGTCTGGCTGCTATGTTTGGTAAAAGGATCTTAAAAAGGGATGCAGATCAGCTGCTTCCTTAGAAAGAGAATATCTTTCTGCTGGCTCTTTTCTTCTGAAAATGACTGCCTTGAAGTCTCTGCCCTGAAGCTTTAGCTGGCTGTTTGATATGTCTTATTCTAGCATGATGATTTGATTTTCTTTTGAAGTTTGCAGTGCGATTCTGCTTGATCTTATATACTTAATCTTGACTCTGTTTATGACATGTTAAGATCTCTGATAGAGGATTTGGATGGATGCTAACCTTGGTTATGAGTCTCTAGCTACAGTACTCTTATATTGAAGTTGGACTATCTTGATGCCTCTATTCTAAAGCTAACTCGGGCTGTTTTTTCAGCATTGTTTCTTCTGAAGACTGGTTGCCTGCTGCTTTTGAAGGTTCTCATATTTATATGCAGTTCAGATTGAAGGATGACATCTCTCCACACCAAGGTTCACTGTATTTTGTTGTTTTTTCCCTTGTTCTATGATGGTGTAAGATCTTTTTACCTCAAAAACTCACTGTAACCTTTTGATTTAATAAATTCCCTTTGGCATGAATTGGGAAACCAATTCATGTCACTTTCAAAATGGACCCTTTTGATGAAATAGATGGAATGAAGAATGTGACTCTACCTTTTATGGATAAAGTCAATGAAAGAAACATATTGGGACTATAATTAGAATAAATGTTTGATATGGAGAATATAATTCAATAATATATGTGGATAGATCAATGTAGAAGAAAATCGATATATAAAATCAAAGTAAATATCATTAATTTGAGGGAGGTGATCATGTTTTTCATTAATTATCACCATGAAAAAGTGTTATGAATTTTGGTAAAAAGGGAATGCTAAGTTGGTAGATCATTGAACCCTATGATGTTATAGATAATATTGTATATATTTATTTTTAGTAATTTCCTTGGATGTTATCGTTGGTACAAGTAATATTTAATGTTTTATGGTTAAAAAATATGTGTTAGATACATCTCAAATTTTGATCCCTAAAGTAGTTCATTTTGAAGAAAACACGTCATATGAGAAACACCCAGTGTAGATATTACAATACAGAGGGATATGTTTTCAGAATAAAATGATTAACTTTATTATTTTTTTTAGAAACTATATGATTTAATAAGAAACATCAGAATCAAAAAATTATATAATGGAGATACATCCCCAATTGTTTATATAATTAATAAAAATTTAAGGAAGAAATTTATAAAAGGAGAAATAATATGACAAATAGGTAATGTTAAAATAAATTATTTATTATTTATTATTAATATTCATTAAAAAGATTTTATATATTTATATTAATTATATGTATATTTGGTAATTTTCCACTAAAAGGAATGAGTTTTACTTTTATCCAAAGTTGAATTTAATGCATTATATAGTTTTGTTTAATAATATAATTTAGAAATTTAGAATTTGAATCATAAAAATGGACACATTTTTTTATTTTATCATTTAAAAATTATATTATGAGGAATTTTTTTAAAATATTCTGAATTTTTTTTTATTTTTCGAATGAATATTTAAATATACTGATTTTTATTGAAAACTGTCTTTTTGTTTAAAGTATTTAATTTTTTTTAAATGGTGTGAAAGTAAATTAGTTTATTTATATTATGAATAATATAATTAATTTAATTGGAACCAATTTTATTCATTATTTAGGTATAGAAACTTTTTATACAAAGAAGACATTTTTTATAGAAAACTGATTTTTGATACATTTTGTAGGTTTTATATTAAATTAAAATCTACCAAATGATTAAATTGAATATAAAAAATAGATCAAAAATTTAGAATAATAATAATTAATATTATTTAACAAACTCAACTCAATTTTTGTCATTATTAAAAGTAAAAACTGAAAAAATATATCACTACATCTAAGTTTAAAGCATGTTTTCCATGTAGTTAAACTAAAGTGATAAGGGTTAAAATGACCTAAAAACTTGTCTAAATAAAATTTTATAGACATATTTGGACCCCATATCACCTTTTTTGTAATATGTTCTATTTTTGATCCATTATTTTTTAGTAATAAATTAATATATATTGATATTTTTAGAAATTCCATGTGTGTCCTATCCCCCACTTATAAAACAACCCCCACCCCCTATACTATCCTCTCAAAACATTATCAGATATTTAGTTTTTCTAAAAAATATACAAATACCATAATTAAATCCATACCCACATTCTAGAGTTATTTTATTTGGAAAAATACTAACCTTGAATGGATTAAGTTGTAATGAAAATAAGTTTATTTGAATAAGAGTTATAGCTACTAATAGAATGTTTTAGTTTTATTTACTTTTCTACCTCATTAAAAAATATTATTTCATTTTTATATAATAACACAAATAATTTCCATATAATTATATGTTATTTTTTTACTTAATAACTTTAATCCATCAATTTCTTCATCTAATAGGAAATGAACCGATCATTCGTGTGTACAATAAACTATTACCTCATAAAGTACTATAATTCATTTTCCATCACCACATATTACAAATAGTTATGATGATAAATTAACTATATATATATATGGTAACTATGACATAAATACAATTATATAATGATACCATATCATCTATTCTATTACCTTTCAGTCTATTGAAAAATGATAATGTCATTTATGTGTATATATGGATTACCACCTCATTGAAGCGATGTGAATAATTTTTCATCACCACATCAGATGGATGGTATATGTAAGTTTATTTATAAAGATAATATGATATTTTTTATCTAGTGATAATAATATAAATATTAATCTATACTTATTTTATTTCCATCACGTTCATTGAAAAAAGGAAACATTACTCATGGGAATGATTGATATACTATTTCAATGAATGTAACGTAATTACATTTTCCTATTAATATTACATATTTGGTTTAAAATTATAATTAATGTATTAAAATTATAATTATAAAATTATAAAGATTTTTAAATGGTATAATCATGATCTGTTTTCCGAAATTCACCCTTCAAAATTTATTTTGGACTTATGAACCAAACACTTTGAAAACATTAAAAGTAAATTTAATCAATATATTAATTAATTATACAATGGATATAAGTGATATGAAATAAATAATGAATATTTAACGGTTTATTAAGTAATAAATAATTTAATATATGTGAATTATTTTTTAATATAAAAAATATACATGAAAATTCAAACTCAATTTAAGGGACACTTTTCCCTAAAACCTCATTTTAAATGTTTTCAAGATTTGTTTTCAAAATCATATTTCTTTTATGTCCATATTCCTAAAAAATATATTATTAGTGTATTTATAATAACATAATGAATTAAAGTGGTATTTTATTCCTCTCTTGACTTTATTTCATGAATTGTTTTACATATTTTTTAGGGAATGATTTGAATAAAAGGTAAAAGGAATGTTCTATTTTAACATATAAAAAATTAATGTTTTTTCCCACCACTAAAAATGTTATTTTATAGTTGGATTCCATTATAATATATCATTTTTTCATCAAAGAAAAACATTTACTGCCTCTTATCATGGTATTTTCAAAAATTTATTTTAATGTAGTTGATATTTTGATATCTATAAATATTTTTTTAAAGGGTGAAACAAATAAATGTTTTAGTGTAATAACGAAAGTGAAGAATTTTATATGTTATATAAATGTTATATTTGTTAGAAATATTTTATTATTACGATTAATCTTGATATAGATCATGGTATTGGGTGAGCCTGATATAGCTCAAGATAAAAGGTGAGAAAGATATAGTGCTCCAATGGATTGGTAAAGGGATAGAGTTAATGAGTTATAGTTTTCTTATAATTGATTTCCTGAATAAACCATGTAGGTTGTAATATTTACAGGAGTTATTTTAAGAGTGTTTTGAAAATTATTTCGCAATTTATCTGTATGATTTATCTATGCTTTATAAGGGGTTTCATGAAAATACTATTATTTCAAAAAGAAAGCTATTGATCTTATGTTTAATGAAATTATTAAGATACCTTTTAAGGATAAAATATAGAAATATAAAAAATTTCCATGAGTTTTAGATGATTATAAAGAATAGATTATGTGTTTTATTTTACTATTAAGATATTTTATGATTTTTTAATTAAATGCTTTGGCCGGTGAATTTCATTTGTGGAGTAATAAAATATTTATTATGAGATCAATGTTTATTATATAAAAGAAATTTATTAATAATGCATACTTATGGGATGAAATTTTTCATTAATTGTTTATATATTTCTTTTACTGATCTCTTTGTGGTCATCCTATGTTTTCACATTGTTTTGAAGGGTTTTAAGTATGAGTAAGGACATATATGTGGTCAAGATGAAAATTGTAAAGATATTTCATGAAAATAAAACAATTTATATCTTAAAAGATTTATATTATGATAAATATAAATTGAGTATAATTTTACACTTTGTGATGTAAAATTTTCTTTTATAAGGGTGATGAACTAATTTTCTAAAACTCTTAACATATATCTCTTAAAGAATGATTGAAAATGAATTTTTGACTAAAGATTAAATTTATAAATTATTTAAGTCCAATCAGTATAGTTGGTATCAATGTGAAATATGACATAACTTTAAAGGTTTTAATAATATAAATAAATACCTCTAAGAAATTTTAATTTATGGTCATAATGATATATAATTTAATGATAACCATATTTCTTCATCTAAACTATTTCTGCTCAGAATCGTCTTCCAAAGATGAAACATGGAAACATAAGTATCATGGATCAAAGAGGAAAATACACTTCCAAATCCAAATAATAGAATGGTTTTAATTATAAAAAATAGTTTTAATTATTGTGATGGCTTTGTTAATAGAAGATATAAATCGTTCTGGAATCCATTTCAGAGAATAACCAGATAAAAAAAATGTGGAACATGTTGATAGTGGAGAAATTTAAAAGAAAATACCATCTAGTATTTTTTAGATCTTCTGAAATAGTAGTACTTGATGGATGGATTAAATATTTATAAATTATATTTAAAGTCATGGGTTGTTCAGATCATTCCAAGTTAACCCTTACTATTTTAATATTTTAAGGTGTAACCTATTAATGGTTGTAAATGGGTAAGAATACTAGAGAAAGTGAAGTGATTTATTCCATTGAATAGGATAAATTTAAGAATATTTTCCTTGAGAATACATTTATTATAATTTTATGACATAAGATAGAAAATAAATTCATGGAACTGAGGTAGAATGAAGAAGAATCGGTATCTATGTATGAAAAAAAAATCATCAGATTGGAATGGTATATACCAAATTTTATCCATGATCATTATAGAAAAATTAATCAGTTTTACTAAGAATTGATGACAAGATACCAATGGGAATTTTCCTATAAATAATTTATATTTCTTGTGAAACTTGTTCTTTACGAGGGGAAGGTAGAAATGGAGTTTGTTTATGAATTTTTCCATAAGAATAAGTTGAAAGGTGGTATATGTGGTAGGAAATTATGAATAAAGTATTGATGAAATATAAATGTAAGAAAAAAAGAATTCCATTTTGTGATGGGTGTGGTATAAAGAACCTCAGAGAGAGTATTATGAAATATGGGAAGTGCTTATGATGTTACATATATGGGAATAAGCCTCTTGATTTTAAATTAAAATTTATTAGTATTGGTAATACCAATGGTGATAAGTATGTAGTAAGGTGTTTTAAATGTAATGATATTAGTCATTATATAGATGTGTTCCAAAAAAAGAGCATGAAAAATGAAAATCAAAAAGACTATAAGAATAAGGGTGTGGTGAAATCATTTTCAACAACTTAAAAAAAGTGTCTCTATTGAACAAATTTATAATTGGTACATTACTTTCTTATTTTTATTATTATAAAGTATTTTTTGATTATAGGTATATGCATTCTTTTATATTTTTGGGAAATTTTTTTATAGAATGAAAATTTCACCTCAGGAAATGAAGCCAAAATGTTTTATAAAAATTCCTAGTGGTTGTATTAATTAAATAAGAATTTTAAATATCGTTATGTTATCATATGTGGAAGGATATTCCATACAAACCATGTTTACTTTCCCATTTTAGTATTTGATGTTTTCTAGGTATACACTGATTTTTAGTTTATCATGGTAAGACTGATTATAGATATAAAGAAGTTACTTTCCAAAATGAGTTTCAGTTTTCTAATAAGAATTAATTAATTCATTTTATAATATATAATAATATTGAGAGAAAATTTAAAATAAAAAATGAAAGTTATATTACTCATATTGTTGAAAATAGATGAACTAGTTTGATTAATTGTGTCCTAATAGTTAAAAAATATCTGTAATTTTTTTTCCGATTATTTTATTGGTCATATAACTCATCACAAAGTTGAATTTACTATCTAATTAGTGCTTGATGATAAGTTAATTTCAAAAACCCCTTATTGAATGGATTTATTGGATCTTTTTGAATTGAAACACCAGTTAGATAAACTGTTTGATAAATGTTTCATTCTCTCTAGTACATCACCCTGAGGTGATCCAGTTTATTTGTTAAAAGAAGATGGTTTTATGAGGATCTTAATTGATTATAAATTATTAAATAAAATCAATTAGATGAATAAGTATTTACTACCTAATATTAATGAATTATTTGATCAACTATTTATAGTTCATCATATATCGATGGTTGATGTCAAGTTCGGGTAGAATCAACTAAAAGTGAAAGAGGATGACATTCTAAAATGGTAATTTTAAACAAGATATAGAAATTGTGAGTTTTTTTTTATTCCCTTTTAGTTAATTAATCAATTATATATATTCATGTATATAACTAATAGAGTTTTCCATGAATATCTAGATAAATGATTTTTTTTGTTTTCTGAAGATATTTTGGATTATTTAAAAAGTTATGAGGGTCATAAAAAATATAAGGATTGTTCTTTAAACGTTGAAATAAAATAAGTTATATGGAAAAATTTTATATTTTATTATTAGTTATAGTATATTTTATTCTTATTATATATCATTAATAATGATGTCATTAGAATTTATCATACTAATACAAAAGTTAATGATTAGTTTCCAAGACTTACAAATGTTACTAAGATTCATATTTTTCTTGTATTATCATGATATTACTAAAAGGTTTTTGAAAACATTTAACATTTATCAATCACACTAACTAAATTAACAAAAACATTCAATAGGTTTATTTGGATAAAATAAAGTGATGAATATTTCTAGGAATTGAAAATAAGATTAGTGAATGCACCTGTTTAAAACCTTAAATATAGAAATGGACACTTTGTTATCTACAATAATGATTCATTGAATAGAATGGGTTGTGTTTTAATATAGAATGATTGGGTAATTACTTATACTTTACATTAATTAAAACCCCACGATAAAATTTATCCTACACATGAACTTGAACAGGAGGCTATAGTCTTTTATTTAAAAATATAGAGATATCATTTCTATAATGTAATGTCTGAAATATATATGGATCATAAAAGTATGAAGTATATATTCACATAGAAATAGTTGGTAGTGGTATAGTGGTGATGGATGTAATTGATAATGTATTATGACTTCATAATTCAGTACCATCTTAGTAAAGTAAATTGAGTAGATGATTCTTTGAGTATTAAAGATAATTATATATTAATAATGTTATATTTCGAACATGACCCTTTGGATAACGCTTCGAAGAATATTAGAAGAAAAATTGATAATGAAATATCACCCTTTGTTTTGTTTCAAATGTTATAATAATAATCATTATGAGAAATAATTATGTAATGTTAGAATGAGGAACAAGTTTTATAAGAAAAAGGATGAATCAGTAAATAATGGTATTTTTATAGATATTAATGTTGGTAATGAATGTGTTTTGAGATTCAGAAAATGGTTAGGTATTTTATGTGACCCCCACCTAAAGAAAGAACTATTGATTGATTCTTTTATCTCTCAATTTTTTATTCAACCTGGTCACAAAAAAATTTATAGAGACATCTAAGAAAAGTTTTGGTGGGAAGTAATTTAGAAAGATATTATTGAGTTTACTATGAAATCATTGACTTGTTGACTGGTTAAATCCAAAAAACAATTACCGAAGGGGATAATTCATCTTTTTCTTGTGATAAAATGGAAATTATAGAATATATCCATCAATCTCATAGTGGTATTTCCAAATAAATTTGGAGGTAATAATTCAATTTTTGTAATTGTTGATTAATTAACTAAATCTAGTAATTTTATTCCCATTCGAGATAATATGTATTTGGATCAACCATCTCAACTTTATGTTAATGAGATAATTAGTTATCACAAAGTACCTATATCCATTATATCTTATCAGGATCTTAGAATCACCAATAATTTCAAGAAAGTACAATAGAAATAATTAGGAACCGAATTAAATTTTATTATAACCGTTCATCCACTATCTAATAGAGAGTTAGAGATAATGATTTGGAATTAGGGGTTATTCCTTGATGTTTTTCAATGAATTACTTGGGAAGTTGATATCAAAATATTCCATTAATTAAATTTTAATATAATAAAAGTTTTCATTCTAGCATATAGATGGAACCTTTTGAGATATTATAAGGAAAACAGTGTCACACTATAGATTTTTTGAATAATGTTAATGATAGAAAGTTATTAAGAATAAAATTGATTGAGGAAATAGTTCATAAGGAGAAGAGGATTTAAAAGTGTATATTTATGGCTCAATTTAGGAAGAAAAGTTATGTAGATAGTCGAAGGAAATATATTTTATTCAAAAGAAGATCATGTTTTTCTTAAATTATATCCATGGAAAAGTGTTATGATTTTTTGTAGAAAGGGAAATTTAAGTCTATGATTAATTACACCATATGATATTCTTGATAATATTGGATCAGTTTCTTTTTTATTGGGCTTTAAACTATATTTATATCAGGTATATGACATATTTTATGTTTCATTGTTGTAGAAATATGTGCTGAACACATATCATGTTGTGAGCCATCAGTTAGTTCAGCAGGAAGAAAACCATTATTTTGAGGAATAACCAGTACCGATTGTTGACCATAGAGAGAATGTGTGCTAGAGTAATGTGATTTACTAGGTTAAGTGTTTTTATGAAAAACCATATTATTTAATATTTTACATGGTAGTAGGAAAATTCTATAAGGAAAATATATGACCATTTATTTAAATAGAAAATAAAATTGTGTGGATTCAATTTCCAAAAGGGGGAAATAATGTGAAATACCAATAAATTTTAAATTTAGTAATTTTCATAACTTATTAATATTCATCAATTATATTTTATATATTTATATTCATTAGAATAATATTTGGTAATTTTTTAGTTAAAGAAAATTGTGGTTTCATGAATTATAATTATATATATAAAAATATTATTTATAAATTTTATAATTTTAATTCTAAAAAGATATCATTTTTAATTTAGAATTTCAAAATTATACTAGGATAAATTTCTGAATTATTATTGAAATGTTTTATTTTTTCATTTAATAGTGAAAAATACTATTTTGTATTCAAAATTGTCTTCTTGTTTCAATCACATAAAAAGTTATGTTTTATAAAAAGGCTTAAAACTAAAAGTAGTTCATTTATATTATTAATAATCTGATTAAGGTCAGTGGAATAAATTTTTTATTGGATTATAGTACAAAAACATTTTATTCTTAAAAAGACAATTTTTTATGGAAAATTGATTTACTTAATGTTTTGAAGGATTATTTTTAAATTAAATAATAAAAATTCTATTAATTGAATTTTTTAAAAGGTATTCCAAATTTTGAATCAGAATAATTAATATTACTTAATAATTTCAACTCAATGTTTTGACCTACATAATACTGAAAATAGTAAAAATCAATTACCACAGTTAAGGTTAAATTAGGTTTATTGGGGGTTAAACTAGAGTGATAAGAGTTAAAATTACTAAAACATTATCAAAGTACTATTTTATTACCATATTTCGACCCTATTTTATCTCATATTTGGAAATAGACAATTTTGTTTTAGTTTGGAGTGATTTCCCTTGATTAAGATATTAATATATTTTATTCTTTTGAAAAATTTCAAGCATGCCCTCTCCCCCACTTATAAAAGGATACCCCTATCCTCTCCTATCTCCATATCAAGAGTTATTTGGATCTAATAAGACTTAACTAAATCCATTACTAACATACATCCCCATATCCAAGTGGTCTTATTTTGGACCAAATACCAATCAGAATGAGATTAATGTGTAAAAGAAAGGAGATTGAATGAAGAAGAGTTATAACATTTAATCAAATGTTTTAATATTATTTATTCTTCTAAATCCTTCAAAACATTTCTAAACATTTTAATATAATAATAAAAATGTACCATATAATGATATGTTATAATTTTTATTTCTTAACTTTTATCCAAATACTTCTGTATCTAATAGGAAACTAAACCTTAATTAGTGTGTACATTAGACTATCACCTCGTGAACTCATGTGATTCATCTTCCATCATTTCCTCACATGGATTGTTATAGTGAAATATTTAATATATATATATATATATATGTATGATATTCGTGTAATAATTTTCATTTTTTTATGATAATATATTATCTATTTTTTTATCTTTTCATCCATTGGAAAATGATAACATTGTTCGTTTATAAATTTGGATTGCATACTTAATGCATACAGTCTCACTGATTGTAACATAATTCATTTTTCATAACCTTCTTAAAAATTCAGTTCTTAAAGTATAAATAATGAATAAAAATGATAATTATAACATGAATAATATTATTTAAATGATATTATCATAATCCAATTTATTAAATTCAAACCAACTAAGTCATTTTGGACTTATAAACCAAATATTCTCAAAACATTTGATGTAAACTTATTCACATCATTAATTATATACAGAATGGATATAAGTGAAATAAAATTAATATTAAACTTTATAAATTTTATTAATTATGTATGTAATTAAAATATATTTATTATTCAGGATGGTAAAAAATGTATATATTAAGTCATACTTGAGTTAAGGGTTACTTTACCATAAAAACTCATTTTAAAAGTTTTATATATTAATTTTATAAATTATTTTTGATACATATAAAGATACGTATTTTTCTTTTATGATTGAATTTATATATTGAAAACTAAAATATAAATATTAATTTAGTTCTCTTTTGAAATTATTTCAATGGTTTTCGAAAGTAATCCTTTTATTTATTTTCTAAGGAATGATTTGAAAAATGAAAAATGAAATACCTCCTTTTAATTTATAATACATCATCTTTACTTCCAACCATTATAACCATTATTTTAACATTGTATTACATTTTAATTTTCCAAGTTTTATTTAAATAAAAACCAATTTTTTCCTTTCTTCAGTGGATTTTCAAAATGAGATTTTAATGAAATGGATATTTTCATATCCGTAACTTTTATTCATATTAAGGAAAATAATATTTTAATTTGTGTAATGATGAAATTGAAAACATTCATATGTTATGTGTGTGATATGGTTCTTTGGAATTTTTTGTGACGATAGGTTATCTTGATATAACTCATCATGAAGGGTGATCCTGATGTAGCTCAACATAACAGGCTAGCTCGATATAGATCTCCATTGAATTTGGTAAAGGGACAGAGTAAACCAATTATGGGTTTCTACTAAGAGATTATTGGAATTTACCATGTAGGTTATTCAGTTTTTTAGAGTGATTGTTTGAATAATATGAATATTTTTATCCAAGTTACATTATGATTTATTAATTATTTATATTGGTTTTTATAGAAATTATATTATTTCATAAGGTAATATAGTGATAATATGTTTTAAGGAATGTTTATACTACTTCTCAATGGATAAATGTATAACATTTACAATTTCTCAAGAGTATTCAATGTTTCAATGAAAAATTTATACGTTTTATTTTAATTATTTTTATTTCTTATGATTTTTTTTTCAAAATCATTGTGTAGTGAAATTGATTTCATTAGTAAGATTTTTTTTTTGTTTTTTGAGCTCAATATTTATTATAAAAAAAGAATATTTTTATAATGTGAATTCATGGAGTAGTGGGTTTAATTATTTGTATTTGTACCTTACTAAGATTTTGGTTCTTATCCAATATTTTAAAATGATATTCATAGGGTTTTAAGGATGATTTGGGGCATGGATGAGGTCAAGCTAAAAATCATGATGATATACAATGAAAAAACTTGTTATATATTAAAATATTTCTATTTTGGGAAAAATTTATACTGATATAAAGATTACACTTTCTCATGTGAAATTTTATTTTTTAAGTGAAATTCACTAATTCATTAATACTCTAAATCTAAAAGGGCTTTGAGAATGTAAGAAACTGATTACTTATCTAAATGTTCATTTCATTTATTATTTAAGTAAGATCCTTTATACTATATCTTACACCACTTAAATATTTTGTATTAGAATCCTCTCATTATTAATGACATTTAAAGTTTCATTTGAAATCATAACCTTCAAGGAGTTTTGATTTGAATGTTTCTAGGTATAATTTTTATTCATATCTATTTTAAATTTCATAAGACATGTTTGATATTGGATTCCATTATTTCTTTATTATGGTGTATTAATAACATATTTATTTTATGTATGAAATATCTTCCAATTCATAAGATTTTAATTGCTATTTCCTGATCTTCCTCTTAGGATCCATTGATTCAGATGTTACCAGTACCATGGGAGTTTTTTCACCAATATTAATTTCAAATATAGATTTATTTTTAATGATAATCCATCTGGGGAAGTTAAAAAAATTTCTCTCAAAACACCTTACCATTTTATTCTCATCTAGTCATTCTTTAAGTTTTACTTGTCTTCCCCCAATTAAATTTTCCTTCTTATCACATTACTTACCCATTTTAAGGAAACAGACTATACTCATTATATTAATTTGGGGACATCCTTTTTTTCCATGTCCATATTTTTTAAAAGATTTTGTGAATTCCATTATTTATACTTTAATAATTTATAAAGGTCATTTTAAACTACTTGGCCTCTATTAATTGTTTGAAAGAAATTTTTAATGTTTTTTATATGGTTCTTAATTATGAAAGAATGAAAATAATATTTTTTATGTATTTCATGTGTAAATAGCTTCCCTCTACCTTTTTAATTAATCATAAAAATTTATCTTTACGTTTTCAATGATTTTTGAAACTGCCCCGAAAATCAGACACCCAGATCTGGTACTAAAACATTAAATTTACATTTATGGCTTTGTTATCATTAAATTTGAGCCAATTTCTTCCACCAAAAAATTTAAAATCCTTAAAAGGATATATTGGATAACTTATATACCCAAGTATTTTTTAGGTTAACAATTTTAGAGAATTAGGAAAATTTATTAAAAAAATGCATTTATAAACAATTGCTTCATAAAGATAAACATCAAATCCCACCATACCAAGATTTTCATATTTGATATTATGTCTTCAAAATATCCAATTAAATTCATCACATATGAAATATTTATAAATAAAAATAATTTAATATAATTTTTTATAACCTATGGAAAATGAAACATAAAAGGGTGGGCTCAAATGCTCAAAAAGGGTAAATATAGGAATTTTCAATTGAAAGTCATCCATGAGAATAATATGAGCATAAGGGTAATATAACATTATCAATGTTCATGAGAGTAACATAAGGGAAATTCTACCCATAAATACCTTGATCATCAGTCATGATATATGGATTAAAGATTTTAAAAATGGAAATAATCATAGGAATCAGTTATCAAAAGCCATATTATGTCAATATTTATCAAATGAAACATTAATAACCTATAATAAATATTAAAGAAAACATGTTTTCATCATAGAAACTTTTCTTGTAAGTCATAAATATGGAATAACCATCATGGTTATTGATGTAATAACCTTCACATTTCACTTGGAATAACCATAAAATTATAATTGGAGTAACCATCATTGTTAGACTTGAAATTACCTTCACGGTAATACTTGGAGTAACCATTAAAGTTTCACTTGAAAAAACCATCACCCTTATACTTGGAATAACCCTCACGGTCATCTTCAAAACATAAATCTAACCAAATACATTGTAGATCTATAATGCGGATCACCCATTATATAACTTGTATCAGGCATATCCATTAATCAAAAACAATTTCCTTGTATCAGTTATAAATAAACCTTTTATAATACTTCACTTTTGAATCATAAAAATTATCATTGTTCTTTCATAGTTTTATTTAACCATGGAAAATAAATGAATTAAATGAGAATATCATAATTGATATAGGTAAAAAATAAGGATGGTATCATTAAAAAATATGTTATGTTTAGTGTAATTAACATAAAGGGTTGTCTAATTTGAAGAATATAAATACCATTATAATATTAATGAAAATTTTCTTGGAGAAAATACACTGTCCACTTAGAAAATCACAGTTAAAAACAAAATATTTAAAAAATATTTTGAAATAAAATATTTCATTTAAGATATTCTTGGAAAATAATTAATGATACTTCAATGAAAATAATGGTCATGATATAGTAAAAATATATTCACATTTTAAATTTTAAAAATAATTATTATTTTTCAAATAATTTATTGAATTGATTCGAAATTGACCAATTCGGAAGTAATTAATAAATTTTCTTTTTAGATCCATTTAGAATTATTTTAAAGACCACATGAAATATCTATAGAAAATAATTTATTAAGAAAATAATTTATTTGAAAACATTTTAGAAATCAAGGATATGGAAGGGAAATATTCTTGATCTAAACGATGATAGATGATCAGTATCACTTAAAACAATATTCTTGACATTTCATTAATCTACAAGGGAGGAAATTGAAACTAAACATGTAAAAAACATTCTTAACCAGTGGTGAAGAAAAGAGATATGGTTAAAGAAAATAATGTCATATTACATACTCTAAGGAAACCTTCAATGTAAACAATCTTGAAAAGAAAAGAGATTATAACATAAACCCTTAACCACATTGGTAACACTTAATCCATAATACCAATGAATGAATAACATCAAGTTTATCATTAAATATCATGATCATAATTATTTTCATGATATTACATGTCAAAAGGTAATTATATAAACCTTATAAAATTTCATAGGTTTATATCATAAATGTATGTCTCAAAGAAAGATAATTTGAGATTAATAACCCTTAAAAAGATCATAACATTGAAATCATAATCCATCATTTATTTTTTTTTAACAAAATAGAAATCCAAAAAACATAATTGGAAATATTGGATAAATAAATTTAGAGATAAATTGACATATAATAATCTTATCAAAAATTCAAGGAAAAAGAGTTATAACCTACCAAAAGGAAATGGGGTTAAGATTCCTTTTACCACTTTGTAACATTCAAGTAAAAAATTCTTGGTTAAAGTAATAAAAATTCAAACATAAATTGAAATGAAGTTTATAGTATTAATTATATGACATTTACAAGGGGTAGTATATTCACCATATAAAATTAACTATGTGAATAATAATAAAATATGGCACAATGAAGAGAAATTGAGATGAAATATCTTACCTTGAGTATAAAAATTATATATATCTCCTTTAAAAACTATATAATAAACTTTTATAAATTAATTGATTATATAAAAACATTTTTCAGGTTTAATCACTTATCTGAAATCCCTTTGTTTCATTTATTTTAATTTTATAATTAATTATTTAATAAATTAATTATGTCTAGGTCGTGTGTTTTCTGGATATTTAGTTCATAATTTCAAACCAACATTGGTATGTTCGAAGTGGCCAAAGGGGTTATTATTTCTTCATTTCTAGAATAATAATCATTAAATAATATTTATTTTTATATATAAACTAATATTTTAAAACAAATCATGAAATATGGCTATGAAAAAAAATTATATTTCAATCATGGAGACTATAAGCCATACATATGCATATGTAATGTTTCCATTTTTCAATTATCATTGAAAAAGATGTTAACTATTAATTTATATTTAATAATGATAATGATATCATAAATAAAATATTATTTCATTAAATACACTTATATATATCATCAATTTGATGTGGTGATGAAAATAATCACATCTCTTTATGGAGGTGGTACTCCACTCGTATACATTAATGAAGTTAACATTTTTCAGTAAATGGAAATTTAAGAGAATATATGAAATATTAATTTTACACAATGGAAAATATGGCATTAATATTATATATATATATATATATTAAATAAATTATCACAACTATATCTGAAATGTGGTGATGGAAAAAGAATGAAATTGATAAGTGATATGGTTTTCTATCGTGCGCAAGATCAATGATTTAAATTACCATTTTATGGGGTAGTATAATAATATAGGTTGTTTAATTAAAATAATAACATCACATTATATGAGATAAAGTTATTTTATTATATCATCTTGGTTATGAAATCTTTGAATGAGTTGGAAGAGGAAATAAAACAAAAACTCTCGTTTAAGAACTATACCTCTTATTCGAACAACCTCATTTTCTTTACAAATTAACAACTATAAAGTTTGTATTACACTCCAAATAAGGCTTATAAACGTGGGTATCAATGTTATCAAATTATTTCATAATCTATTATCTAAAAAAATAGTTATTTAGGTGTGAATAAATGAGAAGAAGAGGTTACCTTTTATAGAGAGGGGAAGGAAAAATATTAATTTAACAAAATATTAAATTTATATGAATTTAATTTTATGTACAATGGATAAAAAGTTATGATATTAAAATATAATAGGGTTATTAGGTTAAATAATATCATAAAATAAAAATTTTAAAAGTAGGGATTTCATTTTTACCCATAACACTTTGTTTTAACACTTTATTAACCCTTTTGAAAATTACAATGATATCAATGTTATTCACTATTAAGGGTTAAATATAATTACTATAAATGGGAAAATGGACCTTAAATGGACCATGTCTGATTTCATAAACCATTTCCCATTAAATGTTATGAAGTTAATTTTTTTCGTTATTTTCAATCTATTAATAAAATACTATATATTATAAAATTTCATTAATGTCAATTTTAGAACTAATCATATACTTTGACTTTTTAAAAGTACAAGAAAACAATGTAATTATAATACAACACTTAAAAACCTCTATAATATTTTATTTTCACGTACAAACTTTTAAAAAAAAATAGTCATTTGAATAATATTATTTTTAACATTTTAATAATCATTTTGTATTTTTCTCTCAATCTAATAATTACTACAGCATCTTTGTGTAAGATTTTGAGGTATTTATTTTTCACTATAATTTAAAAATAAATTACTCTGATAAAAAATCATATTTAATTAAAAATAATATTTACTGCTTATCATATTAGCTTTTTATCCTTATTTTAAAAATATAATAGTTATTAAAAGCAAAAGTGTGTTATTTTTTGCTATATATTCACCTAAATAATACAATGAACAAAATCAAGTCCAAATGAAAAAAGAAAAAATATTTGACTTTGGATTGTTATGAAAAAAGATATAATTATCCAATAAAATTTAGGTGAGTCTTATATTCATTTTTTATTCCCTATCATTTTATTTTTAACTTAAATTGCACGATTTAGCCTTTTCCTTGGTAACCAAATTATAAAGGTTTCCATTCATAATGTTCAGAAATAAAAAGAAAATACTTAACAAATTTGGAAAAAATAATTCCAAATATAGAATCCATTTTTCAATATTTTTAACACAGAAGTTGAAAAATTTAATTTATAATTAAACCGACAAAACGTGATAAAAAAGATTGATTAGAAAAATTCCCTTTAAAGTATAAAATGTTTTATACTGATTTCAGGTAAAAAATTAACTAAAAGAATAATAATTGGAATATTTTATATCAAAATTAACTATTGAGATGTAAAAACCGATCCAAAATATTATTTTACATTAAAAATACTTTAAAATAAAACACAGTTTTCAATAAAAATGTATGTTTTTCACCACTCATTGAAAAATACATCTTTTTAGAAAAATAAAAAATGTTCAAAATATCATAATTTTGATTAAATGATTTCAAAAATTAAATTTATTTTATCAAATAAAATTTCTGAAATTTTAATAAATTAATTATATTTTTTCCTACAGGAAAAATCAGACACAATTTTTGAAAAAAACAAATACTTAAAGAATAAAATGGTTTTACTAAAAATTTATTTATTATTTCATAAGAATAAAAAATGAATTTTTATTTTTTTTTACTTTTATATATATTTTAAAAATTAGATATTCATATTAATACCCAACAATTTAACATCTTGGTTATAACGACCATATTTAAATATTTCACGGTTTGAAGATCGGCGTTATGTGTCATACAAATTATAAAAAATAGCATCCTTATTTTAAAATATATGGATATTACATTCTCAAAAAAATTAATAAATTTCGTCCTTCTAATTTGAATTCAGTCTTGAAAACTAGGGTTTAACATTTCAAAATTACATAATTTAATTCCCACAGTGTAAAAAGGGTCAATATAATTTCCACTTGAAAAAGAGAAAAGGGAAGTACGAATGTCATGACCCGTCCTCGGGGCCCGTGCCATGACTACCCCAAGCCCGCCTTCCATAGGCCAGGGGCTGGCGACTAGCACCAAAGGCGTAGATCCCGATAACTAGGAAGGCATTGCCTTATAAAAGTAAACAAACACCACAGAGTACAAGAGGAAATAAAACACTAAGTACAAAGAGAAGTGCTGAAAGGTAAATGGGCCAGAATACAAACCCAAATGAAATTACAACTACAACTGAACAAAGTACAATAGAAAAGGACAACAGTTGGAAGAATGGAAGCGGCTCCTGGGTCATCCTCCTCAGATCCTACATGAAGGGTAGGTACAGATAGCGCAGCTCCTGGGTCGTCCACCACGGATCCTACCTGAAGGGTAGGTACAGATAGCCTCCACAACGCTCTCGCCCGTCAACCTCCTCTGTGTGTCGTCTCGCTGTGAAGTCCACCTCTGGATACTGACTCGTCGTGTAGTCCACCTATGGGTACCGTCCAGTCCTCGAACACTCGGCCTTCGTCAGCACTGCCCGTCGTCTGCAACCAACACAACGAGGTGCGGGCATAGCCCGTGCAGGGGTGAGTATAACGATACTCATTAGGGACCCCGAGACCCTCAAGGTCTCAATAAAACCAACAAGGATAACCACAAAGAAGATCTCAACAAATAACCTCTACTTAGGTATATGCCCATACATATACCTAAGTTATCAAGTAACCCATCTCAATCATGAGGTAACACAAAGATTATGAAATCAACGGATAACCACTACCCAGGTATATGCCCATACATATACCTAAGTTATCAAGTGACTCATCTCAATCATTAGGAAAACACAAGGGTTATAGACTAAAGTCAAACCAGGATTTTTTAATTATCGAAACCGTAACTGCTGAAGAGCTCTGTCTCTGGAGTGTACAATGGTCCTGTCACGACTCCGAGGTACTGATCACTAACCTAAGACTGCTGAAGTACTTCTCCTGTCGAGTACTGCGGGTCTGCGGCCAACTACCGGGTGCTCCGTCCGCTGTGGGTCTATCGCCAAATACCGGGTACTCCCCCTAATAGCCTACAGAGGTACTCCTCTTGTCGAGTACCGCGGGTCTGCGGCCAACTAACGGGCGCTCTGTCCGCCATGGGTCAGTCGCCAAATATCGGGCGCTCCGTCCACTGGGCTAGTCGACTCACTCCAAGTTGAGTCAGTCAAGCAGTCGTTAGGTCTCAGCCAGCTACACGGTCTCCTTACTCCGTACGCTCGTCTCCGGGAGGGTCCGCTCCACAAGCTACAGGTCGATACTCCAATTATCACAAAGTCCCACGAAGAAGTATCACAAAGGACCACCTCATCATAGAGGTCTCAACGCAACAAATGTCATGTCAATCGGACGCCCGGTCTGTGAGTTATTAGCCTTATCGTCCCAGGGGCCCGGTTGATTTCGTGAGCGAACCAACCCGGCTGTATCTCAACTGTACCCCGACCTCTCATAGGGTATACCGATAGGGACCATTTCTCAACCTGATCACCAACGCCGCTGATGGTTCGTCAAACGGACGCCTAGTCTGAAAGATAACAGTTTTTCCGTTCCCAGGCCCCGGTTGGATTTCGGGTACAATCCAACCTGTCCACTATCCAACAGCAACCAAAACTCGGGCGAAGTATGCCAAAAGTTCCATCTCATCAAGAGGAATTCAACGAGACAGACGGCACGTCAATCGGACGCCCGGTCTGTGAGTTATTGGCTTTTTCGTTCCAGGGGCCCGGTTGGTTTCGTGAGCGAACCAACCTGACTGCACTCCGAAAGAATCCAAACCTTGAGCAGAGTAATCCAAAAGATCCTTCTCACTTAGAGAAATCCATCAAAGTTGACGGTACATCAATCGGACGTCCGGAGCTCAAGATATAAGCGTTTCCGCTCCTAGGGCTCGGTTGGTTTCGTATCCAAACCAACCCGGCCGAACCCAAGTTTCCGAAACTTTGAGTGCGATATACCGAAACGACCTTCTCGATCCAAGGATCGCATCGCCGCCGACGGTGCGTCGATCGGAGGTCTACAGCTCAAGATATGGGTGAAAGACCGAAGAGGGTCCAAAAACGGGGGTCTGGGCCCGGACCGACCCGACCCAACACCCCTGGGTCGACCCGACCCGGGTCCGACTTGGATGGGCCCGGCCCGGCCCGGCCGGCGCGGCTGAGCGGAAGCCGTGAAGCGGGGTGCGTGGTTCCTCCCCCCCCCCCCCCTCGCCGCTAATTGAAGCCGGCGGCGAACCGCCGCCGCCCACCTTCCGGCGGCTCGCCACCGCCACCGGTCGGCCCCGCCTTCTGCGGACCACTGGACGCGCTCCGGTGGTCCGTTTCTCCTGCCGTATTCGTCAACAGTCCTCCCGAGACCTGACCTTTACTACGAAGGGATTCAAACGCCATTGCGGTCTGCTTCGCCACCGTCCGTTGATCCGCACATCGATTAACAAGCTGCGGAGGGTTGTCGAGCCGTGTTTGTTTGGCCAGCGTCCTCCGCGTTAGGTGTTATCAATTGGAAAATAATAAACACATGATTTAAATCATTGAAGAGGTTATAATGTATCCAAAATAAATTATACAAACACCTTGCAATCAAAAACCCACACATAAGAGTTTAAAAAATTTTAATGTGCGGCATGACGACGTCGTGCATTCTTGCCGCTCGATCCCGCGCGGCGTGACGACACCGCGTCAATTTCATTCGATCTGAAACAACAAGAAAATCAATAAGGGAGGGGGACGACCATGTTTGTGCGGTCCGGACTCCTCCCGTTAACTGTTATCATGCGGTCCAAATATTGCAGATAAAAGAAAGAAGAGAATCACGTAAGGAAAAATCACGTAAACCCCTACCTCGTGCGACCCTGAACGGAGGTTCTTCGAACAACGATTCGTCGCGGGAAGAGACGTCGTGGAAGAACACATCGTGAAAGAACCGTCGTGGAAAACAGTGTCGCGTAGTCGGTCTCCGAGGACTCGGCGTTCTTCGACGGAGTTCGATGCGTCCTTCGCGTTCTTCGTGTTCTTTGACGAAGAAGATGAAGAACTCTAGCTTTCCTTAGCTTTTCTCCCCAAACCTCTCAAGCAACAAAGGTTCCAACCCCAAAATAAAATAAGCCTACCTCTTATTTTATTAACATAACATAAAATTTGAATTTCAGGAGTTTAAAATTCAAATAACCACACTTAACTCACTTAATTAATAACATAAGTTATTAATGTTTAAGTTACCAAAAGTTAAAGGTGAGTTGAGGGGGGTTGAAGAATATGAAGGGGTGGGTTCGTGTGGGCCCCACCACCCTCATAACTTCTCTTGGGAAGTTAGGTAGTTACCCAACTTCCACCCAAAGCCTTTAACCACTAAAAGAAAATAAAAATTGTAGTTAATTTATAATTTAAACTTCCACAATTTTTATCATCTTCTCACTTGAAAACACAACTCCGGAAATGGAGTTCCTAAGCAATTACCGGCGATACGGTTCCATCGGTGCCCTCGGAATTCGATTCTGAGCATCGGTTCAAAAGATAGAAAAACCCACTTGTTCGTTCACGGAACGTACCCGAGCCAAACTTCGGAAAATGATTCTGGGAACACCGGGCCTCGGAATCAGGCGCCGTCAGAAACTGTGTTCTTGTAAAATACCAAAGAAAATTAAGAAAAAAATTTCCCTGAAATTTCCAGGTCTTTACATTACTCCCACCTCAGGGCTTTACGTCCTCGTAAAGCTTAAACACAAACTAGGGATGAAAAAGCGGTAATGAGGACGCATCTGAGCCTCCCGCTCTCATGTGCTTACCTGGAGATTCCGTACTGCCAAAGAAAGCACACCTAAGGAATCGACCGTCCTCGTAGGATCCGCTCATGTCGATCCCTGATCCCTACTGGATCCTCCGTGGAAGTAACCCCATCACCATCGTCCTGCTCCTCATGGTTGATGATATGCGAAGGGTCGAGCGTGTATCTTCTCCGTTGAGATACCTGGAAAACGTCGTGCACCTGGTGCAATTGAGGTGGATGGGTCAAGCGGTAAACTACCTCGCCTACCCAGCTGAGGACCTAGAAAGGTCTGTTGAACCTCGGAGATAACTTGTCGCCCTGGACACATCTCCGTAAACCTCATCGACGTGAGACCCGTATAAGGACATGATCATCATCCTTGAACTCTAGAGGCCTCTATTTCCTATCAGCATAAGGCTTCTGTCGGCCCTGTGCTGTCCCCATCCGCTCTTGGATTACCTGGACCTTCTCTAGTCTCACAAGTTCTGCTATGATTTCTTCTTTGCCGATAAGAGAAATCTGGTCTCATCCCATGGATGAACCACATTCATTGCCTAATACAGTCAATCCTGACATGAATGATGCATTCATGCCATGGATGACATCGTAAGACCTCTATGTAACTACCAAGAGATCCAACTGTCACACTTGCCTCCAAGGGTCGAGTCACACTCTCGGCATCAGTGTGAGGTCACTAGGTCTCCTCCAGTAGAAATCTCGAAAGTGAGGGTCAAGTCAACAGTCTTAACCGGGATCACTCAGTATCAACCAAACAAAAGGAAATGAAAAAAAACTTCACAAAGATAAGTGTATTTTCATTATTGAAGCTCATAGTACAAAGAAACAAATGTAACAACAACAAAATTAGAAGTAGCATGATCAATAGCCTCCAGGTCAGGAGCTAGTCCTGCTCCTGTCCATCTGCTTCTGGAGCTCCTTGACCATAGGCCTCAGCTGCCTGAAGTTGAGCTCCCCCATGTCCTCCTGTCCCCAGTGGTCGGGGTGGGCCTCCTGGTGGTGGTGGTGGAAACACCCCGAAGCGTCGTCCACCTCCAGCTGCACGACCATCTCCTCTTCCATGGCCGCCTGCTCCTTGCGGTCTGCCCTGATCGATCCTCTGCCTCTGCCTGGGAGGTTCTTCATTTAACTGCTGGTCATCTGCATGGCGGGTCGGACAGTCACGTGCCATGTGACCAATCCCGCCGTAAGAGTAACACTGTCCAATCTTGGCATGACTGGCTCTGACTCCACCCCGGTTCCCCCGCACAACTGAACCTGAGTCGTGCAGTCGGCCACCGGTAGGTCTCGTCCTCTTGGACCTCTGCATCATCTATCTACTGTCTGCTGCAGAAGACTCTACCGCAAGCCGGCTAGTGGTGGATCGTGCTGCTGGAGACTGCTTAGCAAGGAAACTCTCCACTAAGAGGGATCTCTCCAACACCCTTGTCTGGGTCGAAATGCTGTGAGAAACAACAGAATCTCTAATCTCCCGCCTGAGCCCCTGCTCGAAGGTTCGGGCCCTGAATAACGGGTCTCATACCATATCTGTGGAGTAGCGCGAGAGGTCTGTGAACATTGCTGAATAATGTGCCACTGTCATGCTGCCCTGTCGTAGCTGAAGTAGCTCCTGTATACGCACCGCTCGAAGGGTGGCTGGTACAAACTCTGCCCATAATAGGCTCTCGAAGTCTGCCCAAAGAAGTGTCACCTCGTCATGCATATGGAGCATCAGGCTCCACCATCTGCCTGCTGCTTCCTGAAAAAGGCTAGCAGCAAGGATCACCATGAAGTCTTCCGGCTTCCCCACTAGCCTGAAGACTCTCACCACAGCCTCCAGCCAATCCTCAACCGCCTGCGGGTCTATCTCTCCCCGGATCCTGGGTGGCCTCTGGCACTGGAACTCGTGCAGTGCGCTCAAGCGACGTGCACCCTCTGCTGCTGGGGTTGGTGGCATCGGTGGCCCAACGGGTAGTAGTACCGCTGGTGCGCCTACTGGTGCCTCAACTGGAATAGGGCCCTGTACTAAGGCCACGTCGCTCGACAGGATGTCAGTATGAACAACTCTCAGGGCCCTAGCTGGTCGTTCGCGGGGAGGCATCCTGAAAGAAACAAACATGACACGGTCAACCGATTTATACCTGGTGAGCTGACCTGGTTTGAGCTGATATTTAAAAACTTCTAGAAACACACACGCAATCAATGTTTTCGTGCACAAAGTCGGAAATCAGTTGTCAGGGTCCTGGTGTATGGATACGTCGGCCGCCCGCACCAACACTGGACTCCCTGAACTGAAGACAACACTAGGTACCCTTAACAAAATTTCTTCATAGAAAGAATATATTAGAGTTCTAAGTTCTGTGGTATAACTGAATCCTCTGATACCAATTTGTCATGACCCGTCCTCGGGGCCCGTGCCATGACTACCCCAAGCCCGCCTTCCATAGGCCAGGGGCTGGCGACTAGCACCAAAGGCGTAAATCCCGATAACTGGGAAGACATTTCCTTATAAAAGTAAACAAACACGACAGAGTACAAGCGGAAATAAAACACTAAGTACAAAGAGAAGTGCTGAAAGGTAAATGGGCCAGAATACAAACCCAAATGAAAGTAAAAAAACAACTGAACAAAGTACAACAGAAAAGCACAACAGCTGGAAGAACGGAAGCAGCTCCTGGGTCGTCCTCCTCAGATCCTACCTGAAGAGTAGGTACAGATGGAGCAGCTCCTGGGTCGTCCACCACATATCCTACCTGAAAGGTAGGTACATATAGCCTCCACAACGCTCTCTCCCGTCAACCTCCTCCGTGTGTCGTCTCGCCATGAAGTCCACCTCCGGATACTGAATCGTCGTGTAGTCCACCTCCGGGTACCGTCCACTCCTCAAACACTTGACCTTCGTCAGCACTGCTCGTCGTCAGCAACCAACACAACGAGGTGCGGGCATATCCCGTGCAGGGGTGAGTATAACGATACTCAGTAGGGACCCCGAGACCCTCAAGGTCTCACTAAAACCAACAAGGATACCCACAAAGTAGATCTCAACAGATAACCTCTACTTAGGTATATGACCATACATATACCTAAGTTATCAAGTAACCAATCTCAATAATGAGGTAACACAAAGATTATGAAATCAACGGATAACCACTACCCAGGTATATGCCCATACATATACCTAAGTTATCAAGTGACCCATATCATCATGAGGAAATCACAAGGGTCATAGACTCAGCTCAAACCAGGATTTTTTAATTATCGAAACCGTAACTGCTGAAGAGCTCCGTCTCTGGAGTGTACAGTGGTCCTTTCACGACTCTGAGGTACTGCTCACTAACCTAAGACTGCTGAGGTACTCCTCCTTTCGAGTACCACGGGTCTGTGGCCAACTACCGGGCGCTCCGTCCGCTGTGGGTCTCTCACCAAATACCGGGTGCTCCCCCTAATAGCCTACAGAGGTACTCCTCCTGTCGAGTACCACGGGTCTGTGGCCAACTACCGGGTGCTTCGTCTGACGTGGGTCAGTCGAAAAATACCGGGCGCTCCATCCACTAGGCTAGTCGAATCACTCCAAGTCGAGTCGGTCAAGCAGTCGTCAGGTCTCAGCCGGCTACACGGTCTCCGTACTCCGTACGCTCGTCTCCGGGAGGGTCCGCTCCAAGATCTACAGTTTGATACTCCAAGTATCACAAAGTCCCACGAAGAAGTATCAAAAAGGATCACATCGTCATAGGGGTCTCAACGCAACAGACGACGCGTCAATCGGACGCCCGGTCTGTGAGTTATTAGCCTTATCGTCCCAGAGGCCCGGTTGGTTTCATGAGCGAACCAACCTGGCCGTATTTCAACTGTACCCCGAACTCTCATAGGGTATACTCATAGGGACCGTTTCTCAACGTGATCACCAACACTGCTAATGGTTCGTCAAAAGGACGTCTGGTCTGAAAGATAACAGCTTTTCCGTTCCAAGGGCCCAGTTGGATTTCGGGTACAATCCAACCCGGCCACTATCCAACAGCAACCAAAACTTAGGTTATGTATGCCAAAATTTCCATCTCATCAAGAGGAATTCAACGAGACAGGCGGCGTGTCAATCGGACACCCGGTCTGTGAGTTATTGGCCTTTTCGTTCCAGGGGCCCGGTTGGTTTCGTGAGCGAACCAACCCGACCGCACTCCGACGGCATCCAAACCTTGAGCGGAGTAATCCAAAAGATCCGTCTCACTTAGAGGAATCCATCAAAGTCGACGGTACGTCAATCCGTCGTTCGGAGCTCAAGATATAAGCGTTTCCGCTCCTAGGGCCCGGTTGGTTTTGTATCCGAACCAACCCGGCTGAATACAAAGTGTTCCGAAACTTTGTGTGCGATATAAGGAAACGACCGTCTCGATCCAAGGATCACATCGCCGCTGATGGTGCATCGATCGGAGGTCCACAGCTCATGATATGGGCGAAGGACCGAAGAGGGTCTGAAAATGGGGGGTCTGGGCCAGGACCGACCCGGCCCGACTCCCCTGGGTCGGCCCGAATCGGGACGACCCGACCCGGGTCCGACCCGGTTGGGCCCAGCCCAGCCTGGTCGGTGCGGCCCAGCCCGGCCGGCTCGGTCCGGCCCGACCGGCCAGCCGCAGCTCGGCCAGCGCGGCCGAACGGAAGCTGCGGAGCGGGGTGCGCGGTTTCCCCCCCTCGCAGCAAATTGAAGCCGGCGGCGAACCACCGCCGCCAACCTTCCGGCGGCGCGCCGCCGCCACCGGTCGCCGGTGCCGCCGCGCCAGCGGGGTGTGCCGCCACCACCTTCCGCGGACCACCGGATGCGCTCCGGTGGTCCGTTTCTCCTATCGTCTTCGCCAACGGTCCTCCCGGGACCCGACCTTCACTACGAAGGGATTCAAATGCCATTGTGGTCTGCTTCGTCATCGTCCATTGATCCACAAATCGATTAACAAGATACAGAAGGTTGTCAGGCCGTCTTTGTTCGGCCCGCGTCCTCCGCGTTAGGTGTCATCAATTGTCAAATAATAAACACATGATTAAAATCATTGATGAGGGTATAATTTATCCAAAATAAATTATACGAACACCTTGCAATAAAATACCCACGCACGAGAGTTTAAAAAATTTGAATGTGCGGCGTGGCGACATCGCGCATTCTTGCCGCTCGATCCCGCGCGGCATGACAACACTGCGTCAATTTCATTCGATCCGCAACAACAAGAAAATCAATAAGGGAGGGGGACAGTCGTGTTTGTGCGGTCCGGCCTCCTCCTGTTAACTGCTATCATGCGGTCCAAATATCGCGGATAAAAGACGGAAGAGAATCACGTAAGGAAAAATCACATAAACCCCCTACCTCGTGCGAGCTTGAACGGAGGTTCGTCGAACGAGGATTCGTCGCGGGAAGAGACGTCGCGGAAGAAGACGTCGCGGAAGAACCATCGTGGAAAACAGCGTCGCGTAGTCGGTCTCCGAGGACTCGGCATTCTTCGATGGAGTTCGATGCGTCCTTCGCGTTCTTCGTGTTCTTCGATGAAGAAGATGAAGAACTCTAGCTTTCCTTAGCTTTTATCCCCAAACCTCTCAAGAAACAAAGGTTCCCACCCCAAAATAAAATAAGCCTACCTCTTATTTTATTAACATAACATAACATTTGAATTTCAAGAGTTTAAAATTCAAATAACCACACTTAACTTACTTAATTAATAACATAAGTTATTAATGTTTAAGTTACCAAAAGTTAAAGGTGATTTGAGGGGGGTTGAAGAATATGAAGGGGTGGGTTCGTGTGGGACCCACCACCCTCATAACCTTTCTTGGGAAGTTGGGTAGTTACCCAACTTCCACCCAAAGCCTTTAACCACTAAAAGAAATTAAAAATTGTAGTTAATTTATAATTTAAACTTCCACTATTTTTATCATCTTCTCACGTGAAAACGCAACTCCAGAAATGGCTTTCCTAAGCAATTACAGGCGCTATGGCTCCATCGGTGCCCTCAGAATTCGATTCCGAGCACCTGTTCAAAAGATATAAAAACCCGCTCGTTCGTTCACTGAACGTACCCAATCTAAACTTCGGAAAATGATTCCGGGCACACCGGGCCTCAGAATCAGGCGCCGTTAGAAACTGAATTCTTGTAAAATTCCAAAGAAAATTAAGAAAAAATTTTCCTTGAAATTTCCGGGTCTTTACAACGAAGGCCATATAGAATAAATCATAACTAAGTTTTTTTATACTAAATAAATGATGGGATATAAAATCATGGACTTGAAAGAAATATTCTAATTACTAAGTATTCATAGAGAGTGATAGAGAACATGTCCAATAAAATGTTAATGAACACAAAATCTTAAATTTGTGATGGGCGAAGAGACCATTGATTCATCAAAATCAATGTAATTGGAAAAAAATTTCATTTAAATATATATTTTCCAATATTTTAGGAATACCTTACCATATATACTAAGAACGTAGGAAAATATACTAACATGAAAAGTAGTGTTTCATCCTTTAATCAATATCCACCACAATCTAATCTTTTTCTCCAAACAATGAGTATTGAAGATGAATTTTTCATTCATAATCCACTAGAATAAAATTATAGTAGATCACATAACACACAAAAGGACAAAAAGATATTCCCCATATCATTAGACATTAACCAAAACTAATATGGTTTGGTCAAGATAAGTTAATTAACAAAATGAATAAACTTCCACATGATGAAATTCAATCTTAATCACCAAAACCTCAATAATAACACCCAAAGTAAAACCTATATTATTAAATAAATAACTAACCTTGATGTTCATTACAATAATAAAGATTAAGATTGAAAACCTAAAATCATAATGATTTTATCACATGTTCTTCCTAGATAAATTTAATACTTATCTCTAAATAATATTAATAACTCTTAATGTCTCATGCCAAAAATGTATGTTCTTTAATAACAGATTATCGATTATATGATAATAATGTTAATCTATAATATGAACCCCATAAATCCACACTAATATTATATATTCTTAAAAAATGTATATCAACCATGAATCCAAAATTAAAATACCATAATATCACATAATGTTCCATAATATTATAATGTTATTATTCCAAAATAACATCAATCACTTAATCACAAAATAAATCATCAATATCATTACTGTATATAGGACAAAACATATGTTACCAAATTTTAATGACCCATTATTACTTCAAAATCAATGATTTTGTAAACCCAAATGTCACTAATATATATATAATTTTTCCACAAAATTAACAACATTATTTCTCAAATAAAACTTCGCATATACGATAACCCAAAAAAAAGTCTCCAAAAATTTCATTATTCAAAATTTCATTTCATAAAAACTTAAAATGGTTGTCTAATAAATTTAACTTATGATCAAATATATAATTTTAAAGTAATTATTTTATCTATAATACTTTATTCTACTTTGCATGAAAACATCCAAATCTACAAAGTTATTTAAACCCTCTTCTAATTCAAAATTAAAGATATTCTAAAACATTAATTCTCAAATATTTTTCTAAAACATAAATATTACATTTTTCATTTGATATCAATAAATGTGACACAATTATTTCCATAAAAAAATTAAAATAAAAAAAAGGAAATATTTGATCACTTACAATGTCAAAGAAGTTTTTTGGTTTAGTGTTTTAATGAATTAAGAAAAAAATTAATAACATTGATTCGTATGGGACTATTTCACAAAGATAAACATAAACTCCAATAATAACCATATTTTCTAAGGGCCATATTACATCATCAAAATATCCCATAAAATTAATCACATATTAAACCTTTATACACAAAAATCTTTTAACACCATTCTTCGTAAATTGGGTAAAAGTATACTTAATAAGGGTGATCTCAAATGATTAATAATATTAAATATAATCATTAACAATTGGAGTTTATTAGTGAAGATAGAATAATTATAAGGGTAAAATAATGTAATAAAATTGAATGAAAATAACATAATTGAACTGATACCCATGAATACCTAGATTATCAATCAAGAAACATGACATAATGCTTTAACAAAGTCAATAGTCATATGAATCAATTTTCATGAGAAATATTATGTAAATATATATCAAAGGAACAATTAAAAATCCATAATATTCCATGAATATTTTTTTTATCATTTTGGAATATTTTTATATCTATTTTACTTATGGAAAACCATCATAGTTATAAATAGAATAAAATTCATGACTCACAGGGAGTAACCATAATTTTTATACTTGGAGTAACCATCACAGTTACACTTGAAATAAACATCATAGTTATACTTGGACTATCCATCACAATTTCACTTGACTAACCATCACTGTTATACTTTCAATAACCCTCACGGTCATATTACAAACATAAATCAAACCAAATGAATTTAAAAGATAAAATGGGGCTCATAAGTCATATAAGATACATTTGGATCATCTGTTCATGTTAAAAAATATTTATTTACCATTAATTAATAAAAACATTATATGAAATCACTTTTCATTGATAATAATATTCAATGTGATTTCATATCTTGATTTCCCTATGGAAGAGAAATAGTTTCCCCGAAAATATCTTAATCCATCCAGATAAAGAATAAGGATATAATAATTACAAAATATATCGAGTGGAGTTTATATAACATAAAGGGTTTTTGAAATTGATGAATTTAAATACCATTAAAATATTATTTAAAAAATTCTTGAGGAAAATACACTTTCCATTTTAAAAATCACTTTTAAAAACTAAAACAATTTAAAAATGTTTCGGAAAAATGTTTCTCTATAGATATCCTAGGAAACTTATAAATGAATCTTTAAATAAAATAATGGTCATAATCACTGGAAAATATATTAATTTTATAAATGTTAAGAATAAATATTCTTTTAAAACATTTTGTAAAATGGAGACAAAAGTGGCCTATTTCAAAAATGTTATAAAATTTACTTTTATAAACTTTTAATATAAGGTCAAAGACCTTGATAAAAAGATTTATAAAATAATTTATGTTTAAAAAATAAAGATTTTTAAAACAATTTATAGAAAAATGGAATGGAAGAGAATGTTTCCATATTTAAAAGAAGACATAAGATCAGTATCACTTATAAATGACATTATTGATGTTTATTTAATCAACTAGGTGGAAAATGGAAAATAAAAATGTAAAACACATTCATAACCGGTGGATAATATTTTAGAATTGGTTCAATACAATGATATCATATGATTCCCTCCAAAGGAACCTTCAATATAAAAAATATTTAAAAGAAATGTAATTGAATGTAATGCCTTCACCACTTTGAAAACATTTCAATTATAAACCCCTTAAAAGAATGACTTCAAATGTATCTTCAAATATCATGATGGTAAGTAGTTTCATGATATGAAATTTTAAAAATATGGTATATACGTCATATAAAATAATATATTTGAATATCATAAATGTATGTCTCAATGAAATAGAATTTGATATGAATAACCCTTACAAAGATCATACCATTGAATTGATAATTAATCAATGGAGTGATTATGTGTTACAAATTTAAATCCAAAAGAAGTGTATATAAATAGTAAATCATTTATAGATCAATTAACACATAAAATTTTCATAAAAAATTCAATAATTAAGATATATAAACCAATAAATGTAAACTGAGTAAAGAATCATTTTACCACCTAGTAACATTCATGTCAAATCCTCTTGGATGAAGTAATTAAACGGGAAACTTAAAATACATTGAAGTATAAGGGATTCATGATGTAACATTTAAAATTGGTATTATATGAGCCATATAAAATTAATTTGTTTAATAATAATAAAATATTCCTCAATAAAGAAACTTTAGGTGAAATTTCTTACATTGAGTGTAGATTTGTATTATATATACTTTAACACATGTATAATAAAATCATATCAATTATTTGATTTCATAATAAAATTTTACATGTTTAATATATCATCATTAATACAATTATTTAATTTATTTTAAATATATATTTAATTATTTAATTAATTAAATCCAAATCATGTGTTTTTTGGATGTTAAGTTCATAATTTAAAAAGCATAATTCTGTCAGTTGTGGTCCAAGTTGTCATTATTTCTTAATATTCAGATTAATAATTATAAAATAATTTTATTTTTATATAGAAATTATAATTTTAAAACTAATCATGAAATATTGTTACGAAAAATTATCTATGTTACATTCATAGAGATGGTAGGCCATATATATGCTTGTGTAACGTTTACATTTTTTCTTTTATCATTAAATAAGAAGGTAAATATTTTTTTTCATAATGATATTAATATAATAAATAACATATTTTTTATATAAATAAACATATATATATATCATCCATTTGATTTGGTGATGAAAAATGAATCACATCGCTTCGTGGAGGTGGTAGTCCATTCATACGCACAAACAACGTTATCATTGTTCAGTGTATATAAATTTAATATGACAGATGATATATTATTTTTTCTTGAAAGATAAATTTATCATGAATATTATATATATATATATAAATATATATATTAAATCCATCATTATTACTATTTGTGAGAGTGAGTGATGGGAAATGAATGGCATCTGTTCGTGAGACGGTAGTCCGCCATGCACACGATCGATGGTTTCATTTCCCATTTGATAGAGATAATGATTGATATATGTTTTATAATTAAAATAATCAAATATCATTATATGATATATACTGATGTTATTTTGTAATATTTGTTATGTGTGATTTTATAGAGGGTAAAGAAGAAACAAAAAAAGACCAGTTAATAATTGTGCCTCTTCTTCAGACAGCCTCCTTTGTATTACACCATAGGACCACTAAAGACGACATTCTGCTTAAATTGAGCCCTCAAAAACATGGTTAGGGTTTTTATAATGGTATTAGGGCTTGTATTTTGGGATCCAAATGGTTATTTGGGTGTTGAAAATGATAAAAATATTTCCCCTTTGACAAGAGAATGGAGGGGCATTTTTAGAATTTACTAAAATATGAAATTAATATAAATTAATTTTATTTCCAAACATAAAAAATATAATATTAAAATATATAATGAGTATGATTCAAAATAAACTCATAAAATAAAAATTTTACATGTATAGATCACAATTCTACCCTTATATTTTTGTTCTAACACTTTATTAAACATTTTGACAATTGCAGTGATATCAATGTTATTTACTCTTAAAGGGTTAATATAGTTCTTATAATTAAAAAATTCCCATAAATGGACCATTTTATATTTCATACCCCTTATACCATTCCATTTTCTAAAGATAATTTATTTTTGAAATTTTAAATTATTTAATAAAATATTATTTATTATAAAATATATTTAATGTCAATTTTAGAACTATTCATTCAGAGTGACTTTTAAAACAATAAGGGAAAATGGAATTAGAAAAAAATACATACACATATCTATAATATGTCATTTTTATCTACTACAATCATTGAACACAGTTATTCTTTCAAATAATTTTATTTGTAACATTTTTAAAATCATATATTTTATTTCTATATTAATTGAATAAATAATGCATCAATGTTGTGAAATATTCAAGGTAATAATTTCTTTACTAAAAATTAATATTAAATTACCATGATGAAACAAATAATATTCTTTATTTTAAAATAATTTGTATAATGAAAATTATCCCTTATTTATTCCTATGTTAAAAATATTAGAGTTATTAAAAGCAAGAGTGGGTCATTTTTGGCTTTATATTCAGTTAAATAATATAAAGGTAAAAATAATTTATAAATGATACAAAATTCAATATATTTCACTTTAGGATGATTATGTACAATATATAATTATTATTTAAAACATAGAGATGTGTTAGGGTCTTTTTTTAGTCCTTATCATTTTACATTTTACCTAAATTACCTTATTTTCCCTTTAACATGGTAACAAAATTATTAAGGTTACAATTCATAATCTCCAAAAATAAAAGGGAACAATGTAAAATTTTTTGAACTAATAATTCCAAATATAAAATTCTTTTTTCAAAATTAAAAAGACATAAGTGTAATAATTCAATTCAAAATTAAACTGAAAAACCATGATGAAAGTAGGTTTTTTAGAAAAATTCCTTTACTAAGTAAAAAATGTTTTATACTAAATTCAAGTGTAAAATTGATTTAAAGAAATATAATTAAATTATTTTAGTACAAAAGTTACTGATTAAATTTTAAAAATAATTTATAAAATAATATTACAATAAAAATACATTAATAGAAAATATATTTTTTAATTAAAATCTGGATTTTTCAGTATTCATCGAAAAATAAAACTTTTTAGAACAATTTCAAAATTTCACCATAGAAACTTTTTGATATTCTGATTTAAAAAATGAAAATTATTTTATAAATTAAAATTTATAAATTTTTAATAAATTAATTATATTTTCCACCTACAAAAATAAATCAAAATCTATTTTTGATGAAAACATAAATTTGAAGAATAAAATGGTTTCAATAAAAATTATGGGCTTATTTCCTATAACATAATCAAAAAAAATTAATCATTAGAACATTAATATATATTTCAAAATTTATTTATTGATTTTATTACCCACCACTTTGAGGGATAGGTTATAATGGTCTTATTTAGATATTTCATTGTTCCTTTAAGATCGGTGTTGTGTATTATACACATTATGAAACATAATTTCCTTATTTTATAATATCATGATATTATATTATCCCTCACATTAATAAACTTTATCCTATCAATTTGAACATGGGATTATGAACTAGTGGTCTGAATTTTTAAAATTAATTTATTTAAATCCCACATCTTCAAAATGTTGAATAAGTCTTTCATTGGAAACAAGAGAAAATGGAAGTACGAAGGTGATCTGGAATAACACATAACTACGTTTCTTTGGAGGAAATAATTTTTGTGAAGAGAAAATATAGAAATTGAAGAAAAAACTAATGCCTAAGGATTGATAGAAAGTGATTTATAAAATGGTCATGGGAATTTTAATGTACACAAAATCATAAATCTGTGATCGGTGAAGAGGCTATTGATTTATCAGAATTAAGGAAGTAGGGAAACAATTTCAATTAAAGATCCATTTTTCTAGTATTGATAATTTCATTTCTATAAAGTATAATAACATAGGGAAATATAATTTCATGAAAAATGTAGTTTCATCCATTAATCAATTTCCACCAAAATCTTATATTTTTATCCAAATAATGAGTATTGAAGATGATTTTTTCATGCCTGAAGTAGTAGAATCAACATATAATAGATCAAATAATACATAAATTCTTAGCAATACATTCCCCCAATATTAATACACTAAAAAAATTTGAAACTATATGATAATTCACAAAACTAATATAGCTATGTATGATGAAATATAATATTAATCACAAAACCTCAATAATTACATACATAGTTAAACTTATATCATTCAACAAATGGCCGAAAAACATTTCATTAAAAAATTCCATGGTAATATTGAAAAAAATAAACAGGAATTGATCACATATTCTTGAAAGATAAATTTTAAATTTATCTCAAAAAAAACATCAATCACTCTAACAGTAACGTACAAAAAATATATGTTCCATAATAACATAATATCCAATATATTAAAATAATTTTCATCAATAAATGAATCACCATAAAGCTACATTAAGATCATATTATCATAAAAAATATAGATCAACCTTTAATACTCAAATACAATCCCATAATATCATATTATATTCCATAATATAACAATGATTTTTTCTTCAAAATAACTTTAATAACTTAATCACAAAATCACTAATCAATAAAACGGTTATCCATAGTATAAATCAAAGGTTCCCAAATTACAATATCCCATAATTACCTCAACATCAGAGGTATGATAAACCCTATTGGTCACAAATAACATTAAATTTATATCCAAAAAGTTGATAATATTCTTCCTCAAAATATACTTTATATATACCTTAACATAATAACATGTCTCCCAAAATTTCATTAATAAAAATTAAATTACATAAAAAATCAAAAAGGTAGTGTCTAATAATTTAAAATTATGATAAACCTTAAACGTGTAAACCCAAGATGGTATCCATAACTCTTTAGATTATTTAACCTAAAAAAATCCTAATCTACAATGTTATCTAAACCATCCTGTGACACTAAATGTATCATTTTTGAAATACACCATCCATTATCTGATGCTAAAAAATAAATATTTCATTTATGGATTTGATATCTATAATGGTGATATAATTGTTTCTATTATAAAATTAAAATCATCAAAAGGTAATGTTGGATCACTTATATACCCAATGAACTTTTTCTGCATAGATTTTTAGATAATTAGGAAAAACTCTAAGCAACTTATATTCTTCAACAACTAGATCATAAAGGTCAACATCATCTCATACTATACCCAAATATTCATATTCATTGTAAAGTCTTAAATATATACCATAACATTTTTTTCAAATGAAACCTTTCTAAACCCAAATAATTTTACATAATTCTTCCAAACATGTGGGGAAGGAAAAATAAAAAAGGGTTACATAAAATTATCAATAATATAAACATAAGAATTATCAATTAATGGTCAATAATGAGAATAAGATGTGTATAAGGATATGATTATATAATCAAAGTGCATGAGAATAACATAAGTGAAATTATATTCATTAGTACCAAGATCCTCAATCATGAAACATGTAGTAATGATTTAACAAATTCGATCTTCATATGAATAAATAATCAAGAGCCATATGATTCCAATCATTGTCAATGCAAACATTAAAAACTCATTAAAAACTATTAAGAAAACGTGTGGATGTCTAAGAACATTTTCATATCACACTTACATATTGAATAACAATAACGATTATAAATAGAATAACATTAATGGTTCACATGTAATCACCATCATAGTTAAACCCGGAGTAACCACCATAGTAATAACACTTAATATAATCTTTAAAGTTATTATTTGAGTAATAATCATAGTTACACTTGAGATAACCATAAATATTGTACTTATAATAACCCTCATTTTTAACTTCCACACATAAATCTAACATAATTTATTAGATATATCTCATGTATATCACTCAATATATAAGATATATTATTATCATCCATTCATCATCAATAATTTCCATGTATCATTCAGTATTAAAACATTTAGAATCCTTTGATTTTTAATCATAATAGAAATAAATGTTCTTTCATAGCCTAATTTACCCATAAAAATAAAAAAGTTACATGAAAATATAATAATATATGTATATAAAGAATAGTATAGTTTCATTATATCATATATCAAGTGGAGTGTGCATAACATCAAGGGATGTTGACGTTTATTAATAGAAATGTCATTAAAATATCAGTTATAACATTCTTTAGGAAAAACGACTTTCCACTATGAAAACAACTTTTAAAAACTAAAAATGTAAAAAATGTTTTGAAATACTTATTCATAGAAGATGTAATTGGAAAATTATAAAGTAATATTGAATTAAATAATACTTATTATATAAATAAAATCAATTAATGTTTTAAATATTAAAAATTCTTCCTTTTCAAACTTTTGTAAAATGGTGAAGAAGTTAACCATTTGGAAAAAATTCAAAATTTACTTTTTTAAAATCCTATAAAAGAAAGTAAAAACCAAGGGAAATAGATTTTATAAATCATTTATGTTTATAAAAATAACATTTTTTAAATAATTTTAGAAAACATTGATATGGAAGTAAAAGATATCATACCTAAAAGAAGATAAAAGATCAGCATCACTTACCAAAAAAATTCATGATTTTTCTTTAATCGATATGAGAGGAAATGGAAAATTAACATGTCGAACACATTCATAACTAGTTTAGAATAATATAAATATAATTCATGAAAATAATATCATATGAATTCCCCTAAATTAACATTCAATGAAAACAACATCTAAAAGAAATAAGACAAGAACATAAAGCCTTTACCACTTTGGTAAAATTTCAATCATAATACACAAGAAAGAATTAAATCAAATGTATAATAAAATTTCAAGATCATAAGGTGTTTCTTGATATTACATATCAAAATGGTAGTACATATTACTCATAAAATAATATAGAAGCATGTCATAAATGTACGTCTCAAAGAAAAAGCATTTGAGATGAATAACTATGACTAAGATCACACTACTGAATTGACAATTAATCAAGGTAGGGGTTATTTCAAACAAATTTAAATAAAAAAAACTATAATTTACTATTAAATCAATTTAGTAATAAATTCACATATAATCATTTCATAACAATGTCATTTAAGAATTGTTATAACCCAACAAAAAGAAATTGAGTTAAGAATTCTTTTAGCACTTGGTAATAATAATTTCAAATCCCCTAGTATGAAGTAATTAAAATTAAAACATGAAATATAAATAACTTTGAATGATTCATGATATAACATGTATAAGGGGAATTATATACACTTTATTATGTAAATTTGGTTTTAAATAATATAATATTTCGTATTGAAGGAATATTGAAATGAAATTCCTTAAATTAAGTCCAAACATTCTATATATGTCCTTTAAAACATATATAATAAACTCATATAAATTATTTTATTTTATAAGAACTTTTTATAGGTTTAATCAATGATACTTAATAAATTTATTTCATTTATTATAATTATATATTTAATTTCATAATTAATTAATCCATATAGGGCGTCTTAGGGACATTATGTTTATAATTTAAAAAAAACATCAGTGTGTTGGCTGTTGTCAAAGGGGTAATTGTTTTATAATCTAGAGAATAATAATAATTAAATAATTATCTTTTTTATAAATCAATTATACTTTTAAAACCACTCATGAAATGAGGTTATGTAAAATTATCTAAGTTACAATCATTGAGATGGAAGGTCATACATACTCATGTGTAATGTTTTCATCTTTCAGTGATCATTAAAAAAAGAAGATATGTATTATTTTATCTTTCATAAATATCATAATATCATAAATACCATATTAATTAATTAAATAAACATATATATATAATATATGTGATTTGGTGATAAAAAATTAATCATACTACTCTGCGAAGGTCATAGTTCAATCATACACACGAACACCGTTATCATTTTTCAGTGTATGAAAATATATAATAATTGATGCTATTTTATTTTTATATAATGATATATAGGTCATGAATATCATATATATATATATATATAATCTATCATTATAACCATATATGATATGTGGTGATAGAAAATAAAATACATCAGTTCATGGGATGATAGTCTTCCATACACCCGATCGACAGTTTCATTTCCCATTTGATGGAGAAAGTGATGGATATAGATTATATAATTAACATAATAAAATGTCATTATATGGTATATAAATTTTTTATTATTCCATTATGGTTAAGTAATATTTTATGGAGGTGGAATAAAAAATAAAAAAAATATTCAGTTAAGAACTATGCCTATTTTTAGAAAACGTCATTTTCATTACACCTTAAGACCTCAAAAGTTGGTATTATGCTCAGAATAGTGTAATGATCTAGAACCTAGTATTCCAGAGCTGGTTTCTTACATAATTAAATTGGTACTGTGAATAATAGTTCTCATCCCAAAGGATCAAATAGTTCATTAGCTTTGTAAAAAATTTGATACCTACATAATTGTTACATTACTACATTTAAAAGAAAAAACAACTTAGAAACACCATTAAAAAAACTCATAACCTCCTAGATAATTCCTAAAAGTCATTTATAATAAAAATATTTTCATTTTAGAAAGAAAATAAAATATAAGAAAGGGGTGATCTTAGATGCTCATTAAGGGTAAGGAATACAAAAAAATCTATCATAAATAAAATTTAACAAAAATTCATAGTGAATTATTAAAAACACATCCCATTAAAAAATAATCTTGAGAATCATATTGTTGGAATAAATTTCAATTAGAAAATAATAAAAAAAATCACATGATAAAGAAACATAACCATTGATATTATACTGGTATAATTAACAAATTTATTATCAATTAAAAATATCATAATTATGTAAGAAATAATGATGGACATCTGAAACATATCATTGAGGCCTCGACCAATATATCTGAAAATAAATGGTTAAGGCCTTATCCAAATCCATATCTAAAAATAAATGGTTATGGCATCGACCAAGTCCATACCTTTTTTGTCCCATGAGACCAACTAATGCAATGAGGGGCTATATTGTTCCCTGACATTCACTCACTAGGTCCAATCTATTCCTTATATAACTAGGGTGAAACATAAACAACATATACATATGAAATGTAAATAACATTCCCCAATTAGAAAACATAATCAGTAACCATTATGAGTAGTATGATGAATGGTATCAAGATAGTGCATCCATAGTCAAACTAATCATAAACCATTTAATAAAATATGTTAGATGATATAATAAAAAATAAATCCCAATTAAGAATAATATTCCACAACTAGTTTTGAAAATATGATATTATGCTAATAAAATCATCGAGGAATTCTTCAGAGAAATACAAATTTTTTACATTGAAAACATGAGTTATTTTTCAAAAATCATCTATATTTGTCACAAAATTTTATTGTATAAATGTATATCATAAAAAAGTGTAATTACAATGAAATTAATCTTGACGATTAAAATATGTCCCACTAAAGTGAAAACATTTATAAATAGTTTTTATGAAATATAGAATAGACCCTCTTCGGCACGGTTTGAGGGGAAATATTTTAGAGAATTTAAAATGGAAAAGGTATTAATAGATATCAGTAAATTATAAATGAAAAATATAGTTTTTTCATGATAAAAATAGTTATTTTAGAAATAAAAGTGGTTTCTTAAAAAATATTATGGACTATACTTGAATATGGTTATGAAATTGGAATGTTCCCTTTAACCAGGATTACTTGTCGAGAGGAATTTAGAAGGGAACCCTATAAAACATGTATTTACCAATCATATAAAGATGAAATGAACTAGATACATGAGTTTTGAATATATTTATATTATTTAAAAGTAATATATAAAAAATAAATAATAATTACATTAGGGTAAAGAGGGAGAAATCCTATCCTGAATGAAAAATGGGGGTTCGGGAAGAAACCATCACCTTATGTCCAAAAGTTTTATGCAATTGTATATAAAATCCATGATGATGATATTAAATTAATTAATAATTTAATAAAAAACCAATTCAACATGTATTTAATTTATTAAAATTTTATTATGTTCATTTTATGGTCATTGTGATGAGTTATAAGATATAATTCTGTCGTTTGGGAGTGTTCTTTCCCTTGGTTTTCATGATTGGATCACTTCTATACATATATGAAAGATCATGTAAAATTGGAATAGTTATCTAGATTTGAAATTACATTTTATTAATGAGAATACATTACATTAAATGTTTATATAATTTATTTGGTTATTTGGGATGAGGATGGATCATTAGATAAGATGTTAGTTGTAATCATTTAGATTATTTTGGTCGTTTTTTGATCATCACAAAATAGTTTTGTCTCATTAATTAATATTATGTATATATAGGGGTTATAGAACATTAAATAAGATGTAATATATATATTATGATATTTTTTAACCATAAAAATCATTTTATGACAATCCTTAAATGTGTAATTGAAAAATGAAAACACATTGTCCACGAAGGTGATAAATAGGAACCTCGCAAATGAGGTTTTCATTTTTAGAATACAAAGAAGAGTATAAGAGAATTGATAGTGGATTTTAAATTAAAATAATAAAATTAAACTATATACAACATTATGGAGTTTTGATTCCTATTTTGATATAGGATTTGATGAGATTATAAGAAAATAAAAGAAAGTGAAAAGAAAATAAATAATGTGATAGAGGATTTTACCTCTTGAATTATTATCCTCGATAACCTCCTTAGGGAAATCGGTTTTGTTCTTTTGTTTAGAACAGACACTTATGGACATGGGAAAGAGGCCTGATAAGTGTATTGGGAAGAAATTGGACATGATTCAAGGCTTAAGACATGTGAGTGGAAGAGGTGGTGAGGGGTGGTATTTATAGTGGAGGAGAAGGATGTTTTTAATATTTCATTCATATGATTTTTATAATGGATTAAGACTATGAATAGTTTTATAATTAACATTAAATATATTAAAATAATGGAAGATATTTCTATATTATGGGTTTACATCATCCATACATCATCCATGACTCAATAATTCATGTATTTATTTAATACTGTAAATTACCATATTTCACTATTCATCAAAAAATCAACTATTTTAGAAAAATAAAAATAAAAACTAAACCATTTTTGACATATATAATTAAAACATGAACTTAATTTGATTAAAATAATTTTTTAAATATGAGAAACTTAATTTTAAATAAAATAATCATTTATTCTAAAAATACTGATTTTAGAATTAGAACTAATTTTTTAAAACATTGAAAAATTAATTTATGTATCATAAAATTATATTATATTAATAAGACAATAAAATATTAATTTATGAGTCTATTTTATGAAAAAAAAATTTCTTTTAAATCATTATATTAATAATAATTTTGTAAATAAACATTTTTATTTCAAAAAAATACAACACATAATTTATCATTTTTAAAACATTTATTTACTTATTCCATTATATAAATATACTATATTACATTTATAGGATACCAAAATATTATTTTTAATTTAAAAGGTTAATTTACTATTTTATTGTTCATATTATTATTCATAATGGTTACATAAATATTTGAATGGTCATACTTAATAGTATATTTAAGTTTTAAACTTAGTGTTTCATGAAGCATAAACTATCAAATATATTAAATTTTAAAGGAGGAATACCATAAAACTCTACGGTGTTATATTCTCCCCTCTTTCAAAAAAAATCTCCCTCAAAATTTCCATAATGTCACCTCATAAAAATATTTGGGTAGTTCTTTATCATAAATTCCTCTGATTCTCATGTTGCCTCTTCAATATTATGATTTTTCCAAAGTAACTTTACTAGTAATGTCATAAAATTACTCAACATTAACTCTATATTTTCCATAATATAGATATGATCTTCACAAAAAGATAAATCAGGTTTCAATTCTATTCATTCATAAGTGAGGTCATATGTTGGTTCAGGTATGCACTTACTTAACAAAGAGATGTGGAACATATTTTGTACTTTATAAAGGCTAGGTGGAATCACTAAACGATAACCCAAAACAATAAATCTATCCATTATTTCCCAAGGAACAATGTACTTGGGGCTTAGTATTCCTTTCCATCCAAATCTTATAACACCCTTCCATGGAGATACTTTCAAAAAACATGATCTCCTACTTGAAATTCCAAATCATTATTCTGATTATCTGCCTAGATCTTTTTCCTAATTCGATCTACTTTTATATGGGTTTGGATAATGTTTACCTTTACTATTATTTCCTCCACAATATTTAAGCCTAAAATATTTCTTTTCCCAACTTCATCCCAATAAGCCCGTGTACAATATCACTTTCCATACAATGCTTCATATGGTACCATTTTAATACATGAATGGAAATTATAATTGTAGGAAAACTCTACCATAGGTAAATACTGATCCTAAATTCCTTTAAATTCATTTAATCATGATTTTAATATGTCTTATAATGTTTGGATTGTCCTTTTCGACTTTCCATCATATTGTGGGTGATAAGTTGTACTCAAATGAAGCTCAGTGTCTAGAGATCTCTAAATAATTTTCCTGAATTTTGATGTAAATCGAGGATCATGATCATAAAAAATGGAAATAGGACCTATATTAAGTCTTACAACTTCATTAATATATATTCGTGTAAGGATATACATTGTAAAATCCTTCCTTATAGCAAGGAAATGTGTAGTTTTGGAAATTCAATCAATAATTACCCATATTGCACTATTCTTTCTTAGAGTTTTTGGTAATCCAATGAAAAATCCATAGTGATTTCATCCCATTATATGTAGTAATAGTCACAAGTTTCATTACTCATCTAGGATTTTTTCTTCAAGCCTACACTTGTTGATAGACTAAACATCTTGATACATAATTAATAATTTCCCAAATTATATTATCCCACTAGAAATTTTCCTTCAAATCTCAATGCATCTTAGTGCTACCAGGGTGTATAGAGAAATTATAGCTATTGAAATCACCCAATAACTCCATTTTCACTCTTATATGGAGGGAAAAATTATCTTCCCAAATTTCATAATTCCATCCTCATGAACGATGTCTTCAAACTTCCCATCATTCACACCTTCAATTTTCATTTGAAAATTATCATCATCAGACTGAGACCTTTTAATCCTTTCTAACAAATATAGTTGGTCAACCAATTGAAAATGTAATGATGTTTGTAAAGACCTAAAAATTTCAAGGAATTTATTTTTAAAATACTTTGGAATTTTATGAGTCTTCGGTTTCTAACGGCAGTTGATTCCGATGCCCGGTGTGCCCAGAGTCGGTTTCTAAAGTTTTGTTCGGGTACATTCAATAAACGTACGTGTGGGTTTTTCAATCTTTTGAACCAGTGATCGGAATTGAAATCTGAGGGCACCGATGAACTCACAGCACCAATATTCTCTTAAGGGGACCTTTACCGCAGTTGCGTTTTATGCGGGTTGAAAGTTATTTTTTTTGGGTCTTAATAAAAAAGTTAAATAAAATTGATTTGAATAATTTTATTTATTTGGGGTAGTCAAATCCTACATGGGGATGTTATTAGTGTGGCCCACACCCACATAACCTCTCATTATAGGATATTTGTGAGGTGGGGCCCACACGATCCCTAACCTTTCATCTCCCCATAAATCCCCTCAACTCCCTTAAACCCCATTTAATTAATTTGTTAACTCCCCCTCATTTAATAAGAGGAGCCAATCCACTTCCCCCCCATTAATATTTCCAACACATTTTAATTAATTAAATGGGACTCTCCAATTAATTAATTAGAGTGTTAGATTTTTGTTTTTGGTGTGTGAATAAAATAATAGCATTATCTATTATTTTTGGAGACATTTTTTGTGTTGGGGAAATCTTGTGAATGCTATGGAGAATTTGAAAAAAAAAGTTTTCTTCTCCCAATGAAGAACACCTCCGTCGAAGAACGTCATACTCTCTCGACGAAGAATGCTCTATGAATTCTCATACCTTTTTATTTCTCCACATCAAGGGGGAAGACATCGCTCATAAGTGGTGTCACCTACAACAACGAATCCTCCTCCAACATTGGCGGCACAACACTGTTCTTCTGTGACGCCCGACTACCGCGACGCTCGTCTTCCGTGGCTCGATGACATGCGTCGTCAATTTTTGACGTAGGGGAATTTTTTATAATATAATTCATGTGATTTATACCCATGAACTTGGGATATTATTTGTTGAATAAATGTTTGAGCCTCTAACTCGGTGGGTACGGGCTAACAAACAAGTCCGGACCCATCGCCATATCGTTCTTGATGCACGAAATGTTTGACGATGGATGAATAGAAGTGAAACGTTGATTTGAGGTCGTCACAGTGAAGAGCGAGACCCGAGAATGCTGAAGGTGCAGATAGAAGCTAAAACGGACCACCGGAATGACTCCGGTGGCCCGCAGAAGGTCGCGGCGGCGCCGGCCACCAGAGGTGATGGCCGGCGGCGGCCTGCCACCTTGTGGCGGCACCCCAGCTCGCTGCCAGCAGGAGAGCCGCAGCCGCATCGGCCACAGCGACGGTGGAGCAGATCCCATTCCACGGAAGATCCGGTGAGATAGGTCGGCGCCAGCCTGGTGCCGCCGTTACGCGAAACTGGGGGAGGTCGTGCCCCCCTACTCGGCCAGCCTGGCCGAGCCGCGGTCGTTCGTGGTCTGGGCCACGCCGTCCTATCTGGGCCGGGCCGCACCTAATTGGGTCGAACCCAGACCCTAGTCGGGTTGACCCGGTTCGGACCGACCCAGCGTGGGTTGGGCCGGGTCGAATCGGGCCCAGACCCCCTTCTTTGGACCATTTTCGGTTAATCGCACATAACATGAGCTAAAGACCTCCGATCGAAGCATCTTCAGTTTCATAGGATTCCTTGGATCGAGACGGTCATTTCGATATATTACACTCATGGTTTTGGATAATTTTGGTATGGATGAATTGGTTCAAACCCAAAACCAACCGGGCCCTCGGAGCGGAAACACTTATAACATAAGGATCAGACGTCCGATGGGCATGCCGTCAACTACATTGGTTTCATTTTGTTGAGAAGGTTCTTTTTGAATACTATATGTGGGATTCGGATAATATTGGAGTATGGTCGGGTTGGTTTTAGCTAAAAAATCAACCAGACCCCTGGAACGGAAAAGCCAATAACTCACAGACCGAGCGTCCGATTGTCGCGTCGTCTATTGCGTTGAGACCCCTATGAAGAAGTGGTCCTTTGTGTTACCTCTACGTGAGACTTTGTGAAATTTGTAGTATCAGCTTGAGGCTCTTGGAGCGGACCCTATAGGTTACGAGTGAGAAGATTTTAGAGACATAGTGGCTGGCTGCGACTTGACGACTGTTGATCTATCGAATCGGAGTGATTTGGATGGCCCAGTGGAGAGCGCTTGGTTGTAGCAGTAGACCCACGATAGAGGAGTGCTTGGTTTTTAGCGGTAGACCCGCGGTACTCGATAGAAGTGGTACCTCTCTAGGCTATGAGGGGGAGCACTTGGTTGTAGCGGCATACCCATGGTGGGAAGCGCTTGGTTGTATCAGCATGCCCATAGTACTTGACAGGTGGAGTACTTCAGTAGTCCAAGGTTAGTGGGAAGTGCTAGGTTGTAACGGTAGGACCACTGTACTCAATAGAGGAGGATTTCTCCAATAGCTGTGGTTTAGACATCGTGAATAAAAATCCTAGTTTGAGCTGAGTCAGTGACCTTGGTGTTTTCCTCTTGATTGAGATGGGTTACTTGATAATATTGGTATTTGTATGGGCATATAACTAAGTAATGGTTATCTATTGAAATCATACTTTTTGGTTTATCCTTATTGGATTTTGTGAGACTTTGAGGGTCTCGAGGTCCCTATTGAGTATCGTTCTACTCACCCCTGCACGGGCTATGCCCGCACCTCGTTGTGTTGGATGCAGACAACGAACATCACTGATCGAGGCTAAGTGTATGAAGACTGGATGGTACCCAGAGGTGCACCTCAGGACGAGACGATACCCAGAGGAGATAGAAGGACGTGGAGCACTGAGGAGGCTATCTGTACCTACACATCAGGTAGGAACCCCAGAAGATGATCCGGGATATGCTTTCACCTTCCATCTGTTTGTACCTTTTTACTTGTACTTGATTTCAGTTGTATTTGTACTTTACGTTTGGGCTTGTATTCTGGCCCCTTTACTTTCAGTACTCTGGTTATACAGTTTTCACATAGTGTTTTCTTCCGCTTGTACTCTGGTGGTGTTTGTTTTCAGTTATAAAGGAAATTCCTTACCAGTTCTAGGTATTTATGCCTTTGGTTCTAGTCACCAACCCCTGACCTATAGAAGGCAGGCTTGGGGTAGTCCCGATACGGGCCCTAGGGGATGGATCCTGACAAATTGGTATCATTGGAGTCAGTTCTACCGCATAACTCTGGACTTTGATCTTTCTCTCTGTGAAGCAATAGTGTTAAGAGTACCAAGTGTGGTTTTCAGTCCAGGGAGTCCGGTGTTAGTGCGGTGGCCGATGTATCCATACACCAAGACCCTAACTATTTATTTCCAACTTCGTGCACGAAAACATTGATTACATGTGTCTTTCAAAAGTTTTCCTTTAAGTCAGCTCAAACTAGGTTAGATCACCATGTATAATATTTTGATCATGGAGCACCTATTTCTTTATCAGGATGTCTTCACCTAGTCAGTCAGTGCAGGTTCCGAGTGAAGATCATGATGGTATCCCACCGAGTAGCGAGGCCTCAGTGTAGGGCCCCATCACAAAGGAGGCACCAGTGGTACCAAAACCCGTTGGGCCACCGATACCACCAGCCCTAGTAGTATAGGGTGCACGCCGCTTGAGTGCGTTGCATAGGTTCCTGTGACAAAGGCCTTCGAGTTTTCGAGGCAAGACAGATATTCAAACGGTCGGGTACTGGCTGGATGTTGTAGCACGAGTTTTTCACACAGTTTGGAGACCCACTGACTTGATGGTGTACCTAGCTGTTAATCTCTTTCAGGGAGCAGCTAAGAGGTTTTAGAGCCTGATACTCCAGTTTTACATTGAGGCGACCCTCACCTGAGGAGACTTCGAGGTTCTTTTCAGGGCAGAGTTTATACCAGCGACTCTATGCTCCGTGCGGGCTCAGGAGCTACTACTCTTTCCATAGGGCTTTCCGACCGTAGTGGAGTCTTATGTAGCCGACAGTAGACAAGTGAAACATATTTCCAAGTGGAATAGGCCGACAGGTGGGAAAACCTCAGGATACATGTTCGGTTTTGTGAGGCACATGAAACAGAGCTAGCTATTCGAGGAGCAGGAAGTGCTATGCATGCACAGGATTGGTTCACATGGCTCGAGACTGACCGAACCGTCCAGAAGATGAGCAGAAGGTAGTAGAGTATCCTTCCAGACATAGGTAGAGGTTCGACCATGGTGGTCCACCAGGAGAGAGCAGATGTTGAAGAGGATCTGATCAAGCAGCAAGTGGACAGGAGCGGGACTAGCTTTGCTCTTTTTATTGTTTGTGGATGCTTTGTCTCTTTGTACTTTGAGCTGCAGTAATAAAAGACAGTTGTCCTTGTGACATTTTATTCCCTATCCTTTTTGTATGGTTGATGCTAAGAGGTTCCATTTAAAACCATTGACTTGACCCTCACTTTCAAGATTCCTACTAGAGGAGACCCAGTGACCACACACTGATACTGATAGTGTGACTCGACCCTTGGTGGTGAGAGTAATGGTTGTATCTCTTGGTAGTAGCATCGAGGCCTTACAACATCGTCCATGGCATGAAATAGTGTCGTTTATGTCAGGATTGACTGTATTAGGCAAAGAACGTGGTTCATCCAGGGGATGAGACCAGATTTCTCTTTTTGGAAAGGGAGAAATCTTAGCAGCTCTTGTAGGACATAAGCAAAAAAGGGTTTCATCGAGTTCTTTACAAAGGGCTAGTCACACCCATAGTTCATTGAGTGAATAGTTTACGGTTTACTCTAATCTCAAAAGTCTTAGGTGTGTCTTCTCGCAGAAGGACCCGGACCTGAGACAGTGTTGTTGAATTGAGTTCCTTCGAGACAATTACATTGAGATAGTCTATACTCTTGGGAAGGAGAAATGATGTAGTAGAGTTCATTTCACAATGCCTCAGTTGTCTGCAAGTGAAGGCGGAGCACCAGGTACTAGCAGGCTTGATGCATCCCTTAGAGGTCCCAGAGCAGAAGTGGGATGAAATATCTATGTATTTCGTGACGAGGCTTCCATGTATATCCAGAGGACATGACTTTATCTGGGTGATCTTAGACCGACTCACCAATTTGGCCAACTTCCAACCAATTAGAAAGCATGGCACAATAGAGATCTTGGGACGCCTCTATATTCATGAGTCGTACTACTTCATGGTGTTCCGTCATCTATCATTTCCGATCGAGAAGCTTGTTTCATTTCACAGCTATGGAAGGGGTTACAGGAGGCTTTGGGCACACTGTTACGTCTGAGCACCGCCTTACATCCTCAGACAGATGGTCAAACTGAGAGGACCATTCAAACTCTTGAGGACATTCTTCATGCATGTGCCTTTGACTTTGGTCGCAGTTGAGAGAACCATTTACCCTTGGAAGAGTTTGCGTACAACAACAACTACCACTCCGCCATTAGGATGGCACCATACGAGGTGCCATATGGCCAACCTTGCAGATCACCACTGTGCTAGAATGACCCAGGGGAGTCAGCACTTATAGGACCAGAGATGGTTCATGCTACGACGAAGAAGGTGCAGATCATCTAGGGGTGGATGAAGACTACACAGAGTAGACAGAAGTCCTATGCTGATAAGAGAAGGAGACCACTAGAGTTCGAGGGTGGCGACCACATCTTCCTACGGGTCTCACCTCAATGAGGTATACAGAGATTTGGCTAGGGTGGAAAGTTATCTCCACAATTCATCGGACCTTTCCAGGTCCTCAGTAGAGTAAGCGAGGTGGCTTACCGCATGGCCCTTCCACCTCAGTTGCACCGGGTGCATGATGTCTTCCATGTATCTTATTTGAGGAGATACGTTCACGACCCATCCCAAATCATTGATCATGGTGAGATGGACATCAATGATGGGGAGACATTCATGGATGTCCCAGTGGATATCGAGGATCGACAGAAGCGGGTCCTATATGCACGATCGATTCCTCTTGTGCGCATTCCCTGGTAGCATAAGAACCTCCAAGAAAGCCCATGGGAGCGAGAGGCTCATATGCATGTTCAGTACCCCCTATTGTTTCCCTAGTGTGTGTTGTATCTTTACAAGGACATTATGCCCAGAGGTGGGAGTAATGTAATGACCTGGAAATTTCAAGGAATTTTTTTTAAATACTTTATAATTTTACGAGTTTGTGGTTTCTGACGTCACTTGATTCCGAGGACCGGTGTGCTCGGAATCAATTTCTGAAGTTTTGTTCAGGTACATTTAGTAAATGTACGTGCGGGTATTTCTATCATTTGATCCAGTTCTTGGAATTGAAATCCAAGGGCATCGATGAAGTCGCAGTACTAGTATTTGCTTAAGGGGACCTTTACCGTAGTTTCGTTTTATGCGGGTTGAAATGTTATTTTTTTTGGGTTAAATAAAAATGTTCAATAAAATTGATGTTAACAATTTTATTTATCTTGGATAGTTAAATCCTACATGGGGAAGTTATTGGTGGGGCCCACACCCACATAACCTCCCATGAGAGGATATTTGTGAGGTGGGGTCCACACGATCCCTAACCTTTCATCTTCCCATAACTCCCCTCAACTTTCTTAAACCCCCTTTAATTAATTTGTTAACTCCCCATCATTTAATAAGATGAGCCTCTCCACTTCCCTCCCATTAATATTTCCAAAACATTTTAATTAATTAAATGGGACTCTCTAATTAATTAATTAGAGTGTTTGATTTTTTTTGCCGTGTGATTAAAATAATAACATTAACTATTATTTTGGGAGGCATTTTTTGTATTGGGGAAAACATGGGAAAGCTATGGAGAATTATAAAAGAAAAGTGTTCTTCTCCCGATGAATAACACCTCCGTTGAAGAACATCATACTCTCTCGGTGAAGAACGCTCCACGACTTCTCCTACCTTCATCTTCCTCCGTGTCAAGGGGGAAGACACCACTCCCGAGAAGCGTCACCTATGACAACGACTCCTCCTCCAACGTTGGCAGGATGACACCGTTATTCCGAGATGCCCCACTACCGAGACACTCATCTTCCACGGATCGACGATGTGCGACATCAATTTTCAAAGTAGGTGGATTTTGTATAATTTAATTCATGTGATTTATACCCACAAACTTGGGCGATTATTGGTTGAATAAGTGTTAGAGCCTCTAATACGGTGGGTACGGGAAAACCAACAAGTCTGGACCCATTGACATATCGTTCTTGATGCGAGGAATGTTTGATGATGGATGAATGGAAGAGAAACATTGATTTGAGGCCATCACAATGAAGAGCAGGACCTGAGAAGACCAAAGGCGGAGACGGGAGCTAAAACAGACACCCGGAATGACACTGGTGGCCCGCCGAAGGTCGCAGTGGCACCCTAGAACCCCACCAGCAGAAGACCTGCTGCGACACCTTTCGCGGTGGTAGTGGAGTGGATCCCGCACCATGCTGGATCCGGGGAGACAGGACGGCGCTAGCCAGGTGCTGCCGTTACGCGAAACTGGGGGAGGCTGTGCCCCCCGCTCGGCCAGCCTGGCCGAGCCGTGACAGGCCGTGGGTCGGGCCGCGATAGTTGGTCTAGGCCACACCCAACCAGGCCAGACCCAGAATTTGGTTGGGTCGACCCTATTCGGGCCGACCCATGGTGGGTTGGGCTGGGTAGGTACTGGCCCAGACCCCCTTCTTCGGAACATTTTCGTTTAATTGCCCATAACTTCAATTACAGACCTTCGATCGATGCACTGTCAGTTGCGTAGGATTTCTTGGATTGAGACGGTCGTTTCGATATATTAAACTCAAGGTTTTGGCGAAGTTTGGGTATGACTGGATTGGTTTGAATCTGACACCAACCGGACCCTCGGAGCAGAAACACTTATAACATAAGGACCAGACGTCCGATTGACGTGCCGTCAACTATTTTGGTTTCCTTTTGTTGAGATGGTTATTTTGGCATACTCCACATGGGATTCAGATCAGATTAGAGTATGTTCGAGTTGGTTTTAGCTTAAAACCCAACCGGGCCCCTAGAATGGAAAAGTCAATAACTCACAGACCGGGTGTCCGATTGACGAGTAGTCTGTTGCATTGATACCCCTATGATGAGGCAGTCCTTTGTGATACTTCTACGTGGTACTTCGTGACACTTGGAGTATCATCTTGAGGTTCATGGAGTGGACCCTCTCGGTTATGAGCGAGAAGATTTCAGAGACCTAGTGGCTGGATGAGACTTGATTACTGCTGATCGATCAACTCGGAGTGATTCAGATGGCCTAGTGGGGAGCGCAAGGTTATAGCAGTAGACCCATGGCGTAGGAGTGCTTGGTTGTAGCGGCAGACTTGTGGTACTTGACCGAAGGATTACCTCTGTAGGCTGTGAGGGAGAGCACGTGGTTGTAGCGGTAGACCCATGGGGGGAAGCTCTTGGTTGTGGAAGCATTCCTATAGTACTCCATAGGGGGAGTACTTCAGCAGTCTAAGTTTAGTTGGAAGTGCTTGGTTGTAGCGGTAGGCCCACTGTACTCGACATGGGATGAGTTCTCCAGTAGCCATGGTTTCGACATCGTGAATAAAAATCCTGGTTTGAGCTGAGTTAGTGACCATTGTGTTTTCCTCTTGATTGAGATGGGTAACATAATAACTTAGTTATATATATGGGCATATACCTTAGTAATGTTTATCTATTGAAATCATACTTTGTGGTTTATCCTTGTTGGATTTTATGAGACCTTTAGGGTCTCGGGGTCCCTACTGAGTATCGTTATACTCACCCCTGCACGGTCTATGCCCGCATCTCGTTGGGTTGGATGCAGACGACGGATAGCGCAGACCGAGGCTGAGTGTACGGGGACTGGATGGTACCCGAAGGTGGACCTCACGACGAGACAGTACCCAGAGGAGACGGACGGACGTGGAGCACTAAGAAGGCTATCTGTACCTACCCTTTAGGTAGGAACCCCGAAGGATGATCCAGGAGTTTCTTTCACCTTCCATCTATTTGTCCCTTTTTAGTTGTACTTTCTTTTAGTTGTATTTGTACTTTACAGTTGGGCTTGTATTTTGGTCCCTTTACTTTTAGTACTCTTGTTATACAGTTTTCACTTAGTGTTTTCTTCCACTTGTACTCTGGTTGTGTTTGTTTTTAGTTATAAAGGCAATGCCTTCCCAGTTCTAGGGATTTACGCCTTTGGTGCTAGTTGCTAGTCTCTAGCATATGGAAAGCGGGCTTGGGGTAGTCACGATACGGGCCCCGGGGGACGGGGTGTGAAAATTTTTCACCTTCCTTGAAAATTCTTATATCCATATTTTCTAAATCCATGTACACAAGATCCTTATCAATGCTCATTTTTTTCAGAACACCATGATCCATCATTCTCAGTGCATATGCTACCATATTCACCTTCTCTGAGTGCTACTGTATTGAACAATCAAAATCCTTGAGTAGCTCGAGCCATCACCTTTTCCTCATGCTAAGTTCTTTCTATGAGAAGATATATTCCAAGATCTTGAGATCTATATAGATCTCACATATTTCAATATAGAGATAGTGTGGAAATATCCTTTAAGAAAATGTTATGGATTCTAACACAAGATCATTAGGTTGAACTTTCTTTTCATGAATTTTTAAATTTCCTGATGCATAGTCAATAAATCAGTAATTCTGCATAAGAGCACAACAAAGCCCCTTATTTTATGCATAACTATAAACCAAAAATATATTGTTTCCATATTGTAGAGTTGAGATAATATTATTCACAAATATCCTATTCAATTATTCAAAAAATTCTTCATAATCCTTTTTCCCTATGAATTTAACCACTTTACGAGTAATATTGGTTGATGGGTTAGCTAATAGAGAAACATTTTGAACGAAACACCAACAGTAACCTGTTAATCCAATAAAAATAAGAACCTCCGTTATTTTTTTAGTTAAAGGCTATTATTGAACTACCTTTTTCTTCATAGGATCAATTAATATTCCATCCATATAGATAATATGGAAAAGAAAAGAAAATTTTTGAAACCACAATTCACATAGTCAAAACATCCCATAAAACTATTTTCTTCTAAAAGTCTCCAGAATAATCAACAATTGGTTCTTATTATTCTCATTGATTTTGGCATATATCAGGATATCGTCATAAATTACCACAAAAAAATCAACAAGATATTCCTTGAACAGTCGGTTTATTAGATCAATAAAAATGGAGGGTACATTAGTTAGTACAAATGGAATCACTACAAACTCATAATTTATATACCTGGTTCAGAATGTTGTCTTAGTAATATCTACCTTCCTCACACACAATTGATGATATCCATATTGAAGAACAATCTTTGAAAAAACTTGAGCTCCGTTAAGTTGATAAAATAAATCATCAAAGTGAGGCATATGATACATGTTCTTTAATTTAATAACATTTATTTCTTTATAGTTGATGAACAACTTCATGTATCTATCATTCGTCTTGAAAAAGATAATATAGTCTCACCTTGGAGAAAAACTATGGTGAATAAATACATTATTTCATAACCCATATTTTTGTTTCTTCAACTCCACTAATTCCATAGTGGCCATTGTAAATGGAGTCTTTAATATTGTCCTTACCTCAGGAATTAAATCAATAGTAATCTCAACTCCCTTCTCTATTGGATTTCTAGGTAAATACTCCATAAATACATCAATATATTCATGTAAAATAGCTACATCCTAAATTTGAGGATTTCATTACTCATCCATAGATAATTTTTTCTCATCTTCTTTTAGAATTTCAATTAGAATAGATACTAAAGGTTGATCAAGTTATGAATCAAATAATGAAGTATCCCCTCATAGGATGAGAAATTCCATATCTTCTTCATGAATCATAATTTTCTTCTCTTTGAAATAAATTGTTTCATTATATTTCAAAAGTTATTCTATAACAAGGATTATATAAAAAATAATACCTAGGTATGATGTTAGAATTAACAGTTAGAGCATGTTTATGTGTCATAATAGGAACTTCTCAACACACATTGTTTTGTAATATGGTTTCTACTATTAGTCTTTACTAAGAAATCCCCTATTAAGGTGAATAAAAAAAATCTAATTTTCAAAGAAAACTGGGAAGATATAAAGTAATGTGATGATCTAGATTCAAATAAATCGTTATCTAAATTTTATGAGATAGTTATACTACCTACCACCACATCATTAGGAACATCTAGCTTAGCTATTTTTATTACCTTAACTTTTCCTCTCTACCATATCATTTTCTAAGAAAAGTTTCCTTGATTATTAGGAAAATAATTTTATTAGTTTTCCATCTCCCATAAATTATAACATTGAACATTGATAGCTTTTTTCATTCCATTTTAATCATGAACATAATGTAATTTCTCATCACACTTGTAGAAAACTCTTTTCCTTTTAAGTTGGAACTACGGTGTTTCCTTCTACCAGTATTTCTTGATATAAAATTCAATTTCTCATTATTCCCTTTATCCATTCTATGCTTTGACACCCTCTTTTTCTCTTAGTTTCCTTCAAATTAAAAAAACAAAGTGAACTATTTCTCTATCTTGATAGAACATGAGACTATATGTGAGTATGCGGAGAAATTTTGGGAGACAAGTTCCCTTTGAGGGAATGAATTTAACACATAATAGATTCTATCAATATTTCTATTTTGGTTGTGTACATAATCTATATCATGCCGTACTAAACTTATAATGTTGGATTCATAAATAACAACATTTTCATCATCCTTTTGCATCAGATTCATGAATATTTACTTCATATCCACTCACTAGTCAAGAAGGAAATATTTTTCATAGAAGATTTCCTAAAAATCTTTTCATTCCATATTTGATATTTATTCCTCATCCTTTTTCTTTTGAATTAATGACCACCATTTATCTAAATATCTTGATATATGATAAACTAACATGATAAACTTTTCTCTCTTATTACATCCTAAAGATATAAATATCCTCTCTAAGGAACTTATCCATTTCTCAAATATAAATGGATTTTTAGTAACATTTAATGACTAAAGTTGTTATGTCATGAAGTTTTCTTACTCTATTCCTCCATATTTTCGATCAGGATGTCCTATACGGGTAAGGTTATTATTTATAACATGAGTGAGATGTCCTAGTATAGTTATAATCTATTTATCACTAGTTGTAGCTCTAGTTGAAACACCAATATCATTCATGGAAGGGTAATCCCTACATAGAATACATGCATTGATACAGTTTTTGTTCCTTCCACTAGGAACCATTTTTAAATAATGGAATACATTAAATTAGGTTATAATGCATAATTTCGAACTAGGGAAACACTTAACATAAATTTAAAGTTTATGCATAGAGAATCACATAACAATAAAAAAGGTTTCATTAGGGACATATTTAATTTTAATACCTTTAGTAATGGTTTATAAATAAAATATATATTATCCTAAGAATATCCCCTAGAAGTGTCAAACCAGGTGTGTAATGAGGCCTGTTTTTGTGCACTAGGTTACGCCGAGTCTGAATTGAAGGACCTTGTTAGATTTTTCACTACTATGTACATATATGCAAGAACCAAGTCAATTTACTGTATCACGAAAAAGATGTATTTCTAGAAATATCCACATAATCACTAACTTACCAAAATTCTAGGATGTTCTTCAATGATTATCCTAAAAGTATATGTTTGGGTTATATTCTCTATTCTATGTTTTCTAAATATAGTTTCCAATGCTTAAATTAAACTTTATATGATTCCAACTGTAAGGACTCCAACCCTGGTGGCCTAGATAAAGTTCATTAATTAAATTAGTACTACGAACAAGATATCACATCTAAAATGATTGAACAGTTTAGTATCTTTGAAGAAACTGGATACATACATAATTTTTACATTAAACCTTTTAAAATAAAAAACAACATAGAAATCATTCAGGAACAATCATAAACTCCCAGATTATTCTTGTATGTCATTCATAATACACATTTTTACATCATAGGTAAACAATAAAACATAAGAAAGAGGTGAGATCAAATGATTAGTTAGGGTAAAAATACAATGAAATCTATCAAAAATAAACATAAACAACAAGGTGTTGTAAATAACTAAAAAATAATACCATTAAAACATAATATTGAGCATAATATTAAAGGAATAAAAGATGAATATATAAATCCATAAATAATCACATGAGAATGAAAATTAACCATTAATATTCTATAAGTTGAATAATCACATGGATTTTTAATTACTAATATCATAATAAGGGAATACAAAATTCTAATCATCCAAAACATACCTTCTAGGCCATAGCAAAGACATCTCAAAATAAATGGTATAGGTCTCATCCAAATCCATATCTAAAAATAAAGGGGAAAGGCGTCAACCATGTCTATATATGTTTTGTCTCATGATAAGTACTAATGTATCAAGGGGATATAGTAGGCCCCAATAATCACATACTAATTCCAATGAATAACTCATATGAATGGGGAGAAACATAAACAACATATAGATATGAAATGTAAATAAATTTCCCCGATAAGTAAACATAATCACTAACCATTCTGAGTTGTATGGTGAATTGTATCAAGATACCACATTCATAGTCATACTGGTCATAAACCATTTAATTAAATATTTTAGTTGATATCATAAAATATCAATAGAAATTAAGCATAATATTAAATATAGGGTGTTGAAAAATTTGCTAATACTCTAATAAAATCATCGAAGTATTCTTGAGAGAAATACTGTTGTTTTACATTGCAAATAAGTGTTATTTTGTAAAAAACATTTGTATTTGTCATAAAATCATATTATAAACATGTATATCCCAAGAAAATCTAAGTACAATGAAATTATGTTTGAGGCATAAAATATGTCCCACTAAAGTGAAAACATGTAAAAATATTTTTTAAGAAATATAGAAAAGAGCCACTTTAGTGTGTTTTAAGGGAAAATAATAAAGGGACTTTAAAATAGAAAAGTATTAATTGTTTATATAAAATGAGAAATTGAAAAATATATATTTTCATGATAAAAAGAGTTATATTAGAAAAATATTTGTGGCCTAAAATAGATTATGGAGTGTACTTGAATACGGGTATGAAATTGGAAGTTCCCTTTAATCGGGTCTATTTAACAGGAGGAATTGATAAGGGAACCTTGTAAAAAAAATATTTACACACCAAAGAAAGATGAAATTATCTAGATACATGATTTTGGAACATATAAACAGTATTTATAAGAATTATATAAAGTAAATAAGAATTAAATTTGGAAAAGAGAGAGAAATCATGACCGGAATGACAAATTGAAGTTCGGGAAGAATCCTTTACGTTATATCTGATGTTGTTATAAACATGTACATAATGTCATGAATAATCAAATTACATTCATTAATAATTGAATTCAAAAACTATTCAAAATTTATATTATTTATTATAATTTTATTATGTTTATCTATGGTCTTTTTGATTAGTTATAAGATTTAATTCTGTCGTTCAGGATTGTTCTTTTCTGCGGTTTTCATGATTGGTTCACATGTATACATGTAAAAAAGATCATGTAAAGGGGAACATTTATATAAAATTAAATTCATATGTTATTAATTAACATATATAATATTAAATGGTTATAAAATGCATTTGGTTATATAGGATGAGTATTAATCATTATATAACACGTTAGTGATAATCATTTATATTATTTAGTGGGTTTTTTATCACCGCAAAATAGTTTTGTATTATTAATTAATATTATGTATATATACTGGTTAGAAAACATTAAATATGTTTTAATAAATATATTGTAATTTTTTTAACCATAAAAATTGTTCTATCACCTGCCTTGAAGGTGAAATTAAAAAACAAAAACATGTCATTCACAAAGGCGTTAAATCGGCACATCATGGGCGATGTTATCATTTTTTAGAATAAAAAGAAGAGGAGAACAAAATTTATGGTGGATTTTCCATTGACATAATAAAATTCTAGTATATATAAAATAATGGAGTTATCATACTTATTTTTATAGAGTAGGTGAGAAGAGTATAATAAAATAAAATAAATTGAAAAGGAAATAAATAAATTGATAAAAGATTTTACCTCTTGAATTCTTCTCCTTGAGAACCCCCTTAGAGAAATTGGTTTTGGTAATTTTTTGAGACTAGAACCTCCTGAACATGGGTTAGAGGATTAGAAAGGGGATTGGGAAGAAATTTGAAATGATTCAAGGATTAATATGTGCGAGGATAAGTATAAGGAATCTGTCTTAAACATAACTTACTCTAGTGTTTTTGAACTAGAATTCACATTCAAGGTTATTTTAATTTTAGAATTTATGGAATTATGAAAAAACTCTTCAAAATTAGACCAATCTATTACATGTGTATAGTTACACTCAATATCTACTTTTTCCACTGAAGAAAACTCTTTTTAAATAAAACAAGATTTCTTTTTGGGACACATACTCAATCCTTTCACCATGAAATATTCTTAGTCCTTATTAGTTTTAAGACATGTGAAAAACATTGTAAAAAATGGGATGATAAAAAAATATCATTATGGGACATAAACAAAGTAAATTGTTAGTTCAATGAAAACTTGAGAACCCATTAAAAATTATTCTTAAAAACTCATTATAAAGAATATAAGAATCACATAGGTGACTTGGGACATCATTATTATATCACTCTTACATTTGACCTTACAAATGGAATTACCATATGGTTGACTTACATCTCCAGAATACCAAATGCAATGGACAGATATAATAGTTCACACCCTTCATATAAGCTATATTGGTCTCACCCATTTTTTATGAGTTATAATGGGGCTCATCCCTTCGTATAAGCTATATCGGGATTACCTGTTTTTCATGCAATATAATAGGGAACAACCTTGAGTATAAGTTGTATCAGGTTCACATGTAAAATTTAAAATTAGAATTATATAATCATAACACATAAAATATTGAAATTTTCAATATTTTAGTCATAAAATTTCCTTTTTAATCATAAGAAAACATTTCATGTTACTAAAATAATTGATCCATTTAAAAAATAATTACAAACATTTATGAAAGAGATTTATGAATCAAAGTGTCCCATACAACTTTGAAATTTTTTAAATAATTTCAAAAATTAGAATTTTAAAATATTTATGTATATATAAATAAAACCACAATCCCATTTTGGAAACATGGATGTTAATGAAAAATACTTAGAAGAATAAATCTTTAAAACATTTAAAATAATGTTTTATAGAAAAAGTATCTTACCTTGAGTCCTACTCATCACATAAAATCTTTATCTTCCTAATTAATAGAAATTGGATAATTATTTACTTAATTAATAAAATTTATAAATTATATTATTACTTTTATATTAATATCATCATGTCATAACAAATACTTAATTATTTTTGTTCACATCCAGCGTTTTGTCGATATTTAGTACTCGAGTAAAAAATAACTTTGAAATGATGTATATAGTCAAAATGGTCATCATTACATGATATCTATAATAATATTCATGAACTAATTATCACTTTTATACATAAATTATTATTTTAAATCAAACCATTTATTTATGGTTATAAAAAGTTATCATCATTATAATCATGGAGATGGTAGGTCATACATACGCATGATTAACATCTGCATTTTTCATATATAATCATAGAAATAATGTAATTATTATTTTATCATAACAAAATTATAATATTATTATTAACAACATATTAATTATATAAATATAAATTTATATGTCATACATGTTATGTGGTGAATAAAAATTAATCACAACGCTTCGTGAATGTGATAGTTCACACATACGCACGAATATCGTTATCATTCTTATGTGTTTAGAAAGTAATAACATAATATAAATATTATTCTATTATAATGATAAATATCTCATGAATATCATATATAAACATTAATTGGATCATTATTACCAGTTCCGAGAGATTGTAATGAAAAACCAACTATATTGGTTTGCGAGGTGGCAATACTCCTTACAAATAAACGAAAAGTTAATTTCTAATTTTATGAAATTGGAGATGGATTTAAGTGATTTTATTAATATAATAAAATATCATTATTTTAATGAAAATTTATTTATTATTTTTTCATGTTTTAATAAGAATTGAAGGATGTGGAAGAATAAACAAACCAAAAACAATAACAAACTATAGATTTCCTTTGGGCGATCACCTTTTCTTTACACCTTCACGTCATTGGAGGGATTTATTCCTAAAATAAGGCCTCCAGAATGTGTGGAGGTATTATAGGAAGGGTTTTTGGTAGATCTTGGCCAAACAATGGTTTTTTAAGTTTAAGGAATAGAGAAGAATGAGTTCCCTTTTATAGAAGAGGGGAGGGTCACTCAAGGAAATATTTCAAATATTAAATTATTATAAACTAATATTGTATTCTAAATGAAACCAAACTGATTTATTTATAATATAGTATGATTTTGGGTAGAATAAAATTCATCTAATTAATATTACACATGTTTTGATTATTTTATAATCCTTATATTTTTGGTTTAACCCCTTTTAACTCTAACCATCAAATCATGTAATTTTAACTTTGTTGATCAATATAATTACCATAAAATGCCAAAATAAAATTAAGAAGTCATTAATGACATTTATAGACTTATAGAAACATTTTGGTTGAATATGTGTTTCTAATTTTATATCATTTAATTAATTATTTTATATTCTAAGATATGAATTATGAAAATTTTGAAACTATTCATTACTTGACTTTTTAAAAAAATCATAACAACTTGATTACTTAGAAAAAAGAACATTAACTCATCTATAACATGTCAAATTAATTGATAAAAGTGTTTTATGATATTAGTTATTTTAAATTATATTTATTTAAATATTTATAATGTAATTTATTTGATTCTATCATTAATTAAGAAATTATTGCATCATCATTGTGTCACCATTTAATTTAAATATTTATTTCCTAAAAAATATAAATAAATAAAAATGATTTAGGTAATAATTATATATTTTTAATGACTATTTATAGTTGAATATATTCTATGTATAACCTCATATTAATAATACATTACTTGTTAAAAATAAAAGTGTAACAAAAATGACTTTTCATTTAATATAATATTATAAATTCATTAAATTCATCGAAGTGGTTATAAATGGTCCTAAAATCAACCCAAGGAGTCTCTTGGTCAGATTAAACTCATAAAATTAAATTAGGTCTAGTTTTATGATAATTTTATATTTTTATAATATAATATGCACCTTTAATTAGAAAAATTACCCTTAACTGTGGTAATAAAATTTATTACTAAAGTTACTATTCATATTGTCAAAAAATAAGAGGGACCTATTTACATAATTTGAAACTTCTCGTACCAAATATAGAATCAATTTTTTAAAATTTCAAAAAATATAATTGGAATAAATTAAACAAAAACTAGTCTCATTGACATAATTAGAAAACCAGTTTTTAAAGTACAACGTTCAAAAGTTCACATAGTTTTTATATCAAATATCAATTTGAAATTGATTCCAACAAACTTAATTAGATTAAATGATAAAAACTTAATCTAATTATACTTTAAAACCAGATAAATGGATAATCTAACAATATAAATAAATTATATGAAAATGTTTTTTTGAATTAAAATGCAGTATTTTTCACTATTCATTAAAATATAAAATTCATCAGAAAAATACCAAAAATTAAACCAAATTTAAATTTTATTCCCCTATTCCAAAGAATTTTATTTTATCAAAAATAATTTATTAAATTGAGAAAAATGGTTTTTAAAATTTTTCTCCCCCAAAAGACATTAAAAAAACATTTTCTCGAAAAATACGCCTTTTATGCGTAAAATTTAAATTTTCCATATATCATATCTAAAAAACATATAAGATAAATTTTAATGATTATATTGAAATTATATTTCATTAATATAATCGACAAAGTTTAATTTGATTATTTTATAAAATAAATTATTCAAATTTACATAGTTTTTAATAAAATCGCATCCTTTATATTAAATTGTTTTTTATTTTTCATTTAAAATTAATTTTATAACCAATGAATAATTATATAAACATTTATAAACATAATAGAGTTATTTGTATTAATTCCTTTTGATATAATGGCTAGGATATGACTACAACTTAAAATAATAAAATTATTATTTTTCATAATTAAGTCTTGCATGCAACGTATGATTTCAGAGAAACTCATTGTTGCGTGTTCGGTATGCTATCGAACATAGAATAACATTAAGGTAAAATTACTATCTAATTCATAAATATTAATAAATCTGAAAAATTATTATTTTATAATTAATTGTGATTTTACAAGAAGAGGTAGTGAGGAGTGGTATTTATAATGGAGGAGAGGGGTGTTTTCTGAATATTTTATTCATTTTTTAAATATATTTGCTGAAGAATATGAATAGTTTGAGAAATATAACTAAATATAACATAATAATTAATTATATTTACATATTAGGGATTAAATTATCCATACATCTTCTTTGACTCAATAATTCGTATATTTAGCAAAAACCGTAAATCTTCAGGTCATAAAAACAGGTCCTCTAGAAACTGGGGAGGGATATTAATATAGGGATTTTGAATGCATTTTTTGAACAAAATGGTTATTTAGTTGTGATGAGATGATAATAAGAGGTAACTTTTAAAAGTGCAGGGATTCAGACTTTTATAATTTTTTATAATATTAAATTAATATAAATTAATTTTAATGTCCAAATGGCTCTAAATAGATGATATTAAAACATAAGATGTTTATGTGACTAAAGAATTGCATAAAATAAAATTTAGACATGTATGGATCAAATTTTTACCCTTTTATATTTGTTTTAAAAATTCATTAAAACCTTTTACAATTATGGTGATATCAATGTTTTTCACTCATAAGGGGTTAATATAGTTACAATAATTGAAAAAAATGTCCAAAAAATGGACCATGTTGGATTTAATCGTCCATATCCCATTCCATTGGATAAAGATATGTTTTTTTGTAATTTTAAATATTTTAATAAAATATCACCTATTATAAAATATATTTAATGTCAATTTTAGTATTATTCATTTACTTTGACTTTTATAACTACAAAAAAACAATTTGATTCAAATCGATACATCCAAACCGCAATAATATGAAAATTTTATCTAATAAAATAGTTGAACACAAATATTAATTAAAATAATATTATTTTTGTCATTTTAATTTTATTTTTATTAATTTTCTATTAATTTAATAATTATAACAGTAGCATTGTGTGTGCTTTAAAGATAATTAATTATTAAAAAAAAATAAAAAAAATAAAGAAGATGAAAAAATCATTGATATTTCAAAATAGTATTTATAACTGAACATAACATCTCCTTATCACCGATTTTAAAATAATATAGTTATTCAAAGAAAAAGTGTGACATTTCTTATTTATATTAACTTAAATAATATAAAGGTACAAATAATTTAAAAATGATAAAAAATTGATTATATTGGAAATTTTAATGATTAAGGAAAATATATACATATCCAATGAAATTCAGACTAGTGTTAGGGTCAATTTATTAATCATTGTAATTTTATTTTTAACCTAAATTACATGATTTAACCTTTATCATGGTAAAAAAATTATTAATTCTACTATTCATAATGGTTAAAATTAAAGGAATCTATTTAAAAAGATTACCAAACTAACTAAAAATATAGAATCCATTTTTCATGATTCAAAACACAGAAATTGAATAATTTTATTTAAAATCAATCTGGAAATACGCAATGAAAAATGTTTTTGAGAAAAAAATTCCATTTTTAATTTTAAAATGTTTTTATAGTAAATTAAGTATAAAATTAATTTAAATAACTACAATCAGATTAATTCATCTAAAAATTAAATAATTAAAAATTAAAATATGTATCACCCCAACCCAAAAAGCATAGAGCTAGAGCAATGTTTTAATAAATTGGAATGATTACAATGAATCAAATCCTGAAGGACTGATCAGTTTACCAGTCTTGGAAAATATATTACAAACATGAAATTTAAATTTAAATTTATAACAAAAAATAGTACATAGATAATCCTTTGAAAAAACCATTATTCCCCTATCTTAACCACGAATATCAATCATAAAATACTTCTTGTCATCCTAGGAAAATAAAACATAAGAATGAGGTGAGATCAAATGCTTATTAAGGATAAATAATATAGCGGAAGGTATCACAAATAAGTAAAAACATTTAATGAAAGGTAAAAAACTAAAACAAATGCCTTTTAAAATAATATATTCAAAACAAAATGGAATGAATAAGTCAAATAATTCCATTTAAATATTCACATGGATATTCTACAAGTTGAATAATCACATATAAAATTAATAGGTAATTTCGTATTGAGGGAATGCATAATGTTAGACATCTTAACTACTACCTTAAGTCTTCGTACCAAGACCATACACAAACATTCTATAAAGGCCTTATGCCAAGACAATAGTTTGTCTTATGAAAACTACCGATGAATTGAGGGTCAATAGTGGGCGCCGCTCATGACTTACTAAGTCTAAGTTATTCCTCTAATGAAAAGGGTAAAACATAACGAACATAAACAATAGTATTAAAACTAGTATATAAAATGTTAATATTTTAACCATAAACCATTAATGTTATGAAAATATCACATCCACTGTCAAACATATCATAAACTAATCAACACAAAATGGTAGATTGTATTGTAAGAAAATAGCCTCAGTTAAATATAATATTCAATAAATGATGTTAATATAGATGAACATAGTAATTAAAACTCTTTGAGAGAAATATCCCATTTTTTTACTTTGAAATAATTTATTCAAATGTCATAGACATGTAAAAGAATACATTTTAAAATATATTTTTGAATCAAAGTTTCCCACACCACTTTTAAACTTTAGAAATGGCTTAACATTTTAAAATATTCATATCCATGTAAATAAATCCTTAAAACCATTTTGAAAACATGGACATTATAAAAATAGTTTAGAAGAATATGTCTTTATAACATTTTAAATGATGTTTTAGTTAAATAATCCCATATATAAAACATTGAAAATATACCTTTTGAATTTTTTTAGAAACATGGACATAGATGATAAATATTTCCCAATAAATATTTATGGATAAACAATCTCAAATAATAATGAGATAGTGAAATTAACCTTTACCTTGTAATTTCTGTTAGTAGAGGGTGTGTAAATATCTAATATAATGATTAATGTATGTTATTAAATTATTAAATAACTATATTCATATTTATGATATCATATATGATCCAATTATATCATTTTTTTTAATAATATTTATGTATTTCGATTGTTTTGGGTGTTAACTTCTTCAGTTTCCTTTGCATGTTTTGTCCTTTAAGTCATGTTTCTAATGATTATGATTAATTTTATTCTTATAAATAATGATATTATGTTCATTTTTATTATTTTTACTCATCATATAAATTTTATAATCATTATTGAATGGTTAACGTTGAGAATTAATATCACCGCGTCGTAGGGACATTAGGTTGTACGTACACATGAGCGACAGTATCATTCATTTGTTGGTTAAATGGAATGGAATTTGAAGGTATATTAAATATACAGAATAATTAAAATGTTATATTGATGATTTAAATCCATTATATTCATCTTTATATCTATACAAATAAATTAGAGTCGAATAACAAAGTACACCATGGTGTAGACATAGTAAGCCATACATACACACGCATGGTGTTATTGTTATATGTATGATGGATAAAAGGAGAAATATAGTTGCCCTATAATTTTATTAACAACTCATTTGGTATATGGTACTGGATATATTATTTTATTATGGAAACAACAAATAAATAGGAAGCATAAGAAGAAAATAACTTTGAAAGAGGTGATAAAACGATTACCTCTTCTTTGAGTGTCTCATTTTGATTTACACAAAATGAATCCTTATGTTTATTTAGTAACCAAAGTGTTGCTTCTAGGATGAAGCGAAAAATGTTGAAAGGATATTTGGGTAGGTTTTCACTAAACCAATGGACATTTTATGAGTGAATAAAAGAGAAGATAAGGTTCTCTTTTATAAGAAAAGTGATGGACACTTTTGGAGAATATTAAAATATTATTTTATTATAAATTTATTTTTAAATTCTAATTGATCCAAAATGAAATATTTCTATAATAAGATGAGTATTGGCTGAAATACTCTCAACAAATAGGTTTTAGAAAAGTTTATGTCACAAATTTAACCTTATCTTTTGGATTTAACCCTTAGTAAAATAAGTTAACTCTTACCACATATTCTTGTATGTTCTACTATATGGTTAATATTATTTCTAAAAAACTACAGGAGAACCTTAGGTGGATCATTAATTATATTTTTAACACTATATAACTCATTTGTAAAAATAATATACTTTTATGACTATTATTTCATTTAATAATATAGTGTTTGTTTTAAAACTCATTTATGTCAATTTTGACACTATTTAGTAATTGATTTTTGTTAAAGTCATAGAAACTTGATTCCTTCAACAAAAAGCATTAAATAATCCCTAATATATCATATTAATCTATAAAATTCATGGATGTTAGGATATATTTAAAATAATATTTATTTAAATATTTATAATATCATTTAATTGATTCTTTTATAAAGAAGGTAATCACTGCATCATCATTGTGTCATAAATAAATTTATTTATATAATGTCTAACTATTATAAATAAAATACCATTATGTAAAAACTATTTATATCTTTCTAATGACTATTTATAGTCTAATATTTCACTTTTATAACCCATATTAAAAAAATAGTACTTATTAAAAACATGACTGTGGTAGAAGTATTAAACAAGCTTCCATGGGATGCTCTGCCCTTTAAATTAAAGAATCTTCCATGAGAAGCATTAAATTGGATTCCATGAGAAGATATGTACATTTAGTTAAAGAATATTATATGATATGTTTTGAAATGTCTTATAAGGGAATAATTTCTCTATTAATGTAACAATCTTCTATTAGAATCATTATAATATCTTCTATCGGAATCTTTATACTTCTAATTAAACAGGCTTCTATGAGAAGCTTTATACCATATTATATGTGAGATTTATCAAATTAATTAAAAAATATTATATGATAATATTTAAACAATATCATCCAATTATGACACATGTTTGGGTAATTTTATATTACTATAATATTATTTTTACATTAAATTACCCTATTTACCTTTAACTGTGGTAAATAAAACTCAAAAGTTACTGTTAAAAAAATATTTTGATCCTATTAGACTAAAATTTTTACCTTTTTTATAACCATTTGTGTCGGAGTTTTGAAATTAAATTCATAGAATTGGTAAAATTATGTTTAATGCTATTTTCAAATGTGCCTAGAAGGAGGGTAAAAGATGTTGAAAAAGTTTAGTGAATTTTTATATCTAATTTAATTATAAAAATGATTCCAATAACCTAAATTGGGATAATATATATATTAATTATCTATAATTACATTAAAAAATTATCTTAAAATAATTATTTAAATAAAAAAGTCTATTTTCTTACAATAATGCAGTGTTTTCACTATTAATCAAAAATTGAAAGTTTTCTGAAAAATACCAAAAATTCAGTCTAAGTTAATTTTGATATTATTAATTCAAAAATGATGTATATATAACCAAATTAAATTTCTAGTAGTTTCTAAAATTAATTTTAATGTTTTTCACAAAAAAATTAAATAGTACTTCCTTTAAGAAAATTGTATTTCTAAACATATAACTATTTCACAAAAACTTATACATTTCATTATAAATATGTTTTAATTATGTGAAAAAATATAAATAATATTTAAAAATTATTTATTACTATTCATATAACTATATTTAATGGATACGTGATAAATATATTGTTTAAATAATTATAATACTAAAGTATTGTTTCGGAGAAGCTCAATCTTGTGTTTAATGCAAATGAAGTCTATTTTGCATGCAACAAAAGCTATTGAAGATAACATACTACATAATATTAAAGTGTTACATTCTCCCTTCCATTAATAAATTGTTCCCTTATAATATGAAATTTTATTCAGAAAATAAAATATTGATAATAGAGAATACCTCTCTCGAAAACCCACATCGGAAATAGGGTTAATAAAATATAGTCTTCATAAGGGGGAAAGGGAAATGAAAATGTCACCATGAAATAAGGCTTTTGAATAGGATAACATTAGTGTCTAGTAGATACATGTACTTGGAGGAAGAACATAAATATTAATAGGTATTTATTGAGGTCATCAATCATAAACAAGTGAACATTCAATGGAATATTAAGGGACTCACAACCATAAATCTATGATGATGTAAAATATCATCGATTCAAAATAAATTATTGTTTGATGATAACACATTTTTTAAGATAATATTCCTAGATTTAAGGGATTATTTTACTATCAAGATAAGAACTCGAGAAATAATACTTGATTTCATTCTACGTATCAATATTATCGTTTGGTTGTGCTTAGATCTATTTTCACTTCAACCCTTACACTTAGATATGAATGTTTAAAATCAAATTTTCATGCTTGAACCACTATTGTTAAATATTAAGGCCCACAAGTATTTCTTTAATCCTATAAATTTTTACTAAAATAAAAATTGGTAGCCCAATTTATCTAATAAATCATACTTTAACCCCATATAACAATATCCATAGTTCAATTTACTCCCTTCCAACATTATGAATCGACCAAAATTCTTCCACCCAACTTCACTATCCAAAAATGTCTCTAAACTTTCAAATTCAGTCTTAACATCAGACTCCCAAAAAAATGAAATGTGGCTCTTATTGTCACACACTAAATATTTGATCACCTTTAAATCCTAAATGAAAACTATTATACTTCAAAATACATACGAAATAAGTATTGCAGTAAAATCATCATTAATATTATAACCATATATGTAATAATTCTGGAATCCAAATATAAAATAACATTGATAATTCCACTCATCTATTAATCCATTAACTATTATTCAATATCTTATTCCTTAATACCTCATTCATCTCATTTTTCCTTTTTTATTCTCTTTTTCATCATTAGTATCATTACTTGATTATTATCCAATAGCATCATCTGGGGTATACTCCTTTGACGTTTGGGACATTGATTCTTATAATGTCCCATCTCCTTGCAGTTGAAGCATTTTTCATTGGAAACCATTTCATACCCTTTGAAAACACAATAATGGTGTACTTTTTCTCCAAAATTATTAAAAAATCTCATTCCCTACAAGCAATTACCAATGTGATTCTTTCCCTAGTTAGCATATGTAGTAAAATCCTTCTGTGAATTCATCACATTATCCATACTTTTGTCTGTCATACTCTTCTTCTCTTACTTCCCTTCAAAACAATAGGAATCATAGAGTTATTTACTTATCTTATTAACACATGAGATTATTTTTTCATATGATGAGGGTGTGTAGGAATCTATTTAACTTCGAAATTTTGTCTTAAGACCATGAAAGATATGATCCTTCTTACTCTTTGGACCATGTGCATTAGTGGGATTCTCATTCCTTTTACCTGGTACCATTTCTATAATGTGGAATATACTAGATTAAATAATGTATAATCCCAAAACAATGGAAACACTTAACAAAAGATGAAAAATATATGCATAGATAATATCACAAGCATATATATGGTTTCTTTGGGGACATATTTACTTTTACACCCTTCATAATGGTCTGAAAATAAAATGTGGATTACCCTAAGCATATCCCCCAGGATTGTCAAACCATGTGCATAGTAAGTCCCATTGTCATGTACCAGATTACCCTGATTCAAACCCATAACACCTTGTTGGAGTTTTAACCATTAGGTACCTCTATTCCAAACCACATCTACTTGTTGTATCCATATATGGATATATTTATTTGAATATACATGTAGTATCTACCTTATCAAAATTCTATGGGGTTCTTCTGTACTTATCCTCAAAGTCTATTGTAGGGTTATGATACCTAATCTAAAATTTCTAAATCTATTCACATGGATGTTGATAAACATCCATTGATACCAAATATGATTCCCTAGCAATAGAAGTCCCCAGATCTAGTGAATTATTGTAATACATTAGCATGATTATAAGAAATCAAATCCCAAAGGACTGATCAGTTTAACTGTCTTGGAAAATAGATTACATATATGAAATTTACATTAAAATTTCAAACATAAAATACAACATAGATAATACTTTGATAGTTATATTATTACGCCACCATAACCCTACATATCAATAATAAAACACTTCTTGGCATCCTCGGAAAATAAAACATAAGAAAGGGGTGAGTTCAGATACTTGGTAAGGATAAACAATATAGCGGAAACTATCAAAAATAAGCATAATAATTTAAGTCAAGATATAAAACTAAAAGACAGTCCATTTAAAACATTATATTCAGGACAATATGGAAAGAATAAGTCAAATAATTATATTTAAAAATTCACATGGATATTCTACTAGTTGAATAATCACATGTAAAATAAATAACTAATCTCATAGTGAGGGAATACATAATGCATGAAATCATAACTAATACGTCAATGTCTCGTTCCAATACCATACAAAATTATTCTATCAAGGCCCTGTTCTAGGACACTAGTTTTTCTTATGAGACCTACAGATGCATCAAGGGGATATATTGGGCCCTGCCTGTCACTTGATAAGTCTAATGCATTCCTTTTATGAAAAGGTTAAAACATGACCGACCTAATTTTTTTTATTAAAAATAGCATAAAAATTGTTAATACATTAACCATAAACCATAAATTTTATCAAAATATAACATACATAGTCAAAAATATCATAAACCAATAAACAAAAAAGGGTATATTGTATCATATGAAAACATCCTCAATTAAACATAAGATCCAATAAAGTATGTTAACATAGGTGAAAATAATCATTAAAACTCTTTGAAAGAAATATACTTTTTTACATTGAAATCATTTATTAAAAAGTCGCACACATATGAAAGAATACATTAAAAAAGATATTTTTTAATAAATGTGTCCCATAACACTTTAAACTTTTGAAAGGATTTATCATTTTAAAATATTGTTGTCCATTTAAATAAATCCTTAAACCCATTTTGAAAACATGGACATTAATGGGAGTGATTTAGAATAATAAATCATTAAAACATTTAAAATGATGTTGTAGTTGAATACAATTGTATATAAAACATTAAAAATATTACTTTTGAAAACATTTTTACGAAACATGGACAAGGATGATAAATATTTCCCAGTAAATATTTATGCATAAACAATCTTAGATAATAATGAGTTTTCAAAATTTACCCTTACCTTGTACTTTCTGTTACTCGAGGGTGTGTTAACCCCCTTTATAATGATTAAAGTATGTTATTATATTATAAAATAACCATATCAAAATTTATGATATCATATATGACCCTCTTATATCATTTTGTTAATAATATTTCGGTATTACCATTGTTTTTTGTGTTAACTGCTTCGTTTTCTTATGCATGTTTCTTCATTTAATTCATGTTTCTTATGCATAGGATGTATTTTCTTCTTACCTAGAATTATATTATGTTCATAATTATTATTTTTACTCATCATATAAATTTTATAATAATTCTTCAATGGTTATTGTGGATAATAAATATAACCACGTCGTGGAGATGGTAGCCCATACGTACACACGAGCGACAATATAATTTCCTTGATGAAAAAATGATATGGAATTAGATGGAATATTAATTATAAAAAATAATTAGCATGTTATGTTGATGATTTATATTCATTATACACATCCTTAAATCCATACAAATAAATTAAAGTGTAATAACAAAGTACACCATGGTGTGGAGACGTTAATCCACACGTATGCATGGATGGTGATATAGTTATTTATAGGATAGATAAAATGAGGAATATGATTTACCAATAATTTTAATAACGTCTAAGAATTTATATAGTACTGGAGATATTATTTTATTATGCAAAAAACAAATAAGAAGGGTGTATAGGAAGATAAGAACCTTGAAATAGCTGATAAAATTATTGCCTCCTCTTCAATTATATCCTTTTTATTTGCACAAATAGACTACTTATGTTTGTTTCCTGCCCAAATTTTGTCCTCTAGGATTAATTGAGGGAAGTTTGGAGGATTTTTGGGTAGCATTTAAGAAATCCAAAGGTATTTTTATGTGTGAATAAAAGAGGAGAAGTTCCCTTTTATAAGAGATGTGAAGGGCACTTTTGGAAGATCTTGAAATATTATTATATCATAAATTGATTTTCAAATTATAATATCTCAAAAAGTGATATATTTCGAAGATAATATGAGGATGTGTCGAAATACTCTCAACCAATAGGTCTTAGACAAATTTAGGCCAAAAATATAACCTTACCTTTTTGGATTTAACCCTTAGTAAAATAAATTGACTCTTACCGCGTCTTATTATATTTCTATATTATATGGTCAATATAGCTATAATAAAATTCCAAGAAAACCTCAATAAGATCATTAATGTAATTTTTAAAACTATATATGTATGTTAGAAGAATCTTATATTTTTATGACAACTATATCATTTTATAACACAGTGTTTGTTTAAAAATTTCATTTATGTTAATTTTAACACAATTTTGTAATGGATTTTTGATAATCTCAAAACAACTTGATTCCATCAAAAAATATTAACATATCCCTAACTTGACATAATAATACAAAAATTTAATTTATAGAATTAAATATTTCAAATAATGTTTATTTAAATATTTATAATATCATTTTATTTATTCTTTTATTAATTAGGGTATCACTGTATCAGCATTGTGTCATAAATACATTTATTTATTTAATGTCTAAAAATTATCAATAAAATACAATGATTTAGTAAATATTTTTATTTTACACTTAATATTTATATTTTAATTGATAAATAACATAAACTATATTAAAAAAATTAATACTTATTAAATACATCTGTGTGGGAGAAGCTTTAAACTAGCTTCGATGGAAACCTTTTTCCTTTTAATTAAAGAATCTTCTAGGAGAAGCATTAAACTGGCTTCCATGGGAAGCTTTGTAAATTTAATTAAATAATATTCTATGAAAAGCTTTGTAATTTCTTCCAAGGTATGGTTTGTTATTTTAAATAAGAATCTTCTATGATAACCTTTATAATATCTTCCGTGGGAAGATTTATAATTTTAAGTAAACAAGCTTCTATGAGAAGCTTTATAGAAACTTCCATGGAAGGATTTATCCATTTAATTAAACAATCATCTATGAGAAGATTTAAATTATATCATATAATTATTACACGTGATAGGGTAATTTTATATTATTAAAATATTATTTTTACATTAAATTAGCCAATTTAACTTTAACCGTGGTAAATAATGCTCAAAATTTCCTATTCACCAAAAAATATTTTGATCCTATTAGACAAATTTTTTCACCTTGATTACAACCATCTATGTAGTATTTTTGAAAGACAATTCACATAAGTGGTAAAATTATGTTTAATGCTAATATTCAAATGTTCCTAGTGGGGTGGTAAAACGACGTTTAAAATGTTAAATGAGTTTTTTATCTAATTCCCTAATAAAAATGATTATAATAACCTAAATTGGGTTAATATATGTATTATTTATCTATTTTTACGTTAAAATAAATTTAAAGTAATAAAATTATTTAAATGAAAAAGCTGCTTTTTTAACAATAATGTAGTTTTTTTTACTATTAGTCAAAAATTTAATGTTTTCCAAAAAATAAAAAAATTCCCCATAAGATAATTTTGAAATTCCAAATTAAAAAATAAAGTATATTCTATCAAATTAAATTTTTAGTAGTGTCTAAAATTTATTTTAATTTTGTTCACAAAAGGACATAACATGTAGTTTCTTTAAGAAAATAGTATTTCTAAACATATAACTATTTTACTAAAACTTATAAATTTCATTATAAATATATTGTAATTATGTGAAAACATTATAAATAAAATTGAAAAATTATTTATTACTATTTATATTTCTATATTTCATGGATAAGTTATAAATATATTGTTTACATAATTATAATACTAAAGTATTGTTTCACAAAAACTCAATCTTACGTGTAACCCAAACCAAGTCGGTGTTGCAAAAAAAATCTATTGAAGATAAAGTACCATGAAATATTGGTGTATAACAAAATAAATCCATAGTATAATTTTACATTAAAAATATTTTAAAAGAATACATAGTTTACAATAAGAATCGTTATTTTCACCATTCATTGAAAAATCCATCATTTTAGAAAAATATGAAAATTTCACCATAGCCTACCTTTAATATTTTAATTTCAAATTTGATAGTTAATTTATCATATAAAATTCTTAAAATTTGAAGAAATTAATTATATTTTTTACTAATAAAAAATAATAAAGTACCATTTTTGAAAAAAAAACATATCTTCGAAGAATAAAATGGCTTTAATAAAATATTATTGATTATATAAAAAGAATTAATCAATAATTATTTATTGACTATATCCTTTATATATATTTCTAAAAAATTATTCATATTCATATCACCCAATTTTATATCTATGTTATAACGATCATATTTGAATATTTCACAGTTTTTTTAAGATCGATGTTGCATGTCATACACATTATCAAACATAATGTACTTATATTAAAATATTGGGATATGAAATTATACAACACTTTATTAAATTTTATCCTTTCAATTAGAACTTGGGATTGAAAACCGTGGGTTTTAATTTTTCAAATTCCTTAACTGAAATCCTACATCGTAAAAAGGGTTAACAAATCTTTCACTTGAAGAGATGGAAAAGAGAAGTATGAAGGTCATGTGGAAGATCACATTAATTGGTCTCATTATTATTAATCATTGATTTTATGTGAAAACATAGACATGACAGAGAAAACTAATACACTAGTATTTATATAGAGTGATATAGAACATGGTTGGGATAAAGTTAACAGCCACAAAATATTAAATCTATAATGCATGAAGGGACTATTGATTCATCAGAATGAATGCCATAGGAAAACATTTTCATTTTAAGATATTTTTATTAGAGTTAAAATATTCCTTACCATCAAGACTAATAACTTGGGGAAATATAATTACTTGAAAAATAGAGTTACATCCTTTGATCTATTTCCACCACAATATAATTTTTTAATACAAATAATGATTATTCAAGATGATTTTTCATACCTGGTTCACTAGAATAAACTTTTAATAGATCTCATAAAACAAAAAGGATAACAAGATATTCCCCATGTATTTATATATTAAATAAAATAAAAATTATAGGATAATAAAATATAATTCCGAAAATTAAAATCATTCATATGATGAAATAAATTACTAATCACAAAAACCTCAACAATAACACCCAAAGTTCAGAATAAGTCATTAAATGAATAACTATCCTTAAAATTATTTAAAATATTCTAGACTAATATTGAAAATTAAAAATAAACTAGATTTTTTCACATATTATTCCATGATAAATTTAATATTTTTCTCCAAATGACATCAATCACTTTTAAAGTCTCATACCCAAAATATATGTTCCTTAATCACGTAATCTCCATGATATGAAAATAATTTTCATCAATAACACGAATCACTATATATACACATTAATACAATATATTCTACCAAAATATTGATCAATCTCGACACCTCAATTAAAATCCCATAATATAATATAATTTTCCCCAATATTATAGTTATATTATTCCATAATAACATTCATCACTTAATCATGATATCACTCAAAAATATCATGATTATCTGTTGGATGAAATAGATGTTCCCAAAATATAATAATGCATAATTAACTCAATATAAATGATATGATAAACCCTAATGGTCACCAATACCATTAATGATTTTTCCACAAATGTAACCAAATTCTTACTCAAAAAATACTTTACGTATACCTTAACCCAATAAATAGTCTGCCAAAATTTCATTACATAAACCCTCAAAAAGGGATATATAATATTTTTAACTTATGATAAACATTAAACATGTAAACCCATGATGGTATCTATAACTCTTCTAATTAAATCACCTAAAAATAAAATAATCTCCAATGTTATCCAAACCATGGTATGATAACAAATTTAACAGCCCTAAAACCAGCACTGCAGGATATGGTTCTAAAACATAAACATTATATTTCTATATTTGATATGGATAAATGTGACACAACATAAAATCATAAAAATGGAAAATTAGACAACTTAAATTCTCAAGGACCATTTCAGGTTTAGATTTTTAGATAATTAGTAAAAACTACTAACAATTTAGATTCAAAATTAATATGTTCATAAAGATAAAAATCATTTACAACTATACCTATATTTTAATATTCCATATTTGGTATTCAACAGCTCTCATAAAATTATTCACATTTGAAAAATTTCTAAAAAATCAGTTAAAAGAATTCTTCATAACATGGGGAAAAATAATAAGGGTGAGTTAAAATATTCTGTAAGGGTAAACATAATAATTTCAATTTTTTGGTCATCAATGAAAATAAGGTGAGAATGAGGTCAAGATGACATAATAAAAATGCATGATCAAAATATAATGGAACTTATACACATTAATATATATATCATTAATCATTTATATTGGATAAATCATTAATAAATGTTCTAGTCATAGGAATCAATAATAATGAGCCATATAAGGTCAATCATAAAGAAAACATGTTGGCATCTTGAAAATTTTTCATATCACTCTAACATACGTAATAACCATCAAAATTGTAAATGGAATGACCTTAAAGGTCCAGATATAATAACCATAATGGTTATACATAAATTAACATTCATAATTACACTTGAATTAACCATCACGATTATATATGGAGTAACCATAATTATTACACTTGAAATGACCACCACTATTAAACTTGGAATAACCCTCATTGTCAACTTCCAGAAAAATAATAAAAAATGTATTTTAGAGCTATAATAGTGATCACCTATTGTATAATATGTATCATTCTCCCCTGTTAATCCTAAAAACTGTTAAATTATCATCCATGAAAAGAATATTTACAAGCCTTCACTTTTCAATGAAAATATTAATAAATGTTCATTGAAATAATGATTTAAACATTTAAAAGAAACAATTTCCATTATAATATCATAATCCAAACCATGAATGAATACATATGGTTTCCCTAAAATATATACCAAGTGGAGTGTAAGTAATATAAAGGGTTTTTTACCCCCATTAACGGAAATACCATTAATAGAACATTAATAATTTATTTAGGAAAATAACATTTTTACTTCAAAAAACTTTTAAAAACAAAAATAAAATAAAATAAATATGGATAAATAATTCATTGAAAGTATACATGGACATTTATAAATTAATTTTGATGTTAATAAAGTCCATTCATGTTTTAAATAATAAAATTAAATATTCTCTTCAAACATTTTGAAAAAGGGCGTCAAAACAAAACCATTTAGAAAACATTTTGAAATTTACTTTTTCAAAAACCCTTTAAAATAAGTTCAAAGAACACATGAAATCTAATTTAGAAATAATTTATGTTTATAAGAGAATATATTAGAATTTTTTTTAGAAAAACATGGATATGACAGAGAAAGATTCCCAATCAAAAAAGATGATATAAGATCAGTATCACTTTCAAATGACTTTCTTAAGGTTTATTTAATAAGTAAGGGAGGAAATAATAAATAAAATTATAAACCACATTTATAACCAGTGGAAATAAAATAGATTTTGTTCAACAAAACTTGATTATATTATTTATTTTAAAATAATCTTTAAAAAAATTATATTGAAAAGAATGGATATTGTAACATAAAACCCTTACCTATTTGGTATCATTAAAATCAAAATCTAAATGAAAGAATAGAATCAAATGAATATTTAAATATCATGGTCATAAATCGTTTCATGATATGACATGTCAAAATGGCAGTATATTAACCTAATAAAATAATATTGGTGTATATAAGAAACATATGTCTCAAATAAATAGAATTTGAGATGAATAACTATAACAAAGATCATACCATTGAATTGAGAATTAATAAAAGGATTGATTATGTGTCAAAAAATTAAATCCATAAAAAAATTGTAAATATAGAATGAATCAATTTATAGATCAATATACACATAATCAAGGCATAACAATATCAATGAAGATAAGTTATATCGCAAAGAAAGGATATTGAGTTAAGATTCATTTTACCACTTAGTAACTTTCATGTCAAATCCCCTTGGATGATGTAATAAAAAATGTAACTTGAAATAAAATTAATTATGAAGGAATCATCATATATCAGGTAAAATGGGAAATATATACACCATATAAAGAAAATTACGTGCATGCTAATAAAATACCCCTCAATGAATGAAAATTTAGACAAAACCCCATACTTTGAGTCCAAACATTCAATATATGTACTTTAACACATATATAATAAACTCATATCAGTTATTGGATTAATTAATAATTTTTTTATGTTTCATTTAATCTATTTAATTTATTTATCTCAGTTATTTTGATATCATCTTTAGTTAATTAATTAATTATGTCCATGTCGAGTGTTTTGAGGATGTTCAGTTCAAAATTTAAAAACAACATCGACGTGTTGGATATGGTCAAGTAGTTTATTATTCCATCATAAAAAGAATAATAATCCTGAAATTATTTTATTTTTTATACATAATTTATTTATTTATAACCAATCAGAAAATATGGTTATGAAAAATGTACTACGCAACAATCATGGAGATGGTGGGTCATACATTCACATGTGCAACGTTTCTATTTTTGAATGACCATTAATAAAAGAAGGTATGAATTATTTTAAATTTAAATAATTATCATAATATCATAAATAAAATATTATTTTTTTAAATACACTTATATATATCATCTATGTGATGTGGTGTGGAAAAACGAATCGCATCACTTTGGGGATGTGGTAGTCCACTCATACACATGAACGATGTTATCCTTATTCTCTGTATTAATATTTGAGAAAATATATGATATATTATTTTTAAAAATCGATAAATGTTTTATTAATATAAAATATAATCGTTAATCTATCATTATAACTAGTTGTGAGAGGCATTGATGGAAAATGAATTACATCTTTTCATGAGGCGTTAGTCCTCTGTACACACGATCGATAGTTTCATTTCCCATTTGATGGATGAGGATAGAGATATAGGTTATATAATTAATATAATAAAATCTAAGTATATATGATATATTTATGTTGTTATATCAATTTTTTTATGTAATATTTTAAGTAGTTTTTATAGGAAATAAAACAAGATTGCTCAGTTAAGAACTATACCACTTTTTCAGAAAACCTCCTTTGAATTACACCTTAAGTACTCTAAAGTTGTAATTATGATCCAAATAAGGCCTCTAGACCATGTGTAGTTATGTTATAAATGTATTTGGTAAATTATTATACTAAATTAATGGTCTTGAGATGTGAATAATTGAGAATAAGAGGTTCTTTTTTATAATATAGAGGATATGCACTTTTGAAAATTCTTAAAATATTAAATTAATATTAATTAATTTAAATTTCATAAGGTTAAAAACATATATTATATGAAAATATGATGAATATGAGACAAATAAATATTAGAACACGAATGTTTTACATGTTTTGATCAATTTTTTACCCTTAACATTTTTTAACCATTCGTTAATCATTTTCATAATTACAGTGATACCCATGTAGTTTTCCCTCAAGTGTCTAATATAGTTACAATAAATGGAACAATATACTATAAATGGAAAATGGATTATTACATAAAATATATATCATTATATTTTACAAATTTAATATTTTTGTAATTTTAAATCACTTATTAAAATACAATTTCTTATAAAATACCATTAACATCAATTTTAGAACTATTCATTTACTTTGAATTTTAAAACTATAAAACAAGACCTAAATTTGAATAAAATTAATAAGAAATTATAAAATATATCATTTTTATATATTTTATTTTGAACATAATGATTCATTTAAATAATATTACTTTTTTCATTTTAATATCATTTATTTTATTTTTCTATTAATTGAATAATTATTCCATCAACATTCCGTATACTTTCAAAGTAATTATTTATTCACTTCAAAAAAAATTAATTACCATGAAGAAAATGAATCATTAATATGTATAAATAATATTTATAATAAAAATTATCCTATATTTATCCCCAGGTTAAAAATATTAAATTTTTTAAAAGAAAGAGTGTGACATTTTTTGCTTTATATTCTCTTATATAATATGAAAGTAAAAATCATGTTAAAATGACAAATAATTTCCATATATTATATTTTTGGATTATTATGAATGTGTAATAATTATATAATAAAATTAATGTATGTTTTATGTTCATTTATTTAGTCCTTATCATTTTATTTTTAATCTAAATTATTAGATTTACACTTTAAAATGGAAAAAAATAATTAAGGTCATTATTTTTAATGTCCAAAACTAAAAGAGACATTTTAAAAAAATTTATACCCTATGATTAAAAATATATAATCCATTTTCAAATATTCTAAATATATTAGTGGAATAATTTAACTAAAATTTAAATTAGAAAAACACGACGGAAATGAGTTTTCTAAAAAATTCTCTTTTAAGTATAAAATTTTTTATACTAAATTAATGTATAAAATTCATTACATTAAATATTATTGGATTTTTTAATAAAAATGAAATAATTAAATTTTAAAACTATTAAAAAATTTAATTTAAATTTTAATATAATTTAAAAGAACACAATTTTTAATAAAAAATCATATTTTAACTATTCATTGGGAAATTAAACATTTCAAAAAAATATCAAAATTTCTCCACATATTGATTTTGATATTATTATTTAAAAAATGATATTTATTTTAAAAAATAGGTTTCCTAAAACTACCTAAAATTCACTATGTTAGTCTCTTTTAAAGAGTATTCAAACCACATTTTTAAGAAAAAATATCTTAGAAAAATAAAATAGTATTAATATAAATTGAGGGATTATTTTCTAATAATTAATCAATACATTAATATTTATCTAAAATATTTTATATATTTAAAAAATAAGTTCAACCTATTTGCACCATTCAATTTATCATCTAGATTATAATAGTTATATTTAAATATTTTATGGTTCATTTTAGCTCAGTGTTGTTTGTTGTACAAGATTTCAAACATAATTCACTTATTTTAAAATCCCAAGATATTAAACTAATAGAATAATATTTTTTCTCATTGTTTTATAAATTAATTATTTTAAAAAGTTTTCATAATATAATTGGGTTTTTATTTCTGAAGTTTTTTTTCTAAAACTCTGAAAAATAGTTTTTCATCTAAGTCCATGTCCTTTTACATTTTTTATACTGGATTTAGGGAATTAATTAAATGTTACCATCCAATTTATTTTTTTAGATAACTTATGAATTGTTATTGTTTATAAAATATATGATCTACCACTACTTTATATTGAAAAATTATTCGATATTATATCTATTTTTATTCTTATAAGTCATTTTGGCTTTAAACACTCTATATTTCCATCCTTTCTTAACAATTATTCAACTAGATTACATAAGTTGAATTATTGCTGAAATTATTGACATAATAATGTACCACTTTCAATATACAATGTTATAATTAGGGGTTCTTACGTAGAAATATATTATATTTTATTGATTTTAGAAATATTAACTATCCATATATTTTGTATTTCAATACGATTTATTATAGATTAATAAGGAAAGTTTATTCTATGTTGTATAGTTCATCCATTCCTTCATATAATTAATTAATTGGACTTTATTATAGATTTGTGGCACCCAATATAGATAACCCATAATACATCATTATACAGTCTAGTTTGGTTATTTTATCATATTCATTCACAAAATAAAATATTTCTTAGACACAAGGCATCGATGGTAAGATCATGATGTCTAGTATCACAATGTCTTGGATTAGGGCATGAAATTATGAATTCAATATTATGAATTTCATTACTAATAAACCATTTATTTTTATCCAGGTGTTTTTTCATTTTCATTATTACTATATATATTATTCTTTCATTTTAATTCAATTATCTCATTATTTTTGGTTATCTATTAATTACATATTATTTATTCTCATCTTATGATCAACTATAATATTTTATTGATACCACTTAAATTTATCTTTAATAATAATATGATATCACCCTTCTTATGATTCTATTTACAATGGTTATGGAAAAATATATTACACATGCTATGTCTAGACGAGTGTCGTGTGTATAAAATTTTATGGGAGTTGTTGAAGACTTATTACATATTAATTAGTTAATTATATAGTGGAAAAATATCTATTTGATGAGAAATACATTGTATTTATTAGTAAATTTTTGTAAGAAATTTATAAATCTACAAAACTGAAATAGCATTCAAATGTACGTGAATCAATATTTGTTGGTCATATTGTAATTATATATGTCTAGAATTCGGTCGCTTTGATTTATTTCAAACACAGTGTGTAATGAATGTATTTATGAGCAGTCAATTCAATAGTATAGATCTAAGGAATCACATTATGGGTCTTATAATGATGATTTGATTTTGGTTTATTTAAAAAGGATAGTGTGGTTTTCAATAACCATATAAAGTGAAAAATGTTATTTTTTTACACCATGGATTGAAAAGTGTTGGGGTTAGTGTTCCTTCCCCATTTTTAATTGTTATTGTGAGTCTAGTTTTCTAAAATAGATATCATGAGTTAAAATATATATTTATTGGATGGGATTTTTTTTAACGATGATTTATATTTACCCATTTATATGATTTTGGTTTTGTTTCAGTTGAGAAGGAAACCTTTTCTAAAATGAGGTCAAGAAAACCACTGATGTTTTCAAATTGGTGCTAAATATTGTATTTTGGTGAAGTTTATAATATTGTGGACATGTGTTTCAATATAATTTGATATAGAAAAAAGCATGGATATAATTTTCTATATTTTGGTTTTATCCATAACATTTGTTGAAAATAGACTATGTTTTATAGATCCGGATTTTGTTTTAGATATAGTTAGGTTTAAAGAGTAGAACAAGTAGAAAGATTCATGGGAGTGACTATATAGATAAATTGTGGTTTTTGGATCAACATAGAAAAAGTTAACACTTTTTTTTATTTTATCTCAACACATAAGGTCTTGATACCTTAAGAATGTAATTACAAATAACTAACCCCTTCAATTACCTTACCTTATTTCAAACATGCACGACCTTGGGTGACTCTTAATTAATCCTTGATAAATTTCGGGGGATATAAATGTTTATCTTGATCTGATATATGATTCATATCTCTTGAATACCATATTTAGTTTTTTCTTGATCAAGTATTATGTAATATTATATTTTAAGGTCTTTATAGGTGAGTTAATAGACTAATTTAATATAGGGGACACTTGAATCTTTTTAAATTACATAAAATAAACATGATTATTTTATTTACGGTGTTTTATAGAAATAGTTTCCTTTATATCACATATTACATGCTTTAATTTATAAATAATTTAATTATTTTTGTATATGTCTTCCTCAATTGTTTAATTGATTTTATTACAGATGATGGGATAATTTAATGTGTTTTTCTTTGGGTAGTTGAAAATTGTTATGGAATTGTTATGTGGTGACACAATATATCATTTTTGGAACAATATATTAGAAACTTGTTTTATTATATTGATATTTGTAAAGGATGTATTTTTTAAGGGCTTCTATCAAGGTAATTTATTTTGGAAATAAGGTATAATATTTAGGAAGATCATGGGATCTAGTTTTGATTTGGATTAGTGAGGGGCATGTGTTTTATGGGTGATGTTTTACCATGGGGATTCTATAAGTTGTCATTTCTACTATTTTATTTTTATTAAATAATATTGACTATAGATTGAGTTTGTTATATTGATGTAACTAAAAATAAATAATGATTTAATAAGGCTTTTCTCATGTGGGAGAATTTAGAATAGTTTATAGAGTGAAGAGGTTACAATGTGAATTTTTGGGGGTATATATTGGTTGAAACTTTTTTTCAATTTTTGAGGATGAATATTTTCATTAAAAATATTTAATGGTTTATATAATTGGAAGGAAGTTATGCTGGGAAATATATTATTTTAATGATGAGGTGTGGAAGTACATGGTAATTTAAAAATGGAAATAAATTTTTGTTATAGATGAGGTCTTATTCTTTAAAAAGTTATTTCAATTGAAATATTTTATTGAGTGGTAGAATGTTTTATTTTATTATAGTAATTTAAATATTTTATTTATTTATTTACTTTGATAATAATGTGTGGTTTTAATGAGAATTAAGGGTTCTAATTTTTTTTATTTTATTTACTAATTATGCAGTGATGTATAAGTGGTATAATAAAAGTGGAATTGTTTCTATATTGGATGTATAATGGTGTTGTAATATTTTTTTATAAACATAATGTGGATATGTGATGATGATGTGAAAATTGAATGTAATGGTGATGTGTATGTGTTCATTTCATGGGAGAAGAAGTGTGGTGGTGTTATGATTGTGTATTTATGATTTTACTATGAACACAACTATATGGTAGTGTGGTTGATGTGAAGTTATCATAAATAAAGGAAGTGATTGTCTGTTATAAAAATGTTGGATTATATTGATGATAGATTATCTAATTTAAATTATGGGTTTTTATTATTCTCGCATTAATTTTTAGTTATTGAGGGAAATCGAAGGTGGATAACAACACAATTATAGTGGGATGACTTTTTAATTCACATATAAGAGAGGTGTTGAATTATGGGCCCCTTTTCTTTTATTGTTTTAAACTATGATATGGTGTCTAGATGATTTTTCTCAATAATTTTTAATTTATTTCTATCTATGATTTTTCAAATCTAATGATTTTGGATTGATAATATTTAATAATTATTTATGGTTTTATGTTATTTCTATTCTAGGAATTTTTTTTTTCTCAACTGTTTTTTAATATTTTAGGGCGTTATGATGTTGGAATGAGTTTTTTGATGGTGTGGTGGTTGTGGTTTGTTATTTGATGTTTATATTTAAAGGATATCGTTGTTGACATTTTACTTAATAATAAATGTTATGTATGATGTGGTATATAGTGAAGTTATAATGTTATTCTTATTCATTTAATTTTCCCTTGTTATTTTGGTTGTATTATAACATGTCTATACATGAATATTAATTTAACACTGATTTAGGTTTATTTGGAAAAATATCCTAATAAGTACTCCTAAATGGTCACCTTATATAGTTTTTTAGTTTTTTTCTAATAGATAATTGAAATTGTTGTTAAGGTATCTTCAATAGAGTCTAGAGGATGATTTGAAGTCTTAGAAGGTCAATTGGGCATGTCTCATTTGATTATAGTTGTGTACATTGGCATATTATGATGTTTGGGACATTATAAATATTTAATTAATGAAATTTTTAGGATTTATTCATGGTTATTTTCAATTTTTTTATGTTTTTAGGGTAAATTTTTACACAATTACAAATTACTAGAAAATAATAATAACGTCAATAGATTCTATATCACACAACACAGGGCTATAAGTGAATTGAGATATATTATAAAAATATAATAAATATTACCTAGTAGTTGAATTGGTGTGTATGAATATGGGAAACCACATTATGAAATATATGTATAATTTTCTAACTTATTACAAATTTATTGATTAATTATTATGAAATAAGATCTCATTTCTTAGTGAAGTCATTTTATGCTTCAAAAATGAATTTTATTCAAAAGTGATTTTATTACATTTTTCATGTATAAATTATAATTAATTTCATTCAATTTAGAAATTTTATTTAATAAAATAAACCAAATTTTAAAAAATATAAAATAAAAATTAACTTATGGTAAATATTTTTATTTTCTTAATTGATTTATTTTTTGGTGAATAGTAAAAAATACTGATTTTTCAAATAATCAAAATAGTTTTCCTTAAATTAAGTAATTTAAATGCCCAAATATATTATTCAGTTGATATTAAAGTAAAATATGATTATATATATTTACAAAAATATAATTAACTCTATTTTAATCATAAATATTCATGATTTTTATATAAGGTAATTATTTTTCATTATACACATTTTTTAAAAAACTATTTTTCATTTCCTTTTATGAATTTATTTTAAAATTTATTTTTTAATCTTTTACAAAATTTATTTTTAAAATGAACTTAATTTTATCAATCATCATGAGAAAATTATCTTAGAGTTGATTTTTGATAATTTTTTGAAAAGATTGATTTTTTGAGGAATAGTGAAAAATATAGATTTTTATTGAAAACCTTATTATCATTTAAAGACCTTGAAAAGTTAAATTTTGTTGTAATATGGTTTTAAAAATGCATTTAATTGAAATATAATATAAATAATCAAATTTATAAAATTTTAATCAATTTTATATTTAATTTTTATATAAATACTTTTTATACTTGAGAAAATAATTTCCAGGAAAACCGTATTCCATCACGTTTTCGGGTTTAATTTTAAATCAAATTATTCCCCTTAGGTGTTTTGAATTTGATAAAATGAATTAAATATTTTTAATCAAAAAAAATTATATTATTTTAAAAATTAAAATTAAAATTTTATCATAATGAATAGTAAAAACAGTAAAAAAAATTACCAAAATTATGGTTCAAATGGGTATACCGGGGGTGGTAAACCAAAATATATGGGTAATTGTTTCAATTAAAATTTTCTAAATAAAATATTTTAAAATATTTTAACATTATATGGTCCTTCCTCATAATATATAAAAACTCTGAGTCATTATGATTTAATATGAATTTACTATTTTAAAGTCTTTTATGAAATTACAAGTGTGTCCTCTCTACCACATATAAAAGGACACCCCTCCTATTTATACATTACACCATTTTGGTCCATCTAGATCCACCAAACCCTACCAAATTCTCTTCTAAAAAAACTTATTCACTAATTTTATGGGATTTAATTATTAAATATCAATCCAAATGTCTTTAAGAAAAGATCTAAAGGAGGCCTACTGAAGAAGACCGAATCTTTTTACCAAACAACATTATATTTATTTCTTCTTATAACTCCTATAAATATGTGTTATTAATCATGAAATAATAAATTCAGTATCATAAATATGCTAAAATGGTATTATGAATAAGGTACAAAAAAATATGCACATTATATTCCATCAAATGGGAAGTGAATGTATCGGTCGTGTATATGTGTGGACTACCTCATCCACACCATGATAAAATTAATTCCCCATACCCGTATTACATGGGTCTTTATTATGATCCTTTTTAATGTCTATACATAATATTTATGATATAATTATAATTCTATAATTATAATATCATATGTACCTTCTTACCATCCTATTTGTTCAAAAATGATAACATTGTGTGTGCATACGTGTGCACTACTACCTCAATGAAGTAATGTGATTAATTTTTCATATCCACTACACATGGATGGTGATAAGAATAAATTAAATTAATAAATATTATATATATAATATATTAATGATTATATAAATGTGAATTATTTTTAAAATTTATTTCATTCCATCCATTGAAAATTAAAAACAAACTTCATGTGTAGGTATGGCCTTGCATCTCCATGAACTCTGTAATTCACCATTCTATATCAATACCTTAATGTATGTGTCTATGTTTGGAAAAATTCCTCAAGGTTTCATATACGTTTTCTTTGGGGTGATTTTTTTCTTGAGAATTATAAATGACCACAAATCAGTATTGTTGGTCTTTTCAAAACAAATATTTAAGGTGGTGCAGTTTCCTAGTGTTTTCCAAATTTTTGGGTCTTAAAATCATGAGTTTTCATTTTGGAAAAAGAAGGTATTTACACAAATGAGTTTGTAGACCATAGTTTTAGGACTGAAAATATATATCCTAGAATAAAAATGAGATACGTGGAATGACAAAGTAAAATTAATAAATTAATATTTCCACATAGTAGCACTAAGCGGACCGCAAAGCATGCTATGCGGAAAGCGTATCAAAATTAGTTCATGGGAGATTTTTAGTTCACTAGAGGATAATCATTAATGTATATATTTAATTTTTTTGTTAAAAGGTAGTGATTTTGGGAGCCTCAAATGTTTTTTGTTTTCAGAAGATAATGATAATTGTAAAGGATATAGGCGATACACGGACTGCATAGAAGTACACAGGGATGGCTATACCGCATCAGAGTTTGGGTAATTCTAATTAGAGGGTTTTGTAGATATATTTTTTATATAATTTCCCCGAATCAGGTAATACAGTATAAAAATTACCATAGAAAAGATCAAAATTTCTGGAAGAATTTAGGTAAGTCTAAAATGGTTCGCGAGTGAGGATTCCATGAAGGAGAAGAGTTCTATTAAGACAGTTCCTAGAAGTGGTTTGTGGAGAACTATAGACCGTAAAGGAAAAGTGATTACGTAGAAGAGGTGGTCTGATAGTACTAATGGAACATAGTTCAAGATATTTTATCTAAGGAGTAAGGAAGTTCTTAGATTATTAAAGGAAGTCCAAAAACAAAGTAAAACAATTCATGGAATAATTTCATCCAACTAACTATGTGTGGAAAAGTGGATTTCATCCATGGGTAAAAACATAACTTCAACAGAGCATCTACCTAAAGTTGATGATGCATTCCTTAGTTATAATGAAAGGAACTACTGATGAAGATCATATTTTCACATAGTTTTTTCTACAATTCATTGTTTTTAATCCCACCATAGTGTTATTTAATGGGAATTTATCACATATTTATGTTTTTGTCTTATTTTGAGCATAAATGAAAAAATGGAATAATTCTGGATATTTAGATGTTTTTAATAGCATCAGTATTTTTGTCATATATTTTTCAATTTTAATCCAAAAGGTGTGATTCATTGTTTTGATTATTCATTAATTTATGGGATAAATAATTTTCAACTTCACCAGATCATGAATCTAAAATCTAATGCCATAAATAAATCGTTCTTTGTGGAATGTTTTTCTGAACAGCATAGCATACCCAACAAAACTAATAGAGCCATAAATATGGATTAAATTGTCAAAATTCAATCATTACACTTTGATTTGAAATCAAACTCATATACTCTATTGAATGATAAATTTCAATTTAAAATTCAATCCTTAAAGAATTTATTGAATGAGTCAAACAAGGAGAAAATTTTGGAAACTCATGGGTAGAAGTACATGTATTTTATAATTAAATCATAATTAACTCAGTTCCTTTTCTAATGATCTTATCTATTTAGGGTCAACAAATAATTTTATTTAGAAAAATATATAAAAGATTCCAGAGGGATATTTAGCCCCTAAAGTATCCAAAATTGGGAGAAATTCCAGGAAAGAAGCACTACATGACAAGTCATGATATAATACTCATTGTGAGAGAGGAGTAGACGTCATGATAGTAATCAAAGTATTCAAATGATATTTTCTTATATTTGAAATACTCAAAGCAAAAAATGAGGCATTACACAATGTGTAACCCCTATACCCTTCAGGATGACAATCATGCTAAATATTAAATCTGGCACTACAAGATTTTTGTGGGATTTGACCTATAAATAGAGGCCCATGCCACCCTTATAAAGCATTCTGGGGATTCCTGGACCAGAGGGAGTCATACTGGTATAGATCCTATCAATAGGAGGACTATTCCATGAATTAACCAAGCCATGATGGGATAAAACTCCAATAGGAAGCTAATAGTAAGGATCTTAGGGACTTTCCCCTTTTGAGTTTGGGATATTAATTGTATAATATTTTCTTTTAAATTATCCTGGAGATTTTTTTCATGATTGAAATATGTATCCTTTATTCTTGTTTACATTTTCTTCTAAATTGATATGGATATATTTTCATCTCATTAATGTATAGTGGTTTACCTCATTGTTTAAATTTCTTTGGTGAGGTCTCTCCTTTGAGCATGATGAGTTAAATCTTTTTTAATTGTTCGGAGGGCTTTGGATAATTAGAGCACTTTACTAAGAGGTTAGGAACACATATTTGAGATTTAAATATGGTGTCTAGTTAATTTATGTGTATACTATTAGGTCTTAATGTGTACATTGGACAATTTAATTACAATTAATACGTAAACAATGATAAAGGGAGTGTCCAATGATCAATGTGTGTCCACCAATGCTATATTTTTCTTATTATTTTCAGTTCGGTTTTCTTTGGATTTTAAATCGCTAACGTAGTTTTAATATTTCATTTTTATTTAATTTTCATAATTAAAATCCCCTTGTATATATTAGATAAGTTAGTTTTATAATATCTAGATAATAATAGTGATAATAGAAAAGTAGTGCATGTTGGATACCTCCTTGAGATCGAAACTAGGGTGTCCCACTATGGTAAATTTTTAGGAAAAATATGAAATTAATTGAATAGAGGTTCTTGATAAACCACTGCCATCAATATGGAAATGTTTCCGGGGAAGCCATGTTCTTTTACACACTTTTTTTTTAAAAAAAATAAAGATTTCATGGAATATCATTTTTTAGGTCGAGATGGATTATTTTAATGATTTATCATATTCTTTTCCTAGTGATGATTGGTATAGCAGGGGAAAGTTTTTGATGAAAAAAAAGTGGGGAGTTTCAAATCCAACATGATAACCTTTCCTCTCTCATTCAAGAATCCAGTGTCTAATGGTCGTAACAACCCAAACAGAAAGAAATTGACCCATAAGAAATCAAGATTATTCCACCTACCTATGATGTCAGAGAACCCAAGGAATACTTGAATATTAAACATTAAGTTCAAATCCTCTCTCCATGTCCATTGCTTGAGGATATTCCTGAAGGAGATATGTCAGCTGATACAATTCTTGGAGGTCAAAATAATTTAGAAGAACATTGGTCAGGATTTGTCAATGACCAAAAGATAAGTTCTCCTCCCATGCTTTTAAAGAGAAATCAGTACCTCTCTACCTCACTCTTTATTTAGAAGAATATAATGAATAACCTTATGAAAAATAATTCCCCGTGGGCTTCCCTGAAGAGATTATGATTCACACTACCCTATATGAATGGAAATATTTTTATATTGATTCTTCATGTTTCAATCTCATTGAAGTTGAATTATTTTCTAACTTCCCCTTTCATGAATATTCTATTATAGAATAACATGAGAAATCCCTAGAAGTTGAAGATGAATAATCCACACAAGTAGTAGTAGTGAGCAAAGAGTACCCATTGTTCTTCCTTACCCAATATTCTATGTTAAAAAATACATAAAATGGAGATGTAATAATGTACTCTATCCATGGGTTTCACTATGACTAGTTTAATATGATGATCACTAGAATAAAGATGTTCTGGTGGTTTATGAGCAAAATACCTCACCCACCTTCATATTGGGTAAAATCCACTGAAACTTCCTAACTAGGGGAAATAAACACCAAGAACATACTTGGGGGTCAACCCAATAATTATCCCTTTTTCATTCCCCTTTATATTTATTTTTTTATTTAATTTTCTTATGTTTTGTTATTTATTTATTTCTTGGTCATGTGGACGTTTTTTAGAGCATAACTCATGGCTTCCATTGGAATAAAATTTCAGGTTGTATCTTCTCTTCTCTTTATTTTTTCTTCCCATATTATAATTTTAATGTGTTGAAGTAAAGGGTAATAAAATTAATGTTTGGGAGGGAGTTTCAACCAACTATTTGTTTTTGTGTACTTTATATCTTTTTATTTTTAATTTTTAAGATCCTTGAACTTCATTAAATATTCATATAATTTTTCACATATTAATTTATTTTGAGAAAATTGAAATGATATTTGAAAAATTAGATTATAAATTATTGTAGATGTGTAAATCTATTTCCATGAATTTTATTTCCTTGAATTTTTATGAGTTTGACCAATTTTTGAAATCCATTCCCATGAAACACTTACCCAAATTATTTTACCAGTCCTATGAGGTATTTTTCATCACTTTGAAATATTCTTTCTAATACCAACACTTTCTTGATGGAAACTTGGATTTTGTGTTAGAACTGGATTTTTTGATTTTTCTCTTTCAAAGATTTGTATTTCATGAAATTTTATTTATATGATTGGGGCACTACTTTGGCTAGCCACATTTTATATTAACACACACCCTTACATCTATCCTTTATTACCCCTTAGCTACCATTATTTTCCTTATAGGTTTAAGACTCATTACAAGCTAATTTATCCTTACCTACCTGTACTCTTAGTATTCTTACATATATATTTCAAATTTTTAGTGTGGGGGAAGTTCCTTTCATGTCTGTTATTTGGGATGTGTTTCATTTGTGTTTGATGTGATGTGTGAGTCAACATTTTGGTAAATAGAGAATGAAATCATTGAAATGATTCATAATTTTATTATGAATCATTTTTTTTCATTCGGATCTCCTTCAAAGAAAGGAAAAATAAAATAAATGTTTTTCCTTACTGTAGATTTAAATATATACATATATATATATATAATTAAAATAAAGTTGTGCCTTTATCGAGCATTATAGAATTAAAAAAACGGGCAGAAAATGGATGATATGATTCTTTGTAATCACTTATTGACTCATGTCCCATGTCAAAAATGGGTTACTATTGTGTTTAAAATTTTAAAGGGGGTATTAGTGAGTAATTTCATGTGTTTTAATTTGATTATTAATGCACTGTACGTAAGAGTCAAGCCTCCTCCTTCTGGTATTAAATTTTTAATCATTTACCCACAAACATAAAGCCACATAGTCATTTGAACCTTTAATTAAATCCCTCATGATTGAATTCATTTTCATGTTTCACAATTTGGATAAATGATAATTTCCACAAGCCTACGGTGATATATGAAATTTCCAAGTATGGGAGTAGCTCTAGAATTAATTTCTCTTGAGTAAAGAGACATATAAAATTAAATGTAAGGTATGTTGTGATTAGTCCATGTATGGATTTATGCGGTTGAAAAAAATTAAATGTAAGGAATGAAAATTATTTGGAATTTATTTTCATATAAGAGACATGATAAAATTCTATTATCAATTGGATCATTGAAGTTATCTCATTTTTAATTGTTTCGTGGGTTTTGATTTAAATATATTATAATTACTCAGGAGTGCAATTCTTACGTGTGGTGGATTAATGAAGACAATATTTTCACATACTTTATTCTTATGTTAAATGTTATTAATCCCACCATAGTGTTATTTAATGGTAATTTATCACATATTTTGGTTGTTTTTCTTGTTTTGAGATTAAATGAAAAATGGACTAATTCTGGATTTCTTGTAGTTTCTAAGAGCATAAATATTTAGTTCATATATATTAAAATTTTAATCCAAAAAATGTGATTATTTTTTTAGTGTCCTTTAATTTATTGGATAAATAATTTTCAATTATATCAGATCCTGAATCTAACATCTAAGGCCACAAATAAATTTATCTTTGTGGAATGTTTTTCGGAACGACAGGGTGGTCCTCACATCACTAATGGAGCCATAAATATGGATCAACATGTACAAATTAAATGATTCTTATTGGATTTGAAATCCAACTTAGAGAATATATTTAATGATAAATTTACATTTAAAATTATTTCATTAATGAACTCATTGAACGAGTCAAACAAAGAGAAAATTTAGGAAACTCTTGGATATAAATACGTGTATTCCATAATTAAATCATAATTATCTCACTAATTTTTCAAATGATATTAAATTTTAAGGGTCAATAGATATTTATAATAAAAATATATATCTATAAGAGTATATAGGGAGATTATTTCTCTAAAGGTGACTAAATTGGGAGAACTTTCAGGAAATCAGTGGTGCGAGACAACTGATGACATGGTACATGTCGGGAGAGATGAGTACATGTCGTGATGGGAGTAAAAGTATTCAACTGAGATTTGTGTGGATTAAAAATATTTAAAGAAAAACATAATGCATTACACAATGTGTAACCCCTATACATTTCATGAATATGGTGACACTAAATATTAAATTTGACACTGCAAGATTTCCGTAGGATTTGGCCTATGAATAGAGTCCCCTTCGACCCTTCCAAAAACTTTTGGGGAAAACTGGACCAGAAAGAGTCATTACAGTGGACATATTCTCAAGAAGAGGATAATTCCTTAAATTAAACAATCCACTATGGGATAATACTATAATGGGTGGGTGGAGAAAACGATCAGAGTGTATTTCCGTTTTAGTTTAGGCTATTAATTGTAAAATATTTTCTTTTAAATTATTATAGATATTGTTTTCTGGATTTGAGAAGGTCCATTTAATTATTATTTTAATTTTCTTCTACATTGATATGGATCTATTTTCATATTATAAAAGTAATTTGGTTTACCTCATTGTTTAAATTTCATTGGTGAGGTCTCACCTTTGAGCATGATGAGTAAAATTTGTTTTGATTGTTCGGAGGATGCCAGATAATTGGATCACTTTCATAATTGTTTCGATACCCATATTTTAGGATTAAATATGGTTTATAGTTAATTTAGGTGTATAATTTGTTGTCTTAAATTATAAATTAGATAATTTAATTGGAATTATTTCATAAACAATGATAATGGGAGTGTCCAAAGATTAATATTTGTCCACCACTGTAATATTTTGCTTGTTCTTTCCAGTTTGGTTTGCTATGGATTTTAAATCACTAATTTATATTTAATATTTCATTTTGATTTATTTTTCATGATCAAAACCCCCATATATATTAGATAATTTATTTTTATATTAGTTAGAGAATAACAGTGGTAATATAAAAGTAGTGTGTTGGTGACCTCCTTGAGATCGTCCCCAGGGTGTGACACTATGGTACATTTTTAGGAAAAATAAGAAATTAATTGAATTGAGGTTCATGAAAAACTACTTTTATTAGTTACATGTCCATAAACTATGTATGGATCCTTTCTAGAGCAGTGAGTAAAAGAAGAGGAAGAAGGTGATCCATTCCACTGAAATTGAGCTAGAGAAAGAGACTCAAGGAGTGACCCTTAGGAAAGCAGTGAGAAGACTTTATACCTTTTAAATGTAGTGATTTTGGGTATATAAGTTATCTAGCACAAAAAATATTTTTGTATTGATGCTTAGCGGATTTGGAACATTGTCACATTGTCATTGTATACTCTTGGATGTACCCTAGTGAGGGTGAACCATGTAAAATCTGTTTTCTCTTGTATTTACACTTCGATTTTACTTTTAGTTCATCATCATCAAATAAATAATAAAATAATAATATTATCTTAAATAATTAATATAAAATAAAGTGACCCTCATAATAAAGATGTTAAGATCCACTAGGGCAGAAATTTTTTTGAAAAGAATATTTATATCCAGCCTCTCAGGGTATTTAGGCCCCATTTGGACCTAACACTATAAATATAAAAATAATGAATATATTTTATATTTATATCATTTTTAAAATTTGGTATATTATTGAACCATTATCAAAGTACCATAAATAGAACTATCGAACCGCACTTCTAAAGAAAAACAAAAAAGTTGACAGCAAAAAACGATGGTTTTAATAATGAATTATTAATAAATTGGTGTTTAAATGTTATAAGTGGATAAAATATGATATTATAATTATGTAAATGATTATTTTATATAAATAAAATAAAATAAAATTTATTATATATTTTGATATAAGTCTTTCAAGTAAATTCAAACTTGAGCTCAGTGTTTATCATCTCGAATTGTATTCATTTGGATATGCATTATGTTATAACATGAAAATCTATATTATCATGATATTTTATTTTGAATTTGAATTTATTCATTCATGGGAATTTCAATTAAAATGTTACCAAACTTGTAATGGATTTTCCACTCATTATTTTATATGAAACACATTCCATATTCGCCGCTCGTTTCTTTTATGTGGTGTATATAATGCCCATGAATTTATTTTTGGATGATTTTCATAAATAATAGTTTTATTTACATAAATATCAATGGTTTTCTCTATTATATTATTATTCGAAAGATACCAATGATTTAAGGGAATAAATTTTCAATATCAATTTTAGTATGATTTTTTGTGATCAAGTTTATGATGTTGAAATTTTATCATATATCATTCAGGAATAACCTGATATTTATTCTATATTGGGTATTTCTTTAGATCCCATGTTTTCATTTTATTTTCCACTCTTTAATAATTTATGATATTTGAATAATTTTTTAAGGAGATATTTATTTTTGTATATCATCAGTTTAAAATCCTTTTTCTTTCATATCCATGTTTTTTGAAGATGTTTTCAAGAATTTTTTTAATATTCTCCCATGATTTTTAAAATTCATTTATACCCATAATTGAATTTTTAAATAATTTTATACAATTAATCTTTTTTTCTTTTTCCAAACAAGGTACTTTTGAATTTTTCTCAAAAATGTGAATGAAATGTTCATTTTAATATACATGAAATGAATTGAATTCCCCACCATCATGAATACTCAATGATTTGAATAGTCATAGAAATGTCTCCCTGATTATCTTAAAATAAAAAATTTTCCTTATTTTTGGGAAATTTTATGATTTAAAATAAGTGATTTCACATTTAAAAGGATATTTTTCTCCTAAATTTTTTGAGTCGTATTTTTAAGGCATTTTTCATCCATGATAACATCCTCTGTTTTTATATATGATTTACTACGGATATAGTCTAATGATACAATCCACTTTTATTGTTGGGATAAATTATGTTGATGATTATTTAAGGGTGATTCTATGAAACCCATTTCATTACCATAGATTAATTATCTTACAATCCAACCTTATGAAATCAGTTTCTTATCCACAGGTTATTCTATGATGAAATGATGAAATGTCTATAAAACTCATTTCTATTTCATTAGTTATTCTATGATGAATCTTTTTTGATCATATATAACACATATGTTTAATTCTCATTAGGTTATGGGTGATATTGGAATTAAAATACCTCCAATTCATTGGGTAAACATGTATATCTCCTAATAGAGTAAGAACAAAAATAGAGATTGAACCTAGTACAGTAAGTGAATTTGTCCACATTGTCAATATTGGGAAAGATCCTTGAATAAGGATATGGTAGAATAACAAGTGAAACCAATACAATATGATAGTCTTGGAAGTGACCCTTTATAATGGAAATAATTTTCTAGGATTATGTTTAGGCCACAAACTTATGTCTTATGAAAATTTTATTCTCACATTGATCAAGTTCTTGGGATCCCTTAGAATTCATGTGTTATGAATTTCAAATATTTAATTCATGACTCAAGATTATGATCATTGATATACAGTATATATTTTTCAAATGTTAAGATCATGTTCTCATACACTTATTCTCATGTTTTGTTTGATTGATCATCTATATGTCCATTATTTACCCTTACCGAGAATTTGATCTCACCCTTTGTTATGGTTTCTTTTCGTAGGTTATGTAGATTGTTTATAAGTGTGGTATTTCAAATAAAGATTCTAGTTTTGAAGAACTTATTAGGATATAATATAGATATCTTTTGAATAATTTTTATATATATCCATGTTTCCAATTACACTAATCATCTATTATTTTTATGTGGTTCATAATGTTATGGAATAAATATTAATCTAATAAGATGTGATATCTATATCTAAACAGTTTGGGACACTATATTTGGTATAAAAGTAGGGTTTAGTTAGTTTTGGAAAGTAGTATTAGAAAAAATTAGTGAAAACCTCTAGGATAATCCTACATATAAGAGAAAAACCTATGTTATGGTAAAGATATGTGTATTGGTTTCCTAGAAAAAATCATTATCTAGAAACTACTGGTGGATGTGGTTTTGGTGTCATGAATTGAACCACTTAGGACCTCCTTTCTAGAGATGAGTTGATAATGGCCACCCCAATCCCACCTTTAACAGACCAGGGGCAAGAAACTTCCACCTAGTATGAATATCCCACATATTAGTGGCTTAGCCTATGGTACCTGTATTCAAGAACACAATTTGATGACCATACAATGGTGAAATGTAAAAGAAGACAACTAATATCAATGCATACATATATCTAAATCCCTAAATCAATGTCTATAAACAAGTATTCAGATCTATAAAGGTTTAAAAATAATACCATGAAAATTTTAATTAAGCATTACCCGCTTAGAAGGAGGGGACTTCTAGAAAAAGTATCGTCGATTTGAAACTCCGTCACTCTAGCCCAATGCTATACTATTCCTAATCTTGGTCCTCCCATAACTCCATAATAAGGTCATTCCTCTACAAAATAAATTCCATGTATGATAAAATATCATTGAATATTGAGTACAACAATACCCATCAAGACTCCCAAAAATCACAAATAATTAAACATCAAGATTAGTCTGCTCAAAAAAAGATATATCAACAAGAAGAGACAGAACAATAACAAAAACCCAAATATTATCATATCATACAAATAATATCACATGTTCTAAAACAACACTACTAGCTACAAGATTATTCATGATGCATGCAGGTAATAATCATTCTCAGAACAATCACTCCAAGAGAAAATTTTCATGGATGGAATTAATCTGAGAGGTCATTCTCATCCGGAATTACTATAAATGTTCTCACTATATCTCATAAGATAATAGTATCCAGATAAGAGATCACTCTTAAGAATACCTAGGGACACCACCAATTATACTAGATCAATATATTAGATAATGGATCGCCAAAATCTTCACGGTGTTCATGAAAATACCATGAACCCTACCTAGGATGGATATGATAGAGGATACAATGCGAGGAATCACAGAGAGATTCCAAAAATACTATCTAAATCATAACCCATAGAGGGGATCATAATCATAGGTTGATGACATAATTTCACATTGTACACTCATAGATATGGGCTAATGAACCACACTCAACCGACCCTGGTCTATATTGAGGAAAAAATGTTTCCAAACAATCTCAATGGATGTAAACAATACGTTTGTAGGGTACATGGCATATAAAAATAACACCAAAACTTCCTATGTTTCTTTGATTGTTCCATTGTACATCTGGTTATTCACATGTATCATGGTCATGCCTTTGTAACTGCCCATGTCTGAATATCAGGTTCTGCCTCTGTACTCTACCTATTCTCAGGTACCTGGCCATATCTGTGTCCATTTATTCTTAGATTATATGTTAGGATACCTGCATCTAGTCACACAACATGACACATGTGTCAAATGGTGTGTGATAATTAATTTTACATATAAACCCTAGCCTCTATTAATTGGTCCACGTAACATGTGTTCTTACAATTTACACACAATGTAACCTAGATTTTCTAAATTCCATCATTACTTAATGTGTATTTAATAACACCTTAATCCATTTATCTATCCATGATACTCATCTCCGATCATGGAACTATGTTGTCTAACCATTTCCATCACTGTTCGTTGGATTATTGCATTTAATCTACATGTATATTAACCGTTATCACCTATCACTTCCATCACACATTAATCGGAAAGAACATGAATCTATAAACCAATCTAATTAATTTACGATCATCCTATATCATCATTTCACCCTTGATCATGAATTGTACCTGTGGTATCGATATTTTTACACTGAAGAACATTAATGAAAAGATCACACATCTATTATTCTTCAAACTATGGTTAAAAAAAATTACCATGATAAATTTTATAATAAATATGAGATAAATGAATAAAAATAAAAATGAGTAATTAAAATCGACCATTGTTTGGGTTGTCCTCGATTAATTATAGTTAGAACAAAAAAATGGAGAGAAAATATAAAATCCTTAAATAAACCATAAAAATAATCATTCTTCAACGTATAAATCAATTTATATTAATATAATTAATCTACTATTGACAAGGGATATAAAAATAGGATGAATCTATGTAAATATATATTCCTACCAAGAGTTTTGATTGCTCACTGATGAAGAAAGGTCCTACATTTTTATCATTGGTGACATCCATGAACTTTGTTGCACACCGGTCATCAATCAATGATCTGGTCATCCTTTCTATAAGAAATATCCTATGATGGATCCTATATAGGTCTCTAGTGTATTTTATATAACCCTAATATTTACCCATAATCGGTTATTTATAAAGAAGGGATTATGAAATGACAATTAAATAATTAAATAAATTAAATTTATATATTTATTTATTTATCCACCTATGACCGCCCTAAACCCAAGCATCAGACGCACTCTAAGGTTATATCACTCCTAGGGTAAAACCCACCCATTAAACTAAACATAGACTCATATGTTAAATTTTATACTCTATTTAGGAGCTGTTTCACTTTTTTGGGAAAACTATGCATTCATGATATTAATATTTTAGAATTTTTTTAAATATGAATATGGGGCTCATTGTGGCTCACAATCTCATGTTGACTCAAAATATAGATCTTAAACTATTTCTAGATATATTTAGAATATTTAAATTAAAAAAATAAAGATTTCACATTCTCACAAGATTAGATATTTTTTTCTTCAAAATAAAAAAAAGACTACTAAAACATTTGTGGGTACTCAACTCGCATCTAGGTCTCTCGCTCCAAGAAGATCTCCTAAAAATTATTATGCTACCACTAGACATGAACAATATATATAATTAACACAAGGAGGATCCTTTCATGCTGACACACAATATCTAAAATTAAATATACAAATATAGTTCCAGATTCTTTGTCTATCATGCCCCAGTTTATAATATGCGATGGGTCATAAACACACCTCCTCGGTTGAGACACATGGAAGATGTCGTGTACCCGGTCTAACAATGGAATTAAGGCTAGGAAATATGCCACCTATCCAGACCTAAAATATATATATATATATATGTCTAATGAATCTAAAAGATAACTTTTTTCCCCAAAAAATTCTCTACAAACTATGTAAAGGTGAAATATTCAGGAAAAAATGACCTCTCTCCTTGAACTCTAAATGCCTCCATAACATGTATGCATATGAATTATGATGGATATGGGTAGTATTTCATGGATGATCTACACCTTATATATCATATATCACAAAAAATCGGTTCCCAAGAGTGATGAAATGCATAGATCAATCCAACATAGTGGAGACCTTCAAGTTCACCCATACAAATCCTCGAATGCTGCCATAACGATGTTGTAATAGAAGGTGTTTTTGTAAAAAATATCCACCAAAGGTTGGTGATCCTCCAAAACATGGAAATATTATAATATTAACATACACAATGTGTCCTATAGAACTTGAATGGTCCACTAAATATTGGGGTGAAACTTCGTTCGCAAACAAAAATGATTCCCAAAGTCCTCCAATGATAATTTCCATAATCGTGAAATGAAGTGAGCATCATGGTCTAGAATGATAATTTAGGTAACTTCATTGAGACAGATTATATCTTATAAATAAATTCATCCCAATATATCTACTAAAATCTACTCTGAGATAGTTAGAAAGTGGGATAACTTTTTGAGTTAGTCTACGATCACCCAGATAGAATCACGTCCTCAAGGAATCCACTGCAACCCCCTCATGATGTTTATATATATTCCATCCCAATACCACTTTGACTTCTCAAGGGGTTGAACTAATCTTGTTAGAACCTAGAACACATACTTAATCTACTGATAAGTGAGGCATCTAGAGATAAACTCTACGATGCTTTTCTTCATGTCTGGCCACCAAAATTGACACCAGAGGTCTTGGTACATATTTTACACTCCTAGATGTACTTACAAAGGGGATGTGTTATAATCATTCATAACCTTATCCTACAACATCAATGGTTCCATCAGATAAAATCTAAAAAGGATGAAATTCATCCCATCTTTATAAAATCTATGAGTAACACACCCAGTGCATATCTGATCATATAAGGTCTCACAGTCAGTATCTAAAACAAAACCGAATTTTCATATATAGATATTACATATTTTTTAATGAAAATTCAGTACATTTACTCAGACACACACATAGGGATTGAAATATTTTAGTGACTTTTGAATCATAGAAACAAAAAATACCTTTTCATAAGTGAACTACATCATCTCCCACTAAGTCCCTAATAACTACCACCTCTATTAGGAATATCACTTATAATACATACCATCATAACCAATTGAAAAGAAACATAATACATGGTGAAATCAGATGCTCATTAAGGGTAAGAAAAAGAGATACATAAACATAATGTGAGTATACAGTTGAAATAACATATTCATAACATATGAAAACTATACCCTATATATCAAAAATCAATATTTTGAGTCATGGTATAAATATTAGCTCTTAATAAGTCATTAACCATAAGGAAATTAGAGAATATGATCCATGGTAACCTAACATTGACATAATACATGGAATTATACTATACACATAAGTATAAAAAATCATTTCCATAGTAGTAAAGCCGCATTTCCATGTCTATCACAGTGGAATTTGAACTCCCCAAACCATTATAGTTGTTAAGGTCCACTCCCAATAATATCATAGTGGAAACATTCTTGTACTAAACTGGGTTTACTCTCCATTCCAATCCATTTTACCTCATGATATATCATTCGTTACCTAATGTGTTGGAGGTAGATATCGGTCCACCCATCACATAATGAAAATCATAAATATATGAGCCACATGATAATAAAACATCCATCATATAATAATTCTTAAAAAATGGGTTGCATAAACATTTCATTATAGCATAACCTTTAGAAAAGAATTAGGTTTTATAATTATTTTATCATTTTAGCATAGAAAAACCTATGGAAAAAGTCATCGGATTCAAAAAAAATCATGTCATCATAAAGACATACTATTCAAAGAAAGAATTTGAATAGGAACATTGGATAATTTCCCCAATAAATCATAAATAACATCAAAGATTATCATATTAGATGGAATATGATTTTGAAATATCTCTTGTAACATTTATTGAGGAAAATATCCTTTATAATTTTTAAAATACCATTTAAGAACACAAAGAATTTTCAAAATCCTATTATTATATAATAAAATTATAAATATATAAAGGAATCTTTAAAAATAATTGAAAAAATTTCTTGAGAAAATAACCCATTCCGCTTTGAAAAACATTATTTGAAAAAATAAAAAATTTTAAAAATAGTTTTCAATTGAATCGACCTTTTTATATTATAAAGGAGTCTCTAAAACATTATGTGTTTATGATCGTGTGAAATCCCATCCATTCCGTACATGTTAAAACAAATATTTCTTTCACATTTTTGTTAAATGACAAATAGGCATTGATTGAATGAAAGATGAAGAATCGATTTATTTTTTTTAAGTCAAAAATGGTAAATATTTATTAAAAAATTCATTTGAGAGAAGGAAAAATTACATTAATTTTTTTTTGAAAACATGGTTATGGAAGAGAATGGATTTTCGACATAGGAGAGAAATGAAGTGGATATTTTATAAAAATATTATTTTGAACTCTTCAGTTCATAAAGGTACGAAAATGATGGGAATAAATTTATTATGAATACATGAGCAGTGGAAAATAAATTTCATGAGTTTTGTGGGATATGGATCAGAATATTTTATCATTGGAATTATAATCATAAAAATTATTGATAAATGATGAGATTGTATCATAAAACCCTGACCACATTGTTAACATTTAATCAGAAACCCCATGAAAGAATATAATTAATTTAAACATAAAATATCTTGAGAATACATAAATTATGGATATTAACTATCAAATTTAATGTGTATACACCTCATTAAATAATATATGTTCAATACATAACCTATTTTTTAAAATGAAAAATTGATACAAAAAATTCCTTACCTTATGTCTCAAATACCTTCACACACAATTGAAGTGGTTGTATAATAAATATAATATTATTATCTATAAATTATAAAATTATAAAAATATGTACCATACCACATATGATTTACTGATGAATTTTTATTACCTATTTATCAATAATTCCTTATTAAAATAACATTTTAGTTAATAATTGTTTCGTTTTAATGTGTATGTTTTAGTTTGGTATTTTTGATCCTTTTACTTTGATCATGGTTCCATAATATAAATAATTTAATAAAGGATATAAATATCATATATATTATTTATATATTTATTATGGTAATACATTAATTTTAGATATATAAAATGTGTTACACCATTCATGGATATGATAAGCTGTACCTACACATGAATATTGTTTCTATTTTATCGATGGATAAAATGGGAGAAGGTAACTAATATATCACCTTACTAGATTCATTATGATGTTATATATATCACATATAGTAATTAAATTTATCTATATTACCTTCCACGAGAATCCTTCATAAAAAAATAAACACATCTCTTTGTGAGGTGGTAGTCCGCCTTATACATGAGCGACATTATCAAATCCAAAAAAATAAAAAGTAAGAACGAATATGTTATATAATGATTAAATAAGACTAATAATATCATATATATCATAAATAAATATTTAATACATACTTATATCATGCCTTGAGATTTGGTGATGGAAAACTATAATAACATCAGTTTATGAGGAGGTAGCTATCGTACACATGATCGACAGTTTCATTTCCCATTTGAGTGAATATGTGAAATATTATGGTCATGAAATTAAAGTAATAAAATATATGTAAATTTAGGAAACTTATTTTATTATAATATAATGTTTTAAAATAATTTTATGGTGGTGGAGGAAGAAATTAAATAAGAAGATAAGTTTAATATTTTTTTGGGAGATACTTTTTAGGTTTATACATAAAGAAATTTGAATATGGTTTCCTAATCAAAATAATTACTATATGATTATTTTTGGGAAGTAAGGAATTTAATTGGTTTGTAATTTTCTGATCCAAATTCTATTGGAATTTTTAATAGGATAAGAGGGGGTGACCTTTTATAAGTTGGGGTGATGACACACATGTTTGTTTAGAAATGAATAAAGTATAAAAGTGTTTTTCACATTCTAAAAGGATAAAAAATGGGTAATTATAGAACATTATAGTTTATAAAGTCAATTTATGTCCAAAAAATGTGTTTTGGAAAAGTTTATTGGTCATTTACCCCTTAACCTTGTAGTTCAATTCTCTAGTAAACCTATTTTAACCTTAACTACAGTAATTAATTTTAACATTTCATTTACACTGAAAATCAATTATAAATTATTATATTAGATAAATTATAATTATTAAAAATATAGAATCTATTTTTAAAAAAATTCATTTCATAGAAGTGGAAATTTCTAATTAATAATTAAACTGGAAAACCTAATGAGAAAGCGAGTTTCCAAAGAGAAAGTGTTCAAATGTTTAAAAAGTAAATATTTTAAAATTTAATTGGAAATTGATTACCATTAAATAAATTATATTAAAAAATATATAATTGAACTCATTATACTTTTAAATCCATTTCAAAAATTAAATCTACACATTCTTAAAAAGAAAGATAGTTTTTAATAAAAACTAGTATTTTCCACTCTTTCTTAAAAAATTAATCTTTTTGGAAAAAATCCAAAAAAATCACCGTAAGATAATTTTGACATGTAGATTTTTAAAATAAATAATATTTTGGTAAATAATGTATCTATAATTTTAAAAAAATTATTTTTTTATTTTTTCACAAAAATAAATAAAATGTTTTTTATAAATAATATTTTTAAAATATATAAAGACCTTACTCAAACTTGAGTAATTTTTATCAATATGATTTATTTATATAAAACCATTATACTTAATATTGAATTTTTTTAATTAATATTCATTATATAAAATTTAATGGCTAGTTAATTCTGGTCATCTTTAAATAATAATATTACTATGATTCCACTATTCATTAAAACACTGTGTCGTGTGTAACACAAGAAATTTAAAAAATTAAATTTATTCAATAATAATTAATTTAAATTTTGGGTGTTGCATTCTTCTCACCATAAAATTAATTTATCCATAGATTTTTTTTTCACTTTGGTGAAAACAACTGACAAAATTTCCACCTCATCACATCCTTAGGTAGCCATATAGATTCTTCAAACTAGTAGTTTCTCTAAAGAACATTGACCATGTGAGTAGTATTGTTTCAAAGAACATTATAGGTATGATCTAGAATCTCCAAAAGTTTGACCTCATAATAAATATAATTCACCATTGGTATAACCTTTGAGTTCAATACATGTGGTGGATCAGGTATGTAATTCTTTATGATAGGTACATGGAACACATTGTGCACCCGGGAGAGGATCAGAGGAAGCAACAAGCTATAATATTTGGTCCCAATATAATAGAGAATTTCAAAGGGATTGATATACCTAGGTAATATTATTACCTAATTTTTAAATCTCATTACATTCGTTCATGAGGAAAAACAAAGGAAAACCTTCTCACCAACATCAAATTCTAGATCCCATCGATGATTATCATCATATCCTTTATATCAAATTTTTGTAAGGTGTTTCAACTATAAACCACATTGCATTATTCCCTTTAGTTTTTAGTGAGTAATAAGAAAAAATACATGGAGGAGTTTTCTCATTTCTATTATGGTATAGGTAATAGATGTAACATCCCCTTAGGCATTTATATCTTAACCTTATCTTGATGTTATATCATGCATCAATATAAAAACTATGTGATATCTCTCTTTATTCCATCCCACCTTAAATCCATTTATAAAAAATTATACATCTTAAAACATCCATAATTAATAGAGAACAATGAACTATGAAACTTCGCAAAAAAATCCTTAAAATATGGTATGGGGGAACACAGACACGTTTTCTGAACTATATCATTCCATCACAATAATGTTTAAAATTAGGAACATTTATCAACTTCTTCCGAAGCTCTATATCATCCTTATTTACCACATTATTCTTTACTTAGATATATGGTTGAACATTCATTTTTGAAAGATAAAATTTCTTCCCTTCCTTCAGGATTTCCAGATCTATACTTTTAAAATCTATAAATATTTTTTCTTTTGTCATCTTCATCAAGGATATTCTATCATGATCCTTTTTACTAAATACATCGACCACCTTGTTCTATTTCCCAGGTTTTTAAGGTACAGAGAAATTATAATTTTTAATCTGTTGTAACCATCTATTCTGGCACATGTTCAACTAATTATGTATGAATATATACTTTAAATTATTTTTATTAGTATATAAATCATAATGTTCTCTATAAATATAATTTCTATATTTCTCTAATGAAAATATTACACTATTAAATCCTAATTATGAGTTGGGTAATTTTTCTCATGAAACATAAATATTTATGAGGCATAAGATATAACCATGTCCTTCTATATAATAACACATCCCAATACCTTTTTGGATTAATCACTAATGATTGAAAACCCTTATACAGTATGGAGAAATGTAATTATAGGTGTTCTAAATAATATTATCTTCAGTTCCTTGAAATTTTAAAACATTCATCTTACCAAAGTTATATGGATCCCTTATTTGTTAACATAGTGAATGAACAAGATATTTGTGAAAAAATATTTTAAAACCATCAATAATATCTGGAAAACAATGAAAAATTTAGATATCACTCACTATGATTGATCTTAGCAGATATTTAAAAGTCACCATATTTTATAGATCCACTGATATACAATCTATTTAAATTTTATGACCAAAAAATAAATATTTTTTAGTAAAAAAAAACACTTTTGATTTTTCTCCTACTAATTATCCGTTCTCATGGTCTTCAATAAAATTATCAAGTGATCTTCATTCTCTTCATTGATCATTTATTAGATAAGAATATCAAATATAAATATTACCACAAACTGATCAATATAAACTCAGAAGAATCTATTAGTTAAATCCATTAAGATAACAGAGGAATTAGTAAGACCATATGGAATCACTATATACACATAATGTCCATACCTTGTATGTAATGTTTTATTTGGGATATATTTCTTCTTGAGCCTCAACAGATTTAATCCAGAACAACGGTCAATCTTAGAAAAGTATTGACCTCTGCGAAGCTGATCTAACAAGTCATCAATAAGAGGAAAATGATTATTCTCATTTTTTATATTGTTCAAATCTTGATAATAAATGAAAAGTATCATGAATCCATATTTTTTGAAAAATAGAATGGTGCACCCTAAGGTTACACACATTCTAAATGAATCTCTTGTCACGTTTCTCCTAGATTTTCTTCTCCAATACCCACAACTCAATCAATTCCATTCTATTGGGGGTATTGAAAATATGTTTGGTACTAGGAATGAGTTCTTTTAAAAATTAAACTATATGATTTTGTGGAATGCTAGTTAATGATTTTGGGAATACATATAAAATTTTTTAAATACGATGCATATCATTGATGTTCTGTTTCTCCCCAAGTATCTAAGAAAAACACCCACTTTCAATAAGAATCAACACTCATACAGTGAATGGGATTGAAATCATAATTTTATATTTATCATCACACTGATAGAAGATCATATGTTAGTCTGGAATATAAAACACGAATTCCCTTCCTCGATAAGTGATGTGGTCTTTATAAATAAAAATCCAATATATACCTAAAATAAAATCAAATTTAAACAAAATTGGATTGAAATGATTTTTAAGATTAAAATTCAAAAAATATATATATGTGGAATCAAATAAATGATATTTTATTCCCATACCATTATGGGTTTTCACTTCTAATTCTACATATAACTATCTGGTTGGAATCATGATACCCAAGAAAAATATTAAGAAATAAATGAATGATCATATCCAAATTTAAATAAGATATTATTTATTCTATAGTTGATTGAATGGGTACCTTTATCATGCTGTTATCATATCCCTCATCAAAAAATAATGATTGCATGATATTTTTCCTTATACCTTGGCTTAATAGGGTTTTGGCATCGATTATCATCGTTAACCTTCAAATTTGGGCAGTAGTTAACATAGTTACCATTCTCCTTACATTTGAAACAATGGAATGTTTTTAGTGCATTCTATACATATTTATCTATATTCATATAATTAGTTAACTTCTTCCCACCACTTCAGCATTAGATTTCCCAATAACCTTCCCTTCCACACTTAAAACATTTATCAATACCCTTAAGATATTTTCCTCACTCTTTCCTTCCACACATTGAGAAAGAAGTAAATCTAATATTTTCCTCACTTTGGTTTATAGTGTTTCCCTTAAACTCTATATTTATTTTCCTAACAAAACAATTGTATTTATGGTTAACATGAAGATACATATCTTCCTTGATATCACATCAAAAAACTTATTAATAGCTAATGAAGTGCCATATTCCTACTTCCCTTTTGAGATTTGGTTATAATCCAATGAATAATCGCCAAACTTTCTATCAGGTTGGATAATTATTCCAGAATAGTACCTCACTAGTCTTGTCAAATTCTCCTAATAGGTTTCAAAAGATTCATCATACTTTCTCTTTAGCTCGAGGAATTGATTCTCCATTTAATATGAAAAATTATAGGGAAGTTATTATTGAAAAAATTATCTCAAACAATCCTACCACTCTATGGACTCAATTACTTTTTGATTCCCTGTATTCTTGATGATAATACGTCATTTATTTTCTTCTCCTTAAAAATGATAGACAACAAAAATAACATTATCATGTTTGGATCATTAGAGTGTAGAAAATAGAATTTAATTGGTACTAATACACTTCTCAGAAACTAGTGAATTAAAAAAAAATTATGATTGTAGTTTCCTCATAAAATAGTCAACAAAAATTCCTTACTTTTTCAATTTTTAATATCATCATGATTCATAGCATGAGAAAGTTGTGTGAGCATAGAATTGATATTTTTCCATTCCATATCCCATAACATTTTGTTTCTAAGGAGAAAAATAATTACATTGTCCATTTTATTCAATATTAACATTGTTAAATTGGATTCTAGTCATTGAATAAAACAAAAAAACATACTATAAACAATAATAATTGAAGTGTTAAAATACATCTTCATGAAAAATTATTTATAGTATATCTAAATAAATACACCTTATATTAAATTCATAACACATAATGTTTAATCTAGTTTATTCATGGTCATATTATATTTAAATCATTGATGGGGGTTCATAATGAAAATATAAATTATATAAAAACATATCCCATGTGAGTGTCAAACTAGGTGTCTAGTAAGTCTCTATAACACCCCGAGTTTTTATGAAGTATAATATTTTGAATAAATTAAAATTCTTTGATGGATTTCATTACACAATGCACTAAGTTAATATTTATTTATAATAAATACCATGTTCATCTTTCACTACACACAAAATAGATTTCATCTTACATTATAATAAATATAGAGCTTGGCTTGTGTTACACACAATTTCTAGTTTAGCTTTCACTACATGTAACATCGAGTTTAAACCAAACATGTCATACTATTATAGTTATCAATGAGCCATTAAAATGGAGGGTATGAATTGTATTAAATAAATAATGAAAATATGGTTTATTAATGGTTATGAAATAAATTATTTTGTAATAAATTAATTATAAATTAATGAAAGAACTATTTGAAAATAATGAAATTCTTTTTGTGGAATGATATTTTTCTATATAAAAAAAGATTTATCTCAATAAATTATACCAAACATTTTTTGAAAAATATTCTTTATAGAATTTATGTGTTATATATTCAATCAAATGTTTTTATATTCATCAAATATATTTTATTGTAATATGATAAGAACAAATAAAATTTTATACATTAAAGTTGTATTTTTTAAAGATAGTTTTTCCTCCATTTAGTGGAACACTTTTTTTAAAACTTAATGTTGACCCTATTATGAATTTAATTTGAAAAAACGGCCTTTATTTTTTAAAATAATATTTTTAAAATTATATTACGATGAATATTTTTTAGTTTTTTGATATACTCATTTTTTGATGAATAATGAAAAATATTTATTCTTAATTGAAAACTATTTTTGTTAATTTATTTATATAGTTAAATTATATTTTTATTTAGTTTTAAAGACTATTTAGTTCAAATATAGAACACTAAATTCAATTTAGGTCATTTTAATCAATTTCACATTGAAATCAAATATAAAAACCTTTCCAACATTTGAACATTTTCACTTTAAAACCCCATTGCGCCGTCCTGTCTGTGGGATTATTTTTAAATGAATTTTTCCTCATCTATGATTAGAATTTCAAAAAATGGATATAATATTTGTAATAATAATAAATTATAATTTATAATAAGGTAAAAATAATTTTTTTAAAAAAATAATAGGGAAACAATAAAAATTAATTAATGCGATTTAGAGAAAAACGAGTTTACTATAGGACTAATCTTTCAATGTAAGTGGAAAAAATGACCTAGAAACATGTAAAAAACCCTATTTATGGAACTATTTTCACCATACACCCTCTTTAATCTATAATGTTTCTTTATTGGAGGCACATGAGGTAAGAGAGACCCCCAATAGTGTTTACCTTTTGATTATTTACAACAATGCCACTCCTCCTCCAGTATAAAAGGGCACCCACTATCCCCACTTCTTCACACCTCTCAAGCCATTTGATTTGACGAAAAAATACCAAAATAAATTTATAAACTCCCTACCCTCATAATAGAAGCCTTAATTTTGGAATAAATCCATCCAAGGAAGTACTTTGGTGCATTCCTAAAGGAGACACCGAATGAAGAGGTAATGTTCATCAACGAACATTTTTATTTTATTTCGTCCTCAAACCCCAAAAATTATTTTCATATTTTCATTATATAATAATCCCATTATCATAAATATACTAATATATTTTTAATTTAAGATTAAAACCTAAAACCACAAACACTTCCATCAAATCGTATATGCAATCATCGTTTGGGTTAACAATAGACTACTGCCTCAGGAACCGATGTCATTCGTTCTTCCATTAACACCTCTTAAGGTTTGGAATAATGAAGTAAATGAAAATTATAAATATTATATACATAATATTAATGTTTTCTTTATTATTTTTAAATTATTACATAATAAATACCTTTACATTTTCAATTTTTTGAGAATATGACAACGTCGTTTGTTTGTACGGAGGACTACTGCCTCGTTAAGCGATGTCATTCGTTCTTGATTTACATGGAATGTATTAAGGATGAGTTTAATATAAATATGTGATATATATAACATAAAAAGGATAGTATAATGATAATATATATATATAATTTAGTTTTCTTCTTTAAATATGAAAAGAAAATGGATACAACCTTTATTTTTACATATAACCAACCATCTCTATGACCAGTGTATTTCATTTTATGTCCCTAAATTTTATGGGTTACTATAATATATATATACTGAATTTAAATGATATATATATTATTTTTATCATTGTATATATGTTTAAATCATGATCTATGTAAGAGGACCAAGAATAAAAAGTCAAAACATATATGAAAATCAAAGTGGTTCTTACCCAAAACATAACATAAACTTGGAATTATTAATAAATGGGTAATTTAAAGTCATAGTTAAATAATATATGGAATTATATCTATGAATATGTTTCATGATAGATGTATAATTAAATTATATTTATTATACAATAGGTTTGAATGGGTTCAAGGAGAGCCAAGTCTTAAGGTAAGGGGATCTCTAGTCTCACTTTTATTTCTGTGAGACTTATTCCACATTCACCACTTATTTATTTTGTGTAGTGTTTACAGATCCATATGTAATTTTATATAATTAATTTTATTAATTTTATGATATTAAATGTTTCAATTGATGTTATTTTTTCACGGATCTCATGATTCAAAAGTTACCTTAGTATTAAGGGATTCCCATCTCATTTTTATTTTTAATGAGACACAAGCCATTTTCACCACCAATTTCTGGAATTTTTTGTGTATACTACACATGGATGTATTTATTTATTATTATAATTAATTTTTTTACACTTCCATTTGAATATATTTTTGTCATGTTGTTACGGTTTCAAAGTCACCAAAGCGGTAAGAGAATTTTGTCTCACTTTTCCTTCTTTGAGATACATGTTATCTTTATGAACCTGTATTCTTTTATGAGGTCTATATGACTTAATTTTAACATGTTATACCATTAATATACTTCTTTCCATGATATTTCAATTTTCATGTAATTCAGTCATGTTGATTTTTTTTCAAAGTTATCAAAGTGGTAAGTGTTTATTGCTATAATCTCATTTTTATTAAGATTATTTTTTATTATGCTTCCATTGATGAAATAATGTGATACATATATCAATAATTTTTATGAATTTTATTATACTATTTTTGTTCATGATATCTTAATGTAATGGTACGAATTTTCCACTCTTTGGTATAGAAGATAATAAAGAAAGACTTTTAAGATAATCTGACATTATTTCTCTCTTCCATCAAAAATATGTTTCTTTACACCTGGTTTTATAAAAATATATTGAATTTTTTTTAAAATGTTTTATATTTTAAAAAGTTTTTATTTTTTTTTCAAATAATCCTTTTTAAAATTTCAGTGTTTTTTTCAAAGAAAAATGTTTTCAAAATGTTTTATAATATGTAATGATTTTTTAAATCGAAATATATATTTTCCTCAAAAAAAATTTAAAGTATTTTTAAATATTATATCATAAGTTTTAAGAGTTATTTTATAATAAATGAATTTTAAAAAAGTTATATATATATTAATAAAAAATGATTTTTAAATAAATGTTATTCTACTTATAAAATTCTTTGTGCGATATTTAAAAATCCTTATCCATCTAACATGACATCCTTTGATATAGTTTATTATATACTAGGGATATTAAATAAGTAATCAATTCTTATTAATTATTTGAATGGTTTACTTTTATGATGATAATATATTTAAGAAACCCATTTATCTTCTATGGGTTATACCATGATAAAACGCTTTTGAAACACACATACTTTCATAGGTTGTTCTATGATTAAATGATTATGAAACCTATATATTTTACATGGGTTATGAAATGATGAAATATTTAAGATACCAAGTTCATTTCATGGGTTATGATATTATGTTTACGAGACCCATCTATTTTTTAGGGTCATGATACGGTTAATGTTTTTTATCTTATGGATTGCATATTTATGATTTAATTATGTTTAGGGTGGGACCTATATCACCCTCCAATGAATTGGATAAATATTAACATCTCATGAGATATACATAACTGGAATCGTGAGTGAACAAAGTTTAGTAATTTTGGTCTAGAATAAAGAGTAAGCTCAGTTTAATAATACAAGGCTAGAATTGGGAGTGAACCTGATTCAGTAATACATGTCTTAAGAGAGATCAAACCTTGATCTTTACCCAAATAGCACCCCTAACCCCCTCTTCTCCTCACACATCTCAAACATTTAGAGTTTTCGAAATTCTACCCATTCCTATTTCCAAGCCTCTTCCACCATTCCAAGACCTTTTGGTCTCACCAAAATTCCAAAAATAATGACCTTAATAGGGATCTCAAGGATAATAGATCAAGAGGTAAAAATATTCTTTCATTTTATTTTACTTTATTTTCGATTATTTTCAATTCTTATACTCTATTATACTCCCCTTATTCCAGAGGCACAAAAACTTAAATATCTTATATAATCTATAACTGGATCATGTTTATATAAAAATGCATCATTATAATTCTTCTACTATCCCATTTATTTTAAAAATAAAAAATATTATATGTGATGTGATGGTTTACCGAAATCATGGACGCTGTGTTTTCAATTTACAAAACCATCTTTAAGGATGGTCATAAAACCATTTTAATTGTTGAAATAGATTTTAATTTGTATGATATAGTCACTTTTATTTTCTTTAATTGACATATATACAAAATATTAAATTATATAATGAAACTAGTTTGTAATTATTGAAGAACCTCCAAAATGATCTAAATGAATATCATTAATTTTTTATCTAACGATTCATCATTATATCTAAAAAATATTAATGGTATAATTTAATATTATGAAAAATTATTAATTCTATTTCATTCAACTTATAGAGTTTCTCTTACATTTTACAAGAATATCCATTACGAACTGACCATGGAAACCATGTAAAGAAAGCTCCCGAAATAGTGGAAATAACAAAATATTATTAATAAAAGGCTGGAATGTTGTTATAAAATGATCATATATAGTGTTATAAAAATTAATATGCTTTATTAAAATATTATTAACACTCTTTTAACAGTAAAACGAAGGTTTAAAAACATTTTTTCTAAGACAAACCCGATGTAAGGGAATTCATAACCCAAATTCCATTCTTTGGGTTAACCTTTTACTTCATTGATTATATGGTACTAATATTATTTGGGTAATGAATTTTTTTATATTATGTGTTATCATGTATAATTAGAGTGTATACATATATTAATTTTTTTATATTAATTCTCACATTAATTATATGATTTTTGTAAGGGATTTTTCTTAAAAATCCCTCTTTTAAAATTCTATTTTACAAAATTCAAAAGAATCATTTTTATGAAATTATCCATGTTTAATTGTTATGATATGGTTCTTATGAATTTTTTATAATGAACGGTGAGACCTATATATCTATCTAATGCATTAATTATGTTTATGTTGGATGTTTTTCGTATGATTACTCTAAGTTTAAATGTGATGGTTGCACCAAAAGGTAGTGTTGAGGGTTACATTTTAAGAATCCATGATGGATACAAATCATATGTTAGCCACAAGGGTTAAAATGTTATGTAATTAATTCACCAAGTTACCTATATATTTTATTTATGTTTTCCAATGTTTTATTTAAATCTCTTATTTTAAAATGTAATTATATAATACTTTATGGGTGAGAAATATGCCTTTTTAAAAATGATTCCATATGTTCTTGAACTAATGGTTTATTTCCTTCTTATTATATCCATTAATGATATTTTTTTTCTCATCCCATGTTTTAAAATGTTTTTCACGGGGTTTAATAATGGGTAAGGGAAAATAAGAAGATAATATGAATGTTGTGAAGACATTCCATAAAAAGATTTCACATTTTTATTTAAAAAATTTCTATTGTGAAATAAATGGATTCTATTTTAGTAGTTCCCACATTGTATGATTATGGGTTGATATGTACGAATTTTTTTATATCCTTCTAAAATTCAAAACCAAAATAACTATTATACTATAAGTATGTGAATTCTAAATAAATTTAATATATTACTTAATGTTTAATCCAACATCTTTATAGTTGGCATCAGATCACAATTTATATAACTTTTGGGGTTAGGATGATATTAATAAAATACCATAAATGTTTTTTACTTTATTTTTATATTGAAATCATATAGCATTTAAAATTATAATATTGATTCATCGAATATATGTCTATTCAAGAATAGTTTTTCGTAAAAGAAACATGGAATATGATGTAGGAAGGAACTGAGAGGGTGATATATTTCCAAATCTGCAACATGTAATGGTAGGAATTGGAACCAAACTATTTGTGAAAATAATGTCTTAGTTGAATTAGGATATAACTGTTAGTGGAATCCATGAAAAAGAAAAACCAGAGTTTCCAAAAAGGAACATGATGATATTGAAACATTTAATGAGGAAATGACCTCCTATTTTTAGAAGATATTCTGACCCAATGGCAGATGAAGCATGAACTAAATCCCTTGAAAATATATTTGATGTCCTGGGATGTTCAGATAATAACAAGTTTAGTCTTTCCATTTATATTTTTGTATATTAATGTGCCTGGTGGTATTAAATAGTCAACAATATCTTTTATAGTGAGGAGATTGATGCCTTGGAATGGGTTGAACTTAAAAATGTGTTCTATTAAAAATATTTTCCTAAGGTGTTTTTGACATAGGATGAAAAATAAATTCTGTAAATTGAAACAAACAGAGGTGGATTATGTGGTTGTGTATGAAGAAAATTTCACCCAATTGGAAAGGTATGTTCAAAATATTATTCGGGATCTTGATAGAAAAATCAATTGTTTTTACTCAGGAGTGAAGCCATGATATGAAAGGGAATTGACTTCCCATGAATTAAAATGTTATGATAAACATTTATTATGTGATGAGAGGGTAAAAATAAAGTTTTTTGATGATCACATGTACTTTTACAACAAGAAGAAGAATAGGTCTAGATGGAAAGTGATGGGTAATAATCAATCAAATAAATTTTAAAGAAAGAAATCACAGTTTTCCTACTTTTGAGTTTTTTTTAAAAACAATCATGGGGAATGCCTTAAAAAACTGTGAAGGGTTTTTGATGTGGTAAGTTTGGACATGTGGATTGATATTTTAATGAATATTATATTAATATTAAATCTGATAAGAAAACTATATAGTGTTTGAAATGTGGTGAGATGGGTCATTAAATCATTACATTCCCAATTAAAGATATGAACAATGGAAAATAGCCTAACTATAAGAAGAAAGGTGAAGTGAGATCCTTTATGACTATATTAGTAGATGTTAGGCTATCCAATGAAGTGTTATCAGGTCCTCTATTTTTTTACTCAGATTTTTTAATGTCTTGTTTGATACGGGGTCTATGCATTCCTTTATTTAGAAGATTTTTTCTTGTAAATTTTAAATTGCACCTCAAGAAAAGAGACCAGAACTTATGGTTAAAACACCTGGGGGGAATATTACAGCAAAAAATTCATTTTAATAATCTTCCAAATATTATATATGTAAATATTTTACCTACAAACATTTATTTTTTACCATTATTAGAGTTTTATTTCCTTTTGGGTTAGGATTGGATTTCTTTTTTCGTATTAATAGTGATTATAGATCTAAAGAAGTTTTTTTAGGAAAAAATTTCATATTGTATACAAGAATGAACCCATACAAATAATAACATATCAGGAAGCTGAGAAACTGATAAAAGATGGAAATGAAAGTTATCTTGATCATATTGTAAAAAAAGGGAACTTTTAAGATTAATTATGTGTTAGTGGTAAATAAATACCTGGATGTTTTTACTGGTGAGTTTCTTGGGGTTACTTTTGAGAAGATGTTGAATTTACCATGAAATTAGTTTTTTATATTAATCCAATTTTAAATCCCACTTATTGAATAGATCAATTATAACTTCTTAAATTAAAAAAACACTTCCAGGAGTTTCTTGATAAAGGATTCATTTATCCTAGAACTTCAACATGGGGTGCTCCCATTTTGTTATTTAAAAATAATGATGGTTCCATGTGACTTCTCGTTGATTATAGAGCTTTAAATAACATTACTATTAAGAAAAATAATGCATTTCCTCATATCGATGACTTTCTGATCAGCTCTAGGGAGCTCAGTATTTTTCCAAAATTGATATGAGATTTGGGTACCATCAAATAAATTTGAACGAGGGTGATATCCTGAAAACATATTTTGGTACTAGATATGGGAATTTTTTAGTTTTTTATGCCTTTTTGAATAAAAAATGACAAGTTAAATTCATTATTATGAATATAATATTTTATAAATATTAGGATAAGTACTTTGTCATTTTTTATGATATTTTGATCTTTTAAAAATGTTATGAGGCTCATGAAAAATATTTATGGATTTTCTTTCAAAATCTCAATGAAAATAATTTATAAGGAAAATTTAGAAAAATTAATTTTTGGTTGCAATAAATTTCTTTTGATGGGTACATTGTAAATAAGGATGGAATAATAGTTTTTCTTTCAAAATAAGTGGCTCATGAATGGAAAATACCTAAAAATGTTATAGAGATTCATAGATTTCATGGATTAGAGTATTATTAATAACTATTTGTTAAAAAAAATTCAAGGTTATCTATCCCACTAACTAAATTAACATGAAAAGGGGTTAAATTTATTTGGAAAGAATAATGTGATTTTTTTTTCAGAATTGAAGAAGAGATTGGTTAATTCTCTATTTTTGGAAATGCCTTTAAAAATGGTGTGTTTCTAATCTACAGTGACGGTTCATTGAAGATAATTTGTTGTATTTTGATGCAGAATGATTAGTTAATTTCTTATTCTTAAAGATAACTAAAACCTAATTAGTTAAATTATTAAAAAATTATTTGGAATTAGCCGTTTCTTTTTATATTTTAAATTTTTGTGGCATCGTTTATAAGGATCCAAATGTGAAATATATACTGACCATAAATTTCTGAAGTATATATTCACTCAGAAGGAATAAAACATGAGGCAGACAAGATAGCCTGAACTGATAAATAATTATAATTTCATGATCAATTACCATCCTAGAAAAATAAAAAAATTGGATGATGCCTTTATTTGAAAACATCATGCATCATTAACCATGTTACATTTGGAAAATCACCTCTTGATTAATGATATGATGAGTTTTTTTATTGAAATTTATTTGTGAAATAAATTCCTTTTTTTGGTGTCACTGTAGTTATCTCTCTCAGCTAGAATGAAGCATGCACAAAATGAATACCAAGATTTAAAAAAAATAATTGGATAAAATGGGTAAGTTTCCATAACTTAACATTGATAAAGATTGTGCATTAAGATTTTGGAAAGAGATTATGTGTGCCTTGTGATTCATAAATAAAGAAATAATTATTGTGTGAAGAACATATTTCTCCATTTGTAGTTCATCTTGGAAGTACTAAGAAGTAAGAAGAACTTCAGAAGTGGTTATTGGTGGGATAGAATGGAAAGAGATATTACTGATTTCACTATGAATTGATTGATGTATCAATATGTTAAAGCATAACAGTAGTTACCTATGGGTATGCTTCACCCTTTTCCAGTTCCAGAGTGGAAATGGGAAAATATATCCATGGACTTCATGGTGGGACAACCAAAGAATTCTTGAGGTAACAATGTGATTTGGGTTATTGTTGACCAAATGACTAAATATGTACATTTACTTCCTGTTAGATATACTATGTATTTTGATCATCTTTCTCGATTGTACCTCAAAAAGATAGTCAGTTTACATGGAGTTCTTATTTCCATTTTTCTAACCATGATCCCAGGTTCACTTTTAACTTTTTTAAAGGCCTTTATAAGTTGTTAGGAACAGAATTAAAATTCAGCACTGCTTTTCATCCTCAATCCGATGGACAGACTGAATGAATAATTTTGACCCTGTAGGACATTATTCAAGCTTGTTCAATGGATTTCTAGGGAATTTGGGATAAAAATATTTATTTAGTTGATTATTATTATAATAATAGTTTTCATTCATGTATACAGATAAAACCTTTTGAGGCATTCTATGGGAATCGGTTTTGAACTCCAATTTTTTGGGATGCATTTGGGGAAAGGAAGTTGATGGGACTATAATTAGTAGAGGAAGTGGCTGAGAAAGTAAAGATGATCCATCAAAACATGAGGACATCTTAGAGTGGGCACAAAAGTTATATAGATAACAGGAGGAAGGACTTTTCTTTTGTGGTAGGTGATCATGTTTTTCATAGAATCTCAGCATGGAAACGTGGTATTCGTTTTTTTATTTTAGTAAAGTTAAGTCCATGGTTCATTGGACCGTGTGAAATCTTAGAAAATGTTGGACCAGTTTTTACCGAGTATCATTACCTATGATTTTATCATAGGTACACAGTGTTTTTCATGTTTCAATGTTGATAAACTATGTGCCAGATTCATCTCATGATTTGATCACAAAAGTAGCTCAGCTAGAAGAGATCCTTTCGTATGAAAAGAAACAAATTTAGATTCTTGATCATAACGATCGAGTATTGCAGAATAAGGTAATTCACCAGGTTATTGTTTTTTGGAAAAACCACACCGTGGAATAATCAACATGGAAATCTAAAAATGATATGAGGGAATGGTATCCTCATTTGTTTAATATGTAAATTTTTTTAGAATGCAACTTCTTAAAAGTAGGAAGAATGTAACACCCAAAATATTTACAAATAAATTTAATATTGAACGAAATGACTTAAAAAATGAGCCTCTATGGAACAACACTTTTTTATAATTATTTAATGGATATAGTAATAACCAAGATGTTAAGCATAATTTTTCTACTTCTATGAATTGAGTTTCAAAAAAACATACATACATGGTGGTTATCGATTAGATATTTAGTGTTTGATAAGATCAATATAATTTTTTGGTGAATATTAACTTGTACCTTTAGAATAATAATATTTCCCTTATAAATAGTAATATGACCAAATGAATAATAACCTCAAAATTGAAAGTATACATAAAATTTAGGCATCTTATAACTGAAAATATGATCATCGTATAAGTAAACAAATATTTTAATAAATATTCGTTGTGTTTTCATATTTCTAAAAGTCTTAAATATTTAATTAAAATTTTATTATTAAAATAAAAATTTATATTTAAAAAATGTAATCATAAAATCTTATTTTATTATCTTGTGGTTCTAAAAAAATTTATGTGACCTTGATTAATTTTTCAAGGTGTTATAAAATTATTTATACTTTTAAAAAGATTATGTTTCGAATAAATTATGATTATGCTTCAAAATTAAATTTCTCATATTTACATTTTTTTTCTAAAAATTGAGTTCATTTTTGAATTCTACGTGTCAAAAAATGTTTAGGGTGAAATTTTTGGATATTTCTGAAAAATTAGAATTTTTAGTGAGTAGTGAAATAATATAATTTACAAATAAGGCTTAATAAATGAATAATTGATTTATGGATGATGTTCCACTATGGTAATAACCCTTGTTTAAAAATCATAAGATATAATTACTATATTTAGTTAGAATAACAAACACAATTTCTTGTCTTGAGAAAAATAATAAAAAATGATTAAAATAATATGGCCCCGTTTCCTCCACTATAAATACCACCCCTCACCCTCTCTTCTCGTCACACCTTTCAAACATAAATCATTGTAAAAATTCTACCAAATCCTCTTACCAAACTTCTTCCAAAAGTCTAAGACCATCCAGCCTCACCAAAACGAAAAAACCAAGGTCCTTATGGGGGATCTCAAGGAGAAGATATCAAGAGGTAAAAATCCACTTTCATTTTCTTTGATTTTCCATCCAATTATTTTCTATTATTATAATATATTAATCTACCATTATCCAAAAGGCATAAAAACTCCAATATATTACATATACTGAAATTTTATCTTGTTTATGGAAAAATTCATAATTATACTTCTTCCACTCACCCTTCTATTCTAAAAATAAAAACACTATTTGTGATGTGTCTATTTACCAACATCATGGATTATGTGTTTTCAATTTCTATTATTGTTTTCATTGCTGGTCATAAGACCATTTTAATGGTTGAAACATATTTTTAGTTATATGATATAACCTATTCTATATTCTATAATTAACATAAATACATAATATTAAATTATATAATGAAATTAGTTTGTGATTATCGAATAACCCCCAAAATGATCTAAACAAATATCATTAATGTTTAATCTATTGATTCAACATACTATTTGAAAAAAATAATTTATGGTATCATTTAATATTTTGGAAACATATTAATGAAATTTCATTCCACTTATGGAGTTATTATTCAATTCGATAATAAAATCCACTATGAACAGACCATAGAAACCATACAAAGAAGGCACACAAAACAATGTAAATAACACAATATTATTAATAAATGGGTTGAATGATGTTATAAAATGATCATTAAAGAGTTATAAAAAATAATATGTTTCTTTAAAATATTAATAAAACTCTTTTAACCATTATATAGGATTTTTAAACTCATTTTAAGTTACAGGAACCCGATTTACGGTAATTATTAACCCAATTTCTATTCTTTGGGTTAACCTTATACTTAATTGATTATGTGGAACTAAAATTATTTGTGTAAAGAATTGTTTTTATATTATGTTTAATTATGTGTATTTGTAGTGTATACACATATTTATTTTGTTCTATTAATTCTCAATTAAATTATATTATTTTTGTAAAGTAATTTTTATAAAAAACATCTTTTAAAATTCTATTTTAAAAAATCAAAAGTGATGGTTTTATTAAATAATTCATGTTTTATGATTTTTATTTGGTTATTGGGAATTTTTTAATGTAGGGTTAGACCTAAATCTCCCATTAATTTATTGTGTAAGTTTAAGATGGAGGTCATCCTTATGTTTACCCCAAGTGTAACTGCAATGGTTAAACCACAAGGTAGATATGAAGGTTACATTGTAAGGTAGCTGTGAGGGTTAAAAATTAAAAGGTAGATAAATTATTTAAAATATTAAGTAATTAATTCCCCAAGTTACCTATATAGTGTATTTATGTTTGTATATGTTTTTTAGGAATCTCTTATTTTAAAAAGTAAGGATATGATACTTTATGCATGAGAAGCATGTCTTTATGAAAATGATTTCATATGTTTATAAGCATTAATGGAATAATATTTTCTTTCCTTATTATTATATCCCATACTAAGATTTTTTGTACTCATCACATTTTTTTAAAAAAAAATCATAGGGTGTAAGGATGTGTAAGAGAAAAGGAGAATCCAAGATGAATGTTGTGAAGACATTTTGTGAAATGATTTCATATTTTTATTTAAAACATTTGTATTATGAATGAAATAGATTTTATTTTATTAGTACCCACATTGTATGATTGTGGGATGATATGTATGGATTATGTCTTAAATATATAATACACTAGTCCAAAAAATATATTTAGGAATTTAAGGAAGTGGATTCTAAAGTAATTTACAAGATTGTGTAATGGGTAAGGACAACACTTATATTGTAAATTCAAAAACACTTTATGAACCATTGTGAAGCATTTAAATAGAATATGACTATGAATAACATAAAATAAACATATAGTTTCATAAATTAAAGAATAAGGTGTCATGAATTAGAAATATTATCAGTTATGTTTCATGATTATGAGGGTTTTTTGTAGGATTATTTTTTATCACAATATATTTCTAGTTTTATTAAATGGTAGGAACCATAAAGAACTTGGATAATATTGAATGTTATGGAAAAATTATTGATGATTTTTCAAATGGGATGATCTCTAGATTGGAGGATATTATAATCATGCCTAATAATATTCCACATAACACTATTAACAATGTCAACCTTAATAAACTCTCAAACTCTCCACAAAATAGAAAGAAAGAGTTTATTGAGAGGTTAAGTGATTGTAACCATAGTGGGAAGAAGTTTCTGTTTCGTATGTGTTGAGAATATGGGAGGAAACACAAAAGAGATTGTATTAGAGAAAAAATATAATGTTTTTATATTGGAAAAGTAGGGAATAATGAAAGTAACTATAATGGAAAAATGAAATGTTCTGTAAAATAATGGTTGATAATAATGACCTCCCTAATATCTCATAAATTGTTGAATGGATTAAATTTTTGAAGATTGGGAATTATGAAAGTAGATGCCCTAAAGGGAAATATTTTGAAGAGAACCAGAAATGAGGTATGAGTAATGGTTATTTTTCTAATGAAGAAGAGACTACAGATTACATGTGAAAGGAATGAAGTATTAAAGAATAAGATGATGAAGGTTTGTTAATTGTTTGATAATGGAGTAGGATAAACAATGTTTTTATATATTCAAATTCAATGATTATATTATCTTAATTATGATATTTATAATGATTTTTCAACATAATTTCATCATTAAGTATTAAAAATAATATGTTGAACAATGCTAATGTACTAGAAAATTGATTTAATGGAAAGTGAATATTTCTAAAACCCTTAATATTTCTTGGATGTTGACATAATTATGTTGGGATAGAAATATTTTGGAAATAAAAAAGAAAATTAGATAGTACTGATTACCCTGTAAATGTTTAGTGATTTGTTGAAATAGTAGTTTATGCTATCATTGATGGAGTTTTCAACATTTTTTTATTTAAGGAATATATTAAACATTATTTAGATTAAAGAATCATGCATGGTTTCCATCAGTATTTATGGTAACTCGGGTTATTACTATGTTTCAATAGAATAAATGATGAAGTAATTCACATTTTTGGTATGTGATAATCAATAGCTACTTTATGATATATGGGGTATCAAGTGCAGGAAAATTTTGACAAATTTAGCTATCTTCTTGCTAACATTTTTGATTTTTCATCTTTATAAAGGGTTACAAGGTTAAACATTTATGGAATTTTTTATGTTAAAATTCTGATATGGTTTTAGATATTAATGTATTATTTCACCATATGAGGATTTTTCCATATTGGATGAAATTTTCTAACCATTTCTCTATGATTATAAATAAAGACATACGAAATTACTTTTCATCCTATATACGGATATTAGGATCTTTTAGTGATTCGAGGAAAAAATATACCTTCATTTCATAGGGTGAGATAGTTTGTGAAAATTGGTCAATTAACAACCCAAGGGTAAGATTGTGCTTATGAAATGGAATGAAATCAAGTAATTATATTTTCTTGTTAAAATTATTCAATTTTAAGAAAATCATACTTCAATAAAAAAAATCCTATTATCATTGCATTTTATGATATTAATGACCTCTTTTACACCTCTAAGGTTTTTGGTTTATGAAATTATATGGATCAACTAACTTCTTATGATCAATCATCATTATCACTCTATATATTTATTTACTCTTTTCATCCATGTCCAAGTCATCACTTTCCACCTATGGCATCCTATATGGAAACCTAGTGATGAGTTATATTTGGTAACCATTATGTTTCCAACCTCTCTTTTTTAAAGAATATTTTATTATTTATTTTTGTGATGTGGGTTCCTATGAAAGATAATTACAAGTACTAAGAAATTTATATCCAAGATGAATTTAAAGGGTGAAATTAATTTTAATTGGGGTAGAATGTAATACCATATATTTTTATGAATTATGTTTTTTGAATAAATTAAAATTCATTAATTACCTACATTACACGTTATAAAAAGTTAATATTACTTTATAAGAAAAACTATCTTAATCTTTCACTGTATCCAGAACTAATTTTAGCATCCATTAATAAAATATTTATTTTTTCTTTTCCTATAAAAAATTCCTAGTTTAGATTGTTCCACATGAAACATCATGTTTAAACCAAACAAGATATAAAATTATAGTTATCAACAATATGTTGGAATAGAAGGTATGAATAGGATTAACTAAATTATTAAAATAGGGTTTATTCAAGTGTATAAAATTAATTCTTTTGAGGCTAATTAATTAGAAATTAATATAATAACTAATGGAGAATAAAGAAATTCATTTTCTAGAATACTCTTTTTCTATGTACAAACTTGTTTTATCTCAATAAATTAATTCAACAACATTTGATGAATTTTTTTAATGAAATTTATATTCCATATATTCAATAAAATGTTTTCATATTTATCTAAAAATTTTTATAGTCATAATATAAAAACAAATCCAATTTTATGCATAAAAGTTGTATTTTTATAAAGTCAATTTTGCCACCTTTTAAAGGTGCTGTTATTTTAAAACTAAAATTTGACACTTTTATAAATTTTATATGAAAAAATAAAATTCATTTTTTGAAATTAGAATGTCAAAAATTATATTATGGTTAATTTTTGGTTGTTTTCTGAGAAGGTTCATTTTTTGATGAATAGTGAAAAATATTAAATTGTAATTAAAACCCACTTCTTGTTTTAATTTATTAATATGGTTAAATTATATTTTTATTTTTTTAAGTATATATAATTTAATTTTACATAAATAAATCCAATTTATGTAATTTTAATCGATTTCACCTTAAATGTTTCTATAAAAAACATTTCAATCTTTTAAATATTTTCACTTTAAAATCCCATTATTTCATCATGTCTGTCAAATTAATTTTAAGTTAATTTTTTTCATTTTTTTGATTATAATTAAAAAAATAGATATTTGGAATAAGAATAATTTATATTTTATAATATTGTAATATTAAGTTTTTACCAAAATTATTAGTGAATATAGTTAAAATTAATTCCAAAGATTAAAAGAAAAATGAGTTTACCAAGGGAACAAACATTAAGCATAAGGTAAAAATGACATATAAAAATGTACAAACCCCATTTATTGGATATATTTATACCATTTACCCTATTTTATCTAAAATATTGTATTATTTTAAGTACATGGTGTAAGGGATACCTCCAAATAATGTTTACATTTTTTGGTATTTACAAGAATGCCACTCCTCATCTACTATAAAAGGGCACTCACTTTCCGCACTTTTAACACCTTTAAAGAAATTTGGATCTAAAAAACCTACCAAAATCACATCCCAACATCCCTACCATCATCCCAGAATCCTTAATTTGTTCATAAAAAAACCAAGGAATTCTTTTATTGAAAATGAAAAAAATAGTCTAAGAAAAGGTAATGTTCATCATGATTGTTTTTGTTTTATTTATTCATAAAATCACTTCAATTATTTTCATATCATGCTTATATAATTAGCTCAATATCTTTAATATACTGATATTCATTTATCTTATGCTTATGACCTGAAACCACACACACTTCCATCAAATGGGATACACAATCATCGTTCGTGTGTATAGAATACTGCTGCCTCACGAATTGATGTCATTCCTTCATCCATTACCAACTCTTAAGGTTGATAATAATGATGAAAATTTAGTTTATAAATTAAATATACAATATTTATTATGTCCTCATGCTTATGAAATTATTATATAACACAAAAAATCATGATTTCCATTTTGTGAGAATATGATAATGTCATTCATGTGTAAAATGGACTACCACCTTGCAAAGCAATGTGATTCGTTCATTCATTACAAAGAATGTATTAAAAAAGATTGTAACAGAAATATGTGATATATATGAAATAAAAAATATAATTTAATTATAATATATGTATATATATACATATATATAATTTTCAATTTAATTTAATATAATATGAAAATCTAAACAGTGTTCATGCGTACGTATAACCCACTGTCTCCATGAACTATGTTTTTTATTTCCAATCACTAAATTTTAAGTGTTACTATATATATATATAGTATATATTATATTTATATCATTGTTATAATTTTTTGTACGATGAAATCATGATCTAAATAAGACGACCATGAAAAACAATTCAGAACACATTTGAAAAATAAATCAATTCTTACAAGAAACATAACTTAATCATGGACTTATAAATAAACAGGAAATATGAAGTAATAATTAAGTAATATATGTATTATAAAAATTAATATTGTTATTTTATAGTTATATAATAAACTTATATATTCTATACAGGTGGTTTAAACAAGTATGATGATAGTCAAGACTTAAGGTAATGTGATTTCAAATATTACTTTTATTTCTCTGATTCCTTTTACACATTAACCTCTTATTTATTTTCTATGGTGCATAAACATCCCTATGAAATTATTTGTCATGAATTTAATTTATTTCTAGATATTCAATGATTTATTCAATTTTATTTTTTCACTGATCTCACAATTAAAAAGTTACTCATGTAGTGAGATATTTCCACCTATCTTTTATTTTTCATGAGACAAAAGACATCTTCACCACCTATTTCTTATATGTAGAGTATATATAAGAAATGAATGAAATGAATGAAATAAATGATTATTTTAATTAAAAGTTTTTTATTTTTCACCTCTATTTTATGTTCTCCCTTTCATATGGTTACCGTTTAAAAATTACTGAAGGGATATGTGAATTTAGTCACAATTTTCCTTCTTTGTGACACATGTTATGTTATGCACCTGTATTCTTTTACGAGGTATATATACTACCCCTTTTAAATGTTATATTAGTAATATCTTTATTTAAATGATATTTTATGTTTTATGAAATGTTTTTATGGTTTTTTTTCATTTAATGTAACAAAAGCGGTAAATGTTTTTTGCGACAATATCATAATTTATTAGGATTGTATATGATAATGTACCCATTGTTGAAATCGTATGATCCATATCTCAATAATTCTAATAAATTTTCATCTCCTCTGGTTATTCATGATATCATCAAATAATTTTACCATTTTCCCACTCATTTTAACTCAATATAGTTAAAAAAACATTTTTCCAGAAGATACGACCTTATTTATCTCTTTCGTATTAAATCTACATTATTCAAAAAACCATGTTTTCTAAATAATATTTCAAAACTGTTTTTTTAAAATATGTTCTAAAAAGTATTTCAATTGGATTTCAAATAATAAATTATAAGTGTTCAGGGATATTTTCAAAGAAAAATGTTTTCTAATTTTTTATTATTAAAAAAAATTCAAATCAAAAAGGGTATTTTCCACAAGATACATTTTGAATAATTGTTAAATATTAAATTAGATGTTTTCAAAAAGGGGTTTGGTGAAAATTATTTTAAAAAATTGTAATGTCTTACTAAAAAATGATTCTGAAAGAATGTTTATTTTCATTAAAAAATGATCTAAGTGATCTTTCAAATTCCTTCTCCATCAAAAATGTCATCTTTTGATATAGTTTATTATTTAATAGGGATATTATCAAAGTAAATTGTTCATATTCTTTATTTGAGTGTTTTATGTTTAACTTGAATAGATTTTTATGAAACCCATTTCTTTTCCATGGGTTATACCATGATAGAACACTTATGAAACCTGCTTTCATTCATGATTTATTCTATGATGAAATTATTATGAAACCTATATCATCTCCGTGAGTTTTGATATGATGAAATTTCTATGATAACTATTTCATTTCATGGGTTATAATATGATGTTTATGAAATAAATCTCTTTTTATATGTCATGATATGATGGATGATTAATTTTCTTAGGGAACACGTATTTATGATTTCATTATGTGAGAGGTAGGACCTATATCTCCCTCCAATACATTGGGTCAATATTTTTATATCATGAGATATAAAGTAATATAATGGGAAGTGATGCCAGTTTAGTAATACTAGGTTGTAATGATAAGTGAACTCAATTCATTAATACGGGGATGGAACATGAAGTGATCTAGGTTCATTATCACAAGGTTGGAATGAGGAGTAAAATTGGTTCAGTAATACAGGGATTAAATAAGGAGTGATTTCAATTCAATAATATAGTGTTGGAACAGGAGGTGAACCTAGTTCAGTAATAAAAAGATGGAATGGGAAGTGAACTCGATTCAGTAATACAAAGCTAGAATGGGGAGTAAACTAGGTTTAGTAAAATAATTTTTACATTCTGATATTCGAGGTAGTGATCCAGGAATAATATGGAAATTATTTTCTATGATTATACATATGCCACAAATTCCCTGTCTTATGCCAATTTTAGTTTATAATGGATTATTCTCTTTGATTTATTTATGATTCATGTGTTATGAACTACTAATACTTTTGTCATGACTTGATATTATTATCATTGATATGTAGGGTATGATCTTGACATTTTATTCTCATGTTCTAATACCTTTATACTCTTGTTATTCTTATGTATATCCTTTATTTTCCCTTACTAAGAATCTGATCTCACCATTTATTATATTTCCTTTCCCCGGGTTTTAAATAAAGGTTCAGAGTAAAAAATGGGATGATCTTTGTGGGAAACATTAAAGATAGTTCCTCAAGTAACAAGACATTGTTCCATGTTTCCAAAGGCACTACAATATTATGGTCCTCGATCATGTGTTTGTATAATTTAATGAATATTCTTATATAAATATTTAATATCAATTTATTTAATCTTTTCATACATAGATATTAAAAAAATTGAACATTTATTACATTAAACAAACACACTCTTGAGGATCCTAAAGATAGAGTGCCTTTTGAAACATGGAAATATAAAAACCTGGTTCACAAGTGAAATATCTCATCTCCAACTTAGTTATTCATTTTCATCACCCTTCTTATACATATCGCACGTAATAAAAATCATCATAACCTAAGTAAAGGAATCATAATAACGGGGAATCTCAAATTCTCAGTATGTTTAAACAAGGGAAATAAAAAAGAATAATGTGAGAATAAGGGTATGAGACCATGAATATATCATATGAGAACCATACCCAACCTATCAATGATCAAAATATTGAGTCATGTCATAAATATTGACTGCTCAAAATACACGAATCATAAGGAAATCAATGAATTAGATCCATGAGAGAATAACATTTACATAAGTCGTGGAAATATGGTTTATGCATAAGCACATAGAGTAATTTTAATAGTACTGAAGTCTCATTTATAATTCATTCATAGTGGAATGGGTTTACTCCCCAAACCATCATAGTAATCAAGGTTTACTCCAAATACTATCCTAGGGGAAATAATTTTATTACTGAACTAGGTTCACTCCCCATTGCAGTTATATTTACATCATGAGATATCAATCATTTAATGATTCATTAGAATGAAATATAGGTCCCAATCATGATATATTTAAAATCATAAATATATGCACCATAAGGTCATAAAAATTTCATCATATCAGAACCCATGGTAAGAAATGGTTTCCAAAAAAATTTCATCATAGCATAAACTATGGAAAAGAAACATGTTTTCTAATATTTTTAATATTTATTTATAGAATTACCCATAGACAATACATATGTTTCATAAGTATAATTTCATCATAAACATAAACCATTTAAAGAAAGAATAATAATGGTACCATTAGATCATTTCCCTAGTAATTCGTATATGACATCGAAGGATGTCTTTATAAATGTAAAAAAGATTTTGAAATATATCGTGGAAAATTTATTAATAGAAATGGACTTCATAATTATAAAAACACCTTTTTAAAACATAAAACATTTTCAAAATCCTTTCATTAAAAATAACCTTCAAAACCTATAAAGGATTCCTTAAAAATAATTGAAAACATTTCTTGAGGAAAATATCCTTCTAATTTTTAAAAAAATGTAAAACATAAAATATTTTAAAAGTCATTTTCATTGAAAATAAGTTTTTTAACTTATAAAGTAATATTTAAAACATTGTATAACCATGAGGGTGTGAAATTTATCCATGTTGTACACGTTAAAACCATCATACCTTTCAAATTTTTAGTTAAATCCAAACATGAATTTTCAAAAAAAATGGTGATTCCTTTTAGAATATTTTATAAAAATTCAAAAAAGGGTAAAAGTTTTTTTTGGAAAAAGCACTAGAGATTATTAAAACATTATTTTTTTAAACATGGCTATGGAAGACAAGTAAGTTTTGACTGAGTAGAGAAATAAATTAAATTTTTCATTAAAATTTTCTTTTAAATTATTTTTTACATAAATAAATTAAAATGAATGGAAAACTTGTATTCTCAAGAATTAACAAGAGAAATAACATATTCATGAGTTTCTTGAGTTATAGATCATAATATTCCATCATTGGAAGCATAAACATAAAAAAATCTAATAGAAGATGAGATCGTATCATTGAAACATTTCCATTTTGGTACCATTGAATCATAATATCCCTGAAATAATAAAATGAAAATATAATTTGATGAATTAATTAATGATATTACATGTCATAGTGGTTTTATATAAACCTCAAAAAATAATATAGGTGCGTAACACAACATATGTATCAAAGAAAGAAAATTGAGACAAAACTTCATTACCTTAGGTATCAACATCTGTCACAAACATTTTATCCTCCTATATTATAAATATAAGTTTATTATAAAGATATTAAAAACCATACTCAAAATTATTATACCATATATGGTTTACTTATGACTTTTTAATACCACTTTATTATAAATTCATCGTTAAAATCTCAATTTAGGTAATAAATGCTTCATTTTCATATATATTTTGCTTTGGTATTATTGATACTTTTACATTGATCATGGTTCCATCATATACATAATTTTAACCATTATATAAATATCATATATAATCATTATATATTTATTTATATAAATCTATCCAATTTAGATATGTAAAATGAGTTTCACCTTTCATGGTGATGGTAATCCATACATACACATGAACACCATTTCCATTTTTTAAATGGTTAAAAAGAAATAAAGGTTAATAATAAATCAAATTTATAGAGTCAACACGATATCATATATATCCCATATTATAATTAAATATATCATTATTACCTACCACATAAATAAATAGAGAAAAACAAATCGCATCGCTTCACAAGGCGGTAGTTTTCCCTTCACGTGAGAAATGTTATTGTATCTCCGATGATTTGAATGTATGAAATCACATATGATATAATTATTTATAAAGAATAATAATAACATAAATATCACATATATAAAATAAATACATCATTATATCAAGCGGTGAGAGTTGATGATAGAAAATAATAACATCGGTTCACGGTGCGGTAGTTCTCTATACAGACGATCGGCAGTTTTAGTTCATATTTGAGTGAATATGTGAAATATATAGGTGATTTAAGTAATATAATAACATATAAATATAAGTACATTAATATTATGAGTTTATTATATTATCATTGATTAATAATATTTTAAGTCTATGGAGGAAGAAATAACATAAATACTCAAGTTTAATAATTCTACCTCTTCTTCAGAGAGCCTCTTTAGGTTTATACCTAAAGCCATCATTGCAGGGCATCATAATCAAAAAAATGGCCTTTATAATGAGAGGATGGAATTAAGGTATTTAATTATGTTTGTATATTCTATAAAAAAAGTATTTTGGAAGTTTGAAGTGGTGATTAGAGGGGATTTCCTTCTATAAGCGGGGGAGAGGACACACAAGTAATTGTTTAAAAGACAATGTGTTTCCACATTATTAATAATAAAAACAAATCCAAAATGGGTCATTATTAGCCTGAACGGAGGAAATAAAAAAATATGGACATCACAATTGTGTTTTCTGAGTTTAAATTCTATTTTACCACTTAACTTTTTAGTTTAACCTCTGGAAAACTCGTTTTAACATTAATTACTATAATTAATATCCACTATTTTTACTATTCATTTTTTACCAAAAAATTAATGTTGACAGTATTATATAATATAAATTATTATTATTGAAATTATGGAAGCCATTTTTATAAATTTTATTAACATAAGTGTAAAAGTTTGAATTAAAATTGAACTCACATATGGTATAAGAAAGCAATTTTCCAAAGTGGAAATGATCAAATGTTTAAAAAGTTTTTATATTAAAATTAAATATTAAATTAATTAAAATGACTTAAATTGGATTAATAAATAAATAATTTGAACAAAGTTTACTTTTAACACAAATTTAGGGAAAAATTAACCTTGTAGTATCTTTAAATGAAAGATTGTTTTTAATAAAACCTAGTATTATTCACTATTCTTTGCTAAATTATTTTTTTCAGAAAAATCCCAACTATTTTTCTTAATATAGTTTATAAATTTATATTAAAAAAGGAGTTTTATTTTTTAAAATAAATTCTTTAAAATTCTAAAATTTTATTTTTATTATTTGTTTATAAAAATAAATAAATCAATTTTTGACAAAATATTATATTAGAAACATATAAAGAATCTAACAAAAATTCAGTAATTTTATCAATACGTTATATATAAATATAATTATACTTAATATTTAAAATTTCATTATTCTTTTTCATTATTCCATGTTTATTAAATAGGTAATAATGATCACATTTAAATAATAATGTTAATAGTTTGACATGGTTTGTTAAAACTTGGTGTTGTGTGTAATGCATTCTATCAAGCAAATTAAATTTATTAGAAAATTCATAAAATAAAAGGGTTTTATAGTATCTCTATGATGAGACTTCCTACCTTGTTGTATAATTAGTGGGGTGACAACAATTGGCTAAAGATATGTTGCAACATCTTTTTCCACTAAGGACAATTGCAATGAGGCTAACTACTCTGAAGCCTCAGTCAACGGTTGCAAGCAAGATCTCCTAATGATAGAATATACAACTATGTTCCCATTCAAAGGGGTATAGCGTATCTTTCACTCATAATACTAGAATAATTATAGACATATCCACTATCTTATGTTAAGATCCATATGAGAGAATATATACTTGATACTCTTTTGTTTGGAGTAAGCAATAAATCACTCATGCGTAAGGGTGTGTCGCCACATCCTCTGTCGAAGACTACCACTACTATCTCATGATAGTTTTTCGTGCAGTTCTTCTCCTGTGGTATTAACTTTTGATACCCATAGGTATTCACTACATTCCTCTACATAAAAAAACTACCATTTCCAGTCCCAAAATAATCATAGAACATAATTTACATGACACCCTACCACATGGATATCTCGATCGAGGAGCTCATCAACCTCTATCATAGCTCCTAAAAATACTAATAGAACTGCTCCAACCAAATGAAAGGGTTCCACTTTCAGTTCAAAGAACTCAAAGGGTATGATATCCTAGATAAAATGGTAAAAATTCTTCTATAACAACCTAATAACCTAAGAAAGCTCTGAACCTCCATCATTTTCTTGGGTGGATCACAAGCTATCAATACCATGAACATTACCAGTTCCATTAATACACCATCAGTTGAGATTATTTTTCACAAAAATTGGAAATCCCAAATCCAAAAATGACACTTCAAGAGAATCCAATAAAGTATGTTCTCTCAATGTTTGTCTTGAACCATAAAAAAGTTTCTCGCAATCTCCTCTTCAGTCGTTGACTGAAATGGGATATCCTTGATGAATAAAACCACAAATTGGTCTATAAAAGGATAAAATATCTTTTTCATGATTTCCATAAACACTTCTAGGTAATTATTCATGATGAAAGACATCACCATCTACTAATATTGACTATATAAACATCTGAATTCCATCTTTGTTATTTCCTTATCCCGTACACGAAGTAGATGATAACCCAAACTAAGTTAAATATTTGTGAACCATCATGCCCCTATCAATTTATTGATGAGTTTTTTGATCCTAGATAGTGGATACTTATTCTCCACCACCACATGGTTTAGGTCCCAATAATCCATATATAATCTGAAGATATTTTCCACCTTCTTTGAGAACAATATTGTGCTCCCTTGGGAGAAACATAGGGTCTAACATTGCCTTTCCTCTGAAGTGATCCAACCACACCAACAGCTTTCAAATATATATGGTATTCATCCTATATTCTATAATATATATTTCGGTATTCCCTGGGAAAAATTCAATTTATAATTATATCTCTTGATGGGGAGTTAAGCCTAACACATCATCTCGAAAGACATCCTTATACTCCTCCAACATAGTAGGGAACTGAAAGACCATAGAATCTACTATGAAAAGGGTAATACTATAAAATCAGTGAGTAATCAACTATATCATCCCATGTATGATCCCATCCCATTCTACCTGGTTTTCCTACTAATCCATAGAGGAAACCCCATGCCATCACCGTGGATGCACCATATCGTCTCCCTAAAACACTCAATTTGGGCATAATATATGGATAACCAGACTATACCTATAACTATATGATAAGGCCAAATCACTGATACAATTATATCAAATATTAATATCTAACCTTTAGGAGTCAAATCACACTGTTGACAGTAGTGTGTAATCACTGAGTCACCACCGATTAGAGTCTTCATGTGCAAGGTTTGATCCAAGGGCACAACTGGAATATATATTCCATGAACTAGATAAGTGGGATGAAAAGAGTTTCTTGAACCTCTACCTTTAAATACTAAATCTATATTATAGGAGACAAAGATCATACATATAATCATTTTAGGATCCTCTAGGTTGTAGGACGAACTACCTATAGAGTTTACAGGTGCCTGACCACCAGATCCTTACACCTGGAACATACAACCTGGAGGTGGTGGTCAAAATAGTTCAAACTACCTACCACCTTCTACTCTCTTCTTGATCATGTTCCATGTCCACTACCCTGTTGACCTCCTTTCTCCTATTGTTGAATATTCATAGGTATTCCATAGAAAATATCTCTATTAATCATATGTAATTTTAGACAAACTTGATAAAGATTTCCCCGGCCATCATAAGAGGTGTGTTGCCTCTCCAAAGGATGAATTAATCCATCAAGAGATCCTTGAACCGCTAATCCATTATCCTGGGATTGACTCCTAAAGAATCTTGCATGCCTATATCCATGTAACATATATCAAATACCTTTTTCTAAGGTCTTAACTCTTATTTTACTACTACCATCAACTTCCTTTAGAGTATTCTCTACCAAGAAGAGATCCACTAATAAATCATGATTAATCACTCCATTATAGGTGGGAATGAAAATTTATTTCACTCTAACCCTAATATCTCTATGTAATCCTCTCTCAAATGTTTGTGCTCAGAAAAATGGATATCAATCCATATCCATAGTGTACCGTAAGAGTTAAGTGAACTTCCTCCATTTTAATACTTCCATACTACAACTATAGAAACCCCTAAATGTGAATTGATCATAATGTTTCTAAATAGAACTCTTCCTTGAATAGAAGAAAAAAATAACCTAGAGATAGTTGTATCATCATGTGATTGAGTCACTAGACTCCCCCATCACCTAGAGGTTCCCAAAATAAGACTCACCTATAAGAACATAATATGATTTGTATGTTTCCTCTCATGGAAGAAATATTTGGAGAATTCCTAAAGGAAGTCTTTAGCTATACAGAGATCTTCTTTGGCCCAAAACCATAGAGGATGTTGTGTCGGAAACTCATAGAGTGCACTAATCCTCTACACGTGATCAGATGATACTTCTTGTGTAATTTGTTACTCAATGGTTTGTGTTATAATTGGAAAATCATCGATAGGTACTACCCACTATACAATACCCTATAATGAACCCTTATTACTCGATAGATCATTTTCATGATCACACAATGGAATCAAGGAGGGATATATTTACTGATGTATCCAAAAATTAACAAGATGCACCATCGTCAAGGAGTATATCTAAGGAGGTGACACATGAAATATATGGAAACCACAACTCATTCCTATATGATGGATAAACCAGTGTTTTTTCTACAACCAATGTCTACTTGTACCAATTTAATAAGAAGGTTATCCGAGTCCTAATGAATTGATACGTCGACCACTGAAACAAATGTAGATTCTCTTTATTTAAAGATGAAATTGAAAAACAATATTAATGTTTCCAGAAATACAGAAAAAACTCAAATATAGATAATCCTAAATCTTGTTCTAATATAAAACCATGATCAGATATCACTCTCTAACGACCCGACCCACTAGGTCCTACTTGGTCAATGATAACCCAAGTGTGACCACCCCAATCCCACCTTTAATAGGTTGAGGGCTGGAAACTAGCACTAATTAGGCATATCCCACCCATGTGAGGAATCAACCTAAGGTACATGTACCCATACACACATCTCCAATCCTATACAATAATTAAATGTAAAGCAGCACAACTGATACCAATGCATGAATACGTTTAAATTCAACCATAATAGTATGAAAAAATGTATTAAAAGAGATAGAGGGTCAAATAAAGGTCTATAAAAATAGAAATAAATCTAGCAAGCTCAGAAGGATGGGACTGATACAAACTATATCACCAGTATAAACCTTGGTCTTTCTATCCGAATACAATGATAAGCCTACTTCTAATCCTCATAGGCCTCCATCACAAGGTATATCTTCTACATAAGACATGACATGTGATTGTAAAGACAATGCATGGGTGAGTATAAATATACCCAGTAAGAAACCCTAGAATTATTAAGTATAAATCATTGATATTAGTAAGATCAATACAAGATATGTCAATAAGAAGAGACATTACAACAATAAAAACACAAATATAATCATATTAGAAAAATGGTCTCAATTAGTCACAACTAACACATCCATCCAAATGATTCTACTTGAGGTTTCTAGGTAATTCTCATTCTGAGATTACTCCCTCCATGAGCTATTATTTCATTGACAACACTCATCTGAGAGGTCATGCTCATTTAGCAATTCCAAAAAATTTCTCATTGTATCTCAACAGATCATGCTCTCCAGATTAGGTATCACACCCTTGACTGGTGGGGGACACCATAAACCCTACTGGATCAATATTCTAGATAGTGGATCAATTCCATGTTAATGGTGTTCACGTCGATACCACAAAACCCGTCTATAAAGGATATTATAGTGGATCCAACCCTAAGTCCCCTAGAGCGATACCATGAACTCTATTTGAATCCCAACATGTAGAGGGGATCCCAATCCTTTTTTGAGGACATAATTCTATGTTTTACCATCTCAGGGACGGTCCAATGAACCATACTCAGTTATATATTGCCTATATCTAGGAAATTAAGGTTTCTTGGATATATCAATGGAAGTACATAATGTGTAACTATAACCTTGGACCTAGCCATGTCTGTTTCCACATTACTCTGTCGGTTCCCATGTATAGCTATCCATGACCATGTACTGTGGACATTCCTATGTTCTTAGACATTTCTGAATATTGGGTTGTACCCGTGTACTCTACCAATTCCCATGTTCCATGTTTTTTCTATGCCAATGTGCTCACAGAGTACATTTAGGGCCACCAGTATCATGTCACATGGCATCTGAAATGTGTCACATAGTATGGGATATTTAATTTTAGGTGTAAACCCTATTAATAAATTCTTGGTCCACAAGGCATGTGTTCTTCCGAAGTACATGTCGTGTACCACAAACTTTTTCATATTCAATGGTTATTTCAGTAATCTTCTCCCATGACATTCACCTTGGATCCATTTATCATTCTCACTAACGACCATGGATATATCTTTAATATCCCCCATCATCACCATTCTTTGGATTCCAATCTTAAAATCACTCATAAATCAACCATCATCAACTCACACAAACATCATGTTTCAACCAAAAATAACTATAATATCTATTCTGATAAAATCTACCTACAATAATCCTCTATTTTCATTGCACATTGATTTGAACCTTGATCATAAACTACACCCATAGTATTGATCTGTTTCACCCAGTAATGGTTACACAATGATTGAATATTGGGTATTCATTTAACTACAAGATAAACAATTATTCCAGGATGAACATGCAAGCAAAAAAGGGAGAAAAGAAAAAACTAAAAAATGTAGAATAACCATCAAAATATGTTTGGGTTGGCCTTGATTCATTATCATTAGAATTAATAACAAAAATAAAATAAAAAATCAAATCAATTGTAAAAATAATCATCCATTGATGAAAGAACTAAATTTTGTTAACGGAATTTATCCACACTGGGAATGAGATATAAAAATGGGATGAATCCCTAAAAATGATATGTCCTAAGAAGATATTGGATAAATCATTGATAAAGAATGGTCTCACATTTTCATTTTTAGGGAAATCCCTGGACTCTAATTCACCATAATCATCGATCCATGATCCGATCATCGTTCCTCAATCAATGATCCTCCAAAGGTTCCACTCTAGGTCTCCAGGGTTATGTGGATGACACTAAGATTTAACCATAACATGGTATTTATAAATGAGGGATTAGTTCGTTGAAATTAAATAAATAAATAAATTTATTTATATATTTATTCTCACACAGCCATGCTCAACTAAAGTATCCAACATGATCCATGATCCATGGTTATGTCATGCCTAAGGTAGAACCCATGTTAGAAAGTCAGTGGATATGTTAGATTTCCTATCTTAGCCACTTTTTGGAGTTATTCTACTATTGTAGGAAAACTATGTATCCTCAATAATAATATATTTAATTTTTTTATAATATTAATACCAGGATCACCGGGCCTCAGAATCTAACAGTGTCTCATCAACTGAAATTAAAAATACTAAAAGATTTATTTCAATAATTTATATAAAAATAGATATTGAATTTGGTATAGATTAATATAGGGGAGATATCACCAAAAAAACATCTACTCCAGTATATCGTGACCATCATTCAGGTGCACGGTGAGTGTTCCCTTACTATACACCTAGGTTGACACTCTTATAATAAATGCTTGGGAAAATTCAATCTTTATTAATAAACTGTTATGAAATATTTGAATATATTATGGCCATTTATTAAATAGGGTAAACCTAAGTTTTCATTTGATGAAATGAAAAGTTCCTTGACTTACACCTCCTATAAATTATTTTTCAGGATTATGTGGTTTGATACTAAGATTTTTTTTTCACAATTTGATTTTTGGTTTCCATCAATGGCTGGAACCATGAGGTGATGTGTTAATGTTAAATTTGATAGAAAATGGAATAAATGGCCTCATGAGAATCTAAATGAAATTGAACTATCAGGTGAAACTTTGTGATAATCCCCAATAATCTATCACCATATATGATTAACAATATAATATTTGGTGAGTTTCCTAGTTCCTAAAATTATAGGAAGATGTAATTTTATGCATGTTTATATGGTAATGATCATAATGTAATGATAGTTTAATTTTATCCATGTGGGAAAGGACACCTAGGAGAATGCCTCAAAGGAAAGGGACATCATTTTCTTTTGTAGAAATTAATGTCCTAGAGAAATAAATTATCGAGGAGAATTAATAGTTTGATGGAGGGATATGATGTTCATCCTAAGGTATCGTTTATATTTTAATGTCTTAAGTGTGGGAATATCGTTATTATCCAATTCAATTTCCATAATTTGAGGGTTAAATCCTAGATTAAGGAATGAACATACTATTCTAATCATTTAAGTGAAAGGATTTAAGTGTTTATGTATTTAAATTCATAAATTATGTTATATAATTGTTATATAAATGATTTTATGGTTATAATAATCATAAAACATTTAAGGATTATTACACTGTGGGTTTTTATTAATTTTTTGAATGTATTCGTTGAACGGTTCTGATAACCAAGAAATGAAATTTAGTGGTATGTTGATATTTTTTAGAACACATAATTAAGTGAAATATAACCCTAAATATGTTCCTAATGTTGATTTAATAAGGTTTAGTTTAGATAAATAGATTATTAAGATTGATGAGATAAATGGGATAGTGTCGGTGACCTTGAAATTGTATTGTGATTTGATGAAAAAGTGTTTTAGGAAATATTTGATGATGTTTATTAAATTTTTGGATATATGGAATATATTAAATAATCTATGATTTTATTTAAAGAATAAGGTGGGTGATAATTTTTAGAGGGATGTATGCATTTATTGATATTTTATGGTAATTTAGATCATTACTTTGTTTTAGAAAAATATATGACCATGGTATTCACATATATGGTATGTAACATTAATAGAAACATTATGTTATTTATGTATTAATTTTATGATGAATATAGAAATTTAGATTCCTTTATTTTATTATTTTCTTATAAATTTGAATTTGGGAATATATATTTTTGAGGGGTTTTAAGACTAACAACTTAAGGAATTATTTATGTTGATATTTTTGTTATATTTTTCATGGTTTTGATATTAAATTATGATATATCTATATTTAATAACTTTTGATAATAATTATTGTTTTTTAAATATCTAGAGTTTGATGGAATAAATTTTCATTATTTTATGAATCTTATTATTCATTAAATAGTAATTTTAGTACTTTGTTCATGAGAAATTAATCATGAATATGAATTTATTGGGGTAAGATATAGAGTATAAATTGATTGAAGAAAAACCAAATGATGAATTTTTTTATGGAATAGAAATATAAGATGTATGTTTATTTTAACTTGTTTCATATCATTATAGAAACAAATCATCTAACATTAAGATAAGGGGACTTGAGATAAAAAATTATCCTTTTACATTCATTTCCTATGAATCGATGGCCTTTTCACCCCTCAATAATAATGGGTTTGCGGTTATTAACTTTCTCATAAAAATGTTCTCAATCACACTATATTAGTACTTGGATACTAGTTTTTCTCTCCATGTATATATTTTAACTTCTCAATGATGTTATAATTATCTAAGAACCCAATTATATGTTATTTAAAGTATCCATTATGTTTCCCACTCTCCATTTTCAAAGGAATATTTCTTGTACCTCTCTATGATATGAGTTTTCAATTAATTCATTTTCAAATATTGATCATTTTATGACCAAGTTAAAATTGTGTGGGAACTATCTATTTAATGGGGGCAATGTAACACCTTGAAAATATATTTAATGGGGGGGAGAATGTAACCTCTCTTAGAAATTTTAGGGAATGAATATGAGTTACCAAATTATGAAATATATTTATAATTTTTCTACTCAATGAAAATTTATTGATTAATTATTAGGAAATTATAACTGAATTTTATGTCAAGTCTTTGTGTGCCTCAAAAATGAATTTCCTCCTAGAGTGATTTTTATTTCATTTTTTTGAATGGAAAATATAATTAATTTCTACATAATTTTGGAATTTTATTTTATAAATTGAAAATATTATTTTAAATTAGAATATCAAAATAACTTTTGGTGTAATTGTTTAGATTTTTCTAAAATGATTGATTTTTTATGAATAGTGAATAAAATCGAGATTTAAAATACTCTAATTTATTTTAATTAAATCGAGTAATTTAAATGTTATATCAAATTTTGGAATTATTATTAAATTAAAATAATATCATTTTTATTTATAATAATATAATAATTCAATTTGAATCAGTAATATTCATGTTTTTTATATAAGTTAATTTTAATTAAAAGAACATTTTTTCTAAAAACTAATTTTTTTTGAGTTTTAAACATTTATATTAAAATTGAATCCTTCAAAATTTATAAAATTAATTTAAAAAAATTAAATTAATATGTGAAATAATATTTTCAAAATTATTTTAGATTGATTTAATTATAATTTTCTGAATTGATTGGTTTTTAGAAAGATGGTTAAAAGTACCTGTTTTTATTGAAAAGTTCTTCTCTAATTAAAGAGATTAAAAATGTATTTTTTTAATTGTTTTAAATGTATAATTTATAAAATTATAATATTAAAAACTAATTTTTTATGTTTAATTTTGACATAAATATTTTTACACGAAAGAAAACATTTTTCAAGAAAACTGATTTTTGTCACATTTTATGGGTTTAGTTTTTTATTTAATTCTACCACATATATTAGTTGAGTAATGTGAAATAGATTACATATTTTGGATCACAATAATTAATTTTACGTAATATGTTCAGATTAATTTCTGGTAATAATTAAATGTTAAAACTGTAAAATGTGTTACTGCGGTTAAGGTTAAAACGGGTCTATCAGCGGGGGGGGGGGGGGGGGTAATAGATAAAGTTAGCTTTTCTATTAAACAAGTGTAAATAATATTGTAAGTAAATGTTTCAAAATTTTCATATAAAAATCATATAATTTATCGGAATTTTGAATCATTTTAATTGAAAATGAATTTATTTTATTTTAATAGTTTAAGACAGTCCAACTGTATCCTCCCCCACACTTATAAAAGGACACCCCTTATATCACTTATTTACACCACCTTGAGCCATATATATCAAAAAAACCTACCCAGTTATGTTATACAATTCCATATCAATGAATTGGAGGTTATATTATTTTAAGTTACCCTTCCAAGGTCCTTCATAATTGATCTAAAGGAGCTTAATCGAAGAAGTGGAAATCATCTTACCTGACCTCTTTCAATTTATTTATTCTCCTAAATCATATAAATATATGGTGTTAATAATAAAATAATATCTTCAGTTTACCAAATATAATAAAATAATATTTTTATTATGGATTCACCAATATCCTTTTATATTCCATCTAATGGGAATTTTATATATTGCTCATGCGTACATATGGACTACTCTCTCCACATAGAGATACAATTAATTATCAAAAACCACAATTCATGGATGGATATTATGATGGTTTCAAAGTTAATATTTGATATTTACGGAATAATTATACTTACGTAATTATAATATCATATCTAACTTCTTACCTTCCAATCTGTTGGAAAAATGACAATGTCTCTCATGTATACGTGTGGACTACTGCCTCCACAAAGCGATGTGATTCATTTTTCATTTATAATTAACATTGATGGAATTAATAATATATTTAATTAATATATATGATATATATGATATAATAAGAGTTAATTAATAGTGAATAATTATTTATATTTATTTTTTACATCCATGAAAAGTGAAAATAGTGTTTATCCGTACGTATAACCAAAAGTACCCACAAATGGTGTAATTAATTTTTCTATATCTATAACTATATGAATGAGTATAAATATATATATAATGAGTAAATAAGATATTAATATCATGATTAAAAAAATTTCATGATGGAACCATGATAAATATACAATGAACAGAACTACTGAACTATAGTTCTAATGAAAAATGAAAAAGCTAAAACTCGGAAATAATGATTTTAATTTGGAATTATTAATAAATGGGTGAAATTTTTTTATAATTGGATAATATTTCATACTATAAGTTTTAATATAATTATGGTATATATTTATAATAAATTATAATTTATTATAAAAGATAGTACATCACTTTCAATGAAATTTTAACTTGATGTAAGGGTTTATCGTCTAAAAGTGTTTTTGGGGACATATGTTATGTTATACACCTATCTTGTTTTATAAGGTGTATATACATATTATTTAAGATTTTATAGCATGAATATATATATTATAAATATATTTAGTGTTTTATATTCTGTTATTCTTTTATGGGCCTTACGATTCAAAAGCTACCAAATCGGTAAGGTATTTTTGCCTCACTATTATTTCTGTCATACTGACACCATATTCACTACTTGTTTATTTTATGTGATGTATAGAATACCAATTATTTTCTTTTATGAATATTATCATGAATATTATAAAAATTTAAATATATATGTATTATTCTCCCTTTCATTAAGTTTTTTTTAAAAGTTACCAAAGGGGTAAGGGATTTATGTTAGAGTCTCATTGTTTATCAAGATTGTTTAAGATAATGTTTTTGATGATGAAATTGTAGGACCTATCACTCAATGATCCAAATAATCTTTTTCTATACTAGTAATTTCTAGTTATTAAATTTTTTCATTTCATTTTCCTCTCTTTGAAAACTTATGGGACCGAATTAATGTTTTAAGGGGTAAATGGCCCCTGACTATTCATCCCCATGATTCATGCAAGGGCTCCTTCCAAGTGATGAAACTTACACCCTCTCATCTCTTTGTAGTGAAAGGTTATTCTCCAAATTTCTTCTTCTTCTTACTTCCTCATTCCATTTTCATCCTCCTGAAACTCACCCACTATGAACTTCTTTCTTATTACTAAAACTATCACTAATAAACCCCACATCGTTTTATCTCAATTCTTCTCTAGTGACTTGGGATTATATTGGTGGTGGAACATGGAGATTATCTCCATATTTATTTCCAATTTCACCTTTTTGTGGGTCATTTATATTGGGTTTTCCCTTTATGATGATGAGATGGGTTCTTGGATTTTTAGTTTGTCAAGATTTCTTGAATCCTATTATTTGTTGTTCTATTGGTGATGGATATAAGGCAGAGTTTGATGGTCATACCAATAGCCGGTACTTGATGTTGAGGCCATCATTCATTCTTTACTCTACTATTTCTCTAGTATTAATCCTCTCTTATCCCAGTAAGAATCGCATGGTGTTTTTTCAAGGTGTCTTGGGAGTTGGGCTCGAGCAGTTGTCCGCATTCCTAGAGGCGTCTACCATGGTGGCTTCAAATCTATTTTGGATCTCTAATGGGATTTTTGTTCATTTATGTTTTATTGCTTCTTATAGGCCTAAATGCTAATAAATTATGGTGGATTTATATTTCTAGGTTCCTTTTTTTTCTGGTAAGTTTTTTCTACGATTGTTTTCTTGGGCACGATGGTGGGGATGGCATACTCTCTAGTTCCTGGTTGCCAGTGTGTTGTGGCCGATGACATGCTATTTTTGGGGTTGAGTTTATATCGAAGGTGTTTTTTGATGGCCATGATGGAGTATTGGACATTGAATTGATATAAATGACATAGAAGACGGTCATGGATTGCAGTCCAAGGTGGTGGGAGGTGCTGAGTTTGAGGTTCACTTTTCAATTTTGATTTCACGATGTTTGGGTTGATTTTAGTATCGTTTGTTTTAATTTTAAATTTGGTTTCGATTTGATGTTTTTTGTTTTTTGTTGGTTGTTGGATGACGTGGTCTGGTTGTTTTTGGAATTTGGTATGTGTCGTTCTAACTAACCCACAAAGTGTCTTTAAGAAAACACTAAAAATTTATTTCTAATAAATGTTTTAAGGAAAACCAACATTATTTGACTCTCCATTCGAGAATACTTTTTATTCCATATCCATGTTTAGTAGAAATTTTTTCAATAATTCTTTTTAATATTTTAATAATAGATTATAAACTAATTTTTAACCACAGTTACTTTTTTATTAAAATATTAAAAGGTTTCTTCCATTTTTTTTAAATGTAATTTTGAATTTTTCTGATAATGTGAAAGTAATTATTATACAAATGTACAATACATGAATGACATTTCCCAATATCATGACTGGTCAATAATTTGAATCTTCCTTTAAAAATTTTGATGGTTCACTTCAAAGAAAATGTTTTCCTTAATATTTTTAGATTTTTTAGATTTTAAATAAGTGACTTCAAACTCAAATGTGTATTTTTTCAAGAAATTTTACAGTTATATTTAAATGAAAATTTTCATTTATGATTACATACTTTAATTTCACTCATTCTTTACATGTAATATGATCCAATGACACCATCCACATTCATTTTTTGGATGGAATTTGATTATGATGATTCTATGAAACATGTTTCTTTTTGAAGTGCTAATTACGTCATGATAAAACCTTTATGAATCTCATTTATTTTCAATGGGATATTCTATAATGAAATGGTGAAATATTTATGAATCCAATTTCTTTTCTAGGAATTATGATACGTTGAATTTTTTATAATCTTCTAGAACACATATGTATTGTTTTCATTATGTGATGGGTGGGGTTGGAATTATATAGCCTTCCAATGCATTGGATAAAGATGGATATCTAATTAAGTAATAAGGAATTTAATGGGGAGTGAACTCATTTAAGTAAGGGAATATATTCACTATGATAGTATTTATAGTGAACCATAATATAAATACGATGGAATGGGGTGTGAACCCAGTCCACTATGATTGTCTTGGTAGTGAGACGTGACTAAGGAAATGAATTTCTATGATTATGTGTATGCTGAAAACTTTTGTCTTATGACAATATTATGTTCTCATTTCTCATGTTATTTGATTACCAAAGGATTCATATCTTATTAACTACCCATATTTATGGTATGATAGAATAATTTGATCTTTGATATGCATGGTATGAATACCAAATGATAGACTCATGTTCTCATACCCTTATGCTCATGTTATGTTTAAGTTACCATTTATATCTTCCTTGTTTACAACTAATGAGTATTTTAGATCCTTGTTATTTTTTTATTTTCCCCAGTTATGAAGAATGGATTTAAGTATGATATATATAAGAACAATTCTAGTTTTGAAGAACATAGTGAAAGATTATATAGATCTCTTATGAAAAACGTTATTATGTATCCGTGTTTCCAAATACACTAAACCTATTTAATTATATCTTGTATTATAATGTTATTTAATGAATAATAATCTAATAATATGTGATATTTATGTATGAAAAGTATAGGTACCTATATAGTCCATCATATATATTGACTTTACACTTTTTGTGATAATCTAAAACTAGTGGCTTAATGGAGGTGGGATATTTGGGGAAACTCCATTTTTCACTAATGAACTAGGATGGGTTTTATTGGGGATGATTTGTAACACATAGTGTGTGTACATGTATTGTTTGGTGTTTTTTTCAAGAATTTAAATAGGATCTTCATGTTTTTTACGAACTACCAGAGGTTGGTCTATATAATAACAAACAATTACTATCCTATCAAAAGGATGGATGATTTTTATACTATTTTAGGGGTAGATTTTGTTTTATGATATTAATTTATGATATGTATATCACTAGATTATGGTTACAAGTGGAAACATCTCTAATACCTCTCTTTGGTTTTGGTATAAAAATTTAAAATATGTAGTAATGATAGATTAAGGTACAAAAAATTTAGTTTGTTTATATGGATCATTAATAGGGTGTTTCATCCCCATCTTCAGGAATTTTTTGTCGTACTGTTTCAATATATCATAGTTTATAAGACAGAGGGTGATAATGCAGGGAATCTAAAGACAGTGTTACAGTTAATCTAAAAAAATAATTTCAATGGATAGAAGTAATAGTTTCATTTTTTAATGAATGAGGTAAATTTTTGTGGTTATGTTATTTCAATGTAAATATGGAAGTGGACTGAGTGAAAAGAAATTCTTTTGTTTTATTGTACCCACTAAAAATATTTTTATGTAAAGAGTTTCTTAGACATAAATTTTTATTATATGAGGTTTAAAACCATATTTTATCAAACTATGACAATATTGACATCATTAATTTAGAAAAAGAATTATTTTTCTTAATTAGAGGAGTGCCAAGAGCCCATTGTACCTGTCAAGGATAAGTTAATTAGTGCTCCCATTCCTCATTTACCAAATAAAAGTATTCTATAGGATGTTTTAACACATATAATGTAACATACCAAGCATGATTCACCTCAACTATTACCGAAATGTGATTATACAGACCACAATCAAACTTTCTCATACACCGAAGGCTAATGATAAGAAACAAGGATCTATAAATAACATGGGAAGACTATACCCTATTTGTTATATTAAAGTGTATCTCAAAACATAAAACTCATGAAGAAATAACCATATTAATATAATGTTAGCATAAAAATAGTAATAATAACTACATTCCATATATATGTAAATTAAAAATTAGATTCTATAAAAAATGGAGATTAATAATGTCATGTATTCAAACAAAAATAAAAATGATCCCCCATAGATAGATCATATATAACCTAGTCCAAAAATGATAAAAAAAATTAAGCCTCCATGGATTGGTCTTGAGACTTATCTTGGTCCCATATACTACAACTAACCAATATCCTCTATCTTATCAATCTTTAGAAGAAACACCCTTTCCTTTACCTAGTTCAAGATATAAGAACTTTTCTTAGGTACCAAGGTTCTTGAGTAGGGTGTAAGTACAACTTAGTGGGCCACCGATAATGGTGTCTTTAAAAATTTATAATAAATATAAGGGAATGATCAATATGAAATGATAATAAAATATGTAAATGAATAACCCATCACATCATGGAATTATGAATAGTTATACCACATGTGACCATACCAACTTCTTTTACAGTCAAATATATGATAACATACCCATGGATTGAACACACATTGAAGATGAATGATGTAATGGTCCTCATATCATAATCAAGGTGAATGGGATATAACCGTCATGTAGAACATGATGAATTATAAATATCCATCGTGAACAATCTAGGTGAATTAAATATCCCAATTTTATTATCATTTATAACATAATTAATGGGTTATCACCAATCTAGCTTGATGATATTCTATTGATACAAAACTTTGGAGGGAGATATACCACTACCACTACACTCCATGGGTAGATGAGGAACTTTTAATAGTAACTACTTGAGTATATGGAACACCACAAGTTTCGATCTCTATGAGAATGATATACCACTGACTACTTGATTTTCATTAATGAAATACCAACGATATACCATAGGTTATCAAAATAACTACAATTTTTCAATGGTGGATGGTACACTAAAACTAAACAACTTGAAGTGGAAGAGGTACCACCAATTAAATAACCACATAGTTAATAATGAATCACTATCTCAAATTAAGTGGATAAGATAGAACCAATCCAACTGAGGGTAGATGATGTACCAGCATTCCATTCCACAAGTTTCCCAAGGTACGAAAAACAAACAAAGTGTGGATGGTGTGCCACTAACTAATTAATATAGTTAATGTTAAATCAATTATAAGAATTAATATTTATTTAATCAAAATAGGGCCTGAATATAAAGACACTAACACACTCAAGGTCTCTTATCCAGGCTAGAACATCACTTTCCTATTATTTTATAGTTTTATTACTTACCAAGGAATGGTCTAGAACACTGTACGAGGCTCATAAAGTAATAATTCAACAAAAAACTCCCTTTATAGGTTATATAGAATGGTTACATAATACATATAATAGGGATAATTTTAATAATAGGCCATGATGATGAAAAAAACCTCTTCGATGACCACTCATAGAATTAATAGCTCTCACTCATTTCGAAGGAAATATAAAATCATATTTAAAATTTAAATTTGGAGTGTGCGTAGATGGTTGGTGTTTCCCTTATATCATATTATGAATTCGACATTTTTAAAAACCTATTGTTATATAGAGTACCACCTATGTAAAAAATCAATTTTTTCTATATAAGACTTTCGAATATTTTTTGGAACATTTTCAGAGATATGCATTGAGATAACATGAGAATCCAAACTCGGTGAGCCTGAAATTGATATTATAAAAATATAAAAAATTAAAATATATTAATATGATATAGAAATAGTTTTCTAGATAAAGTGGAATAAGATTTAATTATATCCTCATATCAGAAGTATGAGACCACGATTGAGTTATAAATGAGGGCTTTACCCTTAGTGAGACATAATCTTTATTGGCGCAGGGTGTTTGGTTAAAATGCATATGGGGTGAAAATAAAAAGTTTAATTAATTAAATTAATTTATTCCTTATAAATGATATTTAAAATTAATTCCTTATTATAAGTATTTTTTAAAGATAATATATCGTAGATTAGCTGTATAACCCAAGAGATCTAGAGGAAATGTTGGAGGAGAGCATGAAGGATGAAATAGATCTCAATCAATAATGGATGATCATATTAACTAAATTAGCTAGTGGATCTCCCCAACTATAGAAACTTATGATCATTGTTGTTTAGTGATCTTTACAAATCTTTTTTGGGTGTTGTTTTTTTAATTTATTTCCCCATTTTATTATCCAATGATGAATGAATGTAAAATCATCAAAATATTAATTTTCTAGTAGATCATGTTATGGGTGAGGGTTTTTTTTTACTAGGGATTTAGAGAATTATTATTTGTCATTTATTATTGGAAATTAATTTATTTATATAATGTTAATGGATCAAGGAAGATATGAAAAATTGATGAGGTTCAATTATCAACATCTGTTTTGTGCCTCCCCCTCACCCCCTTTAAGTGTATTCATAGTCATCAATTCCTTTGGCTTGTAGATTGAGGAATACCCCAAAAAAGATCATTTTACATTTGATATTTGTTGAAATATATCATTTCCTTAGGTATAGATTCAGGATTAGGGATGTGATCATTGTGTATGACTATGGTGGTTGACTAGGGTCATATCGGAGACTTGTTGTTTTGGTTTTGGCATGTGGAAACTATGAGGTGTGACGACGGGCATTTCTCTAGCGGTGGGTATGGCCAGAATATATCTATAAATAGTGAAAAAGGAGTGGTAAATGTTAGATTCATTATTCAATAAGTAAATCATGGCTGAATCAGAGGTACAAGGTTCATGAAAATCAATATGAAAATTCTTTAGGTTAGGTGAAGAAACCCAAATACATGGAATGCAGTCCAAAGGAACACACTCCATATAGTCTGCTATGTGTGGCATTTTGGTTTCCATGAAGAGATAAGTATCATACACCACGTTTCATGTGTCAAATTCTATGTGAACCTTATATTACTAGCTCTTCATGTACATGGAGTACACATCTTTGTGGCCATGTGGCCACAAACAACGTGTACTTAGAAATTTAACAGGTATGGGAAGAAGGCATGTTAAGTGCCTGTCGAAATAACTACATGCCGTGTGGTGAGAAATACATGGAAATGATTAATAATTCATGGGAACACGTAGGAATCACATTACATTCCATGTCATCATCTAAATCCCATGTACCCTTAGGGACAGACTATGTATTTTGGAAAAGTACAAGAAATTTGAGCACATGGCATGGTAAGTAACTGGCTTAGTGATACATGTCATGTACCCCACATAATAAGAAATATACTTTTTCAAAGTTGGGGTAGAGTTATCATTCTTATTAGGTCTTATAAATTGTTATCTATTATGAGATTATTTAAACTAGTACCGGTTTAGTATGTTACCTTGGCCCATTATTATGAGGGTACTCTCTGGCATCACATCCTCAAACTTCTATTATGACCCCTCTATATTATTTTATGCAGATAGAGTTCATAGTATACCACATGGCCCTGGGTGTGGATTGAAATCAACCGATCTAGTTGAATATCATGGAGGAGTATCCACCCCTCGGAATCAATGAATTATTCACCTTGTGGTTTCAGGTGAACTGGTTCTCAGAATTGGACCTTATGACAAGATATCACTAGATCATGTTCTAGAGTAGAATATACTATAATTGGATTTCCAAATCTTCTGAAGTTGTTTTGAGATCATTTTGATACCCTTTTGTGAGTTAAATTCCAAAAAAATCCTAATATAAGGGACAAGATCTTTAACCTTTCATGGATCAGTTCTTGGAAGTCTTCATAGATGACATCTATGTGTGATCGACATTCGGTTTGGAGCACATGAGACACATTTGGATGGCCCAGTTTACCTCCCGATGATGTTTTTTATCCTCTACGTTTTCAAAACCCCAAGGCGGCATAAATTAAGGATATCGATTAAGTGAAATTTCATGGAAATATATCCACTTGACTTATTCTAGGTGGATTTTATTGTGGGTGGGTATTGTTTAATCCTTGTTCTATAATGTTAGATGATTCTAGTCATACAATGATAGGAGGTGCTATGGAGGTTGTTTTCACTTAGCAGTATAACCAAAAAAGGTGAGGATGTATTAGGACCCCTTAGCATCGATTGGGAAACAAATGGAGTTGTAGTGATTTTTTCAGTTACACTCTGACTATGTCATTTATCTATAGGTTAATACAATATTGTTTTCCGGAGAATTTGAGACACCTGTGTGTGCATGAGGTAGTCCATCATTGTGGAATTAAATATAAAAATATTGAAAAATATGACTCTTATGTAACATCATTATTAGGTAGAGGATGTAGGAGGACTTCATGGAATGAGATAAAATTGGGAACAATATATTTCTCCTATTCATGTGGCCTAGTAAAGTGAACCATTCGAGTTCTGGTGGATATGCTTCAGGTTTTTTAGGATGCTTATTATTCATTTATAGTAGAATCATATTCTATCGATGGAGTTTTTGTATCACAATAGTTAATAATCCACCATTAGTGTAGTTAAATTTGGTTCTATGTATGGGATACCATATAGGTCATCATTATATCGGTCGAATCCATTGATAGACTATTCTTATAGATATATATTTGGCTCTAATGATGATCATAAAGGGTGAAGTTCATGAATAGTTAGGTGATGAATGATCATTGGTGTTAGGAGACCATTATGGATTTAAAATTGAGGCCTTTAACGTTCAAATTTTTTTATATTATTATATCCAGAAGTAGGCTATATTCAAAGGTTCCAAGGACCTTTTTCCATCAAATGTGTTGGGTTAACGAGGGGGTGTACTTCTAGGCCATGTGATCACAATTACTCTAAATTATTGGTGTTTTATATATGTCACAAAAGATGATATATATGCCTAAATAATTTCACAATATCGGCCTAGGTAAGATATATATTGAGAGTGGAGATACCATTTTGGAGAACTTATGGCATTGAGAAAAAATAGTATAAATACCTTAATGGGTGATTGTTTCTTTAGGTGCATTTCATTGGCCGCATAAGAAACCTTCAGGATATACAATGGGTATGGGATACCCAGTTGAGAGGTCAGTATCCTCATATTTGAGTATGTTGTTCTCTTTTTAGGATGAAAAGGTCTTGAATGTGTGGATAATTTTGTATCTCATTTTCTATCATATAAGATGTCACAACTCAACCCACAGGGGCCTGCCAAGCCAGTGGAAAATGGATCCGCAACTACCCCAAGCTTTCTTTCATAGGTCAAGGCTTAGAAAAAATGGCTGAAATATATAACTAATATGTGGGCCCTTTTCCTAATGTACATATATGCCTGCACCCAAACATCTCCAAGAATTATTATATATGAATAATAAAAATATATAGATATATATTTTTTAGAAACCATTCATGTAATAACCTCTAGGGAATAAAAAATAATACGATAGTGTAATTTGAAAAGAATAATGATAAAAAAACCAACCAGAAAATATTCCCCAACATGAAAACAAGAAGAAAAGAAAAGATGATACTTCTTGGCACAATATCTCTATGCCCTGACCACCGTACATGGTCCAATTCCCCAAAGTATCCCAATACTCCTATGAAATAACCACTGACCAATCTATTGTCTTCTTAACATAAAACACATGGTGAAAAATGTCATGCAATGGTGAGTATATGCATACACAGTAAGATGCCTATAAAATTGGATAGGGGAGTAATGTGATACAAATTTTAAGAATTAAACTCAACCTAGAGAAATAGGTAAATGAAAAACCAACGAAAAGATATATTCTTGTAAAGAAACCCATATGAGAGAGAAAGGGGATATCTATTTCAAATCAAAGCTGAGGAAGATGATTCTACCAAAATTTCCAAAATTCCATCATTGATTGCTAGTGTCTCATGTGCCTGTATGAAGAATTTATGAGTAAAAACCAAACCTTTCCATTATGTCTCATAGTCTCGGGTGCATAATATTCAAGTAGAGAACCCATGCTCTGGTGCTTCAGGGGGATTCCACTCAGTAGTCAAATAGAGGACACATGCCCTTGTCCACTCGGGGGGTTCAACTTAGAAGGCATATAAGGGAACCATGTCGTATTACCTTAAGGGGTACCCCTGAGTAGGTAATTCACAAATTCCCTAGTCCAATAGGGGGTAACACATATTAGTTAGATAAAGGAACCATTCCCTAGTCCATCAAGTGGTACCACTTAATAAGTAGAGGAACCACACCCTAATCCATTATTAGGGCTCCACTCAGTTGGTATAGGACAACACACTAGTTGGTTAGGGGGGTAACACTAATTACATAGATAGATGACCCACACCCTAGTCCATTAGGGGTTCTACTTAGTAGATAGATAAATAAACAACTTTCTATCCCATCAGGGGGTACCACATAGTAGTTAGAGGACCAATGCCTTAGTTTTTCATGGGGTTACCACTCAGTAGGTAGAGGACCCATAACCTAGTATATTATGGGGACACCACATATTAGGTAGATAAAGGACCCATTCCCTAGTTTCTCAGTGGGTACCACTCTATTGGTAGATATATGACTCCTTAACTAGTCTGTCATGGGGTACCATTTGGTAGGTAGATAGAGGACCAATTCCCTAGTCAATCAGGGGCACCACTCTAGTATATCTTTGATGATCCGGATCGATCACTGTTGTCATCGAGTGTCACCTAAAGAAGCTTCATGGTCTAAATAAGATACATTGTGTCTAAAAATCCAATATGAAGGCAAACGTCAAGTTCAATATGGAAAATAACTCATTATAGGCTATACGTGGGCCAAATTTTGAGACCGAATGAAGGAGATATGAGAGGTTTAAGTTTTATAGGGAAGTCCATGGATTGTAGTGGGTCTAAAAAGTGTGTGTCCCCACTCCACTTTCTGGTTGTATCCCTAACAGTACATGTCTCACTATCCATGTAGTACTTCACAATGTGTATCAGCCACTCGAGGCCAACCCATTCTCTCCTTATCATGCTCATGTACATTGTCCATGTTCCTATACATGGATTGATCCTGGTGGTGTATGTGTTTGTGTACTCCCATAGTATTCACCATGCTACTAAAACCATGTCAAAAGTCTTGTGGGGGTCCATCATTGTGTGTCATATTTATCTCACCTGGAATCAATAGTCGCCATAGCTAGAGGACTATGTAGTGTTTTTTATCCTAATATATGTTGTTTAGTCAGGTATTTTAATAAATCCATAAAATCCTAACATGGTTTCTAGAACCAAAATTTCTACCATTATTTTCACAATTTGACTACCCAAAATAAGTGGGAAACACCTCCGACTGTCAATTTCAGCTATCTGGTGGCCAGAAATCAGATCCCGGTCATTCACTTGATGTAAGTGCCACCTCGTGTACATCCTGTTTTTTCTTCTAATATATATCATATCCTATATCGATTTAATTCATCTCCCACATACAGTGACCTATCCCAATATATCATTAAATTGAAAATCAATTCATCGCATGTGAATGTTTCATGAATCTAGGGGTTTCATCATGCTCGATCCCACTTGGAAAAGTTGATCTGCAACCACATTGGCCAATGATGAAGAATGAGAAGATCAATGGAGGAAAATCAAAGTAACAAATGAGATAATAATAATTGTACAAGCATTCTTGACTTATCATTGAAATCAGATAATCAATGTTGAGAAACAAGGCATAAGATTAGATAATAAATTGAATAATAAATTTATTCATCATTGGGCCTCATTCAATGTTTGTAAATTGGAAAGAAATAATAGTAGACTCAAGGTTAATAATATTTTAATTATAAAGTGGGAAGAAAACAACTAAATAAATTCCCTAAATCGATTTTTTATCATTCATAGGTGAATAATGTTTTTTCCAATGATGGAGGGGACCCATTTCATTTTTTTGTTCTTCAATCCACCTTGATCAAGTTATCATTTCACATTAATTCTCATTTCACCAATGAGTGATGAAGGAACATAATTAGAATATTACCAAGGTTATGTAGATAACCCAATAAATTTTACATAACCAAAAGATTATTTTGGATATTAGGTCTTGAGGATTTTATGAAAGAATGAATTAAATAAATAAATTAATTATTTAATTTAATGTACCATCCAACATCTGCCTCATCTGAACACCCAATGTCAACCAAATTTAGGTCATGCCTATATAAAAACAAAATCTCTTGATTTAAACATGGTCTCATATTTTCAATTTCTTACTCTGGTAATGATATATTTCATTATTTCAAAAATTTAGGAAAAATTAAAAAATAATTTTATTAGTTTTAGAAAATTAATCCTTGTCTCACTGGGCCTCAGATTCCTGGTCACCGCAACACCTATATTTAAAAGTATTTCTAAATATAATTCAAATTATTATAAGAAAAAAAGTGTCTCTAAATTATTCCTAGATTTTGGCCTACCATCCCCAAAAATTATAAACTAATCAAAAATGTGGTGATAATGAGTTTATATATGGCTCTCCTACTCTATAAATATCTCCAACATGCTCATATACTACTATAACACATGGAACAAGGGAATGATCAGACCCAGAAGGATCCTCTATTTCCAATCCTCAATCGCCAATAAGTTTCCCATGGAAGTGGATCTATCCATGATGTCTATATCACCTATTCAATTACATTTTTTGGATCATGCATGTATCTCCTCAACCACGATACATGGAAGACATCTTTCACATACTCTAATTATGGTGGTATGGTGAGGCGGTAAGCAACGTCACAAACCATTTAGAATATATCAAATGGCTTGTTGAAACTTGGGGATAGATTTACTCTAGGAATAAATCTCTATAACTCTTTCAAGGGGAGACTCTCAAAAAAATGCGGTCTCCCTACTCAAACTCCAAGGGCCTACGACATCGATATGTATAAGAGTTACGCTAGCTCTAAGATATCCTCGTCCACTCATGGTTCACCTAGACCTTCTATATCATCACTTTCACACTCTATCCCATCAAGTAATACCTCACTGATCTCATTCTAGCATAAGGGAGACCCTCTATTTCCCTTGTATAAGGCCTTAAAAGAATCTATGTCAATAGTAGAGTGATAGATAATTTTTTAATCAATATCTATTAAATCTAGGTGGTCATCCTAACTCTCACTAAAGTCTAACATGAAATACCTTTGAATATCTTCAAGAACAAGTATAATTCATTTGGTCTTCCTATCCATCTAGGGGTGAAAAGATGTACCTATCCTAAATTGGGTCCCAAAAATCTCTGGCAGGTCTCTCAAAAACTGTGATGTCAATTGAACATCACATTCAGAGATAATAATTGAGAAATACCCATGATGGTAGATGATATACCACACATATATATGACCCAAACTCTCCACTGAACTATTATCTTAGATAGCAAGGAAGTTATCCAACATTGTAGGTCATTTAACAATCACCCATATGGAATCTTGGCCTTTCTCTATCCATATAAGTCCTATCCCAAGGTACTTGGATATGTCGTTCCATTTCCACTATGGGGTCTCGAGAGACTAAAAAAACCTATAGAAACCTAGTGATCATCCTTCACCTAGTGAAATGTGTGAGACCAAGAGACGAACTCATCCACACTTAGCCTCATTCCATCTGGAAAAAACTATCATTGAAGGTTTATTGATGTGATCCATACACCTAGATGTATAGTTAATGGAGAAGTGTGAAACTACATCATCACTTCCTCTCTCATTATGACCATAACCACCATCTATCACTGGAAAAGGTTGAGGTGATTCCCTTATTCATAGAATCCTTATAATGAATCTATAAAGGATATCTAGTAATGGAAAACCTCACAATTGATGTCTCCCAACTGAGCCCCCCTCGCATGCTAGTGAAGTAGGGGAGTCAATACTTTTAAATGAATAAAAATTGAACCCTCCCCCTTTACCAGGGTCACCTGAAAGGAAGCCAAAGTCCCATTTATATCATCCACTAGGTGAGAATAGTATTATTGCTAAGGGAATTGGCCACTAAATTTTCCTTCTTATGAGTATAGAAAATATCATAGTCATAATCCTACAAGAACTCTAACCAGTTCCTTTATCTTTAGTTCTGGTCTCTCTATGTGAATACATACATGAGACTCGAATGGTTTGAGTAAACCACTAAATTCTCTCCCAAAATATAGTGCCTTTACATTTCCAGAGAATGGACAACCACTTCCATATCTAGGTAGAGATTTGTGTTGTTATTCTTATGCTATCTTAACTTCTTTGATTCATATTCCATAACTACCTACCTCTACATCAACACATATGTGATCCCATCTCTAGAGGCATCCCAATGTACTACATACTCTAATCCCTCCACTGTTTGTCTCAAAATAGGAGCACTCATCATCCTGAGCTTGAAAATCTTAAAGGCTCTCTGACACTTCTTATTCGGGGTAAACAGCTACCCTTTTATCATCAGGGAAGTCAATGGGGATAAAATAGTGGAGAAGTCCCCCATGAACCTCCTATATTACCCCACCAAGAAAAGAAAAATATCTTCATCTATAACAAGCTCTTGGATGGCACCAAATAAAGTAATACATTAATCATAATTGGGTCCACAATGAATCCAATATCTTAAAAGAAATTATATATAATGTAAACCTCATGGGTCTATAAGTAGTACTTAGAGATCTTACTATAAACTTGGTGCTCCTAAAGAATATCTACGAACATCCTCAAGTGCTCTACTTCCTCCTCCTATAATGCATAGTATATGAGTATTTAATCAATGAATACAACTACAAATTATTCCAAATATAGATGGAATATCCATATCATCGGGGAAGTAAACATAGTGATAGAATTTTTAACGTCTAAAGGAATCACTAGGAACTCATTGTTTCTATTGTGACATAAAAATTCCATATTCGAAATATCAGCTTCTGGAACTCTCAAATGGTGGTAGCCAAACCTAATATCAATCTAATAGAACCATATCATAGCTTACAACTGGTAAAATAGTTCCTAAATACTCATAAAGGGGAACTTGTTCTTTATATTGGCCTATTTTTTGTTATGATAGTCAAATAATCCACAAGCTCTAGTCCGCCTATTTCACAAACAAAACTGAAGATTCCCTATGGGATATATTGGTTCTAATAAAAACATTATCTCATTGTTCCTACAACTTTACCCTCAACTCTCGGAGCTTAGTAGGGGTCATATGATATGTTGTAAAAGATATCAAAGCAGTATCAAGGAGTAGGTTGATACAAAAATCCATCTCCTACCTTACACATAGTCCCAAAACATCCTTGGGGAAGACATACAAACAATCATCCAGGACTAAAAGAATCTAAATTCCTTGAGAGACCAATTTATGATGCGATAAACTCACAAACTAATACTTTATGAGAAACATCTTCCTACTTATGAGATCCACTAACTCTTCCATGAGATCTATCTCACACACAAAGGAGAATCTAGTCTCATCTATCTAAAGGTATAAAAATCAACTATGGTGATAGTGAATCATGTCTTGGATCATGGAAAACCATTCCATAAACTAGAGGACCCAATACAATTTCACCATGATGACCAAGAGGTCCCAAGAGAAACTCTCTTCACCCAGTGATATATTCAATTGCATGTAAATAAAAGATAATGATGAATTTTTCCATATAAGAACCTCAAGGAATGGAAACTAGGATAATGTCTCAACTAGGAACACCATCTCTCGCACCAAGAGTAAGGATATGATAGATTTAATCTCATCTATGTCTACTTGTACTAAATAAAAATAATAATAAACATATAAATTACCTATAATAATATAGTTAGCTACCAATTCGTAAACCTCTATAGCCTATAGTATCTTGAAACCCCAGTCTATAGATCCCTTATCGTGGTGTGGGATACTTGGTTTTGGTGTTAGAAGGATATTGAAACATATTCCACCACTATATAAACCACCTACAGGATCCCCAACTAATCCTCAACCAACTCTGCCTCTCTGGTGTCTACTCTAGATACACCTAGGAGATCCATGATCATGGTGTTGCCTTTGTCATGGAGGACCATCTACTATCTGCCTACCCTCTTCTGCATGTCGGGTTCGAAAATCAAATACCATGTGACCTTTCTCATCACATGCATAACATCATCACTGGCCTCAATGTGGTCCCTATGTCATGTGACCATGTTCCTGAGTCTAGCCATGAGGGGATATCCTACGCCAAGACCATATCAATAGTTGCCTATTAGATGCGAAAGATGACTCATTCCTATGACACCCAGAACTATCTCCAGCTGTATGGAGTCCCTCAGATATGAATATATCGATCACCAGTAACCACTCTACCACTCCAATGTATGTGGGAATGCACAAGGGGACCAAACTGGCATGAATCTCTCTATGGAGTCCCTACTCAAACATCCATTCCAAGAAGTTACCATCCAAATTAATGTTGATGGAGTAACATTTAAGGCCAGTGAACCTCAAAACATACATAGAAAATGTCACACCTCCATATTTTATCTATAATATCTCATATATTTGAATTGAACACAGTCAAGAGGGGTAGTAATATTCATGAAAGTGTTGTCAAAAGTTAGACCATGACAGTGCCAACACACCATATGTATACACGACTCAACTCCAATAGTACCCATGTGCTCCATGGAAAGGGCTATATTCCATCACAACCATATGATTATTTGGGATCTACACAAGTCTGAACACTCATATCACTGAATCTATCCAGTGCCTGACTGCATGGGGTTCCATCTCACCATTGAACTGTAGTGGCCTCTGGAATTGGAACTCGTGGAGTGTGATAAGACAATGTACATCCTCAGACCTATAAACTAGTATAATATACTTTTCCATAATAAGTGGGGATACTAACATTCCTACTTGAGGAAATATAATCGGATATGGCCCTTGAATTTTGGCCTCATCACTCATCAGGTCATCAATATGGTCTTGAATCAGTAACCAATCAGGTTTTCTTCACCAAGGAAACCTAAGAATTTAATCAGGATGTACCATGGAAATATGAGAATATATATGTATATATATAGGGAGATAACTCAAAAATTATAGTCAAATGACACAATACTATTTGACTCATGTACCAAATTTCTTTGTTTCTAATGTCTCAGCATTCCAAGTGGACAAGTACATTGTCAGAGTCTCGGGGAATGAATACATCAGCTGCAAAACCAAAAAAAATACCTATCTTTAAATCCACAATTGTGAAACTTTGGCACCATTTCTTTAAGCTTCAAATCAAACCATATAATGGGAAAACATAAAACACAATCCCAATGTCAAACTACCTAAGATATCAATCTATCACGACCCACCCCATAGGGGCCCGCCTAGCTTGTGGTAGGCCAATATGAAACTACCCCAAGACTTCCACAATTGTTTTGGGGCTTGAAACAAGTGATGAAAGGCATAACTAATATGGCAGACCTTAGCCTAATGTAATTGTACAGATGCACCCAACCATACCCATATAGAAGTGAAGATAAATAATAATAAAAGGTAGTACATATAGTGTAGAATCCGTGCATGAAATGACGTCTAGGGAATAAAAAAGATCATGACAAAATAATATGAAATGTAAAGGGGAAAATTACATGTCTAATCATAAAATATGTCCCAACCTAACAAGTATAGGAAAAGAAAAGTTGAGAAATCCCAAAACCAAATCACCAAACCCTAACCATTGTAAGTGGTCAAATGAAGCTGAGTATCCCTATAATCCTCTAAAAACATCACTTTCTTATGCACCATCTTCAAACGAAATGATACATGTGGGAAAATACCATGCATGGGTGAGTATATACATACCTAGTAGGATTCCCCGACTACTTGAGGGGGAGAAATAAGAGACACGGTAGAAGAAGTCAAATCAACCCAATGATATTGGGACATAGAAAACCCAATAAAAAGTTATATGTTGATTAAGAAACCCGTAATGGAGATAAAGGAGATATCCATCTCATATTCCAACCTCTATTAATTATTCTACTAATAGTTCCAAAATTACATCATCGATGCATAACATCTCGCATGTATGTACGAAGAAGTCTTGAGGAGGACCCACACCTCACTACTATGCCTCACAGTCGATGGGGCACAATCTCTAAGTAGAGTATCCATGCCCTAGTGTGTTATGGTGTTACCAATTGTTATGTATATAGTGGACCCACACCCTAGTCTTTTAGGGGGTTCCACTCAGTAAATAGAGAGATGACCTTAGACCTAGACTATTGGGGGTTGGGTACCACTTAGTAGGTAGAGGAACCAACCCCTAGTCTATCATAGGGTACCAATCGGTATATAGATAGAGGACCCACACACTAGTCAATTCGGGGGTTCAACTCTATAGGTAGAGGACCCATTATCTATTCCATCATTGGGGGTAAAACTCTGTTGGTAGAGGACCCACACCTTAGTATTTCATGGGGGGTAACACTCATTTTATAGATAGGGGACACACTCCCTAATCCAATAGGGAGTTCCACCTAATATATAAATAGAGGAACCACTCCCTAGTCAATTGTGGTACAACATAGTTGGTTCTGAAACTATAACCTAGTCCATGTGGGGGGTACCACTCAGTAGGTAGATGACACTCCCCTTATTATATCAAGGTGGTACCACTCGGTTGATATATAGACGACCCACACCCTAGTCCTTTAGGAGGTACCACTCCGACCTCTCGGTAATGATCCTACACAATCACTACCATCATTGAGAATCTCTTAATGAATAATAACACAAAAATATCACTCATTGTATAGAGAAATATTCTATTAAGGCCACCAACACATCATGTGCGAAAAAAACTTATGATAGATGACTCACGAGCCAAAACCCAAGTCCAAACAAATGATATATTAGTGGTAGAAGTTAGAGAGGGAAGTAAATTACCGGTAATGGGTCAACATGGTGTGTGTCCCTCCTTTAATACACATCTATGTCCTCACCAGTACATTGATAGTTGGACATGTATTACTAGATGAAATTTAAGAGTACTAAATGGTGTGTGGTCCAGGCCATGCTTGTGTACACTATCCATGTGAAAATGCATCGAGTGTGCATTGACGTGTCTATTTTTGGGTTCTCCAAGAGTACACACTAGATTTCTTGTATTAGGTCACCTGAAGTGTGATATTTGACTCACTTCAAAACCCTAGAATCCATAGTCATGGGAATACACAGATTGTGTTCATCCTAATACACTCCACATAGTTGGGTTTTGAAAAATATCAACAGAGTCCTCATGTGGTTTCCATATCATTCCTTACCAACATGATTCCCACTATTTTACCACACAAAATCGTTGGAAAATTCCTTTGGCCATCGATTTTGGCCCTATACTGACTGGAAATTGGATATCGATCCATTTCTTGAAGCCACCACCACCTAGTCCACCTCCCATTTCCACTGCCAATTAGTCCTGCATCCCAAATCAGTACAACTCAGCACCTGAATATTGTGATCTATAATAATCAATCCCTAAATTGATAATCTACTCATCACAAAATAATCCTTTTTCAATTAGGGGGTTTGATAATGTTCAAACCCGCTAGAAAAAGTCAGACCACAACTTCATTGGCCAATGATGAATAATGTGAATAGAGACGGTTTAAATAACTATAAAAAATGTGATTATATTCACTGGCCAAAAATTCATGGCCAACAATTTTAAGCAGAAACTAAAGGGTTAGAAACATTGAATAATATTAGATAATAAATTGAATAATACATTTATTCATCAATGAGGCTCATGTGAAGGTTATAAATTTACAATAAATAAAGAAGAATTCCATATTCATGATCAATTAAATAAAAAGTGGTAGGAATCCAAAAACAATACATTCCATACCATGATCTTGGATTTATCATTGGTGAATATCTTGGTTTCCAATGGTGGACGAAACCCGTTGTGCTCACTACGGCTAAATTCACATTCATCTTGTTGTTGTTCATCATCCGATATCGATTCACCAATGAATAATGATAGAATATCCACTAAATGAACCTAAGGTTATGAAACTAACGCTGTAAATTTTCCATAACCACATATATATAGAAAAAATTTGATATTAAATTAATTAATTAAAATATATAATTAATTAATTTACATAATGTACCAGCCAACGACTATCTCGTCCAAATTCCCAATTTTGACCAAATTTGTGTCACATATTGGGTAAATCCTATGCTACATATTCAATATTTGTATAATAATTTTCATTTCATACTTAATTTAGAATATATTCCATTATTTATGAAAAACATTATGTGTGTGATATAAAGTATACCTAATATTTATTTGATAATAATTCCGGCCTCAACAAGCCTCAGAATCGCATGTCATCTCAGTGATTGGATTTGAAAATATTTCTGTAATATATTTGAAAGTCTTACAAAGGAACAGAAAAGTTCCCTATATAATTCTTTTGAATATTTCTAGGTACATTTCTAGAACCATGCACTGAGACGTTGTGAAAATATGAGGCCTTGTGAGAAAGAAATTGATATTAAAAAATAATTGATATATTAATATCATGAACATGATGTTTTTCTGATGAATTGTAATAACTCTTAAATAGATCCTTGGATCTAAAATATGATAACATAACTGATTCTGGAATGTGTTATTTACCTTTATTTCATCATAATCTTATCCAACATCAAACATTTGGTTAAAACCCATTATTGGAATAAATAATAATAAAAATAATTTATTTGATATCATTGGTGGAAAAAAACTAATTATTATTAAAATTTGGTTTTTAAAATAATATTTTAGATATTAATAAAATACCCTTATAGATCTATAGAAAAATTTGGATGAGATCTTGGAAGATGCAACTGATCCTGGTCGATAACCAAGGATCATCATCACCAATGCAGTTTGTGGGTCTCACCAACAGTAGAAACTTGTGAATGTTCAATGACAATGATTAGTCCAAATTGAGGTAGGTTTTTTATATGATTTATTTCCCTATTTAATTATCCAACTATTAACACAAATCAAAGCAACCAATAGATTTATTAGTGAGTCGATCATGTTGCGGTTTTGGGTTCCTTTATCTAGGATTTGTGGAATTATTATTTTTCATTTATTATCTGATATTAATTAATTACTATGATGAAAATAGAATAAAACCAATTTGAGAAATAGTTGGGGTTTTATCCCGCCACCCCATTCTATGTATATCCATCATCAAAAATTATATTGGTTAGATGATCAAAAAATACTAAAAAACGGATCCATTAACATTCGATCTTTGGAAGAAATTCTCATTCCCTTGAGTATTGAGTATGTATTAGCGATGAAACTGAGTTGTGTTAGGATGGTGGGAAATCCGTGTAATATTTCAAACCCACAGTTCTAGTTTTGTGTTAAATTAGCAGTTAAGTGTGATGATGGGAATTTCCCAAGTGGTAGTTATGAATAGAATATATCTATTGATAGTGACCAAGGAGATGTAAATATTGGAAAAATGATTCAGGGTGTGAATCATGTCTTAATAGAAGGCCATTGAAGTGGAAGAATCTATGTGAAGAAACCTTAGGTTATGTAAAAATTCAGGCTACATAGTGTATAGTCTAGAAGAACACACACTATGTAGCATGCTCAATACATCACTTGTGTTCTCGTGTAGAGATAAGTATCACACACCTTATGAACCTTTTAAGACCATCTTGGAATTTACAAGGAGTACATTTACATGTGGACATGTGGCCCCACACACTATATACTTTGGAAGAACATGTGAATGGGAAGACAACACACTGAGTGCTAGACTAGATCCCTACATGCCATGTGACGATATATACACAAACACAAGTCTGAATTCACAGGCATGGGAAGGTGCCATGATGAGTTTAAACTCATCATCTACATGTTTTTTACAATTAGGTACACATCATGTATTTTGGAAATGTATATTCCAAGTGATCCAGAGACAGGATGCACCAGGATTAGTGATACATTCCATGTACCCTAAGGGACAAACTTTTTACTCCTTCAAAGATAGGGCTAAGTTCTTGTTCTTCTTAGTTCAACTTCTTTGAGAGATTTAGTGAGATTTCTTAGACGAGTATCAATTTATTGTGTTCCCTTGGTCCATTACTATAATGGTAGTATGCAACATCTTGTTCCCATCCTAGTATTATAGACCCTATATGGAATTATATTCAGATAGATTTCATAGTATACCACATGGCCCTAGGGGTGATCCTCTATCATCTTTTTTCCCTAGGCGGGTTCCATGAATTGATGTTACCAACTTCACTCTAAGCATTGATCCATTACATAGTGGGTAAATATATATCTGGATGATGGTATATCCTAGAGAACTAGGTTTGATCTCTCATTTTTTTATCAATATGTATTCTTCAGATGAGGTGTGATCCAATCAAGTGTGTATCTCTAATGAGACCTCCTAATTTCACTTTTTTCTTCGTCATGGATTGATCTAATGAGTATGACATATTGGATGGATTCCATTACTACTGTCAAACTCATGGAGTGTGTTTTACCTCAGATGAGTGTTACCTTGAATATTGAGTAGGATCCTAGGCTAACAATGGATGAGACCGTTGTGACTCAAAGACTTTTATAAGTATATCTTGGCTATTTTTATTTATCTTTATATCTCATATCTTTATTGAAATACCTATATAGTGATGATTTGACTACTCTTGATGCCAATGGTTTTTTTATTTCAAGGTGTCCAAATTGGTATTTTTATACACATCCCTACATGGGCTCTTGTCACACATGTCTTGTCTTATGTAGAAGACAGACCTTTCTAATGAGTCCTTAGAGGACTGAGAGTAGGTGGATTGGTTTTTTCGGATAGATAATCTGATTTGTATACCAGTGTTTTATTTGATTTTCCCCCCTATCTTTTAGAAATTTAAACTCTTTATAGTATTTTAGGCTTGTATTTGGCCCCTTTATCAGTTTTAGAATTTTATTATTATACTCTTATTGTGGGATTAAGAAATTGTTGTTCATTTGGTATCAATTTCATTTTAAATTTCAGGATTTTATAGCTCAGAGATGTGTGTGTACGTACACGTAAATTTGGTTAAGTCCACCTATGTGAGTGTCATGAATATGCGATACTAGTCACTATCCCCTATCCTATCAGAGGTAGTCTTGGGGTAGTCACACTCGGATCATCATCAGCCTAGTGGGACCTGTTAGTTAGTGTCATGACACCCTACATTTCCTTTGAGAATCCATCCCACTTGAATAACCTTTAATGATTTGGATTTAATTTTTTTAAAATTAAGAAAATTTTAAAAACACATTAATTTAGACCCTAAAAATTATTCACGACAAGATAATGAGATAAAGAAAGAATATATGGAATAGGAATGGTACCCATATATAGAGGGAGAAAACATAAAGACAACCCCTTTGATCCAACAACAAAGAAGATTATTACACTACAAGGAGGAGGAAATAATATATGGAATAGGGATATATGTAGGTGGACACAAAAATAAAGTGTTAGATGACTTTAAAAAATATTAATTTTAGCATTTAATTCATATTTGATATTTTTTAAAATTCTATTTATTACTATAGTAAGCTTTAATTGAATGTCTCCCTAGTGGACCACCGAAAAAAACTACCTTCCAATATACATCTAATAATTACCAAGTACCAATCCATAGAGAACACTGTGGCATATTTCGAAAGGATAGATTTTTTAAAAACCTACATAACTTTCTGAAATAGACCCCAAAACACATTAGAAAACATATAACACTCAAAACTCAAATATATACCTGATTTCTAGTAACATTTTCTCAAATTTGTACCTATATAATATAAGTGGAATCAAAACCTCTCTATAATAAAACAAAAAATCCTTAATATGTGTCACCATGAATCATTAGAAAACAACTCCAAAAACAATTATTATATATAATTTTGGAACTCCCACATCACTTCCAATATCTTTCCATCCTTTCATAACACACATACCAATGAAACTATATTTTTGTTTTCGATCATCGCATTTTTATTCACAATATAAACTAGTCATTCCACGAATGTTGCACCAGACACTAGCTCAACCACGTCAATGATGACCATATGAGATGTGTCATGATTGTATACCCATTGTAGAGACACATCGAATTTTTCATGGAAAATTTTATTTTTTGGGATGTTCTAATTCATAATGAAGGATACCAATCCTTTTGAAAACCTAAAATAATCTCATTAACCTAGGAATCAATTTTCTAAACCTCCAACCATGATGATGTACCAATTTATTTAACACTCATAATAATATTAAGTTACACAACTCAATATCCATAGGATGGATTCACCAATCAACATATGATCACTACCTACTCTCGATGTTCACTAATTAATTCTTTAATAGTCAAATATGCTACAATATCTCACATCTGAAACTTTTCTAGAAAACAAAAGAATACCCTCCCTCTAACATGATTTGTGGTTATCAACATACCATGACATATTGGGAAAGATGGTTCATTATAAATCAATTCCTAATAATAATAATTTTATGTGAAATCCAAAAGATCAAGGTGGTTTTACCGTTAATTAATAAATCAGTGATAAATTTATGAGGCATGAACTCTAATACATGGATGGTCTGCTCAAGATGTCAATTTTTATGAGGATGGTATGTAATGATAAAGTGAACCTATGTATTAAGAACCTTATATAACCCTTGAAAAAACATGATGTTAAAAAAGTATCCAACAATATATAATGCCACTATATACCCCTTGAGATGTATTATATCTTAGACATACAATCGGCCAAAATCATTGAAGCAATAGGCCTTGTGTATTGATATGATTTGAATGACCTTTATGAAATGGTATTTTATAACACATACCACACAAAATTCATGTGATGAAATTGGAAATAACATCATGAAGTCCATCATCATGTTATCCAACTTCCACTCTAAAATGTGAAATGGATGGAAAATACTTGTGGGTCACTACTGCTCAACATTCTCTGACTAATAGGTGAAGAAACATGAAATGAACCTTGTTATGTACTTCATTATAAAATACCATCAATACTACCTCTAGATGTTAGGATACATCATTGTAATACATGGATGAAGAAACCATCTTGTGGTGTGTGAATCCTACAGCATGTTCTTATGTATACTCGTAGGAACCCAAACCCAAACTAGAATATAAATAACCTCATTAGAAATTAGGGTTCAATTATGGGGTGGCCCATCACCATATATATTTTCCCAAATTACTAGAAAGTTCAAATTGGATAGTTAAAAATATTAATTTTCTTAAGGAGTGAGGTGGAAAAACACATGGATATTAGTGTCACTTATTCATGATAGTTTTAAATATCAAGGTGTATCTTAATGAAAAATCTCATCGCATACCACTTTCCACTAGCCACCATCACCACCTCTGCCCTAGTCTTCCTACATAGCACATTGGCCATGAAATTCCCTTTTCAGGGTTGTATATTACCATTAAATTGAAAGAATGATGGTACCCTACCAACCTCCTCTATTGGGGTTTCAGCCCCTATAGCAAGAAAATATAGTTTACTTGTAATATCATGGACCATACTATAGTTGGTCAACACCATACCATAAACCATCAAACAATAAAAAATCTAAAGATCTTTTATTCATAAGAATATTTAAATTTTTAATTTCTCAATCATTGAATTTTTTTAACTAATATTACTTTACATTTGAATTCATTATAAAGATATTAGCTTATAATTAATTTCTGGGGTTTTTCAAAAAAAAAATTGGTTTTACGCATGAAAATGTTAGAATTTATTTTCCCTAAAAATATTAACATTATTTGATAAAAAGAAATTTTAATTTAGATTTTTATTATAAATACATAAATATTCAATTATGTTTTTTTAAATACATTAATTTGGGCAAATATTATTCACCATGGTAAAAGTAAAATGGTTTTTTTTTCACATAATTATTTTTTTAAGAGTTATATAATTTTTATCTAAATTAGTCTGATTAAGATAATTTAAATAATTAATATAATATTATTTTTAAACATGTAAAAATTTTAAACACTCATTCAACTAATAATTAATTGGTAATAATAATAAAAACCACATATTATATAGAATACATCTTTCTATAAAAACAATTTTCCTATATCTTTTTTTAATTTAAAAGTTTATTTTATCATATTTATAAACTGAATTTGAATAAATGGATGCCAAATTTGAATTAATAATGTATAAATTTTGTATGAATAATCATTTTATATTTTTAGTAATAAAATAATTACCATGGTTAGTTTGCAATTTTGATTAATAAGGGTAAAATGGGTAAAATAGGTATATCAAATTATTAATAATTAAAAGGTCAAATAAATATTATCAAAGGAATTTTTAAGTATAAAAGGCATAACCAAAAGTTTCCCATATCATTTCTCCATCTAATTAACAAAACCAACCTAGAACCCATATAATTCAATTCTTAACCCTTACAGAACATTAATATTCATGAAAAATCCCATCTTTTTCACCTATAAAAGGGGCTTCTAACCACCCCTTCAATACCACACTAAAATTTGGTTTTTTCATAAAACCACTCCATACTTCCATCGACAATAATATATTTTCACCCTGATAATATTCTAGTCATCATAGATTATCCCAATCCCTTACTTTTCAATTAATCCTTTAAGAGAAACCAAATGTTCTCAATGTAAGTTAAATCCATTCGATAACATAATTTTATTTTATCATTCCATTACAAATTTATACTTAACAATTTTATAGTTTGAATTTATTATGAAATAATTTTTAATGTTTCTAAACTATTTAAACAAATACTAACCTTCTTTCTATTTCCCTTATGAAAAATTAAATTTTCCTTCATGCGTTGTGTAGACTACCGCCTCCAGCACAGAACATGTTTCATTTTCCTTCATTGTATTATATGTAAGGATATATGGATATTATATAAGGATAAATATGATTTTTAAGATATCAGACATTACATGGTATAAAAAAATATATAACATTTCAATGATATTACCAACAAATGATCATCGTTAATTTAATTATTTAAAATAATCAAACTTAGAGGATAACCTTATTTTCAAATTGTGTAATATTTTCATATCCATTAAATATTTTTATATATTCTTCAAATTTTTATATATCCTAATAATAAAAAATATATATGATCATTATTCTCCTATTATAATTATATTATATCAAAACACCTTCATAATAATTCATTAAATAAGGGCATGTTCACATTTGGTTAGTTTAACCACCTTCTTGATTAATAAAATGAATTTTTATCTTGAAATAAAATAGGAATATATTTAAAGTTATAATATAATATAAATTATTAAATAATGATTTTTTTGGATATGTTATATTATTAATTAGTTAATTAATTATGAAAATACCCTTTGATTGTCACGAATCACTAAAACATACTTGTTATTGATTTCATCTTCAAGAATAAAGACAACAAATTACATTAATAGAATTTTAAAATCATAAATAATTATAAATAATAACTCATAGAAAAATTAATTAAATTCTAGTAGTTATAATTTTAAGGATAATGAATACAAACACCGCTATTATGAAACTATTACCAATGATCAAAATTATAACACTTGATGTAAAAATTAGGTAGAATTTATATAATAAATGACTACTTATGAATAATATGAATGAAAATGGGTATTATTATGTTTTTTAATTTAAGTTATCAAGATATATATGTTTATGATATATGAGGTTTATGTACATTTTTGGATTTTTGGAAGAGATGTATGGGTTTTATATTTCAATTACTCTATTGAGATATATTTTTTATTATTCACCTAATATCCTTTGTGTGGCATATATACTACCTATTTGATATTTTATATTCTGAAATTTATTTTTTCATGGTATTTTATGGTCAATATAAAACCATCTATTTCACGTTTCATTGATTGAATTTTTACCTAATCCATAAGTGGGATTTCTCTATATCAATTATCATTCATTGGGACTCTCATTATATTCACCACCTACTTAATTTTGTGTTGTGTATACATTTTCATGTAAATAATTTACCAATGTACTTATCAAATTTAATTTATATTTATATATATATTATTATATCACTATCATATTATTTTTTTTAAGAGTTACAAAAACTTCTGTAAAACTCAATATTTTCAACTATAGAACACCACTTTATGTTTACACATAGTCAAAATGTGTCTATTTTAATAGAAAATACATTCTTGTTTTGATACTAGTATTTGTATGTGGCTGTAAAATAGATGTACCTAAGGGTAATATTTCAAAAAAGGGTTTTTTACCATTGACACATTGATCACCCAGATGCATGATGAATGTGCCTAAGAATACACACCTAGATAAAAACTCTTAGAGTGTTCCTGATCTCATTATGAACCACGATAATGGATTTTTCCAACAATTTATGAGGTGTCCTCCCAATTAAAACTATAGAACCTTATTAATTTCATCCGTGGACAACCCAACACATTGAAAGTTACCTCTACCCTATATTTCTTTGATAATTGTACCTCCTATAACTTTATATATACCATATAGTTTCTATGTTAATAAATAAATCTTCTCCTAAACATCCACATTATTATATTGAATGGGGAATTATTTTATTTCTATAAATCTAATTATATAGATATAAAATTTATATTCTATAGGATGTTCCTTATGTAATGGGTCAAAATTTCATGATTACTCTTATGATGAGTGCATTATACTTAATTAGGTGATGGGTAGGGCTGAGAATTATATAGTTCCATGATGGATCAACATGTCACATTAGAAAAACATACCAGGTTTTGTTGTATACTACTTCCCATTAGAGGAATGTTTCATGGAACAAGGCATTTAAAATTGGATTAGAAATTAAAAATTATTTATTCCATAAATTAGATATCAATGATTATTAATATCCATGATTTCATTTATTATCATGGAAATAACATTCACATAGATTCAGTTGAATTTTGATTCTTGGGGTTTATTTATTCTTACAAAATTACATATTCAATCTTTATGTTATGAAAGATTACACTATATCCTACTCCATAATAATAATTTAATCCCACCCTTATTTCTTTTCCTTTCCTTAGGAAACCTAGATGAAATAATTGTGCAATTTTTTGTGACATTATTGAAGGATAATAATTTTCTCGCAATGTGTTCATTTTTATATTATTTTTTCAGAAGTTATTTATGTATTTGTCTTGTCTTCCATGAAAACCAATATGACGAACATATGGGAACTCTTTAATTTTTTACCAATAATTTAATATAACTATAATCTCTATATTTATAGTGTTTGAGAGGTTTAATTTGGTATTAGAGAATGATAAGAAGCATTCTTGGGTATTATATTTAGATGAACTAAGTGAGAAAAAAATATTTACTATGAAAATACATTAATATTTCAAGGAAACAAAATAAAAAACCTGATAGGAATTCTATTTCACAAGTTAATATCATGATCTAATTTTGTGTCTCTTATTTTAGAAAGATGATGACTAATGGGAAGGATGAGAACCGTATCACCTATATAGAAAAACCTACTAATCTACAATATTTTATAAATTTTATGGATTACTTAATGCGACAAAACCTACATAATTTAGTAGAAATAATAATCCATTGGTTGATGAACATAGGATCGTGTCCATGGAGAAGTTGTTTTTTTATTTTTTAAGTGGGGAAAAGGAAAATTTAATTAGGGGTATCTATCATCTGAATGGAGATGTGGACCAATGTTGGTCTCTAATTCAAAACACTAAACAAGAAGGTGAGACAAAACACATTTAATAGGGAAATTTTAATGAAGCATTTTATAAAAAAATTCTTCATGAGATAACATAATAAATTGAATGGAAACTAATCAATCATAGACAAAAGGAGGGGGAAAATATAGTTGAGTATGAGGATAACATTACAAGATTATCTATACATGTTAATGATAATGTACATAGACTATAAATCAATAGTTATTATTTATTTTATATTTTAAATGTGATACTTTAAAGGGTATTGGATTCTCAAACCTTTTTATAATATTTTTTTATAGCCTCAAGCACTACTAAAACCAAAAAAGAGATACGTAGGACGTATATATTTAAGGTAAATAAGGAGACATAGAGGTTGTATTTGAATTATGGAAAGATAAATGTGTAAAATGGGAGGAAATGAAGGGTTTGATTTTACACATGTGAAAATGTATGGAAGAAACACCATGGGGATTATAATAAGGGAACCCTATTTTGTTAAAAGTATGGAAAGAAGGGTCATCAAGATCACTAGTGGAAGGGTAAGGAAAAATCTATTAGTGTCAATGATTTAACTGTAAGTAGAAGGGATATTATGTGAACAAATATCCTAATTTTATAGGTAATTTATCTTATAAAAATCCAAGGGAGAAAGGCCAATATTTTGTGATTACGAGAACTAAAGTTGAATTTCCTAATGACGTGGAGGAAGGTACTTTTATCATAGCCTCAAAGTTATATATTATTTTAATTGATTATTGATCATAAAACACTTTCATATGTTACATGTTTTTATAAAACAATATATATTAACATTGGAGCCATTTTAGTGAGTTATCAATTAAGACATTGGGTGGGAATCTTATGGAAACAACGATATGTCACGCTGTTCCAATTATAAATCTTGGGTGTACCATATTTTCAAACTTGGTTATTATACCTATGGTTGAATTTTATATGATTCTTTATATGTAATTTATTTCAATGCATAATGATAAAATTTACAAATATGATAATGATATTACAATTTACGAAGGTGATGTGAAATATCATTTCATTAGAGGGTAAAATTTATTATATAAATAATGTTTGAATCCTCTACTAGTAGCTCTCCTTGATGATATTATGGGTAGAGTGGAATATCAAGCATGTTTTATAGATGATTAAGATATAATAGGAATAGAGTATATACTTATGGTATAGAGGTTCATTGATGTCTTCCCAAAACAATTACATGGTTATCAAATATATTGTGAGGTTGAGTTGTCCATTGAACACATTCCCTATCAAGGCCCATATCTAAAACTCCTTATATAAAGAAAATAGTGTATTGGTTAGAGTTGAAGAACAAACTAGAGGAGTTATGTGAAAATGTACGTATATTCCATAGTGTTTCACCATGGGGTGACCCTATTTTATTCATGGAAAAGAAGAATGAGTCTACGACATTATGCATCAATTATAGAGAGACCAATACAAACACTGTAAACAATATGTATTATTTTCCACGAATTAATGAATTAATTGATAAAATTCAAGTATCCCAATAATTTTAAAAATCAATATTCATTATAGTTATCATTGTTTAATGGTTAATAAGGATTATATATAAAAAATCATTTCTAACAAGGTATAGAAATTATGATTTTTTGGGAATTCTTTTTGGGATGAATAATACACCTTTTATATTTATGGATATAATGAATATGGTATTAATGGATTATCTTGATAAGTTTTTTGTGGTATTCAATGATGTTATCTTGATATAATCTAAGAGTTATGAAGATCATGAGAGTCATTTGGAAATAAATATTGGGACCCTAAAAATTGTGTTATATGAGACTTCTATTACGTATGAATTTTGGTTTAATGGTGTTTATTTTCTTGGCCATATTGTCTCAAAGGATGGAATATTGATTTACCCCTCAAATAAAATGGTATTTAGATAATGTAATTCAGGACCAAACATAAACAGTAATCGTTGTTTATTAGGATTAATAGGATACTATGTGTATTTTTTAATGATTTTTCCCAATTGGAAAACCTATTAACTATGTTAACATGTAAAGAGTTTAAATTTACAAGTTCAAGGTAAGTGATGACTTTTTTAAGATATAGATAGGATATTTACTGATACAATGGTATTAAATCTATAGTTAGTAAAGAAATATTTTTAATTTATAGTGATGAATCAAATAATGGAAATAGTTGGGTTGTTATGCATAAGGATAGAGAGATTTCCCATACATAAATAAAATTGTAAATACATGAACATAACTATCCAAATCAGGAGTTAGATATATAATACATAATATTTTATTTGAAAATATAGAGACATTACCTCTAGGGTGAATGATAGACATATATACTAAGAAAAAAAATTAAAGTATAAATTCTTTCAGATGGAGCTCAATATAACGGAAGTAAAATGGTTGAAACCACTAAAGGAATGTGATTACTTGATAAACTACCAATTTATTAAATTAAATATGGTGGTTAATGTATTTATTAGGAGATACCATTGGGGTTTTGACCGTGATGAGGATTAACAAGGATATTATATACATCAATCTTGTAAATATGTATATAGTGAATTCTAGGAAAATATTTCCGTCATTCCATTTTTAAGAAATTACTAAACCATACTTACTAGAATATATAGAGAAGTACTAACATGATAGTGAGGATAAAAAAAGGAAATATTAAAGAAGTAAAAGATTTAAATTTGGTAACATTTTCATTAGAGATGGAGTGCTTATTTTTTGACAGAGATTATGTGTTCTATTCATACCATATTAGAAAAGGGAATTATAAGATGAATCACATAGCATAAATTTTTATATACACCATGGTAGAAAAAATATGTTTATGGATTTAAGATTACATTTATAGAGGGAAGGTATGAATTGAGAAATTTATGAATTTCTGCCTAGATGATTATTATGATGGTAGATAAAAGATGAAAGAAACCATCCCAAGGGATTCATGTAACATCATTCTATACCTATACTGATGTGGGACAATATTACAATGTAATTTTTTATTAAACTTCCAAAGAATAGATTAATTAATGATGCTATATTAGTCATCTTTGATTAGATTACTATGTCTTCTTTCTTAGTAATAATACAAATTTTACCCCTTGATCTACATTCTCAACTCTATATTAATGAAATGTTAAGGTATTATATGAAAAAACTATCGACTGTATCTGATCATGACCCTAAGTTAACATATTTTTTATGAGTCTTCAATTAAAGATTCAATATGAGACACATTTAAGTATGACATATCATCTCCGGACTGATAGTTAGTCTAAAAGGATTACCCAAAATTTTGAATCCTTAATAAGGGCATGTTATCTTGACTTACAAGGTATTTGGGACTAGTATCTACCTTTGGTACAATTTTCATACAATAATAGATTATATTTTTGTATAAATATAGAACCATACACACCATTTTATGGGAAGTGGTGTCATAATCTAACCAGTTGGGAAGAAATCTGTGAAAGAATTTTAGTTGGCCCAATGCTTATAAAGGGGATATTTTTTAATATATGGAGTATTCATGATAATATTAAATCATATCATAGTATAGAAAATAGATATGTTGGTAATTGAAGGAATGAAATATAATTTCAAGTTAGGTATCATATATTCTGGAGGTTTTCACTATATAAGGGAGTTGTACAATTTGGTAAAAAGGGAAAGGTAAGCTCTTGGTATAGTATACCATTTCAATACTATAAATAATTATAGTTGAATTTTACTAATTGTATATATTATAAACTCTTTAAAAAGTTTATGAAATATTATATGTTTCATTAATGATGAAATACATGCCACATAAAATGCCTATTCTTTCAAATGATGGAATAGATTTAGAGCCTGAGTTTTCTTACAATGATGAACCTATCCAGATTCTATAAACCAAAGAGATAGTGTTGCATAATCGGAAAAATAAATTGGTTAAATTTCTTTCGAGAAATAAAAAATTAGTTATGAGAAGACGGGATCTAAAAAATATATAATGAAGTTGTTTCCATATTTTTAAAATCTGATATATACCCCCATTTATAGGATGAAGTTATTTAGGGGGGAGAATATAATACCATAGACCCTACTATAGTGGGTAAACAAAATCCTTTGAATAGTCACACAATTCACACTATAATGATCCTTTATTCATAAGAATATATTAAAGTTGAATTTATGAATTTCTGAATTTAATTTTTACAAAATAACATAAATTTTTAAATTTATCATAAAGATAATATCTTAATAAGAATTTTATTTTTTTTCCTAAATAATGGGTTTTATAGGCTTAAATGTTAAAAATTGATTTTTCCTAAACATTTTGATTTAATTTGATTAAAATAGATTTATAATTATAATAAATAAATCCAAATTAATGAAACATTCCAATTTCATTTTTACTTATACAAATTAAATTACATATTATAATGATTAATTACCACAGTAAAAGAAAATGGTTATTTTCAAAGAATTATTGGTATAATAGGTATATAATTTTTATCTAAATAAATTTGATTAATATACATTAAAATATAACACTAATATTATTTTTTAACACATCAATATAATATATAAACACACATTTAGTTAATAATTAAATGGGTAATAATGAAAATAAACACTATACATATTAAAATATATTTTTCTATAATTCGGTTTTCTTATATCATAGGTTTTAATTAAAAAGATAATTTTATCACATTTATAAATTAAATTTAGTTAAATAGATCCCAAATTAATATTTTTCATGTATATATTTTGTATAAAGGTCCATCTTATATTATTTGTACTAGAATAATTACCATGGTTTCTTTTTAAGCTACATTAATATAGGTAAAACGGGTAAATGAGGTGTCTCATATTATTAATAATTAAAAGGACACATAAACCCTATAGAAATATTTTTTATTTATTAAATTAATACACACATTTTTCACCTATAATATATCCACTAAGTTCACAAAACTCACTTAAAATCCACGTGACATGATTCCAATCCCATATCGAACGTTAGTTTCTATGTAAAGACACTATTTTTCACATAGAAAAGGGGCCTCTCAATAACCCTTAAATACCACTTTAATATTTATTTTTCTCTATAACCTATGACTTATTTTATTTCACAAGATCCATATTTCACCCTCATAATATTCTGGTCACAATAGATTATCCGAATCAATTCTTTTATGAGGAGTCCTCCAAGATAAACCTAGAGTTCACAATATAGGTTCAAGATTTGTTTCTAAGGTCTTTATATTTTATTTTAATATTTAAAATTAATTTTTTCAAATATAATATGATTAATTAAGTTTTTACAGTATAATAAATATTTTTATATTGAGTTAATAAATGTTAAAAACATTTTTAATTTCCCTTAAGAAAAAAGAAAATGTCATTCGTGCATTGTGTGGACTACCGATTCCACAATGAATCATGTCTCGTTTTCCTTCACCACCTTAAAAATATGGATATAATGATGGAATTAAAGTATATATATGATCCTTATTATATAATTAAGTTTTTTGTTAAAAAAATTAGAGAACAAATTAATGATATGATCAACAAATGATAATTTGTAAATTAATCATTTAAAATAAGTGTACAAAGAAGATAGTCTTTTATTAAAATTGTGTAATATTTTATTTTATATTTATTCTTTTTATAATAACATAAAATTTTGTTATATAAAACTAATAAACACTAATAATAACATTATTTGTTTTCTTTTTTCAGATTACGACAAAAACACCACATAATTATTCATTAAATGAGGGTATTCTTATGTTAGTGTAGGTTTAACCACCTACTTGAACAGTAATATAATTTTATATAATTAATTACTATGGAAAAAAATTATTCATATAAAATTATTTAAATTTATAAAAAATAATGTTTTTTATTCTGGAGACATTATATCAATATTTAGTTCAATTAATTATTAAATAACCGTTCGATTCTCTAGAATCAGTGAAACATGATTATTATCGATTTTATATTCAAGGATGAAGAATAAAAATATAATTAATGGAATTTGAAACAACATAATTGATTATGAATCCTAATTAATATAAACATTAATGACATAGTAATAATGAATTTAGGAAGGATAATGAATACAAACATCTCTATTATGAAACAAGTTCAAACGACCAAAACAATAAATGAATTATGTAAAAATAGTAGCATTAGTAGAGGGAATGTCTATTTATGAATAATTTGATTGAAAATTAATATGATTAATATTGTTAATTAAGTGATTAAGATATGTATATTTGGATTTTGAAGGATAATGTACTTTTTCATAGGTCTGGACAAGAGGTGAGGGTATTCTATCTCAAAATTCTCTCTTGAGACAAATTTTTATTATGAACCTAATCTATATTATGTGGTGTATACATTACCTATTTGGGATGTTATATCATTGAATATAATTACTCATGGTATTTTTTGTTCTATTTTAAGTAATATTTTTCTAAGAGTTCTAATTTAATTGTTTCCCAAGCCATATGTATGGTTTTTTATCTCAATTTCACTTCTTTAGGACTCATGTTATATTCACCATATATTACATTTCGTTTTTTAATACATTTCCATGAAATAATTTTAATATATTAATCATGAATTTTAATAGATTTTCATGTCGGTAATTTTATCCCTCTCATATTCTTTTTATTCAACAGATACCTTGACCATTGTAAAACATAATCTTTTCCATGGTGAAAAACATTACTATTATTTGGTGAAGTAAAAGTGCGCATAATTTCCTTGAAAATAAATCACTATCTAGATACTATAAAGTGGATGATTCAATAATACATATGAATCTAAGGGTGATAACCCTAACAGTTTGTTTTATAATTGACTCAATCATCCCCTGGATGCATAGAGAGTGGGCCTAAGACTACACACCTGCATAAACACACCCAAGGGATATGATTTTTAATATTAAAACTCTCTTTATAAACCATGATAAATGATTTTTCCTCCAATTTCATTGGACTCCTATCCATCCAATATTAAAAACGTTTATTGATAGGGAGAGAAAGCCTGAAAAAGTCACAGGGGCGTAATGTAATGGATTTTGAGAGTATCAGCTCGCACAAGATTCACACATTTCGAGTGAGGGTAATTGATGGTATTAAAGATGTTATATGAGTTAACAAGGGTGTCCAAAGAGGGTAGGAAGTCCACATCGATATTACCCTCTCACTATGTGTGGGTAATAGTCAAGTAACTAGAAATGAGATTTCTACATCTGTGAACAAGGTAGCTGATAGACTAATGAATTGAGATAGCCATTTTGATGGACCCGTAAAGAATGCATGAATATATTTCCTCTCAAGTAATTGAAATATTGTGGGAGAGGCCTAAATCCAGTCACTTTAGCATGGACAAAGCCTCTAGAAATAGAGTATTGCGTTGAACTAGAGAAACAATGAATGTAAGGATGACATATCTTTCTTGGTTGCAAACATCAACTAATAACCTCATGTTTTAATTGGTACATGTCCCATTAATATTAATCTTTAGAACACAAACAGGAGGGATAAAAACTAACCATTTCCCTTGAAAAGCATATATGTGAAGTGTGTTGTCAGAAGCATTATCTTGTAATAGCCTATGTAGGGATGGGTAATCCTTCCAATTCATAATCAAATGGGCCAGTTCGACTATTATGGATTGGTCCTTGACCATATCCTACAACATATAACTCAATATCTCATCATGTTGACTCTCGTTTCAATCCTTCCAGATAGTCCCACATCTAGCGGCCATGATCACTGCACTCATTTTTGATTTCCTATATTATATCCTGCATATTCTGGAACCAGGTGTGATGAAACTTTCTATTGGAAAGGTCTCACCAGATCTTCCCGTAGTAGTAACCAATGTTCATCCACATAGATGATTCCCAATATCATTCAATGAAGGGATGAGTGGTGGAATCATTATTAAGCTGATGATAGTTTCTACACCAGGAGGTTAGAGAAACATCCCTTCATTATACCAATACATTTTTAGGTAGTGCATGGTTATGGATGTTTTATAGCAGGAAGTTATGTTTTTCCGGAATTTCAATACACCATAGTGTAGCTCCCCATTATTTATGAACATAATCCCCAATAAAAATCCCCCTATAATATTTTATTGAAAAGAGCTCGGATGAGGACTGTAACACCCTATGTCTAAAATCATGGTTTGTGTATTATACATGATACAGAATGAAATAAATAAATAATTTTCTAAACACAAAAATTGAATTAGTAAATATTTTATTTATAAAAATACCATAATACATCTTTGACACACAAGAACTAAACCCATTTCTCTTGATAATAATACAACTGTAATTACTCTAAGAAACACAAAAATGCTTACTAGATAGTTCACATTTATTGGGTCTATTATAAACACAAAGGTTGTAGAAATAATAATATCAACAAAACTAAGAATAAGTGGAACATATAAAAACCTTATGAATTTAGTAGTATGAATGTTGAAGAATTTTGTGTGTGTGTTTGAATAACCATATAAATAGATATTTATAAGGCTTTTCATTAGACTGTTATAAAAAATTGACTGTTAGAACTTTTAAAATAAAGTTGAAAAAAATGACATATGGTTACTTTTTATATATAAAGCAAAAATATTGATTTCTATATTTTTATACAATTTTAAATTTTCTTTTGAAATAAAATAATTTAATATTTAGATTCTAAATAAAGAAATTAATATTATCTTTTTATTTAACAATGTAAGGCATTATAGATATATTTTCTAATTATTATATTTGAAGTATTATTATGAAATTTAAAATATCTAAACAATTATATGAAAATTAGTATGATATCAATTAGTTTTTTGATTGAAGTATCTAAATTTTTTTTCATGATTATTTCATAACTAGGGATTAACATTTTTTTAGTCTGAAAATTATAATTCATGTGAATTATAATTTTCATAGGGAAGTGATTATTTAATTTACTTTCAAATATTAAGTTAATATATGAGTTTTTCCAACTAATTTTAAATTTATATATATAATCTATTAAATGAAATAAAAATATGATATATCAAATACAATTAAATTTAAATAAAATGCTGGAAATCTATAAATATAGGTTGTGATTTCCAAAATTGACCACTCCTACCTCATCCATCTAATCCAGCAGCCATTTAATCAATATCTCCCAACATTTTCGATGCACCCTAATTTATGCACCATGCCAAATGTGTTTCTCCCCTTTCAAATCTTAGATCTCAAATAGGATCTTCCTAATACCTAGAACCATTGATCTCATTTACAGACCAAAATTCACACTCTGATCAGATTAAATCTCAATCGTGTATTCCTTTCTATTCAGAATCCTTCCATCATCTTCTACCAATGGTTGAAACTGGGAAAACTCTTGATGCAGGCATTCTCCTCTGTTGAAGGTTGTACTGTCTCACTTACCCATGACCCATTCCCTTAAATTCTTGGCTTTAATGAATCTATTTTAATGATTAAAACGTTTTAAACTCAAAAAAAACCTACAATTACATGATTTTACCAATTAATGAAACATATCTCAAAACCCCATCCACACTCAACAATACATCAACTAATTAAAATATAAATATATGCACTATTTTAGATTAGAATTGATGCACCGTGAGATTTAACAAGATCTTATCAGATCCAAAATACTTCCAAAAATATACATAATATTTATATATATATACATTTCAATTTGTTTAAATATGTCTTCATAAAATAAAACCTTAGTCAAACATACATATCAAAACCCATCCAGTAATAATTTTTTTATAATACCTACATGTCATAAGAAAGGGTCTTATACCTATAAAAAGAGAACACTCCACTAATAAATATACACACCTCACCATCTCCCTTGAGATCTTTTTCTTTTCAACAAAAAAAATTTAAGGGGGAATTTTTTGTGCTTATTTGATATTTCATCTTACATTTTAATCAAATAATATTGGTGTTCTTTATTTTTTTAAACCTTCTAAAATTATTATTTTCTTTCCATGATCAAACTTTATTTTTGATGGACCTTTGTCTAATTACTTTCATTTAATAATCCTTATTGATTGATGCATGATTTTATTATGGTTATTGGTGTGTGTATATATATATATATATTTATCTACCGATAAATATGAAAAGTATTTTTTTCATTTTAAACTAATTTGAAAAAGTTTAACAATTTTAATGTAATTTTTTTCATTTAAATAAAATCTTTATGGGTTTAAAAACCTACAATCATATGTTATTTAAGTTTTTATATTATGTACATAAACCACCATTATTTTATGTATTTTTCTTAAGCCATTGTTATCATTTTATGTACATTAGTTTTATCTACACACATATTTATAGATATATATCAATATCATTATGAGTAATGACCATATCTTATAACATGTGAAATATCATGCACATGTTACTATTTATGTGTATGTTGTATGCTTAAACGTTATTTTTGAGAATCCATTGGTAAGGATTATGAATGATAATTGGATTTCATAATAGGCAATGACATGACGACATGGGATTTTATTATTTCAAATCTAGAAAATGTGTATTTCTTTATGAAAGAATATATATGAATAGTGAAATATATATATATATAAAGTTGTTTTCATGATTTTTTTGAAGTAAGAAAATCTATGTGAAAAAGATTTATATACAAAAAGCGAGATTAAAAATGTTTCCCATAAAAATCGGAACATAAATATTGTAAATATTATTGGTTATAGGGGATTCAATATAATCCCTAAATAAGTGGGTAAGCCCAAGATAACTTTAAATGTTCCAAGTTTCCATAAGAAACAGTGTTTTCTTTGAAAGCATGCATAATTTTTTCTAAAAAACCTTGGATTACTTTTAATGCAATTTTCGTACATAATTAATTTCAAAAGTGGTATATTGTTTTAAATTATGTTTTTTAAAAGGTGTTATGAAAATTATTTTTATGTTATATTCAAAGGAATTTCTCATGGTTATTTTTAATGATATATTATTTAAAACGTATTCATGAAATTTCAAAACTCCATACTGGGCAATTGAATGCTCACCCTTTGTTTAAAAATGTTTTTCAAAGGTACCATAGAAGTTCGAATTCAGTTTTATTCGCATTTAGATTTAGTGTGCATGGAAGCATAGTGGATATACTGTTTAGTTATTATTATTATTATTTTCACTCTGATAAATTCGGAAATGTATTTTAATTTCTCTAGAAACTAGACCGGTAAAAGGTCCTATTTTTTGTTAAGTGTTCTGTAATTGTTTAGTCACTTTTTCAAAAAAAAAATATCTAAACGACATATTCAATAACTGAGTCCGGAAGCACATGCTCAGAGTGTTGTAATTGGTATCAGAGAAATAGTATACATAATTTTGTAAAATTAGAACCCTTCTCTATATTGAGTATCCTTTCTTTGTCAAAATTCCTTTGTGTAATTTTTAGATGGAAGGAAAGATAACTCAAACAAGAATCTTATTAATTTTCTATTAATTACATGCTACAATCAAGGAAAATCATGAAATGAAGAATATCAGCCCTACGAAGCCATGTGACATACTTATAAATGACATTCAAATGTATCTGGTACACTTGATATACTTCATCTTCATCATGGTTTGGGTTTTTTCTTTGAACACATTAGGCTTATTCAATGTCACTTCTCTATATAGCAAGGGGAATATCCCAAAGGACTTTTTAAGTGATTTACCATGTTTGAGAAAATTGAATCAATCTAAGCCTTTTATAGAGTAACATAACTATGAAATATGCATGCATCTTATATGTGTCAACTTGTATGTTTTTGTTTTAGAGGATAATTCTATGATGACTTTGAAACATTAAAAGATGAATTAATAAGATTCCCTTATAGGAATAAAATTCAAAAAAACCTTCTGGAATACTATATTAATTATACTTCCTTAAGGACTATCTTCCAGAGTTTAAATCCATACAACCCCTCTTTCATAAGATGTGTTTGGGGAAAAGAAGTAGAGGATTTTGAATCCACCATTAACATTATTCTCATAGGGAGATATCCTGGAAACCATAGAAGTAAAATTTATAGACCTTGAGGTTTTAGATATCATGTGAGACTCTAGGTAGATAAATACTATAAGTGATAAATATAAATGAATTGTGGGGGTTCAATACGTTTTAGGGGGGGTAATGTAACACCTTATGTTTAAAATCATGGTTTATGTATTTTTGATTTTACATAATGAAAAAAAAAATATTTCGAACAAAAATATAGAAGTTGTAAACATTTTATTCATATAGAGACCATAATAAATCTTTGACACTCAAGAACTAACTCATTAAACCCACTATTATTGATAATAAAACAACTGTAATTCCTCCGATAAACACAATAATATTGACTAGGTAGTTCACATATCTTGGATCTATTATAAGAACAAAGGTTATTGCAAGAACAATAGAAAAAATACTAAGAATAAGAGGAACATATAAAATCATTCTAAAAGCAGTAGTATAAACGTCAAATAATTTTTTTACGTGTTTGAATTCCATTAGATATTGATATTTATAATTCTTTTCATCTGACCATTATAAAAAAATTCTATTAAAACATTTAAATGAAAGTTTGAAATAATGAAATATAATAACACTTTATATAAAAAGAAACAATATTTATCTGTATATTATTTTTCAATTTTTATTTGTTTTGAAATTAAAAAATTGAAAGTTTAGATTCCAAATAATGAAATTAATAGTATCTTTTTATATAACAAAGTAATATATTATAGATATATTTTATGATTATTATATTTGAAGTATTATTATGAAATTAAAAATTTCTAAACTATTAGATGAAAATTAGTGTGATGTTAATTAATTTTTTGATTGAATTTTCTAACAAATTTTTCATGATTATTTCATGTATGGGTATTAACTTTTATTTTTAGTTTGAAAATTATAATTCATTTGAATTATAATTTTTTAGAGGGAATTGAATATTTTATTTAATTTGAAATATTAAGTAAATATATGTGTGTTTCAAACTAATTATCATTTTTATGTGTAATCTATTAAACAAAAATTAAAACATGATATATCAAATAGAATTCGATTTAAATAAATCACTATAAATCAATCAGTGCAGGATGTGATTTCCAAAGTAGACTGCTCTTACCTCACCTATCCGATCTAGCAGCCATTTAATAAACGACATCTATAATTTTCAACACACCCTAATTTCTACACCCTGCTGAACGTGCTGCTCTTCATTCAAGTGATCTATCTCATATCAGATCTGTCTTATACCTTTAACTGTTGATCTCATTTACAAACTAGATTTCACACTCTGGTCAGATTAATTCTCGAATGTGTATTCCTTATATATATATATACATATATCCATTTCAAGAGGTTTTTTAATGAGTTTTTAAAAAAATCTAAAAAATGGTATAGGTAAATTGTTTTTAAAAAATACGCTACAAAAACGGCATCAGGGATTCCGCCTTTGTATTGGTGTGCAAAGGTAGCAACGGAGATACTGCCTTTCCGTAGAAACACAAAGGCGGCATTGGCGATGCCGCCTTTTCCCTAAAACAGTATTTTTTATTTATATTTTGTATATATTTAAAATTTTAATGTTTTATTATTATGTTCGTATGTTTATGTATATATATAAATAAAACATAATTTTTCAACATAACTTATCTTTTATTCAAGTACGTGACTTTGATAGCCTATATAATATAAACTATAAGACCGATATGAATGAAATTTTAAACATTTCTTAAACATATTACAAGTATTCCAAAATAAAAATAATTTCTTAAAAAATCTTGGTGAAAAATTATTTATAACCTATCATATCCACCTACATGAAACTTAGAAATGTTTCAAGTACGTGACTTTGATGGTCTTTATAATATAAACTATGAGACTGATATGAATGAAATTTTAAACATTGCTTAAACATATAACAAGTAGTCCAAAATTAAAATAATTTCCTAGAAAATCTTGGTAAAATTTTATTTATAACCTATCATATCCACCTAATTTAAACATAAAAATGTTTCAAGTATGTGACTTTTCTGGCCTATATAATATAAACTATAAGACCAATATGAATGAAATTTTAAACATTGCTTAAACATATAACTAGTAGTCCAAAATAAAAAAAAATTCTTAAAAAATCTTGTTGAAAATTTATTTATAACCTTTCAAATCCACCTACTTGAAACATAAAAATGTTTCAATTATGTGACTTTGCTGGCCTATATAATATAAAATATAAGACCGATATAAATAAAATATTAAAAATTTCTTAAACATATAACTAGTAGTCCAAAATAAAAATAATTTCTTAAAAAATCTGGGTGAAAATTTATTTATAACCTATCATATACACCTACTTGAAACTTAAAAATGTTTCAAGTATATGACTTTGATGTCCTATATAATATAAACTATAAGACCGATATGAATCAAATTTTAAACATTACATAAATTGGAACTCAATTCACCCCCTCTTGAGATTCCACTCCAACCAACAAGTAATAAAAGTATTTTGATTTCAGTAGACATAAAACATGTAAACAATAATGTACAATCAATGCCTATGTCTATGGTGAGGAGATTCCATACCACATGGTGGTCTGTGAATAGGACGTCTGCATAGAGTGCGAAGTGGAGTCTGATGACATGGAGAAGGCTGATTCTCCAGAACTATAACATCGACTGTTGCATCCTCTATCTGTGTGTCAGTGGGAGGATATGTCAACTACATCTCGTACTTCCATCTGGATCCTTCTCCCACTAGGGTGGTAGAATGACCTACCTCCATTGTAGTGGGGAACAAAGCCTGCAATGGAGCTATACCCCAAGACGGTGATGGATCTAGAATCCCAGGCTTTGAAGGATTTGGAACCCAAGATGGAGAGAACTGCATATATCCTATCATGAAATACTGATCCCATGCCACCTGAGGCACATCCGGAATCGGATGATCATGGACTACTAGAGGGTCGACCTATGCATGTGGAACAGGTGAGGCCTCACGTGCAGCACGTCGTTGTCTACGTCGTTGTGGTCTTGGTTCCTCGGCACCAGCAACAGCTGCAGGATGTGCCTCTGGGGTAGGAACATCCTCTCTCTGAGCTGGATGTGTCAAGATGCTCCCGAAAAGTGCACGAAAATATTCCCTCACCACCAGCATTATAGCGTGGACGGCTTCCCAGCTAAAGACCCCCTCCTCTTCATCAATCATGCGAACAAGCTGCTCTGTGTGAATTCCCTATAAATAGATTCAAATGGAATTAGAAAATAATTCAATAAACAAAGTAATGGAAATTTATTGACTTACCATCCTTTTCATCTCTATGCCGGGTTGGGTAAGATACAATATAGACTTCAGTTTATACCATGGCGCATAGTCAACCTGCTCCAAAAGAGAGAATCTATTTGTAGGAACACCCTGAATACGAAACTCTGCACGTCTCTTTCAAAAGTCGATAAAACTGGCATGTACTTGGGACCAGTCATCATCCTGCTTCCCTGTCAACTCCATCCAATGAATTCGGTATGTCTATCTCGATGGTAATGGAATCGGCTGAGTATGGAAAAACTGGTGCATGACTCTGTCAGGATGCTGCCACTCAATAATATGGAAGTGAATGAGGGGCACTATAGCCATAGCATCCTCAAGCCCAATATTGCATTATGCTGGAAACTGATCTATAATACTCTAGTATGGAATCCATGAAATCTAAAATGAAAAGTGATTTTTTCAAAAAAAAAACACCTAACTAAAAACCCAAAATGATGCTATTATTAAATATATTAGACAGTGATAGATTTTATATACATACCTGATTAGTTAAGAGATAGTCCAACTATAGCCGATATATGCCAAAATGTTGTCTCGGAACCACATCAAAATTATGTCACTGACACCACCAATAAAATACATCAACGATAGTGAAAAATAATGAGAAATTATAGTCAATAACTCATAGTAGAATCAGAAACCACTAGAAATGACTTATCATACCAGCATCCACATGGAGCGTCATGCAGCACCTCCATCTCGACTGGCGGACCAACAAGGTCAGGGTAGAATGCTGGGATGCGCTCCCATGCCCAGATATAAATAAGGATGACACATCCTCCGACACCTGTACGGCCCCTGCGGGATAGCCTACATAATGATCTGTATGTGTATTCCAAGCAGGCTGATCCCCAGTTGTACATCCCATCCCGATCAAAGTCCTCTAGTAGGGGTATATACATCATATGCACGTGCATCCCCGAGTGATCAGTACACTTGATCCTGCCAATGAGCCGTAAGATATATGCACGTGCGTAACTCATGACGGTCTGATCATCATCATCATCCTGTAAATGTGGAATCTATGACTCTAACCAAGGCATAGATATGGACGATCCATCTGTAGCCCTACGGTCGGAAAAAATATCAATGCCTAACAAGCGTTGGGCAAGGTCTGGCCAAGCTGCACGAGTGAGTCCAATAACGGGTCTCCCCTGGATAGGCAGACTGAGAAGCACTTTGACATGCTCGAGGGTGATGGTTATCTCTTCCTCAGGTAGGTGGAATGTATTTGTCTCTGGTCTCCATCTTTCAAAGAGGGAAACAAGTAGGTAATGATCTACAAATGTGAAATCTAATACGGCAAGGCCATAGAAGCCAGCATGGCACAAGTAAGGTCCAATGGCATGTGGAGGCTCCATGTTATGAAAATGGTGTCCTCAACGCACCTTCACCAATCGATCTAGATGACCCTCTAACACAACCTATGAAATATGGGTAGGCTGCTAAGTGAGTATTATGGTATCATCAATCTGCATGTAAACAGATGAAATGAGTCGTAAGTGTAAAATCTAAATATAACATTATGGATTGGATTAAGATAAACCATGTCAATTAGTAATTATGTTTTAGGAAACATGTTTTTGGGTTAATAACATTTACTTTACAATATGGGTTAAGTGTTTTGCTTTTGGATTTATGAAATAAATTATTTTATCTCAAATTTAATGTTATTTCATGAAAGAAAAAATATTATTATTAAATAAGTTCTATTATATAAAACATTGGGTCTTGAATTTGGATAGACATATTTAGGAGGAGATTTATGATTAATTACTTATGGATTGGATTAATATAAACCATGTCATTTAGTAATTATGTTTTTGGAATTTATCAAATTGTATGTATTCAATAACTTATTCTAATCATTATGAAATTATAATTTTTCAATAGAATAGTTTACTAAAATATCCTACATATTTTAACCAGAAACCATGGAAAAGGGAAGATGTTTTTGGGGTTTAGAAAACCAAGGAAAAAATAAGAGAAAACAACATTTAGTTTAAAATATGGGAATTTCAAAAAGAAGATAATACATCATTATGGATGAGACTGTGAACTCGACACAAAAACAATAGGGCATCATTTCGGGTTATGACCTTCTTTATGAAAGATCGTGCATCGCAAACTCTATCCTTGTTCTTGAGGCCAGTCCATCTCATTACACATCCTACTCGCCTTCGGTCTCTCATGAGGATGTAATTGATTCATGTTAGGTATCACTATCAGCTAGCCTTCGGGTATAGGGAAATAATGATACTCTCCAATAGTTTTCCATGGTGTAGCATAACAATTAGCAATGGTATCCATCCGGTACACTAGATCAACATATGCTTCCCATGAGATGTTCACAGAGGCACATGCTTCGATGGTGTGTGTACGTGGAAATCATAAGGCCTGAAAGTTTCCACATTGGCATTGCCTGGTTTCTAGTACTACCGCCATTTTTTCACCGACACGATTTTTGATGGGATCTGAACTCTCTTGAACTTCAAATCGGGAGTCTTCTCTTCGAAATAGACAGACGTGATAACCATAATCTTCTTCAATATTCTTTTCAATCTATCGTTGAAAGTGTCTTATGTATCTTAGCCCCTATTGTATTTCGTTTGATGCAAGTTTTTGTCTATCCACAAAGTAATTTATGCATAGATATAATGTCTCTTGAACTAAGGTGGTTATAGGTAGCTTGCGAAGCCCTTTGAAGATACCATTGATGCACTACACAATGTTTCTCATCATATGTCTGTACCTCTTCCCCCCATCATATGCCAGTGTACATTTCTCTTTTGGAATCCGCATAATATAATCATAAACTTCTTGATTATCCTGAAGAATCTGTTCAAAACGTTCTTCAAACCACCGTTGGTCCAACTCATATTCTACAAATCATAGATGATATTTCACATAAATTTATTTTATCTTTGTATTGAAATAGTAAAACAAGACGAATAGAATGCGTACCAAGCCTTGTGATTGCCTTCTTCATCGGTTCATTGTGGAATTGTTTATGCACATTTCTAGTAATGTGTCTAATGCAGAACTGATGATGTGTATTTGGGTATCTCCATGTATCAGGATATGCACTGATTGCCTCATTAATTGCTCGATGGTGATCAGATATCAAACAAACACCCCGAATGTTGGTGAAATGGTTGCTGATACATGCCAGAAACCAACTACATGATTCATAGTTTTCTTTCTCTATAATGGAAAAGGAAAGCGGAAGATGTGAATGGTTTCCATATTGGGTTGCCGCAATCAACAACACGCCCCTGTATTTTCCATACAAAAATGTTCCATCAATCTGAATATACTGTTTTCAGAAATGAAATGTGGAGATACAGGGAAGGAATTCCCCGAACAACCAATGAAATTGAACACGGGATGGAACAAGTTGGTTATCGTGAGACACATGTTTGTTTGTATCTATATGGAAGACAACTTGTTTATGATTCCTTTGTATTGCTAGAAATTGCGGCAACACCCGATATGAGTCATCCCAATCACCATAGACCTTCACAATTGCCTTCTATTTCTCCATCCATGCCTTATTATAGGAAATCTTATAACTTAAAGTCTGTTGAATCTTCTCTTGCACAAGGGCTATTAGAACATCTTGACATGTCCTAATCATCTCAACTATAATAGATGACACATATTCTGCATCCAATGATGTATGTTCTTGTGTGAGGCTTGGATGAGGGCAAGTATGAGCCGCCTCAATCCTCGAGATCCTCCAACCTCCAAATGTAATGTCTGGAATCGCCCTCAAGATAAATCTACAATCATCCCCATACTTCTCACACCGTATAACATATTTACTATGACATGATTTATGAACTACATAGTTGAAGTGTCTCTCAATATGAAATCTATTTAGCATTCTTTTTAAGGCATCTTTACTAGGAAAATTCCTTCCAATATATAAGGTTTTTCCCACCTCACTGAACCTATCCGGTACAACTCCAGGGAACTCAGTTGTTAGTGTGAGAACAATATTTTCAAAATTAGTCATGCGTGTCATTGCTTCTGACCAAGATGAAAACAGCGGTGGATGATTTATTGTAGGCAGAGGTTGATGTAAAACTAATGCATTTCTCAAAACCTCCCCCCTATCTTCTGTTGGTCCCTCCTCATCAGCACTTTTGTCACCATCTGATCCATCATTACGAAACTACTCATTGGAAGTTGGATTGACATTATATCTGGGAGATCATCTATGTTGTCCTCTTCTGCTGCATCATTTGTAATAGACTCAATTTCAATGGGTGGACTGTCTTCAACTACTCTTGTAATTCTACGTCTTCATACAAGTGTAAATTGTTGTTGTACAGTACAAACATTAACATATAACTCCATCATGGTACCATCAGACCATTGAGAAAATAAATTAATTTCTTGGACCCACTGCGCATCACCAACCAATGGACAATCTTGACGCCATAGTGTTGTCTGAAATTGAAAATGTGTATAGCTCATAGACATGATATCTTGATCGGGTCCCAAATTTAAGGAACCACAAATTCTCACTTGATGGTCACTTATGGTTACACAATTAGTTGTACTGACCACCGTAATTGGTTGTGTACTGTAATAAGCTCCTTGCTCAGTTTGAATAACCTCCCCATATCAATACACACAGGAAAACACGACTCTCTATGTCGAAAATGTTTATTTCATCAAAATTATAATAGTGTAACAAATATTAACAATGATTTTTGACCATATGATATTTTTTAGAATGTAATTTTAGGGTGCCTTTATATAACCTAAAATAAGGTACTGATGTTTGACCATGTGATATTTATTAGAATGTAATTTTAGGGTGCCTTTTTATTTAATGTGTTTGTTCTTCTTCATTTCACTTTATATGTTCATCAGTATTGTTAGCTAATCATTATATGGATCCATGTTTTAATCCTATGTTATTTATTAATTATTCTATAATTAATTATGTCTAATAGTAACGATTATTTCTAAACTATATAATCTATACATTTTAAAACATTTTCTTCTCCATTTCATTTTAAATAATTATAATTATAATTTTAAACTAATTTTATTAATACAGTATTTAACTCATCAATCATTCTTTAATCACTATTTAATCATTTTTAAGTTATTCTTTAATTATTTATTCTTTATTCATTAATCATATTTTATTCATTAGTTAATAATAATTAACTAATAATAACTTTAATTCGTTTATGCTTTTGTCCTTATTTTATTCTATAACATTATATTTATCATTTTATCATTGATAAATATACTGATTTGATTTTTATTTTCATAGATATTTTAGTAGTTTATAAAGAAAATATGAATCATCATAAGCATATTCCCCAGGAGAGTCAAACCAGGATGCAGCAAGGCCCATTATTGTGCACCAGTTCTTGTTCGAGTCTAGCTCGAAGCGGTGTTTTCAGGTTTTACCCCTATGTACATCTGTGCCATAGCCACATCCACTTGTTTGTATCCAGACATGAATTTAATTTCTTAGATAACCACATAATCTTTAAGCTACCAAAATTTCAAAATAATTAATCCTATGTTAATCTATACTTAATCTATACTACCTAACAATAATTATTTCAAACTATGTATAACTAATTACAGAAACTAAATAACCAAATATTAAGAACTACCAAAACTACATAGAAAATGAAATATTTAAAACTAAAAAGAATTAAATTATTTAAATAAAAACATTAAATTAAATATAGAAACATACCTCTAAATGAATCTTCGTAAAAACTTTCACAGCAAAGGAATTTTTTAGAGAGATACAGAGAGAATTTAGGAGAGATGAAGGCAAGGATCAAGTGAGGAGAGGGGGTTCCCTTTTATATGGAGTTCAGGCCAAGGCGGTATCATAGAGGCCGCCTTTTGCCTCTCTATAAGGCCAAAGGACGCATTGCAGAAGCTTCTTTTGGCCTTACCTAGAGGCGAAAGGCATCCCCCCTAACCGCCTTTGCTATGTCATCGATTTGGGCCAAAGGCGACGCGGGGAGCCAAGACGGAATCACTGATGCTGCCTTTGTAGCAGGATTTTTGACAAAATTAACATAATCCATTTTTTCATTATTTTTTTAAAAAACACATTTTAAAAAGAATCCCCATTTCAATCAGTTTAAATAAGTCTTGATAAAATAAAACTTCAGTTACACATGCATATCAAAACCCATCTATAATTAATTTTTGATAATACATTATTGTTGTAAGAAAGGGTCTTATACGTATAAAAATAGAAAACTCCTCTAATAAAAAGAAACACCTCGCCAGCGACCTTGAGATCCTTTCCATTCGACAAAAAATTTTAAGGGGGATAATTTTTTTCTTATTTGATATTTCACCTTACATTTTAATCAAATGATATTGGTGTTCTTTATTTTTTTTATCCTTCTAAAATTATGATTTTCATTTCATTAACAAACTTAATTTTTGATGGACCATTGTCTACTTATTTTCAAGAAATATTCCTTCTTGATCGATGTATGATTTTTGTGTTGTTATTGGTGTGTGTCTATATATATATATATTATCGTTAAATATGACAAGGATATCTTTATTTTAATTTAATTTGAAAAGGCTTAAAATTTTTAAAGGAATTGTTTTTGTTTACTAAAAAAATTATGGATTTAAAAACCTATGATCATATGTTAATTAATTTTTGATATTATATACACAAACACCATTATATTATGTATATTTCTTAATCCATTGTTATCATTTTATGTGCATTAGTTTTATCTATATATATATATCATTATCATTATGATTATAACCATATCTTATAACATGGGATATATCAGGAAAGTGTTACTATTTATGTGTATGTTGTATGCTTAAACATTCTTTTTGAGAATCTGTTGTTAATGATTGTGAATGAAAATTGACATTAATATTAGGAAAAGTCATGATGATGCAGGATTTGATTATTTCAAATCTAAAAAATGTGTACTTATTTATGAATATATATATATATATATATATATATGAATATTGAAATATATATATCTACATTAAATATATTTTCATGATTTTTTTTGAAGTAAGAAAATCCCAGTGACAAAGATGTATATACATAAAGAAAACTTAAAATTATTTTCTATAAAAACCTGCATTTAAACATTGTAAATATGGTAGAGTATTAAGGAGGGAATAAAATCCCTTGACAAGTGAGTGGGCCCAATATATCATTAAATGTGTCAAGTTTCCCCAAGCCATAATGTTTTGTTTTCAAAAGCCTGCATAATGTTTTCTAAAAATCACTATATTACTTTTAAAGGAATATTTGAACATTACTAATTCCAAGTGGTATATTATTTTCAATTAAATTTTTTTAAAAGGTGTTTTGAAAAATATTATTATGCTATCTTCATATGAATTTCTTGAGGTTATTTTTAAAGATATATTATATAAAAAATATACAAGAAATTTTAAAACTCCATATTGGGCAATTAAATGCTAACCCATTGTTTAAAAATGTTTTTCACGGGTATGATAGAAGATTGAATTCTGTTTTATTCACTTTTAAAGTTAGTGTGTGGGGAAGTATAGTGGACATCGTATTTAGTTATTATTATTTTTATTATTCACTCTGATAAATCGGTTAATTTATTCTAATTTATCCAGAACCAAGACTGGTAAAAGGACCTATTTTATGTTATGTGTTGTGTAATTGTTTAGTCATTTTAATTAAAAAATAATATTAGAAAAATTTAAAGTATAGATTCTGGAAGCGTGGGATCAGAGTGTTATAAGGAGATGGTAAAAACCATCCTATCAGGATCCGAACTGGTCACAATATTACTATATGTTTCCTATTCATGATGGTTGAGAGTAGCACAAATAAAAGAAGGAAAGTTGATGGCATGTGCGAAGGAGAAATATGGAACTATGAATCCTATAAAATCTATAATCCTCACCATCTATACTTAATTAGAGTAATTAATAGAGCCTCATCCAACAATCCAATGTTAGTATTGATGAAGGGCAGGTAGGTTTCACCAGATCAAGTTCCCCATCTTGGAGCTTTTACCCACTTATCCAACCAAACCCGCTCCATACATTCTGCACATAATCTTTTCCCATAATGACCTACCTTTCATACAATCCCATGATAACTGCGCTTGAAGATTGTCCGTGGTTTCAGTGACTATTCTTTCGCTAATGCCTATACACTTGACATCACGAGCCATCCTATTCCATGATTCCCAATCGAATTTTTCCTTCTCCCTACACATCCCAAATTAATCCGAAAAGAATTTTTTTTAATTTTATGGAGAATACATTTAGGAATAATGAGAGGGGACATGATGTGTATGGGTATGGAGGATAGAACACTATTAACCAAGATGATGTGGTCGCTGAAATAAAGGAATGTATTTGTCCATATCAGGACGTGGTTGGATATTTTATCAAAAACACCATCATAGTTGTGAATTCAAGCACTACCTGGTGAAATTGGTTCCCCCATGTACTCAACGGTTAATGGGTTTTTTGTATTCCTAGTTTATCTATAATCCATTTACCTCTTTTATTAGAACATTATATGGGGAGGTAAACACTACTCTTCATTTGGTTTATTGATTGAACACACAATTCTCAATATAAATCAAGGATATGATCGGGCTCTTAGATGGTCCTGAAATTACTATTTAGGAAGAGAATCATATAATCTAAAAAAAGGTGATAGGGCCCTTTTACATTGGGTTTGAAGTGTAAAGGGTTCATACGAACTTAATCAATGCTCCTGTTGAGACACCTACTAAACACATATTGGGCCAGAATGAATACACTGGGGGATATGGGATCCCCTATCATAGTCCTCAGAATGACTTGAAGAATACAAAACTTCTCCTCATACAAGTGATAGAGATCCAAGGGAATAAAATACTCCTTAAGAGAAAATCAATAGCTTATTCTGAGAACCCCGTGTAGTGAATTACTCTAATGATGAAGCTCCACTCCATCCTACCATATTCCTTTCCTGTATCCATCGTGATAGAAATATTCAACCCATGGAGTTTCTTATAACTATAATTTATCATTTCATGAGAAATGGTATAGGAAACATGGGTATATCTTCCTTATAGAAAGCCTTTTTGTTCCTCATATATTCAATTCTGAAGGTTAATAGAGGGTCTCTTGTTGATAACCATTTCAAGTACATTGTAGGTGAAGTTTTACATGCTAATCTGGTGATACCATTTTGGAGATGATGGGTTGTTGACCATTATAACGAGGATGAGGTTGGTTTCACAAGAAACCCCTAGAACATTACACCATATAATAAGTCCTATATTATCCCCATGATCTCATTTTCAATGATATGTCATGAATTAATGTAGAAATATCCATGAAAGTCATCTGGACCTAGGGTACTTCTAGCCTTGAGGGAGGAAACAACTTCCCAAGTCTCTCTCTAATTTAGGAAGCATTCAAAGAGATGGTTATTATCAAGAGAGACACAATTAGGTATGCTACCCAATATATTGGAATAACCATAAAGGTATCTTACATGAAAGGATTGAAATAATTAAGTAAGGAACCAAAGTAGGATGCAACCATTCCTCCTAGAACTTTAGGGTCATTGGAGAAGGATTCATCCTCAAGATAAATGTTTAGAGATGAAGATTATTTCCTCGCATGAATGAAATCCTAGAAGAAGGTGGTACTCTGGTCCCCTTCTATGAGCTATGTAACTCTAGCCCTTTCCCTATGTGATCATTTTTTTTAACAAAAAAATTCAATATGTGTCTTCATGCCAACCTGATTACTAAAGAATCGCTATCCCAACATGATTCAAGATACCTTTAGCCTCTTAAATATCTTCCTTAAGGACATAAATATCATAGAAACAATATGGTTTATTGGAATACTAGGCAAGGATATCACCTTTCAGACATCAGAGTTTATTATGGAACCCAACCCAGGACCCTTGAATCATATGTTTTTTCTAAGAAGAACACATTATCGTATGATATTTTGGTTATAAATCCCACTTTCATAAGTAGAAAAAGTAGTTGTTGTAGATAATATTATCATCCAAGCTAAAAAATAGTGGGGATTCATTTGATAGTTCCCGAACTAGATGTTAAACCTTCACATTAGGGAAGGATTCAAGGGATTTAATGTATTCCCAGCATTGATCTAAGTGGAACCACCTGTTCCGGTCTCCCCTTTGGTTACTACACCATGTGAAATTATCTACTGTGAAACCCATATATAAATGATTATTGTGTACCGCAAAACATTTTAGGTCTTGTCTATCTTTCCATGGGTATATCCCTCCTCCCTTCTTCTCCAATGACTCCATGATGACTTTAAAATAACCTCCAACAGGCCATGCCATTTCACTCATACCAAGGTTATCAAGATACTTCCAAAGTATATCACACTCCCTCGGATTTTACTTTTCATAATCAAAGGAGATGTAACTACTTAAAGAATACAAACTAGCCTTAACAGAGAGATGTTGATCATAAAAAAAATTTATCAACTAAAATCAAATTGTTCCAAAAGACCCAAACGTGACAGTTATTAAGACCACCATGCATGCAGTTTTTGAGGCAGATCGTGGAATAAAATTTCTAAATATTCACAAACTATTGTTTATTTTCATGAAATGAAACCAACGAATCTTTGAGACGTCATAGCTCTCATGAAATGAATTTTATTTTCACCCAGGAACCTGAACCTTCGGTATTCTAGATGATAAATTATATCATTGATGAGGGGACCATAGGGATTCCCCCCCCCCCGCTGCATCAATAGGATCGTATGTTTTTAGGATGAGATTACTTGTCCACTTCTTACATATCCTCTGGTATGTGCATCACTATTTTGTGGAGATAGAAGATGTACAATGTCATATTCCACATGAGATAATATAATGTATCAATTGGAAATATTTATATTAGAAGATATTGGTCGATAAAGGCTTGAGGAGACTGGGACCTGAGAGGTGGCTTCTTTTCCATTATAGTGAATGACCCTCTCGGGACTAGTTTGGGGAGAATTTTGGTTCGATCAAGATTGATCCAACTCAGGGCTATTTCTAGATTCTGTAATGGGTTGGAAAATGACCATATCAATGAATTCTCCATGGATAGATGAATAAGAAGGACAATGATTCAAATTCAGTGATTCCAACAGAGAGGAGGAAATTACAGGAAAAGGGTTGGTGTTCGAAGGGAGTTCCAAAGAAGGAAAATGACATGTGGATGCATTGATAGACTATAGACTTAGGAGTTTCATCTCTTAAGGATCTACTTATAATGTCTTCTAAGGAGGAGTGGAATTTTATTTCTCTAAGGTTGGTTTCTTTGAAATTAGGGCCAAGGGTTAGTCAAAAATAGAGGGGTTCATTGGGGAGAGACACCCTATTTTCCCTGATGTTTTTTTTTGAAAATATGAAGTGAGTGGCCTTATAGATGGCATGCCATGTAGAAGAATACCAGAGAAAGAAATATCATCGATTTAAATAATGCTAGATAACCTCCCATTTGGAGAAGAATACGGTTCATAAGAGGATGAGATAGGTCTTGTATAACACAGATATGGGAAACACCTACATCTTAAAGATAAAGTGTTATCTCATCCAAACATAGAAAGGAAACAATGGAGTTACCAATACCATATAGGAATCCATGGTTATGAAAGGGAATAGGGAGACCATGAAAGTTAATCCAAACCACTGTATAAGGGGAGGCACAAATGAAGTGCACCTTTATAAACCATAAAGAGAGGTTGAATATCTATTTACCAACAGATCTAGGTCTTTGTAATCAAGACTTCATGATGTATTCCCTAGATCTGAGCATAAGGGATAATTCATTTTGGTTTAGGATTAACTCTTGAGCAGAAATCTCCAACACCAAGATAAAATGAAATTTTGAAAAAAGGTAAGGGATGTATTATCAACTCCGAATCTAGACATTGACATCCACTGGTGGAATTCCATAGCCTACCCAAAGGTGTTAGGGGGGAATCCAGCACATGGTTTCTATCCACTTTTGAAGAGTAAATATTTATGAGAGGGATTTATAGGATTTGAGTTAGAAGAGATAATTTGGATGGGATTGGTCGACTGGATAACCCAATCTAAATGTACTTAAATAATGAAGGAGTAAAAACCCCCAGATCTAGAGGAATAGAGGTCGGTAGAGGGACATTCGAGAGGGGAGTGGCATCATTCACCAATAAAACTGACAATTATGGGGCTACCAGAACAGGTGGAGGTGGAAAACGATTTGGGGAATCGAAAAAATATAAGGATTATGTGGCACATTATCAACATTCAATATTATTATCTTATCCTAATTAATATTAATTCAGTTAACCTTGTTCTCCTACAAATTCAAAATATTTAACCCAATTACTATCTTCTATGGATTACCCATCAACTTGACCGAATCCATTCCACTATATTTCATTGATACGTTTCCTTCCTATTACTTTTATTATACCCTGTAGTTTCCATGTTGATTAAGGGATGTTCTTATAGACATCCATCTTACTCTATTGACTGGGGAAGTATTTGATATCATTATTTATCATTATAAATGTAGACATGTTTTATTTAGTAATGGGTTCCTTAGGGAATGGTTTGAAATTTCATGATGATTATTATGGTGAATGCATTGAACATAATCATATTAAAGGTTAGGCCTAGAATTATATACCCCCTTGATGTATTGATAGGTCGCCTGAGAGAAAAAAAATTTGGTTTATTTTTATATATATTCCCATAAAAATAAATTTATGAGCACCTGGTCTTGACATATTTTTTTTTATATGGAATTATACATTCCATCAGTGTGAGATAAATGATTATTATAACCCATTTTTCATTTATTTTCATTGATATATAATTCCCTTTGTTTTATTTTATTATGGATTATTTTTGTTTATTAATTTCTACCATATCATGGGTTCCATGTTTATGAGATTAATTATTCCAATGTATGCTACTCCTTAGAAAGAATATGATATCACAATTATTTTTTCATTACCACAATAATCTTAGAAGAGTTCTATGGGTAATTGTCTAGGAAAAAATGGAAGGGAAAATAATTTTCTCTCAATGTGTTCATGTTGTTTCTTATCATTTCAAATGTAATGTATGTTTGTATCTAGTCTTACAAGACTAGTAATATGTTTGATCCTATGAGAAATAGTGTATTATATAAAAATAAGGTAATATAACTATTAGATCATAGTTTTTAGAGTCTTGGATATAACATTAATCTATTATGGGTGGTGTATACCATGAACCCGTCAATCAATAGGTAGTGATTTCATCATCTAAGTTCATTCACTACAACCTCCAGCTCAAGATCATACCTTCGGTAGTTCTACTCAAGATTCCTTAACTTCCTAGTCCCACAAGTGACCTCATACCCATCCTATATTGGAACTATATATCAACCTATAATTTAACTCTTAAAATGATTTCTCAAAATAATATGACTATAGAAACATTACCCCCTTAATGATTATGGCCATTATTAACCCTTATAATTATAATAATTCTTAGATAAATCTATGGTTTTATGATATAAATCCAAAAAATTATGAATCATGATGAAATTATTAGGTTTTTACCATGAAACAATATCCTTTATCTTCTCACGGTGTATTGATACTCCAACCTCAAATATCATGTGTCTTAAAATCTAACCTCAACGATTAAAAACTAACAATTTCAAATATTGACATGCCTATGGCCATACCTTAGTATACTCATGAAAATATACAAATAAAGAGAATGATCCTCACCTGTATGAGAGTATTCCAAAATGTTATTGATGTTTTTGACCATGAACGAGTCAAAATATCGATGAATGACTATGTTCATCAGATCCATGAACATTGCTAATACATTAGCCAACAATAGTGATAACAGAACAAAATGATATAGGCAATAGCCGATCTTGAAACTTGTATATTGAATATCAGAAGTCCTCTCCTATAGTTGATGATACATTAAACTCAAATAAATTTTTAAGAAGCACATGGATTTTATTAGATGGTCGAATTATTCCAAAACACAAGTAAGGGTATAATAGTTATTGAAATTTATTTGGTTTCACATTCAATAATCCATTAACAATCACAATTATCCATCCAAATTTATATATAATAAAAAAAGAGAACCCTAAGGGGATGTTCTTGGGTGAATATATCATATAACCTATAGATCCACAATCTGATCCTTCATATTTCTAATCATTTTATGATCCAACTTTTTTTAGAGAAATGTATATAGGATTTATACCAAGCACGTGATTAATTGTGAACTTAATCTAGTTATTTTTTGGAAACTCTTATAAATAATCATATAATACATCATATAATTGGAATAAAATATGAAAAAAAATCATATAATTCATCCACTCTATATATCTTAATGAAATATAAAAAAATTAGGTTGTGATCACCCCTAATAATTAATAGAGAGGTCTTAAATGGTTTGCCTATATATCCCAATATTTAATATAGGTATGATGATCACCCTCTAAGTATTTTAATAATACTCAGATATGATAGAATTCAATGTGTAAATGATAAAGATTTATCCAAACCATGGTATTATTCTCTAGGATAAATACTTATAGGATATATTCAACTTCTAATAAAAATGACACCTCAGTTCATCATCAAATTCCATGGTATTATTTCTCTCATCACTTATTATCATAGGTGTAAAACATAACAAATTTGTATAATGTGGGACATAATCAATCACTGACATAGCTCCCTAAAAAAGTGCATAAAGTCTCATCCTTAACTCCCTTACAAGTATCTGGAAATAAATTCTCAAAAAAATATAGGATGGAAATACTTCTTTGAAAATCCTATATATGTTTTGTCCAAGGAAAGAATATCCCACCTATTTATTTCAAGTCCTCTATGTATTATGGAAGTAGGATTCACCTTCCTCTCAGGATGGGACTCAATATGATCAATTATAGTTTTCAAGTATTATATCAGCAACCTTACAACCTAAAATACACACTAAACATGTTAGATATACTGATATTTGTACTAGAAATATATTTTAAAGCTTAATAAATTTTAATTGACACTCTATACTCCATGTCCCATTGAATATAATTCATTGATTAGACACTCTCATGTATGTTGATTGATATATGGAATGAGTTCATTAAGTAGATATGGATCCAAAAATTGGTGAGGCATTCAAATTAACACCCCAAATTCTAAATAATAGTTCATCATAGTGTAATTTCTCTATAAATCCTTTAAAATGACTAAAAGAACAATTCTATCACTTGTTTAAATATCATAGTTTCTGGTAAGTAATAAAATGAATGCACAATACTACCCTAAACACTCACCCTATGATATAAGGGTCTCATTGACGTCATCTTGAGTTCAAACCTAGATACCTACCCTTAGATATAGTGAAATTTCATGTAGGATCATATAAAAGATATAGTTTTTCAGTAGTATTATCTAGTAATGTAGATCAGTCAGGTAAAGTGACATTAATTATTTTTTAGGAAATCATAATATAAAATTATCAAGAGACATAAAATAACTGCACCCTACATCATAACCATAAAATAATTCTCAATCAACCATAAAAAAAGTCTTGTGAGACATATGAGACATGTATGATTTTAGAAAACACACCCTTTCCACACTATTCCAATAGTAAAAAATGTAAATCACAAATTACATATCACATTATAGAAGTTAAAAAATAATAATAAATTAACAAAAGAACAATAGTCCCATTTCTATTAACTTGGAATACCCTCATATTTGAATTATCTACCCAAAAACATAAATCATATACCAATATTTGATAATAATCAACCTTCAGATATCATGCCTAAATATTAATAAAACTTTTAAAGGAATGATTTAATATCACAATGTAATATCCCTAACATGATTCACCTCCACCATGACCAAACCTTGTTTCTATATGAGTCAAGTGAACATCCCTATATGAAATAGGTTTTTAACTTGTGGAGAGGTACTATCCATATCTTAGAGAGACAATAACCTCTATATTATACACAACTATAAATCATAGTAGAATAATCCTCAAAAATTTATCATCATAATATAATGCCATATTAAAAATAGATATCAAAGCTACATGACTTATATATTTAAATAGAAACTCAAATAATATAATAAAAATATTTTTATTCTTTTCAGATAGTAAAGAATTCATTGTAAATATCCCATATAGGTAGATCATATAAAATTGATCATAAAAGTAAATAAAATAAAGGAAATCTCTATAAACTGGTCATATAACCTAGCCATGCTGAATATTTTGACTCTAAAAAATCCTCTCTAGATAATATATCCATTAAATCCAGGCCCTTTCCCTTACCTGGGTCTTGAAATATGAATTCATATCAAGTATTACTGTTCTCTATCAGGGTATGAGTATAACTCAGTATCCACTAAATAGTGTGCCTAAGAATGTTCAGTAAATTAATGTTAATGCTGGATGTGGAAAGATAATAATGTCAACAAGTAAATAACTTATCATATATTGGAATTAATGATACCTAGACCATGTGTGACAATAAGTTTTGAGATAGTGCTAGAATGGATGATTTACCCATGTTTTATGAAAATCATGAGGAAAAATTATTCATCACAACTCATATAATAATCAATGTAAATAATAAATCAATATCATGAAACAATCATTGATTGATACATCACCATCACAACCTATCTAGGTTAATGATCTACCACAATTTCTATATCATTATAAAATGATATATCACTTAGAGAATGAGGTATCACCACTTTGGTTACAGAATATAACACCGATGAAAATCCTAGGTGGATAATTCACCACCAACACAACACTCCATAGGAGGAAGAGTTATGAAAAATAATAACTAGTTTGGTGAATGGTACACCACCAATTTCGATATATTGGTTGATTATATACCTTCAATAACTAGTTTACAGTGGATGAAATATAATTGATATACCACAACCATTTCTAGGGTTTATGATTACCCACCACTAACAATATCTATGTGGATGAGGTACCACAAATTCAACAACCACATGATTAAAGATAGATCACTATAATAATTCATGTGGAGTACAGTACATATCACTAATATATCATATTTTGGATGATTTAACACTAATAAACACATAATTTGGTCATGTTAGCACAGGCATTAAAATAGTGGCCTATGTAACCTCAAGAAATCATTATAGTGAATGACTTTCTACTTATAATAATTTACCTTTATTTAACACATATAGATTCATTATCACTAGTCACTAACCTACTGAATGTCACATTACATATATATATTATATCTATCCAAGTATGTTCTCTCACTATTCCATAATAATTAATGGTCTAGGATATCACATGAGGCTCCTAACTTCAAAATTCATTCCAATTCACCTTTGTTGGTTTCCACATCAAGGTTAAAGAAAACAAATCATAAGGAAAATTGTTATCAAGGATCAAAGTGATGACCCAATCCTTTTACAAGACAAATCATAGCCCTAATAGTTCTCACTCAATCTAAAGGTAATAAGACATCATGTATATATTAAATATGGGGTTTGATCGCAGTGTTAAAACTTCCTATATTTCATATGATTCTTACCATGATTTTAAAAACATATAAGAATGGGGTTTGATTGTAGGGTTGAAACTTCCTATATTTCATATTATACTTACCATGATTTTAAAAACATATAATAATGTAATGTAACACTTACCTAAACTTTGTAGATACCTTCTTATTAAATAACCCTAGTTAAAAAAGTTTCAATTAGTGGAAATCATGAAGCTCAAAAACAATTCACCAATACTGAGGGTAATAATTTATATATGGTGATATAGTGATAGTAAACAAGAATAGAGGGAAGGATAATGCAAGATTTACCTTGAGGATCCTAATTTGATGATCACCCCTCTAACTAATCCTCAAATGGGGGAGTTGTACCACTTAGAAAAGGGTGAAATGATAGTGGGAGAGAGGCATACAGTGAGACCAAAAATGAAGGGGTGAAAATTTAAAATATTACAAAATTTAACATTTAATTTAAATTAATAAAAATATAAAAATAAAGGCTCATGTTACCCACTATGTACTTTCCTGAACTCCACTGGGTACTCATTCCATGGTCAATAACCACCAAGTGGACCTCTAGAGGCTACTTCCTTCCTACTACCTTACAATGGGTATCTAGGACATATCCACTAGGTGCCCAATGAATTTTATCAATATGATAGATCTTCCACCACACTACTCAACTTCATGAAATAGGACCTTATTCTCCCTAAAATTTCAAACACTGTAAAATATATAAATTTCATGAGGTTTGGATAAAATTAGATTTAATTCATAACTCGATGATATGAGAGGTGTTATAAGAAAGAACAAAAATTGTACGTGGTTAATGATAGTTATGTACCAATGAATAAAACTATGTTACTCATGATTTAAATAGTATAGTGATGATGTTTATGATTTATATTTAGAGGAATTATTTTTTATGGAATTATTTATGTATTATATGGATCATAATATATTGAGATATGTATTTTATTAGAATTATTTAATTTATATCATAGAATATGTGGGAAATTTCACTGAGCTAATGACATTCAGATCAAATATATCACTTGAATGGGTAATTTGGTAGTTAGATATTTGATTTTAATGTCTTATGTTGATTTTACTCATTAAGTGAGTGAGAAATAAACAACTATGGGGTTATTGGAATCACTTTAGACTTTTTATGATGATATTTATGATAAATCATGTCATTATTAGTTATTAGTAACATATTTATAATTAGTTGGAGGAGTCCTAATTAATATACCTATAGGTGGATGATTTTATTGAATATATTATTAATTATGATTCTTTTGATGGTTTTTATGAGTATATTTATTATCAGGTTTTGTTTCATGGGAAGTGATTTAATCTAAAAATTACAAAGGAAATGGTTTTATGTTAATTTTTTGGTTCATATTTGATTTTATATCATTGAATCATAAAGATGAACTATGAAATGAATAGGTGGTTTTATAGGCCTAAGATAAAGAATGTAGTATAACTATTTCTTTCTAAATGTCTCATGTACCCATTAGTAAATTCTAGACATCATGTTTTGATTGGAATGTTGCAACCCTTGGAAATTCCTTATTAAAAGTGGGAATATATTTCTATGTATTTTATTACAGGGTTGCATCAGGTTTTAAATGTTTTTTAATTACAACCAAACATTATTTTTCCTTATTATTTAAGTTATTTATCTATTTTGATGCATTTTTATTTTAAATCAAATTCCACTATATTTTCAAAATTTTGAGGTTGTAGTGCTTGGAACATGGTTGGTGCATGTATAGTGATAACCATGTGGCCTACCCGTGAGAAACCTATAATTCTATATTATGTGATATTTTCATGGTTGGTGAACTATTTTCCTAACCATGAAACCAGACAATATGTTTTACCTTGTATGTCCCATGAGAGGCACACAATTTTTGCATAGTTTGGAAAATTACCTAGCCAATTTGTGTGACTTATCATGTTTGAAAAAATGGTGAAATTCCATCATACTTCCCTCCTTAAATATTTACACCATTTTGATCATATCCTTATCTCCATTCATTTGAGGAAGTAACAGAGATAAAGGGACACATACCTACCTCCCCCCTCATTTGATTTATAGTCGTTTCCTTCATTTTCCAATAAACTATTTAAAGGTTAGAGATCTTTTATTTCCTTCCTTTCCCCTCTTTCTTGTTTTTTGTCTTCTTCTCACCTAAGAGCATGTGTTACAAAAACCTTGGTTGTGGGGATTCTTTTACTTATGGGTTTTGATGTATAGGGATTTTGATCCTCATCCTGATATCTCTTATAGTGTCACTCATCTATGGTGACTTGCTTCCCTTAGTTGATGTAGTATTCTCCATATAAAATTTTATAAACTCTAAAACATTGATTAATTGATTTTTATAAACCCTTAAATTTATCTAAAATCCATGATATTACGATTATTTTAATAACTATATTGAGATTTACCTTGGTCGGTGATTTTCATGTTCTTTTAAATTGAGAACTCCAATGCCACTTGGGTCTCCGATGGTTAAAGTTATCTTTAATATCCCTCTATGTGTAATACAAAGACCTTAATTATTTCTTAATTAAAACTAAGGTTTAAAAATGAATGTTATGATTCCTGATGAGTCTCATCAAGTTTCAAAAAAATCAATAATATAATAATTATACTTAGTTTCCATATTTAATGAAGTCTCTTCCAAAATGGATTTTATTGTAATTGAGATTTGGTGTCTAATTATTATTATTTATTGTTTTTTATATTTTTTCCCTTTTATGAATAGGTAGTGATAATAAAATTATGTTTGGGATTAATGTTAAGTGTATTAAATTTTTTTAGTGTGGAAATGTTATTTTAGCTTTTTCTTTAATTTGTTTTCAAATCCATTCACTTTTTATATTTGTTTATGTTCCTTCTACATTGGATGATATTTACATTTATATTCAATCATTTTTCTCATTTTCTTGGATTAATTCTAATTAAATTTCATTTTAGTAAAATTATAAGTGATTATATCCGTGTTGATAATTTTACCCTTTTTTAATAATAAAATTTAATTTAAAAAGGATAACTTAAAAAGTGAGTGATTTTTCATTATTTTTTTAAATGAGATTATTCTAAATAATATGCTTGAAAAATTTCTCTCCCTTTGAATTTATTAGCTTCATAAAATAGTATATATATATATATATTTAGAAATTAAAAAAACAAAGAAAATAAACAGAAGATATGGTCTCATGTGCTTGTTTTATTCAAAATTTTTACCTTAGTGATATATATATATATATTAAAGGTATCATTAGAGTCTTTAAATTTTAAAGATTGATCAATGGGATTGGATTGTATAATTTCTAGGATTTTTTCTTAGGCATATATACATTTCTAGATCTATTTATTTTTGTGTCCTTATGAAACTCCTACTATGGGATTTGGTTTTAACTAGTTACTTATGAAGCATGTTTAATGATAGATTTTATAAGTGACCAACATCACAAATAGATTACAGTTCCATTTTGGTATTTTATTTTTCTATTTTTAATTTTATTAAATCTATATTATTCTTCTTTATTTTCTTCTTCCTTGGTTTTATTTTCATACTATATTGTCCTATATATGTTTTTTATGATTCTTGGACTTTTATTTTCATTGTTCCTTATTTGGTTAATTTATTATTTATGAGATTATTTTTTTGGTTTACATGGATGTTTTACATATGGATGATACATTATCGATTCTTATATTTTTATGAATAAGTATTTAATTATGTTTATTGTGAGAAACTATTCCCTTGTTCTTTTTTTTTGAAGTCCAGACACTCATTTCCATCTCGTGGGGATTGGAGACACCCTTTATTCTTTTTCACATGCTAACTTGGGGGGGATATTAAAAGATAATTTGGGATTATTTGTTACAAAATTATATCATAGTGTACTTTTTCTAGAATGTTACATTACACATGATATAGGAATGTCAAAATTTGATAGTCTAGTTTGGGGATAGTATTTATAACTCTTTCACATTCAAAAAATCGAGTTCCCATGGGAAATCAGGTTGTGAGCTATGAATTTTGGATTCAGTTTCAATTTTTTCTACTGTATTCTGATTTTATTTAATCGTGTATTTTTTTGTATTGAGATCATTTAACCTATTTAATAAATGATGTTTTTTATTTTTTAAGTGAAAATGGGATAAGAACTCATGATTCATTGTTATCACACACAGTCTAGAAAACCCAGAGGTGTCTGCACACATTGTTATTTTCTATTATCCCAATGACATTTGCATCATTAGCTTATGGTATGATATATGATGTGACCAAAAATTGTAGATCCACTAACCCCTTTGTAATTTTTTCCTAGACACCTTTTCATTTGTGTCTCTAATGGTTAATATTTTTCACCACATTGGATCAATTAAGTAGATCATTTATAATGTTTTTATATTATTTATTTGGATTTTGTTCCTGTATTATGTTGGAAAATTTTCTTCAAGTAATAATTTTTCGGTTTTTAAAATAATAATGGAGTTCTACAAGATAGTTTTAAATTATAATTATGTAATATAATTTCAAAAAGGTCTCCAAAAAAGGATTTAAAAATTTCAAAGTGTTTTTCTAGTTGGGTTTTGATATTAAATAATCAGTGTTCAAAAAATTGAAATAGATTTGATGTATTGGGACAAGTAAACATATTTTTAATGAACTGTAGATTGAATTATGGTTCTAGTGCACAACACATGAATGGTTCAAAGCCAGTGATAATTGTTAATCATGCTTGGGTGAGGCTTGCAATTACTTATCATTGGAGATTTTCATTATTGGTGAATTGTTTTCCAAACTGTGTCATCAAACCATGGCACATACCTAATATGTATTTAATGGGGTGCATGGTTAGTGGATGATTTGGTAAACCATGCAACCAAACCATGTGACATATCCTAGTTTAAAATTTATTTTACATTACTTAGAAACCATCTACTGATTTTAACCCCACCAAGAGCCTCTCATTCTTGCCATTTACAAGAGAAATATGTGTAAATCCCTTGTCATGGACCTCTATTCATATTCCATTGAATCATGACCATTTATTGTTTTTCCCATACTGATGATTCAATTATTCCGGCCCTTTTACTTCCTTTTATTTATCAACGTCATGTTTTTCTTCATCTTCACACCTAGGGGATATGGTGGCTGAACCCTAGGCCATCAGGTTTCTTGTATGTTGTTTGTTTTGATGTCTAGGGATCATTATTATTTTCCTGATACCACTTATAGAATCTATATTCGATGGAGAAACATTTCCCATAGTTTGGGTTGGTTACTCCATGCATAATTTTTTAAAAATTAAAACATTGATTCATTATGTTTTCTAAACTAGTTCATTTATATAAAATCCACAGTATTCTAATTTTTTTTAAATTAATTGGTTATTTACCTATCATTTATATTTTTATTTCTTTAAAAAATTATAATTATGATAGATAACAGTTATATAATGGTTAAAACGGATTTTAAAATCCATTTTGGAGTTTGATAATTGTCCCTAATTATTTCTTTCAAAAAACATATATTTTAAATGTATTATTATGATGCCTGAGGACACTTCAATGGTTTTAAAAAACATAAAAATTCTACTTTGTCTTTAAATATAATGGATTCTTCTACAAAATATATTTGATCATTATTGATATTGGGTTTCCTCTTATTCTTATTTTAGGATTTTTAATAATTTAGTCTCTTTAAAATGTCTATATATTTAAATGATGTTTTTCATGTTATGTGTGTTAAATGTAACATCCTGGGTATTTATAAATTAAAAAAATTAATATCTAGTAATATTTTTTAATTTAATTTTAATTTTATTTTAAAGGGGACACTATATAGGATAGCGTACCTGACGCACAATAACCGTTCTCTCTAAAATCATACATTGCACACAACACTGAGTTATACTAAAAAATAATTCAATAATAATATTATTATTTTAAATTGTTGTTAATTCCTATATGTTTTATTGGATAGAACGAATAGAATTATTATTTTACATATTTTTTAAATTTTTTTATAGTCAACCAATGAATTTAATAGGCTTAACATGAGAACGAATATAATTTTAAGCATAAAATACTCTAATATTTTTAATAGGTCTTTTTACCACCTTTTGATGGAAAACCATTTTCAAAAATATATTCTTCACTTAAATATGTTATATTTTGTAAGATAAAATTCTTATTTTGAATTGGTAGATCAAAATTTACTTCGGTTTAAATTTTCTGTATTTTTCTGATAAAATCTATATTTTTATGAATAATGAAAAATACTACATTTTAATTCAATACTGCCTTTTCATATAATTAATTTTATAGATAGATTGTCCATTTAATTGGTTTTAATTTTGAATTGGATTTTTTTTATTTAATCCAATTGTGTTCATTGTATGTAATTTCAAATTTAAATTAGATATAAACACATGTCAATCATTTGACAGTTTTTATATCATAAAAACCTTTTTTCTAGTTTTGACAAAAGGAATTAATTTTAAATTAATTTCTTCCAATTATATGTTTTGAATTTTGTATGTAAAGTGTTACCTTTTATTTTTGGACATTATGAATAATAAATTCTTTAATTATTTTTATTTTCCATGGTTAAAGGGTAAATATGGTAAATAAGGGTAGAAATATAGTATTATAATAATATAAAACTACCCCAACACGTGTCCTAATACTATATCATGATATATTTATGACCATGAGAATACTTTGGTTGAATTTAGGACCCGTTGAAACAACATGGGTGTGATAATGACCTTTTAAAATATTTTATTTAAAGAAAAGGAAAATATAACATAAACATGTATCTCCTAACTAAAAAAATTAATTTGGTTTATATAAAGGATATATTAGACTATAAATATTCATGAGAAATAAAAAAATATTTTATACATCATTCTATTTATAATTTTTATAAATTATGTAAATTAATATATTTATGACACAATAATGATGTAGCGATTACCTTTTTAATGAAATATTCAAATAAATGATATTATAAATATTAAAATAAATGTAATTTGAACATTTGGATCGATCCAAAATTTTTATGAATGAAAATAACATGTTAGGTATTATTTAATTCCTTTTTTGGGAAGGAATAATGTTTTTATGACTTTAACAAAAATCAATTTTTAAATAGTGTCATAATTGACAAAAATGAGTTCTTAAAACAAATACTATTTTATTAAATGATATAATAGTACTAAAAATATATTATTCTTCCAAATAACTTATATAACGTTAAAATTTCATTAGTTGTCCACTTTTAATTATCTTGTAATTTTATAGTAACTAAAGTAAGCATATATTATGAAAATACATGAAGACATGGTAAGAGTTAATGTTTTTAACTAAGGGTAAATGCTAAAAGATAAGGTCAATTTTGTGACCTAAACAAGTCTATAACTTTTATTTTGAGATTTTTTATACCCATAATTATATTATCATAGAAATATATCACTTTTTAAGTATTATTATTTGAAAATAAATTTACTGTAAAATAATATTTCAAGACTTTTCTAAAGTACCCCTCCTCCCACTTATAAAAGGACATCACCTCTATCCACTTAATAAAAAATCTCAAGCCCTTATAAATTATTCTCAAATATGCTCCAAACATCCCTACCTTCCTCCTATAAATATTACCTTGGTTATAAGTCAATTCAAAAATTTATTTTGGCTAAAATCAAAAAGAGTTACCCAATTTAGAGGTAACATCTTCTCTCAAGATCCTTTCATATATTTTCCTCATCCAAACCCTAAAACAATATTTATTACATTATTTTATTAAAAAAATAGTGTTCTCAATATACTAGGATTTTATTATGTTATGGTTTTGACCTAAACATACACACACCTACATCTAATGGATATAGAACATATTGTTTCTGTGTACAGTGAACTACTACCTCATGAAATGATTGTTGTTAAATTTCCTCCCACCACCTCTCATGGTGGCCATTATGATGGAAATATAGTTATATATAATACATATTATATTTATATTGTCTCTATGATTCTTTAATTTTTATTTAAAACATTATTTTATGCTTTCCATAATGTGTAAATACAATAATTTCATTTGAGGAAGTGTGGACTACTGCCCCCTCAAAGTGATATGACTCATTCATTCCATACATGGAACGTATGAAGGATTATGTTAATGAACTTATGTAAAATATATAACATAGATATTATAAATTAATTATAATAATCATATGTATATTTTATTTTTTATTCCTTTAATATGAAAAAGAAATGAAAGTAGCGTTCATACATATGTATGGCCTACCATCTCCATGAACGGTGTATTTTATTTCTTAACTCCAAATGTTATAGACTATTATATATATATAATATATGATATTTAAATCATGAATAATATTCTGGATATAATGGACTTATGACTACATGGATTATTTTCATCAAAACAAGTTCTTTTTTTACTCAAATACCAAACATCAACAAAACGTCTGATATGAACTCAAATAATTAACTAATTTCTATATCATGGTAATAAGTGATATAAAATGAATAATAAAATTTTAAAGGGTTCTAAATAAATTATAAATTAACCTATGTTTATTATTCAATAAATTAAATAACGAACGAGACTAGTCGGACTCAAGGTAAGGGACTTCATCACAATCTCCTTTCATTGAGGCATTTCTTGATAATATGAACCTTTATTCTTTTATAAGTTGTATATAAAACCACTGTGACATATCATAACCATATTTTATCTATAAGAATTATATATAATAAATAATTGAGATTAATATTTAAATGTTCAAAGTGGTATGGGACACCATGAACATTTAAAGATTTAATTATCAAATATTTTCTTCCATATACTAAATTACATATTTAGTTATATGGGTATAAAAGGAATATATAGGAAATTTTATGTCACTATTGAATTTCATTCAATTATTTCAAAAGGAATATTGTTTTACATTCTTTACAAAATGACAAAAGGGATGTTTTTTAATGTATACGGTGACAACAAATTCTCCACCGCCGTAACCATTATTAGATATTGGGATTACTCAATAAGCATTAATGTCTTTTAAAATGAAAATAAATCCCTTATTTCTTTATTTGGGTATCTTGGTATTGAAAATGGGTTCTTAAATTAAAATGGTATTTTTCTATGGAAATGTTTTTCATATGGGACTAGAAGAATCTTTAAAAAAGGAGTTTTGTGATTAATGTGTTTTGTTCATAAAATGGTACATAAGCATTATATGAAACGAGTGAGCTCAATATAACATATATGAAGTGTTGAGCCCCATTATAGATCACGATTGAGCCTGATATAGCTTATACGATTATTTGAGCCCCATTATAGCTTACGGGTGAACCCAACACAAATTATATGGAGGGTTGAGCCCCATTATAGCTCATGGTTGAGCCCGATATAGCTCATACGAAGGGTGGTCCCATTATAGATATCCAATTTGGAAACCAAAAATATTGTTATTCCAATTGTAATATATTTGAAAGGGTATTATGTATATGATTCTCTAAGTCACCTAATGTAATTTTAATTTCTTGATATTTGTCTTAGTGTTTTTAATTGAAAAAAATGTATGAGTATTATTCATGTGAAAATGTTTTGTTTCATCCACTCAAAGAACATTGAACATTTTTTCATGTATTAACTAGACTAATAGTTTTTATTTATTTTTATTTCCTTTATTGAAATTTTTGTGCTCATCCAATGTTTTTAAATGTTTTTACAGGATTTAAGGGAGAATAAATTCCAGGATGGAATCAAGAAAAAATTATGATGAGTAAACATGAAAAGAAACGATGTTTCATTTTAAAAGTTTTTATGTTATGGAATAAATAGATACTATTGTAAGTGTACACTTTTTATTTATATGTTTTTGTTATGTAATAGTTATGGTCTAATTATCAAAATATCTTATCCTCAAAGTATCCTCAATGTGAATTATTGACTTAACACAATATTATGTAATGTTTAAGGCTGGGGCCTTATAGTTGGTATCATATGTTTCTTTAGATAACTTTATAGGTTAGGATGGTGTTAATTACTTTCCTTTAGAGTATTTAACTTTATGGTTAAGTTGAAATGATGTATCATTTTAATATTACCTTGTTACTTCATCTAAACTATATCTATACAGAATGGTTTTCCGTGAATGAAATAGAAAATCTTTAATGGGGAGGAATAAAGAGGAAAACAACCTTTCAAATCAAAAAAGACGACGTGCTGAGAATTTGAACTAATAGATTATTCAAGTGATGGATTATTTTATTCAGGCTATAAATTGTAGTGGTGTTCATGTATGAGATCATCCTAATCAACCATAAAAAAATATGTTAGTAGTGGAAAATTTTATGGGTCAATATCCCCCATCATTCAATAGACCATCTGACATAGTGGTAGCTGAATGATGGATCAATAACCTGGAGAAGATATTTGAAGTCATGGGAGATTCAAAACCTCAAAATGTAATATTTTCATCTATCATTTTGAAGTTGAAGTTGATTGATGGTGGCCATTAGTTTAGAATACTAGAGATAAAAATGATCTTCTTTCTATGGAATGGGAAGAATTTAAGGATATTTTCCTCAACAAATATTTCCCTATGGTTGTTCGTCTTATGATGGAGAAACAATTCTTGGAATTAAGGAAAAAGGATGATGATTCAGTTGCCCCATATGAAGTGAACTTCACAAGTTTGGATATGTATGTTCCATATTTTATTCAAGACATTGATAGTAAAATTAATAAATTTTACTCAGGATTGAAACTAGGGATACGAAGAGATTTGGCCTCCCGATAATTTAAAAGTTATTAAAAAGTCATTCTTTGTGCTGAGAAAGTTGAAAAGAAGTTTTCCAATAATTTTGTTCCATCAGATTATAAGAGTAAGAAATGGTCAAGGTTCCAAGAAATCTAGAAGAAAACAACTAATAATTCTAGAGGAAATCCCAAAACTTGTTCCAAGTGTGGTAAAATACATTTTTTGAAATGTATGTCAGGATCTGGAAAGTGTTACCGGTGTGGTATGTTTGGTCATAAGGATCGTGACTACAAAGAAAAGGGTTTTGAGTAGTCCAATATTGTGATAATAGATAGTCAGTATATAGTAATATTATTTAACTGCAATGATTTGGGACATTATAAATTACGTGTGAAAAGCTAATTACATAGGGAGTAAATCAGTATGATCGAAAACAAAAAAGTTTTGGAAAATCTTTTACTACTACTACAGTAGATGTTGAGACATCTGGTGAAGTGATGGAATCTCTTGAGAGCCCTATATTTTTTGAAGGATAGCCATAAGTTTAAGGTTTTAGACACACCTTCTTAGGTTTTATGTGATGTTATAATAAGTTATTAAGGGCCTTTCTGGGAGATGTTTTGTGGGGTTATGTTTATGTGTGGATTATTTTTAATATAGAAGTATGAATTTAATCTGGACATCAATTTTGAGATATATTTATCCTTTATGGTTTATGTGATCTTTTATACTTAATGTTATTCTTAGGGATATCCATAATATTCTAGGAATATTATAATGATGAAATTCTGGTTATAAAATAGAAATATATCAAGTAATTATGTTTTCTTATATTTTTATTATAGGAAGAAAATTAATTCTTCAAATCTATCAAAAAGATATTAAGACGAAAACATTATTCGTTTACATTTCTCAATGGTATTTTAACCCATCATATAATTATGGATTTGTGATGGCTAACCTTTCAATGACTATTTTATCAATCACTCTCTATTTTAAGGTTCTTATTTCCAATGTCATATAAGTTTTCTACTTCCTAAAATTAACTCATATTTCATTCTTTCTTATTTCACTATAATTTCTCTCATTGTTATATTATTCGTTTTTTAAACAAATATTACATTAATATGGTTTTTTCTTTTTTACAGTGTTTTTTACATCAGTTATTATTACGGTGGAAAAAATAATCCAAAATTTTTAATTCTTGTTATTTTATTTTACTATTTTGTTTTTATTTATCAATTATATTATTTTCAATTTTATTCGGTATATTTTTCCTATAAATTTAATTTTATAAGTTAATATAATAAAATAGTATAGTTTTTTATTATGTTGTTTATGTGTTTTCTAATATTGTTGGCATCGAAAAAATCACGTCTTTCACTTTTCCACATTACCCATAATCTTATCCTCACTTGGACAACACGAGTTGAGATTGAGTAAATATATGTCTCTATGCTAGGAGATAAATTTGGTTGGATTTCCATTTGAAAAAATACATATCATACCCCAAGGGATAGAGATGATTCAGAAATGTTACCCAATATAGGGGTGTGGTAAAATCTTGTGATAAGGTGAAAACAACATAGCATGGGAGCATAGTTCACTTTGAAGGCTATGATTTGACTACATGTAGTTCCCAAACAGATTTATAGATCAAATGTTATGGTTGTTTGAAATAATTCAACATATCACTTTTATCTAACTATGTAACAATCCTCTCTAACTATATAGCATTTTGCTCTGACCACGAAACACTTATCCCACAAAATAATGTCACATGTGGTTCTAAGTGGTTAATTTTAGCCTATCGTGAATTAAATCTCATTTGTGGATCCCCATTGTAAAGACCTGAATTTTTCCATGTATTTTTTTATTATATGGGAATATTACGAGTTCGCGAAAATTTACGGCGCATGATTCCATGGCCCGAAGAGCCTGAAATGAATTTCTGAACTTTTTTTAAGTACTTTCGATTTTCATGTGAGCGGGTTTTTGTAACTTTTTAACCATTGCTCGGAATTGAAATCTGAGGGAACCATTGAACTCGCATCGCCGATATTCACTTAAGGATACTTCCACCTTGACTGTAGTAGGTCAAGGGTGAAAGTTAGTTTTCTTGATTTTCGTGGGAGAAAATAAAATAAAATAGTCGTATTTTATTTATGAAATTTAATCCTCCCAATTTTTTTTTGGTGGTGGGGACCAACTGAGCTTGAAAACACCCAATTTGAATTCAATGGGGGGGACCACCCGACCATTGAACTCCCTCTTTAATGAGGGAGGTGACTCTTGGTTTCTTTACCAATTAATTGTGCCAAATTTAAATTAAATTAATAAACTTAATTTAATAGGATAGATCTTCATTTTGGTGGAATTGGAGAAGTGTTGGAAAGGGGAGGCTTGGGGAGAACTTTGGAGAAACACTTCCTCCAAACGAAGAACTTGCCCCAATGAAGAACGAGGAACCGACCTCGAGCCCGAATCAGAAGCATCTTGCGGAAGCAATGAATGATGACATTCCTCAACGGCTTCGTCTTCTTCCTCACACCTCCTCCTTTGGAAAATCGAGGTAGGGGATGTTTTTTTGAATACCCCTTACCATGTTCTTGTCGATATTTTTGATTTAAGAACAATTATGCCACTTGCTACCATTCTAACGCGGAGGGTGTGGGCCAAACCAACACGGACTGACCTCTCCACAACCTTTTTGGTTTATAATAGTCTTGAATCGATGACGACATCCCGAGTCGAGTGCGGGAGTCTTCGAGATGAAGAACGGACCACCTGGGTAAGCCCGGTGACCCAAGGAACGTTGTCGGCAACCCGTTCCAGTGATCGACATCAGAAACCTGTGCCGATGACCTACACCAGAAAATCGTTCCGGTGACCAACACCAAAAACCCATTCCGGCGACCCACACCAGCAACCCATGCCAGCGACTAGCACCGGCAACCCGTGCTGGCAATCGGCACTGGTGGGGCTTAGGAGCGGCGGACGACACTCCGGTCCGCTGCGACGATGTCGGTGGTGCCATCGCACCACCGGATAAGGGCCGCAGACCATTGGTCGTGGTAGAGTAAGGGCGGAGGTCGGAGCACGGTCGGCAGCACGAAAGGGGAGGTGGTGCATGACTGTGCCGCCGAGTGTGCAGGAGCTGTGAAATGAGGATGCAACTGCAAAGGAGGGTAAGGTGGCTCCCTGTTGGCTGCTGGTGGTGGCGTGGCACGAGACCACGCCACAGAGGAGGGATGGTCTTCCAGCCAGTCGGGGAGCTGAGTAGGACCCCGGGTCCTGCATGCCAGCTGTCGGTGCCATGTGGCACCGACCGATTGGTCACCCAACATGAATGACCCCGCCATTTGGGGTACCCAGTGGGTGCATCCCCTTGGGTGGCGGCTAGGGAGGAACCCACCATGGGGACACTCAGTTGCGGGCCAGGCCGAGCCGGATCTAGCGGGTTGGGTCGGATCCCGTGGGTCGAGTCGGACCCAGGGTCGAACCCGGGTCGGACTGGTTCATTCCAACCAGGTCGGACCGGACCCGGACCAGCTTCGATCCCTTTTTACTCTTTCAGCTATAACTTGATCTATGGGAGTCTGTTTGATGAACTGTCTATGTTGCCAGAAACCTTGAATCAAGATGGTTCTTTTTTTATATCCTACTGGATTTTTGGATAAAATTTATGTACGACTGGGTTAGATCGAACACGAATTCATCCAGGCCCTTGGGACTAAAATTCCAATAACTTACAGACCGGGCGACTAATTGAGGCACCGTCTATTCCGTTGAGACCCCTATTACGTGGTGTTCATTTGGGATAATACTTTGTGGGAATTAATGGTAGTTGGAGTATTTAATTTTTTCTTGATGAGCGGACCCTCTCGGAATCAAGAGAGAATAGTGCGGGAACCCAGTGGCTGGATGTAACTTGAGAAAGGGATCCTATGTGGTTCTGTGCTTTGGGATCCTACGCGGGTCTGTGTTTCAGGGTCCCACATGGATCCACTCTAGGAATCCACGTGGGACTACTCTATGATCCTACATGGTTCTACTTTACTAGGATCCTATGTGGGTCTGATGATTTAGGATCCTACGCGGGTCTGCCTCTCAGCATAGTAAGATGATTCAATAGTTACATCTAATCATCTTTAATACCATACCTAAGTTATACCTAGTGTGATTTGAGTCTTTACCTTTGTGGTACACTTTTGTGTGATGATGCCTTTGTGATATTCTTCTGTGTGGTGTTACCTATATGGTACTTGCCTTTGTGGTACTGACCTTCGTGGTATTCCTTCCTCCGTGGAACAGTTGTAATTTTGGCTAAAGAGTTGGGTTTTGTGTTTCCTCATGATCGAGATGGGTATACTGACGCACGCCTATCGTAGGGCATGGAAAAAGTAATTTATTTTCCTAATGAAGCACAGAGGCTGACCAGGGTCGTCTCACTTGAGGAGCTTTCTCAGTTGTTCATTTACTTAATCTATATCACCTAAACTAATTATTTTTTTACTATTTTTAATTAATCTAAGAATGCATTAAAATTTAAAAGTCAAATTAAATGTTAAAACTAACATGCACTTACAGAATTAAATTATTGAAGAAAGAACTTAGTCCTAGGTTTTGATAACACAGGTTCATTCATTATTTATTTATTGTTTAAATTCAATTTGATAATTCATTTATTGAAACCTCATTAATGAATTACATTCCCTTGATTTATTAAGTGTGTGATTTTAGTATGGATATGGCACACCAAACCACACCTCCTACAATAGTCAAATATGATAACAACTCAACCGAGAATGTTATTCCTACAAGACCCGACTCCACTGTATGTCATTTCATCCCTTAAAAAAACCCCAACTCCATCGTATGAAGGGATTAACTAAGAGAAGGGAGGTAATATTAATTAATCAAGGAAAATAAATGGATTTGGGAATACTGTCGTGGTGGATGACCACCGCACCCATGAATTATTCCCGTCTCCACCACAAATAGAATAAAGACATTTTCAATTGTAGCACAATAATAAAGAACACCGTGAAACCTCCCCCGGGTCCAAGCATCGGGTTAGTCACTTTCCATGGTAAAGTGCATAGAGATCACGATGGAAATAAGGGAGAGAGAAAGAAATTAGAATAAATTTCTAAAAGAAAGATAGTGGGAAAGAAGGTGGAAACACTTTAATTAAAATATTAATGCATTACATGGGAAAATAAAACTAAAAATAAAAAGAAAAGAAAAGAAAATTCCTATGTTAGCAGCATGTCCCGGAGCCTCCACTCCAACATTGGTGTCTAACTTTCTTCTTCAGCATATATTAACTCCTCATTATAAGGGCCAAGGCATTCCATCCTTTGGTCTTCAAATTTAAGATCTGCAAAATCTCTATTTAAGATTTGATGCAGATTCTCTCCACCGAAAGATTGACCATGTCCGGCCAATTTAATGGCCAAATTTTGAGATGGTTTCTTCTTAAAAGATGTTCCAAAATATCTTCTATGATTCTCCACAAAATTTAATCTTTATCGGCACTTTTTAGTAATAGATATTGTTAATTCAATTAGAGATTTAATTCTGGCCGAATGTTTCCTTTTTCCTTTCCCACAAGTTCAGCATTCATGGACCGCATTAATGGAGGCAAATGTTCAGGATCTTCAACATACAAACTCCTCATTTAATATTATTTTAAATCCAATTGGAATCACCCAAATTCTAGGTGTTTATACCGAGTTATGATTTATTAATTGAGTTGGGGTCCACGCGGTCTTCCAGAATAATTGTCCACAATTATTGAATTTTTCTGACCCCTTAATTGCTGAATTAAATCCTGGTCCAAAACTAAAAGATTAAGAAAATAAATATATTAACCGAATAAAAAAATAATCACATTAATTGGATTTATATTTTAAAATATATGCATGAATTACAAAAGTGACTAAAATCTGTCAATATTTCCAAATTAAGCAGTTTTCTAGTTTTAGCCCAAAACACATCATAAATCCAAAATTGATGTAATTAACTCAACTTGTTCAATTTTTAGGGATTAAATCATTAAATTAAATATAAAAAATGATGAAAATATTATCTCTATCATATACATGAAAACTTAGGTATATGTATGGGAATATACCGAAGTAAGGTTGACTATTGTTTTCATGCTTTTTGGTTTATCCTTTTTTGATTCTAAGAGACCTTAGGGGGTCTCGAGGTCCCTACTGAGTATCTTTATACTCACCCCTGCATGGGCTATGCCCGCACCATGTTGTGTTTGGTGGAGACGAAGGACAACGCTGACTGAGGATGAGGGTATCAGGACTGGAGGTATCTCGGAGGTGGAATTTAGATGAGGCGTACCGTAGAGATGAGTGTTCAAGAGTTGTACCTACCCTTCAGATAGGATTCTTGGTGGGTGTTCACTAAACTGTTCTCAGTTTTACTTGTACTTTATAGTTGGGCTTGTATTCTATCCCCTTTTACTTTTTGTACACACCCAGTTTACTATATATTTTTGCTTTGTGTTTCTATCCTTATTTGTGCTTATTTGTGTGAGTTTAATGCTTATAAAGGCAATACCTTCCCGTTTTTAGGGAATACGCATTTCGGTGCTAGTATCTAGCCCCTGGCCTAAAGAAGGTGGTCTTGGGGTAGTCACGGCACAAGCCCCGAGGGACAGGTCGTGAAAAATTGGTATCAGAAGAGTTGGTTCTACCGTAAAACATTGGGCTCTGATCTTTTAACGATGGTTGTGTTAAGTGTTATGATTGTGGTTATCAGTTTAGGGAATCCAGTGTTGGTACGGCGGCCGACGTATCCATACACTAGGACCCTGACTTTTGATTTCTGACTCCTTGTATGAAAACACTGCTTTCGTGTGTTTTTTGAAAAAATTTCTTTGTGATCTCATTGAGTTAGCTCACCAGGTATAACTTATTGATCGTGGAACACCTGTTTCTTTTCAGGATTCCTCCATATAGGTAGCCAACACATGTTCTGGGTAGAGCGTTTCGTGACAGCCCACTGAGCGATGAGGCCTCGGTGTAGGGCCCTTTATTAGTAGACGCACGAGCGGAGGCACCATCAGTAGCATTACCCGTTGGTCCACCAATGCCACCAACCCCAGCATCAGAGAGTGAACACCACTTGAGCTCATTACACAAGTTCCAGGACCATAGGCCACCTAGGTTCAGGGGTGAGACGGACCCACAGGCTGCTGGGAATTGGCTAGAGGCCATGGTGAGAGTCTTTTGACTGGTAGAGACACTAGCTGATCTCATGGTGATCCTTGTCGCCAGTCTTCTACAGGAAGCAGCAGGAAGATGGTGGATCTTGATTATCGAGTTCCACAACGAGGTGAAACCTCTCTGGGTTGACTTTGAGAGCCTATTTTGGGTAGAGTTTTTCCCAACGACCCTTCATGTAGTGCACATACAAGAGCTTCTTCATCTACAATAGTGTATCATAACTGTGGCTAAGTAATCAAGGAGGTTCACCAACCTCTCACGCTACTCCACTGATATGATTTAGGACCCATTATTCCGGGGATAGAACTTTGAGTGAGGACTCATTTGGGAGATCAGGGCTTCAATAATTTCTCTCAGCATCCCGAAGTAGGCGGGGGTGTTAGAGAAATCCCTCTTAGTAGAGAGTTTTCTTGCTGATATGTCACCAGCAGAGAGACCCACCACCGGGCGTCACCTTGCGGAGTCTTCTATAGCTAGTAGCAGATAGATGTCACAGAGTTCAAAGAAGGACAGACCTACAGGTGGATGACTACAGGATTCAGGGTCAGTTGTGCGGGAAACCCAAGACAGAGCTAGTCATTCGATGAGTAGGAAGTGTTACGCATGCGGCGGGCAGGGTCACATGGCTCACGACTTCCCAACCTACTGCACAGATGATCAGCAGGCAGTCTAAGTACTGCCCAAACAAAGATAGAGGTTTGACTAAGGAGGTCCACATGGAGCAGGTGGACGTGGCAGAGGAGCTGGTCGTGCAGCTGACGGTGGGTGATGATTCAAGGTGTTACTGCCACCACCACCAATTTGTCCACCCCGACCATAAGTAGAAGGTGGACCGGGGCGAGCTCATCTCCAGGAAGATGAGGCCTATGACCAAGGTTCTCCAGAGATGATATGAAGTACGATCTATATCTACTTCACCTTAGCTGCAATACTTATAGACGCAAGTGGCAGTCATTGTTTTATTGCCACTACCCTTGTTCGGATCTCAAAGATTCTGGTGGATTTGTTGGCTCAATACTTATAGTTAGAGACTCCTACGGGAGAGGATTTGTTGATTACACACTGGTGCCGATAGTGTGAGATTACTGTAGGAGTCCAAAGCTTCTTCTGGGATCTTCTAGTAGAGGCATTGAGGCCATACGATGTCATCTTGGGTATGGATTAGTTATCTATAGTCCATGCCCATATCGACTATATTAGCAAAAAAGTGTGGTGTATCCACTAGGATGGGATAGGTTTACCTTCATTGATGAGAAGGGAGCCTTTGCAGCACATGATGGAATTACCCTGAGAAGAGTACAACCGATCACTCATCAATTGGCTAGCCTTACCCTTGGAGAAGTTGATGTGGAGAGTCTGAGTTATCCTTTAGTGGTGGACCAGTACATGTATGTATTCTCTGATGATGTTTAGGGTCTACCTCCTCGCAGAGAGGTGTACTTTTACATTGACTTGTATCTTTGGAAGGCACCGATTTCTACACCAGCGTATTGGATGGCTCCTGTAGAGCTTTAGGAGTTGCAGGTACAGCTGGAGGACTTACAGGGGAATGGGTTCATCTGGCCTAGTGTTTCCCCTTGGGCAGCCCTAATTTTGTTCTCCAATAAGGAGGACTAAAGCTTGAGACTTTGTTTTGACTATCGGTGCCTGAACCAGTTGAACGTGAAGAACAAGTACCCACTATTGAGGATTGACAACCTCTTTGATCAACTGAAGAGAGCACAATGGTTCTCAAAGATAGACCTCATATCAGGCTGTTACCAGCTCAGAGTACGAGACGATGATGTGAAGAAGATGGATTTCAGATGTCAGTATGGTCACTACGAGTTCTTGGTTATTCCATTCGACATGACTAATTCTCCAGAAGTGTTCATGGGACTCATGAACAGGATCTTTCAGCCATACCTTTATCTCATTCTAGTATTCTCCATCAATGATATTCTGATCTACTCGGCTATCGAGTAGGAGCATGCCTATCATTTGCAGATAGTTCTGGACACACTCCGAGAGCACCAGCTTTATGGTAAGCTCTGGAAGTGCCAGTTCAAGATCCAAGAGGTTCACTTTCTAGGACATGTCATCTCAGAGGCTGGATTTGCGGTGGATCCAGTTATGATTGTCGCATTATTTGCTTGGGATCCACTCTGGATTGTGACGGAGGTACGATGATTCCTGGGTTTGGCCAGATATTACCGAATATTTGTGCCATATTTCTCCAGAGTTGCAGCACCCTTATCAGCATTGACAAAGAAGGGGTAACCCTTAGTTTGGTCAGAGAGATGCCAGTGGAGTTTTCAGAAGCAGAGGCAGAGGCTGACTAGTGCCCCCATCTTGAGGCTTCCAGAGGAGGGTGTTGGGTACGTAGTCTACTACAACGCATTAGGGACCTGCCTCAGATGTTCCCTGATGCAGGAGAAAGTAGTTATCGCTTATGGTTCTCAACTGATGAAAAATCATGAGCAGAATTATGCTACCCATGACCTTGAGTTATCAGAAATGGTCTTTTCTTTGAAGATGTGGCGACACTATCTGATGGGAGAGCATTTTATGGTCTACTATGATCACCAGAGTCTCAGGTATATCTTCTCCCAGAAGGACCTGAACCTAAAAAAGTGACGTTGTCTTGATTTCCTCCAAGAATATGACTTCTAGATAGTCTATACTCCTGGGAAGGGGAACATTGCAGCATATGCACTCAGCAGGAGATCTCGTATACAACTTCTAGGTGAGGTGACAGAGCAGTTGGCCGCTTTGTAGATATCCGATGTGGATCGAGATGGACCAGCTTTACTTCAGTTTCTTATAGTCACTCCCCCACTCATTCAGCGAGTCAGGGAGGCGCTGCATGGGGACACTGACTGTCTGTATCGACGTGCTCAGACATCCATAGGACATGCACCTGATGGATTTTATGATGGTGGGGAGCACATCTTCCTTTTTAGTGGACGTACCATGGTATCAATGTCGCTTCGAGAGGAATTGTTGAGAGATTTACATATGTCCCCTCTAGTGGTACATCTAGGAGTGGTGAAAATGTACTAGGACCTCCAACAATAACACTGGTGGTTGGGAATGAAGAAATCAGTAGTAGAGTTTGTCTCTCGGTTCCTCACTTATCAGCATGTGAAGGTGAAACATCTGGTACCGGCATGCTTAGTTCATACTTTAGAGATCCCAGAGTACAAGTGCGATGAAATATCCATGGAATTCATGATATTACTTCCACATACATCCAGGGGTCATGATTCTATCTGGGTGATCATCGAACAACTCACCAAGTCGGCCCACTTCCTACCGATCAGATAGCAGGGTTCAGTAGAGAGATTGGGATGCCTCTATGTGCAGGAGATTGTGCGGATACATGGATTAACCTCGACGATTTTTTCCGATCATGATGCATGTTTCAATTCCCAGCTTTGGAAGGGGTTTTAGGAGGCTTTCGGGACACAACTTCATTTAAGAACCGCCTTCCATCATCAGAAAAATGGTCAAACTGAGCAGACCATTCAGACCCTTGAGGACATGCTGCGTGCTTGCGTCCTCGACTTTGGTCATAGCTGGGAGGATCACTTTCTCTTGGTGGAGTTTGAAAACAAAAATATCTATCACTACACGATTGGGATGACACCTTTTGAAGCTCTGTATGGTCGACCTTGGAGATCGTCTTTGTGCTAGACTGACCCAGGGGAGTCCGCACTCATGGGACCAGAGATGGTACGGGATACCACAGAGAAGGTGCAGATCATCCAGGAGTGGATGAAGACTACACAGAGTAGGCAGAAGTCTTATGCTGACAAAATATAGAGACCTCTGGAGATCAAGGATGGTGACCACGTCTTTCTACGGGTCTCACCCCAATGAGGTTTGCAGAGATTTGGTCGGGGAAAAAAGTCATCTCTGAGATTCATTGGACCCTTTCGGGTCCTCAGCAGAGTTGGCGAGCTGGCTTACCACCTAGAACTTCCCCCTCATTTGCACCGGGTGAACGATGTCCTCCATGTATCCTAGCTGAGGAGATACGTGCATGACCCTTCACACAGAATTGACTGGGGTGAGCTGAACATCAGCGATGGGTTAACGTTTACAGAGGTTCCAGTAGAGATTGAGGATTGATAGGAGCAGGTCCTTCATGGGCAGTCAATACCTCTGGTGCACGTTCACTGGAAGCATGAGAACCTCCATGAGAGAACATGGGAGTGTGAGTCTTAAATACATGCTTAGTACCCCCACTTGTTCCCTTAGTTTGAGTTTTGGCTTACGGGGATGCAAATCCCTAAGGTTGGGAGAATGTAAAGACCCAGATTTTATCATGTAATTTTTTTTATTATATAAGAATATACGAGTCCGCAAAAATTGACGGTGCATGATTTCGAGTTCAAGAGTCACCAGAATGAATTTCTGAACATTTTTTATGTACTTTCAGTAAGCGGGTGAGTAGGTTTTTGTAACTTTTTAACTGGGGCTCGGAATTGAAATCTGAGTGAACCGTTGAACTCGTAACACCGATATTCTCTAAAGGATACCTTCACCTCAACCGCAGTAGGTCAAGGGTGAAAGTTAGTTTTTATGCCTTTCATGGGAGAAAATAAAATAAAAAAGTTTTATTTTATATATGAAATTTAATCCTCCCAATTTGTTTTTGGTGGTGGGGACCAGCCGAGCTTGAGAACTCCAAATTTGAATTTAGTGGTAGGGACCACTCGACCCTTGAACTCCCTCTTTAATGAGGGATGTGACTCTTGGGGTCTTTTCCAATTAATTGTTCCATCTTCAATTAATTAATTTTTCAAAATTTAAATTAAATTAATAAACATAATTTAATAGGTTGTCTCTTCATTTCGGTGGAATTGGAAAAGTGTTGGAAAGGGGAGGCTTGGGGAGAACTTTGGAGAAACACTTCCTCCAAATTAAGAACATGCCCCAACGAAGAACAAGGAATCAACCTTGAGCCCGAATCAGAAGAGTCTTGCGGAAGCAAGGAATGTAGGTGTTCTTAAACAACTTTTTCTTCTTCCTTGCGCCTCCTCCATTGGAAAATCGAGGTATGGAATGTTTTTTTGAATACCCCTTACCCGGTTCTTGTCGATCATCTTGATTTAAGAACAATTATACCACTTTCTATAGTTCTAACGCGGAGGGTAGGGGCCAAATGAACACAGCCTGAACTCTCTGAATCCTTTGTGGCTCATGATGGTCTTGAATTGATAGCGATGTCCCGAGTCTTGTGTGGGAGTATTTTGAATGAAGAACAATCCACCGGGGTGCACCTGGTGACCCGAGGAATGTCGCAGGCAACCTGTGCCGGTGACTGGCACTGGTGGGGCTCGAGACGGGCGGCCGACACTCTGTCTAGCCATGAAGACATCGGAGGTGTGACTGCACTGCCAGAGGAGGGCCGTGGACCATCATCCACAGTGGAGTAAGGGTGGAGGCAGGCGCACGGCTGACAGTGCGAAGGGGGCGGTGGCGTACGACTGCGCCGTCGGGCATGCAAGAGCCGCGACATGAGGCCGTTGCAGTAAAGGAGGGTGGTCGTATCGCTTCTGGATGCTGGTGGTAGTGCGGCGCATGACCACTCCATGTAGGATGGCTGTCCGTCCGACCAACCGTAGAGCCGAGTGGGTCCCCGGGTCCTGGGTGGCAGCTTCCATCACAACGTGGCGCCAACCGGTCAGTCACCCAACCTGAACGGACCAACCATTCAAGGTACCCAGGGTGCGCCTCCCCTTGGTGGTGGATAGGGTAGACCCCACCATGGGGAAACCCAGCTGCGGGCCCGCCGTGGGCTGCCCGACAGGCTGGGCTGCACCGGCGGGCTGGGCCCAACCCGGTTCGGGTCCGGTCGTTCCGGACCCGGACCAGCTTCGACCACTTTTTACTCTTTCAGTTATAACTTGAGCTACGTGCATCCATTTGACGAATTTTCAGCAGCACCATGCACCTTGAATCGATAAGGTCCTTTTGGGATAACCCACTTCAGTTTTGGATAATGTTGGGGTATGGTCGGGTTGGATCGAACACGAATCCCATTGGGCCCTCGGGACTAAAAGGCAAATAACTTACAGACCGAACGTCCGATTGACGCACCGTCTGTTGCATTGAGACCCCTATTAAGTGGTGGTACTTTGGAATAATTCTATTTGAGCCTTTGTGGTAGTTGGAGTATAAACCTATGGCTTGAGGAGTGGACCCTCCTGAAATCAAGAAAGCTTAGTTCTGGAACCCAGTGGCTAGTTGTAACATGAGAAAGGGTTCGTACGTGGGTCTGTGGTTTGGGATCCTACGTGGGACTATGTTTCAAGGTCCCACGTGGATCTTCTCTAGGAATCCATGTGGGGCTACTCTAGGATCCTATGTTGGTCTGTTGTACTCGGATCTTATGTGGGTTTTATGATTTAGGATGCTACGTGGGTTTCCCTCTCAACAGAGTAAGATGATTCAGTAGTCACATCTAACCATCTTTACTACCGTACCTAAGTTTTACCTGGTGTGAGATGAGTCCTTACCTTTTTTGTACACTTTCATGTGATGATGCCATTGTGGTATTCTTCTGTGTGGCGTTACCTATGTGGTACTTACCTTTATGGTACTCACCTTCGTGGTATTCCTTCCTCCGTGGAACAGTTGTACTTTTGGATAAAGAGTTGGGTTTTGTGCTTCCTCATGATCGAGATGGGAATACTTGACAACATAGGTATATGTATGGGAATACACCTAAGTTGGCTTGACTGTTGTTTTAGTGCTTTGTGGTTTATCCTTTGTGAATTCTGAGAGACCTTAGGGGATTTCGGGGTCCCTATTGAGTATCGTTATACTCACCACTTCGTGGCCTACACCCGCACCTTGTTGTGTTCGGTGCAGACAACAGAAAACACTGACTAAGGATGAGGGTATTAGGACTAGAGGTAGCTCGGAGGTGGAAATTAGACAAGGCGTACCATAAAGACTACCGTTATAGAGCTGTACCTACCCTTCGGGCAGGATCCTTGGCGGGTGTTCACAGGAGTCGTTTTCTGTTTTACTTGTACTTTACAGTTGGGCTTGTATTCTGGCCCCTTTTACTTTCTGTACACACCTAGTTTACTATATAGTTTTACTTTGTGTTTTTATCCTAATTTGTTCTTAGTTGGGTGAGTTTATAGGTTATAAAGGCAATGTCTTCCCGTTTTTAGGGAATACGCCTTTCAGTGCTAGTTGCCAGCTCCTGGCCTAAGGAAGGTGGGCTTGGGGTAGTCACAACATAGGCCCTGAGGGATGGGTCATGACACCCATTAAGGATCCCCTTTCTGGATCCCCTTCATAGAGACCCTTCACAAAGCCCCTTCGTGGAGACCCTTCTCAGGGACCCTTCACAGAGCCCCTACATAGTTTCCCATTTTTCTATATGGCCAACAATTCTAGAAAAGTGTTTATTCCCTCCTGCCTATAAATATAGAAATCCCCTTCCATAAGGTGGGTGGAAAACCCTTGACACAAGATTGAAACAAACACTTATCATGATTATAAATTATGAACACTCTTGGAATCACTCAGGTAAAATTTCTAAATTCCAAATTGGAAAGGGAATTTGCAAATAAATTCGGTGAAGACCCTCCACAATGTAATCCCACTAAGAAGCATGAAAATAAAAAATTCTATCAGTAAAATGATTCACTTATGATTCTGAGAGTAATTGTATGAACTCTCATATAAATAACATGTCCCTATAAATAATACCCCTTTACAGAGCCCCTTTGCGGAGCTCGTTTTTGAAAACCCGTTTGTAGAGCCATTTACAGAAGCCCCTTATAGAGCCCATTTTTGGATTCCCCTCTACGGTGCCACTATAGGGATCCCCTTTATATAATTGAATTTTCAAACCCCATTATGAATCCCCTTGGTGTAATATCCTTTTTATAGGACCATGTGTGGAGCCTCTTTAAAGCCACCCCTATATGAGAAATGATATGTGATCCGACCTTCTCGCCCGCTGGTCCATACTATAGGGGATATACACACACACCCCAACTCAACATCACCACTAAGTAGCGGTCTCATCCCTCCTGGCATATATATTGGATATAGTCACTGCCCCCCATGAATTATGGAAAGTCACACTATGAAATTTTTGGGCCAGGTGGAGGACTTGTTTAGTTGCAACCTATACAGCCCTAACATCCACACCTTAAATTACCATGAGTCGAGATACTTTTCATAGTTCTAGAATAATAGGAATCCTCCTATGGATAACCCCAAACCAAAAATAAAGTTACCATGATTTCATATTCAGCTCATGGTTACATAAACATGGGAATCCTTTTAGGTGTAAACCCCAACCAAACCTCCAAATTTCCAATAGTCAAGACTCTCCTCATGGTTTTAGAATCATGGGAATCCTTCTTGGTGTAAGACCCAAATATACCAAAATTCCCCTGAGCTGGGATTCTATTCATGGTTCTATAAACAATTTCATCCTCCTATGTGTAATATTCAAACAAAATTCCAAATTTCCATGAGTCGAGATTCTCCTCATGGTTCTAGAATCATGGGAATCCTCCTACGTGTAAACCCCAAGAAAAACCTTCAAATCACATGGTACACCCACACATGATGTGACTGATATTTTATTATCACTTGTTTCTCACACCATGAATGAATCATGTGGGATTATATATTTTTAAGTATTATCGCATATGTAGTAGTATATTTCTTCCATTATGGGACTCCAATCAGGTGTAATACACAACCTTCCAAACTAAGTGTGGCTTGATTCCCAACCAAATGGGATACATGGAAATCCTCAATGTATTCTAAATAAAACACCACAAACTCCCCCTAAAATTATATGGGACTTATTACCAATTTATTCATATACAACCTAGGATGAAACATTCCCTCCAGGTAATAAGATTTGTCCCCCGATTAATTACATACCTTGGATGTTTTTTGTAAACTGAGGAAGGCTCCATCATTTAAAAAGTAGATTAATGGAGAGTTATCTTTTGAATATATGAAGAAGTTGAAAACTCTATAACAAAATAATGAGGTAATTTTATTTCGTTAATTGAATGATAAGGATGATATTGTTGAAGTGAATGATAGATTAATTTCTCTTATCCAAAAAATTACCAAAATGGTATAGGAAAGTGGTAGATAAAACTCAAACATATATATATTGAGTGTGGAGGCATAATACATTTTTTAAAGAACATTATTAAGGGTAATTTTAGAGAATATAATGATAATGATTTTGAAGGAAAACCTTAGAGGAATAAGTGGGGTAAAACTAATAAGGGTGTTATGAAATCGATTGGAAATAAGAATATGTTAATTGGAAGAATAAAAAAAGGTATGATAACAAAAAAAACAAATAATTTTCATATTCTAGAAATGGTCACCAAAATATGAAATTATGGAGAAGTTCATAGCCTTCATGGATCATATTGAAAAACAAATATACATCAAATAGTGAAGATGAATAAGGGAAATAATTATTGGGAATATCAGCAAATATTTGAAATTTGGGATTGTCTTCAGAAAAACAAAAAACTCAAAAATGAATATATAATATTGGAGAATAAAATAATAAGTGTAATAAATGGAAATAAAAATGAATTAAACGAATAATTTCTCAAAAATAAATATATGTATATTGAAGAAATGAATAATCTCAAGATTAATGTTGAGGAAAAAGGGAAAATTGTGAAATATTTATATGAAAAACATAATAATAAGGGTGGAGACATATGTAATAAACAATCAAGATGTATCAAGGTTTAAAATATGTTGGTTTAAATGAAATATAATTTAAATAAATCATTATAAGTAAAGGGGAAAACATCTAAAGATACTGGAAGAAATAACCCAAAGAATCATGTGAACTCAGTAACCGCAAAAAATTAAAATTTCATCTAGTTATACTAATAGTAATGGTTTATGTATAAAAAATGGGACAAAATGCATTGAAAAAAGATGTGAGAAATGAATCACATCAATGGAAGTTAAAATTAACAATCAAATAATTGATTCCCCACACCATGGGTAATCAGATGTTGTAAAATTGATAAATATCAACAAAATTATCTTAGGGGAAAACATTTTCTATATTATATCAAGGTTAAAATTATATTGTCATTGTTGTGGGATATACAGGAATAATGGATGAAATTATTGGCATAATAATTCACCCCATATGAGTAGGAAATAACTCAATGGAAGAAACATTGGAAGAAATGATGGTAAATATCTAAAGTTATTGGAAGAGTAAAAATGAAAGTATTCGGATGTTAAAAGGGTATCAAGTAAAAACTAGTTTTATTATCTATAGTAACTTTTCATATTGTGTAACAAACTAGCTCACTGTGCTGAATCTTTATGACAACACTTCCAAGTAAGATCACTAATTCTGGAAAATAAAATGAATCCATTAAAAGAAAAATTTAAGACATATCTTTTTTTGGTTGACATGTCTCTAAATGAATGAAAAAAAAGAGTAACTCATGAAATATAGAAAGTTATTGTTCCACACAAATGATAGGTAGATTAAAAACTTGAAAAATATTAAATAACATGAGGGAGGATCATTTATGTTCAGAAATGATAGTTTCTTACAAATAAGGGGAATTTTAAAATATGATATTAAACCTCAAAAGTTAAAATAAATCCATGTTTTTTATGGGGTTAATAATAACTTATTTATTTTTATCCAACTCTTTAGTGATGGTAAGGAAGTTATAATAAGAAAATATTGAAGTTTTCCTAGCTTGTGAAAAATGGAAATTTTGCACCAAGGGAGAAAAAAATAGTGGAAATATTTTCTAGATTTGATATCTGGATAATTATTTCTATTTTAGATATTATGATTAAAATAATCCATTGTATTGTATACCTTTGCATCTTTTCTAGAAGATTATGAGAATAATTTTCATGGATGATGTTGTAGGATACTTACTGTAATGCCCTGACCCCAGCTACCCGGAGTCGGTGCATTACTTCGAAACATTGGCATGATAACAAAAGATCAAGTCTCTAAAGACGGATTAGTTTAGTAGCCTTGGAAACACTAGATACATTCATAAACGTTACATTACATCATAAAGTGAAAAACAACAATAACAAAGTCTCCATAGACCACACTCATATCCTCTTCTGACAATCCCTGCAGGTCATTCATAAAATACTTCTTTACATCCTAGAAAATATTAAAACATTGAAAGGGGTGAGCTCAGATGTTCAGTAAGGATAACAATACAGCTGAAGCTTTCATAAATAAAAATTAACATTTAAGGAAATGTATAACTAAAACAAAAGCCTTTTAAACTTGAACTTCAACATAATATGGCAAAAGAAAAATGAAATAATGCCATTTACTTCTTCACATTGATATTCTACTGGTCGAATAATCACATGCAATATCAATAACCACTTTCATAATGATGGAATACATAATGCCAGACTATCATAACCACGTAGCCAAGGCCTCGTGCCAAGACCACGAATAAGATTTTGTCAAGGCCTCGTGCCAAGACACTAGTTTGTCTCATGAGACCTACCGATACATTGAGGATATATAGCGGGCTCCACCCGTCACTTATTAAGTCCAATGCATTCCTCATATGAACAGTTTTAAACACATCATAAACCATAACATATTCGTATCACATAAAACATGCATAATGGAAACATAACATTTCCATTTTTCAATCACAAGATATCAATACAACACATTTATATAATAAAAACACTTTCAAAAACCATTTTCAATACCAAAATAAAGGAAAATTAAAACTTTGTATTTATTTTTCATTTAAAAAGAAGTTATGGCTTATAGAGGAAGCCGAAACTCAAATAATAGTCAGGGCGGCGGAGAAGTCATTGTCGCCAGATATGTAAGAAAAAACATTCCCTTTTGTCGTTTAGTAAAACTCTTTGTATAAAAAATATTCCTTTTGAATAAAAGTAAAAGTCAAAGGGGTTTATACACCGTATAAAAGAAAGTTGTGTATAAAACAAAATATGCCTCAATGAAAGGAGATTGAGACGAAGTCCTTACAAAGATCATTTTTAAAATAAAATAGATCTATTATGTGTATTCACTATAAGTACAAATAAAAAAATTACAAATACAAGATATGACGTAATAATATCATGACATAACTTGAAAGTAGGAGATTAACCCAAAGAATAGAAATTGGGTTAAGAAGTTCCCTTACCTCGTGTCCGACTTGACTCAACCGTTATTTGACCTCCTGAATAATAAACTATAGTTAATATGTACCTTATTAAGAACCATTTTCAATTTCATTATCCTTTTTATATCACTTATTACAATGTTATGAACATTATGTAATTATTTAAGTTAATAACGGTCGTTTTGTCGATCTTTGGTACTTGAGTCCACAATAAACTTATTATAATTACAAGTTGTTTATGTGGTAGAATATCCATTATCTCCAGAATTATATTCATGATTTAGATGTCATATATATCATATATATCCAGTATATACATTAATTTATAATATTACGTAACATTTAGAGGTAAGAAATGAATTGCACCGTTCATGGAGACGGTAAGCCGTACGTACGCATTAATGCTACTTTCATTTCTATTTCGTATTTAATGGAATGAAATCATAATGGTATAAAGGTGTATTATAATTCCAGTATAATATCATATACAATATCATTTACTCCATCCTTTATACATCCCACATATGGCATTAATGATTCAAATCACTTTGAGGGGGTAGTAGTCCGCACTTCCTAAAATGAAATTATCGCGTTTACCCATAATGGAAATCATAAAGTATGCCATAAATGAAAAATAAAGAAGCATAAGTAAAACATAAACATAATATATATATAATATATGAAAATATTATCATCATAACGGCCACCATTAGAGGTGTTATATGAGTGTTGAACAATCATCATTTCGTGAGGCAAAAATTCACCATCCACAAAAACAGTATGTTCTTTAACCATTAGATGTAGGTGTGTGTAAGTGTAGCTCAAATCATTCTTATAAAAACATCCTAGTATATTTAGAATACTGGTGTTGTTACAAAAGAAATGAATAAAAAGTGTTTATGGGGTTGGAGAAGAAAAATAAAACAAAACAACATTTGAGAAGACATTACTTAAAAATAGGGTAACTCTTTTTGATTTGAGCCAAAGGCTTCCTTGGGAAGAATTATTCCCAAAGTGAGGCTTCTAGGAGTAAGAGGGGGAAGTTGGGAGAGTATTTATGTAGAGTTTGGACGAGCCAAATAGCTTGAATGTGTGAATAAGGTGGGATTGGTGGGGGCCTTTTATAAGTGGAGAGGAGGGGCACTCTTGGAAAGTAATGAAATATTACTTTATTACACAATGCTTTTCGGATTCCAAAGGTCCCACAATTATATAATTCGAGGATAACATGATAAGGGTTCGAAATATACCCATCTAATAGGCTTTGGACAAGTTTAAGCCTTGGATTTTACATTATCTTTTTATTTTATTGAAATCGTTAAATAATGAGGTCATCGCTGCATCATCATAATGTCATAAATAATTTAATTTATTTAATGTCTAAAAATTATAAAAAAAATACTATGAGGTAGGAAATCGTTTTAGCTTTATAATTACTATTTATAGTCAAAAATATGACTTGTATAACCCCATGTAAAAATTGTTTTAGTAAAACATTTCATGTTTGTGTCATTTTTTACATTAACATTAAATAAAAGGTATTTATGTCATTTTCCAACTAAAGTGGCTCCATGGGGTCCCCAAGTTGACCCATGGATTTTCCTGGTCGTCCATGGTACATCCAATGAGGGTAGGACATGTGTCAAGGTCATCTCATATTATTAAAACATTATTATTACCTTAAACTACACAAATTACCTCTAATCGCAATTAAGAACTTAAAAGTTACTATTCACCAAAAAAAATTATTTTAATCCCATTAAACCACATTTTACTTCCTAATGACAACCATGTATGTCGGATTTTTGAAATTCAAATCACAGAAGTGGTAATGTTTCATTTAAACGAAAAATCAGTTTTTTAACTACCACTTAGTGGTTTCACTATTCATCAAAAATTGAAGTTTTTCAGAATAATGCCAAAATTTCACCCTAAGCTATATTTGATATTCCGATTTCAAAAATGATGTCTATTTTAAAAAATTCCAAAAATATAAGTTGCATTAATTAATTCTATAATTAATTTCCGCTGTCACATCAAATAGCGTGTTTTTAAGAAACAATTTATGTCAAAAGATTGACAATTGTTTATGTCCAATTTCAAAGTGAAATTAATTCTAATGACCACTATTGGATAAATGGTAAAAATATATTCTAATTATACTCTAAAACCACTCAATAGTATAATTTGTCTCTATAAATTATTTTGATTAAAAAAGTTGTTTTTAAGTATTTTTCACTATTCATAAAAAAATGGAAGTTCTCAGAAAATTACAAAAAATTTAACTTAGGATAATTTCGATATTACGAATACAAAAATGAAGTCCATTTTGAAATATAACATTTCTATAATTTTAAAAAGTGGGTATTACTATTCATAATGGTTACTTTGATTAGTTGCGGTGTGTTAGAACTCGAAGTTGCGTACAATGCAAGCTATTGCATTATTAAATGAGAAGCATATCATGGAAGCTCGGGGTGTTACATTCTCCCATCCAATAAATTGCGTCCTCGCAATTTGAAATTTTTCTTTGAAAATAAAAGGTTGAAAATATAAAGTACCTTTGGGGAAAACCCACATCAGAAATAATGTTAATAAAAATATAACATTAAAAGAACAAAATATAAGTACAAAGGTCACCCGAGATAGCCCATTCTAGGATTCTCTGAAATTATGGATATGGAGGAGAAAAAAACCATCAAGGTCTGATGGAGAGTTGTAGAAAACAAGATTAGGAGAATGTTAACTATAAGAAAGTCACAAACTTGTGATTGGTTAAACGATCATTGATTCCCCAGTTGGAAAAGTTAACCGGAAACATTTTTGTTTTAAGTTACCTTTTATAATGTTGGGGAATTTATTTAGAAGATTTACTAAGAACGTAAGGGAATATACATACTTGTCATGTAGACCTTCATTATTTAATAAATTTTACCACAAACCCATCTTTCACTCTAAAAGGTAATAGAACTCAAAAATATTCTATTTATCATAATTGTATAAGGTTCCAAATATCAAAACATACCATTTAGATTAGTAAAACTATTTTGTAATAACCAGGGACTTCTTGTAGGCTAGTGGTAGGTAATAAAGGCTTGTCGCACTATGGTTGTGGGTTCGATTCCTACAGATTTGTCCGACGCGACGGGTTATGCCCCACCCTGCAGGTTGTCCTTTTCCTAAAACTATAGTATTATAATATTCCAAAAATAATCTTCAGAAACCTTAAACAATACTATTCAAAGTTCAACTTAATCCATTCCAACCTGTATAGTTATCCAAAATACCTCTGTCCAGACTTTCTCTAAATGGTCTCTAAATTCCAAAATCAATTGTATCATCAGATTCCCCAAACAAAGTAAAGTTTCTCTTATTGTCACATACTAAAAATATGATTACCTTCATCATATTAAAACCTTACTGAAACAACAAGTACTGCAGTACAATCCTTATATATATTTCACATTATTATAATAACCAGAATATAATCCATGAGTCCAAAAGCACCAATACATTAATTATTCCGCTTCAACTGTAGTAACAGCATAAGATTGTCCTTGATCCCTTGGCCTTTGCTGAGGTAAGTTTCCCTGACTCTTAGGACATTCATTTGAATAATTCCCCATTTCTCTACAATTGTAGCATTCAACATTGATAGCCTCTTTCTTTCCCTTGCAATCATGCGCCTGGTGACCTTTTTCTCCACATTTATAACAAACTCCCATTCCTTTTAGGCAAGTACCAGGGTGATTCTTCCCACAATTATCACATAATGGAAAATCCTTCTTTCCCTTTTTCCCTTTATCTGTCTCTTGCTCCACAGTTCTCTTCTTCTCTTGCTTTACTTTATTGTCATAAGATTTAGAGAATTTCTTTTCTATCTTGATAGCACATGAGACAATGTCTTCATACGATGAGAAGGATTGTGACACTAAAGCTCAACGAAGAAATGGTTTTAACCCATCAAAGAAACGATAAATCTTACTTCTTGGGTTACGTATATAATCTGCAGCATGCCTCGCTAACCATGTAATGTTAGCCTCATACTTTGCGACATTCTCATCCTCCTTCTGCCTCAGACTCAGAAATTGCCATTCCATATCTGCTCGATGGTCATGTCGAAAGTATTTTTCTAAGAAAAGATCTTTGAACTCTCTCCATTCCATACTTGACACTTCTTCATCTTCCTTTGTATTTTGAATCAATGACTACCATTGATCGGCCTCTCCAGTGAGGCGGTAAACTGCCATGATAACCTTCTCCCTTTCGCTACTCCCCAAGGCATGGAATATTTTCTCTAAGGATTTTATCCATTGCTCAGCTACTAATGGATTTGTACCCCCATTAAATGTTGGTGGTTGTTGCCCCATGAAGCGGTCTAACATTGATCCTCCATGTTGCGGATCAGGGTGCTCCATATGAGTAAGGTTATTATTCATAACCTGAGTGAGTTGTCCCAGTATGGTGATAAGTTGATCAGCACCAGTTGTATCTCCAACTCCACAATAATTATCTTGAGTAGGAGGGAAATCCCTACATGGAGTGCATGCATTGATATGGTTTCCATTCCTTCCACTAGGTGCTATTTCTAAACAATGGAATAAACTAGATTAGTTTATGAATTAAAATACATAATTCCATACTTGTAAAATACTTAACATAAATTGAACTATTTATGGATATAATCCATAATCATAAAAAAAATTCTTTGAGGAATTAAATACTCATAACCCTTCATAGTGATTTGTAAAGAAAACGAGAATTATCCTAAGCATATCCCCCGGGAGTGTCGTAACCAAGAGTGCAGAAAGGCCCGTTGTCGTGCACTGGTTCCCATTCGAGTCTAGCTCAAAGCGATGTTTTTGGGTTTTACCCCTAGGTACATCTGTGTCAGAGCCGCCTCTACCTGCTCGTATCCAGATAGGGATGTATTGCTCCGAAAACTCACAAAATCTCTACAACAACAAAATTCTAGGAAGTTCTTCTATATTAATCCTCAAAGTCTATCCTTGGGCTATGTTCTCTAATCAGAGTTTATCTAAATCTAGTTTCCAAGGTTAGTACTAAACTGCCTCTGATACCAACTGTAACGCCCCGACCCCATCTACCCGGAGTCGGTGCATTACTTCGTAACATTGGCATGATCACAAAAGATCAAGTCTCGAAAGACCGATTAGTTTAGTAGCCTTGGAAACACTAGATACATTCATAAACATTACATTACATCATAAAGTGAAAAACTACAATAACAAAGTCTCCATAGACCACACTCATATCCTCTTCTGACAATCCCTGCAGGTCATTCATAAAATACTTCTTCACATCTTGGAAAATATTAAAACATTGAAAGAGGTGAGCTCAGATGCTCAGTAAGGATAACAATATAGCGGAAGCTTCCATAAATAAACATTAACATTTAAGGCAATGTATAACTAAAACAAAAGCCTTTTAAACTTGAACTTCAACATAATATGGAAAAAGAAAAATGAAATAATGCCATTTACTTCTTCACATTGATATTCTACTGGTCGAATAATCACATGCAATATCAATAACCACTTTCATAATGATGGAATACATAATGTCAGACTATCATAACCACATAGCCAAGGCCTCGTGTCAAGGCCACAAATAAGATTTTGTCAAGGCCTTGTGCCAAGACACTAGTTTGTCTCATGAGACCTATCGATGCATCGAGGAGCGATAGCGGGCTCCACCCGTCACTTATTAAGTCCAATGTATTCCTCATATGAACAGTTTTAAACATATCATAAACCATAACATATTCGTATCACATAAAACATGCATAAAGGAAACATAACATTTCCACTTTTCAATCACAAGATATCAATACAACACATTGATATAATAAAAACACTTTCAAAAACCATTTTCAATACCAAAATAAAGGAAAATTAAAACTTTGTATTTATTTTTCATTTAAAAAGAATTTATGGCTTATAGAGGAAGCCGAAACTCAAATAATAGTCACGGTGGTGGAGAAGTCGTTGTCGCCGCATACGTAAGAAAAAACATTCCCTTTTGTCGTTTAGTAAAACTCTTTGTATAAAAAAGATTCCTTTTGAATAAAAGTAAAATTCAAAGGGGTTTATACACCGTATAAAAGAAAGTTGTGTATAAAACAAAATATTCCTCAATGAAAGGAGATTGAGACGAAGTCCTTACAAAGATCATTTTTAAAATAAAATAGAACTACTTTGTGTATTCACTATAAGTACAAATAAAGAAATTACAGATACAAGATATGACATAATAATATCATGACATAACTTGAATGTAGGAGATTAACCCAAAGAATAGAAATTGGGTTAAGAAGTTCCCTTACCTCGTGTCCGACTTGACTCAACATTTATTTAACCTCCTGAATAATAAACTAGAGTTAATATCTACCTTATTAAGAACCATTTTAAATTTCATTATCCTTTTTATATCACTTATTACAATGTTATTAACATTATGTAATTATTTAAGTTAATAACGGTCGTTTTGTCGATATTTGGTACTTGAGTCCACAATAAACTTATTATAATTACAAGTTGTTTATGTGGTAGAATATCCATTATATTCAGAATTATATTCATGATTTAGATGTCATATATATCATATATATCTAGTATATAAATTCATTTATAATATTACGTAACATTTAGAGGTAAGAAATGAAATGCACCGTTCATGGAGACGGTAAGCCGTACGTACGCATGAACGCTACGTTCATTTCTATTTCATATTTAATGGAATGAAATCATAATAGTATAAAGGTGTATTATAATTCCAGTATAATATCATATACAATATCATTTACTCCATCCTTTATACATCCCACATATGTCATTAACGATTCAAATCACTTTGAGGGGGCGGTAGTCCGCACTTCCTAAAATGAAATTATCGCGTTTACCCATAATGGAAATCATAAAGTATGCCATAAATGAGAAATAAAGAAGCATAAGGGAAACATAAACATAATATATATATCATATATGAAAATAGTGTCATCATAATGGCCACCATTAGAGGTGTTATATGAGTGTGGAACAATCATCATTTCGTGAGGCAAAAATTCACCATCCACAGAAACAGTATGTTCTTTAACAATTAGATGTAGGTGTGTGTAAGTGTATCTCGAATCCTTCTTATAACAACATCCTAGTTTATTTAGGATACTGGTGTTGTTACAAAATAAATGAATAAAAAGTGTTTAGGGGGTGGGAGAAGAAAAATAAAACAAAACAACATTAGAGAAGACATTACCTAAAAATCGGGTAACTCTTTTTGATTTGAGCCAAAGGCTTCCTTGGAAAGAATTATTCCCAAAGTGAGGCTTCTAGGAGTAAGAGGGGGAAGTTGGGAGAGTATTTGGGCAGAGTTTGGCCGAGCCAAATGGCTTGAATGTGTGAATAAGGTGGGAGTGGTGGGGGCCTTTTATAAGTGGAGAGGAGGGGCACTCTTGGAAAGTAATGAAATATTACTTTATTACACAATGATTTTCGGATTCCAAAGGTCCCACAATTATATAATTCGAGGATAAGGTGATAAGGGTTCGAAATCTACCCATCCAATAGGCTTTGGACAAGTTTAAGCCTTGGAATTTACATTATCTTTTTATTTTATTTAAATCGTTAAATAATGAGGTCATCACTGCATCATCATGATGTCATAAATAATTTAATTTATTTAATGTCTAAAAATTATAAAAAAAATACTATGAGGTAGGAAATCTTTTTAGCTTTCCAATTACTATTTATAGCCAAAAATATTACTTGTATAACCCCATGTAATTTTTTTTTACTAATACATTTCATGTTTGTGTCATTTTTTACTTTAACATTAAATAAAAGGTATTTATGTCATTTTCCAACTAAAGTGGCTCCATGGGGTCCCCAAGTTGAACCATGGATTTTCTTGGTCGGCCATGGAACATCCAATGAGGGTAGAACATGTGTCAAGCTCATCTCATATTATTAAAACATTATTATTATCTTAAACTACACTAATTACCTCTAATCGCGATTAAGAACTTAAAAGTTACTATTCACCAAAAAATTATTTTAATCCCATTGAACCACATTTTACTTCCTAATGACAACCATGTATGTCGGATTTTTGAAATTCAAATCACAGAAGTGGTAATGTTTCATTTAAACGAAAAATCATTTTTTTAACTACCGCTTAGTGGTTTCACTATTCATCAAAAATTGAAGTTTTTCAGAATAATGCCAAAATTTCACCCTAAGATATATTTGATATTCCGATTTAAAAAATGATGTATATTTTACAAAATTACAAAAATATAAGTTGCATTAATTAATTCTATAATTAATTCCCGCTGTCACAACAAATAGCGTGTTTTTGAGAAACAACTTATATCAAAAGATTGACAATTGTTTATGTCCAATTTCAAAGTGAAATTAATTCTAAGGACCACCATTGGATAGAATGGTAAAAATATATTCTAATTATACTCTAAAACCACTCAATAGTATAATTTATCTCTATAAATTATTTTGATTAAAAAAGTTGTTTTTAAGTATTTTTCACTATTCATAAAAAAATGGAAGTTCTCAGAAAATTACAAAAAATTTAACTTAGGATAATTTCGATATTACGAATACAAAAATGAAGTCCATTTTGAAATATAACATTTCTATAATTTTAAAAGGTGGGTATTACTATTCATAATGGCTACTTTGATTAGTTGAGGTGTGTTAGAACTCAAAGTTGCGTACAATGCAAGCTATTGCATTATTAAATGAGAAGCGTATCATGGAAGCTCGGGGTGTTACACTTACCACAACAGATGATAAAGTATGATATCATTTTTAAAAAAATTGAAAATGGGATGATAATTATTGGAAGAAATAATAAAGTTAAAATCCAATCCATAGGTGAACATGGTCTTATATAATTTAATATATGTGGTATGATGATTAATTAATCAAAAATAGTTCTTTTTAATTTCTTATATTCATTGATGATTTTAATCGTATAAACAAAATATTATTCAGGAAACATAAATTAGATTCTGTAGAGTTATTTATAAATTTTACATGGTAAGTTGATAAAGATTAGGGTATAAATATTTTTAATTAGATAAAAACAATGAAAATAAGATCACACATAACTCTTTTTATTTATACCTGATGAAAAATGGATTTAAAAATCATTATAGTTTTAGTTATACTCCATAATAAAATGGAGTAACTAAAAGGCAAAACATAATTCTATTTTAAATTATGAGAAGTATTCTTACTGAATATAAACTTTTAAAATTCTTCTAGATAGAAGCTATAAGTACATATGTACATGTTCAAAATATATGATTTTTTTCAACCAAAAAAATGAAACTGTTTGAGATGTGGTGTAAAAAAATCCTATACTGAAATATATCAATATTATGGGTATCATTTCATAATAAAGATAAGAAAATTTGTATTTAGGAATGTTTTATGAAAAAACTGATGAAGGTTTTTTAATTATATATTCATCCAATGGAAAAAGATATAAGTGCTGGAATAAATGACTATATAAGTTGGTCAATTATTTTCTGGTGAAATTCATTGAAAACTGGTCCACCTTAACTAAAGTTATTAAAAATGATGAGGATATTGTAAGAAATATTCAATTATGAATTTAAGAGAAGTTAATTAGAATGAAAAAAACTAAAACCCTAATGATGTTTAGGTTCATGATGACCAGCCAAATAATGAAGAACTTGTGACTGAACAAAACAAAAAATAATTATTAACATTAAATATATATTTTTTTAATCAGATAATATCATCAGAAATTGTTAATAACTTTTCCATACTAGAAACAAATTGTGGTTTGAAAATAAAATTTCACTAATATCATAGGTAGAACCATGTTAATTTTATAATTATTTTAGCCTAAATTTTTTTAAATATGATGAATGAAGAGTTAGATCAAATTGGGATGAATAACATGAAGGATCTTATTTCTCAACCAATATGAAACAATATTATTGTTACAAACTGGGTGTTTATAAATAATCTCGATTAACATTGATATTTTTTGAGAAATAATGAATTTATTGTTGGAAACTTTTATTCATATGTGAAAGGTGTTCATTTTAAAAAACCTTTTCACATGTTGAAATAATTGATACAATTATACTTTTTTTGATTTTTAATTCTCATAGAAATTACAAAGTCTATCATATGTATGTTATGTCATCTTTCATAAATAGATAGATTAAGGAAGAAGTATATATTGAGAAACACAATTCAGTCATACTTGGCAATGATGGGACCATGGTGTGTAAACTAAAGAATGCTTTGTAGAGGTTGAAATCATATCCTTGTGCCTAGTATTCATAAATTAGTTGAAAATTTATAATGGAAGAAATTGATTGAAACATATATTTTAATGAGATTAGTATAGGTACCCTGTTATTCATTGTTTATGTAGATGGTATAATATTTTTCATGTTACACATATATTTTTTTAAAGAATTTAATGAAAAAATGAAGATTTAAATTAAGATATATAGTTATATAAATTATAAATTCATTTTAGTATTGCATGTTCAGTAGAAATAAATATCAAATATCCTCTTAGAAAAAAATTATTCCAAAGAGTTTACACAAAATTTTGGCATGGAAAATTTGAAGAGTTTTCTAAATATATCTATATTAGCATGAATATGAGTAATTATAAAGATGGAAAAAGTGTAAATTAGATTGTTTTTTATAAGTTAATTGGATGTTTACTATATTTTACTATTTTAATACAAGACATTTAATATTCTTTAATTTTATAAGTAAAATATCATAGTAATTCGAGGGATTCAAATATGCTCACTGCTAAAAGAATCTTCAGGTATGTTAAAGAAACATCAAATGTTGGCCTCATCTATAGATGGAGTAAGGAGACAAAATTTCATGGTTTAACTGATGAGGATTGGGTTAAAGATTTCTATGATAAAAAATAAATATAAATAAGAACATTCTTTAAGGTGTAAAGTTTTGTGGGAAGTCATATTAATAAAAAAAATTGTTACTTCATGTATAGTGGAAACCAAACATGTTGTCACCACCCATGCATGTACGTAATTGATGTGGATGAATGTTAAACTAGAATATTTGAGCATGAGTATTGATAAACAATTTATTATCCTTTGTGATAATCATAGTTCCATTGATACCTCAAAAAATCTGGGGCAACAATTAAAATCAAATTCAATTTATATTAAATATTTTTTCATTATGTAAAAATTCACTAATCTAGATGTAATTATTGAGTATATATCAATAAAATATCAAATTTTTTATGTCTTCATGAATGTTATTTCAAAATAAATATTTAACAAAACATTTTTTAAACAAAATTTTATAACCTCCACCATTGAATTAATAAAGTTATTAATTAACCCCCATGCCACATTGTACTCTTGTTAATAGGGGAAAATAATTACACGTATCTAATCTGTATTTTTGTAATCAGATGCTAGTTTTACAAGATGGGGGATAATAGTTTGAGAAGATTGAATTCTTTATGTTAAAACGATTGAGGGTTAATTTAATATGCTCCTACATTTAAAATTTCTTTTCATCGAGGGATCAAATTCCCTACAAACATTGCTTAATCTGATAGGGTAGTGTCAGAAAACATTCTATGAGAAAGGAAATGTATTTATGAAATTTGAGAAAATATTTATTATAAATATTTCTAAAAACATACATAGGGGAGATTTAAAATACTCTAGTCTTATTTTATAATGATTTTTTTAATTTTTGTTAATATATTTTGGGTGACTATTTTCACTTTAATATGGAAGTGAGTTATTAATTATCAGAAGAAGGTTAATTTTCTACTCATACTATTTAATATGATTATTTTATTACCCCCAATGTTTCTAACAACATGTTTACTAAAATGTTTTCATGGTTTAATATGAATTTTCTAGACAGTCATGGTTTGTATAAAATTGATGTTATAATGTGATAATGTTCCTATCAATACAAAGATAAAAGTTAGGAAGAGTTCGAGTTACAACTGTACAAAGATCAAGATACAAATCCATGGAGTTATAAATAATGATTGAACAAATATGTATGAAGGATACTAGAATGAATCGAGGACACACAAAATTATCTAAAAATTAATTTTTCATTTGTACACCAGAAATGGAAATTCATTTCTAATGGATGAAATTTTGTTGAAGTTCAATCGAACAAAAATTTGAGGGATCATTAGAAAAATGATTATCAAATAGAGAATTATGAAATCATGATAAATGGAAATTCAAAGTACATATATTGGAGGAATACTTACAGTTTTAAAAAATGAATATTCTAGAATATATTGGCTGGAGAAGTCTTCAGTTATTTTGAAAGAGGTCTCTGGATAGAGAATAATGGGAAAAATTAGCACCAGACTCAGTATAGTGAACTAAGATCGGTATGAAATGTGATTAGACACAAGATTATCAGATTAAGATGAACCATTATATTAGATAGATGAAGACTAATTAACATATGGTATTCCATTATATAGGGAAAACATGTAAATAGGATTTTATAGAGAAATACTAATTTTAATGGACTGATTTAATTGGATGTAGGATATCAAGTAGATGTGTGTTATGTATTTCTTAGATGTGTTAATTATTTCTATATGTTACTGGATGGTAAAAATTTGTATTGATAATTGATAAACATCACATAAGCTTGGTAAATAGAATAATTATGATGATTCTGTGTTTTTCTTTTGGGGTTGACAAATATAGTCATGATTTAAGGAATATTTATTGGGGATCATTAACACCAATCATTTAAAGAACTTTATTAATTAATGTTTACTCTATTTTTTAGGACCTTTGAATTTGGTCAAGTGTCAATTGAGTTAAGAGGGAAAATTCAAATTGTATCATGTTCTTATTCCTTAATTCCACGTTGATGTGTGCCTTTATAAAGGGGTGTAGGGTCATTGAAAAGTTAATGTTCTGTAAGAGAAGAATTGCTGGTGTTTTTGTAATGATGAAGCATGAGTTTTAAACCCCAAATTTTTAGGGTTTCAGTAGAAGATTAATTGACATATTATTCTAAAAGTAAGTGAAAAAAACATCACCAGATAGAGGTGTGTCATAAACAGGTGCATTGGAAGGAGAATCATCATACATAAGTAACAGATAGCTTCATATTGGACTAAGGACCACTAGACATAGGTCAAACGGACTAAATTTACCAAACCAAGACTTTATAAAAAAACTATTATAATGATAATTTTAAAAAGTTTTATTATTTTCTCAGATATGTGGTATAAGAAAATTTTATAACTACTTGGAGCCTATATAATTTCCAATTGATATACAGAAGGTGTTTGATGGGATTTGGATCATCTGTATTGATGAAATTATATAGTGGATATATATTGATCAATGATAGTTGACAGAGTAAGGACTATATACCATGGTGTCACTAGACCTGTTAAGAGCTCAGGTGTTGTAATTTATTTATTTATCTTTTCATATGACTGATGTTGATTTATATAATTGAGAGATCTGAATTTTTAAAAAGTTTGAAGGGTTAATTTCAATAGAAATGAAGTTATAACAGTTTATCACTGATTGAACCCCCCTTCTAATTAGTCTATAAATTACAAGTAACTTCAATATGATGATGAATAACTACTTTATATCTTATCAATTCGTGTATAAAAAAAATTTATGTATGAAATTATTTAAGGGGGAGAATATAAAACCAAAATTTCAACTATAATTTAGTATCAATTCATTATAAAAACTATTCCTTAAAACATATTCTATTAATTCATCATAATATAATAGTTTGAAAATAAGATATTAAATTCACAATAATAGTTATAACTAGTACCATATAATATTTAAAAATTTAGGGAATTGCCATAATCTTTAACTCCATAGTTTCTTACACTAAATATAATTACAAGTAAATGAGATGCCTTGCTATTATATAGAAAAAAAATTAAATATAAAAATAATGGTATATAAACTAATAGAAGGATATGAATGAATATATATATTATAATGATTTGTATATATATTAATTTATATGCTTATTGGAGGGGTAATGTGACTGTTTAGAAAAAAATAGTTAGAATATTAACCTCCCTATATAATCATTATAATAATAATGTATCACATATACATATACTTGTTTATAAAATAAATAAAATCATTTGGTAATAATATAATTAATTATTATTATTATTGTATATTGGTCAAGGAATTATAATATCCATCCAAAAAAAGTTTTTATTTTCGAAAACACGTTTAAGGTAAAAGTGAGAAACCACCCAGTTCAAGCATCATGAGACATTACAGAACCATTGAAAATAAATTTGAGGCTACTAGAAGTATTATCCCTAAAATATTTCCAAGATATAGGGTAAGTATTATGATACCATAATGACACAAAATTATATAATAAAAATAGAAAGACTTTATCAATCAAAAAATTTCTTATTCATAAAATTTATTTATTTTACAATAAAAAAAATCAATTTTCCAAATATATAAATAAGACTCTAAATTCTAAAGAATATTTTAATATTTTTTTTTTAATATTATGAATAAATATATTATCCATTTCCAAAATAATATTTTTAATGAATTTCTATTCTTAAAATTTTAAAATCCATAAACAAGTCTCAAATAGTTGAATACAATACATTGGAACAATGGTAAAACTAATGGTTTTTAATTTTTTTTCATAACCAAATTTCCCCGGAATATTTTTAAACATTAATAAATCATTTCCCTTCATTTAATAAAAATACACACCCATTACCCCATTCATCTCTACTCCAAAACCATTGATCATTGTTTTTTTCATTTTTCCTCTCAACAATCATTGGGAAGTTACATAGGTAGATAAAAGTTTTATACTCTATATCTATATCTCCCTCAAATATGGTCCTAAGAGTTTGTCTTAGGATACTTAGTTAGGTAAGAATACCCAAACTCTATAAATTTCTTTAATTAGAGCCCAGACTCTTAGGATTTAAGGAGTTCATTCTTAATATTTCATAAGGGTAACAACCAGGAAAGGGTATCCATATCTTTATATACATTAACTTTTCAATGTAATTGAATTTCATTACCTTTACATAGGCAATGATGTAATGTTTTATTGTAATTAACCTATGATTATATTAATAAATTATCTTTGCATGTAATTTTACCACCACACTGAGCCATCGTATTTTTCTATGCTACATTTTTATTAAAAGAAAATATTTTTCTATCATTTTTATTTTATCTAACCATATAATTAATTGATTATTTTAAACTATTATATACTATAAATTATCCCAATCAGTTAAAATTTTATCAATTATAAATTCCAATTCATTATTAATATACTATAATTATGACAACAATACCCATTTATTAATATTTTTTAATAAAATGACTTTGTGATTAATTGGGAATCATAAAAGTTTCTTATAGGAAATCACATAGAAAAAACCTTATAAACACTTAACCCCAAAAATGGATCCCATAAATACTAAATATGAAATTCCTTGAGGTTATATTGAAAAAAAAAACATTCAAAAAAATGAAAATAAATAAATCATTAGAAAAAAAACTACAAAATATTTTTATCACTACCACAATGTCATTATTATTTTCGGATCTTCTAGAACTGAAGGCTGAATTGTTTCCCAAAGAAACAAGTAAACGCAAAGTCTAAAAAAATGTATTTTTAATTAAATAGACAACCACTTTAGAGTAGAACAATTCCACCAGGTAATTGAAAATCAGATTTAGTGTTATAGTAATAAATTTCAAAATCCATCCAAAAATTGAAAATATTAAGAACGAAAATGCTTGTATAAGTTAATTAAATACTAACTTTACACAAAAAAACACTACCTATCTTTGAAACCATGGAGAATAAAATGACATATAAAACCATATAATCATGTAGTATTCATAACCTAAGATACTATAACTTCTAATAGATTTATGGATATTCACTGATATATGCATGTCATTAAATTGACTAGGAAGCATTTTATAATCTATATAACCATTAATTGTATAAATATAATTATTTACTACTAATACATGTGTATATAAGTGGTTTCTTTATGAACATTATGATATGTATTTTTAGAAAAACACTTTAATATGATGGATATATTGGAATTAGTATCCAATGAGTGGGTCATGTATTAAATATCTTCTTGATGCATTAGTAGATATCATGAGACAAACTTGCTCTATTTTTTAGTGTATTCCTTTCCAATTTGTGTAAGATTTATTAGAATAATGCCTTGTCTGTATTTTTATGATGACCAATATTATGCATTCAATCAATATAAAATCATTTATTATAATCCAGGAAATTATTTATTCCTCATTGTTATGTTATCCATAGATATAATTCATGCTCATGTTATCAGTTTTATGGAATTATTTGATTGTTATTTATTGATAAATTATCATTTATCCCTTATTAATTTAATCATGGATTCTATTTCATGCCAAACAATATTGAGTGTCTGAGATCACACCTTTATTTTCTTTCCCTTTTACCCAAGGATACGAGATGAGTACTAAGACTATTCCAAATATATTATAGGATGAATAATAATGTTTTAGTTTAATTTTTATGACATGGTTTATGTTTTAAAATGTAAGGTAAATATTATATACTTCATTATCCTCATAAGAACACTAAAATGGGTAATATTTTGTATTATGATCTGTTATATTTTTTACCGATGTAAAAATGTAACCACCGTCTTTGGGTTTCTAGGTCCATGGTTTCATGGTTTCTTCTCATACTAAAATCTATTTCCATTTAAACTATATCTTTATGAGAAGTCATAATGTCATATACTTTGATTTTAATGATTAAAAAATCATTGATTGGGATGATATTTGTTCGGTGTCAACTTTTCTTCTTATGTAGATTTCATGAACCGACCCCAAATGGGGCTCCAACTACAACTACCCCAACCCTGCCTCTATAGTTCAAGGGGTGGCGACAAGCATTGAAAGGAATATCCTAAATGGTATAACTTTTTCTATGTGCCAATACATGCACACCCGACCATATTAATGCATAAGTTCAATGAAATAATTAACAAATACAGAATCTAAAATATAAACAAATCATGATAAACCTCTAGTTTGTACAAGAGTAAGAAAGTGAAAACATAAAAGTAAAGATGAAAAATACACACCCAAAAAGATATATGTCCCAAATAGAAAAAACTTGAAAGAAAAAAATATTTATAGATCCTAGATCTTTGTCTCTAAGGTGCCACCACCATACATTGTCCAAAATACAAGGTATCCCTAAGATCCACTATAATCACCACTGACCTATGTATCATCTTTATAAGTCATGACTTGTTAAGTAAAATCACATATATGGTTACTATATACTTACCCAATAGGACGCCCTGAAATCTGAATGGGGAGTAGTAAGAGATGAAATAGGAATAAAAAGACAGTAGATAGTAAATAGTGAACATGATAAAGATGAACCCAAATAAAGAGAAAGTAACCTTGTAAAAATAAAATGGGATCAACTCATTGTATAGGTGGATTAAACATCCTATCTACACAAACCATAGTAGGAGATTAATATCATCCAATCACAAGGTGCTCAATACAGTGAGTTAGTGCACTACCCCACACATATCTACAGCCCATGGAAAGAGAGTAACCAAATCCGAATGAATGGATATATATATTCTCAGTAAAAATAATCCTAAACAATAGAGAATGGGGATATCCATATCCCATCCCCACATAGGAAGATAGTCTCTAATAGTTCCAAAATTCCATCAATGATTCCCATAATCTAGCATTCCTTCCAAGTATATAACATTCAATTCATCCCACACCTATTCCCTATGACACACTATCAGGGGTAAACAATCTCTAGGTATAGGACCCATGCCTTGTTAAAATAGGAGGGTTCCACTCAATGAATAGATAGAGGACACAAACATTGTTCTAATAGATAAGTGGCACTCTAATAGTCAATAGAGGACCCATGGACTATTCCAATATAAGGGTTCCACTCTAACGGAAGAGGAATCATGACATGAAACCATATTAGGGTTCCAATCTAGCAGTTTTGGACCTATGCCCTGACTTCATGTGAGGGGTCCACTATAGTGGTATAGGACCCATGCCCTGACTCTATAGGAGGGTTCCACTCTAGTAGTAAATAGAGGACCCATTCCCTATCCACATGAGGTGTTCCACTCTAAAGGATAGAGGACCCATGCCCTTAATATGCACGAGGGTTCCACTCTGATTCTATAAGACCCATTCCCAGCTCATCTGCAGGGTTCCACATGGAAGGATAAAGGACCCATTCCATAACTCTGCAAGAGGGTTCCATTCATAAATCCTCTTGTGATAATGCATGATCATTTCCTTCATTTAGCATCGACTAAATTAGCTTTACTCTATGAAAATAAGTCTTTTTATATCGAAATCCTCAACAAATGCCTCCTTCACATTGAGTATAAAAGACACTCAGTATAGGCTACTCACTAGTCATAATCCGAGTCCAAACGAAGGAAATACAAGGGTTTAAATTTTCTTAAAAAGGAACCAAGGGGTCCACAATGTGTGAGGGGACCCTCATGGTGTGTGTTCCCACTCAATTTACTGGTCATTCCCCTAGTGGTAAAAAAATCAATGACCATTCAATACTATATAGGTTATTAGGATTCTACATGGTGTGTACAAGCCATTTGAGGTCTCTACCTGTGATCTTTGTCCATGTCCATGTACTTTAGTACATAGTCATGTGTTTGGATATGTCTTTCCATATAGGGTCCTACCCGTGTGCTCCACCATAAGGATCAGCCACCTAGGAAATGGGTACATAGAATGTAGGAGGCATACACACCATTAAATCCTTATAATTTTCTAAAACCCCGACCACCACAACATAGGGGCTACACATGGTGTGTTCATCGTGATACATAGTATGTCATAATTTTTTTCACATATTATTAGATCCAAACTCTATACTCTAGAACCGAACTTTCCTCCTTTGATTCCATCCTCACATCTTCCCGAAATCAAGGGATCCTTCTCTGAATGTCAATTTTGGCCCTCCAATGGGCGGAAAACAATTCTTTATTTCTCTTGAATATATCATGTGCACATCATGGGTATTTTGTTCTTCTTACCTTCATGGTTTAAAAGTTTATCATAAAAAAAAAACCCACATCTCTAAATATATCTGAAATCATCCTCGATTTGGTGATCCATATCTCACATGTGCATCCATCATGAATCTGGGGGTCCGATCGGGCTCAGTCCTGCCCGACAAAGTCAAACAGATACCTCATAGTCTGATTAGAAAAGGATGCAAATAATTTGTGGGATAAATTAATAATAATAGAATGTGTATCCATCATTGGAAACTAGTTCCTCTATAATTAAAAAAATTGGATGATATGGGTTTAAAAACAAGGATAACCAATAAAATTTCAATATGTTTTCACATGCAATGATCATGAAATGAAGCAGATTATAGTTGGGATGATCATGCTCAATAAATGTAAAAAATAGGGTAATAAAACATGAATTTATGATTCATACTTATATATTTCATGATTCGTTATTGAATAACCCACTTGTAAATGAGTGGATGAATTTATTGCATTCACTACACTTCTATCTTCTCCGATATAGGGATTCATCATCAACAGACGTGATTTACCAATAGAAAGAGAAAGAATGATCTAGAATATTCCCAAGGTTTATATAGATAATTCTAGTAAAATAATCATAGTAGTGATTTTATATATGCAATATGTTGCATTAATTTAATGAATTAATTAAATTTATAATTTAATTAATCCACTAAACGTACTACCAAATGGAGGCTTATCTAAATGTCCTGCACCAACCAATTTTAAGTCATGAGTAGGGAAAACATTGTGTTTCCGAATCAGTTGTGGTATTTGAATTATGATCCAAGTTGCCATTTAATATTTATCCCATTTTATTTAAGAAACATTGTTCATATAAAATAAAATTTGTTTAATATTTTTATAAAATCCATTCTCAGCACACCAAGACATAGAATCATACACTATCTCTGTGATTGGATCTGAAAAATATTTGTAGAAATATTTTAGGGTATTACAATGAAAAAAAACTAAGTCTATATATATTTCCCACCTTCATTAAATTCAAACCTGAAAATAAAAACTAGACAAACAATATAGGATTCTGAGATCACATCTGGCTCTCTTTCTCCTAGGATCACTCATGAATGTTCCCATGTAACTACAACACATGAACTAAGGGAATGTCCCACCTATATAGCTTCCTCTCAGGACAATAATTGATATCCACTGGGTGATCCGTAATAGTATCCATATCCTCTATTTTCAATTGACCCCAATCGATGATGTCTATGAGGTCATGAACATTTATCTTTAGTTGTAACACGTGGAAGACCTCATGCACCCACTCCAATTGTGGATGTATAGAGAGGTGGTAAGAAACATCTCTAACCCTCTCTATGATCTCAAATAGCCCAATAAACCTCAATGATATCTTCCATCCCTAGATTAACCTTTGAAATACTCATCGTGGAGAGACTCTCTCGAAAATGTTGTCATCAAGCTCGAACTAAAATGGCCAATGATAGTGATCTAAATAAAGTTTATGTCTTCTCTAGCCCATCCTCATATACACATGGATGACCTGGACCTTCTCCATTATCACCCGCAATAACTCTGGACCCAAAATAGATGTCTCACCAATCTCTATCCCACACAAGGGTTACATGAAGGGTCTCACGTATAGGGCCTCAAAGGATTCCTTATTGATATTAGAGTGATAACTATTTTTTGTACAGAATATCTAGCAAGGGAAAGTGATCCTCCCAACTCTAGCCATAGTCTAACATGCAAGAAATCTGTATATCTTCCAACACATGGATAGTGTTCTTGGTGTTCCCATCTGTCTAGAAGTGAAAGGCTATACTCATCCTCATATGGGTCTCAAATTCCTATTACAGACCTATCCACAATTATGACATTAAATTTTCATCATGATAAAATAAAATAGTCAAGGGGACCCCATGAAAGAAAACAATCTCTTGTATGTACATGTGCCCCAACATCTCCACCAAACTCTGCTCCCTGATAGTAATGATGTGTGATGACTTCATGATTCATTAAAATATCACCCATATGGTATCATGTACCTTCACTATCCATGGAGGCCCTTTCATGAAGTACATGGATATGTCATCCCACTTCCACTATGGGATCTCATGGGGCTGCAACAAACCTATTCAAACAAGGTGATAAACTTTTAGCTACTAATAGGTGAGGCACCATGAGATAAAATATTCTATTCTCTATATCATGTTTGAAGACCAAAATTCTTTATGATAGTATTCTTATATATTACCCACATTTGAATGTACAGTTAGGGGAGAAGTGTTAAAGTCCTTCATTACCTCCTCCTGCATCATGACTGAAACAATCATCCATCCCTAGAAAAGGATTTCCTGCTTCCCTCCTTCACAAGAACCTTATTGTGATTATTATATGGATATATTTTCATGAAAGACATAACAGTTGATGTATCCCATCTAGGACTATCTTTCACACTTGATAAGGGTAGGATTCAACACCATCGACTGTAGAAAAGATGCACCATCCTACTGCATTATGGTCAGCTTTAAGGAATCCAACTACTTAATATTATCCAACACTAATCAAGACTGGGGCTTCCCACTAAGGAAATATACTACCACATTACCCTCCACCGTAGTATTGACTATCTTGATGACATAGTCCTGTAAAAACTCCAACCTATGCCACTATCTCAAGTTCAGATCTCTCTCCATGGAGACATTACTAAGACTCTAATAGAATGAGTATACCACACAGTACTCCCCTAGAATATTGTACATCTATATCCTTAGGGAGAAGAATACTACTATTGGATCTAGGTCATGAGTTAGATAGTTCTTCCTAGGGGTTCTTAACTTCCTTGACCCGTATATGATAATTACTTGTCGTTTCATCAACATACGTCTGAACCCACTCTCGATGTATCATAATACACAACGTACACCATGCCCTCCTCTGGTAGTCTCAACACAAAAGAATTCATTGGACTTAGTCTCAACTCCTCAAAGGCCCTCTACAACTTCTCATTCAATGTAAATGGATTCCATTTCCACGTCAAGGTTGTCAAAGGGGATGAAATCATGCGGAATTCTACCACAAACCTCCTATAGTACCCTACTAAGAAAAGAAAAAAATTCAACTTTGACATGTTCTTGGGTTGTACTCAATAATGTACTGCATTGATATTTCTAGGTTCCATGGATAAAACATGCTTAGAAATAACATTCCCCATAAAGTGGACCTCATAAATCTAGGACTGTCACATTGAGAGATTACCATAAAACGGGTGCTTCTGAAGAAAATATAAGTCTATCCTCAAGTGCTCTGCATTCTCCTCCTCTTACACCGATTAGATGAGTATTTCATCGACGAAGACAACCAAAAACAGGTTCATGTACATATGGATAACATGGTTCATTGGATCCATAATCATAATGGGGGATTAATCAAACTAAAGGGAATTACTAGAAACTCATAGTGTCTATAGTTACATTGGAATTTCATCTTCATAATATCATCCTCACGAACCCTCAACTTGTGGTATCTAGACCAAAGATCGAAATTCAATAACTAGATCCTTCCTCACAACTGGTCAAAGAGTTCATCAATCCATGGAATGGGGTACATATTCTTTATATTTTCTTAGTTCAAAAGATTATAATCAATGAAAATATGCAAGCACTCATCCTATTTTTTAGGAACAACATTAGAGCATCCAGGGGGACACACTAGGCTTGATGAAACCCATCTCTCAAAGGTCCTCCAATTACCACCATATCTCTCTGATCCTGGAAAGGTCCATCTGATATTCTATAAAAGATATCATAGTTTTATCGGGATGTCATTCATTAAAAAACTCAATCTCTCACCTTGGAGATAGTCTTGAAACAACCTCATGGGGGATGTCAATGAAATCCTCACAATTGAATGAATATAGATTCTTGTAGATATGAATTCACCAAGGGATACTCTCATCAACTGATGGGTCATGGGTGATATTCTCCTTCTCATAGAACTCACTCACCTCCCCATGAGATATCTCTTGCTCAAAAAGGAGAATCTGACCCCATCAGTTCATAGGAATCTGACTCATCTTCAGTGATAGAAAATATTATATCGGAACATGGAAACCCAATTCATACCCAAGATGACGTCATATGGTTTCATCATGATGACCAAAAGGTCCAACATAGACCTCTCTCCACCAAGTGATATCTCTCACTACTAAAGATAAAAGATACAGAAGATTCATTCCCAATAGACATCTAAAGATGAAGATACTTGAAAAAATACTATACTTGGAGCTCCATCTCTCACACAATGAGTATAGAGATGAATAAATAACTGGACCCTATGTATACTAATACTGAATCAAGATTAGAATAAACATCGATCATATTTATGATCATCTCGTGATCCATGGGGCTATAAGCATCTAATTCATACAATAGTCTGTGACACAGACCGAAAGCCCCCAGAACATAATGTGGGTCACCTGGTGGTGGTGGTGGAAGGATATCATAGCATCATCCACCACAAAAATCCCCTCCTTCTCATCTTCAAGCTATGTCTCCCTGGGGACCACCCTGCATTCACCTAGGAGATCCCTGATAACGATTCTACCTCTATAGTGGTGGTCCATCAGCTAATTGTATATGCACCTCATCACATCTATTCAGAAAGTCATGTGTTATGTGACCTCACCCATAAAAATAATAGCACCACCCATCACAAGGTTTCCCTATTCCTCTTCGTTATTCCTATGCCACATGACCACACATCTATGTTTGAACATGATAGGTACTCAATTTCTTAGATCCTACCAACTGGAGCCCTCTAGTTACTGCAGACGTCATAGCTCTATGATCCCCACTCTCATATTCAGCTTCCAAGAGACCCTATTCAAGTAATATCTTTGTCACTTGTGTCTTCTCCAACACCCTGGCATAGGTGGGAATGCACAAGGCCACCACACTAGCACAGATCTGTCAGCTAAGTCCCTGAATAAATTTCTCAGATCAGAAGTAGCCATCTCAAATCATGTTAAGGGAGTACGTGTGAGGTGTGTGAACCTCAAAACATACTGATCCACTATCATCTCTAACTTATGATACTCTAGAATCACTTTATTCCAAACTAAGTGCAAACATGAGGGGTATTGCTCCTCATGGAACAACTGTGGGTAGTCGGGTCACATGAGTGTCGACTCATTGTGAATTTAGGTAACAAGGCTCCAATAGCAACCAACTATATTGTAGAAAAGGATAACTATTAGAAAAACAACCTAGAATTTAGGTGTCTGGTTGATCCTGAAATCACATACCACCGACTCTATCCAATCCATTGTTGTATGTGGATCTGGCTCTCCTCTTATCCTCAACGGCCTCTAGTGCTAGAACTCACAGAGTGTGTTAAGCCTGTATGTATCCTTAGCCTACCCTACTGGGATGGTCTACTACTCTATTAGAGTTGTTTCTTTTACCTATCCACCTAGAGGAAAGACCTCATGGTATGGACCCTAAAATTATGCCTCATCACTCATCGAATCATCTTCACAATCTGGAACTTCTATCATGGCTGGCTATCATTGAGAAGGCATGCTGAAAATTTAATCGAGATGTACCATAGTTAGATGAGGATATATATATATATATATATATATATATATATATATATATATATATATCAATAGGGAGCTAACTCAGTAAGGATAATATATATATATCAATAGATATCTGACTCAATAAGGATAGTAAAATAATCGATCCTATATAATTTATATACAATTTGATCCATGTAACTAATGTCTTAGTATTCTGAGTCATCAAGAAGGTATCCAAGGTCCTGGTGAATGGATACATTGGCATCCTATATCATCACAAGATTCCCTGGCCTGAGAGCCCCACTCAAGACATGCTGACACATCTGACCTAAATCCAATCCAAATCGTTTTAAGGGGAGTACTCAAAATATAAACCAACGGAATGATCTACTCTTATTAAAATATGTCATGATTTTGACCCTAACGATGGCTCATGATGCAACTACCCCAATCCCCCCTCTATAGGCCAGGGGTGGTGACAAGTTCTGAAAAGAATATCCTAAATGGGAGGACATTGTCTATTTACCTGTATACACACACTCAACCATCTCAATGCAGAATTAAAGATAAATAATAATAAAAATTTGTAGTAGCTAGAATATAACCAATAATGAAAGATCTCTTGATTGTACAAGAGTACAATAGTGAACACTAAAAATTGAAGGTGAAAAATACATGCCCAACCAGAAAGATGTCGCAACCTAAAAAAATGTAAAGTGAAAATATAGATAGATCACAGTTATTGGTCTCCAAGTTGTGACCATTTTACATGTTATATAATACCAGGTATCCCTAATCTCCTCTATATTCACCGCTGACCTATCTATTTTCTACATAAGACACAACACATGGGGGAAAATCCCCTGACGGGGTGAGTATTTACATACCCAATAGGATTTCCCAAAGCTAAAGGGGTATATGTAAGTGACAAAATAGGAATAAAAAGATAGTAGATAGTGAAAAATGAACAAGACGCAGCTCAACACAAAGCAAGAGAAATTAACCCCATAAAAACATAAGGGGATCAACATGGTGGGTAGGTAGACTAAACTCGAGTCTATGCCACCCATAGTAGGAGTGTAACCACATCCAAACTTATGGATCTCAACACTAAAAGTTGGTGGACTACTACATGCATCTCTATAACCTATAGAAAGAGAGTAATGTATTTCAAAGGCACAGACACAAACACACACACACACATATATATATGGTAAGAAAAAATATTCCCAAACAAGAGAGAAATGGGTTCTCCATCTCACAAATCAGCCTAGTAAGAGAGTCACCAATAGTTCCAAAAGTCCATCAATGATGCCTAGCATCCCACATGTTTTCCTAAAAGAAAGAATTCAATTCAAGCCAAACCTCTTCATTTTTCGGCATAGTAGAGGGGAAACAATCACTTGTTTGAGGACTCATTCCCTAGTAAAACATAAGGGTTCCACTTAGTGAATAAAGATAGGAACCGGGCCATGCTCCAATAGTAGGGTTCCACTCTAATAGTTGATAGAGAACCCATTCCATGTTCCGACATGGGGGTAACACTCTAGAGGTAGAGGAACCTTCACATGACTCTATTAGAGGGTTAAAATACAGTGGTAGAGGACCAATGACCTTAATCTACATGAGGGTACCACTCTGGTGGTAGATAACCCATGCTCTGACTCCCTATGAGGGTTTCACTCTTGTAGTCGATAGATGACCCATGCCCTTCCTAGCAGTAGGGTTCTACACTAAATAATAGTGGACCAATACCCTAACTCCCCAAGAGGGTTCAACTCTGATGATATAGGACCCATTCTCATACTAGTTGGAGGGTTCCAGTTTGAATGATAGGGGACCCATACCCTAACTCTTCGTAAGGGTTCCACTCTGAAATCCTCTGGTGATCCTATGTGATCACTATATTCATCGTGCATCACCTAAATAAGTGATTCACTTGGAACATCCCACATCATAACATAAAATCCACAATGGTTTCCTCTATCACATTCCATATGAAAAAACACTCATTATAGGCTACTTTTATGCAAAAATATGAGTCAAATTTAAGAGATATGAGGGTTTGATGTTTCCAAAAAATGAACCATGGTGTACATGATGTGTGAGGGGACCCACATAGTGTGTGGTCCTACTCCATAATCTTTCAATGTACATGGTGGAATACATATCACCAAATTTGTAGTATTACATGGTGTGTAGGAATTATACACGGTCTGTCTATCCCACTCAGGGTCCCTACCCGTGCACTCTGGTCGTGTTTGTGTACTTTGGTAAATGGTCATGTTCTTGGGAGTGTATTTCCACATGTGGTCCTACCCATGTGCTCCACTACACAACTCAACCACCTAAGAAATGGTTTCATGATATTTAGGTGTGCTACACTCCATTCCATACTTATAATTTTCCAAAATCCTAGCTACTACTACTTAGGGGCTACATGTTGTGTGTTCATTGTGATACATGACGTGCACTATTCTTTTTCACAGAATATTAGATTCTAACTACACAATATAGATTTTTCTTTTCCTCCATAAATTATAGCCTCAACACTTTCTAAAATCGATGGATACTTCTTTGGTCGATGATTCCTATCCTCTAGTGGCTGAAAATCAATTCTCGATTCATGCCACATGTAAATGCACACCTCATATGTATTCAATTATTTATCCATTCATGATTTAAACTAATATCATAAAAATTATCACTCAAAACCTTTAATATATCCTAAATAATCCCAAATTTTTCAATATATCTCTCACATGTGAATCTGTCACAAATGTGGGGGTCTGATTGGGCTAAGTCCCGCCCGAAAAAATCAAACTGATTCCCCATAGACTGATCAGCAATGAAGGTGTATAATTTGTGGTGGAAAGGCACAATCAAAAAAGTTTTATCAATTTTTCCAAAAATTTCATTGAAGAAAACACAATTGGGAGATCTAGGTTATAAAATAATAATAACTAATAAAATTTCAATATGTGGATACATGAAAAGTTCAAGAATTGGTGCAGATCGTAGAAGGGATAATCCTACATAATCAATTTAATAAATAGGGTAATAAACCACAAATTCATGAGTCCTACCCATATATTTGATCATTCATCATTAAGGAATTAAATCTCTAATGAATGGGAAATGTATTTGAGTTTGATATGCTCTGATCTTCTCTGATCCGGAGATTCATCACTGTCGGATGTGATTCACCAATAGAAGAGGAAGAACACTATAGAATCCTCCCAAATATTTTGTGTATAACCCTAGGAAAATAGCCATAATAATTATTTTATAGATTTAATCCATTGTGTTAATTTAGTTAATCCACTATACATACCACCAATGGACGACTTATCTGAAAACCCCACGTAGACCTATTTTAAGTTGTTCCTGGGGTAAAAATCACATTTAACACTCAATCATGGTATCAAATTTATAATTTGAGATTCCTTTTAATATTTATCCAATTTTATTTAAGAAATTGTTCACGTGTAATATAAAACATATCTAATAATTTTATTAAATTAATTCCAAACACAACAGCCATTGGAATCACACGTTATCTCATCATAAAGCTCTGAAAATATATGTAGAAATATTTCCATATCTTACAAGGAAAAATCTCGGTATCTATAGTAGATTCATATTTTTCACATAGGCTGTAAAATGAAATTCATTATTTTTTTCTTTCCCACTCTTAGTTCCCATTTTCAATTAGGATATCCAAATAATCATGTATTCTTTTAGACTATTTCCAACCTACCAAGATCTACCAGATGTATTCTCAAAATTTTTTGAGTTTCCATTTATTATAATGTTCTCAAATAATTATTCTCCGATGTATTCCAACATACCAATACATTTATTTATCTTTTGGATTAATTATTTCCATTTTTATTCTAGATTTATTTTGTAAACATAGTTATTCATGGATTTCATACAATGATTTAGAATTTGGAAAATCCTTCCAAAATATAAAATTATTCTCCTTGGTGTATAATATCTCACAATCACTTGGGTATTATTTATTCAACACATTTATTTGGAAAAAATTCTAATGAAAACTCACCTTTACTTCTCCATTACATAATTTTCATCTATTGTAGCCTTATTTCTTTATGAACATAAGATTCGATAATTATATGTACAAATTATAACTTATAATCAAAATAAAAATAACTATTATAGTTCTCCTAGAAATTATCATGTCTCTCAAATCTATTTTAAGTGAGTAGATATAAATTTTTATATTATATTTTATTCTCCTTTGCCTTTATCACCCTTGAATTAGGCCTTCTATAATCTCTATGAAAAAACATGTTATGCCAATATTTAATGAATTTGTGTGAAAACCTTCACCAAAATTAATAGTGACTGATAAACCCTAATTTTAAGTTTTATTCACCAATTTTTTAATTATAAACAATTTCTATTTTTAGGGAAAACTATATTAATTTGTGGACTTGTTTAGGAAATTATTATCTTTCACAAGATTACATCCACCCATAATGTTGTGGTGGTATTTTTAGTATTTTTCTCCACTAATATTTGTCTAATTTTTTAGTTATGACATGAAATTTTTATATAAATAATATTATTGATAATATATTTTTTGGAAATAAGGATTACCTGATTTCTTAAGCTATCAGTAGATAGATCCTTATATGATATCAATCCCTTTTCACACTAATGTGATTCTTTCCAGAAGATATAATATTATTATAATCATTCATGACAACACTTCTTTTCTTCGATGTTTGGGAATATTTTTCCTATGCTAATTTTAAAATTCTCATCTTTACTTTAAATTCAATACACATCACGTTGACTGTATTTTTATAAACCTTAAACTCTCTCAGACTTTATTCCTACTTACTTTTCATCTTCTAAATTTGATTTTAGGTTACCTTTTTATTCTCATACATGGAATAATTGATCTCACTTATACATTTAATATTATTATCAAACTATTGTTTTTTGAAAAAACATAGTTTTTATTTGTGTCTCTTCAAGTTCTGGATCCTTTAATCACAATAATTACATATCTCAACTTTATCATCACATTTTTTAAAACAAATATTCTATGAGGGAATTTTTTTATCAAACTATATCTATTCTTCCTTGGATTTCATATACTTGATGAAAGTGTTTCACTTTTATAACTTATTAGATAATTCCATCTTTAAAGAATATATATCCATTTATAGAAATGTTTTATCTTCCTATAGTCCCTTGATAAAATAAAATTTATATATATATATATATATACATTTGAAAACATCATAAGAGTCCTTTTATAAATAATCTATATTTTCATAGTAGAAATTTGAAACTATTTTAGTAAGTACATACCCACCAAATCTTGATCTTAATGTAATAGTATAATAATCATCAAATGATGTTAAAGATAAAACACCACATTAATTACCATAATGTATTGGTATATCCTTTTTCAACTTTTAGATATTTATCAAATTCTTAAAAAAAATTTCTACGTATTCTTCATGGTTTTTGATGAAGCCTCTATATATGATTTTATAGGGTACTGAGAATTTTCTTCAAATCATTAATTCAGGCCTGACATAAAATTATTAAAATATTTTTTTAATTAGAGGTATAACTTGATCTAATACCATTTTAAGTGACTTGGGATCTATGTTGTCACATTGGGAGAGGGGGTAAATTAGTGCGAATATATTGTATCAAATTATTATTTCTTTCAACTCCCCACCTAATATTTGATACCCCATACCTGTTATGGTGAATTGATCTACTTAGGAATTACCAAAAAATATACCACATGAAATGTTATAAAATAAGAAATGAAACAACACATAATAATTGTACAAGGTTGACCTATGATGCCAGTGACTATGTCCATACATTGTTTATGCTATGTATATGGAAATCCAGAAATTTACTTCTTTTATATATATATATATATATATATCCTTGTGTCATTATTATTAATGTAGTATAATTTAAGACACGTACACGAAATAAAATTATTTCATTATTTGATAATGTTATAAAAATAGAAAATAAAACACCTACTATTACAACAGGTAGACCAACAAAAACATACTATTACATTTCATTACATATCATGCATATATATGGAATAGTACAAATTGGAATAGCAAAGGGATATACACAAGGAATACTATTTTGTTACCTAAAAACCACTACAAATTTCAGTTCCCCTAGGAAGATCACCAATTCTATAATGATCATAAAATGAAATATAAGAATTTGGAAAATTATCCACATTATTAAAAAGTGTGTAAGAACATCTGTAAGTGATGTAATTAAATATGAAGTATGAATTTTGGTATATTTATACTGAAATATGTCATTATCCATTATGACTATTTTTCAATATTGATGATGGACATTATGAACATTATTTAATAAGATAGTGGTTCATTATTATTGTTGGTACTGTAGATGCAACTAAGTGACCATCTATAATATTTTATAATATATTAAAAACAATATTATTTATGGATACTATAAATATAATCTATTTAAAAAAATATTTTTTTAATGTAAATTTCGTAATAAAATTTATTTCATGAAATAATATTATAATAAACTTGTTAAATGATTTTATATTTTAATAAATCCCTATGCCATTTTTTAAATTGATGTTTATTTTTTTACTCTGATTATAGAATTTTTCATTTTTATATAATAATAGTACTATTATGTATTCATAAATCCATCCTAAACTTTTGGTATAGTAAATTTATTGTGGTTTATCATGAAATTAATTCCATTTTTGGATACTATAAGTGGAATTTTCTCCATAAGAGTTGTACCTTGGGGTAATAACCCTGAAAAGGGTGCATTGTTCTTTGAATTGATGTATACATGGTATGTGACATTGACCCTTGATACACACTTGGTCTGACACTCCTGGGGTGTAACACCCTGAGATTTTAGAAAAAAATATTCTTTTTAATTTCATTAATGTCTTGTGTTGTACGCTACACCAAAAGGAGCTTGCACAACACGCATCCTTGACTTTCCTTCCATTACACGCAATCGTGACCTTCCTTTATAGCGTGTGTAGTACGCAATAACGAGTTTCACTAAACAACGATATGCTATTAAAATATTATTAAAACTAGCCATTATGAATAGTAATAACCACTTTTTGAAATTTTGTAAATTTTATTTTTCAAAATGGACTTCATTTTTGGATTTGGAATATCGAAATTAGCTTAGGGTGAAATTTTGGTAATTTTTGGATAACTTTCATATTTTGATGAATAGTGGAAATTACTAAATTTTAATTACAAACAACTTTTTCAATCGAAATAATTAATAGTGATAAATTATTAATTTTAGTTGTTTTAAAGTATATTTAGAATATATTTTTACAATTTAATACAATGATGGTCATTGGATGTAATTTCACATTTAAACCACTTATAAACAAGTTTCAATCTTTTGATAGTTATTATCTCTTAAAAACACGCTATTTGTTTTGACGACGGGAATTAATTTTTAAATTAGTTAATGCAACTGATATGTTTTGAATTTGGTAAAATAGACATCATTTTTGAGTTCATAATATAAAATATAGCTTAGGCCTAATTTTTGGTATTTTTCTGAAAACATTCAATTTTTTATGAATAGTGAAACCACTAAGTGGTAGTTAAAAAACTGAATTTTTCATAAAACTTAATTTTACCGCTTCTGTGAATGGAATTTCAAAAATCCGAGAGACACGGTTAATATCAAGGACTAAAATGTGGTTCAATGAGATGAAAATAATCTTTGGTGAATAGTAACTTTTTACTTTTTTTACTGCAGTTAATAGTAAAAAGGGTAACTAAGGGTAAATATGATATTACTATTACCCTAACACATGTCCTAATTCTATTGGATAAGTGTAATTCGACCAAAAAAAACATTATGAATATAATATGACCATTTAGGTCCACTTGGATTAGATTATGACATTTAATATTATTTTATTTAATTAATAGTTAAAATAGTTAAAATCAAAGTTTAATAACTAAAACATTTTTAATATGGGTTTATACATAAGATAAATTCGATTATAAATATTCATTAGAAAGCTAAAAATATTTCCTACCTAATGATATTTTATTTATAATTTTTGGACTTTAAATAAATTAATTTATTTATGACACAACGATGATGCAGTAATTACCCTTTTAAAGAAATGTTAATATAATTGATGTTATAAATACCCAAATAAATGTAATTTGAGACTTTTTATGAATTCCACTAATTTTATAGGTTACTATGATATATTATTTTTTATTTAATCAACTTGGTTCGAACATATAATTCTGTTATAACTTTCACAAAAATCATATATCAAATAGTGTCAAAATTGACACAAAATAGTTTTTAAATCAAATATTATATTATTAATTGTTATTTTATTCCTAAAAATCTAAGGTTCGGCCAAATGACTTAGATAAGGATATATATATTAATAATAAACAATTTGGGGTTCGTTTGACATTTTATAGTAAGTGTATTAACCATATAGTGTAAGCAAAAAAAAGACACGGTAAAAGTTAAATTATTTAACTTAGAGTTAAATCTAATTGATAAGGTTAAAATAATAACCTAAACTTGTCTAAATCCTATTGTTTGATAGTTTTCGACCCATCCCCACTTTAGCTTCGAAATAAGACCCTTTGGAACCATTATAAACCGATTTTGACTTTAATATAAAATAATATTTTGAGATATTCCTAAGGTGCCCCTCTCCTCCCTTATAAAAGGGCACCTCCTCCCCCTCCTCCTCACACCAATTTGAGCACTCAAGCTCGGCCAACCCCTGCCAAAATACCTTCTCCACTTCCCTAGAATAATCCTAGAGGTCCTGGTCTTCTTCAAAGACCAATCTTAGTTCCCTAAGTGGAGGATTCAAAGAGGCGTTTCAAAGAAGAGGTAATATCCATTACCGATCTTTTCAATTTCTTTCTTCTTCAACTTCTTCTTCATTAGTTGTTTCATGACAAAGTAATAACATCAGTATTACTTACATACTGATATGTTATTATAAATATTAAACAACCCTAATTCACCTTCTATCCATCCTACGGAAAAATGAAATCACCGCGCGTGCGTACGTACGGAATACCGTCTCCACGCCGTGGTGTAATCTATTTTCCACAACCACCTTAATAGGATGGGTATAATGGTGTAATGAGTAACTATATATGATTATTATAAAGTGATATTGATACTGAAATAGTCTACATACACTTCAACACAATTCCACGGCCATGGGAACGATATCATCGCTCGTGCGTACGTACGGAATACCGTCTCCACGACGCGATGAGATTCATCCTCAATGATTAACCATTCATGAATGATTATAAAGTATATATAATAAGTACTAATGAAATATATGAAATAATAATGATACTGGATTTATTGAAATTTATATGTATGTCATATACTTAATTCCATTCACTTCAATAAGGAAACGAAAACAACATTCATGCGTACGTACGGACTACCGTCTCCATGAACGATGTATTTCATTCCATTTATCGATATTATATATATATATATATTCTGAATATATATTATATATAAATCATGTTTTACATTCTGGATATAAGTTATCATGATCCATGTAATCATATTAATAATTACAAGTTCAAAACATGAACGACAAATTAGACGATTTTACCCAAAACGCTACTTTAACATGAATTTACAAAAGAACGGGTAATATAAAGTCATAAGTGGACCATATATGATATAATAACAATGAATATGATTCTGTAATAAGTCAATAACATGATTTAAATCATTATACAGGAGGTTCGGATACGTACAAAGCATATCGGACATAAGGTAAGGGAAATATCACAATCTCATTTTTATCTGAGATTGTTTATACATTAGTATTTACTGGGGTGTATTTTATCATCCACATCCATGTTTCCTCAATATGTAATATTATTTCCATCCACCTACAATTTTTTAAATACAATTTTACCTTTCGGTGAGTTTTTAGTAAAGGATATGAAAGGAATCTTTTTTCGTTTTTTTCATACGAGGTACTTTTTGACTTTATGACAAAAGTACGAGAAGAATGTTTTTTTTAACATATACGGCACGAACGGATTTTTACGGTTTTATAAAGCCTTATTTTCATGATCCTTCCTCCAAAATATTTCATGACTATTTTCAATAAAATCTCTTTCTTTTAAAATTGCATGATGTTTTGTGAAAAGAAATTGATTTTGAAGAAGAAAGGATATTTTCCTCAAGAATTCAATTCAAGTGTTTTATCAAAATTATTTTCCATCTAAGATAATAAAGGGTTCTGTTTCTATCCATATTTTTACATTGATTTGACTATGTTGTGATGGAATTATGTTTATGAATTCCTTAATCTTATATGAATGGTTTTATGATGTCATGTTGTTTAAGAATCCCATTTTTATTACATGGGTTATGCAATGATGTATGATTTATGATTTTGTGGCACACATAAGAATGGTATCATTATGAGATGGGTGGGACCTATATCTCCCTCCAATGCATTGGGTAAAGATTTTATATCTCATGAGATAGACATGGCTGGAATGGTAGGTTATACCGGTTCAGTGAAACAGGACTGAAACGAGGGTTACTCGATTCAGAAAGGGACTTTGTCCGCTAAGATAGTCTTGGCAATGAGTCTTGACTAACAAGAAATGATTCTCTATGATTATGTGTGAATGCCACAAAGTTTCATGTTTTAAGTTATTATTATTGTGATTACATTTCACTGCCATGATTTACCCCATGTTATGAAATTATGATCTCTTTTGCAGGCTAAGATTTCCAAAAGTTATGTGCTTATGTATATGATGTGATTGATATTTCTTTTGTTTACCCTTACTGAGCATTTGAGCTCACCCTTTTATTTTTTCTTTTCCCCAGGATATAAAGAAAGGTTTTAGGTAAAAAAAAAGGAAGATCTTTATGGGAGATGTTGAAGATATTTCACCAGGATTAGAAGATTATATTCTGAGTTTCCAAAGACACTAAACTATTACGATCCTTGCGAGTGTGTTTTTGTTATGTACTAAGTATTCCGCAAATGTAATGTAATGTCAATTTACGTCAAGCTTCGGGTCTCTACAGTTGGTATCAGAGGAAAGGTTTAGTCAACCTTTGGAAACTAGGATGCGAGAACTTTAGTGAGATCCCTAGAGATATTTCTAAGGTATGTCTAGGGATGTCTCTAAGGTTAAGTATACGTATAGGTTATAGTCCTAGAATTTCGCTAACGATCTTAAAATTTAACCTAAGATGTTAGATAATGAGGGTACTCCCCTTTTATTTTGTTGTTTTCCCTAGCATGATTTTTTCCTCTCACACTATTCTTTTTGGGTTTTAGACGATGGCTGGAACCCGAAGGAACCGTGTTGATCAATGCAATGGACAATGCAATGATTTCCCTCCTGAACAAACAAATGTTATGGGAGATGGAGTGAAAAATCTTATTGCTATACTTACACAAGCTATGAATCATTCTTGGCTTCCAAATGAGCAGAGAAGGGAACAATATTCTATTGAGTCCTTCATGAGGCAACGTCCACCTTCTTTCAGTGGGACTTCCGATCCACTTGTTACTGAACAATGGATCAGTACCACTGAAAAGATATTTTCAGTTCTTCAATGTTCTGAATATGATAAAGTCATCTTAGCAGTATATCGTTTGGAAGGTGAAGCTGATCAATGGTGGAATCTTATCAAGAATACGAGGCCAAGAGATGAAATTGAGTCCATGGAATGGGACGAGTTCAGGAACTTGTTTTTCAGTAAGTACTTCCCTCGTATTCTTCGAAAAAAGATGGAAAAGGAGTTTCTTGAGCTGAAGCAAAAGGATGATGAATCTGTTGGTATATACGAAGCGAATTTTACAAGACTTGCAAGGTATGCATCTGGCATTATCATCCAACCTGAAAGTAAAGTTGATCGATTTTTCAGTGGCTTAAAACCAAGTCTTCGAAGGGAATTAGCTATAAGAGACTTCAGTAGCTATGAAGAAATTGTGTGTTGTGCTATCAAGGTAGAAATGGATGTTGGTGTTACATATCCATCTCATGGTTTTGACAAGAAACGAAAGATGGAGTTCAAGGAGAAATCACAGAATAATGGTGAAAAGAAGATGAATGTTTCCTTATGCACAAAGTTTGAAAAGAAGCATGGTGGAGATTGTCTTAAAGGGACTAGAAAATGTTTTAAGTGTGGAAAATAAGGTCATCGAGTAGTTGAGTGTCGAAATAATGGAAAAAGGGTTTCTAATGATGTGAATAAAGAAAACACTGCAGAGAACGCACCACCAACACTTCAATGCTTAAAGTGCAAGGAAATGGGGCATTATGATAATAAATGCCCTAATCCAAGGGTTAGTGATGATCAACATGAGCAACCGCTTAAGGAAAAGGACAAAGGGAAGTCACATGCGATCACTATTGGCGATGTTGAATATGAAAACGATGTGGTGGAATGATTAAGTGTTTATGTAATGGGATTCCAAAATAATGTTGTATCATAAAGTATTGGAATATTTATGATATTTTTGGAAATATGATTATTTGCGCATAATGAAGGGAAAACGAGAAAACGAAATGTTTAACAGTATTCATGAGCTCATGATTGATATAAGGACTAAGTGATATCATGGTTTGAGTATATAGAATTTTGAGGATTTTGGTATGTGGAAAGTGTTAACTTTTAACTATTTTCACTAAGGTTCAATGGGTATTCAAGAGAATACATGATTAAGGACTTTGAATGTTTAGAATGTGACCAACAAGACATATCTTATGATATATGGGGATCAACGATGGTATTAAATCTCTGGTAATTGTTTTCACTATATTATGTGAGTGGACTCCAGTATTATGGGTAAGCCTAAAGATTGGAATGGATTATGTTGGACATAAGTTAGTATTGTTTAAGGATAGAAGTTTTTTTTCGATATTATTGATGGGATGTTATAGTAATATAGTTTTAGAAAAAGGAAAACCTGCAGGACGGGCGACAGCCCATCGCGTCGGACAAGGATGTGGGAATCGAACCCACAACCGAAGTGCTACTGGCCTTTATCGCCTACCACTGGCCTACAAGAATTCCCTGTTTAGTAGAAACTAGTTTTATTTTATTAAGCGGTATGATATATGAAGTATAAGTTCATTTTTGGAACCATATACGATTAACCATAAGATGGAATTATAACTTTTTCTAACCTTTTGTTTGAAAGAGATGGAATGACCCATCATTCTATCACATGATCTACTAACACATCACGAATGACAAATTCAACTTCATTTCTTTAAGAGATGAAGTGGAAATTGTCCAAAGAACGACAAACGGTGAGACTATACCAAAATCACGAAAGTATTTCTTCTAATTCCAATTTCATCAACTTTATGGAAATGATCTTGAAAACCAAAAATGTTGTCCTAGTGCTCTTATATTTGATGAATCAGATGGTACCTTAGATCATCACAAATTTATGGATTTGTGATTGTTGGATTTTCCATAGCCATGTTCTCTACCACTCTCTATCAGAACATGATGGTTAGATTTCTCTTCCATATCCATAATTTCACCTATGTGGAAACCCAGTGATTAGTTTATTTGGGTAACCGTTACGTTTTATACTTTTGTTTTTAAATATTTGTTTTGGTATTCCTTTTTACGATGTGGGTTTCGATTAAAAAAAAATTCGAATATTAAACCATTTATAACCCCGACGAATTTCGAGGGCGAAATTCATTTTAAGGGGGGTAGAATGTAACACCCCGAGATTTTATGAAAAATATTCTTTTTAATTTCATTAATGTCTTGTGTTGTATGCTACACCAAAAGGAGCTTGCACAACACGCATCCTTGACTTGCCTTCCATTACACGCAATCACAACCTTCCTTGATAGCGTGTGTAGTACGCAATACCGAGTTTCACTAAACAACGATATGCTATTAAAATATTATTAAAACTAGCCATTATGAATAGTAATAACTACTTTTTTAAATTTTGTAAATTTTATTTTTCAAAATGGACTTCATTTTTGGATTTGGAATATCGAAATTAGCTTATGGTGAAATTTTGGTAATTTTTGGATAACTTTCATATTTTGATGAATAGTGGAAATTACTAAATTTTAATTAAAAACAACTTTTTCAATAGAAATAATTAATAGTGATAAATTATTAATTTTAGTGGTTTAAAAGTATATTTAGAATATATTTTTACAATTTAATACAATGATGGTCATTGGATGTAATTTCACATTTAAACCACTTATAAACAAGTTTCAATCTTTTGATAGTTATTATCTCTTAAAAACACGCTATTTGTTTTGACGACGGGAATTAATTTTTAAATTAGTTAATGCAACTGATATGTTTTGAATTTGGTAAAATAGACATCATTTTTGAGTTCATAATATCAAATATATCTTAGGCCTAATGTTTGGTATTTTTCTGAAAACTTTCAATTTTTGATGAATAGTGAAACCACTAAGTGGTAGTTAAAAAACTGAATTTTTCATAAAACTTAATTTTACCACTTCTGTGAATGGAATTTCGAAAATCCGAGAGACACGATTAATATCAAGGACTAAAATGTGGTTCAATGAGATGAAAATAATTTTTGATGAATAGTAACTTTTTACTTTTTTTTACCGCGGTTAATAGTAAATAGGGTAACTAAGGGTAAATATGATATTACTATTACCCTAACACATGTCCTAATTCTATTGGATAAGTGTAATTCGACCAAAAACAACCTTATGAATATAATATGACCATTTAGGTCCACTTGGATTAGATTATGACATTTAATATTATTTTATTTAATGAATAGTTAAAATAGTTAAAATCAATGTTTAATAACTAAAACATTTTTAATATGGGTTTATACATAATATAAATTCGATTATAAATATTCATTAGAAATCTAAAAAGATTTCCTACCTAATGATATTTTATTTATAATTTTTAGACTTTAAATAAAGTTATTTATTTATGACACAACGATGATGCAGTAATTACCCTTTTAAGGAAATGTTAATATAATTGATGTTATAAATACCCAAATAAATGTAATTTGAAACTTTTTATGAATTACACTAATTTTCTAGGTTACTATGATATATTATTGTTGATTTAATCAACTTGGTTCGAACATATAATTCTGTTATAACTTTCACAAAAATCATATATCAAATAGTGTCAAAATTGACAGAAAATAGTTTTTAAATCAAATATTATATTATTAATTGTTATTTTATTCCTAAAAATCTAAGGTTCGGCCAAATGACTTAGATAATGATATATATTAATAATAAAAAAGTTGGGGTTCGTTTGGAATTTTATAGTAAGTGTATTAACCATATAGTGTAAGAAAACAAAAAGACACGGTAAAAGTTAAATTATTTAACTTAGAGTTAAATCTAATTGATAAGGTTAAAATAATAACCTAAACTTGTCTAAATCCTATTGCTTGATAAGATTTCTACCCATCCCCACTTTAGCTTCGAAATAATACCCTTTGGAACCATTATAAACCGATTTTGACTTTAATATAAAATAATATTTTGAGATATTCCTAAGGTGCCCCTCTCCTCCCTTATAAAAGGGCACCTCCTCCCCCTCCTCCTCTCACCAATTTGAGCACTCAATCTCGGCCAACCCCTGCCAAAATCCCTTCTCCACTTCCCTAGAATAATCCTAGAGGTCCTGGTCTTCTTCAAAGACCAATCTTAGTTCCCTAAGTGGAGGATTCAAAGAGGCGTTTCAAAGAAGAGGTAATATCCATTACCGATCTTTTCAATTTCTTTCTTCTTCAACTTCTTCTTCTTTAGTTGTTTCATGACAAAGTAATAACGTCAGTATTACTTACATACTGATATGTTATTATAAATATGAAACAACCCTAATTCACCTTCTATCAATCCTACGGAAAAATGAAATCACCGCACGTGCGTACGTACGGAATACCGTCTCCACGCCGTGGTGTAATCTATTTTCCACCACCACCTTAATAGGATGGGTATAATGGTGTAATGACTAACTATATATGATTATTATAAAGTGATATTGATACTGAAATAGTCTACATACACTTCAACACAATTCCACGATCATGGGAACGATATCATCGCTCGTGCGTATGTACGGAATACCGTCTCCACGACGCGATGAGATTCATTCTCAATGATTAACCATTCATGAATGATTATAAAGTATATATAATAAGTAATAATGAAATATATGAAATAATAATGATACTTTATTTATGGAAATTTATATGTATGTCATCTACTTAATTCCATTCACTTCAATAAGGAAACGAAAACAGCGTTCATGCGTACGTACGGACTACCGTCTCCATGAACGGTGTATTTCATTCCATTTATCGATATTATATATATATATATATATATTCTGAATATATATTATATATAAATCATGTTTTACATTCTGGATATAAGTAATCATGATCCATGTAATCATATTAATAATTACAAGTTCAAAACATGAACGACAAATGAGACGATTTTACCCAAAATGCTACTTTAACATGAATTTACAAAAGAATGGGTAATATAAAGTCCTAAGTGGACCATATATGATATAATAACAATGAATATGATTCTGGAATAAGTCAATAACATGATTTAAATCATTATACAGGAGGTTCGGATACGTACAAAGCATATCGGACATAAGGTAAGGGAAATATCACAATCTCATTTTTATCCGAGATTGTTTATACATTAGTATTTACTGGGGTGTATTTTATCATCCACATCCATGTTTCCTCAATATGTAATATTATTTCCATCCACCTACAATTGTTTAAATACAATTTTACCATTCAGTGAGTTTTTAGTAAAGGATATGAAAGAAATCTTTTTTCGTTTTTTTCATACGAGGTACTTTTTGACTTTCTGACAAAAGTTCGAGAAGAATGTTTTTTTTATCTTATACGGCACGAACGGATTTTTACGGTTTTATAAAGCCTTATTTTCATGAACCTTCCTCAAAAATATTTCATGACTATTTTCAATAAAATCTCTTTCTTTTAAAATTGCATGATGTTTTGTGAAAAGAAATTGATTTTGAAGAAGAAAGGATATTTTCCTCAAAATTCAATTCAAGTGTTTTATCAAAATTATTTTCCATCTAAGATAATAAAGGGTTTTGTTTCTATCCATATTTTTACATTGATTTGACTATGTTGTGATGGAATTATGTTTATGAATTCCTTTATCTTATATGAATGGTTTTATGATGTCATGTTGTTTAAGAATCCCATTTTTATTACATGGGTTATGCAATGATGTATGATTTATGATTTTGTGGCACACATAAGAATGGTATCATTATGAGATGGGTGGGACCTATATATCCCTCCAATGCATTGGGTAAAGATTTTATATCTTATGAGATAGAAATGGCTGGAATGGTAGGTTATACCGGTTCAGTGAAACAGGACTGAAACGAGGGTTACTCGATTCAGAAAGGGACTTTGTCCACTAAGATAGTCTTGGCAATGGGTCTTGACTAACAAGAAATGATTCTCTATGATTATGTGTGAATGCCACAAAGTTTCATGTTTTAATTTATTATTATTGTGATTACATTTCACTGCCATGATTTACCCCATGTTATGAAATGATGATCTCTTTTGCAGGTTAATATTTCCAAAAGTTATGTGCTTATGTATATGATGTGATTGATATTTCTTTTGTTTACCCTTACTGAGCATTTGAGCTCACCCTTTTATTTTTTCTTTTCCCCAGGATATAAAGAAAGGTTTTAGGTAAAAAAAAGGAAGATCTTTATGGGAGATGTTGAAGATCTTTCACCAGGATTAGAAGATTATATTCCGAGTTTCCAAAGACACTAAACTATTACGATCCTTGCGAGTGTGTTTTTGTTATGTACTAAGTATTCCGCAAATGTAATGTAATGTCAATTTATGTCCAGCTTCGGGTCTCTACATGGGGTATCTTATTTGGATAATTTATATCTATTTATGAAACCACTATAAATAAGTTATTTATAATGACATTGTTCTCCTAAATAAGAAAATACATGTATGTGTCTACTTTGATACCATGAAAACATAGTCCTTATGAACACCCAATGACTACAATGTCATATCAATCACTTGTTAAGAGTATATTTATGTACATTGTAAAATTACCTATTATTCCTTAAAGGATTTCACATAGATATCATTATTGTTTCGTGATTGGGGGAAATATTGTTCCACCGTATAATTCATTATTTTATATGAAAAAATATTATAAGATATGCTTCCTACAGATATTGTGCAATTAATTTATATTGTTAATTCATTGAACATTATTCCATGACATTTATCATATTCTTATGGATTTAATTGGAAATTTATTTGACTAGTGGTGCCTAGAATTATATAGCCCATCAGTTCAATGATAGGTCTCATGAGATTATTGAGTTAAGGTAATGAAAGAATGATTACATTTTATGTAAAATGTATTGGAAAAAGACCTTGATGTCATGTTTAAGATGTCTAAAATTATTTAATACATTCACTACATGTTTAGTTATTAATATAATGACTACTATTCATTGTTATATCGACCATTCATTTAATTATTCTCTTAGTTTAATTTGATTTAGAATAACATAGTTTATTTATTCATGCCTCCATTCACTATGTGTTCATTTATTATTATCTTGGAAACTATTAATTATTATGTTGTCCATGGATTTATTTATATTCTCAGTTTCATTTGATATGGAGAAATTCATTTTATTTATTTGTTCAGTAATATATAATTACTTCAACTGTACACAACCTCCATACCAAGAATCTTAGCTCGCCCATTATATCATTTTCCCCTTATAATCTTGAAGAGTACTATATATAAAAAAAGGTTCATGATGAGAATAAAAATGGTTTTATGTTTTTTAGGATGTATTCTTATTTTAAGTTTAATATAAAACTTGTTTATGTGTCTAGTTTCCTATAGATACTAAACTATTGGTTCATATATACTGTGATCTATGTACCAATTTAACAAAATTACCATTGACTATAGGATACTAGAGTTGGGATTGTTTTAGTTGGTATCAGAGGACAATTTAGTAGAAACCTTAGGAACAAATTTTAGTAAAACTTTCTTAGATCCTGATAAGAAAAATGATCATGGTTAACTTAGATTAAAACATAGACATTCCTAATTTAAGATAAATATTATATGTGATTCAATGGATAAATGATATTTTAAAATTTAATAGAATATATATTTTAATGATTTTTAGAAATTTCCCAATAATTTTGGGATAATTATTCATGGAAATAGTTTAAGAGTTTGAGAAACCCCCAACTAAAGAAACTCTGATTATTCTAAGAGTGATATATGATGAACTAAAAATATACTTGTTTAAAATTTGGGTACCATAGACATTCATAATATGGATCATTCAAAATTTAAACTCTTTTATTCTATTTACATAATATTGATCACTCTTGGTTAACTATTTAGAATATATTTAAAAAATAGAAATGAGAGGTAGATAATTACAATATAAATAAGTTCTAGGTTGATAATTTAATTAATTTGTTATTATGATTAAATATAATAAATTTACTTTATCCTTAATGAATAAATGAAATATCACATACTCTTCTATCCCTTCTAGATGATTTAATTGAAAATTTTAGTTCAAGTGATCCTACCACATTTTCTACAAATAAACTCTCTAAAATGTAACATTAAAACATATCAAACTCTACCCATATTATTATGTATTATTATTGGTATTCAAAATAATTTATACATTATTTAAAGACACATAATTTACATAATACTCAAATTTTTATCTATAATAAGTGACAATATTGATACATTACAATGTCACAAATAAAAAATATATCTTACCATATTTTATAAAGACATAAAATAAGGTGATATCCAGGAAACATATACTTATTTTAGTATAAAAATAATTTGATGTTTAAAAATTTTCTTAAACCAACCTTGTTTTTTACCTTTCCACTCGGATCATGTACAAAGGTTTTATAGAGGAAATTCTCATAATGAAATTTCAAAACTATTTGTTGAAGATCCATGACTACATGAAACTATTTATCAATGCTCAATATTCATTCCATGAGTATTTCAGATAAATTCTTGGTCACAATAATTTATGGTGTTAATAAAACTTATGATGAAATTTTTTAACTCATGGACATGACTTGATGCACCATTGAGCCTCCAAATGTGATAATTAAATTCAAGTATCTGGTGATCTTCATTTAAAAAAATTTACAGACCATACCCCATTTACCTAAATTCAGTGCCTTATTTTATTACATTGAAATATAAACAATGAAGTACTATCCTGAAGGAATGAATAGTTTAGTGGATTTGGAATACAAGATATATACATAAGTCCAACAATATAACTTGAAAGGAAATTGAACATATCAACTTATTTTAAATCAAACATAAACTCATAGATTTTCTCAAGCCATTCATAATATTCATCTTTACCACTTGGGGAAAAATAAAACATAAGAAATGGGTGATCTCATATTCTCATTAAGTTTAACTAATATTGAATAAATTATCATAAACTTAGACACTAGTCTTGGTGAAGAACTAAAAACACACGCCTTTAAAGATTATACTTGAGCATAATATAGAAGGAATGAAAGTTGATTAAATAAGGCTATATAAATTATCATGATGGAATGAAACATGACCATTGATATTATAATAGTTGAATAATCACATGGTTTATTAATTTATAATACCATAATAAGGGAATTCATAATGTCGGACATCTGAAATATATTATTAAGGCCTCATCCAAGAGGTTTGAAAATACTAGGGCATGGCCTCATCCAAAACCCTAGTTTATTTTGCCTCATGAGACCTACGAATGCATCAATGGGCTATAGAGGGCCCCAAACATCACTTTCTATGTCCAATTCATTGCTCTTATGAAATGGGATAAACATAAAAAATATGATGATATGAAGTATCTTTCCCCAATCTATACACATAAATAGAAACCATTCTGAGTAGTACACTGAATGGTATCAAGATAGATCATCCATAGTCAAACTGATCATTATACATTTCATTAAATATGTTATATGATATACATAAGATATTAACCTCAATAAGTCAAAAACTTCTATATAGGTGTTGAATTAAACAAGAATACTCTAATAAAATCATCAAGGAATTTTTGAGAGAAATACACTTTTACTTTGAAAAGTAGAGTTCCTTTGGAAAAATATTTTTCTAAATCCATAAATGAACTAATTAAGTTTTTCCATGATGAAATTAATGGTTTTATTAAAATAATCTTTTCTTAAATCAGATTATAGAGTGTACTTGAAAATAGGTAACAATTTTAGAACTTCCTGTGAATCAGTCTTGGTTATCGAAAATAATTGAGAAAGATCTTTATAAAAAAAAATTAAATCCCCCTAAGATTAAGAAGGATTATGATTGGTACAGATAGGTATTAAATTAAAAAAGAACTTATGAGTTTTATATAATAATAATTAATAATTCAATTTGGATTAAGTGAGATAATGAGCATCCCAATAGTAAATGGAGGGTCGGGTAGAAAACCCTTACCTTATGCCTGAATGTATTCTGCAGTTGTCCTTAATTTCCTAGATAATAAAATTAAATACATAAAATAAGTAATTAATAACCTCATTTACATATATTTGATTCATTATAGTTTTATTATGTTCATTTATGTTCTTGTGGATAAGTTATAAGATTGAATTATGTCGTTCTGGAGTGTTCATTTTCCTTGATTTCATCCTCAGTCCGCTTGATTACAACAAATATATTTTGTGTGAAATGGATATAATCCTCCAGAATTGAACTTATATTTTATTTATGAACATAAAATATTGTAAATTTTTATATATATCACTTTTTTACAAGGTATGAGTATGATTTATTATATATAACATTAGTGATAACCATTTAGATTATTTTGGCGATATCAAGGTTGTTAAAAACTAGTTCATCGTATGAATTATTATTATGTAGATATACTGGTTAAAGAACATTAAATAGGTTATAATACACTTATTATATTCTATTTCAACCATAAAAATGATTTCATGTACATTCATGAAGATGGTAATAGAAATTGTAAACTCGTCGTCCTTGAATGCGAAAAATTAACACATCTCGGACGGTGTTTTAATTTTTTGTATAAAAGGATGGAAAAAGAGATATGATGAATAATTATTCCATTATCATAAAACAATTCTAGTATATGTAATTCAAATAATTTATCATACGTTTTAGATGATGGTATTTTAGGTGAGAAAATTAAAATAAAGGTACTTGAAAGAAAAGAGAAGTTGAGAAACCCCTTATGAAAAACCGACAGCCTGACGAATTCACTTAAGAATTCATAAAATATGTTGATGAGAAAAAATGGGTCTCTCGTAATTTTTTACATAATATATACAGTGATTGGGATATTGAATTTCATATCCCCATATGTTCCAATGAAAATTAAAAAGGAATAATATAAAAGGTATACTTGAAAAAGAGAAGGGTGGTACATTCCCTTACCTTGTAGAGTAACTCCTAAAACAAGAAGGTTGGTACCTTTCGGGACAAAGGAAATATTATGAGGACTCATAGGGATGTAAAAATAACAGATCATTGAGGATGATGAATTTTCAATGAAAGGAAATGAAGGAATGGGTGGGTATTTATAGTAAAAAAGAGGGAATTGTTTATTATTTCCAAAGACACCTCATTAGTGGTATTTTCAAAACTGTGGGCTTTTCCATGGTATTTTCCCATGGTATTGGGAACATGAGAAACCTCATATAATATTTTAATGTACACAAGTTGAACAGAATTTTATATTTATTATTACATTATTATGATGTCATTAAACATACAAAAAACACAAAAATGTATTTTTACTATTCAGAAAAACTAAAGTATTTTATAATATTATCATAAATTCAATGTGACCTAATATTGATTTTATGAATTTGAAAATGAAATTTATTTTACAATAATAATTCTCTAAATATAAAAATTCAAACTTTTATCTATGAAAATACTTATTTATTAAATAAAATAGCATACAAAAAATGCATACTAAAATTTTCGAGAAAAATAAAATTATTTAATATTTTGTAATTAAAAAGAGTGTTTTGATAATACTATTTTATTATAATAAACTTCAATAAAACCTAAGTTTGATATACTAATTTAAATCTCTTTAAAATTTAAAATTTTTACCTAAAAATCAATTTATCAAGTTTGTCTAATTTTTAGGAAAAAACGAAACTCAAAACATAAATGATGGAACAACAATTTTATTGAGTCTTTATTAGGTGAGGTTAATATTCCATTGGTAATAATACTATTCATAAGCGTATGTTACTATTCATAAGGGTAAGTTACTATTCACCCAAATTTAAGTTTATCTTATTAGACTCTAAATATCTCACTGATCGCAACCATGTATGTCATTTTTTCGGAATTTAAATCATATCAGTGGAAACATTATATCTAATGGACAGGTTATAACATTATCCTATAAATATCAAAGTGTATTTATAGTATAGGCTCAGTTTTGAATGCATTATAATAAATTTACTTCTAAATACTTGGGGTGTTACATTCTTCCCCCCTTAAAAAATATCATCCTCAAAATTACCAGAATGCTACATCGTAAAAATATTTTGGTAGGTCTTCATCATAAGTCCCTCAAGATCCCACATTTCCTCTTCAATTTTATGATTTTTCCAAACTAACTTAAGCATATGAGTCATCCATTTCTTCAACACCTATTCTTTGTTGTCTTGAATCTAGATATACTCTTTAAAGTATGATAATACAGGTTCCAATTCTATACCTTCAGAAGTGAGTACATGTGTTGGGTCGGGAATTTACTTGCTCAATAATGAGACATGGAACACATTGTGTATCTTAGAAAGTCTAGGAATAATTTCAAAATTATAGGCCACAACTCCAATTCTCTAGATAATTTTAAAAGGACCAATGTAGTTGGGTCTCAATTTACCTTTCTTCCAATATCTTATAACACCCTTCTATGGAGATACTTTTAGGAAAACACGATCTCCTACTTAAAATAAAAAATTATTCCTTTGATTATTATCATAGCTCTTTTTCTTGATTGGAGCTATATTGATATGGGTTTTAATAGTATTAACCATTTTTGTTGTTTCCTCCACAATATCTATCCACAAAAGCTTCCTTTCACCATATTCATCCCAACACATTGGTGTACAACATCTCTTTCCATACAATACTTCATATAGTTCCATTTGAATACTTGAATGGAAACTATTATTGCAGTAAAACTCCACCAAAGGTAAATTCTGATCCCACATACCTTGAAAATCATTTGATCATGATCTAAACGTGTCTTCTAATGTTTGGATCATATTTTATGATTGATTGTCAGTTTGAGGGTGATAAGTAGTTCTCAATCAAAGCTCAATATCCAAATATTTTTGAAGACTTTTCAAAAACAATTGATGGGAATCATGGATCATGATCAAAAATAATTGAGAGGGGTTCTCCATAAATTATCACACCTTCATTGATATATATTTGTGCAAGGTGCTCATGTGGAAAATCCTCCCTTATAGAGAGAAAGTGTGTAGATTTCTTATGTTGGTCTATTATTACCTATATTACATCATCAGTTCATGGAGTTTTGGGAAATCCAGTGAAAAAATCCTTGGTGATGTCATCCCATTTCAGTGTATAAATAGGTAGAGGTTGAATGACTCCTCTAGGATATATGTAATTCAACCTTCACTTGTTGACCGACTAAACATCTTGATACATAATCACCAATTTCCCACTATATGTTGTCCCACCATAAATTTTCCTTCAAATTTCTATACTTAATAGTTCTACTAGGATGTATAGAGAAATTCAAACTATGGTCACCATGAAATAACTCCCTTTTTAGATCGGATATAGAAGGAACAAAAAGCCTCTTCCAAAAATTCATAATTCCATATTCATATATGAATTATTCCAACTTACCATCATTCATATAATTAATTTTATTTTAAAGAATCTCATTATTAGGTTGGGAATGTTTAATACTTTCTAATAAATATAGTTAAGCAACCAATAGAAAAATACTGACATTTCATCTTGTTTGATAATTCTGATACCCATCCTTGATAGATATATGTACATAAGACCCTTCACAATTCTCATTAAGTTTAGAACTCTATGGTCCCTTCTAATCAATGAATCATCTACCTTATTTTCCTTTCCTGGGTGGTAGTGTAGGGAACAATCATAATCTTTAAGTAGCTTGAGCCATCTCCTTTGCCTCATGTTGAGTTATTTTTATAATAATATGCATTTCAAGATCTGGTGATCATTATATATCTCACAACATTCACCATAGAGATAATGTATCTACATCTTCAGCACAAATATTATAGTTGCTAACTCAAGATCATGAGTTGGGTAGTTCTGTTCTTGGATTTTTAACTTCCTTAATTCATAGGAAATAACTCTATCATTTTTCATTATGACACAACCAATTCCTTTCTTTTATACATCACTATATATCACAAATCCACCATTTCCTAATAGTAGAGTCAATATTTGAGAATCAATTAAGCTCTTATTCAATTCTTCATAAAATTATTCACATTGTTTTGTCCATATAAACTTAACCCCTTTATGAGTAATCTTGGTCAATGGGTTGGCTAAACACGAGAATTCTTAAAAAACACCGATAATAACCTGTTAAACCAATAAAACTACATACCTTAGTTATGTTCGTTGGATTATTCCATTCCTAGACAACCTTTTTCATCGCAGGATCAACTAAGATTCCATACTTAGAGATGATATGGAAATGAAAAGAAACTGAATGAAGAAAAAATTCACACTTTCTAAAAATCCCATATAATTCATTCATTCTAAGATTCTTTATAATAATGCACAAGTGATTCATGGTTTTTATATATTTTGGAGTTTACTAGGATATCATTAATAAATAGAACAAAAAATTCATCATGATATTCCTTGAAAACATTATTCATTAGATCAATGAAAATAGAGGGTTCATTATTCTGTCCAAAAGGCATTACTGTAAAATCATAATTCTCATGACTGGTTTGAAATGATATCTTTAGAATATCTTCCTTCCCCATAAAAAACTCATGATATCCGGATCGAAGGAAAATCTTCGAAGAATATTGGGCTACATGAATTTGATCAAATAAATCATCAATCTGAGGTAGGAGATACACCTTGTTTATTATAAAATCATTGATTTCCCTATATTCAATGCAATTCTTCATGGATACATCTTTCTTCTTGAAAAAAAATAACAGGGGATTCCCATGGAGAAATACTTGGGAAAATAACTACATTATCACTCAATTCCTCTATTTGTTTCTTTAGTTAAACTAAGTCCATTGTGTCCATTCTATAAGTATTCTTTGATATTGTCCTTGTACCGAGAATTAAATCAATTAAAAACTGAAGTCCTCATTCCAGAGGATGTTCAGGTAAATCCTATGGAAAAATATCAATGTATTCGTTCACAATAGTTACATCCTCAATTTGAATATTTCTTTAATTACTCATAGATATTGAGTTCCAATCCTCCCAAATAATGACATGCAGTAAGACTAAAATAAGTGGATCTAGATAAGAATCAGATGGGGATGCTTCTACTCTAATGTTAATGGATTATAAACCTTCCACATAAATCATAAATTTATTCTTCTTGCATTATATTTTTGCATCATATTTTGAAATCCTATAAATTCCAATGATTATATCAAATTCAAACATAGGTATGATAACAAAATCATAAGATAAATCATATTTATATTTCATAATAGGGACTGACTGACACATCTCTTTTGCAATGAGACTTCCCTTAGGGGTTTTGATTGACTACACTCTTGGTTAGGAGATTTGGAAATATCTAATTTCTAAAGAAAATTGGGAAGATATTAAGGAATGAAATGATCTAGAATCAAATAAAGAATTGTCCAATTTTGAGGAAATGATTATAGTACCTGCCACCACATTATTAAGAACTTTAGCTTTAGTAGTTGTGATTGCATAAGCATGGACTTGCCCCATTGGCCTTCTCTGGGGAATGCTTCCTTGATTCTTAGGAAAATCATTAGCATAATTTCCCATCTCATTACTGTTGTAGCATTGAACATTTGTAGCTTATTTCTTTCCCTTCGAATATCACGATTGTTGGCCTCTTTCTCTATATTTTTAATATACTCCTTTTCTTTTTAAGTAGGCTATAGGATGTTTCTTTCCACAAGTATCCCATGTTGGAAATCTTCCCTTTTTATTCTTCCCTTTATCCATTATTTCCTCTGCCTCCCTATTCTTCTCTTTCTTTCCTTTAAAGTCATAATACATAGAGAATTATTTCTCTACCTTCATTGCACATGAGAGTATATCTTTTAATGATGAGAATGTTTGGGAAACCAGTTAACTTCGGAGAAATGGATTTAAACCATAAAATAATCGATCAATATTGATCATTGGATTACCAATTTAGTCTACAACATGCCTTTCTAGCCTTGTAAAATTGTCTTCATACTACATAAAGTTTTCATCCTCTTTTTGTTTCAAACTCTAGAATTCCCTCTCTATATCTTCTCTCTCTTCTCAAGGAAAATATTTTTCTAATAATATGTCCTTAAATTATCACCAATAAATTTAATCTATTTCTTCCTACTCTATTTATTGAATTAATGACCAAAATTTATTTTCATCTCTCGATAGATGATAAACATCCAAGACAACCTTATCCTTTTCATTACACCACAATGTGAGAAATATATTATCTAGGGAACTTATCCAATGCCAAGCTACAAATGGGTTTGTATTCCCCTTGAATGATAGAGGTTGTTGTCTCAAAAAGTAGTCTAACATTTCTCCTCCATGTTTTGGATCCGAATTCTCTATATGGGTAGGGTTATTTTTCATAACCCGATTCAACTATCCCAGTATAGTTATAAGTTTCTCAATAATAGTCATAGCTCTGATACCTGTATCATTGTCTTGGATAAGTGGAAAATCCTTACATGGGATACGTGCATTCATGCAGTTTCTAATCCATTCACTAGGATCCATTTCTAAATAATGAAATACACTAGATTAGGTTATTAGTCATAGTGTGTAATATCAACATAGAAAAATACATAGCATAATTTAAATTACTATTCATAGAAAATATTATAATCATAAACATGGTTTCATTGAAGAAAAATTTACATATAATTCATTTATAATGGTTTTTAAATAAAATTTTAATTATCCTAAGCATATCCCATGGGAGTTTCAAACCAGGTGAATAGTAAAGCCCATTGTCATGTAGTAAGATACCACAGGTCAAGCCCGAAACTCATTGTCGGAGTTATTACACCTAGATACATTTGTCCCAGAACCATTTCCACTTGTGGTATTTAGATAGGGATGTATTTTCTAGAAATATCAATAAAATATATTCCATAAGAAAATTATAGTATGTTCTTGTATGTTTATCCTCAAAGACTATCTTAGGGTTTTGTTCCCAAATCTATGTTTTATAAATTTAGTTTCCGAGTTATCTACTAAAATTGCTCTGATACCAACTATAGAGACCCGACCCTAGTTACAAAGAGTGAGCGACTTATTTCATTACATTGGAATATAAACAATAAATTAATATCACAAATTAATGAATAGTTTATCAAATTTAGAAAATAAGATCCATACATAAGTTCAACACTACAATTTGAAAGGAAATTCAACATTTCAACTTCTTTTGAATTAAACATAAAATCCTAGATTATCCTATAATGTAATTTATAATATTAAACTTCAATACTTGGGAAAAAAATAATACATAATAATGGGGTGATATTATATGCTCATAAAGGATTATTTGTGTAGTGTAAGTTATCATAAACGTAAACACTATGCATATTGAATAACTAAGAACACATGCCTTTAAAATTTATACTTGAGAAAAATATGGAAGGAAGGAAATTTGATTAAATAAGGCCATATAAATGATCATGAGATAATGAAACATAACCATTTATATTATACAAGTCAAATAATCCCATGATTTATAAATTTTTAATACCATAATGAGAGAATGCATAATTCTAAACATCTGAAACATATTGCCAAGGCCTCAAGCAAGACATCTAAAAATACTAGGGTAAGGCCTTGACCAAAACCCAATTCTATTTTTCCACATGATACCTAATTATGAATTGAGGGGCTATATAATTCCCCATCTATCACTTTCCATGTCCAATGTATTCCTCATACAAATGGGTCTAAACATAAACAATACGATCATATGAAATAACTTTCCCCAATCTGTACACATAAACACTAACCATTCTGATTAGAATGGAGAATGGTATCAATATAAAACATCCATAGTAAAACTAATCATAGACCATTTAATACAATATGTTAGATGATATATATAATATATTATCCTCAATATGACATAAGATTCAACAGATATGTTTAATTACATAAAAAATACTATAATGAAATCATTGAATAATTGTTGAGAGAAATACACTCTTACTTTAAAAATAAGAGTTATTTTGGAAAAATATATTCATAAAAACAAAAATGAATTGATTTACTTTTTCCATGATTAAATGAGTGGTTCTAGAAAAATAATTTTGGCTTAAATTGGATTACAGAGTGCACTTGAAAATAGGTAATAATTTGAGAAGTTCTTTTGAATCATAATTGTTTATCGAACATAATTGAGAAACATATTTACAATGTATTTAACTCAACATAAAATAAAGATGGATTTTATTGGTAAAAATATACATGAGGTGTAGGTATAAAACCCTTACCTTATGTCTGAATGTATTCTTCACTTGTACTTAATGTCCTAGATAATAAAATTAAGTCAATAAATTAAATAACTAATAACCTTGTTTACATATATTTCAATCATTATAGCTTTATTAAGTTCATTTATTTCTTATGGATAAGTTATAAGATTTAATTCCATCATTCTGGAGTGTTCATTTTCCTTGAGTTCATGTTCGGTCTGCATGATTATAAGTAATTAAGTTTATGTGGTATGGATATAATTATATATAATTAAAATTATATATTATTTATAAAAATAAATAATTTTAAATGGTTATATATATTAGTTGGTTACATGTTATGAGGATGATTTATTATATAGAACATTAGTGATAACCATTTAGATTATTTTGGCGATATCATGATTATTACAAACTAGTTTGTCGTATGAATTAGTATTATATAAAAATATACTTGTTCTAGAAAATTCAATAGGTTATAATACACATATTATGGTCCTTTTAAACCATAAAAATGGTTTCATGACCATCCATGAAGATGATAATGAAAATTGAAAACCCTTCGTGCTTGAATTTGAAAAATTAACACATCTCAGATGGTGTTTTCATTTTTTGTATAAAAGGAGGGGAAAGGATGGATAATGATGAATTATTACATTGCAATAAAAAATTAAATTATATATAAGGTACTGGAGTTATCATAAATTTTGGTTTAGGGGAGTTTAGGAGAGAAAAAAACAAATAAACTTTAAAGAAAAAAAGAGAGGTTGAGAAACCCCTTACGAAAAATTGGCAGCCTAATGGCATCACTTAAAAATTCATAAAATACGTTGATGAGATAAATTGGGGTATCTCATTATTTTTTTTAAATAATAAATATAGTAATGGAGATATGTGATGACATATCCCAACATAATCCAATGGAAATAAAAAAAAGGAATAACATAAAAGGAGTGCTTAAGAAAGAGAAGGGTGGTAGATCCCCTTACATTGTAAAGTAACTCCTAAAACATGAAGTTTGGGACATTGGGAGATTTAAAATCATGGGAAGACTCCTAGTGAGGTAAAAATACATGATATTTGAGGATTATGAATTTTGAAATAAAGGAAACGAATTAATGGGTGGGTATTTATAATAAAAGAGAGGGAGTTTTTTTATTAATTTATAAGGACACCTCATTAGTGGTATTTGCAAACCCATGGGCTTTACCATGTTATTTTCCCATGGAATTGGCCACTTTGGACACCTCATATCATATTTTAATGTAAAAAATTAGACCATAATTTTATATAAATTATTACATCATTATGATTTCATTAAACATACCAAAAACTCAAAACTTTTTTTTTACTATTTACGAAAAAATAAATTATTTTATAAAATTCAAATAAATTCAGAATAACCTAATATCAAGGTTCTAAATTAAAAAATTGAAATTTATTTTATCATAATTATTCTCTAAATATTAAAATGATAACATTTATTTAGGAAAATACTTATTTATTTAAAATAATAGCTGACATAAAATTCATAGTAACATGTATAGTAAACTTTTTGAAAAAAATAAAAAAAATTGATCATTTTTAATTAAATAAAAGTGTTTTGAAAATTAAATTTCATAATAATAATCATTAATAAAACCTTAGTTTTATATAATAATTTAAATTTATCTAAAATGTACAATTTTTATTCAAAAAATCAATTTATCAAATTCATCATATTTTAAAGAAAAATCTAAAATCAAAATATAAATGATGGAAAAAAATTTATTTAAACATTCTTAGTTGAGGTTACTATTCCATTGGGCTTATTACTATTCATAAGGGTAAGTTACTATTCAAAAAAATGTAAGTTGATCCTATAAGAATCTAAATATATTATTGATAGCAACCGTGTATGTCAATTTTCAAAAATTCATACCACAGTAGAAGAAAAATTATATCTAACAACCATGTTATATATATATTCTATAAATATCAAAGTTTTTGTTTTTCATAGACTCAGTGTTGAAATCTTTATAATAAATTTATTTTTAAAATCTTGCGGTGTTACAAAAGTGGTATGATTATAGATACTCCTATAACTAATAAACATATATATAATCATATATGGAATAAATGGATCATAATTTTAATATATTCCTCTTATGAGATAAAAATATATGTTACCTAGAATTATTTTTGATATTAAGCACTTTATTTGTTAAAAATATATATTTTGAGTAATGAAAACAATTTATATACCCCTAGGTATTTTTAGTAAGTAATAATTATTTTGATATTAACATTTCTTTATGGGGATATTATTTTTTATCATATGTTTCAAATAGCCATCAAGAAATGATATATTTAAAGGGAAATTTTGAATAAAATAATGAAATAAAATATTAATGTATATGATCCTAAAATCTGTTTATTTGAATGAAGAATGAGGATTAAACTCTCCTTTGGAATTTATTATCTTAAGTATTCTTAATGTATCCTTATCCTTATCCTTATTTTTTTCTATTTAGAAATTGAATTAAAATATTAGGTAATTAATCATGTTATATTTTAGTAATACTTAACTAATTTCATTTCATCCTAATCAAAGATATTTCATTACATGGATGATAATAAATCTTATACAAAATGATGATATCTTTTATATTATTAAATCATCAAAATTATTACAAAATATACTTAAAATTATTTCATAAGTTTCTCAAATATTCAACTCTTAAGAAATAAAATATTTTTCCCTGTCTAATGCCTTTTTATTTCTCGAAAATTTCTATATATAAAATGGTCTTTTCTATTTGATTTAAAAATCTCAATTCTATCATGTCATTAAAAAAGGTAAAACCCGCCAATGACTTGAACATTCCTATATTGGAGTTCTGAAAATCATACTAAAGCATTAAATAAATCTTATAAATATTAGGGAAGACACTGATATTTTTAATTAAATGTTTGAATAGCATGTTATAAACCAATAAGATAAAATTATGTGGACATATTTTTTAAGGGGGGGGGGGATTTAACAAACCATAAATTTACTTATTCTTTATTTTTATATATTTGGGTCACTTTTTATAATGTAGTATGATTTAATAAATTTACTGGAAAAAACATAACATTATTTCATTATTTCATCATGTTACAATAATATCCAATAAAACACTAACTATTTATTCAATTAAATAAAAAACAAAATTCTATTATATTTCATTACTTAAAATGTGTAAATATGCAATTGTACAGATGGTAATAATAATGGGACATACACTTGGAAAAATATTACACTCACTAAAAAAACTCCATAGTTTAAAATTTCTCTAATAAGATCATCCCTACCATTATGATCACAAATTAAAAGATAATCTCTAGGTAAATTATAAACATTATCAATGAGTTCATAAGAACCAATATAAGGGATGTAGTGAATGATAGATAAACAATTATTGTATATTTATAGGGAAATATTTCATTATTTATTATTATTGTTGGTAAATATGGTTAATTTACATTATTACCATTAGTCAATAAGATTTTTGGTCATTATTATTAGTGGTTATGTAAATTCATTTAAGTGACCTGGTGGATTGTTTTTTGATATAATTGAAATATTATTATATATGGAGTGTATGAATATATTATATTAAAAACTATGTTTTATGATAATTTTTTAAGTGTTAAATAAATTTTATTTCATTAATTAATCTTATAAAACACTTTTTTAAAAAATTATTATTTTAAAAAATCACTATGTAAGATTTATAATATTCAAAATGTTTACTACACTACAAAATTTGTTAATTTTCAATAAATAAGGATTTTTATTTGATAGATAAAATTAAAATATTTTGATAATTTTTCTGATGAAATAAATTTCATTTTTAGACTCATCACAACAAAATTATCATATGATGATTTCTTGGTAATTATGTGACCAAGTTTATTTTTGGATGAAAAAGTGAAAATTACCGTTTTACGAGAACTGTGCTTTTATAAATATTTTATAATGTGAACATGATTAAAAATTTATAAAACATTTTTTAACTAATATATCATTTAATAAGTATAAAAATATATTTATCAATGTTAATTTTAATTTATAAATTCATACATTTTATTTTGGAACCAAAAAACTAATTTTTAAGATAAAAAATATTTTTTGTTGAAGTTAAATAAATGGGTTAGGTGGAAAGTAATTTTTAATTTATAATGTATTTGAAAATCGACCCACCCTCTTTTACTCATTAATAATACATAAAATTGGTATGAATTCATTTCAACCTCATGTGGTTGGCTTATATAATTAAATAACCAATATTTAATACTTTAAAACCATGCCTTCTCAAGTATAAATACCCCCATTCCCTCTTCATATTCCACACAAAAGACATTTATCATGAGTTATCTATCTATATCCAGCTCAGGAATATCTCCATGTAGGTTCCATGGTTCTAAGGAGTCCCTATCAATATTTATAAAGAATCATCCAAAGGCATGGTTCATCAATCATCCTCTTTCTGTTTTTAGTTAATTACCTTTGTCCTATTATCTTCTAAAATTTAATTCTATTATACTGACATTTTTTTTATTCCCGGTTTATATCTTACATTTTATATTTTTTAAATTGGAGTTTATTTATTCCCTCTCATTATAGACTTTCAATAATCCTTTATTATGTAGAAGTGAGGGTCCCTAAACATCCTCTATTATATTGTATTTTAAATTTCCTTTTCCAATTTATAAATTATTTTAATTCCATGTTATTATAATCCCTTTGAACTATTTTCAATGAGATATAAATTTATTCCAATCATTATATCCTTTTCAAAAGTCATTACTATTCCAAAGTAAGGGTCCAAAATCATCCTCTATCCTTTTCATGTTCATTAGATTTGTTGTATTGTATTTTTATATTTAATTTTCATATACTATCATGTTTTTTATTCCATTGTATTATCCTCTATTTTATTTCCTGTAAATGGGAGTTTATTTATTCCATCATTTTCAAGTATTATAATACTCAGATGATTCAATATCCATAAAATCCTTCTAAAATTTTGTAAAATAAAACATTGTTTGGTTTTCCAAGTAAGGAAATCTCTCTCTGGATACTAGAAGTGGTTGTAGATTTGGAACAGTTTTCCTATGTGTAATAACCTCTGAATGGGAACTTTGGTGTTCTAATATATCATCTACTAGTGCACAACAGTGGTCCTTGTTCCCCACCTGGTTTGACACTCTCCATGGATCTTCTTTGGATAATTTCCATGATCATTAAAAACCCATTATGATGTATTTATTTATCATTTCATTGGTCTCCTACCATTGTAAATATATGTTTCCAACTACCAAGATACCTTGAAATATTAGTCCTTGTGAATACCCGATTACTATAATATCAAATCTGTTAATTGTAAAGGTTTTTTTATACATTATGAAATCTTATTTTATTACTTATGGGGATTGACCTAGATATATTTATTAGTTCTTGATTGGTAAAATATAATGGAACAATATAAATCATTCTTTTATGTCTAAATTTTTGAAAGGATTTACTCATTGATAGATTTTTTATATGTATTTATATTATTCATTCCTTGAACATTATGACATGAAATTATTCAACTTTTTATGGATTTCATTGGAATTTTATGAGATGAGTGGGGCCCAAGGTTTTATATCCCTTCAGTGCACTAGTTGTTTTCATGGGATGACTAAGATAAGATAATGGGAGCATCCTTAACTTTTATATAATATTTCTTAGTACAAGGCCTTGACATATGTTTATGATGTATGAAATTACGAAATGCCTTCACTACACATTAAAATATTAATATCCTAGAATATATTCATTATTATCATGTCCATGTATTTATTTATACTCTCATTTTTATTAGTTATGGAATAACTCGTTTTATTTTTTCATACATCCATTCACTATGGGTTCAGTTATTGTAATCCTAGTACTTATTCATTATTATGGCGTCCATAGATTAATTTATTTTCCCAGTATAATTTCACATGGATTAACTCATTCAATTTATTCATTCCAAAATATCTAATTGTATCTGTTGTACACAACCCCCTTAGTGAACATCTCAGATCACTGTTTATATTGTTTTCCTTTTCCTTAGAGGACCAAGAATATTACTACGTATGATAAAAATGTTGTAAGGAGAAAAATAAATTTTTCATGTTTTTATATGATGTATTATAATTTTTAATGTAATTGTTTTTGACACATTCGTCGGGGCACACATATGTCTTTTATTCGGAGGACGTGCAATTGTTTCCCCACATTCCCACTTTCCAAAGGTGGTTGGAATTCATTGCTTATTCATAGACATTTTCTCCTTGATTGAAATGGGATGATGGGATGTCAATTCCTCCTTACATGGATTCCTATTCAGAACTCGTTACCTTGTCCGAGTCTCCCTCATAGACTTAAGACGTTGTTCGTGAAACTCTTCCAAATTTCATATCTTCTTCGATGCCGGTTAATTATGCTACTTCTCTTCGGACATTTCAAGGGGTCCTGTCAGGGCAGCAACCTTTGGTCGGGGGAGTAGTCACATTAGGCTTCACTGGCATGTCTGGACACTGGAACACTGACGCTTCGGTGTTTCTTCCCCTTATGATAGGGCTTATCGAGGGCACAGAATCCCAAGTCATCCCACATCGAATGCGGGGAATTATATTCCATAGGCATGTATTTGATATTTTCCTCAACTTCACATGTTTAACATAGGGCATGCCACGAGTTTAACGTCTAGCGAAGATGGATCGGACTGATCAGAACACTGACAGGAGTGGATCAGATGGGTGAAACCCCTGTAGGGATCACTGATGATGGGGGTAATGTGTGGTTAGTTTCCCGATTTATTCTATAAGTAGCGAAAAAGTGGGTGACATGATCTCACTGGGATGTGGTGGCCTGGGTAAGAATCCGGATGAATATTGATTATTGAGAATGTATGGGGAGTGAGATGGAGCCGACACGAGGGTGACAGTGATGTTAGGCTTAAGCCTCAAAGAGACTTCATACATATCCCCATGGAAGGAAATCAAAATCCACATAGTTTATTGAGGAGATGGGACAGCTGAGGAGGCAACCCGTGAGAATGGACACATAGATGGGACCTAGAATAAATAGAATCGTCGGGTTGGGGCATGATCTTCTCGGGACACAAAGGCTCGAGGGAAAGAGCACAATGAGACATGGGTGATGATCTTGAACCTCAGGGAGGCTTCCTACATATCCGCGAGGCAGGGAATCAATGTTCATGTAGTTCAGGATGCTGGCATAGAATCAGGGTGTACACTGAGGATAGCGACTTGATGATATGATGGGGGCTTACGCATGGTCAGTAGCTTGGGGTTGGTCTGACGCTTGAGGGGAGTACTAGAGATGTGGTTCCGAACAGAGGGGACAACAATATATTACCATAGATTGCATACTACAAAGGCTTACCAGTGGTTGGGTGTAATGGACTACTATTGACTGGGGTTCTAACAACTTACTACTGAATGGGGTTCTAATGGCTTACCGCTGGTTGGGGAACACAATGGCCTACCTCTAGTTGGGGTTAATAAAAGCTTATTGCTGAATGGGGTTCCAACAGCTTACAGCTGAATGGGGTTCCAACGGCTTATCACTGTTTGGGGAACACAACGGCTTACCGCTGGTTGGAGTTGACAATAGCTTACCCCTGAATGGGTTTCCAACAAATTACTTCTAGTTGGGGTTGACATCAGCTTACTACTGAATGGGGTTCCAACGTCTTACCACTGGTTGGGGTTGACAATGACATACCACTGAATGGGGTTCCAATGACTTAAATATAGTTGGGGTTGATCCTCAGGGAGTCTTCCTATGTACCCTGTCTATGGGAAGAGGATCAAAACCCACGTAGTTCGAATGGGTATAGTTTAAAGATTTGTGGGTCAAAAGGGGTGTACAGTTTAACGTCATGTGGGATGAGGATGGACTGACGTGAGGTGGTTGCGGCTGATGGGTGTTGTCCTTGAACCTCCGGGAGGCTTCCTGCGTACCCTTCCTAGGAGGTAAGGATCAAATTCCATGTAGATTGAAATGGTGGATGCAGTTGAACCTCATGCGGGACAAAGGCGAACTGATGTGAAGAGGTTGGGATAAGTAGGTGTTGTTCTTGAACCTCAGGGAGGATTCCTACGTACCTTTCCTAGGGGACAAGGATCAAATTCCATGTAGTTCTATTGAGTTTGGTGAAATTATGTGAAGGGGTACGGACCAGTAAGTGTTAGGATTGAACCTTTGGAAGGCTTCCTACGTACCTTGCCTTGGAAAGAATCAAAGTCATGTAGTTCGGGGAGGCGATGGGGCTTACATGCTAATGAATCCCAGAGATGATTTCGTAGTTGATGCTTACTCTAAGACCACGTGAGTCATGCTAAGTGTTAGAAACAAGAGGCAGCAATGACCTGACGATCACGTTGTGAAAGGTGCATCTGTGGGAAGTGGAATGGGGCTTACATGTGGTTATCATCCCAAAGAAGAAACAAGGGATTATGTTTGGTTATCATCACTAGGAGATAGAGATTGTGACTTATTCTAGGATGGAGGCCCGATGGTAACAAATTTCCGAGGGAGATGGATGAGATAATGATGGTCCATGTGCCCATCTCTCCTCTGTTCTTTGGCACATAAGAAGAAAGGAGGAGCATGGGTGTTTCCTCCTGCAAGAAAGGAAAGGGGATTACACCAAGATGGTTTCCATTCCCCATGGATAGGTGTCGCTCCAGTAGAGAGGATCTCATTCCATGTGAGGAATATATCACTCCTGTGGAGATTAGGGGGTATAGATAATGTCTGATACGGAGCACCCTCTATATGATTCATGGGGTGAGGCCACATTTTAATGTCATGTGCTAAGGATGATGGTTCTTGGCTGTTTAACGTCCAACATCTCGAATGAGGCAGGTTCACTCTGCACCCCTATGGCTTATATAACTGATACCTATCCATGCTTGAGGAAGGGAAGTCATCTGCAATGTTTTAGTGAGGGGGTGTCATTGAGTGATCCACTAATTTACCCACATTAGTGTGGTTATATGAAGAAACTATTTCTGTTAATGTACCGATGTAAGTAAGCATAAGTATAAGAAACAAAACTTGAAACACCACCCAAGGGACCTTGAAATCACTTCGTACAAACCTGGAGGGTCATACAGGAAAAGGGGTTATGGAGAAAAGGGGTGCATAAGAGGATGCCTCGTGATGCTCTGGTGCTCCATGTAGTGAAGGGGCTTTGCGAAGGGGTATGATTTGCAAAGTGGGGTGGCCTAGCTTATGAATATGTAATATGTGCAAATGGAGGGGGATTCGTGAAGCTGAAAGTCTCTCGTGGAGTAAGGCTTTGTGAAGAAAGTGTTCCTTGAATATCATAGATTCGCGAAGCAATGTGCCTCACAAAGCACAGTGACCCTACCTTAGAATGTGGTTCACATGTTCATGGAAGGTACATCATGAAGAATGAGTGCTTTGTGAAGACACGAGTCCCCTTAGGGATCTCCTTTTTTTGCAAAGGCTCATGGGATTCATGAAGCGCATCCCTACACAAGGAGGGGTTGTTCTTAAGCAAAAGTAAAGGAACTTCCCGATGCAAAAGTACCTATAAGAGCTCATTTTTTCACAGGGAAGAAAGTGCTTCGCGATTTGAGAGATGAGAAGGTAAAACGTAGGACTATCGATCCTTTGTGCTTGGGGGAAGACTAGTATTTATAGGCAAGAGTTGGCGTGAAGTAAGGAGTGTGTGATGTGAAGCCACATGACACTTTTTCATAACCGCGGAGCCTCCTGCCTCTTTGCACTGTGATGGATTCACAAATGTATTTCGGATTACAGAGCCTCCCACCTCTTTGCTTCGCAGAAGATTTTTAACGGACTGGAATTTCTTCTAGTAGACTATAATTGATACCTATCAGGGAGCTCCATGGGTGGCTAAACCCCCTGGGTGGGACACACCACCGTCACCAGTGGCAGCCATTTCCTCATTAATCCCTGGGGCGGAGAGCCATTCTTCGTCCAATGCTCACATGTAAGAGTTCCCAAGGATAAGATTCATTCCTAGATCCTTTTCCTTTGATACCAACTGTTAAGACCCAAAGCTTGTTGTACATGGACATTAAATTTATTTTGGGGAATACTTAATACATAACAAAAACCAACACACAAGGACCGTAATAGTTTAGTGTCTTTGGAAACTCGGAACATAATCTTCTAATCATGGTGAAAGATCTTCAACATCTCCCATAATGATCTTCCCCTTTTTTTCATTCCTAAAACCTTTCTTTATATCTAGGGGAAAAACATAAAAAGGGTGAGATCAAATGCTCAGTAAGGGTAATCATAGAGAACATAAAAAAATCCATAGACATTTGAATGTAAAAACATGAGCATAAAATATAAACATCAAAATATTGAGCAATGACATAAAACATTGCATTACATAAGGCATAGATCATAAAAGAACATTAATTGTGATAAAATATCATGGGAATAAAACTTTTAATTGTGTAAAAACATTAAGCATGTGATATGATTTCCATAGTATCCAAGGCATTTCTGCTAAGACCATCTTAGTGGACAAAGTCCCTTTCTGAATCGAGTTTACTCCTCATTCCAGTCCTGTATCATTGAACCAGATTAAATTACCATTCCAGCCATGTCTATATCATGAGATATAAATCTTTACCCAATGAATTGTAGGGAGATATAGGTCCCACACATCTCATAATTAAATCATTCTTAATTGTGCCACAAAATAAACATAAATCATTCATTATAACCCAAAAAACAAAATGGGTTTCATAAACATCATCCCATCATAACATAATCCATATAAAACAAATGGATATCATTTAATCATAAGAAACGTAAAACCATGTAAATCATAGAGAAATTATACTTGAAACATACACATAATAAATAATGTCATCTTATATGGAAAATGGTTTTGATAAAACACTTGAAATGAATTCATGGGGAAAATATCCTTTCTTATTCAAAATAATTTTCTTTTCACAAAATTCCATGAAATTTTAATAGAAAAGGATTTTGTTGAAAATATTCATGAAATATTGTAGAGTAAGATTCATTAAAATAAGTTGTTATGAAACCATAAAAATATTTTCATTCCATATAAGTTAAGAAAAACATTCTCCTCGTACTTTTGTCGAAAAAGTCAAAAAGATCCTCGTATGGTAAACAAAAGAAAGATTCCTTTCATAACATGTGGTTAAAGTAAAAAATGGGTAAAATGACTTTAAACATACATAAAAACACTTTTAGAAAACATTGACATGGATGATAACAATAACCCCAGTAAATACATACGAATAAACAATCTCGGATAAGAATGAGATTGGAATAATTATCCCTTACCTTATGTCTGATATGATTCGTTTTATCCAAAACTCCTGTATAATGATTTAAATAATTTCATTGAATTATTACATAATCATATTCATTGTTATGATATCATATATAGTTCACTTATGACTTTATATTACCCCTTCTTATGTAAATTCCATGTTAAAGCAGTGTTTTGGGTAAAATCGTTTCATTTATCGTACATGTTTTGACATGTTGTTCTTGATATTATTACTTATATATTTATTTAATTAATTCCATAATGTAAAAAATGATTTATATAAAATATATATTCATCATATAAATATATATGATATATTGATAAATGTAATGAAATACACCGTTCATGGAGACGGTAGGTCGTACATACGCATGAACGCTATTTTCGTTTCCTTATTGAATTAAATGGAATTAAGTAAATGAAACATATATGTACATAAATACAGTATCAATATTATGTAATATATTTCATTATTATTTATTATATATACTTTATAATCATACTTGAATGGTTAATCATGGAAAATGAATCTCATCACGTTCGTAGAGACGGTAGTCCGTACGTACGCATGAGCGATGATATCATTTCCATGATCGTGGAATTGTATTGAAGTGTATGTATACTATTTCAGAATCAATATCACTTTAAATAAATATATATAGTTATTTATTTACACCATTATACCCATCCAAGTAAGGTGGTGGTGGAAAACAGATTACATCATGGCGTGGAGACGGTATTCCCTACGTACGCACGCGCGGTGATTTTGTTTTCCATAGGATGGATAGAAGTTGAAATAGGGTTGTTTCATATTTATAATAACATATCAGTATATTACTGATACTGATGTTATTAATTTATGATGAAACAAATAATGAATAATAAGTAGAAGAAGAAATAAATAGGAACGAATCAGTAAAGGATATTACCTCTTCTTTGACGCGTCTCTTCTTAACCTTCTCTTAAGGCACTAGAGTTGGTCTTTTGAGTAGACCAAAACCTCGATAATGTTTATATGGAAGTTGATAAGGGAAAATGGTAGGTGTTGGACGAGCTTGAAGGCTCAAAATTGTGTAAAGAGAAGAGGAAGGAGGTGCCCTTTTATAAGGGTGGAGAGGGGCACTTTAGGAAAAAACATAAAATATTATTTTATAATAAAGACATTTTCAGTTTATAATGGCTCCAAAGTGACTTATTTAGAATATAAAGTGGAGATGGGTCGAAAGCATCTCAACCAATAGGTTTTAGACAAGTTTTGGTTACTATTTTAACCTTATCATTTAGATTTAACTCTAAGTTAATTAATTTTAACTTTTACTGTGTCTTCTAATTTTCTTACACTATATTGTTAATAAAAATACTATAAAAAGCCAAAATAACCCGAATTGGTTCATTATTAATATATATAACCTTATTTAAGTCATTTGGCCGAACCATAGATTTTAGTAATATAATAAAAATTAATAATATAATATTTCTTTTAAAAACTATTTTATGTCAATTTTGACACTATTTGGTAATTGATTTTTGTGAAAATCATAACAGCATGATTAGTTCAAAATAAGTTATTTAAATCAATAATAACATGACATATTAACCTATAAAATTAGTTTAATTCATAAAAAGTCTCAAATTAAATTTATTTGAGTATTTATAACATTAATTATGTTAATATTTCATTAATAAGGTAATTACTACATCATCATTGTGTCATAAATACATTAAATTATTTAAAGTCTAAAAATTATAAATAAAATACCATTATGTAGGAAATCTTTTTATATTTCTAATGAACATTTATAGTTTAATTTATCTTATTTATAACCCTATATTAAAAATGTTTTAGTTATTAAACATTGATTTTAACTATTTTAACTTTTCTTTAAATGAAATAATAATAAATGTAATAATCTAATCCAGGTGAACCTAAAGGGTAATATTTTATTCCTAAAGTTGTTTTTTTGTCAAATTACACATATCCAATAGAATTAATACATGTGTTAGGGTAATAATAATATCATTTTTACCCTTAATTACCCTATTTACTTTTAACCGTGGTAAATAAAAGTAAAAAGTTACTATTCACCAAAAAATATTTTTATCTTATTGATCCACATTTTATACCTTGATATTAACCGTGTCTCTTAGATTCTCGAAATTCCACTCACAAAAGTTGTAAAATTATGTTTTATGTAAATTTTTAAATTCTCATGGGAGGTGGGTAAAAGACGGTGAAAAGTTCAATAAAATTTTTATATATATATAATTATTATAAAATGGCTCCAATGAATTACATTGAACTTATATTGGTATTATGTATAAATTTTGACATAAAATAAATTTAAATAAAATAAATAATTGTTTAAATAAAAATTCGGTTTTTAAATAGTAACCTAGTGTTTTCACTATTCATCAAAAAATGAAAGTTTTCAGAAAAATACCAAAAATTCACCCTAGGCTAATTTCGATATTCTGAATCCAAAAATGAAGTCCATTTTGAAAGAAAAAATTTATAAAATTTCAAAAATTGGGTATTAATATTCATAACGGCTAGTTCATAATAATATTTTAAAAATATCTCATTTAGTGAAACTTGGTATTTTATACTACACACGCTATCGAGGAAGGTCTTGATTGAGTGTAATGTAAGCCAAGTCAGGGATGTGTGTATTGAAAGCTCTGTTTGGTGTTGTGTATAATATAATCAAAACATATTTCATTTATACATTAAACAAAATATATACTTAAAGTTGCGTAGAATAATTTCCACAAAACAAACATGAAATTGTGTGTAACACGAGCCAAGAATAGTGTTGCATATACTTCAAGATAATACGGTGTTGCGTATATCACAAGATAATTTTGGTGTAGTGTACAATAGAATACATCAAAGAAAATAATATATCTCATAAAATCTTGGGGTGTTACATTCTACCCCCCCTGAAAATGAATTTCGCCCTTAAAATTCTTTGGGGTTATAAATCGTTTACTACTTGAAAGTTTCATTCATAGAAACTCATATCGTAAAAAGGAATAATAAATCATAATTTTAAAATGGAGTGTTAGAAACATAATAGATACCCAAAGTAACTCATCATTGGGTTTCCACATAGGATAATATAGGTGAAAATCTGGATATGGAAGAGAAATATGAGCATCATGTTTAGATGAACAGTGGTAGAGAACATGGCTATGATAAAAGCCAACAATCATAAAGCCATAAATTTGTGATGATTTAAGGTACCATCTAATTTATCGTGTATGAGGGTACTAGGAAAACGTTTTTAGTTCTCAAGATCATTTCCCTAATGTTAAAGCATTGTTTAATTAAAAGAAATACTTACTTGATTTTGGTACAATCTCATTGTTGTTCATGCGTTGAACAATTTCTACTTCATCTCTTAAAGAAATGAAGTTGAATTTGTAATTCATGAGGTGTTAGCAGATCATGTGATATAAAGATTGTTCATTCCATCTGTTTATATCGCAAAAAGTTTAGCACAATTTATTAAATATACATAAGTCCATCTATACTGAGATTAATCATATATGGTTGCTAAAATGGACTTATACTTCATCTATCATAGCTCTTAATAAAATAAAACTAGTCTCTACTAACCAGGGACTTTCTGTAGGCCAGTGGTAGGCGATAAAGGTCGGTCGCACTTCGGTTGTGGGTTCGATTCCCACAGCCTTGTCCGATGCGATGGGTTATCGCTCGTCCTGCAGGTTGTCCTTTTTCAAAAACTACACTATTGTAACATTCCAGAAATAATATTCAAAAAAAGGTTCTATACTTAAACAATACTATCTTATGTACAAAATAATCCATTTCAAATCTTTAGACTTATCCAAAATACTTTGGTCCGATGTCATAGTATAAAGAAAACGATTACTTGAAAGGTCACATAACAAGCACATGAATACCATCATTTATCCCCCATATATCATAAGATATATCTTGTTAGTCACATTACAAACATGTGAATACCTTAATCATGTATTCTTTTGAAACATGAATTACCATATAACCTTAGTGAAAACATGAATGCTGTCAAAATTTAACTCTTTCCACATACCAAAATCCCAAAATTTCTATATACACAAACCATGATATCACTTTGTCTTTATATTAGTCATGAGCTCATGAATACTATCAAACATTTCATTTTCTCCTTATCCCTTAATTATGAGCATATCATCTACTTTCCAAAAATATTTGAATAACCTTTCATGGTTATCGGTACCATTCAACATATACTTTCAAATACATTAGAAAAAAACAATAGTGTAACAATCCTTAGATGTTTCTTTATTCCATAGTACCATTAAATTACCTATAAAACATAAATCATGATAAACATAAATCATTCCACTGCCATCTTAAACCACTGACTAAGCTTCATCATTACATTAACCTCATATATCATTTTTAGTCACTTCATCGTCATCCACATAAATACTACCCATATGACCATGCTGATTCTCTTCATGATATTTTCCCTTAGGGAATTGGTTTGCATAATGCACATACATTCCACATTTAAAACCTTTAACCGTTGTTGTTGTCTTAGAAATACCACTATCCTTGTCCATGGTGTTAACTGAACCTTTTCCTTTACAATTATTGGCTTTGTGTCCTTCTTTTCCACACCCAAAGCATCTTCGAGTTCCTTTGAAAAATTCTCCCTGATGCCTCTTCCCACATGATCTACATGAGGGGAATTGAACTATCATTCCTCTATGATCATCATGAAACTCCATCTTTCTCTTATTTGGTGAGTCAGGAAACTTACAAAAGTTTAGATTATTGATCATATTATGAGATTTCTGATTAAAAATAATAACCATATGTGGACTTCCAGATCCAATTTCATTTGGTTTCTCATGAAGAATATCATTCCATTGTACATCATATCCTCTATTATCGTGAATCTTCCTGTTTCTAGCCATTTTCTAAAACCCAAATAGAATAGTGTGAGAGGAAAAAATAATGCTAGGAAAACAACATAATAAAGGGGGAGTGCCTTCAATATATAACATCTTAGGTTTAATTATAAGATCGTTACCATAATTCTAGGACTATAACATATACTTATACGTAACCTTAGGGACATCCCTAGATATACCTTAGAAATATCTCTATAGATTTCACTAATGTTTTTGTATCCTATTTTCCAAAGGTGAACTAAACCTTTCCTCTGATATCAACTATAACGGTTTGGAATTTCTTCCAGTGGACTATAATTGATACCTATCAGAGCACTCCATGGGTGGCTACACCCCCTGGGCAGGACACACCACCCTCCCCAGTGGAAGCTATTTCCTCATGAAACCCTTGGGCGGAGAGCCATGCTTCGTCCAATGCTCACATGTGAGAGTTTCCAAGGATATGATTCATTCCTACCTCCTTTTCCTCTAATACCAACTATAAAGACCCAAATCTTGGCGTACATGGACATTACACTACTTTTTCTGAATACATAATACATAACAAAAACCAACACACAAGGACCGTAATAGTTTAGTGTCTTTGGAAACTCGGAACATAATCCCCTAATCATGGTGAAAGATCTTCAACATCTCCCATAAAGATCTTCCCCTTTTGTTTTCTTTCCTAAAACCTTTCTTTATATCCTGGGAAAAAGAAAACATAAAAAGGGTGAGCTCAAATGCTCAGTAAGGGTAAACATAGAGAACAAAAAACAATCCATAAACATTTGAATGTAAAAACATGAGCATAAAATCTAAACATCAAAATCTCGATCAATGACATAAAACATTGCAGTACATAAGGAATAGATCATAAAAGAACATTAATCATGATAAAATAGCATGGGAATAAAACTTGTAATTGTTGAAAAACATTAAGCAAATGATATGATTTCCATAGTAGCCAAGGCATTTCTGCCAAGACCATCTTAGTGGAAAAAGTCCCTTTCTGAATCGAGTTCACTCCTCGTTCCAGACTTATATCACAGAACTGGATTAACTTACCGTTTCATCCATGTCTATCTCATGAGATATAAATATTTACCCAATGCATTAGAGGGAGATATAGGTCCCACCCACCACATAATGAAATCATTCTTACTTGTGCCACAAAATAAACATAAATCATTCATCATAACCCAAAGAATAAAATGGGTTTCATAAACATCATCCCATCATAACATAATCCATATAAAACAAATAGATATCATTTAATCATAAGAAAAGTAAAACCATGTAAATCATAGAGAAATTATACTTGAAACCTACACATATGAAATAATGTCATCTTAGATAGAAAATGGTTTTGATAAAACACTTGAAATGAATTCTTGGGGAAAATATCCTTTCCTATTCAAAATAGTTTTCTTTTCACGAAATTCCATGAAATTTTAAAAGAAAAGGATTTTTTTTTAAAATAGTCATGAAATCTTGTAGAGTAAGATTCATGAAAATAAGGTGTCATGAAACCATAAAAATATGTTCATGCCGTATAAGTTAAAAAAAACATTCTCCTCGTACTTTTATCAGAAAAGTCAAAAAGTTCCTTTTATGGTAAACAAAAGAAATATTCCTTTCATAACATGTGGTAAAAGTAAAAAATGGGTAAAAAGAACTTCAAACATCCATAAAACACTTTTAGAAAACATGGACATGGATGATAACAATAACCCCAGTAAATACTTACGAATAAACAATCTCGGATAAGAATGATATTGGAATAATTATCCCTTACCTTATGTCCGATATGATTCGTATGTATCCAAGCCTCCTGTATAATGATTTAAATAATGTCATTGACTTATTACATAATTATATTCATTGATATGATATCATATATGGTTCACTTATGACTTTATATTACCCGTTCTTATGTAAATTCCATGTTAAAGCAGTGTTTTGGGTAAAATCGTTTCATTTATCGTACGTGTTTCGACATGTTGTTCTTGATATTATTACTTATATCTTCATTTACTTAATTAGATAATGTAAAAAATTATATATATATATATATATAATATATTCATCATATGAATATATATTATATAATGATAAATGGACTGAAATACACCGTTCATGGAGACGGTAGGTCGTACGTACGCATGAACGCTATTTTCGTTTCCTTATTGAATTAAATAGAATTAATTAAATGAAACATATATGTACATAAATCTAGTATCATTATTATGTAATATCTTTCGTTATTATTTATTATATATACTTTATAATCATACTTGAATGGTTAATCATGGAAAATTAATCTCATTGTGTTCGTGGAGAGGGTAGTCCGTACGTACGCACGAGCAATGATATCATTTCCATGATCGAGGAATTGTATTGAAGTTTATGTATAATATTTCAGAATCAACATCACTTTAAAATAATCATATATAGTTATTTATTTACACCATTATACCCATCCAAGTAAGGTGGTGGTGGAAAACAGATTACACCACGACGTGGAGACGGTATTCCGTACATACGCACGCGCGGTGATTTCATTTTCCATAGGATGGATAGAAGATGAAATAGTGTTGTTTCATATTAATAATAACATATCAGTATATTAGTGATACATATGTTATTAATTTATGATGAAACAAATAATGAAGAATAGGTAGAATAATAAATAAATTGGAAAAATCGGTAAAGGATATTACCTCTTCTTTGACGCGCCTCTTCTAAACCTCCTATTAAGGCACTAGAGTTGGTATTTTGAGTAGACCAGAACCTCTATAATGTTTCTAGGGAAGTTTATAAGGTAAATTATCAGGGTTTTTTTGAGTTTGAAGGCTCAAAATTCTGTAAATAGAATAGGGAGGAGGTTCCCTTTTATAAGGGAGGAGAGGGGCACTTTAGGAAAAAACTTAAAATATTATTTTATAATAAAGTGATATTCGGTTTATAATTGATCCAAAGTGACTTATTTATAAGATAAAGTGGGTATGGGTCTAAATCCTCTCAACAAATAGGTTTTAGACAAGTTTAGGTTACTATTTTAACCTTATCATTTAGATTTAACTATAAGTTAAATAATTTTAACTTTTACTGTGTCTTCTAGTTTTCTTACACTATATTGTTAATAAACATACAATAAAATACCAAATGAACCCTAAGTGGTTCATTATTAATATATATAACCTTATATAAGTCATTTGGACGAACATTATATTTTTAGGAATGTAATAACAATTGATAATATAATATTTGTTTTAAAAACTATTTTATCTCAATTTTGATACTATTTGGTAATTGATTTTTTTGAAAATCATAAAAGCATGATTAGTTTTAAAAAAGTTAATTAAATCAATAATAAAACTCCATATTAAAATAAAAAATTAGTTTAATTCATAAAAGTCTCAAATTAAATTTATTTGAGTATTTATAACATCAATTATGTTAATATTTCATTAATAAGGTAATTACAACATCATCATTGTGTCATAAATACGTTAAATTATTTAATATATAAAAATTATTAATAAAATATCATTATGTAGTAAATATTTTTATTTTTCTAATGAATATTTATATTCGAATTTATCTTATGTATAACCCTATAATAAAAATGTTTTAGTTATTAAACATTATTTTTAACTATTTTAACTTTTCTTTAAATGAAAATATAATAAATGTCCTAATCTAATACAAGTGGACCTAAAGGGTAATATTTTATTCCTAAAGTTGTTTTTGGTCTAATTACACTTATTCAATAGAATTAGGACATGTGTTAGGGTAATAATAATATCATTGTTACCCTTAATTACCCTATTTACTTTTAAACGTGGTAAATAAAAGTAAAAATTTATTATTCACCAAAAATTATTGTTATCTTATTGAACCACATTTTACTCTTTTATATTTACCTTGTCTCTTAGATTCTCTAAATTCTACTCACATAAGTGGTAAAATTAAGTTTTATGTAAATTTTCAAATTCTCCTGGGAGGTGGGTAAAAGACGGTGAAAAGTTCAATAAAATTTATATATATATATAACATTATTATAAAATTACTCCAATGAATTAAATTTAACATATATAGGTATTATGTAAAAAAATTTACCTAAAATAAATTTAAATAAAATAAATAATTATTTAAATAAAAAATCGGTTTTTAAATACTAACCTTGTGTTTTCACTATTAATCAAAAATTGAAAGTTTTCAGAAAAATACCAAAAATTCACCCTAGGATAATTTTGATATTCCAAATCCAAAAATGAAGTCCATTTTGAAAGATAAAATTTATAAAATTTCAAAAATTTGGTATTAATATTCATAACGGCTAGTTCATAGTAATATTATAATAATATCTCGTTTAGTGAAACTCGGTATTGCATACTACAAACGCTATCGAGGAAGGTCTTGATTGTGTGTAATGCAAGCTAAGTCAGGGCTATGTGTAGTGAAAGCTCTGTTTGTGGTTTTATATAACATAATCAAAACATATTTCATTTATACATTAAACAAAATCTATACTTAATGTTGCGTAGAATAATTTCCACAAAACGAACTTGAAATTGTGTGTAACACGAGCCAAGAATAGTGTTGCTTATACTGCAAGCTAATACGGTGTTGTGTATAGAACAAGATAATCTTGGTGTAGTTTACAATAGAATAAAACAAAGAAAATAATATATCTCATAAAATCTTGGGGTGTTACAAGCATCACAAACGTCTTTCGGGTCGCGGAGCCTCCGGCCTCTTTGCTTTGCTGTGGCTTCACAAACTTTTTACAGATCCTGGAACCTCCCACCTTTTTCATGAGCATTAGATTCGAAAATGTCTTTTGTATCATGGAGTCTCCCACCTCTTTGCTTTGCGATGGCTTCAAAAACGTATTTCGGATCGCAGATCCTCCCACCTTTTTCTCCTCAGTGCCCTTAAAGGGGGCGGCTTCGCACTGACCATGGTGCTGTGGGGATCTGTAAACAGGCTTCATGAGGTAGACTTAATGGATTTGGTGTCCTTTTTGCGTTTTCTTTTTCTCTTTATATATTTTGGCGCCAACAAATGCCCCCTCAGACTTGGAGCCGCGAAGAGGAAATGAGGATTTAAGTATGAGGGATAATCGCCAAACTTTTGAGGCCATTTTTAAAGTAGGGTCATGAAGAAGGGTCGCGATGCAGAGAGGGGATGTGTGAGTTGAGAGAGTTTCTAATCTCACCACGGTCGGGCACACCGCGAAGCAAAGGGGGTCGCCTCCTATAAATATGGGAGGCTGACCTCTCTTTTTTCCATTCTCATCTCCATGTTTTGGTGATTGTGCACTCGATTCATGAAGCTCCATGCTCTCTATGATATCTCTCTATAAATCGGGCCTTTCTGTTTTGCAGTGCACAACGATTCCTTCAACTCCGCGAGTGTGTGCTCCATGACTTACATCTTCAAAGTATGTGGAAGGGTTCCATGAACCGTCTCTGCGATCGAGATTTGCAATTTGGGATTCACGATCAAACTCTACAATCCTGGATAAAATTTTCAAAAAACTTAAAGACTAAATGGCTCATCTAGAAGCTGATAGGGTGTCCTTGCAGATTCTACCCATAGAGAAGAAATGGAAAATAAATAAAGCATCAGAGAACACATATAGATCCATTTGGACCATGAGTCACTGGTGGAGTTTCCGTTAGAGGGATAGAAGAACTAGCCTCTGTGAAAAAGTTAGCTTTTGTATGGAATTGGCCAAAGGGATGACATCTTTATTCTTGGAGATTGTAGGGACGAGCTAGCTTGCTGGTTCAGGAGTACGTCGTGCCAGTGCTAGTGGTTCTGGGTGGACGACAGCCATGCTCGAGAGGATTTCACTCCCATCAATGCTTATTTAATGTAAAAAATTGTAAATAATGTTGACGGGAATGCATTGCATCTGGAGACATCCCCTCCATTGTACCACACCATCCTGAAGGTGTCCCTGGGGACAACAGAGAAGAGGTGGACTGATGAGTGGGATTTTCACTAGGGTGGGAACTTTACAGATGGCTGGGCAAGGGCCTACTGGGTAGGCACCTCGTGTGAGGAGTTCAAGGTGGATTTCAGGCGAGTGGGCATGTATGATGGGCTGGGGATTCCCAATTTCACATATATCGGCCAAAGCAGCCGATGCCATAGCTATTGAGAAGGTTGTCATAGAGGATAAATACCTTCCATATTAACCATGGGGAGGTTGGTATCAGCCTCTAGGATTTTCACCAGATCTTGGGGGTCCTGATACTGGGGGAAATGTATAATGAGTTCCTCTCTATCATGAATACATGGGAAGACCTGGATCAGATGCCACTGCTGGTAAAGAAATTGATGGACCTAGTGCCAATGGAGGACAATTAGTCAGTGAGGGATTTCTACATTAAACAGTGGTTCAAGTGGTTCCTGAATTTCCCTGAAGATAGACAGTTTACCACGAGGCCTCAGACCTTCCCGAAGGGGGTTCAACGCGGCAATGAGAATTCATATTTTCGATGCTTAGAGGATAGATAGTGGAAGATATGGGGACTCAGTGTCAGTACTGAGCAGAAACTGGTGGTTAGGTTGGGTACATTCATCTCAGTACTTATCTATATCTAGATTCTTCCAGTGAGGTATACGAACATGGGCGTGCGATCAAGCACGTTCATCATGGCATCCATGTTGGTGAATGGGGTACGGTCAACCTCGGGATCTCGATGCTTGCCAAAATGTATAATGTGTTGTGGCACATCAGTGAGGGGAAGAAGACCCAGTGGATATGTGGGATGTTCCACCTTTTGTATGGGTGAATAGTGGTGCATATTATGGGCATCTATGAATATCTAAACCCTATTTCCCCTACGGGATCATATTTCCACCACGTCATTCTAGATGTGGTAGGGAGATTTCTGAATAAGATGACTTCACAGTTGGTGTTGAACTGGGTCTGGAAGGTAGACGAGTTTAACTTCCACATGTTCCCCCTTCCAATAGGTATGTTCACTAATGACGGTCAGGGAACAGAAGAACATCGGTCCTACCTCCTGGCCTTTCAAGGTGGAGTCCTGGGGGCGCAGGTTGATCGCGAGCCCCTCTGCAAGACGTACACCCCACACCGCTTCGTGAGGCAGTTATGTTGCATGTAGCGGCTGACCACGTGGGTCTACTTGGGTGGTGCAACAGGAGGATCACCCATGGGTGATGAGGCAGATGTGGCTCATGTTCACACGGGAGGATGGGAAGATTCGAAATGAGCTTCCTCAGGCCATAACTGATTACTAGTTGGTGAAGGAGTACGCCATGGGATGGGAGGCGCCCAACTAGAGGAAGATGATGAAGTAGAAAACTATCCATGCTGGTGACGGGGTGCCTCCCCTACCTCAATGTCGGTGCCAGAAGGCGGCAAGGAAATCTCATGGTTGAAGGGCTATAGTGGATGCGAGACCCACACTGGTCGAGAGGCAGGCGGCGGCAGTGGACCCGGTGGTCTGAGAGCGGTAGAGTCATCCAAAGGGGAGGACTCCAAGGATATACCATAGGATATCCACCCGGGCTCCGGGAAAACGGTTTTGCCACATAGATATACCCAATAAAACCTTCTTCTCGGAGGATTGGGACGTCTGGGATGTCAACAGACAATTACTCAACCTATTCGAGATGTGGCACAATCTGAACCATCTTGGGATGGAATTTCTTGGGATCGGTCCTATTAGGTCCGGATTTGTGGTATCCCAGGAAGATGTGGAGTAGTACCTTGTCGAAAGGAAGGACTTTTTGCACTCCTAGGGTGCTCTGCATCCGATGAAAAACTAGGTAAAGGTGTTTTTGGATCAAACAATCCCTCTACAATTGTTGGTTTTTGAATTGAGATAACGCTTTCCCTTGCCGAAAGAGTTGGACGAGTCCTCCTAGGGGAGAGGAGGCCGGTAGAGGAAGCCCTCTAGAGGATGGTGATGTCAATGATTCAAACCTGAAGCTAGAAGAATTTGCAGAGGCCCTTGAGGTAAAATCCTAACCACTTCCTTGGAGTCTTCATCCAGGTTATTTAGGGATTATCAACTAAACATATAAATTGTATAGGAGGTCCTCATATGAAAAACCTGATCTCGCCCAACAGTAGATGCGACTACGGGGACTTCATGATCTATGCCCGTGGATTTGACTATTACTACACTTAGTAGGGTGGAAACATCCAGAGTGGTTTTTCATGAGTTTTAAAACTTCACAAAAAAATACGGAGGGCCATGACTCGGGGTTCCGATGACAAAAAACTAGGTGTGAGACAAGCTATTTAACCTCTGTGAGTCTCCTTTACAGAACTTGTAATTGTCACCCACTGAACAGATTAACTGATGTCCATGCACTCTTATATGCACAGTTCTTCAAATGGTGTGGGATTCCTTGGAGAGGTTGGCTAGAGCTCTTGGGGGAACCTTTCCTGGGGGAACACTGGTGTTCATGGAAGCGTACGTTTGAACCGACCAAGTTGTAGTTCTTCCAATCACTGGTGGGACTGCCAGTAGGGTAGAGCCTAAGTTCACTGAGGTGGGATCTGATGAAGAGGATCAATCAGACAACATAGATCCTCACATGACTGATCAAAAACCATATGAAAACCCTATTAACGATTTCATTGAGGTGCTTTCTGTATACAAACCTACCAACCATGAAGATAGTAATGGTAAAACCTCTAAAGAAAAGGAGAGAAAGATCGCTCATTGTCAGTTATGGAAACTGATCAAGTGATTCATCAGGAAGACTCTTCAAATGAAATGGATAGAATAGATGTGGAGACTTTTTTCATGGTTGCAAGAGTAGTGGGCTACGGTAGTGGATACCTAGCATCCTCATATGCTCATTCGAGACCTCATGGAGGAGAAGATTCTAGAGCATGATTTTGGCCTCGGTGTAAGCTGGAAACGGAGGAAATCAGAAAATATCAAGAGGCTTTAGGAGACTCAAAGTGACATTTAGTGGTTGTGGGCATGAGTATATGATCATTCTGTTTTCCTCAATGCACAATCAGAGATCAGGTGGTGCATAAAGTCCTAGCTGGTGGAGGATGAAGAACGGATGGAGTGAGCCTTTGAGGAGATGGCCATCATCTGAACCGATGAGGAGGAGGCCCATATTTTGGCTGATGAACTACGCCCCATCGTTTTTGAGAAGGGGAAAAAGATATATAGGCGTCAAAAGATCCTGGATTCCACAATCCAGAGACTGGTGGAGCTGGAATCCTTTATCAAAGAGGTCAACCCATCCATGGGAGGGGCCAATCCTCAGGTGTTGTAATTTGTGTAAACTATTTTAAACATAATTTCATTATATTATTGTTTATTCTAAATGCATGTATGGGTTTCGTTATTCGTTTTGGTCTAATTCACGTCTGTTACATTCATGAAATACCCAGAAATCAATCCCTAGGCTTACATGGGTCAGGCATGATGTGGGAAATAAGGGATGAAAACCTAGTTGTTCCATCCGAATACGAGAGTATTAACCAAGCTTCAGGAATCCAAGATTTGAACAACTGATCCATATCTCCAAGAAGAAATGGGGATTCCTGACTGGAATATGATGTTCTCTGAACAGTCGAAGTTTCATTCTCCCAATGAGCTCTAGTGCACGAGCGGGGTAATTGCGGGGGCATTAGAATTTGTCAAAATAGAGTGGATGTGGAAAGTATGAATCACGAGATGCAAAATTTGGAATAATGTGGAGGTGACCCGAAAATGAAGGATAATTGTTTACTGTGTTCAAAACACTACATCCCTATTGCATTATCCTGGTATGTTGATAAAAAAAAGGGACAATCATTGACCATATTTTCAAAATGATGGCTGAATCAAAAATTTATACATTAGTCTTTTCAAACGTTGGCCCCAGACTCTAGGCAAGCCATAGGCCGAGAATCCGTACTGATAGGGGGTTATTTTAGATGTGAAATAGGACAAGGGTCTGAATAATTGGCATGAAAAGCAATAAGGGTGGATTTATGGGTTATTCGAATGGATTCCATCACTCTTGAAATTACGCCATCGCAGTGAAGACACATTAGGTGAGCAGATCGGTCTGATCAGGGATCATACCTACTTCTGAACAGGACCTCTCTGGTAAGGACCTAGAATGCCCTATAGTATTACGACATACCAAGGAGGATGATAGACATGTATTTTAATATCGTACAGTGTGGACGGTGCACATATCAACAAGGTCATACCACCTGGACCATGATTGGGGCCAACAGCCAAGAAGGGATAATGACTGTGAGGTTGGGCCCGAGTCAAAATTCATGGTAATCACTACGTATCTCATAAGGGTGAGAATAAATCCAAATGTAGTACATAAACATGGCACGGTTAGAGACCAACAGTGGTAGAGAAAATCATCTCTGATGAGGAAACGGGTGCATTCCATAGTTAACATGGGTCATCCCGAACTAGTTCAGGGTAAGACTACAGTTTAGTGTCATGTGTTGGGGACACATGGACTCATGTAGTTTAACGTCATGTGATAGGACGGGGATTGAAAGGGGATATCTTAGGAAGAGATTACGTGATATTGTAGCTATAAACCTAACGTGAATAAGGATATAAGGAGTCTGCAACACACCATGTATATCTAGAGGAAGTTTTTTAGGTCAAGGGACCGGAAAGTGAAAGTTAGGTTGGGACCGGGAAAAAGTTCTTGAAAGTTCCTAAAACCCCATTAGGATTGGAATCAAGCCACATGTAGTTCTATAATTCTAGTTTAACATCATACAGGGCAAAGGGCATGTGTGGCGTAGCTGCACCAGTACATGCTCCACCAAACTACTAAGCCCACATGAGTCGTTCTCGATGTGGAAACAAGGAGTAGCGCTAAGATTTCCTCATACCAAAAGGAACACGTTAGGGGAAATGGAATTCTAGGTGAGTGAAATCCAAAAATTATTGACCCGCCTGATTAATGCACAAAGATGCACAGAGGTGTAAAACCATGTGCTATAATTATACTTGAAAATAAGAGACTGGGAATATGTGAATCTTGACTCCTGAGATCTGGATCACAATGATGGTGGTGTAACGATAGAGGATAACTCTTGACCATGTTTGAAACATAGTAACCACTTCTTGTAAGCCTAGAATGGGGATAAAAAATGAGTGTTGACCACTGACCATGTTCGAAACATGGGACCTGTCACAATTGTCGTATGAGGTCTTCAGGGGTGTTGGCCCAAGATGGAAGGTGAGCCAATGTGGCATGAGAAAAACCCATAAAGGGTGTCCCTTCAGACATAGAAGAGTATCGGGATCCAAATAAAGGTATCATGATGCCTGGACATGAAACGAGGGAGTGTCCATGTGGGAATTCCACACCTTGGTCTCTTTGTCACGACACATCTGAGTATGACCATAAGACATTTCAGATAGGGGGATTCGAGTCCCTTCCCATGGACAAGGGTCCTGGGGTAGCACGCTCCTCACTTAAGGTTCGGGTGGACCATTATTTGGGGAACTGATTTAATGATGTGCTCACAGGGTGGTGAAGTAGTCAAACTTGATGCGTAGTTCCCATCGGGAGATCTTAGTTTATGTTCGTAGAACTTGGACCATGCGGAGAAGGGATAGGGGAGAAACATGGCGTGGTTTATGCAAAATATGACACAAATGATAGCCCAAAAGGTGCTCACCACACCACATACATCCAAAGGAGTTCAGGACAAGGGACCAAAAATGGGGAAGCATTTAAGATTCTTGGGGATGGACCGGCAGATGGCATGTATGGGCATTCCTATGTATCCCATGAGGATGGGAATTAAGCCATACATAGTTCTGGATAGTGTCATGCTATTTGATGTCTTGAGAATAGGATAGCCAGGTCTTAGTTTAAAGTTCTTAAAGATCAGACCAGAGATAGAAAGGATGGAAGGAAACATGTGGTGTGACATTACAAAACCTGATGTGAATGGGTATATAATCCCACATCACACCATGTTGTTCCCTGAGGAGGTTTCAAGTCGAGGGACCAAAAATGAAAGTTGGGATGGACACGAGGAAAGGTGCATGGTCATTCCTACGTGCCCCATTTTGATGGGGATCAATCCATACATAGTTCTAGAAATTATGTGGTAGGGTACCAGTGTTGGGGACAATACTATCATTCGGGTCTGAACCACACACTAAAAGAAGCGGCATTTGATATATCTTGTTTTTTCTTTAGGATGGACGTGTTTTTTCTTTTGTGAAGTGATAAAACTAGGACGGAAAATCCAGGTTTTACTACAAGAATCAAGCCACATGTAGGCATTGATAAATGGTATGGTGGATGACCAATACCCAATATGATGTCCCCTCAAGTGAGGACATCACAATGCAGTGTTTCTTTTTTTCGTACAGCCAGGACGATAATGCCATAGTTCAGGGTCATATGATAGGACCTACCAATGCATTTTAACGTCATGTAATAAATACGTAGTAGTTTAATTTCATGTCGGACCACGCATCATAGTTTAAGGTCATATAGATTGGATACATGCGTAAGAAATGAGGTTTTAGGGGGGGGGATGTGCATGCCGTGATGAAGCATACTTGACATGAGGGGGGGGGGGCGAGGTCCACACCACAACACATGCGATTACATGGAAGAAACCTCAGGATAAGGGGCCAGAAACGGTCAAGAATATGGGGCTAGACCAAAAGATGAATAGTATAGGTGTTCCTACGTATCCCATGAGGATGGTAATCAATCCATACATAGTTATGAGAGGATGAGATGAATGAGAGACTATCTCCTAGAAAGGGAGTATGTGGTGTGACTATTTCAAACCCAACGTGAATGAGGTTGTGGTCCCATGCCACACCACACAATCCTATGAAATTTTGGTCCAAAAGGTCGATCGAGAAATGTAAATAGGTGAAACCTAAGCTGGACCCAGCGATAAGATGCTCTGGCATTCCTATATACCCCATGAGGATGGGAATCAAGTTGTAGGATGTTTTCGGAATGGGATGCAGTTTTACATCTTGTGGTAAGGATGTTGAGATCTTAGTTTAAGGTCATAGAGCTCGGACCATAGATAAGAGAGAATCTTCCAAATGGGCGCAAACCTCGACCATAGCCCTAAGCCCATGTGAGCTATACTCGATGTGGCAAACAAGGTAAAATAAGGTCTTTTCAACACATAGAATACATGCAAATTGGAAATTAGTCAGGAGTCCTAGACGATGCCTCACTATGACTTTAACCTTCTATCGTGCCCATGTGTATTGAGGGACATTACCATGAGTGTCAAAATACCACTTGGAAATGAGGGAGTGTAAAAGGATGTGAATCATGAAACCAATATTTGAGGCTTGATGGGGATGATGATGGAGGATAACCGTTGACCATGTTTGAAACACAACATCCACATCGAGTGACCCAAAATGGAAACAACAAATGAGTTTCGACCACTGACCATATTCGCAACGTGGGACTTGTATCAATTTTTCGTTCATGATCCTCAAGGATGTTGGCCCAAAATTATAGGAGGTCCCTTAGGCTAAGTATACATACTGTTCATGGTCCCTTTTGGATGTGAAAGGTGATGGAAATCCAAATAAAGTTGAGCATGAAGCCTGAGGATGGGTGATAACATGTCTATGTAGGATTCATCACTCTAGGTGTTGTACCAGAGCACTCCTAGGCACATTGGTGAACTTATAAGGAGGGTTGATGGGCCCAAATTAAGAGAAACCGACTTGAAAAGATGAGTGTGGAATAATGGTATGAAGAGATCTCAGAAGAGAGGAAGGTATGTGGCATGGCTGTTGAAAAGTCTTCGTGAATGAGGACATAAGCCCATACCATTCCGCATGCCCCTCTATTGGGAGAACTTGGGCCAGGGGTCCAGGAAGATAAGGGGGGGTTCTAAGAAATGGGGATGGACCCAAAGACAAAATTCTGGGGCGGTCCTACATACCCCATAAGGATGGGAATCAAGCCACACATAGTTCTGTAGGATATTGTGTTGTTTTACGTAATGCAGTAAGGACATAGATAGGGGCAAGGTATCTCAACGAGGGATGTATATGGGATGATGGAAAACCCAATGTGAATGAGAAAATAATCCCATTTTACACCATACAATCCCAAACAAGGACTTGGTATATGGGTCCGAAAAAATCGAGGGATCTAAGATGAGAAGTCCCAGCCAATTCATAGTTTAACATCTTGTGGTGAGGATGATAATGGAGGGGTGTCCCAAGGGGATGTATGCGGTGGGGAAAAAATAGCATGGCATGAATGGGGACATAGATTCCAGGCCATAATGCACAATCCTAAGTGAGAACTTTGGCCAAGGGACCAAAAGGGTTGAGGGAACTGAGACAGGAAGTCCTATAAAGTTTTCAATTTAACTTCTTGCAATGAGGATGATGGTGATCTTAGTTTAAGTCCATGGAGCTCAGACTATGGACAAATGACCCTTCATGCAGGTATTTCCTTCCCAAAGCTCCTAATACCATGTGAGAAATTCTCAATGTGGGAAACAAGGAATATGACAAGTCTCTCCCCAACATATAAGGGTACGACAGCTGGACACACACTCCTACTTGAGGAAGACTGATGTTTGAAGGGATAGTGGGATGGAATGAACCATTACAACCAATATTTGGGACCTATGGGGGTGGTGACAATGATAAAGGATAGTTGTTGAGCATGTTTGAAACACAACATCCATATCGTGTGATATGAAATAGAGACAAAAAATGAATGTCAAATTCTGACCATATTCACAACTCAGGGCTTGTATCAATTTTTCATTCGAGGACCTTAATGACGTTAGCCCAAAATGATAGGAGAGTCGTTGGGATAAGTATCCTTACTGTTCAGGGGGTCCTTTTTGATGTGAAAGATGATGGAAACACAAATTAAAGGTGTACGTGAAGCATGAATGTTGCTATGGAGTTTAACGTCATGCGGGATGACGAAAGAGGTGAAGATCTCTAGGGAGAGGGATACATGGTGCATTCATGATGAACATGATGTAAATGAGGGAAAAATCATGCACCACACCATTTTCTTTGACCCAAGGGTAGATTCTCGAGTTGGGGATAGGGCTATGGACAAAATTTCTGGTTGTTCCTACGTATCCCATAATGATGGGAATCAATCCATACATATTTTTGAAATGGTCATGAAGTTTAACATCATGTGGGGATGATGTGGGAGGATAGAAGAACGGGGAGCACATGATGAGATTATCGTGATCCTACCATGAGTCAGTCCAAAGAATCTTACACTACACCATGTGGGATCTTCCAAGGAAACTATACCCAGGGGGATAGTCAAATAGGGGTCTGGGGATAGACTCAAGATGAAGAGCCTGAGTCACAAGGATGGGAACCAAGCCATACGTAGTTCTTGAAGGGGCCATGCAGTTTAATTCCATGTGATGAGGAATAATTATGAGTAGTTTTATGTCCTTCAGTTTGGACGAACTACACATTTTAGCATCATGTGGTGAAGACGGAATAGTTTAAGGTCATGTGGGGCTATACAGATCTTATTTTATAGTCATAGAGCTCGGACCGTTTTACATTTTATCATCATGTGGGATGGAAAAGAAGTTTAATGTCATGTATGACATAACAGTTTAAGGTCTTGTAGGAACAAATATAGTTTAATATCCTTCAGGCCGACATAAAATTTAATTTCATGTGGGACATAACAGCTTAAGGTCATGTAGGACCCTATACAGTTTAACATCCTACGGGATGACATACAGTTTAATTTCATGTTGTACATAACATTTTAAGGTCATGAAGAACCACATATAGTTTAACATCATGTGGGATGACATACATTTTAATTTCATGCAATAAAAAATAGTTTAAGGCCATGTCGGACTAGTAAAATAGTTAAGAAATGTATTGCTTAAGGAATTTGGCATTGGTGGGAGGAGTTATATGCTCTCCATCCATGGTAACCAGGGAGTACGCACCATTGGGATAAACCTTTTGAGTGATGTAAGGTCCTTCCTATTTGTACTACATCTTGGGTGGTTTCCTACCAGGCATCATTGGTGTTATCAGGGCCAACACTAGGTCACCTTTCAAGAAAGTGGAGGCAAACCTTTTTGTTGAAAGCTCTGACTATCTTATTCTGGTGCCTTTCAATATTGTGTAGGGATTGAAGCATGTTCTCATCGAGTGCTTCCAATTCAGCCAGATGGATATCAGCTACTTTATCTGGCACTTGTTGATTGAACACAACTATCTTTAATGAAGGAAACTGAATCTCGATGGGCAGGACGACCTCTGTTACGTACACCAGAGAGTATGGGGTCACCTGTGTGGAATTGCGAGTTGTCATCCGGTAATCCCAAAGGGTGTTGGGGAGTTTGTCCGGCCAACTCTTCTTGTTCTGACCAACCATTTTTTCCAATATGTTAGAGAGGGTTTTGTTGAATTCCTCGATCTTCCCATTTTCTTGCACGTGATAGCAGGAGGTATGGTTAGATTGGATATCGTACTTAGCATAAAATTTCTTCAACTCAAATACCCGGAATTTGGCGCCATTATCAGTGAGAATGGCGCAAGGGAATCCAAATTGGTAGATGATGTTGGAGATCACAATTTAAATGATAGAACGGGCCTTGAACTCCTTGAGTGGAATTTACTCTGCCCACTTCGAAAATAAATCCATAGCGGTGGGGATGAATCTTCATTGGCGAGTTGTCACCGATGGATATGGGCCCATGACATCGAGTACCTGGACAGTAAAGGGCCAAGTGTACTTGATAGTGTGGAGAGGATCTGGCGGCCAATGAACAAATTTGGAATGGATCTGGCACGCATGACACATATTGGAAAACATGATGCAGTCACGAATCTTGCAGGGCCAAAAATACCCCAGCCTCTGGATCTGGTGAGATAATTTCGGCCCAGTCTGATGAGCTCCACAGGAACCAACATGAACCTCCAACAAGAATTGATAAATCTCAACTATTTGAAAGAAATGGTGGAGAACCTCATCAAACCCTCACTTGTAGAGGATTTTCTCAAGACTGGGACTGTTCTGGAGAGTAAAATCCAGCGTGCGGTGTCAGATTCGCTCGCGCTCGGCTTGATCTGTCAGGAGATTGATGTACTGGAGGTACTCAACAAATGGGGTCCTCTAGTTAAGAGTTACTTCTATCACTACATGAAGGGGACCTGGGGTTCCTAACATGGAGTCATCGGCGGTGAGGAGGCTTACCAGTGGGATATCATCGTCATCTAGAGTGACGGGGGTGATGACTCTCTGATGTGCCATGTGGATAAACAAATCATCCCGATCAGGATCCACAAGAGATGCAACTAGGCTGGCCAAGGTTTCGACTTGACCATTTTTGGATCGAGGAATATGAGTAACATCTGGCCAATATGGGAACTGGGCCATCAGTTGGAGGGTACGTTCCAATAGTGGTACAAGTTCTGGATTTTTGATGACATAGTCACCGTTGATCTTCTTGATGACTAGTTCGAAGTCCCCTTTCAAATGAAAATGGGGAACATCAATCTCTAGGGAGAACTCAATTCCAGTAATGAGATTTTGATACCCCCCATTGTTGGTACAACGTTCTGATAATGGGAATGAATACAGAAGAATGACCTGTTCTGGGTAATGAAGATGATACCCAGGCCTACTTTGTTGAGCCCAGGGTCATTGAGCCTTTAGCCGGTAGGGCTCCGGGAAGCACCATCAAAGTGAGTTTTGAAACACATAATTGATTGGTCTGCTGATAGGATTTCCTCATTGGGAAAATCAAGGTCTAGGGACTGGTCTGTAGGTGTTGGATGGGCGGAAAGGCAGTCTACCAATTCTTTCCCCTTGATATCCTATTGAGGGACAAACATGATGTCAAACTACTGGGGGATCACTGGACACCGAGCTAGATGACTTGTCAATATGGGGTGGTTCATAATGTACTTCAGTGGATACACTCGGGACACTAGTTGTAACTCAGGGTGCTGCAAGTAATGTCACAATTTCTGTACTATGAATACCAGTGAAAGGAATCTCTTGTCGATAATAGAGTATCTGGTATCCTTATCGAGAGCATGTGGGTGAGATAGTAAATACTATTCCCCATTCCCTCATTTTTTTCTTCTTAGAGAGAAGGGAATCGAGAAATCATTCTATATCAGTCACATAAAGGACTAATAGATTTATTGAAATGGGTGGCACTAGGACCAGAGGCTAGAGAAAATAATAATTTATTTCCACAAAATAATTCTGACATTCCTCATCCAATTGATAGACATTTCCTTTCTTTATGATCTGAGAAACTGGCTTACACTTTCCAGAAATATTTGTGATGAATCGGTGTATGTAGGTCATGTGTCCTTGAAAGCCTTGAAGCTCCTGAATGTTTCTTGGGGGAGATATCTGGATGATGGCCTTGATCTTATCTAGCTCAATTTAATGCCCATGTATCTGACAATAATGTTGAGAAACTTTCCATAGGTAACCTCAAAGGAACACTTCAATGGGTTCATCTTCAGGTGGTGAGAACAGAGAAATTTTAACACTCTCTCAAGGTCTTTGAGATGGTCTTGATGCTAGAAATATTTGACCACAAAATCATCCACATAACATTCCAGCAATTTCCCTAGGATCATCTTAAATCTGTGATGCATGAAACACCGATATGTGGAACCTTCATTCTTTATGCCGAAGGGCATTACCTGGTATCAAAAGGTACCTTACGGTTCCTTGAAGGATGTAGACTCCTCATCCCCGGGGGACATTCAGATCTTATTATACCTGGAATATCCATCCATGAAAGAGAGATCCTGGAACCCAGCTATGGCATCGATAAAAATCTATGTCATAAGAATAGGAAAATCATTCTTCAGATAGTGACGGTTGATATCCCAGAAGACGATGAAAAATCCGATTTTTCTATTATTCTTCTTGACGGGCACAATGTTGGTTATCCATCTGGGGTACTGGAACTCATTGAAAAAGTTGGATCTTATGATCTTATGAACTTCGGCCTTGACCATGGTATAGTGAGAAGGGTGCATCTTCTTGGGAGGCTACTTAAACCCATGGTGATTTGTTGGGAGACCGAGGCGGTGGATGGATACATAGGGATCTAATCCCGGTATTTCGTTATAAATCCACAAAAATACATCACAATGTTTCTTCAGGAATTCCACGTACTGCTGCTGCTCTTCGACAGACATAGTGGCAATGATCAATGTAGGTTTTAGATCCATCTCACTACCGAGGTTCACCTTTACTAGTTCATCAACAGTGGTGGAGACACCCTCTTCGAAATAAGGAGGAGCATTCTCTAAATCCTCTTCTTCACTTATGGAGGAGGGGTCCTCAGTGGGAGGAGTTTCCTTTGAGTCAAAAGATCTTAATGTGAAGTTGGCGCTAGCCTGAGTGGAAGTGGACACTACATCCGAGGACTCCTGTGCTATCGAAACCATAGTGATGAAAGCTGTCGACCTGATCCCATTTGGTCTTCAGCCTAAGGGGCCACAAATGATGATATCAAAGCAATAGTGTTGCATCATCTTGATCCAGTTTATCCCAGCCAGGAGGAAAAAGTATGTATGGAGTACTATCATTTCCATGGGGTGGACATACCAATATCTTATGGGATTAGGGGGCTCTGGGACCACACGATCCTAGTTTTTGTAAGAATATGAGGTGATATTCCTATGTTGCTTAGACTTGGGAATGTGCTCCCCCTCATTCCTGAAATAATGAAGCATTTCCTCAGGTCCGGTGTCGTCACCTCCAATCGAAGGATCGAGAAAATGCTGGAATCATCTAGGTCTATCCACGGATCGGTCACATCCGTACCATGTCCAAACTCATTAGCCTGAATCTACTTGTCTTTTCACTTGTAACAGTCGCCATCCTGGTAGTGGAATTCAAAAAAGGCAAGGGGAGACATGTCACCTTGGAGTATGCCCACTCAACCATCAAGGGAGTACTTAAGGCCCCAGTGATTCGATGAAGGGACCACCTCATGCAGGTGGAGTCATGTCCTCCCCATCAAAGAATTTTAGGTGGTGTCCTAGGATAAAACTATGAACTTAGTGCTAGAAACTAGGCCACCAAACTGGTTCTTCAGGTGGATCTTGTTGACTGGTGTTTGTTATGTCGTATCATAACCTTGTATTTTTAGGTTAGAGGGACTTAGGTCAACCTCAGATAGCACCATATTTTAGAGGGTTCAGGTTGGGATTAGGTTGATCCCATAGCTGGTGTCGACAAGATAGCAATGAACTCCACACCTTTGAAGTGGACAACAATTTATAGTGGGTGAATTTGCCCCTATATATGAGATACTTCATCTTTTCTGGAGAAATAAATAATGGTCTGGAATTCATCATGATTGACTGCCTCAGCATGGAAGGCTTCTACAACAGCTACCTCTATCTCAAACTAGAGGGGGATTCTTAAATCCTCAGTAATGGCTTCAAGAATATCCTCTAATAGGTGAAGGTCCTCAAGGATATAATGCCTTTCTGGAATGCTGGAATGATGCTTAAGGACATCATACTTTCATTCCAAGCATTATATTCTACTTACAGAAGGTCTTTCTGTGGTAGGGGTTGACTGGACCTTCCAGCTGAATTGGTGGTTGACTGGTGCTGGGAATATCATGTTGCTTGCTAGTGGAAGCTTGTGGAGCAACTACCGAATTTGGTCCAGATGACTAAAGTTTTTTCATAGAAGATCATGGATGATCGTGGTTCGGTCGAGATGGATCAACATGATCTAGTAACACAAATGGTAGTTAAAGTCGACCTGATGATACCAGATAAGAAGGTTGGGCATGTTAAACACTGCACTGGGCCTATTTTCTTTTTTCGGTGGAATGCACGACCTAGATGGAAGTGCTAACTCAGGCACTCGGATGAACCATTAGCCACAACCCCATCGACACTGGCGATGGTTGGGGACATTGAGAGAATCCTTCCGACATTCTTTACCTTTAGAAATCCTGTAGGGGTTTACTAACTCTACAATGTTAACCGAGGCGTACCCTTGACTGTCACTTGAAGAATCCTCCACCACTGGATGGATTCTAGGGTAAATATCCACCTTTGGGGTCATGAAGTTTCTGAGAGTACGGGATAATGATGACATAAGATGGTGACTTTTTTTACCATGTTCCACTGATGCCTGCTCTTTTGGAAAGAGGAAGGCTGAGCTGTTGACGCAGAGGTACTGGATGCGGGAGATGCGGTGTCTTTTTAAGACTCGGGTCAGTTTAGGAATTCCTGGATAATACCATGGGCATGAGCGACTACCTTACGATCCATACAGTCATCATACTTATGGGGCCCATAGTTAGAAACCTGAGGCCACACACCATATCTATCACTGCCACTGTCTGGATTCACAAAGAGACATGCCACCTATCCTAGAGTTGTGCCTAACCTGACTACATTGTTATTAACCCGGTCTTGAAGCTAATATTTAAACACATAGAAATGTTTGAGGGTGTTCCCCAGGATCCAGTGATAGGGGTAGTAGTTGGTTTGATCAGTGAGATCCACCTCCTATGGCCTCCTGTATTCAAGAAACCATACTATTCCCTGTTCTAAGGAACTTCAGAAATAACCGGGGACCTGAGCCTCGCTGAATGAGTAGGTATGGTTTCTTCTATATGAGAAGGGGGCATGGTAGCTTGGCCCTGATGAGGGGCTGGAGGATCATCTTGAGGATGTGGATACTGGTTATCTCGCCAAGGTGGTGGTGCATTACGCGAGGGCGCCTGCTGATTCTTAGGTGGGCATTGTTGGGCCGGAGGCTGAACCTGATGTGGCGGGCCTCTATGAGGCTGTGGAGGTAGATCCACTAGTAAAAACTCCAGTTTCTTGGGGGCCTCTATCTATGGAACTATGGTGGGATCAACCTTAGTGGCCCTTCTTGCGAGAATTGTGGGAGGCAATGGACATGCCTACTTGGCTTTCTGTAAGGATTCCTCCAGGACTGGGCCATATCAGAGATGTCTCAGAATCCCCCATGGTAATTCTGGGTAATGAGAGTGGAGAACAATTCGGTCTTCACATTCCAGACACTCATTTTAAACAGTTTTTTCTATGTCAGTGGCATATCCAGGGAATAGGTAAGGCATTTCCATTAGGCGACGAAGTCTACGACACATTCATCAGGCCTCTTTTTTCACTTGAAGAGTTCTGTAATACTCGTCTTCTAGGTGGTAGAGCTGAACTGGTAGAGAAACTCCATGCAGAGGTCTTCCCAGCCGATGAATGACATGATGGGTAGCTGGATATACCAGAAAAACTTGGGCCCTTCCAATATCTATATAAAATATCGGATTTTGGTAGCCTCTTTCCATGATGGAATTAATAGAATGGGTCTGCACCTTGAGAAAAAGTGGGATAGATGCTGCAGCGAATCACATGCCTCATTAAATAGGGAGAATGTCGGATTTCTGAAACCCAAGGGTGTTTTCATATCATCCACCCACACTGGATATGGCTTTCTATTAGGCGGGATTTCCACATGTCAAGTTTCCATCAACTTGAGGCAAGGAATGGGCGCCTCCATCAAATCATCTGTGATGGATTCCTATCTTGACGAGGATCTCTGACCACTTTTGTGTTGGCGGGTCCTAAAACATAATAAGCAGGCTCGAAGGCTCATGGAGCGGCTTGTGGGATGGCCCGTGGAGTAGCTGGGGGAACCTGAGTTGGATCTAAGGGATTATCACACCGCTTAGGTGGATTTGGCAACACACACTGCTCCATCTTTCCGTAACCTCCAACCTCTATCCTATCTATGTGGGAAGAATGGTCAAGGTCACTTGGAGGCAATTCTTTGTGGGACTATTGTGCCTACCCATACTGCCTCGGCTGAGGATCATCGTAGTCTGACTGTTGCTCCATGCCAGACTCAACGATGAGGTCTTAGACCATTTTCCTGTGCTCTGCGAGCTGCTGACACGACACGGCTTTTTCAGGATCATCCTCCGTCTTTTGTACTGATCCAGACGGGTCAAAGGTTTTGACGGCACCGAGGTTCTCTTTTCCCTTATTGGGATTTCAGATGAGGGATAATGAATTGGTAGGTATAGGAAGACCCAACAAATTCCTTTCATGGAGGGTGATCCTTCCCAATGGATCCAATAAGTGCGATACTCCCTCAGGGGGTATGTCCTCTTCAAGTAGCTCTATCTAGTTCTCTCCCCTAGGTATGTTAACCATATTAACCGCAAATCTACTTGGAGGCATATCCTCGACATCACCTGGATGGTCGGGCTGGCGCCTAATAGAACTGAAATGGAGGGATACATATTGCCACCAACCATGGATCTTCACATGGGGGAAGCCACATTGATAATACTTTGGAGCACTTTAATGCTCTAAACTAATCATTGTTGGAGGGTCCTATGGCGGCCTGGTGACTTAGGATGTTGGGCCACGGGGAGTGCGGCCAACTCAACAAAATAGAATTGTTGACCAATGTCTTCGAAATGTGCATGGATCTTGGGTTAATCCACTCGCCAATGGCTAAGATGAAATTTTATATCTTTGAGGGTCTGGAGAAAGCATCCAACTTCCTCTTGGGTGAGCGATTCTGGTGCAATGAAATTCGATGTCGCGACTGGCCAAAACATCTTCGAGAAATGGTCTGCCGCAACAATGTCCCTCAAGATCCTTGCTTCAAACATGGGGTCTGGTGCTTGGTTTCCCCACTTGTCGACTAGAGGTGGTTGGGGAACCTGTAGTGGTACTAAAGAAGACTGCCGAGACGGTAGGCTGGCTAGTGGAAAATACAGCGAGCAGGCTGATAAGATGCTGCATCTCGGGTTATACTTTGAAAGGTGCAATGACTTGGCCACCACATTGTGATAAGACGGGATGGTGACAATGGTTTCTATTGTAGGGACTACGAATATTGGTGGTGGACCACGCTATTGCTTCTCTGCCATCAGTCCCCATAACAAGTCTCTGTGATCTCTGGTTGAGGTAGAGAGTGCTCCTAGAAATGATGGTGGTGATTACATGACCAGACCCAGGGGAGACACCGAATCTTCATCCTTCTGGATGAATATATGAAGGTAGGCAGGGATCTGGTGGACCTTGCATTCCAGGAGTATGAGGCTGATACGCCTCATCCATAACCCAACCCCAGACACAGAGGATCAAGATGAAGGTTCCATTGCCGAATCATATTCTACCTCTGAATATGAGAAGCGGACCTGTTCAATCTCAATCTGAATCTTCATGGCATTATTTTTATGGCGGAGGCGACCCACCCTCCTGCCCTAGAATGGCTCTTCATGTTAGACCACAAGATTCTATGGTACGCTTCTCTTTGAATAATACAGTAGCATGTGCAGTACACAACTTCGAGTTCTAACACACCACAACCGATCAAACTAGCCATTATGAATAGTAATACCCACTTTTTGAAATTTTAAAAATTTTATCTTTAAAAATGGACTTCATTTATGGATTTGGAATATCAAAATTAGTTTAGGATGAATTTTTGGTATTTTTCTGAAAACATTCAATTTTTGATGAATAGTGAAAAACACTAAGTTATAGTTTAAAACTGAATTTTTATTTAAATAATTACTTTTTTATTTAAATTTATTTTAGGTCAAAATAGATACATAATACCTATATAAGTTTAATTTAATTCATTAGAGTCATTTTATAATAATATTAGATATATAAAAATTTTATTGAACTTTCACCCTCATTTACCCACCTCCGAGAAAAATTTGCAAATTCACAAAAGACATAATATTACCGCTTTTGTTAGTTGAATTTCAAAAATCTAAGAAACACGGTTGATATTAGTAAGTAAAATTTGAATCAATAAGATGAAAATAATTTTTGGTGAATAGTACCTTTTTACTTTTATTTACCACGGTTAAAAGTAAATAGGGTAATTAAGGGTAAAAATAATATTATTATTACCCTAACACATGTCCTAATTCTATTGGATCTATATATTTCGACCAAAAACAACCTTAGGTATAAAATAAGAACCTATTTGGTCTACATGGATTAGATTAGGACATTTATTATTATTTAATTCAAAGAAGAATTAAAAGAGTTAAAATCAAAGTTTAATAACTAATACATTATTAATATAGGGTTATACATTAGATAAATTTGACTATAAATATTCATTAGAAATATAAAAATATTTTCTACATAATTGTATTTTATTTATATTTTTTAGACATTAAATAATTTAATTTATTTATGACACAATGATGATGAAGTAATTACCGTATTAATGAAATATTAAATTAATTGATCTTATAAATATACAAATAAATGTAATTTTAGGCATTTTATGAATTAAACTAATTTTATAGATTATTATGACATATTAGGGTCGGTTAGATTAATTTTTTTCAAAGTAATATTGGCTGTTATGAATTTAGAAAAAACAAAATACCAAATAGTGTCAAAATTTACATAAAAGAGTTATTAAAATAAATATTATATTATTAATTGATATTATATTCCTAAAAATATAAGGTTCGAAAAAAAGATGTATATAATGATAGGTGTATCATTAATTAACCACTTGGGGTTCTCTTGGAAGTATATAGTAAGTTTATTAACCATATAATATATAAATACAAAAAGACATGGTAAATGTCAAACTATTTTACTAAGAGTTAAATCTAAAAGATAAAGTTAATATAGTGACCCAAACCTATATAAAACCTATTGGTTGAGTGGTTTTAGACCCATACCCACCTTATCCTTTAAAGAATAAATTTTATATCCATTAGAAGCCGAAAATTATTTAATTATAAAATAATATTTCTAGCTTTTCCTAAGGTGCCCCTCACCCCTCTTATAAGAGGGAACTCCCCCTTCTCTCTAAGTCACACCTTCAAATCCATTTGGATCAGCCAACCCCTACCCAAACACCCTTTAAACTGTCCTCCATTCATCCTAGAGGCCTTTTTTTAGTTAGAAAGCCAACCTACGGAGCCCTTTTGATCAAATCAAAAGGAAGAACCCGAAGAAGAGGTAAATATCTCACCACCTCTTTCAAATTCCTTTCTTCTTCCACTTCATTTTTCTTTGTTGTTTCCATTCTAAAATAATAAATCCAGTATATTATATATAATGTGATATTATTATAAATATGGTACAACCAAATTCATTATTCTATCCATCCTTTGAATGACATTGTAACACCCCGAGATTTTATGAAAAATATTCTTTTTAATTTCATTAATGTCTTGTGTTGTACGCTACACCAAAAGGAGCTTGCTCAACACGCATCCTTGACTTGCTTTTCATTACATTCAATCGCGACCTTCCTCGATAGCGTGTGTAGTATGCAATACCGAGTTTCACTAAACAACGATATGCTATTAAAATATTATTAAAACTAGCCGTTATGAATAGTAATAACCACTTTTGGAAATTTTGTAAATTTTATTTTTCAAAATGGACTTCATTTATATATTCGGAATATCGAAATTAGATTAGGGTGAAATTTTGGTGATTTTCGGATAACATTCATATTTTGATGAATGGTGAAAATTACTAAATTTTAATTAAAAACAACTTTTTCAATCGGAATAATTAATAGTGATAAATTATTAATTTGAGTGGTTTTAAAGTATATTTAGAATATATTTTTACAATTTAATACAATGTTGGTCATTGGATGTAATTTCACATTTAAACCAGTTATAAACAAGTGTCAATCTTTTGATAGTTATTATCTCTTAAAAACACGCCTTTTGTTTTGACGACGGGATTTAATTTTTAAATTAATTAATGCAACTGATATGTTTTGAATTTGGTAAAATAGAAATCATTTTTGAGTTCATAATATCAAACATAGATTAGGCCTAATTTTTGGTATTTTTCTTAAAACTTTCAATTTTTGATGAATAGTGAAACCACTAAGTGGTAGTTAAAAAAACTGAATTTTTCATAAAACTTAATTTTACCACTTCTGTGAGTGGAATTTCAAAAATCTGAGAGGCACGGTTGATGTCAGTAAGTAAAATGTGGTTCAATGAGATGAAAATAATTTTTGGTGAATAGTAACTTTTTACTTTTATTTACCACGGTTAAAAGTAAATAGGGTAATTAAGGGTACAAATGATATTATTATTACCCTAAAACATGTCCAAATTCTATTGGATAAGTGTAATTCGACCAAAAACAATCTTAGGAATAAAATATGACCATTTAGGACCACTTGGATTAGATTAGGACATTTATTATTATTTAATTCAAAGAAGAGTTAAAAGAGTTAAAATCAATGTTTATTTAATAAAACATTTTTAATATAGGGTTATACATATGATAAATTCGACTATAAATATTCATTAGAAATATAAAAGGCTTTCCTACATAATGGTATTTTATTTGTAATTTTTAGACATTAAATAATTTAATTTATTTATGACACAACGATGATGCAGTAATTATCTTATTAATGAAATATTGACATAATTGATGTTATAAATACTCAAATAAATATAATTTGATACTTTTTATGAATTACACTAATTTTCTAGGTTAATATGAGATGTTAGTACTGATTTAACTAACTTTTTTCGAACTTATCATTCTGTTATGATTTTCACAAAAATCAATTACTAAATAGTGTCAAAATTAACATAAAATAGTTTTTAAAACAAATATTATATTATTAATTGTTATTTTATTCCTAAAAATCTACGGTTCGGCCAAATGACTTAGATAAGGTTATATATATTAATAATAAACAATTTGGGGTTCTTTTGGCTTCTTATAGTAAGTTTATTAACCTTATAGTATAAGAACACAAGAAGACACGATAAAAGTAAAATTATTTAACTTAATGTTAAATCTAAATGATAAGGTTAAAATAGGAACCTAAACTTGCCTAAATTCTATTGGATGAGAGGATTTCGACTCATCCCCACCTTAGCCTCTAAATAAATCAATTTGGAGCTATTTAAAACCGAACTTGACTTTATAATAAAATAATATTTTTAGTTATTCCAAAGGTGCCCCTCTCCTCCCTTATAAAAGGAAACCTCCTCCCTCTCTTCCTCACACAACTTTGAGCCTTCAAGCTCGGCCAACCCCTGCCAAATTCTCTTCTCCACTTCCCTAGAAACATCCTAGATGTTCTGTTCTTCCTCAAAGACCAATTTTAGTGCCTTAAGAGGAGGTCTCAAGGAGGCGCTTCAAAGAAGAGGTAATTTCCGTTACCGATTCTTTCACCTTTATTTCTTCTTCCACTCCTTCTTATTAGGTTGTTTCATTATGAAGTAATAACATTAGTATCACTCATATACTGATATATTATTATAATTATGAAACAACCCTATTTCACCATCTATCCATCCTACGGAAAATGAAATCCCCGCGCGTGCGTACGTACGGAATACCATCTCCACGCCGTGGTGAAATCTATTTTCCACCACCACCATACATGGATGGGTATAATGGTGTAGAGAATAACTATACATAGTTATTATAACATCATATTGATTCTGATATATTGTATCATCCACTCCAATTCAATTCAATAATTATGGAAAAGATATCATCGCTCGTGCGTACGTACGGACTACCGTCTCCACGACGCGATGAGATTCATTCTCCATGTTAACCATTTAAGAGTGATTATAAATTATATATAAGAAATAATAATGAAATATATGACATTATAAAGCTACTGGATTTATGTATATATGTATGGAATCTACTTAATTCCATTCAACTCAATAAGGAAACGAAAATAGCGTTCATGCGTATGTACGGCCTACCGTCTCCATGAACGGTGTATTTCTTTCCATTTACTAATTTATTATATATATGTATATTCTGAATATATATTATATATAAATAATGTTTTATATTCTGGAATTAAGTAATTATGATCTAAGCAACAATATGAATAATTACAAGTCAAAACACGGACGACAAATGAAACAATTTTACCCAAAATGCTCTTTAACATAGAATTTACAAAAGAAAGGGTAATATAAAGTCATAAGTGAACCATATATGATATCATAACAATGAGTATGATTCTGGAATAAGTCAATGACATTATTTAAATCATTATACATGAGGTTCGGACACCTACGAAGAAAATCGGATCTAAGGTAAGGGAAATATCACAATCTCATTTTTATCTGAGATTGTTTATACTTTGGTATTTACTGGGGTGTATTTTTTCATCCACATCCATGTTTCCTCAATATGTAATATTTATATCCTTATACAATATTTTATATCAAATTTTACCCTTCGGTGAGTTTTTAGTAAAAGATATGAAAGGAATCTTTTGTCGTTTTTCGTACGAGGTATTTTTAGACTTTTCCGACAAAAGTACGAGAAGAATGTTTTTTTAACTTAAACAGCACAAACAGATTTTTATGGTTTTATAAAGCCTTATTTTCATGAAGCATCCTCCAAAATATTTCCGGAATATTTTCAATAAAATCTCTTTCTTTTAAAATTGCATGACGTTTTGTGAAAAGAAATTGATTTTGAAGAATAAAGGATATTTTCCTCAAGAATTCATTTCAAGTGTTTTATCAAAATTATTTTACATCTAAGATAATATAGGGTTCTGTTTCTATCCCTATTATTACATTGATTTTATTATGTTGTGATGGAATTATTTTTATGAATTCCTTTACCTTATATGAATTGTTTTATGATGTCATGTTGTTTAAGAATCCCATTTTTATTACATGGGTTATGCAATGATGTATGATTTATGATTTTGTGGCGCACATAAGAATGGTATCATTATGAGATGGGTGGGACCTATATCTCCCTCCAATGCATTGGGTAAAGATTTTATATCTCATGAGATAGACATGGCCGGAATGGTAGGTTATACCGGTTCAGTGAAACAGGACTGAAACGAGGGTGACTCGGTTCAGAAAGGGACTTTGTCCACTAAGATAGTCTTGGCAATGAGTCTTGACTAACAAGAAATGATTCCCTATGATTATGTGTGTATGCCACAATGTTTCATGTTTTAAGTTATGATTATTGGGATTTCATTTCACTACTATGATTTATCCCATGTTATGAAATTATGCTCTCTTTTGCAGGTTAAGATTTCCAAAATGTTATGTTCTTATGAATATGATGTGATTGATATTTCTTTTGTTTACCCTTACTGAGCATTTGAGCTCACCCTTTTATGTTTACTTTTCCCCAGGATATAAAGAAAGGTTTTAGGTATAAAAAAAGGAAGATCTTTATGGGAGATGTTGAAGATCTTCCACCAGGATTAGAAGATTATACTCCGAGTTTCCAAGGACACTAAACTATTACGATCCTTGTGTGTGTGTTTTTGTTATGTACTAAGTATTCCGCAAATGTAATGTAATGTCAATGTACGTCAAGCTTCGGGTCTCTACAGTTGGTATCAGAGGAAAGGTTTAGTCAACCTTTGGAAACTAGGGCGCGAAAACGTTAGTGAGATCCCTAGAGATATTTATAAGGTATGTCTAGGGATGTCCCTAAGGATAGGTATACATATAGGATATAGTCCTAGCACTACGGTAACGATCTTAGAATTTAACCTAATATGTTAGATATTGAAGTTAATCCCCCTTTATTATGATTTTTGCATCTCACACTATTCTTTTTGAGTTTTATAAAATGGCTGGAAACAAGATGATTCACGATAATGGAGGATATGATGGACAATGGAATGATATTCTTCATAAGCAATCAAATGAAATGGGATTTGGAAGACCAAACATCATTATTATGCCGAATCAGCAATCTCATAATATGATCAATAAAGTAAAATTTGGTAAGTTTCCTGACTCAGCTAATAAGAGAAAGATAGAGTTTCATGATGATCATAGAGGAAAGAAAGTTCAATTTCCCCTATGTAAATCATGTGGGAAGAGGCATCAAGGAGAATGTTTCAAAAGAACTGGAAGATGCTTTGGGTGTGGAAAAGAAGTACACAAATCCAGTAAGTGCAAAGGAAAAGGTTCAGTTAACACCATGGATGAGGATAATGGTATTGCTACGACATCAACAATGGTTAAATGTTTTAAATGTGGAATGTACGAGCATTATGCAAACCAATTCCCTAAGGTAAAGTCTCATGAAGAGAATCAGTATGGTCGTATGGGTAGTATTTATGTTGACGACGATGAAGAGACTACAAATGATACGTGAGATGAAAGAAATGTTGAAGCTCGATAAATGGTTTAAGAAGGTAGTGGAATGATTACATGTTTATCAAGTGTAATGTTGTACTATAGAATAAAAAGACATATAAGGATTGTTACACTGTTGTCTTTCCTTAAGATTTGAAAGTTTATGATGAATGGTATGAGTAACAATGAAAGGTTATTCAGATATTTTTTGGAAATTGGATGATATGCACATAATGAAGTGATAAAGAGAAAATGGAATGTTTGACAGTATTCATGAGCTCATGATTGATATAAGGACTAAGTGATATCATGGTTTGAGTATATAGAATTTTTGGATTTTGGTATGTGGAAAGAGTTAACTTTTGACAGCATTCATGTTTTCACTAAGGTTTAATTGGTATTCATTTTTCAAGAGAATACATGATTAAGGTATTCACATGATTGGAATGTGACCAATAAGACATATCTTATGATATATGTGGATCAACGATGGTATTAAATCTCTGGTAATCGTTTTCACTATATTATGAGAGTGGACTACAGTATTATGGATAAGCCTAAAGATTGGAATGGATTATGTTGGACATAAGTTAGGATAAAACATTTGTCGATATTATTGATGGGATGTTATAGTAATATAGTTTTAGAAAAAGGACAACCTGGAGGACGGGCGACAACCCATCGCATCGGACAGGGCTGTGGGAATCGAACCCACAACCGAAGTGCGACTGGCCTTTATCGCCTACCACTGTCCTACAGGAAGTCCCTGTTTAGTAGAAACTAGTTTTATTATATTAAGCAGTATGATATATGAAGTATAAGTCCATTTTAGGAACCATATATGATTAATATCACTATAGAATGACTTATATTTAATAACTTTTGCTAACCTTTTGTTTGAGACAGATGGAATGACCCGTCATTCTATCACATGATCTGCTAACACTTCACGAATAACAAATTCAACTTCATTTATTTAAGAGATGAAGTGGAAATTGTTCAAGGCACGAACAACAGTAAGATTATACCAAAATAAATTAAGTATTTATTCTAATTCTAATTCTTCAACTTTAGGGAAATGATCTTGAAAACCAAAAATGTTGTCCTAGTGCTCTTATATCTGATTAATCAGATGGTACCTTAGATCGTCACAAATTTATGGATTTGTGATTGTTGGCTTTTCCATAGCCATGTTCTCTACCACTCTCCATCAGAACATGATGGTTAGATTTTTCTTCCATATCCATATTTTCACCTATGTGGAAACCCAGTGATTAGTTTATTTGGGTAACCGTTACGTTTCATACTTTTGTTTTTAAAGATTAGTTTTGGTATTAATTTTTACGATGTGGGTTTCTATCAAAGAAACTTTCAAATATAAACCATTGATAACCTCGACGAATTTCGAGGGCGAAATTAATTTTAAGGGGGGTAGAATGTAACACCCCGAGATTTTATGAAAAATATTCTTTTTAATTTCATTAATGTATTGTGTTGTACACTACACCAAAAGGAGCTTACTCAAAACGCATCCTTGACTTGCTTTGCATTACATGCAATCGCGACCTTCCTCGATAACGTGTGTAGTACGCAATACCGAGTTTCACTAAACAACGATATGCTATTAAAATATTGTTAAAACTAGCCGTTATGAATAGTAATAACCACTTTTTGAAATTTTGTAAATTTTATTTTTCAAAATGGACTTCATTTATATATTCAGAATATCGAAATTAGCTTAGGTTGAAATTTTGGTGATTTTCGGATAACTTTCATATTTTGATGAATAGTGAAAATTACTAAATTTTAATTAAAAACAACTTTTTCAATCGGAATAATTAATAGTGATAAGTTATTAATTTGAGTGGTTTTAAAGTATATTTAGAATATATTTTTACAATTTAATACAATGTTGGTCATTGGATGTAATTTCACATTTAAACTAGTTATAAACAAGTGTCAATCTTTTGATAGTTATTATCTCTTAAAAACACGCCTTTTGTTTTGACGATAGGAATTAATTTTTAAATTAATTAATGCAACTGATATGTTTTGAATTTGGTAAAATGGAAATCATTTTTGAGTTCATAATATCAAATATAGCTTAGGCCTAATTGTTGGTATTTTTCTAAAAACTTTCAATTTTTGATGAATAGTGAAACCACTAAGTGGTAGTTAAAAAAACTGAATTTTTCATAAAACTTAATTTTACCGCTTCGGTGAGTGGAATTTCAAAACTCCGAGAGACACGGTTGATGTCAGTAAGTAAAATGTGGTTCAATGAGATGAAAATAATTTTTGGTGAATAGTAACTTTTTACTTTTATTTACCACGGTTAAAAGTAAATAGGGTAATTAAGGGTAAAAATGATATTATTATTACCCTAACACATGTCCAAATTCTATCGGATAAGTGTAATTCGACCAAAAACAAGCTTAGGAATAAAATATGACCATTTAGGCCCACATGGATTAGATTAGGACATTTATTATTATTTAATTCAAAGAAGAGTTAAAAGAGTTAAAATCAAAGTTTATTTAATAAAACATTTTTAATATAGGGTTATACATAAGATAAATTCGACTATAAATATTAATTAGAAAGCTAAAAGGATTTCCTACATAATGGTATTTTATTTGTAATTTTTAGACATTATATAAATTAATTTATTTATGACACAACGATGATTTAGTAATTATCTTATTAATGAAATATTGACATAATTGATGTTATAAATACTCAAATAAATATAATTTGAGACTTTTTATGAATTAAACTAATTTTATAGGTTAATATGACATGTTAGTAATTATTTAATTAACTTTTTTCGAACTTATCATTCTGTTATGATTTTCACAAAAATCAATTACTAAATAGTGTCAAAATTGACATAAAATAGTTTTTAAAAAAATATTATATTATTAATTGTTATTTTATTCCTAAAAATCTAAGGTTCGGCCAAATGACTTAGATAAGGTTATATATATTAATAATAAAAAATTTGGGGTTCTTTTGTCTTCTTATAGTAAGTTTATTAACCGTATAATATAAGAACACAAGAAGACACGGTAAAAGTAAAATTATTTAACTTAATGTTAAATCTAAATGATAAGGTTAAAATAGGAACCTAAACATGTCTACATTCTATTGTATGAGAGGATTTAGACTCATCCCAACCTTAGCCTCGAAATAAATTAATTTGGATCTATTTAAAACCGAACTTGACTTTATAATAAAATAATATTTTTAGTTGTTCCAAAGGTGCCCCTCTCCTCCCTTATAAAAGGACACCTCCTCCCTCTCTTCCTCACACAACTTTGAGCCTTCAAGCTCGGCCAACCCCTGCTAAATTCTCTTCTCCACTTCCCTATAAACATCCTAGAGGTTCTTTTCTTCCTCAAAGACCAATTTATTTCCTTAAGAGGAGGTCTCAAGGAGGCGCTTCAAAGAAGAGGTAATTTCCGTTACCGATTCTTTCACCTTTATTTCTTCTTCCACTCCTTCTTCTTAGGTTGTTTCATTATTAATTAATAACATTAGTATCACTCATATACTGATATATTATTATAATTATGAAACAACCCTATTTCACCATCTATCCATCCTACGGAAAATGAAATCACCGCGTGTGCGTACGTACGGAATACCATCTCCACGCCGTGGTGAAATCTATTTTCCACCACCACCATACATGGATGGGTATAATGGTGTAAAGAATAACTATACATAGTTATTAGAACATCATATTGATTCTGATATATTGTATCATCCACTCCAATTCAATTCAATAATTATGGAAACGATATCATCGCTCGTGCGTACGTACGGACTACCGTCTCCCCGGCGTGATGAGATTCATTCTCCATGTTAACCATTTAAGAGTGATTATAAATTATATATAAGAAATAATAATGAAATATATGACATTATAAAGCTACTGGATTTATGTATATATGTATGGCATCTACTTAATTCCATTCAACTCAATAAGGAAACGAAAACAGCGTTCATGCGTACGTACGGCCTACCGTCTCCATGAATGGTGTATTTCTTTCCATTTACTAATTTATTATATATATGTATATTCTGAATATATATTATATATAAATCATGTTTTATATTCTGGAATTAAGTAATTTTGATCTAAGCAATAATATGAATAATTACAAGTCAAAACACGGACGACAAATGAAACAATTTTACCCAAAATGCTCTTTAACATAGAATTTACAAAAGAAAGGGTAATATAAAGTCATAAGTGAACCATATATGATATCATAACAATGAGTATGATTCTATAATAAGTCAATGACATTATTTAAATCATTATACAGGAGGTTCGGACACCTACGAAGAAAATCGGATCTAAGGTAAGGGAAATATCACAATCTCATTTTTATCTGAGATTGTTTATACTTTGGTATTTACTGGGGTGTATTTTATCATCCACATCAATGTTTCCTCAATATGTAATATTTATATCCTTATACAATAGTTTATATCCAATTTTACCCTTCGGTGAGTTTTTAGTAAAAGATATGAAAGGAATCTTTTGTCTTTTTTCGTACGAGGTATTTTTTGACTTTTCCGACAAAAGTACGAGAAGAATGTTTTTTTAACTTAAACGGCACAAACGGATTTTTATGGTTTTATAAAGCCTTATTTTCATGAAGCATACTCCAAAATATTTCATGACTATTTTCAATAAAATATTTTTCTTTTAAAATTGCGTGACGTTTTGTGAAAAGAAATTGATTTTGAAGAAGAAATGATATTTTCCTCAAGAATTCATTTCAAGTGTTTTATCAAAATTATTTTACATCTAAGATAATATAGGGTTATGTTTCTATCACTATTATTAAATTGACTTGATTATGTTGTGATGGAATTATTTTTATGAATTCCTTTACCTTATATGAATTGTTTTATGATGTCATGTTGTTTAAGAATCCCATTTTTATTACATGGGTTATGCAATGATGTATGATTTATGATTTTGTGGCACACATAAGAATGTTATCATTATGAGATGGGTGGGACCTATATCTCCCTCCAATGCATTGGGTAAAGATTTTATATCTCATGAGATAGACATGGCTGGAATGGTAGGTTATACCGGTTCAGTGAAACAGGACTGAAACGAGGGTGACTCGGTTCAGAAAGGGACTTTGTCCACTAAGATAGTCTTGGAAATGAGTCTTGACTAACAAGAAATGATTCTCTATGATTATGTGTGTATGAAAAAATGTTTCATGTTTTAAGTTATGATTATTGGGATTTCATTTCACTACTATGACTTATCCCATGTTATGAAATTATGCTCTCTTTTGCAGGTTAAGATTTCCAAAATGTTATGTTCTTATGAATATGATGTGATTGATATTTCTTTTGTTTACCCTTACTGAGTATTTGAGCTCACCCTTTTATGTTTACTTTTCCACAGGATATAAAGAAAGGTTTTAGGTATAAAAAAAGGAAGATCTTTATGGGAGATGTTGAAGATCTTCCACCTGGATTAGAAGATTATACTCCGAGTTTCCAAAGACACTAAACTATTACGATCCTTGTGTGTGTGTTTTTGTTATGTACTAAGTATTCCGCAAATGTAATGTAATGTCAATGTACGTCAAGCTTCGGGTCTCTACGGACATGTCACCATACGTGCGTACGTACGTCTTACCGTCTCCATGTCGTGGTGTAATTGTTATTCGATACATTATTATTTGGATGGGTATAATAATGATATGTAATTGATGAAAATAATAAATATAACATGATAATGATTCTGTATATATGATATACCATCAAATTATGTATTATTTTAATATCAAAATAGTGATATTGTCGCTCATGCATACGTACGGATTACCATCTCCACGAACGCGATGAGATTCATTCCCCATCGTATCCATTTAAGACTAATTTTCATTAGATGATTAAAAATAACGTTTAAAGACTTGATATCATTCTGGATATAAATAATATACATCAAATCCATAAAAAATATGACTCACATAACAAATAATATAAAGGAAAACTAATTTGTTAACACCCGAAACAATGATAATACTAAGATATTATTAACAAAGCAATGATAAAAGATCATATATGATATCATATTAATGTATATGATTATTTTATAATTTAATAACAATTATTTCACCATTATACAGGCGGTTAACCTACCCTCGACCAAGGAAAAGTATAAGTTAAGGGTTAATTTCACAATCTCTTCATTATCCGAGGTTGTTTATATGTAATTATCGACTGGGACCTCTTTATCATCTACATCCATGTTTCTTAAAAATGTATTTCAAAACATTCTTAAAATTTTATAGACTATTGGTTAAAGTCATTTAAACACTTGTTTAACATTTTATTAGTTGTTTATAATGGAATCATTCTGTCGTTTTCCAAACAAGGTCCTTTTTAACCAATTCGACAAAATCAAGGTAAGAATGTACTAAGAAAGTCCAGCATCTGGTCAAAACCGGTCCCAAAAAAATTTTATTAAGCAAAAGAAAAAGGATATTCATGAAACAAAGGGAGTATTACAAAATCGAGAGTATAAGACACCGTGCATATCTACCTCCACCAGTGAAGAGCAATATTCATGGACCGTAAACAACCATGCCATATCCATCACCATGATTGCTTTCTTGGATAAAGCATCTGCCACCTGATTGACCTCTCTAAAAGCATGTGAGACAACCAAGTTTAAGTGACTAACCTGATTGAGGAATTCAACCCACATTGTAAGTACCCGCCAAGGCACATTCTGTGTTCTTGTTTGTAAGGCTTGGACCGTAAGTTGAGAATCTGATTCAATCCATAGCATGCTCCAATTATACAAAACTGCATACCTTATTGCATGAATAATCACCCATAACTCAGCTTCAAAAGCAAAACCAACGCCAGAGAAATGATAAAAACATCCTTTCATTAATCCACAGTACGTGTGAAAAACACTGCTGCACCCTAATGGACCTAGTGCACCGGAAGCAGCTCCATCTACATTAACCTTGAGCCATGAACTGATCGGAGGAATTCAGCAGATGTACCTGAGCATCTTCAGCTTCCGAGGCTGCCCAGAGACACCAAGTAACCGAATAATTTGTAAGTACGAAACACTGTTATATATCGCACCATATTGGACCTTTGAGGCAGCGTACACCTCCTGATGAATTGCCACCATCCCAGACCAGATTGGCACTTTCCTACCATCAAAGGATGCAGTATTTCGAGTAACCCAAATGGTCTCAATCATAGCCGCAGCAGCCACCATTAGGAAGTTCCGCACCTGTTCGCTGCAGCCGAAATCAGACAGCCTTGCAAGAAAATACAAGATCAGAAACCGATTCAATTGCATCCCAAACAGAGTCCCAAATTTTCCCCATAACTTCCTAGAGTACACACACTCCACAAACAGATGTTGGACATCCTATTATGCTTGTATACATAAGTGACATGCTAATGAAAACATAAAACCAGACCTCTTAAGCTGATCATGGGTGGGGCTATTTTCCATCGTTATAAAATCATCAAAGCTTCCGTTACAAGATTATAAGAATATTTTCAAAGTAAATGTTTTATTTTATAATTATGTGACGTTTAAATGATTTTAAAAAAAGAGGTATTTCTCTCAAAAAGTTTGGATTTCATCTATGTCAACAACCTTTGATAGATTTTAATCTTAATTGAAGTTGATTTATTATGATACAAAACTTCTATATTATATTAAAGGTTTTGTGATATGTTTGACTTTGGATGTGTTATTTTTATACCATTCATGGTTTATGGATAAAGTATTGTCATTTAATATGATAGTTTTAATACGAATGTTTATGTTATGTTTAAACATGTTCATATGAGGAATGCATTAAACTTAGTAAGTGACAGGTGGAGCCCGCTATAGCTTCTCGATGCATTAGTAGGTCTCATGAGACAATCTAGTGTCATGGAACAAGGCCTTGACAAAATATTATTTGTAGAATTGGCACAAGGCCTTGACTATGTGGTTATGAAAGTCTCGCATTATGTATTCCATCATTATGAAAGTAGTTATTGATATTGAATGTGATTATTCGACTAGTAGAATATCTTTGTGAATAATTAAATGGCATTATTTCATTTTATTTTTTTATATTATGATGAAGTTCAAATTTAAAAGGCTTTTTTTTAGATATAAGTTGCCTTAAATGTTTATGCTTATTTATGAATGTTTATGCTATATTGTTATCCTTACTAAGCATCTGAGCTCATACCTTTCTATGTTTTATTTTTCCCAGGATGTGAAGAAGTATTTTACTACTGACCTACAGGGATAGTCTGAGGGGATATGAGTGTGGACTATGGAGACTATGTTGTTGTAGTTTTTCACTTTATCATCACTACTGAAAAACGGCCTATACCCACAGTTCAAAACCATGGGTATAGCCCCAAAAACTATGGGTATAGCCTATACCCACGGTTTTGGGAACCGTGGGCTGGAATGGGGTAGGTATAGGGGTATTAGCCTATACCCACGGTTTGGAGAACCGTGGGTATAGGGGAGTCACATGTGGCACACTGGCTGTTCCAGCGTGGCACACATTAGACACCACAGTTTTAAAAAGTGGTATTTAAATCCAAAAAAATCTACCCAGGGAGTTTCGAACCCAGGACCCGCTCTAACTCTCACAACCACACCACCAACTGAGATGGGTATTTTATCTATTATATGTACATATATCTGTTTATATATATTAATATTGGGTATTTAAATTCAAAAAAGAGGCTTTCGGTGTTTCGAACCTAGGTCTCGCGCTAACAATCGCAATGACGCCACCAACCGAGTCGGGCTTTATATCTGTTCGGGGTACATTTATCTTCTTATATATATATATATATATATATATATATATATATATATTAATATTCATAATTTAAATTCAAAAAGTCTCTCATGGGGTTTCGAACCTGGGACACACGTCAATGCTGGCAATCGTGCCACCAACCGAGATGGGTTTCCTATGTTTATATATACATATATCTTTGTATATATATTAATATTTGGTATTTAAATTCATAAACTGAGCCCGCTGGGTTTCAAACCCAGAACCATGCGAACAACCTAATAACTTCGCCCCCACAGATGCACCAACCATGCTAAATAACTTTTGATGGTTTATATTTATAAGTATATAAATATATTAATCTAAATAGTGAAAAAATGTCTCCTTGCCAAATTTTTTCCATGTCCCGCCTAATTTTCTTTCCACGTCATAACGCAGGAAAGATATACCCACGGTTCTGAAGAACCATGGGTATAGGTCTTCAAAAAAAACCTCAATACCGATGGTTTTCAAGAACCGTCAGTATAGGTCTTCGAAAAATATCTTATACCCACGTTTTTCTCCAAAATCGTGGGTATAGGTCTTAAAAGAAAACCATACCCACGGTTTTTGGCATAACTGTGGGTATAGGTGGCCTATACCCATGGTTTTGGATAACCGTGGGTATAGGTTCACCTACTATACCTATACCCACGGTTTTGGAAACCCGTGGGTATAGACCTGTTTTCCCTTAGTGAATGTAATGCAAGACTTATGAATGTATATAGTGTTTCCCAGGATACTAAACTAATCGGTCTTTCGAGACTTGATATTTTGTGATCATATCAATGTTATGTAATAATGCACCGACTCTAGGTAACTAGGTTCGGTGTGTTATAGTTGGTATCAGAAGAGGTTTAGTAAAAATCTTGGAAACTATATTTAGATGAACTATGATTAGGGCACATATCCCTAAGATAGACTTTGAAGATTAGTATAGAAGAACTACCTAGAATTTTGGTATTGTAGATATTTTTGTGAGTTTTCCAAGAAATACATACATGTCTGGATACGAGTAGGTAAAGGCGGATCTGGAATAGATGTACCTAGGGGTAAAACCCGAAAACACCGCTTTAAGCTAGACTCGAATGGGAACTGGTGCACGACAACAGGCCTTGATGCACTCTTGGTTATGATACTCCTGGAGATATGCTAAGGATAATTCTCATTTTCTTTAAAAACTATTATGAAGGGTTTATGAGTATATACTTCCTTAAATAAAACATTTTTTATGATTATGGATTATATCCATAAACTGTTCAATTTATGATAAGTGTTTTACAAGTTTGGAATTATGTATTTCAATTTATAAACTAATCTAGTTTATGCCATTGTTTAGAAATGGCACCTAGTGGAAGGAATGGAAACTGTATTAATGCACACACTCCATGTAGGGATTTCCCTCCTTCTCAAGATAATTATAATGGAGCTAGTGATACAATCGGTGCTGATTAGCTAATCACCATACTGGGAAAACTCACTTGGTTTATGAATAATAACCTTACCCGTATAGAGCACCCTGATCCACATCATGGAGGATCAATGTTAGATCACATCATGAGGCAAAAAACTCCAACATTCAATGGGAGTACAAATCCATTAGTAGCTAAGAAATGGATAAATTCCTTAGAGAAAATATTCCATTCCTTTGGGAGTAATGAAAGGGAAAATGTTATCATGGTGGTTTACCGCCTCACTAGAGATGCCGATCAAGGGTTTTCATTGATTCAAAACACAAATAAAGATGATGAAGTATCAAATATGGAATGTAGGGAGTTTAAATAACTTTTCTTAGAAAAATACTTTCCTCGTGACAATCGAGTAGATATGGAAAGGCAATTTCTAAGTCTGAGGAAAAAGAAGGATGAGGATGTCGCAAAGTATGAGGCTAACATTACAAGGATAGAGAGGCATGCTACAGATTATGTACGTAACCCAAGAAGTAAGATTGATCATTTCTTTGATGGGTTAAAACAATTTCTCTGTTGATCATTAGTCTCAGAACCCTTCTCGTAGTATGAAGATATTGTCTCATGTGCTATCAAGAGAGACAAATAATTTTCTAAGTATTACAACTTTAAAGCAAAGAAAGTGAATAATAGATCTACTGATCACTCTGGAAATGGAAAGAAGGGGAAGAATGGAAAAGTTGAATATCCATCCTGTAGTAAATGTGGGAAGAAACACCCTGGTACTTACTTGAAGGTAATGGGAGTCTGTTACAAGTGTATTGAAAAAGGCCACCAACCTCGTGACTGCAAGGGGAAGAAAGAAGCAAATGATGTTCAATGCTACAGTTTCAGGGAGATGGGACATTATGAAAATGAATGTCCTAAGCGTCAGGGGAACTTACCTTAGAAAAGGCCAAGGGATCAAGGCCAAGATTATGTTATCACTATTGCTGAGGTAAAATCCTTGAAAGACATGGTGGCAGGTAATTTAATGGTTTCCTTAAGTTTTTCAAATGCTTTATTTGATTCTAGATCATTGCATTATTTCATATCTTCCAAGTTTGCTATGAAAAATAGATATTTCCAATTTGATTTAACAAGGGAGTTTTCAGTCAAAAAAACTAAGGTAAGTATCATCGCATCAAAGTTATGTGAATCCATTCCCATTAGAGAATATAAATATTCTTTATCTTCTGATCTCATCATCATACCCCTGATTGAATTTGATATAATCCTCAGTATGGATTGGCTTAAAAACCATGATGTGATGATTTATTTTAAGAAGAAGGAGGTTACAATTTTTGATGATGATGATGATAAAGAACACCTTATATTTAGAGAAGAAGTGTCACCACCTAATTCTTATCTAGATTCACCCCCAGTAGCTCAACTAAATTCAATTATTGGGGAGGAAGAGAATGAAATAACTGTGGGTGAGGAAATGAATGTTCAAATAAAGGATGTACCATTTGCGAAAGAATATGTTTATGTGTTTCCAAAAGACTTACCTAGACATCCTCCAGAATGAGAAATTGAGTTTTCCATTGATTTAATTCTTGGGTCAAGGCCCATATCGAAGACCCCTTATAGAATGGCAATTGTGGAATTAGTGGAACTAAAGAAACAAGTATAGGAATAGAGTAAAAAGGGATATATTTACCCTAGTGTTTCTCCATGGAGATCCCATGTCCTTTTTGTTAAGAGGAAAGATGGATCTAAGAGGTTGTGTATCGAATACAGGGAGATCAATGCTATAACAAAAAAACAAGTATCCTCTACCTCGCATTGATGATTTATTTGACCAACTGCATGGAGCTCAATACTTTTCAAATATTGACCTTCGATCTGGATACGATCAGTTGTGTGTGAAGAAGTAAGACAATCCGAAGACAGCATTTTGAACCAGGTACGGGCATTACGAGTTTACATTAATGCCTTTTGGATTGACTAATGCACCCTCTGACCTCATGGATCTAATGAACAGAGTTTTCAAGGAATATCTCGATGATTTTGTAGTGGTATTTATTGATGATATCTTTGTATACTACAAAATCAAAGAATATCATGAAAATAATTTTTGCATTATCCTGAAGACTCTTAGAAAAAATTAATTATATTGGAAGCTTAGAATGTATGAATTATGGCTTCGGGAGATTTCATTTCTTGTCCATATTTTTCTAAGTATGTAATTTCTGTTTATCCTTCAAAGAACAAGGCAATCCAAGAATGGCCAACACCGACAAGTAGAACTGAGGTATGCAGTTTTATTGGTTTAGTAGGTTATTATCAACATTTTGCCCATAATTTTTCCTAGTTGGCTAACCCATTAAAAAATCTCACACAAAAGGGGTTAAATTTGTTTGGACAAAAGAGTGTGAAGAATGTTTTGAAGAACTCAAGATAAGACTAGTCAATGATTTTATATTGAATCTACCATCGGGGAATGATGGGTTTGTTATTTATAGTGATGCCTCAAAGAAAGGACGTGGTCGTGTCCTTATGAAAAATGATAGGGTTATGGCCTATGTGTCATGACTGCTAAAAATTCATGAGCAAAACTATCCTACTCATGATCATGAGTTAGCAGCTGTAATATTTTCTTTGAAGATTTGGAGACACAATCTATATGGTAAAAAATGTGAGATATATACCGATCACAAGAGTTTGAAGTATATTTTCTCACAAAAATAACTCAACATGAGGCAAAGGCGATGGCCTGAACTAATTAAAAATTATGATTTCACTATACACTACCACCCGGGGAAGGCAAATAAGGTGTCAGATTATTTGAGTAGAAAGGATCATGGATTTTTGAACAAGATGAGAGTTGAAAAGGATCCTATATATATGGATCTAGTAAATATGGATATGGAAATTACCATGGAAGGTGAAACATCAATACTTTTTAAACTGGTTACCAAACCATCTTTACTAGAAAGGATAAAGATTTCTATGACCAGTGATGAAGAGTTTCAAAAGAAGATTAAAGCTGTGAATGATGGGAGATTGAGTGAATTTGTGTATAAGGATGAAATTTTGAAATTCGGGAAGAGACTTTGTGTTCCCGATATACCTTATCTAAAAAGGGAATTATTGGATGATGCTCATAGTTCCAATTTCTCTATACTCCCTGGTAGCACCAAAATGTATAGATATTTGAAGGAACATTTTTCGTGGGACAACATGAAGAGGGAGATTGCTAATTTTGTGTTAAGATGTATGGATTTTCAAAAATTGAAAGTTGGAAGGCAACAACCTGGAGGATTCATGCAACCTATTCCCATACCTGAGTGGAAATGGTATGACATCATGATGGACTTTGTCATGGAACTACCAAAGACTCCTAGAAGGAACAATGCAATATGGGTCATTGTTGATCATCTTACAAAGTCATCACATTTTCTTGCTATAAGAGAAGATTTACCACTTGAACGATTAGTAAGACTATATATTAATGAAGTTGTAAGACTTCATGGAGTACCCCTATCGATTGTTTATGATCGTGATCCACATTTTACATCAAGATTCTGGAAAAGTTTTCAGAAAGCTCTGGATACTGAGATTAATTTGAGCACTGCTAACCACCCCCAAACTGATGGACAATCAGAATGGACTATTCAAACCTTAGAAGACATTTTGAGATCATTCTCACATGACTTTCAAGGTATATGGGATCAATATTTACCTTTGGTAGAATTTTCCTATAAAAATAGCTTCCATTCAAGTATTCAGATGGCACCATATGAAGTGTTATACGGAATGATATGTTGCACACCAACCTGTTGGGATGATGTTGGTGAAAGAAAACTCATAGGCCCAGAACTGGTGGAGGAAATGATAGAAAAGGTTAAGGTAATCCAAAACCACATCAAAGCAGCTCAAAGTAGGTAGAAGATCTATGCTGATAACCAAAAGAAGGATTTGTAATTTCAGGTAGGAGATCATGTTTTCTTGAAGTTATCTAAATGGAAGGGTGTTATATGTTTCAGTAAGAAGGGAAAACTGAGTCCCAGGTACATCAAACCTTTCGAAATTCTAGAACGAATTGGGACTGTAGCTTACTGGTTGGCAATGCCACCAATTCTCTCCAAAGTCCACGATGTGATCCATGTATCACTGTTGAGAAAATACATGTCTGACCCAACACATGTACTCACCTATGAGGAATTAGAATTGGAACCTGATCTGTCTTATTGCGAAGAGCCTGTCAAGGTTCTTGATATAAGAGAACAAGTGCTGAGAAACCAGATGACTTTCCTGGTAAATGTTCTATGGATAAACCATAATATAAAAGAGGCAACGTGGGAACCTGAGGAACTTATGATGAAGAACCACTCAAGTCTTTTTATGCAGTAATATTCTAGAAATTTTTAGGAAGAAATTATTTGAATGAGGGGAGAATGTAACACCCCAAGCTTCCACGGTACGCTTCTCTTTGAATAATACAGTAACGTGTGTTGTACGCAACTTCGAGTTCTAACACACCACAACCAATCAAACTAGCTGTTATGAATAGTAATACCCACTTTTTGAAATTTTATAAATTTTATCTTTCAAAATGTACTTCATTTTTGGATTCATAATATCGAAATTAGCTTAGGGTTATTTTTTGGTATTTTTTGGAAAACTTTAAATTTTTGATAAATAGTGAAAAATACTAAGTTATAGTTTAAAACCAAATTTTTATTTAAATAATTATTTATTTTCTTTATATTTATTTTAGGTCAAAATAGATACATAATACCTTATAAGTTCAATGTAATTCATTGGATTTAGTTTATAATAATTTTAGATATATAAAAATTTTATTGAACTTTTCACCATCTTTTACCCACCTCCTAGGAGAATTTCCAAATTCAATAAAACATAATTTTACCGCTTTTGTGAGTTGAATTTCAGAAATCCGTGAGACATGGTTGATATAAGTAAGTAAAATGTTGTTCAATAAGATGAAAATAATTTTTGGTGAATAGTAACTTTTTTGCTTTTATTCGCCACGGTTAAAAGTAAATTGGGTAATTAAGGGTAAAAATGATATTATTATTACCCTAACACATGTTCTAATTCTATTTGATAAGTATAGTTCAACCAAAAAAAACCTTTGGAATAAAATATGAACCACTTTGGTCTACATGGATTAGATTAGGACATTTATTACTATTTAATTCAAAGAAGAGTTAAAAGAGTTAAAATCAACGTTTAATAACTAAAACATTATTAATATAGGGTTATACAAAAGAAAAATTCAACCATAAATATTCATTAAAGATATAAAAATATTTCCTACATAATGGTATTTTATTAATATTTTTAGACATTAAATAATTTAATTTATTTATGACACAATGATGATGCACTAATTACCATATTAATGAAATATTAAAATAATTGATATTAGAAATATCCAAATAAATGTAATTTGAGATTTTTCTGAATTACACTAATTTTATAGATTAATATTACATATTATGGTTGGTTAGATGAATTTTTGTCGAAGTAATAATGTTGTTATGAATTTAGAAAAAACAAAATACCAAATAGTGTCAAAACTGACATAAAAGAGTTCTTAAAACAAATATTATATTATCAATTGATATTATATTCCTAAAAATATAAGGATTGGCCAAAAGTCTTATATAATTATATTTTTATCATTAATGAACCAATTGGTCTTCTCTTGGAAGTATATAGTATGTTTATTAACCATATAATCTAAAAATACAAAGAGACATGGTATATGTCAAACTATTTAACTAAGAGTTAAATCTAAAAGATAAAGTTAATATAGTGACCCAAAATTGTATAAAACCTATTGGTTGAGTGGTTTTAGACCCACCCCCACCGTAGACTTTAAATAATTCATTTTGGATCCAATATAAACAGAAAATGATTTTATTATAAAATAATATTTCTAGCTTTTCCTAAGGTGCCCCTCACCCCTGTTATAAAATGACACTCTCCCTTCTCTCTAATTCACAACTTCAAAGCCATTTTTCTCAGCCAAAACCTTCCCAAATACCCACTCAACTATCCTCAATTAATCCTAGAGGCTTTATTTTAGTCATAAAGCCAACCTAAGTATCCCTTTTGATCAAATCAAATGGAAGAACCCGAAGAAGAGGTAAATATCTCACCACCTCTTTCAAGTTCCTTTCTTCTTCCACTTCCTTTTTCTTTGTTGTTTACATTATAAAATAATAACTCCAGTACCTTCTATATACTTTTATGTTATAATAAATATGGTACAACCAAATTAATTATTCTATCCATCCTTTGAATGACATGTCACCATATGTGTGTACGTACGGCTTACCGTCTCCACGTCGCAGTGTAATTGTTATTCAATACATTATTATTTGGATGAATATAATAATAATGTGTAATTGATGTAAATAATAAATATAAATGATAATTATTCTTTATATATGATATACCATCCAATTATATATTATTTTAATATCAAAATAATGATATTGTTGCTCGTGCATACGCACGGATTACCGTCTCCACGAACGCGATGAGATTCATCTCCATCGTATCCCTTTAAGACTAATTTTCATTAGATGACTAAAAATAATGTTTAAATACTTGATATAATTCTGGATATTAATAATATACATCCCATACATAACAAATATGACTCAAATAACAAATAATATAAAGGAAAATGATTCTGTTAACACCTGAAACAACGATAATACTAAGATATTATTAACAAAGTAATGTTAAAAGATCATATATGATATCATATTAATGTATATGATTCTTGTATAATTTAATTACAATTATTTCACCATTATACAGTAGGTTAACCAACCCTAGACCAAATAAATGTACAAGTTAATGGTTAATTTCACAATCTCTTCATTATCCGAGGTTGTTTATAAGTAATTATCTACTAGGACCTCTTTATCATCCACATCCATGTTTCTTAAAAATGTATTTCAAAACATTCTTATTATTTTATAGACAATGGGTTAAAGTAATTTATACCCTTTTTTGAATTTTTATAATTTTTTTATAAAGGAATATTTCTGTCATTTTTCAAACAATGTTCTTTTTAACCTTTTTGAAAAAATTAAGGTAAGAATGTATTTTTTTAACATATATGGCGGGTGCGGCTATTTTCCACCATTATAAGATCGTCGAAGATTACCTTACAAGATTATAAGATTATTTTCAAAGTAAATGGTTTATTTTATAATTATGTGACTTTTAAATGATTTCAAAAAAATAGATATGTCTCTCTTATAGTTTTGATTTCATATATGTCATCATCTTTTGATGAATTTTAATCTTATTTGAGGTTGATTTATTATGATACAAAACTTCCATATTTTATTGAATTTTTTGTGATATGTTTGACTATGAATGTGTTATTTTTATACCATTCATGGTTTATGGATAAAGTATTGACATTTCGTATGATATTTTTAATACGAATTTTTATTTTATCATTAAACCTATTCATATGAGGAATGTGTTGGAATTAGTAAGTGACGGATGGAGCCCGCTTTAGCTCATCGATGCATCGGTAGGTCTTATGAGATAGACTAGTGTCTTGGCATAAGGCCTTGACAAAATATTATTTGTAGTCTTGGCACAAGGCCTTGACTATGTGGTTATGAAAGTCTGGCATTATGCATTCCATCATTATGAAAGTGGTTATTGATATTGCATGTGATTATTCGACTAGTAGAATATACATGTGAATAAGTAAATGAAATTATTGCATTTTATTGTTGTCATATTATGCTAAAGTTCAAGTTTAAAAGGATTTTGTTTTATTTATACATTACCTTAAATGTTTATACTTATTTATGAAAGTTTCCACTATATTGTTATCCTTAATGAGCTTCTGAGCTCACCCCTTTCTATGTTTTATTTTTCCTAGGATGTGAAGAAGCATTTTAAAACTGACCTCTAGGGATAGTCTGAGTGGATATGAGTGTTGACTATGGAGACTATGTTGTTGTTGTTTTTCACTTTATCATGTAATGTAAGACTTATGAATGTATCTATTGTTTCCACAGATACTAAACTAATCAGTCTTTTGAGACGTGATCTTCTGTGATCATGCCAATGTTATGTAATAATGCACCAAATCTGGGTAACTGGGGTCGGGGCATTACACTTCAAGACAGAGTAAATTTTTGGCTCGAGGATGACCTTCGGCCAAACTAGTCATGGGGCAGAGATGACTTCCACCTGGGTGAGCCAGGGTGCAAGGAGCACCTAGACAGATGTCAATGGGAACACGGGGAGGACCTTTGTGCCCACTAGATTCCACACAGATAGAATCACCATAGGATGTTTTGGAGTAGGTAGGACCTCTACTGGAGTTGGTGCGAGCATGGGTAGGGCCTCCATGCTTATTTCCTTTGGCAAAATTAGTGTGGGGAGGGTCCTCGTACTGGTTGAGAAGAAGACGGGTAGGACCTCCGTACTGAGCGTTACTACAGCTGGGAGGACCCTCGTTCGGATAGAAGCTGGCATGGGCAGGACCTCCATGCCAATCATGGGAGTGGGATAGACCTACACTCTCATTGGTGATGGTACAGGGAGGAACTCTATACAGGATGTCATTGCTGCGGGTCGACCCGCGGTAGGCGCTACCTGCATCAACGACCAGGAGAGTCGACCCAGCCTGCCCATGGGGTGGCTGGGGTCTCAATCTGGATCAGGTGTATGAGTTTCCCTACTCAGCATATATGGCATCCTGCATGCAACGACCCGAAAAAATGAACTTCTTTTTTATGGATCTCTTTACTCATAATAACTTTTTATCATGTTTTACAATAGAAGCACATCGAATTACTTCGGACCTAAATTCTAATTTTCAAAAAATGATATATTTATTATAACAAATTAAGGTATATGGAATAATGATTATTTTGATTAAATAGTATGATTAAAACACCCCTTTTAAATGTAAATGATAAAATAATTATATTTTTTTAAGTGTCATAAATTTCACAATGCAATTTCAGTATTCATCTTCTATCCACTGTTATTTTTAATAAATAAGAAATATTATATTTAAAATATAAATTTACCATAAAAAGAATTATTGTGGTCAAATCAACATCATTTTTGAATTTCAAATGATAAAACTAATCGAGGCTAAATTTTTAGAAGCTTTCAAAAAACTATCAATTTTTTGTTAAATTGTATTTTCTTTGATTAATAGTGTTTGATGAATAGTGTTTTACTGGTGAATAGTATTTGATTAATAATGTTATTTCGATGAATAGTAAAAAAATATTTTATTATTAAATAACTTTTTCTGTGAAATGATTTTCAAAAATCCGTCATACATGGTTGTAATTAGGGTGGAAAATCAGGTCAAATAAGATCAAAATAATTTTTTTATGAATAGTAGCATACCCTTATGAATATTAATGAATAGTAAATCAGCCAAAAAATAGAAACTTCACCCATGAATGTAGAAATAAAATTTAGACATCTTAAAAGTGAAAAAAACAATCATAGTATAAGTTTTGGTATTTTTGTATGTCATAAATATTTTATTTATAATTTTATAATTAATTTAATAATATAAAATGGAAATTTATTATCATCAAATTTAATCATAAATTTCTACTTTATTTTATTATGGTTATATGATAATTTTATGGTACCGTGATTATTTTTTGAAGGTGTTACAAAACGAGTTATAGTTTTAGAGTTTTTTTTAATAAATAATGATATTCTTTAAAAATTAAATTAAAATTATTTAAAAAATTATTTTAAAAAAATGGTGTACATTTTTGAATTCAGAGAATCAATATTAGGTTAGTTTGAATTTAGGATATTTTTTAAAGGGTTTGTTTTTCAGTGAATAGTAAAAATACAGTTTTGAGTTTTTGTGTGATTAATGAAATCATTAATCTTATAATAATGATGTAATAATTCTGGTCAGATTGTGAATAGTAAGATATGTTATGAGGTGTCCCAAGTGTACAATACCATGGAAAAGACCATGGTTTTTCAAATACTACCAATGAGGTTTCCCTTGGAAATTAATTAAATATTTCTTCACTTTTGTTATAAATACCAACCCATTCCTTTATTCCATTCATTCAATAATTATCATCAACTAAGCTATGGTATTTTTACCTACCAATGAGTCCTCCCAAGGTTTCATCAATCCTTGCAAGGTCCTAACATTCAAACTTTCGAAGAAACTCTTTAAGGTAAGGGAACCTTTCACCCTTATTTTTTATGTCATGACTTCCTTTATGTTATGTCTTCTAGTTTCCATATTCTTATGTATGGGTATATTCTTATATATCCTCATTACTATGAATTTCATGTACAATTGGTGAGTGACCCTTTCTGCTTGCATCAACTAACTTTCTGAATTTTTAATTGACGCTGTTAGGCTGCTGAATTTTCGTAAAAGAAAACACATATTCTCATTTCTTTCAAGTTTCCCTTTAATGTGGTATGTCATTAAAACATCCATAAAATGATCTTATTTAAATTTTATTCTGTCCCTATATAAAATTATGATTTATTCATGAGTGGGTGATTCTTTTCCCCTCTCTTTTTAATGTTTTTTTAAACCATGTTATATAACCGTTATGCTGTAGAAAGTTCGTCTCAAAATCTCTCTCTCTTTTTCTAAAGAAATTATCTTATTTTATTTATATGAATACCCAACCCCATTTATCTTATGGGGGTATTCATAAATACATAAAAATTATATATTTTATTCTGGAATTGACATACTTGAAACCCTCATTCCCTTTCCATGGGTTATAAATGACATAATGATCAATTGTTTTAAGCACTTTTAAAACATCACGATTTTGAAATGAAACCCATTTCTTCTATTTTTGGGTTATTTATGAAATTATTTTTATTATCTATTTGGATCACATAAAAATAATAATATATTAAGGGTGTTCCTTGATAGTTATCCAATTCATTGGGTAAATAATTTGATCTATAGAGATGACAAGTTTTGATACCTTTTTGAATAACCTTGGCAATTTTTATAACACCTTAGGGATGAAATTTTGTGATATGTTCGTGAATGTATAAATTAAATGTTTTTGAAACATATTAAAGTTACGAGTCAAGTTATTTTAGTTATGATATTCATCTTATTCCATTGCTCATGTCTTTATGTTTTCATCAAGTTCTTATTGATATCACAATTAAAGTGATTCCCCTTGCATTCCTTACTGGGCCTTCTGCTCACCCTTTCCTTTGATGTATGTCTCTAGGTTATGAGATGCAGTAATTTTACTTAAGATGAAACTTTTATTAAGCCTTAAAAGTGTATTAGAATAATTTTTAATGTTTTTATGTATTATGTTTATGATTTCCAAGACACTAATCTTTAAAGATCATCTGTTTATAAAATGAAATGAGAAGTTATGTAATAAAAAGGTAGGATTCCATAGATGGTATCCAAGTATAGTTTTGTTATTTATGGAAATTAGGCTATGAAAACTTTAGGAAGAACCCTATAGAAAATTTTAAATATATAAAAACTTCCTGGTATTTTTGTGAAATATTAAGTAAGTTGTTTTTGAAAAAATAAATCTCTGTTTGGATATGAAAAAGTGGATGTGGCTCTAGCACAGATGTACCTATGAGTGAAAACACTAACATGGTGTTTTGGGCGTGACCCAGGGTATCCTAGTACACAACAAAGGGTCTTGATGCACTCCTGGTTTGACACTCCAAAGGGATATGTTTGGTTAATCACAAGATTTCTATGAATCATTAAGAAGGACTTATAGAAAATGTAATTGTTGTAAAAGTATAATATTTTTTAAGAAATGAAATTACTTTATAATGATAAGTTTCCAAATAGTAATAAATTTCTAATAAGATAAAATTGAGAGGATGCAATTTATTTAAGAGGGGAAGAATGTAACGACCCGAAAAAATAGACTTCTTTTATTTATGGATCTCTTTCCTCCTAATAACTTTTTATCATGTTTTACAATAGAAGCACATCAAATTACATCATACCCAAATTGTAATTTTAAAAAATTATATCATTATTACAAAAAATTAAGGTATATGGAATAATGATTATTTTAATTAAAATATGATTAAAACACCCCTTTTAAATTTAAATGATAAAATAATTATATTTTTTTAAGTGTTATAAATTTCACTATGCAATTTGAGTATTCCTTTTCTATCTGCTATTTTTTTTAATAAATAAATATTTTTATATTTAAAAGATAAATTAATCATACATAGAGAATTATTGTGGTTAAATAAACATCATTTTTGAATTTCAAATGTCAAAATTAATCTAGGCTGAATTTTTATAAGTTTTCTAAGAAGTTTCAATTTTTTGATAAATAGTATTTTATTTGAAGATTAGTGTTGTATGAATAGTGTTTTCTTGATTAATAGTATTTGATGAATAGTTTTAATTTGGTGAATAGTAAAAAAAAATTTATTATTAAATAAATTTTTCTGTTAAATGATTTTCAAAAATCTGTCATACATGGTTGTAATTATGGTGAAAAAATTGTTTTTAAATAAGATCAAAATTATTTTTTGGTAAATAGTATCACACCCTTATGAATAGTAATGGATATTAAATCTTCAAAAAAAAATAGAAAATTCACCCATAAATGTATAAATACAATTTAGACATCTTAAAAATGAAAAAAACAATCATAGTATTAGTTTTGGTATGTTTTTATGTCATAAATATTTTATTTACAATTTTATAATTAATTTAATAATATAAAATGGAAATTTTTTGTCATAAAATGTAATCATAAATTTTTACTTTATTATTTTATGGTTATATGATAATTTTATGGGACCATGATTACTTTCTCAAGGTGTTACAAAATGAGTTATGATTTTAAAGTTGTTTTTTTAATAAATAATGATATTATTGAAAAATTAAATTAAAAATATTTAAAAAAATATATTTTCATAAAATGGAGTTCATTTTTGAATTCAGAGCATTGGTATTATGTTAGGGTGAATTTATGATATTTTTTAAAAGTTTTGTTTTTCGGTGAATATTAAAAATACAGTTCTGAGTTTCAGTGTGATTAATGACATCATTAATGATTTAATAATGATATAATAATTCTGGTAGACTTTTGATTATTAAGATTTGTTATGAGATTTACCAAGTGGTCAATACCATGGGAAAATACAATGGGCAATCCCTTGGTTTTGCAAATACCACTGATGAGGTGTCCCTTTGAAATTAATTAAATATTCCCTCACTTTTGCTATAAATACCAACCCATTCCTTCATTACATTCATTAAAGATTCATCATCAACAAAGATATGGTCTATTTACCTCCCAAGGAGTCTTCCCAAGGTGCCATCAATCCCCCTAAGGTCCCAAACTTCAAGCTTTCAAAGTTACTCTTCAAGGTAAGGGAACCTTTCACCTCCTCTTTTAAGTCATGAATTCCTTTATGTTATGTCTTCTAGTGTCCATATTAATTTGTTGGGGTATGTTCTTATATATCTTTATTACTATCCATTTCATGTACAATTTATGATAGACCCTTTCCTCTCTCATCAACTGATTTTCTGAATTTTGAATTGACGTCGCTAGGATGCTAAATTTTCGTAAAATAAATCGCATCTTCTCCTTTCTTTCAAGTTTCTTTTTCATTTGGTATGTCATTAAAACTTTCGTACCATGATATTATTTAAATTTTATTCTTCCCCTATACTATATTATGAGTTATATATGATTGGGTGACCCTTTTCCTCTCCCTTTTTAATGTTTTCTAAGACCATGTAATATAGCTGTTATGTTGCTGAATTTCATCTCAAAATCTCTCTATCTTTTTCTCAATAAATTCTATTAATTTATTTATATGAATACCCAAACCCATTTTTTTATAGGGGTATTCATAAAGTCATAAAAATTATATATTTGATTCTATAATTTACATACATGAAATTCTCATTCCTTTTCCGTGGGTTATAAATGACATAACGATCATGTTTTTTAAGCACTTTTAAAACGTCAAGATTTTGAAATGAAACCCATTTATTCTATTCATTTTGGGTTATTTATGAAATTATTTTTTATGATATATGTGGATCACATGAAAATAAATACATATTAAGGGTGCACTCTGATAGTTCTCCAATACATTGGGTAAAGATTTTAATCTATTAAGATGACAAGTTTCATGATACCTTGGCGAATAACCTTGGTAATTGTTATGACACATTGGGGATGATATTTGGTGATATTTTCATCAATTTATAAAGGGGTGTTTAAATCATACTATTTAAATGAAATAATAATTATTCAATATACCATAATTTGTAATAATAATTATTTAATTTTTGAAAACTATAATTTGGGTCCGAAGTAATTTGACACACTTCTATTCTAAAAAATAATAAAAAGTTATTTGGAGGAAAGAGATCCATAAATAAAAGAAGTTCATTTCTTAGATTTTAATATTATTACCCCATTAAATAAATTGTGACATCGAAATTTTCACTTATTATAAATTTTTTACTATTAGGAAACTTATCATTATAATGTACTTTCATGTCTTAAAAAATATTATTCTTTAACAACAATTTTATTTTCTATAAATCCTTCATAATGATTCATACAAAGCTTGTGATTAACCATAATTATCCCACAGGAGTGTCAAACCAGGATTGAAACAAGGCCCATTTTTCTTGTACCATGATACCCCGGGTCAAGACCGAAACCCCTTTTTGGAGTTTTCACTCCTAAGTACATTTGTTCTAGAGCTACATCCACTTTTTCGTATCTGGACATGGATTTATTTGTTCAGAAATCACTTAATTAATATTTCACCAAAATACTAGAAATTTTTCTGATATTTAAACTTTTATATATGGTTATTCCTAAATTTTTCATAGCCTAATTTCCATAAATAACTAAACTATCCTCTAATACCAACTATGGAATCCCGCCTTTTTTTACATAACTTTTCATTACATTTTACAAGAAGATGATCTTTAAAGTCTAGTGTCTTGGAAATTAGGAACAATATACATGAAAAAATTAAACATTATTCAAATACACTTTTAATGATTCGTCAATGTTTCATCCTTAGTACAATTACTACAACTCCTAACCTGGAGACATACATCAAAAGGAAAGGGTGAGAAGAAGGCCCAGTAAGGAAAACAAGTGAAATATTTTACATGTGATCTTGAGCGATGTCAATAAGAACATGAGGGATATCATAAAGGAATGATAAATAGGTATATCATAGAAATAATAACATGAATAATAACTTAAAAATGTTTCTAAAACATTTAATTTAGATATTAATGAACATATCATAAAGGTATATCTCCAAGATGTCATAAAAATTACCAAGGTTATTCACCAAGGTATCATGAAACTTGTTATCTTTAGAGATTAAATTATTTACCCAATGAATTGTAGTTCTATCAGGGAGCACTATTTATATAAATTTATTTTCATGTGAGCAAAATATATGATAACAAATCATATAAAAAATATACCAAAAATAATAGAAGAAATGGGTATCATTTCAAAATCGTGACCTTTTAAAAGTGCTTTAAGAAACATGATCATTATTTCATTTATAACCCATGGAAAAGAAATAAGGGTTTCATGTATGTCAATTCCAAAATCAAATATATAATTTTTATGTCTTTATTAATACTCCTATAAACGAAATGTTTTTGGTTATTCTTATAAATAAAATAAGATAATTTATTGAGAAAGAGAGAGAGAGATTTTGAGATGAAATTTCTGTAGCATAACGGCTATGTAACATGGCTCTAGAAAACATTAAAAAGATAAGGGACGAGGGTCATACACTCATAAATAACTCATAATTATGTATAGGGACAGAATAAAATTTAAATAAGATCATGGTATGGATGTTTTAATGAGATAGCACATGAAAAGGAAACTTGAAAGAAAGAAAAATATGCGATTTCTTTTACGAAAATTCGGCAGCCTAGCAGCGTCAATTAAAAATTTATAAAATCAGTTGATGAAAGAGGAAAGGTTCTCTAATAAATTTTAAATTAAATATATAGTAATAATTACATAGAAGAACATACCCCAACATAAGAATATGGAAACTAGAAGACATAACATAAAGGAAGTCATGACTTAAAAGAGGAGGGTGAAAGGTTTCCTTACCTTGAAGAGTAACTTCAAAAGATCGAAGGATGGGACCTTGGGGGGATTGAGGGAACCTTTGTAGGACTACTTGGGAGCTAAAAAACCTGATATTTTTTGAGTATGAATTGGTAATTAATTGAATGAAAGAATGGGTTGGAATTTATAGCAAAAGTGAGAGAATATTTTATTAATTTCCAAGGGATACCTCATCGGTGGTATTTGAAAACCCATGGGGTTACCCATGGTATTTTCCCTTGGAATTAGACACTTGCGACAACTCATAACATATATTAATATTCAAAAGTTTACCATAATTATTACATCATGATTACATCATTAATGATGTCATTAAACACATAGAAACTCAAAACACCATTTTTACTATTCACTAAAAATTCAACAGTTTCAGAAAAATCCCAAAAATTTACCATATCCATTTTTTGACATGTAGAATCCAAAAGTGAACTCCATTTTATAAAAAATAATTTCATTTTAAATTAAATTAAATAATTAAAATACTAATACTTGACTAATAATTTCTAAAACATTTATTTACTTATACTATGGTATAAATATATCACGTTACCACTTAACATGAATAAAAATTATTTATACCTCCTTAGGTGATGTTACTATGCCATTGGTAAAATTAATATTCATTATTGTAATATTACAATTCCAAAGGGTAAAGTTACTATTTACCAATAAATTATTTTTTATCTTATAGAAACACATTTTTCACCCTGATTAAAACCACGTTTTTCCAATTTTTGAAAACCATTTCATAGAAAAAGTTATTTAATAATAATTTTTTTATACTATTCATAAAATACTATTCATCAAAAAAAACTATTCATAAAAAACTATTCATCAAAACACTATTCATAAAACATTATTCATCAAACAGAAGCTTCTTAGAAAATTTCTAAAAATTAATCCTAGGATAATTTTGATATTTGAAATTAAAAAATGATGTTTATTTAACCATAAAAATTCTCTATATATCATAAATTTAACTTTTAAATATAAAAATCCTTAGTTATTATAAATAACAATGGATAAAAATGAATAGTGAAATTGCATAGTGAAATTTCTGAAACATAAAAAAAAATTATTTTATCATTTTCATTTAAAAAGGGGTGTTTAAATCATACTATTTAATTAAAATAATCAGTCTTCCATATACCTTAATTTTTTATAATAATTATATCATTTTTGAAAACTACAATTTTGGTCCCATGTAATTTTATGTGCTTCTATTATAAAACATAATAAAAAGTTATTCGGAGGAAAGAGATCTATAAATAAAAGAAGTTCATCTTTTCGGGTTGTTACAACGTAAATATGGGAATGATTGTACACATCAGCGGTGGAATGGGCCATGGTATTCATTAATGTTGAAACCCCTTAGCGGGCATCCTCCTCAGCCTATGCCTGATGTTGGCGTTGGGTTAACCAGACTGGGGACGGTGGTGCATGCGCATAGCTTACCTACTCCTCAGCTCGTGGGGTCGGGTGGTGGCACTGACTCGACCTTGTGGGAGCTCTCCTTGGGAGCCCCAGGAACAAGATCCCAGCCGGGCTGGCCTGGACACCCCTCACCTCATTATCGTAGGGGAGGGAGTCATTGAAGTGTTCCGGGAAGAGTCTCCCAAAACAGTTATGCGTTGGAGTGGGGGGAAGTGGCTCCTTGTGCGGCCCTTGGAGGGCGGTGGCGGTGAGGCGCAGAAGCCTCTAAGTCTCGTCGGGCCATATCACGGGTTGGGATTATCTTTTTTTCCTCATATCGTCGAACGAGGTCATTTATTACGAGATATGGGGTGTGGGTGCCCAACAGTCGTGGACACATAGGCTTCCATGGGAGGGATGAGGCCGTGCGGGATTTCCGCATTAACATTTCCCATACCCCTGCATCAGTGGGAGGGCGGCGATCAATTTCCTATCGCTACATATTGGGTCCCACAAAGCATGGATATTTAACCATTAGTGCTGAAAGAAGCAAAGAGACGTCCAGTTCCCCAACTCCATTTCGTCTTCCATGGTAGGTAAAAAGGATCCACTCTGACAACGTCATAGACCGGGATGTCCAACATTCAATTGCCACAATTTTTGGTGAGTTTCATGCCAGGCCAACTATTTTCTTAGTGGGACCTAGTGCCAGATACATGGATCTGGTGACAGGCTAGTCCATTGATGTCTCGAGCACTACTAATATCCACATTGAGGAGAAGAATTTCACATCGTGTTCACCATTTCTGTTTTCGACGCTTTCATTGGGGCAGACATCCGTCTTTTATTCGGAGGACACGCAGCTATTGCCTCGCATTCCCGCTTTCCATAGGTGGGCGGAATCTGTCAATTATTTAGGGACGTTTTCTCCTTGATTGAAACGGGATGATGGGATGTCAGTTCCTCTGTCTGTGGATTCCTCCTCAGAACTCGTTACCTTGTCCGAGTCTCCCACATAGACTTAAGATGTTGTTCGTGAAACTCTTCCAAGTGTCATCTCTTCATGGATGCCGATTAATTATGTTGATTCTATCAGGACATTCAAAGGGGTCCGGTCAGGGCAGCAACCTTCAGTCAAGGGAGTAGTCACGTTGGACATCCCGGGAATGTCTGTATGCTAGAACACTGACACGTTTGGGTTTCTTCCCCTTATAATAGGTATTCTCGATGGCGTGTAATCCCGAGGAATCCCACGTCGAATATAGGGAATTATATGCCATAGTCATGTCTGTGAGGATTTCCATAGCTTCCAATGTTTAACACAGGGTATGCCGCGATTTTAACATCTAGAAGAGACCGATCAGACTGATCAGAACACTGACATGAGTGGATCAGATTGGTGAAACCCCTAGAGGAATCGCTGATGCTAGGGTTAACGCATGGTTAGTTACCCGATTGCTGCTAGGAGCAGCAAAAAAGTGGGTGACATGATCTCACCAGGAAGTGGTGGCGCAGGTAAGAATCAGGATGGATATGGATTATTGAGAATGGATGGGGAGTGAGATGGATCTGACGCAAGGGAGAAGGTGATGTTGGACTTCAACCTCTAAGAGACTTCCTATGTCTCCCCATGGAAGTGAATCAAAGTCCACGTAGTTCAGTGAGGCGATGACATACCTGAGGAGGCGACCCATAAGAATGGATGCATAGATGGGACCTAGAAGAAATAGAATATTCGGGTGGGGGCATGATCTTCTCTGGACACAAAGGCTCGAGGGAAAGATCAGGATGTGACATGGGTGATGGTATTGAACCTCATGTAGGCTTCCTATGTATCCCCAAGGGGTTTATAGAGAGGACAACGACCTGATGTCATGTTGGGGCTTACGCATGGTTAAGAGCTTGGGGTCGGTCTGGAACTCGAGGGGTAGACCAGAGATGTGGGTCCCAAAAGAGGGGGGATAAAACAACTTATCTTTGATTCCAGACTACAATGGCTTAATGTTGGTTGGGTTCATTGACTTCTCATTAACTGGGGTTTCAACAGATTACCGCTGAATTGGGTTCCAATGGTTTACCACTGGTTCAGAACACAGTGTCTTACTGCTAGTTGGAGTTGACAATATCTTACCACTAAATGGGCTTCCAATGACTTACTGCGGAATGGGGTTATAACAACTTACCACTGGTGGGGGAACACAACAACTTACTGGTTGTTGGGGTTGACAACGGATTACCACTGAATGAGGTTCCAACAGCTTACCACTGGTAGGTGTAGACAACTCCTTACAACTGAATGGTGTTCCAATGGCTTACCGCTGGTTGTGGTTGACAATGGCCTACCACTGAATGGGGTTCTAGTGGCTTACCATTGGTTGGGGTTGAACCTCATGGAGGCTTCCTACGTACCCTATCCAGAGGACAAGGATCAAAGCCCATATAGTTTAAATAGGCACAGTTTAATGTCTTGTGGGAAAAAAGGGGGCATACAGTTTAACGTTGTGTGGGATTAGTATGGACCGATGTGAGGTGGTCGGACCAATGGGTGTTGGTCTTGATACTCATGGAGGCTTTCTACATACCCTGCTTAGGAGGTAGGGATCAAATTCCATGTAGTTTGGAATAGTGATGTAGTTTAACGTCATGCATGATGAAGGTGAACCAACGTGAAGAGTTCAAGATAAGTACTTGTTGGGATTGAACCATAGGTAGGCTTCTTACGTACCTTTCCTTGGGGAAAAGGATCAAAGTCCACATAGTTTGAATGGGTTTGGTGAACTAACGTGAAGCGTTCAGGACCAGTAGGTGTTGGGCTTGACCCTCTGTGAGGCTTCCGACGTACCTTGCCTTGGAAAGGATCAAAATTCACATAGTTTGGTTAGGCGATGAGGATTACACACTAATGATCCTTAGGGAGGATTTCATTGTTGATGCGTACTATAAACCTATATCAGTCATGCTCGTTGTGAGAAACAAGAGTCATAAAACACCTAACGATCACGTTGTGAAAGGTGCATCTGTGGGAAGTGGAATGGGTCTTACACGTGGTTAGCATCCCAAAGAGGAAACATGGGAATATGCATGGTTAGCATCCTAGGGAGATGGATATTGGGACTTACTATAGGATGGAGGCCCAATGGTGACAAATCTCAGAGGGAGAAGGATGGGATAACGAAGGTCACTTTTCCCATCTCTCCTCTAGTCTTTGGCACTGAAGAAGAAAGGAGGAGTAATGGTGCTTCCTTCTACAAGAAAGGATAGGGGATTATACCAAGATGGTTTCCCTTCCCCATGGATAGGTGTCGCTCTGGAAGATATGATCTCATTCCATGTGAGGAAGATCTCACTCCCATGGAGACGAATAAGCATAGAGAATTTCTGAGATGGGGTACCCCACGTATGATGCATGGGGAGAGGCCGCATTTTAACGTCATGTGCTGAGGACGATGGTTCTTGGCAGTTTAACGTCCTGCAGCTCATAGGAGGTGGGTTCACTTCGCACCCCTTGGACTTACATAACTGATACCTATCCACCCTTGAGGAAGGGAAGGCATCAACAACACCGTAGTGAGGGGGTGTTGTGGATTGATCCAATGACGGTCCCACGTTAGCGTGGCTATGCAAAGAAGAAATATCTGTTAGCGTTCCTATGAAAATAATCATAAGGAAAATCAACACAATGTGAAGAACTTCCCAAGGGACCTTGAAATCACTTTGTACAGACCTAGAAGTTTGTACAGGAAAAGGGGTTGTGGAGAAAATGGGTTCATAGGAGGAGGCTTCATGAAGATCTAGTTCTCTATGTAGTGGAGGGGCTTCACGAAGGGGTTTGATTCATGAAGTGGGGTGTCCTAGACTAGGCATAGGGCATATGTATGCATAGAGGGTGCTTCATGAAGCAGAAATGATCTCACGGAGTAAGGATTCATGAAGCAAGGGTTCAATGCAAAGGATAATAATGAGAAGAAGTGTGCCTCACGAAGCATAGTGACCCTGCCATAGCATGTGGTTCACATGTCCATGGAAGGTACTTCATGAAGCATGAGTTATTTTTGATGACCTGAGTCCCCTTAGGGATCTCCTTCCTTTACAAAGGCCCATGGGATTTTTGAAGGGCATCCCTGCTTGAAGAGAGGTTGTGTTTAAACGAATGGAAGGGCACTTCATGATGCTAAAGTACCTTGAAGAGATCTTTTTTTCGCAGAGTAGAAAGTGCTTCGCTATTTGAGAGCTCAAAAGGAGAAAGGTCGGAGTATCCGTCATTTGGGCTTGGGGGAAGCCTAGTATTTAAATGTAAGAGGTGGTGTAAAGAAGGGAGCACATGATGTGAAGCCATGTGGTGCTTTTTTTAACCGCAGAGCCTCCCGCCTCTTTGCTCCGCAGCGGCTTCGCAAATGTCTTTCAGATTGCAGATCCTCCCGCCTCTTTGCTTCATGAAAGCTACACAAACAACTTTCAGATTGTAAATCCCCCGCCTCTTTGCTTCATGGAAGCTTCACAAATATCTTTCGGATTGCAGAGCCTCTTGCCTCTTTATTGTGTTGCAGCTTCGCAAACGTCTTTTGGATCGTGAAGCCCCCCGCCTCTTTTCTTCGTGGTGGATTCGTAAATTTATTTCAGATCGTGGAGCCTCCCGCCTCTTTGCTCCTTGGTTCCTACAAAGGGGGAGGCTTCGTGCTAGTCGTGGTGCTACGGGGCTCCACAAAAAGGCTTCACGAGGTAGCCTCAATGGATTTGGTGTCCTCTTTGCATTTTCTTTTCCTCTTCACATATTTTTGCGCCAATAGTAATGTAAAACTCATTTATGTATTTGGTTTTATAATGCTACTAAAATGTTGGATCCTCTATGTTGTGATATGTGTACCAATGTAATAAAATAAATTCAAAATCTGTGGTACTATAGTCAGGGTTTTTATAGATTTTGATACAAAAATATTCAATAACATAACAAGTTGAATTTGAAGGTGTCACCCTTTACACCTAAGTCCATCTCCAGAAAATATTATACTTTATCCTGATAGGTTCTTTATATTTACTCCCACCATTTTGAAAGGGATCCTCCCAAGCTCACTAATGAAAAAGATCTCTCTTATGCTCTCCAAATTACTGCACTAGTTACTACTGATCCTTTTCCTAAATTAGAATCTTCAATATTTTAATGATAATATACTATGATATCATGCATGTCATTCTTTTTATATTAATTCAGTCTTCTAATTCTTTTTTAGGTGTCTCAACAATATATATATATATATATATATATATATATATATATAAATATATCTGTGTGTGTAGAACAAATTCCAACTTGTCTCAATTATTCAACTTCTTTCATATTATTCTTCATACATTTCTTCCCACAAGTATGATAATAGGGTATATAGTAGCAATAACTTATCCACTTCCTTCCTCTAATCTATTTCTTCTTATTTTATCTTTCTTAATTCCCTGGATCTAATCTTTTAGAATATCAATGGATATTATCACATTATCTCTTAAATTAAATGAATCTATAGTAATTATATTATTGGTTTCTTCCACACATTTCTCAAGAGTAATTTATTATTATTCCTTTCTTATAATAATCCTATCAACAAATCACATAATTATTTTCCATATTATAAATATAGTAACTATATGATACTTGACATCATAAACATATCAATATGATCAATGGAGTAAATTTGGATTACCAGTAATGATCTATAAGTTCTTTAGCTCTTAATTTCTCCTCACAATATCAAAATATTCTTTTTAAAATAGACTATCATAGTTGATTTTCCAAAAAATACTCGAGGTCCTTAATTAAATAGGTCAAAAACGTATCTTAATAAAACCTATAGTTTTTATCTCTATAAATTAATTTATAAATATTCATATTTTAAATCCATATTATTTTAGAAGACTCATTATCAATTAATACTCATTAAATCCCAATTAACACTTGGCTTAGTCTTCCATCCATCCCACTCAGTCTACATTATTACAGTGAACCCATATTTTCCACTACACATTATTCTTATTCAAAGAATATCATCTTGAATCATGAAAAAAAACACTCAACATCATGATATTGACTTAATTTAATAAAAATAATAATCCTCTGATTAAATTCCCTAAATTTCTCACATTTTTTAAAACTAACCACACTAATGTAAAAAATGGAAGATCATATGTTTCACTTTATAAATCTTAAACAATGTCTTATTTAGCAATTGAAACATTTGAGTAAATCCCTCGTATACACTGAAATATCTTATAAATAATCAAGGAAACCCCCATTATATTATAAATTAAAATCCACATCATCTTATATACTAATCATTAGAATGATACATATAATCTGAAAGATAGTGTGTATCACACTATAAATCTTCTATATGATCCAGAATATTTTACATATAATAGCATAACATTTCCCTCAACATATTTTATTTTGAACACCATCACATATCATTCATATACATATGGATATATTTTTTACTAATACAAATACCATACATTTCATCAATATGATGTTACATTTCATAGTGTGTCTCTAATATTTCCTTTGATATCATTCAAATGATGTTTGTATCATAATGTTCTCCTATAAATTTTTAATATTCAGTTCTAACTAGTAATGTTTTTAATTTTTTTTAATTAATCAGATTTAAATCATAATTATATATCTTTTTCATCTTCGAAAAAAACCTATTTAAATATTTTCTAGGATTTTCTAGTCAGCCTAGCTCATATTAAAACAATATAAATTTATTTTTTATAATATCAAACCCTCTCAAAACTCTTCTATAAAACTCTCAATGCATATTTCAATATATAAATACTCTTCTTGAGTGTTTAAATCAATTTTCACTACCTAATTATTAATTTCTTCAAATTCAACATTATTTAAACATTATCCATTGTGTTAATTAACATATGAAATAAGCTTCATGATTGATAAAAGAGGGATAGTAAAATTAAATTATAAATGACTTTGGTACTTCTTCAGCCATAGATAGTCAGTATTTTCAATAGGAAAAATTTCAATCTAATAATGTGTCTTTTGTAGACCTTGATCTTATCGTAAATTAACACCTTTAATTTTTTATAATTTAGTATAAATAACCAATCATCAGATGTTAAGAAGTCATCCATGAATCTGAATATTTCTCTCTTTAGTGTTGTTTAGTGATGGAGTTGTGAAATTTTTGCATTCCCTGGATGTAAGGAATGTTAGTGATGTGGAGATTTATACCAAGGTTTTGGATTGTGATAGACCTAGGTAGGAGTGTGGTGTGAATGTGTGAAATAGTTATTAATTACCTAGGCTATGTTAAGGCGAATCTTCACAAGAGTGTGGTATATCTATGTGGTGGGAATATTCACATTTACTTTTGTGTGTATCAAGGCCTAGTTGGAAGATAGAATATATGGTTGAGGTATGAATCTATTTATATATTTGATATGGTTATTTATTTTGTTACTAATTATGTGGAATTTATTTATGATAAGTGAGAGTGGTTATGTGATGTGTGGTAGGGATGATGTAGGTTCAAGAGGAGAGATTCCTTGTGGGTAGAAACCCATTAATAGAGAGAGTTCCCTAAATGGTGTAAATATTCCCAACTAGTGATGGTTATAACGGTTAGATTGTTCTCTAAGTTGGAAACCCAAGAGACAATAATTTTCCCAAAGGATGGAAATGAATGAGCTAATGAATAGACTTTATCAAGGTCTCTATGGGTTTGTACCTAAATAAATATAATGTATTGTGGTATTTTAGGGGTATATCTACATAGAGATGGTATAGAAAGTCCTAATACGTGGATAAATAAATAAGGATACTATATGGAGGCCCCTATCAATTAAAAACTATGATAATTTTCTATATTATTTCACTACAGGTGAAAAAATATAATAGGTTATTACATTTAGGTCACTACGGGTGGAAAACCACTTGATATTAAGAATTTGAATTTTTTGATAATATCTTTTATTGATGGGATTTATGTTCAATTTTATCTGATAATAGGTATGTAGATTATATTTCAGGTAATGAAAGTTGCGTAAAATATTTTGTTTGGGAATATTGATCTATGATTGATTATTATTTTTCCTCTATTCTACACCCAAATAAATTATTATTCTTTGGTCACATGAACACATGAGACTTATCGGAAGCAACCTAGTAAGTATATTTATATCATAACCCTTTATTTATATATATTTCTTTTCAAATTTTATAGATAATATTAGATGTGTTATTTGGTGATATTAGCTTTTGGCATGGTGGACTTATTGGAGCGGGTTGATTATGAAATGAATCAGAATACATATTAAAAAGATGATTGAAATTGTATTTTATTTCAAAATTTGAATTGGATTTTTTTGAAACTACATACATTTATATTAATTATACATTTATTATGGATAAAAATTCATTTTTATCTTTCATGGTGGAATGAAGGTTTGATTTAAAAGGGTAATTTATTCCATAAATGTGTGATGATATACCCTTGGTGATAATAACCAACCCATGAAATATTAAATTAAAACATTAAGAGATACAACCAAACATGTTTCTAGCTCATGATGATTCTGAACAGGGGAGGTTCATGTTAGAAATTAATATGATTGAATCTTCTTATTGTACCCAGAAATGTCTTAATAACGAAAGATATGTATTAATATTGTGATACTTGTTAATACTATGTATGGAAAGGAAAAATAAAATTATATTGAAGATAAAAGTGGAAACATGGAATGTATTTTCGGGTACCAAGTATAAGTGGACCCATTATAAAGAGAAGGGGAGATCATGTGTTTTAGGGAACAAACTATAAAATAGAATAGAAGACTAATAGTTTTGATGAGATGGGGATTATAAAACTAGACTCTGTAGATTTCCTACCAGACTTTTCCATTTATATATTGATCATAGGGAGTGTGTAGATGGACTTTAGAGATACACCATTAGATAAAAGATCTATATATAATTTTACTTTACTAAGTATAAGTTTTTATGTTATATTGTGGTGATGAATATGATATAGTGATACTAATTATCAGATATAATTATATAGATATTTTTTTCTTAATGCTATAACTAATTGATCAATAGTTGATAAAACTATAGGTGATGGTGATAGAGATAGAGTTGATTCTTTAACCATTCAGTAGAGAAGTAAACATTATAATCTATGGAATTATACTTCTATATAATTTAGTAGAAACATAATCATAGATAATAATGTCATTACTACTCTTATGGTACAACCATAACATTATTAGAACACTTTGAATCCAAGGTAAGTTATTGGGATAACTTGTGTGATAAATTCATGGAAACTTTTATGTTGAAAACAATAATTCAATTGTAATTCAACCAAAATATTATATGAATATTAATCCACTACAAGATATTCCCAAATAATCACTATTAAATAAAAAATTCATATTCATGTTTTCTCACTGGCTACCAATATAATCACTTTATATAAATCAAATATGTATCACCCTTTTTAATCTTCATTTTATTAATCTCATAAAAAACCTCATCTAATTATTTTTTTCATTTTTAGTATAATTAATATAGTGGATTATCCCAATATTTACTACTGTATATGGACTAATTACTACTAATTAATGTGTTATAATTACATTATTAAGTTGTATGGTACTGTTGAAAACATTAAATACATATCAATAATGCATGTTTTCTACTATTTTAGGGATATTATATATTAAAAGTTTTATTTACATTCCTTAAACTCAAGAAATTTGAAAAATAAAATGATATTTTCACACTATAATTGACAAATTATATCTATTTCTATACATTGATTTTTATCATTGATTTTCACATTTTCATTATATTTTATGTGTAATAGGAGATAATTGAGTTGGGATTCACTTCAGATGATTCTAGAGATTGAGAGTTACTCTAAAATAGTTTAGAAATAAGTAAAAACCACATGAATGATCATAATCCTATAAAAATGTTGCAAGGGAATGGAGTTCCATTTTTCAAATTCCCATAGTAAAAAAGAGCAGATTTTACAGAGGCTAAGAGTATTACATGTAACAAGGGTGTTTGAGAATCCATCACATATTTTGAAACATTTTGGTTGTAATTTTAAATTTTATGTTAATTTTATATTAATTGGAAGTCATGATAAGGAGTTTATGTTTGAGGAATCAATCTAGATTTAGGATGGACAGAGGATTTCTGAAATCTACATGATCAAAACCATGATTATAAGTGGTAATACCATGGTTATATTTGGATTTTAAAAAATAATTATCCAACTCTTTCATCACTGTAGGAGCATGAAATCACATAGAAGTGTCCCCAATTTCAGCTTCAGTGAAAAAAATGATTATCCTAAGAAGTAGAGAGGAAAGTACAGGTCTTCGCTGGGAGAGATGTGAAACACTATGTAGAGTGACACCATGGAAGAGTTGTTAGAGTGTAGGGCAACACCGTGTGATTTATTTTTGGTATATATTATCTATTTTGGTTAATATATTGAAGTAAAACCTCTAAAATGTTTGATGTAGAATTTAGTTGATTGAGGTTATGTTGTATGATAAGAGGATTTGAAACAAATCTTACTGATATATATTAGTTGTTTTAGATATTTGGATTTGCCAACAACATGGAGTATATTACATAATATAAATGAAGCTTAATAAATATTGGTTCCTCTAATGATTTAATGTTTCCTTCCTCATTGATAAATTTTAACTCCATAATAAGATTTGGAATTCAGAAGCTGGATATTACCACTCTTTGAGATGAAAATTTCATTTTAATGGAAATATGGGAAAATTTTGAGGGATCTGTATCTGTTATGACCTCTAAAATTTGAAAGAAGTATTTTTGTGGAAACTCATCATTAATGTTTATAAAACCATGGAACAATGTATTAAATTCAAGATAATGTATTTTTTTATGATTGATAAAATGAATAGAATTTACATAATATAAAGGACTCTATTTCATTGTGTTGAGAACCATTCCACAACAAGTTCTGATATGAGAAAAATAACATTTCCAAGTTAGAAGGTTTTGAGTCATTAAAAGGGGGTTATAATTATTTAAATTTTTGGATATGGTTAAATAAATAAAATTACACCATCATAATAAATACCATTATTAAATCAATTAGTTCTTGATAAGACCTTTCCATAAATTTTTCTAGTGTACTTTGAATAATGTTATTTCAATAAATTATATTTGTATGAATTTATTTAAGAATTTATTGGTGTTGGGAAAATTAATGTGTAGTTAATATAAGATTTATGTCTCATTAAGTGGTTATAGGTGGAGGATTGATGGTACACATATTCTTTGAAATTATTCCTCAATTATAAAATGGAGAGTTAATGAAGGGAAACATAAGGAATTAAAGATATAAAATATACAGAAATATTTTAACATAAATAATAATTACCGTGAAGATCATGATTTTGAAAAGTAATATGAATCACAGTGACATCCCCCTTAATGGGCATGTATTATTATTTTGAAGAACAATTTTCCAAAGGCTTTTATTGTTCTTTCCAATGTGATAAAAAGATACATTGTAATTATTTAAGAATTGAACAAAAAAATTCACCCCCACAAAGGGAGTATGGGGCCTCTGGGTATAGAAAGTGGAATCAATGCTTCCATCTTTCAATATAAAGAATCTTTTGATGTTATGGAGAGCACTTTCAATACAAAAGGAATTCTACTAGTTGATGGATATAATTTTCAGATATAGAATATTCACTTGAGATCTCACTTATGATCATATAGATTTAAATATTTCATTACTCCTCTATATCGAAAGTAAATGATTCTATATGATTTTTTGGTTTGATGCTGAAAATGGGTTGTTAATGTTGTTGAAAGAGATGAAAATTTATTATTCAGAGCCTTATTGATCATTATCTATATGAAAGTGATAGATTTCAACTTTGAAAATTAAATATGGGATATTATGGATAATATTTGTGATGGGGCCAAAATATGAAAGTGGTTAAATTATAGTTTTTTGGAAAAAACGTTAATGATATGAAGATAAGTCAAATGAAAATATTTATGAATTCTTCAATCATCTTATTGAAGTCATTAGAGAAATTTTTGTACTTTATAATCAAATTAAATATTATGATATCATGAATATTATTTTTCAAATTATTTACATCATTTTAAAATTCCAAGGTGTTTTCTCTTGTAGAAGAAAACTACACTAATATGACGTTGGATGGTCTTCATAGAATGCTAGTGGATTTTGAGATGTGAGTTGAAACTAAAAGAAAATCTAAACAATAATCAAAATAAATTAATTTCAAGTCCCAAAATAATATCAAAAATACAATAATATGATCAAAATTATTGATATATTAGTGATGATTTTCTCTCAATCATATTAAGAAAATTCAAATGTTGAAAATATAGGTATAAAGGAAAATTACAATTTTATTTTTTTAAATTTGGAAATGTTGGGAATATTATAACAAGATATGAATGTAAGGTATAAAATGTAGTTGAATATGACATGGAATAAATATAAAAATGAATCTTTATTCTAATAAATATGTTCGCAACTAGAAACTCAACTAGAATAAGGTTTAAATAGTGAAACCTAATGGGTAATGCAGAAGATATAGATGAGAAGGTCTTTGAAGATGATTAATTCAAGTTCATATATGATAAATAATAGTGTTTCCCTCAGAATTCGGGGATGAACTCCTGGATGGGAGATTCAAACGTTCTGATCGGTTTCTAACGGGTTTGTTCGTAGAACTGGAAACATCCAATGATTCCACATCCATTTGGACCTACTTTCCAAAGGTAAGCGCTCATTAGCTTGTGGACTGAGGAGGCTTAGGAATTTGCATTGGTCGAGAGGATGGGAGGTCAGACTCATCACACCTTTTTGAGGGGAATTATTATCTATTCCGGGACTCTCTTTGTAGATTTAAGTTATGTTCGTGAATCCTTATTATATTACCAAGTATAAAATGAGCTTTCTTTCAGTTTAACAATCAATGATTAAATATGTAAGAAATTTAGATATTCTTTTATATGTATTAGAGGTTCTTCATCGATAGAGAATCATCTATATCTATTTAGAGATTCTTGGTCAATGGTATCCTTCAAAATATTTATATAAAAGTCTCTTGGTCATTATGATGACTAGGCTGGTTTTAAAGCCACTCAGTGGGGCACTTGAAGTTTATTGTCATTCAGAAGGACATGAATTATTTCAAAGTTGGGATCGAACCCATAGATGGGCTACCTATGTATCCTTTGTTTTGGAAAAGGAATCAGAACCCACATAGTTCGAATAAGGGAGTATGATGTTTATGATTGATGGATCAAAGAAGGATGTCATAATTACTTTTACCCTCTAAGCTCACGTGAGTCATGCTCGGTGTGAGAAAAAAGAGGTATTGGTAATAAAATGGACAATGGGCCATGAAAGATGTAATCATAAGAAATGGTTTGGGGCTTATGTATGTATGACTGCCCAGATAGATGAAGGTTTAGGATTTACTTTAGGGAGAAAATCCAGGAACATGGTTCATAAAGGTATATGTGCTTCATGGAGATTTGAATACTCTAACTTGGGACTTATTCCTGAAAAGGAAACCCAAATTAGGAGAGGATTGATAATTGGGTTTTACTCATGAGAAGGAATCCCGGATTAAACTTAAATTAGGACTGGTTAAAGAGAATTTAAGGGACTTGGGGCTTATTCCTGAAAAGGAATCCCAAGATTTATGACTGGGACTTACTCTTGAAAAGGAGGCCCAGGTTAAGGAATTTATGACTGGTATTTATTCCTAGAAAGCAATCCCATGTTAAGGATTAAGGTTTGGGGCTTACTCCTGAGGAGGATGCCAATATTTGAGACTAGGGCTTACTCCTGAAAAGGAAGCCCAAATTAGAGGATCTGGGGCTTACTCCTAATAAGGATGCCCAAAAATTAAGGGACTTGGGGCTTACTCCTAAAGAGGATGCCCATAGTTATGACTGGGACTTATTCCTGAAAAGGAGGCCCAGGTTAGGGGACTTGGGGCATACTCCTGAAAAGGAAGCCCAGGATTATGACTGGGACTTATTCCTGAAAAGGAGACCCAGGTTAAAGATTCTCTCATCTTAAAGGATGAGGTTGAATGAATGAACTCTCAATCTTTAGTGACATAAAGATATGTAAATCACTAGGTTTTGAGAGATATTCCACATAATTCCTTTCAGATAAGGAAGTCAAATTAAGAAATCATGCCATAAATGGATTTCGAGAGTGTCTTAAAGACTGAATCTTGAAAAGGAAAGGTGTAATGGCTTAAGATGGGTGAAATGGGCAAGAAAGGCACCCAAAAAGGAAGGGGCGCGCAAGTCTTGGAAGGCGCGTAGGTACTGCGGCGGCGCGCAAGTATTGGTCGCGCAGGTATACCTGCGCGATATGGTGGGTACTTGCGTGATATTCAACCAGCATTTGAAATACTTGAGAAACTCTTCATTAAAGCCTTTAGAATCCTATTTAGGTTCTTCCAGAAAAGGGACGCACAAGTTATATCGAAGGAGTAAGGTGGCGCGCAAGTGTGACCACTTCCCTTAAGGGCTGACCACTCAGGTGCGCAAGTTTTGATGAGTTTCAACACGTAGGCCTTACTCCCTCTCTTTAGATCTTCCGTTCTAGGTAAGAAATTACCTTAGAAGTGTTTCGGAATCTTTGAAAAGAGACTTGGGCGTCGGGAGCTTCAATCCAAGTTTCTGAAAAAAAAAAAGATCCCCTCGAATGGGGGGCCCACAGGGTGTATTTATAGGCAGGAGAAGACCCCGGGCGGTTACCGGACGGTTATCACTTAGGTCGCGCAAGTCACTTGCACGACCATAAGGCGTCGCGCAAGTAGACTTGCACGACCACTAGGCGGCGTGCATGTGTACTTGCGCGACCATGAGGGAACTTGCACGACCTACGAGCAATGTTCTCCTTGTTCATACCTTTGTTGATTTTTGATGTTTCTTCAAAGGATGAATCACATTGGACTAAGGTATTTCCTTTTTTTCAGTCATTAGACTCTGTGATGGAAAGGAGTGTCGACAAAAGTCCCCCCTCAGAGTTGGATCCGGAGAGAAAAAAGGATTTGACTCTGAGGTGAAAAGAAAAACAAGAAATCTAGCAGTTTAAAGTCATGCATGTCGGACATACAAAGGAAAATGTTTAAGGTCGAAATAGATTTGACCGAAATGGATTAGAATTGACTCAATTCCATGACAACTCATCTGAAAACATAGTACCATACTCAAGTATGAGGGAAAATATGTAAGCTATGACTTAATAATATTTGAATTTGAGGAATGATATGAAATAGAGATAAAAGGCATTAAAAGAAGTAGTTTCCAAGAATGAAGTTACCATTATTTAACAAACCCGTTAGGGGGTTGAATTATGCTGGGCCACCTAAGGGCATTGGCTGCATAGTTAAATAAAATAGTATATTTTGGATAACAAGTCTGTTATGTAGACTGTTTATGCAAGGCCACCTATGGGCACGTGCTGCATAGTCAGGCAAAAAGAACTCTCAGAAATTTACTTTCCTAGTGCTAAAATCTAGTGAAAGTTTATGGAGATTCAAATTTTCTAAAGTATAGAGTTTGCTGTATGGAAAGAGGTACTTGAATATGGAGAAGATATTTCCAGACAAGATTATCGAAGAACTGGATGAATATCACTCCTATGAAGGTCTGACCCAAACGTAGGGAAGAAGAATAAACCATATACTTGAATACTTTCAGATCATGAAAAAGGATATGGGACAAATATGTTAAGGATGGATATTTTTTTGCGGATCCCTACATACTATCGTTTAAGACAAATAAGGACAAAAGAGGCAGTCTTCCCAAGAATGAAGTTATCATCATTTAACAAACCCGTTAGGGGGTTGAATTATGCAGGTCCACCTAAGGGCATTGGCTGCATAGTTAAATAAAATAGTATCTTTTGTCTAACAAGTCTGTTATGTGGACTGTTTATGCAAGGCCACCTATGGGCACATACTGCATAGTCAGGGAAAAAGAATTCTCAGAAGTTTGACATTTTTGTGACTAAAAGTCATGAAAAGGGTTATGAAGATCTGAAAATATTTAAGGTTAGGATTATAACACATAAATATGGGTATTGTCCAATGTATATAGAGATACATAGGTCAATAATAACCATAATCATATTGTGTCTGGGTCATGAATTGAAATTTTGGACTTCACTACGTATCTCATAAGAATGGGAATCAAGCCATACGTAGTTCTTGAAATGCAGTTTAACATCGTGCAGGACGAAAGTATGAGAGATCTTAGTTTAGGGTCATAGAGTTCGGACCATAATAATGAATACACAGTGTGTGTTTTCATAAGGACTTTTCAGCCAAGGGACTGAAAGTGAAATTTGGGGTTAGGCCCAAAAGACTTGGGGCTGGATTCTAGGGATACTCGAACGTTCCTACGTATCCCATAAGGATGGGAATCAAGCCCACGTAGTTCTGGAACCACCCTTTGTACAAATTTGTTTCGTACATGTGAAGGGTGAAAGGGGACTTTAGTACAATGATGGTTTAACCTGAGATAAAAAGTTTAGGCATTACCATGTATGCATGTAGTCTTTTGAAATGAAACATGATTGAAGAATCAATGTCAATAATAGTTCTCTCTCAAATGAGAAAATCAAAGAGTATTTTAGTTTATTGCCGTACCGGACAAAAGTGTTGCATAGTTTAACGTCATATAACAAGGATGAAATTGAATCAATGTAAAGATATTGATTCTAGGGGCGGTTTCACAAATCAACATCATATGGTGGTGAACCGATGTGAAGAGATTGTTTTTGGGCTTGAACCTTGGGAGGTTGCCTATGTACCCAGCCTGGAAGGCAAGGATCAAAGTCCTTATAGTTCAATTAAAGAATGAATTAATGATCAAGTTGTTCTTGGGGACAACGATCTAATAAAAAAAATGTTGTTGGGACTTATACATGGTTAGCGGCCCAAAGAGAGTGTTACGGTTGAGGTTTTCTCTAAGCTCATGTGAGTCATACTCGGTGTGAGAAACAAGAGGTAACAACAACCTTAACGATGCATAGTTTAATGTCATGTAGGACATATAAAGGGACTATGCAGTTTAAAGTCTTGCAGTTAGGACTATTGGTGCTGCGCAGTTTAGTGTCATGTAGTAGGGACAAAATACGGTTTAATGTCATGTAGGACATATCATGGACTTTCTGTATAGTTTAATGTCATGTAGTTAGGACGGTGGGGACAATATAGTTTAACGTCATGTTGGACAAAAAAGGGGGACTGCGCAGTTTAATGTCATGCAGTAAGGACAAAATAACACACCATTTACGTCATGTTGGACGCATTGGGGATTTTTTCTACAGTTTAGTGTCATGTTGGACAAAAAGGCAAATAGTTTATGGTCATATAAATGGACCGTGGATGGTGCAGTTTAATGTCTTGGTGGACGTAAGGTACTTTTAAATAGTTTAGGGTCATATGCATGGACCATGGATGGTGCAGTTTAATGTCATACAGGACCATGGTGTAGTTTAAAGTCATACAGCACTTTTTAGGGAACTTTTTCACAGTTTAATGTCGTGTGGGACGAAGTTGCAGTTTAAGGTCATACTGGACCATTGCTATATAGTTTAACGTCATATAGCAAGGACGAACTGGTGCTGCACAGTTTAGTGTCATGTTGCGGGGACATTGAAGGTGACACAGTTTAACGTCATGTTGGACGTATGTGAAAATAGTTTAGGGTCATATTCTTAGACCATTGCTGTATAGTTTAACGTCATATAGCAAGGACGAACTGGTGCCGCACAGTTTAGTGTCATGTTGCAGGGACAAAGTACATAGTTTGCAGTTTATAAAAAATACTTTTTCAAAAATCTGACATATGGATCTGTTAATTGAATCATATTAACAGAACCAAAGATTAACTCTTAATCTGATGAAGACTCTGCCTGATTAGCCTATTTAGGCTATGCCGTTTGATGGGGCGGTGCCCGTGGATTTAAAGTAGATGGCATAAAGTCTGCCAGAGTCAAAGACAATTTAGGCTTTGACACATACTCATCTTCTTCTGATTCTTTTTTCTTCTTTGAATCAAACCGTTTCTTTGAGGATTTTCCCTCTGACGAAGAGGGTTTTACCGCAATATTCATGGCAGAAGACACAATTGGTTTCTTTAATTGTGTTCGCAAAATGGCATGAGTCCGGTTGATTGTCTTTCTGACCATCCAATCATCATACTTCTGTGCATTTCTACTTTTGACTTCTTTCCATTCACCTTCCTCCTCTGGAACTGTAGCAGTAACACATGCTACCTGAGTCGAAGAACCTTTCAACTTGACTTGTCCCAAGTCGACCATCTTTTGCAGGAGGTCTTTTAAGAAAAAGCACTCCTGGATAGGATGCCCCAACATTTTATGAAAGGGACAATAATTGGGACGGTCTTCATCTCCTTCCTTTTTTGGCCTCTTGGGCACTGGTAATTGAACCAAATTATTTTCCAGAGCTGAAATGAAGTAACCAGGAACTTGCTCATTTCGGAAAGAGTATGTTTTACTCTTCAAATCCTCAAATTGTTTTCGTCATTGATCTTTTTGATCAATTGGACGAAACGGCCTTTGTTGTTGGCGTTCAGGAGGTAGAGCCCTTCGAGAAGATGAAGGTTTTGAAGTAGAAATAGGTACAGGCGCTTGTTTAAGCATAACTGTAGCAGTTTCTGCTTTACCCATTCTCCTTCCTGAAGCTGATGGAATTACACGAGATTTAACCTTAGCCTGTATAAGGGAATCTTCAATCTACTGAGCGATTGAAGTAAGGTCTGGAAACCCTCCTGTGTATTTCACAGGGATCAATGGCGTGCGTAATTCGTCATGCAAATTTGCCACACAGATTGGCAATAGCTCTTCCTGAGGGAGTGCTAAACTCAGGGAATATGTTAATCCCTTCCAGCGAGCAATGAAATCAGAGACTCTTTCATTCTCCCTTTGCTTGCAGTTTGCAATATCGAAAAATGTCTTTTTTGGCAAAGTTGAGCTGAACTGAAGAAGGAATTTTTGACGAAGATCCTCCCATCTGATGATTGACCGGGATTGCAAGCTTGTATACCAGACAAAAGCTGGTCCTTGCAAGGTTCGCATGAAGCATCTGAGTTTCACTGCTTCTTGCTGCTCTGGAGTTCCCATCATAGGATCACAACAAGACACGTAATGCGTCAAATGTTGTTCAGGGTCGCCTGATCCATTGATATTAGGGAAAACAGGGTTTCCAAAACTAGATGGAGGAGAAATTGAATCTACCCATTCAGGGTAAACTTTCTTTTCTGGTTGAACTTGCGCCTGTTTCCCTTCCATAGTTTCTAACCGATCTGTTAATGACTCAATAGTAGTTATAAAATTTTGAGAAACATCAGGTTGAATTTGGTCTTGGGTAGGTGCAATGAATGGAGCTTGGACAGACGTGGTGATTGGTGCTGCAACTGATGGTAGCACTGCCAACCGTTGTTGCATTTGACCCGTAGGATTAGACCTCTGAGGGTGTGCTGATAAAGGAGGATATTCCTGATCCATCTCAGTAGTTACAACAAATTCATTCGGCTGTCGGACTTCAGCATTCTTAAGAAGAAGGCTACTCTGAAGTAGTTATGCATTCAACCTTCTTAATTCTTTCATTTCCTCCTCTTGTTGTGCAAACCTTTGCTCTAACGAGAGCGATTGACCTTCTAAAGAGGAAGGATATGTAACCTGATTCATTCCCCTCCCTTTGTTGGATACTTTTTGGAGAGAAGGAAGTGGATTACCTAGGTTCTGAGTAATCCTTTGACTTCGTGTACGCACACCTTCTTCATTTGTATCGGCGCGTACATTTTCTTGAGCAGGAAGCTCTTCATCTGAGTCCCCTGGGTGAGTCTCCTCTGGTGTATTAGCAACAACGGCATTGATGACATTGATTGATGTATAATGCATCACAACCCTTCTATCAACATTTTTGTGATATTGTCTTCTTTCATGTCTTTGATGAGACATTGCCTTTTGTTGATTTAATCTTTTAGGAACTTCTTGACGAGCTATAACTTGGAGGGAATCTCCTGATAATTTGGCTCTTCGTTCCTCTTGGGGCTTCTTCCCCAATCGAGAAAAGACTGATATTCTCTGAGAAGGGGATTGATGATTTGAAAGAGTCCCCAGTCTCGAGAACTGGGGATGTTCCTTCTGCTTCCGCTCAACTCCTCGAATCCCATTTGTTGACTCTGAGGGTTGGGTTAAAGGAGTCCCCAGTCTGACAAGCTGGGGTGGCTCTTGGCATGCTATGTCTGAGACCATCTTAAAAGCTCTCTTGATCTTGCGAATCTTAGTTCGGAAATTAGCTGGATCCATTAGCCTGTATCTACTTTTATCACCTGGTTTAACAGACCGTTGGATGATTTCTGAAACTTCTGTCATTTGATGATGTGTTTGCTCCATACGAGAGGTTTGTGCAATATTCTCGCCTTCTTGATTTAGGAGCAATTCAACAACTTGTTCTCTATATGCTTGATTTTGAGAGGAACTAGTTGAGGCCCGTTCTTGAGCAAGCTTTTGATTATGAACAAAGCCCATTGACTGTGGCCGGCCATGGGCAATAACATTGCATGAGACCATTTTCGGTGGGCTTTGCTGACTGGAAAGCACTGTGAAATGTAGTGCTCCATGAACACCCCATCCTCTGATATGAACACCAGATGGATCATTGGCAATTAACTGACGCAATTTTCGTAGTGCGCCAAGGCATGAACGTTGAAGGGTTCTCTATTCCTTTTCAGCCTTCGGATACCGAGAGACTGATAGAGATTCAAAATCAATCTGACGTTGTAGCCCTTCTATTATCTTAAGATGATTTTCATATTCATCATAAGATAATACCTTCTTCTTCAATTGACAAAGAGTTTTCCATATGTTGAGACGAATATCATGGACTCCATCTTCCGTCAACATCTTTGGAATGTCATATTGGGAGTTAGCCAAAGGCCAAAACATGACTGGTACCTCACTTTTCGCCAGTTTTTTCCTCATGTTCAGCATTTCCTCTTTATCATTAAATGAAGATTCTTCTACCTGTTTTGACCAGAGTTGGTGTTTCCTTGTTGCTTCATCGGATTCAACAAGATTGGAAGAGAGATCATTGATCAAACTAGAAGATGCATAACTTAGGGGTGGTTCGGAGAATGACCTACACCCTGGGATATCTTCTGATTGAGAAAGTATTTCACTTGCTAGCGATAAAGCATCAGACATGACTGGTTTCGCATTTGCAAGTGCCTCAAGATAAGAGGGCTTTCTCGGCACTACATTGTCCACTGGAGTATTTTCCAGGCAATGTGAATCACTACTGCGGAGAGGACTTTCGCAGAGAAATTCATCATCATGGGGAGGACCACTTTAATGGGTTATAGTAAAAGATGAGATCTCTTGCTCCTTGGTCTTCTGACCACACAGAGAGTTCCTGTGGCTCTCATCTGAAGAAGAAACTTCAATATTGACCGAATTTTCATGAAGCAGGCCTTCATGAGGAAGTGTCTGTTGAAGACTTTCAGAATTAATGTTCCCTTTATTGGGAACTAAGGGATTAGAATCTTGAATTCCAACAGATAAATGTCTGAGGGCTTCAAGAACTCCAGCATCGAGCAAGGCCTTGTTACAGATTGGCCTTTGAACTCCTGACTGTGCTAGGCAGATATTTTTCTTAGATGCCTTCTTACTCGCTTTGGAAACCACTTGTTGACGAAAGTGGTTACTCTGAGCAGGTGTATGTGCCTGATTAGGAAAGATGGTCAGGTTAGGCTGACGATATCCACTCAAATCAGGTGTATGTGCCTGACTTGGTTGTCCGTATGATATGGGGGAGTATGCCCCATAACCCTCTTGGACTGGAACAGATGTGTGTGTCTGTTCCGGAGTGAATCATTGATGTGTCACTCCACTGCTAGGGATAGATTTATGTGTCTTTCCCTGAGATGATGCTAAAGCTGTTATGATATCCTGGCAAGCATCCAGAATATGAGCAGGAATTTTCTTCTGCTCTTTCACCATTGACAAAATATGTTTGGTGACTTCAGCTACCAGAACGGGGATATACGTCCATTCCGGGATTGGAGTAGGCGTATGTTCCTTCTCTTGTACTCCTTTTCTTGTCAGTGAATCCTGACAGTACTCAAGTGTGGAGGCATAGAGTTGAGTCTGCCTGATGTTTGTCGTCGGAGCTTTCCGACTGACTTCTCCGTGCGCTACCAAGCGACACTGTTAGTAGGCTTGATTAGTACTAGCAGGTGTATGTGCCTACTGATTACACTTCGCCAAACACGGTTGATGAGATCCATCATATGTAGTCAGGTGAGCCTACTGACTAACTGATGATGTATAAGCAGGTGTATGTTCCTTCCTATAGTACTCCGCCGGAATTGCCTGGCGGGATTGGCTTGATGCTGCCAGACGAGTCTGCTGGACAGCGGAATTAAAACGGACAGGTGTGTGTGCCTGTTCGTTGTTCTCCACCAAGTTAGGTTGGTGGACTTCTCCGGAGATGGAAGGGAAGAAAACCTTCCCATTGTTAACCGGATTCCGTCTCTGGCGGTTCGTCTTGACTGCTCGGGTTTGAGGAACCTGAGCTGAATGCCTGGAGTCGGTACCCTCATCATGTTGAGGGTGCACTGTCGCATGAGTCTGGAGGAGATTGTTGATGGGAGCCCTCCGGAAGGACTCCTGACTTTTTGAATTAAGGCCCTGAGGGACCTACTCATTCACTTCCTCAGAGTAAGGGAGCGAATGGAAATTGCGTTCCGAGGATAACGACCTGAAACGGTTGGAGACGGTAGTCAGCACCGCCTGCCTCTTGATCACTGGTCGTCATTGTCCGGACGACCTGTGTGAGTTTTTCACTTGGAGGGCCTGTCGGGCAGCCTCCAGAGTTGGGATGGTACCATGTTGATTGTACTCCTTAACCAGCGCATTTGATACCCAGCGTTGAAGATGCTGAGTAGGTGATGTCATCCTCAGAGCGGATGACGATCCAGTAGGAATAGCAGCAGTGGTATTTGCAGAAGCAGTATTCACAGATGTGAATTTGAGAGCAGCCATTATGGAAATACAAAAGATCATAGAAAAGAGTGCCTGTTTGATATAACAGACGTAATCAAGATAAAATTCAGCCACTTCATCCTTTGGATGAGCACACATGTCAATGATTGTTTTTGTTAGCCCTCTTATTGAGTTTGAAATAGGGTATTAAAAAATAGGAAAAACATCATTTTAACTTGGTTAAGGATTCACGTCGGGTTCACCATTTTTTTGTTTCCCTTAGAATTCGGGGATGAACTCCCGGGTGGGAGATTCAAACGTTTCGATCGGTTTCTAACGGGTTTGTTCGTAGAACTGGAAACATCCAATGATTCCACATCCATTTGGACCTACTTTCCAAAGGTAGGTGCTCATTAGCTTGTGGACTGAAGAGGCTTAGGAATTTGCATTGGTCGAGAGGATGGGAGGTCGGACTCATCACACCTTTTTGAGGGGAATTATTGTCTATTCCAGCACTCTCTTTATAGATTTAAGTTATGTTCGTGAATCCTTATTATATTACCAAGTATAAAATGAGCTTTATTTCAGTTTAACAATCAATGATTAAATATTTAAGAAATTTAGAGATTCTTTTATATGTATTCGAGGTTCTTCATCGATAGAGAATCATCTATATCTATTTAGAGATTCTTGGTCAATGGTATCCTTCAAAATATTTATATAAAAGTCTCTTGGTCATTATGATGACTAGGCTAGTTTTAAAGCCACTCAGTGGGGCACTTGAAGTTTATTTTCATTCAGAAGGACATGAATTATTTCAAAGTTGGGATCGAACCCATAGATTGGCTACCTACGTATCCTTTGTTTTGGAAAAGGAATCAGAACCCACGTAGTTCGAATAAGGGAGTATGATGTTTATGATTGATGGCTCAAAGAAGGATGTCATAATTACTTTTACCCTCTAAGCTCACGTGAGTCATGGTCGGTGTGAGAAACAAGAGGTATTGGTAATAAAATGGACAATTGGTCCATGAAAGATGTAATCATAAGAAATGGTTTGGGGCTTATGTATGTATGACTGCCCAGATAGATGAAGGTTTAGGATTTACTTTAGGGAGAAAATCCAGGAACAGGGTCCATAAAGGTATATGTGCTTCATGGAGATTTGAATACTCTAACTTGGGACTTATTCCTGAAAAGGAAACCCAAATTAGGAGAGGATTGATAATTTGGTTTTACTCCTGAGAAGGAATCCCAGATTAAACGTAAATTAGGGCTGGTTAAAGAGAATTTAAGGGACTTGGGGCTTATTCCTGAAAAGGAAGCCCAAGATTTATGACTGGGACTTACTCTTGAAAAGGAGGCCCAGGTTAAGGAATTTATGACTGGGATTTATTCCTGGAAAGCAATCCCAGGTTAAGGATTAAGGTTTCGGGCTTACTCATGAGGAGGATGCCCATATTTGAGACTGGGGCTTACTCCTGAAAAGGAAGCCCAAATTAGAGGATCTGGGGCTTACTCCTAATAAGGATGCCCAAAAATTAAGGGACTTGGGGCTTACTCCTAAAGAGGATGCCCATAATTATGACTGGGACTTATTCCTGAAAAGGAGGCCCAGGTTAGGGTACTTGGGGCTTACTCCTGAAAAGGAAGCCCAGGATTATGACTGGGACTTATTCCTAAAAAGGAGACCCAGGTTAAGGATTCTCTCATCTTAAAGGATGAGGTTGAATGAATGAACTCTCAATCTTTAGTGACATAAAGATATGTAAATCACTAGGTTTTGAGAGATATTCCACATAATTCCTTTCAGATAAGGAAGTCAAATTATGAAATCATGCCATAAATGGATTTCGAGAGTGTCTTAAAGACTGAATCTTGAAAAGGAAAGGTGTAATGGCTTAAGAGGGGTGAAATTGTCAAGAAAGGCACCCAAAAAGGAAGGGGCGCGCAAGTCTTGGAAGGCGCACAGGTACTACGGCGGCGAGCAAGTATTGGTCGCGCAGGTATACCTGCGCGATATGGTGGGTACTTCCGCGATATTCAACCAGCATTTGAAATACTTGAGCAACTCTTCATTAAAGCCTTTAGAATCCTCTTGAGGTTCTTCCAAAAAAGGGATTCGCAAGTTCTATCGAAGGAGTAAGGCGGCGCGCAAGTGTGACCACTTCCCTTAAGGGCTAACCACTCAGGCGCGCAAGTGTTGATGAGTTTCAACACTTAGGCCTTACTCCCTCTCATTAGATCTTCCGTTCTAGGTAAGAAATTACCTTAGAATTGTTCCAGAAGCTTTGAAAAGAGACATGGGCGTCGGGAGCTTCAATCCGAGTTTCTGAAAAAAAGATCCCCTCAAATGGGGGGCCCACAGGGTCTACTTATAGGCAGGAGAAGACCCCGGGCGGTTACCGGGCGGTTATCACTTAGGTCGCGCAAGTCACTTGAATGACCATAAGGCGTCGCGCAAGTAGACTTGCATGACCACTAGGCGGCGCGCAAGTGTACTTGCGCGACCATGAGGGAACTTGCGCGACCTACGGGAAATGTTCTCCTTGTTCATCCCTTTGTCGATTTTTGATGTTTCTTCAAAGGATGAATCACATTGGACTAAGGTATTTCCTTTTTTTAAGTCGTTAGACTCTGTGACGGAAAGGAGCGTCAAAAAATAGGTTATCATAGTTACATTTTAAGGAAAAAGTCTAAAGAAGGAAAGAAATATACACCCAAATTAGTTTTCAACTATAAAATTTAACATGAAGGAGATATGAGGAGTTATACATTCAATGTAAGAAAACCCAAAAAATAGACATATTCTTGAAATAATCAAAAGAATATATTGATAAACATGAGTATGAAATAACACTAGAATACAAGGTTATAGAATAATATGACAAATCTTAATATATTCCTGAATAAGTAATTAATTTGAATGTTTATATTGGATAACATATCAAAGTGATTGATAAAATAATAAATATTTGAAAAAATAAAGGGAGTTGAATATAAGGATGAAGAAATTATGTCACGACTGTAGAGACCCAAACTTGACGTACATGGACTTTACATTACTTTTGCAGAATACTTAACACATAACAAAAACCAACACTCAAGGATCGTAATAGTTTAGTGTCTTTGGAAACACGAAACATAATCTTCTAATCACAGTGAAAGATCTTCAACATGTACCACAAAGATCTTACCCTTTTTTCATACCTAAAACCTTTATTTATATCCTAGTAAAAATAAAACATATAAAGGGTGAGCTCAAATTCTTATTAAGGGTAAGCATGGAAAAAATAAAACAAACCATATACATTTAAACTTAAAAATATGAACATGATGTTTAAACATCAATATCTTGCGCAATGACATAAAACATGGTAGTACGTAAGGAATAGATCATAATGTAACTTCAATCATGATAAAATATCATGGGAATAAAACATATAATTGTGGAAAACCATTAATCACATGATCTGATTTCCATAGTAGCCAATGAATTGCTGTCAAGACCATCTTAGTGGACAAAGTCCCTTTCTGAATCGAGTTCACTCCTCGTTCCAGTCCTGTATCAATGAACCAGATTAACTTACCATTACAGCCATGTCTATATCATGAGATATAAATATTTACCTAATTAATTGGAGGGAGGTATAGGTCCCACACAACTCATAATGAAATCATTCTTATTTGTGCCACAAAATAAACATAAATCATTCATTATAACCCAAAGAATAAAATGGGTTTCATAAACATCATCCCATCATAACATAATCCATATAAAACAAATGGATATCATTTCATCATAAGAGAATGGAAACAATTTAAATCATAGAGACATTATACATGAAACACACATATATGAAATAATGTCATCGTGGATGGAAAATGGTTTTGATAAAACACTTGAAATGAATTCTTGAGGAAAATATCCTTTCTTATTCAAAATCATTTTATTTTCACAAAATGCCATGAAATTTTAAAAGAAAAAGATTTTGTTGAAAATATTCATGAAATCTTGTAGAGTAATCTTCATCAAAATAAGGTGTTACGGAACCGTAAAAATCCGTTCATTCCGTATAAGTTAAAAAAAACATTCTCCTCGTACTTTTGTTGGAAAAGTCAAAAAGTTACTCATATGGTAAAAAAAAGAAATATTCCTTTCATAACATGTGTTAAATGTAAAAAATGGGTAAAAAGGACTTTAAACATACATAAAAACACTTTTAGAAAACATGTACATGGATGATAACAATAACCCTAGTAAATACTTATGAATAAACAATCTCGGATAAGAACGAGATTGGAATAATTGTCCCTTAACTTTTGTTCAATTTCTTCCTTTTGTGTCCAAGAATCTTCTATAGTGGGTTTAAATATATTATTAAATTATAATAGAACCATAATAATATTTATGATATCATATATGATTCACTTACGACTTTATATTATCCTTTCATTTGTCAATTCCACGTTAAAGCAACGTTTTGGGTAAAATCGTTTCATTTATCATCTGCGTTTTGACCTATAATTATTCATATGATTACTTTTATCATGATTAATTAATTACAAAATATAATACATGATTTATATATAATATATATTCAGAATATACATATATATAATAGATCGATAAATGGAAATAAATACACCGTTCATGGAGACGGTAGTCTGTACGTACGCATGAACGCTATTTTAGATTCCTTATTAAATTTAATAGATGTCAGTAAATAACATATACATAAATATAGTATAATTAATATGTCATATATTTCATTATTACTTATTATATATACTTTATAATCATTCTTGAATTGTTAACATGGAAAATGAATCTCACCGCGTTGGGGAGAAGGTAATCCGTACGTACGCACGAGTGATGATATCATTCCTATATTTATTGAATGGAATTGGAGTGGATAATATAATATATTAGGATAATTATGATGTTATAATAATAATATATAGTTATTCTCTTCACCATTATACCCATCCAAGTAAGGTGGTGGTGGAAAAACAGATTACACCACGGCGTAGAGACGGTATTTCGTACGTACACACGCGCGGTGATTTCGTTTTCCGTAGGATAGATAGAAGTTGAAATAGGGTTGTTTAATATTTATAAAAAAATATCAGTATATAATTAATACTTATTTTATTACTTTATAATGAAACAACTAAATAATAGTAAGTATAAGAAGAAATAAACTTGAAAGAGTCGGTAGAAGAGATTACCTCTTCCTCAACGCACCTCCTTTAAACTTCTTCTTAAGGCACTAGAGATGTTCTTTTGAGAAGACCATAACCTCTATGATATAACTATAGAAGTTTATAATAGTAATTTATAGGGTTTGTCGGAGCTTCAAGGCTCAAAAGGGTGTGAGGAGAAGAGGGAGGAGGTTCCCTTTTATAAGGGAGGAGAGGGGCACCTTTGTAATTTTTAGAAATATTAATTTATAATAAATTCCAAACCCACCTAAAAACCTCAAACAATGACTCAATTATAATATTGGATGAGATAGGGTTGTAATATCATCAACCAATAAAATTTAGACATGTTGGGAAATTATTTTAATCCTTATCAACTTGATTTATCCTTATTTAATCTATTTAAATTTATTTGTTGTAATAAGTTTATAAATTCTAAATTGTTATAAATAATTACTTTTGTATTGTGAATTGTCCAAAATTGGATAATTTATGATGCTTCAGACAATATAAATTTTACTTTATAATTTTTAAATATTTTTGTGATTTTTAAACAATTTTATATTATGTTATTTTTATAAAATAACAATAGTGTCAATTTTGACACTATTCATTTATTTGAATTTAAATAAATTACACACAGAAGATATGTTCTATCTAAAATATTTCATATATTCATAACATGTCATATCCATAAAAAAATTCAAGGGGCACATTAATTAGTTAATATATTATTTATTTTAATATTTTTAAAACCATTTATTTGGTATATCTCTTAATAAAATAATTAGTACAACATTTTTGTATAATTATTTAATATACTTATTTGTTGCATAAAAATTAAAAATAAAGTCATATGATGAACATAAATATAATAAATTTCATAATAATATTTTTACTTGAATTTATCATCTTAAAATCACAACATTGAAATTGTTATATTTATTAAATTTTGAAGGTGACATCATTGACATCATTTAAAATAAAATAATATAAATGTCTTAATCGGTTTTATAAGGATCCAAATGGTCCACAAATAGACCCCTTGATGATTAGGGTATATATATACTCGACCACAAATGTTTGGTGAAGTTTCTGGTCATTTTGATAGGTATTGTTATTTTAATAAAACCTATATTATTGATTTTTCACTAAATAAGTAATTTCTACATCATTAATGTATAAGCTATTAAGGTAATTAAATTTATCTTAAAAATTAAAAATAAATTACCATGATAAAGAAAAACATTTTAGATTTCAAATGAGTATTTATGATCAAATTTATATTACGTATAACCTTATATTAAAAATAATCTAATTATTAAATTTTGAGTGAGACAAATTTCACTTTCCTTTAAATAAAATAAGTAAATGGTATTAATAAAATACTATTGGGTTAAATTAGATTCAATTTCTACCCAAATATGATTTTGGAAAAAATATAATCATACAATTATATTATGAAAAGTTTTAGGGTGATTTTATAATATTATATTTACCTTCAATTACCTGATTTATCTTTTACTATGGTAAATAAAATTTACCATAGTTACTATTCATAATGCCTAAAAATAAAAAGTAGCTTATTAACATAATTTTTGCTGACTAATTCCAAATATGGAATCCATTTTTCCAAATTAAAATCACAGAAGTTTCAGAAATTAATTTAAAATTAATCCTGTTGTTAAGAAAACAAGTTTTAAAAGTTAAAACATTGCAAAATATTGAAATGATTTTATCTATGAATTCAATGTAAAATCAATTATAATGAAATAAATTATTTTAAATGGTATAAATATATTATATTTATATATTAAATCCATTAAATATTATAATATAACCATATAAATTATTACGATGAAAAAAGTTGTTTTTAATTAAAATATAGCGTGTTTTTACTATTCATTAAAATATGAAAGTTATCAGAATAATATGAAAATTTTATCCAAATTAAATTTCTATATCCTTATCCCAAAGAAGAATTTTATTTTGTCAAATTGAACATATAAACCTGTCAAAAACTAGACTTAATGTGGTTGCGCCATCCAAAGGTGGCAAAACTGCATTTTTTTAAAAATACTTATTTTACCCAAAAAATTAATTTTGTTCTCATACCATGTTCTATAAAATTTGTAAGATGAATTATAATGTCATAAAATTAAAAATGTAGTTAATAATATTCATAACGGCTAGTTTACTATAATATTATAACAATATATCATTGTTTAGTGAAACTCGGTATTGCGTACAACACACGCTATCGAGAAAGGTCACAATTGCTTGTAATGCAAGCCAAGTCAGGGTTACGTATAGTGAAAGACTCCTTTGTTGTTGTGTATAACAAAATCCAACCATATTTCATTTATACATTGAACATATATATATATATACACACTCAATGTTGCGTTGAATAACTACTATCAAACAAACTTGAAATTGTGTTTAACACGATCCAAGATTAATGTTGCGTAAAGCACAAGATAATCTTGGTGTAGCATAAAATAGAAGATATGAAAGAACATAAAAATAATATATCTTATAAAATCTCAGGGTGTTACATTCTACCCCCCTTAAAATGAATTTCACCCTCGAAATTCATCGGGGTTATAAATGGTTTACTACTTGAAAGTTTCTTTTATAGAAACCCACATCGTAAAAAGGAATACTAAAACTTCATTTTAAAAAGTAAAGTTAGAAACATAATGGTTAACAAAATTAACTCATCACTGGGTTTCTGTATAGGAGAACATAGGTAAAAATATGGATATAGAAGAGAAACCCAACCATCATGTTCTGATTGAGATTGGTAGAGAACATGGATATAAAAATGCCAACAATCACAGAGACATAAATTTGTGATGATTTATGGTACCTTCTGATTCATCGTATATGAGGACACTAGGACAACATTTTGGGTTATGAAGATCATTTCCCTAAAGATGAAGAATTTGAATTAGAAGAAATACTTACTTGATGTTGGTAAAATCTTACTGTTGTTTGTGCCTTGAACAATTTCCACTTCATATATTATAGAAATAAAGTTGAATTTGTCTTCCGTGAAGTGTTTGCAGATCATGTGATAGAATGATAGGTCATTCCATCTGTCTCAAACTAAAGGATAACAAAAGTTATTAAATATACATAAGTCCACTTATAGTGAGATTAATCGTATATGGTTCCAAAAATGAACTTATACTTCATATATCATATCGCTTAATATAATAAAACTAGTTTCTACTAACCAAGGACTTCTTGTCGACCAATGGTAGGTGATAAAGGCCTATCGCACTTCGGTTGTATGTTCGATTCTCACAGCCTTGTCCGAAGCGACGGGTTGTCGCCCGTTCTGCAGGTTGTCCTTTTTTCTAAAACTACATTATTATAAAATCCCATCAAATAATATCGAACAAATGTTCTAGCTTTATACAATACTAACTTCTGTCCAACATAATCCATCCCAATCTTTAGGCTTATCTAAAATACTTCTGTCCAAGCTCATAGTATAAAAAACAATTACTATAAATTTCATCTACTGAGCATGTGAATACCATCATTTATCCCAGATATATTTTTTTGATCGCATTCGAAACATGTGAATACCTTAATCATGTATTCTCTTGAAACATAAACTATAATAGAACCTTAGTGAAAACATGAATGCTGTCAAAAGTTAACTCTTTCCACATAAAAAAATACCAAAATTTCTATATACTAAAACCATGATATAACATTGTCCTTATATTAGTCATGATCTCATGAATACTATCAAACATATTATTTTCTCTTTATCCCTTCATTATGCACATATCATCTACTTTCCAAAAACATTTCAATCACTTTTTAGGGTTACCGATACTATATTCTTATGTAAAACCAAAATATACCAATACATAGATATTCCAATATACCATAAAAGTACCTCCACAACATTATTCTTGAATACCAATACATAAACACTTTAATCCATCATCTTCAATGATTTCCATGGAATAAGTCCTTCCATGATTTAGAAGTAACCTCTTAGGTCAGGGCATTGAGTTGGGTAATGCCCATGTTCTCCACAGACAAGACATTGAACTCCATAATATTCTGTCACTCTATGACCCTTCTCTCCACACAGATAACATCTTCCCCTCCATTTGATGTATTCATCAAGGTTCTTCTTCCATTATTTAGAAATCTTAATCTTTATTTATCTATGCTCCTCAACATGTGAACATGCATAAAAGGTCATCTTCCTCTTATTTTATGAATTAGGAATGTCACTAAAGTTCACCTTGTTAATCATATATCACAATTACTAATTTGACATAATCACAAAATCTTTCTTTCTAGGCATTACGCAATTTTGTTTCTTATAGTCACCAATTTTTCCATTGGATGCAATGTTGACCCAATCCTTCTGGTTCCCTCCATTGACTAAAACCAAAATCTGTGGTGTAAGAAATAATTAAAATAATGGGGAACCACATAATCATAAAAATTCACTTATGGGATGTCTAACTTATCACACATTCTTTAATCTAGACACCTTAGGTTCACCCTAGGTTATTCATGATTGTCAGAATAATTCTAGGAATATAAACTATAGTTATACTAATCCTTAGGGACATCCTTAGACATACCTTAGAAATATATCTAGGGATATCACTAAAGATTTCGCATCCTAGTTTCCAAAGCTTAACTAAACCTTTCCTCTGATACCAACTCTAGAGAACCCAAACTTGATGTACATGGACTTTAAATTACTTTTGAGGAATACTTAATACATAACAAAAACCAACACTCAAGGACCGTAATAGTTTAGTGTCTTTTGAAACTCAGAACATAATCTTCTAATCATGGTGAAAGATCTTCAACATCTCCCATAAAGATCTTCCCCATTTTTTCTTACCTAAAACCTTTATTTATATCCTGGGGAAAAGAAAACATATAAAGGGTGAGCTCAAATGCTCAGTAAGGGTAATCATGGAGAAAATAAAACAAACCATATACATTTGAACTTAAAAACATGAACATGATGTTTAAACATCAAAATCTTGAGCAATGACATAAAACATGGTAGTACGTAAGGCATAGATCATAATGGAACTTCAATCATGATAAAATATCATGGGAATAAAACATGTAATTGTGGAAAACCATTAAGAACATGATTTTATTTCCATAGTAGCCAAGGCATTGCTGCCAAGACCATCTTAGTGGAAAAAGTCCCTTTCTGTATCGAGTTCACCCCTCATTCTAGTCCAGTATCACTGAACCGGATTAACTTACTATTCCATCCATGTCTATATCATGAGATATAAATATTTACCCAATGCATTTTTGGGAGATATAGGTCACACCCATCTCATAATTAAACCATTCTTACTTTTACCACAAAATAAACATAAATCATTCATCATAACCCAAAGAATAAATATGGGTTTCATAAACATCATCCCATCATAGAATAATCCATATAAAACAAATGGATATCATTTCATAATAAGAGAAGTGAAACCATGTAAATCATAGAGACATTATACATGAAACACACATATATGAAATAATTTCATCTTGTATGGAAAATGGTTTTGATAAAACACTAGAAATGAATTCTTGAGGAAAATATCCATTCTTATTAAAAATAATTTTATTTTCACAAAATGCCATGAAATTTTTAAAGAAGAGGATTTTTTTGAAAATATTCATGAAATCTTGTAGAGTAAGATTCATGAAAATAAGGTGTTATGAAACTGTAAGAATCCTTTCATTCCTTATACGTTGAAAAAAATATTATCCTCATACTTTTTTCGGAAAAGTAAAAAAGTTCCTCATATGGTAAACAAGCGAAATATTTCTTTCATAACATGTGGTAAAATTAAAAAATGGGTAAAAGGTCTTTAAATATACACAAAAACGCTTTTAGAAAACATGGACATAGATGATATCAATAACCCCAGTAAATACTTACGAATAAATAATCTCGGATAAGAAAGAGATTGGAATAATTATCCCTTTCCTTTTGTCCAATTTCTTCCATATGTGTCTGAGACTCCTGTATAGTGGGTTTAAACATATTATTAACTTGTAAAAGAACCATAATAATATTTATGATATCATATATTATTTACTTATGACTTTATATTATCAGTTCATTTGTCAATTCCAGGTTAAAGAAGCTTTTTGGGAAAAATCGTTTCATTTATCATCCAAGTTTTGACTTGTAATTATTCATATGATTACATAGATCATGATTACTTAATTACATAATATAAAAAATGATTTATATATAATATATATTCAGAATATACATATATATAATAGATCGATAAATGGAAAGAAATACACCATTCATGGAGACAGTAGGTCTTACGTACGCATGAACACTGTTTTAGTTTCCTTATTAAATTTAATAGATGTAAGTAAATAACATATACATAAATACAATATCATAAATATGTCATATATTTCATGATTACTTACTATATATACTTTATAATCATTCTTTAATTGTTAACATGGAAAATGAATCTCATCGCGTCGTGGAGACGGTAATTCGTACGTACGCACGAGCAATGATATCGTTACCATATTTATTGAATGGAATTGGAGTGGATGATATAATATCTTAGAATCAGTATGATGTTATAATAATCATATATAGTTATTATATACACCATTATACCCATCCAAGTAATGTGGTGGTGGAAAAATATATTACACCACGGCGTGGAGACGGTATTCCGTACGTACGCATGCGTGGTGATTTCGTTTTCCGTAGGATGGATAGAAGGTGAAATATGGTTGTTTCATTTTTATAATAAAATATCAGAGTATAATTAATACTGATGATATTAATTTATAATTAAGAAACTAAATAAGAGGAAGTATAAGAAGAAAGAAACTTGAAATAGTCGGTAGAAGAGATTACCTCTTCCTCGATGCACCTCCTTTAAACTTCTTATTACGGCACTATAGTTGGTCTTTTGAGAAGAGAAAAACCTCTATGATATAACTAGAGAGGTTGAGAAGAGTAATTTTCAGGGTTTGGATGAGCTTCAAGGCTCAAAATGGTGTGAATAGAAGAGGGATGAGGTGCCCTTTTATAAGGGAGGAGAGGTCCATCTTTGGAATTATAAGAAATGTTAATTTATAATAAATTCCAAACCCACTTAAAAACCTCCAAAAATGACTGAATTAAAAGATGAGATGATATAGGGTTGTAATATCATCAACCAATAAAATTTATACATGTTGGGAAATTATTTTAAACCTTATCTACTTGATTTATCCTTATTTAATCTATTTAATTTTATTTGTGGTAATAAGATTCTAAATTCTAAATTGTTATAAATAATTACTTATGTGTTGTGAATTGTCCATAATTGGATAATTTATTACACTTTAGACCATATAAATTTTAATTTATAATTATTAAATTTTTTTGTGATTTTTAAACAATTTTATATTATTTTATTTTTATAAAATAACAATAGTGTCAATTTTGACACTATTTATTTATTTGAATTTAAATAAACTCCACACAAACGATATGTTCGATCTAAAATATTTAATATATTCCTAACATGTCATATCCTTCACAAAAATTCATGGGGAACATTAATTAGTTCATATATTATTTATTTTAATATTTTTAAAACCATTTATTTTAAATATCTCTTAATAAAATAATTAGTACATCATTTTTTGTATAATTATTTAATATACTTATTTGTTGCATAAAAATTAAAAATAAAGTCCTATAATGAATATAAATATACTAAATTTCATAATAATATTTTTACTCTAATTTATCATCTTAAAATCACAACATTTAAATTTTTATATTTATTAAATTTTGAAGGTGACATATTTGACATCATTTAAAATAATATAATATAAATGTCTTAATTGGTTTTATAAGGCTCCAAATGGTCCCCAAATAGACCCTTGGATTATTAGGGTATAGATATACTCGACCAATAATATTTGGTCAAGTTTCTAGTCCTTTTGATAGGTATTGTTTTTTTAATAAAAACTTTTATATTGATTTTTCACTAAATAAATAATTTCTACATCATTAATGTATATGCTATTAAGGTAATTAAATTTTTCTTAAAAATTACAAATAAATTACCATGATAAATAAAAACATTTTAGATTTCAAATGAGTATTTCTAATCAAATTAATATTCTGTATAACCTTATATTAAAAATAATCTAATTATTAAAGTTTGAGTGAGACATATTTCACGTTCCTTTAAATAAAATAAGTAAAAGGTCTTAATCAAATACAAGTGGGTTACATTAGATTCCATTTCTACCCAAATGTTATTTAGGGAAAAATATAATCATCCAATTATATTAAGAGAAGTGTTTAGGTAATTTTATAATATTATATTTACCTTTAATTACCCGATTTATCTTTAACTATGGTAAATAAAATTTACCGTAGTTACTATTCATAAGGCCTAAAAATAAAAAGTAGCTTATTAACATAATTTGGACCTACTGATCCCAAATATGGAATCCATTTTTCCAAATTCAAATCACAGAAGTTTCAGAAATTACTTTAAAATTAATTCCGCTGTTAAGAAAACCAGTTTTAAAAGTTAAAACATTGCAAAAGATTGAAATGATTTTAATTATGAATTCAATGTAAAATCAATGAAAATGACATAAATTATATTAAATGATAAAAATATATTCTATTTATACTTTAAAACCATTAAATATTATAATTTAACCATATAAATTATTACGATGAAAAAAGTCGATTTTAATTAAAATATAGCGTGTTTTTACTATTCATTAAAATATGAAAGTTATCAGAATAATTAGAAAAATTTATCCAAAGGAAATTTTTATATACTGATCCGAAAGAAGAATTTTATTTTGTCAAATTGAACTTATAAAACTGTCAAAAACTAGATTTAAAGTGGGTGCGCCATCAAAAGGTGGAAAAACTGCATTTTTTTAAAAATACTTATTTTACTTAAAAAATTTATTTTGTTCTCATACCATGTTCTATAAAATGTGTATGATGAATTATAATGTCATAAAATTAAAAATTTAGTTAATAATATTCATAATGGATAGTTTATAATAATATTATAACCATATATCGTTGTTTAGTGAAACCCGGTATTGCGTACGACACACGCTATCGAGGAAGGTCGCGATTGCGTGTAATGCAAGCCAAGTCAGGGTTGCATGTATTGAAAGACTCCTCTGTTGATTTGTATAACAAAATCCAACCATATTTCATTTATACATTGAATATATATATATATATATATATATATATTTATATATATATATACTCAATGTTGCGTTGAATAGCTACTATCAAACAAACTTGAAATTGTGTTTAACACGATCCAAGATTAGTGTTGCGTATACTGCAAGCTAATACGGTGTTGCGTATAGTGCAAGATAATATTGGTGTAGCATACAACATAATATATGTAAGAAATTAAAATGAATATATCTTATAAAATCTCGGGGTGTTACAATGACTCGTCCCCCAGGGCATGTGCCGTGACTAACCCCAAGCCCACCTTCCATAGACCAGGGGCTGGCGAACAGCACCGAAAGGCATATTCCCTATAACTGGGAAGGAATTGCCTTTATAACCTGTAAACACACGCAACCAAGCTCACAATAAGATAAAAACACGAGTAAAATTAATAGGAAACAAAGTGAGTACAGTAAGACAATAGGTCCAGAATACAAGCCCAATTGGAATGTATAAGAAAAATAAAAAGTACAAGTAAACTAAACAGCTCTTGTGAACACCCGCCAAGGATCCTACCTGAAGGGTTGGTATAGCTCTCAAACGGTCGTCTCTATGGTACACCTCATCTATGGTCCACCTCTGAGCTACCTCCAGCCTTGTTAACGTCATCCTCAGTCAGCGGTGTCTGTTGTCTGCACCAAACACAACAAGGTGTGGGCAAAGCCTGTGCAGGGGTGAGTATAACGATACTTAGTAGGGACCCCGAGACCCTCGAAGGTCTCACAAAATCCAAAAATGATAAACCACAAAGAAAGAAAAAAATGACAATCGTACTTAGATAAATTCCCATACATATATTTAAGTTGTTGAGTATACCCATATCAATCATGAGGTAATGCAAGGTCCAACTCAAAATCCAAAGCTCAACTATTCCACAAAGGAAGAAATACCACGAAGATAACACCAAAAAGGTTAGTACCACAAAGTTACGCCACATAGAAGATTACCACGAAGGAATCACCATGAAGGTAAGTACCATAAAGGTACGTACCACAAAGGTATGCCACATAGAAGATTAACCCAAACGTATCACCACGAAGGTAAAGACTCATCTCACACCAGGTATAACTTAGGTACGGTAGTATAGATGATTATATGTAACTACTGAATCATCTTACTCTATTAAGAGGCTGACCCACGTCGGATCCTAAATCATCATACCCATGGAGGATCATAGTACATCATCATACCCACATAGGATCCTAGTATAGCATAGACCCACACAGGATCCTAGAACATTATCAGACACACATAGGATCCTAGTACAACACAAACCTACATAGGATCCTAGTATATCATTAGACCCATACATGATCCTAGTAAAACAGACCCACGAAGGATCCTACAGTAGTCCTGCATGGATTCCTTGAGCGGATCCATGTGGGACCCTCAATCACAGACCCACGAAGGATCCCAAATAACAGATCCACATAGGATCCCTTTCTCATGTTACAGCTAGCTACAGGGTTCCCACACTAAGCTTGCTCATATCCGGGAGGGTCCGCTCCTCAATCCATTGTTTGATACTCCAACTGCCACAAAGCTGCATGAAGAATTATCCCAAAGCACCACCACGTAATAGGTGTCTCAATGCAACAGACGGTGCGTCAATTGGACGTATGGTCTGTAAGTTATTAGCCTTTTAGTCCCGAGGGCCCGGTTGGATTCATTCTCGATCCAACCCAATCGTACCCCAACTTTATCCAAATCTTAAGTGGGGTATACCAAAAGGATTGTCTCACTCCAAGGTTTTCGGTGCTGTAGTCGGTTTGTAAAATGGACGACTAGCACCAAAGTTATGGCCAATAAGGTGATTTTTGGGTCCAGTTGGGCCTGGGTCCGGTCCGACCCAGTTCGGGTCGACCCAGCCCGACGCGGGTCCGACCTGGTTGGGTTGGGCCACGGCGTACCCGGCCCTCTGGGCCGCGGTCCGGCCCACGCTAGGCGGCCCGGCCTGGGCGCATGTGGGGGGGGGGAGTCGCGCACCCCCCCCCCCCCCCCCCCCCCCGCCTTCAATTACCGAACGACAGAAGTAGTTTGGTCGCCATCCAGCACGCGGGACCCACCGCGGGTCCTGCTCTGTTCAGCTCGTCTGGCCGAATTGGTCGGCCCCTTAGTCCTCCCAGTGGCGCATCGTGCACTTATGCCCCTCCGTGGCCGGAAAAACTCTGGCCGCCTTCCACCGTCTGTCGCGTCCAGGCGGGTCGCAGCCACTTGCTCCGGCGGCGGCGCACGGTCGCGCCACCCGTGCTTCTATGGATGGCCGAAGAACCGGCCTCCCTATGTCCACCGTTGTGACCTATTTCTCTATCGGCAGTGCAGACGTGCACCACTCCGATTCAGTGCGACTGGCTTGGGAGGCAGCCGCTATGTTTTTCTGCCGCGAAGAATACGATGACCATGAAGAACAGCAGAGCGATCAGGTCGTGTTCATTTGGCCCGCACCCTTCGCATTAGATCGGTAGCAGGAAGATCAAGAGTATTAATTAAACGCAAACCATGAAAAACAAAAAAACCCCTAACTTTTCGTTTTTTGGAGGATTTCATGAGGAAGAAGTCGAAGTCATTGGAGAACGTCAGCGTTCGTTGCCTCTGCATGGTGCTCCCAATTCGGGCTCGAGTCGGTTCCTTGTTCTTCATTGGAGAGGTGTTATTCATTGGAGAGGAAGGGTTTCTCCACATCTTTCTCCCAACTCTCCTATTTTCCAACACTTTTCCAACCAATCCTCTCAAAAGTGTAGGGGAGCCCATATAAATTAAATTAAGTTTAACAATTTAATTTGTTGGCTAAATTAATGTCCTCAATTAAATTGGTGAATAAATTAGTAGAGAGTTGAGAGGTTTTCCCTCCATTAAAAGGGGTTTGGATGGTCACCACCACCATGGATTTGAATTGGGGGTTTTTCTAGCTCAGTTGGTCCCCTCCACCGAGCATTCAATTGGGAGGTTAACGAAAAATAAAATAAGACTTATTCTTTATTTTTTTTATTTCCACAAAAAACACGAAAACTACCTTTCACCCTCGACCAAATGCGGTTGAGGTAAAGGTATCCTTAAGATAATAACAGTGTTGTGAGTTCAACGGTGTCATCGAATTTCAATTCCATGAACCGGTTTAAATGTTACAAAAACACGCTCGCACTTTTACTGAACGTACCTGAAAAAAAGTTCAGAAATTCATTCTGCGCACTCCGGGCCTCAGAATCACAAGCCGTCAATTTCCACAGTCTCATAATAATCCATATAATTTAAAAACAAATTTCATGTAAAATTAGGGTCTTTACATTCTCCCCACCTCAGGGCTTTGCTACCCTATAAGCTACAACTCAAACTAAGGGAACAAGTGGGGGTACTGAGCACGTATCTGGGCCTCTCGCTCCCATGTGCTCTCCGAGAGGTTCCCGTGATTCCACCAAACACACACTAGAGGTATAAAATGCCCATGAAGGACCCACTCCTATATATCCTCAATATCAACTAGAACCTCGATAAAAGTCTCCCCATTGTCGATGTCCAGCTCGCCATGGTCGATGATGTGGGTAGGATCATGCATGTATCTCCTTAGCTAGGATACGTGGAAGACGTTGAGCACCCGGCGCAACTGAGGGGGAAGTTATAGGTGGTAATCCACCTCGCCAAATCTACTGAGGACCTGAAAGGTTCCGATGAACCTAAGAGATTACTTTCCACCCCGGCCAAATCTCTTCAAACCTCATCGAGGTGAGACCCATAGACAGACGTGGTCACTATCCTCAAACTCCATCGGTCTACGTCTCCTGTCGGCATAAGACATGTGCCTTCTATGTGCCATCTTCATCTACTCCTAGATTATCTGCACCTTCTATGTGGTAGCCCGTACCATCTCTAGTCCCACGATTGCTGACTCCCCTGGGTCATTCCAGCACAAAGGTGATCTGCAATGTCGTCTGTTCAACGCCTCAAATGGTTCCATCCCAATAATGGAGTGATATTTATTTTTGTATGAAAACTCCACCAAGGGAAATTGATCCTCCCATCTGTGACCAAAGTCAAGGACGAAAACATGCCGCATGTCCTCGAGGGTCTGAATAGTCCGCTCAGTCCGGCCATCCGTCTGAGGGTGGAAGGCGGTGCTCAAACGAAGTTGTATCCCAAAAGCCTCTTGCAACCCCTTCCATAGCCTGGAAGTGAAATTTGCATCATGATCGGATAAAATCATCGAGGGTACTCTATGTATCCGCATAATCTATTGCACATAGAGGTGTCCCGTTCTCTCTACTGATCCCTGCTCTCTCATCGGTAAGAAGTGGTCCGCCTTGGTGAGTCGGTCGACGATCACCCAGATAGAATCATGACCCCTAGATGTATGTGGAATTACTATCACAATGTCCATGTATATTCCATCCCACATCCACTTTGGGACCAGTAAAGGAAAAACAATTCCGTCTGGTACCTAATGCTCCACCTTCACTTACTGAAAAGCAAGGAACCGAGAGACAAACTCTGCTACTACTTTCTTCATTCCTGTCCACCAGTGCTGTCGTTGGAGATCCTGGTACATCTTCACCACTCTTGGATGTACCGCTAGAGGGGACGTGTGGAACTCCCTCAATAATTTTTACCGAATCTACACCGGTACCATGGTACGTCCTCTAAAAAGGATGAAATACTCCCCACCATCATAAAATCCATCAGGTGTCTCTCCTATGGATATCTGAGCACGTTGAGCCTCGCAGTCAGTTTCCCCACGCTGCGCCTCCCTGACTCACTAAAGAAGTGGGGGGAGTGACTATAAGAGATTGAAGAAAAGTTTCTCCACCCCGATCAACAAAGGATATCTGCAAAGAGGCCAGATGCTCCGTCACCTCACCAAGAAACTGTATACCATATCTCCTGCAGAGTGAATCTGCTACAACGTTCCCCTTCCCAGGAGTATAGACTATCTCAAAGTCATGGTCCTAGAGGAACTCAATTCAACGTCGCTGTCTCAGGTTCCAGTTCTTCAAAGAGAAGATATACCTGAGACTCTTGTGATCTGAGAAGACTGTAAAACATTCTCCCATCAAGTAATGTCGCCACATCTTCAAGGCGAAGACCACTGCTGCTAACTCCGGGTCATGGGTAGCGTAGTTCTTCTCATGTTGTCTCAGCTGTCGAGAACCATATGTGATAACTGCTCGCTCCTTCATCAGGACACATCTGAGCTCGGTCCCTGATGCATCGCAGTAGACTACATACCCAACACCCTCCTCCAGAAGCCTCAAGATGGGGGCACTAGTCAACCTCTACCTAAGCTCTTGAAAACTCCACTGGCATATCTCCGACCACACGAAGGGTTTCCCCTTCTTTGTCAACGCTGATAAAGGTGCTAAAACTCTGGAGATATCTAGCATAAATCTCCAGTAGTATTTGGCCAAACCCAAGAAACTACGTACCTCTATCACACTCCTTGGTGGCTCCCAAGCAAGTACCGCCTAATTCTTTACTGGATCCACTTCAACTCCAGCCTCTGAGATGACATGTCCCAGAAAGTGAACCTCTCTGATCCAGAACTAGAACTTCGAGAGATTACCATAAGTATGGTGCTCTCGAAGTGTGTCCAAAACCATCTTCAAATGATAGGCATGTTTCTCCTTAGTGGCCGAGTTGATCAGAATGTCATAAATGAATACTACTACAAAACGATCAAGGTATGGCTGGAAGATCCTATTCATGAGTCCCATGAATACTTCTAGGGTGTTGGTCATGCCAAATGGCATGAACGAAAACTCATAATGGCCAAACTGACATCTGAAAGCCGTCTTATACACACCTTCATCTCGTACTCTGAGCTGGTGATAGCCCGACCTGAGGTATATCTTGGAGAACCACTGTGATCCCTTTAGTTGATCAAAGAGGTCACCGATCCTTGGAAGTGGGTACTTTCTCTTCACGGTCACCCGGTTCTGGCACCAATAGTCAACACAAAGTCTCAAGCTTCCATCTGCCTTTTGGTGAACAAAATCAGGGATCCCCAAGGAGAAACACTGAGTCTGATGAATGCATTCCCCTTTAAGTCCTCTAGTTGTACACGCAGCTCACGAAGCTCTGCAGGACCCATCTGTTACGCTGGTGTGGATATCTGTGTTGTCCTAGGGTACAAGTCAATGTAAAATTCCACATCTCTACAAGGAGGTAGACCCCGAACATCCTCAGGGAAGACATCCGTGTACTGTTCCACCACTACAGGATATCTTTGACTCTCCACATCAACCACTCCGAGGGTAACGCTAGCGAACTGATGAGTGATCATCTGCAATCTCCTCCGGGTAAGTCCATCATGTGCTACAAAGGTTCCCTTCTCATCGGTGAAGGTAAAAATAGTCCCATCAGTGTGGACACAATGCACTTTGTACCTAATACAGTCAATCTGAGCATAGAATTTAGATAACCAGTCAATACCCAAGATGACGTCATAAGGCCTCGACGCCGCTACTAGGAGATCCCAGCTGAAACTCTCGCCTCCAAGAGTAAGCTCACACTGCTGGCACCAATGAAAAATCATTGAATCTGCTTCTGTAGGAGTCTCTATCCATAAGGATCAAGCCAATGGATCCATATGAATCTCTGAGCTCCGAACGAGGGCAGTGGAAATAAAATAATTACTCAAACTTATGTCTATAAGTACTGTAGCTAAGATGAAATAGGCACATATCATACCTCGCATCATCTTTGAAGCACCATGATCATAGGCCACAACTTTCAAGAGCTGAGCTCTCCCCTTTCCTCTTGCTCCCTTTGGTTGGGGTGGACCACCCTGTGGTGGTGGCGGTAACACCTCGAATCATCACCCACCACCAACTACACAGCTAGATCCTCTTCCAAATCTTCCTACTCCATACGGACCTCCTCGGTTGAACATCTATCTATTCCTAGGCGGTCCTTCTACCATCATCCGATCCTCCATACGATGGGTCAGATAGTCATGAGCCATGTGACCCTACCCGCCGCATGTGAAACACTACCTGCTCCTTGTATGACTATCTCTATCTCCGGTGCCCCCACACAACCAACCCTGAATCATGTGGTCATCCACCTGTAGGTATAGTCCTTTTGGACATCTATTTCATATGTCTTCTACCAGCTGCAGAAGACTCCGTTACGTGATGACCAATGGTGGGTCTCACTGCTGGTGACTACTCATTAAGAAAACTCTCCACTAAAAGGGCTCTCTCTAACACCCCCGCCTACGTCGGGATGCTAAGAGAAATCATCGAATCCCTGATATCCTTCTTGAGTCCCTGCTTGAAGGTCCAGGCTCAAAAGAATGGGTCCTGTACCATATCAGTGGAGTAGTGTGAGAGGTCGGTGAACCTCGCTGAGTACTGAGCCACAGTCATGCTACCCTGCTGCAGATGAAGAAGCTCCTGTATGGGAACCACGTGAAGAGTCGTTGGGATAAACTCTGCCTAAAACAGGCTCTTGAAGTCTTCCAAGAGGAGCATCACATCATCGTGAACCTGGATCATCTAGCTCCACCATTTGTAGTCTATTTCAGGTAGAAGACTGGTGGCAAGGATCACCATGAGATCAGCTGGTGTCCCTACCAGTCGGAAGACTCTCACCACGGCCTCCAGCCAATCCTCAGCCACTTGTGGGTCCATCACACCCCTGAACCTGGGTGGCCTCTGGCACTGGAACTCATGAAATGCACTAAAGCGGTGTAAAATCTATGCTACTAGGGATGGTGGGATTAGTGGTTCAACATGTAATGGTACTATTGGTGCCTTCGCTGATAGAGGGCTCTGTACCGAGGCCTCATCGCTTGGTGGGATATCATAATGTACTCTACCCGGAACCCTAGTGAGGTGTCTACGTGGAAGAATCCTAAAAAGAAACAGGTGCTCCATAGTCAATAAGTTATAAATAGTGACATGAATCAAAAAGATCATAAAGAAAACATTTTGAAACACACACACACAATCAGTGTTTTCATGAACTGAGTTAGAAATCAGAAGTCAGGGTCCTGGTGTATGGATACATCGGTCGTCGTACTAACACTGGATTCCCTAAACTGATAACCACACTCACTACACATAACATTATTTCCATTAAAAAGACCAGATTCCAATGTTCTACTATAGAACCGAATCCTATGATACCAATTTTTCACGACCAGTACCCCGGGGACCTTGCTGTGACTAACCCCAAGCCCACCTTCCATAGACCAGGGGATGACGACTAGCACCATAAGCCATATTCCCTATAACTGGGAAGACATTGCCTTTATAACCTGTAAACACATGCAACCAAGCACACATCAAGATAAGAACATGAGTAAACTGAATAGTAAACATAGTGAGTAAATTAAGAAAAATGGGCTACAATACAAGCCCAACTAGAAATTATAGTAAAACTGAAAAGTACAAGTAAATGAATAGATCCTGTCAACACCCACCAAGGATCCTACCCGGAGGTAGGTACAACACTCAAACGGTCATCTCTTCGGTATGCATCGTCTATAGTCCACCTATGAGCCACCTCTAGTCCTGGTACCCTCATCCTCAATCAACGATGTTCATCGTCTACACCAAACACAACAATGTGCGGGCGTAGCCCATGCAGGGGTGAGTATAATGATACTCAGTAGGGACCCCGAGACCCTCAAAGGTCTCACAAAATCTAAAAAGTATAAAACAAAAATCATGAAAACAACTGAAAAACCTACTTAGGTATATACCCATACATATAGCTAAGTCATCGAGTATACCCATCTCAATCATGAGGTAATGAAATGTCCAACTCAAAAGCCAAATCTCAACTGTTACATAAAGGAAAAAATACCACAAAGGTAACACCACATAGGTAAGTACCACAAAGGTATGCCACATAGAAGATTACCACAAAGGTATCACCACAAATGTAAGTTCCACAAAGGTAAGTACCAAAAAGGTATGCCACACAGAAGATTACCACAAAGGTATCACCACGAAGGTAAAGACTCAACTCACACTCGATATAACTTAGGTACGGTAGTAATGATGATTAGTTGTAACTACTGAATCATCTTACTCTGTTAAGAGGAAAAACCACGTAGGATCCTAAATCATCAGATCCATGTAGGATTCTAGTACATCATCATACCCACATAAGATCCTAGTACAACACAGAACCACACAGGATCCTAGTATATCATCAGACCCACAAAGGATCCTTGTACAGCACAGACCCTCACAGGATCCTAGTACATCATTAGACCCACATACGATCCTAGTACAGAAGACCCAAGAAGGATCCTAGAGTAGTCCCACATGGATTCCTAGAGAGGATCTTTATGGGACCCTCAATCATAGACCCACAAAGGATCCCAAAGCACATATCCACATAGGATCCCTTTCTCATGTTACAGCTAGCTACAGGGTTCTCGCACTAAGCTTGCTCATCTCTAGAAGGGTCCACTCCTCAAGCCACAGGTCGATACTCCAACTACCACGAAGTCCCATGAAGAAGTATCCCAAAAGAACTCTAGGTAATAGGGGTCTCAATGCAACAGACGGTGCGTCAACCAGACGCTTGGTCTGTAAGTTATTAGCCATTTAGTCCCGAGGGCCCGATTTGATTCATGCTCGATCCAACCCGACCGTACCACAACATTATCCAAATCTTAATTGGGGTATACTAAATGGACTATATATCACCGAGGTTTCCGATATCGTAGACAGTTCGTTAAATGGATCCCTGGTGCCAAAGTTATGGCCAATAAGGTGATTCTGGGTCCAGTTGGGCTCGGGTCCGGTCCGACCCGACCTGGGTCAACCTAGCCCGCACTTGGTGGCCCATCCTGGGTGCATGTGGGGGGGATTTGCGCACCTCCAGCCTTTAATCACCAAAGGGCCGAAGCCGTTCGGTTTCCAGCCATCATGTGGGACCCACTGCGGGTCTCGCTCGATTCAGCTTGGCCGGACGAAATGGTCGGCCCATTACTCCTCCTGATAGTGCATCATGTGCTGCTGACCCTCGGAGGCTGGCAGAAGGCCATTCTCCTTCCACCATCTGCTGTAGTCAGGCGGTCCGCGACCACTTCCTCCGACAGCGGCACGCGATCGCGCCTCCCGTGCTTCTGTGGCCGATCGAAGCACTGACAACCCTCTATCAACCACTGCAACCTCTTTCTCTACTGGTGATGCCGATGCATGCCACCTAGGTTCTGTGTGGCTAGCCCGGGAGGCATCTGCCACCTTTCGCTGCCGTGAAGAATACGACAACCATGAAGAACATTGTAGGGATCGAGCAGTGTTCGTTTTTCCCGCACCCTCTGCATTAGATCGATATTGGGAGAATCAAGTGGATTAATTCAACGCAAACCATGAAAAACAACAAAACACCTACCTTGTCGTTTGTTGGAGGATTTCACGAGGAAGAAGTCGAAGTCATTTGAGAACGTTGGTGTTCGTTGCCTCTGCAAGGTGTTCTCGATCCGGGATCGGGTCGGTTCCTCGTTCTTCTTTGGAGAGGCATTCTTCATTGGAGAGGAAGGGTTTCTCCACAACATTCCCTTAATTCTCATCTTTTCCAACACTTCTCCAAACAATCCTCTCAAAATTGGAAGGGGGCCAATATAAAATAAATTAAGTTTAACAATTTAATTTGTTGGCTTAAATAATTGGCACAATTAAATGGGAGAATAAATTAATGGGGAGTTGAGAGGTTTTCCCCCAATTAAGAGGGGTTCGAGTGGTCCCCAGCACCATGGATTTGAATTGGGGTTTTTTCTATCTTGGGTTGTCCCCACCACTGAGAATTCAATTGGGAGGTTAAAGAAAAATAATATAAAATTTATTCTTTATTTTATTTTATTTTTTCTACGAAAAACACATAAGCTAACTTTCACCCTCGACCAACTGCGGTTGAGGTGAAGGTATCCTTAAGCTAATATCAGCACTACAAGTTCGAGGGAGTCCTCAGTTTTCAATTTTGAGCACTGTTTTAAAAGTTACAGAAACCTGCTCACACGTTTACTGAACATACCTGAAAAAATGTTCAGAAATTTATTTCAGGCACTCCGGGCCTTGGAATCACGCACCGTCAATTTTCGTGATCTCATAATATTCTATATAATTTTAAAAAATTACATGGAAAATTCAGGAATTTAGAAATTGTATCCTTGTAAGAGATGTTAGGTGGTGAATGAAAGGTGTACGGTGAAAAAATAAAGTTAAAATTCATGGAATATACTAATATATAACTAATAAAAATAGTATAAAGAGGAACAAGACTATTTAAAATATCATTAATGAACAATTTCTTAGACCTATGGGTAAGCTCTGGTGTGGATATAATTTTGAAACATCCAAAACTCCAAATTTTTGTATATAGAATGATAGAAAATAGAAAAATGGTGAAAGAACACAAAAAAGAAAACCCAATTCAACAATCATGAAACTAATCCAAAGTGGTAAACATGATAACACGAAGTGATTAAAAGATTATTCCATTAATGAAAAACCAATTATATGGTATTGTTGGTCATAACATGACAAGGAGATTGAAAATATAATTCCATTTAAGAGGAGAATATCTCGAGAGTTTGAATTAAAGGGTGATAGCATAACCTACATCTCAAATAAATAATTATTTTTGAAAATTTATTTTCATAAATACACTAATTTTGGTAGTAAGGATATTAATTAAACCTAAATAAAATGTAAAACTCACATTATTTGGAAAAAATTATGTAATTCTCATAAAAAATATGAGGTTTTATTTAAAAACAAATATATTTTATATGATGAAGAATATTATCTCAAAAATTATAATGAAGAAAATGAAGATATAACACCTTTTATCTCAACCCAATTAGTTATTTCATGTAAGGAGAAGAAGAATAATGAAATATATATCCTGATAAAGATTGATATAAAAACTACAGTTAATAGGTATTAGATTATTTATAGTGTTTCTCATCTCACATGACCCAAAATGTAAATTTCTTAGACAATGGGAAGAAATATGTTAATAAAATGGTCAGATGTTGAGATGATAGAGCATTGAAAATCAATTGAAGTAGAAAGAGAATGATAGATTGAGGTAAATGAAACTCTTATTTTTTTGTGGATGGCCTAAAACATAATCATATTAGGAAATTTAGTATTTTGACACTATATGGGAATTCAATTTTCATTATAAGTGTTGATCTATCAAATGAAAAACATGAGACTCTCTATTACAAGGGAGGAAATCCAATGAAAATCTCTATCAATAAGAATTTAAAGAGACCAACACATGTTTTATTATAACATATGAAGATAATATCCTTGGTAATCAATGGATTATGAACATAATCCAATAAATCTTGGTGAATCCTAAAAAACTAAAGGCTAAAATCAATATACTAAATATGAAATGAAATCAATATAAAACATTTGATGCATGTATAATAGGGAAATAGGGGATCGACTAAACATTAAAAGGGTGTCAAATATGCCTGATCTAATCCATAATGATGGGTATATTCCCATGAATACTCTCATAACATAAAGTGTATATAATTTAACTTATTTTCTGATGATTATAGTAGAATGGGGTGTATAATGTTTAAATAGGATAAAAAATTAGTTATTTAATATATTAAGAAAATTAGGAGGAGTTCCAAGAATGAAACTGAAATATCCTTCAAGGTTATTTGATCATATATTAGAATAGATTACACCTATCATGAGGTAGAAAAGTACTTATAGAAAAATAGGATAAATCCTAAAGTTTCATCTATAAGAACATATAAAAAATAGTGGCAAAAACGTGAAATCAACTTCTGAAAGCATAGAAAAATATTTTCTTATTGAAAGTGTAACCTCTCACCACTATTGTAAGATAGTCATGTAAGTTATTCTTTCACAAAAATGGTATTTTCTAATCCCAAAATATAATATGACCCCATACGAGACCTAAAATGGAATAATATTCTAATACACTAGGTTTTAAGATCCATTATTTTTCTTCCATATAATTATAAAGGATTTTTATCTATGTTGACCAGAACCCATTCAAGATGAATGGGTTATACTAATTTTCATCTTTATCGAGGGTTCAACCCCCCCCCCAAGCCTATTTCTCGATTTACGAGTGGTGTGACATCCCGGACCCGATTCATTGATAAGTAGTCGAACTCAGTTTTTCACACAGCCTCAAGTGCACCTCCTCATACGACTGAGGTTACTAACAAGAAGAGAGGGTCTATGATGGTATTGGGAGAGACTATACCCTCATGATTAGTGTGTATCACAATAATATAAAATCACAGTAAGCAGTGCATACATGTAATATGAATAAATGAAATAGATAAATAAGTCATGGAAGAAAATACATCATGATATAATAAGAAAAAATATAAATAACCAAATTTTTATATATAAATGTTGCCTTGTCAAGATTATATGAAAAAATAAGTAAATGAGATACATATTATCAGGAATACAAAATATTCTATAAAAAATGAACAAATGATCAAAAAAAATTTCCACTACAGTCACAAGAATATTACTGGTCCTCTGTTCACATACTCTAATGCAATAGGAACATCAAATATCCAATTATGGACACTTAGCTTTATCCCTACCTATATCCAAGAAGTATGTATGGGTACAAATCAGCAACCTGAATTGGGTTTGAGTAAAAAATTGTAGGCCACCACCAATAGTTTCTATAATAATCTTTCTAGTGTCTATAAAATTAATAGTGTGTAGTCATAATAAGATTAAAATAGTAATGTATGTTGTAAATGAGCTGGTCCCTATTCCAAAAGTAAATTAGGATGATATTTCCTTATTTTTCCTAAATTAGGATATCTTTGGATATATGTCATGACGTATATAGGTATATATATTCCATATATGAATAAACATATATATATATATATATTTATTTATATTTATATATGAAATACTACCAGGACCTGAGGCATAACTCAGGCATCCATGCATAACCATAAGAGTCACAGTATTAAAATAATTGAATTGGCCCTGTATTCATTTGGAAAAAAGATATGTCATGCCCATTATTCTAATCAATGATATGGGTAATCATTACCAAAATCCAATATAAAGGAATGTGATTTTTCATGTACAATGTCCAAATAAATGATGTGAAACACCATCATCAACCTTTAATATTATGGGAGAGTAAAACCCCTTTTCCATCAATTCCCTTAATGGTTACAAAATGACCAATATTCATTTTCTAAAAATGTTTGAAATGATAATTCCAGAGCTTTAAAATATTAACAGAGCCTAATTTTGGTTGTTATATCATTTAACATTCATTTAACCAATGGAATAATATGTGGTTTATTTAAGAGTCGCATGATGGGGTTGTACAAATCACTTTTTATGTAATATCAAAAAGATAGGTGTCATGAAAATACCACTTAAAAGGAGTTTTGATCACATTCATATTTAAAAATTAAAGGAATTATATAAACACGCCCAAAGGAGAGTAACTTATCATGTTAAATGACCTCTGACAGTAATTGGGTTCTAAAGGAGTTCCTTCGACAATGGAAGACAATTAAAATAATGACAATAAAAATTTATAAGAAATCATATGGAATTAACAATGTGTGGTGCAGTTAACTATGATATAAAAAATCTAAAATATTAAAGAAAACTTCGTGACCACCTACCTTAAGGTGATTGATGACTCCTTGTCCATTATGGGCCTCTAATCTCGGATTGATTGGAAGAAATCATAGAAATAGAATAGTAACCTAAAAATAGGAAATATTAGATTTTATGGATTTATAATTCAACATAGAAGGATAAATTAATATGAAAACAAGTGTATTAAAGATATTACCAGTATGATTCCATTGTGATGAACGAAGAAATAATCTGACAATAGATGAAGGATGTATCTAAAATCCTACCTTGAGGAGAAGGGGAATTTATCATGGAGGGTGGATGCTACTTTTCATGGGGAGAAAGAAAAAAGGCATGAAGTTTTAAACAATCTAGGGGAAAATAGGGATTTCACCCTTTTTAAAGGAAATAGTATTTGTCCTTGTGGTTTTCCAAACCGTGTTTCTACGTGTGGGGGATCACTACCTATGTGGAACTACTCGCGCATGGTTTTCCAATGATTATCCTAGCCATGTTCTCACCACGTGGATAACCTCTACAAAACACTTTCACTTACACTAATGACAATGTAGCCTCCCTCACATGATTTATCAAACTATTCCCCTCTATATATGGGTCGTACGTTTGAGTTACACTGTTACTAATATTCGGGTGCCACATAAAAATTCTCTAAAAACTATATCTATGTATCTAAAAAATCACTAGATCCAACCAAAGCCTTCCTTAATACTTTAGGAAAAAAATTTAAAGCCCAAAAATTTGTTAAAACTGAAAAGTAAAGGATCAGAAATTCTTAAGGAAAAAATGATCTTACATTCTCACCTATTTAAAAAAATCATCCCTAAGATTCCCTTATGATGGTGGTTGACTGTCACATGAGAATAACTTTATCCATTGAGTATTTAGATCATCCTCTCTCTCCTATGTCTCATTGTGTACTCGACCATCCTACCATATCACCCACACTAGAGGAACTGAACTGTAACATACCAAAAAGTCTAAATTTAGTTTTCATTTTAATAAATTTTAATTATATAAATTGGTTTATAAATAAAATAATCAAAATTAAATTGTTTTCCCTATTAAATTTTTATTTTTTGAAAATATAAAATCTATAAAATATTACATTTAATTTCAATATTATAGTGTCATTCTAATTATGTATAAATATTCCTACATATTAATATTCTTTAAATGTGACAAATCAAATGAGAATATATATATATATGAATAGATTTGTTATGATTTAATTTACAATGAAATAATAAATGTTATAAATGATACCAAAATTATCATATTTAAAAATGATTCTAAAATTTAAATTAAGAGATCTTGGAGACCATAAGGACATAAATAAACTCTATAGTAGTTAAGATGTAATTTGAATAAATTAAATTCTTGTTTCAAGGAAACATTTTTATATTTATTAAATTGAGAAAACAAAAAATTGATGTTTGCATGATAATAATATAAAATAAATTTAAAAATAGTGGTATGAGTGTAAAAAATAATAATAACTATTTTTGTTATCATTTTTTACATATTATTTTAATTTTAACTTAGTATTTAAAAAATTCTATATTGATTTGATAGAGAGGGACCCATTAACCACTACTAAAGTGGGAATGTGAGTCAACCTGTCCCTGTCACAATAGCATAGAGTGGACCGAGGTGACTACCTATGTATTGAGCCGTATAGAAGCCCATGAAATCACTTTGGAATAGCACTTGGAAGTAGCCAAGTTCACTTTAAGGTGTTCATAATAGACTGAAGGATTGTGTGGCATAAACCATGTTTATGTGTGTGTGTGTGTGTGCCGTAGATTATGTGTTTAAACCCCTCTGCCTACTTGAAAAATCCCATCCATGACTTAACCTGTTAAGCATCGCTCAAACCCATCAAAATTCTATGTGGGATTTGTAATGTGGTTACTATTAAAAATATTAAAAATGGTCTATTAGAATATGAATGTTAAATAAAAACAATGATACACATTGGATATATTCCTACATCTTCTTACTTGTGGTCATCTAATATTCATCAACTTCTCTCACATGCTAGACCAGTTTCATCTCTCGTGATGGATCACTTTAATCTTTCGGCACCGCACTACATAGTGAGAAAGGGAGACCTACTTATAGAGTTCTCCCACTGAGAATCACTCTTTAGAAATAAAGACCCTGCCTTGAACTATTTTTCAGGTCCTCGACCCATAGAAACATCAATACCAATGATGAACCTTGCTTCCTATGGAATCTTGGAAGGCATGTCAAGTGAATAAAAATATATGAACAAATTTTTATCAAAGTTAAAGTTGGGTATTTATTTTATTAAAATTATTTTAAAACAAAATAGATCAATTTTTAAACCCTCTATTCATTATATTAACAATACACGAAAATAATGATTTAAATGTCCGGGTTGAGATCCACAATATGTAGACTGTTCTGATATCAACAAATAACAGCTTCTCTAAGAAACTAAAGCCATCCCTGTTTGATGATATATACATGTATATACAATTTCTTTTTGGGGGAAAACTCTCTTCACCTGAAGTAGATTATCTTCCCAGGACTATCCTTCCCTCTTTTCTCCTTTACTCTCTTTTTACCCTAGTTTGAGCACCAAACCCTAGAAGACAAAACATGACTCCCTTTACTATTTCTAGTTTCAGTTGTAAAGGAGATATATGTATATTATTTATAGAAATTTATTATTTTTGAAAACTCCTTATATTGTAAAGAAATATACCATTTTTAAAACTCCATATCTTATGTATGGTTTTTAAAACTCCATATACGTAATGGAGTAGTTCCATTTTCAAATATGATATGTTATAGATCATTTTCCACAAACTATTGTTTATGTAACAGTGTTTGATTTAAAAAACTATTATTTTAATGTTTATAGTTATATAATTATTTTCAAAATAAATTATTTAAGATTTTTTATACAAGTAAAAACCTATATCTTCAAATTATTATTTCAAGTAAGAAATAATTGTTAAAATTTGAAATATTTCCTATGATGAAATCATAACATTTCAATCTACCCTTTTATATTTAGATTATTTATTCAAAACATATAAATGTTATTCATGATCATGATTATATTCATACATCATATATATTCAAGAAATTTCACAATATATATATATATATATATAATAATGTGCACTAAATAAGTTATTCCTTTATAGGAACTATTTAAAAAAGATGTTGTAGCACCCCTAGGATATACAAATAAATTTAATGTGGAATGAAACAAATCTATCCATGAGTCTCTTCGAAACAAAAATCTATTGTTATAATTATTAAAATAATACGGTTCTAACCTAGCAATTAAACTTAATTTTTACGCTTCTACGAATTGAATTTTGAAAAAATGGACAAACATGGTTGCGATCAGTAAGATTTTTAGAGTCTGATGGGATCAAATTAATTTTTTTATGAATAGTAACTTCACCCTTTGGAATGGTAATTTTACCCTCATGAATTGTAATATGACCAAATAAATTGTTACCTGGCCTATTAATGTATAAATATAATTTAGGCATCTTATAAGTTACAATATGATCATTGTATAAGTAAATAAATATCTGAAACATTATTAATAAATTGTTGGTATTTTTGTAAGTCATAAATATTCAATTAAAATTTTATCTTTAAAATGAAAATTTATTTTCATAAAATTTAATAATTAATTATTATTTTATTTTCTCATGGTTATAAGAAAATTTTGTGAGACCTTGATTAATTTTTTAAGGTGTAATAAAATCAGTCATAGTTTTAGAAATGTTATATTTCAAAAAAATTATGATTTTATTTAAAAATTATGTTTATCATATTTAGAAAATTATTTTATAAAAATGTAGTTATTTTTTGAATTATACTTCTTGAAAAATGGTTTGGCCAATTTTTTTTAATTTTTCTGAAATACAAGATTTTTTTGTGAATATGGAAATATAGTAATTTATGAAATAAGATAAATAAATAAATTATTGAGTCGTGGAAGATGTTATGCTAAGGTAAGAACCCTTGTTTCAAACTCACATGCACTAATTATTGTGTTTAGTCACAAGAATCAACACTATTTCTTGTCTTTATAAAAATAATAAAATAATGATTAATATAATGGAGCCCCCATCTCCTCCACTATAAATACAACTCTCACCCCTCTTCTCCTCGCACCCCTAAAACATTAATAATTGTCCAAATTCTTCCTAGTCCATTTCCCAATACTCTTCCACACGTCCAAGACCAATTGGTTTCACTAAAAGGCCAAAACCGAGGGCGTTAAGTTGGATATCAAGGAGAAGAGATCAAGAGGTAAAAATCCTCTTTCATTTTATTTTATTTTATTTTCTTATAATCTCTTAACCCACACCACATCCAAGAGGCACTAAAACTTTATAATATTATATATAATATAATTTTATCGTGTTTATGGAAAAATTCATCATTATACATCATATACTCTCAATTTTATTCCAAAAATAAAAACACCATTTGTGTTGTGTTGATTTTATGACATCGTGGAAAATGTGTTTTCAATTTCCATTACTGCCTCCATGAATTGTCATAAAACCATTTAAATGGTTGAAATATATTTTAAGGTGTATTATATAACCTCTTTTATGTTATGTAATTATCATATATACATAATTTTAAATAATATAATGAAACTAGTTTGTGATTATGGAAAAACCACCAAAATTATCTAAACAAATATCATTAATGTTTTATCTAATGATTCATCGTCATATCTGAAAACAAAATGATTTATTATATAATTTAATAAGCTGTAAATATATTAATACAATTTCATTACACTTATGTAGTTTCTCTTCCATTTGAAAATATAAACCATTACAAACCCACCATGTAAATCTTGTAAAGAACATAACTGAAATAATGAAAATAAAAGAATATTATTAATAAATGGGTGGAATGAGGTCAGAAAATGAACATATAATGTGTTATAAAAATGAATATTTTTTTAATAAAAATTAATAATACTTTTTTAACCATTATAAAGGAGGTTTAAATATATTTTAAGATAGAAAACCTCGATGTAAGGGAATTCTTAGCCCAATTTTCATTATTGGAGTTAACCTTCTTCTTCATTGATTATGTGGTACTAAGATTATTTTTGTAACAAGTTCTGTTTATATTATATTTTATTATTTTGATTTATATTTTATACACATATTCCTTTCATTATATTAATTCTCACAACAATTATATGATTTTTGTATGGGACTATTATTTACAATTCCTCTTTTAAAATTATATTATTACAAAATTCATAAGAAATGTTTTTATGAAATTAGTAATGTTTTATGATTATGATCTGATTCATCATAATTTTTTATGCTTAAGTTTGGTACCTGTATCTCTTTCCAAATCATTAGGTATATTTATGTTGGAGGTCAGGCATATGGAAACTCCAAGTGTAACTGCAATAGTTATACCCTAAGGTAACTGCGAGGGTTACATTGTAAGGTTTTTATGAGGGTTAAAATACATAAGGTGTCCACAAGGGTTGCAATATTAAGTAATAAATTACATAGGTTACCTATATATTTTATTTTTTACTATGATTTATGGAAATATCTTGTTTCAAAAAGTAAGTACATGATACTTCATGGGTCAGAAGTATGTATTTGTTAAAATGATTTTATATATTTATAAGTATTCATTGAATAATGGTTTCTTTCCTTCTTCTTATATCCCTTACTGATATTTTTGTGCTCATACCAAGTTTTTTTCATAGCATATAAGGATGGGTAAGAGAAAAGGATAATACAAGATGAATGTTTTGAATACCTTTCATGAAAAAATTCATTTTTTTCTTTAAAAATTTTGTATTATGAAGGAAATTGATTCTGTTTTAGTAGTACCCACTTTTTATGATTTTGGTATGATATATATGAATTATGTTCTAACCTTCTAAAAATATAAAAATAAAATATCTTTGGAAATTTAAATAAGGGAATTATAATTAAATTTAATAGATTATGTAATGTTTATGTTTGAGTCCTTATAGATGGTATCAGAGCACAATTAAGATAATTCTAGAGGTTAAGATGATATTAATAGAATACAATAAATTATTTTTATCGTATATTAATGTTGAAATGATATATATTTTCAATATTACTATGTTACTTCATCTATGATATGTCTGTTTAGAATGGATTTCTATAGAAAAAAATAGGGAAGCTAAAGTAGGAAGGCACTAAGAGGATGATATCTTCCCGAATCCACAACTTGGAATGGTGGGAATTAGATCCTAATAGTTTCTGATAGTAATGGATCAGTTGAAAAAGGCAATAAATGATGGTGTGATCCATAAAAGACAAAAACCATATTTCCCCCAAAGTAACATGATGATGGTGGATATTTTATAAGGAAACACCCTCATTTTTTTAGTGGATCTTCTGGCCCAGTGGCAGTTGAAGGATGGAATAAATCCCTTTAAAATATATTTTATGTCATAGAGTATTCAGATAATCGAAAGGTTATTATTTCCATTTATTATTTTTAAGGCGAATGTGACTAGTAGTGATCAGTGGTCAAGAATATCAGGGATAGAGGGTAGATCGATTCCTAGTAATGGGAGGAATTGAAGAATCTTTTCCATGAACAATATTTTCCAAAGGTGGTTTGACATAGGATGGAAGAGAAATTATTTTAATTGAAATAAAAAGAGGAGGATTAAATGGACGTGTATGAATAAGACATCACCTTATTGGAATGGAAAGATCCATATCATATTCAGGATATTTATATAGGGAAATCATCCATTTTTTATTAGTATTAAAGCTACAGTATTGAAGGGAATTGGATTTCTGTGAATTCAAAATCTATAATAAACTTGTATGATGTGTTTATAGGGTAGAAATTGAGTTTTTTGAGGATCAAATGTACTTTGAAGATAAATATAAGAAGTGTTATAGATGGAAATTGATGGTTATGAATCAATGATAGAAATATGATGGTATGAAATTATAATTTCTTGTTAGTGAAAATTATTGTAAAAAGAACACTATGAAATATATTAACAAAAATAGGAAGTGATTTTGATGTCTGAAGTTTGTACATGTAGCCTGAATTATAATGAAAATGATATTAATATTAATTCTGATAAGAAAACTATAATTTTTTTTAAATGTGGTGAGATTGGTCATTATAAAAATACCAACCCAAAGAAATATCTGAATGGTGGAAATTAACCAGTCTATAAGGAAAAAGGTGTAGTGAGATATTTTGTGACTACGTTAGCAGATGTATGGCCATCCAATGAAGTGGTATCATGTACCTTATTTGTTTACTCATATTTTTCTAATGTATTTTTTGATATAGGGTCTACACATTCCTTTATTTTTGTGATTTGTTTTCTTAAATTTGAAATTTCACCTTATAAAATGAGACTGAAACTTATGTTTAAAACACAGGAGGAAAATATTACATCAAAATCCATTATAAGAATCTTCATGTTGTTATATGTGGATAAGATTTACTGGAAAACTTGTTGTTTTTTCCTTAGTAGAGTTTGATGTCATTCTGGGTATGGATTGGATATTTTTTTATCATGGTAGGATTGAATGTAGTGATAGAGATGTTAATTTTCATTAAAAGATTCATTTTGTATAAAATAATGAACCCATAAAATTGATTACATATCAGGAAGATGAGAAACCATTAAAATATATAAATAAATGTTATCTTGATCATATTGTTAAAAATGGGGGACTGTTCATATTAATGATGGGGCAATGGTAAATGAATACCTAGATGTTTTTTCTAACGAGTTTCCCGATTTTAGTTTTGATCAGGAAGTTGAATTTACCATTGAATCAGTTCTTGATGCTAAGAAAATTTCAAACCCCCCTTATCTAATGGATCAATTGGAACTTCTTGAATTAAAAACCAATTACAGGAGTTTCTTGATAAAGGCTTTATTCATCCAAGAACTTCAACATGGGGTGCTCCGGTTTTGTTCATTAAAAATAATGATAGTTCCATGAGACTGTTAACTTATTATGGAGATTTTAATAATGTTACTGTGAAGAATATGATTCCATTTCCACATAGCAATAACTTTTTTAATTAGATATAGGGAGATCATTATTTTTTCAAAAATAACTTGTGATCTGGTTACCATCAGCTAAAGGTGAAGGAGGGAGACATCACAAAAACAACTTTTGGTACTAGCTATGGGAATTATGTGTTTTTTGTTATTCCCTTTTCTTAGAAAAATTCCCCTATTATATTCATTTTTCTTATGAATAGAATATTATGTTAATATTTGGATATGTTTTTTGTTGTTTTTATTGATGATATTTTGGTATGTTCCAAAATTTATAAGGATCATGAAAAAAATTAAGAATTGTCTTGTAAAGTATCAAAGCAAAGAAGTTATATGCAAAATTCAGAAAATGTAATTTTTTGTTGTAGTATATTTCTTTTTGTGGGAACATTTTAAAATAGGGATGGAATAACAGTTGATCCTTCCAAAAAAGTGTTTGATGAATGGAAAATACCAACAAATGTTATAGAGATTCATGGTTTTCATATATTATAAGTTTATTACAGATAGTTTTTTTTTAAAACATTTTATGGTTATCTAGCTCGCTAAAAAAATTAACATGAAAAGGGGTCAAATTTATTTGGACTGAAGATTGTGATATTTGTTTTCATTAATTGAAGAAGAGATTAGTGAATGCTCTAATTTTGTCCTTGCCTTCCAGAAATGGTGAGTTTTTCATCTATAATGATTATTCATTGAAGGGACTTGGTTATGTTCTGATGACGAATTATCTGGTAATTACTTATTCTTCAATAACACTAAGACCTCGTGACTTAAATTATCCCACACATGATTTGGAATTAGAATCTGTGGTTTTCTCTTTGAGAATTTGGAGGCATCATTTATGCAGAGCCAAATGTGAAATATATTCTGACCATAAAAGTTTGAAGTATATATATTCACTTAGAAGGAATATAAAATGTTTGAGAGAATATGGATTGAACTGGTAAAGTATTATGATTTCAGGATCAATTACCGTTCTAGAAAAGAAAACAATGTGGTTGATGCATTGATTCTAAAAAATAATGCATCATTAAACATGTTATGTTTAGAACATGATCCCTTAACTAATGATTTGATGAATTTTGGTATGGAAGTTTTTGGTGCAGGAAACTCCTCTATTTTATTTCAGATTTCAGTGAAGTTCTCTCTATCAGACAGAATTATGCAAGCATATAATGAATAACATAAGTTACAGAAAAAGGTATTATTGGTAAAAATGGGTAGGTTTCCTGAATTTAACATCAATAAAGATTGTTTTTTACGATTGGGAAAGAGAATATGTCGACTTTTTGATTCCCATTTGAAGAGATAATTGTTGTGTGAAGCTCATAGTTCTCAAATTTCAATTAATCCAAGCATTACTAAGATGTAAAGAGACCTTTTAGATTATTACTTGTGGGATAGAATGAAATGATATATTGCTGATTTCATCGTGAAATGTGTTACTTTTCTATAGTTAAAAGCATATAGGTAGTTACCAAATGAGAATATTTATCCTTTTTCTAGTGGCTGAGTGGAAATGGAAAAATATACATGGACTTTGTGGTGGGACTACCAAGGACTTCTCTAGGTGACAATGCAATTTGGGTTTTATTGACTGATTGAATAAATGAGCACATTTCCTTCCTACTCAAGATACTATATATATAGATCAGATTTGTTGAATATACCTTAAAGATATTATCAGGATATATGGAGTTCCTATTTCTATTGTATCTAAAAGTGATATGAGGTTCACTTCTAACATTTGGAAAGACATTCAGAAGACATTGGGAAGATAAATAAATTTCATCACTAATTTTCATCATCAGTCTAATGGATAGACTGATATTATAGTTATTACCATATAGGAAATGTTTTGAGGTTGTTCAAAGGATTACCAAGGAAGTTGGGATCAATATCTTTCTTCGGTTGAATTTTATAATAATAATAGTTTTCATTCCAATATACATATGGCACCTTTTGAGGCATTATATGGGAAACATTATCAAACTCTATCTTTTTGGTATAAAGTTAGGGAAGGAAGTTGATGGGACCATAATTAGTAGAGGAAGTGGCTAATAAAGTGAAGATGACTCAGAAATACACGAGGAAATCTTAAATATGGTATAAAAGTTACGTAGATAACACAAGGAAAGACTTTTATTTCAAGGTAGGTGATGTTTTTTTCTTAGAATATCTCTATGGAAAAGTTTCATGCATTTTGTTATAAATGGAAAGTTAAGTCCATGGTTCATTGTACCTTATGAAATCCTTGACAAAGTTGGACCAGTTGCCTACTGAGTAGCTTTGCCTTTGAGTTTATCTCAGGTGCACAATGTTTTACATGTTTTGATGTTGAGAACTTATGTTCCAAATTCATATCATCTTTTGAGGCCAAAATTAGTTCTGTTAGAAGAGAACCTTTCTTATTAAGAGAAAAATCTTCATATTCTTCATTGTAGAGAGTAAGTATTGCGTAATAAGGTAATTCACTAGGTTAAGGTTTTGTGGAAAACCACATGGTTGAAGAAGCAACATGGGAATCTGAAAATTCTATGAGAGAAAGGTACCCTCAATTGTTTAATGGGTAAATAAAAAATTGTGATGAAGCAATTTCGAGAAGGTGGGGAGAATGTAACACACAAACAATTTACAAATATATTTAATATAGAATGTAATGCATTAAACACTGAGTCTCTATAAAACAATACTTTTTTGTTATAATTATTTAAAGGATAGATTTATATTCAATCCATTAAACTTAATTTTTCCACATCTATGAATTGAATTTTGAAAAATGAATATACATTGTTGGGATTGGTAAGATATTTACAGTCTGATAGGATCAACATAATTTTTCGGTGAATATAAACTTTACCTTTTAGAATAGTAATATTACCCTTATGAATATTAATATGAAAAAATTTATACTAACCTCACCAATGAGAGTATAAATAAAATTTAAGAATCTTATAAGTTACAATATGGTCATAATATAAGTAAATAAATATTTTAAAATTTATTAATTAAGTGTTGGTATTTTGGTAAGTCAAAAATATTTAATTAAATTTTATGATTAAAATGAAAGTTTATATTAATAAAATGTAATGATAAATTATTATTTTATTGTCTTGTCATTATAAAATAATTTTATGAGAACTTGATTAATTTTTCAAGGTGTCATAAAATCATTTATAGTTTTAATATTGTTATTTTTTGAACAAATTATAATTTTATTTAATAATTAAATTTATAAAATTTATAAAATTATTTTCAAAAAATGGAGTTAATTTTATTATTAGACACGTTGAAAAAATTTTGTGTGACTGTTTGGAATTTTTCTAAAATACATGAATTTTTTTGTGAATACTGAAATATGGTAATTTACAAAATAAGCTAAATATGTGAATTATTGAATCACATATGATGTTATCCTATGGTAAGAACCCCTGGCTCATATTTACATTCACTAATTATTTTATTTAGTCATAATAACCAACACTATTACTTTTCTTGAGAAAATTAATAAAATAGTCCTTAAGATAATGGACCCCCTCCCCTATAAATACCATCCCACCCCTATTCTCCTCACACCACTCTAACTTTGATCACTATCCAAATTCTTAACAATCCCATTCCCCTGACTCTTCCCCACATACAAGACCTACTAGTATCCTGAAAAGGGAATAAAAAAGGACCTTAAGGAGGATATCTCAAGGACAAGAGATCAAGATGTAAAAATCCTCTTTCATTTCCTTTTATTTTATTTTCAATTCTTTTATTTTATTATACTCTCTTCAAATCCCCTTATCCAAGAGGCATAAAAACTCCAGTATATTATATATAATATAATCTTATCATTTTTATAGACAAAATCATTGATATAATTCTTCTTATCTAACTTCTATTCTAAAAATAGAAACATCTTTCGTGATGTGTCAATTTACCGACATCATAGATGACATGTTTTCAATTCCCATTACCATCTTAATGGATGGTCATTAAAACATTTTAATGGTTTAAATAGATTTTAAAGTGTATTATATAACTTCTTTTATGTTTTTTAATTTTCATATATACATAATATTAAATTATATAATGAAACTAGTTTGTGATTATCGTAAAACCGCCAAAGTGATCTAAAAAATATCATTAATGTTTTATCTAATGATTCATCACCATATATTAAATTAAAATGATTTATGTTATCATTTATAATTTTGGAAACATATTTTTACCATTCAGTACCACTTATAGCGTTCATATTCCATTCTACATGAAAATCCATTACAAAATGGCCATGGAAACCATGAATAGAATGCACCCAAAACAATAGAAGTAAGAAAATATTATTAATAAATGGGTGGAATGATGTTATAAAATGAACATATACGGTGTTATAAAAATAATTATTTTTCTATAAAATATTAATAACTCTCTTTTAACCATTATAAAAAATATTTAAACACGTTTTATGTAATAGGAACTTCTGGTAAGGGAATTCTTAACCCAATTTCCATTTTTTGGGTTAACCTTCTACTTCATTGATTATGTGGTCATAAGATTATTTTTATAATGAATTTTGTTTATATTATGTTTTATTATTTTTATTTATAGTCAATCACATATTAATTTAATTCTATTAATTCTCAATTCAATTATATGATTTTTCAAGGGGCTATTCTTTAAAAATACTCTTTTAAAATTCTATTTTAAAAGATTTAAAAGAAACGTTTTTATGAAATTATTCATGTTTTCTGATTATGATCCAGTTCTTGAGAATTATCCATGATGAAGGGTAGGACCTATATATACCTCTAATGTATTGGGTACATTTATGTTGGAGGTTGAACATATGGTTACACTAAGTATAACTACGATGGTTACACCATAAGGTAGCCATGTTTCTTACATTATAAGGTAGCTGTGAGGGTTGAAAATCATAAGGTATCCATGAGGGTTTCAAAATTAAGAAACTAATTACCCAAGTTACCTATATAGTTTATTTAAGTTTTTCTATGATTTATTTTAATCTATTGTTTCACAATGTAAGTATATGATACTTTATGTGTGAGAAGTATGTCTTTGTTAAAATGATTTCATATGTTTACAAGTATTAATAGACTAATGGTTTCTTTCCTACTTCTTACATTAGTTACTAAAAATTTTGTTCTCATCCCAAGTTTTAAATTTTTTTATATAGGATGTAAATATGAGTAAGAGAAAATAAGAAGCCAAGAATAAATTTTTGAATAATTTCATTAAAATATTTCATGTTTTTATTTAAAAAAATTGTATTATGAAAGAAATGGATTGTGTTTTAATAGTACCCACTTTGTAAGCTTGTGGTCTGATATATATGAATTATTTCCAAAAAAATTAAATCTATAAACTGAAAAGATATTTTGGAATGTAAATAAGATAATTGTAAAATAATTTACTAGATTATGTAATGATTAAGGTTGGTTCCTTATAGATATTTTATAAGTTATTGATTTCTCCATTTTTTGAAAATAAGAAAAAATGTTGTTTTCTAAAAAAATTATTTAGAAAATAGAATTTTATATATAAAATTATTATCTACTGAAAATAATATACATGGTTCTCAATAGAGTATTTTAATTAGAATTAAATAAAAAAATAAACCCTTACAAAAAATATTATAAAAAAACATTTGGGTATCGAAAGTGATCATGAGGAATAAGGAGCAAACCCACAGCCTAAAGAGAAATCTTTATAAATATTGATGCACTAAGTGGCCACACAGATTTCATAAGGGTTTTCTCGTATCATTTTATTTCCATAAAAAAGTTTATATTTTAAAAAGTAATGTTTTTTAAAACTCAAAGGAGAAATCCATGTATTTTCAATGGAAAAAGAATTTTCAAAATAATGTTCTCAAAGCTATAATTATTTGTAAAGACAGTTATATTTTCAAAAAGTTTTCCTAAATAATTTTTTCAAGTAATAAGTATTTTTAAGGATTATTATAATTTGGAAAAGATATTAAAAATCATATTTGTTTTCAAAGGATTCTTCTAAGTTTTTTCCAAAGATATATTTTTAAATCCCTAGAAATTATAGTTTTTCAAAAGTATATATATATCAAATAATTATTTTTATATAATGGAAAAATTATTCATAATAAGTTTTCAAAAAATAATTTCAAAAAGGTTTTTCATTGGTTATTTTAAAAAAAACCCCTTATTGGGAAATTATACTCCCCTGTGTTTTAAAAAAACAGGATTATTTAGAGGTTTCATGGAGTTTATCTTTGACAATGAGCTAACCTGAGAAAACTCAAATAGATGGATATTTATTTATTGTTTAAAATTTTATAATTTGTAATACTAGCCTTTTTCCTCTGAAACTGGATTAGAAAATATCCTCCAATGTATAAATAAACTGTATAACTTTAATATTTCTTTTATGAAAAAATATAAAATGTTATTTTGTACTATATATTGAAGCGCAAGTCCCATGATGGTAAACTTGGTATCAATAGAACAGTTTAGAAAATTTTGGATATTAAGAGTTTTTTTTTCAGGATAATGTAAGATATAGAAAATAATCATTTGAGGTTCTAGGTAATCGAAATTTTATGCAACTCTTAAGAATATAAAATATTTGTGACTCTAGTTTTCCAAATTATAAAAACATAAAATTCTTTATTTTCATAAGTGTGAAAAATTAATTTCATTGGAGAAATTAATTTTAAGGGTAGTGGAATGTAACATCCCATAAATTCAAAACATATTTTTCATTTAAATAAATGTTAATTAAATTAATCTTTTTGGAATTAAAACAATCTAAAATTAATGTTTTACAAAATAAATTTAGATTTTGATAAAATATAAATGTTATAAATTATTAATTTTATTTTATTACTAATAACATCTTTCTAATTTGAAACAAATATTCCTATATATATATTCTTTGAATTTTATAAATAAAACAAGCTAAATTATATATATATAGGAATATATATGTTATGATTTAATTTAGAATGGAATTATAAATGGGATAAATGATACACGTAGTGTAATATTTTTAACTAATTAGAAAATTTTAAATATGGGATTTTTAAGATGATAAATATATAAAGAAATTTTTTAATAGTTAAGATATAATTTGAATAAAGTATAGTTATGTTTTAAGGATATATTTTTTTATTTTATTTTGTTGATAAAAAATCAACTTGATGATGTCATGATAATAATATAACATGTATTAAAAAATGGTTGTAAGAATATAAAAATAATAATAATACTAAAAATTTCTATTATATTTTTTTCTACTTTATATTTTAATGATAACTTAGTATTAGAAAATTTTGATATCCATTGGCTATCAAGGGACCCATGTACCAATACTTATTTTGGAAAGTGATTTAAACTTTCTGAGTTATGGTAGTATAGAGGGAACTGAGGTGACTGACTATGCATTGGTCTATTTGAAATCCCATAAAATAACTTGGGTATAATGCCCGCAAGTAAACAAGTGTGCGCGATGGTGCGCATAGTATCCCAACAGACCACGCGGAAAAACATGTGTTTATGGGAATGTGGGTAATGAAATGCGAGTATCGGCCCCACTATTGGCTTGAGAAATCACTACCATGATTTAACTTATGAAGCGCCAATCAAAACCATAAAAATTATATGTGGTATTCGAAATAAGGTTATTGTTCACCACATTAAAAATGTCCTATTATAATGTGATAGTTTAATAAAAACATTTACATCCATTGAATATATTAATGCATATTTTTCCTCATAGTTGTGTCTTATTCATCAGTTTCTCCCGCACACCATACCAACGTCATCATCCTCGATGGATCTCATTGATCTTATTTCACTATTCAGAAACTTCAGAAAGGAAGACCTAATTAAAGTGTGTTACCCCTGGAAATATATCTTTGTCATTAAAGAACTCACCATGAACTGTTTCTTTGGTCCTCGACCCAAATAAACCTCAACCCCAGTGACGAACCATACTTCCTGATGAAGCTTTGTAATCATGTCATATAAATACATGCATATGAATAAAATTTTCTAAAAGTTACATTAGTTTATTTGTTCTTTCCTAAAGTCATTTCAAAACAAAATCGAAGATTTTTAAAACCCTCAATTCATCAAATTATTAATATAAGAAAATAGTGATTTAAATTCCCCTGTTGAGATCCACTATATATAGAATGATGTGATATTATCAAATCCCAGCTTCTCTTAAAAGATAAATCCACTCATGTGGGAATATATATATATATATATATATATATACTCATTCACATTCAATGAATATTCCCTCTTCAACTGAACAAGAATCCCTACCCAGGCCTAGCCCTCCCCCCTTTTCTTGTACTCCCTTTTCCCCTAATTAGAGAACCCAACCCCAGCAGGCAGAATTTTTTTCCCTTTCTGATTTCCAGTTTTAATTTGTAAGGGGAGATGTAACACCCCAAGCTTCCATGGTACGTTTCCCTTTGAATAATGTAATAGCTTTCATTGTACGCAACTTCAAGATTCTAACACACCGAGACCAATCAAACTAGCCGTTATAAATAGTAATACCCACTTTTTGAAATAATATAAATTTTATCTTTCAAAATTGACTTCATTTTTGGATTTGGAATATCGAAATTAGCTTAGGGTGAATTTTTTGTATTTTTCTGAAAACTTTCAATTTTTGATGAATAGTGAAAAACACTAAGTTATAGTTTAAAACCAAATTTTTATTTAAATAATTATTTATTTTATTTAAATTTATTTTAGGCCAAAATAGATACATAATACCTATATATGTTTAATATAATTCATTGGATTTAGTTTATAATAATTTTAGATATATAAAAATTTTATTGAACTTTTAATCGTCTTTTACCACCTCCTAGGAGCATTTTCAGATTTGAATAAAACATAATTTTACCACTTTTTAGAATTGAAATAAAAAAATTAAAGAGACACTTTTGATATCATTAATTAAAATTTGGTTCAATAAGATAAAGTAATTTTTGGTGAATAGTAACTTTTAACTTTTATTTACCACGGTTAAAAGTAAATAGTGTATTTAAGGGTAAAAATGATATTATTATTACCCTAACACATGTTCTAATTCTATTGGATAAGTATAATTCGACCAATAACAACCTTAGTAATAAAATATGAACCTCTTTGGTCAACATGGATTAGATTAGTACATTTATTTTTTATTTAATTCAAAGAAGAGTAAAAAGAGTTAAAATCAAAGTTTAATAACAAAAACATTTTTAATATATTGTTACACATAAGATAAATTCGACTATAAATATTAATTATATATATAAAAATATTTACTACATAATGGTATTTTATTTATATTTTTTAGACATTAAACAATTTAATTTATTTATGACACAATGATGATGTAATAATTACCTAATTAATGAAATATTAAAATAATTGATATTATAAATATCCAAATAAATTTAATTTGAGACTTTTTATGAATCAAAATAATTTTATAGGTTAATATGACATGTTAGGGTCGGTAAGATGAATTTTTTTTTTGAAGTAATAATGCTGTTATGAATTTACCAAAAACAAAATACCAAATAGTTTCAAAATTGACATAAAAGGGTTTTTAAAATAAATATTATATTATTAATTGATATTATATTACTAAAAATATAATTCTTGGCCAAAAGACTTATATAATGATAGGTGTATCATTAATGAACCACTTGGGGTTATCTTGGAAGTTCATAGTATGTTTATTACCCATATAATAAAAAAATACAAAGAGACATGGTAAATGTAAAACTATTTAACTAAGAGTTAAATTTAAAAGATAAGGATAATATAGTAACCTAAACCTGTCTAAAACCTATTGATTGAGTGGTTTTAGACCCATACCCACTTTATACATTAAATAATCAAATTTTTAGCCATTATAAAAGGAAAAATATTTTATTATAAAATAATATTTCTAGCTTTTCCTATGGTTCCCCTCACCCTTATTATAAAAGGCAACTTCCCCTTATCTCTAATTCACTTCATCAAAGCCATTTGCCTCTGCCAAACCCTGAAAAACTACCCTCTAAAATGTACTCCCTTAATCCTAGTGTCCTTCCCTTAGTCAAAAAGCCATCCTATGTAGCCCTTTTGATCTTATAAATAGGAAGAACTCGAAGAAGAGGTGAATATTTCATCACCTCTTTCAAGTTCCTTTCTTCTTCCACTTCCTCTTTATTTGTTGGTTCCATTCTAAAATAATAAATCCAATATCTTCTATATAATTTTATGTTATTATAAATATGGTACAACCATATTCATTATTCTATCCATCATTTTAATGACATGTCACTATACGTGCGTACGTATGGATTACCGTCTCCACATCATGGTGTAATTGTTATTCAATACATTATTATTTGTATGGGTATAGTAATGATTTTTAATTGATGTAAATAACAAATATAACATTATAATTATTCATTTAATATGATATAACATCCAATTATATTTTATTTTAATATTGAAGGAATGATATTGTCCCTCCTGCGTACGTACTGATTACTATCTCCACGAACACGATAAGACTCATTCCCCATCATATCAATTCAAGACTAATTTTCATTTGATGATTAAAAATAATGTTTAAATACTTGATATAATTCTGGATATGAATAGGATACATCCCTTCCATAACAAATATGACTCACATAATAAAGAATATAAAGGAAAACGAATCCATTAACACCCAAAACGATGATAATACTAAGATATTATTAACAAAGCAATGTTAAAAAATCATATTTGATATCATATTAATGGATATGATTCTTGTATAAATTAATAATAATTATTTCACCACTATTGTAACACCCCGAGCTTCCACGATACGCTTCTCATTCAATAATACAATAGCTTGCATTGTACGCAACTTCGAGTTCTAAAACATCGCGACAAATCAAAGTAGCCGTTATGAATAGTAATAACCACTTTTTAAAATTATAGAAATTTTATATTTCAAAATGGACTTCATTTTTTGTATTCCTAATATTGAAATTAGCATATGTTGAATTTTTTGTAATTTTCTGAGAACTTCAAAATTTTTATGAATAGTGAAAAATACTTAAAACAACCTTTTTAATCAAAATAATTCATAGTGATAAATTATAATATTGAGTGGTTTTAGAGTATAATTAGAATATATTTTTACCATTTTATCCAATGGTGGTCATTAGAATTAATTTAACATTGAAATTGGACATAAACAATTGCCAATCTTTTGATATAAATTGTTTCTTAAAAACACGCTATTTGTTGTGACAGCGGGAATTAATTATAAAATTAATTAATGCAACTAATATGTTTGGAATTTTGTAAAATAGACATCATTTTTGAATTCGTAATATCAATTATAGCTTAGGGTGAAATTTTGGCCTTATTCTGAAAAACTTCAATTTTTGATGAATAGTGAAACCACTAAGTGGTAGTTAAATAACCGATTTTTCGTTTAAATGAAATATTACCACATCTGTGATTTGATTTTCAAAAATCCGACATACATGGTTGTCATTAAGAAGTAAAATGTGGTTCAATAAGATTAAAATAATTTTTTGGTGAATAGTAACTTTTAAGTTCTTAATCGCGATTAGAGGTAATTAGTGTAGTTTAAGGTAAAAACAATGTTTTATTAATATGATATGAGCTTGACACTTGTCCTACTCCTATTGGATGAGTCATGGCCGACCAAGACAACCCATGGGTCAACTTGGGGACCCCATGGAGCCACTTTAGTTGGAAAATGACATTAATATATATTTATTTAATGTTAAAATTAAATTGACACAAACATGAGTTGTTTTACTAAAACAGTTTTTAAGTGGGGTTACACAAGTCCAAATTTTGATTATAAATATTCATTAGAAAGCTAAAAGGATTTCCTACATCATAGTAGTTTTTTTATAATTTTTATACATTAAATAAATTAAATTATTTATGACAACATGATGATGTAGTGATGACCTCATTATTTAACGATTTAAATAAAATGGGAAGATAATGAAAAATACAAGGCTTAAACTTGTCCAAAGCCAATTGGATGAGGAGATTTCGAACCCTTATCACCTTATCCTCGAATTATATAAGTGTGGGACCTTTAGAATCCGAAAAGCATTGTGTAAATAATGTAACATTTCAATCTTTCCAAAAGTGCCCCTCCTCTCCACTTATAAAAGGCCCCCACCTCTCCCACCTCATTTACACTTTCAAGCCATTTGGCTCGGCCAACCTCTGCCCAAATACTCTCCCAACTTCCCCCTCTTACTCCTAGAATCCTCACTTTGGGCAGAACTCTTCCCAAGGAAGCCTTTGGCTCAAATCAAAAAGAGTTACCCGATTTTGAGGTAATGTCTTTTCTAGTGTTGTTTTGTTTTATTTTTCTTCTCCAACCCCCTAAACTCTTTTAATTCCATTATTTTGTAACAACAACAGTACCTACAATATACTAGGATGTTGTTATGATAAGGATTTGGTTTACACTTACACACACCTTCGTCTAATGGTTAAAGAACATACGGTTTCTGTGGATGGCGAATTTCTGCCTCACGAAACGATGATTGTTCAACACTCATATGACACCTTCAAAGGTGGCCATTAAGATGTCACTATTTTTATATATGATTTATAATTTTTTTATGTTTTACTTATGCTTCTGTATTTCTCATTTATGTCATACTTTATGATTTCCATTATGGGTAAAACGTGATAATTTCATTTTAGGAAGTGCGGACTACCGCCCCCTCAAAGTGATTTGAATCGTTAATACCATATGTGGGATGTATAAAGGATGGAGTAAATGGTATTATACACTATATTATACTGGAATTATATTATACATTTATATCATTATTATTTAGTTCCATTAAATATGAAATTGAAATGAAAGTAGCGTTCATGCGTACGTACGGCTTACCGTCTCCATGAACGGTGCATTTCATTTCTTACCTCTAAATGTTACGTAATATTATAAATGAATGTATATACTGGATATATAAGATATATATGACATCTAAATCATTAATATAATTCTGGATATAATGGATATTTCACCACATAAACAACTTGTAATTATAAGAAGCTTATTGTTGACTCAAGTACCAAAGATCGACAAAACGACCGTTATTAACTTAAATAATTACATAATGTTCATATCATTGTAATAAGTGATATAAAAAGGATAATGAAATTGAAAATGGTTCTTAATAAGGTAGATATTAACTCTAGTTTATTATTCAGGAGGTTAAAGAACGGTTGAGTCAATTCAGACACGAGGTAAGGGAACTTCTTAACCCAACTTCCATTCTTTGGGTTAATCTCCTACTTTCAAATTATGTCATGAAATTATTATGTCTTATTCTGTATTTTTACTTTCTTTATGTGTACCTATAGTGAATACACATAATAGATCTATTTTATTTTAAAAATAATCTTTTTAAGGACTTCGTCTCAATCTCCTTTCATTGAGGCATATTTGGTTTTATACAAAACTTTATTTTATACGGTGTATAAACCCCTTTGACTTTTACGTTTATTCAAAAGGAATCTTTTTATACGAAGCGTTTTGCTAAACGACAAAAGGGAATGTTTTTCTTTCCGTACTTATGCGGCGACAATGACTTCTCCGCCGCCGTGACCATTATTTGATTTTCGGCTTCCTCTACAAGCCATCATTTTTTTAAATGAAAAATAAATACAAAGTTTTAACTTCCTTTTATTTTGGTATTGAAAATGGTTTTGAAAGCGTTTTTTTTATATCAATGTGTTGTATTGATATCTTGTGATTGAAATGTGGAAATGTTATGTTTCCTTTATGCATGTTTTATGTGATACGATTATGTTATGGTTTATGATATGTTTAAACCTATTCATATGAGGAATGTATTGGACTTAATAAGTGACGGGTGGAGCCCGCTATAGCTCCTCGAGGCATCGGTAGGTCTCATGAGACAACTAGACGTGGAATTGGCCGAGGCCCTTTCCCAATTTGATTTATGGTTTTGGCCGAGGCCTTAATCATTTTAGATGTCTTGGCCGAGGCCTTGAAAAAATGTTTCAGAATGTCCGGCATTATACATTCCCTCATTATGAAAGTGGTTGTTGATATTGCATGTGATTATTCGGCCATTAGAATATCCATGTGAAGAAGTGAATGGCATTATCTCATTTTACTTTTTCCATATTATGTTGAAGTTCAAGTTTAAAAGGCTTTTGTTTTAGTTATACATTTCCTTAAATGTTAATGTTTATTTATGAAAGCTTCCGCAATATTGTTATCCTTACTGAGCATCTGAGCTCACCCCTTTCAATGTTTTAATGTTTTCCAGGATTTGAAGAAGTATATTATGAATGACCTGCAGGGATAGTCTGAGGGGATATGAAGACAATATGTTGTTGTTGTTTTGGTTTACTTTATGATGTAATGTAACGTTTACAAATGTATCTAGTGTTTCCAAGGCTACTAAACTAATCGGTCTTTCGAGACTTGATCTTTTGTGATCATGCCAATGTTACGAAGTAATGCACCGACTCTGGGTAGCTGGGGTCGGGGCATTACAGTTGGTATCAAAGGCAGTTTAGTACTAACCTTGGAAGCTAGATTTAGATAAACTCTGATTAGAGCACATAGCCCAAAGATAGACTTTGAGGATTAGTATAGAAGAACTTCCTAGAATTTTGGTATTATAGAGATGTTATGAGTTTTCCGAGCAATACATCCCTGTCTGGATACGAGCAGGTAGAGGCGGCTCTGGCACAGATGTACCTAGGGGTAAAACCCGAAAACACCGCTTTGAGCTAGACTCGAACGGGAACTGGTGCACGACAACGGGCCTTGCTGCACTCTTGGTTTCGACACTCCCGGGGGATATGCTTAGGATAATTCTCATTTTATTTGAAAACCACTATGAAGGGTTATGAGTATATACTTCCTCAAAGAAAACATTTCTTTTTATGATTATGGATTATATCCATAAATAGTTCAATTTATGTTAAGTGTTTTATAAGTATGGAATTATGTATTTTGATTCATAAACTAATCTAGTTTATGCCATTGTTTAGAAATGGCACCTAGTGGAAGGAATGGAAACCGTATCAATGCACGAACTCCGTGTAGGGATTTCCCTCCTGATCAAGATAATTACTGTGGATCTGGAGATACAACTGGTGCTGATCAACTTATTACCATACTGGGACAACTCACTCAGGTTATGAATAATAACCTTACTCGTATGGAGCACCCTGATTCGCAACGTGGAGGATCAATGCTAGATCGTTTCATGAGGCAACAACCACCAATCTTTAATGGGAGTACAAATCCCTTAGTAGCCGAGCAATGGATAAATTCCCTAGAGAAAATATTTCAGGCTTTGGGGAGTAGTGAAAGGGAGAAGGTTGTCATGGCAGTTTACCGCCTCACTGGAGATGCCGATCAGTGGTGGTCGCTGATTCGAAACACAAAGGAAGATGATGACGTATCGAATATGGAATGGAGGGAGTTCAAAGAGCTTTTATTAGAAAAATACTTTCCTCGTGACCATCGAGCAGATATGGAAAGGCAATTTCTGAGTCTGAGGCAGAAGGAGGATGAGAATGTCGCAAAGTATGAGGCTAACTTTACAAGGTTAGCAAGGTATGTTGCAGATTATATACGTAACCCAAGGAGTAAGATTGATCGTTTCTTTGATGGGTTAAAACCATTTCTCCGTCGAGCTTTAGTATCACAATACTTCTCATCATATGAAGATATTGTCTCATGTGCTATCAAGACAGAAAAGGAATTCTCTAAGTCTTATGAAAACAATGTAAAGCAAGAGAAGAAGAGAACGGGGGAACAAGAGACAGATAAAGGGAAAAAGGGAAAGAAGGATTTTCCATTATGTGATAATTGTGGGAAGAATCACCCTGGTACTTGCCTAAAAGGAATGGGAGTTTGTTATAAATGTGGAGAAAAGGGTCACCAGGCTCGTGATTGCAAGGGAAAGAAAGAGGCTGTCAAAGTTGAATGCTACAATTGTAGAGAAATGGGTCATTATGCAAATGAATGTCCTAAGCGTCAGGGAAACTTACCTCAGAAAAGGCCAAGGGATCAAGGACAATATTATGCTGTTACTACAGTTGAAGCAGAATAACTAATGTATTGGTGCTTTTGGACTCAAGGATTATATTCTGGTTATAAGAATAATTTAATATATATATATGGATTGTACTACAGTACTTTTTGATTTCAGTAAGGTTTTAATATGATTAAGGTAATCATATTTTTAGTATGTGACAATAAGAGAAACTTTTCTTTGTTTTGGGAATCTGATAAATTGATTTTGGAATTTAGAGACCTTTTAGAGAAAGTCTGGACGGAGGTATTTTGGATAACTATTAAGGTTGGAATGGATTAAGTTGAACTTTGGATAGTATTTATGAAGATTATTTTTGGAATATTATAGTACTATATTTTTAGGAAAAGGACAACCTGCAGGGTGGGGAATAACCCGTCGCGTCGGACACAGCTGCAGGAATCGAACCCACAACCATAGTGCGACATGCCTTTATTTCCTGCCACTAGCCTACAGGAAGTCCCTGGTTATTACAAAATAGTTTTACTAATCTAAATGGTATGTGTTAACATTTTGAACATTATACAATTAGGATAAATAGAATATTTTTGAGTTATGTTACCATTTGGAGTAAAAGTTGGGTTTGTGGTAAAAATTTATTAACGAATGAAAGTATACATAACAAGTATGTATATTCCCTTACGTTCTTAGTAAATCTCATAAATAAATTCCTCAACATTATAAAAGGTAACTTAAAACAAAAATGTTGTCGGTTAACTTTTCCAACTGGGGATTCAATGACCGTTTAACCAATCACAAGTTTGTGATTTTCTTATGGTTAAACTTTCTCCTAATCCTGTTTTCTATAACTCTCCATCAGACCTTGATGGTTTGTTTTTCCTCCATATCCATATTTTCATAGAATCCTAGAATGGGCTATATCGGGTGACCTTTGTACTTATCTTGCTTTCTTTTAATGTTATATATTTATTAACCTTATTTCCGATGTGGGTTTTCCTCAAAGGTATTTTCTATTTTCAACCTTTTATTTTTAAAGAAAAATATCAAATTGCGAGGACACAATTTATTGAAGGAGGGGAGAATGTAACACCCCGAGCTTCCACGATACGCTTCTCATTCAATAATACAATAGCTTGCATTGTACGCAACTTCGAGTTCTAAAACATCGCGACAAATCAAAGTAGCCGTTATGAATAGTAATAACCACTTTTTAAAATTATAGAAATTTTATATTTCAAAATGGACTTCATTTTTGTATTCCTAATATTGAAATTAGCCTATGTTGAATTTTTTGTAATTTTCTGAGAACTTCAAAATTTTTATGAATAGTGAAAAATACTTAAAACAACCTTTTTAATCAAAATAATTCATAGTGATAAATTATACTATTGAGTGGTTTTAGAGTATAATTAGAATATATTTTTACCATTTTATCCAATGGTGGTCATTAGAATTAATTTAACATTGAAATTGGACATAAACAATTGCCAATCTTTTGATATAAATTGTTTCTTAAAAACACGCTATTTGTTGTGACAGCGGGAATTAATTATAAAATTAATTAATGCAACTAATATGTTTGGAATTTTGTAAAATAGACATAATTTTTGAATTCGTAATATCAATTATAGCTTAGGGTGAAATTTTGGCCTTCTTCTGAAAAACTTCAATTTTTGATGAATAGTGAAACCACTAAGTGGTAGTTAAATAACTGATTTTTCGTTTAAATGAAATATTACCACTTCTGTGATTTGATTTTCAAAAATCTGACATACATGGTTGTCATTAAGAAGTAAAATGTGGTTCAATAAGATTAAAATAATTTTTTGGTGAATAGTAACTTTTAAGTTCTTAATCGCGATTAGAGGTAATTAGTGCAGTTTAAGGTAAAAACAATGTTTTATTAATATGATATGAGCTTGACACTTGTCCTACTCCTATTGGATGAGTCATGGCCGACCAAGACAACCCATGGGTCAACTTGGGGACCCCATGGAGCCACTTTAGTTGGAAAATGACATTAATATATATTTATTTAATGTTAAAATTAAATTGACACAAACATGAGTTGTTTTACTAAAACAGTTTTTAAGTGGGGTTACACAAGTCCAAATTTTGATTATAAATATTCATTAGAAAGATAAAAAGATTTCCTACATCATAGTATTTTTTTATAATTTTTAGACATTAAATAAATTAAATTATTTATGACAACATGATGATGTAGTGATGACCTCATTATTTAACGATTTAAATAAAATGGGAAGATAATGCAAAATCCAAGGCTTACACTTGTCCAAAGCCAATTGGATGAGGAGATTTCGAACCCTTATCACCTTATCCTCGAATTATATAAGTTTGGGACCTTTAGAATCCGAAAATCATTGTGTAAATAATGTAACATTTCAATCTTTCCAAAAGTGCCCCTCCTCTCCACTTATAAAAGGCCCCCACCTCTCCCACCTCATTTACACTTTCAAGCCATTTGGCTCGGCCAACCTCTGCCCAAATACTCTCCCAACTTCCCCCTCTTACTCCTAGAATCCTCACTTTGGGCAGAACTCTTCCCAAGGAAGCCTTTGGCTCAAATCAAAAAGAGTTACCCGATTTTGAGGTAATGTCTTTTCTAGTGTTGTTTTGTTTTATTTTTCTTCTCCAACCCCCTAAACTCTTTTCATTCCATTATTTTGTAACAACACCAGTACCTACAATATACTAGGATGTTGTTATGATAAGGATTTGGTTTACACTTAAACACACCTTCGTCTAATGGTTAAAGAACATACGGTTTCTGTGGATGGCGAATTTCAGCCTCACGAAACGATGATTGTTCAACACTCATATGACACCTTCAAAGGTGGCCATTAAGATGTCACTATTTTTATATATGATTTATAATTTGTTTATGTTTTACTTATGCTTCTGTATTTCTCATTTATGTCATACTTTATGATTTCCATTATGGGTAAAACGCGATAATTTCATTTTAGGAAGTGCGGACTACCGCCCCCTCAAAGTGATTTGAATCGTTAATACCATATGTGGGATGTATAAAGGATGGAGTAAATGGTATTATACACTATATTATACTGGAATTATATTATACATTTATATCATTATGATTTAGTTCCATTAAATATGAAATTGAAATGAAAGTAGCGTTCATGCGTACGTACGGCTTACCGTCTCCATGAACGGTGCATTTCATTTCTTACCTCTAAATGTTACGTAATATTATAAATGAATGTATATACTGGATATATAAGATATATATGACATCTAAATCATTAATATAATTCTGGATATAATGGATATTTCACCACATAAACAACTTGTAATTATAAGAAGTTTATTGTTGACTCAAGTACCAAAGATCGACAAAACGACCGTTATTAACTTAAATAATTACATAATGTTCATATCATTGTAATAAGTGATATAAAAAGGATAATGAAATTGAAAATGGTTCTTAATAAGGTAGATATTAACTCTAGTTTATTATTCAGGAGGTTAAAGAACGGTTGAGTCAAGTCAGACACGAGGTAAGGGAACTTCTTAACCCAACTTCCATTCTTTGGGTTAATCTCCTACTTTCAAATTATGTCATGATATTATTATGTCTTATTCTGTATTTTTACTTTCTTTATGTGTACCTATAGTGAATACACATAATAGATCTATTTTATTTTAAAAATAATCTTTTTAAGGAATTCGTCTCAATCTCCTTTCATTGAGGCATATTTGGTTTTATACAAAACTTTATTTTATACGGTGTATAAACCCCTTTGACTTTTACGTTTATTCAAAAGGAATCTTTTTATACGAAGCGTTTTGCTAAACGACAAAAGGGAATGTTTTTTCTTTCCGTACTTATGCGGCGACAATGACTTCTCCGCCGCCGTGACCATTATTTGATTTTCGGCTTCCTCTACAAGCCATCATTTTTTTTAAATGAAAAATAAATACAAAGTTTTAACTTCCTTTTATTTTGGTATTGAAAATGGTTTTGAAAGCCTTTTTATTATATCAATGTGTTGTATTGATATCTTGTGATTGAAATGTGGAAATGTTATGTTTCCTTTATGCATGTTTTATGTGATACGATTATGTTATGGTTTATGATATGTTTAAACCTATTCATATGAGGAATGTATTGGACTTAATAAGTGACGGGTGGAGCCCGCTATAGCTCCTCGATGCATCTGTAGGTCTCATGAGACAACTAGACGTGGAATTGGCCGAGGCCCTTTCCCAATTTGATTTATGGTTTTGGCCGAGGCCTTAATCATTTTAGATGTCTTGGCCGAGGCCTTGACAAAATGTTTCAGAATGTTCGGCATTATACATTCCCTCATTATGAAAGTGGTTATTGATATTGCATGTGATTATTCGGCCAGTAGAATATCCATGTGAAGAAGTGAATGGCATTATCTCATTTTACTTTTGCCATATTATGTTGAAGTTCAAGTTTAAAAGGATTTTGTTTTAGTTATACATTGCCTTAAATGTTAATGTTTATTTATGAAAGCTTCTGCAATATTGTTATCCTTACTGAGCATCTGAGCTCACCCCTTTCAATGTTTTAATGTTTTCCAGGATTTGAAGAAGTGTATTATGAATGACCTGCAGGGATAGTCTGAGGGGATATGAAGACAATATGTTGTTGTTGTTTTGGTTTAATTTATGATGTAATGTAACGTTTACAAATGTATCTAGTGTTTCCAAGGCTACTAAACTAATCGGTCTTTCGAGACTTGATCTTTTGTGATCATGCCAATGTTACGAAGTAATGCACCGACTCTGGGTAGCTGGGGTCGGGGCGTTACAACTATACATGAGGTTAACCTACCCTAGACCAAGGAAAAGTACAAGGTAAGGGGTTTCTTATCTCACTTTTAATTCTGTACGATTTCCATTGTTCGCCACTTATTTATTGGATGTGGTGTATTGTGTACTGCCGTTTGATATATATTATCATGATTATATTTATATTCATGGTGTTCTATGATTCATTTGGTGGTTATTAACTTTTTTTCATATGACTCGATTGATTACAACGAAGTAAGGGTTTTTTCATCTCACTTTTTATTCCCGTGTGATTCATGATATATTGGACACTATTTTCTTTTATATGGTATATGTATTTTCCATGATTGTCTTCTTGATGTAATATACTTTAATTAATGTTTATTTACATCTTCATTGTATTATCCTTCTTTCATGGGTTGTATGTTTCATAAGTTACCAAATCGGTAAGGGAATTTCAAATTTCAATTTCCACTTAGTGGGATTTACACATACTTCATTGATTATTTTCCTCCAAGATTATGTGTGGAATCACTATTTATTATTTAGGTTGTAATTTACACTCCACTTTTTTTTAGATATATGTTTGATACACATAATAACCCCATTGATAATTTCTCAAGTAATTGATATAAACTTGATCTTAACTCAATTTCCATTCATTGAGTTAAACATTCAAGCCATTGATGTTGTTTCTACAATAATATATGTGGATGTCCTTTGATTTATTTACACTAAATATCCAATCATATTTAGTGTTTTTATATTTTTCACACATAATTATGTAATTTATTTATCCTTTACCTAAGGATAATGTCTTTATAAGGGATTTCATCTCAATTTACATTCCTTTGAGACTTCTTTGTTGTTATGCACCAATTCACTTTTATATGGTGTATATACTGTCCTTTGACATAGTATATCATGAAATACTTTATTCTCAAGATATTATAAAGTTTTTATTACATCAATTATTTGTATTCAAGAATCTCTCATTTGGTTAGGAACTCTAAATAAAATATCATTTTAAATGTTTTAAAAATTTATTCTTCTAAATCTTTCTCATTAATGTCTGTGCTTTAAAAAAGGTTTTAAGGATTTACTTATATTGAAATTAATATTTTAAAATTAAAATTACTTATAAATTTTTCAAAGTGTTATGGAAAACTTTGATTCAAAAATCTATTTTCAAATGGATTCTTGAAAAATAGTGTGACTTTTAAATGATTTCAATAAAAAGGTGGATATTTATCTCAAATAGTTTTCATGACTATTTTAATCTATGTCAATATCCTTAATTATTCTCTATTGATGTTAATCTATTAGAATACAATCTTCCATATTGTATTTAATGAGTTATGTTTGACTGTGTATGTGCTATTTTTATACCATTCATGGTTTGTGGATAAAGTATTGACATTTCATATTCTTGTTTTAATACTAATGTTTATGTTATGTTTCAAAATTTTCATATGAGGAATTCATTGGACTTAGTATGTGATGGTTGGATCTCTCTATAGCTCCTCGATGCATCGGTAGGTCTCATGAGACAAACTAGTGTCTTGGAACAATGCCTTGATGAAATCTTATTTGTAGTCTTAGAACAATTCCTTGACTATGTGGTTATGAAAGTCTAGAATTATGAATTCCATCATTATGAAAGTGGATATTGATATTGCATGTGATTATTCGACTAGTTTAATATCCACGTGAGTAAGTAAATGGAATTATTTTTATTTTATCTTTTCCATATTATGCTAATGTTCAAGTTTAAAAGGCTTTTTTTTTATTCTTATACATTGCCTTAAATGTTTATACTTATTTATGAATATTTATGCTATATTGTTATCCTTACTGAGCATCTGAGCTCACCCATTTTTATGTTTTATTTTTCCCAGGATGCGAAGAAGTATATTATAACTGAACTGCAGGGATAGTCTATGGGATCTCATTGTTGTCTATGGAAACAATGTTGTTGTAGTTTTCCTTTTTATGATATAATGTAAACCTTATGAATATAACTAGTACTTCCAAGGCTACTAAACTAATCGATATTTCAAGACTTGATCTTTTATGATCATGCCAATGATACGTAATAATGCACAGACTCTGGGTAACAGCGATCAGGGCGTTACAGTTGGTATCAGAGGAAGTTTAGTACAAACCTTGGAAACTAGATTCAGATAAACTCTGATTAGATCACATATCCCTAAGATAGACTTTGAGGATTAGTATAGAAGAACTTCCTAAAATTTTGTTATTATAGAGATTTTGTGAGTTTTCAAAGCAATACATCCATGTTTGGATACGAGCAAGTAGAGGCAGCTCTGGCATAGATGTACCTAGGGGTAAAACCCAGAAACACCACTTTGAGCTAGACTCAAACGAGAACGGGTTCATGACAACAGGCCTTACTGCACTCTTGGTTATGACACTCCCGGGGGATATAATTATGATTATTTACATTTTATTTACAAACCAATTTGAAGGATTTTAGTATAAGATGATAATAAATGACCTCGGTTAATCCTAAGGTGTTTAAAATTGAAAATATGGTCTCATGATGTTCTCTAATGATTTTATGACTACTATTACTCACACAATGCATTCTGGTTTTAGTCAATGGCTGGATTCCAAGGAATTCATAGTAACTTTGAGCATGATGTACAAGGTGGGAACAGTGGTGGAAATGAGAAAAAAATGGATTGTTGATAGGTGTAAAAGATATCATGTTCATGCCAAATCAGTTTTCCAAAAATATGATCAATAACATATATATTAACCAACTCTCGAACTCAACAAAGAAGAGAAAGGTGATGAATGATAAGAGCTCTAGAAGTGGAGACCATGGAGAAAAGAATCCTCAATTTCCATCATGTAGGAAATGTGGAAGGAGACACCCAGGAAAGTGTCTCAATGAAACAAAGAAATTCTTTACGGGTGGGAAAGAAGGAAATAAAGTAAAGAATTCTCGAAGAAAAATAAAAATCACTATAGAAGAAAATAGAAATGGTCCCAAGAATCCATTTACAGTCATTTGTCATAAATTTAAGGGACCTGGCCATTACCCGAGTGAATTCCCTATTCTATAGGATATTTTCTTGGTCAAAGAAGAAGCTATGTGGAAATAAATGGTTGGAGAAATGTTTAAAAGTATTAGTGCTCCATGTTGATGGGATTACTTTGGAATAATTTTCTCTTGAATTTGAAACCCAGTAGTTTGTCATGTGAAAATGATATTTGAGGAAGAATTAACTTTTCTCTTATGGATATAGTTATAAATAACCAATTTGGCTTTATATTATCAATGGGTTTGAGGCAATTACAAGTTATTATATTTTGGGATAAAAATTAAAGGTATAAGATAACATTTGTGGTTAAATTATGTTATGGTTATTTTGAGGAACTAATGTCATTTTGGTAATGTTATAAAATATAGTTTTTGAAAAAGGACAACATACAGACCGTGTGACAACCCGTCGCATCGGGCAAAGCTCTGGGAATCGAACCCACAACTAGAGTGCGATTGGGATTTATCACCTACCACTGGACTATGTGAAGTCCCTGGTTAATGTGACTAATTATTTTTAGTTAAATAATTTTATAGATCAATAATAAGTTGATTTGGGATATTATTTCATATCAAATGAATACCCTTGGTATAGGAAAATGATTTAGTGATTAAGTGATAAATGTTATTTTAGAAGACGTTCACTCTGTTGGGAACACTATATGCCTAAGGAAAATATAATACTTTGGGATTTCATTTGAGGAGTAATAGTGGATTTTTATCTATGTTTTTATTGTGGATTTATAGTTATTTGAGTTATTTATGGAAATGATTAACTTATAATAGAGAATATGTGATTAGGTTAATTACTATTAAGTATGTGACTTTAAGAGTAGTTGATTTCATTTAGAGATACAATTTAACGTGGAAGACTACAAAACCAAATTCTTCTAAGTTTTGGGTTTCAATATTAGATGGGATTATATTGATGGATTTTAAGGACAATTGTTTATTGAATGGTATTTATTTAACTTTGGGGCATTGTTCATTTAATTTTAGAGATTAATATTTGTGTTTATTTTTCTAAAGGAATATCCTTTTGGGGGATCATCTGATCTTGTACAATTCATTTTGGTTTTGATTACTCTATAAAGACAAGGTAAATATATAGTTTATCCTTTGTAGACCATTTGATTCTCTAGAAGTTGATTCTAGCTCTTCTGGTGTGACCAAGTCATCTTGAATAATCATCATTTGAAAAAATGAGTCTGTAGTAGAAATTTATTAAAGAATGGAACTCTACATAAAAGGTAAGTATATATCTTTATGTTCTTGGTCTATCTCATAAATAAATTACTAATCTTTATGAAATGTAACTTAAAATTAATGTTGTCAGTTTACTTTTACTAATGAGAAACTAATGACCGTTTTCACATCACAAGTTTGTGGTTTTCTTGTTGTTAACTTTCTCCTGATCATGTTTTCTATTCCTCTCCATCAAAACATGACACTTAGTTTATCTTTAATATCCATTTTTTCCTACATGGAATCCTAGTATGGGTTATCTGAGGTGACCTTTGTACTTCTCTTTCTTTCTTTTAAAGTGGTAGTTTTATTGATTCTTTTTCCAATATGGGACTTTATTTTATGTTCCCAAGACCAATTTTAAAAATTGAGAGGATGCAATTTCCAAAAGGGGGGAAGAATGTAACACCCCAAGATTCCACGGTACATTTCCCTTTGAATAATGTAATAGCTTCTATTATACGCAACTTCAAGATTCTAACACACTATGACCAATCAAACTAGCCATTATGAACTGTAATACCAACTTTTTAAAATTTTATAAATTTTATCATTCAAAATGGACTTCATTTTTGGATTTGGAATATCGAAATTAGCTTATGGTTATTTTTTTATTTTTCTAAAAACTTTTAATTTTTGATGAATAATGAAAAACACTAAGTTATAGTTTCAAACCGAGTTTTTATTTAAATAATTATTTATTTTATTTAAATTTATTTTCGGTCAAAATAGATACATAATACCTATATAGGTTCGATGTAATTCATTGGAGTCAGTTTATAATAATTTTAGATATATAAAAATTTTATTGAACTTTTAATCCTCTTCTACCCACATTCTATGAGCATTTGAAAATTTGAATAAAACTTAATTTTACCACTTCTGTGAATTGAATTTATAAAATCCAAGAGACATAGTTGATATCAGTAAGTAAAATGTTGTTCAATGAGATAAAATATTTTTCGGTGAATAGTAACTTTTTACTTTTATTTACCACGGTTAAAAGTAAATAGGATAATTAAGGGTAAAAATGATATTATTATTACCCTAACACATGTCCTAATTCTATTGGATAAGTATAATTCGACCAAAAACAACCTTAGTAAAAAAAAATATGAATGTATTTGGTCAACATGGATTAGATTAGGACATTTATTATTATTTAATTCAATTAAGTGTTAAAAGAGTTAAAATAAAAGTTTAATAACTAAAACATTTTTAATATAGGGTTACACATAAGATAAATTGGACTATAAATATTAATTAGAAATATAAAATGATCTCCTACATAATGTTATTTTATTTATGTTTTTTAGACATTAAATAATTTAATTTATTTATGACACAATGATGATGCAGTAATTACCTAATTAATAAATATTAAAATAATTGATATTATAAATATCCAAATAAATGTAATTTGAGACTTTTTATGAATTACAATAATTTTATAGGTTAATATGACATGTTATTGTAGGTAAGATGAATTTTGTTCGAAGTAATAATGCTGTTATGAATTTAGAAAAAACAAAATACCAAATAGTTTCAAAATTGACATAAAAGAGTTTTTATAATAAATATTATATTATTAATTGATATTCTATTCCTAAAAATATAAGGTTCAGAAAAAAGACTTATATAATTATAGGTGTATCATTAATTAACCACTTCAAATTCTCTTGGAATTTTATAGTATGTTTATTAACCATATAATATAAAAATATTAAGAGACATGGTAAATGTCAAACTATTTAACTAAGAGTTAAATTTAAAAGATATGGTTAATATAGTAACCCAAACCTATATAAAACTATTTTTTGAGTGGTTTTGGACACATCCACACCTTATCCTTTAAATAGTAAATTTTTAGCCATTATAAACCAAAAATAAGTTTATTATAATATAATATTTCTAGCTTTTCCTATGGTGCCCCTCACCCCTCTTATAAAAGGGTACTTCCCCTTCTCCCTAATTCACACCTTCAAAGCCATTTGGCTCATACAAACCCTAACCAAATACCCTCTCAATTTTCCTCACTTCATACTAGTGTCCTTCCTTTAGTTAGAAAGTCATCCTAAGGAGCTCTTTTGATCAAATCAAAAAAAAAAGAACCTGAAGAAGAGGTGAATATTTCATCACCTCTTTCAAGTTCCTTTATTCTTCCACTTCCTCTTTATTTTTTGTTTCCATTCTAAAATAATAACTCCAGTATCTTATATATAATTTGAAGTTATTTTAAATATGGTACAACTATATTCATTATTCTATACATCCTTTGAATGACATGTCACCATATGTGCATACGTATGGCTTACCGTCTCCACGTTGTGGTGTAATTGTTATTCAATACATTATTATTTGGATGGGTATAATAATGATGTGTTATTGATGTAAATAATAAATATAAAATTATAATGATTCTGTAAATATCATATAACATCCAATTATATATTATTTTAATATTAAAAGAATGATATTGTCGCTCGTGCGTAAGTACAGATTACCGTCTCCACGAACGTGATGAGATTCATTCCCCAACGTATCCATTCAAGATTTATTTTCATTTGATGATTAAAAATAATATTTAAATACTTGATATAATTCTGGATATGAATAAGATACATCACATCAATAACAAATACGACTCACATAACAAAGAATATAAAGGAAAATGAATATGTTAACAGCCAAAATGGTGATAATACTAAGATATTATTAACAAAGCAATGTTCAAAGATCATATATGATATCATATTAATGTATATGATTATTGTATAATTTAATAAAAATAATTTCACCATTATACAGGAGGTTAACCTACCCTCGGCCAAGGAAAAGTACAAGGTAAGGGGTTTCATAGCTCACTTTTAATTCTGTGAGATTTCCATTGTTCGCCACTTATTTATTGGATGTGGTGTATTGTGTACTGCCATTTGATATATATTATCATGATTCTCTTTATATTCATCATATTATATGATTAATTTGGTGGTTTTTAACTTTTGGTCATACGACGCGATTCATTACAACAAACTAAGGTTTTTTCATCTCACTTTTTATTCCTGTGAGATTCATGCTATATTGGCCACTATTTCCTTTTGTGTGGCATATGTATTGTCCATGATTGTATTCTTGGTGTAATATACTTTAATTAATGTTTATTTATATCTTAATTTTATTATCCTTCTTGTATGGGTTTTATGTTTCATAAGTTACCAAATCGGTAAGGGAATTACAAATTTCAATTTTCACTCAATGGGCTTTATGCATACTTCATTGATTATTTTACTCCATGATTATGTGTGGAATCACTATTTATTATTTATGTAGTAATTTCAACTCACATTTGTGTGGATATATGTTTGATACACATAATCACTCCATTTATAATTTATCAAGTCATTGATATAAACTTGATCTCAACTAAATTTCCATTCATTGAGTTAAACATCCAAGTCATTAGTGTTGTTTCTACAAGAAGATGTGTGAATGTCCTCTGATTTATTTACACTGAATATCCAATTATATTGAGTGTATTTATATTTTTCACACATAATTATGTCATTTATTTATCTTTTAACTAAGGATACTGTCTTTATAATGAATTTCATCTCAATTTACATTCCTTTGAGACTTCTTTGTTGTTATGCACCAATTCACTTTTATATGGTGTATATATTGTCCTTTGACATAGTATATCATGAAATAATTTATTCTCAAGATATTATAAATTATTTATTACCTCAATTATTTATATTCAAGCGTCTCTCATTTGGTTAGGAACTCTAACTAAAATATCATTTTAAATGTTTTCAAAATTTATTCTTCTAAATATTTCTCATTAATGTCCATGTTTTAAAAATGGTCTTAAGGATTTATTTATATGAACATTAATGTTTTAAAATTAAAATTCCTTTTAAATATTTCAATTTTTTATGGGACACTTTGATTCAAAAATCAATTTTTTAATGGTTTCTTGAAAAATAGTGTGACTTTTAAATGATTTCAAGAAAAAGGGGGATATTTCTCTCAAATAGTTTTGATGATTATTTTCATCTATGTCAATATAATTCATTATTCTCGATTGAGGTTAATATGTTAGAATAAAGTATTCCATATTGTATTTAATGATTTATGTTTGACTGTGGAAGTGCTATTTTTATACCATTCATTGTTTGTGGATAAAGTATTGACATTTTGTATTCTTGTTTTAATACTAATGTTTATGTTATGTTTCAAACTTTTCATATGAGGAATGAATTGGACTTATTAAGTGACAGGTGGAGCCTGATATAGCTCCTCGATGCATTGGTAGGTCTCATGAGATAAAATGGTGTCTTGGCACAAGGCCTTAACAAAATCTTATTTGTAGTCTTGGCACAAGGCCTTGAATATGTGGTTATGAAAGTCTGGAATTATGCATTCCATCATTATGAAAGGGTCTATTGATATTGCATGTTATTATTCGACTAGTTGAATATCCATGTGAGTATGTAAATGACATTATTTTGATTTTATATTTTCCATATTATGCTGAAGTTCAATTTTAAAAGGATTTTGTTTTAGTCTTATACATTGTCTTAAATGTTTATTCTTATTTATGAAAGTTTTTTCTATATTGTTATACTTACTGAGCATATGAGATCACCCCTTTCTATGTTTTATTTTTCTTAGGATGCGAAAAAGTATATTATGACTGACCTGCAGGGATAGTATATGGGATCTCAGTTTTGTCTATGGAAATAATGTTGTTGTAGTTTTCCATTTTATGATGTAATGTAAACCTTATTAATGTATCTAGTACTTCCAAGGCTACTAAACTAATCGATCTTTTGTGAATTGATCTTTTGTGATCATTCCAATGATATGTAATAATGCACCAACTCTGGGTAACTGGGGTTGGGACGTTACAGGACATATGATTATTATTTCCAAAAAATTAATATTTGTAAAAACTCTTGACATTGGAAAGAAATATACCATTTTCAAAATTCCATATCTTATGTTTTGTTTTAAAAACACCATATATATAAGGGAGTAGTTCCATTTTTAAATCATATATTTTGTGTCTTATTTTTGAAAACCACTTGTTTATATTACGATGTCATATTTCTAAATTAAATCATGTTTATAGTTATATAATTATTTTCAAGAGAAATTATTTATTATATATATATATAACATATATATTTAATGTATTATTTAATATGAGAAATCATGGTAAAATTACTATTATTTCTTATGATGAAATCATATATTTTAAATATATAATTTTATATATGTATTTTTTAATATAAATGTCATTCCTGGTCATTATTATGTCCATACATCAAATATATTCATTAAATGTTATACCATATATATACACATGTGTATAAAAAATCATGTTCATGAAATAGGTTATTACTTTATAGAAACTATTTACAAATGATGTTTTATAAATTATGGATTTCTCAATTTTTTCAATTAAAGAAAAAAAAGAGTTTTCTAAAAAAAGTGTTTTAGAAAGAAGTATATTTAATGTAAAATTATTTTATATTGAAAATAATATTTATGGTTTTGAAAAGGTTCTTTTAATGGGAATTAAATGAGAAAATAAATCCTTAAAAAATGATTATGATAAAAAACCTTTCACTTGGGCTTCAAAATTGGTCACGATGAAGGAGGAGTGAACTCATAGCCTCAAACAGACTCTATCCAAGATGTGATACCCTAAGTGGCCACATAGATTTGATAAGGGTTTTCTAGTTTGGTTTTATTTCTATAAATAATTAATTATTTTCAAAAGGAATGGTTTTTAAAACTTAAGTGATAAAACCATGTATTTTTTAAGGGAAAAGAGTTTTAAAAAAAAATTATCAATGTTATAAGTGTTTTTGAGTACTATTATATTCTGAAAAAGTGTTTCCAAAATAATGTTTTCAGGTAATATATATTTTCATGGAATATTATATTTTGGATAATATATTCAATATTAAATGTGTTTTCAAAGTATTTTTAATTTTTTTTCCAAATATATATTTTAAAAACACTATAAATTATAGTTTTTGAAATTTATATATATAAACTATTTATTCTATTAGAGGGGAAAATGTTTCTAAATGATTTTTCCAAAAAAAAATTCATGGGTTATTTTAAAAACATATTATTGGTAAATTATTCTCCCCATATGTTTCTAGAAATGTTTTCAGGATCATTTATATGTTTCAAAGAGTTTAGCATCGAAAAGATGCTAGTGGGAGAAAAGTCAAAAATTTCAATATTTATTTATTTTTTAAACATTGATAATTATCTATAATAGTCTATTTCCTCCCAATCCTAGATTAAAAAATATTCTCAAATGTATAATGGACTATATATTTTAAGGTTTCTTTTATAAAACAATATAGAACATTATTTTGTACCAGATCCGGGAGTGCAGGTCTCATGATATTAGTATCCTAGATCCAAGGACTACATTATTAAATTGGTATATATAAAAGGAATTAAATCCTTAAATATCGGTCAATTTTTAGTTTTTAAGAAGTGGATATATACATGATACCCATTTTACAATGGGAAAATAAAAAAACATAATAAATAACAACAACATATAAACTACATACTTGAAAACTCATGTATAGTGGTTTTAAACATTTAGTTAAATATAAAATAACCATATTAACTATTATAATATCTTATATGATCTTTTTATAATATCTTATCACCGGCTCAATAATAATATTTCATTATTTTCATAGTTTCATGTATTAATTACCATGTTTTCTCATGCATGATTTGTCATGAAAGTTTTGATTCATGTATATATTATATAGTTATATCATATAAAAAATTATAATAATTTCTTAATTATAATATTTTTACATCAATTATATTTTTAAAACCAATCATTATTTCTGGTTATGAAAAATGAAGTATGTTATGATCATGGAGATGGTAGGTCGTGTATACACAAGAGTAACATTTTCCAATTATCAATGATCATTATTATAAGGGTGTAAGAAATATTTAATATTTAAAAAATGATTATAATATCGTATATACCAGGTTATTTCTTTAATTATACTTATATATATAATTCATTTGGTGTGGTGCTGAAAAGGGAGTTCCATCGCTTCGTGAAGGAGGTAGTCCAAACATACATGAATTATGGTATCATCTTTAAGTGTAATAATATAAAATGATATATTATCTTTCTAGAATTGTAATATTTTATAAATATCATAATTATTTTATTTATATAACACGTAATAATTATCATTATTCCTTATCTCCTTCTATGTGAATAGTCAGTGAAATACGAATCACATCATTTCAAAAGGAGGAAGACTTCCATACACACGATCAACATTTTCATGTATCATAAGGAATGAAAATTAATAAGTTAAATATGATATAATGAATGAATATATATAATAATGTTTTAAATGTCACATATAAAATTTTTATTCTTAATCATACCCAACCATGAGATGTGGTAATGGAAGATGAACATTAATAGTTCAAGAGGCGGTAGTCTGCTATACAGATGAATGATGATTTGGTAACCCATTTGATTTAAGTATTTGTGGTTTTAGGTCATACACTAAACACAAAATAGAATAATTATATTTAATATAATTATGTTATTATATAATAATGTTATAATAGAAATTGAAGGATGTAGAGAAATAAATAAAATAAATACACTTGTTGAATAACATTACCACTTCTTTGGTTATACTATTTAAGATGGAACTAAATCTTCTTAAGTTAGATTTATTATGAAAATAAGTATTATTGGATAATGGTATGGAATTTTTTAATTGGTTTGGATATGTTTTTTTTAAAAAAATTTGAAAGTGTTAAGAAAGTGGGAGAGTGAGTTCCCTTTTATAATTGAGGAGGAGTGACATTCTCTTATATACTCAAAAGTATTCACTATTGGGAGGTCTTACATACCTTATGCAAATCAAAAATTAAATAATAATTGAGGTTAGGTTTTTCGTGGTAGGTACACACCTCCACCACACAAAATGAAATTCATTTTTATCAGTTTCTTTATTAACATCCATGTTTACCTAGTGTTACCATTTTGGTTTTTCACTACGGTAACTAGTTTTTAAAACAAAGAAATTTATCCTTTAAGAATAAATTAAAGTTATAATTATTATATAATTTGTATCCACATATTATTAATATGAAATCCAATTTATTGAATAAAATTCATATGTGTGGGTAAAGTTAATTTTAATACAAACACATATAATGCGCAAAAAATATCTTTTTTACCATAACTATACAAACAAAGTTTTTTTTTAATTTTAGCGGTCAATATAGTCATTAAAAAGAAAAATGGTACATTCTTGGAAAATATATTATTTTTATTAATAATTAAAAATCACATGGAAGAATATAGGTTTCTTAGTAATTTTAAATCAATTAATAAAATATTATTTATTATAAAATAATATTAACATTAATTTTAACATTATTCATTTAATTTAAATGTAAAAATATTAATAAAAATATTGGATTAAAATGTATTATTTTTAAATCTATTTAACTTGATATAATCATGTATAAAATTAATGAAAAATGATAATTCAGTCAATTTACATCACTTTTAAAAATTTTAGTATCATTTATTTTTATAATTATTAATAAAATAATTCCTATGTTGGAATTTCTTTAGAATTTAAATTAATTATTTAATCATAATTAAAATTAATATAAATTACCATGATAAAAACTCATTTTATTATAAAAATTATATTTATTATCGAATAAATGATGTTTTTTCCTATACCAAAACTTTATAAATATTAAATGCAAGGAAGGTTTTTTTATTTTTTATTACTTAAATTATTATATAGGTATCATTCATGGAATAGTATCCCATTAACACATAAAAACTGAGACTATTATGCTAAGTTTCTAAATATGTACATATAATGGGTGTTGGGAAAGTTTTTTGGTCATTTTCACCCTTATCTAATAAGTTTAATCCCTTGATAAACTCATTTTTACGTTAATCTTGGAAATTAATTTAAAACTTTTCACAAATAATTATTTTAAAAAAATATACATTTTACATATTAGATAATATAAATTATGATGATTCCAAATATATAATCCATTTTTTCAAATTCAACTCACATAAGTGGAAGTATTTAATTTAAAATTAATCCCACAGGCATGACAAGAGAGAAGGGATTTAAAGTGAAAATGTTCAAAAGTTCACAATGTTTCAGATTAAAATTAAATATGAAAATGATTAAAATAAACTAATTTATATTTATTTATATAAAATTTAATTAATTTTAATTTATAACCATTTAAAAAAATAATGAATCCTTAATAAAATTTTAAACAAAAAGGTATTTTTTAATTAAAATCTAGTATTTTTCACTACTCATCAAAAAAAAGAAACATTTTATAAAAAATAATAAGAAACTAAACCAAAGCTAATTCTGGGATTACAATTTAAATATTAAAGTTTATTTTTTTATATAAATTTTTTATAAGTGTTAAAAATAATTTTAAATTATGTGTGCAGATTACTATTAAACCGTCTGTTAGAAAAAATGTAGTTCTTTAGAATACATTTCATTTTTCTATAAAATTAATTTTATTTTATTAATGATAAAAAGATAATTAATAAATACGTGTACAATATAAATTTTCATAATTTATCTAATCATATTCTTACCAACCATTCAAATATCTAGGCTATAATTGTCATATTAAATAATAATATTAAAAATATATTTTTGTTTGGTAAAACATGGCCTTTCGTGTAACATACGATTTCAAAGAAACTTGTTGTTTCATGTAACATAAGACAATCCTAGTGTTCATGTAACACAAGATAAAATCAATGTTTCATGCTACATATTTTATTGAAAAAAATGTTATTCTCTTATAATTATCAGATAGACTTCATGTTATAATCAATTATTCAGATAATATACTCCTCAAAAGAAGAATCATCTTCTAATTAAATATCCTCAAGATCAGAAGTATGAGATAGTTATGAATGGTAATGGTGAATCTATGATACATGGAATAATTCATGCATATCCCAGTACCTATTAGGGATAACTATTTTATAGGCTATCATCCCAACTCTCTCTATGATCTCAAAATTCCATATATAATTAGTAAATATCTTAATCTATCTATGAATTGGTCTACCACCCAACAAAGATGAAACATACAGGAAGAAATGATGTCCCACCTGAAACTATAGAGGTGAGCAGCAAAAATTGTTTTAAGAGTTATTTCTAAATATAATAGTTTCCCTATGTTTTAAAATAATAGTTACCTACTTTGATGTCTCTTGAATGAGATTAGGTCGCACCAATTCTGCCTCTCCTACCTCAAACTCGTGGAGGGTTGAAAAACACAACCTATCATATAAGACCTCATAAGTAAACACTGGTATCTTTTCATGGAAGCTATTATTGTAATAAAATTTAGTGAGATTTATGTGTTTCTACCAAAAAAACTCTAAAAATAAAGAGACACACTCAGATAATGTCCTATTATATTTGAATCATACACTTAGACTGAATGACAGTATGTGGGTTATAGGTTATAATCAAAATCACTATCGAACCAAGATCCTTTTTAAACCCTTCTTGAAATGTGGTGTAAACTGGGCATCCCAGTATGATTCTATTATATATGGATCTCCATGATGGTGTATGATCTCCTTGATATATAGCCTTCCAAGCTCATCCACTGATAATGTATATCTAATTATCAATAAGTAGGTGACCTTCATCATCTAATTAAAAATCACCCTGACTGTGTCACTGCCTCAAAGTGACCAGGGTAAACCCATCCTAATGTCTAATTTGATGCCATCTTGTTTCCACTATAGTATTGTAAATATTTATTGGATTCCTATGGTGAACTGGTTTTGTACCTTCACATGCTGATAGGTGGAACAGTGAATGGTAAAACCCTCTATCTATTTTATCATCGTTGGTCCCCAATAACGGTGGTGTATGGAATGATACATCTTGGTAACACTAGAATGTACTTCCTAATAATATTCATGATTCTGTCACATAAATATCCCTCACAAGTCTATAAGAACCATTAAGTATTCTTGGATTCAAAAGATATCTTCCCCCGTAATGACCAATCCAGGTTCTGGGTTGTAAACTAAAATTCTCTCCCTTAGGACAAAGACCATGGGATAAAAAAGATTCCTCCTCTTTACAAGGTCCATAAAAAAATATTACTGATAATTACATGATTAGAGGTTTCCCTTGACTGTCTTGTACCTCTATCTGTATCTCCGAAAACAAATCTATCATATATCACTTACTACTAGCCATCTTAATTTCTCGCATTTGAATGTTCCTACTTAGGGAATTAGCAACAACATTTCCCTTCTCATATATTTAATAAATCTCAAAATCAAATGACTGTAGGTATTCAACCCATATTTTCTATTTGAGATTAAATTAATGTTGTGTGAATATATATTTGAGACTTTTATGGCCAGTATATACAACAATGTTCTATCCCAACAATTAGTGTCTCGAATAATAAAAGTCATGAACTAGAGCTACTAAATCTAGATCACACATTGGGTAATTATGCACATGAGGCCTCAACTACAATGATCTCTATTCAAAAACTTGGTCTCTCTATATTAGAAAAACTCCCATCCCAATTCTCGATGCATCACAATAAAAAGTATAAATTCTTTCTAGTTTTGGAAAAATCATTATCTATAATGCAGCCAATCATCCTTTCATCTTCAGAAAGTTCTACCCACATTCTTTAGACCATAATAATTTGAACCCATTCTTGGTCAAACATATGAGAGGTACTAAAAGGAATGAGAAATTATTAAAAAAGCACATATAATAGGAAAATGACCCCTAAGAAACTTAGTTTTCCAAAAATAGTCACAGGATGCTCCAAATAAACTACAACTAATACGTTCTCTAGGTCAACAAATAATCTTATCTTTGAGATGATGTGACCCATGAAGTTAACTTCATCAATCCAAAAGTGGAATTTAATGAGCTTAGTATACAACAGGTGAACAATAATTTTACTCAAAATTATATCAAGATGTTTGTCATGACTATGTTTGGTATGTGAGTACTCCATGTTTTCACCCATAAATACTACCAGAAATGAATCCATACATGGGTGTAAAAACAAATTATTAGATCCATGAAACTTTAATAATGTTCATAATACTGAATGATATTACCAAATACTCATATAATCCATACCTATTATGGAATGTTATACATTGTATGTCTAACGGTTTGACTCATACCAGATGGTATCCCAACCTCAAATCAATCGTTGATAAAACCCTCACTCCTCTGAGCTGGTCAAGGAGGAAATCTATATGAGGTAAATGATACTATTTTGTCCTCATAAGATAATTAAAATTTTTTAATCCATGAAAATACTAAGTGTATCGTCTTCCTTCTTGGAAAAAGATCTAGAAAATTTTAAGGTGAACAACTAGGTAATAAAAACCTTTAGGCTCTAGGCCCCTAGCCTCTTCTTGAGTTCCAAATGAATAGCAGGTTTCATCAAGTAAGGAGTAATGGAAACTGGTGATGCACTTAAAATAATCTAAATAGTGAACTCCTCATATCTCATATGTAGTAATCTTAGAAAGACATCAGGTACCTGAAATGGTCAACTATAGGATGTAATTCTACATAAAAGTTTCCCTAATTGCTCATAAATAGACTTGAAATCTAGGCTATCGCTCTACGCATCTCAAGATACTCCATTCTAGTTTGAATTACCTATATAACCCATTATCTCTTATGAAAATAGTTATCAACCTCTAGTGAGGTAAAAGTGACCCTTCAACAATAGAAATCTACTTGATCCTAATAGGGTGATAACCAATTTTTCCCGAGGATTACATCAAATCATTTTATGTTAAGGAAAAAATTACTTACAAATAGGTAACCACCTATCTCAAGGGGACATTCCATAAAATGATGTACACACATTGATTATATTCTCAATAGAGTATCGGGGATCATTACACCATAGTTTTACTGTATATCTAGGCCTAATGTTTTTATAATTACTCCAGATATGAAACAATTAAATGAACTGGTATTGAATAAGGTAGAAACTAATGCAGAGTCTATTAGAATAGTACCTCGAACTGTAAAAGTCCCAAAATTATACTCCTCTAGTATAATATACACTACATAAACTGGATAGATTCTTAGTCCAGAGGTGAAACTAGACTACTATGTGCAAGACCACAATGTTGGAACTTCATATCTGAAGTCTATCCACCTCAACCATGACCATATACTTAGATTGATCAACTGGTAGAACATTAGATTCCAACATGACACAAAGTTTCTGGTCTGACTCCTAGATGTGGAGTCAGTGAAAATCCCCTATCATAGGTACTAGAGGAAAAGATCTATAGAAACATTGGATATGACCCATAAAGCCGCAACATCAACATTCAACTGGGTCTCAATTGAACTAGGGTTGTGTGTGTCTCAACATTGTACCTTGATAAAATAACATGTAACTATCATTGTATTCCATTTGAACAAATCATTCCCCACAAGTAGGCTCCAAATGTGACTTCCTCCTCCAGAAGAACTACTCCTTTATATAGGTGTTTAACATCCCTAGCCACGCCTTCAGATTCCCTAAACTTATTCTTAGTGACTAGGGACTCATTTATTATCTTAGAAATGGTAGTCACTTGAATTATGTTAACCTAAAAATGGATGTTGTATATGTTTCCATCCTAAACCCATATTTTTATTGTAAACTCATCACCAATAAGATTTTTTGTGAAGTTATAATGATCAATGAAACAAGATGAATACTCCATCATTGAAATATCACCATATTCAAATGCATAAAATATATATCCCAATAAACCCTTATCATATTAAGTATGAATTAGTAATATAATATTGTTTGAAATACCCTCCATACCATAGCCCAATGTTCATCAACCTAGTTAATGATATCCCACCAACTCATGATAGAACCAAATAACATACAAGTTTAAATATTGACCCTCTACTCTAGAGGTGTCTCAAGGATACTCAAATATAGATAACATGGGATATATCCATGACATATCATCCTTGGATTCACTACCCCCGAAGAAATTTAGTGGATTATGGTGATGAAATTATCACATAAAATCTACTATAGATGGGGTAGGTTGTGGAGGTAACTATATATATTGCATCAATCATAGGAAACCCTCTCGAAACTGAGCATCAACACCAAGACAAGGAATAATAGGATATTCTACAAGTGGAACTTTAGGAGGTAATAATAGAGGGTTAGGGATCACCACCCACTAATCATGGTCATTTCCACCTTCCTGGAACATGAATCAAGGCTTTAATTGTGTCCGGTTTATATAATTCAAAACACACACCATAGAACATGATTTAAAACAAAAGTGATCATAGGTAAACAAATAGGACATCAACAAGCCTTTATATGTAAAATACAAACCTCCCTTACTAATTTTAAAGACATTTCTAAGTGATAAAAAATATCATCAATGTTCACAAGATACACTCCCAACATCCAACTACTAAGGTTGGGTCTGGCTCAAGGTCTCATTACTCATATAAGAGGTTCTAATAGGTAGAGTTTCAGTTACATGTTATAGAGGAAAAAAACATTTATACGGTGATTGAGAACCCTATTTATAAAAAACTATTTCATTTAAAAAATTTAATCTTGTAATTTATATATATATATATATGGTTTAATTATATGCATCTACCATTCCCATGTTACAAAGTCCAATTCATTATACATTTCAAATTAGTACTATATGTAACATCAACTAGCCATTTACATTTTTTATTATAATATAATACGTCTTAAATAATGACTCAATTTGATGAATCTCCATTCCTAATTTATAGAGGCTTCTACCTTATAAATTAAAATTGGTCTCTATGTACTCACAACTAAATAACATTTCATCCAATGTATCAAATTTTTCATGGATCAAACATGTAATAATTGGTATAATAAAGGTTACACCATAAAACTATATGGGAAAAAACAATTATGTTTATATGGATAACTTAATTAATAAAATTATTCTATACATATAAGAAATGATAGAACATTTATGAATATAAAATTCAAGGCACCAACAATATATAATATGTATCGCATGTAGTACTATAAACATGACATGTTATATGCATGAAATATAAATTCTTAGGTTCTTATAATAATGCATGATCAATAACCCTTGAAAATCAAAGCTAATGGAAAATAAAATCCCTAATATTAATTAACTCCACATATCATGTGAATCACCCAATGGTTAAATCAATACAACTGTAATAGGAAAAAACCCAAAACATCAAGTACCATTCTCGGTAGTTTGGATTTTCCTTGTATAAGGGCTAGCGAATCCCAAGAACAAGATCATTACCAAATTCCAAAATACTCATAGACTTCTCTATACTAACCCCAAATTGAAAGACAAGAGTAAAAGGTCCATGGATACCACTTTATGGCATCCTATAATTGTTTCCCTAATAAGTATCCAAATACAGCTCATCACATGGCCTCAAGTGCACCTCCTCATATGTTAGTGGCTTCCGACTAACAATGAGGGTTTATGATGGTATATTGGGGAGACACTAACCTCATGATCATAGTTTAGCACATTGGTATACAATCACAATAACAGTGGAAATATATAATTAGAAATAATGAAATAGATAAAGAAGAAGCAGAACACAATCCATCCAGGTATAATAAACTGGTAAGATAAATAACCAAATTCATTTTAAAATTATTCCATTCCATGGTACTATAAAAAATGGATATATAGGGTAGCATGAATATACAAAAATCTAGATAAAAATAAAAAAAATCAAAAATCATCTCCACTAGAATCACATGAATAATCTTAGTACCCTTCTCTTGTACTCTTATTCTTTAGTCACATCAAATGTCCAGTGATAGAAACTTGCCTTTATCCCTACCTATATCCAAGAAGTAGTTTCATGTACCAATCAGGGGGATGAACAGGGTGTGATGAAAAATTAGTAGGCCACCACCAACGGTGTATATAGTAATATTACTAGCGTATATAACATGAACAATGTGGAGGTATAACAAGAATAAAATAGTAATGTAAGTCATAAACAAGATGGATCTAATCCCTAAAGAATTATAGGCTAGTGCTATTCACTTATTCCTAAACAGGGATGTCTCTGGATATATTTTTCCATGTATATATATATATATAAGTAAAATATGTACATATAACCATATATATATATATACATGTTAATTGATATGAAAGACTGTCCATGTAACACTCAGAGTTTGTGTGAATTGAATTCAAATCAATCAAAATTATTTTTTATCATGAATTATATGAAAAACCATGTTAATAATTCTCTACATGGAAAAGAGGGTTAGCATGCATTACACACATAACTGTGTTTTAATAAAACCATGATATATTATTAATATAGTTATTTAAACATGACTGTTATAATCTAGCAGTTAAACTTAGTGATATGAATAGTAATAACTAGATATTAAATATTAGGTATAATTTTTTTATATTAAGAAAATATATTCATAAAAAAGTACTTACTTTTTCAATAATGTTGTTGTATGTTTCGAAAATACTATTTTCTAAAAAAATTGTTTCTTTATATGAAAATTAAAAAAATAAACATTCATTAATTTAAAAAATGAATCATTATAAAATTATATTCATTTTTTAAATCAGCATGTCAAAATTATATTAGGGTGAATTTTTGGGATTTTTCTAAAAAAATTCATTTTTTATGAATATTTAAATCTATTGAATTTTAATTGAAAAATACCTTCCCATTTACTTTATTTATAAAGTTAATTTATATTAAAAATTGGTTTTGAGGTAAAATTAGTTCAATTTTACATCCATTAATCCAATTTTGGTAATTTTAATTAATTTAATATTGAATATTAATAAAAAAAGCTACGTCATCTTTTGAAAATTTTACATTTATGAACTCGTTTCTCGTCGAGTCTACAAGATTAATTTTAAATTAAATATTACTAGTTTTGTGAATTGAATATGTAAAAATCTATTATATATTTCTAATCACCATAATTTATGTTATCTAATAAGGTTAACTTAATATTTTACAAAAATGAATAGTTAAAATAATAAAAATTAATTATTTTTGTTAAGGTAAAAATTGGTTTATCCGGGGTTAAACTAAAAATATAAGGGTTAAAATTACCTATAAACTTTTCTACAAACTATTTTCTAGCCATATTTATTCCATTACATCTACAAGTATTGATACTAACTCTTTTTTACCCTTGTAACATGTGAAAAATGTGGGAACAGTTAATTTATTTTAAAAATACCAAGTGTGTCCTCTCCCCCACTTATAAATGGACAACCCATATTTTCAATTATTCAAACCTTTAATCCATTTTGTTTCAGAAATTACCTACCAAAATCACCTTACAAATTCCATCCTATCATTCTAGAATCACTATTTTGGATAAAAATCCATCTAAGGTTTTTTTTTCAAACCTAAGGATGATACCCGAACAAGATATAATGCTCATCAATGAGTGTTTTTATATTATTTATTAGTCCAACCACTTCAATTCATATTATACCATTATCATATAATAACCTTAGTATCTTAAATAACTAATTTGTTGTTATTTTTAGTTCATAACCTTCAATAATCTACATATCCATCAAATGGGTCATGAAATCATTGTTCATGTGTACGGTGGACTACATCCTCACAAAATTTTCTTATTCATTTTTCATAATATTTGAATTTTCATTTTATGTTACTATTTTTTGGGGATTATGATTCAAAAGATCACTAAGGTTGTAAGGTATTTTTATCTCAATTTTTCTTCCTTGAGACATATATTATGTTATGTACCAATATTCTATAATGAGATGTATGTACAGTCCCTTTTACATGTAATATCATGAATTTTTCCTTTATCATGATATTTCATGTTTCATTTTATGTTATTATTTCATAGGGATTATGATTCAATTTTACCAAAGTGGTAAGTATTTTACGTTACAATCTCATCACTTATCGGGATTGTTAATGATTATGTTTATGATGATAAAATATTGTGATGAATCTCTCAATAAACTCATTAATTTTTTTATAATATGTTTATTCATTATTCTTAGAATAATGGAACCATTTTTCTACTATTTTTTACAAAATAAATAGATAAAAAAATTAATAAAATACGACATTATCTCTCTCTTTATCTAGAAATCTATTTTCCTTCCAAAACTATGTTTTCTAAAAATATTTTCAAAAAAATTGAATTTCTTCTAAATTAATTTATTAATTATATTTTACCTATTTTTTATTTTTTGAAAAGTTATTAAAAAGTAAACATTGTATTTTTATAAAACCAATATGACCGTTTGGACTTTATCGAAAATGTGCAATGAATCATTGATTTAATGTGTATGACATTGAAGAAAATTCATGTTGTCATAACCATTATTTCTATTAAAGTTTCATTTATAATTTATCAATTTTGTTTCTAAGAAAAATATATTCAAAATGTTTTATGTATTAAAAATTTTCTTTCCTAGTGGAAAGTATATCTTCCTCAGGAAACATTTTAAATGATTGAACAAAATAATTTTCTATTTTAGGTGACACCCGTTGATGTTAAATATACATAAATGGGGGTATTATCAAAGGATTCCCTTCTTATTATTTTTTTGAGTGGTTTATTCTTATGATGTCATGCTTTTTATGAATATTATTTATCTTCCTCAGGTTATACCTTGATAAAATTCTTATGAAACCTGCTCCTTTTTCCACGGGTTATGCTATGATGAAATAATGAAATTATTATGGGAAAATCTATTTTCTATGGGTTATAATATGATTAAATGTTTTTGAAACCAATATTTTTCACGAGATAAGATATTTTTAATATTTATTTATCTTATGGATCACACAAATATTGTTTTCATTATGAGATGGGTGGGACATATATCTATCTCATTTGCATTGGGTAAAGATTTACACCTCATTATATAGACATGACTTGCATTGGTAGTTGACCCAGTACAATAAGGGATTTTTTTGATATGATCATATTGGGAGTGACCGTTTACTACTATGATGGTTTGGGGAGTGAACCCATTCCCCTATAATATCCTTGGAAATGATCCTCCACAAATATGGAAATGATTTTCTATGCTAATCTGTATTCCAAAAATATATATCTAATGCCATTGGTATGATCTCATGTATCTTTTTCATTGATTACCTTAGGATTCGTTTTTTATTAACTACAAATATTTATTCCATAACTCAATATTATAATCTTTGATATACAAGGTTTGGTTCTCAAATGTTTTTCTAATGTTCTCACACACTTATATTCATTTTGTTCTTATGTATATCCCTAGTTTACTCTTATTGAGAATCTATGATCACCCATTCTTATATTTCCTTTCCCTGGGTTATAATGAAATATAATATGTATGATATGTTTAGGAATGGTTCTAGTTTGGAAGATAATAATGTGAGATGATGCAGTTTACCTATAGGTCAGGTTTTCTTATTTCTAAGTTTCTAATCACACTAAAATATTTCATTCCTCAGGCATGTGTTTGTGTAATGTTATTTATCAGAAATTTTGTAATATCATGTAATGTGATTCCTAGTTCACTATAGTTTTAATCATAGGATTGGTTTATTTAACATTTGAAAACTGGAATTAGAAACCCTTACTGATATCCAAAAGGACATGTCTAAGGATAAGTCTATAGATGAGTTATATTATATAAAAATGTCATGGAATTTTGGTAAAAGATAGAAAGAGTAGTTTCTAAGTAATTACATCCCCATATTGATACTAGAAGTAGATGTGGAACAATAAAAGACATGCCTATGGGAAATAACTCTATAAATAGTGCATTTAACTAGCCTTGATCATCACATGGTGTATGATAATGGGTCTTACTACACAAGCGGTTTAACACTCCTGTGGAATATGATTTGGAAATTCCCAAACTCTTTACAAACCATCATGAAGGATTTAAATATATGATAACCAGGAATGGCCTAGGATAAACCTAAGGTGTTATATATTAAACAACTTTTCATCATTTAGGAATCTAGAAAATGATTTTACATGATTATGTTGTTCCCCATCATGATTATTATGTCTTAAACTATGTCTATTAGTTTTACTCAATGGATAGAACCTAGAGGAACCGGGTAAATAATAAGTGTAATAAATAATTCATTGATTTTTCTTATCTTCAGCCACACATTGGGGGATATGGAATGAAAAAACTCATAGCTAATCTCACACAACATTATTAAATTATGAATCATGCTATATTTCAAAATGAAAAAAGGATGGAAGTTCATTATGTTAATTCCTTCAGGAGGAAACATCCAACTTCCTTCAGTGGAACCACTGATCTGGTACTTTTTTTAGAAATTGATTGGTAAAAATGAACTGATATTTTCCATTATCTAGTGTTTAGAACATAAATAAGTCATTTTTTACTATTTAGAAGGTGAAGTGGATTAATGGTGGAATCTTGTCAAGAATATGAGGCAATAGGATGAAATTAAATCTATGGATTAGGAAAAGATCAATAACTTATTTTTTTAATACATACATTCCTTGTATTATATATATGAATACGGATAAAGAATTCCTTTTAGTTAATGAAAAATAATGTTGAATTTCTTGGTACCTATTAGAAATTTTACAAACTTATGAGGTATGCTTCTGGTATTATAATTCAAACTAAATGTAAGTTTGAATGAATTTTTAGTGGCTTTAAACCATGTATCTGAAGGATGTTATACATAAGAGACTTCAGTAGCTATGAAATGATTTTCAGTTCTATATCAAGGTGAAAATAGAGGTTTTAGTTATGATTAATATGATGGTTTTAACAAGTAAAGGTATATGGAGTTTGAGAAAAAATGAAAAAAACATAGAGAGAAGAAGATTACATTTCATTATTCTAAAATTGTGGGAAGAAACATAGAGGAAAGTTTCCTTATGTGACTAGTAAATGTTTTAATTGTGTGAAGATAAGGTCATCGAGAAATTCATTGTGGAAGTAATTGGAAAATGTTAGTTAACAATGCTGATAGGTAAAAATCTGCATAGAATGCACCACCCACACTCTAGTACTTGAATTGAAAGGAGTATGGTAAAATGTTAAAGAGACCTGAATTCTACGGTTAATAAAAATGATTGATGCAAGTAACCTATTATGTTAAGGGACAAGTGTAAGTCTCATGCGATCACTATTTTTGACAAGGGGTCTGATAATGATGAGGTGAAAGGTACACTTATTGTCCACTCTAGAATTGTTAATGTCTAATTTGACTCTAGATCTACCCATTATTTCAAATCTAATGAATTTTATAAGGACATGAACATGTGACCCAAATGATTAGATTTAGAATTAGTATTGAAAAACACTAATGGTTTGGTGATTTCATCTAATGTATCTGATTCTTCTATAGTTGAAGTTTGAGTGAATTCATTTCGAGAAAATTTCATCATTCTTCCTCTCGTCAAATTCAGTGTTATCTTAAGCATGGATTAGCTTTCCCAACATAAAGAAAAATGTCAATTTCCAAGGAAGTGAAGTCAAGTTTGATATTCCAAATGAACCTATGATCATTTATCAATGTGATGATAAGTTAAAACTTTCAATTTTGATTTCATCAATTTTATGGGTCTTATTTTTCATTTAGAAGGGGTGTTTATCACAAATGGTTAGGAGGAACTCAACATTGATGGTATGCCTATTGTGTGGATTTTTTTTGATATTTTTAGGAATAATTTCCTAGTATTCCACCAAAATGATATGTTTATTTCTCAATATAACTCAATTTTCACTTTGTTTCATCACATAAATGAAAAAGCAACATAGGAAAATTACTTAGAAAAAGGATGATAAAATAGATGAAGAATACCAAGATTTGAAAAGGCCCAATAATTGGCTCACCTAAGGTATCCCAAAAGGCCTTCATCACACAAGGTACCAGTGTGCTACCCACCTATGTGCTACCTACTTCTGTACCACCCCACTTGCGTGACCAGTAACATTCACTCAGGGTCTCATATATGCCTATAAATAGACCCTTGGGGTCTTCATTTCAACGGATGAATTTCCCTGAAGGCTAATTGCTTCTCTAATTTCCCTAGTGCTTCACTCAAGTACTCTGAAATCGCCAAGGTAGTTTTATAAAACCTAAATCAAGGGAATTAAAGTAGGATAATGATACTTATGTCCATTCAGTTTGTGAAATAAATAACAATTTCATGACTTATTCTCCCACACCCTGATTTAAGGACACTTGTTTGACTTCCCTTCCTCAAACAGGAAGTTGTGAACCTCACTTCTGGGAATACTTATGAAGACCCTTTAATGATTAGTCCAAGTCTCACCCAAGTATATTCGTCTAGGTTGTTCATCATCTAAGGTGAAACCAGTTCACCCTAGCCCACTTTCACTCCATCCACTTCCACTCCATCAACTTTTGCACATCTTCTTGATTCAAATTACCTTATTATAATATACAAGCCATTCATGAAGCCTCCTTCAAATCCATTCATGGAATATCTTCTCCATCCTTTCATCCATCATCTGAAATGGGTCATTTTAAAACCTCCACCAAGACATTCTGATTTACCAATGCTTTGGGAAAGGCACATCAACATGTATGAAACTTGGGTTTGTATTTTTATGGTTAGAGGGTTCCCACATTTATTATATAAGGGGTTAAATATCCTTAGGATGTCTGTAGGTTTGTATATCTATGGTCATGTAGACCCTTACCCTAGGGACAGTGTTTTGGAGTTTCTGATCTCAAGTTCTATGGATAGGACTCTATCCACCCCTTTTCATCTCTAAGATACGAAGCCTCCAATCCCTAGAAGGGAGGGTAAGGATAACACTTTCTTTTCATTTTGACAAAGGAGATGTCTCCATCCTCTCCCAGGATCGATTTTAGGGCATCTATCTTTATGTATTCCTATAGTCCTTTCATGTAGGAGGATGAAATCTTTCTCCTCTCTACCTCCACAATGTCCTTCACCTTAATTATTTATCTACATTGGATTCACAACCAATGTTATGTAAAGATAAAGAAGTTTTTTAACCATTACCTATTCCACTATAGGCATGCCCTCTTCCATCAGAAATGGAGGAAATATGTGTGGTTTTTTAATCATTCACATCCTCTTGTTTCTTACACCAATCATGAATCATGTGGGTTTAGAGGTTTGTAATGATCAAAATACCCATAAAATCAACTTCATGGAATGAAAAATGAGAAAAACGATTCCCATCATAATGGGGATATATAGGAATACTTCATAAGGCATGAGATCCATATAATCTCATCCATGAAATTATCAATCATACCCATTTAATCTAGGAATCCTCATTAGGAGTAATCCCTTATCCTAATTCCCTTAATCTGAAAAACTTATTTAGGAGTAATCCCTGAATTAAAACCCCAATCTATCACAAGTTTATACATCACTCATGGTCCCTTATATAGGGCATCCTCTTTAGGAGTAAGCCCCAAATTATTTCTCTCAGAGGTCCGTACTCCCCTACTAGACATACCATACTATGTGGGCTTTGATTCCCATCAAAGTGGGATATGTAAGAAACTTCCCTGAGGTTCCAATTCAACATAAAAATTCAACCATGTTACCTATAAGTCATAACACTGGAAGGTTCTAATTCATATTTTAAGCTCATTTTCCTTCAATGTTCCTTGGGCTCTATTAGTAGAAGTCCTACACCAAACTTTGACTAGGAATCTTCCACCTAGATGCTCTTTCCACATGATGTTAAATGTTTTCAGTTGGGTCCTTATCACATGACCTTAAAAGATATCATGTGACCTATTAAATGGAATGGAACCATGTGGGTTCTGATTCCTTTCACAATGATACATAGGTATCCCATCTATGGGTTTGATCCCAACATCAAAACAAATTTTTTCTCCCTATATGCTGGTAAACTCTAGAGTAACCTTCTGTCTTACTGGATGACAATAAAATTTAGAGTAACCTTGTTTCTTCCTAGATGAAAATAAACTCCAGAGTATATTTTGTCTACCTAGATGATAATAAATTCTAAATCACCCCACTGAGGGGCTTAAAATCCAGCATCATCATAAGAAAGTCTAATATAATCTCTAAGTAGAATATGATTGGATACCAATTATGGAGAGCCTCAAATATATACAGATGTCCCAATCAATGAAAAACCTAGAATACATAAAAATGATTATAATTTCCATAAATTCTCATAAATGATTTATAATTTTCGAATGAACTACCTCATACTTGAGAATTAATGATGGATTGATGGACATATCTTAAATCTATAAGAGAGTCCATGAGTATGAAATAATTATCCCTAAAAGTGTGTGATGAGCCTGACCTCCGATCCTATCAAACAATGTTAGTTCTTAAGAGTCAGTGGTCAAAACACCTAATGAATTTCGACCATTTGAATGTATCTTCCTTTGGATATAGAGCATTGGAGTGTTTCTAGTTATGTTAACAAATCCATTGGAAACCGATTAGAAATAGTGATTTTTAACCAAAACACACATTCCATTGGAAAAAATAGTGAACCCATTGTGAATAAAGAAATTATGTCGTTTCCTTCAATAAAATGTATGTACTAATTAGTCTCCCTCGAACCATTCTGTTTCTCAGTGAAATCACATTTATGGTGAAAACAAAAAATGGTGAACCCAATGTGAGTAGATCAATTAAGTACTTTCTTTCAATAAAAGGGATGTATTAATCAGCCTCCATCGGACCATTATATTTCCTAGCTAAATCAAATTTCTACTGGAAACAAAAAATGGTGAACCCAAAGTGAATCCTAAACCAAGATGATAGTGTTTCCCATCAGTCAGGCCCCTATCAATTTATAATATAGGGATATAAAATGAAATTAATCAATCATTTTATCACTCGAACGAGATATCAGTGTTCATTTTTTGTGTTTTTAATATATAAAGGAAATATTATTCATGAACTATCAACAATCCAAATAGATTCTTTCAAGTTCACACCCATGAATCCAAAAATTTCCTTGTAAGATAGAAACTTATCTATATGAAATATTTCAACACCAACTCATCATCTCCAACATAGTTTCTCTGATGAACTGGTCTAAGACTACGATCAACATAGTATTATCCTGACATTATAGGCCACTCGATAGTCCCTTTATATCAACAATCACCCATGATCATCTGATCAGTGATAACTAATGGTCCAGAATCATTTGGTGTCATCCACCATATTCAATTGTTTCTAGAGCTTATCCCTAGAATGAAACCACCAATCCCTACCATATTACATAGATTTTGACCAAGAGGCCACCTATGACCTCATCTTGAAGACACGGGGGTTCTTCCTAAATGCTCATGTCAACAATCGCCACTGAAAAAGCCATACTCCAATAAACCCTCAACATGTTGAGGGTGTCACCTTCGATTGTTCATCCTAGGTTCCTCAAACCGAGGCACACAAGACAGCCTTTCAAGGATAACATGTAGCTAATATGGATAAGGATCACACCTTTTCCCCCTTCGTAGAATCCCACCAACTCAGTTTGGTTGAAAATAATGATCGGGCACATATACCCATTTGTCGTCAATTAGGCAACCAACATTATCATCTAGTAAAATCTAATAGTGAACACCATTCAAATCCATTGGAGTACCATAAGACAGAACATACTCCTACCTATATCCACCCAACCATCTAGTAGACTCTTCTGGAGGTAGATAATAAATCCCTCCATTTTAATCTTATGGAGTACTATAACCAGGAACATACACATTTCTACAATCATAAAGACTGCCATCAGACTCGTTTGGAATCATTCAAATAATCCCACCTACCAAATATACTGGAAACCTGCAAACAAGAACTTACACCTACCTAAAAACACCAATCCTGCCAAAAACCTCATTTGGCAGCACCTAGAGAAGTCAATAGGCAAGTCTTAATGAAAGGCTAAGAGAAAAATCAACTATATACCCCAATTCATGAGTAATGTCAGTATCTTCTAGCAGGAAGGGGAAGAATGGAGAAAGAAAATACACATAGACTATATACATAATGGACATATATTCCCATTCTGGATGTTGAAGTCACCATGAAAATATTGGTAATGGTAAAAGGACAAACAAAAATTCTTGCCCATATCCTTGATACTTTCCAATATATCATCACAATGACAAAAAAAGTACCTGATGGATAGAATCATAACATTGTCCCCCCAAGAAGGTTGGATCATCAACATTTCACCTTGAAGTATATACATACCGCTGCTCCCATCCAGGAGGGTCATAGAGAAAATTTCCCCATATCATACAGAAAAACGCTTTGGGCACATACATACATTCCAATTGGAGATAATTGTCCTATTCTGATAGACACTCCAAGTTTGTAACATAAGCCTTCCCATGAAATCCACTTCTCCCAGTATGTGTCCCTAACATCTTAAAAGAAGGTATCAATGAAAAAGTCTTTTCAAACACATTTGGAGAATCAAGATCAAATCTGTGAGATGGCTCCACTAAATGATATAGTTCTTGAAGCCCTCAGAAATTTATCTGTTGAATATCAATATTCTACCCTCCCATTACCAAATTATTGGAGTGGTAGTAGTAATTATAAATGTCCTCATAAGTCACTTCCTCATGAAGGCTTGCTTCCTAACAATCAGGGCAATCTCGGGATCCTATCTCTTGATGAGATCCCTGGAGACCCTCCGTATGTCCAGAAGACCAAAGAGAAAGAGGGTTTACCCCTTTCTTTAATCCACCATGATGGTCATCCTCATGATGTAATTAATTGTGAAATTCCTCTCTATAGTAGTGATTCACATTGTCAATAAAATTCTCCAATTGTCAATGTAGTGATGAGAAATACATATTATATTGAGGGAAATTCAATTACAAGGCCAGTCTTGTATGATTACTTTTCATTGTTGGGTGAAATACTTTCTCAACTAGAATATAACCCAATGTGACAGTCATTATCTGAACCACCCTTAGGCCATCTTCCATCCAGTGAAATAGAAGAACTCCCTACCAATCTTGTTGATTCTGATAAAATGGTAGTAAAACGCCAACGTTGGTCTGATCATGTAAATGAGCCTCAATAAAAATATGAAGATGATATGCTGAAAATGAGGGAAAAACTAGAAAAAATGAAATACCACTCAATTTTTGGTCTTTAGACACTCTTCGATAAAACATTCTAGAGATTTTGGCACAAGATTATATGCATGACATCCGTCTCAAGATAATAAAAGGTTTATAATTCCAAATTGACATGGAATCTCCCATATCTTCCTGACATCCAAATATTAAGAAACAATAGGGAGCCCATCAACATGCATTCCTCAATGCATTAATTAGGCTGTGATGATTGATTTTAGAAACCCTATTTGGTGTTCATATAAGAGGATGGGGGTGCATTCGGAGAATTGCATTTCACTACACTCTAAATCTAGAAAATCCCAACAAAAGTGGTCTCATACAATGTTATTTCCCTAGGCCGGCTATAACAAATGAATTTTTTTCAGGACCAAAGAGATGCTCATCAAGAACAGGCCTCGACCAACTTTCACCAATGTCAGGAAAAATGAGATTATTCTATTAACACACTTTTACATCAATCATATGAGAACATCTAGTAGGCCTCCCTCTTGGAGGATGTCACCCATCAGATTGTGAAAATATAGGAAATAGCACAAAAATATTCTTAAATTTTTTATTTGATTAAGTGTCAAATAATGCACCAAGCCAACATTAAGACTAGAATTCATAAAATTAAAAGAGCATAAATGATTATATCGTTGATAGAAATTCATAATCCACCATACCCAATAGGGCTAGGATATTTTTTAACCCAACACTTGGATCAAAAAAATGGATCCTGAAGGGTTGAGAGAGAAGAACAGGAAAATCCTCTGCTCTTAGGGCTGGGGGATTCTTTAAATTCACAATCCCCTCCTCAGTGAAAGTAAGTTTTCTCCCAATTAGGGAAGAAGTAACAGAATAAGCACACAAATGAACTATCAAAGGATTCCATTCAGGTTACTAATTGCCAAACAGTTCCCTAGGAACCAAAAAAGAGGAGTAAGAGGTCTCGTGGAGTACGTAGATGAAGGAAATCTCATAGAGATACTGATAGAATGCTAGAAATGCATTATTGTTCACTGGTTTTCATCAATGATATCATTGAGCACCCTCTAGAACATGAGTCCAGTTCAAGGGAGTTATAAGAGGGTGTTCTTATTCATAATATAGTCCACACCAAAATAAATGAAGGATGTGTAAATACCCAAAACCAAAGGCTTGACCAAAATTTTGGAATCCCCTAAAATAATCAACATCCACCTTTCTAAAAGGCACCAAATAGGGGAAAAGGTAAGAGTTAGAATGTGTCTCACCTTTTACCTAGAAAATGTTAATACCTTTCGCTTGAGGAAATGTTTTCCCAGTAAGATGAGTAGATAAAGATGTTGAGAAGACTCAATGTAGAGTCACTCCGGATGTAGTATTCCTACCAGATATGCTCCAAAATCATATCCACAACTTTCAATTCCAATGGTAGAACCTCATAAAAGAGGGTTTTTTTCAACCACTAAAGTAGATCACATATTACCTCCCTTATAGTATCATCCTTATAGGACTATCCCTATGTCTTATCCATGAAGGAAACCAATAGAACCACCACTAGTGGTCTTTACAGTCACCACACCAGTTTAGGTCCCTTCTCAGCTAGATATTTCCTAAATGTTTATGAGCATCATTGAGTCATAGATGAATCAATTTTAATCTACAGAAGGACAATATACACCAGTTAGAATAGAATATAAGGCTTATCTCGAATGGGTAGATCTGACTCCTACACCACCAAACTTTGGGTATACCACATTTCTAATATTGAATAGCTCAGAAGATCTGGAGAACCACCTAACACATTTCATCTCTTGTTGTGATCCCATGATGGGGACCCCTGAGCAGTAGGAAGTAGTGAAACTCAGACGCTTTGTGCAATCACTACAGGGGTTGGCCTTTCTATAGTATACGATCTTGTAGTCTGGATAAATCACTATATGGTAATATCTCAATTAAAATTTCCTATTCTAGTTCAACTGAACAATAAAAAATACAACAATCTTCGATCTCACAAACTGTAAGAAAAGGGATAACGAAAGAGATTCATATTTCATCTATCAATAGAAAGGATTAACATACTCCTTGAATCCACCTCTCAATCAAGAATAGTTTTTTCCCATTAGCACAGTAAATATCCATGATGAGTTTTTCACCCCATTAATCCCAGTGAAATATAGAGGAGGGTTTCGAGATATGGCATCAATTACTCAAAAAGTTTAAAATCCATTGTAGAGCCTAATGATGAATCTTGAGTAATCCCATCAGTTCCGAGAATAATGGAAGGAAATGAATAGGAATCTACAGTCACACTTTAGTAGGATTTTATTCCAACTTTTATTTAAAATCCTACATCCCACCATAGCACACCACCCCCAAGAATCAGCAGTAATGACTTCCTTGTGAATATGAACAAAAAATATCAAAGGTAGAGACAACTTGAGGAGTTAAAAACCATGGTATATTCATTTAGAAATGAACAAGTCCTCAAATACTTCATCATAGATTTGGAAAAAAAGTTATTTTAGTTTCCAAGGCCAAAATATCCTAACAAAGAAGAAGATGAGGACATCCCAAAATTTTCCCCTTCCATGAAATGTTAGGGAACACCATTAATGACTGTTTTGTTTTTAAGTACCTCATATAAAATATGGTGGATTCCGGGAAATTGAATTTGAAAAATTCACCAGACCAGGTAGCATTCATTATTGCCACCTATCAGAAGGAGGACGGTGAGTGGTAAGAAGTCAAAAGTAAGAATTAGAAGAAATTCGGTGACTAGATGGTTAGTAAAACAATCAAAAGAACTCATACTATTATAAGAACCTAGTTGAAACCACATATTGTCCCTCCTTCCGCTTCTTCCACTACAAGATGAGATTCATCAAAACCCCGGTCCTCTGAAGGCCAATCCTCAATGAAGAAAAATTTCTGGAAGGATAAAGAGAAAACAGAAGAAGATGAGTTCATATAAAGTCCAATGTTGTCTTTGACATTGGAAAATATCATTCCAATTAGCTCTAAAGCATGGGCGCCACCCCAAAAAATGGAACAATAAGAGTCGACCTATCAGGAAGAATCTTCATCAGATGAAGAATTCATTTTCATCCCCGTTAGTGTTATTCACTTAACGGATCCATATGCACATGATGATTCGGAATATGAAACTGATTTCCCTAATCTTAATTGGGGAACTGAAGGAAAATTTCTTCAAGTTGAGGATACATGTGATAGAAATCACTACTCTACCCACAACCCTGCTTGAACTATTTATGCAATAGAAACTCATGGGATAGCCCTCCAACAGGCTTAGTAGGAAAAAGGGAACTCCCCCATACATGATAGGGCCTGCCCTGACATTATCATTTTAGAAGACAGATTAAATATTATTCAATCACCTCCTTAGAAAGTGGGTAGACCTAGCCAACCTAATCCACTAAGAGTAGAAGTACTACCAACTTCTACCCTAGGAGATGGTCTATCTACATCAGGAGCATCAGTTCCAAGAGAACCCAAAAAAGTGAAGCTCCAAGTTAGGAAATGCATACCACATGATCAAAACTATGATTTTTTTAATCAACAAGACCATGTACCTACCAGGTTATCAATCCTAGATTCCTTTAATCTATTAATAGTTCTCTCGAAAGAAATTATTGAGGTTTTGTCAAGCCCTCAAGAGTTTGAAGTTGAGGTCACTGTTGTTGATGTTTATCATATAGATAATGAACCGAAATAATTCCATGTGGTCATATTTTGATTGACCAATATGTGTATGGTATTGTATAAATATACTGTAGGATCCTATACATATACATCATGATTAATGACATTGATATCTGATGATCCTCTATTAACAATGGCATAAGAGTCAACATCATTCCTATCTGGACACCTCTCTTACTAGGTCTCACTGGATCCAACTTTTCTCCCTCCACTAGGATTTTATATGGTTATGAAATAAAAGAGAATGAACCTCTTGGAAATATTACACTCAGAACTTAGTTTGGGGATCTTGTGTATGATTCTAAGTTCATAGTTATCTGGAAAGATATATCTTTCAATGTTTATCTTAGAAGACCCTGGCTATATCATCATGCATACATTCCTTCATCATACAAATAATGTCTTAGATATTGCATCAATGGTCAAATTGAGATATTTTATGGTGACAAGGAACCATTCAAATCTTGTGAATCTCAATACATTGATGTAGAGTTTTATCATAAGGGAAAAAACGGTCCATGGAAGATAATGATACAGGAATCACTACTATGAATGGTTTGGAGAAGATCCTATCTAACCCATTCAATAATATCAGTGTATATTGCGTACTAAGCATTAAAAAAGTTGAAAGGTTATGCCCATATCAAAGAACTCATTCAGTGGTTTCCATAATGTCAATTGTGGAAATTGAAGCTAACATCACAGGAGAAGTCACTAACTCTCCAAGTGATGATGAAATTCGGAGTGGATATTTATTCATTCCACCCATAGAGATTTATCAAGTTTCTACTTTATTAGTCAGTTTGGATGAAATTTTTACACTATTGAAAGAATGTAGGGATGTTGATTATCAACCCATCTTCTTCCCTTCAGAGCATCAAGAAGACACTTCATCATCAGTTTTTCTAGAAATGGTTTCCCCCTCTTTAGGTTTTCCAAATACAAACTCCTCCTCTTGCTCTAAAAATATTTATTCATCATTTATCCTCTAATAATAGGTACAATAAGTAACACATGAAGTATAGGAAAAAGAGGAAGAACTCATAGACACCCCTCTAGCATTTGAAGAAGGCATATCCACTACTGTGGATAGAATCAGATAAATAAATATGGGTACAAAGAAATATCCACAATCCACTCTAATTAGTGAGACCATGACTTATAATGAAAAATAGGTGTATAATTTCTTTCTAAAGAAAAATTGGGATGTGTTTTTGTAGAATTATATAGAAATTCTTGTCCTTGATCTAGTGGTAGCCACCCATCATTTAGGATTTCTAGAAGATCATCGGTGATATAAGCAGGTAACAAGAAGAATGCACCCGACTCACTCCTCAAAAATGGAGGTTGAAGTTGAAAATATTATCAATGATAACTTCATTCAAGAGGTTAAATATCAAAAGTGGTTGGACAATATTGTCTTGGTGAAAAAGAATAATGGTAAAATCAGAGTTTTCATTACTTTTAGAGATCTCAACAAAAAATTTCCCAAAGATGACTTCCTGGTTCCAATCACGGAACTCTTGATTGATGAAACAAGTAATTACAAGGCTCTCTCACTCATGGATTACTAATATGGGTATAAAAAAATTCCTCTCTCTACAATCCATTATTTTATATTATTGAAAAACGAGTTTGAGGGAAAGTGGAAACCTACAACAAAACATCCAAACAAGCAGAAAGTCATACAGACACCTTACACTTTGAAAGTATTAAAAATTAAAAAAGATTAAAATAGTTCCAGCATCACCACGCCCAAAACCATCAACACACCACCTGTTTCAGAAGTCAAAGACCCTATCACAACATATCCTGCAAATACCGCTATCCACTCAAGTAGAGCTTCACACGTCCTGAAAACGGGTCGTCACCATCATTATCATCTCGGAACCCACGCCCACCACTGCAGAATGAAACACTGTTGTATGTTCACCGACGTGCACCACCAGCACCAGAGACCGGTGAAGCCCCTCGATACCTCCATCGTACATCGCCGTATTAGGAACCCCCATCGAACCAGAAATAATGAGACCCCCAATCATTAAAAAATCCAAACAAGACAACCGCCACCATACCCAATCAAGAACGAAGCCAAAGCAGAACCACAGAATGAAACACCATTGAAAAATCTTCCAAATGATCTTCTGTCGAGAAGAATAAAATAAAACTTTGCCAAAGGCTTGAGTAAAAACTGAAAAACCAAAACCCTGATCGAAGTCCGCTACCCGGGAACACTGATGGATTCCAAACCACACCTCCCAAGACCCCATTGGTACCACTGCTCTAGATCCGACCTAGAGGGGAGCAGCGAAGTGTAAGGTTAGAGCAGTTTTTTGAGTGCCTGCAAGCTCTAGAAGTAGGCAAGAACGATGATGAGGAATGATGGGGCCCTTAAAAACTGGAGCAAGATGAACCAGGTAGCGCCTTGAGATCCGTCGACCACCGAGACACAATACTCAAAACCTATTTGAACAACCACTCCATATCCGAACTAGAGCGTTGTAGGGGAATGTGAGGCCAGACCAGCAGAGAGATCAGCCATTAGCTTCATCAACAGACAACCCATCAGGTCAATACCCCCATAAGAAGAATAAGTTAACATCACGGAAGAAAAAGCCAAAGCACCTTCACTAGAGTGAGAAAGAGGAGAAGGACCGAAGAGGAATAAAATAGGGGTGGACGAGCCACAAAAGAAGTTCCAAGGGAAATAACACACGGATAATCCATACCGAAATAGAAACAAAAGGCTATAAGAGGCAAGAAAAGACTTGAGGAGAAATGAGGAAAGGAGGAAACAGAGAGCCTTCGACCCTGAATCAAAAGATTTCAGGAGGAAACCCTAGGCGGAGATAGAAGAGAGAGGAGAGCCCAGAGAGAAGGGGGCCATCGATAAAACAATTCCTCATTTCCCAAGAATATGAGGAATCTATAGCCTTTAGAACCCCTTAAGGAATGTTTTTCTATTAGGTGATTCCTTTTGGTGTAACGAATAATGGTGCCACATATCAACATATTATGTATCGCATCTTCAAACCTGATATTGAGAAATTTGTAGAATGTTACATCAATGATAAAATGGTCAAGTCATGGAAATGTTTTGACCACCTATCGGATCTAGACAACATATTCAGCAAGCTTCGAAAACATAATTTTAAGATGAACCCCTTGAAATGTTATTTCGGGGTAACCTCAAGAAAATTTATCAACTTTGTTGTACACCATCACAACATCAAAGTCGATACTGAGAAAACTAATGTTATCCTTGGCACGTCACCTCCTCAAATCATGAATGATTTTAGAAGACATAAAGCAAACTTAGCCTACATTTTATGCTTCATATCCAATTTGGTAGGAAAGTGTTTTCCCTTCACCAAATTAATGAAGAAGGGGGTAATATATCAATAGACCAATGATTGAGAAGTGTCATTTTATACCCTTAGGAAACACATCTTGAACTCACCGGTATTAATGCTACCTATTGAAGGAAATACACTCATTATTTATGTGAAAACCTTATAAATATCACAAGGCACTTTCCTTGTGCAAATGAATAATTATGGAAATGAAAATAACCTTTACTATCTCGTTCTAACCATGCTCAATGAAGAGACTAATTATTAAGATACTAAGAAGAGCTGACTAGAACTAATATTTGTATTTCAAAATCTGAGGAACTATCTACAACATCATGAGGTCCACTTGGTATCTTTCAATAACCCTCTCAAGTTTATCCTTATTTTTCCTATGCAGACAGGATGTCTGGTAAGGTGGGTAGTTATTCTACAGTAGTCCAATATATAATTCATGCCTCAGAAAGTATTAAAAGTTTAGACCTTGGAAGATTTGTTTGCTGAGAACCTATCTGTAGAAGAGATTCCATTAAATACTAAGCTACCAGATGAAGAAATATTCTCTATTCAAGACAACCCTCAAATATGGGAAATGTATTATGATTCTACTTCCAAAATTCCAATTTGGAATAGGATGGAAGACCCTAATCTCAATAAATGGGGATTACATCCTCAGAAAAGAATAGATAATTCCCCAGTATGATTATTCCCTAGGTTTAATGAAAGAATTTACCTCAGAACCAACATTTTATTATGTCATGTGATCAAACAATGTCCAATATGACGCATTTTCAAATGCAACCAAAGCCCTATTAGATCCAATCCAAGATGAAAAAATCATAAAAAACGCTCATCATCGAGTGGTTTCTCCTTTTGTTCAAATTAGGATAAAGGAAATAAATGAAATAAGTCCCATTACCAAACCATTTGGTACTAAAAGGATATATATGACACTCATCATGGAATATATTCAAGATAGAGTAATTCCACCAAATAGAGTAGGAAAAGAGAAGATCTAGTGATGGGAAGTTAATTTCACTCTTTACAATGTCCCTAATAACCGGAAGATCCTCTATAGAAGATGTTTCAACAAAATTATTATCATATACATTGAAGGGGAACAAATTGAAACTATCACCAAATAAGTAAATTCATGATCCTATGGTTCCCACCAGTCTCGGTACATACATTCTGATCAAATCAGAAGGCTTGGATACTTTTGGCCTTCGATGATGTAGAATTGCCCAAAATTCGCTAAAAAGTTTCATCCCTACCAAGTGTATGATAACTTCAACCATTAACCCCCAAATTTACTATATACAGCCAAATAATTATAGTCATTTTCTACATGGGGAACTGATGTAGTGTGGTATTATCCCCTGGTTATGGATAAGAAGTTCAAGTACAAACTTACTAATAATGATTTCTTATCCAAATGGGCTAAGGAATACCTCTCCAAGAATTTAGGTCCAAAAGAAATATTATCTTTGAAAAAGATAATATCATTACTAGATTTAGTGTCCCTCACACCATATTGATCGACAACTACACCAATTTCTATTCTATTTAGGTAAAGAAACTTTATTAGGAATATAATATCAAGTCTAACCATTCATCCTACTATCATGAAGCGGGAAACAGAAAGATAGAATCTTTCAAAAATACTTTTCCAAACATAATCCATAAGATGGAGGATAAATATAATAAATATTCACATGATAAACTCTTTCATTCCTTATGGGCATACAGGACTACTTCCTATACTACCACAAGATCAACCGCATACTCATTGGTGTACAGAACCAAAGCACTTATTCCCATTAAAATTTAATTTCCATCGCTTAGAGTTTCTATTTTTTATCATCTATCCACATATGAGTAATACCAAAAATGGTAGGATGAGTTAGAGTGATTAGACTAAAAGAGACTGAATACATCGAATCACTTAGAAGTTTAACAAAAATGAATAACACAACCCATTAATAAGAAGGTCCACCTCCATTAATTCATTCAAGGAGAGTTTGTTTTGGTCTTTAGGACTCCAATGATACTAGTAAATAAGCCTCCAAATTCTGAGAAAAAGTTGGAAGAACCATACTCTATACACAAGTTCCACTTTATTTAAGCTTGTTCCTTAATCTCAATGGATGGAGGGCTCATTAAAACTCCAACCAATGCATGGTTCCTGAAGAAGTAAATTTTGTAATCACACAATTTTTTTTCTAGTTTTATGATGACAAACAACATTACAACAATAATCTTAGTTGTATGATGTAAAACTATTTAAAAACCATTGTCCATGTTTTATGATGTTAAACTAATATGCATCACCATCCTTGTCGCATGATGATAACATGCACGACATCAAGTCTTAGTTGTATGACCTAAAACTGAATGAAAGATTTGTCCTCACAACATGACATTAAAATGTATGGTCTAAATCTCCCTTATTTGATGTTATGGAATTCACAAAAATACCATGAGTTGATATTCCCTATGGTCCCTTAAAAAGAAATGGGAAATTCCCATGCTTAAGAAATATCCATCTCAGTGCCAGTCTTTAGTGACACTCAATCCTCTTTTCTCCCTGTGTTTGGATCAAACTTGTATAGGGAATAATTTTAAGTATAACTTATTGATTTATTCTTGCTTCTATAGGATATGTAGTGATCCTTGGGTCCTATTCCCTGGTCCATCCACAATGTTTCTTTCACATCTGGTGATCCATATCCATACTGCATGATGTTAAAATGTACAACTCTTCAAGAACTATGTTGGGATTGATTCTCATTCCAATTAGATACGTAGTGATGCCCAAATATCCTATCTCTGGCCCATCCAAAGAAATAAAAGAAACAATTTACCCTTTTGATGTGTATGAACTACACTTATATAGTTCACTCTTCCAGAACATATGGCCCTATTCTCATACCATCTTGTATCATAGGATCAACAATTATTCTAGAAAATATTTAAAAAAATCCCCCTTACTCACATTAAAACATGATTGATATGGGACACCATTTTCAAGAGCTATGTGTGGCATGATTCTCATATTATGAGATATATATTGATTCCTAGATTTCAAATCTTGGGTCCATAAGTAACAAAAAATTTAAAAATAATCCCCCTTAATTCCCTGTGTGTATGAATCAAACCTGCATAGGGAATGTTTCTAGAACTACGTGTGGGTTGATTATTTCCCCCCACAAGATACATTATGAAACTTGGTTTTTATTCCTCAGTCCAGATTCAATATTTCCTTTTTTTAATGTCAGTTCATCCTCAAACATATCGCATTATGTAAAACTTCATGGAAGTTCAAGAACTACATGTGGCTTGATTTTCATTCCTATGAGATACATAGTGATGCCCAGATATCCAATCTTGGGTCCAGCCAAAATTAAAAAAATTCCCTCTTTCAAACTTGTTTTTATGAGTTAGATATGAACATGGAACATTTTGCGAACTACATGTGGCTTGGTTCTCATTATATTGAGATATGTAGTAACTCTAGTATTTCAAATACATGGTCCATCAACAATAAAAAAATCCCTCCCTTTTCCTTATGTAGGAATCAGATATGCAAAAGAGAACCTTTTTCTGAATTATTATCTGATTCTCATTACAACAATATAGATATTGATACCTAGACTTCAAACTTTAGGTCTAAACATCTGTTTGTAAATTATAAAATTTTATTTTTCCACACATCAAAGCCTAATTTTTGTGAGTAACATCTATCTCGAACTATGTGTGGCTTGATTTCATCATTTTCAATATACATAGTGAAGATTGGGTCCTAAACCCTAGTTTATCTGCTATATAATCACCATTACCCTATCATTAGTTTGTGTTACCTTTTTATCATAGAAGAAGCTTTTACCACTCCTTGTTTCTCACACAGAGCATAACTCACGCAGGATTATGAATTTACTAAAGGAATTTTCTGCATAAACAAGGAGTCTCAATCCCCATTATGGTTATCAATGTTCTTGGATATAAGGCCTTAAATGGATGAACATATTTTCTTATTTCATGAAAATAAACTACAAGATCTTTTCAAGAACTACATGTGTTGTGATTTTCATTTTCATTAAATACGTCATGAAACCCATATTTTACTATTGGGGTCAACCATAATGTTTCCATAACTTCACGTTAGTTCTCCTATTTCCTTACAACAAGATGTTTAACTAGATGGAATTTAAAGAACTACATGTGGATTTATTCTAATTATATGGAGATATGTAGAGACACTTGTGTCTTCTATCTCAGGTCCATCTGCAATTTAAAATCCTCTAATCATTGTATACAGATCAGATATGCATGGAGAGTCTTTTCTAGAACTATGTTTGGTATGATTCTTTGCCTTATAGGATACATAGTGATACCCAGATCCTACATTCTAGTCTATACACCATTTAAAAAATCCACCTCTCCTTGTGTATAGACTAAGCCTATGTAGGGAGATCAATTGCAAGAACTATGTGTGGCCTGATTATAATTTATATGAGATACACAATAATTTCTAGATTTTCAATATTTTCCCATTCACAACATGATACAATTGACATCTCCTTTCTCCTATATATGTGTTAGATTTGTATGAGGATATTCAATAGGAGTCTTATCTTATGTATGAACCCGTATTCAAGAAACCCCCATTATCCTCCACTTATGAATTCAATCAAGGTGGGGGGTGATATTTAAGAACTATGTGTGGCTTTCTTCTCACCTATGTGAGATATGTAGTTATGTCCAAATCTTCAATCATGGGCCCAGCCACATCATGATATCAAAAATACTCAAATCTCCTATGTATGAATCATATCTATATGTGGAGATCCAATAAAATTTCTCACATTACACCTGATTTATATCTTATGGACCTACATGTGGCTTGATTCTTGCTCCGACAAGACACATAGTGATACTTGGGCCCTATTCCCTAGTCCACCTTCAATAGTAAATTTTTATTCATATCGAAGCCCCTAATGTCATTTCTGCATGACTTTAAACTGCACATCCTAATGTCCAAATAGCATGACATTAAATTGAACGGTACCCAAAGAACTATGGATGGCTTTATTCTCATCCCATTGAGATACATAGTGAAAACTAGGACCTAGATCCTAGTCACATCCAAAAGATAAAATAAAATGCCCCTCTCTCGAATACCATTAAAAATATATATAGGAGCCATTTTTTGGGTACTCTTCTTAGGGATCTGACTAAGGATACAAGAAATGTCCCCATTATAAATATGATTCAGATCTATGTAAATTACTCCAAACTCTTGGCCAATATTGGAAAAAATATTTCCCTTGTGCATTGGGCATTACCCCTTTCACATTTTATACTCCTAATCTTGATTGCTTTCATATCTTCATAATCTTTCTTCATTTTTTTGTGGCAGAATGTCTAATACTAGAGACCTCTTTTTCCTGACTATGCAGTATCTTCACCTAGGTGGCCTTGCATAATTCTCCCACATAACAGGACTATTAGCCCAAATATTCCATAGTTTGTCTTGGAAGTATATGCCCCAGTTGTCGCTACATAATACATCCCCCATAATTTGTTATTAAAATAGTGGTAACTTCATTCTTGGGAGAATCCTCTTCTGTCCCCTTTAAGCATTAATGATGGTATACAAGAACCTATATTTTATAATAGTCATCCTTTTCATATTTGTCCCATATCCTTTCTCTCAACCTAAATGTCTCCAAGATAGTGGTTTAAACTTTTCCTCTTCATTTTTTCAAAGCACGCTAGAATAACTGTGGGTCATTTCACCACATATCATTTAATGTTTCCATAATATTCTAGTCCCAGTCATATGATCTAAAACTATAGACACACTACTTCTTACGCTTGGGTCTGAACTTCATAGAGATCTTATTACCCTAATTTTTGGTAAATTAGGACTCAAATGCCCCTTCTATATTCAAGTACTTTTCTCCATAAACTAAACTTTATTATTGTGAATATTTGAATCTCCATAAACTTTAATCATTGTTTAGTAATAGAATGTCAGAATTCTTGAGAGATCCTTTCCTAACTATTCAGTATATGTCCCTAGGTGGCCTTTCATAAGTCGCCCATATAATAATATTGTTAGCCTAAGGATACAACTATTGACTATGCATCACATTCCCTAGTTTTCCCTACATAATACATCCCCCATAACGGGTTTTTCAAATAGAAGTAACTTCGTTCTTGGAAGAGACATCCTCTAATACCTTTTAACCCTTTTCCTATACCACTCTTCAGATTCCTCAATCCCCAATCACAGCTTACAAATTTCCCCATCCATACCTGAATATGGTGGAATATTTCCAAACAGATTTCTAAGAATTGTAGAACTATTAATCCTTTGGTCAAATATAAAGACCTTAAATAAAAGTCCCTTAATGTCCTTGATGCATGACTTTTAACTGGGAACCATAATTTCCTTGCAGGATGACATTAAACAGAACAACATAATATCATAAATCCATTTTGAAAAAATGTACCCTCCTTCGCACATTAAATTCATGATGTAGTGGATTTATATTCATTGCCTATGCCGATACAAATGATTCCATTACTATCAGACATATTTTCTTGGAAAAGCCACCCATTGTGGTCTTGAGACATCCAAATCATAAACACCTTTTTGTTTTAGTAATAGAATGTAAAATTTACTAGGATCTATTTTACCTGACTATGATGTATGTTCCCTTGTTTCCCTTGAATAATTCTCCCACATAACGGGCCGGTCAGCCTAAGGATTCATCTTTTTGGCTATGAATCACATTTTATAGTTGTCCCTATATAATATAGCCCCCATTATGGGTTTTTTAAATTATGGTAACTACGTTCTTGAAAAATACATCCTCTGTTATTATACTTTATATTTTAGATTTGGTGACCATAAAAATAATGACTCAAGATTCCCCTTGTAAGTATCTAGAAAATATATATTAAGACATTTCTATCCATCAATGTCCTGTTTGGGTTCTAATGTCTAAATCCATGGTCAAATCAATTTGAAATAAAATATTGTCTTTATTAGTCCCATATGCATGACATTAAACTACCCACAAAAAAGGCATAGTACTCACTATGTTGAAAACTCGAAAAGGATAATTTGGAGAAAAGTTGAGTCTCGACTCAGTTTACCTACACTCTAAATGGTTTAGGCAATATCGAGCAACAAAAATTCAAAAGTAAGAACTTGTTTGGCTAAAAAACCAAAAGGGGAAGCCTAAGAAAAATCTAAGTCTCACCCACTAAGACCTCATCATATTGGGATTGGGAAAAATATTAGGGTGATAACAAAAAACACACAAAGTCTGTATGGTTAGGTAAAAACTAGTTCATCCTTTTAAATTTGATGTTGCACCAAAACACTCAATTTTTTTTTGGAATGCATCAAAGTTCCCTAAAGATACCTTAGATCCTAATTCTATTTGTTTTGAGAAAATCTTATTCTAAGGGGGGGGAATCTGGTTGATACTTCATTTAATCACATAAATAAAAAGTTGGAAAAGGGAAATGCCTTAAAAAGGGGGAAATTAGATGAAAAATACCAAAATTTTCAAAGTCTCAATAAATGGTTTGGCCAAGTTAGCTCAAAAGACAATCGGCATGCAAGGTACCTACATGATACCTACCTGCATGATACCTTCTTATACACCATCCCACTTATGCGACCGGTCACATTCATTGAGAGTCTCATATTTTCCAATAAATAGAGCCTTGAGGTCTTCATTTCAACAACAAAAATTCCCTAAAGGTTGATTACTGGTCTGATTTCCCATGTTCTTTTCCCAAGTCCTCCAAAACAGCCAAGGTAGTTTCAGAACACATAATGTGTGGGAATTAAAGGAGGATTGTAATACTTATGTCCATTAAGTGTATACAATAAATAACACATGTGTGACTTATTCTCCCACCCCCTTGATTTAAGGACACTTATGCGACTTCCATTCCTTAAATTGAAATTTTCTCACCTCACTTCTAGAAATAACTAGGAAGACCCTTGAAGGATTCATCCAAGTCCCATCAAAGTATATTCATCCATTTTTTTCATCATAGAAGGTAAAATTACTTCACCCAATACTAATTTCATTCCATCCACTTGTGTTCCACCAACTTTTGCACTTCTTCTTCATTCACCTCATCTTCTTAGTCTATGTGATCTTTTCAATGAATCCTCCTTCAAAATCATTCATGAAAGATCTTCTCCATAATTTTCTCCCTTGTCTGAAAGGTATCTTTTTGAAACATCCACCAACATCTCATTATTTACCAAGCCATTCAGAAATTCAAATCAACGTGTCTCCAATTTGGGTTTGTATTTCTATGATAAGTGGTTTCCCAACTTTGACTTATAAGGGGGGTTAGGATCCTCGAGATATCTATAGGTTTTTATATCTATTGGCATGTGGACCCTTGTTCCAAGGATAGTGTTGTGGTGTTCCCAATCTCAAGTTCTGGGGATATGAATCTGTCCACCCGATTCATCTCTCAGACCAGGAGCCTTCGATCCCGAGAAGGGAGGTCAAGGAACACACTTCCTTATCCCTTTGAGAAAAGATAAGTATCCCACCTCTCCCAGGACCATTTTAGTGAAACTATCCAAATATAATCTCCCAGTCATTTCATGTAGGAGGTTTAAATATTTCTTCTCTCCACCTCCACCGCATCCTTCACCTTCATTATTAACATACCTCAGATTCACATATAATTTTATGTGAAGAGAGGGGAGGTTCGTAGCCATGACTGCTTCCATTGTAGGCCCAACCACTTTCATCAATGGAGGAGGAAACATGTGTGGTTTGTTGAATCTTTAAAATTCTCTTATTTATCTCACAAATCATGTACCACTTGGGCTTAGAGGTTTTTAATGATCACAACACCCATAAAATCCACTTCGTGTAATGAACTACAGGAACTATAATTCCCACCATAACTAGGATACATAGGAAGCCTTCATGAGGCCCAATCTCTATAACATCTCACACACGAAATGAGAAATCATACCCTTTTAATATGGTAATCCTTCTCAGGAGTAAGCCCCAATCCTAATTCCCTTAATCTAGGAATCTTCCATAAGATTATTCCCCAAATTAAACCCCAAACCATCATGATTTAATACATCAATCATGGTTCCTTTTATAGGTCATCCTCTTTTGTAATAATCCCCAACTTATTTTTATGAAATAACCATACTCCCCTGTGATATTTACAGAACTACGTGGGATTTGATTCCCATCCAAGTGGGATACATAATAAACCTCCGTGAGGTTCAAATACGACATCCCTAATCAACCTTATTATCTATAGAACACATTCCTAGAAGGGTATAATTTAGTTTGGTATCCTATATTACTTCCATGTTCCTTGGGATACTTCAGTATAAGTCCTATACCAAAATTTTACTAGGAATATTCCACCTAGACGTCCTTTCCACATGGAGTTAAAACTATATGGTTGGGTTCTTATCACATGACCTTAAAGGGTATGATGTGTCCTATTAAGTGGTATCGAACTATGTGGGTTCTGATTCCTTTCACAAGGTTATGGAGGTATCCCATCTATGGGTTTGATCCCAACATCAAATCAACTTCCTTCTCCCTGGATGATTATAAAATCCAAAGTAACCTTCTACCTCCTTGGATGATGATAAACTTTTGAGTAAGCTTCCACCTCCCTAGATAATGATAAATTCCCGAGTAACTTTTGTATTCCTAGATGGAAATAAATTCCAGGTCACCCCACTTAGTGGCTTAGAAACCATCATCATCATAATAATGACTAAAAGAATCTCTGTGTAGTATAGGAGAGGTTACCATTGATGGAGAACCTCAAAAACATATAGATATCTGCATAATTTAATAACCTCGAATACATAAATAGAATTTTAAATTCCATACATGCTCATAATTGATTTCCAATTTTGGGATGACCTACCTCATACTTGGGAATTAATTAAGGATTCAAGAACAAATCATAAATTTATAAGAGAGTTCTAGAGTAGGTAATAATTCCCTCCAAAATGGCGTGATGATCCCAACATCCCATCCTATCTACCAATGTTAGTTATTTAGACTTGTAGGTCAAAATAGCTAATAAATTATTGCCTTTGGAAAGAAATTCCCTTTGGATACAGAACCATTGGGTGTTTCTAGTTCCATAAAAATTCCGTTGGAAACCATCCAAAAATAGTGATTCCTAACCTAAACACACATTTCTCTAGAAAAAATAGAGAACCCAATGTGAATAAATCAATTATCTCATTTTCTAGAATAAAATGGAAGTACTGATCAATATCCATTGGACTATTCTGTTTCTTAGAAAATTCACATTTCTGTTAGAAACACAAAATGGTGAACACGTTGTGAATAAATAAATTATGTCATTTCCTTACATAAAAGGGATGTATTGAGCAATATTCGTGGGACCATTTTTCTTCCTAGAGAAATCAAATTTTCACTATAAAGAAACTCATACTTGGTGCCACACAAATTTGAATGAATCCCTATAGAATTTCCCTAACCAAGTTTTAGGAATTAAATAAGATACTCCCAGAGAACCTTGACAAGGAATTCATTCATCCATGTGTGTTACCATGGGTTAAACTAATTCTTTTTTTCAAAAATAAATACAGATCATTGTGATTATACATTTATAATCTAGAGTTGAACAATATTAAGATCAATAAAAACTATCCTATACCATGAATTTTTGACCTATTTGATCAACTATAAACAAATCAATACTTTTCCAAGATGGAACTTCATTCTAGATATCATAAATTAATGATCAAAATGGAGGATATACCTAATATATCATTCCATACAATGTAATTACACTATAAATATATAGTGATTCTATTTAGTCTTACTAATTCCACCACTTTATTCATTTCTTTAATGAATAAAGTCTTTAAAGATTACCTTGATCAGTTTTAAGTAGTCTTTAAATATGATATCATTATCTATTCAATGTGTAAGAAAGACCATGATGATCACTTGAGAATTGTAATAGAGAACCTAAAGAATGCGAAAATATATGAAAAATTTACAAATTTTGAATTATGGACATAAAAGGTTCCAATTTTGGGTCATACATCCTTAAGAGATTGTATATAAATAGATAAATCAAAGATAAAAGCAATAGGGTGTTGGCCTAGACCAACCATGGTGACTGATATCTATATTTATATTAGTTTAACAAAATTTTGTTGATGGTTTGTGGAGAATTTATCATGACTATATAATCCTTCCACCAAGTTAAAATTGGAGGGATCTAAGTTTTTATGGATAGATAAATGTTAAGAAAATTTCAAGGGACCGAAGAGAATATTAGTAAGTGCACCTATGATTACCTTACTTTATAGTGGAGAAGGGTTTGTAATATATAGCAATGCATCTTCAAATAGATCAATATGTGTTCTTATGTAGTATTACATGGTTATAGTTTATATTCCTGATCATAATTGATAGTTCGTGAGAAAAATTACCCAAACCATGATTTGGAGTTAGTTGCGGTAATGTTCACATTAAAGATATGGGGGAATTACCTTTATGGATTAAATTGGGATATATATACTGATCATAAAAGTTTAAATTATATATTCACATAGAAGGAGTCTAATATTTTCCAAATAATATGGTTAGATTTGGTTAAATATTTTGATTTCTCAATACATTACCACAATGAAAAACTGAAAAAGTTGGTCAATGCTTTGAGTTGAAAGTATAATACTAGGTTATCCATGATGAAGATTAGAAAAGATATAGTATTTTTGGATTTAAAAAGGATTGATCTAGAAATCTATATGGAAGGGAAGAAAAATTATCTTTCTCAACTGAATGTTCAATCATTTATCCAAGTAAATATTAAATAAGTACATAATGAATATATTGAACAACAAAATAAGGTTAGAAATATTCTTGAGTTTAACATTGATCATAATGGAATGATATCCTTCTTGAAATGTGTCTTTTTCAATCCATACTAAATTTGAAGAAAGCATTGTTAAAGGATGATCCTATTTCATTATTATTTATTCATCCATGATTTGTGATTATGTATATATATTTGAAAGAATACATATAGTGGGATAGAATAAACCAAGATATCGAAGAATTTTGTATCTTTTTTCTTAGTATGTCAACAGGTTATGGATGAAGGAATAATGTTTAAGGGGGTGTTACATAAATTAACCATACCATAACAGAATGTGAACACATCACTATGGATTTTGTCATTTGACTCACCAAAAAATCTAAAGTGAATAATGCTATATGGATTTTAGTCGATTAGCTTAAAAATGCCGCACACTTCATCACTGTCATAGAAGAATTATTTCTTGATCATATTTATTGAATATATATAACATTAGTGGAAAAGATTCATGGAGTACTACATTCCATTATGCATGACCAGGATTGAAGGATTACCTCAAAGTTGTGGATAAGTCTTTAACAATATCTTGATATGGGGATGAGTTTCACCAATCAATATTATCCTCAAACTAATGGTTAGTCTAAAAGAAAAAATAAAACCCTATAGGATTTGTTTAGATGTTTTTCATGATATTTAAAAGGTTGTTGGGATCAAAACTTTCCTCCAGTATAGTTTTCTTAAAATAATATGTTTCACTAAAGCATAAAATGTCCCCTTATGAATCCCCATATTGAAATAAATGATGATATCCAACATACTGGAATGAAGTTAGACGATGAAATATATTTGGACCAGAGATAGTTGAAGAAATGTAAGATACATTTAGAGATATTTAAAAACACATTAAGGTTGCTCTGATTTATAAAAAATGTTAAGATAAAAATATCCAGTGTAATCTAGAATTTGAGGTTGGGGACAAGGTGTTTCTATAAATTAATCTATGAAAGAAGTTTATGATATTTGGTAAGAAATGGAAACTAATACCTAGGTAAATATGTCCCCTTTTAAAATATTTATTGTATCGGGATGGTATCATATCTCTTTGAGCCTCTACAAAACCTCTACCAAGTTCATGATGTGTTCCATATATCTCTATTGATGAAGTACATACCTGACCCTTCTCATGTAATGAACTCAATGTTAATACTACTAGATAATAATATTTCTTATAGGGAACAATTGCTGGAGATTTAAATCATATAGAGAAACTTATATGATATAAGACCACTCTCCTGCTCAAAATTTTGTGGTGAAACAACCAGTTTGAGGAAGCTAGAGGTATCCTCATTTGTTTGTATCAGGATGTAAAATTTCAAGGGACAAATTAATTTTAGGGGAGGGAAGAATATAACAACATTTTCTTGTGAATTTCATTAAAATAAATTAAATTTTTATGTAATCATATGTTACACATAACACCAGGTTTAAATTGTGCTATATGCAACACTAGGTTATCATGCGTTACACACAACATTGAGTTTTAACAAAACCATGATATATTATTAATATAGTTAATTTAACATGACTGTTATCACATTTCTCTCAAACATACCAATATGAATAGTAATAACTAATTTTTAAATACTATGTATAATGCTTTTATATAAATAAAATATATTAATAAAAAATTAATTCATTTTTCAATAGTCCCTCTATGTTTTGAAAATACTATTTTCTCAAAAAAATGTTTTTTATTTCTTTATATAAAAATGAAAAAAATAAATTGATTGTTTTATAAAATTAATTTGATAAAATATATATATATAATATTTTAAATCATAATTCTAAAATTATATTATTGTGAATTTTTGGTATTTTTCTGAAAAGCTTTATTTTTTGATGAATAGTGAAAATTTGAAATTTTAATTGAAATATGAATTTTATTTTATTTTATTTATAAAGTTAAATTATAAAATATATTTGTTTTAAAGTAAAATTTGTTGAATAAAACATCCATAAATCTAATTATTGCCATTGGAATCAATTTCATGTTGAATTTTGATATAAAAACATTGTAAATGTTTGAACATTTTCTCATAAAACCCCACTCTCTCGTCGTATATACAGATAAATTTTATATTAAAATAATCCACTTATGTAAATAGAATTTTAAAAAATTTATTACATATTTTTAATTATAATGATATATATTATCTAATAATTTAAACTTAATTTTTGACTAAAATGAATAGTGGAAACATAAAAATGTAATTATTACGGTGAAGGCAAAAATGAGTTCATCGGGTGTTAAACTTATATTATAAGGGTTAAATGACCTATAAAATTTCATAAAAACTATTTTATAGCCATATTTTGACCATTAAATATATAAGGACAGATAATGGACCTTTTTGGACCCTTCTGACTAGAAAAATAATTTTGGAGCACTTAATTCTTTTCAAAAATACAAGGTGTATCCTCTCACCAACTTATAAAAGGCCACCTTCTATCCTCTATTTTTACCACCGTAAAAAACTTATTTTCATCCAATACCTACCCAAATAAATTATCAAATTCCCTTCTCTCATCCTAGAATCCTTATTTTGTAAATAAATCCAACCAAGTAAAGATTTCGGTGCAAACCTAAAGAGGATACCCGAAGAAGAGGTGACATTCATCAACGAGTGTGTTTGTTTTATTTTTCCCTCCACCTCCATAAATTCACATTATATAATGATTATATAATAAAATTTTATATATTCCATTTATTAATATTTTATTATATTAATATAATTAACTACCACCATCTTCACTTCCATCAAATGGGTTAGGAAATCATCGTTTGTGTGTACGGCGAACTACCACTTCGCGAACGAATGAAATTTTTTTCCATTACCACATATAGAGGATTGATTTATTGATATATTAAATTATTATATGTTTTATATTTATGATATTATAATACTTTTTAAATTATTATACCACACATACTATCATGCATTTCATTTTGTGGGAATATGATAATGACGCTTGTATGTACGGTTGAATTCCGCCTCACGAAGTGATGCTATTCATTCATGCATTGCATGAAAGTTAATAAGGATAGATTTAATGACCATATGTGATATAAATTACATAAAAATTAATATGGGATGATAATATATCATTTACCTTTCTTTCTTTCAGTCAAACAACAAAATGGAAAAGGCTTTGAGGCATACGTATAGCCTATCATTACCATGAACGGTGTATTTCATTGTATATCACTATATTTTATGGATTAATCTAAATAAAAATATACTGAATATATAATATATTTATATCATGGATAATATTATTAATATGATGAAATCATGATTAGAGTAATAGGATAAAAAATAAAAAGTTAAAACATTTACAAGAAACAAAGCAGTTATTACCTAAAACGTAACTTTAACATTGAATTGTTAATAAATGGGTACTAAATAGTCATAAGAAAATAATATATTGTATTATATATATTAATATTATTATTTAATATACTTATAATATACTTAAATTTAAAATAAATTAATATTTAATTAGTATGGTGGAAGTCAGGAATTAAGGTGATCATTTTGTAGTCTCTATTTTATTTCTAGGAGACATATGAAAATTCACCAATTGTTCCTTTCGTGTGGTATATATACTACCCCTTTAAAATGTTAAATCATAAATCCAATTATTTTTATGATATTTAAGGTTTCATTTTATTTTATATTGTATTGGGGAGTATGATTCAAAATATTACTAAAGTTGTAAGGGTTTTTTGTCTCAATTTTCCTTCTTTGATAGATATGTTCTATTATGAAGAAATATTCTTTCATGAGGTGTATGGAAATAACCATTGGCATGTAATATCATAAATTTATTCATTAAAATTTTATTTTATTTTTATTTTAATGTTATTCATTCATGTTTCTTACAATTCAAGGTTACAAATGTCGTAAAGATTATATGTTACAATATCATCTTTTATCGGTATTTTTTATGATTATGTTTCTAAAGATAAAGTTATTTAATACGTATCTCAATAAATTCATGAATTTTATTCTCCTATGGTTATTCATGATGTTTTCAAATAATAGTACCACTTTACACTCATTTTTACTAATAATAATTTAGAATTGTTTTTAAGAAAATCATTTATTATTTCTCTTTTCGTTCAGAAATCCATTTTTCTTCCAAAAATTTTTTTCTATTTAAAAAAATGTTCTTAAAATTTTTCTTAAATTGACTTATTAATGAAATTTTCACCCGTGTATGACTTTTTACAAGCTCCTCTAAAAATTAATCTTTATGTTGTTTCCAAAATCAATACCTCTTTTGATTTTACCAAAAATGTCAAATGGATCATTTTTTAATAAGTAAGACCCAAATGAAACTTACCATAGTCATGAACATTATTTTATTTTAAATATTAATATATATTTTTATAGGTTATTTTCAAATATAAATAATTTAGAAATATTGTATGGTTTAATTTTTTTTTCAATGTGAAAATTATATTTTCATCAAGAATTGATTTAAATGACCGATCGAAAACATTTTTCATATAAGATGACACTTTTTTATGATACCTATTCCTTATTGAGGATATGATCTAAGGAAACCATACTTATTCTTTCTCTGAAAGGTTTATTTTTATGATGGAATAATGTTTTTGAAACCTATTTCCCTACCACAGGTTGTACCAGGATAAAATTATTATGAAATGTTCTTCTTTTTCACAGGTTATAATATGATTAAATGATGAAATGATTATGAAACCAATCTAATTTATTTAGTTTATGATATGATAAAATTTTTATGGAACCCATTTTATTTCATGGTTTCTGATATGATGAATGTTTTATGTTCTTATAGGACACATAAAGATGATTTTTATTATGATATGGGTGGGACCTACATCTCTCTCCAACGAATTGGATAAAGATTTATATCACATGAGATAGACATAATTGGAATAGGGAGTGATCCCAGTTCCGTAAGGAAATTTTTGTGTAATGATGGTACTTGGTGTGAACCATGAATACTATTATGGTTTCCCAACTGACCCCATTCCACTATGATAGCCTTTAAATTAAGCCTCGACTAATATTGAAATCATTTTCTATTCATATGTGTATTCCACACATCTATGTTTCTTGATAATGTAATTCTATCGTTGCTCATATTCTTTGATTCAATTATGATTTATATCTTATGAACTTTGAATCATTCTTCCATGACTAAAACTGGTGATATTTTATATGAATGTGTGGTTATAAAATGTTATACTCATGTTATCATACTCTTATGGTAATGTTATTATTATATATCTCCCTCATTTACACTTACTATGAATCTTATCTCACACTTTATTATGTTTCCTTTCCTCCGGTTATGTAGAAATGTATTATGTATGATATGTATAAGAAGGGTTCTATTTATGATGATCATAGTGGGATATGATATAGTATTCTTATGGACCAGTGTTTTGTATTTTGAAGTTTCCAATGTCACTAAACTATTATGTTCATCATGTGTGTTTTTTGTTTAATTTAATGAATTTTCATAAAAAATGATGTAATATATATGAATGTTGATCCTATATTTATATAAGAGGAGGCCTTAGGAATATCTAAGATATCCATTCATAAACATAGATTCATATAGTTAAAATAAGGTCATTTGAAATACACTCATCTGGGAACAATAAACTTTATGACCATCATTCCAATCAATTATTATTGATAATAATAATAATTAAAAAATAATATTTTCAAATGGTAGTCTCTTGAATAGAAATTGATTTTATATTTTCTATAAAACTAATTCCAATGGAAATGGTCCCATTATTTCAATACTTACAACAAATATTTTAAAAAAACAAATTAACAGAACCTTAACATATTAAAGTCACAACTAAAATTATTTAACAATAAAAATAATTCTAATTAACTACAATAATTTTTTAGACAAAATTGTAATCATATAAACAACTTAAAACATTAATGAAGTGTTAAGAAATTACACTTACCTTTATTATTATATAATTATAAAATTTATACATTAGAAATAAATATCATATGATAATGAAATTTTACCTATAAAATATTAAATACATAACCGCCAGGAATCATTGAGGTGGAAATGTTTTTTCAAAAAAATATAAATGACCCCCTTATGATCATAAATACATAAAAACAATCAAAATACCATTATATAATACAATTATAATGTAAAAAACTAATATTGATAATATAAATATTTAACACAAAAACCACATTAAATATTTAAGTAGTGTTTTAAAAAAATGTCACTTACCTTTAAATCATGTTGCCGATCGTTTCTTCAAAATAGTAGGTCTTCAGATAAACTATTACACAACTGAAGAAATGAAACAATGGGAGGGTGAGGGAATAATAATAGTAATACCCTTGAAAACATCCTGCCCCTTAGGCCTTTAACTTGTGGATATATATATATATAAATATATATACCTGTTTGTGTGTGTGTCCTCATGTGTAAACCCCTTATTTCCTTTCCGACATAACTCTGGATTTTCCCCAAAATTAATGGAATACTCTCGATTTCACCTATCAGTTTGGTCAGAAACCATTGAAAAAGTCTACCTCCATCATCATTTTATAAAATCGAAAACACTTAACCAGTTGGATGAAGAAAAATTTTCCGAGTCTTCATCGTGTCAAGATATTCTCAATTGAATCATTCCTTGAGAAATATAACACATATATATCATCATTTGGGTGGTTGTATCACATTTTTCCTTGTGAAATAGTGGGTTACATGCCAACCTACAGGTCCCTAAGGAAGAATACAATGTGATGGTGGCATATCAGCTTCACTCCATTCCCAAAATGGGAGTCCACTTTCCCAGTTTTGTCTTTTTTGTGACATTTTCTATTATTTTTATTTTTTATCATGTTTTCCCTAATTTTTTCTCTTCTATTTTTCACGTTATTATTATTATTATTATAAAATATTATTCTTATTATTCCCATAAATACATATATATATTTATATTTATGTATATTATGTTTATATCTTTTATCTTATATCTCTTTTTTATATATTGTATTATCATTATTATTATTATTATTATTATTATTATCATCATCATCTTTTTTGTATCTTAATATCATTATTACTATTATTATCAATAATTCACATAAATATATTTTATTTATATATATGCATATATATATATATATAAATACATATATCCATTAACTATGAGAAAAACAATTTAATAATTTGTACCATATTATAATTTTATCTTATTTGTGTATTCACTCATTTTTATAAAAAATTTATTTTTATATATACTTTAAATATGTTGAAGAATTAATTTATTATTATTATCATAGATAAATATATATATATATAGACATCTATATACAAATTAATTTTCAAAAAAAATAATCTTTTGATAATATTACTATCCTCTACTTGATGATTTACTCAAAAAATATTTATTTTTGGAAATGAAAAACATAATAATGATAATAATCAAACATATATAATTGAATATATATATATATATATATATATTAAAAAATGAAAAATATTCATAATTTTATTTATTTTATATATATAAATATTATTAAGGTTAGATAAATTTATGATTTCTATAAAATTATATCTACATTTTTATTTATAGAGAAAGAAAGTATCATTTAAGATGAAATGATTTAGAATTTAAAATTATATTTTCCTAAAAAATGTAATATTAAAAAAAATATTATAAAAATACAATTTAAGTGGTTGATACAACATCCCAGTCAAGAAATTTAACTTATAAAAAATGTTATTTACTCTTATAAATATTAATATAGTTCTTTATATTTTCCATAGATATTAATTAATAATAAAAATATTGTTAAAATAAATTATTTTCCTTATTTATGTTCATTTAGAGAAAAATAAATTTTTATCATAATTTCAAAACATGAATAAAATATTAAACTGATATATTAACAAAATGATCCGTGTTTTATTTTAATTTAGTAAAAAAAATTATGATATTAAGTATATTTATTAACACACCAAGATTTACAAACCATAGTTATATATATATATATACTATTTCAATTATTATTAAAAATATTATTTATCCTAAAAAAAGAAACTAACTATAAGTATGCTTGAAAGCATTTATTTAAAAGTTAAATGATTATATTTACTAAAACTAGAGATGTTACCTTCTACCCCCTTTAGAAGAATTTTCCCTCATAATTCCTTCCTTTTACTTATAATAAATATGAATTTCAATTTTTATAATTAAGAAAACTCAAGTAGAGAGCTCTCTCATTTTTAAAAACCTCTATAAAATTTAACGATGTCTTTTAAAGACTACAGGGTTTCTCCATATCCTGACTGATAAATTTTACTAAACCTTGGCTCTTATACCAACTATTAGGACCCAAAACATGTCCCATTTTTTTTTCAATTTATTACTTAACATTATTTTTTATAACACAAACTGATATTGCATAGGAATATAGATTTAAAGAGTTAGGATACATCAAAGAATTCTAATTAAAATACATATAAAGGAAAGGAACTGAAAAAGTTTCTTATTTTTTCAAGATTTAAACTCTATATAAGAACCCTGACCAATCACTCGATTATACATGTCTTTATTCCTAATGACAAGATCTTTTGAAAACACAGGGTGAGAGATAAAAATCACAAAAAGAGGATTTCAAAAAAAAAGGAATCCAGTTTGGTATTCAAATTTCAATATTCAAGTAAAACATGCATTAAAATTCCAAAGTGTCAAACTTATATGGAAATCATGAGGTCTTGGAAAATAAATTCTTTTGAATATATGTTTTTATTCATTAAACCCTTTGAAACTAAATCTATTGTTTTTCAAAAAATCGTAAATACTCCTCATGAAAACTCATCATCATTTATAAATAATTCTCAAAGGCACCTTAGATCATAAAATAAGTTCATGTCTTACCACTAATACATAATAACATGGTAGACATAGTGTCATGATTTATTAGGTTTAGTCTCTAATCCTATAGTGTTATTAGGATAACCTACCATGGACCACACATGACATACCATGAGATTAAAGCATTACCCAATGCATTGGAACATTATCTGGTCGCACCCATCATGTAAGTTATAATAAGCCCACCCAGCACAGGTTGGACACACTAATCAAATAGATGGAAAAATCCCCCATAAGGGTTTGGGTTCCCGCCCCCATCCCTTTCCTTCAGTCATATAATTTCCATGTTCCCCTCTTTCGAATTAAAAACAAGGTAACTTGTATTTTACATCATGAAGACCATAATGATTCATCTTCGAAATCCGTTTCATAAAAAGGAATTAATTGGATATATGAGTGTCAAAAAAAGTAGTCAAGCATCAAATAATATACAGATATATATATTCATATATAAAAAATAGTTTTTCAAAAAATGATATATATATATATATATATTTATATAAATTTATTTACATATATAAAAAATAGGTTTACAAATTTATATAAATATATATACATGTCAAAAATAGGAAACATTTTAAAATAAAATTATATGTATATATATATCAAAAATAAAATTATTTTTCACAAATTTATACATATATACATATATTTATATACATGTATCTACTGATAACTAATAAAAATTAAAATTATATAAAATGATACATATATATATACATAGATATATATATATGTGTTTTTGAATAAAAGTTCTTCATATTAAATTATATATTTATGTATATATATGTATATACTTGTTTGTAAATAAAACACTTTTATCTTAGAAAATAATTTTTAAAATTTAATAACTTTCCATGTATTCAAAGAACCATAATTAAGATTCCTAAAAAATTGAAAATAATTTTATATAAAGAAATATATAGGATGAATTATTTTACATGAAATGATACATATATATTTAAATAAATACATTTATACATATATTTTTAAATGTAAAGTTTTTTATTAAAAAGTCAATTTTGAAAATTTAATAACTTCCCTTGTATTCATAAAATCCTAATTAAGATTCTTTAAACATTCTAAATAAACTTATAAAATTATATATATACAAATAAATTATTTTTATATGAAATGATACATATAAATGTGTGTGTGTGTGTCTATATGTATATATATATATATACATATATTTGAAAATGAAATAATTTTACCAAAAAATGATTTGGAGAAAGTAATGAATTATCCTGCCTACATAAGGAAAAATTGAAATTCATTACATATAATTTTATAATTTTCAAGTGCTAAAATAATTTTTTCACATAACATTTTGAGGAAAGAACCATTTAAAACATTAAACCAAGGTCTTTAATAAAAATTCATTCTTCTTCGATATAAAATTATGCATAGATAATAATTTTATCAAATGGTAATATGTAGAATAGAAATTGATTGTATAATTTAAGAAAAACAAATAACAATTTAAATGATCACTGTATTTTTTTCAATACTTAAAACAGAAATTTTAAATATATAAATAAAATTAAAACATCCTTACCATCTTAAATATATAATTACAATTATTTAATAAGATAAATAATGTTGATCACCTATAATAATTTTATCCACAAAATTTTAAACATGGAAACGACTTTAAACATTTATGAATTGTTAAAGAAATACTCATACCTTCATAAGGATATATTTGGAAAAATTTAACATTTGAAATAAATATCATGGGATTAATCGATTTTACTTATAAAATTTAAAATATATAATGCCCATGAATCATTATGGAAGATTTTAAAGAAACAAAAGCATCCCCTTACCATTATAAATACATTAAAACAATAAAAATAAAGTTATAAAATACAATACTAATGGACATAAAAATTATTTCACACATAAATATTAAAAGTAGAAACTGATTTAAATATTTAAGATGATTTTTAACAAAAAAATCACTTACCTTTAAACGACACTTCCCAAGGTTTCTTCAAAATCATGGGTCTCCATACAAACAATTACACTACAAAAGGAATGAGTCTATGGGAAGATAGAGAGAAGAACATATATAATACCATGTAATCCCTCCTTCCTCCTTAGGCCTTTATTCTTTAGATATATATATATATCCCCTTATGTGAACTCTTGACTTCCCTATCGATATAACTCCCAATTTTACCCAAAATTAATTGCTTACTTCTGATCTCAACTGTCATCCTGGTCTAAAACCCTTGCGAAAGTCCACCTCCATTGCATTTTTATAATGTTGAAAAGACCCAACTAGTCAGCTGAAGCCATATAGTCCTATTCAACTTCATGTTACAAGATTCACGAGGGAATCATTCCACAAAAAATATAACGCCCATAGATCTTTAGCAGGGTGGTGGTATTGCATTTTTTCTAATGCGATAACTGGTTATAGGAAGTCCTACAGGTGCCCGATGAAGAATACACCATGGGGGTGGAATGCTATCTTTTCTCCATTCCCAAAACGGGAGTCCACATTCCCACTTTTGTCTTGTTTAACATTTTCTCTTTTTTCCATTTTTTTCATGTATTCTCTTTTTTATCTCTTATATTTTTCAAATTACAATTATTATTATTATAACATATTATTATAATTTATGATTATAATTCCCATGCACAAAAACATATATATATATATTTATATATTTATATATATTATTTTTATATCTTATATCTTATATATCATTGTCATATATTTATATGTTTTATTTTGTAATAATTATTGTATCTTAATATCATCATCATTATTATTATAATTAATTCAAATATATATATATATATATATATATATATTATATTTTTATATATATTCCTATATATATCCATTATCTAAGAGAAAGCTAATTTAATAATTTAAACCAAATTATAATGTTTATCTTATTTATGTATTCACTCAATATTCTAAAAAATTATTCATATATGTACTTCAAATATGTTTAGTAAATCATTTATTCTGATTATAATACATATATATATATATACATATATATACAACTTAATTTTCATAAAATTAATCTATTGAAAATATTATTATCATCAACTTGATAATTTACTGAAAAAATATTTGGATGTAGAAATTAAAAACACGATAATAATAATATTCAAACTTATATACTGGAAAACAAACACACACACACATATATATATAATTAATTAATAATATTTATAATATCATATATTTTTATGTATAAATACTATTAAGGTTATCACAACTTATGCATTCTATACAATTATATATACATTTTCATTTCAAGAGAAAAATATATCCTTTAAAATGAAATGTTTTAGGATTTTAAATGATATTTTCATAAAAAAATTGTCTTTAAAAAATAAACTAACATAAAAATACATTTTAAATTAATGAAACACTATCACATTCGAATATAAAATCGAAATAAAATTATTTATTCTTATAAATATTAATATATTTCTTTTAATTTAATATAAATATTCATTAATAATAAAAATCATTTTAGCATAAATAATTTTTATTATTTATGTTAATTGGGAATGAAATTAACATATATTTTAAATTCAAAACATGAATAAAATATAAAAATAAAATATCAACTAAATGATTCATGGTTTATTTTAATCCAGTAAGTTCACTCTAAATGATATTAATTATATTTATACACACACCAATATATTATTTTAAAAAACATTGTTATATGTATATATATATTATTTCACTTATTATTAAAAATATTTTTTCCATAAAAAACTAATTAAAATTATGCTTAAAACATTTATTTTAAAGTGATAAGATCATATTTACTAAAACTTGAGATATTAAACATTCATATTTATAATTTCTAGAAATTAAATAAACACACCAAAAGTTGTGGCACTAATGAAGGTAAATGAACTCTTGTAATGACAAGGGTCTATGAGAGTTCTTTTTACAAGAGATAACAGTTAAAACAGAGAATAATTACTTTTTTTAAAGAAATGTGTGGAAAGCCAGACGTGAGGAACAATGGAGAATGATCCAAACAACAAAACATTTAGGGAAAACAAGTATACCATGAACATTTTTGAGGCATACAATTCATTATATTTTATTATCCACTAATACGTGATAAAATCGGTGAAATCAAAGAAATAGACAAATAATATGAAAATAAGGAATATTATCTTGCATAGATTTAGCATTTCATGTAAAAATATAAAAAAATAAATGGAATAATATTATTTAAGAGATTATTGGTATTCTTCCAATATAATGAACAATGAAGGAATCTGACACAAAATGAAGGAAGTACCTCAATGGAAACCTTGATGAGAAGGGGTATCTCTCACAGAGGGGGAGAGGCTATTGTGCATTGATATGAAAGAAAAATGGGAGGAAAAATTAAATAAGGTAGGGATAAAAAGGGATTTCACCCCTTTTGATAGTGTTCATGGTTTGGCTGCATGTTTTTACAAACTATTCACCTTACTATACGGTCTCATTGCCTAAGTTACATTATCAATGCATGATTTTCACATTGTGTTGTTGACCATCCACACACCATACTGATCACCTATGGAAAAAACCTTCCCCTACTCACATGGCCATGTATCCACCTTCACATAGTTGTTCAACCCATGATCCTCTATATATGGGTCACAAGATTGAGTATCATAGTTACTACTAACCTTACACCAACTATGGACCCCATACTACTTCTCCATAAAACTATAAATTTGATCTGTAAAAAAATATCGAATACTCCCGAACTCTTACTTAAACCATTAGTAACATTTTTAACATTAAAAAATTGGTTTAAACTAAAAATTAAATGATCTAAACCTCAAAATAAAAAACAAGATCTTACATGTTGGATTATGTGCTAACTTAATTTGACACTAACAAGTTGGTTTGAGGGTGGGAGCCTGATTGGTTAGATGAACAGCATGTCGGGGGAATTGTGGTAGGATATTTCATCACACTGATGGATTCCCATGGGTAGTATGGTCGGGTTGGAAATAGTAAGTGTCTAGTTGTGGATTACGAGTATTGTGATAGGGTTGGAGGAGTGGAAGGAAAGGTTCATCACATGGTGGTTGGTGATGCAGTAGGCTATAATAGCCCTACATTAAATTTTAGTAGTATACACAAAATTTCATAGCATCATTGGTGGGCATGATGAGGTGTAGTGTCATGGGGTCCCTTCAGACTAGGGAAATTGGAGCCTTTGGGCCATGTTGTAATGAAGTTCAATGACACTGGCTCTAAGAGCCATGTGTGATAGGATTTAATGATACTAGGTATAAGGTCCATATAATCTGTTCCCTTATCCCAAAAAATTACGGTCATTTACTTGGTTAATAAAAAGAGGATTAGGCCCCAATTGTTTTTAAATGTTTCTATATTATTTCAATTGAATTAATATTTGATTTGATATTTGGCTATAAAATATGTAACCCAATACAATAATACTTTATTCAATTATAATAGAATATTACAATGAATGTAAATGAAACAATTTATTTCATACAATGTATTATTTCACACCATGGATGATAAAATATATTAAAACTAAAAAACATATAATGGATAAGAAATTGAAAATAATAATATATTTTGACCAATTAAATCCTTTATTCCACCATCAACTTTATGAATCACTATTATTGTAACAAAAACTATAATGATAAAAAATATCATGAAAGGTGAAAGAATGTTGTGAAACTAAAATGAAAACTATAGAAATGATAATTGTGACATAAGAATAGAGATTAGAAGGATTTATTTTTGTAAACTTATATATTGAAATGGAATATAACCATTTCAAATGTGGTAACTCCAAATATTATCATTGTAGAAATAGAGGTTTGATATACATAGAGTAATGATTTCAAATATTATATTTTTTAAATAATCATACCAAAATATATAATATCTAATAACAATATTTTATTTTTGTGTTCTAAAATTTTATAATTAAAATAATTATTTGATCAAATTCAAAGAAATATTCCAATATCACAGGATTGTAAAACTTAAATTATTAGGATATAAATAATTTATTATAATTTTATTTAGGTTGAGATCATTTTATACAGAAAGGTGTATTTTTATAAGAATTTTCTTTTCAAGAAAAATAACATTTTTAAGAGGCTAAATATATTATATGGAAATAAATAAAAAGTTTATTAATGATTTCTATGAATAATAATTTAGTTTTTAATTGATATGAAATTATATTATGAGCAGATAATTTTTAAAAACTAAATTTTCTTTATAAGTTTTTTTACTTTTAAATTTATCTTCTTAATTTAAAATAAAAAAAATAAATTTTTTGATATTAATTTGAAAAAAACTAACATCATGGTTGGATTTATAATTGAAATATTATCTTAAGATTAATTTTTGATATTTTTCTAAAAATATTGATTTTTAGGTGAATAGTTTAAAATATTGTTTTAATAAACAACATGACTTTAATGATATTATTAGTGTATAATTATGAAATTGTAATTTCAAGAAACCTTTTTTCCATTAAAATTTATAAAATTTATATAATAATTTATAATGTTATTTTTTAAAAATTTAAGAACCCATACTTTATATTTTTAAAATGATGATAAATTTTTCAAAAAGGTTTTTAATACAATAAACATTTAATATATTAGAATTAATTTTTATAAATTTTAGAAATTCAATCACAAGAAATGTATTTAAATTTTTTAATAATTATATTAAAATTATGTATTAAGTGTCGTCTTATTTTTTGAAATAAAGGAAAGGTGACCTTTCGTAAAAACTATTTACCACTATAAAAGATAAAATTGTAAAAGTAAATAAAAATATGATGATAATGTGTAGAAAAAAAGTTTAAAACAGGTTTTGGAATGGGTATTTAAGGCTTATATTAACTTTCTATATTATCCTCTCCATTATTTCTCAATTTTGGAGCTACTTTAATTGAGAGTGACATCCCATTATTAATTGTTTTTGTTATTTACAAAAATGGAATCTAGTTTTTTACATATAAAAGAGGCAATGCTATATTCACTTCCCCTCAGACCATAACCCACTATTTTGAGAGAGAAAAATTCTTATCCACCTCAATGTTGTTTGGTTATTCTCCAAATATTAACCATCAATGGCTTAACCCCCTTTCAAAATGAGATAATCCATGAAGTGAGATGTAAATTTATTTACACTCATTTCTCATTTTTATTTATTTATTTACATTTATATCTCCTCAATTTCCATGAAACCATATTAAATTTATAACATTAGTATCATTATAATTCTGGCAGTTTATTATAATTATTGTGCAATCATTATCCACCATTACCTTTTTTGTTATGAAAAATAAAAACTGGCAATCATGGGTTGTGCAGATAACCACCTCCACGGTGCAATGTGTCTAGTTTTACTTCATCGCATTAAAATGTTGGTAAAAATAGGGAAATTAATAAAAATTTATATATTTTTTACATATTTTATATTCTAAAAGGATAATCCATATTTCTCATTTTCCTTATTCTAAGGAAAAGTAAATAAACATCTATTCAAACATGTGGACTACTACCTCCATTGAATGATTAATTCTCATTTTTATTTTCATCAATGAATTTAATGGATGGTGATGATAATTATTATAATAGATAAATATGATTTTAATGAAAATTTTAAGGTTATATAAAGGAAAATTTAAAAGCCTATTAATAATATGGAAACAAATAACCAAGGTAAATTAAACGATCCAGAAGATAATTCGAAGAGATAAAAATGATTTCTTCATACTATGAAATATTTAAAATATCTTATATTGTACATATAATTATTTACAACTATGATATTTGACACTTTTATTTATAAAATAAGATCATTAGTCAACTTTATTATTATATTAAAATTTATCACTACATTATCATCCATTAATTATAAAATGTTCTTGTTTAGGTTAATTTAACTACTCAGTTGAACAATGCTATAAATTAATAACATGGATAAATTTTTTAATTTAATTTTTAATAATATTTGATATGAATAAGTAAATAATGATTTATTTTAGTTATATAATGGTAATATAAAAATTAATATCATTATTTATGAAAAAACCATTTGTTCACTTAGAATCAATGAAAAATGCCCTACACTAATTCGTATTTGAATGTCATAACCATAAATTCCATAAAATAAAATTTTTACATTGAAAATAATTATAAAAAATCAATTATATTACCCTTTTAGATCGGGGAATGATGAACTTCTGAATAATAATGAATAACAACACCACAATTATGAAGCTAGTTCAAAATGATCATGGTTACTCACAAAAAATATCAAAATAGACAATAACTAACTAATATACATATAGAGAATAATTATAAATAGATCTTATAAACTTATATATAAATTAAAATGTTTTTATAATGGGAAATTAATATTTTTATTTTTGTTATACAGGAGGATAAAATGCATTTCAACTATATAGGAATTTGGGTAAGGGGTCCTGTTCTCAAATTTAATTTCTTGAGACTTATTTATTATTATGAAACAAGAAATATTTATTGTTGTTTAATTAATAAATAATGAATATATTTTACCATATTCATTGTATTTGAATATCCATATCATTTACTTTCATTCACTATCCTTTGTTTCAAAAAATACCAAATTTGAAAGAGGTTTTGATCAAATTTTTACTCAAACTATATGGGTTTCAATTTCCAATTTTATTTTCGAAGTAATTATTGTTTAGTAAAGATAATACATCAATGAATTTTTATTATTTAAAAAATAATACCTCATCATTTTCATTGGATATTTATTTGGTTTAAATGTACCTTAAAAATTCCATTACTTATTGACTGATATTTTACCAGAAGTGTTTCTTCAAAGTGAAACTGACCCCATCTCTTATTCTCAGTCGAGAAATTCCATTTTTCTCTATATATATTCAATTTATTTTCTTTAATGTGTATTTAACTATTATTCTATAATTTATTTAATTCATTTTATACTAACTGAATTTTTTTAAATTTTTATTGACATTTTATCCTTTTCTTATTGTTTATTATCATCAATATATGAAAAGATTTTCTTTTTAATTTTTACATGTGAAAAATTAATTCCAATTTATCATTTTATATAAAAATATCAATATATGTTTTCATGAATTCTAGAATAACTATTTTTCTCTTAGTTTTAAAATGTATTTCTTTTGAAATTATTTTAAAAGGTGAAGAATGTTTCTTTTTTAAAAAGTGATTTTTACAAACATAAAAAAATGTTATCATTTAAGCCATTGTTCTTTGACATATCTTATATCTGATCACATATGTTTTTCAGAAAATTATATCAACCTTATTTCTCTTAATGGATAATGTCCCTCTCTTTTGTGGGAATTATCTGTTATTATATTTTTCTTTTTTTAATCATCCACTATATATAAATATGGTTTATCTTCAAATGTTATTCCTCTATTAACACTCTATATTTCATTTATCTAATTGAAGAGTTTTCATCCATATTTTATAAATCAATTGATTGGAGAAATTATTATCTTAATTATATACCCACTATTTATATAGATTAAATGAAATAGGATTTATTATCTTGATTGAAAGGTATTTAATTAGAGGGTTTCTTAATGTCATTGGATGCACATTTTTTCCAGGGATTTATATTGTAAATATTATTGATTGAATTATTAATTATTTCTTTATGTGAGTCCATTTGAAAAGGATATGAAACCCATTTTATTTACATGGGTTTCTTATGATGTGTTTAATGAAATCCATTTTCTATCATGGGTTCTTTATGCTATAAAAAGTGAACATATTTCATTTAATGTTTTATGAAACTTGTATTATTTATATGGGTTCTTTATGATGTTATAAGTGAATGATGTTCATATGGAACATGTGAGTTTGGATGAATGATGGATGAGGTCCAATATTTCCCTCCAATGTATTGTTTATGAGTTTTTATCTCTTGACATAAGTATTCATGATTACATTTTAGTTAATCATAATTGTTGGCACCAATGGTGTGACTCATGAATTTAATGATCCCTTTACTAATATCTATGAAATATTTTAAAGATTTATAATTTTGATGCTTATTCTCATTTTTATATTATGATCTAATGGGTATTTTTTATTAACCTGTTGATGTTTAATTTCATACTATGATATATTCCATGATGTATGATAGGAATATTTTGTTATAAGTTTCAAATGTATCTTCATTATATACACATTCTCATAGTATTCCCACTAATTATATTCTATTTCCATCTCTTATGTTTATCCTTGATGAGAATCTGAGATCACCCCCCTATTATATTTATATTTACCAAGTTATTAATTTTGGATTATTATAATGTGTATAAAATAGTTTCATATGTATATATTTTTTTATAGATGTTTAAGACTTAGTATGAATTAATTAGTGACATATATAATGGGGAAAATTTTCAATTTTTCATAGATCATGGGTTTTTAGTTAAAGTTTTGTCTAAATTCTCTAAAACCAAAAATCTAAAATGTATTGGTAATGAATTTTTATGAAATTTTTTTTGTAATTCGTATAAATGAAAAAATATCCTCATAGGCTTCTATAAAAACCATCATCGAAACAAGTGTTTAGAAGAAACATTTTCAATTGAAACAAGGTAGACAAGAATAGAAAATATTGACATGATGAAAATATGACATTTTTAGGTTACTACTTCAATAATAAAGAATATAAATGTCTCAATAAATGGTTTAACAAGATTTTATAAAGTATTGATTTCAATGTTGTTGAAGAAAGAGCTAGAACGATATATGTAATCTATGATTAGAGTGTGGTCTGTGAAAAATAAGAAGGACCATACACAAATTAGACTAGGGAACACAATCCTATATGAGATCAAGATTAATAGTATGATTATCAGATGAAATAGATGATTAAATGATTCATCTAGTGAATATATATAGAATAATAAGAAGAGATAAATTGGATTATTTCAACAAAATCAGTAAAAAAACTACACCTTCAGAAAATTAGAGGATGAAAACAATAAAGAAAATCACTCTATTATCTCAAGTGGAGCATACCTCATTTGAATAATAAATGAAGGATAATTAGTAGATCACATATATGAATAATGTTTTAGATTATAAAAAGAAAAATCTAAATTTGTAGTTTTTTTATACACTAAAAAATCATAATATTATTGGAATTAATTGTATTTTCATAAATAAACATGATGAACATGGAAAGGTGATTAAAAACTAAGATATGTTGGTTTTAAAGGGGTATGTAAATGCCAAAGGAGTTGTTGTGGAAGATAATTTTGCAATGGTATCAATAATAGAGTCAATAAGTATCCTCCTTATTATGGCCATTTTAATTAAATTCACAATCAATAAAATTTATTTCAGGAATACATTCTTAATTTGAATTCTCAAAGAATATGTTTACATAGAACAACTGAGGGGTTTTATTATTAGTGATTATGAATCAAATAAATGTAGATTGATGAAGTAGTTGTACATTTTGAAACAAATACTGCATACATGGTATGCTTAGTTGTATACACTCTTGAAGAATCCAAAATTTATAAGGGAAGGAGTCGATCACAGTATCTTTGTGAAGTCAACCAATGTTGAATTGTTTTTGTTCTCTTAAATGGTGAAAAATTCATATTCAAAGGAATGTATAAAAATTGTGTGGAAGGTTTTCCATGATAATTATCTCAGATTATAAAATTTATATGATTAGAGAACTATCATTTTCCATAAGGTTGAATGTTTCCCAAAAAAGAAGTTATAGATTCTTTTTCTCTAAAAGAATATGCAGAGTTTCTAAATTTATTCTAGATACATGATAAAACTATAGTTTCAAAACCAATAATTATTAGAACCAAAATAGAGAATATCGAAGAATTGAATATTTTTTTATCGAAATCATTACCAAATAATGATTGTAAGCATGTTGTGTCATATGATAATGATACCGTGTATTTTATTGCAACGTGACTAGATTCCCACTATCAAAGATACCGCAAGGAGGGAAATCTCCTAGTTGTGAAACAAATCATGAGGTATATTTTGAGAACTATTTATTATGGTTTAATTTATTTTGTATGAAATGAAATTGTATTATACTCCTAATCAGACATGGGTTTTTCTAGAGACATTTTATATAGGAAATGAATAAGTGGAGAACTATTTATCATTGTAAATACATGCATTTGATGGATTAAAAAAACAAAAAAAAAACATACCTTAGTAAATATATAGGGGAACACATTTTAGCCAAAAATTATTTCACACAATGAAACAATAACTTGAGGATATTGTAGAGGATGTGAAGCTTACCATGGTTATACATTGTGATAACTAAAGTGAAGTATATCTAATAAAGATTTTGATACAAGATTCCTAAATGAAACATATTGTGATCCGGTACGCTTTGATTTAAAATAATTTGAGAAATTCATAATAATGTCTGATTATGAGATAATAAATCATCAAGTAGTGTATGTCATTATGAAACCATTGGCCACACGATCATTTGAAATGAATCGATTGAATCATAGAGTTCAACCACCTCCCTCATATTAAAGAGGTTAATAATTCCCTATCTCTCTATTGTACTTAATGTTATATAAGGAAATTTTTTGGGTTTATAGGGTTATATATTTTATTTTGTATCAGTTATAAGCTGAGATTCTATATAGGGGGAGTTTATCATCAAAAAAGGATAACATGAATTTCGTATACAACAATTTGGCAGTTAATACTCTCAATTGTTTCCTACATCGATCAATCACTCTCGTATACCTAGAGAAATTAATAGAATTTATTTATTTAAATACTTTTAATATTATTTTTAATGGGGTGGGTGGAGGGTATATTGAGAGGTATAGTTTAACATTAGTGGAATAATACACTAGTGAAAAATGGATATAAGGGATGTGACTTGTAGGGGGAATTTTAATTATGGATTGATGTCCATAGTAGTAGGGATTAATGTGAGTATTGAAAATAAAATATAACTATGGAAAAAAATTCAATCATTATAATTTAATATTTTATTTTTTTATCAATTTATATTTAATTGTATTATATTATAAGTACTATAAGGTTTGTGTAATCAAGTAGGAGTTAATATGGATAGAGGTGCTTCAAAATTTGTAGGATCAAAATAGTGATAAAAGCATAAGAGACTATGTTTTTGTTGTATTTAGAGTTAAAAAATGGGATCTGACCATGTCATTGTAGTTGGAGAAAGGATACCTCTTGATGAAACCCAAAGCTAAATCAAATCATCTAGAATGGGCATCATTCCCAAAATATCTACCAACACATGTCGGTGATATAATAGAGGAGAACCATTATATAGAGAAATATCATGGAAGAGTGGTCATAGAGTGGGGAAAAATCATAGTAAAGAATACCATTCTCCAATAATTTAGTTTTTGAGAATAATACACCCTAAGGATAGAATCTACACCATGAGGGGAGTTTTCCCATTTAATTAGATTTATCTAAATTTATTTTTGATTTAATGGGAGTTTCCCCACTTAAGGGGTATTTATTACATGGTTCAACCCTATTAAGTGGGTATATGTGGTGGAGTGATGTTATGCATTATAAGGGAAATGATTCCTTAATTTGAAAAGTTCAATTTATAAAGGGAAACATATAGATGATAAGATACAAAAAATTTGGAAAAATTAGAAGGAAGAGAAGAAAACCATTGAAGATCATAAATTCTAGAAGGAATTGGAATCATAATGATATCACCCTTTTTAGTCTAGTTCAATTACATTGAAGAGATATTTTTTATAGTTAAATTGTTTTCTTAATAACATATTAAAATGATTCATTGTGAATATTGAATAATTTAACACCATAATTTATCTCCCTTTTATAGTGTATTGGACCAGTGGTTTAAATAATATATTTGATTAAGATTAAATATAAGAAACTATAAATTAAATCACTATCATATTTGTTTCGAACAAAAAGTTTGTGTTGTGTTTGGTACAGTATAATTGATTTTGGGGGCATTAAATATTGTACATCCATTTATACAAGGTTTATCATTCCATTTCACACCCATTTTGGCGGGTCAATTTCTAACTGGGTTTATTCATGGAATTGGAAACACTCAATGCCTCTCATATCTGAGATGACTCATGGAAATAATTTCCATTGAGAGTTTATTTTTGGGGAACTTTCCCAATTATAGTTAAGAACTCAAATTATTTGAGAGGATAGAAATTTCTGATCATCACACCCTTTGGGGGGGCGTATTGTATATTCTGCGACTCTATTATAGATTTGATTTAAGACATGTCAAAAATCCTTAATTCATTACCAAGTATAACATAGGTCTTCCAAGGGATAAAAATCAATTATTATAATGAACATAATTTAATATCACCTATATATATCCAAGGTTCTTCGTAAATGGAGATATCTTTATGTATATGAGGTTCTCTATCAATGGTTTCCTTTTGTGGATGAATTAGAGATTTCATGGTCATTTAGGATTACGATGCTAATTTTAGGCCATGTAGTGGGGTGTACTATAACTTATCATCTTCCATGGATACATAGGTTGTTTTTATGTTGGGATAAAACCCATAAAATGTTCTTTCTACGCATCCTTTTTGAAACAAATTAGAACTCACATATTTTGATGTCACTTAACAAGAAACATCAAACTTTATAAGTTTATGTGATAAGAAAAAAACTGAGTACATTAACATCGTGAATAAATTAATCCTAGGTGAAAGGTTCCTAGTCAATATTTGATGTAGGGCATGTGCTGAAGCATCCCGAAGTGTCTGTAAAATGTGTATTCTCCCAGGTGGGTATATGATCTTACTGAGAATGTGGTATAATAAGGATGGTGATGAAACTAGATCAGAAGGAATATAGCCCTTCTATTTAGTTGTGACTCTATTGGAAATATGTTACAGAGATGATTAGGTTGAATTTAGGGTATTTCTTTTGGAACTCAGGGAGGATTCCTATGTATTCTAGTTGATAGGGAATCAAATTCCACATAGTTCATATAGGTTGGGTCTTACGCCTATAGAGGAGGCCTAAGTGATTTAGTATGTTTGAGGCTTAAAGAGTATAGGAGGCCTATATGAGTTTGGGTAAGGTTGGGGATTATACCAATTAGGAGGACCATTGCCTTCTAGAACCATGAGTAAAGTTTTGACTCATGGTAATTTTGAGGTTTGGTTGGCATGTACACTTTAAAGGATCACATTGGTTGGGATCATGTGGGTGTTATGGTTATATAAAACCTTTAATCATATATGAGTCATGCTCAATGTGAGAAACAAGATGAATAGGTAGATCTGAAACCACACGGTCTTCTTTTTCCCTTAGTGGACAAGGCCTAGACCCAAAGGAAAAGGGAAAGGGAGATGATCTAATTCCTATCTACTCTCTTGTTTTGGTAACTATGATAGTTACATCGATAGTTGGTTATAACCTGGAAGGTGATGAGGAGAAATTGTGCAGCCTACAACAAGAAATTTTGGGGTATCACATCAGGAGGGATTCCCATCTATTTATTTCAGAGAGGATGAGAGAATAATCCAGCAATAGTCTTCATCGAAAGGAAAGTCCAGTGGTTCCCCAAAATCTCTGGAATGGAGTGGTCCAGATGAGTACCTCTAAGGTCAATACCCTCTTTAAAATGGTAATTTTTTTCCAAGAACATTCCAAGGGTCCCCTTTTTAAGTAGGTTATCAATAAGAGCTCATTTACTATGGGTATCTATGCTCGATAGGAAATGCTGATGAATCTAATGATTTGATCAAACACATCAGATGGTTTTGGTTGAGGCCTTGTCCTGATTCTATAGAAAGAGTCCCACATAGGACATTGATATTCATAGAATAAGGGTTAATGAAAGAGGATATTATGGATTTTCATAGAGGGACCAAGGTGAGACTGAATGGAAGGAAACAAGTAAGTAATGTGAGTTGGAATATTTTAACCTTACGATATCCCATTTCATATAGTGTGTTGTTGTGCGGGATGGGGTTCCCTCCATATATAGTTTTTCTATATAGAAATATGTTCTAACCATATATCATTGAACTACATGGTCCCCAATTCCTTATGTGTAGCATTTTTCTACGAGGTCCTTAGTTTCCTTTGTGTAGTATTTTTCTATGCAGGACTGTGTTCCACCTTCTTAGCTTTTCTCTACACGATCTCAAGTTCCTCCCATATAGTGTTTCACCATATGATGTAGGTATTCCTACTTTTATCTTGTTATCATGTAGAGTGATGAACCACAAATAGTTCATCTAATTATGCTTCACAGAATGGCATCTGTAAAGGGTTTTGGGGATTTTGGATGGTTTGGTGAATTATTTTTCTACCTTAATATTATAATATTGGTATACCTACTTAGAATAAATGGATATCACAATTTCTTCATCTTTTTTTCCATTGTTTTCCCATCACCTCCATAGTAATTTTATATAGGGACGGGGTAACTAGATACCGATATGTCTAGTCATACATGGTATGACATGGGGTTTTTGTTTGTGGGATCCTGATAAGACCATCTGCACTCGCAAAAAAAAACATCTTCATTTTCAAGGGGTGGAAATCAAAATCTTCGCCTGAAAAATAATTTTAATTTATGTGGTATGGTTTTTCATGGGGGATGTAAATCACCGTCCAACCCCACAAATGATATAGTTTCATTCGTGGGCCTTGACAGTACAACCGCATCCCACAAAGAAATTTCTTTTCATAATGATATGCAGAGAGGTGGGACGCCATGAAAATTTGTGGGATTATGTGTGGATTTGAGGGACATCATACAGAGTGCATGGATTCAACGTGGAGTGGTGAGAAGCCATGCAGAGTGGATTTGCACATAGTGGGATTTGTTATGAAGACAGGGGCCTTCATTATAAGCTTCACGTCCTTAAAATTTTTCATTCAAACTCTTATTTAGGTTTATTTTACCTTAAGCAAATACATGAATGTATTTTTATTCCTTTCATGAAATGTTTTTAGGACCCAACAAATGCACCACACTGATGTGGGATTTGATTGGGATTAAGAGGAGGTAGTTTTGATGAAAAATGTTTTACCAATTAAATTGGTTTATGGTATGCATGTGGGCCCATAATATGGTACCACACCTATAGAAATGGGGAACCGACTCATTTTTATTTTATATATTATATTCTTATAACTAGATCTTAATGAAATCTCATCACTTTCCACTTATAAATATTATTTCTTCTTTGCATACAGATGTTTCTCAAACTCAAATGTGGTTTCCTATGAAATTTACTTCTTCTCGCCTACATAGAGATATGGTTCGTCCACATATAGGAATGGTGATTCACATGCCAATACTTTACAAGCCAACACTTCACAGTCCCATAATTCATCGGCCAATGATTTTCATGACAAGGCTTTGTGTTATGCAGTGCTTCATACTTTTCTTTTTTAGGAATATTAACCTTTTATTTCCTAACATTTTTGAAAAAAATATAATGGATGGATCCCTCAATATTTATTTCCATTGTTGTTGTTACACATTGTACCACTGAATATAGAAGTAATGACATGATTGATTTCATATAATAATTCCAAAGTCAACATTGAACCCCCTCTATCGATCTCTGGAGGGAATTATGAGTGTAACTCAAAGGGTAATTCTAATTTTAGATATAACACCTCTTTATGGAGTTGGGATGCCATCAGATGTTTCAATCCCATCTACATGGCCAGAAAATCAACCTGCATCCTAGGTAATCTATAATAATAACATTTCATGAGCCAAGATATTAGAAAATGGGTCATTCATTTAATAAACCACCTCCACCATATTTCTTTTAAATTATACTTCTCTGTCACTAAAATATATCGTGTGGGTTCCATATGAATACGTCTATTTCTATCAGTGCATTGCACTGAAGGAAATGATAATAAAGTGGTTGGGGTTGTCTTAAAAATGGGACCTTCACCCTGAGTGTTCATTTATCCTAGAATAGGGGAGGCCTTTCTGGTCCTTTTAAAGTTGTGAGGAATTTAATATCATGTTGAAGGTAATGTGTTTGTTTGAGGAAGTCTAGGTATCATAGAATTACTCTCATACCAAGAGAACTTTTATCCTACAAATTATTATAAGACGTTCTTTGAACACTAAAACCTTCCATTTGGTGCATGAGGATTTTGGGATTAGTCCTTGGAAAATTCAAATGATCTTGAGAGAATCTATCATGGGCAACATGTATGGGGAATTCCTTCCTCTCTCCTTGGATTCAGATGAAATGGAGAATACCACCTTACTAAGATGAATATTTATAATGAAATGGATCTTCTAAAGGGTGAGCCTTGCCTGAAGTAGGATGTTCCATTTAGGAATAGATCAAGGATTATGCCATGCTAAGTGGCCAGGAACCTTGTGAAATGAGTTTGAGGACTTTCCCAACTATTGATACCCAATGGCATGTTGGTGCCTATGGTCCAACACTTTAGGAGGGTTAATTTAACGAGCAAGGCTGGAAGATCATCCAAAACCTTGATAATCTATTCTCATTAGCTAACTTTATACCATGTTTCTCAGTGGATGGTTGCTTCCTATTCCCATGTTTGGCACTAGGGTCGGAGTCACGACATTTTTAATGGCTACTCGGTAGGCTACTAAAAGGTGTATTAACCTTGACATCCTAGTGCTAGTGAAGATATGCCATTTGTTGGGGAGTATCAGTTAGGAGAACTTAGCATACCAGTTAATGGGTCCCATTCAAGTTATTTGGAGCTAGGAAGCAGCCCATATGGGAGGTTATATATTTATTAATATTCAACAGATCCCAGAATCTAGTTTTGATCAATATTATCCAAGTATAAGTGGGTTTAAACCATTGGATTGGAAAGATCGCGAAACAATGGATAATATCAACTATCTTGATCATTTCCCCTATACAACCTACACCTCCATTGTTAGTACTTTGTAAAATTATCCATATGTGAATTATACCAGGCGAAGGTATCACATTTTATTGAGAAAGGTTTTCTTAGTTTCGAGGATTAATAGGGATCTTATATTCGATGGGTATGAACCTAATAGTTTTTCATGTCAATTATACTATATTCAGATGAGGTTCCCCCAACCTTCAATAGTGAACTATAAGAAAAATAATTAATGGTCGCTTGATATCTTTGGCCGATATGGACTCAGGAAGACACATGATGTTTTATTGAGCTTTCACCTTCTATATGTCTCCAAGAAGAATGCACCAAAACCTATGTTGAAGCTTGGAACTGATCATATCTCAACAACCAATTAGAAAAATCATTTTCAATTGTCAAAGTTAAACTAGTGCATGAGGATTAAGGGGATTAAAGGAAAATAGTTTAAAATTATAGGCCTGGGAAGTTGCAAAAAATATATTTTGTCTCTAAACCCCCATGAAATATTTTGAGAAGCTAGGTTTTAACCTCTCAAGATATTTACGCTGCTTCTCAAGATTTAGTATCCACCCACTCTAAGTCAACTAATCCAATTGCATGGAGGTAGTGAGATGCTTTGATGAATTCAATGTCCATTGGTGATCTATGACATCATCTTTGTATTACACAGATATAGCTATGTATCATCACCTAACACAATCTCTTACGTTGATGACCTTAAGACAGTGGAAGACTACCTTCAAGATCTTGATGCATCCATCCATTCACTAAAGAACCATTTTTGATATAGTCGGTGACTGATTTCAAAGGTGAGTCCTGAGGGTAGTAAGAGTAAATAGGATGATAGTCACACTTTGGAGGGGGTTGATGATTCCATTCCAACTAATGCAACTATGTGGCGGGAAATTCCTCCTCCTTCACATTAGGGGCCTTATAAGCACCCCACACTTGGGGGTCTGAGGGTGGATGATTCATTGGGGAGGAAACTACGGTAGCTAAAACCTACCCCAGTACCCATGTAAATCCCTAAAAAATTAGTCATATTGGCTACTGTAACTATCCCAAAGGCTTGGAAGAAATTATATGTGTCCGTAGTTAGGACATCTACTAAAGGAATCAATAATGAAACTTAGGTAGAGAACATTGATCATATGGGATTTGGGATAATCACCTATCCTTATAAAATCTATAACCTATATAATTCTCATGATGTGGGAATACATTTGGAGGAGATAGAAACTTTTATTCACTCATTCACAGATTGAATTTAATGGTCTAATCGAGTAAGGATATAGTGATATCCTTGGAGAGGCATGATGATGCTATTGAAGAAGTAATATGGTTGTTTGTATCAATACGACTTTATTTTATTTTTTTCATTCTTAGTACCTACACCTTGTACATGTAGGATCCTGAGGATATTTGGTCACCTAAACCTTCCCTATATTACACTACAGGGGGTTCTGTTATTGATGTGAAAATTCCTTCAAGTGTGGGGTCACCAAATAGTGCTCTCTCCGGGTAGTTGAGCATATATAGGTAGTTCTTTCAAATTTTTAGGACCACTTCCACCCCCATCCCCTCATACTATTCACTTTAGGGGACCATATCCATGGAATACTATGAAGCATTGACAAGCACGAAAGATGGAGATACATCTTTAGTTTAGGATAACAAGAAAATATTAAATCTCTTTACTTAGCCATTATGTTTTTTTATTTCTATGTGTTAATTAACTATCTACTAAAATATTTCGTGCATATTCGATGATTCAACATGATATAGCCACACAGGGTCTTGTATCCACTGATTCATTAGAGACATATGAAATACTGATGATTGTACCTAAGAAGGATGGGGAACCATGACCAGCTGAGGACATCACAGAGGTTTCAAGCCCTAGAGGGTCAACCCTTCTTGATCAAATGCCATCTTACCCCATTGATAGAGGAACTTTAAAGGGGTGATTCTTCTACTAATGGTGTTTATTTTGTTCCTCTTGAGATTACATATACAAAATGGCTAGAGACTCGAGCTCAAGGAGAGTCATACTCATCTATTGCCCATATTTACATGATTTGTATTCCTAAAAGCTTAGTATCAATGACAAAACTTTTGGAGGCCACTAATGTTTTTGAGAAAATGCAACAATAATATGGATCCTTAGAATAACATGATGTTACCCTGTGAACTAAGGACACAAAACCTTCTTTACGGTCAGTGAGATGATGGTGTTCAGGGATTCTAAAAATTTAGCTAGTTAAGGTAAGATACTCATTCTTCTAGCTATTCCTTTTCTCATTCATGGTTTAGGTACTAAATGATTTAATCATATGGGATTAGGATTACTATAGCAGGCCTCAGCAGCTAGAACTTCCACTTTGACATCTCAACCTACTAATATTTCAAGGGATCCAGCTACTACAGAGTCAAGTCATATAAAATGCACTAAGTTAGGACCCTCACTAGTGGAATTAATTCTTGAATACATTACTCCATCATAGAGTTATTTAGAAGAATATAGAGATTATTAAAAACCATTTTTCTTCCCATAAAACTATATGTAAGGACATTTGTAAACTTATTTATTATACCCCCTTGAAAAAATCCTAAAGAAATTACCTAAATTATTCCATATGTTTTCATTTCTTGGGTATGGGGTGATAGATTATCACGCCAGAAATAGTGTTCTAAAATAGTTGATCATCGCTCAAGAAAGATTTAGTGCACTCCATTATCTCCTTTCAACAATTTATTCCATGTATTATCTTTCCACATACAATAATATTCTTCTCAATGAAGCTTCTAAACGTACTGGGGTGCTGTGAGTAAATAGGGTCAAATATCCCAGAAGAGAGCCTTAGTGGAGAACCTTCATTAAGAGTGATAGTGACTTTTCCAGGAGTTGATGTGGATCAATCAATAACTTACTAATAATGAGTCATCCATTGAAAAATGAAAAGTAATCTTGGAAGAGGAGGAGAATTCAGGGTTATATGCTACTGAAAGAGTGGAGGCACTACAGGCTGGTGCTAACATTGAGATTGAAACATTGTCTGAGCTACGTAGGGTCGTAGAGGATTCATATTGGACACTGATTCATCTTTATAAATTTTCAAAGTGGGATTTGTAACTTCATTTTTCTACCCACATTTAAAGACTATAATATTTTTATTTTCCTCCTTTGGTTCCCATTAAATTGATAAATGAACACTTTTCTTGACCAGGATAACAATTATTTCTTATTTTTAGGAAAGATCTTATAATAATATAATTTTTTTTATAATCCAAGGGACTCAGAGATAATCATTTATCTATTTATAGGTCTACATGGAAAATTCTCAAAACCTTTGGTATTTTTATTAACCAACCTAATGTTTCCTGAATGTACTATGGAGTGTGTAACATGACTTTTTCTTAGGCCACCCTTTACAGGTTTTCAAACTGAAAATGTATATGTATTTTTCATTTAGTTGCTCAATTTTTATCTAAACTGTGTAGAGTTCATGCCTAGTGAACTGGGACTCGACTTTTTTCAAGGGTTCCTTTGGTGGGTTTTCACCTTATTTACTAATGTGTCTCCTTTTGTGGGATGTTTAGAGTATTTAAATCTAGGCTAATACTACTAATATTTTAGGTCAAACATCTTTGTCCATGATTCATGGGGTGATGACCCAAGTAAGGATTTTTTGCGGAGGGTATCCCAAAAAAATTTAGACATATGAAGGGTATTTTGAGTCAAGATTTTTTATTTTTGTATCTGAAGTATGAATTGGGAAAATTAAGTTAGGATTGGTTGTAGATCATGCTTGAAGGGAAGTTTCCAGAGTGATTTTGTAAAGTATTATCATGTTAGAATTGGTCACTCATGGGGATGAATTTTTCGATAGTTGATAGGGAATTTTTTGGGCGATTTATGAAAATTCAACTAGTGAGTATTTTTTATAGTCAAACAAAGGTGTCCTCAGGACACCGACCATCCATTTTCAATGGGCTGGTAGTTTTTCAGGATCTCGGTTTCCTATGACTATGATGGGTGGTTTATCAGGGAGAGATGTCTGAGAATGAAAAGTGCATTTGGATTGACACTATCTATATAGGGAAAAATATTCCAACACGAATTTGACTTGTGTAAAGAAAGGTATAACATAGTGCAGTTTAATTTCATACAACTTGGACATGGACCTTGAAGTTTAACATCTTATATAAATGATGTACCGTGTATTTTAGCTTCTTATGGAATGTAATTTAGGGGATATAATTTAAAGTTCATTTTTCTTTGACCTACTGTTTAGTATCTAAAAATCCCATGATTATTTTAACTGAGAAAGTTCCTCCATATTTAAGAATTAAGGAGGGTAATTTTAAGATTCTATCTGGAGGCCTCTAAATCTAATGACTAACTTGGGAAAATCATTAGAGATTATGAAGATAAAAGGGGTCTCTCCTAAGGAAGAATTTCCCTTTGGTTGATAGGACTTTTTGTGGGACATTTATGAAAATAAAATTTTGGATTATCATGAATAGTAAACCAGAGTTTTCCTTTAGATAGTTACCTTCCCCTTTTGATGTCCAAATAAAGCTTATGGATATCCTGACTTCCTCGGACACATTGTTTTGTTTGTGTAAGGAAATTGGTTGAATACAAAAGGGTCATTTCATATCAAAATTACCCAAGAATGGGTTGGAATGTTTCTATCATATAGGTTTTACCCATAAGTGGTAAAGGGGTATTTTTTTAATCACTGGGTATAATACATAGGGTCTAGGTTCCACTACATAACTCATCAAATATTAAATCAATCCATACATAGTTCTAGGGAGGACTCTCCACAAATTGATCTAAATTTTTGTGTAGAGAGTGAGAATTGTTTTTGAATCTGGGTTCAAAATCAGGGTGGGAACTCATACTGGATCCTCACATGAAAATCCATCTCACACATAGGAGGGTTGGGGAATTTTTGAATTTCATTTTTTCCAGGATGTAGGATCCATGTGTCACTATGTTTATCATTTAAAGTGAGAATCAATCCATACATAGTTCTATGGTGAAACATACTTGTGGAGGTATGACCCATACACAGGGAAGGGGGAACATATTTATGGTGTGTATAGGCCTAGAATTGGATATTCACACATCACTACTTATCCTATGATAACAGGCATGAATCCAGACATAGTTATTAGAAATCATGTAGTTTAGTTTCATGTGATGAGGATAACATCCATTCAGTTTAATGTCATGTGGTAAGGATATTGTCGACTCGATGAGAAAAAGGAATCTCAAATCCCTATAAGATCTATTTGTGCATTCGGGGAATCAATATACAAGAGGAATATCATGATTTTTATATAAGTATATTTGTATTGTATTCTCAGAGCATCCAATGATTATTACACAATGTAAGACTACGTTTTAGCATCATGTACTAAAGGCAATGTCATATAGTTTAACATCATGTGACTTGGATGACATGGAGCATTTTTGTTTCATATCATATGGATAAGACAATATATAATGGAAATGATGAGTAATAAAAGGGTCATTGGGCCAAGATGTTCTAAAAACCCTCAGATGTGAAGAGGGAAAATCTAAACTATGATGTTTGGTGTTCTAGGATTAGGAGAAATGATATTGGAGAAAAAAAAATTAATTGGTGATTACAAAGAAAGAAGAGGCCTCTCTTGGGGAAGAATATTTCTCTAGTTGAAATTCCTTTTTTTGCGATTTATGAAAATCCAACTAAGGTGTATCATGCATAGTCAAAAAAAGGTGTTATTAGAACACTAGCCCTCCATTTCTGATTGACAAGGAAATATTATGGAGATCAAAAATCTCCTAGGAAAAAGAGTATGATAGGTTAAAGGAATTTATCTGATTAAGTAAGAAGTATCCATACCAATATTGGCCTTGGAGTGTGGAGTTCCCTGCATAGATATGGAAAACATTTAGGAGGGTATATCTCTATTTCCTTGATGGACCCCTAAGAAAGAGATCCCAAATTAAGATATCCTATATAGATCCTTGTTTGTAAGAATGAGGGGGACATTTTTTATTTACCCCATGGCTAGGATTTGGACATGAGTTATAGGAATCACTATTTATCTCATTTAAATAAGAATCCTGGAACACGTAGTTCTCAAGGAATCATGTAGTCTAACAACATGTAGAAATGACATATGGTGTGCAATTTTAGGTCTTGCGACCAGTAACATAGTGACCCTATTGTGTATTCATATGAATTGATCACATGGGGAATCCATTACCAAAACTTCTAATCCAACTTTATCTATGATTGTCTTAAGAAAAAAAGTTAAAATGGTTTTTTCCACCACACAATGGCAGTAAAAGTTAAGGATAGGGGCATTTATATTTTATGGTGTATAGATAAAGATTTATGATCTAGGAGTCACTATATATCATGACAAAGATAGAATCAAGTGATTAATAGTTCTGGGAAAGGATCCCCATGTTGTTATGACCTATACATAGGGAAGGTGAATTTCTATCTTTCATTTTAAATAGACCCAGGACTGAAGATCCGGGCATCACAATATATTCTATAACGAAAGGAATCAAGACACATGTACTTCTTAAAATTTATCTCTTTGTAGGTCTGCCCCATACAAAAAGGGGTATCTTAATGTTGTGGATATTCCTAAGATTGGATATTTGGACATCACTACATATCCCGTGATAGAAAAAATCAAGCCACATATAGTTCTTGGAAAGGAAACACTCTACACAGGTATGACCCATATAATGAGGGGGGAATTTACTTATTTATTTTTGTAGCTAAACCTATTATTGAGGAGTTAATAATTATTACATTTCTCATTGGAATGATAATCAAGCCACACATATCCTTGGATGAAATATCCCTACATAGTTCTGACCCATACGCATGGGAGGTGGAATATTTAATATTTATTTATTATAGCTAGGCTCGAGACTGGTTATTTGGGTATCACTATGTTTCTCATTGGAATTTGAATCAAGGCACAAATAGTTCATGAATGTGTAATGGAATAAGAATTATGTTAGATTAATTATCCTCTCTAGTGAGGAAAATTGAACCTCACATTTGTGACATGAGGTGTCCCTTATATACTGTATAGGGCATGCATATAGTTTAATCATCATTTGACAAAGACATTTACCCTTCTGCTTAATGTCATGCGGAAAAATGATATAGTGATTTTTAGTTTAATAGTGTTTATCAAGGATGTTGGTTTCACATAGTTTATCATCTTGTGACATGGATGATATGTGATGATTTTTATGGTCATGCGACAAAGACTAACTACGCAGTTTAGTTAAATGAATTTGAGACATTGGATCATTTATCACATGAAGTATATATTGAGAAATATTATATTGGTAGGGGCCATAATGATCTCTCCATCCACTAAGATCATATAATAAGATTCATTAGAGTGTAATTTCTGTATGTAATAACGTCCCTCTCACATTGGATCTAACTTTGGAGGTTTCTTTCTAGATATCATGGGGGTCCTATGGACTAACACCATCTCTCCCTCAAGAAATGACTATATGCGGGATTTCTTGTTGAAGGATCATGCAATACAGTTTTTGTAGACTTATAGATGATGAAAAGTATGAAATAACTTCTCATTTAGTCACTCTTATTCATCCATCCATTTCTAGTATTGCTTATCTGTGGACATATACTCGCATATGGAAATGAAAGTGTGGGACATTGAACCTCGATGGGCAGAACTATCTCTATCATGTACACCAATGAGTATGGGGTCTCTTATGTGCCAGTTTGGGTTGTAGTCTAGTAATCCCACAAGGGATGCTAGAGTATGTTCGTCAAATATATTTTATCCTTATCCATCATCTTATAAAGTATGATTGATAGGGTCTTGTTGAAGGCATCTATCTTTCCATTGTCTTCAGCATGATAGCAGAAAAAATGAATAGATTAGATATTATACTCCTGATATAAATTCTCCAACTCATTTGAATAGATACTTTTTATCTATTATTATTATATTATGGATACCAAATCTAGTAAAGATGTTAGATTTTATGAAGCTGAAAATATTCCTTGACCCAACTTCTTTACAGGGTATAACATCAGCTCACTTTGATAAAAAAAATCAGTTGTACTAAGAATATACATAAAATTCTTGGCGGCGGTAAGAGGATATGGTCCTATAAAATCCATTCCCTATTAAGAAAATATCTAGGATTATTTGGAAGTATTAAATAACACTGGGTGTTGATGAATGAAGTTGGAAAGCACATGGCCGGAATGAAACTTTTTTGGAAAACATTGTGAAACCTTGTTTTATAGTGGGACAGTAGTACCCAAGCCTCCATATTTGATTGGAAATCTTGATCCCTGACTGGTGGGAACCATAGGATCTAGTGTACAATAATTTCAAGATATAAATAGTCTATTCCCCAACAATTCACATAACAAGGACCCCATCAAGGCCCCATTTATTAGGGCCTTCTGATAGTTTATTCCATATTATAGAATAAAGTTATTTACTTACCTTTAGATTTTGTCTTTTTTATTACCTATCCAATGGGAGTAATCCATTTTGAAGGTATTTCATAATGAGTATAATTAACCTAGTAGTGACTATGGTTCAGGTATAGGACTAACTTCATCAATCTCTTCTATATTGGATTGAACAAAAGGTGAGACCATCCATTAATGTGTAGTGTTTATGATTGTAACGTCATGTCCAAGATCTGCTGGAGTTATGTCTGCATTTTCCATGAAATTTTTCATGGAAATATGTGATTTTGGAACATGAGTCAATATCATCTCTAAATTTAATTCCCCCATTATTCTTAAGACATAGTCTACCAAGTGGATTAACTCTTCCTTTTTGATGGTATAATCACCGTAAACCTTCTTGATGAACTGTTCTGAATAACCCTTTATCTTCATGTGATTTACTTGTACCTGAAGTTCTATCTCTATCCCTACAATGAGATCCTGATATTCTACTTCATTTTCTATTCCTCCTTCGAATAAAATAAATTACTGAGGTATGACTACTATTGCTTGGGAAATGAGAATGACTCCGAACCCAAATTTGTTGAGCTTTGGGTCTTCCCTCCTTTCCCCGATTTGGATTTTAGACTCTACATAAAAATAAAAATCCCATAAGAGGTATTCCTATTTAATATAAAACATTTCATTATTGGTAAATTATTCATCTAGTGATTTCAGTTCTTATGAGGGATGTTCTATAAGAAAATCTTCCAATGCCTAGCATGTTACATCTTTCTAAATAATTAAATCGATGTAAAACTATTGCAGGATCATCACCCATCATGACAGATGACTAGTAAACATAGTATGTCTATGAATATACTTGATAAGGTTTCTATAAGAGATCAAATGTGACTTTTGATGCTATAGATAATTATTCATATTTTTGGAAAAAAAAATTAGCACTGGATAGCTCGTCTTGATATCTAAATAATGAATCTTAGAATCATGAATTGTTTATCTAAGATAATAAAGGTTTCTTTCACACCTAATGTCATTCTTTTGTGTGAGGAAGGTTCCTAGTGACCAATATAGGGATGTTACATACAAAATGAGAGTTCATACTTCAATAGGATGCATCAACACTGGTGGGATTAAGATATATTTCTTGATACTATTGAATGATTCATAACATTTAGTAGTCCACTGATATGTATTCCCTCTTTCATCATCCTTGTCAAGGAAAACAATTTCTTGCATTTTTGGATATAAACATAAAATTTAGTATAAGTTTCCATGAACTCCTCTCAACTCATTGAGTTTTTTAGGTGGTGATATTCCAAGGATATATGTTTTCTTCTCATGGTCGACTTTGATTCCATGTTGGAGTATGACGAAGCCAAGAAATATCCCTAAGGTAAATCCAAAACCTCATTTAAAGGGGTTCATTTTCAATCTGTGTGGTCACAATTTGTTGAAGATGGTTTGAAGGTTGTCCTTATGTTTAGAATACTATCGATATTTAACTACAAGATCGTCAATGTAGCATTTAAAAAATATCCCCATAAAGGGTTTGAAGAAGTGATACAAGGTGTTTTGATACATAGTGTTGACATTATTCAAGAGAAAGGGAATTACATGATAGAAAAATACTCTTTAGGGTCCCTTATGGTAGTGGATTATTCATATTCATAGGCCATTTAGATATAATAATAACCCTAATAGCCATCCATGAAGGAGAGGGTTTGATATTCAGACATTGAATCTATCATTAGCTATGTGATCAGGATCGAGAAATCATCTTTTTGGAAATGTTGACCGAGATCTCTAAAATTGATACTGACTTAGATTTTACCATTCTCCTTCTTGACCAATACATTATTGGCAATCCATTTTGAATATTGGATCTCCTAAAGGAATATTTTATTAATGATCTTTCAAAATTCATCTTAAATTTTTGGTAGTGTGAGTCAGATGTGTCATTCTGGATGTCTACTTATGTCAGCTTGGGTTTAACCTAGGTTATTCATGGTCATCATATATTCATGTCCTTAATGATGTTTTATAAATTTTTTTTGAATTTACAGGGAATATTCTCTATGAGTGTCAAATAGGTGCGTATTAAGGCCCATTTTCATGTGTAAGGTAATGCTTGATTCAAAACTAACATACCTTTTTTAGAGTTATTTCCCCAAGGTACATATCTTCCAAAACAATGTACATATTTAGTATCTATAAATGGATTTAATATATAGGAAACTACTCACTCTACAATTCACTAGTATTCTCAAATATTTTACGGTGCTTAAGATTATCCTTATACTTATCCTTAGAAATGTCCCTAGGGATCTCACTAATGTTTTCTCATCCAATTTTACAATGGTTAACAAAACCTTTCCCTTGATATCAACTATAACTACTCAATATTTCACGCATATATATTACATATTTTTAAATTTATATTCTTTACATTTCACTAATAACTTCATGAATATTGTAATAGTTTATTGACTTTGTAAACATGAAAAAATAAACATTTGGTTCATAAGTGATCTACATCATTTCTCATTAATTTCTTCATAACAAGTATCCTTCTTATACATATCATACATAACACCATTTTTCATAACCAAAGGAAAGGATACATAGAAAAGGGTGATCTCAGATATTTATTAAGGTTTAAAAAGGTATTTATCATTCTATGATCTTATGAAATCATAATATAAGAATAAAATTATGAGATCATGAATATTAATTAAAATTTTCATAACCATCCTTGCATATATCATAAACATGAGTCATGTAATAAATCATTATCATTCCAAAATAAATGATTTTTAATAGTCTAAAATCATCATTATTCATAAACCATGTTCTCATTTTATAAATTTGTGGCACTGACATATGTATATAAACCATTTCATTTGTCAAGGTTAACTACCAAGACCATAAAACATAGTGGAACATGCCTCATCACTAGTTTCCCATTGTGTATTAAGCCAATCGGCCTATTAAACATTATAGATCAAGCCATTCAACATGTTTCCTATTTTTATCTTATGAGATATATATCTATACCCAATAAATTTGAGGGAGTTATAGGTCCCATATTTCCATGGTTATCACATAACCACCGTCCTAGGTTATAGCGTAACCTCTTTCATTGGTTATAATGTGACCATATTATTTTTTTATAATATAACGAACAACATATAATGAAAATCATACATATATTGACCACAAGATCATAAAATATTCATCATAACAGATCCCATGAAAATAAATGGGTTTCATTATCATGAAATAACCGGTGGAAAATGAAGTGGATTACATAAAAGAAATTTCTTGGTATAACATGTCAAAGATAAATGGGTTTTATAAAAATATTGTCATCATAAACATAAACCATTCATAGAATAAAACAAATAGTACCCATGGATTATATTCCCAATATAATAAAAGTTACATTGACGGATGTCATCTTATATGGAAATTGATTATTATAGATCACATAACACATTACTTTAGGAAAATATTATTTCTATTTTAAAAACAATTTTTAAGACATAAATCATTTTGAAAATACTTTTCTTTTAAAATAACCTTGGAAACTTATAAATTAGTATTTAAATATCGTTTAAAACATTTCTTGATGAAAATAACCTTTTTAATTTTAAAATCACCTTCTTTAAACTAAAAGTTCACAAAAAATATTAAAAAAACATTTTCATTGAAAATAATATTTAAAACATATAAAAAATTAATTAAAAAATTATTGGTCATGAAAGTGGGATACTTAGTTCATGTTTTACACTTTAAAACCAATATTCCTTTCACATTTTTGGTAAAATCCAAACATGCGTTGTTTAGAAAAAGACATAAAAATTCTTTTTAGAACATTTTGTAAGAAAGTAAAACATGGGTAAAAAATATGTTAAATACTATTTGTGGAAAATTAAAATATTATTTATATCATTTTTTTAAAACATGGACAAGGAATAAAATTGTTTTTTCGACTGAAGTTAGCGAGAAAGTCAGTTTTATTTAAAATAATTATTTTTAAATCATGACTATAAAAAGAGAGGAAAATTAAGGGGTAATTTTTCTAAAATAAATAAATATATTATAATAAATTTCATCATGTTCTTGTGAAATAGATCATAATATTTCATCATTGAAATTATAATCATAAACAGCCTCGATAAAACAAAGTGATTGTAACATCAAACCCTAACCACATTAGTAACATTTGAATTATAAGAACCATAAAATAAAAACATAAAAATAAACAATAAATTTCATGAATAAAATAATAATACATGTAAATGTGGTATTATATACACCTCATAAATTAATATTGATGCATAACACAACATATCTCTCAAAGATGTAAAATTGAGACAAAATCTCTCACCTTCAGTCTCGACTTCCTTCAAAAATATTTAAGTCTACTGTATAATAAATATAGATTTTTTATAAATATATTTAAATACCATAATAATATTATTCATAACATATATGATCTACTTATGACCTTTTATTACCTGTTTATAAACAATTCCTCATTAAAATCATATTTTGTTTTGTTTTTTTCATGTTTGTTTTGGTTTGGTATCTTCGGTCATTTCATTTTGATAATGGTTCCATCACATAAAAAATTTTAAACAAGATATATATATCATATAGATTAATTATATAATTATTTATATTAATCCATTAATTTTGGATATAGAAAATTAATTACACCATCGATGGAGATGGCAGGCCATATGTATACATGAACGTCGTTTTCATTTTCTCCAAAGACGAAACGAAAGAAATGTAAATAATATATTAACATTAAAAAACATTTTTATTTAATATATATCCCATATATTCATTAAATTTTCCCTAATTACCATTCATTAAAATATTTTGTGAAAAAATGAATCAAATCGCTTCAAGAGGAAGTTGTCCACCGTACACACGAACGATGTTATCATATCGCCCATAGAATGGAAAGTAAAAAAAGGTATATGTGATATCATAATTTAAGAAGAATAATTATGTTAAAAATATAATATATATTCATTTAATATATAATTATTACCATATAAGTAAAATATAAATTAAAAACACATCATAGGGGTTTTTGAGGCTGTCATTCTTCATACACATGAGCGATGTTATAGTTTTCCCATTGGATGGACACACAATATGTAGTTTCTTTTCCCATTTGATGAAGATGATATGAATATAGTTTATATAATTAACATAATAAAATATCATTATATGGGATATAATATTGTTATTATATCATCATAATGAAGAATATTTTATTGTGGTGGAGGGAGAAATAAAATAAAACGCAAGGTTAGGAATTTTACATCTTCTTAAGAGAATCTCTATAGGTTTATACCTAAACCCGTATCAATAGAGTTTTATGATAAACCCATGGATTATATGAGTTTTATAGGGAAGTAGGTAATATATTTGGGTAGTTATTGGCTAAAAAGGGTATTCTATGTTTGTATATTAGAGGATAGGGGTGCCCTTTTATAATTGGGGGAGAGGAAACACATAGAATTTTCTATAACAAATAAGTGTACCTAGATTTGTCACATAAAAAATGATCCAGTATAGGTAAATATATAAATCTAGAGGTGAAAATGTCTAAATATTCCTATATAATGGGTATTTTACAAGTTTTTATGTCATTCTACTCATTATCATTTTCATTTCACCCTTGGTAAACTTGTTTTAGCCTTAACCGTGGTAATTAAATTTTACTATTTCTAATATTCATTTTTTATAAGAAGTTGACCTTATTATATAATATTAATTATTATAATTAAAAATATGAAATGAATTTTTTCATATTAAATTCATATAATTGTGATATTTTAATTTAAAATTTAACCTGCAGAAGCGATGAAAAAGTGGTTTTCCCAAGAGAAAATCTCCAAAAGGTTAAAAAGTTTTGATATAAAAATTAAATATTTAATTGATTCCAACTACCTATATTAGATTAATTATAATATTATTGATCTAATTTTACATTTTAAAAAAATTTAAAATAAAATATAACCATATAAATTATTCAAATGGAATGTCTATTTGCAATAAAATCTAGAATTTTTAATTATTTACGAAAAAATTATCTTTTTAGAAAAAACAAAAAAAAATTAACCCTAAGGAAATTTTGACCTATTAATTCCAAAAATTAATTTCGTTTTTTCATATTAATTTTCTAAAATGTTTGAAAAAAAATTATTTTTTTTTCAAGAAAACAATATAAATAATTTTTTGAGAAAACAAGTATTTTTTGAATTATATAAATACTTCACTAAAAATTAAATAACTATTTTCAATATGATTTATTGATATAAAAACAGTATTATTAATATTTTTAAAAATATTACTATTAATTCTTTCAATTTGAACATCTAGGTAATAACAGTCATGTTTAAATGATAATAATAATATTTATTTTATGATTCATTAAAACTCGATGTTGTGTGTAATGTACAATATTGAAGAAACAAAATTTATTCAAAACAATCATAAAATATCAAGGTGTTACACTATTTTTTGGAAAATAAAATAAAATTTAAATCCAATGGGAGATACTTTATTAAATATCAATAAAATTAAAAATAAATTAGTTTAAGAATAGAGCATCTCCCTTAATTGGATCTGATTCAATTTACATTGGATTTTTCAGGGCCACATGGAGTTGGGTTGTTGTGAATGTAAGAATGTAGTTAATCTCCTCCATATATTCTTTAAACCTCGCCACTTGGTTGGTGTCTTCTTACAAATAAATAGGGTGGTATAGAGGTGTTGAGTTTTCATTGATAAAGACGAGAAAGTCAATTCACTTTTTAGCTTTTAAAAATTCTACAAAATATTCATCCAAATCATCTTCATCACCCACTAGTACACCGGTTGTCATTTATTTTTCAGAAACATCATTATGAAATGGTAAAAAAAAATTCAAATTGATCTTCAATATATTCCCTAAATTCATCCTTGTGTTTTTCAACTATATATATAGGTTTAATGAGATTTACTTCATCATAAATTTGTTATTATTTCGCATACCAAAAAGGTTTGATCTCATTGTGAGAAGCGGACAACATCCCCATAAATCTAATGTAATTCTATTGTATCTAATGTAATTGTATAAATATAATGTAATTATATATTATCTCACACAATTATTTTTCTCCAACGAACTCAATGTTAGGCCATGTATATGTGAAATCACTATTAAAATACATCTTGACCTAGGACATAGAATATATGCATTGAAGTTCTATTTTCTGGTTTTTGAATTTTCTATGTTTTTTAGTTCATGCTAAAAAAAATGTGTGTGCAGGTTATTTTATTCCCCATAAAAGATTCCAAATTAATAATAGGGAATTTTCATAAATCATAACTCAATATTTATATTTACATAATAATTAAGAATAATGATCACCCATGGTTGATCTTAAGAGGACACCACTCAAAAAAACTAAATTTGTATTGGTAGTATTTATAAAATAACTAATATACATCTAAATGATATGATAAAATAATGGGGGGTGTCAAAATGCATAATATAGACAAATATAAACAAAAATAAGAAATAATTTATAAACAAATAAGGACACAAAGAAGTTAAAAAAATAAGACAATTGTTGTTGGGAGATCATATTAATGAAATTATTATTATAAAAACATATTTTTATATTCTACTCAACATGGCATGTCACACCAAACCCTATATTTTTGAATTTTTTTAACCCAGACCAATAAATATTTATGTTTGGAAATAGTCTTCCTAAACCCATATATGATATCTCTTCAATGATTATCACTATTTAGGTCATGCTCTAATGTATGAATGGCTTAAATCCTGAAGGGAAGGATGATCAATATCTTGGAAGAATAAAGATTATTATATGGAAAAGGCGGTGACCACACACCCAAAAAAAATTAACTATCATAAAAATTTATAAAATATAATCGTAAATAACATTGAAAGTGTAATAACACAGAAGAAAAAAATACCCCTCCCAACCACAATGAGGTTAGTTCTCCATTTTTTTGAAGATGATAATGAATGAGGGTTAAAATATACAGATCAAATGAAATATAATTTAAATAAATAGAAATATAATATAAGTTAAATTTATATACAATTATTACAGTATTAAGCCCATAAAATGTATTAATAATGGAAAACTCCTTGAATGGTTATGCAGATGTACATTTATAGATAGGGGTGAAATATTTTGACTCCAAATCTGACCTCTAAGAATCTGTGTAATGTTGGAATAGTAAATGATCAAATCATATAATGTGTTATTCATAAAAGTTAGGCTAGTCAATATTATTCATCTTTCCCTTAAAATTTTATCTTACTTGGACATGTGTGACCAACTTTGAGAATGTATTACTCATAAAAACTTTTTTATCCTACATATTGATTGAATTCAAATATGTTGGTTTCCCATGTATTAATGAACTTTAAAATACTATAATATCAAGTTGGAATGGTTATTGAAAATATTAATTGTAATATTATCTGTCTTCAATCAAATCATCAACTAATTTTCATCTTAAATGTGAGGGATGTGGTCCCATCTTCGAAATTCATGAAAATTGAGCACTAATTTGAAGGACCGACCTCTAAGAATCATTTAGAAATAAAATATTTGGATTAAGATCCTATTTTAGTTTTAATAAATATATCTCAATAAACATGGAATACTAAAAAAAGTTATTTTATAATTTGGATTTGTTATAAAAAATTTCTAGCCAAAATAAAAATCTGATTTAAGATGTTGAAAATTAAAAAATTATGTAATTTTCACAATTACGCTAAAATCATTCCTAAAACCTAAAATGGTGAAACATTTTCTAAAATTATAATTTATACAGATTTAAAACATTTAAATATATAATAAAATATGTGAAAATATGAGATTCATCACACATCCTCTAACACACATAACATATTTAAATCCCCTATTTTTTAAGCTAAAAAATTTAATATCATTATCATACTATGTCAGTATCATGAAATCAATATATAATACTCTATAATTCATTTTAAACCATTTAAAACATAATATATTTTTTCAAGAAAGTAAAATACCATTTAAATTCTTTAACAATCATTTAAATTCGAAAAAAAACTTATAAATCAATACAAATTCAACAAAACAACTTATAACAATTTATTATTTAATTCTAAAAGTTAATGGATAAAATATTATTATAAATACCATTTACATTCCTCATCAATACATTCTAATTTAGTACACACCCTTCATATTCATAAATGGTTTTATATCACCTAAACATCGTTTCAAAAAATCATCGTCATTGTTTTTTAGCATACTAAATAGAGTTTTCCACATATAAAATAATCATTTAATATTATTTCAATTCTAGGAATATTAATCCAATATTAAAATCGTTTTACCACAAAAAATACCCATATAATAATAATTAAACCTAAATTAATGGTAGTGATTATTGTGTAGAATGATCAAATAAATCATTTTAATCCATCAAATCAATTCATATTTCATTTCAATGTCATTTTTATGCCCTCTGGCCATTGTGAAATTAAATTTAACCATAAAATTGTTAAAATACATATGTATTCATCAATAAAAATAACAATGAGTCTTGATATTTCCTATATAGTGATCATTCATGGATCGTCACAGGAATAACCTGAGAAGCTCTTCAACAAAAACTATAGATTAAAAAATTTAACAAAAAATAGATAAAATAAATCATAAATAAAATTAAGTCAATAGAAAATGAAACTATATTAAATTTTATTAACTAACCATCATGAATCTAATGCAGTTAATGGATCATAATTCTAACAAGTAAAAAAGGATATATCACTCAAATAAGTTCAAGAGAGGAAAGAATAATCTAAATATTTTAATCCAAACTACTATTTATCTGAGAGTCCAAAACAATTAATCTTAAAATACTATCATAAAAATGAAAAAAAAAATACCTCATTAAAAATAAGGATGGAAAATTGGGATTTTCTAGATTTGCACTACCGAATTTGGTAAGGAAAACATGCTTATTTACAACATGTCTTTGATAAAAATTTAAGACACCCAACTTAACCTTCCATAATTACACAAATAAATAAATAATGTTAATTCGTTACATACCCATATATTTTTAGGTTTAAGTATTTAGAGAATTAGTAAAATTATTGCATAATAAAACCCATAATTTTTATTAAATGTAAATTTTCCCACTAGTAAAAACACATAAAAATATACACTTTCACTACTCCTCGATGAATTTTTCTACTGACATAGTCTTCCCAAGTCATTCTTAATTTTTTTGAATCTATTTCCAAAAAAAGGTGCGAGAACAAATATCTCAATAAGGGGGTTTCTTATAAAGATAAAACTTATTTGGTTTTGGAATTTCTTGATGACTTCCAATTATAAAAAATACATTGGGCTTAATAAAAAAATTATTTAAAAATAAAATTACCATTGTAGTCTAAAAGTTTTTTCAAAAAAAAATTCATAAACTAGTATAATAGAAAATAATGTTTTTGAAACATTGTTTGAGGGAACATAGAAAACATGAAAACCATATTCTTGAAATCACGAAACCTTAATTTCTATTAAGATCTGGAATTTATTTCAAATTAAAAAAATTAATTTTTTAATCATCAAAATATTTCCTTGTAAAATAAAAAACAACATTTTCATTAAATAAAATTATTTCCAAAGAAACTTGTTATAAGAATATAAAATACCTAAGGAATCATGGAACATTATATAAATCATCCTTCCAATGTAATAGCTTAAGAAGTTATTTCCATCACCATTCAAAATATGATAACTTAGATATAGTTAATTATAAATAATAATCATATGTTAATACTAACTTCCAAGACAATATAATATAGTATTCTAAGTCAAACTACCCACACACCACACCCAAAATCTCATGATATGAAAACATTACCCTATGTATTTAATATATTTGTAATTATAGGTTTACACATCAAATATTAAGATTTCCATGTACCATACTTTGAATAAAAAAATTAACAAATTGCATTTTTATCACCGAACCTATTTAAATTCCCTTTTCAATTCATCAACATTTAAAATTAAATAAATGAAATTGTCTCCATAAATATTTGGTTTAATTGTGAAAAAATATTCAAATATCATTTTTAAAACAGAAAAACATAAAGAAAAAGAATAATATATTTGAAGAAAACAACCCAAAATAATAGAAGATATTGGTTATAATGTATGAATGTGTCTTTTGATGGAAGTATGTGTAAATGAGTGTTCTTGAAAGGATATATTTAAAAAAACATAAAAAATGGTGGTTTTGAATGATTGAAATAAATTACCCTTTTCCTTACACCCAATAGTTGAGTTAATCTCCTTATCCTAAGGAACAAATTTCCAAATAAACCCTATATATTTCACCATATAATTTTTTAATTTCATACCCTAATACCTCAATCTCCCTTTCGTATTATATTTCCCACAACCATAGATGTAATATGGGTATTTCTTGGAACCTAAGAATCACTTAGATCTGAGTTAAACCATTATGGGTGTGCTTCCTTAACTGAAAACTTTCATTGAATAAATGAAATAATATATTAATAAATAATTTTTATGTAACAATTTAATTTTTAATCATTAAACATACATGAAATAGTCTTCATTAAATTGTATCTTCCTAATGCACTATGTTGCACTGTGGAAATATCATCTTCACATTTAAAATATATGCATAAATAGAATCGGTTAGACATAATAAAACTTAGGATTATACTAATATTCTATTGACGTTGTCTTCTAGTTTTACTTATATAATATTTAATAAAATTTTAAATTTTGTTTTTTCATAGAAAAAAATTCTATCTTCAATTGATATAAATCTATCATAGCCTTATTATCTTTTAAATGTGATGGCATAGCTTAGTAAATTATTTGTCTCTACTTGAACTGTGTTCTACCATCTTCCTATTTTATACACATCATAATATATGAATTCATTAGGTGTGGATCTCATGATTTAAATATATATATATATATATATATCCAGTTGAAAACCACACAATAGTTGCACATCAGGGAAAGACGATGAATAATTATGGTCTCAATTAATCCGATTATCCTAGTTTAATAATTTATCTCTTACATTATAAGATATGTTCTAATATCATATAAAAATATACCTATGAATATCCCTTAAATAATGGTTTAATCAATATAATAATCTTAATGTTCAATCCTTTAAGGTAACAAGTACCATATTAATATAGTTTGTGAGATGCATAAAGGGTAAAAAATGTGAACTGTGCACTATAAGATGATGTTAAATATGATCACTACACCATAATTTTCTTTAAAATATGTGTGTCATTTAAATGGTTAATAAAAACAATGCATCACGATCCCACCTTGGTTATTTAGTTGAATGGACACTCCCTTAAATATTAGGATGTAGGACACACTGATCAAATACCCTAGGGACTAACCTGTCCCATAAGGTCACCATGACACCCCATATAGTGATTTTTACCTACTCAAGAAACTCCCCATGCTTACTCTTCTCATAGTAGTCATGATACTATACTATCTATGCTCTTCCATCACCTCTCAAGGAAAAAAATTGAAGATGATCATTACCTCACAAAGTCATGTCTATCTTCTATGGATGGTCTAGGGATAGCTATTTCATTTTTATAAAAAATACATAACATATATATTTATTTTATAAAATTATACTATGAAAATTTATTATTTAATTAAAAATTTAATATTTCAATCTAATTCTATATAATCAATTATTTAAAATGATTCATTTTATTCTTTTAATAATCCATTTATTTATTTCTACTATTAATAATTTTATTCATTACTGTTGTCATTTATTTTTTATTAATATATTTTACATATTTTAGTTATTCATATATATATATATGTTAAATATCATCAATTTCATGTATATATATTAAATATAATACACTTTCAATATATTCAATTAATTGTAAGTATCATTATCTCATACATTCACTTCAAATTAATAATTTGTCTATACACTAATATTTATATTTCTCAATTATATTAAAATTTATATTTATCATTCACTATTATTTATCATTATATTACAATATATATTAATATTATATCTAATATTTTCAAATAATTAATAATTTTATTAACATTCTACTATATAATATTCATTCGATTATAAAATAAAGACAATTATCATTAAATTATAAATTTTATAATGAAAACATATAAATAATCATCTATCTAAAAATTATTTATTGGATGAAACAATAATATAAATATAGCTAAAGTGTTAATTTTATAGCATGATAGTTTTAAATTATTTTATTCCATATCATATCCCTTATTCATAATTATAATATAATGATTTCCCTAATGATCATTTTCTTTTATAATACTAAAAACACAAGAAACTATCATATATTTGTTCCTAAAATACCAATATATCTTATCCTCTTATTTCAATCAAAAAATGACTCTTATATTTATTCTTATCGAAATCATCTCTATAGTAAATATTAGTGGATCTATCTTCATAGTACATAAGGATGACTCACTCTACAATATTTATATTTTCTTTTTTCATTGATTATCTCATTATACATGTATGCATAATATTTAATGTTTTATTTTCATTTACCTAATAATTAAAGACATATAATTTCATGAACAGATAATACATGTATAAATCTAGGTTAGGTTCTATCATTAAAATTTATATCAGTTCATTTTATTTTTCAAACGTATAATTTATTTCATGAGAAAACATATTTCAAAATATCGAGATAGTACAACAACTACAACTTGAACCTGGTGAATAACTAGTTTCCACTTCGTGTTCGTTATGCACCTTATGGAATTGACTAGCCTCAAGGTGGTCAGTCTAAAGTCATCCCACCTCTTTCATTTCTATTATTGGGTACCCAGTGTCTCTTTTTGGGAACCTAGTGGTGTCACATACTATAAACTAGAAAAACACCACTTATAATTCACTTCTAAATATGAATTTAACTAAAACATTAAAAAAATTAAAACATAAAATATCAATAGATTTATAAAAATGAACAGAAAAAAAAATTCATATGCGCATAATAACCCAAAATCAATACAAACTTTCATCATAATGATTTATATCCGCCAAGAGGTGTTACTGTGAATCTTTAGTAAACAACCCTATCCATTTAGACCACATAGTACATTCTTGATCCTATTTTTACTCTTATAAATAACTATACTACCAAATAAATTTATTATAGAAGTATTCTCCCCCATATAATATTCTCACTACTATCAAAAATACACAGTGGATGATCAATAACGGATGCATTTTCCTCCAACACTACATCATCATTTTGAATCAAATTTGAGAAATCTGATATGTATCTAATTATATTAAATATTTGAAATATATTGTACATTACACAAAACCATGGATGAAAATATAATTTATAAAAAATCTCCCCAATCCATTAAAGAATCTCAAATGTCTTTATAAACTAAGGCACCAATTCCCCTACTTTACCAACTTCTTATGTCCCAATCACAGTTAAACCCAATGGAATACATAATCCCCTAAAGATAAATAAAGAGGTCATTTTATATATTGATACTAATAGATATATTAGAGATATATATAATCAGATAAAATATATGTTTGGATGATGAAATTTTTGTTTCCAAGGAAAATATACAATCATACAGAGGTTGGTTGCTGAAATTAAGAATTACTAATGTATCCTCTAGCATGTGGTTTCGTTTCTGGAGAAATGTTTTCAGATAAATGAGTAGGTGGATGTGTTGAGATATTGTATTTTGTTTTTAATACATATATCATATTCAATGTTATATTATATAAAGTTTAGTATGTGAGTTAAAGTTTGTTTTGGAGTTTGGTAATTTTTTGAATAGATTTGGATTTTTTTGTAAGTATTCTTGAAGTTTCTAGAATTGATGATTTTTTTAAAATTTGTAAAAGCCCTCGATAATTAAGAAAAGTTTTACTATATATGTAAGATTAAATATATGAAGGAGATAGGGAAATAAAAAACCAAATAACATCCATGTGAGTGTAAAGGTAGCTCTAAAGAGACAGTTGAAATTTGGAAAAGGAAAGAGAAACCTCTCTGTATACTTAAGATCCATCCGCAATAGACTGGGTCAAATTTTTGAGAATTTTTTTGATACATTATGGTCACCTTGATGAGACTATGAATAATTAACAAAGGCATAATATCTTCCCTATATACTTAAGGGTTATTTTTAAAATATTTAAAGGTCATCTCTATGGAAAAGGGAATACATAAAAGTAATACACCAATACTGAGAGGCTATTTCAGAGAAAAAGGAAGTACTTAATGTACATTAAAATGATTAATAATGGATATTTTATGATTCATCAAGAAAATTTAAGGGTTTCTTAGTGGAATATAATGATATAAAAGCGTCTCTTTAGTGATTCATAAGAGTTTTAGAATTATTAAAAAATGATAGTTTCTAAAATTTAATAGGGAAAATTTTTAGGAATTTAAGGATAATTTTAAAGATAAATATAATTTTGATGAAGACATTAAATTTATGGATTAAATCTCATTATGGGAATCATTATACAGGTAGTTAAGGAAAATTTATCATGTCATGATGATTTTTTCATGTAGTGATGAAAGTACCAGGTTTATGATTTAAAAAGAAGTCATGTTATTATGTGAAGTCATGATAAATATTATCAAAGATTTTTTAGGTGGTTTGACATATCTCAATGAAAATCATGGAATCACACTGAAACATGAAAACCTAGAGTAAAATGATAAAGATACCACACCATAAAAAATCACTTCAAACTATTAATGAAAGATTAGATGGAGGATTTGGTTAGTCATCTCACAATACATGCAGTCACATCATGATGATAGGGTAAAATTAAATATAATTAATTATAAGAAATAGTATATATTGATATGAATTTAATAATAGTCAAAATAATTCAAGAGAATGATATTGAATTTGACATTCGAATTAGAATGTGAATATTTATTCCACTACTGGATTGAAATATATTTTTTGATGCTATAAAAATATGATATATATGTTGAAATATAAAAATATTTATAAGTGAAAGTGTGGAAGAAGAGATTACTTTATGCTATGAATTTAGAATAGGAATAAGAAGGGGAAGATTAATAGTATTCACTAAAACAACACTTTTGAAGTCTGGTTCTGTTAAAGATTATATTATTATTGACAAAACTTATACATATTTTTATTTTTCATAGGGAAACTTTTCACAGTTGGAAGCATGTTGTGTATTATCATAAAAGGATAAAACCTACTCATTTATTATCAATAATTATGATAATAGTGGATTTTATGGCCATTATTGATTTTATATCAAGCTAAGGATTATTAAATCATTTTGAGTATTGAAGCTTCTAAAATATATTGTGCATATTGTGTGTGTTTCTTATTGTCTATTTGATAGTGATCCGGTATTCATTTTAATAGTTGGTGAAGTTTGTTTTTAAAAAACATAAAAAAGAAATGAAACAATTTATTTACCCCCAATTTTATAATTAATCCTTACTGATCTTATAGGTCCTTATCAAGTTGTATTAGAGAATTCTGGTTCCATTCAAAGAGGATATATTTATTGAAGATTTAATAAAAAAATTCCTCTTTTTTTAGATATTTCATCATTGAATATATATTGTAAAAATGGATAATATAAATGTATTGAATAAAATCTAGATTCAAAATTTTTATGGGAAAAAACAGTATATATGAAAAGATGAGACATTGTTATAATTTTTATCAATTATTATTGGCATATCAGAATATAAATCTGATGGATTTTCTACTTATCTTTAATGTGGTACTATGAAAATATTTGAAATAAATAATTATGACAGTTATGGTTATCATCATAATTATATTTTTCATTCTATTTTAGAAAATAATTTTCATAAATTGAAAGTAATAAAGATAGAAGAGGGTATTTGGGATGAACTGGGAAACATCTATGAAGGAAATGAAAATGCGATTAAAGCCAAACTACATGTTTAGAGGTTAAAGTATAAAGATTAAATATTAGATTAAATTTTTAATAAAGTTAATAAAATTGTGCACAATTTTAGAGTTTTTATGATAAGTTATAGGATAATACTTTTTTTAAGAAGATAATATACAATTTTACTGATAGGTTTGATATAAAGGTATCAACACATTGAGACTATGATCTTGGTACACTTCATTTGTATGATCTTTTTATCATTACAATAAATTATGAAATGCATCAAGGGTATTTATTTAAGAAGAAATTAATGGATAATTTTTAAAAGTTACCTTAAATAATAAATATAGGAAAATTTTAAGAAAGTAGTTGTTTTAGAAAACATGATTTTGAAGAATAATATGATATTGAAATGAAATTTACAAAACTAATTGTACACATTTTTAGAATAATGAGAAGATATAAAGTAAATCATTAAGGAAAGATTCCACTGATATTATTCCAGTGTGTATCTATTAGATATTTTTAAAAAAAATCAATGTTAATAGAAGAAGAGGGTCATGAATATGTGGATAAAACCCAAGGATTTTCTCTAGGAAAAATACTATAAAATTTAATAGGTAAAATGTTTCTTCAAATGGGAAAAGTATGAAATTATAAAAATTTGAAAAGGAAATATTTCTTTTAAATGTTTGAGGATAATTATAATACAGAGGTTTATAAGAATCTTAACACAAACAATTATGTTAATGAAAAGTTTTTGACTGAAATGGTGAATGAGGAAGAGTTCACTAGAGATGAAAGAAAAAAAATTAAAGTGAAAAATAAACTAAATTTTAACTTATTTTTAAATGAAAAAACTCTCAAATAACTCAAAATTGGATAATTAGTTCAAAGTTTTCATGAAATACAAAAAATATTAAAGAAATAATGATTCTCTTCAGGATGATATTAAGTCATAAATGGTAAAATAAATTGATTTTTTTAAGTAATTTCATTCTATAAAGAATTATTTAAAAGTTAAATTTCAAGATAAAATTCAAGTAAAATCATATAATCTTGTTATTTTGAAACTAAATTTGATAAATGCTAAAAAGGAATTAGATATGTATGAATCTGACTTTTATAATTCTATTCAAGAATTTTTTTAACACTCTAATATATATAATATGAAAGTTTTTAAAGTCTCATATAATTTGTAGATTCATGTAAAAAATAAAATAAAATGTTCAAATTTTGATAAATATGTCAGAAGTGTTTTTGTAAAGTCTCATTATCAGATGTATGTACAAAAGGATGATTTTTTGTTATAACAAGATGATTATCAAAAATATAAAAAATCAGGGAACACTGATTTGAATGTAAAAACTAGGATAAATAAGGACTTCAAAAATATAAATTAAAAGTATAGAGTGAATAATAAGGTTTTGGGAGTCTATAAAAAACTTTCTTACCAAACAAATCCAATACTTATGGCTGAAAACTGAAAGAAAAAAAGGTTTCAAATTTTTTATGATAAACTATCTTCAAGGTAAAGTATCTATTGTACATATATTAATGGAAATTTTGAGATTTTAGGAACTTTTTAGGGGGAATTTTTTTTAATGAACAATATTTCAATGAGACTATAGGTGTAAGAAGGTAGATATTGATGGGGATTCATCAAAATCAATGGAGAAAAATTTATAAGCAAAGATAAATTTCATAATTTGATGATGAGAAAAAAATTCCAACATTATATGATGTTTATGGAAGATGTGATAATATACATCCCTAGTCTTATGAATTTATTTACATTCTACATATTCAGTTGAGTGTGAATTACAATACTAAAAAATATAATAATAATAAGGAAAAAGTTAAAGAAAAGGATTTAGTTATTGAATATTCACAAAAATAATCAAAAAATTAATATTAATAGACTCTAGATAGTGAATTTTATTCACACATGAAAGGATATTTAATGTTCGTTTAGGATATTGAGAAGTTAAATTATGGGTTGGTAAATTTTGGAAGGGTGGGTCCCTTAAAATCAAAGGAGTTGGATTGAAATTGATTGGAATGGATAAGATGACTTCTAAGTACACTTTATATTTTGATGAGATAAAACAAAATTTATTAAGTGAATCTCATCTTTGTGATGAAGGAAATGAAGTAATGTTTAGAAAATATGGGTTCTTAGTAAATAATTGAAAAGATAGTTTGGTATTGAAAACCAAAAAATGAACATGGGGAAACTTATTTGAAGTTGGTAATTCTGAAAATTCATGTTATATAATCTTAAAGAAGTAAAATCAATTTTGGAATTTAAGGCTTTGTCTCCTTGTAAATAATAACATGAGATAACATTCTAGTGGATGGATTTTTTTTGATGTGCAAGTATATAGGGTATAACAAACCTTATATTTAATTCACATTAATTCATGAGTTATTACATAAGATAGCACATAATACAACCTGGATAATTGATAATCTTAGTTTCGTTGTGAATTATGTACATTATATCACAACTTAAAACAAGTAATGCATCATATTTATTCAAAACCTCCTTAACATGTTTTCTCTTAAAACTGCATGGGATAACCTGTTGATGTACATAAGAAAGTGGAGAGATACAAATCCCAGTAAGGGAATAAACATGGAATAACATTAAAAAGATAATACATTATATAAAATAGGCATATCAATGGGGAATAAAAGTAATATGAAAATTAATGCATGATATGGCATAATACTCATAACATGGTAAATATGGCAACAACTTCAAAAACTACATTATAGACAGAGTTCAAGGATAACTACCAAGACATAATGATAGAAAAAGTACCATAAAGTAATCTAGATAATTCCCTTTCCCAACATTAAGTATCATGATTCTAAACATTACCAAATTCATTGAAGCACTATATAATTCTAAGTACACCCCTCGCTTTCATTTCACTCTCATGCTTAAGTGTGCCACATGGATCATATAACATTGTTTCTTTTATAAAAATAATATATCCCATGATCAAGGAGTGTGGAATAAATATATGTAAGTCACCAATAAAAAATTATACGTGTATAAAAGTGAAAACCCTCGATATAAAATGGGTATGGTATTCACTGCACAATTTTTTTGGCATGGAAAATTGTGGTGAAATTTTAGCAATATAATAGAATCATTAATAGATTCATAAAAATGGGTTGATGAGAGAGAATGGGGTCCCTCATTACATAGAAATGAAATTGGATTTAATAGTGACTTTTAAATTATATCTGAACATTAGAAATTTTAAATATAAGGCATAAGTAAATGAAGAAACTTGAATAAAGAAAATAATAAAAAAAAATATTTTAGCATGGTAACAGGTGTACATAAAGGATCATGGGAGGCTTAATGAGAGTGAAATTGGGGGTCTCATCATTTATAAATTAAATTTAAATTAATGGGATTATTTTAGAACATATCCCATCATATTCAAATAGAATTTAATATAAATAACATAAAATAAGTTATTGATTGGAAATGATAAGAGAGAAATACCTTACAAAATTTCATCCAAGTAATAGGTGTACATACTTAATGAGAGTAAAAGTAATATCACATTATTAATAAATTAAATGTATATTAATGGAGATAATTAACATATCCCATAATAATCAAAATGTTATTTAGATACACAAAAAAAAGTTCTTGATAAAAACAGGAGAGTTGAAGATCCCTTACTTGAGAATGTCACTCAAAATTCTTGGGAGGGGGAACATGAGAGCTTGGGGAACCTTGGGAGGACACTATGGAGTGGTGGAAAGAGTAAGGGCGTTCTACAGTGTTTTTTGGAGAAGATAAATGGGATCATATGAGGGTTTATATTGCAAATTATGGGAATTTATTTATTATTTTGGTTTTGGACTCTACATATTAAAATAAAAAAACCACAAACCATCCTCTGGTTTTTGCACATATATTCTTCCAAATGGGATATTTTTTCATTATTTTATGTGTAAAAGGTACTAAGGTATAAAATAATTATCTTTATTATGTGTATTTGAGTCAAACTCTTAAAGAAATGATTTTAAAACATTAAAATATATTAATTGTTTTGGAGGAATCATAATGGCTTTATAAAATAAATAAAATAAACATAAAATTTAATTATATTAAATAGAAAAAAATTATTTTGCCATGGATAAACTTTATATTATTTATCACATCACTTTTGGTACATTATGATGTAATAATATAGAATGTATATTTATATGGTATTTAATTTTTACTCAAAAATTTGATTGTCTCATAAAATTATGAAAAATTCACCATTGGATAATTTTTAAGTTATGATTCCAAAAATAATAATTATTTTATATAAATAATTTTCTAAATATGAGAATTTTGACTTCTAAAATAATAGCCTGTATTTATTGAAAATGCTAGGTTTTTTTCAATAATAGTTTTCAAACCCTTATAAAATCACATTTGACTTCATAAAAATTTTATCAACTTTTATATTTAATAAAAATTATTTTATAATAATATTTTATTAAAATATTATTTATTTAAAAAATAAATTTATTCATCAAAACAAATTCCTTAATGGAATTTTAATATTATCCAAAAATACTATTTGTGTTTTATTAAATAAAAATAATTTATAACGTAACAATAATATAATGAAAATATATTCATCATTATATAAAAATAATGTTCAAAATCATATTTTTAGGGTTTTGATACATATCCCTATAATACACCCGAAAATTACCTAAGGTTAAGGTGTGTGATGGTGAGAATTTCATTGGGTGGTTTGGAAAACATGGTTTGGGTCATGATCTTGATGAGCATGAACTTCTCCTATAAATGGTTTCACCCATGTTTAAGTTATTGGATATTAGTATGGGATTGGTCGATGGAAAATCCCAAAGATTATATCTCCGTTAGAATCTCGGATAAATGGGCTTTATAGGGTACGATCCTACTGGTTCAGGCCATCACTTCCTTTTTCTGTGTCAATTAAATTTGATAAAACACTATATTTATACTAATCATTTGATCACTATTAAAATGCTATATTATCAACTATACTGATTCATAATGTTCAATTAAATCTAATATGATATAATGAAACCTAATAATTTAATGTGTTTTCTATAACCACATTACATAGTAAAACATTTAAATAAATTTCAAGGGGAATTTTATTTATTATAGTATCGGTCATTACAATATCCCCCCCATAAGAAATTTCACCCTAATAATTTTCAATTCCAACACTAAAAAAATAACGGTAACTCTGTTTCATCACTTATTCTTGTTCCCATGTCTCTTCTTGAAACGTGAAGTTTCTTCAAAACACTTTGACAAGTTGAATTTCCTTATTTCATAGAAATTTTTCCCTATGATCTAAGATATTAACTGCCTGATATTTTTAAGAAAGATCATTCCTAAATGGTATCACCTCTTGATTGAGTAAATGTGAGGGGTATAGTATTTACTTTCTCAAGAGGGATATATTGAATACATCACGTACTTTAGATATGTTAGGTGGGAGTAAAATTATGTCGACCAATTCTCTAATGTAATCAAGGATCTCAAAGGGGATAATGTATTCTGGAATATTCTTTCCCATCTTCCAAAATCCCATCACATTCCTCCATAGAGATATGAGGAGGAATACCATGTCTCCAATATCAAACAATAGGTCTCATAGATGATTGTAATCCAAACACTTATGTTAACTCTAACTATCTTTGATTCGCTAATTAATGGTGTTAACCTTCTCAACCATTTACTCAACCATTTTAGAACCTAGTAGGTTTCATTACCAAACTTCATCCCAATATGCTGATATTCTACACCTCTTCCTATAAAGGTCTTCCTAGGGTGATATTCAGATTCTTGAGCGGAAACTGTTGTTGTAAGATAACTCAAACATAGGTATAAATTGATCTCATCCTCCTTTGAAGTCAATTTAGCATGCTCTCATCATTTCCTCAAGTTTCTAGATAGTTGGCTCTGATTTGAAATTAGTTTGAAGGTGATAGGTCGTGTTGAAGTTAAACTCAATATTTAGAGTATGTTGGAGACTCTTCAAGAACATAGAGGTGAATATTGGATCTCAATCAGGTAAAATTGATAGTGGTACTGCATGAAGCCTTACCACTTCTTTGATGTATATCTGTTCAAGTTGATCCAGTGAAAAATCTACTTGAATTGTGATAAAGTGAGCTATCTTTGTAAGATGATCCACAACAACCCACATAGCATTGTTTCCTTTGGATGTCTCCCTAAGTCTGGTAACAAATTCCATTGTTATTTTCTCCCATTTTCATGTTAGCATGGGTAATGGGTTTCATTATCCTCTTATACATCTTCCTTTCAGCCTTCACATTATAACATACCAGGCACTTTGATGTATATTCTATCATCTCTTTCTTCATATTGTCCAACAAATAGTTCTCAAAGAGATCTCAATACATTTTTGTGCTTCCTGGGTGAATGCAGAAAGTCAAACTATGTTCATCATCCAATATTTCCTTTTTTTAATAGGATTTTATGGAAAACATAGTATTGACCCAAATCTCACAAAAACTTCTTTAATAACATTGAACTCCAAGTGTTTCCCTTTTATTATAGTTTCCACTTTCTTCTGAAATCCCAAATCATCTCTTTGAACATCCTTTAACCTCTCCAAAAGAGTCATTTGAGCAATAATTTGTGAAATAGAGGATTGTAATCCTTTCTTTATGATTCCCATGTTTATACTTTCCAAATCAACGAAGATCATATCCCTCTCAATTATCATCAGTGATAAAATTATTCAATCTTTTCTACTTAGAGTGTCATCCACTTTATTCTCGTTCCTAAGATGGTAGTGAATTGAGAAATCACTATCTTTGATCATCTTTAACCATTTTATTTGGAACATATGCAAATCTTTTTGTGTGAATATATAATTGAGGATTTTTTGATCTATATATATTTCACAATTATCCCAAAATAGATAATGCCTACATATTTTCAAAGATAATATCACAGTAGAAACTTCTAGATCATTCATTGGGTAGTTTTTTTGTGAACTTTCAACTACCTCGAAGCACAGGCTTTGACTTTGTCAGTTTGAATTAACACATAGAACAATACCTTCTTCAAAGAATCATTTAATACTACAAAAATATCTCCACTTGTGGGTAGTGTGATCATAGGTGAAGTGATAAGCCTCACATTCAACTCCTTGAGGGTAAATTTTCATTCATAATTTTAATTATCTTGGATAGAGGGTTTGATAATCATGAGATATTCCCCAAAAATCAATGATAATTACCTACTAATATAAGAAAAATATAGATATCTATCACATATTTTGACCTTGGACATCCTTAAATTTATTATGTCTTTGAATGATCCATAAATATTTCATTTCTTATGATGATATTCCCCATGAATGAGAATTCCTCATAACAGAACTCACATTTTGTATTCTTTTCATAAATATTATCCTTCCACAAGGTCTTTAATATAATTCTTAGATGCTCCTCATACACCTCTATTTTTTTAGTATATTAGAATATCATATGAAATAACTACTAAATTTTTTTCTAGGTAATCTCTAAAGACCATATTAATCAAATCCATGATTATTGGTGGAGCATTATTGATTATGAAAATAATCACTACGAACTCATAGAGTCGTTACCATGAATGAAAAGTAGTCTTGGGGATACCCTCCTTCTTCACCCTAACTTGATAATATCTTTACTACAAATCCACCATAGAGAAGTATTGTGTTGTACATTACTGGTCGAATAAGTATTCAATCTGTGGAAAAGGATACTTGTTCTTTATTTTGATCTTGTTTATTTCATGATAATCAATTCAAAGGTGCATTGACCCATTTTACTTCATGATGAAAAGGATATTTGTACCCCTTGGTGAAGCACTTAGGTGTATGAACCCTTTATCCAAATTCTCATCTAATTTATTCTCAACCTCCTCAAGTTACACAATAGATATTCTATATGGAATATTGAATAATAGTAATGTCTAAGGTATAAGTTCAATTGAAAATTCAACCTATCAACTAGGAGGAGGACCTAAAATTTCCTTAGGAAACACATCAGATTATTCCATTACAATAGATAGGTCTTCTAGGATGTTTTATTCCTTAGACTCAATCATTTGAGATAGATACTCTTTTTCTTTAGGAAATAATATCCCTGATTTAGATGTTGGTGCTAAAAAAGATTCATCCTCCTCCTGGTACTTGTATTGAATTGAGGGATGATTAACAATAAAGAGATTGATTTATTTCTAGAGGAAATTTAAGTTGGATCTGTATAGGGTAATCCAATCCATACCAATAATTGCCTCAAATTCTACTAAATTGGTTACGATAAGGTTCTATGGGATCTTCAGACCACAAATTTTGATAGGGGAGGAGTTATATATTCAGGATGTAATAATTCACCCATTTTTTTCTTCACAAAAATATATACTTCTATGATTTGTGGTGGTGTTTGAATAGATCTACTAAACTTTCATGATATGAAGGAATTTTTAGAAACATAATAAAAAAGTACTCTATCTATTCATGAATGAATAACTATCATACTAATCACCACTTTATTGTTGGGATCCACCTTAGTAGTTGTGATGGAAAAAATATCACTCTTTCTTCCTTGGAGGTTGTTGGTTGTCTCCAAAAACCCTTGGCTTATGTCATTTTTTTAAAAAGTTTCATTGTTCGTTGTAGTTGAAGTAAGGAACAATGTGTTGTGGGTTGAATGAAGCATTCCTTTCCTCCATCGCATTACTGTGTTTCTCCTATTGGTAGTTCATAGCTAAGTTTTCTTGTATTCCTCGCCTAAATCATTTACTATATCCCCATAGATAATTTTAAGGGTTCGGATTTCTATACCTTTGACAAATGGGATGTGGAAATTTCATGGCATCATTAGATTTTTTCATTAGAACACCATAATTAAACTCCACTTTATGATTCTTACCCCAATGATATCCTTGTGATTTTCTGATCTTTATTTAAACTTTGAGGGCACAAGAGAAACTTTTTCATTGCTATCAAATTCATAGATCACCAATTATTTTCATAAGAATGTTTTTATCCCACCAAAAGAAGTGGTCAACTGTGAATTCATGGGTAATAATAAATATGAAGGCATATCTTGCAATTATTTTGAATTTTCCCCATACGCCCCAATAGATTCATTAGATTTTTTCTCGAGGGAAAGGAAATAACTTTCCATTTTAATTAATAGACTGTGAATAAAATATTTATCAAAAAAGATTTTCCCAAATTCCTTCAACTCTGTCTCTTAGATCGCTTACTCAGCCTTCGTATCCTTGATATATATCAACCACTTATCACCTTTTCCCTCCATGCGATTAACCGCTACTATAACCCTCTCTTGATCAAAACATTCAAGGATGGATAAGATATTCTCAATGGAGTTGATCTTTTTTTCAATGATTATGGTATCAGAAGATCCATTGAATGTATAAGGCCTTTATCGCATGAATCACTTGATTGTGGATTATTATCTCTTATAGGGGTTTGGTCACTCCTCCTAATTTAGGATTCTATTCTAAACCTGATTCATTTGAGAAATTATCATCATAATGTTCACAATTCATACTTCCATCGGGTTGGGCATCTCACTTAGGCATCCATCACATTTCCCATCACATTGATTTTTTACCCTATTCTTCTTATTTCTAGATATTTAATAGAATAAAAGGAAAATTATAGATGAGTTTTCTTAAACTACTAAACTCATAAATATGGTGTCTAATGAAATTAATGGGATAGATTATATATTAAATTTATTTCATAAATTATGGATTTCTAAGCTTCAATCTATGTTATCCATGATCTATTTCCTAACATATAATATTATTGGAATTTTAAAATTCCCTTAATACTTGTTTGTCATGAGACTATTAATTTACCGAATAATATCCCTTAAGAGTGTCAAACCAGGTGTGCAGTAAGGCCCATTTTCATGTACTAGGTTAACTCGAGTAAGGATTGGGGCACCTTGTCATAGTTGTTACCCCTAGATAACTTTGTTCTAGAACCATATCCACTTATACCATCGAGACTATGATTTATTTTCTTGATAAACCACTCACTCTATACTTTGCAAAATTTAGTGATGTTTTCTTATAATTTTTCTTATCCCTAAGGCTCTCTGTAGAGTTTTCTAATCCCAATCCAAAAAATGACTAAAATTTTCCTTTCATACCAACTATAACAACAGTGAAATTTCTTTTACCTTAATACATGATTTATTACATAAGATAACACTTAGTACAACCTAAAATATTGAGATGCTTAGTGTCTTTAGAAATTATGTACATTACATAAAAACATAAAAAAATTGATACATCATCTTTATTGAAAAATTCAGTAACATGTTTCACTTAAAACTTCATGGGATAACCTAGGGATATATATAAGAAAGGGGTGATCTATAAATCCCATTAAGATGATAAACATGGTATAACATGAAGAAGGTAATACAGGTAAGAGAATGGTCATATCAATGTGGAATAAAAGGAACAATAATAATATAGCATGACATATAATTGTAATCATAGCATGGTAAATATGGAAACAAATTAAAACAATGCATCATAAATATAGGTCAAGGCTAACTACCAAGAAAACATAATGGAAAACGTATCATAAAGTAATCGGGTTCACTCTCTATCCCAACATTATGTATCATGATACTAAACATTACCCAATGCATCGAAGAGCTAAATAATTCCAGGTGCACCCATCTCTTTCACTTAATTCTCATGATTTATTATGCCACATAGATCATACAACAAGAATTATTGCATTATCATAATTTATCCCATGATCAAGGAGTGTAGAATACGTATATTTAAGTCCCAAATAAAAAATTATATCTGCATAAATGTGAACATCCTTGATAGGAAATGGATATGGTATTCAATAAACAATTGTTTTGGCGTGGAAAATCATGGTAAAATTTCTACAGCGTAACAAAGTCACTTAATGATTAATAACAATTGGTTGATTAGAGGTATGGGGGTTTACTATCACATAGACATCAATTGGGTGGTAATAGGGACATGAAAAAAAATCCCAACATTAGAAATTGGAAATATAAATATTAATTTAATGCATAAACATGAATAATTAAAATAATTCAAACTATATTTCTGTATGGTAATGAGTGTTCATAAAGGATCATGGGAGGATTAAAGAGAGTGAAAGTGGGGCTCTCATCATTTTGTGATGTTCATGTACTTTGGGTATAGAAACCATCATCTTTATTTCATATTAATACATGATTTATCATATAAGATAACACATAATACAACTAGGAAGATGGATAAGTTTAGTGTTTTTATGAATTAGGTACTTTACAAAACAACTTAAAATAAGTATTACATCATCTTTATTGAAACATCCTTAACATGTTCACTCTTAAAACTACGTGGGATAACCTAGGGATATATATAAAAAAAGGGTGAGCTATAAATCCCATTAAGGGAATAAACATGGAATAATATGAAGAAGATAATAAATGTTATAAAATAATAATATCAATAGGTAATAAAAGGAAATGAATAATAAGGCATGATATAACATAATAATCATAATATAGGAAATGAGGAAACAACTTAATAAACTGCATCATAAACATTGGTTAAGGATAAATTCCAAGAAATCATGATGGAAAATGTCCCATAAATTAAATAGGTTCACTTAATATACTAATGTGATGTATCATGACACTAAAAATTACCCAATTCATTAGAGAATTATCTACTTTTGGGTGCACTCATCACTTTCACTTCATTCCTATGCTTATGTGTTCTACATAGATCATACAACATTGATTTTTTCATCATCCTAATTTATCTAATGACCAAGGAGTGTGGAATAAATATATGTTAGTCCCCAATAAAAATATATATGTTCAAAAATTTAAACACCCTCTATTGGTAATGTGTATGGTATTCACTACACAATTGTTTTGGCATAGAAATTCACGGTGAAATTTCAGCACCATAATAGTGTCAGTTAAAGATTAATAAAAATTGGTTAATGAGAGGGAAGGGGGTCTCTCATCAGATAGACATAAAATGGGTATTAATAGGGACATGAAAAAATATATCCCAACATTATAAATTCAAAATATAAGGAATAAATTAATGAATAGGTTTTTGTTGAAAATATGGGTGGATTTTCTGTAAATAATTAGAATTTAGAGGAAGTGATAGATGAAGAAGATGATTCAGCCATTTCACATAATGAATAAACAAATTTTTTATAATAATTAAAAGAATATAAAAAAGTAATAGGTCTATAATATAATTTTATAACTTGGAAAACATGTTCAAACTAGAAGAGCTTTATATAAAAAAACACATACATTGTTGTTTTCTCAAGTTGAACTAAGATATGAAAAAAGAGGATTTAGGGAATCAATAGTGGATTGATTCGATGAATAAGTAATTTTATTAGATAGATAAGAATAAAAAATGGGATTTAGTACCTAAGACAATAAATGATAACGTTATTAGAGAAAAGTGGGTGTTTTATAACAAATTGTACAAAAGAGGTGAAGTGGTAAGAAAAAAAGGAAAGAATAGTGTTCAAAGGGTACTCATGGGTTAAAAGAGTTTATTTTATCTAAGGAAATATCTTTAATTTATATGGTGGAGAAAATTTTATTATTTCTTATTATTGTGACATAATGATGATCTAAGATCCTCCAAAATGGTTGTCAAGTTATACTTCCTCTATAGAGAGTTGTAAGAGGATGTGTATATTGAGAAACCAGATGGTTTCAGAATTACAGAAGATGAAAGATATGTTTTCATGTTAAATACGTCTCTATGTGGCTTAAAAAATCCTCAAGATCATGGTTTTGAAAACAAGAGTTTCATTTTTAGGTAAAAAATTTCCATTTATTATTATTTTTCTATATTCCACTATTTTTATTTTATATTATTTTTTGGAATTTTATAGAATTTGTAGTTATGGAATGAAATAGGCCAGACCCTAACCAGGGGATGTTACCCCATGCCTCTTCCCAAATAGTGGTAGTGTTTTTCTAGGGATTTGTTTCACACTATGATGAAGGAGGGATGTATTATGATGTGACTCAGGTAGTTTTGGTGTTTTCTTGGGAGGTGAGTCACACCACAATGAGGGGAGGTTGCTTCATGATGATGGGATACCGCATAATGATGTGATACAATAAAATGGGACATTTTTATGTGGATTGGGGTCATTCCACAATGAGGGGAAAATGTGGTGTGACTCAATGTACCCATATTTTAAAATCCTGAATTTAACGTTTTTCCATTGTGTAATTTTAACCACATTCTCATCCTTTATTCCCCACTCATGTGTTGTATTCCTTCCAAATTGTTTACTTTTCCTTGTAACTTCTCTCTTAGTGATTCCTTAGCATATTAGTGGAGTTTATTTTATGTAAACTCTATATTTATCATGTATTTATTATACATTCATATTTTATTATCTTTTACATCCTTAGTTGTCCTCATTTGGTTCCCTAGTAAACCATGGTGTTAGAGTTCATGAATAGAGTTGGATTAAATAATTAATATATTGTATTTCTAGTCCTTTTAGGTTCCCTTATTTAATTTTCTAGGGGTATTTTTTGAAGGTAATGTTGTTACAGTGGGTTTGGGGTATATTTCCCTATATAAGGTTTCATACTAATGGATTACAATTATTTCTTAGATTTAATTTGGTTATATCCATTATATTATGAATTAAATGGGTTATTGAGAACTATGTTATGATTAACATTTGTTATTCATGGATTTGGTTGGGAAAAATTAGTGATTTAACTATGATTTTACTTTAAAATAGTTTTATAACCCTAATGAATTTGATAAAATATTTTTTAATGGATTTTGATTCTATGTGGATTTTTAAAGGAGATTTTTAAAGAAAATTTCATTGTTAATTATATTTTCTTTTTTAAAAAACATAAATTTATTAAATGGATTTTTTATTATGTAATTGATTTGGTTCTAAATGGGAAACCTTGGGGATTTTTGGGTGACCTAGATGAGTGTTTATTTAGTTTATTTATTTTATTGGGTATGAGTTGATTCTAGTGATACTGAGATAGTCATAAAGATTAGGTTTTTCTTACGTTCATATAGGTTTTCTAGTTTTCCATGAGAAATTCCTAGTTACTTTACACTTTATAGGTTAGATCCCATGTTGGTTATGCGGTGCATTGTGAAAAATAGTTTTGATTTATGATGCAATTATTTAATTGGATATTGGGATGAAGATTATTCCATGTTCTCATAGAAATATTTTATATTTTCCTTGTTCATGTTTATTTTATAAATTATATGATTATTAGATAAATAATGTATTTTTTAATGGTTTCCACCATTTTATTTCAAAACAAAACAATTATTTATAAAATGATGTTTCCACACTTGAAATAGTGGGTTACATTGAGAATACTTTATTTAGATTAATGTTAATATAGTACTTGTATTTTTCCTCTAACCCAATATCTACTTTTGAAAAAATTTATACATGATCATTTATTATGTAGGAAAAGTTAAATGAGTTAAATATTAAGGAAATTGTCTTAATGCCTTCATTTTCCATTAGGCTATGGAATTGGTGGTGACTGTAGGTCATAAGGAGGTAACCCTACGGATCATTTTTAGGATTGAATGGAAATGGACTTAGGTTTTGTTATGCATTGTCCATATGATCCTTCACATTATTTTTTAATTTTTTTATTTATGCGATGTGGGTTTACCATTTAATTTTAGTTTATAAAGAGATGTTTCGTTATTTCTAATGTTTTTACCCATTGGGTTATTGAATTTATTTGTATCTATTTATTTATGTTCACAGATATCTGAGATATGGATGCATCATGCCTGATTTATGAATAGAGACCTTTTTTGGATTTTTTTTGTTGTGAGTTTGAAATAATTCCTATTTGATTAGTTTTGTTACCCAGGGGATTGTTATCAGCCCTTTTTGACCGATAACACACTTAGGGCCTTGTAGGGAGATTAATCGGGTGGTATGTTGTGTCAACTAGGGTTTATTTATTACAAAATGGAATCAGATTCTCTCTTTTTATTTGTGGAGTATTGATAGTGTTTGATTGAACTATCATAACTCATAAGGTGGGTGTAGGGGTTCTTATCAATATCTTCTTTGTGTTAAAACATGAGCTACCATGGGTAGTCTGAAATTGTTCATTAATTTAAAAACTATTCTTGATTATTTTATTTTGAATGATTTGATTTACTACTATTATGATTAATTGGGTGGAATTTTATATTTTATTAGTGTTCATATTAGACTTAAATTGGTTATTGATTTAGTTCCTTTTTTTATGTTTTATTGATATTTCCTACCATAAGGTTTTTAGTGAACCATAGAGAAGGGTCCATGTAGTGTACACCATAGCTTAACCCTCTAGTATATACCATTATAGTTGAGTCAATCATCATAACTATCCAATATTGAGGCTAGGGAGGCGAGTAAGGACAAGCCTGGGTGGTGGATCCCTCCTAGGAATTTAAAAAGAATAATCGACCCATGTTCTATGGAAACCAAAGATCTAAATAACCTTAACAGTGTATGGAAATAAAAAATACATATTTGGTTTACTTTATACCACTAATACATCCAAGATTGTATTTTCCACATATATTCTGGAAGGACAAATTCATATGTTTTGGGAGTATATTATGTATTCCAATATACATGAGGATCTCACTTGGGCTATGTTCAAGGTGATGTTTTATAAAGGATTATCTCTAGATAACTCATGGTTAATTAAGGTAAGGGATTTGTAGTATTGAATAAAGTGGATTATTCTATGATGAATTATACAACATTTTTTATGAGTTAGTTCACCTTTCCCTTGATCTCATCATTAATGATTACTTAAACTCCTGACATTTTGAGATGTGTTTGAGACTAGAAGTTTGATTGAAGATTATTCTTTTTTCTTTCTCAACTATGCTGAGGTGTTTGACATAAAAGAGATGCATGAGGTATATATATAGGTGTTGTATCGCATGAGTTTTTTCTCTACGATTACATGGGAAATACATAGTTTTTCTTCATGTTAAAAGAGTAAGTGTAAGGAATCACAATGAGGCAGCAACTAGAGTGTCTATCATCCTTGAAATTATACTCATATGGATCTTTCAATTCCTATAAATATGGGTTTTTATCAGTGTGGGAAGGTGGGGTAGAATAAGTAGGATTTTTATAAAGCTCCATAGATTTTCCACCGGTGTGGGTGCTTGGGCCATCTATGTTTCTTCTTTCAGACTACCTCTATAGAGAAGTATCGTGGGGTATTCTAACACAAAAGGTTGTCAGGTATTGTCGGGTGCAACTAAAGGGTCAAGGAATCGTCTCTAGAAAAAAGAAAACTCTCATCGAAATTTATAATCATATAATGGTACTAAATCTAGGAATTTTTATGTTTTAGAGCATGTTCTAGAAGATTCATATGTCAGACTAGTGGCCATGAACGATGTAATGTTTATTACATTATCTATGGACTTCGAATTAGTTAACATGGGTATATTCCATTATTTTATTTTCATAAATATGATCGATTATTTGGGGTTGTGACATGGGTTAATATATTATATGATGGATATATCCACTTTATTAGGAAATAGTATAGAGTATGGTTTTATATGTTTTGAGTGTTGTTTATTCATTTTAATGTGGGGATTATCTAGGATTTCTTGGTTCCTAATCTAGATATATTATATAATTTTTGGCATGGATTGGATAGTGAGCACAAAAAAATTATTTATTGAAATCATCATAAGGTTATGTTCCTTTATATTGATTAAAACACTAATGTCATATATAGTTACTGGGATCTAAGATCATGCAATGAAGATCCAATTCATCGATATATTTTATCCATATAATTCCAAATATCTAATACGTTTTTTGATACATTTGAATAGAGATCAAATAATCAAAAAAAATTAGTAGTGAGAAGGTATCCCAAGGTTTTACATGCTTAATTTTTTTGGTTTCTTCCCTTGAATGTGGAAGATTTCTCCATTGATCAACTCTATGCATTGATCCCCATATTATTTCCACTCTATCGAATGTATCATATTGAGTGCAGGTCTAATTGGAGGATCATGAATGAAAACAAATTATTCTCTCAGGAAGTTCACCATTGGAATCACCAGATCTCCTTTAAAAGAATCTAGATGTGAGTATCCAACTTTACATTGACAATTTTAAGTTCAATGTAGTGACTGAGCATGTCACCATGTACTTTAATCATTAATTGTTTCAATTTTCATTTTATGACATATCAAGAATTATTATGATTTATTGTTTTGAGCTCATTGATGTCACTTGGTATCATCTTCTATTGTTTTTTTATATAATTAAATGTATATTATTAATATAATATATTATAGGTTAAATCACTCACCAATATATACTTTAAACACTTGGTGTTACTCACTAGCCATTTGTGACAAGGGAGTATACTTGGGGCTACGTGATGTTTTATCTCAATGGCATAATTAAAATGGTATGAGATTATATTTTCTTTTTATTATTACTGTAATACATGGAAAATGGTCAAAATGACACTTAATATCGAGGCTTTTACATGAAACTTGTGTATTTTTTCATGTCCAGCACCACTATGGTATATTTCTAATTCACCGGGAATGTTTGGTAATGAATTGATTGATTAAGATATTAAATTTTAAGGATATAAATTCGCCAAGATTTAGGGTGAAAGGTAGGGTGTTCATGTATTATTTTTTCATGTATAAATGATGTATAAGATTGAATGAATGTATTCATGTTTAAGTATTAATTGAATCAAGAAAATGAATTATTATGTCACTTAATTATTAAAAATATAGTTTTTATTTCCCAAATTGATTATTAATTGAAAATTAGTTATCCAAATCAGTGATATATGTTTGATGATGTAATGTGATTGGTTTATATTTATTTCTTTCTTTCTATATATGTAAGTGAAATGATTTATTGATTGATTTAATGGATATGAAATATTTGGTATTTGATACCAAATAGTATTTTAATTTTGTTATGTTTATTGGTGACTTCAAATTATATTAGAATTAAACCAAATAATTGAGTATGTTAAATTGAAGAGGATGTGGTAAACCAAGATTGACAGATATACGGCCCTTGAGATGGTAAATATGAGATTTCTCCACCTAAGGAGGAACCAGGGAACATTCAAAAAAATTATATACTCTTTCATGTACTTTAGAACATAGAAAGAGACATGGTAAAAGAATAATAGATAGTATATAGGGAAATTATTCAATATTTTTATTGTAGATTCCACCTATAGTTATAGGGCATAAATTTCTATAGAGATAAAATATATTTTTAAATTAAATTAATGATAAATTGATGGTATGTGATGATACTTAATCTTTTTAATTTTGTTTGTTAATGTTTATTTGTGTCTCAATTTTATAAAGGAATGACACTAAAGAAGTGATTTGGTGAAATCGATGGGGAATAGGTAATCTATGAGCGATTTGTGGATGAGAATCGAGATAGTGAAGCAAAGTATACTCCACCTGAGAAGGAACCAATGAATATTCTGGTCTTAGGTAGTCTTATTTTAGTACATCAGAACATATAGAGAGGAACGGAGAAGGATAAAAGGAGGTAGTAGGTAGAATTATTCTGTGTTTTTTAGAACAAATTCCATATGTCTTTAGAAGCAATGTCATGATATAGGGAGTATAGGAGTAACTATATGGGATTTATTGGATATTTGAGGTAATTGATTCTCTCGAGTGTGAGAAGGTGAAGCTATTAATGTATATACTTAATTGTCTAGTATAGAGATGGTGGGATATTTATATAATGAAAAAGATGGTCTAGGTCATAAACTAGGTGTAATTTAAGGCATTGTTTTATGAATTGTATTATTTTGGGACCCTTAATATTGATATGAGAAAGCATATTACAGAACCAAATCAATGAGATAAGATTATACTTGAGTATTCAATAGAATTCACCAATCATTTTTACCTTTCTCCAACCATGGGAAATAAAAAGGTATCGAAGGCTTCGTTCCTTGATAATGTTATATGGTGAAAATTTTGGCTACAATTGAATGTGTTTTGTATACCTATTTATTCAAAAGTAATAAACAAATCATTGATTTTGGAAAAAAATAGTGTATTTAATTAGAGGAATGTGGGAAGTGATAGTGAATCACCTTGGGAAATAAAAATAAAGTTAAATAATATTTTCTTGGGTGGTTTTTGATATGGATTCCAAGGGATGGATCTATCATTTACATCATCTTTTGAAATATATAAGACGGAGTGTTATTAGTGTATCTAGATTGATCATAGTTATCCTAGTTAACTAAAGGATTGGAGGCACAGCGGGATGCTTCTAAATCTTCATAGGTTTTCTTGGAATAGTTTTCAAAAGTGTGGGGCATAATGTTATAATTCAGTTTAATAAATTTCTATTGGAGGATCACAACCAAGTTGTGGTTATTTTTTCACTATATATAATCATGGTAAAATCTAGATGGGGGGCTTAATTGACTATTATTATATTAAAATAAATTAAAACAAATAGGTAAAGCACCCACAATAGGTATAGTGGTTTGGACATATAGTTATGCTCTTCTCTTCAAAGTCTTTGTAACTCCTTGAAATATGTGGACCACATTAAGACATTATTGAATTTTATGAGGGATTTATTACCCTTTACAAACATCCTTCCTTAATGGAGACACAACCAATGTATTTATACATTTTGTTAAGGTAAAATAACCAATAACAATTATTCATTTTATAGATTTATAACCAAATTAAAAAATATATATTTTTAAGGAAATTCATAAACAAATTTTATAGATAAAAAATAGTAAATATGCAATTATAATAAATGATGAATAATTATGTAAATTATTTTTCTCAATGTTGAATCCAATATTCAATATAAACACTTCATACATAAAAATATTCAAATAAAAAGGTAGAATACTTTATTTTTTTTGATGTATTAGACCTCTTGTATTCTTAATTCATAATTAATTATAAAAAATCTTGTAATGGTTTACTTTTTAGTTTCCAAAAGATAAGGTTTAAATATATTCAAAATGGTGAAAACACTGTAGTTTTTCATAAAATATTTTTCCTTTTCTTATGTTATCTTCGATTAAATTTCCGTATTCTTGACCAGAAAATCATTGTGTATATAATTTTGATCTATAATATTTCTATGTAAGGTGTTAATTTTGTATGGTCTCTATGTTGATTATTGATATAGTGACCACAATCTAGTGTTTTCTTTCATTGACTTGAAGTAGAGCATTATAGAAACACCATTTTTCTCTCTTAACATTAATATATCATTCTATCATCAACACTTTATTTTGTTTTTTCGGTAAAAAATTGAAACACTAACATTATACTTTTCTAAATTATTACTAAGGAACTAGAATGCATTGATTTTCTCTATTTTAATTCTAATATAGTGATCATGTGTTCTCTGTCTGTAATGAAATCCGGTCCTCTATTGAATCCTTGACACTATTTTAGTAGAAACACAAAACATAAAAAAAACTAAATATGTAAGGTTTCATGCACATGTTGTCATGGGTTAGTACTCAATAAAAATAATTCATTTCATATACATTTTAGAGTGACTATTCATTGATGTGGGATCATTTTAAAACATTTTTTCACATCATTTTGATGGAATTTTTTTTTTCATCCAAAATGTTATTTAAATATTTTATTATTTAATCTTGATCGTTTTGAGTGAAAATAATAATTTTTTATAATATTTGGTAGAAATTGGATTATGTAGTGATAAATTGGTCAAATTTTATTCGATTTGATTTCTTTATATTTTAAGATATTTATTTTGGGTTTTTGTTGAAATATTTAGTGATTTAATGTATTGAAGTGATTTTGATAGTATGATTTTTTAGGTTTAATATTCTTCAAAGTTCCATATTTTCGTTTTGAAATTCAATTTTTGGAACTCATTTTTTATTATTTCCAAGATTTTAATTCAGGGATTAATTCAATTAATGAATAATTTTATATTTTGAATTGATTAATCTCGTAAGTGTTGATATTGTGTGTTGTATATACCAACATAAAGGTACGTGTGTCGGTGGAAATGATCTACATAAAGGTTATCACTACATTTCATTACTTTCATAAGTGTTTATGATCATTGAGTTAAGGTAAATACATTGTATATGGGCTACATAAAGATCATTATCTTTCACCTCAAAAGCTAATAAGGGTTACTAGGAACCTCTATAAAGTTATTAAGCATTTGAAGTGGTATGTCAAGGTTTTTCCCACATAAACAGTCCTAAGTCATGATGAATACATAATTAAAAAAACGTAGTTGCATCAAGGTGGTTTCATCACGGTGAAATAACATTTTGCGGAATGGTAGACCTCATGATGTAACAGTGGATCTTATGGAACATCTGAGTTGTGTGAATGTTGGTTTTGTAAATATTACCTATGTAAAGGTAGTTGGGGCTTCTATATAGGTGATTTGAATCCTATGATCTCAATTTAATTATGCATTTCCCTAAAATTCCAAAATTAAATCAAATACAGTATAGGGATGTTTGATTCTTTCTGAATCTTTCCAAGTAAGATTGAATGAATAATCGCGATCATGTGGGCTTATTTTATTCACTAACTATGAGAAACTCAAATTATAGAGAGGAATAATATAAATAAGATCCCATTCCACATGGTGTATAGTGATTATATTTTAGTGATATTGGCCTCAATTTGTGGAGCTAAGAGTTTATGCATTGTATTTAAAAGTTGGGTAACCTATGAATTCATAATTTAGATACATTCAATTAGTGGAGTAGATAATAGAGGACCATTGAGTGACTAGACTATGAGAAGGAGGCATGGACCATGCATTTTAGAAGTTAAATAGAATAATATATCTACTTAATAAAGAAGAAACCCTATTCACCCTTATCCTTACTTTCTTATTCTGTTATTTTGAATTTCTTGTCCTTGTTGATTCTAAAATTCATATTGGCTAAACCACTCTCAGGAAAAAATTAATATCATATAATTGATTATTTAAATTGTTATTAAGGTATTTTCTTACATGGTTACTTCTTTCTTAATTTTATATTGATAAAAACCAATTCTTTTAAACCTACAAGGTCAAAAATAGTTGTATTGGTTGAGATTTTAAATCTGTTAAAGATCGTTCTTTATTATAAATATCATAAAAATGAATTTTAAGATTGACTGGGTGGTATACCCAAATCGAATGATAATTTGGTTTTGGTTTCCCAAATGTTATTTTATTTTATAATAATAAAGAAATATCCAGTCAATAATTTTCTATATAAATTTCTAGACTTGAACAAATTACTTATCATCCTTATTTTATTATTGTCCTACTTGAGAAACAGCTACATTGCCCAGATTTTCACCCACACTCAGATCTTCATATAAAATTACACCTTGTTTATTTATTTTTCTTTCATTTATATCTTTATCATGATCCATTTTTCTTTTCATTATCACTAATTGAATCATTTTTTAGTTTTTTTCTTTTTTCTTATTCCGTCTTTTATCATTTCTTCCATGTGGGTTTTACCTAATTTTTCAATAATAGTTTAAGTTGAAAAATTGATAACTAATTTTAATTTTCTCAATGACACTCCTCATTATTCTTTTATAATAATTAAAAAAATAGTAATTTATAATGTTTTCAATGAAATATTTTATTTAAACACAAAATAAATAAATAATAGTTAAGGATATAAGTATTCAATTTCATTCAAAAAACTAAATAAAATACAAAGTTAAATTATTTCTATAAATATATAAAATAAATTATTATGATATGTAAGGAATTATATGGTGTTTCTTCCATTTTATTCTATACAAGATCTATTTTATATGATGTTCTATTGATATTAAAAGATTATTATATTCATCTTCCAGTGCATGAATGTCAAAAAAATACAAGTTTCCATAAGAAACTAAACTAAAACACAAAAAACATAAATAAATATTTCTATCCATATAAAAAAGTGTTAGTCGATTATATATTTATTAATCTCCCATTTTTTATAAGTATGAACCAAAAAATAATAATAGAATATATTCTGAGAAATAAATAAAATATTGAATAAAATTATACTAATTAAAAAATATCATAAATAAAATTAAAATTCATTTCATAATATTCCTATACAAACTTATAGAATCATATCCCCCTTGAGACTTATTAAAAAATATAAAAAGAATGAATTAGATATTTGAGTAAAGATGAGTGGTCCATTTTTATAGTAAATGGGTAATACAACAAGCAAATATGTATCAAAATTATAAAGAAAATATATAATTAAAAAAATAAAAACTATAATGGTCAAGATTTTTTATCTTATTTATCATATATTTTATCTTCCTCAAGAGTTGGCCTTTCTCCCCCTATAACTGACTCTAATTTTTTATTAATTGATTTATATTACTCAAGTGGATTTTATTTCTCTTCAAATTATTGATATTTATATTAAATAGGTTTCTCATTTACATCAGTAGTTCTATCATAAAATTATTTTGAGAATTTACCCTATGGTTTCTTCCAATGAGGGAGAAAAAAATAAAATATATGTTAATGATGGTGTGTCTAGTGTAGATAGTAACAAGACGCTCAGTGTAGCATCTAAAAATATAAAATATTATTGTTGTAATTATATAGTGAGATCAAAAATGGAAAAGGTAAAATTTTGTGTTATTATAGGATCATCCTCATCATATTAAATAATGTCCACCCTATGATTCTTACTTATAATATAAAATATAATCTTCAATCTACTTCTCCATCCACCAGAACACTTTTTATATTGTGAATATCACTCTGTGTATTTTATCTAATTTACATTATTGACCATTTACATCTCCTTTTTAGTTACTTATTTTAAATAAATATCACTTTTTTGAACTTATTTTAAAGTTTTAACTTCTTATAATGGTTTATACTAAGATTCATGTCATGTTTTCATAGATAATTTTTTAGATGTCTCATCCTTTTTTGTAATGATTTAGAATAAAATCATGAAACTCCATCCTTAATTTATGATATTCCTATATATATTAATTAAGGTTTTACAGGTATAATTATCATCCCTTCTATATTGAATGGTGAAATAGAAACAGTTTTCTAACCATATTGATATTGGGAATTGATAAGATACATAATTTCAGTTAAAACAGACATCATTTGAGAAGTTTATTTAAAATTTTATTCCATGTTGAAGCCAATTATATTTTGTGTTTTATATATAATCTTCTCTATATGAAGAATAACATTACCCTATAATGAAAAATATAAATCCACTCCATCATTGAACTATTAAATATCCTCTTTATGAGTAGAATTTACATCATCAAGATTCGTATTAGAATGTTCCTTGGAAAAGAATACACCATGCACTTCAGGTTCCTTACACTTATTTTTTCTCAAGATCACGTCTTGAGGTATATGTGATGAGATGATCATAACCCTTTGAAAATGAATGAGTGAAAATTTTATTACTCTCTTTAATTTAGGTCAAGTAAAGTAATATTTTGGATTATTTTCCTTGAATAAACTAGGTATTTCATTGATGTGGATTTATATTAAACATGTTTAATATATCCTTATTATATAATTTCTAGATTTTTGTGTATAAAGTTTCCTTTTATGGGTAAATTTTTATACTTGATCATTCATTGTTAAATATGATATTATTTGATCTTTTTTATTAAAATTGTGTTTTTGCTATCAAAATTATGATGAATTGTGTAAATGGTTTAAAAGTTTAATTTTTTATGCACTAATTTGAAACGTTCTTGGATTCTTTATAAAGATACATTTTTAGAAAAATTATAGATTAATGTTTTATCTCAAATATATTATTTATTGAGAAATTTAATATTAAAATTTGAAGAATGGTTTTTTAGATTATTTGTGCTCTCCCAGAAATTTTTATTTGAAATTTTAGTTTTTTAATATATATCTTGTTGAAGTACTAGATTTTTAATATTAAATGTCTGGAATAAGTAAAGTTTAAAGTTATTTCAATAAATTTTAATGTTACATTTTTATAAATTTATTCTTATATTCTATAATTTATTAATTAATTATAATATTTTTGGGTGGGTGGGGTGTGATTCTTAATATTATCAACCCCAAATGTAATATTAATTCAATATGTATGAACTTGATTTAAGGAAAACAACTAATTTGAGTTGTGGTTGAGTGGATAAAAATATATTTGAATGATCCTATTTGAGATACCTAGTCGTTATTTGATGTTGAAACTGTAAGAATGCATTTTAGGAGAAGAAGTTTGTTTGAGAAGTCCCACCATCATTGTTGGTTGAAGAATAAAGGGATCAACATTGATTGATTGAGTTTATGAACCAAAGGCTGGTTAGGAATCGATACACTGAACAAAGTTGTGGGGATGATGAATAGGCTAGGCTAGGGTGAAGTTTGATAATGCGATTATTTGATTTAAGTAACCAATTAATATCAAAAAAAAGAGTAGAATATATGGTATTAGTGACTTTTATATTGTTTGTAAGATTAAATTTGGTAGGTTTCGTTTTTCAATGAGAGTTTAAGATCAATACAACATTGGTAAACCCAAGAGGTGTTTTATGTTTTTCTTACTTGAATTAATCTAAGTCTTGGTTGATCCACTGGTGTTGGTTACAATAAGATTATGGTAGTTTGAGGATGGTGTGCATATCAAAATATAAGTTGAGTTAAGTGAATCTTGAAAAAGGAAAGGATGTGTTTCATGGGTACTTGGGAGAAAGATTTAAGATTGTGGAGTTAAGTTAGTCTTTAAGAATGCATGTTGTCATATCATAATATTGAATTATTTCATGAGAACATCCATCCGCTACATCAAGTACTAATAAGTGATGAGAATTTTCTGATTTTCTTTCGAATTAGTATTTGATGTACCAATAAGTGAAGATTAAAACCCATAATTTATCTATCAAATATAAATTACTACATTGGATAGTGATTGGAAAATAATTATTTATTGAAAATGATAGATCAAATTTTGATTACTCAAGTGATGATGAGGCAACATCAACAACACTTTTTCAAAGATTCATCACAGTGATGATAAATATATTTTCAATAATAAAAAAAATTTCATTAATCTATTTTAATCCAACCCTACCACCCCCCTAAATCATCAATTATTTATTTTCATTCCATTATCTATTGTCTCTTTCTTACTTCAAACCATATTCATTGAGAATAAAAAATATTTTTCATCAATCTATGTCAATCGGTCTCCCCTGACTCATCAATTAGCTCATAAATAATTTTTATTTTCATCAACTCATTCTTTTATTGATTTATTTTGTTTGTCAACATTTCTTATCAATAACTCATCACTCTACAACCTCACCCATGCTATTATTTACCTATTTTTTTTGTTTATATAATTAATAACTATTAAGACACATCCACCAATCCTTATAGTATTTGACCCTACCACTTCTTGAAAAGATTAGTGAATGTATTTTGTTTTCTCTTTCTAAATTTAATTTATTTTCATTTTACTTCACAAATTTTTTTAACTGATCTTACCTTTAGAAGTTAGGTAATCCTTGTAATTTTACTCTTTACCTAAAATAGGCAGGTCACTAATAAAATCTTGAGTCCAAGGATCACATGTAATATATTTTTTTATCTTATAAAACTTTTCTCCTTAATTATATTACTTTTTATCTTATCAAAAGTTATATTAAAAGTTTATAAAACACTGCAGAACAATCTTTCATAAACCAAAGCTCAATTAGATCTCCAATTTTTATAAGAAATTGAATTAATCATTCTAAATATTATTCCAAAATATTTTGAAAATTTCTTCAAGATAATAAAATTTAGAAAATAGACATCTTGTAACATCATGTTTTCAAAATCTCTTAGCCATGGTATGACTAACAATTATAAAAATTTCTCAATGAACCTGTGTTGATATTTCAATTGGAACATTTTAACTCTCTCAAAACCAATATGTAATATTAATTATATCATAATATCACAAAAAAACATTTTCATGAGAAAATACATTCAAACCAACTCAATAATTACATATATTATTCATGTTGAATATATAGATAATCATAGTTGTTAATTTAAATTCAATATAAAATTTTCTCTTTAGTTATGATATTTATATTTTATATATAGTTATTATGCATTAAAATTATAATTGTTATAATTATTATATCCAAATTTTATTTTTCTAGGATTATTTTATGCTCATGTTGGGAATCTCCTTGTTGGTCCCCTTAGAGCATAGCATATTGGGATATCTCTTTTATTTCTCTATTGTGATACATGTGATATATTATATAATATATTCATGGATCCAATTAGTTATTGATAATCATTTCTTATACATTTCGTTTGATCCATCCACACATCTTAAAAAACCATTCATTACACACAAATCTCACCAGTTCAATGGTCCTATTACACCAACTACTCAATTATTTCACCTGAGATGGGATTTGATTACCCAATGTTAGCCATTATTTTGGGGTTTTTTATTTTTTGTTAAACCTAAATATCTTATCAATATTCCACCTTTCACTCTCACTTGAATTCTAAGAAAACCAATGAGGGTCATTAGAGAATAATCTTGGACCCATCCTAGTTACTTTTTCTTAATAACATCTGGTGGAGTTCTTCACACCACTATATCATCTTAAAGGAGATCCAATCTCAGTGAAAACTTATGGTGGAGATCAAGTACTCATGTTTAGGACCCTAGAATTCTATAATTGATTTTTAAATCCATATATTAGATATTTACCCACTAAATATTCTATGAAGTGTCACCGGATAGTGGTAACCTATCCAAATTATAATATTCCCTTATCAATTCTTGGTAATTTAAGTTATTAGTTCCCAATTATCCTGATATTTATCTATATTATTTTATAATATCCTTTTTATATTTGTTTGTTTTTCATTGATAAAGTATGTTAGTGGGTTGTGTTTTTACCATGCATGTAGTAACACAAAGTTATAAAGAGGTAAAATATATATGGATCTTTACCACTTTAAGTTACGTTTCTTTTACTTTTGTGTTTTATTTTTCAATTTTTTTTTCATATAATCTTGAATAAACTAATTTTCACCCTTCATATGATTTTGGTAATCTTCATCTCACTTTCGATCTCGTATTTCACATACTCAGTAGGACACAGTTGTAAATCTAGTTATTCTTGGGATTTATTGCGGACTTACTATCGAACATATCTACCAAAAACATGGTATAAAAGCCTCATGAATAAAAAATTAAATTTTCTTGGTATAAAATTTACTTTAACCAATGTAGAATAAATATGGGATCATTTCTTCTCCAATAAGGGCTCATCGGTTCCTTACGTAACCATGGGAAACTTATTATCACCCATTCAGATGACGGTGAGACCACTACTAGCTATGAAGACATCTTTGTTGATATTTTTGTTAAGTCCCATAGATCCCTGTTGTTATCATTAGGTAATAAGTTATTAAGGGGAGTAGATTACTAGTCTTCCACTACTGGTTTATGGTTTAAATTAGAGAAATTATATATGAATTATTATTTTGTTGGTCATATTTATAAAATTGATATGATGTTTTAATTCAAGATGCATTTTTGGTACTTAAAATAAAGAACCTATTGATGAATTTAACAAAATAATTATTGAAATTTTTAAGATCAATTTTTTTTATAATTAAAACCAATATACGATCCTTCTTATTTCTATTGAGAATTAATACAACACTTTAGTTGAAACCATGATGTATGGGAATGAATCGTTAACCTTAGAAGAAGTTTAGTTATCGTTTATTTATAAATTAAATAAAAATAAACCAAATATTAATAATGAGACATAGAGCTTGATCGCTAGTGTTAAATTTGAAAATAGAAAAAAAAAGTAAATATTAAAGAAAATAGTTTGAACCCAAACCAAAAATAGTCTAGAGAAATTATGTCTAACTATATGTCTAGAAAGGTTACTTGTTAAAACTATGGGAATCCTATCTATATTAGAACCTATATTAGGAATCCCAAATAGAATATAAAACCTGGTGAACCTAATGATCAATACTAATTTATAAATGTTTTTCATGATTTTTTTAGGTTTTAATGTGTCTTACCATGCCTTTTTAATGAGTGGGTGTATGTCGGTGTTTTTTTCATCCATGTGTGTCATGATAGAGAGTCCTTAATAGAGCTGACTAAGAGAGTATAATGGGAGGTTATTCATAGAAGCACTAAGATATATTAGGTCTATGTAAGTGACTCTATTTTATTAGAGCTCAATGACTATTTAGACACCACCTTTCTTAATATTAAATGGGTACCCAACCTGTATATGAATCTTATCCCCCTAGATTTTGTTGATAATAAATTATTTTCTTTCCAATCTTAATTATAATTTCTTAATATATCCAAAGTCTTTAGAATCATTATTAGATAATATATTATCATTGGTCCCTATATTTTAGATAGGAAAACTCAGTGTTTGTAGCTATCTAACACGTATATCACTAATAGTAATAATACCATGATTTGGTATAGAATACTAAGGAATTTAAGCTTAAAAGGTCTTAAATAATTAATTAAATAAAGATTATTGATTGATATAACACCTAACAATCATCAATTTTGAGAATATTATGTTCTAGGTAAATCAAAAAGTTTTTTCTTAAATAGTTACTCTTTTAAGGAGATACATCCTTGAGGCCACATTAATTCTAACTTTTGGTGGCCCGTAAAGAATTCCTACCATGGTAGAGGCTCACACTTTTTGTACTTTATTGATTATTTCCCCTAAAAATTATGGATTTACATTCTTCAAAATATGTATGATGTTTTTGAATCTTTTAAGACTTGGAAATCATTTATTGAAAATAATATTAGAATAATGATTAAGTCTGTGAGAATGGAAAATGGTTTAGAATACTTTTCATGTAACTTAATACAATTTTTGAGTCAAAGGGAATATTTTATCATTGTAATGTTGGGAAAACTTCTTAACATAATGGGTTGTTTGTCCTGATTAACTACACTATTTTGGAGTGGGTCTAAACAATGATTTTTTTTTAGGTTTGACCAAATATTTCTTGAATGAGATAACCACTATTGATATGTATCTCATCAAAATATTTATTCAGTTGAAAATCATGATAATAATCTTGAGTAATTGTTGTGTAATCGATCACCCTATCCAAAAATTATTTCCATGATAAAACTGATAAACTAACAAGGGATCCTAAAATCATTTTTAATGGTTATCCTAATTGGTTAATGGTAAAAACTATGGGATGATAATCCATGTTACCAAAAATATATAGTAAATTGATATGTTATCTTCTATGAATCTATTTCTCATAAATATATGTTTATCAATGATGATAGTGATTATAAACCTCAAATTGAGAGTGTTTAAACTAATAATCCAACCCTATTTTTGGATCTTATCAATCCTTCTCCACCTAAAACTTGTCTTATGACCAAGTTCTAGTATAAATCTAATTTAGCGTTGGAAAATGAACCTTTAGATGCTCTTAGTGACTACCAACATACCTAAGAAAGAGCTAAAAGTGTTATTAGGTATCCTTATCAGTTTAGACAATATGATATGGATTATTTTGAATTAAATATTACCTATTTTATCAAATATTAGGATTTATAAACCTATAAGAAATCTATTAACAAAATAGATTCAAATAAAAGTATCCCTACCATTGATGATGAAATGTGTTCCCTAAAAAGAATAACATCTGGTTTATTGTTAACATGATAAATAATTAAAAGGTAATTTACCATAAGTGGATATAAAAAGAAAAGAAAATAATACTATATATATGAAAATTTAATTAAAAGTTAGAATTTTAACCATTGGTATCCTCTATAGAGAGGAAATCAACTATTCTAAACTATTTTCTCTTATTGTTAAACATTCCTTCATCTTATTTTTTATTTTATTTTTTGATTACTATGAAATTCAAATTGAGAAACATGATATTAAAATTTCTTTTATTAATGGTAAAATTGATAAGAAACTATACCTAAAACGTCCTTATGGTTATATGAATGACTTAAATCCAAATTAGGTGTGCCTTTTAAATAAGTCTTTGTATGGTTTAAATAATGAATATCAACAGTGGTATAATAAATTGTTAAATTCGTGCTTGATAATCATTTTAATATAAGTAAACATGATTCTTGTGTATATTTTAAAATTTTAAGATTTTAATTCCTTAAAATTCGTTACATGTGGATTATATGTTAATAATTTACAAGGATATGAAACTTATCACTATTATAAAGTAAAAATTGAATAATTCTTTTGAAATAAAATACTATGGTAATGTTTAGTAAATTCATGGAATGGAAATGATAAGGGGCATAATTGAGAAATACTCTGCTTTTCTCAGAAGGTTCATATTTTGAAAATCCCTATGAAATAGTTTCATGATTCTCTTCAGCCTTCTAATATCTATTTGGAACAAAACTTTAATTTTTACATGCCTAAATAACCTATTAGAGATATTGATTTTCACTACATATCTAAAATTATTTAGGCTAACATTGTTGGAATTATCACATATGCCATTATCTTCACTTGAACTTATGTTTCTTTAATAGTATACACCCTTAACATATTTATGGGTAACCTAGGAAAGCAACACTAGCTTTCCCTAAAATGGATTTGGAGATACATTTCACACTCATCATCATTGTATTTATTATTTGGTATAAAGGTTAAAATTGATTAGTTAGTAGTTGGTTTTGTAGAATCTGATTATATAGGAAATGTTGATACTGTAATGTTCCTAAAATGATATGTTTTTACTTCCATGAGAGGACACATTTCTTGGATATCCAACATGAAATATATTATGTCTCTTTCGACCATCGTGGTTGAATATATTTCCTCAATTACAGTTGTTAAATTGGATATCTAGATCAATGGATTTATATTTGAACATTCATTAAGTAGTTATATTATAATTGTTTACTCAGATAGTCAGTCTTTATTTCACCTTTATAAGATATCAGTTTTACATGGTAGGTCTAAACATGTTGACATTATATTATATATATATATATATATATATTAGGTTCTTTGGGGTACAATTACATTCAAACACACTCACACACCACACAAAAAGACTGTAATGGTATACCATAGCCCCCCTAGGGGTTATCCCACCCATCAAGCCTTAATTTATTTAGTACCTGGCCCATATGCCCAGTGGGTATGAATACCAAAATAGTGGTTTCTCCTAATTAGGCTGCTTGGACCTTGGATTACTGGGTTGTCTCTTATGTAATGTTGATGGGGTTGGTGGGATTTATTTTTTATTATATTCACGGTTACTCTAATCCATTGATAATAATTACTTCCAAAGTTCTCCAGATCTATCCATACCTCATCGGAATTATTTATACCATGACACATACATCTCATTAGTCTTCTGGTGTTGTTATATTGGTTTCTTGACTATTGTTCATGTCAAGGATTTGATTACCCCATGTAGGAAATCATTGTTTTTATTTTCAGTTTGACCCCCATCTCTACTTAGAATTACTCCTTTATATCTTTATTTAGTTCAGCAAAAACTCTACAGTTTCATTAGAGAATAATCTCATACCCATCCTAAAATAAATTTTCAAACACTATCTCATGGAGATATTTTCCCCACTCAATCATCTTGAAGATGAGAAGATCTAGGTGTTTGATTCTGAAGGGGTTTCAATACCGATGTAAAGGCCCTGAATTTTTTATAGGTGATTTTAAAATATAAATATCATATCTTTATCCCTTTAAGATTTTGTAAAGGACTATTAGATAGTGGGGACCTATCTGTATTGTATGTTTCCCTTATAACTTATTATTTCATTGATTTACTTGTTTCTTGTTAATGTCTTAGTTCTATATCATTGTTACTAATTTCATTTGAATCTCAATTTTTTTTCTTTAATAATTTCTATGAATGGGTGGTGTTTTTTCTATGAACATAGTTCTATAAATGTCTAAATCTTATTGAATATCCATGTTCACTTACCACTTTCAGTTTTTTTTCTTATGTTTTTTCTTTAATTGACTATTGTTTCATCTTGTCATGATTCACCTCATTTTCCATCTTCTTGTTACTATATTCATCATAATCTCACTTTTATTCTTCTATTTCTAATCTTAGTAGAATCTAATTTTACATCCTATGATTATTAATATTTCTCAGGGAAATACCCTCCAACTTAGCCCCCAACATTAATTAAATTCAATTTTATGCTTACTCAAATATTTCTTGAAGTCATAAAATCATGATTTCCTTTATACTATATCTTATAATCACTATAAAATTCTTGTAATTATCTTTCATAGAAAGTCAAATTTTTTATATCTTAAAAGATTTTAATCCAATTATGAATTTTAAAATATCCATCAATTGAAATTTGGATTTTATTAGCCATTACATATCAATAATTTAGAAAAACATTGTCTTTCATTATCCCATTTCTCATCAGACTCCTCTCATATAAAAAAACTCAAAATATTTATAATTTTTAGAAGATAAAGATCTTAATGTTCCTCTATTCAAGGAATATTTTTTCTTATATTTCATTTTTCCATTAACATTAAGATTAGATGATGAATTTTTTACTAGGGTTTCAATAAGGTCACATATATTGACACCCTTATATTTTCTTGGATTAATTATAACATATATAAAGATATAAAATCAAAACAATTAATTCTATCCTTTATATCTGATTATACACAAAACAAAAATTAGGAACTGGTCAAAAAATGGTGATAATGATAACGGAAACTCTTAATTTTGTAGGGAAAAACTCTAAAGAATTTTCTACAAGAAAAATGTATAAAAATATTTGAAAAATAGATTATATATTTTCCTATAAATAAATGATTAAATTAATATTATAATGGTTTGATGTGATATAATGATCAATGTATATTATTGTGAGAAGTTATCAGATAATGCACACATTAAAATGCTTTATATTCATGAATCTAGAATAGTAAAGAGGATTTAATGTATTAAATGTCACATATTAATATAGTATAGTTATCCTAACACTAGAAACATTTAATTATCATTTACCAGAAAAGTCTGAACCAGGAGAAAGCCTGATCCCACAAATTTATTAAGAAAAAGTGCAAGTACAGACAGTAGAAAATAAAAGCGCTACATTACATCAAACCCATACTCATCCCTCTCCCTATCATCGGATAACTCATCACCAGGATCAGCTGACTCCCATTCTGAAGATTCATACTTCTGCATCATCTCAAGATACATGTTTTTCTTCCTAAGCATCTCCTCATACATCTTCTCCTTGTTTGACCGTTTCCCACTAGGCCAAGTATCCACCTTCGGAGACCCTCCCCTTCGCTTGCCACTGTTCCCATTTGCATGAATAGTTTCTTGCGACCCTACATTCTTGCAAGCATACCTTGTCGCCATTGGCTTGGGTATGTCCGTATAGTCCCTCCGTGTCTTCCTCCTACTTTGGGTTTTCCCTTCCACTTCCTTGCTTAGGGGCTCATGAATTCCATTCTTTACCACCTCAGTGTAGGATGCTTTGTGATTATGGATCTCTTCTTCACACTCGACTCTATCCCCCCACTTCTTAAGGGTCATGGGGGAATTGATATTTCCATCCTTCCCACCCTCCATTTGAGTTGTCTTGACTGTGTCATCATCACATGGACTTTTATATTCATTATTCACTCTGTCTAGGTTCACATGACCTTCTTTCCCTCCAACTTCCTCTTCCACTTCAATCACCTTTGCCTCAGTTGATTTAACATCACCCAACACTGAAAACCTATTTGCAGAATAAGTAATCAAGTCATTAGGATTTACCTATACCATACAATCAGGTGTGTTCTCCTATTCAGACACCATTTCCATTGGTGTACTACTATCCTGCATCAATGCAAACCCCCTGCCAATGTACTGAAAGTCATCATTTGACCCCGCCACTTCATGTTGAACCTTGGGTTCAGGAATTCCAGATTCTTCCATATGTGAATCTGAGTTATCAATCATATTCATATTTTTGTTAGATTCAATCAGAATTGAATCTCCAGGCCAAGGCACATCCATTCCAGGATTGACCGATTGGATTTTTCCAACATCATCCACTGAATCCTGATTAGATCTGTAACTCAGAGATGTTCCATTCAACGCATCCCCTGGTGTCACTCCCTACTCCATGATAGCAGTGGGCACCGGAAGAGAATCATCAACCTGTTGCACATCTGGAGTAGGATCAGCCACCGCTGTGCAGGCCTCCACTGCCCGTGCATCTCGACCATTCCTTCGGCAGACATCCATCCCATGTCCCTGCTTATGGAAAAAAGAGCAGAATGGCATCCAAGACTCATAGACAATCCGTTGTGCATACCTGTACTCACCCTCCACTACGATCCAAACAGTATCAGGTGGGCTCTTTGAGAGATCCATCTCCACGCAGATTCGTGCAGATGTAGGGTTTCCCATGGAGGTTGTCCTCCGATCAACGCAGATGAAACGCCCAATAGAGTTGCTTATCGCCTTCAGAAGCCCAGGTTTCTGAAAAGGGAGGGGAATCCCCGACAGTTGCAACCAGGTGGTAAGATTCGGAGAGTACATGTTCAAATGATGATCGAAAGACCATCTTAGCAACTAGAATGAGTAGGAATTCCTTGGTCTAGACCACGCCCTACCCAAATCTTCCTCATCAGAGAAGAAGATGAGAATCTGCCAAGGCCCGAAAATCCCAAACGACGCCTGGTTTTTCAAACCCCAATCTTCATTCACCATTTTTCCAAAATCCTCAACCGAAGGACGTCGCCGCACAAACCTTTCAATTAAGGCTGTGGAAAGCATCGAAGATGCTTCGGAAAATTCTCGAACTGAGACTGGTACGATGGGCTGACCAGAAACACATCCCGGAACCCTCGGAGAAACCTGTATCTCAGGCATGAAGAAACCGTAATCAGGCATACCTCTAACATAAAGTTTACATTACTCCAAGATTAACTTAAATAATATAAAACATTAGTACTTATATGTACTTTTTAATGATATCTTATAATTGATTCTCTATAGAAATGAACTCTAAATTAATTCTCCCTTTTCAACATGTACTTTCATAAAGTTATGTATGAATTTTATATGTTTTTAATTCATTTTAGTAAGGTTTTATTTTAAATAAATATTCAAAATTAATTAAGATACACAATAGGGTTATTATCATAGAAGATTTTAAAATCCCTTATGTTCAATCTATCCTATAATTTTTTTCACAGCATCATGGAGTAGTAACATACTCAAGTTTTGTAGTAGGAAAGATAACTATGTGTTTCTTAATTAAAAACTAAGAAACTAAGATATTTCTAATCAACTAAAAAATTATACCTTTTTCACTTTTGGATAATCTTATATCATCCAAAATATCAATCTGAGTAGCTTATCAACTCAATAGTTGTTTTAAATGAGAGAAGAAATAAAGGATTGTTGTACCTTTAACATACATAGTAACCCTCTTTACTATAGTCAAATTTTAATTCTTTATGTGAACTTTAAATCATACATTCATTTATATATAGAATGTAAATTTTTTCTAATGGTATTTAGATATATATATATATATTATAATTATTCCTTGATATTTCTTTATATCAAATGAAATTCAGGCTAAATATTAATCTGATTTCATTATATACTCATATGTGTTCTCATGATCTTTTAGGAATCCATACAGAATCTCTTACCTAGTTCCAAAAAATACTTAAAATAATTTAGAATGATCTAATAAACTATTTTAAATATTGGAAATTGTAAAAAGAAATTGATTTCGCCCTATTATTTTCATCACAATTTTACTAGACCTTAGTTTAGATAATTGATTATATAAGGATTCACTTCAATATATAAAGATTATTTCATAAACATAAATCTACACACACAAAAATAGTTGTTAAAAATTATTAATGAATAATCTATTATCAACCTTCCCTTTATACATGTGATTCTGTGAAAAAAAGAAACTAATTTCTCTCAGAATAATCCATCGGTGGATGATTTTTTATTTATAAAACATTTTTAATGTTGCACGCCTATTAAGGATTATTTCCATGCTCAAACATAGGGGGTTTTTTAAAAAATAAACTCTCATAAATGAATATGTTCAATAATTCACACATAATATCTACATTATAAAATCATAATCCCATGTGAGTTTCATAATCTAGTAGAATCATATTTTCATAAAATTTATAAAAAAAATGAGATCCCATAATCTATTCTGCCTTCTTAAGTATATCGTTCATCTACCTACATTTCTTTATTTTTGATGATATATATATAATCATCTAGTTTATTCTTGAATTTCTCTCCACGGACAATCATTTGATGATGATTAATAGGGACTACCAATTCACACACCATGTTCCTTATAAACTAATTCAACTCTTCTTGATTAGAAAGAACCCAAATATGATCTTCCAGTACTTTAGAAACTTTATAAGATACTAAAATTAATATAAAACTTTAATGATTATATATATTCTTAACTTCATTTCTATTTTGAATATTGGAATCCATATTTCAGATAAATTTCTCAATTAATTTATATTTAAGATTCTTAAATACTAAATGTTTATACGTCTCAGGATCCCCAAAACAAAATAATCATAAGTGTCAATCATCCTTCCAATGGGTTAAGAATTATTCAAATTTATTTCTCCCATGTCCTTATCAATATTTTCTAATATATCAGTTTTATCAAATGGATTATTCTCCTCAAATATGATATGTATGTATTCCTTAACAACTGAATTTATTTTTATTATAAAATTTATATGCCTTGATATTGGTATAGTACCCTAAAAAACTTCTTTATCATATTTTTTAATTAATTGTATTGATACAGTCTTTCTTTTCAATATAAATACTTTTCAACCAAACCTTAAAAAGTAATAGACTCGATATTTCTACCTTTCTATAATTCATATAGTAATATCTTAAGTATAGATGAAAGTGTGATTCTATCAAATATTAGGAAGTGTAAAATACATTAGTAAAAAAGTACATAGGATTATTAAATTCATTAATTGTGGTGATTTCCATTTATTGAATCAATCAATTCCTTATTTTAACTACTCTAATATTTTTTAGTGTCTTTAAATTAGATAAGTTATGTGTATATTAATTTTCACTAAAAATATTATTGAATTCATGGTTGTGTAACCCTTCACTATGGTCACTACTATTTTAAAAAATCATAAAACTCTTTTACCTTTGTACGAAATTAATGATGTTGAAAAAATAGTGAAGGTATCAATTTTATGAGAAAATAAATACAAGCATGTGAACCCAGTATATTTATAAACTTTTACAAGATAATACATTTTTCTTCACAAACTATAAATATATATAACTTAAAAACATACAAATTCATAGGCTCTAAGGGTCTATGAGTTCTCACTTCATTAACCATCTTAAAAAAAATCCTTTTATGCATGAATAAAAAAAAGTTTTTATTCACATTAAAATTAACAATTTGTAATAAATTTTTTAAATTATTTAGTTTAAATAAAAATTTAAATTATAGTACTTAAATAATCTATTCTAAAAAGAATAATCAGATAGTAAATCATTGAAATATCTAACATTTTTCAAGGTTATCCCATAAATATTAACAATATATACATTATTATTTCTATGAGAATTAACAGAAGTATATCATGATTATATATAATAAATTTATAATGTTGAAATCTACCAAATAAACCATCATGCCATAAATATTAAACTTAAATAAGTGTATATTAAAAAAACATAAATATAACTTACATTACATATAATAGTAGAATCAATAAAACCCACTTCACTAAATCTGTTGATCATGAATTTGGAATTTTCACTAAATGTGTCATGGTCTTCATCACATTTTCGATATTTTTAAACGTATATGGATCTCCTATCATCTGTCTTGATCACCCACTATCTATGTTTTACAATTCATTTGTGGGAATTCTAATTCATTCATCCTAAAATAATAAAAAATAAAAAGTTTTGGTTCCCATGAAACTTTGGGTCCAACTAAATTATTAATTGAACCTTTTGGCATATAAATTATTTTTATAGTAGTATTAAAAATTATATATCATGATAAATAATCGGAAATAAATTCTTTTTCATGGATAAAAAATTAAGGATGAATTAGTTTACATTTACTAGAATATTTTTCTCTAATGTTGTAATTCAGAATAATAATAAAAGAGACACTACCAATAGTTCTCTTAATAAACAATTCAATAAATATTATATTACTTTCCACTTAAACCAATATAATTTATTTTCCTTAGTTTTTTTAAAATAAATTAATGAATAAAATTACTATCATCAACTAATAAAATTAGAAAATAATTTATTTAACTTTTCATCACAGGATTTTAGGTTTCCATCATCAATAGCTTTCGAATACTTAAATATATTTTTAATATATTCAAGATCTTGAATCAAATTAGGATATATATTTTTTAAAAATATTTTTTTTTCTATTTTAACTTATTAAATAAAATTATAATATACTCAACATTATATTGAATTTTATCACAATAATTATTTAACTCTTCAATGAATGGGTTTTCAAATTCAGAATTAGAATAAGATGAACTAACCTGATTGATGTTATCTATTAGAAGTCGGTTTGCTGATTCTTCTTATGTTCAAATTCTTCACTAATGAAACCATCCAAAAACGTCAAGGAATATTTCATTTCCATTTTATAATTTATTTTATAATTTTTCTACTTCCTTTCATTTTTGATTTTGGGATAATCAGGTTTGATAAGGCCTTTTATCCTTTATAAATAACAAGTAACATATAAGGAATTAAAATTACTATTAAAATAGTTTTCTTTTATAACCTTTATTATGTCAACTCAACTTCTATCCCTCCTATTTTCACTTCTTATAATTTTTTGGAAAACATTCTTTTTTTATAGAAATACCCATCATATGTATAATAATTTTGATCATATTTTCTTCACTCATATACATCAAAATCATAGGAATTAGTAGATAACACATTATTAGTTTTTAAAATATACCCCATATTTATATTCTTTTATTATTATACAATGTTTGTTAGTTCAATATCATATTTAAGTAGTAAACCAATGATTTCATGCATTGTGTATTCCTTATAATTTTTTCTTTCATCGATATCTACCTTTTTCACATTACGTTTCTTACGTAAATATCTTAGAATTATTTCCATAAAATTTGATTTATCTAATATTTAATTTAATGTCCTCTTTTAATTTAAACTTTTACTAATCCCATAAAACATTGTATAATTACCTTATTTTCATGCATCTTACAATATTTATATACCATACTTAACATCCCAATAATTACTCTCCATAATTTCTTACTCATATAGTGTGTGACTTGTTGTATCATCTAAATGTAAATTAAAATAGAATTTGCATCATAATTACCAATAAGTGTATCCAAATCAATATTAGGATGTTTTTAACATTTTAACATACATGTCCAATGATATGTTCCTATATTCTTCAAGTAAGCTTCAATTTGAGTCTTTTTATAGATATAATGCTTCCCATCAAAACATAGTTTCCTTTAATGTATCCATTTATTATTTTTCCTTGACCAACCATGAAATAATGATATTTTACTTAGATGGGTTATTATATAGGAATGTCTTAGTGTAAAATAAATATATGACAGTTCCAAATAATATAATACTAATTATTTTTCCATTATATAGTCATGGTTAGATCTAGAGGGTACGAATTGACAATTGTTAAATTTAAATCAATTAAAACAAATTGGTAAATCATATAACATATCGATAGTGTTTCAGATAAAATTTCCTACCCTACTCTTCCCATCCTCATTAACTCCTAAATTTATGTGTATTAAAGTAAGATATTGTTGAATTTGGAAGGGAATTCACAACTCTTTAATGAATTACTTTTTAACTAGAGGCAGAACAAAGGTCTTCTTGATTTTTATTATGGTAGTAGAGTCAATTAGAACTGTAACTTTTATGGAGGTATAAAAAAATTATATAGTACTTATATAGTAATAGAAAATCATAAACCAAGTTTAAAAATAAATAAAAATTAAAATAATAAATAATGAACTATAATATATAAAAATAAATAATGAAAATGATGTTGATCGATGGTGAAACAAACATTAAATATACACAAGAAAAGATTCAAGGTATTTGAATAAAAAATTAGTCATAAGTGAGTAGTTTTTTGTATTGTCCCACCGATGATCTTAATTCATATTTATTTAAAAATATAAAACATTCAATGGTTTTCTAAATTTTTTGTCCTAAATGAAAGGATGTATTATTATTATAATTGTAAAAGGGTCCAAGAGTCCATACAATGACTTTCTTGGTATAGTGTTTGTTGGGTTTTAATTCTCGTGTCCATGATAAATAAGTTTTTGAGTATATTATTCTCTTCTCTAAAATTTAAAAGGAAATAGTTATATTCTCTCACTATGTTAGTTCATGATGCAATAATCTTACTTTTACATTGTCTTATATTGAGTCAAAGTATAGCACTAAAATGACATCAATGTTTACTCTAGTGAAAAAATATCGCATTCACTCATCAAAATGCTCTTTCATTGGTTCGACATAGTGCATTGAAATTTTGATGTTACCATAGTTTGAATATTCAATATGGCATTGAAAACTATTCATAGTTACTATTTTCTAATTAATACAATATTATCTTGTTCATTTTCTACGTTGACACATATTCCTTTATTGAGACCTTAACATTGTCATAGATAAAATAAAAAATGGAAATAAATAAATAGATAAGGAATCAAACACAAATTATCTTGGGTTAGTACTCAATACAACTAAGTCTTGTCACTATAATTTTAGGGTGACTATTCATCTTCACTATAGATTCAAAAATAGGTTAAAACCTATAGAATTATTATAAAACTCTCTAATTTAAATTAAAAAAAGTAAAAAATGGTTAAGAATATAATTATATAATATCAGTTATAAAAATAAATAAAATATAAAGTTAAATATAATCCATGATTACAAAAATATAAAATCATGGAATATATGGAATTTTCTTATGATGCTAACTTGGGATTCCTCATTGATTATCTTGATAGTGATGTTGTATTAAGGTCTAAAACCGAGTGGATTAATTTTATTGCATAATTAATTAAAAAAATAAATGATAAATATAGCTAAAAAATAAATAAATATTGATTTATTTATCAAAACAGAGTGATATGGATCATAAATTCAATAATCTTATTTATCTAGTCAATTTGGAAGGGGTGATGGCTAAAATGTGTCTAGTGAGTCTTTGTGATGTGCTATGGATCAGGGTGGTCAAGTGAATCAAGGATAGAATGATGGTATATATTCTAACCAATAATTTAAAATTGATCTTGTTCTCGTGGATTCAGATAAGTGATTATCAATAAATAGATGTAAGGTGATGGTTGGTTATAAATTGGATTATCTGTTCTGGGTTTGATTATGGAGTTGTTAACTGGGAAGATGATCAGTGATACTCAAATAAGAAATATTACTAATGTGATAAATATATTTCCAACCTTTATAGTTGTCATTAGTTAATGTAATAATCTATAGGATTTCTTAGCTTTCGATATGTAGACCTTTAATATTAATTTTGGAATGGGTTGGAAAATTAATTATTGAAAATGTATGGATTTTATACAATATAGGAGAAATTAATTCCTTTTAATGATATATCTTTGTAATTTATTTTTGATGATATATTTAGGAATGTCATGTTATTTTTCACTAGGAGTAGATGAGGACTATTACATTACAAATGGAAGTCTATGACTTGACTGGGTAAGTCTTCTCTTAAATTATTTCTATTTATTCAATTTTTAATGTATTTGAGATGTTTTTAAATTTTTGGATGTATATTATAGGATTTGGAGACCATATCAAAAATTGATCTATAGATGGGTGTTATTCTTAATAATATAACTCCCACTAGAATTATTGGGGAGGTCCACTAGAAATCTGGTGGGGCTGGCAGAGGATACTTCCCCTTCTACTCAAAATCTACTAGATTTCCACAATAGTTTAGGTGGAGTCATTATGAATATTTATTAAATGGAATAATCTTTGTTTTTATAAATTAAAACCTAAAAATAACCACATTTATCCCCAAAAATGATATTTTTCTCTTTATTCACTCCCAAAATCTCACTCGCATTCCATCCCTCTCCACTCTAACTCTATATAGGAAAACACCTTCTAACCTTGGTCTCTGAAGCATTGATTGGTTGTGGGAGCTCACCCTTGGTAATATTAGTCATTTTATAACCTATAAATCCCATATTTACATTTATTTTTCATAGTAGCATGTGTAACCACCATTCTCTAAAATGTTAGGCTGGTTGGATCATTTTGTTTATCACCAACTTCCAACTAGTTTGGTTTCTTTTGGAGTTTGATTTAGAAAATATCAAGATATTAACCTGATTTATTCCTTCAATTTCATATTAAATGTTGTAAACAACCAAATCCATAATCCTATAATACTTCTAAGTGGACCTAAAGGTTTATGTGGTGGATTAATGTTCTTCCTTGGACCCCAAAGAGTTATAATATATTTAATTAATAGGTATAAAACTTTTTTTCCTACTCATAAAGAGTTATCCTATGAATAATCTATTGAAAAGTGAACCAAAATAAAACCATTTTTTAACTAAATAAGTTTTTTTTATAAATATATCTATATGTAAAGGCTTTGTTCCATCCACTCTTGGTTGTTCATGATTTGGTCATCAAAATATATTATAATCTAGGTACTTGTCTTCATATTTACAATTTACTTAGAGTGCATAGTTATTAATTATGTTTTACTAAAATTTATAGAAGTGAATTATTTTCATTGGATGTTTTCCATTATTGTTTAAAGTTTTTAAATAGTGAAATTTCATGTCAAACATTCTAATCTCTTTATGGCTGGGGTTTATTTAATTTTTAGTCCAAACTAAACTTGTATAATTTGTGTGTGTGTGTGTATATATATATATATTTGTATTTGAGATTAATTAGGTACCCAATTAGTGATGTATAGTTTGGATGTTTGGGATATATTATAATCCTTGACGTGCTAAATAAATTTATAGTTTTGTGATAGTCTCATAGTGTTCAGACTTTCTATACCCATTCCCCAAATCCCTATTATGGGATACAAGATTACATTGAATTTATAGGATTGATTTTTTTCTAGAACCATTTTCTAGCTATATGGATATTTATTCAAACATATATTCATATATGTGTGTGAATAGATGTAAATGTGTTAGCCACTTATTGGTAGATACAATAAATCCCATAGGGGATGCTCTTGGAATATATTCCTTGATCTCAAGATGATTCTTGAAGTAGTCATACAAGTATGGAGCATACCTTGATAGTGAATTTCAAATATAAAAAAATATTCATAAACACATTATTATTCTATATTTTTGTTATTATACTATTCCTATTGCATTTCATTGTTTCTAGTATACACTCTACATTACAGTAGGTTTTTAGGGATGGGGTTTCTACCACTTACTAGGTTTTTATACTCACACCCCAATGGTCCCTTAATAAGGAATGTGAAAACAATTTTATGCATGATCTAGGTAAGGGAACGAAACTTGACTATACAATATAGCCATACTCATGAAAAATGGATCATGGGTTACTATTTTTCTTGATTTTTCTACATAATTTGATTGATTGCACATGGATTTTTCCTGATTCCTCTTTAGATATGTTTCATACTTGAGAGAAACCCTTTGGGATTACAGGACTCATTTGGAATACAAAATTATAAATATATGTATTTTTTGATTAGTCTTATTACTTTGTATATATTTGGTTACTTTTAGACCCTTTTTGATATATGATGCTTGTTCATGTTATATTTTTATTTTTATCATGTTACATATTCATACCCACTTCCATTCACGGTCAATTATAAACTTTGACTAACTGATATTGAGATATTTTTTTCACATATAGTTACATACATTGAAAACTTATTACTTTTTATAAAATATAAAAACTACCTCCCACATGTGATATCTGTGTCACCTCAATTTTTATGCAAGAATTTAATGATTTAGATGTGAGACCGGTGTGTTTTGATGATGTAAAATGGATACTGTTTAGGTATTTATCTCATTAAAATTACAAAAATAGCAACTTATATCACATTTACAGATCATATGCATGGTACCTAAGAGTAGGTATGATAATTGGACTGTTAGGACCTGAGAAATAATCTAGAACTATGCTTAGCCAGCCTAATTATGATAAAACCCTCAGTTATCATGGGAATTCTAGAAATTTTTTTATTATCTTATACCATTCCCTAAACCTCTAGTTTTTTGCATCATTCGAGTTATTGATAGGTGGGAAAATGTAGAATATTGTGTCATGTTTCCTACTTTCGTTTTTTATCATCTTCCTGTTTGAACCAATTAACATTTAATATTAACAAAAACATTACCAATAAATAAATAAGATTTTCTCATATATTATCTTTAATGAATATGTTAATATGGTTAAAAAACATATTTCATTGATTAATATCTTTTTTATATGTTAATTACCATTATATTTATTTATATTATATTTCCAATATATTCTTATTTGACTTTATATATTTCTTTGAGCATGTGAAGATATTTTTAAATAATTTATAGAGAATATTTGTGGGTTTGTCTCTTGTAAGAATAATTTATTGATATCATTCTCTAATTTATTATAGATTATTCTTCTAATAAGATCACCTCCTACAAAATAAGAATGGGAAGATGACCATGTATCCCTAACATGACCCATTGTTGAAATTTTAATATTATAGGGGATTTTCTAAATTATTAAAGTAACTAGTCAATAAGATCTATGAAATGATCCTATGACCTCTGATGTCATGATGGATTTTCATTTTCACCATCCTCTAATGCTTCAAAGAGATGTATCTTGTGAATAGGCCAAGTAATGGGTTAATAATATTTGTGTCGGTTCACAACATCCAGGTCACATGATGTTAAAATCTATAATATTATTCCTAGATATATTATGTTAAATTTTATATCATAAGGTCCTTGTCACATGAACCTAAAATTTAGAACAAGTGAGTCTGTATATCATGTCATCAAACTGTACATCTTACAAACTATCCTTCATGACGCTAAGATGCTTAGAGTAGGACACCCTATACAACCCATTCCCTACATGCAAGTCAGATCGATATATGAGTTCTTGGAAAATGGTCCACATCTAATATATGATAAGGTTAAATTCCTCCACACTAATGGAAACATAGACCACATATCTTAAGTATAATCTATAGAGCATATCCTATTCCTAATCATATACCAAGAAAAAATATAAAATGTCCCTCTTTCTTGTATATAATATATATCTATGTTAGAAGGTGCTTTATAAGAACAACATGTGGCTTGATTGTTGTCCTCTTAGGATATATAGTGACATAGATATATCTTATCCTAAAAAAATTTGTGAACTCAATCTAAAAATCATGGCCCTAAAAATGTGTGCATCTCTCTATGAGGTAGTCTATGTTAGCAATGGAACTTTAATTCGTGTCATATTTTGTCTTTCCTTTCCTGGATAGACTATGTATCCCTTTAGAAAAATTATAATGACCTTAAAATAAAACCATCTATGGTATAAATTGAATGACCTTAAACTGAAACTTTAAAGAGACATAATGGAATTCTAGGTTGAAATTTTAAAAAGTTAGACCAGAGAAAAAGTCAAGTCTCTACATTCTAATCCATTCCATTCCATAGTTTAGGAAAATATTATACTGTAAAATAGAAAAAAGGAATAGAGATAATTGGTCCCACCATGTGGACCTAGAAAAAACATGAATATTCTCATTAGACCCCTCTCATCTAAGAAAAATTTATAGTGGATCTTCCTTTCCCTTAACAAGTGAACATAATTTATGCCATAGGCACCTTGTCATTCCCGACATGATTATATATTCATATTTAGTATATTGTAATTTTAATTGATTGTGAACTCAAGAATCTAGTGTCATATATTTTCTCCCTAAGAATGTGTTCAATATATGATAGTTTAACCTTTAGGGTCCTCGAACCCACCTTTAATGTTCTATTTATTCAATGTTATACTTTATATATTTTATATCTTAATAATAACCAATCCTATTTATTGGGTTGATTTAGTCTTCCAATAATCCCATTACCTTGAGTTGATTAATCCTCTTAGTTTACCCTTTCATAGAAAGAATTTTAACAATTTTATTGAATGATATTGATGGACCTTGTTGAGCATTGTTGGTGAAAAGCATAGTTTCCATTGATCTTGTGAAGTAACCACTAGGGGAAGTTTTTGTCCTTGTAGAAATTCCCCCTTAACCCTATGCACTATCTTGGGATTATGTGAAACACTAGTTTTCTCCATCACTAATGGTTAACCTATACCCACATCTCTCTATTTATATATTACTTATACATTCTTAGGTTATGTTTTACATGTTCCAAAACCCAACTATTCAACTAGATTTAGAAACCCTCAGTATTACACACTTGTGCATCTTATCTATTATCAAAGTGAGATCATCACATCCTATTCTTGTTCCCTTTAATTTTTGGGTGTGAATCTCCTTTGGTTACCCCAAATAATTATGTTTATTACTCCTCTTGTAATTATCAAAGAACTTGAGTTCAAATTCTTCTCTTGGGACATTATTATAATGCACGTGGTTTGATTTATGTGACCCTAAATTTTACGACACAATGGTCTAAGTTTCATGACCATAAACTAACCCCCATATTTCCAAAGTAGTACATGATAGTGTATGTACCTCATTTAGATATGTTCTTACCTTACCCTCATTATTTATACATCCCCACTCATTGATTCAAAGAAATTAGATATAAAATTACAGCAATATCCGGTCTCAGCATAATTAATTTAAACTAAGAATATTTATCCCTAAGATTATCTATACTAGCTTTCGTCTCTCTATTCATGCTAGGTTTCTCCTTAACATTGATGTATGGACTGTCTCTCCAACATTTTATATTAATGTTATGTGACTTTATACAATAAAAAATGAGGCCAAAGTTGTTTGAACATAAATATCAATAACCATTAGGTCCAAAAATCATGAATATAAACTATGTGTGCCATTCCATAAGTGTATCTGCATTAGTATTATCAAGCTCTTCATTAACATCATATTTTCATCTCCCATGTTTTCATGTATACCCTCTTACTTCTTGGTCAAATCAATTTAACCTTAAAAAAACCTATATTGGTCTGAATTATAGGACCAAAAATTACCAATGGAATTAGATATCATACTCACTATGTTAATGACTCAAAAATGGATACATAGACGAAAACCAAGTCAGTTATTTCTAGGAATTCACCTTAAATTTCCTAGGATAAATTGAGCATTAAAAATGGAAAAAATAAAACTTTTTAGGTTGAAAACTTATAGTGGGTGTCCTAGGAAAAATAAAAGTTACTACCTAATAGGCCTCTCTATTAATTTTTTTGAAAAGTGTTAGGGTTAAAATAAAAAGATTTAAATCTCATAAGGACTGTCACTTGACCCTAGAAAAAAATTATTTTATACTTGTTAGTTCCACCATCATAGGAAAATATTAGAGCACTATTTTCTCCTAATGACCTTTCTAAGGGTACCATTTCCTCATTTCATGGCCATAAATATGATGACATGTGTTCAATCATTCATGACCCGTAAACTACTTAGTGTGGTCTATATTATAAAACCAATTATTCTAACATGAGAGATAGATCCATTTTATAATTTATTAGTGTGAGGACCCTTATCCATGGTCCTATATTAAATGAAAATATCCCCTATAAAACATATGAAACAAATCGATGTAGGTACCCTCATCATAGTTTCCATAACCCATGAAACTATGCTAAAATCCCCCCTCCCCTATACAATAGCTTGATTTTAATGGGAGACCCTTTATAATAACTGTGTGTGGGTTTATTCTTATTCTAACATGACATGTAGTGACATACAGATATAAAATCATGGATAAAACAGAAAATACACTTTCATTCCATTCCATTTTCCATCATAGAATTTGGTCATCTACCCATTTATAATATCCATTCCTTGATTTGAGATTAATAATTTTGGAAACCCAAGTGCTTTAATTCAAGATAGTACCTCTTAGTGAGACCCAAATACCATTAGTCAAAACACCCATCCTAGAAAAACCTCTCACTGGTGAATCAGTTTCATAATATCACTAGATATGTAGGAATGCAATAAATTTACCTATATTTTCCTTCAAATAATATTCTTTTTGATTCAAATTAATCCAATTTTATGAGGGGGTTTTTTTTGCTCTATATAATTTGTGCCACAGACTTTACTGCATAATCATTACCTAGAAAAACACATCTTGAGTTTGATAGACAATTATCTCCATGCATAAAGAATAAGATGAATATATTTCTATGTTCTCCCTAAATCCTCCCATGCTAATGGATGTATATACTTTGTTTTTTGATTCGGGGATGGGGTGTTGAGAACCTCTCTCTAGGATTATGTCATATATTTCACCCAATGATGATAAAAAATATATGTTAGAGCCTTCAGAACAATTTTTGAAAAATATCTTAATAGGTTGTTTACAATATGTAAAAAGGTTCAGTTTACCTCACATGATTTTATCTAACTAGAAATATACAAGAAATATACATTAAAATCAAAAGTTGTGACTATTCTAAACCAGGTATCATTTTAACATGAAATAAAAGAATCAAATTCCAAAATACTACTGAGAATTTCTCTCTATTCTCATAGAAAAAAAATTTCTATGTGAACCGTGTGTTTTTTTATCTCAAAGGTGATAATTTTTATATCACCACATTACATTTTTCTCTATTCTCATAATACTAAAATCTCTATGAAAAACCAGGGTTGTTTTCAACTCGAAGGAGGTAGTTTTTTCCCACCGTATGAAAATTTTCATCATTAATGTAACTCTTCAATATCTATGTTACTATCCATTTTAGGTTATAAGTTACCTTTTCCTACCTATAAATACCAACACCCACATTTGGGACAAGGATTTTCTTAGACATATATGGATTTCAGGACTCATAGACTTCAAAACTCAGGTAAATTACTAAGTTTCATACTGGGAAGGGCAATTGTGATGTTATCCAGTAAAGGAATTCCATAATTAAATTGATCTAGAAAAAAATTCATGAAATTGTATACAAAAAAAACTACATGATTTCCCCTATGATAATAATGTTATGAAAGTGACCATATATGAGCCATGATATGCACACTCTCATATGTAGTGGGGTTATGCAAGAGCCCCTTTTGTAGGATGTTCCATGCAAGCCCCCTATGCGAGTTGTGCTATGTGAACACCTCATGTGTCTTGTGCTATGTGAAAGAAATTTTTCAAGGCTTGTATTCGGGTATTAGATGAAAAACCACTGTACATTTCCTACTATGTGAACCATGTCCTCCCTTTTATAGCACATTAATGATAAGAGAGACAGACCTGAAAATATATTTCAAACCTCATCCTATTAGTCTATATCGTAAGGGATCTTCCCCTACATTGCTGGTCCAGATCAGTGAAGAGCAATGATCCCAATCATTTGACCAGATCCATTTTCTTAAATAAATTACCCCCATGAATAATATATATTCACATAGTTAAATTTTCACGTTGGTTCAAACATATTTTTTATTATAATTTCCATGACCCCATCGTTCATCCTAGATATTTCTTTTAGTTGAGTTACTCCTCATGATTCTCATAAAAAATAGTATCGATATATTCCTTTTGGTTTCATAAAACACCTTGAGTTGATATATTACACGTTTTCCCTTACATTAGAATATCCATCTTGGTGTAATACTCTATCTCTCCCAACCTTCACCTAAGTTACAAACCACATTAGGTAATTATTGGAAACACATATGTGAAAGGACCATACATTCACCTCGATACAATGTAACTCTCTTGGTTCTATCATTACCTCGATTCAATTCTCTTGGTTATCACATTCTCCATGAGATGATATACTCTACTCAGTTCCATCATTAATTGGATTCAATATACTCCTCCTAGTTATCATTTTTCACATCAATTTGATACACTCCCCTTGATTCCATTATACACTTTGTGTTGATATAATCCACGTCATTACCATATTTAAGTCTCCTATAATATTTAATCTTGTCTATGCATTCTCTTCATACTCCATTATATATATACAAGGCCAAGAAATATAGGCATCCTCTTATGTGTAATCACTAAAAACATATCGTCGCCTGACTCACTTGTTAGTTCAGGTATCTCATGTAAGATCATGCGTAAGACCTGATTTATCTCATATTATCACCCCTTTTATATCATAGGAATCTCAGAGTGTATCTTGTTCATAATAACAAATTAGTTTCATGTTTTCACCATTTTTATAGAATACCTATCTCACTAGGTAAGCACATGGGATATCCCCACTCAGTCTCCTATTTACCCCTTTTACGGAATAAAAATATCACTAAGGTAGATAATGTGTTATCCCTACTATCTATCCTATTTTCTCTCCTTTATATCATATGAATACTATATGGACCTATACCTAGTCGTAATCCCCAAAAAATACATTCACCTAACTCGTTTACAATGTCAGGTACCTCATAGGGATACTTATACATAATCCCTACTCAGCCTCCAATTGTCACCCCTTTTACGGTCAAAGAATATAAGGAAAGATCATGAATAAGACCCACTCAGCATCGTGTTTTCTATATATTTAGGAAATTAGAATCTAAAGGTATCTCATGTATAATCCCTTCTCAGTTACTGTTTGTCTCCCCTTTTATGAGATAGGAATCTAAGGGCATAATATACGCATAAGCCTCACTAAGTCCCCTGATGTGCTCTCTGATGAAATAAAAATATTTTTATATCCCTTTCCGTCATACATAGAATCCCACACATGGTCTTAGAGGTTTAGTTGATCATATTGTTATCATAATTGAGATGTACTGCATGAATCACCTTTATGCTCAATCTGTAAGACTTTAAACTACATATCACACATCCTTACCGCACAATATTAAACTTCATATACTTGTACTCACATAAGACCTTTTAACCATGTCACTCGAACTATTTGGGATTTAATTCTTGTTAAAAAAGATACATAGGGAACCTCTCTGAGGTTAAATCCCAACATTCAAAAAACATTCCTTTCCTATTATTTAATGAGTAGTAGATGACCCATATCACCTTGATTGGAGACAATAATTTTAGTTCCCGTGTATAAAATATGAGATCAGATCCACCTCCCAGTTTCTAAAGATGCCTTGAGTTTATATACTCCTCTTGGTATCGGCATGCACAAGACCCATTTTGTGTAAGAATCAACATGAGATATTTATGCCCTATGTGATGATAACTGAACCTCCTTATGTTTATGTGTCTAAAAAGAACCATCCTTCTCTGATGATGAGGCCAATATGCCTCTAGTGATGAGATAGATATGATCTATACCTTATCCTATTTAGTTACCCACATTCATGAAAAAATCATAAGGGCCAGTCATGTTTAAGTACCATATGAAACATTTCTAGGAACCTTTCATCGATTAGTCCTTACCACATGATGTTAAACTACATGAATTGATCCTTGTTACATGACCTTAATAGGTATTTCATTCCCCCATTAATTTTACCCCAAGTACATGGTGATTGTAACATGAAAAATCATTGAATCTTAATGTATTCTATTCAGATTAGAATTTATATTATCTGAAACAATACTTAGCTAAAAATTCATATCATAGTGGGAAAGTGGGGTCTAACCCTCATGGATTAGCTGGAATGATGGAAATATATTGGTAATAACCTTATAGAATGAGTCATGACAACATCTCTTTGGTTTGGTTTTCTATAACTTATGTATATTTGGTTTAAATTAGGAAATATAAATGGGACTGGGGTCAATTGTAGGGTTTAGGCAAAAGAGTAATCTTAAATCTATCTTGGGATAAACCTATGGCTTAGGCTGTGAAGTAGTGTAAAGATCACCAATTGGTTTTGGTCCAAAAAATTGGTTCTACCTAGGATTTAAAATAATTTTTTGTCTAGTGATATTCAACAACCTAGTTTCAATAAGTTTAACATCAATGAAATAATGTATCAAATCTATTTCTCTTATCATGCTCAACTCCAACTAGGACATGGACATTCCATTACACTTACAATGATCAAGGTTATAAAAAATCATGTGATAAAAAATTATTTTTAACATAATTACTAGAAATATATTTTTCAAGTTTTGATTTATATATTAATTATGTTTAAATACACCCTTACGCTCAAACCCTAATGCTAAGTGCATTAGCAGCACATGACAGTATTAATCAAAAGCGTGAAAATAGGTAGTATTCCTGAAATAAAAATTAAATGTCTCATGATATGAAAAAAAATGACAAAACCAAATTAAAAAAAATACTCACATGAATAAAATAACAATAAATAAATAGGCATAATCTGAAGTTGTGCGGCAATCGGTATTGAAATTCAAATGTTGAAATTGTAAATGCACAAAAAAGAAAGTTATCCATGGTCATAAAATGTAAACCTATAATGAAATTGATTAAAATATAAATAAATTTAATATAACTAAGTTTAAATGAAAATAGATAAGAAACAAATATGAAAAGGAAAGGGTTCAGCGTCCATCCAGGTTTGTTGTCCACATCGAGGTGCTCTGATATTTTTAATCTCGATCTGTTCATGTTGTGTAAATGATTCATGTCATAAAATATTTTTAAGTGGCTTGTATTCTGGGACTTAAATGATGTTTAAGTGGGTTTCATATCATGTACTTTATATCCACAAGGATCTCCAAAGATCATGGATCTTCCTATTTTCATTGCCTGTATCTTTTTTGGGATTCATATTTCAAACTTCCACATTGTGTAAACATTCAAATTGTGTATATTAAAAGTGTTTTAGATTTTTAGGCATTACAATCAAGTAATATATTCATGGAATGTACTTTGGATTAATTTATTTAACTTTTGATTCACATTGTTCACTTTTACATGAAGGTGTTTTGATCGAGGAATACAGGAAGTGAATCTGTTTCCCAATGTGTAATATCTTTTTTTTTGTTTTTCTAGCATCTCATCCTTTGATATTTGAGTTCATTTTTCAGGAAAAAACACATCAAAAACTAGTTTATTATCAAATAAATCATTGAAATTATTAAATAAATTTATCCATATATATATATATATATGAATTTTTATTATCAAATTACACCATACATGAATAATTTGTTACCATCGAGAAAACAGAATTTCAATTGGGATTTAAAATCAATAAATTTCTAAACAAGAAATGTGTATTACAACCAATTAAATAAAATGGAGTTCTAATAGAAAAATGAAGTCCTCTATAATAAATACTACGGGTAAAATCTTTCATAACCCATTGTTATGTTCTTAATTTATATTCTTTATTCCTTTAATTACAATTTCTCAACTATTTTTTAGAAGCTATACCCATATTAAAACTTACCTCACCATGAATTTTCTCTTATAAATCAAGGTAAAACGAAACTAGAGTTATGATCATACCTTTAATACATGTTCTTAACTGTAGGCTTTAATTGGTTTTAAAATCTCCACTCCATAATGATAAACACACAATTAATCAAGATGGATTTATCAAGAAGGTTCAAATAACTCTATGGGTAAGTGGGTAGATGATAAAATAATGCTAAAAATTATGGTAAAATATCAAGTTTGATCAATTATCATCTAGAATAAAGAAAAAAATATCCTTCATAAATATGAATATCCACACTCCAAAAGTATTAGGGTAGGCCCATGGATGGGTCATAATAGTGCAATGAAAATATCCTATTTCTTTTTGTAAAAAACTCCTTATATTCCAAATCTCACATCCATCACCTAACCACATATGATCCATCATAAGATTCATTAGTCTAATAATTTTTATTTTTTAACTTCCTAATACTCAACCAAAATACACATATATTTAACAATATAATCAGGAATGGTGCATCATTAAAAGCTTGTAAGACTTAACACGAATCATGTGAAATAACTAATATACATCTCCTTATTAGTAATAATCCCATATTAATCAACAATGACTATCTCCACCACACTTATTCAAATGAAAATCATGATTTTATTTCAAAATTGTTGTATGAAGGGATAAAATGAGCCTGTAACATGGATCAATCCAAATAAGGTTGTTCATGGATTCTGCGGGCTAAAGAAGGAATAATGTACTGGTGGGTCTTGGGATAAATGGCTCATTAAAGATTTCCTAAATCATTTTAACATATTATTTATTCATTCATGGATGCAATAATATTCCAATTAAATTTATAAAAGGTTAACATTCCCAAAGTATCTCCCAAGAAATATTCTTAGAAAATAATATGGAAATGAAGGTATATAATCCTCTCGGGAATGGGAATGTAAAATAGTGAAATCACTTAGGTAATTTTATCCATAAATAATTTAATCAAAATAAATTTCAAGAATCTATAGTTAGAATTAATTAACTCAACAATCAAGCTGAAATTCTAAACCGAAATAAAAAAGAATTTTGACAATCTTTAAAAAACATTTCCTTTAATTAAAATGGGGTTAATGATATTTCAACTTTAAAGCCTCATTTCAATTAAAAAATGTTTCTTATACTAATGGAAAAATATATAATCCTAGTATATGATAATATATTCCAATAATGACTCCCCTCATATATAATAAAATAGTTTCTACACGTTTCTAGAAAGAAACATTGAAAAGATAGAAATAAAATCATAGATAGATTTAAAATGGAAATTTTGAATTGAAAATATGGAATTAACGGTCCTAGCAATGAAGGTCTTTCTATGGGAGAAATTGGTGGATGGTGATGGGAAACTAGGAACCCAAAAAATTGATAAAAACAAAATAACTAAACTTAATAAACCATTAGTAAACATGAGATAACCAATATGTATGCGTAAAATTGGTAGGTTCACATATTAACCAAAAGTAGAAAGTAGTTTAGATAAATTCATGAATCGAATACAATAGAGGTTTTAATGAACTATAAATATATAGTTCTAGAAAAATAATTATTGATGTTCCTAAGAATCTCCTCATAAACATAGAAAATAAAAAAAATGGGTTGCCTTGCATAAAGTACTAATAATGATGTCATTGTCCTGATAGATGGACTAAAGAATTAGTTGGTGCCTTCCATCGGCTTAGATTTATTCTACCACTTATAGGAAATGGTGGCAGTGTCTTAAAGATATATTAGTCACTTGGTTGGGTCAAACACCTAATTAATTGGTCAACCAATGTACTCACATGGTGGCTACAGAATCCATGTAGACCATATAGGGGACTCATGTACCGTACAGAGCTGGAGCTCCTGAAGATGGCATTGTATATCTTCCAGACACTGATATATCTCATGTAGGGGTTGTGATGGTAGTTTTACAGACTCTTCAACAACCATGGATGATGGAATAGGTCTATAAATGCCAAAAATTATTCAAAATTTAAAATCAAGAACATGAAAGATATGTAATCAAAAAAATGTTCATTCCTTTATATAATATGGAAAATAAAACTAGGGGAGAAAATACAGTAAATACAAAAATGTGATTGATAATACAGAGTAATGAAATTGAGGTGTATACATAGAAAATACTAAATAGTTTATGATAAATCACCACTAGGAGCATCAGATGACCCCCATCCCCAAATAGTGGGTGTCTGAATCTACCCCTTCATGTCTATCATAGCTACGGATGTGGGGGTAGGTGGATTGATTGACATAGAAGTTACCATAGTTTTGGAATCTTTCTCAGTAATCATAGGAGGGGTAGGTTCTAATTTGTATAGTAGTGAATTTATTGTATTTGGATCAATGAAGGGAACCGTAGATGTGGAAGGTAAGGTCATACCCTTGACCCCTTGAGATTCCACTTCTATGAATACTTTTGTGAATTAGGGTTCATAAGATCTATGGGAAGGTCAATAGGGGTGGTCTATGGGGTAAGAATGGGGGATAAAGTTAGGTATGTGGTACCTGGTGGTGGGTGGGAAAATGTAGGGGCTTGTGGTGGGGCAGGGTGGTAAAATATTATGGATCGATGAAAATAATAATGATCTAGAGTAAAATTGATCGATGGTTCTCTATAATACACTAGAAAAATAGTGTAGTTGTAGAATGAGAATGGTGGGATAGGTGTAATGGTGGTAGGTGGTGAAGCTGGAGCAGAATAGAAAGGTGGGGAAGAGGTTGAATCATGAGCTGAGGGAGTGGTGGAGGGTGTTGGGGCTGTATTCTGATCAGCATGGTTAGGGGAATCATGGGTCGGGGAATGGTCTTAGTGAGGTGGGGACTCAAAAATTTCCTCAACGTACTCAAGGGACCACTAAGATTACCCATCAATCTTCTTCAAGAGCCCCATATTATATAGAATGAGGAGGTCAATTGACTCCATTTACACAAGTGAATAAAGTGGCTGAGTAGGGAAATAGACACTAAGATGATGAGCAAGGTTTGTGGTGAAGCTTCCTCCCACAAGGGTGATACAATCTCTCTATACCTAGGTCTCATAGTACAGTGTGAACTGGTGGCCCATGTTGATGGCAGGGCCACCCATAGAAGAAGCTAAGATAATAAACTAAATATAAATGATGCTCCCATTAGAATATCCTATATCTAACTAGACATGGGTCTGATATCGATGTAATATTTGTAGAGTGTCACCCAACAACTGGGTTCTCTTCTCCACATCAGGATCATGAAATATCTAGGGATCTTGTGCAATCAATTCCCAAAAACTTTCTGCATCTGTCCTGCTCAGTTCCTACCACAAGGTAGTGAGGAAAAGTAAATGATTAAATCCTTAGTGTAGATACCTACCCCAACACCAAAGACTCCAAAGTTTATCTCCCAAGGCCAACCATCAAGTTGAAAGGTGACATATACCATGTTGAGCTCTACAGTGCCCAAGAACTCCAAGAATAGCACATGGTATGCTTCATCACATACTTCAATGATGTTATATAAGTGAATCTATCCCAAAAGATTTAGTACCACCTCATTTATGTGTATATTCTAAAGAACATCCAAATCCATAATTTTATTGGTCCGCATAGACTTTTCTAGTTGATAGATCAACCATACTTGATGATCGAGGTTCAAAAACTGGAGTTTGGGGTGTAGGTGTAGGTGTGGTGAATCACCCTAGGGTAGAGTATATGATAACTAGGAATGGATAGATGTGGGTGGATTGGAACATCCAGAAAGAGAAGATGATGGGGATGGATCTATGGGTGGTAGTGAAATTGAAATCATTGGTCTCTTAGGTGGTGTACAATCATCACCTTGGGCCGTATGTTTTATGGTTTTGATTTTTTTCCTAAAAAAGGGAAGCATTGATAAGGGATGGAAAATTATGTGATTGGATAATTGATTATGAGTGCAAAAGGAAAGAGGATGGAGGGAGGTGATCAGTGTAGAAATGGAGGAAGCACGGTCGAAAAGGAGGTGGGTCGTATGGGAGCAGAGGAGAGGGGAGGGGGTGGTTTCAACCATGAACCTTAAGTCATGGAATAAATCAATCCAATAATTTTCACATTTTTTACTATATAAATGGTTTTTAAAATGTGGTAATGAATTTTTTCAATCCCTAACATTTTCCTGTTATGTCATTTTACACACCATGATTTTTTATTTGATTTATTTTTTATTTTTTAAAACATCAAAACCTCTAAACCTTATCAATTATTACTAAACACTCCTAATTTTCAAGAATTATAGTCTAAACTATTTTACCTATTATTCATTTACTATTGGTAAGTTCTTCAGTCAACATTTAGAGCTAGACAACTAGGAATGGAAATTTTAGTGTGTTTGGTTAAGGTTTCAATTCCAGTGTCTGTAGCTTGTTAACTAACAATATGAATGGTGTGATAGTATCCCTCTTCAGAGGTTTAATGTAATTCCAAACATTATGATCACTATATTTTTCTTCATCAAGATAATAGGTATCTTTATCACCCTCACTTGTCATATAATCATCTTTCTCATAAGTAATAAATATGGCTTGACAATCAATGGAATTTCCACTTTGCTTGGTGGATTTTACTTAGTCGAGCACTACTTTTTCTTCACTGAATATAAAAATAAACCTTCAATGGTTCAAATCAGTCAATACCTTTCTAGGGGTGAGAAATTCTCTCTCTAGAATTATGGGAACATCTATTTACTCATCCATATCTAATATATGGTAATTAGAAGCAAATATGGTCTTACTGACCTTAACTAAAATGTCCTTGAGAATTCCTCAGGCGTACTCGACTGATTGGTTATACAGCTAAAGTTAAACTATCTTTGGTTTCAAATATTAAAGACCTCATTTTCAAAATACCCTCATATACATGAGATTGGTACTTTCATCGAGATCACACAAGGATCATCTAAAATCACATATCCTAATAGTTCAGGGGATTGAGAAGCTTCCAGGGTCTCACATATTTGGTGTTAGCTTTTTCTAAATAACTAATAAGAATTATTCATTAAATTATTGAATTCCTATATCTTTAATATTATTTTTATTCGATATAAACACCTTTATGAACCTGGAATAAGAAATAATCTGAGCGATGGCCTTTGCAAAGGGGATATTGACGTGCAATTTCTTAAACATATCTAGAATATTTTTGTATTGTCCCTATATTTTTCCTGGTCCCATCCTCTCTAGAAAGGGTAGAGGGTGTTTGTATGGTTGGGGTGCCACATAAATTTTTTCTTTTGCAGGATTCTATTGTATAGTAGATTCTTTAGTTGGTTCTGATTCAACAATTTTATATTGACTAGCTTTGTGTGTGATATCATCACTATATTTTCTGATGATTAAAAACATGTCATAGGTTTTTATATATGATTTTCCTCACCAAAGAATAGATTATGGAAATATGGAATCATTCCACTCCTAAGTACAACAACTTCAGCCTCCTCTATTATATGTGTCTTGGTATTACTGGATAACATATCTGACAATCAATTTGATAGAGTCTTGAAGATGTATCCCACTTGGTGCTCAAGATTTTTTAAGGTCACCCTTTGGTTATGAATATCAGTTTCTTGGGTAATCCACCTATAATACTCTTTATATACAAATGAATTAAGTACATTTTCATGATTTGATTGTAGAGGTGGGGTTTATTGTGACTTCCTTAGCAAATATTTATACAACTTTTATTGTTGAGAGGGTGGAAATTGTTTACCTATAAGGGGAATGGTTGTTACTAAAATATATTTTGGTTATGGAACTTGATTTTGAGGTGGGTACCTAGGTGGTCCTTGATTTCATAGTGAGGATTGACCACTCCTCTATTTTTATTAACTTTTCTATACTTGTTTCAACTATTGATCTTGTCTTTATTAATAATACTGATGGGGTTTCAAAAATTATTGATATTGTTTATTTTAATTTACATAATTACAATTCTGACTTGAAGGTTATTCCATTTCTTCCCTACTATCCTAATATGGTTGCATGCCTCCAAAAATTTCACGTGGATATATTTCCATAATAGGGAAATGGTGGGGCAGTGGTGGAGTAGGTAACTAAAAGGCCTAAATCTTTTTAATGAGGGATTCAATATAGGATGTAAGGTGGGTATTATCTTTCACCTATTGAATTATACATCTATTCATTAATTTATCACCCTACCACAGACTAGAATTGTAGGAAATACCATCTAAATGTGCACTGTCAACATTTGGAATCTTGAGCATGAGTCAGCCATCAATGGAAGTGTCAACAATCGTACATGAAATAGGTTGGATTCCATGGTATAATTTCTGTAGTTGTATCCACATGTTAAATATATTATGTGGTTCCTTATTGCTGATATCCTTAAAATGATCCAAAGCCTCCCAATCTGATTCTCCATCCTACTAGGAAAAGTTTTGGTACTCATTTCTGAGCTTCCATGTTCATATTGGTGAGAAATATTTGTCTTAAAATTTCTTAACTAAATGTTCCCAAGTTGTAATGGAATCGGTAGATTGGGTTTTGTTACTATCCTTTCCTCTACCACATAAGAAGAAAGTTAATACTCGATATCTAATAACGTCGAAGGATACAGCATGATCTCTAAAAGTATCACAGACTTATAAGAAATTTGAAATTTGTTAATGGGAATCTTCACCCCAAATTACACTAAACTATCCCTAGATCTTGTTCATATGTATGAATGTAGGTTTAATTTCAAAACTATGTTCCTACACAAGAGGAATTACAATGTTGGGTGTATAACCACTAATGGATGGAAATCCGTAATTCATAATTGTGTACCCCTCTAGTCGGGGTTTCTCTCTTTTCCATTTAGGTAGACCATATTGAACATTTTGAGGGTTAGATTATATATGGTTGTTATGATCAAATATATTTGATCTTCAGCATGAAAATAGTTATATTTTACTCTCCATATAAAAAGTAAGAGGTTTTTGATCTTTAAGTAACTTTGAGTGAATTAGAAGGTTGTGACGTATTCCCTGGATGAGAGAAGAGTGGAACCAAATACTAATCCATGAGAAAAAAAATTAAAAAAAGAGGAATAAGAAATGTGATAATGAGTTAATCTAAGGTTTTTACCAAATATTAATATTCCTAGTAAATAAATGTCACTAGAAACAATGCCAAAATTTTATTGGACCATGTGGAGTCATTGATTTTTCATGGGTGTTGATCAGATTATAATTTATATTATCCAAAACTATACTCATCTAAAAAGGTGTATCACAGTGGTAGTGTAGGTTTGAACCCACATGGACAAGCTAAAAGGTTGGTAACATAGAGGTAATAACCTTATTAATGGATTACTCATGATATATCATTGGTTTAGTTTTCTAGAACTGACATAGCATGGATTCATATTAGGAAAAAGATAAGGGATCATGTCCAATTTCAAGGATTTGGAAAAAGAGTAATCCTAATTATAAATAGAAATAAACCTATGTATTAGGATGAAAAGTAGTGAAAAGGTCCCAAATTAGTTTTTTCTGACCCATTGGATCTACCTGAGTTGGAAACTACTATATGTTCTAGAGATAATCAATAACCTAAGTGTAATAAGCTTAGATTAAAAGTCAAAATGTAACACAAGATATTGGTCTTAGATTTCTCAACACCAACTAGGTCAAAGTCTTTCAATTAAACTTCCCATGATTAGGGTTATGAAAAATAATGTGATAGAAAAATTTAAACTAATTAATATCCAAAATGTTACCTTGTTTTGATTTAGGGATTCATTAAGTTTAAATCCAACATTACTTTGTACCCCTAACCCTAAAAGGATTTGCTGCACATGATGGAATTAATCGAAAGCAAGGAAATAGTCATCATGGTTTACATAATAATTAAACAGTTCAGAATAAGTCAAACTGAAACTAACACAATTTAAAATCAATCAAATACTCATATGAATTAAAGAACAAGAAAGAAGAAAGTTATAGATTATGTTTCATGATAATAAGTATTTAAACTCCAATGTTGAAATAGGAAACACAAAAATAAGATACAAATACACAGTCCCAAAATGTAAACTAGAAAATTAATTGATTAAAATGGAAAATAAATAAATAGAACTAGTTTTAAAATAAACAATAAAAGAAGAAATGAAGAATAAAAGAAATGGTTTCAGTGTCCATCTAATTCTAATGTTTGCATTGGGGTCCTTTGATATTTATAATCCCAAGTAGTTCATGATGTGTAAATGATCACTTAGTGAGAATGTTTTATGTGACTTTTATTCTGAGAATTACACAACGTGTATGTTAGATTCATGTATGTACTTAAAATCTACAAAGATCACTAATGATCATGGATCTCTTGGTTTTCATGACTTTTATCTTTATTGTGATTCAAATTTTGAACATTCACATATTGTAAAGGGATTGTGTCTTGTATCTTTATTGTGTTTCATATTTCAAAGATTTAGTGTTGTGTAATATCTTCACATGGTGTACTTTGGATACACATCTTTCACTTTGGATTTAAATATTTCACTTTTTATATAAAGTGTTCTACTCATGGAATGCACATTTTGAATTTGGTTCATAGCATCTAATATCCATTTTTTAGATTTTTCTATTATATCCTCTTATGATATTTGAGTTATATTTTCCTTAAGAAAAAACATAAAACCCCCGTTGTATTATCAAATAATTCATGATAAAATATTGAATAAATTTATACAAAAAATATATATATGAATCTGGTTTATCAAATGGGTTTCATTACTTTCATAGTGATATAAAGGAAGCTCTCTCACACTCCTGATCCCAACATCACAATTTCTACTACCCCTTGGACAATAATAAACTCCAAAGAGCCAATAAATTTGTATTTTATCTAATATATAATGAACTAATAATATAAATATTGATAACCTATAATATATTCATTTATTTAAATCAATATATGGATTTGATCATATCATTGTTATAGGTATATCCAATCTCACACTAGGATTTTGTAAGGGTTCATGAAAACACCTTAAATATGTAATAGTCACAAAGTAGGAAATAATTTCCTAAAAACCATTTGTGGGACTGATGTCCCATCCTCCCAAAAAAAATTATTTTAAATTGTTGTTGTTCAGAAACCCCATAGATTTACAACCTTTGGAATGAAGTTTTACAACAACGTTAATGCTAAACCACTGTATATGCTGTAGAACATTGGATTTTCCATAAAAAATATATGTGCATGTAGAAATAGTCTCACATAGAATAATATTTATAGTGAAATAAATTATTTTTTAAGAAATTTATTTTTCAAATATATAACTATTATAATGATTTGATTTAGGTGAATTAGACTTTGATGTCTCCCAAGTATCTTAAGTGGGATCAATTTACCGATAACTCAACTTCTATGTGTAGTGGTGATTTCTAAGTTGTAAAAGTTCACATTACCTATGGATATGTTGATAAAATAATTTTTTTTTATACCCATGTGGAAGTTAGAATCCACACATATTGATAACATTTTCATAATAATTCTTAAAAAATCATCTCTAAAAAACTATAACTTGGATCTAAGTTTCATTTTTAGCTCTATAATTTATCAAATAAAATCTAACATAATGATTTATGCCACTAAATACAATGTATACTTATATCATAAGTTTTTCATGGAAAAAATATTATTATAAGACCGTTAATAATTCATCTAAATACTTTAGGGAACATACAATTTAATGATGGATTAGATTCGTGCTCTACTTTAGATGAGTGATTCCCATCAATGCCTCAATAAATTGCAAATAGTTTATTAAAGATATTAATTCTTTAGTATATGAGAAATAAGGAAACACATTGAGATTCCATAAGTTTCTTCTTCATGGAGAAATTTACTCCTTCTTATTCATGTTATTTATATCATAGTCATCACAACAATGTGTACACCACTTTTTTTGGATTCTTATAAAGGAAAATAATTTTTTTAGAAATAATTGAAAAATTGTAAAAGTATGTGACTTAAAAATATGACTAATCTAGTAGGAAATAATTACCTAATACTAACTAATAAAATAGTCACAATAATAAGGAACATATGATGTATTTTCCCATTTATTTCTTTTCACCCCTTATGAAAATCATATTTATAGGACCTTTAAAGTTCACCAACAACCACAATGAGATCCACCCTCATATTTTGGCCATTAAGGAAATTGTAATGCCACTACATAAATTAAATAATGTATTTTATATGAAAATTTATAATTACTTTATTGAAAAAAATTGATACCTAAATCTCCACCCACACTGTGTCTTTTATTACAAAATCCAATTTATATTATGGGAATCACTGATTGGTTATGATTTCACCATATTTGATAATTGTGCTCATAAAAAATTTTATTCCTTTTTTATGTATCAGGTTGAGTTTTAATACCTTTAACAATTAAAGAATAAGGAATCATTAGAGGAGGGTTGGAAGATCTGTGTCCTAATGAAAAAAGATTTTGTGGAAGCGGGTATGATAAGGTGGGAATAATGGGATATGGACACATGGGGAAGTAAGGACTCAGGTAAAGAAAATTTACTACCATAAAATATAAGGGATATGGTATTTTTTGTCACTAATTTAGGTGGACTATTTAAAGGATGATATATAGTAGACACCCTAAAAATTGATAAAATATTGAGAGGTAAAAGGTGTCTCTTATGCTACATAGACCTAAAAATGTAAATAATGATATATAAATTAATTAATTAATTAAAAATACTATAAATATTTAATATATATACTCACATGGAATATTATTGATGTTAATCTCATAAATCAACTAAAATTTTCATTCTAAGTAATAATCCTTATTTTAATATCTTAAAAATATAAAATTATACGATAAAAATATTAACCATTATATATGACAAAACAATGTAAATTGATATCAAATAAATTATATTGTTAAGTGGAATTATCGAAATTTATCTTAATTTGATATAAATAATTCGGAATCTTACTTATTAATTTAAATGTTTCATTCCTTGTATCAATAACTATGAGGATCACATGCATGAAAAATATGTAGCGAAATATCATAAATACCATAATTAAAAATATATCTATTTATTGTTTTATTAGAAAAACTAAAATGAGGATTTAACTTATCTTTTACGTAAAACACTTATCTCAAATGATAAACTAATAAGTGAGATTTTTTTATTTGATGATAACAATCCCTATCAACTACTGTAAATCTATATTATCAATAAGAATGCCTTAATGAGTTAGTGTATCAAACCACTTGTATTTCAACATAATAACTCAACCTTTAGATTAATAATCAAATATAACTATTTTCTCTATGGTTTCATAAAATAATACATTAGTTGATTGTGGTTAGCTTTCACCAGTTGTACCATAACTTTCAATTTTAGTTCTTAACATATTATCATCAATTTTAGTTTTCATATTTACTAAATGGTTATTAATAATGAACTTAGCATAATTGATTTACACTCACATAATACTATTAATTTTACTGAATGATGGTGAATTAATCTCATAATATATCTCACTAATCACTATAAGCTTAACCAATAATTTTTACAAGTTCCATTAATATTAATAAACATAACCATGACATAATTTTTTTTATAAATTTATGGACTTACATGGGATTTAAACTATGTAGGAAACTTTTCACTATAAAAATATCATCCCTTCTATAAGGTAAATAAGGATGTGTTATATTTATAATTTTATTCTAGTTCTTATATCATTTATGAATAATACATTAATAATATAAATATAAAAAAAATATAGACCCCCGATTGATACTACATAACTGATATATTCATCCATAACATAAAAATTAAACAATGTTGTCTAGTGTTCCCTATTCGTATCTTAATGGATTAAATTATTAAATGGACATGAAATTGGAACTCCCCAGGTTATGGAAATGATGTAAATTTTGTCTAAATAGGATTATATTTCTCATCTTTATTTCTCCTTTGTTAATAATTATTTGTATCAACATTATTCGAATACATAGAATATAAATCCATGAACTCCTAGCCCAAATAACCATAGGAAATGGATCCATTATGATAATTTTTATTTCTTAAATAATACAAACATTTTTAGATTATTATTTCTATAGGAAACATATAATCATAATGAATAGGTCCCCCAAGATGAAATTGTATGGAAATAATCATAGTAAAATGAAACATACATGGGAAGATAAGAAATGAGAATCCATTCTCTAATCCTCTAAATAGTATTGGTACATCCAATTCTATTTTCTTCATATTATTTTTATTCAATTTTTTAGAAAAGGATATATTTTTATAAGTTTTAAAAATGAATAACAGTCATTCTTGCTTCATTTTCAATACAAGTTGTATGATTATTAGAATCGACTCATGAAACAGTATATGATTATCATGATTTCAATGTTTTTAACTTATCATATCTAATATTCAATATTATGATATTTTAATTCAATAAAAATATGGAACCTTGGTATTATCTAATACATTTAGAAAAATTTTCCCTCTATATTTTTCATTATGTAATAAACATGAGCAACCAACTAATTATTTGAATGAATTGAAATTAGATTAAGGTTTTTCATCATAACCCATTCTTATAAATATCGATGTGTTCTGAAGTCATCATTAATTATTCCATTAATATTCATAATTTGTAAAAGTAATATTTCACACACATGTTTTCAATATTCATCATGACTAAAAAATATTACAGTGAAATCGATGAAAAATATGGTAAATCAATGATTTCACCTTTTCCTTCCAAAATAAGTGGGTATCTTTATGATTACTCATTCTATTTCTCAATTGTGTAGTACCCTTTCTAAAAACCACATTGATTCCTTAAATATATTCCAATAATTCATTTACATACATAAACATAGATAAATTATCTTTTTCAATAATATTATCAAAATTTCATTGAACATTTCTATCAATTGTCTCATCAGTAGAAAATGACAATCCCCATAAAAATAAAACTCTATTGTTTTTGTATACTTCTTGATAAAAAATTTCCATGTAATGGAAAACAAATATTCACTTTAGTGATCAAACCATAAATAATTCAACAAGTAAGGAAATAATTTATGGTCTATATCTAGTTATAAGATATTTGAAATGACTCCTTACTTGAAGCATCATTTGTAGGCACACTCTAGGACCAAAACTGGTTTAATTTTAAAATTATTGATTGAAGATACACATCAATATCATTCATAGAATCATTTGACCTAGAAATCAATTTGTTCACCAAAGTATATGGATTCTTCATGCACATATGAGGTAGAATATTATATATATATGAATGAATATGAACTATATTTTGTTCTTAGTATGATTCTTTAAAAATGGATTAAAACCATCACAGGATGACCCTAGTATGAAATTACACATCTTAGATATAAAATAAATATTTCATTTAGGAAACTCATAACATGAAAATCTATTTATTGGGTCTATCAAACTCTAACTATTTTCAATTTTTCATATTTCCAATCACATGTATTCTTCCATTTTTTCTAACATAAACTTTTATCATAGTCTATAAGTAAATGAAAAGTGACACATAAAGTTCAAGGGAAATAAAGAATGTTTGACATCATTTTTGGGATTCTAAATAAATATAACAGATTTCTTATAATCATTTGACGATCAATTGTCATTCCTATGTAGAATACATTCATTAGGGAACACATGTATTTTATTATAAGAAAAATCCAAGTTGATCAATTAACATTAATGCCTCATAATCATTTTTTTGAATTTTTCACCATATTAAATGAAAATAAATTAAAAATTGATAATATATCGAATATCACTATTACTAAATCCATATATGGTTTTCCATGAAATAAATGCATAATAAATTCTAGTTTATTTATCATGATGTAACTAGGATACACTGATGTCATAATATCCTCCATCACCATCTTAAATTTCTCAATGTCATTATTTCAGTTATTAGTGAATAAACTTGACATTGAATTTACACTAATTTATTCTTATTCTATCACGGATGTATGAGAAATTTGATAAGGAAAAGAAAATTGATCAAATTTCATTTCATTCAAACAACACCAATCATGTATTTATATACATTCTTCTTGGTTAATTGTTTCTCCACTATGGTGTCATGCCTCATAGTTTGTTTAAAATCCAACTCTAGTGATATGATAACTTACTTGTTCATGAGTTAAGAATGGTATACTAATGCAATTATAAAAAAGTAATTAGATAATCTCCCCCTATAAAGCATGAAAAAAATGAAATAAAAAAATATTTCATGTGTATTTTGAAACTCATTCAATACCTAGTCAAGAGATTATATCCAACTTTTATCCATTATAAAATCAACCAAATAATACCGAATAAGATAAAATAAACTCAAATTAATCAAAAGTATTAATAAAAAACATTCATATTACAAGAATTGTAATGAAAATAATACATTTTGATATTTATGTCAACTAAATACAATTTATATTATTAAATAATCATTTTTTATTATTAGTATTTATAAATAAAATAACTATTTATAAAAATTACAATGTAGAAAAAAGGACATGACTATTAGTTAATGTTTTTATACTTCAAAAATAATTTTGAATCAAAGTATAAAAGTACATAAATTATATAAGTGTATATAAAAATATATAATTTTATAAAAATATAAAAGTATAGAATTTTATAAAAGTATAAAATTATATAAAAACATAAAAATGAATATAATTTTATAAAATTTTAAAACTATATAAAATTATATAATTTTATAAATTTATATAAAAGTATATGTTATATAGTTTTTTTCTAAATTTATTAATGTATAAAAGTATATAGTTTTATTAATGTATCAAAGTATATAAATCTATATAATATATTATTTTTTATAAAAGTATGATTTTATAAATTATCTAATGGTATATGAAAAAAATGCCAAATAAAGTTTTCTAAACAATAATATAAAACTATTAATAATTCATTGAATAAAAATATTTGGTTTCACTTAATATGGAAGAATTAAATAAATTTAATGTAAATAAAATTTTACAATTGATATATAAATATGATATAAAAAAAATTTAATACATTTTTGAAAACTAATATTAATTTAAATTAGAACCAACTAATGTGAGAAAACCCATAGGGAGACTATGATTGAGAACAATGAAATGTTAGTACGCACAAAAACTAAAATTGATCCATGTGGAAACAGTTATACATTAAAATCATATACATTTTATAGAAAATTATAATAAAGGAACTGGGAGACTAGTGTGAATCCTATATTTTCAAATAGAGGGGTGATAATTAGATTTTGGGGTGATCATAAGACCGTTGGGCAATGGTGGGACTACAAATCTATGGTGGGGTGATGAAGCAAGGGGAGGTCAGCTACGATATATTGGGAGATGGGAATGGGTAGCGAAGGGGTCCAAATGAATGAAATGTAGATAGGGTTTTGGGTTTATTTTTTAACTCTATTATCATGGATTGTAAAAACTATGACAATATATTTTATTCTATTTTATTTTCATTAAAACAAAAACAATATACAACCTAATGTTATTTTTCTACAAATTATAATAATAGAGGTCTATTGTAATTTTTTATAATATGTTGAAAATATATTTTTGTACAAAACCTAAAATTATATTAGTGAAAGCCATGTTATGCACAATAAGGATTCATGAATGAATTTCTTGAAGCCCACTTTGTTTAAAAGTAATAATTACTACTTTATTTAATAATATTCATGTAACCAAGTATCCATTTTGTAAATAAATTTTACGTTATATCATTTCAACATTTTTTTGAAAAAAACTAATAATAATAATATTTATATCCTCCTAAAGATAATGTTATATATTTCTTCTCATTTGGTGTTGTACATTTTTTAGTACCCATGTTCCTTTGAATGTAAAATCATGCCCATAATGTGAAAGTACAAACAATAAGTATATTATGGTTATGGTAGGCCTAAACAAGTTGTGTTTTGGCTTGATATTGGTTTCATTGTTTTCTTAATTTAGAGATTATAGATATTTTAAGGATGATTGTTAATTATTTCTCAAGCCATTTTATTTTTTTATTTTTTTCCATATTAATAATTCAACACATTCTCTAAAATGATTTTAGAAGATGAAAATTGTAAAAAAAATTATGAACCAAACATAGACTATAAATCATTTCTACATTAAATAAATATAATATTTCTAATTCAATTTGAAACAATCACAATGGGAACAATAGTTATAGTATCCCTATGTTCATCATTTGTATTTTTCAAACTTATATATCTTGTTTCTAGTGCACATAATCAATACTAATAAGACACCTAAAAGTTATAATTATTTATAAATTCTCTCTATAAATGTGATTTGTTTTTTTTTAATTATCCTTTTTTCAATATCAAACATAACATTAAAAATTATTAGAATTAAAAAACAAGTGGACAATATATGGTGTTCGACTACATGAAAGGATTATTTTTGGGCTTATCAAGACAAAAAAAATCTAATATGATGGTGAAGTGCATGATTAACTTACTGAATACTAACCATGAATCTGTTTCTAAATATAGGTTCTTAAGTAAATTATTTATTGTGTGTTGACCTTGGTGTTATAGATACACAAACAAGTAAACCTTCGATAGGGGAGTAAATTTTTGTTTGTAAACAAACAAACAATTTCCATCCATACCTCATGTTTTGAAACTAGAGAAATCACAATGTTCTGATAACCCAAAAAAATTAGAGTATATCAAAATAAATTGTGTATTTTTATAGAATAATTTAAAAAATTGTAATCCACATAACTTATGATAAATTTAATATTCAAAATGGAAATAAAACAACTAAATAATGATGTAGGAATAAAAGAAATAAAATTAAAACATGGATTATTGATTTAAAAATCATGTATGCCTTAAAAGATATTATGAATAACTCATTTAATCTAATGAATGGGGGGAACTATAAACCCTATTAAAGGTATCATTAACTTTAACCTATTGAAATTATATCTTCTAATCATAGTAATCCCATGACTAAACCCATTGGAAGGTATTATTCTGCTTATATAAACCAGAATTTCTACTCTATCTTCAACATGGAATCCCTTCATCAACCTGGTCAATAGAAAATATAACTTCTATAAACTAGAATCTCATATATTTCTTCCTCACAGAAGCCCTTGATCAACCTTATTGGAAACAACTCTACTTTTACCCTTATAATCTCATAATCATAATGTATTAGTAACAAATAAAATTACAAATTAGAAAATACTAAGATCTTCACAATGGAAGCCTCATAATTGATTTATTATCATAACACTATAAAATCACATAAAATATAATGCATTTAGAAAATAATATTACATTGAATACTTCAATAGATTGTATGATTTTCCATAGATTCATCCTTTCTCACACAATTCTTCTAGTACAGGAATCATTGATCCTATTTATAGAAAATTCTCCAATGGTCAAATTTCACATTCTTCAAGATCAATTGTAAGAACATTGAATGCATATTCATTATCATCTGATGAACATTGGAATAGTTCAAATCTTTTTATAATGTTATCCCTACACTACTAAAACACATTTAACTTGAGTTAATGATTTCAAAAAATTAAACTCAAATTTTAGAATTTTCATACTGAAAACTCCTAAAAATAATGTTACTTGATTTTTAATATTACACAGTAAAAGCACAAAACATAATAATTAAGTTAAAAATAATTAATATGTCATTGTTAAGTCATTTTCAAAACAAAGTATTAAATAAATCTATGACTCCATAATCTACACCTTTTGGAAAGTATAAAAATGAATGAAAAATATAAAACAAACATTACATTTTGAAAAAAATCCAACTAAGTAGACTAAATAGGGTTCTAAAAAACTCTATTTTAGTAATGTAAAATAATTTTTAATAAAACATCTGAGAAATTAAAATCTCCCCTAGTATAGAACAATTTTAAAATTTTAAAAATATAAAAAATTCGTAAAATGATTATTCATTTTTTTTAAATTCATCCACATTTTGGTTCAAAAAAATGGAAACAAATGATCAATTTTTTCAAATAAATCTCCAAGTTAAAAATTAAATCTGTTAACTTTAAATAAAACTTCCTTTTGGAAAATTAATTTTTTTAATGAACTCATTCACCTATTATATTTTTGAAGTGAGATCCTAAAATAAAAAAAACTCCCTTCATTACATTTGGAAAAATAATCATTTATAGTGAAACACATATTAGTAAATAATAAGTTATACATAAGAATTTGAAAATATCATGGCAATAGAAAAAAATTGTACTGGAAAGAAAAATTAATATGTTTACAATTTTAAATTCAATATATATTAAAACATTCATTGAAAAAAACACATCTTGAAATAAAATTAACAATTAAGTGTATATGTGATGAATAAATAAATCATTAGGTGATGGAATGGAAAATATTCACAAGAAGAAGTATAATCCATAAATGTATTTTTTTTAAATATTTGAGTTAAATTTGATAACATCATGGGTTTTTTCAAATTGAATCTGATCTAGGATCTTCTAAAATTATATTCTCGAGAAATTTTTTCCTCCATTCAATATTCTAAAAAATTGTTTCCAATGTTCCTAGATTTTAATTATTCTTTCCATAATCTTCCTTTATGAATGAAATATATCTCTCTCTCTTGGTCTTCAATATTCATTTTGTATTCTCTTAACTCTTCCCCAAGAACATTTACTATTTATTTCTGATGAAAGGTGAATTGGGATAATTTATCAAACTTATTTCTAATATTTTCATTTTGAATAAAAAATACTTAATCTCTTTGTCCTGGGTTTCATCATAGATGATGTTTTTTTCAAAATAATGATAGAAGTTTTCACAAATTTCTGTTACGATAGCTTGTTTATATTTTTATTCATATTAATGATAAATATATTATATCAAAGTTCAAGATCAAGGAATTTAAAATATATTATCATGAATTTAATTTATCTTTTTATCAATATTCAAGATAAATAAATTATTATTCCACATATTCTACAATATTTTGTTACCAATACCTATATATTTTCATTTCTCACAGTTCTAAGCTTAGATCAAAAGAAACTTTCTTTAGGATTCCTCTTCTAGGTTTTTATAATTAATTTCATATTATAATGGTGAAAAATTTACTCTCTTTATTCGTAAGGGGGATTTAACTTCCTCAAACCTAGGATATTTTAAAACTACCAGGTTAGATTCTACAGGATACTATTCTTTTATAATATTCTTGTGATGAAATTATTAAAATTTCATCATGTTGTTGAATAGGGTGGTTTCACCTTCTCATAGACTTTTTGATTTTAAAATATTAAATATATAAATAATAGAAGAAAATTTTGAAACATAAAAATTAGAAAACTCTCAATAATTATAGGTTTTATGATGTATTTCTATAATAAAATCAATATCTTAAGGAGGCAATTCTTTTCCATCTTTAGAAATAACTTCTAACTTCTTCTCTTTTCCTATTCAAATAATCAATTCCAAATAATCTAACCATTTCCTCAATTTTAAATTAATAGGTGATAGATGTAATTGAGATGAATTTCTATTTAAATTAGGCTCTCTCTTTTATAAATTCTTTATTCTCAAATAGATCTCAAAAACTGTTCATCAGTTATTTTCCTTTTTTGATGATGGGGATGATCTAGAAATCTTACCTCTAAATATTTACTATTTTTGTCAATAAATTTATTCTATTATTTGAAATATTTTTCTAGAGATGATATTTCTAAACCTCTATTGAAAAACTTCCATTCAAATGAAAAATAAACTATATTAATTCTTATAATGGTTTTTAAGTTCAAAGGATTCCCTTTTAATCTTTCTAAAACTCAAAAATTTTAAAATAATTATTTTGAAATAAACATAATGAGTACTTTATTCAAAATTCATTTATATGGTAATATTTCTTTTTTATCGTACGAGTGAAAATAACATCAATATAATCCTAGATGAATTTTGAGAAATTAAACTTCCTCATGTTGTATAAAAAGTATAAGATATAATCATATTGAATTTTGATAGTATTGTTATATGATTTTATAGGATGAGGGCTTGAATCCAATAGAAAACCATTTTTCCTTTGGTATACAGATGATTAATTTTATGAAATTTCTCCTTGATATAAAAAAGATTATCTTATAACTTAGCCTTAATGAAATAAATAAAAGACTCAAAATCTAGAAGTAACGTGATAAACACCAGTATCTCTTTTATATAAAAGAAAATTTGACTCTATATATTGAACAATTGACTTTCTTAACTCCGTCCATTTCAAAAAAAGAGTTATTGAATAAAACCCACTAATGAAATGTAGATATAATAGATTGTAAGAATAAAAATTTAAAACAATATCCTCTCATTCTTGAAAATAAACCATCCTTTAACAATGATTTATGTTGATTATGCAACACACGGTCATCTAACCTTTCTCTAAAAAAATTATATTATTGATATTTTTCGAGAAGATTCCATATTGCTGATAGAATAATTCAATTGTAGATCAGGAAATAATAACTAAGAAGTGACATCACTTGAAAATGAATATAAATAATGAACACCATGACCATGATTTTATTTCTAGGATAATTGATTGGTGCTACTATTTTATATTTTTAGATATATACAATGGTGTAGAAAAAATCATGATTGAGAGGATGGTGTAATAATCTGAAAAAAAAATATTAATTCAAATGATTAAAGTATTTCAATCTCTGATTTTTAATTTAGAAACAATCCTAAACAAGTAACTTTTGATTAATTAAATAGTATAAATAATAATTTAAGAACATGTGGAGAAAAACTTCAGTTAAAATCAAATCAATAAATGATAAAAATCAATAAATTTCACAAAAGTTATCTTCCAAGTTCATGGATTGATCTTATTCTTTTGAATAAGGTTCTTAAAATTTAAAATAATTTATATCATACATTTAAATTAATAAGGAATAAAACAAATATAATGTACTAAAAGGTATCCAAATAAAAAATCCCCCCACCCTCCAATTAGAGGATTTAACACCTGATGAAAAATATTTAATTTTTTTTAAATTATTATAAACAAGTTGTTCAGAATATATATAGTTCTAATATAATTAAAAAGGAGTTCCTAGGTACCATATATACATATTAAACTTTTGGTATAAAATTAATTCATTTATTCAAAAATTATATCTTTGAATGATAAACATTTTTAGGTCCATAGGTGTTTGTGAAAAGAATCTTTGGCACCCATATTTTCTTGGTCTTATGGTTCTCATAAACAACGGTTTCCTTAAAGTTAAAACCTTGGGATCTTTCAAATGACTAAGCTTAGTTGAGTTAAAAATCTCTTTTCTAATTTCCTCCACTCTCACACATAGTTAATAAGGTTCTTAGATTGGTATATAGTAATTTTATTTATATGAAGGACTTCTACTGGACTTATTTCAATGTTCAAAACTATATCTTCTGGTAGTTCTAACCTACCCAAAAATTTTATCAAAAGATTATCTACTAATAGAAATGTTATATATAATCTTATTAAAACTTTCAATATCTTAATTTACCTTATGTTTTTTTATTCTACATAAATGAAATATTATTTTCTTTCTAACTCTTATCATAAAAAGAAACTTTATATCATCTATTATGTGTACCTTTCAATGAGTTAACTATTTATATTACTTTATTATTAGAAATAATATTTTTAACTTTATTCCTTAGAATATTAAAGAATAATTTAAGCTTTAAATTCTCCTTCATCACCACATTTAGTTTATTATTAGTTTTAGAAAAAATTCCTTACATTAAAAAACATCATTTTTGTGACATGGTTATTTTTTTGTACAAATTTTTATTCAAATGTTAACACTCAAAAAAATCACCTTCATTTCATAATATGTATGAGGAACAGTTTATTCATAATAAAAATATTTTTAACTCTCATCATAACTACTTTCTTCAAAAGTGAAGTTCCTTATGATGGTGAGAACCACTAAAAGGGGGGTTGAATCGGTGGTGATATTTTTCAATTTCAATTACATTTAAATTCACCAATATAACATTTTAGAGTTTTTATCCTTATAAAATTTATAAAATAACCTCAATAGAATTAAATGATAATAAATTAAAGAATATAATGTGATATTTACAAGGTTTACCTCAATTTTGGGTAACTAAATCCATTCCATTGTGTCACTCATCACTCTATAAAAAAACAGTATAATAGAAAATTTAATACAGTGATTGAAACACAGTTATAATCCATCTATATCTTGATAGGTATAGTTAAAAAGGTTTTCATGTGAAATCCATCAAACATAAGAATGATTTTTTTTAAAAGATCCAAACAATATTGTCCAAAAATCAACCATAAAATTTTCTTCATCCAGTAAGAGTCCATCCATTTAACCCTACCATTGATTAATGTAATGCATACAATGTGACTCACTAACAAAACCTATGATATGTTTCATATCTGGTGAAAAAAACCACTACATCTCACAACCTTCTCTGAAACTCTATTTAATACTATCTTATTCTAGTATCTCTAATGATGACTATGTCTAATATATGTGATCAAAAACATTGTCTGGTATCACTTCTCAGTACACCTATATTGGGTGTTCTTCAACTTCAACCAAATATAAACCTAGTTTGAAACTCTCACTACTAAAAACTCACTCTCATGTCAATTTCTTTGAATTCTTATCAAGGATTTTATAATATTATTGAAGCTTTATGAAGAACCCAGTATCTGTAACCTTCTTTGGGATTACTTAACAACGAAATGAAGGAACTTTTTTGTACAACATTATCTCATATCTATAACAAACACTGAATGATTATATCAGAATCTTCATGTTTAAGATATTTACCAAGTTTATATAAGCCCTCGAAAAACTCATTCTTGTGGAATATTTTCTGGGGGATTCTTTAGAAACTCCTCTGACTGATGTTTGTGAATGCGTTGTCAGGACATGCCAATTGGTTATGTTTTTAAAGTTGATTCATAGTCTAGGGAGGACCATAGGTTTTCTCTCAAGGAGTTTTGATAGGTTTACATTATGAATATTTAATAAAAATTACTAAAAATGGGGGTGATTCTGAAAACAATTTTAAGAAAATAACTTGATTTAAAGAGCTTAATAGTTTGTAGATAAAGGTGCTTATTTAAGAATTATGAGAGAAGGAGATAATTTCATGTTAACTATACATATTGGATAGTTAATTTTCCTAACAAATTTCATAGGTTTTTTGTTTAATTATTTGGTTGAGGGTTGTCAAGATCTTGACTCCCCTTTTACCCCTTAAATGATTTACAGAGAAGAAACCCTTGACCCAACAATTATATTTTCAAGTTTTGGTCCTAAATCATAGAAAAAGGGAAACCAAATCATACTGAAATATCATATATGTGTTAGAGATAATGGATTCTTGTGTTTTCCAGTCAGAACAACCTAATATTCCCACTTGAAATCTTAACTCAATCGGTGTTAAAATAAAAAGTGTTTCGCTTAATTATATAAATAAAAATGAAATTAGAGGAGAATCATGTCAAGATAAAAAATAAGTGAAATATTTATCACACAAATTACACAAAACCATTCTAATAAAAAGTGATGTATCTCCCTCTCATGTGTGTGTAGCTCCCTCGAAATGATCATCCACTGTTTAGCTTAACATCGGGAGGAGGAGGAAGCTCAGGTGGAACTTCACCTCCATCCTTGATCCCCCTATGAGGATAGGGGCCTCTAGAAAATCTTGGATGATGAGATGAATCCTTTGGGTCTCCCAAATACCATATATTTTCCTCCTTCGGAAACTGAAAATGAGGATCCCAAGCTTCCATTTTATAGGCAAAGTGGAAGGTGGTTTTGAGCACATATATTTTGTAAAACCACTTGTCCCATAGTTTTAAACCACAAGAAAGTCTAATATTGATTTGAAAAAAACTAGAAACTTGTTTCCCCACCTATTCACTATCTCCACTGAATGGTTGGTACAGTTTGGAAAACTATATCCCTAGATATTGACAAATCACAGAAGACCACTTTTGACTTCATGTAGATTTGGTTTGTTGGATAGATCAGGTCATTTGGGCCACCATATAGCCAAATGAGTCTTGGGTTCCTACAGATGAGATGTAGAACAATGCTTTTTGGAGAATCTCACAATAGTTCATCCCATTTGGAGGCACTTTTCAGTAGTAGTGTGTCGATGATTCTACTAGTGTGCATGGATCTTACGCAGTTTGGCCCATTTTTCTTAGACATCATCATGGGCCCTCCAAATCACCTCCACCTTCAATGAAATTATCAAAACAAGTAAAATTTACCATTTTAACGGTGATCAAAACAAAATAATGGAATCAAACATGAATTGAATTTTTTTTTATTTTTATAATTTTCCATAAAAAATAAGTTTAACATAGTGGTGTAAGGGTGAAAATGAAATAGTGAATCGTGGTGTGATCACACCCCCACACCTAAACATTTTCACTCCTGGGAAAAGTCATATTTCCAAAAATTATGCATATATATATTTCCAACTTCATAAACATTTAACATTCAATGAAAATTTAATTATTGATAAAAATTTGATCAAATTAAAAATCACAATGAGGATTTATTCTCAGTTGTCAAAAAAAGATGTCTCAAAAATTTTATCAGCATGAAATTCAAAGAGTTAAATGATAAAAATTTGAGAAAATAGTTCAAAACATACCCATTACACTAATTCTCCATGTGTGTGTGGGACAACCATTTCATGCTATTCTCTCCACTTTCTATTAAGTAAATAAAAGTTATTTTAAAAATTGTCTTCTTGTATGATCCTTTACACCAAACTTTCCCTATATCCTTTGCAATCAGATTCCAAGACCCACTTAATTAAGAATTCCCAGAAGACAAATCATAATCTCCCGACCTAGATGTCCTCATATGTTTCACATTTCATCACTCCTCTCATTTTTTATTATTTTTTAAAAAGTTTCACTTCGAACAAATCTCACTCTTCTCCCAACCCATGTTTTATCTTCTCATGAAAATAATTGTAATTGTTATAACAAGATAAAAGGTAGAGGAAGGGTGTTTTTTTACCTATCAAATATACAAACCTTTATTTATTTATTTATGAGGTCTTAAAATAGTCGGATAATAGGTACACATGTATAGGTTAATCTGGTACAGTAATGAAATAGATCAGATAAGGAACGAACGTATGGAAAAAATGATTTTGGAAAGTATAGAAAAATAAACATAACTTATATTTACCTTCAATTAAGTAATAAATTTTCACACATCATGGTTGGGTGCAAAAATTTGGGGAGAGATTAAGTGAAATAATTTTCCCTTAAATTATTCACATAAAGGGTACCATTCTTATTATAGGTTTCTAAATGATACAACCATTTATATCATCGAAAAAGAACTACATTTCAAAATAAAGTCACACCACAGTATTGAATTCTTGCTGAAATTATCATTTCATCAAAAAAAATTGAATGTTAAAACAACATGAAATATATACATTATAGATGAATTTTCAATAACATCAATGATTAAATGGGCATCATTTTCCATGATAAATTGGGCCTAAAAAAGTAATATTCCATCAAAAATGTGAGTGGTAGGGAAAGGGGGGAAAGTATCAATACAATTCATCAAAGAGAAAAATAAGAAAGATGATGAAAATTACTAACTAAAGAGGTGAGTGAGAGGTTAAGGGGGGAAAGTGAAAATACAATTTCGTAAGCTAAAAATAGAAAAATAAGAAAGGTGATGAAAATTACTAACTAACCAAGGAATATACCCATCCCCCACACCTAAAGTGTGTAGTTTCCTCACTATAATAAAAGAGAATGTGGGAAGGAAGGATAAAAACCGGGGATTTTAAATCATAGATTGCTTCTTGAACATGGAATTCCTCCATCGGGGACTCCAGAATGGATTCATAGAAGTTCTTCAGCCACTTCGCATTGAAAGTGAAGGTTTTCTTGGTTTCATCATTTTGAACCTAGATAACACCAAATGGAGAGATGTTAGTAATAGTGTATGTTCCAAACCAGTAGGAAGAAATCTTACCTGGATGGAACTTTTGCCTTGAATTATAGAGGATGAACTTCTGCATAATGTGGAACTAATGATGAAGGATGATACGGCCATGGGCAGCCTTGGTTCTCTCCTTATAAATCCTGGGGTTCTCATATGCATCTCTTCTCATTTTCTCCATCTCCTGAATCTGAAACTTCCCCTTAGAACATGCACCAAAAATATTATAATTGCATTTTTTTGATGGCCCAGTAGGCCCAGTTCTTAATCTCAATGGGGAGGTAAAAAGTATTTCCAAACACTAGCTGATATGGTGACATGCCCAATGGGAGTTTTGAAAGTAGTACGGTAAGCCCATAAGAAATCATCGAGTCTAAGACTCCAATATTTTCTATTAGGTTGAACCATTATTTCATGAATCTATTTTACCTCTATATTTGACACCTCATCTAGACCATTGGTCTTTGGGTGATATTTAGAAGACACTCTATTCCCCACCCCATACCGATGCAAAATATATTTTATTGTTCATTTGTCGAAATGAGAACCTTGGTCATTAATGATGAACCTAGGTAACCCAAACCTACAGAAAATTTGGGTTCTCAAAAATTCCACAACTGTCATAGAATCATCAATCCTTATAGCTCGCGGCTCTACCCATTTTGAAAAATAATCCACTTGTAAAATAATTTACAGGTTACCAAATTAATTAGAGAATGGTCCCATAAATTCAATGCCCCAAACATCCAAAATATAATGAAAGAGATAGGGTATTTGTGGCATCTCATTTCCTTTAGATACATTCCCCATTCATTGATAGCAAGGACAATATTTATAGAAGTCATGGGAATCCCAAAACAATGTGGGCCAAAAGAGACCAGAATTGAGGACCTTGCAAGCAGTACGTTGGGAACCAAAGTGGCCCCACAATCAAGAGTGTGGAAAAACCTAATGATGGAATAAAACTCACTATCAGGAAAAAAATGCCTAAGTAATTGATAACTACAGGTGTTCCAAAAGTAGGGGTCATCTCAAATTTACCAATGGGACTCGTGTTTTAGACTGTTGGCCTGGTTTTTGTTGAAATTATTAGGAATGAAAGATGCTACCAAATAATTTAGAATTTTAGAATACCAGGGAATAACATCTTGCACTCGATACAATTTCTCATCAGTAAACATGTCATTTATGGGAATATGGGGGGATGATTCAATGTCTAAGGATGGGTTAATCCTACTGATATGGCCATCCACCACATTTTATGCTCCTTTTTTATCTCTAATTTATAAATTGAATTCTTGAAGGAGGAGCATCCAGTGAATGAGACTTGGTTTGGCTTTGGGTTTCTTAAGGAGATACCGGAGGGGCTCATGGTCTGATAACACATTGAATTTGGACCCTAAAAGATACTACCTAAATTTATCCAAGGAAAAAACAATGGAAAGAAATTCATTTTCAGTTATGGTGTAGTTTTCTTGGGCAGGGTCCAGTTTATGTGAGTCATAAGTAATGACATGTAGAGCTCGATCGGCCCTTTGCGATATGACTAGCCCAACTTCATAGTTAGAGGCATCACACATGATCCCAAATGTTAAACCCACTGAGGTAGTTGGATTACTAGGGGTGATGTGATACTCCATTTTAACTTATTAAAAGCTTACTCACATTCATTATCAAAAATAAAATCTTTTTCTTTTTTGAGAAATCGGGAGAGGGGGAGTGCAATTTTACTAAAGTCACGAATGAAATGATGGTAAAATCCAACATGACCTAGGAAATACTACACATCCCAAAAAAATTTGGGGAATGGTAAGGAATAAATGACATCCACTTTTGATTTTTCTACTTGGATACCATCCCCAGAAATGACATGTCCGAAAACTATACCTTGTCACACCATGAAATGGAATTTCTCATAATTTAATGCAAGATTATTGTCAATACAGTGAAGTAGGACTAAACCAAGACTACTCAGACATTCAACAAAATATAATCCATAAATAGTGAAATCATCCCTTAATACTTAGATGAAATTATCCATGTAATCCAAAAAATACTAACCATGCATTGCTGGAAAGTACCCGGAGCATTGCATAGACCAAATGGCATCCTCCTATATGCAAATGTGCCAAAGGGGCAAGTGAAGGTTGTCTTTTCCTTATCCTCGGGGAAAATATGGATTTGAAAATATCCATAACACCCATCAAGAAAACAGTAATGGGAATTCTCTTCTAGCCTCTCATGAATCCGTCCAATGAATGGAAATGGTAAGTGGTCCTTCCTAGTGTGTTGATTTAGTTAGAGATAGTCTATACAGACATGCCAACTATTCTTCACACGAGTTGGAACCAATTCATTATTTTCATTTTTAATTACTGTTAGACTGGTTTGTTTAGGAACTACTTGAATGGGACTAGACCATTGGATTTCAGATATGGGGTAAATGATTCCAGCAGCCAATAATTTTTTTACTTCATTTTTAACTACATCTAAGTGGTTTGGTTTCAGTCTATGTTGTGCATGCCTCACTGGTTTAGCCTAATAATTTTACTAAATATGATGTTTAAAAATTGATGGTATAATACCAGGAATGTCTACAAGTGTTCATCCAAAAGCTTTTTTATACTCCATTAAAAGTTCAATCAGTCACAATTCATGCTCAAGAGGGAGTGAACTAACAATGATGATAGGAATATTGTTTCCATTCTAAAGATATGAATATTTTAAATCTTGAGGTAGTTGTTTTAGTTCTAATTTAGATGGATTTTGGATCTATGGGAGTGTTTCTGAAAGTGAGATGTCCCTAATCTTATATAACTTCTCAATGGTATCATCCTCATATGTGGAATGTGCTTTTACAAGCTTATCAGTATCAACGATGGTCATTGGATCCTCATTGTTCAAGAAATTATCAATTAATAAACATGCATGACACTTTTCTAGACCAATAAAACAATTAATTCATGATTCATTACAATGAAATTCAATCAAGGATGAAAACTCGGAAAGGGGATTGGGGGAATGAAAAAAGTGTTTTCAGAGGAAGGGAGTACATCAATTTAATTTAAAGAGAGAGAGAAATGTTCTTCTGAGGGGTGCTTCAAGGAATCAAGGATATTGAAATGAACTATGTCACCAACAAATTCCATATATAATGTATAATTATAGACATTAATTATGGTTTTAGTGGTTTTCAAGAAGGGTCTCCCCAATATAATCCGGTCAAGTCCATTCATCATATCATATTCCATTTTAATGACATAAAAATAAGCATAAAAAATTAAATTTTTCACCCTCACAAGAACATCCTCTAATGCACCACAGGGGTGTGTGGTACTCCAGTTGTCTAGTCGAACAAAAATTCCAGTGGGCTTTAGCTCCCCGACCTGCAATGAAGATTAATAGAGTGAGGCATCACATTTATATAAGCATCTAAATCAAGCATAGTATTGGAAAATGAATACTCCCCTATGATGCATGGTATTGAGAATGTCCCAGGATCATTGAATTTTGAGGGAAGTGATGACTCTATTAATGATGATATGTTCCTCTAAAATCTCACCTTTTCATCTCCATGAATTCTCCTTCGGTGTGTACACATTTCTATCAGACACTTGGTGTATCTTGGAATTTTCTTCACATCATCAATCAAAGGGATCTTAACCTGCACTTTTTTGAAAATTTCCAATATTTCCTTATCAAGTTCTATTTCTTTTTGTTTTCTTGGTTGGGTGGTCTTTGAGGAAATGGAATATAAATGGTTGGTCTAGGTGACTCATCAACAGAAACATGCTTTTCTTTGGAATGGATTCTCTAAGGACAAGGTTCTACCTCATTTGGGGAATTTCTAGTGGTTGGGATGGTGGTTTCCTTAGGAGGATATGACTCTATTGGTGGGGTCATTTTGATTTTAAGTTGAGTTTCACTCCTAAGGGTTATGTCATTGACATTTTCCTTATCCCTAGGGTTAACTACTGGCTAAGAAGGTAGTTTACCCAACCCATGACTTGGGATTTCCCCCACCGAGTGAGCAAGTAGGCCTAATTGGGTTGTTAGGTCTTGTATGGATTCTTGGGTGGTTTTTTGGAATTGGATATTGTTGGAATCCATTTTTTCATCATATCTTCTAAGCTGGGACCAGGTTTTGGAAGGGATTTTCAGGAAGGAATTTTTTGTGGTTGAGGATTTCTGGGTGGTGGTGGATGACTAATCTGACCCTATTTGTTTCCATTGTTGTTGAGGTTGATTTGAATACCCCCTTGCCTATAATCTGTGTTTTCTTTCCACCCAGGGTTGGATGGATATGAAGGTTCTTTCCAAAAGGGTTGGTTATAGGGGCGGCCTGAAAATATTCCCTCACAACTCTCAGAAGTATCTCTCAATTGAGGACATTGGTCAGAGTATTGGGTATTAGAAAAGAATATGCCACAATATATGGGAGGAGTAGATTGGAATTTTCCTTGGGAAAGAGAAATTTGTCGATGAAGGGTAATTACCTCTTCGATCTTTGTGTCCACCTTCTTCTCAAATATGGTACTTTTCACCTCATGGACACCTCGAATGGGTACAATGGACCTTGTACCAAATTGTTGAGTGTTCTTTTCCATGTTCTAAATCAGGGTTCTTTTATAAATTGGGGTCTTGTCAACTATTGAACGACCTGCAGTAGCATCAATCATGTTTTGATCAATATGAATTAATCCTTTATCAAAATACTGAATTAAAAATTGATCACTTATTTGGTGGTGTGGGCAACTTGAACATATCATTTTAAAATAATTACTGATATTCATGTAATGTTCTCATTGGTACTTCCTTATACCACAAATTTCTTTCCTTGTAGTTTCATTTCAAGAGGCTAGGAAATATTTATCAATAAAAAGTCTTTTCATGTCTGCCCAACCTCTAATTGGTGAATTAACATAGTAAAGACAGTCTTTTGTAGTGTCTTTTAATGAAAATGGTAATGCTATGAGCTTTACTTGTTCATCATCCACATTAGAAATTTTTAAAGTAGAACACACAATATGACATTATTTTAAGTGTTTATGTGGATCTTCTCCAGCAAGTCCATGAAATAATGGAAATATGTTATTTAGAATGGATTTTAGTTTAAAATTGGGCACCTCTCCTTGTATTTGAATATTTTTGGGTTGGATATCAACATAAATTGAGGTTAATTATTTTAGTGTTTGATTGTTTTAAGCTATTTTATACTCATTAATTTTACGTTCTAATTTTGTTCCAGAAGAAGAGGGGTTTAGAAAAATACCAAGTTGTGGTGTGTCCTTAAAATTGTTGTCTTGTGCATCCTGGTGTCGCTGATGTAGAATCTTCTCCAGTTCAGGTTCAAAAGGTGGTAAGTCTCCCGGAGTAGAACGTGTCATGCACAAAAAATACATACGAAATAAATCATAACACAAAATTATATGCAAAGGTAGAAGATAAAACAAATAAATAATCATAAAAATTACAAAAATATTATAAAAAACATGTAGTAAAACTAACGAGCTCCCCGGTAACGGTGCCAAAATTTTAATTCAACGTCATGAAACATCAAATTGAATATGTTTTTAAGGTTTATTTATAGTCTATGTAAGACCCTAGGTCATCTATTAAGGAGAATTGATAGGTTTAGAGTATGTTTTTTTAATAAAAAGTACTAAAAATGGGGGTGATTCAGAAAACAATTTTAAGAAAATAACTTGATTTAAAGAGCTTAATAGTTGATAGATAAAGGTGGTGATTTAAAAAATAACCCTTGACACAAAAATCATGTTTTTTAGGGTTTCTTCTTTGTGAATTGTTTGTTAAGGGATTTTAAGATCTTGAATCCCCTTTTACCCCTTAAAACAATGCACAAAGAAGCAACCCTTGACACAACAATTGTGTTGTTAAGGTTTGGTCCTCAATCATAGAACAGGGGTTACCAAATCATATTGAAATATCATATATGTGTAATAGAGAAAGTATTATTTTGTTGTCCAATCAGAATAACCTAATATCCCCACTTTAAATATCAACTCAATCAGTGTTGAGATAAAAATCATTTCACTTAATTATATCAATAGAAATCAAATCAGAGGAGAATCATGTAAAGATAAAAAAAATAAGTGAAATATTTATCACACAAATTATACAAAAATAGTATAAGAAAAATTGTTCTAACTCCCTCCCAAGTGTGTGTAGCTCCCTCAAAATGATCGTCCAACATTTAACTCGACATCGAGAGGAGGAGGAAGCTCAGGCAGAACTTCGCCTTTATCCTTGATCCCCCTATGAGGATTGGCACCTCAAAAACTTTTTGGATGATTACATAACTACTTTGGGTCTCTAAAATACCATATATTTTCTTCCTAGAAAAACTTATAAATGATGAGCCCAAGCATCCTTTTTATAGGAAAATGGAAGGTGGTTTTGGGCACATAGATTGTGTAAAACCACTTGTCTTGTGGTTTTCGACCACTAGACAGTCAAATATTGATTTGGAAATTACTAGAAACATGTTTCCCCACCTCGTCACTATCTCTAAAGAAATTTTGGAACCAATTGGACAACTATATATCTATATATGGACAGATCCCATCACACCACTCATGACTTCGTGCAAATTCGGTGTACTGGATAGATCAGGTCGGTTTGGCCACCATATGGCTGAATGATTATTGGGTTCCTTCAGATGAAATTTTGGCCAATTAATTTTGGAAAATACCATAAGAAAATCAGCCAATTTAGATGCATGTTTCAGTAGAATTGTGTGGATGATTCCACTGGTATGCAAGGATCCTACGCAGTTTGGCCCATTTTTCTTGGACATCATCATGGGACCTCCAAATGTCCTCCACTTTCAATTAAATTATCAAAACAAGTAACATTTACATTTTTAAAAGTGATACAAAAAATAATGGAATCAAACATGAAGTTAAATTTGTTATTATTTTTATAATTTTCAATACAAAACTAGTTTAATACAGTAGTGTAAGGATGAAACTGAAATAGTGAATCACGGTGCGATCAGTTTGTTCTCCACTTCTCCACTATTTTCTTCGATGGACTGACTCTATCTAGTGAACTCAATTTCAAATTGTCCAGTGATCTTACAATTATTCATATGACTGTTATATTTTAGATATTTCCAATTGATGTGGTTTTTCTAATGAGTCAGCATGACTCTATCTGATCATATTATCTCAAGCTAAAGTATAAAATGTTCACAAAATTTATTATGGTATCTTCATGGAATAATTTTTTTGATGATATCATTAATTTGTTTCCAATTATCACCCATTTGGTAATATTTGTAAGGATCTATATGAACCCATATTTTTTAAATCTCAACTCAATATTTCATTATCCAATATGCTCAAACCAATGTCTTCAAACCATAGTTCCCTTTATTAATTCAGACTTCATAAATTATGTAGATTCAATTTTGTACACCCTTCCTGTCTAGTTACCTTATAGGACTATCTCTAGTGTACTTAATCAAATGACTTCATGATAACTTTGTTGAAATTTTAAAATACTTATGTCATAATATATTTCCCCTCTTTTTCTTGTTTCAACATCATGCTCTGTCCAGTATCAACATTGTATTTACACTTGAACATAAATATCATCATAACTTTGTACTTATACTCCCTTTATAATTATTACACATTGTAAAAAATCACTACAAAGGACTTCATGAAAACCTACAACTAGTACTAACAACCCTAGTATACCTGGTAACATTATGGTACTTCCCCTACCTTAGACATCTACTACATTCCCATCCAATCACATTTGTCTGATGATTTTCATCTAGTGATCTATGTTAGGAGAAATTTCTGTACTTATCAAACCTCATATTAAAATCTACTACTTCATCTTAGGTAATTAGTTTCTTCATGATGTTTGTAAATTTACAAACATCTTTTTATCATTTGAATCGAGGAAGGTTTGCTAACATTGTTAAGGAAACTTTCTAATCTCTTTCAGTATATTTTTAGGAATGTTTCCTAACTATCATATGGAAAATTTTCACAACAACATCAAAAACTATTTCTTACATGTTTAAAAAAAATCACAATAAGATATGGTTTAAAAATAAAAATAAAACTTGTAATAAAAATATCAAAGGGTCTTTTATATACCCCTTTGGATTGGTTGGAAATGTTCACAAAAACTTCACAGTTTTTTTTGAAAACTCTTTTCCCAACATTTTATCAAAAAAAATACCTTATAAGTGATAATGTATGGATAATAAAATGATGGAAAAATAAAAAAAATTCAAGTAATTTCATCCCTCGGTGAAAATAAATTTTTTGGATATAATAAGATAATCTGCCACATAATTTTATCATCTCCCTCATTTATGATAACAACTTTAGATTCATAATAGAAAGAGTTTCATACCATAAAATGTATTTCCCACTCTCTCCCTTTGACAACATAATCCAAATAATTGTTACAGATCTTCCTTAAAAACATTTGGAATCATTGGTGGAGATTGAACATGTAGTTATAGCCTCAATTATTCAAATATTTCCCATTGAATATATTTGGTGAAAACATCAGTATTTTGGTAATTTATGGAAATATACTCAATCATAACATCTCCATCAGTAAAATTCCATTTTATGAAATGAATTTTAATATAAATATACTTTTATACATATTTTTTTACATAGTTTTTTGAATGATCAATGGAAATTTTATTATTATAAATAAACCTCAATGATTTTCTAATATTCACTCTTAAATCTTCCATTTAAACTTTAATCCATATCATTTTCATAAAATCATGGGTGGAAAAAATCTATTCTACATATATTTTATTCAATGAAATAGAAATTTGTTTCATACTATGTTTTCTCACACAAAATTTCCCCAAGAATATTGTTCCTCCTAATGCTCAATTTTTATCACTATAATCTCCAACCCAACCAGCTCAAGTGTATCTAATAAATTTCATGTCAGAACTTCATTTATACAACATACCAAAATATGGTGATACTTTAACATACCTGAGTATTATTTTTTATACCTTCATATATGATTGTTTTGGATCAATCTGATAACTTTCACACAACCTAACAAAATATTAACTGTTTGGCCTCAAATATTTAAAATAGATAAAAATTCCTATGAACTTTCAAAATTCCTTCCGATCCACACTTTTCTCATTGTCATATTTAATCAACTTTACACCGATAAGGACAGGTGTAGAAAGTTTCTTTTTTTCTTCCATTCTAAATTTTTGTTGGAAATATTTGACATAATTTTCTTATGATAGAATGATATATCTTTTCTTCTATTGAACATGTAATCTTAGAAATAATTTTAACTCTATGATCATTATCATTTAAAAGTTGTTCATGATTTTTTCTGCAAACTGTTTACAATATTTGTCCCTATAACATTAAAAAAATATGTCATGAACATAAATAATAAAAAACATGGTACCTAAGTTAATATCCTTCATATATAAGTTTCTATATAGATTTCTTTTAGAAAAGTTCAACTTTTTCAGGAAACAGTCATGTTTTGAGTACCATGAATAAAGATCTTATTTCAACCCATACAATGCTTTCTTTAACATACACACCATGGTTCTATATTTATCAAGTAATAAACCACTAGGATTCTAAATATAAACTTCCTACTCAATTTCTCTATTTAAAAAAGTTAAATTGGAATACATATAACATAATTTATAATAATTATTTGAAAAAACTACCAATAACATTATTTTAGTTTCATGTCTAATAGTAGGTGGAAAATTTTCTTCAAAATCAACACATTACACCTATAAGTAAACATTGAAAACAATTCATGGTTTATTTCTTAATATTTCTCCTTGTTTAGTTGGGTTTATTTCTGAACACGCACATTTTTCTTATAACATTCATTTTTTCAGTCATAAAAAAGGATCCTAGGTGTCATTTTTATTATTCTGATATATCTCTTCATTCATCGCATTTATCCACTCATTATGTTAAACTTCCTCTAAAACTGATCGTGGTTCTACATGTGGGATAAGTGATGTCTGATTTTATAATATTAGTTTTATTCTCATCTTTACTAAAAAATTATGATTTCCAATGATTTTTTAATATTCAAATTTGTTTTGTAAAGTATGAATTTTTTTTCCAGTCTCACTTTTCTCATCACAAGATTCATCTAACTCATCTTGTACACATTTTATCTCGCATTCATATTCATTTATATTATCATCATTGAAAGTATTTGATCTATTTTCCATTATATCACTAGTATATTTTATTAAGGAATTCAGATTCCAATAAAAATTTCACATCAAAGGAATCAACCAACTTTTTTAGATTTTTATTACAACACTTACAAATTTCTTCCTTTAACTGAATATCCAATGAAAATTCATGCCTCGTATTTTTTATCAAACATTCAAAGATCTGTATTTTTTATCTTAAGAAATAAAAAAACCTTAAAATATTTCACATTTGGCCTTTTCTTATACCATATCTAATCGGAATTAACTTTATATTCAATCCTTAACAAACATATATTTTGAATAGTAATAGATTCACTTATAAATTTTCTCACAAATAATTTAGAATTTTTGTATTCTATAAGCATGTTTCTTCCCATTTCAACTAAAATTATGTTTTTCTTTTATGATACTTCATTCTATTGTGGATTGTATGGAGAAATATATTAATTATTGATTCCAGTTTTCTTCATAAAATATTATAAATCATTACTTTCATATTTATTTCAGATATTAGTTCTCAACTTTATTATATAAACACCCATCTCTCTTTCATCTTCCAATCTGAAACATCTAAACATTTCTAAATCCATTAATTTAAGTTCCATGAACATTATATTATTCAATTCAGTATAATATCCAATTAAAGTAATAAATAAAAAAATTACCTTTTATTTATTGATGTCTCATCAGTCCACAAATATTAAAGTGAATGAGATCAAGTTTTTTGAGGATTAGATTTTAATCTTTTTATGCCTTCTACTAATTATCTTCTTTTTCAAACATGTCGTATGAACACCGTCTTATTTCCTCTTTAGTTTCAATAAATTTCTTACATAATCTACCTTACAATGTGTTCTCATAGTTTAATGGATAATACGACCAAGTCTTCAGTGTAAAAAACTTTTTTCATCCTCGTCACTAAAGTAACATGATATAAAAATATCTCAAATATAGAATTGACTATATCTAATTGTTTCTAAATTAGTAATAAATTTTCCATATTTAAAATTTAAGATGATACAAAAATAATTCTATAAGATAAATTCTTTATCAGCATCAAAAATTTCTCCAACAATACGTATGTTTTTTCTATCCCATCAACAAACAAAATTTCTTTTGATTTCAGTTACTAAGCTTTAATATCAGTTTTTCCTATTCCTATTTTTTTAAAAAACTATGACTTCTAAAGGTAATTTATCCTCATTCACATTATTCAATATCTTTCAATATTCTTATATCATTTTTCATAAGTGTGGAATAAAAATTGAATAGAATCCATGTTTTTCCTTTTGATATCTTTTAGAGTTGTCTCAATAGAAAAATATCTTTCCTCACCTTTAACATTCCAGGATCCTTTTATTTTATAGAAATATAAAATTTTCCTAGAAAATCCATCATACTTTCTTCAGAAATGTGACTCATTTGGTAACATCTTCCATAAACATCATCCAAGAAATAAAAATGGTTTCTCATTTGAAACTTTCCTACATATGAGGATTTTGAATTTCTTTTTTCCTGCAACATAGGAAAATTACTCTCTTCTCTTCAAATGTTTACCCCCTTAGTTCATTAATATTCCCATAGAGAGGAATTTTGTGATAATAATTATTTTCCTTATTCTTATATGTACCACAACACTAACAATATCAACTAAATCATGGTATTTTGAAGAAAAGGGATCATTCCCTAAAGAAATTTTATTAAGGATCAACAAAATTTCTAGTACCTATTTTCCAAAGGTGTTCAAATACCTTTTCATTAAGTTGTTTTCCAAATTCTATAGATTTGATGTGTTTCTCACATCATTTCCAATTGAAAGTTTCCCCAACATTGTTTATAGTAGTTTCATGTTTAGTATAATTAGATAAAAAACTAAATTTAGTGGGCGTATATTTCACCATATTCTTCAAAAAAGTTCCTACATTGGATTGAAAAGTTTCACTAGTAACCTCTAAGTCCTTTTTGAAATTTTTGTTCAACTTCTTGAAGTTACTTTAAAACTAAATAAATATTTATTCAGTTTTACAAAAAACTCCTTCCTTAGCAAAATTTTTCTTATAAATATCATTCACCATATTTCCTTATTCTATATCTTTCATTTAGATGTTTTTAATATCATAAATGTACACATATTCACTTTTAGGAATATATTGATTTGTTATATTCTTTTATCACCCTCTTTCTTCAACATTATCATTTACTTCTTGATTTTTTTCTCAAGACATTCCACAAGTTCTGATCTCTTCTAAGATGTTCTATAGGTTTCTTCACTTCTACTTATTAACTACTAAAATAATATTCCTTTATCTCAATATTTTAAAAGAAATTTATGAAATTATTTTGATCTTCATATTCTTAATAATTGTTATCAGTAGTTTCATATTCAACTTTCTTACTCAATATACTTCTTCAATTCCTTATAGTGATCCTTTTCTTATTTGTAGTGGATTTATTTTCTTCCTTGGAAGTTTTTCTCCACTTATTCTTCTAAGGTTTTTCTTCTGACACATATTCATATTCTCGGAATTTCTTTTTTAGGATAATTTATAGAAAAATTACAAATTTATCCGCACTTAAAACATTTAAGTGTGATTTAACCTTTATATTTCCCTATACCACTTTTGTAATTTTTCAAGATAAGAGACATGCTTTTTTTAATTCATTTAATCATCTTTCATATCTTATATATCATCGAGGACAATGATATTTTGATTAACATCTTGGATATTCATCATTCTCATAGAATAAAAATCCATTTCATCCATGATATTTTTTTTGAATATTGGAGATTTTCTCATCTCATATGAAAACATAAAATTTTCTAATTCATCGAGAGATATCATCTTTATCTACTAGTGTAGAAATTTTAGAATCAAACCTATCTTGAATGTTTCACATTAATTTTTTAACAATGGTGGTATCTTCCAACACATATATGAACCCACTTATGTTACAAATAATTTCATTTGCTCTGGTGAATTACTCATCAATAATTTTATCATCTTCTATTCTGATATATTTGAACTTACTTCACCAAAATTGTAAATTTTCATCCTTTAGTTTATATTTATATCAAATATACTTTTGATTTTTTACCAAGTTTCCGTAGAAATCTTGAGGCTCATCACCTTCATAAAATAATTTTCTAACAAAGAAATTATACTAAATATTTTTGATTTATAATCTACCTTAGTATTTTTTTTTTTTAAACATATCATATGAGAACCATTCTCAATGGATAGAAACCCAGCTATAGTAGCATCAATCACCTCTAAACCAAAAGGTAGAAGATAGGGTATCAATATGTTTCTCCACCGGTGATAATTTTAGACCTTTAAATTTGGAATGTATCTTTTGTTAATTGAGTTGCGATTATCCAACATAAGGACAAAATAGGGAACCCCCTATGAAACCACTTTAAGCTCCTTATAATCAAGAGAACTATTGAGAGGGGTGTGAATTAGTGGTGATCTTTTACAATTTTAATTATGTTAATATTAATCCCTGTAACATGTTTTATTTTTTACCCTTATCGAATTTATAAAATAACCTCACAAGCATGAAATGATAATAATGTAAAGTACACAAGAATTATGAGGTTAACCCCTAGTGTGGATGACTACATCCTTTCTAAGGAGACTCATTTTACTCCATTGAAATTCATTCTAATGTAAAATACAATAAAATTATTCAAATACTATTAGGATCTTTAGATATATTGATAGGTATGATAATACTAACTCCTCTCATTAACAAAGTGTTCTTGTGAAATTTATCCAACATGAGAATGTTAAACTTTTTAAAATAGCTCCAATTAATATAATCAGGAAATCATTCATTCAATTTTATTCATCTTGTATAAGTAAATTCAAAGAACCCTACTTTTTTCCATTATACTCCATCTAGTGTTCCCCACTAAGAAAACCTCTTATATACTTTCTTTCGGATGAAAAAAACCATTTCACCTCAAAACCTACTAAGAAAATATATCTGAAAATATATATATCCATTATCTCTAATGATGAATATTTTTAATATCTATTATGAAAAAAAACTATTCGTTATCACTTATAACTACACATATTTACCATGTTCTTCAACTTCAACCAAATATCAACTTTGTTATAAAATTTCACTTCTCGAAAAACATCAGAAAAATATCTCTTTATTATATGTGAAAAATGTTAGTATAAATTGACCATGAACCACTTTTTATAAGTTCCTTCATAGGAAAAAATTTAGGAACTAAAATTCTTGTTCCCACTCAATAAAAACTTAAATATAAATACTCCCACTCATAAAAATTTCAATTAATGATTCGCAATCCCTATAGAATATTATTAAAGATTCCAGAAGAACCCAATATGAGAAACCATATTCGAACATCCTTAACATCACCAATACCGAACTTATTAAAATTAAATTATCTCATATTTATAACATACTTGGTCATCTAAATATCTTCATATTCACAATCATCAACAACATTAGGTAATTATTATTGAAAATAAATCTCATGGAAGTTTTTATGATGGATTCTTTAAAATTCCCTCTTCTTTGTGTATATTATCCACTTATCCACTATTTTATTCAACCAACAAAATATATCTGATGAACTCATATATATTTTATTGGTTATATTTATAGTCTTTCTCTGACTAATGGAATTTAGATATGTCTATCCTCTGTGATTTGTATTATGAGTAATCAAGAATCTATTTAATCATTATGTCTGAGCTCAAGCATAATATGTTTAAAAATATTAGTTTGGTATCTTCATGGAATCATTTATCTGATGATATCATTAATGTTTGTCTGATACTTATCTATCTAATGATTGTTGTATGGATCTGTATGAACACATGTTCTACAAAACTCATTTTGATGGTTCTTTGTATAAAGGACTCAAACATATGTATTCAAACCATGGAACCCTTCACAAATTAAAAGGTAAAACATCATGTAGCTTCAAATTTTTACACTCTATTTGTCCATTCACCTTTACTAACTCTATTTGATATAATAAAACTCTTGATTGTACAATAACATTATTAAAAATTCTAAATACTTATATCACAAAATAATTCCCCCATTTTCTAGTTAGAAAGTCCTACTGTATCTGGTTATTACATATTAAAAATTATATTACTACTCAAACTTCAATATTCTTATAGATTTGTACTTATACACCCTATTGGAATTCTTAAACATTGTATAAACTCACTATTGAGGACTTCATAAAAACCTATAACTAGTAATAACTTCCCTAGTATTTCTAGTGACATTGGGGTAATTCTCTAACCTCAAACATAAACTACATTTTCATTCGATCACATTTGACTTGTCATCTGTATATGGTGGTCTCCCTTCAATGATATTTTTTAAATTCTGTATAATCATATGAAAATGTACTAATTCATCTGAGATAATGGGTTTCATCATGATGTTGGAAACTTTAAAAAACCACTTAGCATCATCTAACTTGAAGAAAGTTTCCTAACATAGTTATGTAAACATTCTAACCTCCTCCAACAAATTTTTAGGAAATTTTTCTAACCTTTGTAAGGAAATCATTATTAACATATTCAGAAACCATTTTTCACCTATTTAACAAAAACATTCACAATAATATTTTTTGATAGAAAATAAAAAAAAATATAATAACATCTAAAAGTATCTTTAGGAAGAATAAAAAAAATTAACAATGATTAAATTCTTAATATGATCACATATTAAGTTACCCATGAAATATTTTTCATCCATTGAAACAGTATCATAGAATCCTATGATTTTTTTACTATCATCAATGTCATCAAATAAACTATCAATGTTTTTATCTCCTTCACTGGACCTCTAACTGTCTAAATAATTTATAAACTTATTATATTTCCTCTTATAGATGTTCTTATAATGATTCATATTTTTTATCCTAAATTTTGGACCACCATGACAAATGTGTCTAGGTTTTATAACTACAAAACAGATAGTCTCAAAAGAATATTTCTTAGCACACTTCTCTTTTTTATCTTTTCTGGAATTCAGATAATATCTATAAAAAATAATATTTATAAAAATTCTTTTTTCCATATTTTAATTTTCTCCTTTAGTAGGTTCAATGTCACTATCATTTGAGAATTTTTTAGAAATTATTCTAGGAAAATTTTATCCAAAATTTAACTCTTCTAATGGGGAAGAAACACCATTTTTCTCTAGTTATTTATCATTATCTTTCTTCAATATACTTTCATATTATATTAATTTTTATATTATATCATCAAGAATAAACTTAGTAATATTATTTGTTTCATCAATATTAGTCCCCTTAGATCCCCATTACTTCAATAAAACATCAATGAATTTCTCAATAAGTTGATCATCTGGAAATTCTTTTTCTCTATGTGATTATAAAATGAAGAAAACTTTCATCAACTTTTAATTAATCTTAAAAAAACATTCAATAAGAATAAAATCACAATCTAAGAAATCATTTATAAGAATAACTCTCTTTATTTCAAGAACTTTTAATGTTATGAAATGTGTAACTTCTAGTTTTTTCCAAATACTGCAAGACATTCTATATAAATAGACATGGATATAGATATTATATTGAATTAAATATATAAAAGTATTTTGAACTCAAGAATACATAAAAAACTCAGACTCCCCCTATCTTGAAAAGGTTAAAATTTATTTCTCTTGAATTTTTTAACTTCTAGTGAACAATAGAAAATTCCAAACTCCAATATTAATAACAAAAGACTTCATATAATCCCTCTAATATTCATTATCATATCCATAAAAGATAAGTGATCTTTTATGGGTTAGATTATCAATCGATCTGACATTTATTACTGGAATAATAAAAAAATAAAAACTTTTCTCCTAAATACTGTTTGGTATAATGAAATTGAAATTAAATTTTCATATACTGAAAGAAAAACAAGGTAATATCAATTTTAGTATCAAACATAGAGACCCTCTTTAATAAACAATATTTTCCCATATACATGGGCTAAAAACCCTAGAATATTGGGTTGGAGTGAATTTTTGTTTATAAAAAACATCATATTTAATCCAAACATCAATTTTACAATCTATTAGAAACATGAAGTTTTTATAAGAAAAAAATAATCAGTTCATGTCAAAGTAAATTTTTTATATGCACACCAAAATTTAAAAAAAAATTGAAAAATTTATAAAAAATATAATATATAGAGTAGAAATAATACAACTGCACAATGAAGTGAGCATAATGGGAAAAAATTAGCAATAATTTAAAAATCAAGTACCCCTTAAAGGATATTATAAAGAAATATTTTAACCCATACAATAAGATGAATCATAAAACTAAATGAATATTTGATTGAATTTAACCTATCAGAAGGTATACCTTACAATCACATGAAACCCTCCACTAAACCTTTCAGAAGGTATCATCTCACTTCTATAAACTGAAATCTTGGCTCTTTCTTCCTTATGAAATAACTTGATCAGGCTAATCATAATAAAATTTTGAATCTACAAATCAAAATATAAGACCTAACTTCCTCATAAAAAATATGAATAAACCCGATTGGTAACATCTTTTCAATCAAAACTCAGAATCTTAATAAAATTAAGTATTAATTATATAGTGATTACAAATGAGAAAGTGTTAAGATCTTTACTACAAAATCCATAAAATAAAACTCATAATACATAAGTCAGAAAGAATATACAACTGAAGCATTAAAAAAACAACATAACAATTAATGCATCAAGTAATTGTATAATTTTTTCAAGTTTAATTTATTCACTCATAATTCTTCCAGTTCTTAAGGTTTTGGTCCAATTTATAGGAAATTTTATAATGGTTGAATTTCAGTTTCATTAGGATCAGTTGAAAAACATCAAAATCATGTTCATTATCATATGATAAACCTAAAAACAATTCACGTCTTCTGATTAGTTTATTCCTACATCGTTATCACTCTCTTAATTATAATGAATTCCATCTAAAAAAAATCAGATTTCAAAATATTCATACTAAAATTACCAAAATTAAAATTACCAGTTTTTTATTACTACACACTAAAAAACTTAAATATAAATATCATATTAAAAAGAATAAAAAAAGGGAGTTATGTGATTTTCAAAACCAAGGATAAAATGATTCAATGAATCAATAATCCTTTCAAAATTGATTGAATTTCATGTTAAACATTATTTTTAATTCATCATCAATAAGTTACTTATATTTTCCTAGACTATATATGGTAGTGTAACAAATGATTTTCTAGAGTATTATGCAAGGAAATTCACTTTCTTGAATCCCTTCCTAGAAATAAATTTTGAGACTCCATACGGAAATGTTCATAGAAACTTATTAGATATTTTTATATTTTTGTGGGTTATATATTATAACAAATTTCATATAAATAAATTTCATGGTTTTGATTCAAATTAAAGTCACCAGAAAATTCAGGTTGCAGAATCCTTAAAAAAGGACAAATAATATTTATTATAAATTATTACAATTTTATTTATTGTTTTTTTAATTCATATGATACTTACTAGTTTGTTCGTAAATAATTTTTTTAGTTTATTATCTCATAATCATGAAATTAAAAAAACACTATAATTCTATCAATGTCTAAAAATAATTGGATGATATTAATATGCTTTTCAAGGCCAAAAAGTGTTAATATGGTTGTTCTGATTTTTCATGTTGAGTAATTAGTGAAGTGAATATGATTGAGTGTTTTGGAATTGTTTCAATACATAAATCATATTCTATGTTAAATCAGATGATGTCATATAATATTTTTTCATTGTTATATAACATGATTAGTTCATCGTGATTTCTGCATATCATAAAGAGTTAAAGGAAATTTAAAGATTAAATAATGTCATAGAAGGATGGAACAATATAGGAAAGACCGTTCCCATATTAAATGGAGTTTTCTAAATTAATTCCCCAACATGGATAATAAAATGTTTTGATGAATCCGTGATTGAGGCCAAGGTGAATTGGTGGAGTTTCTGTATAAAACAGAAAAGGCTAAAACATCCTTGGGGATGGATGTTGTATGATTGGGATACTCTATTGATGATCTATAGTAAAAAAAGGTTAACATAGATAGTAAAATGTCTTGAGAATCCATGGAGTATTTTTTGTGAACTTGTGGTGTTCCTATGAGAAACGACCATGTTCAAAATGGTAGTGGTGTTCTCATGGTGTTTGTTGAGCCTTCTGGTGAAAAATAGGAAGAATAAGAGGACCATGTTTGTGGTATGTTAATACATGGTGGAAAGGTTGAAGAGAGGACCAAAATATACTTGAGAAGGTGGACTATGGTATGGTGGTTTCAGTTTTTTGAAGGAATAACATCTTATAATTTGGAACCAAACTGTAGTGAAAGATGTGTTGGGGTTTTAGTGCAGCCATAAACGGTTTTGATGAATTGGCTTATTGAATGATCCAATGGATATATAACTAAATCTCTATGGACATTTTGTATGCATCAAAGGTATATATGGGATGGAAAAATATCCAATGGATCAAATTTAAGGAATCACTATAATATTTGGGTGACTAATCATAACATGAGTATAAGGATAAACCCTACTCGTTTTCATGATGCAATATTTTTAAATGATATTTGTTTCTAGAGAAAATGTATGTTATATTGTATTATATAATACTTGAACCCAAAAAAACGTATATCATTAATATTGATCTTTTCATTAGTCATCTATTAAACTAATTAAAATAAAAAAATTACAATTGGAAAAAAAATATAAGATTGAAAAATCCTATATGGGGAAATATGGATTACTCAAATTCATTAGAATCATCACCCCCACAGCCAAAACTACATAAATAAAAAAAATATCAGTAAATCAATCAACATATTAGAAAATAAAAATATGTAACCTTCGGATAAATAGTAGTAAAATTTGAGTAAAATAATGAAGTGGTATTTATATAGTATAAAGGGAAATGTTACCATCGGGATTTTACCTTTATAAGACTATTAGTAAAATATGATCGTTCGTCAATATAATTGTTGAACAATTTGACTGTTGGGAAAAATACCCATTGGTAATAATTTTAATTTTATAATTAGTTTAAATAATTAGTGAATAAAAAGGATAATTAATTTATAAAGGAGAAGCGATGAACTCAATCGGTATAGTTATGTCGTTTGAATCCCATTTGTTAGAACTTGGGAGGGAGGTAGCGTCACTGGGGTTCTCCAGTTACCAAGACCAAGAATGTCTTTAACAAGTGAAGCTAGAATGAAATCGCATATGTTATAAGTTCAAGTTAGTGGGAATTACCACTCAGTCAATGTTAGCCGAGCAGCCCGATGATTCTATCATTGTCACACACCTTACCCTTAGGTCGGACATGGGTGTTCTAAGGGGTTACATGTATAGTAATTAGTTGATTAATGTGTAATTATTTTTTATAATTTTTTCTATTCTATCCATTCTATTTTATAAATAGTTTTTCTAAAAAAATATGTTTAATAGAGGCGAATTAGATAAAATGATTTTTAGGCACAAATTCTATTTTTTAGAAAAGATATAAATTTTTATAAACAAAGTTTTTATGAATAATATTTATTTTAATTAAATTTTATTTTAAAACACTCTTATATAGATATATTTGTTAAAATAATTTTAATTTCCTATAAAAATTTTATAATTTTTAGAAATTTGATTGTGCCTTAAAAATGACTATTTTGTTCAATAAATAGTGTTTTTTATATTTAAAAGTTAAAATTATCATATTTAGAGATTTTTTTTATAAAATAAACATCATATTTGAAATCATAACATTTAAATTATGTTAGTTTGATTTTATGATATTTTTATAAATATCTATTTTTTTCTTGAATAGTAAAAATACAGTTTTGGTTCTTTGGTATGTTTAATGACTTCATATTTATGTCATAATGATGTAATAATTAATTAACCACAATCCAAGACATAAAATATTATATTTTATTAATATTAATTTTTTAATATATTTTAATTTATTTCCAAAACGTGTAAGTGTCTTTCCAAAGTCTAAATTGGAAACATTGACTTTAAAACATTACTTTGTGGAATCTTTAAATTTCCATGAAAAAATAAGTAATAAAAATGATTATTGGTTTTGGTGGATTAAAATAAAATAAAATTTGACCCAAATTTCCAAAACCATGAGAAAAAACCATGGGTAATCCAATGGTTTTTTCATTTTCCACAACCTAGTTTTCCAAGACCTATATTTTGAAATTAGTAAACAATTCTTCCACTTTCGCTATAAATACCCACCCATTTATCCATTTCCTTTCACTCCCAATTCATCTTACACTAATATCAGATGTTTTTACCTCAAAATGATTCCCCCAAGTTGTTCTCAAGACCCCAAGGTTATATTCCTCAAGATTTAGAAATAACTCTTCATGGTAAGGGAATTGTCCTTCATTTCTCTTCAATTCAAGAACCTATATTTGTATAGTTGTTATAAATGTTATGTTTAATATCTTTTATTACCCTAATCATCACACCCTCCCTTCAAAATTATGTTTTATCAATGGTATACCCTTTCCCATCTCAATTTACCCTTTTCTAAAACCATGTTTTATACCTGTCATGTTGTCGAATTTACTTCTCTAATTTCTATCTCTACTTAAGAAATTATCTTTTATTTTCTTTTTTTGAATACCCAAAACAATTTATTTTCCATGATTATTTACCTATATATAAAACTTATTTATTTTATTTAGGTATTTCCACATAAGAAACCTACACTCCCTTTGCGTGGGCTAAAAATGATTTAATGATAATGTCTTTAATCACTTTTGAAACTCCATGATTTTGATAAGAATCCTATTCTTTATTCTCCACGAGTTATTAATAAAATGATTTACTATGATCTATGTGTCTCACATTAATTAATACATATGAATGTTGGGTCCTGATAACACTTTAATGTAGTGGGTAAAGAATATAATCTCTTAAGATGACATGTTTTCTGATAACTTGGTGAATAACCTTAGTAAATTTCATTTATGAATCCTTTGTGACGAAACATGGTGATATGCTTATGAATGTCTCATTTAAATTTTGTAGACACATTTCCATGTTATGGTTAATGTTTATTTTATATTGATATACCTCATGATATCTTTTCTAAGTTTTATTGGTATGCCTCATGTTCTTATTGATATTCCCCATAATCACATCCTAAATGTTTCCCTTGTTTATTACCTTACCGAGCCTTAGGCTCACCCTTTTAATTTTATGTATATTACAAGGATTTTAGATGTAGTAAATATAACTTAGGATAAACCCATAAATAATCCTTTTAAGTGGATTAGAATAATGTTTTGTTTTTTTCATAAAATATGTTACTAATTTCCATGAAACTAAACTTTAAAAGATCTTATTTTCTGTTCCATGTAATAAAGAGTTTGTGTTATCAAAATATGGGAGACTATAGTTGGTATCAAACGATTTCTTATTTATTTATATCAATTATGAATACAAATACTTATTATGAACCCTAGAGAAAAGTTTAAATATAATAAAACATAATGGTATATTGGTGAAGTATTAAGTAAGTGGTTTCCAAGAAAATACATATATGTTTGGATACTAAAAGTGATGTGGATATGGAATATATATACCTAGGGGTAACACCTAAAAACATCACATTGATATAAACTTGATTCAGAACTGGTGCATGACAGTGAGCCTTACTGGACACCTAGATTGACACTCCCAGGGGATATTTTTTTTAAATCACAACCTTTTTATTAAAAAATTTTAAGGATATATAAAAAATATAATTGTTATTAAATAAAAACATATTTAAGAATTATTTTTTAAGGTGTAAGATTCCATTAGAATTAATATATTATTAAAATAAACATGTATCAAGCTATGTTTTTCTTCTTTTAGAAAATTTAGGGAAATAGGTGGAATCACATAAATGATGAGTGCAATAGATGATGGAATGATATCCCTATGATGGAATCTGGAATGGAAAACTTCATGAGAATGATGAATCAACTATCTCAAGTTATAAATAATAACTTGAATCAATTTTATCGGTCATATTCACCTCCATGGTAACAACTTGTCATTGATTCCTTCATGTGTCAATTACTACCTTTTTTTAGTGGATCTACCGACCCATTGATTTTTTAACAATTTATTATCTCTATAGAAATGATATGTTTTATACTTATTTTTTCAGAGAAATGGAAATTCACCCAGGGTGTATATTTCTTAGAAGAAGAAGTTGATTAGTGGTGAACACTAATTAAAAATATGAATCCATGCAATGATATTGATTCTATGGTATAGGAAGAGTTTAGGGGAATATTTTTCAATAAATATTTTCCATATTCAATGCAAAAAAAATAATGATGGAATTCCTCAAACTAAATAATAATAAAAATGAATCGGTGAGAATAAATGAGATTGACATAAAAAGACTTTCTCAATATACCTCTAGCATTGTTATAAATCATAAGGTAAATATTTATAGGTTATTTGGTGAATCAAAACCCCATTTATGGGAGAATTTTGGAAAATTGAGACTATTAAAGCTATGAAGATATAGTGAAGAGTGATATTAAGTTTGAATTAGAGTTTGGATAAAAACATTGGTGATATAGGTTGAATGAAAATAATAATGTTATAGATCCAAAAACAGAGAGGAAATTTGATCACAGAAGAGGAGGAAAGAAAGTTCAACTTCCTACATGAAATAAATGTAAGAAGAATCATTTGGGGAACTATTTTATTAGGAGTAGAAAATGATACAAGTGTAAAATATATTTCCATATATCTCAAAACTATCATGGTGAGGTGAAGCCTCAACTTCTCAACACTAACGAAAAATGGATGATAGTGTAGGCCTATCCTGAAGTTCAATGCTTCAAATGTGGATAGATTGGGCACTTTGACAATCAATTTCCAAATAGGAAGATAATATATGGACATCACCATCATCCTCATCATAGGTTATGGGATAAATTTTGTCCATTTTCTATCACGATGGCTAGAGTAGAGGATCCAAATTATGTGTGGTAGGTACACTCACTGTGATCTCAAAGATAGAAGGTGCTTTATTTGATTATGTTTTTATACATTCTTTTATTTCATCCAATTTCACCAAGAGTATAGAATTAATCCATGAGATTCTATAAGTATAGTTTTCAGTCATGACTCTTGTATGGATTATCCTACCATCAAGAGTTTATAGAAAAAACTCTAGTATTGACTTTGCTGAAAAAAAAAATCTCATTTCAAATATAGTAGTCAATCCCATGATGGAAGTAGACACTATATTGAGGATGTATTGAGTCTAAAAGTTTAATTTTAATATCAACTACCAAAGTAAAAAAATCCCAGTACTCTTGAATGGACAACCTCTAGTTATTTTCACTGTAGAGATATCCTAACCTAAGCTTTGTCAAGAAGTATCAACCTTATCCTTCTTTATGGATATGACCTGTGAAGAGGGAGGATGAAAGGAAAGTATAAGGATAAAAAATTTCCCCATCATTCAGGAATACATTGACATATTTTAGGAGAAGTTACCTGGACCTCTATTAAGTTTATTCCATGCATACATTTTTTTAGTGTTTTAATATATTGATTTATGTATTTAATTGATGAATCTTGAGAATTTTGGAATGAATTAACTTGTTTTATAATTTATTGAAGGAAACAATGAATATTTTTAAAAGTAATAAAAATTGGTGAATTTACAATCCAGTGAGACACCAGATTTTTAAAGGAAGCGGAGCTGGAAAACTAATGCAAAACCATCCCACATCAACTAATGACATTACACGTCTTGAATTTTTCAAAAGTAATTTTTAAGGATGGAAAAAACATAACTTATATAAACACTGTGAATGAAAATTGCATTTTCTGTAACTACATTACAAGGTGTGACATTTTTTGTGACAAATTTTTCAAAATAAATATACTGAGATTCATTGGATATAAAGATTTTAAGAATTACACATCATGAGTCCAGATTACATGTCATGAAAGTAGTCAATGTTTCAAAACTGTGTATGAGATTTGTGTAGATTCAAGGCACATAGAGGAAAAAGTGTATTTTTATTTTACGACATGTAACCACATTACATGTTCTGAAACCTATCAGGTAGAACAAACCTGAAGCCTATAAATGGGCACCATCAACCGCACCATAAAAAGAATTCTGAAGCCGAATGGAGGACCACTGATGGATGCATGTGAATCTCTACTTCTCCATGTTCTTTATATTTTATTTCATTATTTATATACACTCGTTCATGGTTAGCATGAGAGGGTGATTTATTTATGTTAAGGTAAGGATTATGAAAGGGGATTGATTATATGAGGTATTTTATATTTTAATGAAATTATTGATGGGATTTTATATTCGTTCATCTATTTTATCTCTTCCATGAATCTTCTTCCATGACCATTGTGAGCAGGATTTGGGATTGGGTTTAATTTCTTTTATTTTTTTGAGTATGACCATTTCCTGAGTGGATTGAATTCATTTTTTTAATATGAAATCTAAGGATTATATTTCAACCATGACCATTGGGGTTATCTATTCCCTATGTTTAAATAAGGTTTCGGGAAACCCATCCTTTGCATTCCGAAGTACCTGACCATTAGAAAATGAGATTTTGGGATGGAGTGAATTTTACATAACCATTGGACTTTATAGGACCTGATTCCAGCAACTGCATAATTATTAATTAATATTTCAAACCTTTTATCCCTTGAACCTACATTCATTACTTCTCTAAACCCATTTTATATTTTCTTCTTCCACATTCTTCACCAATCCAATTCTCTCTAGTTTATATTTAATAACTTTAAAAAATAATTAGAATAGTTTTATCTAATTTAATTAATATTTTATCTAACCCTGTCTCTGTGGGCTCAACCTCACACTTGGAAATCCCATACTACCCTATATTTTATTATTTTCTTGTTTCATGTTTTAAATTTCTAAATTCGATAGCCCAATAGGAATAAATGAAACCCATGGGGATATTAATTTTATGGCACCATTATCATGGATAGGGGTGGATAATTTATTAGTTGAATAATTTAGACAAAATTGTTTCCCACCATTTCTATTTTCTGATTTTAGAAAATAATATTTATTTATTTATTTTTATTAATTTTTTCCGTACTTGGTATTTTTGGTTGTAATGGTTGGAATGAAAATTGAAATGAATTTAAATTATCCTTCATATTGGATGATATGGAGAAACTAATCACTGAAGTTAATGAAAATAATAGTTAATCATATGAGTTTCTGAAATTTTACCCATTCTATGAACACACAACACCTTATAGCCTGGATCCAAAATTCTACGAGGAGCATCACAAATAATGAATCGTGGCCAATAAAATAGAGGTAAGTACTAATTTTTATGCTTATTTTTATCAATATGACCTTGATTTTGTAAGATCGGAAGATGATGAAGACGGTGACCTTGCTGTAGAACTTGATTGGGATGAAGTACATTTTAGAAAATAGCAGAAATAAGAAGAATAAGTAGATGAAAAAAGAACATCAGATGCTGTGATGCTATAAAAAATCCTTGAAAAATTGGTACCATTGATGAAGGGATATGATTATTATAATGAGGAAGAGGTATATTAAGATATGGATTACATGTTTATGACAATTTTTACAACACCTAAGTGTATCATAAGAATAAGGTGAAGAATAACCTATTGCACCCTGCGCTAACTACGCAGAGGTACAAAAAGTAGCAGTAGAAAAAGAAGAAATTGAGGATCTGGTTGTGGAAGCTAAATTGATCATTAAATAAATTCAACACAAACATAAAATAGTTAAAATAATAATAATTTTACTTAGTTTGGATAGATGCTTAAATTATGTTAGCAATACTCATGATGTTTAAACTCTAGTCACCACCTTCAAAGACCATGTCAATTCAATTATGGGGAATTCAAGATGATCTGGGTGGACTTCCAATTCATTATTGGGTGAACATGAAACAGTTATCTCTATATCACACTCCAATCAGTTGACCTAGGTATGGTCAAGCTAAATGACCATTAAGAAAGTAAAAAATTTGGGATTCAACTATATTTTTTATCCCTTTCTAGGAATTTTTATTTATTTCTTTATAAGTATTTTATTTTATATTAGTATTTTTAATTCAAATTTCTCTTATGATTTGTTATCATATTTCAAGGTAATGTACTTTCACTTGTTTTTATTTATTTTTTAGGTCCATTAAAGGCACAGGTGGTAGGAAGAAGCAAGAAGTAGGAAGAATATGAACCATCAATTGCAATGAGAGTAAGAACTTCTATTTCATAATTCTTCTATTTTATTCCCCTCATTAAACTTGTTTAGAGTTTAGTTATAACATTAAATTTCATGCCTATATTTGATTAATTCTTTAATAAATTTAACTAGGAGACATAAACTACCTACGACAATTACCATTCCATGTATTTAGATTTCTTTTTCAATAAATGTAAATGAGAAAAATGGAAAAAAATAATTAATAGAGATAAGCATGTGGATTAGGATTTAGAAAATCATGATTTAGGGGATTATGTAGAAAATTGTAGATAAAATTTGTCATAGACTTTTTCATGCTATGAACTTCTAAAATTTTCATTAATTGATTCAATTATTCACAGGCATTACCATGATAAATTTTCCAAACCATTCGCCTCATTCCTGATACATCCAATGAGCACAATATTTCCCATTCTTTATTTATTATATTTCTTCAAAAACTTTGGAATGTTTTCTTCTAGAACTTTATTGGCATCTTATCAATGCTCTGACTGAATATATTTACTTTTAAAATAATGGGGTCATTATTTTTATTAACCCTTATCCAAATCCCCATATAGCATTAATCCATTTTTAAGCCTATAGAATCCATGAATAGACTTGTTAAGAAATGATCCGAGTTAAAGTACTATCTTATCCATTAATACCTTCCTCTAAATATTTTTCATGATATTTAAAAGATTAAGTGTGGGGAGATGACTTTATTCGGTGTACTGGGATGTACTTTACTATCAATATTTTTCTCGGGGATTTTCATTATGTTATGTTGAGAGGACATGACATAATTAATTTTATTTTATTATTAACCACTCTTGATAAAAAAATTAAAAAAATGAAAAAATTGCAAAAAATTGGGTTGTGTTTTGGGAGGATAAAAAATCACCATTCTCCTAACCGATTCTTTTTTATCATATATGGTTAGGTGATGGTTGTGATATTTTTCTGAAGAATAGATTATATATATATATGTATTAAAGATCAAGAGAGGTTGATTCAATCATTGTACTAACATGTATCAGGGGGAAACTTTGAGATTTTTTGGGGGAAGGGAGAGATGACATCTGTAAAGGGGATATTTATTGGGATTATCAATTTATATCATGAAATGTACTTTAGATTTTAAACTCATTTTTGAGACTTAATTTTTACATAATTTACCTACCTACCCTAAATCCTTAGATTCATTTGATCCTTAATGGTTAATCACCCATGATTAATTGTGGTCTCTTTCTTTATGCAAAGGAGATATTAGATGCATTGAAAGCTAATGTTAAGTTACATGTTTTGGGGTATTTTATGAATGTTATTCATTTATACCCTGATAATGAGTGGAAAAATTCATGTGAGGTATATTGAAAATGTAATGCATACTTATACTGAATTAAAAAAAATGAAAGAATGAAGAAACATGGATAATTTAAAAAGAGAAAAAGTAAAATCCATGGTTGAATTATTTCTGTGAAATGTGAGGCATTGATGAATTTTTCTACATGTGATGCTCGAACATTTTATTTTCCATTTGGTCAATTTATTTATTTAAATTGAATTTAAAGCATGGTAAGGTGAGCGTTATTTGTAGTATGTTGAGATTCCATCCTTGAGGACAATGTTGAATTCAAGTGTGGGGGTATATGATAAGTGCATTTCATGCATAAATTTTAGAGTGTTTTAGTATATTTATTATTTATTTAATTGATGAATCTTTCCAATTTTGGAATTAATTTACTTGTTTTATGTTTTATAGAAGTAAATAATGAATATTTTAAAAAAGAATGGAAATGGGTGAATTTACGAGATAGCGTGACACCGGATTTTTGAAGGAAATAGAGATGGAAAACTAAAGAAGAACCATTACACATCATGTAATGAAATAACACATTGTGAATTTTTCATGAGGAATTTTCTGGGCTAGAAAAGTCATGACTTCAGTACACACTGTAAAAGACAATTAAAAATTATGTAACTACGTTAAACGAGGTAACATTTTTTGGGAAAAATATTTGAAAATAAGTACATTAATATTTTTGGGATTTTAAGATTTTAAGGATTACACATAGTGAGTCCAGATTACACGTCATAAAAGAAGTAAAAGATTCAGTACCAAATATGATATTTTCACATATTCAATACATGTGGAGAAAAATGTGGATCTGGATTTCATGATGTGTAACCACATTACACGTCGTGAAACTTATTGGGAAAAACCAGCCTAAAGCCTATAAATAGTCACCCTCATCCACACCATAAAAATAATTCCAGATCCATATGGAGGACCACTGACGGACGCCTATGGAGATCTACTTCTCTATGTTATTTAGATCTTATCTCATTATTTTTACACACCTATTCACGGTTAGCATGATCAGGTGATAAATTTGTGTTGAGGAAATCATGATGAAAGGGGATTGATTGTATGAGGTATTTTATATTTTAATGAAATTCATGTTGGGATTTCATATTCATTTTAAAATTCTATTTCTTTCATGACTCTTCTGGCATGACCATTGTGAGCAGGATTCAGGATTGGATTTAATTTCTTCCATTCCTTGAGCATGACCATTTTCTGAGTGGATTGAATTATTATTTTTTTAATATGTGATCTTGGTATTATAATTCCACCATTAACATTTGTTTTATCTATTCTTTATATTTAAATAAGTTTTCAGGTTACCCATCCTTTAAAATATGAAGTACCAAACAATGAGAAAGGGAGATTTTGGGATAGAGTGTGATTTTCATGACCACTGGACTCACTAGGACCTGATTCTGACAACTCCATAATTTTTAATAAATTATTTCATACCTTTTCATCCCATTAACCTGGATGCATTACTTCCCAGCACCCATTTTATCTTTTCTTCTCCCTAATTCTTCACCAATTCAATTCTCTCTGGTTTAGATTTAATAAATTCAAATCGTAATTACCTTAGGTTTTTTTAAATTTTGGGGATGAAGCCTCATTTTTATTATAAAAGCAAAGGCTGCTTTTTCTGATTTGGTAGAGGGGGACCCATTACATAGCCCATAGACCCGGGGGCATGAAATCCCAAATACAATGCCCGAAAGCCCATTTTTTCCCCAAAAGGCCCTTCAGTGAATAGTAATTCTATAGTACCCAAACTATTATAGTACCATGGCCACTACATTTTCCTTGCCGCTTTGGTGTCACTACTGCTACATTGTTACTACTATTACAGTACTGTGATAGTGTCCTGCTATAGTAACCCAAAAATTCTTCCCTGCCCAGATTTGATCTGAGTCATTTTGATGCTAATAATTCGCCTTTAACACTTGGGTACAGGCTCATTGGCATAATTAGCTTGGGTTTATTTTACTTAATTACTATTTTTTACAAACTCATCTCTATGGGTTTGAACTCAAACTTAAAAATCCTATACTACATTGTAGTTTAGTGTTTGTTTGTTTCGTGTTTTAAATATCTAAATTCGGTAACCTAGAAAAAATTAATGATTCTAGTGGGGCTATCAACCGCCCCTAGAAGGAGAGGTAGAATTATCCATTGAACTCATACATAGATCCATGTTGATATCAAAGACCCATTATAGAATGGAAAAGGTTGAGATATATGAATTAAAGTAAAAAAATCAAGATCTTTTGGAAATGGGATTAATCTAACCAAGTGTGTCTTCTTTGGGAGAATATGTTCTCTTTGTAAAGAAGATAGATCAATGTGACTATACATTTATTATATATAATATAATGGGATAATTGTTAATAATAAGTACCCTATCTTAAATATTGAAGATTTATTTTAATATATTTTTGGGGCTCAATTATTCTCCATGATGGACCAACAATATGGGGATAATTAATTGAGGGTGAAGAATGAAAATATTCCAAATACTACCTTCCTAACAAGATATTAGAATTATGATTTTGTTGTTATGTCCTTCAGCTTGACTAATGATCCTACTATTTCCATGGATTTTATGAATAGATTCTTTAAGGACTACCTTTATAAATTTGTGGTATTTTTTATTTATGATATTCTAATATATTCCATAAGTAAAGAGGAGCATGATGATCATCAAAGTGTTATATTAAAAACTATGAGGATGGAGAGGGTATTTGTAAAATTCTTCAAATGTGAATTTTTTTATAAAAGGATTCATTCTTGTGCAACATTATAACTAATGAATGAATCTCAGCTGACCCTGCTAAGAAAAAAGTTCTAGAAGAGTGTCCTCACACCAAAATAGTAACTAAGAATCATAGTTTCCTTGTTTTTTAAGGATATTATAAGATTTTTATGAAAAACATTTCAAGAATTTTTAATCCACAAACCAAGTTTACTTGAAAAAGTGATAAGTTCATCTAGACAAAGTAGTGTGAAGAAAGTTATAGGAATTGAAGAATATATTGGTCACTACACCTGTGATAAATCAACCCTCTGTTGGTGAAGATTTTTTATTTATAGTGATTTTTCACTGAAAGTTATTGAGTGTGTCCTCATAAAAAATAAAAATGTGATTACTTATGTGTCTTGACAGTTAAATCCTCCTTATCATAATTATGCAACACATGACCTAGAGAAAACTGCAATTATTTTCTCTCTAAAAATATGGAGGCACTATCTTTATGGGGAGAAATGTGATATATACACATACCACCAAATACTGAATTATATATTCACATAAAATAATTGGAAATTGTAAAAGTATATTGTTGGAATTTCTTAAACACTATGACTATTCATCTCATTATCACCCTAGAAGAGAAAACAAATTCTCTGATGTATTAAGTTAGAAAGGCCTTGTTGTTTTGGTAATGATGAGGATTCAAGGAGATTCGTTGATCAAGGACCTTGTAAGGATATAAATGGGAATCATGAGGGAAGGGACATCGTCAATCCTATCACAAATGATTTATCAACCATAATTACTAGATAATATCAAGAAATATCAGAGAGAATATCCTAAGTTACAAAAGAAGATAGAAGATGTAAAGAATGGGAAGTTTCCTAAGTTCGATATTGATCAAGAAGGAGTATTGATATTTCATACAAGGTTAAGTGTTCCATTTATACTATAGATAAAGAAGTACCTTATAGATGATGATCATTCTTCTAAATTCTCTATACATCTTGGAAGCACAAAAATGTATAGGGAACTTTATGATCATTATTGATGGGATAATATAAAAAGGGTGATTACTGACTACACTACAAGGTGCTTGGTATGTCAACAATTGAGGGTAGGGAGATAACTTTATAAATAGGCATTGAAACCACTACCCATACCAACATGGATGTGGGGTAGTATCACTATGTGATTTGTCAATGTTCTCCCAATAACATCCAAACAAAACAATATGATATGGGTTATAGTGGATCGACTCACCAGGACTGTTCATTTTTTAACTATTCAAGAATATTTATTTCATGAACAACTTTTCAAGATATATGTAAAGGACGTGGTGAGGATTCATGGGGAACCACATTATATCAGTTCTAATCGTGATCCAAGGTTCACATCTAAATTCTGGATAAGTCTTCAGTATACTCTGAATACTGAATTGAATTTTAGTATATCTTATCACCCCCAAACTGATGGGAAATCTAAAAGGGCTATTCAAACACTTGAGGAAATGCTATGAAAATAATTGATTGAATTTAAAAGGCAGATGGGGTCAACACCTCCCATTAGTTGATTTATCATACAACAACAACTTCCACTCAAGTATTCAAACCGCACACCATGAATCTCTATATGGGAAGTGATGTAGAACTCCTACTAGTTGGGATATAGTGGGTAAGAGAAAGATTATTGGGCCTGATCTTGTGAAAGAGTTAATAGAAATGTTTCATTCCATCAAGCAACATATAAAGACTACTCAGAGTCGACAGAAGATCTATGCTAACAATTATTGGAGGGACTTGAATTTTGATGTGGGTGAAGAATTTTTCCTTCTAAGATAACCATGGAAGAGAGTCACGTGTTTTTACAAGAAAGGGAAGCTTATCCTCAGGTACATTGGCCCATATGAAATCCTTTATCACATAAAAGTAGGGGCCTATCATCTAGAACTTACACTAAATATAGCTCATGTTCGTGATGTATTCTATGAATCTCTCTTAGTTAAGTTCATACCTGATCTCTCACATGTAATGAATCTGGAGGTGGTATAGTTGGAACATGGCCTCACTTGTGAGGAGCATATGGTGGAGATAGTGGACGATAGAGAAAAGGTTCTACACAACAAGGCTACCCACCTTTTCAAAGTTTTGTGGAGAAACCATAAGTATGGATAGTGTCTTGGGAACCATCTGAAATAATGAAGTAGAAGTACCCTCACCTTTTCTCAACCAAGAATATGAGTTAATATTTTGTGGATGAAATTCCTAAATGTGGAAGAAGGTAATGATCGAAGATTTTTAAATGATATTTTTTTCTTGATAAAATGTCTATTATATTATTTTATATTATACACAAAACAACAAAACCTTGTATCATTAATAATGATCATTGCATTAGTAATCTATGAAAACAATTGAAATGCCAAACATAACAATTAGAAAAAAAAATAAGATAGAAAAATCCAAAATGGGAAAATGTGGATTGCTTTAATCTTTTAGAATCACCACCACCATAGCTAAAACTAGATAGATAAAAAAAGTATTAATAAACCAATCAATATCTTAGAAAATAAAAATATATAACCATGGGAGAAATAGTTGATTTAAATAATGAAGTGATATTTATAAAGTATAAAGGTAAATGTTGTCATTGGTATTTGATCATTATTAGATCATTGATCAAATATGAGTGTGGGTCAATATAACCATTGGGAAATTTTATAATTGGGCACTATAACTATTGGTAATAATTTTAACATTATAATTAGTGTTTATAAGTAGTGATGAAAAAGGATAATTAAGGAAAAATGGATAAGAGATGGAATTAATCGGTAGAGTCATTCCTTTTGAAGCCCATCTGTCAGAACATGGGAGGGAGGTAGTGTCACTAGGGTTCACCCTTGACCAAGCCCAAGATGAGCTTCAACTAGTGAAGCTATACCAAAACCACCTACGAGATAAGTTCAAGTTAGTGTAAATTACCACACGGTCGATGTTAGTAGAGTCACCCCATGAATCTATCACCATCAAGCACCTTACCCTTAGGTCATAGGTTGGTGTTATAAGGGGTTATGTGTCCCAGCCTTAATTAACTAATTTGTAATTACTTTGAACAGATAAAATTTTTATTCTATCAATTCCATTTTAGGAATAATATTTCCTAATAAAATATATGTTTAATTGAGATAAATTTTTAGAAAAATTGTAAATTTTTATAAACTAATTTATTCTAAAAAGTATTTATTTCAAAAAAACATTGTTTTAAAAAACTCATATTTAATTTTATATGATAAAATAATTTTATAATATCCTATGAATTTTTTATAAGTGTCAAAAATTTGACTTTGCCCTAAAAAGTGCTATTTTTTAACAAATAAAGATATTTATATTTAAAAGTTTAAATTATCATATTTATATATATTTTTTGATAAAATAAACATCATATTTTATATATGCACATCTAAACTAGGTTAGGGTGAAATTATGATAATTTTCTAAAATACATTAATTTTTTCATGAATAGTAAAAAAACATTTTGGGTTTTCGGTATGTTTAATGAATTCATATTTATTTTTTAAAAATATGCTAAATAATTAACCACAACCCATGACCCACGACCTAAAATATGTTATTTTATTAATATTAATTATTTTAAAATATTTTAATCAATTTCCAAAAACTGTAAGTGACTTCCCAAAGTCTAAAATGAAAATTTTGACTTTAAAAACAATACTTTGTTGAAACTTTAATTTTCTATGCTAAATGAAGTAATAAAAAATGATGCTCGATTTTGGTGGATTAAAAAAATATAAATTGTGACACAAATTTCCAAAACCATGATTAAAATAATGGGTAATCCAATGGTTTTTTATTTTCCACAACCTAGTATTCCAAGACCTCTGTTTGGAAATTATTAAAAAATTCCTCCACTTTTTCTATAAATACCCATCCATTTCTCTATTTTCATTCACTATAAATCCACCCACAATGCAGTTATAGTGGTTTACCTCCCAAATAGTCCCCCAAATGTGTCTTGAATCCCCTAAGGTTCCATTCCTCAAGATATAAGAGTAACTCTTCTAGGTAAGGAAATTATCCTTCCTTTCTCTTCAATTCAAGAACCACTTTTTATATATCTCTTCTAAATATTATGGTTACTCTATTTTATTACCCTTTTTATCATAATTTTACTACCAAATTATGTTTTAAAAATGGGATACCCTTTTCCCCTCTCAATTTACCCTTTTCTATAACAACATTTTATAATAGTCATGTTACCGAATTTACTTCTCAAATTTCTCTCTATACTAAAGAAAATATCTTTTATATTATTTTTTTGAATACCAAAGACTATTTATTTTCCCTAGCTATTCAAATATATGTAAAAATTATTTATTTTATTTTTTTATTTACACAAAATAAACCCACATTCCCTTTTTTTGGGATAAAAATTACATAATGATCATGTCTTTAAGCACTTATGAAATTCCATTATTTAGATAAGAAACATGTTCTTTATTGTCGACGAGTTATTAATGAAATGATTTATTATGATATATGTGTATAATTTTAATTAAAACATATGAATTTTTTACTTTGATATCACTCTAATTAATTGGTTAAGGAATTTAATCTCTACAGATGACTTTTTTTATGATACCTTCACATATAAACTTGATAATTTTCATTTATAAAACCTTGGTGGAAAAACTTGGTTATGTGCTTATGAATGCCTCATTTAAATGTTGTTTATAAATTTCTATGTTATGGTTCGTGTTCATTTTATTATTATATACCTCATGTTCTATTATTCAAACTATATTTTTATGCCTCATGTTCTTATTGATATTCTTCATTATCACATGCTAAATGTTTCCCTTGATTATTCCCTTACTCAACCTCGTTTTCACCCCTTTCCTTTTATGTATCTCTCAGTGTTTTGAGATGTAGTAAATGTAATTTAGGATAAACCCAATAATAATTCTTTCATATTTAATAGAATATTTTTTTATTTTTTCACGTATTATGATCTTGATTTCTAAGAAAATTACCATTAAAGGATCCTATGTTTTGTTCCATGTAATGAAAAGTTTATGTAATAAAATGGTGGGATTACATACTCATTTTACCTATATGTTTAAACTAGTGAATCATATTATCTCAATGAAATCTAGATCATTCCAAGTGTAACCTTCTCCTTTTGAGTGGTGGACCATATAAATATACTTTTCCTATCATATGTGTGTTTTGAAAAGAGATCAATATTCACTCAAACTGGTGATGAGGGTTGTTTTAGTAAGGAAACATAAAAAAGAAATTATATCACCATGTCACCCCCCCCCCCCTCGTTGTTTCTTATCTGATCTTAGAGGTACTTTTTCATTTGTTTTCCCTTATTTATAATATACTATATAATTATGATAAATCCATATTTTATACCATGTGAAGAACGAATATTATGGTCAGTTATGTGTGAAATCAAATTCACTCATATTACCTAAGTGAAAGATTCATGTACATCGATATTAATTATATTAAATTCAGAAATTACAAAAATAGTTGGATTGAGATCTATTCAAGAATAATTTCACTCAGCCTCTTCAAACTAACTGGAAGTATTTATTTTTGTAGAACTAAAATAATATTATGTTTAAACTCTATCACTACTAATATTTTTTTTCAAACTTATGGTAAAATATATCAAATAAAAATTTCATTATGGGAAAAACCATAGAAAATATTTGTATCATCCATCCTAAAATGAATTTCCCACTGAGGACAAATGCCACATAACCTCCAGTTCACTCTCTATTAATATCACTTGGGGAGAGATTTATCCTCTAATATATCTTCACATTAACATAATCATAAATAGTGGAATAATAATCCATAAAAACTAATATTAAACATTAATAATAAAACATTAAATAAATTCCTAATAACATCCAATTTGTCCAACATTCAAAAAAGAAACACAAACAATAAATTATATGTATCATAAAGAAATATAATAGGAATAGAAAAAGTACATGTATAACAACATACCACTAAATAGACTTTACATCCTTACAAAAATCACTATAATAATTTCTATTATCTACTCCCGCCAAAACATGTCCTTCCTTTTTCCTACATTTTCATGAGTAAAGATTTGACATTTAAGGGATACGAACATAGAGGGTGTGGGAAATACATTTTATTAGTATGCCACTAGAAATAAAAAAACAACTCTTAGACCCTAACACCCTCATGTATTTATTGTGAAAATTCAAGTTATGAATTTAACATAAACAAGAAACACATGTTATAAATCATCCAGTTCTTACTAAGATACTTTAACACAATATTTTACTTACATAGGCCAATACCTATTGAAACACAATATATTTTTCAAATATGTAAAACTCAATCACATGAAATAAATTAGTATAATATACAAACACATGGCCTATCAAAATCATGTCATATCTCCATTTTAGCCAAACTCATGACATGAAAAAACATGTTATTTTATTCTCTATGCAATTGAACTCATAATATTACTAAATATATTTATTTAATTTCTTTATATTTGAACTCACAATATAACCAAACCCATGGATCATCTTCGTGTAGATAATATCACAACATAGCTAAACCCATGACTCATGTCTATAGGGAAAAAATCACGGTATAGCCAAACCCGTGTCTTAATATTATTACAGTCTAACAAAAATATTATCCAAACACATTTCTTAATAACACCATATCCCAATATAAAACATTGAAAAAATGTAACTTCCTTGACCCTAGATCCACTAAACTGGTTCCCCGAACTGGGTTATCCCATGACCTCAAGCGCGCCTCCCCATACACCTGATGTTTCTAACTAATAGTGAGGGTCTAAGAGTCATGTGGGGAGACTATAACCACATTAATAGAGTAATAAATAAGAGAAATTAAATATAATAGTATAAATAATATAGAATAACCAATGAACATGAATAAATAACCATCTCCCAAAATTGGGCACAAACCACAACCAATAGTAAATATGTCATGTCATACTATAGTATCAAGTAAAACAAGTCCCAAAATAATGAAAAATAAGGAAATACCAAAATTCTTCTGAATCCAAGTCTGAAAACTCATCCATGTACCTATCAGTCTTGACTCAACTGCAAAGCACAGGGCCCTTGTTGCTTTCCTGCCCTATAATCGTGAAATTTTCCCAGGTACCCAATGGCGGCCTAAGCAAGATGTGAGTAAAACTCAGTAGGCCACCACCAATGGTTTCCCCATAATATCTAGTCTAAATAGATAGTGCATGCAATTATTAAATAAATAATATGTAAATAAAATAATGTTTTACTTTCATTAGCTAACAAAATTTACATTAACTATTATTAACATTAGAAAATCTCATCTTGTCCATTACTTAGTTAATTACTAGCATTTAATTCATGGGTTATGAATTTACATCATTCACACAATGATTCAAGTCATATATAATTTTTAAGGGAATAAGCCAAGTCCCTATCTCACTAGGGATAATACACCCCAACATCATAATGTCCTCCACTCAAAGCCTCAGTCCTAGTGGAATTCAACCGTTATGGGAATAGATCTTTGTACCCTTCCCTAACTCGTGCATTGTGGGTGGAGTTAGAGCATCAATCCAACTTAGCCCATGGGAGTAGCCTTATTCCTTTATCCCACACCTCAATCCATGTGAACATTCTTATTCGTCAATTCACCACACACAAACCATATCACTACTAACCACAACCAATACATATAACAATAATAATCCATAATAATAAACAAGGGAGTTGACATCATACCATAACCCAATAACACATTTTCCATTTACATTACTTTGACCGTTTAGACCAATTCCCATTCTCATTCCTAGCTCACTAAGAATATTCAATAATTCCCTTATATCGACCCATTTCACTCATTCACGAATTCCCTCATGAAAATCCATATGACATATTTCCCATTTCACATACTATTACCCATTTAACATATTCACTATTTTATGTGAACTAACTCTCTTAAGCATTTCAAACATAATTCATAGGCCACAAGTCACGATCTAATTCAACCCAATTAACCCATTTCTACATTATTCCAAATAACCCCTTAGTCCAATACCAAAATTAGAAACACTAACAATATTCCATTCTCACTTCCATTAGATATATCAACATGATTTACAAGGGCTCTACATTATCACACAACGACCTTTCACTTACTTAACCAATTTCTAGGCCTGAGAATATCGACGCACCCCATGGGTTGCCTTAAATCAGTCAAATCATCCGCGATGCATCCCATGGGGACCATGAGGCTTTATATTCATCATTTAGACACCCATTTCACTAAACCTCACTAAATTCATCAAGATCACAACAAGATATAACCAAGAACAAGACCAAACATGCACAAATCTATAACAAAACTATGGGATATAACTTATAGACCACCTACCTTGAATCAATTAATGAGCACACTATTAATCATAGCCTTATATCCCGATTAAACTAACCTTGGAATCCTAAACCATGATCTAACCAGAAAAATTGGGTTTTTGAGCTTCAGATGAAGATAAAAGAAAGATACAAACCCTAAACCAAAAAGAGAAGCAAGAGAGGTATTAGACTCACTCGGAGCTTCGATGAACAACCAATGGCACTCCAAACATCTTTAGATGAAAGGATAATCACCTCTTGCGAAATTGGGTCTCTATGGTTCATCCATATGGTTTTAAGAGGTGAAATGGAAGATAATACCATGTTAGAATATAAAACTTGAGGTTATTTTTTTTTAAATTTTTCCAATATTACTGGGCTGCATGGTTTACCTGAATGGTTTAACCACACAGTTTTCCAAACCACATGAAAAATGTGTGTGAGCCACTATCCAATGGAAGCTAGGTCTCACATTTACCTAGGTATCCCCACATGATTTACGAACCATGCTCTAACATGTGATGTTCCACAATCTCAAATCGCATAGTTTGGCTCTCACCTTGCTTGGTTTGCACTAACTATTCACAAACCATGATGCCTGCCCAGAAAGCTCCTTTTTCCTTCTATTTTATATCCTAAAACCTCAGAACACCCTTGACCTCCTCATGAACATAGTAACCATTTATTTATCCATATATAATAGACTTAATTATAAACATAAAAAAACATATCTTAAGAAAATATAGTATCTTACATCCATGACACCTTATAACGGGTCATCTTTGATTAGCGCTTCCAAGAATTATTGAGTTTCTGATGAAAAGATATTGGTCCACCAGTTCTGCACATCTGAAACTCACTCCCAAGTTTCTTCCTATACTTTTCCATGTTTCTATAAAACTTGAACTATGGGCAAAGCCTTTCTCCATAATACCTTCTCATTGTGAATCATAATACAAATCTTATGCTCCTAAAAGGACGCATCAGCCTCAAGCTCTACATCATGAACATTTATCACATGAGATGGATCTGGGTGATACTTTCAGAGTTTCAAGACATGAAAAAATCATGCATGCAACTATACCATTGTGGAAGATCCAATCAGTAATACACTGGTCAAATCCTATCCATAGTCTCAAATGACCCTTCATACCTAGGTTCCAACTTGCCCTATTTCATATTTTGAAGGTGACCCAATCTTGGAGACACCAAAAGGAAAGCACTATCACCCACCATAAACTCAATATTCAAATGATGTAGATCCTCATATGACTTTTTTTTACTATGGGCCATTATCACATGATTTATAATCAATCTAACCTTTTTTATGTCTCATATATGAGACTCGGTCCCAATAGCTCAGACTCCCCAACTTCTAACCAACACAACGGATGTCTTCATGGTCTCCCATAGAGTGCCTCAAAAGTTTCCCTCTAAAGTTTATCCTAGAAACTATTGATGTAGGAAATATCAAAAAGCGATAAATGTTTTCCCACAAAGCACTAAAATCTTGGACATAATCTATCAACATATCCTCCAACACTTGAATTGTATTCTTTGATTATCTGTCCTTCTACGGGTGATAAGTTGTACTCAAAAGCACCTTGGTACCAAGCACCTTTTGTAATCCCTACCAGAAGTGTGATGTGAAATGAGGTTCATGGTCTGAAACTATGGTTCTCACCACACCATGAAATTGTACTATCTCTCAAAAATATAACTCACCCAACTTATCAACTCCATAAGTCTCCTAGATCCACAAGAAATGGGCCACCTTAGACAACCAAACCATAGCCACCCAAACCGCATCATTCTTTTAAGGTGTCCTTAGAAGACCCACTATGATTTCCATTGTTATTTAATTCCATTCTAGTCCAGAATTTGCAATGATTTTAACAAATGACCTGGGTGTTGATGATCATCTTTCACCTATTTATAGGTAAGGAATCATTCCAATAAACTAACAACCTCTTTCTTCATTCTCATACACCAATACTATCTATGAAGATCTTGACACATCTTAGTTAAACCGTTATGCACTGCCCAATTCTATGTGTGGAAGTCACACATCAACTCTTCCACATACACACTCGCGAAACCACATAGACAAAAACACTGACAATCCCATCATCACTATTATCCAAACTAGAAGGTGACTCCCCAACTTTAAGACTTTCATTCATAGCCAAAAACATAAGATCCTCTAGTTGACTCTCCTTGACCCGGCTCAAAAGCAAGGACTCGACTACTATATATGCAAGGGTCATTTTCCTGTTCCCATCTTACACCTCCTAGTGCATCTTATAAAACAAGGCCATCATTCTCCACTCGGTTTTCCATTCCTGAACCACCTAATATTGATTCTTATGGCTTAGAGCACTAAAAATTCTATTTTTATTTGATTTTGAAAACCACTTTTTGGGTGAGAGGGAACCATACATGAGATTAACATATCACCCAAATCCAAAAAACGGGTACATGAAATTCATGTTTGATTCAAAATTCAAAAAAGTGGCCAACAAACCACCTCTGGACATGGATCCATGATCAGCCTCTTCGAGCCATGCCACCAATGCCAAAATCACCATTGTAATGTCAGCAGAAAATCAAAAACAGCATCATCTTAGAAACCATTGTCATCACCGCCCATCGCCGGAGTCAGTGGCCGAAACAAAAAAACTGTAGAATGACTATTCATCCTTAGTAAACTTCCTTCGTCATTGTAGCCCTTCCACTGAACTCAATCCATCACCAACATCACACACCAACTGCACAGATCACATAGAGCATCAAACATCACAACAAAAAAGAATCCTGCATAAGGTTTCACTAGAGCAAAGAGGTAGATAAATGATCCCCAACTCGACCCAGCCTCCAACGAATCACCGCCACTGACTGAAAGCATGAAGCACGATCCCAGGGGCACGAACAGAGAAAATCCATCCAAAACAAAAATAAATGCAAAGACGAATAACAAAAGAAAATTATCACCTGAAATCCAAGAGGAATCAAACCCGCAAACCAGATCGAAATCTCGTCTCCTCCATCCAAAAATCTTTCATAGGCCACGCTCAACCACCAGATGCGTGTATCCAAAAATGAAGAGGCACCCCCAACCGCGATAGCTATACCTTGGCCTATGGTCCTACGTCGTGCCTCCATGGAACCCTATCCATCAAAGGGGGGTTGGTCAGGAGAAGACGGCAACGGTGTGTGATGCCGAGATGACTGATCCCCATAGTCGCATGACACCACCATTAAAGAGGAGACACCACCACATATAGCCGATCAAGAGGGAATCTAATCCAGTCTGAGACGAAGCAAGGAGGCAGCGACAAGAGGGATCCATAGCGTTGTGATTCCCCTTACGGGCTCATCAAGAAAAATCGTTCCTTCTTTCTTAGATAATCCACAACATGATTCCCATTTCCTTGGGTGTAAACCAACTCAAAATCAAAGGATTTTAGGTACTCAACCCACCTTCACTGATTGAAATTAAAATCCCTCTGAGAGAATATTTAGATAATAATTTTATGATCTATAAACATTGTGAACTATTTTCCTAACAAGTAATGCATCCAACACTTTAAGAAATAAAGCACATCATCTAGCTCACAATAATGAGTAGGTTAATTTCATTCATGATACCTCAAATGTATTGACCAATACACTAAATCCTAGTCATCTTTCATAAAAACTGCCCCAAGTCCAACACCGGACACATCACATAACTGGGTGTACCTATTACTCGGTTTGGGTAAGATTAGAATCGATGCGGTTGTCAGCCACTTCTTCAACTCTTGAAAGGCATTCTCGCATGCCTCTGACCCCTCAGTTGGTCGAATAGGTCATCAATTTTTGGGAATCTTGTATCAGTTATTAAACTTCATCTGATTTAAAATTCTATAGTCAACACATAATCTCAACAATTCATCTTCCTTCTTGACAAATAGCACGGGAGACCCCCAAGATGACGTACTAGGATGGATGAACCCCTTTCGCTCCAACTCTTATAGGTGAAACTTATGGTCCTATAGTTTTTTTAGTGTAAATCTATATATAGAAATGGAAACTGGTTCTTCCCTAAGTAGAAATTCCATTATAAAGTCAAATTCTCTCTCAAGTGTTAGCCCCAAGAAATCCATAGGAAACACATTCTGAAATTGATTCACAAAGGGTCGGATGACTGGTGGCTCCCTTCCACCTTCATCTAGAAAAAGAAAATCTACTTGGGTCATGAGTCCTCCCAAAAATTGGAAATCTATACCTGCATGGATTACTCAAACATCCCACTCACCAAGAAGGACATATGTATCACTATCGAGAGATGTGAACGTTACCAGAAATTGGTAACAATCGATATTGGCTAAATACGACACCAGCCATTCCATACCCCAAATTAGGTAAAACCCATACATCTTAATGGAAAATAGGTTCCATAGAAAATTATATCCACAAACCCCTAAATAACAACCCTTACATTGTCTCATATTCTCAACTCAGACCCCTAATAAAGTATCAATTGACATTACCCCACATGCACTTTATATGGTTAGGCCCAACACAACTATGAATTGTGCATAAATAAAATAATGTTTATCAATTGTTTCAAATAAATAACTAGTGAGCATGGAAGATATAAGAATCATACCTCAAATGGTAGATGGTATGGCATCGCCACCTCTAGGTGTAGACTGAACTTCGTGTAGATGAATTTCCCCTCTACCCCTGGTTCCAGCCGAAGTACCTTGCACTGCAATGCCATGATGGTATGGAATATATCACCTTAGAGTTCCATTACCACCACCCCTACTAATACGATACATGGATATCCAACTGGATTCTTGATAAGGGGTGACTAACTGCCTTCCCACACTCAAAATCCTCCTCTTACCACCATCTACATCCAGTTCCCGAAGGTTCTAACAAAACCTCTACATATGCCCCAACCTACCACATGACCGACACTCGACTAGTGTTTGAGGACACTGAACCCACATGTGTCCCAACCTACCACACTGGTAACAAAACACCTCACCACCACCCTAAGAAAATGTCCCTTTTTTCTGACTACTCTACACACTTTCACCCTATTGGAAATTCCTAAAATGATGCTTCCTTCCCTCATAGTCCGCACTACATATCTACCTAGCTATCACCACAAGTACACCAACTAACACACCCTTAAGTTTCCCTTCCGAGATAATGGTTAGGTCCACTGCCTTTGAAAACCTCTTAAGATGGAATATATTAACCTGGGACCTGATCTCATACCAAATCCCATCCTAGAAGTGTTTCTCAATACCCACCTCATCCTCTACCAATGTTGGAATGAAGTAGTGAAATTCAGAGAAACGCCTAGTATAATCCATCACTAATTCAACACCCTAGGTCAAACTCCTAAACTGTATGGCCTTCTCCTACCTCAAGGTCTCTGGGTAGTGTTTTTCTAGAAACATTTCTTCAAAACCCTTCCATACCATTCCTTCAGCCTTCTCTATCTGAACCATAATGTCCCACCAAATCATTTTCTATCCCCATTACATATAGGTCTCTATCTTGATTCGCCTCTCAGAAGGAGTCTACAGATGATCAATAATTTTCTGGATAGACTCAATCCAAAAATCTACTTCTTTTGGGCCACCCTATCTAGTAATAGTCTGAGGGTGCTACAGCTGAAACACCCTGTTCATCTCAAACATACTCGGGGTAACCCACCCTCGGTACCATTACATTATCTATATAAAACAAGCAAATTTATCATGGAATTTATCTTCCTTATTATATGTAATCACTATAACTTCTTACTCCACTAATGGGGGTGCATTCTTGGAAATGACCTCTTATCTCCCTACTAGCACACCTCTTCATGGTGGTATTTATCTAAAATTCCAAATATGAGATTTAGGACACAAAATATAAATCCCAAAAAATATAAAGGAAGGATCACCACTATCCATACATAAATCATTTCACACACACTTTTCAAAATGGGCCTATAATACCCAGAACACTAACCTCGACCCTCTCTACCGAGTCTATGGTTCACACAAGGTAACCCACTCACATGGCTACAAAACTTACCATCTACACAATTTCAATACCATTTCCATATCACAACATACTTCCAAAATACTATAATTCACTTACAACACATTTTTAAGAACAATTCATTAATTATTATTTAACATTTTACTTCCCTTTTTACCCATTTTCATCATTCCATTAAACACATTTTTAATCAATTTTAAGAAAACCAAATGCATCCTACCCTTTATGTCCCACACACCCATCTCATGTGTGTGACTACCATGATGAATTTCACTTATATACATAGGTTCCTAGAATGATGCGTGAATACACAACCTCATTCCATTCCATCCATGAGAAAATTATCGTAAAAATATCTCATCACACAAAAAGAGCATCACCCAATGGTGAAATATCATCAAATCTAACAACACAGAACAAGAAAAAAAATTCTCACCCTAGGTAACTTGGGTTTTCCCTCATACATGGGTTAGGTACTACTAAGAATGAGATCATTACCAAATCCCAACACCTTCCTAACCTCTTGTTTATGACACCAAATATTAAGTCATAGAAAAGATATCCAATGATACAGCTTTGTAATGTCCTCGACCCAAGAGCCACTAAATCAATGCCTTGTACCGAATAGTCATATGACCTCAAGCACACCTCCCCATATAACAAAGTCTTCTGACTAGAAGTGAGGGTCTAAGAGTCATGTGGGGAGACTATACCTTATTTACTAGAGTAACAGAAAATAAATAGAATATCTGAAACAATATAGAATAACCAAAAAAATTCATAAATAACCATCTCCCAAAACTGGTAATAAACCACGAAAAATATCAAATATATCATGTCATACTACATTAACAATTGAAATGAATCCCAAAAAAAATACAAACAACAGAATCCCAAAAACAGTCCTGACTCCAAGTCTGAAACCTCATCCATGTAACTCTTAAGAATAAATAAACTCCCAAGAACAGGACCATTTCCCATTTTATGTCCTTCAAGCATGAAATGTGCTCGGGTTCCCAATGGCAGCCTGATTAGGGTGTGAGTACAACTCAGTATACCACAACCAATTGTGTCTACCAAATAACCAGTCAAAAGTGATATTTCATGCAAGTTTTAAAAAAATGAAAAGGTAAGTAAAGGATAGTTTGGGTTCCATTAGCTAACAACCTTAAATTAACAATTATTACCTTCATAACCATTCATCATTTTCATCTTCTTCATTACTTATTTCATTGTCAAAATTTAATACATCGGTTATTCATTTACATCATTCACACAATGATTCATGGAATTTATCATTTTTCATAAGGGAATAAGTCAAGTACCTATCTGATAAGGGATAATACATTACAAAATCATGATTTCCTCAACTTGAAGCCTCATCCTAGGTGGAATGAAAATGTTAGGGGAAAAAATATCTTTCACCTTCCCTAACCTATACATTGTGGGTGGACTTAGATAATCAGTCCAACTCAACCAATGGGGGGCCTTAGTCCCTTATCTGACACCTAAAGCCATGTGAACATGCTTATTAATCCATTCACCACACAAAAACTATATCACTACCAACCATAAATAAAACATATAAAATCCATAATCTATAATAATCAACCTAGGAATTAATATTTTTCCATAACCTAATTTCACATTTTCCATTTAAATTACTTAGCCTGTTTATCCCCATTCCCATTCTCAAGCCTATCTCACTAAGCATATTAAATAATTCCCTTATATCAACCCATTTCATATAATCACCAATTACCTTATGAAACCCCATTTATCATATTTTCCATTTCACATATGATTACCGATTTAACATATTCACTATTTCATATTAACTAACTCTATTAGGCATTTCTAACATAATTCATAGGCCACAAGTCACGATCTCATTTAACCCAATTAACCCATTTCTGTGTCATGCTAAACAACACCTTAATTCAATACCAAATCTTGACACAATATCAATGTTCCATTTTAACTTCCATTAAAATTATTTACATACTGTTGGCGCCAAAATATTGCACGAATGGAAGGGACGGAAAAGAAGTCTTGCCCGCTGCCTCGCGAAGCACCGACGCAAAGCAACCCGAGCATCGCGGTCTCACGAAGCTCCAGAGGCGGTAACTCTTCGTGAACGCCTATGAAGTTTGCGAGCCCACCGCGAAGCTCGGGAGGCGGTAACTCTCCGCGAATGAGTTTGACGTTCGCGACCTCAATGAAGCTCGGGAGGCGGTAACTCTCCAAGAACGAGTTTGACGTTCGCGCCCGCCGCGAAGCTCGGGAGGCGGTAACTCTCCGCGGACGGCGTTGACGTTCACAAGCGCGCCGCGAAGCACCTGAGGCGGTGCACGAGTTCTGCTTCGCGGCGCCCCTTCCCTATAAATACTGGACTCCCCCTGAGTCCCAGAGGATAGACAATCCAACCTTTCGGCTTCTCCTCTCCTGAATCGCGAAGCACTCCTTGACCTGGGGAATCATGAGCTCCGCGAGGTACTTCTACTTCGCGTGACGCCTTCACTTTGACTCATTTTGAGCCCCTATTCCAAGAGGGATTCCCTTCGCGAAGCTCAAGGGAATTCGCGAAGGAAGGGGATTCCCAAGGGAACCCGGGCAGCTGCGGAGCGTTTATGCTTCGTGAAACACCCAACCTGTACTAGTGATCCCTATGCCAAGGCAGGATCGCTACACATCGTGAAGCAGACTACTTCACAGCACCCTGCTTTGCGAGGCACCTTTTCTTCGCGAGGCAGTGCTCCGCGAATACTATTCCACTTCGCGAAGCACCCTCCACTCACACCTATGCCCCATGCTAAGGCCAAGTCACTCCACTTCGCGAAGCACACTCCTTTTCTTGGAAATTCCTCTTCCCGTGTGACCCTCTAGGTATGCACGATGTGATTTCAAAGTCCCACGGACAATACTACTCGTAGCGTTGCTTCGCCTAATGCTTCTTCGCATAGGTATGCTAACGGATATTGCTTCTTCGCATAGCCACGCTAATGTGGAACCCTCGATGGTTTGCTCCACAACCCCCCTTGACCATGGCCTTTCCAGTACCTTCCCTCCCCCAAGGATCAGAGGGTACCGGTTATTTAAGTCCTAGGGGTGTGGAGTGAACCCACCTCATCCGAGCTACAGGACGTTAAACTGCCAAGCATTGCGTCCTCAACACATGACGTTAAACTGTGACCCGACCTCGTGCCTCTCACGAAGGGTCCCCCCAGCTCGAACATTTTTTATGCCACTCATCTCCATAGGAGTGGAATCACCCATTCACAAAGGATGATATCCTCCTTATTAGAGTGGCGTATGTTCTCAGGAGAAGGGTGAACCTAGTCCCCCAACGGATGGTTGCACCCCTGCATCTTCGTACTTCCCCACTACTAAGGTCAGTGGAGGGCATGATAGGGAACGAGGCACCTCCCATCAGTGGTCCCAAATCCCTCTTTCACTATGCTTTGTCGCATCCCGGGCTTCCATCCTGGAGTAAGTCCCAGCACCATGGGCCGCCTAATGAGTAATCCCCTCTTCGCTTCTCACGGACGCACCCTTCGCGTCGTGATCGTCAGGTCCTTGCTGTCTCTTGTTTCTCACACCGAGCACGACTCACGTGGTCTTAGAGTTGGCATTGGCCATGACAATACCTCGTCCAGCATGACGTTAAACTGTATTCCCTCGTCCAGCATGATGTTAAACCGATGCCCTCGTCCAGCATGACGTTAAACTGCATGCCCTCGTCCAGCATGACGTTAAACTGTATTTCCCCATCCAGCATGACATTAAACTGCGCACCCATTTGAACTACAAGTTCTTTGATCCATGTAAAGGCATGGTACGTAGGAAGCCTCCACAAGGTTCAAGCCCACCCTTCACCCAATTCATGTCGAGTCCTACCTACGTCCAGCACGACGTTAAACTGCATTCCAGCCCGACGGCAAGCCATTGTCACAACCCAAACTACACGGACTTTGATCCGTGTCAAGGCATGGTACGTAGGAAGCCTCCCTTAGGTTCAATCCCAAAAATCATTGGCCCAAACCGTCTCCTTGTCAGTGTGCCAAGCCCCCATTTTCAATCCGAACTACGAGGACTTTGATCCATGTCAAGGCATGGTACGTAAGAAGCCTCCCAGAGGTTCAAGCCCATCTCCCATTGGACCAAGGTCCCTCATTTACGTCGGTTCGCTGACACCCAACACCCGTCATTTATTCACGTCAGGTTTCACTACCATCATGCATGACGTTAAGCTGTATTACATCGATCCTTTGAACTACGAGGACTTTGATCCGTGTCAAGGCATGGTACATAAGAAACCTTCCCATGGTTCAAGCCCACCACTAGTGGACCCCCGGGTCTACTTTCACGTCGTTTCACCGATGAAACCCTTTGAACTATGAGGTCTTTGATCCATGTCAAGGCATGGTACGTAGGAAGCCTCCCCGAGGTTCAAGTCCACCTCTCATTGGACCAAGGTTCACTTTCACGTCGGTTCGCTGACGAATTCCATCATCCGAACTACGAGGTCTTTGATCCATGTCAAGGCATGGTACGTAGGAAGCCTCTCCGAGGTTCAAGCCCACCACCCGTCAGACCAAGGTCCACCTTCACGTCGGTTCGCCGACAAAGCCCCTCTGAACTACGTGGTCTTTGATCCATGTCACGACATGGTACGTAGGAAGCCTCCCCGAGGTCTAAGCCCACCACCATTAGGACCCTACTGGTTCTCCCCATTCACGTCAGTTCGCGGATGATGCCCATCGGACCAAGGGCCACCCTTATGCCAGTTCACCGGCACCATCCCGAACTACGCGGACTTTGATTCCCTGCTACGGGGATACGTAGGAAGCCCCTTCAAGGCTCAATCCCAACTTCACTGTTGACCTTGTGACGGTTCCTTGCCATTCCCCCCTCCACTTCATTCGTCTATCCATCATCCACCCTGATTCTCACTCGGACCGTCATATCCCGGTGAGACCATTTCGGTATGATCCTCTTCACAGCTGCCCATGGGCTGGTCCTGGTATCGGCACCCCTTCAAGGGAAATCTCTCAATCCGATCCATTCTAGCTAATGCTCTGATCGGGCTGATCCGTCTCCGTTGGACGTTAAACTCACGGCATACCCTGTTTTAAACACAGGAAGCTGAGGAAAACCTCAGATATGTGTCTATGGCATATAATTCCCCGCGCTCGATGTGGGATGCCTCAGGCTTCCACGCCCTTGAGAAGCCCTATGACCAGGGATAATAGACAGACATGCCGGTTCCCCAGCATCTAGACACGCTACTGATGCCTCAACGTGAATACTCCCCCGAATGAAGGTTGCTGCCCTGACCGGACCCTTTGGAATGTCCCGACAGAAGCAGTGTAATTAACCGGTGTCCATGGAAACATGGCACTGAGAAGAGTTTCATGAACAACGTATTAAATCTATGAGGGAGACCCGGACTAGGTGACAAGTTCTAAGGAGTAATCCACAGAAGGAAGAACCGACATCCCATCATCTCGTTTTGATCAAGGAGCAGACGTCCCTGAATAAGGAATGAATGTCGCCCGCCTTTGGAAAGCGGGAACGCGGGGAAACAGCACCGCACGTCCTCCCCCGCGGATGGACGGATGCGCGCACCCCTGTGAAAGCGTCAGAAACAGAAATAGTGAACCCGATGTGAAGTTATTCTCCTCAATGTGGAGATTAGTAGCGTTCGAGACACCAGTAGATTGACGTGTCACCGGATCCAGATATCCGGTGCCAGGTCCCGCCAAGCAAATAACGGGCCTGTCGTGAAACTCACCGGAAGTCGGGGTAGTAGAATGTGGGGTACTCCATTCTGCAGCGTGTTGGCGTGGATCCTTATTACAGACGTGGAGAATGGAAGGACACTGGGACACTGGTTGTCAATCCTTTTCCTCGCAGTGCTGATGATTTGATCCCTTCGTTTCTCAGGAACCAGGTTGTTGTTACAGAGACAAGATCACCACCCGCTCACCTACGCAGGGGCAAGGGAAACACCGCCACAGCCACCCCGCATGGCGCCGCTACCACCACGATGGCCACCACATCACAGAATATGGGGCGCCCATGTCCCTTTTCCCCATCATAGGTTATCCAGCGAAGGGTGATCAACAACCTTGTACGCAGGTATGAGAAGGAAGGGGTCATCCCAACTCGGGATATGGCCCGCTTGGACCTGGAGGCTTCCAGGCCCCGCCGTCAACACCGCCCTAACAGGCCGCGCATGGAGCCCCTGCTCCCCACCCCAACGTTCAACTGTTTTGGGAGCCTGTCCCCAGAATGCCTTGACGACTCATCGCCTTACGCTGATGAGGCGGGCGTCGTCCGGCTCGGCCCGCTCAAGGTCCCGACCCAAGGGATCCAGGCAAGGGCTCCCGTCCGGCCGCATCAGCGCCGGCGTCCGACTCCGCAGGAAGAGTAGGCAGGCCATGCCCCTGCACCACCTGCGCCAGCTCGTCTGACCCGACGTCAGCACCGGGCCCGGGCTGAGGACGCTTGCCCAGGTGCGTCGACGTCAACAGCTACAGTGGCCCGAGCCACCGCCGATGTGCATCATGGAGTCCCTACATACGCTGAGTAGGGGAACTCCTTCACCCAACCAGGATCGAGACCCCAACCGCCCCACGGGCAGGCTGGGTTGACTCTCCGGGTTACAAGTCCGAGTGGTGACCGCCGCGAACTTACCCGCGGTGATGTCCCCCTGTACGGAGGCCCTCCCCGTACCATTACTCCACAGAGCGTGGGCCTTCCCCCCTCTGAAGCGCGTCATGGAGGAATGCCTCGTGCTACCCCCATCCCGAAGGAAGACCTGCCCAGTGGCAGTGACGCTCGGCGCGGAAACCTTTCCCGCGCCCACTATACAGGGTATGGAATCCATCCTCCTACCCTCGACCGCCGATCTGAAGGCACCGTCCATCCGGTCCTTCTCCAACGTGGGGGCCCCCCTACGTCCTCTCTGCAACCGACGGAGGTCCTCCTCGCCCCAGCAACCCAAGGAGTGAAGGTCAGCCTCACTCCACCCGCATAGACCATGGAGGTCCTCCCCATGCTCCTGCCGATTCCAACAGAGGCTACGCCCAGATGGGTGTTGTCCATGGAGGTCCTCCCCATGTACCCTTAGACATTTTCCCTGGTTCCCCTCACACTTTGGCTATCTCGAGTGAGGGGCCTCTCTGCCACGGCACCAGCGCCGCCCCGAGACTACATGATAGGGATCAACCCTGTCCCGAAGAGCCACCCCGGGGCAGGAGAGCGGGTCGTCGCTGCCACAAGAAGAGTCATGTGAAGGCCCAGGTGGAGATCAAACCTGCCTGCTTCTCCGACTCTGAAGCGTAATGCGACTCAAAGATGGAACCTTCTCTCCGCTCCTCCGTGTCAAGGACTGGGGTAGCAACCAGGCGTGTTAGCCTAATTCTCCCGGAATATGAGGTCCACCAGATTCCCATCTCTCTCCGTAGGTACATCCAGGAGAAAGAAATCTTGGGAATTCCGTAGGTCTCAACCGTGTAATCACCACCATTGTCACCAGAAGTGCCCTCTACCTCTACCAGAGATCACAGAGAGCTATTTTGGGGGCCAACAATGGTAGAGCGATGACATGACCTTTCGCTGGTAGCCGCGACTCCTGTGCCGGAAGCTGTGGCTATCATCCCATCATATTGTGACATCATGGCCAGGTCACCTTACTCTTCAGAGGATGGCCCGGAATTCGGCGTCCAGTCAGCTCGTTCGCTGTTTTCTCCGCCACCGAGTTTACTATCCCAGAGGTCCGCCTCGGTACTGCTACCGGTCCCTCAGCCGCCCCCGGTTGACGAGTGGGGCAATACAGGGCCAGACCCCGAGTCTGAACCCAGGAGCTTCTAGAGTATTCTCACAGTGGATCACTTCCCGGAGAAATTCTGGCCGACGGAGGCACTTAACTTTCGCACACCAGAGTCACTTACCCCTAAATAAGTGGGGTGCTTTTGTCGAACCCTATGGGCAACACACTTCCTCCTTCGTTACGAGTGGGTGGTGTACCCCAGAAGTCAAGAGCACTTCGAAGAAATCGGCGAGCAATGCCTCTTGCTCGATTTGGTCGCGCTCCTTGTGGCCCAACACCATGAGTCACCAGGCCATCAGAGCGCCCTTCAACGGAAATGTGTTTAGAGTTTTAAAGTACTCCTTAGAGTCGTCCGGGAGGCTACCCCCCATGTGAAAGTCCGTGGTTGGGGACACTATGCCGCTCTCCTCTTCGAACCTATCCAACGGCAGCCTGATTCGTTATGCAACATTGAGGACATGCCCTTGAGAGGGGTCGCGGTCCACATGGCTGATGTAGTGGACAAGGAAGACGAGCTTGAATTCCTTGATGGAGAATTACCCCCCGAGGGCATACCGCCACTGCTGGACCCGTCAGGGAGGGTTACCCGTCAGCAGAGGAACCTGCTAGGCCTCCCCGTACCCACTGAGTTGCTGGTACTCAGTCGAAATACCAGCAAGGGTAAGGAGCACGTCGGAACTTCCAAGCACTCCGACCCATCTGCCTCTATGCAGAAAACGGACGAAGATACCGAGAAGGACACGTTATACTAGCAGCTTGCTGAGCAGAAGAGGATGGTTGAAGAACTCTTGGCTGAGCGTGCCGCAGAGCGGTGACCCGACTATAGTAATCCCAGGCCGGGGCAGTAGGGGCAGGAACAATTTCCCCCGGTGAGATGCCTCCAGGAAACCCTGATCATGCTACTTCCGCAGACAGGGCAGAAGCCGGAACTTACGTCAAGAGGGTGTGATACATCTCGCCAAACCCCCCCGAACGACGGGGCAATCTGAAGAATCCAGTTCAGGTTCCCCCAGTCGCCCCACAGGTCGTTCTTCCAGTCGATCCACGAGCTGTTGAAGCCATCTACCGTGTTGAAGAACCTGGAAATGCAATTGTGGTTAGGGATCCCCGTCAAGACAGGTACCCCCACCCGGATTATCTTATAGCGGCACTCACAGCCCGCCTCGAAGCGTTGAAAATGCGGCAGGTAGCTGTCCCACCAGATGGCAAGCTGTATCCCACGTGGGTGGATGATATTCCTGCACCCCCGGGTTTTGGGAACCCCACTTTCTCTCCCTTCAACGGGACAGGGGACCCTCCGCCGCACTTGGCTCATTTTTCTTCCAGGTGTGGCCCCATGCTGGGGACCCCGGATCAGCAAGAGGCCGCCAAGCTCTGATGTTTCGTACAAACATTGGAAGGTCCAGCATTCGTCTGGTACAGCCAGCTCCCTATAGGATCGGTGACCGGTTGGGAGGATCTCCGTCGGCAGTTCCTATACCAGTTCAACTCCACCATGCGAAAGACCAGCATTGCATACCTCTTCAAGTGCAAGCAAAGGCATGATGAGCGAGTCGCAGACTTCATCGCCCGTTGGAAGGGACTTACGTATTCCCTCGATATTCCACTGACTAAGGAGAAATTACTGACGATGTGTGTGGGGAATGTCAAAATGGAGCTGGTACCCTCCCTAATTACCCAGAACTACCCTAGAGGGTTCATATATTTATCATATAAGGCTCAGCGCCTTGAGGAAGCTCTGCAACATGCTAGTCAGGCACGTTTGTTTCCCCCTATGATCCTAGCCAGGAGGACCGCCAGAGCCGAACCGACCGCGGTAGCCCAAATAGAAGCCCCTAGGTAGCTGGAATTACTGTCAGTGGCACCATCCCCGCAACCCCGTAGAGGTCCCCCACCTCAAGCACAGGCTCCTGCCCAGCAGCGACCGCCTCAGAATGGACAGGTTCCCCTGCTCAATGTGCCACCTCCGCCCAGGCGAGACAATCAGGCGCCGCCTCCTCGGCAGGCCCCTCCGGCCCCTCGTCAGGGCCAGGCCCCCAGGGCCCCCTATCCGGAAAGAAGGCACCAGACTTATTCGTTCAACGAAAATCAGGTCCCTGGATATTTCAGAAGTGCTCTAGAGCAAGGGATTGTGCGCATGCCCGAGTGCAGAAGGCCGGCAGAAGCGAATCTCACCGATCACCCCAACTACTGTACTTATCATCGGATTATGGGGCACACCCTCAAGCAATGCTATGTGTTTAAATATTGGCTTCAAGACCAGGTCAACAACAACATAGTCAAGTTGGGCCCGGCACCAGCACAAGTGACGGGTGTCTTTGCAGGGTCAAAGATCGGCAGCGACAGCGAAGGCGAGTGGCAGCAGGTCCCCAGCTGTGGATCCCAGAAATACGACAACTGGATGGCTCGAAAAACTGTCGTCTGTGCCCATGGTATCATCCAGGCGTGCCTGAAGCAACCGGAACCTTCAAAAGAAGGAGCCAATACCTCTGCACCGCCTTCACAGTTGACCTCTTCCCAAAAGGGCAAGCATCGGCGACGTAAGAAGAAACAACGCACTCCGCTGGTGACGTCGTCATCCCGCACTCTCAGCGACTTTATGCCCCCTAAAATGGGGATTCCTCCCAGAATCTGCCCGGTGGTGGATGACTCCTCGAGCGACAGCCAGGGGTACGCTTCGGTTAACACCATGGAGCTGGTAAAGCTCTATATGACTCCTGACGAGGGGGAACACCAGGCGAACCTCCCCAACATTTCCAGCCGACATCAACGTCAATGGAATCGCAACCGCGCCGGTCATCTAGGTACGTCAGCGGGCACTTTAAGCCAAGTCGTGCACGCTACTGAGACCAGACAGCAGGCTCAGCGCAGAGCTCAACACACGCAACCTCATCTAACACCCTCAGCTCTACCTCCACCGTCGTTTGTGCTACTAGATCAGGAAGAGCTGCCCCGTTCGTATCACAGTCAGTCTTGCCCAGCTACAGGCCAATCTCTATTGTCCGATCCTAGTCCGGCGACTACTCTCCATGCTTCAACTAGTAGGTAGCAGGATGTGCCCAGTACTAGCCGATCGCCGGTTCAACTGGTAGGACCCGCTATGCCTCCAAATGCCAAATGACCTCTTGTAGGCAGAGGTTCACGTTTGGAACAAAAGTATGATGTCCTGAAGCACCTGGTCAGCATTCTGGCAAGGCTTTCTATCCTTGAGGCCCTTCTCCTGTCATCCGAAATGCACGAGGCACTTGCCGAGGCCCTAAGGAGCCCCCTCTAGTTTGAGACGGAGGTAGCAGCTGTAGAAGCCTTCCATACCGAGACAATTGAGAACGCCAAATGTCAAGCGGTTATCTCGTTCTCCGGTGAAGATGAGGATCCTCCTATACAGGGGCATATTCGCCCGCTATACATCACTGGCCACTTCAATGGTGTGGAAGTCTGCTGCTGCCTCGTTGACACGGGTTCCAGAATCAACCTAATTCCGACTCGAACATTGTGAAAGCTGGGTCTGTCTGAAGGAGATTTAACTCCCTCTGACCTCAGGATCCAGGGGTACGACAGGACCGAGCAAACCCCAGTCGGCAAGATCCACCTGAAGACTCAGTTCGGTGTCTTAATTGCCAGCACCGAGTTCATGGTCGTCTCTCAGGACACCGCCTACAACGCGTTGATGGGTAGGCCATGGCTCCATCTGCATGCAGTGGTCCCTTCATCGTATCACCAGTGTCTCAAATACTCACTTAACGGTCGAGTAGGCGTGCTCCAAGGAGATGTGTATCCTTTCTCTTCTTGTGAGGCCCGCTATCTGGATGCTGGTTATTACAAAAGTAAGGATAAGAAAATCCTAGTAAGTGAGGATGAACCCGCCCCGGTCACAAGTGATCCCTGGGAAAGCATGGATGATGCCTACATCCTCCTGATCCACCGATTGGAGTCCATGACCCCCGACATGGGGCAATGTTTTGTTGTTTCGGGTACACAAGGAAGGCATGTTCCCATGTCCAACCGACAGTAGAAAATCACCTCGTACTCCTACATCAACCAGGCTCAGGTGATCCCAGAACCTCCTACCCCTGTACATTACCGGAATGTCAAGCTGATGACAACGGCGGTACACCATACATGTCTCTTCCGCTAGGCTGGAATCCACCGACTCAGGCCGACATGTCACCACTACTTTGATATCATCAAGTGTGGCCCCTTAGGCCGAAGGCCAGATGGGATAGGGTCGACTGCCTTCATTGCTATGGTCTCAATGGCGAGTGAGTCTCCTGATGTGATGACCACTGCTGCCCAAGCCGGCACTAGATGCCCCTCAGGTTTTGATAGCCCAGAAGTATCTCCTGTCGCAGGAAATCCCCCCACGGGTGGGGAGGAAGACCTGGAGGATGCTCCCCCCACCTTTGAGGAAGGCGTATCTACCACAGTTGATGAAATGATATAGGTGAACCTTGGTAGCAAGGCAGATCTGAAACCCACATTGATCAGTGCATCCATGTCCCCTGAGGAGCGGCAGCAGTACGTAGACTTCCTCAAACAACACCGTGACGTGTTTGCCTAGAGTTACAACAAGATGACATGACTAGATCCCCGGGTAGCCATTCACCGTCTGGGCCTCCTGGCAAAACATTGTGGGTTTAAGCAGCCTCCCAGGAAGATCCACCCTTATCATGGTGTTATGGTTGAGGCCGAAGTTGAAAAGCTTATCAAATCCAACTTCGTTAAGGAAGTCCAGTACCCCAAGTGGATTGCCAACATTCTTTCAGTCAGGAAGAAGAATGGGCAGATCAGAGTCTACATCGACTTCCGCGATCTTAATCGCCACTGCCCAAAGGATGACTTCCCACTCCCGGTGACGAAGTTATTGATTGATGCCACGGCCGGGTTCCAAGCTCTCTCTTTCATGGATGGGTATTCCAGGTACAACCAGATCCGGATGGCCCCCGAAGACGAGGAGTCCACTGCCTTCAGGGCTCCCCAAGGTACCTTTTTCTACCAGGTTATGCCATTCGGTTTGAAAAATGCAGGTGCCACTTATCAGAGGGTCATGCACCGCATATTCAAGCTGATTCTCGGAACGTTGGTGGAATGCTACGTGGATGACCTAGTGGTCAAATCATGTCAGCGCCAGGACGATCTCAAAGACCTCGAGAAGGTGTTTGGTTTCCTCTGTTCCCGTCACCTTAAGATGAACACATTGAAGTGTGCCTTCGGGGTCACCTCTGGGAAGTTTCTGGGCTTTTTTGTTAGATACTGATGCATTGAGATCGACCTAGATAAGATCAAGGCCATCAGCCAAATGCCTCCCCCGAGCAACATTCGGGAACTTCGAGGCCTCCAAGGCCACTTTCCTATATACGCCGATTCATCGGGAATCTGGCCGGCAAGTGTAAGCCCTTTTCCCGGCTCATGAAGAAGGGCGCCGCCTAAGAATGGGATGAGGAGTGTCGGACCACCTTTGAGGAAATCAAGAAGTATCTGCTCCAACCTCCGGTTTTGATGCCACCCGTCTCCAAAAAGCCACTGGTCCTTTACGTGACCGCCTTGGAAAGATCCCTCGGTGCATTGCTCGCCCAGAAGAATAACGAGGGTACCGAGAACAGTCTCTACTATCTCAACTGCATGCTTATCGATACGGAGGTCAGATACTCCCCTATCAAAAAGAGCTGCCTTGCGCTCGTCTTCACCGTGCAGAAGTTACAAAATTACCTACAGCACCATGAGGTGAAATTGGTCTCCCGGTTATACCCACTTAAGTACATCCTGAATCGCCCCATGCTGACTGGCCAACTAGAACGGTGGGCGGTAATTCTCCAGCAGTTTGATATCAGGTTCGTACCTGAGAAGGCCATTAAGGGATAGGCGTTGGCAGACTTTTTATCTCCCCATCCAACCTCCGCGGATCAATCCCTGGATCTGGATTTTCCTGATGAGACGATCCTCTCAGTCGATCATGTCGTCCCGTGTTGGAAAATGCATTTTGACGGTGCCTCCCGGAGCCCTACCGGTAGGAGGCTCAACGATCCCAAGCTCAATAGAGTGGTCCTGGGTATTGTCTTCATTACCCCGGTGCAAGCCGTCCTACCATACTCGTTCCTATTATCAGAAGGTTGTACGAACAACGAGGCAGAGTACTAGGATCTCATCACCGGCCTCGAGTTGGCCCTTGAGATCCATGTGCCCCATCTACATGTGAAAGGAGATTCTGAGCTGGTAATCAAATAGGTTAATGAAAACTACGTCGTCAGGAATATGGAGCTTGTACCGTTGCTGGAGTAAACCCTTCGTCTAATGGCCCAGTTCTCTTCTCGACCAGAGGTTACCCATGTCCCGCAGTCACAAAAAGGTCAAGCAGATGCCTTGGCTGGCTTAGCCGTGTCGCTCGCAGAACCCGAGCAAGATGATTTGATCATACATGTGGCACACCGGAGAGTCATCGCCCCCATCACCCAAGAGGACAATGACGGCCTGCGGGTAAGTCATCTCACTATCGGACCCTCTACGTCAGGGGCCCCAGGTTCGTCAGACACAGTGGATGAAGCCACTCCCTACTGGAGGGCACCTTTTGTCGAGTATCTCCAAAATGGTCGCCTCCCGGACGACCGGGCCGAGCGCGAGTGAATCTGACGCCTCGCCCTGCAATTTACCCTCCAGAGCGGCCCCAGTCTTGAACAGATCCTTTATAAGCGGAGCTTCGATGGTGTCCTCCTCCATTGCATTCAAGGAGTAGAGATTCCTCAAGTTATGCAAGAGGTTCACGCCTGTTCCTGTGGAGCCCATCAAGCTGGGCCGAAGCTGTCCCATCAAATCCGGAGGTTGGGGTACTTCTGGCCCTCTATGATCCACGATTATATTGGGTATTCCAAGAGATGCCACGCATTCCAAGTTCACGCCAACTTCCTGCATCGGCCGCCAGAGCCCCTCCACCCCACCAAGTACTCTTGTCCATTTTCGGTATGGGGACTTGATGTAGTGGGACCGTATCCACCGGCAACAGCCCACCAGTGTAGGTTCATCCTGACTGCTACAGATTTCTTTTCCAAGTGGGTATAGGCAGTTCCACTCAAAGAGGTCAAGGCCCGTTCCATCGTTGACTTTGTGAGCTCCAATATTATCCGTCAGTTTGGGGTCCCTCATGTCGTCCTCACCGATAACGGCACCAACTTCCGAGCGGCTGAGCTAAAGAAATTGTACTCCAAGTATGGAATCCATTCGAACAATACCTCCTGCTACCACGCGCAGGAAAACGGACAGATCGAGGCGTTCAACAAAACCCTCTCTAACATTCTACAGAAGACGGTTGGTCAGAACAATAAAAGTTGGTCGAACCAGCTCCCCAACGCCCTCTGGGCTTATCAGACGACGACTCGCAACTCTACCCAGGTGACCCCATATTCCCTGGTATATGGAGCTGAGGTTGTCCTACCCATTGAGATCCAGTTTCCATTGTTATGCACTACAGTCTATGATCACTAGCCATCAGATGAGGTAGCCGAAATCCGTCTAGCTGAATTAGAAGCATTGGATGAGAACTGGCTTCGTGCCCTGCACAATATGGAAAGGCATTAGGATAAGATAGCGAGGGCCTTCAACAAGAAGGTTTGTCTCCGTTCTTTTCTACAGGGCGACCTAGTACTGTCCCTTCGAGCGCCAATGATTCCCAGTAGGAAATCGCCCAAGTTAGAACCCAAATGGGAAGGGCCTTATATCATCCATAAGGTTTACCCCAATGGAGCATACTCCTTGGTGACCACGGATGGAGAACGCATAACCCCTCCCACCAATGCCTGGTTCCTCAAGCGGTACTTCACCTGATCCTAAATGGTCCTCCATGACCTTAAACTGCATCTTCGTCCTGCAAGACGATAAACTGCAAAATGGTCATACACGACCTTAAACTGCATCTTCGTCCTGCAAGACGATAAACTGCAAAATGGTCCTTCACGACCTTAAACTGCATCTTCATCCTGCAAGATGATAAACTGCAAAATGGTCATGTACGACCTTAAACTACATCTTCGTCCTGCAAGATGATAAACTGCAAAATGTTCATGCACGACCTTAAACTGCATCTTTATCCTGCAAGACGATAAACTGCAAAATGGTCCTGCACGAACTTAAACTGCATCTTCGTCCTGCAAGATGATAAACTGAAAAATGGTCCTGCACGACCTTAAACTGCATCTTCATCCTGCAAGACGATAAACTGCAAAATGGTCCTGCATGACCTTAAACTGCATCTTCGTCCTGCAAGACGATAAACTGCAAAATGGTCCTGCACGACCTTAAACTGCATCTTTGTCCTGCAAGACGATAAACTGCAAAATTGTCCCGCATGACCTTAAACTGCACGTTGTGGTCCAACACGACCTTAAATTGTAAGGTCATGCACGACCTTAAACTGCATCTGCGTCCTGCAAGACGATAAACTGCAGAATGGTGCGAGCTCCATGACCTTAAACTAAGATCTCCTCTCGTCTTCACTATGATACGTTGAACCGCAAGCCAGTCAGGCCTTCCTGACCGAGGCTCAGCCTCAGGCCCCTTGGCCTCCTCGGGCCCACGACCCCCATCTTCACTGCGAGACGCTAAACTGCAAGCTAGTCAGGCCTTCTTGACCGAGGCTCAGCCTCAGGCCCCTTGGCCTCCTCGGGCCCATGACCCCCTGTCCTTACTGCAAGATGATAAACTGCAAGACAGGTAGGCCTTCCTGACCGAGGCTTAGCCTCAATCCCCTTGGCCTCCTCAGGCCCACGGCCCCCGTCTTCACCGCGAGACTTTAAAACCGCAAGCTGGTTAGGTCTCCCTGACCACGGTCCGGCCTTAGGCCCCTTGGTTTTCCCCGACTTACCCTCTTGCGGGATTGTACGGTATGGTGTGGGACTACGTCCTCATTCATGTCGGATTACTTGACATACCTTACATATCCCCAAATGAGATGCATCCTCGTCCCGCATGATGTTAAACTGTATGTCAAGAACTACGTGTGGCGTGATTCCCATCTTAATGGGATACGTAGGAACGCACGGACGCCTCGTCTCAAGCCCAACCCCAAGCTTTTCTCTTCCACTATTCCCCCCTGGGAATAGTTTCCTTGGAGGATCTTTGTGTAGCGGGGAGTAGGCTTTCTTAACCCCGCTCATACAAGGGTTGTAAGGGTTGCACCATGTGCCCACTCCCGTTCTTCTATCCTCCCACGTCCTCACCGCAAGACGCTAAACTGCATGGCTTTCAAGAACTACGTATGTCTTGATTCTCATCCTCATGAGATACGTAGGAATGCCTGGAAATTTTGTCTGTTGGCCCAGCCCAAAAGCCAAAATCTTCCCCTCGGGTCAAGACATATGGCAGGGTGCACACTTTTTCCCCAACTCACATCGAGCAAGCCTCGACCCGGCTGCACATCCCCCTGGAGATGTTTTCCTCTTTCGTGGATGGATACAACTATGCTTCACCCACTCCTTGACTGGGATTCCATCATTTTTTGCACACCCGAAGGGACCCCCAAGAACGGCCTGGATACTACGCCCAAGGGATCTCCTACCAATACAGGCCAACGCCCCCGAGGGTTTTTCAAGCAACAAGCCGATACAAGTCCCGCGTTGCGAATTTGGTCAACGGTCGACGGTCATTTGTTTCTCCCATATCAGGTCACCATATGAACGTTGTGTTTTGAACATGGTCAACAGTGTCCTGGATCTTCGAGTCCACCCCGAGATGTCCCAGACATCGAGTGTAGTGATTCAATTTACCCCATCCCAAAGTGACAAACTTTCCCCCAGGTGGTGCTAGCGGTCGGGTCCATAGAGGTGTACGGTGTGGTGTGGGACTACATCCTCATTCATGTCGGGATCATGTACCATGTCATACGCCTTCCCTTACGAGGCCCTGCCTCAGGCCCCTTGGCCTTCTCGGGTCCCCGTCCCCCATCCTCATGTAAGACGTTAAACTGCAGACCTATCAGGCCTTCCTAAATGATGCCTGACCTTAGGCCCCTTGGCCTTCTCAGGCCCCTCCTCCCAACCTCTTACCCAGTGTGTATGGTGTGGTGTGGGACTATGTCCTCATTTACGTAGGGATCAGGTACCATGCCGTACGCCTTCCCTTACGAGCCCCATCCTCAGGCCCCTTGGCCTCCTCAGTTCCCCGGCCCTTGTCCTCACTGCAAGACGTTAAACTACAAGCAGGTCAGGCCTTCCTGACCAATTCCTAACCATCAGGCCCCTTGGCCTTTTTGGGCCCCGGCCCAGGTCCTCTCTTATAGGAGTGTATGGTGTGGCGTGAGGTTATTTTCTCATTCATGTCGGTTTATTCGCCGTACAGTCTACCTCCCTTGTTTGGGGAGATATTACCCCCCCCCCTCGTCCTGTATAACGTTAAACTACGTTTAGAGAATTACATGTGGCTTGATTACCATCCTCATGGGATACGTAGGACCACCGGAATGTCTAGGATTCGGGTCCATCCCCATCTCTCGGGAATCTTCATCCCATCTTGGCCCTCTGACCTACCCTTCCTTCATGAGAGGATTATACGGTGTGGTGTGGGATTATGTCCTCATTCACGTCGGTCTCGTAATGACCACTCCATGTACCTCTCCCTCCTGAGCTATTTCGTCGATCCCTTTTCGGCAGTTCACCAATGTTCCTAAGAGTACTCTGGTTTATTACCTGGAATGCCATGCTTTACTCGGACACGTCCGCACCCGCTTTCCAGGCTTTTTGTATCCCTGCATCAGGGCTTCCATCATCTTTCACACCCAGATGGACCCCTAGGAATGACCTGGATACTACACCCAAGGGCTCTCCTACCGTTACGGGCCAACGCCCCCGAGGGTTTCAGACAACAAATTGATAAAATATCGTGTTGCGAATATGGTCAGCGGTCGATGCTCGTTTGTTGTTCCCACCTCAGGCTAACGCGATATGGACGCTGCGTTTCCACCATGGTTAACAGTTTTCCTCTATCGCCACGCCAATCCATTAAGACCAAAATATCAGGTACACAATTCACACCCTTCATCACTTCATCATGTCCAAGTAGAGTCTCAGAACTCTTGGTACTTTTCCTCAGTGTACGTCTGCGCGTTGGGGAAACAAGCCGCGTCAAAGGTGTCCTTCGGGGATCTCTGCTGACTCCCCTCTGATGGATGCCCCAAGTGTTGTGATAAGGATCTCCCCCCTTGTTTCCCACACTGAGTTTAACTCACGTGGGCTTAGGGATCGGGATGACGTCTGCACTAACTTGGGAGGTTGTTACCATTCATAGTCTAAGCTCTAAGACCATAAACTAAGATCCATCCATAACTACGTTCAACTTGATTCCCATCCTCATGGGATAAGTAGGACCTCCCGGACACCTTGTCTTCTGGTTCAGCCCATTTAGGGAGGTAGTCTCTCCCCCCTGTTTCACCTCTTACCTCTATATAGGCCCCTCGGCATAAGGTCTCCCTCTCCGAGTGGCGTACAATGTGATGTGGGATCATGTCTCCATCAATTGTGTTTTATAACACTACGCACGTTCCCCGCCTAGCATCGTCTCTGCTATGACTGCGCTGCATGATGATAAAATGCATGCTTGGTCCTATAATACGACCCTAAACTGTGACACTATCGTCCTGGCTGCACGACGAAAAACGGCACTACATTGTGGTGACCTCTTTGTAGAGGACATCACGTTGGGTATTGGTCACGTGCCATGCCATTTTTCAACGCCCATCATGGCTTGATTATTGTGGCGACACCAGGGGTTTCCACCCTAGGCTTGTCGCTTCACAAAAAAAAAACCACTCACCTTAAAGGACAAACAAGATTCATCAAATTCCGCTTCTTTTAGTGCAAGGGCCACAGCCGCACTCCCCTTTTTCCCCTGGCACTGGTATTTTACCATGTCACCTTTAAGAACTATGTGTGGCTTGATTCTCATCCTAATGAGATACGTAGGAGTGCCCGGGCACTTCCCCACGGGCCCAGCCTAACCTTTGTGTTCGGTCCCTCGACTCGAGCATTTTCCCCAGAGAATGCATGGTAAGTAGGGCTTAGGTCCTCCTTCACGTCAGGTTTTGTTGCCATGTGTCCCCTAATCCCTTTACCCATTTATGGTCTAAGGTCCATTAAGAACTACGTGAGACTTGATTCTCATCCTTATGAGATACGTAGGAGCGCTCGGGCACTTCCCCGCGGGCCCAGTCTAACATTCTATTTTGGTCCCTTGACCTAAAACCTCTCCCAAGGGGGTCGTGCGGTGTGATATGGGATTACATCCTCATTCACGTCAGGTTGTTCACCACACCGTACACACCCCCTATTCCCATTCACGCCAGGTGTTTGAGTTACTCCACTATGTACCTCTTATGTCTCCCCCCATCTATGGTCTGAATTCTATGACCCTAAACTAAGATCTCCCTATGGGAAAGGAATCTGCTCCCTCTACCTAATACGTCTCGTTTTCATATTCAGATGTGTTTTGACAAAGATCCCGAAGTGTGGGATTTTCATAGGGACATCCTCCTCATCCCATGACCATGATTCATGAGCTCGCTATTTGGATCTTCATCCTCTTCCACATCCAAAAGGAACCTCGGATGACATGGATACTAGGCTTAAGGGCTCTCCATGAATGCTGGACCTAAGGGTCCTCCAATCGTTTCGGGCCAACGCCCATACGGATATCTGACAACATTTGTGACATGGTCTCGTGTTTCGAACATGGTCAATGGTCAACCCTCATTTGTTTGTCCCCATTCTAGGCTAACACGATATGGATGCTGGGTTTCTGCCATGGTAGACAGTTATCCTCCATCGTCACGCTGCCATCATCGTGATCTGAATCTCGAGCGCCATGATTCACACATTTCCACTTCCTCAAGTTCAAGTGGAATTCCATCATACTCGGCTCTTTCTCTTCGTGCATCTAGGTGCGCCAAATGATCGTGTTAGTATCATTGGTCCGGTATTCACCGAGCGTCCCTTTGCCCTAACCTTCCCCTTTTTGTGTCGGGAAATTCCCACCACTACTACTTGTTTCCCACACCGAGCACGACTCACGTGGGCTTAGTAGTTTTGGCGGGATGTGTACCAACACGGCCAGACTTCTCATCGTCCATCATGACGTTAAACTGCGCTTCTAGAACTACGTATGGCTTGATTCCCATCATCATGGGGTACGTAGGAACGCCCGACCACTCTGTTTCGGGCCCAGCCTAATCCTCACTCTTGGTCCCTCAACCTGAAGAGTTTCCTCCGAGGGTACGTGGTGTGATTTGGACCCCAAGTCCTCATTCACGTTGGTTTCATATCTACCATGCCACACACTCCCTGGGATCTTCCCTTTTATTCCACGTCATATCGTATGACGTTAAACTATAGGAGTCTATGTGTCCTCAACACATGACAATAAACCGCGGTTCTACCCTGAACAAGTTCAGGATTCCCCATGTTAATCATGGGATACACCAGAGCCTCTGCCAGAGAGGATTTCACTGGTCAGTGTTGGTCTATGACTACACTATGCTTCCATAACTACATACATCTTGATTCCCATCCTCATGGGAGACGTAGAGACACCCAGTAATTTCACCTAGGGTCCAGCCCCAGGAATCGCAAAATCTTGTTCCTCCCCATTTCCGGCCCTCTGGACTGACCCATTGGGGGGAACTATGTAGCTGCAATTTTTCCCTAAACAAGTTCAGTATGCCCCAAGATCCCATTGGGAAGTGACAGACCCCTTTCCCAGAGAGGCCCTGTCCCAAAGAAGGAATGATCCATGATCAAACCGATGCGCCCATCTAGTGTACTCCCACCACGGTGGTGTAAATACATAAGTGTTGGATTCTGTTCGGACAAACCATCACTCCATATTCCACGCTTTGCGTGCCCCTTATTCGGACCCTCGTCCCCTTTCATGTCTCACGGGACCCCCTAACGGCCTGGTCTCATGCCGCATCGGCTCACCTACCGTCCTGGGCAAACGTTCCGGAAGACTGCTCATGTTTGGAAAGACCCCCTAACAGTATGGATGTTTGACTTATGGTCCGCCAACTGTCCTGGGTCAATGTCCCGAAAGATTTACCGAAAATATTTGTGACATGGTCCCGTGTTTCGAACATGGTCAACGGTTGACCATCATTTTTGTCCCCATTACAGGCTAACACAGTAAGGATACCGCTTCTCCTCCATGGTTAACGGTTGTCCCTTATTGTCACGCCATCCCCACGGTGTTCCGAATCTTGGGTATCATGATTCACACTTCCCATTTTTATCTGTTTGGACAGATTTCAGCGCCCCTGGCGTTGCATTGTTCGTGCATAAGAGCACGCTGAAGAAACGGTAATTCGGCTGTTCAGAAAAGTTCCTTCTCTGGTCAAGCCTCTCCCATCTTTCAGAAATCCAGACTGGTGATCCGAATCTCGGATGCCGGGAGCATGGTCTCCACTCCTATGGTAGGCAGGACGAGAAGGAAACTATCTCATGTTTCTCACATCGGGCTCGACCCACGTGGGCTTGGGGAATTATCGCCGAACGTACCGCAAACATTGTAGGGATGTAACGAGGCAATTAAAATAGTGGAAATCGTGCGCGCTACGGCATTCAAAACAAAGAAAGAAAAAATTGAAGCACGAAAGTACCAATAAAAGGTTTTTGGTTTGTTACAATACCTGGGGGTCGACTCCCCCCATGGATGGGTTGACCCCGTTAAAAGAGCGTTGCAGCTCCGCCACCCGTTGGCTTGTGGCGTCCAAGGCTTGTTGCCGCTGACTCAGCTCCCGCTTCTCCTCAGCAGCGGCGGGGTGCAGTTCGTCAGCCTTGGCTTTGGCCCTCTCTATGCCAGCTTGAATGGTAGCCATCTTTCCAAAGGCCTGCCTCATATGCTCTTTAGCCTCCGCCAGCTGGGCCTTTAACCATGAGATCAGCTCAGATTGTGCATTAAGAGAGGTTGAAAGCTCATATGCCCGGGTCTGCATCTGTTGGACCTCGCTTTCAGCCTCCTGGAGCTTCTTGATGTTGGTCACCTTCCTCCGCTGCTAGCCCACGCTGAGCCCACGATCATGCTCCTGGATCTTCTCAGCCATAAGATCTCGGATCAGTGCGTGAGTACGTTGGGAATCCACTCCCCCAGCGCATAGTTTGTGAAATTGCGAGCATAGTCTGTCCATTTCGGCCAGCCATTGCGCTTGTGGGTGTCTTTGATGAAGCGCATGATTAGCTTCCATGACCGGCGGCGGACTATGCTGTTGTCTTCCTCGTCGGAGGCCGTTTCTTCCCAGTCTGCGTGATTGGCAGGATCGTACGCGGGATACGTCCCCAAGAAATCCTCGGCAGGATCTACATTTGGTGTTGAATCTAGTACGACATCTGGCGCTGAAGCAGACGTGACAGGACTGGGACCGACTGGTTGATCCTCTTCATCGGAGTCCACCTCAATGACTTCGGGCACGACCCTGCTGGTGGTCCCGCCAGTGATGATGTGTGTTAAAGTTCGAGGAGATGGCGGGACTATCACCACCATCACCGGCATGCCCCTAGAAGGGACTCCACCAGACATCCCGACTAGTCTTGCCGCAACAGCCCACGCCAGTTGGAGAACTGTACAACGGAGAGGGACATAAACGTTAGTTGGCATAGTCTACATATGACGACAAGGAAACCGGTAGAGGAAACTTATGAAGATCGACCTCCTGGTGATGCTCTTGAGCCGGTACTGACGGGACCCTGAGGCGAGGCCCTCCGTATACTGTTGGAAGGTCTGGAGATTCCGGAGGAGCCACCTCGGGTGCTCTGGTCCCACCAGACGCAGAACTGGACGCAGCGATAGGTGCGGGTTCTGAAGGTCCCGCATCATCACCCACTGAGTGGCGAGAACGAGGCATGCGAACGAGTTCCTCCTACATGGCTCAAACATCGGTGAGAAGTCCATAGTGGCCCAAGAACGGACCATAAGGAAAGAAGTTCGGAATGCTACCTTGAGAGACTCTGCGAAATCATTGGAATCTGAGCCTTGATCTCCAACCTCGCCCTCCTCCAACGGGCTCCCTCTTCCAGCCTCATCCTCCCGAGAGGAGTCCTATGATTCTTCTGGCAGGGGGAAGCGATCCCTCATATCGACAGCCGATAACTGTGGTGGGACCATTCGATTCAGCAATACCCTCACCCGGTCTGTCATTGGGCGAGGGACACCACTGGAGTGGACGTAATCATCCAGCTCGTCCAAGTATTGCTCTACCTCCACCGGAGACGCCATGAATCCAGCCCGGACTGGGCCTATGCCCGGTAATTCCATCCCGAGGTGATTCAGGTGGGCCCATATCTCGGATGGGCTGAGGAATTGTCGGTTGACATCCCAAATGTCCCAGGCTTCCGGGAAGATGGCATCTTCTGCCACGTCGATATGACGCAGGCGCTTCCCCGGAGCCTAAGTGGATATCCTACGAAATCCCCTCGGTGGCTGCCTCTCCATATGGCCCTGCTCTTCCGGAATCACCGGATCCACCTCTTCTTCCGCACCCTCGACCGGTGCGGGTCTTACCCCCATGGAAGCCCCGCTACCGCGAGAGGCCCTAGCTGCCCTCCGACCCTGACCTCGAGATAGAGGAGGCCAACCATCACTGATCTGAATAGTCGATTGCTTCAGCATCTCCCCTGGGTAAGCAGCCTCCCAACTAATGGCATACTCCCTCACCAATCCGAAAGCGGTGGTGGATGGAGGCAATGTAATTCGCATCTTCCCATCTTCCCGTGTGAACATGAGCCACAACTGCCTCATCACACACGGGTCCTCCTCGTGACGCACCTCCCAGTAGACCTGCGAGGTCAGCTACTGGAGGCACCAGAACTGCCTCACAAACCGATGTGGGGTGTACGGTTCACAGAGTGGCTCACGATCTACTCGTGCCACCAAAACATCACCTCAAAAGGCCAGGAGGTAAGCCCGATGTTCTTTCGTTCCCTGCCCGTCGTCAGTAAGTATCCCCATCGGCAATGGGAAGGGGTGGAAATTAAACTCATCCGCCCTCCACACCCGATTCAACACCATCGGCACGGCTAGTTTGAACGGGAAGCTCCCGACCGCATTCAGGATAGAGGGGAAGAAATTTGATCCCGACGGTGAAATAGGGTTTGGATACTCATAAATCCCCCTAATGTGTGTTGTGATCCACCCATACAAAAGGTGGAAGGGCCCGCATATCCTTGGCGGATTTTTGCCCTCTCTAATGTGCCGCAGCATTCTGTACAGTTTGGCGAGCATTGGAATCCCCAGATTGATCCGCTGCCCCATAGCCAACATGGAAGCCATAATAAACGAGCTGGGCCGCACCCCCATGCTTGTATCCCTCACCGGTAGAATCCAACCGCAGATGAGAGTCGCGATGAACGTCGCCAGCCTGACTATTGGCTGTTGTTCAGTGCTGACACTGAAACCCCAAGTCTTCCATTGGCTGTCCTCCAAGACCCGCCAATACAAGTGCCCCTTACCCCGTTGGGCCGCCCTCGGACAAGTTCGAGGCCTCAGAGGGAACTCTCGATTCTCTGGGAAATTCAGGAAGCACTTGAACCACCTCATAAAGTGGACATCCCTCACTACCTCCTTGTCCTCTCCAAGGACGAGTGCCATCAGCGCTGACACCAGTCACGGCATTTTCTCTATATCCTCCCACGCGCTCATGAAGGGGAGGAACTCATCATACATGGCCCCCAAGATCGGAACCCCAAAAATCTGGTGGACATCCCACAGGCTGATTCCCACCTCCCCGTGATGCAGGTGAAAGGTATTGGTCCTAGACGACCATCTGCTCAGCAATTCCGGCATCAGTTGTTTCGGTTGGTAAATGTGAAATTGGGAGGCCCATGCTGCCTCATATAACCCCACTCTTCTCAGCTCGGCCCCAAACTCCTCGTATGAGGCGCCTACCCAGTAGGCCCAGGCCCAGTCATCAGTGAAGTTGCCTCCTTGGCGCAGGTCCCACTCATCGGACCATCCTTTCTTCAAATCCTGCAAAGCCACCTTCAGCATGGTACGGTAGAGAGGAGGGGACGTCTCCGGTTGCAGTGTCTTCCCGTCAATATCTTTCAAATGGTTGTAGAGACAGTCAGCGGTGACAGGTGTGAAGTCCTCCTACACATGACCATCGGCCGCCCTAAACCATTGGTGCTGACATGGTGTGCTCCTGAACCAGCAAGCTGGTTCGTCCCTACTCGCCTCAGGGATGAAGACGTCATACCTCAACCCGAAGCCATACAAGGGCAGCTTCTTACACTGCGGATAATTCTTCTGACCCTCCGATAGCAGATCTGTCAAAGAAGCGTGGTCTGAATGGCTTTGGACCATCTCCACAAGGCCTGGAAAGTTGGCCATCTCATCTCAACGGGCGGCATCTGCAAGCACCCCCAATACATCTTCTTGATGGGCCATTTCAATTATGGCACTCAGAAAAGAATTTTTTCATAATGGATCGCGAAGCCGGATCGCAAAGCTGGATTGCGAAGTTCGGTCGCGAGACCAAGATGTAAAGACTGGCCTAGGCTGGCAAATAGGAGTTCGCTTGGCGCGATCGCGGATTCAGAGACTCGCGGTTCGCCGCGAAGCTCGATTCGCGGAGAGCAGGCACGGAGTACGCGGAGCTTCGCGAACTCGAGAGCACAAAAAGACAAGGAAGTCACGTGAAGAAAAAAGAGGTCAACCCCCCTATTTATAGGCGGCGACCTCGAAGCATTGCGGCGTGCCTCACCCGCACGGAGCATCGCGGCGCGTCCGGATCCATGGCCCTGGTCAGCACCGCGGGCCCTCTTCGTGAAGCCGCTTCGCGAAACTGCCGAAAATTTTGGCGATTTTTCCTTAGACTTCGACCCTTCACCCTCTGGGGCTCCAAGTCTGCGGGGGGAATTTTTTGGCGCCAAAATATTGAACGAAAGGAAGGGACGAAAAAGAAGGTCGGACCGCTGCCTCGTGAAGCACCGATGCGAAGCACCCCGAGCATCTCGGTCTCGTGAAGCTCCGAAGGCGGTAACTCTCTGTGAACGCCTATGACGTTCGTGAGCCCGCCGCGAAGCTCGGGAGGCGGTAACTCTCCGCGGATGGCGTTGACGTTCACGAGTGCGCCGCGAAGCACCTGAGGTGGCGCGCGAGTTCTGCTTCGCGGCGCCCCTTCCCTATAAATACTGGACTCCCCCTGAGTCCCAGAGGACAGACAATCCGACATTTCGGCTTCTCCTCTCCCGAATCGCGAAGAACTCTTTGCCCCCGGGAATCATGAGCTTCGTGATGTACTTCTACTTCACGTGATGCCTTCTCTTTGACTCATTTTGAGCCCCTCTTCCGAGAGGGATGCCCTTTGCGAAGCTCAAGGGCATTCGCGAAGGAAGGGGATTCCCAAGGGAACCCGGCCAGCCGCGGAGAGTTTATGCTTCGCGAAACACCCAACCTGTACTAGTGATCCCTATGACAAGGCAGGATCACTACACATCGCGAAGCACACTACTTCACAGCACCCTGCTTCGCGAGGCACCTCTTCTTCGCGAGGCAGTGCTCCGTGAATACTGTTCCACTTCGCAAAGCACCCTCCACTCACACCTATGCCCCATTCTAAGGCCAAGGCACTCCACTTCGCGAAGCACACTCCTTTTCTTGGCAATTCCTCTTCCCGTGCGACCCTCCAGGTATGCACGATGTGATTTCAAAGTCCCACGGACAATACTACTTGTAGCGTTGCTTCGCCTAATGCTTCTTCGCACAGGCACGCTAACGGCTATTTCTTCTTCGCATAGCCACACTGACGTGGACCCCTAGATGGTTCGCTCCACAACCCCCGTTGACCATGGCCTTGCCAGTACCTTCCCTCCCCCAAGGACCAGAGGGTACCGGTTATTTAAGTCCTAGGGGTGCGGAGTGAACCCACCTCGTCCGAGCTGCAGGACGTTAAACTGCCAAGCACCGCGTCCTCAACACATGACATTAAACTGTGACCCGACCCGTGCCTCTCACGAAGGGTCCCCCCAGCTCGAACATTTTTTACGCCACTCGTCTCCATAGGAGTGGAATCACCCATTCACAAGGGATGATATCCTCCTTATTGGAGTGGCGTATGTTCTCAGGAGAAGGGTGACCCTAGTCCCCCAACAGATGGTTGCACCCCTGCATCTCCGTACTTCCCCACTACCAAGGTTAGTGGAGGGCATGATAGGGAACGAGGAACCTCCCATCAGTGGTCCCAAATACTTCTTTCGCTGCACTTTGTCGCATCCCAGGCTTCCATCCTGGAGTAAGTCCCAACACCATGGGCTGCCTAATGCTTAAGCCCCTCTTCGCTTATCATGGACGCACCCTTCGCGTCGTGATCGTCAGGCCATTGCTGTCTCTTGTTTCTCACACCGAGCACGACTCACGTGGGATTAGAGTTGGCATTGGCCATGACAATACATCATCCAGGATGGAGTTAAACTATATTCCCTCGTCCAGCATGACGTTAAACTCTATGCCCTCGTCCAGCATGACGTTAAACTGCATGCCCTCGTCCAGCATGACGTTAAACTGTATTTCCCCATCCAGCATGACATTAAATCGCGCACCCATTTGAACTACGAGGTCTTTGATCTATGTCGAGGCATGGTACGTAGGAAGCCACCACGAGGTTCAATCCCACCCATCACCCAATTCACGTCGAGTCCTAACTGCATCCAGCACGACGTTAAACTGCATTCCAGCCCGACGGAAAGCCATTTTCACAACCCAAACTATGAGGACATTGATCCGTGTCAAGGCATGGTACGTAGGAAGCCTCCCTGAGGTTCAATCCCAACAATCATTGGCCCAAACCGTCTCCTTGTCGGTGTGCCAAGTCCACATTTTCAATCCGAACTACGAGGACTTTGATCCATGTCAAGGCATGGTACGTAGGAAGCCTCCCAGAGGTTCAATCCCATCTCCCATTAGAACAAGGTCCCTCATTTACATTGGTTCACCGACACCCAACGCCCGTCGTTTATTCACGTCAGGGTTCACTACCGTCCCGCATGACGTTAAACTGTATTCCATCAATCCTTTGAACTATGAGTACTTTGATCCATGTCAAAGCATGGTACGTAGGAAACCTTCCCAAGGTTCAAGCCCACCACTAGTGGACCCCCGGGTCTACTTTCACGTCAGTTCACCGATGAAACCCTTTGAACTACGAGGTCTTTGATCCATGTCAAGGCATGGTATATAGGAAGCCTCCTCGAGGTTCAATTCAACCTCTCATTGGACCAACGTTCACTTTCACGTCGGTTCACTGATGAATTCCATCATTCGAACTACGAGGTATTTGATCCATGTCAAGGCATGGTACGTAGGAATCCTCCCCGAGGTTCAATCCCACCACCCGTCGGACCAAGGTCCACCTTCACGTCAGTTTGCCGACAAAGCCCCTCTGAACTACGTGGTCTTTGATCCATGTCATGACATGGTACGTAGGAAGCCTCCCCGAGGTCCAAGCCCACCACCATTAGGACCCTCCTGGTTCTCCCCATTCATGTAAGTTCGCTGATGATTCCCATCGGACCAAGGTCCACCCTTATGTCGGTTCACCGGCACCATCCCGAACTACGCGGACTTTGATTCCCTGCTACGGGGATACGTAGGAAGCCCCTTCAAGGCTCAAGCCCAACTTCACCGTTGCCCTTGCGACGGTTCCTTGCCATTCCCCCCTCCACTTCATTCGTCTATCCATCATCCACCCTGATTCTCGCCTGGACCGTCATATCCCGATGAGACCATGTCGGTACGCTCCTCTTCACAGCCGCCCATGGGCTGGTCCCGGTATCGTCACCCCTTCAAGGGAAATCTCTCAATCCGATCCATTCTAGCTAATGCTCTGATCGGGCTGATCCGTCTCCGCTAGACGTTAGACTCGCGGCATACCCTATGTTAAACACAGGAAGCTAAGGAAAACCTCATATATGTGTCTATGGCATATAATTCCCCGCGCTCGATGTGGGATGCCTCGGGCTTCCATACCCTCGAGAAGCCCTATGACCAGGGATAATAGACAGACATGCCAGTTCCCCAGCATCCAGACACGCTACTAATGTCTCAGCGTGACTACTCCCCCGACTAAAGGTTGCTGCCCTGACCGGGCCCTTTGGAATGTCCCGACAGAAGTAGTGTAATTAACCGGTGTCCATGGAAACATGGAACTGGGAAGAGTTTCACGAAAAACGTATTAAATCTATGAGGGAGACCCAGACTAGGTGACGAGTTCTGAGGAGGAATCCATAGAAGGAAGAACTGACATCCCATCATCCTGTTTCTATAAAGGAGTAGGCGTCCCTGAATAAGGAACGAATGTCACCCGCCTTTGGAAAGCGGGAACGCGGGGCAACAGCGCCGCGCGTCCTCCCCCGTCGACGGACGGATGCGCATGCCCCGACGAAAGAGTCGGAAACACATACTCAACAAGAGCACTATATTATCACACAATGACATTTTACTTAACCAATTTCTAGCCCAAAATATCTACACACCCCATGAGTAGCCCTAAATTGGTTAAAACTTCCTTGATTCATCCCATGGGGACCATGAGGGTTTCTATTCATCATTTAGACACCCGTTTCACCAAATAAAACCAAATGTATCTAGAACAAAATAAGATATAACTAAGAACAAGGCTGAACATGCACAAATCTACAACAAAACTATGGGATATAACTTATAGACAACCTTCCTTGAATCCATTGATGAACACACTCTTAATAATAGACTTAGATCTCTATTAAACCACCAATTGAATCCTAAACCTATATATCATTAGAAAAATAAGTTTTTAGAGATTTGGATGTAGATAAGATAAATATTCAAACCCTAAACTAAAAAGAGAAGAACTGGAGGGATTAGACTCACCTGAAGCTTCGATATGCAACCAACAGCACTCAAAATGAATTAGGATAAAATTATAATCACATATTGAGAGATTATGTCACTAAGTTTCGTCCCTAGGGTTGTAGGAAGTGAAATGGAGGGGAATTCTGACATAGAACATAAAACCTAAAGGTGGAAATTTTTTGGAATTTTTCCCAACTTTACTAGGTCGCACTATTTACCCTTATGGTTTTCCAAACTGTGTGAAAACCATGTGTGATAAACCATCCAAGGGAAGTTAGGTCACACTGTTACTTGTGGATCATCACATGGTTTTCAAATCATGCTCTAAATGTGTGATTATCTATTGTCTCAAATAGCATGGTTTGGCCCTCCCCTCTCATGGTTTGCACTAACCATGTGCAGACCATGCAATATGCCCAGAAATCTCCTTTTTTCCTTCTATTTTGTGTCCCAAAACCTCGGAATAACCCAATAATCCTCATTAAATTAAGAACCATTTACACTACTGGAAATCTGACCTTTCCCAACGCTTCTATACCAACGGTTCATAAAAACCATTGGTATAGGTTCCCTTTCCCAACGGTTTGGCCAAACCGTTGGGAAATCCCACTTTGAGGCTACCTTTCCCAACGGTTTGGGCAAACCGTTGGGAAATCCCACATTGTGGGGACCTTTCCCAACGGTTTTGGCCAAACCGTTGGGAAAACCCACATTGTGGGGACCTTTCCCAACGGTTTTCCAGAATCAAATCCAGGCTCAAAATCTATTCCAACGGTTGTCAAAACCGTTGGTATAGATCCTTTGATTTTTTATCATTTCTTCTTACCCAGAACATTATATAAATCAAAATTTAATATAATTATGAGAATACATATATATATTTATGTAATTATATACACAAAAGTCATGTTAGGTTAGTGGTTAAGTCGTTTCCCAGCGAATGTTTTTTTTTTTGAAATACATATACCAACGGTTCCACAACCGTTGGTTAAGATTTTCATATTAATTATACCAACGGTTCCCAAAACCGTTGGGATAGGTCTATACCAACGGTTTTGGGAAAACCGTTGGTATAGACCTATCCCAACGGCTTACTTGGCCACAGTTCTCCAAACCGTTGGTATAGGATATACCAACGGTTTGGAGGCATATACCAACAGTTCCAAACCGTTGGTATATGTTAGTTTTCCAGTAGTGTTATTTATCCAAATATAATATAATTAAACCTAAACATAAACCATAACTTACCTAAAGAAAATCTGGGATCTTATAAGAACACGTGGATTAATCTCTTCATATAAAAACAGAATGTTTTTCTATAATATAACTAATAACATGGTCATTGAAAACAATATATAACATATCATGATATTAAAAATATTCCAAAAATAATTCTTAACACATAACATAATGCCTAATCAATAATTTTATTATTATCATACTACCCAAGTACCTCTCTAAAATTAATAGGTATATTTTTACAAACACATGTTCAATTCAACTTATTCATTACAAAATGATAATAGGGATTTTTCATGAATCTGAACTAAATATTATTATTTATGTAGTAATTCATTATTGCACTCACCCTATGGATAATATCATAATGATTCCACTCACACAACACCAATTTTATGTTGTAATTATTTTTAAACCAACTAATATACTACTAAATAATATATTAATATAATGAGGTTTGTATAAATGCATGTGATAAATATTATATAAATAAAAATAAATACATAACACAAAGAAAACATTAGTAAATTAATAAATGAAAACTATGTCTCTTGGGATTTTATAGAAATGAAATCACTATTATAAAATTTCAATATTCTTCTCAATGTGTCATGCCACACTGCACCTTCTTTGATTGAGTTTTTATTACCCCGCACTAAGACCTATTCATGTGGGGAAATACTCTTCCTAATTTCGACTAGGATAACTCTTTTCAAACCATAATTATTTACATAATTCCCAACATATTCATGAATCAATAAATAAATTAAAGGATGATTAATAATAAGGAAAGAGAAAATAGATGATAGATAAAATGGGGTGACTAAACACTATAATAAGTTTAACTATCTATGAAATTATTATAATAAAATAATAAATAATATTGAAAGTATAATTTCTCAATCAAAACCACTCTCTACCTCAAACCACTACAATGTTATTTCTTTATTTTCATGTATATAAGAATCGTAAAGGGAGAAAAAAGAGAAACAAATATAGAAGTGAAAGAAAAAGTATGATAATATATATTAAAAGTATATAAAATTACTATTGCATAAAACCCATAAAAATATACTAAAAATTTAAAACTATTTGAAAAGTTGTAGAGACGTACATTTATCAGTAAGAGGGGCAAAATATTTTTTCTCAAAATACATCCTCTGAAAGTTGGTGTGTGGTTGCCTAAATAAATGGTTGAATCAAGGAAATTTGACTTATTAAAACTTGGTCTACTCTATCTTTTCTATCCACCATTACAATTTCATATTATTTGGAAATATATTTCCAATGTTATGAATGGATTTCCTAGTAAAACGTTCCAATTTTTTGGTTTCTTATGCATTAATGAACTAGAAAAAACTAGAATATAGAGTGATTATAGTGATAAAAACCCTATTTTTCACTTCTCTATATTCCTTTAATTTTTTGAATTATTTAGGTCTTCCATGTGTGATATGTGGTCCCATGTTCAAATTTATCAAAATTGGGCATAGATTTTGAGGCCCCACATGCGAGCATCATTTAAGCCTCATATTGTTGGATTCCGGTCTTGATCCAAGTGTATAAATTGTATCCCAATGAAAATGGAAGACAATAAAAAAAATAATTTCACAATTTATATTGTTTTATAAAAAAACGTATATATTCAAAACAAATTTAAAATACTTAAAAATCCAAAAATTAATCTAGTTTTAAAATTATGCTCAAATCATTCCTAATACCAAAAAATGTGATAATTTCTATTACAATGATGGATTAGTGGGATTAAAAACATTTTGTTACATAATAAAATATTTTAAAATATTAGATTCATCAATATTATGTACTTAAACACTGCACTCTCGAGCAATCATCTAATACCAAGGTCATAGAAAAATTCTTAAGATATAATTGGAAAACTCTTCAATTATTACATCCCAAGAAAATATCATTCCTCCTAAATGGATAAAATTCTCTAACTCCTCACTAATAATAAAATTATATTCAATATAAAGTCAATCCCCTTGTTAAATTTAAACCACCTTCCCAAAAAATGAATTTTTATTTCACTCAAGGATTTTAAATGTGGAGATTTTCTCATTCTCAAGAACATGTGTGATATCTTTACGCTTGTTATATTCCTAGTATATTTACTTCACATAGTTATAAATGTGTAAATCATGAGGTATTTTAATAGGATTTACTGTGGTTAAGGTTTTTATGGTGAAAAATGTACAAATATCAAAGACAGAATGAGGATGGTTAAACAGTAAAGTAAAGTAAATGCATAAAAAATGTTTTTCTCAATAATGGTCTACTCTCCACTCATATTGAAAACGATTCACCTCCAAATACATATTTATTATTCGTTTTTTATTACACATTTGATCATTTTGGAAAAAGTTCATTTCTTCATTCTTTATTCATTTCAACAACATTGCTTTCTTTATCAGATTAGGAATTTCAACTCAAATTTTTGATTTGAGAGGGAAGACTAGAACTTGATCATAAAAAAGTGATGAAAAATCCCCAACCATGCTTGAATAGTATTTTTTATACCTTCCATATTCCATGAATGAATTTTCTTTTCCACAAAATCAGTAATAAATATGGAAGTACATTTAATTTTAGCACAAATATAATTATTCCAATCAACTAAACACAGCAAAAATCATCCCACACTTGGGTTCAAAATAATCATGTATTTAACGTTTAGATCAGGTTTAAAATGGATAAATAGATTGCAATTTGGATTCTTATAAAGGTATTTCATGGGTATTAAGGTCTTAAGAAATGTAAAATATAAATGAATTCCAAAAATATGAGTTGAATGTAAACAACGCTTTCAAAATAGTTCCACAATATTACTTTATACATTCCATTAAGTCAAACATATTTTAAATAATAAAAAAACATTAAGTTTTGGATCACAAAACATGATTGAAGAATCTCAAGAAAAATATAAGTTTAAATAATATATAAAGATAGTTTATAATCCTCTAGGTATGGGAAACATTTTAAAATTAGATAGTACTAGTTCACATGAGTTTCACATTCAATCATACATCCTAAAATGAAAAGATTCGAAATCAAAAAATATATTCATAAATCATTCAAATTCATTCAAATTAAAATAAATTAGTGTTCCAAAAATACATCATCAGATTGAATTTGTGAAATTATTTGATTAAAGATCAAGAATCCTAAAAACACTCCAAATATATATATATAGAAAATAAAATTATAGAAAAATAATGATCAAAAGGAAACACAATGATTCCTAAAAAAAGATAAACATACCCCTATATATAGTATTTTAATACTCTTTATTTTATCTGAAATATAATCATTAAAGATAAGGTAAGAAAAACAAAAGGTAAGAAAGATACAACCTAAGTTTATTCTTCAGTGGTTTCCTTGAGTTAAGCACCTAATAGCTTCCACTTTAAAACTCTAAGAAAGAAATAAAATAACAAAATAAACAAAAAGAAAAAAGGGAAAGATTGAATCAGGATGTGACTTGGTTTGGACCCCGAAGTGGGTGCTGGGTTTTTAAAACCCCAGCTAAGAAATTCCATTAAGTTATCCCCAATCTTGGGGTGGTTTCTTACTCATGAACCACAACATGTTTTTTCTTATAATGAGTATCCCTTTATATTGGTAATAGAGGAAACCATATAAAATGTACAATAGTTCCTTCCCCATGTCATTTTATTTTAACTTTCATTGTTAGGGGAGGAAAATGTATGGGTCCTATTATTTTAATCCACCCACTACTTACTTAAACTTTTAAATATTAACTTCATCCAAGTCCTATAAATTTTTATCAAGTTTTTCAGAAAATATATCAAAATTATTTTCATTGAAATTTTCTATTTTAATATAATTAAACTAGTAAGAATGAATATATATTTCTTCCTCTTCAACTAAAGTATCCTAAAATTTTATCTATCCAAGTAAGGCCACTTGGAAATTATTATCAATATGGTAATCTTCATTGTATTCATCATCTAAAGGAACCTATGTTTTGTACAAATATGAAAAATTAAAATAAGGGAAGGTGATACTTAATTCATATTCAATAAAATCAAAATTAAATGAGTTAAATTATATATTAACACCCTTAATTTTCTTGAATTCAATTTCCTTTTCATTGATTACAGCCACTTTGAGTTTGGTCATTATAAATGGAGGCATATAGTTAATCTTCTCCATATTTTCTTCAATCTTCACCGCATGGGTGGTGACTTATTAAAAATCATGTTATCAATATAAAGGTATTGTTTTTCATTATCAAAGTTGTGTGAACCAGTTTATTTTTTATCTTTTACAAAGTCTACCCAATATTTATCCAAATCATATTAATCTCCCATAAGTAAATTAGTTTTCATGTATTCATTAGAAATCTCCTCATGAAATGGTCAAGAAATGTTGGATGGATCTTCTATGTATCCCCACAATTCCCCCTCAAGTTCTTCAATATTGAATATAGGTGCAATGATCTTTAGTTCATCTTTAATTTTTTAATGCTTCTCCTACTATAAAGGTTTTATCACATTTTGTGAAGTATAAAGCATTTCCATTTTCTTATCAATTCTTATATCAATCAAAAGTTATCCAATATTAGTTTATATAATTAATATTCCCCACTGGAATCAATATTAGGCCTTATATATGTGAAATCACTATTAAATTCTATCTTGACCTAGAAAATAGAATATATCCAATATAGTTCTATTTTTTGTTTTTTTAATGTTATGGTTTTTTTGAGTTTTTTAGAAAAACTGTGTGAAAGTTATTTTCATCCACTAAAACAACACCAAATTAATTAATGGGATTTGTCATAAAATCCAACTCAATGTTTTTATTTACCTCGGAATTCATTATAGTGAACACCAATGTTCGATCTCAAAAGTAGTGCACTCACACACACTAAATTTATATTTTCAGTATTTATAAAATAAATAATATACTTCTAAATGATATTCTAAAGTAATGGGGATGTTGAAATTAATATGATATATCAATATAATTGGAAACCAGACATAAATAAAACATAAAGAAGATAGTAAAAGAATATTTTTTCTCTCATCAGTTCATAGTAATGAAATCATTGTTATAAAAAACATAATATAAATATTCTACTCATTGTGGAATACCATTGAATACCCTCCATGTTTGAATTTTTATTTCCACTCACCATGAACTTATCATGTGTTGAAATACACTTCTAAAACTCAGATAGTAGAAATCTTCCCCAACTATCACTATTCATGTCATGATCCAACAAATGCATGACTCAAACATTAAAGGGAAGGATGATTAATAATAAGGAAGAGCAAAATAGATTATATGAAAGAGGTGAATATCACATACCCTCATCAATTTAACTATCATTGAAATTATTAGAAAATAATAATAAATAATATTGAAATTTTAATAACTCAAGAAAAAATACTACCCCCTCAAACCACAATAATGTTAATTTTCTATTTTTATGAAGTTGAGAATGATAGTGGGAGAAAAAAAAATATAAAAGAAAATATAATTTAAATATAATATAATATAATATATATTTAAAGTATATGAAATTATTAAAATATTAAAACCTCAAAAAAAATATAAAAAATGGGAAACACCTTGAATGGGTGTGGATATGTACATTAATAGGGAGGAGGTTAAATATTTTGGTTCCACACATCACATTTCAAATTTTCCATGTACCATAATTTGAGTTAAGTATTTCAAAAATTGAATTTTTTTATCACCAAACCGATTCAAATTAACTTTTCAATTCATCAAAATTTAAAATAAAATAATGAAAATTATCTCCATAAATGATTTTTTCGCTATTTAAAACATAGGGAAGTATTTTTCTTAAGCGAAAAAAATAACATAAGGAATTTTGGATTTGAAGATAACAACCCAAAATAATAGAAAATACTGGTTACAAGGGTTGCATGATTATTTTGATGGAGTGATGAGTAGATAAAAGTTATTGAAAATTGATATTTTAAAAATATATAAGAATGGTGGTTTTGAAAGATTAAAAGAAATAACCCATCACCTTCTATCCAGATGTTGAGTTAAATCTCCTCCCCCTAATGAATAACTTTACAATTGAACCCTAAAATTTTTTCCTTACAATCTCTCTATGAAAGACCCTAATAAATCAATATTTATTTCACACTATCTTTCTTACAACCATAGATAAAAAATATATGGTTATTTCTAGGAACCTGAGCCGTATTTAGATAAATGATAACCCATTCTAGGTGTGATCATTTAATTTAAAACCTTCATTTAATAACTCAAATAAAATATTGACAAATAGTTTTATATAATAATTTAATTTTTGATCATTAAACAAACATTTAATGAAATTCAATAAAAATATCTTCATATTACACTATGTTACACCATAGAAAAATCTGTTCCCGATTTTTTAAGATAAGAATGATTATAATAGGTTACACATAATAAGTATTAGGACTCTACTAATATTAGCTTGACGCGTTCTTCTGGTTATACCCTTATAATATTTTATAAAATTTCAAATGTGGTTTTCATATAAGAATGATTTCTATCTACTCTTAATATAAATAAACCATAGCATACTGATCCTTTAAATGGCATGACACAGCTTAGTAAATTTTCTTCCCTTCAGTTGTGTTCTAACATCATAAAATTATCCCCACATCATAATACAATAATTCTTTGACTATAGAAATCATCATGAAAATATATGTGTGTGTATGTGTAACTTTTCAACAACCACAAAAAAATTGCACATTGGGGAAATATGATGATAAATTATGGAATTAGTTAATGTGATTATCATAGTTTAATATTTTATCTCATCCCTTATCAATCTCTATATAACTATAAATTCAACATATCCCTATGAATTTCACTTTAAGAATGGTTTCATGATAATAATAATATTGACATATAATCCTTATATGTTGCTAGTACCTTAGTAAAATAGGCCATCAGATGCATATTAGGTAAACAATTTAAAATATACACTGTAGGCCAAGGATAGATATGATCACTAAAACATAATTTTGTTTAAAATATGTGTTTCATTGAAATGGTTAAAAACACTTGTATATCATGATCCCACATTGGTTTTTCAATCATACGGTCAGTCCCTTATATGTATGGATATAGAAAAACACATCGATCAAATCCCCTAGGGACGTATATATCTTAGCAGGTCACTATGCTTCCTAACACAGTGATTTTCACCTACTCTAGTGTCACCCCACACTTACTCCTCCCATAATAGTGACAACTTTTCACTATGTATACTCTTTCTTCATTTCTCAAGGATAGATTCAATTTAGGATGGCCACTGCCTCACGACGGTAGGTCAATATTCTATGGTTGTCCTTAGGAATGATATTTTTTAAATAAAATATTAAGAATATTTATTCCTTATCAAAAAAATATGAAAATATATTATTTAATTATCAATTTAATAATTTAATTTAATTATACACAGTCAATTATTTAAAAAGATTCATTTTTATACTTTTAATAATCCATTAATTTCATTCCATTATTAATAATTTTATTAATTAATACTATCATTTATTCTTTATTAACTTATTTAGCATATTTTATTTATTCATAAATATATTAATATTAAATATATTTCATTTCTTATATATTTTATATATAATGCAGTTTCAATATATTCAATTAAATGTGAGTATAATTATCTTATATATTCATTTTAAATTAATATTTTATATATAATCTATTATTTATATTTCTCAATTATATTAAAATTTATTTCTATCATTCACTATTATTTATCATTATGTATCAATAATACATCAAATAATTTAAATATCATTAATATTTTTATTGAAATTCAACTACATAATATCCATATTATTATAAAATAAATATAAATTCAGTTAAAATATAAATTTTATACATAGAAAAAATAAATAAAAAACTTTATATATATTATTTCTTAGATGATAAAATTAATATAAATCGATCTAAAGTAGTAATTTCATAACATGAATATTTTAAATTGTTTTATTCCATATCTTTTCCCTTATTCATAATGATCCAACATTGATTTCCCCAATGACTATTTTCCTAATGAGACCACAAACATGCCCAATGACCATATATTTTTTCTTTAAATACCCCTAGATAATAGCCTCTCATTTTAATAAACAAATGATTCATATATTTTATCTTATCAGCATCATCTGTATAATCGCCTTTAGTGGGGATATCTTCATAATCGATCACGATGATCCATTTTATAATCTCATAGTTTTATTGTTTACTTTTATATATTTTCGCCTTGTACTTGGATATATCATATTTAATTTTATATTTCAATTTCCCTTGTAATGACAGAATAATTATTTCATGAAGTGATATTACATGAATAAATTTTGGTTGTTATATTATTTAACTAAAATGAATATTGACTCATTTTATATGTAAAAAAAGTGTCTATTTAAATGAAAAAATAGATTAAAATATCAAGAAGTGACATTATATCCATTTAAATAAACTTCACCCTAAATATATCAATTATATATTACATTTAATTAGGAGAAACATTATAATATTCCAATATACAAACTTTAATCCAAAATTCAATGTTTTATTCCGTAATTTATTTATTTATTTTGGTAAAGAGTATTACAAGAATCCAAACAACATAGAAACACAAACACCATAGTGGTCCAAGTATCATCCCTCCCCATAAGGAATTAAAATCACCCATAAAACATATTTTATGTAATAATATGGAATAAATTCACATTATCCTAATATTCATTACATAACCCAAAGTCCCTACAGCCCAGAGGCCCAACATGCGGCTTGAAGTCTCAATAGAGAATCTTGCATCATGTAGTGTCACCAATGGAACACCTTTCCACCCCTATCAGTAGTCATTGAAATATGTCACCAATCGAAAATTTTGCATCACAACCTACTAAGAATTGTGGCATCATGCTCCCATTTGATTCTCCATGGAAGGGCACCCCTCCAAATATATCAACCATGCTAGTCTAAAAATGGATGATAGGTATTATATAATTTTTATCTTCAAATTTGAAAAAATAATATTCCATCAAACTTAGTACAATGATAGTTTCAATTTTAGTGAAATAATCATACATTTACTAGGGTATCTACTAATTTTCATTATTGCATCATTCGTGAAAAGAAAGGGTATATATAGTGTAATTTTGTTTCAAGACATTTTCAGAATATTTCACTTCCTTTTTCAAAATTCAACATTTAAATTATAGATTAAATTTATGAAAACATGTTATAACTTTTAAATATTATTATTTTTGACATATAATTTCAAAACATTAGAACAAACATGATTTTTATAAAATAATATGATATAAAATGTTTTGAAATTTTCATGATGTGGTCTTTAAAAAATGTTATAAATATTTCAAAAAATGGAAAAGTTAAAACCAAATATATATATATAGGCCACGTAAAGGTTTTAGTCCTCTATAACTATTCTAAAATCATTATGTGATTTATACTCTCGTGATATGGTAAAAAAATTTCAATTAACCTAATGATACCTCCCTTGTTGGGGAATATGAGAAAGTTGGGACTTTGGAATTCTATCACAAAATATCTATGACCTGTGAAAATTTTAATATATGGAGGAGGTTTTTTCTATATTATAAATAAGGTTTTATTAAAGTAACCCACTAGTTTATAAATTTTTTTGGATTAATGTTTTATTTGCTGAAGACTGAATCAACTCTGAAAGAAGCTACACAATCACAGGTGGATTTTAATGTTAGGTATTGATGTTTTGGTAAGAATATTTGGCTACAGTTCTAATTGTGATGTTCTAAAATTTTATATCTAACAATCTGTTACTTTCACGAACCAGACCAGAGTTCCATCCAACCCAAAATCTGACTCAGTCTGAGATGTAGCCCAAAGGTATTTCCTAATCTCCATGGGATGGAAACTAGTTCCACGCATCAAATATAATCCAAGTGGAAATGATTTCAGCCCAATAAACCATGATCAAGTAAATAAACTAAACAAATTGATCACACCACAATAACCAACAAATGATCATAAATAGATATACAATTGATCCAAGTAAAAATTATAACTAAAAAATTAAAAAATAAACACGAAATTGAAATCGAACATGCTACACAATCTCCACATAACCTATTGTCACCACCAACCACAAGACCGACCTGCTCCATCAACAATCCCACAATCCGAGAACCAAAACCTGCATAATAGCTCGAGTATACAGACACCGAATAAGAAAATTATGGTTTAAGCTTCAAATATCAGAAGGAATCCACCAATTAATCCATATGTTTCCTTTCCTTAAAATAGTCCATTAACACTAGTTTGAAATAAATATATAAAATAGGTTTCTTGTATTTTATTAAAGAACATTAATTTTCCTTTTTAAAATACTATATGCCACATCACTAGTTTTTAAAGAAGATTATCATTTTAAATACCCAAACCCTTTCTGAAATCTGAAAAAATATCAAGCTATATCGCAAATTAAACAGGAAGAAAAAATAGAAAAAATGTAGTACAATGTAGACAAGAAAATATAGATAATAAATGATGGGGATTTTCTAAACATCCTTAGAGCGATCCCTAAATATACTCAATTCGGACTCACTAGTTGGAATATGGTGTAGCTCCATAGTCAATAACCAACTAGATTCTCTAAACTAGCCTCACCGGTGGAACAACCCGCTGTTGGCATATGTTGTAGCTCTATAGTCAATAACCAACTATATTCTCTAAACTAGCCTCACTAGTGGCATAACCCACTTGGCCTATATGATATCAAAGGGGTACCAACCTATTTAATTGGGGTTGATTAGAAATCACTACTCAACCCTCTAAAATATTCCCAGAAAACCCATTGTAATAATATATTGTGTAATTAGGAGGCCCTCACATGCATGACTCACCTTACCTACCGCCACCGCACTTGCCTACCCCAAACACTAACACCACATATATGATAACACACAAGGGTAAATCCTTAATAGGGGTTCCCTTAATACAACAAACCATTAACATGTGCCAACCATGCCATCACATAACACAATATTTCAAACCATTTAACAAAACAATTTAAAATTCCATTCAGATTCACATAATACGTGTTTTAAAACAAAACTCCCAGTGTATATCAAGTTCCAAAATGGCCTTACACTTCCAAAACCAAAATAAATTTAAAAATATGTATCCAAATTATTTTCCAAAATAAACACAAAACACCTATTTTAAATATACAATTCCAAATAGGACATTACCTTTCAGATTCAATTTGATTCTCATGTCATTCATAACCAAGATTAAAACACAAAATGCATATAAAGATACCAAACTGACTGTCACTCCATTTAGAAACAAACCATTTCTAAAAGTTACATATGGTTCATAACATCAAATACAATTTTTAAACCACTTTAGTGTAATTTGGAAATCTAGGAACCATTATAAAAGCAATAAGAGTTTGAAGAAGGAAAGGAGGAAGGGTGGATAAGTGTTTTGAAATCTGATTTTTAAGTTGAGAAAATTCAACCAATGACATTATCATTTATTCTTCCATCCATTTGTTCACTTGGTGCACACATTTATTTTCCCACATCAAATGTAACACCACAAATACCAATGAATTTACCAAAAAACATTTTAAAGAAACCACACAATCCCTTATCATCAACACACAATCCACACACACAAGTGAAAAAGCATAAAATCACTGAAATCCACACATAGGGATCACATTACAATCAAAAAAACCACTAAGATTTACCCAAGTACAAACATACCTTTAACCCACCAATTTTCATAAAATGTAACCAAGAGACATTTCATTGAACGCCATATGTGAATCTATATATAAGCATAATGAAAGTGTCCCTTCGAAAACTATTCCTAACAAATTATACCAACACCAAAACACCGAAATAAAATAATATTACATCAAAAACATGCGAATCATATTTATAAATTCATTTAAAGAACTAAATCACCAATGGAATACAACATAAAGGAAAATAATGGAATCACCTACCTCAATGATGTGTGAATGAAATGAGATTCGGGGAAAGGAAAAATGCACCCTAAGAGATGATCCTTACACCCTAACATCCAAGAAAAAAAATAACACATCACCCATATCTTATAGCATTAATCCAAAGAGAAACCACACCAAGAAAACACCAAGAACCCAAGAGGGTAAAGAGAGGAGATGGTAAAATGAAAAAAACCTAAAGGAACATACCATAGATTTGAAGGAGTATCATTCATAGATGCATGAGAGAAAGGTAGGAGGGTCTCCAAGGTCCCTCTGGTGAAACTAGGACAAAGGATGGGGAGAGAAACACAAAATTGGGTTAAAAGGTCATAGGAACAAGGAGTTAAATTCAAAATTTTAATGACTGGGTAGCTCACACGGTTTGGCCACACGGTATGTCAAACCATGCACCAACTATGCAGCAGCTAATCTTCAAGTGGAGATCGACTACACAGACAACCAGAATGTTTTGACATACCATGCACAAACCATGTGGTAGCTTCTATCTGAAATCTTATACCTTTCACAAAATTACCTAAGTAGGGCTTCATGATTTACCAAACCGTGTGCCCAAACTGTTCACAGGCCAAAAAGCCACCCAAAACATCTAATAACATAAAAATTTAAATCTTTACTCAACCCAAACATCAACCCATGAACAACGTCCACGAAAAGAATAAAATAAAGAGGATTTTGAATGTTGGTGTGTGATAGTTACAATATTCCTTTTACTTTATTACATTCTCTCTTTGTTTGTGAAAGCTCATTCCGGCTCATGTAATCATTGTAAATATTTTCTTTAATATATTTTTTTGCGGAGAATGAGTTTTATTTCAACTAATTATTTGAGTCATTCCTAGTATATTATAAATATTTCTTAAATATATCTTTATGTATTAAAAGGTTTCAAAAGTTTATGGGAATGAATTTTCAATAATGATTGCAAGTATTTTATCTTGAAGGGATATAACAGTTCTTTTAGATTTACCTCCTTCCATCTTGAAATTTTTCATTAATATATCAATTGCACATAAAATTTTTTGAATCATTAATAACATAATAAATTTTACATGCTCATTTATCACAAATAAAAAAAATTCCTTTATTATATATATATTTTTAAAAAAAATCGTAAAGAAATTGTTGTTAAAAAAATAATAAATCAATGAATGAAAATTTTACCCTTTAAAAGAAAAATTTAATGATTCCTATTATTTAAAATAAAAGACCACATAACCCTATAATGTCTATATAACTCTCCCAAAAATCAGGAAAAAATATGATCGAAAAGACTCTTTAAAATATAAATAATTGTTATCCTAAGAATCACCTTAAAATATAATTACAAAAAACTCATAAGTGTTTTATAACTCTAAAATTATTCTCAATTAATAACATTATAACCTATAATGTTATTCAAAACCTACTAAAATAATAACTGAGACACCCCAGATCTAAAATCCAAGATCTAATGATGAAAATATACTCATTTACAACATAGATTTGATACCAACTATAGAAAAAAACCCTAACCTTCTATAATTAAAAAAATTCCTGACAAATTTTGAGAAAAGACATACCTAATAACTTTTTAAGTTTATAGATTTAGATAGTTAGGAAAATAATTACTTAACAAAACCTATATGTTTTCTTTTACATGATAATTTTCCACACTAATAAAAACTCTTCATATGTTATGGAAAAATAACTTAGGGTTTAACATTACATCTATCACAATCAGCATTACTCATCCTTAAGATCTATGAAATTTTTTCAAAACATGGGGTGAGCATAAATAAATTAGTAATGGGTTTTTTAGAATGAGAAAACATATTGAGTTTTTGAAATTCTTGACAACATATTTTGATACAAAATACTTTTATCTTAATAAAACATTCACCTAAGCATAAAATTTACTTTAATTTTCCAAAAGACATGAAAAAAAATCATAAACCATTATAAATAAAAATAATGTTCTAAAAACTTTATTTTAGGGAACATGGAAAACTTTAAAACATACTTCTTGAAAATATAATCACTTAATTCCTTATAAGGTCATTAAGAATATTTCAAAAAAATCTTTTGAAATTATCAGGCTACTTAATTATAAAAAACTTCTTGTTTTCATGAAATATAATACTTTCCAAAGGAAATAATTATAAGCATAGATAATCCTTGATCTATTTTGGAAGATTATACTCACCAACTTCCTAATAGTGTAGCTTAACCAAATATTTCCATTATCATTCATAATTGAATACCTTAAATCCTATTAATTCCACAACATAAGAATAATACAAGCCTCAATTTCAAGAAAACATAACTTGGTTTACTTAGGCTAAGTGACCATCAACTATACCTGGTATATCATGAGATGAAAATATTACTTATCAAATTTAAGGGTTGTATAATTCTGATCCTACCCATCATATCTTAACATGTCAAAGTACCATAATTTGATTTAAATATTAAGGATCTTATATTTTCCATCACCTAAACCTTAAAAATTACTATTTAAATCCATCAATATTTATTATTAAATAAGTAAAATTATCTCCATAAATTCTTGATTAACTAGTGAAAATCCAAGGAAATACAGTTTTCAAAAGAAAAAACATCAAGAAAAAATAATGGTTTTTAAGAAAACAACCCAAAATAACAGAAAATATTGGTTATAAGGGATGAATTAATATTTTGATGGGAGAATAAGAAAATGATTTTTTTTGAAAAGTGATATTTCAAATAACTTAAGAATAGTTGTTTTAAAAGATTAAAACAAAAAAACCATTACTATACATCTAATAGTTGAGTTAAATCTCCTTCTCCTAAGTAATAACATTATCAACCAAAACCCTAAAAATTTCTCTTTATAAGTTCTTCTTGATGACATACCTTAAGACTTCATGCTCCCTTTATCATATTCTTTACCACAACCGTAATTGAATAAATATATACATTTCAAGGAACCTAACAAAAACTTATATATGATTTCACACATTGAGAGTGGGATCCTTTAATAACCAACCTTCATTGAATAATAGACATAATATAATGATAAATAATTTTTATATAACAATTTAATCATTGATCATGAAGTGGACACACAATGTCCTTCCTTAAAATATGTCTTCCTACTACACTATGTTTCAATGTGTAAATATCATCATCATATTTTTAAATATATGTATGAATAGACTCAACTACACAAAATAAAACTCAATATTCAACTAGAATTATCTTGATGTAGTCTTCTAGTTATACCCATATAATATTCAATTAGATATCAAACATAACATTCATACAAAAAAAATTCTATGCTATTGATATAAATGTACCATATCATATAGATCCTTTCAATGGAATGACGTAGATTAGAAAATCTTCTTTCTCTCCTTGAGATGTGTTCTACCATATTTCTACCATTTATATTTCATAATATACTAATTCAATGGGTGTGGCTCCCACTATTCATAGAAAAATTTATATGTAACCTACCAGTAACCATGAAAAAGTTTCATACTAGGAAAATATGACTGCAACTTATGAGATTGATTAATGTGATTATCAAAGTTTAATATTTTACCTCATCCCTTACTATGACGCATCCTACTATCCTATCAAAGGATCCATGTGAGGATCCCTTTAAGATTAGTTTCCTCTATATAATACTCATAAATTATGATCCTCTCAAATTTCAACTTCTATAGTAAAAGACGTCGTGAGATTCATATCAGGTAAATAACATGAATAACATATTACAGTCCATGGTTGAAGATGATTGATATGGAGTAGATTCATTAAAAATACATGTGCCATTTGAATGGTCAACAATATCCATGTATCATGACCCCACAATAGTTTTTTCAGTTGATATGTTACTCCCTTATATATATTGATGAAATATGATATACATTGAGATAATGGAAATTAAAATAAATAGGACACACCAATAAACTCCCTTAGGTTCTGACCAGTCCTAGTGTATCATCGTGCCACCCATCACGGTGTTTATCACCCACTCGAGCGATGCACTTCGCTTACTGTTCCCATGCTATAGATTACCCCATATAAGATATTATACTACCCCACTTCTCAATTATATCCATATATAGTGATTTTAACACCCAAAGATTTTAAAGTATCATTATATACGATAGCGTATATAATATGATGCACCAAGCATAAACGAAGCACAAAATGTTATTATATAAATATGATTGTTATAACCTAATTTTTGAGTTTAAGGGTATTAATAGTATTAAATACATTATTAATATACATAAATGAATCACTAAATAAAAAATTATTAATTAATTATTTGTAAATAAGTACTCAATATTTAGTAAACTCATTTTATTCTTCAAAAATATGTTTTCTTGAAGAGTGGTTTTTATTCCTTTTTGTGAGGGAATATTATAATTAATTTATGGAATTTTTTAAATTTTATTTGATAAAAAATATTTCATTTTTGATATTATCATGTCAAAATTATCTTAATGTGATTTTTGTTTCTACCTGAAATTATTTATTTTGCAGTGAATAGTGAAAAATATGGATTTTTCCATATATTGTCATTTGTTTCATTAAATCATGTAATTTAAAATTATAATTATATTTTGGATTTGTACATAAAGTGAAATATGATATATTTATTTATAATAAAATAATTAATTCCATTTGAATCTCTAATATTCATTATTTTTTATATAAGTTAATTTCAATGATAAAAAATGATTTTTCTAAAAACGGTTCTTCAATATAGTTTAAGATTTTATATTAAAATTGATTTTCTCCACTTATATAGATTTAATATTGAAATTATAATACCATATTTGGAATAATTTGGTTCAAATTTTTTAAATATTTTCCTTTTATTCTTATTCAATATGAATAGAATCCATAATAATTTTTTGTTACCACAATAAAAGAAAATAGGTTAATTATGGTTCCAACTAATGTGATAAGTCTTAAAATTAATTAAAATAATTTCCTTTATGAAATTGGGTGATTTTATCCCATCCATTTCTACAAAATTATTGAATATTTTGCCACTCTATTCTATTTTCCTTTGATTATTGGCTTTATATAAATTTAAGAAAATAATAAATACAAAATGACACTCTACTAAATTTAATATCTCTAAATTTATTACATAAGTATAAAAATAGGATAAGTTTAGTTATAAATTTTTATTTTAATTAATAATTTATTTTTTATGATTGTAATTTTTTTAATATTTAGTGATTGAAAAATTACCTTAAATTCCCATTAAACACCACCATAGTATTTATTCAATTAATAGAAAAACAAAATAAATTAATTTAGAAATATTAGAATTAATAAAATATGGATAACTTATTGAGTTATATGATTTTTTTTATAAATACATTATTTTAGGTATGTGATAAATGTTTATACTTTAATTATATAACTATCATGATGTCTTTGAAGTCAAATTTAATGAATAGTGTCCAAAATGACATTAATGATATTTTATGTAAAATAATATTTTGTTAAACTATTTGAACATCATATAAATTTATAAATGGGACGATTAGGGTGATAAATGGTCTAAAATTTCACCCTTTACTCATTTATGAGCTAATTGATAAATTATAAGTAACAAATTTTCCATAGATGTGGTAACAAAGTTTCCCTATAGGATGGATCCTATAGAACTGGAGGAGTTAAAGAAACATCTAGAAGAGAATTTGGATAAAGGGTTCATACACCCTAGGTAATCACCTTGGGGTGCTCCATTTCTCTTTGTCAAGAATAAGGATGGATCAATACGACTGTGTATCAATTATTAGGAACTCAACAAGATCACCTTAAAGAACAAGTATCCTCTCCCAAGGATTTATCACGTGCTCGATCAATTGTGAGGATCTCAGTACATCACAAAGGTGGATCCTCATTATAGATATCATAAGCTAAAGGTAAAGAATGAAGATATTCATTAGACTACCTTCCGTACAAGGTATGGGTAATACGATTCTTTGGTGATTCCCTTCAGACTTACTAATTCCCCTAAAATATTCATGGATTTGATGAATAATGTCTTTATACATTACCATGACAAATATTTGGTAGTGTTTATCAATGATATTCTCATATACTATAGGATAAAGGAGGAACATTTAGAACATCTAAGACTTTTATTGCAAACATTAAGGAAGGGAAAGTTGAATGCCATGTTTAGAAGTGTGATTGTTGGATATAGCGAGTCACATTATTGGGACATGTGATCACAAGTGAGTGGATTTCTATGAACCATTAAAAAAAGGTAATTTAGGAGTGTCCCAGACACTCTAGTGTCATGAAAATCTATATTTCTCTTTGATTAGCTCAGTACTACCAGTGTTTTGCGATAAATTTCTCATGATTTTCTATCCCCTGACTAAGTTAACCTAGAAAGGGGTAAAGTATGTCTTAATAAAATAATGTGAAGAAAGATTCAAGGATCCTAAGATAAGGATGATCATTTCACCTATACTCGTATTACCAAAAATTGGATTATTTTTTGTGATATACAGTGATTCTTCAAAGAAATTAATTATTTGTGTACTCATGAAAAATAAAAATTTGATAGCCTACGCCTCATGATATTTGAAGATCTATGAGGAGAACTACTCGATGCATGATCTATCACTACTAACTGTGATTTTTTACATGAAAATCTAGAAACACTACCTCTATGGTGATAAGTGTGATATATATACCAATTATAAGTTCATAAAGTATATATTCACACAAAAGAAGATCAAAATGCATCAAAGGAGTTTGTTGGAGCTAATAAAGGAATAATATTGCTCTATTCACTATCATCTTGACAAGGAAAACAAGGTAGTTGTTACTCTTAGTAGAAAATAACCTACTACTCTATCCATGTTGCTGATTGAGAAAGACCCTATCATCATGGATATGAAAAGGATGGATTTGGAAATCATTAGGGAAGAGAATAAATCATATCTTTCCCAAAAATTTTCCCAAAAATTTATCCAAGAGAAGATTAAGGAGGCACAAAGGTATGATACTGAGTTACAAAATAAGGTGAATATAGTAAAGGAAGGGAGGATGCATAAGTTCCATATCAATTATTATAGTTTGATTAGATTTTGAATGAGGCTGTGTGTGCTTTCATCACCTGAGATAAATAAAGTTCTATTGGATAATGCACATAGCTGAACATTCTCTATCCATATCGGAGTACCAAGATATATCATGATCTCTAAGAACACTACTGGTGGGAAAATAGGGAGAAGGATATTTTTTATTATATCTCAAGGTTATTAATATGATATAATGTTAATGAAGAGAAAAATAATTCCAAAGGTATGATGAAATCATTGCCTATGACCTTGCGGAAATGAGAGAATATCGCTATGGAATTTTTCATGGGTCTCCAAGAGACATCCAAAGGAAATAATGTGACAGTTGTGGTGGACTGACTAACCAAGACTGGCCACTTTATATCTATTTAGGAAAATCTATTTCTTGAAAAACTTACAAAGATATATGTGAAGGAATTGGTGATACTACATGGGGTTCCACTCTCTATTGTCTCTGATCGTGATCCCAAGTTCACATCTAAATTCTGGATGAGCCTTTAATATGAATTAAGTAATGAATTAAATTTCATCATGGCCTATCACCCCCAAAATGATGGCCAATCTGAAACGACTATTCATACACTTGTGGATATACTAAGAGATTTCTCATTAGAATTCCAATCTGGATGGGATCATTATCTCCCATTGGTTGAGATCTCATAAAAAATAGATTCCACTCAATTATTTAGATGGATCCATATGAAGCTCTGTATGGAAATCGATGTATATCTCTAACATGTTGGGATGAAGTTGGTGAAAGAATATTACTTGGACCTGATCTTATGAAAGGGATGATAGTAAAGGTTCAAGCCATCCAACAACACATCAAAGATTCTCAGAGTTGGAAAAATATCTATGCTAAAAACCATCGAAGGGACTTGGTGTTTGATTTTGGAGATAAATTATTCCTTCTAATATCACCATGGAAGAGATTCACGCGGTTTGGAAAGAAATGTAATCTAATCCCAATGTACATTGTCCCCTTTGAGGTCCTTGATCGTATAGGATTTGTGGCCTATCGGCTTGCACTTCCACCAAATATGGCTCGTTTTAATGATTTGTTTCACATATCACTCATGTGGAAGTACATACGAGATACCTCACATGTACTAAACTTATAGGTGATACAATTGGAAGATGATCTCTCTTATGTGGAGTATCTAGTAAATATTATAGACTGGAGTGATAAGGTCCTATGAAACAAGACAACCCACCTTTTTAAAGTGTTTTGGAGGAACCATAAGTATGAATAAGTATGTTGGTAACTGTAGGTGGTGATGAAGGACAAGTACTCTCACCTGTTTATGTAAAACAAAATTTCAAGGGTAAAATTTCAAAAGGGGGGAAGAATGTGAAGATCAAAAAATTTATCAATGGAATTTCTCCCACATTATAGTAATTTCATACAGTATAAATCACATAAAATCACTTAAATACCATAATAAAACCTTTATAAATGAACAATTAATGAAATAAGAAGTATCTATAGAAGTTAAGGAACCAATACTGATGAAATAGTAACTTCACCTAAGCAATAGTAATATTACTATAATGAATAGTAACCTGCCAAATGAATAGTAACCTCACCCATTAATGTATAAATAAAATTTATGAATCTTATAAGTGAAAAGATGATATAATTATATCATATTATAAGTAAGTAAATATTTTAAAAATTATTAATTAAGTATTGGAATTTTTGTAAGTCATAAATATTTAATTACAATTTTATGATTAATTTAATAATTTAAAAGGAAATTAATTTTCCTAAAATGTGTTCATAAATTAATATTTTTATGTCTTATGATTTTAATATAATTTTATGATACCTTACATAATATTTCAAAATTGTCTAAAATCTGTTATAATTTTAAAATATGTATTTTCCAAGTAAATAATGATTGTAATTAAAAATTTAATTACTCTTACCTAGAAATTTATTTTTATAAAATGGAATTCATTTATTAATTCTATATATCAAAAAAATTGGGTGATTTTTTTGTGATTTTTCTAAAATATTTGAATTGTTTATGAATAGTAAAATATGATAATTTATAATAAAAGCTAAATACATCAATTATGGAATCATATATGATGTAAGGATGATGTAAGCCCAAAATATAGAACTATCCTACATTATTTTAATATATTTATAGATAATTATAAAACTATTCATATTATTGAGCCAAAATAATGAACTAATAAATATAATAATTAGAAAATTCCCCTCTCCTCCACTATAAATACCACCCATCGTCCCCTCTGCTCCTCACACCTCCCAAGCATAGAGCCTTTCCAAAATTCTACCTAGTACTCTTAAATATCCCCTACCTAACTTCCATGATCTCTGGGTCTCACTGAAATACCAAAAAAATTTCCCTATGGAGGTTCTCAAAGAGGATAAATCCAAGAGGTAAAATGCTCTTCCTTTTCCTTTTAATTCCTTTTCAATTTCATTTATTTTCTTCCCTTCTCTTCACCTCCCCTCATAAAAATGGAATAATAACTATATTAAATTAAATATACTATAATTATATCATGTTTATGGAATATACTTCATTAAATTCATCCCTCTCACTCTTTTAGTATAAAAATGAAATTGTTTCCCATGATGTGTCAATTTACCAACATCGTCGGTGATGGACTTTAATTTTCCTTAAAAGACTTGAAGAATATTAATAAAACCATTAAAATTTTTAAAACATATTTAAATTTGTATGATAAAAATCTATTTTTATTTTGGAACTAAAATTTATTCAAAATACTAAATGATAAAACAAATTAAGTTTGTTGTGATCGAAAAACCCCCAAAATTAACCTAAAACGATCATCATTAACTTTTATATGACGATTCAGCCTCATATCACACAACCAAATTATTTATAAGATAATTTTACTCCTATAATATCATTACTAACAAATAATAACAATTCTGGATATTTATTATTGTTTTACACGTACTTCCATTCATGTATACAAGTGAACCGATCCTGAAAACTAAGAAAATGAACACTCCTAAATGATGAAATTAAACTCTATAACACATAAAAATAACCATAAAATAACTTAATAAATCACAATGAATCAGATTCATGTATAAAGTTTTCTTTAATTGTTAATTAATTAATCTAATTTGATTATATAGTACATTAAATTGAATGAATCATTCAGACATAATGTAAGGGGAATTCTCGAGCTTGACTCTCTTTCTTTAGGTTTTCCCTCTTTAACCCCATTTTCAGTATGAATATTCCTTAAATATAATTTTTTCATCTTTATATTAACTTTTATGGGATATAAATGTTATCTACTTTCATTTATGATAAATATAATGTTTTCTGAAATAACTATTCATTTAAAAAACTCGTTTTACTTCTCTAGATTCATTCTTCTTCACTAAAGGATGATGATTCTATGTTATTCCCTATTTCATTTAGGAACAAAAGTTTATGAATATATGATTTATTAAATTAAAACCATTCATTTTAATGGATTATTGTATTTCCCTGATTGATATATGTTCTATGTGGCATGCATGATAATGTAAATGTGATGATGTGACGGGTGCACCCAGAATTATATATCACGAAGTAAAGTTTAAGATGTGATAGGTGCGCTCATAATTATATAGAAATACAATTCATTGGGTAATGTGATTTATCTCATAATAAAATTTAAATAAGGGTGAACATGATGCTAGATTTCTTCACAACTATGTGTGGTAGTTAACCACTAAGACAAGATGCTTAATTTTTATGTATTTCCACATTTCATTCCTTTATCTAATGCTTCCTCTCATGATTTGATGATGATGTTATGATTATTATCACCACATATCATATTGTTTCATTTTCTTTTCTATCCTATTACTGGGCTTTTATATCACTTCTTTTTGATGTATATCCTAAGTTGATTACTTGTATTATGGAGAATCTAAAGGACAATAAGAATTTAGAGAAGAAGAAATTAAATAAATATTTATGTTTTATTTTGTAAATGTTATGTATGCTCCTAGATTTGAAAAGATACTAAACGTTTGTATCATGGTTTTGTAATGATTTTTTGTTGTTTATCATTAAAAATATGTTATATTAATTTAATAAAATGTAGGTTTACTATAATAGATAGCCCTTTTGATGTTTTAAGTCATGGGATTTTATGTTGTTTATCATTAAAATTTTTTACATTTTGAGATGAAAGGTATGAGATCACCACTGAGGTTAGAACATTATTTAATTTTCATGGTATTGATGTTATTTATGATGTATTATTATTTATGAAATGATATAATTGGAAATTTTCTTATTATTATGGAAATTTTGGAGTTAAATAGGAAGTTTTATACATTTTTGGATATTATCTTACCTTGTGATACCATTCAGTTTTAGTTAATATTTAAATAAAAGTGGAATAGATTAATATCCTTTTATAGATTATTATTTGATTTTAGTGCTCTACCCATGAAAAAATCATCTTGAAAATTCATCATTTGGAGAAAAAGATGAGATTGTGGTGGAAAATGATTAATGGATTAAATTATACTTGTAAAGTAAGTATATTTAGTTTTGTTCATAGTATATATGGTAAGGAAATTCCTTAAATTTTAGAAGATGATCTGGAAAAAATTATTATTCTATTCAATTCATTTTTAATTAATTTATGGTCTTTTTCACATCTCATTGATTTATGGTATTATGGTCATTAACTTTCTTAACATAATTCACATTTTTGTGATCAATGTTATTTGTCACTCTCTATCATTATTTGGACATTAATTTTTCCTACATGTCTATATTTTCACTTTTAACTAATGTTCTACTATTTGGAAACCGAGTTATGAGTTATTCCAAATGACCTTAATATTTCCCTTTCCCACTTTTCAAGAGGAAGTTTTATTAACCCTTTTTATGTTGTGGGTTCTCAATAAAGGAATTTTCAAATATCATACCATTGGTTACGGATATCAATTTAAAAATTTTAGGAAACTGTTAATTAAGGTGGGGGTAGATGTGACACTACAATGTTTTAAAATAAAACATTGTTTGATATCATATACAACACACAACATCGAGCATAAACGAACCATGAAATAATATCTTTTTAAATATAACTGTTATAACCTTAACATTTTATTGGAATGTATGAATAATATTAACATCATTTTGAAATATATATAAATTAAATATTCAGTACAAATTTATTGATTAATTCCTAGTAAATAAGCACTCGGTTTTCATTCAATCAATTTTATTCTTCAAAAATATGTTTTATTTAAAAGAATATTTTTATGAGAGAATATTATAATAAATATCTGAAAATATTAGAAAATTTATTTTATAAAAAGGATATAATTTTTTTTAAAATAATTATATAAGAATATATTATATTGAATTTATTATATTTTTATGATATGATTAATTTTTTCCAAGAATGGTGAAAAATATAGATTTTTTTCAAATATTTTCATTTATTTTCATTAAATAAAATAATTTAGAAGTACCATTATATTTTTTATTTTGTTCTGAATTATAATATCATATATTTTATTTATAATAATCTAATTAATTCCATTTTATTCAGTAATATTTACGATTTTTATATTAGTTAATTTTTATACTTAAAAATACGTTTTTGGACAGTTTTTCATTACATTTTATGCATTTATATTAAAATTAATTTATGCCACATAAAAGTATTTAATATTGAAAAAATGATACCATATTTTAATTTGGTGGTTCAAATTTGTGAGATAATCCACTTTTATTTTTTTTCCAATATGAATAGTAACCATAATAAATTTTTATTATCATGGTAAGGGTAAAAGGGTTAATTAGGGTTAAAACTAATGTGATAAGGATTGAAATTCATTAAAACATTTGTTTTTATCCTATTTTATGAGTTTATTTCATCCATATACATAAAATTCTCCAATATATGGCCACATGGTTCCATTTTTCTTTGATTTTGAGGATTATATTAATTTAAGAAAATAATAAATAAAAAACATCACTCTCTTGAATTTCATATCTCAAAAATTGTTACATAAGGATAAAAAGAGGATAAGTTTGATTAGAAATTTTTATTTTAAATAAGAATTAATTTTTATCATGGTATTTTATTTATAATTTTTAGTGATTGAATAATTACCTGAAATGTTTATGCAACGCTGACACAGTATTTATTCAATTAATAAAAAGATAAAATAAATGATTATAAAAGTATAAAAAGTAATATAATTTGGTGAATTATTGTGTTTCAATAATATTTTGTATAAATATAACATTTTTGGGATATATGAAAGGTTAATATTTAAATTTCATATCTATCTTGATGTTTTCAAAGTCAAATTAAATGAATAGCGTTAAAAATGACATTAATGATATTTTATGTTAAATAAAAATTTTAAAATTATTTAAATATCATAAAAATATTCAAATAGGATAATTAGGATGAAAATGGTATAAAATGAAACCCATTTTACATTTATGATCTAATTTTTAACTTCTAAGTAAAATTATAACCCTTTAAGATTGAAAAAGTCATTACCGAAATTAAGATTAAAATTGGTCAACCACGGGGTTAAAAAAACAATAAGGTTTAAAATGACCCAAAAACCTATATTAATTTTATTTTATGATGATATTTCAACCTGAGTCTCTTTTTATTTGAATATATGTCAATTTTTAACCATTTTTATTGATATTGACATAATTATATTTTAATATTTTTGGAAATTTCAATTGTGTCATTTACCTCCCTTATAAAAGGATACCTCATCTCTTTTTTATTTACACTATTTTGAGCCATATATATTGAAAAAACCCTTCCCAATTCAATAATAAAATTCTATATAAATTAATTAGAAGATTTTTTCTTCTTAAAATAACATTCCAAGGTCCCTTAAGAATGGATCTAAAGGAGGACTACTAAAGAAAAGGTAGTCTTACTACCCAACCTCTTTCAATTTATTTATTCTTATACATTCTATAAATATATGGTATTCATCAGAAAATAATACTTTCAGGATCCTAACTCAAATTAAATGTTATTAAAATTATATAACTACAATTATCCACCTATTTTCCATCAAATTGGAAGTGAAAGTATCACTCAGGTGTATGTGTGGACTACCACCTCCATGCAGTGATACAATTCATTTTCCATCACCATATCACATGGATAATTATTATTATGGTATTATAGTTTATATGAAATATTTATGACATATTTATTCTATAGTAATTATAATACCATATCAAACTTTTTTACCTTACCATTCGTTGGAAAACAATAATGTTGCTCGTGGGTATGTGTGCACTACCACCTCCACGAAGCAATGAGATTTGTTTTCCTTTTATAATTTTAATTGAGGATAATAAGGATAGATTTAATGAATATTATATATATATGATATAATAATTATTTTTTAATGTTGAATTGTTATTTACCTTTCTCTTTTTTTACCTGTCAAAAAGTGAAAATAACATTTGTACATATGTATGACCCACCATCTTCATGAATAGCGTAATTTAATTTTCTATATCTAACTTTTATGGAATACTATAAATATGAAAATATATTATATATATATATATATATCATAATTATTCTTATTATTATGATGGAACCATTATCAATGTACAAGTATGGAAACTACCAAAATTAAATTCCCATAAAAATAAAACAGTTAACACTGAAAACCAACGATTTTAATAAAGATTTATTCTTATGGGTATTAAAATGTTATAAGTGGATAATATATGATATTTAAAGTATTTAAAATACTTAGTTATATAGGTATAAAAATTTAAATTTTTTATATAGGAGTTTATATCACTTTTGAAGCAAGTCAAACTTGATATAAGGGATTTTTGTCTCACATTAAATTATCTGAGTCACATGATATATTAACCACTTGTTTATTTTATGGGGTTTATATAATTTCCATGAATTTATTTTATGATTACTTTCCTAAAAATTATACATATTTAAATTTACATATAATTTTCTATCTTTATTGAGGATTTTATTCAAAAGATACCAAAATGGTAAGGAATTTATGTTATAATCTCATTATTTATCAAGATTGTTTATATTCAAGTTTCCAATGATTAAATTTTATGACCTATCTATAAAGGATACCATGAATTTTATTCTCATATTGTTATGTATTTAGAATACATTTTTTCATTTAATTTTCCCCTTTTTAAGTACTTAGGAGACTGAAAGAATGTTTTTAAATAAAAACGACTTTATTTCTCTCTTTGGTTGAAAATCATTATTCTTATTCCATGTCCATGTTTTCTAAAAAAAATTTTAAAAAAAGTTATATTATTATATTATTTCTAAAGTAATTTTACCCGTGATTTATTTTTTAAAAAATACTTGAAAAGGAATCTTCTTTTTTTCTAAATGAGGTAGTTTTTGAATTTTTAATAAAAATTTAAAATGAATCTATTTTTTAATATACACGACATGAATGAAATTTCCAACATTCATGATTGATCAATTGAATGAAGATTAATTTAAATTTTTCCAAGGATATTTTCAAATAAAATTATTCTCTTAATATTTGGGAAACTTTTCGATTTTAATGTATGATTTAAAAATGAGAAGGGGATTTTCCTCAAGAAATATTCCAATGATATTTTAATGGAATTTTTCATCTATGATAACATATTATGATGTTACATAGGATTTACTAGGTATATGATCCAATGATACCATCTTTGTTATTTCTCTTCATGGTTTATCATTATGATGATGAAATATATATGAAACCCATTTTCTTTTCCATGGGTTAAGTTATATTGAATGATTTTATGATCTTATGGAATAAATATGAATATATTTATGATTATGTGATGTGGGAGCCCAAAATTATATAGATTTACAAATAATTGGCTAAATATTAATTTTATATGTTCTCAAAGGGTACACGATAGGTTATATCAAGCCCAATAAAGGGTACATGAGAGGTTATCCCAAGCCTGAAGCTGGTACATAGGAAGTTAACCCATGAATAACTTATTATTAATGTCTGGTGGGTAGCCTGACATAATGTTTTTATGATTATGATTACACCACAATTTATTCCACTAATTTATGACATGATTTTATGACAATGTTATGTTCTCATGGATCATTTTCTTTGATACCTTTATGTTTCATGTCTTATGAACTACCAAGAATTATGCTATTACTCATGTTTATGATCTTAAAATTGTTAGGTGTGGTTTTTAAAGGTTAATCTCTTTTTCTCATACCTGATATGCTCATGTTATGTTTAAATAATCACTGATATCTCACTTGTTTACCCTTTATGATCATATATATTTCATTATTAAAAATAAACTATAAAAATCTATTATTGAATTTTCAATTTAATAATTCAATCTGTTTCTGTATAATAAATAATTTAAATAATTTTTTTAGACTTCTTTTAATTAATTTATTTCATTCAATTATTAATTATTTATTAATTACTTCTATCATTTATTCTTTATTAACTTATTTTCTATATTTTAATTATTCATATATATATATACATAATAATATTAAATATATTCCATTTCTTATATATCATAAATATAATACACTTTCAATATATTCAACAAGTTTTAAGTATCATTATCTTATATATTCATTTCAAATTAATAATTTATATACAATCTATCATTTATATTTCTCAATTATATTAAATTTTTTTATCATTCACTATCATTTATCATTATTTATAAATCATATATTAAATAAGTTTCATATCAATAATCTTTTTTTAAAATTTTAACTACATAATATCCTTTTGATAATAAAATAAATAAAAATAAAAATAAAATATAAATTCTATAATGTGAACAAATAAAAAATCATATATCTACATAATATTTTTTAGATGATAAAATAAATATCAATATATATAAAGTGGTAGTTTTATAACATGTAAATTTAAATCATTTTATTCCATATCTTATCCCTTATTTATAAATATCCAATACTGATTTCCCCAATTACTATTTTCTTCATAATAAGACAAACACAAGAAACATTCATATCATTGTTCTTTAGATACACACGCATCCTATACTCTAATTTCACTCAAAAAATGATTCATATATATCCCTTATCGAGATCACCTCTATATTAATCTTTGGTAAATCTATATTCACGGTGGATCATGTTGATTCACTCTACAATATCATAATTTTCTTATTTACCTTCATTTATTGACCCATTATACTTGTATTTATAATATTTAATGTTTTGTTTCCATTTCTCTTGTAATGAAAGACTTATAATTTGATGAAGAGATAATTAATTATTGAATATGGGTTATATTATTTTACTAAATCTAATCGAAATTTGTTTTAGTTGTAAAAAAATATCTACTTAATGAGAAAACATATATCAAAATATTGAGATGTTACAATAACTCCATCATGAACCTAATGGATAAATAGCATCCACTATGTGTCCAATATACACCTAGTGTTATCCAAAAACCTCTAAGTGTCTAGTCAAAATTCATCCCACCTCCTTTATTTCTATTATTAGGTACTGGTGTCTCCTATTGCGCACCTAGTGGTGTTACCTACTATAAAATAGAAAAACACCACTTATAATTCTCCTTTAAACATGAATTTCACCCAAAACATAAAAAAAATTAAAATTTAAAATCTCAATATATTTTTATATAAATGAATAGGGAAATTTTTTAATATGCACATAATAACCCAACATCATTTCCAACTCCTACCATAATGATAATAATCATCCAATAGGTTTCAATGGACATCTCTTGTGAATAACCCTGTCTACTGAGACCTCATTCCTAATTCCTACTCATATGCTTCCTCTTATAAATGACCATAGTTACAAAACACATGTATAAGAGAATTAGTCTTCCCCTATATAATTTCCTTAATATTATCAACAATACACAGTGGATGATTAATAAAGTATGCACTTTCCTTAAACACTACATAATCATATTGAATAAAATGTAAAAAATATGAATTTTATATCCTTATCCATAATACATGAAATAAATTGTACATTCCACTAAATAAATAATAAAAGATAACTGATAAACAATCTCTACAATCCATTCAAGAATCTAAAATTTCTTTACAAACTGAAGTACCAAATTCCCCTGTATTCTCAACCTATTATGTCCCAATCATATTGAAACCAGATGGAACACATAATCCTCTAAATATAACTCTATAGGTTATTGTATCAATTGTGACTAAGATATGTATTGGGGATATTGTATAACATAAGAAATAGAAGTTAATATAAAGAATTTTTCATTTCCATGAAAAAACTATAGAAATACCGGGGTTATTTAATAAAATTAATAATTAATAAAGTATCCTCTAGCCTGTGGTTTTTTTTCTAGAGATTGTTTTTGGAGAAATAAAGTGGTTTATGGTTTTATGTGTTGTATTTTGTTACCAATAAATAAATATATTCAAAATTATATTATATAAATATTATTAAGTTATTTCAAGGTCATTTAGAAGTTTGTAATTGTTTGGAAGATATTTGAATTTGTTTAGATATATTCCTGAGGTTATAGAGTTGAGAAAATTTTTGGTCTGAAATATGTAAAATTCTAAACTATGTAATATAAGTTTTACTGAATATATTAGAGTAACTAAATATAGAATATAGGAAAATAAAAAGTAAAAAACCTTCCATTTATGTGTAAAGGTAACTCTAAATAGATATTTTAAATTTTGAAAAGGAAAGAAAATCCTCCTTTTATATATAAGAGTCACCATGAGGAGACTTGGTGAAATTTTGGAAAATTCTTCTGTTACATAATGGTCACCCAGATCAGACTATAAAAATTTATCAAAGGTAGAAGATCTTCCCTGTATAATTAAGTTTAATTTTTATAATATGAAAGGGTCATCTCTAAGGAAAATGGAATACATAAAAGTAATATTCCAATACTAAAATGTTATTTCAAAGAAAAAAGAAATATCTAAAGTCTATTCCTTTTATACATAATGGTCATTTTAATTTTCCTCGATAATATGTAAGGATCACCCAGTGGAATATATTGATACATAGGAGTCTTTTTTATGATTCGTAAAATTTAAAAACATAGAAAAAATATATTTTTATAAAATTTAACTAGGAATAATTTTAGGAAGTTAAGGAAAATTCAGAAGATAAATATAATGTTTCTAAATAAATTTAATTTGTGGATTAAATATCATTATGGAAAATCATTATACAATTATTTGAATAAAATTGATCATGTCATAAAGATTTTTTTTATGCAGTGATAAAATTCATGGGTTTATAATTTTAAAAAAAGGCATGTCATTATGTGAATCCATTATAAATATTATCTATGATTTTATTAGGTTGTTTAATATATCACACCTTAATTAATGTTTTCACACTATGAAATGAAAAACTAGATTAAAAGGAAGAAGATACCACACCATGAAGAATGTTCTTCAGGATATGAATGAAAGAGTAGTTGGAGGATCTGATTAGTCACATAATAATATATGAAATCACATTTTGATGATCTGGATAGATTCATAATATGGAATAATAAGAAATAAGAGATTTTAAGAGGAAGCTAAAAATAGTTAAAGAAATTCAAGAGTTTGAGTTTGAATTTAAAATTAGAATTATAATGTGAATATTGCATCCATAGTTTGAATGAAATATATTTTCTACTGCTATGAATATATGATGTTTATACTGAAATAAAAAATAGAAATTAAATTGAGGAAGAAAATAGTACTTTTAGCTATGCATATAGAATAATAATATGAATAATATGAAGAATAATAATATTCACTACAACAACACTTTGGAAGTATGACTCCATTAAATATTATCTTACTATTGAAAAAAACTCTACATCTTTTTAATTTGTAAAAGTAAATTTTACATATTTGAGAGATAAGTTTTTCTGTATTATTAATTGATAAACCAAGGTAATTTATTTTCAATAATAATGATACAAGTTAATTTTTTGTCCTTGGGTGATTATAGATCGTTCCAAGGAATAAATACCCATTTTACATAGTGATCCTTGTAAAATATATTGTTCATGTTGCGTGTGTTAATTGGTGTTAGTGTTATAGTGATGTAGTATTAAATTTAATATGTTTTTATGTTTGTTTTCTAAAATAAACTAAAAAAGTAATTGAATTAATTCATTCACCCCCCCCCCCACTTTTGTAATGAATCAACACTAAATATATGGGTCCTTATCAAGTTGTATTGTATAATTATGGAACCCTTCAAAGAGGATATGTGTTTTATGTTTGAATAGATAGATTTAATCTTTTATTAGATATTTTCCCATTGAATTTATATTGTGAAAATAGAAAATTTGAATTTAATGAATAGAAATAGGATTTAAACTTTTAATGGGAAAATATTATATATGAAAAGATTAAATGATTCCATATTTGGTATCAATTAGTGTTTATATCTCAAAGGATACAAATGAGGAATTTTTTAGTATGTTCAAGGTTCTACTATAATAAAATTTGATAGAAAGAATTTTTTTGAATAATGGATGTGCTTAGAATTACATTTTTCCTTCTCTTTTAGAAAACAAAATCATAAAAAGAAAAGAAAAAATATATAAATGAGTATTTTAGATGAACTAGGAAACAAATATGAAGGTAATATAAAAGTGAATTAATCTAAAATACAAGTCTTTTGGTTAAATTATGAGGATCTCGAAATGAATGAAGATAAAATAGTAGATGATTTTTTCCAAATATTTAATGAAATTTTGTACACTGTTGGTGGTTTTGGTGAGAAGCTATAGGATACTAATATTTTCAATAAATTTCTATAAAACTTTTTATACAGTTATGATATAATAGACTCGGCACCTAGAGGTTGTGATCTTGTCACAAACCAACCCGGGCCGACCCTGAACTAGTCACCTAAGTCGGTCTGTGACATGTCCCGAGGGACATTCCTGATCCCCACGATATGGTAACCAGTGTCGGGCATCAAATTTTAATTGTTGGGAATGATTTTTACCATAAAAGATAAATGAATAAACAATAATAAATAAAAAAATAAAACTAAACTCTTACAGTAGAAAATAAATAAATAGAATAGCTCAACATACCTCCACATGATCTTCTAGGTCACCTCCCAACCAAAGGCCACACTTGCTCCAGTAATAAGAAACTCATCCAAGAAAACCTGAGAAAACAAAAACTACAACTGAAATGATAAAAATAGGCATGATAATTAAAAATTCTCAATAGGGTTTCCAAGACAAACCATAGAATCCAATGTCTCTTTTCCCGAAACTATCCATTAACACAAGTTTGAAATAGAAATATAAAAGCAAGGTTTTCACATTTTAAAATAAGAAACATTTTTTTCTCATAAAAAAATCCAACACATGTGACATACCATTTCCAAAATCATTTGTCTTTTTATAAAATAAAATCAAAACAAAATTTACCAAAACTGGGCTAAAGTAGAATAGGTAAACAATAAATGTTGGAAATAAAATGGTATAACAGAGAGTAAACAAGCAATGAAAATAATCCAGTAACCATGGGTGATCCTAAACATCCCTAGAATACCCCTGTACGTACTCGGTTCGAAACCATATTCTAACATATGGTGATGCTCCTAAGTTTCCGCCCTATAACTGACCAATTCATTGGCAAAGCCTGCTTGGCCTAACAACCAGTCTAGGGGGTACCAACCCGTCTAATCTGGGTTGATCAGCAACTGTCACTCGATCATCTAAAATTCTCCCAAGACCCCATGGTGATTATAATAATACTGTGTAAGTAGGAGTCCCCCGCAGGTGTGACTCATCTCACCATACTGGCCTACCCCAAACATGGACACTCCATATGATAACCCATAAGGGATATCCCCCTATAGAGGTTCCCCCAAAAATATATATACATCATATCATCAAAGGTTCCAACCGGGTCGTCTTTCCATGAATTCATTAAAACTATTTGATAATTTTGACAAAAGAAATAGAGTTTCCAAATAGGCACACAGTTATCAAACACCATCCTTTCAAGGAATCAACACTAACTTTACATTAAAACTGAAAGTGCCAAATGGGCCCTTAACTTGTCAAGTCCAAAAGTATTACCCAAAACATCACACAAACACCACTTTTAATTTTACATATCCAAACAGGCATATGCTCAAATATTTCATTTTAAACCATTTTAGAAACCACACAAAGAACCCAATTTCATTTTGAAAGCAAGAATCATTTTCACAAAATCACTATTACCTTTAAAACCAAACCAAAATGCATACCAAAATATATTCATCATGTCTTTCAAAAATTATAAATTGATGGAAACTTTAGTAAACAAACCAATGAATTTCTAAGCTATTATACGAACAGGCCAAACAATTTATAAATGATTTTAAGAACAATTAAAACAGTATATATAATAAACTATAAACAGATGAAATGATTTATAAAAAATTTAATAAACATACCCAATAATTTATGAACAATTTAATAAACATACCCAATAATTTATAAACAATTTAATAATGAACCCAACAATTAATTCATAATATTTATAAACAAATAGAACAATTTATAAACAATTTTGAAAACCAAAAAAATAATTTTTAAAACATTCATTCAAACCAGAAACACTTTCACAACCTATTACAGAGTATACTGAAGGTGTGTGTCATGCTTAAAACATCATCAAAACAACATTTGACATCTAGAGAACACATTTTTCATAAGCACACATTAATATGACTAGATAAAGTACTTCAAAACTATTTTTTATCAAAACCAACTAACTTGAAAACACTATAGAAAGTTAAATAAGTACATTGTGAAGGTGCGAACTAAGTCAAAAAATTAATTAAAAACACTCATGTATTAAGTGGACTTAATCGAAAAGGAAAATACAGATTTTACTACCTCAAACAAAGAGTGGAACCAAAAAACCCTCAAAAGATGGGATAACAACGTCCCGCACTCCAATTACACACCCAAGAAAACTAGAAAAATGTACCAAACAACACCCAGGAAGTTAGGATTTGGCCAACTCAAATAAACACACCCAAAAGGAATGGGAAAATGAACAAACCTATGTAGCGGGTCGTGATAAGGGGTGTGCGATGGAAAGGGAGGTCTCCGAAGTTGAATCGCACCAATACGGGAAGGTCGCTGGGTAGGGTCACGCTGGCTAGAGCATGCTGAGCAAGAGAGCTCACTGGAGTGTGCTGGCCAGAGGTGCACTGAGCAGGGAAGCTCGCTGGAGAGGAAGAGGGAGGCTGGAAGGTGTGTCGTTGGTTAGAGAAAAGGAGGGCAGGTATGGAGAGGGTGGCTGGAGTGGGAGAGTTCATGGAGAGGGTGGATGGTCAGCATAAGGTGGTGGCGAAGTCGAGGATCCAATGAGGAGGTGAATAAGAAGATGGTGGGGCAACCTAGTGTGCTGGGGTGTGAGGTGAGGGCGGTGGTCGGCTACAGTGGTGAAGGGCGAGCACAGTGAGGGGTCCTAGAGGGCATACGGAGGCAGCGAGCGGCTACTGGTAGAGGGTGAGGCCCAGGGCGAGCACAGAGGGTCGTAGCATAGGACCTATAGGGGGAGAGGCTAGAGAGCATGAGGGTGGCGCGAACGCAGAGGGGGTGAGCACAGGGTGGAGGCTCGTATAAGGGAAAGGTAGGGAAGGGGATGGGGGTCGCGCCGAGGGTAGACTAGGGTATGGTTTTATTTTTATTTTTTTATAATAATAATATTATTAAAATAATAATAATAATAATAATAAAACCAACAATACATAATTAAAAATTTTAATAATAATAATAAAACCAAAAATGATTATAATAAAAATAACAACAACTAAAAATAATAATAAAAAAATAATAACCATAGAGGAAATAATAATAAAAATAATAGTACTAATAAATTGATTCCAAAAAAACCTCAACAACAATAACAATAATCACAGTGTATTAATATTATTATTATTATTAATTACATAATAACATTATTATTATTACAATATTAACATTTAACTCACTTTATTTACATAAAATAATATTTATTTTAAGCGTTAGACATTTTTGCAGGCACTCGAGCTGACCCTGCCGCTACCTCCCACTTTGCGATGACCGTGCACAGGTCCAAAACCCACTAAAATTACTAAATGTCAAAAAAAAATTGGGACCCGGCCCGAACCTTGGTGCGAGTAACTAAAGAAAAGGAATGATAAAATAAAAATAAATGTAAAAGTCTGGGTGTGACAATTCTCCTCACCACAGACACATTTTTCCCCCAGAAAGTCACCTAGCCGAATGGTAGACAGAACATGAATCCATACTTCATTGAAATCGAAAGAAACTACAACACAAGAGAGAGGGAGAACACGAGAGGGTTCTCCCCACCACAAGAACTCAACTAGCATAGAAATTTGACACTAAAACATACCACCCGGGAGGGGGGTGACGTGCGAACTCCAAACCGATCTAAACTAACTTCCATAGCACGAGTGAAGCAACACCTCTGCTAGAACTTGGAACTCTCAACCCATACCAAAAACCCCCAACACTAGAGAAAAACCTCTTAGAAGAACTTAACCAAAGCAGTGAACCCGAGCATAATCACAAACATCAATTATTCTATAGGATCTTCCATATCCAAACGAACACAGCTAAACCAATATCAACCCAGACGAGGGCCAAAACACTTTTAAAAAAATTCAAAATTCAGAAAACCATAATCAGACAAACGAAATTGTTGGATTACAATAGAACATGTACATTATAACTTCACAATAAAATAATGAACCTACAACAATTTTAGAACTTTAACAGCATAAAAACAAGAATGAAAAGACTTTAAATGTTCCACCGCCGAACACATAACCTGAACCGAGGCTTCACACCCACGGAAAATTCTGACTGTGCATGAGCTTCACCCCAAGACCTATGGCAAGGTATTCGATAGATAAAGTATATCCAACCTCATAGTTAGACACTGGAATCCACCAGTCACAACATCTTCTTCAGGCGATGCTTCTTTCTGAACATCTTGAGATGACCCAAACACCCAAAATGATGGAACGTCTTCGAGGGGTGTGACATGATGGCTTTATGTTCCCTAAACGTCCACACTAATGGCCCACATCTGAATGGTCCGATGAACTGGAATCCAAAACCACTACAGAGGACTCTTTAGAAACAATTCCATCTAGCACACTCTTCTCTCTAGATGGGGAACCTTTACGAGCAACTGTATATGCTGTATTTCCAACAATCTACGCTCCAGAGACCAACTTAGCTAAAAACTCCTCATCCACCAACTTCTCAAAACAATGGTCCCTAGAAGGGAGTACCCACTCCTTGACCTCTAGATGAAGACCCCTGATGAAGAGAGAAGCATTCATCAAATCCTAAGACACTACCTCTGAATAAAAGGACACAAGTTCCTTGAAATGGTCAACATATGTCTTCACCGTCCATTGGTCTTATTGAATATGCATGAGCTCTTCCCTTTTCTTCATCTTCACCTCTTCAGGTATGAACCTTCGTACAAAGAGATATTTAATGAAACCCAACATCATACCAACATGCATTGATGGTGGGGCCAACAACTTCCATTTTTCCATAGTTGGACCCTCAAACAGAACTAAAATGGCATGCACTCTAACATCTTCAGGAGTTCCCAATACCCTGAAGACACGCTTGACCTCTTCAAGCCACTCCAGTACCTCTAACGGACCCTGATCACCATTAAGGATAGGAAATGTCTGAGAAGGGCCAAAAACTGGGCATGACTTATCAAAAACCTTGGGGACCTTTCTGGGCAGCATTTTCTAAACAATATATAAAGCACAGATCCAAAACCAATATCAAGCCGAAGAAACATCTATGAAAGTACCTTCAACCAAAAACAACCAGCTAAAAAACCAAAAAAAATACAAACAAAACCCAAAATTCCTTTATTTAAAATCCCCTTTCCATTTTAGATTTCAAAACCACCTTCTTTCAATTCCACTTTACAAATATCAAACCCACTTTTCAAACCAAATTCAATTTCCAAAATCATTTCCCCTTTTTAAAATCACTTTATAAAAACATGGTCATGCCTTTAATTTAAAGTACACACCCCAGTAATCCCATGAAAAATTGCACGTTTATTCATTCTCTTTCTTCCATATGCACCAATACGCACTTCACATGCATTCCATCACATGTGAGAATGTTCATAAAGAGTACCTGAGGTTGTAACCAAACCATTTCTCTACCAATTCCAAGCAAATATCATATTTTTAGACCAAGAGATTTTGGTTTTAGATATAATTTCATGAATTTAAATCCATTTAAAAGAAATCATTCTCATTTCAAAAACCATTTTTCATTTTCAAAATCACACTTAAACCAACCAGAACCAACAAAACACTCAACTTGCATCAAACTAATGGAATGAGGGACTAGTAGTCATTCTTATCCTGAAGACATGTTAGTGGGCCATGCCCCATGTAAGCTTCAACAACTAGGAGGAACTTCAACCATGTACTCGAACTCCACATGGTTCACTAATCCATGTGAAATAACGATGTATCATCGGATTTCCTCTGTTGTAATCCCTTAATCTAAAACAATCCATAATGATAAAAGGACTCAATTCTCAGACTGCCCCTGGCAACTCAAGGTTCGGAATGAGTGAGGGTTCATGACGTACTTCCCATACCTACCTCCTGAGTCATGAAAGACCTAATCTCCATCAACTGAACACCACAAATAACAAGGGCCTCCTATGATACCATTTTTTCACAAACCAACCTGGTTCGACTCTGAACCGGTCACCCAAGCCGGTCTGCAACATGTCTCATCATGACCCAACCCAACGGAGCTCGAGTCGCAACTCCCCAAGCTTTCCTCTAATAGGCCAGGGGCTAGAGACTAGCACCAAGTAGGCTATCACACACATGGGAGGCATTAGCCTAAGGTATGTGTACACACGCACCCACATACACCTCCATGTAACAGTGCAGATATATATATATAAAAACTTAAAGGAAATGCATATATACATCGAACCCACAACCAGAGTACAAAAAAGTGCAAAAGGTAAAATACAGGGCCCACCAAAAAATAAACTGCAAAAACATCCAACCTTCTCAGAAGGATGGGATCACTGTCAAAGTAACCATCAGTATGATCCTCGACACAGCTCTGGTAAACACCCTAGTCAGTCTCGATCACAAAGATCTGCCTACTCCGGCTCCTCCTGGGACTCCGTCGAAAGGCCTATGGTCTGCACAAGACAAAAACATTTGAGGTTAAATCCCATGCAGGGGTGAGTATAAAAATACTCAGTAGGAAGCCCAAAACCCCAAAATAAAAGAGAGCAACTGAAAGGAAACATTCAGCTCATCCTAGCCAGAGGGAACCCAAAAGAGAGAGGAACTCCATCTCGAGACCATCCTCGGCTAAACACGACTAGTTAGCTCAGCTCAGGTGTATTCCCATACATACACCATGAACATTTGCTCAGGTATATGCCCAAACATATACCATGAGAAACCAAATATACTCATTCCATGCACGAAGCCTCATGAGGTTCCGACCTCATAACCAGTGACAATTTCTACACGAGACCAGGACAACACAATCCATGAGCACTGTCATTCCAAATGACACTCGTTTGAGAGATACACTCCATCAGGTCTCACACCAACATCCCAAATGCCCATCTGAGAGATCACGCTCGTCGGATATCATCACTAAGAAAATCATGCTGAAACAGTGGAAACACTAAACTTCTCGGATAGGGAATCACTCATAGGGTCCTTTAGGGGATACAAGAACCCACTCCGGTGTCTCGAAGATCTCACAGATAGGGGATCACTCCCAGGATTCGTTGGGGGATACCACAACCTGATCTGGTGCTCCACAGATCACATCACTCAGATAGAGGATCCTCACCCATGTGAAGATGGTTACGACGATGCCGGAAACCCAATTTGGTATAACTCACGATGTAGGGGATTGAACCGACAATTCACCAACCCTACTGAAACCACGATTTGAGTAAGGAGTCGTATAACCAACAATTCTGCAACCCTACTAAAACCACACGCTGAGTAGGGGATCGTATACCCAAAGATGACACAACCCTACTAGAAACCACATGTTGAGTAGGGGATCATGTAACCAATAATGTCACAACCCCACTACAAACCACATACTGAGAAAGGGATCATATAACCAACGATGCCACAACCCTACTGTGCATGGCCCACTATGCAGGGGATCATATTCCCGATGATGCCTCAAACCCTATGGTGTTAACCTTCTAGAGAGGTTATCGTCGCCCATGGATAAGTAGTCACAACGATACCAAGAACCCTATTTATGGAAGTGAAGCTAGAGAATCTCACTCTGAACCCACTGAAGGGATGCTGCAACTCTAACAGAAAATCATCCTATCGAGGGGATCAGTAACATATAATAAAGTTGTAATGCCACAAAAACCCTCATAGGAACGAACCAAGGGAGTAAACTCAACCACTACTGGTCTGAACGTCGCTAACCTGAGCAACCCACAACCTCGCCACACTACACACCTCCTGGGACAAAAAACTGAGGCCACCACTACGATCTACGTGGAAAAACATGCAAGATAGGTTATTTACTCGCCCGAAATAGACAACCATTGAAAAATGTACTATTCACCATAGCTAGCCCATGTGGGTCCTACACATCGATTTCGAAACTCATCAATAGGACTACACCACTGCGATCCCCTAGAAAAAAACGCACAAGATTGACTACTCATTCGTCCAAAACGGACACCCGATGAAAAGGTCGTGTTTCTCCATAAACGCCCAAAACAATTATCATGGGTCCCACACCCTAATATCCATCTAGAACTTGGAAACTATACTGAAAAGTATTCCTTACTATCAGGATCACAACGTCACTAATGGCACCTCAATCGGACGCTCCGTGTAAAAGTTTCGGCGGGTCGAAGTTGAAAATAATAAAATATTTTTATTATTTTCAACGTTTCATGGCCCCGGGCCAAAAACCTGACTCAAAAAATTTCTTAAACATCCTCAAGCGGTCCTTCTCATCACGAGTATTGTGTCACCACAAACAGCTCGTAAATTGTACTTACGGTTTGCGAGTTACGAGGGATTAAAGAAGCCTTAGAAAAATCCGGCCGAACCACCGCTGGGTCGCCGGAAACCACCGCCCGCCTGACCGAACAGCCGTTGCCTTCCGGAATCTGCTGTCACATGCCAGAATCTACCACGCTGCCACCGTTCCACTGGAAACCTCGCTAGAATCCGCCATAGCTGCTGCTAGAAACCGGGTTTTCGTCGGAAAACTTCCGGGAGCCACCGGAAGCACCCCGTTACTCCAAAATCAGATCCAAAAAATGTTTCAGAAACCTCAGGACCCGAACTACACAACCCTTATGAAGATTTGAAGAATAAAACACATAAATGGGATCTAGGATTTAAAACTCAAACTTCCTACCTCACGAGTGAAACGCCGACGCTTCTAGGCCAGATCTGCGCTCTGAAGCTGCTACTGCACCATCCGGCAGCGATTATCATCAAGATTGGAGCTCCACGACAACTTGCTTACTTGATTTGGTCAGTTATTTGAGAAGAGGAGGAGGGGTGGCTTATGCGGTTCCTCCTTGCTACTCCCAACGTGTGAGGGCAGTGGATAGGTTTAATTAATTAATTAATTAATTAACTAAACCACCATTTAATGCCCCCGACCAAAACGCCTGCCGCTGAGAATATTAGGTCATCCCTAGGGTAAACATGATGTTCTGAATGCAACAGTGGACTCATAATTTCAATATGAGACTCTTTTCAGGAGTTATTCGAGCCGATGCTAATAAAGAAACTTTTCCATTTATTTACAAAAACTCCCTCAGTAGATTTTTCTACAACAGGCCCATGCCCGCAAATTTTACACCCCGCCTAGGGTAAACGGCACGCTCCAGACACAACTGTGCCCTTGGATTTCTGATCTGAGCTACCGTTTAGGAGAAAACACAACCATGTCACGTTCATAGTATAAAAATACTTAATATTTTTATAAAATTAATTTCGGGCACACCAGGCCTCAAAATCGCACTCCATCCTTGCTCTTAGCTCTAGAAATATTCGTAATAATGTTCCAAAGTTTGACAGGGCCAAAACCTGAGTCACTACATCCTCCCCACCTTATAACTTTTCATCCCAAAAAATACATAAGCAAAGGAAAGAAACTAAACTCTCAACTAGATCTCCCATTCCAGTGAGTTTGCCAACACACACCCCTGCTCGAACGCATCAGTTAGAGGGACTCGTCCACCACACCTCGAGACTATCCACTTTGGGAAGCACTGACTCACCCACACGATTTTAATCACATAACAAAAATATATCACGGTGGGGGAAAGATCCATCTTCCTCGTGCATTCGTAGTATTTTGAAAAACACCCAAACAGGGTCTTACCAATGCCCTGAACAAACCTTGAGCAAGAAACGGAAAGGGAAGAGTACCGCTAAACAATGTCTATAAAAACTACTACAGTAGTAGAAAGGAAACAGATCATACCCTCATCCACCCGTAGAGCTTCTAGGCCAACAACCTCTAAGGCTTGTAGTTATCCTAGCCCTCACCCTCCAACTCCCTGAGCTCGACGTGGACCACCTAGGGGTGGTGGTGGTGGCGGCATCTGATACCACCTACCACCTCCCGTTGCTGCACCAGCTCCGTCGCCACGTCTGCCGCCCTGCGGACCTCCAAACTCAATACGTTTCTACTTCCAAAGTGGCATGTTGACCGAATCCCTCTTAGAAGCACGACGGGTCAGAAAATCACTAGCAAGATGTTCCTGACCATCAAAAGTGTAACACCGCCTCTCCTGTGGCTGACCAAAACTGACATGTGAGTCCTGAGCCTTAGATCCTCCATCCTAGGGTCGCATCCTAAAACGTTAGCCACGCCCAGACCCTTGCACCGGCCTCCGGCTACTAGTAGCTGACGTCTTAGCTACTACGTGCCCAATACTGACGGGATTAATCTGCTCAACTTGAAAGATCCCCACCACCAAGGTTCGCTCCAAAAATCTGGCATAGGTGGGTAGGCATAAGAAAACCACACTCGCCCAGATGTCCCTACATAGCCCCTGCTCGAAGGTCCGAGCCTTAAAGAACGGGTCTCAAACCATATCTAGAAAGTATAGTGACAGTTATGTAAACCCCGTTGAGTACTCCGACACAGTCATGCCCTATCATCGATGTTGCAGAAGCTCCGGATTCCGCACTGACCTCAGTGTCACCAGATAGAACTCTTCTCGGAAGAGTCACTCAAACTCTGTCCATGTGAGTATTTCCTCATCATGGGACTGTGTCACCAAACTCCACCATCGCCCGACCGAACCAAGCAGAAGGCTCTCCGCTAGGACCACCATCTGATTTGGAGGTGTCCCCACCAGGTAGAAAACTCAGGTGACTGCTTCAAGTCAGTCATCAGCTACCTGAGGTTCTGGATCACCCTAGAACCTCAGAGGTCGCTACCTCTGGAACTCGTGCAGTTCACTCAGCCTGTGCGCAACCTCATCCTGCACTACCAGAACAACCGGTTGCTCGACAGGTGGTGGCTCAACTAGCAGACCACATGGAGGTCCGTCCTTAAAACTTGAACCCAGATCCATAACCTCTACACGGGGAGGATCATCACCACAATCCCGTTGTGGAACCTTCACCGGTTGTCGTCGTGGAGGCATCCTGAAATACAATCAAGACGCACCATGGTCTACGAGTATATCTGGGGAGATGACTCAAGAAGAATGAGGGAAACCCAAAACCCAGTCCTAGATGATGCATGTATCATTATGTCCCTATGACTAGTGTCTAAATGTCCAGAGTCGAAAGGCAGGTTATCAGAGTCCTAGTGAATGGATACATTGGTCGTCGCACCAACACTGGAGTCCCTGGCCTGAAAGCTGAACTCGAAACATCATAACACTGCCGTTGTGCAACCCAAATCAAGCTTACAGCTAGACCAGCTATGCTCTGAGATCCCAAAGGTGGAACCTATTTTGATACCACTCTGTCACGACCCAATCCAACGAGGCTCGAGCCGTGACTCCCCAAGCCCGCATACAATAGTCCAGGGGCTGGAAACTAGTGCGGAGTAGGATATCACACACTTGGGAGGCATTAGACTAAGGTATGTGTACACACGTACCCACATACACATCCATGAAACAGTGTGTATCTATAAACTTAAAGGAAATGCATGTATACATCTAACCCACAACAAGAGTACAACAAAATTACAAAAGGAAAAATATAGGTCCCAACAAAAAATAAATAGCAGAAGCGTCCAACCTACTTAGAAGGAGGGGATCACTATCAAAGTACCCATCGGTAAGCTCCTCAACACAGCTCCAGTAAACAACCTGGTCAGTCTCGCTCACAAAGCTCCTCCTGCTCTGGGTTCTCCTGGGACTCCGTCGACAGGCATGTGGTCTTCATAAGACACAAAAATGTGCGGGCAAAGCCCATGTAGGGGTGAGTATAAAAATACTTAGTAGGAACACCAAAATAAAAGAGAGCAACTGAAAGGAAACAGTCAGCTCATCCTAGCCATAGGGAACCCAAATGAGAGAGGAACTCCATCTCGAGACCATCCTCGGCGAAACACGACTAGTCAGCTCAGCTCAGATGTATGCCCATGCATACACCATAAACATCCGCTTAGTTATATGCTCATACATATACCATGAGCAACCAGATATACTCATTCCATGCACCAATCCTAATGAGGTTCCGACCTCATAACCAGTGACAAGTTCTACACGAAACTAGGAGAACACACTCCACGAGCATTGTCATTCCAGATGCCACTTGTCCGAGAGATACACTCCATCAGGTCTCACACGAACATCCCATATACCCATCTAAGAGATCATGCTCGTCTGATATCATCACTGAGAACATCATGCTAAAATAGTAGAAACATTAAACTTCTCGGATAGGGGATCACTCCTTGGGTCCGCTAGGGGATACAAGAACCCACTCCGGTATCTCGAAGATCTCAAAAATAGGGGATCACTCCCAGGATCCACTGGGGGATACCACAACCGGATTTAGTGCTCCACAGATCACATCACTCAGATAGAGGATTGAAACCCATGTGAATATGGTCACGACGATACTGAAAACCCCATCTGGTATAACTCGCGATGTAGGGGATTGAACCGACGATGCACCAACCCTACTGAAACCACGCGCTGAGTAGGGGATCGTATAACCAATGATTCCGCAACCCTACTAAAACTACACACTGAGTAGGGGATCATATACCTGATAATTCTACAACCCTACTAGAAACCACATGTTGAGTAGGAGATCGTGTAACCAACGATGCCGAAACCCCATTACAAACCACATGTTGAGTAGGGGATCGTATAACTAATGAGGCCACAACCCTACTATGCATGGCCCACTACGTAGGGGATCATATTCCCGATTATTCCTCAAACCCTACGGGGTTAACCTGCTAGATAGGGGATCGCCGCCCGTGGATAAGAGGTCATAGCAATACCAAGAACCCGGTCTATGGAAGCGAAGCTAGAGGATCTCGCTCCAAATCCACCGGAGGGATGCCACAACTCTAATAGAAAATCATCCTATCGAGGGGATCAGTAACCTATAATAATGTTGTAATGCCACATAAACCCTCATAGGAATGAACTAAGGGAGTATACTCAACCACTGCTAGTTCGAACGTCACTAACCCAAGCAACCTGCAAAATCGCCACACTATGAACCTCCTAGGCCAAAATACTGAGGCCACCACCACAATCAATGCGTAAAAACATGCAAGATAGGTTATTTACTCTCCCAAAATGGAAAACCAATGAAAAAGGTACTATTCACCATATTTAGCCTAGGTGGGGCCCATGCCTCGATCCTGAAACTCATCTAGCAGACTGCACCATTGCGATCCCCTCAAAAAATGCACGAGATCGACTACTCATTCGTCCAAAATAGACACCCGATGAAAAAGTCATGTTTCTCCATAAACGCCCAAAACCATTGTCATGGGGTCCACACACTAATATCTATCCTAGAACCTAAAAACTATCATGAAAATTCCGCCTTACTATCAGGATCAAAACTTCACTGATGGCATGTCAATCGAACGCTCTGTGTAAAAGTTACGGGGAGTCGAAGTTGAAAATAATAAAATATTTTTATTATTTTCAACATTTCATGGCCCCAGGCCAAAAAACCATCTCATAAAATTTCTAAAACATCCACAAGGGGTCCGTCTCATCACGAGGATTGTGTTTCCACAAACAGCTCGCAAATTGGACTTTCGGTTTGCGAGTTACGGTGTTTTAAAGAAGTCCCAGAAAAATATGACCAGACCACCGCTGGGTCGCTGGAAACCACCACTTGCCTGACCGGACCGCCACCACTGGCCAGAATCCACCACCGCCTACCAGAATCTACCGCGCCTCCACTGACCTCACTGGAATCCTCCATAGCCACCACTAGAAACTGGGTTTTCCGCCGGAAAACTTCCGGGAGCCACCGGAAGCACCCCGATGCTCCAAAATCAGATCTAAAAAATGTTTCGGAAACCTCAGGACCCTAACTACACAAACCTTATGAAGATTTGAAGAAAAAAACACATAATAAGGATATGGGATTTTAAAACTCAAACTACCTACCTCGCGGGAGAAACGTCGACGCTTCTAGGCCAGATCCGCGCTCTGAAGCTACTACTGCACCATCCGGAAGCGATCGCCGTCATGATCGGAGCTCAACGACACCTTGATTTCTTTATTTGGACAGTTCATTGAGAAGGTGAGGAAGAGGGGGCTTATGAGATTCCTCCTTACAGCTCCCAACGTGAGACGTGGGGTTGGATATGTTTAATTAATTAATTAATTAATTTACTAAACCACCATTTAATGCCCCCGACAAAAACGCCCGGCGCCGAGAAGATTATGTCATCTCTAGGGTAAATGCGACATTCTGAACGCAACATCACCCTCAAAATTTCTATCTGAGAATCTGTTCAGGAGTTATTCAAGTAAACACTCATAAAGAAAACTTGTCCATTTATTTATGAAAATTCCCCCAATAGCTTTTTCCACACCAGGCCCATGCCCGCAAAGTTTACACCCCATCAAGGGTAAACGGAACACTCCAGATGCAATTGTGCCCTTAGATTTCTGATCTGAGTGACTGTTCAGAAGAAAACACCACCCCGCCACTCGCATAGTAGAAAAATACTTAATATTTTTATAAAATTAATTTTGGTCACACCGAGCATCAAAATCGCACGCCATATTCACGCCTAGCTCTTGAAATATTCGTAACAATATTCCAAAGTCTGAAAGGGCCAAAACCGGAGTCACTATATGTTCCGAGGGGCATTCCTGATCCCCCCATGATGGAAACCAGTGCCAGACATCAAAATTTAATCATTGTGAATGATTTGACCCATAAAAAATAAATTAAAAAACAAGAATAATCAAAACAATAAAACTGAACTCTAGAAACAGAAAAGAAATAAACAGAACAGCTCAACATACCTCTACGTGACCTTCCTGGTCACCTCCTGACCAAAGGACGACCTAGATCCAATAATGATCATCTCATCCAAGAAAACCTGAGCAAAGGAAACTAGTGACTGAAATGATAAAAATAGGAGTGAGCATTAAAAAATCTCAGTAGGGTTTCCAAGATAAATCATAGAATCCAACGTCTCCCATCCCAAAACCATCCATTAACACAAGTTTGAAATACAAATATAAAAGTAGGGTTTTCACATTTTAAAATAAGAAACATGTTTTTCGCATAAAAAAATACAACACATGTGACATACCATTTCCAAAATCATTTTTCTTTTTATAAACTAAACTCAAAACAAAATATACCAAAGCTGGGCTAAAGTAGAATAGGTAAACAATGCAAGTTGGAAATAAACTGGTATAGCGGAAAGTAAACAAGCAATTAAAATAATTGAGTAACCATGGGTGATCCTAAACATCCCTAGAAGACCCCTGGATATACTCGGTTCATAACCACCTACCGGAGTATGGTGAAGCTCCTAATTTTATAACCAACTGGCCGCACCATAACTCACTAATACAGTGGCAATGCTCGCCTATCCTAACAACCAATCTAGTGGGTACCAACCCATCTAATCGGTTTTGATCAGAAACCTTCACTCTATCATCTAAAATATTCCCAGGACCCCATGGTGGTTGTAATAATACTGTGTAAGTCGGAGTCCCTTACATGTGTGACTCATCTCACAGCACTTGCCTACCCCAAACACGGACACTCCATACAATAACCCATATAGGATATCCCCCCTATAGAGGTGCCCCAAAATTATATATACATCATATCATCAAAGGTTCCAACCGGGCCGTCATGCCATGAAGTCATTAAAACCATTTGATACTTTTTACAAAAGCAATAGAGTTTCCAAATGGGCACACAGTTATCAAACACCATCCTTTTAAGGAATCAACAAAAAAATTTACACTAAAACTAAAAGTTCCAAACAGGACCTTAACGTCTCAAGTCCAAAATTATCACCCAAAATATCACACAAACACCAATTTTTCTTTTAAAAATTCAAATGGAAATATTCTCACATATTTCATTTCAAACCATTTTAGAAACCACACAAAGAACCCAATGTCATTTAGAAATCAATAATAATTTTCACAAAATCACCATTACCTTTCAAACCAAACCCACACACACACCAAAATATATTCATCATGTATTTAAAAAACATAAAATGGATGGAAACTTTAGTAAACGGAACAAAAAAATATTAGCTATTATAAAAATAGGACAGAGAATTTATAAATGATTTTAAGAAAAAATCAAACAGTTTAAATAAAAAAAATATAAATAGATGATTTTTTTTTAATAAACATACAAAATAATTTATAAACAATTTTATAACAAACCAAAAAAATAATTAAAAATATTTATAAAAAAAACAGAACAATTTATAAACAATTTAATAAACATACTGAATAATTTTTAAACAATTAATTCAAACCAGAAACACTTTCACAACCTATTACGGAGTATATCGAACGTGCGTGTCATGTTTAAAACATCATCAAAACAACATTTGACATCCAGTAAACACATTTTTCATAAGCACACGTAAATATGACTAGATAAAGTACTTCAAAACTATTTTTATCAAAACCAACTAACTTGAAAACACTGTAGAAATTTAACTAAGTGTACTGCGAAGGTGAGAAGTAAGTAAAAAAATTAATTAAAAACACTAATGTATTAGGTGGACTTAATCTAAAAAGAAAAATATAGATTCACCTACCTCAAACCAAGAGTGGTAGTGATAAAACCCCCAACAGATGGGCTAACAATGTCCCACGATCTAATTGCACACCCAAGACTACTAGAAAAACACGCCAAACAAGACCTAAGACATTAGTATTTTTCCAACTCGGATAAACACACCCAAAAGGAATGGTAAAATGAACCAACCTATGTAGCAGGTCACGATCAGGGGCGTGCACTGGAAAGGGAGGTTGTCGAAGCCGAATTGCACCATGACAAGAAGGTCGTCGGATCGAGTCATGCTGGGCAGAGCGCGCTGAGAATAAGAACCTACTAGAGCATGCTGAATAGAGTTGTACTGAGTAGGAAAGCTCATCGGGGAGGAAGAGGGAGGTTTGATGGTGTGTCGATAGCCAGAGAAAAAGAGGGCAGGGTTGGAGTGGGTTGCTGGAGTGGGAGAGGGCATAGAGAGGGTGGTTGGTCGGTGCAAAGTGGAGGCAAAGTCAGGGCTTTGGTGGGGAGGTGAAGTGGAGACTGTCAGAGTGACCTTGTTCGCTAGGGTGTGAGGTGAGGGTGGAGGTTGCTTGTAGGGTTGAAGGGAGAGCATGTTGAGGGGTCCTAGAGGGAAGAGGGAGGCGACGAACGGCTGCTGGGAGATGACAAGTCCTGGGGCGAGCATGGAGGACTGTAGTGCGGGACCTACAAGGGGAGAGTTTGGGGAGTGTGAGGGTGGTGAGAGAAGTGGCGAACATGGAGGGGGTGAGTGCAGGGTGGCGGCTCACGTAGGGGAAAGGCAGGGAAGGGGATGGGGGTCACGCCAAGGGTAGAATAGGGTTTGGTTTTCTTTTTTTTTTCTTTTTTTTTTTTGTAATATTTATATTATTACAATAATAATAATAATACCAACAATAGATAAATAACAATTTTAATAATAATAATAATAATAATAATAATAATAAAACCGAAGATAATAATAAAAATAAAAATAATATAATATAAAAATTTATTGTAACAAAAATAAAAACAACCAAAAATAATAATAATAATAATAATAATAATAATAAAAGTCATAATAATAATAATAATAATAAATTGATTCCAAAAACAACCTTAACAACAATAATAATAATCATTCCTTATTAATATTATTATTATTAATTATATAATAACATTATTATTATTACAATTTAAACATTTAACTCACTTTATTTACATAAATCTTAATTTATTTTAAGCATTAGATATTTGCGCAGGCACCCGGGATGGATAACCCCATGGATACCACCCAATGTACGGTAACCGCGCATGGGTCCGAAACCCACTAAAATTACAAAACGTCAAAAAAAATTTAAATCGAGTCCTAGGGCAAACCTTGACGTGCGCAACCAAAGCAAAGGAATAATAAAATAAAAATAAATGTAAATGTCTGGGTGTGACATATCTGGCCACACATATATTGGATGATCTTCATAGAATTCACATTACTTATGAAATTTCAAAATGATATTTCTTTAAGAAAAAATAATGGATAATAATGATATTTCATTTAAAGTCTCAAATTAGGAAAAGTGTAAGAAATAAGAAGTTTTAGAAAAACAATATTCTGATGAAGAATATGATGTTGAAATGGAGTTTGGAAAACTAATTTCATTCATTTCTTGAATCGTGAGAATGGGTAAATGAAATATTATGGGAAACTAACCACAAAAGTGTTTCAAGTATGGATTTATTGGACATTTTGTAGAAACTTTTCCAAAGTTAAAAGAAGAAGAGGATTGTGAATATGTGGTTGAAAAAAAAGGTGTTTATCAAGGGAAAATGCTATAGAAGTTTACAAGTAAAATATTCCCTCAAATGGAAAATGTATGAACTTATAAAAATGAAAAAAAATATTATGAAATTTTGAATATAATTACAATAGTGAGGTTGATGAGGAAGTTGAGACTTACAATGAAGCTAATGAAATGTTGTTGATTGAAAAATTGAATGATGAATAGTTTACTAGTGATGACATAAGCAATGTAAAAAGTTAATAAAACATAAAAACATTTTCTATGTTAATGTGACAACTCAAGTACTATCTTTCAATTCTCACAACACTATATAATTAGATAAAAAATTTCAATAAATACCATAACTATTCGATAAAGAATGATTCCTTCCATTATGATAATGTTTCAAGGCTCTTAAAAGAAATTGATGATTTGAAGAAAATTATTGCTAAAGAGAATACATTAAAATTTAAATTTTAAGACTGAGTTAAATTAAAATACAAGAATATTAATATTATCTAACTGAAGTTGATCAATGCTGAAAAAGAATTGGACAAGTACGAATCTAACTTTTTGAACTCTATACAAGAAGTTAGACAATGTTCTAAGAAGTAGAATATAAATGTTTTTGAAGTATAATATAATAAGGAGATTAAATTATACTAGAAAATAACATGTTCAAATTTTGAAAACAATATTAGAAGTTTTTTCATGAAGTATCATTTTATAATGTATGTGCAGAAGGTCAACTTTATAGAAAAACAAGATGATTCTCAGAAATATAGAAAATCAATGAATAATAATATTATTGTAAAAAAATTAGTATATATAGTGAATTTAAAAATTAAAATAAAATTCTAGATTCAATAATATGGTTATGGGAATCTATAAAATTTTCATTTTGGAAAAAAATTATAAAACTGATGGACAACAACTGAAAGAAAAATAGGTGTCAAATTTTTTCCAATAAACTATTTTTAGAAGAAAGTATGTATTGTATAGATAATTTTTTAACTATAAAAGATTTCAAAACATTTCAAGGAGATTTTTGTTTAATTAATAGTATTTAAATTAGCTTAAAGGTTTTGGGAGGTAGATATTTATGGGTATTCATCCAACACATTGGAGAAAAAATCATAAGAAAAGTGAAATTTCAGAATTATATGTTGGGAAACAATTTCAACAAATAGATGAAGTTTTTTGAATATTTGATGATATAGTTCACTCTTATTAATAATTTATACTTATTTAAGTATTGAATAAAATTCTAAAAAATAAAATAATAATAAAGGAAGAGGTAAAGAAAAGGCTTTAATGGTTGAAATTGCACACAAATCATCATAAAAGGAATGTATAAGGATTATAGATAGTGGGTGTTCTTCTCACGTAGAAGGATATTTAATGACCATAAATTATTTTTAGAAGTAAAAGGAAGGATCTATGAATTTTGAAAATGATAGTTCCCTTAAAATCAAAGGAGTTGGATCTACAATGATTATAAAGGATAAGCTAAATTCCAATTACACTTTATATATTTACACGTTGAAACATAATTTATTAAGTGAATCCTAGATTTTTTGTGAATAAAATTAAGTAATGTTTAAAAAATATGGGTTCTTTTTGAATAATTTTAAATATAGTCATGTATTTAAAAGAGGACAGTGAACATGGGGAAACTTCTTGCAATTTGGTAATGCTGAAAATTCATGCTATATATGCTTGAAGGAGGAAAATAAATTTGGAATCAAAGGCTTGGTATCCTTGGAAAAAAGAAAATGAAATATCTTATAATATGAGTGAATGTTTTTGATGTTATTATACTTATGAAATAAAGAAACTATATGTGATACACATGTCAAAAGGGAAATATTGTTAATTTTCCACACAAGAAAGTTGAAATTCAAGAATTTTAGTTCTTATTGCTCATTCATTTAGAAGTTTGTGGGACTATGAGAATTAAATATAAAAATATAGATAATTGTTTTATTTCCTTTATAGTTTACTTATATAACATTCATCATGTTAATTAATCATAATTTAGAGGCTCTAAAAATGTTTGAAAAAATTTGAAGTATCGAGGAAGAGTATGGTTTCCCCATGAGAAAGATCTAGAAAAATGGTGTGGAGTATACTAGTGTAATATATAAATCTTATCATGAAAATAATTGTATTAAAACAAACTCATTGAACCATACACACTATAATAAAAAAATTATTGAATGGAAAAATATATGTTCAGTGGAGACGTATCATACTATATTGATTGATCATGATACTTATCATTATTTGTGGAGAGATGATATTGGTACAATATTCAATATTTAAAACCATTTTTTATATAATATAAATTCAGTTTCATCACCAAATAATATGTTTTATAATAATTCCTTATGTTTGAAATATATAAGTGTGTTCGGTTGACCTTGTATTATCGATGTGAAAGGAGAAAATATTGGGAAGTTTGAACAGAGACGATTTAATGGTATCTTCCTTTTTTATCCTACAAATAGAGAAGGATTTAATTTTTATAAAAACAATACAAGTAGTATTATATATATTTCTAATGTATAGGTTATTTAATTCTCATATAATGAAATTATATGTCATGAAAAATTTCCATAAGTGACGATGATGAAGTGGTTTTTGTTGAGACGAAGGTTGAATTTAAAAAAATGAGAATTTTGTGGAGGTGAACGTTGAAGAAGCTAATTACACCATTTCAAGTAATTAATAAAATGAATTTTTCAACTCATTCAAGTCTAATAAAGTATGTGTAGGTCAAAAATATCATTGGATAATAAATAAAACATGTTCAATCTAGAAGAACATTATGGACAACAACACATACCTCATTGTTTTTTAAAGTTAATCCATGATATGGAAAAGATGATTTAGAGAATCAGGAGTGGATTGATTCTATTAATAATTAATTATATTAGATATAGAATAATAAAACATGGTATTTGGTTCCCAATAAAATAAAAAAGAATGTTATCAGAGAAAAGTTGGTTTTTTATAAAAAGTTAAACAAAAGAGGTGAAGTGGTATGAAATAAGGAAAGAATAGTGTTCAAAGGTAACTCATGGGTTGAAGGAGTTTATTTTTCTAAGAAATTATAATAAGTTTGTATCATTGTGAAAATTATAATATTTCTTGTTGTTATGGAATAATGATGATACAAGATATTCAAAATGGATTTCAACTTATATTTCCTCAATATAGAGTTAGAAGAGGAAGTGTATATAGAGAAACTTCATGGTTTCATACATAAATAAGATTAAGGATATGTTTTCATGTTATATAACTCTTTATATGGGTTAAAAAATCCTCAATAGCATGGTTGATACATCAATGATGTCATTTTTTGGTAAAAAAATAGTATTTATTAACTTTTTTCTATATTCCTTTATTTTCTTATTTTCTAGTAATTTTTGGAATTTTAAAGAAACTATGGCTATATACTATAGTAGGTTACACCATGACCAAGGGAGGTCACACCATGACACCACCCAGATAGTGAGGTTGTTTTTTTGGGAGGTGTGTGACCCCATGATGAAGGAGGGATGTATCGTGATGTGAATCAGTAAGTTTTGGTTATTTCTAAGGATGTGAATCTTATCACGATGATTATAGGTCATATCGTGATAATGGGAGGATGTAAAATGATATGAAAAAAAGGTACCATTTTTATAGGGAGTTGTGTCATGTTGTGAAGAGGGGACATTATGTCGTGACCCAACCTACCCATATTTTAAAATTGTGAAATTAACCTTTTCCCATATCTAATTTTAACCCCTTATCATTCTTTCTTCCCCAATCACATGATGTTTTTATTCTCAAACATGTATTTTCCTTATCCTTTCTCTCCTATTGATTACTTGGTCTATTAGTGGTGTTTCTTTGATGTAAGATTTCTATTTATCATGGATTTATTTTCCTTTATTATTATATTATCATTCCCTTCCTTGGTTCTCCTATTTTGGTGACCTAGTAAACCATGGTTGTAGATTTCATCAATAGAGTTGATTTTAATAATGAATCAATTAGATTTATAGGAATTATATAATCCCTTATTTCATTTTTTTAGTGTTATTTTTTAAGGAGGTTTTGTTAAACTAGGTTTCAGTTAGGTTTCATTACACAGGGGTTCTTACTATTAGATAAACCTTGGTTATTGGATTTCATTTGGTTCTATATATTATATTATGCATGAAATGAGTTATTGAGTTTTTTTTTATTCTTACCATTTATTATTCGTGGCTTTGTGTAGGAAATATTGTTGAATTTACAATGATTTTACTTTAAAATCGTTTTTATTCCCATGGGGTATTTGATAAAATATGTTTTCGTAGATTTTGATTCTACATGGATTATTAAATGAGGTTCTCAAAGATAATTTTTTTTATTAATTTTATTTCATTTATTTATAAAATTTAGTTTTATGTAATGGATTTTTTGTTTATTTATTGATTGGGTTACACATTCGAAACCTTGGGGATGGGTTTTTCTATAGTTTAGTTAGTGTAATGTGTATGGTAATTTTTATAAGATTTAGATAGCCATAGATATTAGTTTTTTTATTAGTTTCACATGGATTGGGTAGTTTCCCATGGGATATTCTTAGTTACCAAATCATTTCTAGGTTAGAACCATGTTGGTTGTGTGGTGAATTATCGAAAATTCTTTATGTTCCACTTCTTTAATTTGATGTTGGGTGATGATTATTACATGTTTTTATTGGTTATATTTTATGCCTTCCTTGTTCATGTTTATTTGAGAATCAATATTATCATCATAAAACCAAATTATTTTTAAATATTCTTCCACCATTTCATTTCAAAACAAAATAAGTATTTATAAAATGATATTTTCTAACTATGACTAATGCTTTACATTGAGAAAGACATTAAGTAGATTCGTATTGGTATACTGCTATGATTTTTACTTAAACCCTTCATATTACTTTGGTAATATTTATACTTGATAATATCTAATGTAAGGAAAGGGAAACGAGTTGTGTCTTAAGGAAGTGCTTCTTAATGCCTTCATTTTCCTTTAGGCTATGATATTTGTGGTGATTGTGGGCCAAACGAATATGAATATATGGAGTTTTTTTGGGATCCTCTGTAAATGTAATTAGTATTTGGTTAGAATAATCTCTGTGAGACTTTACATTCTTTTAGATTCATGTATTTATGTTATGTGGGTTTATTGCCTTACTTTTAGTTTATAAAGTGATTTTTAGTTTTTTTTGTTATACTTGGTTTAGTTGTTTATATTATTTGTAGATATTTATTTATGTTCATGGATATTTGAGAAATAGATACATCATGACTAATTTCTGAGTGGATTCCTTTTGTTGTATTATTAGATTCTCAGGGTGAAATCATTCCCATTTTATTAGTTTTTATACCGTGGTGCATTCCATGAGCTCATGTTGATTGATTACACACTTTATTCCTTATAAATACATTACTCAGGTGGAATGGTTTTCAAAATCAAGATGATTTATTATAAAATTGTATCATATACCCTATATTTAGTTGAGTAGTATTGATATTATTAATACTGAATCATCATAACACAAGAGATAGGTGTGAGGGATTACCTGGCTAGCTCTTCTTCATGTTAAAACATGAGCTTCTATGGGTGGTCGAGAATTATTTCTTAATTTGATAATTTTTATCAAGTATTTGGTTTGGTTTGATGTATATTACTACCAATATGGATAATTTTTTGGACTTTTATATTCTATCCATGTTTAAATTGGTGTTGAATTGTGTATTGATCGAGTTTCATGTTTCATTTTTTATAGAAAATGCCTCCCAGATGGTTTTCAGTGAACCATAGAGAGGGATCCATGAATCACACACTATAGGTTAATCATCCTATGGATCCCATTCTTATTGATTCATTCATGAGAAATATCTAATTTCTAGTTCAAGGATCTAAGCATGGATAATCCCAGTTTGTGGATCATTCCTAGGAATTTACATATAAAAATATACCCACATTTTTTGGAATACAAGGATCTAAAGAAACTTAAGAGTGGATGAAAAATATCAAACACATATTTTGTTTCCTTCAGGACCCTAAGACTTAAAATGTTGTATTTTACATATACATGCTGGAAGGGAAGAGTCAGAAGTGGTGGGAGTCTATCATATAGTCTAAGATTCATAATGATCTCACTTGGGATAAGGTTCATGGTGGTTTTAAATAAAAAATATATATCTAGAGATATCATGGTTGGTGAAGGAAAGGGAATTTGTGATATTGAAGAAAGGGTATCATTCTAGGATTAAGTATACCTCTTGTTTTTCTAAGTGAGTTCACCACCCCCTATGCTCCTCATGATTTATTACTTGAACTCTTCACATTTTGAGATGGAATTTAAATTGAAAGTTTGATTAAATATTGTTCTTTTTCCTTTACAACTAATAATAAGGTGGTCAATATAAAAGAAATTTTTGAGATGGATATATAGGGGTTGTATGGAATGGGTTTTTCCTTTTCCGTTACATAGGAAATCCAGATTTCTTCTTTGCATCAAAAGAGAAAGCATAATGAATAATAATGAGGTAGTAATGGGAGTGTCTATTGTCCTTATAATTCCACTCATATGAATCCTTCAAGGAATAGAAATATTGTTTATTATGAATGTGGGAAGTTTTGGAAGAGTAAGTAGGTTTTCTAGGAAGATCCATGGACTTTCCACAATTTTGGATTCTTAGAACATCTATGGTGCTTTTTCAAACTACCTTCATAGAGCAGTAAGGTGGGGTATTCTCACACCAAAGGATCTTAAGTGCAGTCGGGTGAACCTAAGGGATAATGTTATCATCATTGTACAAAATAATAATCTTACCCTAATTTAAAATATTAGAGTGGGAATGAATCTAGGAATTTATATGTGGAAAAGAATGTGCCAGAGGATTTATATGATATAATATTGACCGTGATAGGTAAGGTTTTTATTACTTCATATATGGACTTTGATTTATTTTACATTGGTATATACCATTATTTTATTTCAACAAAGATGAATGATTATTTGGTGTTGTGATATGGGTTAATATTGTAAATTAAGGATCTTTACATTCCTTTAGGAAAGAGGAGAGAGCATGGTTTTAAATGTTTTTAGTGTCGTGTGTTCATTTATTATTTGGAGATTATTTTAGATTTCATGGTTCCTTATATTGAAATCCTTGATAATATTTTTATTAAATATTGGATAGTGATCATAAAAAAATTACTGACTACTACCATTATAAGGTTATGTTCCTTTCTCCTAGTTGAAACATTCATTTCTTTTGTAGTTAGTGGTATTTAAGATCATTGAGTGAAGGATCATTTAACCAAGATATTGAATCCATCTCAATCCAAATATCTGAATATTTTTTTGAAGTAGTTGAATAGTATTTGAATGGACATCTTTCTTTAGTAGTAAGCAGGTATACCATGGTTTTCCCAGAGGAATTTTCAGGTCTCTTACCTATAGGGTGGTAGATTTCTCTATTGATAAACTCCCAGAGATGATCCCTATATTCTTTCTATCCTATAAAATGTACATATTGATTTGAATTACTTTTGTAGGATCTTGGAATAAAATGTTTTATTCACAAAAAAATGTTACTATTGGAGTCACTAGTTCACTTTGTAAAGAAGTAAGATGAGGGTATTTGAATTTTCATCAACTAATGGAAGCTCAATGTGGTGATGGAGCAGGTCACCATATACTCTAGTCATGAATTTTTTTATTTATATTTTAGGAAATAATTAGTATATTGTGATTTATTTATTTTTCAATATTATTGATGTTATTTGATGTCATATTCTAATGCATTTTTTCTATAATTATATTTTATTATTATTATTATCAATTATAGGATAAATCAGTCCCCAATCGATACTTTAAACCCATGGTGTTACTCACTATCCCTTAGTGACTGAGGAGAACACTTGAGGTTATGTGATATTTTATCTCCATGTCATAGTTCAAATGGTATCAGATTATATTTTATTTTATTTTTATTGTAATACATGGTATAAATGGTTCAATGGATACTTAATATTGAGACTTCTATATGAAAATTTTTTATGTGTTCTTGTCCAACACCAATATAGAAAAATTCTATGTAATCTTGGAAATTTGGCATTGCAATGATTGATTGTGATAATAAATTTTAGGGATATAAATTTACATAGATTGAGGATGAAACGTGGTGTGTTCATGTTTAATTTTGGCACAAAGTAGTGAGGTATAATATTGAATGCATATTTTTGTGTTTAAGTATTATTTTATCTAATAAAATGAATTTTTTAAGTGATTTAGTTGTTAATAATCTAGTTTCTATTTTCCAAAATTTAGTATTATGAGAAAATTAGTTAACTAAATCAGTGAGATATATTTGTTATGTGATGTGATTAGTTTATATTAATTTATTTATTTTTGTATACATACACAAAATGATGAGTTTTTTGAGTAAATAGATATCAATTTTTTGTTATTCAATAAGAATTACTATTTTTGAAATTTTTGTTTTTTATATTCATTGGAAACTTGAAATTATATAGGAATGAAACCAAATAATTGAGTTAGTGGGACTACTGAGGATGTGGTAAACTAAGAGCAATTTATGGAGGATAATTGAGAGGGATAATCATATTATGCCCCACCTTTAGAGGATCTATTGAACATTATAAATCTGGGTAGTCTCCTTCGTGTACTTTAGAACATAGAGATAGGCATGGTTAAAGAATAAAAGAAGGCGGTGGGTGAAATTATTCAATATTTTTGAGTGTGGATTCGACCTATATTTAGAGGGTATAAATTTACAAGGTCATATAAAATTAAGTGAAATTTATGTCTTCTAATTATAATTAATTATTTTCATTTTTTTAATGTTGATTTGTGTCTTAATTTTGTAGATAAATGACACTAAAGAACTGAGTTGGTAGGATCAATGAGGAAGAGGTAAACCAAGAGCTATATGTGGAGAATCATCATGATAATGAATAAAATAATACTCCATGTTATGAAAAACCAATGAATATTTTGATCTTGGATAGTCTTCTTTGGGTTCTTAAAAACATAGAGAGAGGAATTGAAAATGAAAAAACAAGGTAGAGGGTGGACTTGTTCTATGTTTTTTTGGTACATATTCCATATGTGTTTAGAAGATATTTATGGATATTCTGAGTAATGTGGTAACTATAGGGGATTTCATTGATATTTGAGTTAATTTATTCTCTTGAGAGTGGGAAGGTGAAGCTAGAAATTCATATGCTTAAGTGGATAATATAGAGATGGAGGGATATTCTTATATAGAAAAATATGGCTATTGTGATAACATAGGAAGCCTTCAAGGCACTATTTTATGAATAGTTTTATTTAGTTACCCTTAATATGGAAATGAGATGGTAGTTCATGGAAAAAAATCAATGATATATGACAATTCTTGAGTATGAAAAAAAATCACCATTTTTTTCACCTTTCTTCTCCCATGGGAAATAAAAAAGGTTTTGAAGTCTTAGTGCCTTGAGAATATTTTATGGAGAAAAAATTGTGTACAAGTGATGATGTTTTGTATACCTACCTATTCAAAAGTTATAAACAAATCATTAATCATATAAAATGACCTGGTAGTTAATTAGAGTATAGAGGTGGGTTCTAGTTGATCACCTAGTGAAAATAATATAAAGTTAAAGGAATTTTTGTAGGCTAATGGTTGATTAGGGATCCAGGGGAGGGATTTCTCTTTTCCATATTATTTTGAAAAATATAATATGGAGTTTTATTAGTGTATCTAGAGAGATCATAGTTTTCCTAGAGAGCTAAAGGAATGGAGGCCTTATGGGATGCTTTAACATCTTTATAGGTTTTCTTGAAATAATTTTCAAAAAATATGGGGATAATGTTCTAATTAATTTCTAAGAATTTATATATGGGGAGAACAACAAAGTGGTGGTTGTTTTTTTTCATATATAATCATTGTTACATCAACAGGGGGTGTGAAATGACTATTATGAAATTAAAATAAATTAAAAAAATAGGTAAATATGTAGAGACCCTATTTTTTATTTGTAAGACTTTTGAAATATTTCTATATATATATATATTCAGATCCTAGGGCTGATATGGGGTACGATTCTAAGGCCCGGTGACCCAGAATTTATTTTATTAAAATATTAAATAAATTTTATATTACTTTTGAAATTTTTCTTAAATAAAATGTGATAAATCTTTAACAGAATCCTGAATCAGAAATTTGAGACCACGCTTGAGTCTGAAATGGTATGTTTCCCTAGTAGTGACCTAAAATAGGTCTGGGCGGGGTGTTCGGACAAAAGAGGCCATGGATGGTACATTTAGATGAATAAATAAATAATTTTATTTATTTAATTAATTAACCTAATTATGAAATCTTCTATTAATTAATATTTATGGAATAATCACTAGGGTTATCCGTATAACCTTGGGATCATTACGCAGTGATTTCCTCCTCCTCTCATTGGAAAATCAACATTTGACAACAAAGAGACTCTAGATCGAAGCAGATCAAAGAACAGAAAACAAAACAACTCCTCTCAATTTTTGAATATTTCACTCTTAAACAAATAATTATCCAATCTTTATGTAGGACTCTTTATTTATTATATTGTGACCTTATCGATTAAATTGATTGAGTACAATAGTCTCTTTCATTGATTTGTGCCAGTTGTAGGAATTTTCATGTTCTCGTGTACCTGTTTCATTTGATTATTCAATTTTTTTTCTCACCAAAATCATCCCAACTATACCATTTGGGTAATAATGCTTTCCCAATGAATGTTAAACCTTGATTCTTGTTCCTTTCTTCCATAATTTCTTCATGTTAGTCATCATTGGACCATAGGGTCGGGATTCGACATTACCATTTGGGACTGAGCCTAATTATACCCCCTTATTCATGACCATTTCATGTGTTATGAATAGATCATGGATCAAGGATGGAATATAGGATGAATCTTGGTATAAAAGGTTTTGATCTTTTGGATTTTGGAGATTCATGATCGAGCAGCATGATTTAAGGCATGACAGTGCAAGCTGGTTCATGTGGCCTTCGATCGATTCAATGAAAAACGAATTTTCATCCACTGAATGGTAGGAAATAGAGAATTCTCATGAGATCCCCCGATTTTGGGTGGTTTGGGTGATATCCAAGGTTAAATATCTAGATCTGGAATGACTAAGCAAATATCTGAGTTTATGTAGAAAATGTGACTACATGCATTGTACTATGAAAAACATACAGTGTGTAAGACCTTGGTGGTGGCGGTTAGAGTTTCATGGAATTATAAGTATCACAAGCTATGTGGGACCCCCACATTCCATGTGACTTTGTGCTGGTGGACCGGCATGTACTCCGGGAGTACACAGGCATGGGAATGTCTAGGCATATTCCATTTTCCGATATGCATGGACATAGATAAAGACACATGTGGACCCCCATGTGGATAGACACATATTTTTCAGAAGAACACAAACATGAACTGGATACATGGACATGGCTAGGGAGCACATGAATGACCCCAAGTGGCTCAGACACATCATGAAGACCCTCTACACAACATGTAGCCTTACATGGGCTATGAAACATGAACTAAAGGGACATAACCAGGTGATGGAGAGAGACCACATGTCATGTGGGTACCATCACATGTCGTGTCCCCCTTCATTCCTTTTTATAAAACTTCATCGTCTCTTATATCTTCCTTTTGGACTCTGATTTTGGCCTGCGAGTATCCTATTCTTAGTTTTTTCATGTAGAATGTGATGGTGGCCTCTATAGTGGCATTTGATATATGATGTGAGATTTTCTATGAATGATACTTATTTAGGAATCACTTTATGACCATAGGGACTGAGCAGGATCATTTGAGTGTTACCCCCTAATGCACAAGGGCATGATTCCTCTATATGTTTACAAAGTGGTACACCCTATGAAATTAGGGAGTGGTCCCTCCTTACACTGATTGGTACCCCCCCCCCCCCGTATTGGGGTATGGGTCCTCTATCTACTGAGTGGTACCCACCAATGGTATTAGGGTGTGGGTCCTATACCTACAAAGTTGTACACCCTGTGGAATTAGGGATTAGGTCCTCCTTACACTGAGTGGTACCCCCCCACCACAGTATTGGGGTGTGGGTCCTCTATCTACTGAGTGGTACCCACCAATGGTATTAGGTTGTAGGTCCTATACCTACTAAGTGGTACCCCCCCCCCCCCATGGAATTAGGTTGTGGGTCCTTTACCTACTGAGTGGTACACCCCCCTATCGAATAGGGGGTGGGTCCTCCTTTGAGTGGAATCCCCCTAATGCACTAGGGTGCGGGTCTTCTACCCTCCGAATTGAACCCCCTATCAGATAGAGTGTGGGCCCTCCTTATATTGAGTTGTACCCCCTAATGGACCAAGTTTTGGGTCATTCATTTGAATATTGTGCCTCTCGGTTCTGTGGAACGGTGGCGAGGTGTGGGCCAATCACACAGTTATTTCCTTGTATAGTCATGCGAGATGTTGGACATCATTGATGGACCTTTTAAATCAATGGCACTCTTTCCTTGGATGGGATATGAGATGGAGATCCCCCTTCTATCTCATTTTGGTTTCCTTGGTTTGAGAATGTGTGTGTGTGTGTGTCCATGTTGTTGGATTCTATTTACTCTTTTTATTTGGGTTTATTTTTCTACTGTCTATCTATTCCTATCATGTCTATTACTTCTCCCTCTTCATATTTTGGGGAATCATACTAGGTATGTATATACTCACCCATACATGGGATTTACCCTCACATGGAATGCCTTGTGCAGATGACGAATAGGTTGGCGGTGACTATAGAGGAACCAAGGGATACTTGGTGAATTAGACTGCATACAATAGTCGGTGCTTAGAGATTAGGATCTAGGCTCTCATGGAACTATTTTTCTAGTTTTTTTAGGTTAGTACGTCTATCTGTTTGGGTATGTATTTTTCACCATTACATTAACTTTTCACTTTCATACTCGTTCACAACCTAGAGGTTTTTCAAATTCATGGTTATATTCAAGATATTGCATCTTTTTATTATGTTTCCTCTACACTTCTTCATTGATATGGTTAGATGTGTGAATACATGTACATTAGGAAAACTAATATAATGTAGGTTATTACTTTTGACACTTTTCACCACCCCCTGGCCTATGGAGGCTTTCTTGGGGTAGTTTTTTCTTGAGCCCCATTGGGTGGGGTCATAACATATTGATATCACAATAGTTTATTCCTTTAGATTGTACATAGAGTAGTCCCCTTACGATGATTTGGTTGTGATCTAGGGAAATAGTGTCAAAGTGTCTCGATTATAGCTCTCAGGCCAAAGAATCAGGTGTTGGTGCAGTGGCCAATATATATATTCACTATGACCTTGACTACTTGCTTATTGACTCAGTATATCAATAAATTGGATGCAGAGATCAATGGTACAATCATCATAAATGTTTGAGGCTTTATTTCCATTCTTAATTCATCTCCCTATCATTATATTTATATGCTAATTTTACCGTGTTATGCCTTGATTAAATTTTTAGGATGCCTCCACGATGATATCCTACTAGGTTACCATTTTTTAATCATGACGATTATTCGATGAGTGATGAGGCCTAATTTTAGATTCCATCCCACTAGACATTTTCTCTAGGTGGATAGTTAGAAGAACCCCCACCTCTTGAGAATAATATCATACTAGTAGAGTGGAATGAGTATCCATGCAGGCTTATCGCACTCTGTGAGTTCCAACACTAAAGGGAACTTAGGTTCCATGCTGATCTAGATCCCCAAATAGTGGAGGACTGGATATTTTCGATGCTCCATGTTTTCATGATCATCCAGAAATAGAAAGATCAAGTGGTTTCACTATAATCTAGTCTTTTTCATGGAGTAGTTGGGTGCTGGTGCAGTCTTGTTACCCAGATGCATGATGATTCAACAATCTTGTGGCCTGAATTCCAATAGTTATTCAGTGAGGACTACTACCCCTCCTAATTATGATAAGTTTGGATTTAAAAGCCTCTAGGGATACAATAGGGAGGTATGAAAATTTATGATAACTCCATGAGGTTCACATAGCTTATGTTGTTCTCCCTTGACATAATCTTGGATGGCTATTACAGAGCGCAGATGTTTGAGAAGGGACTTCATAGAGAGATTCATACTAGTGTGGTACACTTGTAAATTACCACCTATGTCAGGGTGTTAGAGTGAGAACTAGTCATAGAGATATTCCTGTTAGAGGTATGTCAAAAAACTATATATGGTACTGGGAATTATAGGGATGATTCGTCTTTATTACCTAGCAGACGGTAGTCGATAGGATCTCAACATAGGAGACATCCACATGATTATAATCAGGAATGTTTTCATGTGAAATGGGGATATCATAGATTAAAAGGGGATCCTAGATATGGGTGGTGCTATTCATGTGATAGGAGAGGTCACATGGTGCTTGATTTCATGACCAGGCCAGCTGAGGAGGGAAAATTGGTAGCTAATGGACCATCACGATAGAGGAAGTTCTGTTGATCAAGGATATCCCAGGAGAGGGCAGGGTGGACCCTAGGAAGGTAGATATGGAATAAGAGTAGGAGGATCTTTGGGTGGTGGACACGGTTATGATGTTATTATACTACTACTAGGAATCACACATTAGGCTAAGGGAGCTGGTGATCGGGGTCGTGGATAGTTGTAGGCTATGGATTCTTATGACCCCACGGCACACGAGATGATCATAGGTATGGTCTGTGTTCTTTATAATATTTTTTCAGTACTAGTAGAAGCATGTATGAGTTATTCCTTTATCTCTTTACTACTAGTGTGAGAGTTGGAGCTCCCAGTCATGGCTATAGCCTAGCAGTTTCATCTTCATGTTTCTACAGGGAACGCTTCTTCTGAATCTTTTATCTACCGGCAGTGCGAGCTATTTATTAGTGGATAGAGGTTCATATGGGATATTTTGATCATCAATATAGAACCATATGAAATTGTCTTGGGTATGGATTGTTTTTTCATGGTTTGGACCCATATTGAATGTCACTACAGACGAGTCAAATGCATTTTTTCTGATGAGATGAGATTCACCTTTATGAATGAGAGAGATCACATGGTCAGACAAGTGAGTTTTTCTAGAAGGAGGTTGTATCCATTTACCCATCAGTTTTTGAGTGTAGAACTTGGTACATCAGGCTCCTCATGCATCTAGATTCCAGTATACAGGGATGAATTTATGAACATATTCTAATAGGATGTTCCAAGACTACCTCTGAGGTGAGAGATTGAGTTATGTATCAACTTGATTCCTGGTACCACTCTTATATCTTTTGTGCCATATCAAATATCCCCTACCAATATCTGAGAGCTATATATATAGTTTTAGGACCTTCAATATATGTGTTTCATCATGCCTAATGTGTCCCTATAGAAGCTCAAATGTTGTACGTGAAAAGGCATACTAGATCTTATGGCTTTGCATGTATTATTGTCGCCTAAACCAGTCCACGATAAAGAAAATGAACCACTTTCCAAGTATTGGAAACCTATTTGACTAGTTAAAGGGCATGATATGGTTCTTGAAGATCACTCTTTGTTCTGGCTACCTCCAGTTGAGAGTTCTCAAGGCTGATATTCTTAAGATTTCATTTCGATGTTTCTATGAACATTATGAGTTCTTGGGGATTCCCTTTAGTGTGACGAATTACCCCACCATGTTTATGGTTTTTATAAAATGGATCTTCTAGTTGTACTTGGATAGGTTTTTTGTTTTCTTCATCGATGCAATACTCATATACTATACATTAGATGAGGATAATGCATATCACTTGAGGATAGTCCAAGATTTTCATCGGGAGAACTAGAATTATAGTAATCTCTTGAAGTGTTAGTTATGGATTCATGAGGTTCAATTACAGGGGCATGTCATTTATAATCATGGTTGGTCCATGGACCCGATGAAGTTTGATGATGTTATTACTTGGGATCCACCCAAGAGGGTGTCATAGGTGTGAAGTTTTCATGGAATGGTGGGGTACTAAAAACGGTTTTTGGAAATGTTCTGTAGAATTTCATCCCCTTTGAATGTACATATGTAGAAAGGGAATTTGTTTACCAGTACTGAGCATTCCCATAGGTACTTTCAGTATTTTAGGAAGAGTCTAAAAAGTAAACTTATTTTGAGACTACTAGAGGAGGGTGTGGAGTACGTATCGTATTGGGATTCCTTAGGAGCTGGGCTCGACTACGTGTTGATGCAACAATAGCTAGCTATCACATATAGGTTGAGGTAGTTGAGAACCCATGAGTAAAACTACATGACTCATGAACTAGAGATAACATCGTTAGTCTTTACTCTGATTATGTGGATGCACTATCTTTTGGGAGAGCACTTCATAGTTTACTCAGGAAATCAGAGTCTTGGGCATATCATTACGTAGAGAGACTTATACCTGAGATAGCAATGATGGTTGGATTTACAACAGTACTATGAATTTGAGATATTCTATACTTTTGGGAAGGGAAATGTGGTTGTATATTCCCTTAACATGAAATCCCATGCTTGTTTGGTGAAATATTCTTATATATAGTTTGTTTCATTGTAGCTGAACCTAGTTGAGAAGGTGAGTGTAGATTTTCTTCATTTGATGGTGTTTAATCCTCCTCTCATTCAATGTGTGAGAGAGTCCTAGTTGGGAGACATTGACTGTGAGGTATTTTATCTCCAAATATCTTCATGAGATTCACCTGATGGATTTTTTGAAGTAGGGAATCGCGTCATCCTTTTCTAGGGATGGATGGTGCTCCCAATCATGATAGAGGAGGAGGTGATGAGAGAGTTCCACACATCTCCTTTAGTTTTAAATCCCAATGTGGGGAAGATTTACAGAGACCTTAATCGGTAGTTTTTTTGGGATAGCATGAGATTGAATGTGGATGAGTTCATTTCACGGTGCCTTAAATGTCAGTTTGTGAAGGTTGAACACCAGGTTTTGGTAGGTTTTCTGCATCCCATTGAGATCCCAGAGTGGAAATGGGATTGAATTTCCATGGAAATCGTGACAGGTCTTTTGCAGAAAATGAAGTTCCATGATGCCATCTGGGTGATAGTGGACCGACTCGTGAAGTCGGTACACTTATTTTCTATCAGGGAGTAGATTTTAGTGGAGAGTTAAGGGAATATGTATGTACAGGATATTTTTCATCTTCATGGGGTTCCCTCAAATATTATCTCTAATAGTGATGTACTATTAACATCATGGTTGTCTAGAGTCCTGTAGGAGGATTTCGAGTCTTAAATGAGGATGAGTACAACCTTCCACCGCTAGAAAGATAGCCAGACTGAGTGAACTATCCAGGTGTTGGAGGATATTATTAGGGGTTACTTGTTGGACTTTGGTCAGTGATGGGAGGATCACTTTCCCTTGTTATAGTTTTCCTAAAATAGTATATACCACTCTATTATCGGTATGACAACATTTGAGGACCAGTATGGGAGGCCCTGCAGGCCACCCTTATGATGGACAGAGATCGGTGAGGCATCTTTTATGGCTTTAGAGATGGTGCAGGTGAAGAAGAATAAGGTCCTGGTCATCCTTGAGAAGATGTGGAAAACCTAAATTAGGATTAAATCTTACAAAAATTGATTTCATAGGCCCTTGTAGTTTTTTTAGGGAGACCATGTCTTCTTGAGAGTTTCCTCAAGATGAGGATTGTAGAGATTCAGTGGGAGAGGCAAGTTGTCCCTGAGGTTCATTGGGACATTCAAGATCTTGAATAGGTTTAACAAGGTTTCTTACCACCTTTACTTACTCCCAAAACTAGATAAGGTTCACAATTCCTTCCGCGGGTCATATTTGTAGAGATACATGCATAACCTCACATAGTTTATTTACTAGGGTTAATTGGACATTGATAATGAAGCCACTTTTTCAGATCATCCGGTGGAGATTGAGAATCATTAGGATAGGACAATGTGTGGATGTACCATCCCCTTAGTTCGTATGTTTTGGAAACATGGGAACGTGTAGGAGATATCCTGAGAGTGGGAGAGTTAGATGCGAGCTCAATATCCTAAAATTTTTGTTAATTTTTACTTTTCAAGAACGAAAATCTTGAAGGGGACAATGATGTAGAGACCTTATTTTTTATTGGAAAGACTTTATATATATATAAATATTGATCCAGGTGCTGAGATGATGTACGACTCCAAGGCCCGATGTACCTAGAATTAATTTTAAAAAATATTAAATATATTTTATATTACATGCATTCTATTTCTTAAATGAAATGAGATAAATCATGAAGTTAATCTAATATCAAAAATATGAGACCATGGTCGAGTCCGAAACAATATTTTGTTTCCCTATACGTGGCCTAAAATAGGTCGGCGTAGGGAGTTCAGATTAAAGAGGTCGTGGGTGGTGTGTTTAGTTATGTAAATAATTAATATTAATTATTATATTAATTAACCTAAGTATGAAATTGTCTAATAATTAATTATTATAGAAGGATATCCATGGTTAGAGGCATAACCCTAGGAGAGTGCATAGTTATTTCTTCCTCCTATTATTTGAAAATTGGCATATGACAATGATAAGACTCAGGATCAAAGCATATTGAAGTGAAAAAAATACAACGAATCCTATAAATCATTGGTGAGTGCATTATGTGATGATGAATGATCCAATATCTAGGAAAGACTCATCCATTCATGGATTACAACCTAATTGATTAAATTGATTGATCATGATCATCCCTCTCTTGGATCTGCGCCAATTGCAAAACTTTGCATGTGCCCGTGTACCAATATCATTTCATTATTCAATTTTTCTCTCACCTGGATCATTACAATTGTATATATTGGCTAATAAATTTTGTCTGATGAATGTTAAACCCTTGTTCCTGTGCCTTTCTCTCACAATTTGTTAACTTTAGTCATTTTCAAACCACAGGGTCATTATTTGACATTGTCAAGTAGGACTGATACTGATCAGACCCCTCGATTCATGATGGTTTCATGTAAAACAAGCAGAAAAACTATCAATGTAAAAATATAGGATTATTCATGGTATAATGGGTGTTTATATCTGGGATTTTTGAGTTTTGAGACCGACCGACATGATCAAAGGAATGATGGTGCGATGTGGTTTGTGAGGCCTTCGAGCAATTCAACGGAAAACCTATTTCCATCCACCAAATGGCTGTAAATTTTTAATTGGAGAGATATCCATTAATTTAGTGTGGCTTGAGGGGAGATATATGAAGGAGTAGATGGGTTTTTAATAACAGATCACATATCTGAGCTTCTGAAGAAAACTTGATTATGCGATGTGTAGTCTGAAGAACACATGGTGTGTATGGCCTTGGTTATAGTGGTTGTGGTTTCATAGAATTAAAAGTATCACACATCATTTGAGATCCACACATGTTGTGTGACCTTGTTCTAGATATGTGGAATTTACTCTAGGAGTACATGTGAACAGGCATAGCCAGACACACACCATGTTCTGAGATACTTAGACTTGGCCAGAGACATGGGTGGAACCCCGTGTAGAGAGACACACCAAGTGCCTAAGTACACAGACATGGACTGGATACATGGACAATATCATGGAGTAGGGGAAGGACCTTGAGTGGCTCAGACATACCATGTAGACCCTCTACATGCCATGTAGTTTAACATGGTTAGTTATTCTTGTACCATCAGGGACACAACCATGTGATAGAGTGGGACCACATGACATGTGGGTCACCTCGCACATCGTGTACTCCTTCATTCATTATGAGAAAACTTAAACCTCTCATATATATTTCTTTTGATCTCATATTTTATCCTGTGAATATTCTATCTTGAGTTATTTTCCATATAGAACATGATTGTGTCCACTCTAGTGGCTTTTGAGATACGATGCAAGATATTCCAAGCCTGATGATTATTTAGGTGGAACTCGATGATGGGAGTAATTTAGAGGGATAATTAGAGTGTTATCCCCCTAAAGGACTAGTAAATGGGTCCTTGATCTGTTTACAAAGTGGTACCCCCTATAGAATTAGCATAGGGGTCCTCCTTACACTGAGTGGTACCCCAAATGGAATTATGGTGCGGGTTCTCTATCTACTAAGTGGCATCCCCCTATAGAATTAGGATGTGGTTCCTCTATCTAATGATTGGTACCCTCTATTTAATTAGGGTGTGGGTCCTCTACCTACTAGGTGGTGCCCCTAATGGATAGGGTGTGAGCCCTCTTGACTTTGACTATTACCCCCTTGAAGTACTAGGGCGTGGGTCCTCTACACATAGAGTTTTTCCCCCTAAAAGATAGGGTTCAAGTCCTCATTACATTGAGAAGTAACCCATGATAGATCTGGTCCTGGGTCCTATACTTTGAGATTGTGACCATCATCTATGTGGAATAGTGGTGAGGCATAGGCCCACCACATGATTACTTGTTTGGATGGATGGATGAGATGTTGGGAATCATTGATGGACCTTTGGAACTGATGGCACTCGTTCCTAGGTTGGGCTAGCATATGGAGATCTCCCTTATCTCTCATTTGTTTTCTTTGGGTTGAGAATATATATATATCCATGTTGTTGGATTCTTTTTACTTTATTTCTTTGGGTTGAGATGTATATTGTCTATCTATTATTATAGTGTCTCAAACTGCTCCCCCTTCAACTTTCGTGGAATACTACTGGGTATGTATATACTCACCCCTACATAGAATTTTACCACATTCATTCCATATTATACATAAAATGGAGTGGTAGGTGGTGACTATATAGGATCCTAGGGATACATGGTGCATTGGACTGCATACGGTGGTCAGACCTTGGAGATCAAGAGTTGGGCTCTCTTGACATTTTTTCCCAATTTTTTCTAGTTAAGACATACATTTGGTTGGCATGTATTTTTTCAATTTACTTTAAGTTATAAATATCATACTTTTTTACACCCCATAGGTTTTTCATATGCACGGTTATATTCTAGATATTGCATCTTTTTATTATTGTTCCACTACACTTCTACATTGATATGTTTGGTTGTGTGTGTATATAGGTACATTAGGTAAAGACCTACCATTTATGTTATTCTCTTCAGTGCTTGTAACCAACCCCTGGCCTATAGAGTTGGGCCGGGGTTAGTTGCGGCTCGATCCCCATTGGGTCGGGTGATGAAAAAAGAACCCATAATAGTTATTATGGTTTAGACACAAAGTTTTACTCCACTATTCAAAGTATCTCTAAATCCCAATAAAATGTGGACCACACTATGAAATTCTTTGATTCTATAAGGGAGTTATGACCCTTCACAAAATTCCTTCTCTAGTAAAGACACAACCAATGTGTTCATGATTTTTCTAAGGTAGAATAACCAATTACAATTGTACAATTTATAATTGTATAACAAAATTATAAAATATATATTTTGTGAAGGATATTCGTAAACCAATGTTATATTTAATGAAAAACACAAATAATAAATAAATTATTATAATAAATGAAGAACAACAATGAAAATTATTTTTCTCATTGGTAAAACCAACTTTAAAAATATAAACTCTATGCTTAAAAGTATTCAAATCAAGTTGTATAATGCATGATTAGTTTGATGTTTTATACCTCCCATAGTCTTACTTTTTCTTTCATTATAAAAAAAATAACAATAACGGTTTTCTTTTTCGGTTTCCAAAGAAAAGGTTTACATATGATCAAAATGGTAAAAACACTCCAGGTTTTCATTAAATGTTTTTCTTATTCCTATGTTAGCTTGGGTTCACTTCCCACATCCATGATTAGTAATGCATTGTTTATATAATTTAAATCTAAAATATTTCTATGTTAGGTGTTAGTTATGTATGGTCTCCATGTTAATTATTGATAGTGTAAAATCCCTTCAGTTTTTTATTTAATTGAGTTGAAGTAGAGAATTAAAACTCTATTTTTTCTCTCTTAACCATAATAGAACATTCACTCATCAACACTTTCTTGTTTTAATTTGAAGTAATGCATTTAAACTATGAAATTATCCTTAACTAAATAATTAATAAGGAATTTAAATGCATTAATTTTCTTTGTTTAATTTTTAGTATAGTGATATTATTTTCTTTATTAGTAATGACACATTATTATATATTGAATCTATGAATTTGTTCTACCTAAAACATAAAATAAGGAAAAAAATCAATGCATATGGTGTTATGAAAATGTTTTCCTATGTTAGTACTCAATACAAAAAAAAATCATTTCATTTAAATTTTAGAGTGATTGTTCATTGGTGTAGCCTCATTTTGATACAATTTTTTCACATCGTTTAGATGTAATTTAAGGTCGTTTTCATCCAAAATTTACATTAATTTTATTATTATTTAATTTCGATCATTTTGAGTGAAAATGTTAACTCACAGAATATTTGGATAAAAATGTTTGTTTTAGTGATAAATTGGTCAAATTTTCTTTGATTTAATTTCTATATATTTTAATAACATCATTTGGGTTGTGTTATGGAATATTTAGTGATGTAATGTTCTGAAGTGATTCTACAAGTATGATTTTGTGGGTTTAATATTTTCTAGTGTTCCATATTTTCATTTTTAAATTCAATTGTTGGAACTCATTTTTTTCTCATTAATAATATTTTAATTCCTGGTTTAATTCATTTGTTGGATAATTTCACATTTTTAAATGATTAATCTCATAATTTTTTATTTTATGCATTGTAGGTACCTACATAAAGGTACTGGTGCTGGTGGGAATACATCGTGTATGTTAGTAATACATTTAAAAACTTATGTAATATTAGATGGTAATTGTGTAAAGGTAAATTCAGTGAATATGGGTTGTGCAAAGGTCAATATCTTGTACCATAAATGTTATGTAAGGGTTTTTGGGTACCTAAATAAAGGTAAAATGCTTCTGAAGATCCATAAAATGGTTGTTCATGCATCAATAAACCTGCATCATGGTGAATAAAGAGTTATGAAAGGGTACTTATGTCAAGGTAGTTGTGTCAAGGTGAAATAACATGCTATAGAAGCGTAAACCTCATGATATAAAGGTAGATCCTATGGTGAATCTATGGTGTGAGAAGGTAGTTTCTACAAATATGATCTATGTAAAGGTATATGGGGGCTTACACTAAGTTATTTTTTCACCTCGAATATCAATTTAATCAAGGTTTCTCTAAAATTATCAAATGAAATCGAACATAATAAAGGGGAGCTTGAGCCCATATAGGTCCTTCTAAGGAAGTTCGAATGAAGAATCATGATCGTACAATCTTACGATATTCAGGGACTAGGTTAAACTAAAATCATAGTAAGGAAGATGAAAAATAAGAACTCACACCATGAGGAGGCTAGTGATTCGAGTCTGGATATATTGACCATGAGCTGTGGATTTGAGAGTTTGTGTATTGGATTTAAAAATGGTATAACTTATTTATTCATAATGGGGATTAATTCTTTCAATGGAGAAGATAAAATAGGACCAATGAGTGGCTAGATTGGGATCATGAGGCTTGGACCTGGTGTTGGAACTGAAGACTATATCTCTTTAAAAGAGAAGACCCCCACCCCCCACTTCAACCTTCTCATTATTTTATTGTCCCACTATTATTAATTTCTTGTTCATTGATGATTCAAAAAGTCTTGTTGTCTAAACCACACTTGAGAAAAATTGATTGTCATGATATCAATTCTTTACCTTGTTCTTGAGGTATTTTTTTACTGAGTTAATTCTTTATTCATTTTCCCTTGATAAGAACCAAATATTTTAAACCTATAATGTCAAAGATAGCTATATTGATTGATATTTTAAAGGAGATAAGGATAGTTTATTCTTCTAATCATGATGATAAGTACATTCAAGATTGAGTGATTTGTATACCCAAACTGAATGACAATTGGGTTATGGTTTACCATAATTTATTTTATTTCATAAGAAAAATAAATATCTATTCAATAATTGGAAATCCAATTTCCCCAAGTTCATTAAATTACCTATCATCCTTGTTTTATTATTGTACTACATGGGAAACTACAACTTTACCCATATTTTAACCCACACTCATATATTCTTTTACATAACATTAAAACCTATTTCTTTCATTTTCATTCATTCAAAATATTATCATAATCCATTTTTCCTTTCATTATCAATGCTTGAATCCTTTTTTGAGTTTTTTTCTATTTTATTTCTCTACCTTTTGTTAGTCCTTCCATGTGGGATTAACCCTGCTTATTACTATACTAGCTTATGTTGAAATATAAATAAATAATTTTACTTTTCTCAATAAAACACATCATTAATATTATATATTAATTCAAAAATGTTCTAAAATCTATAGGGTTTTTATTTTACTCTCTCCTTTTAACAGAAGAAATAAATAAATAGTTAAGGATATAAGTGTTCAATATTAGTCATAAAACTAAATAAAACATGAAGTTAAAATAAAAATATTAATAAATAAAATATTTTATTGTGATATATATGGTTTTATCTGGTGTTTCTACCTTGGTCTTATATGAAATCTCTATTGTCTAGGATGTTTTATTGAGGTTAAACTCTTATTTTGTTCATATCCTAGTGCATGAATTTAAAATAATACAAGCTAGACAATAGAAATAAAATAAAGCACACAATAAACATAAATAAAGAGTGTCATCCTTATTAAAAAAGTGTTAGTGGATCATAGATTTTATAATATCTCCTTTTTTTGAAAATTATAAACTAAAAACTATCATAATAGAATAAGTTTAGAGAATTAAATAAAATATTAAAGAAAAATAAAAAAAATAAAAAAAAATCGGAAATAAAAATTAAAATCCCATTTCATAATATTCTTATCCCAGTATGTATAATTCTCTCAATTTTCAACTTATTAAAACATAAAAAATAAGGAATTAGTTATTTAAGTAAATATGAGGGAGATATTTTTATAGTAAAAAATTAATTCAACATGTAAACATTTATCCAATTGACAAAAAAATATTAGATAATTTCAAAAAAAGAAGGAAAGATTAGAGTAGTCAATATTTATTAGCTTCTTTTTTGACTTCTTTATATTTCTCAATAGTTGGTCTTTCTCCCCCTATAATAGACTACTAATTTTCCTCAATTGAATTATATTAATCAAGTGTATTTTATTCCACTTCACCTTATTTATATTTCTATTAAACTAGTTTATTAGTTACATATGTAGGTCTATTATAAAATTCTTTAAGAATTTATTTCGTTGTTTCTTCCAATGAGGGAGAATATTATCCAATTTATGTTGAAGATGGTATAGATTCTTTAGATGGTAGAAATATTCTCACTATAGAATTTATAATGAGAAAATAAGATTTCTATGAATATGGTGTGTTCTTAATTATATAAATAGAAAAATGTTATGTACTTATAGAATCACCGTCATTGTATTAAATAATATCCACCCATTTATTCTTCTTTATAATCAAAAATATAATCTTTGGTATACTTCTCCTTCAACTAGAACCATTTTTAGATTGTGAAGACTCTGCTACATCTTTTACCTACTTCACTTTACTATCCTTTTACTTCTATTTATTTCTATCTCTTTTAAAGAAATATCATTTGGTTGAAATTATTTCAAAATTTAAACTAATTCTAATGGTTTAGTCTAAGATAATGAGGTTCTTTATTAGATGATTTTTTAAAAGACTTGTCCTTTTTTAATGTTTTAGTATAAAGTATTGAAACACCATACTTAATTTTTTATAGTAATATATATTTTCTATGAGGTTTTACACATTGAGTTGTCATCCCTTTCATATTGAATGGTGAAAAAGAAATAGTTGTCTAACTAGCTTGATTTTGGGCATTGATAAAATTCCAAAGTTTAGTTAAAAACATCATTTGAGATGATTATTTAAAATGTTTCTTCCATTTTGAATCCAATTTTATTAAAAAAATTATATATTATATTCTTTGTAAGAATAAAAAAATTACACTATATTGAAAAATATAAATCCACTCTAGCTTTGAACTATTCAATCTCCTCGTTATGAGTAGTATTGACATCATCAGGATTCTTATAAAATGTTCCTTGGAATATAAGCCTATATGAAATTATGATTCCTTTTACTTAGGTTTTCTTGATCTTTCCTCTTGAGGTATATGTGAAGAGATAACCATTTCCCTTTGATAATGACCAAGTGGAAATATTAATACTCTCTTTCATTCAGGTGGAGTTACGTAATCCTTAGGATTATACTCCTTGAATAAACATGGTAGGTCATTGATGTTTATTTATTTTATACATGTTTGTTGCATCATTATTATGAAATTTCTAGTGTTTTTATTATTAAATTGTTATTTTGTTAGTAGATTTTTCATATTTGATTATTCTATGTTAAATTTGATTTTATTGAATTTTTAAAGTTATATTTTTAATTTCAGAATTAAGATGCATTGTATAAATGGGTTAAAATTTTAATTTTTATGCATTAATGTCAATAATTCTTGGATACATCATAAAAATATTTTTTAGAACAATTATAGATTCATTTTTGGTGATCTCAAATATATTATTAAATGAGAAATAGAATATTAAAATGTGAAAAATTGTTTTTGAGTTGATTTGTTTGTTATTGGAAATGATTATTTTGATTTTTAATGTTTCATTAGATATCTTGTTAAAGTGTTTAATTTTTAATATTATGTGTCATGAAGGAATTCATTTTAAAGTTTTGTCAAGAAATTTTAATATTACATTTTTTTAAATTTATTCTTATATGCCAAATTTTATGAATTTGTTTTAATTATTCTGGGTGGGTGGGGGTGATGATTAACTTCTTTAACCTGAAATGTAAGATTAAATAAATAATTGTGATCATGGATTTAAGAAAAATATGAGTTGAGTTGTGGTTGAGTGGATCAAAACTACTTTGAAGGGTTCAAGTTTAGATGCCTAACTCTTTATTCAATTTTAAAACAAGATAAAGGCATCAGAAGCGAAGAATCTTGTTTGAAAAGTTCCACCATCATTACTAGATAAAGAATAAAGGGCTTCATAATGATTGATTGAGTAGATTAACAAGATTTTGGTCTAAAATCTAGTCATTGCACAAATCCAGGGGTGAAAAATTGGTCGAATTAGGGTGAATTTTGATAATGTGATCATTTAATCAAAGTCACTGACGAATATTGGAAAATCAAGTAGAAGATGTGTGACTGTTGGATTTTCTTTTTTTTTTATAAGATTAAATTTGGTAGGTTCAGTTTTCAAAGAGATATTGAGATTAATACTATAATGGTGCACCCAAGAGGTTCTTGAATTTTTCCCAACTTGAATTGGTCAAAGGCTTGATTTAGCCATTGGTATTAGTTATAATAAGATCATGGTAGTTTGAGGTTGGTGTGTATCTGAATATAATAGTAGTGAATCACAAACAAGGAAAGGAAGTGTTTTATGGGTATGTGGGAGAATAATTAAATATTGTGGAGTTAAGTGAATCTGGAAGACATCATGTTGTTCTATCATCACATTTAATTATTTCATGAGAACATCCCTTCACTACTTCAAGTATAGATAAGTGATGAGAAATTTATTCTTTTCTTGTGAAGTAATAATTTATTTACTGACATGTGAATATAAAAACTCATCATTTACCCATTAAAGATAAATTCATACATTTATTAGTGATTGAAAAATCATTATTTTATGAATTTGATAGATCAAATTTTGATTAGTCAAGTGATAATGAGGAAATATAAACTAAAATTCTTCACAGATTCATTAAATTCATGATATATATAGTTTCAAGAATAAAAATATTTTCATCAATATATGTCAATCCAATATCCCCTAACCCATCCATTAATCATTTTTATTCCTTTATATATATTATATTGAATACTTAAAACTATTTTCATAGGAAACATGAATCATTTTAATCAATCCATGTCAACCGGTCTCCCCTAACTCCTTAGTTAGTTCACAATCATTATTTATTTTCATTTACTCGTTATTTTATTGTTTTCTAGTGTTTCTCATCATTTTTTATCACTCACTCATCACTCAATCACAATTCATTTTTTATTATTATAAAAATCACATATAAACAAACCCATACTTAGAGGGGATACAAATGGTGGAGCCCAAGTGAGTCCCCCCTCCTAATAATAAGGTAGCATTCATAAGGTAAAGATCTAGTACAATAACAAACAGTGATACCTTCACTAGGATTTCCTCCACTAGCCATGTATTTCCATTCCCTCCATATGTAATTCGCCTTGATACCTAGCATAATGAACTTTATGAAACATCAAACTGAATAAATCAGATCCCATGGACAACTTATTTTTCCCTGGTCGAGCCCAATTAACTTGCTTGAATCCCATTCCACCTTGGCCATATTAATATTATAAAGCCTGCAAAAGAAAGACATGTGTTCATAGATCTAACCTCTACTCCCAAAGAACCTATCAAACTATAGTAAGTATGGAATCTCATGATCATTATGAGCCCTTCCTCCCTCATGCTTCCAAAATTATAGGAGTTGTCCACATTCATCTTTAAACTCGAGCAAAGATGAGGTCATTTAACCCATATGCTTGGGTTCCTTCCTCTACTGCTCCCCATGGAATAAACATATCTAGGGATAAAAATTTTGAACAATTCCAAAGACTTCCCACCCTTGATGAGAGGCCCCAATTCCTTTGATTTTTAAAAAAATCACATATCATGTTCTTCAGTCATGATGATAATATCATGGATTCTTTTTTTTGTTGATATACGGTGGCTTAGACCAAGGATGGGAATCATCTCGCTTCCCCTGAATGATATACCTGGGGAGGGGTAGCCCGAGAAGAAGAGAGGTTTTTCTGCCCAATTATCCTTCTAGTATCTAATATCAGCGATACCCACAACCTATCGGACTTCATATTCTAGTACCTCAAAATGTTTTATCATGTATTTTTTTCAGGCTTGAGAGTCCCCTTCTACCTTCAGCCCACAGATTCCATCTATCTCTATACCTTTTCCTCATGAACTTGTCCCATAAATTCTTCACATCAAATATTTCCCATGCCAATCTCACTTTCATGGCATTCATGGAATCCAAAACATTTCAGAGATTAGCCCCACCTTCGGTGATCGGCCTAGCCATTTTGTTCGAAGATGACCAATGACACTTAACTTCTTGATTATCATTCCATATAAAAATAGTTATCATTTTTTTAATCCTTCCAACAGTTCCCTTCAGGTCCTTGATTATTGATAGGACATGTATTGGTATGTAAGATAAAACACTTTTAACCAACATTATTATTCTAATAAAGGATTTTTTTTTAAAAAAATTATATTCTTCCCATTACCCAACCAATAATTTACTCAAAAAAAGTTCTTTTTAATTATACAATTAGATTTGGTTGCTCCTAGGTAAACCAAATTCAAGTAGATTCTCTTAATTCTCAACATATCTTGAGTAATTATGCTTCACCTAATTTAACATCTATTAGAGATATAAATTTTGATTTTCCTTTGATTGACCCTTTGACCACTCTATTTACCATAGTATTCCATTAATTTATTGAAACTTCTTATAGATTTAATATTACCATTAATGAAAAATATCATATCATCCGTGAACATAAGATGAGAAATGAAACAATTTGTGGATTTGTTTCTAAAAATAATTATCATACCCTCGTTTAGGTTGTAATTAATATTAATTGAGGCATATTGTTCTAGAATAAAAATATTGGGTGACATTGGATCACCATATCTTAAACCTCTAACACTTTTGAAGAATCTGAATCCTCTCCCCATTAGTGAAATGGATATCCATTCAGAAGCAAAGCATCTGAATCACAAGTCAAAAACCCATTCCATAAAGCCAAATTCTATCATGACTCGCTCATCACTCTACAACTTCACCCATTGTACAATTTACTTATTTTGTTTAGTTTAGATATTTCTTAAATATTAAGACACATCCACCCATCCTCATGGTATTTGACCCTACCACTACATGACTGGTTAAGTGAATGTATTATATTGTCTCTTTATTGCTTTATTTTTTTTGTGTTCTGTTTTTCTTCACAAAAAATTTTACATGACCCTTCCTTCGAGGGTTAGGTAATCCTTGGTATTGTACACCATGAATAAACATGAAAATTCATCAATATAATATTGATTCCAAGGGAAAAAGAAATAGATTTTTCTATCCTATAAAATGTTTCTCCTTAATTATATTCATTTTTATCTTGTTAGCAGGGATATCAAAATTGCGTAAAATTCAATAGATTACACTTTCATAAACCAAAGATCAGTTGAAACTCCCATTTTTATAAGAAATTGAATTTATCATTCTTAAAATCATTTTTCAAAGTTTTTAAAATTTATTCAATAGAATAAAATTATGAAAAAAGACATCTTGTATCCTAATGTTTTAATAATTTCCTAACAATGGTACAATTGAAAATTGTATAAATTACTCAATGATATTGTGTTTATAATTGAGTTAGAACATTATAAATATATCAAAACCATTATGTAAAATTTATACTATTAGGATATCATTGAAAAACACTCATTTTCTAGACAAAATACTTTCAAACTAACTCCATAATTATATATATGCTTCATGTTTAACATTTCAACATTAAAAATTGTTAATTTAATTTACATATAAAATTTCTTCACTAATTCTATTATTTATATTTTTCTTATAATTCTCATACATAAAAATTTATTTGTTATTATGATTATGTTCAAATTATATTCTACAAGGCTTTTTTATTCTCAATTTGGCTTTCTCCCTACTAGGCCACTTAAAACTTATCTTACTTGGCTATCTCTTCACCCACACTATTGGGATCCATGGGTGGGATTATATATTGCAATAACCCTGGATTTAATGCATGAATATGACATATTTTTAGATGAATGTTCAATACATTTCATAAAAACTCATTGGAGGATGGTAATATTTTTGTGTATTTGGGGTCTAGAAACACAATATTCTTATTTCATGAAAGATATTCAATATCACCCAAAAAGGTTATATCAGTTAGTACTCTTCTTAAGCATACTCTACTAAAACATTTCTTCATAACCTCAAAATGGAATCATTAGAAAGGGTTTGATCCTATGATTATTAAGGGTAAATATAATAGATACTGACTTATGGTCATATGAAATCATAAGATGGCCATAAAGGTATCTGATTATGAACATAACATAGGAAGTTCATACACAACCTGTCCTAGATAATAAACATGTGTTGTGGAAAAAAACTTTATCATTTCATAAAACATGGTCCATAATAGTGATAAATCATCATAAATCAATCATTAACCATAATCTCAATTCATAAAAGTTTGGCACCATCATAAATATAGAAAAACCATTTCATATGTCAAGGTTAACTACCAATACCATCAACAAAGTGGATCAGGACTTAAAACCTATTTCTCATTCTCGATCAGGACACACCTATATCTTATAGTTGATCAGGACACACATGTTTCTTATATTGTATCAAGCCCAACTACTTTTTTACCATTATTATCCCATGATATATAATTCATTAACCAATGCATTATATAGGGACATAGGTCTCACACATCTCATAATCAAAACAATAATTATTTCTACCGCAATATTATAAAACATTCATCAAATCATCACAACATAATCTATGTAAATAAAATAGGTTTAATAAACATTTCATCAATTCACCATAGTATAACCCGTGAAAAATAAATGGGATGATTAAAATTTTCATCAATATAAACATTAACCTTCAAGAGAAATAATAATGATGGTGTCATTCAATATTATCCCTAGTGAAGCATAAGTAACATTAAATAATGTCATTTTAGATGAAAATTTATTTTTAAAGATCACTTGGAACATTTCTAGAGTAATATATCCTTCCCAATATGAAAAAAAAACTTTTTATAACATAAATTTTTTTTAAAACTTTCCTTTAAAAATAACATTAGAAACTTCTAAATGAAGATTTAAAAAATTAAAATAATTATTGATAAAAATATCATTTCCATTTAGAAAAAAAAAATTAAAACATTACAAAAATTGAAAATACATTTCTTAGAAAATAAACCTGAAAGTTTATAAAGGACTCTTAAAATAAAATAATGGTCATGATAGTAGGAAATTCCATTTATGTCATACATGGTAAACCAAATATTCCTTTCATATTTATGGTTAAAGACAAACTTACATTGTTTGGAAAACAACATGAATATTACTTTCAAAATATTTTGTAAAAAGTAAAAAATGTGTAAAAATTAATTTAATAAATCATTTAAATAATGTTACTTTTTTTTAGAAAATGTGGTTTTGGAAAAAAAAGTTTTTTTCCCCCAGAGAGAGGAATAAAGACGAACTTTATTGAAAAAACTTCTTTTGAACTATCAAGTACATAAATAGATGAATTTGAATTTAAACCAAGTATTATCATAAAATGAATATAGTATATAAATTTCATGAGTTTCTTTAGATATGGATAATAATATTTCATCATCAGAAGCATAAACATAAACAATCTCGATAAACAATGAGATTGTATCATATAATCCTTTCTATTTTTATAACTTTTGTATCGTAAGCCCCACGAAAGAGAGATCATAAAATGGATATGAAAATCCCAATACATGTTAGGAGAAAAATTATAAAATAAATTCTTGGGTAGTATATACACCACAAAAAAACATGAGGTGGATATGACTTGTGCCTCACAAAAAAATAAAAGTGACATGGAAATACCTTACCAAAAGTCTCTAATTCTTTTGTGCATGTTCAAAAATAATGTATAATAAATATAAATTTATTATAAATATATTATTGAATAATAATTATATATTTAATACCATGTATGATTTAATTATGACCGTTTATTACCTGTTTATGAAAAAGTCAATGTTAAAGTCATGTTTTTGGCAATAACTACTTTGTTTTTCACGTACGTTTTGATTTATTATTTTTGGTCCAATTAATTTAATATTGGATCCATTATCATCATAATTTTTACCATTATATAAATATAATATATATTCTATATATATTTATTTACAGTGATCCATAAAAGTTAGAGATAGAATATTAGATACATTGTTCATGGAGATGGTAGGTCGTATGTACACATTAACACTATTTCTATTTTCTTGATGGAAAGAAAGAAAGCAATTTAAATAATATATCACCATTATATAATCATATTTATTTCATTTATATCACATATATTCATTAAAACCATCCTTAATACCTTCTATGAAAAGCATGAACAAATCACATCTCTTCGCAAGGCGACAGTCCTCCGTACACCCGAACGATTTTATCATATTCCCACAGAGTGGAAGGTAAGAATTAAAATGTTATATAATTATTAAAAAATCATAATAATATCATAAATATCATATATAATTAATAATTCCATCATTATATCCATCCTTGTCTAGTGGTGATCGAAAAAAATAACATCGGTTCGTTAGGCGGTAGTCCACCATACACAAAAATAATGATTACACAACCCATTTGATAGAATAGGAGATGGATTAGAATATTCAATTACCATAATAACATCTAATTATATTTAATATACTAAGGTTATTATATAAAAATTATTTAATAATAATTTAAGGAGGTGTAGGAAGAAATAAAATAAAACACCAGATTAGGGATGTTACCTCTTCTTCTGACAACTTGTTTTGGATTGCACCAAAATGATTCATAGAATGGATTTTTGAACAAACTAAGGTTTCTAGGATGATATTAGGTAATTAAGGAAGTTATTTGGGCATGTTTTTTCTTAACCAAAATGTATTTTAAGTGGTAATAGGAGATGAGAAGGGGTGACCTTTTATAAGTGAGGTAGTGGAACACTTTTAATTTTTGAAAAGAAAAGGGGTACCCATATTTTTCACATACCAAATGCCCCAAAATTGAGACATTATAGAACCTATAAGAGATATGGTCTAAATATGTCCAAATATGGGTGTTGGAAATGTTTTTTCTGTCATTTATAACCCTTATCTTTTATGTTTACCCACGGTAAACCCATTTTTACCTTAACCACGGTAAATAATTTTTACTTTTATTACTTGATTATGTTAATATATAATTTGAACTTATTATATATGTATATTATTTTTATTCAAAATATGGAATTAATTTTTCCAAATTCCATTCATATAAGGGAAAAAAGTTAATTTAAAATTAATCTCGTAAACGAGATGAGAAAGAGGGTTTTCAAAGAAACAATGTACTAAAGATTACTAAGTTTTTATATTAAAATTAAATATAAAATTTATTCCAATGAAAAAAATTGGATTAATAGATATATAAATTAAATAATTTTACCTTTAAAACTTTATTAAAACAATTTTAATCTCTTTGATTTCTTCAAAATAAAGGACAATTCTTAATAAAAACCAGTAATTTCCACTATTCATTAAAAAATTTATCTTTTCATAAAATTTTAAAAATTTCACTCTAAGATAATTTTGACATTTATATTTTAAAAATAATATTTATTTTTTCAAATAAATTTTATAAAATTGTGAAAAAATTATTATATTATTTTTTTCACAAAATGAAATAAAAGCATTTTTGTGAGAAAATGGTATTTTTGAAACATATAAAGACACTTCTAAAAATTTGGTGCTTTTTTATCAATAAGATTTATTTATATAAAACCATTATACTTAATACTTAAAAATTAGTTATTAATATTCATGTATCTAAGTTTAATTTCTAGGTTATAACTATTGTATTTAAATAATAATATTAATAATATATCATCATTTTTTAAAACTCAATGTTACTTATAGCACAAGCTAAACTCAATGTTTCATGTAACACAAAATATCAAAAATATTGAATTTATTTTAAAACAAATCAAAAAACCTTTGGGTGATAAATTATACCCCCCTTATAATGAATTTTTTCCTTGAAATTCATCACATTGGTACCAACAACTAAGAATACTTATACCTCATTACATCATCAGTTTCCCACATAACATCCTCAAAATGGTGGTTTTTTCACAAAACATTGACTAGGTGAGCGGTATTATTTCATATCACTTTATCTATATGATCCAAAATCTCAATAGATTGTTCCTTATAATAAATATCATGGTCTAATGACCTGACATATGAGTTTAGTACATATGAAGGATTAGATATGTACTTTCTCAGGAGATTTATGTGGAACACATCATGAACCTTAGAGAGGATCGGTGTTAGTGCCAAATGATAAGCTACTATCCCGATACGATAAATTATTTCAAAGGGATCAATATACCTATGTCTTAGGTTTCCCTTATTTCTTCCATAGAGAAATTCAGAGAAATATATTCTCACTAACTTCAAATTTTAGATCATGTCAATGATTATTAAAATAACATTTCTATCAACTTTATGTTATCCTTACATGTTATTGAATGAATCTAAACTTATTTATCATATCATCATCTTTGTTAAGTCCCAATATATTTATTTATGAAAATTCATTCTAGTACGTTGGAGTTCTACATTTATTTCCATAAGGGATTCATAATGACTCATTTGAATGCTTGAGTGGAATCTATTGTTATAAGAAAACTCTACTAGAGGAATTTATTGATACCAATCACCTTTAAAATACAAGAAAAATAGATTTTATCATATCATCTAGGGTTTGAATTGTTCTTTTAGACAGACCATTTGTCTGAGGATCGAACATAGTGCTGAAACTCAACTCTGTATTAAGATCTTATTGAATACTTCACCAAAACATCAAGGTAAACATCAAATCCTAATAAGATTAAATTGTACGTGGTTATCCATTCATCCTTACCAATTCCTTAATTTATATTCTGAAAATAGGATCTATATAGAAGTATTCGATCATTTCAAATAAGTGTGTTAACTTTTTAAGGTGATCAACTAAAACCCATAATTACCTCAACATCATATATAAGATAAACACTAATGATTACTATTAGGACCAATAAGGGCTATATACCCTGAGATGGGGGGTGAATCAGGGTATGTATATTCTTTTCTAAGTTCTTCCTGCCCCACTGGATCTTGACCTCTTTATTACAAGGGTTACTTTGTTTGCAATTATGTGTTTATTATGATCAATTATTTTTTTTCTTTATCTAATGATGATGCTTTGAATGCAATACAGGGAAGTAAGCAGGAAGACACAAATATTTTTACTTCATTCACCCTCAGTGGGCTATGTCCAAGGAGCATACACCAGCGATGTGCCGATGTACCAAATCCACTAAAAAGGAACCTTTGTTTATAAAGTTTGGGATAGATCACTTCTATTCCCAGGCTCACTGCCTTTACAATGTTTAGGGTCATCTCACTGCTTTCCCAAGGGTCACTCCTTGTCTCTCTATCTCTTTGGATCACTGTCGGTGGAGAGGATCACCTTATTCCTCTTCCTTTGCTCACTGCTCTAGAAAGGATCCACTCAAAAATTATAGACCTTTAGGTCTCTTCATTATCACTAATGAATACATCCTCTGTTGTATGTAGATGCTCTGTTGAAGTACAACTTTCACCCGTAGATGAATATCACTTTGCACCGAAGGTATCGGGCAATCTTTCAGCTTCCACACAGCCCTAAATCACTGTCGTGCTTCAACCATACCTGGCACCCTTCTCCAATCCGGCATGCAAGTCTCAGCATGCAAGTTAAAACCGACGCGCAAGTTCGCCTCAACCACTTACGCGACACTAGCTTCTTCAACTCCAAACTTGCACGACTCACACCCTTTTATGCCCAAACCAATTTTGGCGCGCAACCATCAAGGTTCACACTTCTTCAAAACCTAGCATGCAAGTTTCACCATACCACTTGCACAACACCCCTTCTTCAACTCAAAACTTGGGAAACTCCCTTCTTTTCTCGCCCAAACCACCTTGGGCATGCAACAAATAACTGGCACGCAACTTCCACTTGCGCGACCACACCACCACTTGTGCGACCACCACACCTGCGTGATGGGAGATCTAATTTTCTCTAACTGTTGAACTCATACCGAATGAGGAGGGTTTAACCTCTATTTATAGGCATTTGGACACCCTGCCCGACAGCGCACAAGTCTCCTTTCAGCGCGCAAGTCTCATCACACAAGTCACTTTCCCGACCAACCGTACAACTTGGGCGCCCATTTTCCCTTTACCATATTTTCATATTCTAGTATTGAAAAACATATGGCATTCAAGTTTCTTCTCCTTCAATAAAACGGCGTGAAAGTCCCTTTTCCAAAACCACTTTTCTCCATTTGTCAATTTTTAGGCCAAAAAATTTGGCAAACACTGGAAAACGCTGCCACCTTGTATCTGCTCTTTTTGTACCGCCTTCAGATCAACCATTCCTTTGCTGAAATTCTTGAATCAAACATAGATCGTTAACCACATCCCTTGAACTCGACATGCCACCATGAAATCCCCTTTGTCAACAAATTTTTATGTCATGGTTTGCTTTTTCAACAATCACAACACAGATGTCCACTTTGTCAACAAACACAATCACCTCAAAAATGCTTCAATGATACCCTGAGGGATTTTTTCCCAACAATTACATGTACCATTAATTATATTTCTACAAAGTGTAAAGGCTTTCCTCCTTAAATAAATTTTCCATTAAAACATATACAAACCCAATTGGTTGTATTTCCATAAATGTCTCTTAAAATATCCTTAATCATGATAAAAAACCATCACATAAAACCTAAAAAGGGGTGTCAATGACTTTGAACTTATAATCAACCTTAAACTCATAAACCCATAATGGTATCTGTAACTCTTAATTTAATCTTACATGGAGACCTATACACTTCAAAAAGTTAATTGTCCCTTTATTCCTCATATACACTATTTATCTTATGCAAATACATTTCATTGGAATATTGGGTTCATCCTTGTACCAATAGAATACTAAATATCATTTAATTATTTTAGAATCCATGTAGAGGGAGATAATCAATGACTAAAAATCACATGAAATTTCACTATTGTATAAACAATAATTTTTTCACCGAGATCAATTATACCAAATCAAACCTAAAATTCCCAAATAAGTAGGGGGGATAATATACCCTAATTTTAATGATTCACTTCATCCACTATGATTACATAATCATTACCATTATCCTTTAAATTCAGAGGTTGTTGTGGATTATCATCAACATTATCCCTTGGATTGGGTAATTGATTCGTGTAACGCCCAAACTCCTTGCTCTTAAAACACTGGACTTTGGATGGTTCATTAGTTAGAGTCATTTTCTCCTCCATTTCATTAACTATACCATTAATAACATTTTTTACATTCATAGGATTTATGGAATGGCCTTACAAATTTAAAGAACCTCCCAGTTCCATTCAAAAAATTACCTTGATTCTTCTTACAACATTTTTTACATGCATTTGGATGGAATTTCATTCCCCCATTTGAGTTTTCATGAGACTCGATATTCCTTTTCTTCTCAAAACCATAGGAATGATGGAAATATCTAATTTCCAACTCTACATTTAGTAAACATCAAACAAATTATTCATAGCCTCTAAAGTCTCTTATTTCTAATTCTTTTAGAACACCTGTTTTTAGGACACAAAAGAATTAATCAATTTTTAATTTAGGGAAGATGATTAAACCAGAAGAGTGCCATGAAAGTCTTGTAAAATTATCTTCATAGGTACCAATAAATTCATCATAATTTTTATTAATATCATATAATTTAATCTTTAAAATTTTTCATAGAATACGAGGGAATTAATTAATAAGAAAAATCCCCTTAAACTCTTTCCATTCCATAGATTCAATTTCTTCTTGTTCCCTTATGTTCCTAGTAAGTGTTTACCACTAATATTCTTCACCTTCCAAACTATAAACAACAAAAATGACATTTTAATGCTCCAAATATTTAAGAATGGAAAATATATCTTCATTTGTACTAATCCATTTCTCAGAAACTACTAGATCAGTGGAACCACAAAATGAAAGTGGGTGTTTCCTCAAGAAGGACTCAACAAAACATTGTTCCCTCCTTTTCTCATTTGGAATTTCGGCATGATTCATAGATTGAGATATTTTCATGAGAATAGAAAAAATATTTTTCATTCTATCTCGTATAATGTTTGGTTTCTCAATAGGACAATAATTTCATTTTTGTCACACTCCACATTAACATTGTTCCTTCAGGTTTGATCCATTGTCTAAAACTAGAAAGCATAGCGTGAGAAACACTAATCATAGTGTAAAACCATGTAATATTAAAAAATAATTTATAGGATTCCTAAATCATGACACATTTGTTTCAATATATGATATGATATGCTTAACCTATCTCATTCGTAGTCCTTATTTAAATCCTTTATGATGGTTTATAAAGTGTTTGTAAATTTCTAAAGCATATCCCCTAGGTGTTTCAAGACAAGTGTGCAACAAATCATGTTGTTGTGCATGAGGTGAAGATTAAGTCAATCTCAATGAGACCTTTCCATAGTTATTACTATTAGGTATATCTATTTCAAAGCCACATCTACTTGAAGTATCTAGACAAGGATGTAATTTCTTGGAAACCTCTTGTTTTACCCTTCACCAAAATACCCAGATATTTTCCTATATATATAATTATCCTTAGACTTATCCTTAGAGATATCTTGTGACATATCCTTAGAAAAATACTTAATAATATACCTAGGGATCTCACTTAAGTTTTTCCAATCTTAATCTTAAAGGATTGAATAAACCTTTTCTATGATACCAGCTGTAACAAACTAGGATTTTATATATGAATATCACATCATTTTAGATGAATATTAAACACATTTCATAAATACATTCCCAAGGACCATAATAGTTTAGTGTTTTTGGACACTAAAAACAAAATATTATTATTTGATGGAAGATATTGAATATATCTTGAAATGATGTTCTCACATAGTACTCCTCTTAGGTATACCCTACCAAAAAATTTATAACATGGTGAAGGAAACATAAGAATGGGTGAGCTTTGATGACCATTAAGAGTAAACATAGAAGATATCAATCTATGTTCATATGAAATCATAAAAAAATAATGGTTTGTGATCATGATCATAACTTACGAAGTTCATACCCAACCTTTAATAGATCATAAACATGATTCATAGAATAAAACATTATCATTTCACAAAACATGGACTATAAGAGTGATAAATCATCACAAATCAACCATTAACCATAATCTCATTTCATAAAAGTGTGAAACCATCATTAATATATAAGAACCATTTTATATTTAAAGTTTAAAAAATAATACCATAAACATAGTGGATCAAGACATATCACCAATTTTTTACTATGGATCATGAAACATCTTTTTCCCATAGTGGATCAGGACTCTCATGTTTCCCATGGTGGATCAATCCCATCAACATGTTTCCCATTATTATTTCAAGATATATAATACTTTACCCAATGAATTTTAGGGTAATATATTTTCCACCCATATCAAAATGAAAACCATACTTATGTGTGCTATAATATCATAAATTATCTATCATGTCATCAATCATAACCTATGTAAATAAAATGGGTTTAATAAACATTTCACCAATTCACAATATCATAACCTATGAAAAATAAATGGGTTTCATAAACATTTCATCAGAATAAACATTAACCATATATAGAAATAATAAGGATGGTATCATTCAATCTTATCCCTATTAAGGAATAAGTGACATCAAAGTATGTCATCTTAAATTAAAAATGATTTTGAAAGATCCTTTGGAACATTTCTTGAGGAATATAGCCTTTACGCATTGAAAAAACTTTTTAAAATGTAAAACATTTTAAAAATAATTTTATTTAAAAATAACCTTGGAAACTTATGAAAGAATATTTAAAATCAATTAAAACATTTTCTGAGAAAAATATACTTTCCACTTTGAAAAACAACTTTTTAAAACCTAAAACATTTTTAAAATCCTTTTATTTGAAAATAACCATGAAAAATTATAAAGGAAACTTAAAATAAAATAATGATAATGATGACAAGAAATTCCATTCATGTTGTAAATTTTAAAAAAAATTATTTCATATTTTTAGTAAAATCCAAACATACATTATATGGAAAAAGAGAATGAAGAATCCTTTCATAAAAATTGTAAATATTCAAACCTAGGTAAAAATTTCATTAATAAATAATTTGAAGAATGTTAAAAACTGTTTTGAAAACATTTTTTGAAAACATGGTTTTGGAAAAAATGGGGTTTTCAAGTGAAGAGATAATTAAAGATGATTTTTCTTAAAAATATTATTTTGAAACTATTGAGTACATAAAGAGGATAAAATGAAGGGAAATTGTGTATTATAATTAAATAACCATCATAGAATAAATTTCTTGAGTTTATTGAGTGATGAATTATAATATTTCATCATTGGAAGCATAAACATAAAAAATCATGATAAATGATGAGATTGAATAAAACCCTTACCACTTTGGTAACTTTTGTATCATAAACTCCATGAAAGAGAGATCATCAAATAGATATACAAATACCAATAATTTTTTGGAGAGGAATCATAAAATAAATTCATGGGTAGTATGTATACTACCTTAATGAAACACATAGTGAACATGACATGTGTCTCACAGGAAATAAAAATTAGAAGGAAATCCCTTACCATAAGTCACAACTTCCCTCGTAAATTTTATAACCTCATGTATACTAAATATAACTTTATTTTAAGTATATTACAGAACTATAATTATATATATCATACCATATATTATTTTTTATGACCTTTTATACTCGTTTATTAAAAATTCCATGTTAAAGTTGTTTTTTGGGAAATAACTACTTTGTTTTTTGTGTATGTTTTGATGTGTTATTTTTGGTCCTATTACTTTGATCATGGTTACATCATTACCAGAATGTTAAAATTGATATAAATATCATATATATTCAGTATATATGTATTTAGTGTGATCCACAAAAGATAGAGATAGAAAATGAAATATTCCATTAATGGAGATGGTAGGTCGTATGTACACATGAATGTTGTTTCCATTTTATCAACAAAAATAAAGAAAGTTAAATAATATATTATTATTAAATAATAACTGTTATGTGATACATACCACATATCACTACTAAAAATAGGATGATTAGAGGGGGTTATTTTGAGGGGGTTATTCACAACCCCTTCTAAATTCATTTTCTGTATAATTAGAAGGGGATATAAACAACCCCCACTAATAATTGAATTTAGAGGGGGTTTAAACCCCCCCCCCCTCAAATTTTTTAAACTTTTTATAATATTTGGTTGTACTTTAGATGAGATTATGTCAAAATTTCCACTAATTTAATAATTAGTGGCATTATATGTTCAGTTATATTTTAGAGGTGCTATATATATATAAATAAAATATTGGTTTGGATTTTAGAGGATTCATATATATAATATTCATTTAGATTTTAGAGGATATATATAATGGAATTTTTTTTTTAAAGAAATAGTGGGGGTTCACCACCCCTACTAATCTCTTAATTAGAAGGGGTTTTAAAAGTCTCTAATTTATGAGATTAGAGGGGGTTCATAAACTATTGTTAATCTCTTCAATTAGAGGGGGTTTTGAACCCCCTCTAATTTATGACATTAGAGGGGTTCATGATCCCATACTATTTTCATAAAAAACAAATTCTTTAATATGTATATATATATAATTAAAACATAATATATAAATGTATTTAAATAAATTATATAAATATATTATATAAATATATTTATATAAATAACTTATATGATTGTATTTAATCGTATTTATATGTATAACTAAATGTAATTGTATAATATATACATTAATATATATCTATTTATAAAAATGTTATATTATATAATATTAATTATAATATAAAATCATAAATATATTATATAAATATATACAAAATATTATTTTTTTAATTTATCATATAAAAACCTTATAGTTTTTATAATATATATAATAATAATAATGGATTATACAGATACGTACACACACATGAATATAAATAAACATGTATGTATTATATAAATAATGTATTTGATTTTCTATATATTATGCATATCTGTATGCATAATATATAATATAAATTCATTTAATTATATACATAATGTGTAATATATTGCATACATACATATACATATAAAAAATATATAAATACATTATATATATATATATACAAATAAATAATTAAACAAATATTTACAAATAAATAAATATATATATATATTAATATACAGATTCATACGTATTTGAATTAATATATTAAATATATATTTGTATACATAATATAACTATATATATAAGTATAAATATATTTAATATGTAATATATTTTTATATATAAATATACATAAAAATTAATCTAAATAGAAATATAATATTATATTATACGAATATATAGAACATAATATTATATATATATATATAATAGTTAATTTAAACATATATTATAATAATTGTATATTTATTAAATATAATATAATACAAATATAGTAAATTGTGTACATATATATCTATTTATAAAATATATAATATATATTTGTATTCATATAAATATGAAATATATTATTATTATTATTATTATTATTATTTTAACAGTGTACATAAAAGTATAATATATATATATATTTATTTATTTATTTATTTATTTATATAATATATTTGGGTAATATATTAATATATAACATATAAAATATATAATTGCATATATATATATATATATTATATATATATATGATGAATATATTAATATTTTTAAGTTTTATACATATAAATATATTTTCATAAGTATATATATATATTTTTCATCAAAAAGATGTATATATATATATATATTTGAATATACAGTGTGATATATACCCTTGATATTTAAATATATTATAAAATATATACATAATAAAAACAGGAATACATTAAATTATATAAATGTATATATAAGTTATATATTTTAATGTATTTAAATGTATTATACAAATAACATTATTTGAATAAAAAATTAAATATATATAATTATACTGATAGGTAGATGATAGATAGAAATTAGATGTGGAATAGTGGTAAATGGTGAGGGTGTGGAAAAAGCTGGATTTGCACCGTTCCTTGGTTCGATTCCCACTACCTGAAGTTTTAGATGGCGGACTCGGGGGATTTGTTTATGGGAACGTATGTCAGGAAATGGGAATTGCAGGACCGGTTTATGGGGGCTTCAGGATTTAGTTTCATGGGATGAGCGAAGGGATTCAAAGGGAACCAAAGCGAGCGATGCATGGGAGGGACAATAGGGGTCTTCAGAGGGAACTGGAGGGGTTGGTGCATGGGTTTGAGAGTGGGGCACAAAAAAATAATTAAAAAACATAAATTTTGAGGAAGTTAAAACTACCTCTAAATTTTCCTATCAACAACAATAAAAGGTGTTTAAAATCACCCCTAAATTTAGTGATTTTTTAGAAGGTGTTTAAACCACGTATAAACGAGAAACTTCTAGAAAATTATGCCCAAATTAGAGGGGTTTTGAATTCACTCTAAAATAACTGCCTCTAAATCCAATCATAGTTTACCAACACTTACTGAAATATGCCTCTAACAACATAGGGCGGGAACTTTAGCTACGGTTATGTTTAACCACCTATAATGTGTTTAAAATGGATTATAACCCCTTCTAAATGATAAAACAACCCCCGATAATCAACCATATTTGTTTAGTGTATGTTCATTTAACCCCTCCTTATTATCTTCCATGAAAATCATGAACAAATCACATCACTTCGTGAGATAATAGTTTGTCATACACACAAACGATGTTATTTTATTATCATGGAATGGATGGTAAGAACTCACATGTGATATCATGATTACAGAAGAATAATAATACCATAAATATCATATATAAAAATTAAATCCATCATTAAATTCATCTATTAGCGGTGGTGATGGAAAAAGAATATCATCAGTCTCCGAGGCAGTTATACACCGTACACATGTATGATGATTTTATAACCTATCTGATAAAATAGAAGAAGGATTTATTTTATTTCATTAACATATTAACATCTATGTTTATTTAATATACTATGGTTATTATATAATAATGTTCTAAAGATAATTAAATGAGGTGGATGATGAAATAAAATAAAATGATCATTTAGGAACGTTACCACTTCCTCAGACAACTTTTTTAGATTTTTCACCAAAAAGATTCATATATTTGGTTACTAACCAAAATAAGAATTTTATTATGAAATGAGGGAAGTAATAAAGTGATTTTTGTAGGTATTTTTTGAACTAAAGGTTTTTGGAAATATGATTAATGGAGGAGAAGGGGTGTCTTTTAAAACTGAGGTGAGTGACACACTTGTAATTTTTTAAAAGAAAAAAGTTATACCCACATTTTTACATGATAAAAGGATATAAATTGGGTAATTATCAAATATAGATGATATAATACCGAAATATGTCCATCCAATGTGTAATGACCCACCAATTCTCATTGGCTTGAGAGCTCAACGAGTCATTACTAGGCCTTAAGCGACATCCCTAAGATGCCAAAGGCTGGAAATAAATGCCTAAGGGTTTCAAATACAATTGGGGGAATATTTACCCTTTAATAAAATAACCCATCCATTAACAATTCACTATATGATGCATGAAAAAAAGTAGACCAACAAACAACTTCATTTATAATCAACCACATCAAAGTACACAACAGTGGAAGACCAACCAAACATAAAAGTACACAGCAGAAAGAGAATAACAAAAGACTCCCAAAAGACACCACGACTCAGTGGTCCACAAGCTCCAAGCTCCACAGCATCTCCCAAACATCACCACAATCCACTAGTAATGAGATGTTCTACCTTTACCTGTGTCTCGGAATATAACATCTACAAAAGTACCAAAGTGAAAAAGTAGGGGTGAGTATAAAACTCAATAGGTTTTCCCTAATGACTTCCCTACTCACGCCACTAGGATATAAGAGTTAGCCACATTTATATAAAAACTGTTTATATAAAACATTTTCACCACAGTAGTTTATAACTAAATATAAACTAGTTTTCCAAAACCATCATGCTCAAAAGCATCAAAGTGCAAGTTAATCCAGCTTTTCAAACACGTTGTTTTTCCCAGAAAAATAACCAAAAAAAAATAAAATAATTTCACAAACATATCATTTTGGCATACCCAACCATTTCACAAACCCATGAAACCAACTATGCATGATTCGTTATGATACTTCCATACTCATGAGTGGTTTCTCATTGATCTACCAAGTCATCACAAGGTAATTACTTCCCATGTGCCATTACACCTTTGGCACTGAGCACAAGGTCATATTTCAACCAAGCCTCGTACATATAGTCACCACATGCCATTAAACGTTTGGCACTGAGCACAAGGTCCTATTTCAACCAATCCTCATACATGCAATATGAACACACACCACCCATTCCCAAAAATCATGCCCAAACCATCCTTTTAATAAAACACCTTTTATTGAAAACCATTTTCCATCCAAACCAAGTGTGTTCAAATAATTCAAACCATTTCAATAAAGCTTCCCTTTTTATTGAAAACCAAATCCATCAAAACCATTTCAATAAAACACCCTTTTTATTGAAAACCCATTTCTCATAAAACCATTTACAATTTAATCAATTTCATAATTTAAAATCAACATTTTAAATTCAAATAGCCAAGTCACTTTGCACACAATTCACTAAGATTTCACAATTTTATCAAAACCATAAATCGTCACTAAAGAATATTTATTCCATCATTTTCACAATAAATTTCCATTAAAATAACCAATTTGAAACTAAGACAACCAATACTAACAAGAGGATTCAAGAGTGAATCCACCTACCTTAACAAAATAGGTGAGAACCAACAAACGGATGAAGAACGCTCAAGAACACCGGTCAAAACTCCAAAAACCCTCCTTAGATCTCTTCTCCTAACACAACCAAGACCAAAATTTGTCATATATGGCATACAAACCCTTATATCTACCCATAACTGGTGTATATCTAAGAAAAAGCGAGAAGAGGAGAAGTAGATCTAAGTAGATCTAAGAAACTGATCAAGAACGATCACATACCTTAAGAATCCAGCTTCGATTCTCCAAGAGAAGCCTTCGGATCGCCTCCGGAACACTTGGGAGAGGTCTTACAACCTTCAAGGGAGAGTTATCCTGAGTTAGGGACACTTAGGAGGTTTAAAAAAGGTAATTAAAGGAAAAATGAGTTATATCCACAATTTTAGGATCTAACTTTAAGTGACCGCACGGTTAGTCCGCACGGTTTGAAAAACTATGCGCTAACCGTGGGTTAGCTCCTACCTCATCCATCCATACTCGTATAGTTAGTCTACATGGTTAGTCAAACTTTGTGCTAACCGTGCGGTAAAACCCTGCTTGGAAGGGGTGCTCTGCATGGCCTTCACGCATAGTTTTCCCAAACCGTGCACACATCGTTCGGTCATCCCTGTCCAAAGTTACTACCCAGCACGGCTTTTGTACGGTTTGGAAAACTGTGAGTAGCCTATGCGTCACAACCCTTTTTGCCCTTTAAAACTTTAAAAGTTTCCAAACTTTTCCAACCACTTTCCAAATGCTTTATATACTTAAAAAGCATAAAAAAGAAAAGGGGTTACCTACCAGAAACTGGGGTACTACATTCTCCCCACCATTGGTTTTTCCGTCTCCAGAAAGTAGAAAACCAACGCTTTCCAGAAAGAGTTCCGGCCACTTATCTTTCATTTCTTTCTCACGTTCCCAAGTCTCTTCTTGAATCTGACCATGCTGCCATAAAACCCACACTAGACCGATGCTTTTTCCACGCAAGACTTTATCCTTCCTATCCACAATCTGAACCGGTATATGTACCAATGAAGCATCTGGCTCTAGTTCAATGTGATCCCATCTGATCACATGGTTAGGATCGGGTTGATACTTCTTCAACTGAGATACATGGAACACATTATGAACTGCACTAAACTGTGGTGGTAATGCCAAACGATACGCCACCTTGCCAACCCATTCCAGTATCTCAAAAGGGCCAATATATCGAGGAGATAATTTGCCCTGCTTCCCAAAATGACGATGTCCAAGACTATAAGAGATTCTCATAAAGACATGATCACTCACCGCAAACGACAATGGTCTTCGGCGATGATCCGCATAAGATTTTTTACGACTCTGTGCCGTCTCCATCCTCTTTTTTATCAACTGAATCTTCTCTGTTGTTTCTTGGACAAGGCTCGGCCCAACTAGTGAAGTCTCACCTGTTTCCACCCAACAAAGTGGAGAACGACAAGGATGCCCATAAAAAGCTTCAAAGGGAGCCATGTGTATCGAGGCCTGGTAATTTTTGTTATATGAGAACTCCACTAAAGGCACATGATCTTCCCACAAGCCACCAAAATCCATTACATAAGCCCGAAACATGTCTTCCAATGTTTGTATCATCCTTTCGGATTTTCAATCCGACTAAGGATGATACGCCGTACTCATATTCAACTAAGTTCCCAGGGCTTTCTGTAAGGATATCCAGAAACGATATGTGAACCTTGGATCTCTGTCTGAAACAATTGAAACTGGTATTCCATGTCTCTTTACCACTTCTCAGATATATATTTTTGAAAGATCTTCCACCGTATTAGTTTCACAAATAGGGATGAAATGGGACGACTTGGTCAGACGATCCACTATCACCCAAATGGAATCGTGTTTCCGGACCATTCTTGGAAGAATTGTAACAAAATACATTACTATCTGATCCCATTTACACACTAGAACTGGTAGAGACTGCGACATACCCGCTGGTCTCTGATTCTCTGCTTTAACGTGCTAACAAGTTAAACACCTTGAAACAAATTCAGCGACCTTACGTTTCATTCCGCTCCACCAAAATTGCGCCTTCAACGCCTAATAAATCTTTTGTGTACCTGGATGTACAGCCCATCTTGAATGGTGGTAAGAATGAGTGAGTTGTTCCTAAAAATCTAAAGGTACAACCATCCGATCTCAAAACCGCAAAACCGAATTCCCATCCAGCTTCCATCCCTAAATGGTCTCCCCGCCATTGAGTTTTGAACTCATCACTACACATTCCACATCATATGTCTGCGCCTCCTTTACCATATTCACCAAATTAGGAACAAGTGTAGCTGAAAAGAAAATAGCAACATCACCTCATTCTTCACATTCCACATTCATGTCAGCTAAGAAGGAAATCAACTGCCATTCGTCTGAAGCTTCTTTTGCCAACTGAGCATATGACTTCTTGCTTAATGCATCGGCCACCGAATTTCCCTTACCCAGTGTATACATTAAGTCAAAATCGAACATTTGAAGATACTCCATCCATCTTCTCTGCCTCAAATTCAAATCTCATTGTGAGAAAATATGCTTCAAACTCTTATGATCTGTAAACACAGTGAATTTATCATCAAAGAGATAATGACGCCAAGTCTTCAGGGCATGGACAACTGCAGATAACTCTAAATCATGTGTTGGGTAATTCTTCTCATGCACCCTCAATTTCCTTGAACCATATATAAGCAACAACATGGTATCCTTGCATGAGAACACATCCCAACCCTGTTCTTGAAGCATCACAATACACCACATACCCCTGTCCTGATTTAGGCAAGATCAAGATGGGTGTTAATGTAAGGCGAAGTTTCAACTCTTGAAAAGATTTCTGACATTCCTCAGTCCATTGAAATGTACTATTTTTCTTTTTCAAAGTAGTAATTAGTGATGCTAGTCATGAGAATTCATGCACAAAGCATAGATAATAACTAGCTAGACCAAGAAAACTTCATATTTCAAATACATTCTTCAATGGTTTCCAAGAAAGAATAGATTCTATCTTTTCTGGATCCACTGAAACACCTTTATCAGAAATAACATGGCCCAGAAAGCATACCTCTTGTATCCAAAAATCACACTTTGATAATTTGGCATACAACTGATGGTCTCTCAAGATTTCCAACATTATCTTCAAGTGTTTCTCATGCTCAGCCCTTGTTCTTGAATACACCAATATGTTTTCCACAAACACCACAACAAAAGAATCCATGTATTGATGAAATATCCAATTCATCAAATCCATGAAGACCGCTGGTGAATTCGTTAGACAGAAAGGCATGATTACATATTCTTAGTGGCCATATCTACTTCTGAAAGCTATCTTTGAAATATCCTCCTTCCAAACTCGCAATTGGTGATATCCTGATCGCAAGTCAATCTTAGAGAACCACTGAGCTCCCCATAATTGATCGAACAAATCATCAATGCGTGGAAGTGGATGTTTATTCTTTATTGTAACTTGGTTAAGCTTATGATAATCAACACACCGATGAAGAGTTCTATCTGCCTTCTTCACGAAAAAAACTGGTGATGCCCATGGAGACACGCTTGGGCGAATGAAACCCTTGATTTCCAGCTCCTATAACTGCACTTTCAATTCCTTTAACTCCATTGGTGCCATCCTATAAGATGGAAGTGAGATAGGAATGGTCCCCGGAAGGATATCAATCATAAACTCCACTTCTCTTACAGGTGGTAACCTGAAATTTTTCAGGAAAAACGTCAGGAAATTGATCCACCACAGCTGGAAAACTATTTTCCTCACTCTCTTCCAATGAGGCCAAAGTCAACGCTGCCAAATGGTAAGAGATCGTCCCCACCATTGGTGCCAAAAGGCTCTTTGTACCTTTATTTACTATTCTCTCTCCTCTGAAGAGATGCTCCATGCCATCCTCCATCGTGAAACTAACTGTTCTCTTATAACAGTCGATGTGAACCTTAAACCTTATCAACCAATCCATACCTAGGATTACATCATAGAAATCCATATCCAACATAGAGAAGTCCCATTTCATCTCAACTCCATCAACAGTTATATCACATACTCTACACACGAAGGCTTGACATTCTCTTTCACCAAGAAGAGTTTGCAGTTTCAAGACAAAAGGCATCATTTCCAATTTTAAGTTCAGCAAATCAGCAATGCGAGAAGCAATAAAAGAATGTGATTCACCCATATCAAACAACACTTGCATGAGGATAGAATTCAAAAAAAATTGTATCTCTCACCATAGATGGTCCATCCTGATCATCGACCATCATCTTCTCAGCTCCATACAATTACTTCATCACTGCACTGTTCTCCTTGTTTCCTTGCTGAGATTTCCCTGGTTGAGGAGTCATGGTATTTCAAGAATCGCCATGGCTAGCTCTGTTGTGCTGATGAGACCGATTCTTCTTTCCTCGTCCTGTCGAAACATATGATGCTTGCGACGCCTGGGAAGTGTCATGCGCACCCGACCTCGGAGCACTGCGACAATAGCGCTAAAGATTCCCCATATTGTTGCAATTGTGACATGATCTAGGTTGCACCATGCACTCCCGTTTTATGTGGTCAGTCGAACCACATTGAAAACAACCTGCTTTTCTCTGGGTTCGTGGAGGAAGGTTGATTGATCCCGCTGTCTGGTTCTGATTCGCACTCCCACCATGAAAGTAGGTGTCCCTCTTCCTCTTGCTCCCAGCATTAGAGTTCCCACCCATTCCTGTGGGTATCATCATTCCTCCTTCTATTGATCCCAAGATATCACGTTCAACAACATTTTCTCTGTTCACCATCTCTGTATAATCCTTAATACAGAGCACTGCAATCTTCGATCGAATCTCCTACCTTAGCCCCGATTCGAAGATGCGTGCCTTCAAAGAAGCACTTTCTGCAACCTCTGGTGAAAAAAGGACTAAATTAATGAACTTAGCCACATAATCTGTGACAGAGAGGTTCTCCTATTTCAAGCTAAATAATTCCATCGTTTTCTGGATCTTGAACATGTGAGGATAGAATTGTTTGTTAAAAAATTCTTCAAAATCCTCCCATGTAAGGCCTTCATCCAATTTAGCATGCATCGCTAAATCCCACCACTGACGTGCAAGATCCTCTAGCATATACGTCACCAGCTTTACTTTCAGCTCCGCTGGTGTGCCGATGAAATTGAATATATGATTCATCCTGCTTAGCCACACCTCCGCCTTCTTGGGTTCAGCATCACCCCTAAAGTTTGGTGGATTTTGCTTCATGAACTGGATGGTATGATCCACATGTCGTGGCTCATTCCTTCGGTTCCTCGTATCCATAGCGTGAAAGGCTTGGACAATACTTTGAACTAGCTATTGGTTCACACGTGGTTCAGGTGCAACCACATTCTCCGCAGCTTCTTTGGGTTGGTTTCGACGATGCCTATCGGGTGCCATTTTCTAAACCAAAAACAAACTCTGTCAATCTCACTCTCTAGCAACTGTTGGCTTAGCATTTCAAATTCTATCACATCGACTATCACAACATTGTTCCCAAAACAACTTTTTTCCATGTTCAACCTTTTTTTTGAAAACATCCAACAAACTCTTTGAAAATAAATCCATTTTCAAAATACACCAAATACGCAGTTTTCAAATTCTTTTGGTTAAAAACAATTTCCGCATTTTTTAAAAATTGTTACCTTTCACAAAATTCTTACTCATTCCTCACAATGAGATATGAAATCCTAGTGGGAAGTCATTCCTCTGTAATGCATGTCATGCTCACCACATTGGCTAAACCCATGACAATGATATTTTCAACATTCTATAAGTGTATCCAAAACACTTAGGTACCCAACACCCTGGTAACTTGAAGTTCAGCATAAACGGGTTAGCTACGTCCTTTTATGCTATACATTTCAAGTTCCGACAATCCTACTCCTGTCTAACATGACCACCCAAGGAATATACAAGAAGGAATTTCAACTCCAAGACCAAGAACACTGATGACTACTTGTTAGGCAAGGACCGAACAAGCTGATACCATTTGTAATGACCCGCCAATTCTCATTGTCTTGAGAGCTCAACGAGTCATTACTAAGCCTTAAGCAACATCCCCAAGACGCCAAAGGCTAGAAATAAATGCCTAAGGGTTTCAAATTAAATAGGGGATGATTTACCCTTTAAGAAAATAACCCATCCATTAACCATTCACTATATGATGCATGAACAAAAGTAGACCAACAAACAACTTCATTTATAATCAACCACATTAAATTACACAACAGCATAAGACCAACCAAACATCAAAGTAAACAGTAGAAAGATAACAACACAAGACTCCCAAAAGACACCACAACTCAGTGGTCCACAAGCACCAAGCTCCACATCATCTCCCAAATATCACCACAATCCACTAGTAATGAGATGTTCTACCTTTACCTGTGTCTCAGAATACAACATATTCAAAAGCACCAAAGTGACAAAGTAGGGGTGAGTATAAAACTCATTAGGTTTTCCCCCAATGACTTACCTACTCACACCACTATGATAGAAGAGTTAGCCACATTTATATAAAAATAGTTTATATAAAACATTTTCACCACAGCAGTTTATAACTAAATATAAACTAGTTTTCCAAAACCATCATGCTCAAAAGCATCAAAGTACAAGTTAAGCCAGCTTTTCAAACATGTTATTTTTCCAAAAAAAATAACTAAAAAATTTCCAAATCATTTCACAAACATCCCATTTTTGCATACCCAACCATTTCAAAAACCGGTGAAACCAACTATGTATGCTTCGTTATGACAGTTCCATACTCATGAGCGGTTTCTTGTCGATCTACCAAGTCGTCACAAGGTAATTACTTCCCATGTTCCATTACACCTTTGGCACCGAGAAAAAGGTCATATTTCAACCAAACCTCATACATATAGTCACCACATTCCATTAAACTTTTGGCACCGAGCACAATGTCCTATTTCAACCCAGCCCCGTACATGAAATATGAACACACACCACCCATTCCCAACAATCATGCCCAAACCATCCTTTTAATAAAACACCTTTTATTAAAAAATATTTTCCATCCAAACCAAGTGTGTTCAAACAATTCAAACCATTTCAATAAAGTTTACCTTTTTATTGAAAACCAAATCCATCAAAACCATTTCAATAAAACACCCTTTTTATTGAAAACCCATTTCTCATAAAAACATTTACAATTTCATAAATTTCATAATTTAAAATCAACATTTTAAATTCAAATAGCCAAGTCGCTTTGCACACAATTCACCAAGATTTCACAATTTCATCAAAACCATAAATCATCACTAAAGAAGATTTATTCCATGCTTTTCATAATCAATTTCCATTCAAATAACCAATTTGAAACTAAGCCAACTAATTCTAATAAGAGGAGTCAAGAGTGAAGCCACCTACCTTAACAAAATAGGCGAGAACCAACCAACGGACAAAGAACGCCCAAGAAAACCGGTCAAAACTCTAAAAAACTCTCCTTAGATCTCTTCTCCTAACACAACCAAGACCAAAATTTGTCATATTTGGCGTCCAAACCCTTAGATCTACAAATAACGGGTGTAGATATAAGAAAAGGAGAGAAAAGTAGAAGTAGATATAAGTATATCAAAGAAACCGATCAAGAACGATCACATACCTTAAGAATCTGGCTTCGATTCGCCAAGAGAAGCCTTCGGATCGCCTCCGGAACGCTTGGGAGAGGTCTTCCAACCTTCAAGGGAGAGTAATCCCGAGTTAGGGCCACTTAGGAGGTTTTAACCAGGTAATTAAATGAAAAACGAGTTAGATCCACAATTTTAGGATCTAACTTTAAGTGAGTGCATGGTTAGTTCACGGTTTGACAAACCGTGCGCTAAACGTGCATTAGCTCCTGCCTCAGCCATCTATACTCGCACAGTTAGTCTGCACGGTTAGTCAAACCGTGCGCTAATTATGCGGTAAACCCCTTCTTGGAAGGGGCACTCTACACGGCCTTCATGCACGTTTTTTCCAAACCGTGCGCACACAGTGCGGTCATCCCTGTCCAAAGTGACTACCTAGCACGGCTTCCACACGGTTTGGAAAATTGCGCATAGCCCGCGCGTCACCACCCTTTTTGCCCTTTAACACTTTAAAAGTTTCCAAACTTGTCCAACCACTTCCCAAATGCTTTATATACTTAAAAAACATTAAAAAAAAGAAAAGGGGTTACCTACCAGAAACCAGGGGTACTACACAATGGGTTTTGGACATTTTTTGAATCATTTTTAACCCTTGCTTTTTAGTTTAACCACTCGATAAACACATTTTTACTTTAACAAGGGAAATTTTTTTAAATTTTTTTAATATTAATTATGCTAAAAATTTAAGTTAAAATTTTTATATAATATAAATTATTTTGATTAAAAATATATAATCTATTTTTATAAATTTAATTCATATATTAGAAAAATTTTAATTTAAAATTGATCTCGTAGACGCGATGAGAAAACAGGTTTGCAGAGAGAAAATGTTCAAATGTTTACAACATTTTTATATCAAAATTAAATATGAATTTGATTATAATGACCTAAATTGGATTAATGGATATATAATTGAACTAATTTTTCTTTTAAAACTGGATTAAAACAATTATAATGTTTTTAAAATCATTAAAAGAAAAGATAATTCTTGATAAAAACCATTATTTTTCACTATTCACTAAAAAAATTATCTTTTCAGAAAATTTATAATAATTCACACAAGGATAATTTTGAATTTTAGATTTAAAAATTAAATTTTATTTTTTCAAATAAATTTTCTAAAATTTTTAAAAATTACTTTTTTCCACCAAATACAATTAAAACGTTTTTTGAGAAAATAGTATTTTCAAAACATATAAAAACTTTTCTAAAAATTAAGTAATTTTTTATCCATATGTTTTCTTTATATAAAAACATTATAATTAATACTTAAAATTATTTATTATTATTCATATCACTAAGATTAATGGCTAGGTTATAATGATTGTGTTTAATTAATTATATTAATAATATATCTTGGTTTTTTAAAACTGAGAGTCGTATGTAACGCAAGATAAACTTAGTTTTTCTTGTAATAAAAAATATCAAAAAGTTTAAATTTATTTGAACAAAAATTAAAAATATCTTATCATGTTACTTGTATTATATTCACATCTCCATTAAGTCATTGATAATATTTACTTCCACATTTCGTCTAATACATCCACATTTACGCATAATTTATTCACCCTCGACACATGACTCTCATTGGTTCACTTGTATTTTTAAATTGGTTTCTTGATTGTTTCACATATGAAGAGATTTGACTACCTCGTGTAGGCTATCCTTGTGGGGTTTTTGATTTTTGGTTCAATCCGCCTCTTTTCTCGGCATTCCTCCTTTCACATTCCCCCAATTTTAGAGAAAACCCTAGAGTGCCACTAAAGAAGAAGCTTAGACCCAACGTAGATGCTTTTTCCAAACACCGTCTGGTAGAGATCGTCTTACATCTATGTCATCCTGAAGGAGAGAATCCTAGTGTACACATTCAGTGGAGATCAAGTTATCATGATCAATCCCTTAACCATATACATGTGCTATGAAAATCCAAATATTAGATCTTTATTCACTAAATATTATTTGAAGGACCATCAGATAGTGGTAAATTTTTTATCTTGTAATTTTCCCTTCTCTCTTCTGATTACTTTGAGTTACTTGTTTCTTGTTATCATGTGGTTTCATTATCATTATTTGAACTATCCTTTATTTCTATGTCTGTTTTTTCATTGATAAAATTTATGAGTGGGTGGTGTTCTTTTCATGAATGTATAAAAAAATGGTTCAAAGGATGTTAAGTATTTACTTTTTTACCGCTTTCAGTTTTGTTTCTTTTGATTTTGTGTTTTATTTAATAAATTATGGTTTCATATCATCTTAAATAGCCTTATTTTCACCCTTCTTATGACTATGGACACCATCATCTCTCTTTCCTTCTTATATTTCAGAGACTCAGTTGAAACCAATTATATATCCAGTGGTTATTGGGATTTATTTGTTGGGATACTAATGTTGATCCAACACATCACATGTACTTTACGATTATATGATCTAAAATACACTTCATAATTTATTTATGAGGTTGTTTTTAAGTGTCCTCATTAGGTTTTATATTATTTCTATGTGTTTCGGGCATTAATTTCTTTAAGTATGCATTCTGGAATTTTTTTGGAGATTTGATTAAGTTTGGAAAAATCAACTACTTAAGGATTTCAGTTGTGTGAAGTAATCATATACATGAATCAGTTACATTTTGAAATCAACTATGTCATTCAAATCAACTACATTAGTTTCATATATGTGAGTAAAAAGACTACATGATTCAAGAAAAAACCATGGTATCAGATTTGAAGCTCGACAACACCCCCTCCCTTTCTCTTAGTTTAGCCAATGTGCGAAGGAGAAAACATCTCCTTCTCTATACATGGGATTGAAACAAGACATGGGGTATATTTATTTAATTAGATAAATAAATAAATAAATAAGTTGTCATGCCACAAATGGTTTCCTTCCACTGAACACCTAACATTGACCAACTTTATGTTTCATCTAGGGTAATCAGAACATTCTAGAAACAACCATGGTTTCAGATTTCCCATCCATGTTCATGAACAATGGGATACCATTTATTCCAAAAATATTTGTGTACATGATTTGATATATATTAATATTTTAATATATCAATACTGAGGATCATAAAGCCCTGAAATCTCATTCTATATTAGTTATTCACTCTGAAATTATTATTTAGAATATTCCAAAGTATTATAAGGAAAAAATAAAGAAATTACAAGCTCAAATGGTGCATGTTTTATCTATATATTTTAATGATAGAGCTAAAATGTGTGGTTCCTTTCATGTCCCACATAGGACTTACATTGTGCTAGGATCCAATTTATAAGAACTCCCATGCCACTTGATCCTTTATCTAGCTCCATGGATGGAACCTAGAACACTTCATGTACATGTATGGGGTGGGCGGACAAGATCTCCCCCTTGCGCACCACTGGTATGCACCGTGTAGGTGTTATGCACCCATGGAATATCCTTCCTGCCTATATAGGTGCTCACCTTCACCATGCTACCATGATATCCTTTGTGGTATGGATATCCTATATAGTAGAGGCCTCCTCCCACAGGTGTGGGATTGAGATGGTCCCTTGGGATCTAGTGGTTGGATATATTTTTTGTATAATTCCCACATGAAATGTTAAAACACTAACATGAAATTACTTGAAATCTTATTTATGAATAATATATATATTGCATGGTCCTTCTTCTACATATCCTTATTATTCTTCTAAACATTTTTGTAAACAATTTTTCATCCTTATTGATTCATGTATTGGATCTTACGAGTGGTTCAACAATCATCAAAATTGTTCATGGATAATTGTTCAAGCATGAAATCCAATGCCATTCGTTGAATACATAATAATTTTACAAGAATAATCACTTCACATATTGAACCATTGAAAAAAATAAAACTTGGGATCGACAAAATCCCCCTTTTTATTTTATTTTATATTATACTTTTACATAAAAGTAAATATGTGACACATACTTCTTTTCTCCCCCTTTTTGATAATCAAAATCAAAGGAGTGTTTAGGTGTTATCATCTTAACTTCTCATTATTTATTTTTACATTTCATGCTTCTCTCTAATTAAATAATGTAACCACATTATTTCTTAAACCAATGATGTTTTAGTTGATTAACTTTAAGTCTGTGTGGGATAACCCAGTGTAGAAAAAAAATGTGTGATGTTATAAAAGCATCAAATATGTCCCTAATGAACATTTACCCACGATACCATTCTCAATATCATTAAAATTATTCATATCAAGGGATATATGATCAAGTTTATTAATATATATCCTAAAAAACTCAACAAAAACATCAAAAAAGTTTTTTTTCATAAAATATTACTTCCCTTGCATCTCATCTTTCCCATGATCCATCACTCCCCCTTGAGAAGTAGTTTGATCTAATGAAGGAAGAAGTTCAAGTATGATGATCATACCTCAACTTTAATTTTTCTCCCCTTTAAGGGGCACACATAATTCATCATGATAGATATAAGTGTTCTCTATGATAAACAACTCTTCTCCTTCAATTTCCTATTGTTAGTCCATATAAAAGAGTAAGTGAATAATGAGGGATCTTCATGTTATTCTGGAGTAAAATTAAGGCTAAGAACTACCTCTCAAACTAGGCCATCCTTTTCTCTCAATCTTAGTCAAATTCTCATTAAATTTTTGTGAAATACCTTTTTTCATCTCAGTTTCCTTATCCACTTGCTTTATTTTATATTCAGTAATTTTTTCATCTTTCTCCATTTTATTAGACAATTTCAATTGAGTTGGCCAATCAAATGGGCATTCTTTCTTAACATTCTTTGTTTTCTCATAATTTTCACATGAATTTCCACTACTTTTATATTGAAGTTTCTTCTCATTCACAACATAGGGAATATATATTGATAGTATTTTCATGCATTTCTTATTTGTATGACCCTTATACTTACATTTTCCACAAACTTCTTCTAAGTATTCATCTGTATTATGAATTGGTAGCTTGGATGGATTTATAGTCACACTATTATTTCTATGGGAACTTATTCCCCTATATTCAAATTTATATCTACTTGATTCATGCATGTTTCATATAAATGACATGTTATAATAGTAATAGTAGTCCTTCTTCCAATACCTTTCATAGCGCTATAAAAACCACTAAACTTGAATCTCCCACCTTGATATGCATTCGGTCCATACACTTTCTATTGTTGTACTTATTTAAACTTATCCCTCTTTTTCCTTGGGAGAATTTATTTTCTTAACATATTTATTTATCCCTTTTATGTAGAATAGGATTTATCACATTTCTTATGTTTTATCCTTTATTTATCTTTTCTCTCCATTTCTTGTGGATTTTTATGATTTTCATCAATTGACATGTTATTGCCAAATTCTAGAGATTTGTGTCTAAAATTCCAAAAACACCAATAACATCTTATGATTCTCTTTCTCTTCTTTTTTGTTGTAGTATTTCCAGATTTCAAAGCTTATGAAACTTATATTTTTGAGTGGAACTACCACTCTTTTGGAAAATTCTGCAGGAACATCTCTTCATATATCATTTCTCATCCACCCTTGACATGTTGGGTTAATCAATATCTTTCATCATTTATACTTTCCTTGAGTTTGGGTTAAAACCTGTACCATCATCTGAAATATAATTAGTACATAACATAGTTTCTAGGTTATGAGATAACTTCTTATTAAAGGATGTTTCCATTTGATTAGAGAATTATCTCATTCTCTTCTTGGAGTCATGATCCTGAATGCACACTTATGGGGCATCATATATTTTTATATTAATTTGGAATGTTTTAGATTATGGTGATTCCTAATTCTTCAGTATCACCTCAATCTCTAAACACTTTATATTGATAGAGTTATTTACATACTCAAATAAACCTATCATATCTTCCTAATCCTAATTTGGCTTCTTCAATAGTTATTTATTCAATTTTCTTGATTCTTATAAATAATTTTCAAGATCCTTGACCTTGTTTGCTTTATCCTCTAATTGAGAATCTTTGAAAACTATAAAAACTTTTTATAACATTTCAAGGGAATTGAAAGCTTCCACAAACACAATCTCAAATAAATCTTTCTCACAAACATTTAATTTCAATTCTTTAAACTCTACATTATATATTTCATTATAAAGAGAAATTATTTCATACTTTTATTTCAAATGTTTTGTGAGAGTATTAGATATACCATCCTTATTAGACAATGCCACTTATATAGCATTAGCCTCTTCTTCCAGTGCTAATATTTCATCGTGAAGACTCTTAATTCCACTAATAATAAATTTTACCTCTTCTTTGGGGATTTTATTTAGATATTTTTTGAATAAAAATTCAAGAAAACTAGGTGATTCATCATAATCACAGATTGATTAGGCTTAATCATAAGTATCATAATGAGGAGAATTATTGAAATATATACTACATTAATTACCTTCAGTTGGTGGTGTCTCTATATTTACTACAAGATTATTGTCCAGATTCATTTCTTGTCTCTTATTTTTTTTCTTATGAGTCTTGGAAAAAATATCTAGATTAGTGTCCTTAGGAGTAGCTTCATTTTTATCCATCTAATTAGTTTAATCTTTTTCTAAAATATGTACTTCATAAATACTCTCTTATATCTTTAGAGGTAACTTATGAACTAATACCACTTGTATATCCCTAGGTCTGATTAAACACTAACAGGGGGTTGGATTAGTGGTTTAAATTTTATGAATTATTATTTTTTAATTCAACCTCTTGAACTAGTTAAGGTTCTCAATCCACTCAGTGATATCTCTCAATTTCACCATGTGTAAAATTATAATAATGTAGAGAGAAGAACACAATAGTTACAAGGTTTGAAAAAACATTAATCATTTCTAATACTAGTTATTCCCCTCAGTTAATGATTCTTCACTATCAAACAAGTGCTTAAACTTATCCCAACTCAAACTGAGAGACTTATTTCATTCAACTCCAACCAAAATAATTATCCTACTTCTAGCTCCAACTGAGATACTTCTCTCTTTCTTCAATACTTGATCCACTACATGTTTATATTTTCATCTTCCTCCACAAGATTACAAGATCTAACTTGCTCATGTGCAACTTCAAGTAACTTTATAGCTTTCTAGTATCACTGAAATAATTTTGATCACTTGTGTATGATCATTTTCCTTAGTACAAAAAATTCTTGGGTAGTTATTGATTCTAATTGAAGTCTTGTCCTTACTTTAATGTGTTAAAGTGTTGAACAAAAGTCCTCTAATATTATTTTATGCATGAATTAACCTTACACAACTCAATTTTATTCTCTTCTTAAAACCCTATAACATATTATTTATTTCTTTATTATTTTAAGTGGTATTTTTCACTTTCATAGTTCAAGATATATGATTCCCTATAGTAAAAAGGTTCTATGTATATTAATGGATTCTATTTTCACAAATGAATGCAAGCATACATTCTCTTTACACTTTATTCTTCTTCACGTAAGTTGGGTGTGCTTCATAGAACATATCAAGTATGTGGGATCCTCTTATTCACACAAAAGTATGCATGGGTTATCCTCTCCTTTTTATAAAAAAGGAGTTTTGTGCAACACAATTCTTTATGAAACCCCTATGTTTATGATTATAAAGTCATGAGTTTGTAGGATTCTCTTATTCTTTGTAGAATCAAACTTCTTCACTAAAACTCCTCCTATAAAATAGTGTTTTGTGGACACTCCACTTTCTAAGAGAGAGAAAGAGGTTCAATGTCATTGGAAGCCACTCCCCCCATCCATTCCTCAGTTTATATAGTTGATTTCCACTATGTCATATCTGAGAAATATATCACGTCGAGTCTCTAAGTTTTAAGTCATGAAAGGATTTTATATCACCCAAATAATTCATCTTTTTTTAAAACATACTTAACTTAAAAAACAAGGAATAATCATGATACTAGAATCATACTCTTCTTAGTTTATATCTCACATACACATAAACACAATCGCATGCTCCTTTATCAGCTGAACTCTACCATGAAATGGAGGATGAATAAATAGACACTTGTTTATTTATATCATCTTTTTCAGGATCATAAACTTTGAAAGATCATATGAATACAAGATAGCTATTGGATGCATGATATCAGATAAATCTTGAGTGAATCATACATTCAGAATCATCATGGAAGATGGATGAAATCATTATTAACAAACATTGGAGTTGTACAATGAATCAAAACCTCTCTGAGAGGTTAAAGGCAATGATCTAATTTAAACTCACATGGATTGGTATATCGGACATCCTATATTGGAGGGATTCACATGTTTTATTCGTATCTTTTAATGATAGAGATACAGTGTGTAATGCTACTCATGTCCCACATTGGACTTCTGTTGTGATGGAATCTATTTAATAAGCATTCTTATTCCACTTCACCCTCAATTTGGAACTGGGTTCAATGTCCAAAACACTTCACACGCATATATGGGGTGGACTGACATGCTCACCCACTTGCGTGCCACCAGCGTGCACTGTGAGGGAACTATGTGCTCACATACTCTCATGTCTACCTATAAAGGAACTCACCTTCACCATTCCACTATGTGATCCCTTATGAGAAAGATCTCCCACATAATAGAGTCCTCCTTCTACATGTGTGGGATTGAGTTGGTCCCTTGGGATCTAGTGGTTGGCCATATTTTTTTAATAAGACCCACATGAAATGCCAACCCACTAAAATAGAATTACCTTAAATATTATTCATGAATAATATATATATATTTCATGGTACTTATTCTATATGGCCTTATTTTTCTTCTAAAATTATTATAAACAATGTTCCATCCTTATTGATGCATGTCTTGGAACTTAAGAGAGGTTCAAAAATAATTGAAATTGCAAAAGTATAATTGTTTAATCATGAAATCCAATTCCATTCATTGAACCCGTAAAAAATATCTAAACATCATCACTTCACATATTTACACATTGAAAAAAATGAAACTTAGCATTAAAAACCTTATAAATTATGTTTCTTGTAATTGTGTTTTGAGAAATTTTGAGTGTGAAAAAGGTATTTAATTTATTGATTTGATTTTAAAACTAGTTTTTTGTGGTTTTTTTGTAAAGGATTTGGTTTCCCTTGGGGTTTTATTTCTATAGTGGTTGTTTTTAAAATAATATGGTAAATTATTTTGAAATGAAAATGAATTTAATCAATGGTTTAGTTTTATGATGAAATTTAGAGATTATTTTGAAATTAAGGATAACTTTATGAAATTAAATAGGGTTTATTATTTTAAGTAAATTGATGGATTTCAAAGATAGTGTTTTAATTTGAATTCCCTTCTAGGGGATTTGAGATTTAAAATTAGGAAAGGATTGTGAAATATATTTTTTATTTTTATAAGTGAATTTTAATGTTCTCAAAAGTTTATCGTTTTAAAATGTGTGTGCTTTAGGAATTAGTTTTTATATTCTTTATCAAATGTTTGTGGTTTAAAATTGTAATTTTTGAAATGTGTTTTTTTTTGTGAGTTTTGATTTGGTTTAATCCCTTGGTTTTTATTGGGATTGTTTGATTTAAATTTTGAAACATTAATTAATTGAGTTTCTATTTTGTGTTATACATAGTATTCTTCCAAAAAATTTCTTAATGGAATATAGAGAGTTTACCTTCATGGATGAACCTTCTGAAAAAAATTCAGTTAAGTGCAATTCTTTTCGTTATTGTCCCTACCCAGAAATAGATTAGTGTAGTAGAGTCTGGAACTTCTATTCTCTTGAACTTATTGAATAATCTATTACTATTTTATGCGATGATCAAGGTCTGCTTGAGATGATGGAGTGGTTGGAGAGGATTAAGGGAAACCTGAATTCCCTAGAAACTCCTGAAACCTTATGGGTGAAAACTTCTATGTGCTTATTTCTATGATTTATTTTTCTTTTCTCCTAAGATAATAATTGAATATTTTATAAATGATCCTTTTATATAGAGGAATTAACCTAGGTATTGGATCTACTAATGAGAGTTAATCTTCTTTAATCCATGTTTTTCCTTATCAAAATAATAGATCTCTTCTGTGTCCCAGTGTGGGACACCTAGGCATTTTTAGCCCACCAATATTGATAGATTCGAGGACTTATCTTCATTGGGGATGTTTACATTGTATTTTTAGGTTTTTTAAATTTAATTATTGAAATAATTTTCATGTTTAATTCATAATTGGACTATTATTTATTTTGGGGTTCTTGTTCAATGAATTTTGAATAGTTGGGGTTCTCAGGTGATTCTTGGTCAGTGTTTTCTTTGGGTATTAACTTGGGTGTTTTATGTGAGATGTTAATTATTGATGGTTATGTTTATGTTTTGGTGTTTGATCGTGTATCTTAGGGGTTATTTGTTCTTTTTTATTGTGGTATGATTTGTGTTTTGATTGATAGAACATTGGGAACCTTGTGTCCATTCTTGGGTAAATGGGATGAGGGTTATGCCAATTAAGATTGTGCTCAGGTCGATACCTTTTTTGGGATTTTTTAGGATCATAAGGGTAGATGTTTTGAGGATAAGGTTTTGAGTTACTTTCTTTTTCAATTCATGGACTAGGATTAGTGACCATGATATTATTTTTTGAGGCATGTTTTTAGATTGATGAATTTTATTTACATTATTGTTGTGTGGGATGATAGTGATTTAGTTGACCTTGATTAGTTTTTTTTTGTATTCATTGGGTTATATTTCATTATGGAATAATGAACCAGTTCTTTATATTTTTGGTTGTAAATGATAGAGAATTATTGTTTCAATTGAGGTATTTTTATGAACATGAATATTTTGGTGATATCTTTCTCATATAAGTGTTTATCTTTTTTCATTCAATTTTTAATTAATTCTAACTTGTGGGGAGATCTTATGCAGGTCTATTTGGTCTTTAGGATTTGTGCTCAACAATAGTGGTTTTGTTTATTCTTAGAGGTGTTTGATGAAGTTTGAGGAGTTTTGTTTTTGTTTAATTCCTTATTATCATTGTAGATCTTTAAACATTCTCACTAAACCCACCTATCTTGTGAGAGTTGATATTTTCATTTTTTTTATGGTTTTTACCTCTCTAAATACATTCTTGGGGCACAAAGTGGAATATTGGAGAGAATATTTCCACCCATATGTCACTATTACTTTAAATATTATATTATTATGGGTTATTTTAAACGATTTAGAGTTCTGTATTTGAGATTTTGATTCTTAATAGTTTTATAGTGTTACACAATTACTGCATAGTTTACTGTAAATCATTAGGGTTTTGGAGGAAATTGTGTGGATCCTTTTATAAAGGGGTGTGAGCCATGGATTTTTCATGGTTGGTTAGAACCATGAGAAACAATCATGTGTGGTTCTATAAAAAAATTCAAGGAATCCCACATATAGGGAAAAAAATTTGGAAACTTTGTGACCAAACAATGCAAGGATGTAGTTCTTGTCCAGTTTGATTCACATGATTGGCACGCAGTTTGGTAAACCATGAAAACAAACTTTATGGGTTGCCCAAATTTATTTAAAGGTGAGTTTACCATTTTTTCCTATTTTATTTTTAGTATATTTTCTCTATATTTCCTCCCATTTTGTTCGGTTGACCTAGGGTCATGCCTAAGTGAGATCCCCCTCCCTTCTATTTTTATTTTTAAACTCGTATCCTTGGATTTCAAGTAGTTCTCCAAGGTAAATCCAACTTTATAATTTGTTCCACCCTTATTCCTTTTTTCATATCCATTTTCTATTGGTCTAAGTTTCTCCCCTGAACCCTATGGGTTTTTTTAGATATTATTATCCTTTAAGGTTCCTCTAATTTAGATATTTAGGTGTCTAGTGTTGTTAGAAGTCATTTTCATACTTTCTTGTTCTTCCTCCATTGAAGGTGACCCATTTCTGCTTGATTTTAGGTAGGTATTTTTATTAAATTACATTATTTTACATGTTATGAAATGCTTGGGTGTTTCTAAAATTAAATTCAATTAAATTATATCTATTTTTTATTCCCATGAAGAGTTTTAAAAATGTTTAAAATGTTTTATTTCTTGGCATAGATAATTTTAGTGAAATTCAAATGTTCATTTTGAATAAAAAAAATTCATGTTGAGTGTTAGTGAAAATTCTTGGGAGGATTATCTTAAATGGATTTGATTATAAAAATTTGTGGGTGTGACACATGATTGGTATTCAAAGAATATTTTCTATATTTTTAAAAGTGGTGTTTATGAGAAGGTGTGTATTTAGTCTATGTATGAATGGTTTTAAGAATTATTAGTATCATGGTGATTTTAAAGTGTTTCAATAGGAAAGTATTCGGGTTTCACATGGATTTAAAAAGTATGTTTTAATGGTTCATTTTCAAAAGATGGTAAAATGTATTTACATACTAAGACCATTTTTAAAAGGTCTATCTAGTACTTTACAAAATGAAGTTTTATATATTGATCATTATTCCCTCAGTTTCTAAGACCCTTATTCTTATTCCATGTCTTATTAAATTTTTACTTAGTCTTTAGTGTTCTATATGATGCTTGGATGGTATGGAAATCTATTTTTCATGTGTGGGTGTTATAGGTGAGACAAGTTTTATTTGAAATATCATTATTATTTATTTTTTGAATAATCACTTGGCCTGTTTTTTTCCTCACCTATATTTAAGATATGTCACGGTAACCCTATATAACTAAGTAAAAGGTTTTTATACATGTTACATTATCCTATCGAAAGTATTCTATATGGATCCCTGTGAGCGTTTCACCCTCCCAAGTGTTATTTTTCATACTCATTAGGACCTATAAGGGAAGTTGAATAGTATGTTTTGATTTCACATAGGGTATCAATGATCGACAAACTAGGTAAAGTATTGTTCATCTTAAATCCCAATGAGTTCCCCAATATCCATAATTCTCATTCATCATTATTTAGGGGAACCCATTCTATACCTTGTTTTTATCCCTTGTCCCTTAATTCAGTTAGATGGAACCATTTCTTTGGTTTTCATTTATTTTATTATGCTTCATTCAAATCTTGGTGACTATTTTGTTTATAATTTATTCAGTTTTGTTTTTTTTTACTTTCAAACTGATTTGAAAAATGGTTTAGGAGAGTGGTATTTTAAAGGAAAGCATGATGTTTTTTTTATAAATGATATTTGAGAAAAAAAATTCAGAAATAGATTTAAAAGAGTGGTTATAAAAGGTTTTGTTTTGTTCCCCTGAATTTGAAATTCCTCATTTTATAATAAAAAAGTGTTTTCACTTATTAAATGATGTTCCCACAAATTTTATCATAAGGAAGTGATTTTCTAATTATGGTAAATGTATGATATTTGTCTTTATTAACACCCTTGTGTAAACAAATATTTATAAATTTTATTTCAAAATAGAATGTATGAAATTTTTAATAGAATAAATTGCATATACACTTTGGAGAAATCCTACCGGGCATGTTTTTCTCACACCCAACATCTACATGGATGTGTGTATAGTTCTGTAGCTATCATGTTTTCTCTCAAGTTCTCTAGTGTTGATCCTATTAATTTTATGTTCATTTAGGTTTGTTGATGGATGATTTGGGATGGGGTGGTGACCATGGGTCACATGGGGTTAGTATGTTAGTTGTTTGAGACTTTTTTTATTTTGATATTTTTAAATATTAGTTAGGTCATCCTATTGTAGATTTATTTATGGTTGTTGTTCTAGTTTAAGTAATGTATCTACTTCTGTTGTATGTTATTAAATTTTTACTCATTGTTTGAAAATGTTCTTGTACATAATGAGAATATTAAATTTTATTTATTATTTCTCATTTGGATGTTTACATTTATGATTTGATGCCCAGTTTTTCTATTTATTTTTAAAACTATTTATTCCATATACATGGAGGTCCAAAGTATGGAAGCTCCATGCCAGATTCTTGGCTAGTTTATGATTCATGTTTATTATTATTATTATAGTATGAAACTACTCCCATGTATGGATTATTGATTCCCAAGAACTAGTTTCCAGCCCATGGGGATTGGGAATTCCCTTTGGGCTAGATGGTGGATCAGATTGGGTGACAAGTCGGGTCAACACGATCTGACTTATTAAAAATAGTTTCAAAGAACCCTCTTGTTACATAGGTGTTTCATGGTAGTATAGAGACTAGGAATGTCAAAACTAAAGAGGTAGGTTATGAGTATGTGTCAGATCACCACCCCTCATGATGAAACTTGAGTTTCCATGGGTATTCAGGATTTTAATCTTGGATTTTGATTTTTTTTCTTGACTATTTAATATTTATTTTATTGTGGTAAGATGTTATTTGAATCCCTAATGAGTTGTGAAAATTATTTTAGGGGTTATATTGAGTTTAGGGGTAATGAGTGATAAAAACTAGGGCCACATGATTAACATGCATGGATAGTAAACCATATGGAACCCATGCAGATGATTATGAGGACTTCACAAATCCTATTTCATGGTTGGTTCATGGTTTACCAACTCATGTTGTCAAACCATTCATATCTCAGCATTACTCATAGATTTATTATTTCGACCTCATTTGATTTTCAATTGCTCCTGAAGTGGTTTCCACTAATTGGAGATTGATTGAATAGGGATTTGGATATTGTTTGATGTTTTTGGGTTGGAATATATTTATCATTTCATGAATTTTTCTATTTGGCCTTGTGTTTTGAGAGATTGTTTGGTGTGAAAAAGGGATTTCATGAATTTATTTGATTCTAAAACAATTTTTTGGTGGTTTCTTTATAAATTATTTTGTCACTCTTAAAAGGTGTTTTTGAAAGTGTTAATTTTTAAAATAAATATAGGAAAGTTTTTTGAAATAAAAATTAATTTCATGAAAGGTTTGTATTTATTATGAAGTTCATGGTGTATTTTGAAATTGAGGATAACTTTATGAAATTTTAGTGGGTTCCTAATTTTAAGGAAATTGAGGGATTTTAAAGCCAATGTATTGTTTTTAGTTCCCTTATAGGATAGTTGGGGTTTAAAATTATTAAAGAATTGTGGAATGGGTTTAATTGATTTTTCTAAGTGAGATGTAATATTCTAAAAATGTGGTTGTTTTAAACTTTTTTCATTTATGAAATGAGTTTTTAGAATATTTATCAAAAAAATTTAGTTCAAAATGGTAGTTTTTGAAATATGTTTTTCCATGGTGAGTTGTGCTTTGGTTTGATCCCTTGGTTGATATTTGGATCATTTGGTTTGATTTATGAATCAATGATTAGTTGAGTTCATGTTTCATGTTATCTATATTTTACCACCTATAAAGTAATCCATGGAATTTTGAGAATTTACCTTAAAGTATGAACGTTAGGGTGATTCCATTTGTCATTAGAGTGTTGTTCTTTGAGTTCTTGGCCCTATCTAGACTCAGATTAGAGTGTTACAGTTGGGAAATTCTCTATACTCTTAGACATTTTGAATCATCATAATTTATTTTCTATGGTGTCCAAGTTCATCATGAGGTAATGGAGTGGTTGGAGAGGATTGAGGGAAACCTCAATTCCCTCAAATACTCTTGAAGCCTTTTAAGTGAAATTTATTGGGGGATTATTTCTTGTAGTTAGTGTTATTTTATCCTAATATAGTCATAGATGGTTTTTTTTAAGTTATTTCCATTGAGAGAGGCATTCACATAGGCCTTGAATCATTTGATGAGTTCCATTCTTCTCTAATACATGTTTTTATGAGTGAGAAGAAGAGACTGCTTGTGTGTACCATTGTAGGACACCGAAACATTTTAAGACCTCCTTGATCGATAACTGTGAAGAATTTTATCCACTAGGGTTGTTTAGATCATCTTTTGATATTTTGTAAATTGAATTATTTAAATAATTATAAGTTTTAATCCATAATTGGATAATTATTTATATTTAGGGTTCTTGTTTAATGAATTTTTAACAGTTAGTGTTCTAAAGTGATTCTGGGTTGGTGTTTTATTCAGGTATTTCCTTGAGTATTCCATATAAGATATTTATTGTTGATGGTTTTCTATGACTGGGTTGTTAATATTTTATATTAAGGTTTATGTGTGATGTTTTATTGTTGAATGAATTGGGTTTTGATGGATGGAACATGGGGTACCTTGTGTATGTTCTTGGGTAACTAGGATTAGTATTATTCTAGATGATTTTGTGTTATGTTTGCTACCTTTTTAGGACTTTTTGGGATCACTTATGGAACTATTTCAAGGATGAGGTCCTGATTTACCCACTTTTTATATTCTTTATCCATGATTAGAGACCATTTTTTTTTATTGATTCATTTTTTAGATTAATATATTTATTTCCATTTTTATTTGGTGTAATTATGATGATTTGGTTAACTATTATTAGAGTCTTTTGGTATTTTTTGGATTTTATTTACCTTATGGAATTATAAACCAGTTCCTTGGATGGTTGGTTGTGACTAATAGAGGATCATTGGTTCAATTAAGGTATTTTTTTGGAACATTTCTATTTTGGTGATATTCTTCTCATAAGATAATCTATCCTTTGTCTTTCCATTTTATATGAATTCAAAATGGTGGGGTGACTTACTGTAGGTTTATGTGTTCTTTGGGCTTTGTGATCCTTGATAGTTGTTTCAGTTATGCTTTGAGTTTTTTGAAAGAGTTTTTGGAGATATGTGTTTATCTAGTACCTCATTCTCTATAGGATTATTTAAACTATCATGACCCTCCAACCACTCATATGGGTCTTAAATATTTTTTTATGGCTTCTATCTTTACAATTACTTTTTAGGGGTATAAATTAGTTTAGTGAGAATAATTTTGATTCCCACTTATCATTATTACTTAAATATTGTATAATTATGGTTTATTTTTAAAATTTCGTAGTTTTGGAGTTTTTTATTTGAAATTTGGATTTTTAATAGTTTTATGGGTGTTACGCAGTAACTACATTGTTTACTATAAACCACACGAGTTCCAGGTGAAACTGTGTGAGTCCTTTTATGAAGGATGTGTCAGTATATGTCTTAATCATGGTTAGGGATAACTGTGTGAAGAAACCATAATCATTGTTGCATCACATTACAAAGTCAGCCATGTGGTTAGTGCATGATTTGGTAAACCATGCATCCAAACCATGAAGGGTTTTGTTTCTTGTCCAGTGTGAGCTGCACAATTGGTAAACAATTTAGTAAACCATCTAGTCTATCCAAATTCATTTAAATGTGAGTTTTCCATTTTTACCTCTTTTATTTTTAGTCTCTTAGCCCTCTATTTCCTCTCATTTCATTCTTCTAAACCAGGGGTGAACCTAATGGGTCTTTATCTTGATTCTCTTTAAATTTTGAGCCTCGTCTACTCATATTTTAAGTGATTCTTCAAGGTAAATCGTTCTTTATCTTTTGTTCTACCCTTATTCCTCTCATTGCACCCATTTTACCCTAGTTTTATTTTTTACCATTATACCTGGGGTTTTTTAGCTGAGATATGGGTTTTGGGGGGTTTTTAATTTGGTTCTTTGGGTGTCTAGGGTCTATAGAAGTTATCTCCATCCTTGGATGTGCTTCTTCCATAAAAAACGTCCAATTTCTGGTTGATTTGAGGTGTGGATTTTTATGAAACTTCTTTATTTTACATTTCAAAACAAATCCATGTTTCTAAATTTAAATTCTTTCAATAGATATCTATATGTGATGCCCATTATGAGTTTACAAAAAAATTCCAATGTTTTCTTACTTGGAATGGATGAATTCAGTAAAATTAATATGTTCACTTTGAAACAAAAAATTTTGTACATGCCATGTTTTCTAAAAAATTCATGAGAGGAATATCTTAAATGTATTTGAATATAAAAGGGGTGAGTGTGACACTATATTGGTTTTCAAAGAAAATTTCCAATATATTTCAAAGTAGTGTTTATAAAAAGGTGGTTTTTTGGCCCATGTATTAATGATTTTAAGACTAATTAGTATCATGGTGATTTTAAATAATTTTCAGAGTAAAGTCTTTGTTTTCACATGGATTTAAAATTGATGTTTTAAGGGTTATTTTTTAAGGGATGGTAAATTTTTTGGAATCCCAAAACCATTTTTGAAAGGAGTAGTTGGAACTTTACATAAGGATGTTTTACTTATTGATCATCATGCTCCCAATTGTTTATCCCCTTGTTCTTGCTTTAAATTTTATTAAAGTTTTACCTACTATGTGGTGTTTTTTATAATTTTTGGATGGTATGAAATGATTAGTTTTTTTAGAGGGTGTTTTCAGTGAGGTGAGGTTTATTAAAAATATCTTTATTATTGATTTGTGGAATGATAACTTGGATTGTTTGTTTTCTCACCTCCATTTCAGATATGTCATGGAAACCCTAGGTATCTAAGTAAAAGGTCTAGATGATTTTTACACTATCTTAGTGTTTATAATCTATCTAGTACACCATGAGAGTTTTGACCACCTAGAGGTTTTCCTTGTACACAATGGGACCCATAAGTGAGGCTGAATGGGATGTTTTAAATTTTATATAGGGACCCATTAACCAGTGATCTAGGTCTAGTATCATTCATTTTAGATCCTAGTGAGTTTCCCATGATGTCTAGTTTATGTTGTGGAATATTTACGGGATCCCATTCTATTCCACTTTTGTATTACCTAACCCTTGATTCAGTGATATGGAACCACAACTTTGGTTGTGGGTTATTTTATTATTCTTTAATTAATATCTTGATTCGTACTGTGTTTATATTTTATTTAGTTAAGGTTTTTATTCACATTCAAATTGATTTTAAAAATGGTTTGGGAGAGTATGATTTTAAAGGAAAGTGCGATGTTTTTTTATAAATGGGGTTCGATAAATGTATTATGGAAATGAATTTAAAATAATAGTTCCAGAAGGTTATATTTTGTATTTATGAATTTAAAAGTCCTCTTTTAAGGATAAAGAGTGTTTTAATTTATTAAATGGTGTCTCTACTTGGTTTGTAAAAGTGAAGTGATGTTATCTTTATGGTAAATGTATGATGTTTGAATTTATTCACACCCTTGTGTGAAAAAATAATCTATAAACACAATAGTAACCAAGACATGGTTATCTCACACCATTCATACACATCGATATGTGTGTGTGTGTGCAGCTATCATGTTTTCTCTCAGGTTCCTTGGTATTGATCACATTAATTAAATATTTGTTTGGGTATACTATTGGATGAGTTGGGATAGATTGTTGATTGAGAAACATAAGGGGTTGGTATGTAATTTTTTTAAGCCTTGTTTTGTTTTGATATGTTTGAGTATCGGCCACATCGACCCATTCTACCTTTATTTTTTGTTTTTGTTTTTGTTTATGCGATGTATCTACTTCCAATGTATTTTATTAGAGTATTTATTAGTTGTTTAAATTGTTAATATACTACATTAAAATATTCACTTTTATTGATTGTGTCTTATTTAGATGTTTATGTCACTTATACTGTATCTAGTTTTGTCTCCTTGCTTTAAAAATTGTTCATTTCATATGCATGGAGGTCTAAAATATGGATTATCCATTTCGTATTATTATCTAGTTTTTATTGAATTTTTATTATTATTATATATGGGTTAACCTATTCTCAAGAATGTATTATTGATGTTCAACCACTATTTTCTAGCCCATGGGGATCGGTAATGCCCTTCGTGCCTAGTGGTGGGCCATGTCGTGTGATATGTCAGGTCAGCCCAGGCTGGTTCGTTACAACCCCAAGGAAAAAAGTGTTTCTTTATAGTATAACCAAAATAAAAAAGGGGTGTTATCTATATAATCCCTCAATAAAGGAGGTAATAGTGGAAAGATATTCCATGTCCCTTGAGAGAGAGTACATATTTAAAATATGTCATATGAGCAAGATTGACTGAGATGAAGTTGATCCTAAAGATACACAAGAGTTGACATAGGAATATATTCTAGAGGAACTCATAGAAAAGATTATTATAGAGACATAAATACTGCATTGGAGAACAAGATAGGTTATTAAAGTGGATAGAGATGGTTTTCTAGTCATCGAAGATGATGACTTGTTATTAATTAATAATGATAAACCTATTTCCTATAAAGAGGTAGTAAAATCTCAAAAGTTAAAATATGGAAGGAATCCATGAAATCTGAAATGGATTCCATGCACCATAATCAAGTTTGTGTTTTGTTCAATCCACCAATATATGTAAATCTTATTGTATAAGTACGTAGATTTAAACATTACATAATCTTCAGTTTTAGTCAATAATTTTATTTCTTTCACATTAAGGATATTTCTAGGTTTAGATTTTTAGATAATTATATCATAAATAATATGTTACAAAACCATATAATACAAAGTGTATAATTCCACTCAATATCCATTTTTTCCAACATATAAAACTTTTTAAAACAAAAAATCATTTATTTCAATAAAAAATATTCATGACTTTCAACTTGAATTATTTATTTCCCTTACCCATCCTATAAAAATATTTAAAAACTTAGAATGAGAAAAAAAATCTTGGTAAGGGATATAAAAAGAAAGGAAACCATTAGTTTAGTAAAAATATGAAAACCCATAAAAAATATTTACCTTTACATCAATGTTCTTTGAGAAAAAGAAATAAAAAAAATTCACATGGAAAAAACAGACACATATTTTTATCAAATAAATTCTTTAAACCCCATAGTAATCAATTAAAAACCATTCTCTATAACTTATAGAATCACATTCATAGCCCATATTAAACCTGTGTCAAAAGTAACTTGATCCCGATTAAATCCATAGGGAACCCCCTTTAGTAACTACCTCCATATTGATTATTAAGACAAGGAACATTACCCAATTCATTTAAGTGTTATTTGGGTCCACCCATCGTTTAAGATGTAACAGTCTCACCCAATGTTATATGGTCTTCCCCCATCGTATAAGTTGCAAGGGGATCACCTGACGTTATCTGAGATTCCCCATAGTATAAGTTTTAATGGGATCACTGGGAGCTATCTAAGCGCACCCATATCATGTATAATGATAAATTACTATATCACAAATAAAAAAATTATGCTTTCACTTTTTCATCATAAAATATTTGAAAAACTCTTTTAAATTCATAAAAAATCACTTTGGGATATCAAAATACCCTTTTCTTTTAAAACCCCATTTTTAATTCCAAAATACCCCAAAAATGGAATATTCTTTTTATTTGAATAAAAAATAAAATCTTGTAAAGTAATATATAAATCAAATAGTTTTCACGGTATTGGAAAAAGTCATTGTCAATGTAAATGTTAAAAATAGAACATTCCTCTTATTGTTTGTCAAAACTTTTCGTATAAAACACGTAAAATGATTCTTTTTAAGAAACTTTGAAATAAAGTAAAAGTGAAATAAAATGTAATTTATAAATATTTTATGACCATATAGAAACATTAATAAAATTATTTTAAAAACATGGACATGGAAGCGAAAGATTTGGGATGAAAACTTGAAAAGAATGTTTTTTTAAAAGAAAAGTTCCTTATCACTTAGGAAACACTTGAATTGAAAACCACATTAAATAAAAACAGTAAACAATACATTAAATATCATGAGAATAAATAAATTAAAGATATATCTTGTCAAAGGGGTTGTATATACACCTTATAAAAGAATATAGGTGCATAACATCAAAAAATGACTAAATGAAAGGAAATTGAAACAAAGTCCCATACCTTGAGTCTGATTCGTCACTTGTGTCTTTATCTTCCTAAATAATAAACTTTTGTTAATTATTTAATTTATTGATAATTTTTTTTTCAAGTTAATTATTACTTTTATTTAACTTATTACCAAATTATATATGATTACTTAATTAATTATGTTTACATCGTAGGTTTCAATGATATTTGGATTATATGTCAAAAACGAATTTAGTAGTTTGACTATGGTCAAAGAGTTCATTACTTAAACATATAAAAAATAATAATAATTACATAATTATAATATTTATACATAAATTATACTTTTAAGACCAATAATGAAATATGGTTTTGATGAATGAAGTATGTTATGATCATACAGACGGTTGGTTGTACGTACGCATGAGTAACATTTCCATTTCTTGATAATCATTATAGAAAGAAGGTATGTAATATTTTATCTTTAAAAATGATAATAATATCAAATATAACATATTATTTATTTAAATATACTTATATATATCATTCTTGTGCTTTGGTGTTGAAAACAGAGTTACATCACTTTGAGAATGAAGCCGTCCCCACGCACACGAACGACATTATAACTTTTTCAGTGAATGAAAATGTAAGAAAGAAAATGATATATTACATTTAAAGAATAATAAATATTTCATTAATATCATAAATATAAACTTTTTATCACATATATTCATTATATTTACCATTTTTACCTTCCATGTAATCCATTAGTGAAAAATGAATCACATCGCTTCATGAGGCGGTAATCCACCGTATACATGAGTAACATTATCGTATCCCCTATGGAATATAATTTAAAATTTTATATTTGAAATAATGACTCCATAGGTATAATTATGTTATAAATATAATATATAAACTTTATATCCATCATTATACTTAATCGTGAGGGGTGTTTATGGGAAAAAATGGCATCGGTTTGTGAGGTGGTAGTCCACCGTATACACGAATGATGATTTCGTAACCCATTTGATGGAATTGGACATAGTTGTAGGTAATTACCTTAACATAACAACATATAAGTATATGTAATAAACTAATATTATTATATTATCATGATTTAACAATAATTTAAGGAGGTGGAGAAATAAATAAAATAAAGATGCTCCTTGAAGAACATTACCTCTTTTTCGAGTATCCTCTGTATGTTTGCAATAAAGCCTTCCTAGGTTGAATTTTTACCCAAAATAAGGATTATAAGATGATAATAGGTAATTATATAATTAATTTTGGTAGTTTTAATCATAACCAATGGGTTTTGAAGGTGTGAATAGGGGAAGATAAGGGGTGGCCTTTTATAAGTGGGGGAGAGGACACACTTGGTATTTTAAAAAATAATTGAGTGCTCCCACTTATTTCATATGTCACAAGGGTCCAAAATGGGAAATTTTAAAAAATATTTGTTTAATGGTAGAAATATGTCGATAAATAGTTTTTATACATGTTTATAGGTCATTTTTATCCTTATCCTTTTAGTTTAACAACCATTAAATCCATTTTTATCGTAACCACGATAATTAATTTTTACTATATTCACTATTCATTTTGGTCAAAAATTAATTTGAACTTATTAGATAATATAAATTATGATTATTAAAAATATTGAATCCATTTTACCAAATTACATTCAAAAAAGTGGTAAATATTAATTTAAACTTAATCTCTCATACGTGATGAGAAAGCGGGTTTTTAAAGAGGAAAAGTTCAAAAGTTTATGAATTTTTAATATAAAAACTCAATCTGAAATTGATTCCAATTACCTAAATTGAATTAATGGTTATATAATTTAACTGATTTTTCTTTAAAAATAATTTAATATATAAATTATAATTATAATTAAATTAAACTAAAAGTTATTTTTTAATTAAAATTCAGTAATTTAACTATTGATCAAAAATGAAACTTTTTAGAAAAATCCCAAAAATTCATCCTAAGATAATTTTGATATACTATTTTCAAAAATGATTTTTATTTTATCATATTAATTTTATCATATTTTAAATAAAACCTTATAATAAAATTGTAATGCCCCAATCTTCCACGGTATGTTTCCCTTTGAATAATGTAATATCTTACATTGTACGCATCTTCGAGATTCTAACACACCGAGACCAATCAAACTATCCGTTATGAATATTAATACCCAGTTTTTGAAATTTTATAAATTTTATATTTCAAAATGGACTTCATTTTTGGATTCGGAATATCGAAATTAGCTTCGGGTGAATTTTTTGTATTTTTCAGAAAACTTTTAATTTTTGATGAATAGTGAAAAACACTAAGTTAGAGTTTAAAACCGAATTTTTATTTAAATAATTATTTATTTATTTTAAATTTATTTTAGGTAAAAATAGACACATAATACCTATATAATTTCAATGTAATTCATTGGAGTTAGTTTATAATAATTTTATATATATATAAATTTTATTGAACTTTTAACTGTCTTTTACCCACCTCCTAGGAGCATTTGAAAATTTGAATAAAAATTAATTTTAATACTTCTGTGAATTGAATTTCAAAAATTTGAGATACAAGTTTGATATCATTAAGTAAAATTTGGTTCAATAAAATAAAATAATTTTGGTGAATAGTAACTTTTTACTTTTATTTACCACAGTTAAAAGTAAATAGGGTAATTAAGGGTAAAAATGATATTATTATTACCCTAACACATGTCCTAATTCTATTGGATAAGTATAATTCGACCAAAAACAACATTAGGAATAAAATATGAACCACTTTGGTCAACATGAATTAGATTAGGACATTTATTATTATTTAATTCAAAAAATAGTTAAAAGAGTTAAAATCAAAGTTTAATATCTAAAACATTTTTAATATAGGGTTAAACATAAGATAAATTCGACTATAAATATTAATTAGAAATATAAAAATATTTCCTATATAATGGTATTTTATTTATATTTTTTATACATTAAATAATTTAATTTATTTATGACACAATGATGATGCAGTAATTACCTAATTAATGAAATATTAAAATAATTGATATTATAAATATCCAAATAAATTTAATTTGAGCCTTTTTATGCATTCCAATAATTTTATAGGTTAATATGACATGTTAGGGTTTGTAAAATGAATTTTATTCGAAGTAATAATGCAGTTATGAATTTAGAAAAAACAAAATACCAAATAGTGTCAAAATTGACATAAAAGAGTTTTTAAAATAAATATTATATTATTAATTGATATTATATTCATAAAAATATAATTTTTAGCCAAAAGACTTATATAATGATATTTTTATCATTAATGAACCACTTGGGGTTCTCTTGGAAGTTTATATTAAGTTTATTAACCATATAATATAAAAATACAAAGAGACATGGTAAATGTCAAACTATTTAACTAAGAGTTAAATTTAAAAGATAAGGTTAATATAGTAACCCAAACCTTTATAAAACCTATTGGTTGAGTGTTTTTCGACCCATAACCACCTTATATTTTAAATAATCCATTTTGGATCCATTAGAAACCGAAAATTATTTTATTATAAAATAATATTTCTAGCTTTTCCTATGGTGCCCCTCACCCCTCTTATAAAAGGCCACTTCCCCTTCTCTCTAATTCACACATTCAAAGCCATTTGTCTCGGCAAAACCCTACCCAAATACCCTCTCAACTGTCCTACCTTCATCCTATAAGCCTTCCTTTAGTCATAAATTCAACCTAAGGATCCCTTTTGATCAAATCAAAAGGAAAAACCCGAAGAAGAGGTGAATATTTCATCACCTCTTTCAAGTTCCTTTCTTCTTTCACTTCCTCTTTCTTTTTTGTTTACATTCTAAAATAATAAATCCAGTATATTCTATATACTTTGATTTTATTATAAATATGGTACAACCATATTCAGTATTCTATCCATCCTTTGAATGACATGTCACCATACGTGCGTACATATGGCTTATCGTCTCCATGTCGTGGTGTAATTGTTATTCAATACATTATTATTTGGATGGGTATAATAATGATTTTTAATTGATTTAAATAATAAATATAACATGATAATTATTCTGTAAATATGATATACCATCCAATTATATATTATTTTAATATTAAAATAATGATATTGTCGCTCATGCGTACGTACGGATTACCGTCTCCACGAACACGAGGAGATTCATTCCCCATCGTATCCATTCAATAATAATTTTCATTTGATGATTAAAAATAATGTTTAAAGACTTGATATAATTCTGGATATTAATAAGATACATCCCTTCCATAACAAATATGACTCACATAACAAAGAATATAAAGGAAAAAGAATCTGTTAACACCCAAAATGATGATAATACTAAGATATTATTAACAAAGCAATGTTAAAATATCATATACGATATCATATTAATGTATATGATTATTTTATAATTTAAAAAAAATTATTTCACCATTATACATGAGGTTAACCTACCCTCGACCAAGGAAAAGTACAAGGTAAGGGGTTTCTTATCTCACTTTTAATTCTGTGAGATTTCCATTGTTCGCCACTTATTTATTGGATGTGGTGTATTGTGTACTTCCATTTGATATATCTTATCATGATTATCTTTATATTCATGGTATTATGTGATTCATTTGGTGGTTATTAACTTTTAGTCATACGGATCGATTGATTACAACGAAGTAAGGGTTTTTCATCTCACGTTTTACACCCGTGAGATTTATGCTATATTGGCCACTATTTCTTTTTGTGTGACGTATGTATTGTACATGATTGTATTACTAGTGTAATATAATTTAATTAATGGTTATTTAAATATTCATTGTATGATCCTTATTTCATGGGTTGTATGTTTCATAAGTTACCAAATCGGTAAAGGAATTTCAAATTTCAATTTCCACTCAGTGGGCTTTATGCATACTTCATTGATTATTTTACTGCAAGATTATGTGTGGAATCACTATTTATTATTTATATAGTAATTTCCACTCCCCTTTTTTTGGATATATGTTTGATACACATAATCACTCCATTTATAATTTCTCAAGTCATTGATATAAACTTGATCTTAACTCAATTTCCATTCATTGAGTTAAACATCCAAGTCATTGGTGTTGTTTCTAAAAGAATATGTGTGAATGTCCTCTGATTGATTTACACTGAATATCCAATCATATTGAGTGTATTTATATTTTTCGCACATAATTATGTCATTGATTTATCCTTTACCTAAGGATATTTTCTTTATAAGGTATTTCATCTCAATTTACATTCCTTTGAGACTTCTTTATTGTTATTCACCAATTCACTTTTATATGGTGTATGTACTATACTTTGACATATTATATCATGAAATCCTTTATTCCCAAGATATTAGGAACTTTTTATTAACTCAATTATTTTTATTCAAGCGTCTCTCATTTGGTTAGGAACTCTAACTAAAATAACATTTTAAATGTTTTAAAAATTTATTCTTCTAAATCTTTCTCATTAATGTCCATGTTTTAAAAATGGTTTTAAGGATTTATTTATATGGACATTAATGTTTTAAAATTAAAATTCCTTTTAAATGTTTCAAAGTGTTATGGGACACTTCTATTCAAAAATCTATTTTTAAACAGCTTCTTGAAAAATAGTGTGACTTTTAAATGATTTCAAGAAAAAGGGGGATATTTCTCTCAAATAGTTTTGATGATTATTTTCATCTATGTCAATATCCTTCATTATTCTCTATTGAGGTTAATCTATTAGAATACAATCTTCCATATTGTATTGAATGAGTTGTGTTTGACTGTAGATGTGCTATTTTTATACTGTTCATGGTTTGTGGATAAAGTATTGACATTTTGTATTCTTGTTTTAATGTGAATGTTTATGTTATGTTTCAAAATTTCTATATGGGGAATGCATTGGACTTAGTAAGTGATGGGTGTAGCCCACTATAGCTCCTTGATGCATCAGTAGGTCTCATGAGACAAACTAGTGTCTTGGCACAAGGCCTTGACAAAATCTTATTTGTAGTCTTGGAACAAGGCCTTGACTATGTGGTTATGAAAGTCTGGCATTATGGATTCCATCATTATGAAAGTTTCTATTGATATTGCATTTGATTATTATACTAGTTTAATATCCATGTGAGTAACTAAATAGAGTTATTTTTATTTTATCTTTTCCATATTATGCTGAAGTTCATGTTTAAAAGGATTTTTTTTAGTCTTATACATTGCCTTAAATGTTTATGCTTATTTATAAAAGTTTATGGTATATTGTTATCCTTACTGAGCATCTGAGCTCACCCCTTTCTATGTTTTATTTTTCCCAGTATGTGAAGAAATATATTATGATTGACTTGCAGGGATAGTCTATGGGATATCAGTGTTGTCTATGGAAACAATGTTGTTGTAGTTTTCCATTTTATGATGTAATGTAAACCTTATGAATGTATCTAGTACTTCCAAGGCTACTAAACTAATCGATCTTTCAAGACTTGATCTTTTGTGATCATGAAAATGATACGTAATAATGCACCGATTCTGGGTAACTGGGGTCAAAGCGTTACATTTGATATCAGAGGAAGTTTAGTACAAACCTTGGAAACTAGATTTAGATAAACTCTGATTATATCACATAGCCCTAATCTAGACTTTGAGAATTAGTATAGAAGAACTTCCTAAAATTTTGGTATTGTAGAGATTTTGTGAGTTTTCCAAGCAATACATCTCAATCAAGATACGAGCAGGTAGAGGTGGCTCTGGAACAGATGTATCTAGGGGTAAAACCCCAAAACACGGCTTTGAGCTAGACTCGAACGAGAACTGGTGCACGACAATGGGCCTTGCTGCACTCTTGGTTATGACACTCCTGGGGGATATGCTTAGGATTATTTATATTTTATTTACAAACCAATTTGAAGGATTTTAATATAATATGACAATAAATGACCTTAGTTAATCCTATGGTGTTTCAAATTGAAAATATGGTGTCATTATATTCTCTAAATGATTTTATGACTACTGTTACTCACACAATGCTTTGTGGTTTTAGTCAATGGCTAGATTCCAAGGAAGTCATAGTAACTTTGAGCATGATGTAAAAGGTGGGAACGGTGGTGTAAATGAGCAACAAAATAGAATGTTGATAGGCGTAAAAGATATCGTGTTCATGCCAAATCATTTTTCCAAAAATATGATCAACAAAATATATATTAACCAACTCCCAGACTCAACAAAGATGAGAAAGGTGATGAATGATAAGAGCTCCAACAGTGGAGACCATGGAGAAAAGAATCCTCAATTTCCATCATGCAGGAAATATGGAAGGAGACACCCAATAAAGTGTCTCAATGGAACAAAGAAATTCTCTACGTGCGGGAAAGACAGACATAAAGTAAAGAATTGCTGAGGAAAAATGAAGAGTACTATGGAAGAAAATAAAAATGGTCCCAAGAATCTATATATAGTCATTTTTCATAAATGTAGGGGACCTTTCCATTACCCAAGTTAATGCCCTATTCTATAGGATATTTTCTTGGTCAAAGAAGAAGCTATGTGGAAATAAATAGTTAGAGAAATGTTTAAAAGTATTGGTGCTCCTTGTTGATGGGATTACTTTGGAATAATTTTCTCTTGTATTTGTAACCTAGCAGTTTGTCTTGTGAAAATGATATTTGAGGAAGAATTATCTTTTCTCTTGTGGATATAGTTATAAATAGCCATTTGGTTGTATATAATCCTTGGGTTTGAGGAAATTAAAACTTATTATATTTTGGGATGAAAATGCAAGGTATGAGATAACATTTGTGGTTAAATTATGTTATGGTTATTTTGAGGAATTTATCTCATTTTGGTAATGTTATAAAATATAGTTTTTGAAAAAGGACAACACGCAGACCGTGTGAAAACCCGTCGTGCCGGACAAAGTTGTGGGAATCAAACCCACAACTAGAGTACGATTGGGATTTGTCACCCACCACTAGAGTACGTGAAGTCCCTGGTTAGTGTGACTAATTATTTTTAGTTAAATAATTTTATTGATCAATAATAAGTTGATTTGGGGTCTTATGTCTTATCAAATGAATACCCATAGTATAGTAAAATTATTTGGTGATTAAGTGATAAATGTTATTTTGGAAGACGTTCGCTCTATTGGGAACACTATATGGCTAAGGAAAATAGAATACTATGGGATTTAATTTGAGGAGTAATGGAGGATTTTTATCTATACTTTTATTGTGTATTTATAGTGATTTGGGTTATTTATGGAAATGATTAACCTCTAATAGATAATATGTGATTAGGTTAATTACTTTTAAGTATGTGACTTTAAGAGTAGTCAATGTCATTTAGAGATACAATTTAACATGGAAGACTACATAACCAAATTCTTCTAAGTTTTGGGTTTCAATATTAGTTTGGATTATATTGAAGGATTTTAAGGACAATTGTTTATTGAATGGTATTTATTTTACTTTGGGGTATTGTTGGTTTAATTTTAGAAATTAATATTAGTGTTTATTTCTCTAAAGGAATATCCTTTTGGGGGATCATCTGATCTTGTACTAACCGTTTTGGTTTTGATTACTCTCTAAAGATAAGGTAAATATATAGTTTATCCTTTGTGGACCATGTGATTCTCTAGAAGTTCATTCTAGCTCTTTTAGTGTGACCAAGTCATCTTGAATACTCATCGCTTGAAAAAAATGAGTTAGTAGTATAAATTTATTAAAGAATGAAACTCTACATAAAAATTAAGTATATCTCTTTATGTTCTTGGTTAATCTCAGAAAATAAATTCCTCATCTTTATGAAATGTAACTTAAAAAAACGTTGTCCATTTACTTTTACTACTGGGAAACTAATGACTGTTTGTCCCATCACAAGTTTGTGGTTTTCTTATTGTTAACTTTCTCTTGATCATGTTTTTTATCCCTCTCCATCAGAACTTGACACTTATTTTATCTTCCATATCCATGTTTTCCTACATGGAATCCTAGTATGGGTTATCTCGGGTTACCTTTGTACTTCTCTTTCTTTCTTTTAAAGTGATAGTTTTATTGAATCTTTTTCCGATGTGGGACTTTCAATTATGTTCCCAAGCCCAATTTTAAAAATTGTGAGGATTTTATTTCCAAAAGGGGGGAATAATGTAACACCCCAACCTTCCATGGTACGTTTCCCTTTGAATAGTGTAATAGCTTGCATTATACGCAACTTCGAGATTCTAAAACACCGAGACCAATCAAACTAACTGTTATGAATAGTAATACCCAATTTTTGAAATTTTATAAATTTTATCCTTCAAAATGGACTTCATTTTTGGATTCGGAATATCAAAATTAGCTTCGGGTGAATTTTTGGTATTTTTCTGAAAACTTCCAATTTTTGATGAATAGTGAAAAAAAATAAGTTATAGTTTAAAACCGAATTTTTATTTAAATAATTATTTATTTTATTTAAATTTATTTTAGGTAAAAAAATATACATAATACCTATATAAGTTCAATGTAATTCATTGGAGTCAGTTTATAATAATTTTAGATATATAAAAATTTTATTGAACTTTTAACTGTCTTTTACCCACCTCCTTGGAGCATTTTCAAATTTGAATAAAACTTAATTTTACCACTTATGTGAATTAAATTTCAAAAATCCGAGAGACATGTTTGATATCAGTAAGTAAAATGTGGTTCAATAAGATAAAATAATTTTTGGTGAATAGTAACTTTTTACTTTTATTTACCACGGTTAAAAGTAAATAGGGTAATTAAGGGTAAAAATGATATTATTATTACCCTAACCCATGTCCTAATTCAATTGGATAAGTATAATTAGACTAAAAAAAACTTAGGAATAAAATATGAACCTCTTTGGTCAACATGGATTAGATTAGGACATTTATTATTATTTAATTCAAAGAAGAGTTAAAAGAGTTAAACTCAAAGTTTAATAACGAAAACATTTTTAATATAGGGTTACACATAAGATAAATTAGACTATAAATATTAATTATAAATATAAAAATATTTCATAAATAATTGTATTTTATTTATATTTTTTATACATTAAATAATTTAATTTATTTATGACACAATGATGATGCAGTAATTACCTAATTAATGAAATATTAAAATAATTGATATTATAAATATCCACATAAATGTAATTTGAGACTTTTTATGAATTTCACTAATTTTATAGACTAATATGACATGTTAGGGTTAGTAATATGAATTTTTTTCGAAGTAATAATGTTGTTATGAATTTAGTAAAAACAAAATACCAAATAGTGTCAAAATTGACATAAAAGAGTTTTTAAAATAAATATTATATTATTAATTGATATTATACTCCTAAAAATATATGGTTCAGAAAAAAGACTTATATAATGATAGTTGTATTATTAATGAACCACTTGGGGTTCTCTTGGAAGTTTATAGTAAGTTTATTAACCATATAATATAAAAATATAAAGAGACATGGTAAATGTCAAACTATTTAACTAAGAGTTAAATTTAAAAGATAAGGTTAATATAGTAACCCAAACCTTTCTAAAACCTATTGGTTGAGTGTTTTTAGACCCATAACCACCTTATACTTTAAATAATCCATTTTTTAGCCACTATAAAACGAAAATTATTTTATTATAAAATAATATTTCCAGCTTTTCCTGTGGTGCCCCTCACACCTCTTATAAAAGGTCACTTCCCCTTTTCTCTAATTCACACCTTCAAAACCATTTTTCTCGGCCAAACCCTGACAAAATACCCTCTAAAATGTCATACCTTCATCCTAGATTCCTTTATTTAGTCATAAATCCAAACTAAGGAGCCCTTTTGATCAAATCAAAAGGAAGAATCCGAAGAATAGGTGAATATTTCATCACCTCTTTCAAGTTCCTTTCTTCTTCCACTTCCTCTTTATTTGTTATTTCCATTATAAAATAATAAATCCAGTATCTTCTATATACTTTGATTTTATTATAAATATGGTACAACCATATTCATTATTCTATCCATCCTTTGAATGACATGTCACCATACGTGCGTACGTATGGCTTACCGTCTCCACGTCGTGGTGTAATTATTATTCAATACATTATTATTTGGATGGGTATAATAATGATGTATAATTGATTTAAATAATAAATATAACATGATAATGATTATTTAAATATGATATACCATCCAATTATATATTATTTTAATATTAAAAGAATGATATTGTCGCTCGTGCGTACGTACGGATTACCGTCTCCACAAACGCGACGAGATTCATTCTCCATCATATCCATTCAAGACTAATTTTAATTTTATGATTAAAAATAATGTTTAAAGACTTTATATAATTCTATATATGAATACGACACGTATCTTCCATAACAAATATGACTCACATAACAAAGAATATAAAGGAAAGCGAATCCGTTAACACAAAAAACGACGATAATACTAAGATATTATTAACAGACCAATGTTAAAAGAACATATATGATATCATATTAATGTATATGATTCTTGTATAATTTAATAACAACTATTTCACCATTATAAATGAGGTTAACCTACCCTTGAACAAGTAAAAGTACAAGGTAAGTGGTTTCTTATCTCACTTTTAATTATATGATATTTCCATTGTTCGCCACTTATTTATTGGATGTGGTGTATTGTGTTCTTCCATTTGATATATATTATCATGATTCTATTTATATTAATGGTATTATTCCATTAATTTGGTGGTTATTAACTTTTGTTCATATGACTCTATTGATTACAACGAAGTAAGGGTTTTTCATCTCACTTTTTATTCCCGTGAGATTCATGCTATATTGGCCACTATTTCCTTTTGTGTGGCATATGGATTGTCCATGATTGTATTCTTGGTGTAATATAATTTAATTAATTAGTATTTACATCTTAATTGTATGATCCTTATTTCATGGGTTTTATATTTCATAAGTTACTAAATCGGTAAGGGAATTTCAAATTTCAATTTACACTCAGTGGGCTTTACGCATACTTCATTGATTATTTTACTCCAAGATTATGTGTGGAATCACTATTTATTATTTATGTAGTAATTTACACTCCCTTTGTGTGGATATACATTTGATACACATAATCACTTCATTGATAATTTCTCAATTCATTGATATTAACTTGATCTTAACTCAATTTACATTCATTAAGTTAAACATCCAAGTCATTGGTGTTGTTTCTACAAGAATATGTGTGAATGTCCTCTGATTTATTTACACTGAATATCCAATCATATTGAGTTTATTTATTTTTTTCACACATAATTATGTCATTGATTTATCCTTTACCTAAGGATACTATCTTTATAAGATATTTCATCTCAATTTACATTCCTTTGACACTTCTTTGTTGTTATGCACCAATTCACTTTTATATAGTGTATATAATGTCCTTTGACATAGTATATCATGAAATCCTTTATTCCCAAGATATTATAAAGTTTTTATTACCTCAATTATTTGTATTCAAGAATCTCTAATTTGGTTAGAAACTCTAACTAAAATATCATTTTAAATGTTTTAGAAATTTATTCTTTTAAATCTTTCTCATTAATGTCCATGTTTTAAAAATGGTTTTAAGGATTTATTTATATGGACATTAATGTTTTAAAATTAAAATTCCTTTTAAATTTTTCAAAGTGTTATGGGACACTTTGATTCAAAAATCTATTTTTAAACGGCTTCTTGAAAAATAGTGTGAATTTTAAATGATTTCAACAAAATGGGGGATATTTCTCTCAAATAGTTTTGATAATTATTTTCATATATGTCAATATCCTTAATTATTCTCGATTGAGGTTAATCTATTAGAATAAAATCTTCCATATTGTATTGAATGAGTTATGTTTGATTATGGATGTGCTATTTTTATACCCTTCAGGATTTGTGGATAAAGTCTTGACATTTCGTATTCTTGTTTTAATACGAATGTTTATGTTATTTTTCAAAATTTTCATATGAGGAATTAATTGGACTTAGTAAGTGACAGGTGGAGCCCGCTATAGCTCCTCGATGCATTGGTAGGTCTCATGAGACAAACTAGTGTCTTGGCACAAGGCCTTGACAAAATCTTATTTGTAGTCTTGGCACAAGGCCTTGACTATGTGGTTATGAAAGTATGTAATTATGCATTCCATCATTATGAAAGTGGCTATTGACATTGCATGTGATTATTAGACTAGTTGAATATCCATGTGGGTAAGTAAATGGCATTATTTTGATTTTATCTTTGCCATATTTTTCTGAAGTTCAATTTTAAAAAGGATTTTTTTTACTCTTATACATTGCCTTAAATGTTTATGCTTATTTATGAAAGTTTCTAATATATTTTTATCTTTACTGAGCATTTGATCTCACCCCTTTATATGTTTTATTTTTCCCAGGATTCGAAGAAGTATATTATGACTGACCTCTAGGGATAGTCTATGGGGTCTCATTGTTGTCTATGGAAACAATGTTGTTGTATTTTTCCATTTTATGATGTAATTTAAACCTTATGAATGTATCTAGTACTTCCAAGGCTACTAAACTAATCTATCTTTTGAGACTTGATCTTTTGTGATCATGCCAATGATACTTAAAAATGCACTGACTCGGGGTAACTGGGGTCGGGGCGTTATAAAAGTGTTTAATTAAAACTATTTCCTTTTTTATTTAAAATTTTTTTTAATAATTTTATAATGAATATAACTATATTATTAAACATTAACTGGTGGAAATGGAGGCTTTCCCAACACTTTTATGCCAATGGATTGAACAAACCATTGGTATACTGTTTTTACATAAACATTTCCCAACAATTTGAACAAATAATTGGTATACTATTTTAAGAATCAACCTTTCCCAACAGTTTGAGTAAACTGTTGGGAAAGATTTCATTTTTCTAATGTATACCAATAGTTTTCTAAAATAGTTGGGAAAAGTTTCCCCCAAATACACAGTAGATCCAATTCCCCCATCCGTGCAATTATAACCCTAAACTGAAGCTCTCCTGAATCTCTCTCTTTACCCTAGGCTATGAAACGCCTTCCACATGATATATCCATCTTCAATCAAGAAATTTTTTATTTCTATACTTCAAATCTGTAAGTGTTACCTTAGCTTTAATGTTCTGCATCTATTTTTTTTTTCTATTTTGATTTGGCCTAAACCAGAGGTCAGTGCGGTTTGTGGCATGGTATACCAAATAAGTGCACTTTGATTTGTTTTCTGTTTTTGTTCTACACTTTATGTGTCATGATTGTGTAAATCACCTTTATTTTAAGTATTCATAACCACTCCTTCTGTGTATAGTTAGTGAACCATGTGAACTAATGGAGGTGTTGGTGAGATGTATCCCCACTCAAATATGGTAAAGGGTTTGTTTAGTAATTTGGTCTTGAGGTGGGTAATGGATATAAGGATGGATCATGTTAAGGGATTAGTGACGGTTGGGGTAGTGGTGTAGGTGGTTTTCCATTTTTTAGTGGGGTGATATGGTAGTTTCTATGGACTTTAGATTAGTTAAAAATTGGATTTGGATTTTGTATTTATACTTCATGTTCAAGGAATAATAGGAAGGGTAGTGATATTGAGGATGAATTGGTTGTTGGTTGGGTGATGGATTGGAATTGTGATGCTGATTGGATTGGGTATAGGTAATTTTCAAGGTATTATATGAGTATTGACTCCCCAGAACACCCCCACCCTACCCCCTAGACAGTCCCCACCCCCACCACAACCCTAGACCCCCCCCCCCCATTGGACACCCCCACCCCCCTGCACACCCCCACCCCCCTAGACACCCCCACCCCCACCCCCTTGTACAACACCCCTGTACACCCCCCCCCCCCTCCCCCCCCCAGATACCCCACACCCCCAAGACACCCCACCCCCCTGAACAATGTGTAGAAAATTCACACAACAAATAACCATCACTTTTCAAACTTATAAAACATTCTGCATTTTCGATGTGGGATTCTGGTTCTCCCTTTCCTGAGTAGAACATTCTGCATTTCTGATGTGGGATTATGTTTCAAGTAAGTGACTTTGAGAGACTATAAAATATAAAAAATAAGACCAATATAAATGAAACTTAAAACACAGATTAAACATATAATATATAGTTGAAAACAAAAACAATTTCATAAAAAATGATGATAAAGAATAATTTGTGAGCTTTCAAAACCACCTACTTAAAACTTTAAAATATTTCAAGTATGTGACTTTGAAAGCCTATAAAATATAAACTATAATACCAACATAAATGAAACTTAATGAATGAATTGAAAATATAACAAATAGTTTAAAATAAAAAAAATCTTAAAAAATTTTAATGGAAAATAATTTATAAGTTTTCAAGGATACCTACATGAAACTTAAACATGATTCAAGTACACGAATTTGAAAGCCTGTAAAATATAAACTATAAGATCAATATAAATGAAACTTAAAACATGGATTAAACATATAAAAAATAGTTAAAAATATAATGAATTTCATAAAAAAAATTCATGAAAAATAATTTCTAAGCTTTCAAAATCACCTACTTGAAACTTACAAATGATTCAAGTATGTGGTTTTGAAAGACTATAAAATATAAAATATAAGACCAATATAATTAAAAGTTAAAACATGGATTAAACATATAATAAATAGTTGAAAAAAAATAATTTCTTAAAAATTGTTGATGAAAAATAATTTATAATCTTTCAAAACCACCTACGTGAAACTTAAAAATGTTTCAAGTATGTGTTTTTGAAAGACTATAAAATATAAACTCTAAGACAAATATAAATGAAACTTAAAATATGTAATAGACATATAATAAATAGTTAATAATTAATTAGTTAATTAGTAATATAATTATTAATTATATAATTACTAATTATATAATAATTAATTAGATAATCAGTAATATAATTATTAATTATTAATTATTAATTATATAATTAATTATTAAATCAGTAATATCATTATTAATTTTATAATAATTAATTTGTAATATAATTATTAATTATCTAATTATTAATTATATAATTATTAATTATATAATAATTAGTTAGTTAATCAGTAATATAATTTTTAATTTTTAATTATTAATTGTTAATTATATAATTAATTAGAAAATTTTTAATGTCATTATTAATTATATAATAATTAATTAGTAATATAATTATTAATTATATGATAATTAATTATTTAATCAATAATATAACTATTAATTATTAATTATAAATTATTAACTATATACCAGGAAAGTTCAGGACTCGAGCGAACTCGGTCCTAAAAATTTATTTAAGAAAATAAAATTACATCAAAACACACCAAACGTGCAGCACAAAAGCACCGCCAAACTAGAACACAGGAACATAATGCAACCCCAACACACCAAAAAGTCAAAATACTCGCACACAACCAGACCCAAAAACCCTCAAACAATGTCCAAGTCTAGTATCCATTAGAAACTAAAATCTGGCTTGACAAAACCGCTATGACCGCTTAGAGGCGCTGCAAATCAACCTGTCGTGCATGAAAACGCTACTCCTCCAACTTAAAGCATAAGCCCTCATACCGAGGGCAGAAAAAATATCACTGGCACATAGCCATGTGCCACCACCTAGTAGTACCAAAATTCCACATATAGCCTGTCTGAAAATTGGCTTTCCCACATCCCACGGAAAACCTCCAAGTTGACCCAAAACCATGCCAGCTCACACCTGTCTCCATCGTCTCTATCCCACCCACACAGAACCACTAGTAATCACCACCAATCACGCACCCATGACCAAACCAGCTCTATCGCCTCCCCTAGGTTTTCACCTCCTAGATTCGTCGTCACTGGACTGCAACTTCAAGAAACTTCTATCCCTCCCAAGTTGTGGTTGCACCACAAGACTCCCCGCCTGGATCCCCACGTCCATCATCCAAAAACCGAAGCACCTGGAACCCAGATCTACTAGGATCCCTTCTTCTAACGTTGTAGACCATCTGGATCCCAGATCCGTTGCAGTCATGCCGACCCGAGCTACATCGCTCCACCAGCCTGCCTCCCATTTGCCATCGGTGTTCCCGCACACCAGCCTACCATCACCCAGACATAGCACCAACCACTACCTGATGCCTCTCCACCGATATCCCACACAAATCTCACCATATAGCCACTAATATCCCACATAAATCCCATCATCATTCCTTCGGGATCCCAGAATTGTGTCGCCCCATCGAGAAGCCTCTGCCCTCTCAAAAACACCACAGATGTAGCGGTTCACCACACCAAAAACCCAGTCACTATTATTGGGATCCCAGAACTACGTCTCCACCACAAGAAACCCAATATTCACCTCCAATCAAACGCAAACAGTCGTCTCCCATATGTTGGTTGCCCATCTCTACACAAAGAAACCATTCCATCTTGGCTGCATCTCAACAACGCAAGATGAGCAAAATACCGTCTTCGTAGAGAATAATCATCCCCATCATCAATCGAGGCACGAACGGACTCGACAGTCCCTTTTTTGAGTAAATTCATTCTATTGTGTTAGCAACAAAGATCAAATAACCGTTTGTGCCCAACCACATGAATATCAGATTGATGATCATCATAGATACTGGAATTAGAGAGATTATCATAGCAATCCCCATAGATTGATAGAGAGAGAATCTCTCCTCTTGAGAGAGATTCTATCTTCCTCCCACCTTGATCTTTTATTCCAAACGTGATGATGGGTAACGAGGTATTGGTCTTGTCTGCCCACCTGCATGCCGCATGTCCCCAGTGAGGCCCAAGGTGGACAACCCTTGGGCTTAGGCCAGTTCCCAATGAGGTAGAGGGGCCCATGAGTGGTTTGCTAGCATATAGTGCACATTTCCTTGAGAGGACTCAAACCCAGAACATCAGGGTCAGGACGCCACTACCTTTGACCAACTCACTCATGCCCCGCAGGCTAAACGTGTTGATGGGTAACGAGGTATTGGTCTGGCATGCCCACCTACATGTCGCACATCCCCAATGAGGCCCAAGGTGGCCAAACCTTGGGCTTAGGCCAGTTCCCAATGGGGTATAGAGGACCATGAGTGGTTTGCTAGCATATAGTGTGTGTTTACTTATGAGGACTCGAACCCGGAACCTCGGGGTCAGAACGCCACCGCCTTTAACCAACTCACTCATGCCCCGTGGGAAAACGTGTTGATAGGTAACGAGGTATTGGGATGGCCTTCCCACATGTGCGTCGCACGTCCCCAACGAGGCCCAAGGTGGACAACCCATGGGCTTAGGCCAATTACCAATAGGGTAGAAGGATCCACAAGTGGTTTGCTAGCATATAGTGTGTGTTGCCCTCCGAGGCCTCAAACCCGGAACATCTGGGTTAGGATGCCACTGCCTTTAACCAACTCACTTGTGCCTCGCGGGCTAAACATGTTGATGGGTAATGAGGTATTGGGTTGGCCTGTCCACCTGCATGATGCACGTCCCCAGCGAGGCCCAAGGTGTCCAACCCTTGGGCTTAGACCAGTTCCCAATGGGGTAGAGGGGCCCACGAGTGGTTTTCTAGCATATAGTGTGTGTTTCCTTGTAAGGACTTGAACCTGGAACCTCGGGGTGAGGATGCCACCGCCTTTAACCAACTCACATGTGCCTCGTAGGAGAACGTGTTCATGAGTAACGAGGTATTGGGTTGGCATGCCCACCTGCGTGCTGCACATCCCCAGCGAGGCCAAAGGTGGCCAACCCTTGGGCATAGGCCAATTCCAAATAGGGTAGAGGGGCCCATGAGTGGTTTTCTAGCATATAGTGCGTGTTTCCTTGTGAGGACTCAAATCTGGAACCTCGAGGTCAGGACGCCACCACCTTTAACCAACTCACTCGTGCCCTGCGGGAAAATGTGTTGATGGGTAACGAGGTATTGGGCTGGCCTTCCCACTTGTGTGTCACACGTCCCCAACGAGGCCCAAGGTGTCCAACCCTTGGGCTTAGTCCAGTTCCCAGTGGGGTAGAGGGGCCCACGAGTGGTTTGCTAGCATATAGTGCATGTTGCCTTGCAAGGACTCGAACTCGGAACCTTAGGGTCAGGACACCACCGCCTTTTACCAACTCACCCATGCCCTGTGGGCAAACATGTTGATGGGTAATGAGGTATTGGGCTGGTCTGCCCACCTGCGCACCGCACATCCCCAGCGAGGCCCAAGGTGTCCAACCCTTGGGCTTAGGCCAATTCCCAATAGGGTAGAGGAGCCCACGAGCAGTTTCTAGCATCAAACGTGTTGATGGGTAACAAGGTATTGGGCTGGCATGCCCACCTGCGCACCGCACGTTCCCAGCAAGGCCCAAGGTGGCCAACCCTTGGGTTTAGGCTAGTTCCCAATGAGGTAGAGGGGCCCACGAGTGGTTTGCTAGCATATAGTGTGTTGCCTTGCGATGACTCGAACCCGAAACCTCAGGGTCAGGACGCCACCACCTTTAACCAACTCACCTGCGCCCCGCAGGCAAATGTGTTGATGGGTAATGAGGTATTGGGCTGGTCTGCCCACCTGCGCATCGCACGCCCCCAGCGAGGCCCAAGGTGGCCAACCCTTGGGCTTAGGACAGTTCCCAATAGGGTAGAGGGGCCCACGAGTGGTTTGCTAGAATATAGTGTGTGTTTCCTTATTAGGAATCGAACCTGGATCCTCAGGGTCAGGACGCCACCGTCTTTAACCAACTCACCCATGCCCCGCGGGCAAAATGAGTTGATGGGTAATAATTAATTAGTTAATTAGTAATTTAATTATTAATTATATAATAATTAATCAATTAATTAGTAATATAATTTTTAATTATAGTAATTAATTAGTTAATCAGTAATATAATTATTAATTATAATTGTTAATTATTAATTATATAATAATTAATTAGTTAATTACTAATATAATTATTAATTAAAATTATTAATTATTTATTATATAATAATTATTTAGTTTATTAGTAATATAATTAATCATTATAATTAATAAGTATATTACTAATTAACTAATTAATAATTATATTACTAATTAACTTATAAATACGTTATATAATTAATGATTCATAATTACTAATTAACTAACTAATTATTATATAATTAATAATTATATAATTAACTAATTAATAATTACTAATTATTAGTTACTAATTAATAATTACTAATTATAATGAATAATTATATTACTAATTAACTAATTAATTATTATATAATAATTTTTAATAAATACCAATTAATAATTATAATGAATAATTATAATTTATAATTATATTTCAAATTAACAAATTATAAAAAGGGATTCAACTCTATCTTTCTCAAAAAAATTAACTAATTAACTATAATATAATTAATAATTATATTACTAATTAACTATTTAATTAATATATAATTAATAATTATATTACTAAGTTACTAATTAAGTATTAAATAAATAATAATTATTTTACTAATTAACTAATTAACTAATTAATAATTAATAATTATATAATTAATTAAAAATAATTACTAATTAACCAATTAACTAACTAATTATTATAAAATTAATAATTATATAATTAATAATTATATTACTAATTAACTAATTAATTGTTATATAATAGTTTTTAATAATTACTAATTAATAATTATAATGAATAATTATAATTTATAATTATATTATTATTAACTAATTAACTATTATGTAATTAATAATTATATTACCAATTAAATAATTAATTATTATATAATATTTTTTAATAATTACTAATTATTAATTATAATAAATAAATTTAATTTATAATTATATTAATAATTAACTAATGAACTATTATATACTTAATAATTATATTACTAATTAATTAATTGATTATTATATAATTAATTGTTAATAATTACTAATTAAATAATTAATTATCAACTAATTAATTATTAATAATATTAATTAACTAATAAAATAATTTATTATATATTCAATCCATGTTTTAAGTTTCATTTATATTAGTCTTATAATCTATATTTTATAGGCTTCTAAAGTCACGTACTTGAAATATTTTTATGTTTCATGTAGATGTCTTTGAAAACTTATAAATTGTTTTCTATCAATATTTTTACAAAATCATTTTTATTTTAAACTATTTTTTATATGTTTTATCCATGTTTTAATTTTCATTTATGTTGGTCTTATTGTTTATGTTTTATAAACTTTCGAAGTCACGTACTTGAAATATTTTTAAGTTTCAAGTAAGTGTCTTTGAAAACTTATAAATTATTTTCTATCAACATTTTTTACGAAATTATTTTTATTTTTAACTATTTGTTATATTTTTAATCCATTTTTTACGTCATATTTATTTTGGTCTTATATTTTATATTTTATAGGCTTTCAAAGTCATGTACTTGAAACATTTCTAAGTTTCAAGTTGGTGTCTTTGAAACCTTACCAATTATTTTCCATCAACATTCTTTAGGAAATTATTTTTTTTCAACTATTTCTTATATGTTTAATCCATGTTTTAAGTTTCATTTATATTGGTTTTATAATTTATATTTTATAGTCTTTTAAGGCCACTTACTTGAAACAGAATCTCATATCAGAAATACAGAATGTTCTATGCAGGAAGGGAGAACGAGAATCTCACATCGAAAATGCAGAATGATTTCCAGGGTAAGCCCTCTTATAAAAGGGATTCATGGGTGAGAACTTCTATCAGAATCCAGAATGTTGTACTGGAAGTACTGCTGGATTTTAAATAGAAGATAAATTTTGCTAAAAATTTATTTTTGTTTTTTTTTTGTTTTGTTTTGTTTATATATATATAAAAACAAAATAATAAATAATAATTTAAAAAAATATTTTTTTTGGGTTTTAGGGGAAAGGCGGAATCTCCGATGCAGCCTTTCAGTGATGCCGCCTTTGGGGGTATTTTTAAAAATATTTTTAACCCATCATGTTTTAAAAATATATTCTTTTAAAAAAATTATTAAACAAATCCGTGGAAACAACACCGCACCAGCCAAACTAGAACCCAAGCCACCACTTTTCGGTCATGCCACATGAGTACCCATGAATCTCCTCCCTAGCCCACCAGTCCCCGAGTGTTGTCATACCCCTCTATCATCAACAGGGTCACCCCGCACGGCTGCCTCCCTCGAACGAGCACCCCTCCTCTGGTTGAAGCTCGTCAGACTAGCTCCTGAGCAACCCGTCATCATGAGCTCCCTCATCTCGCAAATGCGATTTTTGTTTACATGCAGTGAGATCGGACTACACCTTGGTCAAATCCTCCACGCCAGTGACTTTGAAGTCGATCGCCGCCCAGATCTAGCCACATCGGTGAGTTACAATCTCCACCTCATCAAGCTGAACCATCGATCTGTGGACCATTGTGGTGAACTAACTCTGGCCAAGATCTTTCCCCACCACCCAGCCTACACCGACACAGCCATACCCTTGGTCAAATTCCCAGTTGTCGGTGCATCAGTCGTATTCCATCCCACACGGATTGACCACGGTTGTCGACCACCTCCAAACCAAACTGGCCAAACCTCGGATCTTCTTGGTGTCGTCTCCCCTGGCCAGACCAACACTGATCGTCATCCTCCCCATATTGAGGTACCCTATCTTGGTTCTTCTGGACCGAATTTTCCCTATATTGGGCCTGGGTGGGTCTGCTCGATCCCGAAGAGGTCTGGACAGACTTGCTTAGTCCAGATTATCCCTGCACAGGTTTTTGAAGTCCTCGTTTGGGCCTACGCTGGTTCAACCCGACCCGCATAGGTTCAGTGTGGGGTTTCAGGACCCAAGTTAATTGAAATTAATTTAATAGATTAATTTAATTTAATAATTAAATTAAATTAATTACAATATTAATTTTGGTTTTAATATAATTTTTAATACCTGAGTAAAATTAATTTAATTTAGGTATTAAATTTAATTAATTATTTAATTTAATTTTTAATACTGAAATTAAATTAATTAAGGGACCAAATAGAATTAAATTATTTGAATTTAATTAATTCATTTAATTTAACTAAATACCCTCATAATTTAATTTATTCCAATTTAGTTTTTATCGTGCTTTGATTATACCCACTAATTGGTCTTAAGCAAATTACCAACTTGTATATGTATGTTATTTATTTATTTAATTATTTATAATTTTGTACGATGATTGTAAATAATTAAGACGGTCTACACATCGTTGTTTTTTTATCAATATGTCTAAGGTATTGTGCGTTCAATTTTATTTGTTGTATAATACAACCCTATTTTCCCTTGCCTACATGCGAGTACATTTGTATATTGACAAAGATGAAGTATGATGTGGACCTCACTAAGACCAGGCGGTAGTCCATATGATATGTATACCATGCCAAGATAAGGCGACACTCCAGATGAGAAATTGACATATTGGACGGGGGACGAGCTGTATCAAGAGTCAAGCTACGAATCAAGTATCATACCTCTAGTTCATAGTTGATCCATTTAAATGAATCAACAAGTTTTATATGCTCAAGACCAGTTGGGTAGTTTATTCCATTTAATAATTTTGTTTATTATTTTATGCATTTTCATGAAAACAAGAAATACATAAAATAATAAAATAATAAAATACATAAAGAAGCGATGAATTTTTTCTATTAATGTTCAGTTGTGAATGTGAAAACATATATTGAACAAGATTAATAGAAATGGATTACATTCATCAAGAAAAACAAAAAAAACTCAAAGAAATATTATGTCATTAAATTCCTTCTGTCATTAAAATTTGAACAAAACCATGTGTTTGGTGTGTTCGTCAACCAAAGTTGAGGGTGCCTCTTACTATTGGGGAGTTCTTATGAGAGTGATGAGTTGACTTAACTAAATTTTTCATAAAATAAGTATCCAAATCTAGATTACTAAAACTTTATAGGCAAGTGTTGAAAAATCTAATTTTATTATTTTAGAAGCTACGACTTCACTCAAAAGATCAAAGAATCGTAAGTTAATGTGGTGGTCCAATCAAACACCTACCTTGAACTCTCTGAGTAGTGGGGTAGAAAATGTTTGTAGAGTATAAAGCGAAGTCCAATCCTTTCCACTATAATACTCAAGAGATAGAGTATTTATATTCTAGTATGGAGGGTTCGTAGAATTCAATAAAATATTAGGAGACATTAATTTATTAAATTAATTAATCAAGAATGTATAAATCGATAATCAAGATAAAAAGTAAGATCCTCTAGATTTTTTTTTTGGAAAATAGAAAATAATACCAAAAATACACTTCAATAAATATTGGACAAATTAAATGTCTAAACTAATGTAATAGTGGGTTCCCTAGACCCAACATTGTGGTACTTTTGATTACCATATCATGTATATAGTCAGATATAACTAATGTATTCTTACCATTAAACTGTATACTTTTCTGCATCAACTACTAAAATGGTAATGTCTATAGATTAATTGTTGTATCAAAAGGTTATAGAAGATCCCAGAATATAATGAGAACCTCATGATACTTTGACATTATTCTTAAACAAAGTTCATGTGGTCTAGATACATCATTCTAACTGGACACAAATGATGTTTGACTATCAGGTGTGTAACGTCCTGGTTCCGAGTGCCGCCCAAAGGTGCCCTGAACCCGATTGGTCACATGAACTCAATTTCATTTTTCCAAATGCCAGAGGCTTCCGACTAGCAGCGAGGGCCACAGTGTGATAACAGAGAAACTATTCCATCATTGGTAGAGTATACACAATGGAAAGAAAATAGTAAACAATAGCGAAAACAGTAATACCATGAAACAACAGTAAACAATAGAATACTGATAGTAACAAACAATTAGAGCATATGTATATCAATGATTCATGTCACATGTTTCTAAGAAATCATCCAAACAAGTCAAAATGCTGGAAATAAATACAGAAACCCAAGTACAAAAGAAACAAGTAAACTCCAGTAGCACCATAAGCCTCAGTTTGGTCCCATGATCTCCAGCTATGATAGAAATAAAGTACCTGATGAAGAAGTTCACTTGACCTTATCTATACCCATAATCATATAATCTATTTGGGTCCAAAAATTTACCCAAATAGGGTGTGAGAAGAATCCCAATAGGCAACCACCAAAAGATCAGTTCCTAATTGTCAGTGAATGTATATAGCAAGTATTATGCAGAAATGAAGTAATAAACTAGGAATTACTCAAAAGTAAACAATCTTATAGTTTTCAATTACATTCATTTAACAATCATTATTCATCCGTTGAATCATGTAAACATTTGGATCTAGCCAAAGCTATGTATCCCCAATATAATAGTAATAAAATAGATGTCTCAGAAGACTATCAAATCAATCAAGTAAGTCTAAGTCCAAGCTTGTTCTTTGTCTTGGAAGACTCATCACAATCATTAAATTATTCAATAAAGACCCTTTTGGAAAGTTCTCACGGTCTAATCCCTCTAATCTAACATAACAACAATTAATTTAATAATGACCCTATGGGTAGCTCTCACGGTCTAACCCCTTTAGTCTAACATAGCACTAATCATTTACAAACGACCACCTAGGTATTTTACATGTTCGATACCCCTTGGTCAACATAGCATCAATAAATTATAAACAACCACTTGGGAAGCTCTCACGGTCTAAACCCATAGGTCGATGACCACCTCACAGTTGTCACAGTCAATACCCTCTTGGTCAGCAAAAAAGTAAAACATACATAATTGACCCTACCTCGGGAAACTCTCACAATCAAATTCCCCTTGGAAAAACATTCACAATGAATATCACAATCATTTTATATAATCAACAACTCCATCCTAACAAAATAAGGCATGTAAACAAGTAAATCGTACTGGTATCCTAAACCAAATGGCCATAAACAACCAAACAAGGGAACGCACCCATGAGGTTTCCTAGAAACTAGATGTATAACCTTACACATAAGACACTACTCTTTATCAATTCAATTAAACATATAAGGTGATTAAAAGGGTTAGATATCGGTCAAGAAATACCCCAAACATGGGTATGCGGCACTTTAATCGTATATAATCCAAAGAAAAACAACGAAATGAAAAAAAACACCTACCTCAATGTCGTACAATAAATACTCTTGAACATCGGCCCTTGAATCAGTCTAAAATGGAATAGATCTACAAAAATGTGAAAAATCTTCAACCTTGAATAAATCATGAGAGAGGAAGAATCAGGAAGAAAGGCTTTAGGGGTTTTGAGAAGTCACCAATGAGATTCCAACGCACCCAACGACGTCTCAATCAGAGGTTGGGCGAAGAATTGGGAGGGGTTTGAAGTTCAAGGTCATTATGTCACTCTCCTATATAAATCGAGGGGAGAAGAAGATGTTTCAGAGGATGAGATGTGACCCCACTCCGATTTATCAAAGAAAAAACAAAACTACACTGTGTGTTTATTAAATGTACATGCCATGTAGTGGCCTTAATCGGAACCTGCCTTAAGCGATCTGTCAGGTCACCTACACAGCCATGTACTCAGCCGTTACACGGCTAGTATGTGGTTGTACACAGTACCTGGGTACATGGCGTGTAATAATAAGTACACGACATGTACTTATAAAATTATCATTTCTTCCTTCTTCCTCATAAACAACCTGAAATAAATATCCATACCAGAAATGAAGATCCGGGTTCTTACAAACTTCCCACCTTAAAGCAATTCATCCCTGAATTGACCTTCCAAGGGTGATGAAGAAGAAACTATAAACAACTCCGGACACTGTGATCATATATCGGCCTCCCTCTCCCAAGTCTTTTCTTATACTCTCTCGTACTACCATAGCACCCATACTAGAGGAATATACTGGTCATAGAGAACCTTTGTGATGTGATCCACAATCTAAATAGGGTAATATTTTAAAGATGCATCCACCTCCAACTCAACCTCCTTGGGTTAAAAACATGAGACAGGTCTGGAAAATAATTTCATAGCTGAGAAACATTAAAGACATCATGCATAGCCCGATACCTCCGAGTAACTGCAACTGATAGGCAACCGACCTGACTCTATCCAAAACCTCAAATGACCCAATGTATCTCAGTGAAGGATTTACCTGTCTCCTAATCCTCATGTGTACCAACCTTGGTGTGACATGCAGGAAAACCTAATCTCTGAACTTGAACTCCATAGGTCATCTCCATGGATTATCATAAGATTTTTGGAGAGACTATGCAGTAACCATCCTCTTCTAAATCAACTCCACCTACTTAGTGGTCTCCTAGACAAGATGACTTCCCAACATAGCTAACTCTCCTGCCTTCAGCCAACATATGGGTGATTGACATGACTATCCTTAAAAAGACTCATAAGGTTCCATCTAAATCATTTCTTGAAAACTATTATTGTATGCAAACTGCACAGGGTGTAAGTGTCTCTCCCAATATCTCCCAAAATCTAGGATGCATTCCCGAAGAATTTCCTCTAAAACATGAATCATGCACTCGAACTGGCCATATGTCTGGGTATGGTAAGATTTACTTAGAAGTACCTATATACCCAAATCCCTCTGTAGTTCCTACCAGACACGAGAAGTAAACCGAGCATCCATGTCTGAAATGATAGAGTGCAGAACCCCATGAAAACATACAATCTCTCAGTTCCAATCTCATCAACATTGAAGGTTTCCTTAATTGGTAGGAAATTTGAAACCTTCATGAGTCTATCAATAACAACCTATAAATCATTATTTACTCAAGGAAACCTCGATAAAACTGTCACAAAATACATCGTGACATCATTCAACTTCCACTCGGGAATGGGTAACTATTATAACAACACTACCGGTCACTGATGCTCTGAATTCACCTGCTGAAAGGTGTAACATCTCATAATAAAACCAGCAACATACTTATTTATGTATGGCCACCAATACTGATGATGTAGATCTTGATACATATTAGTGACACCGGGATGAACTTCCCATAATGAGGCATGAAAATCGTGCATCAACTCCTCATGTATGTCTGCTGACACCCATACGCGTCCACGAAAATGAAAAACCTCATTCTCATTTACAGTCCACCCAGGAGTAGGGTCCTCACCTAACACACTCTCCCTTAGGACTAGGCCTTCGTAATCTGATAGCTACCTCATTCATACTCGATCCAGTAGAGTAGAGGTAGCATCTATAGAAGAAAAAAACATATTCCCATGTTTTTCATGCACCTCCAAATGCATCTCAGATAACAGAGCCATAAGTTTCCACTCACTACTATCCTCCTAAACTACTTTTATTTGAGTTCTATTTCTCAATGAATCAGCCACTACATTGTCTTTCCCAGGAATGTAGGAAATCTCAAATTCAAAAGACTGAAGGTACTCAACCCACCTTCATTGACTCAAATTCAGATCATGTTGAGTAAATATATACGTGAGAATTTTTTGTTCAGTGTATAACACAAAATTCTCTCCCAAAAGATAATGTATACAACAATGTAAATCATGTAAAACTGTAGCTAACTCAAGATCATGCATCAGGTAATTCCTCTCATGTGGCCTCAACTGCCGAGACCCATATGTAATGACTCATTCTCTCTGTATAAGCACTAATCCCAGCCTGATACCTAATGCATCATAGTAAACGGGGTAACTCTTTCCTAGATTCGGTAAATTATTATCGGTGCTGAAGTCAACCTCTCCTTCAGCTCCTGAAAGGCTTAATTGCAGGAATATGTCCTCAAGTACTTCACACCCTTCTTAGTCAGGTCATTCAGTGGTGCTTCTAAGTATGAAAAGTTCCATATAAATCATTTTTATCAACCAACCAGCCCCAGAAAACTTCGTACCTCAAAGAAGTTCTTCAGCTTCTCCTAGGAAACTACTTCTCTAACTTTCTCTGGGTCTACTGATACTCTTATATCTGAGATAACATGACCCATTAAGTGAATCAGGTCTATCCAAAAGTGACACTTTGAGAGCTTAGCATATAACTGATGCTCTCTCAATGTACTCAATACGATCTCAAGATAGGTGGAATGGTCATGTTGTGTGTGATAGTACACCAAGATATCATCCACCAAAACTACCACAAAATAATCTAAGTATGGAACACTCGGTTCATCAGTGCCATGAAAACTTTTGTCCCATTCGTGAGACCAAATGGCATTACCAAATACTCGTATATACCATACCTGCTCTAAAGGGATTTAAGAGTTATATCTCATGGTCTAACATGAATCTGAGGATAATCGGATCTCAAGTCAATCTTCGATAACACTCGGGCTACTCGAAGCTGATCAAAGAGATCATCAATCCTCAGCAAGGGATATCTGTTCTTGACCGTCAACTGGTTCTGCTTCTGATAATCCACACAAATTATGGGGGTATCATCCACCTTCTTTGCAAAAAGGACAGGCGAACCCCAAGGAGAAGTACTGGGTCAGATGAAACCCTTTTCCTTTAACTCCTCCAATTGATTCTTGAGCTCCTGTAACTCTGGTTTATCCATCCTATATAGAGTAATGGACACCAATGATGCTCCGGGCATAAGCTCAATATAAAAATCTACCTCTCACTCTGGAGGTAAACCTAAAACTTTGTCTGGAAATACATCTCTAAAATGATCCACCATTGGAGGAAAGTCCATCTATGAGGTCCCCTGGTCATCCAGATATAAATGAGAAATCTGGGCTATAATTCCTCCTAACCCATGATGCTCAGGTCCCACTCTAATCACCTGGACATCCCATTCACCATTATGTAGAAAAGATCCACCCTCTGGTGACATGAACCTCACCCTATAGTGATATAAATCAATAAAGGCCTAAAAATAGACCAACCAGACCATTTTGAGAATGACATTGAAGCATGTCATGTCTAAGACATAGAGAACCCATAAGAAGTGACACCCACCAACCTCAAGAGGGAACTCCTTGAACTGACATACATTGTACGTCCTAATCCCCAACAGAGTGTCTAGCATCATAACGTCATCAAAAGTAAATATACAGAGCCCAAGGCTCTCCACAATGACAACAGATATGAAACTATCAGAATCCCCTATATCAAAAAGAGAAGAAGCTAAAAATTAGGCCAAGTAGAATCGTACCTCTAACCGTAGAGGGTCCGGAATCATGCTTCTAATAGGTCTATTCCATCGCAAGAGTCTGAACTATATCGCATCCCTACGACCCTATCTGGATACCCTAAGTAGATCCACGTTGTTGTCATTGAAAACCTGTCATCTAGACACCATGACCATGACCACCTCCTCAACCTGAACGGACTGTCGAACTCCAATTCTTTGACTGATGAGGAACTGGTGTTCCTACACCTTAATGTGGAGTCATAACAGATCCCCTCTCACTCATTGCTGGTGAGAACATCCTGCAAAAATGTTGAATATGACCCATCTTGTCGTGAGATCGGCACTCGACTAGGTCCTTCGGGTAATGTGGTCTTGTATGCCCACTCTTCCCGCACTAGCAGCATACCACCTGTCTACCTGAAGAAACATCACGTGAAAGATCCCTACAGTGATTCTTTCTATCAAACGGAGTACCAGTCCTATATGTGAAACCACCCTAGATCATAGCTCGCAACACCCTCAAATTGATCTCAGTTATCAACGCTTGGTTTACTATAGAAGTCATCGAAGTTAGCCAGAAAACATTCAACTACAATCAGATGTTGTACCTAAGACCATACTAAAATCTCCTAGCCGTTGATAACTCATCACCCCCCGAACAGGTGAGAAGCACTGAAGCTCTATGAAAGGAGAAGAATAATCCATCACTGAAATAGCACCCTACTCCAAATTCATGAACTCTAGGGCTCGGTCAGCCCTCAACATTTAAGGGTAGAATTAATCATAAAAGGTCCTCTGAAACTCTTCCCAATCCATATCTATAATGACCCCTAATTTTATTACATTAGTATTACATCATTATAAAGATAAAAAACATAATATTATTACACCATTATGATCCAAAGGTTTAGTTTCTTGGAAAAGCTGGGACCAAACATAACATTTAAAACATCAAACATAAACAATTATTTAATTCATTCTTCTCCAGATTCTTATAGTCCCTTGAAAACTTCTTAGTACACATAATCATGTGAGGATATACATCAAAAATGGGTGATTTAAAATACCATTAAGAGGATATATATGAACAAAATAACAATGATTGAGCACAATCATAACATAGTCAAAGGATCATGAACATGATAGGAAGCATTAATAAAATACTTGAAATGTGGAAATGTATTAAAATCAAACATCGTGTCTTAGTGGTAAACTACCACACATAGTTGTGAACAATACTTTCATCATGTTCACAAATAAATTTCCTTTAACTCGTGAGATTAAACACTTTACCCAATTCAATGGAGCTCTGTATAATTCTAGGTGCACCTGTCACATCATAACATTTTCATTATCATGCATACCACATAGAACATGTGTAAAACATAAAATAACCCTTGTAATGGAATGGGTTTCACATCATAAATAATATATTCATAAACATTTGGCTCCCAAAATAAATATGGGATACAATTCTTGTCACAAAACAATCAACGATGGGTGAAGTAGAAACAATCTTTGACAAGTAAAACGAGTGTGTTTGTTTGAAAGAAGAATTATTTTGGAAAACATTGAGTTTGTCATAAAATAAATTAGAAAACATGTATATCCCAGAATAGTTAATTTTATTATGAATAAACTATTCTTAAGGAAAATCTATACTGAAAATGGGTTGAAAGAGGGAAAACCCAAAGTATGAGAGTTGGGTTCGAGAATTTCCCCTTACCTTGTATCTGAACGCTTTCTTCACTTTAATGTCTTGTATAACCACATTATATTAATTAATTAAAAATTAAATAACCTTTTATACATTAATAATATTTATTAAGGTTTTATTAGGTTCATTTATGGGCTTTCAGATGAGTTATTGAGTTTAAATTCATTATTCAGGAATGTTTGTTTTTATAATTTTCTTGAACGGTTCACTTGTATTCATGAATGGAAGTTCATTTAAAACATGGATAAACATCCATAATTGTATATATATGTTATTTATGATGTTAAGTAACTTTAAATGATCTTATAAATAATTTTTTTATATACCATGAGATAAGAATTTAATGATGATCGTTTGGGTTAATTCGGACAGTTTTTCAACCATAATGAACTTGTTTTTTTTTAATAATTTAGTAATATGTACATAAGTTATTTCCATAACATTTAAATAGGATATAATACATATAAAATAATTTTTTTTTAACCATAAAAATAGTTTCATGACCATATCTGAAGTTGGTAAAGGAAAATGAAAATATGTCGTTCTTGAAGGTGATAAATCAACACCTCAAGAACAATGTTTTCCTTTCTAAAATAAAATGAAGAGGAGAATGGGGTTGGATGATATATTATTCCATTATTATCATAATATTAAATTATATTTAGGATACTAGAGTTAACATACCATGTGTATGAGGATAGGTGGGGAGAGATTAAGAAAATAACTTGAAATTGAAAGGAAATTAAAGGAAAAGAGAGAGAGGGGAATTACCACTTGAATCCTCCTTAAGGCACCTTGGATTGATCTTTTGATGAAACCAGGATCTCTTGGATGTGGTTTATGGGATAGGGAAGATTTTTGGGCAAATTTTAGACAAGTCTTGAAGCTTGATAGGTGTAAGGAAATAAGGGTGTGAAGGGTGGTATTTATAGTGGAAGAGAGAGGGGTTTTCTCAATATTATATTCATTAATTTATTATTTCTATTTAAGAAAAGTAATAGTCATGATTCCATGACCAAGAATAGTAATAAGTGCATGTGATTTCGAACCAATTGGTCTTAAATTATCATAACATCATAAATGACTCTATAATTAATGTATTTATCATATTTTGTAAATTATTGTATTTCACTATTCATAAAAATTCAAGTATTTCAGAAAAATAAAAAAAATTAACCCCAAACATTTTTTGATGTGTAAAATCCAAAAATGAACTCCATTTTTCAAAAATAATTTTATAAATATGATTAATTTAATTTTTAATTAAAATCATAATTTACTTAAAAAAATATAAATTTTAAAATTAAAACCGATTTCATAATGCTTTTAAAAATTACATGAGGTCTTATAAAATTATCTTAAAACTAGAAGACATAGAATTGTTAATTTATGAAAAAAATTAGGAAAATACATTTTTTAAAATTAATTAATTAATTATATTTATTTATTTATGGCTTACAAAAATACCAATATGTTTACTATGGTCATATTATCACTTATAAGATGACTAAATTTTATTTAATCAATCATGGGTATGATTAATATTATTTCAGAAAATTTACTATTTATAAGGGACATATTACTATTCATAAGGGTAGGTTACTATTCATAAGGGTAGGTTACTATTCACCAAAAATTAAGTTTGGCATATCAGACTCCAAACATCTTACTGATTGAAACTGTGTATGTCAAATTTTTGAAATTCAAAACATATAGGTGAAAAATTTATGTTTAAATGTCACATAGTAGATTATTTAAAAATGATGTGGCATTATGTTTTTTAATGTGATCAATTATAAAATTACTACAAGAAGGGAGAAATTACATTGATAAAAGTTTGGGTTGTTACATTCATCTCCCCCTTATGAAATTTTGCCCTTGAAATTTTATTTTACTCAAATAGGCGAGGGTACTTCTCTTTTACCACCTCCTATAGTTCCCAAGTTTCTTCTTAAAACTTATGGTTCCTCCACAAAACTTTGACAAGATGGGTTGTCTTGTTGCGTATAACTGTATCTCTCTGGTCCAGAATATTTATTGGTTGCTCCTCATATGAGAGATCATCTTCCAGTTGTACCACCTCTGAGTTCAGTACATGTGAGGGATCTGGTATATACTTCCTCAAGATTGATACATAAAACACATCATGAACTTGATCCATATTTGTTGTAAGTGAAAGCCGATAGGCCACAGCTCCTATGTGGTCAAGGATCTCAAAGGGGCCAATGTACCTTGGTCTTAACTTCCCTTTCTTTCCAAAATGCATGACTCTATTCCATGGTGATATTCTAAGGAATACTTTATATCCAACGTTGAACTCCAATTCCCTTCGACAGTTGTCAACATAGCACTTTTTCAGACTCTAAGCATCTTTGATATGTTTCTGGATGACTTGAACCTTCTCTGTCATCTCTTGCACAAGATCAGGTCCAAGTACCTTTCTTTCTCCAACTTCATCCCAACAGGTTGGAGTTCTACATCGCTTTCCATATAGACCTTCATATGAAGCCATCTGAATACTCGAGTGGAAGCTATTTTTGTATGAGAACTAAACCAATGTGAGATGATGGTCCCATACACCTTTGAATTCTAAAGAGCAGGCTCTTATTATATCATCAAGAATCTAAATAGTCCTTTCAGATTGTCCATAATTTTGGGTGTGATAGGCCATATTAAAATTTAATTCAGTACTCAAAACACATTTAATGCTCCTCCATAATTTATATGTGAACCTTGGATCACGATCAGAGACAATTGAGAGTGGAACACCATAAAGTCTCACCAATTCCTTCACATATATCTTTTTAAGTTGTTCAAGTGAGATATCTTCCCAAATAGTGATAAAATGGGCATTCTTGGTGAGTCGGTCAACCACAACCCATATCACATTATTTCCCTTCGACATCTTTGGAAGACGCGTAACAAAGTCCATAGTGACATTATTCCATTTCAACATGGGTATAGGCAATGGTTGCATCATCCCTTGGTACTTTTGTCACTCTTTTTTAACATGATTACATACCAAGAACCTTGAGATATATTCCCTAATCTCCTTCTTCGTGTTATCCCCCCAGAAGTGTTCTTGGAGATCTCGGTACATATTAGTGCCACAAAGATGGATAGAGAATGTTGAGTTATGTGCATTTTCCAATATAGCTTTCTTTATCCTGGGTGATGAAGGCACACAAAGCTATGTTCCAAACCAAATCACACCATTATCATCGATATGGAACTCTTGTGACTTCCCTTCCTTTACTACATTCACCTTATTTTGAAACTCCAGATCTTCCCTTTGTGCATCCTTAATCATCTCTTGAATTGATGGTTGCACAATAATTTGGGTAAGGTAGGATGTATCCCCTGCCCTTATTATTTTCCAATCCATCCTTTTCATATCCAAGAATATAGGGTATTTCTCAATCTGTAACATGGATAGAGTAGCAGGATCTTTTCTACTTAGATAATCATCTAACTTGTTTGCCTTTCTAGGATGGTAGTTAATAGAGAAATCGTTGTCCTTGATTAGATCTAACCATCTCCTTTGATGCATTTTTATCTCCTTTTGTGTGAATATATTCTTTAGGCTCTTATGGTCGGTGTATATGTCACACTTCTCACCATAAAGGTAGTACCTCCATATTTTCAAGGCAAAAATCACGACTGCCAACTCTAGATCATGCATCAGGTAGTTCTTCTCATGGATATTCAACTGGCGTGAGGTATAGGCTATCAAATTATAATTTTTCATGAGTAAACAACCCAAACCATTCTTCAAACCATCACTTCATATCACAAAACTTTCTCCACTTTTCTGTAATTTGAGTACAGGTGCAGTGATCAACCTTCTCTTTAGCTCATTGAAGTTTCCATCACATTATTCTATCTAGACATACGTTACCCATTTCCTTGTTAACTTAGTTAGTGGGTTTTACAATTGTGATAAATTTATCACAAAAAATCACTAGTACCCTCCTAATCCAAGAAAACTACAGATTTCTGTGACCCTAAAGGGTCTGGGTCATTCCTCAATCGCCTTTGTTTTTGAAGGGTCCACAGAAATTACCTCACTTTTGATCACATGTTCCAAGATCATGACTTGCTTCATCCAAAAGTTACACTTGCTAAACTTGGAGTAAAACTTCTCCTTTCTCAATGTCACCAATACAAGTCTTAGATGTTCTTCATGTTCCTCATTTATCTTGGAGTAGATGAGAATATCATCAATAAACACTACCACAAATTTGTCAAGGTAATGTATAAATACTCTTCATCAAATACATGAAGATTTTAGGGGCATTAGTAATTCTGAAGGGAATCACCAAAAACTCATAGTGCCCATAACTTGTACGGAAGTAAGTCTTATAAATATATTCCTTCTTCACCTTAAGTTGATGATATCCAAAATAAAGATCCACCTTTGAGAAGTATTGAGATCCTTTTAGCTGACCGAACAAGTCATCTATACTTGGAAGAGGGTACTTGTTCTTTATGATGATCTTGTTGAGTTCTTGATAATTGATACAAAACCACATTAATCCATACTTCTTCTTTACAAAGAGCACTGGTGTACCCCAAGGTGTTGCACTAGGGAGTATGAACCCTTTGTAAAAATGATCTTATAGTTGCTTCTTTAACTCCTCCAGTTCAATAGGATCCATCCTATAGGGACACCTTGATATAGGAGTAGCTTTGGGTATGAGTTATATTAATAACTCTACCTCATGATCCAGGGGAAGTCTAGGTAAATCTTTAGTAAATACATCAATATATTCCCTCACGATGGGCATTTCTGCAAGGTTGGCACTTTCCTTTGACTCGACCATTTGGGCGTGGTATGCTTATTGATAGGGTATCAACACCCGCACCGTTTAAGGATTTTAAAAAGAGATTCATGATGTTCCTTGAATTTGTAGAGGATCATGGGATGGTTCATAATATTAATAGATATTTCTTTTTCCCAACAATTGATATGTACTCTATATAATGAGATCCAATCCATTCCCATTATATCATTGAATTCCACCAAGGGAAGTATTAAGAGATTCACAGGAAAAATATTCCCACATACACCAACAAGAGAAGAGTCAAACACTTAGGTTATAATGATTTCACCACTTGGTGTTTTTACAGATATCTCTACTTCAAGGTTTTGAGGCTTCGATTCCATAGTTCGAGAAAACTTTCAAGATATAAAGGAATGCATAGAACTAGAATCAAATAAGACTTTTTCTATTCCTGAGTGAATAGTAAGTGTACCTTATATGAATTCATTATCTTGATCCACTTCCACAGTGGTGATGGAATAAGCCTTCCCATGTTCCTTTGGATGTGGTGGCTACTGACGCTGATTACCCTCAAGGACTCGAAGTTTAGTGCACTGGGTTGCATAGTTCACTTGCTCCCAACAATTGTAGAATTGGACCATGGGTGTTTCTCTACTTTCTTCTACCATATTCTCCTTCTTTCTCATGTATTTTCAACACTCTTGAGTATGATGGCCTCCATTCCCACACTTTAATCATTTCTCTGTCCATTTGAGTCAGTTCCCATGATGTATCTTCCCACATTTTTGGCATGTGGGTCATTGAGTTTTCTTCCCACCATTATCATTAGATCCTCCAAAATGAAACTCCATATTTCATTTCTTATCAATATTTCCATGGTACGATTCTCAAAACTCCATCTCCACTTTGACAGCACATCGAACAACTTCTTCATAAATCCCAAAGTCTCAAATTATAAGATCCTTTCAAAGGTGTTCTTTTAATCCACTAATGAATCTATCAATTTTGCTATCATTATTGACAAAAAAATCAAAAACTTACCTTAAAATCCTTGTGAAATTCACTTCATAGGTTGTGACAGATTATCCTTCCTTTTTCTTGAGCTCTATGAATTCTCTCTCCATCTTTGTACGAAGATTTCGTGGGAAATACTTGTTAAGAAACATGGTCTTAAAGTCTTCCCATTCCATCTCTTCAATTTCGTCTCTTGGATTGGTGTTCTTAATCAAATCGCACCATTGATCGGCCTCTCAATCTAGATGATAAATGGACAGAGTCACCTTATCTATCTCAAAACAGTGAAACACAAAAAATATCTTATCCATTGATTTGACCCACTTTTCTGCAACTAGTGGATCAGAATATCCACTAAATGTTAGTGGTTGTTTCCACATAAAACACTCGATATCCAGATGCTCCCTCTTAGGTGAAGGAGGACATTACCCATTATTCATGTTATTGTTCATAACTTGAGACAGCTAGGTAAGAATCTCCATGAAGTTTTGAACTCCACATCCCAAAGATGTCATTTGGGCAATCATTGCATTGTCCCTCACACGGGTTGTTGGCCTTGTTTCTCCTCATTCCCACCATTTTCTAAAATAGAAAAGGTTGGAATAAAACATAAGTCAATGAGTCATGAATAAAAACTTAATAATTTGTACAATTTTCACTAAAATTTTAACTTCTGGGATCCCTATGTAAAGATTCTTTTGTGAATGTTTGTACTTAGTCTCATACTAGAGGTTTCCTCTAGGTTTCACTAATCCTAATTCCCAAATTAACTAAACCTTGCCTTCGATACCAACTATAATGACCCAACATTTTCTTACATTACTATTACATCATTATAAAGATAAAAATATAACAGTACTAAACCATGAGGATCCAGAGGTTTAGTGTCTTCTAAAAACTATGATCAAACATAACGTTTACAACTTCAAACTTAAACATTTATTTAATCCATTCTTCTCCAGTTTATTATTGTCCCTTTAAAACTCCTTAGTACACATAATCACTTGAGGATATACATAAAAAGTGGGTGAGATAAAATCCCAGTAATAGGATAGATATTAATAATATAACAATGGGTGAGCACAATCATAACATAGGAAAAGTATCATGAACATCAGAGAAATCATTAATAAAAGAGTTGAAATTTGGCAATGCATAAAAATGAAACATCATATCTTAGTGGTCAACTACAACAAATAGTTTTGAAAAATGATAGCATCATGTTCACACATCATTTCCCTTTAACTCATGAGATTCATTACTTTACCTAATGCATTGGAGCACTGTATAATTTTGGGCACACCCATCACATCAGAACATTCATATTGTGCTATATAATTCTGGGCGCACCTGTCACATCATAACATTTACATTATCATGCATGCCACATAGAAAATTTTGTAAATACCCAGAAATTCCATGTAATTATTTTTAATTATATGAAATATTACGAGTCCATGAAAATTGACGGCGCGTGATTCTAAGGCCCGATGTTCCCGGAATGAATTTCTAAACTTTTTTTCGGGTACGTTCAGTAAAAGTACAAGTGGGTTTTTGTAACTTTTGAGCTGCTGCTCAGAATTGAAATATGAGGTCACGATTAAACTCATAGCACCGGTATTCTCTTAAGGAGACGTTCACCTCGACCACAGTTGGTCGAGGGTGAAAGATAGTTTTTTCACTTTTTGTGAAAAAAATAAAAATAAAAATATTTAACATTTTATTTTTATTCTTGAAACCTCTCTACATGGGTTATAGAGGTGGGGACCACACGAACTAAAACCCCCATTTTAAAATTAAAGGTGGGGACCACCCAAACCCCCTTTAATGGGAGGAAACCTTAAAACTTCCCCTTTAATGGGAGGTAACCCTTGAACTTCCTCCCATTATTTAATTATGCCAACATGCTACAATTAATTGTGCCATCAATTAAATTGAAAGACTTAATTTAAATTATATTGGCACCTCATTCCTTGGAAGTATTTCATTGGAAAAGGTGGAAGCTTGGGATAACTTGGAGAAACTCATCTCCAATGAAGAACTTCTCCTCCAAACGAAGAACACCATCGAAGAACATTCTTCAGAATCAAGGAAGAGGACGATGTACGAGCCCGATATCGGAAGAATGGTTTCGGAATCGAAGGTTGTTGGAACCCTATTAACCTTCACCATTTTCATCTCATGACACATCAAAGAAACTTTGAGGTAGGGGTTTAATTATGTGTGATTATTTTTTCCCATGTTCTTCCCTTCTAAATAAAGAACGCTAATCAACTCTATAACTAGTTGATCTGCGGATGTTTTCTTTTGTGGTTTGGGAATAATTATTGTCGAAGGTTGTTGGGTTTGATGTTTTGAGTACCCCCTTACCATTCTTGATGTTCTTCATTCAATATTTATTAAGCTGCTTTCTACCACCCAAACACGGAGGGAGCGGGCCAAACGAACATGGCCCGACCTCTCTGTAATTTCTTGATGTTTTTGATGTGTTCCTCGCAATGGAAGAGGGTGGAAACTGGTACTAACAAATGGAACCGGTGGGACTCAGATATGGAAGCTGCCTCACCACTAGCTGCGACAAAGGAAATGGGGCAACCGCGCCACCAGACGGAAGAGAACCGCGGCTTGTGTCACGGTAGTGAAGGGAAGGGCGGCTGGCTCGCTGTCGGCCGCCAGTGAAGGTGCGGCACGCGACTGCGCCCCGTGGAGAGGATGGTTGGCCATCCGGCCTGCCATGGCGGACTGCCACCCCATGGCCACCCCACCCCACTGCACCACGGCCACCCCGCACCGTGGTCCGCCCAACGCGGTTTGGGCCGGGTTGGACCGGACCCGGACCAACATCAACCCATATTCTATCTTACGTCCATATCTTTGGTATCGGGCATCCGTTTGATGAACTGTCTGCGGTTCCAAAAACCTTGGAGTGAGATAGACCTTTTGGTATACCCCACTTGATATTTGGGTAAAGTTGGGGTATGTTCGGGTTGGATTGAGCACGAATCCAACCAAGCCCTCAGGACTAAAAGGCCAATAACTTACAGACCGGGCATCTGTTTGATGCACCGTCTATTGCGTTGAGACCCCTATGACATGGTATACCTTTGGGACACTTCTTTATGGAACTTAGTGGTAGTTTTATTATCGAAAAGTGGCTTAAGGAAAGGACCCTCCCAGAGACAAGAGAGCTTAGTGCGGGAACCCTGTAGCTGGTTGTGATGAGGTACTAGGATCCCGTGTGGGTCTAACGATGTACTAGGATCCTGTGTGGGTCTGACGAGGTACTAGGATCCTATGTGGGTCTGAAGATGTATTAGGATTCTGTGTGGGTCTGACAAGGTACTAGGATCCTGTGTGGGTCTGACGATGTACTAGGATCTTGTGTGGGTCTGACGAGGTACTAGGATCTTGTGTGGGTCTGACGATGTACTAGGATCATGTGTGGGTCTGACGAGGTACTAGGATCATGTGTGGGTCTGACGATGTACTAGGATCCTGTGTGGGTCTGATGGAGTACTAAGATCTTGTGTGGGTCTAACGATGTACTAAGATCTTGTGTGGGTCTGATGTAGTACTAGGATCCTCTATGGGTCTGACGATGTACTTGGATCCTGTGTGGGTCTGTTACTGTACAAGGATCATGTTTGGGTCTAACGATGTACTATGATCCTCTATGGGTCTGATGATGATTTAGGATCCCACATTGATCTGCCTCTTAATAGAGTAAGATTATTTATTAGTTACATCTAATCATATGTATTATTGTACCTAATATTTACCTGGTGTGAGCTGAGTTTGTACTTGTGTGGTACTTTCTTTCATGGTAATACCTTGGTGGTATTCTTCTATGTGGAGTACCTATGTGGTAATTACCTTCATGGTATTTCTTCCTTTGTGGAACAGTTGGTATTTGGGATTTTGAGTTGGACCTGTGTTTCTTCATGATTGAGATGGGTATACTTGATAACTTAGGTATATGTATGGGCATATACCTAATTGGGGTTGTCAGTTGATTTCATGTTGTGTGGTTTACCCTTTTTTTATTTTCTGAGACCTTGAGGGTCTTGGGGTCCCTACTGAGTATCGTTATACTCACCCCTGCATGGGCTATGCCTGCACCTTGTTGTGTTTGGTGTAGACGACGGACAGTGCTGACTGAGGAAAAGAGTACTAGGACTGTAGGTATCTCGTACATGGACTTAGACAAGGCGTACACCAAATACAACCATTTGAGAGATATACCTACCCTTCAGGTAGGATCCTTGGTGGGTTTTCACAAAAGATGTTCTAGTTTACTTGTACTTTTTGGTTTCTTGTACTTTTCAGTTGGGCTTGTATACTGGCCCCTTTTTACTTAATGTACTCTCTCTATCTCTCTTTTTACTATAGAGTTCACTTGCATTCATATCGTTCTGTGTTCTTGGTTGTGTGTGTTTACAGGTTAAAAAGGAATTGCCTTCCCGGTTTTAGGGAATATGCCTTTCGGTGCTAGTCTCCAGCCCCTGGCCTATGGAAGGCAGGCTTGGGGTAGTCATGGTATGGGCCTCGGGGGATGTTCTGTGACAAATTGGTATTAGAGGATTCAGTTCTACCATAAAACATTGGACTCTGATCATTTTAACGGTAATAGTGTTAAGTGTAGTGAGTGTGGTTATCAGTTTAGGGAAACCAGTGTTGGTGCGGCGGTCGACGTATCCATACACCCGGACTCTGACTTCTGATTTTTGACTCAGTGCATGAAAACACTGATTACGTGTGTGTTTTCAAGAGTTTTCTTTGTGAAATATTTGAGTTAGCTTACCAGGTATAACTTGTTGACCGTGGCACACCTGTTTCTTTTCAGGATGCCTCCACACAGACAGCTAGCTAGGGTTCTGGGTATAGTACACACTAATAGCCCACCGAGCGACGAGGCCTTGGTGCAAGTCCCTCTTCTAGTAGAGGCGCCAGTGGAGGAACCAATGGTACCATTACCCATTGGTCCACCGATGCCACTAGCCCCAGCAGTAGAGGGTACACGCCACTTGAGCGTGTTGCACGAGTTCCAGTGCCAGAGGCCTCCCAGGTTTAGGGGAGAGATGGACCCACAAGCGGCTGAGGATTGGTTGGAGGCTGGGATGAGAGTCTTTCAATTGGTAGGGACACTAGATAATCTCATGGTGATCCTTTCCACCAATATTCTATAGGCAGCAGCAGGAATTTTGTGGATCTTGATGCTCCAGTTTCACGACGAGGTGATGCTTCTCTGGGCAGACTTCGAGAGCCAATTTCGGGAAGAGTTTGTTCCAGTGACTCTTCGCGCAGTGCGCATACAAGAGCTTCTTCATATGTAGCAGGGTGGTATGATTGTGGCTCAGTACTCAGAAAGGTTCATCGACCTCTCATGTTACTCTACTGATATGGTGTGGGACCCATTCTTCAGGGCTCGGACCTTCGATCAAGGACTCAGGTGGGAGATCAGGGCTTCAATGATTTCTCTCAGCATCCCAATGCCAGTGGGGGTGTTAGAGAAAGCCCTCTTAGTGGAGATGTTTTTTGCTGAGCAGTCACCAGCAGTGAGACCCACCACTGGATGTCACGTAGCAAAGTCTTCTGCAACTAGAAGTAGAAAAATGTCACAGAGGTCCAAGAGGACCATACCTACAGGTGGACGACTGCATGACTCAAGATCGGTTTTGTGGGGTACCGGAGACAGATCCAGTCATATGAGGAACATGAAGAGATTCACATGTGGCGGGCAGGGTCACATGGATCATGATTGTCCGACCCACCGTACGGATGATCAGCAGATGGTTGGGGGACCACCCAGGAAAAGATAGAGATTCGACCAAGGAATTCTGTATGGAGCAGGCAGACGTGGCAAAGGAGTTGGCCTTGTAGTTGGTGGTGGGCGACGATTTGTGGTGTTACTGCCACCACCACCAGGTGGCCCACCCCGACCACAGAGAGAAGGTGGAAAGGGGTGAGATTAGCTCCAAGAAACAAAGTCCTACGACCATGGTTCTCTGGAGATGATACGAGGTATGATATGTTTCTACTCCACCTTAGTTGCGGTACTTATAGACACAGGTGATATTCATTATTTTATTGTCAATGCCCTCGTTTAGAGCTCGGATATTCTGATGGAGCAGTTATCTCAATCCTTACAGGTAGAGACTCCTACGGGAGCATATTTGACGATTACGCACTAGTGTCGGCAGTGTTAGTTTACTCTAGGAGGCGAGATCTTTGGTTGGGATCTCCTAGTAGCAGCTTCAAGGCCTTACGATGTCATCTTGGGTATGGACTGGTTATCTATAGTCCATGCCCAGATTGACTGTATTAGGCACAAAGTGCGGTGTGTTCGCATGGATGGGACTAGGTTTACCTTCACTGGTGAGAAGGGAGACTTTGCAGCACGGGATGGACTTATCTGGAGGATAGTGCAGCTGATCACTCATCAGTTGGCTAGCCTTACCCTCAGAGTGGTTGATGTGGAGAGTTCGAGTTATCCTGTAGTGGTGGACTAGTACGCGGATATCTTCCCTGGTGATGTTTCAGGCCTACCTCCTCATAGATAGGTGGACTTTTACATTGACTTGTACCCTAGAATGGCACCGATATCTACACTAGCATATCATATGGATCCCGCGGAGCTTTGTGAGCTGCGGGTACAGTTAGAGGACTTACAGGGGAAGGGATTCATCCAACCCAGTGTTTCCCCTTGGGAAGCCCCAATTCTGTTTTCCAAAAAGGCGGATGGGAGCTTGAGACTTTGTGTTGACTATCGGCACCTGAACCAGGTGACCTTGAAGAACAATTAACCACTCTCGAGGATTGATGACCTCTTTGATCAGCTGAAGGGAGCATGATGGTTCTCAAAGATAGACCTCAGATCAGGATATCACCAGCTCATAGTGCGAGATGAGGATGTGCAGAAGACAACTTTCAGATGTCGGTATAGACATTATGAGTTCTTTGTCATGCCTTTCAGTGTGACCAACTCCCTAGATATGTTCATGGGACTCATGAACAGGATCATTCAGCCATACCTTGATCGCTTTGTGGTGGTCTTCATTGATGACATTCTAATCTACTCGGCTACCGAGGATGAGAATTCTTATCATTTGTAGGTAGTACTGGACACACTCCGAGAGCACCATCTTTATGTTAAGCTCTCAAAGTGCCAGTTCTGGATCCGAGAAGTTCAATTTTTGGGAAATGTCATCTCAGAGGCTGGAGTTGCGGTGGATCCAGCGAAGATTGAAGAGATACTTGCTTGGGATCCACCCAGGAGTGTAACAAAGGTACGGGGTTTCTTGGGTTTGGCCGGATACTACCAGAGATTTGTTCCATATTTCTCCAGAGTTGCAACACCTTTATCAGCATTGATGAAGAAGGGGAAACTCTTCATGTGTTCGGAGAGATGCCAGCGGAGTTTTCAGGAGCTGAGGCAGAGACTAACGAGTGCCCCCATCTCGAGGCCACTGGAGGAAAGCATAGGGTGCGTAGTCTACTGCGACGCATCAGGGACTGGGATCATATGTGTCCTGGTGCAAGAGAGAGTAGTGATCGCATATGGCTATCGACAGTTGAGACAGCATGAGCAGAACTATGCTACCCATGACCTGGAGTTAGCAGTAGTGGTATTCTCCTTAAAGATGTAGTGACATTACTTGATGGGCGAGCATTTTACAGTCTACTCAGATCACAAGAGTCTCAGGTATATCTTCTCTCAGAAGGACCTGAACCTGAGACAACGACATTGGATTGAGTTCCTCCAAGACTATGACTTCGAGATAGTCTATACTCCTAGGAAATGGAACGTTGTAGTAGATGCACTTAGCAGGAGATCTGGTATACAGCTTCTAGGTGAGGCGACGGAGCAGCATACTACTTTGTAGATATCCTGTGTGGGTCGAGATGGAGCATCTTTTCTTCAGTCTCCTATAGTCACTCCCCCACTTCTTCAGTGATTTAGGGAGGTGCATCATGGGGATGCTGACTGTGATACTCGAGGTGCTCAGATATCCACAGGATAGGCACCTGATGGATTTTCTAAAGTTGGGGAGCATGTCATCCTATTCAGAGGATTTACCATGGTACTATTGTCACTTCAGGAGGAAGTGTTGAGGGAGTTACACACATCCCCTCTAGAGTTATATCTAGAAGTGGCGAAGATGTACCAGGATCTACGAAGACCGCACTGGTGGCAAGGAATGAAGAAAGAAGTAGCAGAGTTTGTCTCTCGGTTCCTCACTTGTCAGCAAGTGAAGGCAGAGTATCAGGTACCAGAAGGCTTAGATCATCCTTTATAGGTCCCAGAGTGGAAGTGGGATGGGATATCCATTGACTTCCTGACAGGACTTCCATGTAGATCCAGAGGTCATGATTCTATCTCGATGATCGTCGACCGACTCACCAAGTCTGCCCACTTCCTACCGATCATAGAGTAGGGTTCAGTAGATAGATTGGGACGCCTCTATGTGTAAGATATTGTGTGGCTACATGGATTAACCTTGCCGATTTTCTTTGATCATGATGCATGTTTCACTTCCCGGCTATGGAAGAGGTTGTAGGAGGCTTTTAGGATGTAGCTTCGTTTGAGCACCGCCTTCCATCCTCAGATGGATGGCCAGACTGAGCGGACCATTCAGACCCTTGAAGACATGCTACGTGCTTGCGTCCTTGACTTCGGTCACAACTGGGAGGATCACTTTCCTTTGGTGGGGTTTGCATACAACAACATCTATCACTCCACCATTGGGATAACACCTTCTGAGGCACTATACGGGCAACCTTGCAATTCACATTTGTACTGGACTAGCCCAGGGGAGTCAGCACTAGTGGGACCAGAGAGGGTATGGGCTACAACGAAAAAGGTTCAGATCATCCAAGAGTAGATTTAGACTGCACAGAGCAGGCAGATGTTTTATGGAGATAGGAGACATAGACCTCTCAAGTTCGAGGATGGTGATCACATCTTCCTACGGGTCTCACCCCAATGAGGTTTGCAGAGATTTGGTCAGGGTGGAAAGTTATCTCCAAGGTTCATTGGACCCTTTCAGGTCCTCAGTATATTTGGTGACATGGCTTACCACCTATCACTTCCCCTCAGTTGCACTGGGTGCACGACGTCTTTCACATATCCCAGCTGAGTAAATAGGTGCATGACCCTACCTACATCATCGACCATGACGAGATGGACATCGATGATGGGGCAATGTTTATGGAGGTTCCAATAGAGATTGAGGATCGATAGGAGTGGGTCCTTCGTGGGCAGTCGATACCTATGGTGCGCGTTCGCTAGCAGCACAGGAACCTCTAGGAGAGCACATGGGAGCGAGAGGCTCAGATACGTGCTCAGTACCCCCACTTGTTTTCCTAGTTTTTTTATGTTGTGGATTATGGGGATGTAATTCCCTGAGGTGGAGATAATTTAAAGACCCAGAAATTCCATGAATGTTTTTTAATTATATGGAATATTACGAGTCCAAGAAAATTTATGGTGCGTGATTCTGAGGCCTAGTGTGCCCAGAATGAATTTCTGAACTTTTTTCAGGTACGTTCAGTAAATGTATGAGCGGGTTTTTGTAACTTTTGATCTGGTGCTCAGAATTGAAATCCTAGGACATCATTGAACTCGCAATACTAGTATTCGCTTAAGGAGACCTTCACCTTGACAACATTTGGTCAAGGGTGATTGATAGTTTTTTCACTTTTCGTGAAAAAAATAAAAATAAAATTATTTAACATTTTATTTTTATTCTTGAAACCTCTCTACATGGGTTATAGAGGCGGGGACCACCCGAACTAAAACCCCCATTTTGAAATTAAAGGCGGGGACCACCCGAACTAAAACCCCCATTTTGAAATTAAAGGCGGGGACCACCCGAACCCCCTTTAATGGGAGGAAACCTTAAAACTTCCCCTTTAATGGGAGGTAACCCTTGAACTTCCTCCCATTATTTAATTATGCCAACGTGGTACAATTAATTGTGACAACAATTAATTGTTCCAGCAATTAAATTGATAGACTTAATTTAAATTATATTGGCACCTTATTCCTTGGGAGGATTTCATTGGAAAAGGTGGAATATTGGGAGAACTTGGAGAAACTCATCTCCAATGAAGAACTTCTCCTCCAAATGAAGAACACCATCGAAGAACATTCTTCGGAATCAAGGAAGAGGACGACTTACGAGCCTGACATCGGAAGCGTAGTTTCGGAAGCAACGATCGTTGGTACCCTCTTCACCTTCACCATTTTTATCTCACGACACATCAAATAACCTTCGAGGTAGGGGTTTAATTATGTGTGATTATTGTTTCCCATGTTCTTCCCTTCTAAACAAATAATGTGGATCAACTCTCTAACTATTTGATCTGTAGATGCTTTCTTTTGCGGGTTTGGAAATAATTATTTCCGGAGGTTGTTTGGGTTTGATGTTTTGAGTACCCCCTTACCATTCTTGATGTTCTTTATACAATATTTATTAAGCCACTTGATACCGCCCTAATGGGGAGGGTGCGGGCCAAACGAACATGACCCGAACTCTCTACAATTTCTTGAGGTTTTTGATGTGTTCCTCACAATGGAAGAGGGCGGCGACTGATGTCAGCGAATGGCACCGGTGGGACTCAGATACAGCGGCTAGCACACCACCGTCCATGAAAAAGGTGATGGCGCAACCGCGCCGCCTGAAGGAAGAGAACTGCGGCTTATGCCGCGGCGGTGAAGGTAAGGGCGGTCGGCTCACTGTCGGCTACCGGGGAAGGCGCGACATGCGACCGCACTACACGGATAGGATGGTTGGCCATCCGTCCAGCCAAGGTGGACCGCCACCCCGCCACCCCATGGGCACCCCGCACTGCGGGCTGGGCCACACCTAGCAAGTTGGTTCGAGTCGACCCAAACCAAGTTATCCCAGGCCTGGTTAGACCGGACCCGGACCAACTTCGACCCATATTCGCTCTTATGGCCATATCTTTGGTATCGGGGGTTCGTTTGACAAACTGTCTGCATCGCTGAAAACCTTGGAGTGAGACAGAACTTTTGGTATACCCCACTTGAGATTTGGGTAAAGTTGGCGTATGTTTGTGTTGGATCGAGCACGAATCCAACTAGGGCCTCGGGACTAAAAGCCCAATAACTTACAGACTGGGTGTTTGTTTGATGCACCGTCTGTTGCATTAAGACCCTTATAACATGGAAGAAATTTGGGATACTTCTTCTTTGGACTTCATGGAAGTTGTAGTATCGACCAGTGGCTTGAGGAGCGGACCCTCCCAGAGACAAGTGAGCATAGTGCGGGAACCCTGTAGCTGGATGTGACAAGGTACTAGGATCCTATGGGGGTATGACAATGTACTAGGATCTTGTGTGGGTCTGACAAGGTACTAGAATCATGTGTGGGTCTGATGATGTACTAGGATCCTGTGTGGGTCTGACGAGGTGCTAGGATCCTGCGTGGGTCTGACGATGTACTAGGATCCTATGTGGGTCTGACGAGGTACTAGGATCCTATGTGGTTCTGACAATGTACTAGGATCCTGTGTGGGTCTGGCGAGGTACTAGGATCCTGTGTTGGTCTAACGATGTACTAGGATCCTGTGTGGGTCTGATGCAGTACTAGGATCCTGTGTGGGTCTGATGATGTACTAAAATCCTATGTAGGTCTGATGCATTACTAGGATCCAGTGTGGGTCTAACGATGTATTAGGATCCTATGTGGGTATGTTACTATACTAGGATCTTGTGTGGGTCTGATGATGTACTAAGATCCTCTATGGGTCTAATGATGATTTAGGATCCTATGTGGGACTTCCTCTTAACAGAGTAAGGTGATTCAGTAGTTACATCTAATCATCTCTACTGTTGTACCTAAGATATACCTGGTGTGAGCTGAGTCTGTACCTGTGTGGTAATTTCCTTCATGTTAATACCTTGGTGGTATTCTTCTATGTGGAATGCATGTGTGGTACTTACCTTTTTGGTATTTATTACTTTGTGGAATAGTTGGGCTTTGGTCTTTTGATTTGGACATGTGTTTCCTCATGATTAAGATGGGTATACTTGATAACTTAGGTATATGTATGGGCATATACCTAAGTGGGGTTTTCAGATGATTTCATGTTGTGTGGTTTACCCTTTGTTGATTTTTTGAGACCTTGAGGGTCTCTAGGTCCCTACTGAGTATCGTTATACTCACCCCTACACGAGATATGCTGGCACCTTGTTGTGTTTGGTGCAGACGACGGACAGCACTGACTGAGGATGAGAGTACCAAGACTGGAGGTAGCTCGAAGGTGGACTTAGACGAGGCATACCATAGAGAATAATTTTATAGATATGTACCTACCCTTCAGGTAGGATCCTTGGTGGGTGTTCACATGAATTGTTTCAGTTTACTTGTACTTTTCAATTTCTTGTACTTTCTAGTTGGGCTTGTATACTGGCCCCTTTTTACTTACTATACTCTCTCTCTCTCTCTTTTACTATACAGTTCACTTACGTTCATATCTTTCTATGTGCTTGGTTACATTTGTTTACAGGTTAAAAAGGCAATGCCTTCCTGGTTTTAGGGAATACGCCTTTCGGTACTAGTCGACAGCCCCTGGCCTATGGAAGGCGGGTTTGGGGTAGTCACGGCACGGGCCCCGGGGGACTGGTCATGAAAAATATGTAAAACATAAAATAATACATAGAAATTAATGGGTTTAACATAATAAATAATAAAATCATAAACATTTATCTCCTAAAATAAAGAGTGGATGCCATTATTTTCATAGAACAATCAACGATGAGTGAAGTAGAAGCAATCTTTGAGAAGTAAAAAAGAGTGTGTTTATTTGAAAGGAGATTTCTTTTGGAAAACATTAGGTTTTTCATAAAATCAATTAGAAAACATTAATATCCTATAACATGTAAATTTAGGACGATAAAGTGATTCTTAAGGAAAATCCATACTAAAAATGGGTTGAAAGAGGGAAAACCCAAAGTATGTGAGTTAGGTTCGAGAATTTCCCCTTACCTTGTATATGAATGCTTTCTTCACTTTAATGCCTTATATAACCACATTAGATTAATTAATTAACAATTAAAAAACCTTTTATACATTAATAAGATTAATTAAGGTTTTATTAAGTTCATTTATGGGCCTTTGGATGAGTTATAGAGTTTAAATTCATTGTTCGGGAATGTTTGTTTTTATAGTTTTCTTGAACTGTTCACTTGTATTCATGAATGGATGTTGATTTAAAACGTGGATAGACATCTAGAATTGTAACTATATGTTATTGATTATTTTACACAACTTGAAATTATCTTATAAATAAATTTTTTATATACCATGAGAATTAATCATTAGATAATAATTTAATGATGATCATTTGGGTTAATTCGAGCAGTTTTTCGACCACAACAAACTTGTTTTGTTTAATCATTTAGTAATATGTACATAAGTTAGTTACAAAAAATTTAAATAGGATATAATATATATATATAATAATCTGGTTAAACCATAAAAAAAATTTCATGACCAGTTCTGAAGGTAGTAAAGGAAAATGAAAATATTTCGTTCTTGAAGGTGATAAATTAAGACATCACAAAAAATGTTTTACTTTATAAAATAAAAATAATATCAGAAGGGGGTTGTATGATATATTATACCATTATTATCATAAAATTACATTATATGTAAGATACTGTAGTTACCATACCATGTGTATGAGAATAGGTGGGGAGAGATTAAGAAAATAACTTGAAATTGAAAGGAAATTAAATGAAAATAGAGAGAGGGGAATTACCTCTTAAATCCCCCTTAAGGCACCTTGGATTGGTATTTTTGTGAGACCAAAAGCTCTTGGACGTGGGGGATGGGCTAGGGAAGATTTTTGGTCAGATTTTAGACAAGGATTGAGGCTTGATAGGTGTGAGGAAATGAGGGTGTGAATGGTGGTATTTATAGTGTAGGGGAGAGGGGTTTTCTCAATATTATATTCATTAATTTATTATTTCTCCACAACACAAGTAATAGTGATGATTCCATGACCAAGAATAGTAATAAGTGCATGTGAGTTAGAAAAAATTGATCTTACATCAGAATAACATCATACATGACTCTATAATTAATGTATTTAGCATATTTTATAAATTATAGTATTTCACTATTCATCAAAAATTCATGTATTTCTGAAAAATACCAAAAAATCACCCTAACCATTTTTTGATGTGTAGAATCCAAAAATGAACTCCATTTTTTTAAAAAAATCTAAATATTATTAATTTAATTTTTAATTAAAATCATAATTTACTTAAAAAATACATATTTTAAAATTAAAACTGATTTCATAATGCTTTGAAAAATTACATGAGGTCTTGTAAAATTATCTTAGAACCACAAGACATAGAATTGTTAATTTATGAAAATATTTTAAGAAAATACATTTTCTTTTAAATTAAATAATTTATTATGACTATTTATTTATGGCTTAGAAAAATACCAATACTTTTACTATGGTTATATTATCCCTTATAAAATACCTAAATTTGATTTAATAATTCATGGGTAAGGTTACTATTATTTTTGAGGATTTACTATTCATAAGGGTCATATTACTATTCATAAGGGTAGGTAACTATTCATAAGGGTAGGTTACTATTCACCAAAAATTAAGTTTGTCCTATAGAACTCCAAACATCTTACTGATTGAAACTATGTATGTCATATTTTCAATATTCAAAACATAGAGGTGAAAATTTTATTTTTAAAGGTCACATAGTAGTTCATTTAAAAATGATGTGGCATTGTGTTTCCTAATGTGATCGATTATGACATTACTACAAGAAGGGATAAATTGTATTGATAAAATTTTGGGTCGTTACAATATCCCAATGATGTCCCTCCTGTGAGATAGTATCCCACCATCTCTTGGGGAAATCACGTAGCATGTATATCGTGAGCTTCACCCTCCTCTTCAGAGGCGTCTCCAGATGCTTGAAGATAGAAAGCATGGCCTCCAACCATGACTCTATAACCTATGGTCATCCATCCCCTAAAAAAGTAGGAGGATACTGCTGCTGAAACACCCACGTCAACTCTGTCATAGTCAGGGTAGGATGTGGTACTCCCTGAAAGGTCTACATCATCCTCATAAAGCCTTCACGGAACTGTGAATTAGCACCTATGTCCTGTATAATAGCTGGTTCTAAGATAGGCATGATGGGAGGATCTATTGGTAGTCCTTGATAAACCATTTCCAGTGTTTGGTAATTGCCCTATACCTGGAATAAAATTAGAGGACGTCTTAGTGGAATGACTCTGAAAGGTCAATTGCACACCTCAGTTCAATATTATCAGGGACTGGAACTTAGAATTACAAAAATGGAACAGGATAAGAAAAACATTCATGTATTACAAAATAGGGTTACACAACATGTAGAACCTCCACACGACGTGTTCCCTTAATCCTTTAACATGGGTGTATACCTCTGTCAACCTGGTCATGTAACGCTCCATACACATGGTGTGTTCCTTCTGAGACACGGCATGTACTTGAATATCATATCCTTCCCAAGTTCTTCTACATGGATAGAACTACATGGTTCCCTCCTGATGTAACACTACATGGCATGTTCACCCTAGACACGACGTGTTCTACTTTAGTTACATCCACCCATGTTGTTTTTCACACGGTCGGACACACGGTCGATTACTACACAGTTTGTATAATCTAAACATGATGTGTATGACCTAAGTTTCATCCACCCATGTCATTATTCACACAGCCGAATACATGGTCTTTTACTGCACGATGTGTAGTCCCAGTATGTGGCGTGTTCTAGAAAACATTTATCAACCTCGTGTCTCTTCCAACACAGTTAGTCACATAGTCAACCACGACACAAAGTCTACATATGGTACACGGTGTGTACTTAAGAAAAGTCAGTTCTTCTAGAACAGAAGAACACATGGCGTATGTTCATAACATCACACACTGTGTTGTCTGGGTTTTTGGATAGTAAGCCTCTGAAACTTCTTTGAAACCCTTAAAAACTTAAAATTTGTCCAAGGCATGATAATTTCAATACGTGGGAGCCCATACTCCCCAAAAATCAAATTTTGTAATCCTTTTTCACATCATAACTTGACAAAAATCAATTAAAGTTCAAACATGATCCACCAAATTCCAATCCAAGAGAACCCTAACACATTGGGGATTGATAAAACACATTTTTATCGAATATTTTATTGATAATAAATGATAAAATTTCCTCAAATTTTGTTAAATGTGTTTATTTATAAAATATTTGGGATTAGATCATTCATTTGAAAATTTGATGGAAATTCCAGTTTATCCCTTTATAGTGCCTTTTAGAATTTTAGAGATAAATATTTTTATGTTTATTATTTTAACATGAAAGTTTGTAACTATGTTACTAACTTAATGGGATATAACTTTTGTTCAGGACATTGGAGATAAATCTTTTATTTGGTTGGACTAAATGAACCATGAAGGCAAAGATGGCCTGGACCCGCCAGATTGGACATCAGTTCTGTGTTTGGGCCATAACTTATTCATACATGCTTGGATTAGGCCCAAATTTTTAGAGGATATCTCCAACCCAATTTTTCATAAATCATTATTCTGGAAGAACATCTGGTTTATACGTTTTGGAGGTAAAATGGGAGGTGAAAGTTAGCTTAAAATATTTTTCCAAGATTCCCCATTCACACTTGAAATTTATTCAAACCTAGCCTCCCCTCCACTCTATATATTAGTTTTTTCCCATTTTGAGGGGTTGGAACGTGAATTGGGATATTTAAGGCAGAGGATAATTGGTTTCACTCAAATTATCCAACCATTATAAGAGGGATATCTCTTGAAGTAGGGATCCCCTCTTCAAAGCTTTCTTTTCTTCTTCATGTTGTAATGTTTGCATTTGTGTAATAAACTTATTTATTATTCTTTTATTTATTCTATTTTATTCTGTTTTGTTAAATTATATTCTTCTTTACTCATCCCATTTTTCTTTGAATCAATATTGGAGACAATATTGGGTTCTACCCTTTCAATCCTTTTCTCATGCAAAAAGTCTCCATGATGACCACACCGCCCATGGAAGAGTAGTTTTCTTAGTGATAGATCTATCCTATACCCTCTTCATTTATTTATTTTGAATCATTGAGATACTTTAATTAACTTAATATTATCCATGAATTGAGTTTTTAAATTATAAGAAACTAATAAATCAATTGAAAATTTAACACAAAAACGCGCGAGGTCGAGTATTGTGTGAATTTTGAGAGTGGGATCTTAATCGGTAATACAAGACCACATGGGATAAATTTGTAGAGTTAAAATATAATCCTTAAACACAATTCATCCTCATTTTCCAGAATAGACATGTGAACTAATTTAAAACTAACCATAATCTATCCTTAGAACATCAATCAATGTAGGGTGTTGCGATTGCATGTTTCGAAGATAGCCTAGGGTTTAATTCACTTCATCTTTGTGGTAAAGTTAATTCCCATATGGTTAGGGTGTTAACAAGTTAGGGGGTCATAATTAAGTGGATTTTAATTTAAATGATAATGATAAAAAATTGATTGAATAGGTAGAGTTATATCGATTACACCTTTTAAATATTTTCTAAAAAACATCTTCTTGTTGTGTCATTTTAATCGAAATTAATTTGAAAACTAAAAACTAAAAAAAACAATATTCTTCTATAAAACTCATTCTATATTTATAAATGATAAACAACCCATGTTGGGAAAAAAATCCCTCAAGGTAAAATTGCATCATATTTGGGTTGATTATGCTTGTTGACAAAGTAGGTTTCCATGGTGAATTGTCAAGTTCCAGAGATGTTGTTGACAATCCATGTTAACAAACAACCATGACAAAGGAATGGACCATATGGAGGTGGTAAAAAAAGAGCAGATACAAGGTGATGCCATTTTCTAGTGTTTACCAAATTTTTGGGGTCCAAAATTTTGAGTTTAGTGAGCATCACAAAATATGGATTTCCTTAAAGATCTCATCAAAATATGAAAATGGTATGAGTTTCGCAAAGATAGGCTCCATGGATTGGAATTCTCAAAGACAAGAAGAATTTTGACGGTGTTCTTCACAACTACAATGAGCTTCACGAATGGTAGAGTTGAAGGCCAATGTGAGGGAGCTTTTTGGCAGAGGCACGAAGTAATTGACCAAATGCTCTGTGATTACGATGAGCTCTGCAATCCGAAAATTGTCGTGGTGCTCCGCCATATTGAGGGAATTTCATCGGAAATTTCGGAGCTTCACGATTTAAGATGACGTGGTGCTGACTTCATATGGAAGGTTCGATGGTTGGTGTAATCACCTATAAATAGGCCTTGACCCCCTCGAGATAAGTAGATAGTTTTTCCAAGAAATATTTGTTGCTCTCGGCTCGTGAATGTGTTTCGTGAAGGTAGTGTGCTTCGCGAAGGAAGGAGCTTTGCGACGGCTAATTTAGCTTCACGAATGTGGTGTGCTCTGCATTGGCTCAGTGAGCTTTGCGATGGAAGTCACTCTATGATCACTTGAGCTCCGCGATGACCTAATATTTTCAAAGGTTTGATCTTTGCGAAGGTCTAAGATTCGCGAAATCAGTGTGCTCCATGAGGCAGTGAGCTCTACGAAGGTGTGTTCCTTGAGAAAAGGTAGGTACTTCGCGAAGGCTTGTTTGAGCTTCACAAAATTGGGAGCTTCGCAAAGTAGGGTGATTTGCGAAGGTACATTCCAAAGGTTGTTGCTCAGTGTTCATGAGAAAAGGGGTATTCATCAGTGGATGAAATCTAGACATAAATAGAGCATCTACATATAGTGGAGGATGAATTCATTAGTGGTAATGAAGAGACCTATAGGTCTATAAACTGTGAGTGGATCCTTTCTAAGTGTAGTGAGTAGAGGAAGATGAAGAAGGTTATCCTTTCTATTGGCAGTGATCTAGAGAGAGATAAATAGGGAGTGACCCTTGGGAAAGTAGTAAGATGAACCTAAACCTTGTAAAGGCAATGAGCCTGGGCTTAGAATTGATCTAGCCCAAACATTATTGGAAGTGAGATTTAGTGGATTTGGTATAGTGGCACATCACCGTTGTATGCTCCTTCGACGTAGCCTAGTGAGGGTGAACCAAGTAAAAACCTTTGTGTCTTCCTAGTTGCTTCCCTGCATTACATCTAAAGTATCACCATAAGATAAAGATAAAAAGAAGTGATCAACATAAACAAATATGAGAAAACAAAGTGACCCTTATAATATAGAGGTCAAGATCCATTGGGGAAAGAATATTTTTGAAATAGAATATCCATACCCTGATTCACCCCCCCCCCCCTTCCTCTCAGGGTATCTAAGCCCATTTTGGTCCTAACAACCCCCATCATTTTAATTAATGTTCTTAATTACTTTTATTTTATTTTCAAATTACCTTTAATATGTTGTTAAATTTACTTCCTCCTTTGAGAGACGACTTTGGTTAGCCACACTGCTGCACCTAAGTACCCAACAATCACATATCATTTTAAAGTGCCCATGACAGCATCTTTCAAATTGGCATCATTTTTAGGGAGGCAAGTAATTATTTCAACCATTTAGAGGTATTTATTTTATTTTACATTTTATTATCTTCTTCTCTTATTTCTTTCTTCTTTACCCAATCTGAATTTTTCTTCTTCTTTTGTTTTCTTCTTCTTCTTTTTTTGGACCATCAACTCAAACTTCTCATATTTTATTTTATTATTGTAAACTTTTATTATTTTAATTTTTATTTGATTTATAACATGAACTAATCCCAACGATCTCTTAGATCTTGATCCTGAGATTGAATGTAGTCTTCGAGGTCGAATCAGAAATTCTCAGTCTATGGGAAGTTTCAACATTCAACTAGTTGGAGAATTACACCACTCTCAAAACATTGAAATTGGAAGAAATTCAAATTCAACCATAAAACAAGAACAAATGGTGGAAAATAAGGGAAATGAACTTAATATAACCATTCAAGAATTTGTTGCACCTGATATTAATTATCAACCAAATTGCATTGCATACCCAAATCTTGAATTAGATATTGAACTGAAATCTCGGTTAATTCACCTACTTCCAAAATTTCATGGCCTCTATGGTGAGGATACCAATAAACAACATAAATAATTTAATATGTTTTGATCAACCCTAAAACCAATAAATGTATCTGAAGATCAAATCAAACTATAAGCATTCTCATTTTCACTTGATGGAGCTTCAAAAGACAAAATGTATTTTTTAAAACCTGCAGATGTAACTTGTTGGAACGATTTGAAACATATTTCCTTTCAGATATTATTTTCATAATCAAGGACCAAATACATTCGAAAGGAGATCTCGGGGATCAAGCAAGCCCAAGGGGAGTCAATGTATTAGTACTGGGAGTGATTCAAGAAGTCCTGTGCAAGCTGCCCACATCACCAAATCAGTGAACAACTCATCATCCAATACTTCTATGAAGTACTCATACCTATGGAGAGAAGCATGGTGGATGCTGTGGTTAGAGGAGAATTTGTGGAAACGACACCAGTAGTTTCACGTGCGTTGATTGAAAAAATGGCCCAAAACTATCAATAATTTGGTGATCGAGGTACACCACATGTTAGAGGAGTACATCAGGTAAGTCATTCCTCTCTTGAAAATCATTTTTTTGATACCAAGTTGGAAGAATAGACCACTATTTTAAGGCATATTTCTTTGGATGAAATGACATCCCAAACCCCTATTTCAAGGCTATGTGGAATTTTCAATAAAACAGACCACCCAACTGACTGTTTCCCCTAGTTATAAGAGTCAGAGGATTGTGCAGTGGTATTTCCTAGGAGACCATATCAGCAAAAAAAACAGCCACATCCCCAAAAGAAGTTTTATTCCTTTTCACTAGCATACAACCAAGGTTGGAAGGATCAATCGGACATGAGTTATGGATTTGGAAAACAATAAAGGCCCCATTTTAAACAAAAATTCCAGAAACCTCCACCTTACCAACAGGGTTTCCGACAACCCCAAAGGTGATTTGAAGCTCAAGCATCAACAAGTCAACAATAAGGGAATCCTCAAACCAAGGCAGATTTTAACACTGATGAACTTTTGAAAAAAAAATCTTAGTCAACAGAATGAGCTAAAGAGTCAAGGTTCAGAGTTGATGGAGTTTAAGACATAGATGAGCCAGATTTCCACTTCTATCCATTAATTGGTAAGTAAGAATTCTGGAAATCTACCTTCAAAACCTACTCCAAATCCCAAGGGGAATGTCAGAACCATCACATTGAGAAGTGGGAAGCAAACAATTGATTCTTCTCCACCTACCATTCCACCGGGATTCATCTCAACTCTGGAGAAGCCTTATTCCATACCAAATGAAGTGAAAACAAAGGAGGAAGATGAAGGTAATAAAAATATTGATGGTGTTCCTCCTAAACCCCTTCCCTTTTCCAAACAGGTTTGTACAAACCAAGAAGATGGCTGACGAGGCAATGCAAAAAAAGAGGTTTTGGACACATTCAAGTGTGTGGAGATCAACATACCACTACTTGAAGCCATCAAGAAAATCCCAAGGTATGAGAAATTCTTAAAGGTACTTTGTACCAATAGAAATGGGATCAGGGGAAATGAGAGGATCAATCTTGGAAGAAATGTGTCAGCACTCATTACACCAACTCTAGCAATTCAAAAAAAGTGAAAGGATCCAGGGAAATTCACCATTCCATGAACCATAGGGGATTTACACTTTTTTAATGTTCTTTTTGATTTAGGATCTTCCATAAATATAATGCCTAACTCTTTATTCTCTTCTTTACAGGTTGGTGAGTTGAAACCGACAATAGTAGTGGTGCAGATATAAAATAGAGCTACAGCATATCCAGCAGGAGTCCTTGAAGATGTACTTGTTCGGGTAAGAGACATGATCTTCCCAGTATATTTATATGTGATTAACATGGAGGATGGTCAATTAAGTTCTCATGCTCCCATTATCTTAGGTATTCCCTTACTCAAAACTGCAAAAACTATCATAAATGTAAATAAGGGTACACTTTACATGGAGTTTGGAGATCAAGTTGTGATATTTAATGTTATAAAATCAATGAAGTACCCCTCATAGGACCATTATGTTTTTGTTATCTCCCATTTTGAACCACAAAATAAAAACCCCATGTAATTTTATTGTATTATTCTTAGGTAGATTATGAGCATTGGTTCTAGTTTGATGTCTAAAATTACTTCCACACCTATTTCAAATACACAAGACTCTCTTATAAATGATTTTTGAAATGGATTCATATTCTGATTTTGATCATGTGAACTCTGATTATGACATGGTTTTTGAGTATGCTGATGGATTTGATGCTTTATTCTTTGATTTTGATGATGTATATTTTGATACTGATGTTCATTGTGCACATATTTCAATTCCATCAATGTCTTCTTCCATACATCACCCCCTTCATTGGAACTCAATCCATTTCCACATAATCACAAATACTCATATTTGTTAAGTGGTGAGATATTACTTGTTATAATTTCTAATAATATTCCTTTTGAACATGAAGAAAAACTTTTGAATCTTTTGAGGGATAACATCAGGAAAATCGGTTGGACCTTGGCTGACATATCAGGTATTAGCCACTCCATTTGCATGCATAGGATTCTTTTGAAGTATGGGGCCAAACTGGTTAGTCAACCACAAAGGAGACTCAATCCAACCCTTATGGAAGTTGTTAAAAAAGAGGTTGAAAAATTTCTCAAGGGAGGTATAATCTATCCTATTTCAGATTCCTAGTGGGTGAGTCCAATTCAGGTTGTGCCTAAGAATAGTGGTGTTACTATTATTAAAAATGAGAAATATGATTTAATTCCAACGAGGGTACAAAATAGTTGGCATGTGTGTATTTATTAAAGGAAACTAAATCAATATTCCGGCAAGGATCCTTTCCCCATTCCATTTATTGATCAAATGCTTGAGAGACTAGCTAGAAAGACACATTATTGTTTCTTGGATGGATTTTCTGGATATTTTTAGGTTATTATTGCTCTGGAGGATCAAGAGAAGACAACATTCACTTGTCTATTCAGTACGTTTTCCTACCGGAGGATTCCATTTGGACTTTTCAATGCCCCAGGTACCTTCCAGAGATGCATGGTGAGTATTTTTTTGATTTTATTGAGAACTGAATGGAGGTATTTATGGATGATTTTACAGTGTATGGGTCTTCATTTGATGATTGTATATCTAGTTTGGGAAATTTTTGAATCATTGTATTGAGAAGAATGTGGTCTTAAACTTGGAAAAGTTTCATTTTATGGTAGATCATGGAATTATCTTAGGGTATGTAGTGTCAAAACATGGGATAGAGGTTGATAGATCTAAGGTAGATATTATTTCATCCCTACCATATCCTTCATGTGTGTGTGATGTTAGATCTTTCTTAGGGTATGTAGGATTTTATCGGCATTTCATCAAAGATTTTATTAAGATTGATCTTCATATGTCACGATTACTTCAAAAAGATTATGATTTTGTGTTTGATGATTCTTGCAGGAATTCCTTTGATGAGACAACATCTTGCCACTCCACCTATCATACAGACTCCACGGTGAGAGATTCCTTTTGAGATTACGTGTGACGCCTCCAACTTCTCAGTTGGGGTTGTCTTATCTCAGAGGGTGGAGGGAAGTTCACATGTGATTGCATATGCATCGAGGACACTAGATTCAACCCAATAAAACTACACAACCATAGAAAAGGAGTTTTTTGCTGTCATGTTTTTTTTAGATAAATTCTTTTCATATTTATTGGGCTCAAAAGTAGTTTTTTTCTTATCATGTAGCTCTGAGGTACCTCTTGAAGAAGCCAGATGCAAAGCTCAGTCTAATCTGATGTATTCTCCTTCTTCAAGAATTTTATATTGAGATAAAGTACAAGAAGGGTTCATAAAACTTGGTGGAAGACCACATGATTAGGGTTACTCACACACTAGAGGATGATTCCTTGTACCAGGTACCACTTAGAGACACTTCCCCTGATGAGCATCTTTATGCCATCTCAAGTACGCATCCTTGGTATGCAGATTTAGTTAACTACCTTATTGCCTCTGAAATCCCTACAAATTTAAAGAAACATCAAGTCCAAAAATTAAAGAGTGGGTCAATATTTAATGTTTGGGATGATCCATACCTATGGCGCATGTGTAGTGACCAAGTTATTAGGAGGTGTGTTCCTGATCATGAGTTTGAGTCTATTTCACATTTTTTTCATACACTTGCTTATGGTGGACACTTTGGACCCTAACGGACAGCTAGAAAAGTCTTAGACTCTTTATTATATTGGCATATCTTATTCCATGATTCCCATGTGTTTTGTAAGTCATGCTCTTGTTTCCAACACACTAGGAACATTTCTAGGAGACATGAGATGCCCCGAAAACCCATACTATTCTATGATATTTTTTATGTATGGGGAATCGATTTTATGGGTCCTTTTTCTAGTTCCTTTGGTTTTTTGTATATTTTGGTCTTTTTTGATTATGTGAGTAAATGGGTAGAGAATAAGGCCACAAGGACTGATGATTCTCATGTTATAGTGGACTTTGTCAAGACATGGATTTTTTGTAAGTTTGGACTACCAAAGGCTGTCATCAGTGACCAAGGGACACACTTCTATAATTGTAATTTGGATTCCCTCCTTTAGAGGTATGGGGTGACACACAAAACATAAACACCATACCACCCCCAAAAAATTGTCCAAGATAAGGTTTTAAATCGGGAGTTGAAACAAATTTTGGAGAAAACCGTGAAACTGAATATGAATTATTAGAGAAAGCACTTGGATGATGTGTTATGGGCTTATAGGACAGCATAAAAGACACCAATTTTTATATCCCCATTTTGTATTGTTTTTGGGAAAGCATGTCATCTCCCCGTGGAAGTTGAGCATCAGGCTTATTGGGTTATAAAGAAATGAAACATAGATTTTTTCCAAGATGGAATTCAAAGGAAGCTGCAAATTCAAGAGCATGAGTAGATTCGATTGTCTTCATATGATAAGTCAAGGCCCTACAAGAAAATATCAAAAACAGATCGTGATAGAATGATCTAGAAAAGAGAGTTTCATGTTGAATAGAAAGTCCTTCTCTACAGTTCATAACTGAAGCTGATGTCTGGTAAGTTGCATTCCTGATGGTTAGGTCCTTATATTATATTTAATTTTTTTCCTTATGGTGTAGTGGATATCACACAAGAGGAAACTGGAAGGATCTTTACAGTCAATGGGAAACATTTGAAGAAATACATTGAGGTACAACCTAGTGATGTAGTGGATTTCATTACACTGCATGACTCCATCATCACTTGAGCATATCAGGCTATTCCTAAACCTTTCACTTTTTTATTCTTTGTCCTATTTAAAATTATACATTTAACATGCATATATCATCTCATAGGTTTACATTGAGGACAATGAAATATTTTAAGTGAGGGGGGGGAGGGGACAACATTTTGGGGTAGATATTTAGGATTTTCATTTGTTGTTTTGGGTGTATTTTCTATTAAGTTTTTGGTTAAAATTTTCAAAAAAATAATGAAAAATACAAAAAAATCAATAAAAAAGAAACAAATATATCGTGTAACATTCTCATGTGAAACATATGGAAAATTCATGTTTTCAAAATTCATTGGTATAATTATAATCATGACTAATATTTCATCACCAAGGGTTGATTTTTATAAAAATTTAAGTCATCCACGATATGAATGATTGTGTCATTATAAAGCCTTTTAAATTTTGACATCATTATTTGTGATATTTGTTCATGGTAAATTATGTCATTGATTTCTCCACACAAATTTTCACTCAGCCATGACTTGTGAAATTTGTCCAACTCAATTGAAGGTATAGTAAATTTAGGTAAAAAATCATTGGTTGATCCATACATTCATTTCTCTTCCAATCAGTTTCATTACTGTACTAAATTGACCTCTGTGTGTGTACCTGTTATCTGACTGGTGTACGCCCTCAAAACCAATATGGGTTGTGTCTTGGACAGGTCAAAAACCACTCTTCATCGACCTATGATCTTGTTATAACTATTACAATTAGTTTCTTGAGGAGATAAAACATGGTTTCAGAGTTCAGTGTGAGATTTTTTCCAAGTGAAACTTAAAAAAATAAAATAATAAATGAGGGGAGTGATGAAATGTACAACATATGGTGATATCTAGGTCGAGAGCTTAAGGTTTGAATTTTGGGAATGCTTAAGTGAGTGGGTCTTGAAATTTGATTGCAAAGAAATGTAGAGCATGTTTAGTGAATTAAACCAGGTAAGAAGAATTTTTTTACTTGACCTAAATATACTGAATAAAGGGTGGATTTTTTAGCTTGGAATGGTTGGCACACACTCACGTGGAGAATTAATGGCATGGAAGACCCATGACCTGTTTTGATATGATTAGTGTTATGAATCTCACTGGATTTTTTTGACTTAATTAATGAGACAATGACTCTAAAATTTATTGATATTTAATCTTTATGGGATTCTTAATTTTCCTATATTTTTACTTTGGATTGATAAATTTGAATATGAATATCTTGTCATAATTTTTTTGAATACATGATATGAGGTTTTTCCCAGTAGTGCAAAAGGGTAAGTGTGGGAGAGTTGATAAAACACATTTTTATTGAATATTTTATTGATAATAAATGATAATATTTCCTCACATTGTGCTAAATATTTTTATTTATAAAATATTTGGGATTAGATCATTCATTTAAAAATTTGATGGAATTCTAGTTTTACCCTTTATAGTTCACTGTAGTATTTCAGAGATAAATATTTTTAAGTTTATTATTTGAACATTAAATTTTGTAACTATGTTCCTAAATTAATCTTCTACAAAAATTTTTCAGGAAATTGGAGCTAAATCTTTCATTTGGTTGGACTAAATGAACCATGAAGGCAAAGGTGTGCTGGACCCGTCAGATTGGACATCAGTTCTGTATTTAGGCCATAACTTATTCATACCTACTTGTATTAGGCCCATATTTTGAGACGATCTATATAACCCAATTTTACACAAATAATTATTCTGTGAGAATATATGGTTCATGTTTTTAGAGGTCAAATGGGTGGTGAAATTTGGCTTAAAATATTTGTCTGAGATTCCCCATTCACACTTGAAACCTCTTTAAACCTAGCCTCCCCTCCACTCTATAAATTAGTGTTTTTATAATTTTGAGGGTTTGGGATGTGAATTAGGATATTTAAGCCATATTAGAATTGTTTTCACTCAAATTATCCAACCATTATAAGAGGGGTAGCTCTTAAAGCAAGGATACCCTCATCAAAGCCTTCTTCTCTTCTTCATGTTGTAATGTTTCCATTTATGTAATAAACTTATTTTTTCTTATTTTATTTCTTATATTTTATTCTATTTTGTTCAATTATATTCTTCTTTACCCATCCTATTTGGGTTTCAATCAGGATTTTAGATGATATTGGGTTTTACCCTTTCAATCCTTTGCTTATGCAAAACATCTCCACGATGACCACACCGCCCATGGAAGAGTAGTTTTCTCATTGATCGATCTATATTATACCATATTCATTTAATTATTTTGAATCATTGAGATAATGTATTTCACTTAATATGATCCATGAATTGTGATTCTAAATTATAAGAAACTAATAAATCAATTGAACAATTAACACGAAAATACGTGAGGTCGAGTATTGTGTGAATTGTGAGAGTGCGATCTTAATCGGTAATAAAATACCACACTGGATAAATTTGTAGAGTTAAAATATAATCCTAAACACAATTCATCTTAATTTTCCTAAATTTATATGTGACCTAATTTACCACTAACCATAAGCTATCCTTAGAACATCAATCAAAGCAAGGTGATGTGATTGCATGTTTCCAAGATAGCCTAGGGTTTAATTCACTTCATCTTTGTGGTAAAGTTAATTCTCATAGGGTTTGTGGGTTAACAAGTTAGGGGATCATAATTAAGTGGATGTTAATTTAAATTATAATGATAAATAAATTATTGAAGAGTTATAGTTATATCAATTACGCCTTTTAAATATTTTCTAAAAAAACATCTTCTTGTTGTGTCATTTTAATCAAACTTCATTTCAAAACTAAAAACAAAAACAAAAACAATCTTCTTCCATAAAACTTCTTCTAGATTTATAAATTATAAAAAAAACCCATAATTTTAATTAATTCTATTATTTTATTTTATTTTATTTTCAAAATACCTTTAATATATTGTTAAATTTATTTCCTCCTTTGAGATATGACCTTAGTCAGCCACTCTGTTGCACCTAAGTACCCAACAATCACATATCATTTAAAAGCGCCCATGATAGCGTCTTTCAGGGATAAAATATTGGAATCCATAAAAATGAAACTTTATATATACCAATACCCTATCAAAATAGTAGGTATCTCTATCACGAAATCTATCACAACAACATGCATATCTAACACCACATCTATCACAACAGCATGCAATCAATGATGCACCCTAGATGGCATGACAAGAATGCATGACATGTTATTTCTAGTAAGTTCCTATATAATGAATGTGATGGAATACCATCATATCATAAGGTTGAAACGAAAATATAACCACAATGATATAAATCATAACAACACAAAACAAGTGAATCACCTAATGGTGAAATCAAATCAACTGTGACAATTGAAAAACCGGAAAAAATTGCAATATTTGAGGTATATTATATTTTCTTGGTACACGGGTTAGCTACTCCTAGGAAAAAATTATTACTAACTACATGTTTCTTTCTATCATGGTCTATAGGATCCAAATATTAAGGAAAAATAGAAAATAACTTCCTCTGAAACCACTTTATAATGTCCTGGTTCCAGGTGTTGCCCAAAGGTTCCTCGAACCCTGTTGGTCACATGACCTCAAGCATATTTCCCCAAATGCCAGAGGCTTCTGACTAGTAGTGAGGGCAATGATATGATAATGGGTAAACTATTCCCTCATTGTAAGAGTATACACAACATAAATAAAATAGTAAATAATAGCGGAAGAAGTGATAATAAGAAACAACAATAAATAATGGAAGATTGATAGTAATAAACAACTGGAGCATATATATATCAATGATACATGTCACATATATCTAATAAAGCATCCAAAAAAGTCGCAATGCTGGAAAGAAATACAGAAACGCAAGTACAAAAGAAAAAAGTAAACTCCATCATCATCGAAAGCCTTAGCTTGGTCTCATTCTCTCCTGCTTCGACAACAATCAAGTACCTAATGAAGAATGGTGATTTCCATTATCTATACCTGCAATCATATAATCTGTTTGGGTCCAAAACATGACTCAAACAGTGTGTGAGATGAATACAAATAGGAAACCACCAAAATATATATGTCTAACTGTCAGTGAATGTATATAGCAGGTAATATGTAGAAATGAAGCAATAAACTAGGAAGTACTCAAAAGTAAATAGTCCTACAGTTTTCAATTACATTCATTTAACATTCATTATTCATCCATTGAATCGTGTAAACCTTGGGATCTAGCCTAAGCTATGTATCCTCTGTGTAATAGTAACACAAGATATGTCTCAAAAGACCATCTAATCAATCAAGTAATTCTAAGTCCAAGCTTGTTCTTTGGCTTGGCATACTCGTCACATTCATTCAATTATTCAATAATGAACCTTTGATAAAGTTCTCATAGTCAAGTCCCCCTGGCCTAACATAACAACAATTTATTTAATAACAACCCTCTAGGTAGCTCTCATGGTCTAACCCCTTTGGTCTAATATATCACTAATCATTTACAAATTACCATCTAGGTAGCTCACACGGTCAATACCCCTTGGTCAACATAGCATCAAAAAATTATAAACGACCACCTAGGTATCTCTCATGGTCTAAACCTCCAAGTCGATGACCACCTGGTAGCTCTCACATTCAATACCCCCTTGGTCAACGACATAGTAAAACATACATAAGTGACCCTACCTCAGGAAGCTATCACAATCAAATTCCCCATGTCCAAACTTTCACAATGCACATCATAGTCATTTTATATAATCATCAACTACATCCTAAAAAACACGGCATGGAAAAAAGGAAATCCGACAGGAATCCTAGACCAAACGACCGTAAAAAAACAATGGAACGCACACATGGGGTGTCCCAAAAACAAGGTGTATAACCTTATGAATAAGAAACTACCCTTTATCAATTCAATAAAACCAAGCAGGTGATTACTAGGGTTAAATTCCAATCAAGCAATACCCCAAACATGGGTATGCGGCACTTTAAGAATATATAATCCAAAGACAAACAACGAAATTCACAAACCACCTACATCGATGTTATATAATCAATAATCTTGAACTTTGGCCCTTGAATCAGCCTAAAATGGCGTAGATCTATAAAAACATGAAAAACATTCAACCTTGAATAACTCACAAGAGAGGAAGAATTAGGAAGAAAGGATCTAGGTTTTTTGAGAACTCATCAGTGGGATTCCAAAGCACCCAATGACGACTCAATTGGAGGTCGGATGGGGAATCGTGAGGGGTTCAAAGTTCACGGTCATTCCATCGCAATATTTTACGAACTGGGGGGAGAAGAAGACGTTTCTGAGGATGAGACACAACCCCACTCCAATTTATCAAATAAAAATAAAACAACATGGCGTGTTAATTAAATGTACATGTCGTGTAGTAGCCTTAACTGGCCCCCACCTTAAGCGGTCTGTGAGGTCACCTACATAGCCATGTACTCAGCCATTACACGGCCAGTACGCAACTGTACGCAGTACCCATGTATATTGTGTGTACTAATAAGTACAAAGTGTGTACGTAAAAAATTCATATTTCTTCCTTTTTCTTCAAAAAAAACCTGAAATAAAGATCCATGCTTAAAATTAAGATCTAGGTTCTTAAAAGGTGTTCAGGGATCATAAGCATTGACACTTATTCTCATGAATTTCTCACTTGCTAATATCTAGTAGTGAGATCATGAGGATAGACCTGTCAATAGGAACACCACATGTTTCAGGCACCATTGGTTGTTCATATCTATGAACATGTGTAATGGTATTCTAAATTGAGGTCATAATCAATGTGTTCCATTTGATCGTCTACTTTGATGCAAGGAAAAAATAATGATAATGAAATCGTGGTGAGGTAGCTTGTGTTGGGTGCGTTATTAGTGGTATAACATTGGTTGAATGGTTAAGAAATAATATTTCCCTTCCAGGTTAAGGAAGTAATATATCTTGGCCCATGTTGATTAGGATGGTAGTACCTTCATAAGACCATGGTCATGGAAGTTGAGGGTAAATATGTTCTGCTAGATCAGCAAATAATATATCAATAAAGGGTGATGACACATGTTTTTATCCTACTTTATGAGATATTAAAGCAAAGATATTATATTACACAGTGTGTGTTCGTAGGTTGGTTGTTGCTGTTGTGACTATCCTTATCTCTTTATGGTTCGTGATGGGATACTAGATCCCACTCTTTCTCTATTAATGGTATTCACTACTATCAAGATAAGGTCCTAAAGGGTCACACACAATAGATTATTCAAGAATCTTCCCAATTTAGTTGAATAGGTATATTGGACATGGTGGGCCCCACTACTGGGGTCTAAGTTTTAGCCTAGGTGATACGATCACCAAAGTAATAAATAATTTCATAGTATTCAAGTTAAGATCAATTGGTATTGAATTTATTTATTAAATGTATTTATAAATTTTAAAGTAAATACATGAAAATATCAATTGAACGAATATTAGTTTAAAATATTCAAGGTTCATTTAATATTTGTGGCAACAATGAGTCAAGTTAATGGATCAGGTATTATCATGTAATATATTTATTATATTATAAGAAGGTGATAATAATAATAATAAATGATACTTATGACTCAGTTTATTAGTCAAAATATTGTTTATATATTGTGTTAATTATTCTGAGGTTGGGAAAGAATTTACGAGTAATTTCTAGCATTCTATAAATAGAGGAAGAGATGTGACTGTCATGAACTATTCACTTCCTCTCTCTATATATTCTTATCTATCCTGAATTATAGATATATAGGCTCTGGATCTAGAAGTTTGGATCGAGCTCTTTCTTTCGCATCACAAGCTAGGTAATGTAGTGGTCGTCAAAGCATTGAAGATGTTGTCATATTTCCGAGATACTACCCAAAATTTGATGATTATAATTCATGTAGTTTCTTTAAGTGCATGTGAAAAATATATAGGAATTCAACTTCATATTATTCATAAAATGATCACTGACTATGATCAGACTTCAAGAATATCTTTATATATAACCAAGTATTTTATGGTTTTAATTTTTTACTTAAAACTCTTCATGTGGGATCCTCGACTTAAAACAGGCAATGCTTCACCGAAGATGATGAGATCATGTTGATTTTAAATAGAAATTTTTTAAAATACCATATTTTGGGGCTTCTACTATGTTCCTAGTACCTTAAAAAACTAGCATCAATTTCCAAGTGTAGTACCGGTGCTTTTTCACAATACTAAGATACAGGAAATTCAAGGTGTTGGTGTCCCATACCTCTTAATCTACCTCAGGAAGTAAGGGTGTAAAATATTATTATAGGAGACTCGTGTATGAATCATATTATGGTTATGTCATAATACTATAATCGAGTTATGATGTCAGTTGTTGTTACAACATCGGGACATAGATGATTTCACATGTAGTCTCATCTTTGAGAATCTTGTGAGGAGAAAGTTAAACAAGTTATGAATGGGTGATAACTACACTGTTCATGTGTAAATTGAACGGAAGATCATGATTTTGAAATGGATCCCTTTATTATATCATTTTCAAACATTACTCTGGTATTGTTTAAGGTTATAAAACAACCATTATAAAGAAAATTCTTATTTACCTTTTTGGTAAGGTTCGCCAAGAAAATAAGAATTTAAAGAAAGGATAATACTTAATTCTTGCAGTGAATTAGTTGAAAGAAAAGAAAATAAATACAATGGAAAGACCGACTCCAAAGGCACCATCGTAGAATCCTTCAAATAGATAGGTAGTAAACATTAGGTTATTTTATTCACATGTCATGCAATAATTATATGGAAGAAAAATGAAATTAATTGAATTGAATAAGAAAGTACTCACTTCTTCTTCAATGAATATTCATCAAATAATGTTTCTTTTATACTTCTTGGGTATTGAATACAATATTCTAATCACATGTGTGTATCAAAATACAATAACCAAGTAATTAATAGAAACATTAAAATAAGTAAGTTGTATTCTTCAAGTAGCTGAGAAAGGGTGGTGCCTAATTCAATAGTGATAAGCACACGACATCTAATTTCCAAATAAACGATTCAAGTAGAAATTTTATTGATTATTAACCAAAACATTTATCTCATGTGTCCTTTGGAAACAAGGATACATTATTTTGATTTAGTATAATATGTTGTTTTTGGTGTTTTATACTCATCCAATAGTCCAATGATACATAAATCAAAGGTACTATGTGATGAATATAAAATGTAAGACTTATTTACCCAGTTATGGAATGATAATTCTTTGCCAACTAAAGCTAAAAGTAGACATAAAGGATATACCCGGTTTGGTATTTAGACTCATTATAGTTAAAAAACTTAGGTATTATTGATGTATATACTTATTTATTTTGATAAATAAACCTTTATAAATAATGGTAATCCATAAAGCTTTTAAAATTAGCTCGGATAGAGAGAGAAAACTATTATAAGGTTAAGATAGTGGTATGTATACTTCATAATATTCCTTCAAGCTTTTAAGGAATGAGGAATTGAAGTATGGTATATTCGTGGTCAGAAGATATGAGTTCCTTCAGGCCGACATGCCATAGTATATCTTGACCAAGCATTCATCGATTATTATAATATATCATAGAGTAATTCCTAAATACACATTACCTTATCCATATCAGGTATATGATTCCAATAAGGAGGATATATGATGAGTCTTACATGTTAAAATTGTTCAATAAAATTTAGCATGGAGAAATTCCTAACCACACATTTCCTTTTACTCAATAAAGTCATGATGTAAGTATAAGGATCATAAATGTTGATATATATTTCAGAAACTTCCATTAAATTTAAAGACATGCTTCGAAAATAATGGTGATATCCCATAAACATATGCCAACTATAATAAAAACTGATATCAGATGAGTTAAATAATGATGGAAATACATTATACTATAAAGCATTTGTTTATATGTTAAGAGTTTGTTAGGATATAAACACACTTACATCAAGAAAAACACAGTATGGATCTAAGGTAATCATCCTAAATGTTTCTTAGGATATTACAGAAATCCCTATGATAGAAAAGATATAGTCAAGTTATAGATTATACTTCAATATTCGGGTGCACATATCTACTAGAGATAGTGGGAGAAATATTGACTTGGGTTTAGTTAATGATAAATATGAACAAATGGTTTGCATAGGAATAAGTTCCACAAAAGCTCATGGAAGAGGAATTTTCAAGAGACACACACTGTGTATGAAAGTTAAAACCATGGAGGTGGTATATGTTCACCACGGTTGGTGATAAATTATTCATTGAGAATTATAATTCCTACAAGTAAGCAGTATGTGGCAATAAGATAAGATTGGGAAGACCAATTAAAATGCAATAATGGATTCCATGTATCAAAGTACAAGGATCTTACTATATTGAATAATACAATGGGTATTCAAATGAGATGATACATGGATGGTATGAGAATGGTACTGATAAGGATTTATTGGTAATACCAAGTCTTTATGCCTTAATCCATTAGAATTTTACTTTTTATAGATAATTTTTATGATCTCTATATTGTGCATTGTATTTCAAGACCAAAAATCATGGAAGGTTTCTATACAATGCAACCAGAAAGGTATTGTGACATCATATAATGCCAATAAGGGTTGAAATTTAATAAATGTAGTTTAGGATTAAAGTAAACAACAAGATTATAGAATATTAAATTATAATGAATCTTTTCCATGTGTCTATCATAGGGTAGTGGGAGCGCCATTGTTTTCCAAGTGAAATATGTTTGATAGCATATGGAAAATAACTATAGGTCTTACAGTTAGTTAAAACCATGATGAAAGTAATTCTCTATACTTTGACTTAAATTATCAACCTAAGTTCTACGGAATGGTATCTACTAAGGTAGATCTAATGGTTTCTTATACCTATTAAATCATACATATACTGAAATTTTATTGAAAAATACAAGTTGGAACAATTTGAGAGAGAATTTCTACCAATGTCACATGGAATAAATCTCTACAAGTTAACATACATGCGCATAGGATGAGATTAATGTAGTGAATTTAATTCCAAACACTTCTGTGATGTATTAATCACATGTTCCATTATATGTACAAGAATTTATATTGATAACATGTAATTTATGGTAGGAAAATATTATTAATATCTAGGAGAATAGTAAGGGAAGTAGTCATAACCATCTAATTTTACTTAAATAATTATAAAGGATATGTACCTAGTATATGGAGAAGAAGGGATACTGGTTTTGAGGGATACAAACTATTTTTCCTTATATAAATGTTATGAAATCTAAGAAAATGAGTGAGACAAGATAATATAATCTAGTGGTATCCATACCTAAAAAACCGAGTACATTTCAGCTTTAGAGGTAACTAAGAAGTAGTTATTAAACACAAATACTTGTTCCGGTTCTTAGAATCACACAAAGTATGTAAAGTTTTATCATTATGATAATTATATTACAAATAATGGTCAAGAGGATGAGTTTTGAAAGTGGAACAAAAGGGGATATACTCAAGGATACCATCTCTTGAGAATCTTTGCTCAAGGAGATGAGGTCACACTTAGAAAAATTTCCACACAATAGGGATGTGGAAGACCCAGCAACTAAAGTCATGACTCAGTAGAAATGTGATCTTAATCATGTGAGAGATAACAAGGATGGTTAGGAAGTTGGATCTAGTGTAAGTGGGAGTGTTATGATAGTGGGTTCCCTAGACCCAACTATATAGTTCTTTTTAATTAACATTTCATGTATACAATTAGATATTCATTATTTACACTTACCATTTTAGTGTATACATTTATGCATCCACTATTAAATGGTAATGTCTTTTTTATAAAAAAAATTGGGGTCAATCCCCTTGAATTGAGAAAAAGACCTCTTAAAAAAGACATTACCATTTAAAGATCAGGTGTTGGGGGATCATAATAATTGAGACTTCATATCATGAATTTCACACTTTATTATCTCTAGTATTTGATATCATGAGGATAGATCCACCAATAGGATCACCACATGTTTCGAGTGTTATCGTTTGTTCATATCTATGATCATGTGTATTGGTCTCCTAACTTGAGATCATTATCAATGTGTGTCATTTGATTGCATACTTTGATGAAAGGAAAAAACCATGATAATGAGATCATTGCGAGGTATATTTTGTTGGGTGTGTCATTAGAGGTATGGAATTGGTTGAATGATCAAGATAGGATTTTTCACTTCCATCCATCTAACATTATGATTTTTATTCCAAAAGAGAAAGGTGACCATACAAGGTAAAAAGATGCCCTTACCTAAGGCAGGAAGAAATAATGGAGGCCAAGGGCATCACCCCTAATCATGTTTATCCCCTTTGGTTTAAGGTGAGAGATATTAGAAAAAACAAAAAATAGGATTCTCGGGAACCACAATAGAGGCCAGGTAATCTGCCACTTTTTTCCCCTCACGCCAAGTGTGGGAGACTCTGGCATTGTTGCTAAGGAGGAATTTGAATTGTCTAATAGTATAAATGATGTACCAAGGGGTAGTTCTTCTCCCATGAAAATCATCATGGACAAACATAGAGTCTGTTTCCAGCTGCACAATGCTAAGGTCCCTCTACTTACACATGGACAGCCCTAAGAGAACCGCAAGAGCCTCCGCTCGAACTGAATTTCCATAACCATAGTGGGAAATGAAATAAAGCACCACACTCCCTCTAAAATCCCAAAGAACCCCTCCTCCATGCATAACACCCACAGCATAAGAGCCATCAGTGTTCAACTTCAAGCCACCCTCTGGAGGAGACCAACGGATCCATCTCCCCTGCACCCCGGGACCGCACTACCGAACCACATGCTGTGGGACCTACAACGCACGAAAAGAAGGAACCTCCTTCTCGATCCCAGTGAGTCTGAAAAGGTCAATCAGAAAACATCTAGTTCTAGCCACCACCGCTCTTACTGATGAAGAGACTCTCTCAAACCGAGATCTATTCCGAGCTTTCCATAACACCCAGTATCCCACATTATAGATGATAGCGCACGCCTCAGCCTCCTTCGTATTACCATTGGTACCCTGGAACCAAACCTCCATGAACCTCTCATAGTTGTCAAACTGGACCGAGTATCCCATGCACATACCAAAAAAACTCCACACCTGACGGGCCCAATCACCCTCTAAGAAGATATGTTTCATATTCTCCTCCTTTTTTCACATAGTAGTGACAGGAGGAAGACATGCTTATGCCTAAGGATTTAATATTGACATTAGAGGGTATAACATTATACCAGATCTGCCAGGTGAGGAAGTTGAGTTTAGTAGGAATTTTAATACCCCACGCCACTCTGTTCCAGCTCTCCTGCTGCCCCTAAGCCATGGTACTCCTGCGGAAATCCTTAGAGTTGAACTTACCTAAAGTGGATGGAGTATAAAAGCACCTTTCTTGCTCTGAATTCATAAGGATTGTGTCAAACACTGCCTGTTGAGGTTACTTCAGATCCGACCTAAAAAACAGAGGGTGCATGATTTCCTCCCTAAAGGATATCAATGGATCTGGGCATCTTGAGTACCCTAGCGTACTACCCGACCAGTTATGATGCCAAAAGAGAATATTCCCCTCCCCAATAATCCATCGTGAATGAAGAAGGATATTTGGGATAATACTAGACACTAAGGACCACAAGGAAGAACCCCTGGGCGATGGAACTGCAACACCAACCTTGAAACTCTGAGACATGGTCCTCCCCTATAGGGTTTGTTCCTCAATAATCTCCCAAGAAAGCTTCACACTCAAGGCATGAATTGTGTATGCCAGACTCCGTACATTGATAGCTCCTTTGATGATAGGCCAAGCCATCCTTCTCCACGAAACCCATTGCCTCTTCCATTCTGACAATCCATCCCAGATAAACCGAGCGAGGATTATGTCAATGAGCCTAATGACCCCCTTCGGGACACTTGTAGAGGCCATAGCATGCACCGGGATAGCTAAGAGAACACTATTCACCAATGTGATCCGCCCTCCGAAAGATAAGAAGTGATTTTTCCAGTTCATAATTCAGTTCGTCATCATGTTCACCACTTTGTCAAAGTCCCTAGTACACAGCCTTCTTGAGGATATTGGGGTACCGAGATACTCCATTGGGAGAGACCCTCGCCCCATGCCCAGCTCGCCACTCAACATGTCGACCCTGTTTGAAGAACATGAGTTAGATATATAGAAACTACTCTTCTCCCTGTTAACAACCTACCCACTCCAGTAGTTGTACTCCACCAGGATCTTGTTCATCGCGCTGATAGACCTCAGCCCGGAATTTATAAATTTGATCGTGTCATTAGCATACATCAAATGAGATGTTGGAGGAAGAACATGATTTCTAAAGAATGGATGAATCTCTCCACAAGAAACCCCTTTATTTATCAGTCTACTAAGTGTGTCTTGCATCAGAATAAAAATGATTGGTGATAAAGGAACTCCTTTCCGAAGGCCATGCATAGACTTGAAAAAACCATGTGATCTCCCCATAAAAGACACTACCATCCACGGCGAACAAACGCACCTAAAAATAATATTGCAAGCCCAACTGGACAAACCCATCTTGGAGAGAACCTTGTTCATGAATCCCCACTCCATCCTATCATATGCCTTTCTCATGTTGAGATTGACAACCACATTAGAGCCATGGGATTTAGTATTTAAATCCCTCATCATCTTCTACGCCATCGCCATGGCTCCATGAATCGAGCGGTCGTGGACAAAGCCATGTTGCTCCATAGAAACCCATCGAGGGATCATGCAAGAAAACATTTGATTGATAATGTTATCCAAGAATTTATAGGGGAAATTACACATACTAATAGGCCGGTAGTGGCTGAGGGAATATGGATCTTTTATCTTTGGAAAAAGGACCAGAGTCGTTGCCGACGCGATCCGAGGAAGCACGCCCCCACGGAAGAAATCTTGGATAGCCAGAGTAAGATCCCGTTTAACAAGTAAAAAATGGATGATGACACAAGTGTGCATCTTGACTTATGACATATTTAAATAAAAAGTGATGATATTACACAATACATGTTCGTAGGTTGGTTATCATTGTTATGACTATTCATTATCTCTCTAGGGGCCTTGATGGGTTTCTAGACTCCACTTTTGGTCTATGATTTTTGTTCATTACTATCAAAATAATTGCCTATAGGGTCACACACAATAGCATATTCAAGAGTTTTCCATATTCTAGTGAATAGGTATATTAGAAATGGTGGGCCCCACCATAAGGTTTGAGTGTTTCCCAGGTTATCAATCAATGAAAAATAAATAAATTCACTATTATTCAAGTTAAGAATAATTGGGTTGAATTTATTTAAAGTATTTATAAGATTATGTAAATATTAATAATATTATTATATGAACGAATGTTATTTTAATATTCCAGGTTCGTTTAATTTTAGAGGGAAGTATGAGTTGAGTTAAATGATTCGATTTTATCATGTAATGTATTTAATATATATTACAGGTATGTCATAAAATATAAATAATATTTTTGATTCAATTTAGTTCATCATAATTATTATTTATTACTTATTTAGTTGATGTTAAATAAACCGGGGTTGGGGAACCCATCTAGGTATTTTGAACATCAACTATTTAAAGGATGAGAGAGGATCTCACTAGCGACTATTCATAGTGAATTCATTAGAGCTTCTCTCTCCTATCTATATTTTTAGATAGATAATCTATCAATCCAAGAAATTAGATCAATTTAATCTCCATGCATTGAAGGTACGTCGAAGTTTTGATTTTCAGGACATCGAAGACATCATTAGATCGCTACGCTAGCACTCGGAACTTGATGATTGATGTTTTTGTGGATTTTAGAAGTGTATGTGGATGATATATAAGGATTTTTCTTTGAATAATTCGAGCAATAATAACTGGTGACAAGAAAATGTTGAGTGAACCTTCATATCAAAAGATGTATGTTTTCATTTTATATTTTATGCTCTGATTAATTCATGTGAGATCCTCGGGACTGTATCGGGGCTCAGATCACCAGAGATAACAAGTCTTGTCATATCGGTCATGAAAAATTTTAAAATCCCAGGACCACCAGCTTCCGCTGCTACCCCTATACCTTCACTAATGACAATTCAAAAACTTAATGGTAAATTAAGTAATAACTATTTTCATTCCATCTCACCAGTAATACTCTTGAAGTTAATTGTACATCTTAGTGCTACCCGAATGAACAAAAAATGGAGAACTATGAGATTTACTTAACAATTATTTCCATAATTGGTAATCAAAATACATGCGTAATATTTTTCCAAATCATAAAATACCTTCTTCATCAATATTAAAATCAGGAATCCTAACCTTCTTAATGGATTATAACTTTTCTTACAAAGATTTATCCTCCTTATGAGCTTGCTTAATTCTTTATAAAAAACTTGACTACACTGAAATGTAAAACAAAACAGAGGTTGTCTCTACATCCAAAACTTGTAGTCCAAAATTTATTAAATAATTATCTATAGGGTCACATTCCAAATATAACATGGTTGATGTTGAATTATTTTTCCAGATCAAAGCATCAGCCACTTTTTTTATTTTCTAGAATGATAATGAATTGTGCAATCATAATCCTTGATCAGTTCCATCCATATTATCTGTCTCATGTTTAATTCTTTCTGAGTGAATATATACTTAAAACTTTTGGGATTAGTATATATTTCACAATTTACTCCATATGAATGATGCCTCCAAATTTTTAAATCAAAAATCAAAGTAGATAATTCCAAATCATGTGTAAGGTAATTTAACTCATGGGGTTTCAATTTACATAGAGCATAAGTAATTACCTGGTCATTTTGAATTAGAAAACAAAAAATTCCTTTCAATGAAGCATCATTGTAGATGAAAAATTCACCATTACTAGAAGGAAATTAAAAAAATGGATTATTCACCAATCTTGTTTTCAGTTCCTAAAAAAAATCATCACAATATTTTTTTCAGATTAATTTAAATCATTTTTGAGTTAAGTTAGTTAGTGGGATAGAAAACTGAGAAAAGCTTACAACAAGCTGCTGATAGTAACTCACTAATACAAGAAAATTACAAATTTTTGTGATATTTGTGGGACTTGTACATTCTTCAAAAAAATTATTTTATCAGGTTCAATAGTTATACCATATTTAGAAAAAATATTTCCAAGGAAATAAATTTTTTATAACCATAATTCACACTTACTAAATTTCCCATACAATTTATTTTCTTTTATGGTTTGAAAAAGAATCATTAGGTGTATTTCATATTACTATTGATTTTTATAATATACCAAAATTTAATAAATAAACACAACTAAAAACTTGTCCAAGAACTCATGAAAAACTCTATTCATAAGGTCCGTAGATAATATTAGTCCATTAGATAACCCAAAAAACATAACTATTAACTCATAGTTCCCATATCTAGTTTGAAATATAGCCTTCAAAATTTCTAATTCCTTTACTTTAAACTGATGGTACCCCAACCTCTAGTCAACCTTTGAAAAATATTGAGCTCCTTGGAGCTAATAAAACAAATCATTAATGTGAATAAAATGATACTTGTTCTCAAAAGTGATTTTATTCCAGGATTTATAATCAATGTAAAGTATCATTGAAAAATATTTTTTTAACAAAAAAATAGGAGTACCCTATGGTGAAGTGATGGTTAGATGAAACCTTTATCTAATAACTCCTATAATTTATTTTTCAATTCTAAAAGTTTCACTTGATCCATTAGATAAGGGTGTTTATAAATAGGCTTAGCATAATGTAAAATTTCAAAAGTAAACTCAACCACCCAATCAGAAATAACACCAAAAAATCATCAAGAAATAAATAAATGTACTCATTTACTATTGGAAAATCACTAATTTGACTAGTTTCGTTATTTTAAACAATATGATCTAGGTAAATTTCACTTCTATCTCGAATCAATTTCTTAGATTCTTGCTAAGTTATCAAAGGAATGAAATCATTTAAAAAACTTTCTTAGCTCTAAAATCTATCTTAGAATGACAAACTGAAATAGAATCCATACTAAGAATGATATAAAACTATAATATGTTCAGTTTAACAAGATTTTTAGGAAATAACATCCCAATGATAACAATATTAAGATTCATATAAATCTTGGTTGATTTAATATTTTCACTTGGATTTCTCATCAAAAAATTTATCCTCTTTTCATGCGGTGATATTCCTAATTTACTAGAAAATTTCTTAGAAATGAAAGAATGTGAAGATCTATAGTCAAATAGGGAATTATAATTATTTTAATACATAAGTAACATACCTTTCGCCACATTATTTGATGGCCCAACATTAATTGTAGTAGTAGAAAATGACTTTGCTACACCTTTATATTTTTTATCATAATGATTTCTATCTGGTGGAACTAACTTTGGACATGCATTAGAATAATAACCCAACTAATTAAAACTAGAACACCTCACCATTGGATGGATATAAGTTATCCCATTCTTTGGTTATTCAAGACTATTTTATTTACCATCACGAGACCTGTGACTTAACTGACCACACCAGTAACACTTCCTAGATCCTGTTAAATATTCCTTGAAATGTTTTTTTCCACATTTGGAACATTTTTTGGGCTTAACTCTAGAATACTTAGCTGGTTTTTTCTCTATTTCCTACCACCTTGAAATTTTATTAATGTTTTCAGGTAGAGGAACATATGTGTCTATAAACTCCATCTCAACTTTCTCAACACAATGAACCACTTTCTCGTAACTTTTAAATTACCTTATGGATAAATCTCTTCATAAATTTGATTTTAACTCTGCGTAGAATATATTAATTTTACTATTAGTGTCCTGAATAAAATCTGGCACATACCTAGACAATATTATTAATTTTTCTTCATATACAGCTATAAAATCTTCATCTTTTTGCCTCAGTTCTAGGAATTTTTTTTTCATCCAAAGTTGAAAAAACTTTTTGAAATATTTCTCAAGGAACATATACTTAAATGTTTCTCATTACATGGCATCAAGATCATATTTCTCTTTGGTATTATTAACCAAATACCATAATTGATCAATTTCACCTTCAAAATGATAAATAGAAAGAGTTACCTTTTGATGTTTTGAACATCCCATGACATCAAATATCTTCTCCATAGAATTTATCCGTCCTTTAACTACCACAAGGCTAGATGATCCACTGAAATATGGGGGATGTTATCTCATAAAATGATCCAATTTTGAAATATTCATTAATGGTGGATCAGGTTCCTCTCTATCAAGGATTCCACCACTATTTATAGCTTGTTTAAACTGATCTATCACTATAAAAAAATTGTTCTATTCTGATCCCAACCATATCAGGATACTAATTTGAAAGGATATTTTCCACTATATGTCTTCCCACTATAGTTTCTCTGTTTCCTCTATGGAAACCCATTCTAAATAGAAGTAGTTTATATGAAGCAACATGGTAATCCTTAAATGATATATTATTTAAACTTAATCATAAAGTAAAATCTTACAAGGTTATGTTATTAATGATATCCTAAAATCTAAATATATCTAAACTTACCACTGATACCAACTATAAGGACCTAGCCTTAAATGTTGTATAATCTTTAGTTTTAGTAAATAATTTTATTTATTTTACTTTTAGGATCCTTTTAGGTTTAGAGTTATAGATAATAGGTTCATAACTCATAAGTTACAAGACCATATAATAAAAAGTGGACATGTCTGATCAGTATCCATTTTCCTACCATATAAAACAATTTAAAACAAAACATTATTTCTTTCCATGAAAACTCATCATGGATTTCAACTTGAATTATTCCTTCCCCTTACCCATCTTATGGAAAACATTTAAAAACTTAGGATGAGCACATAAATCTTAGTAAGGGATATAAAAATAAAAGAAATTGTTAGTTTATAAAAAACATGAAAACCCATGAAATATTTAAATTTTCATCAATGTTCTTTTAGAAAAAGAAATAAAACATTTTCACATGAAAAAAACACACATCTTTATCCCTAATAAATCCTTTAAAACCTATAGAAATAAATTCAAAATGCTTCTTGGTAACTTAGATAATCATATTCATAACCCATTTTAAACTCGTGTTAGAAGTAACTGGAGGGTAGTTAAACCCATAAAAGAAACCCTTTGGTAACTCCCTCCTTCTTGCCTATTAAGATAAGAAACATTACCCAATGTATTGAAGCACTATCTGGTCACACCCATCATTTAAGATATAATATGATCACCCATATCAATCTAGGCGCCCCATTATATAAGCTATAATGGGCTCACCTAGTGATATCTGGGCTTCCCCATCGTATAAGATGTAACATATTCACCCGACACTATCTGTGTTCACCCATATCATGTATAATTATAAAGTACTATATCATAAATAAAAAAATTATGCTTTCACTTTTCCATCCAAAAACATTTGAAAAACTTATTTAAATTCATAAACAAATCTATTTTGGATATCAAAATACCCTTTTCTTTTAAAACCCCATTTTCAATACAAAAATACCATTTTCTTTAGAAAAACAATTTTCAAAACAAAAATACCAGAAAAAAGGAAAAGGGTTTTTATTTGAATAATAAATAAAATATTTTAAAGTAATATAGAAATCAAATAATGTTCAAGGTGGCAGAAAAAGTCATTGTCATCATAAATGTTGAAAATAGAACATTCCTCTTATCATTTTTCAAAATGTCCCGTATAAAACACGTAAAATTATTCCTTTTGTAAAAATTTAAAATAAAGGAAAATTGACATAGAATTTACTTTATAAATATTTTATTCCTATATAAAAACATCAATAAAATCATTTTAAAAACATGGACATGGAAGAGAAAGAGTTGGAAGGAAAACTTTAAAAGATGATTTTTTTTATTAAAAGAAAAGTCCTTTATCACATAGAAAACACTTGAATTGTAAAGCCCATTAAAGAATAAAATTAAAAAATAATTTAAATATCATGATAATAGATAAATTAATGATATATAATGTCAACAGTTTTTTATATAAACCTTATAAAATAATATAGGTTCATAACATCAAAATATGCCTTAATGAAAGGAAATTGAGATGAAGTCCATTATCTTGAGTCTAATTCATCACACGTGACTTTATCTTCCTGAATAATATACTTATGTTAATTATTTAATTTATTGAGAACATTTTTCAAGTTTATTATTAAATTAATTTCACTTACTACCAAGATATGTATGATTACTTAATCAATTATTTTTACATTGTATGTTTCGATGATATTTGGATTTTGTGTCAAAGATGACTATGTTGTGTTGACTAAGGTCAAAAATATCATTATTTAAACATCTAAATAATGATAATGATGAAATAATTATCATATTTATATGTAAATTATACTTTTGATACCAATCATAAAATATTTTTTGAGAAATGAAGTATGTTGTGATCATGGAGACAGTATGTCATACATACGCATGAGTAACGTCTCCATTTCTCAACAATAATTATGGAAATAAGGTAAGTAATATTTTATCTTTAAATAATGATAATAATATCATATATACTATATTATTTATTTAAATACACTTATATATATCTTCCATGTGGTGTGGTGATGAAAAGATAATCACATCTCTTCAGGAAAGTGGTACTCCACACGTACATGAACGACGTTATCACTTTTTCAGTGAGTAAAAAGGTAAGAAATAGAATGATATATTATATTTAAATAATGATAAATATGTCATTAATATCGTAATTATTTCATTTATATCATATATATTCATTATATTTACCCTTTTACCTTCCATGTAACACATTATTGAAAAATGAATCGCATTGCTTCGTGAGGTGGTAGTCCCTCATACACACGAGCGACATTATCGTATCCCAAATGGAATGGAATATAAAATAGAATATATGTTATAATGACTCAAGAGTTATATTTATTCTAAAAATATTATATATATACTTTATATCCATCATCATACCCAACCGTGAGATGTGGTTATGAAAAAATAGACGACATCGGTTTGCGATGCGGTAGTCCACAATACACACAAATGATGATTTCATAACCCATTTGATGGAAGTTGAAATGGTTGTAAGTCATTACATTAAAATAAAATAATCTTAGTATATAGAATATAATGAGGATTTTAAATCATCATGTTTTAATAATAATTTAATTAGGTGGATTAAGAAATAAAATAAAGACGCTCATTGAATAACATTACCTCTTATTCGGGTAACCTCCTTAGGTTTTCACTAAAGCCTTCCGAGGTTGGATTTATTCCCAATATAAGGCTTATAGGATGATAGGATGTAATTATAGAAGTTATTTGGGAATTTATTTTCTTAAATATTGTTTTTTTAATGTGTGAAGATAGGAGGATAGGGTGTGGCCTTTTATAAGTGGGGGAGAGGCCACACTTGGTATTTTTGAAAAGAATTGAGTGATCCCACATTTTCCATATGTCACAAGGGTTAAAATGGGTAATTATAGAACCTTAGAGGTGTAATAGTATAAATATTTCCATTAAATAGTTTTTATAAAATTTTATAGATCATTTTACCCTTATCTTTTTAGTTTAACCCCCCCCCCCCCTTGTAAACCCATTTTTACCTTAACCACGGTAATTAATTTTAAATTCATTCACTATTCATTTTGGTAAAAAATTAAGTTGAACATATTAGATAATATAAATTATGATGATTCAAAACATTAATTTTTCCAAATTATATTCACAGAAGTGTGAATTTTTAATTTAAAATTAATCTCGCTGATGTGATGAGAAAGTGGGTTTTAAAGAGAAAACGTTCAAAAGTTTACAAGGTTTTTATATCAAAATTAAATATGAAATTCCTTAAAATGACCTGAATTGGATTAATTGATCTATAATTGAACTAATTTTACACTAAGCCAAAATGAAAATGTAAATTAATTTTATAAATAAATTAAACAAAAATTCGGTTTTCAATTTAAATTCAATATTTTTCACTATTCATAAAAAATGAAATGTTTCATAAAAATCTAAAAAATTTATCCTAAAATAATTTTTAAATGATGATTTAAAAAATTGTGGTTATTTTTTAAAATTAATTTTCTAAAATTTTTAAATAAAACTTTTAAATAAAACCTTATAATAAAAGTGTTTAATTAAAACTATTTACTTTTTGATTTAAAAAATTACTTAATATTTTTTAATGAAAATGAATATATCAATAAACATGAGAATGATTTATTCTATATTTACCGAGGTTTTTAAAAATTAGTTTAAAATGGATATTCAAGAATAAACTAGACATGGAAGATAAAGTTAGTACCTATAAGGCATGGATAGTAGTTAAAGGGTTTGAGAAACATCATGGTATGGATTATGAGAAAACCATTTCATAAGTTTCCAAGATAAAAATAAATTATGATTATAATAGAAACTTTCCATGCATAAAATATTTTGAAGATGTATTTCAAAAATTATTTCCTATGAAATATGTCTATATGACTCAACCTGTGGGGTTTGTGAATCCAATAGTTTCCAATAAGGTAAGAAAGTTATATAGATCCATTTATGGATTAAAGCATGCATTTTTATCATGGAAAATACACTTTGATGAATTGGTAAGAGAATTTGGTTCATAAAGAATGAATTTGATCCATGAGTCTATAAGAAGTTTAATGGGATTGTGGTTATTTTCCCAACAGTATATTTTTATGACGTATTACTTATTGGAAATGAGATAGTACTCTTACATTTAGTTAAGATGTGGATGAATACATGATTCTCCATGAAGGAATTAGGTAAAGCATCCTATATCCTAGGGATCAAGATCATACAGTATAGATCTAAGAGGATTCTTGGACTAATTTAGGGTATATGCATTGATAAGATACTGAAAATATTCAGTATGTAATAATCCAAAATGGGGATTATTGCCTGTCACATGGGGTGCATCTCCTGAAGAAAATTTGTTTACATACATAATAGGAGAGATATAAGATGACCGAAATTCATTATGCATCAGCTATAGGATTAATCATGTATGTCATTCCATGTATGAGGCTTAATGATTTCTACACCTTTATCATGGCAAGTAAGTATCAATAAAATCCAAGATGCTCTCATTATATGCAGATAAAGAATATCCTAAATTATTTAATGATAACTAAGGATATATTCCTAGTTTATGAAGGATATGAAAAGATTATTATTAAGTGATATGAAGATACTAGTTTCCAAACATATCAGGACGTGCGATCTGAAATCAAATTCAGGATATTTTTTCACTCTCAATGGATGATTTGTTATTTAGAAGAGGTAAAAGCTGGCAGTATTAAATGATTTTACAATAAAGTCTAAGTATATTTCATCTTTTGTTCCAGATAAATAAGTAGTGAGGATATGAAAAAATTTCTAGGATATTGATGTGGTATCTAGTAGTAAAGACCTTATCACATTGTATTTTGATAATACCATAGTGGTGTCCCTCACCAAGTATCCAAAGTCATGTCAATTAAAGAAGAATATAATTTGGAAGTATCACCTATTTAGGTATTTTTTCTCAATAGTATGAAGTTGTAGTAAATAGAGTTTATATATAAGAGAACATGAATGTCCCATTTACTAAAGTCTTATCTCAGTAAAATCATGAATATCATGTGAGATCTAGTGGACTGAAATTCATTAGTAACTAGATCTAGTCCAAGTTGGATTCCATTTATTTGGTTCCTTATAACTAGCTACTTTACACTTTTTACTACCAATATATTTATGGTATTTAATATTAATAAATATCTTATCACATTATTTATATTCTTCTACATTAATTTGATAATGTCCTTAGAGTATCTGTCACATCAAAATGTCATAGAAGTTCCCCACTATGATGGGAACCTTGAACCATTATGATTATATTCTTACATATATGTTCTATTTCATGTTTATATAATCTAACTGGACACTGATGATATAGAACATCAGGGGTAGTATTTTCATAATAAATTGAGACTTCTTCTCATGAATTTTGACCATGGTAATATCCAAGAGAATAGGTTATAAAAAAATAAATGTCTATAGGAATACCACATGTAATATGTGACATTGGATATTCTTATCTAGTTATGTGTGAAATTATCCTTATACTTTAGATTATTATTACTGCATATCATGATTCATGTACTTATATGTAGTGACAAAAACTATGATGACATATGCTCATGGTGAAATAGTATATGTTGAGTATGTCACAAGTGATATAAAATTAATGAATAAGTCTACAAAGGATTTGTCCATTCTGAGATAATGGAATTAAATATCTACATACCTTTTATTATAATGGAACTATCTAATTAAATTCCATGGATATGGTAGTTTTATCGATACATTGATTTCAGGAATGTAAAAGAATGACATATCAAGAATTTAGGTTGATGACACAAGTGATGAAACCTTCTTGATGAGATATTTCAATAAAGGGATTAAATTACACAATTATCATTTATAGGAGGGTATTTTCATTGTGACATTTATATCTTTCTCTATGAGTTTCTTGATGTGTTTTTAGGTGTTAATCATGAACTTCAGGTGAGTTGGCTTAATTCCACTGAGAAATTAGCTTAGTAGATTGCACTAAAAGTCTCTGAAACCTTTGTTAAGTGAATTTAATATGAGAATAAATATTATTATCATGTTTATATGAATAATAATTATTCATATTATGTTTATTACAAACATTTTTATTGAATGAATGGTATAGTGATATTTATTTAAATAAATAGTCGTTATTCAAAGTTTCAGAAATACTGAGGAGTATTGAAGGACCTGGTTATGGGTTTACTGGGAATTATATATTTAATATCATTTAAATAAATATTAATTTATTTATTTAATATCTGATATTAATATTATCCATGAGTTTTGTACACTTTAAGAAAATAATATATATTTTTTGTCAAACATGGGGTTCACTAAGGATTATGAGATTGGATAAGGGATTATGTGTAATTAACAATTCTCTAACCTTGATATATAAACTTTGTTATATCATTTCTAGGTAAATAAATTATTTCAAAAAATAAATCCTCTCTAGAGAATCCTCTAAAACCTAGAGAAAAACTTTTCTATAGAACGTTCTCAAGAGTGAAGAGCATTCATCCTCCTCTACCCTCTCAGAAACACTAGATAACTTGACCGGATCATTTAATATTAGAAGGGGATATTATTGTGATCAATAATAAATGATTCATATACTGAGAATCATCTGTGCTAGTACCCAGAGATTTTACAGCAACATTCCAAGTTTTGTGGAGCATGTGTCTATTATTGCTACAGGGATTCTACTCTTGGGTCCATTATTGGAATGAAAGAAAAAAAGAGTGATCAATAAAGTCATTAATAAGAAATAATTAAAATAAAAGGTAGTTCTTATTATATAAATTAGTTATAAATTATATTTAAAATATTCTGTCTTGATGATCCATCATGTTTTGAGGAGAAATATAAAGAAACTGATGAATAACCATTGTTAGGCAGGGTCATGTCCACATTCATTGGGCCTCATAACCTTCAAATTATAATTTAATGACTAGGAGTTAAGTTACTTTAACATATGCTTCAATATATGAAAATTTACTTTTACATATTGAAAGCAGTGGTTTTTTAAAAAGTGGATGACCTTTATATTATTATGGAATAACATTTACATATACTGAGGACTTGAATTTTATTTAAGTCTTGAATCTTATGTATACAGTGGATGTTTTGAAAATATTCTTATATATTGATTATTTTTTAAAGGAAATACCCTTATGTATTCTATATTTTTCTTTGATATATTCTAATTTTGGAATTTTACCAAAGTGTGGACTCTCGCGTATAGGGATAGAATACCTTTACATATTGATATTTGATAAATTACCAAATCTTATATATTATAGTGTATTTTGATCTTAATATTATGTATGGAATTTATTGAATATTTGATAAATAATTTTACTCTTTTTTTTAAATAATTTAACTTTAAGTATTGAAGATCTACTTTTACATATTCGTTTTATTTTCGATTTATCTGATACATCATATAAATCAAAGACTCTTACACATTGTAAATTTACTCTTATGCATTCTCAGTTTTTATTTTAATTTTTTTTTTTTGCAGTTAAACTTGGTAGAGAATTCAGAGGTTAGTGTTTATGGATTTAAAGCTTCAGAATATAGTTTTATGATTGAAAGTTGAATTATCTATAATAAGGAATAGTAGATAATCTATTATTTTCTGTTACACCATGAGGATATTAATCATTACATGATTATACTTAAATATTTCTATGAATATTGTGTTTTCTTTTACAGTGAAGTGGGAGATATTTCTAAGATGATTAAATAATGATTTCAAGAATCTTAAATTATAAATATTATTTCAAAGAATTTATTTATGGGAAATTTAATTTTTTAAACAATTATTATTTCAAGGGTATTAATAATAATATTTTGATTTGGTATTTATAACTGATATATTTTAGGAAATAATTACTTCAATGGTCAAAAATATTGGAATAAATATTATCAAACTTTGAATTAGTTCGTTATTCAAAGGAATATATATATTTATAAATAAAGATTGTATAGAACTAGGAATACATGTGAGAGGTAGATGAGACACATAAAACATTTGTGATCACAATACTGTTACAATTATTTTGAAAAGCTTCATTTTGTTGAACTTCATTACCCAAAGTGATTAAGCTATTACATATTTTCATAATTCATCTATCTAAAACTTGTTTTGTGTTTTTATATTTCTTGATATTTTTGATGTGAGTTTATTGTAATTGGTTTATGATTTTCCATACAAAAACACATTCTATTTGTATATACCTCTTTAAAAGGAATTAGTCAGTAATCAGGTTGGGACTCCCTTGAAAATTCAAGTTTTGTATTTGGTTGTACCTCCATTATAAAATAAAATTTATAATTAGTTTGTGACTCCACTAGAAAATTTAGGTTGTTATTGAGCATCATACCACTCAAGGAGTAGATTTTAAAAATAATACATTTTATAAAAAATTTATAAAAAAAATTATATTATTAAATTTTTTAACAAATTGATTCCCTACTTGGGGAAGGGAGTAACCAAGAACAGGATTAAGCAAAAGTAGGAGTTAGCAAGCATGACACGAAGCATGATCAAGGAACACGCCTTCTCTATAAGTTTTAAAAAATATATAATCTTATTAATATGTTTCATCAATTAATATATATTTAATATTATTAAATACTTAATAAAAAGTAAAAGTAAAAATAAAAAATAATTTTAATTAATAATTAAATATAATCAATATTGATTAATTGATCATTGATAATTAATTAGTAATAATTAATAATAATTTATATTAATTAGTAATAATTTGTAATAATTTATATCAATTATAAATAATTAATAACAAATTTTAGTAAATAATAATTATAAATATAATAAATATTAAATAAAAACGATTAGTAATAATTATCATTAATTAAAAAATATATATTTATGTTATATATTCATTATATTTACCTTATATATACATTAATAAAAGTTTTTTACAATATATTTAGGTTAATAATGTTATATTTATATTATATTTACATTATAATAAAGTTATATTTCAATTATATTCACATTATATAACATAAATATAATGTTTTATTTACATTATATTTACCTTTTATTCACATTATATAATGTAAATATGACATTATTTTCACCTTATATGATGTTATATTTTCATTATATATACATTCCATTTTTTGTTAAATTTACCTTATATTCACATTATATTTACATTATATAACTTTAAATTCATGTTGTATAAAATTATAATTATGTCTTATTAATTTTATATAATGTTATTTTTACATTATATAACATTATATTTATGTTATATTCACATCCTAATATAAATATAAAATCATATTCATGTTATATAACATTATTTTTACATTATATAATGTTATGTTTAAGATTTATTTTCATTATATAACATTATAATAATGTTATATTTATAAAATATTTACAATAAATATTATCATATGTAAGTTATATTTTCATTATATATGTGTTATATTTATGTTAAATTTATTTTATATTCATGTTATATGAAAGGACTGGTTAGGATATGAACCATGCTGAAAGGGGGTGAATCAATGTTGGTGAATTTTAATCCAATATATGGTTTAAAATTTTTATCCCTTTCTTTTAACTCTACCACTTGTTAAGGTGAATGTATCACTCATGTCATCTCTCATTTTTGTTCTTTCTTACATCACTACAAAACACATTCATGAAAAAAGGTACAATAATTTGCACGGACCACCTCTCAATGCGAGAAGGCTAGTCCTTGGTGTGAACTAGATTCATCCAAGATCACAAAACCCACTAGATTCATCATGTGATCTTTACACTACTGTCTCCCAAAAATGTATGAGTGTGAATCCGACACTATTAGTTTTGGTGCATCTCACACACAGGTACATCTCATACCTTTATAATGATATATTGGGATAACAATCAAAGAGTTTATACCAATTAAGAATTATGATTTATTGTTGATGTTTTTCCTTTCCTTTTTATTATTCCCTTGCACAATAGCAAGGTACTTATACTATTTTTGTATACATGTCACTACATAAAACCTATTATTTTTATTCACAGTTGAAAACTAATATGATGTTATTTACTCTTCCTCTTCTTTTTCTTCTTCTTCTTCTGTGTAAAAAATGAGTGGATAGATCTATTATTATTGTGATGAACTTCATAACCAAATCGGTCTATTATTATTCTTCCTCTTATTCCCTATTATTCTCTTATTCCTTTACTTTAGTGCATAAATATAATTACATTGGTTCTTTATCTTATTCTATAACAAAGAATTTATCAGATGGTATCTAGTGTCAGGTGTTCTCTCTCTTAGCACATAGAAAATATTCTCTATGGAATAATTATGTCGAACATAAACTCATATTGTATGACCTATAATATATATATATATATAACTTAAGTGTCAGTTTCTTCTTGTCTGGATTCATAGAATACCAAATAAATATTTAAATTCAAATCACTAATATTATTAACCATAAATTTCCCTATAAACTCAAATTTGAATTGCACATACATCCACTATGATTAAGAATTAACATGTACTTCTATCACATAAATTGATCCTCATTCTATAACTACATGAATCATGCATTAAATAATGTGAATTCCTTATTCCTTCCATAATATTTTCATTCCTCCTCGTGTATCCATCAAAACTAAATCACTCTCAATCCATGATATTATTTAAATCACTACTTGCATTCAATTTGAATATAAATATATACATGAATTCAAGTTGTCATAGCACCCTTTATTTGTGGCACAAACCACTCCTCTATAGCATGGAGTACTCCCATGAGTACTTCATTCTTTCATATTTATGAATGATAAATTATATCACAGCTCATGCATTCCTTATTCATAAATATACCCACATAATTATGAGAACCACTTATGATATTTATCCCTTATTCTTGATCTTATTACTTGGAATCATATGGGTTATATATCAAAACCACTAAATTTTAATCCTCATGTCAAACCATAAACAACTTCAAAAACATCATAAAACACCCACTGAAAGTGAACCAAATCATGGTGTCACTTGGAGTTTTGAATAGGTACTTCTCCATCACACTGCATAATTTTTATTCTTCATAAAATTCTTCATATGGGTTTCCAATTATTTCTAGAAATAAACACTGAAACTACTTCCTATTCTATTTATTCATGTATTTCAGACACGATTTCATGTCATTGTTTTCTTACAGAGGTTTGATACCTCTCAATTATTCCTCTTATTCTCTTTTTAATCCCACAATCAATATTACTACCTTGATATAGCCCACAGTCGATCATCCTATCAAACTCATGGTTGATATTCTTACCATGTTTTCCCACGGACGATCGTCTTTCCGTGTGAATCTCACAGTCACTCCACCTATCATATGAATCTCATGATCACTCATCCTACCCCATGAATCTCACAATCACTCTTCCTTCCATGTGAGACTATTATAACTCTTCTTTATCTTACAATAAGAATCTCAACAAAATAATATTGATTCATGTATTCCTTCACATCATAGAATGGTCCCAATATTTCCACTTTTGGGGGGCAATGGAGGTTTGTGGTGATGATAAACACACCAACATAAGAGAAAAATGAAAGAACACGTGAGGATTTACATGGTTTGGAAAGGATTTCCTACATCCATAGGAGAAGGTTATATTTCTTTATTCCTATCTGGATCAAACTTCAAAGGATCAAAATGATTAAAAATTCAATTTCATGGGAATTAATCCAGTTTTATAGAGAGAAAAAATTCATCAGTGTCAATTGTTGGAGAGAGTTGGTTCATCAACTCTTGAAAAACTCCTCATTACTGGTTGCATTCCATATTGTCTATGTGTTGAGGAAGACCCGCTATAGTGGTTAGCGATAAAGTAGAAATACAAACCTATCAACAAAAGTGTTTCCTTCCACTGATTACTCCCAAATTGGTAGTATCCCCCAAAAATATCCGGATCACAACCAGTTTTGGGTAGAATCTATAAATTTTGTCTAATTAAGGGCGTCTAGCTTCTATTTTGGTAGAACCTTCATCATCATGTCTACCCCATTATCATTGGTGTAGATTTTCTCTACTCTCAAAAATCTTTCTTCTAGAGAATTTTAGATCCAGTGGTATCACACATTGATGTGTTTAGTCCTGGAATGAAATGTGGAGTTCTTTCTGAGATGAATAGCACTCTAAATATTGCAATAGAGAATATAATTCTCCTGACTCTGTCCTAGCTCCTATAAAAATTTATTCATCCACAACATCTATTTTCATCCCTCTATGACTGCGATATATTATGCTTCTATGGTAGATAAGGCAACACAGTTTTGAAGTCATGATTTCCATGAGACTTATCTCCTTACAAATGATATCAGATACCCCAATATGGATTTTCTTGTGTCTACGTCTCCATTCATATCTACATCTATGTATCCTTATTAAATAGGGTTTTTACTTCCAAAACATAAATAATGACTAGATGTGCCTCTAAGATACCTCAATATCCATTTGAATGATGTCCAATTCTCTTTTCCTAGATTTGATAAGAATATACTCACAACACCAATAGTGTGAGAAATATCTAGTCTAGTTCACACCATGGCATACATAAGATTGCAAACTATTGACTGATAAAGAGCTTTTTCCATTTATTATTTCTCCTCTTTATTCAAACAAATCTAACCTATCATGAGCCTAAAATGACTCAAAAGTGGAGTACTAATTGGTTTGTACTTTCTCAATTTTAACCTTTCAAGAATCTTCTCAATGTACCACTCTTGAGATAACCAAATCTTGTGATTACTTCTGTCACGAGTAATCACCATACCAATAATCTAAGTAGCATCTCCCAAGTCCTTCATTTAAAAAGAATTATTCAAATACTTATTCAAACTATAAATCTTGGTGATATTTCTACCAATAATCATCATATCATCAACATAAATCAATAAGATAATGAAATCACCATCATAAAAATGTTTGAAAAATACACAATGATCATCAGTCATCCTCCTATACTCATTTTTCTCCATTAATGGGTTGAATTTTCTATACCATTTCATTGGTTCATGTTTCAAACCATATAAAATTTTCTTAAGTTTTTATACCATGTTTTATTTTCCTTTAAATTTAAATCCCTCTGAATGTTCCTTGTATATCTCCTCATAAATATCACCATGTAATAATGTTTTATTTACATATAGTTTTTGAACCTACAACTTCATACTAGCCACCAATCCAAGAAAAACTCTCATATAAGACATTTTAACCACATGAGAAAAAATTTCATCAAATTCAATACCTTTCTTCTGATCCAATCCCTTCACAACCATCCTGGATCTGTAGCGCAGAAGTGAGCTATTATCTTCTCATTTGATTCTATGCACCAACTTGTTATTGAGTGCCTTCTTCCCTTATGGTAACTATACCGGATCAAATGTATGGTTCTTCTGTAAGGATCTCATATCCTCTTACATGGCCTTCTTTCATTCGATCTTCTATTGACTCCTAATTGAATAATTATAACTATCTAGATCTCCCCCATTAGTGAGCATCACATACTCATGTGGTGAGTATCTACAACTCAGTTTTCATTATCTGGTGGATCTTCTCAACTTTTCTTCAGGGGGAATATGTTATAAAATATCATATTATGGAAACATATCAGAATATGGAGACATATTACCTAGTAGTGATGTATCATCAGTGTCACATATCTATTTTTCACTAGCCGGTACTGATGGTGCTGATACTGGTTCCAGATTGACTAGAATTTCCTCAGACTACAACTTCTCTGTATTTTTTGGCTTCTCAAAATCTTTAGTTGTCTAATCCTCAATAAACACCACATATCTACTTCTAACGATACCCCTAATGATAGGATACTAAACTCATTATCCAAACTCCCCATGAGTGTATCCCAAAAAGATACATTGGTTTCCTTTTCCATCTATATTCTCCCACTCATCTTTTGGGATCTAAACAAATACCCTACAACCAAAAAATCTTAATTGTTTGAATAAAACATCATTACTTGCCTAGAAACTTTCTGTAACATCATAGTTACATGGAACTAATGGAGTAAGGTTGATAAGATCAACTTTGTTCCTCATTGCCTCCCCCTAAAAGGTGTTTGAAAGCTTTGTATTTCAAAGCATACATTTGACTCTCTCACAAACTATTTTGTTCATCCTCTAAATAACACCATTGTGATGAGACATCTTTGGTACTAATTTTTCCAACTTGATACTGAAAATACTATAATACTCTTTGAATGCACCATGGTACTCTCCTCTATTGTCTACTTGCAGGCACTTTAACCGTATTCGTATTTCTCTTTACACCTTCACATGAAACTGCTTGAAAACATTCTACACTTGATCTTTAGTTTTCAAAGAAAAGGCCCACACTTTTCTAGAATGATCATCTATGAAGTAAAAATAAATAAATAGCACCTCCCATCTACTTAGTACTCATCATGAAAACATCAGTGTGAATAAAATCTATAAAAAAATCTGAATGATATATAACCATGAAATGATAATCTTTGATGTTTCCCATTATGAAATCAACACAAATATCCAAATTTGAACCTTTTATTCCATGAAATAGATCCTTCTTGGAGAGTATTCTAATTCCTCTCTCGTTCATGTGACCAAGCCACCTGTGCCAAAATTATGTAGGAATATTTTTCCTAGATGCATTGATTTCTCCTCCATAGGGTCTAGAATCTGTGATATAAAGAGAAGTATCTTTATTTCCTTTAGTAATTACCAAGTTTCCTTTGGTAAGATTTAATTTCCCATTACCAAAGGAACTTACATATCAATCATCATTGAGAATTTTAGTGGATAGCATATTGAGGAAAATATCAGGAACATGCCTCACATCCTTCAACAATAACCTGCATCAAATATTAGTTTCCATAAAAATATTACCCATACCAGTGATTTTGGATGCCTCGTAATTTCCCATATTCACATGTTCGAAACTCAGTGAATTTTAAGATGAGAAGAAATATCTTCTAGAAGTGACATGGTAGGAGGTTCCTAAATTGATCAACCATGTTGAGTCTTGACTTTCAAGACTGACCTGATTGTCTTCCTAAACAATAACGATTTCTTCATTGACAACTGCAACATCATTATTTTGGGTCTTACCATCCTGATTCCTCTGATCTTCTTTCAGCCTTATTCACTCCCAGATGAAGTGTTTGGGATTTTCAAAGTGGTGAAACTTCATTCACTACTACAAAAAAGGTGTTTAACAACACTGATATTTATCAGCACTAGAAAAAAATGCTGATAAATGGCATCTTTATCAGTGCTAAAGAAAGAGCTAATAAAGATAGATTTTATCAGCACTTTTTTAGCATTGATAAAGGTCTGAATAAATAAAATGAAATAATTAAATAAAAAAAAATAAAAAAATGAGTTTCTTAAAAAAATATGACAAATTTTATTAATTAAATAAATATGGATAAAAATGAATAAATTGATTACACATTATTAAATATTAAAAAAATTATTAATTAGTTAATTATGATAATTAATGTTAATAAATTTTATATATTAACTATATAGATATATATTAATATATATATATATATATATATATATGATTCATATATTACAAAATACTTATGCGCCTTACCCTAGTGGTTTAGGCTCCTGCTTGGCATCCAAAAGACCCAGGATCAAATCCGGGCAGGGGAGAATTCTCGAGACTGTAGCAGCACTGTAGCAGGTCACTATAGCAGTATTGTAGTAGCGACGACTGTAGCAGCGGCAGCACTGTAGCGGCGGAGGACTGTAGCAGGGTACTGTAGCGGCGGCGATACTATAGCAGGTACTGTAGCTGTGCGAGTACTGTAGCAATACTATTCACCGAGGGGTCCTTTGGGTAAAAAATGGGCTTTCTAGCCTTGTATGCAAGCCACTTGGCCTTGGGCCTTCGGGATATGTAATGGATCACCCTCTACCCAGTCTAAAGAGGTCTTTTCTTTAATAATAAATTGAGGCTTCGACCCCAACCTGTTAAAAAAAACTTATGCAGCTTACATTAAATAGTTATATTTTTAGTGAATAATGGTTTATTATTAAAATTTAATATGAAATAAAAATACTTACTAATTTCATAGTTTAATGCACACATAATTTAATTTCATTTGATTTTTCAATTTAACATAGATAAAATGTCTGTTATATTGATTTTACGTATATATAATTAATGCATTTTTATAAACAATGCACACACACAAAACTTATCCATTTTTTCAATATTGTAAAAGTGTATTTATTTTTAATTTATCCAATTTCACTCATTTTTAACATATATTCATGCACTTAAAATTATATATAAAAATAATTTTTTAAAAATATTTCTATAATTATAAATAAATAATTATAAATAAATAATTATAAAATTATAATAAATATATTCAAAAAGGAATATATTTACTATATTTATATTTATATATACATATATATATATTAAGTATATATATATTTATAATTTTTTTACTTATAATTATAATTATAAATTCTTATGTAGTGCTTAAGTAATAAGTATTGATAAAAGTATATTTATCAACACTTTTGTCACGCAGATAAAGATGAGATTTTATTAGTGCCTTTTTAAAACTGATAAAAGGACTCTTTATCAGCACTTATTTGTAAGCACTAATAAAAGTGTCCTGGTCTATTTAAAAAACCCTAAACATTTGTGAACCTGTCGTGACATTAGAAGCTTTCCATGGAAGTCACCCACTGTTGGCGCTCCTCCTCAGTGAATCAAAGCTCGAATCACACCACTCGACTACCTCTAGTTTCTCAAACATCATCCAATATTCAGTTTTCAGTTGTAGTTAGAGTTTCCAAAGAAAAAATAAAGATATGGATTTGATTGTCTCAGATTTTATTCAACATAGTGAGGTAGGGCTTCTGATTTTCTTTGTGTATTTTTTGTTTTGTTTTTTATTTCTTGTTCGATGATGTCATCAGTTATTTGTGGTCTGGTCATTTGTATACTATTTTGCTTTTATATTATGAACATAATTTTTTGTTTATGATCCATTATTTGATTGACTACCGATTTGGATATCCTATTTTGGTATTTTTAAATTGTTGTTTGGAATCAATTTTCTTCATTGTCAATATCTATACCCCATATTTCTTTGCAAGCTTAATTTTTTCACTATTTTAAAACCTTAGAAAATCACCTCTGGTCCATAGATAAACCAATTAAATAAATATTTATGCCACTATATAAACTGTGGAGGTTTTGGATATAAAACCTTAAATGAATGAGAAAATTGATTTAGAAAACCAGTTTTCAGTCTTGTGATGGTGTGAAGCAAGAATAGAAGCTAATTTTATGAAATTCATTTAAGGGAATTTATTTATTTAAATTTTATTTTAATATTCCGGTGTAAGGATTTTTCATTAAAAATTTATTTACTGAGAATTGTGTTGTTTTATTTTGAGAGAAACCTTAGTAAGGGTGATACCATAATTATTTATTTTCAATGGGTCTTTATTTTCAAAATTAGTGTGGGGTTGTATTTATTTTACTATGTTGTGATATTCTTTTGTAAGGGTTACATATATTTTTATCTATTTTATTTTATTTTATAAAGATATATATATATGTGTGTGTGTGTGTGTGTAAATATATTTCATTCTATCTATTTATATGAATTTTCATAACATATAATTTAAGGGTGATTTTATAATTATTTATTCACAAATTATGGTTTTGGATTTCCAAATTAGGAAAAGATTTTATTTATTTTCATTAAAAAATATTTTTAAATGTGCACATTTTTTTGAAATTATGTGTATTATAAATTCCATGTTATATATATGTGTGTGTGTTTAAATGTTTATGGGATAGACATTTCAAGGTTTGGTGTGTTTTCCTACTTTGTTTGTGATATATCTTATTAATGTTTATTGTTACTTTATGCGAATTTATTTATGGACTTCCCTAGAATCTCAAGGATGGGTCAAAATTTCTCATGTGAAACTTCAAGTAACTTTATATCTTTCTAGTCTCACTAAAATAATTTTGATCGCCTGTGTATGATCATTTTCCTCAGTACAATAAATGCTTGGGTAGTTATTCCTTTTAATTGAAGTCCCATCATTACTTTTATATGTTAAAGTGTTGCACACAATTCCTTAAATATTATTTTTATACATGAATAAACCTTACAAAACTCAATGATATTCTCTTATAGAACCCTAGAATATATTATTTATTGCTTTATTTTTTTTAAGTTCTATTTTTCACTTTCATAGTTCAATCTCCATGATTCCCTATAGTAAAAAAGGTTCAGGTATATTAATGGCTTATGTTTTCACATATGCATGAAAGAATATGTGATCTTTCCACTTTGTTCTTATTCACATAAGTTGGGTGTTCTTCATAGAACATCACAAGTATGTGGGATCCTCTTATTCTCACAAAAGTATGCATGGATTATACTCTCCTTTTTATAGAAAAGGAGTTTCACACAACCCAATTCTTCATGAAACCCCTAAGTGCATGATTATAAAGTCATGAGGTTGTAGGATTATCTTCTTATTTGTAAAATCAAACTACTTCACTAAAACTACTCCTAGAAAATAGTGTTTCATTGACACTCCACTTTCTAAGAGAAAAAAAGAGTCTCAATATTATTGGCAGCCACTCCCTCATTCATCCTTCTGTTTATATAGTTGATTTCCACTGTCTCATATCTAAGAAATATGTCGTGTCAAGTCTTTGAGTTTTAAGTCATGTCAAGGATTTTATATCACCCAAATAATTCAACTTTTTATAAAACATACTTAACTCAAAAAATAAGGCATCATCATGATACTATAACCATACTCTTCTCAGTGTATATCTAACATACACATGAAGACAATCACATGCTTCTTTATATATTAAACTCTTGCATGTAATGGAGGATGAATAAACAACCACTTGTTTCTTCATATCATCCTTCGTAGGATCATAAACTTCAAAATATTATATGAAATCAAGATAGATATTACATGCATGATATTAGATATATCTTGAGTGACTTGTCCCTTTAGAATCATTGTGGAAAATGGCTGGAATCATTATTAACAAACGTTGGAGTTGTATGATGAATCAAAACCTCTCTGAGAGGTTGAATACAATGATCTCATTTAAAATCACATGGAGTGGTATATCTTACATCCCATATTGGAGGGATTCACATGTTTTATTTGTATCTTTTAATGATAAATCTACGGTGTGTAACGACGCTCATGCCCCACATCGGACTTCAATTGTGATGGCCTCTACTTAATAAGCATTATTAAGCCACTTCACCCTCAATTTTTCATTGGTTTAAATGCCCAAAACACTTCAAACACATATATGTTGTGGGCGGACATGCTCTCCCCTTGCGTTCCACCACCGTGCACAATGAGGGCACTATGAACCCATAGAATCTCATGCATACCTATGCAATAACTCACCTTCACCATGCCACTATGTGATCCCTTATGATAAAAATCTTCCGCATATTAGAGTACTCCTTATACATGTGTTGGATTGATTTGGTCCCTTAAGATCTAGTGGTTGGTCATATTTTTTGAATAAGACCCACATGAAATGTCAACCAACTAAAATGAAATTACATTAAATATTATTCATGAATAATTTATATATTTTTCATGTTCCTTATTCTACATGGCCTTATTTTTCTTCTAAAATTATTATAAACAATGTGTTATCCTTATTGATTCATGTCTTGGAACATAAGAGTGGTTCAAAAATCATTGAAATTGAAAAAGTATAATTGTTTAATGATGAAATCCAATTCCATTCATTTAATCCATAAAAATTATATAAACATCATCACTTCACATATTGATCCATTGAAAAAAATTCAACTTGGAATCAAAAAAAATTATGGATTATGTTGTTTAGAATTGTGTTTTGAGTAATTTTTTTTAGTGTGAAAAAATGATTTCATGAATTTATTTTATTTTAAAACTAATTTTTAGTGGTTTTTTTGTAAAGGATTTTGGATCCCTTGGGGTGTTATTTAAATAGTGGTTGTTTTTAAAATAAATATGGTAAATTGTTTTGAAATGAAAATTAATTTCATGAAAGGATTTGTTTTATGATGAAATTCAGAAATTATTTTGAAATGGAGAACTTTATGAAATTCAAGAGGCTTTCTTATTTTAAGTAAATTTATAGATTTAAAAGATAGTGTTTTATTTTGAATTCCCTTATAGGGGATTTGGGATTTAAAATTACTAAGGTATTGTGAAATGTTTTTTTATTTTTATATGTGAATTGTAATGTTATCAATAGTTGGATTTTTTAAAATGTGTGTGCTTTATGAATTAGTTTTTATATTCTTTACCAAATGTTTGTGGTTTAAAATGTAATTTTTGAAATGTGTTTTGTTTTGGTGAGTTGTGATTTAGTTTAATCCCTAGGTTGTTATTGGAATTTTTTTATTTAATTTATGATGCATGAATTAATTGAGTTTAGGTTTTGTGTTATACATAGTATAACTCATATAAATTTCTTGATGGAATTTAGAGAGTTTACCTTAATGGATAAACCTTTTAAAAATCATTTTTTTCATTTAAGTGCAATTATTTTGGTTGTTGTCCCTACCCAGGAATAGATTATTGTGGTAGAGTCGGGATCTTATATTCTCTTGGACTTATTGAATCATAAATTTCTATTTTTTGTAGTGATCAAGTTCTACTTGAGGTGATGGAGTGGTTGGGGAGGATTGAGGGAAAACACAATTCCTTATAAACTCCTGAAGCCTTATGGGTGAAAACTTCTATGTGCTTATTTCTTAGATTTATTTTTCTTTTCTCCTAAGCTAGTCATTGAATAATTTATAAATTCTCATTTTTTATATAGGTCTTCACCTAGTTATTGGATCAGTTTATGAGATTTAATCTTCTTTGATCCATGTTGTTCTTTATCAAAATAATAGATCTCTTCTATGTCCCAGTGTGGGACACCCAGGCATTTTTATCCCTCCAAGATCGATAGATTTGAGGAATTATCTTCATTGGGGATGTTTATATTTTATTTAGATATTTTTAAATGTTTTGGAGTTTTGGATTTGAAATTTTTATTTTTAAGAGTTTTATAGGTGTTTCACAATTACGGCATAGTTTACTGTAAATAATTAGGGCTTTGGTGGAAACCGTGTGAATCATTTTATAAAGGGGTGTGATCCATGTCTTTTTCATGGTTAGGTAGAACCATGAGAAACAATCATGTTTCATTCTATAACAAATTGCAAGGCCTCCCACACATAGGGCACAAGGTTTGGAAATTGTGTGATCTAACCATGCGAGGATATAGTTCTTTTCCAATGTGATTTTCATGATTGGCACACAATTTGGTAAACCATGAAAACAAACTATATGGGTTTCCCAAATTTATTTAAAGGTGATTTTACCATTTTTTTCTCTTTTATTTTAAGTATATTTTCTCTATAATTCTTCCTATTTTGTTTGGTTGACCTAGCGTCATGCCTATGTGACATCTCCTTCCATTCTATTTCAATTTTTAGCCACTTATCCTTGGATTTAAAGTAGTTCTCCAAGGTAAATCCCTCTTTATACTTTGTTCCACCCTTATTCCTATTTCAATATCCATATTATATTGGTCTAAGTTTCTCCCATGAACCCTAGGGGTTGTTTTAGCTAGTATAAGGCTTTAAGGTGCCTCGAATTTGGATCTTTAGGTGTCCAGTGTTGGTAGAAGTCATTTTCATACTTTCTTGTTCTTCCTCCATTCAAGTTGACCCATTTTCGCTTGATTTTAGGTAGGTATTTTTATGAAATTCCTTTATTTTACATGTCATGAAATTCTTGGGTGTTTCCAAAAATAAATTCAAATAAATTATATTTATATGTGATTCCTATTAGGAGTTTAAAAAATGTTTTAAATGTTTTCTTTCTTGGTGTAGAGAACTTTAGTGAAATTAAAATGTTCATTTTGAATAAAAAAAATCATGCCAAGTGTTTGTGAAAATTTTTTGTGAGGATTATCTTAAATGTATTTGATTATAAAAAGTTGTGGGTGTGACACCAGATTGGTTTTCAAAAAATATTTCCTATATTTTTAAAAGTGTTGTTTATGAGAATGATTGTATTTATCTTGTGTATGAATGGTTTTAAGAATTATTAGTATTATGGTGATTTTAAAGAGTTTCAATGTGAAATTTTTGGGTTTCACATTGATTTACAAAGTATGTTTTAATGGTTCATTTTCAAAATATGGTAAAATGGATTTGCATCCTAAGACCATTTTTAAAAGGTCCAACTAGTACTTTACAAAATGAAGTTTATATATTTATCATTATTCCCTCATCTTCTTAGACCCTTGTTCTTATTTCATGTATTATTAATATTTTACTGAGTTTCTAGTGTTTTTTATGATGCTTGGATATTATGGAAATGGATTTTTCTTGAGAGGGTGTTATAGGTGAGATAAGTTTTATTTCAAATATCTTTGTTGTTGATTTTTTGAATGATCACTTGGCTTGTTTTTTCCTCACTTGTATTTAATATATGTCATAGGAACCCTATGTAACTAAGTAAAAGGTCTATTAGTATGTTACATTTTCCTAGTACATGTATTCTAGCTGGCTCCCTAGGATATTCTAACCCTCCAAGATGTTAGTTTCATACTTAACAGGACCTAGAAGAAAATTCAAATAGTATGTTTTGATTTCACATAGGGTCCCAGTGATCGACGAACAAGGTAAAGTATTGTTCATGTTAAATCCCAGTGAGTTCCATAAGATCCTTAATTATCATTAATGATAATTTATGGGATCCCATTATATACCTTGTTTTTATCCCTTGGTGTCACGACCCGTCCCTCGGGGCCCGTGCCGTGACTACCCCAAGTCCGCCTTCTATAGGTCAGGGGATATATACTAGCACCGGAAGGCGTATTCCCAAAAACCGGGAAGGAATTTCCTTTATATCCTATAAACACACTCAACCAAGCACACAGAAAGATACAAACACAAGTAAAATGAATAGTAAAAAGAGTGAGTACAGTAAGTAAAAGGGGTCAGAATACAAGCCCAACTAAAAAGTATAAGAAAACTTAAAAGTACAAGTAAACTGAACAGCTCTGATGAACACCCTCCAAGGATCCTACCTGAAGGGTAGGTACATCTCTCGATCAGTCATCTCTGTGTTATGCCTCGTCTAGGTCCACCTCCAAGCTACCTCCAATCCTGGTACCCTTGTCCTCAGTCAGTGTTGTCTATCGTCTACACCAAACACAACAAGGTGCGGTCGTATCCCGTGCATGGGTGAGTATAACGATACTCGGTAGGGACCCCGAGACCCTGAAAAGTCTCACAAAATCAACAAAGGATAAACCAAAAAGCATGAAAACAACTGAAAACCCTAATTAGGTATATGCCCATACATATACCAAAGTTATCAAGTATACCCATCTCATCCAGGAGGAAACACAAGGCCCAAATCCTTAGCCAAGTACAACTGTTCCACAAAGGAAAGAATGCCATGAAGGTAAGTTCCATAAAGGTACGCCACATAGAGGAATACCACAAAGGTATCACTATGAAGGTAAATACCACAAAGTTATGCCACACAGAATATTACCACAAAGGTAAGGACTCAGCTCACACCAGGTATAACTTAGGTACGGTAACAAAGATGATCTGATATAACTACTGAATCGTCTTACTTTGTTAAGAGGAAGACCCACGAAGGATCCTAAATCATCAGACCCAGAAAGGATCCTAGTACAGCAGACCCACGTAGGATCCTAGTGTAGTCCCACATGGATTTCTAGAGTGGATCCAAGTGGAACTCTCAAACACAGACCCACATAGGATCCCAAAGAATAGACCCAAAAAGGATCCCAAAGCACAGACCCACATAGGATCCCAAAGCGCAGACCCACATAGGATCCTTTTCTCATGTTACAGCCAGCTACAGGGTTCCCACACTAAGCTCGCTTGATTCCAGGAGGGTACTCTCCTCAATACATAGGTCAAAAACTCCAATTTCCACAAATTCCCATGAAGAAGTATCCCAAAGGACCGCCACGTAAAAGTGGTCTCAACGCAACAGATGGTGCGTCAATCGGACGCCCGGTCTGTAAGTTATTAGCCTTTTAGTCCCAAGGGCCCGGTTGGATCCGTGCTTGATCCAACCCAGTCGTACCCCAACGTTATCCAAAACTCAAGTGGGGTATACCAAAAGGACCTTCTCGATCCAAAATTTTCAACATCGTAGACGGTTCGTCAAACGGACTCCCGTAGCTCAAGATATGGCCGAAAGAGAGAAAAGGGTTGAACTTGGTCTGGGTCCAGTCTGACCCGATCGGACCGTCCTAGCCTGACCCGGCCTAGGCCAACCCGACCCAGTTCAGGTCAACCTGGCCTGACCCAGCCCACGGTGCGCTCGGCACGTGGCTGGCCGGACGGCCAGCCCCTCCTCCTCCGCGCGGCGCGGTCGCGTGCTGCTCCATCATCTGTGGCCATCAGTGAGCCGACCACCCCTCCACCGTCGTTGCGGCCTTGTTCCACGGAACCTGCTCACCGGACAACGCGGACGCACGCTTCCACCTCCCCATGACGCAGCCATCTGCGATCCGGTCGTCGCCTCCGCACCATAGCATCCCTTCTCCGATGGAGCGATTGCGCCACATCCATCGTCATGGCATGTTGAAGTGTCGGCCGCCACTACCAAGTCCCACCAGTACCAGTCACCAGCACTGGTTTCCATCCTCCTCCATCGTGAATAACACATAAAAATCATAAAGGTTATGGAGTGGTCAGGCCATGTTTGTCTGGCTTGCACCCTCCGCGTTAGAGTAGTAGAAAGCGTCTATATTGTTCTTGAATCAAGGGGGTCAAAAAGAATGTGGTAAGGGGGTATAAATCAATAACAAAACCTACCTTGTCATTCGTTGGAGGTGTTGAAATATAGAAGATGAAGTCGTTGAAGAACGTCAGCATTCGTTGCCTCTACAAGGTGCTTCCAATTCGGGCTTGGGGTCGGTTCCTCATTCTTCATTGAAGAATGACCTTTGTTGGGAGGTGTTCTTAGTTGGAGATAATGATCCTCCAAAATCTCTCCTCTTTTCCAACACTTCCCCCCAATTCCAGCAAAATTAAATAGCCAACTTATTAATTTAATTTTATCAAACTAAATTACTTTTCCACAAATAAAGTTGGCATAATTAAATGTATTGCGTTGGCACAATGAAAAGGGAGGATTCCAAGGGACTTCCCTACATTAAAGAGGGTTTGGGTGGTCCTCACCACTAGAATTCAAAATGGGGGTTTTCTAGTTCGGGTGGTCCCAACCCCCATAACTCAAATGGAGGGGTTTCAAATGAAAAATAAAATGCTTAATAATTTTATTTTTCTTCTCCCTTGAAAAAGTAAAAAATTAAATTCCACCCTCGACCTACTGCGGTCGAGGTTAGGGTATCTTTAAGTGAATATCAGCGCTGCAAGTTCAACGGTGTCCTCGGATTTCAATTCCGAGCACTGGTTCAAAAGTTACAAAAACTCACTCGCAAATTTACTGAACGTACCTGAAAAAAAAGTTCAGAAATTTATTTCGGGCACACTGGGCCTCGGAATCACGCACCTTCAATTTTCACGGACTCGTTATATTCCAATATAATTAAAAAAATTACATGGAATTTTCGGGTCTTTACATTCTCCCCACCTCAGGGATTTGCATCCCAAAAATCCACATTACACAAAAACTAGGAAAAAAAGTAGGGGTACTAAGCACAAATCTGAGCCTCTCACTCCCATGTGCTCTCCTAGAGGTTCCCGTGCTACCAATGCACATGCACCAAAGGTATCAACCGCCTATGAAGGACTCTCTCCTGTCAATCCTCAATCTCCACTGGAACCTCCGTAAACGTCGCCCCATCATCGATGTCCAGCTCATTGTGGTCGATGACGTGTGATGGTTCATGCACGTATCTCCTCAGCTGAGATACGTGGAAGACGTCGTGCACTCGGTGCAACTGAGGTGGAAGTGCTAGGTGTTAAGCCACCTCGGAAACTCTACTAAGGACCTAAAAGGGTCCGATGAACCATGGATATAACTTGTCGCCCCGGCCAAATCTCCACAAACCTCATCAAGGTGAGACCCGTAGAAATATGTAGTCGCCATCCTCAAACTCCAGAGGTCTTCGTCTCCTATCGTCGTAAGACTTCTGCCTATTTTGTGCAGTCTTCATCCCTCCTGGATGATCTACACCTTCTCTGTGGTAGCCCATACCATCTCTGGTCCCATGAGTGCTGACTCCCCTAGGTCAGTCCAGCACAAATGCAATCTGCAAGGTCGGTCGTATAGATCCTAGAATGGTGTCATCACTATAGTAGAGTGATAGGTGTTGTTGTATGCAAACTCCACCAAGGGCAAGTGATCCTCCCAGCTACAACCAAAGTCGAGGACACAAGCACACAGCATGTCCTCGAGGTTCTGAATGGTCTGCTCAGTCTGGCCATCCGTCTGAGGATGGAAGGCGGTGCTCAAACGAAGCTGCATCCCAAAAGCCTCCTACAACCCCTTCCATATCCGGGAAGTGAAACGTGCATCACGATCAGAGACAATCGTCGAGGTTACCCCATGTACCCACACAATCTTCTTAAAATAGAGTCATTACAAGTCCTCTACTGAACCATGCTCTCCGATCGGTAGGAAGTGGGCCGACTTGGTGAGTCAGTCGACGATCACCCAAATAGAATCATGACCCCTGGATGTAGGTGGAAGTCTTATCACGAAGTCCATTGATATCCCATCCAACTTACACTCTGGGACCTCTAAAGGCTGAACTAAGCCTGCTGGTACCTGATGCTCTGCCTTCACTTACTGACAAGTGAGGCACCGAGAGACAAACTTTGCTACTTCTTTCTTCATTCTTAGCCACCAGTGTTGTTGTCGGTGGTCTGGGTATATCTTCACCACTCCTGGATTTAACTCTAGAGGGGATGTGTGGAAATCCCTCAACACTTCCTCTGAAGCAACACCGGTACCATGGTACGTCCTCTGAAGAGTATGACGTGCTCCCCACCTTCATAAAATCCATCAGGTGCCTGTCCTGTGGATATCTGAGAACGTTGAGCCTCACAGTCAGTGTCCCCGCACTGCGCCTCCCTGACTCGCTGAAGAAGTGGGGGAGTGACTGTAAGAGACAGAATAAAAATTGCTCCATCTCGATCCACAAATAATATCTACAAAGTGTCCAGCTGCTATGTCGCCTCACCTAGAATTTGTATATCATATCTCCTACTAATTGCATCTGCTACAAAGTTCCCCTTCCCAAGAGTATAGACTATCTCGAAGTCATATTCCTGGAGGAACTCAAGCCAACGTCGTTATCTCAGGTTCAGGTCCTTCTAAGAGAAGATATACCTGAGACTCTTGTGATCAGAGTAGACTATAAAATGTTCACCCATCAAGTAATGTCACCACATATTCAAGGCGAAGACCACTGCTGCTAATTTTAGGTCATGTGTAGCATAGTTCTGCTCATGTTGTCTTAGCTGTCGAGAACCCTACATGATCACTACTTGCTCCTGCATTAGGACACATCTGAGTCTGGTCTCTGATGCGTCGTAGTAGACTATGTACCCAATGCCCTCCTTAGAAAGCCTCAAGATGGGGGCACTTGTCAGCTTCAACCTCAGCTCCTGAAAACTCCGTTGGCATCTCTCTGACCACATGAAGGGTTACCCCTTCTTCGTCAACATTGATAAAGGTGATGCAACTCTGAGGAAATATAGCACAAACCTTCGATAGTATCCATCCAAACCCAAGAAACTTTGTACCTCTGTCACACTCCTGGGTGGCTCCCAAGAAAGTATAGCCTCAATCTTCACTGGATCCACCGCAAATCCATCCTCTGAGATGATGTGACCCAGAAAGTTAACCTGTCGAATCCAGAACTGGAACTTCGAGAGCTTACCATAAATCTTGTACTCTTGGAGTGTGTCCAAAACTTTATGCAAATGATAGGAATTCTCTTCCTCAGTAGCCGAGTAGATCCGAATGTCATAAATGAATACCACCACAAAGCTATCAAGATATGGCTGAAAGATCATGTTCATGAGTCCCATGAACACTGCTGGAGCATTGGTCATGCCGACCGGCATGACCAAAAACTCATAATGGTCGTACCGACATCTGAAAGCCGTCTTCTGCACATCCTCATCTCATACTCTGAGCTGGTGATAGCCTGATCTAAGGTCTATCTTCGAGAACTACCGTTCTCCCTTCAGCTAATCAAAGAGGTAGTAAATCCTCGGAAATGGGTACTTGTGCTTCACGGTCACCTGGTTCAGGCGTCGATAGTCAACAAAAAGTCTCAATCTCCTATCATATTTCTTGGAAAACAAAATTAGGGTTTCCCAAGGGGAAACACTAGGCCGGATGAATTCCTTCCCCTATAAGTCCTCCAGCTGTACCCGCAGCTCACGAAGCTCTGCGAGAGCCATCCAATACGCTAGTGTAGATATCGGTGTCGTCCCAAGGTAAAATTTGATGTAAAAGTCTACCTCTCTGTGATGATTTAGACCTGGAACATCATCAGGGAAGACATCCATGTACTAGTCCACCACTACAGGATAACTCAAACTCTCCACATCAACTGCTCTGAGGGTAAGTCTAGCCAACTAATGAGTGATCAGTTTCACTATCCTCTGGGTAAGTCCATCCCATGCTGCAAAGGCTCCCTTCTCACCACTGAAGGTAAACCTTGTCCCATCAGTGCAGACACACCACACTTTGCACCTAATACAGTCAATCTGGGCATAGACTATAGATAATCAGTCTATACCCAATATGACGTTGTAAGGCCTCGACGCTGCTACTAGGAGATCCCAGCTAAAGATCTCACCTCTTATAGTAATCTCACACTGCTGGCACCAGTGTGTAGTTGTATAATCCTCTCCCGTATGAGTCTCTATCTGTAAGGATCAAGCCAATGGATCCATCAGAATCTCTGAGCTCTGAATGAGGGTAGTGGTAATAAAAGAATGACTTAAACCTGTGTCTATAAGTATTGCAGCTAAGGTGGAGTAGACACAGATTATACCTCATATCATCTCCAGAGCGCCATGGTCATAGGACTCATATGCCTGGAGCTGAGCTCTCCCCTATCCACCTGATTCCTATGGTCGGGGTGGACAACCTGGGGGTGGTGGAAGTAACACCTTAAATCATCACCCACCGCCAGCTGCACGGCCAGCTCCTCTACCGCGTCTTCCTGCTCCCTGCAGACCTCCTCGGTTGAACCTTTGTCTTTGACTGAGCGGCCCTTTTACTGTCTTTTGATCATCTGTACGGCGGGTGAGACAGTCATGAGACATGTGACCCTGCCCACCGCATGTGTAACACTGCTTGCTCCTCGCATGACTGGATCTGTCTTCGATGCCTCGCACAAATGACCCTAAATCCTGCGGTCATCCACCAATAGGTCTATTCCTCTTGGACCTCTATGACATCTTTATAATGCCAGCTGCAGAATAATCCGCTATGTGATTCTCGATGGTGGGTCTCATTGCTGGTGACTTCTTAGCAAGAAAACTCTCCACTAAGAGGGCTCGCTCTAACACCCCCACCTGTGCTGAGATTCTAAGAGAAATCATCGAATCCCTGATCTCCCGCCTGAGTCCCTGGTCGAAGGTCCGAGCCCTGAATAATGGGTCTCTCACCATATCAGTGGAGTATTGTGAGAGTTTGGTGAACCTTGCTGAGTACTGAGCCACAGTCATGCTACCCTACTGCAGATGAAGAAGCTCATGTATGCGCACTGCACGAAGGGTTGTTGGGACAAACTCTGCCCGAAACAGGCTCGCAAAGTTTTCCCAAAGAAGTGTCACCTCATCGTGAACCTGGAGCATCAAGCTCTACCATCTTCCTATTGCTTCCTGTAGAAGACTGGTGGCAAGGATCACCATGAGATTAGTTGATGTCCCTACCAGTCGAAAGACTCTCACCATGGCCTCCAGCCAATCCTCAATTGCATGTGGTTTCGTCTCTCCCCTGAACCTAGGTGGCCTCTGGTGCTGGAACTCGTGCAACGTGCTCAAGCGGCGTGCACCCTCTACTACTAGGGATGGTGGCATCGGTGACCCAATGGGTAATGGTACCGCTGGTACCGCTGGTACCTCTACTGGTACCCCTACTGAAAAAGGGCCCTACACCGAGGCCTCATCGCTCGGTGGACTATCCTCACGTACTATACTCAAAACTCAAGCTGGATTTCTGGGTGGAGGCATCCTGAAAAGAAATAGGTGATCCAAGGTCATTTAGTTATACTTGGTGATCTGACTCAAAGAGTTCACAAAGAAAAATTTTCAAAACACACATGCAATCAGTGTTTTCATTCTCTAGGTCAGAAATCAGAAGTCAGGGTCCTAGTGTATGGATACGTCGGTCGTCGCACCAACACTGGATTCCCTAAACTAATAACCACACTCACTACACTTAACACTATTTCCATTAAAAAATATCATAGTCCAATATTCTATGGTAGAACCGACTTCTCTAATAACAATTTTTCATGACCCGTCCCCTGGGGCTCGTGTCGTGACTACCCCAAGCCCACCTTCCATAGGCCAAGGGCTGGCAACTAGCACCGGAAGGCGTATTCCAAAAAACTGGGAAGGCATTTCCTTTATATCCTATAAATACACTCAACCAAGCACACAGAAAGATACAAACACAAGTAAACTGAATATTAAACATAGTGGGTATAGTAAGTAAAAGTGTCCAGAATACAAACCCAACTGAAAAGTACAAGAAAACTGAAAAGTACAAGTAAACTTAATAACTCAAGTGAACACCCACCAAGGATCCTACCTGAAGGGTAGGTACAGCTCTCAATCTGTCGTCTCTACGGTACGCCTCGTCTAGTTCCACCTCCGAGGTACCTCCAATACTGGTACCCTTGTCCTCAGTTAGTGATGTTCGTCATCTGCACAAAATACAACAAGGTGCGGGCGTAGATCGTGCAGGGGTGAGTATAACGATAATCAGTAGGGACCTCGAGACCCTCAAAGGTCTCACAAAATCCACAAAGGATAAACCAAAAAGCATGAAAACAAATAACAAACCTACTTAGATATATTCCCATACATATACCAAATTTATCTAGTATACCCAGCTCATCCAGGAGGAAACACAAGGCCCAAATCCTTAGCCAAGTATAACTATTCCACGAAGGAAAGAATACCATGAAGGTAAGTACCATAAAGGTATGCCACATAGAAGAATACCACAAAGGTATCGCCACGAAGGTAAGTACCACAAAGGTATGCCACACAGAAGATTACCAAAAAGGTAAGGACTCAGCTCAAACCAGGTATAACTTAGGTGCGGTAGCAAAGATGATCAGATATAACTACTGAATCATCTTACTTTGTTAAGAAGCAAACCCATGAAGGATCATAAATCATCAGACTCACAAAGGATCCTAGTAAAACAGACCCACGTAGGATCCTAGAGTAGTCTCATGTGGATTCCTAGAGTGGATCCAAGTGGAAATCTCGAACACAGACCCACACAGGATCCCAAATCATAGACCCACAAAGGATCCCAAAATCACAGACCCACATAGTATCCCAAAGAACAGAACTACATAGGATCCTTTTCTCATGTCACAGCAAGCTACAGGGTTCCAGCACTAAGCTCGCTTGATTCCGGGAGGGTCCGCTACTCAACCCACAGGTCGAATAATCCAAATTCCACGAAGTCCCAATAAAAAGAAACCCAAAGGACCACCACATAAAAGGGGTTTCAACGCAATCGACGGTGTGTCAATCGGACACCTAGTCTGTAAGTTATTGGTCTTTTAGTCCCGAGGGCCCGGTTGGATTCGTGCTCGATCCAACCCGGCCATACCCCAACATTATCTAAAAGTCAAGTGGGGTATACCAAAAGGACCATCTTGATCCAAGGTTTCTGATGTCGTAGACGGTTTTTCAAATGGACGCTCGTAGCTCAAGATATGGTTGAAAGAGAGAAAAAGGTCGAAGTTGGTCTAGGTTCGGTCTGACCCGGTCCGACCGACCTGGCTAGACTCGTCCTAGGCTGACCTGTCCCAGTTTGGGTCGACCTAGCCTGACCTAAGTCCAGCCCAGAATGGCCCACTGGGCGTCTCACGATGCGCTCGGCATGGGGCTGGTCGGACGGCCAACCCCTCCTCCTCTGCGCGGCGCGGTTGCGTGTCGCGCCATCGCTGGCAGCCGATGGTGAGCCGACCACTCCTCCACCACCGTCGCACTCTTGTGTTGCGTCACCTGCTCATTGGGTAGCATGGAAGTGCGTTGCCGCCTCCCCATCATGCGGCCAGCTGTGAGCCGGCCTCTGCCTTCACTCCCCCGTGGCCGACGGGCCGTGGCCATTCTCCGGTGGCACGATTGCACCGTCGTCGTCGTCACGTCCGGCCAAAGTGTCATCCGACGCTCCCGAGTCCCACCAGTTCTAGTTGCTGGCACCAGTCTTCATCCTTCTCCGTCATGAAGAACACATCAAAAACCATAAAGGTTGTGGAGTGGTCATTCCATGTTTGTTTGGCACGCACCCTCCATGTTAGAGCGGTAGCAAGCGGCTATATAGTTCTTGAATCAAGGGGGTCAACAAGAATGGGGTAAGGGGGTATGAATCAATAACAAACCCTACCTTCTCATTCGTTGGAGGTGTCGAGAGATATAAGATGAATTCATTGAAGAATTTAAGAATCTGTTGCCTCTATAAGGTGCTTCCGATCTGGGCTCGGGGTCGGTTCCTCTTTCTTTATTGGAGAATGATCTTCTTTGGGAGGTTTTCTTCATTAGAGAGAATGATCCTCCAAAAGCTCTCCTATTTTCCAACACTTTCCCCCAATTCCACCAAAATTAAATAGCTAACTTATTAATTTAAGTTTATCAAATTAAATTATGTTAGCACAAATAAATTTGGCATAATTAAATGTATTGCATTGGCACAATTGAATGGGAGGATTCTAAGGGAATTCTCTATATTAAAGATGGTTCAGGTGGTCCCTAGCACTAGAATTCAAAATAAGGGTTTTCTAGTTTGGGTGGTCCCCACCCCCATAACTCAAAAGGAGGGGTTTAAAAAGAAAAATAAAATGTTAAATAATTTTATTTTTCTTCTCCCTCGAAAAAGTGATAAATTAACTTCCACCCTCGACCTACTGCGGTCAAGGTGAGAGTATATCGGTGTTGCGAGTTCAACGGTGTCGTCAGATTTAAATTCCTTGCACTGGTTCAAAAGTTACAAAAAACCCACTCGCACATTTACTGAACGTACCCAAAAAAAAGTTCAGAAATTTATTACAGGCACACTGGGCCTCAGAATCATGCGCCTCCAATTTTCACGGACTCGTAAAATTCCCATATAATTAAAAAAATTACATGTAATTTCTGGGTCTTTACACTTGGACCTTAATTCAGTGATATGGAACCATTTATTTGGTTGTCATTTATTTTATTATTCTTCATTCAAACCTTGGTGACTATTTTGTTTATACTTTATTCAGTTTTGTTTTTTGTTTACTTTCAAACTGATTTGAAAAATGGTTTAGGCGAGTTGGATTTAAAACAAAGAATGATTTCTTTTTATAAATGAGATTTGAGAAGTGGTTTTCAGAAATAGATTTAAAATATTGGTTACAAATGGTTTTGTTTTGTTCTCATGAATTCAAAATTACTCATTTTAGAATAAAAAAGTTTTTTCACTTATTAAATGGTGTTCCCACCCATTTGATCATAGGGAAGTGACTTTATATTTATGTTAAATGTATGATATTTGTCTTTATTTACACTCTTGTGTAAAAAAACTATTTATAAATTTGATTTCAAAATATCATTTATGAAATTTTTGATAGAATTAATTTCATATACACTTTGTTGAAATCCTATTGGGCATGTTTATCTCACACCCAACATCTACATAGATGTGTGTGTGTGTCTATAGCTCTCATGTTTTATATCAATTTCTCTTGTATTGATCCTATTCATTTTATGTTCATTTGGGTCTGTTGATGGATGACTTGGGATGGGTTGGTGACCATGGGTCACATGGGGTTGGTGTGGTAGTTGTTTGAGACTTTTTTTATTTTTATATTTTTAAATATTGGCTACATCATATTATTGTATATTTATTTATGGTTTTTGTTTTAGTTTATGTGATGTATCTGCTTCTATTTTATGTTATTAAATTGTTTCTCATTTGTTGAAATTTTTCTTGTACAAAATGATAATATTCAATTTTATTTATTATGTCTCATTTGGATGTTTATTTTTATGATTTTATGTCTGGTTTGTCTATTTATTTTTAAAACTATTTATTCCATATGCATGGAGGTCCAAGGTATGGAAGCCCCATGCCATATTCTCATCTAGTTTATGCTTCATGTTTATTATTATTATAATAAGATGAAACCACTCTCATGTATGTATTATTGATTTCCAAGCACTATTTTCAAGCCCATGGGGATTGGGAATTCCCTTTGGGCTAGATGGTGGATCAGGTTGGGTGACATATCGGGTCAGTATGATCTGACTTGTTAAAAATAGTGTCAACGAACCCTCTTGTTATTTATGTGAATTGTGGTAGTATAGAGACTAGGAATGTCAGAACTCAGGAGGTAGGTTATGAGTATGTGTCTGACCACCACCCCTCATGATGAAACTTGAGTTTCTATGAGTATTCAGGATTTTAATCTTGGATTTTGATTTTTTCTTCACTAGTTAAGAATTATATTAATGTGGTAAGATGGTATTTGAATCACTAATGAGTTTTGAAGATTATTCCAGGGGTTATATTGAGTTTACAGGTAATAAGTAATGAATATATAGGACCGCATGATTAGCGTGCATCATACAGTAAACCATGTGGAACCCGTGCAGATGATTATGAGGACTTCACAAATCCTATTTCATGGTTGGTTCATGGTTTACCAACCAATGTGGCCAAAAAATTCATATCTCAGTATCCCTCCTAGATTTATTATTTTGACCTCATTTGATTTTCAATTTCTCCCGAAGTGGTTTCCACTAATTGTAGATTGATCAAAGAGGGATTTGGAGGTGTTTTTATGTTTTTGGGATGGAATATATTTATCATTTCATGAAATTTTCTACTTGGACTTGTATTTTGAGGGCTTGTTTGGTGTGAAAAAAGGTATTTCATGAATTTATTTGATTCTAAAACAAGTTTTTTGTGGTTTTTTTATAAATTATTTTGGCTCTCTTGGGGGGTGTTTTCAAAAGTGGTACTTTTTAAAATAAATATAGGAATGTTTTTTGAAATAAAAATGAATTTCATGAAAGTTTTGTATTTATTATGAAATACATGGTGTATTTTGAAATTAATGAGAACTATATGAAATTTAATTGGGATCCTGATTTTAAGGAAATTTATGTATTTTAAAACCAATGTATTGTTTTTAGTTCCCTAATAGGTGGGTTGGGATTTAATATTGTCAATGAATTTTCGAATGGGATTAATTTATTTTTTTTAAGTGATATGAGATATTCTAAAAAGGTTGTTGTTTTAAAGTGTGTGATTTTATGAAATGGGTTTTTAGAATCTTTATCAACTGTTTGTAGTTCAAAATGGGAGTTTTTGAAATTTGTTTTTCCATGGTGAGTTGTGCTTCGGTTTGATCCCTTAGGTTATATTTGGATAATTTGGTTTGATTTATGAATCATGATTTGGTTGAGTTCATGTTTTATTTTACCTATATTATACCACCTATAAAGTTATCCATGTAATTTTAAGAATTAACCTTAAAGTATGAACCTTAGGGTGATTCCTTTTGTCATTAGAGTGTGGTTCTTCGAGTTCTTGGCCATATCTAGAATCAGAGTATAGTGGTAGAGTTGGGAAATTCTCTACTCTTAGACTTTTTGAATCATCATAATTTATTTTCTATGGTGTCCAAGGTCTACATGAGGTGATGGAGTGGTTGGAGAGGATTGAGGGAAACCTCAATTTCCTCAAATACACTTTAATCCTTTTAGGTGAAATTTGTTGGGAGCTTATTTATTAGAGTTAGTGTTATTTTATCCCTATATAGTCATGTATGATTGTCTAAAACTTATTTCCATTGAGAGATGAATTCACCTAGGCCTTGAATCATTTGATGAGTGTCAGTCTTCTCTAAGCCATGTATTTCTGGGTAAGAAGAAGAGACCACTTGTGTGTACTGGTGTAGGACATCGAAACATTTTAAGACCTCCTTGATAAATAACTATGAGTAATTTTATCCATTGGGGTTGTTTAGATCATCTTTCAATATTCTTTAAATTGAATTATTTGAATAATTATAATGTTTAATCCATAATTGGATGATTATTTATATTTAGGGTTCTTGTTTAATGAATTTTTAACAGTTGGGGTTCTAAGGTGATTCTGGGTTGGGGTTTTCTTCAGGTATTTCCTTGAGTGTTCCATGTGAGATATTTATTTTTTGATGTTTTTTTATGCCAGGGTGGTTGATATTTTCTCTTGAGGGTTATGTGTGATGATTTATTGTTGAATTATTTGGGTTTTTATGGATAGAACATGGAGAACCTTGGGTACGTTCTTGGGTCACTCAGATGATTATTATTATAGTTGATATTGTGTTAGGTTTGGTACCTTTTTAGGACTTTTTAGGTTCACTTAGGTCACTATTTCAAGGATGAGGTTCTGAGTTACCCACTTTTTATATTCTTGACCCAAGATTAGAGCCCATTTTATTTTTTATTCATTCATGTTTTTTGATTGATGGATTTTTTTTCATTTCTATTTGGTAGAATTATGATGATTTTGTTGACTATTATTAGAGCTTTTTCGTATTTTTTGGATTTTATTTACCTTATGGAATTCTAAAACAGTTCCTTCGATGGTTGGTTGTGATTGAAAGAGTATTATTTGTTCAATTAAGGTATTTTTAAAAACATTTATATTTTGGTTATATATTTCTCATAATATACTTTATCCACTATCTTTTCATTTTATATGAATTTAAAATGCTGGGGTAACCTAATGTAGTTCTATGAAGTATTTAGGATTTGTGGTCCTTGATAGTTGTTTCAGTTATGCTTGGATATTTTTTAAAAAGTTTGAGGAGTTATGTGTTTTTATACTACCCTATTCTCTCTATGATTATTTAAACTATCCTAACCATCCAACCACTCATATGGGTCTTAAATATTTTTTTTCCATGGATTTTATCTTTCCAATTTATTTTCTTGGGAATAAATTATCATAGTGGGAATAATTTGGGTGCACACTTATCGGTATTACTTTTAATATTGCATAATTGTGGTTTATTTTAAAAAATTTGTAGTTTTGGTTCTTTTGATTTGAAATTTGGATTTTTAATAGTTATATGGGTGTTGTGCGGTAACTACATTGTTTACTATAAACCATGCAGGTTCCAGGAAAAACTGTTTGAGTCCCTTTATGAAAGAGGTGTCAACTTATGTCTTAAACAAGGTTAGGGATAACTATGTGAAGAAACCATAAGCATTGTTGCAGCACATTATAGAGTAGGCCATGTGGTTAGTGCATGATTTGGTAAACCATGCATCCAATCCATGAAGGGTTTTGTTTCTTGTCTAGTGTGAGATGCACAATTGGTAAATAGTTTAGTAAACCATGTGGGCTATCCAAATTCATTTAAATGTGAGTTTTCTATTTTTCCCTCTTTTATTTTTAGTCTCTTAGTCCTCAATTTCATCTCATTTCATTATTCTAAACCAGGGGTGAACCTAAGGGGTATTTATATTCATTATCATTAAATTTTGTTCCTCATCTCTTAATATTTAAAATTATTCTCTATGGTAAATCATTATTTATCCTTTTTTCTACCCTTATTCCTCTTTTTGCACCCATTTTCTCCTAGTTTGATTTTCTACCATGATCCATGGGGGGTTTAGCTGAGATATTGATTTTGGGGTGTTTTTAATCTGTTACTTTGAGTGTATAGGGTCTATAAAAGTTATCTACATCCTTGGTTGTGCTTCTTCCATCAAAGGAATCTCATTTCTGGTTTATTTAAGGTTTGGGTTTTTATTAAATTCCTTTATTTTACATTTCATAAAATACTTCAATGTTTATAAATTTAAATTCTTTCAATATATATATCTATATATGATGCCCATTATGAGTTTACCTAAATTTTCAAATGTTTTCTTGCTTGGAATGTAGGACTTTAGTAAAATTAATATGTTCATTTTCAAAAAAAAGGGCAAGCTAATCATTTTAAAAAATTCATGAGAGGTATCTGTTAAATGTATTTAAATATAAAAGGGGGTGAGTGTGACGCTATATTGGTTTTCAAAGAAAATTTCCAATATATTTCAAAGTGGTGTTTATAAAAAAGGGATGTTTTTGTCCCATATATAAATGATTTTAAGACTAATTAGTATCATGGTAATTTTAAAGAATTTTAAAGTAAAGTGTTTGTTTTCACATGGATTTAAAAAGGATGTTTTAAGGGTTCTTTTTCAAAGGATGGTAAAATTTTCGGAATCCCAGAACCATCTTTGAAAGGAGTGGTTAGAACATTACAAAATGATGTATTAATTATTGATCATGATTATCTCAGTTATTTATCATGGTTATCAAGCTCTACCATCTTCCTATTGCTGCCTATAGAAGACTGGCAGCAAGGATCACCATGAGATTAGCTGATGTCCCTACCAGTCGAAAGACTCTCACCATGGCCTCCAGCCAATCCTCAGCTGCATGTGGGTCCGTCTCTCCCCTGAACCTAGGTGGCCTCTGGCGCTGGAACTCATGCAACGTGCTCAAGCGGCGTGCACCCTCTACTACTAGGGATGGTGGCATCGGTGACCCAATGGGTAATGGTAACGCTGGTACCTCTACTGGTGCCCCTACTGAAAAAGGGCCCTACACCGAGGCCTCATCGCTCGGTGGACTATCCTCATGTACTATACTTGAAACTCAAGCTGGATTTCTGCGTGGAGGCATCCTGAAAAGAAACAGGTGTGCCAAGGTCATTTAGTTATACTTGGTGAGATGACTCAAAGAGTTCACAAAGAAAGATTTTCAAAATACACACGTAATCAATGTTTTCGTTCTCTAGGTCAGAAATCAGAAGTCAGGGTCCTAGTGTATGGATACGTCGGTCGTCGCACCAACACTGGATTTCCTAAACTGATAACCACACTCACTACACTTAACACTATTTCCATTAAAAAATATCATAGTCCAATATTCTATGGTAGAACCTACTTCTCTAATACCGATTTTTCATGACCCTTCCCCCGGGGCTCGTGTCGTGACTACCCCAAGCCCACCTTCCATAGGCCAGGGGCTGGCGACTAGCACCGGAAGGCGTATTCAAAAAAACCGGGATGGCATTTCCTTTATATCCTATAAATACACTCAACCAAGCACACAGAAAGATACAAACACGAGTAAACTGAATATTAAACATAGTGGGTACAGTAAGTAAAAGGGGATAGAATACAAGCCCAACTGAAAAGTACAAGAAAACTGAAAAGTACAAGTAAACTTAACAACTCATGTGAACACCCACCAAGTATCCTACCTGAAGGGTAGGTACAGCTCTCAATTTGTCGTCTCAACAGTACGCCTCGTCTAGTTCCACCTCCGAGCTACCTCTAATATTGGTACCCTTGTCCTCAGTCAGTGATGTTCGTCGTCTGCACCAAATACAACAATTTGCGGGCGTAGATCGTGCAGGGGTGAGTATAACGATACTCGGTAGGGACCTCGAGACCCTCAAAGGTCTCAAAAAATCCACAAAGGATAAACCAAAAAGCATGAAAACAACTAGAAAACCTACTTAGGTATATTCCCATACATATACCAAATTTATCTAGTATACCCATCTCGTCCAGGAGGAAACACAAGGCCCAAATCCTTAGCCAAGTATAACTATTCCACGAAGGAAAGAATACCACGAAGGTAAGTACCATAAAGGTATGCCACACAGAAGAATACCACAAAGGTATCACCACGAAGGTAAGTACCACAAAGGTATTCCAAACAGAAGATTACCAAAAAGGTAAGGAATGAGCTCAAACCAGGTATAACTTAGGTACGGTAGCAAAGATGACTAGATATAACTACTGAATCATCTTACTTTGTTAAGAAGCAGACCCATGAAGGATCCTAAATCATCAGACCCACAAAGGATCCTAGTACAACAGACCCACGTAGGATCCTAGAGTAGTCTCATGTGGATTCCTAGAGTGGATACAAGTGGAACTCTCGAACACAGACCCACACAGGATCCCAAATCATAGACCCAAAAAGGATCCCAAAGTAGAGACCGACATAAGATCCCAAAGCACAGAACTACATAGGATCCTTTTCTCATGTCACAGCAAGCTACAGGGTTCCATTACTAAGCTCGCTTGATTCCGGGAGGGTCCGCTACTCAACCCACAGGTCGAATACTCCAACTTCCACGAAGTCCCAATAAGAAGAAACCCAAAGGAACACCACATAAAAGGGGTTTCAATGCAATAGACGGTGCGTCAATCGGACACCTGGTCTGTAAGTTATTGGTCTTTTAGTTCCAAGGGCCCGGTTGGATTCGTGCTCGATCCAACCCGGCCATACCCCAACATTATCCAAAACTCAAGTGGGGTATACCAAAAGTACCATCTCGATCCAAGGTTTCTGATGCCGTAGACAGTTTGTCAAATGGACGCTCGTAGCTCAATATATGGCTGAAAGAGAGAAAAGGTCGAAGTTGGTCTAGGTTCGGTCTGACCCGGTCCGACCGACCTGGCTGGACTCGTCCTGGGCTGACCTGTCCCAGTTTGGGTCGACCTAGCCTGACCTAGGTCCAGCCCAACATGGCCCACTGGGCGTCCCACGATGTGCTCGGCATGGGGCTGGTCGGACGGCCAGCCCCTCCTCCTCCGCGCGGCGCGGTTGCGTGTCGCACCATCGCTGGCAGCCGGCGGTGAGCCGACCACTCCTCCACCACCGTCGCACCCTTGTGCCGCATCACCTGCTCATTGGGTAGCACGGAAGTGCACTGCCGCCTCCCCATCATGCGGCCAGCTGTGAGCCGGCCTCCGCCTTCACTCCCCCGTGGCCGACGGGCCGCGGCCATTCTCCGGTGGCACGACTGCACCACCGCCGTCGTCACGTCCGGCCGAAGTGTCGTCCGCCACTCCTGAGTCCCACAAGTTCTAGTCGCTGGCACCAGTCTTCGTCCTTCTCCGCCATGAAGAACACATCAAAAACCATAAAGGTTGTGGAGTGGTCAGGCCATGTTTGTTTGGCACGCACCCTCCACATTAGAGCGGTAGCAAGTGGCTATATAGTTCTTGAATCAAGGGGGTCAACAAGAATGGGGTAAGGGGGTATGAATCAACAACAAACCCTAACTTCTCATTCGTTGGAGGTGTCGAGAGATATAAGATGAAGTCATTGAATAATTTAAGCATTCGTTGCCTCTGCAAGGTGCTTCCGATCTGGGCTCGGAGTCGATTCCTCGTTCTTCGTTGGAGAATGACCTTATTTGGGAGGTTTTCTTCATTAGAGAGAATGATCCTCCAAAAGCTCTCCTCTTTTCCAGAACTTTCCCCCAATTACACAAAAAATAAATAGCCAACTTATTAATTTAAGTTTATCAAATTAAATTATGTTGGCACCAATAAATTTGGCATAATTAAATGTATTGCATTGGCACAATTGAATAGGAGGATTCCAAGGGAATTCCCTATATTAAAGAGGGTTCAGGTGGTCCCCACCACTAGAATTCAAAATAAGGGTTTTCTAGTTTGGGTGGTCCCCACCCCCATAACTCAAAAGGAGGGGCTTAAAAAGAAAAATAAAATGTTAAATAATTTTATTTTTCTTCTCCCTCGAAAAAGTGAAAAATTAACTTCCACCCTCGACCTACTGCGGTCAAGGTGAGAGTCTCCTTAAGAGAATATCGGTGCTGCGAGTTCAACGGTGTCGTCGGATTTAAATTCCTAGCACTGGTTCAAAAGTTACAAAAACCCACTCGCACATTTACTGAACGTACCCGAAAAAAAATCTCAGAAATTTATTAAAGGCACACTGAGCCTCAGAATCATGCGCCTCCAATTTTCACGGACTCGTAAAATTCCCATATAATTAAAAAAAATTACATGTAATTTCTGGGTCTTTACACTTGGCCCTTAATTCAGTGATATGGAACCATTTATTTGGTTGTCATTTATTTTATTATTCTTCATTCAAACCTTGGTGACTATTTTGTTTATACTTTATTCAGTTTTGTTTTTTGTTTACTTTCAAACTGATTTGAAAAATGGTTTAGCCGAGTTGGATTTAAAAGAAAGAATGATTTCTTTTTATAAATGAGATTTGAGAAGTGGTTTTCAGAAATAGATTTAAAATATTGGTTACAAATGGTTTTGTTTTGTTCTCATGAATTCAAAATTACTCATTTTAGAATAAAAAAGTTTTTCACTTATTAAATGGTGTTCCCACCCATTTGATCATAGGGAAGTGACTTTATATTTATGTTAAATGTATGATATTTTTCTTTATTTACACTCTTGTGTAAAAAAATATTTATAAATTTGATTTCAAAATATCATTTATGAAATTTTTGATAGAATTAATTGCATATACACTTTGGTGAAATCCTATTGGGCATGTTTATCTCACACCCAACATCTACACAGATGTGTGTGTGTGTCTGTAGCTCTCATGTTTTATATCAATTTCTCTTGTATTGATCCTATTCATTTTATGTTCATTTGGGTCTGTTGATGGATGACTTGGGATGGGGTGGTGACCATGGGTCACATGGGGTTGGTATGGTAGTTGTTTGAGACTTTTTTTATTTTTATATTTTTAAATATTGGCTACATCATATTATTGTATATTTATTTATGGTTGTTGTTTTAGTTTATGTTATGTATCTGCTTCTATTTTATGTTATTAAATTGTTTCTCATTTGTTGAAATTGTTCTTGTACAAAATGATAATATTCAATTTTATTTATTATGTCTCATTTGGATGTTTATTTTTATGATTTTATGTCTGGTTTGTCTCTTTATTTTTAAAACTATTTATTCCATATGCATGGAGGTCCAAGGTATGGAAGCCCCATGCCATATTCTCAGCTAGTTTATGCTTCATTGTTATTATTATTATAATAAGATGAAACCACTCTCATGTATGTATTATTGATTTCCAAGCACTATTTTCAAGCCCATGGGGATTGGGAATTCCCTTTGGGCTAGATGGTGGATCAGATTGGGTGACATATCGGGTCAGTATGATCTGACTTGTTAAAAATAGTGTCAACAAACCCTCTTGTTATTTATGTGAATTGTGGTAGTATAGAGACTAGGAATGTCAGAACTCGGGTGGTAGGTTATGAGTATGTGTCTGACCACCACCCCTCATGATGAAACTTGAGTTTCTATGAGTATTCATGATTTTAATCTTGGATTTTGATTTTTTTTTCCTTCACTAGTTAAGAATTATTTTAATGTGGTAAGATGGTATTTGAATCCCTAATGAGTTGTGAATATTATTTCAGGGGTTATATTGAGTTTACAGGTAATAAGTAATGAAAATATAGGGTCGCATGATTAGCGTGCATCATACAGTAAACCATGTGGAACCCGTGCATATGATTATGAGGACTTCACAAATCCTATTTCATGGTTGGTGCATGGTTTACCAACCAATGTGGCCAAAAAAATTATATCTCATTATCCCTCCTAGATTTATTATTTCGACCTCATTTGATTTTCAATTACTCCCGAAGTGGTTTCCACTAATTGTATATTGATCAAAGAGGGATTTGGAGGTGTTTTGATGTTTTGGGGATGGAATATATTTATCATTTCATGAAATTTTCTACTTGGACTTGTATTTTGAGGGCTTTTTTGGTGTGAAAAAAGGTATTTCATGAATTTATTTGATTCTAAAACAAGTTTTTTGTGGTTTTTTTATAAATTATTTTGGTTCTCTTGGGGGGTGTTTTCAAAAGTGGTACTTTTTAAAATAAATATAGGAATGTTTTTTGAAATAAAAATGAATTTCATGAAAGTTTTGTATTTATTATGAAATACATGGTGTATTTTAAAATTAATGAGAACTATATGAAATTTAAGTGGGATACTGATTTTAAGGAAATTTATGTATTTTAAAACCAATGTATTGTTTTTAGTTCCCTAATAGGTGGGTTGGGATTTAATATTGTCAAAGAATTTTCGAATGGGATTAATTTATTTTTTTTAAGTGATGTGAGATATTCTAAAAAGGTTGTTGTTTTAAAGTGTGTGATTTTATGAAATGGGTTTTTAGAATCTTTATCAACTGTTTGTAGTTCAAAATGGGAGTTTTTGAAATTTGTTTTTCCATGGTGAGTTGTGCTTCAGTTTGATCCCTTAGGTTATATTTGGATAATTTGGTTTGATTTATGAATCATGATTTGGTTGAGTTCATGTTTTATTTTACCTATAGTATACCACCTATAAAGTTATCCATGTAATTTTGAGAATTAACCTTAAAGTATGAACCTTAGGGTGATTCCTTTTGTCCTTAGAGTGTGGTTCTTCGAGTTCTTGACCCTATCTAGAATCAGAGTATAGTGGTAGAGTTGGGAAATTCTCTACTCTTAGACTTTTTGAATCATCATAATTTATTTTCTATGGTGTCCAAGGTCTACATGAGGTGATGGAGTGGTTTTAGAGGATTGAGGGAAACCTCAATTTCCTCAAATACACTTGATTCCTTTTAGGTGAAATTTGTTGGGAGCTTATTTGTTAGAGTTAATGTTATTTTATCCCTATATAGTCACGTATGATTGTCTAAAACTTATTTCCATTGAGAGATGCATTCACCTAGGCCTTGAATCATTTGATGAGTGTCAGTCTTCTCTAATCCATGTATTTTTGAGTGAGAAGAAGAGACCGGTTGTGTATACTGGTGTAGGACATCGAAACATTTTAAGACCTCCTTGATCGATAACAATGAGTAATTTTATCCATTGGGGTTGTTTAGATCATCTTTCAATATTCTTTAAATTGAATTATTTGAATAATTATAAGGTTTAATCCATAATTGGATGATTATTTATATTTAGGGTTCTTGTTTAATGAATTTTTAACAGTTGGGGTTCTAAGGTGATTCTGGGTTGGGGTTTTCTTCAGGTATTTCCTTGAGTGTTCCATGTGAGATATTTATTTTTGATGGTTTTTTATGCCTGGGTGGTTGATATTTTCTCTTGAGGGTTATGTGTGATGATTTATTGTTGAATGATTTGGGTTTTTATGGATAGAACATGGAGAACCTTGGGTACGTTCTTGGGTAACTCAGATGATTATTATTATAGTTGATATTGTGTTAGGTTTGGTACCTTTTTAGGACTTTTTAGGTTCACTTAGGTCACTATTTCAAGTATGAGGTTCTGAGTTACCCACTTTTTATATTCTTGACCCAAGATTAGAGCCCATTTTATTTTTTATTGATTCATGTTTTTTGATTGATGGATTTTTTTCCATTTCTATTTGGTGGAATTATGATGATTTTGTTGACTATTATTAGATCCTTTTCGTATTTTTTGGATTTTATTTACCTTATGGAATTCTAAAATAGTTCCTTCGATGGTTGGTTGTGATTGAAAGAGTATTATTGGTTCAATTAAGGTATTTTTAGAAACATTTCTATTTTGGTTATATTCTTCTCATAAGATACTTTATCCTCTATCTTTTCATTTTTTATGAATTTAAAATGGTGGGGTAACCTAATGTAGTTCTATGAAGTATTTAGGCTTTGTGGTCCTTGATAGTTGTTTCAGTTATGCTTAGATATTTTTGAAAAAGTTTGAGGAGTTATGTGTTTTTATACTACCCTATTCTCTCTATGATTATTTAAACTATCCTAACCATCCAACCACTCATATGGGTCTTAAATATTTTTTGTTTTTCATGGATTTTATCTTTCCAATTTATTTTCTTGGTAATAAATTATCATAGTGGGAATAATTTGGGTGCACACTTATCGTTATTACTTTTAATATTGCATAATTGTGGTTTATTTTAAAAAAATTGGAGTTTTGGTGCTTTCGATTTGAAATTTGGATTTTTAATAGTTGTATGGGTGTTGTGCGGTAACTACATTGTTTACTATAAACCATGCAGGTTCCAGGAAAAACTGTTTGAGTCCCTTTATGAAGGAGGTGTCAACTAATGTCTTAAACATGGTTAGGGATAACTATGTGAAGAAACCATAAGCATTGTTGCAGCACATTACAGAGTAGGCCATGCGGTTAGTGCATGATTTGGTAAACCATGCATCCAAGCCATGAAGGGTTTTGTTTCTTGTCCAGTGTGAGATGCACAATTGGTAAATAGTTTAGTAAATCATGTGGGCTATCCAAATTCATTTAAATGTGAGTTTTCTATTTTTCTCTCTTTTATTTTTAGTCTCTTAGTCCTCAATTTACTCTCATTTCATTATTCTAAACTAGGGGTGAACCTAAGGGGTATTTATATTCATTATCATTAAATTTTTTTCCTCATCTTTTAATATTTAAAATTATTCTCTATGGTAAATCATTATTTATCCTTTTTTCTACCCTTATTCCTCTTTTTGCACCCATTTTCTCCTAGTTTGATTTTCTACCATGATCTATGGGGGGTTTAGCTGAGATATTGATTTTGGGGTGTTTTTAATCTGTTACTTTGGGTGTATAGGTTCTATAAAAGTTATCTACATCCTTGGTTGTGCTTCTTCCATCAAAGGAATCTCATTTCTGGTTGATTTGAGGTGTGGGTTTTTATGAAATTCCTTTATTTTACATTTCATAAAATACTTCAATGTTTATAAATTTAAATTATTTCCATATATATATCTATATATGATTCCCATTATGAGTTTACCTAAATTTTTAAATGTTTTCTTGCTTGGAATGTAGGAATTTAGTAAAATTCATATGTTCATTTTGAAAAAAAAAATGTGCAAGCTAATTGTTTTAAAAAATTCATGAGAGGTATCTGTTAAATGTATTTAAATATAAAAGGGGGTGAGTGTGACACTATATTGGTTTTCAAAGAAAATTTCCAATATATTTCAAAGTGGTGTTTATAAAAAAGGGATTTTTTGTCCCATGTATAAATGATTTTAAGACTAATTAGTATCATGGTAATTTTGAATAATTTTAAAGTAAAGTGTTTGTTTTCACATGGATTTAAAAAGGATGTTTTAAGGGTTCTTTTTCAAAGGATAGTAAAATTTTAGGAATCCCAGAACCATCTTTGAAAGGAGTGGTTAGAACATTACAAAATGATGTTTTAATTATTGATCATGATTATCTCAGTTGTTTAGCCCCTTTTTCTTGCTTTAAATTTTATTAAACTTTTTCCTAGTATGTGTTATTTTTTATAATGTGTGGATGGTATGAAAGGATCAGTTTTTTGGGAGGGTGTTTTAATTGAGATGAGGTTTGTTTAAAATACATTTATTATTTATTTTTGGAATGATCACTTGGATTGTTTGTTTTCTCACCTCCATTTCAGATATATTATGGAAACCCTAGGTATCTAAGTGAAAGGTACATATGATTTTTTACACTATCTTATTGTGTGCAAGTTAGCTAGTTCCCTAGGAGAGTTGTGACCTCCTAGATTTTTTCTTTATACTTGATGGGACCCATAAGTGAAGATGAATGGGATGTTCCAATTTCATATAGGGACCCATTTACCATTGAACTAGGTACAATATCATTCATTTTTTATCCTAGTGATTTTCCCGTGATGTTTAGTTTCTATTGAGGAATATTTAGGGGATCCCATTCTATACCAATTTTGTATTACCTAACCATTGATTCAGTGATATGGAACCATGTATTTGGTTGTGGGTTATTTTATTATTCTTCATTGATATCTTTGTTCTTATTGTGTTTATATTTTATTTAGTTATGGTTTTTATTCACATTCAAATTGATTTTAAAAATGGTTTGGTAGAGTATAATTTTAAAGGAAAGTGCGATGTTTTTTTATAATTAGGGTTTGATAAATGGATTATGGAAATGGATTTAAAATAATAGATCTAAAAGGTTTTATTTTGTATTTATGAATTTGAAATACCTCTTTTAAGGATAAAAAGTGTTTTCACTTATTAAATGGTATCTCCAATTGTTTTGTAAAAGTGAAGTGACTTTCTATTTATGGTAAATTTGTGATATTTGGATTTATTCACACCCTTGCATGAAAAAATAATCTATAAACACAATAGGAACCAATACATGTTTATCTCACACCATTCATACACATCGATGTTTGTGTGTGTGCAGCTATCATGTTTTCTCTCAGGTTCCCTGTTATTGATCACATTCATTAAATGTTTTTCTGTGTCTAGTGATGAATGATTTGGGATTTTGTGGTGATTTTGAGGCATAAGGGGTTTGTATAGTAGTTTTTTAAGCCTTGTTGTATTTTGATATGTTTGAGTATCAGCCAAATCGACCCATTCTAACTTTATTTTTGGTTTCTATTTTAGTTTATATGATGTATCAACTTATAACGTATGTTATTAAAGTATTTATTAGTTGTTTTAATTGTTAATATACTAAATTAAAATAATCTCTTTTATTGATTTTGTCTTATTTATATTTTTATGTTACTTACACTATATCTAGTTTTGTCTCCTTTTTTTAAGCTATTCATTTCATATGCATGGATGTCTAAAATATGAATGACCCATGTCCTATTATTATCTGGTTTTTATTGAATATTTTTTATTATTATATAAGGGTTAACCTATTCTAAATAATGTATTCTTTATGCACAACCACTATTTTCTAGCCCATGGGGATTAGTAACGCCCTTCGTGCCTATTGGCGGGCCATATCGGGTGATATGTCAGGTCAGCCTAGGTCGGTTCGTTACAACCCCAAGGCACAAAGTGTTTTTTTATAGGATATCCTAAATAAACAAGGGGATGTTATCTATACAATCGTTTAGGAAAGGAGGTAATAGTGGAAAGATATGCCATGTCCCTTGAGGGAGGGAACATCTTCAAAAGAGATCATAGGAGCAAGATTGACTTCTATGAAGTTGATCCTCAAGATACACAAGAGTTGGAATAGGAATATATTCCAGAGGAACTCATGGAAATTATTATTATAGTGACATAAGTACTACATTAGAGAATAATATAGGTTATTTAAGTGTAGAGAGATGGTTTTCTAGTCATCGAAGATTATGAGTCATTATTAATTAATAATAATTAACCTATTTCCTATAAAGAGGCAGTAAACATATCAAAAGTTGAAAGATGGAAAGATTCAATGAATTCTTAAATGTATTACATGAATCATAACCAAGTTTGGGTTCTGGTCAATCCACCAATATTTGTAAATTTCATTATATAAGTACCTAGATTTAAACATTACATAATATTGAGTTTTATTCAATAATTTTCTTTCTTTCACATTGAGGATCTTTCTAGGTTTATATTTTTAGAGAATTAGGTCATAAATAATATATTACAAAACCATATAATAAAAAGTGGACACTTCCTGTCAATATCCATTTTTTCCAACATATAAATTTTTTTAAAACAAAACATTATTTAATTCAATAAAAACTATTAATGAATTTCAACTTGAATTCTTCATTTACCTTACCCATCCCGTGAAAAATATTTAAAAACTTATAATGAGCACAAAAATCTTGGTAAGGGGCATAAAAATAAAGGAAACTGTTGGTTCAGTAAAAACATAAAAATCCATAAAAATATTTACCTTTAAATCAATGTTCTTTGAGAAAAATAAATAAAAAAATCACATGGAAAACACACACACATGTTTTTATCAAATAAATCCTTTAAACCCCATAGTAATCAATTAAAAACCATTCTTTGTAACTTAGAGCATCACATTTATAGCCTGTACTAAACCCGTGTCAAAAGTAACTTGATCCCAGTTAAATCCATAGGGAAACACCTTTAGTAACTCCCTCTATTTTTCTTGTTAAGATAAGGAAAATTACCCAATGTATTAGAGTTCTATTTGGGTTCACCCATCATTTAAACTATAACAGGATCACCCAATGTTATCTGGGATTCCCCCATCGTATAATTTGTAATGGGCTCACCTAATGTTATCTGAGCTGCCACATAGTATAAGTTGTAATGGGATCACCTGGTGCTATATAAGTGCACCCATATCATGTATAATGATAAAGTACCATATGATTAATAAAAAAAATTATGCATGCACTTTTTCATCATAAAACATTTGAAAAAATCTTTTAAATTCATAAACAAATCTCTTTTGGATATCAAAATACCCTATTCTTTTAAAAACCCATTTTCAATACCAAAATACCCAAAAAAATTGAAAAGGTTTTTTCTTTTAATAATAAATAAAATATTGTAAATGAATCTAGAAATCAAATAGTTTTCACGGTAGTGGAAAAATTCATTGTGTCTGTAAACATTAAAAATAAAACATTCCTCTTATTGTTTGTCAAAACACTTCGTATAAAACTTGAAAAATGATTCCATTTGAAAAAAAAATGAAATAAAGTAAAAGTGAAATAAAATGTACTTTATAAATATTTTATGACCATATAAAAACATTAATAAAATTATTTTACAAACATGGACATGGAAGAGAATGATTTGGGAGGAAAAATTTAAAAGAATGTTTTTTTAAAAGAAAAGTCCCTTATCACTTAGGAAACACTTGAATCGAAAACAACATTAAATAAAAACATTAAACAATAATTTAAATATCATGATAATAGATAAATTAATGATATATCATGTCAAATGGGTTGTATATATGCCTTATAAAATAATATAAGTGTATAACATCAATAAATGAATCAATGAAAGGAAATTGAGACGAAGTCCCTTACCTTGAGTCGGATTCGTCACTTGTGTCTTTATCTTCCTGAATAATAAACTTTTTTTAATTATTTACTTTATTGATAATTATTTTTCAAGTTTATTATTACTTTTATGTCACTTATTACCAAATTATATATTATTACTTAATCAATTATGTTTACATCGTATGTTTCAATGATATTCGGCTTATATGTCAAAAATGAATTTGGTAGTTTGACTATGGTAAAAGAGGTCATTACTTAAAAATATCCAAAATAATAATAATTACATAATTATAATATTTATAAATAAATTATAATTTTAGTACCAATAATAAAATATGGTTTTGATAAATAAATTATATTACGATCATGGATATGGTAGGTCGTACGTACTCATGAGTAACATTTCCATTTCTCGATAATCATTATAGAAAGGAGGTAAGTAATATTTTATCTTTAAAGAATGGTAATAATATAATATATACCATATTACTTCATTAAATATACTTATATATATCATTAATGTTATGTGGTGATGAAAATAGAGTCACATCGCTTTGTGAAGGTGGTAGTCCCCATGTACACGAACGACGTTATAACTTTTTCAGTGAGTGAACATGTAAGAAAGAAAATGATATATTATATTTAAATAATGATAAATATGTAATTAATATCATAAATATGACATTTTTATCACATATATTCATTATATTTACCCTTTTACCTTCCATGTTACCCATTAGTGAAAAATGAATCACATCGCTTCATGAGGCTGTAATCCACCGTACACATGAGTGACGTTATCGTATCCCCTATGAAATAGAATTTAAAATTTTATATATGATATAATGAATCCATTGGTATAATTATGTTATAAATATAATATATAAACTTTATATCCATCTTTATACCCAATCGTGAGGGGTGGTAATGGAAAAACAAATGGCATCGGTTTGCGAGGCGGTAGTCCACCGTACACATGAACGGTGATTTCATAACTCATTTGATGGAATTGGACATGGTCGTAAGTAATTGCCTTAACATAAAAAAATATAATTATATGTAATGAACTAATATTATTATATCAACGTGCTTTAACAATAATTTAAGGAGGTGGAAGAAGAAATAAAATAAACATGCTCATTGAAGAACATTACCTCTTCTTTGAGTATCCTCCTTATATTTTCAATAAAGCCTTCCTAGGTTGGATTTTTACAAAAAATAAGGATTATAGGATGATAATAGGTAATTAGATAAGTAATTTGGGTATTTTTCATCATAACCAATTGGTTTTTATGGTGTGAAGAGGGGAAAAGAAGGGGTGGCCTTTTATAAGTGGGGGAGAGGACACACTTGGTATTTTTAAAAATAATTGAGTGCTCCCACGTATTTCATATGTCACAAGGGTCCAAAATGGGACATTATTAAACACTATTGAATTAATGGTCTAAATATCTCCATAAAATAGTTTTTATACAAGTTTATAGGTTATTTTTACCCTATATTTTTAGTTTAACCCCCAGTAAATCCATTTTTACCTTAACCACAATAATTAATTTTTAATTAATTCACTATTCATTTTGGTCAAAAATTAAGTTGAGCTTATTATATAACATAAATTATTATTATTCAAAATATGGAATCCATTTTACCAAATCACATTCAAAAAATTGGTAAATTTTAATTTAAAATTAATCTCTCATACGTGATGAGAAAGCGGGTTTTTAAAGAGAAAAGGTTCAAAAGTTTACAAATTTTTTATATAAAAAATCAATATAAAATTGATTTAAATTACCTAAATTGGATTAATGATTATATAATTTAACTTATTTTTCTTTATAACTAATTTAAAATATTACATAAATTTATAATTAAATTAAACAAAAAGGTAGTTTTCAATTAGAATTCAGTATTTTTACTATTGATCAAAAAATGAAACTTTTTAGAAAAATCCCAAAAATTCATGATAAGATAATTTTGATATACCAATTTCAAAAATGATTTTTATTTTATCAAATTAATTTTATAAAATTTTAAATAAAACCTTATAATAAAAGTGTTTAATTAAAACTTTTTCCTTCTTGATTTAAAAAATTACTTAATATTTTGATAATGAATATAAATATATTAACAAACATTAGATTGATTTATTATATCTTTACCTGGGTTGTTAAATTCTTCCCCATTTTATAAATTGTATCCTTGCAGTTTTATTCACTTATTAAACAAGTGGGGATATCTTTCCCTCGTAGAATTTTCATATTCCCATGTTGCCTCTTCAATCGTATGGTTTTTTCATAAAAACTTAACCAAGTCAATCACCTTATTCCATTACACTTTATCTTTATAGTCATGAATCTAAACTGGTTGTTCCTCATAAGAAATATTTTATTCCAATTGAATAGCTTCTGAGCTCAAATCATGAGATGAATCTGGCACATATTTCTATAACATTGAGACATGAAATACATTGTGTACCTGGGATAAAGTCGAGGGTAGGGCCACTCGGTAAGAAACTGATCCAACTTTCTATAGGATTTAATATGGTCCAAGGAACTATGGAATTATTTTCCCCTTATTACCAAAATGGATAAAACTTTTCCATGGAGAAACTTTGAGAAAGACATGATAACCTACATTAAAAGAAAAATATTTCCTCCAATTATCTGCATAATATTTCTGTCTACTTTGATTTTCCCTCATATGTTTCTAAATAAACTACAAATTCTCTACCATTTCCTCTACCAAATCTCATCCCATCAACTTCATTTCTCCTACATCAACACTTCTTTCCATATAATACCTCAAATGGTGTTATCTTTATACTAGAATGAAAAATAGTTTTATAAGAAAACTCAACCAAAGAAAGATGTTGATCCCAACTTCCCTGGTAATCCATTGAACATGGACGAATCATATATTCCATAGTCTAAATCATCCACACAGACTATCCATCAGATTTGGGATGAAAGTTGTGCAGAAATTTAATTCATTACCCAATAACTTTTGAAGCCCTTTCCAAAATTTGGATGTGAACCTGGGATCACAATCTAATACAATAGAGAGAGTCACATCATGTAACCTGACTATATCCTTTAGATACAGCCAAGGAATCTGATCTAAATACATTGTATATCGAATGGGATAGAAATCTATAAATTTGGTCAATCGATCAATAATAACCCAAATCACATTATTACTTTGAGAAATCTTTGGAAATACTACCACAAAAATTATTGATATATTTTCCCATTTCTACTATGGAACTGGAAAAGGTTGGAGGGACTTTGATAATTTTCATTCTACTTTAACCTACTTATTGTAATAGTGGGTTCCCTACACCCAATAATACAATAATTTTTTATTACCATTTCATGTATACAGTTAGATATGCATGATGTGCCCTTACCATTTTAGTGTATACATTTCCGCATCCAATACTAAATGGTAATGTCCATATATTATTTATCATATCAAAAGGTTGTATCAAATCCCATGCTATAATGAGAACCTCAAGATACTATGACATTAATCTAAAATAAATCTCTTATGGTCTCGATACATCATACTGACTGGACATAATTGATGTCTAACTATCAGGTGTTAGGGACTCATAATAATTGAGACTTCTTCTCATGAAGTTCGCACTTGGTGATCTCTAGTAGTTGAGATCATAAAGACAGACCCTCTAATAGGAACACCACATGTTTTGGGTGTCATTGTTTGTTCTTATCTACAAACATGTGTATTAGTCTCCTAACTTGAGATCTTTATCAATGTGTGTCATTTGATCGTGTACTTTGATGCATGGAAAAAACCATGATAATGAAATCATGGATAGGTACCTTGTGTTGGGTGTGTCAATAGTGGTATGGCACTGGTTTGATGATCAAGATAGGATTTGTCACTTCCAAGTTAAGGAAGTAATATATCTCAGGCTTGATTGATCAGGATGGTAGTGCCTTGATAAGTCCTTGTCCAAGGAAATATAGGGTAAATCCTTCCTATTAGATCAACAAATAATAAAGTAAGAAATGATAATGACACAAGTGTGTTTTCTTCTTTATGAAATATCTAAAGACAAAGAGATTATATTACATAGTACGTGTTCCTAGGTTGGTTGTATTGTTATGTCTATTCCTTATCTCTTTAGGGTCCTTGATGGGTTTCTAGACTCCGCTTTTGGTCTGTAAATATTATTCACTACTATCGAGATAAGGTCCTAGAGGGTCACACATAATAGTGTATTGAAGAATCTACCATATTCTGGTGAATAGGAATATTGGACATGGTGGGTCCCACCACGGGGTCTGAGTGTTGTCCAAGTTATCGATCACCAATAAATAAATAAATTCATTATTATTCAAGTTAAGAAAAATTGGGTTGGATTTATTTAAAGTATTTACAAATTTAAGTAAATAAAAAGAATAATATTATACAAACTAATATTATTTTAATATTCCAGGTTCGTTTAATATTAACTGGAAGTACGAGTTGAGTTAAATGACTTGGTTTTATCACATAATATTTTTAATATATTTTATAGGTATGTGATAAAATATAAATAATATTCAGGATGCAGTTAAGCTCATTATAATTATTATTTATTACATATTTACTGGATCTTAAATAAATGGGAGTCGAGGAACCTTTTCGGGTATTTTGAGCATCCACTATTTAAAGGAGGAGAGAAGATCTCACTAGCAACTATTCAGAGCGAGTTCATCAGAACATATATCTCATCTCCCTCTTTCTAGAGAGAGAATATCTCGATCCAGGTTATCATATTGATTTCATCTCTATGAATTGAAGGTACGTTGATGCAATGATCATCGAGATGTCTAAGACATTGTTGAATCGTCGTGCTATCACTCGGAATTTGACGATCGATGCTCCTGCAGATTTTTGAATCATGTATGGATGATCGAGAGGGATTCTACTTTGGATCCTTTAAGAAAAATTCATTGGAGACAAAAAAATATTGAGCATGCCTTCAGATCGAAATAGGTATGTTTTTGGTTTATATTTTGTGCCCTGATTAATTCACATGAGATACTCGGGACCGTATCGGGTCTCGGATCGCCGGAGAAGACAAGTCTCGTTATCTCGACGATGAAAAATTTTAAAATCCTCAACCCACCACCTTTTTTTGTTGTCTCGGTACCTTCAATTGGTATCAAATCGGTCATGAAAATTATCTTATAATAGAAAAAATTAAGTTGCTTTAAATTTATGTAAAGTGTTTGAATTCAAATCCAAAAATGTGACTGAACTATGATCTAAGTTCAAATGGCCAAGTTATGGTAATCTGAAGAAAATAAATTATGGATCATTTATTATTGGATTTTAGTTATTAAAATTTGAAACATGTATTGTATATGTGTTAAGTATTAATCGGTTTTCAATTCCAGTCATTTCCCAAGCACCAGCCAGACTGCCGAAAACCAGTAGCCAGAACAATAACATCTGGTGTGACTAATTTTTATTTTGGAAATAAATAAATATATATATATATATAATAATTATAATGATATTTTTTTGTGAATAAAACAAAAAATTAATAGAAATATTTTCATAAGTATTCAGTCGGTGGACTATGGTGCAAAGTGGTCAAAATTTTATAAATAATTGAGGGACTTTGTGGCCAGTGTGTAGAAAATACACACAACAAACAACCATCAATTTGCAGTCGATAAAAAGCATATTTTAGCTGTGTCTGTTTAATTTTTGAAAAAAAAAAGAGGAATACTTGTGTTCTTCTTCTCTAAAAAGAGGGACCACCTGTCGGGTCTCCCTCCCGCCTATCGGTTTCACCTTCTTCCTCAGTAGCAACAACACCGCACCCAAGACACCCATTTTTGGTCATGCCACCTGAGTACCCAAGTATCTCCTCCCTATCCGGCCAGTCCCCAATTGTTTTCATGCCCCTCCATCATCCTTAGCAGGGTCACCCCACACGGCCACCTCCCTCGGACGAGAACCCCTCCCCTGGTTGAAGCTTGTCGGGCCGGCTCCCGAGCAACCCATTTACCCTTGGTCGGATTCCCGACCACCGGTGCACCGGTTGTCTGCCATTCCACATGGATGGACCGAGGTTTCCCACCACCTCCAAATCAAACTGGCCAAACCCCGAATTCCTTGGTGTCGTATCCACTAGCCAGACCACCACTGATCGTCGTCCTCCTCATACCGAGGTACCCTATCTTGGTTCTACTTGACTGAATTTTCCCTGTATTGGGACGGGGTGGGTCTGCTCAACCCCTAATAGGTATGGGTAGACATCTTGGCCCAGATTATCGCTACATAGGTTTTTCAAGTCCTTGTTTGTTTGGGCCTACGCAGGTTCGTCCCGGCCCGTATAGGCCCTACGTGGGGTTTTGGGACTCGAGTTAATCAAAATTAATTTAATCGATTAATTTAATTTAGGAATTAAATTAAATTAATTACAATATTAATTTTTGTTTTAATATAATTTTTAATACCTAAGTAAAATTAATTTAATTTATGTATTAAATTAAATTAATTATTTTTTTTAATTTTAATTTTTTAAATAAAATTAATTAAGCGACCAAATAGAATTAAATTATTTTAATTTAATTAATTCTTTTAAATTAACTAAATACTCTCATACTTTAATTTATAGCAATTTAGTTTTTATCATGGTTTATTTATACCCACTGACTGGTCCTGAGAAAATGAACAACTTGTGTATGTATGTTATTTATTTAATTAATTATTTACAATTGCGTGAAATGATTGTAAATAATTAAGATAGTATGTGCATCATTGTTTTTCATTCAATATGTTTAAGGTCCTGCAAGTTCAATTTTATCTGTTGTATAATTCACCCCAAGTTCCCCTTATCGGCATGAGAGTACATTTGTATATTGACAAAGATGGCGTATGGTGTGGACCTCACCAAGACCAGGTGGTAGTCCAGATGAGATGTAGACCACACCAAGATAAGTTGATACTCCAGATGAGTAGTGGATATATTGGGCAGGGGACAAGTTGGATCAAGAGTCAAGCTATGAATCAGGTATGATACCCCTAGGTTGTCATTGATCCATTTAAATGGATCAACCAGTTTTAGATTCTCAATACCAGCCAACTAGTTTATTTCCTTTATGCATTTTGTTTATTATTTTATGTATTTTCATGAAAATAGAAAATATATAAAATAATAAAACAATAAAATACATAAACAAGCGATGAATTTTTTTTTCTATTAATATTCCATTGTGAGCGTGAAAACATAGATTGAACAAGATTAATAGAAATGTATTACATTCATCAAGAAAAACACAAAACCCCTCAAAGAAATATTAAGTCATTAAACACCTTCAGTTATTAAAATTTGATCAAAACCGAGTGTTCGGGGTGCTCGTCAGCCAAAGTTGAGGGTACCTCTTACTAATGAGCAGTTCTTATGAAAATGTTGAGTTCACTTAACTGATATTTCTATCAAATAAGTATCCAAATCTAGCTTGCTGCAACTTTAGAGGCAAGTATTGAGAAAACCAATTTTATGATTTTAGAAGCTAAGACTTCACTCAAAAGATCATGGAACAGTGAGTTAATGTGGTGGTCCAGTCAAACACCTGTCTTGAACTCTCTAAGTAGTGGGGTAGCCAATGCTTCTAGACTATAAGGGGAAGTTCAATCCTTTCCACTAGAATACTCAAGAGACATAGTATTCCGATTCTAGTACAGAGGGTTCCTAGAATTTGATAAAATAACAGGAGAGATTAAATGATTTAATTAACTAATCAAGATAAAAAGTAAGATCCTATAGATTTTATTTTTTGTAGAAAATGGAAAATAATACTAAAAATACACTAAAATAAATATTGGACAAAGTAAATGTCCAAACTGTTGTAATATTGGGTTCCCTAGACCCAACTTTGACGGGCTTTTGATTACCATATCGTGTATACAGTTAGATATACATGATGTATTCTTACAATTATAGTGTATACTTTTCTACGTCAACTATTGAAATGTTAATGTTCATAGGTTAATTTTCATATCAAAAGGTTATAGAAGATCCCAGACTATAATGAGAACCTCGAGATACTATGACATTATTCTTAAACAAATGTCATATGGTCTAGATACATCATTCTAACTGGACACAGATGATGTTTGACTATCAGGTGTTGGGGGTTCATAAGCATTGAGACTACTTCTCATGAATTTCTCACTTTCTAATCTCTAGTATTAAGATCATTAGTACATACCCATCAATAGGAACACCAAATGTTTTGGGCATCATTGGTTGTTCTTAACTATGAACATGTATAATGGTCTCCGAACTTGAGATCATTATCAATGTGTTCCATTTGATCATGTACATTAATTCAAGGAAAAAACCATGATAATGAAATCGTGGTGAGGTAGCTTGTGTTGGGTGTGTCATTGGTGGTATGACATTGGTTGAATGGTCAAGAAAGATTTTTTCCCTTCTAGGTTAAGGAAGTAATATATCTTAGGCCATGTTGATTAGGATGGAAGTACCTTCATAAGACCATGGTAATAAAAGTTGAGGGTAAATTTGTTCTGTTAGATAAACAAAAAATATATCAATAAAGGGAAATGACATGGGTGTGCATCTTGATTTAAGAGATATTAAAGACAAAGATATTATATTACACAGTGTGTGTTCGTAGGTTGGTTGTCGTTGCTCTCACAATCCTTATCTCTTTAGGGGTCGTGATGGGATGCTAGATCCCACTCTTGGTCTATGAATGGTATTCAATACTATAAAGATAAGGTCCTAGAGGGTCACACACAATATCGTATTCAATAATCTTCTCTATTCAGTTGAATAAGTATATTGGACATGGTGGGACCCACCACTGGGGTCTGAGTTTTGGCCTAGGTGATATGATCACCAAAGTAATAAATAAATTCATAGTATTCAAGTTAAGAATAATTGGTATTGAATTTATTTATTAAAGGTATTTAAAAGTTTTAAAGTAAATACATGAAAAATATCAATTGAACAGATATTAGTATAAAATATTCAAGGTTCATTTAATATTTGTGGGAACAACGAGTCGAGTTAATGGCTTGGGTATTATCATGTAATATATTTATTATATTACAAGAAGGTGAGAATAATAATAATAAATGATACATATGACTCTGTTTATTAGTCTAAATATTTTTTATATAGTGTGTTAATTATTCTGGGGTCGAGCAAGCATTTATGGGTAATTTCTAACATGCTATAAATAGTGGAAGAGAGGTGACTGTCCTGAACTATTCACTACCTCTATCTATATCTTCTTATCTATCCAGAATTCTAGAGAGAGAGGATTTGGATCTAGGAGTTTGGATCAAGCTCTTTCTTTCGCGTCGCAAGATAGGTGATGTAGTGATCATCGGTGCATTGGAGATGTTGTCAGATTTCCGAGCTAGTACCCACAATTTGATGATTGGAATTCCCATAGTTTCTTGAAGTGCATGCAGAAAATAGAGAGGAATTAAATTTCAGATTATTCATACAGAAATCACCGACAATGATCAGACATCAAGCGTGGCTTCAGATCTAACCTGGTATTTTATGGTTTTAATTTTGTACTTAAAACTCTTCGCGAGGGATCCTCGGCTTAAAACGGGCAACGCTTCGCCATCGATGAAGAGCCCATGTTGATCGTCAAAGGAAAATTTTTAAAATCCCATATTTTGGGGATTTTAATGTGTTCTTGGTACCTTCAAAAACTATCATGAATTTCTAAGTGTAGTACATGTGCTTGCGCACAATACTATGATATAGGAAATTCAAGGAGTTGGTGTCCCAATACTTATTAAGCCACCTCAGGAAGTGAGGGTGTAAAAGATTCCTACAGAAGACTCATGTATGAATCATGTGATGGTTATGTCATAATATTATCATCAATTTTTTATGTTAGTTGTGGTTACACTATCGGGGACGTAGATGATTTCACATGTATTCTCATCTTTGAGAATCTTGTGAGGAGAATGTGAAGCAAGGTTTGAATGGGTGATAACTACACCAGTTATGTGTAAATTGAACGGAAGATCATGATCTTTCAATGGATCCATTTCTTATAGCATTTTCAAACAGTACTCTGGTATAATTTAAGGTTATTAAATGATCATTATAGAGAAAATTCTTATTTACCATTTTGGTAAGGTTTTCCAAGAAAATAAGAATTTAAAGAAAGGATAATCTTTAATTATTTTGGTGAATAAGTTTAAAGACAAGGCGATAAGTCCAATGGAAATACCGACTACAAAGTCACCATCACATCATCCTTCAAATAGAGAGGTTGTAAACATTAGGTTATTTTCTTCACATGTCATGAAATAATTATATGGAAGAAAAATGCAATGAATTGAATTGAATAAGCAAATACCCTCTTCTTCTTTAGTGAATATTCATCAAATAATGTTTATTTTATACTTCTTGTGTATTGAATACAATATTCCAATCACATATGTGTATAAAAATACAATAACCAAGTAATTAATAGAAAAATTACAAGAATTAAGGTGTATTCTTCAAGAAACTGATAAAGGGTGGTGCCTAAGTCAGCGGTGAGAAGCACATGGTTTCTAATTTCCAAAATAAATTATTCGAGTAGAAATTTTATCGAGTATTAACCAAAAAAATTATCTCACATGTCCTTTGGAAACAAGGATACATTATTTTGATTTAGGATTGTATGTTGTTTGTGGTGTTTTAAACTCATCCAATAGTTCAATGATACATAAATCAAAGGCACTAAGTGATGAATAAAAAATATAAGACGTATTTACCCAGTTGTGAAAAGATAATTATTTTCCAACTAAAGCTAAAATTTGACATCAAGGATATACCCTATTTGGTATTTACAATCAATATAGCTAAACACATTAGGTGTTATTGATGTATATACTTATTTAGTTTGATAAATAAACCTTATATAAATAAATGTAATCCACAAAGCTTTTGAAATTAGCTCATCTAGAGAGAGAGATCTATTCTAAGGTTAAGCTAGTGGTATGTATACTTAATAACATTCCTTCAAGTGTTTAAGTAATGATAAATTGAAGTATGATATATTCATGGTTATAAGATATGAGTTTCTTCAGACCGGTATGTCGGATTATATATTGACCAAGCATTCATCGATCATTATAATGTAGCATGGAGTAATTCTTAAATGTACATTACCTTATCCACATCAGGTATATGATTCCAATAAGGAGAATCTATGATGAGTCTTACATGTTAAAATTGATCAATACAATTTATCATGGAGCAATTCCTAAACACAAATTTCCTTTTAATCAATAGAGTCGTGATGTAAGTATAAGGATTATCAATGTTGGTATATATTTTAGAAACTTCCATTACATTTCAAGAAATGCTTCAAAAATAATGGTGATATCCCATAAACATATGCCAACTATAATGAAAATTTGATATCATATGAGTTATATAATGATGGAAATACATTATGCTATAAGACATGTGTTTAGATGTCAAGAGTTTTTTATGATATAAACACACTTTCATAAAGAAAAACATATTGTGGATCAAAAGTAATCATACTAAAGGTTTCTTAGGATATTACAAAAATCCCTATGATAGAAAAGATATAGTCAAGTTATAGAATATATTTCTATATTCGAGTGCACATCTCTACTATAGACAGTGGGAGAAATATTGACTTGGGTTTAGTCAATGCTAAATAAGAAAAAATGGATGGAATAGAAATAAGTTCCACAAAATCTTCTAGAAGATGAATGTTCAAGAGACACATATTGTGTAGGAAAGTTAAAACCATGGAGATGGTTTTATGTTCACCATGGTTGGTGATAAATTATTAATTGAGAATTATAATTACTACAAGTAACCAGAATGGATTAGCAATACCAATTAAAATGAAATAATGGATTCCATGTATCAAAGTACAAGGAGCTTATTATTTTGAATACTATGATGGGTATTCAAATGGGATGATACATGGATGGTACAATAATGGTACTGATAAGGATTTATTGGTAGTACCTAGTCTTTATTCCTTAATCCATTAGAATTTTACTTTTCATAGATAATTTGTATGATCTTTATATTATGCATTGGATTTCAAGACCAAAAATCTTGGAAGGTGTCTATACGATGCAACCATAAAGGGATTGCGACATCATATAATTCCAATAAGGGTTTAAATTTACTAAATCTAGTTTAGGATTAAAGTAAGCAACAAGATCATAGAATATTAAATTAGAATTAATCTTTTCCATCTGTCTACCAAAGGTTAGTGGGAGAGACATTGTTTTCCAAGTGAAATATGTTTGGTAGCATATGGAAAATAGATATAGGTCTTACAGTTAGTTAAGACAATGATGAAAGTAATTCTCTAGAGATTGACTTAAATTATCAACCTAAGTTCTAGAGAAGAGTATCTACTAAGGTAGATCTAATGGTTTCTTAGACATAGTAAATCATACATATACTGAAATTGTATTGAAAAATACAAGTTGGAACAATTCGAGAGAGAATTTCTACCAATGTCACATGGAATAAATCTTTCCAAGTTGACATTCATGCACATAAGAGGAGATTAATGTGGAGAGTTTAATTTTATATGCTTATGTGATGGATTAATCACATATTTCATGATATGTACAAGAATTTATGTTTCCAACATATAATTTATTGTAGAAAAATATTAGTAATATCTAGGGGAACGGTAAGGGAAGTAGTCAGAACTATCCAATTGCACTTAAATATTTATAAAGGATATGTACCTGGTATGTGGAGAAGAAGGGATGCTAGTTTTGAGGGGATAAAAATTATTATTCCTTAGATAAATGTGATATAATATAGCATTAAATCTAATAAAATGAGAGAGAATAGCTCATATAATTTAGTGGTATCCATACCTATTAATACTGAGTACATTGTAGCTTCAGAGGCAACTAAGAAGTATTTATTAAACACAAATATTTGTTCCAGTTCTTAGAATCATGCCAAGTATGTAAAGTTTTATCATTATGATAATTATATTACTAATAATGGTCAAGATGTCATGTTTTGAAAGTGGAAAAAAGGGAATATACTCAGGGATACCATCTCTTGACAAGCTTTTCTCAAGGAGATGAGGTTACACTTAACAAAATTGCCACGCAGCATAGATGTGGAATCCCCATCAACTAAAGTTGTGACTCAGTAGAAATGTGATCTTAATCATATGAGAGATATCAAGGATGGTTAGGAAGTTGGATCTAGTACAAGTAGGAGTGTTGTAATAGTGGGTGCCCTAGACCCAACTATATATTACTTTTCAATTACTATTTCATGTATACAGTTAGATATTCATGATGAAAACTTACCATTTTAGTGTATACAATTATGTGTCCACTATTAAATGGTAATTTCCATAGATTAGTTGTCATATCAAAAGGTTATAGCACATCTCAAGATATAATGAGAAGCTCAAGATACAATGACATTAATCTTAAACAAAGGTCATATATTCTAGATATATCATACTAATTGGAAATAATTGATGTATAAATATCAAGTGTTGGGGGATCATAAGCATTGAGACTTCTTCTCATGAATTTCACATTTTTTAATCTCTAGTAGTTGATATCAAGAGGATAGATCCACCAATAGGATCACTATATGTTTCTGGTGTCATTGGTTGTTCCTATCTATGAACATGTGTATTGGTCTCCTGACTTGAGATCATTATCAATGTGTGTCATTCAATCACATACTTTGATGTTATAAAAAACCATGATAATGAAATCATGGTGAGTTATCCTATGTTGGGTGCGTCATTGGTGGTATGGCATTGGTTGAATCATCAAGATATGATTTTTAACTTCCATGTTAAGGAATTAATATATCTCGGGCCTGATTTATTAGGATGGTAGTACCTTAACAGTTCCTTGTCCAAGGAATTTGATGGTAAATCCATCCATTTAGATAAAAAAATAATAAATAAATAAAAGGATGACGACACAAGTTTGCATATTTCTTTATGACATATTTAAAGAAAATGTTATTATATTACATAATACATGTTCATAGGTTTCTTATCATTGCTATAACTATTACTTATCTCTCTAGGGGCCTTGATGGGTTGATAAACTCTACTTTTGACCTATGATTTGTATTCATTACTATTGAGATAATGTCCTAGAGGGTCACATGCAATAGCATATTCAAGAATCTGTCTTATTCTAGTGAATGGGTATATTGGACATGGTGGTTATCAATCAAAAATAAATAAATAAATTCACCATTATTCAAGTTAAGAATAATTGGGTTGAATTTATTTAAATTATTTACTATTTTATATAAATATGAAGAATAATATTATATGAACAAATATTATTTTAATATTCTAGGTTCATTTAATATTAGAGGGAAGTACGAGTTGAGTTAAATGATTCAATTTTATCATGTAATATATTTAATATATATTACAAGTATGTTATAAAATATAAATAATATTTATGATTCAATTTAGTTCATCATAATTATTATTTATTACTTATTTAGTGGATGTTAAATAAACTGGGGTCGGGGAACCCATATGGGTATTTTGAGCTTCAACTATTTAAAGGATGAGAGAGGCTCTTGCTAATGACTATTCATGGTGAATTCAACAGAGCCTCTCTCTCCCATCTATCTTTATAAATAGATAAGCTCTCGATCGAAGAAATCGGATCAATTAAATCTCCATGTATCAAAGGTATGTTGAAGTGGTGATTTTCAGGACATCGAATACATCATCGGATCGTTGTGCTAACACCCATAATTTGATGATCGATGCTCCTGTGGATTTTGGAACTATATGTGGATGATGGTGAAGAGAATATGGTGTGGTTTTTTCTATGATGGGATCTATGTTGGGATGACCTCTAGCGGTGTGGCTCTAGTGAGGATGGATGACAGCGATGATGTCGAGATGTTTTCTTAATGATGATTGTGGTTGGATGACGAGTGACCAGCTAATGCGAGTGCCTCATGGTTCATGGCCACCTCAGGGTTGGCGTTAGTTTTTTGAATTTCAAACTTCATTTATGGTTTTTGTTCTTGGATCCCGCCTGATGTACGTGGTTGTCACTTTCCCTTAAAAAGGTTTTCAAATTATCAAATAAAAATATAAATATTAGTAGTATGTGGATGATCTGGAGGGATTTTACTTTGGATCATTTGAGCAACAATCATTGGTGACAAGAAAATGTTGATTACTCCTTTATATTGAAAGAGGTATGCTTTGGGTGTATATTTTTTTCTCTAATTAATTCATGAAAAATCACCAGGACTGTATCAGGGCTCAGATCACCAGAGACAACAAGTCTTGTCATCTCGTTCATGAAAATTTTTAAAATCCTAGGACCACCAGCTTCTGCCTCCACCCCTATACCTTCACTAAGGACAATTCAAACATTGAATGGTAAATTCAATAATATCTCTTTTCATTATATCTCACTATTAATACTCCTGAAGGTCATTGTACATATTAGTGTTTCCTGAATGCATGAAAAATAGAGAACTATGAGATTTACTGAACAACTATTTCCTTAAATGGGAATCACAAGGCATGCATAATATTTTTACAAATCATAAAATACATTCTTAATCAATATTAAAATCAGGAAACCTACCCTTCCTAACATATTCTACCTTTTCCTACAAAGATTGATCCTCCTTCTGACCTTTCTTAATTCTTTATAAAAAAAATGAATACACCGAAACCTGAAAACAAATAGAGGGTATCTTTACATCCAAAACTTCTAGGCCAAAATTTATCAAATCATTAACCAAAGGGTCACATTCCAAAAATAAAATGGTTAATGTTGAATTATTTTTTCACCTCAAAGAATCAGCCGCTTTTTTTAGAATGATAATGAATTGTGAAATCATAATACTTGATCGGTTCCATCCATATTCTCTATCTCATGTTTAATTCTTTTTGAGTGAATATATACTTAAAAATTTTGTGATTAGTATATATTTCACTCTTTACTCCATAAAAATGATTCCTCTAAATTTTTAAATTAAAAACCATAGTAGATAATTCCAAATAATGTGTAAGGTAATTAAAATCATGAGGTTTCAACTGACATTAATCATAAGAAATTACCAGGTCATTATGAATTAGGACACACAAAATTCCCTTCAATGAACCATTGATGTAGATGAAAAATTCACCATTCTTAGAAATAAATTCCAAAAATGGATCATTCAACAACATTGTTTATAGTTCCTAAAAAATCATCACATTCTTATTTTATAGATGAATTTAAATCATTTTAGAGTTAACTTGGTTATTGGTCTAGAAAAACGAGCAAAGTTTACAAAAAACCACTGATAGTAACCTGCCAATCCAAGAAAATTACAAATATTTGTGATATTTGTGGGACTTGTACATTCTTCAAAAAAATTATTTTAGAAGGGTAAATAGTTATACCATATTTATAAACAATATTTCTAATGAAATAATTTCTTTTCAAACATAATTCACACTTACTAAATTTCCCATACAATTTATTTTCTTTTATGGTTTGAAAAAGAATCCTTGTGTGTATTTCATTTTAATATTGATTTTTAGAATATACCAAAATTTCATCAATAAATACAACCAAAAACATATCCAATAACTCATGAAAAACTCTATTAATAAGGTCTATAGATAATTTATGTGCATTAAAAACCCAAATGACATGACTATAAACTCATAGTGCCCATATCTAGTCTGAAACACAGTCTTCAAAATGTATAATTCCTTTACTTTCAATTGATGGTACCCTGACCTATAGTCAACCTTTGAAAAATACTGAGCTCCCTGGAGCTAATAAAACAAATCATCGATGTAAAGAAAATGATACTTATTCTCAATAGTGATGTTATTCAAATATTTACAATCAATGCAAAGTCTCATTGAAAAATATTTCTTTTTAACAAAAAATAGGAGTGCCCCATAGTGAAGTGTTAGTCGGATGAAACCTTTATATAATAACTCCTGTAGATTCTTTTTCAATTTTAAAAGTTCCACTTGATCCATTTGATAAGGGGATTTATAAATAGGATTATAATAATGTACAAAGTAAAAATTAAACTCAACAACCCAATCAGAAATAAAACCAGGAAAATAATCAAGAAATATATCCATGTACTCATTTACTACTAGCACATCACTAATTTGAATAGTTTCTTTATTTTCAACAATATGATCTTGGTAACTTTCACTGTCATCTCTAATCAATTTCTTAGCTTCTTGGTAAGTTATAAAATGCATTAAATCATTGAACAAAACTTTATTAGCTCTAAAATATATCTTAGTAAGATAAACTAAAATAAAATCCATACTAAGAATGATATAAAACTATAATATGTACAATTTAAAAATATTTTTAGGAAAGACCATCCCACTGATAACAATATTAATATTCATATAAATCTTGGTTGCTTTAATATTTCCACATGGACTTTTCATCAAAAGTTATATCTTCTTTTCATGTAGTGATATTCCCAATTTACAGGAAACTTTCTCATAAATGAAAGAATGTGAAGATCCATAGTCAAATAGGGAATTATAATAATTTGAATACACAAGTAACATACCTATCACCACTTCATTTGATGGACCAACATTAACTATAGTAGTAGAAAATGAATTTTTTACACCTTTCTATTTTTGATCACAATGATTTCTATCTGGTGAAACTAACTTTGGACATGCATTAGCATAATGACCCAACTCATTGAAACTAAAAAACCTCACCATTGGATGGATATCAGTTATCCCATTATTTGGTTATTCAAGACTATTTTCTTTATAGTCACGAGCCATGTGACCAAACATACCACACCAGAAACACTTCCCAGATCTTGAAAAATATTCCTTGAAATGTTTTTTTACCAAATTTGGAACATTTTGGGGGAATACCTTTGGACTTCTTAGTTGGTTTCTTCTCTATTTCCTTCCACATTAACCTTTTCTTACTATTTTCATATATAGGAACATATGTGTCAGCAAACTCCATGTCAACTTTCTCAACATAATGAACCACTTTCTTGAAACTTTTAAATTATCTTATGGACCAATATCTTGATAAACTTGGTTTCAACTCTGAGTAAAATATATTAATTTTACTATTAGTGTCCTGAATAAAATATGTCACATACCTAGACAATATTATGAATTTTTCTACATATAAATATACAAAATCTTCATCTTTTTTCCTCAGTTCTAGGAATTGTTTTTTCATCTAGAGTTGAAAAAACTTATCTAAATATTTCTCAAGGAATAGATCCTTAAATGTTTCTCATTTCATGGAATCAAGATCATATTCCTCTCTGGTATTCTTAACCAAATACCATAATTTATCAGCTTCACCTTCAAAATGATACATATAAAGAGTTAACTTTTGATGTTATGAACATCCCATGACAGCAAATATCTTCTCCAGAGAATTTATCCATCCTTCAAATATCACAAGACTAGATGATCCAATAAAATATGGGGGATGTTGTCTCATAAAATGATCCAATTTTGAAATATTTCTTCATGGTGGATCAGGTTCCTCTCTAGAAAAGATACCACCACCATTTATAGCTTTTTTTCAACTGATCCATCACTATAAAAAACTATTATGTTCTGGTCCCAACCATATCAGGATGCTAATTTGAAAGGATATTTTCTTCTATGTGCCTTCCCAACATAGTTTCCCTATTTCCTCTATGGAAAACCATTCTAAAAAAAGTAGTTTATATGAATAAACATGGTAATCCTTAAATGATATATTATTTAAACTTAATAATAAAGTAAAATCTTCCAAGGGTAATATATTAATGATAACCTAAACTCTAAATTTATCTAAACTGACCATTGATACCAACTATAAGGACCTAGCCTTAAATGTTACATAATATTTAGTTTTAGTCAATAATTTTATTTATTTTAATTTTAGGGTCCTATTAGGTTTATATTTGTAGATAATCGTGTCATAACTCATAAGTTACAAGACCATATAATACAAAGTGGGCACTTTTGATCAATATCCATTTTTTCCACCATATAAAACTTTTTAAAACAAAAAATTATTTCTTTCCATGAACACTCTTCATGGATTTCAACTTGAATTATTCATTTACTTTACCCATCATATGAAAAAAATTTAAAAACTTGGGATTAGCACAAAAATATTAGTAAGGGATATAAAAATAAATGAAACTGTTAGTTTATAAAAAACATGAAAACCCTTGAAAGATGATTTTTTTATTAAAAGAAAAGTCCCTTATCACTTGGGAATCACTTGAATTATAAACCCCATTAAAGAATAAAATTAAACAACACTTTAAATATCATGATAATAGATAAATTAATGATATATAATTTCTAATATTTTTTATATAAACCTTATAAAATAATATATGTTCATAACATCAAAAACTGCCTTAACGAAAGGAAATTGAGATGAAGTCCATTATCTTGAGTCTGATTTGTCACGTGTGTCTTTATCTTCCTGAATAATAAACTTATGTAAATTATTTACTTTATTGAGAAACTTTTTCAAGTTTATTATTAATTTAATTTCACTTACTTCCAAGATATATATGATTACTTAATCAATTATGTTTACATCATATGTTTTGATGATATTTGGATTATGTGTCAAAAATGACTATGGTGTGTTGATTATGGTAAAAAAGTTCATTATTCAAAAATATCCAGAATAATAATCATGAAATAATTATAATATTTATACATAAATTATACTTTTAATACCAATCATGAGATATGGTTTGAGAAATGAAGTATTTTCTGTTCATGGAGACAGTAGGTCGTACGTACGCATAAGTAACGTCTCCATTTCTCAACAATAATTATGGAAAGAAGGTAAGTAATATTTTATCTTTAAATAATGATAATAATATCATATATACCATATTATTTCTTTAAATATACTTATATATATCATCCATGTGGTGTGGTGATGAAAAGATAGTCACGTCACTTCATGAAAGTGGTAGTCCACAAGTACATGAATAACATTATCACTTTTTCAGTGAGTTAAAAGGTAAGAAATAAAATGATATATTATATTTACATAATGATAAATATGTCATTAATATCATAAATATTTAATTTATATCACATATATTCATTATATTTACCCTTTTTACCTTCCATGTAATGCATTATTGAAAAATGAATCACATCGCTTGGCGAGGTGGTAGTCCGTCTTGCACACGAGCGACATTGTTGTATCCCCTACTGAATGGAATGGAAAATTTTACATATGTTATAATGACTCAAGAGGTATAATTATGCTATAAATATCATATAAATACTTTATATCCATCATCACACCCAACCGTGAGATGTGGTTATGAAAAAATGAACGATGTCGATTCACGATGTGGTAGTCCACCATATACACAAATGATGATTTCATAACCCATTTGATAGAAGTTGAGATGGTTGTAGGCCATGCCCTTAAAATAAAATAATATTAGTATATGGAAGATAATTAGGATTTTAAATCACCATGTTTTAATAATAATTTAATTATGTGGATAAATAAATAAAATAAAGACACCTGTTGAAGAACATTACCTCTTCTTTAGGTAACCTCCTTAGGTTTTCACTAAAGCCTTCCTAGGTTGGATTTCTTACCAAAATAAGGCTTATTGGATGATAGGATGGAATTATAGAAGTTACTTGGGAATTTATTGTGATAAATAATTGTTTTTTAAGGTGTGAAGATATGAGGATAGGGGCGGCCTTTTATAAGTGGGGGAGAGTCCATACTTGGTATTTTTGAATAGAATTGAGTGCTCCCACATTTTTCATATGTCACAAGGGTTAAAATGGGTAATTATAGAACCTTATAGGTGCAATGATCTAAATATTTCCATTAAATAGTTTTTAGACAAGTTTATAGGTCATTTTACCCTTATCTTTTTAGTTTAACCCCCCCCCCTGTAAACCTATTTTTACCTTAACCACAGTAATTAATTTCAAATGCATTCACTATTCATATTGGTCAAAAATTAAGTTGAAATTATTAGATAATATAAATTATAATGATTACAAATATACATTTTTTAAAATTTCATTCATATAAGTGTAAAATTTTAATTTAAAATTAATCCTACTGATGTGATGAGAATTCAAATTTTAAAGAGAAAAAGTTCAAAAGTTTACAAGGTTTTTATATAAAAATTCAATATAAAATTCAGTCCAATGACCTAAATTGGATTAATTGATGTAAATTAAACAAATTTTACTTTAACACAAAATTAAAATATAAATTGATTTTAAAAATAAATTAAACGAAAATCCAGTTTTCAATTTAAATTCAATATTTTTCACTATTCATCAAAAAATGAAACTTTTCAGAAAAATCCCAAAAATTCATCCTAAAATAATTTTGACAAGATTATTTAAAAAATGATCGTTATTTTATAAAATTAATTTTCTAAAATTTATAAATTAAACATTTAAATAAAATCTTATAATAAAAGTGTTCAATTAAAACTATTTCCTTTTTTATTTAAAAAATTACTTAATATTTTTTAATGCAAAAGAATTTATTAATAAACATGAGAGTGATTTATTCTATATTTACCTAGTTTTTTACACGTTATTTTAAAATGGATATTCAAGAATAAACTAGACATGTAAGATAAAGTTAGTACCTATAAGGCATGACTAGTGGTTAATGGGTTTAAGAAACATCAAGGTATGGAGTATAAGAAAACCTTTTCACAGGTTTCCAAGCTAAAATAAATTATAATTATGATTATAATAGAATCTTTCCATGCTTATAAGATTTTAAATATGGATTTCAAAACTTATTTCCTATAGAATATGTCTATATGACACAACCTGAGGGGTTTGTGAGTCCAATAGTTTCTAATAAGGTAAGAAAGTTTTATAGATCCATTTATGGATTAAAGAATTCATCCATATCATGGAAAATACACTTTGATGAATCAGTAAGACAATTTGGTTCATAATTAATGAATCTAATCCATGAGTCTGTAAGACGTTTAATGGGATTGCAGTTATTTTCCCAATAGTATATTTTTATGAGTTATTACTTATTAGAAATGAGATAGTACTCTTACAGTTAGTTAAGATGTGGTTGAACACATAATTCTCCATGAAGGAATTAGGTATAGTATCCTACATCCTAGGGATAAAGATCATACAGGATAGATCTAAGAGGCTTCTTTTACTAATTTAGGGTATATGCATCGATAATATACTGAAAATATTCAGTATATAATAATCCAAAAAGGGGATTATTTCCTATGTCACATGGGGTGCATATCCCAAAGAAAATTTGTCTACATACATAATAGGAGATATATAAGATGACCAAAATTAATTATGCATCATCTATAGGATTCATCATGTATGCCATTCCATGTATGATGCTTAATGATTTTTACACCTTTATCATGGTAAGTAAGTATCAATAAAATCCAAGAGACCCTCATTAGATGGAGATAAAGAATATCCTAAAGTATTTAATGAGCAATAAGGATATATACCTAGTTTATGAAGGATATGAAAAGATTATTATCAAGTGATATACAGATACTAGTTTCCAAACATATCAGGATGATTTGAAATCAAATTCAGGATATTTATTCACTCTCAATGGATGAGTTGTGAGCTATAAGAGCTAAAAGCAGACAATATTAAATGATTCCATGATAAAGTCTAAGTATATTTCATCTTTTGATCCAGATAAAGAAGCGGTGAGGATATGAAAATTTTTCTAAGATATTGATGTGGTATCTAGTAGTAAAGACTGTATCACATTGTATTTTGATAATACCATAGTGGTATCCCTCACCAAGTATCCAAGGTCATGTCAATTAAAGAAGAACATAATTTTTAAGTATCACCTCTTTAGGTATTTTTATCAATAGTATGAAGTCATGGTAAATAGAGTTTATATAAAAGAGAACATGAAGGTCCCATTTACTAAAGTCTTATCTCAGTAAAATCATGAATATCATGTGAGAGCTAGGGGAATGAAATTCATTAGTAACTAGATCTAGTGCAAGTTGGATTATATTTAGTTGGTAATTTAGCACCAGATACTTTACACTTTTTATTACCTGTATATTCATGTTATTGAATATTAATAAATATCTTATCACATGATTTATATTTTTCTACATTAATTTAATTTTATAATGTCATTAGAGTATCTATCGCATCAAAATTTCATAAAATTTCCCCTATATGATGAGAACCTTGAACCATTATGATGATATTATTACATATATTTTCTATGTCCTGTTGATATCATCTAACTGAACACAGATGAAATAGACCATCAGGGGTAGTATTTTCATAATAAATTGAGACTTATTCTCATAAATCTTGAACTTGGTAATCTCCAAGAGAATAGGTTATGAGAAAATACATGTCTGTAGGAATTCAACATGTTATATGTGTCATTGGATATTCCTATCTAGAGATTTATGTAATAATCTTTAGACTTGAGATTATTATTACTGCATATCATGATTCATGTACTTAGATATAGTTATAAAAATAATGATGATATATTCTCATGGTGAAATAGGATATATTGAGTATGTCACAATTGATATGAAATTAATGAGTAAGTCAATAAAGGATTTGTATCTTCCATGATAATAGAATTAAATTTCTATATCCCTTTGATTGGAATGGAACTATCTAATTAAAGTCCATGGATATGGTGGTTTTATCAATACATTAATTTCATGAATGTAAAAGAATGATATATCAAGCAGTTAGATTGATGAAACTAGTGACACAACCTTCTGGATGAGATATTTCAATAAATAGATTAAATTACACAATGAGCTTTCATAGGAGGGTGTTTTCATTGTGACATTTATATCTTTCTCTATGAGTTCCTTGATGTGTTGTTAGGTGTTGATCATGGGCTTCAGGTGAGTTAACTTAATTCCACTGATAAATTGGCTTAGAGGATTACACTAAGTGTGTCTAAAACCTTTGTTAAGTGAATTTAATATTGGAATAAATATTATTCTCAAGTTTAAATGAATAATAATTATTAATATTATGTTGATTAAAAATATATTTATTGAATGAATAATATGGTGATATTTATTTAAATAAATAGTCATTATTCAAAGTTTCATAGATACCGAGGAGTATTGAAGGACATGGTTATGGGTTCAGTGGGAATGATATATTTAATATCATTTAAATAAATAAATATTTATTTATTTAATATTTGATATTAATATTATCCATGAATTTTGTACACTTCAATAAAATAATAATATTTTTTTTGTTGACAAACATGGGGTTCTCTAAGGATTATGAGATTGGATAATGGACTATGTTTAATTAAAAATTATCTAACCTTTCTATATAAACTTTTTTATATCATTTATAGGGAAATCAATTATTTCACACAATAAATCCTCTCTAGAGAATCCACTCAAACCTAGAGAAAGCATTTTCTATAAAATTTTCTCAAGAGTGGAGAGCATCCATCCTACTCTACCCTCTCAGAAACACTAGAGAAATAGATAGAATCATTTAAGATTATAAGGGGTTATTATTATGATCAATGAGAAATGATTCATGCGGTGGGAATAATCCGTGCTAGTACCCAATGATTTTACAGCAACATTCCAAGGTTTGTGGAGCATGTGTGGATTGTTGCTATATGTATTCTACTCTTGGGTCCTTTATTGGAATGAAAATAATAATAATGATCAATCAATTAATTAATATAAAATAATTACAAGAAAAGGTTATCCTTATTTATATAAATTAATTATAAATGATATATGAAATATTCTGTCCTAAGGATCCATCATGTTTTGAGGAAAAATATAAAGAAACTAATGAATAACCATTGTTACGCATGGTCCTTTCCACTTTAATTGGGCCTCATAACCTTCAAATTAGAATTTATTGATCACGAGTTAAGTTACATTTTCATATGATTCAATCTATGAAAATTTACTTTTATGTATTGAAAGCAGTGGCTTTTTAAAAAGTGGACAACCTTTACATTTTGATGGAATAACTTTTACATATACTAAGGACTTTAATTTCATTTAATTATTGACTCTTATGTATACATTAAATGTTTTGAAAAGATTCTTATATATTGATTATTTTCTAAAGTAAATACCCTTATGTATTCTATATTCTTTCCTCATATATTATAATTTTTGAATTTTACCAAATTGTGTACTCTCGCGTATAAGGATGGATTACCTTTACATATTTATATTCAATAAATTACTAAATCTTATATATTAAAGTGTATTTAGATCTTAATCTTATGTTTGGATTATATTGAAGATTTGATAAATTATTTTACTCTTTTGTTTAAATAATTTACTTTTAAGTATTGAAGATCTACTTTCATATATTCAGTTTTCTTTAAAGTTATCCTGATACATCACATAAATCAAAGACTCTTACATATTTTAAATTTACTTATGCATTCTTGGTTAATTTTTTTAGTAATTAAGCTTGGTGGAGATTTCAGAGGTTAGTGTTTTTAGATTTAAATATTAAGAAGATAGTTTTATGATTGACAGTTGAATTATCTATCATAAGGCATAGTAGATGATATATTATTTTCTATTTCACCATGAGGATATTATTCATTACATGATTTTACTTAAATATTTCTATGAATATTGTGTTTTATTTTACAATGAAGCGGGTGCTATTTCCAAGATGATTAAATAATGATTTCAAGCATCTTAAATTATGTAGATTATTTAAAATAATTTTTTTATGGGAAATTTAATTTGTTCAACAATCATTATTTTAAAGGTATAAACATTAATATATTGATTTGGCATTTACAAATGGCATATTTCAAAAAATAATAACCTAAATTTTCATAAAGATTGAAAGAAAGATTATTCAACTCTGAAGTAGTTCATTATTCAAAGGAATATATATTTATAAATAAATATTGTATATAACCAGGACTATACGTGAGAGGTCGATGAGACACATAAAACATTTGTGATCATAATACTGTTACAATTATTTTGAAAAAATTCATTCTGTTGAACTTCATTACCTAAAGTGATTGAGCTACTACATCTCTTCATATTTTATATGTCTAAAACTGGTTTTGTGTTTTTATATGTCTTAATCATTTTGTTTTGGGTGTATTATAATTGGTTTAGGATTTTCCATAAGAAAACACATTATATTTGTATATACCTCTATAAAAGGAATGAGTTTGTAACCGGGTTGTGACTCCCTTGAAAAGTCGAGTTTTGTAGTTGGTTGTGCCTCCATTAGAAAATGATCTTTGTAATTAGGTTGCAACTCCACTATAAAAGTTTTGTTGTTAGTGAGCATCATACCACTCAAGGAGTAGATTTTTAAAATAATAAATTTTATAAAAAAATTATAAAAAAAATAATATTCGTAATTTTTTTACCAAATTGATGCCCTGCTTGGGGATGGGAGTAATCGGGCATGGGAGTAAGAAAAAGCAGGAGTTAGTAGGCATGACACAAAGGCACGGTCAAGGAACATTCCTTCTCTATAAGTTTTTTTAAATATAATGTTATTAATATTTTCCATCAATTATTATATATTTCATATTATCGAATACTTAATAAAACCTAATAGTAAAAATAAAAAATAATTTTAATTAATGAATAATTAAATATATTCCATACTGATTAATTGATAATTTATAATTAATTAGTAATAATTAATAATAATTTATATTAATTAAAAATAATTAATAATAATTTTTAGTAAATAATAATAATAAATATAATAAATATTAAATACCAACAATTACTAATAATTATCAATAATTAATAAAGATATATTTATGTTATATATTCATCATATTTACCTTATATATACATTAATAACAGTTTTTTACAATATATTTAGGTTAATAATGTTATATTTATATTATATTTACATTATATTTACATTATATTTAAATTATATTCACATTATATAACTTAAATATAATGTTGTATTTACATTATATTTACATTATATTCACATTATATAATGTAAATATGACATTATTTTCACCTTATATGACGTTATATTTTCATTATACATAAATTATATTTTTTGTTAAATTTACTTCATATTCACATTATATTTACATTATATAACTTTAAATTTATGTTTTATAACATTATAATTATGTCTTATTCATGTTATATGATTTTATTTTTACATTATATAACATTATATTTATGGTGTATTCACATCCTAATATAAATATAAAATCATATTCATGTTATATAAAATTATTTTTATACTATATAATGTTATGTTTAAGTTGTATTTTCATTATATAACATTATAATAACTTTATATTTATAATATATTTACAATATATATTGTAATATGTAAGTTATATTGGCATTATATATATGTTATATTTATGTTATATTTATGTTATATTCATGTTATATGAAGGGACTGGTTGGGATATGAACCACACTGAGAGGGGGTGAATCAGTGTTGGTGACTTTTAATCAAATATATGTTTTAAAATTTTTATCCCTTTATTTTTACCTATATCACTTGTTAAGGTGAATGCATCACTCATGTAATCTCTCATTTTTTATCTTTCCTACATCACTACAAAACACACACATGCAAAAAGGTACAACAATTTACAAGGCTCACCTCTCAATGTGAGAAGGACAGTCCTTTGTGTGAACTAGATTCATCCAAGATCACACAACCCACTAGATTCATCATGGGATATTTACACTACAGTCTCCCAACAATGTAAGAGTGTGAATCCTACACTACTCATTTTGTTGCATCTCGCACACAGGTACATCCCATACCTTTACAATGATATATTGGGATAACAATCAGAGAGTCTAAACCAATTAAGAATTATGCCTTATTGTTGATTTTTTCCTTTCCTTCATATTCTTCCCTTTCACATTAGAAAGGTACTTATTCACTTTTTGTATACATAGAACTACATATAACATATTCTTCTTGTTCACAGTAGAAAACTAATATGATTTTATTTCTTCTTCCACTTCTCTCTTCCTGTTCTTTTTATTCTTCTTATTCTATGTAAACAAGAGTGCATAAATATCTTCTTATTGTGATGAACTTTATAACCAACTTAGGCTATTATTATTCTTATTCTTATTCCCTCTTATTCTCTTATTTCTTTACTTCAGTTCATAAATAGAATTACATTAGTTCTTTCTCTTATTCTATAATAAATAATTTATCTGATGGTATCTAGTGTTAGGTTTTATCTCTCTTAGCACATAGAAAATATTCTCTATAGAATAATTATGTCTAACATAAACTCATATTATATGACCTATAATATATATATATATATAATCACTAAAGTGTCAGTTTATTCTTGTATGGATTCATATAATACCACATAAACATTTAAATTCAAATCACTAATATTATCAGCCATAAATTTCCCTATAAACTCAGATCTGAATTGCACATACATCCACTATGATTAATAATTAACATGTACTTATATCACATAAACCGATCCTCAGTCTGTAACTACATGAATCATGTAGTAAATAATGTGAATTCCTTCTTCCTTCCATAATCTTGTCATTCCTCCTCATTTATCCACCAAAACTGCATCACTTTCAATCCATGATATTATTTATATCACTGCTTGTATTCAATTTTCATATAAATATACACATGAATAAAATTTGTCATAGCACCCTTTATTTTTGGCACAAACCACTCCTTTGTAGCATGGAGTACTCCCATGATTTCTTTATTCTTCCAGATTTATGAATGAGAAATTATATCACAGCTCATTCATTCCTTCTTCATAAATATTCCCACATCATGATGAGAACCACTCATGATATTTATCCCTTATTATTGGTATTCTTACCTAGAATCATCTGGGTTAAATATCATAACCACTACATGTTCATCCTCATGTCAAACCATAGATATCTTCGAAAATATCACAAAACACCCACTCAAAGTGAACCAAATCATGGTGTCACTTGGATATTTGAATATGGAATTCTCCATCACACTGCTTCATTTTTATTATTTATAACCTTATGCATATGGACTTCCTATTATTCCTAGAAAGAAACCCTTAAAATACTTCCTATTCTATTTATTCATTTATTTCAGAGACAATTGCATTTCGTTGTTTTCTTAAAGAGGTTTGAGGCCTCTCAAATATTCATCTTATTCTCTTTTTTAGCCCACAATAAATATTACTACCTTGATATATCCCACAGTTGATCACCTTGTCTTACCCATGGTTGATCTTCTTACCATGTGTTCCCATAGTTGATCGTCTTGTTGTGTGAATCTCACAGTCACTCCACCTATCATGTGAAGCTCGAAATCACTCCACCTACCCCGTGAAGCTCACAGTCACTATTCCTTCCATGTGAGACTATTATGGCTCTTATTTATCTTACAACAAGAATCTCAACAAAATAATATTGATTCATGGATTCCTTCATATCGTAGAATGGTCCCACGAGTTCCTCTTTATTGGGGAAGAGGAGGTTCGTGGTGATGATAAACACACTAATGGAAGAGAAAAATGAAAGAACGCAAGAGGATTTACATGGTTTGGAAAGGATTTACTACTTCCATGGGAGAAGGGTCCATTTATTTATTCCTCTCTGGATAAAACTTTAGAGGATCACAATGATTACATATTCAATTTCATGGGAATTAATCCATTTATATAGAGAAAAAATTCATCAGTGTCAATGTTTAGAGAGGGTTCCTGCTAACAAAAGTGTTTCCTCCACCGATTACTACCAAACTGGGAGTAGCCCCAAAAAATATCCCTCTCACAACCAATTTGCAGTAAAATCTAGACATTTCATCTCCTTGAAGGCATCTAAATTCTCTTTTGGTAGAAAATTTTTCATCATGTATGCCCCATTATCATTGGTGTATATTTTCTCTACTCTCAACAATCTTTATTCCAGAGAATTTCAGATCTGTTGGTATCGCACGTTGATGTGTTTAGAACTAGAATGAAATGTAAGGTTCTTTTTGAGATGAATAAAACTCTGAATATCGCAATAGAGAATATAATTCTCCTCAATCTTTCCCAACTCCTATAAAAATTTCTTCATCCCCAGTATCTCTTTTCATCCCTTAGTGACTGTGATATATTATGCTTCTATAATAGATAAGGCAACACACTTTTAAAGTTGTGATTTCCATGAGACTACTCTCCCTACAAATGATATTAGGTACCCCAATATGGATTTCTTTTTTTCTACATATCCATCCATATCTACATCTGTGCATCCTTCTAAAATAGGTTTGTTACTTCCAAAACATAAACAATGACTAGATGTGCCTTGGATATACCTCAATATCCATTTGAATGATTTCCAATGCTTCTTTACTAGATTTGATAAGAACATTCCCACAATTCCAATAGTGTGAGAAATATCTGGTCTAGTTCATAACATTTCATACATAAGGTTGCAAACTGTTTACTGATAAGGAGCATTTTCCATTTATTATTTCTCCTCTTTAATCAAAGGAATCTAACCTATCATGAGCCTAAAATGGCTCACAAGTGGAGTAATAATTGGTTTCTCTTTTCTCATGTTGAACCTTTCAAGAATATTCTCAATGTAACTCTCTTGAAATAGACAAATCTTATGATTCCTCCTATCATGATTAATCATCATACCAAGAATCTGAGTAGCGTCTCCCAAGTACTTCATTTAAAAAGACCTATTCAAATACTTCTTCAAACTGTCAATCTTGGTGATATATCTACCAATAATCACTATATCATCAACATAAAGAAATAATATAATGAAATCACCATCAGAAAAAAGTTTGATAAATACACAATGATTAGTAGTCTTCCTCCTGTACTCATTTTTCTCCATGAATGAGTCAAATTTTCTATACCATTCCCTTGGTGCCTATTTAAAACCATATAAGCTTTTTTTTAGTTTTCATACCATGTTTTATTTTCATTTCACTTGAAATCCCTCTATTTTTTCATTTATATCTCTTTATAAAGATCACCATGTAAGAATTGTGTCTTTACATATAGTTATTGAACCTATAAGTTCAAACTAGCCACCAATCCAAGAACAACTTTTATAGAAGACATTTTAACCACATGCGAAAATTTTTCATCAAATTCAATACCTTTCTTCTTATTTAATCCCTTCACAACCATCCTGGCTCTGTAGTACAACTATGAGCTACCATATTATCATTTTATTTTGTTCAACCACTTGTTCTTGAGTTCCTTATTTCCTTATGGTAACTATATCAGATCAAATGTATGGTTCTTCTATAAGGATCTCATCTCCTCTTGCATGGCATTCTTCCATTCCATCTTCTATTGAATCCTGATTGTATCATCATAACTGTTTGGATCTCCCCCATCAGTGAGCATCACATACTCATGTGGTGAGTATCTATGACTTGGTTATCATTCTATGGTGGATCTCCCCAACTGTGATTTGGGAGGAATATGTTCTAAAATAACATATGATGGACACATATCAACGGATGGAGACATATTACCTAGTAGTGATGTATAATCAGTGTCATGTATCTCTCTTGAACTAGCTGGTACTGATGGTGGTGATACTGGTTCTAAATTGACTAGAATTTCCTCATACTGCAACTTCTATGTATTTTATGGCTTCTCAAAATATTCAATTATCTAATCCTAAAAAACCACATCTTTGCTTCTAACGATCCCCTACTGATAAGATCCTAAACTCATTATCCAAACTCCCCATGAGTGTATCCCAAATAGATAAACTGGTTTCTTTTTCCATCCATCTTATCCCACTCATCTTTCGGGATGTGAACAAATACCCAACAGCCAAATAATCTCAAGTGTTTTTATGAAAAATCTTCACTTTTCTAGACACTTTCTGGAATGTCATAGTTCAGTAGAACTAATGGAGAAAGGTTGATAGTATCAACTTCAGTCCTCATTGCCTCCCCCCAAAAGGTGTTCAGTAGCTTTGAATTTGAGAGCATACATCTGACTCTCTCAAAAACTATTTTGTTCATCCTCTCAGCAACACCATTGTGCTGAGACATATTTGGTACTGATTTTCCAACCTTATGTTGAAACTCTTGCAGTACTCCTCAAATGGACCACGGTACTCTCCTCTATTGTCTTCTCACACACACTATAATCGTCTTCTTGTTTCTCTTTACACCTTCACATAAAAATTATTGAAAACATCCTGCACTCGATCTTTAGTTTTCAAAGAAAATGCCTACACTTTTCTAGAATGATCGTATTTGAAGGTAAAAAAAATAGAATCTCCCATCGACTTAGTACTCATCATACAGATATCAGTGTGAATAAAATCTAAAACATTTCCTTCTCTGGATGGTATATAACCCCAAAATGATACTTTGTGTTTTTTCCCATGATAAAATCAAAACAACTATCCAAATGTGTACCTTTTATTTTAGGAAATAGATCCTTACTAGAGAGCATTCTAATTCCTCTCTTGCTCATGTGACCATGCCACCTGTTCCAAAATTCTGTAGGAATATCTTTCCTGACTGCATTGATTTCTCCTTCATGGGGTCTAGCATCTGTGATATAAAGAGAAGTATCTTTATTTCCTTTAGTAATTACCAAGTTACCTTTGGTAATATTTCATTTCCCATAACCAAAGGAACTTACATATCCATCACCATTGAGCATTCTAGTGGATATAATATTGAGGAAAATATCAGGAACGTGCCTCACATCCTTCAATAATAACCTACATCTAATATTAGTTTCCATAAAAATATTACCCATACCAGTGATTTTGGATGTGCCATCATTTCCCATATTCACATGTCTAAAACTACCTAAAGTGTAAGATGAGAAGAAATCTCTTCTGGAAGTGACATGGTTGGAGGTGTCAAAATCAATCATCCATGTCGAGTCTTGACTTGCAAGACTGACATGATTGTCTTCCTGAACAATAATGATTTCTTCATTGACAACTATAGCATCATTATTTTGGGTCTTACCATCCTGATTCCTCTGCTCTTTTTTCAGCCTTCTTCACTCCCAGATAAAGTGTATGGGCTTGTCACTATGGTGGCACTTCATGCACTTCTACAAAATAGGTGTTTAACAACACTGATATTTATCAGCACTAGAAAAAAATACCGATAAATGGCATCTTTATCACCACTAAAGTAAGAGACGATAAAGATAGATTTTATCATCACTTTTTTAGAACTGATAAAGGTCTGAATAAATAAAATGAAATAATTAAATAAATTTAAAATAAAAATGAGTTTGTTTAAAGAAATATTAAAAAAATTATTAATTAAATAATTATTGATAAAAATGAATAAATTTATTATACATTATTAAATATTAAACATTTTATTAATTATTTAATTATGATAATTAATGTTAATAAATTATATATATTAACTATATAGATATATATTAATGTATATAAATAGGATTTATATATTACAAAATATTTATGCGCTTTACATTAAATAATAATATTTTTAGTGAATAGTGGTTTATAATTAAAAATTACTATGAATTAAAAATACTGTCTTATTGCATAGTTTAATGGACATATAATTGAATTTCGTTTGATTTTTAAATTTAACATAGATAAAATGTGTGTTATATTGATTTTACCTATACATAATTAATTCATTTTTATATACAATGCATACATAAGAAACTTATCCATTTTTTCAATATTGTTAAAGTGTACTTATTTTTAATTTATTCAATTTCACTCATTTTTAACATATATTCATGCATTTAAAATTATATATAAAAATAATTTTTAAAAAATATTTCTATAATTATAAATAAATAATTATAAAATTATAATAAGTATATTTAAAAAAGGAATATATTTAATATATTTATATTTATATATATTTATTAAGTATGTATATATTTTTTAATAATAATTATAATTATAAATCCTTTTGCAGTGCTTAAGTAATAAGTGTTGATAAAATCATCTTTATTATCGTTTTTTCACGCTAATAAAGATGATGATTTATCAGTGTCTTTTTAGCACTGATAAAAGGACTCTTTATTAGTGTTTATTTGTAAGAATTGATAAAAGTGTCTCGGTCTATTTAAAAAACCCCAAAAAATTTCAAACCCTTCGTGATATCAAAAGCTTTCCGTGGAAGTCACCCACTGTTGGCACTCCTCCTCAGTGAATCAAAGTTTGAATCACACCACTTGACTACCTCTAGTTTCTAAAACATTTTCCAACATCCAATTTCCAGTTGTAGTTAGGGTTTCCAAAGAAAACATCAAGATCTGTATCTGATTCTCTCGGATTTTATTCAACCTAGGGAGGTAGGCCTTCCGATTTTCTTTGTGTATTTTTTGTTTTGTTTTTTATTTCCTATTCAATGATGTCACAAATTATTTGTGGTTTGTTCATTTGTATACTATTTTTCTTTTAGATTGTGAATAGAATATTTTGTTTATGATCCATTGTTTGATTGGCTATCGATTTGGAAATCCTATTTTGGTATTTTTAAATTGTTTTTTTGAATCAATTTTCTTCATTGTCAACATATGTACCTCTTCTTTCTCTACAAGCTTAATTTTATCATTGTTTTGAAATATTAGAGAATTGCCTCTAGTCCACAGATAAATCAAACAAATAAATATTTATTCCGCTGTATAAACTATGGAGGTTTTGGATATAAAAACCTTAAATGAATGAGCAAATTGATTTAGAAAACTATTTATTAGTCTTGTGATGGTGATAAGCAGAAATAAAATCTGATTTTATGTAATTCCTGTAAGGGAATTTATTTATTTAAATTATATTTTAATATTCTGGTGTAAGGATTTTTCCTTAAAATTTTATTTTTTTGAGAATTGTATTGTTTTATTTTAAGAGAATCCTTAATAAGGGTGATACCATATTTATTTATTTTCAATGGATCTTTATTTTCAAAATTAGTATGGGGTTGTATTTATTTTACGAAGTTGTGATATTCTACTGCAAAGGTTACATAGATTTTTATCAATTTAAGTTTATTTTATCAATATGTGTGTGTGTTTGTGTGTGTGTAAATATATATCTTTCTATATATTTATTTGAATTTTTAGAACTTATAATGTAAGGGTGATTTTATAATTATTTATTCACAAATTATGGTTCTGGATTTCCAAATTAGGAAGAGATTTTATTTATTTTCATTTAAATTTATTTTTAAATGTGAATTTGTATTAAAATTATGTGTATTATAAATTCCATGTTATGTGTGTGTGTTTGTGTTTAAATGTGTATGGAATAGACGTTGCAAGGTTTGGTGTGTTTTTATCCCTTATTTGTGATATATCTTATTGATGTGTATTATTACTTTATGCCAAGTTATTTATAGACCTCCCTATAATATCAAGGATGGGTAAATGTATATTAGATGGAATCCCTAGAATCCTTCATATGGGTAGATCTGATGTGAAAACCTCCCAAGAATCCTTGGGATGGGTCAGTGTGGTGATATGACATCCCAAGAGTCTCGAGATGTTTTCAAATTATTTTTATACCATTAATTTTAAATGTAATAATTCCTTAGGTTTCTACATCACTTATTCCAAAAAATAGAATAGAGTTTATCAAATTCTATATATTATAAATTATTTTTAGGTATTCATCATTTTAGTTCTACATGTACTGGTTCCACCCTTAGGAATCTCTTATTACTATCCATGTATATGAAATAACTCTTTATTTATTAAATTTTTTTATCAATACATTTTTATATCTTATAGTTGATTGAATGAGAGTTTATTATTCATGTTTATCATATTTGGGTTTCTTATTACTCTTTAATTTAATATATTATATTTTCATTTCTTTATGGGTTTTAAGAAAGATTTTTATGTGTGTTAAACAACATTTATTATTGCAATTTGTTTCTTGAGACTCATCGCCCATCTCTTTTGTAGACAATTGTCATCATCATCGACTATATCTCTCAAACAGTCATTATTGAAATTTATTGCATGAAACTCATCCCCCATATCTTTTATGTTTCTTGTACTACTCTAATCATTAGTCATACCATGTATGATTACTACTTCGAGTATTTCAAGCAACATAGGTGCATGTCCATAAGAGATGAAGGATGTGTCAAACGACAAAATGCAATGATAAATGTCTAGGAGATGAGTTGATGAGGATGATAGTTGTCTATAAATTTCAACTTTGAATGAATTCATAGGATAACACCTACCATAGTGGAGTAATTATTTTCCTAAATTCAATTACCCATTTTCTTCAACATACTGAATTTATTTGAAACAATCAAATATTGAGTTTCCCTGATTAGAATTGTCTATAACTTTCACATTTGATAATCAATATATTATGTGTATTTATTTATATATTGAAAAAAATTAATCTTTTATTAACCCAATAGGATGGATATGAATTTAAAATGGATGAACTCTAATTTTTTCACAAACAAGTATAAATATGGAGTTAAATAGTTCATCAATTTTGCAAGAGATCAGGAAAACGACCCTTCTAAAATTCTCTATCTGTGTATACATTGTTTTTATTCAAGAAAAATTAGTCTAGAAGAGTTTTAAGAACATTTTATTTGTCACAGAATAGATAAAAACTATAAATTTTTTACTAAACATGAGGAAAAAATAGATGTGGACACCGATTAGGATTATACTGCGGTTTATGAATCATTTGATATGAATACCTTTTTAAATGATGATGGATATTTTATGGAAGAAATGAAAATGGAAATTGAAGATGAACTTCATGATTGTCAAAAGTTTTTTTAGGAGTTAAATAGTTATTCCAATAAACCATTATATACCAGTTGTACTAAATACACAACTTTTTCAGCTGTATTGAAGTTATATAATTTGAAAGTTGGCAGTGGTTTAGTGATACCAGCTTTACAAAACTACTTGGTCTCCTCAATGATATACTACCAAAAGAAAATTAACTACCATACCAAACATATGAGACTAAATTAATGTTACATTCAATGTGAATTATCTCTAAAAAATACATTCTTGACCAAATTATTGCATATTATTTTTCAAGGACCCTGAATCACACATAAAACACCCTAATTGTGGAATATATCAACATAATAAAAATGAATCAAGTCTTTTGAAATATGTGTGGTAATTTAATAGCATTCTATGGTTTAAAAGACCATATGGTTTCCAAAAATCATGATATATTTAACATGTCATGCAGATACAAGAATTAAATATGAGAACCTATGTCATCCAGCAGATTCTCATCAGTGGAAGAAAATTGATTATGAGTTTAATGAATTTTGAAATGAGCCATGAAAATTCAGTCTTACGTTATCTACATATGTAATAAATCATTTTGGTGTATAGAGTAGTACTCAAAATACATGGCCCATCATGTTGGTAAATTATAACTTTCTTCCATGGTTAGGCATAAAGTGAAAATACATTTTGTTGTCTCTGCTTATATCTGGACCAAAGCAACCAAATAATAATATTAACATCTATTTGGATCCATTGATTGAAGATCTAAAATTTATGTGGGATAAAGGTCTTACAATGTATGATGATCATAGAAGTGAAGAATTCACATTGAGGACCATGTTGTATGGAACGATAAATTACTTCCCCGCTTATGGAAATTTATTAGACTATATAACTAAATAAATTTTGGGGTGTCACATTTGTGAAAAACTCACATACTCAGTTTGATTGAAACATTCCTTGAAGACTGTGTTTTTAGGACATCGAAAATTTTTACCTCGATGACATAAATACCGATCCAAGTCGACAACATTCAATGGGAATATCGAACAAGGTACAACACCATCTCTAGTAATAAGAGATCAAAAGTACAATAAAGTAATAAATATTGACACTGTTTTTCATAAACCATTTTCGAAAAACTATACAAAATTTGGTTGTAAGAAGATATTGATTTTATTTGAATTACCATATTGAAATTGTTTTTATGTAAGACATTTTCTTGATGTCATTCATGTAGAAAAAAATGTATTTAATAGTTTTATTGGCACGTTACTAAATGTTACTGGAAAAATGAAAGATGGCATCAAGTCTAGTTTGGACTTGATTGAAATAGGGATATGGGAAGAGTTGGCACTGGTGAAGAGTAAAAGGTGGAATTTTCTTCCTCGAGTATTTCACACTCTATCCAGACAAAAAAATTGAAATTTTTCCTTTTCCTTACTAGTGTAAAAGTTCTAAAGGGGTATTCATAAAATATCAAGAATTCCATGTTAATGACTAATTTGAAGTTATAAGAACTAAAGTCACACGACAGTCATGTTTTGATACAAGATTTAATGAATGTTGCTTTCAATTTCATTATGCCTCAAAAGTATGACATACATTACCCAAAATCTGCTTCTTTTTCAAAGACATATGTAGTAAATCATTATACCCAGTGAAGTTTCCATCATGAATAAGGAGATTGTAGTCATGTTATGTGAATTAGAGATGTTATTCCCACCATAATTATTTGATATAATGGAACCTGATGGTTCACTTAGTTATAGAGGTTAAACTATGTGGTCCTCCCCATTACAGATGGATGTACCCCATTGAAATGTATATAAAGATTTTTAAATGGTGTGTTATGAATCAAAGTTAGTGTGAAGGTTGTATTACATAATGATATATTGTTGAATAAGCTATTGAATTATGTACCAATTACCTATCATATGTTTAACACATTGTCCTCCCAAAGTCTTGTCACAATGAACACCTTCTAGGAAAAGGTATTTACAGAATAAATTTTGTTACAATTACCTTGATAGATTGAGAGAAATTGCACCTTTACATACACTATAAAAAAAACTGGGTTTAGCGGCGGTTTTGTGGCGGTGGTTCACAAAACCGTCGCTAAACGTTTTCAATGAAAGGTTTCGTGGCGGTTTTTAATACACCGCCGTGAAACCCTATTTTATTTAAAAAACCACGACCCTTTCCCCTACCCCTGCCGCGGTTCCCCCACAAACCCTTGCCCCTCTTCCCCGATCCCCCCTCTTCCCCGATCCCCCCCGGCCCCGGCGACACCCGCGCCCCCCGCGCCCTCCGGCGACCCCCGCACCCCCCGCGCCCCCCACGCCCTCCGGCGAACCCCGCACCCCCCCGGCGCCCCCCTCGACCTCCAGTGACCCCCGCACCCTACGCGCCCCCCACGCCCCTCGCGCCCCCCGCGCCCTCCGGCGACCCCCGCACCCCCCGCGGCCTCCGGCGACCCTCGCACCCCCCGCGCCCCCCCACGCCCTCCGGCGAACCCCACACCCCCCCGGCGCCCCCCTCGACCCCCAGCAACCCACGCACCCTGCGCGCCCCCCACGCCCCCCGCGCCCTCCGGCGACCCCCGCACCCCCCACGGCCTCCGGCGACCCCCGCACCCCCCGGCGCCCCCCGCGACCACCTTCTATTTTGGTAATTTTTAGTTATTTCTTGGTTCTTTGATTTGAATCATGAATTTGTTAAACAATGTGAATCTACTGCAGGGTAGATACTATGAGTTTGCTTTAGAGCTTGAAGAATTATAAGTCATATAACATTTTCAAGTTTTTAATGGGTTGATTAGGATTAATTCAAACTAAGGATACTTTTTTGGGTATTTTTATAAATCGTGGAATTCACACCATGAAAGGGGTTCATGACATTAATTATTTAGAACCAATGGTTTTTATCATGATTTACATATTACCCTTCTTCCATTCAATGTGAAGACCTCCCTCATAAATCCTAGAAAGATTTTAGATAATATTGGGTATCTTCCTCTACCATATTTCTTTTCTTGGAGCATTTGTTCACTAGTGTGGTGGGTTGTATTCCTTTAGGTACGTGTAATATCATTCACTCTCTTTATCATTTATGTTCTTGGTTTGGTAGTGTTGTGTGATATGGTTTCGATGGTTTCATAAATAATATGTGTTATCAATCAATCCATTGTGGTTTTCTCTCATTCTTTTTCTATTTGAGGAATATCTGCTTGTTTCCAATTTATGTTGTCGAAGGATCTTAGGTTCCTTATGTTTATAAGGTAGGTGTATCTATACAAGCGGTTCTAATTTAAAATTTCCTTATATTCTTATTAATTTCTTTGGCTTGTTTCATGAAATTTATGGATTTAAATATATTTTATGGAAAATATACATGTTTTTAAAGAGGTCTTTCTTCAAAAATGGTTTTTCTCATAAAAAGTGTTTGACTAAATTCTTTATGGTTTGGCCTATTTAGATTGAATTATTTATACTAATGGATGTTTATCTTTATTTTTTATTTTAATTTGGTTTCATAACTTTATTATCTAAAACAAGATACTACTTTCATGTCTCTTTATTACACATCTCCATGTATAAGACCCTCTTGGGAGACTTGCCTAGTTTTACCTAGTCGGTTCTTTATAAATTAATATCAATAGGAATATTGAGCCTGGAATGTTACGACACTTCCTAGTTTTAGTTTAGTTTCATTGGTAGACTAGATTTAGTAGCACTAGAATTTAGTTAATATGTGTGGGATGGTGCCTAGACATCTCACCTCCATGTATGAATTCAAGTTACTATGGGTGGTTAGTTATTTTTGAAAATATTGTCACTTGGTCTTTGTTGTTGATTGAATAAACTAGATTTGGTGTCTATTTAAAAAAACTATTCCTTTCTTATGTTTTATATTTCATTAATAAAATTCATAAATTCATAAAATTATTATTATTTTAAATCATTGATATGTATTATGGAAGTTGTTCTATGATTTAGGAATTTTCTCATGACTAAAGGGGTTTTCATCTTGTATTTGTTAGACGATTCCTACTAGAAGAGGTCTTATGAATCTAAGTGATAGATTTGTGAGACGGGTTTAATAGGAGAATCCCTTAGTGGTATCTTCTTTAGTGGAAGTTATAATATGCACTATTCATACTTTGGTTATGAAGGTATTAAAAACCCAGGAGGAGTAGTGGATCATGACTCATAATTTACTAACAAGAATCCACCTATCTTTCATGGTGATAATGGAATCTAGAAATATGAGGAGAGGATTGAGTAGATTGGTAGGAGATTTAAAATTATAAATATTCCCAAGGAATCTAAGGGGTGGGGGTCAACATATATTCTTGATGAATTGGGAAGGAAATGGTGAGGCTCAGTTGTGCATGCTATATTTTATGAGGATCTTACGTGGGAATCCTTCAAGAAAATATATAAACTATAGTTTTATCCTAAAATGTTACATGTGGAAAATACCTGATACTTTCTAACATTATAAAAATGGGAATGTATTGTTATAGTGTATTCCACTAACTTTTCTAGGTTGGTGCATTTCAAAGTGGATATTATTACCAATGTTTACATGAAATCTCTAAGGTTTGAGACTGTGCCAAGTGTCTCCTAAGAAACCTGAGTGTGACATGGATTTATATTTATAGTGACACTTAATTTTGATATACCTGCACACTATTGTTTGTTTTATATTCTTGGACTAGATTATGCATTAGAAACCATTAGTGGTGGCCTACTTAATTTACCTCACACCATATTCAGTACATGGATTGGTACCCAGATAGTCTTCTTTTTCATAGAAAATACGACTTTGATATGGTTGGTTGTGTATGAAACCATTGAGAAACATCATTCCTCTTGGAGGACATCTAAGATCAAGCCTAAAAAATCACATAATGTCTCAGTTTTAAAATGCATTATGATCGGTTTCAATCACGCATCAATGGGGTGTTTTTTGAGGCAACATAAATGTGTGATCGATAGTGTTATGATAAGTGTGTAACCCAATATTCTTATTGCTCCTCAATGAGGTGTTGACATTGTCTCCTATGGACCAGACTTGTTCGGTTGGTCTGAAGTGGTAAATGTGATCAATGAATCATCTTTATTATATTATGCATACTTTATGATCAATGGTTCATCTTTATTATATTATGTTTCTGCAATCTTACACTATCGTATATTTTGTGTAGGCACATTGTGATATACATGGATAAAAGCTGGATCACATTACCGAGGAACACACCTCAATATGTTAAGGGTTTGAATGAGTTTTTAGATTTTTCAATTTCTAATCGATCCGTTGAAGGGAGAATAAGATGTCCATGTCCTAAATGTAAATTTAGAACATGGTTGAGGAGAGATGAAGTTTATGAACATTTAATACTAAAGCAATTCCCTGATCAATATTTGTGTTGGATTTGGCATGGAGAATCAAACAATACATAAAGATTGAGGACTGATGTTAATCCACAGAATGAGGTCCCAAGTTTGTCGCCAATGGAAAATGAAATGCAAAACATCATAAATGATGCATTCGGCACTGCAAGACACCACTATGAGCATCAAAACATATCAGAACAACCAGAAGAGGGTGCTACAAATTGCAACTTGACAAGTGATGTTTTTGAGACTGTAACACAAGCAGATCAAGATTGTAACATATCATTGGATCCTCCTCTTGATTCTATGGAGCCAAATGTAAGGGAAAACTTCAGTGAGGAAAATGTGTTTCATGATTTATTTGACAATGGAAATCAAGAGTTTTATAGTGGGTGTTTGAAATATTCAAAGCTTTCATTTCTGCTGAAGTTGTACCATATCAAATGTCTATGTGGAATTACAAATAAGGCAATGTCCATGTTATTGGAATTGATTCGTGATGCATTTCCTGAAGCAAAAATCCCAGAATCGTTTTATGAGATGAAAAAAGTTGTAAACAAGCTTGGTCTGAATTATACAAAAATACATGTGTGTCCCAATGATTGTATGCTTTACTGGGGATAGGATTCAAGTAGACAGAATTGTAAGAAATGTTCTTCTTCTAGATGGCAGTCAAAAGGTGATGTTGGAAGTATGACTGAACATAATTTCATGGAGAAGAAGAAAAGAAACACACCTGCAAAAGTTTTGTGTTACTTTCCTTTGAAGCCTCGATTGCAAAGATTATTCAGGTCATCAAAAACCGCCGAACACATGAAGTGGCATTCTGTATATAATAACAATGATGGGTTAATGAGACATCCACGAGATTCCCAATCGTAGAAGTCATTTGATTAATTAAATCCATATTTCTCATCTGATCCTAGGAATGTTCGATTGGGATTGGCTGCTGATGGATTCAACCCATTTGGGACTTTGAGTACGAGTTATAGAATTTGGCCAGTTGTTTTGATCCCTTATAATCTGCCTCTGTGGATGTGTATGCAACAAACATCTTTTATCATTTCGATGATTATTCCTGGAAAAAAAATGCCTGGAAATGATATTGATGTATACCTACAGCCTTTGATTGAAGAATTGCAGGAGTTATGGAGCAACAGTGTTGAGACATTTGATGTTTCTTCTAAAACAATGTTCAAAATGCATGCTGCTTTAATGTGGACCATTAGTGACTTCCCTGGGCTTGGGAATTTATCTGGTTGGAACAATTATACGGGTTTGGCTTGTCTCGTTTGTAACTTTGATTTCGAGCCCAAACGGCTACCTGATAGTAGAAAATGGTGCTTCTTATGCCATCGAAGATTTCTTTATATATCTCATAGATTTCGGCTGAACAAATCAAAATTTAATGGTTCCATTGATCGTAGACCACCTCCAAAGTTGTTAACCAGTTCTGAAATATTGACACAGCTTGAAAATGTTAAAACGGAATTTGGGAAGATTCATCATTTGACTGATAGCGGAAAACGAGTGTGAAGTGCATCGTCAAGTGAAATCAGAACGCAACAATGGAAGAAAAAAAGTATATTCTTCAAACTTCCATATTGGGAATTTAATTCTTTGCGCCACAATCTTGATGTGATGCATATTGAGAAGAATGTATGTGATAATTTGATTTTCACATTACTTAATGATCATGGAAAGTCGAAGGATCATCTCAATGCTCGCAAAGACTTACAAGTAATGAACATAAAACGTGATCTCTGGCCAGATGAGAATGAAAAATATGATCCGTCCATTTTTTCAATGAAAAATAGGGATAAATATGTGTTCCTTCGAATTTTAAAGAATGTGAAGGTATCTGATGGGTATTCGAGTAACATCTCGAGGTGTGTTGATTTGAAGAATCGTAAGTTATATGGATTGAAAAGTCACGATTCACATGTTTTGTCACAGTCATAGGTACAAATTTTAATTAAATTAATTTATTGCATTTTGTTTATAGTAATTGTTTGCTAATTGCAGATGAAAAAAATGCAACCGTGGAAAAACACTTAAAAAGTTCTGATGTTTAGAACATGAATGGCGAGAAGATAGTGGTTCCATTTGATTCTTATGGGGTCCCGACGGATGACGTCGTAGGTTTACTTGGTCAGATTATAGGTCAGCTGGCAGCAGATCCCATTTCCCTGCCTATTTCATATGATGATTGGAGGCATATGCCTCCAAACTGGAAAAATGAAGTTTTTGATTCTCATATAAAGGTAATTTTATTACTTTATGGTTTAATTGAATGTCATGTTATTCCACTTTACTGTTGCTAATGTGATAGCATGGAAGTGGACATTGAAAAATCTTGGAAAAAATGGAAAGATTTCAAATGGAGGTTGTGGTGTGATGTCAATGATACTTCGTTGACCGTGCAGCAGATGTATGAGAAGCTACCCAGTGGGGTACAGAAAGAACAGTGGAAAGTTTTTGTCGATAGCCATCATGATGAGAAGCGGATGGTATTGAAATATATATTATTATATTATCCTCATTTTACATTTATACATGTACATGAAGAGGAGATAGACATTGAATACATTACTGTTAAATTGAATTTTATTTATTTCAGGATCTCTCAAGACAGAATGCATCAAACCGGGCAAAGCAAGTCATCCCGCACACTGCAGGCTCAAAAAGCTTTGCTAGAAGCCGAATGTCATTGGTAATCTTTTAATTAGTTTAAATATTTATAAGACAATATTATCTATTTAACATATTTAATTGTTGATTTATCTTTGTTTAATGCAGTCACAGAGTTTAGGGCATGAAACATCCCGAACAGAACTGTGGCTGGATGTTCATAAAAAAACAGATGGAAGTTTTGTTAATGAACCTGCCAGAGAAGTTGGGGTATGAAGTCAATTATTTATTATAATAACTTATTATCAGTTTTTACTGTGTTAATATATATTGATATTTGATTTATAGGTAAAAATTAAAGAAATATGGGATGTCAATCCTGGGCAATCCTACTTAGTCTCCCAGGATGACCCAGTTGGTAAAGTCCTTGGGAAGGAGCATCCTCGTAGAGTGCGCGGGATGGGTTTGGGACCCGTACCATCTGAGGTCTTTGGCAGGCCATCAGGGATTTCGGCTACATCTACTCCTGGTTATAGTCATTTCATACCTGAAGATACTCAGAGGGATATGTCTTCTCTACGAAACACATTTCACCAGCAGGGGGATCAGATATCTGCTTTGTAGAAAGAGTTCCTTGAAATATGTCAGCATATGAGCAGATATGCCCCCGGTGGTAGTGCATCGGCTAGTGGTGAGCAGTTAAATCACAAAAAAATCAAAATCATTTAGTTTTCACACTTTTATTGGTTTTAAGTTTAATTATAAATATGCAACAATATTTAATTTTCAATATAATGTTCTTATAGGTGGCAGCAGGTAGTGGAGATGAAGGTGGAGAGGGTGACGATGCAGCATCAGATGATGAGTAGTAGTGTTTTTGATTTGTTGAACAAGTATGAGAACGGTTGGTTTGTATATGTAACATGTATGGCACATAGTTGCCACCAAACATTTTCATGTCCTAACATTTTCTTGATTTCTCATGTTTCCTTCTATGCATTTTATTTATTTATGATGTTTCATTTTATGTCTTGATTTCTTGAGTGTGGTATACATCATTCCATTTAGGCCTGTGTTTGAATTGGTACCACATCCAATGAGAATACCATATATGTAACCCATATTCATACCATTTCTACTATATAGCATCATTCGGGTAGCCCCATTGTGTAAGCTCGATTCATACCATAACTGATTCATAGAAGTACCTAGGCAGTCCAACTGTGTAAGTATCATTCATATCATTGTTGCTCCATAGCAGCACCTGGGTATCCTAGTTGTGTAAGCCCAATTCATACCATCACTATCAAGGCCCAATGAGCCACAACACATTACACAGGCATGAAGAAATTCTATCACATACCAAAGCCCCAAACATTCAATGGTATAAAGACAACCAAAACAACAGAAGATAAAAATCTCACTGAAGGGCTTCCATAAATTCTAACACATCCTTAGGTCTATGCTAGGTTGGTCTACACATGCCCAACCTATATCCATAATCACAACCAAAGTATATCCCCTTAGAATAAAATCTCAGGAGGGAGGAACAGTCACCCCATGTAACACTCAACAAGGCAGAAGTTATTAGGTAACATATTGGTTTTATATATGCCAATTTTTACTAGATACTCCCTTTTTCAATCAATTTCCTTACTAAGTGGAAGATAAAGCAGCTATCTGATGGCCCAATATGTTTTAGTTTAGCATATACATACCCCTATTGGATCTATATCCAATATGTATCACACTAAAAGTCCAATCCCATGACCATAAATGTCTAAGGCATGAAAGGTTAATGATAAAAGGCTCTGTCATGGCCTTAAAATTTTTACACCACTCAAATGGGTCAAGGAATACCAATTTGTTTTTAGTTTAAGGTTGATATAAAACAAGCGATGAGACCACATATCACATGTATCATAGAATAATGTATAAACCATAGGAAGAATGTTCAACGACCATCTAATTGTAATAAAAAATGCATCAAAATATGTGTCATTTGGTATCCCAATGCACTAACCATCTTGAGAAACCTGGAATCTCTGCAATTGAACAAACCCATTCATTAGGAAAGCATCACATGAAACAACCATGGATTGATAATGTCCCCATGACCAAATTCCCAATAGTCACATTACCTTCATCACTAAATCTCTCTATCTATGAGATCTATGAAAATCCAACAATTATTATAAACCACATGTTAACCAAGTAAAACTACACCTAATAACTACCCAAATACCCACCTGAAAGGCTAATCTTAGACTATACAACCAACATACCAATTATGCTGATAAAGAACTCACTCTCTTACTGACATGGAAAGAGTGTATCTTGGAAGCCTCCCACAATACCTAAATTTAACCGTTATCAGTATAACATGAATCTAAGCATGTATACACTCTATTAAAACACCTAATATGCATCATTACAATAACATCCAAATAATCATAGTTTAACTTAACTTATCCCCCAAATAACCATGTCAATTATTCATGTTAGAATTAACAAAACATAAGCACTACCCATGCTTTTACATTCACAATACCAAATACAATGATATTACTAACTGAATACCAAACCACAATCCACCTATATACCATCACTATAGAACAAAGTGTCTAAACTTACTTTCATTTATTTAATGAACTCATAGACCTAGGATAATTCCTCTCTTGGATTACATACATACAAGAAAACCCTCATCAGGTGGAAATGAGAATCTCTATTTCACTTGATTAGAACACTCCAATCACCAATATCCCAAGATACATCTCAATATTACTAGTCTCTCTCAACCCTAGTTCACATGTCACATCCTATATAGGATACAACCCATGGAGAATCATCTATGAACCCATCTCAAATATCACGAGGAAAATCCTAGGACAATATACCCACTCGAGGGTTCTCATGCATATCACAAATCCCATACCCAATCCAACTATGAAATCTAGGTTACTAATCCTAACTAGAAATCGACACACCATACTTCCCCTGAAGGATAAAGATAACATACATGCACATATATATTAATGACATTATCTTATGATAATAACTATTGTGAAAAATCAATATCATTTGGTTTGGTTAAGTATAATTCCACCAATAAGGTATTTAGGAAAACATTAGATAATTTGTTGTTGAAATTTTAAAAAACTCAAACCTATTTTCTTTAACGAAGTCAATAAAAACTATATCATGATGCATCCCATCCAACCTGCAACATGATGACCATCTTGGGATGTATACATGAAACTCTTATCTCATATCCAATGACATAACTCAAATCCTCAATAGGAATCATGTATAACCTACAAGATCATAAACCATACTCTCTCAAGCACCATGCACGGTTAGCGTGTTGTCCAACCTAAAACACACGCCAATTCACAAGTTACCCATTTTCTATAGTAGGCATTAACAACCAACCCAAAACACACAACAAACCATACCATAACATACATTCTATAACTACTCAAACATCCATCTTTGGAACAAATTATATACCCATATAAACATAATTTGTTCTATCCCATAACACAAATCCATTGTTAAAAAAACCCAACCCATATCACAATCCACCCATGGATGTTATATCGGCCAACTTAGAGCATAACCAATTACATATCATTACACATCACCATGGTTAGCATGATCACATAAATTGTATCAAAATTCATAACCATTTATTATATAGAGTATTAGTATCCATATAATATAAATCAACCCTTCTTAAAACACATAAGAAATTAAAGAAGCTAAAAACACATATACATCTTGGGGGTCACATGGATTGGTTACTCACCAAATTGTGATACATACCTTTCCTTAGGTTGGACTCCATAACATACAACATTTGCTCATATCCTATTTTTCAATGAATACTACCATGTTATTTGTTTGTATGGTGTCTCCTGTTCAATATTCTGGTTTGATTTGTTTTTCAGGGCAGTGGTGTGGTAGGAGCAGAATTTTTTTTTTTTCAAGTCAACATTTCGCGGCGGTTTTAACCGCCGCTAATGCCTTACTGGTCAGCATTTAGCGGCGGTTATAACCGCCGCTAAATGTATTATGTTTAAATTTAGCGGAGGTTTTCACCGCCGCGACATAGGCGCATCAAACGCCAGAATATAGTGGCAGTTAAAACCGCCGTGAAAAAAAAGTATCATCTATGCATAAAACCGCCGCGAAATGGACAAAACCGTCGCGAAAAGAGGCATCTACGACGCTTTTCTTAAACCGCCGCGAAATAGTAAAAATCACCGCTAATAGATTGCTGACGCCCAGTTTCGCGACGGTTTTTGTAAACCTCCTCCAAACCCTATAGCGGCGGTTTAAACCGCCGCCAAATGAAAAAAAAACCGCCACTAGGGGCCGGTTTTGTTGTAGTGATATTACATAATAGTGAAGCTTTTGATCCATAAATTTAATCCCATAAATAAATTCTTAGAGATTTCAATCCATAAAGGACTGAAGGTTGGATATAAAATACACATAATCAACAGTTTATAGCATGGTTCAGAGATCAATTTTATAAGGAGTTATCTGAAAACCCTAATTCAATTATCAAACAACTTCAATGGCTAGCCAAAGGACTAAATGAAAATGTTATATATTGAACTAGTTTTATAATCAATGGTTATACATTTTATACAAAAGAACATGATGGCTTCATTATGATGGAAAAAAAAAGTGGTGTTACACTTATGGATAAAGCGATGCGCATATCTAGTTCCAAGGATAGAAATCCAATTTATGAAAATATTACATATTTTGGAATTATAGAATAGATATAAAAGTTGTATTATACAACATTTCACGTGTTTATTTTCCATTGAAAATGGGTTGACAATATCAATAGAGTGAAAGTTGATGAAATGGTCTTTGTGAAGGTAAATTTCAATGTGTAGGGGGGGAAGACAATCCATTCATAATGGCATTACAAATAGTGCAAGTATTTTATGTCTCTGATCCAACAAGAAATAATTGGTTGATTTTCTTACTGGAAACTAAAAAAAATGTTACGTCTGATGAAAATTCAATCGAGGATGACCCTTTCATTGGGACATCACAATTAGTTCATGTTGGTCCCAATATAGAAAATTTATTATACATTATAGGGGACCATAAATAGGGGATTTATATTCTTGATAGAGGAACCAAATCCTTGAAACCTTTAAAAAAATAAAGAGATTTCAATGAGAAGGTAAAATTGTTTTTTAATATTTTATGTTTTCCTCATAATACTATATATTATATACTACATTAACATAATATAAATTAATTTTTTGAATACTCATGAAGACAATTTATTATGTACATGATGATGTTACCAATCCCTTCGAAAAACAAACTATAATGAAGGAAACCCTTTATAAAGATATAAAGGTAATGTTACAATATACTTTCTCTATTTTACCAAAAAAATTATATAATGGAATGTTGATTTAATTTTCATTATTCCTTGCAGAGTTTTTTTATTTTAGAAGATATTTTTCCATGTGTCATGGATTTATAAGAAGAGAAATGATGGTGTATCTACCCAAAATAGAGGTAATCTTGATGTTTTAATAATAGAATCATTGTCCATAGAATTAATGTATTGTTTCATATTTATGTTTAATTTATTTCTTTTTAGTATTACTCATATAATAATTGTTTTCTTATACAGGGGGATTCTTTTGTATGATTTTGTGTGGTTTTTCCATCTTCCATGCCTTTATTAACTAAAAATTCCACAAGATTCTTCTCCCTCAAAACCTTTTCACCCCTATAGTGTTTCATTTATCAATTTCCTTCAAGTTATCTCCACTGACTTTACAGGAAGAGCAATGACACTGCCTCTGATCAACTACAGAGGTAATATTGATGTTTTCATAGTAAAATCATTTTCCATAGAATTAATTTATTTTTAAATAGTTAATATTTATTTATTTATTTTTAGTATTAATCATATAATAATTTTTTTCTTATAATGGTGGATTGTCTTGTTTGATTTGGTGTGATCTATCCATCTTTCATGTCTGTCTACACCAAAACTTCCACATACTTCTTCTCCCTCAAAACCTTTCACCTTTGTAGTGTTGCAATTTATCACTTTCTTTCAAGTTCTATCTACTTCTCAATCACATAGTAAATCTTTATATTTTCATAGTAAAATAATTTTCCATAGAATTAATTTCTTATTTCATATTTATGTTTAATTTATTTATTTTTAGTATTACTCATAATAATTGTTTTCTTATACCAGTGGGTTCATTTTTTCAAGTCAAGGTGATTTTTTTGAATCTTCTCATACAATGTTGGTTGTTCGACAATGAAAGTCAATGGAAATCATAGTAACATTGACAGTTAAGATTTTTTTGAGACTTTGGGACATGTAAGAATTATCTTCACCTCAATCCGATGTATGATGTGACTAGGATGACTCCAAATATTTCTTTCTATTTAAATTGACATTAATTTTAGTAAAACATAAAACTAACATACTGTCACAACCCGTCCCCCGGGGCCCATGCCGTGACTACCCCAATCCCACGTTCCATAGGCCAGGGGATGGCGACTAGCACCAAAAGCGTAATTCCCTAAAACTGGGAAGACATTGCCTTTATAACCTATAACATACACACAAGAAAGCACAAATCTAGATACGAAACACTAAGTGAACTGTATAACAAAAGAGTGATGAAAGAAAAATGGGACAAAATAGAATCCCAACTGGAAAGTACAAGTACAATTGTGATACAATACAACTGAAGAAAAATGGAAAGTCACATGTTGGGTTGTCCTCCAAGGTTCCTACCTAAAGGGTAGGTACAGATCACCTCCTCAGCACTCCTTGTTCTTCTGTCTCATCCGTGTATCGACTCGCAGTATGGTTCACCTCCAGGCACCATCCAGTCCTGGTACTCTCGGCCTCAGTCAGTGTTTTCCATCGTCTTCATCCAACACAACAAGGTGCAGGCATAGCCTGTGCAGGGGTGAGTATAACGATACACAATAGGGACCTTGAGGCCCTCAAGGTCTCACAAAAATCCACCAAGGATAAAACAAAATGTATGAAATAAACAGATAACCCTGCTTAGGTATATGTGCATACATATAACTAAGTTATCAAGTAATCCATCTCAATCATGAGGAAAACATAGAAAAAATGACTCAACTCAAACCACGATTTTATTCTGGGGGTAGTATCAAGTAACATCCCCAGTCACATTGTCGAAACCTTAGCTGCTGGAGAACTCCTCCTCTATCGAGTACAGTGGGACATCTGTAACACTAAGGTGCTTCCCACTAACCTTGGACTACTGAGGTACTTGTAACAGGACAAGATTTTATAAAAAATATTCTTTTTAATTTTATTAATGTCTTGTGTTGTACGCTACACCAAAAGGAGCTTGCACAACACGCATCCTTGACTTGCCTTGCATTACACGCAATCGCGACCTTCCTCGATAGCGTGTGTAATACGCAATACCGAGTTTCACTAAACAACGATATGCTATTAAAATATTATTAAAACTAGCCGGTATGAATAGTAATAACCACTTTTTAAAATTTTTTAAATCTTATTTTTCAAAATAAACTTCATTTTTGGATTCGGAGTATCGAATTTAGCCTAAGGTGAAATTTTGGTACATTTCGGATAACTTTCATATTCTGATGAATAGTGAAAATTACTAAATTATAATTAAAAAACAATTTTTTTAATCGAAATAATTAATAGTGATAAATTATTAATTGGAGTAGTTTTAAAGTATATTTAGAATATATTTTTACAATTTAATACAATGTTTGTCATTGGATGTAATTGCACATTTAAACCAGACATAAACAAGTGTCAATCTTTTGATAGATATTGTTTCTTAAAAACACGCTATTTGTTTTAACAGCGGGATTTAATTATAAAATTAATTAATGAAACTTCTATGTTATGAATTTGGTAAAATAGACTTCATTTTTGAATTCGGAATATGAAATATAGCTTAGGATGAAATTTTTGCATTTTTCTGAAAACCTTCATTTTTTGATGAATAGTGAAACTACTAAGTGGTAGTTAAAAAACTGAATTTTTCATAAAACTTAATTTTACCACTTCTGTGAATGGAATTTCAAAAATCCGAGAGACACGGTTGATGTCAGTAAGTAAAATGTGGTTCAATGAGATGAAAATAATTTTTGGTGAATAGTAACTTTTTACTTTTATTTACCACGGTTAAAAGTAAATAGGGTAATTAAGGGTAAGAATGATATTAATATTACCCTAACACATGTCCTAATTCTATTGTACAAGTGTATATCGACCAAAAACAACCTTAAGTGTAAAATATTATCATTTAGGCCCACTTGGATTAGATTAGGACATTTATTATTATTTAATTCAAAGAAGAGTTAAAAGAGTTAAAATCAAAGTTTATTCACTAAAACATTTTTAATATGGGGTTATACATAAGATAAATTCGACTATAAATATTCATTAGAAATCTAAAAAGATTTCTTATATAATGATATTTTATTTATAATTTTTAGACTTTAAATAAATTAATTTATTTATGACACAACGATGATGCAGTAATTATCTTATTAATGAAATATTGACATAATTGATGTTATAAACACCAAAATAAATGTAATTTGAGATTTTTTATGAATTACACTACTTTTCTAGGTTACTATGATATATTAATGTTGATTTAATCAACTTGTTTCGAACATTTAATTCTGTTATGACTTTCACAAAAATCATATATCAAATAGTGTCAAAATTGACACAAAATAGTTTTTAAATAAAATATTATATTATTAATTGTTATTGTATTCCTAAAAATCTAAGGTTCGGCCAAATGACTTAGATAAGGATATATATATTAATAATAAACAATTTGGGGTTCGTTTGGCATGTTATAGTAATTTTATTAACCATATAGTGAAAGAAAACAAAAAGACATGGTAAAAGTTAAATTATTTAACTTAGAGTTAAATTTAATTGATAAGGTTAAAATAATATCCTAAACTTGTCTAAATTCTATTGGTTGATAGGATTTCGACCCCTCCCCACCTTATCTTCGAAATAAGACCCTTTGTAACCATTATAAACCGATTTTGACTTTAATATAAAATAATATTTTGAGATATTCCTAAGGTGCCCCTCTCCTCCCTTATAAAAGGACACCTCCTCCCCCTCCTCCTCACACCAATTTGAGCACTCAAGCTCGGCCAACCCCTGCCAAAATCCCTTCTCCACTTCCCTAGAAACATCCTAGAGGTTCTGGTCTTCCTCAAAGACCAATTCTAGTGCCCTAAGAGGAGGTCTCAAAGAGGCACTTCAAAGAAGAGGTAATTACCGTTACCAATTCTTTCATCTTTATTTCTTCTTCCACTTCTTCTTCTTAGGTTGTTTCATTATGAAGTAATAACATCAGTATCACTCATATACTGATATGTTATTATAAGTATGAAACAACCCTATTTCACCATCTATCCATCCTATGGAAAAAGAAATCACCGCGCGTGCGTACGTACGGAATACCGTCTCCACGCCGTGGTGTAATCTATTTTCCACCACCACCTTACATGGATGGGTATAATGGTGTAAAGAATAACTATACATAGTTATTATAACATCATATTGATTCTGATATATTGTATAATCCACTCCAATTCAATTCAATATTTATAGAAATGATATCATCGCTCGTGCGTACGTACGGACTACCGTCTCCACGACGCGATGAGATTCATTCTCCATGTTAACCATTTAAGAATGATTATAATGTATATATAAGAAATAATAATGAAATATATGACATTATAAAGCTACTGGATTTATGTATATATATACATATGTATGTCATCTACTTACTTCCATTTCAAGACAATAAGGAAAGAAAAACAGCGTTCATGCGTACGTACGGACTACCGTCTCCATGAACGGTGTTTTTCATTTTATTTATCTATCTATTATATATATATATATATATACTGAATATATATGATATATAAATCATATTTTATTTTCTGGAAGTAAGTAAATCATGATATAAGTAATAATGATGTCAAGAACAACAAGTCAAAACACCTACGATAAAAGAAACGATTTTACCCAAAACGCTTCTTTAACATGGAATTTACAAAAGAACGGGTAATATAATGTCATAAGTGAACCATATATGATATCATAACAATGAATATGATTCTGTAATAAGTCAATGAAATTATTTAAACCATTATACAGGAGCTTCGGACACGTACAAAGCAAATCGGACCTAAGGTAAGGGAAATATCACAATCTCATTTTTATCCGAGATTGTTTATTCGTAAGTATTTACTGGGGTGTATTTTATCATCCACATCCATGTTCCTTAAATATGTAATATTGTTTCCATACACTTACAATAGTTTAAATCCAATTTTACTCTTCGGTGAGTTTTTAGTAAAGAATATGAAAGGAATCTTTTGTCGCTTTTTCATACGAGGTACTTTTTGACTTTTCCGACAAAAGTACGAAGAATGTTTTTTTTTAACTTAAACGGCATGAACGGATTTTTACGGTTTTATAAAGCCTTATTTTCATGAATCTTCCTCCAAAAGATTTCATGACTATTTTTAATAAAATCTATTTCTTTTAAAATTGCATGATGTTTTGTGAAAAGAAATTGATTTTGAAGAAGAAAGGATATTTTCCTCAAGAATTCATTTCAAGTGTTTTATCAAAATTATTTTCCATCTAAGATAATAAAGGGTTCTGTTTCTATCCATATTTTTACATTTATTTGACTATGTTGTGATGGAATTATGTTTATGAATTCCTTTATCTTATATGAATGGTTTTATGATGTCATGTTGTTTTAAGAATCCCATTTTTATTACATGGGTTATGAAATAATGTATGATTTATGATTTTGTGGCACACATAAGAATGGTATCATTATGAGATGGGTGGGACCTATATCTCCCTCCAATGCATTGGATAATGATTTTATATCTCATGAGATAGACATGGCTGGAATGGTAGGTTATACCGGTTCAGTGAAACAGGACTGAAACGAGGGTTACTCGATTCAGAAAGGGACTTTGTCCACTAAGATGGTCTTGGCAATGAGTCTTGACTAACAAGAAATGATTCTCTATGATTATGTTTGAATGCCACAAAGTTTCATGTTTTATGTTATGATTATTGTGATTACATTTCACTGCCATGATTTACCCCATGTTATGAAATTATGATCTCTTTTGCAGGTTAAGATTTCCAAAAGTTATGTGTTTATGTATATGATGTGATTGATATTTCTTTTGTTTACCCTTACTGAGCATTTGAGCTCACCCTTTTATGTTTTCTTTTCCCCAGGATATAAAGAAAGGTTTTAGGTATAAAAAAAAGAAGATCTTTATGGGAGATGTTGAAGATCTTTCACCACGATTAGAAGATTATATTCCGAGTTTCCAAAGACACTAAACTATTACGGTCCTTGGGTGTGTGTTTTTGTTATGTACTAAGTATTCCGCAAATGTAATGTAATGTCCATGTACGTCAAGATACGGGTCTCTACAGTTGGTATCAGAGGAAAGGTTTAGTCAACCTTTGGAAACTAGGATGCGAAAACGTTAGTGAGATTCCTAGAGATATTTCTAAGGTATGTCTAGGGATGTCCCTAAGGATAAGTATACGTATAGGATATATTCCTAGAACTATGGTAATGATATTAGATTAAACCTAAGAAGTTAGGTATTGATGATACTTTCCCTTTACTATGTTGTTTTCTCTAGCATGATTTTTGATTCTCACAAAATTATTTTTGTGTTTTAGTTAATGGAGGGAACCAAAAGGAATTCAGTTAACATTGAATCCAATGGACAAATTGGTGACTATGAGCAACAAAATTGTGTAATGCCTAGAGAGAAAGATGTTGTGATTATGCCGAATCAATCATCGCGATATATGATTAACAAGGTGAAATTTAGTGGTATGCCTAATTCTTCAAAGAAGAGGAAGATAGACTATTATGCATGTTCGCATGTTGAGGAGCATAAAGAAAGGAAGATTGAGATTTCTAAAGAAGGGAAGAAGAACCTTGAGGAATACCTCAAATGGAGGGACCGATGTTATCTGTGTGGAGAAAAGGGTCATGGAGTGACAGACTGTTATGGAGTTCAATATCTTATTTGTGGAGAACATGGGCATTACCCAACTCAATGCCCTGACCTAAAAAGTTACTTCTAAATCAAGGAAGGACTTATTCCAGGATAATCATTGATGTGGATGGACTGAAGTGTTTTGGTATTCAAGAATAATGTTGTTGAGGTACTTTTATGGTGTATTGAAATATTTAAGTATTGGTCTATTATGGTTTTCAATAATTTTAAGGTACCAATAACTATGAAAAGTGATTCAAATATTTTGGAAAGTAGATGATAAGTGCATAATGAAAGGATAAGAAGATAATGAGATGTTTGATTGTATTCATGAGCTCATGATTGATATAAGGACTAAGTGATATCATGGTTTGAGTATAAATAATTTTGAGGATTTTGGTATGTGTAAAGTGTTAACTTTTAACTGCATTCAAGTTTTCACTAAGGTTCAATGGGTATTCAAAAGAGTACAATATTAAGGCCTTTGAATGTTTGGAATGTGTCCAACAAGATATATCTTATGATATATGGGGATCAACAATGGTATTAAATCTCTGGTAATCGTTTTCACTATGTTATGAGAATGGACTGCAGTATTATGGATAGGACTAAAGATTGGAATGGATTATGTTGGACATAAGTTAGTATTGTTTAAGTATAGAAGTTTTTTCAATATTATTTATGGGATGTTATAGTAATATAGTTTTAGAAAAAGGACAACCTGCAGGACGGGCGACAGCCCATCGCTTCGGACAAGGCTGTAGGAATCGAACTTACAACCGAAGTGCGACTGGCCTTTATCGCCTACCACTGGCCTACAGGAAGTCCCTGTTTAGTAGAAACTAGTTTTATTATATTAAGCAGTATGATATGTGAAGTATAAGTCCATTTTAGGAACCATATATGATTAATCTCACTATAGATCGACTTATGTATATAAGTTTTGATAACCTTTTGTTTGAGACAGATGGAATGACCTGTCATTCTATCACATGATCTGCTAACACTTCTCGAATAACAAATTCAACTTCATTTATTTAAGAGATGAAGTGGAAATTGTTCAAAGCACGAACAACAGTGAGATTGTACCAAAATAAAGTAAGTATTTATTCTAATTCAAATTTTCAACTTTAGGGGAAATGATCTTGAAAACCAAAAATGTTGTCCTAGTGATCTTATACCTGATGAATCAGATCGTACCTTATATCATCACAAATATATGGATTTGTGATTACTGGCTTTTCCATAGCCATGTTCTCTACCACTCTCCATCAGAACATGATGGTTAGATTTCTCTTCCATATCCATATTTTCACCTATGTGGAAACCCAATGATTAGTTTATTTGGGTAACCGTTACGTTTCATACTTTTGTTTTTAAAGATTGGTTTTGATATTCCTTTTTAAGATGTGGGTTTCTATTAAAGAAACTTTCAAATAGTAAACCATTTATAACCCCGACGAATTTCGAGGGAGAAATTCATTTTAAGGGGGGTAGAATGTAACAGCCCAAGATTTTATAAAAAATATTCTTTTTAATTTTATTAATGTCTTGTGTTGTACGCTACACCAAAAGGAGCTTGCACAACACGCATCCTTGACTTGCCTTGCATTACACGCAATCGCGACCTTCCTCGATAGCGTGTGTAATACGCAATACCGAGTTTCACTAAACAACGATATGCTATTAAAATATTATTAAAACTAGCCGGTATGAATAGTAATAACCACTTTTTAAAATTATGTAAATATTATTTTTCAAAATAAACTTCATTTTTGGATTCGGAGTATCGAATTTAGCCTAAGGTGAAATTTTGGTACATTTCGGATAACTTTCATATTCTGATGAATAGTGAAAATTACTAAATTATAATTAAAAAACAATTTTTTTAATCGAAATAATTAATAGTGATAAATTATTAATTGGAGTAGTTTTAAAGTATATTTAGAATATATTTTTACAATTTAATACAATGTTGGTCATTGGATGTAATTGCACATTTAAACCAGACATAAACAAGTGTCAATCTTTTGATAGATATTGTTTCTTAAAAACACGCTATTTGTTTTAACAGCGGGATTTAATTATAAAATTAATTAATGCAACTTCTATGTTATGAATTTGGTAAAATAGACTTCATTTTTGAATTCGGAATATTAAATATAGCTTAGGATGAAATTTTTGCATTTTTCTGAAAACCATCATTTTTTGATGAATAGTGAAACTACTAAGTGGTAGTTAAAAAACTGAATTTTTCATAAAACTTAATTTTACCGCTTCTGTGAATGGAATTTCAAAAATCCGAGAGACACGGTTGATGTCAGTAAGTAAAATGTGGTTCAATGAGATGAAAATAATTTTTGGTGAATAGTAACTTTTTACTTTTATTTACCACGGTTAAAAATAAATAGGGTAATTAAGGGTAAGAATGATATTAATATTACCCTAACACATGTCCTAATTCTATTGGACAAGTGTATCTCGACCAAAAACAACCTTAAGTGTAGAATATTATCATTTAGGCCCACTTGGATTAGATTAGGACATTTATTATTATTTAATTCAAAGAAGAGTTAAAAGAGTTAAAATCAAAGTTTATTCACTAAAACATTTTTAATATGGGGTTATACATAAGATAAATTCGACTATAAATATTCATTAGAAATCTAAAAAGATTTCCTATATAATAATATTTTATTTATAATTTTTAGACTTTAAATAAATTAATTTATTTATGACACAACGATGATGCAGTAATTATCTTATTAATGAAATATTGACATAATTGATGTTATAAACACCAAAATAAATGTAATTTGAGATTTTTTATGAATTCCATTACTTTTATAGGTTACTATGATATATTAATGTTGATTTAATCAACTTGGTTCGAACATTTAATTCTGTTATGACTTTCACAAAAATCATATATCAAATAGTGTCAAAATTGACACAAAATAGTTTTTAAATAAAATATTATATTATTAATTGTTATTGTATTCCTAAAAATCTAAGGTTCGACCAAATGACTTAGATAAGGATATATATATTAATAATAAACAATTTGGGGTTCGTTTGGCATGTTATAGTAAGTTTATTAACCATATAGTGAAAGAAAACAAAAAGACATGGTAAAAGTTAAATTATTTAACTTAGAGTTAAATTTAATTGATAAGGTTAAAATAATATCCTAAACTTGTCTAAATTCTATTGGTTGATAGGATTTCGACCCCTCCCCACCTTATCTTCGAAATAAGACCCTTTGTAACCATTATAAACTGATTTTGACTTTAATATAAAATAATATTTTGAGATATTCCTAAGGTGCCCCTCTCCTCCCTTATAAAAGGACACCTCCTCCCCCTCCTCCTCACACCAATTTGAGCACTCAATCTCGGCCAACCCCTGCCAAAATCCCTTCTCCACTTCCATAGCAACATCCTAGAGGTTCTGGTCTTCCTCAAATACCAATTCTAGTGCCCTAAGAGGAGGTCTCAAAGAGGCACTTCAAAGAAGAGGTAATTACCGTTACCAATTCTTTCATCTTTATTTCTTCTTCCACTTCTTCTTATTAGGTTGTTTCATTATGAAGTAATAACATCAGTATCACTCATATACTGATATGTTATTATAAGTATGAAACAACCCTATTTCACCATCTATCCATCCTATGGAAAAAGAAATCACCGCGCGTGCGTACGTACGGAATACCGTCTCCACGCCGTGGTGTAATCTATTTTCCACCACCACCTTACATGGATGGGTATAATGGTGTAAAGAATAACTATACATAGTTATTACAACATCATATTGATTCTGATATATTGTATAATCCACTCCAATTCAATTCAATATTTATAGAAATGATATCATCGCTCGTGCGTACGTACGGACTACCATCTCCACGACGCGATGAGATTCATTCTCCATGTTAACCATTTAAGAATGATTATAATGTATATATAAGAAATAATAATGAAATATATGACATTATAAAGCTACTGGATTTATGTATATATATACATATGTATGTCATCTACTTACTTCCATTTCAAGACAATAAGGAAAGAAAAACAGCGTTCATGCGTACGTACGGACTACCGTCTCCATGAACGGTGTTTTTCATTTTATTTATCTATCTATTATATATATATATATACTGAATATATATGATATATAAATCATATTTTATATTCTGGAAGTAAGTAAATCATGATATAAGTAATAATGATGTCAAGAACAACAAGTCAAAACACCTACGATAAAAGAAACGATTTTACCCAAAACGCTTCTTTAACATGGAATTTACAAAAGAACGGGTAATATAATGTCATAAGTGAACCATATATGATATCATAACAATGAATATGATTCTGTAACAAGTCAATGACATTATTTAAACCATTATACAGGAGCTTCGGATACGTACAAAGCAAATCGGACCTAAGGTAAGGGAAATATCACAATCTCATTTTTATCTGAGATTGTTTATTCGTAAGTATTTACTGGGGTGTATTTTATCATCCACATCCATGTTCCTTAAATATGTAATATTGTTTCCATACACTTACAATAGTTTAAATCCAATTTTACTCTTCGGTGAGTTTTTAGTAAAGAATATGAAAGGAATCTTTTTTCGCTTTTTCATACGAGGTACTTTTTGACTTTTCCGACAAAAGTACGAAGAATGTTTTTTTTTAACTTAAACGGCATGAACGGATTTTTACGGTTTTATAAAGACTTATTTTCATGAAGCTTCCTCCAAAAGATTTCATGACTATTTTTAATAAAATCTATTTCTTTTAAAATTGCATGATGTTTTGTGAAAAGAAATTGATTTTGAAGAAGAAAGGATATTTTCCTCAAGAATTCATTTCAAGTGTTTTATCAAAATTATTTTCCATCTAAGATAATAAAGGGTTCTGTTTCTATCCATATTTTTACATTGATTTGACTATGTTGTGATGGAATTATGTTTATGAATTCCTTTATCTTATATGAATGGTTTTATGATGTCATGTTGTTTTAAGAATCCCATTTTTATTACATGGGTTATGAAATAATGTATGATTTATGATTTTGTGGCACACATAAGAATGGTATCATTATGAGATGGGTGGGACCTATATCTCCCTCCAATGCATTGGGTAATGATTTTATATCTCATGAGATAGACATGGCTGGAATGGTAGGTTATACCGGTTCAGTGAAACAGGACTGAAACGAGGGTTACTCGATTCAGAAAGGGACTGTGTCCACTAAGATGGTCTTGGCAATGAGTCTTGACTAACAAGAAATGATTCTCTATGATTATGTGTGAATGCCACAAAGTTTCATGTTTTATGTTATGATTATTGTGATTACATTTCACTGCCATGATTTACCCCATGTTATGAAATTATGATCTCTTTTGCAGGTTAAGATTTCCAAAAGTTATGTGCTTATGTATATGATGTGATTGATATTTCTTTTGTTTACCCTTACTGAGCATTTGAGCTCACCCTTTTATGTTTTCTTTTCCCCAGGATATAAAGAAAGGTTTTAGGTATAAAAAAAAGAAGATCTTTATGGGAGATGTTGAAGATCTTTCACCACGATTAGAAGATTATATTCCGAGTTTCCAAAGACACTAAACTATTACGGTCCTTGGGTGTGTGTTTTTGTTATGTACTAAGTATTCCACAAATGTAATGTAATTTCCATGTACGTCAAGATACGGGTCTCTACAGTACTCCTCCTGTTGAGTATCATGGATCTGCTGCATCACCAAACGCGCTCCCCATTGTGGGTCTGCCATGTCACCAAGCACGCTCCCCCTCATAGCCTGCTGAGGTACTCCTCCTGTCGAGTATCCTGGGTCTGCCATGAAACCAAGGTGCTCCCTACTGTGGGTCTTACATGACACCAAGGTGCTCCCCACTGGGCTAGTCGAGTCACTCCGAGTCGAAACGGTCAGCAGTCGATAGGTCTCATCCATCTACTAAGTATCTGCACTATGCTCGCTCATCTTCGAGAGGATCCACTCCACAAGCTACTGGCCGATACTCCAACTGTCACAAATTCCCATGAAGAATTATCTCAAAGTTCCTCCATGTCATAGGGGTCTCAACGCAATAGACAGCACATCCATCGGACGCTTGGTCTGTGAGTTATTAGTCTTTTAGTCCCGGGGGGCTGATTGGATTCGTGCTCGATCCAACCTAACCATATCCCATCTCAAACCAAAACATAGTGCAGTATCACTCAAAGGGACCACATCACTCCATGGTTTCTAGTGCCGCTGACGGTTCGTCAAACAGACGTCGGGTGCCAAAGTTGTGGCCAAAAGAAGGTAAATGGGTCATAGTGGGCCCGGGTCTGGGCCGACCCGGTCGGACCGACCTGGCCCAACCCACTGGTTCTGGCTAGATACACAGTGTGGCCCGGCCTGTTGGGTTGGTACGGCCCACTAGGTCCGACCTGACAGGCCGTGAGGGGCCACAGAGGGCCGCGGGTGGCCGCGAAGGCGTGAGGCCGTAGGGAGGCTCGGCTGGGGCGGCTTAGAGGGCCAGTGGGTGGCATGAGCCGGGTTGGCTCAGAGGTCCGCGGACGGCGAGAGTCGGGGCAGCTTGGATGGTCATGGGGCTGGTTCATCAAGAAGGATGGAGCGCTACGGGGGCGTGGGGCTGGTTTGGCCGGGAAGTAGAGCTGGGGCGCGCAGCCGGTTCGGCCGGGAGGGAAGAACGCCACGAGGGCGGTGCGGGTTGCGAAGGAAATGGGTGGCAGCGCGGGTCACAGAGGCCGTGGGTGGAGGCGGTGTTGCCTTTGTCACCTTCATCACCTTTGTCGCCTTCCTCCATTTTGAAGAGTACACCAAAGAAGAAAGGTGGAGGGGTCAGTCCATGTTGGTTTGGCCTGTACCCTTCGCGTTAGGGTGGTAGCATATGGCTCAACAAGAAAGAAGAATGACAAGCATACAACTTCCCACATCGTTTCATTCCCAAACTACAAAATAAACAAAGGTAAGAAATATGGGAAAAGTATTATCACGCAAAAATAAACCCCATACCTGATCGTTTTATGACGTCGATGAAGAGGGAAGAAGGTAAAGTTGTCGTCATTCATCGCATCCGCCACACACCTCCAATCCCGAGCTCATGCATCGGTTTGTCATAGTCAAAGACGTTCCTCCTTGGAGGGTGTCCCGAGGAAGAAGTCGAAGTCGGCATTCTTCGTTGGAGAATGTGTTCTTCATTGGAGAGCACATTCTTTATTGGAGAACGCGTTCTTTGTTGGAGAGTGTAATCCTCCAAGTGTTGGGCGCCGCAGCACTTTACCACCGCTTCATCGCTTGGTGAAGTAGTCCCAAATCCTCCTCCCAAGCTCCATATATATAGAAGATGGGGGAGAGATATGTAACGATCGTGGAATTTATGACAATTCATTTATTAGGAACCTTCCTAAATTCCAACGACGTTGTTACATAATATTTAAAAAGGGTCAAGACAATTAATTTACGTTGGCATAATAAAGTGGTGCACTGACACAATTCAAATTGGATTAATTAAATTGGCTCAATTAAGTGGTGTGTTGTCACAATTTAATGTGGAGGAGGGTTGGCACAATTAATGTGGAGGAAGCTCAAGAGGTTCCTCCACATTAATGAGGGAGTTGAAGAGGTTTAGGCCTTGGGTGGTCCCCACCACCATAACCTCTCATGAGAGGTTAGGTTTGGGTGGTCCCCACCACTATAACCTCTCATGGGAGGTTAAAGTCTGGTGGTCCCCACTTCCCAACTTCCACAAGTGGGTGGTCACAACAAAATAAAATAAAATGTGTCTATTTTATTTTATTAATTCCACGAAAAACCCAAAAACTAACTTCTACCCTCGACCAACTGTCATCGAGGTGAAGTCTCTTTAAGTGAAAACTAGCGTTGTGTGTTCAACGGTGCCCTCAGATTTCAATTTCAAGCACCAGTTCAAATGTTATAAAAAACCGCTCGCACGTTTACTGAACGTACCAGAAAAAAACTTCAGAAATTCATTCCGGGCAATACGGGCCTCAGAATCCCATGCCGTTAATTTTCGCAGACTTGTAAAATTCCCATTTATTTAAAAAAATTACAAGGAAAATCTGGGTCTTTACATTCTCCCCACCTCAATCTTTACATCCCCGTAAGCCACAACTCAAACTAAGGGAACAAGTGGGGGTACTGAGCATGAATCTGAGCCTCTCACTTTCATGTTCTCTCATGGAGGTTCCCGTGCTGCCAGCGAACGCGCACCAGAGGTATCGATCGTCCATGAAGGACCTGATCCTATCGATCCTCAATATCTACTGGAACCTCTATAAAAATCTTCCCATTGTCGACATCCATCTCTCCATGGTCGATGATGTGAGAAGGGTCGTGCACATATCTCCTTAGGTGGGATATGTAGAAGATGTTGTACACCCGGTGCAACAGAAGTGGAAGAGATAAGCGGTAAGTCGCCTCGCCAACTCTACTGAGGACCTGAAAAGGTCCGATGAACCTTGGAGATAATTTGTTTCCTCAACCAAATCTATATAGTCCTCATCGGGGTGAGACCCATAGAAAGACGTGGTCGCCATCCTTGAACTCCAGAGGTCTCCATCTCCTGTCGGCATATGACTTTTGTCTGCTCTGTGCAGTCTTCATCTACTCCTGGATGATCTGCACCTTCTCTGTGGTAGCCCAAACCATCTTTGGTCCCACGAGTGCTGACTCCCCTAGGTCATTCCAGCACAAGGTCTCTCATACAACGCCTTGAAAGGTTTCATCCCAATGGTGGAGTGATAGTTGTTGTTTTACACAAACTCCACCAAAGGCAAGTGATCCTCTCAGCTGCGACCGAAGTCGGGGACACAAACACGCAGCATGTCCTCGACGGTCGGAATGGTCCACTTAGTCTGGCCATCCATCTGAGGATGGAAGGCGGTTCTCAAATGAAACTGCATCACAAAATCCTCCTGCAAACCCTTCCATAGCCGAGAAGTAAAACATGCATCACAATAGGAAAAAATCATCGAGGGTACCCCATGTAACCGCACAATCTCTTGCACATAGAGGCATCCCAAGCTCTTTACTGAAACCTGCTCTCTAATCAGTAAGAAGTGGGCCAACTTGGTGATTCGGTCGACGATCACCCAGATAGAGTCGTGACCTCTATATGTACGTGGAAGTCTTGTCACGAATTCCATGGATATCCCATCCCAATTACACTCTGGGACCTCTAAAGGACAAACCAAGCCCATTGGTACCTGATGATGCACCTTCACATGCTAACAAGTGGGGTATCGAGAGACAAACTCTGCAACTGCTTTCTTCATTCCCGACCACCAGTGTTGTCGTCGAAGATACTGATACATCTTTGCCACTCCTGGGTGTACTGCTAGAGGGGATGTGTGGAACTCCCTCAACACTTCCTCCTGAAGTGACACTGGTATCATAGTATGTCCTTTGAATAGGATGATGTTCTCCCCACCTTCATAAAATCCATCAGGTTCCTGTCTTGTGAATATCTGAGCACGTCGTGTCTTGCAGTCATCATCCCCACGTTGCGCCTCCCTGAATTACTGAAGAAGTGGGGGAGTGACTGTAAGAGACTATAGAAAGGATTCTCCATCTCTATCCATAAAGGATATCTGCAAAGAATCTAGCTGCTCTGTCGCCTCTCCTAGAAGCTGTATACCAGATCTCCTATTGAATGCATCTGCTACAAAGTTCCCCTTCCCAGGAGTATAGACTATCTCGAAGTCATAGTCCTGGAGGAACTCAAGATAAAGTCATTATCTCAGGTTCAGGTCCTTCTGGGATAAGATATACCTGATACTCTTATGATCAAAGTATGTGGTAAAATTCTCTCCCATCAGATAATGTTGCCATGTCTTCAAGGCGAAGACCACTACTACTAAATCTAGGTCATGGGTTTTATAGTTCTACTCATGAGTTCTCAGCTATTGAGAGCCATATGTTATCACTGCTCGCTCCTACATCAGGACACATCTGAGTCTGGTCCCTGATGTGTCGCAGTAGACTACGTACCCTACACCCTCCTTTGGAAGCCTCAAGATGGGTGCACTAGTCATCCTCTGCCTTATCTCCTAAAAACTCCGCTGGCATTTCTCCAACCAAACGAAGGGTTTCCCCTTATTCATCAAGGATAATAGTGGTGTTGCAACTCTGGAGAAATTTGGCACAAATATCCGGTAGTATCCATCCAAACCCAAGAAACTCCATACCTCTGTCACACTCTTGGGTGGATCCCAAGCAAGTACCGCCTCAATCTTTGCTGGATCCAATGCAACTCTAGCCTCCGAGATGACATGTCCCAGAAAGTGAACCTCTCGGAACTAGAACTAGCACTTAGAGAGCTTACCATAAAGATGGTGCTCTCAGAGTGTGTCCAGTATTACCCGCAAATGGTAGGCATGCTCCTCATCAGTAGTCGAGTAGATCAGAATGTCGTCGATGAAGACTACTACAAAGCAATCAAGGTACGGCTGAAAGATCCTATTAATGAGTCCTGTGAACACTGCTGGAGCATTGGTTATGCCAAATGGAATAACCAAAAACTCATAGTGTCTGTACCGACACCTGAAGGCTATCTTCTGCACATCCTCATCTCATACTCTGAGCTAGTGATATCCTGATCTGAGTTCTATCTTCGAGAACCATCGTGCTCCTTTCATCTGATCAAAGAGGTCATCAATCCACGAGAGTGGGTACTTATTCTTCACGGTCACCTGGTTCAGGTGCTGATAGTCGACACAAAGTCTCAAGCTCCCATATGCCTTCTTGGAGAACAATATTGAGGCTGCCCAAGGTGAAACACTGGGCCGAATGAATCCTTTCTCTTGAAAGTCCTCTAACTATACCCACAGTTCACGAAGCTCCGCGGGATCCATCTGATGTGATGGTGTAGATATTGGTGTCGTCTCAGGGTACAAGCCAATGTAAAATTCCACCTCTCTGCGAGGAGGTTGACCTGGGACGTCATCAGGGAAAACATCCGCGTACTAGTCCACCACTATAGGATAATTCGGACTCTCCACATCAACAGCTCTGAGGGTATGGCTAGCCAACTGATGAGTGATCGGATCCACTCTCCTCTGGGTAAGTCCATCCTGCGCTGAAAAGGCTCCCTTCTCACCGGTGAAGGTAAACCTGGTCCCATCCGTGTGTCCACATCGCACTTTGTTCCTAATACAGTCAATCTGAGTATGGAATGTAGATAACCATTCCATACCCAAGATGACGTCGTAAGGCCTTGACGCCGCTACTAGTAGATCCCAGCTGAAGCTTTCGCCTCCTAGAGTAAGCTCGCACTACCGACACCAGTGCGTAATCATCAAATCTGCTCCCGTAGGCGTCTCTAGCCGTAAGGATCGAGCCAACAACTCCGTCAGAATATCTAAGCTCCAAACAAGGGCAGTGGCAATAAAAGAATGACCGGAACCTGTGACTATAAGTACTGCAGCTAAGGTGGACTAGACACAGATCATACCTCGTATCATCTCCAGAGCGATGTGATCGTAGGCCTCAGCTGCCTGGAGCTGAGCTCTCCCCTATCCACCAGCTCCCTCCGGTTGGGGTGGACCTCCTGGTGGTGGTGGCGGTAATATCTTGAATCGTCGCCCACTGCCAGCTGCATGACCAGCTACTCTGCCATGTCCACCTGCTCCCTACATACCACCTAGATCAAACCTTTGTCTCTGCCTAGGCGGTCCATCAACCTTCTGCTGATTATCCGTATGATGGGTCGGATAGTCATGAGACATGTGACCCTGCCTGCCACATGTGTAACATTGCCCGCTCCTGGTATGACTGGCTCTGTCTCGGGTGCCCCGCACAACCGATCCTAAGTCATGCGGTCGTCCACCTATAGGTTTGGTCCTCTGGGACCTCTGTGACATTTTTCTGATGCCAGCTTCAGAAGACTCCACTACGTGATGACTGGTAGTGGGCCTCATTGCTGGTGACTACTCAACAAGGAAACTCTCCACCAAGAGGGCTCTCTCTAACACCCCTTCTTACGTCGGGATGCTGAATGAGATCATCGAAGCCCTGATCTCCCACCTGAGCCCCTTCTCAAAGGTCCAGGCCCTGAATAATGTGTCCCACACCATATTGGTGGAGTAATGTGAGAGGTTAGTAAACCTCACTGAGTATTGAGCCACAGTCATGTTGCCCTACTGCAGATGAAGTAACTCCTGAATGCGCACTGCGCGAAGAGTCACTGGGACAAAGTCTGCCCGAAAGAGGCTCTTGAAGTCTGCCCAAAGAAGCATCACCTCATCATGAACCTGGAGCATCAAGCTCCACCATCTTCATGTTTCTACCTATAGAAGTCAGGCGGAAAGGATCTCCATGAAATCAGTTGGTGTCCCTAACAATCGAAAAACTCTCACCACAGCCTCCATCCAATCCTCAGCTGCCTGTGGGTCCATCTCTCCCCTGAACCTAGGTGGCCTCTGGTGCTGGAAATTTTGCAACACGCTCAAGCAGTGTGCACCGTCTACTGCTAGGGCTGGTGGCATCGATGGCCCAATGGGGAATGGTACCATTGGTGCCTCTGATGGTGCCTCTACTGGAAGAGGTCCCTACATCGAGGCCTCATTGCTCGGTGGGCTATCAGTGCCTACAACTCTCGGAACTCTAGCCCGCTGTCTGCGTGGAGGCATTCTAAAAAGAAACAGGTGTGATACAGTCAAAAAATTTATACCTGGTGAGCTAACCTAGTGAGCTGACTTAAATAAAACTTTTGAAAACACACATGCAATCAGTATTTTCATACACTGACTCGTAAATCTAAAGTCAGGGTCCTGGTGTATGGATATGTCGGATGTCGCACCAACACTGGAATCCCTATACTAAAAACTAAACTCACTACACTTAACACTATTTCTTCACAAAAAATATCAGAGTCCTAAGTTCTGCGGTAGAACCGACTCCTCTGATACGAATTTGTCACAACCCATCCCTCGGGGCCCGTGCTGTGACTACCCCAAGCCCACCTTTCATAGGCCAGTGGCTAGAGACTAGCACCAAAGGCGTAATTCCCTAAAACTGGGAAGGAATTTCCTTTATAACCTGTAACACAAACACAAGCAAGCACACAGCTAGATACAAAATACTAAGTGAACTGTATAACAAAAGAGTGCTGAAAGAAAAAGGGTCCAGAATACAAGCCCAATTGGAAAGTAAAAGTAAAACTATGATACAATACAACTGAAGAAAAAGGGAAAGTCAGCTGTTGGGTCATCCTCCGAGGTTCCTACCTGAAGGGTAGGTACAGATCGACTCCTCAGCACTCCTCATCTGAATGTCTCCACCATGTACCGACTCGCTTTATAGTACACCTCTGGGCACCGTCCAGTCATGGTACTCTCAGAATCAGTCAGTATTGTCCATCATCTATATCCAAAACAACAAGGTGTGGGCATAGACCGTGCAGGGGTAAGTATAATGATACTCATTAGAGACCCCGAGACCCTCAAGGTCTCACAAAAATCCACCAAGGATAAACTGCAAAGTATGAAATCAACAGATAACCCTACTTAGGTATATGCCCATACATATACCTAAGTTATCAAGTAATCCATGTCAATAATGAGGAAAACATAGAAAAACTGACTCAGCTCAAACCAGGATTTTATTCTAGGGGTAGTATCAAGTAACATCCCTGATCACATTGTCAAAACCTTGACTGCTAGAGAACTCCTCCTCTATCGAGTACAGTGGGACTTCCGTGACACCAAGATGCTTAACACTAACCTTGGACTACTTAGGTACTCCTCCTGTCGAGTACCGTTGATTTTCAGTGTCACCAAGCGCGCTCCCCACCGTGGGTCTGTCGTGTCACCAAGCGCGATCCCCATTGTAGTCTGCTGAGGTACTCCTCCTGTTGAGTATCATGGATCTACCATGACACCAAGGTTCTCCTCACTGTGGTTCTTCCACGACACCAAGGCACTCTCCACTGGGCTAGTCAAGGCACTCTGAGTCAAAACGGTCAGTAGTCGTCAGGTCTCATCCAGCTACAAGGTCTCTCCACTGTGCTCGCTCTTCTCCGAGAGGATCTGCTCCACAAGCTACTAGTCGATACTCAAACTGTTATGAAGTCCCATGAATAAGTATCTCAAAGGTCTGCCACATCATAGGGGTCTCAATACAACAGATGGCGCGTCAATCAGACGTCCGGTCTGTGAGTTATTAGCCTTTTAGTCCCGGGGGCCCGATTGGATTCGTTCTCGATCCAACCTGACTATATCCCATCTCAAACCAAAACATAGTGGAGTATCACTCAAAGAGACCATCTCACTCCAAGGTTTACAACACTGCTGACGGTTCGTCAAACGGACGTCCGGTGCCAAAGTTATGGCCAAAAGAAGGTAAATGGGTCGTAGTGGGCACGGGTCTGGTCTAACCCAGTCGGACCGACCTAGGTTGACCCATCCCAACCCTCTGGTCTGGCCGAGCATGCAGTTCATCCCAGCCCGTTGGGTCGGTATGGCCCTCTGGGTCCAGCCCGACAGGCCACGAGGGGCCACGGAGGGCCGCGGGTGGCCACAAGGGCATGAGGCCACGGGGCGGCTCGGTCGGGGCAGCTCGGAGGGCCAGCGGGCAGTGCGAGCTAGGGTGTCTCAGAGGGTAGTGGGCGACGCGAGATGGGGCATCTCGGAGGGCCGTGGGGTTAGTTCGGCCAGAAGGCCGGAGCGCCGCAGGGGCGCAGGGCCAGTTCGTCCAGGATGCGGAGCCGGGGCACGCAGTCGGTTTGGCTGGGAGGGCGGAACGTCGCGGGGGCGGCGTGGGTCGCTGAGGCTATGGGTAGCATCTCCATTTCCTTTTTCACCTACATCGCCTTTGTCACCTTCCTCCATTTCTAAGAGTAAACCAAAGAAGAATGACGGAGGGGTCGGGCATGTTGGTTTGGCCCGTACCCTCCGCGTTAGGGTGGTAGCATATGGATCAACAAGAAAGAATAACGAAAATCATACAACTTCCCACAACATTTCATTCCCAAACCAAAAAATAAACCAAGGTAAGAAATATGGGAATAGTATTATCACACAAAAATAAACCCCCTACCTGATCGTTTGATGACATCGACGAAGAGGGAAGAAGGTGAAGTTGTCATCATTCGTCGCATCCGCTACACACCTCTAATCCCAAGCTCGTGCGTTGATTCGTCGTAGTCAAAGACGTTCCTCCTTGAAGGGTTTCCCAATGAAGAAGTTGAAGTCAGCGTTCTTTGTTGGTGTAGAGTTCTTCGTTGGAGAGCATGTTATTCATTGGAGAACACGTTCTTCATTGGAGAGCACGTTCTTCATTGGAGAATGTGTTCTTCGTTGGAGAGCATAATCCTCTAAGTGTTGGGCGTCGCGAAACTTTACCAGCCCTTCATCGCTTGGTGAAGTTGTCCCAAATCCTCCTCCCAAGCTCCATATATATAGGAGAGGGGGGAGAGGTATGTAAAGATCATTGAATTTATAACGATTCATTTATTAGGAACCTTCTTAAATTCCAACGATGCCGTTACTTAATATTTAAAAAGGGTCAAGCCGATTAATTTACGTTGGTATAATAACGTGGTGCATTGGCACAATTCAAATTGGATTAATTAAATTGGCTCAATTAAGTGGTGTGTTGTCATAATTAATTTTTAGTAATCTCAAGAGGCTCCTCCACATTAATGAGGGAGTTGAAGAGGTTTAGGCCTTGGGTGGTCCCCACCACCATAACCTCTCATGGGAGGTTAGGTTTGGGTGGTCCCCACCACCATAACCTCTCATGGGAGGTTAAGGTCTAGTGTTCCCCACTTCCCAACTTCCAAAATTGGGTGGTTACAAGAAAATAAAATAAAATGTGTTTATTTTATTTTATAAATTCCAGGAAAAATCCAAAAACTAACTACCACCCTTGACTAACTGTCGTCTAGGTGAAAGTCTCTTTAAGAGAAAACTGGCAATGCGAGTTCAACGGTGCCCTCAGATTTCAATTTCGAGCATCGGTTCAAAAGTTAGAAAAACTCGCTCACACGTTTACTAAACATACCCAAACAAAACTTTAGAAATTCATTCCGGACACTCCGGGCCTCGGAATCATGCGCTGTTAATTTTCGTGAACTCGTAAAATTACCATTTATTTAAAAAAAATACATGGAAAATTTGGGTCTTTACACATACTCAAAACTGGTAAAACATATTCAGGTTGTTTTGATACTTTAATATAATGATCTATAAGTAATTTTTGATGTGTAAGAATTATATGCACCTCAATCCAATACACGATGTTCCCAATGTGACTCAATTTGTTTGTTATCAGTTTAAAATCAACATTTGACTTTAAAAAAATCATGCTAAAAACTGAGAAAATGCACTTGGAATTTCTCAATAATTTTGGGAATAAATTCATAAATAATTTTTGATGTGTAGTAATCAGTATCAAATCAAACCGATATATGATGTGATCCGTATGAGTCAAACTGCATGTTTCAAGTTTAAATTAAAATTTTAGTAATAAAGACAAGTGATGTACTCAAAACAAAGAAAACACATTTATATTTTTTTGATACTTTAGTAAAACAATACATACGTCATTTGGAATGTGTAGGAATCAGATTCACCACAATTTTATACATAGTGTAACCGTTATGATTCTATGTGCATCTTTATTTAAAATGGACATCAATTTTAATAAAAAAACATACCTACTCAAAACCAAACAAACACATTAATATTGTTTTGATACTTTAGGAAAATGATCCATAACTGATTTTAGATGTTTAGGAATCAACCGAACCTCAATCTGATGCACGGTGTGACTGGTATGAATCCAAGTGCACGTTTTTATTTAAAATTAACATAAATTTTAGTAATAAGGCCAAATGACCTACTCAAAATTAAGAAAATGCATTTAGAGTTTTTAAATACTTTAGGAAAACTATCCATATTTCAGTTTTTATGTGTAGAAATTAGTCGCACCTCAATCTGATACACGATGTTCCAGGTATGACCCAATGTGTTTGTTATCAGTTTAAAATTGGCATTTTAGTTCCAAAAGTGTCACTCACTAAAAACCAATAAAAAATTCTCGAATTTTATTGATTATTTATGACATCGATTTATAATTTGTTTTTTACATTTACTAATTGGTATCACATCAAACAGATACAGACTATTATTGGTATGTGTCAAAGTGCACATTTCAATTTTAAAATGACATTTTAGTAAAAAAAGACAAGTGATATACTAAAAACCAAGAAAAAATTCATATTGTTTTGATACTTTGGTAAAATGATCCATAAGTTATTTGGGAATATAGGAATCAACCACACCTCAATATGATGCACAGTGTGACTAGTATGACTCAAAGTGTGTCTTTTTTTAAAAATTGTCATCAATTTTAGTAAAATGGACAATTGTCCAACTCAAAACCAAGAAAACAAATTTATATTGTTTTGATACTTTATGAAAATTATCTATAAGTCATTTTTTATGTATAAGAATTAGTCTCACCTCAATATGATACATTATGTACCCAGTATGACTCAAAGTGTCCATTATGAGTTTAAAATTGATATTTTAGTTCAAAAAGTGTCACTCACCAAAAATAAGTCAAACATAATAATATTTTCATGATAATTTAGGAAAATTATTAATAAGTTATATTTTATGTGTAGGAATCTGTTTCACATCAAACTGATACATGATGTGATTAGAATGAGCCAAAAGTGCGTGTTTTTAGTTTAAAATGACATTTTTGTAAAAAAGACAACTAAAATACTCAAAACCGAGCAAACACATTCATATTGTTTTGATACTTTAGGAAAATAATAAAAAATTCATTTAAGATGTGTTGAAATCATCCACATCTCAATATGATGCATGGTGCGACCAGTATGACTCCAAGTGCGTCTTTTTATTTAAAATTGACATAAATTTTAGTAAAAGTAACACTTTCTATTAATTTAGTTCTTTAAATTAGTACTAACATAATATTTTTTTTCTTATATAGGTGTGTTATTTTTCTTGATCAAGGGTGTTTTGTTCAGCAACTATATGAGTTGGGTCAAGATTAAAAGACAAAGTAAAATTGATGTTTTTTGAATGTATGTAATAATTTTTATTTAAGTAATTGTATAAACTAATGTTTGAAATGTCTATAATATAATGTTTTTTTATTTTGTTTGTGTTGTGAATTTCATTTCATTAAAATACTATATTGGGACTTTTTTTATATCTAGTTTGTTTTTGGTGTTGTGGTGTGCTGTTACAGCATATTGCAGTGTTGCTGCAGTGTGCTCTTATAGAACACTATAGTATAGCCCTTTATCATCGCTTCTATGAGTTCTAATAAATGATCCTTTATTAGTGCTTTTATAAGCACTGATAAATGTATACTTTATTAGTGATTCTATAAGAGTTGATATGATACCCTTTATCAACGCTTTTATAATTGCTGATAAAGGTCCCATTTATCAGTGCTTTTTTTATTGCCGATAAAGGACCCCCTTTATCAATGCTGATAAAAGACAAAGGCTTTTAACCTCGCTTATGTAGTTATTTAATTTCTAGAATTGATAAATCCCATTTCTAGCACTGTTAAATTCCTATTTTGTAGCAGTGATTTCATATCTCAATCAAGATTTTGATCATTTCCTTCTTTGAAGACTTTGGTCATGGGGTTCTCTTCCTCTACTAATTCCCTATCATTTCTACTTTCCTTGTCTTTCAGTGACCAGAGTCTCTAATTTAGGTGCATATCCATCATATTTCCTTCTGGATTCTTTATTGAGCATTCTATCTTTCACCATATCCACCGTGAGAGTTCTATCTGGAGTTGAATTGTTGGCCGACATAACTAGTGTGTCTCATGTATTCGGTAAAGAACTCAACATCAACAATGCCTGCAAATCACTATAAATAATCATTTTCATGGAATTCAACTGATAAAAAGTACCTTGGAACTCAATCATATGCTCTAATACGTTGGTCCCATCTTTGTACTTTAAGTTGAAAAGACGATGTATCAAGTTTTCTTTGTTCTGTGCAGTTTTCATTACATACATATTTTCTAATTTTCACCAAACAACGAAAGCATCATGTTCTTTGGAAAAATTTTGAAAGATACTCTTGTCAATCCACTATCTGATTAGGGAAGAGCACTTTCTATTGATCACAAATCACTCTGCATAAACTGGCTGGTGTCTTCTCATCAAGTTTACCAGTTGATGATTCCTCCACTTATGTTGTAATGGGCTTAGTGGTCTCGACTATTGGTTTCCAAAAATCTTTAATATATAAAAGTTCCTTCATTTTGGTCTTATAGATGGAATAATTAAAATAGATAAGCTTAATCATATTATCTCTATTTTATTCTAATTATGGAGTCTTATTTATAAAATTTAATGATACAAATGTGTCTGGAATGGTCGAAATAGCTAGAATCGACTCCTGGATTACTGAAAAGAGATTCCAATTGACCAAGTTATAGCTAAAAAATTTCCAACGGTCTAGATTGACCACTGATGTGGCACTGGCATAGCTTGCCGGAACAGTGCCCGGGAAACCTGCCGGAAAGTCTCCATCGGTGTGAACAATGTCATCTTCTCAAGAAAGGGGGTACTGTAGCACCTATAGTTTGACCAAAACCTTAACCAACTCTACAGGGTTCGTTTCACCTCTGTTTTTTACGCTACTTGTGCTGTTAGAATTGTCTCACCAAGCTCTTCCCAGATCTGACATCAAAAAAATTATAACCAACATCAATTTTCCAGTCACCTAAAAAACCATTTTCTACTTCGTTATTTCAACCTCTCTAGCTCTGATGCCACTTTGTTGGGGTAGCAAAGGTTCGTGATGATGATAAACACACAAACAGAAGAATAAAATAGAAGAACATGCAAATTTAACATTGTTTGGAAAGGATTGACTACATCCACATGATAAGGGAGCATTTATTTATTCTTCTCTAGATCAAAAATTTTTAGGATCATAATTATTACATATTCAATTTTCTAGGAATTAATCATGTTATATAGAGAACAATTTCATCGGTGTCAATGGTTGGTGAGGGTTGGTTCATCAACCCTTGAAAAACACATCACCTCTAGTTGTGTTCCATGTTGATTGTGTGACAAGGAAGACCCATTGCAGTGATTGCTGATAAAGGCATGCCTACAAAAGTGTTTCCTTCCACTTATTACTCACAAATTGGGATTTTCCCCCACACTCTTCTTCCACCTGAAGTACTCTTATGTAGATAGTAATTACCTTGATGTGGAAAATTTCCAATCTGTAGGTTTCCATTTATCTTTACAAATAGACCGAAGGACCATTATATATCCTCCTTGATTTCTAATTTACCCTTATGTATAAAGCATATAAAAATATAAACCTTTTATGTGGGATTTAAACTGGATTCATACCTTTATATACACTAATACACATATTCCATTTAACAACATGCAAAATATATTTTAACAGCGCTAAAAAGTGTTGTAAATCATAGCGATGATAGGTGGTCCCCTTTATCAATGATAAAAAAGAGCTGATAAAGGCCTAGCTAGTTTCAATGTGCTATTAATATAATAGCACACCTAGAAGAGACCTAAAAACCAATAATTTCAAACAATGCAATATATATTTCATGTGACACTAGAAATACAAAAAATTTCCACCCATGGTATATAAAAAAAACACTACTATATATATTTAAAACAATATTTTATATAATTACATATACAATTATCCAAAAAACATTTAAAAACAATAATGTTTCATTTTTTAACGCTCGTGATCCCCTCTCAAAAATGTATGCCCATAGTATCAATTTCCAAACAAATCATTTTAACCCGAGTAAAAAATTATGACTATATAAGAAAACAAATATTATGTTATTAATACTATAAAAAATAAATTAAACATTAATATGAAATAATACATTCATAAAATTTCAATATTTAATAAAAAATCACATTTAGAGTTATACCAGTCACACCGTGCATCTTATTGAGGTGGGGTTGATTCCTACACATCATAAATAAGTTATAGATCATTGTCCTAAAATATCAAATCAATCCAAATGTGTTTAATCAATTTCGATTATTTCACTTGTTCTTTTACTAAAATTAATGTCAATTTTAAATAATGATACATTTTGAGTTATACCGACAATAACAATCTTCATATTGAGGTGAATCTGATTTCTACCCATCACAAATGGCTTATAGATCATTTTTCTAAAGTATCAAAACAATCTAAATGTGTTTGCTCAGTTTTCACTATGCAAGTTTTGTTTTTTTACTAAAATGTCATTTCAAACTAGAAACGTCCATTATGAGTCATATTGGTATGAGCCTTTATTTCAGAGTAGATCGAGTATGATCCATGCTTTAGACTTAAATATATATTGTATCTTACTCAACACAATAGAGAGATTCATAAGATGGTAATTCAATAAATTTCCATTAGTTTATTTATTGTACAATTTTCTAATTCATTTTTAATCTCTTTACAATGTACTCACTCAAAGCATCTTATTCACATGAGTGACATAGAGGAGGAGAGGGTCCTTAGTCGGGCAGCGATCCATGTTGTAGTGCTAGAGTTGAGGTCATCTTATCATGGGATTCATGAGAGCATCTTCGAGATTCCACCCTAGATATAGGAGGTTCCTACCCCAAAGGAACATCCTCTAGCATCTACTGGTGCTGAGGAGCAACGACCACAATGACGATGTAGACCGCGTCGTCCTACATGTGATCCCTCACCTGTTCCACGGGCAGAGGTCAGCCCTCTAGTAGTATAGCCTCAGCCGATTGTGGATGTGCATCAGGAGAGATGGGATCTATCTTTCTTGATAGGATATTTATAGTTCTCTCCATATTTGGGTCCATATCCATTGCAATATTGGGGTCCAGATCCATCGTAGGATTGGTTCCCCTCTACGATGATGACAAGTCCTTTTACTACCCTAGTAGGAGAAGAATTGGGAGCGCAGTACGACATGCAGTTGACACCTCATACCATTGACCCAAAGGTGGATAATGGGATGATCAATGTTCCAGTGTCTGAGGATTATCCCTCTCCGGGTAAAGAGACTTCACACCAACACAGAGCTCAATGATCTCGATACGGGTGTACCCTTCACATACCACCATGTGGGATGGAATCTCCTCCACGTAGACATTTATTTTACTTATTCATGTATATGTTTTATGACTATTGAAATGGATGTATTGTTATTATTATTATCCATTTTTACATGTTTAGCTAGTGTTTCAGTTTTCATTAATATTTGAGTAACAATTTATATTTTATAAGCTATCAAAATGTGGAAAATCATACCTAAATTACAAAGTATGTCATTTTATAATAAAATTTTACATAACAATGACAAAATGTTTATGTATATAAATATATAAAACCATATCTTAAAACATAAAGCAAACACTGTATATATCATAATATACAAATATATATATTTATAAATATAATAACATATATAATTAAATATTTTTTTTATTAGAAAGGTGGAAGGCGTGCTGCCACCTTACGACTGATCCAAAAGGTGGCAGCATGACTGCCACATTTAATACACATTTTTTTTTAAAAAATTAACCTTTATATTTAAAAAAAAATCAGAAAACATATAAAAAAACTCATCTTCATCACAATGAGAACCACTTGCGATATTTATTCCTTATTCATGATCAACTTACATGGAATCAGTTGGGTTATATATCATAACCACTACATGTTCCTCATGTCAAACAATAGACAAACTTCAAAAACACCACAAAACAACCACTAAAATTGAAGCACACCGTGGTGTCACTCGGCGTTTTGAATAGGGAATTCTACATTACACTGCTTCATTTTCATCATGATAAGCTCATGGTCTCCTCGCCTATCCTATAAAGATCATGGTTGCTCTTCCTTCCATGTGATACTACTAAAACCCTTCTTCTTCCTACTGTAAGAATATCAATAAAACAATGTTGAGTCGTTGATTCCTTCATAGTGTAGAATGATCCCATGAGTTCCTATTCTTTCACCTGAATTACTCTTATATAGATGGGAATTACCTTGAATTAGCAGTTTCCCATTCATAATTTTCCATTTATCTTCATGCAATAGACTATATGACCTTTATATATCCTCCTTTATTTCTGATTTACCCTTATGTATGAATTATATCAAAGGATATAACTTTAAGTGGGATTGAAAATTGTTGAATACCTTTTACAACAGCATATTACCTTTACATAGGTATAAAAAACACCCTTATATATCCCATATACATTTACACAAGTAGCTTTATATCCTTATGTAGTGGTATCAAATCTCAGGATTACCTCTATGTACAATCAACGCTACCTTTCTTCATGTGTTATGATATTTGAGTTACCATTATGTAGATGGGTATTACTCTTAAAGAACATCAAAAACAACATTACACAGCTACTAGTATGAACTTTATGCATATGTTGCATGCCTTCAATATTTATCATTACATGCATATCATATTACCATTACACAATCTTTATAAACTCTAAAATACCTTTAAATGGCATGTTTTTTTACCTTTATGTGGGTCATTAATTATACACAATACTTCCATAATAACTGCAATCTTCAAAATAACTTTTTTCCTTTAATATAAATAATTCTTCCATAAATTTCCAAAGTTAAGAACTTCTTTTGTCATATAAAATATGAAAATAAACAACTTCAAACATCAATCTTCCAAGATATGTCATCTAATTTTTATATAATAAAAATAAGTAGACACTTTCTTGGGGATTTTTTCAACAAGATTGGATTCTTCATCATTCATAATAAATAATTCATCAACATCTTCATTCAACATCCAAGCCACTTCTTCTTCATCACCATACACTACTACACATATACCCTTTAACACGGTGCAAAAATCCCTTTAACAGTGCTAAAAAAGTATTGTTAATCACAGCGCTGATAAAGAGGGTTCCCCTTTATCAGCACTGATGCAGAAACATCAGGATTCGCAATGATAGAAAGAAACAAGTCATAAAAGAGTAAAGGGAAAAAAAGAAGAAGAAGAAGAACTTGGACATAGATATTTACATGGTTCAGAAAATTATCCCTATGTCCATGGAGAGGCATAAGTTTCACTAGTTTCAGGAGCACAATTTACAGGTGGTATCTCAGAGTTTCTCACTTAGAAACCCTAGCATTAAATGGGCTACAAAAGGAGGAATATGATCCATTGTTCCACCAGCCACACAGGAAGTCTGCATCGCTACATTGAAAGGTGGATGGAATTTCGTGTCACTATAGTTTCACGGTCACCCAAGTCAAAAGTGATATAGTGGTCGGTGGATGGAAGTCCAACGAGCTACAGTATTGTTGACTCCAAAGTTCAACATGCTACAGTGCCCTATTGGTGTTGGTCGGTTAGCTCTGCTACAATACTATTGACTCCAAATCTTGACCCACAGAAGTTGTGGCTCGATGCATAGTATAGGCCGCAAGCATTCGGCCAAAACATCATCCAAACCGGATTGGGGTACACACCAATCCAACAAACACTAAAAAACGATGATAAAATGGGTCATTTATCTATGCTATGCTGATAAAGGACCCCTTTATCAGCGCTAATTTAGCACGGATAAAGGATTCCCTTTATCAGCACTCAAAATAACGCTGATAAAGGTCTAGCTGGCTACAATGTGCTGTTAATATAATACCACATCCAGAAAAAACCTACAGGTATATACAGTACACCCAACAAACAATAATATATACATTTAATTGATATCATGAATACAAAAATATCCACCCATGGTATATACAAAAAAACACTGCTATATACATTTCAAACAATGTTTTATATAATTAAATTTACAATTATCCAACAAATAGTTAAAAACATTAACATTTCATCTTTTGACGCCCATGATCCCCTCTAAAAAATATATGCCCATGGTATCAGTTTACAAACAAATCATCCCAAATCATGAAAAATATTTGACCTATATGAGAAAAAAAATATTATGTTAGTAATACTATAAATAAATAAATTAAACATTAATATGAAAGAATATATTAATAAAATGTAGATTTTTAATAAAAAATACATATTTGGAGTTATATCGATCACACCGTACATTGTATTGAGTTGGGGTTGATTCCTACATGTCACAAAGGAGTTATGGATCATTGTCCTAAAATATCATTATAATCCGAATGTGTTTGCTCAGTTTTGAGTATGTCACTTATTCTTTTACTAAAATTAATATCAAATTTAAATAATGAAACATTTGGATTTATACCAACAACACCGTGCATTATATTGATGTTTGGTTGATTCCTACACATTAAAAATGACTTATATATTACTATCCAAAAGTATCAGAACAATCCGAATGTGTTTTCCCAGTTTTCAATATGTCAGTTGTTTTTTTTTACTAAAATGTCATTTCAAACTAGAAACACAAATTTTGAGTCATACCGATTGGATCGTGCATTGGTTTGATATGAGATTTCTTTATAGATGTCAAAAATGTCTTTTGAATCATTGTCCTTAATTATGAGACAATTGGAGTGTGTTTTCTTGGTTTTTAGTGAGTGACACGTTTTGAGCTAAAATGTCAATTTTAAACTGATAACGAACATTTTTATTCATACCGGACACACTGTTCATAGTATTGATGTGTGGTTGATTCCTATACATCAAAAATTACTTATGGATCTTTTTACTAAATTATCAAAACAATACGAATGCATTTTCTCGGTTTTAAGTATGTCACTTATTCTTTTTACATCAATTAATGTCAATTTTAAATAAAAAGACAAATTTGGAGTTATAACAGTCACACCATATTTCATATTGAGGTGGGATTGATTCCTCCACAAAAAAATGGCTTGTGGATCTTTGTCCAAAATTATCAAAACAATCTGAATGTGTTTTCTCAGTTTTTAGTAAGTCACTTGTTCTTTTTACTAAAATTAATGTCAATTTTAAATAAAAAAGGGACGATTTGAGTTATACTAGCCACATTGTGCATCATATTTAGGTTCAGTTGATTCCTACACATCACAAATGGCTTATAGATAATTTTCCTAAAGTATCAAAATAATCCAAATGTGTTTTATTGGTTTTCAGTATGTCAATTGTGTTTTTTTACTAAAATGTCATTTCAAACTAGAAACATGAATTTTGAGTCATAACGGTAGCATCGTGCATTGGTTTCATGTGATAATGCTTCATACACATCAAAAATGACTTATGAATCACTTTCATAAATTATTAAGACAATTGGATCATGTTTGTTTGGTTTTTATTGAGTGATGTGTTTTGAGCTAAAATGTCAATTTTAAACTGCTTACAGACACTTTTAGTCATATCAGTCAAACAGTGCATCGTATTGAGGAGGGGTATATTCTTACACATCACAAAATGACTTATGTATTGTTTTAATAAAGTATCAAAACAATACAAATTTGTTTTCTCGGTTCTTAGTATGTCACTTGTTCTTTTTACTTAAATTAATGAAAATTTTAAATAAAAAAGACACGTTTTGAGTAATAATGGTCACCCCGTGAATCGTATTGATGTGGGATTGATTCCTACATGTCAAAAATTACTAATGGATCATTTTCCTAAATTATCAAAACAATCCTAATGCTTTTTCTCAGTTTTCGGTATGTCACTTGTTCTTTTTACTAAAATTAATGTCAATTTTAAATAAAAGGAGACACTTTGAGTTATATTGGCCACATCGTGCATCATATTTTAGTGAGTATGATTTATACACATCCAAAATGACTTATAGATTATTTTATAAATTATAAAAACAATTTTAATTCATTTTATTGGTTTCAGTATGACAGTTGTGTGTTTTTACTAAAATGTCATTTCAAACTAGGAACACACATTTTGAGTCATACTGGTCACATTGTGCTTTGGTTTGATGTGATACTACTACATAAACATCACAAATGAATTATGAATCTCTATCCTAAATTATGAATACAATCAGAGCACATTTTCTTGGTTTTTAGTGAGTAACACTTTTTGAACTAAAATGTCAATTTTAAACTGATAACGGACACTTTTAGTCATATCGGTCACACCATGCATCATATTGAGGTGTGGTTGATTCCTACACGTCACAAATGATTCATGTATTGTTTTCATAAAGTATCAAAACACTATGAATTCATTTTCTCAGTTTTTAGTATGTCACTTTTTTTTTTTACTAAAATTAATGTCAAATTTAAATAAAAAGAGACACTCTGAGTTATACCGGACACACCGTACATCATATTGAGGTATGAATGATTCCTACACATGAAAAATGACTTATATATCATTTTAAAAAAAATTATCAAATCAATCTAAAAGTGTTTTATTACTTTTCAATATGCCAGTTTTGTTTTTTTACTAAAATGTCATTTCAAACTAGTAACACACATTTTGAGTCATACCGGTCACATTGCACATCAGTTTGACATGAGAATACTTCATACATTTCAAAAATTACTTATGAATCTTTGTCCTAAATTATAAAGACAAGTGGAGCGTGTTTTATTAGTTTTCAATGACTGACACATTTCGAGCTAAAATGTCAATTTTAAACTGATAACGAACAATTTTAGTCATATCGGTCACACTATACATAGGATTGATGTGTGTTTGATTAATAAATGTCACAAATGACTCATGGATAGTTTTACTAAAGTATCAAAACAATCCAAATGCATTTTCTCAGTTTTCAGTATTTCACTTGTTCTTTTTACTAAGAGACACATTTAGTTAAACCGGTCACACCATGCATCATATTGAGCTACAGTTGATTCTTACATGTCAAAAATGACTTATAGATCATTTTACTAAAGTATCAAAAAAATATAAATACGTTTTCTCGGTTTTTAGTATGCTAGTTTTTTTTTACTAAAATGTTATTTCAAACTAGAAACATACAGTTTGAGTCATACCAATCGTATCATGCGTCGGTTTGATGTGAGACTACTTCATACACATCAAAAATGACTTATGAATATTTTTCCTAAATTTTGAAGACAATTGGAGTGTGTTTTCATGGTTTTTAGTGAGTGACATGTTTTGATCTAAAATTTCAATTTTAAACTAAGAACATACACTTTTAGTCATACCGGTCACACTATGCCTTGGATTGAGGTGTAGTTGATTTCTATACATCAAAAATGACACATGGATCATTTTCCTAAAGTAACAAAACAATTCGAATGTGTTTGCTCAGTTTTCAATATGTCACTTGTTCTTTTTTCTATATTTAATGTCAATTTAATATAAAAATACACACTTAAAGTTATATCATTCACACCATGCATAGAATTGATAAGTAAATTAACTTACAAATAGTGAAAAAATGATGAAAAAATTAATTAATTACATAAGTAGTAGGAATTCACCTTTATACGTTCTTGACCCATTTCCTTGTTGTCATTATCTCAATTGTAGCCTCAAAGTCCAATCACTCACGAGCATGATCAGTTTCAAACAAACCACCCCAACTCGAACAAAGGAATAAACCTATATAAGAAAATAATTATTATTGATTAATACTAAAAATAAGTAAATTAAATATAGATATGAAACAATCAAATACTTCTATGGAAGTCACATCTCCATGTTATTTGTGTACATTCTTCCATCAGGTATGCTTCTCATTCGTTTCTAAAAAAATCTATATTGTCTTGTGAATATGAGTTTTTTCGATAGTCATAGTACTATTGAAAAAATATAAATACACATTGGATTAATAAATATTTAAATAAAATAGTAATTATCTTTGAAAATAACTCTTCAAGGATGCTAGTTTGTTCATGGAATATGATCTCTCTCATAAATTTAAAAACATAATAACCAAAATATTTTCCATTTTTTTGTCTCACACACTACAGAAACATTGATAAAAATAAGTAATTTGTTTTTATATGTGTTCGGATAGTGAAATATTTTATATATTCCTTGATACTTGTCCAGTCATATTACTTGTCATGTTTCTTGTCCTTAGACTCTGGCCTCATTCCATGTTTTATATGATATTGATGCACCGCCCTATCATAACAGAATACTCAATAAAAGATAATATAAATTATATAACTTGATGTTTAGTTATAAAATGTTGGATGTAATGTATTACCAATTTACAAAAACCATCATGTGTTGTCGGTTTGTTGGGTATCCATGCATTGAACCCAAGAAATAAATCTTTGGAGTATCAAAATTGACCGTAATGGTCATCCAATGCTACCTAAAAACAAAAAAAAATGAATAATTAATGAATGAAATTAAAATATATTTGATATGATTAAATTGGAGAGTTTTACCCCTACATTGTTGGTATTAAGAAGAGTCTGTCATATATACGTTTTCTTTCAAATTATTTAAGCAGGCCTACCACTATTTCATCCTATTTGATGGAATCTATTTTTGGTTGTTCTGTAGAGGTGGTGTGAGGACTAAGGAGTCCAAACAAATCATGGGGAAATCCCTTCATTTTTTTCATATATATGTCTGCCAAGAATATGAAATGTAATTATTTATAATTAACATGGTATATTAGATTTTAGAAAATAAAATCATGAAAACATATCTCATGTATACATTGACAACTTTTTCACCTAGCCAATCATAGTTTAGGATTTCACTCACATTATCAACACCAATTAAGTCTTGAACTTCCTCTCCATACATATTTTCTTCAAAATCAACTATATGAGTATGACCATTTTTTAACTTTGTAAACACATGAACCTTCAATGATAGTAAATATAGATATAGAACGAGTGGGGGTGAAGGTACTTTTGGTAGATCTTTTCAATTGGTTGGTCGATCCTTTAGATGGTTTTGATTTGGTCTTTTATTTCACCCCCTTATCTTTGTCCATCTATAATAACTTTCATTAATTCAGACCTTTCTTCATTAATTGTTAAAGGTTTAGCTTGAAAAATAAATTGGAAATGAATACCTCCTTGTCGATATGTTTTTTTACAAAATGTGATGGTCATGTGATGAATTTTCCAACAACTTGTTCAGTCTTATGAATATATTACTCATCAATTGTAATAGGTAGCTTGGCACTCGACTCATGGGATACACTAATCGACACTCTCACATGACCTGCTGGAAGTGGTCTGTTGTGTAGAGTATCTTCTTTGATATTGAACACTGTAGCCCTCACTATAAGGTGATGAGTTGGTGTTGATAGATATAAATCACAGTTATCATCAACCTATATAATATCAGTAGAGCAAAGGTATCAGTGTCTTTCTGATTCACATTTCACAAAACATTGATTACCTCAACCAAGACAGCTGTTTGAGGGGAATGGCTTGCCTCAAAGCTGGTGGGGGTCGTCAGGAAATGGTTGTTCTTGAACTGTTTCTTCTCTTTTCTTCCCACCATTAAAGTTTTTAGCATCTATCTATACCATTGGAATTTTTATTCAAGGGTATCTAGTCTTTATCTCATCCATTTAATTTCTTCACCTTGATCATCCTCTTGTTTTTTTCTCAAAATATGTTCGGGGTGTCACCCCAAAACTCACACCTCTGATGCGGCCATATTGTTATAGCCTCTTCAAGGCTTCTGATAGTATGTATTCATCTAGTATAGGTGATTCTGATTCTTGTGATTATATCGGATAGAAAATATAGAAAAATAAGTGATCCTTGTTATATAATAGTGATTTAAATCAAAATAAATTTTTATTATGTAATACTTGCACATGTTTCCCACACTTATTGTGTGTTTTCATCTATTAGTATCTCATCTTTATTTACACGTGCCTCCTTCTATAGCACATGGCGTCAGATGGAGGTGGCTTTGGATTTAGAGACATCAATATACATAAAAATAGAGGAACATAATTATTATGTTGTTTCACATCATGTAAAATTATTACGGTAGATTTAAAATACGTATCAATTTTCATTTCAAGTGAAGTTTAACCCATCCTTGCATTAAAGTAGGGGTAAATTGGTTTTTCTACCCATTCCTTATTTCCAGTACTCATTTTCTATTTCATAAATAAAAAATTGTCAATCAAAGTGATGAATAGGCGTATTGTCAAACAACATATTACTATCCACAATGTTCCTGAAAAAGACACATTTGCATGACGACTAGTAAATGAATCTCACACTTCTTGAGTTATCAGGTGTTCATAGATAAGTTATGGGTGTAGGTTTATTTTCCCTTTAGCATATTTAAGATGATATCTCATTAGAATTATACGAAATACTCTATGAATCCTTCCAGAAATAATTAATACATATTTCTTATGGGAGTCATTAAATATAAATGCACTCTGAAATGGATGATGAAGAGTAAATCAATGTTTCATTATTTTATTTTTTAGTAAAATAAAGAAATGATATCATAATTTATCCATAATCTCTTCCCACATCAATGTATTAAGCACGAGAACAAAATTCTTCCATGAATCTACATCAATAGGCACGCATTGATGAGTGATGATTACAATGTAACTACTGAACATGGCCTTGTTGGCATTAACATGTTGGCCCCATGCATTCCATCCAACATCATATTTGATGCCTTTGACTTCCGCCTTGATGATTTTTACTAACACCATCAAACTAAGGTTCTCTTATTTTTTCTACATCATCATTCCTTCATCGCCTACCATTTCCTTAGATTCAACATCGTCAATATGTTTCTCTGGAGCAGTAGCATCAGCATGTGAAGATAGTCATTGCACCTCTGCATTGGGAGCAACAACAGGTTGAGAAACCTATTGTTCCTCAGGATTGGGAGCACCAACACATGCAGAATTTCGTTGTTCCCCTTCACTGCAAGCAGCAGCAGATTGAGAGACTTGTTTTTTCCTCAGGATTGGGAGCACTAGCACGTATAGAAGGTTGTTGTTCCTCTGCACTTTGAGCAGCAACAGGTTGAGAGACCTGTTGTTCCTCAGGATTGGGATCACCAGCACGTGTGGAATTCATTATCTGCAGAAGTGGATTAACATTTAATTTAGAGTAAATAAATCCAGCAACGAATGGATAATGACATGATGTAACACAACATATATTACAAAAAAATATAACCTGATTATTGAACTCTCTTTTTTTAAGGCTAAAGGAATTTGACCCCTCTATCGACTATAATCCCTTCATTATAGTCTCCTCTGACATACAAAACTCCGTCTACATTGGGACCGCTATGAAAGGATTGTGATGTCCCAATGAAAGGGTCATCCTCAGTTGAATTTTCATCTGACCCTTCAATGGTTTTGGTCAATAACAGAAAAATTGACCACTTTCGGTTTTTAGGATATGGAATATAAAATACTTGTATTACCAGTGATTCCATTATAAACAGTTTATCTTTGTACCCTTCCTTACCAGAATAAACTTTCATGAATCCCAATTCATCTATTTTAATAACACTCCTTTTATCAACCCACTTGCATTGAAAAATTGGCACTTGGATTGTTGAATAATTCATCTCCCATATTTTTTTGATGATGCCAAAGTATGACATATTCACATAAATTGGATTTATGTCCTTAGTACTAGAAACATGCATCGCTTCAGCCATAAGTGTAACTCCACTATTTTTCAGGGTACTATCTTCATCATGTTTATTTGTATAGAATATATAACTATTAATTACATAATTATTGTAAGATAATACAAACACACTTGGTACTTTAGCTAACCATCGAAGTCGTTCTGAAATTAAATCCAGATTTTCATCTGACTCCTTAAAAATATGGTCTTAAAACCATCCTATAAATTGTTGATTATGTGTATTTGATATCCATATTTCAGCCCTTGATGGATTCAAATTCCAATGAATTTCTTTGTGGGTTTCAACATATGGGGAACCTTTAAAATATTATGCAAAATGTAAAGGTGGGCCTGCTCGCAATCTGTAATATTGATTGTGACAACATCTCTTCCAAAAATTCCTTCTACCACAAGCCGCCCAGTGTGATTAGATTTCAGTAGACCAACACTTTCCACACCATATAGGTATCTGATACAGAATTCAATAGCTTCCTCAATATTATTACGCTCCATAACAAAACCCTCTAGTTGACTTTGATTTTTCACATACCCTTTCAAAATCTTCATAAACCATTTAATGGAGTACATTCATATATAGTGTACATGACCACATAGTCGAATCTCTCTCATCAATTAAACCATCAAATGAACCATCTTATCAAATAATGTTGGTGGGAAGAACTATTCGGTTCACATAATATGATGACAATTTCTCTTTCCATAGTCATCAATTTTTTCGGTTTTATAACTTTCATGAATATAGCTTTAAAGAAGAAACAGATCTTGGTTAATGTATGATGATCATTCTAGGGAAAAATGCAACGTAAAGCTATAAGAATTAGATATTTCATCAAAACATGGGAGTTGTGTGATTTCAGAACCTTTAACTTTAAATCTCCCATTGACATGATATTATTGATATTCAATGAATACCCCTCTGGAACCTTTACACCATTCAAGAAGTTGTAAAACTGATATCTCTCCTGCTTGGAAAGAGTGTAAACAGTTGGAGGAAGAAAATTGTGTTTTTACCCTTCACTGGCGCCAACTCTTCTCGTATTCCCATGTCAACCATGTCCAACCTAGCCTTAATTCCATCTTTTGTTTTTTCAGGTGCATTTAGAAATGTGTCGATGGCACTATCACATACATTTTTTCAACATGCATAACATCAAGAAAATGTCTAACGTAAAAAAAATTCAGTGATAATTCAAAAAAAACTGATCTATTTTTTCAACCAGTTTTCATAAGGTTTTATGAAAACAGCTTACCAAAAGTAGTGTATTTATCTTTTACTTTCTCAAACAGTTGATCACCTGTTAGTGGATACGGTGTTGTACATTCTTCTGAACTTCCATCAAATGATTTCATCCAAGATTGGTACTTATTTTATCAGGGTAGAAATCTGTGATGTCCTAGAAACATGGTTTTCGGTGAATGTTTCAACCTAATTGATTGTGTACCTTTTTCACAAATAGGGAACCCTTAAGTTCCTTTAATGCTATATCCTGACAAATTTCCATAAGCATGAAAGTCATTTATCATCCTGTACAACATGGATCTCAATGTGAAATCTTCATTTCTGTAAGCATCATACAACGTAACACATGAATCCCACAATAATTTCAAATCATTGATCAATGGATCCAAATAAACATCAATATCATTACTTGATTATTTTGGTCCTGATATAAGCATAGATATCATGATGTATTTTTGTTTCATGCATAACCATGGTGGTAAGTTATAATTTACCTACATAACCAGCCATGTACTGTGAGTACTACTTTGAAAACTAAAAGGATTCACTCCGTCTATAGATAACGCAAGACGAAGGTTCCTTGGCTCATTTCCAAATTTAGGATACTCGTGATCAATTCTCTTCCACCGAGAAGAGTCTATCGGGTGATGTAGTTTCTCATCTTTAATTCTTGTATCTGTGTGCCACGTCAATTTCTTTGTAGTCTCCTCACTTCCATATAGACGCCTAAACCATGGAATGATTGGAAAGTACCATACAAATTTCATAGGACCAGATTCACCTTTCTTTTATTGAGAAGAACCGCACTTTGGGCATTCTATAAGTGGTTTTTGGTACTTGAAAATAGTATATAGTTATTTGGGCATGTGTGTATTCTTTCATAGATCATACCCATCGAGTGTAGCATTCGTTTGGCGTCGTATATTCGGCTCGGGAGCTCATTATCTTCTTGGAGCATGTCATTCAAGAGAGAAAGTAGTTCAGTAAAACTGGCGTCACTCCATCCGTTGACTTATTTCAAATTATACAGCTTCAGTGTGCCTGAAAATGCTATATATTTAGTGCAACCAGCATATAATGGCGTCTTTTCATGACTCTTTAACTTCTCAACCAATTCTAGGCAATCACAAAGTTCATCTTCAACTGTATTTGTCATTTTCTCAATACGATCTTCATCATCATTCACATATATAATCACATCCTCGATGCGGTATTCTTAATTGTCTACACTTGTAATCATATCAAATGATCCATAAAATGCAATGTTATCTCATCCACTAGCTACATTCTCTTTTCCCCATGTTTGCTCCAACATTTATAACTTCGATCTATTCTATGACAGATCAAGTATTCTTCCAACTCCTCTGGACTAATTAGTATTAAATAACAACAGTGTAAACATGGGAAAAGGATTCGAGAAGGTTCATATGCATGATCTTTTGCAAACTTGGTGAACTCTTTCACTCTATATTTATACTCTTTTTTCATATAATTGGAATCTATCTATTATTTATTCACATCCATCCTATTTTATTCAATAATATTAATATTTAACAAAATAAATACACAAAATATGTTCAACTAGGGTTAGCATCCAACTATATATCCCTCTTAGAAGATCCAAAGGAAGCAAAACAAGCCAGAACAAACCTGAACCTATAAAAATAAAACAACATTTTCCAACATTTTTAACACTTTAAAATCACCCAAACTCTTCGTTTGAAATCCAATTAACATAAGAATAATTTTTAAAACATGAATTTAGTGGTTACCACTGATTTTAAAACCAAAATAATTCTTTTAAAAAATCCATTTAGAAATTTTCTCAAGTATCATAATTTGAACAAAATATTTAGAAGATTACATTTTTCATTATAAAGATCATTAAAAATTATTTTCAATCCATGAACACAAACTTTTAAACCAATATCATTAAAAATAATTTTGTTTCAAAGAAACCACGGAGAAAGAATGTTCTCGGAAACTGCTTGGAGAGAAATTAAGAGAAATACTTCAAAACTTTAAAATTGAATTTTTGATGGTAAACAATACCCTTACCTTAAGTCTCATTTACAAATTGAATCTTTTTTATGGATCAAATTTAAAACAAAACCCTAGAAACTCTTTCCCATTACTGAAATCCAAAGGATGGGTATATAGGTTATGGGAGAAGGAATATGGGTATAATTTAGATAAAAAACCAAATACTAGATACTTGGAAAAGGTTGAGGGAAGTGCTCCTTTATATCCAAACTTAATGGAATTTTCATAATTAAATGTTAAGTATATAATTGCTAAATAAAAAATTGATCATAAAATAGACATGCAGAGAGACAATTTCATGTATCTCTCTTCTTCTTATGTCATAAGATTGGATAAAATTCCATTTAAAGTGACTTCAATAAAATATATCTTCTCAGTGTTATTCTTATCTCGCACTGCACTACACTACTTCATAAAAACCTTATATTGAAATCTCTAAATATCAAGCTACCTGCATTCATCGATAGACTCAACCACCCCATATCACTACCACAAAACTGGGCAAGGCCAGCGCCACCCCTTTATCAGCGCTAACGAAAAAGCGCTGATAAAGGGGGGGCCTTTATCAGCGCTTTTTTGTAGCGCTGATAAAGGGTCGACTTCAAAAAAAAATTAAAAATATATTAATATATAAATATAGTTATATAGTTATATTGATATAAATATAATATATAATTTTTAAATATATTTTATATAAGTATAAATGTACATTTACACTTAATATATTTAATATATAAGATATTTAGTGAAAATGGATTCTTAAAAAATTAAAAAAATATTTTTAATTAATAATTTGATAATTATTATGGAGTAATAGTCATTTAATAACAATTTGAAGAATAAAAAATTAAAAAAATTAAAAAAAGATCCAAAATATGTTGAAAACGCAACTCAAACTTCAAACGGCCATAACTTTTGATTCGGGTGTCCGTTTGAGCTCTACCACATATCAAATCGAAGTTTGCGACGAGCTCTACGTCGTTGTGACCCGGGGGGACCCTAATCAAACGTTTTTCGAGGCCAAGAGGCCCAGAAGGCCTCCAAAACTGAGTTTTTTGTCGGGGTACCCATATTTTTTAACATTTTGTGGATTTTCAGCCTCGTTTAAGGGGGTATTATTGGCTTTTTTTGGTGGGGACTGAATTTATTCCAAGTTATTACATTCATATTGATATTATGTATTTGAAATTTCATCCTTTTTTATAATGCACTGCTATTTATAATCAAATATATAACTATATGTACAATTTTTTTATATATTCATACCTAAAAATTAAATTTTTTAAATAAATAATTAAACATATTTACATATAAAATATATTAGCTTTATCTAAATAATAACTAATATCCATTTTATTTAAAATACCAATATATTAATATTTATGTAACTACTATATATTAATATAACTATACATATATTAATATAACTATATGTATATATTAATATAACTATATATATATATTAATATAACTATATATATTAATATAAATATATATTACTATACGAATAAATATAACTAAATATATATATAAATAAATAGATATATCATGAATAAGAGAACAAATCAATATAGGGTAGTGGCAAAGGCTTTAGGTGCGCAGGGGGGAGGTCTCGAGATCAAATCCGGGTGGAGGCACGGGTGCGCGCGCAAGGTTGATTTAAAGGGCTAGCGCTGATAAAGGGTGTAGGCGGTGCGGGAGGGCGCTGGAGGTGCAGGAAAGCGCTGATAAAAGGGGGGCTCAAGCGCTGTAAAAAGCCCCCCCGAGATTGGCAGTATTTTTTTAAAAAAAAATTAATTTTTTAATTTTTTTTAATTTTTTAATTTTTTTTATTTTTTTTATTTTTTTTAATTTTTTTATTTTTTTTATTTTTTTTTTATTTTTTTTTAATTTTTTTTATTTTTATCAGCGCTTTGTTTTAGCGCTGATAAAGGGGACCCCCCTTTATCTTCGCCGGCTTTATCAGCGTTTTTCTAGCGCTGATAAAGGTCATTTTTAGCGCTGATAAAAGCCGTATTTGTAGTAGTGTATCCTTTTCACATCTGACCCTTGTAACTTCAGTTCTCCAACTAAACCAATCTAGAATCCTTCTATACCTACCACAGGTCTAGCTCTATTTAACCAACTATAAATTATCATTTCCTTAGCTACATCAAGTAATGCCCATGATTCTAGATTCAAACTAACTAAACCTAATCGGTACCTCCTTTTCATCTATAGTTTTCTAATTTGAAGACTAGATCCCATACATAGAGCCACTACAGATCCATGATGACCTCTCCACGAATTACTCAGGACCAGATTAGATCACACACATCCTCCCAACGACCTGATCAATGGAACTAGCTATGAGAAGCTCTTGCACTAGAATGTTTTAGTATCCTACATGCGATCTTGTGCAAATAATTCCTTGGAGTAGAAGCCTACCTAAAATATACGCTTTCCAAATACACAAACCTAAATCTAGAACTAACGAGAACAATTGACCAAGAACCAATTTTTTGTTTTCTTCTACATCCCGAAGTAGATTCAATGTACACATGCAGTGCCACGCCAAGAACCTTCCAGATCATGAGCCTATAGCTTTAGCACGGTTTACTCACTATCAAATTTATCCCTCCAATTGTTCAATCGAATGAATGAACTAAATTCTATATGCATTTTTGTAAATCATTTTTTCAGTGTTGCTCTAGAAACATAAAGGCATGCTCCACCATCTCATGTCAACTAGGCCCATGCACTAACCCTAGATAATTTTAGCCTTCATTCGTTATATAACCACTTCAATCTTTTTTTGCATCATGTCCCTCGTCACTGAGACCAGCACCATACCATGCCTATATATATTCAGGAACTAGGAACAAGTTCATGTCGACTTATGTCATGGGTTTAAAAACCAACCTACACATGTAACTTCCTTTAATGTGATTTATAATATAGTAATTTTTAATCCTCATTTTGATCCATAACTTATGCGAGACTAGCCTTATCACATGCACATAAGCATAACAAGGGATAAAAAGGGCTCAATTATGGTGTAAACATATATCAATAAACCACCTTCCCTCAAGGTGCTAAACTAGCCTTATCTTTATACATATATAATACATACATTGGAAATTCCTTTTGAATCATTTTTAAACCAAAATTCAATTATAAGGGAAATCACCCAACAAAAATCAAAGCAACAACATGCTTAATAAAATAATGTATTAATCTCAAAACAAACAACTCAATAGGAAACACGCAAATCATTTCATATCATTGAATGCTTTTAAAACGAAACTACCCCTTTCCTATTACATGGTGGCTTATTTAAAATAGGGGAACCATTTTATAAAAGGAAAACCATTTACTAACACATATGTCTCATTTTAAAAAATGGAACACTTATTAAATTTTGGAAACCCCTTTAAACAATAGAAAACACTACTTTATAAAACTGAATTTTCTCAAAACACAATGAACGAATCATTTTTCTTGAATAAAACCTTCACAGTCATTTTATCAAACACCTTAAATTCCTAAAATACCATTTTAAAAAAAGTTCCATTGATCTAAAAAAATTACCCATTTTTTCCGAAGGATAAACCAAAAAAACATGGATTAACTTTGATTAAAAAAGTTGCATCATATGAATCATTGATTTCAATCAAAAATACTTTTAAAACAAAAATAAACCAAGGAACTCTTTATAAAAAGGAAATGAAATGGAATGCCTACCTCAAATAGTTGAAACAAGTAAACTATGTTGGATAAGACTAGAATGGGCCTCCTAGGATGGCTCACAAAATATAAAAAACAAAAAGCACTCATTAGAAATAACAAATAAATCACCTCTAAACCACCATGGAGAAGATTCTAAGCAGAAGAAAGACTCTTTAAAGGATCCTAGGTCAAGGGAGTTTGAATGGAGAGGCTTGGGGATAAAGAAAAAATTAAAAATAAAACAAAATAAAAAAGGATCTTAAATTTCAAGGAGTGATGACGGAGGAGGGTGGCGAGGTAGGGAGAGACGGCGGTGGAGGTGGGTTTGTGGTAAAGGGTTTATGGTGGAGGTAGGGTTCGTGGAGGAGGTGGGGTTTGATGGCGTAGGTGGGGTTTGTGGAAGAGGTGGGGTTCGCGGCAACAGAGAGGGATTCAGGGTGGCGGAGGAGGGGTCGCCAGTGACAGAGAGGTCAGCAACGACAGAGATCAAATTCTGTGATAGCTTGAGGTGTGTGGGAGAAGAAGCCGACAGTTATGGTTCATTTATAAAAACGGGTTATAAAAACAGGTAAAGCTTTTATCAACGCTACTTAAAAAACACTGATAAAAGTATGTTTTATCCATTCTAAAATAGAAAGTGCTGATAAAACTACCTTTATCAGCGCTAAAAACGCATTGATAAAGATATAATGTTAATAAATTCTTTATATTATTATATATATTTATAAAATTATAATAATTTTATTTATTATACTTATAATTTTATGAATATATATAATTAATATATTTATTATTATTTTATAATTATTGAAATATATCTATATTTTTTACAATTATAATTATAAATATTTGTATTTATTTAAAAATATTTGTATATATTTATAAATATATTTATTTAATTATATAATTTTAATTTTTTTTAAAAGGTGAGGTGCACCTGCCCCTTAATTGAAAGGTAAAAAACCAAAGAATATGGAGGAACATACAAAACCAAAAAAAAAAACTAAGTAGCTCAAGAGTGTCCACTCATACTACGGTGCGAGACATGACCACCCCAACCACGAGGATGACGACCTTGCCGCCATGTCTTTTCCCGAAACCATGGACCACCTCCATCACCCAAAAATCCAGTATCATCAATACCCATTGTGTCTTATCTTCCAACGCCTATCAAGACCTCCTTGCTTTGGCATTCTTCCTCACTACTTCTTGAAGCAAGAAGCTTGAAAGAGTTGAGTAAGAACCTTCAGCGACAGTTTAACCTTCACAGGCTGGACAAAATCAGATCAAATACAAGATTTTGAATGACTGGGAGGCATAATAGTTGAAACAACAGTTGCAGATTCAACAACAACAGTTGGCCAGATTTTCACCATTTTTAAACCAATCAATTTGCCCTTAAGAGGCAGTGCAACAAAGTAAGATCCTAAAGATTTTTTCAAACCAAAAATCTGATCAACTGGAGTTTGAAAATCCCTAGCAGGGGACTCATCCCTATCCCTTGCCACCCCTTCTGGCTTGTCCTGGGCAGGAAGAGAAGCCATACCAAGTCTCTGGGACATTTGATCAACCGGAGTGTGTTCTCTATCCCCTACCACTCCTTCAAACTTAGAGGAAGCAAAAGTAGTAGCTTTTGATGTCACCTTGCTACAGGTGGGCTCTGAAGCAGGTATAGAACCACTGTTGGTAGTGACCAACTCATTACCCCTACTTCTTGGGCTAGCCAGTTCGCCCGAGGCTGTAAAATACCCTGTCTTAGTCATATAATGACCAGAATCCAGAATAGTGGAAATAAATTTTGTAGGCTTACTAAGTGAGTTGGACAATCTGTGTGTATCAGTGACTTTCTCATTGATAGACATAGAAGAAGACTTACCTTTTTCGTAAGTATAAGATTTTTTAGTCTCGAATTAGACATCAATCTTATTCTTTCCTTTGCGGTTATTGGAAGTAATCATTCCCCCTTCCTGCCATAAGTTAAAATTCACATTGGCTTGCACTGTAGCTTCTCTGTCTTCTTGACTGTCCACTAAATCCATGTCTTCAGACTCAGCACTAAAATCAGCAAGTAGCGCATCTTTGAAGGTTAAACCACCAACAGTCAAGGTTCACCATCTGCAATATCAGCCCACAACTCCCTAGATTTGTTAGGAATTTGAACAGAGGAAGCAAGACAATTTTCATTAAAACTGGAGAAACATCATTTAAGCAATCATTAGTAGGCATACAACCTAAATCTAACACTTTATTTCCTTGCACAGAGCCATTAATGTCCATAGGAATCGTGTCCTGAGCAATCTCCAAATTCTTGGAGACAGTGAGTAAAACATCAACACCTGTGGATTGATTGTGAAACTGGGAGCTCACATTGTTATCCCTCCTACGACATTGCAGATTTTCATGACCCTTCAAATGACATTTAGAACAAATAAGACCCCCTCTGAAACTGTCCTTAGAGTGCCCTATCATTTGACAAGATTCACAATACAGAGGCATCTTTTCAAACTCAATTTTGAGGTTTATTTCGTCTTGAGGCATTGACAGAACTACCTTGTCAATCAAGGTTGGACTAAGATCTACTTCAACTATGACCCTAGCATAGTTCCCATAATGAACTTGTTCAGTGGTAGAATCCATCTTGATTGGACTACCTATTACAGAAGCAATATCATATAGGATTTCTGGATTCCATAACACCCAGTTAAGGCCACAGATTTTTATCCAGACTTGTGCGCAGGTGTCTTTAAACACATTGAAGTTAAAATTTAAACTCCATTCGTGAATTCATAGGATACCCGGTCTCAAATTTACTTTACCCAAGCTTCATGCCCTATCTTTCAACTCCGATTGCTCCCTCGAAAGAGAAAACATGGGCAGTGGTCCCCTTCCGAGTGACTCGCTGAGAAACCCTATTATTGAGGAAGACGAATGAACCTCCCGTAAATTCAGAAAAAAGATGAAAAGCCCTTTGGTTCCTCCCGTTCCCTAGACTTCCTTGTAGCAGACAAGTGAAATCGAGAAGCAACATGATTCGGAACGTATGTGTAGAGATTCACACTCCGTGGGTGTTCAGGCGCACCGCGATCGCGAAGAATCACCAGACCGAGAGCCCACCCCATTACCGACGAGCCCACCACCGTCAACCGGCCCGTCCGCGTTCGTCGCCCCGACCACGCCATTCGACGAGGTTTCCGCCGCCGCCGCAATGCAGTTCTTGCCGTACGTGCCCGACGTTGTCCCAACCCATCCGAGATCACCACCCCTACCACGCGAGGTCCACCGCAGCCGCAACGTGACTCCTCGCCACTGGATTCGACCGCATGTGTGCCTGCTGCCCTGATCCCGACGAGATCACACTCCGCCGAAGCGCCCGCCGCCACCCCCGATGAGATCTCACCCTGCCGAACCTACGGTCGTAACGGAAAACCCCAATTTTTTGAGGTACTTCGGAATTGATCCCTGATTCAAGTGTAGAATTACGGGGCAACTATCCACTGAGTTGATACCTTAACCACACTAAACGTGTTGTTAGGGGTAATGAGGTATAGGTGTGACTCACCACCTGCGCGCCACACGTTCCCTATCAAGCCCAAAGTAGAAAACTTAGGGCTCGGGTCAGTTCCCTAACAGGGTAGAGGGTCCATGAACAATTATTAATCAGACATCTCAGGCATTGACTTGTGAGGACTCAAACCCGAAACCTCAGGGTCAGGGTGCCACATTCGAAACCACTCCACCATACCCCTGCGAGGTTTATTATATTTATAATTTTATCAATATATATAATTAGTATATTTATTATAATTTTATAATTATGTAAATATATCTATATTTATTTAGAAATATAATTATAAATATTTGTATATATTTATAAATATTTTTATATATTTATAAATATTTTTATTTAATTATATATATTTATAACTTTATAAGTATAATAAATATATTTATTATAATTTTATAATTATTTACATATATAAATATATTTACAATTATAAGTATAAATAAATATATTTAAAAAGTAATTATATACAATTAAAATTTTATATATAATTAAAAAATTTATAAGGCGACCACTCCCTAGCAATAAAACTGGATCAGGTTCGAGTCTCGCCACACTCAAAATTAGTTGGGGTCGTGTGGCGTGTAGGTGGTGGGTTGGGCCCAGAATAAGCACGGTGTAACGCCCACCTATACCTCGTTACCCATATAACACGTTTTGTAGTTGTGGCTTGATTTAGTGGTAATCACTCTGTAATACTACATCAAAAACATAGGATCAAGTCCAAGCAGCATCGAATAATCTGAAGATTAAAGGGGCGGTGATGCCTAGCCGGTGCAACGGAAGCGGACTGTGAGCGACGTGCGGGGCGGCTCGGTCAGGTGACAAAATCGTGGCTGGGGTGTGTGGGGCGGCTTAGTCAGGCGATGGAAATAACGGCATGGGCGTGATGCAGGGTGGGTCAGGCGGCGACCTTCACGGAGACTCCTCAGGCGGACAATTGTGATGAAAAAAAATAGTTGCGGGTGATGGACACCTGAGCTATAGGCTTTGTAATGGACTTCATGTCCACAAGGCTTTTGAGCCATAAAAAATGGGTGGGTTATCCCTTGGGGGGGCTATGACCCACCTATCGGGTTGTGTGTGTTGCATTTTTATGTTTCGTTGTAATTGTACCCCTAATAACCTATAACATATAATAGATTAATGGGTATAGCATGAATGAATCATCTACCTAGTAGAGTATAGATCATAAAAAACGAGTCATCACATATATGGACAACATGAATAATAATAAGGGTGTAATGTATAAATGAATATTCATGATGAATACATAACATATGCATGTCAATTATACTCACACATCAATATATTTATTGACCAAATTCATTGGAACATATATTTATTTATTTATAATTATAATTATAAATATATATATTTAAAAAGTATTTATATATAATTATAAATATATAATTATAAATATAATGAATATATTTATTATTTAATAAAATTTATTATAATCTTGTAATTATTTAAATACATATTATTTAATTATAATCTTATAAATACTTTTTTAAAAGATTATATATATATATATATATATATATATATATATTTCAATCATTAAAAAGAATATTAATTATAAACATGCATTTTTTATTTAATGTATATAAATAAATATTATTTTTGAATATAAATATAATAATTTTATACAAATTTATAATATTTTTTATTAAAAACCATTATCAATGCTAATAATAGCACTGATAAAACTATCATTTATCAGCACTTATTGTAGCACTGATAAAAGGTGAATTTAACAACGCTTTTAACTAACACTGTTAAACCCCCCCTTTTATTAGTGTGTTTTTCTTAGCATTGATAAAAGTCGGTGCTACCCTTGTGCCGATCTATGGTAATGATATTGACATTCCTTCATAATCATTCCTTGACAACAATTACAATACTCACAAAGTAGGATCAACATTATAACATTATATTCACCTTATATGAAGTCGGTCTAGCCAGAAGCCGAGGCTCCTGGTTATTTATTAAAAGTATAAAGAAAAGTAACAAACAAGTATGAGAGAGACGAGGTTAACAAATGAGACAAACCCTCGCCCAAATGGAAAAGCTACATATCAAAAGGATCGATGTCATCACCATGACCATAGCCAGAAGCTGCACCATCATCAGTCGACTCCTACTCAGATTGCGATTTTTTTTGATGAAGAAGCGCGATATACATCTCCTTGAGCCTTTGTTGCTCTGGTGTAAGTTGATCCTTGGTAGAATTCCTGGTGGACCGCCCTCGTGATGCACCGTCATCACACCCATGCCCCTGACCACGACCTTTGGGATGCCTCCCTCGTCTCCAGGTTTTTGGAAGACAAGCTCCTTCTTGCTCACCATCTAGGTTGTCCTCTAATGATCTGGAATCTAGAGGATCACTATATATAACATAAATATAACATTATATTTATGTAAATATAACATTATAAAACTTAAATATAACATTATATAACATCATATAACATCATATAACAAAGATTTAATATAAATTTAATATAAATATAATAGTATACAATGTAAATATAATGTAATTATAACATTATATAATATTACTGTAAGGTAAATATAGCATAAATATAATGTTATTGGGGATGCTTAATGGGTTGGACCAAGGTGGAGTGGGCCAATCCCACATTTAATGCAGTTACAAAGAAATTGATTTAGATTCGGTCTGAATTTTAAGTGTACCAGTCTACGGGCCGACCCACATTTGAAATCAAGATTAAAAATATTTTTCAAAAAAATTCTAAAAATACCTATTATTAAGAAATATTAAATATTAGACACCAATTTTTATCACATAACCATTAACACACACACACACACACACATATTCATCATGTAATTAAATATGTGTGTGTGTGTGTGTTTGTCATAAAAATGATAAATTAAATTTAAATAAAAAATAAAAAATTATTCTTAGCAGACTGACCTGTTTATTTTAAAGCCGACCTGCTTAATCATGTAGGCTTTTTTTATCTTTTATGTTCAAGACCATTTAAAATATTATAGCTAAAGCCCTAGAACCAACTTTCTTACTATTTGATTACTTGTAATTTCATTATTAATGTAGTTTTCTTATCGCATCATGATTGTTCCTCTACATGAAATTTGTATGAGATAATTTCCTAAGAATATATGTCACACTGAAAGGTTATAGTATTTCCCTGCTATGATGAGAACCTTGTGGTTCCATAATAGTATTCTTAAATATATGTTCTATATCCGAATGATATTGTCTTATGAAACACAGAAGATATAGGCTATCAGGGGTAGGAGGCTCATAAGACATTGAGACACCTTATCATGGCATTCACCCACGGTAATATCTAATATATAAGGTTATGAGAATAGAACTGTCAATAGAAAATCCACATTTCCATGTGTCATGGATGTTCATATATGCAGACATGTGTATTGATCCTTTGACATTGAGATTATCTTTAATAAATATCACAACTCGTGTACTTTGATGTATTGATGAAAACTATGATGAGATATGCTCATGACGAGGTAGGATGCGTTGGGTGTGTCACTAGTGATATTGCATTAATGGATAATTTGAGAATGGATTTATCCCTTTTGTTCCTTGATGGAAGTTGATATCTGAGGCCCTTTGATAGGAATGGAACTACCAAGATAAATCCATATCCATGGTGGGTGAGTTCATTTACAAAAATTCAAAGAAAGGGACATCAAGCATATTGGTTGATGGAAAAAGTATGCAACTTTCTTGATTTGAGATATCATTATAAATGGATGATATTACATGGTAAGTGTACATAAGAGAGTGAATGTCATTGTGACATTAACTTCATTCTCTATGAGTGTCTTAGCATGTTGTTAGACGCTAACCTTGGACTTTAAGAAGTTATACCTAATTACACTGAGAAATAGGTCTAGAGGATCACACACTAAGTGTATCCACAATCTTAGTTAAATTCAAATCACAAATTTAAAAAGTTATAATAAATAATATTTATTTGGGTTTGGTTGATCACAAAGATATAATCACAAGTTATTTGAAAGAATAAGTGAGTTAAATAATTATAATAAATTTTTTATTTTCACATTTAGAATATATAATATTTATTATATTTATCAACGAATAATGAAGTGATGTTTATTTATTAAATAAAATGATTTTATTCAGGGATCAGTAAATATTGATGAGGGAAAGTGGGCCAAGCTAATGGTATGATTCAAAATGCTATAAATGATATTTATTTGTATTCTTAAAGTGTTTTTCATGTTAATATATTAATGATATTATTATTATTATTTTACATGGGATAAACTAAGAATTATAAAGTAGAGAAAGGGCTTGTGTGCAATTTTCCAACCCCAAACCTACCATAATAAATATATAATTATAACATTTTCCATAATCACACTTGTTGTGAACAATGGATAGATAGAAAATCTCTCAAGACATATAGAGAGATCTAGATATCTATAATTCACTCTCTATTCTTCCTCTTACAATCCATTGAGAGAACATCAAGAGTTCTTCCTCCTTCGAGAAGAATTCTGCTACGATCAACCACAAACAACACAAGCGATTGAGATCAGTCTAGCTAGAACCCAACAATTCTAAGATGATGTTTGGACATTGAGGTGTGCATGTGGATCACCAATAGAGGGATTCTACACTTTTATTCTACAACACAATGATGGTATGATGAAATCTAGTCAAATGGGTCATCAATGAAGATAGAATTACAAGTTTAGGTAATTCTATATATGCTCAAAAATTAGTTATAAATTACATGTGAAGATCCCCCTCTTTTAGTTTTGGTGTTTTTCTCTTGTTAAGTAATCTATTTTTTTTTTGAAATGATGTTTTAATCATATGCCTCAATTATTACATGAAAATTAAGACAAAAAGTCGAGTTGGCCATACCGACCAAGGTGCTTTCGTTGCGCCTGGAACCTATAAGTGTTATCAGAGCGATCACATTTTTAATTTATAATTATTAATAATTTATTTATTTTTTGCATGTGTCTTCCTTTTTTTTTCTTCATATTGATACATTTTAATATCCGACATCATTGTATCTTCTCTTCTTCATTCCCATTAACATAACCAATGAATGCTTATGATTAAAAAATGAAGAAGCATTTGAAGAACACCATATGAAGGTGCCAAAGGTTCTTCCCGGATAAAACCAGAGTACATGGTGTGTACTTTTATATACATGTCGTGTATTAATGTTTTCACATCTATATCTCATGATAAAGTTGTATTGATCTAATGAAATCATATCTAAGATTTGAAAAAAGTGGATCAACATGTAGATTTAGGTAGACTAGCACACGACTTAAAGAACTACACTCTGTGTAACCACTATACACGGTGTTTAGTACCTGGTTTCTCATATTCAAGAACACAGGGTGTCCTAGAATGTCATGTATTAGATATAAGACATGGGGACTGATGAGTCATGAAACTATGTTTCCACATTCCATATATTCCTACTACATTCCATGTACCTTAAACTTGTTCGTGGAAGGAAACACACATGGTCCCAAGGCGTCTGATGTCAAAATGATAAAAAGACAGTACATGTCATATAACATAGTACACTCCTTTCATAACACTCTCTGTGGATCCTCTCCTTCTGCGGGCCTTCCCTATTTCCCAGCGGTCTCCTTGGGGGTGCCCCAATCTCTGTGTGATGGTTCTAGGGTCTTCCTGGATATCCCTGCTTCAGCATTTCCGGAAGCTTCGGCTAGCTTTCATATCACACTTATAGCTCTTTTTGGTGTCGTTAAACCCTTTGTTGTGGTCTTTCAGTGCTTTGTGGACTCCTGGGGTCTTCTCATTCCGGTGCAGATATCATCTCTTCATTGCCAATCCTTCTGCATCGTCCTCGCGTCGTAGGAGGATTTCCTTCAGGTGTGGTGCAGGGTGCGTCGCTCCTGGGGTCGCTGGTCCTTCAGCCTCTCCAAATGGTCAATGGATGCCCATAATGGGAAAGAGAGTCCCCTTTCTACTCTAAGAATCAATCTTCTGGGCCTTCCACTTCCCTTCCATAATGAAGGGTTCCTCTCAGCCATTGGAGACTCGCTGGGTGGCTTCCTCTACTCAAATCCCTAGACCAGCTGCTGTGCGGAGGCATCTGTGGCTCGTATTTGTGTGGAATTGGATATTTCTCAACCAATTTTGGATAAAATTGATCTCAGAGTGCAAGACTCCTTTTTTTGGGTTCAAGACATCTTATATCCTATGTTCCCGAGCTTTTTCCCTCACTGCCTTCTTTAGGGGAACTTCTTGCAGGTGTGCCTCCAGAGTCATCAGAGTGGTCAGAATCACCGGCCCCCCTGCAAAGCCTAGAGGTGTTCGTCCAGCTCTATCTAAAGGTGACCTTCCAGGGGAGATATTCAAGGAGGAACAGGCTTCTGGTGTTTCGTTGGCGTCTCCCCCGGTGGACTTGGCCCCCAGGCACGTCCCGTCCTTGGCGGGCATTAAAGAGGCCTGTTGGGACTCAGTTCCATATGTTCTGAGATGTTTGGCCCAGGTTCAAGTTTTCACCCCTCTCCCTTCTCCTACTCGTCTTTTGGGTCGGCAAATCACCCCCCATGTGGAATTTTCTCTGGGTCGTAGTGGTCATGGTGCAGATGAGCAGTCCCTGGCAATAGTGCTGATGGGTTACACCTTCGAAGGCTCCCTACCTTCCACTGATGCGATCTCTTAACTGCTGCATGCAATGAAAGCCCCAATAAGGAAGGCCCCTGGTTTAAAGAGGGATCCCAAGTCCCCCACAGATAGTAGGGGGAGTGCCCGAGGGCCTCTCCAAGGTCTTGGATCCCTTTCAAATGGCACCATACCTAATGGTATTGGCCTGCGCACAAGATCTCAGTCCAAGAAACTCAAGGGACAGGTGTCCTCCCACTTTGAGAAGTCCATTCAATCTGAGGCCAGTCCCAGATCCTTGTTCACCCAATGACTCCGCTGATCATTTGGAATGCTCAAGGTATTGGAGCTCGTGTCAAAATGGATTTCTTGGCTTCAGAGGTTCCTAAAAATAAGGTCTCGGTGGTGGCCATCCTTGAGCACAAGCAACACTTTAGAAAGATTATAGAGTTCTCCAGGAGGCTCAAATTTCATGGATACATGCATGCTGAACCGACTAATATGAACATCTGGATTTTCTGGCACCGTCATGTTTCAGTGGTTCTAACCCAGGAAAGGGAACAGTTCATCACTATTAAGGTTTCCCATGGCTTACAATCTTTCTTCGTCTCCTTCGTTTATGAAAGATGCGATCAACAACAACAAGAGTACCTATGGAATTCTATCAGCACTTTCGACCTTGGTAATATCCTGTTGTTCGTTGGGGGGGGGGACTTCAATGTCGTTGTAGATCTAGAGGAAATAAGGGGAAGAGGCCCTTTCAACAGGAAGGCCAGTCTGGATTTCTCTTAATTTATGGCTAGTAAAGGTCTCATGGACCTTGGATTCACAGGCAATAGTTTTACTTGGTACAATAACCAGAAGGGTTCCCAGAGGCCGTGGAGCCACCTGGATAGATGTTTGGCCAACTTGAACGCTATCTCTATCTTTGACAACACCCAAGTGACCCACTTGGTGTGCGGTTTATCAGACCACTCCCCCTTCTGATCTCTCTAGCCCCTGGAAAGGTGCACCACGCCCGTTTCCATTTCTATCAGCACTGGGTAAGTATCCCAGGCTATAACGATATGGTTAGGGACTCCTGGGTCGCTCCCACGCAAGGCCATTTTTGGATAGCCTTCCACAATAAATTAAGACAGCTCAATCAGAGGCTCCAAGAGTGGATGAAGGATTCCCACCTGTCAAACAGAGACCTGGAAGAGGCTATGTAGGAGGTTGATCATCTCAAGCGGTGTCTCAAAGAAGACTGGTCGGATTGGTCCTTTGAGGAGCTTGCCAGCAAGAAGGAGCTTCTGTCATATTTACTACTGAGGCAAGAGAGGCAGGCTAGGGAGGATTCTAGAATTTAGTGGCTTAAATAGGGTGATAATAACATGATGTTTTTCCATGCTTGCATTAAGTAAAGGGAAATATGGATCAAACCGAACATCGACATGAGGGATGGTTCTTTCTCTGATGACCGAGAGGTGGTTGGGGAGCTAGCTAGCTCTCACTTTCACACCTTACTAACTGGTCCCAGCCCAAACTTTCCCAATGGGTACATAGGTGTGTATATGGGGATATTTGATATAATTCAACCCACCTTATATACCCATGATAATGAAGCTCTGAGTGTCATAACAGAAGAGGATTAAATTTGCGATGCCATGATGAAACTCAACCCGGATAGTGCGACAGGTCCAGATGGTTTTCCTGGTAATTTTTATAGAGCTTCATGGGACATCATGAAGAGGTATTTAATCAAAACCATTCAAGACTTCTTTTGGGGTGGTCATCTGCCTCGCGTTTCATGCGTTACTATGGTTGTCCTTATTCCCAAATCCAAATCCCCATCCTCCATTGAGCACTTCTGTCCGATCAGTATGTGTAATGTGTCATACAAGATTCTATCCAGCATCATCAATGCTAGGATATCCATACACCTCCCCACTTGCATATCCAAGGAACAACACGACTTTTTGGGAGGGCGCTCTATACAGGGAGTGATCAGCTTGGCCCAGGAAATGATCAGGGATCTTAACTTGAAAACCCATGGCTCAAACATGAAGATTAAACTTGATATGAGAAAATCATACGACTGGGTGGAGTGGAGCTTCCTCAATAGGGTTTTTGCAGGTATGTGCCTCTCCTCCTGGGCAAAACTTTTGGTTTCTTCAAATCAACTCGTGGTCTTCGGCAAGGCTACCCACTATCCCTGAGTATTTTCATCATTATCCAAGACATCCTCAGTCGCCTCATTCTCCATAGTATCAGCATTGGTGAGATTATTACCTTCCACATAAGGTCGAGGTCCCCCTCTGTTTCTCACCTTATGTTTGCGGATGACACAATTCTCTTCACCAATGCATCTAGCAGGTTAGTGCGAGGCATTAACAGAGCTTTGGAGGTCTATTATTTTTGGAGTGTCTAGAGCATAAACAAGAACAAGAGAACTTTATTTATCTCTCGTAACTGCTCTAATAGTCATGCCCTTAAAGTGATCCTATCTTTGGGCATGAAAAAAGGTATCCTCCCTATACAATACCTGAGAGCCCCCATTTCCCTAAATCCCCTACGCATCTGAGATTTCGATTATATTGCCTGTAGAATCACGGAAATGGTGATTAACTGGAAGAACTATTTTTATCCTTTTTTGGTAGAATAGATTTGGTTAATAGTGTTCTCTTGGCTACTATGATCCACGCACTCTCTACTATCAAAGTTCCCAAAGGGGTTATATGCAATATGGACAAAAATTTTGCAGTTTTCATATGGGACCCAATGTCCGAGGGAAGGAGGCATTGGGCCTCTTGGAATAGGATGGAACAACCTACCAATGAAGGCGGTATCAGCATCTGTTGTCTTGACGATGCCCTCTCCTACATGCATGTGAAAATGGCATGGGAAGTGCTGGAGAAGAGAACCTTTTGGGGGCTAACCATGCATGCCAGCTACATTGGGGATGGGGTTGGAGGGGGCAAACACTCATTTTGGAGGGAGATTGGTTCCCTTGTGGATTCTATCAGGCATCACACCTAATGGATCGTCAGAACATGGGAGGTTTCCTTTTGGAATGATAACGGGTGCAGGGATATCATGGGTATCTGAGCTTCCCTACCACTAATATATCTTTTAGGGAGGCCAATGATTACCCGTTTTTCACTAATTATATCCTCACCAAGGATCAGATGAACATGTTTCAACTCATTGACATGACCTTGAATCTGGACCAATGTGTGTTCACCCCATCCTCCTCAGGCCCTTTCACTTCCAAGGATTTTCTTCGGGTCCAAGCCATGCAGGTCGATGCAGATAAATGGAGTGAGGCTCTCTAGGACAAGTCTATTCCTAAAAAAATTTAATTTTCTCTCTTGGAGGATCCACAAAAGAGCAATGCCCACTGAGGAGAACATAAAACGTTGTGGTGTGAACATGACATCTCATTGTGTTTGCTACAAGAGGCATCACGAGGAAAGCTTAAACCACCTATTATTTGAAAGATATTGGGAGAGAGTAGTTTGGGAGTGATTTGGTGCCTTCACCAGTTTTTCTGTATCATCTATGGATGACTATCCTTTTATTCTTTGTTGGTTCCATGGATCTGGTGGTCAGGGCCTGAAGAAAAGAGCACATTTTCTGGTTTTGCACGCAGGTTTCTAGAGCATGCGGAATGCACAAAATATATATCTTCATGAGGGGGTGTCTTCATCTGTGCATGAGATCATTTTTCACACGAAAAATCTCTTAATTGATATGGTCAGGGATCTCAATTCCTAGAAGGAGGCTCCTACTCTGTAATAGATTCTTCCCACCCACCTCAATCCTCCTTCAGTCATTAACCCCCACTTAGGTAATTGGGTAAAATGGAATCCTCTGGCGTGGGGCTTCAAACTTAATATTGACGGGTCCTACATCTTGAGCACTATGCATGGTAGGGGGATCATTTGTGACTCATCTGGCTCGGCCATCTTGGCCTTATCCTCTCGGTTGTGCCATGGAACTTCACTTTTAACTGTGGATAAGGCCATGTTGGTGGGTCTTACTGTGTGTCGGCAAAGGAGGTTGATCCCCACAGAGGTTGAGATGGATTCCATGCTTGTTTTGAACGCTCTCCAGGGTCTCAGTGTTGTGCCTTGTTCCATTGAATATGTAATTTTTAAGTGCCTCCGTATTCTCGACAATGACACCAAGGTTTCCCATACCTGGAAAGAGGGTAATAGGGCAACAGACTACCTAGAATCATGTGACTTTTCTAACTTGGAGTGCTTATTTTTTCATGACTTTCATAGTCTACCTCTAGTTAGTAAGATTATTTTTAAGGAATATTCCCTTGATCATCACCACTTTAGACCCCCATAGTCTTGTTTATCCCGACCCGCTCCCTTAGGCCTTTGCATGTACCTCCTTTTTCTTTTGAATAAAAATTTGTATGATGATGACGTGGATGATCATGATATTATACTATCCATATATATGACATTGGTTTATTTTAATTTATTTTTATTAAATTAAAATTGACGATATACGTGTCATCCCCTTATTATTAGGTAAGGACATGTGTGCTCACATTTTCTTTTATGTAAACCTCTTTTATCTAATCTATTGGATCCCCCCACCTATGTGTGAGTAAAATACTCTGTAAGGATGGATATCCAAGGTGATAGGAAGAGGTCCAAGTCCAAGATTTGTTGATAAACTAATCAAGGTGATACATAGGAGCAAAGGATGAATGATGCAACACTAACCAAGCTACGGTTCAAGGCATTTTTCCCTAGGGTTGAGGTTATTTTATCATTAATTGGATAAAATAACCATTATAAAATCTCATGATCATGCTATTTATATTTCATTTACATCAATTTCATGGTTAATTATTTATGTTTGTGGATATTTCATGATCACCTGATAAATGAATTAACAAGCATCCAAGATGGGATAAAATATAACCAAATTATGTGTGATTTTTTTTATCTAACATGGTTAATCATTTAAGTAAAATACACTTAACATTAACAAGTAATGTGATAATATACAATGGTATTTATTCATAAATATAAAAATCCATCGGTTAAAATATTAAGTCGTCATATTCTTCCACTGCTTAAGTTAGAACCAATGTCATAGTTCAAAGTACTTGAACAACTCAAGTTGGGGTGCTTTCAATTATCATGAAAGTTTTAACCTAATGTTTTAGGTTAAATTAACTTATTTTACATCAAGGGTTTAATTCCTAAGTAGGACTTAGTGTAAATAAGAAACAAGGGGTGAGGTAATATTTATTCAAGATTTCAGGATTGGAAAGTCCACTCAGTAAATCAAGTAACTTCAAGTTAATGAAGTTGGAAAGTTATGCCTACCTAAAACCCTTTAAATAACTTTTTAGCCCAAATTATGGGTTATGATAAGGGGAATATATATATTTCTCACTATAATTTCTAAGTGAAAATATATTTTGAAACTAATAGTGAGGGTTATTAGGTTTCGAAAAATAGTGGGAGATTAATGAAATTTAATGAAATTTAATTTTATTAAACTATTTTTACAATCAAACAAGTACTAATTATCTTCTCTTAATTTGTAGAAATTGAAAATAAAATTTCTTCAATAATATCATTGTGATCCATACTAGATAAGGATAACCTTCTAACAAGCTTGAATTTCTAGGAATGGCATAAGTTCTTATGCATTATACAACATCAAGAACGAAAATTATACATGCTGAAAACCCCACTTCTTGAGTTGCATGCCAAAGAGGATAATGAGGAAGAAGTATCTCTCTATTTTAGGAATGTGTATAATACAATGGATGTCCAATTTTCCATGTTATCCCACATGTACAATGAGGTTTTAAAGCAATACGAGGATATGGATGCATATAACATTGTTTCTCACCTTTGGGATCTCTATTAAGAGAAAGTGAGATCAGAGAGGTATGAAATCTTCAATGTGCTATTCACATGAAAGTGTGGAGATTCAACACTATCTGGGCCACATGATATCAAGATAATTGGATAAATTGGGCACCTAGACATCTTGGGGTTTAGGATCCCTGATGAGTTATTCACAAATCTTATTCTATCCTCACTACCCAAAAACTTCTCCAGTTTTATTATGAATTATAATATGAGAAATAGTGAGAAGACACTTTCGAAACTTCTTACTCTTATTTTACAAGTTGATAAAGACATGGGGTGTGACAAACCCATGGTCCTTATGGTGAATAAGAAGGTTATGAACTAGGAAAAGGGGCAGAAGACTCATTCTAGGTCTAAGGCTCAAGAGCACCATCCTTCCAAAAAGAAGAAGATCTAAAGGCAATGAAAGGAACAAGATGCAGTTTTTTTTGTATATGGAAAGCATGGCCACTAGAATAGGAATTTTTCCCATCCAAATAATTAAGGGTAAGCTTCAGGTGCTTTCATTATCTAATCTAATCTTTTTATATATACAGGTTTGGTATTAGATATTTCATGTGGTGATCATATTTTTATCCAAATATAAGAACTAAATAGATTTAAGAAGGTTTATAGAGGTGAGAATAATCTATAGGATGCCAATGTATCGAGGATGGATACTCTAGCCATTAAAGACTACCATATCACATTTTCAATAGGATTGATTTTAGTTTTAAATGATTTTTATTATGTTCCTAGTGTTTCCAAGAACATTATTTATGTTTCTTATTTAGATATGGATGGATTTGTTTTCATATTTGGAAATAAGGATTTTAACTTTTATAAAAATATCATATGTTATGGTATGGAATAATTGAATAATGATCATTATGTATTAAATTAAGAAAACCAAATATTAGAAATTGATAATAAAACAAATATGTATGATTCATTTAACACCCAATTATGACATTTCTGTCTTGGTCATGTAAATGAGAAGCATTTGAAAAAGCTATATTATGATGCTTACTTGGACTCTTTTGAGATTAAACCACTTGAAAGATGTCATGCTTTTTTACAAGGAAAGATAATTAGACCACCATTCGATGGTCTAGGTGAAAGGGCCACAAATCTTCTAGAATTGGTACACACTAATGTGTGAATTCCATTTCAAGTAGAAGCTAAAAGTAGATTCTCATAATTTTTACTTTTAAGGATGAATTGAGTTGGTATGGTTATATCTACTTCATATGGTATAAATTTTAATCCATTAATAAGTTCAAATATTTTAAGAATGAATTTTAGAATCAACTTGGTAAAAATATAATGAAAACTTGATCAGATCAAGGTGGTGAATATCTTAACGAATACTTTATAAATTTTCTACAAAAGTTTTGGATTCTATAAAAACTCACTCCATCTTATACACCACTGTAGAATGATGTTAGTGAAAGTAGGAATCATACGCTGTTGTACATGGTATGGTCAATGATGAGTCACACAAACCTTCCATTATCTTTTTGGGGATACGCATTACACATGGAATCATACTTACTAAAACGAGTACCCATTAAAGTAGAAAATGGTATTCCCTTTGAGTTATGGAGTGGAAAGAAACCTGTTTTATCACATGTTCATGCATGGGATTGTAAGGAATTTGTTAATGCTAGATAAAGTAACAAACTATTACCCTAATGAACAATGTGTTTCTTTATAGGGTATCCCAAAGAAACAAGGGGATAATATATATACAACCATTCAGACAAGAAAGTATTTTTTGCAAGAAAGGATATCATTCTTGGGGAGGAACACATCCTCAAGGAGTATAGTGGGAGAAAGATTGAATTTGATGAATTTTATTCTCAATATACTTATGATTTGGTGTAGGAACAGACTCTAAGGGTCCTTATGGAAGAAGTTGTTCTTGAAACAAATGTGTTGCATAGGAGTTATAGAGAGGTAAGAGAACCAAATAGATATGGTTTTCTAGTCACCGATGATGGTGACTCATTATTAATTGAAAATAATGATCCTCTATCCATAAAGGAGGAATTAAATATCTCATAATCTGCAAGATAGTAAGAATACATGAATTATAAGATGGATTCCATATATCAAAACCAAGTTTGGTTTCTTATCATTCTACCAATTGATATAAATCCCATTGGGTGTAAATTTTTATTTAATAGAAAACTGGACATAGAAGGTAAAGTAAATACCTATAAAGAATAGATAGTGGATAAAGGGTTTAGACAATGTCAAGGAATTGACTACGATTAAACCTTTTCTCTAATTTCTATGTTTAAATCCTTCATAATTTTACTTTCCATAGCATCTTACAATGAATATGAGATTTGGAAAATGGATTTCAAAACTAAATCCTTAATGGGAACCTTTAGGTGGATATTTATATGACATAAACAAAAGGTTTTATAAATCTAGACAATTCTAAAAAGGTATGCAAGTTGAATAGATCCATTTATAGATCAAAGAAAGGATACAGTTCATGGAACATTTGGTTCGATGAAGCCATAATCGAATTTTGTTTCATCAAGAATGAATATGATCCATGGGTTTACAATTGGTTTTGTGGGAGTATAGTTTTTTTCATAATAGTATATATTGATGACATATTACTAATTGGAAATGAGATACCACACTTAAAAGTGGTTAAGGTTTGGTTGAGGAAGTGCTTCTCCATGAAGGAATTAGGTGAAGCATCCTACATTCTAGGGATCCAGATCATGCATGATATATCCAAGTGGATGGATAGACTAAGTCAAGATACATATATTGATCAGATACTAAAGAGGTTTGGCATGGAACAATCCAATATGGGATTAGTTCCATTGTCCCATAGTATACATCATTCCAAGAAAATATGTCCTCATACACAAGAGGGAAGAGAGAGAATGAGTAAGATCCCATATGCTTTTATGCTAGGATCTATCATGTATTCCATGTTATATAAGAGGATTAATATCGCCTATGATTTGAGAATGGTGGGAAGATATTAAGAAGATCTAGGTGACCAATATTAGACTACTATTAAGGTTATCCTTAAGTATATCAGGTAAACTAAGGATATAATTCTAGTGTATGGAGGATATGAAGAGCAAGTTATTAGGGGTTATATAGATGATAACTTATAGATAGATCAGAATGATCTAAAGTCATGGTTATGATATATTAGTTGTCACAACAGAGGAGTTGGGAGCTAGAAGAGTTCAAAACTTCCAGTTTTCACCAATTCTATAGTGAAGTCTAAGTATATTACTGCTTCTAATGCTACCAAGGAAGCATTTTGGATTCATAACTTTTTCTAAGATCTTGATGTGGTGCCTAATAGTCAATACCCAATCATGGTTTGTTATGATAACATCACAATGGTGGATCTCTCCAAAGAGTCGAGGTCACACCAAAGGACAAATCACATACTTCATAAATTTAATATCTTGATGGATTTTTCTCAATGAGTTGAAGATTTGGTGAGTAGAGTATCCATAGAGGAAAACATGGAAAACCCCTTTACCAAGGATTTATCTCAGTAGAGGCATAAGTATCACGTGAGAGAGAGTGGAATAAAAGTTTTTGTCAGTTGTCTCTAGTGAAAGTGGGATTCTATTGGAGTTGTTTCCCTAGAATACACTTTCTTAGTACTTGATTAAATTCTGTTACTATTAATTTAGTTCTCTTATTGCATCATGATTGTTCCTCTGTATAAAATTTTTATGTGATAATTTCTTAAGAATATATGTCCCACTGAAAGGTTATAGCAGTTCCCCACTATGATAAGAACCATGAGGTTCCATGAAATAATTCTTGAATATATGTTCTATGGCCAGATGATATTGTATGATGGGAAAAAAATTATAAATGATATCAGGGGTATTAGGATCATAGGATATTGAGACACCTTCTCATGGTGTTCTCCTTTAGTAATCACTAAGATATGAGGTTATGAGAATAGACCCATCAATAGAAAATTCACATTTCCATGTATCATTAGATGTTCCTATGTGTGTATGTGTATATTGATCCTCAAAATTTTAGATTTTCATTAATGGATATCATGACTTATATACATTGATGTATTAATGAAATCTATGATGACATATGCTCATGATGAGGTAAGATTAGTTGGGTATGTCACAAGTGATATTGCATTAATAGATAACACAAGAAATGATTTATCCCATTTTTCCATTTATAGAAGTTGATATATCAAGCCCTTTGATGGGAATAAAACTTCCTAGATGTAACATCCCCAAACCAAAACCCACTAAGCGGTGCCTTGAGCCGGGTCACAACAAGACCTCAAGCGCTCCTCCCCATACGCTAGAGGTTTTCGACTATAAGTGAGGGTCTGAATAGACATGTGGGGAGACTATACCCTCTTTACTAGAGTAATACATAATAAAAAATAAATAAAACAATGGAAACAATAAGCGATAACCAAAATCAGGCATATCCAACCATTTTACAAATATGGTACAAGTCAAAAATAAACAAGTAAAGATGTCATGTCATGCTAATAGTTCCAAGTGAATAAAACCAAAAAATAAAGTCAACCAAAAAAATACCTAAAATGATTCTGACTCCAAGTCCAAATCCTCATCCATAAACGTCCCAAGCCCAACTCAACTCCCTAGTATAGGGACCTTTCCCTTGTCCTGACCAACAACCATGAAATCTGCTCGAGTACCCAATGGAGGCCTAAGAAGGGTGTGAGTATAACTCAATAGTCCATCACCAACAATGTCTAAAAAATATCCAATCTAAATAGATAGGGTATGCAAGTAATAAATAAATGAAAAGGTATCCAAAAGACAACTCGAGTGCCATTAGTTAACAATATATTCTTAAACCATTTCCATTATCATGGTCATTTCAATAATTATACTATCTTCATTACTAAATTCATCTTCATAATGTGTTCCATGTGTTAAGAAATAAATTATTTACACTACATCCTAAGATGGTCAATTTTTATGTGTAAGGAAGTAAGTCAAGTTCCCTAGATCTCTAGGGAAAACATTTCACAATAAATACAATACACTTACCTAGATTCCTAGGTATGGGTAGTCTCATCAAATGCATTTTTTAGGGGAATATAACCTATATCTCCTTCCCTAACCCATGCATTGTGGGGTGGGATTAGATCCTTAGTCTTAAATCGACCCACGAACGTAGATCCTCAAGTCTAATACCCCACAAAAATCAATCCATGTGCACATGCTTATATATCCATTACCATAAATGAAATATCAAAAACCATGCATAATGAATAACATAACATTCAGATTTCATAATCACTTAACATGTAGAATTAACATCAAGCCTTAACCTAGTAACACGTTTATCACTTTCATTGTATAGACCATTTAACGCCTTTTCATTCCTTATGCCTTTACTAATTGAGAATATCCCATAATCCCCATACATTATACCACTTTAACATATTCATCATTTCCTAGATGTTATCCCATTTAACACATTTATAAATGCATAAAAATTTACCCATTTAACACACTTATTAACTCACATGCCTTAATTCACTTAAGCATTTCAAGTACAATTCATGAGTCACTTAGCATAATCACTAGATTACCTCTAACCCATTTCATATTAGCCAAAAAAATACCTTATTCCATTATCAAATTCTTGAAACAACTATTATTATTCCTTTTTCAATTTAATTTTTCACACCAACATGTTCTTCTTGGGCTCTACAAATTCATAAATCACTTATGGGTTTAACATTACCATTTCCTATGTTTGGAATCTTTAGCGCACCCTACGGGTGGCCCTAAATTGGTCTAGTAAACCTCAAAACATCCCATGGGGATAATGGGGGGTTAAAGTCCCTATTTAGAAAACCATTTTTAACAAATAATACTAAATAAACTAAACTCACAACAAACGGGGATTAATCACACAACCATGCAGGAAAAAACCAACATAAAGACTAAGGGATATAACTTGTAGACCACCTACCTAGAATCTGACGATGAATGCACTCCTACTCATAGCCTTAGATTTAGATTCAAACATCCTTTGAAGCCTTGACTTAGAATCCACTGGAAAAGAGAGTTTTAGGGATTTATAAGGATATCACCCAAGATTCAAGCCCTAATCCTAAAAATAGAAGAAAGGGAAGGATTAGACTCACCCAGATCTTTGATTCACAACCAATGGCATTCCAAATGGCCAAGGATCAAAGGATAACCACCCTTGTGAAGATGTGGGAGATTGATTTTGTCACTAGGGTTGAGAGGAGAATAATGGGAGGTAAAACCGGGTTAGAACTTAAAAATCCTGAGGGGTCACTTTTGTAAATTTCCACTTTTTAATGGGGCGCATGGTTTGACTACACGATTTTCCAAACCATTTGAAAACTGTGTGCCAGCCTCTATCCAATCATAGTGAGGTCGCATGGTTACTTTGGGAGTCTCGCACGGTTTGACAACCATGCACCAACCATGAAGAATGCCTATGTCTAGGCCCGCACAGTTTTTCCTTCCCCCATTCATGGTTTTACTTAATTGTGAAACCTTCCTCTTAGATAGCATGGTTTGGGTGTATGGTTTACTCTAACTGTGCATCAACCATACAACATGGGAAGAATGGCCAAAATTTAATTTTCTTTCATTTCTCGAACCCCCGAACACTCCAAAACCTCCTCACACACCCCAGAAACATTCATTAACCAAAAACAAGGGATCAAAAATAAAATTTAAACAATGATACAACTTCAAAAAAATCAGGATCTTAAAACCTCTCCACCTTATAATGGATCATCCTTGAGAAACACTCCCAAGCATCACTAGGATTCCGAGGAAAAGAGATCGGGCCAATGCCTTCATACATCTAACTCCCTTTCCCATGTTTCTTCTTACACCTTCCCATGTTTCTATAAAACTCAAAAAAGCACAATATTGACCCTTAAGACTTTCTCAATATGATCCACAATACAAACCATATGATCCTCAAATGATTCATTAGTATCAAGCTCAATATCCTCAACATAAATCACGTGAGATGGGTCGTAGTGATACTGCCTAAGCTATGAAACATGAAAAACATCATGCAAACCATGATACTGTTTTGTAAGATCCAATCGGCATGCCACAGGTATGATCCTCTCTACAATCTCAAATGGCCCCACGTACCTGGGTGCCAATTTTACTTGTTTCTAAATTCAATGGTTCCCTAACCTTGGCGACACCCAAAGAAACACACGATCACCCACCATAAACTCAAGAGGTCTACGAAATCGATTCACATATGACTTATTCCTAATCTGAGACGTTTCCATATGCTTCTAAATCAACTAAACTTTTTCTGAGGTCTCCTTCATTAGACTTGGTCCCAACAACTCGGGTTCCCTAGCCTCTAACTAACACAATGGAGATCTACACAGTCTACCATACAATGCCTCATATTTTTTCATCTGAACCATAGCCTAGTAACTATTATTTTAGGTGAACTCAATGAGTGGAAAGTGATTCTACCATGATCCACCAAAGTCTGGGACACAAGACCTCAACATTTCATCTAGTACCTGAATGGTATGATCCAATTTCCCATCCATCTGTAGGTGAAAATCCATACTAAAAAACACCTAGATTCTAAGTTCCTTCTATAATTCATACTATAAGAATGATGTAAAATGCAGATCTCGATCTGAAACTATGGTCTGGGGTACCCCATTCAACCAAACTATCTCTTGAATGTATAATTCACCAAACTATTCCATGGTGAAGGTCTCTCGAATCATCAATAAATGAGATACTTTAGTCAACCGATCAATGGATACCCAGATCGCATCATTCTTCTGAGGAGTCCTTGGAAGAAATACCTTGAAATCCATTGTCATGACATCCCATTTCCACTCTAGTATGGGTAATGGATGCAAAAAACCACCTGGTCAATGATGTTTAGCCTTCACCTGTTGACAGGTAAGGCATCACGCCACAAAACCTACAATCTCCTTCTTCATCCCTGACCACCAATATTTCTGATGAATATCATGACACATCTTGGTCAAAAAAAGATGCACTTACCACTTTAATGCATGAAAATCATGCATCAAATCTTCCCCCATACCTATCAGAACAACTACATGTCCAAAAACACAAACAATTCTATCATCATCAATAGTCCAACTAGAAGGTGACTCCCCACCTTTAAGACTTTCCCTCATAGACCAACACTATGGATCCTCAAGATGACTCTCCTTGACATGAATAAATAGTGTGGAATAAAATACTAAGGATGCAAGGGTCATTTTTCTGGGTCTATCTTTCACTTCAAGGTGTATCTCACCAAACAAGGCCATAATCTTCTATTTTGAGTAAGATTCATGAACTGCCTGATTTTGAGTCTTCCGACTCAAGGCCTATGAAACACTATTCCCTTTACGTGAGGTTTAAACCAACTCAAAGTTAAAGGATTTCATGTATTCAACCCATCTTCACTTATGAGGATTCAAATCACATTGATAGAAAAATTTACATTAGACTTTTATGATCGGTATTTACCATAAACCTTTCCCCCAACAAGTAATGATGCTAACATTTAAGGGCACGAACCACTATGGACAATTCAAGATCATGTGCAAGGTAATTTATTTTATTAGGACTCAACTTTCATGAACCATACGCAACAACCCAATCATCCTGCATCAACCTGGATCCAATTCCCACACCAGATGCATAAAACAATAAGGTATACTACTTACATGGCTTGGGTAAGATCAGAATCGATGAGATAGAAAACTGTTTCTTTAATTATTCGAAAGTATTCTCACATTCATCAGTCCACTCAAACTTGAAAACCTTCTTAGTCAATCCCAAAAGTGGAACTGCTAAATGAGAGAAGCCTTTTATGAACCATCGATAATAACTAGCCAAACCTAGAAAAATTAAGACATCAGAAACATTCTTGGGCTGCTCCCAAGATACCATTGCCTTCACTTTATCTAGGTCTATAGATGAAACTTCCTCTAAGATGATGCATCCTAAGAAGTGAACCTTATCAATATAGAAATGAAATTAACATAGATTGGCGTATAACCAATGCTCACTTAGTATACTCTGGATGATGTCAAGATGTTTGACATGACCATCATGAGTTTTAGAGTACACTAAGATGTAATCAACAAAGACAACTACAAATTGGTCCCAGTAAGGATGAAATATTTGGTTCATTAGGGCCATAAACACTACAAGTGCATTGATCAACCTGAATGGAATGACTAAAAACTCATACAACCCGTACCTACTCTTGAATACAGTCTGTGGTAAATCAGAAGGCCTCACACTTAGTTGGTGATACCTTGACATCAAATCAATATGATAGAACAATGATGCACCTATCATCTAGTCAAACATATCATCAATATGAGAAAGAGGGTATATATTCTTAAATATCATCTGATTCAACTTCCTATAATCAACGCAAAAACACAACGATCTATCAACTTTCTTCAAAAACAACATAGGAGATCCCCAAAGTGACGTACTAGGATGGATAAACCCTTTTCTCTATAACTTCTCCAACTAAGTTTTAATCTCCTAGAGTTATGCTAGTTTCATACTATATAGAGGAATGGAAACCGGTTCTACTCCCAGTAGAAACTCTATCGTGAACTTTACATCCCTCTCGGGTGGCAGCCCCAAGAAATCCTCAAGAAATACATCCTAAAACCGATCCACTATAGGAGGAAAGATGGACTGCTCTACTCTCCCATCATCAAGAATTAGACAAGAAACTTGGGCTATCACTACTAGAAAAATGACTATTTACGATGGTTCATTTTTGATGGAAAATTTACCCATCGCAAATAGTCTCTAGACTCAAACTATTTGCGAGGGAAGGAACTATTTTGTCGTAGATAGTTTTGGCGGGTCTTCCCGCCGCCCAGTGCCAAAACAAATTGCGATGGGCATTTGCGATAGAGTTCTCATTTTGTTGAAAATTCTCATTAGCTTAGAATTATTTGTGATGGAATTAAATATCTGTCACAAATACTTTTGACCAACATACTATTTTCAATGGACTTAATAATGTCGCAAATAGTTTGTCATGAAAAATAAAATGATTTAACCTACATGGCCACCCTCCTTCCTCCTCCTCCTTATTACTCCCCTCCCACGTGATGTTGACTCCTCCATTCTCCACACCACATCACTAACCCACACCACCAAACTGCACTACTGTGCCACTCTTCCACACTACTTCACTGCTCCATCTCTCACACAACCGCGATGCAACGCCACCCCAGATCACCCTGATCAAATCTTCTAGTTATGAACTCTGATTTTATTCTATTTCAATTTTTTGCATATACCTGTTCAATCTCTTGAATACTGGTCTAGTCAAAACCTAGGTTAATCAATTTACCCAGTTTTTTTAATTTATTTTATATTTATAGTTAATATATATTTATTAGTTTGTATTTGGATATCCATTGTTTTTACAAGACCTGATTTTATTTTTTTAAATAAATATATATATATATATATATTAGTGTCAATTGTCTTATAATTATTTTATTTAAAAATTTATCACTAAAAGAATTGATCCACTGATTTTGGATTTTAGATGTCATGGATAAATAGGACATTGTACACCTAAATTATTCAATTATTTGATTTTAGGGTTAATTCATCTTCAAACTTATAAATTAATTTTACAATTCCTGTATAATTATATTTGGGTGTCAATTTTTGTTACAAGATTTGATTTTATTTGGGTGTCAATTTTTGGGTGTCAATTTTTTGATTTCATTTTTGTTTCAAGATTTGATTTCATTTGGGTGTCAATTTTTGTTGCAAGATTTGATTTCAATTTTATTACAAGATTTTATTTAATTTCATATAAATTTTGTAAAAACACCTGATGTGCAACTATTATAATGTGTCTAGGGTAAAAATTATTAATTCAAAAAAATATCAATTCAAAATAAAAACTACTTCAAAAATATTAACTCAAAATTATTAATTATTTATTTATAGAAATTATTAATTCAATATAATAAAATTTATTTATAATCAAAATTAACTATTAGTAAAATTACTTATAAATTATATATATATATATATATCTGTTTATATATATTTTATATATTTATATTTGTTTAAAAAATAATTAGAATATATATTTGATGTATTTATATTTATTAAGAAATCAGGATATATATATATATTAATTATTAAAAAAATGTAATAATAATTTGAATAATTAATAATAATTATTACATTATTTATAATAATTACTAATTAAATAGTCAATATTATAAATAAATAGTAAATATTAGTGTTAGTTATAAATTATTATTAATAATTTCAAATTTTGTGGAAATTATGAAAATATGTAAAAATTTATAAAATAAAAAATATGAAATACTATTAATAGTAAAATATTAGTGATATTTATTAAAAATTATATATAAATAATAAATAATTATTATTTCTTATCAAATAATTTTTTAAACTACTAAAAGTTTGAAAAAAAATATTTATAATAAATACTAATTTTTTTATTAGATCTTGCCAAAAAATATAAAAAATAACAACTATTAAAAATTCACAATAATTCATATACATGGTATGTTAATTAAAATGACTTTTATTAATAATTTGTATAATTGTTATAATATATAAAAATAATGTTAATAAAAGATTAAAAATGATACTCTCATGTGCGATGTAACCAAACATCCAACACTCACAAATGTTATGTCACACCTAGGGTAAAGCTCACATCCTGGACCCAAAAATGTTCTCTAAATTTTCATATGATACATAGTTTGAAAGCTAATTTAAATTTTAATAAGAAATAAAAATAAAAATATTAAATTAATTATCCTCATGTGCGATGTTACCAAACATCTGATGCACACTAATATAATGTTGTGCCTAGGGTAAAACCCACATCCTAGACCCAATGGTGGTGTTTTAATTTTCATACGATACACAGTTTTAAAGATACTTTAAATTTTAATAAGAAATTATAATAAAAATATTAAATTAATTACCCTCGTATGCGATGCAACTAAACACCTGATGCTCACAAATATTATGTCACACTTAGGGCAAACCTCACATCCTAGACCCAATGGCGGTGTCCAAATTTTCATGTGATACATAGTTTGAAAGATAGTTTAAATTTTAATAATAAATTATAATAAAAATATTGAATGAATTAGCCTCACATGCAATGTAACTAAACACCCAAAGCTCACAAATGTTATATCGCACCTAGGGTAAACCACACATCCCTGATCCAACTGTAGTCTCCATTTTTATACGATACACAGTTTAAAGATACATTAAATTTTAGTAAGAAATTATAATAAAAATATTAATTGAATTACCTTCACGTGCGATGTAACTAAACACCCAACACTCACAAATGTTATATTGTTCCTAGGGTAAACCCCATATCTCGGACCCAACGATAGTCTCCAATTTTTCATAAGATACACAGTTTGAAAGATACTTTAAATTTTAATAAGAAATTATAATAAAAATATTAAATGAATTACCCTCACGTGCAATGTAACTAAACACCCAATTCTCACAAATGTTATGTCTCACCTAGGGTAAACCCCACATCCCGAACCCAACCGTGGTCTACAATTTTTCATACAATACACAATTTGAAATATAATTTAAATTTTAATAGAAATTATAATAAAAATATTAAATGAATTACCCACTCACACGATGTAACTAAACACCCGATGCTCACAAATGTTATATCGTGCCTAGGGTAAACCCTACATCCACGAACCAAAAATGGTCGATGATTTTTCATACGATACACAGTTTGAAAGTTAATTTATATTTTAATAAGAAATAATAATAAAAATACTAAATTAATTACTCTCCCATTCAATGTAATTAAACACCCTACGCTCACAAATATTATATCGCGCCTAGGGTAAACCCCACATCTTGGACAAAAAGGTAGTCTCTAATTTCTCATATGAGTCACCATTCGAGAGATATTCTATTATTTTTAAAAAAATAGTGTGTGTCTTTTATAATATATTTAATATTTTTATTCTATATGCACTGAACCTCTATAGGCCCCATAATCTAGTGCTAACCCATCACCTCACTCTAATTATACTTCATAGAATATTTCAAGGTGGTAAAATATAATAATAATTTTCAACCATTCAAAGTAATTGGTAATAACTATTCTTATTTCTATTGTTTTTTAGATAACAATGTACTTTGGAAGTAGACACCAGTTTCTATTATGCGATCATGATTAGATAAATCATCACAAAAATCCAAATGGATCTGGTATAAATCCTATCTGCATTGAAGGTGTTGAAACCTTTATATCATTTTCATTGTCAAATTCTAATTTTTTTTCTGAAGGAACAATTAAATGTACTTGTCAGAAATGTGATCTTAGGAGTTTTGAAATGTTCGACATTGTTGGACTTCATATTTTTAATTTTTGTTTTCGGAAAGATTATATTTTTCATTATCAACATGGTAAAACGAATTCAGTAGAAAATACAATTTTTTTGGTTCTAGATCCATCATTTTAAAATTTAGTACATGAGGACACTGGCCTATCTATTCCAGAAACAACTCAGAATGATATTCCAATTCTTGAATCAAGACCTTCTTAGTTTTAGAATTTGTTGAAATCTACTGAGGATGACTTATATTTGGGATGCCATATGAGTAAACTTGAAGCTATTACAAAATTTATGGCTGTTAAATCATATTTTAGAAATCCAAATAGTTTTTTAGATTATATTTTATCATCGGTTAAATCATTGTTGCCTGATGGAAATACATGTATGTTTCTATGAAAGTAAGAGGTTGGTTCATAATTTGGGTCTTAGTTATCAAAAAATTCATGAATGTTCAAATGATTGCATATTATATTATAGTGATTATGAATACTTGGTTAATTTTCCAACACATAGAGAATCGAGGTATAAAGAGGCACAATAGGGAAATTTTAGAGTTGCTATAAAATAGTTTAGGTATTTTCCAATTGCATCTCATTTACAATATTCATTTATGTCTCGTAACATAGTTGGATTGATGACATGGAATAAATAAAATATTTCTATCAGTAAAATATTAAATAATCCATGTTATGGTTATTTATGGAAACACTTTGATCATATGCATTATTCTTTTTATTCAGACCCTTGTAACATATGGTTACCCCTTTCCGCTAATGGTTTTGGTCCACTTGGTGCTTACAACATTCAATATTCTTGTTGGAATATTTTCATTACTCCTTACAAATTACCACTTTGGATGTTGATGAAGGGACCATATATATATATATTTGGAACTATTAATTCCAGGATATCCAAAGAAGAATTTTGATTTTTATTTGAGGCCACTAATTGATGAGTTAATTTCATTATTGAACAATAGTGTGACTACTTTTGACATAGTTGTAGATCAGAATTTTATAGTGAAGGTTGCATTATTATGGATGATTAGTGACTTTCCGACGTATGGTATGTTATCTGGATGAAGCACAAATGGTATAAAATCATGTTCTTATTTCATGGATGATAAAAAATCATTTATTCTTGGTAATGAGATAAATGTTAGTTATTTTGACTGTCATCGAAGATTTATTCCTATAGATAACCCTTTTCGAAGGAACAAAAAACAATTTTACAAAATGTTGAATTGAAATAGAAGAACCTACAATAGTACTCTCAGGTAATCAGGTAAAATTGATTTTCTCTTCATTACCTCATGTTACTTTTGATCCAACCATAAATTAAAAAAATAAATGGTTTTTGGAGAGATCATAATTGGATAAAGTGGATTATTTTTTGGGATCTTCCATATTGGTTTGATTTTTTGGTTTTTCACATGTTAGATGTAATTAATGTTGATAAGAATATTTTTGAAAACATATTTTATATCATTTTTTACACACCTTGTAAGACCCAAGATAATGTAAAGGCATGGTTAGATATTTCCTAGATTTTCATACGTCCTAAACTTCAATTATTTGAAGATGAAAGATTATACAAATTAAGGAATAAAAAATAAGCATACTAACTTACTAAAGAAAACCATTTATAATTCTGTCAATGGATTATATATTTGAGGTTACTAGATGGTTATTTTTCTAACTTGTCTCATTGCATTAGAAATGGGAATATTAAAGAGTTAAATAGTCATGACTGTCATGTTATAATTGAGAGATTACTATAAATTGGTCTTAGAGGGATATTAAATTCCTCCATCTAGGATGTGTTGATTGAAATATCATATTTTTCATGAGATACTTATGTGGAAACATTGGATTATGATTCATTGAGTTTACTAGAAAAATATTTTGTTTTAATTTTATGTAAATTGGAGAAAATATTCCCACCTGGATTCTTTGGTTTCATGGAATATTTAATCTTGAATTTTCCATATGAAGTTAAATGTAGAGGGACAATATAATTCTGGTGGATGTATCTGTTTGAGATATGTATGAAAAAATTAAAGAATAAAGTACTTAACAAATAATTAGTTAAAGGGTTGATTGCATAAACATACTTGTAGGAGGAAATTTCAAATTTATTCTCTTATTATTTTCAATCGGAATATCCTTAAAAACATAATCTCATGGGTCACAATAAAGAAAATGTGGATGATGTCACAGACCATTAGTTGTTAGTTTTTAATCAACCCAAGCTTGGTTTTGGTGGTTATCATGAATGATATATTATCGATGAAGAATTGCATAGAGCTCATATATATGTTCTGCTGAATTGTGAAGAAATGACATGAATTGTGTAGTAAATACTTATTTTTGATTATTTTTTCAAATATTTATAAAAGATTATTTTATTTAAATTAATTTTTTTAGACTATATTATGACCATATCAAAAAATAATTTATAAAAATCACATATTCTTCTCTTGAAGAAGATCGCCAACAATATTTTTCATATTAGATTCAAAGACTGCTAAGTTATGTTGTTTTTGATAGAATAAGAAATTAATTTTTCAATGATATTTATTATTAATATTTTTTATTGTTTATAAGAAACACAACATGAAAATAAAATTTATAGTCGATTATGTGTGATAAAAAATCCTCCATCAAAATTGGTAAAATCTTATAATGGCTATGTGGTTAATGGATTTAAATTCCATACATGCATACAAGGTGAATCAAAGAAATGAATTAATAGTGGTGTTTGTTTGAAAGGATACCATCATAAGGAGAGTGAAGTTGACATTTATGGTATATTGGAAGAAATAATTGAGTTATGTTATATGGGACCAAATTATGTAACAATGTTTAAATGTCATTAGTTTGATATTGATTGAGGGATACAAGTTCATCCACGACATGGAATCATTGACATTAAATATAAAAGTCTACTTACATTAAATGAACCATTTATATTGGCACATCAATCACATCAAGTTTATTATGAAAATTACTATGATGTTTCAAGATATTTGAAGGACTAGTGAAGTGTGATAAAAATGAAATCATGTGACTATCAATTTACTGAAAATAATGGTAATTTGGAAGTGAAACATATTGAAATGTTTCAAGAAAAATCCCAAAATATATCTATTACCTGATGAGATATAAATATCAATGATGAAACCCCTCAGTTAAGGGATTATGATATAGATAATGTTAATAAAGTAATAAGGGATGATGAAATTTAAAGTCATATGAAAGTTGACATGCTGAATATGAGGATGAATACATTGATCTCAATAAAGATGATGAAGAAGACGACGATTGATGTATTATATTCAGGTCTTTAGTAATAGGTAATTATTATATTCTGATATTTATTAGTTTTTTATATTTTATATTTGTATTAACAATTTTTTATAGGTAGGATTATTATATTATGGTATTTATTAGTTTATTATATTTTATAACTATATTAACAATTTCTTACAGCTAAGAATATGTTTTTAAAATAGATGGAGATGATCCTGACAATCTACTTCATTCTATGAATAATGTTGGACTTCCTACTAATGAGCCTGATTCAGCTAAGCCTCAGGATGGTGTTCCTATTAGGAGGGGTACAGTCTTACTCAATTGATGATTTTGGATCCTGTTCCAGAGAGACGAGCATCTTTTTATTTTGATCCTTGTTTACGAAGGTATGTTTATTTCTTTACGATATTTATTTTATATTTACTTTGTGTATTGATTTTAGTAATAATTTTATGATAATTTATTTTTATTTGCACAATTTATTTCATTTAGCTATTGAGTAGGCTGGTGTGATTCTAAGAAATTATTTTTTTGAGCCATGGGAGTCATGGGACCTAGTTCCCATCACCGTGCATCACCAGATGTTCAGCCACTGGATTGTATGTTATTAAATAATATATAATTTTTAAAATTTATTTAATCACTAACTTATATATTTTTTATTTTCTTGCAAAATTTATTTTCTCCAATTCCTGATAGTTAGAGAGGTCTTATCTAAGAGGCGTTGGAAATTTGTATACATGGGTGGTTTCATCGATTCTACACAACCTCAGAAAGTGAGCTATGGATAAATCTTGTGCTATTATTTTTGACCAGTCTTATGTATCCCATCAACCCAGTTATATCTTAGGTCATGTATGAGATTGATTGTGCTCTTTTTGGCTAGGAGAAACTTTTAGGAGGAGGTCATCATATGGACATCAGATCTGAGGGACGCAAGAGGTCACATATAGGGGAGTAAGTCATAAATTTGGAATAAATCAATGACACATGGTAAGTAATATTATTTATTAACATATATATACTTTAAATATAACACGTTTTTTGTATTATAAAGGCCACTACTGACCCATCTATTATAGATTTTGGATTGTATAAGAAGATGTATATAGATCCCCTTATATAAGAAGTTTTAGGTGACTGATAGTGCCATATTGTGGTTAGTAATTTTTTTTAAAAATAATCGATATTAATTTTATTGTTATTCTAATTTGATAATATATTTAAAGGAAACATATGAGGTTGTGACTTCTCATTCAGGGGAGAGTCAAGGTGAGAGAGAACAAGATGTCATTGGTGATTTGAGTTTCAATAAGGGGTCCTGGATACAAGAGACTTTGCAGGGTGTCAAGAAAGGTTGGGTGATTGGTATTGGTTCTCAATTGACACATATAGGTTATTATGGTACTTATGTGATGACATCAATGAGTGAGAAGGGAGCTCATGGAGAGTCTTCATCGATGTCATCATCTACTACTCATTATGAGGATAAGTTGAGAGCTTAGGATGATATGATAAAGAAGATGCAGAAAGAGAGGGAGGAGGAGCATGAGCACCATTGTCTTAGAGATGAGGAGATATTGGATTATATGTGGTGACTTACATGTGGGGTCGGTATGGAGTTTCCCCCTGGTCCTTCGAGTTATCCTCCACTAGTCCTTCGAGTGATCCTCCTCCACCCGACGACGATTGATGGTTCCTGAAGTTTTATGACTGTTTTGTAATTTGGTATGACAAACATATCATGTTTGAAATGATGTATTACTTTTATGTCTGTTTTATTTTTTAAAATTTTTTAATTTTTTTTCAATTTATTAATTAATTTCAATTAATTTAATTATTTTTAAATATATTTAATTTGTTAATTATTTTTATTATTTTAAAATATTTTTAATATTTTTAATTATTTTTAATTTTTTTAATTAATTATAATATTTTTAATTTATTTTTATTATTTTTATGTATGTTTATTTTTTAATTAATTTAGTTTTTTAATAATATTTAAATTATTTTTAAAGATATATATTTTTTAGAAAATTTATAATTAATTTTCATTAGTTTTAAAATTTTAAATTTATTTTAAATTTTAATATTTTTTTGAGAAAACTATTATTTATGACGGATGGACAGCCCCTCGCAAATAAGTAATTATGATGGATCATCGTAATTGATTATTTAAAAATATTACGACAATTATTTGCGAAAGATGGTCCATATGTTGCAAATAATTACTTTTTACAATGGTCCGTCATAAATAACTGAAATTACAACACTCTTTTTTACGATGTAGTATTAGCGACGGACTCCCATCACAAATAATCATAAATCCAATAGTCTGTGTGTTCACCTAACTACTAAAAAACTGACCTTACATGGCCCACCTGAACATCTCATTCCCCACAATGGATATACGTGTCTCCCTCAAGAGACGTGAATGTTATCCTATGAAGGTAACAATCAATCTAGTCTTGATATGTCACTAGCCAATCCATACCTAGAATCAGATCAAAACCTGATATCTCAAGTACAAAAAAATCCCATAGGAAATGGTACCATCTGAACTAGAGCTCACACCCCTTACACTGCTTGATATTCTCTGTTCTCACACCTAACAGTGTATCAATCAACATAGCCTCACACATACGTTCCACTGAAAAACCCAACACAACCACAAAATGAGTAAAAATAAAATAATGTGAGGAACCTGTATCGAATAAAGCACTAGAGAGTGTGGAATCTACAAGGATCATACCTTGAATAGTTGATTGTCCCACCTCACCACCTCCAGGTATAGACTGGACTGCATAAAGGTGACATGCCGCTTTTCCCTAGGCCCCAATCTAAGTTCCCAGCACTACGCTACTCTGCTGATGTGGGCGCTCTCTCCCTGGAGTGCCATGTCAACCACCTCACCCAATACACCCAGTCAATCTACAGTTTCCTTCCTGGTATGGGGTAACCGACCCTGAAATGACCCTGATTTCTCCAGGCCATTCCTTTGTGAAAATCCAGTGCTTTTGGTGTTCTTGGGGGCCGTAGTGGTTTCTTTTGGTAGTTTTCCAAAAATTTAGTTTCAGCAAACAGTTTCACCAAAATGGTGGTACTGTGACGGTGGCACACTAACACAGTGGCACAATAATGGAGGCACACCAAAATAGTGGCACTGTAATGGTGGCACACTGAAATGGTGGCATCGTGATGGTGGCACACTAAAACGGTGGCACCGTAACGGTGACACACCGAAATGGTGTCACACCGAAATAGTGGCACCATAATGGTGTAACCATGATAGTGGAACACCAAAATAGTGGCACACCAAATGGTGTATCAACCTTTTCCAAATTTCCAATTTTCTGAGTTTTTTCCAGTCCTGTCCGTGTTGCGTGTTTTGTTAGTTAAATAAGGAACCTATCAAAACTTAGTCATTCTTAATGACCTATCCACTATTTTCAACAGAATTATTAAATCTAAATTAATTCCTTACATTCAGAGACCCTTAAAACTTCCAAACTATGTGGTCAAACCATGATCTGATTTTCAAGCACTTTGAAATCATCTCCCTAGTTTTTATGATCTCTCATTTTGTTAAACCGATATCTCTTCTTCTCTTATTCCTTTATGTTCCCCTTTGTGTTCCTAAATCTTTCCTCTCTAGATGAGTCATGCACCTGTGCTAGAGCCCTCTCCGCTCAATTTTCATTGATTTTTCTATTGCCCACGTGATCCCCTATTCTGGGCATAAGGAGGAGTTTGGGTTGCCTGTTGTTTCAAGTAGGTATTCTTCTACCTCTATTTATTTGGGTATCATGTGGGGTGGGCGTAGTAATTTTCTTTTGTGAAAACTACCAAATCTAACTTTTAAAAAAGATAAATTCTAATGCGAACTTATTAATGGGATGGGAGTGTATTGATGTTAATTGCCCATTTTATTTGTTATCTTTATTGATGATGTGATCTGTTGTGGCTATATGGATTTTAAAAATCATGGCCATTAGTGGTCTTTGTCTATGCATGGGTGATGATTTATAACTGTTGTTTTTTCATTATGAACAATTGGTGTAAATATCAATCTGATTAATCATGTATACACAGTTAAATGAAATGGATGCCCCAGGATGAAAACCCTTTTGTGATCACCCCTATTTATCAAAGTGGATTTAAAGAATAGTATTTACCAAATTTGAATAAATCCTATTTGGTAGGTGTGGTTGTGTGCTGTGTTCTGTTGGGTTTTGTGACTTTGTCTGGGTTGCATGGTGCTGCTGTTGGGATCACAGTTATGGGTACAAAGGTGGATAAAGGAGTTGGCTATGTGAGAAGGATGTGGTATGTGTGTGCAGTGGGGCTATGGTTTAATGGTGGTTATTGTGGGATTTATTTATGGGGTGGTACATGATGTAGAACAGAATCTCAGTTTGAGAGATTGAACGATTGTGGAATGGATGGACTTGTTATACAGTGGGACTGCATCCAGGTAATGTTTGTGAAATGGTGTTGTAGGACTAGGTTGTAATGATTTAATTTTTATAGGTGTGTCAGTGTGGTGTTGTTGTTCAGTGGAGTTTCCAGTTCTAGTTATGAAAGGATGATTGAGTGGGATAACTTTGGAGAATTACAATTGGCAGTGGTTGAACAAATGTGCAGGAAAAAGGGGGTGTGTAGTGGGACTACAAGTTGGTTGTTATCTGTTTTTTTATAAATGGGTGTTAAAATGGATTTCCTTACCATGGTACCTACTTCCTTGTTTTCCTTGGTAGTGTTTAGTGGCCTTTAGCCTTCTGAAAATGGTTTCATATTTTGTGCTTGTTAGTTTCCTAGTTAGGGATGGAAATGAATAAATGAATACTTGATAAATGTAGGATTAAAATTGTTTAAATGGATTGGACAGGGGTATGATTCCACTTATGGAAGTGACTATCATTCGTGGTTACACATGCATGTAGGGGTAGCAGCAAAGGTTTTTTGTGTGGGCTGGTTGCTTGTTTGGAAACCCATAGGTTAGGATGAGTTCTTGTTTACCTATATGTATAAACTTATAGTTCCTTGTGATTTTCAATATGCACCCACCCATGTTGAGAACTATGTTCTGAACACCTTTATTCCATGGGGGAGGGTGGATTTCCCAATATCCCGGTTTGATGATAGATGGATAGTTACTGACTTTCTTCCTCATACCCTCTTTTGGTTCTTACTGCTCGAGTGTATCCGGGTAGGCTGTAATGGATTGAGGTTTAATATAGCCCAAGATACTTTGGGTAGGTTGTGGTGTGGGTGAGAGGCCTAGGTTTTTTCGGGCCATTTTTGTTTCCGAGGTGTCTTTGGGATGAGGCCCAAATTTTTTTGGGTGAGAGGTGTGGTTGTTGTGACCCAGGTATCTGCGGGAAGGATATGTGTGGTTTGTGGCCCAAGTGTGTGTGGGTAGTTGTGGCAGTGAGATTTCATTTGGGAAGGGCGGTAGTGTCAAGACGTTATCCATTAGGGAGGATAAGATAACTAGTGGGAAGTGGTGCGGGGTACCCAAATTATCATTGTACTTATATTATTATCTTACTTGAATTGTGTTATTTGGGGAGTGTTCCTTAGTGAGGTTGGGCTAGTTATCTTTCCTTGTTAGGTGATATTGGTTTCTAATTTTTTCACAGGGGAATTAATATTATTCTACCACTTGTGCATGGGTGGATTTACTTTTCCTACTGATTATACTTGTATACTCACCCTACATTTGTGGAACTGTTTTCTGGTTTTTAGGAGGAATTTGAGGATTGTGCTAGACTTTAATAGCTAAGGCGTCAGGATATTTGTTGTTTGATTCTTAGTCTTTTCTTTTGGTACCTTCATTCTGTGATTTGGTTGTACTTTTGTTGTAGTTTATGTTTAAATCATGAATGTGTTGGATTTTGGTTTCCTCTATATAAATGTTTGGTGTTGTTTGGGACTTTTACCATCTTATCTCCCAATCTTGTTTTCCTTAAAAAGGGTAATGTCTTCCATTTTGTGTGAGATTATATACCCTTGATGTTATTCGCCACTCCGTGGCCTATTTAAGGTGGGAGTCGGGGGTCATTATCTCTCTTTCATCTTGAATAAGGAAGGGTATGACACTTTTTTGTCCCTTCCATTATCTTGAAGAAGGTGGGTCATGATTGAATGGTATCAAAGGTGATAGTTGAGAGATATAATGGAGTTCAGAGTTTGGAATATTGAGGATTTCATGGGATGGTAGGGTAATAGTGTTAGGAAATATTGGTGCATGAAATAGGCTAGGGAAGACCATCTAGGACACATGATTTTAGCCCCCCCCCCCCCCCGTGATCTGATGCAAAGACTCTGGACCTACTAAACGACCAAGTGAGGCTACGCTGATTGTTGGGTAGACACCTTAGGAAAGGTGCATGCATCATAATTAATTGTGTTCTTGTGTTTCTTGGGAGTTTTGGAAATTTAATTTAAATAAATATTTAAAATAATTATTAAAATAAAATTTCATACTACTTGGGCTTAGGAGTTCCTTGTTTACCTTTTCAGGTATGGAACCCAGACATTTCCCACATGTGGTATGAGAATTTGAGGCCCAGCAGGCTGACTTGGTTGATTAGCGGAGGGCCAATCGAGAGGAGGAAGATGACTTGTGGCAAAATACCCTTTGTACTTTTCAGCAGAAGACCCTGGGAAAGTACGAAGGTAACATTTCAGACTTAGAGATGGAGGACTGGATTGATAAGATGACAATCACTTTTACCTTGATCCGTGCTCTGAGGGAGTACTGGGTTCCTCTGGTAGTGATCCAAATGTGAGTAGAGTCATGTTAGTGGTGGATGATTTACGTCAGGGAGAGGAAGGAGACCAATGTCTCATGAGCTGACTTTGAGAAGGAGTTTCGGGCAGAGTTTCTTTCCCCGATGATGAAGGTCGAGAAGAGGCAGAAGCTTCTCTATCTCCATAAGGGGAGTATGTCAGTGAGGGAACTGAGGATAAAGTTCAAGTGTCTCCTATAATTTTATATGGATCTCTTTTTAGATGAGGATTTGAGGGTGAGATGCTTGGAGGAGGTACTCCGACCTTCTCTTTATTATGTCATCACTCCCTTTACCCTACCAAAATACTTATAAGTTTAGAAGAAGGAAAAAGTAGTGGAGAGGACACACTCATAGGGAGGTGTACCATGAGAGTTGAGCTAGCCGAGTTCATCAAAGGGGAAGGAAGTCGGAAGCAGTTCCTTGACATTAGGGCCTTCTAGGTTTCAGCCATCGGGAAGTAGGCCTCAGCAATTCTAGTTCCGACCTCCTAGTTCTCACCCTTTCCCCATGGGACCTAGACCGAGGTGGTTTTTGTATGGAGGCTATGGATATATTTAGAGCCATTTCCTATTTCGAGATCAGTATGGTGGGGGTGGACAGGTTCAGCACCCACCTCAGGAGCAACAGTTACCGATCAGATCTTTCTAGCAGTAGGGGAAGCAGGCTCCTGCTCCACCAAGGGTGGAAAATGCTGGAGGAGGCCAACCTAAGGGTGCTCCTTGGGGACCTTGACTAGGGCATGGTCAGGGAGGTGGTCGATAGTAGAGGGGGAGATGAGTTGGGTGTGAACAATTTCACACTACCGAGGAAGCAGTTCTAGCGAGGCCAAAGGTTGTTCGATGTATGATCAGTCTGTTTAGTACTCTTACATGTTCTTTGTTTGATTCATGATATTATCACCCCTTTATTGAACCCATTATAGCTCGTTCCATGGGAATAGACATAGAGAGACTTTCCATGACCCCGGTATTGAGCACTCTAGTTGGAGTTCAGACTAATCTATTTGATGTTTTCTAGGTATGTGGACTGATGTTGGGGCTGCATCATTCTAGTGGGGATATTCTTCTACTAAAGATGTAGCCATATGATTTCATCCTTGGCATCAATTGGGATTTTTATGGGCATTCCTTTATCAGATTATTCTAGAGGATACTCATGTTTTCAGATATTGATGGCCTATGTTTAGTTTTTGTTTGCAATCATAGTCTTCAGGAGGGAATCTGATGTGTGGAGACTCTTCTTTCTGTGTTATCTAAGATGTCAGATGGGTTGAAGGGTGCTGAAATGGTGTAGGTTCTAGAAGTTTTCAGGGAGTTATTGGATTTTTTCCCTGAATAGGCTGTGGCTCTAAACCCTCGACATGATGTTGAGTTCAGAATAGAATTACAACCCGGTGCCTATATGATTTTTATGGATCCCTATTAGATGGAGCCTTCTGAGTTTTGGGAGTTGAGGATTCAGGTTGATGACTTGATGAAAAAGGGTTTTATCTGGATAAGTGTGTTTTCGTGGGGTGCTCTGGTCTTGTTCATGAAGAAGGAAGATGGTGGCCTGAGGATGTGCATAGACTAATGGATAATGAATTTGTTAGTGGTCAAGAACCATTTCCCTCTCCTGAGAATAGATGATATTTTCAACCAGTTAAGGGGAGAAGGTTAGTTCTCTAAGATTGATCTGCGGTCTGGATATCACTAGATGAGGGTGAAGGAGGGTGAAATCCCGATGACTGCTTTCAGGTGCAGGTATGGACACTTCAAGTTCATTTTCATGCCCTTCAGTGTTATGAATTCACCAACCATGTTCATGGGGATCATGAACTTTGTCTTCCACAAGTTCCTAGACCGGTTCATCGTCGTGTTCATCGAAGATATTCTTATTTACTCAAAGTCATAGGAGGATCACACTGAGCACCTCATAACAGTCTTAGAGATCCTCTAACACCACCAGATCTATGGGATGTTGTCCAAGTGAAAATGGATGTGATAAGTGCACTTCCTTGGAAATGTGATGTATCAATAAGGGATATAAGTGGATCCATAAAAGGTCTAGGTGGTTGTTTCTTGGGCATCACCCAAGAACTTAGCGGAGGTTCGCAGCGTCCTGGGTCTAGTGGGCTATTATTGGAGGTTCATACCTGACTTCTCTAAAGTTGTGGCTTTGTTGACATATTTGACCATAAAAGACCAGGCCTTAATGTGGAGTGAGAAGTGTCAGGAAGCTTTTAGCTACTTTAAGGGGAATCTAGTCAATGCCCTAGTTCTTAGGTTTCCAGAGGAAGGGGTGATGTTCAAGGTGTTATGTGATGCTTCCAGTCTAGGCTTGGGATGTGTTCTAATGCATGAAGGGGAAGTGGTCTCTTATGGGTCTAGAAAGTTATGTCTACATGAACATAACTATTCCACCCATGATCTAGAGCTTTCATTGGTCATATTCATGCTGAATTTGTGAAAACATTACCTCATCAGGGATCACTTTTTGGTCTTCACGGATCTCAAGAGCTTGAGGTATATATTTTCCCAGCAATACCTGAACTTGTGATAGTGAAGGTGGATGAAGTTTCTCTAGGACTATGACTTGAAGATATCTTACACCTCTGGAAAGGTGAACATGGTGGCCAATGCCTTAAGCAGGAAGTGTAGGAGGAGGTAGTTTGGGAATCCACGGATGCTTGGAACGCCATGGAGGAGTTGGTCACTTTACGTTTGGATACGAGATTGGATGGCAGCAGAGCCGGTCTATTTCAGATGAAAGTGTAGTATTCCTTGGTGCAACAAGTGGAGGAGTCTTAATGGGGAGAATCAGAGACTGAATTGATAAGTGATTGTGCTGTCCATGGTAATGCTCTGGAGGGATGGTCGGAGGATAGTTAGAATCAGATGTTGTTCTGTGGGAAGCTATTTATCCTAGTGGGAATTCATGAGAGAGTTCTCCATGAGTTTCATAGCTCACCCATGGTGGTGTATCCAAGTGTTTCTAAAATGTAACAAGGCTTGAGGGAACAGTTTTGGTGTCCCAGGGTGAAGTGGGAAGTGGCAGAGTTTGTGGCAAGGTGCCTAGTGTGTCAGTAGGTGAAGGCCGAGCATTGTGTTCCTGGTGTTCTGTTACAGCCCTTAGATGTTATCGAGTGGAAGTGGGATTACATATCAATGGATTTTATCATAGGATTATCTAGGTCTCAGGGAGGATGAAATTCTCTTTGGGTAGTAGTGGATCAGTTGATGAAATCGGCTCACTTCTTAGTGATCAAGTAGTCAAACACAGTGGATACCTTAGCACAGAGGTATGTGGATGAGGTAGTGTGGATTCATGGAGTTCCAAGATACATTGTCTCAGATAAGGATACATATTTTACATCTCAAGTCTGGATGGGATTGCAGCATGCCTTTGGCACTCAGTTACACCTCGACACTGATTTCCATTCTCAGATGGATGGACAGACAGAGAGGACCATCCAGATGTTATAGGATGTGTTATGGTAATTTGTTCTAGACTTCAATGGGTCTTGGGTGAACCATTTTCCCTCAATAGAGTTTTATTACAATAACATCTATCACTCTTCCATTGGTATGACTCTATTTGAATTTCTATACAGGAGGTCATTTCATTCACCCTTGTGTTGGATGAAGGTTGGGGAGGCAACAATTCTTGGTCCGGACATGGTGTAGAGTATGAGAGAGAAGGTGAAGCTTTTCCGCGAGAGTATAAAGGCAGAAAAATACCAAAAAAATTTGTATGCCGATCGTAGGAGGAGGCCTTTTGAGTTATAGTTTGGGGACCATGTTTCTTGAAGGTTTCCCCTTGATGTGGACTACAAAGGTTTGGAAAAGGGAACAAGCTTTCTCCCAGGTTCATCAAACCTTTCAAGGCATTGGGATGAGTTGGGGAGGTGGAATATCAGCTAGCATTTCCAACACAGTCGGAGAGGACCCACAATGTCTTCCATGTATCTCAACTCTATCGGTATCTACACGATGACTCCCACATCATTGACTAGGAAGAGTTGGATATTGAGGATGAAACAACATTCGTGGAGCGACTGGTAAGAATCAAGGATCATGAGGAGAAGCTGCTTCATGGAAGGATAATTCCTTTGGTTCATGTGTTATGGAGGTATGGTAGCCTTGAGGAGAGTAATTAGGAGTGGGAGGCACAAATTCATGCCCAATACCCAGAGCATTTCTAAGTTTTGTTTCTATGTTTTACCTTTGTGCTTTGTTTTATGATATAATTCTTCACCTTGTTCATTATCAGATGTGTTGTTCCCTTGTTCTCAATTTTTTTTTGGAAATTCCCAACATGTGGAGAGGGTAGGACCTAATCCCTAATCAAGATTCATTAATGTAGATGCGATTAAATCCATACAGGTGAGTCAGTGCAACCCATAGCGGATAATATCTTGACTTGGAAGAAGGGATTCCCTAATCCATATGTCTAGTCAGTGGGGCCTTACTTTTTTTATAGTTTCTTAGGAGATATATGCCAAGGAGGTGTTATTAGATGTTAGGGTTTTCATTCCATTTTTCAAACAACGCAAGGGGGTTTGTCCCTGAGAGGTATCTTACGAGGTGGCTGTTTGGACCCTTCTTTTTTTTAGTTTGGTTTTAAATTCTCAGGGATGATAATAGTTTGAGAGGTATATGATGTAATGACCCAGATTTCCCCAGGCCATTACTTTGTTATAATATAGTGCTTGTGGTGTTCTTGGGGGTTATAGTGGTCTGTTTTGGGAGTTCTCCAAAAATCTAATTTCACCAAACAATTTCACCAAAATAGTGGCACTGTGATGGTGGCACATCGAGACGGTGGCACCGTAATGGTGGCACACCGACATGGTGGCACCATAATAGAGGCACACCGAAATGGTGGAACACTGAAATAGTGGCACCATGATGGTGGCACACTGAAACAGTGGCACCATTGTAAGAACCCAGGTTTTGGGACTCTGAGACTTTGAAACATTTCTTGATGTCATTCTAGAGTAGGGCGTTCAGACGACGTGAAATTCCGAGGCCCGGTGTGCCCGAAATTAATTTTATAAAAATGTTAAGTGCTTTTATATTACGCATGCATGGTTAACTAAAGAAAATGTGATATCTCTTAGACGGTTTATCAGATCGAAAATCCAAGACCACGGTTGGGTCCATAATGCGGTGTTTACCCTATGTGCGACATAAAATAAGTCAGCATGGGACGTTTGGACCCCTCGCTCGTTAGCGGTGTGTTAAATGGATAAATTAAATTAAGTTATTCATTTAATAGCTCAAACCTTAATAACTCCCAAACTTTTGCTTGAATGGGAAAACCGAGGGCACCATTGAGTCTGGAGCGTTCCATTTACCCTAGTCAGGGTGTAAAAGTTATGGGCGTGGGCCTGTTGTGAGAGATGTTACCTAGGGGAAAAATGGTCATTTCGAAATAACCACTTAGTGATTTTTATCACTGACATTCCTTCTCGAATAACTTTCGAATGAATCCTCGGAATGGAAATCTAAGACTTTCGTTGAGTTTGAAATGGGTTTTTTTTGCCTAAGCGTGATATAAAATAGGTGGGTGCGGAGGTTTCAGAATCCGCGCCCGTTGGGAGAGTTTTAGTGAATTTTTATAAATTCACCAAGTGTTGAGGGAAGACCCATTTCTTCCTCCCCCACTCCCTCTCTCTCCCTCTCTCTCTCTCTAGTGTTCTTCTCCGTTCTTCGGTGTTCTTCGCTGTTCTTCACCGGATTGAGGAGCGGTCTCTGGCGGATCGGAGTAGGATCGAGCGGACGCGACGCCAATGATGAACGGATCCAACAAGGTAGGATTATTGTTAAATTTCACGCCCTCGTCGATTTCTTAATTTATTCATCTTTTTCGCCTTTGAATTTTATAGTTTTTAGAATTTGTGGCATTGGCCAAACGAACATGGCCAAAGCCCGTGCCCCGTTTTGTTTATCATTCTTGGGCGTTCTTCGTCCAAATTTTTTTCGGACGCGCCAAATTGTGTCAGATCAACAATCAGGGGCAGGAAATGCGAAGGTCTCATCCCAATGATCTCGAACCCATGATCGGATTTGAATTTGGGTCGCCGGAGCAGTGGCGGTGGCCTTCGGAAGTGTCGACTCCGGCAAGGGTGGTGGCCGGAGCTCGGGGTGGCGCAGCGGAGGTTCGGGAGTCAGGCAGCAGACGCAGCCGGAAGCGCGACGCTCAGGCGAGGAGTGGTTCGGGGCTTCGGCGTGGTGAAGCAGGGGAAAGGACGGGCTTCAGAGGTGGCTGCGTCGGGTGTCGCCGGGGCGTGGTCAAGTGGAGGAGCCGGCTTCAGCTGATGCGGCGAGCTCAGGCGAGGAGGCGGCTGGGCATGCGGCTCAGCGGGAAGGCGAGGCCAGAGGGGAGTTCGACGAGTCCAGTCGGCCGGGATGCTGGCGTCAGGAAGAGCGGCGGCTGGGCGTGCGGATCAGGGGAGTGGTGGAGAGCAGGGAGCACGGGCGCTGACCTGGCGCGCTCAGCAGGGGAACCTGAGATGGTCAGCGCCTCCGGTGTGCGGCGTGGACAAGGACCTGCTGTTTGCGGGTCCTGCTGGGGCGATGTGAGGAGACCAGCCTTCGGCCGGTCTATTTGAAGAATCAGACTTGAGAGTCCAGTGGTTTGAGGTGGACCGCGGCCAGTGGGCCGCAGCGGGTTGGACTGGACCCGCGGCTGGGCCACGGGCCGACGGTCTGGACCGTGGCGGCCGGTCTGGACTGGCCCATTTTGGGCCCCCTTGCATTTGAGGGGCCGTATCTCCTAAACGGCACATCCGTTTGACGTGCCGTCTACGGCTGCAGAATTGTGTCAGCAAGGAACTATTTTTAAAGTGGGTTTCGGGATCTTTGGATTCCGTGCTCAAAGACGGGTGACCAGAAGAGGTTTAATTTAATAATAATAAATTATTATTAAAGTTGAGACTGACGTGGCTCGCGAACCGGACGTCCGTTTGACATGTCGTTAGCAGCGCGGTGGCCCTGGAGTCGAGACGGTCTTTCCAAGGTTGGTTCGGAACCTTTGCGGGTTGGTTTCGTTGCTCGGCGTCACGGAACGCAATGTGAGAGATTAATTAATTAATTGTTGCGTCGGACCTAACTCCTGCTTTGGATGTCTGATTGACGCGCAATCAACGACAGCGTGACCCCAGTCCTCGTGCGGAATTTTTGAGATGCTTTCTGAAGCGTTCAGGTTGGAGACAAGGTGCGGGCCCCACAGTTCCTAGTCCGCACGTTTTACGGTGAAACACCACTTTTTCATCTGACACCCGTTTGTGGTGTTTGAGTACTCATTTTTGAGTGTTTTTCCAAGGGGATTGCGACGGTGCAATCCGCCCACATAAATTCAGGCCTGAGGTGTGGGAACCACGGGGCCCCATTTGCGTATAACGCGGGGAATTGCAGCTTCTGCATCTAGAGTCTGTTTTAGGCGCCTTCAGCGGCGTTGTAACCCTGACATCAAGACGAGGTTGACCAGGGTTGTTTCAGGCGATGAAGCCGGAGTAGAGGCGTGGGACCCACGGGCCTTCTTTTGAGCTGTGTGCAGCGTACTGCAGCTTTCTCATCAGGCGCCCGCTTCGGGTGTATGAATAGTCATTTTGACGTGGTTTTCCGAGAGCATCACGATGGTGTAGTTCGACTGAAATTTTTTGGGATCGTGGTGTGGGCCCCACCCGGGCTGGTTACAGTGAATATTACCTTTTCCACCGGGAGCCCGTTTCTAGCGAGTAACTAGTCTATCTCATGTGTTTTTTCATGAGGATTAAAATGGTGTAATCTGTTCAGGCGAGTAGAGCCTCTTAAGTGATCGTATTCAATGTGGAAACATGGAAGGGAAATTACTGGAGGTTCCTTTGATGCACTCTGAACCTACGCACGGTAGGGGTGCTAGTGACACCCAGTGATGGCACGAGCACTGAACCCTTAATCTGTGATTTTTTCTTGAGTTGGGTGGTTGCGCGATACCCACTCTATGTTCTGTTGCTCAGTGTTGTACCATCCAATAGGGATGGCCTGAGAAATTCTGGGTTTACCCTCCAGAAGAGACTGGGCAGTGGATTGCTCATCGACTTCTTCCGGGTTTACCCTCCAGCAGAGACAGGGCAGTGGGTTGCTCGTTGACTTCTTCTAGGTCTACCCTCTAGTAGGTCTGGGTAGTGGGTTGCTCGTCAACGTATTCCGAGTCTACCCTCCAGTAGGGCTGGGTAGTAGGTCACCTGTCAACATATTCTGGGTCTACCCTCTAGTAGGGCTGGGCAGTGGGTCGCCTGATGATGTATTAGGGTTTACCCTCTAGTAGGGCTGGGCAGTGGGTCACCCGTTGGCATTTCGGACTCAGGCCTTCTTATGAGGCTAGTCGGTTACTTTTCTCCATGACTACCGGAGCAGGACCCTTGGTTGTATGGGTTAGTGTTGTGACAACTTTGACATGACCTTAGGACATACGAGGACGAGGGGTGCTTTTCCCACCGAGACGCATCCTTGCGACATGACCTAAAAGTCGTGCAGGCGAGTCAGTGTCGCCCAAAGTGGATAGTATCGAGGTGCGGTGATTGAGCCCCTTTGACATGTACCTCTTAGGTTGACGTGCAGGACGTTTGGGTTCAGTGTTGGATGACCTTTTCCTATTGGTGACTCTTCTTGGGCTGAGCTTGGAGATAGAGATCCCCTTACACACTCATTTGGGTTTCTCATTGAGAATATATATACACATCCTATTGTTTTTCCCACTCCTTGGGTTCGGTTACTCTCCTTCTAGGAGGGGCGAAGACGAACAGGGTATGCCATGTGCTTTCCGTGTCTAGTTCCTCTTGGTTGGACGAGTCTACTCTCCTGCTATAGGCAGCGAAGAATCGAAAAGAAGTTCATCTTCTCACCGTCTCTAGCTCCTTGCATCTGGACAAGTCTACTTCCTTTCTCTTGTTGGGTTGAGCTGCACTCTCTCTCTTTTGCACTCTTACACTATTCTTTTCTTTGTCTACTTCTCACCATTTTATTAACCTCCTTATTGCTCCCTCAAGATTTCGGGGCATCCTACTGAGTATTTTTATACTCACCCCTGCTTGGGATTTGCCCACACTTGGTGTGCCCTTACAGACGACGGACAGGTCGGTCGAGACTACGGAGGAGCGTAGAGGACACAGGAGCTTGGGCTGAATTCAGTGGCTGTAGAAGGACTTTCTGGGTGTGAGACTCACCAGAAGTTTACCTTTGTTTTACCTGTTTCTGGGTTGTGGCACCTTTCTGATTGGGCGTGTGTTTTTCCCCTTTTACTATTCAGTTTACTTGTCAGTACTTTTCAGCACTTTTCTTGTACTGGTTAGAGGTCTATGCATGTATGTTGGTTCCCCTTTTTCTAGAAGTGTTGTATTTTTCTTTCCCTTTCTCTGCACTTTTTCATTGAGTTGGCTGTGTGTGTGTGTACAATTTCTTAGGCAAAGGCCTCCCCTAGTTTATTGTGCCTTCGGCGCTAGTCGCCATCCCCTGGCCTATGGAGGCGGGCTTGGGGTAGTTGCGGCTCGAGCCCCAGTACGGGTCGGGTTGTGACAAAGTGGTATTAGAGGTGGTTCATTCCTTGGGGCGATGTTTGGACGTCCCTAAAAATGAATTGATTGAGTTTTGGGGAAATAGTGTCAACATGTCTCAAGAGTGGCTCTCAGGCCAAGGAGTCCAGTGATGGTGCGGTGGCCGACATATCCATTCACGAGGACCCTGATAACCCGCTTGTCGACTCGGCACACTGAGACACTTGTTGCAGGGAATTTGATTCATGCATCATATAGGATTGAGTCTTTTATTTTACTTCTTGAGTCAGCTCCCCATCATTGTTGATATATATATGATCATTCAACTGTGGTACTCCTTGATCGGATTCAGGATTTCTCTGCGATAATATCCAGCCAGGATACAAGCTCTGGTTCGTGATGACGATTCTGTGAGTGATGAGACCTCAGTTCAAGATCCATCATATGATTACCCTTTCTCTAGAAGGATAGGCAGTAGCACCTCCACCTGTGGAGTAGCGGATAATACCGACAGTGAGGGCCGATGACGAGCGTAGGCTGGGCGCGCTACGTGAGTTCCAGCGTTAGAGACAGCTGAGGTTCCATGGCGAGCCATACCCTCAGACAGTGAAGGGTTGGCTAGAGTCGGTGGTCCACCTCTTCAGGCTTGTTCGGACACTGACAGGTTAGATGGTGTCTTTGACAGCCAGTTTTTTTCCACCACGCAGTTTGGCGTAGTAGAGATAGGGTTACTTAGATACACGATAAGTTGGTACTCCCATGGGATGACTTCTAGCAGCTGTTTCGTGAGGAGTACTACCCCTCCTACTTATTCTCTTTGCGGTTTTGGGAGCTGCTGGAGCTTCAGCGGGGAATGATGGCAGTGGTGGGGTACGTGACTGGGTTCACAGACCTTACTCAGTACTCTTTGGACGTGGTCCATGACGACAACTTCCGAGCACATAAGTTTGAACAAGATCTCTGTAGAGGAGATTAGTGCTAGCGTAGTGCCCTTGTGAATCCTCACCCATATCAGGGTACTGGATCAGGAACTGGTGATAGAGAAATTTCTGGTAGAGGGACGTTGATTGGTGGGGCCTCGACGCCGGAGGTTTCCCCTTGATGAGACTCAGTCACATGGTCAAGGATAGTGTAGAGCACTGAGATAGCCCAAGGAGGACTAGTGCTATGTTTGTGATGTGCGAGATCATGTGGTGTGAGACTACTCAACCAAATGTGCTGAGTCTTCCAGATAGTTGGTAGATGCACCGCCATGACAGAGGCAATGTCATGATAAGATAACTCCCAAGTGAGGACAGGGTGGTCCCCAGGGAGGCGGTGTTGGAAGAAATAAGGAAGAACTATGGTTGGCAGACAATGTTTTTAGGTCCTTCCACCACCACTAGGCGGCCCATGTCAGGCTCAGGGAGCTGACAGATGGGGTCACGGGTGGCTGTGTGCTGTGTGTTGTGGTTATTTACAATCCTGCAGTGCAAGAGATGATAAGAGGTATTCTATATGTATTTTTCTACTTTTCTCAGTAGAACTTGTTAGACAATGTGTGAGGTACTCTTTCGTCTAACTCCTTGATCGAGGGGTTACCGAGGGTGATGCGGGGCGTCGGTGTAACCCTATGTTGGTGCTGCTGGTGGTAGTTTTTCCCTAATAATGTGGAGACACTATCTTCGGGAAGAGCGCTTTGTGGTTTTCTCAGGCCACCAATTTCTCAGGTGCGTCCCCATACAGAGAGACTTGAACCAGAGATGATGGTGCTGGCTAGAGTTTCTATAGGAGGGTATAGATTTTATATAGTTGATGAAGCTGACTCCTTTGCTGGTTGAGCGTGTAATAGAGTCTCAATCGTGATGCACCGACTGTGAAAACTTGTGTGACCGGATATCCTTGGGTGTTTCACCAGATGGGTATTCTAAAGGAGGGAATCACGAGACCATGTTCTAGGAAAAAACCATGATTTCGATCGTGATGTGGAAAGTAGGGGTGTGGCCGGGAAAGACCCTGGAGTTTCTTTGGGCCATTTGGGAATCGTGCAAACGGTTGAGAGGTTGCCTACCATCTTTCCCTACCCTCCCAACCGTAGGAGTGGGCACACGGTGTCTTCCATGTGTCACAGCTGATGAGGTGCGTGCATATTCTTACACATTCCCTCGATATTAGCATACCTTATGAGTAAGAACCATTCCCATGGTTCGCGTGTTGTGCTAACTTGGTTTTGTGCAAGTTTTCTTGGGTGCAGGAGAGCTAGGTGTGAGCTCTGTATCCCGAGTTTTTCTCATAGTTTTGCTTTTTGAGGATGAAAATATTGAAGGAGGAAATGATGTAAGAACCCAGGTTTTGGGACTCTGAGGCTTTGAAAAATTTATTGATGTCATTCTAGAGTAGGGCGTTCAGACGGAGTGCAATTCTGAGGCCTGGTGTGCCCAAAATTAATTTTATAAAAATGTTAAGTGTTTTTATATTACACATGCATGGTTAACTAAATAAAACGTGATATCTCTTAGACAGTTGATCAGATTAGAAATCTGAGACCACGGTTGGGTCTGGAACGCGATGTTTACCCTAAGCGCGACATAAAATAACTCAGCGCGGGACGTTCGGACCCCTCACTCATTAGCGGTGTGTTAAATGGATAAATTAAATTAAGTTATTAATTTAATATATCAAACCTTAATAACTCCCAAACAGTTGCTCGGATGGAAAAAATGAGGTCACCGTTGAGTCCGGAGCATGCCGTTTACCCTAGGCAGGGTGTAAAAGTTGAGAGCACGGGCCTGCTGTGAGAGATGTTACCCAGGGGAAAAATGGTCATTTTGAAATAACCACTTAGTGATTTTTATCACTGGTGTTCCTTATCAAATAACATTCGAACAAAGCCTCGGAATGGAAATCTGATACTTCTGTTGAGTTCAAAATGGGGTGTTTTTCCTAGGCGTGATATAAAATAGGTGGGCGCGGAGGTTTCAGAATCCGCGCCTGTTGGGAGAGTTTTAGTGAATTTTTATAAATTCACCAAGTGTTGAGGGAAGACCCATTTCTTCCTCTCTCTCTCTCTCTCTATCTCTCTCTCTCCCTCTCTCTTTAGAGTTCTTCGTCATTCTTCGGCGTTCTTCGCTGTTCTTCACCGGATTGAGGAGCAGACTCCGACGGATCGAAGCAGGATCGAGCGGACGCGTCGCCAACGACGAACGGATCCAACGAGGTAGGATTCTTGTTAAATTTCGCGCCCTCATCGATTTCTTAATTTCTTCATCTTTTTCGCCTTTGAATTTTATAGTTTTTAGAATTTGGGGCGTTGGCCGAATGAACACGGCCAACGCCCGAGCCCCGTTTTGTTTATCGTTCTTGGGCGTTCTTCATCCAATTTTTTTTTGAGACGCTCCAAATTGTGTCGGATCAACGATCAAGGGCAGACGCTGCGAAGGTCTCATCCCAAGGATCCCGAACCTGTGATCGGATTTAAATTTGGGTCGTCAGAGCAGTGGAGGCGGCCGTCAGAAGTTTTGGCTCCGGTAAGGGTGGTGGCCGAAGCTCGGGGTGGGGCAGTGGAGGTTCGGGTGTCAGGAATCGGATGCGGCCGGAAGCGCGGCGCTCAGGTGAGGAGTGGTTCAGGGCTTCGGCGCGGTGTAGTAGGGGAGAGGCCGGGCTTCGGAGGTGGTTGCATCAGGTGTCGCTGGGGCGTGGTTGAGTGGAGGAGCAGACTTCAGTCGGTGCAGTGAGCTCAGGCGAGGAGGCGGTTGTGCGTGCAGCTCAGCGGGAAGGCGAGGCCGGATGGGCATTCGGCGGGTCCAGGCGGCCGGGGCGCTGGCGTCAGGCGGAGCCGACGGAGCGGCGGCTGGGCGTGCAAATCAGGGGAGTGGCGGTGAGCAGGGAGCGCGGGCACTGACCTGTCGCGTTCAGCAGGGGAACCCGAGGCGGTCAGCGCCTCGGGTGTGCGGCGTGGACAAGGACCCGCTGTTTGCGGGTCCTACTGGGACGACGTGAGAAGACCGGCCTTCGGCCGACCTGTTTGGAGAACCGAACCTGAGGGTCCGGTGGTTTGAGGCGGGCCACGGCCAGTGGGACATGGTGGGTTGGACCTGACCCGCGGCTGGGCCGCGGGCCGACGGTCTGGACCGGGCCGGCCGGTCTGGACCGGCCCAATTTGGGCCCCCTTGCATTCGAGGGGCCGAATCTCCTAAACGGCGTGTTCGTTTGACGCACCGTCTGTAGATGCGGAATCGTGTTGGCAAGGTGCTCTTTTTAAAGTGGGTTTCGGGGTTTTTGGATTTCGTTCCCGAAGATGGGTTACCCGAAGATGTTTAATTTAATAATAATAAATTATTAATAAAGTTGCGACTGACGTGGCTCGCGACCCGGACGACCGTTTGACATGCCGTCAATGACGCGGTGGACCTGGAGCTGAGACGGTCTTTCCAAGGTTGGTTCGGAACCTTTGCAGGTTGGTTTCGTTGCTCAGCGGCATGAAACACAATGTGAGAGATTAATTATTTAATTAATTACTTAATTAATTGTTGCGTCGGACCTAACTCCTGCTTGGGATGTCCGATTGATGCGCCGTCAGCGGCAGCGTGACCCCAATCCTCGTGCGGAATTTTTGAGATGCTTTCTGAAGCGTTCAGTTTGGAGACAAGGTGCGGGACCCGCAGTGCCTAGTCAACACGTTTTACGGTGAAACACCACTTTTTCACCTGACACTCGTTTGTGGTGTTTGAGTACTCATTTATGAGTGTTTTTCCGAGGGGATTGCAACAGCACAATCCGCCCACCTACATTCAGGCTCGAGGTGTAGGCCCCATGGGGCCCCATTTGCGTATAACGTGGGGAATTGCAACTTCTGCATCCGGAGTCTGTTTTAGGCACCATCAGCGGCGTTGTGACCCTGACATCGAGACAAGGTTGAGCAGGGTGGTTTCAGGCGATGAAGTCGGAGTAGAGGCATGGGCCCCATGGGCCGTCTTTTGAGCTGTGTGCAGCATACTGCAGATTTCTCATCAGGCGCCTTCTTTAGGTGTATGAATAGTTGTTTTGATGTGGTTTTTCGAGAGCATCACGATGGTGCAGTTCGCCCGACCTTTTTCGGGATCGTGGTGTGGGCCCCCCCAGGCTGGCTACGGTGAATATTACCTTTTCCACCGGGAGCCCGTTTCCAACGAGTAAGTAGTCTATCTCACGTGTTTTTTCATGAGGATTACAATGGTGTAATCTATTCAGGCGAGCAAAGCCTCTTACGTGATCGTATTCATTGTGGAAACATGGAAGGGAAATGGCCAGAGGTTCCTTTTAAGCACTCCAAACCTACGCACGGTAGGGGTGCTAGTGACACCCAGTGATGGCACGAGCACTGAACCTATACTATGTGATTTGTTCTCAAGTTGGGTGGTTGCGCGATACCCACTTCATGTTCTGCTTCCCAGTGTTGTACCATCCAGTAGGGATGGCCAGAGCAGTTCTGGGTTTACCCTCCAATAGAGACTGGGCAGTGGGTTTCTCATCGACTTATTCCGGGTTTACCCTCCAGAAGAGACTGGGCAGTGGGTTTCTCGTCGACTTCTTCTGGGTCTACCCTCCAACAGGGCTGGGTAGTGGGTTTCTCGTCGACGTATTTCGGGTCTACCCTCCAGCAGGGCTGGGCAGTGGGTCGCCTATCGACGTATTCCAGGTCTACCCTCCAGCAGGGCTGGGCAGTGGGTCACCCGTTGGCATTTCAGACTCAGGACTTCTTATGAGGCTAGTCGGTGACTTTTCTCCGTGACTACTGGAGCAGGACCCTTGGTTGTACGGGTCAGTGTTGTGACAGCTTTGACGTGACCTTAGGACATACGAGGACGAGGGGTGCTTTTCCCACTGAGGCGCGTCCTTGCGACGCGACCTAAAAGCCATGCGGGCGAGTCAGTGCCACCCAAAGCGGTAGTATCAAGGTGCGGTGATTGATCCCCTTTGACTTGTACCTCCTAGGTTGACGTGCAGGATGTTTGGGTTCAGTGTTGAATGACCTTTGACTGTTGGTGGCTCTTCTTGGGCTGAGCTTGGAGATAGAGATCCCCTTACACACTCATTTGGGTTTCTTGTTGAGCACATATATACACATCCTATTGTTGTTCCCACTCCTTGGCTTCGGTTACTCTCCTTCTAGGAGGGGAGAAGATGCGCGGGGTATGCCACATGCTTTCCGTTTCCAGATCCTCTTGGTTGGATGAGTCTAATATCCTACTATAGGTAGTGAAGACTCGATGAGAAGTTCATCTTCTCACCGTCTCTAGCTCCTTGCATCTGGATGAGTCTACTTCCTTTCTCTTGTTGGGTTGACCTGCACTCTCTCTATTTTGCACTCTTACACTGTTTTTTGCTCTGTCTACTGCTCACCATTTTAGTACCCTCCTTGTTGCTCCCTCAATCTTTCGGGGCATCCTACTGAGTATTTTTATACTCACCCCTTCTTGGGCTTTTCCCGCACTTGGTGTACCCTTGCAGATGATGGATAGGTCGGTCGACACTACGGAGGATCATAGAGGACACATGAGCTTGGGCTAAGTTCAGTGGCCTTAGCAGGACTTTCTGGGTGTGAGATTCACCAGTGGTTTACCTTTGTTTTACCTGTTTCCAGGTTATGGCACCTTTCTGGTTGGGTGCATTTTTTTCCCCTTTTACTATTTAGTTTACTTGTGAGTACTTTTCAGCACTTTTCTTGTACTGGTTAAAGGTCAATGCATGTATGTTGGTTCCCCTTTTTTTAGCAGTGTTGTATCTTTCTTTCCCTTTCTCTGAACTTTTTCATTGAGTTGGCTGCGTGTGTGTGTACAGTTTCTTAGGAAAAGGCCTCCCCTAGTTTTTTGTGCCTTCGGTGCTAGTCGCTAGCCCTTGGCCTATGGAGGCGGGCTTGGGGTATTTGTGGCTCGATCCCCAGTACGGGTCGGGTCGTGACAACCGTGATGGTGGCACACCGAAATGGTGGCACCATAACAGTGACACACTATAACGGTGAAACACTAAAACAATGACACACCGAAACAGTGGCGCAGAAACAGTGGCACCGAAATGGTGGCACACCAAACTAAGTCTCACCCTTTTCCAAATTACCAATTTCTCGAGTTTTTTTAGTCCCACCCCTATTACGTGTTTTCTTCGTTAAATAAGGAACATATTAACTCTTATCCATTTCTAATGCCCTCTCACCATTTTAAAGAGAAATATTAAATCTAAATTAATTCCTAACATGCAGATACCCTTAAAACTGCCAAACCGCATGGTCAAACCATGATCTAATTTTCAATAACTTTGAAATTGTCTCCCTAGTTTTTAGGATCTCTCCATTTCTTAAACTGATATCTCTTCTTATATTATTCATTTTTGTTCTTCTTGGTGTGCCTAAAGCTTTCCTCTCTAGATGAGTCATGCACCTATGCTAGATCCCTCTCCTACTAGTTTTCTTAGAGTTTGGTGCTGCTCACATGATCCTCTATTCTTGGCTCAAGGAGGATTTTTGGTCACCTATTATTTCAAGTAGGGATTCTTCTACCTCTCTTTATTTTTTTGTCATACAGGGTAGGCATAGTAACATTATTTTGTGAAAACTGCCAAACCCAACCTTTAACAAAGATGAATGCTAATACAAACTTGTTAATGGGATGGGTGTGGATTGATGTTGATCGACCATTTTATTTGTGATATTTTTTAATGATATGATCTGTTGTGGCTGTATGGATTTTTAAATCATGGTCATTGGTGGTATTTGTTTGTGCATGGGTGAGGATTTATAACTATTGTTGTTTCCTTACGAATAATTAGTGTAAATATCAATCTGATTAATCATGTATACTTGTTTAAATGAAATGGATGCCCCAAGATGAAAACCCTTATGTGATCACCCTTGTTTATCTAATTGCATTTGAAGAACAATGTTTACCAAGTCTGAATACATCCTGTTTAATAAGTGTGGTTATGTGCTCTTTTTTTTGGGTTTTGTGACTTTGTGTGGGTTGCGTGGTGCTGTTGTTGGGAGCACAGTTATGGGTACAAGGGTGGATAGAGGAGTTGGTTCTGTGAGAAGGGTGTGGTATATATGTGCAGTGAGGCTGTGATTTAATGGTGGTTTTTGTGGGATTTGTGTATGGGGTGGTATAGAAGGTGGGACATAATCTTAGGTTGAGAGATTGATTGATTGTAGAATGGAAGAACTTTTTATGCAGTGGGATTTCATCTGAGTAATATTTGGGAAGCAGGGATGGAATACTGGGTTATCATGATTTAATGTTTATAGGTGTGTTGGGTGTGGTGTTTTTTTTGCAGAGGGGATGCTAGTTCTAGTTGCGAGAGGATGATTGAGTGGGATAACTTTGAAGAATGATTGTTGGAAGTGGTTGAACGAGTGTATAGGAAAAAGGGGTGTGAAATGGGACTACAAGTTGGTTGTTCTCTGTTGTTTTTATGAATGGGTGTTGAAATAGATTTCATTACCTTAGTCCCTACTTCCTTGTTTGCCTCGACAGTGTGTAGTGGCCTTTATCCTTCTGAAAATGGTTGCAGATGTTGTGATTTTTAGTTTCCCAAGTAGGGATGGAAATGAATAAATGAATACTTCATGAATGCAAGATGAAAATTGGTTAAATGGATTGGATGGGGGTATACTTCCACTTACAGAAGTGACCACTTTTCATGGTGATACATTCTTGTAGGGGTAGTAAAAAAGTTGGTTTATGTGGGATGGTTTATTGTTTGGAAACCCATAGGTTGGGTTGAGTGTTTGTTTACCTATATGTATAAACTTGTAGTTCCTTGTGAATTTCAATACACACCCCACCCATGTTGATAAATATGTGCCAAAAACCCCTATTCCATGAGGGAGGGTGTATTTCCCAACATCCTAGTGGGATGATGGATGCTTGGTTACTGAATTTCTTCTTCACACCCTATTCTGGTTCTTACCACTCAAGTGTATCCAGGCAAGCTATGATGGCTTGAGGGTTACTGTAGCCCAAGATCATTCTGGCAGGTTGTGGTGTGGGTGAGAGGCCTAAGTGTTTGCGGTCTAGGTTTTTTCCCTGGTGTATTTGGGATGAGGCCTAGGTGTTTTTGGGTGAGAGGTGTGGTTGTTGTGACCTAGGTGTCTATGGGTGGTATATGTGTGGTTTATGGCCTAGGTGTGTGCAGGTAGTTTTGGACATGGGACTGCATTTTGGAAGACCGATGGCATCAAGATGTTAACCGTTAGGGAGGAGTAGATAACCAGTGGGAAAGTGGTGTAGGGTACCCAAATCATCGATGTGCTTATATTATTATCTTAATTTTCTCACATTATTTGTAGAGTGTTCCTTGGTGAGGCTGTGCTAGTTAGATTTTATTTTTAGGTGTTGTTGGTTTCTACTATTTTCCCAGGGGCATTAGTATGCTTCTCTCACTTGTGCATAGGTAGCTTTAGTTTTCCTACTGGGTATAATTGTATACTCACCCTATGTTTGTGGAACTATTTTTTAGGTTTCCAGAAGGACTTTGAGGACCGTTTTTTACTTTACTAGCTTGGTAATCAGGATAGTTGTTGTTTGATGCTTAGTCATTTCTTTTGGTACCTTTCTTCAGTTCCTTGGTTGTACTGTTGTCATAGTTTATGTTTAAATCATGCATGGTTTTGATTTTGGTTTCCTCAATATAAATTTTTTGGTGTTGTTTAGTACTTTTACTGTCTTATCTCCCAATCATGTTTTCATTAAAAAGGTAAATTCCTTCCATTTTGTGTGAGATTATATACCCGTTGTGCTAGTCACCACTCCAGGGCCTATTAAAGGCGGGACTCGGTGGTCATTATCTCTCTTTCATCTTGAATAAGGAAGGGCGTGGCACTTTGTTATCCCTTCCCTCATCTTGAAGATGGTAGGTCATGACAGAACCCCTACCTGCACTCGACATCTGTCTTTACTCTCCATTTATGACCATCTATCGAGGTCTCTGACATAACCTCTACACTTTCCATATTCTGTCACACACTCAACACTCAACTGGTGGTATGGGGCACTGACCTCGCATCTGTCCAGACCTACTACACTAATAGCAGAACACCTGATCACCACCTTGAGAGGTTCATCCTATATTCTGACTATTATTCACACTTTCACTCTAGCGAAGACTCTCAAAATAATGATTCCTACCCTCAGAAGTCACACCACTAGTCCGTCCAACTGAAACCACACGTCCACCACCAGAAGCCTCCTTCAAGTTCCCTTCTTAGATAAGGGTCTGATTCACTACCTCTACAAACCTCTTTTGATGAATGATGTTCACCTAAAACTTAATATCATGCATAAGTACATCTTGAAAGTGTTTCACTGTATCCACCTCATCCCCCACCAATGGTGGAATGAAGCATTGAAGATCTATAAAATAACTAGCATAATCCATCACTGACATCGATCCTTGGGTCAACTTCATAAACTGTGTAGCCTGATCCTATCTTAAGGTATCCAGATAGAAATGATCTAGAAACTTTTCTTGGAAGTCTTTCCATAACATACCTCCATCCTACTGAGTTTGGACCAGAATATCCCACTAGTGTTTTACTGGTCCCCGCAATATGTATGTTTCCAACTTGACCCTTTTCTCTATTAGAATATCTAAATGATCCAATAATTTCTAGATAGACTCTATCCGTAACTCGATATCCTCAAGTCCACCCTATCCAACAAATTTTGGATGGTGATGTTACTGAAACTCTCTAGTTAGATCAAACATACTTGGAACTACCCACCCCGGTTCCCTTTCTATCATCTGTATAAAATGTGAAAAGTTCTCCTGAAACTGCTCATCTCCTCGATTATCTTGAACCAATGGATTCTCTTGCTCTACTAGCAGTGGAGAATTCTTGGAGATATCCTCTTATTTCTCAATTGGCACATGACATCATGGTGTAATTTCTATACAATACCAAATACGATCCTTAGAAAACATAACATAAAGCTTACACCATACTATAAAAAGGGGGACTCAACATTTTCCATAAAACAATTCATTGCACATACACTAACCCAATGGATATCACTATAGACAAAATAATACCCTTGAATATCCCTACTGTGGGTCATGGTTATCATTGTGTAATCCCTCCTACATATTTAAGAGTCTCTCATTAGACACCATTTTAGACCATTCCCATTTTCATAAACAAAACACTCTTCTTTAGGTACTTTTGCATCCTTAAATTTTGTTACAACTAACATTAAACTTATTCACAACTCATCACAATACACATTTTAACTCATTTACAACCTTTCATTTAACACAACTCCTTAATTATTCCTTAACATTCTATTTATTTAACCATTTTCTTCATCCTTATTAGACACCATTTCTTCAAATTTTCAAGAAAAAAATGCATTCTACCTTTAATTCCCACACACCCATCCTAGCCTACCATGATGCATGCCACTTACATACCTACATAACTATAATGATTCATTAATTTTCAATCCCATTCCATTCCATTCCTGAGCTAAATATCAAAAAACTGTCACATCACATAACAAGTACATCACCCAATGGTGAAATATCATCAAATGTAACAACAAACAACAGGAACAAAAATTACCACCCTAGGTACTTGGGTTTTCCCTCATACATGGGTTAGATAATCCCAAGAACAAGCTCCTTACCAAGGCCCAACACATCCTAATCTCCCTTCTACCATACCCAAATAGTAATACCACATAAAAAACCTCTATAATACCAATTTTTAATCACTACTGGAAAATGGACCTATCCCCACGGTTTTCCTCAAAACCATGGGGATAGGTACCCCCTATACCCACGGTTTTGGAAAACCGTGGGTATAGGTCAATTTTCAAGACCTGTACCCACGGTTTTCAAAAACCGTGGGCATACGGGGGTCTATCCCCACGGTTTTCCAAAACCGTGGGGATAGGTCTTGAAAATTGACCTATACCCACGGTTTTCAAGAACCGTGGGTATAGGGGTACCTATCCCCACGGTTTTGAGGAGAACCGTGGGGATAGGTATAGGATAAAAAACCTATACCCACGGTTTTGAAGAACCGTGGGTATAGGGTTCCCATGTGTGCGCGGGAAAATTTTTTTTTCCGCGGGAAATTTTTTTTTTGGTGGGAGTCCTATACCTACGGTTCTTCCCTCTATACCCACGGTTTATATAACTATATTTAACTAAATATATATATATATACACAAAATTGATAGTAGGGTAGTGGTAGACGCGGTACTTTGCAGCGAGGAGGTCGTGGGATCGAAACCCGCCTGGGGCTTTATTTTAGGATCTATACCCACGGTTTTGAAACCGTGGGTAAAAGCCATTGACACCGTGGAAATTGGGAATGTTTTGTTGACATGGTGGCAGAACACCTATACCCACGGTTTTGGAAAACCGTGGGTATAGGCTGGGGACCTATACCGACGGCGTTCCAGCCCACGGTTCCCAAAACCGTGGGTATAGCCTATACCCACGGTTTTGAGGGCTATACCCACGGTTTTGAACCGTGGGTATAGGCCTTTTTTCTAGTAGTGAATGTTCCCAGCTTAGAATCCACTAAACGGTGCCCTGATATGGGTTTCCACATGACCTCAAGCATACCTCCTCATATGCTAGAGGTTTTAGACTAGCATTGAGGTTCTAAATATCCATGTGAAAAGACTATACCCTATTTATTAGAGTAATACACAATAGAAAACAAATAAATAAATGGAAATAATAAGAGATAATCAAAATCATGCATAACCAAAAATTTTACAAACATAGTAAAAGTCACAAATAAATAAGTAAAGTTGTCATGTAATGCTAACAATGCCAAGTGAATAAAACCAAAAAATAAAGTAAGCCAGAAAAATCCCCAAAACAGTCATGACTCCAAGTCTAAATCCTTATCCATGCACATCCCAAGCCCAACTCAACTCCCTGGTATAGGGCCTTTACCCTTGTCCTGGCCTGCAACCATGAAATCTACTCGAGTACCCAACAGTGGCCCGAGAAGGGTGTGAGTAAAACTCATTAGTCCACCACCAATGATGTCTATAAAATATTTATTATAAATAGATAGTTCATGCTAGTAATAAATAAATTACAAGGTAGACAAAAGACAACTTAGGTGCCATTAGTTAACAATATATTCTTAAACTATTTCCATTATCATTTTCATTTCAACAATTATACTATCTTCATTACTAAATTCATCTTCATCATGTGTTCCATGGGTTAGGCATTAAATCATTTACACTACAGCCTAAGTCAATCAATTTATATGCATAAGGAAGTAAGTCAAGTTCCCTAAACTCTCTAGGGAAACCATTACACAATAAATACAATAAACTTACCTAGAGGCCTCGATATATGTAGTCCCATCAAATTCATCCATTAGGGGAATATATACTCGGTCCACTTTCCTAATCCATGTATTATAGGGTGGGGTAAGAGCCTCATTCTTAACCCAAACCATGGGGGTAGATCCTCAAGTCTAATACCCCACAAAAATCAAGCAATGTGCACATGCTTATATATCCATTACCACAAATTCCATATCACAGACCATACATAATGAATAACATAAAATTAACATTTCATAATCACTTAACATGTAGGATTAACATAGAATTAACCCATTAGAACATTTACCACTTTCATTTCATATCCCATTTAACCCTTTTTCATTCCTTATGCCTTTTCTAATTGATCATATCCCAAAATTCTCATACATTAGACCACTTTAAAATATTCATCATTTCCATCATGTTATACCATTTAACAAATTTAGTAATTCATAAACATTTACTCATTTAATACACTTATAAAATGACATGCCTTAATTCACTTAAGCATTTCAAGTATAATTCACGAGTCACTTAGAATAATCACTAGATTACATATAACCCATTTCATATTAGCCAAAAAATACCTTATGCAATTATAAAATTCTTGAAACAACTATTATTATGCCCTTTTAAATTTAATTTGACATACCAACATGTTCTTCTTGGGCTCTACCAATTCACAAATCAATCACGGGTTTAACATTACCATTTCCTATGTTTAGAATCTTTGGCGCACCCCATGGGTGGCCCTAAATTGGTATAGTAAACCTCAACACATACCACAGGGATCATGAGGGGTTTAAATCCCTATTTAGATAATTTTTTTTACCAAATTATAATAAATACATTAAGATCATAAGAAACAGAAAGCAATCACACAACCATGCAAGCAAAAACCAATATAAAGACTAAGGGATATAACTTGTAGACCACCTACCTCAAATATGATGACGAACACACTCATAATCATATCCTTAGATCCATATTCAAACACCCTTTCAAGACTTGACTATAATCAATTGAAAAAAGATGGTTTTAGTGATTTGGAAGGAGATCACCCAAGCTTCAAGCCCTAATTTGGAAAAGATAAGAAAGGGAAGGATTAGACTCACTTAGATCTTTGATTTTGCAACCAACATATCTCTAAATGGCCACGAATCAAAGGAGGACCACCCTTGGGAAGATGTGGGTGCTTGAGTTCATCAATAGGTTTGAGAGGATAATAACGGGAGAAAAAATCAGGTTAGAGCTTAAAAATCCCGAGGGGACAGTTTCATAAATTTCCACTTTTTAATGGGGTGCACAGTTTGACCACACAGCTTTCTAAACCATGTGAAAACCATGTTCCAAGATTTGTATAAGGGGATTTAGGTCGCACAGTTACCTGTGGAGTCTCGTACAGTTTTACAAATATGCGCCAACCATGTGGAATTCCTTTTTCTAGGCCCTCATGGTTTGACCTTCCCCCTTGTATAGTTTTACTTAACTATTCAACCTTCCTCCTGGATAGCATGGTTTACTTTAACCATGCGCCAACTGTGAAACATGCACATAATGGCCAAAATTTCCTTTTCTTTCATTTATTAAACCCCTGAACACTCCCTAACCTCCTCACACACCCTGGAAACATTCATTAACAAAAATTAAGGGATAAAAACTAAAATTTAAACAAGGACCTACCTTTAAAAATACCAGGATCTTATACTAGACAAATCCATGGACATGGTGGGTGAGTTCATTTCCATAATGTCAAAGAAAAAAGTATTAATCATATAGGTTGATGGTACCAACATGCAACATTCTTGATTTGAGATATCTCAATAAAAGGATTACATTACATGATAAGCATATGTAATAGTTTTTATATCACCGTGGAATTAACTTCTTTATCTGTGGGTGACTTAGCATATTGATAGACTCTAACCTTTGACATTAGGTGGTTATGCCTAATGTCACTGAGAAAGAGTCCTAGATTCTCACACACTAAGTGTATCCACAATCTTAGTTAAATTCAAGTACTGAATTTAACAAGTTAGAATAAATAATATTTATTTGGGTTTGATTGATTTCCAAGATTTAATCACAAGTTATTCCAAAGAATAAATGAGTTAAATAATAATAATAATAATAATAATAATAAATGATTATTTTTCAAGTTTAGAGGATACAATATTTATTATATTTATTTATTTATAATGAAGTAATTTATTTATTAAATAAATACTTATTATTCAAGGATCGATAAATGTTGATGAGGGAGAGTGAACAGAGCTTAATGGTCAGATTGGAAATGATATAAATGATATTTATTTAAATTCTTAAAAAAAATCATGTTACGTGAATTATATTATTATTATTATTGTACATGGGTTCAAATAATAATTATAATGTAGGGAACGAACTTATGTGAAATTTTTCAACCCTAATGTTTTATAATAAATATCTAATTATAACATTTTTCATAATCACTATTGTTGTGTATAATGGATAGAAAGTAACTCTCTCAAGACCTAAAGAGAGATCTAGAGATCTATAATGTTCTCTTTCTTCTTCCTCTCTCAAGACACTAATTGAAAATCAAGTGTTCTTCCTCCTTTGAGAATAATTATGTTGCGATCAACCAAAAACAATAAAAGCGATCAGGATCAGTCGTGTTAGCACCCGACGATTCTACAAAAACGTTAAAAGATTATGGTTTATGTGTGGATCACCGCTAATGGGATTATACACTTGGATACCATGACATAATGATGGTATGATGAGATCTAGTCAACTGGATCATCAATGAAGAGAGTGTTACAAGTTGAGGTAATTCTATATCTGATCATAAATTAATTATAAATTACACATGAAGATCCTCCTCTTCTGGTTTCGATGTTTTTTCTCTAGTCAAGAAATATATGGTTTTCATTGGACATGATATTTTAATCATGTATAACAGTGATTACATGTAAATTAAGACTAAAATATGAGTTTTCTATATCAACCAAGGCACTTCTGTTGTTCCCTGAACCTACATAAAATATAGACCATTTTTTCCAAGTTTGACCCACCCAATAAATGCGGGTTTGTGAGATTTTCCCATGATATTTGGCTCATTAAACACTCATGAATGTTATTATAAAATCATATAATGTAAATAAAACATATATAACATAAATATAACTTAAATACAATGTCAGATAATTTTTAAATAACATAAATATAACATTACATTTATATAAATATAACACTATATAAAGTAAATATACATAAATATAACATAAATATAACATTATATAACATAAATATAATGTAATGTTATATATTTATGATATATATCATAAATTAATATAAATATAACATTATATATCATGAATATAATGAAAGCATAATGTTACGTTATATATCATAAATATAAATTATCATAGATATAATGTAAATATTACATTATTTCAATATAAATATAACGTAACATAAATATAACATTATTTTAACATTATATAATTAAAATTTAATGTAATATAAATATATCATAAATATAATGTAAATATAACATTATTTTAATTTCATATAACATGAATAAATTTTAAATATAATATAGAGTTATATATTTATGTTATGTATTTTAAAATAACGTAAATATAATGTGAATATAACATTATATGCCTTATTTACATTATAATTACATTATATAATCTCATAATAATGTTATATTTACATAATAGTTATGTTATGGATACATTATTTAACATTATAATAACATTATATTTACAATATATTTACATTATATAATGTTATATTTATGTTATATTCATGCTATATTATGTTATATAACATTATATTTATGTTATATAATGTTATATTTATGTCATATAACTTTTCATTTAAGTAAATATAATGTTATATTTTCATTTTATTTATTTTATATACATTACATTAATGTTATATTTACATTATATTAGTGTTATATATGTCATATTTAAATTATATAATGTTATATTTAAAATAAAATTATTTTATATTTACATCATAGTTATATTATATAATATTATATTTACCTTATATTTATATTATATGATGTCATATTTTCATTGTATTAACATTATATAATATAAATAAAATATAAATATAACATGAAAATAAAATAAATATAATTTTATATAAGGTGAAAATAATGAAACATAATGTTATAAAAATAATAACGTAGTCATAACATAAATATAACCTTATGATTTATTAATAACTATTATTAATTATTATAAATTAATATTAATTGTTTTTAATTATTATTGACTATTACTAATCATTACTAATTAATTTTCAATAATTAGTTAATATTTATTAATTATCATTAATTAATTATTAATTACTACTATTTTTTATTATTTACTTTTATTTTTTATTTATTATAAATTATTTTTATTATTAATTAATAGTATGAAATATATTTTAGTTATTTAATAATATTATTAAATTATTTTTTATTTATCATTCCAATAATTTCTCCAGGGACTACTTCATTTTAGTATTTTTATTATACTTTCACATCATGTTTAGAAATTTCCCAATTCTATGCCTGACTTGAACACCACTAAAATCCCACTATTTTTTCCTCACAAATTTTTTTTCCAGATTATTCGGGATTTAACGCATTTCCATGTTGACTAAAATCCATCCTAAATTCAAGGTGTTTCCAATTTAGTTCACGAGAGCAGGGCCATGTTGTGATTTCTCTCACATGCCAATACACTACTTTTCAATCGTAGGAACCTACATAGTGGAGATATTAGTTGGAATAGTTTAGGACAAGCCATCATAGTGGACTCAGGAATAGAGGGGAAGTACATCACTACATCAAATGCTATGAAGGAAGCTGTTTGGGTTAGGGAGTTCATCTCTAAACTAGAGGTGGTTCCTATCATTAAGGGAGTGATTTAGATTTATTATATCAATAATGGAGCCATCGCTTGGTCCAAGGAACCTTGATCTCACCAAATTACCCAACACATCCTTCAAAAATACCATCTCATATGAGAGATCATTGATAGGTGAAATGTTAGGTTCTATTGGGTAGATATGAATGATAATTTAGTAGATCCTTTAATGAAACCATTACTGCAATGACAGCATGAGGATCATGTAGAATCTAAGGGTGTTATAAACATGAGGTATTGTTTGTAATGGATGTAAATATATTATGGTTTTATAATAAAGTCAATATTTAATTATCATTCATTAATGTATGATATAATTTACTTTACATAAATATTCAAATGATAATATCCTATCAAATTATAACTTTGAGTTATCCCTAATTGATGATAAACATGGAGTATAATGGTTTATGATGATATATTAAGGTTGGAATTAATATAATCCCATACTCATTACAAAGATTTATATATGATATACAAAGATTATATTCATTAGGTAATAAGTAGAGACTTATTACTTGGAATAACCCACCAAAGTATATCTCATGGAATGTCATACAATCATCGATATACTTAGGGATGTATAATTTTTATCAATCCCTATTACTTGAGGTTAGAGATATACCTTTCATGAAAACCTTTATATACTTTGATACATTTCTTCAATAATTCATTGCTACTTAGCGAATCAGGGGGTTGTTGGGTACGTTAATGCTCTTTTCATCAATTGAAACAAAACCAAGATAAGATTTTTCCACTTCTATAACATGTAAATACATTTTAGGATTTTATTGAATTAGACTGAGGACATTCATGTCCATTATTATTTGAGTCGCATATGATGTGTTCAACTACTTGGATGAGGGACATGTGATGTACTTATCTTTTAGATGAATGACATGTGATGTATTCATTGACTTGGTCAATATTTTTCATAGAATCAAGAAAGGATGAGATGGATTATACTATATTGACATTTCCCCATGTATATTAGTCACTTAATGTCATAGGAAAAGGTATTATGTTGGTATACACATGATTTATATGATATATCTTTAGTTGGACATGTTTTTATAAAGATATGAGTGTGTTTGATGGAGATTACACTAAACCCCTTAGTAGCTTAAGTAGCATTGATTATTTGATAAAGGCCACCCTTTACTTATATCTATAAAATATGGATTTAATATTTTTTGAAAATTCTAATATGACCCATAGGATCACATAGTTATGCCTTTAGATAATGATTGATTTGCGGAAAAAAATTATTCCAAAATAAAGGGAGTTCGATGAAACTATATCCAAGAGATATTTTTACTATATTCACAAAGATTTGTTAATTTTTCCATAGATTCTTTATAGATTTTATTTAAAGTAGAAGCGTTTTACATTTTCTCTTAAAATAATATGCATATGATTTATATTAATTAATAATTCATTGGTTCTAATGTATCTTTAAGCCTAATCCTAGGCATACATTGGTTCTAACATATCCTGGTGTACATGTGATATAACCTAAGACTACATTGTACCCAACATAATGAGTGCATGAATCTTCCAACTCCATCCCATGTGGTTTCATTTAATTTATAATTAATTGTGAATGGATTAAATATAATTTTCATATTCATTGAAATATTTCAATGGATTCTCCAACATGAAATCATTCAGGGATACCATGAGATGGAACCTGATACATTGTATATGGCTACCACATTATTAATTTAATGAGGATATTTGAGGTTGGATCTGTAAAGGAATGTGATCCCTTATTTTGGGTGTTCTTGTTCATCAGTTTCACACAAAATGGGGAGAGTTATTCATGTAGAGATGTTTGGGTTTTATAATTATGAAGGGGGAGAGGTTTTCATGTTAGATATGTTTGGGTTTTCTTTACTATCCATTAAATATATTTATATATATTCATTAAATATTATTAACTATTTTTGTGAATTCTTGTAGTATTTATTTTTATATGGGAGTAATTTATATTCACTATTTTATTTATTCAAGAGATATAAATCATGAATTAACATTAAGTTTCTAAAAAAATAATATTTTTTTATTTTCTATCTGTTGATTTATTGTTTAAATTATACATTATTTTATGGGGTTATTCACTTTTAACTATTGATATATTGATATTTTTGTGATTGATATTACTATTTAATCTTGTTTATTCATATTATTTTTTTTATGATTTTTATTTTTGGAGAGATGTACAGTTTTTTTGGGAGAGATATTATTCTTAAACTTTTTATGTTTATTTTACATAAACTACTCTTTATTGTTTTATCTTTTTGATTCTTATAGAAAGGGGATATTTATTCATGTTATAGATGTTCAAGTTTTATAATGATCAAAGGATGAATATTATTGAGTGGATCCGTCCAACTTTGATTTACTTGTTTTGATAATAACATATTCCCTATTTCTTTATTGTATTTTAATTTCCCTCACATAATTTATTATTTATTTATTATTATTATTCATAATCATTATTTTTTTATTGTTCAGGTTTTTGTTTTTATTCTAAATTTATGTTATGTTGTTTTCATAATTCATGTTGAAGGGATTTTCAAAAGTATAGGTATATGAAATTAAGTTTAGAAATTGATTTTTTTGTTAAGTAATTTACTCTTACATATTAAGTTTTTAGTCTCTCATGTGAAGTAGAAACCTTTAAATATTGATCATAAATTATTGATCATGTTGGAATTAGTGCCCTAAAACCAACTACCTTGTACTTTTGATTACCTATATATTCATGGTCATAAAAATTAATAAATATCTTATCACATGATGTGTATTATTTTTCATTACTTTAATGTAATAATTTCTTTTGAGTATATTTTTCGTCGAAAGGTTATAGTAGTTCCCTGCTATAATAATAACCTTAAAGTTCTATGATGATATTCTTAAATATATGGTCTATAGCTGGATGAATCCATATGAATGGACATGGATTATACAATCCATCAGGGGTAAGATGTTAATAATACATTGAGACTTCATCTCAGGAAGCTAATCCTTGGTAATCTCCAAGAGAGGATGTTTTAAAAATAGACCCTTGTGTAGGAATTCCACCTGTTATATATGTCATTAAATATTCATATATGTAGATGTGTTTATTGTTCATTAGATTTGGGATTATTATTAATGTATATCACGAGTCTCATACTTAGATGTATTGATGAAAACTATAACAACATTTGCTCACGGTGAAGTAGGATACATCAAGTGTGCCATGAATGACATGGCATTAATGAATAAGTCAAGAAATGATTTGTTCTTTCTAAGTTAATGGAAGTGAATTTCACTATTCCTTTGATTAGAATAGAACTTCGAGATTAAATTCCATTTCCATGGAGGTTTTATTAGAACATTAATTCAAGGAAAGTTATGGAATGATATATCAAGAATATAGGTTGATGACACCGGTGATGAAACCTTATTGATGATATATTGCGATAAAGGGATTATATTACACAATGAGTGTTCATAGGAATTTGTTTTCATTGAAACATTTACACCTTTCTCTATAGGCTCCTTAACATGTTTCTATATATTGATCATGTAATTTAGGTGATTTGACCTAATGTCACTAAGAAAGAGGCCTAAAGGGTCACACATTAAGTGTATCTAGAACCTCAGTTAAATTCTATAAAAATTTGATATTAAAATGAATATTATTCTCAAGTGTTGAAGAATAATAATTATTCAGGTTATGTTTATTGCATAATTATTTATTGAATGAATAATTCAGTGATATTTATTTATTTAAATAAATATGCATTTCTCAAAGTTTGATAAATGTTTAGGAGGATTGATGGACCGAGTCATGGGTCTTATGGGAATGATATATTTAATGTCATTTAAATAAATATTAATTTATCTATTTAAGAGATGACATTAATATTATACATGAATTTTGTGCATGTAAATAAAATAATAATAATAATAATTATATTATTATATGTGGGGATTTATAAGGATTATGAGATTGGTTAAAGACTTATGTGTAATTACCAATTCTATAACCTGGATATATAAACCCAGTTATATCATTTCTAGGTAAAGTGATTGTTTTGCACAAAAAAACCATCTTCAGAGAATTATATCTAATTTATAGAGAAGATTTTCTATAGATCAATCTCAAGAATGGAGAGTGTACATCCTCCTCCTCCCACTTAAGAGCATGGGAGTAATCAGTAGAATCTTTCAATCTCAGGAGGGTTTCTTGTTATAATCAATGAGTAACAATGCAAGTGTTGAGAATAATTCGTGTTAGAACCCAATGATTCTATAGTGATGTTCCAAAGTTTATGGAGCACATGTGGATTTCTGCTACAAGGATTCTATGCTTGGATCCTTCATCAAAAGGATAGTAAAACAATATTGGTCAATCAATTCATCAATGAAGAAATAATTATTGTAAATGGTAATTCTTATTTCCATAAATTAATTATAAAGTATATGTGAAAGAACCTATCTAGAGGATCCAGGGTTTCTATTCATTGAATTTTAAAGATAAATTAGAAGAAACCAATGAAAACCCATTGTTGGACATGGGAGCAATTGGTTCCTCTATTCCTTGAAACCTTAAAGTGGTATTAAATTGGTCACATATTAATTTATAATAATTTATTAATCATTGATCAATTTACACTTTTGATGTTAATTTTTCATTTCTGGTTTATTAATTTGTAATCTGTAAGTCTAGATATTACATTAAAGGACTAATTAGGATCTGTGTGATCACTAAGAGGGTGAGGGGGTGAATTAGTGATATTTTATTTTTATGTTTTCTTACTTTAGAAACAACATTCACCTATGGTTATGGAGAATTGACTCTAATTGAAAACAATAAACAAGAACACCCAAAAGAACACAAGTAATTACAAGGTTCATCGCTCAATAAGGTTCACCTATTAGTGCATGTGCTTATCACACAGATGACATGAAACTACTACAAATTTGGGTTTATTTGGCACTAGACTTTATTATTACTAGCTAAAAGCACTGGTAAAGTCCACCTTTTCACTGGTAAAAGTGTTGATAAAGGGGGGACTTTATCATTGCTTCAGAAATCACCGATAAAGGGGGTCTTTATCGGTGATAAAAAAGAAAATATAAAGAGGTCCCTTTATCAGCACTAATAAAAAAGGGCTGATAAGGGGGTCCCTTTATCATTACTAGTAAAAAAGTGCTAATAAATGGGACCCTTTATGAGCTCTAGTCAAAAAGCGCTGATAAAGGGGTTCCTTTATTAGTACTAGTAGAAAATCACTGATAAGGGGGGGGGGGATTTATCCGCAGTTTTTTACTAGCACTGATAAAGGTCCCCTTTTATGAGTGATTTTGTACTAGCACTAATAAAGGGTATATTTCATGAAATAAAATATATTTCATTAAAAATAATATATTAATATATAAATATATTTATATTTATATAAATATAATACATTTTTAAAATATGATTTAGATAAGGCTAAATACGCATTTACACTTAATATATAAGATATTTAGTGAAAATGGATTATAAAATAATAAAAAATGTCATTATTAATAATTTTATAATTATTACTGATTAATAGTCATTTAATAACAATTGGATGGAATAAAAATTAAATTAATTAATGAACGGTATAAAATAAGTTGAAAAGATGATTTGAACTTCAAATGACCATAAATTTTGATATGGGTGTTCGTTTGGGATCTACTAAATATCAAATAAAATCCTGAGAATAAATATACGTCTTAATACTAGGGGGAACCCTGGTAACTATTTTAGGCCAAAAAAGACCCAGAATGTCTCCAAAAATGAGTTTTTAGTTGTGATACCCTATTTTTTTAATATTCAATAGTATTTTAGCTCTGTTTAGGAGAGTATTCTTGTTTATTTTCTATGGGGAGTAAATTTATTCCTAGGTATTACATTCATATCGATATTATGGTTTTGAAATTTTATCATTTTTTATAATTTAGTTTTATCAATAATTAAATATATGCATATTTTCTTATATTTACTTATAATTGATCAATTATATAAATATATATAATTACATAAAAAGTATTTTAAGATATATAAACCATATGTAAATAAATATTTATTATTCATTTCATTTAAAATAAATAATTATCTATTTTGTGTACCTATAAAAATGAATTAATATTTATATATATACCTATACAAGTAAATATGTGTCAATAAAAAAAATATATTTCTGTGTATATTCTAATACATGTAAATAAATACATATATATGTAAATATTTGTGTGTGTACAAGAAAAATATAAATGTGTACTTGTGTGTGTAAAAATGTGTGTACATGTACGTGTGTGTGTCAATATTGTGTGTATACATCATATATAAATATATTTTTATATAAATATATCATTATCATTAAATATAGTATATAAATGAATTTATAATAAAACTATATGAATATATATATATATGAATATATATATACATATAATGTTTATATATACATATGTGTGTGTACTGATAAACAAATATATATTTATATTTATATTATAATAAATGTAAATGAATATTAATATATAATATATTTAAATAAATTTAATTATATATATATCATACACACATGAAAACTCACATAAATGTATATTTTATAAATTTATTTTAAAAAATTATATATATATGAATAATAAAGATATATGTAAATATATATATATTTATAAATTAATATATAAATAAAAAAAATTATATGAAAATACATATTTATAAATAAATATATAAATAAAAAATGTATGTAAATATATATATATATTTATAAATAGAAATATATTAAAATATCCAATAAATTGAAGTAGTGTAGTGGTAAAGTTATTCTCTTAATAAGAGGTGGTCATGGGATCAAATCCGGGTGAGTGAAAGTTTCAGAGACCTCTCTAGTACTAATATAGGGGGGGTGCTCGAGACCATTGAAAAAGAGGAATTCTAGCACCAAGTAAGAGTGGGGAGTGCTACTACACAAAAAAAAAATATTTTTTTCCAAAATTTTATCAGTGATTTGAAAAAACATTGATAATCTAGGTGCTTTTAAAATCTAACCTTTATCAACACTTGTAAAAATAACTAATAAAGGACCCCTTTATTAGTGCTAAAAAATCATTGATAAAGGGTTCCTTTATCCCTAAATTTTAAAAGTACTGATAATGGTCTGCCTTTAACACCGCCTAGATTATCAACACTTTGACAGTGCTGATAAAGGTTCTTTATAGAATTGTTAAAATCAATATTTTTAGTAGTGTGATATAATAATTTTTACAAAAATAAATTGAACCATCACCAATAGGTTTCAGTATGTTTTTATTGTGCTATTTTAACTTTCTTCACACTTTCCTTCCTGCATGTACTTCTTCTTTCTATTCACTTTATTATAGGGCAGTGAGTAATAACTTCTTTATAAAATTCTCTATCTCGAACTACCTATTTGGTTAATTCTCTATCTGGAAGCAGTATGTATGGAACCCACTTTCTGGTCACTCTGTCTAAAACCCTATTCATATGATACCAAATGATAGTCTAACACCACTTTGTTTGGTATCCTATATTTGAAATCTTCTTCACAATATTAATCTTATACAACTGTTTGATACCCTATTTCTGTTACCACTTCATCTGGTGCTAATTTTTCCGATGCTTCAATAAATGATCACTCAAGCTCTTCAATCGGCACCTCAATTATTTAGTAATCCATCTGGAATCAGCAACCTACACCAGAACACATGCTCCCCCTTTATATAGGCATTATATCTCAAAATACGTAGTGAGCATTGTGAACATTAAATTTAAAACTACCGCTCAAATTTTGAAAATCCCACTCAAATCATTTTTTATTTGACCTCCTTCAAACCACCTAAAATATAGGATTCAACTACCTTCATGGGAAAATTTATTTAAAACATAATGTTAAAAAACTCTTCAAACTTCCTGATTTCGTGGCTAGGATCATTGTAAAGTTCTGGATTTTTTGTTTCAAATATGTGAAGTCTTTTTTCCCTTCTTCTACTTCTTATTTTTGAGTTTATACATTCTTGGGTGGATCCTTGAAATCTTTGAGTGTCCTGTGAAATCTTAAGTATGGTATTTAGTTGTTCTAGTTCCAAAATGGCTAAAACCATGGACTTGGTGGAGGTTTTGGTGTTCCTTGAGTGAAAACATGCAAGGAAATGGATTTCCAAGCATGTGACTATGGGTGTAGAGTAAGTCTTGGATCGTCTTGATGAACAAAGGATTGAGAATCCTCTCCATGATATAATGGATGTCGTGGTGAGGGTAAAACAACTAGTGAGATGGAAACACACTATAGACCATTTCATTTTGACCTAGTATGTTCAAGAACTACCATGGCCATGTCTAAGTCATGGTGAAAGTCATTTCAGATTCATAAAATGTTGAAATAACTGAATTCAATTCCATTTCTTCTCATATCTTGGCTAAATCAAAGGGTTTTTGTCTGTGGATTAAATGTTGGGGTTTTAATCCATTGTTTAATCGATTCCAACACCTATTAATTGATCCCACATATAATTTTTAATTCCTTAAATATGATTAATTTCCAAATGCATGAAAGAACTAGGTCTTAATATTATGTGACTTCCATCAAGCCTGGATTCCTCCCTTGTTTGGTATGATTCTGGCATACCTTGGGTAAAACTAAGGCCTCGATTTATCAGCCTTGTTGGTGTTTCAGGATTTGAGTTAATTCAGTGAAGAACTCTGGTGATTCCTCTTGTTTGAATGAATTCCCCCTATTCCTCTTATTCAATCACATAATAACAATTTCATGGCTTATTTTATTATACCTTATGTCACCTAGAGAGGTAATTACAATATTGGTTCATAAATAACTTTCTTAAGGATCTATGGAATTCTCTTGGTGACTTATTCTTTTGTCTCTATCCAAGAGTGATGGTTTATTCTTCCACAACTGGACTCAAATATTTCCATCGACGTTAATTGAACATTGGGTAAGTGTTAGTTATAACTTTATCTTGTCTTTCTTCTCCTCCTTATTCAATAACCCTTTTTTACGATGGTTTGGAATCGGTTCTAGGAGTCTTTAGTATATGATCTTGTTTTATTTGGTGTGTAAACATGGTTAGGGTGATGAAAATATTGAAAACCTTAATGTTGACATCAAAAACCTTGAGGTAGGAAGTTCCTTACCACTTAGAGGTTGTATATATGATCGTTAGAATGATATGACATTGTGTGTTGATATGTTTATCCCATATTGATTTGATTATATGTGTGTGTGCTTGGATTTTTTTCCTCACTCATGATATGGTATGTTGTGCCTCTATATGATATACCTTATTTCCATGTGTTTTACATGGTATTTTTTGTGTTGTTGTTTTATGCATGTACCAAAGATACAGGTGGACCCATCATGGCTTGGCGGCCCTAGAGGGGGAGTGTGTTTAAACATTGCATTTGACATGATGATAGAATGGGGATAGACGATGGGGCATGATGGACTATGTTGTTACATAATAATATTTTAAAATAAAAAAATAAGGTTTGATATCATATATGGCATGGAACACCGAACTTAAAGAAACCACAAAATATTATAATTTAAATATGATTATTATAACCTAGTCGTTGAATTGGTGGGTATGAATAATATTAACCAAATTATGAAATATATATAAAGTATCTAATCACTAAAAATTCATTTATTAAAGCTTATTAAAATAGAACTCAATTTTTAGTAAAGTTGTTTTTTGCTCAGAAATACATTTTCTCCAAAAATGTTTTTATTGCTTTTATGAGAAAATATTATAATTATTTTTTGGAAATTATATGAATTTTATTGTATAAAAATAATATCATTTTTTAAATAATCCTATCAAAAATATCTTGGGGTGAATTTTTAGTATTTTTCTAAATTTTTTTATTTTTTAATATTTATTAAAAATTACTGATTTTTATTGAAAACTGTATTTTTGTTTTAAGAATTTGAAAAGGTATATTTTATTTTAAAATGGTTTCAATGTAAAATTAGTTCTATTATATTATTAATAATTCAATTAAGTTCATTGTAATCAATTTTATGATTAAATTTGGTATAAAAACATTTGTATACATAAAAGGTATTTTTCTGAAAAAACCGCTTTTCATTGCGTTTTACGTTTTGATTTTAAATTATATTATACCACTTATAGGTATTGAATTTAATAAAATGGATTCCATATTTTGAATTAATAGGTTAAATTTTTTCAATTTGGACCCAATATTTTTTGTCAATATGAATAGTAACTGTGGTAAAATTTATCACCTCGGTAAAGGGTAAATCCAGTTAATCTAGGTTAAAAATAAGTGATATGGTTATAATTATTATTTGATGATTTTAATTCGACACATTCCACCTTAGTATCTAAATTTACATGTTTAATAGATAATTTATTATGAAAATGACCAATATAATATTTAAATCAAAGAAAGTTACAAAATGTCACTCTCTTAGTTTTAAATATCTTTTATGTGTACACATAGGGAAAAAAGAAAGTTATGAATAAATATAAATTTCAAATTTATGAATAATGAAATTATATTCATTATTATAATTTATTTATAATTTTTACTGGTTATATAATTATCTAAAATGCTTGCATAACTCTAATACAATATTTATTCAATAAATAGAAAAATAAAATAAATAATATTAAAAATATTAAAAGTGATATAATTTGAGTGATTTGTAGTGTTCCATGAATTTTTTAGTTGAAAATTAAATATTAGTTATGTTTAAATAAATTATATTCTAAATACAACTTTTTCTTGATGTATTTGATGACAAATTAAATGAATTGTGTCAAAATTGACATTAATGATAATTTATCAAAATAATAATTTATTAAATTATTTAAAAAATCATTAAAATATTTAAAATGGGAAAGGTGGATACAGTATGGTTGAAAATTTTACCCATTTTCCATTTATGATCTATTTTTAATATTATGTATAAAATTATAAACTTTTAAGAGTGAAAAACACATTACCACGATTAATATTAAAATCGGTTACCTAAGTGGTTAAAAAAAGATATGGTTTAAAATGAATCAAAAAATGTCTAAATTTTGTTTTTTGATGATATTTAAACCATATTCCACCCTATGTTAGAATCACTATCCATGCTTATGCATTTTTATTTATAATTAATTTATTATAATTTAATATTTTATCAAATTTCAAAAGTTCCACTCATCTCAATTATAAAAAGGGAACCTCCTCCCTCGCTTCTTTACACCACATTGGTCCTTCTAGATCAAAAAAACCTGAAAAAAATCCATTTTATAATTCATTAGACACATTCTATAGGTGAAATTCATCTCAATAGACAAACCCTAGGACCCTTAAGAGGATATTTAAAGGAGTTCTTTCAAAGGATTGGTAATCGCCTTAACCAATCAATTTCTTTTTTAATTTTTATTTACCTCAAGTAAATATAAGGTATTTATCATAAAATAATAACTTTAGTATCCTAAATATAATTAAATGATATTATGATTATTAAACCACCATTATCCACCCTATTTTCTATAAAATTGAAATTGAAGGTATCGTTTGTGCATACGTACAACTTACTGTCTCCACAAAGTGACACAATTAATTTTACACCACCATATTTCATGGATGTTTATTATTATGGTTTTAATTTTTATATATTATAATTATGAAATAATTATACCCATTTTATTATAAATCACATCTTCCTTATTACCTTCCAATTTTTCAGAATACAATAACGTCGCTCGTGCGTACTTGTGGACTACCACATCCACGAATCGATGCGATTTTTTTTCATTTCTATTTTACTTAGATGGTAATAAGGATTGATTTTATGAATATATATGATTTATATGATATAAAAACGATTTTATAAATGATTATTATTATTTACCCTTTTTTCCTTCCATTTAAAAATGAAAATAGCTTTCACGCATACGTACGGCCTACCGTCTCCATGAACGATCATTTTTCTATCTATAACTTATATAGATGACCCTGAATTTTTATAAAATTAATATAAATTATAATTATATCATAATTAAAAATCTATATATTATACAATCATGCTAAAAGTATAAGGAACAAAACTACCAAAACAAAATATACATGAAGAACGAAGAAGTTGTCACCCGAAACCGTGATTTTAATAAATAATTACTGATAAATGAGTGATAAATGGTTATAAGTAAATCATATATATTATGATATATATTAATATGGTTATATAATATATTTATAATAAATCTATATTTTTATAAAAGTGGTTCAAGAACATACAAAGGAAGTCAGACCTGAGGTAAGAGTTTATTTCACAATCTCATCATTATTCAAGATTGTTTATGTTTGAGTATACCTTGGGGGAATTGTTTGATATTTATATCTTAAATCCAACCAAATTTATTATAATATGGTTATTCATGAAATTTTAAATTAATTGTACCATTTTCTTCTCTTTGTTACATAAAATAATGGAATTGTTTTTTAGAAAAATCATACTTCATTTCTATCTTCGGTCGAATATCCTTTTTCTTACACATCCATGTTTTCTAAAAAAAATTTCAAGAGGGTTTTAAAAACACTCAAAATTATTTATTAAATTATTTTTTACCCAATATTTTCTTTTAAAAAAATTTAAAAGTAATCTTCTTTTCATTTTTTGAATGAGGTACTTTTTTACCAAAAACGTGAAAAGAATATTTGTTTTAATATATATGACATGAATAAAATTTCCCACCATCATGACCATTAATTTATTTGAATCTTGTTCTAAAAATTTTCACGATTATTTTTAAAGAAAATGTTTTATGTTATTTATATTCATCAATGACAACAACTCTTATTTTACTTATGCTCCACTGGGGATATGTTGTAATGATACCGTCCTTATTATTTTTTCATATGATATATAATTAATTTGATTGGGGATATACTACTTTAATACCATTAACCATATTAATCTATATAGTTTATGGTTATGGGAAAATATTTACATTTTGTATGCTAGTTTTTCAATATTAATGTTTACATTATTCATGTTTTACACCTTTTATATAAGGAATCCATTGGACTTAGTAAGTGATGGGAGGGGCCTAATATAGCCTCTTGATGAATCAGTAGGTCTCATGAGAAAAACTAGATTGATTTTTTGCTGAGTACTTACCCATTTATGTAGATTTATGGCACAAGTCCTTGATATTATTTTTATATTCCTTTATTGAGGCCTCGATGATAAGTTTCAGATGTTCAGCAATATGCATTCCATGATTATGAAATAAATTATTGATGTCCATGTAATTATCTCATTTTTGCGATATCCATGGATACATTTATAGATCATGATATTATTTATAAGGAATTATTTGATCATAATTTATTCTTTCCATATTATCTATACCTTATTTATCTTTTATTGTATGCATACCCTTACTGATTATCTGATCTCACCCCTTTCTTATGTTTCCTTTCTCCAGGATACCCAAAAGTGTTTTATGATTGATATGTTGGGATATGATAAAGGGAGATATAGTGTTCTCAATGAAAATACTATGTTGTATTTTATATTTTCAAATGTATTGTGAAAATCAAGTATGCATATGTTTTTACAAGACTACTAAAATGTTTAGTCCTTTGGGATGTGATCAATTGTATATAGTGCCAATATAATAAAGTAACCACTAGATATAGGATACTAGTATCAGGGTATTTATTATTAACATCAGATAAATTTTAGTATAATCCTTGGGAACTAGATTTAGGAAAATATAGATCATAGAACATCACCCTATGACATAATTTGAGAATATTCCAAAAGAAACTAAGCTTATTTTTTTTGAAATTCATTATAGATAAATTTTAAATTTATGTTAAGTATTTAACTAGTCTTGAAATATTACATTATTGTTCATAATTTCATGAGATAATCTAGTATATTCCATTTTTTAGATATGGATCCTAGAAGAAGGAATGTAAAATGTATCAATGCACGTAATCCATATAGTTATTTCCCTCATGTGAAAGATAATGATGTTTTGGTTGGATCTAGAGTTTCATCTAGAGATGAATATGTTATAACTATATTGGGGACACTAACTCAGGTTATAACCAATAACCTTGCTCATATGGAATAACTTTCTGATCCAAAATGTGGTGTAACAATTTTAGACTACTTTCTATCATTCAATGGTACTGAAAACACATTTTTAATTATGAAATGGATAATTTTCTTGGAGGAGGTATTTATTGCTTTAGGAGGTAATTAAATAGGGAAGGATTACATGACATTTTATCATATATTAGGGGATTCAGATCAATGGAAGTCATTGATTCAAAACACTAAAGATGAGGATGAAATAAAAACCATGGAATGTAAGGATTTTAAAGAGTTTTTCTTGGAAATTTTTTTTCCTCACAAATAATAAGAAGATATGGAGAGAAAATTCTTGAGTTTAATACAAAAGGAATATGTAAATGTTGTTAAGTATAAAGCTAAATTTATAAGGATAGAAAGGCATGCTATAGACTGTATACCTAATTCAAAGAGTAGTATTGACCATTTATTTGATTGGTTAAATCCAATCCTTTTAAGGGAACTAGTCTCCTAAACATTATAATCATATGAGTATATGGTATCATGTTCTGTCAAGATATAGAAATAATTATCCAAGTCTTATGGATCTAAAGGAAATAAAGATAATAATAGGAAGGAAGAGAAAAAATGGATAAGGGTAAGAAAATAAAGAAGGATTTCCCTACATGTTATAATTGTGGAAATAAACACCTTGGTACATTATTGAAACGAACGAGAGTTTTCTTCAAGTGTGGAGAGAAAGGCCATCAGGAACATGAATATAAGTGTAAGAAATAAACATTTGATGTGCAATGTTTTAACTATAATGGGATGGGGTACCATACAAATGAATTCCCTAAGAATCAAGGAAACATACCTTAGAAGAAACTAAGGGATCAAGGTCAAGATTATGTTATTACTACTATCAAAGTTGATTGATTAAAGTGATTTTGTATTTGGATTAAATAATTATTTTGTAGAAATATTTTTATCAATGATATTTTGGTTATAAGAATCATAAAATGTATAAGGATTGTAATGATATCGTTGTTCTTTCAAGATTTGAAATAATATGTTGAATTGATAAAGAAAAAAGTGATTTATTGGTAAGGTGATGTTTTTAGAGAATGCATGAATAAGGTAAAGGTGACCCTTAATATGTTTATGATGTTGAGTTAAAAATGTTTATTTTGGGTAAAGAGAAGATTGGCATTGAAGAAGAAAATGGGATAGTATTGGTGACCATGAAAATGGTTAGTGATTTGATGATAAAGTAATTCATGATGAAGCTTACTGTATTTTTGGATTTATAATTGACGATATGAGATTTTATTTAAGGAATAAAGAGAGAGTTAATTATTGTAATCATGCATGTTTTCATTAAAGTTTTATGGTAATTCAAGTTATTACCATGTCATCATTGTATTTACATGTGAAATTAAGATTAAATTTATAGGGGATTAATGATAAGTTGATTTTATAAATTTGGTGACATTATTTATAATTTTTTATATTTTTGAATTTAGTGAGACATATTTTAGAGGAGCCTTACGATTAACTACTTATATAATGGATTGAGTTGAACTTTTTATATTATTATTTGATGTTAAAATATAATTTATCATATTGGATAAAATGTGCTAACAATTTTGTTTTGGTAAATGTTTAGAGGATGACGGAATGACTTATGAATCTTATGATTTGTTATAAGATTATTTTAATTCTTCATGCATACAAAATCATCTTTAATATCCGTTTCATGTGGTAAGAGATGAAGTGGAAATTGATTGAAGCACAACCAAAGAATGATATTGTGATTTTGATATGGAAATAAATTAAGTAATATTATTTTCACAATTTATTTATCTGAATAGTAAAATAATCCCTCAAATTTAAGAAAATTAACTTGAAATAAAAATTTTATCCATTTACTTTTCTTACCGAGAAATCAATAGTCTTTTAACCCATCACATATTTATAGTATTTTGATAGTTAAGTTTCTCATGACCATGTTATCTATCTTTATATATGAGTCCTTGAGTATTATTTTTCTCTTCCATGTCCATATTTTTACTTCCCACTAATATTCTTCTTTTTTGAAACCTAGATATGTGTTATTCCAGATGACCTTCATATTTCTCTTTCTCTCTTTTCAAGAGGAGGTTTTATTAACCCTTTTTATAATGTGAGTTTTTCTAGAAAAAATTCAAATGTAAAAATGAGAACAAGTAAAAATTTAAATGATTGAATTTATTGAAGAGCGTAGGGACTGTAACATATTGATATTTTAGTATATTAAAATTGGGTTCGATAGCGTATTCGGCACACAACACTGAGCTTAAACAAATAATAAAATATTATTATTTAAATACAACCATTATAAACTAGATATTGAATTAGAAGGTATGAATAGTATTAAAAAAATTATGAAACATATATAAAGAAAATAATCAATACAAATTGATTGATTAATTATTATTAAATAGGTACCCAATTTTCAATAAAGTTATTCTATGTTTTAGAGATACGTTTTCTTCAAAAATGATTTTTATTTATTTTTGTGAGAAAATATTATAATTAATTTTTGAAACACATATATATTTTATTTTATAAAAAAATATCATTTTTAAATAATCTTATCAAAATTATCTTAGAGTGAATTTTTATATTTTCTAAAAAGATTTATTTTTCAACGAATGGCGAAAAATACAGTTTTTATGGAAAACTATATTTTTGTTTCAATAATTTAAAAGTTTCATTTTAATTTAAAATTATTTAAAGTTAACATTTGTTATATTATATTATTAATAATTCAATTAATTTCGTTAGAATCAATTTTATGATTGAACTTAGTATAAAAACATTTTTTTACATAAAATGCATTTTTTTCTAAAAAACTGCTTTTTATTGCGTTTTGTGTTTTGATTTTAAATTAAATTATTCCACTTATATATATTGAGTTTAAATTTTTTTTTTCATATTTGGAATTATAATTTTCAAATTTGGTAAATATCCCCCTTTTATTTTTTGTCAATATGAATAGTAACTGTGGTAAAATCTATCACCTTAGTAAAGTGTAAATCTAATTAATTTAGGTTAAAACTAAGTGATAAGGTAATAATTGTTAATAATAATTGTTATTGGATAAATGGAATTAGAAACATATCACTTTAGTATTGAAATTTATTATTCAATGGACACTTTTCCATGTAAATGACCGATATAATATTTAAATCAAAGAAAGTTACAAAATGTCACTCTCTCGATTCTAAATATATATTATGTGTCCACATAGGGATAAAAGAAAGTTATGAATGAGTTTAAATGTAAATTTTTTGAATAATAAAATTTTATTCATTGTGATTATTTATTTATAATCTTTAGTGATTATATAATTACCTCTTATGCAATGCTAATATATTATTTATTCAATTAATAGAAAAATAAAATAAATAATATTAAATTATTAAAAGTGAACTAATTTGAGTGATTTATAGTGTTATATGAAGTTTTTAGATGAATTTCACATATTAGTGATATTTAAATTAATTATATTTTAAATCCAACCTTTTCTTGATGTATTGAAGTCAAATTAAATGAATAGTGTCAAAATTGGCATTAATGATAATTTATCACAATAATATTTTATTAAATTATTTAAAAATAATTAAAATCTTAAAAGAGGGAAAGGTGGATAATATATGGTTGAAAAAATTTCAAATGTCCATTTATCATCCAATTTTCATGTTATATATAAAGTTATAAACTTTTAAGAGTGAAAAAGATGTTACTACAATTAATGTTAAAATATGTTAATTAAGGGGTTAAACCAAAAGATATGTTTTAAAACACCTCAAAAACCTATCCAAATTTTATTTTTTTGATTATTTTTCAAGAATATAATACCCAAGGTTATAATACCTATCCATTTGGATTCAGTTTTCTTGAGAATGAATTTATTATGATTTAATCTTTTAACAAATCCCAAAAGTGAACCTCACCTCAATTATAAAAGCGCACCTCCTCGTTCACTTATTTACACCCCATTGAGCCTTATATATCTAAAAAACCCTGAAAAAAATTCCTTATCAACTTCCTTATACCCATTATATAGGTTTTTTCATCCCAAAATACCAACCCTATGACCCTTAAGTGGATATTTAAAGGAGTTCTTTGAAAGGATATGTAATCGCCTTAACCGAGCACTTAATTATTCTTTACCACATCTAAATATGTGTTATTTATCATAAAATAATAACTAAATTATCATAAATATACTAAATTATTATTATTATTATTAAATCACCATTATACACCTCTTTCCCATCAAATGGAAAGTGAAGGTATCACTCATGTGTACGTACGACTTATCGTTTCCACGAAGTGATACAATTCATTTTACACCACCATATTTCATGGATAGTTATTATGATGGGTTTAATATTTACATATGATACTTATGATTTAATTATAATCCTATAATTATAATATCACATCTACCTTCTTACCCTCTAATCTGTTGGAATACAATAACATCACCTGTGCGTACGTGTGGATTACCACCTCCATGAATCGTTCTGATATGATTTTTATTTTTGTTTTAATTGGATGGTAATAAGAATAAATTTGATGAATATATATGATGTATATAATATAATAATTATTCTATAAGTGGTTATTATTATTTACCTTTATTTCATTCCATCCATTGATAAATGAAAACGGTGTTCATGTGTATGTACTATATACCATCTCCATGAACAGTGTAATTCATTTTTCTATCTATAACTTTTAAAATTGGCCCTAGATATGTATATAATTAATATAAATTATAATTATATCATTATTAACATTATATATATTATATAACCATTATAAAAGTACAAGGGCCAAAACCATCGAACCAAAACATAAATGAAAAATGAAGCAGTTATCACCCAAAATAGTGATTTTAATGAAGGATTATTAAAAAAATGGTGATAAAAGGTTATAAGAAAATCATATATAGTATGATATATATTAATATGGTTATTTAATATATTTATAATAAATATATATTTATTATACAGGAGGTTCAAACACATATAAAGGAAGTCGGGCCAGAGGTAAGGGTTTATTTCACAATATCATCATTATTCAGGATTATTTATTTTTAAGTCTCCATTAGAGGAATTGTTTAATATTTATATTTTAAAACCAATGAATTTTTTATCCTTTATTTATTCATGAAATTTTCAAGCAATAGTACCATTTTCATCTCTTTGTAATGTAAAATTATTGAGAAAACATTTTTTTAGAAAATCTGACTTAATTTCTCTCTTCGGTCGAATATCATTTTCTTCCATATCCATGTTTTATAGAAAATATTTTCAATAATGCTTTCAACTCTTCAAATTATTTATTAAAGAAATTTTTACCAATTTTTGACTTTTTACAAAAAGTTTTTAAAAGGAATATTCTTGTCATTTCTGAATGAGGTACTTTTGTCATTTTACAAAAAAGTGAAAATAAAATTTATTTTAACATATAAAACATGAACAAAATTTCCCATAGTCATGACCATTACTATATTTAAATTTTTCTCTATAAGTTTTCATGATTCTTTTTAAATAATTTTTTCCTAATATTTTGGAAATTAATAGTTTTAAAATTTTATTTTTAAAGGGAAAAGGGTATTTTACTCAAGAATTTTTTTAATGAATTTTTATGGTATTTATATTCATTAATGTAAAAACCTATATTTTAATTATTCTATAATAGGTATATGTTATAATGATACCATCCTTATTATTTTTTAGATGGTTTATGACCATTTTGGCTGTGGATGTAAAAATTTGATACCATTAATCATATTGCTCTGGATGGTTTATGATTATGGGAATATATTAACAATTAATACATTGATTTTTAATATAATTTTTTTTATTGATTATGTTTCACCCCTTTCATATGAGGAATTAATTGGAATTATTAATTGATAGGAAAGGCTTGATATAACTCCTCGATGCATCGGTAGGTCTCATGAGATAAACTAGATTGGGTTTTGGCTGAGGCCTTACACAGATGTCATGGCACAAGGCCTTGATTGTATTTTTAGATATCTTTTTCAAGGCCTCAATGGTAAGTTTTATATTACCATCATTATGAATTCCATCATTATGAAATAACTTATTTATATATATGTGATTATTTGATTTGTTATGTTATCCATTGATAAGTTATTAGCTCATGAGATTATTTATATGGAATTATTTGATCATCATTTATTCTTTCCATATTATTCATGCCTTATTTATATTATGTTGTATTCATACCCTTAATGAGCATCTAATATCACCCATTTCTTAGATTTCCTTTCCCTAGGATATCAGTAAGTGTTTTATGATTAATATTCAGGGATATTCTAAAGGTTACTATGGTGTTCGCAATGAAAATACTATGCTGCATTTTATGTTTTAAAATGTAATGTGAAACTAAAGTATGTATCTGGTTTTCCAGTACTAATAAAATATTCAGTCCTTTGGTATGTGATCACTTGTATCTGGAACCAATTTAATAAAGTATCCACATGATCTAGGATACTAGGATTAGGGTATTTACATATGTGGCCTCATCTGGGGGTATGATTTTCTATGTGATATGACATGTGAGGCAACAATGGGGCATGATGGTCTATGTAGAATGACCTGGGGGAAATATGGTCTATGTGACTTGAACTGAGAGATATCAATGGGGAATAATGTCCTATTGTGGTCTAGACCATAGGCCTAAGGAATGTATGACTATTGAGCAGCTTCAAGATGGATCCTATATTTGTAACATTTCCACAACCATAGTGATGTTTTCCAGCATGAAGCCAAAGTGGGTATTAATGGGGTTTGTGGCATCTTTATTAGGGAACAGCCACTTGGTATGTTTTTTTTCTTATGTGTGTATTTATTTATTATCATGTCTTATTCTCTTATGTATGTGCACTCATGTTAAGGATGCATTGGTGGTGTCTTGATGGGTTTTATTACTCACAACCTGCATAGGAATCTTGGTGCACAAGAAGATTTCATGACCATGGACCTAGTGAAGGGAAAGGGACCTATGATAGGGAGTTGACGTCATGGAGGCATAGAGTCAGAGGTGATGCTAAGTCACAATCCGGACTATTATTTCTGGCTTTAATTTTATTTCATACTAATATACCTTGGGTTGGATTACCACACTAGAATCCTATTTATTTTTTAATTATATGATAAGCATGCCATTTGACATTATTTTTATCTGCATTTTTTACTCTAATATGTTATGTTTTATTTATATTATTGGTGTAAGGATTCATACTGAGGGTCTAGTCTCCCCACTAATAGTATTCAAACCATCATTGCTAGTCAGTAGACTCTTGCATATAGGGAGGCATTCATAAGTTCATGTGACACTCTAGTACAAACCCAATGGTTTAGGTTGGGGAATTTAAAAATAGTATCAGATCATAGTTTTCATATTTAATTTTGACTAACCAAGGATATGGTAGAAAGAAGATAGGTTGTGTGTGGGACTTTAGTAGGGGAGTTTCCATGTTCCTGGCTAACTCATGTGTGACAGACCTCCAAGTTACCATTTTTGGGATTATTTTATCAGTTTTATGTGATTTAGGGTGCATTCATGCATTATGACTAGGAATATAGAATCGCATTCCATATATATACATGTTGTTATACTTCATAGTAGTTTTTAATTTAATAACATGATTATACTATCTATTTGGGATAGAGTATGATTAATTTATTGGGTGATATATCTATTTTACATGTTGTTGTGATATATCTATACTGGTACTAATTAGTTTAACTTAAGAATACTATTATGTTTTGTATATATATGTTAATGTGACTAACATGTAGGAGTATAGATCTTTGTTAGTGCTAATATGGATACCCATTGGGTTATGGGTAGCCTCCTAGGAGAACCTTTGTGTGATATCATTGATTGGATATGATATAATTTGAACTAATGGCTTAAATGTTCTTTATGTTTTAGAAAATTTCTCCTTGATGATGCTTGACTAGACTGCATGGTGGTGTATTCTAAAATTATCTTACAAGGGAGGATGTTCTAGTCCTACCACCAGTCATGCAGGAGAATGCTCTGAAAACCACCCTAATAGTTCAGGCAGAAGGACCACTTCAGTAGGGATTCTTTCTCTTAGTGTCTATCTAAGGTGGGGGAGTTACCAAGACTATGGTTGACTATGATTTAGATTTTTATATCCATCATCATACATATTTATAGGTCCCAAGAGGACCTCATGATGTTGAGGACTCGATATGGATCATCTAGAGGATCTTAGACTTAGTAGAAACCTCTGAGGATCAAAAGTTGAAGCTTGTTACTTTTATGATTTAGGGAACTGATGGATGGTGGGATGGCGTACTTTATAAAGGAAGGTGAGAGGTTCTCACATGGGAAACATTCAAAGACCTTTTCTTCTAGGAGTTCTTCATGAGTATGATGAAGTTGGACCGATTATAGGAGTTTATGGAGCTTCGTTAGGGAAATATGATAATGCCTACTTACTCAAAACATTTCATGGAGTTTTTAATATTCACTTCTCTATTGGATAGGAATGAATCATAGAAATCTAGTAAGTTCAATATTGGGCTTCAACTATAGTTGAGACGCCAATACTGTAACTTTGACAATAAAACTTATACACAAGTTCTTCATAAGGTCCTGATAATCGAGACAGATCTAGAGGAGGATAAATATTCATGTATTCTTCTATAATTCAGTGAACTTTAAGTGATACTTCCACTGGTAGGAAGAGTAATCTAGAAAATTCAAGTCATGGTTGTGGTAGACAACTAGAGCTGAGCATAGTCTCTTCAACACCTTTTATAGGGGAAGGTGGTTCACATTACTTCAATTGTGAGTAGTGCGTGAATTATCATGGTTCATGCCTAAAACCTTAGACCAAGTTTCATTGGTGTGGAAAGATAGTTCAACTACAACATTTATTCACAAAATCATCTTAGACTATCCATCAGGGGGGTTTGAGTTAGACATAGGTATTTATCCATTGGACTTGTCAGGTTCTTCAGTAGTAAGATAAGATGATGATGACTCAGGTGAGTCATGATTATCATGGTCAAGGTTGAGGAGTAGAGGCTGGTTGAGTTTTTTAAATGGATTAGACTCTAGAAGATACTGGTGAGGGAACATACACTTTTCAAGATATGGTCTTGATCACTTCTACATTGTCTACCACCTTGTTTGATACAATTATTTCCCATTCCTTTATCTCTATAAAATTTATTTCTAGACTTTAATTACTGGTAAAATTGTCTTATGAGTTGTTTTCTCTCAATGAACCATTGAGAAAGATAGTGGACCATCTTCAGTATAGTCATTCCCGATTATAGACATCCACGGGACTTCAAGATTCTAGAGATAATGATCTTTGATGTGATTCTCAGCATGGAAAAGCTAAACAAATTTTGTGCCCATACTGACTGCTATCAAAGATTATTATTGTTTACATATCCCAAGGGATATAAGTACATGATGACTAAAGAATGGGAACTAGGAGAAGGTATAGTTAGTCCAAACATGAGTTAACTCGGGATGATCACGATGCAGATTATGGGATTGGATCTTTTGATATAATCAGTGGTAGCCCCCTCATCTTTTTCTCCAGTTACAGATCTCTATCAAGATGTTTATCTGGATAAATTCACAAGACTTAACCTAATAGAGTATTTGAGTTCAGGATTGAACTCATGTTAGGTGAATATACTATTTTGATACCCCCTTATCTTATGGGATTACTGAGTTGAAGGATATCAAGGTGAAACTCAAGGACTTGGAGATGAAGAGATTTATCAGGTCGAGTACTTCACCATGGGGTGAACCTATCTTGTTATCTAAGAAGTTAGATGGTAGTCTATAACTTTGTGTAGATCAACATAAGTTTAACTGGTTGATGGTGAAAAATAGATATCATTTTCCTAGGACGGGCGGTCTCTTTGATCAGTTATGGGGAGCCTAGTGGTTCTCTAAGATTTATCTTCGACCGAGTTATCACCAGTTGTGGGTCAGAGAGGAGGGCATCCTAAAGACGCCATTTTGGAGAAAGTATGGGATATATGAGTAATTGGTGATGTCTTTTGGGATGATGAATGCATAATAAGTGTTCATGGATCTCATGAACAAGATCTTCCACCCATATATAAACTCATTAATTGTGGTTTCCATTGACAATATCCTCATTTACTTGCTAACCCCAAAGCAGCATGCCCGATACCTTGAGATATCCCTAAGTACAGTTTCGGCACATCATCATTACACCAAGATATCGAAGTGTTACTTCTGGATTTAGAAGGTAAAATAGATGCGGAATGTGGTGTATGATATAGTTATATCTATAAACCCATAGAAATTTGAGGTGGTGATGTCCTAGAAACATCCCTGGAAGGTGTTTGAGATCATGATATTTCTAGGTTCAGTAGGATATTAGTGACATTTTATCAAGGAATTTTCTAAATTATCAACACCTATGACTGTTTTGATGTATACAAAGGTGAAGTTATAGTGGTTAGACCAGTGTGAGAAGGTTTTTATTGAGTTTAATAGGAGGTTTTCACAGCTCTAGTGTTGATCCTTCCCGATCCATGAATTGGTTATGCCGCATACAATGATTCATTATGCATTTTCTTGAGAGAAGTAATGATGTAAATAGAGTTGGTAATACCTTATGGGTCACATCATCTATAACCTCATGAGAGAAACTATCCTACCCATGACTAGAATCTAGTAGTCATGGTCCATACTTTGATTTATTGGAGACACTATCTCTTCAAAGAGATATTTTTTTCTACACGGACCACAAGACCCTTCATTATATCTTCACACAACGATGCCTCAACTTAAGGTATAGGTGGTGGGTATTTTACCTATATAAATTTGACTTTTAGATTACCTATTTACAAGGTAAGGGTAACTTTTTTATATATTCTCTCATCCATAAGGTGAAGGTGGCTTGGGAGATTGGTGAATGGACTTCAGAGGAATAGTGATGCCTGATGAGCTTATTTCATGACTAGAGGATCTATAATTTTAAGGACCATGGATCAATGAAATGTGATCCATTAGTGGTAACATATTCTTCTATTAACCAGGTGAAGTCTAGATAAGATTCTGACCCTGGGTGTACCTTGATGCAGGAACAACTGGAAGATAGTGACTCGATACTCAGGTGTCATTAGAAAATGATGATATAATCCTTGTACATGGGATAGTTGTAGTAATTTATTACATCAAGGAAGAGTTATGAGATATTTTCATTCCTCTAAACAGGAAGTGTATCTTGGAGCGAAAAAGATGTACCACAACTTCAGATGGTAGTTCTAGTGGCCAGGGATGAAGAGAGAAATTACTGGTTTTGTTTCCCAATGCCTTATTTTATATAGGATTAAGGACAATCACCAGAATCCTTGTGGTTTTCTCAAGAACATTACTATGCCTTTTTGAAAGTGGGAGGAAATCACGGTGTACTTTTTTATGGGGTTACCAAGACCCTAAACATCCATGTTCTTGTTTGGGTGATTATCAATCAACTGAAGAAAGTTTCTCACTTATTACCAATATGTGAGACATTCTTAGTAGACAAGCTAGAAAAGTTGTATGTTTGTGAGATAATATAATTTCATGGAGTTTATTTGATAATCATATCTAATAAATATGCATGTTTTATGTCACAATTTTGGTAGGGAATATATAAGGCCTTAGGGACTCATTTGGGATTGATCATAGTGTGTCATCCTCAGATAGACGGGTAGTCGAATTAGACGATTCACATATTAGAGTATATGGTCTAATATTATGTTCTAGAGTTCTATGGAGATTGGGAAGATCACCTAGAGTTATTTTTGTTTTCTTAAAATAATAGTTTCTAGGATTCTCATTAGATGGAATTATTTAAGTCTCTATATGGATGGCCATGCCACTCACTATTGTGTGGGCACAAGGTGGGTGAGGTAGTAGTTATTGGTCCTAGTTTGGTATAAGATACCTAAGAGAGGGTTTAGTTGATAAGGAAGTGATTACCGACAGATTAGAGTAGGAAGTGATCATATTAATACCAAAGGATATGATCTTTGAAGTTTACTATTGGTGTCTAAGTTTTCTTGTGGGTGTCACCTCAGTTGGGGAATTTTCATTTACAGAAGCATGGAGAAGTTAGTACTATTGTTTGTGAGGCTCTTATAGATCACTAAATAAGTTGGGATAATGGTATACTATCTGGACATTCCTCCATGCTATCAAGGAATGCATGATGTGTTTCACATTTTTTTTCTTCAAATATACATTCCTAATCATATGAATGTTATAGATTATGAGGACATTTAGATGGATCCAAATGCATCTTTTGAGGAGTTCCCAATGCAGATAGTGGACCAGAGCGAGAAGGTATTGTGGGGGAATATGGTTCCACTTTTTTAGATCTTATGGAATCATGGATGGATCTTAGAGGAGTAATGGGAGCAGGATTCATACATTCAATCTCAGTGGCCTAAGTTTTTTGAGAAAGAACTCTAAAGATGATTCTTAGGGATGATAATTCTTTTGGGGGGAAGCTGTAAAGTCCCAGTTCCATTGTTTCAAATATGTTAAGTATCGTTTCCCTTCTTCTCTAAAGATGCTTCTTTTTTGAGTCGAGTCATACCTGGGTGGATCCTTAGAAGATTTGAGTGTATTGTAAGAGCATAAGTGTGGGTTTTAGTTGTTCTTGGGTCAAAACGGACAACATCGTAGCTGTAGTGCTAGCCATGATATTCCTTGAGTGAAAAATGAGAAAGGAAATAGCTTTCTAAGTGTGTTTCTATGGGAATAGAGTAAGGCCCGACTTGTATTGGTGAAAAAAAACTTGGAAAGCTTCACCATATCATAGTAGAAACTATAGTGAGGGTAAAATGGCCTATGGGATGGCAACATACTGTAGTGATTTCTATTTCATACTAGTGTGTTCAATAAAAACCATGGCCATGAATAGATTATGGTGAAAATCATTTCAGATTTGGAAAAGGTTGAAATAGAAAAATTCAATGACATTTATTCTTGGATCTTGATCAAATCAAAGTGGTGTTACATGTGGACTAAATGTGTGGTTTTAATGTATTTTTTAATTGATTACATTTCCTATTAATCAATTAACCTCAACTTCTCCTTGTCGATTCCTTCAATTTGATGGATTTCTAGACATAAAAAAACTAGGTCTTGACCTTGTGTGAATTTGATTGATCCCATATTCCTCCATTATTTATATTTATTCTAGCATCCCTTATATTGAACTAAATCCTTAACCCATCTTCCATGTTGCTACATCCATATTTGAGGTGATTCGGTGAATAACTCTAGTAAGTCATTTTATTTGACTGAATTTCCTCTCTTCCTCTTATTGGATTCTGGAATGAGGTCATTATGGCTTATAAAATTGTTCCTTGTGTCACTTATCAAGGTAATTCCATCATTGGTGCATTAAAAACCTTTATGAGGATCAGTGAAATTATCTTGGTTACTTTTTTTCCTTTGTCGCTACCCAAGAGTTATGGTTTCTTCTTCTACAACCAAACATGAATATTACCATCGGTTTTAATTGAATGTTGGGTAAGTGTTGGTTCTAACCTTGTCTTTTATTTCTACTCTAACTTACTCAAGAACCATTTCCATGTTGGTTTGGAACTGATTCTAGGAGTCTTTGATGTGTGATCTTGTTCCGATTAGTGTGTGAGTATGGTTCAGGTGATGATGCTCTAGAAAACCTTGACATTGATATCAAAAACCTTGAGATTGTAAGTTCCTTACAACATAGATACCATGTATATGATTGTTATCATGATATGACATTGTGTTTTGATATGATTATACCATGTTGAGTTGATCTCATGTGTGCATTATTGGTTTTTTTCCCTCAATCATGGTATGCTATGTTGTGACAATATATGATATACCCTGTTTTCATATCATGTACTTGGTATTTTATCTATTGTTATTCTATTCATGGTACCAAATATACTGCTGGACCAATCATGGTTTGGTGGACCTAGAGGGGGAGAATGTTTAGACACTTGTTGTGACATGATGACATGATCGAGATAAACTATGGGGCATGATGGCCTATATGGCTTGGCCTAAGGGCATGCTGGTCTATGTGATCTGACCCATAAGGAAATAGTAGGGTATGATGGACTAGGTGCCCTAAACTAGGGGAATGATGGTCTATATACCCTGACCTAAGAGATAAAAATGGGTAATGATGGCCTATTATGGTCTACCCATAGTCCTAGTTCATGTATGGATATTGAGAAGTTTCAAGATAGCTCCTATATTTGTGATGTTTACATGACCACACATATGTTTTTTCAATATAGAGCCAAAGAAAATACTATTGAGGTTCGTGGTGGCTTGGCTAGTGCATGGAAACTCAGTATGGTTTGTTTTATTGTGTTCAAATTTATTTATTATCATTACTTACACTCTCATTCATGTTCACTCATGTTAAGGACACATTAGTGGTATCCTACTGGGTTTTATTACTCACACCCTACATGGGAATCTTAGTGATCATATAGATTTCATAAACAGAGATACAATAAAGGGAAAGGGACCTATGACTGGGAGTTAAAGTGATGGAGGCTTGGATTCAAAGGTGATTCTAGGACTTACTCCAGACTATTTATGTTACATTTACTTTTCTTCCATACTTATATACCTTGGTTTGGATTGCTACAGTGGAAACCCATTTGTTTATTCATTGTATGAAAATTATGCAATTTGATATTATTTCCTTCCACATTATTTACTTTGAGATGTTATTTTTATTTATATTATTGGTACAAGGATTGATACTAAGGTTATAATCTCCCCACTGAAGGACTTCAGACCCTCACTACTAGTTGGAAGCCTCTTGCATACAAGGAGGCACGCATGAGGTCATGTGACTCTTCAGAATGAAACCAATGGTTCGGGTCAGGTCATTATGGATATGATCCTTCCTTCATGATTATTTAAGCCTTGAACATCCATCTCAGCATCATTAAAATTAATATTAAAAAAACATTTCAAAGACTCTTAAAACATCATCTGATACTTCTTTATATAAAATCATCTATTTAGTAAAAATTCACCCATTAACCTCATAAGGTTCTTCTTTTTCCAATCACCCATATCTGATATAACTTTATAGAATACTTCTCCATCTGATGGCCTTTTCATGGAACAAACTATTTGATGTCTTCATTTAGAAGCCACTATATTATAGATTGTATTCCTCTATCTAAATCTATTAAAATTACTCTATCTGATGGCTCTATTTGATGACTTTTCTTAGAAACCTATGTTTTTTGAACTTCACATGAAAAATTATATCTAATGACTTTATTTGGTAACCACTGTTTGTTTCCTTCACTTGGAAATCTATATATAATTCCTTCTTCAAACTTCCTTCCATTCAGAGCTTCCACAACAACTTATTTGTTTGATGATATTCACATGTTTCCTCTATCAAATGAGTTTGTTAGGAAACCTTTGTCTTATAATTTGGAAGTCTATATACATCTTTCCATCTAATATAACTTTGTTCATATTCTCCAAGTTTCTTTGTTCATAACTTCTTCAATATTTCTTCCATTAGGAACTCCCACATCACTTAGTTCTACCAAGACTCACCAAATTCTTCCTTCAAACACCTTTAGATAGAATCCTGAATACCTTTGTATAAATAAGATATTTAGTACTTTTAAGATTAGAAAAGAATTTTCTGATTTGAATTTACCAAACATCTTTGTCTAATAGAACAAAGAGTACAATTGGATAAAAATTTGGTGTCATACTTTATCTGATTACCATAGTTTGATCAAATCAATATGTTGGGCTCTATATATTGGAATTCATCTAGTTGTATCAATCTGTTGGAATTCAAACATTTCTATATGGAATATTCTATAGGGAAATTTTATAAGGAAATATCTTCATTATCAAGTGATTTATGTATGGAAACAAAATAAAACACTTAATCCATCCTTCATTCTTCTCAACCAGCTCCTTATTAACATCTCAAAACAAACTGGTCTCAATAATATCTCACTTTGGATTTTGTTATTAACTAAGGAACATAAATTATTGAAGCTTTGAAACTAAATCAATGTATTATTATCCAACAATTATAATCCTACATGAGTGAAATTGGTGTAGGAAATAAGAATCATTGAACAAAAATACCATGTTTCCCATAAAGTAGTGATTAAGAAACTTTTCCAACTTCTTTCATTACCATATATTTATAGTAGAAATATATAAGAAATAGTTCCTACAACCACTTCAATAAACTATTAAAAGAGTTCCCACATGTTGAAATCTTATATTACCCCTTTTAACAACTCCCCCTAAATATATGATCTCCCTTGGAAGGTAAAGAACATACCAATTGATAGATTTATGTTACATATTTTCTCCCCTATTAATAACACTATTCTAAGACAATATTAGAGAGGGTATATACTTCATGTTACTTATCCTTAAAGAGAGTGAGGTTGTACACACATAATCAAACTTAGCTTCTGAAATGATTCCTTTGGAAATGGTTTAGTGACAATAATATAAGCTTTCTCTACTTTAGGAATAAACTATGGATTTAGATCATTTATTTCCATATTCTATTCAATGATTTTATATTTAATATTAAGGTTCTTAGATATATAATGTTGCACTAGATTCTTAGTGCTATTTATAACACTTTGCTTATCACAACCCAAGAGAAGAGGAAACTTCACATTAACCAAAAAATATTATAACTGTGTATTAATCTATATTAATTGTATTTAATATTTAGTGGTAACTACATAATCATCATTTATAGTGCTTAGATTTATTGAATTTTGGTCCTCTATATGATATCTTACATAGATTTATCCCAAAAATAACACTCCACTATATGTGTATCTTCTGTTGTCGACACATACTGTCCAATTTGTATTTGTTTAACCAAACAAATAAATATTTTCTATGTTTTCATATTTCAACCCAAAATAAACTATTCATTTGATATATCTAAGAATTATTTATCCACCCATAATATGAGATTCTTTAGGATCACTTTTATATCTATCATAAAGTGTAACAACATATACTAAATTTGGACTCAAAGTTGTGTGATATAATAGGCTTCCAAACAACTTTATAAACTCTTTGGGATCATCATACTTTACTAATCTATATTTTTTCAAAAAATTTCCCATTGAAATGGTTGTGGAAATAGGCTTTGAATATTCTATTCTAAATTTCTTCAACAGTTTATTAGTATTATTTAATTTAAAAAATGAAAATGTACCTTTTTTATTGAGAGATTTGTAAGCCAAGAAAGCATTTCATTTCTCAAATTATATACATTTATAATAACTTATTTATCACCTCATAAATTTTTTCACATGTTACTTCATCATTACCTGTGAATATGATACCATCAACATAAACAATCTCAATGATGGAAAACTTTTATTTTCTTTTATGTAGTGGTTTTTATCAACTCTACCTTTCCTAAAATCCAACTTCTTCATGAAAGTATATAGTTTATAATACCAATATCTTGGATATTTCTTCAAACCATATAAATATTTCATTAACTTTCACACATATATTTCATTTTGAACAAGAAATAAACCACATAGTTTATAAATATAAACTTCTTCATCTAGCTCTGCATTAAGAAAAGATAACTTGACATCGATCTAGAATATCTTATATCTTAACTGTGAAATAATAGTAAGAAATATTCTGATGGATTTATGTGCTGATATTGGAGAAAAGGTATCATAAAAATCAATGCCTTCAACTTTTGAGTACCATTTAAAAACCAATCTTGAATTGATTTTTATCAATTCACCCTTTTCATTTAACTTATTTTAGAAAACCCATTTTCTAATAACATTCTTATTTTCCAATTTGGGTAAAATTTCCCATGTCTCATTATTCTCAATCTAATTCAATTATTAATTAATGTAATTAATCAACTCTTGATGATCTAAATCTTCTTCAAAATCTCTTAGATTGACCTATGAAAGCAGTGAGGTGTGGGGAACTTTCCTCAATGTTCTTTTGGATTAAAATTGGTGTCCTTGATCACCAATGATATTTTGGATCACCAACTATTTTTGAAATCTAAGAAGGGATGAATTCAAATTTACCTCATCACTTGATATGGATGAATCAAAATATTCATCTTGTATAGTTTTAATGTCACTAATTATATCAGAAACTTTGTTATGTTGTTTTATTGTAACAACTTCATCTTCAATTTCTCTTATATCTGCAGTTAACTGTGAAGTTTTTCTATTAGAAGGTTCCATCATTTTTACATCTATAGAATCCATAATCATTACAGTTTACTTGTTATAGATCTTTTATCCTTTAACATTAGGTGTATATCCAAGTAAAATACCTTTAACACATATTTGATCAAACTTCCCAAACCTTTTACTTTGATAATGCATGGACTTCCAAACAACCTTAGGTATTTAAAACTTGGGGTTTCTTTATAGTACGTCCTGTATAGATTCATATCAAAGTTTATCCTTTAGAAATACTGACTCTGAATGTGAATTGTTACACCAATATCATTCCTCCAAAATAATTGAGGAGTATCAGGTTCAATAAACTTTGTTCGACTCATCTCAAACAAACTTCTATTCTTTCTTTCAACAACACCATTTTAATGTGGTGTGTGTGGTGAACTAAGTTCATGATTAATTAAATTATTTCCAAGATATTATTTTAACATTAAATTTTTTTATTCAATACCATTATCAATTTTTATTTTATTCATGGAATATTCACATTCCCTTTTATCACTTATTCTAAAACTCTTAATCATTTTGAGAGCCTCTAGTTTATATTTCAAAAAAATAATACATGTAATATGAGTAGAATAATAAATGAAGGAAATAAATTAATTATCTCCATTTATCAATTACTTTATCTTAGTCCCCCATATTTCATAATGAATTATCTCCAATGGATGAGTTGTATGTATCTCAAATTTATTATGTGATGAATTTGTAATATTTTCTTTTTGACATGTCTAACAACACCAATATCTTTTTATTTTCATGTCAAAAATATCCCAAATACTTTATGTATTTTTTAATTTACTCATACTAATTTATCATATATTTACTATTCTCTTATTTAATAACTGATTTTCTTCCATCAAGATTAGATAACATGATCCATGTGCATCTCCAACTTGAAACAGATTACCCTCGGTTAATTTTCCTCTAGTTATAACTTTTCCGTATTTAATCCTTTTAACAAAAAATTCATCTCTTTTGAAGAAAAAATTGTTTCCTTTATCACAAATTCGTGTAATACTCAAAAAAAATTGTGGTTTATTCCATCAATAAACAAAGTTATTATAGATTTTAATTTTTCTTTTTAGATGATAACATATCCAATGCATTTTATTATAAGTGACTCATCATTCCCAAAAGTAATTGCCCCATATTTTTAATCTTTCACACTTTTTAACAACTTCAAATATCCAATCATATGTGAAGAACAACCACTATCTAATATCCAAGCTCATTATCCTCTTGTATCTTTGAGAGTAGTTTCAATGACTAAGGCATTTTCCTTACCTTTTTCTTCTTTCACATGAGGATTTTGATATTTTTTGTACAAAATTTGTTAATATGGTGGAAATAAAATACATCATTTAGCATGATTTATAGGCTAATCACATCTTTTACAAATAGTTTCTAGAGGTTGAAATCTATTTTCAATTTTCAAACTGGAATTTTTAGGTTGTCTTATTTGAGTGGGTTGACTCCCCCTTAAAATTTACATCCAATGCCTCTTAGATCCATTGTAGTGTTGATAATTTAACCAGTACATCTTTTTGTATACCTAAATCCTCCATAGTACCAAAAATATCCATATAAAACATATTTTTCTCTTTAACCAATATATTGATCATAATAGTGCACCTTTTTTATATTATCCTTTTGAACATTAACTTTTTTCAAATGAAACTTATTTTTATCCTTAACAAAGCCTCTAATTGTGGAGTTTTTTTTTCTTCAAACTTTTATTCTCAGAAAATTTTATAATTTTTGACTGTACCAGTTTTTGATATATACATGGTATTCTTAACATGATTATTCGTCCCAACATATTTAACCTTTTTGTTAACCTATATGAATAATATTTTTTAATATTTCTATGTTTTACACTTCTTATAACTTTCACCAACTTTTGAAACCAAATTTTGGAAGTTTGTTATTACTTATTTAGATTCAAAAGTTTCTTTTGAACAAGATAAAGTTATCTCTCCTTAATATTTATATTTTATTCAAGCTTGATGTTGAGGTTTTTCTTTTCATTAAGAAACTTTCTCAGATCATCAATCTCTTTTAACAACCTATATTTTTATTCAAGAACTAATTATGGATTTTTTTTGATATATATTCTTTATTCAACATCTTATTATCTTTTTTGAGTTTAAAAATATTTGAGAGAAATTCTAAAAAATATATTTTAATCATAAATAATATCTGATTTTCCTCTTCTTCTTCTTAAAAGTTGTTGCTTTCATCACTGGTAAAGTTATCATCATTCACTTTTTCAATAATAAAATTCTCATTCACATCATCACTGGAGTTTTTAGATTCTAATTTACTATCATCATCTTCCTCATATTTTAAAAAAAGTTTCCTTTTTATATTTAGGTAAGTTTTTATATTTTTCTTTTGAAAAAAACATTGATTTTTTTGTCTTCTTCTTCAAATATCTTATTGAATTTCTATCTTCTTCATCACTATATTTGTCTTCCTTTATCCTTAGGAAGTTTGTTTCAAAATTTCTAATGGATACATAATTAAAGAACTTAAATAGTAACTTCCTTTTATACTTAACTATGCCTCTTTTCAATTTTATAGAAAAGAAATACATCAATTCATCAATTTTTGTACTTACTTTATCTTCAGTGTCAGATTCACTGATAAATTCCTTGAGAACTTTCTTGGACTTTCCTTTTTTAAAATCCTTGAAAAATATTTCCCAATCAAATTTTTACTCGATATTGAAAAAAAAATTCTCTTTTTATTTCATATGTGATGAGAATACTATAAAAATAATCCATAGAGAGTGTTTCAAGATCTCAATCTTCTAATTATGATACCTTGGTGTTAAATTTAACAGGAATAATTCTTAAGATATTTTCAACAATAGCTGAATCTTCCAACTTCTCACCAAAACATATTATAGTGCTTAAAATGTAATTAACCCTTATAAATAATTCACCAATAGATTCATTATATTAAATTTTAATATCTTTATACTTTTATATCTAGATCTATAACTTAGTTTTATTTACTTTTTTATTTACTTCATAGTTATTCTTCAACTTATCCTAGATTCCTTTATTAGTTCCAATTCCTTTAATCCTAAAAAATTCAATTTCAGATAGGGATGGAAGTATATAATTTTTAGATCACCAATCATTCTATAGATTCTTCTTATATGAGTTGTTAAAAGATAACCCTCTGTAGGAGGAGGGAAACCATTTTTTTTAGCTTTAAGAACTTCATAGTTAATGGATAGTATATAGGGAAACATTCTATACTTCCTGATTAATAGTTATTTCTATCAAATATAGGAATCCCCTTACTATTTACAGAGTTCTAAATATACATGTAAACCTTAATTTTGTTCAATCTTCATATATAATAGAGTCAATGAAGGGGAATTTCACTCTGATACCAATTAAAATGATAAATAAAGATATTTGTGATCACTAGGAGAGGGTGGGTTTAATTGGAAATCTTTTCTATGTATGTTTTATTACTTTAGAAATAACCTTCATTTACAGTTATAGAGAATCAAATCTACTAAAAAAGCAATCACAAACAAAAGAACATAGGTAATTAAATGGTTCAATACTCAATAAGAGCTTCTAGTCCTTGGCATAGTTTGGAAGTAATACAAGACCACACAACCACTAGAAAACAATCCTTTGATGGTTTATAGTATGTAAGGAATATCCATCAATTTCATTTAACTATATTTGTAACAGTTTTCCCCCTATTACTTTGATAGTTTTATGGTTGGAGAGTTCTTGGAGGAGGTTAGATGGAGGTTGGAGCTACAAAATAACTACAACATTCTTTTTACACCATAAAAGAGGGGTTTATAGTGCAAGATAGTGGTTTAAAACTTGTGTGGCTGGCTGGTTTATGTATTCTATATGGAAGAGGGGTGGTCATGAAAATATTTTATGCTATAAGAAGTGTATTTATAGTAGAAGTTTAATAAATTATGAAGTTCCATGTTTTTATAGAAATTTGAGGTTTAAGGGATTTTACGGCCCAAAGGTTGATTTTGTGGCATCTATTTTCAAACCCATGGTTTTTACGCCCTAAGAGCGTGGTTTACACCATAAGTTCATCAATGTTTTTTATAACCCTAGTTTTTATAAATTTTCATTCACTCATCTACTCACCACTCACTCATTTTGGAAGAACCCTATATTATTTTTAGAGATCTTCCAGCCCATTTACTCTTGGTTTGATCTATGGGTTCTAGTGATCAATTTTCTAGAATTTTATGGTAATCCCTCCTCCATTATCTATTATTTCTTGTGTTCTTACTTTGGAGTTTTGTTAAGGTGTTGTTTGTTTTGTTTTGGGGTGTGTTTTGGTTTATTTTTTTGACAACCCTTTAGTTAGGTTTAGGTTGATCTAGGTTTTTCTTCTAGATTTTTGGATTGCTGGAAGATTTTTATTCACCTTGTGGTGTGAAGCGAGATCAGAAAGGTTATTTGAGGTATTGATCCTCTTTCTCACTAATTTTACATGCTATGTGTGAGATTTTTATGATTTTTCTTTTATTTTGGTGGATAGTATGTATTTTTGTAATAAGATAATAAATTAAGATAATCAAAATTTATGGGAATGAGAAGTTATCACATGATTTTACTACTTTGATTATATTGTTATTGTGTTTATGTATGCCTATTACCAATGGTAAAAATAATGGTTTTTGGAAGCCTTGTTTTCATTATAGTGGTTATGCGTTGATACCCTTTCTATGTTGTTGTGTGATCACACCCTGAATAAAAGAATAAAAAAATATATATCTAGAAAATAATTGATTTCTCATGGAAATATAGTTTGTGTGATAATTACCATACTAAATAAATATGCAATAAAATTAAATCCCTTGAATGAGTTATGAATCCAGGATGTGTTGATGTTGTGTGTGGTTTCAATTTATGTTGTTTTGTGTGTTTTGGGCTGTTTTGAGGTGGTGGTGGTGACCAGCTAGGCTTTGTAGCGTGTGGGGATATGATGTAATATGGTTGGTTGGCATGGATGTGGTGCGCAGTGGTGATGATGTGTGGTGGTTTTGTGTGGAATGGATGTGACTTGGGTTGTGGCACGAGGTGGTATAAAATGGTTTTTGTGCATAGTGGCGATGATGTGTGGTGATATTGTGTGACATGATTATGGTGTTCGGTTTGGCCGATATGTGTGGTGATGTTGTCTGGTGCATAGTGGATGTTGCACAATGGTGTAGTTGTGTAGTAGTAATGGTGTATGGAGGATGGTACATGTGGATGTTGTGGTGATATGGCTTTGTAAATGTGGCATGACAACAATAGTGGATGTGTGTTATTGTGGCATGGTTTTTTTAGATGCCATGTTAGACATGAAATAAATTATGATGATAAAACAAAACAAAACAGGCTAGTAAATAAGCAATATGGGATGGAAATAGATGTGTAGTAAATGAATTAAATGAATTGAATGAAATAATGGGTTGTGTAATGTGAAATTGAATGGATAAATGAATAGATATGGTGGAACCTATAATTTAAAGTGGTAAATATTGTATGGATAGTATGGAGGTTTTTTGATGTGTTGTATATAGTGTTGGAAGTAGTTGTTATGGTTGATGTGTGGTACAATGGTTGAGATGTGGTGTGCACCAGTGTAGTTTTTGTGAACCCATACATTGGGTATGGTGTGCTATCTATATATCGTGTATATTATGTTCCCCACCCGAGTTTAATAAAATTTCCAATTATTATAGGTTCTAGGTTCCGGGTGTTTTCCCCAACATCCAAGATGGTGGTGATGTGGATGGATGGCTACCCCATTTTCCCTACTCTTCCTTCAATAGTTCTCACCCTGGTTTTTTATGTGAGATGTTATATGATGATTCTATGATGATATGTGATGTGATAGATGATGTGTCTTTTGAAAAAATGTGGTGTGGTGATTCCTGATGCTAGAATGGGATGCTAGACCTTACGAGAGTAGGGTGGGTAGGGATGTGACTTGAACCACATCAGAGATGGCACAATTATATTTGGTTGATATTTGATATGATGTGGTTGTGTCATGATATGTATGAAAGTTATGGGAGAAAAAAACATTCAAATTTGGGGCATGAGAGTGGAAAATCATTGGGGAAATGGTAGTAGGACTCCTTACTTTGTTATGATATCGATTCTATATTATTATATTGGATGTGCGATTTGGTGAACGAGACTGGTGGAGATGGGATTGATTAGTTGACTTGATTAAATGCTTTTTGGTTCTACTATTTGTTCACTGGTGCATTATCATACTATTTTATATGTGCACTTAAGACCTTGGTTATGACCCTACTGAGTATACCTATTGTTCTCACCCTATGTACATAAACTATTTTTAGGTTTCCAAGAGGAATTTAGAAATCAAGCTAGAAATTACTAGCTTGGGTTGGAGCTATTGTCGATTCATTGATGCAGACTTTTATTTTGGTATATATATTGGAGGATTTTATATGTATCATTTTTACTTTATTCATGAATTATGGGATGGTTTTTGGTTTACCTTTATTTATGTACTAGAGTTTCTTTGTGGTTTTTATCCTATCTCCAGATATTGTTTTATATTATAAAGGGTAACACCTCCCATTTTTTATATTTTTATACCCTTGGTTATAGTCACCAACATGGGACCTACTGGAGGTGGGACTCATGGGTCATTATCTATCTCCCTCCATTGTGGCATTCTTGGTATGAGGGTTCTAATAGAGTGGTATTAGTTCCTGATGGTTGAGAGATAGAATGAATTTTGGAGTTAGGCACAGTGAGGATTTCATGGGTTGGTAGGGAAGTGGTTTCAGTTGATCTTGATGAATGAAATCGACTAGGGATACTGGCTATGACATGATATTTTAGGGCCCCCATGATCCAGTGCACAAAATCTGAGCTTATTGAATGACCAAGTGATGTGGACTTGTTTGCAGGGTAGAGACCTAGGAGAGGTGCATTCATCATGATTGATTGTGTTCGTTCTTTATTTTGGTTGTTATGGAAAATAAAATAAAATAAATAAATAGTTTTGTTTAAAATTATATATCAATAGGCTTAGGGTATTATTATTTATTTTTAGGAATGACTCTTGCTCATCATCTGTGGGTGTCTCAGGTAGTTGAGGTTCAGTAGGATGATATGGTTTATCTTCAGAGGGTTGAATTGATAGAATAGAATGAGGTTTGGTAGAGGGATTTTTGTTCCTTTTAGTGGAAGAGTTTGGGAAAGTATTAGGGAAGAATATTTGATCTGGAGGCAAGTATTGGTTGGAGGATCTCGAGATCACTTTCAGTCTAATTCAATCATAAACTATGTTCTGGATGCCAATGGAAGTTAGTTAGTTATGGGGATATACACATTAGTGATGGTCATTATTTCTTAGTAACAATAAGAAGGTGTATGTGTTGTGTCTATACTTTTAAAAGGGATTCCATTTAGAAATTTTATCACCAGTAGTGAGGTCAGACAAAATGAAAGAGCTACTCTCCATTTAGAAGGGTATTTTGAGTGTGTGGGGGGCTTATAATCAAGTTAATGTGCCTCTTGTACTTTTCTCAGGATGTTTTTCTATATGAGGTTTCTAGAGCGCGGTGTTTAGAGGAGGCTTTACACCCAGTGATCTGGTACAAGGTCACCCCATTTACACTGCCTATGTATCTATAGGTGTAGAAAAAGGAATAGGTTATTAATAAGATTATTTATTTGGGTTTTGAACCATGAAAGAGTTCGCAATAGGGCGTCTTGAGGAGAAGGGATTTAGGCACTGGGTCATGATCATTCAGGAATTTAGGGTTCCAATCAATGGGAAACCAACCACGGTATATCTTTCCCCATTCTCCTAGGATAGGTGGCTTCTGAGAACATATTAGGGGATTAATATTTTCATGCTTTGTTTTTGGGGGATATATCCACCACCATACTTAGTGTCTGATAACTCAAATAGGTCAGTTTTATTTGGGTGGTCAGGCCCCTTTTTGGAAGCATAAGTAGTTTCATTTGAGGAAATTTCAGCAGCAGGGACTTCCAGTACTTTCTCTATAGTCGAGAGTGTTGTACCCCACACTCTTTGATTTTCATGATCACAATCACTTTAATATGTGTTTAACATTGTGTTTAAGTGTTGTGGATGATAGGCACAAGGTTGCCAAGAAGTTGGCCCAAGAATGGACTTCAAGTGGACTGAAATTCAGTCCACCGGTCAGCCGGTGGCTTGACCACCGGCCAGCCGGTGGAACCCTGACTCAAGGCTGAGCCACTGCCTCCCCACCGGTCGACCGGTGGCTCTGCCACCGGTCGACCTGTGGCATCCAGCCCAAATAGTGCAATCTACTGTCTTTCCACCGGCCAGCCGGTGGCTCCTCACCGGTCGACCGGTGGAGTCTGGATCAAGACTCTTCTTCTCTACCAAGGCACCGGCCAGCCGGTGGAGATGTACCGGTCGACCGGTGGCCCCTGGACCAGACTTCTCCTCCACTGCCAAGGCACCGGCCAGCCGGTGGAGCTATACCGGCCAGCCGGTAGCACTGGTCAAACTAGCCGTTGGCTTTGACCAGTCAACTCCAAAAGCCTCCCAACGGCTCCGAGGCCTTTTCCAACGGCTCCAAAGCCCTCCAACGGATACTTGAAGGTTCCTAGCCTATAAATAAAGGCCTAGGAAGCCCCGGAATAACACACAAGCCACCGGACACATTTTTACATCTTTGGCGAAGCTCCGACGGATTGTTCCAAGGGAACCCAAAGTGCTCCAACAACTTCCACATCCAAGAGCACCTCCATAGAAGCTTGGAAGCGGCCCTCAAACATCATCAATCAATCAAAGGCGCCCAAGGCTTCTCCATTACGGGTTTTATTGTTTATCTCTTTTTGAGCTTTAAAATTGGGTTTGTGCCTACAAACCCCAACTCTTTTCTCATCTCCCCTTCTTTGGGTTCTCACACCACCACTAAGGTGTGAAGAGGTTTTCTCAAGCTTTTCCTTTAAAAGGCTTGTGTCTCGGTGAGCTAGTCTTCACCCGTAAAAAGACTAGTGGGTTATTGCTTAACCATCAAAAGCATTGGGTTCTTGCTTAACCACTAAAAGCAAGCTGTAATAGGTCCTAGTGCTACCTCAAAGCCTAGTGGGTTTCTTGCTAAAACCATTGAAAAGCAAGCGGTAGGAATCTCTCAACGGTTGAGTTGGGAGCGGAGACGTAGGCCGGGTTTTGGCCGAACTCCGTTATCAATTTCGTGTGTCTTGCCTTCTTTATTTCCGCTGCACTTTACTTTGATTTTTAATTTGTTAATCAATTTTTTAAAAGGCAATTCACCCCCCCTCTTGCCATCATTCCCTCCTTGGGGTGTTCTTCCGACCAAACAATTGGTATCAGAGGGACCTTTGAGTAATTCCTTAACCCGGTTTCAAAGTTAAGATCTTTTTTTGATGGCATCAACTTCTTTCGCCCCCGAGGGCTACTCATTGGGTCGGGCTCCATTTTTTGATGGGACCGACTATAATTATTGGAAAACCCGCATGACCACCTTTTTGAGAAGTATAGGATATCCCATTTTTAAAATAGTCATGCAAGGTTACACTCTCTCTTCCCCCGACGAATCCAAATGGACCCCCGCCGATATTAAAAATTTTGAGCTTGATGGCAAAGCCATGAATGCTCTTCATTGCGGGTTAGATAGAAATGAATTTAATCGTGTATCCACTTGCACCTCCGCACATGAAATTTGGAAGCTTTTAGAAGTGACCCATGAAGGCACTAATAAAGTCAAGGATACTAGATTAGATATGTATAGACAGGATTTTGAATCTTTTTCAATGCATCCAAATGAGTCTATTTCTGAAATGTTTACACGATTTACTGACGTGTGCAATGGGAGAAAGTCCCTTGGTGATGATGTTTCAGCTGAAACTATGGTGAAGAAGATCCTATGGATCCTACCAAGCAAATGGGCACCGAAGGTCACGGCGATTCAAGAAGCAAAAGACATCAAAAATATGCCGGTAGAGGAGCTCATCGGATCTCTCATGACTTATGAGATCACGATGAGGAGGCAAGCTCAAAAGGAGGGCACACCAATCAAGACCCCAAAGAACATCGCCCTCAAGGTACAAAAGGAAGTAAGCTCCTCCTCATCTTCTTCCTCATCTCCTTCCTCATCATCAAGCGGCGACTCAGAAATGGAGAATCTCGCCCGCCAAATGCAAAAATTCATGAAGATGCACAAGAAGAAGAAGAAATCCCGCAAGCATCGAAAGCAAGAACCCACCGCAAGACCCGAGCCCAAGGTGAAATGCTACGGGTGCGGCGAAAAGGGCCATTACAAGCCCGATTGCCCACTCAACAAGAAACGGGCCACGCCAAAGGAGAAAGGAAAGAAAAAGGTCCTCAAGGCGACATGGAGTGACACCTCCTCATCCTCCTCCTCCTCCTCCTCAAGCGACAACGGTACAAAATGCCTAATGGCATTCCATGAGGTAACATCTTCCGACTCCTCCTCTTGCTCTTCAAATTCCAATTCTTTAAATCATCTTTCTTATGAAGAACTCTCATTTGCTAGAGATCAATTGGAAAAAGGTTTTCATGAACTCTCTTCTAAATTTGTCGCGTTGAAAAAGAATTTCAAAAAACTCTCCTCCGAAAAAGAACAACTTCTCAAAGAGAAGGAGGAGATGTCCCTTAAAATCCAAAATTTTCCAAATGTTGATTCCATGGAATCAACCATCAAAGACCTTAGGGAGACCCTTGCTAAGTTCACCCAAGGGGAACAAAATTTGAACAATTTTCTTGGTTCCCAACGTATATCTAGAACCACCCAAGGGTTAGGATATACCAACCGAGCTTCCTCCTCCCATGCTCAAACTGTTTTTGTAAGGGGGAGCTCCGATTATAAATTTTGTAATTATTGCAAGAAAACCGGGCACCTAATTTATGAATGTAATTGTAAAAACGCCCGGTATGGTCAACCCAAAAGTATTTTCTTTTCCGATGAGTTTTATAGGAGAAGACCCGCCATGAAACAAATTTGGATTGAAAAATCCCTTTTGGCGAGTCTCACGGGACCAAAATTTGTCACGGTTTCAAAAACCGCTCCCCGGTGATTAGTTGTTTTTATTTAGGGGGAGTTAGGTTCTTTTAAGCCTTTTTGTGAATTAAAATTTTTCTTTCAAAATTAAGCTTTTAAATTTCAATTTTTTTTTTTTTTCAATCTTTCAATTTCAACACTTGGTATCAAATTTTTCATTTCAAAATATTCAATTCGAATTTTTAATTCAAAAATCTCTTTCAATTGGTTTTTGATTCAAAACTTTCAATTCAAACTGATATTCAAATTTTCATTTCAATTTCAAAAATCTCAATTGATTTTCAAATCTCTTTTTGTTTTTCAAAGTGTTCCCTCAATCAAGTTTTATGCCCCGTGCTATTTTGATAATCACAAAGGGGGAGAAATTTCTTGATTGATTGGGGGAGAATCTTTTTTATCACGCTTAGTATTTATTTTCAATTTATCATTTAGGCATGCATTTCATTTAAGTTTTTACATTGCTTGATAAGTGATTGTGATCATCAAAATAGGGGGAGATTGTTGTACCCCACACTCTTTGATTTTCATGATCACAATCACTTTAATATGTGTTTAACATTGTGTTTAAGTGTTGTGGATGATAGGCACAAGGTTGCCAAGAAGTTGGCCCAAGAATGGACTTCAAGTGGACTGAAATTCAGTCCACCGGTCAGCCGGTGGCTTGACCACCGGCCAGCCGGTGGCTTGACCACCGGCCAGCCGGTGGAACCCTGACTCAAGGCTGAGCCACTGCCTCCCCACCGGTCGACCGGTGGCTCTGCCACCGGTCGACCTGTGGCATCCAGCCCAAATAGTGCAATCTACTGTCTTTCCACCGGCCAGCCGGTGGCTCCTCACCGGTCGACCGGTGGAGCCTGGATCAAGACTCTTCTTCTCTACCAAGGCACCGGCCAGCCGGTGGAGATGTACCGGTCGACCGGTGGCCCCTGGACCAGACTTCTCCTCCACTGCCAAGGCACCGGCCAGCCGGTGGAGCTGTACCGGCCAGCCGGTAGCACTGGTCAAACTAGCCGTTGGCTTTGACCAGTCAACTCCAAAAGCCTCCCAACGGCTCCGAGGCCTTTTCCAACGGCTCCAAAGCCCTCCAACGGATACTTGAAGGTTCCTAGCCTATAAATAAAGGCCTAGGAAGCCCCGGAATAACACACAAGCCACCGGACACATTTTTACATCTTTGGCGAAGCTCCGACGGATTGTTCCAAGGGAACCCAAAGTGCTCCAACAACTTCCACATCCAAGAGCACCTCCATAGAAGCTTGGAAGCGGCCCTCAAACATCATCAATCAATCAAAGGCGCCCAAGGCTTCTCCATTACGGGTTTTATTGTTTATCTCTTTTTGAGCTTTAAAATTGGGTTTGTGCCTACAAACCCCAACTCTTTTCTCATCTCCCCTTCTTTGGGTTCTCACACCACCACTAAGGTGTGAAGAGGTTTTCTCAAGCTTTTCCTTTAAAAGGCTTGTGTCTCGGTGAGCTAGTCTTCACCCGTAAAAAGACTAGTGGGTTATTGCTTAACCATCAAAAGCATTGGGTTCTTGCTTAACCACTAAAAGCAAGCTGTAATAGGTCCTAGTGCTACCTCAAAGCCTAGTGGGTTTCTTGCTAAAACCATTGAAAAGCAAGCGGTAGGAATCTCTCAACGGTTGAGTTGGGAGCGGAGACGTAGGCCGGGTTTTGGCCGAACTCCGTTATCAATTTCGTGTGTCTTGCCTTCTTTATTTCCGCTGCACTTTACTTTGATTTTTAATTTGTTAATCAATTTTTTAAAAGGCAATTCACCCCCCCTCTTGCCATCATTCCCTCCTTGGGGTGTTCTTCCGACCAAACAGAGAGTAGGTGGAGTTATCTGAGGTAATACTCATGATGGTCCTAACCCATAGGGGATTAGGCCAGATAATGTCCATGGAGTCTGATAGAAAATAGGAAGAGGAGTTTTGTATGATCGTATGAACACATTAGAGGTAGTAGCACTAGCAATGTTAGGAGTTGTTCAAGGTACGATTGTATTATCATCTACCCTTTTGTGTACTTTGTTTGATTTTTAATCCTCATACTCCTTTGTTTCTTTCACTCTGGTCTATGATTTATGACTAAATGTAGAGATACTTCCAGTCCCCTAGGTTTTATCTACACTGGTTAGAGGTCGAGATATATTGTTTGATGTGTTTCAGGGATGTAGGCTGGTGATGGGAAAGAACCACTTCATGGAAAACATCCTCTTACTACAGATAGAACCATATGAGGTTATCCTCAACATGGATTGGATGTATTACATGTGTGTAGTCGTCAACTATTTTTTGAGTAGAGTTTTTTTCTAATTTGGAGGGCCAGTGAGTGGTGTTCTTTGGAAAGTGAGGTTATCATATGGGTGGTAGGAAAGTGGAGGATATTTTGTCTTAGTTGGTAGATTTATCTAAGGAATATTAGGTAGGGATATTACTAGGTTTTTGGAAGATTTCCTAGAAATTTTCCCATAGTAAGTTATGACACTACCCCCTCAGCACAACATCGAGTTTGGGATAGATTTACATTTGGGTGCGCCTCTAGTTTTGATGGATCCCTATTAAACAATGACTATAAATCTATGAGAGTTGAGGTTTTAGGTAGATGATTCTATGTTGAGGTGTTTCATTTGACTCAGTGTGTCTCCATGGGGTGCTTCAGTGTTGTTCTCCAAGATGGAGGATGGTAGTCTGAGGATGTGTATAGACTATTGGAGGTTGAATCAAGTGATCGTAAAGAACCATTACCCTCATTTGAGGATATATGTTCTATTTGAATAGTTTAGAGGATTTATCTGGTTCTATATGACCTATCTTTAGTATGGATATCACTAGTCCAGGGTGAAGGATGGGGATATTCCAAAGACTAACTTCAGGTGAAAGTATGAGAACTCAGAGTTTGTATTCATGTCATTTGGTGTTACAAACACACTAGATATGTTCATGGGGATCATGAAATCTATGTTCCATGAGTTCTTAGACCATTTTTTCATCGTATTAATTGATGATATATTGATCTACTCAAAGTCAGTGGAGGAGCATTTTGAGCATCTCAGGGATATTTTTCAAGGTCCTATAACACCATCATCTTTATGGAAAGTTGTTCAAGTGTAATTGCAGGTTGCGAGAGGTGTGTTTCCTTAGACATGTGGTGTCTAAAAAGAACTTGGAAGTAGACTCGTCAAATATGGAGGTAGTTATTACCTATAAGGCACCCAATAATGTGTCATATGTTCATAGTTTCCTTGGTCTTTAGGCTATTATTGAAGGTTTGTGCATGATTTTTATGGATTTTTAACCCAAATAGCATCTTTGACTAGAAATGATTAAACTTTTTATGAATTGATCAGTGTCATATAGTGTTCATTTACCTGAAGGAGAATTTGGTCAGTGCTCTAGTGCTTCGGTTTCCGGAGAAGGGTGTGTTTTTTGAGGTTTTCTGTGATTCATCTCATTTTGGATTAGGATGAATTTTGATGTAGTAGAGGGTGGTGATCATTTATGGGTAAAGGAAGTTACATACCCATGTTCCTAACTATTCCTCCCATGATCTGAAGTTATAATTAGTGGTATTTTTGGTAAATTTGTGGTGGAATTACCTTATTAGAGATCAATTTATGGTTTTCACGGACCTCAAGAGCCTAAAATATGTTTTCTCTCAATGATTTATGAATCTACACCAATGAATGTGGATGGAGTTTCTTTAGGATTACAATTTTGAGATATCTTATACTCTAGTAAAGGGGGACATGGATACTAATTTATTGAGTTAAAATTACCAAGGATATGTGGTTCAAGAATATTTGGATGTTTGGAAAGTGATAGAGAAACTTTCAGTGATGAATCTTGATGTCAGAGAGAGAAGTGGCTAAGGTTTTCTTTCACTAATGACCATGGATTCATCCTTGATGTGGCATGTGTAGGAGTATTAATGGGGAGACTTATAGGTAGATTTTATACATGATTGTGTTAATCATGGTGATGTTACAGAGAGATGGTTGGGGGATGGTTAGAATCGGGTGTTGTTCTAGGGGAGTTTTTTTATTCCAAAGGTGAAGCATAAGGGAGTTATCCATAATTTTTATAGATCTAATTTGAAGGTAAATCATGTTTTGACAAATATATATCATGTATTTAGGAGACATATTTGGCGGGAGAGGATAAAATGGTAAATGGTAGAGTTTGTAGCGAGGTGTCTGGTTTGTCAGCAGGTGAAAGAAGAGAACCATATTCTAGGTGTTTTTTTTTCAATTCTCAGATGTTCTTGAGTGGGAATGGAAATATATTTCAATGGATTTTGTCACCAATTTATCTAGGTCTTAGGTAGTTTGTGATTTAATTTTGGTGATAGTGTACTAAATGATTAATTAAGCTTGTTTTCTAATTACCCATTAGTCAAGTGTGGTTGATGTTTTGGAGAGGTGGTATGTGGATGATGTGGTTAGGCTTTATGGGGTACCAAGGATTATTTTCTCTAATCTGGATCTTCATTTTACCTCATGGGTATGTAGGGGATTACAACATTATTTTAGATCCCAGTTTCGTCTTACACTATTTTCCACCCTTATACAAATGGGCAGATGGAGCGGACCATCCAAACATTGGAGGTTATGTTACGAACCTACAACTTGGATTTTTTTGGATTGTGGGTAAGGAGCCTACATTTTGTTTATTTAGTATACAAAAATATATATATCACTCATCCTTTTCCATGGGTCTATTTTAGGAATTGTATAGGCGGACATGTCGTTATCCATTGTGGTGGATAGGGTTTTTGGAGTTAGTGATTATTTTTCTAGACATGGTATAGAGCATGATATAGATTACCTAGCTTGTGTAGAGAGGATGAGGGTGGAGAAGGACCTTTTTAAGGCCTATACTGATCATATTTAGTGGCCCTTTGAGTTCAAGGTTGGATACCATTTATTCTTGAGAGTCTCCTCTTTATGTGGGAAATAGAGGTTTGACAAGGAAGTAAGCTTTATCTCTAGTTTGTTGAGTCCATTTTAGGTGTTGGGGAATGTTAGTTAGGTGGTGTATTGGTCGTAATTTCCATCGTGGTTAGAGAGGATCCACAATGAATTTCATGTATCCCATCTTTTTCAGTATCCACATGATGACTCCCACATCATTTACTTTGAAGAGTTGGATGTTGGGGATAATGCGACATTCGTGGATTGACTAGTAGAGATCCAAAATCATCAAGAGAGGGAGTTACATGGATGAACCATTCCTTTGGTTCATGTGTTGTGCATGCATGGTGTCCTGGAGGATATTACTTAGGAGTGATAGATGCAGATGTGTTCCTAGTACCCAGAGTTGTTTGGAGTTTTAATTTTCATTGTTTGGTTTTTTCCTAGATGATGCGATAATAGATATTAATGTTTTATGAGATGTGTTTATCTTGTCGATGTGTGATGTGTGATAAATATTCCAACATATTATAAGGAAAGTACCTGAATCATAATTAAGACGTGTTATACTCTAATGCGATTAAAACTGTATGGGAAATTTAGCACCACCAAAAGTAGATAATATTTTTACATGGAAGATGGTATTTCTGAATCTGTGTTCTTAGGTAAGTGTTGTGTGTTGGTTGTGGTAGTGGTTGGTTTTGGCTGTGTGGAGGTTGATGTTTCTATATATGGTTGTGTGGAAAGTGGTGGCATGTGGCTGGTATTGGATGTGTAGCGATGTTCCCGATGAGGGATTGTGGTGTGGTTGTGTGGTGATGTGGTTGCATGGGATGTTTCATGGGTTTTTTTGGTTGGTGTGTTTGGTTTGTGGAATTTGAGGTATAATGAGATACTTAAGAGATATCTCATGGGGGTTTTTCCAAACCCATTTCCCTTTTTGGGTTTGGTTTTGATTATGGAGGGTGAGAATCATTTGAGAGGTATCTAATGCAACATTTTGTTACTTTCTAGTCCATTACTTTACAATTTTTGTGGTTTTATAGTGCTCTAAGGAGGATATATGAGGTTCAGTGGAGGTTGGAGCTGCAATAAAACTAAAGAAGGATTTTTATTCCATAAAATAGGGGTATATAGGGTAATATAGTGGTTTATGGCTTGTTTGGTTGGATGGTTTATGTCTTGTATGTGGCATGGGGTGGCCTTGAAAAGGAGTTTACATCGTAAGAAGTATATTTTTTGTATAAGTTTAATCTAGCCCAAAGCACCATTTTTTCAGCATAAGTTGATATTTTAGGGATTTTACTACTGAATGGTTGATTTTATAGCATATGTTTTTGGACCTATGGGTTTTATGTCATAAGAGTGTGGCATAAACCGTAAGTTGGTAGAGTTGAAGGTTATTTAGAAACCTATTTCAGATAATTTTCCATTCATTTGGACACTCACCACTCTCTAATTTTGGGAGAACCCTAGATGATTTATAGAGATATTCTAGCTCATTTCCTCTTGGTTTGGTCTATGGGTTTTGGTGATTGATTTTTTTTCATTCCATGTTAAGCCCTCCTCCCTTCTACGTTGTTTCTTTCACTCTTCCTTCATCATTTCATTATGGAATCGTCAGTTTTGGTTTGGGGTGTATTATGGTGTTTTTTGAAAACCCTTTGGTGCAGTTCAGGTAGAACCAAGGTTTTATTGTGTGGTTGTGGTTTGTAGGAAGTTTATTCTTCTCCATGTGGTGCACAGTGAGATCATAAAGCTTCTTTGAGATATTGGATCCTCATTCTCACTCATTTTATGCGTTATGTGTGAGATCTGCATGATTTTCATTCCTTTGGGTAGATATTATGGGTTTTCATAATAAGATAATAAATTTAAATAATATAAATTGATGGGAATGGGGAGTTATCTCATTATTTTACTGCTTTAATGATATTATTGTTGTGTTTATGCATGCTTATTTCCAATGCTAAAAATAATGGTTGTAGTAAGCCTTATTTTCATTATAGTGGTTATGTGCTAAGACCCTTGCTATGTTTTTGTGTGATCACACCCTGAATAAAAGGATAAATAATATATAAATGTATAATAATTGATTTCCCATGGAAATATGGTTTGTGTGATAATACCCGTGCTAAATAAAGAAGTAATGAAATGAAATACCTTGAATTAATTGTGATGTTGGGATGTGTTGATGTTGTGTGTAGTTTCCTTTTTGTTTTGTATTCCGTGTTACAGGATGTTGTGAGGTGGTGGTGATGATCATTTGGGTTTTGTATTGTGTGGGGATTTAATGTGACGTGGTTGGCTGGCATGGATGTCATGCGTAATGGTGATTATGTGTGGTGGTGGTGTGTGATGTGGAAGTGATGTGGGTAGTGGAACAATGTGGTACGCAATGGTTGTGATGCGCAGTGGTGATGATGGTTGGTGGTGTTGTGTGATGTGTTTATGGTGTATGGTTTGGCTGGGATGTGCAGGGATGTTATGTGGTGCACAATGTATGTTTCACAATGGTTCTGGTTGTGTAGTAGTGATGGTGTGTGGTGGATAAGACATGTGGTTGTTGTGGTGAGATGGCATGGGCAACGTGGAGTGGCAAGGATGATGGATGTTTGGTGTTGTGGTATGCTTGTGTTATATGACCAGTTATCCATGGAATAAATTGTGATGATAAAATGCAAAAATAGGTCGGTAAATAAGAAATATGGGATGGAAATGGATGTGTGGTAAACATATTAAATGAATTGATTGAAATAATGGGCCGTGTAATGTGAAATGGAATGGATAAATGAATATAAGTGGTGGACCAATAATTTAAAATGATAAATATTATGTGGCTTGTGTGGTGGTTGTGTGATGTATTTCATATAGTGGTGAAAGCAGTTTTGATGGTTGATGTGGGGTATAGAGGTGGCGATGCGGTGTGTGCTAGTGCAGTTTTTGTGAACCCATAGGTTGGTTATGGTGTGATACCTATATATAATTTATATTTATGTTATTTATATATGTTCCAAACCCAAGTTGGATAACATTACCAATTATCAGTGATTCTAGGTTTCAGGTGTTTTCCCCAACATCTAGGATGGTGGTGGTATGGATGGTTGGAAACCCCCACTTCCCTGCACTTCCTTCAGTGGTGCTCACCAAGGTATTTTTGGGTGAGATGTAATGTGATGAGGATGTGATGGGATTTTATATGATGAACCAGGTGTCTTCAAACTAGACATAGTGTGGTAATTCCTAATTCTAACATGGGATTCCAAACCATACAAGGGTGGGGTAGGTAGGGATGAATCCCAACCCACATCAGAGATGGACCATGTATCTTCGATCGAGGTGTGATGTGATTTGGTTGTGATGTGATATGTATAGAAGGTATATGGGATTACAAGAAATTCAATGTTGGGGCATGAGGGTATAAAATAAGTGGAGAAGCAATAGCATGGAACCTTTATTTATTAAGATCTTTATTCTATATTTTTATATTGGATATGTGATTTGATGATAGTGGCATGGTGAGGCTGGGAATGGTTAGTTAACCTATTTAGCTTCTTGTTGGTTCTATTTTTTTACTAGATAATTAAAATTCTCTTTTCTCATGCACACTTAATACCTTGGTTATTATCCTATTGAGTATACCTTTTATGATCACCCTTTATATATAATTTTTTTATAAGTTTCTAGGAGGAATTTGGGGATTGATCTGGATATTAATATCTTGGGTTGGAGTTTTTGTTAAGTCACTTCCATAGAATTGTCTTTTGGTATATATATTAAAGAATTTTATATGTATAAGTTTTACATTATTCATGCATTATGGTATGGTTTTTGGTTTAACTTTATTTATCTATTAGAGTTTCTTGGTGGGTTTTTATCCTATTTATCGATCCAATTTTATATTATTGAGAGAAATGTCTCCCATTTTTGATATTTTTATACCCTCAGTGCGAGTTTCCAACCCAGGGCCTACTGGAGGTAGGAATCATGGGTCATTATCTATCCCCCTCTACTTTGTAATCCTAGATGGGAGGGAGACATGAAAATAGTCCTTAGATAGTGCATGTTATCCACACACAAATAATATGATATAATTTTTTTTCAATAGAAATAATAACCTTCAACAACAAGCTTAAGTACATTGTCACTGTGTTGCTTGAACTTTCTTCACAGCTGCTTTCATGTAATTACTTATTCATACACTTCAATTTATTACGAAACTACAATAAAGAACTTATTTATAAAATTATCTATCTAAACATTACCATCCAGTGAATTATCTATCTAATGGTAGTCCATTTAATATACTTAGTCTGGTCACCATGTCTGATTCCCTATTCATTTGATACCAACTGATAGTCGGACACTACTCTATCCAGTATCTTGCATCTGATAGCTTGTTCACATGATTTGTTTAATATTGACTGTTTAGTACCCTTTTTTCAGTACCGATTTGTATGGTGATACTTTGTTCGATAATTTTACACAAGATCTCTCAAGAGTTTTAGTTAGCACCTCAATTATTCATCAATCCACCAGACAACAACATCCTACACTAATGCACATAATCCCCCTTTATACAGGCATCATCTCTTTGAAAACATAGGGAGTAGAATGAAATTCAAATTCAAAGTTCCTAAACAAAATTTTAATATCTCATTCAAATATTTATTTGTTTAACTAACTTCAAACCTATTAAAAGTTAGGAGTCAGTGATCTTAGTAGGAAACTTTCCTTAAAACTCATCATCAATGAACTCTTCAAAATTATTGATTTCTTGGATATAATCATGATATTTCCTTCATTATTATTAAAATTTTGAACATCCAAGTCATCATCATCATAATTAAAGTATTTATAAAAACTTTTAAAGACTCTCAAAACTTTGTTTGGAACTTATTCATATAAATTTCATTGTTTAGTAAAGCTTCATCTGATAACCCCATAAGATTCTTATTTTTCTGGTTACCTATTTCTGATATATATTTATAAGAGAGTTCTCCCTTTGATGGCCTCTATCTAGAACATGTTGTCTGATGTATTTTTTAGGAAACCTCTATCTGATAGATTGGATTCATTTTTTTGAAGCTCTTCAAGCTAGTATATCTGATGGATCTACCTGATGACTTTACTAATACACCTCTTTCCAATGAACTTCACTAAGAATATTTTGTCTAATGAATTCATTTAGAGATATATTTACATTTACTTCACTTAGAATCCTCTTTTTAATTCTATCTTAAAACTTTATTTTATCAAAATATTCTATAATAACTTCTTTTTCCAATGATCGTCACATGTTTACTCCATATGATGACTTTGTTAAGAAACCTTTTTTTGATCATTCAAAATCCTTCATACATCTTTACATCTAATATAACTTTTTTCATAACCTCTAAGTTTCTTCATCCAAAAAATCATCAAGATTTATTTTATTTGGAACTCCCCCAATACTTAGCTTCACCAAGACTCACAAAATTATTCCTTCAAACACCTTCAGCTAGAATCATGAATACCTTCATATGAACATGGTATTTAGTAATTTGAAGACCATATCCTTTATTTATTCTTCACATCCAGATATTTATTAACATATCAAAACCTCTTGGTATGAATATAACATTTTTTCACTTTCATATAACCAATAATGGGGCTAGAAATAGATGAATGACACTAAAAGATCACATCCATAGGTGTAGAAGATTTTGGTTGGATAACATGGGACTACACAATGTGTAACTAAAATGAACACATCATTTAACCATATTCACATCACCAAGACGAGTCATAAAAATTGGGGTACACTATGTGGGAGAAGAGTAATCGATGTCATTACAAGTCGTGTGTTGACCAAGATATATGACATGCTACTTTATGGGTCACATGGTGTGTAACTAGAATACATATTTTTTAACACACACAGTTTCACCCCATGTAAAATGCATAAGTTTTGTGGTCAATATACGTAGCACGAATTAATTACATGTCATCTGTTGACCACCATCCAAGAAACATAGGCCATATGAGATTACACAGTGTGTAGTTGGCGTAAATGTTGTTTAACTCATAAATTTTCACATAGAATACACATTGAGTCCCTATTTGTGTTTTGTGTATGGTTATATAATGGATTATATGGCGTGTAGTTGGTTGTACATGTCATGTATCTCATACCCATTTACATGGAGTACACACCGAGCCAGGCTATGCATCATGAAAATTAATTATGTGCCATGAAAATTAATAATAGAATTAAACTAAACTATATGGAGTGTAGATGGTGTAAACATAATGATATAGGGTCTTGTATAATATTAAATTCCTAATTAATTTCCATGTTATTTTTTTTGTAATTTTACATTGTGTATGGTCCTTGTACACATCATGTACTTCATGGTCATTAAAAGTGGTACACAATGCATATATTAATGTGTGTCATGTGGGTACATGTCATGTAAGTATACGACACACAACTAGGACCATACAAGACATCTCTTAATTTAGAGGGGTGCATATTGTGTTGCCTCCAATAAAGGTTTTGTACTTGATTAATTATAATTTAAATAAATTTATTTAATTCATTTGAAATAAAAAATGATGGGAATCTCCAGGACTATTTGGATATAAAATTAATAAAAATGAATGAATTAATAAATAAAATAATTTATTTATTAATTCAAGAGATTTATCTTACGAAAGGATAAATTGAAATGAATTCTAAATAGTTTTGAATGTGTATTCATTTCATGAGTGTATGATCATGAGCTTGACTAACCTATTATGATTTTTATTTATTTTAATTTAATTATTATTTCATGGTTTTTTGTAATAATTATTATTAAATTAAAATGATGATTTGTGTATCATCCCCTCCTCTTATTATATATGGGCATGTGTTCCCATAGTTTCTTTTATGTAACCTATCCTGAACCATTTTTGAAGTCGATCATAGTTTAAAATTTATAATCCTACTAACTACAGTATATGTGGAAAGCAGGGTCGAAGCCACATAGAAGGCCAATTTGACCATTATTCTTCTAAAAACTTTCAAAAAGACCCCACTATTGTCAGCAGTGGGATATATTTTCTATTTTTATTTTTATTTTTTTTAAATTGTGTTTATTATATAACACAAATGAAACACCATAATATTTTTGAGTTTTTGTTCCAACTTGTAATGAAATAAGAAACAGGCTAAAAATAGTAAGTAACAGAGAAATAAAATGCTGATAAGTGAACAATCAAGAGAAATACGTCTAGGGAAAATATCAATTCTGCTAGTTTTGAAAAAATTCCTTCTCACGATAGTGACTACAACTAATACCACTAAAAAGGAGTGATTTATTTCCCTTTCCAGGAGGTAAATCACACAAGACAACAAATCTTGGAGTTCGCCAATCCGAGATTAATCAACTGTGAGAATTCTGGTTTGAAAAAGGTGATAGAATGAACTCAACATAAGTTCTGTAGTTTTCATTTCAATTTAAATGTTTAAAAAAATTAATCCACAATAAAACTCACCGAATTATTATGGAATTCCTAGATTAAGTGCTAATGGTAAGTTTCAATTGAATGCGTTCAGAGTTGATCTCACTGATCAATTCTGATCACATTTAAAATGATAGAGAGAAGGAAGAAGAAAGATAACCAATAGACTCGATTTTAACCCTAAAATGGAGGATTTATCCTAACATTATCTCTATTTCATAAACTAAAATCATTAAATTACAAAGATAGAAATTTGAGGTAAAATAGAGAAATAAATCTCCCTCTCTTAGCTCGAATCGCCGCTGCTCCTGGCCCTCGGGTCTCCAGGAAGTGGTTCTCTAAGAGGTGCTCCAAGATTCTCCCCTAGGTTCTTGCTCTTCTTGGAAGTGTGTAATTGAATGTATCAAATGAATCTCCCTAAATTATGTTGTAGTTCTGCTTTTGTATCCTCTGTCATCTTCTGTATGTCACTGAATGTTTCCATCGACTTTATAATTTACTCACTTGCGCACCACACACGTGTGTTTTTTCACGACTGAGACGTTGCGCTAGTAAAACCCCCATAACAAACTCCCGGTGAGTTGGTTAAATGAATATGTATGTTTTTAAGTCCCCTAAATGAATCTGCACAAGAAAAACATACAGAACAATTAAAAAGGAGAAGGAAATAAAAAAAAAAAATAAAGTCATTAATTTATTAAAAGTCTTAAAAGATTTATTTATAAATTTATTGATTTTTTATATTAATTAATGTCAATTATAAAGTTGATTATTTATTTAAGAAAATTAAATAATTTACTATTTTTAGTTAATTAAATTAGCTTATTTTAGTTCATTATAAATTATTATTAAGTATTTAATTTTATTAGCAAATAATTATTTAGTACAACACATTAAATTACAATTAATTTAAATTTAATTAAGAAAATATTATTAGTTTAATTAAAGTTTTGTTAAAGTTTATTAATCATGTTTTATAAATTAATTATTTTATATTTATTATTTATTCAAAACTATAATTATTTAGTATTTAAGTTGAGTTATTATTATTATTATTATTTAAATTAAGTTTTTATTAAAGTCCTCTTTTAAGTTATTTATTATTTTTTAACTTTATCTTCTCCCCCTATTTTGGTGCTACAGGGGGGAGGGTTTGTTCTGCTCTTCTGCAAACAACCAGTTCAGTGGAGGACTCCCTCAAAGTAGCAGGTCTGGCAGCTTCCTTCTCCGAATGTGGCACGACTCCAGGAGATGACATCTACTCCTCTTCAAGTCGCGACGTCACCTTCAATAGTGGTGAATTAAGCTAGAATCTGCAAACAAAAGCGGTAACCCTTCTACCTCAGTCTTGCGCTGCTCACTTCTCCTCAGTCTGGATTGGCGTATTCTGTAGCGGTGATGGGTGTACGGTTCAAGGTAATGCTACTTGAGATCAACTCTTCTTCATCATCGTATCCAGAACCAGATTCAACCAATGGTCCAGATCTGGATTGGATTTTATTTTGTGTGTTGATCTGTTGTGGTGGTGATGCGGTTCAATGGGAAAACAATTAGAGGAGGGGTTGAACCAATGTTGAAAAAAGTGGAAGGAAAATTGGTCGCAGGTTATGTTACGGTGGCTAGAAGTGAAACTTTGTCACTGTAGAGAGTGGGAAGTGACAGGCTAGAACTGGTGCGAGGATGACACAGTGGCAGAAATATAGTGAGAATGTGAGGAGAATGGGAACGGTGTGAGGAAAGTCACAGTGGCAGGAATGAAAAAAGGTGGTATGGTGAAACCGTGTTAAGAGGTTACGGTGCCGCCGTGAATGAACGAAACAGTGGAAAAGGTTACAGTGACACCGTAAACCTACAGAATAAACAGAGTAAAAAAAATTGAAACTTAAATAAAAACTATACAAAATAATAAATTAAAACTAATTATTAATTAAAAAAATGAAAATTTAAGTACATCATAAACTTTAATAAAATTATAAACCCATTTAAACTTAAGTTAAATTATTGTTAACTTCAATTTATAAAAATTAAATTGATACTAAACTAAAACTAAAAATTAAGAAGCAACTAAATTATTAAAAGTTAACGTAAAATTTAATCATTATTAAGCATAATTAAATTATTAAAAAAAGTTATTGTATCAAATTAAATTAATTAAAATAAACAGATTATTATTCTTTTATTAAATAATTATGTAAATTAATGAAATTGAATTAAAGAGATTTAATAAAAATAGTAAATTTATAAATATAAATTTATTATTAATGAATTTTTAAAATGAATCTAACAACTAGATTAAATTATTTCGATTAATTAATATTTAGCACATGAAATGCTAAATTAAAAATTCATTATTTATGTACGAAGCAGAATTAATTAATTAACTAATAAGTGTTAAATTATTAAACATGTAAACCAAAACACCAAAACTAAATAAAAAGTCATTAGACTATAAAATTAATGTAAGATATAAATTAATTATTTCAAGGCTTAAGATACACAATTAATTATAAAAAATGATTAAATAACAAATTTAATAATAAAAATACAAAGTTCCATTATTTATTAAAAAATTGTTAAAATAAATAATTAAATTGATAAAAATTAATTGAAAAGATGTGGCAAAACATGTGTTTTTAAGGCCACATAAAACCCCCCCACACTTCATCATTGTTTTTCCTCAAACTATCTCGTGTTTTATTATCATTTAGAATTTTTTTTATGAATTAGTTCAATATGTAACATGCCCAAAAATTTGAAACAAAGGATAGAAACATGTCAATAGGCTTAAGAAAATGGATTGATCAAATGAATCTGGATTAGAAAAAATACTCAAAGGGTAATCTTAAAAACTATGAATCATCAAGCAATGAAGATGCCATGCATCATATGTGATATAACCTAATGACTCACTTCAATACAAGATCAGGTTCTAAGTCCAAGAGTGACAAGAGGTAAAATATCAGTGGAATTAAAAACTTAACCAGAGGAACTTCGTACTTTGACTTTTCACCTAGGTTCCAAAAATATTTTTTTTGAATCACCTTAATGATACATCCTAAATGACTCCCATATAAACCAGTTGACACCTTCTTCATCTGGCGTTCATCATTCCCCTCACCTTAATGAACTCATTTTTGACCCTAGACACTTTATTTAATTTTTCCCAAGCCATGTATATTGTACTAAGCTCTATGCATATGCACTTATTCAAGGTGTATAGAGGGATTATAGTAAAAAAAAACACACCCAACATCTAGGGTCTCAGAGATTCACCATGGGATCCTAGATGCCCAAATTACTCAAATTTAAAAATATTTTTATGAAAATAATTTACATGGTCTCAATAAGGTGACTAATTTAATAAATATAAAAATGAATCCCCTAGGATCAAAATCAAACTTCCAATTCCAAGGGTTATGATCATAACTCCACTAACATGTCACCCATATCACTCTAAAAAATAGACCCTAAACCAAATTTCCATTAAATCACTAAAGAAGATCACTCAACAATCATCCAACCACATTAATTTCAGATTCAAATCAACTCTTAACTACTAATTAGGTATCATTAAAAGGCAAGACCCAAATGAGAAATAGTGTAAGGACTAAAATTATGAAAATTTTTTGAAAAAAATTAACCATTTTTTTAACAAAAAGTTTGAAGTGAAGTGGGAATTGATGGGCTTACAATTAAGCATAGTTTAGCATCGTCAAGAATTGACCCCATTCCCCACACTTAAAACCCAAATTTTCCCCAAAGTTGACTTCTTAAATGCTGAAGAACAATTAAACAATTAAGTTTTAACACATATTTTCAATTTAGTAGATTGATGAAATGTATAAAGGGTATCTTTGAAGTTAAAAAATATTTTTTTTCACATTGAATAAACTAACAATAGGTTCACAAGCAAGTAAATGCATTAACATTTATGTCCAATGAATAATTTTCAATACAGCTCAAAAGTAACATGTGAGGTGTAAGTGCACTTTGTATATAGTGTAAGCATTTTAACAGATTGATTTCAATAATATATTCAATAGAGCAGAAAAAAGAATGCTCAAACACCTAAACCTAAAGAAGATTCAATAAAAAAAATTATCCTGCATGTACCCCCCACACTTAATTTCAAGAAGTGAAAATATTTTGATAACAAATAAATTCAGTTTTCAGCAGTGAAGGAAAATGCAGAATTATTTTATTCAACTTATGACATGAAACAAAAACTTTTCATATACAAGATATGCAGTGGATTTTTAAGAAAATATGTAGTAGAATTTATTATACAAGCAGAATTTTTAAGGTAACAATCACTATCTCACCGATATTAATTATGGTGACTTGCAATAAATCTTATTCAAGTGAATAACGATAAGAAAAATGAATGAAAACTAAAGAATAGAGTACTTCCCTGAAACAAAAATTATCATTAAATCTTCATCACAGGAATTCCACTCCTTAAATGACACAGTGACATCTTTTTGATAACTTTGAAGAAGAACAACAAAACCAAGAAAAAGTAGTAATAGGAATTTCAAAAAATCAGAGAAGGGAAGCATCACTTTATTCAAAGTAAAAATGAAACAAGAAGAGGACAGAAAGAACCACAGGTTGCCTCTCATGCAGTGATAAGTTTTAAAGTCTTCAGCAAGAATTTATTTAAAATTAATTTTCAAGCATAGTGATGGTAGCCAAGCCATTTGGCTATCCCTCAAAATAAAGTTTCACTCTCTACCCATTAACCAACATGGGTTTTTTCTCTTCACCAACAATTTCAACAGCTCTATTATTCAGAACTATTACAATAGTAAAAGGTCCAGACCACTTGGACTTCAGTTTTCCAGGAAAGAGTTTGATTCTAGAATTAAATAGGAGGAACTTCTATCCGAATTTAAACTCTTTGGTTTATATGATAGAATCATAAAAGATTTTATTCCTCTCTTTATAAATTCTTGAATTATCATAACCCTCTCTCCTAATATCATCAAGTTCACTTGACTCAAGTAATCTCCTCTCACCAGCACTCTTAAAATCAAAGCTCAGAGCCTTAACTACCCAATAAGACTTGTGTTGCAAATCCACATGTAAATAACAACTTTTACCGAACAATAACCTATAAAGAGACATACCTATTGGGGTCTTGAAAGTAGTTATATATGCCCTTAAAGCTTCATCCAATTTAAGAGACCAGCCTTTTCTTGAGTTTGACACAGTTTTCTCAAGTATCTTTTTCAGTTCTCTGTTTAAAATTTCCACTTGTCCACTGGAATGCGGATGATAAGGAGTACCAGTTTTTTGAACACAACCATATTTTTTCATCAAATAATTAAACTTAAAGTTCTTAAATTGTGTTCCATTATCAGTGATAAAGGCTTTGGGAACTCCAAATCTTGAAAATATATTCTTCTTGACAAATTTAATTACAGAATTGGCTTGATTGTTGGACAGTGCAACTGCCTCAACCCATTTTGACACATAATCTATAGCAACAAGAATACAATCATGCCCATGTGATGATTGAAATGGACCCATGAAATATAAACCCAAGACATAAAAAATCTACACTTCCAGAATTCCTTTTTGGGGAAACTCCTGATTCCTACCAACATTAACTAACCTATGACACTTGTCACAGCCAACCACATTACTCCTAGCATCCTTAAAAAGAGTAGGCCAATAGAAACCAGATTGTAATAATTTTTGAGTAGTTGTTTCACCACCATGGTGGCCTCTCCAAGGTGAGGAGTGAAAACTCTCTAAGACTAGAAACATCTCTTCCTCAGGCACACATCTCTTAAGTATACCATTAGCACATCTTCTAAACAAAAGGGGATCATCCCTAAGATAGTATTTAATCCCATAAATGAATTTCTTCCTTTGGTTATTGGAAAGATTTTTGGGAAAGACACCTGCTGCGAGAAAGTTGGAAAAATATGCATACCATGCATATTGCTTAATAGAAATAGTGAGAAGCTTCTCATTAGGAAAAGAAGAGTTTGTCTCCCTAGGATATTCATATTGAGTAAGAAGAAGCCTATAAATATGGTCAACAACTAAATTTTTATCTCCCTGCTTATATCTAATCTCTAAATCAAAATCTCATAGCAATAGAATCCATCTAATTAGCCTGGGTTTAGTTTCTTTCTTAGACAGAAAGTACTTTAAGGCAGAATGATCAGTGAAATTAATGACTTTTGAGCCTAACAAATACTATCTAAACCTCTCTAGATCAAACACAATAGATAACAATTCTTTTTCAGTGGTGGTATAATTCTTTTGGGCCTCATATAGCTGTCTACTAGCATAATACACCACATGTAGTTTCCTATCTCTCCTATGTCCAAGAAAAAAACCTACAATCATATCACTAACATCACATATAAGTTCAAAAGGTAGTTTACAATCAGGTGTAGTGATGATGGGTGATGTAGTGAGTTTTTATTTTAACAGATTAAATGATTTCAAATAGTTTCCATTAAAGTTGAAAGGTTTATCCTTGACCAAAAAAGAACACAAGGGTTTAGTTATTTTGGAAAAGTCTTTTTATGAATCTCCAGTAGAAACCGACATTCCCTAAGAAACCTCTAATACCTTTAATAGTTTCAAGAGGTGGCGGTTTTTGAATAACTTCAACTTTAGTAGTATCAACTTCTAGACCTCTCTTGGACACCTTATGAACAAGCACTATACCTTCTGTGACCATGAATTTACACTTCCCCCAATTAAGAACAAGTTTGGTTTCAATGAATCTTTCTAAAACTAACTCAAGATTTCCAAGACATGTATCGAAGGTACTTCCCACAATGGAAAAGTCATCCATGAAAATTTTAATGATTTTCTCAATCATATCTAAAAAAATAGCCATAATACACCTTTGAAAGGTGGATGGAGCTCCACACAACCCAAAGGGAATCCTCCTGTAAGAAAATTTCCCAAAGGGGAATGTGAAAGTGGTCTTTTCCTGATCCTCTGGAGCAATAGGAATCTGGTTGTAACCAGAATACCCATCCAGGAAACAGAAAAATTCATTTCCAGTAATCCTTTCAAGCATTTAATCGAGGAAGGTAATTGGAAAATGATCCTTCCTATGGGATGAATTCAGCTTCCTATATTCAATACAGACTCTCCATTTTGTGGCTTTCCTAACTTAGATTTATTCATTCATTTCATTTATTACTACAGTGAAGCCTCCCTTCTTGGGGAGAACCTGAATAGGGCTGACCCAAGAACTATCATAAATGGGATATATCATTCCATTTTTTAGTAATTTAATCACTTCTGCTCTCACAACTTCTTTCATGTTTGGATTTAATCTTCTTTGACACTCTACCCTAGGCTTATGGTTAGGCTCTATTAAGTATTTTATGCATACATAATGAGGGAATAATACATTTTATATTAGCTATGGTCCAGTCTATGGAAGATTTAAACTTTTTCAACACACTTAACAATCTTACCTCTTGATTTTCATTCAGTTCATAAGAAATTATGACAGGAAAAGTGGAATTATCACAAAAAAATGAATATTTTAAATGAGCAGGGATTGGTTTTAATTGAAGAGTGGGGGGTTCTACACTAGAAGGAATACTCTTAGGCCTGTGATTTCCAATATATTCAACATATCTCTTATAAAGAGTATTGAATGATGAAATATTTTCAATTTCAAGATTATTTTCAGAAATAACAGTGTTGTTGTCCAAACTAGACAACACACTGTCCAGATTTTCCATACCAGAATTTAACAAATTTATCAAAGAAGATTTATCAAGTTGTTTCAAAAAATCTCCCTCTACACCATAAAAGTGTTCAGAAAGGTTGTTGTAAATAGAAACACCCTCAAATTAACTCAAAAAGATCCTAAGTTCAGAAACAGTGTAATCTTCTACAGTAGAAACTGGACAGTTGTCATGTTCTAGAAAATTTTCCAGATTCAGTGTTTGAGCAAAATTTCAATTTCTAAGACAGATTCAACATGATTTTCAACTTCTAAATTATTTTCTTCAGCAGAGGATCGATTTTCAAATTATTCAGATTTTCCAATTGAGTTCTCATCTTCTAAGGACTCTACCATTGAACATTTTTCAGAAAAAGTTGGTCCTTTATCATCTTTAAAGACATTGAACTATTCTTTTTGTTCTCCAAATTTAAAAATAATATGACCCTTAAAAACATAAATAATAGCACCACCTGTGGACAAGAAGGGCCTACCCAAGATGATGGGAACCTCTTGATCACACTCCATGTCCAAGACTAAAAAGTCAGCAGGCAGAAAAAGCTTCCCTACCCCAACTAGCAAATCATCTATCCTACCCATAAGATGAGTGAAAGATCTATCAACCAACTGCAATATGACTGTGGTGGGTTGAAGGTCACCCAACCTCAACTGTCGAAACAGTGAGTAATGGAGCATATTAATACTAGCACCTAAATAACAAAAACAGTTGATCTGATCAGAATTTCCTAAGGTATAGGGAATGAAAGAACTACCTAGGTCTTTTAATTTGGGCGAGATTTTCTTTTGAAGCACAACACTACACTCTTCAGCGAGTTTGTAAGTAGCAAATTCTTCTAGTGTATTTTTGTTAGAAACAATTTTTTAAGAGATTTTAAGTAATATGGGATTTGAATTAAGGCTTGAGTGAATATAATGTTTACTTGAAGTTCAGAAAGGAGACCAAAGAACTGAAGAAGTTCATCCTTGGTGTTACTTTGTGGTTTTAACTTTTCAGGGAAAGGGATGGGTGGGGAATTTTTTTTAAGTATAGTGGGTATATACCTCAGATCTTCCATAACCCTTTCTTTTCCTTTATTATTTTGATTTTTAGATGAATTTTTAGCTTGTTCTTTAGATGAAAAATTCATATTTCCATCATTTTCAAGAGTTTTCTGTGAACATCCAGCATGTGAACAAAGCAGATTTTTATTACCAGATTTAAGTAGATTTTCATTTTGGGTATTTTCATGATATTTTCCAGAAACATTTTGAGTACTAAGCCCACTTATAGTTACTATATCCATGGAATTATCCCTAGGGTTAAGCTCATTGGTACTTAGAAGTCTACATTTTTTCATAGATGAAAATCCCTAGCAAGTTGACCAAGTTGTGTTTCCATGTTCTGCATTCTCACATCACTTTGAATTTTATCTGACTCATAATGATTTTGATGTTTGGTTATCTGATTCATGTATCTTTCCACTTGAGAGTTAATTTTTTTCAAGATTAAATCAATCTTATAAGACATTTGGTTATCATTGTTTACTTGTACATTTTAAGACTCACCCCTTTGTTGATTTTGAAAGTTTGGTCTTTATTGATTTTAAAAGTTTGTTCTTAGTTGATTAGAGTAATTAGGGGCAGTGGATTGTTTAATTAAGCCTTGATCTTTTCAGGACAAATTTGGGTGGTTCCTATAGCCTTGATTGTAATTGTTTGAAAATGGATCTTATTTAGGAGGAATTCTAGGACCATAGATAACAAATTTTTAATTATCTTGTTGTTGGGATGACATATCAATGTTAGGAAACAAGTTTTCAGTATGCCCAAACACACCTCATTGGACACACTATTCCCTTAAAGATTGGTTGGTGTTTTGAAAGACAAGTTGGTTAACAGTTTTCTTTTGATTCTAGTTTATTAAGGATTACAATTGGTTGGTGATTTCAGCAAGTTGGGATTGAGTTTCATTCATTGAACCATTGTTTGGGTTAACATTTCTATTAACTCTTTTCCTTTTTGAATTTTTATGTTGTGAATTCAGGGAAAGATTATTAAAAATTTGTCTAAGTTCTTCATCTGCCTTATCATTGTAATTACCCCTAGTAGCTTGGTCAACTAGATTCTGTCCAAAGGATGACATCCCTTCATAGAAAGTATCCATGAGAAGATGAGATGGGAGTTGATGATGGGGACACTACCTAAGAAGGTCCCTAAATCTATCCCAAACTTAATGAAAAGCTTCTCCATCCTCTAGATAAAAACTAGTGATTTTTGTTCTCAGTTCACCTTTCAGTCTTTGGGGATAAATTTTCATAATGAAAGAGTTGTACACTTGATCCTAGTTTTCAAAAATGTTCTTATATCAACTCAGAAACCAATTCCTAACATTACATTTAAGGCAAAAGGGAAATACTCTCATTTTTAGCTCATTCTCTGTGAGTACTAGAAGTGGTAGTTGCTGCACAGTATTATAGAAATATCTAATGAAGGCTAGAGAGTACTCATTAGAGAGTCCATTAAATGCAGGCAACAATGAAATGTGTGACTGTTTTAGCTCATAATTTCAGGATTTAAGAGATAACCTAATAGAAGATGGATTTATTGAAACTTGAGGGAGTTGGAACTCCCTCATCCTAGGCCTTTTATTTTCATCTAAGAGTACTGGATGATTTTGAAAGTTGTTAGGTGCAGGAACTCTATTATCTAAATTCTCCATTTCAATTTTCTTTTTCTTTCTTAGTGCAATGAGATGTTTTTCAAGTTCAAGATTTAGCGGCTCTAAACTACCAGAAGTGGTTGTTGTGCTCATCTAAAGTGTGGTAACAGTTCCAAATATCATAAAAGTAGAGCTAAACAAGATCCAACAATACAGATAATAGTAGAAATTCAGTGGAAAATGAAGCATATTTTTTTACACTTTTCAATTTATTTATTTTTTAATTTTTTTGAGTTTTTTTTATATGATTTTTTTCCAGTTTTTTTAGAAGTAATGGCTCGTGCCTTTCCCAGCAACGGTGAAAAAAACTTGACCTAAATCGTCGTTGAAGCCAGTCATAGTTTAAAATTTATAATCCTATTAACTACAATATATGTGGAAAGCAGGGTCGAACCCATAGAGAAGTCCAATTTTACCATTATTCTTCTAAAAACTTTCAAAAAGACCCCACTGTTTTCAGCAGTTGGATAGATTTTCTATTTTTATTTTTATTTTTATAAATTTTTTTTATTATATAGAACAAATGAAACACCACAATATTTTTGAGTTTTTGTTCCAAGCTTTTATGAAATAAGAAACAGGCTAAAAACAGTAAGTAACAGAGATATAAAATGCTGATAAGTGAACGATCAAGAGAAATACGTCCGAGGAAAGTATCAATTTTGCTGGTTTTGAAAACATTCCTTCTCACGATAGTGACTAAAACTAATACCACTAAAAAGGAGTGATTTATTTCCCTTGCCAGGAGATAAATCACACAAGCCAACAAATCTTGGAGTTCACCACTCCAAAATTAATCAACTGTGAGAATTTTGGTTTGAAAAAGATGACATAATGAACTCGCTGTAATTTTTGCAGTTTTAGTTTCAATTTAAATGTTTAAGAAAATTAATCCACAATCAAACACACAGAATGATTGTGGAATTACGAGATTAAGTGATAATGGTATGTTACAATTGAATGCGTTCAGAGCTGATCTCACTGATCAATTTCGATCACATTTAAAATGATAGTGAGAAGGAAGAAGAAAGATAACTAGAAGAATCGATTTTAACCCCAAAATGGAGGATTTATCCTAACATCATCTCTATTTCATAAACTAAGACCATTCAATTAAAAAGAAATAAAGTTGAGGTAAAACATAGAAATATATCTCTCCCTCTCTTAGCTCGAATCATCGTTGCTCCTGGCCCTCGGGTCTCCAGGAAGTGGTTCTCTGAGAGGTGATCCAAGATTCACCCTCAGGTTCTTGCTCTGCTTGGAAGTGTGTGATTGAATGTATCAAATGAATCTCCCTGAATTATGTTGTAGCTCTGATTTTACATCCTCTTTCATCTTCTGCATGTCACCGAACGTTTCCACCGACTGCAAAATTCCCTTTCTTGCGCACCACACACGTGTGTTTTTTCGCGACTGACATGTCGCACTAGTAAAACCCCCATAACTAACTCCTGGTGAGTTGGTTAAACGAATATGGTCATGTTTAAGTCCCCTGAATGAGCATACACAAGAAAAACACACAGAACAATTAAAAACGAGAAGGAAAAAAAATAAATTCATTAATTTATTAAAAGTCTTAAAAGATTTATTTATAAAGTTATTGATTTTTTATATTAATTAATTTCAATTATAAAGTTTGTTATTTATTTAAGAAAATTAAATCATTTACTATTTTTAGTTAATTAAATTAGATTATTTTAGTTCATTATAAATTATTATTATGTATTTAATTTTATTTACAAATAAATATTTAGTATTCCACATTAAATTATAATTAATTTAGATTTAATTAAGAAAAAATTATTATTTTAATTAAAGTTTAATTAAAGTTTATTAATCATGTTTTATAAATTAATTCTTTTATATTTATTATTTATTCAAAACTATAATTATTCAGTATTTAAGTTGATTTATTATTATTATTATTTTAAATTAAGTTTTTATTAAAGTCTTCTTTTAAGTTATTTATTATTTTTTAACTTTATCTCTCCCCCCATTTCAGCGGTACAGGGGGGAGGGTTTGTTCTGCGAGTTTTTTTTAATACATTTTTTCAAATTGTTTTTTTGAAAAAACATCTCGGTTAAAAAATTTTATTTTTTTACCCCCCAAAGGCGGCACATGGTGTACCGCCTTTGCCCAAAAATTAACCGCAAAGGCGGCACAACAGGTGCCGCCTTTGCATAAATATTTTTTTTAAAAAATTTTAATTTTATTTTTATTTTTTTTGTTTTGTTTTTTTATATATATAAAACAAAACTTTTCAGCAGAATTTTTCTGCTATTTAATATCCAGCGGTTCTGCCATTTCAGCAGTCTGGATTCTGACTGATACTCTCACCCAGGACTCCCTTTTATAAGGGGGTTTGCCCTGAAAACAATACTGCATTTCTGATGTGGGATTCTGGTTCTCCTTTTCTTGCACAGTACATTCTGCGTTTCTGATGTGTGATTCTGTTTCAAGTACGCGACTTTTAAAGACTATAAAACATAAACTATAAGACCAATATAAATGAAACTTTAAACACTGATTAAACATATTAGAAATAGTAGAAAACAAAAATAATTTCATAAAAAATGTTGATACAGATTAATTTATAAGCTTTCAAAACCACATACTTGAAACTTAAACATATTTCAAGTACGTGACTTTGAAAGCTTATAAAAGATAAACTATAAGACCAATACAAATGAAACCTTAAACATCGATTAAACATATAAGAAATAGTTGAAAACAAAAATATTTTCATAAAAAATGTTCACCAAAAACAATTTATAAGCTTTCAAAACCATCAGCATGAAACTTAAAAATGTTTCAAGTTCCCGACTTTGAAAGACTATAAAACATAAACTATAAGACCAATAGAAATGAAACATTAAAAATTAATTAAAAATATAAGAAATAGTTGAAAACAACAAAAACATCCTAAAAAATGTCCATAAAAATTAATTTATAATATTTCAAAATCGTCTACTTGAAACTTAAAAATGTTTCAAGTACGCGAATTTGAAAGACTATAAAACATTAACTATAAGACCAATATAAATGAAACTTTAAACATTGATTAAATATATAAGAAATAGTTGAAAACAAAAATAATTTAATAAAAAATGTTTATAAAAAATAATTTATAAGCTTTCAAAACCGTCTACTTGAAACTTAAAAATGGTTCCAGTGCGTGACTTTGAAAGACTATAATTATATTATTAATTAAATAATTAATTATTATATAATTAATAATTATATTAATAATTAACTAAATAATTATTATATAATTAATAAATATTGAGTAATAATTAATAATTAACAATTAATAATTAATAATTTAATGAATAATTATAATTAATATTTATATTACTAATTAACTAATTTATAATTTATAATTACTTATTCATAATTATTAATTACCAAGTAATAATTATAATGAATAATTATAATGAATATTTATATTACTAATTAACTAATTAATAATTAATAATTAATAATTACTAATTAATTACTTATAATTATTAATTATATTACTAATTAACTAATTAATAATTAATAATTAATAATTACTAATTAATTACTTATAATTATTAATTATACTACTAATTAACTAAATAATTATTATATATGTAATAATTATATTACTAATTAATTATTATATAATTAATAATAATATTACTAATTAACTAATTAATTATGACATATTTAGTTATTAATAATTATATTTAATTATTATATTACTAATTAACTAATTAACTTTTATATAATTAATAATTATATTACTTATTAACTAATTAATTATTATATAATTAATAGTTATATTAATAATTAACTAAATAATTATTGTATAAGTAATAATTAATAAGTAAAAATTAATAATTAATAAGTAATAATTAATAATTATAATTGATGAAAAATATTTTATAATAATTATATTACTAATTAACTATTATATAATTAATAATTATATTACTAATTAACTAATTAATTATTAACTATTCCTTATATGTTTAATCAATGTTTAATGTTTCATTTATGTTGTTCTTATATTTTATGTTTTATAGTCTTTCAAATTCGCGTACTTGAAACATTTTTAAGTTTCAAGTAGACGGTTTTGAAAGATTATAAATTAATTTTTATGGACATTTTTTAGGAAGTTTTTGTTGTTTTCAACTATTTCTTATATGTTTAATCAATGTTTAATGTTTCATTTCTATTGGTCTTATAGTTTATGTTTTATAGTCTTTCAAAGTCGGGAACTTGAAACATTTTTAAGTTTCATGTTGATGGTTTTGAAAGCTTATAAATTGTTTTTGGTGAACATTTTTTAAGAAAATATTTTTTTTTCAACTATTTCTTATATGTTTAATCAATTTTTAAAGTTTCATTTGTATTGGTCTTATAGTTTATCTTTTATAAGCTTTCAAAGTCACGTACTTGAAATCTGTTTAAGTTTCAAGTAGGTGGTTTTGAAAGCTTATAAATTAATCTGTATCAACATTTTTTATGAAATTATTTTTGTTTTAAACTATTTATTATATGTTTAATCAGTGTTTAAAGTTTCATTTATATTGGTCTTATATTTTATGTTTTATAGTCTTTCAAAGCCGCGTACTTGAAACAGAATCACACATCGGAAATGCAGAATGTATTGTGCAGGAAAAGGAGAACCAGAATCCCACATCAGAAACACAGTATTGTTTTCAAGTCAAACCACCTTATAAAAGGGAGTCCTGGGTGAGGGTATCAGTTAGAATCCAGACTGCTGTAATGGCAGAACCGCTGGATATTAAATAGTAGAAAAATTCTGCTGAATTTTTTTGTTATATATATATATATATATAACAAAACAAAACAAAAAAAATAAAAATAATTTTTTTTAAAAAATATTTATGCAAAGGCAGCACCTGGTGTGCCGCCTTTACGGTTAATTTTTGGGAAAAGGCGGAACACCAGGTGCCGCCTTTGGGGGGTAAAAAAATAAATATTTTTAACCTAGATGTATTTTCAAAATTTTTTTCTGAAAAAACGTATCAAAAAAACTCCCAGTCCGAAGGCTTAGAAAAGGCGGCTTCCTCCTCATAGTGAAAATCATCAGCGGCGAACCTCCATAGCGGCTCCGGCATGGCTCAGAGTGGTGGGTTTCAGATCTGTACTACAGTGGTTCCAAGTTTGTGTGATGGTCTCCTCTGGTTTGGCTCCCCTGGTGGTGCAACCTTAGATCCGTCGTGGTGCAAGTCAATTACGGCGGCGGTTCCCTGCTCGGCTCCTTCTTCCCACAGAATGACGACCAACAATGTGCGATCCGGGCTTCGACGGTGACCAGGGCGTATTCTGCAGTGGTGATGGGTGTACAGTTCAAGGCAGTGCTGCTTGAGATCGGCTCTTCTTCATTAGAAGATCTAGAACCAGAATCCTAGATCTAGATTGTATTTAATTTTGTGTGTTGATCTGAAAACAAAAGGTGGTATGGTGAAACCGTGTCAAGAGGTTACTGCACCACCGTGAATAAAGGAAACAATGGCAAAGGTTATGGTGACACCATAAACCTTAAAATAAGCAGAGCAAAACAATTAGATTAAATTATTTCAATTAATTAATATTTAACACACGAAATACTAAATTAAAACTTCATTATTTATGTACAAAAAGAATTAATTAATTAACTAATAAGTGTTAAATTATGAAACATGCAAAAAAAACACCAAAACTAAATAAAAAGTCATTAGACTATAAAATTAAAGTAATATATAAATTAATTATTTTAAGGCTTAAGATTCACAATTAATAATAAAAATTGATTAAATAACAAATTTAATAATAAAAATACAAAAGTTCCATTATTTATTAAAAAAGTGTTAAAATAAATAATTAAATTGATAAAAATTAATTGAAATGATGTGGAAAAACATGTGTTTTTATGGCCACATCATAACCTCGTACCTATGGTTCCCCTCACCTGCGTGTGAGTAAAGCATATATAAATGATGGCTCTGCTAGATGATTAAAGGTGGTTCAAGTTCGAAGTTAGGGTGAAACCAACTAATGAGATACATTAGTGAATAAGTGGAATGTTGCAACTTGAACCAAGCTTGATTTAGAAGTTATTCCCCTGGGATAAAAGGTTAGTTTATCATCCAATTGATAAACCAACCATTAGAAAAGCTCATTATCAGCCACATTTATTTATTTTATTTTTATCTAAGTTAATAGATAATTATTTAAGTTATTTGAATGAATTATAATGATCACATAAAATAAATGAATTAACAAACATGAAATATGGAAGAAAATAAATGGATTATGTGTAAATTATTTTATCAAAACATGGTTAATTGCTTATATAAAATTAAAATAATATTAAAAATCTTGTAAAAGGATAAAATAAATAATATTTATACATAAAGATAAAAATCCCCAAAAGGAATATTAAGTCACTAAATCCTTCCATTACATGATTTAAGATGAAACCATAGATCAAAGTGTTTGTCTAACCCTCGTCACGACAGTTCCATTGATTGAGGAACTCTAAAGAAATTTTTGAGTTTATTTAAGAAAGTTATAATCAAGAGAAGTATCCCTCACTATAATTGATGTAACTTGGAGGAAAGTGTTAAGGAAATCCAATTTAGGATTTTAATATTTAGGATTCCACTCAATAAATTAAGGAGTTGTGAGTTAATTCAATTAGAAAAACCCATCTACCTAAATACCTTCAAGTAATTGACCAGATCCTCAAATGGGTTATGATAAGGTAAATATGGATCATTTCAACTAGAATATTCATGAAATTGGATATTACAAATCTAACGGTGAGGGATTTTGGGATTTGATAAAAAACAATGGGAGACTGACTGACTGAATGGCCCAAAGGCCTAATTTTTTTTATTGATTTTGGATAAACCCCCTTTTAAGGGTAAAGGGTAAAAACCAAGACTTGAAGGACATAGTGGAATTAAAAAAAATACAAAAAACACGAGGGTTTCAACCTAGTGGGAGACTAATAAATAAAATTTATTATGTCACATTTTTTGTAATCACGATAAATTAACAAAAATATTATTTTATTTTTTTTGTAGAAAATGTAAATTCATGTGAAAACTATATCATCACACATGAGCCTCAACCCAGTTGGTGAGGACTCATTAAGTGCATCCATGAGACCTAGGTTCGAAACCAGAAGGAGGCATATTTCCGGGGTACTATAGTAGTACTGTAGCAGGTACTGTGCGGGTACTATGGAAAGTACTGTAGCAGGTACTGTAGAAGGTACAGTTCGATACTGCAGTAGCTGAAACTATTCACCTTGGGCCACTAGTTTGGGCTTGGAGTCCTTAAGGCCTTTGGGCCACCCAGACCTTTGGGTCATTATGTATTTCGGGCCACCTTTAAGGCCTTCAGGCTACCTCAAGGCCTTCGAGCCACATGATCAGTGCAGTTACCCCAGATAGACTCTACAAAAAAGGAGCAGCCCCAGAGGAGGATTCAAAAAAAGTACACTCACCAGAGCAGAACCAAATGGATTTGGAAGAATGATAGTGTATGGTTACGCTATCGAGACCAACCTGTGATTGCACGGGAATCCTAGAAAGACGACCATGTGAAGGTGGAGAGCTACCATCAAAATGAAGATGCTGGGGAGGGGCATTTCCTTGTAGTTATAGTCTGGTTGAATTCTCTAAGACCTTCGGGTCATGTAATATCTTAAGCCTACGAGCCATGTAATCTCTAAGACTATGGGTCATGTAAGGGTTCCCCCTCGTCCCTTGAAAGGGGGTTATAAAAAATTAATAAAAATTAAGGCCTTCGGGCCATTTGGGTGTATATCATCACTATGTTTTATTTTGGAGAAATATAACATCATTACCAACAGTAAATTTCTGAAGAGATGAAAGAACTTTACCATTATACTATGACAATAATGGAAGTCTTATGTGTTGGATTCCACTATACCTGAGGCACTTCCTAAGGAGGAGAGTGAGGAAGATCTCTTTTTCTACTTAATACACCTAGATAATGTGGTATATGTCTAGTGTTTAATGTTATCATCTATATGTAGTGATCTCTATAAGTTACACAAAAAAATGGATTCATACTCGATGTTGTCTCACCTCTATGATCTCTATTATGATAAGGCTAGAAAAGAGTGGTATGAGATCACCAATGCACTCTTCAAGTAAAAAATTTAGAGAATGTTCACCAACATGACCTAATGTTGTTAAAATGATTAGCTACATTGAGTAGTTGAACATATTGGGTTTTAATATACCTAATGAGTTGTGTAGTGATCTCATACTTTCTTGATTACCTTAGAGTTTTTCTAGATTTATTATAAATTATAATTTGAATAACATTTGGAATTCACTCTTGGATCGTCTTACCCTATTCATCATGATGATAGGTACATATGGTAAGAAAAACCTAGAGTCCTTATGGAAAATAATAGGAAGGACAAGGTAAAGGTCCCCAATGCTCATTCCAAGTCTAAGTATTCTACGCAAAAACTAATCAAGAAGATGAAGATCTAGAAGTAGAAAAAGTAATAAGAAGCAGATTGTTTTATATGTGTAAATAAGGGACACTCGATAAGGAACTGCAATGTAGTGACGAAGTAAGGGGAACTTAAGGCGTGTTTTTTATTGAATGTAACTTATCCATATTTATGAGTTGGGTATTAGATATATCCTATAGTGTTAACTTTTTTATCCAAATATAAGAAATTGGTAGATTTTGGAAGGTTACAAAGGGTGAGAAAGATCTTCAAGCTGACAATAGAGTAAAACTAGGTGCACTGGCTATTGGAGACTACCGCCTTACTTTGCCGACAAGGATGATTCTAGTTTTTAAGAACTATTATTATGTTCCTAGTGTTACCAAACACATTATATCTATGTCAAGTTTATACATGTATGTATTTTTATTCGAATTTGGAAATAAAATATTCTATTTTTATAAATATAAATTTTTTATGGTACAAAACACCTCAATAAAGGTCTTTATGTACAAGAACACTAAAACCAAGTGATAGAAATTGATAAGGAATCAATTTGTCAAGACTTATATCACATGAATTTATGGAATCAATAACTTGATCATGAAAAAAATAAGTGCTTAAAAAAACTATCTCAGGATGGGTGTTTAGATTCTTTTGAACTAAAACTGCTTGATAGAATTTAGGCTTGTTTGCAAGGAAAAATAACTAAACCACTATCTGGTGGAAAGGGTGAATGGGACATAGAGCTTCTTGAATTGGTTCATAAATATGTGTGTATACCTTTTCCCAATAAATCTAGAATTGGATACTCATATTTCATAACTTTTATTAATGAATTGATTATATATAGATATGTATACTTAATGAAATATAAGTTTGAATCCTTTGATAAATTTAAGGAGTTAATGGATGAATTAGAGAATCAGATTGGTAAGAAGATAAAAAAACTCTAATTGGATCATTTTAGATAATATTTTAATCAATATTTTATCGACTAATTGAGGGATTTTGGGATTATATATCAACTCGCTCATCCTTATACACTATAATGGAATGGTGTTAGTGAAAGGAGGAATTTAACCTTGTTAGACATGAAGAGGTTGATGATGATTCATGTGTAGGACCCTGGGACACCCTGAGAGGGGAGGGGTGAATTTGGGTGATAAATTTTTATTTTAAAAACAAGGATCTTGTTCCCACATTGGTAGGATGTACTTAAACCTGTATGAAGAATATGATCAGCAATGAAACATTCACATGCAAAGATATGAAAGAGCAATTTTTACTTGGTTCACCACTAAGGGCTACGTCCAAGGATCATACGCCAAAAAGTTTTCGGTCATAACAAATTCCAATAATCTTCACTAGTTGTGGATTACAAAGGTTCGAGAACAGTAACTCTATCCCAAGATCATTGCCTTTACAAAGGTTCAGGGATTGCTCTCTGCTTCCCTCAGGTCACTCTCATTGACTCCCCCTGGCTCACTGCCTTTGGTGAAGTCACACTCAGTTTATAGACGTGAAGGTCTCTTCATTATTGCAAAAGAATGCATCCTCTGTTGAATGTAGATGCTCTGTTGAATTCCAATTTTCACTCATATACTAATCCCACTTTCCACCAAAGGAATCGAGAAATATTTCAGTTTTCGTGTAGCTCCAAAAGAACCGGCGTACAACAACCTCACTTGGCGCACTTCTCCAATACCGGTGCACAAGTTTCAAGAACGGCACACAAGTCACTTGCATGGTACAAAATCGGCGCGCATGTGACACGAACCCACTTGCGCGACACTGCCTCTTTCAACTCTAAACTTGCGCGACGCTGCGCCTTTGATTCCCAAACTGCCTTGGTCGCGCAGCTAACAACCGGCACGCAACCTCTACTTGCATGACCCAACTACCACTTGCGCGACTCAACCACTTGCGCGACGAAAGCTCGAAAAATCTATAAGTCTTGAATTTCATTCCAAATGAGGAGGGGGGTCCTCTAAAAACCGGCGCGCAAGTTTCCAATCCTCCTTGGCATCAGTGGGAAACTCTATTCACGGCGCGCAAGTCACTTGCGCGACCAGCCCAAAATTTGCACGACCCTAATCCCTTTGACATTTTTCCATGTTCTGATCTTGAAAAACATATGGGGCGCAAGTTTCCTCCCCTTAAAGTACACGACACACAAGTCTCTTTTCCAAAAACATTTTTCTCCATTTGTCGATTTTCAGGCCCAAAAATTTGGCAAACACTGGGAAACGACGCCACCTTTAATACTATTTTCTGCTTGAACTGTATGATCTCTTTGCTGGTACACATTCTGAACTTCCACTGAGGATTGACAACAAACACAAAATATACTCCAAATCATGCATAGAAGACCATGGTTCCAACAATCTCCTCCTTTGGGTTTGTTGGAAATTAGAAAATAAATTCAATAGATCTCCATCCATGTGCAAACCAAAAATGCAAGAATCAACTCAGCTAACACTCTAAGTCTACGTGAGCAATGCTCAGTGTAGAAAACAAGAGAGGAATCTTGAATTGGGTTCCCATGTTTTGGAATTATCAATGATGCCCAAGAAGCATTACATGACCAATGTATACCAATGTTTTCCTTATCATTCTTCTCATCATAGAAGCATTACTTGCCTGAATTTATTCCTTTATCCTCCATTGACAATAAATCCAAATACCGGTAATTAGTTGAACGTTCAGCTCAAACCATACTCCCCCTAAATAGTATCTCCCCCATAAATCTGCATCAAAGCCATAAAAAGATAAAAAAAATTATCAAAAATGGGGAGAGGGGAATTTCATAACCTCCTTATGCCCTGGGAGGTGGCAGAACACCGAGGTTCAACTGATGCGTCTCAAACACAACCGCTGACAGTGCATTGGTCAGGATATCAGCCACTTGCTCATCAGTTCCCACATGGTCCAATCTAATCACTCCTTACTCAACTTTTTCTTTGATAAAGTGATACCTGATTTCAATATGTTTTGTACAAGAATGATGAACAAGATTCTTCGTAAGATCAATTGCGCTCTTGTTATCACCGTAAATTACCATTGGTTGCTTCACCTCATCACTGATATCTGTTAGTTGTTGCTTCATCCAAAGCAGTTGAGTGCATGCCTTTGTGGTGGAGATATACTCAGCTTCAGTAGTACTAAGACAAGAACTTTCTCATTTCTTACTTAACCAGCCAACACATTTATTCCCAATATAGAATGCTCCACCACTGGTGGACTTTCTGTCCACTACACCACCAGCCCAGTCAGCATCAGAAAATGATGATAATTCACTGTCTCTTTCTGAAACAAAGTATAATCCACAATTGTGAGTACCTTGAATATACCTCATGATTCTTTTTACTGCTTCCATATGTTCCTCTTTTGGATTACTCTGAAAGCAGGCTGCAAGACATGTGGAAAAGACAATATTTGGCCGTGTCGCTATCAGGTACAGTAAGCTTCCAATGATCCTTTTATATATGGTGGGATATACATAGGTCTCATCCTCATGATTTCCATGTTTAGTTCCAACTGCAATCAGAGTTTACATTGGTTTGAAGTCTTGTATATTAAACTTCTTCAACAGCTCTCTTGCATACTTTTCCTGTGAAATGAAAGTGTATTCCTTCTTTTGAATCACTTGCAGCCCCAAGAAATATGTGAGCTCCCCAATCATAGACATTTCAAATTCTGATTTCATGTGATTGGAAAATTCATCCACTGATTTCTGCCTACTGTCACCAAATATGATATCACCAACATAGACTAGAACCATGAATTGATCTTTTGGAGAGTTCTTCACATAAAGATTGTGATCTACTCCACCTCTTTTGAATTCTAGTTTCTTGAGATACAAATCCAGCCGCAAGTACCATGCCCGTGGTGCCTGCTTCAAGCCATATAGAGATTTCTTTAGTTTGCAGACCTTTGTTTCATCAATACCCAGAACAAAACCCACTAGTTGTTCAATGTAGACCTCTTATTCAAGTACACCATTCAATAATGTTGTCTTGACATCCATTTGATACACTTTATATCCTCTTTGGAGTGCCAAGGAAAGGAAAATCCTAATTGACTCCAGTCTAGCCACTGGAGCAAGGGTTTCTTCAACATAAATGCCTTCAATCTAGGAGTATCATTTACATAACAGTCGTGCCTTGTTTCTAATGACACTTTTATGCTTATAAAACTTAGTTTTGAAGATCCATTTGGTACCAATAACATTGTGACCATTGGGTCTCTGGACAAGATCCCATGTCAAATTCTTGTCAATCTGATCTAACTCTTTATTCATGGCTTTTACCCATGATTCATCCTTTGCAGTTTCTTCAAATGAGGATGGCTCCACGGTTGACAGAAATACAGATTCTGCATTTCTCCTGATCCTCCTTGTTTGTGTGGGTGCACTCCTATCCCCGATTATGTTAGATAGATCAATCTAAACTCTTCGATTTCTTCTGCGAGGTTCAGTCACAATCTCTCCAGCCACAATTTCTTCTTTAGATTCTTCTTCTCAGTCAACATCTTGATGTGATCCCTGAGTGTTTTGTATACCTTCCTCTATTTCTGTATTTGTATTTACTCCATGTTCACATTCATCATCATCTTCTATCTTATCAGCATAGGTATTATTGGAAGCTTTTGGGGTTTTCCCTTCAATGATCTTAACATCATTGCTTTCTAAAATCCTCCTCAAGCATTTATTGAAACAATTGTAGGCTTTGCTGTTCATTGGATATCCAAGAAAAATTCCTTCATCAGCATTGCCTCCAAACTTACCTTGATTTCCTTCTTTATTCCGGATGAAACATTTTCTTCTGAAAACATGAAAGTATTTCAACGAAGGCTTCCTTCCATGCCAAAATTTGTATGGTGTCTTCTTTTCACCCATATAAATCCCTGTTCGATTCTGAATGTGCATTACAACTTCAACAACTTCCTTCCAGTAATGGCAAGAGATACCACTCTCAATAAGCATAGTCATGGCCATATTGTTGACCTACCGATTCTGATGCTCAACAACTCCATTTTGATATGGAGTTCTCACAACAGCTACCTCATGTTATATTCCATGTTTTTTTAGGTAATTTTCAAACTCAATGGACGTGTATTCCCCTCCATTGTCAGATCATAGGACTTTTATTGTCCGTCCAGTATCATTCTCGGCAATCCGGCGATAAGTTTTCATGCAATCAAGTACTTGTCACTTTCTGTGAATCACCATTACACAAGCCATTCTACTAAAATCATCAATGAAAAGGATGAGGTACCTTTATCCATAGGTTCCAGCAACATTTATTGGGCCACATACGTCTGTATGAATGAGATCAAGAAGATGCGATGCCCTTTTCTTCTTTGGCCGATATGAACTACAAACCAGCTTTCCACGAATGCAAGCATCAAAAGAATTTTCCCGTTCACGTTTCAGAATGGAGATATCCACGACTATATTCAGCTTAGATATATTTTCCATGTCTTTTTGGTTAATGTGCCCCAACCTCCGATGCCACAAATTGTTTTCTTTATCAACAGAAAAGTAGCAGGAGTTCACTTTGCTGTCAACCTGATATAAGTTTCCATATGTTCTACAGCCTTTCATAAGAGAGTTCCCTGTTTTTCCCTTTATATTTCATCCTTTTTGATTGAAGGTTACTATGAGACATGAGTCACAGAGTTGACTTACACTGAGGAGATTATGGCGTAGACCATCCACATAAAGAACTTTAGTCCTCTTCAGCTCTCTGTTGGTGAGAGCAGTATTCCCAATTCCTTTAATCTTCGAATAACCATCATTACCAAACCGAACTGTTACATCAACCTTATTTTCAATGTTCTTAAAAAGCTCAGCATTTCCCGTCATATGGGAAGAGCATCCACTATCAAGGATCCAGGTGCTGCTGCTCTTTGTAGCTTTGAGGGCTACTTCTGCAAGATTGGATTTCTCGATCTTCTTCTTTTCTTTCCATGAGATATTGGATTGAGCATAGGATACTGATGGACGTTTAATACATTCTTCCACATAATCTGATTCTTCATACCCATAATTTTCTTCCAGAGGGAAAAAACTGTTTGTGAGAACAACATCACCAAGAGGATGAAAACTGGCCCGTCTTTGAGTGTTGTATGAATTTCTCCTGTCGTACCTCTACCTAAAATACATAGCTTTATGGCCAAAGTTAGAACAATTAAAACAGTAACCATAGAATCTATTTCTTCTATAAGATAGAGGATATGAAATCGGTCTCCTTTGTTGACTTCCCAGATCTTCTCCATTCAAGTAGCTCCTTGCCTCTTCGCAGTATGACATGGTATGGCCCAAATAACCACAGAATTGACACTTTATGGGAGGAAATGTCTTTTCACTTGAATTTCTCCTCATGCCTTCTTCCTTGGGAGAATAGTTTAACTTCCTGTCATTTCTGAAAGTTTGAGGATAATTTTTAGTTCTTCTTTTAGTTTATATTGAGGGTTTCTTTTTCAGCATTTCAGGTGATGTTTCAGCATGTTCAACTTTCATCTTGTCCTTCTTTTGGCTTTCTTTACTTCCCACAGTTGATGTCTCAGCTTCACAACCAATTCCACTCTTTCCCATGCAAGCGGGTCTTTGATCAGTTAATATTTTTTCAACCTCATCTGATCCACACTTGGCTCTTGCTAGTAATTCTGCATCTGAGAATATTCCGAAATGAATTTACTTCTTGCCCTCATTTGTTGTTGATTGAAATTCAATTTTACTTCTAAGAGTAACAACTTCTTCCTCAAGTCCCTCAACCATCTTGGACTTCTCTTCCAGTCTGGATGAAAGGTCATTTATGACCTATTTTTGTTCTTCAATTTTAATCTTTAGTTCCACAACATCATATGTGCTCTCAAGGATTGAAGACTGAACTCTCACTAGTTCTTCTAGTCGTTCAATCTCTGCTTCAATCTCATCAACATATTCTGATGATTCTTCCACCATTTCCTTCCACTTATTGCATCTCTTACATTTATTCTCTAGCTTGGAAAAAGAATCCTTAATTTGAGTATTTGAATCACCATTATAATTAATCTGATTATCTCTATCTTTATTGATCATGGGTTCTGACTTTTCAACCGTATCCATCATGGAAGCATGCTTTCCTCTTTTAAATTTGGGTTCTTCTTCTTCACAAAATTCAGTATCCTCATCTTCCTCTTCATAGACAAAACTCTTCTCTGAATTTTCTTTCCAGATTTTAAGTCTCTCTTTTTGAAAAATCTTTTTCGAGGCTTCTCGATGTTTTCATATTCACTATCTTCATCATTGATCTTTCTTAAACATTGAGTGGCAATGTGACCAACTTTTACACAATGAAAACATGAGAGAGGTAACTTCCCTTTAAATTTCCCTTTCCCCTTTTGGAACTTCTTTACAATGAGAGAAAGAATATCTTTTTCTTCGTTATCTTCACCACTACTATCTTTTGAAATTTTCAGTTTATCCATGGCCTTGAACGCCATTTCCTTTCTCACACAAGTCATAGCATCTTCTGGTTTGACTCTCATTTCATATGCTACCAAGCTTATCAGTAGATCATCCAGAGAAAGTTTGGAAAGATCTCTTTCCTCAAGGGATGCCACCTTTGCATTGTACATGGGTGGAAGTTTTCTTAATATTTTCTTTACTATATCAATGTATTTGATTTCTTCACCAAGACCCAAAATTGATCCAACCACTTCAATAATTTGATTGAATAATGTGTCTGCATTCTCGTCTGGATGCATTTTCAGATCATCGAACCGATTGTGCAGGACTTGTAATTTTGACTCCTTCACTTTTCTATCTCCTTCATAAATATTTTCGAGTTTATCCCACATGGATTTTGATGAGGTGAAACTCATTACCTTTTGATATATCTGATCAGAAAGGGTTGCAGTGAGTGCATTTTGTGCTTTAGCATCTGCATCAAGAATTTTCCTGTCTGCATCAGTCATAGCCAGCCCTGTTGGATCAGTGACATGTATACCTTGCATAGTAGAGAATAGAACTTCCATTCCAAGGGACCTTAGATGAGATCTCATTATGTTATTCCAAATCTGAAAATTACTTCCATCGAAGAGAGGTACTCCCCTAGTATTGACCGTATTCTCCATGGAAACAAAGGATAGATCTAACACCAATAACCTCCCTCTAATACCACTTGTAGGACCCCGGGACACCCTGAGAGGGGAGGGGTGAATCTGGGTGATAAATTTTTCTTTTAAAAACAAGGATCTTGTTCCCACATTGGTAGGAAGTAGTTAAACCTGTATGAAGAATATGATCAGCAATGAAACATTCACATGCAAAGAGATGACAAAGCAATTTTTACTTGGTTCACCACTAAGGGCTACGTCCAAAGATCATACACCGACAAGTTTTCGGTCATACCAAATTCCACTAATCTTCACTAGTTGTGGATTACAAAGGTTCAAGAAGAGTCACTCTATCCTAGGCTCACTTCCTTTACAAAGGTTCAGGGATTGCTCACTGCTTCCCTCAGGTCACTCTCGTTGACTCACCATGGCTCACTGCCTTTGGTGAAGTCACACTTAGTTTATAGACGTGAAGGTCTCTTCATCATTGAAAAATAATTCATCCTCTGTTGAATGTATATGCTCTATTAAAGTCCAACTTTCACTCGTATAATAATCCCACTTTGCACCGAAGGAATCGGGAAATCTTTTAGTTTTCATGCAGCTCCAAAAGAACCGGCGTACAACAACCTCACCTGGCGCGCTTCTCCAAATCCGGCGCGCAAGTTTCAAGAACGGCGCGCAAGTCACTTGCATGGTACAAAATCGGTGCGCAGGTGACACCAACCCACTTGCGTGACACTGCCTCTTTCAACTCCAAACTTGCGTGACGCTGCGCCTTTGATTCCCAAACTGCCTTGGTCGCGCAACTAACAACCGGTGCACAACCTCTACTTGCGTGACCCAACTACCACTTGCGTTACTCAACCACTTGAGCGACGAGAGCTCAAAAAATCTCTAAGTATTTAATTTTGTTCCAAATGAGGAGGGGGGGCAGTCCTCTATTTATAGGAAAACTAGACCCCTTGTGTGGTGGCGCGCAAGTGTCCTCACGGAACGCAAGTCATGGCGCGCAGCTCCAACTGCCTTGCCTCTGCCGTGCTACTCACTTGTGTGAACACACCAATACTTGCGCAACCTACTTTCCGTTGCCATATTTTAAAGTTTTGATAATGAAGAACAACCGGAGCACAAGTTTCCAATCCTCTTAGGCATCGGTGCGCAACTCTCTTCACGGCACGCAGGTCACTTGCGCGACCAGCCCAAAACTTGCTCGACCCTAATCCCTTTGACATTTTTCCATGTTCTGATCTTGAAAAACATATGGGGCGCAAGTTTCCTCCCCTTAAAGTACACGGAGTGCAAGTCTCTTTGCAGAAAACACTTTTCTCCATTTTTCAATTTTCAGGCCCAAAAATTTGGCAAACACTGGGGAACGACGCCACCTTTAATACTGTTGTCTGCTTGAACTGTATGATCTCTTTGCTGGTACACATTCTGAAATTCCACTGAGGATTGAAAAAAAACACAAACCATACTCCAAATCATGCATAGAAGACCATGGTTCCAACAATCTCTCCTTTGGGTTTTTTGGAAATTAGAAAATAAATTCAATAGATCTCTATCCATGTGCAAACCAAAAATGCAAGAATCAACTCAGCTAACAATCTAAGTCTACGTGAGCAATGCTCGGTGTAGAAAACAAGAGAGGAAGCTTGAATTGGGTTCCCATGTTTTGGAATTATCAATGACGCCCAAGAAGCATTACATGACCAATGTATACCAATGTTTTCCTTCTCATTCTTCTCATCATAGAAGCATTACTTGCCTGAATTTATTCCTTTCTCCCCCATTGACAATAAATCCAAATACCGATAATTAGTTCGACATTAAGCTCAAACCATACTCCCCCTGGATAGTATCTCCCCCATAAACCTGCATCACAACCATAAAAATATAAAAACAGTTATCACAAATGGGGAGAGGGTAATTTTGTAACCTCCTTATGCCCTGGGAGGTGGCCGAACACCGAGGTTCAACTGATGCTTCTCAAACACAGCCGCTGACAATGGATTGGTCAGGATATCAGCCACTTGCTGATCAGTTCCCATATGGTCCAATTTAATCACTCCTTTCTCAACTTTTTCTTTGATAAAGTGATACCTGATTTCAATATGTTTTGTACGAGAATGCTGAACAAGATTCTTCGTAAGATCAATTGCGCTCTTGTTATCACAGTAAATTACCATTGGTTGCTTCACCTCATCACCGATATCTGTTAGTTGTTGCTTCATCCAAAGCAGTTGAGTGCATGCCTTGGTGGTGGAGATATACTCAGCTTCAACAGTACTAAGAGAAGCACTTTCTTGTTTCTTGCTTAACCAGCCAACACATTTATTCCCAATATAGAATGCTCCACCACTGGTGGAATTTCTATCCACTACATCACCAGCCCAGTCAGCATCATAAAATGATGATAATTCACTGTCTCTTTCTGCAACAAAGTATAATCCACAATTGTGAGTACCTTGAGTATACCTCATGATTCTTTTTACTACTGCCATATGTTCCTCTTTTGGATTACTCTGAAAGCAGGCTGCAAGACATGTGGCAAAGACAATATCTGGCCGTGTCACTGTCAGGTATAGTAAGCTTCCAATGATCCTTCTATACATGGTGGGATCTACAGAGGTCCCATCCTCATGATTTCCATGTTTAGTTCCAACTGCAACCATAGTTTACATTTTTTTGGAGTCTTGCATATTAAACTTCTTCAACAGTTCTCTTGCATACTTTTCCTGCGAAATGAAAGTGTATTCCTTCTTTTGAATCACTTGCAGCCCCAAGAAATATGTGAGATCCCCAATCATAAACATTTCAAATTCTGATTTCATGCGATTGGAAAATTCGTCCACTGATTTCTGCCTACTGCCACCAAATATGATATCAGCAACATAGACTAGAACCATGAATTGATCTTTTGGAGAGTTCTTCACATAGAGATTGTGATATACTCCACCTCTTTTGAATTATAGTTTCTTGAGATACGAATCCAGCCGCGAGTACCACGCCCGTGGTGCCTGCTTCAAACCATATAGAGATTTCTTCAGTTTGCAGACCTTTGTTTCATCAGTACCCAGAACAAAACCCACTGGTTGTTCAATGTAGACCTCTTCTTCAAGTACACCATTCAAGAATGTTGTCTTGACATCCATTTGATACACTTTATATCCTCTTTGGAGTGCCATGGCAAGGAAAATTCTAATTGACTCTAGTCTAGCCACTGGAGCAAGGGTTTCTTCAACATCAACGCCTTCAATCTGGGAGTATCATTTACATACCAGTCCTTCCTTGTTTCTGATGACACTTTCATGCTCATCAAACTTATTTTTGAAGATCCATTTGGTACCAATCACATTGTGACCTTTGGGTCTCTTGACAAGATCCCATGTCTGATTCTTGTCAATCTGATCTAACTCTTTATTCATGGCTTTTACCCATGATTCATCCTTTGCATCTTCTTCAAATGAGGATGGCTCCACGGTTGATAGAAATGCAGATTCTGCATTGTTCCTCATCCTCCTTGTTTGTGCGGGTGCACTCTGATGGATCGGAAGAAACACCGAGGAGGGAAAAGATGGCAAGAGGGGGGGTGAATTGCCTTTTAAAAAATTGATTCACAAATTAAAAATCAAAGTAAAAATGCAGCGGAAATAAAGAGGCAAGACACGCAAATTGATAACGGAGTTCGGCCAAAACCCGGCCTACGTCTCCGCTCCCAACTCAACCGTTGAGAGATTCCTACCGCTTGCTTTTCAATGGTTTTAGCAAGAAACCCACTAGGCTTTGAGGTAGCACTAGGACCTATTACAGCTTGCTTTTATTGGTTGAGCAAGAACCCAATGCTTTTAATGGTTAAGCAATAACCCACTAGTCTTTTTACGGGTGAAGACTAGCTCACCGATCTCAAGCCTTTTACAAGGTAAGGCTTGTAAGATGGCAAGAGGGGGGGTGAATTGCCTTTTAAAAAATTGATTCACAAATTAAAAATCAAAGTAAAAATGCAGCGGAAATAAAGAGGCAAGACACGCAAATTGATAACGGAGTTCGGCCAAAACCCGGCCTACGTCTCCGCTCCCAACTCAACCGTTGAGAGATTCCTACCGCTTGCTTTTCAATGGTTTTAGCAAGAAACCCACTAGGCTTTGAGGTAGCACTAGGACCTATTACAGCTTGCTTTTATTGGTTGAGCAAGAACCCAATGCTTTTAATGGTTAAGCAATAACCCACTAGTCTTTTTACGGGTGAAGACTAGCTCACCGATCTCAAGCCTTTTACAAGGTAAGGCTTGTGAACCTCTTCACACCTTAGTGGTGGTGTGAGAACCCAAAGAAAAGGAGATGAGGAAAGAGTTTGGGGTTTGTAGACACAAACCCAATTTTAAAGCTCAAAAATAAATGAAACAATAAAACCGTAATTGGGAAGACTTGGGCGCCAATGATTGATTGGAGGTGTTGAAGCGTGCTTTCCCAAGCTTCTTGAGTGGGCTCCTTGGATGTGGAAGTTGTTGGAGCTATTGGAGTTCCCTTGGAGGAAGTCGCCGGAGGTTGGCCAATTGATGCAAAATATGTCCGTGGGCTTCCGTATAGTTCCGGTTGTTGTCCGGGGCTTCCTTGGCCTTTATTTATAGGCTAGGAACCCTTGGGGAGGCTTCGGAGCCGTTGGAGAGGTCTTCGGAGCCGTTGGGAGCCAAAAGGAGGTTGACTGGTCAACCCCAACGGCTAGTTTGACTGGCCTACCGGCTGGCCGGTGCAGGGCCACCGGCTGGCCGGTGCCTTGGCAGAGGAGAAGGCCTTTGGTCCAGGCTCCACCGGCTGACCGGTGGAGGAGCCACCGGCTGGCCGGTGGTGAGGCAGTAGCTCATCCTGTTCTGGCTGGGTGCCACCGGTCGACCGGTGCTGAGGCCACCGGTTGGCCGGTGGTAAGGCAGTGGCTCCTTCTTGAGAGCAGATGCCACCGGCTGGCCGGTGGTGTGCCACCGGCTGGCCGGTGGTCTGGATTTCAGACCATTTGCCAGCTTTCTATCTTGGCCCAATTCCTTGGCCACCTGATTTGATTCCTATCAATCAAAAACACTTGAAACAATGTTAGAAACATAAGAGGGTGATTGTGATCATGAAAATTAAACCTCGAGGGGTTTGAGAGGTACAACAATCTCCCCCTATTTTGATGATCACAATCACCAAAACAATTAATGTAAAATACTGAAATTGAAAGGAAATGCTAAGCAAGATGAAAGGGATTCTCCCCCAATCAATCAAGAAATTTCTCCCCCTTTGTGATTATCAAAATAGAGTGGGGCATATAACTTGATTGAGGGAATTTTGAAAAACAAGGGATGAGATTTGAAAATCAATTGAAATTTTGGAAATTGAATGATTTGAAACAAAAATTGAATAACAGTTTGAATTGAGAGTTTTGAATCAAAAACCAATTGAAAAATTGAAATTTGAAACCAAAAGTTGAAATTGAAAGTTTGAATAAAACAAAAATTCTTAAACAAACCTAACTCCCCCTAAATAAAAACAATAAATCACCGGGGAGAGGAAATAAATTTTGGCCCGGAGAGACTCGCAAGAAGGGATTTTTCAATCCACACTTGTCTCATAGCGGGTCTTCTCCTATAGAATTCGTCCGAAAAGTAAAAAGATTTGGGTTGACCATACCGGGCATTTTTACAATTACATTCATATATCATGTGCCCAGGTTTTTTACAATAGTTACAAAATTTATAACTAGAGCTCCCCCTTACAAAAACAGTGGGTGCATGGGAGGAGGAAGCTTGGTTGGTGTAGCCAAGTCCATTGGTTGTTCTAGATACTCGTTGAGAACCTAATAATTTGGTCAAATTTTGTTCACCTTGGGTGAACTTGGTTAATGATTCTCTTAGGTCTTTAATGGTTGATTCTAAAGAATCAACATCGGGAAAATTTTGGATTTTGAGGGACATCTCCTCCTTCTCTTTGAGAAGTTGTTCTTTTTCGGAGGAGAGTTTTTTGAAATTCTTTTTCAAAGAAACAAATTTTGAAGAAAGCTCATGAAAACCTTTTTCTAATTGGTCTCTAGCATGTGAGAGTTCTTCATAAGAAAGATGATTTAAAGAATTTGAATTTGAAGAACAAGAGGAAGAGGAGTCGGAAGAGGAGGAGGATGATACCTCATGATTTGCCATTAGGCATTTTTTACCTTGGTCGCTCGAGGAGAAGGAGGAGAATGAAGAGGTGGAGCTATCACTCCATGTTGCCTTTGAAGCCTTCTTCTTCTTCTTCTTGGCCCTTATCTTTTGAGGTGGGCAAATGGGCACGGATTTTTCATCGGGTTCTTGCTTTTGAGTGGGTTCATGCTTTTGAGCCATGCTAGTACCTTCATGGGTTAGCTCTAAACATTTCCAAATATCATGTGAAGATGTGCAAGAAGAAATATGATCAAAAATATTTCTATCTAACCCGCAATGAAGAGCATTCATGGCTTTGCCATCAAGCTCGAAATTTGCAATGTCGGCGGGGGTCCATTTAGACTCATCGGGAGAAGAGAGCGTAAAACCATGCATAACAATTCTATAAATTGGATAGCTAATGCTTTTTAAAAAAGTGGTCATGCGGGTTTTCCAAAAAGTATAATCGGCTCCATCAAAGAATGGAGCACGATCCAAAGAATGTCCTTCGGGGGATTGAGAGGAAGAAGCGGTAGAAGCCATCAAAAAATAGGATCTTTAATTTGAAACCGGGTAAGGAATTATTCAAATACTTCCTCTGATACCAATTGATGGATCGGAAGAAACACCGAGGAGGGAAAAGATGGCAAGAGGGGGGGTGAATTGCCTTTTAAAAAATTGATTCACAAATTAAAAATCAAAGTAAAAATGCAGCGGAAATAAAGAGGCAAGACACGCAAATTGATAACGGAGTTCGGCCAAAACCCGGCCTACGTCTCCGCTCCCAACTCAACCGTTGAGAGATTCCTACCGCTTGCTTTTCAATGGTTTTAGCAAGAAACCCACTAGGCTTTGAGGTAGCACTAGGACCTATTACAGCTTGCTTTTATTGGTTGAGCAAGAACCCAATGCTTTTAATGGTTAAGCAATAACCCACTAGTCTTTTTACGGGTGAAGACTAGCTCACCGATCTCAAGCCTTTTACAAGGTAAGGCTTGTGAACCTCTTCACACCTTAGTGGTGGTGTGAGAACCCAAAGAAAAGGAGATGAGGAAAGAGTTTGGGGTTTGTAGACACAAACCCAATTTTAAAGCTCAAAAATAAATGAAACAATAAAACCGTAATTGGGAAGACTTGGGCGCCAATGATTGATTGGAGGTGTTGAAGCGTGCTTTCCCAAGCTTCTTGAGTGGGCTCCTTGGATGTGGAAGTTGTTGGAGCTATTGGAGTTCCCTTGGAGGAAGTCGCCGGAGGTTGGCCAATTGATGCAAAATATGTCCGTGGGCTTCCGTATAGTTCCGGTTGTTGTCCGGGGCTTCCTTGGCCTTTATTTATAGGCTAGGAACCCTTGGGGAGGCTTCGGAGCCGTTGGAGAGGTCTTCGGAGCCGTTGGGAGCCAAAAGGAGGTTGACTGGTCAACCCCAACGGCTAGTTTGACTGGCCTACCGGCTGGCCGGTGCAGGGCCACCGGCTGGCCGGTGCCTTGGCAGAGGAGAAGGCCTTTGGTCCAGGCTCCACCGGCTGACCGGTGGAGGAGCCACCGGCTGGCCGGTGGTGAGGCAGTAGCTCATCCTGTTCTGGCTGGGTGCCACCGGTCGACCGGTGCTGAGGCCACCGGTTGGCCGGTGGTAAGGCAGTGACTCCTTCTTGAGAGCAGATGCCACCGGCTGGCCGGTGGTGTGCCACCGGCTGGCCGGTGGTCTGGATTTCAGACCATTTGCCAGCTTTCTATCTTGGCCCAATTCCTTGGCCACCTGATTTGATTCCTATCAATCAAAAACACTTGAAACAATGTTAGAAACATAAGAGGGTGATTGTGATCATGAAAATTAAACCTCGAGGGGTTTGAGAGGTACAACACACTCCTATCCCCGATTATGTTAGATAGATCAATCTAAACTCTTTGATTTCTTCTGCGAGGTTCAGTCACAATCTCTCCAGCCACAATTTCTTCTTCAGATTATTCATCTGAGTCAACATCTTGATGTGATACCTGAGTTTTTTATATACCTTCCTCTATTTCTGTATTTGTATTTAATCCATGTTCACATTCATCATCATCTTCTATCTCATCAGCATAGGCATTATTGGAAGCTTTTGGGGTTTTCCCTTCAATGATCTTAACATCATTGCTTTCCATAATCCTCCTCAAGCGTTTATTGAAACAATTGTAGGATTTTCTGTTCATTGGTTATCCAAGAAAAATTCCTTCATCAGCATTGTCTCCAAACTTACCTTGATTTCCTTCTTTATTCTGGATGAAACATTTGCTTCCGAAAAAATGAAAGTATTTCACCGAAGGCTTCCTTACATGCCACAATTTGTATGGTGTCTTTGTTTCACCCATATAAATCCCTGTTCGATTCTGAATGTGCACTGCAGCTTCAATAGATTCCTTCCAGTAATGGCGAGAGATACCACTCTCAATAAGCATAGTCCTGGCCATATTGTTGACCTGTCGATTCCGATGCTCAACAAATCCATTTTTCCATGGAGTTCTCACAACAGCTACCTCATGTTGTATTCCATGTTTTTATAGGTAATTTTCAAACTCAATGGACGTGTATTCCCCTCCATTGTTAGATCTTAGGACTTTTATTGTCCTTCCAGTATCATTCTCAGCAATCTGGCGATAAGTTTTCATGAAATCAAGTACTTGTCGCTTTCTATGAATCACCATTAAACAATCCATTATACTAAAATCATCAATGAAAAGGACAAAGTACCTTTATCCATAGGTTACAACAACATTTATTGGTCCACATACATCTGTATAAATGAGATCAAGAAGATGATATTCCCTTTTCTTCTTTGGCCGATATGAACTACAAACCAGCTTTCCACGAATGCAAGCATCAAAAGACTTTTCCCATTCACATTTCAGAATGGGGATATCCATGACTATCTTCAGCTTAGATATCTTTTGCATGTCTTGTTGGTTAATGTGCCCTAGCCTCTGATGCCACAAATTGTTTTCTTCATCAACAGACAAATAGCGGGAGTTCACTTTGCTATCAACCTGATATAAGTTTCCATATGTTCTACAGCCTTTCATAAGAGAGTTCCCTGTGTTTCCCTTTATAGTGCATCCTTTTTGATTGAAGGTTACTATGAGACCTGAGTCACAGAGTTGACTTACACTAAGGAGATTATGGTGTAGACCGTCCACATAAACAACTTCAGTCCTCTTCAGCTCTCTGTTGGCGAGAGCAGTATTCCCACTGCCTTTAATCTTCAAATCACCATCATTACCAAACCGAACTGTCACATCAAACTTATTTTCAATGTTCTTCAAAATCTTAGCATTTCCCATCACATGGGAAGAGAATCCACTATCAAGGATCCAGGTGCTGCTGCTCTTTGTAGCTTTGAGGGCTACTTCTGCAAGATTGGATTTCTCGATCTTCTTCTTTTCTTTCCATGAGATATTGGATTGAGCATAGGATACTGATGGCCGTTTAATACATTATTCCACATAATCTGATTATTTATACCCATAATCTTCTTCCAGAGGGGAAAAACTGTTTGTGAGAACAACATCATCAGGAGGATGAAAACTAGCCTGTCTTTGAGTGTTGTATGAATTTCTCCTGTCGTACCTCTGCCTGCAATACATAGCTTTATGGCCAAAGTTAGAACAATTAAAACAGTAAACATAGAATCTATTTCTTCTATAAGATAGAGGATATGAAATCAGTCTCCTTTGTTGACTTCCCAGATCTTCTCCATTCAAGTAGCTCCTTACCTCTTCGCAGTATGACATGGTATGGCCCAGATAACCACATAATAGACACTTCATGAGAGGAAATGTCTTTTCACTTGAATTTCTCCTCATACCTTCTTCCTTGAAAGAATAGTTGAAATTCCTGTCATTTTTGAAAGTTTGAGGATAATTTTCAGTTCTTCTTTTAGTTTAGATTGAGGGTTTCTTTTTCAGCATTTCAGGTGATGTTTCAGCATGTTCAACTTTCATCTTGTCCTTCTTTTGGCTTTCTTTACTTCCCGTAGTTGATGTCTCAGCTTCACAACCAATTCCACTCTTTCCCATGCAAGCGGGTCTTTGATCAGTTAAGATTTTTTCAACCTCATCTAATCGACACTTGGCTCTTGCTAGTAATTCTGTATCTGAGAATATTCTGAAATGAATTTTCTTCTTGCCCTCATTTGTCGTTTATTGACATTTAATTTTACTTCTAAGAGTAACAACTTCTTCCTCAAGTCCCTCAATCGTCTTGTACTTCTCTTCCAGTCTGGATGAAAGGTCATTTATGACCTATTTTTGTTCTTCAATTTTAATCTTTAGTTCCACAACATCATCTGTGCTCTCAAGGATTGAAGACTAAACTCTCAATAGTTATTCTAGTCGTTCAATCTATGCTTCAATCTCATCAACATATTCTGATGATTATTCCACCATTTCCTTCCACTTATTGCATCTCTTACATTTATTCTCTATCTTGGAAAAATAATCCTTAATTTGTGTATTTGAATCACCATTAGAATTAATCTTATTATCTATGTCTTTATTGATCATGGGTTCTAACTTTTCAACCGTAGCCATTATGGAAGCATGCTTTCCTGTTTTAAATTTGGGTTCTTCTTCTTCACAAAATTCAATATCCTCATCTTCCTCTTCATAGAAAAAACTCTTCCTCTGAATTTTCTTTCCAGATTTGAAGTCTCTCTTTTTGAAAAATATTTTTCGAGGCTTCTCGATGTTCTCATCTTCACTATCTTCATCATTGATCATTCTTAAACACTGAGTGGCAATGTGCCCAACTTTTCCACAATGAAAACATGTGAGAGGTAACTTCCCTTTTAAATTTCCCTTTTCCCTTTTGGAACTTCTTTACAATGAGAGAATGAATATCTTTTTCTTCGTCATCTTCATCGCTACTATCTTTTGAAATTTTCAGTTTATCCATGGCCTGGAACGCCATTTACTTGCTCACACAAGTCGTAGCATCTTCTGGTTTGACTCTCATTTCATATGCTACCAAGCTGCTCAGTAGATCATCCAGAGAAAGTTTGGAAAGATCTCTTTCCTCAAGGGCTGACACCTTTGCATTGTACATGGGTGGAATTTTTCTTAATATTTTCATTACTATATCAATGTCTTTTATTTCTTCACCAAGACCCAAAATTGGTCCAACCACTTCAGTAATTTGATTGAATAATGTGTCTGCATTCTCATCTGGGTGCATTTTCAGATCATCGAACCGATTGTGCAGGACTTGTGATTTTGACTCCTTCACTTTTCTATCTCCTTCATAAATATTTTCCAGTTTATCCCACATGGATTTTGCTAAGGTGAAACTCATTAACTTTAGATAGATCTGATCAGAAAGGGCTTCAGTGAGTGCATTTTGTGCTTTAACATCTGCATCAAGAATTTTCCTGTCTGCATCAGTCATAGCCAGCCCTGTTGGATTAGTGACATGTATACCTTGCATAGTGGAGAACAGAACTTCCATTACAAGGGATCTTAGATGAGATCTCATTCTGTTCTTCCAAATCTGAAAATTACTTCCATCGAAGAGAGGTACTCCCCTAGTATTGATTGTATTCTCCATGGCAACAAAGGACAGATCTAGCACCAGCAACCTCCCTCTGATACCACTTGTAGGACCCCTGGACACCCTGAGAGGGGAGGGGTAAATCTGGGTGATAAATTTTTCTTTTAAAAACAAGGATCTTGTTCCCACATTGGTAGGAAGTAGTTAAACCTGTATGAAGAATATGATCAACAATGTAACATTCACATGCAAAGAGATGACAGAGCAATTTTTACTTGGTTCACCACTAAGGGCTACGTCCAAGGATCATACGCCAACAAGTTTTTGGTCATACCAAATTCCACTAATCTTCACTAGTTGTGGATTACAAAGGTTCGAGAACAGTCACTCTGTCCCAGGCTCACTGCCTTTACAAAGGTTCAGGGATTTCTCACTGCTTCCCTCGGGTCACTCCCGTTGACTCACCCTAGCTCACTGACTTTGGTGAAGTCACACTCAGTTTATAGACGTGAAGGTCTCTTCATAATTGAAAAATAATGCATCCTCTTTTGAATGTAGATGCTCTATTGAAGTCCAACTTTCACTCGTATACTAATCCCATTTTGCACCGACGGAATCGGGAAATATTTTAGCTTTCGTGCAGCTCCAAAAGAACCAGCATACAACAACCTCACCTGGAGCGCTTCTCCAAATCCGGCATGCAAGTTTCAAGAACGGCGTGCAAGTCACTTGCACGGTAAAAAATCGGCGCGCAGGTGACACCAACCCACTTGCACGACACTGCCTCTTTAAACTCCAAACTTGCGTGACGCTGCGCCTTTGATTCCCAAACTGCCTTGGTCGTGCAACTAACAACCGGTGCACAACCTCTACTTGCGTGACCCAACTACCACTTGCACGACTCAACCACTTGTGCGACGAGAGCTCGAAAAATCTCTAAGTCTTTAATTTCATTCCAAATGAGGAGGGGGGGGGGGGGTCCTCTATTTATAGGCAAACTGGACCCCTTGCGTGGTGGCACGCAAGTGTCCTCACGACACGCAAGTCACGGTGCGCAGCTCCAACTACCTTGCCTCTATCACGCTACTCACTTGTGAGAACACACCAATACTTGTGCGACCTACTTTCCGTTGCCATATTTTGAAGTTTTGATCATGAAGAACAACCAGCGCACAAGCTTCCAATCCTCCTAGGCATCAGCATGCAACTCTCTTCACGACACATAGGTCACTTGCACGACCAGCCCAAAACTTGCGCGACCCTAATCCCTTTGACATTTTCCATGTTCTAATCTTTAAAAACATATGGGGCGCAAGTTTCCTCTCCATCAAGTACACGGAACGCAAGTCTCTTTTCCAAAAACACTTTTCTCCATTTGTCGATTTTCAGGCCCAAAAATTTGGCAAACACTGGGAAACAGCGCCACCTTTAATACTATTGTCTGCTTGAACTGTATGACCTCTTTGCTGGTACACATTCTGAACTTACACTGAGGATTGACAACAAACACAAACCATACTCCAAATCATGCATATAAGACCATGGTTCCAACATCATGCAAATCTTTCACTATCCAATCGAGGATATACATTATAGACTATGCAAAACACACTAAACTTGGTTCTAAATAAATCATAAAACGAAATTCCATAAGATTTGATGTATGGGAATAAATTTTTATTTTTGAATTTAGGTTCATGGAGTTGTGATGCATTTTTAGGGATACCTATGGAAACAAAATAACACCCCTATGACACCCCAATATGAAAATTACTTTAAATATTATATAATTATTGTTATTTTTTTGGAGTTTTAGATTTTGAAATTTTCATTTTTAAGATTTTTTTGGGTGTTACATGGTTATCGTATGGTTTACTATAAATAATGTGTTGTTTAAAGAAAATTATGTTAGTCCTTTTATGAAGGGGTGTCAGAGCATGGATTGTGAATAGTTAGGGAGAACTATGTGAAGCAACCATGTACAGTTTTGTAACACATTATAGGGTTGATTTCATAGTTAGTGCATAGTTTGGAAAATCATGTGGCCAAACCTTATGGGGTTATGGTGTTTGTCCAGTGTGAGCCATATGGTTGGAACCTGTTGTCTTAAACCATACAGTCAAACCATATGGGCTACCCAAATTCATTTAAAGTTTAGTTCCCCATTTTTCTCCTCTTTAATTTTTAATCTATTAGACCTCATTTTCGTTTAATTTTTTTTATACAATATAATGGTACAACTAAGGGATCCCTCTCTCCCTTATCTTTCAATTTTGAGCCTCCTCCTCCAAGATTTAAAGTGTTTCTCTAAGGTAAATACCTATTTATCCTTTTTTCCACCCATATTCCTCTCCCTATAACCATTTTCTCTTAGTTTTATTTTCTCTCATGAAACTTAGGGGTTATTTTAGTTGTGAATAATATCTAGGTTGTTTTTAATTTTTGTATTTAACTATCTAGGGTTGGTAGAAGTCATATCCATCCTTGATTATTCTTCTACCATTGAAGATGGATAATTTATTCTTGATTTAAGGTGTGTGTTTTTATAAAATTACTTACATTTCATGAAATTATAGGGTGTTTATAAAATTAAATTCTATAAAATTATATTTATATGTGATACCCTTAAGTAGTTTACAAAATGTTTCAAATGTTTACATTCTTATCATAAATTATTTTAGTGAATTTCTTGTGTTAATTTTGAAATAAAAAAGTTTTTTAGTGCTATGTGTTTTTAAAAATTCCCAAGAGGCTTCTCTTAAATAGATTTGATTATAAAGGAGGATGGGTGTGACACTAGATTGGGTTTAAAAGAATATTTCCTATATATTTAAATGTGGTATTAATAAAAAGGGGTGTATTTGGTCTATATATGAATATTTTTAAGAATTAATTGTATAGTGTAAATTTGAAAGTGTCTTCAAAGGAAAGAGTTAGTTTTCACATGGATTTCTGAAGTATGTTTGAAGGGTAAATTTTCAAAGGATGGTAAAATATCTTGGCATCCCAAGAACTTTTTTTAAAGGCCTGGTTAGCACTTTACAAAAGGAAGCTTTACTTGGTGATCATGATACACTTGGTTGTTTATCCTCTTATTCAAGTTTCATGACCAATTAAAATTTACCCAGTATGTGGTGTTTTGTATGATGCTTAGATGGTATAAAAGGGGTTGTTTCTTGAGAGGGTTTTGTAGGTGATATTTAAGGTTTATTTGAAATATCTTTATTTTGGATTTGTGGAATGATCACTTAGCTTGTTTGTTTTATCACCTCCATTTGAGATATTCCATGGCAACCCTAGGTAGCTAAGTATTATGTCAAGATTCATGTTACATTATCCTAGTGTTTGAAATCTAGTTAGTGACTTAGGAGATTCGCAACCTCATATGGGTTTATTTCATACTTGGTGGGACCTAGAAATGAAGTTTAATAATATGTTCTAATTTCACATAGGGGCCCAGTGATAGATAAATCATGTTTAATATCATTCACATTAGATCTTAGTAAATTTTCTATGATTCTTACTTCCTATTGAGTATTACTTGGGGGATCTTATTCTATACTTTTTTTGTATCCCCTAGCCCTTTATTGAGTGAGATGACACTATTTCTTTAGTTATGGTTTATTTTATTATGCTTCATTGAAAAATTTGTGATTATTTTGTTTGTATTTTATTCAGTTATAGCTTTTTTTACTTTCAAACTTGTTTTTAAAATGGTTTGGGAATGTGTGATACTAAAGTAAAGTGTGATGTTTGTTTGATAAATGGGGTCTGGGAAGTGGTTTTTAGAAATGGTTTTAAAAGAACAGTTCCAAAATGTTTTGTTTTTTTCATGAATTAAAATATCCCCATTTTCGGATAAAAATGTGTTTTTACTTATTAAATGGAATTCCCAATTTTTTTCGGAGTTAAGTGACTTTCTCTCTATGGTAAATATATTATATTTGGATTTATTTATAACCTTATATTAGAAATATATTTATAAATTTATTTTAAAATAATATTTATTAAATTTTTAATAGAATAAATTGCATATAATGTTTAGTGAAATATTATATGTCATGTTTAGCTCACACCATGCATATACAGCGATGTGCGTGTATATGTAACTCCTATGTTTTCTCTCATGTTCTCTAGTATTGATCTCATTCATTCAATTTTTTTGGGTCTGTTGATTGATGATTTGGGATAGGGTAGTTATTTTAGGTCACATGGGGTTGTTATAGAATCTGTTCAAGACTTATTTTATTTTTAGTTTTTTAAGTATCATCCATGTCATCCCATTATACCTTTATTTGTGGTTTTTATTTTAGTTTATGTTATATATCTACTTTAATTTTATATTTTTAAAGTTTTTCTCATTTGTTAAAATTATTAATGTACCAAATGAGAATACTCACTTTTATTTATTATGTCTCATTTGGATGATTATGTCACTTATTCAATATCTATTTTGTCTCCCTATTTTTAAAACTGTTTATTCCACTTTGAAGAATCAAAATTTAGTTAAAGTAATATTTGTGTTGTAATTGTTGTCAATACAATTGTTTTTATAAAAATTCAATGTAATGTTTGATAGTATGTGGGGTCCTTTTATTGAATTGGTATGGAGAATTATTAAGTTCGTAAGTTTGAATTGATTTGATTTGAAGAGTTATTTTTGTTGAAGCGACAATAAATGTGACGATTATTGAAATGGTTAGTAGTCATAATGACATGTGTAAAAGGGCACATTGTTTACAACATTTCTTGTAAGATTGATGAATGCCATGAAATATTAACTTCTTATTATGTGAATAAGTAAATAGATAGAATTATTATGAAAAAAATAAAAAAATTAATTCATTAAGGTTAGATGATTTTTTTTAAGAATGTTGTCTTGTTTGACATGAACTTCATAAGGTTTTTAAATAATAAATTTTAATGATTAGTATATTAAAAATTATCAAATAAATAGACAACCATGCCACACCATTGTTGAGGTAGCCTAGTGAGAAAGTTACATGGTATTAACTGGGCATGCACGTGAGTGGGAGTGTGCCACTGTGTGCGGTACACAGAAGTAAAAAGAAGCACATACATGGGGCAATGTTATCCCGACTCTGTAACCAATTCTGGTTGAGGGAAGGTGAATTTTGTAATATAAGGAAGCTAAATTTTTTTATGCGGTTTCGATGTGGGAACAAAATATTGTAGCATCGAAAGAATATCAGTCATGCGATCTATCCATTTATCATCTAGGTCATCTGGTAGATCTTGATTATCTAAGATGTCTGATTTTCCAATCCAAGATCTGGGTTGTCTAATTGACCTCTTCGCATTGTCTTCTCCAGAAATCCACTCAGAACCTTCTCTTCACTAGAATCTCCATGATCACTGATAGTCGACTAGAACTGAGGCCCTGAATTTTTTTTGAACATTAAAAGTCATCTGATCAACTATGTCATTCCATCTGGTCTTTATTCAACTTCATCTTTATCCACATACCACACCTGAGAGTCTTGTTCATCAATGGAGTTCTCCAAGTAGTGACGTAGATCGAAGCTAGATCCGAGGCTTATGATCATCAAATATTCATCCTGAAAATTAAATAATGATTGAAATCCTTTGATGAATCATTTTCATTATTAAATTAATATCAAAGTGAAGAAATAAAGTGTACTGAAAATGTGATTATTTTGAAGATGGTGATATTTTGTGACGCTAGGCAGTGAATGAAAGAGATGACGAAATTGAACGGTTCTCTATTATTTTTGGAGTTCTTCTTCGATGAGGTTTGTCTATAAATACATTTTAGTGGATCATTTTCTTGTTGTTTCTTATATCTCATCTGAGAGTATTTGGAGGATTTTTATAGAGAAACAGTGATCTTTGAAACTTTGTTTGCGTGAAGAAGAAGAAGAATCCCATAGTTCTCTTGATATGAAAATCATGCAGTCCAGAATTTTTCAAAGTACTTGTTTCTATGAAAGACACTCACGAATATTGTAATGTACATCTTCTATGATTACACAAAGATCATCAATATTCCGCGTACTGTATTATGAAGAACACTGTGAAATAGTGTATTACACTATTGCATGAAGAGCATTAAAAAAATACCCGGTTTACATGATTCATTTTAAAAGACCATGTATTCACCATTGGGATAGTATATTGTGGAAAAGATAAGTGAACAATATGTGTGTTTGAGTTGCGTGAAAAATATTATGGGTGTTATACTATTGAATGTGATGGAATAATGGAAGGGTAGCGAACATATAGTAAGGAGAGAGTGTGATTCACACACTAATGCTCAAAGACTTTTGCATATGAAAATTTAAGTGTGTATTCTATGTGTGTAGAAAACATGAGGAAAAATCTAAGTACAGTACATGTACATATGTTCTTGTATAAGTGTTTTTTGAGACTACATGCATAACCTCATTCTTGTGAAACTGTGTGTGATTGAGAAGTGAAAAAAATATAGTGTGTGTGATTCAGGTTGCATGTAAGAAGTGAGGCAGTGCAAGCACTTGATTTTTTTGTTATTTGCATGAATTGAGAATTAAAAAGTCACAATGGTAAGACCATGCAATATATTAAATACATGAATGATGTTTGAAGAAATTAATGTGCAATTTTTATTGCATAATCAGTGTGCATAGTTTTGAGATTGAAGTTGGGACAATTTTTCTATCAGTGTTTCAAAAGAATTTTTGTATTCAAATTTTCAATGATTAGTGAGGCCAGGTCTTTAGAAGAAGAAATAATGTTTTCCAGAGTATTGTTTTGTATATGCAGGTGATTATATTAAGTGATTGAAAATATTTGACCAAGTCCATCATCAATACAAAGTTGAGAGTTTGGTTAGATCATTATATTATTAGTCAACTTGAAAAACATTGATATATCTCCAGTTTATCATTTTGATATAGTAGTGAGTTGAATTGGAAGTATTATCTTCTAAAATTTAGGAGATTATAATAAACCGACTAGAATACAGTGTTTTTTATCAGATTTAGTTGTAGTTTTATTGTTTTAGTTGAAGCGAGCAAGTTCAGAATCAGTTTATTCTTAGTGGCTTGAAGAAGAAGATATATTTTGTGTTACAGTGGCAGCTTGTAGTTCTTGTGATATTTATCATTGAATTCGTGTTGTTTTTTTGTACACTGGTGGTATTACAATATAAATAACACTAGTGGGATGCCCGCATAATTTGGGAAAAGGTTCATACCTACCCACAATGGTTTTAGGGTGTTACCTGACCAACTCTCTTGTAATTGTTAATTGATTCATAGTGGAGAGTCTGTATATCAGATCATACTGAAAATAGCAAGGAAATATTCACCCACATCGGGGGTGAACCTTGTAAAAATATTATGTGATGTGCTTTATTTACTTTATGTCTTGCATGTGGTATAATTGTGCTTGTTAACAGGGAATATTCATTCACTCTAACAAGTGTAGAGGTTCGATTTAAAATGGGTTATAGAAAATAAAAAAATTGGTAAAAACATGTGTACACTGATTCACCCACCATCTCAGTGTACCTACATGATCTAATGGGCACTTCAAATTTTTATGGTGGCCCAATGTTTGGAAACCCCATGTCGGATTCTTGGATAATTTCCACTACATGTTTATTATTAAAATATATGGATTAAACCATTCCCAAGAATGCATTCTTGATTCCCAGACACTATTTTCCAACCTGTGTGAATTAGGTACATCCTTAAAACCTATTGGTAGGATGGGTTGGGTGACATGACTGGTTATCCTGGTACAATTCATTACAAATGGTATCAAAGAACCCTTTTGTTACTTGGGTGCATTATGGTAGTATAAACACTATGGATATCATAAACCAAGAGTTAGGTCCTGAGTGGGTGTCTGATCACCACCTCTTATAAAGAAACTTGAGTTTATATGGATAATCAAGATTTAAGTCTTGGATTTTTATTTCATTCTTCATTGGTTTTTAAGTATTTCAGTATATGAAGATGTAATTTGAATCCCCAATGAGTTATAAAAGTGGGGCTCTCTTGCATTTTTAGGTGTAATTGGATGAAGAACCAGGGATGTACAGTTAGATAACATATCCTGGTAAACCATAAGGAGCTCGTGCGGATGGTTATGAGGACTTCATAGAGCATGTTTCATGGTTGTCGCATGATTTACCAACTCATGTGGCCTAACCATGCATAACTCCGCATGCCTCCAGTATTTTTTGTTTCAAACTCTTTTGATTTACAATTTCTATTGAAGTGGTTTCTACTTGTTTTAGATGAATAAAATAGGGTTTTGGGACGTTTTTTACATTTTTGAGTTTGATTATATTTTTTATTTCATGAATTTTAATCTTTTACTAATGTTTTTAGGGCTTTTTTGGTGTAAAAAATGTATTTCATGAATTGGTTTTATTTTAAAATGAGATTTTTCATTTGTTTGTAAAGGATTTCGGCTCTCTTAAAGTGTTTTTTCAAGGGTGATCATTTTTAAAATAAATATGGGAAATTATTTTGAGTTAAAAATAAATTTCATGAAAGGTTTAGTTTTATGATGAAATTTAGGTAGTATGTTGAAATGAAGGAGAAAATTATAAAATTTGAGAGGGTTTATTATTTTAATGAAATTGATTCATTTTAAAGACAATTTTTTGTTTTGAGTTCCCTTATAGGGGAGTTTGGATTTTCAATAGCTAAGGAATTGTGAAATGGGTTTTGTTGAGTTTTCTAAGTGAGATGAAATGTTCTCTATTTTTTTTTTAAAATTGTGTATGATTTTATGAAATGAGATTTTATATTATTTATCAAATATTTTTGGTTCATAAAGGGAGTTTCTTAATGCGTTTTTCCTTGGTGAGTTGTGATTTGGTTTGATCCCTTGGATGATATTGGGGTCATTTGGTTTTATTTATGAAAGATGAATTATTTGATTTTATATTTTGTGTTATCTAGAGTATGTATCCTAAAAAGGTCTTGATGTAATATATATATATATATAGTTTATATTTGAGTATGAATCTTAAGAAAATTCCTTTTTATTTCAAGTGTAGTTCTTCCAGATATTGTCCTTACCCATACTTAGAGTATAGTGGTAAAGTCTGGTCCTTCAATTCTCTTTTACTTATTTAATCATTATCATTTATTTTATATGGTGATCAAGGTCCAATTGAGGCGATAGAGTGGTAGGAGAGGAATGAAGGAAACCTCAATTCCCTAGAAACTTCTGAATTATTGTTTGTGAAAGCTGTTGTGAGCTTGTTTCTTAGAGTTTATTTTATTTTCTCCTCAGCTAATCATCAATGATTTTTTGATATCCTATTCCATTGAGAGAGTCCTTCACCTAGGAATATTATCATTTAATGAGAGTTGGTCTTCTTCAAGACATATTATTCCTATTTAGAAGAAGATATCTCTTATGTATCCCAATGTGGGATACCCAGACATTTTTAGCCCTCATTGATCTATAGATCTGAGTAATTATCTTCATTGGATCTGTTTAGATCATATTTAGATATTATTTAAATTGAATTATTAGAATAAGTTTAATGTGTAATGTAGAATTAGATTATTATTTATCTTTTGGGTTCTTTTTTGATTAATTTTAAACAATTGGGGTTCAAATGTGATTCTTCGTAGGTGTTTCCTTTAGGTATTACCTTGAGTGTTCCATGTGAGAATTTGGTTATTAACAGTTGTGTTCATTCATGGGTGGTTAATGTTGTCTATTAGGGGTTATTAGTGATGTTTTCTTGTGGTATGATTTGGTTTTTCATGTATGGAATATGAGGTACCTTTTGTGTATTCTTGGGTAAATGGTATGAGTGTTATTACAGTTGAGATTGGGTTACCCACTTTTTTATTCTTTACCTAGGTTTATATCCAATGTTATTATTTTTTGAGGCATGTTTTCATATTGATGTATATTTTTTTCATTCCTATTTTGTGTGATGATAGTGAATTGGTAGACCTTGATTAAAGTATTTTGGTATTCTTTGGGTTGTATTTATCTTATGGAATCCTGAACTAGTTCATCAGATGGTTGGTTTTGACTGATATAGGATTATTGTTTCAATTGAGGTATTTTTAGAAATTTTTCTAATTTGGTGATATCCTTTTCATAGGAGTGTTTATATTTTTTCACACCATTTTAAATGAATTTTATCTTGTGGGAAGATATAACACATTTCTCTATGGTATTTAGGCTTTGTTCACCAAGATAGAGGTTCCAATTTTTTTTAAAAGGTTGGGGCCGAAGCCTCATTTTATTATTAAAGCAAAGAAAAGACCTCTTTTAACTGGGTAGAGGGAGACCCATTACACAGCCTGAAGGCCCAGTGGGCTTGTATCCCATTACATAGACCGTAGGCCCAAATATTTGGCCCAATTCCCATTATGTGAATAGTAACCCGCCTGCTACAGTACCCGCACAGTACTGCCACCGCTATAGTGCCCTGCTGCCGCTACAGTACCCGCCGATCTACAGTGCCGCCGCTGCTATAGTACCACTACAGTACTATTGTGGTTTTTATTTTTCCATGGATTCTATCTTTACAATGAATTTGTGGGTGAAGAAAGTATCATGATGGGGATAATTGTGACACCCATAGGTCACAATTACTTTAAAAATTTTATAATTATGGTTTATTTTAAATTTTTAGAGATTTGGATTTTTAAGAGTTTTCTAGGTGTTTCATGATCACTATGTGATTTAATATAAATTTTAAGGGTTTTGGAGAAAACTATGTGAGTACTTTTATAATGAGGTTTGGAGTTCATTTCTTGTGCATGTTTAGGGAGAACTATGCAAAACAACTATGTATAGTGTTGTAACACATTAAAAGGACCACCGTAGGGTGGGTGTGTATTTTAATAAACCATGAATCCAAACTGTATGTGATTACCAAATTCATTTAAATAGTCTTTGACTATTTTCCCCTCATTTATTTTTAGTCTCTTGACCCTATCTTTCCTCCAATTTTAATCATTTTTTCCTAAGAGCATACCTAATAGATCTCTCTCTACCTTATCCTTCAATTTTTATCCTCCTATCATCATATATCAAGTTATTATATAAATTAAATCCCTACTTTATCTTTTTTTATCCTTCTTCTTATAACTACACCAATTTTCTATTGGTTTGATTTTCTACCATGAACCCTAAGGGTTGTGTTAACTGATATTAGGGTTTGGGGTGTTTCTAATTTGGATCTTTATGTTCCTATAGTGGGTATAATTAATCTTTATCCTTGGTTTCTTCCACCATCGAAGTCATTTTCTTGATTTGAGTTAGGTGTTTTTATATAATTCCTTTATTTTTTTCATGTAATGAAATGCGTAGGTGTTTCTAAAATTAAAATAAAGAAAATTATATCTATATGTGATACCCATGGGGGGTTTACAAAAGTTTACAAATGTTTTCTTCCTCATCATGGAGAATTTTAGTGAAATTAAACTTTTTGTTATGAACCCAAAATATTTGTGTGTGCAAAGTATTTTTGAAAAAACATAATATGATTCTATTAAATGGATTTGAATACAAAGGGTGTGGGTGTGACTCAATATTGGATTTCAAAGAATATTTCCTATATATTTCAATGTGGTGCTTATAATAAGGGGTGTATTTGTACCATGTAATAATGGTTTTAAGACTTATTAGTATATTTTTGATTTTAAATTATTTTCAAAGGAAAGTGTTGGTTTTCACATTAATTTCTAAATTATGGTTTAAGGGTTAATTTTCAAAGGATTATAAAATGGATTGGTATCCCAGTCCCTTTTTAAAAAGGTTTGACTACCAATTTACAAAATTAATTTTTAATTGTTGATCATCATACCCTCAGTTTCTTAGCCCCTTTTTATTATTCCATGTTTCTTTAAAACTTTACTGAATCTGTAGTGTTTTGTATGATTAATGGATGGTATGGAAGACTTTTTCTTGAGAGGGTGTTGTAGGTGAGATGAGGTTTATTTAAAATATCTTTATTATTGATTTTTGGAATGATCAATTTAATTTATTTTAATAAAATATTTTTGAGATATGTCATGGGAACCCTAGGTAACTAAATATAAGGTTTTGATTCATATTATAATATCCTAGTGTGTATGATAGCTTGTGTACTAGGAGAGTTTCACCCTCTTAGGGGTTTGTTTCATACTCATCAGGACTTAGAAGTGAAACCAAATTGGACGTTTCAGTTTCTCATAGGGGCCTAATGATCAATGAACTATAAAAATAATCATTCATGTTAGAGCCTAGTGAGTTTCCATGATGCTTAGTTCTTATTGAGGATTATTTAGGGGAACCCATCCTATACATTTTTTATATCCCCTAGCCCTTGATTCAATGAGATAAAACCATTTATCTACTTGTGGTTTATTTTATTATGATTCATTGAAATATTAGTTCATGTTTTGTTTATATTTTATTCAGTTATGGTTTTTTATCTTTTAAACCAATTTGAAAAATGTTTTTAGAGAGTGTGATTTTAAATGAAAGTGTGATGTTTTCTTGAAAAATGGGGTTTGAGAAATAGATTTAAAAGGGTAGTTCCAAAATGTTTTTTTTATTTTAATGAATTAAATATTCATCATTTTAGGATAAAAAAATGTTTTCACTTATTGAATGGTTATCCCACTATTGTGCTTCTCACCATCTTTTTTTAAAGATCACAAAAACTGTTTAAAGTATTTAAAATTTTCTTTAAGTGATGTGCAGTCAGTTTTGATAACATCATGTTATATTATTATAACAAACATGAAATATCCTTAAATATAAATTAATGGAAGTATTGAATCCTTTGAAGTAATCTAGAATAACCTTATAGGTCCATTCATGGAAGTAAAGAACTCACATTTTGATGTTTCATACAAAACTAGCCAAAATAGCTAGTTCCAAGGTGTGGTGGACCTGTACCAAGGCATGATGGACTTATTCTAGGGCATGCTGAACCTAGGAATGGTAGAAAGGTAGGATTATAGGTCAAAAAAACCAAATATATGTGCACCAAGGTGTAGTTTTTGGAATTTCGAAGGCCAAAACGACCAAGGTTTGTGCACCCATGCATGGTGCAATATGTTTCATCCTGTAAAGAACCTGAGGATATGTTAATTATTGGTAAATATTCATTAAATTTGGTATTAAATGGAATATTTTACCCCTGGATAATTCTATAATTTTTCCAAATAATTTTAAGTCTATACATAGAGACCTTGTGTGGCTTGGTAATCTACAACGAACCATCGAATTCATTCTCTAATGCCAAAGTGCTACAATAGAAAAATCCCTCTTAAGAGATCTATTTTTCAAAATAGTCTCTTATTATTTATAGTGTGTGTTCAAATTTTAATCTTCTCACTCTCATCATTTTTTCATTCTATCCTAGTTGTTCTTTGTATTCTTTAGGGATAATTGATATTGTACTAAAAATGTGATTGCATATAATAAATCATCTCTCTCTTCCTCCTTATTCCATTATTAGTTATAACCATTGTTAAAGTTAGGTACTTTTTTTTTCTTTACATTTACATTAAAAAGGAAAACTATTATCCTCTTTTACATTTCTAGCCATACCCATTAAAAATCTAGTGTCTATTTTAATTTTGGTCTCTTATTATAACCTAAAAAAGAAAGGTAATTTTGGTATATTGGCTACCGTTAAATCCAATGGAATGATACATTAAATACTTAATCAATTGAGGTGGTATATATAGGGTATCTTATTAATATATTTATGAAATTACTTACCATGTATTATGCCTTATTTTTTTTTATTTATTTATTGCTTTTATTATTTCAATTTATCTTTTGTTTAATCCATCAAATGCACTTAATCACTTATTTCTCAAATCACTATTTATTTTATAAAAATTATTTTATAATATTTTATTATTATATTATTAAACTTTCAGATTTTTTTTACTATGATCAATTGTTATTTTTAAATCTTCAAAATGTTTTGATTATCTTTAATCTTTCAAAAAGAAGTTTTATGTTTTTAAGACTTTTTTTATTTTATATTATTTTTAAAGAGCAATTCACCCCCTCATATTTCAATTTTATACTACTCTAGCCTACATTTGGTATGAGAAGAGTCTTAAATTGATTTTTTTTGAAATTATTTCAAACATTTTTTTTATTTTCAAAATATTTAACCAATTTTTCTAGAAATGTTTTTTAAAAAATGGTGTTTTAAAAAACCATGGTGCTCTTGATGAATACTCTATGGGTCATGATCCTTTTTATTTTAATAATTAGGGTTATTATAAAAATAACATGTCTAATTTTCTTAGTTATATTAGATATTTCATATGGAAAATTTTTATGCATGGTTATATCTATATAATTGAAAAAGAAGATAAATGGACTCCTAGTGATATTTCCACTTCTGAATTAGATGGTAAAGAAAAAAATTCCTTACAATTTAATTTAGAGAAAAATGAATTTAATAAAATTTATATATAAAAAGTTATCATGAAATTTAGAAAATTTTAGAAGTAACACATGATGGAACTAAAAAAATTCAAAGATACCCAATTGGATATTTTTAGACAGGACTTTGAAATTTTCTCTATGAATCCTAGAGAATTTATCAATGAAATGTTTAATCAATTTAATGATATTTGTGATGGGTGAAAGTCTCTTGATGATTATATTTATATAGAAACTTTAGTGAAGAAAACACTTTGGGTTTTACCAAGAAACTAGGCACCTAAAGTCACCACGATCCAAGAATCTAAAGACATAACTAATGTGGTGGTAGAGAAACTCATCGATTCTCTCATGACATGTGCTGAACCAGCCCCAGATTTCCCAGATCAGGTGCCTGCTATCAATTAAATCGGAATTATTAAAATGAATCAAGCTCTAAATGACCTTTAAATTTAGTAGTCTTGGAAAACCAGATACATAAATGAGTATTTCATTATAAATAAAAACACTAATTACAACATAATTTTTTCTTCTTTCTAAATAAATAACTTTGAGGATAACTTTAATAAATCTACTAAATCCATTAATATCATTCATAGTACTCTTCATGGATTCCTAAGGAAAAACATAATAAAGGTGAGATCAAATGATCATTAAGGAAAAAATACAGCTGAAGTAATAATGAATCAATGAGAGTAATAATTTTGGAATGGTAAATAATTGAACACACATACCATGTAATAAATAAACTGAATGGAATTATGTAAACAGTATGTAATGGTAATAACCGGAAATACATTCCATTCAAATAAATAGATAATGAAAAATAATTATAGTGAGGTATGAAACTAAAACACATGCTATTTAATCAATGAACTGAAATGAACTATATCCAAAGATATGTCGATGAAAAATATCATGGAAGAATAATAAATAAAACTAATATAAGGGAAATGATTAATTTTTTGATGTAATTTATGAGGCACATGAAAACCTATTACCATCAAGACCTTTCACAAGAAGGTTTAAAACTAAGGGTAGAAAACCATTTGTGCAATTATTAGTCTCATGATAACCTCTCGATGCATTGAGGGGATATATAAAGTCGGATCCACCCATCATTTCTAGTCCAAATAATTCATCATAATGAATAATAAAAATAACTAATATTCCTTATCACATAACCGTATTGGATGATAAATACAGTTTTATCAATAATTCCCCAATTAATCAAATAATTGTCAAAGTAACCACCGTATGAAAAATGGTATGCGGTTTGGGAAATAATAATATCCATTGTATGAAAATATGGATATTAAATTAAATTTTTAATTAAAAATGATTATAATTAAGTGATTATTTCAAGATAAATTTGACAATCACAAAAATATGTGAGACTGTAAAGATAATCATTAAGAACATTCTTGAAGAGAATAATCATTAAACATTCCAAAGTGTCCCATACCACTTTGAGACATTTAAATCATAATATCCAGAGGGGTATGAAATTAAATAAAACGTAGAATATAATGAGAATAAGGGGATTCATTATATAATTTGAAAAAGGCAGTATATATGCAGAATAAAAATGAATTGTCACATAATCACAAATAAGTCTCAATGAAATGTAAGTTGAGACGAAATTCCCTTACCAATGTAGTAACAAATGAATTAGAAAACCCAAAGGTAAAAATCCTTAAATAAAAAATTTAAATACCATGAATATAAAATAATTCATGATATTATATGTCAACTTGGTAGTATGTACACCATATATAATAAATTATGTGCACAACAATTAAGTATGCCTCACGGAATGAAAACGAGACAAGAATCCATTACCTTAAACTTTTTTGTGTTGTGTGGTATTTATCCTACTATATAGTGGGATTAAACATGTTAATAAATTATAAAAAACCAAATTAATATTTATTATATCATATATTATGCTCCTATAATATCTTATTACCTGTTTGTTAATAACCTTTCATTATTTTAACTATTTTGGGTGTTAATTACCTAGTTTTCTCAAGCATGTTTTGACTTGTTATTTGCTTTTCATATTACTTAGATCAAGATTTTATTATCTTTAGAATGTAAAAAATGACCTAATTATCTTATATATTGAGTACATATGTATTTATAATAATCTATAAAGTTTGGATATAATAAATAAAATGCACTGTTTATGGAGACAGTAGGCCTTATGTACACATGAACACTACTTTTATTTTTTTGTGGTATTAAAATATTGAAAATTTAATGATACATATGTATATTATAATTCCAGTATCATATATATGTCATATATGTTAGATATTTTTATTAAAATTATCCTCAATACATTCAATGCATATCCTGAATGAATCACATCGCTTTGAGAGGGTGGTAGTCCACACTTCCACAAATGATGTTATCGTATATCCACAACATGGAAAGCATGCTGGTATGTTTAATATAAAATTTAGATAATATGAAATGTGTTATAATTTACATATTATAATATTATTTATCTATAAAAAAGTAGTTTTAAGACCTTTCATTGAGGAGGTAATGGAACAAGAACAAAAACAGTATTCACATAGTCGATTAACCGACATAACTTAGACAACAATTTCATTTCTTTGAATTAGAGGTGGTGAGAAATGAAATGGATATGAGATATTAAATTATAAAAATAAAACTCTAGTATATAAATTATTCTATAGTTATCACTCATTTATGGATGAAGTAGCTGAAGAGAAAGTAGGAAAAGAAAAGAAATTAAGAGAGGTACTTTGAGAAAATTACCTCTTGCATATCACCTCCTTGAAAAACCATTGAGGACATTTGATTTGGTCTTTTGGTGAGACAAGAAGTAAATATATATGGGTAGAGTGAGTAGGGGAGGTTTTGAAATATATTTTAGGAGATACAAGGCTCTGTGGGTCAAAATGGGGAGGTGAGGGGTGGTATTTATACTTGAGAAGAGGTGGGTTCAAGTGATTAAATTATTGATTATTTTATATTTAAGGATAACCACATTGAGGTGGAATTAATTTCAATTAATTTTTTTTAGTATCTTTAGGTTTGATAAATACCTCAACCAACCACAAAATGTTGCAATTTATAGGTTTGTTAAGCTTTTACCTTTTAACTTTAACCCTTGTCACAATTTTACCTATACAACGGTAAATAATTTTTTTACCTTGGTAAATATTTTATACCTAAAAATGAAATTGAAATTATAACATAATTTATAACTTATGATTCTAAATATTTAATCTGTTTTACCTAATTAAATTAAAATAATTGGGAAAAAGTTATTTAAAATTAATTCTGTAGATAAAGCGAAAAGACGGGGTTTTAAAGTGAAACATTCAAACATTTGAAATATTTTTATATCTAATTTAAATTTTAAATTTATTAAAATTACATATATTAGTTTTATTGATAAAAAATAATCTAATTATAATTTAAAATCAATTAAAAGGATAATCTAACAATAAAAATAAATTAGATGAATAAGCAGTTTTGAATTAAAATGCAGTATTTTTCACTATTTACTAAATTATCAAATTTATCAGAAAAATTCCAAAAATTTAACCAAAGTAAATTTTGAGGTCCCTATTCCAAATATAACTTATCAATGTGTCAAAAATTTAATTTAAAATAGGTTCTCCAATAAAAGGTGGTAACACTGTTTTTATGAAAATATAGGTTTTTATGTGTAGAATAGGGTTTCTTATTATCTTATGCATATCAAATCTAATGGATAAATATAAAAATATTTTATTGAATATATAAAATATATTTTTCATTAAAATAATTCAATAATTTTAATTAATTATATTTACTAAGATAAAAATCCTTGGAAGCATAAAAATCAATATATTTCTTTTTATATCCAATTGATTCTTATTTTCATTTCTCATTAATTGGTAACCCAAGAATTAATTTTATATTTATATAAGCCATAAGTTTTCATAATTTAGTTAAAAATATTCATAACCACTAATATTATGTTTGGGTTATATCATACTATATTAAATAATAATATTTTAATTAGACAGTATTATTTGGTGAAACTCGATCTTACTTGTAACACAAGCTATCAAGGAAGGTCGCTCTTGCGTGTAACAAAAGATATCGATGAAGGTCTATCTTGCATGTAATTCAATATAGCTTAGTGTTGTGTTCATTACAAGATATATCATGTATTTAATATAGTAGATTCTTGGGATATTATTTTCCCTTATGTGCTGGGTGTCGTATGTCATACACGCTATCAAATACAAGGTTCTTACTTTAGAATTTCAGGGTGTTACATTCTCCCAAACTTAATTAAATTTCATACTCACAATTTGAACTCAATTATGGTGATAGATTTTTTGATAATTTATAGGTTTGAAATCCCACATCATGATAAGGGTTCATATGTCATCCTCTATAAAAGATAGAATGGAAAGTACAAAGGTCACATGGACTACCATGTAACTAGGTCTCTAAGTAGAAGAACATCAGTAGAAAGTAGACATATGTACTTGGAGGAAAACTGTAAATATTTATAGGGAGTGAATGATATCATCAATAAAAAAAATTGATTTATTAATATAAAGTTGAGTACATGAAATTCATAAGTCTATAATGATTTAGTAGACAACCGGTTCAACAGAAATTAAGGTATTAGGGAAACATTTTATTTATAAGTCATTTTCCTAATGTTTGGTAATTTGTTTTATGACCAATAATATAATGAAATATTCTTACTTGATAGGTTTCAATTTCATATGAACAATCCTAACTTTTGGTTGTGATTCGATCAAATTCTAATTCACCGCTTTACTCCCAGAGATTAATTACCAATAACAATTTTTTTATTCTTGAACTACTAAAAGAAAATTTTAAAGGATCTTAAGTCCTATAAAAGAGAGACATGCCTAAATATTTATCTCTTACTATCTTCCAAAACCAATATGGTTAATATTTTAATCTCTAATCCTCAAAAGTGATACCATTGGTTCATTATTAATATTGTATGTTAATTTTTTTAACTAAAAAGAAGAAAAATTAATAAGGAAATTGCATATGTCAATGGTTTGCATGAAACCCTTATCATCATTAGGTCATGATTTCAAGACCCATGGCCTTGCTGGATTTGATTGGTTTTCACTCAACTTATATGTTGTCCTTTTTTAAAACCAAATTTATAGAATTTCCAAAATAAATATGATGAAATACTTGAAATAAGGTTAATAACTAAATATCTTTTTAACTAATACAACCTCAATGCATAAATACTTAATCTATTTATTTCTACATAGGTCCTTACTTGGTATAGGGTTTATCCATAATATCATTCATAGGATTTATAAATCATGACACCTTATCCTCAATCTAAAACACCTTAGGTTTAACCTTGATCATTAGTTGTCATAATCCTTTATAGTGTTTTTTAAAGAAAATGTGGATTATCCTAAGCATATCCCATATGAGTGTCAAACTAGGTGTATAGTAGGGCTCATTTTCGTGTACCAGATTACCCTGAGTTAGGCCTGAAACACCATGTTGGAGTTGTTACTCCTAGGTACATCTATTCTAGAACAATGTCTACTTATAGTATCTAGACATAGATTTATTTTCTAAGAAAACCTATATAATCTATAATTTAACAAAATTCTAGGGTTTTCATTTATACTTATCCTCAAATTCTACCTTAGGTTTATGTTATATAATCTATGTTTTACTAAATCTAGTTCCCAAGGTTGCTACTAAACTTCCTTTGATACCAAACTTAGTGACCCAAACCTAGATATCCTAGATCCATTTTCTGTTATCAATTATATTGGCATGATTATAAGTAATCAATCCTTGAAGGACTGTTCAGTTTAGTTGTCTTGGAAAACCGGATACATAAATGAGTATTGCATTATAAATGAAAACACTAATTACAACATATTTTTTTTATTTATAAATAAATAAATTTTAGTATAACTATAATCCATCCAGTAAATCCCTAAATATATTACATAGTACACTTCTAGTATTCATAGGTTAAAAAATAATAAGGATGAGCTTAAATGTTCAGTAAGGGAAAAATATAGCGGAAGCAATAATGAATCAATGAGAGTAATAATTTTGGCATGGTAAATACCTGAACACACATAACATGTAATCAATAAATTTAATGGAATTATGTAAACAATATGGAATTGTAATAAATATAAATAAATTCCATTCAAATAACTAGATAAGGAAAAATCACTATGTCAATGTATAAAACTAAAACACATGCCATTTAATCAGTGAACTAAAATGAACAATATACATAGATATGTCAACGCAAAATATCATGAATGAATAATAAATGAAAATAATATGAGGGAAATGCTTAATTTTTTACATCATTTATGAGGAACATGAAAACCTATTACCATCAGGTCCTTTCACAAGACGGTTTAAAACTTAGGGTAGAAACCCATTTGCGCAATTATTTGTCTCATGAGAAACTATTAATGCATCGAGGATCTATATAATGTCCGGGATCTAACCGTCATTTATTTTAAAAATAATTCATCACAATGAATAATAAAAATAACTAATATTCCTTATCAAATAACCTTATTGGATGATAAATATAGATTTATCAATAATTCCCCAATTAATGAAATAATTATCAAAGTAACCACCATAAGAAAAATGGTATACAGTTCAGGCAATAATAATATCCATTGTATGAGAATATTGATATTAAATTAAATTTACAATGAAAAATGATTACAATTAATTTATTATTTCTATATAAAGTTTACAATCACAAAAAGAAGTGAGATTGAAAATATAATCATTAAGAACATTCTTGAGGAGAATAATCTTTAAACATTCCAAAGTGTCCCATACCTCTTTGAAGAATTTAAATCATAATATAGAGTGGGTTATTAAATTAAATGAAATTATAATATAATTAGAATAAGTATATTCATTATATAATATGAAAAAGGCAGTATATACAACAAATAAAAGTGAATTTGTGCATAATAACAAATAAGTCTTAATGAAATGTAAGTTGAGATGAAATTCTCTTACCAATGTAGTAACAAATGAATTGAAAAAAGGGTGATAATACTTAAATAAAACATTTTAATACCATTAATATAATATAATTCATGATATTTTATTTCAATGTGGAATTATGTACACCATATATAATAAATTAGGTGAACAACAATTAAGTATGCCTCACAGAATGAAAATGAGACAAGAATCCCTTACCTTAAACTTCTTTGTGTTGTGTGGTTTTTATCCTCTTTTATAGTGGGTTTAAAAATGTTAATAACTTATAAAATAACCATATTAATATTTATGATATCATATATGATCCTATTATAATATTATATTACCCGTTTGTTAATAACCTTTCATTATTTTAACTATTTTGGGTCTTAATTGCCTAGTTTTTTCAAGTATGTTTTGACTAGTTATTTGCTTATCATATTACTTAGATCCTTATTTAATTATTTCAAGAATGTAAACCATGAATTAATTATCTTATATATTTAGTACATATATATTTATAATAATCTATAAAGTTTGGAGATAAGAAGTGAAATGCACCGTTCATGGAGACGGTAGACAATACGTACACAAGAACACTACTTTCATTTTTTTGTGGTATTAAAATATTGAAAAGTGAATGATAAATATTTATATTATAATTATATTATCATATATATTTCATATATGTTACATATTTTTATTAAAATTATCCTTAATATGTTCCATTCATAGCATGAATGAACCACATCGCTTTGAGGGGGCGGTAGTCCACACTTCCACAAACGATGTTATCGTATATCCAAAACATGGAAAGCATGAAGGTGTGTTTAATATAAAATCTAGAGAATAAAAAATAGGTAATAATTTAAATATTATAATACTATTTAACCATAAAAAATAGTTTTTATACCATCCATTAAGATGTAAATGGAAAAAGAACAAAAACAGTATTCACGGAGTCGATTAACCAACATAACTTGGACAACAATTTTGTTTATTTGAATAATATGAGGTGATAAATGACATGGATATGATATATTAAATTAGAAAAATAAAAATTGAGTATATAAATTATTCTGTATTTATCATTCATTTATGTATGAAGGAGGTGATAATAACGTAGAAGAAGAAAATAAATTAAGAGAGGTACTTTGAGAAAATTACCCCTTGAATATCACCTCCTTGAAAGACCCTTTAGGACCTTGAACTTGGTCTTTTAGTGAGACCATAAGCACATGGAATTGTAGAGAGTTATTAGGAGAGGTTTGGGAAAATATTTTATGATATAAAATAAATTTTGGGATGAAATGGGGAGGTGAGGGGTGGTATTTATACTTGATGATAGGTGGGTTAAAATGATTAAATTATTGATTATTTTATATTTAAGGCTAACCACATTGATGTGGAATTAATTTAAACGAATTATAATTTAAATTAATGTTGTTTAGGATGGTTATGATCTATAAAAACCTCAAAAAACCATTAAATGTTTCAATTTTTAGGTATGTTAAGCTTTTACCTTTTAACTTTAACCTTTGTCATAAATTTACCTATACAATGGTAAATATTTTTTTTACCATGGTAATTTTTTATACCTAAAAATTAAATTGACATTATAAAATAATTTGGAACTTATGATTAAAAATATTGAATCCATTTTACCTAATTGAATTCACATAGTTGGGAAAATTTTATTTAAAATTAATTCCACAGACAAAACAAAAAAGTGGGTTTTTAAAGTGAAACATTCAAAAGTTTGAAATGTTTTTATATCTAAGTTAAATTTGAAATTTATTGAATTGACCTATATTAGTTTGATTGATTAAAAATTAATCTAATTATAATTTAAAATAAATTAAAACTACAATATAAAAATATAAATAAATTATATGAAAAAGTAGTTTTGAATTAAAATGCAGTATTTTCATTATTTAGTAAAATATGAAATTTATCAGAAAAATACCAAAAATTCAACCAAATTAATTTTTTATGTCCCAATACCAAATAATAAAATTATTTTGTCAAATAGAACTTATAAATGTGTCAAAAATGGTATTTAAAATAGATTCACCATTAAAAGGCGGTAACAATGTTTTTAAGAAAATATAGGTTTTTATGTGTGAAATAGGGTTTGTTATTATATTATGAATATAAAATATAATGAATAAATATAAAAAATATTCGATCGAAGATATAACATATATGTTTCATTAAAATTATTCACTAATTGTAATTAATTATATTTACTAAGATAAAACTCCTTGGAAGTATAAAAATCAATATATTTCTTTTTATATCCAATTGATTCTTATGTTCATTTCTCATTAATTGGTAACCCATGAATTCATTTTATATTTATATAAGACATAAATTTTCATAATTTAGTTCCCAATATTAATAACTTCTAACATAATGGTTAGTTTATATCATATTATATTAAATAATAATATTTTAATTAGAAAATTTTATTTGGTGAAACTTGGTCTTGTGTGTAACGCTAGATATCAAGGAAGGTCACTCTTGCGTGTAACGAAAGATATCGATGAAGGTATCTCTTGTATGTAATGAAAGATAACTTAGTTTTGTGTTCATTACAATCTATATCATGTATTGAATATAGTAGAGTCTTGGGATATTATTTTCCCTTATGCGCTTGGTGTCGCACGCCATACACGCTATCAACTATAAGGTTTATACTTTAGAATTTCAGGGTGTTACATGACATATGGGATTAATATGAGAATTTAATCCAAAAATAAGGCTATAGAGGTCAAGGAAATTAAAAATACTATTTATTTAAAATCAATCAACAGTGACTCATTCAAAAGAAAATCTGAGACTGTAAAAATTTAAAAAAGGGTGAGTAAATACAAGAACAAGAAAAGATATACTCAATGATTTCAAAAGGAAAATTAAAAAATGGTACTAACTTGATTGAGCTGAAAAAATAAGGGGAACATAAAGCCAAATTTTCCCTTGAACAAAAATAATAAGTAATGTAATATGTAATGACCCCTGCTTTTGAACTAGACAAAAATTCAAAGGAATTTGAATTTTTCATTTACTGGACGGACCATTTTACAAAAAGAGATTCAGAACAAAATTCCGAGAGTTGGAACATCTAAATGTGTTGTTTTTAGACTTTATTAAATTCCCAAGAGGTTTCCTAGGTGTCTCATTGAGTTTCATAAGTATTAGGGTCCAAAAAACTCAACTTTTAGGGGTTTTTATAGGGCTCACATTTTTTTTGAAATCGTGAAGCCCCGAGCAGTAACCATGCATCCCAAACCATTCACTATATTAATTTTAAGGAAAATAAAAGTAATTAAAATGAAAATGAAAATAAATTAAATTAGGGGAAATGAAAAATAATAAAAATAAATAAATTTTTTATTATTATCATCATCATCATCATCATTATTATTATTATTATTATCATGTTAGGTTTTAAGAAAACCTAACTCACCCCTCTCCTTTACCCCATAGAGAGATGCACACTCACCCTAGAGATCCCATTGGTCACGCACGTGACCCTTTACATAGATCCCTTGTTCATCAAATTTCACCCAGTTTTATTTATGTTTTCTCTTCAATTCATTGAGTTAAGGTCTCATCCCCCCATTATCTCTCATTTTGGGATGATTTACCTTATATTTGTCACCTGATTTAATCTCATATGAACCCTAGGTTAGGGTTAAACTAGATTTATGTTGTTTCTTCTGATGTTAGGGTATACGAAGGGTCTCTCAGGATGTCTTCTTTCATACTTCGACAAGTTCCACCAAAGGTGAAGCAAATTGGTTTGATTCGGTTTGTCTTTATTGATTTTAGGTGTTGTTTTATCCCATTTCCTTGTCTTTCCATATTTTATTTAGGGTCTTTAAGTGTTTTTGAGTCCCTAGTAATTTTCTAGAGCATTTGGTTACTCCTTGAAGGCTTAAACTCATGCACATAGGTACATGTATATATATCTTCCTCATGCATATTCCATCACGGTGAGGGGACTATGTACATTGGATTAAGTGGTGAATATATATATATATATATAGTAATGTATGTTCACGTACGTGTGGAGCAGCTTCAAGTTAGAACGTCAAGTTCCAAAGTATTTGTCTTGGATGGGCGTTCTCTTGAGGTAATATCCCTTTTCATCACATTTAAATTTAATAATGCCTTAAATTATTGCTTTATGCACCATCCGTGGATATTAATTATTGGTCTTTGTTTTTTATAATAAATGTTTAAATATGATAAATGAATTTTTGGAAGAAAAATGTCATGTTTTCATAATAAATCCCCTCGATGGAGGTGTGTTGTCTTGAATTGGAAGATAATATGTGCACTACCTTGTAGTTTTGTGTTTCTCCTTGATGCTTCATCTTATATTTCACATGATTTATATTTAAATTGTTATTAATATTGGTTGGATGGTTTGAATTGAATGTTATTATTGGTCAATATTGTTATCTTGAATTATTTAAATGTCATTGATGACATGTGATTAAAGACATGTTAATTCCATGTACTTATGCTTCTTTCTCATCATTTCATTTCTTTTAGACATTGCATAGTTGTGTCACTCATTAAAATCTTTCAGAGAATTTTTTTATCTCATATTTAATTGTTTGGGTTTTCTTATAGTGTTCGTAGTGACCGTAGCATATAGAAAAATTGTGTTTAGGGTATTTTCCTTGGATTTGGGCCACCCCTTTGCGTGCATCATCCATTTTAGCCTAAGTTTCTTTATGACTTTAATGGGATTTTTCTTTGGATTATTGTCTTAATTTTATAACTTGATTTAAGATAGGATTTGAACCTTGGATATTATCCCTTTCCTTTTATATATAAATTTAAGAATGCTTAAAGTGAATCTTTAAATAAGTTGAATTATGATTTCCTTTGTTTCATTGAATTTTGATCATTGAATGAAATGATTAAATATTCTAAATGATTTTTTGATAAAAAAGTTATGTTTTTATAATAAAAACCCTCCAATGGAGGTGCACTATCTTCTTATCTAAAAAGTAATGATTTGGATTTAATGGTTTCTCGGCTATTTGTAATTGGTGTTTCCTTATGATTTATACCATGTGAAATTACTCACTTTATATTATGCTGAGTGCCTTGTTTTTTAGTGCTATTTTCTCAATCCATTTAAATGGATTGAAATATATTAAATGTTTGGTAAGTTTGTTAGCTTGCACTATTGAATTTCATGTGATGACATGCAATTTTTTAAATGATTTTCCTTGTTGTTTATTTCCTTGCTATATAAATTGTGCCATTTTTTATTGGCTTAAATTTTATAGCAGGATTAAATGGTAAGCATGTGATATTGAGATGCTTATTTTTTGTCATGAAATTATAGTTTTATGAATTTCCTCGATATGTACCTTGCTTGTTTGGTTCAATTTTTATGGGATAGGGCGAGAATGCAGGTTCTGTATTAAGGATTAATGGATTTAATATCCTTACTCGGTGGTTTATGCCCCGACACATCGGGGGTGGTCCTTTGGATTTCCAGGAGAGGGATTCTCAGACGGTTATTATTCTCCGGAGTGATACCGATTCCTTATGGGAGAAACTGTGGATAAACCTTTTGGAAAGATGGCTACGCCATCCCTTGGGTGATACTCGGTCCCATATGTGAGATACCTAGGACAGACTCAGAGTCACCATGCCTCAAGTAATACTTGGGATTCTATATGGATCACCTTGGGTGTACTCGATGGTATTAGTTTATATTGGAAGTACTGTAGTGATATATGGGATTCTTTTTAGATCTCCAAGGATGAGATCAGACTCCACCATTGGATTTCATAGACTTGTTTGAATTGCTTGAATTACATGAGATTCATCCTTTATCATTATTATGAGATGGATTATGCACATGTGATGTTTATCCCTTGTTTTACTAGAATAATTGAGTGATTACATGTGGATTAGACCGCAAGATGAAGTAAAATATTTGGGGTATTCCTTTTTGGTTTTCCTTGTTTACCTTGGGACTTATTTACATATTATGACTTGCACAGGTACTATTGCAGATACTCATCTTAGTCCAAAGTAGGTGGTATGGGATAGGTGTTTGTTTAGGAACCATGACCAAGTTTCTATTATTTAATTTTTTATCATTATATATCTGTTATATATATGGAACACCACATAATTTATATTGCACGAGATGGATTTTCCTAGAGACCGTGGGTGCCTGCCTACTAAGATTTATATCTCACACCCTACCCGGGTGCCATTTGGAACCTGAGTAGATCTTATTTCTCGCAGGTCTTTGGATTCATTACTTGTGTTGTGTTGTGTACATGGGAGCTAGGGAGCACAATATTGGGCTCATGCTCAGGATTCTTGAGGAGATAACCATTGGGTTTTTCTTTTCTTTTGTTATATTGTACTATTTATACCTTTTAGTAACACCTGACATTACCTGAATCATTATATAGAATTGGAATTGACCACTTTTATTCAGTTGTTATATTCTTCTTCTATTTATATCTTTATTTCATTTATTATTTCTACCTCCCCTATTGTTTATTGATTTACACTGGTTGTACCATTGTGAATAATATGATCTATGAAGGAATAATATATCAATGGAAAAACCTAAAGACCTCGTTGCTAGTCAGAAACCTATGGTGACCGAGGAGGCATTCTTGAGGTCATGTGGTGATCAGTCCAACAACCAGTTTAGCGGTCAGTTAGGCCATGATGTAACAAAGTGGTATCAGAGATTATTTTTACATTATATTACTATTTTGGGTTGGTAGACAGGATTCTAGGAATGTTTCGGTTCTTGGTAAATAACCATGTCTGGGACTGATAACCCAATCGATAGGGAAATGACCAAGTGGTCAGGGCTGGGATTATTGTTCATGTTGTCTGTTATTACAGTTGATATGATTTCACCTTGAGTGAATGGTGTACTTTCCACAACTTATGATTTATGAGTTTATGGAATTTTACCCTTATTCTATTATAGAAATAATGAAGAATTACATTCATCATATTAGGCACATATAAATTCACATGTCATGCATATTCCATGCCATGTAGTTGCATTAGTATTTTTCCTACTATTTTGGATTGTGTTCCTTGAGTGTATGCCATGCCTTGTATTTATTTGCATGACTATTATATTCTATGCCATGTTTTTGTTTTCTCTAGCATGCATGATTGCATTACATTCTTGGTATTTTATTTATCATGTTATTATTTTATTTTTTAGGTAATTATATGCCATGTTGTATGTTTGTATAACATGTCATGCCTGTGTACCATGATTTTGGTCTTATAGCATGATTCTTTGTGTTAACTACTTATAGTAACATGATAATTTATAATTTTAGTATGTAATAGTTTTCATGGGCTGGAAATATATGGGTTGTGAATGAATGGGAACCATTTTTTTGATTTTATGGTGTACGAGAACCTAATAACTGGGAAATGGTAACCCATATATTCCAACCATCTTGAGTATAATATATATACATTATAAAGACCATTATTAAAATGAAGAGGCTGCTAAAGTTTAAATATAAAATTGAATTTATTTTTGATTAAATGGGATCCAAATTCCACATGTAAAGTGTATGGTAACTTTTTGGATTGGTATATGGCCACTCATATTTTTGAACTGTTATATATATGAGCACGTTATATTAAGAAATGGTTTTAAATGTAAAGGTTGTTCAATTTTGATTTGGAATGAATTGGTTACCTTTAAAAAATGTACAACTAGACCCAAGTAGGTTAGTTGGGTCATGTTTCTTATGGGATTACATGTTTGGGTTTTTTCAAACTTAAAAAACTAAGAAAATACTATTGGGTTGCATTATGATGAACCTAGGTTGGCTTAGCGGGACCCTTGTACATCACCTTATTTGTTATAAATTAAAATTAATTTATATTATAAATTTCTTAATTAAGTCAAGATGTCGATAAAAGTTAAATGTTTAATTATTAAAAAGGAATTTTAATGACACATTCATGTTTTTCTTTGAGTTGATGGTTAAAATCAAGTGCGTAGCATTTTTGTTTTTAAATGGTACTTCATGTTTTGATTTAAATATGTTATATATTTAAAAATTTAAATTTGAATCAATCTAAAGACTTAAAACTAGAACCCTTAGGTGGTTTCCTTTGATAAAACCCTTATTTAAGGGTAGTGTGACCTTTTCTTCTAGTATCCTTGTAATGGAACCGTATGTGTTTTTCGTAGGACTTATCATTTTTTAGAAATGTATTAGATGGTAGGCTCTTGAGCTAGTCACTTATGTTAGGCATGACCTAGTGATAGGGTCAACAACTTTTCTTTATAAGGGGATAGCCCATGGTAGGTATCACCCTTATAACGTAAATTATTTTCCAATGATGTGCGTTTTATGACATTTGGTGTTGTTCAAGTATCATTGTCCCTTGTAGGACCCCTTTTCTTTTAAATGACACCCTTGTTTGGACATGTCATAATTTATTTATTGGCCTTTGATATGGGTGTGATCATCGAGTAATTCTTGGTTTTAGCTGGTTATACATGCCTCAGGCATGGTCAGATGCTTCGTAGGTCGCTTGACCCTTTCTTTTCCTCAGTGATGGATAACTTTGTATGGTGTTGTCTAGGTTAATGGTCGTATGGGGAAATATGAATTTGGGTTAAATCACTTGTACGAACTATCTCGTAATTGAATTCATAGAGTGGAAAAACTATGGATAGTATTAATATGTTCCATATTGCTTCTATGATCTTAGGGTAGTATGAATTCATATACGCAGTGCTCATCAAGTTCAATGTGATAAAATAAACCATTTGAGCTCTATTGAATCATTGATCCATGAGATGTTGAGTGTTGTATTAGGTCATCTCCAAGTAGAGTGACTTGGGCATTAATTAAACAAATTAATTACAATGATGTAGAGGAATTTCTCAAGACTTGGGTTTTTTGACACGCCAGTCAGTTCGGTTTTGGTTTCCTTGTCTAATTTTTTGATGTTTGTGAGTGTGACTCATAGGAGTGTCACATGATTTTTTAAGGTGAAAACGACCTACTGCACTTATGAGTGGCTAGTCTCTCTCTTATTTCAACATCTAGGAAACTTCTAATTTGGGGAGCATCACATCAAATATGGTAACCATATCCTTCCAAGAATAAGAAACCCAACCAAAAGAACTATTTGAAAATGGTCGAATTACTTGTATTCCCTTGAGGATTGAAAGTTTTAAATATGTGTTGGTGCTTTCTCAACACCATGACATCAATGAGGTTGTCTGTGTATTCAACATATATGAAAAATCATTGGTCTTGAAGGACTTTTATGGGTAAGCTTGAACATTCATGTGACACCTTAGGTGGTAAAGGTGTGACGATCAGTTAATGATGGTGCATCGGCAAGCGAAGTCAAGCTTCTTGCATGAAGTCGACCGGTTATAGTTCTACTATTTTTATTTCCATTAATTTTGTAATATTGACTAGAAAATTTAAAAATTCTCTTAATGTACTCTACTAAGCGATGATATTTTCCCCTATATTGACATCGTCCTTGATGCACTAAGAGATCATTGATCGTATGCCACACTATAGTTTAAAAATATGTTGAGATTGTTGGGTGGTTGTCTTTTGGTGTTTTATGTTTGATGTGTGGTTATTATCTAGGAATAGTTATTCTGAGTGCCCCTTGGGTTACCAAGTAGAAATTCCCTAGGTAGACTCTTTTACACCAGTTGTTTCTTCTGATGTGGCCGTTAGTCAGATACCGCTCTGGGATCAGCCAATGATATGATGTGGATGTTGTGACCCTAATTCAACATCTAACCTATATTTATGGACTGTGGAATACCTTGGAATAGTTCCTTGGACTCTATTCATTTGAATCTGAAGTTATCCCGGACTTGTTACCAAGATCGGAGGTGAATCCTTAAAAAAGGGGTGGCGATTCCAGTAGGCTGGATCTAGATTGAACCTATGTTCATGCCGTAACATGGAAATTATAAAATGCTCTGGATATTTTTTTACCAAGGAACATCACTAGAAGTAGGGTATGGGCTTCGGTGGACGTGGTTGTTGTAAATAATTAATGACTTAGAGTAAGGCATTGTGGTTCTGTTTGTAATACATTGACCATCTAATCCGAGCATCTTCGAATGGTCTCCCAGAAAGGCTTGACTAGTTGTCTCTCCTTGATCAATGAAAATGGTTGTAAAAAACCATTCTGAAGAAAACCATTGGGTTAAGGTGGGTGTAGTTTAAAAGGTCTATTATGTCTTTCAAGTAAATCTTGAGTGGAAAGTTTCAGTTTGGTTGATTAGGATTCGACCATTTCTCTTCAATTAGGTCCCTATTATGTCCTCATATGTAGTCAGGTTTTCCCTATTAATGTAATCATGTTGGGAGCATTTCTAGAATTCTTATAGGTGTTCTTGTGAGGCAATTCTAACAGTGTAGGTACTGTGGATTGAAATTTTCTCCTTTCTAAAGTTAAAGCATAAGGTGGGGAGCACCCTTGGTTAAATGTTTAATGATATGATGATGTGATTGGAATACTTCATAATATTTTAGACAAATCATGTATCCAGTTAAATGGGCTTGGGTAAGTGTCGTTTCGATGTTTTGATTGGAAATCAAGAATTATATTGGGTTTAAATGGCTTAAGTTTCATATGCTTAAGAAAATATTAAAGGTGTGTTGGGTGTTTGGAAACACAATACAGTCGTTTGAATGGGACTTCATGACCCTTTTAGGTTGGGTGATGTTATTTTGGTTCTTGAACGATTCTTAAGGATGATAATTTCTAAGGTGGGGAGGTTGTAAGAACCTGTTCTTTTGAACAAGAAAAAAATGCAAAGGAATTTGAATTTTTCAATTATTATACGGTCCATTTTACAAACTTATATTTAGAACATAATTCTGAGAGTTGTAACACTTCAATTTTTCGTTTATAGACCTGAGTAAAGTCCCAAGAGGTTTCCCGGCCGTCTTGTTGAGTTTCAAAAGCTCCAAGGTCCAAAAAAGTCAAGTTTGAGGTGTCTTCATAGAGCGCATGATTTTTCTAAAATAGTATGACCCCCAGTTATAACCATGCATCCCGAATCGTGTGTTGTATTAATTTTTAAGAAAATAAAATTAATTAAAATTAAAATGAAAATAAATTAAATTAGGGGAAGAGGAAAATAATAAAAATAAATAAATTATTTAATAATAATAATAATAATATTATTATTATTATCATTATCATTTTAGGTTTTAATATGACCTAACTCACCCCTATCCCTTACCCCATAGCATGACTCACCTCCCCTAGGGATCCCCCTAACTGTGTGCACGACCCCTTTACAACTCCCTCATTCATCAATTTCACCTGGTTGACTTTTAATTTTCTCTTTGATCCATCTAGGTAAGGTATCGTGTCTATCTTATCTCTCATTTGGGGCTAATTTCCCTTCCCTCTATCATTCAATTTCATCTCAGTTGAACCCTAGGTTACAGTTAATCTGTATTTATGTTGTTTCTTCCAATGTTAGGGTATGTGAAGGGTCTCCTAGGATGTCTTCTTGTGTATTTTGAAATCCAATTCCAAAGGAAAATCATATTGGTTCAATTCAGCTCGTCGTCGTCATCACTTTGAGGCGATGTTTTCTCCTCCTTCCTTGTCTTTCCCTATTTTATTTAGTTTCTTTAAGTGTTTTTGAGTCCCTAGTAATTTTTTTAGAGTGTTTAGTGACTCCTTGAAGGATTTCACTCATGTACATAGGTACGTGTATATATCTTCCTTGTACATATTCCCTCATAGAGAGGGTAGTATGTACATTTGATTAAGGTGTGAATATATATAGTAATGTATGTTCATGAAAGTGTGAAGAAACTTTAAGTTAGAATGTCAAGTTCCAAAGTGTTCAGCTTGGTTGGGTATTCTCTTGAGGTGGGATCCCTTTCCATCACCTTTTAAATTTAGGAATTACTTAAATTCTCTCTTTACACACCATCCTTGGATATTAATTATTGATGTTTGTTTTTAGAAAAAATGTTTAAATATGAAAAATGAATTATTTGAAGAACAATTTCACGTTTTCATAATAAAACCCCTTTATGGAGGTGTGTTGTATTCAATTAGAAAATAATATGCACAATGACTTGTAGTTTTGTGCTTACTCTTTATACTTCACCATATATGTCACATGTTTTATATTTAAATTTCTATGCACATTGGTTGGATGGTTTGAATTGAATGTCACGCCTGGTAAATCTTGTTAGCTTGAATTATTTAAATTTTATTGATGAAATGTGATTAAATGCATGTTAATTCCATGTGCCTATGATTATTTCCTTTCATTTCATTACTTTTAGACATCACACTATTGTTCCACTCATCGAAACCTTCTAGCAAAGCTTTTTATCACATATTAAATTGTTTGTGTTTCCATGCAATGTCCGTAGTGATCGTAGCATACAATGAAATCATTTTTAGTGTGTTCTCCTTGGCTTTGGGCCACCCCTTTGGGTGCACCATCCATTTTATCCTAAGTTTCCTCATGCCTTTAATAGTGATTCACTTTTCCTTATTGTATTAATTTTAGAACTTGATTTAATATAGGAGTTGAACTATGAATAAGATTCATTTACTTTTCTCTATGAATTTAATAATGATTAAAGTGATTCTTTAAATAAGTTGAATTATGATTTCCTCTTATTAATTGAATTATGATCATTGAATTAAATGATTAAATATGATAAATAAAATTTTTGATAAAAAATGTCATGTTTTTATAATAAAACCTTTCTAATGGAGGTGCACTGTCTTCTAAGATAAAAATTAATGATTAGTGGTTTAATGATTTCTTGGCTATTTGGCGTTGGTATTTCCTTATGATTTATACCATGCGAAACAGCTCACTTTATATTATATTGAGTTCCTTGTTTTGTTTAGTGATCTTTGCTCAATCCATTTAATTGGCTTGAACTATATTAAATGTTTGGTATGCTAGTTATCTTACAATATTTAATTGCATGTGATGACACACAATAGTTTAAATGTTATGCCTTATTTCTTATTGACTTTATATATAAATTGTGCCATTGTTGATTGTATTAAATTGAAAAACAAGATTCAATGGTAATCATGTGATATTGAGATGCTTCTCTTTTGGAATGCAATTATAGATTTATGCATTGCCCCGATATGTGCCTTTCTTTTTTAGTTCACTTATTACGGTCCAGGGATAAAACATGGGTTCTATATTAAGGAATCATGGATGGACTCTCCATGCTTGGTGGGTTATGACCCAACGTTCCAGGGGTGGTACTTTGTATTTGTAGGTGAGGGCTTCTCGGAAAGTTATTATACTCCTGAGTGATATCAGTCCCCTAAGGGAGAAACCGTGAACAGAACCATTGGCAATATAGCTATGTCATGCCTTAAGTGATACTCGGTCCCCTACATGAGATTTACAGGATGAACTCAGAGTCATCATGCCTCGATTAATACTTGGGATTCCGTATGGATCACCTTGGATAGACTTGGTGGTATCGGTTTATATCATAAGTATCGTAATGATACCATAGATTCTTTTTGGATCACCAAGGATGGTCTCAGACTCCACCACTGGATTTGGAAAACTTGTTTGAATTGATTGAATTACTGAGATTCATCCTTTATCGTTATTATGATTTGGATTATGCACATGTGATGCTTCTACCTTGTTTTACTAGACTACTTGAGTGATGACATTTGGATTGGATCCAAAGATAAAGTAAAAGTTTGGTGGTATGAATTTTTGGGTTTTCCTTGTTTACATTGGTCCTTGTTTATATATTATGCCTTGAACAAGTACTCTTTCAGACACTCATCTTAGGCCGAAGCAGGTGGTATGGGACGGGTGCTTATTTAGAAACTCGGACCAAGTTGCTAGTATTTAATTTTTTATCATTCTACATCTGTTATATATATTGAACACCACCTAATTTATATTACATGAGATGGATTTTCCTATAAACTATGGGTGATAGCCTATTAAGATTTATATCTCACACCTTGTTCAGGCGCCGTTTGGTACTGAAGTAGATCTTCTTGCTCACAAGTATATGGATTATTTTCTTAGTATGTGTTGTGTACATGGGAGCTAGGAAGCACATGACTTGGCTCGTACTCTAGATGATTGAGGAGATGACCGTTGGGTTTTTTCTTTTATTTTGTTATATTTTACTGCTTGTACCTTGTAGTAACATCTAACATTACATGCCTTGTTATATGGAATTAGTGTTTTTCCACTTTTTTCAGTTGTTATATTATTCTTCTATTTCTATTTTTATTTCATTTATTATTAATTATTTCACTATAGTTTATTGATTTACACTGGTTGTACCACTATGCATACTCTTATCAATGAGGTAATAGTATCCCCATGAACACACCTAAGGCCATCTCTCCTAGTCAGTAGCCTCTGGAATTTGGGGAGGCGCACTTGAGGTCATGTGGTGATCGTTCTGGCTACCAATTTAGTGTCCAGTCAGGTCAGGACATTACATAAGAAGTATCTAAAGGTCTCTACTTGGATTACAAGAAAGGATTCAATTTCAATATATGAGTCAAGTGGTGAAATTCCCAAGTCTCTAATGTCCAATGTTGAGGTATGTGACAAATTTAATTCCACATGCTCTCTTTCTTACTCTTAATCTTAATCATCCTATTATTTAAGCTATGAATATCTTCTTTATTCTAGATATTAACTTCAATATGGTTTTTTTGAATTTCTTTCAAAATTTTAAAATATTAAAAATAATTACAATCAAGTTACTTTTGAAAAATATCAACTTTTAAAAGAAAAAAAATGATTTTCTTTTAAAACTAAAAAAACAACCAAAAGTTGAAAATTTGGAATTTCAAATTAAAGATCATAAAAATACTCTTTCTTTTTTTACCAAATGTGTAGAAAATTTGAATGTGATTTTGGGATCTCAACATTTTATTAAAAGTAACAATGGGTTGGTTTTTAAAAATAATCTATTTTTTTAAAAAATTACTATAAATAATATTTTTTTGAAAGGAACTTTCCAAAATAAAATTTTTAATTATCGTAATAAATATGGTCATATTTTTTATGAATGAAATTTGAAAAATGATAGATATGGTAGAACAAAAAACATTCATTTCTATTATCATATTTATAATGAAAAAACATGTTCTAAAAATTTTTGGATTCCAAATTCTTTATTGGTTAACTTAATTAGACCCAAAATATGGGTACCCAAAACATTAGTATCTTAGTATTTTATAAGAAAAGTGTCTCATGAGAAAAAACTAAGAATCTACTCATTATATAGATAGTGGGTGATTGAGGAACATGTGTGGTGATCCTTCTGAATTTAGTCATCTTAAAGACTTTGACGGAGTACATGTCACATTTGGAGATTTTTCAGAAGGTAAAATTACTAGTATGGGTATGAGTGTTTCTATAAACAACACTAATTAAAGATGTTTTATTTGTAACTGGATTGAAACATGATGTACTAAGTATTATTTAATTATGTGATAGGGGTTTTGAAATTAATTTTAAATTTTTTTTTAAAGTTTTTAATTTTAAAATAAATATTTTATTTACTACATCTCATTTTCAAAATGTTTATATATTTTTTTAAAATCACATTCAATTCAAAATGTTAAGTGTTTAATTGAAAAATATTATGAATCTTGGATTTATCATTAGCCTCTGAGTCATTTTAATATCCACTCTCTTGTCAAGATAAATTGTAACTGACTACCATGAGATTTTATAAAATTTTCTTTCAAATATAACTTAATTTTTAAACCTTTCCAACTTGGAAAACAAAACTAATATTATTTAAAATATAAAAAGGTTGTTTCCTCTTCCAAATCCTTATAACTTTAACAACTTAAAAATTTTATAATAACTCAATTTTCTAGTATCAGAGTTAAAAATTACACCTTTTTAATTAACGATGAATATAAAATATTTACATGGGTTTTCTTCTTAGCTCATAAAAATGAGGCTTGTAATGTATTTAAAAAATTTTCTAAGAAAGTTGAAAATAAATAATCTTACAAACTCTTTTACCTTATAAGTGAACATGGTGGAGATTTTTATAACAAATAATTTGATAAGTTTTGTGCTTATCAAGGATATCATCACTCCTTCTCCACTCATAGAACACCTTAACAAAATAGGGTTGTCAAAATATTAAATAAGACCCTATAAGAAATGTTTAGTAATTTCTTGAATGAGATTAACCTGCTTCAATTATTTTGTTCTAAGGAATTCAATTCCACTTTATTTATCCTTATTCATATTATTATAACACCCATCTTAGGAAAATCCCCTTATAAACATAAAAATGGTAAAACTCTTAAAATTGGATTCTTTAAAGTTTTGAGTTGTAAAACATTATCCTTAATAACAAGGATAATATATGAAAGTTTTACCCTAAATTATGATTAAGGTATATTTATTGGGTACTTGAACTCAATTAAAGACTTCTAATTATTCAATTAGAGGACCAAGTATATAGTAAAGTCAATTCACATCAAATTCAATTAGAATATTCCAAAATCACATCCTCAAAGTGATGATGATGTTGAGAAACCTAGTTTGATATTACCTAAACCAAAATATTATGAATTAATTGAAGATGTTCAAGAACCCCATTCTAATACTTTACCCAAGTAATGGGTTAAATCCAAATACCACCCCCTTTATAATGTTATTAGTGAATTACAATATAGAACTTTCACTAGAAGGTCGGTCTTAAATAAGGTTTAACATCAAGATTCTATCTCTCACCATGAACCAAATTCCCCTGATGAAATTGTCAATAATGATAATTTTATACTCACCATACAAGAAAATCTTAACTAATTTCAAAGGAAAAATGTTTATCCTCTCATGGAACAACCTGAAAATCATCCTATTATTGGAACTAAGTGGGGTTTTTGAAGAAATCTTAAGGATCAAGGAATTAACATTTGTAATAAGGATAAACTTGTTACTAAAGGATATAATAAATAATAAGGTATTGATTATGGTGAAACATTTTCACTTGTTGCTCAACTATAATCCATTATAATATTGTTATAATTCACCACTCATTTTAATTTTAAAATTTTTCAAATGGATGCCAAAATTATTTTTCTAAATGGTTTTATTTACTATTTTTTTGTGGATTAACCAAATTATTTTGAAAATCCTAAATTTAAAAAATCATATTTCAAGTTAACCAATGCTCAATATGGTTTAAAACAAGACCATTGGGATTTTTATGAGATTTTAACTAAACTCATTTTATTAAATAATTTTAAAATGGTAAAATCCAAATCCACTTATTTTCTAAAAACGTTTTCAAATGATTTATTAATAATTAAAATTTATATTGATGATTTTTTTTCAACCTAATTAAAGAAACTCTTTTAGTGAATTTTCCGATTTAACGAATAAAGAGTTTTAAATGAGTTTTATGGGAGAACACAAATTCTTCCTTAGTTTTAAAATTTCAAAAAATTCCTATGGAACTTTATTAAACCCAAGTGAATACACTAATGAACTTATGAAGAATTTAAGAATGGGTCATGTTAAGAAAATTATAATTCCTATGAATACAACTTGTAATCTAAAATTAGATGAAGTTGGTCGGTCAGTGGATAATAATATTTATATAAGTATTATTAGAAGTCTACTTTACATTACCATGACCCATTCGAACATAATTTTTAGTGTATTAATTTCTTCTCATTTTTAAAATAATCCAAAGGAATCTCATTTGAAAGCCCTGAAAATATATTTTTTGTTATTTAAAAGGAACTAAAAAACTTGGTTCATTTTATCCTAAGGAAATCTATTTTGATTTTACTTTTTTCATGATGCTGATTTTGGAGGATACCAATAATATAGGAAAAGTACTAGGGGAACCTATTATCTAATAGGAAAATCTATTATCCCATGGTTTAGTATGAATACAAACAGTGTTACTCTTTCTATAGCTAAATCAAAATACATATCCACTAGGAGTTTTTTAACTCAAATCATATGGATGGAACATGCTCTCTTTGACTTTGGGCTAACATATTATCATGTACCTATCAAGTGTCACAAAACTAGTGTGATTAGTATCTCTAAAAGTCCTATCTAACACTATTCTACTAATCAAATTGATATGATACACCATTTTTATGAGATTACTTTCAAAAAGTTTATATCATCCTTGAATTTGATTGTACAAACCTTCAACTTGTTCGTTTCTTCAATAAACCCATTCATTTCTATCACTTTGAAATTATTAAAGGAAATTTGGGTATGATAAGATTGTAATACTTATATTTTAATCTTAAAAATCTTGATAATTTTTCAAATTTTTTTTCAATAATAATTTTTTTCAAGATAATTTTTTTTTCTCATAAAAATGTTATTCAAACTTTTCAAAATTTTGGTAAAGTGAGTCTACTATAAGAAAAAAATTCATGTCTGGATACAAAGAAGTGGATATTGTTCTTGGGAAGATTATCCTAGGGATTTTATCCTAAAAAGAGTTGATTGGGTTTTAACCCTTTCTCTATCCTAGACACAGTGAGTGGGCCTTTACTATACACCTGGTTTGACACTCCTGGGGAATTTTCTATGGTTTATTAACATAATATCTTCTAAACTATAATGATGGAATTATTTTTTAATATTTAATTTTTTTACTTAGTTTTTTTAAAATTATGTGGTCCCTTTATCTCATATTATTCATTATTTGAGGGGGTAATCTTGTTAATTCTGAAATGATCCTAGAAGAGAAACCCTTTTTCTAAATTGATTCCCAAAGACTTTTTTAATAATTTTTTTTAAAATATTACTTTAACTCTTGATTTTAATTGAAAACTTTTTGAAATTGTTATTTATTTATTGAATTATATTTTTAAATGAAAAATTATTTGTTTTCTTTTATTTTTGTTTAAAAAATATCTTTCTAAAATTTTATTTTGTAGATTTTATTTTAGTCTTTAAATTTTTTTTATCTCTATCAAAAGATCATTAATGATGATGAATTTAGTTATAAAATTTATCTCTCTTTATTATGTATCCTTTTATATGATTCCTTTTTGATAATCTCAAAGGGAGATAAGATTTTTATTTTATCTCAAAGGAGGGAATTTTATTATTTGTCAGAGAATTTTTTGTTGTTCTTCTAAGGGGGAAAATTTTCATCATCTTAGTGTCTCATTAAAGTAAAAAAATTATTATCTTTTTATATTATTATATTATTATTTTAATTAAATTATTATTAAAGTTCTTACGAGAATAAAAAAGTGGGGAGATTATTATGTTTCTCATTATATTTTATTTTAAATATCATAACCACTCTTTAAAGTTTTTAACTTTTTATTCATGTGATATGTAGTTAGTTTTGATGAAATTATTTTATATTATTATAAGAGCCTTTAAATATCATTAAATATGTATTAATGGAAGTATTTAAGCCTTGTAAGAAATCTATAATAATCTTAGAGGTCCATTAATGGAAGTTAAGGAGTAACTTTTTGAAGTTGCATGTAAAAATAGCCAAAACGGCCAGTGTTGAGGCTTGGTGGACCTGTACCAAGGTGTGGTGGACTAATTATAGGGAATGGTGGACCTAGGAATGGTGTAAAGTTAGGATAATAGGTAAAAATGTACAACTATATGTGAACCAGGGAGTGGAGATGTGTGCTTTGAAGACCAAAACTACCAAGGTTTATGCACCAAAGAGCGTTACAAGTCATTTCAGCCTATGGAGAACCTAGGGATGCATTTATTGTTAGTCAATATTCTTTCATTTTAGTCTACAATGACTTCATTTATCCCTAGAAAATTCTAAAATTTTTCCCAAAGTATTTGAAGTCTATAAATAGAGATCATGGGTGGCTTAGAAATCTACAATAAACCATTGAATTAATTCTCCAATGCCAAAGTGTTATAATCTAATTATCTATATCAATAGATCTCTTTTTATAAATAATCTATTCTTATTTATAAAGTGTGTACCAATTTTAGTCTTTTCAATTTTATCATTTTATCATTATCTCATATTTTTTCTTCATATTATTTATAGGTAATCGAGATTGTACTAAAATTGTGATTACCTCTAAGAAATCCCCTCTCTCTTCCTCCTATTATTATTGGTACTCACTAGAATTCAATTTAGGGAATATGGTTTTCTTACCATTTCCTTTAAAAAGGAAAGGGACTATTTTATTTGAGGTCTCTATCCATTCCTGTTAAAAGGTTAGTGTCTATTGTAATTCCAATTTATTGCTATAACCTAAATATCAAGGGTGTTTTGGTATCTTGGATACCATTAAATACACAGGACTAATACATTAAATCCTAAAGAAATTGAGGTGGTAGACGTATGGTATCTTCTTGATATATTATCAAACTTCCTTACCAAATATTTTTCCCTATTTAATTTCCTTTTTTCATTTATTTATCATTAATATTCTTTTAATTTATTTATTAGTTAATATATCAAACACACTTAATATATTATTTCTTGAATCGCCCATTGTTTTATTATTCCACTTTTATAATCTTATATTGTTCTATTGTTACACTTTCATATTTTTATTTACTTTGATCAATTTTTATTTTTAAATATTCAATTTTTTTTTATTTTATTCAATATTTTAAAAATAATTTTTAAGTCTTTAATACTTTTGTATATTTTTTATTTTTTAAAGGAAAATTCACCCCTACCCCCTCTTTCCATGTTATCATACTACAAACTAAACCCACCTATTTTGTAAAAGTGAAGCGAGTTTCTCTTTATGGTAAATGAATGAGATATATCTTTATTTACACATTTTAAAAAAACCTATCTATAAATTTTAATTCAAATTATCATTTATGATATTTTTAACAAAAGAAATTGCATAGAGACTTTGGTGAGATCCTTCTGGGAACGTTTAGCTCACACCCTATATATACACTAATGTGTATGTGTGTGTGCAGCTCTCATGTTTTCTATCTGGTTCCATGGCATTGATCATTTTTATTCGATGTTATTTTGGTCATGTTGATGGATGAGTTGGAATTTGGTGGTGGTTTTGGGCCACATGGGGTTGGTAGGTTAGTTACTCATGACTTGTTTTATTTTTGAGATATTTTAGTATTAGACATGTCAACCTATTGTACCTTTATTTATGGTTTCTATTTTAGTTTATGTGATGCATCTGTTTCTGTTATATGTTATTAAAGTATTACTTAGTTGTTTAAAATTTTTATGTGACAAATAAGAATAGTCACTTTTGTTGATTATGTATCATTTGGATGTTTATATCACATATGATATGCCTGGTTTTTGCCTTTATTTTTAAAATTGTTTATTCCACATACATAGAGGTCCAAAGTATGGACGCCCCATGCCAAATTTTCAGCTAGTTTCCACTATGTGTTTATTATTATTATTATTATTATTATTTGAGGTTGAAATCATTCAAAACTATGTATTACTAATAACCATTCACTATTTTTTATCCCATGGGGATTGGGAATTCCATTTAGGCCAAGTGGAGGGTTGGGTTGAGTGACATATAAGTTTATCCCAGAATGGTTTTTTTCAAATGGTGTTAAAGACCCCCCTTGTTACATGGGCGAATCATGATAATATATAGACTTGGAATACTATAACTAAGGAGGTGGGTTATGAGTAAGTGTCTGATCACCACCTCTCATGATGAAACTTTAATTTCCATGGGTAGTTAGGATTTGAATATTGGATTTTGATTTTTTTTTCTTGATAGGTTTTAATTATTTTAATGTGGGAATATGGTATTTGAATCCTTAAAGTGTTATATAAGTGATTTTGGAGGTTCTCTTAAGTATTTGGGTGGAAGTGGATGAAGAACCAATGCCACATGGTTAGTGTGCATTCTCTGTTAAATCACATGGAACCCATGAACATGGTTATGAGTAATTCATATAGACTATTTCATGTTTTACCAACTCATGTGGCCAAAACATGCAAATTTAATCTTGGATTTATTGTTCTAACCTTGTTTTATTTCTAATTTCTCCTAAAGTGGTTCCTAATTTTTATAGATTAATCTATAACGTCTTGGATTTTCCCAAAGTTATAGACCATCAATTTCAAATTAAATTATTCTATTATGACCTAATAATTATTTCTAATAGATTCAATGAGGTATTGGGTATTTCTGGGGCTCATTCAGAGCCCATATCCCTGAAATGGGAAGAGGTATACTGGGATGCACGATTAGTAGAAACTGTGCATCCCAACCTGCATGGTTTCCTTAAAACATGTGGCCGCAAACAGTAGATTTTTGGGGCCATAAAATTTGTATACATCCGTGTAACCCCAGTCACATTCCCATGTAACCAACCATAGGTTTTTTATAATATATTTTTGCAAAGTTTGTGCATCGTTAGACAAACTGTGAGAATAACTGTGCGGGGTGCACCTTTAAAGCAGTGTCTTGGCACATGGTTAGTGCACAGTTTGGCCAACCATGTGGCCAAAACATGTGACCCAATGTTTGAGGGTTAATTTATGGTTTACCCTCATTAAATATTTTAAACCCTTTTCTTTTCCTCCTTCTCCAGTGGCTATATCCTCCACCTTTTTTTTCTATGATTGGTTTTATTCCTCCTTCATAGGTTTTATGATAACTCCTTTATCCAAAAAAAAAATTGCTCACTATTGGATCTATTAGAAATATCCAGGCAAGCTACTCAATCCTCTCTATTATATTTCAAGTTCCTATTCTCTGTTGTTTGCTATATCGGTGCAAGCTCATTTTCCCCATTCTATAGACATTTTATGGTTACATAGATTTCTTCCATTCTAGATCAAATCAAAGGACAACATTGGATGAGGGAAGAACTATGAGGCTAAGTTAGGTGTTCTAGGTTATTTTCCTTCATTTTGTTTCATTTTATAATATGTGTAACCTTTCCATGAGATGGACCTTTCTGGTGGTGACTTTATTTTTCTAATTAAATTAAATAGGAATCCTTACCATCTCATTTTCAACCCGATCTAGTGGATAATCAGACCCTTGGGTTGATCACCTTGACTTATTCCCCCTATGGGTGTGATCCACCTTAGAGACTTAATTTACCATTTCTCTAAATTTACTAACACCCATTGAGGGGTTTTTAGCCCATTGTAATACCTCAAATTGATAAATTGATTCAGTTAGTGGCAATGAACCATGTGTTATGCCTCGATACCCCATGATATAAATAAGTGAGTGAATTAAATCAATTAGACAAGATCTTAATTCCTTAACACTCATGAAATAAATGGACCATTAAATGATAATTTCTTGACCAATAATACCTTCATGTTATAAATTCTTGATTATTAAAATCCATGTCATTGTTAACCAAGTCACATCCTCATCTAGTGCCATGGGTGATACAATGGGTCCCGAATTAAGGACCCATTGAATGGGATCAATGTAACTTATCATTATATTTTTTTAATTATAGTAAACATGTTGGTGTGACACTAGCTATACTTAGGAAAGGATCACCGTTAATTTTTTATTTTGCCTCCAGATGAGTGACATTGTTTCCCAAGGGGAGGCCCCTTGGATGGGATTGATGGCATGATGGTTATACCATGCTATGAGAGAGACACAGGCCCCTACATGAGATACCATGTATAGACTTAGAGGTTAGTTATTGACATTATCACACCATGCCTATAGTGACACTTGGGAATTAATTGTTAGGTTACCTTGGATGGACTCCTTAGGAATTGGACTTATACTGAGCCCCTTGAGTGATACTTGGAGTTCTTTAAGGACATGCATGGATCAGCTCAAGGTGAATCCTAATTATTTATTTAAAGTGTTAATTGAATTAAAAATTAAATTAATGTATTTTAAAGAGAAATGATCCCTTGGTCTTGGAAAATTAGGTATGTGTCCTACAATCCAAATCACAGGCTTGGGGATAGTCCACCTTCTCATTTATTATCTTACTCACATTACCTTTGTCAAATCCATTGGTTCAGAATCACCAGATTAGTCCAAAGCAGTTAAATTGTACAAGATTCCAAGTGTAACCTAGTCCAGTTCACTCTTTTTATTTGTTCATATTTTTCATTTATTAACTATGGAACATTTCTAATTTTATCAATAATGTGTGGGAATGAACCAAATACCGTTGGTGGTGGCCTATTGAGATTTTATCTCACACCCTTTTTGGACCACCTTTGGTACTCAAGAAAACTTTATGGTTATAGGTTTAGATAAAGGGAAGAATTAATATTTTAATGCTTGATTGACAGTTCTAGAATGGAGTTTGGGAGCAGAAGACCGATCCTATGCTCAAGATGATAGTCATATAAGTTTTGGCATTTTTTATATTTTTTTAGCATGTTATATATGCTTGTATCCCCTACACCTTGTATATTTTTTTATATCATCATCATCATTAGTTGTATCTATTTATTATTCATATTATTCTTATTATTTATTATCCTGCAAATTTTACTATTATTGTTCCAATTCTATTTTTTGTTGATATTGTTTCCGCTACGACGAGTTATTGGTATGGTCATATAGCTCCAAATTATATTGTTTCTTGTTCCTTACTTATTTATATTCTCCAATATGATCAATGAGGGTATAGTCTCCCCATGGATTCACCTAGTACCTCGCTTCTAGTCGAAAGCCTCTAGCATTAAGGGAGGCACGCTTGAGGTCTTACGACCATCGTATTGGAGAACTACAAAGTTGTATCTAGGGATGGATGCTAAAAAGTGGTATAATAGCTCTTTTTACTTTTTTATTACTGTTTGGGTTTAGATACGAGACTAGAATTTTGTAATTTAGTCATGATCCTCTTCCTGGGAGTAGCTAAACCACGTGCAGGGGAGACCCAAATTGTTGAGGTTGGGTAAATGATGACATTTCTTGCATTGTTACCATTTTATGGATTTCACCATTGGGTGAATCAATTACTTTGTGTTGTTATTAATTCTAGAGTCATTAAAGTGGTTTTTTAGCCTTTTCCCAATGATATGAGGGTATATTAAAATCATGTATCATTCTAGGCACCTTATGATTAAAATGTCATGCATTATACCATGCCATATTCAATTTTCTGCATGCATTTCCTATTTCACATGTAATTGCTGTATGTTTATGGGTTTTTACACCTTTAAATATTTTGATTATTATATATATAATGTGCATATATTTCCTTGTCGTACTGAGAAAAAAAAATGGCACTTAAAGTGTCTTTATTAACCTAACTGTGTTTTCCTGGATATGTTAGAGAAAATTCCTTAAGTAGCCAATTATTGCATATTGAGTCATGTACCATTGGTTTAATGGGCTGGAACATGTTATCTTTAGGATTAATTGGATTCCACATTTTAATTTATAAGTTGTATTGGCCATTATAAATTGGGATTGGTGAACCACCTAATTCAACCATTTAAAGAGATTTAAATACATAAATAAATTAAAATGGATACGACATTTAAAATAAAATGGACACTTATATGTGTGATGTGAGACCTTGACCCTTAATCGACCCAATAGTGGGTAGTAGTAAATGTATCCTATGATCTTTATGTGACTCATTCTTCTTACCCAGACATGTCTCCAGGTGCAGACAGAGGGGTGTATTTCTTTAGTACGATGGCCTTTTGCCAATATTTTTTTACCGCTTTACCTACCTATTTTAAATCCTATATGAGTCATGGTCTTGGAAATAATAGATCTATCACACTATGATGACCTCATTTTTTTCACCAGGAAAGTGGAGATGAGCATACTCCGGAGGTGGTGGGCCCGGAACCACCTATGACACCTCTTGTAGTGCCACCTAAGGCACTCCTACAGATCCTCCACTCAACGTCAATGCTTAGTTCCATGATAGATTCTTTTGGTTCATGCATACCATCCAGGGTTCACCTCTGTAACACCCCAAGCATCCATAGTAGGATTATTTTTAAATAATTTAATAACTTGCGCTACACGCAACACCAAGTTCAAGCACACCACAACCTATCAAACTAGCAGTTTGAAAAGAGGTTATAAATAATATTAACCACATTTTTAATTTTATATATTAAATATAATTTTAATATTCATCTTATGTGTTTAATAGATATAATATAAGAACAAATTTTATTTTTTAGATAAAAGAATTATTTTTCAAATAAATGTAGTTTTACCGCCTTTTAATGGAGAACCCTTTTTAAATAATTTTTTTCCACTTTTATATATTAAATTTGACAAAATAAACTTATTATTTATAATAGGTACATAAAAATTTAGCTTTTATAAATTTTTTGTGTTTTTCTGATAACTTTCATATTTTAATGAATAGTGAAAAATACTGCATTTTAATTCAAAACTACTTTTTCATCTAAATTATTTATATTGTTAGATTATCTTTTTAATTGGTTTTAAAGTTTAATTTCATTATGTTTTTATAATTTAATAAAATTTTAATCATTGGAAGTAATTTCAAATTTAAATTGGACACAAACACATGTCAATCGTTTGATTTTTTTTACTTCTTAGAAACCCGCTTTATGGTTTTGACAACGAGAATTAATTTTAAATTAATTAACAAAAATTATGAATTTTGAATTTGGAAAAATAGATTCCATATTTTTAATCATAAGGTTAAAATTAGGTAAATAGGCATCTTTTATTATTGGGCATTATAAATAGTAACTTTAGTAATTATTTTTATTTACAATGGTAAAATAGTAAATTATGTAAATAAGGGTAAAAATAATATTATAATAATATAAAACTTCCATAACATGTGTTCTAATCTCATTTTATGAGTCATGGTATACTGAAACAATCCTTAGGAAGAAATTTTGGCATTTGGGGCCCACTTGGGTGTGATAATTACATGTTATAATAATTAGTTTAAAGTAAAGAGAAATATAACATAAACATGTATATTTTTACTAAAACAACTTTAATATATGGTTATATAAATGATATATTTTACTATAAATAGTCATTAGAAATATAAATATATTTCATATATCATGTCATTTTATTTATAATTTTTAAATGTTAAATAAATAAATTTATTTATGACACAATGATGTTGCATTGATTACCTTATTATTAAAAGAATCAAATAAATGATATTATAAATATTAAAATTATTATTATTTTAAATATTTGATGCCATAAATTAATTTTATCGATTACTATTACATGTTATGATTTATTTAATTCATTTTTTGAAAATAATTTGTTATGACTTTAACGAAAATCAAGACTTAAATAGTGTCAAAATTGACATAAATGAGATTTTAAAATAAATACTATTCTATTAAATGATATAAAAGTCATAAAAATGTGATATTCGGACAAAAAACTTGGATAGTGATAAAATTTTCATAAATTATCTACTTTAGGTTGTCTTGGAATTTTATAGTAACTATATTAACCATGTAGTGTAAAAATACAAGAAGACATGGTAAAAGTTAAACTATTTAAATAAGGGTTAAATCTAACAATAAAGTTAATTTTAAGAACTAAACATATATAAAACCTATTGGTTGAGAGAATTTAGAACCATACTAATCTTATCCTATAAATAAATAACTTTGGATCTATTATAAACATAAAATAAACTAATAATAAATTAATATTTCAAGACCTTCTTATAGTGACCCTCACCTCTCATATAAAAGGGAAATTATAATTATCTTTTATTCACACCTAAAAAGTCATTTGGATCAGCCAAAACCTACCAAAATCTCCTCCAAACTTCCCTCATTTAATCATAGAGGCAAAAATTTGGGAAGAAAATCAACTTAAAGAGTCCTTTTGTGGAAATCAAAAGGAGACACCTGAAGAAGAGGTAATCGTTTTATCACCTCTTTCAAAGTTATTTTCTTCCTATAATTCCTCTTTCTAGGTTCTTTCCATACCAAAGTAATAAATCCAGTATCATAAATATACTAAGATGTTATTATAATCACGGTACAACCATATTTATCATTTTATCCATCCTAATAATAATAATATCACCATGCGTGCGTATGTACGACTTACCATCTCCATGCTGGGGTGTAATTTGTTATTCCGAATTAATTTATTTGGATGGGTATAATGATGAGTATAATAGAAATAAATAATTGATATGACATGATTATTATTATGTATAATTAATATACTATCCATTTCCATACTATTTAACCATTAAAGGAATGATATTGTCGCTCGTGCGTGCGTATGACCTACCGTCTCCACGATGTGATGAGATTCATTCTCCACATTAAACATTAAAGAATGATTATAAAATTAATTTTATGAGTAAATATAATATTTATTAACTTAATATAATTATATATATGAATAAAATATATCCTATTAATAATAATTATGACTTACATGACGAAACATTCATAGGAAAATAAAGCAGTTAACACTCGAAATAATGGTAATATTGAAATATTATTAACAAAACGATATAGGAGGATCATATATGATATAATAAATATAGAAAGGGTTCATTTATAATTTTAAAACATAATTTAATAATTATACATCAGGTTAACACACCCTCGACTAAAGGAAAGTACATAGTAAGGGTTAATTTCACAATCTCATTTTTATACGAGATTATTTATAAGTATCTACTGAGGAATACTTATCATCAATTTCCATGTTTCGTAAAAATAAATTCTAAAATATTTTTACTATTTCTCTAAAAAAAATTAAATTCATTTTTTCCATGTTTGACTTTTTATAAATCATTTTGAAATGAATTTCTCCATCGCTTTCCAAATAAGGTACTTTATGCCCTTTTCGAAAAATTATTGAAAGAATATTTTTTAACTTATATGATGCAATCAGATATTTTCCACCTTTATGACACCTTAAAATTTTGAATCTTTAATTACAATATTAAAAGGTTGTTTTTAAAGTAAATTTTTTCTTTTATAATTATACAGGATTTTAAATGATTATAAAGTAAAAAAGGTATACTTCTCTAAAAGTGTTTTAATGATTTTATATTATTACTTTCATCTATGTCAACATCCTTTATTAGATTTTATGATTGATTTAGTTTGATTTATTATGATAAAATCTACCATATTTTATTTAAGGTTTTATGATATGTTAACTATAGATGTGCTATTTTTATACCATTCACGATTCATAGTTAAAGTATTGACATTTCGAATGCTAGTTTTAATATGAATGTTTATGTTATGTTTCACCTTTTTTATATGAGGAATTAATTGGACTTAGTATGTGATTGGTGGGGCCTTCTATATCCCCTCAATGCATTGGTAGGTCTCATGAGAAAAACTAATGTCTTGGAATAAGGCCTTGATTGAATATTTGTGTATGGTATGATGTACGACATTATGAATTCCCTCATTATGAGATTAGTTATTAATTTTACATGTGATTATTCAACTTGTAGAATATCCATGTGAATGTTTCAATGGAATTATTTGATTTATTCTTTCCATATTATGATGAATATAATGTTTTAAAAAGGCCTAGGGTTTAGTTTTGTACCTTACCTTAAAAGTTTATTCTTTTTTGTGATAGCTTACACTATATTGTTTATCCTTAATAAGGATGTGAGATCATCCATTTATTATGTTTTATTTTATGAGGATTCCAAGAAGTGTTTTATGATTAATATGTAGGGTTAAGATAGGGGAATAATGGCATTCTCAAAGGATTATCTATACTGTATTTTATGAAATTATAATGTAAAGTTAATGTATGTAATATATTTTCCAAGATTTATAAACTAATTAGTCCTTCAGGATTTGATTCCTTGCATTCATGAAAATGTATTAAAATACTGCACTAGATCTGATCTTTTGGGTTCGAGGCATTATAGTTAGTATCAATGGAATTTTAGAAACAACCTTGAAAATATGTTTAGAAAACTTAGATTTGGGATCATAACCCTAAGATAAAATTTGAGGATAAGTATATAAGAACCCCCTAAAATGTTGTTAAAGTATATATTACATGGATATTCCAATAAATACATCCCTTTTTGGATACTACAAGTGGATGTGGTTTTGAAACAGATGTACCTAGGGGTGAAAAAACTGAAAAGGTGTTCCGGGCTTGACTCAGGGTAACCCGATACACGACAATGGGCCTTATTGTGCACCTGGTCTGACACTCCTAGGGGATATGCTTAAGATAATTCATATTTTCTTTAAAAACTATTATAAAGGATTTGTGAGTAAATATGTCCTTAAAGGAACCATATTTATTATTATGGATTAGATATGCATAAATATTTCAATTTATGTTCAGTATTTTACTAGTTTGGAATTATACATTATGATTCATTACCAAATCTAGTGTATTCCATTTTTTAGAAATGAATCTAGTGGAAGAAATGTAAACTGTATTAACTCACATAATCCATATAGGTATTTCCCTCCTATGAAAGATAATTATAGTGGAGTAGGCGATGCAACTGGTGCTGAACAACTTATAACTGTATTGGGACAACTGACTCAGGTTATGAATAACAACCTTACCCGTATGGAGCACCCTAATCAAAAATGAAAAGGATCATTGTTATACTTCTTCATGAGACAAAATCCTCCAATATTCAATAGGACTAAAAATACATTTGTGGCTGAGCAATGGATAAGTTCCTTAGAGAAAATATTTCTTTGGGAAGTAACGAAAGGGAGAAATTTTTCATTATAGTTTACCATATCTCAGGAGATGTGGATGAATAGTGGTCATTAATTGAAAACATGAAGGAGTATTTAGAAGTATAAAATATGGAATAGAGGGATTTTTAATAACTTTTCCTAGTGAAATAATTTCCTCGTGAATAGTGAGATGATATGGAAATGCAATTTCTGAGTCTGAGGAAAAAAGGAGGATGAGAATGTTTCAAAGTATGCGGCTAAATTTGGAAGGTTAGTGAGGAATGTTGTAGGCTAAATACGTAACCCAATAAATAGGATTGATAGATTCTTTTATGGGTTAAAACCATTCCTCTAATGGGCACTAATCTCACAGTCTTTCTCATCGTATGAAGATATAGTCTCATATGCTATCAAGATGGAAAAGTAATTATCTAAGTCTTACTACACTAAAGTAAAGAAAAAGAAGAAGATATTGGTGGATTAAGAGACAGATAAATTAGAAAAGGGAAAGAAGTATTTTCCCTTATGTGATAATTGTGGGAAGAAACACCCTAGTACTTCTCTAAAAGGAATGAGAGTTTATTACAAATGTATAGAAAAAGGTCACCATGCTTGTGATTTTAAGGGAAAAAATAAGCTATGAAATGATATAATTGTAAATATATGGGACGTTATGAAAATGATTGTCCAAATATTCAAGGAAATATAGCCCAGAAGAAGCAAATTGTTCAAGGTCAAGCTTATGATGTTACAACGGTGGAAGTTGAATAATTAATGTATTTGTGTTTTTGGATTCAAGAATTATATTCTGGTTATAAGAAGAATGTGATATATATAAGGATTGTACAAAAGCAATTTTTCCTTAAGGGTTTAATATGATGAATTTAATCATATATTCAGTATGTGACAATAAGAGAAATATTACATTATATGTGGAATATAATGTTACATTTGATTTTAGAAATTTAGAGACTTTTTAGACAGAGTTTGGACAGAAGTATTTTGGATAACTCTAAAGGTTGGAATGGATTAAGTTGAACATTAGATAGTATTGTTTAAGGTTAAAAAATTTCTTAATATTATTTTTGGAATGTTATAATAATATAGTTTTAAAAAAAGTACAACCCGTGGATCGGGTAATAACCCGTCACATAAAGAAAGGCCAGAAGGCTTGAACCCGCAACCGAAGGGAGACAAGGGTGTATCACCTAACATTGACCTACATGATGTCCTATTTTTTATAAATTAGTTTTCTTTTATTTAAACAGTTTGATAGATGAAGTATAATTTCATTTTTTAACCCTATACAATTATGATAAATCTAATTTTATTATCTTTTGGAGAGAAAGCTGAGTTTGTGGTAGAAACTGATTAAAGGAAAAAACTATACTTGTTAGGTAAGTTTGTTTTATTATGTTATTAATCTATGAATTAAATTAATTCTTCAAATCTAGGTAAAAGATCATAAAACCAAAAATTATTTCCTAGTACGTTCTTTTGTGATGAATCAAATGGCCCCTAGATCATTATAGATTTATATATTTGTGGTTGTTAACCTTTTCCTAATCATGTTCTCTATTTCTCTCCATCAGAACATGATGGTTAAATTTTCTTTCATGTCCATATTTTCCATCATGGAACCCTTATATGTCCTGTCTCTAGTGAACTTCTTACTTCCCTTTCTTTATTTTAAAGTGGAAGTTTTTTCAACCATTTTTTTCTATGTGGGAGTGAAATAAAGGGATTTTCAATAATCAAAACTTATTTATTGAACTCAAATTCAAAAATTACATGGATAAAATTTATTGAAGGAGGGTAGAATGTAACTGTAAGAACCTAGATCTTCTTTTTAGGTATGTTTTCATTTTTCTAATGTTTTTGAGAAAAAGAGGAATTTCTGGAAATTTTTGAAGTACACGCCCTGTACTTTATAAGTACACACCGTGTAATCGGTTACCGTGGGTAGACGTGTGCTAGACATTTTGCAGCCATGCACACGGCCATGTGGGGTGACCTGCAGGCCGCCTAAAGTGGGGATCGGTAACAGAAAGTACACACTGTGTACTTCAAAAGTACACACCATGTATTTTTTTCATTAAACGGACTGGGGTCGCATCTAATCGACATAAATACCTCATTCTAGGCCTGACTCGTTCGAGAGCGTCCGTACGAAACAGATCTTCACCAAGCCCCCAATCGAACATCCATTCTCCGAATCAAACTCCATTGGTTGAATTGGAATCACATCGGTGAGTTATCTCTTCTTCTTGAACACCATCTTCTGATTTCTCCTCTCTCGTGAGATATCGTGGGTTGAACTTTTTAGATTTTTTTATAGATCTACCAATTTCTAGGTTGATCCAAGGGCCGACACCAGATTATATCGATCTCTCAACACTGAGGTAGGTGGTTTGTGCCTTTCTGTTGAAAGTATTTGATTAATATGTGGAATTTTGTCCAATACCCTTAAATGGGGTATTGCGTGTTTACCATTTTAACCCTATTAATTGTTTTCCATGCTTGTATGCTTGGGTGGAGGTTAATTGAATGTGAATAGGGTTGATTTCTAGGTTCTGGAAGTGTTTGCCCATGCATGTTCTGTTTACGACCGTTTGGTCCTACTTAGCCTGTTTGGTCACCTTGCCTGTTTTCCCATGCCTAGTGTTTTAGGAATGAGTGTTTGTATTCTTACATACTTGATATGCTGTACAATATTATCCAAGCAGTTCTTGAGGTTTAATTTGTACTTATTGCATTGCTATGCTCGATTGACTTACACAGGGCCGTGAAAACCTGATATAGTAGAATATAAGGGAAATTGACCATGTGAGCTTCCTCAGAGAGTCTTTACTAACTTTTGACTATAAGAGTAACTGATCGTGTGATCTTCCTGAGAGAGTCTTTAACCACTTTTGACTATAAGGGGAATTGACCGTGTGAGCTTCCTCAGAGATTCTTTGTTATATTATTATAAATATACTAGAGGGGATAGGCTGTGTGTACTTCCTAGAGGGTTACCTACTTTGATTAGCTACTTATTTGATATGTGGAATTGTTTACTGCTGAGTACTTCCTTGTTTAATGCTCTTTTACTTATTGCCTGCCATATATATTCACTGACTGTTAGGCATAGATCTTTTGGTGGTTGCCTACTGGGATTAGTCTCACACCCTATTTGGTTCATGCTTTTAGGCCCAAACAGATTATATTGCTATAGGTATAGATAAGGGAAACCACCCTTCTACTTCAGGTACTTGACTGCTTTAGAGCTGGAGAGCATGGGACCAAGCTGATGCTTGCGATGCTAAGGAGTTGTTTATCTATTTTTCTTTTGCACTTTGGTTTAGTACTATTGTATTCCAACATTGTGTTTTGTTTGGATTCTTTCCTAGATATATGTATCGTGCATCATTTATATATGTGCTCTAGTTGTTTCTTTATCAGTTTTCCACTGTTTGCTATCGTTTGGTACTTTTACTGCTTCTGCTAGTGTTTATCTTTTTTACTTCCACGGTGTACTCTACCAATGAGGGAATATTTTCCCTAATATCACAACCAAGGCCCTCGCTGCTAGTTAACAGCCTCTAGAATTTGGGAAAATGTGCTTGAGGCCATGTGACCAACCGGGTACGAGGTGCCTCTGGGTGGCTTCCAGAACCGAGACATTACAAAGTGGTATTAGAGGAATTATTTTCTTCTTGAATTACTATTTGGAGCCTATAACCATGGATAAGACATAATTGGTACTTGGTAATAATTTATGTATGGTAGTAGTTAACCCGTGTATAGGTAAAATCCAATCTACCTCGGTTATTGCAAATTTTTCTGGTTTTTCAATTTTATAGTTGATTTGATTTCACCATTGGGTGATTCACATGTTTTTTTCTATTACCATTGATGTTATTGAGGTTCGATTTCTATCACAACCCGATGAGATGAGGGTATTCCATCTCATTCATCATATAGGCACTTGCTAGAAATCACATTTCATGCATTCTTTCCATGCCATTTAGGATGCATTAGCGATTTCATGTTGTTGTGATAGATATTGTGCTAGATATTCATTCTATTGTGATAGATTCCTTGATAGAATACTTGCTTTTGTTAGGGTATTTCTTTGTGTAAGGTTTTGTTGAATGAATGCCAAACTTTGGTTCTTGAGGTGTTATGGGCCCTCGTGGACCAAAATTTGTTGGATCATTGCCTTGATTTCCTTGTTATAAAATGTATAAGATGCCAAGATTTGATTCGTGGGGAGTATGGTCCCTCACGGATCAGAATTTGGAACTTTCAATGTTTGTTTCAGTGCTTTTCTTTGTTCCAGAGTAGTTTCTGAGACTTACTATCCAGAAAAACCCAGAATACACGGCATGTAATGATGAATACACGCCATGTGTTCTTCTGTTCAGGAAGAAACTGTTTTTATTAAGTACACGATGTATACTGTATTTACACGCCGTGTAGTCTCTAACCATGTCTAATACTGTGTGGTTGGGGACATGGGGTTTGGAAATCTTTGGTAGGACATGCCATGTACTGGATGTACATGCCGTGTTGTAGAACCGTGTAACTGGCCATGTCACTAACAGCATGAGTCGGTTAGGTCTTTCCTAATACATTTTGTGTCCGTCTAGAACACGCTGTGTAGTTGTAACCGTGTGACCACCTGTGTAACTAACAAAACGGGCATTCGAAACCTAAGTAGTACACGCCGTGTCTGTCTGGAACATGTTGTGTAGTGTAAACTGTGTACCTGGCCATGTAGCGAACAACATGGGTTGGAAAAATCTTCCTAGTACACGTCGTGTCCATGTGGAACATTCCGTGTAGTGTGAGCTATGTATTCGACCGTGTCTCTAACAACACGGGTCAGTGAAGCTCGTCTAGTACACGCCATGTCTGGAAAAAACATGTCGTGTAGTCTTCTTCTAGGAGAACCATGTGGCTTAGCCATGTAGAAGGACTCGAGAAGGGGAAGAGAAGTCAAGTACACACCGTGGGTTTGGACAATACGCTGTGTGTTTGGTGTGTTACATGACTAGTTGTGGCAGGATTACACGCCCATGTGAAAGGATTGAGGGAACATGCCATGTAGGCTTTATACATGATGTGTAGTCAAGTCTTAGAAAACTTGAATGCTTTAATTCTCTTGTTCCCTTCTTACAATTCCAAGTTCCAGTCCCTGTTAATCTTGATCTAAGGTTTTCACTCGACCTTATAGAGTCATGACACCAAGACGTCCTCCAGTTGTATGCTAGTTAGAGAGCGGTGATCAGACACTGGATATGTCTGATTAGGGACTGCCGACAGATCCTTCATTTGTGCCAATCTTGGAACCAGCAGTTATACCTGACACAGGTGTCAATGCACAGTTCAGGGAGGGCATTATGAGGATGATGAAAACCTTCCAAGGAGCACCGCCTCCTGCCCCTTCAATGGCAGAATTGACGCGGGTCTTTCAGTAGTATCATCCTCCCATATTCCCAGGGGATAGAGGACCCCAGGATGCAGAGTCATGGCTAGAATCCATGTTGATGATATTCAAGCATCTGGAGATGCCTCCAGAGAGGAGGGACAAGCTTGCTACCTACATTCTTTGAGACTCCACCAAGAGGTGGTGGGATGTGATCTCACAGGCGGGATTCCAGCAAAACATGTCTTGGGATGAGTTTTAGAACACCTTCTATGATTACTTCTATCTGGAGACCTTGAGGGATGATCGAGCCTGAAAGTTCATGAGTCTGGATCAGGGTACTTTTTCTATAATGGAGTATTCTTCTCACTTCACCGAGCTTCAGCGCTTTACACCCTATCTAGGGAGAGATGAGTTGTTCCTTGCATGGAAGTTTGAGGATGGTCTCAGGTAGGATATCCGATCTTAGGTGAACATCTTCAAGTTTACTTTGATATCCTCTATAGTCAACTAGGTGCTAATCACATAGCACAATTTGAGGGATTCTAGAGTAGTGGGCCAGGGCGGTTCAGAATCTAGGGTTAGTGCTTCTCCTACCAATAGTAGGAAGCACTGCAGGGAGACTACATGAGGAGATCAGAGTAGGTGGGATGCATGTTCTGGTGGCCAGGTGGCATGCTACCAGTGTGGGAAGAGAAGGCATATGAGGCCACATTTCCTGAGAGACCCAGTGGAGTGCTGATCTTGCAGCAAGATGGGTCACCTTTAGTGCTTCTGTCAGATCTTTTCACCAGTAGCTGGTAACAAGGGTTATTCTATGACTCCTTGTTCAGTATCAGTACCACATGTTTCTCATCAGTCGAGGAACTAGAGTTCTTCTGGCCATTCAGGATGAGGTGGAGACCGTGACTGTGGTGGTCAATCGCTAGTCCTTCAGCGACAACAGGGTGGATCATCTCAGAGTGATTAGGCAGGTTCACAAGTCCGCGGTACAGGTCAGAACCTTGCAGTGGAGAAAACCCAGCAGGATTAGGATCCCAGACCCTCTATAGTGCAAGGTACAATCTTAGTAGCCTCAGTTTTATCTTCTGGTCTTTTCGATATAGGGTCATCCCATAACTTTATATCTATTTCTGTTGTGGAGATCCTTAGGCTGTGTATCTTTTCTTCTACCGATACCTTGATGCTAGACACTCCGTTGGGGACTAGAACGACTAGTGTACGCCAGTGCAAGGAGTTCCCTATAGAGGTTGGTGGGTGTCACTTCTTATGGGACCTCTATGTCCTAGAGATGATAGGTTATGACGTCATTCTTGGAATGGACTGGTTAGTTCCTTTCTAGGAAGTCCTTGATTTCTATCATTTTAGGGTGAGTTTCATGTCACTATAGGGCAGATCTTTTTTTCATAAGTGTGAATGGGATGTCCAGGAGAGTAGAGTGGGACCCAAGCATCACGGGTTAGGAGGACTTACGGCCCAGATCACTAGTTTATATCTGCATGACTAGGGGACTTCACATATGGACTTTCCTCCAGTGGTGGATCGTTTCAAATATGTATTTATAGATGACTTTTTAGGTTTTACACCGGAGCTTGAGGTAGAATTTTTGATTGAGCTTGTTCCAGGAGTGGCACCGGTGTCCATTCCTCCTTATAGGATGGCTACACCAGAGTTACAGGAGCTAAAGAAGCAGTTGGAGGAGTTGCAAGCAAAGGGTTTCATCTGACCCAGTACTTCTCCTTGGGGTTCGCCTATCCTTTTTGCAAAGAAGGTGGGAGATACCCTCAGACTTTGTGTAGATTATCAGAAGTTGAACCAGTTGACGGTCAAGAACTGATATCCCTTTCTGAGGATTGATGATCTCTTTGATCAACTTTGAGGAGCCCAGGTGTTCTAAAATATTTACTTGAGGCCCAGTTACCATAGGTTGTGCGTTAGACCATTTGATATACCTCTTACAGCCTTCTATAGTAGGTATGGTCTGTACGAGTATGTGGTTATGCCGTTCGGTCTCACGAATGCACCTATAGTTTTCATGGAACTGATGAACCGAGTATTCCATCTGTACTTGGATTATTTTATGGTAGTCTTCGTAGATGATTTCTTGGTGTACTCTCACACTCAACATGACGATGCCACACATCTAGAGATCATTTTGAGTTCACTGAGAGTGCATCAGTTATATGATAAGCACTCAAAATGCCACTTTTGGATGGATCCGATTCACTTCTTGGGTCATGTTATCTCAAAGACAGGAGTATCAGTAGACCCAGAGAATGTGAGAGCAATAGTTTCCTGGGAATATCTGAAGAATTTATTTAAGGTACAAAGTTTTATAGGGCTTATTGTATACTAAATATGTTTTATACATTAATTTTCATGCTTAGCAGTACCACTGACGAGTCTGACTAAGAAGGGTGCAAAGTTCTTGTGGTCAGATTCTTGTGAGTCAGCCTTTCAGGAGCTGAAGGGGAGGTTGACTTCCGCACCGATACTAGTATTTCCAGATCTGGGAAAGAGCTATACTATGTGTTGTGATGCATCAGGTTTTGGGTTGTGAGCAGTGCTTATGCAGGGATAAGGAGTCAATGGGTACGGGTCTCGGTAGTTGAGGCCACATGAGAGGAACTACCCGACACACGATCTGGAATTGGATTTTGCTGTTCATGATTTACGTTGTTGGAGACATTATCTTCTGGGAGAGAATTTTTTGGTTTTCACCAACCACAAGAGTCTCAAGTACATCTTCACTCAGCGTGATCTGAATTTGAGATAGTGAAGATGGGTTGAGTACCTTCAGTCCTTTGATTTTGAGCTTGCCTATGTGCTGGGGAAAGGCAATACTATAGCCGATGCGTTGAGTAAGAGGACTCAGATACAGGTAGTTCAGGAGGCCAGAAGTGAGTGGAATATTATGGTTATATTCTCTAAGATTCATTTGGAGGTGTACGACAGGAAGGGGTAGACTTTTCTTTCTTCTGTAGTTGTTACCTCTACTCTTCTTGATCGAGTGCGAATGAGGTTGCTATCAGATTCAGAAGGCCTCGTCCTACGAGAAATCATGTCAGGAGAGGACCCTATTCCTAGATGGACCATAGGTGAGGATGTGATCTTGCATTTCTAAGGGCGTGTATGGGTTCCAGCATACATGCATTAATAGAGGATGTGGGACTTTCGTTCCTCAGTTTGGGCGGTTCATCCTGGTCTCACCAAGATGTATCGTGATCTACACTGCTAGTATTGGTGGCCAGGTATGAAGAGGGATGCTGATGGTTTCATTATGAAGTATTCCACCTGTCAGTAGGTGAAGGCAGAGCATCAGATACTAGCAGGTATTTTGCAGCAGTTACCCATTTCCGAGTGGAAGTGGAATGATGTTATGATAGATTTCATTACAGGTTTTCCAGGGTCGCCTCGAGAGAATGATGTGGTATGGGTTGTCATTGACAGACTTACGAAGGTTTCTCACTTCTTGATGATTAAGAAGACCTTTAGTGTTGATGAGATGGGACAGTTGTACATCCATGAGATTGTACATTTGTATGGAGTTCCACACTCCATTGTTTCAGATAGGGATGCACATTTTACTTATCGGGTCTGGTAGGGGATTTAGAAGGCTTTGGGTACACATGTAATTTTGAGTACAACTTACCATCCCTAGATAGATGTCCAGTCCAAGCATATGATTCTGGTGTTTGAGGACATGCTTCAAGTATGTATTCTAGATTTTGGAGGTTCTTGGGAGAATCACATACCTCTTGTGGAGTTTTCCTACAACAATAGTTTTCAAGAAACTATTCAGATGGCACCTTATGAGGCTTTGTACGGTAGGCCATGCCGATCACCCTTATATTTGATGGAGGTAGGAGAGGCAGCTATGCTGGGACCTCATCTTGTCCAGGAGACTACGGGGCAGATAGAGTTGGTTTGGGAGAGGATGGCTACTGCACAGTCTCAACATAAGTCTTATGCTGATCGACGGAGACGACCTCTGGAGTTCGAGGTCGAGGATCAGGTTTTCTTACGTGTCACACTGAGGATGGGACACCTAAGGATTAGGGGACATGGTAATATTTCACTGAGGTACGTCAGGCCATTTGAGGTGTTGGAGAGAGTTGGTCTGGTTGCCTATTAGTTATAGTTACCTAAGAGGTACCAAGCTATGCATGATGTTTTCAACATTTCTCAGCTTCGACGTTACTTCTCAGACCCGTCTCATATTTTTTAACCCAAGTAGGTTGAGTTAGAGGTGAACACATCGTTCGAGGAGCATCCTATTTGGATAGTTGATCGAAGTACAAAGGTTCTCCGTGGCCTATATGTTCCTCTAGTATGAGTGTTATGACAACACAGACGAGTATAGGATGAGACTTGAGAGAGGGAGACCGATGTATGATTGCAGTGGCCAGAGTTGTTCAAGTTTACTTCTTCTATGCCGCCTTGTTAGGGAAATTTGGGGAAAAATTTCTTTAAGGGGGGAAATTTTTAAGAACCCAGATCTTCTTTTTAAGTATGTTTTTATTTTTCTGGTGTTTTTGAGAAAAAGAGAAAGTTCTGGAAATTTTTTAAGTACACGCCATGTAATTTATGAGTACATGCCGTGTACTTGGTTACCGCAGGTAGCCATGTGCTGGCTGTGTAGCGGTCGTGCACACGACCATGTGGGGTGACCTGGAGGCCGCCTGAAGTGGTACTCAATAACTACAAGTACATGCACTATACTTCAAAATTACACACCATGTATTTTTTTCATTAAACGAACTGGGGTCACGTTTAATCGACAGAAATCCATCCTTCTAGGTCCGACTCATTTGAGAGAGTCCATATGACCCAAATCTTCACTGATCCATCGATCAAATGTCCATTCTCTGAATCCAACTCTATTGGTTGCGTTGGAATCGCATCCGTGAGTTCTATCTTCTTCTTGAACACCATCTTATAATTTATCCCCTCTCGTGAGATATCATGGGTTGATCATTTTAGATGTTTTTGTAGATCTACCATGTTCTAGGTTGATCCAAGGGCCGATGCCGGAGTATATCGATCTCCCAACACCGAGGTAAGTGGTTTGTGCCTTTCTATTGAAAGTCTTTGATTAATATGTGCAATTTTTTCCAATACCCTTGAACAGGGTATTGAGTTTTTACCATTTTAACCCAATTAATTGTATGCCATGATTTTATTCTTGATTTGAGGTTAATTGAATGTGAATAGGGTTTATTTCTATGCTTTGGAAGTGTTTTCCTATACATGTTTTGTTTATGACCGTTTGGTCTTACTTAGCCTGTTTGGACGCCTTTCCTGTTTTCCCATGCCTAGTGTTGTAGGATGGAGTGTTTGTATTATGAAATGCTTGATATGTTGTAGACTGTTATCCAAGTAGTTCTTGAGGTTTAATTTGGTTGTATTGCATTTCTATGCTTGATTGACTTACACAGGGCCATGAGAACCTGGTGAAGCAGACTATAAGGGGAATTGACCGTGTGAGTTTCCTCAGAGAGTCTTTAATCACTTTTGACTATAATGGGAATTGACCGTGTGAGCTTCCTGAGAGAGTATTTAACCAATTTTGACTATAAGGGGAATTGACCGTGTGAGGTTCCTCAGAGAGTGTTTGTTATATTATTATAACTGAACCAGAGGGGATAGGTTGTGTGTACTTCCCAGAGGGTTACTTTCTTTGATTAGCTGCTTATTTGATATGTGTAATTATTTACTACTGAGTACTTTATTTTTTACTAATCTTTTACTTATTTCCTTCCATATATATTCACTGACTGTTGGGCACATATCTTTTGATGGTTTCCTATTAGGATTAGTCTCACACCCTATTTGGGTCATGCTTTTGGCCCCAAATAGATTATATTGCTGGAGGTATAGATAAGGGAAAGCACCCTTCTACTTCATGTACTTGAATGATTTGGAGAAGGAGAGCATGGAACCAAGATGAGGCTTTCAATGTTGAGGATTTTTTTATCTGTTTTTCTTTTTCACTTTGGTTTAGTACTATTATATTCCAATATTGTGGTTTGTTTGGCTTATTTCCTAGACATATGTATCATGTATAATTTATATATGTGCTCTGGTTGTTTCTTTACCAATATTCAACTTTTTTACTGTCATTTGGTACTTTTACTACTTCCTCTAGTGTTTATCTATTTTACTTCCGCTGTGTACTCTGCCAATGAGGGCATAGTTTCCCCACTATCACACCCAAGGATCTCGCTGCTAGTCGGTAGCCTCTGGCGTTAGGGGAAATGCACTTGAGGTCATGTGACCAACTAGGTATGGGGTGCCTCTGGGTGGATTCTAGAACCGGGATGTTATAGCAACACCCCAAGCTTCAATGGTACTCTTATTTTTAAATAATTCAATGGATTACGCTACACTCAACATTGAGTTTGAGCACACTATGACCTATCAAACTAGCCATTTGAAAAGAACCTATAAATAGAATTAACCAAATTTTGAATTTTATATATTCCATATAATTTTAACATTAATATTATCTATTTCTTAGACATAATATGAGAACAAATTAAATTTTTTAGATAAAAGAAGTATTTTTCAAAAAATGCAGTTTTACCACCTTTTAATGGAGAACCCTTTTTAAATCCGATATTTGACACTTTTTTATATTAAAATTTTCAAAATAAACTTCTTTTTTAGAAATGGGAAATAAAAATTTAGTCTGGATAAAATTTTGGCGTTTTTCTAATAACTTTTATATTTTAATGAATAGTGAAAATACTACATTTTAATTCAAAACTACTTTTTCTTCAAAATTATTTATATAGTTAGATTATAGTTTTAATTGGTTTTAAAGTTTAATTTTATTTTATTTTTATAATTTAATCCAATTTTTATCATTGGATGTAAATTCAAATTTAAATTGGACATCAACACATGTTAATCTTTTGATATTTTTTACTTCTTAAAAACTCGCTTTCTAGTTTTGACAAAGGGAATTAATTTTAAATTAATTAATGCAACTTCTTTGTTTTGAATTTGGAGAAATGGATTCAATATTTAGAATAAAAATATTCAAATTATGTAAATAGTTATCTTTTAGTTTTTGGCATTATGAATAGTAACTTTAATAAGTATTTTTATTTACCACGGTTAAAGGGTAAATTAGGTAAATAAGGGTAAAAATAATATTATAATAACATAAAACTACCAAAACACATGTAATAATCTTATTATATGAGTCATGGGAGACCAAAAAAATCCTTAGGAAGAACTTTTGGTATTTTGGAGCCACTTGGGTGTGATAATGACACATTATAATAATTAATTTAAAGTAAAGAGAAATATAACATAAACATGTATCTTTTCACTAAAATAATTTTAATATGTGGTTATATAACTGATATATTGGACTATAAATAGTAATTAGAAAGATAAAAATACTTCTTAAATCATGGTATTTTATTTATAATTTGTATACATTAAACAAATAAATTTATTTATGACACAATGATGATGCAATGATTACCTTATTAATAAAAGAATCAAATAAATGATATTATAAATTCTAAAATAAATATTATTTGAAATATTTGATGTCATACATGAATTTTATGGATTAATATTACATTTTAGGATTGATTTAATGTGTTTTTTTTCAAAATAATCAATTTTTTATGACTTTAAGATAAATCATGTCTTAAATAGTGTCAAAATTGAAATAAATGAGATTTTAAAATAAATAATATTATATTAAATGATATAAAAGTCATAAAAATATAATATTTTTCCAAATAACTTATATAGTGATAAATTTGTTATAAATAATCCACTTTAGGTTCACTTTTCATTTTATAGTAATTATATTAACCATGTAGTGTAAAATACAAGAAGACATGGTAAAAGTTAAACTATTTAACTAAGGGTTAAATCTAACAGATAAGGATACTTTTATGACCTAAACATGCATAAAACCTATTTTTTGAGATTATTTAGAACCCTTATCATATTATCCTCTAAATAAATCACTTTTTTCCATTAGAAACTGAAAATAAATTTATAATAAATTAAAATTTCAAGACTTTCCTAAAGTGCCTCTCACCTCTCCTATAAAAGGGAACTTCTTCTTCTCTTTTATTCACACATCAAAATCACTTTGTATAGGTAAAAATCTAACAGAATATCCTCTTAAATTCACTAATTTCATCCTAGAGGCCACACTTTGTGCATAAAACTATCTTAAGGTGTCCTTTTGTGAAAATGAAAAGGAGACACCTGAAGAAGAGGTAATCGTTCTATCACCTATTTCAAAGTTCTTTTTTTCTTATAATTACTCTTTCTATGATGTTTCTATTCCAAATTAATAAATACATTATCATCCATATACTGAGATTTTATTATAATCATGGGAAAACCATATTTATCATTTTATCTATCCTATGAATAATAATATCACTATGCGTGCGTACTTACGACTTACCATCTCTACACTGTGGTGTAATTTTATATTCAACATTACTTTATTTGTATAGGTATAATGATGAGTATAATAGACATAAATAATGAATTTGACATTATTTTTATTCTGTATAATTAATATACCATCCAGTTCCATACCATTTAACCATTAAAGGAATGATATCGTCGCTCATGTGTACGCACGACCTACTGTCCCCATAACGTGATGAGATTCATTATCCACATTAACCATTTAAAAACGATTATAAAATTAATTTGATGAGTAAACACAATATTTATGAACTTAATATAATTATTTATATGAATAAAATATATCCTATGCATAAGAAACATGACTTACATGATGAAAAATGCATAGGAAAACGAAGCATTTAACACCCAAAACAATAGTAATAATGAAATATTATTAACAAAATGATATAAGAGGGTCATATGTGATATAATAAATATAGATATGGTTATTTTAAAATTTAATAACATACTTTAATCATTATACAGGAGTTTAAAACACCCTCTACTAAAGGAAAGTACAATGTAAGGGTTAATTTCACAATCACATTTTTTTATTCGAGATTGTTTATACATAAGTATCTACTGGGGAAAGTACAATGTAAGGGTTAAATTCATTTTTCCCATGTTTTAATTTTTATAAAATGTTATGAAAGTAATTTTTCCATCACTTTACAAATAAGGTACTTTATTCCCTTTTCGAAAAATTAAGGAAAGATTGTTTTTTTAACTTATACGGTACGAGCGACTATTTTCCATTGTTATGATGCCTTAACATTTTTAATCTTTCCTTACAACCTTACAAGGTTATTTTTAAAGGAAATTTTTTCTTTTATAATTATTCATGCTTTTAAATGATTGCAAAGTAAATAATGGATACTTCTCTAAAAGAGATTTAATGATTTTATTTGATTAATTTCATCTATGTCAACATTATTTGTTAGATTTTATGATTAATTTAGGTTTATTTATTATGATATAATCTCCCATATTTTATTGAAGGTTTTATGATATATTGACTATGGATGTGATATGTTTTATACCATTCATGGTTTTTGATTAAATTATTAGCATATTGTGTGCTAGTTTTAATAGAATGTGCATATTATGTTTTACCCTTTTTATACGAGGAATGCATTGGACTTAGGGGTAGGGCCCACTATTTCCCCTCAATGAATTTGTAGGTATCATGAGAAATAATATTTTCTTGGAACAAGTAATTGATAAAATATTTGTGTATGGTCTTAGAATGAGGTCTTAACATAATGGTTATGATGTCTGGTATTATGAATTCCCTCATTATGAGATTAGTTATTGATTTTACACATTATTTGACTAGTAGAATATCCATGCGAATGTTTAAATAGAATTATTTGATTTATTTTTTCCATATTTTTCTGAATATAATGTTTTAAAAGGTTTGTGTTTTAGTTTTATACCCCACTTTAAAATTTTATGCTTATTTGTGATAGCTTCTTCTATATTGTTTGTCCTTACTGAGCATCTTATCTCACCCATTTCTTATGTTTTATTTTCCTAGGTTTCCAATAAGCATTTTATGATTGATATGTAGGGTTAATATATGAGAATAATGAATATCTCAAAGGATTATCAATCCTTTATTTTATGAAATAGTAATGTAAAGTTCATGCATGTAATTTATTTTCCAAAATTGCTAAACTGATTGGTCCTTCGGGATTTGATTCCTTGTAATCATGCCAATGCATTAAAATAATGCATCAGATCCGTGCTTTGGGGGTTGGGGTGTTACAACCACGACCTACCCCTTTTATGGAAGAGATAAACCATGAGTTCCAACAGAAGAATCCTCCCACTCTGTTGAGGGATAGTGGACCTCAGGCTACCAAGTCATGTCTAGAGGCCATGCTATCTATCATTGTGCATATCAAGATGCCTCCTGAGTGGAGGGTCAAGCTCAAAAACTATATGCTACATGACTCCACCAATTATTATGATATCTCTATTTCATATACATATTTTATGGGTTTTTATATGAATTAATTTAATATTAATTTATTAAATATAATATTTGTTCCTGATATTAATGTTTTGTGTATTCTTATGAAGGACATACATTTGTAGAAATACCAAAGAAAACTTGGAAATTGAGGAATATAAAGGTACTTCATGATGAGTCATGAAGAGGATCGATGTGAAAATGGAAAATGAAGAAGTGAAGATAGATAAGGAGTAAAAAAGATCAATTTTTATAATGAAGGAAGATTTTGCACGATGTTTGATGGTCACAATATGTTCGGGAGGCTAAGAACTGAAGAACCGGGCATAAACGAGGTTTTAAGTATTGGAAATTAACATTAAAAGTCATGTAAATATTACACAATGTGAAAATACTCGCTCATTATATGTCATGTAAAACATTACATGACATGAAATTTCTCGAGAATATCTAAAAAACATTGATTTCAGTGTATATTTAGACCAGATATTTTCCCTTGATCGCCCACCATGACCATTTATCACTGTTTTGACCCAAAAAACCCTATGGATGACCATGGGGATTATAAAAGGGGTATTCTAGCTAAGATAAAATCATTCCATTCCAAGATAGAGACAAAACCACTAGAAGGATACCACAGGGTTCTGTCCTTCCGTAGATAGGTTTTTCACTATGTTTTTCTTTTATTTTCTTTATTCTCATGTAACCCTGAATGTTTTTTTTGTTTAATTCCAATATTTCACTTTTCTTCATTACTTTATTTATTATCTTTATTTCATAATCTATCTCTTATGGTTTTGGGTTTAATCATTATTGGTGATCACCTGGTGATGATTAGCTAAAACCCATAGGGGAGACCAGGATCTATTAAAGGGCGTGCATACCATCATTGATCAATTTTCTTTCACTCATAAATATGATTGTATTCAAAAGTATCATGTTGTTCTTGTGTGTTTATTTTATTCATCATTGATATATTTACCATATTCCATTAGTAATGAATTAACCCCAATATGATTGAGATGATTTATTCATGACCATTGAATAGAATTACACTTATGCTTTTGAAAATCTGAACTTAATGAAATTTAGTTATTTTTATTAATCTGACCATGATGAATTGGGATTATAGGGTAGTTTAATAGAGAATAACCATTTCTTATATTAATATAATTTTTTTATTTTCACAACTATTTGATATAATTGTTTTTCAAGTGAAGTTGAATTAATTTATTTATAAAAACCATCCCTATAAACTGGTTCCGCTATCTTCTATTTCTCAATTTAAACTCATTTATTTTAATTGCATCATTAGTTTAATAAAATAAATATGAAATTTTATTTGTCTAAAATTTTGTTATGAGTTTTAATTTTTGTGTTCCCTGATCTTTGTGGGATCGACCCTGCACTTCTTTTCTACTACGTCTTTGAAGTTAGTATGGTTCAAATTTCAAATAAATTTATCAGAACTAAAGAATTGGACATAAATGAGGTTTTCAATTTTGGAAATTAACATGACATGTTTAAATACCGCACGATGTGAAAATACTCACAAATTACACATTGTGTAAAACATTAAATGACATGAAATTTCCTGAGTAGATCCAAAAAAACACTGATTTCAGTGTATCTTCGGATGATATTTTTTAGCTTAACCCAGCATGTGAATTTATCACTATTAAAACCTAAAAACCCTATATATTACCTTGAGTATTATAAAAGGGGGATTTAGACCAAGAGAAAAGTATTCCATTCCAATATGGATGCTTAACCACCGAGAGGCTTCTGTAGGGTTCTGTTCTACCGTAGATAGGTTTCTCATTCTATTTTTCTCTTATTTTCTTTCTCATACTTTAAAGTAACCACAAATGGTGTTTTGTTTAATTCCAATATTTAAATTTTCTTCACTCCTTTATTCATTCCATTTATTTAATAATCTATCTCTTATGGTTTTGGGTTTAATCATTGTTGTATATCACCTAAAAATGATTGGATAAAACCCATAGGAGAGAGAAGAATCAATTAAAGGGGGTGTGTACCATCATTGTTTGATTTGATTTCACTAATAAAGTAACCACAAATGGTGTTTTGTGCCTTTACATATATTTTATTCATCATTGATCCATTAACCATATACCATCAGTAATGAACGAACCCCAATATGATTGAGATGATTTATTCATGACCATTTAATAGAACTACACTTATGTTTTTAATAATCTTAACTTAATGCACTTTAGTTATTTTAATTCATATGACCATGATTAATTGAGATTATAGGGTATTTTGATAGGGAATAACCATTTCTTCTATCGATAGAATTGTTTGGTTGTGTGACTATTTGATATAATTGTCTTGAAAGTGAAGTTTAATTAATTTATTTAGCAAAACCATCCCTAAAAACCAGTTATCATCTCTTCTATTTCTCTATTTCAACTCATTTATTTTAATTGCATAATTAGTTTAATAAAATCAATTATAAATTAGAGCGACCTAAAATTTAGTTAATATTTGTCATCTTTGCATTTCCCACTCTCTATGGGATCGACCCCACACTTTTGTTATACTACACCTTTGTAGTTAGTAAAGTTCGAGTTTAAAATAAATTTATACTTTGATCCATGCCTAGGGAAATTAACTATGTCTAAGGGCACATCATGTTGGTGGGATATTCTCACTCATACTGATCAACATCAAGGCATGGTCTGGGAGGACATCCAGACATACTTCTTTGACTACTTATTTCCTCTGACCTTGAGAAAAGATCTTGTTTAGGAGTTTATGCACCTCTAGCAAGGTGACATGCCGATGATGGAATATTCATCTTTCTTCACCAAATTAAAGAATATTGCACCGACCTTGATTGGTGATGAGATAAATCTTATGAGGTGATTCAAGGATGGTATTGAATATTCCATTCAATCATAGGTGAACATATTTTGGATGACAACCATTTCAGAAATAGTGAACTAAGCCCTCATCAATGAGTGGAACCTGAGGGAATCAGGTGACATGAAGTAGGGTAGCTCAACTTCTAGGAAGAGTGGTGGTTTTTCCAGTGGAAGGAAGTGATATTTAAAGGTTACATGTAGGGGAATTATCATCTATGTAGAATGTAAAAACTCTTATGTGGTGTGTCACTAGTGTGGAAGGATTTTCCATAAAAATCCCCAGTGTATAAGGACCTAATCTAGTGTCGGGCTTGTGGAGGGATGGATCACCTCCAGCATTTCTGCCAATCTTTTCCTCCCATGCCAAGTGAATGGGGTTATGTGTCAACACTACCTTTAGGTGAGAGATTAAGGGATCCACTAAAGGTTGAGAGTTGGTATTCTATAGGCTGTTTAGGACAAGCAAGTGGTTGTGGCCGAGGTGACCAGGCATATAAGTTTCAGTGTCAGTGGAGTGGGCCTGATTAGGCTACTCAAGCAGCATCTCAAGGACGCCGTTCAGGATATAATTATGCAATGTATCCCACACCATAGGAGCATATTCTAGGGTCATCTATAGTTTTAGGTACTATTCTGGTATCCTCTACTCTAGTTTCATACCTTTTTTATATAGGTACATCACACTATTTTCTATCTGCTGCAACTATGGGAAGTCTGGTCCTAGTGTTAGAGTACTCTAGTGGTGTTATAACTCTCAACACACCGTTATGAGTTCAAGTAGAGGGTATAAACCAATGTAAGTAGTTCCCCCTTGAAATAGGTGGGTATCATTTTCAGTGGAGTTTCTTCATCCTTAAGATGACTGACTTTAACGTCATTCTTGGTATGGATTGGCTTGTGCCTTATCAAGACCAAGTGTATTACTACCTCTTTTGGGTGTATTTCACATCATCCAAGGGCATCATGTATATCAATACAGGTGAATGGGATATTTAGGCTAGTCGATCAAGACTCAATCATACTGGTGTAGTCGGAGTGACATCCCAAATAGCCAATCTCTTTATGAGCAAACAGGGGATATAACTCATGGAATTACTTCCTATTATGAACCGTTTCAGGTAAATCTTCCCTAAAATTTTTTATATCTTACCTCTTGAGATAGAGTTCAAGTTCACCATTGAGCTTGTGCCAGGTGTGGCACTAGTTTCCTTTTCTTCATATAGGATGACACCTACAGTGTTCCAGGAACTCAAGAAGTAGCTTAAAGATCTAGTGGCTAATGGTTTTATCTGACCCATCACATCTCCATGGGGTTTACCTGTACTTTTCTCCAAGAAGATGTATGGTAACCTTAGATTGTGTGTGGATTAATTTTAGTTGAACAAGATCACAATGAAGAAAAGGTATCCACTTCCTCAGATAGATGACCTCTTTGAACAGCTCTAAGGAGAAACTATTTTCTCTAAGATCGATTTGAGGTCGGGATACCATCAAGCGTGTGTGAAGAAATCTAACATACCGTGTAAAGTGTTCTAGAGTATTTAATAATTATATGAGTATCAATTCATGCTTTGGGTATAACGAATTCATCTGTAGTCTTCATAACTCTGATGAATCGAGTTTTACACCTATATCTTGATTTCTTTGTGGTGGTCTTCATAGAAGAAATCTTATTGTATTCACACACCAAACATGACCATTACAACCATATTTATATTGTGATGAGTACACTGATAGAGAACTATATATATGAGAAGCTCAATGAATAACACTTTTGGATCAGCAAGGTTCACTTCTTGGTTTATATCATATCTGAAGAAGGCATATCAGTTGACCCAGAGAAGGTAATTATCTTGGTTTCTTAGTATAATACCAAGAATGTTTTTGATATAAAAATCTTTATAGGGATGGATGTCCATTATAAGTGATTATCTAGAAAATATCACACCTATAAGCGTCTCTTATGGGATTGACCAAGAAGGGTATGAAATTTTACTGGACTAAATCTTGTGAGACATATTTTTAGGAGTTAAAGCGAAGACTAACATTAGTTAAGATCCTTATTCTTCATAAGTTAGGAAGAATCTATACTATTTATTATGATGTTTCAAGAATTAGTCTAGTGTATGTCCTACTGTAGAGTGATCTAGTTGTAGTATATGAGTCCCACTAACTGAGGCCTCATGAATGGAACTATCATACACATGACCTCGAGCTAGAATATGTGGTTTATGATCTACTATTTTGGAAGCACTACTTTTTGGGAGAGTAGTTTTTCATTTACATAGACCATAAAAGTCTCAAGTACATATCCACACAGTGAGACGTGAATCTGAGATAGTGTAGGTTGGTGGAGTACCTACAACCATTTAACTTTGAGATTTAGAAAACACCCAGAAAGGAAAATTCTATAGATTATTCCTTGAGTAAGAATACTCATATATAAGTTTTCTAGGAGGCCAGTAGTGAGTGGAAGTTGATAGCTCTATTTTCTGAGATACACATAAAGGTTCAGGAACATCACATGTAACTAGTCTCAATAGCTCTAGCAGTGTCATACTACCTTATGGAGTGGTTATTGATGAGGAAATTATCTAATTAATATGGAATAAATTTTATGGAGAGTGTCATAGGATAGAACCCTCATCCTGGTTTGGTTGAGGATGTGAATGATAACTTACTCTTTTGTGGGCATGTTTGGGTGCCATCTGATAAGTGGGAAGAGCTTGGGAGGGAATCACATAACTCTGTATGGGTAGGTAAACCATGTATTACCAAGATTTAAATAGTTATACACCATATGTATTGGTTTCCAAGTACTAAGAGGCATATATCAGGTTTTATCACTTGGTTATCCACCTATTAGCAGGTGAAGGTGGAGAACTAGTGACCTTCTAGACTCTTATAACCTCTCTCAATTCCTGAGTGAAAATGTAATGAAGTCACCATGTATGTAATGACAGGTTTTATGATATCCCCTCAAGGTAGTGATGTAGTATGGGGGATCATCAATAGGATAACCAAGGTTTCTCACTTCTTAACGATCCGGGAAACCTTCTCAGTCTATGAGTTTAGAAGGCTTTACATCTGGGAGATAGTGTTCCTTCATGATGTACCCTATTCTATCATTTTGGATTAAGACACCTACTTTACATCATGGTTCTATCAAGGGTTATAGAAGGATCTGGGTTCATTGATTCTCTTGAGTACATCATATCACCCTCAAACTGATGGGCATTATGAGTGGATTATATGAGTGTTAGATAATATGATTTGAGATTTTATCCTTGATTTTGGAGGTTCATGGGAAAATAATATTCCTCAGGTTGAGTTTTACAATAAAAATAGATTTTAGGAAATTATTCTGATGAATCCATATGAGGCCCTTTATAGTAGGTCGTTCCATTCACCTTTGAGCTAGCTAGAGGCATGTGAGGCAGATTTACTGGGTCCTCATCTTATGTAAGAGACTTCATAAAAAATCCAGCTAATTCAAAAGCCTATGGATACAACTCACTATGTACAGAAGTCTTATAAATATCATCATCATATACCTTTGGAGTTTAAGGAGGGACATCATTTCTTTCTATGTGTATCATCTTGGTTGGGTATAAAATTAATTTGGAGGTAGGTCAAGTTATCACCTCGATATTTTGGACCTCTCGAGAAAGTGGAGAGAGTTGTGATGGTAGCTTATAGATTATTATTAACTCAAAGGTATTTTTCCATGCATGAATTCTTACACATATCTTAGATTTTATAGTATTATCCTAGCCCATATCATTCATTTTACCCTAATGATATTGATCTAGAGGCGGATGCATCCTTATAGGAGCATCTGATATGTATCATTCACCGCATCACGAAGGCTCTCTAAGGCAGGTCAATTCCTCTAGTTTGGGTGATATGTAAGCATGAATGTGTATAGGATGAGACCTATAAGTATAAATCTGATGTACATGCATAATGTATGGAACTCTTCTCTGATGTCGTTTCATCACCCTCAAAAGGGTAACTCGGGGATGAGATGTCTTAAGGAGGGGAGGTTGTAACGTACCGACTTCTCCCAAAGGAACTAACCATTTTATTTCAGATTAAATTAGTTTTTTAGGACCTAATAATGATTAATAATATATTCAAGGATGTCGTTGGTGTTTTTGGGGCTTTTTTATAGCCCAAATCCCCAAAATGGGAAGAGGTAGACTCAGTCACGCAGTTAGTAGAAAACATGCAGCCCGGACTGCATGATTTCCTTAAACAGTACAGCTGCAGACAGTGGGGTTCTAAGGGCCACACCATTTTTCTACAACCATGCAACTCTAGGTTCATGCCCATGTGGCCAAATTTCGGGTTTTTGATATTGTCTTTTTTGCATAGTTTGTGCATGGTTGGACAAATTGTTTGCCAAACCGTGCAAGGTTCCCCTTTGAAGCGGTGGCTCGGTGCATGGTTGGTTAATGGTTTGGATAACCATGTGCCCCTATGTTTTAGGGTGAATTTACAGTTTTACCCTCATTAGGTCTTTTAAACCCTTTTTCTTTTACACCTTCTCTAGTAGCTATTTCCTCCTCCTTTTCTCCCGTGAAGGTTCTTCCTCCTCCTTCATAGGTTTTTTGATAACTACTTCATCCAAAAAATGAATTTCTTATTGTCAGAAACATTATAAATCTCTAAATAAGATACTAAATCCTCTCCATTATATTTCAAGTTCCACTTATCCATTTTTGTGATATCTCAGTGCAATCTCATTTTCCCCATTTTCAGAGCATTTGATGGTTCCTTTGATTTCTTCCATTCTAGATAAAATCAAAGGATGATGTTTGATGTGGGAAGAAATACAAGGATATGGTTGGTGATCTACATTCTTTCCCTTCATTTCATTTCATTTTAAAATATACATCATCATGCTGTGAGCTAGACCATTCCAATGATGCCTTTATTTTTCTAACTAAATTAAATGGGAAGCCTTATCGTTCAATTTACGACACAAGCTAGTGACGAATAAACCCCTTGGGTCGATCACCTTGACCTATGCCACCTCTATGGGTGTGATCCACCTTAAATGCATAATTTCCCTTTGTTCTAAATTTACTATCACCCCTTTAGGGGTTTGGGACTATCTTAATACTTTAAATTAATAAAATTATTTGGCTAGTAGTGATGAACCATGTGTTATTCCCCTATAACCCATTCCATAAATAAAGTGGTTGAATTAAATGAATTATCCAAGTGATTAATTCCTTACCCCTAATTCCCTAATTGGACTATTAAATTATAATTACTTCAATAATAATACCTTAATGTTATAAATTCTTTCTTGTTAAAAGGTTTGTATTTTCTAACCAAGTCACATCCTCATCTAGTGCCATGGGCGACACAATGGGTCCCAAATTAAGGACCCATTGAATGAGCTAAATGTACCTTATTATTAGAATTTTTTAATGCTTGTAAAAATATTTGGGGCAACCCTAGTTATTCCTATTATGATCACCATGGGTTTTTTGTTTTACCTCAAGATGAGTGACACTGGTTCCCTAGGGGTTACCCCTTGCATAGGCTTCATAGCACGATGGTTGTACCATTCCATGAGAGAGACTTGGGCCCCTACCTGTGATACTAGGTATGGAATCGAAGGTTAGTTATTTACATTATCAAAAAATTCCTATAGAAAAACTTGGGACATCATTCTTGGGTTACCTTGGACAAACTCCTTAGGAAACATAGTTATACCAAGCCCCTTGAGTGATACTTATAGTTCCTTAAGGACTACCATGGATGGGCTTAGGGTGACTCCTAATTCTTTATTTAAAGGTTTAATTGAATTAAAAATTAAATGTATGCCTTTAAAAGATAAATTATCCCTTGGTATTGGAAAAACATAGGGACGTGTCATCCAAGCCAAATCACAAGCTTGGGGATAGTCCACATTCTCATATATTACCCCACTAACTTTACCTATGTAGGATCCATTGGTTCAGACTCAATGGCTTGGGATGAATTAAGTAAATTGGATAGGTTTCCAAGTGGAACCAAGTCCAATTCACTCTTTTTTATTTATTCCTATTTTTCATTTTTTAACTATGGAACATTGGTCATTTTATCATGAATGTACAAGAATAATCTAGACACCATTGGTGGTGGCCTAATGAGAATGTATATCAAACCCTTCTTGGGTTTCCTTTAGTACCCAAGAAGACTTTATGGTTGTAGGTATAGATAAAGGGAAGAACCCAAATTCTAATTCTTGATTGAAAGTTCTAGGAATGAGTTTTGGATAAGTGTACTAATTCTATACGCGTGATGCTAGTCATAACAATTTTTTGTATTTTTGTATATTTTGTTATCATGTGGTATATGTCTGTATCCCCTGAACCTTTCATATTTATTTTTGTATAACATCATAATTAGTTGTATCAATTTATTATTCATCATCTTCTTCTTATTTATTATCTTTAATGTTTTACTATTATTGTTCCATTCTTATCTTTTGTTGATACTGCTTCCACCATGACGGGTTACTGGTCTAGTCATATAGTGTCTGCTTATACTATTTTTTATTCCTTACTTATTACTATAATTCACTCTAATCAAATATATTAGTCTCCCCATAGACACACCTAGTCCCTCACTACTATTCGACAACCTCTGGAGTTTGGGGAGGCATAGTTGAGGTCTTGTGGCCACCGTCTTGACGCACCACTAAGTGGAATATGGGGAGGGACTCTATATGATAAATGAAGGTTTTGGTGATTTTTATGTCCTTAGGTTGTATTATATTTTTCATTACCTGAATTTTCTATTTTGATTTATTTTTTGAGGGCTTTTTGGTATGGAAAAGGGATTTAATGAAGTAATTTGTGTTTAAACCCATATTTTATTGGTTTATTTTTAAAGGATTTTGTCTCTTTGGGATGTATTTTCAAAAGTGTTGGTTTTTAAAATAAATGTAGGAAATTGTTTTGAAATGAAAATTAATTTCATGAAAATTTTGTTTTTATGATTAAATTCAAAGAGTACTTTGAAATGAAGGATAAATTTAAAAACTTTGAGTGGGTTTCTTATTTTAAGTAAATTAATGGATTTTGAATTCAGTGTTTTTTAGTTACTTTATTTGGGAGTTGGGATTTCAAATTTTTAAAGAATTTTTAAATTGGTTTTGTTGAGTTTTTAAGTGATATGGAATGTTCTAAAAAGTTGGTTGTTTTATATTGTGTGTTCCTTTATGAAATGAGTTTTTAAAATCATTACCAAAATTTTTTAGTTAAAAATGCTAATTTTTTAAATGTGTTTTTATATGGTGATTTTTTCTTTAGTTTGATACCTTAGTTGATATTGGGATCATTTGGTTTGATTTTTGAAATATGAATTGGTAGATTTTATGTTTTGTGTTATTAAGAGTATACCACCCAGAAATGTATCGATGAAATATAGAGATTTTACCTTCAAAGATAGACCTTAAGGTGATTCATTTTGTCATTCGAGTGCCATTATTCCAATTGTTATCCCTACAGAGACTCAGAATAGAGTGGTAGAGTTGGTACCTTTTCTGATCTTAAAATTGTTGAATTATCATCATCCATTTTCTATGGTTACCAAGGTATACATGGGGTGATGGGGTTTTTATATAGTACTAAGGGAAACCTCAACTCCCTAGAAACTCCTGAAGCCTTATTGGTGAAAGTTGTTATGGGATTATTTCTTAGAGTTAATGTTCTTTTCTCCAGATCTAGTCTCCAATAATTTTATAAAAGTTCATTTTGTTGAGAGAGGACTTCATCTAGGCCTCAGATTAATTGATGTATGTTAGTATTCTCTAATCCCTATTATTTCTAGTGAGAAGAATAGATCTCTTATATGCCTCAATATAGGACACCCATACATTTTAATCCCTTATTGCTCAATGGATATGGAGATTTATCTTAATGGGGGATGTTTAGACCATCTTTAGAGATTTTATAAATTGAATCTTTGGAAGAATTAATGGGTATAATCCAAACATTGATGACTATCTATATTCAGGATTCTTGTTCAATGAATTTTATATAGTTAGGGATTATGAGGTGATTCTTGGTTGGTGTTTACTTTGGGTATTAACTTGAGTGTTCCATGTAATATTTGGTTATTGATGGTTGTGTTCATTCCTAGGTGGGTGATATTATCTATTAGGGGTTATATGTGATGTTTTATTATGGTATGATTTGGGTTTTTTATGGATGGAACATGAGGAACCTTGGGTATGTTCTTGAGTAATTGGGATGAGTGATATGACAATTGAGATTGTGCTCCGGATAATACCTTATTTATTCTTTTTAGGGTTCATCAATGGTGGTATTTTTAGGATGAGGTCCTGAGTTTCCCACTTTTTATATTCTTGACATAGGGGTAGAGCCCATGTTATTCTTTATTAAGGAATTTTTTTGATTGATGGATTTTTTCCATTCCTATTTGGTGGGATGATAGTGATTTGGTTGATCTTGATTAGAGAAATTTGGTATTATTTGGGTTTTATTTAATTTATGGGATTCTGAACTGGTTCATTGGATGGTTGGTTTTTATTGGTGAAGGATTATTATTTTAATTGAGGTATTTTGCGGAACACTTTAGTTTTTGTGATAACTTTATCGTATGAGTGTTTATAATCTATCTCACTATTTTAGATGATATTTTAAATAGTGGGGTGACCTAATGTGGGTCTCAATAGTCTTTAGAATTTGTGCTCCTTGATAGAGGTTTCAGTTATTCCTAGAGATGTTTAAAGAAGTTTAAAGTGTTTTGGGTTTTTCTGGTGACCTATTCTCACTAAACTTCTTTAAACTATCATGAACCTCCCACCTCTAATATGGGTGTTGTGGTTTTTAACTTTACATATTTTTAACATTTCTGATTATTTTATTGGGGGGGGGGGGAGTGGCATGGTTGAAAGAACCATGACACCCTCATGTCATTGTTACTTTAAATATTATATAGTTATGGGTTATTTAAAAAAAATTAGAGTTTTGGATTTTGAAATTTGTATTCTTAATAGTTTTATGGGTGTTTCAAGATTATTACTGATTTACTAAAAACTGTGTGGGTTTTAGGGGAAATTATGTGAGTCTTTTCATAATGGGGGTGTTGGCACATGGCTTGCACATGGTTAAGGGAAACTATTATAAGAAATCGTGCATAATGTTGTAGTTCATTTCAGGGTTGGGCACATTATTGGCATATGATTTGGAAAACTATATAGTCAAACCATGCGGGGTTGTGTTTCTTGTCCAATCTGAGTCACATAGTTAGTGTACGGTTTGGTAAACCATAAAGGCTGCCCAGATTCATTTAAAGGCCAATTTTCCATTTTTCCCTCTTTGATTTTTAGTCTCTTATCCCTCCATTTACACTAATTTAATTTAGTCAAACTGTGGGTGCACCTAAGGGAGATCTCCTTTTATTATCCTTAAATTTTGAGCCTCCTCCCCTCGTATTTCAAGTGGGGCTCCAAGGTAAATCCCACTCAAAACTTTTTTTTATCCTTATTCCTCTCTATCATGTGTTTTATCCTTTGTCTTATCCCTATCTATCCTTTGATTTTCTCCCATGATAACTTGGGTATATGTTGGATGATATTAGGTTTTGGGGTGTTTCTAATTTGGGGATTTGGGTGTCTAGGGTTGGTAGAAGTCATCTCAATACTTGGTTGTGCTTCCACCATCAAAAGAGACCCATTTCTACTTGATTTTAGGTGGGTGTTTTAATGTAGTTTATTTATGTTACATGTCAATAAATTATTGGTTGTTTCAAAAATTAAATTCTTAAAAATTATATCTATATGTGATACCCATGATTAGTTTTCAAAATGTTTTAATTTTTTTTATCTTGCAGGATTTTAGTGAAATTCACGTGTTCATTTTAAACCAAAAAATTTTGTGCATTCCAAGTGTTTTAAAAAATTCTTGAGAGACTTCTATTGAATGGATTTGAATATAAAAGGGGGTGGGTGTGACACTAGATTTTTTTTCAAATAAAATTTCCTATATATTTCAAAGTGGTGTTTATAAAAAGGGATGTATTTTTCCCATGTATGAATGGTTTTAAGACTTATTGTTATTATGGTGATCGTAAAGAGTTTTCAAAGTAAATTGTTCATTTTCCCATGTATTTTTGAAGTATGTTTTAAGGTTTCATTTTCAAAGGATGGTAAAATTGTTTTTAATCCCAGGTCTATTTTTGAAAGGCTTGACTATCACTTTATAAAAGGAAGTTTTACCTACTGATCATGATACCCTCATTTGTTTAGGCAATTTTTTTATATTTCATGTCTTATTAAAATTTTACCTAGTGTTTCATGTTTTTTATAGATCTTGGATATTTTGAAAGGGTTTATTTCTTAAGGGGATGGTTTATGTGAGATGAGGTTTATTTGAAATATCTTTATTACTAATTTGTTTAATGATTTCTTGGATTGTTTGTTTGATCACCTCTATTTGATATATGTCATGGGAACCCTAGGTATCAAATTAGAAGGTTTGGATGCATACTACACTAGCTTAGTTTATGTAATATGACTAGTGCCTTGGGAGAGTTGTTCCCTCCTAGGGTTTTGTTTTGTACTTGAAAGGACCTAGAAGGGAATCCAAAAAGGATATTCTAGTTACGCATAGGAACCTAGTGACTGATAAACCATGTTCGATATCATTTAGTGAGTTTCCCATGATTCTTAGTTTTAGTTGATGATTATTTAGGGTATATCATTCTATACCTCATTTTTATTCCCTATCCCTTGATTTAGTGAGATAGAACTATTTAATTGGTTTGGGTTTTTTTATTATTCATTATTAACATCATGGTTCCTATTTTATTTATATTTTATTCGGTAATAGTTTTTTACTTTTAAATTAATTTGAAAATGGTTTAGAAGAGTTTAATTTTAAAGGAAAGTGTGATGTTTGTTTTATAAATAGGTAATGACAAATATATTTTAGAAATAAATTTAAAATAATGGTTGCAAAAGGTTTTGTTTTTTTTCATGAATTCAAAAGTAATATTTTAAGGATAAAATGTTTTTTTACTTATTAAATGGTATTCACACTTGTTTTATCAAAGTGAAGTGACTTTATATTTATGGTAAATGTATAATATTTTTAATTATTTACACCCTTGTACGAAAAAGGTATTTATGTAACAAAACAATCCGATTTTACCTCAAACTCGACACTCGACCCATTTCGTTACATACCCGAAGGTCATTCCCGATCCCCACAGGCTGGCGACAAGAACCTGGGCATCAAATGACATAATAGAGGGAATGATTTCTCCCAAACTGAACAAACACATAACATATATATACTAAACAAAAAGTAAAAATGGAATATGAAGAAGATGTATATGCCATAATTGTAAGAAAACAACAGAAACAAACAAAAAAAGTAGCTAAAAACTTCAAAGGAGAAGTCTAACTACAAAAGACCCAAGCCAAATAACTACTCAAAATGATGGCATGGATAAACTCCCACCATCTCACCACTAGCTACCCTAGGTTATGACATGGACCTCGCCACCTCACTGCAACACCTTGCCTTTCCCTACACTGGAAGACAAACAAAGGTCTACACACCACCAAAGAAGTGCGCATGGTGTGAGATGACATGCTCAGTAGGACCCCACCTAGGTGTTTCATATAAAGTCTCTGTATAAACATTCATGTATGCTCATTTTAAGTAAAATCATGGCCTGATAGTCAGTAAATTAGTTTTATAGAGAACTTGGTAAACATTTCCCTTTTTCCACAATTCTAAACAAAGTAGGTATATCAATTTCAAATTACATTTTCCATACCATTTTTCACAACCATAAACATTCATATTGAGGCTAACTCAAAAAGTCTAGAAATAAAAAATAAAATCACAGGTATCACAACACCAAGGAATACTACAGGTCCAGGCTGCAGACTAATCATAACATAATAATTAAGCACACAAACTAGTTCCTATAACAACAAACCTCGGAAGAAGAAGAATACCCCATGAGTAAACCCCCCAATAATGTCAATATTAGTACCTTAGAACAATGGGTCTATTAATCAGAGGAAATATCAAATACATACCTCCTTGATAATAAAAAAACAATAGAAAATGGACCCAATCTAAACCTTCCACCTAAGTACCCAAGTTAACCCATGTGATCTTTTTCAAAATTCATTCCAATGCTTTGAAAAAAACCATTACACAAATTCCATTTCAATGCTTTAAAAATACCCATTTTATCTCCATTTATCAATAACCAGTTAAAACCCATTTTTCATCAAAAAACCTTTTCAAAACACACAAAACAATCATGACTATTTAAATATGAATCAGTTTGTAAAGAAAAACAACAATATCCATTATCATATGCTAGAGACAGAACCACCTACCCCAAAACTCGGGTTGCAAACGCCGGTAATGAAATCCAAAATCAAAAAAACCCAACAACATCAAAGAAGGTCGTAGAATCAAATACACATCAAGATTGATTCAATTTAGAAGACAAGGGGTAGGAAGAAGAGAGGAAACCTACATACCTCAAAGATGAACACCTGTTGAACCACGACCAATGAAGAAAAAAGCCTCTGGAATAAGATCACACAACAGATCTAGGAGGAACCAAGAAGAAAACACCATCTTAAACCAAAGGATACAAATATTCCACACAACATCGATAATATGATAAAAATAAAAAATGAAGCAGAGATCTTACTTAATTGAAGAGACGCATCGTATCTGCAATAAAAATCCAACATTGAACAGATCGATCTAGGATGAGAGGTGTCTCTGAAAATTTCCTAGGAAGAGTCACAGTTCAAGAGACAAGATGTTCGGAGAAAGATAAATGACAAAATAGATGCTCGCCCACTTTAAAACCTAGACATGGGTCATTTCACGTTGTGTAATATAGTTACACTCCATGAAATCCATGGTGTAAAAATATGTTGAAAATTATGTCACCTCAAATAAAAAATACATTATTTAAAACATTCACAATGTGAAACCACAATTTACGATGTGTAATATTTTATAGTATGAATCCCCTTTCACGACTTGTATCCAGCAACAATTACATGGAGTGTAACCTAGTTACACAGTGTGAAATTTTCCTGCATCCTGTAGAAAAGGCTAGTTAAAGTTGAAATTCCAACAAATCTATGACTTCACCATTATAGGTATCATCTCAATATCAAAGGAGGAAAAAATCTTGATGATTTTATGGGAATACCTAATAAAATGGTAATGGGATGTTACAAACTCCCAACCATAAATAATTTCCATCCCGGGGAATTCATGTGGAAGATGTAATCCTTGGAAAGAGATAAGGCCATTTCTCCCTCATCAATGATTCACATTCCCAAGTATCATGAGAATCTGATCCTTTTTATCATATAAATATGACCAATAGAATCGACTTCCTACATAGGACTTTCACTTGAGAGTAAACGATCTCAACTGGTTTCTCCAAAATAAAAACATTAGGCTCTAACTCAATTTATTCCCAAATCAGAATGTGAGCGGGATTAGGGTGATATTTCTTGAGATGAGATATGTGGAAAACATCATGAATACATGTTAAATAAATCTAAAATTATTACCAATAACTAGCATGTACAAGACACTCAATGACCTAAAATGATCCAACATATCTCAGATCCAACTTTCCCTACTTTCCAAGTCGACGGTGACCCAACTGAGGAGAAAATTTCAAGAAAACTCAGTCACCTATAGAAAACTCCAAAGGTCACAACTTCCGATATGCATATTATTTTTTCAACTCTGGTCTATAACCAGATGTCGATGTACATCTTGAATCTTTGTAAACATTTCCTAAAACAAACTTGGTCCAACAAAAGATACCGCCCACATCATCCCTACAAAGAGGTGATATACATGGGAGATCATAAAATTCCTCGAAAGGATCCATTCTTATCAAAGGCTGATAATTGTTGTTTAAACAAACTCAAGAAGTCCCAGATAGATATCCCACGATCCTCCGAAATATAATACATGGGTGTGGAGAATATCCTTCAGAATATGAATTACTCACTTTGTTCGACCACCTATCTGTTGATGGTAGGTTGTTCACAACTTGACATGAGTTCCCATCACCTATTGAAGACTCCTACGTAACCTTGATGTAAACCTAGGATCCCTTTCTGAAATAATGGAATAAGGACTCCCATGTAACCTCACAATCTCCTACACATACAAATTACCCAGATCTTCAACTTTAGTGGTGTCTTTAATCAGAATGAAATGAGTATAATTCGTCAACTGATCAACAACCACCTAGATAGAATTCATATCTCTAGGATTCAATGGTAATAAAATAACAAAATCTATGGATACCTCATATCATTTCTAGATTAGCATCAGAAGAGGCTGAAAAAAACTAGAAGGTTTCAAGTTCTCTTCCTTTATCTATTGGTAGGTGTAACAACATGACACAAACTCTGCGATGTCACACTTCATACACAGACACAATAATCACCGCATCATGTCATAATACATCTTTGTTGTGCCTGTATAAATGACCCATGAATATTCATGACAATCAAACAAGACTAAACCACTCACAGATGCTGGGACAACAAACCTTTTCCTGAATTGAAGCATACCATCTAAAGAGAGATACCAATCCAAAATGGTATCCCCACCATAAAGTATTTCTTTAGTATTTTAAAAATCATCATTCTACTAATGACTCTAAAAATTGACTCCAAGAGAGATGGTGATAACTAAACATTGGTCAAAACCATGCCTGAAACATCCTCCTGAACATATAGGTGAAACTGAGTGAAAATACCCATAAGTTTTCACTCTTTCTTCGTTTCAAGAATAACATGTGATGTTGCATTCCTGTTAAGATCATCTGCAACGACATTTCCCTTTCTTAGGGTGTAGGTGATATCAAAGTCAAACGGCTGAAGGTATTATACCCATTATATCTATCTAATATTCAATTCTTTCTAAGAAAAGATATAGCTCATACATTAATGATTAGAAAAGACCATGAAACATTCCCCAAAAAGATAGTGCCATCAAAATTTAAGAGCATACATGACTAAAGCAATCTCTAAATCATGAGTGGGGTAATCCTTTTCATGAAGTTGAAGAAGACGAGATCCGTATTCTACCACATAGTCATCCTACATAATTACGCATCCCAAACCAGCACCATAAGCATCGCAAAACACCACATATCCCATACTAGGCTCAGATAAGATAATAATACGATACAATGTCATAAGTATTTTTAGTTCATCAAAATAAGTTTGACACTTTTCATCCTAATTGAATTTCACCACTTTCCTGGTAAGAGCAGTTAAAGGTGACATAATCTTAGAAAAGTCCTTGAAAAACCGTCGATATTATCCAGCAAGACCAAGGAAGCTTCATATCTCAAAGACATTTCATGGTTCCTTTCATGAAAAAACAAACTTTACCTTATCTAGATAAACTAATAATCCATGATCATAAATTATATGCTCTAAGAACTTCACTTCTTAAATCTAGGAACTACATTTCAAAAATTTTCCATATAAATGGTAACTTCTCAAAATTTCTATAATTAAACTTAGGTGGTGCTCATTATCACACTCGAATTTTGAATAAACCATAATATTATCCATTAACATTACCAAAAAAGTTTCAATATATTGATGGAATATCTAATTAATCAAGGACATAAAAACTATAAGACTGTTAGTCATACCAAAAGGCATCAAAAGATATTCATAGTAGCCATACTAGCTCTTGAAATACGTTTTCAGTATATCAGACTCACGAACTCTGAGCTGATGATAACCCGACTGAATATCAATCTTTGAAAACCACTTTCCCCACTTTAACTGATCAAACAGATCATCCACACGAGGAAAATGATATTTTTTATTAACTATTACCTTGTTCAACTTCTGATAGTCTACACATAAACTAATTGAAGCATCTACTTTCATAGAAAAGAGCATAAGGGATGCCTAAGGTGAAATGATAGGGAGAACAAAAACATTTTCCAACAGGTCATCCAATTGAATATTTATCTCTTTCTACTCCATTGGTTCCATATGATAATAAAGTATCAATATCAGCTGCATACCTGGAAACCGATAAATCATAAAATCTACCTCTAATTTTGGAGGAATACCGTAGAAATTTTCTAGGAAAAAATCAAGAAAAAGACTAAAAAAGGGAAGATCATCAATAGAATAGACGAGATCGGGATTAAATGCAATAGTAACCAACAAACTCTTGAGCTCTTGGCGGGAAGTTCCTACACGACCTGACCTCAGGTCCCACTCCCCCTGAAACACATGAGATCTACCATTGGTAGCTAGAAAATAAACACACTGATGATAACAATCAACCTCAACTTGATGAGTGAAAAGGAAATCCATACCGATGATGACATCAAATAGATCCAGATCAGGAATGAGGAAATCATAGACTAACTCTGTATCAACTATCGTTAACAAACAAGAAGTACACTGAAGCCCCTGCTCTTTATACTTACTAAGAGGTGTCACTAACTCGATTTTAAAGGACATAAGTTCCATTGGAAGTTTAAGAACATCAATAAAACATGAAGATATAAATGATTGGGAGGAACCGATATCAAATAAAGAAATTTCTATTGAATATGCAATAAGGATAGTACCTATCACTATTTTTGGACCTGCATCAACTTCTGTTGGAAACTCATATAATGAAAGAAAATGCTTCACTCCTGAGGTTTGTGACTAGAGTCCTATAGTATTTGAAATCTTTTGACTACACTGTAGTAGCCTTTGGAGCTGAAAAAACCTAACCATAATGAGGAATAGTCTTAGCCAGACAGAAGCGCTATAAGTGACCAATGCATCCATAACTGTTGCACATCTTCACAATCATAGGAAAATAATGTATGGTGTGTCCTTCCTTTCCACACTGATAGATAGTTATAAGCACATTACCTACTATAATAGATGGTGCAGAGGAGGCTCGCTTCTGAGACCCACCTCCACTACTCCTGTGATGATCTTGCCACTTCCTCTTCTTCCCATGTGTGCCACTAAAGCGGACACCTGATGGAAGATAAGAGGTAGAAAATCCAACCTTGTCTTACATATTAATTTCTTCTATAATATCTCTTTATACCATCTCCACATAGGTAGAAAGTTTCAACATGAATACATGTGATCCTATATACAGTCCCAAACCCTACAGGTACTTCTGAGCCTTCAGTTGGTCATTCTTCACCATGACTAAGGCAAAACAGACAAGCTCAGAAAAATGATTGGTGTATGACAACACTGAAGGATTTACCTATTGTAAATAAAAGAACATTAGGGATTGTTCTAGAATCAAGGACTCGAAAAAAAACTGCCATAAGAATAGGGTTTTGAAACCCTTCCAATACAAGACAACATGCCTATCTTCCTAGACCATAGAATCCCACCATCTCTTGTCATACCCCTTAAGTCTGAATGATGTTCACTTTACCCTGATGTTCTAAGGTGTCTCTATAAAGTCTAATATTTGATTGATCCTATCCAACCAGTCCTACACCTCTTGAGGTTCTATAATTCCTATAAAATATGGTGGTTTCTCATGCAAGAACTCTCTCTCTCTCTATCTCTCTCCTCCATCTCCTGGATGTATGTCAACCACTACATTATGAACTCGTGGTATATCCTGATCGACAATTTGAACTTATTGTATAATAGTCTCAATAAAGTTCTGATATATAGAGGGATTACTTTGAGGAGCATCAGCTTCACCTTCAAGAGAAACTCGTGGAAGATGTCTCTTAGGCATACTACTACACACCAAAACATAAGAATGATCAGAAAACAGAACAAATATCAATTCAAACTAGAAAATACATAATAAAAAACTATGATTTTAAAACAAAAACCCAACACTAGAGACACACATCCCAACATCCCATAGAAACTTGAGTCTCATTACGACAAGAGCTAGTCAGGCACTTATCGCAACATACCTCTCAAGTCCTAAAAATCCTATCTCCAGTCTAACAGATGTCCCTAAACATGGAATTTTGAGGAACAAATCCTCTAATACCAAATATTATTGAACCAACTCAGGTTTTCCTCAAACTCGGCACCGAACCCATTCCATTACATACCATAAGGGCATTCCCGATCCCCATGGGACGTTAATAAGCACCCAAGCATCAAACAACACAACAGAGGGAACGGTTCCTCCCTACCCGAATAAACACATAATATATATCTACTAAAAAAAAATAACAATAGAAGATGAACAATATTTATATTCCATAACTGTAATATAACAATGGAAACAAACAACTACAAAAGTATATAAAAACTTTAAAGTACAAGTCCAATTGAAAAGAACCCAATCCAAATAGATACTCCAAACAATGGAATCGATGAAATCCTAATATCTCACCACCATCTACCCTAGGTGATGACATGAAACTTTACTCTTCACTAATGTGTCTTTTTTTTACCTGCACTGGAAGACAAACAAAGGTATACACACCACTAAAGAGGTGTTCTTGGTGTGAGTTAACAATATCAGTAGGATCCCACCCAAGTGTTCCATATCAAGTGTTTGTAGAACCATTCTTGTATTCTCATTTTAAATAAAAAAATGGCATGATAAGCAGTAAAGATATTTTATAGAAAATAGGGTAAAAATTTTCCTTTTTTCCATAGTTCTAATAAAGTTGATATATCAATTTCAAAACACATTTTCCATATCATTTTTCACAAGCATAAACATGCATATCGAGGATAACTTAGAAAACCAAGTAATACGAAATAGAAGCACAGGTATCACAACACCATGGAATACTACAAGTCCATGCCACAGAATAATTGTACCAAAAAAATAAAGTGCACAAACTAGTTCCAAGAACAACGGGCCTAGGAAGAAGAGGAATACCCCATGATTAAACTCCCCAACAATGTCAACATCGGTCACATAGAACAATAGGACTAGGAAATAGAGGAAAACCCCAAGATAAACCTCCTTGATAATCCCAAAACAATGGATGATGTCCCAAAGCAAAATCTTTCACTAAGTACCCAAGGTAACCCATGTTCTCTTTTTCACAATTCATTTTTAAGCTTAAAAAAAACCATTACAAAACCATTTCATAAATTCCATTTCAATGCTTTGAAAATACCCATTTTATCTCCATTTATCAAAAAACTAGGAAAAATTCATATTTCATTAAAACCCCTTTTCAATACAAACAAAAAAATAATTCCAATTTCAATATAAATCCATTTTTTTATAAAAACAACAAGATCCATTATCATATGCTATAGATGGAACCACCTACCTCAAAACTCGGGTCACACACGCCCGTAACAAAATCCAAAATCAAAAAAAAACCTAAAAAATTCAATGAAGGGTCTAGAATCAAATCTATATCAGAATTGATTCAATTTAGAAGATAAGGGTTCAGTGGAAGAGATGAAACCTACAAACCTCAAATACAAATGACTACCGCACCACAAAAAATGAAGAAGGCCTTCGAAACACGACTACACAATAGATCTAGGAGGAACAAAGAAGACAACACCATCTTAAACAAATATATCCAAAGACACCACCCAACGATTATACTGCGATCAAAATAAATGAAGAAGTAAAAAAGGTCACTTACCCAGAGAGATACACCACGACATCAATGGAGATACAATGTCAAACAGGTCAATCTAGGAGGAGTGGTGACTCTAAAAATCACCTAATAAGATGCAAGATTCAAGATACAAGAGGTCTAGAGAAAGATCCATGAAAAAATAGCCGTTCGACCACTTTAAAATCTGGATGTAGGCCATTTCATGATGTGTAATATAATTACATGCCATAAAATCCACAGTGTATAACTACACCAAAAAATAGATCACCTCAGATTAAAAATCTATTATTTAAAACATTCATGACATGAAACCACCATTTACGATGTGTAATATTTCACACAATGAATCCTCTTTCATGGATTATACCCAGAAACAATTACACGATGTGTAACCTAGTTATACAACATGAAATATTCTGGTATCCTACAAAAAAGGGCCAGTTAAAGTTAAAAGTCTATCAAATTTTGAACTTCACCATTATAGGTATCCTCCTAATATCAAAGGAGGGGAAACCCAAGATGAGGTTAAGAGAGTACCAGATAAAATGGTAATGGGATGATACAATTTATAAATTATATTTTAAACTAGAATTTATGAAATTTTTAATAGAATAAATTTCATATAATCTTTAATGAAATCCTAATGTACATATTTAGTTCACACCCAACATATACATCCATGTGTGTGTGTAGCTCTCATGTTTTCTCTTAGGTGTCCTGGTATTGATCAAATTCCTTCAATGTTCATTTGGGTATGTTGATGGAAGATTTGGGGTAGGGTGGTGACCATTGCTCACATGGGGTTAGTATAATAGTAGTTTAGGATGTGTTTTATTTTGAGATGTTTTATTATTGGATACATCACCTTGTTGTACCTTTATTTGTGGATTTTGTTTTAGTTTATGTGACATATCTACTTCCACTGTATGTTATTAAATTTTTTCTTAGTTGTTTAAATTTTTCATGTAATAAATGAGAATAGTAGCTTTTATTGATTATATCTCATATTTTATGTTTATGTAACTTATTTTATGTTTGGTTTGTCTCCTTATTTTTAAAACAATTTATTCCATATGCATGTAGGTCCAAAGTATGGATGCACCATTCCATATTATTTATAAGTTTTCATTTCATGTTTATTATTATTATATAAGTATGAAACCATTATCAAGCATGGATTCTTGATTATTTAACAATAGTTGTCATTCCATGGGGATCGGGAACGCCCTTTGGGCCTAGTGGTGGGCCATGTTGGGTGACATGTTGGGTCAATTCTTTACAACCCCCAGACACTAAGTGTATCTTTATAGGATATCCAAGGTAAACAAGGGGATATTATCTTCACAACCCCTCAAATAAGAAGGTAATAGTTTCAAGACAAACCACGCTCTTTGAGAGAGGGAACATCTTCAAAAGAGATGGTAGGAGAAAGATTGACTTCAATAAAGTTAATGCTCAAGATACAGAAGAGTTAGCATAGGAACATATTATAGAGGACCAAATTGAAAAAATTATTCTAGAGAAACATTTACTGAATTAAAGTACCAAATAGGTTATAAATCTTGTGAGATGTGGTTTTCTAGTCATTGAATACGGTTAATCAGTTTTAGTTTATAATAATGAACTATTTTTCTATAGGGAATCATTGAGAAGCTCATAAGTTGAAATTTGGAAAGAAGTCATGAATTATGAAATGGATTCCATGTATCATAAACATATTTGGATTCTAGTTGATCAAGCAATAAATGTAAGCCCTATTGAGTGAAAATGGGTATTCATGAATAAATTTGACATAGAAGGTAGAGTTAATACCTATAAGGCATGGCTAGTGGTTAAAGGGTTTAATAAACATCATGACATGGACTATGAAAAAATCAACAGTTTCCATGATAAAATCAATTATGATTCTTCTTATAATTGTAGTTTTCCATGATCATGAGATTTAGAAGATGGGCGCCAAAACACATTTTTTTAATGGAAACCTCATGGAAGATGTTTATACAATACAGCCAAATGATTTTTTGAATCCAAGAGTTTCCAATAAGTAATGAAAGTTTTATAGATCCATTTTTGGATTCAATCAAGCATCCATATCATGTAACATTCAATTTGATGAATCTATAAGACAATTTGATTTTATAAATAATGAATCTGATCCCTATGTTTATAAGTGGTTTAATGGGGTTTTGGTTGTTTTCCTAGTAGTATATGTTGATGACATATTACTTAATGGAGATGATATATCAGTCTTATAGTCAGTTAAGATGTGGTTAAACATGTGCTTCTCTGTGAAGGACTTAGTTGAAGCATCCTACTTCCTAGGGATCAAGATCATATGTGATATATCTAAGAGGTTTTTTGGACTAAGTCAAGGTACACATATTGACAAGATATTGAAAAGATTCAGTATAGAACAATCTGAAATAAGATTTTCACCTATGTAACATGGTGTATATCTCTCTAAAAAAATGTGTATGTATACACAAGAGGAATGATATAATATAACCGGGATTCCTTATGAATCAACAATAGTATTGATCATGTATGTCATTCCAAGCACCAAGCTTGTAATGACTATGCATTGTACGTGATAGGAAGATATCAAGAGAATCCAAGAGACTTTCATTGGATAAAAGTCAAGAATATTATAAAGTATATAACACGCACTAAGGATAAGTTCCTAGTTTAGGGAGGATATAAAGAGCTATATATGAAGGTATATATATATATGATAGTTTCCAAGTATATCAAGATGATAAGAAATCATAGTCAAGATATTTATTCACTTTTGATGAAGGATTTGTGAGCTAGAATAAATAAAAGCAGGAAATAGTCATTGATTCTATAACATTATTAAAGTATATATTATCTTTTGATGTAGCTAAAGAACTAGTGTTTGTATGAAAACATTTTCACGAGTTTGATGTGGTGCCTATAAGTAAATACCCTATCGCATTGTATTATGATAATATTACATCGATTACCAACACCAAGGAGCCAAGGTAACATAAAAGGATGATAGGGAAAATATTTTCATTGATTTTACATAAAATTTCAATGTTTTGATCCCAAAAATTTTATATTTAAGGGTGATTATAACATTTTTAGGATTTTGGAATGACTTGAGCTTAAATTTGAAAATGGCCTAATTGTTGATTTTTATGTATTTTAAATCATTTATGTATTTAAACCATAACTTTTTTTAAGATAAATTAAATTGTGAAATTAATTTTTTATAGAATTAAATAATTAATGTTCCATATTTCATGAAACCTAAACCAATATTGAATCCAATCCTAAGAGGCCCAAAATAAGCTCACAATTTCAGCCTTGAAATGTGTGCATAAATTGGATAAATTTTAATAGTGGTCTAATATATCCTAAATGATCAAACTAAAGAAGATAATTTTTTTTTGGATAAATAAAAGAGCCATAGAATAATTTTATTCAACTATGTAATCTTGAGATTCATCCTCCTTCATGGTCATAAATTCAAGGGAAATCAATATATTGGAATTCAAACAATCTCCTCGAAAAAATTATTTTCTAAATTAAATCAGTCATAACTTTTCCTAAAATTATCCAAATAAGAAGAAATTTTGAGGGGGGTGTGAAAGATATATAGGAACAACTTTGAATATGGAAACATTCCAAGATTTAACCATTTAATGTGTCGAAAATGTGATTTTATCTTAGTATTGTAATTCCTTATTTTAGTGATCTCAAATCATGTTTACTTTTTTAGTAATGAATTATATTTTTATTTTAGGATCATATATTTATTATTAAACATGAAAATATTCCTATGTATTAGAGATACTATAACGACCCATACTTTACATACATTGTTAATACTTCAAAATTGAAGCACACTTATTACAACATATGACAAAACCACAAAGGACCGTATAGGTATAGTGTCTTTAGAAACTGGGAAACATAAACAACTAGTTCATAAATCTTCTACAGTGTCTCCCATTTATTTCATCATATCTAGGGTCCCTTTTAGCATATTCTACTTAATATCCATCTTCCTGACCTGGGGAAAAGAAAACATAAAAGGGTGAGCTCAAATGCTCAGCAAGGGCAAATAAAGGAAATAAAAATCATATCATATCTTTTTGAAAATCAAAACCTGCAAAAGAGATCATAATATCTTAACATGGAATAAATCATAGAAGTGAAAATGAGATCCCCATAATCATAACATAAAACTTGAAACTTTGTGGCATGCACACATAATCATGGAAAATTATTTCTTGTTAGTCATGACTCATTGCCAAGACTATCTTAGTGGACAAAGTCCCTTTCTGAACCGAGTTCACTCCTCGTTTCAGTCCTGTATCACTGAACCGAAATAACCTTCCGTTCCAGCCATGTCTATCTCATGAGATATAAAATCTTTACCCAATGCATTGGAGGGAGATATAGGTCCCACCCATCTTATAATGAATCCTTTCTTATGTGTGCCACATAATCATAAATCTTACATCATCACATAACCCATGTAATAAAAATGGGATTCTTAAACAACATGACATCATAAAACAATTCATATAAGATAAAGGAATTCATAAAAATAATTCCATCACAACATGATCAAATCAATTTAATAATAGGGATAAAAACAGAACCCTTTATTATCTTAGATGGAAAATAATTTTGATAAAACACTTGAACTCCATTCTTGAGGAAAATATCCTTTCTTCTTCAAAAACATTTTTCCTTTCATAACATGTCATACAACTTTAAAATAAAAGAAGTTGATTAAAAATAAACTTGAAAACTTGTAAAGGAAGCTTCTTGGAAATAATGTTTTAAAAATCCATTCATGCCGTATAAGTTAAAAAAAACATTCTTCGTACTTTTGTCGGAAAAGTCAAAAAGTACCTCGTACGAAAAAAACGACAAAAGATTCCTTTCATACATATTACTAAAAACTCACCGAAGGGTAAAAATGGATTTAAACAATTGTAGGTGGATGGAAATAATATTACATATTGATGAAACATGGATGTGGATGATAAAATACACCCCAGTAAATACTTACGAATAAACAATCTCGGATAAAAATGAGATTGTGATATTTCCTTTACCTTAGGTCCAATTTGCCTTGTATGTGTCCGAAGCTCCTGTATAATGGTTTAAATAATGTTATTGACTTATTCCAGAATCATATATATTGATATGATATCATATATGGTCATATTCTTAGCTTCTTGTTAGTAATATTTCATTGTTACTTGTTACTCGGGTCTTTATTGCCTTTTGTTCTTACGCGTGTTTTGCCGAATAAATTCTTATTCTTATTTCAAGGTTATAGATACCTTATATCCAGAATGGTATTAGTGTAACATATATCATATTTATTCATTCAATTCATTTATATAATTACTATGTAATGATGATCATGTAGAACGAGTCGCATCACATCGTGGAGACGGTATTCCGTACGTACGCACGAGTGATGATATCGTTCCTATGATCGTGGAAATGTATTGGAGTATATATATATTATTTCAGTATCAATATTACTTTATAATAATCATAAATAGTTACTCATTACACCATTATACCCATCCTTGTAAAGTGATGGTGGAAAAATAGATTACACCACGGCGTGGAGACGGTATTCCGTACGTACGCACGTGCGGTGATTTCATTTTTCCGTAGGATGGATAGAAGGTGAATTAGGGTTGTTTCATATTTATAATAACATATCAGTATGTAAGTAATACTGATGTTATTACTTCATCATGAAACAACTAAAGAAGAAGAAGTTTAAGAAGAAAGAAATTGAAAAGATCGGTAATGGATATTACCTCTTCTTTGGAACGCCTCTTTGAATCCTCCACTTAAGGAACTAAGAGTGGTCTTTGGAGAATAACAGGACCTCTAGGACTATTCTAGGGAAGTGGAGAGGAGAAAATGGCAGGGGTTGGCCGAGCTTGAGTGCTCAATTTGGTGTGAGGAGGAGGGGGAGGAGGTGCCCTTTTATAAGGGAGGAGAGGGGCACCTTAGGAATATCTCAAAATATTATTTTATATTAAAGTCAAAATCGGTTTATAATAGTTCCAAAGGGTCTTATTTCGAAGATAAAGTGGGGAAGGGTCGAAATACTATCAACCAATAGGATTTAGACAAGTTTAGGGTATTATTTTAACCTTATCAATTAGATTTAACTCTAAGTTAAATAATTTAACTTTTACCATGTCTTTTTGTTTTCTTTCACTATATGGTTAATACACTTACTATAACATGCCAAAAGAACCCCAAATTGTTTATTATTAAAATATATATCCTTATCTAAGTCATTTGGCCTAACCTTAGATTTTTAGGAATACAATAACAATTAATAATATAATATTTTATTTAAAAACTATTTTGTGTCAATTTTGACACTATTTGATATATGATTTTTGTGAAAGTCATAACATAATTATATGTTCTAAACAAGTTTATTAAATCAACACTAATATATCATAGTAACCTAGAAAATTAGTGGAATTCATAAAAAGTCTTAAATTACATTTATTTTGGTGTTTATAACATCAATTATGTCAATATTTCATTAATAAGATAATTACTGCATCATCATTGTGTCATAAATAAATTAAATTATTTAAAGTCTAAAAATTACAAATAAAATACCATTATGTAGGAAATCTTTTTATCTTTCTAATGAATATTTATAATCTAAAATCCAACATATATAACCCTATGTAACAATTGTTTTTCTAAAAGATATATGCTTGTGTCATTTTTGTATTCATTTTAACTTAATTAAAATAAAGTGTCATTATCACTTACAAGTGGATCAATGAGGTCCCAAAATCGACCCAAAGATGCCCATGGTCGACCATGTATCAACCAATAGGTTTAAGACACGTTTTAGGGTAATTTAATATTATTATAATATTATTTTTTAACCCTTATTTACCAGATTTACCCTTAACCATGGTAAATAAAATATTTACCACAGTAATTATTCAAAATATCTAAAAATAAAAGTTACCTATTTACACAATTTGAACATCCTGATTCCAAATATGGAATCCATTTTTCTAAATTCAAAACACAGAAGTGGCAGAAATTAATTTAAAATTAATTCCCGCTGTCAAAACAAAAAGCGTGTTTTTAAGAGATAATAACTATCAAAAGATTGACACTTGTTTATGTTCGGTTTAATTGTAACATTGTGTCCAATGACCAACATTATATTAAGTGGTAAAAATATATTCTAAATATACTTTAAAACCACTCAAATTCATAATTTATCACTATTAAATGTTTTGATTAAAAAAGTTGTTTTTAATTAAAATTTAGTAATTTTCACTATTCATCAAAATATTAAAGTTATCCGAAAAGTACCAAAATTTCACCTTAGGCTAAATTTGATATTATGAGTCCAAAAATGAAGTCCATTTTGAAAAATAAAATTTATAAAATTTCAAAAAGTGGTTATTACTATTCATAACGGCTAGTTTTAATAGCATATTGTTATTTAGTGAAACTCGGTATTGCGTACGATGAAAGCTATCGAGGAAGGTCGCGATTGCGTGTAAAGAAAGCCAAGCAAGTGTTGTGTAGAAAAAGATTCCTTTGATGATTTATATAACATGAAAGTCTCGGGTGTTACATTCTACCCCCCTTAAAAAGAATTTCGCCCTCGAAATTCGTCACTTTGTAACAAACAGATGAGGATACTTCTCCCTCATCATATCCTCAAGCTCCCAAGTAGCTTCTTCAAGTTGGTGGTTCCTCCATAAAACTTTCACCAATCGAGTGGTCTTGTTTCGTAGAACTTTTTCGCTACGATCCAGAATCTCTATCGGCTGTTCTTCATAAGAAAGATCTTGCTCCAGCGGTACAACTTCTGAGCTGAGTACATGTGAAGGATCAGGTATGTACTTTCTCGGGAGAGATACATGGAACACATCGTGAACTTGAGAGAGATTCGGTGGAAGCGCCAATCGGTAAGATACCTTCCCAATACGATCCAGTATTTCGAAAGGACCGATATATCTAGGGCTCAACTTCCCCTTCTTTCCAAATCTCATAACCCTCTTCCAGGGAGATATTCGTAAGAACACTTTATCACCCACTTCAAACTCTAGGTCTTTTCTTCGGTTGTCGGCATAACTTTTCTGTCGACTCTGAGCTGCTCTTATGTGTTGTTGAATAGATCTAACCTTTTCTGCCATTTCATCAACGAGATCAGGTCCTAATAGCTTTCTTTCCGCAACTTCATCCCAGCAAGTTGGAGTCCTGCATTTCTTTCCATAGAGAGCTTCATAAGGAGCCATCTGAATACTGGAGTGAAAGCTATTATTATAAGAAAATTCCACCAAAGGTAGGTGTTGATCCCAACCTCCTTTGAAATCCATAGAGCAAGCTCTCAACATATCTTCTAGGGTTTGAATTGTTCTCTCAGACTGACCGTCTGTCTGGGGATGATAAGCAGTGCTGAAACTCAACTCTGTATCCAGAGTATGCTGAAGACTTCGCCAGAACTTCGAGGTAAATCTCGGATCCCGATCAGATATAATAGAAAGTGGTACTCCATGCAATCTTACCACTTCCTTTACATATATCCTGGCAAGCTGATCTAGAGAGAAATCCTATCTAATAGGAATGAAGTGTGCAGACTTTGTAAGACGATCAACTATGACCCAGATAGCATTATTGCCTTTGGATGTTTTAGGAAGTCCTGTGACAAAGTCCATAGTGATGTTTTCCCATTTCCATTCGGGTATGGGTAATGGTTGTAACATCCCCTTAGACTTCTGTCTCTCAGCTTTAACTTGTTGACAAACCAAGCATCGAGAGACATATTCAGCAACATCTCTTTTCATGCCATCCCACCAGAAGTACTCTTTCAGGTCCCTATACATCTTCGTGCTTCCAGGATGAATAGAGAATGAAGAACTATGAGCCTCATCCAGCAGCTCCTTCTTTAATTCAGGGATGGAAGGAACACAAACCCGATTCCTGAACTTTATTATCCCATCACAATCAAGGTTGAATTCAGGAACATTTCTCACCTTCTTTTGTAACTCGACATCTTCTTTCTGTGCCTCTTTAATCTTCACATGTATAGATGGTTGAACATTCATTTGAGAAAGATAAGATTTTTCCCCTTCCATTATAATTCCAAGATCCATCCTTTGTAAATCCATAAATATTGGATCTTTTGTGATCCTCATCATGGATAAACTAGCATGGTCTTTTCGACTTAATGCATCTGCCACCTTGTTTGATTTCCCAGGGTGGTAATGGATTGAGCAGTCATAATCCTTAATCAGCTCCAACCATATTCTTTGACGCATATTCAACTCCTTTTGTGTGAAAATATACTTTAAACTTTTATGATCAGTATAAATATCACACCTTTCACCATAAAGGTAATGCCTCCAAATCTTTAATGCAAAGATTACCGCAGCCAACTCCAAATCATGTGTTGGGTAATTTTGCTCATGGATTTTCAACTGTCGTGAGGCATAAGCTATCACCATATCATTTTGCATAAGAACACAACCCAATCCCTTCTTGGATGCATCACTGTAGATCACAAACCTTTCTCCACTACAAGGCAGTGTGAGCACAGGTGCACTGGATAACCTTCTTTTCAACTCCTTGAAATTCTCTTCACATTCCTCTGTCCAGACAAAATTCACTCCTTTCCGAGTCAACTTGGTGATTGGATTAGATAATCGTGAAAAATCTTTTACAAAACGTCAATAATATCCAGCCAAACCAAGAAAACTTCGGATCTCAGTTACTGTTGTTGGTCTCGACCATCTTTCGATAACCTCTGTTTTTGCTGGATCCACAGATATCCCCTCTTTTGAGATTATGTGACCCAAAAATGCAACTTTTTGAAGCCAAAATTCACACTTGGTAAATTTGGCATAAAGCTTCTCCTTTCTCAGGGTCTTCAATATAATTCTCAAGTGATCTTCATGTTCTTCCTTGCTCTTTGAATAGACAAGAATATCGTCTATAAAGACTACCACAAATTGATCAAGATAGTCTCTAAAGACTCTATTCATTAGATCCATGAAGATAGCAGGGGCATTAGTAAGACCAAATGGCATCACTATAAATTCATAGTGTCCATACCTTGTACGGAAAGCCGTCTTTGGTATATCCTCCCTTTTGACCCTTAATTGATGATACCCTGAACGAAGATCAATCTTGGAAAAGTATTGAGCTCCGCGTAGTTGGTCAAACAAGTCATCAATGCGTGGGAGAGGATATTTGTTCTTGATAGTGATCTTGTTAAGTTCTCGATAATCAATGCAGAGTCTCATTGATCCATCTTTCTTCTTAACAAATAGAACAGGTGCTCCCCAAGGTGACGCACTAGGGCGTATGAATCCCTTATCAAGATTCTCTTGGAGTTGCTTCTTCAATTCCTGCAACTCAATTGGGGCCATTCTATAAGGTGTCTTTGAAATAGGCAAAGCACCCGGTACGAGTTCTATTGAAAACTCAACTTCACGATTTGGTGGAAGACCTGGTAATTCCTCCGGAAAGACATCATCAAACTCCCATACAATGGGCATATTCTTAATCGTAAGTTTCTCTCCAACCATTTGAGATAAATAACCTTCATTTAGTGGAATCATGACCCATAAGATGGAAGGAATTTCCACTGGAAGGTTATGTTCATCCTTGCATTGATAGACGATCGTAGATTGATCTGGAATATGAAATGTGACTTCCCTTCTTTGGCAATTGATATGAGCTCCATGTAGAGAAAGCCAATCCATGCCAAGAATCACATCAAATTCTACTAAAGGAAGGATCACAAGATTTGCAGGAAGCACTTTCCCACAAACTTCGATCGGAGAAGAATTATAAACTTTTGATGCGATTGATGTGCCATTAGGTGTTGTCACAGCTAACTCAACATCTAATTGTTGAGGTAATACGGTGATACCCTTAGAAAAGTCTTCAGAAATAAAAGAGTGGGTGGATCCAGAATCAAATAAAACATTTTCTACTTTAGAGTGGATGGTAAGTGTACCTTTCACCACTTCGTTATCGTACTCCACATCGCTGATAGAAATTGCATGTGACTTTCCTTTGTCTTTAGCCTTAAGATTTTGTTGACGTCGACCATCATCATCAACCCTTGGATTTGGGCATTGATTGGCATAATGCCTCATCTCCTTGCACTTGAAACATTGAAGTGTAGTAGGTTCATTCTGTGTATCCCTTCCTTTGTTTGCGTCATTAGACATCTTCTTCCCATTATCACGGCATTCAAATGCCCGATGACCTTCCTTTCCACATTTAAAACATTTACTTGTCCCTTTAAGACAACTCCCTCCATGTTTCTTTCCACACTTTGAGCATAAGGGAAAGTTCATCTTCTTTTCAGTGTGCTCTTTAGAGTTTCCTTTGAATTCCATCTTCCTCTTCTTATCAAACCCATGTGACTGATGGGTTACTCCAATCTCCATCTCGACTTTGAGAGCACATCGAACGATTTCCTCGTAGCTATTGAAGTCCCTTATGGCTAACGCCCTTCGAAGACTTGGTTTTAAGCCACTAAAGAATCGATCGATCTTACTCTCAGGTTGGATAATAATACCAGAAGCGTACCTTGCAAGTCTTGTAAAATTTGCTTCATAGGTACTAACAGATTCATCATCCCTTTGCTTCAGTTCAAGGAACTCTTTCTCCATCTTTGTTCGGAGAATACGAGGGAAGTACTTATTGAAAAATAAGTTCTTGAACTCGTCCCATTCCATAGACTCAATTTCATCCCTTTGCCTCGTATTATTAATAAGATTCCACCATTGATCAGCATCTCCTTCCAAACGATACACTGCTAGGATGACTTTATCATGTTCAGAACATTGAAGAACTGAAAATATCTTTTCAGTAGTACTAATCCATTGTTCAGCAACTAATGGATCAGTAGACCCACTGAAAGAAGGTGGACACTGCCTCATGAAGGATTCAACAGAATGTTGCTCCTTCCTTTGCTCGTTTGGAAGTCCTGCATGATTCATAGCTTGAGAAAGTTGTGTGAGCATGGCTACAAGATTTTGCATTCCAGCTCCCATATCGTTTGGTTGCTCAGGGGGACAATCATTGCATTGCCCATCGCATTCCGCATTAACACGGTTCCTTCGGGTTCCAGCCATTGACTAAAACCAAGAAGAATAGTGTGAGCAACACTAATTATAATAGGAAAACCACATAATTCAAGAATAAAATTTTCATGCTTAAGGTCTTATCCTAGGTTATTCAAGGACATTTCTAAAACACTAATATTGTGTTCTATGCTTAGACTTATCCTTAGGGTTCTTACTAAGGCTTTCACATCCTAGTTTCCAAAGGTTGACTATACCTTTCCTCTGATACCAACTATAACGACCCATACTTTACATACATTGTTAATAATTCAAAATTGAAGCACACTTATTACAACATATGACAAAACCACAAAGGACCGTATAGGTATAGTGTCTTTAGAAACTGGGAAACATAAACAACTGGTTCATAAATCTTCTACAGTGTCTCCCATTTATTTCATCATATCTAGGGTCCCTTTTAGCATATTCTACTTAATATCCATCTTCCTGACATGGGGAAAAGAAAACATAAAAGGGTGAGCTCAAATGCTCAGCAAGGGAAAATAAAGGAAATAAAAATCATATCATATCTTTTTGAAAATCAAAACCTGCAAAAGAGATCATAATATCTTAACATGGAATAAATCATAGAAGTGAAAATGAGATCCCCATAATCATAACATAAAACTTGAAACTTTGTGGCATGCACACATAATCATGGAAAATTATTTCTTGTTAGTCATGACTCATTGCCAAGACTATCTTAGTGGACAAAGTCCCTTTCTGAACCGAGTTCACTCCTCGTTTCAGTCCTGTATCACTGAACCGAAATAACCTTCCGTTCCAGCCATGTCTATCTCATGAGATATAAAATCTTTACCCAATGCATTGGAGGGAGATATAGGTCCCACCCATCTTATAATGAATCCTTTCTTATGTGTGCCACATAATCATAAATCTTACATCATCACATAACCCATGTAATAAAAATGGGATTCTTAAACAACATGACATCATAAAACAATTCATATAAGATAAAGGAATTCATAAAAATAATTCCATCACAACATGATCAAATCAATTTAATAATAGGGATAAAAACAGAACCCTTTATTATCTTAGATGGAAAATAATTTTGATAAAACACTTGAACTCCATTCTTGAGGAAAATATCCTTTCTTCTTCAAAAACATTTTTCCTTTCATAACATGTCATACAACTTTAAAATAAAAGAAGTTGATTAAAAATAAACTTGAAAACTTGTAAAGGAAGCTTCTTGGAAATAATGTTTTAAAAATCCATTCATGCCGTATAAGTTAAAAAAAAACATTCTTCGTACTTTTGTCAGAAAAGTCAAAAAGTACCTCGTACGAAAAAAAACGACAAAAGATTCCTTTCATACATATTAATAAAAACTCACCGAAGGGTAAAAATGGATTTAAAAAATTGTAGGTGGATGGAAATAATATTACATATTGATGAAACATGGATGTGGATGATAAAATACACCCCAGTAAATACTTACGAATAAACAATCTCGGATAAAAATGAGATTGTGATATTTCCCTTACCTTAGGTCCAATTTGCCTTGTATGTGTCCGAAGCTCCTGTATAATGGTTTAAATAATGTTATTGACTTATTCCAGAATCATAAATATTGATATGATATCATATATGGTCATATTCTTAGCTTCTTGTTAGTAATATTTCATTGTTACTTGTTACTCGGGTCTTTATTGCCTTTTGTTCTTACGCGTGTTTTGCCGAATAAATTCTTATTCTTATTTCAAGGTTATAGATACCTTATATCCAGAATGGTATTAGTGTAACATATATAATATTTATTCATTCAATTCATTTATATAATTACTATGTAATGATGATCATGTAGAACGAGTCGCATCACATCGTGGAGACGGTATTCCGTACGTACGCACGAGTGATGATATCGTTCCTATGATCGTGGAAATTTATTGGAGTATATATATATTATTTCAGTATCAATATTACTTTATAATAATCATAAATAGTTACTCATTACACCATTATACCCATCCTTGTAAAGTGATGGTGGAAAAATAGATTACACCACGGCGTGGAGACGGTATTCCGTACGTACGCACGCGCGGTGATTTCATTTTTCCGTAGGATGGATAGAAGGTGAATTAGGGTTGTTTCATATTTATAATAACATATCAGTATGTAAGTAATACTGATGTTATTACTTCATCATGAAACAACTAAAGAAGAAGAAGTTGAAGAAGAAAGAAATTGAAAAGATCGGTAATGGATATTACCTCTTCTTTGGAACGCCTCTTTGAATCCTACACTTAAGGAACTAAGAGTGGTATTTGGAGAAGAAAAGGACCTCTAGGACTATTCTAGGGAAGTGGATAGGAGAACATGGCAGGGGTGGCCGAGCTTGAGTGCTCAATTTGGTGTGAGGAGGAGGGGGAGGAGGTGCCCTTTTATAAGGGAGGAGAGGGGCACCTTAGGAATATCTCAAAATATTATTTTATATTAAAGTCAAAATCGGTTTATAATGGTTCCAAAGGGTCTTATTTATAAGATAAAGTGGGGAAGGGTCTAAATCCTATCAACCAATAGGATTTAGACAAGTTTAGGGTATTATTTTAACCTTATCAATTAGATTTAACTCTAAGTTAAATAATTTAACTTTTACCATGTCTTTTTGTTTTCTTTCACTATATGGTTAATACACTTACTATAACATGCCAAAAGAACCCCAAATTGTTTATTATTAAAATATATATCCTTATCTAAGTCATTTTGCCTAACCTTAGATTTTTAGGAATACAATAACAATTAATAATATAATATTTGATTTAAAAACTATTTTGTGTCAATTTTGACACTATTTGATATATTATTTTTGTGAAAGTCATAACAGAATTATATGTTCAAACCAAGTTGATTAAATCAACACTAATATATCATAGTAACCTAGAAAATTAGTGGAATTCATAAAAAGTCTTAAATTACATTTATTTTTGTGTTTATAACATCAATTATGTCAATATTTCATTAATAAGATAATTACTGCATCATCATTGTGTCATAAATAAATTAAATTATTTAAAGTCTAAAAATTACAAATAAAATAACATTATGTAGGAAATATTTTTATCTTTCTAATGAATATTTATAATCTAAAATCCAACATATATAACCCTATGTAACAATTGTTTTTCTAAAAGATATATGCTTGTGTCATTTTTGTATTCATTTTAACTTAATTAAAATAAAGTGTCATTATCACTTACAAGTGGATCAATGGGGTCCCAAAATCGACCCAAAGATGCCCATGGTCGACCATGTATCAACCAATAGGTTTAAGACACGTTTTAGGGTAATTTAATATTATTATAATATTATTTTTTAACCCTTATTTACCGGATTTACCCTTAACCATGGTAAATAAAATATTTACCGCAGTAATTATTCAAAATATCTAAAAATAAAAGTTACCTATTTACACAATTTGAACATCCTGATTCCAAATATGGAATCCATTTTTCTAAATTCAAAACACAGAAGTGGCATAAATTAATTTAAAATTAATTCCCGCTGTCAAAACAAAAAGCGTGTTTTTAAGAGATAATAACTATCAAAAGATTGACACTTGTTTATGTTCGGTTTAATTGTAACATTGTGTCCAATGACCAACATTATATTAAGTGGTAAAAATATATTCTAAATATAATTTAAAACCACTCAAATTCATAATTTATCACTATTAAATGTTTTGATTAAAAAAGTTGTTTTTAATTAAAATTTAGTAATTTTCACTATTCATCAAAATATTAAAGTTATCCGAAAAGTACCAAAATTTCACCTTAGGCTAAATTTGATATTCTGAGTCCAAAAATGAAGTCCATTTTGAAAAATAAAATTTATAAAATTTCAAAAAGTGGTTATTACTATTCATAACGGCTAGTTTTAATAGCATATTGTTATTTAGTGAAACTCGGTATTGCGTACGATGAAAGCTATCGAGGAAGGTCGCGATTGCGTGTAAAGCAAGCCAAGAAAGTGTTGTGTAGAAAAAGATTCCTTTGATGATTTATATAACATAAAAGTCTCGGGTGTTACAGATACTATTAATCTAGTTATCAGCAACATGAAGGAAATCATATAACCACATGAACATATAAGCAACTGTTTGTCAAATGAGTACAATTTCTCTAAATTTCTCTAAGTACTTGATTGACCACAAGAGTACTGGATTAACTACAAGAAGGATTTTATCAATCGAATAAATCAATATAGAACTTGATATAATTTTTATAAGTATGGAACTAAATGAATTACCTAGTGGATTGAACATGTCCCTAATAGATCTATCGTGGTGTAAATTTCACAAACTACCCAACCAACTATAAGAGTAACCAAGTGAATGAAAGGGAAATAGAGAAACCATATGATATATCCAATATTATATTATTAAATTAAAATTATCAAAGTAACTGTATATTATTCCCAATCAATCGCATTATATAATTAAGTGATCACATGATAAAGTTGGAATTGTGACAAAGTGAAAAAGTGACCATATGATGACTTCAAGTGACTATAGGTTCAAGTGAAGAGACTGCATGTTAAATGAAGTGGTTGCATGACCTATAAAGGGAATTGATCAAAGTTTTTTTTCATAGTGTTGAATCAACCATAAGGAATCAATCTGATGTGGAAAATTTAAGTTGACCATGCCTAACTAGAATTATATTTTAGTAATATATAAAAATGTCTATTTATAAAGAATTAAATACCAAGTGAGAGAATTTAATACTCCAAAATTTCATGGAAAATATGAGGATATTTAATTATTATTATTAAATGGATATTTATTGGAATATTTTATCTACTTAAAGGGAGAAAAACATCAAGAAAAATAGAGATCAAATATAGAGAACAAAGATCCCAAAAAAAGAACACATGTAATACTACTCTATTTAAAAAACCTATGACACTCTATTTTCTACTGTGAATATTTGAAAGATATAAGAGAACATTTATGATAATTTAATTTTATATTAGAATAAAAGGAAGATATTGAGAAGAGAAGATAACCCTTCCAAACAACTAAAACTCAATCTACATCAATGCTAAATTGAACTTCATCTATCTCTCTCTTTCACTATATTTTATATTACTTTGGAATTGTGTTTAGTTTATTTTTAATATCTGTTAATTTCATACTATTGTACAATATTGAATAGTACTTAGATACACTTTCATTAATTTCATTCATCTTTGTATTCCCATGATCAACTATGGAAGAGGTTGTGTGATAGATTGGATATCCTTGTGTATTATTATAATCTATATACTCAATCTAGGTTTTGGATTATCATGTTTGTATTAATAAAAATGATTTATATTGGGATAATTTTAAGTGGAGAGTAATAAATACATCTTGAGACTAAACCTCTTGTTTTTATATTTCTATTGTGTGTTCATTTATGTTTTTCATACTTAAAAAAATCAAATCACTTTAGAAAAAAATAAATTGATAGCTAACTTTTACCAGTGATATTTCTATCATTTGATGTGAGCAGAGTAATATTGAAAGATTAGGATAATATCAAGTTAATCTAACAAAGTTTTGATCAATCTCTTGAGAGGTTATTTCAAAACATAAAATTATATATACATACTATATTAGTTAACTAGGTGTTTTATATATTGTGGGATTTTGTTTTAAAATAGTTATTGATAGAAATTTTTTATTGGATGCTCAATTCACAACCTCCCCCCTACCTCTTGAGCACTCCACTCGGACCAACATTTGGTTTCAACTATTGTTTCGTTTTTCCCCTTGTTATTTTTGTATCAAACTGCGATAAAGTCAACAAGACAAGATCTCAGTTTTATTTTATTATTATAATTCAGCACCTATGGATCCCTCTATATCTAAAGGTTGTGATACAAATTGACCAATATACTTTAATGAAAAAATACGCTTGGTGGAAAATCCAAATTGAAATTCAGATTGAGAATATGGGTTTTGATATTTGGACTATAATAGAAGTTCGATAAGAAAAACCAAAAGCTCTCGAAGATAACTAGAGTGATTCCATTAAGGATTCTTATGAATATAACTATAAAGACATGAATTATTTATATTTTAATTTAAAATATGGTTCATTTAATAGAATATCTACTTGTAATAATGCTTTTAAAATCTAGGATACACTTTTTGTATCAGATGAATGAACCTCAAATGTTAAAGAAATGAGATTAAATACTTATACAATTAAATATGATAATTTCAAAATGAAACCTTATGAATCTATTTCAAAAATGTATCTTATGATCAATGAAATCATTAACACCATACATTATCTTGAAAAAAAGTGAATGACTAAGATCAAGTACTGAGAATCTTTATATGTCTACCTAATCACTGAAGAGGAACCGTTGTCTCCATTAGATAATCTTATGACATCAAAAAATTTCCATTCAAGAAATTAATTGTAAAATTAACGGTGTATGAGTAAAAATTAAAGGTAAACACTAATGAGAATTTTGAATCCAAGAATACTATTGTTTTTAAAGCATCTCAATCAAAATCAAAGGAAGTTTTTAAACTAGATAGCACTAGTAGGAGTGAATATGACTCAGATAGTGATGAAGAGATGGGTCATCTAGCAAGAAGGTTTAAGAATTTTTATAGGAGAAATAAATTTCTTCATAAAATCTAATTTAGAAGGAAAATATGCTAATAAAAGAAACTGTAAGAACGATTATAACTTTGAAGAAGTTAAATAAAAGGAAAAATCAAAGATAATTATTTGAAATTGAAATATAATAAGAAATATGAGAATCGAGGAAATAAATACAAAAAATCCATGGTGGAAACTTGGTGTTCTTTGGAGGACATTTAAAGTGAATTAGAGTCATCCAGGAATGATTCTCATGTGAAATAAAATCCATGCTTTATGGAAATAACAACTGAGGTAAAATAACTATTTTTATTCCTTATGAAAATGAAAATAATGATGAATCTGACATGTATATAAAATATTTATTTCTAAAATATTATAGAATTAACCTTTAATTAGATAAAGGATAAAATAAAAATTTGAATAAATAACATTCATTTTCTGTAACTATAAAATTGTATCTATATATTGAAGAAGAAAATAATGTTGTGTTGTTAAAGGAAAATAATGAACTTAAATTTTATAATTAATAACTCAAGGACCATGAAACTTTCACCTAAAGAAGAGAAACTATGATCATTATAACTTCCTGGTCTAGATTCCACTTGACTGGTGCCCCAACCTAGTTCACTAAATGACCTCAGGTGTGCCTCCTCATTCACCAGAGGTTTCTGACTAGCACTAGGAGTCCAAGGAGGTACCATGGGGATATTATAACCTCAATATCAGAGTGCACAATAATAAATAAACATATAAATAACATATATAATAGATCATGCATGAGTAATAAATAAATTGAACATGTGAGATCAAAAAAAAATACTAACATATGACATAAAATATGTACAAACTCAATTGCCCATATGAATAATCACATACATAGGATAATAATAAAAGAATAGAGATAAAAGAAATAGATCTACCGCAACTCTTACCATACCATATCCCAAGCTCCATGTACTCATCTAATCTATCCTGGTAGATCAAACTTATGACACATCCCAATCTGTGCCAATAACTAAGTGAGTATGCTCAGGCACCCTAGAGAAATGGTGACCCATGTAGGGTGTGAGTATATAACTTAGTAGGGAATCACTGACCTAGTCCCCTAACACACCATCAATGTAGTGATATATGCATGTGACATGCTCAAAATAAATAAAATACTGAAAATAAATAAACAAATAACATTACCTTATTCATCTCGATGTTGGAATGTATATGAGAACATATTGTGGACCATTCCAAACCATGTACCCAATACTATATAGCTTTAAATCATTATACCCTTGAACTTGATCAATCATGCCTTCTTCATCTAGTGTCAGTGTGTCTCTAAGAATGTCACAATATTTTTCCAACCATATAAATATCATATCCTAGGGTGTAACATGAGAATCCCCAGTCCTTAGGCTTGGGCAGAAAACACCTCATCATGAATAGATCTATAACCATATACCAAGAATCCTATAAATCTCCCCAAACTCCAGGTATAATGAATGGATCAAGGTTGAATCCCAGCAACCCTAGGAAATCACTGAATCAAAAGCATCCCCATGTCACCATGCTAAATAGTCAGATCTCAAGAATCTCGGGCATCCAAATCATCACGTAATGTCATCAGGATCAACTGGATAGATATTAGGGGTGAACCAAGAATCACATAATAATAATCATAATGAAAATAATAATAGTGATGATAATCCTCAAGCATGTACAGATGGATCCTAGACAGTCTAGGCATCCTAGGGACCCATGGCATCTAGTGATTCCCATATATACTCAAGGACAAATCCTAAAATCCCAGGAATTCTTCATGTGGATCAATAGCCAGATCCCAGGATACACATTCAGAATTAATGGAGACATCATCACATCTAAGCTATATCACATTAGTATCACGAGAGTCTCAAAATCCAAGTCCTGGGAAGCACGTATAGGTATCCCCAACATAACCATCATACCATATATGGATCATAAGACGGATCCCATGTAGTAACTCTAGGCATCCACATTTCGATAAAATAAATAATAAAACATAAAAAAATATATGGTTGGATGAATTCCAAAACCAAATATCATCATCCATAGTCCAATGGTCTTACATATTTTGTACAGGTTCTAAGGTGACACCCAATACCATCTTTACCCAAGACAACAATTCACCCACTTAGGGTCGGTCAATCATCATGGTACCTCTTGGAGTCTCCTAGGTCACATAAAATGAGAGGCACCCTACTAGGGATCCTTGGTCATGTTCAAGCCACCCAGTCTAACCCGTATCAATTATCCAATCGACTCTAATGTTTCACAAGGGTTATTACATGGCCTTCTTATGTTGTTCCACTTTAGTTAGGACATAAATATATAAGGAGGCAGCCACATGTCTTAAATAGGGGCCACTAAATTCATTATCAACCCTATCACACCCCTCAAGGTTCTGAATGTCACAGAAAATTCCAACATAACTCATGGACTTGACCATCGGTGGTCGGTGTGGTCAAGGTAGTGCACATGGACAACATGGCCTTGTAAATTCGTTCCCTTTTTTATAAGGAATTTTATTTTAATTAGATAATTAAATTAATTATTTAAGTGGGTCAATGCCATCAAGTACATGAGGATGCATCACATCCATTATAAAAAACTCACATTAATCCATAGGAAAAATATTGAGAACCACCTACCTCAATTGAAGCTTTCCAATATATTTAAAATGACTGGAATCTCTACTAAGGCCTATCAAGATCTATCCAAGCGCATCTTGGTCTAGCCGGCCATCGTCTAACATAGTAAGGACCTAACTAATTCCATAAAATCTAAACAAATAATTATAAATAATATCTAATTAATTACTTAATTATTCAAATAATTAATAATTATTTAATTAATTCAATAAAAACTAGGAATAAAGCCTAAATAATCACTAGGTGTTCCCACTATATTATAATTAAAACTAAATGTATAATTATAACCTATATAATTCACCAAAAAATTTTCTTGAAAAAATACCTAACATCCGATGAAAAAAAATTCATTTAAATTTAATTTAATTTAATATATTTGAAAAACTACTATGATGACATAGCCCAATGAAATGGTGCAAGACGACATGTGGATGTCATCCCGGGATGTACTCTTCATAGGGTGCATGAAAACCCCATCTCATTAGGTTGATTCCACCATGCTCTAGTGGAATCAGAAACGAAACCTAAACATGAAGAAAATAAAATTAGAATGAAGTAGAGGAGAATGGAAATTGAAGCCAGCAAAATTGAAGACTGACCTTAAGTCACTAAAGAATGGATTCAAACCCCACCCCAAATTAAGTAGGAAAGAAGGAATTAAATGGGAGGTCTTGGCTGGCTTGTGCGAGGTAAGGAGAGGGGAGAAAAAGGATACCACATATTAAAATTAGGGGGAGATCCTTTTGAACCTTTTTAATAGTTTTCATGGTTTTTCTACACGGTTTTCCAAACCATGAACCAACCGTGTATATGGAACTACCTTCAAGCTATCTACCTCACATAGTTTGGTTACATAGTCACTAAACCATATACCAAACCATGTGGAGTATATCTATACCCCTATAAAACTCTCATATGGTTTCCTATGAAACCTCACATGGTCTTTATTCAAACATTCCCTAACTGTGTAGACAAACCATGCTCAAAATAAAATAATTGAGAACACCCTAAGCTTTAGGGTGCCACATTATTTCCTCTAAACTGCACACCCCAAATCGTGTTCCTTGGGAAAGAACCTCCAAAACTCCTGAAACGTAACCCAAAGATTAGGAGGCCCACCTGATCACCCAATATACCTCTAAGATTCAAACCTTATCCAAAAACATCTCTTTAACACATATCAACACCTAAAATTTCTGAATCCCAATTCAAAATTCCTCTCATACACCAAATGAAAATTCAAATTCCTTCTAAAATTTTCTATGCTTGTATAAACATGGGGTCTTATAAACTCGTCACCACAACACTTCTCTTCCCTAATATGTCATGGTGGTAATCCAACCATATCTACTCACTTAAATCGTTCCCTAATTCTCATTCAAATTTCTACATTTGATCCTCAAGCACTAAACACACTTCCAAAATATAACTCTAAAGCCATAGTGCTCAAATCACCAAAACCAGGACAATGATCATTTTCACAACTGAAACAATGAGATGAATCTTACCTGATTCATGTATATCCCTTGACACCCAATGTTTCCTCATACACTTCATCACCTAACCTTTAGTGCTCCCCACTATAGGCTTTAACTCACTAAGGTAAATTTTGACACCTCGACACTCCTCGCCATTGAAATTTCCTATCAAAACATGCCCTCAATTGTCCACCAATCCACTTGAAATGATCCCCAACTTTTCATACTTGAACATAAATGAGAACACCATTTAAACATTGATAACTATTCTTTTTTTCAAATTATGATCCAAAATGGACACATACCCTCCACCCATTCCTAATATGAGCATGTTAGTTTCTCCTTAAAAATATCATCTGATGCCTGAAACAATCACATCATATCCAAATTGATTCATCTAATGTGTTTTATATCTCACCGCATCTAAAAACACACAAAAAGCCTAGTCAAACCTCCTCAATCTGACCTGCATCAAAACACTCATATGGACCTACTAACATGCTATCAATTTATCCGATCACAGTGCCTTAAAACCCAAAGGGACCCTGAGATTGTCCCAATACATCCACAAAAGTCTCAACTTGAATTTCAGTGTGATTCCATGTTTGAAACCTCAACTGACCAATTCCACCATCAAGCTCCAAATGTAAGCATCGACACATTCATGATCTAGTCACATTTAGAAAATTTCAAATAACTACAATCTTGAAGATAATTCTCAGACTCCATAAAATAACAGATATGATTATATATATATAATTCTCCAAGGAATCTAGTAATATTTGGATTTATTTATCCACTAGAATACAAATTCCCTAAAGATCATCCAATGGATGATTCCACATTCCGATGAACCTTTTAACACAAGGGTCAAACCACCAACGACTAACATCACACTCCCCACTATAAGAGTGACCTTATCATCTTATCCCTGGATCAAAAATCTGATCACCACAACCCATGTACCATTCATAATTGACCAAAACAACTAGTGTGTCCCAACCAAATCATTCTCAATAACTGACCTAAAACACCAATCAATTCTAGTTCATATCTCATAAAAACGCCATCCTTTTAAATTTCCAAAATTACCATAATAATGAGGATCACACCCTCATTAACCAAAGGTACACTCCCCACCATATGTATTTTCTTATAAAAATCATTTAGTGAAACCTCAATAGGTTTATCTACAATTATACGTGTGTATCTCCCTCCAAGCCATGCTGAACACATCCTAGAGGCTCTCATCCAAAATTCCAATTTTTCACCCACACTAAAGGCAAACACACACTTAGCTGACAATTTATGTCATTCTATGTCACAAGAATCTACCAAATTTTATTCCATGATTATAAATAATATTTGGATTCAATAGGGGATGGAACCCAAATAGTCCTTCCCTTTGAAACTAGCCTCTAATGAACTCGAGTTTCCAAGATAACACCTCTCACAAGTTTTACTCGATTACATAAGTCATTGAATCACCAAGGTTCTAAGTCATATCTCAAGGTCTATAGGTCTTCCTCATATTCCAAAATTTAGGTCTCAATGAAGGTCACAACTCAAAGGGAATCATCCATTATCATGCCTCAAACACCCATGACATCCAATGTTCCAAAAAACCTCTCAAGGGTCCCATATCCATAATGATATCACATATTAATACGATCGGCCTACTAAAGAACCAATTCTCACTGTGAAACTATCCTTTGACTTCTCCCTTAATAATTAAAACTCATCGACCACTGCTAAAACAACCAACAACATCATCCTAGGTGGTCTTTACTAAGGAAAAACCACAACCATAGGATCAATTAGTTAAAATTTCATTCCAAGATATATGATAAAAGACCATATAGGTTGTTGCTAGAACTTTAAATAACCGAACCTAAATTACAACCACCCACTAGGGGTTTCTCACTAAGGTGACATGTGTTGTACTGACTTACTTGTGTCACTACATATCCACTATTAGAGGGACTATGCCATCATAATCAATGAGAGTCTCAACGTATATCCACATGACTTTCCATCAGAAGGAAATGAAAATAAAAATCAATCAAGATGAGTAGAATACAACTAAGAACTTAAAAAAATCACACTAGCACACCCCTACATGTCATGTGAATCCTATATAAAAACTCATGATGCATTAGATTCCTATTGCCTCTATATTCCAAGATCCAAATCCAAAATATCTAGCTTATTTCCAATGGTCCAAGAGCTATAAATATAGAAAAAATCATAAATACCATACTGCATTTGTGTCACATGAGGTTAAATCATATCAACTATAACATTTCATACCAACAACATCAATACCATCCCTAGTGAACTAGATTTCATATACGAAATTGTGTCCACTATACACTAGCCTGAGGTACATAATAAGCCCTGACATATTCCTATGTTTCTTATCTACTATAACCTAAATATTAAATCAAATAAACACTAATCTGGTACTAATTTGTAATATCCTAGTATAGAGTCCACTCAGTTAGTTCCCCATTTTGGTTCTCCAAGTAACCTCAAGTGCACCTCCCTATATTACAGAGGCTTCAAACTTGTAGCAAGGGTATAAGAAGGTATCATGGAGAGATTATACCCCCTATATCAGAGTGAATAATAATAAATAAATAAATAATAGACATAAAATAGCATGAAAAAGTCATAAATACACTAAACTTGTGAGATCAAAATGAAATAATGACATATAGCATACAAGATGTATAGTCTTGATTATCCACTGGTCTAATCACATAAATAGGATAATAATAAAATAATAGATAAAAAAAATGGATCTACTATAAATCCAAACCATACCATATAACAAGATCCATGTACTCATCTGATCCATCCTGCTTGATCAAATTTGGGTTTCAACCCAACCTATGCTTACAACAAAGTGAGAGCCTGCTCGGATACCCGAGTACAATGGAATCCCGAGCAGGTTGTGAGTATATAACATAGTAGGTAACCACCAATGTGGTCCCATACCATTCCATAAATGTATATCTGCATGTGAAATTCTTAGAATAAATAAACTATTTTAAACAAATGAATAAGAACTAACATTACTTTCTTTAGCTCGATGATGGAATGTATCTGATCACATATTATGGATTGTTCTAAACCATATACCCTATACCATATAGTTTTAAATCCTTAGGCTCATGAACTTGATTGACCATACCTTCTTTGGTCAGTGTTAGGGTGTCTCTGAGAACGTCACGATGCCATTTCGACCATATAAATACCAGATCCTAGGGTGTAACCCAGGTATCCCCAATCCTTAGGTTCTAGTGGCCAACACCTCTTCATGAATAGATCCATGACTAGATCCCAAGAATCCTTGGAATATCTCCAAACTCTAGGTATAATGAATGTCTTAAGGTTGATCCTCTGGCATGTCGAGCAATCTTTGAATCTGAAGCATCCCCATGTCGCCATACCAAATGGCTAGATACCAAGAATCTTAGTCATCTCAATCACTGTGTAATTTTATAATGCTTTATTGGTCAGATCCTAGGGTTGATAGAGACATAACACAATAATAATCATCATAAAAATAATAATAGTAATCACAATACCAAAGATTTTATGGTTGGATCCTAGATATTCCAAGCATCCTAGGGACTTGTGGCATCTAGGGAATCCCATATAGATCCAAGGTCGAATATCAGTGTCTTAGAAATTCCTCACGTGACTCAACAACTAGATCCCATGAAACACATTGAGCATCCATGGTGACGTCATCACATCCAATTCATATCACATTAGTATCACGAGAAGCTCAAAATCCAAGTCCCATGAAGCACCTCTACGTAGCCACCACATCACCATCATACCATATAAGGCTCATAAGTCGGATCCCAGGTAGTACCTATGGGCATCCACATTTCAATAAAATAAATAATAAAACATAAACAAAATTATAGGGTTTGATGAATACCTAAACCTAATATCACTATACATATCTCCACAGACTTATATGTTCAGTACGAGTTCTAAGGTGACACCCACTGCCATCTCCACCCAAGCCTGCAATGAAACCGATCAAGGTCAGTCGATTATCAGGGTACCTACTAGGGTCCCTTAGGTCAAATCAATGGACAGGAACCCTAACATGTTCACTGGTCACAACCAAATAACTATACCTAACCCGTATAAATTATCCAATCGGTTCCAAGGTTTCTTGAGGTTTCTTACATGGCCCACTTGGGATATTCCACTTAAGTCACACTACACCTTTATAAGGAGGAGAACAATGGTCCTACATAGGGGACACCAAGAAACTCTCACCTATATCACACAACTCAAGGGTATGAATTTCCTAGGGCATACAAAAATAACTCACAGTCTCAACCATCAGCGGTCGAGGTGATCAAGGTAGTGCACACGACCAATGTAGTCTTTGAAATTTGTTCGCCCAGTAATTTAAAATTTCATTTTAATTAGAAAAATCAATTAATTATCAAGTAGGATAATATCCTCAAGGATGTGATGACTCATAATAGGAATCATAAACAACTTGCATTAATCCATAAGGAAATTATTGAGGACTTCCTTCCTCAATTGATTCTTTTCTAATTTATTTCCAAAGGTCAAAATCCTTACCAAGGCCTACCGATGTCCTTCCTAAATCATTATGGTCCATTTTTCCATCATTCAATACACCGAGGCCCTAAATCATGAAAAATATTATAATTTTTTTTATAAATAATCTATAATTAATTACTTAATTCTTCAAACAAATAATAATTATTTAATTAATTTAATAAAACTAGACATAAATCCTAAACACTCACTGGGTGCTCCCACTGCACTTGAATTTCAACCAAATGTTTTCCCATGTCCCATGGTGTGCTCCCAGACTTATTCCAAGTAAAACCCCTTATATATAATGAAAAAAAAATCATTTAGATTTAATTTAATAAAAAATCTTTGAAAACCTACTACAATGACATAAATCAATGAAATAGAGCATGATGGCATGTGGAAATCAGCCTGAGATATCCTATCATTATTATGCATGAAATACCCATATCATTTGATCAATTACACAATGATCTAGTGGAATAAAAATCAAAACTGAAATTGAAATAAAATAAAATTAGATGGAAATATAGGAGAAGGAAACATAGGCCAAAAAATTGAAGATGCACCTTAAATCAATGAAAAATGACTTCAAAACCCACCATGAATAAAATGGGAAAGAAGGAACTAAAGGGGAGGGATTAGCTGGATCGTTCAAGGGAATGATAGGGGAGAATATTACCCCCCCCTTTTAAAATTTAGGGGGGAAAGATAATTTCCACCCTTTTTAATAGGCTTTATAGTTTTCTGCACTATTTTACAAACTTTTCACCAACTATGCATACAGATTCACCTCCAAAACATCCACCTATCATGATTTGGTCACATGGTTACTAAATTTTGTTTTAAAACATGTGGAACAAATATATAACCCTCTGAAACTCCCATATAGTTTCCTCTACAACCTCACATGGTCTACCCTTAATCGTTCCCTAACCATGCTCTATATAAAAAAATTGATAATACCCTGAGCTTCAGAGTGTCATGTGGTTTATCCTAAAGAATTATCCCCAAACTTTACTCTTTGGGAATGAATATACAAAAATCCTAAAACTTAAATTGAAGCTTCTGAGGCCCACTCAAGCACCTGATCTACCTTATGAGCCTAAAAACTTATCAAAAAACATAACATTAATACATATCAACACTTGCAATTCAATTACAAACTCCAATTCAAAATTTGGCCCATCTACCAAACTAAAATTAAAATTAATTTTTGAATTTTACATATTCGTATGATCAAAGGACCTTATATTGGGCCCATGGAAGAGGATATCCAACCTGCATTTATGGGGTGGGTTGGGCTAGATTTTTTTTTACATTTTAAATAAGATTTAATGGATCAAATAAAAAAGTACTCTAGCTTAAGCAATCTGACCTTAAAATATGCAGGTCATCCCAGAGACTAAGAATAAATTCTTTTTTCTTTTAATGTTGTTTTAATTTAATATATCATTTTTATGAGAAACATATATATATATAAGTAAATGATGAATATATATATATACATATATTTTAATGGTTATGTAGTAACAATTAGGTCTTAATATTTAATATTTCTTAATAAAAGTGTTTTAATTTTTTTTTGAAAAAAATTAATCTTGATTACAAATGTGGTTCAGACTACAAACCGGTTTTCTTAAAATTAAAACTAGATTGGACTTGATTTTTTATGCCTGTATTTAATGCAAACTAAAATGGATTGGAAATTTTTATGCTAGGTCAATGTAGTATTTTTCTATTCTACCCTGGTCCAAACCATTAATGGGAAGTCTATGATACTCTAAAGAAAACTCTCTTTTGGGGTGGTCTGTGATACTATAAATAAAACTCACCTTTACGGAGGTCTATAATATTTATATAGAAAACACCTAAAAGGGTGTTTGTGGTACTATGTTTGGCGTAGTCCACGTGATGTGCTCAAAGACACTCGACACTGGCAGAAGCAGGTATGGTTGATTAGGGTCATGAACCTAAGGATCGACAGTGGTATAGACCAATATTGAGTGTCACTATAAAGCCCAAGTATTAGTGGATTTTACTTATTTTTTATTAAAATGTTAAATTGTTTAATTTTTTTATTTTATCACTTAATCTTCCGCTTTATTACAAATTAGTTATATTTAGGGAAATCGCTGGAGGTGACCTATTGAGTTATACTCACACCCTGCTTGGGCTTCCATTAAACTTGGGTACCCAAGAAAATCCTTCTTGATTGTAGGTTTGAGATTGGTCAAGGTTGATGTTTACTGATTGGATTACTAAGATGGAGCATGGGAGTTTTGGGCTGGGCCAATACCCAAAACCATTTTGAGGGTTTTTCCTAGTTTTTTCCTTTATTCTTTTGGGTTCCAATGTATATGAATTATTTTTGATGTATTCTATTCCTAGTATATGTTCATTTTATATAGCATGGTTTATGTTGATTATTTATCAACACTATCCCGATTATCTATTTTTTTACTTATTTTTTCAGATGGTGTACATGATTTCATTTATTTACTCTATTGTTTTACTCAAATATGTGGGAATAATATCCCCATTATACCACCGTAAACCTATAATGCTAGTCTGAAGCCTCTGGTGTATGGGGAGGTGTGCCCAAGGTATATTAGTGATCGTCAGTCTGGAAACCTATTAGTGGTCCATGGTGGTGGTATGTTATATGCTCCATGTATGTTGTGTCAAAAATTTCAAAAAATGAGATGTTATAAAATAATTTGTCTTAAATAAGATTTTTTTAAGAGGTTGGGGCCGAAGCCTCAATTCATTATTTGAAAGCAAAGACCTCTTTAGACTGGGTAGAGGGAGACCCATTACATAGCCCGAAGGCCCAAGGCCAAGTGGCCTGAATAGAAGGCTTGAAAGCCCATTTTTTTAGCCCAAAGGACCCCTCGGTGAACAGTACTGCTACAATACCTATGACGCTACAGTACCTGCTACAGTACTGCCACTGCTACAGTCCCTCCGCCGCTACAGTGCTGCCGCTGCTACAGGCCGCCGCTGCAACAGTCCCTGCTACAGTACTGCTACAGTACTTGGGAAATTTTCCCCTGCTTGGATTCGATCATGGGTCTTTTGGATGCCAAGCAGGAGCCTGTACCACTAGGGTACATGCTCGTTGGCATTTGGCTTAAATAAGATTAAAACATGAAGAATCAATATAAAAATATTCCCCTTAAAGTAAGTCAGCTTTGAAATTGATCTCCTTTGAGGCTAATAGAACCTTAATCTCAATATGTGCATATTCCTCATTTTATTCAAAATAAATATATTGGTAGAGAGGTGTTGGTTTTTAGTTATCATAGATGAGAGAATCACTTACCTTTTAATGTTCTATAAAATATGATCAATACTCATAAAAATAATATTAATCTCCCTCATGTGCATTAACTGACATTTTTTCTTCAAGAAATTATTAAAGTAATGTTTGATAAGGTTGAATGGATATTAAAGTAATTTTTACTCATCCTCGTTAGGTTATTCAACTTAAAAAATTAGTGGGGATACTTCTTCCTTCACTGTTCTGGTTCTTTGTTTAGTTTTTACTCTTATGATGCATTAATTCCTCATCCCTTGAAGGTCTTCTTTAATCCATCACAACTAGTCTTCTTCAACTTATTTCACTAGAGAGTATTTATTCCATGCATAATAATTTTAATTAGAATACATCATTAAAAGATATTTTTTTAGTTTTTATGTGTTTTTAATGAAAACAAAGAACATTATTTTCAAAATTGTGAATAAAAATATTTAGTGAATACCACTTATCTCCCCATCAATGACACCAAGTTTTACATGCCAATCAAAGGGTGGTATAGAAGATACAAATTATTTTCCTAATACAACACAAATTTTGGCTAGGGTCATCTCACTTGAGGATATTTTTCAGTCAAAACTCACTATTTTTGATCAATTATTATGTTTTTGGTATTTTCTATTTTATGAATGAATTGAAATTTTGGGGTTTTGATTTTATAGAATGATAAACATAAAAGTAAAAATTCATATGAAATGAAAACAAAATGAATGAAGTTTGAAAGTAAGGAAATTTCCCTAGGAGAATTATCTTGAGTGAACCTTCATCACCTTAAATTAGTTTCATATTTAACAAATGATCATTATCCATTATATGTGTTGAAAAAATCTTATACTTAGGTTTTGAATATACTGTGCACTCAAAAATCTCCAAGTACACTTCACATCCAACACCTTGATCGAGGGAAAATAATGTAGAAAAAAATTAATCCTTAGGTGGAAAGTGGATACACAAAGGCCCATGCTCACAAAGATCCCCCCCAACATAACTCTAATAAAATATCAAACATTGAATGTGAATGTGAAAGGATTAGGTTAAACATCTGATTATACCCCTAGGATATTATTCAGGTTAAATACTCATGATCAAAAGTCTAATATTTAATAATTAAGAGAGAATAGTAAATGAGAGAAATTTAATTAAAAATATCAAAAGTTTGAATTACATAAAAAAAGAAATTAAACTACAACGGTGAAACTAAAAGGAATCAGTAGTAGATATTTCTCTAGATCTTCATTATAGCAGTTGATCCCCTTTAAAGGAAATAAAAATACAAATTTATAACCAAGGGATGGAGAAAATTTTGGATGTCAATTTATCCTTCAAAAATTTTCACATGTTTTTTGGTGTGGAGTGATCAAGAGGAGGTAATTGAGCATCCAATAAAAAATTATGTTAACAAATATTTTGAAACAAAATTCCACAATTTGGGACACCACCATATTAACTAATATAGTAGATATATCTAATTTTATGTTTTTAAATAACCTCTCAAGAGCTTGATGAAAACTCAGTTGGAATAACTTGATTTTATCCTAATATTTCAAGATTTCTTTACTCACATCAAATGGTAGAGATATCACTGGTAAAAGTTATCTATCAAAGTATGGTTTTAATAAAGTTATTTGAAAAATAATTTTAAAATAGAGTAATCAATACATAAAAAAACACAAAATATAAATATAAAAACAATAGGTTCTCTCACAAGTAGAGACTTATTCCTCTCCAATTAATAGTAACCCACTTTCAAACATGTTTATTAATATAAGTAGGATGATCCACAATCTGGATCAGGTATACAGATTATATTATCACACAGTGCTCTCCAAGATATCTCATAGCCTCTTTTATGGTTAATAATGAGAATACAAATATGAAGGAAATTAAGGAAAGAGTTTTCGAGTACTATTTAATGTTGTAAAGGATCATGAACTTAACATATATACAAAATAAATAAGAACAAATGAAAAGTAATATAAAAAAGAGAGAAAGAGTGAGAGTGATGAAGTTCAATGCAGCATTGACATAGATTGAGTTTCAGTTGTTTGACAACGTTCTATTCTCTTCTTAGTATCTTCCTTCAATTTTGATATCAAATGAAATGATCAAAAATTTTCTCTCATATCTTTCAAATATGCACAACAAAAAAAATAGATTGTCTTAGGTTTTTGAAATAGAGTAGGAGTTAGTGTGTTCTTGTTTTTTCATTCCCTATTCTATATATTCAATCTCTATATTTCTTGATTTTTTTCTCCCTTTAAATAGAGAAAATTTCCTCCAAATATCCATTGAAGAATAATCATTAAGTATTATTGTATTCATCATGAAATATTAGAGAATTAAATTCTCTAACTTTGATTTTAATTATTCATAGATGTTTATTTTAATATATTACTAAAATATAATTTTAGTTAGGTACGGTCGATTTAAATCTACCATGTCATCTTGAGCTCTTACAGTCGATTCAACAGTTAGGAAAAAACTCTATTCAATTACCTTAACAAGTTGTGAATTTTATCCATTTAACATGTGGTCACATCACTTGTATTTTCAATCACTCAAAGTCATAATATGGTCACTTTAGTACTTTTTTACAATTCCAAATCCATCATGCAGTTGCATGATTACATCATATGGTCGATTGGGAACAATATGCAATCACTTCGATACTTTGTTATTTGATTAAAAAATATTGAATATATCATATGATTAATTCATTTTACTTAGGATCTCTCAGCAACTCTTGTGGTTGGTTGATGAGTATTTTACATTTCCACCAAGGTCGATCTATTAGGCACATGGTCGATCCACTTGGTTGTGTAATCACTTCCATACTTAAAAAAACCGTATAATTTCCAGATACTTCATTCAGTCGATCAAATAATTCTTGTGGTTCATCCTATAATCATCTAGTCAATCTATTTCTTAGATAAATTGAGAGAAATTTTACTCATTGGGCACATGGTTACTTGTCTATTCATGCGATCAGTTGAGTTCTTTCATGCGATTGATAGTTGGATTTATGGTCACTTTGAAACTTGGGAATATTTTCATGTTTTACCATAAATATAAGTTGATAAAATTAAAAATATAATTCATTAATAATAAAATAAACATGATTTTAGATCATTAAAATAAGTAATTTCTCAAATAATTCAACAATATCCTCCTTTTTGATGATCATAAATCTAGGAATAAATAAATAAATAAAGTGAACTAATAAATTAGGTTAATAAATAATTCTGACAAATTATTTCATTCATTATTTACTCCCCCTTTTTATATTATAAAAAAAATTGAAGGATAAAGTTTGATAATGCTAATGTAGACATCAAAAATATATTAAATAATTTTATCAGGAAACATAAAAATAAACATATAAAATGAAATATCTAGGGATAAAATAATGAATAAAATAGATTTTATTGATTTAAAAATGGATAATTACAATGGACCTATCAGAGGCCTTAATCAAAATCTGAGCTTGTAGGGTCTCTAATCATGGAAGGGTCAATAGGTATTTATCTTTATATAGAGAAATATAAGGTGTTGGAGTAGGTCGAGGAGAAGAAGAAACTCTTAGAATCAAAAATCCATTTCATGATAGTTATAACATAGTGGATAGCTTGAGTAATGCTAAGACCAATAGGAATGGATAGAGATGAAGAATCTAGAGTTATAGCAGTTGAATCACTATTCATATGAAGGTCTTTGGGATCTAGAATTTCAATTTAGACTATAAAAAGATAAGGATCTAAAAGCGAAGTGATATCAACCGCAACTCTTCAACCATACTCTATGATCTGCATGAAATCATCTTTATTAGTCAAAAAATGATCCTATAGGGGATTCCTAATCAAAATATTTCCCAAAATTGACTTAAAACTTTAGGTTAAATGAGGCATACTTAAATATCTATCTAAATACTTAAACATTTTATTTAGGCCTGACTTGGTGAAAATATGATGTAGGTAATACATGATGGCGCCCTTTATAACATCTTTATCCTTAGAAGTATTAACTACCTCATCCTTAACCATATCAAAAAAATTATCCCCATGAGTAGTGAGATCCGTTTACATCAAATTCTAATAATATTTGAAACTTTGAAAAAAATTCTGAATCTCCATGCACAATATTTTCAATGATATATTCATCTATAGACACAAGTGTTGGAGGAGGAGTAGGAGTTTTGGAAGAACTTATGATAGCATTGATATATACCTAGTAAATATTAATTAATGTATATATTAAATATATCTAGATATATCCAAGTTATTCTCTTATACCTTTAAACTCATGATCCATATGATCAAATTTGAGAAAAAAACTTTGGATGAATATGAGAAACAACACTTGAAATTGTAAAGGCTATATCCTATTTCCTACCATATTCACCAACACTACCCAGACCTAATAAATTTCATTCAAAAATTTTAAAAAAAAAATTTTGAACTAAGAAAATTAGATGATAAAATTAAAGAAGCAGTTCCTACCAGTTGGAATAGAGCAGAGCTAGGTGTTGATTCACTGAAAACCAAGTTTGAGTGTCGCAACATAGATCCTTCATCATCTAATGATTCAAACTTAGTCATGCCAATATCTTGAATCAAATTGTAAGAATATTCAATAAGTACAATCTATATTTTAATAGTGAGTCATATATTTGATCACCTTAGATGGAGGCATCTGAATCATAACCATAGAAGAGGTCTTAGTCAGTTCTATATAAGTTGAACCAAACATGTTCTACAAAACATCATCAAATGAGAGGTCCATATTTTCCTATTCCTCAAGAACAGGTGAGGAGGGAGCTTGCTCAATTGTCTTTGGAGATCTAGGAAAAATAGATATAGCATGTCCACCAGGTTATGGTAGACTGCCATCTTTATGGTCATCCTCATCATCACTGTATAGAGCAGGAAGATTCAAATCAATTATAGGGGTTTTAGGTGACTTATCCTATATAGAAGGTGTAGAGTCAAATATTATCACTCATCCTATCTAAAATATAGAAATAAAATTTTCAAATGGATCCTCATTATCATCATTTCCTGAATCTGTGATATTTGGTTAGAAAAGTAAATATTTAGGAGTACTCTCCCCATCATGTGTTGTTACTCCTTTCCTAGGTCCTTTATATTTTTCAACATTTGGAGATAAATTCATGCTTTGTTCATAATCCCTCAAGTATTACTCATTAAGGTTAACATCCACATCTTATTCATTTTTATATGATGAATAATCAGATTCAACAACTTGATCAGGTTCCAAACCTAGATCAATTGTTTTGGTTTTCTTGGATTCTTCATAGGATTATAATGCTCCTAAATTTTTTTTTCATCATCACCCCACATATTTTTACAATGTTTCCATCATATTTTCATTCCCTTATAGGTGTTTTGATTTAAACAAATACAACTTGAAGTATTTGTCTTTTCCTCCCCCCGAGGAATGATTCCCTTAAGCTATAACAAAGCTGAGATGAACATTGTATAAAATAGAAAATTGAATTGATAAGAAGACTTTCTCAACTCATCCATATGACTACTAAGAAATATGTGCAGACTTATATGCACTCTTTTCACCATTATATAAAGTAAGAACAAATCATGATGGATTAAAATTCTAAAATATCCTTTTCTAGGATAAATTTTATATTCAATAAACTTTAGAAACAACCTGCACTCACCACTAAACTCAAAAACATTTGGACTTCTAGGATTTCCATTACCATTCAGCTCTTCTAAGGCACTCTCAAACTCAAAATGAGGATTGTTGAAAGGGTAATAACTTTGATAGTCATCATACTCACATTTATGTGGTTCTTCTAGAATTACATCCTACAAATTTAAAAAAAAATGCATGATCTTTTCCATCAATAACCTTTCAAATGTGATCCCCGATTTCACCAAATTTGAAAAGAATATTCACATAAAACTGTTTTACTAACTGGGGATAAAAGGTTCGGTCACAATCCATACACCAATCAGTCTAGCCTTGTTGTAGAACAACTCTCCATACTAAGGTTTGACTTTATTTAAACCACTTTAAAGCCATTTCATTTTTTAGAACAACTTCATGAGAAAAAAAGGTGAGGTTTTACGAATTGTTTGGTTCTAATAGAGATACCTTTATATCTTTTAGATGTACCCAAGGCTTCTAGAGTTGTATCCTTAAGAGAAAGCTTTATAATTAATATTCTTGATCAAGATTCAAAGGTTGTAATTTTAAGGTTTTTTTTATAAAGGAGAGATTAAAATTGAGTTAGTATTAGGTTTCAAGAGATGAGAGATGATTCTGACTCGGATTGGGGCTATTTAAAAATCATTTAGGGCTTTGTGAATAGTAAAGTGCACGAATAGAATAAAATAGTCTTAAAGTAATAAAAATACATATGGTATCTTGAAATAAGGCATGGTATAATGTTTTCCCATATTACCAAAAATAAATTCAAGGAGTTAAATCGACTATATGTTCAACTTGATCAATCATATGAATAATTTTTCAAAATAGATTAAATATACACAAAAGTTAACTTAATATTACCATATTTAAAATTAAAATATATTTAATAAATTAAAGAAACCTAATAACTTATATTAATTCAAAAAATAAAATAAGATAAATAAAATTCAGCATAGAAGGATTAGACATAGGTGACCATTCCTAATTTTTGTCTGATATAATTCATTCTCTCAACATTCAAGGGATTTGTAAAGATATCAGAAAAACGATGGTCAATTATAATAAATCCAAGAGTGATATCCCCTTTTTGAAAATGATCTCTCAAAAAGTGATTTATTATATAAATATTTTTAGTACTGTATTGAGATACATGATTTTTAGATATATTAATAGAACTCGTGTTGTCACAGTTTATAGGGACATGTCTAAACTGATATCCATAATCTAGAATTGTTTATTTCATACAAAACATTTGTGAACAAAAATTTCCTATAGATATGTATTTAGTTTCAGAAATGGATAATGCAACATGGTTCTTCTTCTTACTACACCAAAATACTAGAGACTTACCTAAAAAGTGACATGTTCTAGAGGTTTTTTTCTATCTATATTATAGCCACCAAAATCATCATCAGAATAACTAACCAACTTAAAAGCATGTCCCATAGAATAAAAAAATTCAAAATTTATTGTATTCTTGATGTACTTAAGAATCCTTTTAAATAAATTTAAATGAGATTCCCTGGGTTTTTTCTTGAAATTGAGAATTCATAAAAACACTATACATAATATCATGTCGACTAGCAGTTATGTATAGTAAACTCCCAATCATAACTTTGTAAACTATCTGGTCAATTGATTTTCTAGTTTCATCTAAATCCAATTTACAGTTTATACTCATAGGATTTTCACTACCTTTAATGTTATCCATTCCTATGTTATTTAAAATATCTTTTGTGTACTTTATTTTATTTAAAATAATTCCTTCCTTGTTTTTGAAAATCAAAAAATCAAGGAAATTCTTTATCACACCTATTAAACTCATTTCAAATTCGTTTTTCATCATTTTAGAAAATTAAATACATAAATATTTTTTGGATGAGAAACAAATAATATCATTAACATAGATTTGAACTAAAAAAATATTTTGAAATAATTTTTATAAATAGGATCAGTTATTCCTTTTGAAAAACATTTAGAAATCAATAAAGAGTTGAGCCTATCGTACCAAGATATATGAGCCTATTTTAAACCATAAAGAGCTTTAGGAAGTTTAAAATGGAATTTTGGAAATGAGGATTTTTAAATCTAGGGTTTGTTCAAAAAAATAATCATAAAAAATATAACCATTAAGGAATTCACTCTTGAAATCCATTTGAAATAATTTGAAATTTAGATGAATTGTATAAGAAAGTAGTATTCTAATTTCTTCAAGTATAACTATATGTGAAAATGTTTATTCATAATAAATACATTCTTATTAATGATAACCGTATGAAACCAATATATATTTATCTCTAAATATTATGTTAGATTCATCAACCTTGTTTATAAATACCCATTTAGTTCCAATATTTAGATAGTTTTTATGTATTTACATTAGTTTCTAGACTTTGTGTATTTCAAACCAATTTAAATCTTCTTGTATAACCATGTCCCAAAATTCATCATTGATGGCTCCAATAATGTTTTTAGGTTTAATTTGTGACAAGAAAGCTTGATGTTTACTCTATTTTCTAAGAGAATCTCTAATTTTAGTTCTTTTCTTTAGGTCCCCAACAACAACATCTAAATTATGATATCTGTGGGTTCTAATTGTTGGGACCAAGTTGCATGGAGAAGGAAGTTTTAAGAGCTAGCCTTTGCAGAGTGTTGTATTCTGTTGTCAAAGAAGATAAATCAATTCACTTTGTCGAAGGATCACAAACCAGACGATGCTTTGCTGATATTTATTTCACACATATCATGAGTTAGGAGAACTTGTGATGCAAGCCTTATGAAGGAAAGGGGGAGAAATGATGATGCCAATCATATAAAGTTTTGATTGGAAGGAATGATGCTGCTGGAGGATAGGGAAGTTTTAGTTCCCATTACAACTCTGACGATGCTAAAGCTGAACTATCAAAGGATAAATATCACGATAGTGAGATTCATGATAAGAGTAGAAGAATGGTTATGGGAAGCAGTGATGAGAGAAAATGACAAAGCAATGGACAATCTGGGGACGACAGAAAAACACAGTTTAAGGTGGCGCCGTTTTCCAGTGTTTGCCAAATTTTAGGGCCTGAAAATCGGGAGATGAAGAAATGTGTTTGGAAATGGATAGAGCATGAAACATTGAAGATGGTTTAGATTTTTTCATGAAAGGCATGATTCAAGTTCAGAACATCGAAAAATGACAAAGGCATGGAGTGCGCAGAAATTTAGGCAGGTTGCGTGAAAAAATAAAGTGGTGCGCGAAATCGTAGCAGGTTGCGTGAAAAATCTGCATGATGCGCGAAATAGAGGAATGATGTTTTTCGCGCAAAAGGTGTTTCAAGATCAGAAGATCAAAAATTTTCAAAGGCATGAGCTGCGTGAAAAATTGGATCATTATGCGAAATACGATGTTGGGTGAAAGGATGGGTTTGTGCGCAATATGGAATGCGGTGTGAAATTTTGCGCGTAATTGGTGCTTCATGCTTAGAAGGATGAAAAATAGAAAAGGAATGAGGTGTGAGAAATATTGAAGCATGGCGCGAAATATGAAGTTTCATAAAAGAGTTTTTACGTGCATGAAGGAGGTTTTATGCGCAGATTAGTGTTTTTTGTGCAGGGTCAAAAATGCCTATAAATATGAGACTAACCCTTCTCATTTGTTGATGCTCTACACTTAGAAGAAATTCCGAGCTCGGGTGCGCATAAAATCTTATGCTAAGTAAGTTGCGCAAAGAGAAAGAGGTTTTCACGAAATAAAGAAAGTTTCGCGAAAAATTGGGAAGCTACGTGAAAAGTGAAATGTTGCGCGGAAAGAGGGAAGTTGTGTGAAAAAGATTTTTCATGCCAAAAGGGAATTTTACACGCTATCCATTTGAATTGCACGCAAGGCACCCCAAAGGCTGCGTGAAAGATTTGGGGTCTTCGCACATATTCGGTTGTGCATAAGATAGTTCTTACCGGATTCTGGGTAAGAAAGTGAAGATTTGTACTTCAGAGAATACATATGTTCAATTGTAAAGAAGCACTGAAACATTATGTTACCCTATTTGTGCTAAGAGGGAGCACATTCACTATTGGATTATTTTCAAAGTGCTGCACGAGTGTAAGGGTATATCTTACTCGTTGTATTCCACATCAAAGGATTGTTTTCTAGTGGATTGTGTGGTACTGGATTGTTTCCGTACTATACCAAGGACGTAGCTACTCTTGTTGAGTAGTGAACCTTGTAAATCTTGTGTTCCTGTGGTTGTGTGTGTTCAGCAGGGAAGAAATTCTTTAATAGGAGGCAAAGGTTGTTTCAAAAATGGGAAACTTAAAAAGAAAAAGATATCACTAATTCACCCCTTCCCCTCTTAGTGATACTTGGATCCTAACTGGGAACTTCACTAATAATTTTAGGAGAAAATCTATTTTGTTCTTCCAAGTATTCCTAAAAAATATAGGTTGGTCAGATTTGTCAGATTGGTCATCTTTGGGAGATTTAGTATGAAAATCTATAGATTATTCAGGATCCTTTCATGGTTTATTAATATTTAAATTTTACATATCTTCCTCAAGGTCTTCTAGAGATGTTTTAGGCTAATGTGGATCAATTTCATCAAATGTGGTATTTTTTTAATATGTTTTATGAAAAGAAATTAAAAGAGTAGGTTAATTTTTTTTAAAAAAATTCCTTAAAGGCGGCATCACCGATGCTGCCTTTGGATTTATACCCAAAGGCATAAGCAGTGCTCCCGCCTTCTCTCCCCCCACCACCTTTGTCCTGGATCTATGACATGGAAAAGGCGGGGGTTCCGCCTTTCCCCCCCCAACTCCCTATGAAAGGGACCACCCTTATCCTCACTTCCATTTCCCCCATCTATCTTCATTCCACTGCTTCTCTCTCTAAAAAATGATTTTCTATGTAGTGGAGTCAGTGGTCCAAAAGAAGGCCCAATTTTTACAAAGCATTATTTAGATGTATTTTTTATTTAATTTAATAATTTTTATTTATTTAATTGAATTATTTTTAGTTTTAAATATTTAATTTTTAAGTATTTTAGTTAGTTCTAAATATTTTTTTATTAAGTTTTTTAATTAGTTATATATAGTTTGGAATAATAATTTTCATTAGTAATGATTAACTATAGATTAATTATATAATAATTTAGGATTAAGTATTGTGAAATTTTGGTAGCATAAAGATTATGTGGTTATCTAATCAATCAAATCCATACCTAGATACAAACAAGTGGACGTGGCTTTGGCACATATGTACCTAGGAGTAAAACCTGAAAACACCGCTTTGAGCTAGACTTGAATAGAAACTGGTGCATGACAATAGGCCTTGTTGCACTCCTGGTTTTACACTCTTGGGGGATATGCTTAATATGATTCATATTTTCTTTATAAACTACTAAAATATATAATAAAAGAAAAATCAAATCAATATATTATCAATGATAAAATGATAATTATGATAATATAGAATGAAATAGACAAGGTAAAAGGCATTAAAGAATGAAAGTTATTATTAGTAATTGAATTATTTTTAGTTAGTTTTAAAGATGTTATTTATTAAGTAGTCTAATTAGTTATATAAATTTTATTAATAATACTTATTATTATTAATGTTAATTATATATTAATTAAATAATAACATAGGATTAAAAATGAATACATATGATTAGTTAATTATAACTAACTAATGAATATCATATGATTAATGATTAAAGAACAAATAATTAAAGAATAACTTAATAATGATTAAATAGTGATTAAATAATTATTAATTAGTTAAAAATTGTACTAAGAAACATTAGTGTCATTGTTTAAGATATAACAAGATGTTCTTAAATTTTAGTATCATAAAGATTAGAAATAATAGTTTTTATTATTAATGATTAATTATAGATTAATTACTGAATAAATTAGGATTAAACATTGAATACATGTAATTATTAGCTAACAATACTTATCATTGATAAAATTAAAATTATTATTATATAAAATTAAATAGAGAAGAACAAACACATTAAATTACACATGAATGTTTTACAATATACAATAAATACCTTTACATTTTTCAATTAAACATGGTTTGGATGAGATGAGCGTGACTTCGGAAGTGAGGTAAAATCTATTTTATTTTTATTTAGCATCTTAATAAAATCATCTAAAGATATGTACTTAATAAGTTAAGTACATACTTGAAAAATATGTTATTAAACTATCAAATAAAAATCAGTTGGGTTTTACCTCACTTACGAAGTTAGGATCATATCATCCAAACCATGTTTTGTTGAAAAATATTGGTATTTATTGTATGTTGTAAAAAATTCATTTGTTATTTTATATGTTTGTTCTTCTATATTACAGAGTGATTTAACAATTATTAACTAATAATTAACTTAGTAATGATTAACTAGTGATTAAAGAATGATTAACTTTGTAAAAACTGTACTGAGGAACACTAGTATCATAGTTTAGGATATAAGAAAATGTTTTACAATTTTAGTATCATAAAGATTATATAGTTTATAAATAATAGTTATTATTAGTAATGATTAATTATAGATTAATTAATGAATAACATAGGATTAAAAAATGAATCCATATAATTATTAGCTAATGATACTTATGATCACATAAAATGAAGTGAAGATGAATAAATAGATTAAATAACACATGAATGATTTAAAACATACAATAAATACCTTGAAAATTTTCAATATAATATGGTTTGGATGAGATGATTCTCACTTTGTACATGAGTTAAAATCCACCTTATTTTTAATTATCATCTTAATAACATCTTCGAAGGATATGCACTTCAATTTTGAACTTTCAAAAGTTTTTTGCCTTCTAATGAAATCTAAGATGACATCTAATATATGTAATTAGAAGGTAGAAATATTTTTAAAGTTCAAAAGTGACATACATATCTTTTTAAGATGTTATTAATCTTCTAATTAAAAATAAGATGGATTTTACCTCATATCCGAAGTGAGACTCATCTCATCCAAACCACATTTTATTGAAAAATGTAAAGGAATTTATTGTATGTTATAAAGAATTCATGTGTTATTTAATGTGTTTGTTCTTATTTATTTTACTTTATATGATTATAAATTTCATTTTATCAATGATAAATAAACTAATTTGATGTTTCCTATTATTTTCACCTTAGTTTCCAAAACATTCTATGACTTATATTCTAATAAACTTTTATATAATGAAACATTACTTGCATATTTTATTTTATAAAGAGGATTCCTAAAATAAAATTCTAATAAATATTATACGGTCAACCATCATTATTAATATTTTTTTTACACTATCATAATTTTGATCAAAAAACTTTTTTGACGTAGAGATTTAAGTTTTCCTATGTGTACTGCTATGGGGAGGTTATTCAAACTGAACAAGGAGCTTCTTATAGTACACAACCAATAATAGTGGTTAGTATAGCTAATTGTGTAACCCTAAGTGAAATTTAAGAAAGAATTCATGGTTCCTTAAATCTGGGACCCGATCAATAGATCAAGTCTATGAGCTATAGAAATTTTCAATTCCCAGCAACATTGTGGCATCTAGCTTGTCCATTTCTTGCTGATGCGCAGTGGGTCCTAGTAATAAATTTATTTTCTTAGTGGCGAGACGGTACCCTGATGTATTTATATGTTGATGTTTCTACTGTACAACAACAATGTCCAGTTGTACGAAGACATATACATAAAAGAGTGGTAGAAGATAGTCTGCCCCATGAAATTGAGCCTATTCCAAATGATTCATAAGAGGAAAACCTAGATGATCTCCCATATATACATGTAAATCCAACTTTCAATGAAGATTTTCTTAATGATGGAACAAATAATGACAAATGTGCTAATGAGGAGCGACCAATGGAAGTTAAGGAGGAGGTTTCAAGAAATGAATTTGTTGTACAATAGCCTTCACCTACAATAAATCAACCACCACTCTTTGAATCTTGGTCAGAAGAAATGAAATGTGTGCCTAAATTTGAAAATAATGTTCTCACACTAGCAACTAAGTTTCCGAATGTTGTACCAGATAGGTTTAGTGAGCTGGAAAAAACCTTATATGTTGGAAGTAATTTTCCAAGTAAAGATCCATTAAAAAGCATCCTAAAGAGATTTCACATTGAGAGGCACTAAAGATATATAGTTCAGGAATTAGGCCATAGTAAATATATCATATGTTGTGAGAAGTATGGGGATGATTGTAGATTCCTCTTGAGGACTATTTCGGACATTGCATTTGGAGGCTGGAAAATCTCAAGGATTGAAGCAACCCATACTTGCATTTAGCCAAGCATGACATAAGATCACACCTCATTGGATGTAGAATTTGTGTCATCTATTGTCGTTGATATGATTAGTAAATTCCAATATGTTCTGATATCCCTTGTTCAATAGAGGATACAATATAAATTTGGTTGTAATATTTCATATAATAAGGCGTAGATGGCGAAATAGAAGGCAATTGTGAAAGACTATGGTGATTGGGACGACTCATATCAGGTGTTGCTATATTTTCTATCCATACTGAGGCATCATAACCAAATTGTATTCCATATTAATACAAATGAACATGTGTCTGATGATATCCAACTTGATCCATCTCGTGCTCAATTTCATTGGTTGTTCTTGGCATTCCTTCCCTATATCTCCACATTTCATTTCCGCAATCAGTTCATTCATATTGATGGTAGTTTTCTATATGGAAAATACAAGGGCATATTGTTTATTGTTTCAACCCAATATGGAAACCGTTCACCTCTTTCTCTTTCCTTTTCCGTTGTATATAATGAAAACTATGAATCATGAAGTTGATTTTTGGCATGTATAAGCAACCATTTCACCAACATTCAAGGTGTTTGTTAGATATTTGATTAGAATCGGGAAATTAATGAGGCAATCAATACAGATCCTGATACATGGAGATACCCAAATTCATATCCCCAATTCTTCATTAGACACATTTATAGAAACTTGCATAAAAAATTCCATAATGAACCGATGAAGAAGGCAATAACGAGGCTTGGTAAACATTATCTTTGTTATTTTTTACTATTTTAGCATAAAGATAAAATCAATTTATGTAAAATATCATCTATTCTATGTATCATATGAGTCATATCAATGGTGTTTTGAATAACTCTTTGAACAAATATTCCAGGATAATCAAGAGGTTTATGATTATATGATTTGGATTCCAAAAGAAAAATGAACATTGGAGTATGATGAGGGGAATAGGTACAAACACATGGCCATAAAAATTATGGAGTGAATCAATGGTGTCTTCAAAGGTCTTAAAAAGCTACCTATAACTATCCTTGTTCATGAGACATTATATCATTGTGTGAAGTACTTTTTTGATAGACAAAAACTAACATCAAATGGAATACAATAGGGGATAAGTTATGGAAGACACTTTCAATGAGAGATTAAAAATAATATTGAGGAATATTCTGGTTATCATTAATTATTTTTCAATGAGAAGACTGTAGATTTTATGTTCAAGAGAATTCAGAACTCATCAAAAATAGCATCGGTGAAAAAATGATAGTATTACTAGAAACGAGGAAATGTTAATGTGGAAACTCTTACACCATACAGTTTCCATGAACACACCCCATCGCAACATGTGCCTTTGTGAACATATCATGGGAAGCATATGTTGATTCAGTGTACTAAATATACACCATTGCTAACTGTTATGCTGCACCATGGATGCCTGTTGGGGAGTTTCGTTATTTACCAATGCCCAAAGGCCAACCGATAGTGATACCTAACATCAATCAGTTGCATCCCCATGGGAGACCAAAGGCTAAAAGGATGTGAAATGAGATGGACTGACCTCAAGAACAAGGGAAGAGTTTGAGATGCACCATATGTCATAAAAAATTTCATAACTAGAAACGATGACCTAACTTTGTTGGGTCGAGTTCACACTCTCAACCACAATGATGTATTGTATTCATTGTGATATTCTCATATAGTAAATTACATATTGTTATCTCTTATTTTTAACTTGGTTTTAAAAACCCCAAAACCTAAAAGTAGAACACTAAAACCAAAAACATCTTCCCTATACCATAATCTCAAAATTCAAAACCCTAAACCTTAAAACCTAAACCCTACCCTTGAATTCAGAGAAGGGACACTCACCAGAGCAGAACCAATGGATTTAGAAGAATGAGAGGGTATGGTTATGCCATCGGGACCAGCCTATGCTTGCACAAAAAGCTAGCCAGGCGACAATCTGAAGGTGGAGAGCTACCATCATGATGCAGATGCTGGGGAGGGGAAGTTCCTTGTAGTTATAGTCTGGTTGAATTCCCCAAGACCTTTGGGTCATGTAATGTGTCTTAAGACTATGGTCCATGTAATCACTAAGACTATGGTCCTTTTAAGGGTTCCCCCTCATCCCTCGAAAGGGGGGTTATCAAAAATCAATAAAAATGAAGGCCTTCATCCCATTCAGGGTAAACCCTAACCCTGAAATCATAAACCTAAACCCTAGAAGCTTATAAAAAATCCAAAAACCTAGACCAAAAACCCAATATCTGAAACCAACATCTCTAAAACCTAAAACCTAAAAGATGAACCATAAACCCAAAAAAATATTCCTTTTACCTCAGTTTTAAAAACATTATGTGACTCATATTATAATAAAATTTTATATAACGAAATAATAGTATCATATATTATAATACAAGAAGACATTATAAAATTTCAGTATAATAAAGATTATATGATCAACCATCATTCTCAATATTAGTTACACTACCAGAATCATGATCAGAAAGTATTTTCGACATATAGATTCAGGTTTTACCTGTGTGTACTACTATAGGGAGGTTATACAAACTATGAAAGGAGCTTGTTATAGTATAAAACCAACAATAGAGGTTAGTATAGTTGATTCTGTAACACTAACTGAACATTAAGAAAGAATTTGTGGTAAATGAACCACAACATAGGAGGAATATTGGCAATGATGATGGTGATGGAATGAGTTTACATCATCACCGTTCCTCCTACATCGAGGTTTATTTCATAAAAATTCTTTCTTGAAGTTCAGTTAGTGTTATATAATGACATGTACATGTGAGGAAATAATCATGAAACATACCATCATGTGGACAGTCATACATAAATTACAAAGCACACCACTTTCTAATAAACATTTACATAACAAAGACAAATTGTTTTTTATATATAAATATATATAACCATATCCTATGAAACAACCTTCTCTAGGTAAAATCATATCTTAACAACATGTTAGTAATATGATTTGAAAAACATGAATACATGCACCTTTATTTTGGTAAAAATAACTTCATAAAAAAATGTGAATAAACATGGGATATCTTGCATTCTACAAGTCAAAACGTTCTACAGACCATAACGTTATATTTACATTTTATGCTTACAAATCATTTCATTTGTTTATATATAGATGGAAGATACCATACTACTCACTCAGTAGGATATACATATTTCTCATGTCATGTTAGATGGTGGTGAGGATCGATCGATCAGGGTGCGTCGAGTACACCATTTTATCACAAGAAGCCTCTACATGCCATTAGACCATACTTGCACTATGCTGGATTCTATGGAATTTCTGTATCATATTTCACATTTTTTGACCATCACCTGCATGCTACCCTCATGGAGAGGTAGAGGACAGAGACACACACATTCCACCTGCCTGAGGGAGAGATGACCATCACCCTCTAGGATGTGGCAGTGCTTCTCAAACTTCCTATCTAGGGGGAAGCTCTTATTGGACCCACTCGTGCATCTTGGCCTGACCTTGCTCAGTGATTGTTAGGGGTCGATATTTTGTCCGGTCGTAGGGATATAGATGGAGTGTCGATATCTATGCCTTGGTTGGAGGACCAGATTTCACATTTACCCAATGATGTTGATGAGAAAACAATCATGCATTATGCACATGCATATATATTATGGCTCATTAGAGGGGCCATGTGTACTGATCACTCGGTGATGCACATGCACATGATGTATCTACCCATACTAGAGGACTTTGATTAGGACAAGACGTACAGATGGGGATCAGACTGCTTGGAATATATGTATATATCATTATATAGGCTATCCTATAGTTACCGCATAGGTCTCGGGGAATGTTTCATCCTTCTTCAGATGTGGAAATGAGAGCACATCTCCGAATTCCACCCTGAGCTTGCTGGTCCTTTGATCGCAGTGGAGGTGCTGCATGATGCTCTCCATGGAGGCTGGTATGATCACTCAAATCTTTTAGTTTTTTATGATACTAGGAGTTATTGAATTTAATTGCTCATTATTTTTCACTATCAATGTTGTATTTTATAGGTGGTGTCAGAGAAATAGTTTCCATGCGGTTTTGAGACACCATTTGGGTGTATATTGGCTCAAGTTGGAATGTCTCTTACCTGACCAGGTATGTATATACATTCTATCACTGTTTAACAATTTTAATAATAGCATCAATTATGGTTTTTAGTAAGGATCTTTTTTGAAAAAGGTCGCATGTCATTTCAGATTTTATAGCTTCTATACTAGAATATTATGGATCAGTTTCCACTATACATCACTGTTGGTCTTGAAAATTTTATGGCTATAGTGCCCCTCATTCACTTCAATATTATTGAGTGGAATCAGCCTAACAGATTCATGCACTAGTTTATCTTTGCTCAGCCAATTCCATTTCTACTGATAAAAATAGAGAGACTTCATGAGGTGAAGCTGACAGGGAGTTAGGATGAGGACTGGCACTGAGTACATGCCCGCTTTCTCGACTATTGGCGTAGACATGCAGAGTTTTGTATCTAGGGTGTACCTATGAATCGATTCTTTCTTTCAGAGTAGGTCGATTATGAGCCATTGTATAGACTGAAGTCTATATTTTATCTTACCTGAAATGTCATAGAGATTCATAAGATTGTAAGTCAATAAATTTCCATTAGTTTGTTTATTAAACAATTTTCTAATTCATTTTGAATCTCTTTACAGGTCACTCAATCAGAGAATCTTGTTTTCAGGATTGATGAAGAGGGGAGGGGGTCCTTAGCCATGAAGACGTCTATGCTTAAGCACTGGAGCTGATGTCATATTATCATGCTCTTTTTGAGAGAATCTTAGAGAGTTAAACCCATAGAGAGGAGGTTACTTCCTCATAGGAACATCCTGTAGTATATGCTGGTGATGAGGATCCATGACAATGATGACGTAGAAAACATCGTACTGCATGTGGGGCCTCACCTATTCTATAGGCAGAGGTCAACCATCTAGTAGTCCAGCCTCAACCTATTTAGGATGTGTCTCAGGTGGCATGGGATCCATATTTCTTCATAGGATATTCATAGTTCTCTCTATCTTGTGGTCCAGATCCATCGCATCCTTTGGGTCTAGATCCATCACATCCTTGAGGTCCATATCCATCACAGCCTTGGGGTATAGCTCCGTCACGGGATTGGTTTCCCATTGTGATGATGACATGTCCTTCTACTACCCTAGTGTGAGAAGAATCAGGAGCACAATACAACATGAAGTTGAAATCTTCTCCAACTGAAACATAGGTGGAGGATGTAATGGTCAACATTCCAGTGCCCGACGATCAGCCCTTTCCAGGTCATCAGACTCCACAGCAAACTCAAAGCAGACGTCTTATTCACAAACCACCACATGGGACAAAATCTCCACACCATAGACAGACATTGATTGTATATGTTATTTTATATGTTTTATGTCTATTGAAATGAAGATACTATTATTAATATCATCTCTTCTTATATGTTTATATATTTTTTGGTTTTAATTAATATTTTAAGAACAATTTATATTTGACAGCCTTCAAAGTCGACTACTTGAAACATAGGAATAATTATTAAATTTCAAGTATAAAACTTTAAAAATAATATAAAATATACAGTATAAAAACAATGTAACTAAAATTTAAAAAGATATCCTGAACATCTAAAAATTTGTTGAAAATAAGGAGTTTCATTAATAAAATAAATAAATTAAAATGAAATGAATTTAAGAAAATTTACTCAGAAGTGAGAGAGAAAATAAGGAATGTTGATGAGTATCCAAAGCCACCTACTTGACTTTGAAAGCCTATAAAATATAAATTATAAGACCCATATAAATAAAAATTCTAACTTAGACTATTTCTTATATGTTTGATCCATGTTTTCATTTTCATTTATATTGATCTTATAGTTTATATTTTATAGGCTTGAAAAGTCACATACTTGAAACATTTTTAGGTTTTGTGTTGGTGGATTAGAAATCTTAAAAATTATTTTTCATCAACATTTTTTAATATTTTTTTATTTTCAACTATTTCTTATATGTTTAATCCATTTTTTAACTTTCATTTATATTTTTCTTATAGTATATATTTTATAGGCTCACAAATCCACGAACTTGAAACATTTTTAAGATTCAAGTTGGTAGATTAGAAAGATAATAAATTATTTTTCATCAACATTTTTTAAGAAATTATTATTATTTTTGACTATTAATTATATGTTTAATACATTTTTTAATTTTAATTTATATTGGTCTTATAGTTTATATTTTATAAGCTAGAAAATTATGGTACCTGAAACATTTTTATGTTTCAAGTTGGTGGATTATAAAGTTTTTAAATTATTTTTCATCAATATTTTTTAAAAAATTATTTTTATTTTAGACTATTTCGTATATTTTTAATACATTATTTAATTTTCATTTATATTGGTCTTATAGTTTATATTTTATAGGCTATCAAAGTCACGTACTTGAAACATTTTTAAGTTTCATGTTAGTGGATTAGAAAGATAATAAATTATTTTTCATCAAAATTTTTTAAGAAATTATTATTATTTTAAACTATTTCTTATATGTTTAATCCATATTTTAATTTATATATATATTGGTCTCATAGTTTATATTTTATAGGCTAGAAAAGTCACATACTTGAAAAATTTTTAAGTTTCAAGTTGGTGGATTAGAAAGCTTATATATTATTTTTCATCAACATTTTTTAATAAATTGTTTTTATTTTAGAGTACTTATTATATGTATAATCCATGTTATAATTTTCATTTATATTGGTTTTATAATTTATATTTTATAGGCTAGAAAATTCATGTACTTGAATAAGAGATAAATTCTACTAAAACATTTTTTTATTTATATATATATATATAAACATAAAAAAAATTAAAAGTAAAAATAAAAAATTTAAAATATATAAAAAATAATATTTGAAATAGAAAAAAATTGTTTTAGGACAAAGTCGGCAGCAGAAATGCCGCCTTTGGGCACATTTAAAAAAAAAAATTAACCTATGCATTTAAAAAAATAGAAAACATATTAAAAAACCTCTCAATGTGGCATGAATAGAATCTTCCAAAACTTTGGTTCTTTTATATAAGACTCTATAGGATTTTATAAAGGTTGAATAACCTAGTAAAATACCTTCATTACTCTTTGGAGAAAATTTATCTGGATTCCCTTTGGTATTAAGAATTAGGATTTTAAATCCAAATACTTTAAAGTAATTAACTTTAGATTTTATACCATTCCATAATTCAGAGGGTGTATTCTTTAAATAAGGTATGATAAGAACCCTATTAATAATATTTCAATTTGTATTTAAAACTTCATCCCAAAAGTAGATAAGTAAGTAATACTCATTAAGTATAGTTCAAGGAATTTTCTGAAGTTTTCTATTTCTTATTTAAACCACTCTATTTCGTTAAGGATGTTATAGGAGCAGAGAAATTATGATTATATCCATGTTGTGAGAATAAGCTCTCCAAGTCTTGATTCTCAAACTAACATCCATGATCAATTTTCAAGGTCTTTATGGTAAGTCCAATGTAGTTTTTTACAGACTTATCATATTTTGAAAAACATTTTCAAGCTTCGCTTTTGTGATCCATAAGTTATACCCCTATAAATTTTGAATAATTATAAATAATCACATATGAATAATGCTTTCCTATAAAACTAAAAAACTCTATATGGTCCAAAAAAATTTGTGGGAACAAGTTCTAGGGGTTGAGAGGTAGAAACCACTTTATTTGGTTTGAAATAAATCATATGTTTCTTCCCTTTTTGACAAGTATTTCATTCTTTATCTTTTATAAATTATATTTTTGATATATACCTAACTAAATATTTCTTATTAAACTTTCTAAGTGAGTTTATATTATAGTGGCCCGGTATCCTATTCCATAACCAAGATTATTTATGAAAGGCACTTAAGAAATAAATATTTTGAGAAATAAAATAATTTATATTAATAGAATATATATATATTATAATTCCTTAAGGATTAAAATACTAAATTGTATTTAGAATCATAAATCCTATAGGAATTATTTCAAACTATACATGAAATCCATCATCACATGATTAAGAAATACTAATAAAATTATATTGGAAACCATCTATATAAAAAACTCTATAAAATAAAATAGATTCAGAGTTACCAATTTTTCTATGGCCAATAGTCTAACCTTTATCATTATCACCAAAAGTGAAATACCCACCATCCACTTTCAAAAGGTTATTGAAACTTGAGAAGAACCCAGTCATATGTCTGGAATATCCACTATCCAGATACAATAAGTTCTTACTAGTAATCTTCAAGAACTTTACCTACACAAAATTAATTAAGCAATCGTTTTGGAACCCATATTTTCTAAGGTCCAGAAATGATTTCACATAAATCTTTCTAAATCCATACTTTATTAATTTCTTTATCAATAGAATAATTAAGATTTCCAGTAATAAATATCTTCTTTGGACCAAAGTTACATGTGTTGTTTCTAGAACTATATGATTCTGAATTAGGAACAAAGATATTTTTACCAATTTTTCTTTGACCGGGCTGGTAAAAAATTCCAGTAGTATATATAGGGGTCATCTATTTACCTGAAATCATAGTTATAATACCCCTAGAAAATTAATTCTTAAAAGTCTTAATGATAGCACTTATGTCAACAAGGTGTGAATATTTTTTTTGATCCTAACTTATTAGAATTTCATAGTTATGTGTGTTTGTCCTAGAGGGGTGTTAGGATGGGTGACCTCCTCGGAAGTTTCTCATTGTGTGTGTAAGTGAAAATAAAACACACTAAAAGAACATGTGATGGAATGTGTGGATAGTCATTGGTTTAATAAATTAATCTAGTGGGTAATAGTATGTTGTGTGCAAGGATGGTAACCAAGGTATTATAGGAGACCCATGGGGTTAGATGACTATGTTCATGGCACTGGGAGATCAGTTCATAATAAATGGTATCAGAGCCAATACCCAACTTGAGGTGCATAGGCACTACCTGAGTTTGAGGTGTGGGGTCCATAATAAGGGAATTGTTATTTAAAGAGGGGAAACTGTGACACCCCTATAAAAGTGAGACATAAAATACTTAATGTTACTACTCATGTCAACAAGGTACCCATTTCTTTTCAAGAACATATCTTATTAGAATTTCACAGTTAAGAATGTTTGGCCTGGAGTAGTGTCATGATGGGTGACTTTATGGGAAGTTTCTCCGGGTGTACATGAGTGAGGACAAAGCACACTGAAAGAAAATGTGTTGATTTGTGGGAAAAAACATTAGTTTGATAAGTGACCTTGGTGGGTAATAGCATGTGGTGTGCTAAGAAGGAAACCAAGGTATTACATGAGACCCATGGGGTCATATGACTAGGTTCATGGCTCTGAGAGATCATTTCATGATACACAAGCCCGTTAATCACCCTTGAATGTTATTATAACATTATACAATGTAATTATAATATAAATAAGACATGTATAACATAAATAAAACATAAATATAATGTCTACATAACATTAATATAATATTACATGGTGTAAATATAACATTATATTAACATAAATATAACATTTTATAATGTAAACATACATAAATATGACGTAAAAAACATTATATAACTTGAATATAATTCAAACATAATGTAAATATAATTAAAATATAACATAACATAAATGTAATGTAAATATAACATTATTTTAACATTATAAAATGTAAATATATCATAAATATAATGCAACATTATATATTTATGTTGTATATCATAAAAATACATAAATATAATGTTATATAGTGTGAATATAATGAAAATATAATGTTGCATTATATATCATAAATATATTATAAATATACCATTATATCAATGTAAATATAACATTATTTTAACATTATATAACATAAATATATGTAACTATACTATAAACACAATGTGAATATAATGAAAATATAACATAAATATAATTTAGATACAATGTAACATAAATATAACATAATTTTAGGTGGGAATGGAGAATGTTGGGACCAAGTTGGCTGGAGATGGTTTTCAGATGCTTGTTGTTTAACATTTTCTAAAGATGTTGGCTTTTGTTGTAATTATCAGAAATCACCTAAATTTTTTAGTTTTGGTGACTAGAAAAAGGAGTATCAGACATAGATGATTAAACATAGATTTATTAATAATGTCCATCCATTAAATTTTTCTACTCTGAAGTTGTTTTCTAGGTGTATTTTTTCAGAATTATCTTTCCAGAATGGAGATTTTCAGAAAATACCAAAGAGTTGTATCAAATAAAGAATGTTGTTCAAGATGTTTGACATGATAAAATTTGACAATGTTATGTCGATCTCAATTTTCTAAACATCATTAATAAGTTATTATATAAAAATGAGTGCGTATAAAAAAGAGAAATGTGAATTTCGATTGTTTCTATGAAGTTGAAGTTTTCTGAACAATAATCACCATATCAAGAAGCACCAGATGTTGAAGTTGTTTGGATACTGGGAGTTTGAATTTGTTGAATTTAGATGGTTTTCAAAAGTGATGATCAGAAAATCCATCAAATGAGCCGATCCATAAAATGAACTTATCCATCGAATGAATCGATCAATCAAATAAACCATCAGTTGTTGAGTTTTAGAAAGAAATAATCTATTGTTAATACTGATCCATAAAACAAGTTGTAGCCACCAATCCATAAAATTGGTGTTTGGAACCAATAAGACATTAGATATAGAGTTACATTAGAGTTGTAACACCCAAGACTTTTATGAGAAATATATTTTTTATAAATCAAAAAAGTAATCTTTCACTACACACAACACTTTCTTGGCTTGCTTTATACGCAATCGCGACCTTCCTCGATAGCTTGCGTCGTACACAATACCGAGTTTCACTAAACAACGATATGCTATTAAAATATTATTAAAACTAGCCGTTATGAATAGTAATAACCACCTTTTAAAATTTTGTAAATTTTATTTTTCAAAATAGACTTCATTTTTGGATTCAGAATATCAAAATTAGCTTAGGATGAAATTTTGGTACTTTTCGGATAACTTTCATATTATGATGAATAGTGAAAATTACTACATTTTAATTAAATTTTTTTTAATAGAAATAATTAATAGTGATAAATTATTAATTTGAGTGGTCTTAAAGTATATTTAGAATATATTTTTACCATTTAATACAATTTTGGTCATTGAATGTAATTTCACATTTAAACCAAACATAAACAAGTGTCAATCTTTTGATAGTTATTATCTCTTAAAAACACGCTATTTGTTTTGACGACAAGAATTAATTTTTAAATAAATTAATGAAACTGATGTGTTTTGAATTTGGTAAAATAGACATAATTTTTTAATTCATAATATCAAATATAGCTTAGGCCTAATTTTTGGTATTTTTCTGGAAACTTTCTTTTTTTGATGAATAGTGAAACCACTAAGTGGTAGCTAAAAAAACTGAATTTTTAATAAAACATAATTTTACCGCTTCTGTGAGTGGAATTTAAAAAATCCGAGAGACACGGTTAATATCAAGGACTAAAATTTGGTTCAATGAGATGAAAATAATTTTTGGTGAATAATAACTTTTTACTTTTTTTTACCACGGTTAAAAGTAAATACGGTAATTAAGGGTAAAAATGATATTATTATTACCCTAACACATATCCTAATTCTATTGGATAAGTTTAATTCGACCAAAAGCAACCTTAGGAATAAAATATGACCATTTAGGCCCACATGGATTAGATTAGGACATTAATTATTAATTTATTTAAAGAAGGGTTAAAATAGTTAAAATCAAAGTTTAATAAGTAAATAATTTTTAATATAGGGTTATACATAAGATAAATTCGACTATAAATATTAATTAGAAAGATAAAAATATTTCCTACATAATGGTATTTTATTTGTAATTTTTAGACATTAAATAATTTAATTTATTTATGACACAAATATGATGCAATAATTATCTTATTAATAAAATATTGACATAATTGATGTTATAAATACCCAAATAAATGTAATTTGAGACTTTTTATGAATTAATATAATTTTATAGGTTAATATGACATGTCAGTATTGATTTAATTAACTTTTTTTGAACTAATCATTCTGTTATGATTTTCAAAAAAATCAATTACTAAATAGTGTCAAAATTGACATAAAATAGGTTTTTTTTAAAAAATATTATATTATTAATTGTTAGTTTATTCCTAAAAATATAAGGTTCAACCAAATGACTTATATAAGGTTATATATATTAATAATAAATAACTTGGGGTTTTTTTGTCTTGTTATATTAAGTTTATTAACCTTATAGTGTAAGAACACAAAAAGACACGGTAAAAGTAAAATTATCTAACTTAAAGTTAAATATAAATGATAAGGTTAAAATAGGAACCTAAACTTGTCTAAATTCTATTGGATGAGAGGATTTCGACCCATACACACCTTAGATTCGAAATAAATCAATTTGGAGCTATTTAAAACCGAATTTGGCTTTATAATAAAATAATATTTTTAGTTTTTCCAAAGGAGCCCCTCTCCTCCCTTATAAAAGGGCACCTCCTCCCCCTCTTCCTCACACCACTTTGAGCCTTAAAGATCGGCCAAACCCTGCCACTTCCTCCTCTCCACTTCCCTAGAGACATCCTAGAGGTCCTGGTCTTCTTCAAAGACCAATTTTAGTGCCCTAAAAGGAGGTCTCAAAGAAGCGCTTCAAAGAAGAGGTAATTTCCATTACCGATTCTTTCAACTTTATTTATTCTTCCACTTCTTCTTATTTAGTTTTTTAATTATGAAGTAATAACATAAGTATCACTAATATACTGATATGTTATTATAATTATGAAACAACCCTATTTCACAATCTATCCATCCTACAGAAAACAAAATCACCACGCGTGCGTACGTACAGAATATCGTCTCCACGCCGTGGTGTAAACTATTTTCCACCACCACCTTACTTGGATGGGTATAATGGTGTAAATAATGACTATATATTATTATTGTAAAGTTATATTGATTCTAAAATAGTATACATACACTCCAATACAATTCCACGATCATGGGAACGATATCATCGCTCGTGCGTACGTACGGAATACCGTCTCCACGATGTGATGCGACTCGTTCTACACGATCTTCATTGAATAATGATTATATAAATTAATTGAATGAATTAATTGAATGAATGAATATGATATATATTACACTAATACCATTCTGGAAATGAGGTATCTATAACCTAAAAAGAAAAATAAGAATTTATTCTACAAAACACGCATAAGAACAAAAAGTAATAAACACCCGAATAACAAGTAGTAATGAAATATTACTAATAAGAAGCTAATAATATGAACATATATGATATCATAAAAATACTTATGATTCTGGAATAAGTAAATAACATTATTTAAATCATTATACAGGAGGTTCAGACACTTACGAAGCAAATCGGACCTAAGGTAAGGGAAAATATGACAATCTCATTTTTATCCGAGATTGTTTATACTTTGGTATTTACTGGGGTGTATTTTATCATCCACATCCATGTTTCCTCAATATGTAATATTTATATCCTTCTACAATAGTTTATATCCAATTTTACCCTTCGGTGAGTTTTTAGTAAAAGATATGAAAGGAATCTTTTGTCGTTTTTCGTACGAGGTACTTTTTGACTTTTCCGACAAAAGTACGAGAAGAATGTTTTTTTAACTTATACGGCATGAATGGATTTTTAAAACATTATTTACAAGAAGATTCCTTTAAAAGTTTTCAAGTTTATTTTTAATCATCTTCTTTTAGTTTAAAATTGTATGACATGTTAATAAAGGAAAATGTTTTTGAAGTAGAAAGGATATTTTCCTCAAGAATGGAGTTCAAGAGTTTTATCAAAATTATTTTTTATCTAAGATAATATAGGGTTATGTTTTTATCCCTACTATTACATGGATTTGATTATGTTGTGATGGAAATATTTTTATGAATTACTTTATCTTATATGAATTGTTTTATGATGTCACGATGTTTAAGATTACCATTTTTATAACATGGGTTATGCTATGATGTATGGTTTATGATTTTGTGGCACACATAAGAATGGTATAATTATGAGATGGGTGGGACCTATATCTCCCTACAATTAATTGGGTAAAGATTTTATATCTCATGAGATAGACATGGCTGGAATGGCAGGTTAAACCAGTTCAGTGAAACAGGACTGAAATGAGGAGTGAACTCGGTTCAGAAATGGACTTTGTCCACTAAGATAGTCTTGGCAATGAGTCTTGACTAATAAGAAATAATTCAAGATGATTATGTGTGTATGAAACAAAGTTTCATGTTTTACATTATGAATATTGGTATTACATTTCATTATTATGATTTATCCCATGTTATGAAATTATGATCTCTTTTGCAGGTTAAGATTTCCAAAAGTTATGTTCTTATGTATATGATGTGATTGATATTTCTTTTGTTTACCCTTACTGATCATTTGAGCTCACCATTTTGTATGTTTTATTTCCCCAGGTTAGGAAAAAGGTTATTAAGTAGGATATTCCAAAAGGGGACTCTAGATATGATGAAATAAATGGGAGGCAAAGTAGATGCTTTATGAACCAGTTGTTTATGTTTCCCAGTTTCTAAAGACTCTATACCTATATGGTCTTTTCCGGGTTTTGTTATATTTTGTAATAAGTGTTCTTCAATTCTGAAGTAATAACAATTTATGTAAAGTATGGATCGTTATAAGAGTCATAATAGTGGACTACCCAAATCGTATCGAATATACCAAAGTTGTTTATTATGAATGAGAAGAGTTGTTGAAACTGATCCATTAGAAGATATGATGAGACTAATACATTATAAGAGATTTTGAGACCAATAAACTATAATATATTTTGATTCTAATTAATAAAATGATCTATTTAATATAAATAAGTCAACGGATGTTGAGTTTCATTAGACATGTTTTCATCAGTATGAGGAGAAGCTGAATAGATAAAGAAAGTTTTTGAAAAGACGATACATTTTAAAGTTTCCACCAGACTGTTTTTGTTGGGTTTTTAAGTCTTTATAAGTTTCAATGATTTTTGTTCAAAACATTTTAAATCAGTTTGGATCATCATAGTGAGAATTATTGTGTTTTACTTGTTTTTTAATCAGGCTAAAATAATTGGAATGACAAACAATGTTTCAGACTAAGATTTAGACTATCAATTTCCAAACTGAGTAGTTTTAAAGATCTTATTCAAGTAGGGTTGAGAATTGAGAAGTTATGGAGAGTTAAAGAAGGTTTGAAAAGATACCATAAGAGTTTAGAATCTTTGAGAAATGGTCAGATTAAGTTCAAATTTTTGAATTAATTCAGATCTTTGAATTTGTTTGAGAGGGAAAATTATTTCAGGTTCCCAAATTTTCTATTTTCATTGCACCTATATAAATGTGTCCAAGTATAATGTAGGATAACATTTTTCACATGTGCAAGATTCATAGTTCTAGAGTTTTTTTTGAATCGGTTTCTGGATATAATTTTTTTAGGTAATTTTCTGGATAGAAGAAGTGATCAGATAAGTGATGGTTAGAATTCATCAGATCATACCAAACAATTAGAATAATGGATTTTGGAGAAATAAAGAAGGAGGAAAAATTTGGGTTTTTATACTCTATAGTAAAATAAATGATATTTTTTTTCAAAAAGGTGAATCAAATAGAAGAATCAGAATGGGTGATTTGAATGAGTTTTGTATGAAGTCTTGAGAATTTGTTCCTACCTATTGTTGGGTAAGAAAGTGAAGAATTATTTTTGAATAATTTTAAAAGTGAAATTTATTGAGGCATCATAGTGAAAAAATTATGAACCTATTGGTTAAGGTTTCTAAACATGTTACATATTATTTACATCTTCCATGTTAGAAGAATCACATTCACAGTTGTATTTATCATAGTGGTATTCAAGTGTATGTGTATTTTATACTTATTATAACCACATAAAAGGATTTTTTTATAGTGGATTGTGTGGTATTGGATTATTTACAAACCATTTCAAGGAATAAATACTCTTATTGAGTAGTGAATCATGTAAATTTTTATGTTCCTGTGGATGTGTTTGAAATTTTTTTTCGAACAAATTTATATCTCTTTAAAAGGAGGATAAGGTTGTTAAGAAAGTTAACATAAAAGGAAAATTATATCATTATTTCATCCCATGAACCTCTTAGTTATTACATTGGTTTTGTGTGTTCCATTTTAGTTGGTATTATAGGGAAGGTTCCCTTCTTTTACTACTTTGCTGAAGTTTAAATAGAAGTTGTTTTGGATAAATGGAATTGTGTGAATAGTAAGAAGATTCTAGTTTTGGATGAAAATAACTATCATATATGGAAATATAGAATGTTTTTGTAACTTATTTCTCTTGGTTATGATATTTTGGAAGCTTCTACAGATGGATTTTCTCCTCATGCTAAAAATTTTCCTCTTACAACTGTTGATAAGAAAAATATGGAGAATGATGGAAGGGATAAAAAGGATTTAAATTCACCACTTTTTGAAATTTAATTTCTTATAGTAAATGGAGTTGGAACTAAAAATGTATCTCTTAAAAGTTTGAAAATATCTAGGAAGTAAAGAAGGAGGTGAATAATTAAAATTTACAAATATAGAGGTTGAAGTATGAAGACCACAAAATGGGTGACTATGAATCCATTGGATACTTTTTCACAAGGGGGTATGATATTGTTAGCACAATAATATGTCTTTTTTAAATTCTATAAGATTCAACTATTATTGATAAGATCTTAAGAAAACTTTCTAATAAGTTTGATGTCAATGTTTCATCTTTACTATATATATATCCTGAAACTCTATCTTTGTATGACTTACATATCACCCTCATTACATATGAAATGAGAAGAGAGAATGTTGTGAACAGAAAAGAAAAGGTTGATATATAAATTTCCTTTAAATTTTTCAAGTAAGAAAAATCGAAGAAAGTTCTTGATGATGAAGAATAGTTATTCTGACACCAAAAATGAGGTTTGTAATAATTTTTATAATCTTTTTTTCTTGTTTTCTAAAAATGTGAAAAGAGGCATGGGGAAGTAAAAAAAGGGAAGTTTTCACTGAAATGCTTTAGTTGTGGATTTATTGGGTATTTTTATGAAAATTTTCCTTAAAGAAATAATGAAGAAGAAAGTGATAAGGATGATAAAAATTCAAGAATATACAAGAAGAATCATGTTGAAAAATCAAAATCTTATTCCAAGGGACGAGATAAAAAGTTCTCCAAATCCAAAAGGATAAGTTTTTTGTCTAAAGATGATGAAGAAGATGATAGTGGAGTTGAAGTTGTAAAATTCACTAAAGTTTCTATAGAAAACACATTTATTGAAAAAGTAAATGATGAATATTTTATTATTTATAAAATATGTAGTTCTGAAGAAGATACATAGTTATAATTTTCTTTGAAAAGAGATTTGAAATAATTTCTACGAAAGATTTTAAAACTTGGGAGAGAAATCAAGAATTTTTAAAAGGAAAGTTCTATAACAAATATTCAAGAATATTTTCTTGAGTAAAAATCTATGTTTCTAGAAAAGATTAATCATTTTAAGAAATATCTTGAAAAATAAAATAATTTGAAATAATAATTTTAAATTAAGACAAAAGTGAAGGAGGAAGAATTAGAACTTGTTCAATAAAAGTTCTCTAAAACTAATAAGGGATTTTCAAGTTTTAAAAACTCTATTTATGAAATTTTTGAAAGTTATGGGATGCATGAACCTTAGAAAAATTGAAAAAAATTATCTTTGAAGGTTGAAAATAAAATTTAATATATTCAAAATTAGAATAATTTTGGGAAAATCATGTAATTTCCAAAACCATTACAGCTGAAAATTTATAAGTTTTTAAAATTTTAAATTGTTAATCAAATGTTCCTACTGCTGATTCTATTAAATTTGGAAAGAAATTTGAGTTAAAGAATAATATTTTGAGTGATAATAGAAAGTTTGGGGCTCAAAAAACTCAGGATGAGGAATGTAAGAAAGTTATATAATAAGAAGTTTACAACTCTTGGGAGTATGGAAGTTACATAGGAAAATATTCCTTCTATGGTTAATTCTAGTATTCTAGTTGATTCATCAATATAGAAAATATGTTTTGGTTCAATAAACAACACTATAATTATATCATGAGTAACTAGAATCAATTTTTGAGGGGGATTCAATCCACTCAAAGAAGGAAACTTGAGAAAGTTGGTATAAAGACTGAAAATTGATTTCAGCCGCTTGAAATTATTTGTGGAATATGTTAACAACCTAGAAATCTTTCAAAATGATTTTTTTTTCTATCATCATAATTTTTTTTATAAAAACTCAAAAAATATGGATCTGAATGAAGATAAAGAGAAATAAAAAGATCTTATTGTAGAAACTGCTCTCAAAGCTACAAAAGGAGAATGACACTGGATTTTGGAAAGTGGGTTCTCTTCACATATGAAAGGATATTTGAAGCTTGTGAAGAATGTGAAATAATTTAAATAAGTAATAGTGATGTTAAGAAATGATTAATCAATCATAATCAAAGGTGTGAGATCTGGTATTATTGGAGAAGAAAAAATAAAATCCAAAAAGGCCTTGTTTTTCAATGGGATGAAACACAACTTTTCAAGTGTTTCAAAACATTTTGATCAAGCTGATAAAGTTTTTTTTAGAAAAAATGGTTTTTTTTGTGAAAATAATTAAATATGGAAGATTTGTTACAAGTTATCAGCATAGAGAAGGGAAATTGTTTCATGTTGGTGATATAAAAAATCTGTGTTATATAAGAGTGATAGAAGAGAATAAATTATAGAACAAAATTTTGGGACATATGTGTTGGAATAATATAATAAATTTAAACTAAGTGATATAGTATTCATTATGTTTCGAATTTTTCAAGAAGAAGAGATTGGTGTTGTTCCATATATCAGAAATAGAAAATTAAAAACATAGTGCATAATAAAGTTAAAATTCATTCAACTTGTTCTTTGAAGTTGATTCATTCTGATATTTGTGTGTCAATGTGAAAACAATAAATTTTTGGAGATAATCACTTCATTTATTTCATTTATGATTTTACATGTATTATGTAATTAAAGCATAAATCAGAAGCTCTAAAAATGATTAAGATATTTTGGATAAGAGTAGAAAATGAATGTGGATATTATATGAAGAAGTTATGAACTGATAATGGTGGTGAATAAAAAAAATTCAGAAGTTTTCTTGAAAAACATGGTATTTGACATGAGTTCAGTTCCCCTTACACACCATAACAAAATAGTATTGTTGAAAGGAAAAATATAAATTTGGTGGAGATGAGATGTACTATGTTAATATAACATAGTCTCACTCGCTACTTATAGAGGTAGGAAATGATTACAAAAGTTTAAATTTAGAATTGGTGTTTCTATAGACCATGTTCTGATATGACTGCTTATAAAATGTTCTACAATGGAACTTCATGTTTGAAACACTTAAGGGTTTTTGGGAATCCCTGCATCATAAAAATAAAAAGTGGAAATCTTGGAAAATTTGATCAAAGAGGTGTAAAAGGAACTTTTCTTAGCTATGCTTATAATGGTATATGATGTAGATGTTTTAACAAAGAAATATGGAATATTGTTTAATTTTTTAATGTAAAATTTCTTGAAAAATGTGAATAATAAGCTTCATATACACATGAAAATGAGGAATATGGGGAAGATTACAGAGTTTTTGTTGAGAAAAATGATAAAATGTCCTGCAATGATGATGCCATGCAAGTGGAGGACTCAGACTCAACTATTTCTAGTGATGGGGGAGAACTGTGTACATCTCATCCTAGGTTGAGAAAATAGGTTGAAGTAAAAAACATCATTAGTGATAAAAAAAATTTAAACAAGAATAACATCAAAGTTTGTTGCATAGATTTCTTTGTATTCAAAAGTTGAGCCAAAATTATTTAATGAGGCTTTTGTACATCACGATTGGATTTATTTTGTGAATGAAGAATTGCATTAGATTGAGAAGAATGATACTTGGGAACTTTTACCTAAACCAAATAATAAAAATATTATTGGTATAAATTTGGTGTTATTAAACAAGTTAAATTAGGATGGTTAAGTGATAAGAAACGAAACATGATTTTTCTACAAAGTATAATAAAAAATTGAAGGTATTGATTTTTATGTGACTTTTTCTCCTATAGCAAGGTTAGAAACAATCAGAAACTTTCTTAAAATTACTACACAATGAAGTTATAAATTTTCTAAGATGGATTTTAAGTATACTTTTCTGAATGGAGAACTTGATGGAGAATTTTATATTGAATAACCATGTGGATTAATAATTGGAAGATTAAAATTTATGTGTTCAAGTTGAATAAATCACTGTATGTGTTAAAGAAATATCTGAGAGTTTGGTATTCCAAATTGAATGTCTACTTGAAGAAGTTGAACTTTAAGAAAGGAAGAATTTATAGTAAAATCTATATAAACGAAAATAAGAAGATCTCTCTCATTGTAATTATTTACATTAATGATATTATCTTTTCTGTAAATAATTAAAGAACTTTTGAAAAGTTTTTTTTTATAGATGAAGAAATTTTTTGAAATGTTCATGCTTGGTGCAATGAAATATTTTCATGGCTTATAAATCTCACAAAATAAGAAGTATCTTTTCTATCTCAAGAAAATCATCCTAAGAAACATCTTAAGAAGTTTGGAATAGATAATTAAAAACTAGTTTCCACACCAATTTTGGTGGGAACTAATTTTTCTAAAGATGGATATGGAAAGGAAGTGAATTCTAAGGAATTTTAAAAGTTAAGAAGAATTTTTTTATCCCTGACTACTTAAAGACCAGATATTGAATATGTTGTTACTTTATGTAAAAGATCCTAAATTTATCTAAAACAATATCCTATTTTAGTAGTGAAATTAATTCTCAGATATATCATAGGTGCAATGGACTTCGTTATCAAATATGACATCTCATGAAGAATTTATTTTTTTGGTTATATAGATGTCAGTTGGACCAGAATTGTGGATGATATAAGATCTAAATCTGCTGAAGTTTTATTTCTAGGGAAAAGCTATGTAATCTAAAATACTAAAAATAAAAAAAAAATTATCTCTTGGAATGAATAAATCTGAATATGTTGTCACCACTCAAGTTATAACACAACTTATGTGGAGGAAGACTCAATTGGAAGATTTTCTTGTTGAAGTAAAGTTACTACTTATCTTAGGATATTATAATCAAAGTTCTATAAATTTCACTATAAATACAATGAAACATTCTCATTCAAATCATATTGATATAAAAAATCACTTCACCAAAGAGAATGTGGAGAAGAATGAAATCAAGTTAGAATATGTTCCTACAGTGGAACAAGTTCATGATATATTCCCAAAACCTTTATTGATGGAATCATTTTATAAATTGAGGTTGAACAAGTTAGTCCAACCTATTTATCTCCAAGGTTGAGGTATGTGTTTTTTCCTCTATCTCATATTGTATTTGGATATTGTTGTTAAGGGTGAAAAGAATGAGGTTTCATAAATATATCCATTAATATGTGAAAAACCTTTTAAGGAAATCATGTATTTAGGGGGGTTAAAAGGGGTAAGTTTTGAGTTTAGTGTGTGAATGTTTTAACTATTCTAACATTTTTTTTAATTTCTTATAGGAATGTTTTACAAGAAAATGGGAGAATTTTTGGAGGGGTGAAAAACTTGAAGTTCAAGAAGATGTTCTTAAGTCACTACTTATAGACAATACTATTTTGTTGATTCAATGATTCTTGTTTCCCGCATTGGTTTTTCTCATATAGGATTAGAAGTTTTTATTAGTTATCCATATATTGAGTTACAAAGTTTTATTTATTTATGAATCTTGGTAGAAAACAAAATCTGAAGGGGGAGATTATTGTGACCAAGTTGTCTGGAGATGGGTTTTGGATGTTGGTTGTTTTACACTTGATGAAGATGTTGGTATTTTTTAATTATGAAAAATAATATTACTTTGTTAGTTTTGGTGATCAGAGGAAAGAGTATCATACATAGATGATCATAAAAATATTTTTAAGAAAGTACATCCATTAAAGTTTTCTTCTCTAAATATGTTTTCTGGGTGTATTTGTTTTCGGAATTATCTTTTTGGAATAGAGATTGCAGAATTGATCAAGGATTTTTATCAGATATAGAATGTTATTTGATATGTTCGACATAACAAAATATGATGATGTTAAACTGATATCAATGTTCTAAACATCATGAAGAGGTCATGATACAAGTAAGAGTGTGTAGAAAAAAAGAGAAATGTGAATTTATGGTGTTTCTATGAAGTTGAAGTTTTTCAGATTCCAATCATCAGATCAAGAAGCACAGAATTAGAAAGTTTTTTGGAGACTGGGAGTTTGAATTTTCCAAAGTCATGTAGTTTTCAAAAGTGATGATCAGTCGATCCATCGAATAAACCATCAGTTTCTGAGTTTTATAAAGAAATAAAGCGCTATTGATATTGGTCCATCTGACAAGTTGTAGCCATTGATCCATCAAATGGGTGTTTTCCAATGATAAGGCATCAGATGCAGTCTTCCATCAAAGGTAGAACACCGGATTTCCCAAATCACATTAGATAAATCAGAGATGTTGATTGTGAATGAGAAGTGTTACTAACACTAATCCATCAAAAGATCTTATGAGACTGACCCATTGGCAAATATTTAGAGACAGGTACATCAAATAAGATACTGATACCAATTCATTTGATGATCTATTTTATACCGACAATTCAATGGATTCTGAGTTCCATTGGACACAATTTCATCGGTAAGAAGAGTAGTTGAAAAAAAATGAAAAAATTGGTTGAAAAGATGAGAGATTTTGTAGTTTACACCAGATTTTTGTTATAGGGTTTTGAAGTATTTAGAAGTTTCAATGATGTTTTTTCAAAATATTTTTAGTTGGTTTGGATAATTGGAGTGAAAATTCTTGTTTTTTAATTTTTTTTAATCAGGCCAAGAGAACTGGAATGACAAACAATGTTTCAGACTGAGATGTTATGGACTATCAATATATGGATTGAGCATTTGTAAATTTCTTATTCAAGTAATGTTGAGAATTAAGAAAATATAGATAATTAATAAAGGTTTGAGAAGATACCATAAGAGTTGAGAGGCTTTGAGAAATGGTCAAATAAAGTTTGAATTTCCAAATTAACTCAAATATATGAATTTTTTTGAGCAGGAAAATTATTTTAGGTTCCCGCTTTTCCTGTTTTTATCATAGCTATATAAAGGGGTCCAAGTACAACAGACTTTGACACTATTCACATGTGTAAGAGGAATAATTCTATGGTTTTGGTTTCTAATTGGTTTCCAGAAAGAATTTCTTGAGGTAAGTTTTCAGACAGAATAAGTGATCATAGAAGTAGTGGTCAATATTCATCAAATCAGACCAAACAATCATAATGGATGATTTTGGAGAAATAAATAAGAAGGAAAGGGTTGGGTTCTTATAAACTATAGTAAAATCAATTATATTTTTTTTCATACAAATGAACCAGATAGAGTAATCGAATTGGGTGATTGGAATGGGTTTTGTATAAAGTTTAGAGAAGTTGTTCCTACCTGCTACTAGGTAAGAAAGTAAAGAATTGTTTTAAAATAATTGAAAAAATTAATGTTGTGAAATAATCACAATGAAAATGTTCTGAACCTATTGGTGAAGGTTTCTAAACTTGTTATATCATCTTATTTATATCTATCGTGGTAGAAGAAGCACATGAACTGTTGTATTTATCCTAGATATCTACAAGTGTATGGGTATTTCCTACTTGTTGTATCCATATAAAATGATTATTTTCTAGTGGATTATGTGGTATTGGATTATTTCTAAACCATTCCAAGGACTATATACTCTTATTGAGCATCTAAACTTATAAATATTTGTGTTCATTTAGATGTGTTTAAAAGTTTGTTTTCCAGTAATGTTATATCTTTTTAATAGGAAGTGAATATTGTTAAGAAAGTTAACATAAAAGAAAAAATATACCATTGATTCACCCCCTCCCCCTATCAGTGATTACATTGATCCTATGTGGGCCTCTTCAGTGATGATGTTGATCCCAAACAAATTTTCATTGCCTTAATTCCATGCCTGAAATGGTGGATGAAGTTGGTATATGGGATGGTGACATGTAGAGGGGAAGTAGGTGGTGAGATCTCCTCCACACCACCTTTTTAATGGTAATAATATTAATTACCTAAATACCCCCACATGTATAGCCAACCCCAATTTATATTCCCTCTCATCCATTCAATTTTTTATTTCACTGATAATCTTTGATCTGATATATCATTTTTAAATGGTATCATAATTTCAATCTATCTCCACCAATGTAATCATTACATCAATACAAATAATTCTAGACCCATATATGATACATTATTTTGAATTTTAATTTTTTTATATTACATAGGACATTGGTAATACAAATATCCCAGTGGAGACTTCTCCTCTGAATCTCTCATTATAGATTTTCTCTATGAATGTACCATATTACATTAATATATATAAATGAATTCATGTATGTATATACTTGTTTATTTTTAAATATTATTGTATGCATATGTATGTATTTGTATATAATAATATTTAGATGTATTCATGTACATGTATAAAAATATACTAACAAATATATATAGTTGTATATGCATGTGTCTATATGGATGTACACATGAATGCATGTGCTTATATCTATAAGTAATTACATTAATTATATTTTCATATAATTGCAATAATATATATTTATGTACTTATATTAATATAGATCTACATATGTATATATGTGTGAACTTATACTTAAATATTTGTATTTAACTATGTATTTATATGGTTATATTAATTCGTATATATAAATGTATGTATATATTAATATATTGTTAAACAAAATTTTTTTATTGGGTATTTCTGAGTCCCACATCGGAATACTACACCATGTATTCCATTTTAATCATCAATAAAATAATGTCCCCAACTCAAATTCAGGTAAGGGGAATTCACCATCTATATGGTGTCAAAGAACAAATCCCTATAATTTTTGCTTCCCTCCCTTCTCTCAGAGAATCCCTCCTATGCGGTGCTCTTTTCCCTACCCTCTCCTGCAGTCTCCCAGTTTTGTCTAGCCTGGCCCTTTCGTTGGCTCCCTAAAGACTCCCAGTTTTTTCCGGTCACACACTCCTCATCGGTTCCCTACAGACTCCTGGATCGGCTTTCCCATTTGCCTCCCTAATTAAACCAGTCCTGGATCACTCGTTGTGCCTACCAGACCCACTGCGCCTCCTGATCCCAACACCACGCCTCCCAATCCTGACATCGTCATCTGGCCACCTGCCTCTCCCAATATCTCTCGGTCCCGAATCAAGATCTCAATTCCCCTACTTCTGATTTGGTCCTCTCCCGGTGTCATCTGACACGCCTCCCTATGATCTCCATCACGTTGAACACCCCAGATCTCTCGTTGCCTCCCGGTCCTGATTCCAAATCCCCCCTTGTCTGACGCGGTTCTCTCCTGGTGCCATCTGGATCATCCTCCCTTGTGATGACAGGCCCACCTCTCCTAGTTCCTCTTGGTCTCGAAATGATCTCTTATCCCTCAAGTGTGCGATGACCCTCTCGTGATAATCTTCTAGCCCTCGCTCTCCACAAGGCTTCCTAACATTGATTTCCTCCTCCCACCCACATCACTACTGTCTAGTGGCTCTTCAGATATCCCACCCTCCATTGGTACTTCGGCCTCTCCCAGCCTCACCCATCTCAGTGACTCCTAGCTCCGCTCTACTCATCAATCCCGACCCCATCCATCCAATAGAAGAATCTTTTGTCCTACCTACGATTATCACTGACTCCAACCGCTTGGTTGATGAGTGGATTGACTCTACCTATTTCTCATCCTAGCAGAAGATGGTGTTGATGTCACTCATGGGCATGGACCTCAACTCTCACCTAGAGGCCACTCCGCCCCTACCTTCTGATCCCAAATAGAGACCATGGAAGCTTAATGATAGTAATATCTTTACCTTGATGGTCAATTACATGGAACTCTCCATCAAAGATGTCAATCGAACCACCAATATGGTTAAGGAACACTAAAATTACTTAAACCTCATGTATTACAAGACAAATAATTTGGCTCAGGTCTCCGATATTTTTTTGTGCCTATCACTCATCCGCCAACAAACCCGTCCATTTTAGCTATACTTCAAGGAATGGAAAGCTCTACAGGATGAGTTTCTTAAGATTTGGACCATTCCCCATACACCAAAGGCATCATTTTCCTAAATGGACCAATTATTCCTCTTTATCCCTCTCCATAGACTCGACCCTGAATATGTGATGACTACTATGAAGATTCTCACCAACCCCACATCGCTAGAGATTCCATAGGTGTATCATCACCTTGGGAAGTCTCATCAAGAACATTCCCCACACACCCCTCAGCAATGATCACACTTCTCTCTTAGACCATTGTAGTGGACACTCCTTAGGAACTCATGGACGTGGCCATAGGGAGAGTCATCCACATCCCCTCTATCAGCACTATAGAAAGACCGGCCACCTGATTGACCATTGTTGGGTACTTCATGGCCACCCATATCAGAAAACACAACAAGTTCAAACTGTGGTCTAAGATGCTTCCCCATTATCCACATATTTTCCATCCTCTTTGGACCTCTTCATGGATGAGCTCCAGATGATTCCTGATCATCAGACCACCTCTCTACTGGGTTCTTCTTTGACATCTATTTCCCACTCTGGTGGTTCCGCTTCTTTTTTCATCCATAAATCCTTTTCCTAGATGCTTAACTCAGGTGATTCCAATCATGTTACCAGTGATGCAGGTATGTTATCCAACTACCATATAAATGTTGGTTCCTCATCCATCAATGTCGCTGGTGGTTCCATTATCACTATTGTGGGATTTGGTGTATGCTACTTGAATTAATCTATTCACCTGCCATATGTGGAACATGTACCACAAAATCCATTTAATATTCTCTCCATAAGTAATATGACAAATAATTTCAACTATAGTTATATCTTTACATCATCTGTTATTGTTCTTTAGAAGCGGACAACGAACCGAGAACTTGGTAGAGGCCAGCTTCAATATGGGGTGTACATGTTCGATGACCGACATTAGTCGATTTCATAGTTGTCTCTACTCATGAATTTGACCTTAATTCTCAATTAGTACATCCACCCACCTTCACCCTTCACCAAATTTTTCTAGATATTATTCCACATGTTTACTTTCATTGTGAGTCAGGTAAATTTTCAAAACATCATCGCACTTCATATCTTTCTTGAGTGGACACATGGGCAGACAAACCCTTTGATTTGGTTCATTCATATTTCTAGGGAACCTGTTCCATCTCGAGTCACTTAGGGTATAAATATTATATATCCTTCATTGATGATTTTTCGTGTACGAATTGGTTGTACCTTATTTGAGATCAGTCTGAGGTGTTTTCCACTTTTCATAAATTTTACCATGGAATTCATACCCAATTTTACATATCTATTAAATGTATTTACACGTACAATGGGAGAGAGTATTTTTCCACTCCCTTTCAGTAGTTTTATAGGAAAACAACATCATTCATCATACCTTCTTTCCTAATACCCCTCGGCAGAATCAAGTGGTTGAGTGGAAACACTGACATATTCTAGAGACTATTTTTCCCTCCTATTCCTCCGAAAGGTGCCTCTTCTATTTTGGGATTATGTCACCCTCACTACTAAATACCTCCTTAATCACCTTATTTACTCTATCCTTCAGGGGGACTCCTTTTCAGACTATTTTCTCCTCTCTTCCTCATCACTCACTTCCACTCCATGTATTTGGATGTCTCTATTATGACTGTGACAGTCATACCAACCTTTCCAAGCTCTCTCCCAAATCCCTCCATTGAATATTCCTCAGATATTCACGCACTTAGAGTGGATACCAATGCTTCTCTCTAGACTTATGACGGTATATAATCTCGACTGACGTATCGTTTATTTAGATCTCTCTATTCTATATTCCCTCTCCCCATCCAGGAACTACCATCTATGATTGTATTCCTCTCATCATCCAACCTCCTCTGGTGCCCCCCTATTGATCACTAGTTTGGTAGGGTCTATTCCCATTGAACTTCGACTATCCCCTCCATCCAGGCTGAGGACACCATCATCTTAGCTTCGTCTGATGCTCCTACCCCAGCACCAGATGACTTTCCAATTTCACTCTAGAAAGGTACTCATTATTTCCAGAATACTCCTCTCTGTACATATTCATACAGAGTTTTGTTATCTCTAGAGGTGATATCTATTCCCCACATGGTTGGTGATTCCAAATCTCACCCAGGGTGGCTACAAGCGATGCATGATGAACTGAAGGCTCTGGATGACAACCATACTGGTTCCCCTTCTAGAAGGAAAATAGGCGGTTGGCTTCCAATGGATTTATACTATCCGTCTCAATGCCAATGACACTCTCCATCACCTCAAATCCTGAGTTGTGGAGAAGGGATTTTCTTAGACATATGGCATCGACTATTTTGAGACGTTCTCTCTGATTGACAAGATGGAATCATTCTGATTATCCATCTCTCTAGTCGATCATCATCACTAGATGATTCATCAACTGGATATTGAGAATTCCTTTCTCCATGGATTTCTTGAAGAAGTGGTATATCTTCTACAACCCCTGGATTTCATGCCTTGGGAGCCGACTCCCATGTCTGCTGACTTTGTCGCTCTCCATATGACCTCAAGCACTCTCCCCGTGCTTGGTTTTTCTGCTTCAGTGCCATCTTCATCACATTTGGACTCTCTTGTAGTATGAAGGACCACACCGTCTTCTACTGTATGATGTCCAACGACTACATCCTGTTGGAGGTATATGTTGATGATATCATCATCACCAGGAGATACTCCACTAGAATTTCCCAAATCAAGGGGAATCTTCACCACCACTTCAAAACCAAAGATATTGGTCCTCTCACATACTTCCTTAGCATCGAGGTCTCCCATCCAATGAACACCATATTTCTCTACAATGGAAATATTCCATGTATATTGTGCATGATGAAAGTTTGAGTCATACCACTATTGTGGACACTCCTCTTGAGCCTGGGGAAGGTACTCCCTAGGCCAATATGACACCCTTTCCTCACCTAGAGAGCTACCATCAACTTGTGAAAAAACTCAATTACCTCACCAAGACATGACTAGACATTTACTGCAATGTTATAAAAGTCATCTAATTCATGTAGCATCCAACCAAATATCATTGGGATGTTGTTCTCCACATTACCAATTACATCAAGAAATACCCTATTCGTGGTCTTCGGTACTCACATCACGCTCATCTAAATGTTGAGTCCTTACGTGATGCTGACTATGTTGGTTTCCTTGCTACCCGCAAGTCTAATTCTGGGTTTTCCATTTTCATGGTAGGTAACCTCATCTCTTGGTATAGTAAAAATTAGACTATCATTTCTATATATAGTGCAGATTCTGAATACCATTCCATGGCCACAATCAATATTGAGATACTCTGGATTCGTCATCTCCTCCATGATATTGGCTTCCCACCGTAGAAATCTTCTCATATCTGGTGTGACAATCAGGAGGCCACGAATATTTCTTATAATCCCATCTTCCATGAATGAATGAAGCATATTGCGGTGGACTAACACTTTATTCTCCATCATCTTAAGAAAAACCATATCATTTTCGACACAATTTCGATGATGGATCATCTTGCTGACATCTTTACAAAAGGCCTCCTGGGAGCTCATCTGGACTCTCTCAGTACCAAGATGGGTATCCACAACATTAACATCCCATATTAAGGGGGAGTTTGTATGGTCTTTTTGGTTTTCATATTTATTTTTTCAGACTCTTGGTCCAAGTTGGGCATGTCCATCTTGAGGGGGAGTGTTAAACTCATTTTTATTATATTGGGTATTTTTGGGTCCTACATCGGAATACTCCACCATGTATTCCATTTTACTCATCTATAAAATATTTTCTCCACCTCACATAATATCCCCGCCTCAGATTGAGGTAAGGGGAACTCACCATCTATATATATAAATATATTATTGCGTGTGTGTGCGGGTGTGTGTATGGGTGTGTGTATTCATTGGTTTATATATATGTGTGTTATCAATAGTTTTTACATGTATATAAAAATATAAGTATCTATAAGGACATTTTAATACATGTACATACATGCATATAAATATTAATATATTTACATATATATACATAGATATAAACATGCATACATAAAAATGTTTTAGTGTAATTATTTTCGATTATACATCTATATAAGTATATACATATATAAATATTTATAACTATATTTTTTGTATACACAACAAATAAAAACTAATTATATATATATATATATATATTTTGTACATAATTATGTAAGAATACATTATATATGTATGCATATTCATTGATTTATATATATGTGTTTGTACGTGATTAGTAATTTGTAGATATTTTGGTATAAAAAATTTTATTACCCCATAATGTGTATAAAAAAAATAGTAAGAATAGATTATATATATGTACATATTCATTGATTTATATATATGTGTGTGTTCATGATAAAAAAAATCAGATATGTTCATACAAAAAATTTAATTACCACTTAAATTATATAGAAAAAAATACATTCTAAAATTTATATAATAAAATTTATGTCGTATACATAATTATATAAAAGTTTATTTATGCCGATTGGGGGTTGGTTAAGTGGTACCGAATAGGGAGGCCACTAATTGGCAATGGAACTAGCATAGGTTTGAGTTCTTTCACACTCAAATTTAGTTGGGGGAGTGTGGCGTGTAAGTGGTGGGTTGGGCCCAGGACATGCATGGTATGGCACCCACCTATACCTCATTACCCAATAACACATTTCCCCCCCACGACCGGGTGGGGTGGTATGGTTGGGAGTTTGGGGTGTGGTCATTAGGTCAAGTCCCCTGTCCAGCGGTTTCTTTTGCAATTTCTTTATAGTGTTGTGTGCTGCACTTGCGGTTGTACCGAACCTATATATATACAAGTTTATGTAAATATACATATTTTTATGTGGTATATGTATAAAAGTATGTATATATTTATATTTATATATACTTGTAGAAATATATATTTGTAAATACTTTTGAATATTCATGAGTGTATGTATGTACATACATATAATTTCATGTACTTATAGATAGGTATATTTATAAATAATTATAACAATATGTATGTGTGTAATTATAATAATATTTAAATTCATGTATAATATACATGCATTTATACTCATTAAATTTCTCAAAAATTTATCAATATGTAAATTTTTAATGTATTTTATACATTTAAACCAATAACAGGTAAGAGTTTTAAAAACAATATTGTAAAATTAAGATGTAAATTTGTACCTTATCTCCATTTCCCACCTGAATAGGTGTGTTATTTTCTTCCCTTCGACTACACGTCGTGTCCCAATTTTAGCATATCCATTCAATTTAATGATCATATTATTTAATATTTCTTTTTCATTTTACCGCCCTCAGGAATCAGGGGTCCGTTATCATGAGAAATCAGCACCAAATCGATCTCTATATTTCATCTCAACTACTCCGGATTTGGATTTGGGATCATTCACCTATAGATATCATCATTACTTCATCATTAGGGTTTTGGTCGACTTTCAGAGTAACAATACAATAATGTTTCAGCTTTGGAAACAGTCGTTCATCATTTCCACAGAATAGTTAAATTTCAGGATTCAAGAATTCAACAACCAAAGATAACTTATTCTAGTATTTACCCTATAAATTATTATTTATGGTCACTTTGTGATATTTTCAATATTAATATGATATATTTATCATTTAAACTATATTTGTTTTCCTGAAATACTTGGTGTTCATTTTTGTTACCCAACTAAAGATGATAAACATTCTTTTTACAATACTTGGTGTTCATTTTTGTTACCCAACTGGAGATGATTAACATTCTATTTACAAAATTTCTATCATCAAAATGTAAAAAATACTAGTACTTAATTTACTATATAAATTATAAATGGGCTTGTTGCTGAAAGTTTCCTTTAGAATATGTAGTTATAGAGAGTTCTGCAAGTGATGTGATTAGTGCATGATGTGAGAACCGCATCTGTGAAATGAAAGGATCCATAATCATCTCAAAGTCTGAGATAAATATGGATAGATTATTTACTACCTGTGAAAATAGGTAATGTGGTTTTTCAAGTGGTTAGAACCACCACATGAATTTCAATGTCGGGCATGAAACAAAGATGAAGTAATTATAGTCTAATGTTAGTCACAAATGGAACACCAGAGGAATGTTCTTGAAAAAATGTAATATAAAGTTATGGAGAATTTTTTTTCATGTTTATGGGCTGAAAATGAAGCTGTTGGAAGTTTTTGTACTTTTCATTGTTCTACTTATACTTCTGGATGTTATTTTAATCAAAATATTGCAATTGTTTTAGTTCTAAGTGTGTAATGTAAAAAACTTTTATTTAATGGAATTTTTCAAATTTGAAACCATTAGGGATTACTTTTTTTACTTTTAATTTGGTAGATATTTCTTAACATGTTTGTAGTTTGAAAGGTGATTCATCCTGCAAATCCCCTTTAGAAGATTTGCAGGATCAAAATTAAAAATTTCCAAATGGGGATTCTAGTGTACAATATTTCCTTTGTTGAACTAGTGATATTTTAGGGTAATTTTCTATGAAGAAAGATATCTAGTATAGTATAAGGACTGACATGTTATTATCCTTATAATTCAACAAAATGTAATGATCTTGCAATCTATAATAGTGATTTGCAGCTTCATGAGTGAAAATATCCACTTGGGGATCTTTGTACTTAAAATACAACAAAATGTGATGATTATTTAAATCCATTGTAGGGGATTTACAATAAGATAACTGGATATCTCCACCTGGGGTTTCTAGTGCAATCACATCCCTTTGACGAACCAATGATTGTGCATGATACTTTTCTTTCTAGTTGAAACTTTTGTGTAGTGAAATGTGGAACATGATGTTGAAACATGTTTGTTGATTTTTTTGTCAATATAATCCAACAATATGAAAATAGGCTACAAATCCACCATAGGGAATTCGTAGCATTACAACTGGAAATCTCTACTCAGGGATTCTAGTGTAACTAAATCTAATGAAGATTAAAATCTCCTGTCGGGGATTTGGAGCTTGAGAGGTGGAAATATCCATATGGGTATTTTCATTTACAAGATTTCCTTTGAAGAAATAGTGATATGGAATCATACTTGTCTTTAAAGTTTCAAATGTGGTATAGTAAAAGGTACCACATGATGTGAATATTACAATCTTGAGGTTTTTTCCTTCAAATCCAAAATTTTTTTTGATGTTGTAAATATCTTACAGGGGATTTACAATATCAAAATTGGATATCTCCACATGGGGATTCAACTCTAGTCCTTCCCCTTTTAAAAACTAGGGAGAGAGCATGGTTATTTTCATTGAATTTTCAACTATGGTATAGTGAAATGTGACACATGATGTACAAACTTGTTTTTTGTGGTTTTTGTCCATATAATCCAAAAACAATGAATTTTTTGAAAATATAAAATAGGGTATTTTCAATATCACAATAATAAATATCAACCTGGGGATTCTATGAAATCTCTACTCAGGGATTTTAGTGTAACCGCTTCCCTTTGAATAAATAGTAATATTTCTGATACTTATCTATGAAAATTGAAATCATGTATACTATAAGGCCCGAAATCATGTACTAATTTGTTTATTAAGGTTTTTATTCTTATAATCCAAGAAAATGTAATAACATTTCAATTCCCTGGTAGTGTATTTACAACTTCAGAAGTGGAAATATCCACCTAGGGATTTTACTCTATCTATTTACCTATGAAGAATCACTGATAGTGCATTGTACTTGTCTTTGAAAATCCAACTCTATTATAGTAAAATCTTCTACATGATGTAGAAATTTATTTTCTAGGGTATTTGTCCTTTTAATCCAAAAAAATGTAATGATTTTGGAAATCCTCTACAAGGGATTTTCACAATTGGAACTGGAAATCTCCATCTAGGGATTAAATTGTAGTTTCTTCCCTTTGAAGAACTAGTGATATTGTATGATATTTATCTATACAGTAGTGAATTTTTCATATTAAAAATTTATTATATAATGTATTCCTCTATAGTTTCTTATATAAATATTTACATGTGGAAATAAATTCCAGGTGAGGAACACTTTATTATCGTTCAAACATGTTATCTCTTCAATACTTATTAAAGGAAATTGACTCTCTCCTCACCAAAAATAATAAGCTTGCATTGAAAGAAACACCATTTTATAATTTGTTTAATATGATTTTTAAGGACAAGGTCGCCTATTCAGAAACCAAGAGGTTTGATAGTGCTATGATTCACATATTGAGATTGTATAATGGCCAAAACCAGAATTTCAACATTGGAGGAAAAGAGGTAGAATTTCTTGAATATGATATTTGTCGAATATTATTTTTAGTTATGGAGAAATCCTAATAAGTGAATCATATACATACAAAAAAATAAAATCACAGAACATGGTGATAAGATTTAGTATAGGTGGAAATATTCTAACTCAAAATGAAATTAAAACTACTATTACACAAGTGGTATAAGGTAAGGATTTAATAAACTATAATGACACTGCAACATTATTATGGATTTATTCTTGTGGAACCTTAGTTTCCCTTCATATTGGTAACTATCTTGGATTTGGTTTTATCCACCTTGTAGACAATGAGCGTGGAATTAAATAGTTGTCATGGAGTTATTCATCGATGTCTCATGTCATCTATACAGTCCTCCCAAAAAATCGTGGGAATGTATATGGATCAGTTGTATCACTGTTGGTAAGTTTCAAATATGTTTTACATACTTTTACAAAAAAATTCAAACTATTTATTCATGTATAGATTCTTTTCCAATTAAATATGCAATATTGGTTTTGCGAGGTCATCAAAATTATACAACCAAAGGAAAGGGGTCAGAAATATGCATTCACAAAGTGTAACCTCAGTGCATTGAACACTGAATTGAAGAAGCAGTACGAATATGTAAGTGACTTTTCTACAAATAAAGATGATTTTTTTTAAAAAAAAAAGAATATATGAGACAATAGGATACTGAATAATCCAATATAGTGGAATAGCTATAGGTCCAAATAGAAAATATGAAGAAGGTTGTAAAGAAACTTCAGAAAAAAACAAAAAAAAACAAGAAGATTGGTCTGTTTAAGATTTTGATGAATGAAAAAGAAATGACTCTACAAAGAGATACTGACAATGATGTAGCAGAAGCAATTTATTATGAAGGAAAACTTGGGGTGAGTTCTCCCATTATAGTACAATCTCAATAAAATACCCAGGATGGAAAAAATTATTTAACTTATCTTGATCAAGTAATGATATTCACCTATGATAGTTAAAATAGAATTAAAATATGTTTAATGATTAAGATGGTGAAGTCCATGTCTCAAAAGAAAAAAGAACTGGATCCAGAATATGTCTACAGTCTTAGACCAAGAAAGAGACAGTGAACAACCACACCACAACCAATAGTTGGTGTTCAAAGTTCACTAGCTAGTATTAGAATTCCTCAATGGTTGAGAAAAAAGAAAAACTTTATAGTTGATTACCATTATACATTCTTCAAAATAATGAAAAACTAAACTGATTCATAAGTTATGATCACATTATTTTATTTAAGTACCCAGATACAATTTTTTTTGTCTAATTTACATACCTACATTCTGATCATTTCGATATGTACAGGTTGTATGTCTGGGATTCAAGTGATAGAAATCAACAAGTATCGATGAAAGATGTTATGGAACTGATGTATAAGGGGATAAAATTTGACTGTGTGAGTGTTGAACTACTTCTTTTAAATAATTATTGTAATCAGTTGTCTTACATATATTCTCAAACTAGGTTATTGATGCATACTACGAGATCATTAATAAAAAGTGTAATAAAGGTGGGCTATAAATATTTTTATACAATTTTTTTTTCATTACAAGTGATTTTATTATAAGTTTGAAATTTTTTCACTTTAAATATAGGTGATTATAACGCATATTTATTAACTATGCACATTTTTCATTGTAGAGTATAATCAATGGTCAGAAAGAATCATTAATAATAACCCTAATTGATAACCAAACTCTATAGTTTCTATAATCTTCATGATTTTTATTCTTTCTTATCAATATAGAAAACTTTCATTGGATATTACTTGTTTTGGATATAAAAGAAAATGTTTTTTCACATGTCAATTGAATTCAACCAAATTCAGGGCTAAGGGGTAGAGATAGATATATAGAATATTCCATTTTAGTGGTAAGAATTTATGTTTTTCATATCCCTCTAGACACATACATATATAAGATCTATTGGTTTCTAAAAAACATAATTTTGTTTTGTAGAAATAATACATCAAGAATATGATTTAAAATCTAGAATATAATGTCAAAAACTATTAAGTATTAATTGATCTATGAGTTGAATAAAGTTTTTAGCATGCTACCACAATTTTGGACTATAGAATTATTGTTTTTTATTTGATGGATAGAATAGAACCTGGTCTAGACATATCCCCTTCATTATCACAGAACAACATAGATGATATAAGGGTCTCAATGTTATAGAAAATCCTAACTCATCCAATATTGGGTTAGAATGAGAGTAACTTTGGTACAAGAAGAAGTTTGTAAATGTCTAGTGATAGGTATAAAGAAAGACAATACCTGGTTTAATCTGAAAGTACTGAAATTGGGTTCTATAATCAACTTATGAACATGTGTTTCACTATATTTTTGTGAATAATTCCATTTAAACATTCAGTTTTTAATATTTTATGGCATTGCACTGATTCAATCTCTTAAAAAAAGAAAATTTGGTTAAAAATAAAGGATGATAGAAAATTAATTATCTCATTAAAATTGAAATCATAAATTTTATTTTTACATAAAAACCCTTTTTTCATAAAATTCACTTCTATGAAGAAAGTCACTAAACATGTTTCTTAAAGACATACCTCTTTTCTCAATGTCCTAGAGTTATTAAAAATACTTCCTGTATGATATAAAAAAATGAAACACACAATGTACCATTTTTGTAAATAAAAAAACATACATTGTCACAAATTACTATAAAATCATCTATGTGTTGTTTCCATTTCTTTTGATTAATTCTCTCTAATTTTTTTTAAATGATCTCCTCCTCTTCGAGGTGGATTCATTTTAAGCTTAACATCTTTCCCAACTATAAGAGCATTACTAGGTATTGTAAGCTTGTATAGATATATTGATTTTGTCCATATTCTTAGAAATTTTTTTGAGGTTTTCAAGGCCAACCTCATAGCCACTATCTATTTCTCATGCCACTGTTTCCAGTTTCATTACCATTTGAGCTAGTTCTTTGTAAAAATTTTCTATAAGTAAATTCTTATCAACCTCTTTATAAAAAGAATCACCTTAACCAAAGTCAAATTTTTTGTTCATTTTTTCTCCCCTTATTCAAAATGTAATGGTCAGGAATAGATATCACATCAAGCCTCTCAAAAAAATTTAAAATATAGCAACACAAGATTCCAATTGATTCAAATTTTTTGCAACAACAGTTCACTATTCCAGCACATTGATCATATAAAATTTAGAAGCATATTTTATACCCTATAATTCCAAAAGCATATGAGTATGGGACTTTAATTTAATGAGATTATTTAATAAAACTTTCCCCAACTAATTGATATTCATTATTTAATAGATGTTTTTTTGTAGTGCATACATCTGCAGCTTGTCTAACCAATGGATGGAAAGGGAACACAATTTGTGGAAGTTTTTCTTTACTTTGTAAGTCATAGATTATTTCTTGATATATATACCTGGCAACAAATTTCTCAAACTTCTGGAAAAAATCACCAACACTCATTCTACGATGAACAAAATCTTTTAGGACACCATTAAAACTTTCACTTAATTGTGTGATATGTATCCCTAATGTTAATGTATTCTTCATAAATAAATGAAATAATTTTTTCCTCAAAGTATAAAAATAATCCAACCAATATTATTTACCTTCACATAATTTAATTTTAAGATCTTCCTATTCTATTTCAAAATCAATAGCATTATGGTGCTCAAACATGCATTTCTTCAAACAATGAAGGAAAATTGAACCATCTTTTATCAATCTACCAAGGTGTTTTATGAAATTTTTCATTATATTCCATGTACATATTCCATGATGAGTATTGGGAATTACCTTAGATATTTATTTTAAAATAGATTCATCTTGATTAGTAAATAGAGTCAACAGTCTCTTCATATTGTGCACCTAAAAAAATTTCTGAAATAACCATGAAAAATAACTACTTGTTTCATCGTACAAAAATGTCGCACAAAAAATTACAGTCTCCCTAAAATGATTAAATCCAATAAAATAAGTTAGAGATCTGAATTCCCTATTTTTACTAATTTTCATATCAAACACAACTACATCTCCAAATTGTTCAAAATCAAGCCTCAATATTTGGTCAGCACAAAAAATATTTGTAATATATTCATTCATGTCAAATTGAATGGCATATAAAAATGAAGGATTATCTTGAAATTTTTATTCTAAATACTCTAAAATGATTACATTATCCCCCATAATCAAATCCATTTGATATTTTGATCGAAGAAAAATCATTTATTCAACTTGGGTATAACCTAAAACATCTTGACCACCGACAACAGTCAACACCAAAGATAACGAATAAACCAGACTAATTACTACTAAGGAATTAACTTCTAACTCCACATCCTGAACTTTATTTAACTTTCTCTGGTATATCATGAAATGAAAAGAATCAGCAGAATGTAATAGATTATTGTGAGTATATAAAAATAAATTACATGAATATTTCTTAAAGGAAAATATAGAAACAGACATATGGGCATGATAACCTATCTTTTTCTCTACGTGTTTATTTTTCACAAATACATTATGCTTATTTTTAATTTTTTACCCTTCCTTACTATAAGTATAAATAATAGATGTAATTATTGTTTTGTCTTTATTACTCTTATTTTCATATTGACAAAACACACTAAAATCAATTCTTCCAGCATAACCAAGATAAAATGAATACGCATTACGAATATCTATAAAATTTATTCCTAATTTAGGTTCCTTATTATAGACACACAATACACTATCTACCACATAATTACCACATTAACATAATGTAAGTACCTAAAGTTCAATGGTAAATAGAAAGTCAAAAATCTTGCATTATAGATATAATCAATAGACATGTAATATAATGAAAAAATGAGAAAAAAAAACCTCCTTTATATTTTTCTTCTTGCGTTCATTATTGGACAAGATCATGGTACAATCCTAAAAAATAGAGCATTGTTTTGAACCTACTTCAGATATAATTCTACCACATCTAATCATCCACTTAAATGATTGTGCTACATCACATACCTCCTTTTCATTCATCAGGTGTTGTCCCACCTTTGACTATTTCTATCCCACCTATTATTTTAGCTCTATAAGAGTTATGAAAAACCCTAGGGCGAGTAACCTATTAATCATCCACCTGTATTGGTCATAGTTATTATTTTAACAGGGAGACCTTTCAATAACTCTTATGTGGAATAGGGTTTGGAAGATTTTCACTAGAATGTTAATCCAACTAATCTCAATATATTTCTCTCTATAATTATTATCATGAAATCACACTTTAGTCAACTCGGTGGATCTACTATCATGTTGAGATCTTTCCACTTACTTCTCCTCCATGCATCACCATCCCACACCCCAATACAAGTAGATGAATAATAAGTTTTGATATAAGGAATGCTTTGAACTATCAACGATGGGTTGGGCCCAGAATTTATATAGCCCCTCAATGCATTAACAAGTTCTCGTGAGATGAATAATTTGGAAAAATTAAATGAGTTTCTATACATAGTTTTAACCGTCTTGTGAAATGTATTGATAGTATAGGTTTTCATGTGACTCAGACATTACGTCCAATAATTAATCATTTTTTTTCATTTTGAATCATTTATTACTTATCCATGATATTTATGGTCGATATATCTATGGATGCATTATATTCTCAGTTTATTGATTAATTATCCAGTGTTTCAGTTTCTTACCTTCATGTATTGATTGTGGATTATCTAGTTTTTTTTAATGAAATATGTTAAAAATTAATTACCTTACTATGTTGGTTTATTTCCATTGATTCATTATTGCCTCTGATTTACTTACCCTTATTGAGCATTTGAGGTCACCCTTATTATGTTTCATTTCCCCAAGATATGAAGAGGAATCATTTGAATGAGTTTCAAGGATGTTGTTTATTTATTTTTATTATATATCATGTTGGTATGTCCTATTTCACAAAGTATTATGGGTATCATGTATATAATCTTGATTTCCAAGACTACCAAACTGATCGAGCCTTCAGGATTTGATTCCTTATAATCATGCCAATGTAATAAAATAATGCACCATTTCCAGGTTTCTGCATTCAGGGCATTACATATGTTTATGTGATATATGTATGTAAGTATGTATCTATTTTTATTTATATATACCTATAAATAATTATATTGGTAAATAATTTTACATTTTCATGGGTTCATTCTTAGACATACATATAATTTCATGTAGTTATAGATAACTATATTTGTAAATAATTACAGTAATATGTATGTATGTAATTATAATATATATATATATATATATATATATATATGTATATTCATGTATACACTTGAATATATATATATATATATAAATGTATAATCATTAATTTTCTAACCAATTAATATATATGTAAATTCTTAATGTATTTTTATGTATAAACAAATAAATAGTAAGAGTTTAAAAAAAAATATGTTGTAAATTTACAATGAAAATTCATACCTGTATATGAAAAAATTAAAATTCAAAAATAATGTATCATATTTGGGTCTATAATTATTTGTATATATGAAATTATCACATTGGTTGTGATATATTGAAATTCTAATATCATTTGAAAAGAATATATTTTATCAAAGATAGTGAATAGAAAAAAACAATTGAATGGATGAGAGATAAAATGAATTTAGGGTTAGTGATGGGGAATGTAGGTGGGGGAATTGTAGGTATTGAATTATAATTATTAAATTTTTTACAATACTAATGGATGGATGAGATTTGGATGCCATACATGTCACAATTGTATAACTTATATCTACTATTTCATGTGGGAAATGGACATGATGTTGATCATGTATGGATTTTCATCATCTCAATTCCCCACCTAAAATGGTGGATAAAGTTGCGGCATGGGATGGTGATGCATGGAGGAGATGTATATAGCAAGATTTCAATGTGGAAGTAGATCTTCTGAGTCGACTGAAGTGTGTTTTCATAATAATAATTAGAGAGAGATAAATACTGAGATCGGCTAGATTAGTAGTCCAATGACAAGTTTCCCAACCTCATATCTTTTCAGAGTCATCAGATGGTCTCCCCTACCAGAATAGAAACCGTGACCAATATAGGGGGACGATTAATAGGTTTCTCACCCTAGGGTTCGTCATAACTTCTGCCGATCTAGAATAATAGGTGGGATAGAAATAGTCGAAGTTGGAACAACACCTAACAGAGGTGAAGGATTTATGTGATGCAGCACCGTCATTTAAGTGGACAATTATATGTGGTAAAATCATAGCTCAATGAGGTGAAAAATAGTACTTTGTTTGTTAGGATTGTACCATGATCTTGTCTAATGATGAACTTGAGAAGAAAAATATGGAAGAGTTTTTTTTTCTCAGTACACACATCCACAGATAGAAACATCCAATGAAAAATATAAGTATGGATTTTCTACTCGCGGGTCTCATTCTCATAATTTCCTACACTGGATATTACTGAAGGCGTACATCATGAAAAGGTTCTTTAAAGTCCTATGAGTCTCCACCCCTGATAGCATGTATAATTTGTGTCCCTCAAATGATTTCATTCGACTATAGAATATATATTTAAGAATACTGTCGTGAAACTTATGGATTCTTATCATAATGGGAAACTGCTATGATCTTTTAGTGAGAAAAATGATTTTAGAACATTATCATATACTATATTATGTAGAATAACAATCTTGATGTGATAAAAAGTTTATTAATATTCAAAACTATAGATACAATTTATCATAAAGTACACAGAAGTTGGTTATAGGGCACAAACTCCAATAATACAGTCCTAATAGTATTTTTCTAGATTTTTTCTCAATTATTTATCTCAAATTAGTTTTAGTACTCACATTCCTTCTAGTGAGAAAGAACACCCCCAAAGATCAAGTGGGAATTGGAAATTTATTATGGCTGAGGTTATCTAAAACAAGTTATTCTTCACCTTGATGTCATTTATTAACTTTTATTTAATAATATATATATTATAAGTGATCAGGTGTCCTTTAGTTTTACCATTATTCTATATGAATTATACCCTTTACATAAATTTGTGGTCAAAATCAGTGGTTGAAAAATTGGAATTATTATCGCAATCTTGATAACCTGCATGGCCTTTGAAGTTTATTATTCTATTCAAATTACTTTATATTTTTATTCAAATTTTCTCCTTTTTCCTAAATGAGATTCTCTTATTGAAAAAATGTTACAGGTTAATTATGGATCAAATGGTTGGGTTGTTCATCATATATCAAATATATGGGCAAAAAAATTAGCAGATGGAGGTGACCCTGTGTGGGTAGTATGGAAAATGGGAAGAGCATGGATTTGTACAAATTTCTAGGAACATTATCGATATATGATGGAAAAAGTAAGTCTTTTATTCTTCATATATTGTAAAAAACTTTAGATAAGTTTGTAGCAAGGGATTTTCAAGCCCAAAAACATGGAAATACTGAGTTGTTAGGTGGATGTCCTATGTTGGAGAACTTATTGGTTTGGTGATTTCAAATTTTTTATACAATTAGGATTTTCTTGAGAATAAGGAATTCCCTTTTTTGAGAGGGTGTGCTTAATTTTTTTGGACATGCTAATTGAAGGGAATAATGAATATCTTGAAACTGACCCATCAACATCACCTGATCATATGTTTATTACATTGAATGGTAATCTTGCTAGTGTGATCTATTTCACAACCATGGACATGGCAATTATTAGCAAGGTTTTATCTACTGATGTTTCTACTACTAAGGTAAACATTTCAATTCATTCCTAAATAGTCTGCCTTTTATTTATTTTCTCTAATTTCTACATAGTTGGCATGTGTTGAGTATCTAGATTACAATCGAGCTGGTTCTAGGAAAGAAAGATGATGTTATCACTGAGAGAATTTGAAAGGTTATTCCAAGGATTCTTCCAACAAAAATAGCTAGAGATGGTTCCATTTTGGAATGGGTATGTAAAAATTATTATTTTCATTACTTTTTCTATGTTTGATATTCATTTTTTGGTTATGAAACATTTTCTTTATTTATTTTACAAAAATCTATTAAAAATTTGTTAGAAAATATTTTTGATAGAAAGAAGAAATATGAAAGATTTATTTCATTTTCATTTTATAGAAAACATGAAATCAAAAATTTTCTGTTTTTTAAAAACCTTTCAGTGAAACAAATAGTGGAGCTTAAAGGAGAACCTTATAATGTAATTTAAGCGAATATTTTTAAAAGAAATGGATTGAGAAGTTCAAGGAACTTCCCACCGCATGTGGGGTGAGGTGGCTGAAAGTGTTCACAATATAACTACTTTTATTCTAGGAGTATCTAAAGGGTTTTTTCCTAAAGTAAAATAATTATGGTGCTAGAATGAGAATGTTCAACTAAAAGTTAAAGATAAATGAGAGTGTTTTAAAGCTTTACACCTTTGTAGTAATAAAGATACTTGAGCTCGATATCTTGTTGCTTGTAGAGTGGATAAGAAAGCAATTAGTGAGCCTAAATCTCAAGTTAGTTGTACCATTCATTACATAATAAAAATGATGAAAGAAAAATATACAGTTTAGTTAAAGGTATAGAGTGAAAATATTGAGATTTGGATCAAGTTTGGTGCATAAAAGTGAATGACATATCCTTTTTAAGGATGAAGAAATTAAGAAAAGTTGGAGACACTACTTTAATAATCTCTTTAATGAAGAGAATATATGTGGATTAAACTTATAAGTAGCAATAGATAGTAACTCAATTATAGATATTATTGAAAAGTTAGTCCTTTTGAGGTTAAAGAGGATTTAATAAGGATGAAAATTATAGAATAGTTGGGTTAGATAACATCTGCATTGAAGTGTGGAGATATTCAGGGAAGTTGGGTTTGAATTGGGTCACTAACATATTTAATGGGATTATGAAATCTAAGAAAATGCTTGATGAATAGAGGAAGAGTTCTCTAGCATCTATGTATAAAAATAAAGGATAAGTTTTAAGTTGTGGGAATTATAGAGACATTAAACTTATAATTCATACCATGTAACTATGGGAGAGAGTGATTGAACAAAATATTTGAAGGTAAACTAAAATTTCTGATAATCAAATTGGTTTTATGTCTAAACATTCAACCATATAAATGATTTATTTGATTAGAGGTCTGATAGAGTATTATCAATTAAATCCCAAGATTTGAATATGGTTTTCATTGATTTGTAAAAGTAATATGATAATGTTCCTTGAGATATTTTATAGAAAGGTTTGAAAGAAAATGGGTGTAGGTGACATATATTAAACTCATGAAAGATATGTATGAAAGAAGTTTGACTTGAGTTAGAACTCCAGTAGGAGACACTAAAAACTTCCTTATCTCAATAAGACCGAATAAGGTCTGTCTTTAATCTCATACCTTTTTTCTTTGGTCTAATATTAATTTAAAAATCATATTCAAGATGAGATACCTAATTGCATGCTTTTTGAGAATGATATAATTCTCATGGAAGAATCAAAAGGGACTATCTATTTAAAGTTAGAGCTTTTAAGAGAGACTTTAGAATCAAAATGTTTCCATCTTAATAGGGATAATACTGAATATATAGAGTGTCATTTTAGAATATTATTGTCTAGTAATGCAATGGATGTGAAATTGAGGGACCATGTTATTTCAAAAGTTGTTTTTTTATATTTAGGTTCTTTTCTTCAATGTGATGGTGATATTAATGTAGATATCTCTCATAGGATTCAAAATGGATGGATAAAATGGAAAAAATACTTCTAGGATGATTTGTGATCGTAAAATTCCTTTGAAATTTAAGGGTAAATTTTATAGGACTATTATTACACCAACTATTCTATATGGTAGTGAGTGTTGGCCTAACAGGACATCTAGAACCAAAAAAATAAGGGTAGATGAAATTAAAATTTTAATATAGACTAATGGAAATTCTAAAATGGATAAGATTATAAATTAAGGTATTTGAGAGAAAAATTGAGTAAATCCAATTTATGAGAAGATGATTGATAATAGATTAAGATGGGTTGGGAACGTTAGAAGAAGACCTAGGGATGTACCTATTAATAGGGTAAACTTAATTACTATAATTCACTTATTAAAAGAGGCAGAGACAAACCTAAAAGGATCCTTAAACAAGTCATTCAAGATGATATTGTTCTAAATGGTTTCAATGAAAATATGGTTTTTAATAGAGCTAATTGGTGATGTTTGATTCATATAGGTTACCCCATTTAATTGAGTTTAAGGATTATTTTTTTGTTGTTGTTTTCAGCTAAAAATATTTCATGTTATGAACATAGAAACTTTAATAATGAAATTAATAGAGAACAAATCAAGTAAATGGAAAAAATCAAACACATAGATTTACGTGGTTTGAGAATAATCCCTGCATCCAAAGAGAGGTAGAATGTCACAATCCCATCCCCTCAAAGTGTACCCCTCCTGGGTCATCAATGGGATAATAGAGACAGTGACACCCGAGTCCCCCCCTCAAATAGGCCTTGGGTTGGTGACCAGCACCGAGGGTATAGTAAACACACAGATGGGAGGCATTACCCTCTTAGAGAACACATGCGAGAGAGAGAGAGAGAGATAAGACAGACACCAATGAAATCTTGCTCAGACTACAGTATAAAAGAAACCCAAGTGCACATATGTCATTTCATGCAAGAAATACTACAAATGAATGGGAAAACTACAAGTATCAAAAGAGAGTAAAATGGAAATAAACATGAAGCTCGAACAAGTCCTGCAAAACCCCGAGGTAGTAGTAACTAGCCTAATCTCTAACCTGCTCGAAGTGACCTAAAAATAGTTTATATATCATAGGGTGAGTATACCAGTATACTCAGTAGAATACTCCCTTGAGCCTATCATGAAAAAATAAATCAGGCTAAAGTATGGTGAACAAAAAATGAAACTAATTCATCACCTAAACAGGTATAATAAGTTCCCAGCCTCACCATGGATACTCTCACCAAGTATTTCATACAAGAGAATATTATATAATAAATAATATCAAGGGTACCCCACTAAAACTTCCCCACTGGTTTGCCTCTTTTCCCCAATGTTTCACATCCTAAGCATCTCTCTCCAAAAGGCTAGTTTAAAGACACCTGGGTAAAGCACCACAACATGCACCTCATGCAACTCACCACCACATCCACATAACCAAAAGTAACCAGGTAGTTTCCAAGATCCACCAAAACTCACATAACTTGTATCATACGTCAGGTATTATACCTCAAACCATCACAACGCATACACTGAGTAAGGATCGTCAAGTCATCATAGCCAATTCATGTTATACCTATAGTAGTCCTTAGGAAACTATATCTAGAATATATGTGTGTGAGATAACCACAAGCCATTACAACCGTCTACACACATATATGGGGAAAACTAATCATTGTGCACACTAGCACAAGTAACTACCAAGAGAAGAGTGTGGGGTCAAAGGGGGTAGTCAGTCATCCATCCTCCCACCGAGATGTTGGGGAAAACACCTCCTAGGGCTCAGAATCCCAAGTGTGTCACTTTCTCTAACCGAAAGGGTGGAGTATCATATAAAAACACAAAGGTATATGATATAATATATCTCACAACCACACTATAGGCATAACCTAGTCTTATAATCTACTACATCTCACTTCTCTCAGACTCCTGGTTGTCATTGCTTATACTAGATATCCTATAAGCACACAACCATTTTAAAGAGATTCATTAAGTTAATTCATACCTTTTTATAATTTTACTTTATATTAATTAATTATTTAACCATTGATTAACCATCATCATTTTCCACATTCTATTAGATTAGCATTTCAACAATGATCCATGCCCTTTAGGCATAACCAAACCGAGTCCACGGCTTCTCAGAATCACAACCTCAACATTGCATCCCAAAAATATCAAACCCCATTGGTTAAACAATTATTCATTTATTAAAAACATTAACACTTTCCATGTATCCATATTTCTAGGTATTTTAGGAAAACATTCTAAACTACCAAACAAAAGGGGCTCAATACAGTGAGTAGATGAGCTACCTATCGAGTCTTTGCCACCTATAGCAGGAGTGTAGACCCATCCATCCTCAAGAATATAAATACGGAAAATCACGTGACATACCCCACGCGTCTTCACCTATTTTGGAAGGAGAGTAAGAAAAAATAGCTACCTTAAGCATTGGAGAAAGTAAAACAGATAAACAAACAAAAAATTGAACAAGAATCCAACTTCCATATCAATGGGTAAGACCGACTTCAACCCATTACATCATCTCATGTTTCCTCCCCAACACCAACATGCATAAACTGATGTATCTTTCCACTCTAAGTGTCAACTACTACCACTATGATCGGGCCTCCCCTCCCCACATACCGCAATAGCCCTCCAGTCTCATCCATCCTAGGATCACATCACATCACAGGCAACATGAACCAAACATATCAACAGGCTGTTGTCCCTAGACAAGATATTCAACCTTCACTGACAACAAGCTCTCATGGATCCAAAGCACAAGGAATTTGGACTTTACAACAAGCAGGAAACTCAATCCCTATAAGAAATTATATTTTATTCATAAAATTAGTTCTTATTCCATCTTGAATTAAATGATTCATTATCACAGGTTCCAACTATGGGCACCCTAAGAAACAAACTTCCCAAGCTTTCATAAATTAATTGAACAACTAATTTAACATGCCTTTAAATTTTTTTATCAAAAATCATCAACATGCCTTAGGTTCATCAACCAATTCAGTTAAACATTCATAACTGCATCCATTTGATTATCATCAAATCACAAAAACAACAACCATATTCATTAACATGCCTCGTTAATCCTTCATCCAATCAATTTACAATTAATTAAGGCTTTACGTTCTTTATCAATTTCCATCAAGAACAACATGCTAAACATGGAAATAATATATATCACATTATATAGAAACTCAAGAGGCAATAACATCGCTAAACTTTTGATACCAATTCTTTAATTCAGTTCAAATATTTATTATGTCAATTTCATTGGGATCCAAATGGCAGATCATGGTAACTCTACAATTATAGGTAAATATATATAGAATCATAAAATTACCTACCTCAAAAGGTGTTCGACATTATTTGCATGAGAACGACCAACACAACGGATCATGGTCACCTCTCCTGCAACAATTACATCCACCCGAGGATGCTGTGACACCACCGCACCAACCGACAACCGAGAAAGCTCCATTAGAAACATGGAGATCACATGCCATAAAATGGAAAGGAGAAATGGGAGGAAACATATAGAGGAACCCAAAAGAATGAAGGTAGAACATACCTTATATAAAAGATGGATTGACACTTCCTGGTTTCACCAAAAAGGGGGTGCACATGTAGCAAGAAAACTCCAAGGGGAACACGATCCAAGGATTACAGTTTGATTGCATGAATCCTATGGGAGGAATAAATCTGGGCATCCCATACCAAGGAAAAATAATAATTAATAACAAGGGAGAATGGTATCTTGATCTTTTGAAAATCTAAACAGAGCAGCAGTTTAGATATGGTTTAAATTATCCATTAAAGGTGGATTTGGTCATGATTACACGTTTTGACTGAGTAAAGGCACCCAGAACGATAGGAAAATGTATATTAGAGTTATGGGCTTTGAATAAACCTTAAATCCATTAAAATAAGGCTTTGAATGTGTTCCACGTCAAAGATAACATCAAAGGGGAAAAATTGTAGGAAACTGGAAATATTTTTCATGACTCATCGTTGGACGAGTCACCATTGGACGAGTCACCATTGGACGAGTCAACATTGGACGAGTCACTGTTGGATGGGTCACCATTGGAGGAGTCACTGTTGGACGATTCACCATCGGATGAGACACCATTGGATGAGTCACCGTTGGATGAGTCACCGTTGGATGAGTCACCTTTGGATGACTTGCCGTTGGACGAATCCCTGTTGGATGACTTTTCGTTGGATGAATTTCCATTGGAGGAGTCACCGTTGGACGAGTCACCATTGGATGAGTCACCATTGGATGAGTCACCATTGGGTGACTCACCATTATATGAGTGACCATTGGACGAGTCACTATTGGATGACACACCGTTGGATGAGTCACCGTTGGATGACTCACTGTTGGATGATTCACCGTTGGATGTGTTACTGTTCGGCGAGTCACCATTATGTGATCTACCATTCAGAGAGTCACCATTGCGATTCACCATTGTTGACTCACCATTCCAACTCACTAATCCTGACTCACCATTCCTGACCCACTGGTGAAACGAGCTACCATTGGAAAACTGGAAAATCTGGAAAACTCTTGAAATAAGTCACATTGACTTCCAATAACACCTCAAACACCATATTTTCACAAAGAAATATACTAGAGAGGTCTGGTCCATTAAACAGAAGGTTGTCACTATTTTTTGGAGCATAAACTAAAGAGGAAAAGAAAAACCATACAACCAACATACAGTAACCCTAGATCAAATATCGTGCTAGAGAACGTGTTGTGCCCAGCTATGAGGCATCGTTACTTCTTTAAGATGGAAAAATTTTATCTTTATAAGTCTTAAACCAACACTATTTTCTAGGGTGTGGTACAATAAAAGAACGAGGTTGATCCCATGGAGAACTAGGAATCCCAGTGACAACTCCAAACCAAATGTTTACAGTCTTATTAGGACTATGAAATGAAATATAATCTAAACTAAACTAGCAAGAAAATGAATCAAGACAAATAAAAGGTAGAAAAAAATATGGAGAGAGGGGAATCAATATCTAAGGGTGGTTTCTCTAAAAATAAAAATTCAACTTCAGTCTCAAAACAACCAAACTCAATAGTTTCACAATCACAAATGTAACTGATATCCATGTGGTTGATTTCTATCAAAACAACTTCATCATCTCAACTTCTTATGATCATAGGAATCAAAATAGCTAAAGAGCATTAATTGTATATTTCATGTGCATAAGAATAATCCATCTCACTGTTAATGAATTAATTACCTATACTATACAGGGTTTCATCCATTATCAAATACACTTGGTTAGTGATTCAATAATGAATAATATAGATCAACTAAGTTGCAACACAAAACTAATAAATAAGATCATTCCATGAGTAAAGATGAATCGAAACATGTTGCACACACCCTCTTCGATTGATCCCACTCGCTCCAATGAGTTTGGCCACTCATCATCGATGGGTTATTGGAAATGAGTAAACCACACGTCATAGAAGATAGAATATAAAAACTAAGAAATAATTGAATAAAAGTAGAATGCCAACCTCAAAGAATGATCATCCAAATCACGAAGTCCACAATTACATAACGAAAACCAAAGAAAAAGAATAATACCCTAACTATGCAACCTCCCCGAGTTGATGCTTGATAGCTCCTCCCACGAACGATCAATCCTTTCTTCGGTGTTTGTTTTTTTTTTCTTTTAAAATACTTTAAATCCCATATGAGATTTGCTGGGAGTCAGCCACCTCCAGCGTCTGATCACCAGATGTCAAACTTTTGGACGATACCACAGAAAACCCCAGGTCATCTAAACGGACTCCCATGACATTAGTGTACCAGAATATTGAAAGCCTCACACCCCCTACTCACCGCACTAAGTTGAGTTCTCGCACCCACTAAAGCCAAATCACACCACACAATCATTCAAGAAAGGGGAAAAGATATAAGAAAGGGCATATAAATTTACGCGGTTTGAACAATGTGTCCTGTATCTATGGGTGAAACATCAACACTTTCATTATGAACAGTCATTATAAGGATTTCACCTTATTCCAAAAAATCATCCAGTAAGGACTAATTATAGAGATTATGCTTCCTTTTATAAATGTTTTCAACTGATTATCCAAGTTTCACCAACCTCCTACATTCATGAAGGTCCGTCTATTTATAATGGTGATTGAAAATCTCTAGTAGTATTCCAAACTTAATCGCTTTCCCTGGTGGAGTGAACTACCCAAGTTACACTTTGCTCATAACTTTCATTCACCTTCTCTATGGACCTTTTCATGTGCACAATTTCATCAGATAGTCTCTTCATTTGATCCTTCCATTGTCCGTTGAAGAGTTCACTTCTATTGGTTGAGTCTCGTGGACGATGTCATCTTTTGGCTCACCTACATTTGGTGAACTGAATTTGACTTTACATCCTAAAAATATCTCACTTGAAGATGACTTTGTGGAACTCTCTGACAACTCTCCAACAATTACGTAAAAAATCTCTTAGTTTTCTACATCAAACAATGTTCTCCACCCCCCACCCATTAACCCAAGTTGCACTGAGGCACAATGTTGCCTAAGATTTTCCTCGACTAACACCTTGGTAAACATTTCCATTGGATTTTGGCTTCCACCCATCTTCCATAGCTACAAATATTTATCTTCCAAGAAAGATTCAGATGAAGTGGTATTTCTGGTCAATATTCTTCGTCCGTGCATGAAACATCGATTCCGAGAAAGGTGAATCACACTCTGATTATCAAAAAATAAAACACCACCGTCCCAAATTTATATGAGTTCCTTAAACAACTGTATCAACCAAACAATCTCCTCTACTGCTTCCATTATAAAAACATACTCTGTTTCCATTGTACTCAAAGTAACAGTCCGTTGCAACCGTGACATCCAACTGACGGTCGTCCCTTTATAGGTAAACACAAATCCTGTTGTGCTCTTCCAGGTGTCTAAATCACTAATCATGTAAGAATCAACATATCCGTTCAATGGATCACACGTTATAAAGAACAAGACTGTATCTTATATTCCTTTCATGTATAAGATAATCCACTTCACAGCCTCCCAGTGTTTCCTTCCTGGATTCAACATGAACCGTCTAACAACTCTAATTGAAAATGCAATGTTCATTAATGTATAAATCATTGCATACATTAAACTTCCTACTGCTGATGAAAATAGAACCTTGGCCATGTATGCGGCTTCGTCTTCAGTTTTAGGAGACTTCTCCTTGGACAGCTTGAATTGTCCTGCCGATGGAGTCAAGACTGGATTGCATTAGGCCATCCCAAATCTTTCGATGACCTTTCGAACATAGTTCCTCTCAGATAACACCAAATTCCTGAATTTCCTATCCCTTTCAATCTTCATTCCCAATATTTTCTGGGCCCATTTGGGATCCTTCATTTTGAACCTTCTGGGAAAATCACATTTCAAACTTTGAATCCTTTTTACATCCATTCCAGTAAGAAACATGTCCTCCAAATAGAGAAGTATGATAAATCTCCCATCACCCCAAGCCTTCTGGTAACAACAATTATTTGTGTTCCACCGTTCAAATCCTTCATCCACCATAAATGCATTGAATTTCAGATTCAATTGTCTCGGTGATTGCTTCAATCCATAAAGACTTTTCTAATATCTGATTCTTATAGCCCATGAAACCCATCGATCGCTTTATGTAAATCATTTCCTCCAAAATGCCATGAAATAAGGCTGTCTTTACATCAATATGTTTTAAGTATAAATTGTATGTTGCTACCATGCTTAGTATTGTCTAGATAGTTGCATACTTAGTACCACCATCTGTGTCTTGAATCTTTTATTTCCATCAATCTCTTCTTTCAACTGGAAAACCCACTTATTTTTAAGTTCCTTCTCGCCCCATGGCAACTTTTTCAGCTCCCAAGTTCTGTTGGACTTCAATGAAGACATCTCTTCATCCATAACTGATTTCAATTTTCCGACATCACTGAAAGTGGATGCGTCATCTGGTATTTCTGGTTCCCTACTTCCCAATAGAAGAGGAAAGTTCATGTTAACTCCAAACCTTTGAACCGACTTTCTGACCCTTTTTGATCTCCTTAACTAATCCTACTACTTTGTTCTTTCCGTTTATTTACTTTCTGGTGCTCTATCTTCTGGAGCCTTATCATTCAGTGCTCCCACTCGAGCCTCACCATCCCTTAAACTTTGTGGAATATATTCTTCTAATCTCACCTCCAGTCTTCTAGTACTTCCATATGAGTTTTTTGGAACTTTTGTCCACTTGGTGTGCTTACTCAGCTCAACTTGAACTTCAATAGTGGATTCTGTTCCCCCAACTTCTTTCTCTATTATGTTTTGGTCATTCCACAGAACCTTTTCATCGAAGAGAACATCTCGACTTTTGATGACTTGTCTCCTGTCATCGTCACATGGTCAAAATCCAAAAACTTTCATTTCGAAATCCAATAATAAAGCATGCTTTAGATTTTTCGTAAGTTTTCCCCTATCCTTAGCATCGATGTGGGAACAAGCTAGGATATTGAAAATTATGAGATGGTTGACATTCAAACATTATCAGATAACAACTTCTCCGGTAGTTCCTACCCAACTGCTGATGTCAGACTCGTATTGATTAGGTATACTGTTGTATTCACTGTGTTCACCCAAATCCCTTGAGGAATTCCAGGGTGCAACTGTATGCTTTAAGAATTTTCAGTCAATGTCTGATTCATCCTTTCAACCACACCATTTTGCTGAGGTGTTCCAGGCACGATCTTCTCCAACAAGATCCCTTTATTCTGACAAAAGTTTCAGAAGTTGTATTTGTTATATTCAACACCATTGTCAGAACATTTTAGGTTTCGATCATATTCTATCTCTACCATGACTTTACATTTGAGGAATGCCCAAAATACATCAGAACTTTTCCTTATAAATTAAACTCATACTTTCCTAGTTGCATCATCAATAGATGTCACAAAGTAAAGTGACCCACCGTGAGACTGGACATGAGCAAGTCCCCAAACGTCCGAGTGAACTATTTCCAACTTCCGAGCTCTGGGAATCCATTCATTCAAGTTATGGGACACCATCCTCTGTTTCCCAATAGAAAAATATTACACCTTCCAATATCCTTGTGATCAATGCTTCAACATGCCTTTAGCTGTTAGAACCTTCATGTTCTTCTCACTTGAGTGTCCAAGTTGACAGTGTCATAACTCCGGACTATAGGATGTTGTTTCTCCATCAAGTACTGATCTATCCAATCACCTGATTAGGTATTGGTTCACATCCTTACTCTTCGTGCAACCACCCTGGGACCTCGGGTAACCTCCCAAACACTGTCTGCAAAGCTAGTACCATAAACCTACCTCATTTACCTGTTCTATGGAATTTAAGTTTCTCCACTGCCCTAAGATATGTTTAACTTTTTTTAGCTTCAAGTCACTCCATTATTCATCTGTACATTAACATATTCATTTCCCATGATCTCCAGAGCTTCATTGTCCTCTAAATGAACCTTGCCTAAACGTCCAAACACATAATTCACCATGCATCCTTTCTCTTCCATAGAATGAAATGATGCTTCTGAGTCAATCACCCATGAATTTTTCGAAATATAGACACCATGAAACAATGTGTTTTTTCCCTCAGTAGTACTAACGGAATTTGAATTTCCAGAATTTGATTCCCTTCTAGTGTTTTCTTTAAGACTCCTTTAGTCCTTCACACATCCTTTCTTCTCACAACTTCAACATGCAGGACCTGAACCGACCGACTTGCCTTGAATTTTTTCTCACAAACTATTGTTTGATTCTTTTCCTCGACTTAAGTAAGATAATTCATCTACACGGAGGTGATTTGGAAAGTACACAAGACATTTCATCTACACAGTTGAGGTTTGAGAAAATTGGTAAAGAAAATTATCCTATGCATATAAGATTTGAAGTCGGGATTGATATTTTGAGTGCGATGATTGGAGTTTGAAAAAAATGGTAAGGAAATGATCCTATGTGCGAATGATATTTTTAGACTGCTTATGATATTTTACTTCGTGAACAATCTGAGCCATAAAATATTTAATGCCCTGTACGATATTTGTGTTAGCAGCATTTTGGAAAAGTTTGAACCTGTAGGACATTTTGTGGAAGATCCTGAGTTGCTTGAATTGATGAATAAGTAACAAGTGGAAGATAAAGTCGATCAGACAGAGTTGGTTGAGGCAGTGAGCAAGAGAAGAACCGTGTGTTTCAGAGTACATCACTAGGCAACATAAATTCCATGTTAAATATATTTTTGAGAGTATTTTTTTTGGGTTTTATAAAAAAAAATCTGGAAAGGGGATCAGGGTTCCCGTATTTTTAAAAATGGGTCTGGGATGCCTTAACGACATTCACACATCCTTCGTCATGGAAGGAGGCATGAATGTCGTTCACGTATCCGAGACATGGAAGGGATGTGTGAACCCCGTTCACACATCCTTCACAGACCAGATGAAGGATGCGTGAACGGGGTTCATGCATCCCACCGAGAAAGTTTATAAAAGGAGGGGTCCCCCCCTCAAAAACCATTGTTCTCCTCTGGATTTGGTTGCAAATCTCTACATAAATTATTACTCAACAAATATTTTCTTCTTTTATAGAGGTAAAATTTCTATTTAACATTTTAATTGTATTAATTGTGTTTATTTATTTCATTTTTATGTTTAATTGTGTGTATGATTTATTTATTTCATATGTTATGCATGATGTGTAATGTTTTGTATGATTTAATTTTCTGGATTTTGAATGTTTGTATGATTTAATTTTTTGAATGTATGTTGTCTGAATATTGAATGTTTTATGTTATGTCTAAAATGTTGAATGTTTAGGAAAAGTAATTTATGTTAGAGAAGTTTATTTTAATGAATTGTTTTGATGTAAGTGTAAATTATATTACTTTTATTTACTAGTAATAATATTTTTAATCAATAAAGTAGAAAATATATTTACTTATATTTTGAAAAGTAGAAGAATGGCCAAAAAACATTACAATTTCATAAAATTTAAAATAACAAAAGTGTTTATTATGTAAATCTCAATTATATTAGTTATAATAAAATTTATTAAATGTTATTAATAATTATATATATATATATACACATGAAGTTAAATTTTTCGGAAAGAGGCATAGTATTTAATATAAATTTCATTTAGTAATAGATAAAGTTATATAATATGGATAATATAATAATTATACAAAAAAATATGGTATGAGTGATGACTGATCTTGAGATGACCGACCATGCATAATTGAAATTGCATGTTTTATTTTGTGTATGTGGTTATTCAATTTGTAATAATTGATTTTTTCTGCATGGATGACCTGCGAGTCATCTCTCAGTAAGTGTAAGGAACCGCGTGTCCTCTTAAAAAAATTTAAGTATTTCATACCCCTAGACCCCCTCACATGCATGTGAGTAAATTTGTAATTAAAAGACAGACGCCCCCGAAGAGGTGTCCCCGAACAGGCTTCTGCGAAGAGGTGTCCACAAAGAGGCATTCAAGAACTCGTTAGAGAGGAGGCATTTCTGTTTGACAGGAGATTGGCGGTTGCTGAAATATTTTATAATAGAGACAGGAGTCCACCCATAGGTTGTTGTTAGTTTATCAGATAATGATAAAATAATCGTAAGTCTCAAGATCAAGTCATGTTTATATATTCATAAGTAATTAAAATTTATGAAACATTATATTAAATTTTATTTTGTGATAATATCACAATCACAATACCATAACAGTGATAAATAAATACATAAAAAAGTATCAAGATAATAAATTATTCAAAACCAAATTAAATAATTTAAAATTTTAATGTAGTATATAATATTTTTTAAATTATTTTTTTATAGGTAATTATTTATATGCAAATATATTGCAACTGTGTGGTAATTTATACCGAGTAGGGTTTTAGCTACAGTGTGCCACCTTTCAGAGTGGTAAATCTCCATGGTTTTATGACATTGGATGCAGTTCATAATAAGATTCATAGTCGGTTAAAAATGAGGGCTGAACAAGCAATCACTTCAATTAGATACCGACATCTTCAATATCCTGAGTGTCTGTGGCACAACGAGTACCCTATAGTCGATGATGAGAATTGGATGGAGGATTCTCTGTTATTCAGGAAACATTGCATTAATGGTTTGATGGAATTACTTGTTGTCATTTCTGATATTTATGTGGTGCGATCGATTACTACAGAACCATGCTTTGTGAGTTCTGTAGAAGAAGCTCCTTCATAGAAGTCTTATTCATTACCTCCTCTTAATATGACTCTTATGGAAGAATGTTATGAAGAAGATGACCAAAATTTGGAAGGAAATGTTGATGACATCCCTTTGTGTGCTGATATAGTGCATGAAAGTTTATCTGAGGAAGAAGAATCTGGGGAGTCATCAGGAGATGATGTGGTTGGGAATGAACCTTCTGAGGTTCCTTTGAGAGATAAACATCCACTACATCCACCAATTAGTGGTAATAAACCTTCAGTTTTGAGTTCCTTAGTTGAAGGAATGTCTCATGAACAACATTTTTATTGGGATGTCATTACACCAGCTTTTGAATTCCCTGGAATTATAGGTAATAGGACTGCATCAAATGATAATGCTATATATGTTGGGCAGGAGTTTGAAAGTAAACTAGACATAAAAAATGTGATAAAGCAATACCACATTGAGTGACATTTTACATTTGTGGTTGATGATTAAAATAAGACCAAATATCTCATTTGTTGTGAAAAATATGGGTCAGAATGTAAATTTTGATTAAGAGAAATATTTGATAAATATTATGGATGTTGGAAGATAACCAAATTAGAAGGCCCACACACTTGTCTGCATCCCAGCTTGGCATAAGATCACTCTTCCCTTGATGCAAAGTTTATATCTACTATTATTTGTGAGATGATACGAACATGTCAGGATGTTACTGTTTCCCTTGTTCAGGAAAGAATTAAATAGTTGTATAACTATAAGATATCATACAACAAAGCTTGGAATGAAAAATAGAAATCCATTATAAAAGTGTATGGTGATTGGTATGAGTCTTATGCGATGTTGCCACAACTTATGTAATTTTTGTCTCTGAATAATCATATTTTTTTATCATTTGGACAGTGTTGAGTATGTATCCCAGAATCATCGAGTTGATCGGTCAAAGGTGAAGTTCAATAGGCTTTTTGGGAATTTATACCATGCATTGCTGCCTTTACCTATTGTAAACAATTTATTTAGGTAGATGGAACATTCCTTTTTGGAAATTATACAGGTGTTCTACTCATTGCTTCCACACAGAATGGTAATCTCACTCCTCTGCCACTTGCTTTTGATATTTTTGAAAAAGAAAATTTTGAATGTTGGAGCTGGTTTTTGGCATGTGTACGTGTTCATGTCATGCAAAAATAGGGTTTGTGTGTGATATCTGATTGTAATCGAGCGATTATAGAGTCCGTGAGTAGTGATGGGGTTTCTTGGGCTGAGCTGAATGCTTATCATCGTTATTGCATTAGACATATTGCAAGTAATGTGCATAAGCATTTTAGAGATGTGGCCATAAAGAAGGCGATCCTCAAGTTGGATATGGTTTTCTAAACTTTCTTTTTTTAACAAAATTTAATATCCATTTTAATACATTATTATCTTATGGTTTCAGCATATGAACCCCAATAAGAAAGGTTTGATCGACATCTTGAAGAGATTCGAACTGTTAATGAGGATGTATATGAATATATGATGAAAATTTCAAAGGAAAAAATGGTCATTAGCATACGATGGTGGCATGAGATATGGGAATATGACCACTAATATAGTGTAGTTCATAAATGGCGTCCTCAAGGGTGTGCGCAAAATCCCAATCACAGGTTTAGTGCAAGAGACATTTTTTAGATGTGTTCACTACTTTGTTGATCGGTCCCAAAAGGCCTACCAGAGGATGGAAAATGGACTGCTTTTTACTCAGCAATTTCAAAGTGATATTGAATGGATACGGAATGAGGCTTTAAGATGGAATGTTATAGCATTTTACAGGTAAAAGAGGAGCTTTCAGGTAAGACAATGCAATGACCAGGGTACATGCACTACTGGTGGAGTGTTTGTCGTGATATTGAAAAACATGTACTGTGATTGCGGCAGCTTTAAGGCATTGAGATATCCATGTGTACATGTTATCATATCTTTTGCTTCGGTAAATATATCATGGGAGCCATATGTTGACCCGGTGTATCACATGAGCACTTTGGTTAACTGTTATAGTGCTTCTTGGATGCATGTTGGTGACTTCCATTCTATCACATTGCCTGCTGATCAACCGACCATCGTCCCGGATATTCCCAGGTTTTCATAAGTTGGTTTTGGTTTCATTTATGATTTTTTCAATGTCTGTCATTTTTAAAATTATTGGCTTCATGCTACTAGGTTGCGGCCCTAAGGAAGACCGAAGTCAACTTGCATCATAAATGAGATGGATTGTCCTCGGCAATGAGGAGGGAGAATACGATGCAGTATTTGTCACACATAAGGACATACTCATAAGAGATGTCCCCAAGTGGCAGGACAGAGTTCCACATCTTGTCATCCATGATCGAGTCTGTGTACTGTATCATTAATATGTATATGTTGTTTCGTATGTGAATGTTTCATTATTGAATCCTTTTATTTCTGACCTGCTCCATTTTTGAGATGTTTGAATTTTGCTTCATCTCATTTTTGGATTTTATCGTAAATCATTTTATGATAGAACTATTAAAAAATAAACACTGAACGAAAATGAAAATAACATGCTTCCACGTCTTCAATGTAAGTTTTTCATTACTGTTGATTTATTTTCTACCTTATTTTGCTTGTTGTAGAGGATGCCATTATTTTCCAAATCGAGCAGTGCACCAAAAATATCTATTAATAATTATTTAATGAATATCTATTATTCATGAATATTTATTAATAATTATTAACATTATTTCAATATTTTCTATTATTTAATTGATATTTATTAATTTTTCTTAATTTTTACTTTATGTGTATTAGTTTGTAATTACTATTTATAAATATTGAGAAATCTTTAAGCTATCTATGGGATGTGTGAACCCCATTCAAGCATCCCTCCTCTCAGGAGGATGCGTGAACGGGGTTCACGCATCTTTAGTGGGGGCTTGGATGCATGAACTTCGTTCATGCATCCTTTGCCGCGGAAGGATGTGTGAATGTCGTTCGCACATCCCAGAACCATTTTTAAAAATACAGGAACCCTGATCCCCTTTCCCAAAGTTTTTTATAAAACCCAAAAAAATTAGTCTATTTTTTATGTTGTGTTCTTATGTTTATGTGTTGAGAGAGCCAATAACAAATTCTGAGAAAGAACCTGGAAGATTTGCAGTGAATAGAAGCCAAGTTTCATGTGCAGTGAAGACTTGAAGGTAGTTGAAGAATCTCTGAGTTGAGGAAGCAGATCATTATTTTGGGTGCAGTGATATCCCTAGACAATTTATGATTAACTTCAAGAGAAGAATGTGAAGAAAAGGAACTGGTGAGATGCTGATATAAACAAGTGAAGTGAGATGATGCAATGATCAGTTGTGTAATATAGTGATCTCACATCAGTGTAATATAGTGTTTTTGGTTTCAGGATGATACCTAACCAACTCCACTTGCATTGATAATAAGATTTTAGTATAGAACCCATGACTTGGATATCCCAAGCACGAAAGGATTAAGATTTCCGCAAGGGATAAAACCTTGTAAAAACACCCATGCTGATTTACTTTCTTGTACTGCAACCCATATAGGTGTATGCTAGGTTAAACATCAAAATATCCAATGGTCTTAACTAACAACTAAGGTTCAAGTCCAGAAGGAGTTGAAAGGTTTAAATAAAAAAATGGAATTTGTAAAAAATCGGACAACACAAGATCCACCCCCTCACAGGTGTGTGTCTACAAGGTCACTGAGACTTTTAATTTGTTGGACTTTCACTAAAATGTTCATGCATGAGATGCATGAGACACACACACACATATATAATATGATATTATATATATATAAGTGCACATTTAACAAATGCATTTGATGCATGTATTTTCCATGCATGCGATGCATGGATATAATATCTATATTATTTATTTTCTCCCAAATGGTTTCATTAGTTACAATCCATTTATGAATTTATTAAAGGAATTTCATTAATTCATTGAAACAGTTCCATGGATTATATCCCAACTGACAAAAACACAAATGATGTGTTGGAGGAGTCTCGAGCTTCAGCTATATAAGAGGATGTGATCCTCCTGTTGGGTGTGGATGATAGTGTGATGTGTATAAGTCTATGATAAATTCTCTCCCTCCCAAAACTCTGTTATCTCTTTTCAGAAGGCACTACCACCCCTTCAGATTATAATTATCCTCACAAAGAATTCATGAATCCTTTGACCGGTGTTCTCCCTTAGAGGTAAGGGTGCTTATGTTCACTGCTTCTCATGATCTTCCTCAAACATTTTCTGTGGAAAGAAGATGGAAATTGCTGCTACTCACATTTCTTAGGTACCTTGTTTATGTTTTATTTACACATTGATTCTTAAAGATACACTTGCTTGTGTTTTTGGGTTACGAAACCTGTCAGTGGTATCATAGGAAGGGTTCATCAAGAATTATACGTGTTTTGATCACTGGTTTTCAAAGTAAAATAAAGTACAACGTTTTCATAAAAACATATGCCATGCTTAAAGGCAAACATGATACCCTGACACAATACCCTTACACAAAAATTCTATGTAAGGGTAACCACATTGTTACCTTAACAAAAATGGGTTGTGTAAAGGTAGTACTCTTTGTTGGATCGGGTTATACCAAATATACACAAGAGGGGGGGGGTGAATTATGTCTTTTTCAATTTCTTTGCATAATCATGATATGTCCTTTTACCTTTATATCAAAGATTTTAGCAGAGAAAAATAAATAGCACAGGACACAAGATGTACAGTGGTTCGGGGAATAGAAGGTCCCTAGTCCACTCCACCAACGCTCTACTCCATGAGCTTGGTGATTCTCACTATCTGGTCCTCATTTCCACAAACCGTTCCACAACTGAGTACAGGCAGTTGACACCTTTATAATCTAAGGAAAAACAGAGCCTTCTGGTTCAAACACAAAACCTAATACACAGCTTAGTATGAGAAGCTAATCACTCAAGATAAAAGAGTATTTGATCTTTGAAAATACTTTCTCTTTGTTCTTCACAATTGCAACAGAATGCAATTGACAGTAGATGGATCGTCATCTTCAGAAATAATGATCTTCAAGTAAGAATCGTTATGAGTCAATCCGGTTGCAATAGATATAAAAAATATAATTCGTAACTTCAGTAGTAGTAGATTCACAATATATCTTTGATATCGAATGAGTGAATCTTCTATCGTGTTTCTTCTTCAATGAACAGGGCTCTATCGCTCTTCATAACAGCATATATGTAGATCTTGATAGTCACTTCTTTTCTCCTTTGTATATTCATCGTTGTTGTTCAATAGTTCTTGTATATAGAATCTCTGTGTGTATCACATCTATATTTTTTAAAATATATATAATAATGACAATCACTTCTTCTGAAAATTTAGATCCAAAAAAGTCGTCTTCTGACTCGTGATATTCAAACATTTGAATTAACAGAGCAGTTGTAACTCCCCTTGAAATTCGACATGAAAAGATCTTTTTAAACCGGTCCTTTGAATCGTAGATAAACATATTTGAATCAGTCAAATACACGTTTTAAAAACAGCTTTTAATCCAGCTTAAAATCATCCTAATAATTCACTTGTAGACCATTGAATAATAATATCGTCTTTAATTATCCGACGCCAAACATAAGGTTTAACTGTATAGAATGCATATTCTGAACGTAAGGTAGATCACAAATGTAATATTGATCATCCATACTTTTCTTTTCAACATTCAAACAAATGATAAATGATCCATACTTTTATATGCTTCCAAACGTAAGGTACATGATCCATACTTTTGATGAAACGTAAGGTTGTTCACAAAAGTAAGGTTGATGAACCATACTTTTGAGAAACAAACATAACGTTTAAAACTTACGTATGGTTCTTCTTCCATACTTTTCCAATATCTCAAACATAGGGTTCCTTCCTAACGTAGGTTTACTCTTCCATACTTTTCCAATAACCCAAATGTAGGGTTCCTTTCTAACGTAGGGTTCCTCTTCCATACTTTTCCGATAACGTATGGTTGATTAACCATACTTTTCTGATATCTCTTTAGAGTATACACCGCATTCTATCCTTACTCTATGATTCTCCACGTAAGGTATGAATAGTGTTTCCAGAACATGTTGAATTGATTTCTGAACACTTTAACACTTGCTTCACGCTGTATAAATACTTGAATACTCTTCCAAAAATAATAATATATAAAATATTTAATTCCTGAAATATACTTAAAGTAAAATCATTAGAAAACAAATAAGGGTATTTGTGAGAATCAAAATCATCATAAAGAAATAAATTATTGTTGTCAACAATCTCCCCATTATTAATAATAAAATCATGTATTATTAAAAACAACACTTGTTCAACAATCTCCCCCTTTTTGATGATCACAAAACCCATGAAATAATAAATGAAATTAAATTTGGAAATTAATTACAAATAGTTTAAAATTTTTCTTAGATAAAAAATTATTTAATTTTAACATGATTAAGAAAAAAACATTGTGTTATCCATAATCATAAAATTAAATTTCATCCCCTTTTTCTAAAGTGAAAAAAATATCCAAATTTCTCCCCCAATAAAAAGAGTTAAAAAAAATTCTCTAATACATTTAAAATAAAGATTTATAACAATTAAAGTACAATGTGAAATATTTAAAATAAAATGTTGTGTTTTTTCAAATTTCTCCCCCTTTTTGTGATATCAAAAAGAATGATAGAATATAGAATAGAACACATTTTAATGTAGCACTGTACTTAAGTAAATGCTATTATGAATTGTTTGTTAATAAATAAATTTGGATTACTGGTATATCTAAACAAAGACAGTAAAACAAATAGAAACACATAAATATAGAATGAAATAAAATTTCATTAAAAATATGTAATATTTGCAATTATGATGAACATAGGAATCAAGGTGTGGTAAGTGTATGAGAGAGGGTATATCTCCTCTGTACTACTACCTTGATTTCGGTCAACTGGTCTCTCAGCCATCTCATCATTCCATATCCTAGTTTAATAATAAGATCTCTGGGTCATACTAATATCTTCGATCATATTTACTCTAAAAAACTCATGAAGCCTCTCTTCATTCTCCATAAACAGAGTTAACTTCTTTGTGAACTGAGTCAGTATGATTCTAATACTTGGTTCACTTGAGGTCAACTGATCAATTAAAAACTTTTGATTATATAACAACACTGAAAAAGGGGAACTATTGCATTGAAGGTCATGAAATCTGTCATTCATATTGGTCATTGCTGTTGTGATAGCCTGAGATATTCTGATTAAATCAGGTGAAGTACCTGATGTACTGGCCTCACTGGGTTTGACAGATGAAAATTGTTTCTCCATGAAAGATCTAAATTCCATTAAATCTGTCTTCATAACCATCTCTGATTTCATATTTGTAACTTCATTTAACATTTCCTTCTTAATCACTTCAACTTCTTGTCTAGAAATAGTACTTGATTTTAGTCTCGGAAAATTCAACTGTTCTTTCTCTAAGGCTCACTTCAGAGCAACATTTTCAGATTCCAAAATTGACATCTTCCTATAAAGCTCTTCTACTTCCCCATTCACTGAATCAGAGGAAACCTATGCTTGATTCTCATCCTCATCTTGTACTTGATGTAGCAACACTATAGGTAATGACTCTGCATCGTATTTCTCCTTATCTTCCTCCTGAGTAGGTTTTTCAACAGATTTTTCCTCAGAGACTTTCCCAAAATCTTGCACAGAAAAATCTTCATTCAGAACTTCTGATCAACTTCTACTTGATCAATTTGAGTTCGAGCTACTACTCCTTCACCAGGCATTGTCTCAGTTATATTTTCTATTTGAGATTTTTTTTTTCAGTTCTTGAGTCAAACTTTCTTTCTCTACTGGAGGAGTCACCTTAGTCTGAGCAACTGCTTCCTGTAGTATCTCTTCAATGACAGCTTCTCTCAAAAATTTATAGCTTAAGAGATCACCATATGTTAAAACATTTGAAGTGATAGCAGGCTCTGCAACAGGATTAGGACCCCTAGTCCTTTTGAACTGAAGTCCTTCCTGACTTATGTCTTCAGATAATTCCATAGCCTCAAACCTTATTATTCTTGATACAACACTGATTCTTGATTCATCTTGTCCTTCCTTTGATGTTGCTGGTTGGACCTGAGCACTTTCGTCTTCCTCTTCAGCTCCAACAAGTAGTAGCTTTCCTTTGATAGTGCACCAGAAAAATCCAATTTTTCAAAATTTACCAGCATTAAAGATATTATTGTGGTGGAATCTCACTCGAGCATCCACTAATCTTATCATATTTGTCTTAAACAGAATTTTTGAGATGAACCGTCCAAAAGGATAAAAATTCATCCTTGACTCTGGTTGGAAATAGTAACTGAGATACCTTACCATGTATCTTGGGAAGTTAAATTTGATATCACTCAATAGAGAAAAATTATATACATATATGGGTAAAGTATCTTTTCCATCTCATACATTCTAGGTGCAATACTAGTTTTCACAAACTTAATCAAAATTGTCTGATCCGGTTCCAAATCCTCCACAAACATTTTATTTATAGATGTAGTTATAAACAAAAAGGACATAATATCTTCTGATTTATGCACAGAATCACCAATATTCTTTAAATCAAAATGAAAAGATCCCTTATGAGGGTAGTTAAGAATTAGAGCTATTTCTACAGATGAGATTGAAAAATCTCGATCCTCAATCTTAGCAACAATCAAATCCTCATCAGGTCCTAGACTAAACTGTAATAACTTAAATAAATGATGAAGTTCTACCTCATATAGAAACTCCATATGATCTCCATTAAACGTCTATTCAAGGTTTTGAAAAGAAAGAGCTTGCTTCAGCAATAGGTTCGTCTGATATAACCATTCCAGATCTATGACCTTTCCTTGCAAAATTTTCCTTCCTGCCGAGCATTGCCTCTTGGCAGTGCTGGTCTCAGCCTCATCGGTTCTTTTAGTTTTGGACATTTCTGTCATAAATCTATGAAGGGTCAAAAAAGGATTAGGCTTTTGAAGGTTCAGGTTTGGATTGACAAAGAGTGGTAATGCTTCACGGGTGTGAAAGGGTTTTTGGTAGAAATGAAACAATTCAGAATTAAAAATGTTTCTGACAGCCTTGATTCCCATGTCATCAATAATCATTACATAAATTTTAAAAACAAATAAAATTGTATGCACACATATGAAAATAAATCTACCAAAAATAAAAATTATTCTATTTGAAAAACAAATAACTAATTTATTTTAAACAGTATTAAAAATAAAATATAAATAACATAATCAAAGTAATAAATTAAAACTTTATTTAAAATTAAGTAAACCTAGCCCCCCCTTAATAAAATAAAACCTTGCAGTGGGAAGTGGTTTAATAAAAATATCATCTAATTTAATTTCAGTACTTACAAATTCTAAGAATATATCCTTTTAAGATCATGGTCTCTTAGAAAATGATGTCTGATATCAATATGCTTAGTCTTAGAATGATTAATAGGATTTTTTGAAATATTTATAGCACTATTATTATCACAAAAAATAGGCGTACTATTAAAACTTAGTCCAAAATCCATAAGAGTGTTTTTCATCCACAAAACTTGTGCACAAAAACTCCCAGTAGATACATATTCTGCCTCAACTATTGACAGGGCAACTAAGTGTTGTTTCTTACTTGACCATGACAGTAAGGATTTTCCTAAAAAGTGACAAGTTCCTGATGTGCTTTTTCTATCTAATCTAAAACTTCCAAAGTCTGCATCTGAATATGAAATTAAATTAAAATCAGATGTTTTGGGATAAAAAAGAGATTGAAAAAAAGTTCCTTTTAAATATATAAAAATTATTTTAACAGTAGTTAAATGGGATTATTTAGGATTTTATTGAAATCTTGCACAAAGACATACTGAATACATTATATCTGGTCTACTAGTAGTAAGATATAATAAACTACCAATAATACCTCTATATAACTTGTTGTTAACTGATTTTCCAGTTTCATCCAAATCAAGTTTTATATTAGTACACATAGGAGTTGTATATGTATTTCTCTTTTCAAATCCAAATTTCTTTAGTAAATCAGTAATGTATTTGCTTTTATTCAAAACATTTCCAAAATCTTTTTGGAAAATTTGTAGTCCTAAAAATAATTTTAACTCTGCCACCATACTCATTTAAAATTATTTTTGCATTAGATTTGAAAACTCATGACCAAGAGATTTATTTGTTGATCCAAAAATTACATCATTAACATAAATTTGAACCAATAAAATATTAGAATTTATAGTTTTCTTAAAATGTGTTGGATATTCCATTCTAATAGTAAAATAATTTTTCAAAAGAAAAGAGTTTAATCTTTCATACCAAGCTTTAGGTGCTTGTTTAAGGCCATAAAAAGCTTTAGTAAGTTTAAAAACAAAATTTGGTTTTTGTGAATTTTCAAAACCAGGAGGTTGCTCAACATAAACTTCCTCCATTAAATAAACATTTAAAAATGCATACTTAACATCCATCTAAAATAATTTAAAGTTAATATGAGATGCACAGGCTAAAAGGATTCTAATGGCTTCTAATCTGGATATAGGTGCAAAGGTACCATCATAATATATACCTTCTTCCTAATTATATATTTTAGATACTAGTCATGATTTATTCTTAGTTATTATTCTTTTATCATCTTGTTTATTTCTAAAGTCCCATTTCATTCCTATAACTGGATAATTCTTTGGTCTTTCAACTAATTTGAAGACTTTATTTCTTTTGAAATGGTTTAGTTTTTCTTTCATTTCTATCATCCAACTTTCATCATCTAAATATTCTTCTATAGACTTGGGTTCTAATTGGGATAGAAAGAAAAAAAACTCAACAAGATTTCCTATGTTCCTTCTAGTTTTTATTCCTATTTCTAAGTCTCCTATTACAGTTTCTAAAGGGTGATTCTTTAGGGTCATTGACTATCTAGGTAGTACACTTATAGGTTCTTCAGTGTCATGTTCTTCTAGACTGGACTGAATTTTATTTATATCTTTTTCAAAAACATCTTTCAGGTTCTCAAGTCTCATGTTATCATTAGAGTTAGATTCATCAATTTGATCTGTCCTTTTCTAAGAGGGATCAAATTCATCAAATTTCACATGAAATGATTCTTCACAAATCCTTACCTTTTTATTAAAAACTCTATAAGCTTTGGAAGTAGTAGAATATCCTAATAAAAATCCTTCATCAGATTTTGGATCAAACTTACCAAGATTGTCCTTGGTGTTTAAGGTGTAAACCTTGCATCCAAAAACTTTGAAGAAATTTACTTTAGGTTTTCTGTTATTCTAGAGTTCATACGGTGTCTTTTTCAAAATAGGTCTAATTAAAAATCTATTCATTATATAGCAGGATGTACTTACTGCTTCTATACAAAAATAGGCAGGAAGCTTGTATCCATTTAGCATAGTCTTAGCCATTTCTTGAATAGTCCAATTTCTTCTTTCAACAATTCCATTTTGTTGAGGTGTTCTTGGTGGATAGAAGGTGTGTTTAATACCCATATTTGAGCAAAAGGAATTGAATTCTAGATTCTCAAATTCTCTACCATGATCACTTCTTAATGAAATTAATTTAAAGCCTTCTTCATTTTGAACATCTTTTCAAAAACTTTCAAATAATGTAAAAGCTTCATTTTTAAATTTTAAAAAGAAAATCCATGTAAATATAGAATAGTCATCAACTAAAACATATACATATAATTCACCAGCCAAGCTTGATACTCTTGAAGGTCCAAACTAGTCCATGTGAATAAGTTCTAGAGATTTAGATGTAGCAATTTTGTTAACATATTTGAAGGATGATTTGTGTTGCTTTCCAAGTTGACATGCATCACAAAATTTATCACTTTCAAACTTGAGACTAGGAAAATCAGAAACTAATTTTTTCTTGGATAACTTATGTAAAGAATATATATTGCAATGTCCAAGTATTCTATACCAGATTCAGGATTCATTTATCTTATCAGTTAAGTAGTTTACTTGTTGTTTACATAAGGAATTTAAATCCAGGGTATACACATTATCAGTTATAGGTGCTCTAAATTTAAGCAATTTATTTTTGAAAACAGAATAGAAATTGTTAGAGAAATCAACAACATAACCATCATCACATAGTTTAGAGATACTTATCAGATTATGTTTCAATTCTTGTACATAAAGTACTTTATTTATTGATACAACTTCTGGATCTCCAACTATTCCAATGCCAATTATATTTCCTTTGGCATTGTCACCAAAAGTGACTAGTCCACCATCTTTTTGAGTTAGAGTTCTGAAATTTGATGAGTTTCCACTCATATTCCTGGAGCAGCCACTATCCATATACCATATGTACTTTTTTATTCTATGACCTACTTCCTGTAAAGGCATTTAAACAGATTTTTTTGGTACCCATATTCTATTGGGTCCAGTTGTGTTAGCCAGCAAAGATCTGGGAATCTAGACTTGCTTTGTTTTTCTAAAATAAACATAATCATATAAATTGTTTAAGACAAAGACTTTCTTTATTCCACTTATTTGGGGTTTCATTAAGTAACAATTCTTAGAAAGATGACCTTTTTCACCAAAATAGTTACAGATTTCCTTTCTAGTACTTGGCACAATGTAATTTTTGTACAGTTTAAGCTTTTCACCTTTACTGCCTATTCCATATCTTCCCTTTTTAATCACATTATTTCCAAGAATTTAATTTAGTGTATTTTCTCCTTTTTTTAAAATAAGAGTTGAACTTTTATATGTTTCTACTTCATTTTGCAGTGTTTTTACCTTTGATTCATAATCTGTATAGTTAGTGTAAATTGAATTATACTTATCAGTTAAATCCTCAAGTTGTTTTAGTATTGTATCTCTTTCATCTAAAACAGCCTTGTAAATGTTCTTTAAGGACTTATTCTTCTTAAAAAGAGAATCATATTTTTATTCAAGCATGTTGCAGTAGGCTATAAGTTTTTCATTAGAATAGCTTGTTTCAGAACTAGAGTCCGCATTATAATCAGAAGAGTAGTATGATTGTACCTTATCTTTTTCTGCCATAAAGCACATGTTGTCTTTCAGATTTACTTCATCCTTTTTTGAGTATGATTCTGAAGGGATACTGTAGTCTTCAGACACACTCCAAGTATCCTTTATTGCTTTCGTTTGCTCATAATAATTCCTTTTGAAGAACTTCTCTTTCTTTCCTTCCTTTAATTGAGTACAGTCAGGCCTGATGTGCCCCATTTTCTTGCACTCATAACATCTGACTTCCTTTTCATCCTTTTTGAAAGTTTTTATGAATCCTTTATTCTTTCTGTATAATTTACTAAACTTTCTAGCTAGCTGAGCCAGTTCTACATCATAATTTAATGAATCAAAACTTTCTAATTTCACCTTTAATTTTTTTTCTTTAGTTTTTTTCTTTTACCTTAAGATGACACTTTTAAGTTAGTGTCTTCTCTCTTGATCAAAACCTTATGCTCATTTCCTTCATCTTTTATTTAGGCTTCATACATCATAAGTGTTCCAATCAGCTCTTTCATGGTTAATTCTTTGATAGGTGTTGATTGTATGATTGCAACAGAGATTCCATTCCATTTAGTAGGCAATAATCTCGGTGCTTTTAAAGCTTGATCAGCTTGTTTGATTGGTTCTCCCAAAGCAGTTATATTATTGATGATTTCTGTCAATATTCCATTCATTTGAGTAATGCTTTTACCTTCAAACATTCTGAATGTATCAAATTTAATCTTATCAGTAACATATCTCATTTTTCTGACATTGTTGGTTCCTTCATAAGCAACAACAATAGTTTTCCACATCTCATACGTTGTCGGGCATTGAGATTCTCTATTGAATTCATCAGGTTCTAGACCACATATAATTTCATTCATTGCCTTCGAGTTTATATCATATTCTGCTTCAGTAGATTCATTCCATGTCTCAGGTTTTTCTGGTATTTCATAAGAAGTCAGTATTTTTTAGTAGACTCTATATCTGAGATTTTTCAAATAGATTATCATCCTTGATTTCCATCATCCATAATTTTCTCCATTGAAGTATGGTTCTTTGACCATAGACATTCCCTCTCTTGTATCAGTAATCTTACTCGGTGTATAATACTTAATCACTTTCATCTTGTTAAGGATTTATCAGAAATCTCCTCCTCTGATACCAATTGTTGGATTGGGTTATACCAAATATACATAAGAGGGGGGTAAATTGTGTATTTTTCAATTTCTTTGCATAATTGTTATCTGTCCTTTTACCTTTTTATCAAATATTTTATCAGTAGAAAATAAATAGCACATGACACAAGATGTATACTGGTTCAGGGAATAGAAGGCCCCTAGTCCACTCCTCCAATTCTCTACTCTACGAGCTTGGTGATTTTCAATATCTGGTCCTTGTTTTCAATGATCTTTCCACAACTGAGTATAGGTAGTTGACACGTTTACAATCTAAGGCAAAATAGAGCCTTTTGGTTCAAACACAAAACCTAATACACAACTTAGTACGAGAAGCTGATCACTCAAGATAAAAGAGTATTTGATCTTTGAAAATACTTTCCTATTGTTCTTCACAATTACAACATAATGCAATTGATAGTAGATGGATCGTCATTTTCAGAAATAATGGTCTTCAAGTAAGAATCGTTCAGAGTCAATCTGGTCGCAATAGATATAAAAAATATAATTCACAACTTCATCAGTAGTAGATTCACAATATATCTTTGATATATAATGAGTGAATCTTCTATCGTGTTTATTCTTCAATAAACAGGGCTCTGTCACACTTTGTAACAACAGATCTGTAAATCTTGATAGTCTCTATTTACCTCCTGTGTATATTCATCGTTTTGGTTCAACATCTCTTGCATATAGAATCTTCGTGTGTATCACATCTATATTTTTTAAAATATATATAATAATGATGATCACTTCTTCTACAAATTTAGATAAAAAAATTCACCTTCTGACTCGCGATAGTCAAACATTTGAATTTATAGAGCAATTGTAACTCCACTTGAAATTTGGCATGAAAATATCCTTTTAAATTGATCCTTTGAATCATTGATAAATGGCTTTGAATCAGTCAAATACATGTTTAAAAAAAGCTTTTAATTCGGCTTAAAATCAGCCTAATAATTTACTTGTAGACTATTGCCTAATAAAATCGTCTTTAATTCTCTGACACCAAACGTAAGGTTTAACTGTATAGCATGCATCTTCTGAACGTAAGGTAGATAAAAAATGTAAGGTTGATCATCCATACTTTTCTTTTCAAATTCAAACGAATGATAAATGATCCATACTTTTATAAGCTTCCAAACGCAAGGTACATGATCCATACTTTTGATGAAATGTAAGGTTGTTCTAAAAAGTAAGGTTGATGAACCATGCTTTTGAGAAACAAACGTAACGTTTAAAACTTACGTATGGTTCCTCTTCCATACTTTTACAATATCTCAAATGTAGGGTTCCTTCCTAACGTAGGGTTCCTCTTCCATACTTTTCTGATAACCCAAACATAGGGTTCCTTCCCAACATAGGGTTCCTCTTCCATACATTTCTGATAACGTATGGTTGATTAACCATACTTTTATGATATCTCTTTAGAGTATACACCGCATTCCATCCTTATGCTATGCTTCTCTATATAGGGTATGGACAGTGTTTCCAGAACACACTAAATTGATTTCTGAACTCTTTAACACTTTCTTCACGCTGTATAAATACTTGAATACTCTTCCAAAAATAAGAATATATAAAATATTTAATTATTGAAATATACTTAAAGTAAAATCATTAGAAACAAATTAAGGGTATTTGTGAGCCTCAAAATCTTGTTCTCAACAATCTCCCCCTTATTAATAATAAAATCATGTATTGTTGAAAACAACACTTGCTCAACACTCTTATGCAAGGGGTTATACATAAAGGTCTTTAATTATTTACCCTTACGGAACGCAAGTAGGATGTGTTAAGGTTATACCCTTACTCAAGCCATTGCGTAAAGGTAGATATACCATTACCCTTACACATAAGGGTATTAGGGCTACTGCGTAAAGGTTATTGATGCTTACCATTACGCAACGTGAAAAAAATCAGTATTACCTATACGCAAAGGAGTTGCGTAATAGTAATACCTTTACACGAGAGAGCTGTGTAAAGGTTATCTTTGTATTACTTTTTAAAAAAATGGGAAAAGAGGAACCCATTACAATCACAGTGGCAACAATGCCATAAGAAAGAGAGAACCAAAGAAGATGGTCTCAAGTGCTTAATGGAAATCAAATGTCAAGATAAGTAAAGAAAACATCAATACCCTTATGCAAAGCATCTGTACAAGGGTAATAAGGGCATGCCCTTACACATAATAGGGGTGTTGCATAAGGGTAAGAAATTTTTTGTTAAAATTGTTTTGGGATATTTTAATTTATAAGGATATTATAAATAATTAAAGAAATTATATTTTTTGATTAATTAAATAAATTATTGTGAAACATTTTTTCCAAATATTAGTGGTTAATATTTTAAAATTCCTTTAAACAAATCACATGACAATTATTATGATATACAAATAAGTTTCACTACAAAAAAGGTCACTTTATAAGGGGTTATCTAAAGACTTTAGCGGTTGTTATAAGGAACCGCCGCTAATGTGCCCGCCTACTGTTAGTAGTGGCGGTTTTGAGCAAGTGCTGCTAAAGTCTTGATGACTTAAATTTATCTAAAATATGAAAGTTTGAGGCGGTTATAGAAAAATAACCCATAATTGAAAGGTTTTAGGGGCTGTTTGAACCACCCCTAATGAGGGGTTACTTTAGGGGCGGTTAAAACCACTCTAATGTTCTTCAACTTTTTAGTACCACACCCCGACCCCCGGGCTCTCATGTCCCCCTCGGCCCGCTCTCCACCCCCCTCCTCACGTATCAATTGACACTCACACCCATGCCCAATACTCCCCCTCCCACCCACGACATCTCAACCAGCTCTCGGGCCCACGCCCAATGCTCCCCCTCCCACTCCTCACGTATCCCAACCCAGCGCTCCCCTCCCATTCTGAGTACCCATTGCTCCCTCCCGTTCCCAGTACGTTACACCCACGCCCATTGCTCCCCTCTCGTTCCGATTACCCAGTGCTCCCTCTCGTTCCCAGTACCTCGCACCCACGCCTAGTGCTCCCTCTCGTTCCCATTACACCGACCCCTGCCCACCCCTCCCTCCCATTCCTACCCCAATCCCTCCTCCGATTTAGGAAAAATTGAACCCCTAGGGAATCGATCCGAGGACCTATCGACTCACATACTTCCAAATGCCCAACCAAAAACCACTACTGAAAATCAATTTTTATGTACAAGTTACACATGATTGTATTTATATATATATATATATCTGACTATTTATTTTAATAAATATTATTAGCATAATATATTTAAATACATTTAAATTGTAATATATATATTATTTAATATATTTATATGTATATGCAATTATATATATTCTATATTGTATATTTATATATCACCAAAATATATTACACAAGTATATATGTATATATTGTACTTATATATATGTGTGTGTGTGTGTGTGTGTGTTTGATAATAATAATAATAATATTAATTATTATTATTCTTATTATGTCTATTTTTTAATCTATAAAAATTATATGTTGGCTAAATTCTACACATTTATTTTATTATTTATATCAAACATATTTAATATTAAATACATTTGTATTATACATTTATATAAAATATTTATATACTTCAATACATATTTATATTATGTGTGTGTATATATATATTTAAAGAATATATATATATATATATATAAAGAATATATATATATATAATTATTTACATAAAATATTTATATAATATATTTCAATAGATATATTTATTATTATTTATATTAATATATGTATTTATTTGTATAAATTGTATAATATTATATAAAATTAATATATTTTTATTATTATATGAAATACAATTTTAAAAAATATCAATATTATATATAATTAATATTAATATTATATATAATTAATATGTATATTATATATAATTAATAAGTATATTATATATAATCAATATTATATGAAATACAATTTATATAAAAATATGCTTAATATTATATGAAAAACAATTTTATATTATATACAACTAATATTATATGAAATTAAATTTATAAAAATATTTGAATAATCCATTTCAATAAATATATTTATTATTATGTACATTAATATATATTTGTATTTCAATAAATATATTTCTATAATATTGTGTACACTAATATAAGTTTATTTGTATAAAATCTATTTCATATAATATTAATTATATATAATATAAAGGCATAAACCTATTATATAAAAATATATTTATTATTATTATATAATTTATAAAAACTACAAGATTGGGTTTTTCTGTGATATATTTTTAAATAAATTATATTTATGTATATATTTATATAACATGTTTATGCTTTTATATTATAAATAATTAATATTATATGAAATAAAATTTATACAAATAAATATATATTAATTTACTTAATATTATACAATTATATTTATGTATACATATAAATACAATTAAATATAATCATATAAATATTTTATATAATATATTCATATAATGTATTTAAATAAATTTATATATTGTGTTTTAATTGTATATATATATATATAAATCGTGAAAGTTTCTTTTTTTTAATAGTGCGGGTTCACAACCCCCTTTAATCTTTTAAATTAGAGGGGGTTTTGAACCCCCTCTAATTTAAAGACACTAGAGGGAGTTTTGGACCCCCTATAATTTAAGAAAGTAGAGGGGGGGGGGGGTTTAAACCCCCTCTATTTTAAGACGTTAGAGGGGGTTTTGAACTATAAAGACCCGTATAATTCAAAAGAAATTTTTCTTAATTTTCTTTGGGATTTTACAAGTACGCAGTTTCTGAAGGCACCTGATTCCGAGGCCCGGTGTGCCCGAAATCAATTTCTGAAGTTTAGCTCGGGTACGTTCAGTGAACGAACGAGCATGTTTTTTTAACTTTTGAACCGGTGCTCGGAATCGAAATCTGAGGGCACCGTTGAAACCGCAACACTGATATTTTCTTAGGAAGACCTTTTCTAGAGTTGCGTTTGCTCGGGAAGAGTTGTTTAAATTTTGTGGATTAAGACTACAGAGAAATAAAATTGTGCTACTAATTTTATTTATTTTAAGTGGTTAAATCCTAAGGATGGAGGTTGGGTGGAACTAACCACCCATGTGAGGTTAATAGTGGGGTGGGGCCCACACAAGCCCCCACCTCTTCAAATCCCCTAAACCCCCTCTTTAATGTTAGAAATCCCCCCTTAAGTTTTTGACCTTCTCTCTCTATTTAATTGAATGCCAACACACCCATTCAATTAATTGAATCTCGTTAATTAATAAAATGAGGTTTCTGAATTTTAAAAATGTTGGAAAGTGTGGATAAATTAAGAAAAAGTCTTAATTTGTTTTTGGTTGGTTCGTTGTGTGGATTCTGGGGGGAAAATAACCAAGGTCTCGAAGAACATCGTCCTCCACGTTGAAGAACGTGAAGAACGTCAAGACCTCGACGAAGAACGCCGTCACCACAAAGGAAGACTGCCATGCTGTCTTCTCTCCTCTCCACAGCCGGTGAGAGACGCCTTTTCCGGAGAACGACGACGTGCCGTTTTCTTCATCGGGCGAACACCAACGACGTGTACGGATCCACACCCTGTGACGCCGCTTTCCGCGACACTCATCGATCGTCAACTCGTTATCGAGGTAGGGGTTTGAGTTCAAATATTATGGATTAAATTTGTGCTTGCTTGATGAGGATATTTATTCTTTTTTGGACGTCTGTTATCGTTATAACGGGAGGAGGTCGGGCCGAACGAACACGGCCGAACCTCCTCCCTCTTTGTTGTTGTTCTTGTTGCGGCACGAACAAGGCAGCGCGGTGCAACGACACCGAGCGGGAACATGGAGAATCGCGACGAAGAAGCGCGGAGCCGTCGCGCCGCACCGTTGAGGCCGAACGAACCCGCGGCCAAATTCGGGCCGCAGTGAAGGGGCGCGGTGCCGTCGCGCCGCACCGGAGAACCACGAAGACACCGCGGACGGAGCAGGGCCGCGACGAAGGGGCGCAGCACCGTCGCACCGCGCTAGTCAAACTAAGGCTGCGGCGGCCGGAACTGCCGGCCGCCGGCGCGTCGGAGGGGCGGGACTTCGGGGTCCCGCGGCAGCGGCACTGGCCGGCCATCCAGGTCGACCGTTCGGAGATGGCCGGGGGTCGTAACCCCTGGCTGGAAAAAGGAGTGCCCCCCACGTGGGGACCACCATTTCAAAACACAGGGGCAGCGTGCCCCCCCTTCCGCGACAGCTCGGCCAGCGTCGAGCTGGCCATGCGGGCCGCGCCCGCGCTAGGCCAACCGGCCACCCAGGCCAGGTCGAGCCACGCCATCTGGGCCGGGCCGGGCCGCGCCCTGGTGGGCCGGACCCAGGCCCGGGTCAGGTCGCCCAGTTCGGGCTGACCCAGGGGGTCTTAGGCCGGGTCGGTCCAGGCCCAAAACACCCTAAAAACTGGACAGTTCGTTTAAATGCCCGTAACTTAGGCTAAGGACCACCAATCGACGCACCGTCAGTTGCGATGCGATCCTTGGATTGAGATGGTCGTTTCGGTATATTACACTCAAGGTTTCGGAGAACTTGGGGTACGATTGGGTTGGTTCAAACACGAAACCAACCGGGCCCTCGGAGCGGAAACACTTATAACTCGAGCTCCGGACGTCCGATTGACGTGCCGTAGAATTTTTTGGATTCCTCTTAATGAGACGAACCTTTTGGCTTACTCCGATCGGGTTTTTGACGCAGTTGGAGTATGTTCGGGTTGGTTTTGACTTAAAAACCAACCGGGCCTCTGGGTCCCAGCTTAGATGAATCAGTGGCTACATCTGATCATCTCTATCACCTTACGAAGAAGTATATCTGTGTGAGATGAGTCTTGACTTTCAATCATTATCTTCGATATGATTGACTTGCTTTCCTATGTGGATTGTGTTATGATTTCCTTTGTGGATTGGGTTGTACTATCCTGTGTGGACGTGATCGAACTTGGGCTCGGATGTTAGAGTCGAACTGGAATTGATGACTTAGGTATATGTATGGGAATATACCTAAGTAGTGTTGGATGTTACTTCGTGATTGTTTCTTTCCTTTGTGGATTATCCTTTGTGGATTCTGGGAGACCTTCAGGGGTCTCGGGGTCCCTACTGAGTAGCGTATACTCACCCCTGCACGGGCTATTCCCACACTACGTTGTGTTGGATGCAGACGAAGGACAGAGCTGATCGTGGTTGAGGCTTGTAGAGAAGGACGATACCTGGAGGTGGACCACTGGGCGGGACATACACGGAGTGGACGGCTGGACCCGAGGAGCTAAGGAGGATATCTGTACCCACCCTTCATGTGGGACTTCCAGTGGACGGCTCAACGTTGCTGCTTTACTTTCAGTTGCTGTACTTTCTTTCCAGTTGTACTTTACTTTCATTTTGGGTTTGTATTCTGGCTCATTTACTTTCCGAACTTACTATTGTACCCAGTTTTACTTAGTGTTTACTTCTACTGGCTTACTCTATTGTGTTTGTTTACTTTATAAGGCAATGACTTCTCCTTTTTCTGGGATTTACACCTTTGGTGTTATTCGCCAGCCCCTGGCCTGTGGGAGGCAGGCTTGGGGTAGTCACGACACAGGTCCCGAGGACGGGTCGTGACAAATTGGTATCAGAGGAGTTTGGTTCTACCATAAAACTCAGGAATCTGATCTTTCTTAAGCAATATTGTTAAGGGTATTGAGTGTGGTTATCAGTCCAGGGAGTCCAGTGTTGGTGCGGCGGCCGACGTATCCGTACACTAGGACCCTGACTTCTGATTTCTGACTCAATGCACGAAAACATTGATTGCATGTGTGTTTCAAAGGTTTTCCTTGTGATTACTTTGTGTCAGCTCACCAGGTATACTATTTTGACCGTGGAACACCTGTTTCTTTTCAGGATAACCCCACGATGGTATCCAGCTAGGGTTCCGAGCTTTGTGCGAGACGACAGCCCACCGAGCGACGAGGCCTCGGTGCAGGGACCTGTTACAGCGGGGGCACTGACAGTACCTCTACCCACCGAGCCACCGATGCCACTAGCCCCAGCCGTTGAGAGTGCACGTCACCTCAGTGCACTGCATGAGTTTCAACGTTAGAGCCCGCCCAGGTTCCGTAGGGAGATGGACCCTCAGGCAGCCGAGGATTGGTTGGAGGCGGTTGTTCGAGTTGTCAAGCTAGTGCGGACACCAGCTGACCTCATGGTGATCCTTGCAGCGAGCCTCCTGCACGCGGCATCAGGCAGATGGTGGAGCTTGATGCTCCAGGTGCACGACGAAGCATCTCTCCTCTGGATGGACTTTGAGAGCCTCTTCCACTCGGAGTTCATCCTAGCCACCCTCCGTGCGGTGTGCATTCAGGAGCTACTACAGCTGCGGAAGGGCAGCATGACGGTAGCCCAGTACTCGGTGAGATTTACTGATCTATCACGCTATTCGATGAACATGGTACGAGACCCATTCTTCCGGGCCCGGACCTTCAAGCAGGGGCTGAGGCATGAGATCAGGGCATTGATGGTGTCCCTCAGCATTCCGATGCAGGTAGGAGTACTAGAGCGAGCCCTTCTCATAGAGATATTTCTTGCTGAGCCTACTCCAGCAGCGAGACCTACCGCAGGGCGGCACGTAGTAGAGTATTCTGCAGCTGGCAGTCGACGGACGTTACAGGGGTCCAGGCGGACTAGACCATCGGGCAGAAGACCTCAGGACACTGGCTCAGAGGTGCGGGGCACCCGATGCAGAGCCAGCCTTCCGAGGAGCAGACAGTGCTACGAATGCAGCAGGCAGGGCCACATGGCTCGTGACTTCCCAACTCGCCGTGCAGAGGAGCTGCAGACGGTTGAGGGGCCACCCAGGCAGAGGAAGAGGGTCGACCGTGGAGGTTCGCAGGGTGCAGGCGGATGAGGCAGAGGAGCTGGACGAGCAGCAGGTGGTGGGAGACGCTTTGAGGCTTTACCACCACCACCACCAGGAGGTCCACCCCGACCACAGGGAGCTGGCGGGTAGAGACAGACTCAACTTTAGGCAGCATAGGCCTACGACCACGGCGCGCTAGAGATGATTCGAGGAACTATTTGTGTCTACTCCACCCTTGCTACAGTTCTTATAGACACAGGAGTGAGTCATTATTTTATTGTCACTGCCCTTGTTCGGAGCATGGAGATTCCTACAGAGCCGTTGGCTCGATCCTTACAGCTAGAGACTCCTACGGGAGTAAACTCGACGATTACGCACTAGTTCCGGTAGTGTTAGCTTACTCTAGGAGGTGAGAGATTCGGCTGGGATCTTCTTGTAGCGGCGTCGAGGCCTTACGACGTCATCTTGGGCATGGATTGGTTATATACAGTCCATGCTCAGATCGACTGTATTAGGTGCAAGGTGCGATGTGTTCGCACCGATGGGAGCAGGTTCACCTTCACTGGCGAGAAGGGAGCCTTAGCAGTGCAGGATGGACTCACATAGAGGAGAGGACAGCCGATCACTCATTAGTTGGCTAGCCTCATCCTAGGAGCAGTTGAGGTGCAGAGTCCTAGTTTTCATGAAGTGGTGGATCAGTATGCAGGAATTTTCGCTAATGACGTTCCAGGACTACCTCCTCGCAGAGAGGTAGACTTCTATATTGACCTGTACCCTGGGACAGCCCTGATATCCACTCCAGTATATCAGATAGTCCCAGTTGAGCTTTGAGAGATACGAGTATAGTTGGAGGACTTGCAGGGCAAGGGATTCATCTAACCCAGTGTTTCGCCCTGGGCTTCCCCGATATTGTTCGCCAAGAAGGCAGACAGGAGCTTGCGACTGTGTGTTGATTATCATCGCCTGAACCAGGTGACCGTGAGGAACAAGTATCCGCAACTGATGATTGAAGACCTCTTCGATCAGCTCAAGGGATCATGGTTGTTCTCGAAGATAGACCTCAGATTAGGCTATCATCAGCTCATAGTTCGGGATGAGGACGTACAGAAGATGGCATTCAAATGTCGGTATGGGCACTATGAGTTCTTGGTTATTCCATACGGTGTAAAAAATTATCCAGCGGTGTTCATGGGTCTCATGAATAGGATATTTCAGCCATACCTCGGTCGATTTGTCGTGGTCTTCATCAACGACATATTGATATACTCGACCACTGAGGAGGATCACGCCTATCACTTGCGGGTTGTACTGGACACACTCCGAGAGCACCGGCTTTATGGTAAGCTCTCGAGGTGTCAGTTCTGGTTACGTGAGGTGCACTTCTTGGGACACGTCATCTCTGAGGCGGGAGTTGTGGTGTATCCTACGAAGATCGAGGTAGTGCTAGCTTGGGAGCCACCAGGAGCGTGACGAAGGTGCAGAGTTTCTTGGGTCTAGCTGGGTACTACCGGAGATTTGTGCCAGACTTCTCCAGAGTTTTGGCACCGCTCTCAGCTTTGACGAAGAAGGGGAAACCCTTCTTGTGGTCAGATAGATGTCAGCAGAGCTTCCAGAAGCTGAGACAGAGGTTGACCAACACACCTATCTTGAGGCTACCAGAGGAGGGAGTAGGGTATGTAGTCTACTGCGATGCATCAGGGACCAGGCTCAGATGTGTCCTAATGCAGGAGCGAGCAGTGATCGCCTATGGATCACGACATTTGAGGCAACATGAGTAGAACTACACTACCCATGACCTAGAGTTGGCAGTAGTGGTCTTCACTCTGAAGATGTGGCGACACTATCTTATGGGTGAGCGCTTTACAGTCTACTCTGACCACCAGAGTCTCAGGTACATCTTCTCGCAGAAAGACCTGAACCTGAGACAGTGGTGATGGATCAAGTTCCTCCAGTACTATGACTTTGAGATAGTCTATACTCCTGGAAAGGGGAACGTAGTAGCCGATGCTCTCAGTAGGAGGATGGGCATTCAGCTACTTGGAGAGGCGACAGAGCAGCTAGCCGCTTTGCAGATATCCTTCGTGGATAGAGATAGAGCAGCCTTTCTTCAGTCACTCACAGACACTCCTCCACTTCTTCAACGGGTCAGAGAGGCACAACGTGGGGACGTTGACTGTGAGACGCAGCATGCACAGATATCCTCAGGACATGCACCTGATGGATTCTCTGTAGGAGGAGAGCACATCGTCCTTTTCAGAGGACGTACCATGGTACCAGCTGATTTGCAGGAGGAGGTGCTGAGAGAGTTTCACACTTCCCTTTTAGCGGTACATACAGGAGTGGCGAAGATGTACCAGGATCTCAGACGTCAGCACTGGTGGACGGGTATGAAGAAGGCTGTGGCAGAATTCGTTTCTTGATGCCTCACCTGCCAGTAGGTGAAGGCGGAGCACCAGGTACCGGAAGGCTTGGTACAACCCTTGGAGGTCCCGGAGTAGAAGTGGGATGGGATATCTATGGATTTCGTGACTGGACTTCCACGTACTTCCAGAGGTCATGACTCCATTTGGGTGATTGTCGACCGACTCACCAAGCCGACCCACTTCTTACCCATCAGAGAGCAGGGCTCAGTAGAGAGCTTGGGACGTCTCTACGTTCGGGAGATTTTACGGATTCATGGTGTTCCATCAACTATCGTCTCTGATCGAGATGCTCACTTTACTTCCCTAATTTGGAAGGGGTTGTAGGAGGCATTTGGGACGCATCTACGTCTGAGCACTGCCTTTCACCCTCAGACAGATGGTCAGACGGAGAGGACCATTCAGACTCTCGAGGACATGCTCTGTGCATGTGTCCTCGACTTTGGTCGCAGCTGGGAGGACCACCTACCCTTGGTGGAGTTTGCATACAACAACAGCTACCACTCCACCATCGGGATGGCACAATACGAGGAATTGTACGACCGACCTTGCAGATCACCTCTGTGCTGGACAGACCCTAGGGAGTCAGCACTTGTGGGACTGGAGATGGTCCAAGCCACGACAGAGAAGGTCCAGGTCATCTAGGAGCGGACGAGGACAGCTTAGAGCCAGCAGAAGTCTTATGCTGACAGGAGGCAGAGACCACTAGAGTTAGAGGATGGTGACCACGTCTTTTTGTGGGTATCACCTCGACGTGGATTACAGAGATTTGGCTGGGGCGGCAAGTTATCTCCGTGCTTTATCGGACCATTCCAGGTCCTCTACAGGATAGGCAAGGTGGATTATCCCCTGGTTCTACCACCTCAGTTGCACTGGGTGCACAATTTCTTCCACGTATCTCAGCTGAAGAGATATGTGCATGACCCGACGCATATCATCGACCATGGGGAGCATGACATTGACGATGAGATGACTTCTATGGAGGTCTAGGTGGAGATCAAGGATCTATAGGAGCGGGTCCTACATGGGCGGTCGATTCCTCTAGTGTGCATCATATGGCAGCACGAGAACCTCCAAGAGAGCACTTTGGAGCGGGAGGCTCAGATGCATGCTCAGTACCCTTATTTGTTTCCCTAGTTTGTGATGTATCTTTACAGGAACGTAAATCCCTGAGGTGGGAGTAATGTAAAGACCAATAAAATTCAAGGGAAATTTTTTCTTAATTTTCTTTGGGATTTTACAAGTGCACAGTTTCTGACGGCACCTGATTCTGAGGCCCGGTGTGCCTGGAATCAATTTCTGAAGTTTAGCTCGGGTACGTTCAGTGAACGAACGAGAGGGTTTTTCTAACTTTTGAACCGGTGCTCGGAATTAAAATCTGAGGGCACCGTTGAAATCGCAACGCCGATATTTTCTTAAGAAGACCTTTTCTAGAGTTGTGTTTTCTCAGGAAGAGTTGTTTAAATTTTGTGGATTAAGACTACAGAGAAATAAAATTGTGCTACTAATTTTATTTCTATTAAGTGGTTAAATCCTAAGGATGGAGGTTGGGTGGAACTAACCACCCATGTGAGGTTAATAGTGAGGTGGGTCCCACACAAGTCTCCACCTCTTCAAATCTCCTAAACCCCATATTTAATGTTAGAAACCCCCCTTAAGTTTTTGACATTCTCTCTCTCTTTAATTGAATGCCAACACACCCATTCAATTAATCGAATCTCGTTAATTAATTAAATGAGGTTTTTGAATTTTAAAAATGTTGGAAAGTGTGGATACATTAAGACAAAGTCTTAATTTGTTTTTGGTTGGTTCGTTGTGTGGAGTCTGGGGAGAAAATAACTGAGGTCTCGAAGAACATCGTCCTCCACATTGAAGAACACGAAGAACGTCAAGAACTCAATGAAGAACGCTGTCACCGCAAAGGAAGACCTCCGTGTCGTCTTCTCTCCTCTCCGTAGCCGGTGAGAGACGCCTTTTTCAGAGAACAACGACGCTCCATTTTCTTCATCGGGCAAACACCAACGACGTGTAAAGAGCCACACCCCGCGACGCCGCTTTCCGCGTCGCTCATCGATCGTTAACTCGTTATCGAGGTAGGGGTTTGAGTTCAAATATTATGGATTAAATTTTCTCTTGATTGAAAAGGATATTTATTCTTTTTGGGCCGCCTGTTATCGTTATAACGGGAGGAGTTCGGACCGCACGAATATCGCCGACCCTCCTCCCTCTTTGTTGTTGTTCTTGTTGAGGCACGAACAAGGCAGCGTGGTGCAACGGCACCGCACGGGAACATGGAGAATCGCGGCGAAGAAGCGCGGCGCCATCGCGCCGCGCTGTTGAGACCGAACGAACCCGCGACCGGAGTCGGGCCGCAGCGAAGGGGCGCGGTGCCGTCGCGCCGTGTCGGAGGACCATGAAGACACCGCGGCCGGAGCGGGGCCGTGGCGGAGGGGCGCGGCGCCGTCACGCCATGCCGTTCGGACCAAGGCTGTGGCCTTCGGCCACGACGGAGTAGGGAGGGGCGGCCGGAACCGCTGGCCGCCGGCGCATCGGAGGGGCGGGACCGCGGGGTCCCGCGGCGGCGGCACCGGCCGGCCAGCCGGGCCGGCCATTCGGAGATGGCCGGAGGTCGTAACCCCCGGCTGGAAAAAGGAGCGGCCCCCTCGTGGGGGCCGCCGTTTCAAAACAAAGGGCAGCGTGCCCCCCCCCCCTTCCGCAACAGCTCGACCAGAGCCAAACTGGCCATGCGGGCGACGCCCGTGCCAGGACAACCGGCCCCCTAGGCCGGGCCAGGCCGGGCTGGGCCACGCCTTGTTGGGCCGGACCCGGGCCCGGGCGGGTCGATCCGGTTCGGGCCGACCCAGGGGGTCTTAGGTCGGGTCAGTCCGGGCCCAAAACCCCCTAAAAACCGGACAGTTCGTTTAAATGCCCGTAACTTGGGCTACGAACCTCCGATCGATGAACCGTCAGTTGCGATGTGATCCTTGGATCGAGACGGTAGTTTCGGTATATTACACTGAAGGTTTAGGAGAACTTGGGGTACGTCCGGGTTGGTTCGAGCATGAAACCAACCGAGCCCTCAGAGCGGAAACACTTATAACTTGAGCTCCGGATGTCCGATTGACGTGCCGTCGACTTTTTTGGATTTCTCTTAGTGAGACGGGCCTTTTGGATTAATCCACTCAAGGTTTGGATGCATTTGGAGTATGTTCGGGTTGGTTTTGACTTAATAACCAACTGGGCCCTTGGGACAAAAAAGCCGATAACTCTCAGACCGGGCGTCCGATTGACGCGCCGTATTTCGTGTTGAGTTCCTATAGACGAGACAGAACTTTGGGATACATCAACTCCGGACTACGTGTCAGTTGATGTATCGACCCCTTGGCTCGTGGAGCGGACCCTCCCGAAAACGAGCATGTTGTGTGCGGGAACCCTAGATCTGGCTACGACTGCGACGACGATGAAGACTGCACTGAAATCCTCTGTGGGTTCGGCAGTGACGACGACTGCACTGAAATCCTCTGTGGGTTCGGCAACGATGAAGACCGTACTGAAATCCTCAGTGGGTTCGACGATGATGACTACTGTTCTTGTATCCTGCGTGGGTCTAGCAGTATTATTGTTCTTCTATCCTACGTGGGTCCGACAATATTTGACCTCTGTTGTAGTATCCTACATAGGTCTGACAGAGTAGCTAGACTTGTATCCTACATGGGTCCGACAGCTTAGCTAGTTTAGTATCCTACGTGGGTCCCAGCTTAGATGAATCAGTGGCTACATCTGATCATCTCTATCACCTTACGAAGAAGTATATCTGTGTGAGATGAGTCTTGACTTTCAATCATTATCTTCGATATGATTGACTTTCTTTCCTATGTGGATTGTGTTATGATTTCCTTTGTGGATTGGGTTGTACTATCCTGTGTGGATGTGATCGAACTTGGGCTCAGATGTTGGAGCCGAACCAGAATTGATGACTTAGGTATATGTATGGGAATATACCTAAGTAGTGTTGGATGTTACTTCTTGATTGTATCTTTCCTTTGTGGATTATCTTTTGTGGATTCTGGGAGACCTTCGGGGGTCTCGGGGTCCCTATTGAGTAGCGTATACTCACCCCTGCACGGGCTATGCCCGCACTACATTGTGTTGGATGCAGACGATGGACAACACTGATCGTGGTTGAGGCTTGTGGAGCAGGACGATACCTGGAGGTGGACCACTGGGCGGGACGTACACGGAGCGGACGGCTGGACCCCAGGATCTGAGGAGGCTATCTGTACCCACCCTTAAGGTGGGACTTCCAGTGGACGACTCGACGTTGCTGATTTACTTTCAGTTTCTGTACTTTCTTTCTAGTTTTACTTTACTTTCAGTTTGGGTTTGTATTATGGCCCATTTACTTTCCGCACTTACTATTGTACCCAGTTTTACTTAGTGTTTACTTTTGTTGGCTTACCCTGTTGTGTTTGTTTACTTTATAAGGCAATGATTTCCCTTTTTTCCGGGATTTATGCCTTTGGTGCTAGTCACCAGCCCCTAGCCTATGGGAGGCGTGCTTGGGGTAGTCACAGCACGGGTCCCGAGGACGGGTCGTGACATGAACCCCCTCTAATTTAAAGATAGTAGAGGGAGTTTTGGACCTCCTATAATTTAAGAAAGTAGTGGGTGGTTTTGAACCCTCTTTATTTTAAGACATTATAGGGGGTTTAACACCCCCTATAATTTAAAACATTAGAGGGGATTTTGAACCCTCTCTAAAATCCAAGTGGATATTAAAAAAATAATGTTAAATTTTTTTGAGGGGGTTCAAAACCCACTATAATTTATGAAAGTATAGGGGGTCCATAACCCCCACTAAATTCGATGACTAGTGAGGGTAATAGACAACCCCTTTAATTTTTATAGAAAATGAATTTAGAGGGGGTTCATAACCCCCTCTAAAGTCAATGATTAGAGGGGAGGGGGGGGGGTTGTGCATAACCTCCCTATAATTATAAAGAAGATGGATTTAGAGGGGGTTGTGCATAAACCTTTCTAAATAACCCCCTCTAATGTAATGTTTCTTTTGTTGTGTTTTTATTTTTAAATCATAAGAAAATAATTTATAAAGGGTTATAAATTATGAAATAAGGCCAAAATATAAAATGATTATATTTAAATTATGAATTTTTCATTGTTGGAGTCTACATCCCACATCAGACTTGTGGTCCTTTATGATCTTTATTATTCATTATAAAATAACCTCAAGGCCTCCCTTATAGAGGTATCTTGGGAATTCAGTCCTCTATTATCATTCAATATGGTATCAGAGGGGGTTCTCTAACCTGATCCCTCCCTCCCATTTTTCTCTTACCCTAGGTTTTCCCCATGGCATTTTCCCCGTCAGGGGGTGGTGACTCTAGTTGAATTATTCAGCCACTTGTGGTGGTCCTACTATAGAGAAACCCCTCGCAGCATTCCTCATAGATCATCAGTGAAATATTCTCTCATCGGATTCCTCCTGGGGACGCCCCACTTCCATCGCCAGTGCATCCTCCACGGCTATCTCGGCGCTTTGCCCGCCGTCCCGCCTGAGCACAAAGCCTCATCTTCCATCACGAGCATGACCTCCATCCCTCTACAAACCTATGTGCGATGATCCATGCCAGCCTCTCCCATCCAGTACTCGATGCCCCCTAGAGGTTCCCTCCTGGTGGAACCCTCTACCGTGCAACTATTCCCTCTCTTAGATCTGGCCAGATCTGACCGGATCCCATCCATCGTGGGATCCTCCGTGGTCGCCACTCACCCATGACCGTGCTCAGTCCCACCTCCTAGAAAGTTTGAATTTGTCGTCGCAGTACCTCTCGACACCACCACCTTAGCCCGCTGCGCCGACCCTTCTTCTCGTTGCCCCTTCTGCAGTGGCACCTGTTATCACGCTGCCCCTCCTGATTCTCCTACACACCGGATCCATTATCCCCTCCACAACATTCTTATATAGTTCAAAGTCTCCGACTCTATGCAGATCCTTCACACTATTCTCCCTCCCGGTGGCCCTTCCTTCGGTGACCGCCCCCTCTCCTCACTACACCGTCCAGATCTAAAGCATTGCCTCCCCTACCCACCAGCCCCGTATGTGCATGCATCATTCTACCTCCCATTAGCTCTCTACGACGACCCTATGTGCACTGTCCGGGTCTCCCTCCATCCAACAAAACTCACCGGTAGTGACCCACTTTACCCTGGCTTTCCCAGTGCATCATCATTAGGCCTCACCTATGTGGCTTTCTCGACACTAGATTGTTTAGCCCACCTCTGTGGCTTTCCTGGTGCTCCGTCATCTGACCCCGCCTCTACAAATTTCCTGGAACTCCGTCGACCAACCCTGTATGTCATTTTATCCTCATTCCAACTATTCCTGCTTGTTCTACATGATGGGTGTTGTTCGTTGGTTGATAATATTTTTCAGTGACATAATCTATCAACTTTTTGAGGGCGAGCAGTAGCCATAATGATTTATCCTTTGTTATGTTTTGTCTTATTTTATCATCAAGATGGGTATGTCCATCTTGAGAGGGAGTGATGAAAGTGTCTTTTCTTTGTTTTTCTTTGGTTTGTTTCCTTTAATTAAGTGTCCAAGTTAGGTTGATCTGGATTGAGGGGGAGTGTTGGAGTCAACATCCTACATCAGACTTGTGGTCATTTGTGGTCTTCATTATTCATTATAAAATAACCTTAAGGGATCCTTTAGAGAGGAACCTTGGTTATTTGGTGCTCTCCTATCATTCAACATTCATAGTTAATTATTTTTAATTGTTCAAATTAAAGGGGATTTATTTGGATATTATTTAAGCATCATTAAAAATGTTTATTGTATGATATGATCAAGGTTTAAATAATAAGTATATGATATTTAGATTATATAAAATGTTTAGATAATAGAAATTAGATTATAAATAGTTTATAATAATAAAATATCATATATTTAAAATGGAAATGTCATATAATGATTAATATGAAAGAGTTCATATTGGAATGAATATAAAATATTTATATTCAAAATTATGGAATGTTCATAATGTTAAATCTACAATTATAAAAGGGTTTATAATTAGATTTTATTTATGAATTGTTCATAAATTTTTATCTCGTGTTTGAATATTTGAATTGTTCATTTATTTTAAGGTTATTCCATGCTTGATTCATATTTAGTAAATTGTTTATGAAATATGAATATTGTGTGTGCAAATTTATATGATAAGTTGATTCTAGGATATAGATTGCATATCATGTTAGGTTTCATATAATAAAATTTAGTTTTCATCTACCTTGACCCCGATTTTTAATTTTAGTTATGATATTGAGAATAGTTTTTGGATTAACTACTTTCTCGGAGGCTTTCTTTGGCTAGGAAAGTGAATGAGGTTGGTTATCTGTCACTCCAGACTTACTCATGTAGAGTTTGTTAATCTCATAAAACTCTATGACTTTACATGAAGTGTTCATGTACCTTGTGAATATTATGCATTTGGATATATATGAATATACTTGAATCATATTTTTGGTTGAAATACTTATGAGTTGTGTAAAGATTTTCACATTAATGTGATGTGAACACATTAATTTGGTGGTTGGAATAGAGATTTCCAAAACTAAATAGTTAGAAGAATGCATACAAAAAAGTAAATAAAACATGAGAAGATAATTATTACATAGGATTTAATAGTTGTGAATTTAATTTGTATATTATTTATATTAAATTGGTGAGACTTTAAAATAAAACTTCTCAAATACTAAGTGTGATATTCCTTCCAAAGAGACACCTTTTAAGACCTTGATCATCCAACCAAGTGAGTCATGCCATATCCAGGTGCCCATGAATTATCTTCTCTGAGGCAAACAAGTAACGAATGACACTGTAACATCCTTAGGTATGTCATTCCATAGTTGGGTGCCCTTGGATTGACCTTTGTTGGCCTATTTTTGGCATTTTTTTGGGATACACTAGCCAGAAGACCCTAATTGGAGTAGGCTGCTGGAGGAATAGAGTTGAGTGAATTTATATGATGGGTTTGAATAAAGATTTATCATCTAAACTATTAAAGAGCCACAATTGTTGTGATTGAAATTATTTCTTGCCCAAATAACCAACTGGTGAGAAAACACTATAGAAAACTCATTTCTTAGTGAAATATGGATCTTAACTCACTAAATAGATATGATGTATGAGGTCATAATTTTTAGTGGGAGCAATATCATTAAATTTCCTTAATGAATAAATATAAGGCATGATATTCATATGATAAAAATTTCTGTTGTAGATAAATGCATCATCATCATCAAACTAAACTTTGGAATTAATCCTTGAATTGAGAAGCTTAAAGTAAACAACTCCAAATATTGGTAGTTTAAGAAAAGTTTTTATGAAAGAGAAATATTCTCTATGTTAGAGTCACTCATGAGTAACCAAGAGATGAAATTGTTCAACATGTGGATTTATATGATTGAAAGCATGGAATGATTAATTTAAGGTTTTAAAGGAACTAGATGCTAGTTCACTTAAGGAATTATAGTCTCATATACTCAATATGATTGAGTATGTCAATGGTATTCAATATGTTTGGAGGGACTGAAGAATTCCTATAAGGCTTGTTCAGGTTAAGAAATTCATTCTATTGTCATATATGGAAATTTTCTGACAAGATGGATGAATTTAAGAAAGGTTTAACTGATATTCTCAAAGTGTTTAGAATAGAAAAATTAGGTATATGATGTCTATGTTCTAGTAATTTACAGACAGTACAATGGGTTAAAAGATGAAAATAAGAAAAGATAAAGTTGGAAATTCCAATAATATTTCTTCAAGAAGCTAGTTAAATTTATTTGAAACATTCAAGGATTATCAGGAAGGTGTTATGATTCCATATGATGAGATTATCTAGAATACCTGAAGGGGTTTGAGAACTCCATGGAATTTCCATGTGAGGTTGGAAAGTTATAGAAATTAATTATTTAATTTTGAAAGGTATGTGATACTGAATGTATATTTTTATAAATATACCAAAGTTCAAAATCAATTTAATAATTTATTGGTCTTTTAGTTTATATTCATGAGATGTAGTAAATAGTAACTACATCGAGGATTTGAATATAAAAGATTTTATCAAACTCAAATGAATCTAAATAAAATATGTGTATCTTTGTCTCATTTTTCTTATGTGATAAGAGAAGTTGTTTTATTACAAAGAGTTTTTATAAAAAACATGAGATGATTAGTTGTATACACATGTTTTATGATTCACCAATTTATATAATAGTTTTAGAGAAGAAGATGTGGATAAAAGAGTTTTATCCATGATAAATGTGTTTATCTAAATATTTGCTGAAGTATATGAGAATGTGTCCCACCACCCATTAGTGAAATATTTTAATAAAATATTCTTTTCAAAAGGAAAGGTTCCAAACACATAGAATACCATATATTATATGGAAACAATAGTTTATTTTTTTAATATTCCTACTCAAAGTAAATAAATGTTATTTCATAAAACACAGATAAGTTTGTGTTGAGTCTTATAAAAAGATATTCCAAAGAGAATATGATGTCTAAGAGGACAGTGAGAGTATGTTTGTACTTAAAGAAGTTCAAAGTTAACAAATAAGTAATTAATATAGTTTAATTTTAAGTGATTCTTCACTTAATATCCTAAATATTTGGGATATTTGAAAGTAAAAAAAACTATAAATAGTTACATTTAGTTACCATGAGAATGTGAATATCACTATTAACTACAGGTTCATATCATCCAATACACAAAGTGAATCATTTGGTATCCTAAAATAGTTTAGCATATTATAGTTAAGAGAAATGTAAAGAGTTACATTGGTTACTGTAATGAAGTGGATATAACTTTATCTTAAGAGTTTAGGATATGCTGGTAAAATGATAGTGTAAATAGTTATATTGTTTACAAAATATTTCAAGTAAAAAGTTTTATGGAAAGGGTTCCATGGATGATGATGATGTATTTAGAAATTGTTCTAAGTATACAATAAAAGATAACATTATAACATTTGATGTTATGAAGTTATGGAGTTTGAATATAAGTTCAAAGAGTCGAACTTAAGGAATATGATTCCTAAGTCTCACCATTATTAAAACTAGCTTGCTTCATAAATGATACTCACTAAGTGGTTAGTGAGAATATTTCATCATATGGTCAAATAGGGATGTGATGGAAATTATATATGGATGTAATGTTCAAAAACCGTGACCACAAAAACAACATGAGAGTTATGTAGAATATATGGATATTAAACATTTACGAGATTGATTGTAAAGATATCATGTATTTATAATTGTTATAATGGAAAAGAGTGGACCAAATACCCAAGATGCCTCTCTAAGGGAAGCCATGATTTTTATTTATAATGAATAATAAATATTACATAATACCTAAACTTTGATGTGGGACTCAAATCATCTAACACACCCCCTCAAGCTAGGTGCTGCCACAACCTGACCCACTGAGATCTTCCGGGTTTGTGGAAGACCGAGCCTTCAAAATGTTGAGTCAATAAGGTTTTCATTATAACTTTTCCATTCCTTCTTGTTTTGAAAATCAAAAACATATTATCTTTAAGGAAAATCGCTTTTATGAGGAAAATCGCTTTTATAAGGAAAATATCTTTTATAAGGAAAATCGCTTTTATAAGGAAAATCGCTTTTATAAGGAAAATCGCTTTTATAAGGAAAATTTCTTTTATAAGGAAAATCGCTTTTATAAGGAAAATTTCTTTTATAAGGAAAGTCACTTTTATAAGGAAAATCACTTTTATAAGGAAAATTATTCTTATCATATTTTCATTATCTATATCCAAATTTTTCTTAAGTATAGGAATTGGATTCATTTCTATATTCTCGGAATCATTTAAAACTTTGATATGAAGGATTCTGTTTTAGGCTCCGAATTCTGGATGAGAACTGTAATGAAGTTCCACTCCGAATTCTGGATATGAACTCTAATAAAGTTCTACTCCGAATTCTAGATACGAACTCTCATGAAGTTCGACACCGAAATCTGATGACAAATCCTGATTACAAATTCTGATTACGAATTCTGATTACGAATTTTCATTCTGAATTCTCATTTTGAATTCACCTATTAAACAAAATTTGATCATCTTTTCTTTATACACTCTTAATTTATTTAGACTTTGAATAATATTTTTTTCTGACACTCTGAACCTTCACTCCAAACTTTTGTGTTAGACTTAAAAAATGTCGTAATTTCTGTTTCACTTGTTTTGTTATAAAACGATGTCGTATATTCCGTTATAAACTAACTGTTGGTTAAGTGACACGTGTACTGGTCCCTCTGATTTTTAAGGAAGATATGACCGTTGGAAAGGAGGTCGACCAAGCTTATAAATAAGATCTCATTTGAAAGAGATCGATACTGATCTCCGAATCATGTGATTACATGCTTGAAGTGATTTATAGAGAGATATGATCTTATTAACTCTCAAAGATTCGTGCGACTCCAAATTTTGGTGATTACATTCGAGGACTTCCGGGGATAGGAAGATAGAGGTGCTGACTACCTTAAAGTTCAAGGGCTTCCTTGCTAAGGAAGACAGAGGTTCCAACTACCTTGAAGTTGAGGGCTTGAGGGGATAACAAGACAAAGATTCCGATATTTGTATCGAGGGCTTACCCTAGTGTGGGTAAGACAGACTTGCTTCAAAGTATAAATCAGGGGACCTTTATCCAAGGTTGTTGTATACCCTTCTCTTTGGGTTAAAAGACTTATATCTTGTTACTTGTAGTTTTAATACTTGTTTGTTTCCGCTGCATATTGATTTGTAAGGAAAGTGTAACCTTATTATATTTCCTTACACTTGTACTTTGATAAGTTTAGATTCTATAAGCTTTAAGGTAGAATCTCATATTGTAATCTTTAGTTAAGTTTCAATTTCCGGATCCATATTTCCGGAACCTTCTTTCGGAATCACTTTCAAGTTTTAAGTAAGTACATATAAATTGAAATTTTTAACTTCATTCCTTATTCCAAGTTTTCAATTGGTGTTAGAGGTGTTGTGAATTTTCTTAGTTTAACTTTGTTAAACTTAGATCTTTCCTTTGTTTAAGGAAATTTTTAAAATATACAATTCACCCCCCTTCTTTATATTGAGCATCTACATCATTATTTCGATCCTACAATTGGTATCAGAGGCAGGTCCCTGAAATACTTATACTAACATATAAGCTTTTCTTGTTCATTTTCCTTTATTCTTCATACTTTCTTAGAAAGTTCTTTGTCATTCGGAACTTTGTCATTCCGAACTTTGTTATTACGAACTTTTTCTACTAACAAGTTTGTGTGCCGAAGGTTATTTTAAGTATGGCAGAAGTTAATGTTGGTTCCATTGATAATATAAATTCTACAAGACCACCAATATTTAATGGTAATGACTATGAGTACTAGAGATATTGAATGAAAACTTTTGTTATCAATACTAGAGTGGATAAATTTTTTATGCTTACTGGAGATTATAAAATTCCTGATAAAGAAGTTAGAACTTTCACTAACCAGGAAAAGCAAGAGTATCAACTCAATTATAAGGTACACAATACCTTAATTTGTTCAATGAATAGAAATATATATAGCCAAATTTCTTCTTGTGAAGTAGCTAATTGAATATGGAAGAAGTTAGAGGTTACACACTTTGGAACTTCTAAAGTGATTGAGACTAGGAGAGATATGCTTAGAGCTGAATATCATGGCTTCAATTTTCCTTATGGTGAACCTATTTTTAAAGTTCAACAGAGATTTATGAATATAGTCAATAGTTTACAGTCTATGGGAGAGAAAGGGTTAGATGATGAAGCACTTGTGGATAAGATAATTGATATTATGCCCAATGAGAGGGAATCAAAGAGAACTGCTATAGATGAGAACAGGAAGGTCACTCAAATTTCTCTTGATGAGTTATTTGGAACTCTTCTTCAACATGAAACAAGAATGAAGAGAGATGCTAACAACATCAAAAAGAAGAATGGGAATGGTACTGTTGCTTTTACAACAACATCAAATCATATAAAAGATATGACTCCAGAGAGAGTAACCAGACCCAAGTCTAAGAAGATGGTTATCCAATCAGATTCTAGTGAAAGTGAAATCTCAGAAAATGAGTTAGAAAATCTTGCCCGAAGGATGAACAAGATAGCCGGTCAGAGAAATTTCCAATCCAAGTACAAGAAAAAGGAAAGGAAGGATAGGAAAGATGGAGAAGTCACATGTTATGAATACAAGAGAGCTGGACATATTAGACCAGATTGCCCTTTGATCAAAAATAAAGAAAGGAAATAAAGGCATTCCGACAGGAACAGAAAGAAGTATTATAAATCCAAAGCTAAGAAAGTTCTGAAAGCTAGTGATACCTAGAGTTCCAGTGGTGGTGACTCTTTAGATGAATCTTCTGATTATGAATCTTCAGGACAGAAGAATCTTGGTCTTGTAGCCAGACTACCTATTAACAATCATTGTTTTATGGATAAGGTACGAAATGCTGAATCATTGACCAATGTTTCTTTAAATTTTAATAATAGAGAATACTATAACTCTTCTGATGAAGAATCCTCTTCTAGTGAAGAAAATACTTTACCTACTTATGAAGAAGTTTCTAGGTTTGCTGAACTTCTTGAGATTGAGAACTCCAAACTCAATAAGAAACTTGATAAGGAAAACTCTCGGAATTCTATTCTTACGAAAGAGATATCAGATCTTTCTAAAGATCTTGATATAAAAAATTCTGATTTTATAAATAATTCAAAAAATCTTGAGGAAGTAAGTTCTGAGAAGAAAAAACTTTCTAAATAATTAGAAAAAGTAATTTCTAAGAAAAATGTTTTCGATCCTAGCTCTAGTTCTAAAACTAATGATTTTGAGGATAAAAACTTGGTTATAAAACTCAAGTCCGAAATTTTTTCCTTAAATAAGTTTTTATCAAACTTTACCCATGGTAAGGAAAATTTTGATAAAATGTATTCCAAAATACGACCTTTAAGAAATAAATCCGGATTTGGTTATACCCATGCAAAACCAATTTTAGTAACAATTATTTAGTTCCTCAAAGTGCCCCATTTTGTACCAAGTGTCAATGTGGTGGTCACTGGGCAAAGAATTGTTCCCTAAACAAAACCCAATCTCTAGGATTTCACAAAGCTTATTTCTCTAAGAAGATGTGGGTACCTAAAATTTTGTTATCTGGAAATCTCGGATCCAAACAAGTTTGGATTTAGAAAGTCTAATTATTTTCTTGACTTCAAGAAAATAAAGAGAGTACCAACAGCAACACATGGTACATGGATAGTGGATGTTCCCGACACATAGATATTAGGCATCAATTTATTAGGGATCACACACTAAAAGGAGATATTATTCTTCAATTTATCGGAACGCAAGATCAACTTGCTGATATTTTCGAAAAATCTTTACCCTCCGATAGATTTGAATATATTAAACAAAATTTAGGAATGATAACCGTAAGGTAGTCATTCTTCATTAACTTCTTGTTGAACAATTCTCCTAACAGTAATAAACTCCTGTTCATAGGGGGAGTACATTTGATTGTTAGAGTAACTAAATTTTTCAAAGTTAGTTTTTCTAACTTTTTGGAACTAACATTTCCGGAATGGGAATTTCTGGAACTGAAATTTTCCATAATGGATATTTTCGTATAGAAAACTTTTGGAATGGAAATTTTTTGTATTGAAAGCTTCCGGAATGGAAAATTTCGTACTAGTGTTTCCGTAAAGATATTTTCGTACTGAGACTTTCATAATGAGCTTTTCGTATTCAAACTTTTGTAATGAAATTTTCATGCTGAAAATATTGTAATGATTTTTCGTTTTCTTTGTTGATTTTTTCATAGTGAGTTTTGCGAACTATGTCTTTTCATAGTAAAGAGTTTTCGTATTCAATTTTTTTTTCAAGAAAAATATTACCCATTACGAACAATCCTCCTAAGCCAATTCGAAAGGTATGATTTCCTTACTCAAGTTTTCGTAATCATACTTTACCAGCTGCTGTTTTATTATATTTTGTTTTCGGATTATAGTTTTCTTAAATCTTTGTTTTAATAAAAACCTCAAAATATCGGATTCAAGTTTTCTTGAGAATTGGTTTTCAACCGTCAGATCTGATCTCAGCATTTTACAGCTGTTCGATCAACCGAGGAAGATGAACCGTTATATCGTTGCCTATATAAAAGGGACCCCAAATGGTTGTCCCACATCGGTTTTTCAAGCTCTAGCATCCTGAAGCTCTGTCTCTTCATTTTAAGGTAGTTCTGATCTTCATCAATCTCCATTCCGAACTTCTCAGAAGTCTTCAGATCCGAATGTATGTGGAAGTAGCTTCTCAAGACATGTCAACCTCTAAGCCAATTTCCAAGTGGTTAGTATATAGAGAAAGGTTGGTTCATCCTAATTTCTTCAACAAGTATGATTCTATTATATCTAAGAACATAAAGCTTAATGGATGAGAAGATGTTGTTGTGTCTAAGCCTGGGAATCAAGATGAAGTATATTCGGAGTTTCTTTTAGAGTTCTATGAGACAATTTCCTTCTTTAAGGAAGATGGTAGGGAGAAATTGTCGTTTAAGTATTATCGAAAGACTTATAAGCTTTCTTATGCCAAGGCAGCCAGCTTGTTAGGGCTGAACAATGAAGGAGAAGCCGAGTTCATCTCTCATGTTTCACCAGATTCAAAAGGAAGCTTCAACAAGGAAAAGTCATTGGAGACTCTCGAACTATCAGATCACAAGACTCCAAAGATTGCTAGTCTGTCTACGAATTTTCGGATTCTAGAATTATGGGTACAAGGATTTATCATACCGAGAAAGGGTGACAAAGACAGTTTGAAGAAGAGCGAGATCTATATTCTAGATTTTCTGATAAATCTAAAGAAGTTTAATCTGATGAAACACATTCTTATTACCATTGAGAATGTTAAGAAAGGGAATCTGAGATCTTAGATCATAATGTGTCCAGCAATCATCTCGAACTTAATAGTTAGGTGCCTTGAGTCTTTCAAGGAGGCTTGCAAGTCTAATACAAGAGTTTGCAAAATTATGTTGGTGAGTGATGGTACCCTCAAAAGGATGAATGTTGCCTTCGACAAGAAGACTGGCGAGTTCTTTGATTTACCAGTTCAAGAAGAAGAGGTTCTGAAAGTTGCTGAACCTGAATCTTCTAAGCCAGTGAAGAAGAGAAAGTTGAAAGAAGTTGAATTTGAAGCAGGGAATCCCAAATCTAAGGAAGTTCATTCCGCACCTCCAAAACCGAAGAAGAAGAAAGCTTATCCTGATGAGGTGGTTACTAAGTGGAGGGAAATCAAAGAGAAGAGAGTGCAAGGGGAGCCTCAGTTTGGCTTGGATCCTGCGGAGGCTAAGGCCTTGAAGGAAAAAAATAGCAGATGAATTAGAAAAACAAGTGAAACAAAATAAGCTTAAGAAGAAGATGTCTGAAGCTGAGGTAGCTCAGACTTTGTTGAAGTTTAATGAGATGGTTTCCGCAAAAAATTCAGTTCCAAGATCTTTTTCTTTGGAATCTCTACCTGAGACTCTAGGAAGAAACTATGTCACTCTGGAAGAGGTAGTTGCTAAGCATGTTTAGGAAGTTGAGCAGTTTGAGGAAGTGCAAGAGGAAGAAGCAGTTGCTGAAGGTAGTGGTGAGACCGGAGATCTATTGAAGCAAGTAGATGATTATAAGGGGACACCTTCGGAACATTTCTCGCTCCGAACTTCAGAAGTTGAGTCCTCTAATTTAGTCACTCCAGGAAAGGATGAGGAGAAAGGAGAACAAGAAGTAGCTTATCATGCAGAGGAAGAACAACTTATATATGATATTGCTCAAATGAAGAATGTAGAGGATGGTTCTCAAAAAGTTATTGATGATGAAGACAATATTGTTCAAGTGTCTGGTAGTGATCATAAAACTCCGTAATAGCAATCCATTCCGAAAAAGGAAAAGGGATAGAAACTTGTTGTCGATTCCCTAAGCTCAGTGGCTGTAAAGAGAAGGGAAGTTGTTGATTCTTTTAAGAAGAAGGATGAGCAATTTGAAGAAGAAAATTCTCCAAGCAAAGTCTCGGATTCGGAGTCATCTTCGTTGGGGCATGACTTTGTTGTTCAGTCATTAAAGAAGTTGGTGGGTTCTATTACGACCTTCTCAAGTATTGATTCAAGATGCCAGATGCTCCAACATACTTTGAATCAGAAAACAGACTCCATATCCATGGTTATAGACAAATGTGTTGAGATGGAGGCTCAGTTCAAAACCTTTTTTGTTTGTTATGAAACCCACAAAAGGTCTTGTAAGAAAATGACTAGTTGGTCGAGGAAAACTGTAGAAGAGATGAGGCTCTTGGATGATTTCCAAGATAATGTTAAAGATGAATTTGAAACAGAAGACAGGAAGATAAATGATCTTACTTCTTCCTTTGAAGAAAAGTTGAGAGCTGAGAATAATTCCCGGATTCAAGAAGACAGAGATCTGAATGGGAAGTTGAATTCTGTTTCTCAAAACTGGAGGAATGAAAGGGATCGTCGGATTGAGATCGAAGAGAAGTTGTTAAAGAAAGAACAAGTTTTGAAAGCTCAGGATGAAAAGATTGTAGACCAGGAAGAAAAGATTAAAGCTCAAAGTTCAAGAATAGTTGTGTTAGAGAAGCAAGACTAGGAAGACCATAAAACTTGAAGAAGATAAATACTATTCTTAAGGGTCTTATGTCGAAGGAAAAAGATTCAAAATAAAAAAATCCAATCTTTTGTTGTATCTTAGCTTTCTTGTTTTTGAACTTTCAAACTTAATGAAAATCTTGCTTGCTTGTCTCTTTTGTTGTTGTAACTAATTTTTCAGGTACTTTGTTATATTTTCCATTCCCTCGAATTCTTTTTGAAAATCACCAAGGGGGAGAAGGAAAAATAACCCTAACAAAGGGGAAAAAAGTAAAATAACCTTAACAAAGGGGGAGAAAGAAAAAGAAATCTAATAGAGTTTATCTAAGGGGGAGTTTTTCATTAAAGAATACATTCTTATTCTTAATGAAATATCATTCCGGAAATCTAGAAAACGATCCTTAGAGTTTCAAAGCCTAAGGGGGAGTTAGTCATATTCATCAACATCCATAAGCAAAGGGAGATAAGCCTTAATGTTTTTTCTCCTTAGTCTTTCTTTTTTGTAAGGATTTCTGTGATTTCCAAAAAGGGGGAGATTTTTGAGTTAATAAGGTTTTCCTTATGACTTTTCCATTCCTTCTTGTTTTGAAAATCACAAACATCTTTTCTTTAAGGAAAATCGCTTTTATAAGGAAAATCGCTTTTATAAGGAAAATCTCTTTTATAAGGAAAATATCTTTTATAAGGAAAATTGCTTTTATAATGAAAATCGCTTTTATAAGGAAAATTGCTTTTATAAGGAAAATCGCTTTTAGAAGGAAATTGCTTTTATAAGGAAAATCGCTTTTATAAGGAAAATTGCTTTTATAAGGAAAGTTTCTTTTATAAGGAAAATCGTTTTTATAAGGAAAATTATTCTTATCATATTTTCATTATCTATATCCATATTTTTCTTAAGTATAGGAATCAGATTCATTTCTATATTCTCGGAATCATTTAAAACTTTGATATGAAGCATTCTGTTTTAGGCTCCGAATTCTGGATGAGAACTGTAATGAAGTTCCACTCCGAATTCTGGATATGAACTCTAATAAAGTTCTACTCCGAATTCTGGATACGAACTCTCATGAAGTTCGACACTGAAATCTGATGAGAAATCCTGGTTACGAATTCTCATTAGGAATTCTGATGACGAATTGTCATTCCGAATTCTCATTCCTAATTCACCTATTAAACAGAATCTGATCATATTTGCTTTATACACTCTGAATTTATTTAGACTCGGAATAATATTTTTTTCTTACACTCCGAACTTTTGTGTTAGACTTAAAACAATGTCGTACTTTCTGTTACACTTGTTTTGTTATAAAACGATGTCTTATATTCTGTTATAAACTAACCGTTGGTTAAGTGATATGTGTACAGGTCCCTCCGATTTTTAAGGAAGATATGACCGTTGGAAAGGAGGTCGACCGAGCCTATAAATAGGAGCTCATTTGAAAGAGCTCGATACTGATCTTCGACTCATGTGATTACATGCTTAAAGTGATTTCTAGAGAGAGAGAGAGGCTCTTATTAACTCTCAAAGCTTCGTGCGACTCCAAATATTGGTGATTACATTCGAGGACTTCTGGGGATAAGAAGACAGAGGTGCCGACTACCTTAAAGTTCGAGGGCTTACTTGCTGAGGAAGACAGAGGTTCCAACTACCTTGAAGTTGAGGGCTTGCGGGGATAGCAAGACAGAGATTCTGATATTCGTATCGAGGGCTTACCCTGGTGTGGGTAAGACAGACTTTCTTGAAAGTATAAATCAAGGTACCTTTATCCAAGGTTGTTGGATACCCTTCTCTTTGGGTTAAAAGACTTATATCTTGTTACTTGTAGTTTTACTACTTGTTTGTTTCCGCTGCATATTGATTTGTAAGGAAAGTATAACCTTCTTATATTTCCTTACACTTGTACTTTGATAAGTTTAGATTCTATACGCTTTAAGTTAGAATCTCATATTGTAATATTTAGTTAAGTTTCAATTTCCGGATCCATATTTCCAGAACCTTCTTTCGGAATCACTTTCAAGTTTTAAGAAAGTACATAGAACATGAAGTTCTTAACTTCATTCCTTATTCCAAGTTTTCAATTGGTGTTAGAGGTGTTTTGAATTTTCTTAGTTTAACTTTGTTAAACTTAGCTCTTTCCTTTGTTTAAGGAAATTTTTAAAATATAAAATTTACCCCCCTCTTGTATATTGAGCATCTACATCATTATTTCAATCCTACACACAACCCCAATCCCAACTTCAACAGTCCAGAGGCTGATATCAAGCACCAAATAGACATATCACACACATGGGAGGCCTTAACCTATAGTACCTATACACACACACACACACACATCATTCTCCATGAAATAATGCCGAGATAACAATACAAATGATACAAAAAATGCATGCATACATCTATCCCACAATTAGAGTACAACAAAAGTACTAAAAGTATAAAAAGGGAAAATAAAAGACCACCAAAAACTGTAAAGTGTCTAACCTACTAAGGAGGGGGCTGATTTCAAATGCAACCACTGGTACCCCCTTCGGTCTATATAGATTGCTATGCTTCTCCTGCTTCAGGTTCTCTTAAGACACCATCGAAAGGTCTGTCGTCTTCATAAGACACGACATGGGCGAGTAGAACTCATACATGGATGAGTATATCAATACCCAGTATGAGCCCCAAAAACCCAAAATAATTAGGAGAAACTGGAAGGAAATATCCCGATCGACCACAAGCTAGAGGAGAACCCAAGTGAGAGAGTACATGAAACTCTATCTTAACCATTCCTCGCCTATACATGACTAGTTAATTAATCTCCAAATGGTGTGTCAATCAAGATATGTGAAATCACCGTAAGGACTCTCATAACATCCCAGATATACTCATCTTAGATTTCAAGTCTCCTAAGGTCCCAACATCACTGCCAACCATATGATTGCACTCGAGGCTCAAAGGTATCAATCGTCCAGGAGAAGTCACTCCACGAGCCTCGAAAAACTTGATGGAACTCATCCGAGAGATGTTACTTATCGGGTATCGCTAAATCGATGACACATACCTATCATCCCAGATGAAATACATCCGAGAGAACATGATCATGGGGTTTCACCATAAAGAAAGTCATGATGAAACCCATCACATATTGATACTCAGATAGGGGATCCCTCCCATCCCTGATGTGGGACTTCACTAACCATACTGTAAACCCAGAATATCTTATCACTCAGATAGGGTATCACTCCCAAAACCACTGGGGGATACCAAAAACCCAATCTGGAACTACAGAGATTATAACGCTCATGTAGGGGATTACACCCAGGTCTGCCGGGGGACGCCACAAAACCTACCGAGACTCAGAACCATGATACACATATCTTGATACTCATCTAGGGGATCACACCCAAGGTCACTGGGGTACACTGCAAACCCTACTAACATATCCAACTTAAAACTCAACACCTAGATAGTGGATCACACTTAGGACTGCTGGGGTGTTGCAGAAACACCGGGAGTCACAGCAACAAAAAGGTTTATAGATGAAGAAAAAACATTAATAAAAGAAGAATAAGAACACAGACACAAATATTTACGTGGTTCAGGAATAATCCATATTCCCATAGAGGGACAAGAAATATCACTATAATTTGGGAGAATAATTACAGAGATATATAAAAGTTTTTAACATAGAAACCCTAGCTCGAAATGAGATAATAAAGAGGACGAAGCACTGTTCCACCAATCATACAAAAAGTATGATGTGATATAGTGAAATATGTTTGGAAGTCTACACTTCCACACTGATATAAACATCCAATTCCAAGATTCTATAGTGTTTGGTGGAAAGAAGTCGGTGGATTTATTGTACCAATGTCTCCAATGTCCAAGCTTCTATAGTAGTAATGCAAAGTCCGCAATGATACTGTTGTCCTCACCCCGTCCTCCTGCTCCCTGAGCCTGGCACGGACCACCTAGGGTGGTGCTGGTAATAGGTCAAACTGTCTTCCACATACTGTTGGATTAGTGTAGCCTGATACATTTGGATGATGTTGGGTCGAGTGCTTGTGTCCCACACTGCACACTAGGCCACACAAATCTTGTGGGTCGAGCTTTGCGGTGAGATCATTGAGGGTTGCAGGGGGAAACACACCCCTACTTTGGGGGTCTGGGGGATGAAGGGCCCTGACCTAAATTCTAGGGGACAGTAACATTCTGACTGACTGTATCAGAGCTGACCGGACGACACTGATAGGGCACTGTAGTAGTGTATACTTTGGCACGACTACTGGAATAACTCATACTTTGGAGACATCGGTACTGTATCTCTGTAGACTTCTTGCCACCGATCATTATAGAATCTTGGAATTGGATGACCACAACACTATAGCAGTGTGAACTTCTAGTCACATTTCACTGTAGCACAATAGAATTTTTCTGTGGTTAGTGGAACAAGGTTTCATCCTCTTTATTATCTCATTTTGAGTTAGGGTTCATGTGATTGAAACTCTGAAAACTTCATGTAATTTTTGCTCTCGATTATAGTGATATTTCTGCCTCTCTGTGGATGTTGGGATTATTCCCGAACCATATAAATCATTGTATCCATTTTCATCTTCTTTTTATTTTATATTTTCTTCATCTACAAACCTCTATCATGTGACTCCGGACGTTTTCGAAACACCTCTTACTACTGACCTCGCTCCTTCACCACATCTGATGTCATGTAAAACTCCATGTTTATGTGGTTGTCTCTGCTAGGGTGGTCCATCGATCATCTCCATCTTAGTAACATGGCAGGTCAGACAGTCTCATGTGAAATGTCATCATCCATAATAAGTGAAACAATGCCTCTCCTAAAACTAACTAGATCCGGCCTGGGATCCATGATCTGCAGACCCTCCATCTTAGGATTGTCTCGCATGCCCTGGTCCCTGAGCCTACTATTGGATACTAGATATCGAGGTCTCAGCTCCTGTCTACACAACACCAATAGTTGGAGTCTGCTCATCCAGAAATCTCTCCACAACAAAATCTTTCTCAAGCAATCCAGTATAGGTGAGAATTCACAATGATATCACAAATGCCATGATATTCCTATGTAGGATCTGCTCGAAGGTCCGTGCTTGAAAAATGGACACTACTAGAAATTTGAGCTATACCCACACATTTATAGAAATAATTTATAAAAACCATGGCTATATCTAACCTAAATCCACGAGCCTAAAGATGGTTGTGGTTGTACCCCAACCCCTCGGGCTTACTCATCCCCATACCCCTCCCTCCATCATGATGCATCGCAATACATCCCTCACCCATGATCCCTCCCCTGTGATTCCTCCTCCCCTTCCTCCGATGCAGCCTCCCCACATCCCTGCTGATGCATCTCTAGTGCACTAAGGCGACCTCCCTACTGATGTGGACTCCCTACCTCCCTATTACACATCTCTGATGACCCCCACCTCACCACTACCCTCCTACTCCATCGTGGCTCACTGCCTCCAACTCTACTCTGACTCGGTTACACCACCTTCCATAGTTTTCCTATGATTCTCCCACCCACCTCCCTGAGATCCTTCTCCTCAGACGTGGCCACCCCACCTCCATTCGATTTCTTTCATAGGGTTTCATTGATTTTAGCTCGTCAGCCTCTCCGATTTTCACTGGTAAGATTTATTTTTTTCAATTTTTTATATTCTAAATTGTAAGATTTGTCAGGTATAGGGTTTATTTATTTTGAATTATTGAATAGGGTGTGATTTATTTGATTTTTTTTCTGATTTTCATTGGGTTTGTTTCACTATATTTATCTTGATACAATTGGTTTGATTCTAGTAACTCTTTGATATTGTTCATTATTCCAAATCAAGATCCTTTCTATCCATATTTTAGATTTATTTTTTTAATTAGCTAAAATGCTAACTAAAGAAGATGTTATTTGTGAGCACGTTAACCCCTTGAATTGCATCACCCTTGTAAGACTTCAAAATTTAAACCAACATTTAGAAATAATAAATAAAAATGGGAGAGTTTTACCTCCATTTATGTTTTATATTAATATGGATGAAACCAATTAGATATGTATGTTTCCTAATCTTTAATTCCACCATCATATTTTCTTTAGATTTATTGGTACTTAATAGATATTCCTTCAATAGATTTTCCATATTTTTCTTGATGTAATAATTATTCTTTTTTATCATGAGAGAAATCTATTAATTACAAATATCTTTCCAAAACTATTTATTTTATCCCCAGGTAGGTCGAGAGGGTACATTATCTTTGGCATTTGATCAATTTGTTTTCCTTAAATGAATTTTTTCAAGATAGAAAACAATTTATTCACTAGAGAAGTTTGTTCTATATCATTTTTTTATTCTTCCAATGGCCTTCTTCTCCATCCATAAGGGTTGTTGTGACTAGGACATAAAAGATAAGTTGGACCTCTCCTTCTGATTTCTTTTTTCATATCTATCTTGCACCATAAATATATTTTTGTGAAAAATATATTTTTCATTCTTACATTCATGAATCCTTCTAGTTATGAGAATGTAGAATCTTAACCTAATATCCCTATCTCTTTGGCTGCCATAGTCAATTTACAAATGATCAGTATTAACAAAAATATAAAAAATCCAAAGAAAACCATACCCCATGATGTGTTGTTTGGTTAAAATCTGGTTGTAGTAGATTTTTACTTACTGTTGAACTCTGTAGATTCCTTATAAACACTCATATAGTGTTTATTACTTCCACAAATATGCACAATAAATCATTTTTTTAACTAGATAGGAGTATCCAATTTCTTGGTGTCCCTTTTCTCGATCTTCTTAAAGAGTACAAGGAAGCAATATAATGATAAAAATGAATCATAATGAGCTCAAAAATTATCTACAAGGTAAGTAATGCCATAAAAGGTCCCTTGGGGTGTATTTATAGCCTCTAATAGCTTTAAGATCCTTTTAGAGGTTTTGGGGGTATAATAGAGTCATTGGAGTTTGAATTCAGGCATGTGGGTATCTTTATAAACAAATAATATTTTTGGTTGTTTGGATGATACTAGATAGTCAGTTGGTGTCACTGGCTAGTCGTTGGAACCTACAGGTGGAGGACTTCAAGAAGGTCCTTCACACACCTCTAGAGCTCTCCATCTGGTCTATATATTTTTTGTAAAATTTCTAAAATGTAAATATTGAATTTTATGAAATGAAATGGTTAGAAACATAATTGGGTGTTTGTGATCATTAAAACCACCTAAGACAGTGAGATGTATAATGAGCTTTGTTTGGTACCATTTAATTATCCCACCTACATTTTATAAATCATGGGGAACAAAGAGTAGCTAGTGAAATTTTTTGAGAACACATGTTTCACTAGATTAGGATTACACTCTAGCTAGTATGCCATAGTATGAAATATGACCTTATTTGGGATTATTCCCCTTGGTTAGGACATATTGAGTATGAATGAGAATTTGGGTGGTGTATTTCATCAGGAGTGCCGATTTTATGGATCTTTTTCAGTATTATTTTAGTTTTTTCACTAATTTAATAATTTCCCATGATCCGTAGTATTTGGACATATTATGTTGGTTGTGTTTCTTTTACTACTATAAAAGTTGGTTGGTTACTATTTATGTTTCCCTTATTTTACTGTTATTGTTATCATCATTATTAGCATTGTTGTTTCTTATTCATTTTTAACAGAACTAATGTGTCCCTTTTAAAACAAATGAATAAACATTTTAGAAAGGTTTTAGAACTCTCCTCATGAACTCTTTAAGCATGGGTATTTAAAATGGAATGTTTTTAAGGTTTTTAAACTCCATGTTTTAAATGGAACTATTTTAAAGGAAGAAGAGAAATATATTATTATTGGTTTTAAAATTAAAATTGAAAACCTATGTTTTTAAACTATATTTTAAACTAGAATGAGTAAGATATTTTATTTAAAGTTTATGCATGGGGTGTGTCTTTTTGGAATACATATTGGGAACTTTTTCTCACACTTATTATCTATTTTAGTTTAATGTTTAGAATCTAGTTACTAAGGGAGTGCTTATGGTATTAGAGTTGGATGGTGAATCTGACTGATTTTTCATGACATGTAAAATTTATTTGGTCTTTAAAGATTATTTTATAGTATAGGTAAAACCCTAGGTCATCTATCAAAGAGTGTTAAAGGGTTTATAGTGTGAATTTTTAATAAAAATATATAAAAAGTGGGGGTCATTCTGAAAAACAATAAGTAAACATATTAATTTAAGAGTTTAATAGTTGAAAAATGGATGTATATTTTGAGATAAATAGAAGGAGGTGATCATTACAAGTTCATTGCACAACATTTCAAGTTCATATTTCTAAAAATTTAATTATTTTCAGATAAACTCTTTAGTTGTGATTAATTGGAATCTCGATTACTCTCCAAGCCTTTATATCAATGCAAGTAAAACCAAAACTTGAAATAATATCTATGGTTTAATAGGTTTTGATTCAATTAATATGTAGACAAATTTTGATTAATTATTGAATGTGATGTGTAATTATTCATAAAAAAATAAATTTTGGTTACTTAAAATTACCAGTTGTATGTGACATTTTTTTAGTTTCTTGTAATAGTTATTTGTTTTTCTTTTGTATGGAAACTTTAATATGAATTAGTAAATGATTTTCTTCTCTAACTTTTGTTTGTTTTTTTCATTTATAGACATTTAGTATCCAATAAATTACATCAAAATTGGAGAATATTATTCTCTCAAGGTCAAGATTCGAATTCTCAATATGCAGTTTGTTAAATATTCACATTATCCAACAAACATAGTTGGTGCAGATGCACGACGCCTTTGTGTGGAGATAATCTTTATTGAAATTAATCGCACTTATATGTATACAATAATTTTTTGACATATGCAATATTATTTTGATATATGAGGTAAACTTATATGTATGTGATAAATATTATGTTTTTCCAGTTTCAGTATGATGTATTCCAATATGTTTTCTTATGTTTTTTCAGCTAGAGTATGTCAACCCCCCTCCACTTAATTTTTTTTATCTTCTCCCCATTCTTATATTATTTTATTCTATCATAATAGAGATGGATTTCTTTGTTGGTTTTGTGCAATAAATTCCTATGGATTTAAGAATTATTGAAATTAATCGAACATTTCTGCATTGCTTTGGCATTTAGTGAAAATAATCAAACTTCCCACATTTTTGGGGTTTCCCAATAAATTATTGACCCTTCTTTCCACAATTTGATTCTATTTTTTCTTGTTAAAATAAGTCATAGAAAGGTAATATTTATTTATTGGTGTTGTGAAACATCTTCTTCTAGATGTTAGATTTATTGAAATCAATATAACTTACTTACATGCAGTATTGTTTTTACATTTAATTTAATTATTTAAACTTCCCACATTTGTCATCTTATTTATTCAACCCAAATAATTTCACTCTTCAAAATTAGTGGGTGTTTTTCAATCGAGTTCTCACACAGTCAGTCATTCAGAATTTTGGGGATGTGTACAGATCTCGTACCCTTACTATGAAGGACGGGGTATCACTTGGTCGATCTTCATCAGCAATTCCTATGTCATTGCAACTAAGTATTATTATTTTTTAATTCTTTATGTTTTCTATTTAGGTTCTCATCACTAGGGTATGATTTTTGAAAATGTTTCACATTGATAGGGAATTATATCAACTATTTTTCATAAAACAAAACCCATATCTTATTGCCCATTATATTCCCTCTATGTATTGGGTGTTTGATGTCCTTTACTGCTAGAATTTTAATATTTGGATAGTCTTGCATAAGTGCCTCAATGAAAGGTATTTTTTTGGTGTTAGTTTATATGGACTAACAACACCATGATGTGTTTTTTTCATTGACCTAATATGTTTTTTAATTCTTTTCTACTTTTTCTATCCATTTTTAGAAATAATCACGTTTTCATTGATCTATAATTGCATAAGATTTTTTTAGGAGTATCAATTTCTCAATTTAATTTCTTCTCTATTAAATATCGTATTTAGTAATTGAATTGTTTTGTCACATTGTCTTTATAGTAATCACATATAATGTTTTTTTAGCATTCAATTTTTTTTATTCCAACTTAACTTTAGGATTATATCAAAATGAAGACATCAGAAAGTGAGGCTGAGCTCTCAAATACTTGTGTGGGCTGTGGTGTGAGTTTTAGAAAGACATCACATCTAAAGAAACACATGAAAATTTACTCTATCGAGGTAAACGATCACTAGTGGAAATGGAGGCTTTTACAACACTTTTATTCCAATGGTTTTATAAAACCGTTGGTATAGGAGGACTAAACCAATGGTTTGAACAAACCGTTGGTATACTGTTTTTACAATCAACCTTTCCCAACAATTTGAGTAAACCATTGGGAAAACATTCATTTTTCTAATGTATACCAATGGTTTTTTAAAACTATTGGCAAAGAATATATTTACCAACATTTTTTTAAAAAAACTTGGGAATGGTTTCCTCCAAATACATAGTATATCCAATTCCCCCCAGTCCGTGTGATTTCATCCCTGAAATAAAGCTCTCATGAAGCTCTCTCTTTACCCTAGGCTGCAAAACTCCTTCCACCCAATAGATCCATATCCAATGAAGAAATTTTTTAGTTATACACTTAAAATCTATACGTGGTACCTTAGTTTTAATGTTCTGTATCTATTTTCTTTGTTTTCTGTTTTTATTTGGCCTAAACTGGATGTTCGTGCGGTCTGTGGCATGGTATACCAAATAAGTGAACTTTTATTTGTTTTATATTTTTGTTCTACACTTCAGGTGTAATTATTGTGTGAATCACCATTATTTGAAGTCTTCATAGTTACTCCTTCTGTGTAGAGTTAGTGAACCATATGAACTAATGGAGGTATTAGTGAGATGTATCCCCACTCAAAGATGTTAAAGGTTTTGTTTAGTCATATTATATTAAGGTGGGTAATGGATATAAGGATGGTCCATGTGATGGGATTGAGGATGGTTGGGGTAGTGGTGTATGTGGTTTTCCATTTTTTTAGTGGGGTGATATGGTAGTTTTTATGAACTTTAGTTTAGTTAAAAATTGGATTTGGATTTTGTATTTATAGTTTTTGTTTAAGGAATAATAGAAAGGGTTGTGATATTGAGGATGAATTAGATGTTGGTTGGGTGATGGATTGGAATTTTGATGTTGTTTGGATTTGTTATAGGTAATTTTCAATGTATTATATGGGTATTTTTTCCCTTGAACACCCCCACCCCTGGACACCCCCACCCTCTAGACACCCCACCCCCTAGACTGCCCCCCCCACCACCCTGGACACACCCACCTCATAGACACCCCCATTGGATAGCACCACCCCTACCCCCAACCCCCCACCCCCTGGACCCCCCCCCCCACACACCCTGTACACCCCCACCCCCCACCCTAGACTCCCCACCCCCTTGGGCAGACCCCGGTTGGACACCGCTCACCCCCTATGGACAGCCCCCCACCCCCACCTTCGGACACCCCCACCCCCTCGACACCCCCACCCCCTGGACACCCCCACCCCCTTGGAGAGCCCCCCCCCCCACCCTGGAAACCCCCACCCCTTAGACACCCCCACCCCCTGGACACCCCCACCCCCTGGACAACCCCACCCCTTGGACAACCCCCCCCCCCCACCCTAGACAGCCCCCACCCCCCTGGACACCCCCACCCCCTTGTACATCCCCCCCTGGACACCACCCCATCCCCTGGACACCCCCACCCCATAGACACCCCCACCCCCTTGGACAGCCCCCCCCCCCCCCCACTAGACAGTCCCCTCGGATACCACACCACCCCTTGGACACCCCCACCCCCTAGACACCCCAACCCCTTGGACATCCCCCACCTCCCATTGACACCCCCACCCCTACCCCACCCATGGACACCCCACCCCCTTGGACAACCCCCCCCCCCCAAACACCACCCACCCCTTGTACACCCCCACCCCCTAGACACCCCCACCCCTTGGACACCCCCACTCCCTAGAGATCCCCACCCCCTGGACAACCCCACCCCCTTGGACCCCCCACCCCAAACCCTAGACACCCCCACACAATGAATACTCTGACTTTGGGTATTGGGTGTTATGAAATCTCCTAACTTTTCAAAATATTTCCATTTTTAGCATCAATAACTTATTTTAAAAACTCTCTTTAAACATTATGCATCTTTTATGAAAATAATTCACTTTTTAATGTCTTGAACAATGTTTTATTAGGTCCATGGTGTCCTCTTGTATGTGATAAATGAAAAAAATTCCAAAACACATTTTAACTCAAATTTAGGCACACATAACTGAATTAGTATATCTTCAAATTGTTTTAATAATAATTTATCAACCTAGGAATAGTTCACTAAATCAACTAGAAACCCCTTCCTTTATGGATATCTAAAATGGGGATAGATTATCCAATTTGGAAAATAAATTTCAATCTCATCATTCGAAATCTCCATGTACATGGAATCATGCTTTTTTTCCCATGGAACCTTCATTTATGACATAAAAATCCTCTTAGTTCCATTTAATCTTTCTTGGATCATGATTCACATGTATGAACATGGTGTTTCAATCCCTGAGGAACTTTTTACCATCATTTTTAGATTATATTTCCCATTTATTCAGAATAGATATTATGAATATCACGGAAATAATATACTAAAATATAAAATTTCTTCGATCTAAAATTTACTCTAATCCTGAATAATTCTCCTCCACAAGTGTACATGATCTTGTAAACTCATGTATAGTTCTTAAAAGATATTCAAAACTTCCTTAAATTTTTTTTTTTCGGTCTCAAAACACTCTCTAGATCTCACGTGATCAAATTATTACTTAGTTCATTGAATACTTGAGAATAATGGGATTCTTCTCCTTCAAAGGCTCATGGATTAGAAATCTCTCCTTATCTTTGACACAAGATGTATATGACTCTCATAATTCTCCCATAGATTATATATTTTCTCTCAATATGTGAAAATGTCTTGGTATTATATTTATAATTAAAGTCAATATCATGGATTTATATTAATTTGTAGTATTTTGTTAAAAATATAGTAATTTTTTGTCTTTTATATTATGATTTTCATATAGAGTAGTGTGTTAGTTATAGTTTCATATATAGTGAATAATTCTTGTTTACTTAAATATATTTTTTATTAAACTTCAATATTATTGAATTTATTTTGATGAAATGACTTATAACAATTTTTTTACAGAATAGATAGAAGTTGGATGTATGAAACCGATCAGATATCAAGCAATTTTCAAAACAATTTGGAGATAATTTTATATTTTTCATTTCACAATGCGTCAGATAGTGGTCACATACACTACCCATGTTACAATTGTGTTGGAAACCCTTGGTTGAGTTGTGAATAATTCAGCTACCACATAACCAAATATGGTTTTCAAGAAAACTAATATTTGTGGTATCATAATGGAGAGAAAATAAAATCTCAAATTGATGATGATCCAAATGATTACCTGATTAGAGACTTTGTTATATAACCAGTTTCCATTTATTTTTCATCATGAAAAATAAAGTATTATGACCCAAGAAGACTTCGATATGAGTACACATGAAGCATCTAATGAAAATGATGATTTTTTTCAGGGTGAAAAAATTGAATGATGCTGCCACGACTCTAGTATATCAACAATGCGGTAAAATGAAAAGGCTGGAATTTTTAATCTGATTATTTCATGGGAAAACTATGTATGGGATTTCTAATACTTCCATCAATTACATTCTTACCATCTTAATGGACTAACTTCTAGATGATGCATATATTCCATCAAACCATTATATGTCATGGAAGTTAGTTGAGGATCTTGGATTTTTAAGAAAAAAAATCATGTTTTCTCAAAAGATTGTAGTTTATTCTGGGAGGAAACTGCTGAACGAAATGATTGTATAAAATGTGGCACATTCTGCTAGAATCAAAAAGCTGATAGAACACCATCCTGTGTTCTGAAAAAAGTAATGTGGAACTTTCCATTGATCCCCAGACTCAAGAATATTTTTATGTATGATGAAATATCAATAAATATGCGATGGAATGATACTGAGAGAAAGAAGACTAATGATGAGTTGGTTCACCCTGCAGATGAATTTTCATGGTAGAGATTTGATGCTTGATATCCTGATTTTGTAGATGACATGTGTAATGTGGGGCTGGTTCTTTCATGTGATGGTTTTAATCTGTTTGGGAAGAAGCTTACTTTGCACAGCACATAAACAGTTTTTATACACATTTATAACCTTCCCCATGGGTTTTTATAAAAAAACCTTTCACTTTCATGAGTATACTCATATATGACCCTTCTGATCTCATTAATGATATAAACATATACATGCAACCTTTAATAAAAGAGTTGAAACTTCTTTGGTATGTGGGTGTGTGCACATACTATGGATGTTCGAAAGAAATATTTCTGATGAGTGTTGTGCTTATGTATACAATAAATGATTTTTTTACTTATGTAATGATGTCTGGATGGAGGATGAAGGGAAAACTATCATGTCCTATTTGTATGAATAATACACGATCCAGAAGACTGAAACATTGATGTAGTTTCAGTTTTATGGGACATCGACGATTCTTTCCAATGGACCATCCATATATAAATAATCATCAAAGATTTTAAAATACCATTCATATCGATTATCTACCTCAATTTATGACTGGAAATAATGTTTTTACTGAATTGAAATATTCCAGTCTTTCATTTGGGAAGGGTCAAATGAAATCTGGAAAGAGAAAGAATGTTTCCACTGAAACCTGTTACAATTGGAGGAAGATGAGTATCTTCTTTGATTTTCCTTATCAGTCAACCAATTTGTTATGTCATTTCTTAGATTTAATTCACATTAAAAATAATATATGTGAAATGTTGATTTCGATTCTTCAAAATGTTAAGGGAAGGACAAAATATGATTTACAGTCTTGGGGCGACTTGGTGGATTGTGGCATCAGACCAGAGTTGTATCCTGTGCATATCAGTGAAAATAAATGGAAAGTTCCATGTGCTTCTTATGTGATGATAAATACAAAAAAAAAACAATTTATGGAAGTACTAGAGACTATTAATGTTCCTAATGGCTATTTGAGTAACATATCTAAATGGGTCAACATAATAGAGTTGAAGCTAAAATCTTTAAAGACTCATGATTATCATGTCCTTCTGCATGAGTTTATTCTAATATAAATCCATCATATTTTTTCCAATAATGTAAGGGTGAATATTTTTTGGTTGTGCCATTTGTTTATAGATCTTTGTACTAAGAAGTTGTCCAAGTCTTTCTTGCAAAAAATATTGGCAGATGCCCCATTAATTTTGTGTGAGTTAGAGAAAACATTTCCTCCATCATTTTTCACATGTATACTGCATCTGAATATCCGTATTCTAATTGAAATAATTCATAGAGGAACTATTTATTTTCATTGGATGTATCCAATTGAAATAAATATGTACACATTAAATCCTTATGTATGAAACATGAATCATCCTGAAGGCTCTATTGTGAATGGTTACATGGATCAATAATGTATGGATTTCTTCATTATGTATTTTTCTAATCTTAATACAAGAATGAAAAAACCAATGAGAAATGAAGAAGAAAAGTATGAGCAAATTGAACCCAGTTTTCCATCACTTCCTCAAATAGGAGGAATTCTTGGATCATATACATTGATGAAATTAATCCTTAAGGATCGGGACATGGCACATCATATAGTTTTGTTCAAATGTGATTTTTTGATGACTACATCAGGTAAGTAAATTGAATATGTATATCTTACATATATATCTATTAAACTATTACTATTTTTATCTATAGGGAACATAACACAATGATAAATAGAAAACATTGTTCATTATCTTTGACAATGAGGGAGACTTTGCATAACAAAGAGTTTTCTTCTTGGTTAAAATTGAAGGTAAAAATATTATTGTTTAAAATAATTAAATCAATAATTAATTAATTTTAAAATTAATTTATATTTTAGGTATTGAGTTTTCCTACTGACTCTGTCTCTGAGTAAGTAAGAGCTTTGGATTTTGGTCCTAATACCATGGTTCATGATTGTAAATCAATTTTTATCAATGGGTATAGATTTATTATCATTGAATGAGAAAAGAACATGAGAACACAATATTATGGGGTTATGGTTATTTCCACAACAGAATATTATGCCATTGCATTAGATAGTAGATCATGATTTGAAAACATAGGTTATTATGGAGTCGTTGAAAAAATAATAATATTGGATTATTAATCTCATGAAAGAGTCACGATGATAAAATTCCACTGGTTTGATTCTATGATGAGGAAAGTCACATTTATTGATGATTTTGGATCTTGAGTAATTGATATGACTTTCACTCTTGCTACCGATGAACCATATGTATTGGCATCAATGGAGAAACAAGGTTTTTATTTAAAATACCATCTTCGACTTGAATTTTTTGTCATTATTAAAGTAATTACAAGACATATTTTTGATGATGGTGATGATGGAATTGACACCATCCCTAATACCATTGAAAACAATCCATTTATTACTTTTGATGACTCCAATAGATCAATTTTCAGAGTTGAATGTGAACCTAAAGTTGTGATGAGAAATATATAGAATCATCCATACATGTTCTCAATTATTTTGGATTATCTTGACTTGGGTTGTTAAGGTTGGTACTATTCAAATTGATTTAAGATTTATTACAAATATGTTGTATCCAACTTGATCGTTATGTGAATTTTCAATGTTTATTGGTTACAATTTTATTTAAATATCATTTTATAATTTGGAATTGAACTTTATTCCAACCTATGAAACCAACATTTCTAACTTGGTGAACATTTCAATTATTTATTGACCATGTATAAAATTAGTATAACTCTAAGACCACCCTTGAACATTTCACCAGATAATGAACAAAATGGTTGGTTTTCTTCTGAAAAACATGTATAGAAACCTGCATCGTCTACCTGGGCTAAAGAAATTAAATTTTTCCTTAATTTCAACAATTTTTTTACCCCTTATGAATCTGTAAGATATATTATCCTCATTCATATGTTTATATCATCATTTACAATTATATTAAGGGTTTAATCATTCATAATATATACCTTGCTGTATTTTCTAGAGGCATAATTCAGTTTTCTCTCTCTCTTGGTTATTGATTGAAATAAAGCCAGAGAATCAATGTTCCATGATTTTAATAGGCTAGTGACACTTAGTAAATAACCATCCTACTAAAAATTAAATATCTTTATTACATATTGTATGATTTATTGAATATTATTTATCCATTCAAGCTCACCTAAAACAATGGACAGTTAAATTATCCATGAATCCCTCTATTCCCTCTCATATATTTTGTTTTTTTGGTTACAAATTAGTTATCCCTTTCTAATTAATTCAATATTTATTTTCAAACGTAATAAATGAAACCAATTGAATAGAGGTGATGTAAAAAGATGATGGACAACAATCGTCGCATGGCTGAGATGGACGTTCCCCCACTAGTGCATGTAGTGAGTATTTTATTTCAAATATATATATTTAAATAATATATAATGTCATGTGATTAATTCTTTTTTAAATTTTTTTCAAGATCCACCTCTTATGAAAAAATTATTTGATGAACATCCTAGTAGTGGTCCCAGTACTCAAGTCGGTGGTACAAGGAGGTGGTATGAGAGATAGGCTATCTGGTCAGTGTACCCGATTAGACCGTGACCCTCCCACTAACATACCATTTATCCCACATTCTAATCCTATTGTGTTGTTAGGGACACACAGGATATTTATGCCTCCCATGTTTTCACCACCCTTTACATATAAGTCTTGTCACCCTTCTTTACCATATTCAATGATGATTCCCACTCTCCATCCAACATTCGTCCAACCATCTGTGATATCTTCTTTTACGTCTACTTCCTTCTCTCCAAGATTCTATATTCCATCTTCTTCGACACCTGCTCCACTACAGTCTATCCCTATGAAGTATAAAATGGGACCCAATCCACCTGTATAGGGTGTTCCTTCAGTTTCTGTGGATCTAGGAGTTCCCATTTATTATACTTCCACATGTATATTTATAGAACCCTATCAAATTTTTATACCATTATTTATTTTCATTATAACATGTATTTATAAAATATTTTTTTATTTCATAACAGATACATGTACTGATAGGAGACGGGGGAGGGGGCGTACATGCATGCATGTGGTGTGGAACTACCACACACAATTTATGGTGAACTACAAGGAAGATAATAAAATGATTGAAAAAACAGGGCAACAATGTCGGAGTTTTTTGGAGATGCTTTCCAAATACTCTAACATCATACCTGTCAGCCCTCTCTCAGGGAGATAGTTTCCAAATGAAGTTAAGGATAATGATTGGGTAGATATATGGGTTAAAAAATCTGTTGTATTTAATGCAATATATTACTTTTTTATTTATATGAATTAATATTTTGGTGTCATAATCGTTTTAATTTCCCCGATGGTGAGGGTGCACGACCAGCACGTCTAAAGGGTTTAGGTGAGATTTGGAGAGCCTATAAGCATGAGTTGTATATTGTATAGAATTCTAGAGTTGGAATAGAGTTATAGGCGGTACCTTTTGTGGATTATTGTCCAATAGAATAGTATTAGTAGATGATTACTCATTAGAAGACTATCCAGTTTAATGTATTAATCACATTTGAGGTATTTAAATGAAAATTTTCATTTTTCCATTAATACTATCTTTTTTATTATTGGATTTTATTTAGGAATAATCCATAATAAATAAATAAAATTTATTCTAAAAAATACCTCCACACATTGGGACATACTATGATATCAGATCATGATAGTAAGTAGGTATGACAGTTGTTTATAATTTTTCTTTATGACTTTCACTTTCTATTGTTTCCTCCATAATTACTTTGATTGATAAAGTTTTCATATAATTTTAGTTATGAAATTAATTATTGTTAACATATTTTTAATTATGGTTTCCAATATTCAATGTCATTGTAGAGGAAAACATTTAATATTGAAGGATGTGTGCCTCGAGAAAAACTATTTTTCTAAAGTAGAAGGAAAAAATATGGAAGTGTGGTTAACGAACCGACTCAGAAACAGATTGTAATTTTTACTTTGTTGATTTAAAATTTTAATATCTATTTTTTAACTTAATAATATATTTATATTTGTAACAGGATGCTTTAGAGGCCCTTGATTCCCAAGTACCTGACAATTTTGGGACAAATGATCACTTACATCAGGTATTGGGAGATGAGCACCATGGAAGAGTACGTTGCTGACCTGGGAAGAGTATAGTCTCGATGATGTATTGGACCTCCTCAGGTATAAGTTTTAGTGCCACCGAGTTTCAAAAGGTTAAGGCACAGGTAGAAAAGGCTAAAAAAAGGGCCGCAGAGATGGTAGAACAGCCTGCTAGGGAAAACACTATTTTTATGAAACTAATGGAATTTTTACGTCCAACACTTTTACTAGAGGCCAGAATAGATTGTGATGAATATATGTTGTCGATGTGTTATATATATGGTGCACCAGGTGGTATTTCTAGTGGTTTTCAAGATAATTTCATTCATGTAAATGATGATGGAAAAGAGGAGGCTGAGGTGGAAGAGGAGGGAAAGAAGGAGGATGAGGCAGAGGAGGAGGGTAAGGAGGAGGGCGTTGAGGAGGGAGATGATGATGATGGGGAAAAAGATGAGGATGAGTATTAGGTTGATGATAACGATGATGATAGTGATGATGATGAGGGTAGTGTCTGTCTAGGGAGGGGGTGTCTATCCAGGGAGGGAGGGTTTGTCTAGGAAGGGGGTCTGTCCAGGGAGGGAGGTGTCTGTCCGGGTAGGGGGGTTCTGTCCAGGAAGGGTGGGGGTCTATCTTGGAAGGGGGGTCTATCCAGGAAGGGGTGGTCTGTCTAGGAAGGGGGGTCTGTCCAGGAAGGAGGGGGTTTGTCTAGGGAGGGGGATATCCAGGGGAGTTGAGGGGTGGCTTTTCAGGGGGGAAGGGGGGGTTGTATGGGGAGTGGTGGTGGGGGGGATGATATTTATAAGGGGATGGGGTAAAGAAAGGGGAGTGGGGGTGTATGGGGGAGGGTGTGGGTGTTTTTTTATGAAATGAGAAGGCCTATAACCATAGTTTCAAATGGTGGATACAAAAAATGTGTGGCTTAATCTTATTCCACGGTTTTAAACCGTGGTTATAGGACTGTATCCATGGTTTAAACCGTGGATATAGAGATTTATCCATGGTTTTAAACCATGGCTATAGGCCTTGCCCTATATCCACACCAATACTAGCCATAGTTCATTAAAATTTGGATATAACCTATAACCATGGTTCTAAACTATGGTTATAGCCTAAATTTCTAGTAGTTGGATCTCGAAACATATTCAAAGACTTCGAGAAAGGTTTGTGAATATCACTTGATACTATGAGCAGTCTTGTTATCTTGTTAAAGCTACATAAGCTCTTGGATATGAATCGATAACAACGTGGTTGGATAAAACTCTTCCCTGAAGAGATGCTCAAACTCTGTCCAAGTGAGTATCATCTCATCGTGTGTCTGGTCCATTAGACTCCACCATCATTCAACTGAGTCCTATAGAAGACTAGCCGCTAGGACCACCATCTGATCTGGAGGTTCCCTCATAAGATGGAAAATGTGCATGACCACCTCAAGACAGTCATCAGTTGCCTATGTATATAACTCACCCGGATACCTGGGTGGTCTCTTCCTTTGAAACTCATACAATGCACTTAGCCTGTACACATCCTTGACCGGTACCATCAATGGAACTTTCGACTCAATGGGTGGTGGATCTTCTAGAAAACCACCCAGTGACACTGCCTCCTATGCAGAACCATGCACCGAAAACTCATCACTGGGAATATCATCATCAGAGTCCCATTGTAGAACCCTGGATGACTTCCATCTTGGTAGCATCCTGAAACAGAATCAAGACGCGGCATGATTAATGAGTATATCTAGGGATCTGACTCAATAAAGACATAAAAACCACAACCCAGTCCTATATGATGCATCTATCAAAGTTTCCCACAACAAGTGTCTACATGTATCGAGTCAATAAACATGTTATCAAAGTCTTGTTAAATGGATATGTTGGTTGTCGTGCCAATACTAGAGTCCCTTACTTGGAAGCCAAACTTGTAACACCTTAACACTGTTTCCATAAATCCCAAACCATGCTGACTGCTAGACAGTCTCAACACTGCAGTCCCAAAGTGAAAACCCCCTTGATACCACTCTATCACGACTCGACCCCTCGAGGCCCACCAGACCCATGGGAGATCTAGCCTTTACAACTCCAAACCTGCATCCAATAGTCCAGGGGCTGGCGTCAAGCATTTAACAGACATATCACATACACGGGAGGCCTTATTCTATGATACCTGTACATAGACACATACACATCAATCTTCATAAAATAGTGCATAGATAATAATCCAACTGATAAAAAAAATGAATGCATACATCCATACCACAATACAACAAAATTACAGAAAGTATGAAAAGAGAAAAATACAAGCCCACTAAAAACTAAAAAATGTCTAACATGCTCAGAAGGAGGAGATTGTTGTCAAATGAAACCACTAGTACACACCTCGTTCTGTCTTGATCGCTATGTTACTCCTGCTCCGGGTCCTCCAAGAACTCCGTCTAAAGGCCTATCGTCTGCATAAGACATGACATGTGTGGATAGAGCTCATGTAGGGGTGTGTATGCCAATTCCCAGTAGGCGCCCCAAAAACCCAAAATAAATAGGAGAAACTGAAAGGAAATAGCCTGCTCGACCCCAATCCAGAGGATAAACCAAGTGATAAGAGTACAAGAAACTCCATATCAACCATTCCTCATCTCAGACACCAAATTTCATGAGGTCCTAATCTCACTGTCAATCACAAGATTCTACTTGGGGCTCAAAGGTATCGCTCATCCAAGAGAACTCCCTCCACGAGCCCTGCCATCCCTAATGACACTCATATGAGATATCTCAATCACCAGGTATTGCTAAACTGATGACACATCCCTACCATCCCAGATGACATACATCTAAAAGAACACACTTCTCGGGTCTCACCACAAAGAAAGTCACACTGGAACCCAGTAGATCTCTATACATAGATAGGGGATCCCACCCATCCCTGATGAGGGACTCCACTAACCCTATCAGAAACCCAGAATATCTCATTAATCATATTTGGTATCACTCCCAAAACCACCAAGGGACACCATGGACCCAATCTGGAACTCCGAAGACAATAATGCTTAGGTAGGGGATCACACCCAGGTTTTTTGGGGGACGACGCAAACCCAAATGAGACTCAGAACCACGATACACAGATCTCAATAATCATCTAGGGGATCACACCTAGGATCATTGGGGGACACCTCAAAACCTATTAGGGAATCCCACTAAAGCCTCGACACCCAGATAGGGGATCACACCTAGGACTATTGGGGGACACTGTAAACCCTTTCGGAGTAACCCACAAAGTGGGGGGATCGTACGTCTATGATACCACAAACCCTCCTATAACAACCCACTAATGGAGGATCAAAACCCTATATCATGATGGTAATGAAAATACCACGGACCACACATAGAGTACTAGAATGATAGAAGATCACACCTCGATCAATTTGGAGGGCCACCGTGAACTCTATCCTAAACAATCCATAGAGGGGTTACAATCCTATAATGAGGACATGATTACGCACAATGATCTAATGGAAATAGATTAAGAGAGCTCACTCAACCGATATTGGTGTATACATTGCTAAGAGAAGAAATCCACAAACATCATCTTGCGTCACATATCTAACACCAAAATCATGGCCACCATCACATCCCATGAGAAACTAATTAGGATATAGGCCACCCGTGGGACTCCATCTGAGTTCTAAAGATAGCGATGTGCAAGAGAGAAATATCCAAGGGGAGTACATGATGTATACCCACTGTACACGTTGTGTCTCTAGAAACCAATCTCTGGCTGTGTCCCCTCTCATTACTTGGCTTGTATAAGGTGAATACACAACGTATACCCCATGTCACACGGTGTGTGACCTCTTCTGAACCTCTGGACTTGTCGTTTCCCGCACACGTCCTAAGTGACCTTATTGCGACACATGGTGTATACCCTTGGAACATGGTGTGTTCCACTTGGCCTGACCTAAGTCCATATCCTTGGTTGTTCCCATGTACAGGAGCTCATACTCACGTCATCTGATCATGTACTGCCACACAACCATGTCCTTCGACATGGAAAATCTGGCCATGTCCTTGGGCACAAGGCCTGTGGATCATGACACAACATGTACCCCTAGTACACGGTGTGTAGTCCCCAAATGATCATCTTCCCTAAACGGGAAAAACACACAGCATGTTCTCCTGCATTACACACCATGTGATCGGGAATTTCAAACGATAATCTCATGCAAGCCACCCAAAAACCCCGATTTCCACTTAAAACCCATAGATCTATACTCAGGGGATCTCTAGTAGTCGTAATATGGTTATAAAACCTTAAAACAATGCATAAATAGGGGTTGGTATGTAAAGCTCATAAATCCACCTACCTCATGGAGAAGTGTTGAATCTTCGAGTTCAAAAAGACACTCATAACCTGCTGCACCTCGATCTAGTGATGATCTATGTAAAAAATGGGTCTGACAACACCTCCTCACCTCAGATCCTCCTCGGTTAAGTTTTTGCTATGGGGGAGAACCTCTACTCCCCCTTATGTGGGAAGGAATCCAAATGGGGGGTCTAGGTTAATTAATTTTATTTTATTTAATTGATAAACCTCTATTTAACACCCTGCCAATGATCGTCTCCAACCGAGAGCCCAACTTTAACAAACATTATGTCACTCTTAGGGTAAAAACAATGTTTTGAACTCAAATGCAGTAACATATTTATGATTCAACACTTCTCTCGAGGGTTATTCCACTTTCCTAAAAAAACTACGTGAGAGATATAAAATATTTAATATTTTTAATATCACTGCACCATGGCTCTCTGAGCCCCGGAATCGTGCGCCGACTCATCACCTAACTTCGGAAATATTTTAGAAATATTCCAAAGTCCTACCTATTAAAATCAGAGTTGTTACATGTACCTATATTGGATACATAAGAAAACAAAAATAAACATTCTTACACACCTAATATCCCCCCTCAAGCTGGATATGCCCAGCTTGAATATATAAAAAAGGATAATAAATTATAACATCCTCGTATGCACTGTCCACTTGTTTTTATCCTTCTATTTCACTACCACCCATGGAAACTATAAAATATATTATCATCATAGATCTCCATGTTGAGGATGATCATTTCTTAAAGATTCCAGATGAAATGATGGCCAAACGAACTAAAAATCACTGAGTGAAACAATGATCGATTTTGCGGACCAAATTATTGAGGTGAAACTACATCAAATTTTGCTAACCCAAATTGCTGAAGTAAAACAACATTTGATGTTGTGAAACCAAATTGCTAAAGTGAAACGACAATTGACTTTGTGGACCCAAATTGATGAAGTGAAATGACGTCCGACTTTTCAAACCCAAATTTATTCTGATTGACATCAAAGGTTTGGGGTAACAGTAGGGGTAGTAGGGAAAAAATCCATTTTCTAACAAAATAAGTGTGTTTATAAAGGCGTTCAATTAGGTTGTGTCCGAGAAAAAAGAAAATCTTGATAATTTGATCATGGAGGGGTGACACATGGGTTTTGCACGCCTGGATCAGGATGAGGGCGTGCAATCAGAAGGAAGAGTGGGGGGGGGGTTCATTACACAAGGAGGGTTGATGCATAAGGTGGGGGGGATATTGCGAAGGGAGGGGTGACACACAAGGGGGTTCAATGCACTAGAGGTACTTCTTGGGAGTGAAAGGATGACAGTAGAAGGTGGGGATGTCATGACTAGATATGGGGAGTGCAGCAACTGGGTGGGGTAAGTCATGCAGGGAGGGTTGACGCTATAGGGGTGGGTAATGACATAGGGTCGGGGTGGGGAAGCCAAGGAAAATGTGAGACTTTGGTTGGGATACACCACCCCCTTTTTGGGAAAATTCATAGGGTTTTATCCAAGATAGAATAGATGGAGGGAAGAGGGGGTTAGGGTTGGGGAAACCACTCTAATATCATGTTAGAATGTATAGTGGACTCAATACCCAATATGCCTCTATAAGGGAGACCTTTGTGTTTATTTATAATAAATAAGAAAAATGACATGATACCCATACTTCAATGTGGGACTCACATACTCAAACAATAATAAAAGAAAATCTATATTTATCATTCATTCATTTGTGTTGCAACTTTACATGAATGGTCAAATGATAAATATCCCCTCAAAGTACAAAATTTGAGTTGTCCGTAATCGATGATCATCATGGATTATAATGGGTTATGATGATAAGTAAAGGTTAGTTTGAATAGATTCTTATATCCATTAAAAAGGTTTTTATATGACATATAAAGAATATATTCATGAGGTAGTGTGTTGAGACTTATTACTTGGAATGATTCGTGAAAGTATATCTAATCGAATGTCATACGGTCATAGATATACTTAGGGTTTAATGCTTGTTATCAATCCTTCTTACATGAGGTTGGTGGGATACCTAGAATGATAACCTTCATAATTTGATACCCTATTTACCCAAGTCAATATATGAACTTAGATAATTAAGGGGTGGTTGAGTATGTTGTTGATCATGTCATCAGTTGGAGTGTAACCAAGATTATATTGGTCCACTTATATGAAAAGATAAATACATCTGACCTCTAATGGAATTATACTGAGAAATTGCATGAACATTATTAGTTGTTTAACAAATTATGTGTTTAACTACTTGGATAAGTGACATGTGAGATAATGACTTGTGATGTATTCATCGACTTGGTTGGTATTTTTTCGGAGAATCAAGAAATGATGAGGGACCAATACTGGATTGATATGTTCCATCTCTAGTGGTCGCTTGATTTCATAAAAAAAAGATTATATATGATACATACGATGTATATGATACATCTTTTGGTGCACATGTTCGTATAGTGATATGATTACGTTTGATAAAGATCACACCAGACCCCTTAGTAGCTTGAGTAGCACTGATGCTTTTCTAGAGACTGCTTTTTGGTTACACCTATGGAATTGGGATTTCATAGTTGTTGTCAACACTGCTAAGGCATGTAGGCTCACAATGAGTTGTGAAGTTATGAATAAAACCCTTATATAATTTTAATTCAAGTGAGAGATTTTTGTATGCACACTAAAATTTACATGCATGAGATGAATATACACATTCATATAATGCATGAGAAATTTATATATAATATATGGTATTATATATATTATTTTAAATTTAATAAATACATTTGATGAATGTATTTTACATGCATGTGATGCATGGATATAATATATATATATATTATTTATTTTCTCCCAAATGGTTTCATCAGTTGCATTCCATTTATGAATATATTAAAGGATTTGCATTAATTCTTTGAAACTGTTCAATGAATCATATCCCAATTGACAAAAAATCATATGATACAGTGGAGGAGCCTCGAGATTCGACTATATAAGAGGATGAGATCCTCCTGTTTGGTGTGTTTGGTAGTACGATGTGTCTAAGCCTCTACTAAATTATCTTCCTTCTAAAACTCCATTTATCTCTTTTGAGAAGGCTCTAGCACCCCTTAGGATTATGGGTATCCTCAAGAAGCATTTATGGATCCTTTGGCTGGTGTACTCCCTTAGAGGTAGGGTGCTTATGTTCACCACTTCTCATGATCTTCCTCAAACATTCTCCGCTGAAGGAATAAAGAATCTAATGCTACTCACATTTCCTAGGTACCCTATTTTTTATTTATTTACACGTTGATTCTTAAAGATATAACTGTTTGTGTTTTTTGGTTGTCTTTCACTAAATATGGTCATTATGTGATCATAAGAAACCCATAATAGTTGGTATCAGAGCCTAGGTCACCTCTAATTGGATCAACTTTTCAATTAAAACTAATATAAAAGTAAAGGACATATTTGATTTGTTCTAAAAATATTTTTCATTTGTTTTTACTAGATATACAAGAAGTTCATATTTGATTTTGAAAATCCTTATTATCCTTATTAGAAAAGATTTATAGGTCTTAGAAAAGACCTTGAGAAACCATCAGAAGAAAGAGGTCAGAAAGTAGAAAAATGATTCATAGAAGGAAGAAGAATCACCACTAGTTGAAGGTTGTCTGAGTGGTAAGTGTTCTTCTAAATCTATTTATGATTATGATTACTACAATGTAGTAATTTAAATCTATGAGACATGCTACATTTATTCTGCTAAAGACCACTATCTTAAGGTTAATGATTATTTGGAAGATGTCCCTATTGAAGTGATTACATATATATTCACTTACATCAAAGGGATGCTGAATCAAAATTCATAGTTAGAAGAAGAGACTGAAGTGATAGAGAATTCTTTATTTGAGAATTTTGGTAAGTGTAAGACTCTCACATCACTAGTTGAAGCCAATGATGAAATTGTCTCACCTTGCAATAAAATATACTCTTTGATTGATGGAGAATTTCAAAGGGTTGTTTCTGAGAAATATTTTTTTTTGAGAATATTAAGGAAATGATCTATGAAATGGAGAAGATTTTTATATTTTCCATAGACATCAAATCCACCTTGATGGAAGTTAAACAAAAAAGGATGAGTGAGGATAATTATTTAGTTGTGACAAGGAAAATTCAGGAGGATAAAGTCAAGAAGATGAAAAAGGATTGAGAATAAATCTTGAGATCAATTGAGAATGAGAAGTATTTTCTCAACATGAAATGTCTTGAGATAGTAGTGAAACTGAAAAATCTAGAAGTTGAAAAACTTAGAACTTCCCAATATACTATGATGAGAAGTGTTTCCACACAAACTTCATAGATGATTCTCACATATATGAAGACTCAAATTGGTGGAAATATGAGGTTGAGATAATGTGGAGAATCACCCACCTAAAATACTTACAAAATGGTATCCCACTATTTAGATAAAGTAGTTTGCACTAAATCTATTTTCTCAGGATGTGAAGGAAAAAGGAAAAAAATATGTACAATTTTGGAAGAAGAAAAATGATGAAACACCCACCATATCATCAAGGGTGGAAGAGAAACATGTCCTAGAAAAACTACTCATCAATAGGATCTGAAAAATTTGGTTTTCAAGCTCAAAGACAACAAGCATGTCAATCTGGATAGGTTGCCTATTCCGGGAAAAGAAAGAGGTTTATTGGGAGATGTTGCTACCACTGAAGATTTGGGCACATCACTATTGATTTCTGGTACAATATGTTAGCATGTGAAAATTAGAGAGTCCCCAATGTGAGGGGGAACAAATATATAAAAAGAAATAAACCTTCTAGGATGAAGCAGACTACAGATAGAGAGTAATATGTCTATGAAATAGATTTAAGTGTCTTGAATTTTTTTGTGAGATGTGTAACATTCATGGTCATTCCTATGATGAATGATGGTACAAACTTTCTAGATATTATACAATAAAGATAATAGAGAAACAAAAAAGTTTGAGAAGAAAGTGAACCAAGAAAGTGTGTCTGCCTTGGGAGATAAATCACTGAAGAAGGTTGTGAAAGAAGCCACTCCCATGAATCCAATGAAGAAAGATGACCAAGATGTTCAACCTATAAGGAATTTCTTCTACTGCAGTAAGAGAGACTGCATTATGGACCATTTCTATATGTTCATGAAACCCTAAAAAGAAGGTAGCAATCTGAAATCCAAAAAAAAATCAATTCAAGAAAGAGATAACTAGATTTGTATGGTTATGGATATTCCTAATGAAGAGGTTGAAAGGTACCCAAAAAGGGTAACCTGAAGGATAAGGAAAATGTGTGTGGAAGGTGCAACTAGGCAGGACACATGGCTGTCAATTGTATAGCTGTTCTTCCAGGAAAAATTAAGAACAAGATGCTTTAGTTGCTAAAGTTGAGAAGCCTATTTCAGCTAGGAAGAAAGGTGGAATCAATAAGAAGTCCATGCTGAACATAGATAAGTATACTCATAAAATCAAGGGAGGATATGGCATGGGGAGTTCTTAAGTTTTTGGATCTTACAAGAAGCTTCATGGGTTGAGGAATAAGTTTTATTCCACTGCTCCAACTTAGAATCTGAAAATGATCCACATTATTCCCAAAACTATTTTGGGTGTGCTAAAATGATGATAATTGAAGGTGGAAAAGTGTGTAGAGAATATTTGTAGGGGGACCTTTCAAAAGAGATGAAGTTGTCAGAGATTTATATTTTCTGTTGAATCTAGAAATCTAGATAGCCTCCCCAAAATCTAAAGGATGAAATATGATTTTCATTCTCCCATTACTTATTTAACTCATAGTTTTTATTCTTATTAAGGGGGAGTTATTATCTAACCAAATAAATAAGAAATCATTGCACTTAAGATGATTTGATTTGTGTGTTCAAAAGAGTTCGGGTTTATGAATTTTTCATGAAAATATGTTTTAACATCCCCTTGATAAAGATAGTCATAAGTGTTGGAGTTGGTAGCCTAGAACCAACTATGTTGTTCTTTATTCATTATTAAATACCTTATCACATATTGATTGTTCTTCTGCATGAAAATGCATGTGATAATTTCCTAAGGATAGTTGTTGCATTAAAGGTTCATAGAGGATTCCAACTATGATGAGAATCCAGAAGTTCCATAACATTATTCTTTAATATATGTTCCATGGCTAGATGATGTAATTTGAGGGACACAAATTATACAGTCCATTAGGGGTGAGGAATCATAAAAATTTGATGCACCTTCTCATGGTGTGGTCCCTTGGTAATATCCAAGAGGATATTATGAGAATGAGACCCTCCAGTAGGAACTCCACATTTCATAATGTCATTGGATGTTCCTATCTGCGGATGTGTGTATTGGTCCTCAGAATTTAAAATTAATATTAATTGGTATTAAAAGTCACGTACTTACATGTATTGATGAAAACTATGATGAAACACTGTTCTCAGCGAGGTGTGATATGTTGGGTATGTCACGAGTAACATTACATTAATAGATAATGCGAGAAAGGATTTGACCCTTCTATTCCATAACAAAAGTTGATATCTCAGGCCCTATGATAGAATTGATATAGCCTAAATAAATCCATGTCCATGGTAAGAAATGGGTGAGTACAATTCTAGAATTTCAAAGAAAGAATAATCGAAAACATGGGTTGATGAAACTAGCATACAACCCGCTTGATTCGAGATATTGAGACAAAGGGATTACATTACACGGTAAACATTTATAGGAAGTGACACATCATTGTGGCATTAACTTATTTCTCTATGGGTTCCTTGGCATGTTTCTAGATGATAACATTGGAATTTAGTAAGGCTCCACCTAATTCCACTGAGAAAGAGTCCTAGAGGGTCACACACTAAGTGTGTCTAAGTATCTCAGTTAAATATTAATTTAAGAAGTTTAATAAAGACTATTCTTGATTGTGGTTTAATAATTATTCAAGGATTCCTGATTGAATTTATTTCGACACTAGTTATTCGAGAGAATATATTATGGGAGAAATAATATATTTATTAGCGGGTAATGTAGTGATATTTATTTGAGAAATAAATATCCATTATTCAAGGTATAATAAATGTGGTGGAGGAAATAAAGAAAATTTAAAAACAAAAGTACACGCTATGTATATTAATATACACACCATGTAAATTTTTTATGGATTTGTGAGAAATAATATTATTTATTTAATTAAATAATATTAGGTGTAATTCACTGGGTGCATGTAAAGTAATAATAATAGTCAACTATTATTATTAGGCATGTGGTCTTACTAATAATTAAATGAAATGAATAAATGATTTCAGGTAATTAATTCATTTTATTATTATAAGTAATTAAAATCCCAATTATATAATACTCATTAGCCTAGCCATTTTGGGGGGTTGTGCACAATGTATCTAAAAATATCTCAATCCAAGAAAGAATATTTTTTCTTCCAAGAATGCTCGCAAGGTATGAGAGAGATCCTCCTCCACCGGATCAAGGAGAGCGCTTTGCAAGCGGCTCTCAAGGCGATCAAAGGCGGACATCGCAAGTGAAGGATCTTCCATGCTAAGACCTAGAGATCCCTTCGGCAACATCCATAGATACATGTAGCATGTGTGGATCACCACTAGAAGAATCCTACACTTGGATTCTACGACGCAATGATGGATCACATCAGATCGTGACCAGAAACATCAATGGAGAGAGAATTCTATCAAGGTAATTATCTTATTTTAATTAAATTAATTATAACCAACATATTATGAACCTATCTTTGGTTTAGGGACTCCCTTAATTTATTTCTTTCTTCCTTCTATTCTGAAGATCCGGTGTTTTATTATCGTTATAGGTCTTGGATTGATGGTTGTTAATGGAAAAATTAATGTTGGGTACCCCTACCAATGCACTTCCACTACACCAGGAACCTACAAGTGGTATCAGAGTGGTTATATAGTTTATTATAATTATTTATTTTTTGTTGATGATTTACACATTTAATAATTTAGTTGATTCAATTCAAGTTAATCGTTCTGCAAATCTGAATCTCGATATATGTTCCTCCTCTTTTGTTTCTCATTCACCTTACAGAAATGATCTTATCTTTTAATTTTGATTAAAATAAAACATAGGATCTCAACCAGAGGTGCCAAATATTCCTAGTCATACAACACTATAACACACGACGTGTATTCGAAAGTACATGCCGTGTAGTATAGGTTCCATGCACTAGGAAGGTCTTCCAGACTAGGTCATGTCATTGGATTCTATCTAAGTCTTTAAGACTCTATGTGTTAACTAGGAATAGGTGGCACACAGTTTCCAGATTACACGATGTGTGGCCCACTGAACACGGCGTGTAGTCCCTTCGGGTTAGGGTTGGACCGTGTACCTCATACATAACTTGCCTATCTGGAAACTGTGTAACATGGATACTACACTGTGTGTGTCCCACTGAACACACCATGTACTCTAAAGATTTCTAAAGTACATCTACACGCCATGTCCGTGGGCATGTACTTTAGATGTAAAATGAACAAAAGTACATGCCATGTAGTCAAAACTACACGTTGTGTACTCATCCAAATTATGAATATTTATTAAAATTTATTATTATATTATAGAAAGCTGAGAGACGTGTACCATAGTGTGGGAGTAAATCTAAGGCACAACACATGATAGGTGTATTATATATGTGTGTTTAATTTGACATATGTGTAACTTCCATTTCTACTCATTGGGTAGTTATGAACGGGAATTCACTGGGTTGCCTCCAAGGTACAAGTTATGTACAAAGATAATTTTAAATGAATTTTTTTTGTTTAAAATTGTGATTTATGAAAATCTCAATAAAATTTAGAAAAGGGTTTCATATAAAAGGATTGATTAATTAAAGATAATTAATTTATTAGAGTGTGATTTATCTTAAAAAAGAACGATTAAGGAATTGAATGGTAGTTTTATTTATACGTAAATATTGTTGCATGTATGGATCATCATGAGCTTGACCAAGACCTTTGTATGTGAATTTTTCTTTTAATTTATTTATTTAAATTAAATTTTTTGTCTTGCAAGGATTATCCTCATTAATATGTAGGGCCTATGTGCCCAAGGTTTCTTTTATGTAAACCCCTATTTGACCCCTCACTTGCGAGTGAGATAAAAGAATATGTAATGGGTGGAGCTCCCAAGCTAGTGGAGGCGGATCAAGTTAGGAGCCAAGGTGAAACCAATCCAAGGAGATAAAAAGGTGCATAGGTGGAAAGCTGCAAACACAAAACCAAAAGGTTCAAGGTGTTTCTCCCCTAGTTATTATGTTAGTTTATCAACCGATAGATAAACTAAACAGTATAACAAGCTCATGGTAATTCCATTTATTTTATTTCTGTCAGTTGCATGGTTTATTTATTTTGGGTGTGTTTTCACGATCACACAATTAATGAATTAAAAAATAATGCTAGATGGTACTAAAATAATATCGGATTATGCATAAATATTATCTTAGAAAGGGTTAATCACATAATTATATCTCACTTAATATTAACAAGCATGTAATCAAAGATAATAATGTAATAACCTAGATCTTATTTTCAGGTATGTTTTTCTTTTTCAGATGTTTTTGAGAAAAAGAGAAATTTCTGGAAATTTTTGAAGTACACGCCGTGTATTTTCTTTATTTTTTCATTAGATGGACTAGGGCTGCATCTAATCGACATAAATCCCTCCTTCTAGGTCTGACTCGTCTGAGAGTGTCCATATGACGGAGATATTCGTCGATCCCCCGATCAAGCATCCATTCTCCGAATTGAACTTCGTCGGTTGTGTTGGAATCACATCAGTGATTTCTATCTTCTTCTTGAACACCACCTTCTGATTTCTCCTATCTCATGAGGTATCATGGGTTGAAATTTTTAGACATTTTTATAGATCTAACATATTCTAGGTCGATCCAAGGGCCGATTCCAGAGTATAACGATCCTACAACACCGAGGTAGGTGGTTTGTGCCTTTCCGTTGAAAGTCTTTGAGTTATATGTGCAATTTTGTCCAATACCCTTGAATGGGTTATTGTGTGTTTACCGTTTTAACCCTGTTAATTTCCTGCTATGATGATATGCTTGAGTAGAGGTTAATTGAATGTGAATATGGTTGATTAATATGCTTTGAAAGTGTTTTCCCATGCATGTTATGTTTACGAACGTTTGGTCATTCTTATCCTGTTTGGATGCCTTGCCTATTTTTTCCATTCCTAGTGTTGTAGGATAGAGTGTTTGTATTCTGACATGATTGATATGTTGTAGACTATTAGCCAAGTATTTCTTGAGGTTTACTTTGGCCGTATTTCATTACTATGCTCGATTGAATTACACCGGGTCGTGAGAACCTGGTGTAGTAGACTATAAGAGGAATTGACTGTGTGATCTTCCTTAGAGAGTCTTTAATCACTTTTGAATATAAGGGGAATTGACCATGTGAGCTTCCTTATAGATTCTTTAATCACTTTTGACTATAAGGGGAATTGACCGTGTGAGCTTCCTCAGAGAGTCTTTAATCACTTTTGACTATAAGGGGAATTGACTGTGAGTGCTTCCTCAGAGAGTCTTTGTTATATCCTTATAACTAATCCAGAGGGGATAATATGTGTTTACTTCCCAGAGGGTTACCTACTTTGATTAGATTCTTACTTGATATGTGGAATTGAATGCTTTGAAACTGTGGAATTGTTTACTGCTGAGTACTTCCTTGTTTACTGCTCTTTCACTTATTTCCTACCATATATATTCACTGATTGTTAGGCACAAATTTTTAGTGTTTGCCTACTGGGATTATTCTCACACCCTTTTTGAGTCATGATTTTGGGACCAAGAAGATTATATTTATGCAGGAATAGATAAGGGAAAGCACCCTTCTACTTTAGGTACTTGAATGCTTTGGAGTTAGAGAGCATGGGACCAAGCTGAGGCTTGCGATGCTGAGGAGTTGTTTTTTTGTTTTATTTTGTACTTTGGTTTAGTAATGTTTTATTCCATCATTTTGGTTTGTTTGGATGCTTTCCTAGACATATGTATCATGCATCATTTATATATGTGCTCCAGTTGTTTCTTTATCAGTCTTCCACTGTTTACTGTTGTTTGGTACTTTTACTTCTTCCTCTATTGTATATCTATTTTACTTCCTTTGTGTACTCTGCTAATGAGGAAATAGTTTCCCCACTATCACACCCAAATCCCTCACTACTAGTCGGCAGCCTCTGGCGTTTGGGGAAATACACTTGAGGTCATGTGACCAACCGGGTTCGGGGCGCCTCTGGGCGGCTTCTGGATCCAGGACGTTACAAAGTGGTATCAGAGGAATTATTTTCTTCTTGACTTACTTTTTGGAGCCTATATCTAGGGATAGGACGGAATTGGTACTTGGTAATAAGTTGTGCCCAGGAGTAGCTAACCCATGTACAGGGAAAATACAATCTACCTCGGTTATTGCAATTTTTCTGGTTTTTCAATTTTATAGTTGATTTGACTTCACTGATGGGTGATTCACATGTTTTTTGATGTTATTGTTGATGTTATTGAGGTTCTATTTCTGTTTCAACCTGATGATATGAGGGTATTCCATCTCAGGAATCACATAGAAACTTGCTAAAAATCACATTTCATTCATTCTTTCCATGCCATTTAGGGTGCATTAGTAATTGCATGTTGTTGTGATAAACATTGTGTTAGATATTCATGTTGTTGTGATAGATGCCTTGATAGAATGCCTTCTTTTGACAGAGTATTGTTGGTGTAAGGTTTTGTTTGAATGAACACCAAATTTGGTTTTTGAGGTTATGGGCCCTCATGAGTCATAATTTTGTGGATCATTGACTTGTTTACCTTGTTTATAACATGTATAATATTCCAAGATTTGATTCGCGGGGAGTATGGGCCCTCACAGATCGGAATTTGGCACTTTAATGTCCGTTTCAGTGTTTTTATGGGTTCCAGAGTAGTTTCTGAGGATTACTTTCTGGAAAAACCCAAAATACATGATGTGTAATGTCAAATACATACCATGTGTTCTTCTATTCGGGAAGAAACTATTTTTCTTAAGTAGACGTTGTGTACTGTATATACACGCCGTGTAGTCTCTAACCGTGTCACAGACTGTGTGGGTGGGGACACAGGGTTTAGAAATATTCAGTAGGACACGCCATGTACTGTACATACATGTCGTATTGTAGAACCACGTAACAAGCCGTGTCACTAAAAACACGGGTTGGTTGAGTCTTTTCTAATACACGCAATATTCATCTAGAACACACCGTGTAGTGTAAACTGAGTACCTAGCCATGTAACGAACAACACGGGTCAGAAAAATATTCCTATTACACATCGTGTCCATCTAGAACACATCGTGTAGTGTGAGCCTTGTATCTGGTCGTGTCACTAATAACATGGGTCAGTGAAACTCGTCTAGTACACATTGTGTTTGGAACGAACAAACAATGTAGTCTTCTTCTAGGAGAACTGTGAGGCTTAGACGTGTAGAAAAACTTGGGCAGGGGAAGATAAGTCAAGTACACACCGTGTGTTAGGACAACACGCCGTTTGTTTGGGGTGTTACATGACCAGTTGTGGCAGGAGTACACGCCCATGTGAAAGGCTTCAGGGAACACACTATGTTGGAATTATGCACGTCGTGTATCTATGTTATAGAAAACTTGAAAGATTTATTTCTCCTGTTCCCTTATCTTACTTATAAGTTTTATTCCCTATTAATCTTGATTTAAGGTGTGCACTTGACCTTCCATAGTCATGCCACCAAGAGATCTGCTAGTTGTACGCCAGTTGCAGGGTGGTGATCAGACACCGAACATGGCTGATCAGGGACTACCTACAGATCCTCCAGTTATTCCAGCCTTGAAACCAACAGTTATACCTGACATAGGTGCTGATGCACAACGTAGGGAGGGCTTTATGAGGATGATGCAGACCTTACAGGTAGCGCTGCCTCCTGCCCCATCGATGGAAAAATTGACGTGGGTCTTTCAGCAACATCATCCTCCCACTTTCTCTGGGGATGGAGGACCCCAGCCTACAGAGTATTGGCTAGAAGCCATGTTGACGATCTTCGAGCATCTGGAGATGCCTCCAGAGAGGAGGGTCAATCTCTCTACCTACATTCTTCGAGACACCTCTAAGAGGTGGTGGGATTTGATCTCATAGATGGGACGCCAACAAGTCATGACTTGGGATGAGTTTCATCACACCTTCTATGATTACTTCTATCCGGAGACCTTGCGGGCCGATTGAGCCCGAGAGTTCATGATTCTGGAGTAGGGTACTCTTTCTGCTATGGATTATTTTTCTCACTTCACTAAGCTACAGTTATTTACACCATTTTTACGGGGAGATGAGATGTTCCTTGCACGGATGTTTGAGGATGGTCTTAGGTAGGGTATCTGATCCCAGGTGAATATCTTCAGGTTGACTTCGATATCCTCTATATTCAACCAGGCACTGATCACATAGAGTAATATGAGGGATTCTATTGCTATGGGATAGGGCGGTTCAACATCTAGGGTTAGTTCTTCTCTAGTCGATAGTAGGAAGCGCCGTAGGGAGACCGCACGAGGAGATCAGAGTAGGTGGGATGCATCTTCTGGTATCCAGGTGGTGTGCTACCAGTATGGGAAGAGAGTTCATATGAGGCCACATTTCCTGAGAGACCTAGTGGAGTACCAATCTTGTGGAAAGATGGGGCACCTTTAGTGTTTCTGTTAGATCTTCTCATCAGTAGCATGTGACATGGGTTCTTCTATGACTCTGCATCTAGTAGCAGTACCACCAATTTCTCACCAGTCTCAGAACTGGAGTTCTTTCGGCCATTTAGGCTGAGGTGGAGGACATGGCCATGGTGGTCAATCTCCAGTATTTCAGCAATAATAGGGTGGATCAGCTCAGAGTGGTCAGGTAGGGTCACAGGGTCGCGGTGTAGGACAAACTTTTACAGTGGAGCAGACCCAGCAGGAGTAGGATCCTGGGCCCTCTACAGTTTGAGGTACAATATCAGTAGCCTCAGTTTTAGATTCTTCTCTTTTCAATAAAGGGTCTTCCCATAGATTTATATATGTCGCTATTTTGGATAGCCTTGGGCTCTGTATCTTTTCTTCTGCTGATATCTTGACACTAGACACTCTGTTGGGGACTATAACAGCTACTGTACATCAGTGCAAGAAGTTCCCTCTAGAGGTTGGTGAGTGTCACTTATTATGGGACCTCTATTTCCTAGAGATGATAGGCTATGACTTCATTCTTAGAATGGACTGGTTATTTCTATTCCAGGAAGTTGTCAATTTCTATCACCGCAGGGTGAGTTTCACGTCACCAGAAGGTGGATCTTTTCTTCACAAGGGTGAATGGGATGTCAAGGTGATCAGAGCGGGACCTGAGAATTATGGGTTATGAGGAGTTACTGCCTATATCTCTAGTATATATCTATATGACTAGGGGACTTCACAGATGGATTTTCCTCTAGTGGTGGATCGTTTTCAGATATGTCTATCCAGAGGACCTTTTAGGTTTTCCCCCATAGTGTGAGGTAGACTTTTCTATTGATATTGTGCTAGGGGAAGCAACAGTGTCTATTACTCCTTATAGGATGTCTATACTAGAGTTACAGGAGCTCAAGAATTAGTTGTAGGAGTTGTAGGAAAAGGGTTTCATCTGACCCAGTACTTCTCCTTGGGGTTCACCTGTCCTTTTTGCGAAGAAGGTGGATGGTACCCTCAGACTTTGTGTGGATTATCGGAAGTTGAACCAGTTGACGGTCAAGAACCGATATCCATTGATAAGGATTTTTGATCTCTTTGATCAGCTTTTAGGAGCCCGAGTGTTTTCAAAGATTGACTTGAGATCGGGTTACCACCAGTTACATGTTAGATCATATGATATACCTCTTACAGCCTTTCAGAGTAGGTATGGTCTATACGAGTATGTGGTTATGCCATTCAGTCTCACGAAAGCGCCTGTAGTTTTCATGGAACTTATGAACTGAGTGTTCCATCCATACTTGTATTCCTTCATTGTGGTCTCCGTGGATGATATCTTGGTGTCCTCTCACACTCTACATGACCATGATACCCATCTTGAGATCGTTTTGAGTACACTGAGAGAGCATCAGTTATATGCTAATCTCTCAAAATTCCACTTTTGGATGGATCCGATTCACTTCTTAGGTCATGTTATCTTATAGATAAGAGTATCAGTAGCCCCAGATAAAGTGTGAGTATTAGTTTCCTAGGAGCAGTCGAAGAACGTCTTTGAGGTGCGGAGTTTTCTAGGGCTGGCTAGATACTACAGACGTTTCATACAGAACTTTCCACACTTAGCATAACCACTGACGAGTCTGACTAAGAAGGGTGCAAAGTTCTTGTGGTCAGATTCTTGGGAGTCAGTATTTCAAGAGCTGAAAGGGAGGCAAACTTCACCACTGATACTAGTGTTTCTAGATCTGGGAAAGAGCTATACTGTGTACTATGATTATTTAGGTATCGGGCAGGGAGTTGTGCTTATGCAGGGAGAAGGAGTCATTTCATACGGGTCTCAGCAGTTGCAGCCACTTGAGAGGAATTACTCGACGCACAATCTTGAGTTGGCAGTTGTTGTTCATGATTTACGATGTTGGAGAAATTATCTTTTGGGAGAGCATTTTATGATTTTCATCGACCATAAGAGTCTCAAGTACATCTTCACTTAGCGTGATCTGAATTTCAGGTAGTGAAGGTGGGTTGAGTACCTACATTATTTTGAATTTGAGATTTCCTATACACCTGGAAAGGCAACACAGTGGCTAATGCATTGAGCAGGAGGACCCAGATACAGGCATTTCAGGAGGCTAGTAGTGAGTGGAAGCTTAGGGCTCTATTCTCTGAGATGCATTTGGAGGTGCATGACAGACAGGGGCAGATAGTTCTTTCTTTTATAGTTGTTACCTCTACTCTTCTTGATCGAGTGAGAATGAAGAAGCTATCAGATTCAAAAGGCCTATTCCTACAGGAAAGTGTGCTAGGAGAGGACCCTATTCCTGGATGGACCATAGGCAAGGATGAGATCTTTCATTTTCAGGGATGCGTTTGGGTGCCAGCAGACATACGCGAGGAGCTAATGTAGGACTTTCATTCCTCATTTTGGTTAGTTCATCTTGGTGTCACCAAGATGTATTGTGACCTACACTATCAGTATTGGTGGCCAGGTATGAAGAGGGATGTTGCTGGTTTCATCATGATGTATTCCACCAGTCAGCAGGTGAAGGCAGAGCATCAATGACCATCAAGACTTTTATAGCAGTTTCCCATTCCTGAGTGGAAGTGGAAGGATGTCGCGATGGATTTCGTGACAGGTTTTCCGAGGTCGCCTCAAGGAAATGATTCAATATGGGTTGTTATTGACATACTCATGAAGGTTGATCACTTCTTACCAATCAAGGAGACCTTTAGTGTTGATGAGCTGGGAAGGTTGTACATCTAAGTAATTGTACATATACATGAGGTTCCACACTCCACTGTTTCAGACAGGGATGAACGTTTTCCTTCTTGGGTCTAGCAGGGACTTCAAAAGGATTTGGTTACATAGGTAATTTTGAGTACAACTTACTATCCCCAAACAGATAGTCAGTCCGAGCATATGATTCAGGTGCTTGAGGGAATGCTTTGAGCATGTATTCTGAATTTTAGAGGTTCTTGGGAGAAGCACACGCCTTTTGTGGAGTTTTCCTACAACAATAGTTTTCAAGAAAGTATTCATATGGAACCTTATGAGGCTTTGTACGGTAGGCCATGCCGATCAACCTTATGTTGGATGGAGGCAAGAGAGGCAGCTATTCTGGGACCTCATCTTGTCCAGGAGACCACAGAGTAGATAGAGTTGATTAAGAAAAGGTTGGATATTGCGTAGTCTTCACTAAAGTCTTATGATGATCAATGGAGATGACCTCTAGAGTTCGAGGTCGGAGATCAGGTTTTCCTGCATGTCACACCGAGGATTGGACGCAGAAGGAATAGGAGACAGGGTAAGCTTTTTCTGAGGTACATCGGGCCATTTTAGGTGTTAGAGAGAGTTGGATTGGTTGCCTATCGGTTTTAGTTACCTTAGAGGTACTAGGCTATCCATGACGTCTTCCATGTTTCTCAGCTTTGATGTTACTTCTCAAACCCGTCTCATACTTTAAAACCCAAAGAAGTTGATTTAGAGGTGGATGAATCATTTGAGGAGCATCCTATCCATATTGTTGATCGAAGTACAAAGGTTCTCCATGGCCAGTATGTTCCTCTGGTATGGGTGCTATGGCAGCACGGACGAGTACATGACGAGACTTGGAAGAGGGAGGCTGATGTACAATCCCAGTGGCCGGAGATGTTCGGGGATTCTCTTTCTACGCCGCCTTGCTAGGGAAATTCATGGAATAATTTTTTTAAGGGGGGATGTTTTTAAGAACTCGGATTTACTTTTCAAGTATGTTTTTATTTTTCTAGTGTTTTTTAAAAAAAAGATGAATTTCTGGAAATTTTTGAAGTACACGCCGTGTACTCGGTTACCATGGGTAGCCATGTGCTGGCCGTGTAACGTCCTTGCACACATCCATGTGTGGTGACCTGGAGGCCACCTAAAGCGGGGCTCAGTAAGGGAAAGTACACGCCGTGTATTTTTTTCCATTAAATGGATCGGGGTTGCATATAATCAACAAAAATCCCTCCTTCTAGTTCTTACTCATTCGAGAGCTTCCATAGGGCACGTATCTTCACTGAGCCCCTGATCGAGCGTCCGTTCATTGAATCAAACTCCATCGGTTATGTTGGAATCGCATCGGTGAGTTATCTCTTCTTCTTTAACACCACCTTATGATTTCTCGTCTCTCTTGAGATATTGTGGGTTGGACATTTTAGATGTTTTTGTAGATATACCATATTCTAGGTCGATCCAAGGGCCGATGACAGAGTATAATGATCCTACAACACTGAGGTAGGTGGTTTGTGCCTTTCTGTTGAAAGTCTTGAGTTATATGTGCAGTTTTGTCCAATACCCTTGAACGGGGTATTGCGCGTTTACCATTTTAACCCTGTTAATTTCCTGCTATGCTAGCATGCTTGAGTAGAGATTAATTGAATATAAATAGGGTTGATTGCTATGCTTTATAAGTGTTTTCCCATGCATGTTCTTTTTACGAATGTTTGGTCCTTCTTAGCCTATTTGGTTTCCTTGCCTGTTTTCCCATGCCTAGTGTTTTAGGATAGAGTGTTTGTATTTTGACATGCTTGACATACTATAGACTGTTAGACAAGTAGTTCTTGAGGTTTACTTTGTTTGTATTGCATTACTATGCTTGATTGAGTTACACAGGGCTGTGAGAACCTGGTGTAGTAGACAATAAGGGGAATTGACTGTGTGAGTTTCCTCAAAGAGTCTTTAATCACTTTTTACTATAAGGGAAATTGATTGTGTGAGCTTCCTCAGAGAGTCTTTAATCACTTTTGACTATAAGGGGAATTGACTATGAGTGTTTCCACATAGATTCTTTGTTATATCATTATAACTGAACTAGAGGGGATATGTTGTGTATACTTACTATAGGGTTACCTGTTTTGATTAGATACTTACTTGATATGTGGAATTGAATGATTTGAAATTGTGGAATTGTTTTCAGTTGATTACTTCCTTGTTTACTACTCTTTTACTTATTTCCTTCCATATATATTCACTGACTGTTAGGAACAGATCTTTTGGAGTTTACCTACTGGGATTAGTCTCATTCCCTATTTGGTTCATGCTTTTGGTCCCAAGAATATTATATTGATGCAGGTATAGATAAGGGAAAGCGTGCTTCTACTTTAGGTACTTGATTGCTTTGGAGTTGGAGGGAATGGGACCAAGCTGAGGCTTGCGATGTTGAGGAGTTCTTCTTTCTATTTTATTTTTCACTTTGGTTTAATACTATTGTATTCTATACTTTTGGTTTGTGTGGTTGCTTTCCTAGACATATGTATCATGTATCATTTATATATGTGCTCCAGTTATTTCTTTATCAGTATTCCGTTTTTTACTATTGTTTGGTACTTTTACTGCTTCCGCTATTGTATATCTGTTTTACTTCCGCTGTGTACTCTGCCAATGAGGGAATAGTTTCTCCACTATCACACCCAAGGCCCTCACTGCTGGTCAGCAGCCTCTGGCGTTCGGGGAAATGCACTTGAGGTCATGTGACCAACCGGGTACGGGGCGCCTCTGGGTGGCTTCCGAATCCAAGACATTACAAATAAAATGGAAATTTACTTATATGGATAAAATCCCACAAAGAAATATTAAGTCGGTATAGCTTTCCATAATATTGGTTAGAATCGTACCATATTTGAAAGTGCTTAACCAACCATAGTTGGTGTGCTTTCATTTATCAGGGAATTCTAATTCAAGGTTTTGGGTTGAATTGACTTGGTTCACATCAAGGTTTGACTTCCAAAGTAGGACTTAGTGTGACCAAGAGGCAAAGGTTGAGGAAATAAAAAATAAAAGGATTTTAGGATTGGGGAGTCCACTTAGAGGATCAAGTAACTGCGAGTTAATGAAATTGACATTTGAAATTCCTATCTAATACCCTTCATGTTTCTTGACCAACCCCAGTTGGGGTAATGCGAAGGGAAATATGGAACCTTTCCACTAGAATATTCAGGAAACGGAATATTCTGAATTCAATGGTGAGGGCCATTGGATTTCTATAAAATATTCAGAGACTAATAAGTTTTAAAATTATTTATTTGTCTCAGTTTTATCATGATAAAGTACTAAAATATTTTCTCATCTTAATTTTTAGAAACAAAAAGAAAAATGACTTCAAACATATCATTGTGAACCATAATCAAGAAGAAAAAACTTTTCACTAGCACCAATTCTCGGGAATGGTAGAGGCGTTTATGTGTCATCCTTCACCACGAGAGAAAATTGTAGGTGCTGGAGGATCCTATTCCAGTTTCTCCTAGAAAAGAGGCTAGTGATGAGGAACTATCTCTATATATGAAACATATGGATAATGCCACAGATGTCCAATGTTTCATGCTATCGACCATATCTAATGATATCTTGAAGAAACATGACAACATGGATGTGTATATCATGATGTCTCACCTTAAGTATCTTTATCAAGAAAGGGTGAGATAGGAGAGATATGAGATTTCCAACTCTTTGTTTACAACTAAGCTTGGAAATTCTTTTCTAGATGGGCCTCATGTAGTCAAGCTTATTGGATATATTGAACGCCTGGACATCTTAGGTATTAAGTTCTCGGATGTGTTGCTTACAGATATCATCCTATCATCACTACCTAAGAGCTTCTCTAGCTTTATTTTCAACTATAACATGAGAAACAATGAGAAGAGTCTATTAGAACTTATGACATTAATTATCTAGGTAGATAAGGACATAGGGCATAAAAATCCACAGTCCCTATGGTGAATAAGAAAAAGAAGGACAATGAAATGGTGCCAAGGATTCATAAATGGTCTGAATCCCCTGAGCACCGTCCCTCCAAGAAGGGGAATATCCAGAGGAAGGGTAAGGAATGAGAGGCAGTATGTTTTTCATCTGGAAATCTAGGCCACTAGAAGAGGAACTGCGCCCAGAAGCATGGGGATGCTAAATTTGTGTTTTTTATCAAGTTTAATCTTTCCATTTCTACACATTGGGTATTAGATATAGCTTGTGGGGAAAAAATATATATTAAAATATAGGAACAAAGTATATTTAGAAATATTTCTAGAGGAGAGGTGGATCTTCGAGCTACCAATGGCACGAGGCTGGCTGCATTGGCCATTGGCGATTACCATCTCTCATTTCTAACTGGGATGCTTTTGGTTTTACATAACTGTTATTATGTGACTAGTGTTACCGAGAACATAATTTCTATGTCATGTTTGGATTTGGATGGATTTATATTCAAGTTTGGAAATAAGGGTTGTTTCTTTTATAAGAACAAAATATGTTATAGTATGACGCATTTAAATAACTATTTTAATGTACTAAATTATGAAAACCAAGTGTTGGAAGTCGATAAAGAAAGAAACTCACATGACTCATACATCACCCAGTTGTGGCATCACCGTCTTGGTCATGTAAACAAGAAGCACTTTCCAAAGCTCCACCAAGATGGTTATTTAGACTCTACTAAGATAGAACCACTTGATAGATGTCAAACTTGTTAACAAGGTAAAATGACCAAGCTGACTTTCGATAGACAGGGTGAAAGGGCCATAGAGCTTCTAGTATTGATGCACACGGATGTGTGTGGACCATTTCTAGTAGAATCCAGGGGCGGATATTCTTACTTCATTGATTTTACTAATGATTTGAGTAGATATGGATATATATACTTAATGAGGTATAAGTCAGAGTCCTTAGAGAAATTTAATGAATTCAAGAATTAATTATAGAATCAACTTGGTAAGAAAATAAAGAAACTTTGATCGGATCAAGGTGGAGAATATCTGAACCAAGATTTCATCAACCTTTTACTGTAGTATGGGATTATATCTCAACTCACTCCTCCTAATAAACCACAGTGGAATGGTGTTAGTTAAAGGAGAAACCACAACTTTTTGGACATGGTGAGGTCAATGATGAGTCATGCAGATCTTCCATTATCTTTCTGGGGATATGAATTACAAACTGTAGCATACACATTAAACCAAGTACCAAATAAGGTGGAAAATGGAATTTCCTTTGAGATATGGAATGGAAAGAAACCCATTATGTCACACACACATGTATGGGGATGCGAGGAATTTTGTTAAGGCATTAACAGGAAAAAAACTAGCACCCCGAGGCATGAAATGTATCTGTATAGGATATCCCAAGGAAATTAAAGGATACTAACTATATAACCCTTCAAATAAGAAAGACACAGTCACCATACAAGCTGTTTTTCTTGATAGGGGGAACATCCTCAAAAAGGATAGTGTGTTAAAGATCGACTTCGATGAAGTTAATGTTCAAGATACCCAAGAGTTTGTATAGGAACAAGTTCCATAGGTCCCCATGGAAGAGGTTCCAGAAACACAAGTACCACGTAGGAGCTCAAGATAGGTAAGGTAACCAGAGAGATTTGGTTTCCTAGTCACTGAGGATGGTGAATCATTATTGTTGGAAAATTATGAACCTCTCTTCTACAAGGCAGTAGTAGAGAGCTCAGAAGCTGTAAGATGTCTAGAAGCTATGAAATCTAATATGGATTCCATGTATCAGAACAAAGTATGGGTTCTGGTCGATGATCCAGTTGATGTAAAGCATGTTGGATGTAAATGGGTATTCAAGAGAAATTTGGACATGGAAGGTCAAGTTAGCACCTAAAAATTAAGGATAGTGGATAAAGGATTTAGACATCATTAAGGAATTGACTATGATGAAACCTTATCACTAGTTTCCATGTTTAAATCCATAAGAATCATACTTTCCATAACAACTTACCATGACTAAGAGATTTGGAAGATGAATGTCAAAATAGAATTCCTTAATGGGAACCTTCAGGAAGATGTCTATATGACACAACCAGAAGTGTTTTTGACACTAGGTGAATCCAAACAGGTTTTCAAGTTGTAGAAATCCATTTATGCATTAATGAAAGAATCCAGGTCCTGGAACATTCGATTTGATGAATCCATAATAAAATTTGGTTTCATTAAGAATGAATGTGATCCATGTGTTTATAAGCAGTTTAATGGTAATGCGGTCATTATTCTAGTAGTATATTTTGACAACATATTACTTATTGGAAATGATGTACCAGTATTATAGTCATTTTAGGACTGGGTGAACAAGTGTTTCTCTATGAAGGACATAGGTGAAGCAGACTACATTATAGGGATCAAGATCATTCGTGATAGATCCAAGAGGTTTCTTGGACTAAGTCAGGGTACATACATTAACTAGATGCTAAAGAGATTTAGTATGGAACAATCCAAGAGGGGATTGGTTCTAGTGTCACATGGCCTAAATATTACTAAGATAATGTGTCCTTAGACATAATAGAAGAAAGATTGGATGAGTAAGATCTCATATGATTCGACTATAGGATCCATCATGTATTCCATGTTATGTACTAGGCTTGATGATGCCTATGCACTGAGCATGGTAGGAAGATATCAAGCAGATCTAGGAGAACAACATTGGACTACTGTTAAGACTATCCTTAAGTATAAGAGAAGAACTAAAGATTTGTTCCTGGTGTAAAGAGGAGACAAGGAGCTTGTCATCAGAGGGTATGATGATGCTATATTTTAGACAGATCAAAATGATCTGAAGTCACAATCTGGATATGTTTTCTATCTCAATAGAGGAGTTGTGAGTTGGAATATTTCAAATAATCCAGTTGTCATCAATTCTATAATAGATTCCAAATATATAGTGGCTTCTGATGCAGCCAAGGAAGCTATCTGGAATCATAACTTTTTCCATGAGCTTGATGTGGTGCCTATAAGTAAAGATCCTATCACATTGTATTGTGATAATACTGTAGTGGTGGCTCTTACAAAATAACCAAGGTCACATCAATAGAAAAGGAACATTCTCAGAAAGTATCACCTCTTGAGGAATTTCTATCAATGGGGTGATGTCGTAGTGAGAAAGGTGTCCATGGAAGATAACGTGTCGAAACACATGACTAAAGGCCTATATCAGCATAAGCATGAATATCATGTGAGTGATAGTGGGTTAAAGGTTGTTAGCAGTTGGATCTAGTCCAAGTGGGATTCTGTTGGAGTTGGTAGCTTAGAACCAACTAATTTGTATATTATTAATTAATAAATACCTTATGACATATTGATTTTTCTTCTGTGTGACAATGCATGTGATAATGTCCTAAGGATAGTTGTTGCATTAAAGGGTCATAGTTGATCTCTGCTATGATGAGAACCTGAAAGTTCCATAACACTATTATTGAATATATGTTCTATGACCGGATGATGTTATTTGAGGGAAAAAAATAGTACATGCCATTTGGGATGAGGACTCATAAAATTTTGAGGCACTGATCATGGTGTGCGCCCTTGGTAATATCCAGGTGGATATTATGAGAACGATACCTGCTAGTAGGTAATCCACATTAAGAGGACCAGTTTAGGATATACCTAACAATGAGAGGGGGTGAATCAGTGTTGGGGAATTTGGAAACCAATTCCAACATTTTATCCCTATACCTCTTGACCTGTTAGGATCTTGATTCTCTTATTCTCTTTTCCCTGTCGCATTTAATAATAGAAAGTTGTAAAAATACGCACATGATATTTTTACAAGGCTAAACACTCAATAAGAGTAGATACATCCTTTCCATGCATGGGGATTACTAGTGCATGGATTCTCCACTATAATGTGAATTATTTTACAATGGAGTGTCTAGGAAAACAATCCTCTATCATGTGTGAGTCCCTACACTTTGGAGGGGGTGGGAAACAATCCTCTTCCCTGGACTGGTGATATCCTTGTCCAACTTTCAGCCTCTAGATGGTTCTTTATAATGCCAATGAAGACAGTCTTCTTCCTTCTTAAAAAGTTAGGTTCTGCTTTTGGTCTTCTTTAGTACTCTTCACTTGATTACTTGCAAAGTAGTAAGCAAGCAATTATCCCTTCTTTCTTTCTCTTCTTTTCTAGTGAAATACCAACTGCACTAGAATTCTTGTTTCTTCTTCTAAGTGAAACAACCAACTACACTAAAACTTCTTCTATCTTATTATATAGAATCACATACACCAATGTGATTATTCAGGTAATAAATATAGGCTTACTTGGCATCATCATAATCAATTCTTCTCCATTGTTCATGAATGCATGTGATCATGCATGTGACATTTAGGTTGAACCTTTCTTCCCTTTATTTATTCTTATTATTTTCACACATGCACACACTTTTTTTGGTTATTTATTTAAGTCACTTAACATGTGAATGGTCATGAATGCAAGCATGTATTATCCTCTTCTTCTCCTTGTGTGAAAACCCTTAATGGATATGGTTCATTAAACACACACACACACTCGGCATCTTCCTCCTCTTTCTCTTCTTTTCTTCTCTTTCACTTATTTAGGGTGTTTCCATTGATTTATATGTATGAATAATCAAACCCTAATGGGTATAACCCTTCCTTTGTGCAAAATTCTTCTTCAAGACCTCAGGCTTCTTTAAACAATGCACATGGGTGCATGCAACACATAATTTCCTACCTTATTTACTAACACATGAACCCCTTCAAACAATGGGATAAAGGTGAAAATAGGAGGGTGCTCACCTTTGGGAAGGTCGTGAGATTCACGGTTCTTCTTCGGGTATATTGAGCATAGTTCTTTCCCTTTCATAGAGTACAACAAGGGCGTGGATGCACTAGTTGTGTACCCGTGGGAAATTCCTCACGAAACACAACGAGGGTGTTTAGAAAACCTATCAGGTGTTCACAGGTGTTGGTTCTTTTCAAAGATATTTGAGGGTGGGTAGAACCTATTAAAGGCTTGTGAGAACTCTTCTTCGCAGAGTAGAGAGCTTGCGGGACTCATGGTTTCTCTTCGCGAAGTGGTGCACTGGGAGATGATCTATTTTTCGAAACAAGAGCTCTTGAATATGTGGGAGAAGAAACATTATTTGTCTTGGGATCCTCATTTTATAGTCAATGGAAACTACTCTTCTACATTCAACATCTGTGTATCTCCCATTAAGATTGGGGCTTTGAATTCTTGATATATTTTCCTTTAAAATTTTGAAACTATTGGTCAAGGATAAGCCGCAAGTCTCAGGTGTTTCCTTTTTCCGAACATGGGCTCCTATCTTAGTGCATGGATTCAAGATCACATGCACTATTCTTATGCATAAATATTGCATGAGTCCTCCATGTATATCGAATGATAATTAAGGCCTCATAACTCAATTCTCTGTGGCCTCCTTCAAGATATCATGCATACAAGATGTAGATTGCATGAATGGTCTTGGTTCGATCCAATAGCCTTCATGGTGCTGAAATGATCCTTCTTTGATAGTAAGAGGTCTTCCAAGGTGATTGGGCTTATTATCTAGTGAGATACAGTGGCGTTGGAAAGTGCTGGAGGTTAAAGATGATAGAATGACTGGTTCAAATCCACAGGAGGATCAGATTACTCGAATTCAAACTCATAGAGCGACAGATCGGATGAGCGGCAAATATTAGATGATGGGATTTTGTGTCTGATTAGACGGTTGTCCGAGATGCAGGATGAGATAAATGGATGAGATTTTATATGCGTTATTAAAACATTATCCCGCATCGAAACAAACATGTGGGAGAGGCACGGTTTATCAATCAACTCACCTCAGCATCGGCTCAGAATTCTCCTCTCCCCCCTTTGGTGCCTCCCCGCACTGGTTCTCTGCGGGTGCACTTCTGTACCCACCCATGCCTCATGCGGGCATGCTCCTAGCACCCACTATGAATCCATACGCATGGGTTGATCACCGTGTGCACACTCCTGCAGGATTATACACGGCCCGCACATGCCTCTTGTGGGTTGGAGCTACCTTGGCTTCCCCATGGGTGCAGTCGACCCCCTGTGGTCCTTCATGTGCCTCAGGTTGAGGTCAGGTAGATGAATCATGGGCTGGCCCCAATTTTTAGTAAGCCACATAATAAATACTTGGTAGAAACCTGAGTATAAACAAAAATGAATAGCCATCATTAAACACAAACCAACCTCATGCTTGGCCACCATAAAACATAATTCACATGTATGGCTACCACCTTCAAGTTTCAAGATCATGCAACTCCCTTATTTTTTCCTTCTTCCTTTCCTTTTTGGATTAACAAATCCAAATTCTACTTCAATGTTGTCAACATTGTATCACACACAATACAAGTTCTTTGAAAATTTTAAGATCAGTGTTTCAATCATCTGATTTACATTCTATATTTCACTTAGGAGAGTTTATTTGACCATCATTGACATTAATTACCTCATTGACAACAAATAAAACTCAATTACTAAAGTGGTCCCAACAATATCCCCATTTGTATTTGTTGGAAATACCCAAAGTTTTTCTTCTGAATGAATGTGTCAATGTGATTCTTCACTTATTTCTCTCTCAAACTTTCATGTCACTTCTCTCCCCCTTATTGACAATAAATAAAAAGTTTATGGGAAGAGGGGTATCAATCCTTACTCAAGAAATGTTCCACTAATAATTTCACTCTAAGTCTACTTGATAAATTCTTGATGTATAAAAAAGAGGATTTTATTTAGACAACAAAGTTTTTCATTCTCCACTGATCATGACACCTCATGAGATGAGAACTCTTGTACTTTTTCTTCAAGATATTTTCACTTTAATTCTAGGATATGGGTAATAAGTGTGTATGAAATAATCAACCTGAAACTCCTACACTCACTTTAACAAATGGATCAAAAAGATTCAAGTGAAATCAGTAGGATAATCGACCTTGGAACACTTCCATTATTCTTATGTCCCTGAGTAATTCAGTTACTCCCCCTTTGAGAAATAATATTTACTTTGAGTAACCAAGGATGAGAGATTGGGAAATGACATACCTTTTCAAATGACATGATCTTAAAACAATCTTCAGAGTAATTGAATTTTCATATCAACTAATGTTGACACTAATTATAATAATAACTCTAGTGTCTTTATTTGACTCCCCCTCAAGGGAACACTTCTTATCACTGACTCTCAGGTTCTCCCCTTGAGAGATTGCTTCACCTTCAATTCCCTATAATATAGGAAAAAATACAATACAAAAAGATTTAAGGGAATAAGGTGGATCGTTCTTTCTCTATCATTGTGAACAACAAGGTTGAGATGATTTTCTCTACCTAGATTCTCCATTATTCACACATTCACAACTGATCTTCAATGCTGACTGTGATTGTGTGTAATTTACAATTTCTTCCATATCTTTGTGTGTGAATATTATTTATTCATGGGATTTAAAATCACTAGATTCTTTAGGTGAAAAATTCATCTTTTTGAGGAATTCTTGTTGGGATGGAATAAATTCAAAGCATCTTCAAACAGTATGACCAGCCTTGTTGCACCTCACACACATAACTTCTTTTTCTTCATGTAAAATCTTCATTTTTATTTTTGCACAAGTCTTAGCCTATGCATATTCCATATTTCTCATTCTTTAAAATTCTTTTGTACAAACTACCAATATATCATTAGGGACTGAGGAATCAGTATTGGATCTTATACTTGGATTCTTCTGAGTAGAATCCTTCTTAGTAGTTCTTTTGGATGCACCACCCTTCATATTCTTGATTTAGAATCTAAGGACTTCTCAAATTTCCTCCTCATAGTCTTCTTGGGAGTGTTTTGTTTTCCAACATTCTTCTGACTGCTTTCCAAGGATGATTTTTCTTTCTTATCCAGATCTTGTGATCTTATTTTCTCATTAGGTTTGGGTACTTGTTGAAAGGAACATGCACAATCCATGTGACCACTCCTATTGCATTCATCACAGATGTTATCTAACATTCCAAATCTGTTTGTAATATACATATGTTTTTGGATATGTGGATGTTTATTCTTATTCTATAGATTTCTCCCCCTTGATATGGGATTTCTTAGTGATTTTACATTTAAGGGACTGTACCAACAATCTAGTGCACAATTCCCAAATCTATTACCGCACTAGCATTGTCCAACAAACCTTGACTACTTTCCATTTTCTTTATAAGGTTTCTGAATCTTCTTATTGGTATTTTGTTCTTTCTGTGGGGATTTATCTTCCACAATCTTTCCCAAATCCACCCTATCCATGGTGGTAGGATTCTTGTCATTCTTCTTCATCCATACTTATTTAGAATGTTTTTCTAACCTGTACTTCTTATAGAAACAATTCTAGAAACATGAGTACAAGTTGGTATGCATGGTACCTTTACTTTTTCAACTGCTTTTCATAGATCAATGAGTGAAGTCATAATCTTCTTTTAAATCATATACATCTTCTCACTAGTGGAAAAAATGTTTAACACATCAGAGTTTTTCATATCGGTTCTATATAACCGACGTGCAAAGCTGTAAAAATTGATTTATCATGTCGGTTACAAAATAACCGACGTGATAAATTGATGAGGATAAATTTTTTAGGTCCGTTATAAAACAACAGACGTAAAAAATAATGATATTAGATTTTAATGTCAGTTATTTTATAACCGACGTGATAAAGAAAATCTCGGAAATTTATCACGTCAGTTATTTTATAACTGACGTGATAAAGAGCCATTTATAACATCTATTATAAAATCAATAACGTGATAAATAATTTTCTATGCTGGTTATTAAATAACCGATGTTATAAACATAAAAAAATAGTTTATCACGTCAGTTATTTAATAATCAATGTGATAGATCTTTTAAATTATTTATCACGCCCCATATTCAGTCATTTTATTTTCTTCGATCGGGCGACCTGCGACTTGTTTCTATCGCACAGAAAAGCTAGAAAGGATTAATTGAAGTCGTGCCCTCCAACCTAATTTTTCCAACATCACTCATCATCTTTATTATCACCAAATCTATCAGGTAAACTCGCAACACTCAAGAAATCCTCACACGACTGAGTTTCATTTTTTATTTTTCGTGATACCCTAAACTTATGTTTTGAGATGGTATTTTTCAATATTTGTTCTTGAAATCATGGTAAGTTTCATAGTGTTCTTTTATACCATGTTAAATTATTTTCTGGTAAAATAAACCATGGATGTGATATCATGCAAGTTTATGATTTTTGTGTGTTCCATCATGTGTGTGTGTGTAGGGGGTGTCCAAGGGGGTGTGGGGGGGGGGGGGTGTCTAGGGGGTGGGGTGTATAGGGGTGGGGGGGGGGGGGTTTCCTAGGGGGTGGGGGTTTCCAGGGGTGTCCAAGGGGGTGGCGGTGGTGTCTAGGGGGTGCGAGGGCAGTCCAAGGGGGTAGGGGTGTCCAAGGGGGTGGGGGTGTCTGGGTAGTGGGGGTTGTCCAAGGGGGTAGGGGTGTCCAGGGGGGTGGGGGTGGTGTCCATGGGGGTGAGTGGGCTTCCCAAGGGGTACGAGGTATCTAGGGGTGGGGGTGTCCAGGGGGGTGGGGGTGTCCAGAGGGGTGGGGGATGTTTAGGGGGTGGGGCTGTCCAAAAGGGTATGGGTGTCCAGGGGGTGGGGGTGGTGTCTAGGGGGGTGAGTGGGCTATCCAAGGGGGTGGGGGTGTCCAGGGCTGGAGGTGTCTAGGGGGTGGGGGCTGTCCAGAAGGGGGGGGGGGGCTGTCTAGGGGGTGAGGGATGTCCAAGGGGGTGGTGGTGTCTAGGGTCTATCCCAGGGAGTGGGGGTGGTGTCCGAGGGGGGGGGGGGATGAGGGGGCTTTTCAAGGGGGTGGGGTGTCCAGGGGGTGGGGGGTAGTGTCCAGGGGGGTGAGGTGGATGTCCAGGGGGTAGGGCGTGTCCAGGGGTGTGGGGGGGGGGGGGGGGGGCTGTCCAAGGGCATGTCCAAGGGGGTAGGGGATGGGGGTGGTGTCTAAAGGGTGGGGTGTCCAGGGGGTGGGGGTGGTGTCCAGGGGTGTGAGTGGGTTGTCCAAGGGGTAGGGGTGTCTAGGGGTGTGGTTTTCTAGGGGTGGGGGGGGGTTGTCCAAAGGGGTGGGGGTGTCCAGGGGTGGGGGATGTCCAAGGGGGTGGTGGTGTTTGGGGGGTGTCCAAGGGGGTGGGGGTGTTGTCCAGGGGGTGAGGGGGATTTCCAAGGGGGTGGGGGTGTCCAGGGGGTAGGGGTGGTGTCCAGGGGGTGACGGGATGTCTAGGGGGTGGGAGGTGTCTAGGGGGGGTGGGGGTGTCCAGGGGCGGTGTCCAAGGGGGTAGGGGTGGGGATGGTGTCTATGGGGTGGGGGAGTCTAGGGGGTGAGGGGTGGTGAACAGGGGGTGAGTGGGCTGTCCAAGGGGGTAGGGGTGTCTAGGGGGTGGGGGTGTCCAGGGGGTGGGGGGGTGGGGGGGGGGGGGGGCTGTCCAGAGGGGTGGGGATGTCCAGGGGGTGGGGGATGTCCACAGGGGTGGTGGTGTCCAAGGTGGTGGGGGTGTCTAGGGGGTGGGTGGGCTTTCCAAGGGGGTAGGGGTGGTGTCCAGGGGGTGAGGGGGTGAGGGAGATATCTAGGGGGTGGGCGGTGTCCTAGGGGTGTCCAAGGGGGTAGGGGTGGGGGTGGTGTCCAGGGGGTGAGTGGGATATCTAAGTGGGTAGGGGGTATCCAGGGGGTGGGGGTGTCCAGGGGTGGGGGTGTCTAGAGGGGTGGGGGATGTTTAGGGTGTAGAAGATGTCCAAGGGGTGGTGGTGTCCAGGGGGTGTCCAAGGGGGTGGGGTGTCCAAGGGGGTGTGGGGGTTTTCCAATGGGTAAGGGGGTTGGACAACCCCTTCACCCCCTAGACACCATTCTCCCACCCCCTGGACACTCCCACCCCCAAGGAAACCCCCTGGATAGCCCCCCACCCCCTGGACAACCCCTACCCCCTTGGACACCCTGGATATCCCCTACCCCCTTGGACATGCCCTACCCTGTTGGATATCCCCCACCACCCCTGGACAACCCCCCACCCCTGGACACCCCTACCCCCTTGGACACCCTGGACATCCCCCTACCCCCTTGCACACCACCTTAGTATATATATATCCCAACAGTTTCATTGAAACTGTTGGCATATATTAACTTTAGGAAGTCTATACCAACAGTTCCTATAGAACCATTGATATATGGCTATTGCAATGACCATCATGCCAATGGTGTGTGAAACCATTAGGATATTCTATCCCAACGGTTTTAGGGGCTATCCTAATGGTTTCAAATTGTTGGGATAGGTTTAATTTTTAGTAGTGAATGTATATATATTTTAATAATTATACTTTATATTTATTGTTTACGGAAGGGTGGATTTGGTATATAGTTTCACCAGGATGTATTCTTTGTGTACCTTAAGAATAAAGGATGCGAGATGAATTTAAAACTGTTATATCTAACTATATATATATTTTAAATCATTTTCATGCATATATTTTTCAAATATGCATATATATTTTTTATATTTCAAAATTGTTTTACTTTCAAATTATTATATATTTCATATAAATATAAAATTGGATTATCTTAACAAGATGTATAATTGTGATATTTATTATTGGTAATAATGAGTCAAAGTTGGATTATGGCACATCAAATGAGTAATGAATATGAGGATGGTATTGAATCCTTTTTGGAATTTGCTAAACGAAATCTTCCAAGCAATGAAATGTTTTTCTATCCATACCTGAAATGTTTGAATATGAAGAGGTTGAAAAGTAGAGACATCAAAGATCATCTATTTTTTCATGGTTTTAATCCGAGTTATAGACATTGGATTTGGAATGGTGAAACTGGACATAATTCTAGATCTACTGATGATGATGATTTTCAAGATGGTAACTTTGATGGAATTGAAGAAATGATTCGTGATATTGCATTAGAACAAATTGAGATAGAACCGACAGTTTCACATCTATATGGTGATGTTGAAAAACCATTATATCATGGTTGTATGGATTTTATGGTTTTTTCAGCGATGTTATGATTTATTAAAATGAAGAAAAAACATGGATGGAGTGAAATAAGTTTTATAGAGCTGCTTTAATTGTTGAAACACATTCTTCCAAAAGACAACGATCTTCCAGTTTCACATTATAAGGCCAAGAAAATATTATACTCGATTGGATTGGGATACAAGAAAATACATGCCTGTCCGAATGACTGTATGATATATTGGAAGGAATATGAATTTTTTTCAGAGTGTCCTAAATGTGGGACATCACGGTATAAGTTGAAATAAAAATCACAGGATGATATAGTGATTACAAATATCCCTACCAAGTTATTTTGGTATCTTCCTATAATTTATCATTTGAAACATTTATTTTATAATTCACGTGATGAAAAAAGGTTAAGATGGAATGCTGATGAGCGGATATGTGACGGAAAAATACGACATTCAGCTGATTGTCCACTATGGAAGAAAATTGATGAGCAGTATCCTACATTTGGAAATGAAATTATAAATCTCATACATGGGTTATGCAAAGATGGAATTAATCCATACCTAACCCTTATTAGAACACATATTTCATGGCCTATTTTATTGGTAATTTATAACCTCTCTCCCAAAGTTTGTATGAAGCACAAATATGTCATGTTGAGTATAATGATCTCTGGTCCGAAGCAACCTAGAAATGATATTGATGTTTTCTTATCACCATTGATTTATGATTTGTAACTTTTATGGTAGGATGGTATTAGGGTGTATGATTCTTATAAAATGGAATATTTTCAACTTCATGAAGTGGTTATGTTCACTATAAATGACTTCTCAGCATATGGAAATTTGGTTGGATATAGTGTTAAGGGGAATAAATCTTGTCCAATTTACGAACAATAGACTTTATATTTTCAATTTCATCATGAGAGGAAATAATATACATGGGTCACAAAAAGTTTTTGCATATGGATCACTCTTATAGAAGACTAAAAAATGAATTAAATGGATCAAAATAATTTGATATTTCTCCAAAACCTTTATCCCCTAATGTGTATTTTGAGAGGGTGAAAAACCTTGATGTGTCATTGAGAAAGACACATAAATCTGGTAATGATAGACACATTTGGAAGAAAAGGTCAATATTTTTTGAGCTACCATATTAGAGATATCATGAAGTGAAACATAATATTGATTTCATGTACGTGGAGAATAATATCTATGAATGTTTGATTGGAACATTGTTAGATATTAAAGGAAAGACTAATGATGGGTTGAATGAAATATTAGACTTACTATCAATGGGAATACATTTGGATTTAGCTCCCACTCCTAATGGAAGACGAATATTTCTTCCCCTGGCTTGTCATACATTATCCAAGAGGGAGAAAATTGTCTTTTGTCAGTGTCTTCATGATATAAAAGTGCCTCAAGGTTATTATTCAAATGTAAAAAATTTTGTCTCTTTGAATTATTTGAAGTTGATAGGTAGAAATCTCATGATTTTCATGTCATGATGCAACAACTTCTACCAGCTACATTTCGTGGAATATTGCCCATCCATGTCATAAAGACTATAATGAAGTTGTGTTATTTTTTCAATTCAATTTGTAATAAGGTTATTGATGTGAATGATTTGAACATTTTAGAAAAGGATGCGATTTCTATACATTTTCAATTGGAAATGTATTTTACTCCATCTTTTTTTGATATAATGGTGCATTTAATGGTTCATCTGGTTCGAGAAATGAAGCTTTGTGGACCAGTTTATTGTCGTTGGATGTATCCTTTTGAAAGGTATATGAAAATATTGAAGGGGTATGTTAAGAATCCATATCAAACTGAATCCTACATTATTGAAAAGTATATTTATGAGGAGGTTTTGGAGTTTTTTACGAGCTACTTGGCTATGGCGGAGCACATAGTTTATCCTCTATCTCTCCATGAATGAGTTAATAATGAGGGTAGGGGGATTCATTGATTTAAAGTCAAATTGTTGTCAGCTGAACAGATGAATAAGGTAGAATTATACATCTTGAATAACATAAATGATGCTAAACTATATATCGAATTACATATTAATGATTTGAAACAATGTCACCCAAAAGAGAAAGAAATGTGTATTTTGAATGATCACAACAAAACATTTTTTCCATGGCTTAAAATGACCGTTCTCGGAAGATCAGATGTATCAGAGATATTAAAATGGTTAGTGGGCGGTCCAAGTTTAAATGTGATAACATGGTCTGGGTATGACATTAATGGTTATAAATTTCCTATGAAAGCTCAGGTCAACAGAAGTGCAGTTCAAAATAGTGGTGTATTGGTGTTTGCAGAAGCAATGCATTTCTTGAGTTCTAAGGACAAAAACCCAATTTATGCATCAAGTTCATATTATGGATGTAACACCCTGAGATTTTATGAGAAATATTTTTTTTAATTTCTTTGATGTCTTGTGTTGTACGCCACACCAAGATTGGCTTTCACTATACACAACACTATATTAGATTGCAGTATACACAAACACTATTCTGGGCTTGTGTTGCACACTAGAGCAACATTCTTCGATAGCGTGTGTAGTACGCAATACCAGGTTTCACTAAACAACGATATATTGTTATAATATTATTATGGACCCTCCGTTATGCATTGTATTAACTAAAATTTTAATTTTATAACATTATTATTCATCTTATACATTTTATAGAACATGGTATGAGAACAAAATAATTTTTCGAGTAAAATAAGTATTTTTCAAAAAAGTGCAGTTTTGCCGCCTTTTGATGGCACACCCACATTAAATCTAGTTTTTTACATGTTTATAAGTTTAATTTGACAAAATAAGATTCTTATTTGGAATCAGGAAATAACAATTTACTTTGGATAAATTTTTCATATTATTCTGATAACTTTCATATTTTAATGAATAGTGAAAACACGCTATATTTTAATTAAAAACAACTTTTTTGATCGCAATAATTTATAAGATTAAATTATAATATTGAATGATTTTAAAGTATAAATAGAATATATTTTTACCATTTAATATAATTTATGTCATTACCATTTATTTTACATTGAATTCTTAGGTAAAAACATTTCAATCTTTGACAATGTTTTAACTTTTAAAACCCATTTTCTTAACAACGGGATTAATTTTAAATTAATTACTGCAACTTCTGTGTTTTGAATTTTGAAAAATGGATTCTATATTTGAATTTAGTGGGTCCAAATTATTTTAATAGGTTACTTTTATTTTTTTGATATTATGAATAGTTACTACAATAATTTTTATTTACTGCAGTTAAAGGTAAATCGGGTAATTAAGTGTAAAAATAAGATTATAAAATTACCCTAACATCTGCCAAAATTCTATTGGATGACTAAAAGTGGACCCATATCACCTAAGGGTCGGATTAAATTCATTTTATGGACTTTTGACCATGAAAATAATTTAATTATTATTAAAACCAAAGAAAGTGACAACATGTCACTCTCTTAAATCTTATAAGTATAATAATTTTAATTTAGTGATAAACTTCATGAAACTTCAAAAATGAATAGTATAAAGAAATATAATAAGATTATATACATCATGTAAATTTATTTTATAATTTTTAAGGATTAAATAATTATCATTAAAGGTGACACAATAGTGATGTTGAAATTATTTTATTGATTGAAGTATCAAATAAATGGTTTTAAAAATATTAAAATAAATATTATATGAACTATTTAATGAGCTAAAATAATTTTCTAGATAAATATGACATGTTATAAATCTATTAAATCTTTTATTTCGAACATATATTTGGTGAGGATTTTATTTTAATTCAAATAAATTAATAGTGTCAAAATTGACACTATTGTTATTTTATAAAAATAACATAATATAAAATTGTTTAAAAATCACAAAAATATTTAAAAATTATAAATTAAAATTTATATGGTCAAAAAATGTCATAAATTATCAAATTATGGGAAATTAACAACACATAAGTAATTATTTATAACAATTTAAAATTTAGGATCTTATTACCACAAATAAAATTAAATAGATTAAATAAGGATAAATCAAGTTGATAAGGTTTAAAATAAATTTCAAACATGTCTAAATTTTATTGTTTGATGAGATTACAACACTATATCATATAATATTCAAATATGAGTCATTTTTTGAGGTTTTTAAGTGGGGTTTTATTTATTATAAATTAATATTTTTGAGGTTTCCAAAGGTGCCCCTCTCCTCCCTTATAAAAGGGCACCTCCTCCCTCTTCTCTTTACACAATTTTTAGCCTTAAAGCTCGGCCAAACCCTGACCATTTACCTTCTCAACTTCCCTATAAACATTATATAGGTTCTGGTATCCTCAAAATACCAACTCTAGTGCCTTAAGAGGAAGCTTAAAAGAGGTGTGTCGAAGAAGAGGTAATCTCTTCTACTGATTCTTTCAAGTTTATTTCTTCTTAAAATTATTCTTCTTTAGTTGTTTAATTATAAATTAGTAACATCAGTATCAATAATATAATGATATGTTATTATAAATATGAAACAATCCCATTTCACCTTCTATCCATCCTACAAAAAACAAAATCACCACGCGTGCGTACGTACGGAATACCGTCTCCACGCCGTGGTGTAATCTGTTTTTCCACCACCACCTTACTTGGATGGGTATAATGGTGTAAATAATAACTATATATGGTTATTATAACATAATAATTATTCTGAGATATTATATCATTCACTCCAATTCCATTCAATAATTATGGGAACGATATCATCGCTCGTGTGTACGTACGGACTATTGTCTCCACGAAAGCGATGAGATTCATTTTCCATGATTAATCATTCAAGTATGATTATAAAGTATATATATAATAAATAATAATGAATTATATTACATAATAATGATACTGGATTTATGTACATATATGATTCATTTACTTAATTCCATTCAATTCAATAAGGAAACGAAAACAGCGTTCATGCGTACGTATGGTCTACCGTCTCCATGAACGGTGTATTTCATTCCATTTATCGATCTATAATATATATTTATACACTGAATATATATTATATATAAATAATTTTTTACATTCTGGAATTAATTAAATCAGTATATGATTAATAATATCAAGAACAACAAATCGAAACACGTACGATAAATGAAACGATTTTACCCAAAACGCTGCTTTGACATGGAATTTACAAAAGAAGGGGTAATATAAAGTCATAAGTGAACCATATTTGATATCATAACAATGAATATGATTCTATAATAAGTCAATGACATTATTTAAATCATTATACCAGAGGTTCGGATACATACTAAGCATATCGGACATAAGGTAAGGGACAATTATTCCAATCTCGTTCTTATCCGAGATTGTTTATTCGTAAATATTTACTAGGGTTATGTTTATCATCAATGTCCATGTTTTCTCAAAATTTTTTCATAAAATTTTTACTATTATTACATGTATGTTTAAAGTCCTTTTTACCCTTTTATGACTTTTACCACATGGTATGGAAGGAATCTTTCTTTTTTTACCATACTAGGTACTTTTTGACTTTTCCGAAAAAAGTACAAGAAGAATGTTTTTTTAACTTATACGGTGTGAATGGACTTTTACGGTTTCATAATAACTTATTTCCATGAATATTACTTTAAAAAATTTCAATATTATTTTCAACAAAATTATTTTCTTTTAAAATCACACGACATTTTGAGAAAAGAAAATAATTTTGAAGAAGAAAGGATATTTTACTCAAGAATTCATTTCAAGTTTTTTATCTAAACTATTTTCCATCTAAGATAATATTATTTAGTATTATTATGTTTTAAAGTATAATGTATCTATTATTTACATGGTTTTATTCTTCTTATGAAATGGTATCCATTTGTTTTATATGGATTACATTATGACATGATGATGTTTATGAAACCCATTTTTTTATTTGGGTTATGATGAATGATTTATTTTTATATTGTGACACACATAAGAATGATTTAATTATGAGATGGATGGGACCTATATCTACCTACAATTCATTGGGTAAAGATTTATATCTCATGAGATAAACATGGATGGAATGGTAAGTTAATCTGGTTCAGTGATACATGACTGTAATGAGGAGTGAACTCGATTCAGAAAGGGACTTTGTCCACTAAGATAGTCTTGGTAGCAATGACTTGGCTACTATGGAAATCATATCATGTGATTAATGGGTTTCCACAATTACATGTTTTATCCCCATGTTATTTTATCATGATTGATGTTCCATTATGATATATGCCTTACTCACTTCCAAGACATATGTCTTTCCTCAAGATTTTGATGTTTAGATTTTATGTTCAAGTTTTTGCATTCAAATGTTTATGGATTGTTTTATGTTATCTATGTTTACCCTTACTGAGAATTTGAGCTCACCCCTTTTATGTTTTCATTTTCACTGTATATAAATAAAGGTTTTAGGTAAGAAAAAAAGGGCAATATCTTTATGGGAGATGTTGAAGATCTTTCGAATGATTAGAAGATTATGTTCCAAGTTACCAAAGACACTAAAATATTACGGTCCTTTGGTGTCTGTTTTTGTTATGTATTAAGTATTACGCAAAATTAATGTAATGTCTATATACTTCAATCTTTGGGTATCTACAATTGGTATCAGGGAAAAATGAGGTAGGAATGAATCCGATCCTTGGGAACTCTCACATGTGGGTGTTGGAAGAAGCATAGCTCTCCGCCCAAGGGCTTCGTGAGGAAATGGATGACACTGGGGATGGTGGTGTGTCCCACCCAGGGGGTATAGCCACCCATGGAGTGCCCTGATAGGTATCAATTATAGTCCACTGGAAGTAATTATAGACCTCTACAGTTGGTATCAGAGGAAAGGTTTAGTTTAACTTTGGAAACTAGGATGCGAAAACTTTAGTGAAATCCCTAGAGATATTTCTAAGGTATGTCTAGGGATGTCATTAAGGTTAAGTATACATATATGTTAGAGTCCTAGAATTATGTCGATGATCATGAATAACCTAGGGTGAACCTAAGGGGTCATGGATTAAAGAATTTTTGATAAGTTAGACATCCCATAAGTGAATTTTTATGATTATGTGGTTCCTCATTATTTTAATTGTTTCTTACACTATGGTTTCTGGTCTTAGTCAATGGAGGGAACGAGAAGGAATTCAGTTAACATTGATTCCAATGGAAAAATTGGGGACTATGATCCACAAAATTATGTAATGCCGGGAGAGAAAGATATTGTGATTATGCTGAACCAATCATCTCGATATATGATTAACAAGGTGAACTTTAGTTGTATTCCTAAGTCATCAAATAAGATGAAGATGGAATTTTATGCATGTTATCATGGTGAGGAGCATAGAGAAAGGAAGATTCAGATTTCTAAATAAGGGAAGAAGAACCTTTAGGAATACCTCAAGTGGAGGGGAAGATGTTATCTATGTGGAGAAAAAGGCCATAGAGTGAAAGACTATTATGAAGTCCAATGTCTTATCTGCGGAGAACATGGGCATTACCCAACTCAATGCCCTGACCTGAGAAGTTACTTCTAAATAGAGGAAGGAATTATTCCATGAAAATAATTGAAGATGATGGATTGAAGGGCATGCGTATTGGAATTCAATAATAATGTTGTTGAGGTACTTTTATAATATATTGAAATATATGTGTATTGATCCATTGTGGTTTTCTATAAGAATATGGTACCGGTAACCATGAAAAGTGATTCAAATATTTTGGAAAGCAGATGATATGCGCATAATGAAGGGATAAAGAGAAAATAAATTGTTTGATAGTATTCATGAGCTCATGATTTATATAAGGACTAAGTGATATAATGGTTTGAGTATATAGAATTTTTGGGATTTTGGTATGTGGAAAGAGTTAACTTTTGATAGCACTCATTTTTTAACTAAGGTTATATGGTAATTCATGTTTCAAAAGAATACATGATTAAGGTATTCACATGTTTGGAATGTGACCAACAAGATATATCTTAAGATATATGGGGGATAAATGATGGCTTTCACATGCTTGTTATGTGACATTTCAAGTAATCATTTTCTTTATACTATGAGATTGGACATATGTATTTTGGATAAGCCTAAAGATTGGAATGGATTTTGTTAGACATCATATAGTATTGTTTAAGGATATAACTATTTTCAATATTATTTCTAGAATGTTATAATAGTGTAGTTTCAGAAAAAGGGACAACCTGCAGGACGAGTGACAACCTGTCACGTCGGACAAGGTTGCGGGAATTGAACCCACAACCGAAGTGCGACAGACCTTTATTGCCTACCACTAGCCTACATGAAGTCCCTGATTAGTAGAAACTAGTTTTATTTTATTAATCTCTATGATAGATTAAGTATAAGTCCATTTTTGGAATCATATACGATTAATCTCACCATAGATGGACTTATGTATATTTAATAACTTATTCTAACCTTTTTATGATAAAAACAGATGGGATAACTTATCATTATATCGCATGATCTTCTAAAACTTCATGAATAACAAATTCAACTTCATTTATTTAAATAGAGATGAAGTGTAAATTGTTCATGGAATGACCAACGATGATATTACACTGAAATCAAGTAAGTATTTCTCCTCATGTAAAAGTTCATCAATATTAGGGAAATGATCTTGAAAACCAAAAATGTTGTCCTAGTACTCTCATATCTAATGAACCATATGGTACCTTAGATCATCACAAATTTAAGGCTTTGTGATTGATGGATTTTTCATAGCCATGTTCTCTACCACTCTCTATCAGAACATGATGGTTAGGTTTCTCTTCCATATCCATATTTTCACCTATTTTCTCCTGTGGAAACCCAGGGATAAGTTAATTTGGTTAACCATTACGTTTTAGACATTAGTTTTTAAAATTAAGTTTTAGTATTCCTTTTTACGATGTGGGTTTATATGAAAGAAACTTTCAAGTAGTAAACAATTTATAACCCCGACGAATTTGGAGGGTGAAATTCATTTTAAGGGGGGTAGAATGTAAAACACCGAGATTTTATGAGAAATATTATTTTTAATTTCTTTGATGTCTTGTGTTGTACGCTACACCAATATTGGATTGTGCTATACGCAACACTGTATTAGCTTGTAGTATATGCAAACATTATTTTGGGCCTGTGTTACACGCCAGAGCAATATTCCTCGATAGCGTGTGTAGTACGCAATACCAGGTTTCACTAAACAATGATATATTGTTATAATATTATTATGGACTAGCCGTTATGAATAGTATTAACTAGATTTTGAATTTTATAACATTATTATTCATCTTACACATTTTCTAGAACATGGTATGAGAACAAAAAAAATCAGGAAAAATAAGTATTTTTTAAAGAAGTGCAGTTTTGCCACCTTTTGATGGCGCACTCACTTTAAATCTAGTTTTTGACATGTTTATAAGTTCAATTTGAAAAAATAAAATTCTTATTTGGAATCAGGATATAGAAATTTACATTGGATAAATTTTTCATATTATTCTGATAACTTTCATATTTTAATGAATAGTAAAAACAGGCTATATTTTAATTAAAAACAACTTTATTCATCGCAATAATTTATATGGTTAAATTATAATATTGAATTATTTTAAAGTATAAATAGAATATATTTTTACCATTTAAATTAATTTATGTCATTTCCATTAATTTTACATTGAATTCTTAGGTAAAAACATTCCAATCTTTGGCAATGTTTTAACTTTTAAAACCTGTTTTCTTAACAACAGGATTAATTTTAAATTAATTACTGCAACTTCTGTGTTTTGAATTTTGAAAAATGGATTCCATATTTGAATTCAGTGGGTCCAAATTATGTTAATAGTTTACTTTTATATTTTTGATATTATGAATAGTAACTACAGTAATTTTTATTTACTGTAGTTAAAGGTAAATCGGGTAATTAATGGTAAAAATAAGATTATAAAATTATCCTAAAACCTGAAAAAATTCTATTGGATGACTAAAAGTCGACCCATATCACCTAAGAGTTGTAATAGATTCATTTTATAGACTTTTGACTATGAAAATAATTTAATTAATATTAAAACCAAAGAAAGTGACAACATGTCACTCTCTTAAATCTTATATGTATAATAATTTTAATTTAGTGATAAAATTCATGAAACTTCGAAAATTAACAGTATAAAGAAATATAATACTATTATCTACATCATGTAAATTTATTTTTAATTTTTATGGATTAAATAATTATCATTAAAGGTGACACAATAGTGATGTTGAAATTATTTTATTGATTGAAATATCGAATAAATGGTTTTAAAAATATTAAAATAAATATTATATGAACTATTTAATGATCTCCAATAATTTTATAGATAAATATGACATGTTATAAATCTATTAAATCTTTTAGTTTGAACATATCTTCTGTGAGGATTTTATTTTTATTCAAATAAATTAATAGTGTCAAAATTGACACTATTGTTATTTTATAAAAATAACATAATATAAAATTGTTTAAAAATCACAAAAATATTTAAAAATTATAAAATAAAATTTATATGGTAAAAAATGTCATATAGTATCTAATTATGGACAATTCACAACACATAATTAATTATTTATAACAATTTAAAATTTAGGATCTTATTACCACAAATAAAATTAAATAGATTAAATAAAGATAAATCAAGTTGATAAGGTTTAAAATAAATTTCAAACATGTCTAAATTTTATTTTTTGTTGATATTAAAACCCTATCTCATCTAATATTAGAATATGAGTCGTTTTTTGAGGGTTTTAAGGGGGTTTTGATTTATTATAAATTAATATTTTGGAGGTTTCCAAAGGTGCTCCTCTCCTCCCTTATAAAAGGGCACCTCTTCCCTCTTCTCTTTACACAATTTTGAGCCTTAAAGCTCGGAAAAAACCTGGAAATTTCCCTTTTCAACTTTCCTATAAACATTATAGAGGTTCTGGTCTCCTCAAAAAACCAACTCTAGTTCCTTAAGAGGAATCTTAAAAGAGGTGCGTCGAAGAAGAGGTAATCTCTTCTACCGATTCTTTCAAGTTTCTTTCTTCTTCAAATTATTATTCTTTAGCTGTTTCATTATAAAGTAATAACATAAGTATCACTAATATACTTTATGTTATTATATATATGAAACAACCCCATTTAACCTTCTATCCATCCTATGGAAAACGAAATCACCGCGTGTGCGTACGTACGGAATACCGTCTCCACGCCGTGGTGTAATCTGTTTTTCCACCACCACCTTACATGGAAGGGTAAAATGGTGTAAATAATCACTATATATTGTTATTATAACATCATAATGATTCTGATATATTATATCTTTCACTCCAATTCTATTCAATAATTATGGGAATGATATCATCGCTCATGCGTACGTACGGACTACCGTCTCCACGAACGCGATGAGATTCATTTTCCATGATTAACCATTAAAGTATGATTATAAAGTATATATTTAATAAATAATCATGAATTATATTACATAATAATGATACTTTATTTATGTACATATATGTTTCATTTACTTAATTCCATTCAATTCAATAAGGAAACGAAAATAGCGTTTATGCATACGTACGGCCTACCGTCTCCATGAACGGTGTATTTAATTCCAATTATCGATATATCATATATATTTATATACTGAATATATATTATATATAAATCATGTTTTACATTCTGGAATTAAGTAAATCAGGATATGAGTAATAATATCAAGAAAAACAAATCGAAACATGTATGATAAATGAAACGATTTTACCCAAAACGTGCTTTAACATGGAATTTACAAAAGAACGGGTAATATAAAGTCATAAGTGAACCATATATGATATCATAACAATGAATATGATTCTATAATAAGTCAATTCCATTATTTAAATCATTATAAAGGAGGTTTTGATACATATGAAGCATATCAGACATAAGGTAAGGGATAATTGTTCCAATCTCGTTCTTATCCGAGATTGTTTATTCATAAGTATTTACCGGGGTTATGTTTATCATCCATTTCCATGTTTTCTCAAAATGTTTTCATAAAATGTGTACTATTATTACAGGTATTTTTAAAGTCATTTTTACCCTTTTATGACTTTTACCACAAGGTATGGAAGGAATCTTTCTTTTGTTTACCATACGAGGTACTTTTTGAATTTTCAAAAAAAAGTACAAGAAGAATGTTTTTTTAACTTATATGGCATGAATAGATTCTTACAGTTTCATAATGCCTTATTTCCTTGAATATTCCTTTACAAAATTTCAAGATTATTTTCAAAAAAATTATTTTCTTTTAAAATCGCACAACATTTTGAGAAAAGAAAATGATTTTGAAGAAGAAAAGATATTTTATTCAAGAATTCGTTTCAAGTGTTTTATCAAAACTATTTTCCATCTAAGATGACATTATTTATTATGATTATGTTTTCAAGTATAATGTCTGTATTATTTACATGGTTTGATTCTTCTTATGAAATGGTATCCATTTGTTTTATATGGATTAAGTTATGACAGGATGATGTTTATGAAACCCATTTTATTCTTTGGGTTATGATGAACGATTTATGTTTATGTTGTGGCACACATAACAATGATTTCATTATGATATGGGTGGGCCCTATATCTCCCTCCAATGAATTTGGTAAATATTTATATCTCATGAGATAGACATGGCTGGAATGGTAAGTTAATCTGGTTCAGTGATACAGGACTGGAATGAGGAGTGAACTCGATTCAGAAATGGACTTTGTCCACTAAGATGGTCTTGGCAGCAATGCCTTGGATACTATAGAAATCATATCTTGTGCTTAATGGTTTTACACAATTACATGTTTTATTCCCATGCTATTTTATCATGATTGATGTTCCATTATGATATATTCCTTAAGTACTTCCAAGATATATATCTTTGCTCAATATTTTGATGTTTATATTTTATGTTCAAGTTTTTGCATTCAAATGTTTATGGATTGTTTTATGTTCTCTATGTTTACCCTTACTGATCATTTGAGCTCACCCTTTTTATGTTTTCTTTTCCCCAGTATATAAAGAAAGGTTTTAGGTAAGAAAAAAAAAGGGGAAGATCTTTATGGGAGATTTTGAAGATCTTTCACCATTATTAGAAGATTATGTTCCAAGTTTCCAAAGACACTAAACTATTATGGTCTTTTGGTGTCTGTTTTTGTTATGTATTAAGTGTTCCGCAAAAGTAATGTAATTTCTATGTATTTCAAGCTTTGGGTCTCTACAAAGGAGTCATTGAAGAAATATGGGAGGTTTATTTATTTAAAATTAAAGTTTATTTTTTAACTAAAAATAGATTATCAGTAACAACAGTGTCATACACAATGAATTTGGAATGACAGTTGTTAATCTGAATAGATTGGAAGACACAACAGATTCTTTTATAATGTAATCACATGAAAAATAGATTTTCTATGTAGTTGATCAATCAGATATGCAATGGTCTATTATTTTACAAGGGAAAAACAATATGTTGGTGAAGATCAACTTGATGAAGATGCTGATTTATATGAGATCCCTACTTCCATGGAATTATTAGAAAAAAATAATGATGAGCATGTTGAAGACATGGTTTGTGCCATAAGGAATGATCATGACGAAGGAATTTTGGAAAAAAATTCATTTGTACCTTACTAATATTACATGTAATGTATTTTTATTTCTTGTTTATACTTATTATTTTCATAAAATGTTAGATATTGTAATTTTTTCTTTATTAAAATGGGTATTAAAAAAATAAGTAATTTTTTTTGTTTATTTTAATTTTTTTACTTTAGTTTATCATGTTTACAATTACGTAACTTATATATCAATTAATTTTGTTGAATGAAAATTACTTTACCATGTTTACAATATTTACTATAGTTTACCATAGTTTACCTCTACGTAACTTATATATTTATTTATTTTTTTGAATGAAAATTATGCTACCATGTTTACAATGTTTACCATATCTACCATTGTTTAACATGCTTACCAAATTTACCATGTTTACTATTATGTAACTCAGTTTGGTTTTCCATTTTTTGTTTACATTAGTATTTTAATATTTGAATTTGTATATTTGTGAAATAATGTTTGATTTTTTGATTTTATAGATAATGAAAAATCAATCAATTGATCAAACACATCATTATGGAGATTAGCATCCTGATCATACCTCTAAGGAGGAACATTCACATGCTCCTCTTGATGTTCCCCAATCTTCCTCATGTTCTCTCATAACAACAAAGAAGAGTTCAAGAGTTAGTAAACATGGCTGCACACATTTACCAAAATTATCACTTTCTCGTAGCTAGGACCAGAGCATACTGGTTGATTTTGATGATAATGATATTTCTAGAGGTCCAAATTCAAAATATTTTAAGAGTTTTGTATCAACTCAAGGTAAGAGAAAAGTAATAATTTTGTATGATGATTGGGGAAGTGTGAAAAAAGTGATAATATCTCAGTTGTGGGAGATGATTTTGGTAAGATATTTTGCTATTGTTTGACTAATATTTAAAATTTTCTAGTATAATATGTTTCACCTCTTCTTCATCAGATGAAATTTGATATTCCTGGAACTGGAGGAGTTAGGAAGAAATGTTTATCTATGGCTTCTAGAAGATGGAGGGATTTGAAATCAACCCTCACATTTGATTTCATTTTTGGTCATAAGAATCATGACAATCCATGTCATATATATCCTTTCATATATGAAGAAACATGGAGGAAATTTGTTGAAAGTAGAAGAAAAGATTCATTTTTGGTAAGGGTGATGTCAATTTTTATAATATTTCTTATATAAGTGATCTTATTAATGTTTTGTTAATTATTTATTATTCTTAATTTACAGAAAACAAGGAAATTTCATCAAAAGATTCAATATAAAAATGTATACCCTCATAGTTTATCTCAGGGAGGGTATACATTATTAGAAGAAAAAATGATGGTAGAAAAATTACAAAAAACTGAGAGCTAAGTCTTCAAGCTCTCAAGAGGTTTCCCCTCCATCCCCTCCATCTAGACAAGAAAAATAGAAGAGAGCTCGGATGAGTAAAAAGGGACAATATCTTTCGGAAGAATTGAGAATCATAGTTGAGAGGATTTTAAGATATTTATTTTATTTATTTAATTTAATTGAATTATTTATATAATTTGAATCATTATAGAAATTTCCAATTAATTAATACAGGATTCTCTTGAGGAGCAGACCTCACATGGGGTATTTACAGCTACTGGGAGGTAAGATATTTTATCTGCAGTATTGGGAAAGCCTGAACACCTCGGTCATGTATGAGGATATCCGATGGGTGTATCGATAAGAAAAGTGTTTCCACATTCTTCAACTTCTTCCATTTATGGTGTTTATAAAAAAAATAAAATCCTTGGAGGATGAAGTTCATAATATTAATGCGAAGATGGAGGAAATGTCTAGAGCGTCGGTACAGTCTATGTTTGTAGACATGAAAAGACAATTTCAGACTACAGCTTCCACTCCTCCACCCCCCCTACAGACCCCATTATTTATCCTCCACCTCCGCTAGTAGCTCCCACTCCCCTAACTCAGCCTAAGGACCCCATTTTTTATCCTACTCCTCCACTACAGATTCATACTTATTGTGAGTTGTATGTTGATGATCCTCACCATCATATAGTTGCACATGGGCTGGTATATTGTATAGAAGATATATTTCATCATCAAAAGTTAGAGTTAGATCATCATAGGGTCAATGTACATGATATTATAGATATATCATATCGACTACCATTACCTAGATATGAGGTGACAACAGTTGGACTTAGTATTTTCCACTTTTCTGGTTTGGCCATCCTAACTTTTGCGACTCATTACCATAGAGGTATGTATGTTATATCAGTTATTTTATTTTTTAGTAATGTTTTAACATTTGAATACTAATATATTTTTCTATTTATTTTGACAAGAATACTTCAAAGGTTAATAAATACTGTATAGACAACAACAAAGAAAAATGGCTATGACATCAGATACAAATTCTATTAGTCTTTCCAGATTGTCAAGATATTTAAATTTGTTGGCGAATCAGTGTGAGTTTCCAATGGAATCTCATGTTTGTGGACATGAAATAAATTTGGGGATGGTGAAAAATGATATCATGAAGCTTGTTACTGGAGATAAGTTGGGAATCAACGTGGTGTAGATTTTTTCCATGTAAATCTTAACACCTTTCCTTGTGTTATATTTATTAAAAATGTATACTTATGTATATTTTGTATTAGGTATCTTTATAACATGTGTAAGAAGAATGAGCAGATAGATTTATATGGATTCATGGATCCACAATTTATTTCCCCTGAAGTAAATGCATTGGATGAGGAACAAAGAACAATTTATATTGCTAAAATATTTGAACAGAATATAATCACGCAGTGTTGGATGATGATTTTTTATGAGGGGTATGAAACATATATCTGGAAAAGTGTTCATTATATTTTAACATAAAAAACCACTAACCTTATTTTTTCTTTTATATCAGTGATCATTTGATGTTTGGTGTTTTTATCCAAGGGAGAAAACACTTTATTGGATATGCTCTGTCCATGGCGATGTGCAGGGAAGTTTTCACAATATGTTGTAAATGTAAGTTTCAATTTCTTTATAGTTATTTATATTATATTGAATTTTAAATTTATCTCATTTATATTATTTTCTAATAGGGGATGGGTCTACTTTAGAAAAAATAACAAATAAAAATAGTGCCAAGATCAAATATGTAAAAGTAAAGGTAAATATCCATTTATAATTTGTACTTTTCAATGTATTACATAAAAATCAAATTTTGAATTGACACTCATTTAAACAGAATTTTCATCAACAAAAATACGTCGTTGAATGAATATATTATATGTTAAGATTTATGTATGAAATAATTACAACTGGAACACTTGTGAAGTTTGACCTGGAAAGATTTACTTATAAACATTGCCATAATATTTCATTTGATTTATTCATTATATATGTTAACTAATATCATTTTAATTTATATCTATTGATGAACCTCAACCCTATATTTCTCAAGAGGTCAAACACTTAAAAGTGGAATGGTCAAATTATTTTACAGGTTTGATTGGATTTTAGATTGTTTGTAGTGTAAAATGAAATTTTCAATATTTTAATTATAATTGTGTATTTGGTAGTTTTTTTGTTGGATTTAGGTTTTTTAGTTGACATTGAATGTTTTGAATATTATATATATGTGAATGTTTAATTTATATCTAGTTATTCTTGTTTTGGTCTAGTTCTGATGTTTTTCTGATCTAGACTCTGGTCTTCTTTTGGTCTGATTTCTGCTTGTTTCACACTTTGGCAGAGCGTAGTAATGGTTTCATGGGGGGTGGGGTGTCTGGGGGGGGGGGGTTGTCCAAGGGTTAGGGGGTGTCTAGGGGGTGGGGATGTCCAAGGGGGTATGTGGGCTATCCATGGGGGGTGGGAAGGTCCAGGGGGGCTATCCGGGGGGTGGGTGTGTCCGAGGGGTGGGGGCTATCCAAGAGGGTAGGGGGTGTTTGGGGGGGCTGTCTAGTGGGTGGGAGGGTGTCCAGGGAGGTGGGAGGTTTCCAGGGGTGAGGGTGTTTATGGGGTGGGAGGGGATGTCCATAGGGTGGGTGTGTCCAGGGGGTGAGGGCTGTCCAAGGGGGTTGGGGTGTCCAAGGGAGGTGGGGGTTGTCTAGTGGGTGGAAGGTTGTCTAGGGGTGGGGGGGTTTGAGGGGTAGGGGGTATCCAGGGAGTGGGGGCTGTCTAGGGGGTGGGAGGGTGTCGAGGGGGTGGGGGTTGTTGAGGGGGTGGGAGGGTGTCCAGGGGTGGGGGATGTCTGGGGGGTGGGGGTGTCCAGGGTTGGGGGGCTGTCCAGGGGGGGTGGGGGTGTCCAGGGGTGGGCGGGTGTCCGGGGGGGTGGGGGTGTTGTCCAGTGGGTTGGTGTGGTGTCCAATGAGTGGGAGGGTGTCTAGGGGGAGGGGGTGTCTAGGGGATGAGAGGGTGTCCAGGGGGTAAGGGTGTCTAGGGGGTGGGGGGTTGTCCAGTGGGGTGGGGTGGTGTCTAGTGGGTGGGGTGTTCAGGGGGTGGGAGGGTGTCCAGGGTGTGGGGGATGTCCAGTGGGGTGGAGTGTTGTCCAGTGGGTGGGAGGGTGTCCAGGGGATGGTGGGGGGGGGGGGGGGGGGCTGTCCGGGGGGGGGGGGGGGGGGCTGTCCAAGGGAGTAGAGGGTGTCTAGGGGGTGGGGGTTGTCCAGGTGGTAGGAGGGTGTCCACGGGGTGGGCTGGTGTACAGGGGGTGGGGGCTATCTATGGGGTGGGGTGTATAGTGTGTGGGAGGGTGTCCGGTGGGGAGGGGGATGTTCAGGGGGGTGTTAGGGTGTTCAGGGGGGTAGGGGGTGTCCAGGGGGTGGGGGTTGTCCAGTGGGGTGGGGTGGTGTCCAATGGGTGGGGGGATGTCTAGGGGGTGGAAGGGTGTCTAGGGGGTGGGGGGTTATCTAGTGGGGTGTGGTGGGGTCCAAGGGTGGGGGTTGTCTAGGGGGTTGAGGGGGCTGTCCAAGGGGGTAGGGGTGTCCAGGGGTGGGGGGCAATCCCGTGGGTGGGGGAGGGGGTGTTCATGGGGGTGGGGGTGTCTAGGGGGTGGGAGGGGCTGTTCAGGGGGTAGGGTGGGGGTGTCCAGGAGGGTGGGCGGGGTTTCTAGGGGGGGGGGGGTTGCCCAAGGCGGTAGGGGGTGTCTAGGGGTAGGGGGGATGTCCAGGGGGATGGGGTGGGGTGGGAGGTTTCCAGGGGTGGGAGGGTGTCTAGGGGGTAGGGGTTGTCTAGGGGGTGGGGGATGTCTAATTGGGTAGGGGTGTTTAGGGGGTGGGGGGATATCCAGTTGTTTTGGTATGGTTTTGGTATGTTTTCTTCTTATTTCAGGTCTTCTTTGGCTGCGCATTGTAATGGTTGAACTGTATTATTAAAAAAATTGGATTTTACATCGATTACTTTGTAACCAATGTAATAAATGCATGAGAATGGTTTTTTTACATCAGTTATTTAATAGAAGATGTAGTATATATGTTTTCACATCGGTTATTTTTTAACCGGCATGAAAAACTGATTCGTAGACTGGTTTATCACGTCATTTATTTTCATAACTGACATGATGACCTTGTTTTTCATATTGGTTTTCTAATAACCAAAGTGAAAAATGCTTTGGAGGGGTTTTTATTGATATAATAAATATTTTAAATTATTTTATTCTTAATTTCAATTTTTTAATCCCATAAAACTGTTATATCAAGGAAAATTGTCACATTTTATGTTTTAGGCGATTTTTTAGCTTAATTGAAAAAAAGGCTTATTTTGTATTTAAAAAGTTTTAATTTATTTTAAGGTTTAAGCCATAACTTTTTATAAATGGATCCAAATTGAGAAATTAATCTTTTATATGTTTCTATGTTTGATGGGATTAATTTTATCCTTCTGTACCCAAAGCTCAATTAATCATTTGAAAGCTCAAATCCAGATCACAAGTCAGGCCTCGAAAACTGTGCACAGAACTGAAGACTTTTATTCTTGGGACCATATATCATAAATTGAAGAACCAATGGAGATGAAATTTAACAAGGACATTGAAAAGGAACTAGTGAACATCGTTCATTGAGAAGGACACGTCAGAATCCGCTGTATTAAAGGTCTTAATGGCATGATAATTTGGAGTTGTGGAATACAAAGAGTCACCATGATAGATTAAATGTTCCACACTAAAAGATTCATAAATACTTCATAATTAGACTAATTAGGCTGAACTTTTTTAGAGGTACTCGGACGAAGTATTGGAACAATGTTCCAGAAGAACACATTCCCAAATTAGGTCATTAAAGAGGGATAACACGCGTATACTTTTGTAGGACAATTTTTGGATCCAAAATATCACCCCCTCTCCCTATAAAAGAGAATCCCTTTTAATTTCAAAGTGTTGGCAACTTAGGGGTAGCCTTTTTTAGACATTTCATGTAGTTGAGTATTGTGTTTTATTTTCTTTTCATTCTATAATTGCATTCCATATTTTAATTCAAGTGTTCTTCTTTCTCTCCATTTCATTCTCTCTTTTGTTTTCTCTCCCCATTTTCTTTTCCCTGTGAACTCTTATGCTCGTGATCATGAGTAGATAACCCGAGGAAGTTCCCGGGGGGTTAATACAGTGATGAACCCAAGTCCTTTAACAATAATTTCTTAATTTTTATTATTTTATTAGATTTATATCGAGGGTGATCTTAGTGAGTAAGATGACTTTGTGTCTCCACTTTCCACCCAAGGTTTAGCTTTCATTTTTGCAATATTTTCCCTCAATCGAGGAGGTGGATGTGTGTTCTCTCAAAGTTCATTGAGTGTACCATATATTCACAACAATATACAGAGGTGTATGTTCATGCATACGACAGAGCATGTTCATTATGTTAATTCTAAATTAACTATGAGACGATGAAGGTTAACTCGGGGTGATGCTCTCGGGAATGTCTCCTTTCTGTCTTAACATCATTTTGTCTCCATTTATTCTGTTGCATTGCATCTTCATATTTAATTTTAGTTTTGCATTTTCAATTCTCAAATATACATTTATGGTTATTATATTTCATATATATATATATATAAATTGAATTATAAGTAGTGAGTGATTGACTATAAAAGGCCCCTCAAGAGATTGACCTAGGTCAGCCACTGTGCTGCACTTAGAATAAATATTTTTGAGAGCGCACATGACAACGCTACATCAAATTATCACCCTTTTCAAGGAGCCAAGTGGTTTTCAATATCTATTTTTATTCACATATTTTAAATTATTTGTCTTCCTTTAATTTAAAAAAACAAAAAAATCATAAATTTCAAAAACACTAAAAAAATATTTGTTCATGATGAATTTAAATTAAAATTATTATGCACGGACTGACATATCATAGGTGCATGAAGAAGTTCAATATGATCCTTAATCCCAAATTCAAGAACTTAAATAATAAATAAAAAAATGAAGATCAAAGCTGAAATGGTTGAAGAATATATTTGCTCACTGATGGAGCAACCTGAACCTGATCCTAAACCAGAACCTAAGCCAGAACGAGTGGTGTAAGAGATTTCACCAATCATTTTTTATGTTAAAGAACTCGAGGAGGTTGATAAGGAGATTCTAAAGGAATTAATAATATCATCCCATATGAATTCATTACTTGAGGAGTTCCATTAATAAAACATTCCAACTGATATACTTATGGGAGATCAACATTTTTTTGGAAGAATCTTGGAACCACTTTGTTGAAGATAACCTGAAACTAGATTTTACCATCATTGATATTGAACAATCAGAAAATTTTGACCTCTATCTTGATTTGGAATATGGTGAAGAAAATTCACCTGATGAGATGGAGTTTACAATGGTCTTTCCTGAAGAGATCAATTCCCAAGATGACTTACTTGAAAAGGAATATTTCTTTATTGACTCATCATGTTTAAATATTATTCAAGATGAATTGTTTTCTGACTTACACTTTCTTAAATTTATTGATACAACAAAAATGGAGTCGACCTTGGATGATATGAAAGAGACCACCCAAGTGGTGGTGATCGAGGAAGAAGTGTTGGAGAATATGGTGGTGGTTCCACTACCTCCTCTACAATAAATTTCATACCATTTGGAGGAGGACACCACAAAAGTTCACAGGGAGAACCCCTTTTTTCTTTTCCCACCCACTCTGGACCTTAAATTCTCTATGTATTATTTATTGGGGGTTGGGAGATTTCTTATATTATTTGGAGTTATCTATTCTTGGTGTTTACTTATGGACAGCGGGAAAAGTCACATGTGGTGGTTTATCTCAATGAAACCTCATCCACCATCTAATTGGGGGATAATCTGCTACAACTGCCTAACTAGGGGCAGTAAAAACCTAGCACCGCTTGAGGGGTCAAACCAAGAATTATCCATTTTCTATCCCATTTCTCTTTCATTTTCTTTATTTTTATTATGTCTTTCCATTTCTTTCTTGTAGTTCTAAAGTGGTGGTAGTTAGGAGCTTAACTCAAGGATGCCACTGAAAAATAAATCTGGTTGTGTCTTTCCTTTTCTTTATTTTATTTTTTTCCCAATATGAATTCTGTGTGAAATATTTCTTGATATTATTTGATCTAAAAATATGGTAGTAAATGGAATAAGTGTGGGGGAGGGATTTCAAGTTTTTTTAGGAATTTAGTGTGTGCTTTTATTTTATGTTGTTTTTTTTGAAATTTTCTTGTTTTCCTTTTTCATCTTTTGGGTATATTTTTAGGATTTTTGAGTTGAATTGAATACTTTGGAAAATTCAAACAATATTAGTGTTTGTGGAACATTACTTGATTTGAGTTTTTGAGGTTTTAAATGATTGCTGAATGGGTTCTGTTTCTGATTTCCGATCATTTCATTTGATGAAGTTTGATTGATTGCGAAACTCATGTGCACCAGTACTGTCCAAATTGAAAATATTTCCCAACATGAGAGGTTTATAAACCTATTTGAAATCTTATTAAATCTATATTTTTCTTTAGAGTATTGAAACATGTTGTGTGATCCAGAAATTTCTATTTTTCTCTTTTTCAAAGCTGTTAGAGTTCATTGAATGTGTTAAGTATGATAGATGCATCACTTTGAAAGTACTTTTTGCATTGAACTCTTATTTTTCCCTACCTTATCATTTGACCTTCTTTAAGATCCTATTATCCATGAAATACCTTGTTATACAGACACATTACAATCCATTTATCTTTTTCCAACCAGCTTTATAAGTTAAATGCATGATTATCGTTGAACTTAAGTGTGGGGGAGGGAGAAGATGGGATGTATTTTGATTTCATGAAGAATCTTTTTGAGATGAATTGAAAGTGTTTCCATATTTATTAATACTTGGGGTGAACAAAATTTCATGATGGGAAGATGTATGGGTGGCCCAAAATATCATTACATATGTGGGCTGGGTGTTCACCAATATTTTAAGATCAAAAGTTTCCTCTCTTTTCCTCTAAAACATGATTCTGAAGAGAAATCCAGATCTGAATTCAAGATGAAACAATACTACAAATGGGGAAAAGAGGGATGAAAATAATTATTGCTGAAATTCTATGTGTGAACTTCTCAAAATAATATGTGTTTGGAAGTGATTAATTTTTTATCAGATTGAGGAGCACACCATTCTTGAGAAAAACCGTTTTCATGCATTTACTTCACTTTAGAGCTTAACCCTCCTCATTCTGCCTCAGATGTTTTTACATTTTAAACCTTCCAACCCTCAGCCTCAGAACAACCCATGAAAAATACATCATTATTGATACATTTTTGAATCTATTAAGTGAAGATACTAGGAGGATAGCAAGCCTATGGATATTACATGTGTTCTTGGGAAAGAGAAAAACATCATATTAAATATCCTTGAGTGAAGAGAGAAATATTTTTCTGTGGAGGTAGGTACGACATGAATGTGAGGATTAACATGATATTTAATGGATTCATATGATTTTTGATGAGTTCTGAAATTTTTATCCATGTAGTAGGCATAATATTTTCTTTGATACGATAATTTTGTTGTGTGGTCATTTATGCTTTGAGAAGTTTGTTTTTACCATGGTATAAGATGATTGCCCAGGAGTGCAATGTTTAAGTGTGGGAGAATTGATAGAAAAAATATTTTCAATTATTTTATTCTTAATTTCATTTTTTAATCCCATAAAAGTGTTATATCAAGGGAAATTGTCACATTTTATGTTTTAGGGGCATTTTTTAGCTTAATTGGAAAAATAGATTATTTTGGATTTAAACAATTTTAATTTAATTTAAGGTTTCGACCATTAATTTTTATAAACGGATCTAAATTTTAAAATTTATCTTTCATAGGTTTTTATGTTCGATGGGATTCATTTTATCCTTCTGTACCCAAATCTAAATCAATCATTTGGAAGCTCAAATCCAGATCACAAGTCAGGCCTAAAAAACTGTGCACGTAATTGAAGACTTTTATTCTTGGGACCGTATATCATAAACGAAGGAACAAATGGAGATGAAATTCAATAGGGAGATGGAAAAGGAATTATTTAACATCTTTCATTCAGTAGAAAACGTCTGAATCATCTGGATTAAAGGTATTAATTTCATGATAAGTTGGAGTTGTAAAATACAAAGAGTCACCATGACAGATTAAATGTTCCACACTAAAAGAGTCATAAATCCTTCATAAGTGTACAAATCAGGATGGAATATTTTGAAGGTATGCGGAAGAAGTAATGTAACAACTTTAAAGAATCAAAAAGTGCCAAATGTAGTCATTAATCAGGGATAACATGCGCATACTTTTGGAAGACAATTTTTTAAGCGAAAATGTCACCCCCTCTCCCTATAAAATAGTGTCCCTTTTCATTTCAAATTGTTTGAAACTTAGGGGTAGCCTTTGTCTTTCATTTTATGTAGTTTATTATTGAATTTTATTTTATTTTAATTCTATAATTGCATTCCATATTTTAATTCGAGTGTTCTTCTATCTCTCCATTTCATTCTCTCATTTGTTTTCTCTCCCCGTTTTCTTTTCACTGTGAACTCTTATGCTCGTGATCATGAGTAGCTAACCCGAGGAAGTTCCCAGGGGAGTAATGTAGTGATGAAACCAAGTCCTTGAAAATTAATTTCTCAATGTTTCTTATTTTCTAAGATTTATACTTAGGGGGATCTTACTAGATAAGGCGCCTTTGTGTCTCCACTTGCCACCCAAGGTTTAGCTTTCACTTCTGCAATATTTTCCCTCGATCAAGGAGGTGGATGTGTGGTCTCTCGGTGATCGTTGAGAGTACCATATATTCAAAAAAATATGTAGTGGAGGATGTTAATTCATATAATGGAGCATGTTCATTAGGTAAATTTGAAACTAAAAATGATACGATGAAGGTTCACTTGGGGTGATGCTCTCGGGAATGTCTCCTTTCTGTCTTAACATCATTTTGTCTCCATTCATTCTGTTGCATTGCATCTGCATATTTAATTTTAGTTTGGAATTTTCAATTCTCAAATATAAATTTCTGGTTATTATATTTCATATATATATATATATATATAAATTTAATTATAAGTAGTGAGTGATTGACTACAAAAGGCACCTTAAGAGATCGACCTAGGATAGCCACTATGCTGCACTTAGAATAAATATTTCTGAGAGCGCGCATGAAAATGCTACATAAAATTAGCGCCATTTTCGAGGAGCCAAGTGGTCTTAAATAACTATTTTTATTCATATATTGTAAATTATTTTTCTTCCTTTCATTTAAAAAAACAAAAAAAATCATAAATTTCAAAAACACTAAAAACATATTTGTTCATGATGAATTTCAATTCAAATTATTATTCATGGAATGACCAATCACAGGTGAATGAAGAAGTTCAATATGATCCCAAATCCCAAATTTACGAACTTAAATAATAAATAAAAAAACTGAAGATCAAAGCTGAAATGGTTGAAGAATATATTCATTCACTGATGGATCAACCTGAACCTGATCCAGAACCAGAACCTAAGCCAGAACGAGTGGTGATAGATATTTAACTAATAAATTTTTATGTTAAAGAAACTAAGGAGGGTTAGAAAGAGATTCTAAGGGAATTAATCATATCATCCTGTACTCATTCATTACTTGAGGAGGTCCATGAATAAAACATGCCAACTGATATAATTATAGAAGATCAACATTTTCTGGAAGAATCTTGGAACCACTTTGTTTAAGAGAATTTGAAACTTGATTTTCCCATCATTGATATTGAAAAATTAGAACCTTTTTACATCTATATTTCTTTGGAAGATGATGAATAAAATTCACCTGATTAGATAGAGTTTCCAATGGTCTTTCCTGAAGATATCATTTTCCAAGATGACATACTTGAATTGGAAGATTTCTTTATTGACTCATCATGTTTTAATCTAATTCAAGATGAATTGTTTTCTGACTTCCACTTTCCTGAAATTTTTGATACATCACTACTAGAGAAGACCTAGGATGATATGAAAAGTGACCACCCGTCTTTCTTGTAGTTCTAAAGTGGTAGAATTTAGGAGCTTAACTCAAGGTTGCCACAGAAAAATAAATCAGGTTATTTCTTTCCTTTTCTTTATTTTATTTTCTACCCAATATGAATTATATGTGAAATATTTCGTGATCTTATTTGAGCTAAAAATATGGTAGTAAATGGAATAAGTGGGGGGGAGGTATTACAAATTTTTTTTAGGAATTTTTTGTGTGCTTTTATTTTATGTTGTTTTTTTTGAAATTTTCTTGTTTTCATTTTTCATTTTTTGGGTGACTTTTTAGGATTTTTGATCTAAATTGTATAATTTTTAAAATTAAAACTATCTAGGTGTTTGTAGAAAATTTCTTGATTTGAGTATTTGAGGTTTTAAATGATTTTTTAATGGGTTATGTTTCTGATTTCTGATCTTTCCATTTGAGAAATTTTGATTGATTGTGAAACTCATGTGCACCAGTACTATCCAAATTGAAAATAGTATGCAACCCGAGAGGTTTCTAAACCTATTTGACATCTTCTTACATTTATATTTTTCTTTAGAGTCTTGAGACATGTTGTGTGATCCATAAATGTCTATTTTTCACTTTTTCAAAGCTGTTAGAGTTCATAGAATGTGTTAAGTATGATTGAGGCGTCACTTTGAAAGCCCTTTTTTGCATTGAACTCTTATTTTGGCCTACCTTTTCATATGTCCTTATTTGAGATCCTAGTAGCCATGAAATACCTTGTTAGACAGAAACATTACCATCCATTTATCCCTTTATAACCTTATTTAGAAGTTAAATGCATGATTATCGTTAAACTCTAGTGTGGGGGAGGGAGAATATGGGATGTATTTTGCTTTCCTGAAGAATCTTTTTGAGATGAATTGAATGTGTTTTCATATTTATTACTGCTTGGGGTGAAGAAATTTCATGATTTTAATATGTATGGGTGCCCCAAAATATCATTACATATATGGGTCGGGTGTTCACCAATATTATAAGATCAAAATCTCCATCTCTTTTCCTCCAAAACACGATTATGAAGAGAAATCCATATATGAATTCAAGCTGAAACAATGCTACAACTGGGGGAAAGAGGGATGAAAATAATTGATGCTGAAATTCAATATGTGAACTTCTCAAATGAAGAGGTGTTTGGAGGTGATTCATTTTTTATCTGATTGAGGAGCACCCCATTCTTGAGAAAAACTATTTTCATGAATCTACTTCACTTTAGAGCTTAACCCTCCTCATTTTGCCTCAGATGTTTTTACATTTTAAACCTACCAACCCTCAACCTTATAACAACCCATGAAAAATAACTCATGATTGATACACTTTTGACTCTATGAAGTGGAGATAATAGGAGTATAGTAAGCCTATGGAGATCACACATGTTCTTGTGAATGAGAAAAACTCCACATTAAATATCCTTGAGTGAAGAGAGAAATATTTTTTTGGGGAGGTAGGTACGACATGCATGTGAGGATTAAAATTATATTGAATAGATTCATATGATTTTTGAGGAGTTCTGAAATTTTTATCCATGTAGGAGGCATGATATTTTCTTTGATATGATAATTGAGTTGTGTTGTCATTTATGCTTTGAGAAGTTTGTTTTTACCATGGTATAAGATGATTGCCCAGGAGAGAAATGTTTAAGTGTGGGGGAATTTATAGAAAAAATATTTTCAATTATTTTATTCTGAATTTCATTTTTTTAATCCCATAAAAGTGTTATATCAAGGGAAATTGTCACATTTTATGTTTTAGGGGAATTTTTGAGCTTAATGGGAAAAATGGATTATTTTGGATTTAAAAAGTTTTAATTTATTTTAAGGTTTCGACCATAACTTTTACTAAACAGATCCTAATTGAGAAATTTATCTTTTTTAAGTTTTTAGGTTCGATGGGATTCATTTTATCCTTCTGGACACAAAGCTCAATCAGTCATTTGGAAGTTCAAATCTAGGTCACAAGTCAGCCCGCAAAAACTGTGCACAGAACTAAAGACTTTTATTCTTGGGACCATATTTACAAAATGGACGAACCAATGGATCTGAAATTGAACATGTATCTCTAAAAGAAATTATTTAACATCTTTCATTAAGGATTCCACATCTGAATCCGCTCGATTCAAGGTATTAATGGCATGGGAAGTTGAAGTTGTGGAATACAAAGAGTCACCATGACAGATTAAATGTTCCACACTAAAAGAGTCATAACTCATACATATGTGAACGAATCAGGCTGAAAGTTTTTGGAGGTACGCAGAAGAAGTAATGGAACAACTGTCAAGAATAACACATTCCCAAATGTAGTCATTAAACAGGGATGAAACATGCATACTTTTGGAGGACATTTTTTGGATCCAAAATGTCACCCCCTCTCCCTCTAAAAGAGTGTACCTTTCCATTTCAAAGTGTTGGAAACTTAGGGGTAGCCTTTTTTGTCCATTTGATGTAGTTTAGTATTATATTTTATTTTCTTTTAATTCTATAATTTCATTCCATATTTTAATTCAAGTATTCTTCTTTCTCTTTATTTCATTCTCTCTTTTGTTTTCTCTCCCTATTTTCTTTTCACTGTGAAATCTTATGCACGTGATCATGAGTAGCTAACCTGAGGAAGTTCCCAGGGGAGTAATCTAGTAATGAAACCAAGTACTTGAACATTCATGTCTCAATGTTTCTTATTTTCTTAGAGTTATACTGAGGGGGATATTACTGGATAAGGCGCCTTTGTGTCTCCACTTTCCACCCTAGGTTTAGCTTTCACTTCTGCAATATTTTCCCTCGACCGAGGAGGTGGATGTGTAGTCTCTTGGCGATCGTTGAGAGTACCATATATTCAAAACAATATGTAGAGGAGGATTTTTATTCATATTATGGCGCATTTTCATTAAGTAAATTCGAAACTAACTATGAGATGATGAAGGTTAACTTGGGGTGATGCTCTAAAGAATGTCTCCTTTCCGTCTTAACATAATTTTGTCTCCATTCATTCTGTTGCATTGCATCTACATATTTAATTTTTAGTTTTGCATTTTTAATTATCAAATATACATTTCTGGTTATTATATTTCATATATATATAAATTGAATTATAAGTATTGAGTGATTGACTGTAAAAGCCTCCTCAAGAGATCGACCTAGGTCAGCCACTGTGCTTCACTTAGAATAAGTATTTTTGAGAGAATGCATGAAAACGCTACATCATTTATTACATCGGTTATTTAATAAGAGAATAAATAAATAACATATTACATAGGTTATTTAAAAACTGACGTAATAAATCATGACTCCAAACCATTTTCCATGTCTTATTTTTAGGAATCAATTTGAAAATGGCTTCAGATTTATGTTTTTTACGTCAGTTTTAAAATAACCGACATAAAAAACAATTTTTATAACATCCCCTGCAATAAAGTCAACCAAAAAATTACGTAAAAAATGAAAAGTAACCGTTGTAAAAAACGTTTTTTTCACTATTGTCTCTCCAAAATCCTTCTTTAATCTTTCAACTTCATCTTCATGCATCTTTACTTTGTTTTGTAACAATGAGTCATGTTCTTTGATCTTCTTGGAGTCTTCTTCCAAATATACCTCCTTGACTTCGTTGCTCTTTTTTATCTCATCTTGAAGTGCATGGATCTTCTCTTGTAGAGCCTTGTTGAATCTCTCTTTTTCTTCAACATCTTTGAGCCACTTTGAAGAACTTACTTCAAATCCTCTCTTTGTTTCTTGAAAGTCTCCAACCTGTCTGGAGAGCTTTAGACATTAAACAATTTTTACTTGTAATAATTTCTCTAAAACATCAGTTTCTTCTTCTAGATAAGTGATATTTTTTCATGCATTGAAATACTCCACAAACCATGGATGTACTCTCTTTAGGAATACCATGCAGAATCATTATTAATCTATCAACTGATAGTTCCTGAGATGTTGTAGATTGATTATCACCACTTGTGCTAGAATTTTCATCATGAGAGTAATTTACAAATGTACTAACACATACCTCTTGATCAGTTGAGGTGGGAAGGTTTTCCATCTTCTTGGTGGGGACTTGATCCACCTTTTCATTACTTTCCAAGTTTGGTGTGTCTTCAATGTCAGCCGGATATGGAGAACCATATGATTCCTCTTATTTAGATAAGAGGGACTCACTCTTCAACTTTATCTTCCCTTATTTTTAATATTCATCATGGTTTTGGTAGATATAGAATGTTTCTCAGAGATAACAAAATCTTCATCAAAACTGCACTTCATTGTTAACTCAGGAAATAATCTCAAGTCTTTAAAAGAGAATATCTTCATCGTAGAGAATCCAACAGAGGTGAACCTGTCTCTCTGATACCAATTGAGAAGACCAATTTGGTATATACCTAACACTGATGGGGGGGGGGGGTGAATTAGTGTTGGGTTCTTTTGAAACCAATTCCAACTTTTTATCCCTGTACCTCTTGACTTATTAGGATATGATTCACTTATTCTCTTTTCCCTATCATGTTCAATAATATAAAGTAGTAAAAATATGCACATGATATTTGTATAAGGTTCACCACTCAATAAGAGTAGCTACATCCTTTCCCTGCATGGGGATGACCAGTGCATGGATTCTCCACTTAATGTGAATTATTTTACAATGGAGTGGCTAGGAAAACAATCCTATAGCTAGTGTGACTCACTACACATTGTAGGGGGGTGGGAAACAATCCTCTTCCCTAGAATAGTGATAGCCTAGTCCAACTTTTAGCCTCTAGATGGTTCTTTATACTGCCTATGAATACAATCTTCTTCCTTATTCAAAAGGTAGGTTCTATTCTTGGTCTTCTTTAGTTCTCTTCAATTAATTACTTACAAAGTAGTAGGCAAGAAATTCTCCTTTCATTCTTTCTCTTCTTTTCTAATGCAATACCAACTACACTAGACTTATTCTTTCTTCTTCTAAGTGCAACAACCAACTGAACTAAAATTTCTTCTATATTCTTGGATTGAATCACATACACCAATGTGATTATTCAGGAAATGAAGATCGTCTTAATTGGCATCATCAGAATCAATTCTTCTCCTTTGTTTATGAATGCATGTGATCATGCATGTGACATTTAGGTTTAACTTTTTCTTCCCTTTCTTTCTTATTCTTCTATAAAAATGTGAACACACTTGTTTTTGGTTCTTTATTTAAGTCACTTCACATGTTTATGTGCATGCATGCAAGAATGAATTCTCCTCTTCTTCTTCTTGTGTGAAAACCCTTAATGGATATGGTTCTTTAAACACACACAAACTCAGCCTATTCCTCCTCTTTCTGTTCTTTTCTTCTCTTGCACTTAGTTAGGGGGTTTACTTAGGTTTATATGTATGAATCATCAAACCCGAATGGGTAAAACCCTTTCTTTGTGAAAAATCCTTCTTCAAGGCCTCAAGCTTCTTCAAACAATGCACATGGGTGCATGGAACACATACTTACCTACCTTCTTCACTAACACTCAAAACCCTGAAAAATGGGATAAAGGTGAAAACAGGAGGGTGCTCACCTTTGGGAAGTCCGTGAGATTCACGGTTCTTCTTCGTGCATAAAGATCACGACTCTTTCCCTTTCATAGAGTACAACAAGTGTGTGGATGCACAATTTGTGTACCTGTGGGAACTTCCTCACGAAACACACCGAGGGTTTTTAGAAAACCTGTTGGGTGTTCATATGTGTTGGTTCTTCTCAAAGCTATTCGAGGGTGGGTAAAAACTATTGAAGTCTTGCGGTAAGTCTTCTTCGTAGAGCATAGAACTTGCGGGATTCCTGGTTGCTGTTCACGAAGTGGTGCACAGGTATATGCTCTATTTTTTAAAACATGATCTTTCGAATATGTGGGAGAAACAACATTCTTTGTCTCATGATCCTCTTTTTATAGGCTAGGGGAACTCCTCTTCCACATTCAACATCTGCGTATCTCCCATTAAGATCGAGGATTTGAATTCCTGAAATCTTTACCTTCAAAATTTCGAAACCGCATGTCAAGGATAAACTATAAGCCTCAGGTGTTTCCTTTTTCCAAATGCGGGCTCCTATCTTCGTGAATGGGGTCAAGATCGCATGCAAGATTCTCGTGCATGAATATCGCACGGATCCTCCATGTATCTCAAATGATAATTAAGTCCTCACAACTCCATTTTCTTTTTCCTCCTTTAATAAATCATTCATGAAATATGTATATTTCATGCATGGTCTTGGTTCAATCTAGTAGCCTTCATGGTGCTAAAATGATCCTTCTTTGATAGTCATAGGTAGTCCATGGTGATTGGGCTTCTTCTCTGGTGAGATATGACGAAATTGGAAAGTGATGGAGTTTGAAGACGATAATGTGACTGGTTCAAATCCATGAGAGGATCGGACAACTTGAATTCAAACTCATATAGCGCCAGATCAGATGAACAATAGAGATTAGATGATCGGATGTCACAGATGATCATACAGTGAACTGAGATGTGGGATGAGAGGAGTGGCTGATATTACATCCACGTTATTAAAACATTGTCCCACATCAAAATGGACATGTGGTAGAGGCATGGTTTATAAATCAACTCCCCTCAGCTTCAGCTCAGAATTCTCTTCTCCCCCCTCTAGTGCCTCCCCACACTGGTTCTCTGCAGTAATGATTCTGTACCCACCCATGCCTCCTGTGGGCGCGCTCCTAGTTCCCACTATGCATCCATGCGCATGGGTTGATCACCGTGCATGCACTCCTGTGGGATTATACATGACCCACAAACGCCTCATGTGGGTTGGCTCTGCCTTGGCTTCCCCATTGGAACGGTTGACCCCATGTGGTCTAGCATGTGCCTTGGGTTGAGGCTGGGTAGCTAGCTCGCGGGCTGGACCAATTTTTTAGTAAGCCACATAATAAATACTTGGAAGAAAGCCGAGTATACACAAAAATGTATATCCATAATTAAACTCAAACCAACCTCATGCATGGACACCTTAAAGAATAATGCACACATATGGATACCACCATCAAGTTCCAAGATCATTCCACTCCCTTATTTTCTCATTCTTCCTTTCCTTTTTGGATTATCAAATCAAAATGCTACTTCAATTTTGTAAACTTTATATGAAACATGATACAAGTTCTTTGAGATTTTCATGATCAGAGCTTCAATCGTCTGATTTCCATTCTCCATTTCACTTAGGAGTGTGTCTTTGACCATCATTGAAATTCATTGACCTCATTAACAACCAATAAAACTCAATTACTAAAGTGGTCCCAACACACATTTCACAGATTCATTGGATGTTCTTATCTACTGACATGTGTATTATTCCTTAGACTTTAAGATTATTATTAATGGGTATTACAACTCCCTCACTTAGATGTATTGAGGAAAACTATGAAGGCACACTATTCGCAGTGAGTTAGGATATGTTGGGTGTGTCACAAGTAATACTGCATTAATAGATAATGCGAGGAAGGATTTGACCCTTCTATTCCATAACAGAAGTTGATATCTCATGCCCTTTGATTGAATTGATATAGCCTAAATAAATGCATGTCCATGGTAAGGAATGGGAAAGTTAAATTATGGAAATTCAAAGAAATAATAATCAATCACATGGGTTGATGGCACTAGAATGAAACCCGCTTGATTCAAGATATCAACACAAAGGGATTAAATTACACGGTAAGCATTCGTAGGAGGTGACACATCATTTCGGCATTAACTTCTTTCTCTATCAGTACCTTGGAGTGTTTCTAGATTCTAACCTTGGAATTTAAGTAGGTTCTGCCTAATGCCACTGAGAAAGAGGCCTAGAGGTTCACACACTATGTGTGTCCAAGTATCTTAGTTAAATATTAATTTAACAAGTTGAATAAAGATTATTCCCGATAGTGGTTTAATAATTATTCAAGGATTGCTGATCACATTTATTTCAACACTAGTTATTCGAGAGAATATATTGTGGGAAAAATAATATATTTATTAGTGAGTAATGTAGTGATATTTATTTGAGAAATAAATAGCCATTATTCAAGGTCTAATAAATTTGGTGGAGGAAATAAAGAAAATGGAAAAAAAGTACATGTCGTGTATATTAATATACATGTCGTGTAATTTATTTAGGGATATGTGAAAAATAATAATATTTATTTAATTAAATAATATTAGGTGTAATTCATTAGGTGCATGTCAAGTAATAATAATATTCAACTGTTATTATTAGACATGGGGTATTACAAAAAATTAAATGAAATGAATAAATGATTTCAGGTAATTAATTAATTTTATTATTATATGAAATTAAAGTAACAATAATATAATTCTCATTAACCTAGCCATTTTTGGGTGTTGTGCACATCGGAACTAAAAAAATATCTCAAGCCAAGAGATAATTTTTTTTCTTCCAAGAATGCTCTCAAGGTACAAGAGAGATCCTTCTCCACTAGATCAAGGAGAGCACTTTGCCAGTAGTTCCCAAGGTGATCAAAGGTGGACATTGCAAGCGAAGGATCTTCCGTACTAGCACTCGTAGATCCCTTTGGTGACATATAGAGATACGTGGACCACCTTTAGATCACTGCTAGAGGAATCCTACACTTGTATTCTATGATGCAATGATGGATCACATAAAATCATGATCAAAAACATCAAAGGAGAGAGAATTAAATCAAGGTAATTCTCATCTTGTAATTAAATTAATTATAACCAATATATGATGATCCTGTCTATGGTTTTGGGACTCTATTCCTTTCTTTCATTTTTCATTCTATTCTGAAGATCTGATGTTTTATTATCATGATGGATCTCGAATTGATTGTTGTTAACGAAAAAAATTAAAGTTGGGTACACCTACCAACGTAGTTCTGCTGTGCCTGGAACCTACAAGAAGTTAGTACCACATTGAATTGAGTATATGGACAACTTTTTTGTCCAAACTTGCCTCTCTTGGTTTTTATAAAGGGTCATTCCACGTAGACGTAGAGTTTACTAGTTGATGACGCATTGATAAGAATATTTGGTGCCTCCCTTACCTCATGAAAATACTGAAGAAGTTGGAAAGTGGATGAAAATTAAATGGTGAGAATATGGATGTCTTAAAATTAGAAGATTTTAGACCCTTCTCTTTGATGTTGTGAGATCAATTAAGTGGAATAAGAACACTTTTAATGTTTTAATGACACTTTACTAATCTAAAGTTCCTATAATCACTTGTTGTTAGTGGGTAGTGATTCTTTCAGAGTTGATGATGCATTGCTAAAAATATGTGGTGCCTCCCTTACCTCATGAAAATATTGAAGAATATGGAAAGTGGATGGAAATTAAATGGAGAGAATATGGATGTCTTAAAATTTGAAGAGTTTAGACCCTTCCCTTGGAAGTTGTGGGATAAATCAAGGGGAATAAGAAAACTTTTAATATTTTGATGATGCTTTGCAGATCTAAAGTTCCTATAATCACCTGTTGTTGGTGGGTAGTGATTCTTGAAGATTTCTTTCTCTTATGGAATGAAAGAGGGTGATATGTTTTGTTGTGGTAAGGATGAGAAGACCCTTACCATAATATCAATCAGTGGGAGAAGCACAATTTCCCTACTGTATCAATTAAGGGTATCATACCATTCCCCTTTGCATTTATTGTTAATTAAGTGAAGAAAAATTATATTTACTAATGAATTTTATTTGGAATTGACAACAAACACAAAATGGGATATTGAAATTTCCAATGGTTTTTGATTATATTTTTTTTCAATTAAACTTATTTTCAGAAATCACTTCACTATAATCAGTGCAAAGGTGATGAATTGAGTATCCACCCAAAGGAATAGTGATGTAGTTGTCCACAGCTGTTGGATAAGGAATTTCTGACCTTGATTACCTGGCTGGATAGATTCAAAGGGAATCCAAATGTTTAAGAATCCATCATTCACTGATCGGGCATGAAGGTTTTGATTATAGCATTTTCCATCTATTGGATGATGATTTGTGATGGATAGAATGAAGATGGAATTGAGAAGGCAAAGGTGTTTATGGAAATACTCTATATTGAGTATTTATAATGCTGCAAGTCTTTGGAACCATCCTAAAAGTGTTTCTAATTATTCTAATAATTCCTAGAATTATTTGGAACTGTTCTGAAGTCATTTGAGGGAAGGTCCAGCGTAGATTTGAAGAAGTTCAAAAGTGTGAATTATGTTTTCTTAATTCATAATATTACATATTTTCATATTAAAATTGTGATTTAATATGAATTATTTGTTTTCCATTTAACTATTACATCCATATTTTTTTTACTACCATTTTTATAACCATGTGTTGTTGTTTTATTTTCTCCCTGATTGGCACACTGGAAATCCATTTGTGTTGGCAGGATGAATTATGTCTATTGATTACTTTGAGATGACTATTTCATGATGGTCGTCCACCTGTATTGTTTTCTGTTTCACCACTTGGGATTGTGGAAGCTCTGTATTGGGCGTTCTGTTATGGCTCACAAGGGGGTTTATTGCTCCTGAATACCCTCTCGATCAATGCATCACTACTTCAGTTCTTCTACAACCCTTCCCTTGGAACAAGTGATCCGTTCTTGCTTTGAAGAATCCCTATTTCTCCCTTTGTTCATGGATTTCATTGTTACTCACTTTGTTACAGTGCAATAGATCCTTTTATTCTTCCTCATCTTCATCACAAAGACATTTCGTGGTGGAGATTGAAGACCTTCCTATCTTGGAAGAAGTGAAACTCTATGCTTGATGAAACTAGGAGTTCTAGCAACAGTTGTGGGGTGGAAGAGCCATCAGATCTGGGAGGATGTGCATTCTTAATTCTATTGAAGTGATCAGGACAACCAGACCAATTTTAGGTTCAACATTGTGAGTATCATTTTGTTTTTTTCCTTCTTCGTCTGAGATCTATAACACTGTTGTTGCTTGTTTTTTTCCTCTATTACTACCTGGTTCATGTGTTTTACTGCTTCAATTTTGGTTTCTATGATAGTAATAAAACACGTGTGTGGGTACGGGTGGTGTTCTTGCCGTGAAGTAGGTCCCTAAAGGGGGAGAATCATGTAAATATTTGTGTTCTTGTGTTCTATTTTTTTCTTTCATTCTGGTTGTTCCGCTATGTAATTGCATCAATATACTATAAATAAGTCATTGATCTTAGAATTTGTGTTGTTATGTTATTACTGCCTGCACACACTGCACCCTTCATATGTGGTATCATAGCCTCTATGATTTTTTTCCAGAATTAGTGATTACAACCCCTAAATTTGAGTATATAACTATTATTTGTGAAAAATGATTCATTTTTTTTCTTTTTCAAACTGTTGTTATTATTGTTTGTAAAGATACTCCTACTTTTTGGAATCTTTTGGTTAGTATTCTATTAATTTGATGCTTCTTTTTCTTGTGTATCCTTGTGCTCTCTAGTTTACAATTTTTCATACTGTTTTTTTTTTGTTTCTGCAAAACAATTAACTCAGTCTTAAATCTCCATAGTGTTTAACTAAATTTCATTTGTTAAAACATTATCATGTTTAACATTTTTGTGTTTTTAATATTCCTTCATTGAAGCATCGTTTAACCAAGGGATTGGTCAATTGTTGGGGGCATATGCTTAGCATTGTCCGCAAGAACTTGGCATCTAACTTGTGGATTAACAAGTCTATAATGAGGTATGCAATCGAGAAATTTGATGAAGATAATGATTTTAACCTATGGTTTATTAAGATTAGATCCTTACTTATACAGTAAGTCCTACTTGATGCCCTATGTGGGTCCAAGAAATCTATTATCACTGTAAATGAGACTGGTTAAACTAGTACTTGATATGTAGATGTACATTCTGATGTGCTAGTCAAAGCACATAATTCTCTCTTGTTGTCATTAGAAGATAAAGTACTTAGGGTGGTTTCCTTTGAGTCCACTGCTGCTGGTATTTGGGTAAAGTTGGAAAAACTGTATATGACTACCTAATTGGTTGGAAGACTCTATAAAAAACATCATATGTTCACTTTTAAGATGAAACATGGTGCTTACATTAAATATCACCTTGATTAGTTTAATAAAATTATGTTATAATTTTCCAATATAAACGTAACAGTCGATGATGAGGATCAAGTGATAATCCTCCTAATTTCTTCTGATCACAATTATAGCTCTTTAGTCGAAACCATGATGTATGGAATAGATGCATTTTCCCATGAAGAAGTTAAGTCATCCCTCGTATTTAAGGAACTACACTCCAAGCTGAGAGTTAAAGGTGAGTTAGAGAGCCTATTCACTAGGGGTAGACCACAAAGTAAGGGTAAAAGGAAACAATTTACCAAAGACAAAGACAGGAAAAACAAACACCCAAAACCCAAAAATGACTCTAAGGAAATAAAGGTTACTTTATTTCATTGTGGAAAGCCCGAGGATACTAAGCCTGAGTGTAGAAAACTCAAGCGTGAGTTAGAATCCAAACATCCCACCAACTAGTATCTTTTGGTTGACTCAAGGTATGAAACTTCTAAATTTCTAAATGTGTCCATCCATACACTCGGCCGAGAGTGGGTATAATACTCTGGTTGTTCCTTCTATATGTGTTCGCATAGAGAGTCTTTTTTGGAGTTGGTTAAAAGAGTGGAAGGGGGTGTCTTATTAGGAAATAACAAGAAGTGCAAGTTTGGGGGTAGAGGGTCCGTCCTAATAGAATTGGATGATCGATTAGTCATCACCCTACTTGATGTGAGGTGGGTCCCCAACTTACAACGAAACATGATTCCTTAGGAGTCCTTGATCAAAATGGATACACCTTTAGATCAAAATCAGGTTCTATTAAAATATATAAGGGATAAAGAACCATTTTTATAGGATCTCTTACAAATGGATTATATGTATTGAATGAAAGTACCCATTCGAGACAGTTGGGTAGTGTTTACAATATAAACACTAAAAAAACTATGCTCTAGCATAGAGGGTTGGGGCATGTTAGCTCCAAAGGGCTATAAGAACTAAACAGGATGGGGCTGTTGAGTGACATCACACCTTCTAATCTTCCATTTTGTGAATATTGTGTGATGGGTAAATATAAAAGGGTGAGATTTAATAGGTCCTCCTTCAAGGATACCACTCCAATTGAGTATATACATTCGGATTTATGGGGGCCAGCCAGGTCCACCTCTCATGGTGGAGGATCCTATTTCATCACCTTTATTGATGATTACTCTAGGAAGGTTTTGGTTTACATCCTTAAGAATAAATCTGATGTTTTCCAAATATTCAAAACCTAGAAATCTTTAATTGAGAATAAAACTAGAAAGAAAATTAAGGCCATGAGTATGAAAAATGGGATTGAATACTTGTCCACTAAGTTCATTCAATATTGTGAGTATGAAGGAATTAAAAAGGCATAGAACTATTAGGGAAACTCCCCAATAGAATGGAATTGAAAAGAGGATGAATCAGAGGGAGTTAAGGGATACAAACTCTGGGTTGATAATTCTGGACACCAAAAGTGCATCATTATTAGGGATGTGGTCTTTCATGAATCATCTCCCACTAAGACTAGGACTATCACACCTGGCAGTTGTGAACCAGACCTTCCTAAGTCTAATGAACATGAGCCTCCAACTCATTTTGAGACTGATGTCCAACCTACTCCACCTCCTCCTCAGTCCACTGATGCAACTAATTCTGAGTCTAGTTCTAGTTCATATTTTGATTCTGGACCTTCTACCAGTCATGAGGATTATCAATTAGCCCGAGGTAGACAATGGATAGTCCCGAGACCTCCTACTCGGTTCATCTAGTATGATATGGCTTCATACGCCTTTCATGTGGCCCATGATTTTATTGATGATGATCCTTAATCGTATAGCCAAGCTTTAAAAGATAAATATTCAAAAAATTGGATCTTTTCCATGAATGAATAGATGCAACCTCTAAAGAAAAATCACACATGGACCATTGTCAACAAGCCTCTGAATGCTAAGGTGATTGGGTCTAAGTGGATTTATAAGAGAAAGGAAGACAACACCGAGGGAAATAAATTTAAGTTCAAAGAAAGTCAAGTTTCCAAAGTATTCCTTAAAAGATAAGGAATTGACTATGCTCAAATTTTTCCCCCGTTGTCAAACACTCTTCTATCAGGCTCTTATTAACCTTTTCTGCCTATCTCGATCTACACATCAAGCAATTAGATGTTAAGACTACCTTCTTACATGGGGATTTCAATGAAAAACTCTACATGAAACCTCTTGATGGTTATTCTAAGGAATTAAAACCAAACCAAGTCTACCTATTAAACAAGTCTAAATATGGCTTAAATCAATTGTCTATGAAATTTTATAAAAAATTTGATTCTTTCATGATAAATAACCATTTCACTAGGAGTCAATATTGTAATGACCCAATGTTTTTCAATGGAAATTCCCTTCTTATAAATACACCATAAAATCACTTGAAAACACAACATAATGAACTACTAAGTGATAAGTGTCCTTTAAACATAAGTTTTTATCTTTTGTGTTTGGAATTTCAGAAATCTGACATACACGATTGCAATCAGTAATTTATTTGGAGTCCAAAAAGAAAAACTTAATTTTGGATGAATAGTAACCTACCCTTATGAATAGTAACATAACCTTACGAATAGTGATATACCCTAATAAATAGTAACCTTACCTATGATAATATATAATTAATATTCAAGTTGAAAGTATGATATACCTATATTTTAGAATAAGTAAATAAATGTTTTAAAACCTGTTTTTGATAATAAATTGTGATTTTAATTAAATATTAAAATAATAACATTTAGAAAATTATTTTTGAAAAATGGACTTTGTTTTTGGATTCCACATATTGAAAAATGGTTAGGGTGAATTTTTGGGATTTTTTCTGTAATACTTCAATTTTCCAGTGAATAGTAAAAATACAGTTTTTCACATAACCGATGTATCTTAAATTGCATCATTCATGATGTAAAGATAACATAAACTTTATAAAACTTTATATTAGGAAAAATTATATTTAATTTCATAAATGGTTCCTTAAAATACAATAAACTCAATTTCCAAACCTAAAAATAACTTTCCAAAGCTTAAAGTCAAAAGGTGATTCCTTAAAGTATCGTTTTCTCTTTCTTTCACATTAATTTTAATAAATTAATGAATTAAAATTATAAAGATTATTTAAAGTCTAAAAATAAATATATTATATTAATATATGATTTATTATTTAAAAAAACTACTATTACAATCTAACATTTGATATATTATTTTATTCTAAAAACACCTCCCTCTTCATGTATAAATAACCCATCTCCCTCCCCTTGACAAACCACACCTATAAAGCTTGAAGACTTGTCTAAAATCTACCCAAGTATCTTCTCCATCCCCTACCCCACGTCTTAGAGCTTCTGGTTTCATCAAAAGACCAATCCTAGGCCCCTTAATGGGGATCTCAAGAGGAGGATTCAAGATGTAATTTCTCTTCCTCTTTCCTTTAATTTCCTTTCAATTTCAAGTTATTTTCTTATTATCTCCCCACATATCTTCATAAAAATGGTATGGTAGCTCCATTATCATACATATAATATAATTTTATGATAATAATGGTATATTATACCACCCAACCCCCTTTTCCACTTTCTATTATTTTATCAAAGAAAATGTTGTTTGTGAGGTGTTAATCTATCATCTTCAAGAACAACATGTTTTCTTTTTCCATTTATACATTCTGATATGGTCATGAAAGAATTTTTATGGTTGAACCAGAATATTTTATTTGTATTATATCCAATTTAATGTTCTTGAACTAACTTGTGTACATATTACTAAATGATTAATCAAAACAAGTTCATTGTGGCCGAAAAACCGCCCAAATTAACTCAAACAATCATCATTTAATTCTTATCTAATGATTTATCCCCATGGTATATAATATAATCAATTATAATACCATTTAAACTATTGGAATATAATTTATAATATGTAATATCATTTATGTATGTTTACCCATGTTCTACCCGAAATTTAATTTATGAATACAAGTGAACCACTATAGAAAAACCATAAAAAACAAACATTCCTAAATAATGTTTTTAAAATCTATAACTCATCCAAAGGAACATAAAATAACTTAATGAAACCATAATAAACCATATTAATGTACAAAGGGTTCTTTAATTATTAATTAATGAATCTAATGTGGTTATATAAGACATTAAAGTGAAGGAAGAGTTCAGATATAAGGTAAGGGGAAAATCTAAAACCCAATTTTATTTCTTCGAGTTCTCCCTCTTTCACTCCATATTTGGTATGTTAACTCCTTAAAAATAATTTTTTCATAATTATATTAAATTTTATGGGATATAAATTTTTTCTACTGAATTTTATGTAAAAAAAATGTTTTCCAAAAGAACTCTTCTTTTAAGAACACACCTTTTACTTCTCATTCAAGGTTGACGGTTCTTGTAACATGTATGTTATTCCCTCTTTATTTTGGGAACCCAATGTTTATGAATGTGTTCTTATGAGATGAAAACCATTCCTTTTCATGGTTTACTTATGTTAATTTTTTATATATGTTCATTGTGGCATTCATGATAAATGATAATGTTATGATGTGACGGGTGAACCTGGAATTATTTAGCACAATATGAATGTTTCAATGTGACGGGTGCACACGTAATTATACAGCACTCCAATGCATTGGGTAAAGTGATGAATCTCTTGAGTTAATGTGAAATGATGTGTGAACAAGAAGCTAGATTTTTCAAAATTATTTGTGGTAGTTAACCACTAATACATGATGTTTCATTTTTATGCATTGCCACATTTCAAGTCTCTTATAAATCTTTCCTCTCATGTTTTTGATTATTTGACTATATTATGGTTATGATCACCCTTTGTTATATTTTTTTAATATATCCTCTTACCAGGATTTTAGATCACCACTTTTGATGTATATCCTCATGTGACTACATATACTAAGGAGAGTTCAAGTGCCAATAAGAATCTAGAGTAGAAGGAAATAAATAAATGTTAATACTTGATGTTGTAATTATTGTATGATAATAGTTCTACCAAGACACTAAACCTTTGGATACTCTATGTTTAATACTATTATTTTTTTTATCTTTAAAATGATTTAATATTAATTTAAGAAAATGTCGGGTCTCTATAGTTGGTATTAGAGGCAAGGTTTAGTTAATTTGGGAATTAGAATTAGTGAAATCTAGAGAAAACCTCTAGCATGAGACTAAGTACAAATATGCAGACAATAATATTTACATAGGGATTCCATATATTATTATTTTATTATAAATTGTTCAAATGAATAAGTTATTCATGAATTTTTTACTTATGTTTTGTTATAACCTTTTCTATTTTAGAAAATGGTGGGAACCAGGAGAAACCAGGCCAACAACTCATGCGAGGGCCAATGCAATGATTGCCCGAACGACATCCCCATTGATTTGGGAGGTGGAGTTCAGAACTTCATGGAGATTATTACCCAAATATCTCAGGTTATGAAAAATAACCATAATAATGGGGAACATACTCCTTCACTAAAGAGGGAGAAACTGGCTATTGAATGTTTTATGCAGCAACGACCACCGACGTTTAGTGGATCTTTTGATACACTAGTTACAGAATAGTGGGTCAACTCCATGGACACGATCTTTTATGTTCTTCACTATTCTGAGATAGAGAAGGTGACACTTGCTATTTATCGTCTAGATGGAGAGGCTGATCAATTGGTGGATTTGATTAAGAACACCAAGTCGAGGGAGGAAATTGAAGAGATGGAATGGGAAGACATTAAGATAATGTTTCTTAACAAGTATTTCCCAATAAATCTTTTCACGAAGATGGAGAGAGAATTCATATAACTGAAGAAAAAGGAAGGAGAATCTGTCACAACATATGAAGCTAATTTCACAAGGCTCTCAAGGCATGCTTTGGGTTTTGTTATAAAAAATGATATCAAAATTGATAGATTCTTTAGTGGATTAAAACCACACCTTCTAAAGGATATTACGATTCGAGACTTTGGAAGTTATTAAGAAGTTGTTCAGTGAGCTCTCAAATTGTATATGGAGTTTGGAGAATGGTCCCACGACTATGGTGATAAGAAAAAAAGATGGAGTTTCAGGACGGTGGATCTAATGACAAAGGTGGGAAGAAAACTCAATGACCCACATGCCAAAAATGTGGTAATTTTAGCATGGGAACTTCCTAAAAATGATGGGGAATTGCATAAAGTGTGAGAAATAAGTACACCATGATCAAGAGTGTCGAAAATACATGAAAAGAAAGGAGAATGTAACTGAAGAAAGGAGAGAACCACCCATGGTTCACTGCTACAACTATAGGGAGCTAGGTCACTATGCAAGCTAGTGCACTAAACCTCTAGTTATTAAGGTTAATCAGTGTCAGAAGCCACCAAATCCAAAGGAACAATGGAAGGGTTATTCCATCACTAATGTAGAAGTGGATAAATATAATTAATTCATACAAGGTACACTTCCTATTCAGTCAATAATGGAAAATGTATTATTTGATTCTGGTTCTATGCATTTGTTTATATCTTTCAAGTTTTCTATAACTATATAATCGATGCCACGAAACCATGAAGTAGATATATCTATAAAAGAACCAAGTGGTGAAATCATTGAAACCCAAGTGTTTTACTCTTCTTCTATTGGTGTATGTGGGAAGATTCTTCCAGCAAATCTAGTAATACTTTCCTTGGTGGAATTCGATGATATAATGGGAATGGATTGGCTCTTTTTATATAGAGAACATATCAACTGTCGAGAAAAGGAAATATCTTTTCATATTCAGAACCATCCCATGATCCTCTAAAAATACAAGGAAGATCATGAATCTCTTTTGAAAAATCATTCAATGGTGTGTAATTTGATTCCCTATGAAGAAGCATACCTCTCTCAAATGGTTGAGTCAAAGGAAAGTTCAAACCTTGAGGAAATTCCCATCAAGAGGGAATACAGTGATGTATTTCTCGAAGAGTTACCCAGAATTCCTTCAGATCGTGAGGTAGAGTTCTCAATAGAACTCATACCTGGAGCTACTCCAATATCAAAGTTTCCCTATAGGATGGATCCTATCGAATTGGAGGAGTTAAATAAGAAGCAGCAAGAGCATCTGGACAAAGGGTTCATACGCCCTAGTGCATCACCTTGGGGTGCGCTAGTGCTCTTTGTGAAGAAGAAGGATGGAATAATGCGGTTGTGTATCGATTATCGGGAACTCAACAAGATCACCATAAAGAACAAGTATACTCTTACAAGGATTGATGACTTGTTTGATCAGTTAAGAGGAGCTCAATACATCTCAAATGTGTATCTTCATTCTGGATATTATCAGTTAAAGGTGAAGAAGGGAGATATTCAGAAGACTGCCTTCCATAAAGGGTATGGGCACTATGGGTTTCTGGTGATTCCCTTAAGAATTACTAATTTCCCTGCAATCTTCATGGATTTGATGAATAGAGTCCTTAGAAATTACTTAGAAAATTTTTTGGTAGTTTTTATTGATGATATTCTCATCTAATCCAAGAGTAAGGAGGAACATGAAGAACATCTAAGACTTGTGTTGGCGACATTGAGAAAGAAGAATTTGTACGCCAATTTCAACAATTGTGACTTTTAGATAAAGCAAGTCACTTTCTTGGGACATGTGATCACAAGTGAGGGAATTTTTGTGGACCCTTAAAAAACAAAGGCGACTGAGGAATGTCCCAGACCCTCTAGTGTCACAAAAATCTATAGTTTTCTTGGATTAAATGGGTACTACCGATTTTTTGTAGGAAATTTATCATGATTGTCAAGCCCGCTAACTAAGTTAACAAGGAAAGGGGTAAAGTATGTCTAGACAGAGGAATGTGAGGGAAGCTTCAAGGAGCTAAAGATAAGGCTGATCACAACACCTGTACTCACAATACCAAAAAATGGAGAAATTTTTGTGATATACAGTGATGCTTCAATGAAAGTTTTGGGTTGCGTACTCATGAAAAATGATAATGTGATAGCCCATGCCTCACGACAGTTGAATATTCGTGAGCAAAACTACACGATGCATGATCTAGAGCTAGTAGTGATTATTTTTTCATTGAAAATCTGGCGGCACTAACTTTATGGTGAGAAGTGTGACATATACACCGACCACAAGAGCCTAAATTATATATTCACAATAAAGTAGCTCAACATGAATCAAAGGAGATGGTTAGAGCTAATAAAGGATTGTAATTTCCCTATTCACTATCATCCTAGAAAGGCGAACAAGGTAGCTGATGCTTTAAGAAGAAAAGAACCTACTACTCTATCCATGTTACGGATGGAGAAAGACCCTATCTTCTTGGATATGCAAAGAATAGATTTAGAAATAATAAGGGCAGTGGATAAATCGTACCTTTACCAAATTATTGTGAAACCATCCATCTAGGAGAAGGTTAAGGAAGCACAAATGGATGATGTGGAGATACAAAAGAGGGTGAATGTAAAAAATGAAGGGAAGCTGCAAGAGTTCCACATCGATGATGATGGTGTGATTCAGTTTGGAACGTGGATTTGTGTGCCTTCATCACCCAGGATAAAGAAGGAGCAATTAGAAAATGAACATAACTCAACATTCTCTATCCATCCTGGGAGTACCAAGATATACCATGATCTCTAAGAACACTTCTGGTGGGATAACATGAAGAAGGAGATTGTAGAATATATCTCAAGGTGCTTGGTAGGTCATCAAGTTAAAGAAGAGTGAAAAAAGTCCAAAGGGTTGATTCATCCATTGCCTATATCCATGTGGAAATGGTAGAATATTACTATGGACTTTGTCACAGGTCTCCCAAAGACATCGAAGGGAAATAATGCAATATGGGTTGTGGTTGACCGACTCGCCAAGATTGGCCATTTTATCCCTATTCAGGAATACCTCTTGCTTGAACAACTTGAAAAGATATATGTGAAGGAAGTGGTGAGACTGCATGGCGTTCCACTCTTGATTGTCTCTGACCGTGATCCAAGGTTCACATCTAAATTCTGAAGGATCCTTCAACATGCTCTGAGTACTAAATTAAATCTCAGCACAACCTATCACCCCTAAACTGATGGCCAGTCTGAAAGGACTATTCTGATGCTTGAAGGTATGATAAGATATTGCTCTCTAGAATTCAAAGGTGGATGGGATCAACATCTCCCATTGGTTGAGTTCTCATACAACAATAGCTTCCAATCAAGTATTCAGATGGATCTATATGAATCTATGTATGGTAAGCGATGTAGAACTCCAACATGTTGGGATGAAGTTAGAGAAAGAAAGCTACTTGGTCCAAATCTTGTGCAAGAGATGACAGAGAAGGTTCAAGTCATCCAGAAACACATCAAAGCTACTCTATGTCAGCAAAAGAGCTATGCTAACAACCGTCAAAGGGTCTTGGAGTTCGAAGCTAGAGATAAAGTCTTACTTTGAATATCACCATGGAAGAGAGTCATGCGGGTTGGAAAGAAAGGGAAGCTAATCCCAAGGTACATTGGCCCCTTTGAGATCCTTGACCGCATATGAGTCGTGGCCTATCGACTTGAACTTCCACTGAATATGGCTCAAGTTCATGATGTGTTTCATGTATCACTTCTAAGGAAGTACATACCAGATCCCACACATGTACTGAACTCAGAGGTGGTACAACTAGAAGATGATCTCTCCTATGAGGAGCAATCGGTAGAGATTATGCACCGGAGAGATAATGTTATACACAAAAAGACAACCCACCATGTCAATGTGTTGTGGAGGAACCATAAACTTGAAGGAGCTACTTGGGAATCAGAAGAGGCAATGAAGGAGAAGTACCCTCACCTGTTTGTGTAAAGTGAAATATCGAGGGAGAAATTTCATAAGGGGGAAGAATGTAATGACCCAATGTTTTTCAATGGAAATTCCCTTGTTATAAATATGTCATAAAATCACATGAAAACACAACATAATGAACTACTAAGTGATAAGTTTCCTTTAAACATAAGTTTGTAACTTCTGTGTTTGGAATTTTGAAAATCTGACATACACAGTTGCAATCAGTAAGTTATTTGGAGTATAATAAGGAAAACTTAATTTTAGGTGAATAGTAACTTATCATTATGAATAGTAACATACCATTATGAATAGTGATATACCCTAATGAATAGTAACTTTACCTGTGATAATATATAAATAATACTCATGTTAAAAGTATGACATACCTATATTTTAGAATAAGTAAATGAATGTTCTAAAACTGGTTTTTGATAATAAATTATGATTTTAAATAAATATTAAAATAATAATTTTTAGAAAATTATTTTTGAAAAATGGAATTCATTTTTGTAAAAATACAATTTTTCACATAACCGATGTATCTTAAATAGCATCATTCATGATGTAATGATGAAATAAACTTTATAGAACTTGATATTCAGCCAAATTATATTTATTTTCATAAATGGTTCTTTAAAATACAATAAACTCAATTTCTAAACCTAAAAAGAACATTCCAAAGCCTAAAGTAAAAAGGTGATTCCTTAAAGTATCTTTTTCTCTTTCTTTCACTTTCCTTTTAATAAATTAATGAATTATAATTATAAAAATGATTTAAAGTCTAAAACGAATTATATAATATTAATATATGATTTATGATGTCAAAAAACTACTATTACAAGTCTAACATTTGATATATTATTTTATTTAATATTTTATTCAAAAAACACCTCCCTTCTCATCTATAAATAACCCCTCTCCCTCCCATTTCCAAACCACACCTCTCAAGCTTCAAGAATTATCTAAACTCTATTAAATAATCTTACCTAGCCCCTCCTCCATGTCCAAGAGCTTTTGGTTTCATCAAAATACCAAGCCTAGGTCCCTTAAAGAGGATCTCAAGAGGAGGAATCAAGAGGTAATTTCTCTTCCTTTTTCCTTTAATTTCCTTTCAATTTCAAGTTCTTTTCTTATTCTCTCACCACCTATCTTCATCCACATGTTATGGTAAATTTTGTATCATAAATATACTGGAATTTTGTGATACTAATGGGATATTATACCATCCAACCCCTTCCCCACTTTCTTTTATTTTATAAAAGAAAATGATAGCGAGGTGTTAATCTATCACCTTCAAGAACGACATGTTTTCTTTTTCCATTTTTACATTCCGATCTGGTCATAAAACCATTTTTATGGTTTAACCAGAATATTTTATATGTATTATGTCCTATTTAATGTTTTTTAATGAACTTATGTACATATTACTAAATGATTAATCAAAACAAGTTCGTTGTGGTCGAAAAACTCCCCAAATTAACTCAAACAGTCATTATTTAATTTTTATCCAATGATTCATCCACATGTTATATAATATAATCAATTATAAGATCATTTAAAATCTTAGAAGTTAATTAATAATATGTAATATCAGTTCTGGATTTTTACCCATGTTCTACCCGAACATTAATTTATGAATACAAGTGAACGGCTCAAGAAAAACCAAAAAAACAAACATTCTCGAACAATGTTTTTAAACTATATAACTCATCCAAAGGTGCATAAAATAAATTAATGAGACCATAATAAACAATATTAATGTTCAAAATTTTATTTAATTTTTAATTAATGAATCTAATGTGGTTTTATTTTACATTAAAGTGATGGAAGCGTTCGGATATAAGGTAAGGGGAAAATCTCGAACCCAATTTTCTTTCTTCGGGTTCTCCCTATTTCACTCCATATTTGGTATGGTCACTCCTTAAAAATAAATTTTTCATCATTATATTAACTTTTATTGGATATAAATGTTTTCTACTGAAGTTTATTTCAAACAATATTTTTTCAAAAAGAACTCTTCTTTTAAGAACACACCTTTTACTTCTCATTCAAGGTTGACGGTTCTTGTAACATGAATGTTATTCCCTCTTTCTTTTGGGAACCTAATGTTTATGAATGTGTTCTTATGAGATGAAACCCATTCATTTTCATGGGTTAGTTATATTCATTTTTGATATATTTTTATTATGTCATGCATGATAAATGGTAATGTTATGATGTGAAGGGTGCGCCGGGAATTATATAGCACAATATGAATGTTTCAATGTGACGGGTGCACTTAGAATTTTACAGTGCTCCAATGCATTGGCTAAAGTGATGAATCTTATGATTTAATGTGAAATGATTTGTGAAAAAGATGCTATCTTTGTTCACAAGTATGTGTGGTAGTTAACCACTAAGACATGATGTTTCATTTTTTTGCATTGCCACATTTCAGGTCCCTTATAAATATTTCCTCTCATGTTCATGATTCTTTGTCTATGTTATGGTTATGATCACCCCTTGTTATATTGTTCTTATATATCCTCTTACTGGGATTTTATCTCACCCCTTTTGATGTATATCCTCAGGTGACTACATATTCTAAGGAGAGTTCAAGTTCCAATAAGAAGCTAGATAAGAAGGAAATAAATAAATGTTCATGATTGATGTTGTAATTTTTATGTATGATCCTAGTTTTCCAAAGACAATAAACCTTTGGATCCTCTATGTTTAATACTATTATGTTTTTTATCTTTAAAATGATTTAATATTAATTTAATAAAAGTCCAATTCACTATAAATATGACACATGCATCTACTTTAAATCAATCCAAAGTCGTATGATTTACCTACTTCTTTACTTTGATGACATGATAATCATATATAAAAATATGAGTTTTATCACTTATATTAAATCTAAATTAAAAAGGAAATTTTTAGATGAAATACTTAGGTGCAACTAAGAATATATTAGGTGTTGAAATCATTAGAGATGGAGAAAACAAATTTCTATACTTATCTCAGTGTGCTTACATCTTAAAGATTCTAAAGAGATACATGTTTGAATATCTCAAACCTATCAATGTACCACTTACAAAACACTTTATGTTGTATTTAACTTGAGCACCCACTGCTAATGATGAAATTCATTTTATGTCTAAAATTCCATATGCTAACATAGTTGGTAGTATAATGTACCCTATGATTTGCATGAGACCTGACATTACCTTTGCAATCTGCACCTTAAGAATATTTATGGCCACACTTGGGAAGCCAAATTTTCATTCCATTAAGTGGATTATTATATATCTCTCATGTATATCTAATTTAACTTTGTTCTATGGTAGAAATATTTATGCTTCTAATATTTTGGTAGGCTTTGTAGATGCTGATTATGCAGGTAACATTAACACCAGAAAATCATTCACTGGATACATGTTCACTACCTGTAGTGGCCCTTTCTCTTTGAAGCGCAACATGAAATCCATGGTTTCCATTTCAACCACAGAGTTTGAGTACATTTACATTTCCGAGGCAGTAAAGGAATCCTTATGGATTAAAGACTTGTCTTTTGAACTCAAAATTTTTATTTCAGTCATTAAGGTTTATTCTGATAGTCAGCCATCACTAAATTTATCCAAAAATTTAGTTTTCCATGGAAAATCAAAACACATAGATATTATATTACAATTCATTTGAGATATTATAGAACAAAGAATTGTGTGTGTTAATAAGATACACACTGATAAAAATCTAGCTAATAGTTTGAATAAATCTACAACTATATCTATGTTCAAGTTTTGTTTAGATAGAATAAACTTGGTTCCTGTTCTATAACCTTAGGTTCAAGAATATAGCCAAAATTTAATTGAAAATGGTGGAGATTTGAGAATTATTTTTTATTAATTTAGCATATTAGTTTTTTTTAATATTAAAATTGTGATTTAATATGAATTATTTGGTTTCCATTTAACTATTACACCCATATTGGTTTTATTGCCTTTTGTTATAATTGTGCACCACTTTTTTATTTCCTCCATGATTGACACACTAACAATCCATTTGTGTTGGATGGATGAATTATGGTCGTTGATTACTTTGATCCGGCTGTTTCGTGATGGCCGTCCACCTATGATGTTTTCTGTTTTGCTGCATGGGATCGTGGTAGCCCGGTATTGGGTGTTCTGTTATGGATTACAGGGGGTTTGATTCCTCATACCTATCCTATCAATCAGTGCATCACAACTTCAGTTCTTCAACATCTCTTCCCTTGGCGCAAGTGATCTGTTCTTGCTTCGACGAACCCCTATTACCCCCTTAGTTTCTGGATTCCTTTTTTACATTCTTCGTTAGAGTGCAATAAAGCCCGTTATTCTCCCTCGGCTTCATTGAAAATACATTTCATGGTGGAGATTGACAACTTTCCTATGTTGGAAGAAGTGAGGCTCTGTGCTTGATGAAAAACAGAAGTTCTAGCATTGGTTGTGGGGTGGAAGCACCATCAGATCTAGAAGTCTTCTCATTCTTCGTTCTCTTGAAGTGATCAAGACATCTGAACCAATTTAGGCCTGGCATTGTGAGTATCATTTTGTTTTTTTATTCCTCGTCAGAGATCTGTAAAGTTATTGCTGCTTGTTTTTTTTCCCTCTATTACTTTCTAGTCTGTGTGTTCTAATGCTTTGATTTTGGTTTCTTTGATATTAATAAAATGCATGTGTGGGTGAGGGTGGTGTTCTTGCGGTGAAGTAGGTACCCAAAGGGGCCGAATTATGTAAATATTTGTGTTCTTGTGTTCTTTTTCTATTTTCTTGCATTCTGGTTGTTCTGCTGTGTAATTGCATCAATATACTAGCAATAAATAATTGATCTTGGAATTTTGGTTATAGTGTTATTACTACCTGGACACACTGCACCCTTAACAGGAAGTCATTTGAATATATTTTTGATTTTTTGTTCTGGAGATGGGGAGCCAAAAATTAGAAAAGTGATTTATCCTATGCATATAAGATTTGAAGTCATGTATGATATTTTGAGTGTACCTGTTGGAGTGTAAAAAAATGGTCAAGGAAATTTTCTATCCTATGGGGCCACTGAGAAAGTCAATTTAGCTATACAGATGATATTTCAGACCCCATGTGATGTTTTCCTTTATGAAAAACCTGAGCCTTTAAGATATTATAGGCTCTCGTACGATATTTGAGTTTGTCGAATTTTGGAAAAGGTTGAGCCTGTAGGACATTTTGTGAAGTTATATGATATTTCAGACTGTATAATACTTTTGACTACAATAATTTTTTAAGGTTCTGTGTAAAATGAAAATATACTACGGTGTAAGATATTTGACATCGAAAAATTTTGAGTTCCTACTGGGTGAAAAATGAAGTTTTCCAGAATTGTCTTTTTGTAAAGGAAATCAAATCTAAAGATGCTAGAACTATTCTTTGATGTTCAAAACATCATGAATATTTTTGAATCCATGATCTGAGCCTAAGAATGTGATCCTCAATGCTATGAAGTGGAAGATCAAAGTGAGGGAGAATGTCTACAATACTAAATGTGTTGAAATGAATTTGTCGGATTTTCAAGATTAGCGCAAAAGAAGTTGTTGGAAATGGAAACAAAAATCCACCATGTTTATTTTCCCCACATCTTTTTTCCATGAAGTATGTATTAACCACACACGTTTTCCCCCACTTTTTTTTCTCCTCGTGTGTTAGTTTAATGTGGATATTTTATTTCATTAATGTGTCTATTTAATGTGGCTGTTTTATTTCATTAATTTTTTCATTTAATTTGCCTATTTCATTCCTTTATAAGTGTCTATAAATTTTTGGTAATTGTAATCCAAAAAAGTGTGAAATACAATCTTGAAAAATCCTTTGTGTTATTGTGGGAAATTTCTTCCTTATTTTTATTTCTTAACTTATATATCCAACAAACTGGTATTAGAGCCTGGTTACAAAGATCCTCTAATGTTTTGAAGGTGGATGCAATCTAGCTTCAAGTTCTGAAGCTATCTAAGGAAAACTATGAAAGGTGGTGCATCCAAATAAAGATGTTATTCGGATTGCTATAATTATGGTAGATCGTCACCGATGGGTATAGTGTACCCTCTAAGGAGGAAGAAGCCACCTTCATGAATGAAGAAAAAACGACTCTTAAAAATCAATGGAAGAAAGACAAAAAGTCATTATTCCTCCTCCATCAAGGGTCAAATGAATCAATGTTTTTAAAATATTTCTGAAACAACATCAAGAAAGAAAGCTTGGTATACCCTTTCCACCATCTTCAAAGGTGTTGATTGAGTGAAGTGGGTACATCTTCAAATATTAAGAGAAGAGTTCAAAGTGTCACACATTAAATAAGGTGAGAGTATATCGGACTGCTTCCCACACTTAATTGTTATTGTTAACAATTTGAAAATGAATGGTGAAAAAGTGAAGGAAATTCTAGTTATTGAAAAATCACTTTGATCTCTCACAACCAAGTTTGAGCATGTAGTTATGGCAATCGAAGAATCAAAAGATTTGGAGAAACTATCCATTGAATAACTGATGGGGTTGTTGCAAGTGCATGATTAATGAATGAAAAATAATGTGGGTTCAATGATGGAGAATGTCATAGAGTCCAAGTTGACTTTACAAGAACAAAAAAATGGCCAATCGCAATGAGGTGGTCATTGCACAAGAGGTAAAGGGCGCGGATATCATCCAATATATCAACAAAAGAAACAAAATATTAATATTTTCCATCGAAGAGGAAATGGCGGAGGCTGATTCATGTATGTTCTTGGAAATATAAAAAACATACATTGCCACAATTGCAAAAAATTCGGCCATTATGGTTCAGAGTGTTGGATAAAATTGATCATGATGAACGATCCAACTATGATGAAGCATCTCATTGTGAAGAAGAAGGTACCACACTCCCCGCACAAGAAAAGGAATGTGAATGACCCGATGTGTGGTATCTCAACATGGGTGTAAGAAACCACATGAGTGGTAACAAAGAATTGTTTGAGGAACTCATAGGAGAAGTTCATGGTGACGTGATCTTTGGAGACTTATCAAAGGTACTCATGATTGGAAAAGATAAAATCAAAATCAATATGAATACTGGTGAGTTTAATTACATTTCTAATGTGTATTACATACCAAACATAAAAAATAATATCATCAGTCTTGAATAACTCTTGGAGAATGGGTATGTCATACACTTGGAAAAATCTTCTTTTTCTATAAGAGATTCTCACAGGAGGCTTGTTTCTCAAGTCCAAATGGCGAAGAATCACATGTTTTCGCTTCATATTAACACAAAGGCTGAGGAGTGTCTCTTGGTAATCATGAAGAATGACTCATGGAGACGGCATATGTGCTTTGGGCATCTGCATTTTAGAGGTCTTAAGCTTCTATCCTCATCAAGCATGGTGGGTGGATTTTTGGCTATTGAAGTTTAAAATCATTTGTGGGAGGCGTGTACACTCTACAAGAAACAACAGAGATACTTCCAAAGTGGAGTGTCAAGAAGATAAAATTAACCACTTAAGTTGGTCCACACCGATATCTGTGGACAACTTGAAGCACCCTCACTTTGAGGTAATAGGTATTTTATTACCCTCACTGATGATTTTAGAAGTAAACTATGGGTGTATAGCATTAAAGAAAAATCTTCTACATTTGCGATTTTTAAAATGTTCGAAGATCGTGTTGAAGTTGAAAGTGGTTATAAAATGAAACTTCTCAGATCTGAAAAATGGTTAGAATACACTTCAAATTAATTTCATGATTTTTGCAGGGAACATGGAATTAAGAAAAAATACACTGCGGCCTAAACGCCATATCAGAATGGAATTGCGGAATGGAAGAAGCTCACCATCCTCGACATGATGAGGACCATGATGAAGGATAAAGGACGTCCAAAGATCTTATGGGCATAGGTAGTGGCATGTACTGCATACCTGTGGAATCGGTGTCCAACTAAGAGTTTTAGAAACATAACACCACAAGAGGCATAGAGTGACTACAAACCGAGTGTACTAAACCTAAGAATCTTTGGATGTGTTTCCTACTCTCAAGCTCTAGAAGTGAGAAGAAGGAAGCTTGATGATCATGGTGAAATGTGCATCTTCATCATCTAAAGTGAAGAGTATAAATCCTATAAGATCTATAATCCACTGACCAATAAATTAGTGGCGAGTAGAGATGTGGTCTTTAGTGAGGAAGAGTCTTGGAAATGGAATGATAGAGAATCAAACAAAGATATTCAAGTTGAAATGAAAGATATGGAGAAAGGACACGATCATTAAGAGAAAATGCCCGCAACATCGTCCTCGAGCGCATTGTTAATACATAGGAGTTTAGGAGGAAATTCCATCACTCCAGAGAGGACTCCATCAAGTCAGAATTTGGAAATCTCATCCTCACCCATGGCACCCATATAAATGAAAATATTAAGTGACATATATGATAAAACCGAAGAGGAAAATCTTTTTTGCCTATATAAAGATCATGGGCCTCTGATGTTTCAGGAATTCATAGGAGAATAATATTGTAGAATCACTATGGAAGAAGAAATTCATTCCATAGAGAAAAATGACACATGTGAAGCAGATTACATGGCGGCATCATCCACTATTTGTGAAGGAATCTGGTTGAATTTTTTATGAAGGAGATGTATAATTCCTAGGATAGATCCACGTTGATATATGTCGATAACAAGTTAGAAATTGAACTATCCAAAAATCCAGTACGACATGAAACAATAAAACATATTGATGCCCAATTCCATTTTCTAAGAGATCATGTAAAGCAGAATACGATAAATTTGGAATATTTTCATACTACAGAACAAGTTGCTAATATTTTCACAAAGGCATTGCCGAAAGATGCATTCAAAAAACTCAAAATGATTCTTGGGATGAAGCCAGTTTTGTTTTGAAGGAGAGCATTGGAAATTCAAACAAAAACCCATGCGTCAAGCAGCCCATATTTATTTTCCCCGCATCTTTTTCCATGCAGCGTGTACTAACTACACACGTTTTCCCCTACATTTTTTTCTCCCCACGTGTCTGTTTTATGTGGTAGTTTTATTTAATTAATGTGTCTGTTTAGTGTGGTTTTTTTATTTCATTAATATGTCCATTTAATTTGGCTGTTTCATTCCTTTTTATGTGCCTATAAATTGTTGGAAATTTTAGTCTGAAAAAGTGTGCAATACAATCTTGAAAAATCCTTTGTGTTATTGGGTGCCATTTCTTCCTCTATTTTTTACTAGCTTGTATAGCCAAAAAAATTCACATAAAAGCTTGACTTGTACATCAAAGCTCATGTAATTTATGAAGTGAGCTGTTTGAGAAGAAAAAAAATTATTGATTTACTGTTGTTGTATATAGATTCAAGTCGAGCTGTTCATAGATTTTCATGTTATTATCTCATTATGTGCCATGATACAAATGTTTTGTAGAATATTTTTATACAACTGTGAAGATTAAAGTGTGGTTTTTATGGAGTAATTTTTGAGGAAAGATGAAACCCGAGCCTGTTTTAGAACAAAATAATATTTTATTTGGCCATATGAGGAGCATAAGATGAGGGTATTCTTGGAATATCCCTTGAGTTGAAAAATGGGATGCATGAAAAATCATGGGAACCTAAAATGAGTATAATATTATAGAACATTTTGGCTCGTAGTGAGAAATTCCACTCAACATACCATTTATGGGTATTGAAAAAGGAGAAATTAATGTAGTCTCCCATGCACGTGAGAAAAATGTGAAGATCGAGGATGAAGGAATAGAAAAAGGAGCAGGAGTTGTTTTTGGGTAGAAGAAGGAGTTGTTTGAGAGCTGTATAACACCTCTTTACAGCTTCGGATGATACCATTCAGGGGAAAACACCGGGTTTTCTAGAAGGACTCCCATGACGTTAGTGTACTGAAAGATAGGGAGCCTCGTGCCCTACTCACCGCACTATGTTTAATCCTCGCACACTCTCATATAAAACTCACACATCATAGGCATTAAAGAAAAGTAAATTGATAAAAGGATGCAAGAATTTACGTGGTTCGGATAATGAGTCCTATATCGACATGAGAAAAACTATTACATTAATTTTGAATATACATTACAAGGTTTACACCTTTAACTAAAAAACCAGTTAACAAGGACTAATTACAAAGATCACGCTTCTACAATTCTCTAATCTAAGTCAGGTTAGAATCAATGTGCAAGGATTACTGTGCATGAAGGTCCCCACTTACTTTTATAGAAGAGTCGAGCCCGTCATCCAAGTTACACCAACCTACATTTGTGGAGGTCCCTCCATTTATAAGGGTGATTTACAATCTTCAGTAGCCTTGTGAACTTGACTGCTTGCCTAGGTGAACTACCCAAATTATGTTGTAAAATAGGTAGGTATATGGAGAAGACAAATTGAATCTCAATGTGTGAATTTAATTCACTATCCAAAAGGTTTTGATCCACCCCCACTTTGTTAGTGTAGGGTTCTCAGTGGATTTTACATCGAGGATTTCATCAATATTTATGGGAAATCAAACATCAATTTTCGACAACCTCATAGAACTAAAATATCTGGAGAATTTTTTCATATGAAGAAGAATTAGTTATAAGTGATCTCATCATCACTTATTTATAAATCAAAATCGGTGTGAATCGCACTAATTTGATCTCACCATTTCATTCAAAGAACACCTTGGTTTGACTAAAATGATACAACTCTTGGTTATGGGAACCCATTCGGATTTTGAAAATTTGAAATCCAACTGTTACAACTAATCACTTTATTAGCTATTTTTAAAAAATATTTTTTGTTTTTTGTTTTTTTATATATCTATAAAAAAAATTTACTCAAATATATATTTTAAAAATAATTTTAAATCATTTTTGGAAAAAATATATATATTTTTTATGAAAAAATACAATTCCCAAATCCCATATTTATAAGGGATGAGTTTTAGGAATTCTACCCACATTTTCCATGTGATAAAACTAAAAAATGTTCACCTCATCAATCTAAACAAAAAATGTTTGACCAATCAAAATGTTTTATTCTATTATTATTTTTTATGAATAAAATTTGTAAAAATCCCCCACTTTTATTCATAAATATTAACTCTCTAGATCAAAAGTGAACCATTATACATAATAAAGGTTTCTTTAGATTTAAACCATTACTTAGTATGAATATTTCAAAGTATTTTCATATTTACAAGTTGTGGAAACATTAAACTTGTTGTTGGACCCTTTGTGAGATAATTGTTTTAATAATCAATAATCATGCCAATTTACAAATCATGATAATTTACATATTATGTTTTAAGTAATGATAATAATGTGAATGGATATTTATAAATGAATAAATTATGTCAAATAGTATAATACATTTAAATAAGTAAATTTGTTTTGGATATTTATGTTTCAACATATTTACAAGAGTATATTTACATGTAATTATGAATTTCACTTAATTTGGTACTGTTCTGTATAGGACAGTAACTTTGTATGTTTTTCAAAGTCTCTGACACTGATTAGTTTAAAGGAGTCACTGATGGCTGGCTCACTAATGAGGAATCACCGATCGTAGAAGACATTGATACATGACTAATCGATATAATAGAAGACACATCGATGCACAATTCACTGATGATAGTCCACAATGATAAATCGAGTGACTCACCGATAGGTGACTCACCGATTGGTGGCACACCGATGGGCGACACACTGACAATTCAAAGGACTCACCAATGAACAAGTCACCGATGGGCGACACACCGTTAGTTTAAAATGAGTCACCGATGATGAATCACTGATTGACGGACATAATGATATTACAAATGACTCATTGATTCCTAGAATCACCGATACTGATGGAAAGGACTCACCGATACAGAGTCACCAATGCTGATAGACTGGTGTTCTTGACTCACCGATACTTATGACTCATTGATAGTTCTAAAAATGATTGTTATTTTATTAATTCAAATTTATATCTAATGATCATATTTATAAAAACTCATGCTTATGAAATTAATTAATGTTGTTTGTAGGATATTCAGAGGATAGTACGATAATAGTACAAGGTACATGCACGTGGGGAGATCATTATGTCTGCTGAACCTCTAAGGATAAAAGAATTACAACCTGGATATTTCACAGAGGTAGTAGAGTAATAAGAAAAGAAAAACTGAATAACTCTTGCAACACTCTAGCATACTTCTGAACCCCAATAAATCAAAAGGAAGAACATACAGGGAGATCAAGAAGTGAATCTGAAACTGATGACCTACCCTGTACATCTTTCGAACAAGAATCTAAACATCTCATACTCCTGGAATCCAGATTACAGAGGCTTCGACACTCTGTTTTGGAGAAACTTCGAGAAGAGGACTCAAACTTAAATTCCACCACATCAAATTAGTCCAGATCTACACTGGATAACACATAGATCCTTCTAAACATAACTCTATATCTTTATCTCTTTGGTGTTCATTTATTTAAATTTATGAGTAGTGTGTGTATCTTTTTGTTGAATACACACTGACTCCTATGAATATGTGGAGGATACTTGATATTCTCAATCTCACACTCTATTTATCCATTTGCATCCCCCAAAGAACTATGGAAGAGGTCCTGTGTGACATGCTTGTTGTTTTTTCCACTAAGAACTATGGTCGAGGTCAAGTGTGACCTTGACAACCTTTTCTGCTATTGTGAACCCCGATCCGGGGTGTGGATCAGACATTTTTATTAGTTTAAACTTCTTGGTGGTAGTTGATTACCAAGTTGAGAGGATTAAGTCTTAGCTTGAGACTAAACCGCTTGTTTTAAATTCTGTTATGCCAATTGTTATTTTCTTTTACTAGGTTTTATAAAAAAAATTCATTCAAACAAAGTCAAACTCTAATAGTTAGTTTAGAAAGTGTTTATAACAGCTTTGAACTAGTAGGTTAGTTTCAAAAGTTATATTAATCTTTAGATTAGTATAACTAAGAACTAATCAATCTCTTGAGAAATTAATTTAACATTTAGGACTCTTATAAATTCACTAAAAACTAACTTGGATTATATTTAATTGGGGTAAATTTTAAAAGAACCAATTCTTAACAGAATTTTTTATAGATAATAAATTCACCCCCTCTTTAGTACTCTACTCTGACCAACATTTGGTATCATAGGATTTAAGAATTTTTCATTTTCAAAGCTTTTTCAAACTTTTTCAACTTTGATTGTAGTTTTATTTCAAAGATCTTAAAATTTATTTTAATATTAAATTTTTATTTATTTTAAATATTTTCAAAATTTATATTATGGGAAATAGATTAGAAGGAGCTACTACAAATAGACCACCTTTTTTCAATGGTACAAATTATGATCAGTGGAAGCTTAAAATGAAAATACATTTAGAAAACATGGGATTTGAAATCTTGACTTCTATTTAAAGTAAATATGAACTCCCTAAAACTACTATAAAAACTTGGGATGAAGATACCAAGAATGCTTATAACAATAACTGTAAAGAAAGGAATGCTCTATACTGTGCACTAGGAGATGAATAATTTAATTGTATTTATACTTGTAAAACCTCTCATGAGATTTGGGAAAATTTAGCTTTTTCCCATGAGGGAACAACTAATTTGAAAGAGATGAGATTAAATACTTATAATATTAAATATGATAATTTTAGAATGAACCCTGATGATTCTATTTCTGATATGTATATCAGGTTCAATGAAATTGTGAATACCATGATTTCTTTAGGAAGATTTGTCACAACAAAGGAGTGGATCATGAGGATTCTACGATGATTACCAGAGAGATGGCGTGGGACAATAGTATCCATAAGAGAATAATGAGACATTGATAAACTACTAGTGAAGGAACTTATTAGAAAATTAATGATGTATGAAGAGGAACTAAAGGTGAATCAAGAGGAGGAAGAGCCAAAGAGAAAATCTAGAAACTTCAAGACTACCACTTCTAAGAGAAAAGACAAAGAGAAAGTTCAAGGTGTTTTTGAGAGAACAAGTAGTAAAGAATAAACTTCAGACAGTGATGAGGAAATGGCCCAGTTGTCTAGGATATTCAAAAAAAATATAGAATGAAAATTTTCTTCAAGAGACCAAACTATAAAGGAAAATATAAAAATAAATATGATTATAAAGATAGAAAATATAATAAATCGATGAAGGACACTTGGATTGCATCCGAGGATAACACTAGTGAATCTGCTTCTTCTCAGAATGAGAAAAAAGATATGGTAAACATGTGCTTTATGAAAAATACCTCAAAGGTACTCTTAAACTCTCTTGTACCTAATGACTATTATTCTAGAGATGAATATGAATCTAAAAATATGAAAAATTATGAACTGTTTGAGTATTGTAATATGATAGAAGAAACTTTTAATAAACTTAAGGATTAGTATAAATCATTAAAGAAACAACATTCACTCTTTGAAAATATTAAATCTTAACTTACTATTGATAAAGACAAAAATGTGCAACTACTAAAGGAAAATAATTACCTAAATTTATATAAGGATCAATTAAAGAAGGATATCGAAAAGTTTACCAATGGGAAAAACACACTTACTCAATTACTTGGTAAACAAATAGCTCCTAGGTATACTACTGTAATAGGATATCATCTAGGACAAAGAAATTTATCTAAAACATATTTTATAACCAAATATGGAAAATCTGCTTCTCTATCCAAAAGTCAATATTTTATTGCAAGTTCCAGTTCTGAAAAATCTTTTATTGCATCAAGTTTTTCTGGACCCAATAAAGTTTATTTTTCAAATATTTTACATTCTAAATATAGGAAACCCATAAGAAAATTATGGGTCCCTAAATCCTTTATTACTAATGTTTCTGGACCCAGACAAATATGGGTACCAAAATCTTTTCTTGGATGAATTGTTTTGTAGGTAAACTTCCTATTGAGTTCTTGTATAAATCTTTAGTACTTGGAAAGTGGTTTTTAAGAAACATGATAGGATATTACTCAAGATTCAAGAATCTCATTAATATTGAAGGAGGAAATGTCACATTTGGTGATAATGGTAAAGGAAAAATCATCATCTTAGGCCATATTGGTAACCCTAACTCTATTTCAATTTCCAAAGTACATTATGTTGATGGATTAAAATATAACTTACTTAGAATATATCTTCTGTGTGATGATGTATTTAATGTAAAATTTAAAAATGATTCATGTCATGTTTTTTATGCCAAAAATAACTTAGTTTTTACTGCCCTTAAAAATGATAATGTATATGATATAAATTTAGACACACTAATATCACAAAATGTTTCCTACCTAAGTGCCTTTCACAAAGAGTGTTGGATCTAGAATATAAGACTAGGAAATTTTAATGTACCCTCCCTTAAAAAATTAACCAAAAATGTTTAGTTAAGGACCTACCCAAGCTAGAGTTTCCAAATAATAAAGTGAGCAATCCATGTCAAAATGGGAAAGAAACACAAAATATCTTTCAACCCAAATAAAGAAGTTACGACTTCTCAAACTCTCGAGTTGGTTCACATGGAATTTTTTAGACCATATAGAGTTTCAAGTATTAGTGGGAAGCACTATGTTTATATTCTTGTAGATGACTTCTCTAGGTATACTTGGACCTTTTTCTTATCTCACAGAAGTGAATCTTGATCTCACTTTACCAAGTATGATAGGACTATAGAAAATATTAGTGGAATTAAAATTAAATCCTTAAGAAGTGACTGTGGCCGTGAGTTTGAGAATCATTACATTTAATCTTTTTTCTCACAAAATGGATATAGACATTACTTCTCTTTCCCTAGGACACCTCAATAAAATGGTGTAGTAGAAAGAAGAAATAGAACCCTATAGAATATTTCATGAACTATGATCAATGAATATGACCTACCAATTTATTTTTGGGCTGAAACTGTTAATAAAACTTTCTATATAATAAATAGAGTCTTAATTAGACCTATCATTAAGAAAAATCCTTATGATTTGTGGAATAATAGTAAACCCAAGGTAAATTATTTTAAAGTGTTTGGATGTAAAGTTTATATTCTAACCACTAAATATGATATAGATAAATTTGCCTCTAAAAGTGATGAATGGATATTCCTCAGATATTCAACATCAGGCAAAGCATATATAGTCTTTAATAAAATAACCAAATGAGTGGAGTAATTTGTACATGTCAAGTTTGATGAAACAGATCCATATGATCCTAAGACCTTTCTAGAAAATCTTGAAGAGGATATGTTAAATCTTGACATTAATACTAAACCCTCTAACCATCCTACAAAAGAGTTTGTTAAAACTTCCATTTCTGAAAATTCCCCAAATTCTAGCCATAATGAACCAGAACCAAGTGATGAACCATAAATAACTAGCCTTACTTTTACTAGACCATCAAGAACCCTTAAAAACCACCCCTTAGATGTTGTAGTTGGAGATTTGGACAGAGGAACACAAACTAGAGCTTCCTTGAGAAATTAGGTTGAAGATTAAGCATTCCATTCACAGTTTGAACCTAAAAATATCAATGATGCAATCAATGATGAATTTTGGGTGATGGATATGCAAGAAGAGATTAATCAGTTTGAGATAAATAAATCCTAGAAGCTTGTTGATAGACCAAAATATTCCCTAACCATAGGAACTAAATGGATGTTTAGGAATAAAGTAGTTGAATCTGGAAATATAGTTAGAAATAAAACTATATTGGTTGCACAATGATATAATCAAGAATATGGAATTGATTATGAGGAGACCTTTGCACCAGTAGCTAGGCTTGAAGCTATTAGAATCTTACTTTCCTATGAAGCACACTTGGATTTCAAACTTTATCAAATGGTTGTAAAAAGTGAATTCTTAAATGGTTATATAATTGAGGATTTTTTTGTCGAACAACCCCCAGGTTTTACAAATCCACGTTTTCCAAATTAGGTTTTCAAATTATCTAAAGCTTTATATAGTTTGAAACAAGCTCCAAGATCTTAGTACGATAGGTTAAGTAACTTTATTATTTCTAAAGGTTTTACAAAATTAGTTTCATATCCAACTCTATTTATAAAAAGAATTTATAAATATATTTTAATAGATAAAATATATGTAGATTATATTATCTTTGGTTCTTCTAAAAATTATTTCTGTAATGATTTTTCAAAAATAATGCAAAGTGAGTTTGATGGGTGAACTTAAATATTTTCTTGGATTTCAAATAATTAAAAACAAAGAAGGTATTATTATAAAACAAAGTAAATATACTAATGTTATTTTAAAAAGATATGGATTTGATGGCATTAAGAGCAGTGAAACACATATGAGTTCTACTTGTAAGTTAGATCTTGATGAAAATGGAAAATCTGTTGATCAAAATGCTTACAGAGGAATGATTGGGAGTTTTATTTACTTAACTGTTAGTAGGCAAGACATCATGTTTAGTTTGTGTATGTGTGAAATATTTCAAGAAAACCCAAAAGAGTCACATTTAAGTGATATTAAAAGAGTTTTCAAATATCTCAAATATACAACTAATTTAGGAATATTTTACCATAGAGTACAACCTTTTGATATGGTTAGTTACTCTAATGATGACTTTGGTGGATATAAATTAGATATAAAGAGAACCTATAGAACATGTCCCTTTTTTGGAAAGTCTCTAATTTTACGGTGTAGTAAAATAGAAAATTTTTGATGCATTATCAACTGCTGAAGCAGAGTACATTATTGCTGGTAGTTGTTGTGCATGAATATTGTGGATGAAACACACTTTATTAGACTATGTTTTTTAATTGAGACATATCCACATAAATTGTGATGGTAAAAGTTTTATTAACATTTATAATAATCCAATTTCTCATTCCAGAACAAAAAAATATTGATGTAAGACATCACTTTTTGAGAGACCATTATAAAAAAGGTGATATAACTCTTGAGTTTGTGTGACACTGATCACTGTAAAACTGATCAGGTGAAACCAATCATGTGAAACCAATCATGTGAAACCATTCAGATGAAACCGATCAGGTGAGACCGATACTGTTAAAGTGAAACTGATATCGATATGGACTATTTAGTAAATCTTTTTGTCTGTATATTTTAAGTAAAATTCCACAATTTCTTGTTTCTTATTTTACCATTATTCTATTTTTACGGAGTACAATCCCTAAATGATAAAATTAAACCAGTTCACACTACTTCTACCCTTAGGCCTTTCTATACCATCAATAAATCCAAACCTTTTACCTTTCAACTTCTTTATTTGAACCTAAACCTTTAAAATGGTAAGAACAAAGCGTGCTATGGAAGTAACAAGTGAATCGTCGTCGGTCAAGCTTTAGAAAGGAGAACAAAGAAGTTCCACACGTTCGCTGAATCTGGAGTTGGGAAGTCGCATAGTAACTCCTGAGATATAATTTTCTACCCAATGGTTGCTGATGAGCAAGTCTCTTTTGCTGAATGTTTTGGAATAAAAAGGGCGTATTATCTTGTCTGTATAAAATGAGAGACCTTTCTATCCAAATTTGGTAAACCAATTTTATCTCCATTTGGAGGTGCTTTGTGAAGGAGTTGAGGAGGTTCAGATGAAATCTATGGTAAAGGGAAAATATATTTCATTTTCTTCAAAGAAGTGGTTTGAATTCTTAATGATTCCACATGAGGGAATATTCAATGACTATTAGGGTAACATTCCCCCATCTTTAGATTTATTTTATTATGAAAATTCATTGAAAGAGTTACTCGAAATGATGAGTCAAGGAGGCTAATAGATTTATAATTATATAGAGAGGCCATAATGCTTTTAAAATTCATCCAACACCAAATCTTCCCAAGGAAGGGATATTTTTCTTCCTTGAAGTATCATGCTGTCTTCCTGCTTTATTTTTCAAAGAATGAAGTGAAAGTGAACTTGTGTAGGTACCTTATGGTACGTATTTGTGAAAAAATAAAACCTTACAAGAAAGGAACCTATTTATATTATCCAAGGATGATTTATGCAATGTTGAAGAAGCTAGGATGTCTGGAGTATAAGCATGAAGTGATTACTTCTTGTAGTGGATTTTTCCTACACAAAGACATCTACAAAAGGATGAAAATATTTTGGAAACCATGAAGAAGAATGTGGGTAGAAGATGAGGAGAAATTGTATGAGAATTTTAATCCCATTGATCATCCTACCAGACCAAGGGATCAAGATGATCCAGGTCTTAAACCTGGCGGGCAGGTTCTGTATTTAGATGAAGAAAAAGCTGATACTAAGCTGCAAAGAGAAGAGGGATCTCCTATAGATGATAGGAGTGGCCGAGATATTGCTGAAATCCCTAGAGAATTGGTATATGGACCTGAAAGACTACCATTATAATTACCTTAAAATGAACCTTTATTAGATGATGATGAGGAAGAGACTGAAGTCTCTAGTGATGAAGGTTATGTGAGAAAAAATGATAGTGATTATGAGGATGATGATGATGATGAGGATTATATATGGAATTATGATGACTCTGATGGAAAAGATGTTGTTGATCATGATGGACATGATGATGGATATGTTGGAAATGAGTACATACATGACCACCTTAATTATGCTCAAGGAATCATTCAGGAACTTTCTAATATTATGACTGGAGGACAAGAAGAAGAATTTGAAGCTCATATTGCACTTGTGGCTCAGAAATAAGGAGGAGACTCAAGTAGCTGGAGTGGTTGGAGTTCAAGAAGAATCTAAAGTTCAAATATTACCAATTCCTCAGAATGATATTTTGGCTGAAGGTCAAAAGGAAGAAGGTGAAGCTCAAAATGTGGGGGATCTGCAAATAAAAAGAGTATGAATTGATATTGTGGATCCTAGAGATTGGACTTGTACTGGTGAGTGGAATAGAAGTCTAGGATATAAATTGTTTGGGCTGGATTATGATTCAGATAAGGAGATGGTAGCTCCTCCTACTCCACAAACTTATGTGGAATCGACTGTTCCCACTTCACCTGCTCTGCCTACCAATGATGAGCCTGTTGTACCTTCAGTTCCTAGGGACTATGTCACCAAGGATGATCTCAAAAAATTCAAGGATGATGTGTGTGAATCTGTGAGATATTCTATTCTAGTCATAAATTAAGATTCTACATATGGGAGTATTTCAGAAGCAAATGCTTCTAGTATTTCTAGAATGATAATTCATGAAATATAGCTCAATCTTATCACTACAAACGAGACCATTGTGAGAAATAATTCAATATTGAGAGAAGAAGTGAAGAAAATGGGTCATGAAATGGTATCCCTATCCAATGTCTGTAGAAACACACATGGTGGAGTTATGGAGGTTCTTATAAACCTTGTTATACATCTTCAGAATACCGATTTGAAAAGGTTAAAATAGGATCTTGGAAAAATGATTTCTGGTGCATCAAGTTCGAGAGTTTCCAAGCCTACTACTAATATAGAGTCCCTCAATATTTTTATAAGAGAAGATATCATGTCTATGAAAAATTATTATGATAAATATACCCTTTCCAAATTGCATAGGAATAGTGACCATGTATATAACATGGTGAGACAATGTACAAATGAGGCAACTGCTTTTCAAAATGAGATCAGGGACAAAGTGGAAAAGTATTTATCCAAAATCTACACAAAGCATGTGTTGAATAAAAAATTTAAATACTTGTATGAGAACCTCAAAATACCACCAGTGACAGAGGCATTCAAGAATCAAGTGATCCTATTGAAAGAGTTTACACCCACTTTAGATAAGTTTATGGAAAACAAGGAGGATTTTGATAAGGCCATGCAGTATAGGGGTGAAATCATCAATGATTTTATCATGATTTTGAAGCCTTAATTGCTTGTAAAGTTTGAGTCTATAGTTGTCCCTACAGCTACATCCATCAGACCTGGTTCACTTCCTTTTACTCAAATGATAGTGTCTCAATCTTTATCTCAAATCAGACCAGTGGTCCAAGAGCAGCCTCAAAGTCATGTTCTGTCAGAGCAAAGACCAATTCTTGCATCTATACTTCCTACAAGCATTACTTTACCTAGTTTCATCATTAGACCAACCCTTCCTACATCCACAACACCACCTCATGAACCTACTATTGACCCTTCAGACAAAGGGAATGCTCCTCAACATCCCAAGCCTTAGCTGTGGATCATTATTTGATAGGGGTCTGTACTTTTATTTTTTGATGGATGTCTTATGATGTTTGTATTCTTTGTACTTTAATGAATATAAATTTTGACTTCCATGTGTTTCAAGTTTCTTTGTGTTCTTTCTTAATCCTTTTTATGTTTCTTTTCATCACTTTTCTAATCCCAAAAGGGGGAGAAATCTATGGATGGCATAAACTCTTAACCTAAGGGGGATACTATCTCTGGAATAGTAAATATGGCATGTGATCAATAGAATATATATATATATATATATATATATATATATCCTAGCTCTGATATAAATAACTAAAACTTCTCTAATATAACATATTGAGGGGGGTCATAAAAGGAAAGATCTTATAGTTATATTGAGGATTCAGACTCACTATTGGTATGCTAAGTCAAGTCATTCTTATTCCTTAACATCAAGAATAAATCATTAATGCCATTATTTGTGATTATAAAAAAGGGGGATATTGTTGGACCCTTTTTGAGATAATTGTTCTAATAATCACAAATCATGCCAATTTAAAAATCATGATAATTCACATATTAAGTTTTAAGTAATGATAATCATGTGAATGAATGTTTATAAATGAATAAATTATGTCACATGGTATAATAAATTTCAATTAGTATATAAATTATGGATATTTATGTTTCAATATATTTAAAAGAGTATATTTACATGTAATTATAAATTTCACTTAATCTGGTATTGTTCTGTATAAGACAGACACTTTGTAAGTTTTTCAAAGTCTATGACACCAATTAGTTTAAAGGAGTCACAGATGGATGAATCACCGATGAGGAATCACTGATCGAAGAAGACACCGATGTAGGACTCACTAATATAACAGATGACACACAGACGGACAAGTCCTCAATGATCGGTCACACTGATAGTTCAAGTGACTCACCGATGGGTGGCACATCGATAGTTCAAAGGACTCACCGATGAACGAGTCACTGATGGGCAACACATCGTTAGTTCAAAATGAGTCACCTATGACGACTCACCGATTCCCAGACAGACCGATAACACGAATGATTCACTGATGCCCAAAGTCACCGATACCGATGGAAAGGACTCACTAATACAGAGATTCATCGATACTGATATACTGATGTTATTGACTCACCGATACTTATGACTCACTGATAGTCATAAAAACTGTTTTTATTTTATTAATTCAAATTTATATCTAACGGTCATATTTAGAAAAATTAATGCTTCTGACATTATTTAATTTTTTTTGTAGGATATTCATAGGGTATTACGATGTATATGCACATGGGGAGATCATTTTATCTAATAGACCTTGAAGAGTAAAATAATTACCAGCTGGATCTTTCATAGAGGTAGAAGATTAGAAAGAAAAGAAAACCCGAATAACTCTAGTAACTCTCAAGAATACTTCCAAAACCCAAGAACTCAAAAGGAGGAACATACAGGGAGATCAAGGAGTGAAGATAAACCTGTTGAACTACCATGAACTTCTTTTGAACAAGAAGCTGAACATATCATGCTCCTGGAAGCCAGATCACAGAGGCTTCGACACTCTGTTTTGGAGTCAACTTCTAGAAGAGGACTCGAACTTCAATTCCACTACATCAAATGAGTCCAGAGCTACACTACATGACAAATAGAGCCTTCTAAAAGGAACTCTACATCTTTAGGTTTGTTGAGTTAATTTATTTAAATTTTTGAGTAGTGTGTGTATCTGTCTATTACACACACACACACTGAATCCTATGCATAACCAGAGGATACTTGATATCCTCAATCTCAAACTCTATATATCCATTTTTATCACACAAAGAACTATGGAAGAGGTCATGTGTTATCTTCTTGTTTTTTCCTACTAAGAACTATGGTAGAGGTCAAGTGTGACCTGGACAGCCTTGTGTGTTGTTGTGAACCTCAATCCAGGGTGTGGATGAAACCTGTTTTTAAATTTAAACTTATTGGTGGGAGGTGATCACCAAGTGGAGAGGACTATGTCTCATCTTGAGCCTGAATATCTTGTTTTAAATTCCACTGTACCTATTGTTATTTTCTTTTACTATGTTTTATAACAAATTTCATTCAAACAAAGTCAAACTCTGATTGTTAGTTTAGCAAGTGTTTATAACAGTTTTGAACCAGTAGGTTAGTTTGAAAAGTTATATTAATCTCTATATTAGTATAGCTAATAACTAAATAATCTCTTGAGAAATTAATGTAACATTTCAGACTCTTATAAATTCACTAAAAACTGACTTCGATTATATTTAATTGGTGGAAATTTTCAAAGAACCCATTCTTAACACAAATTTTTATAGATACTCAATTCACCCCCCTCTTGAGTACTCTACTCCGACTAACACTTGTTAATCATAATGATAAACCGAAGATATCATGCATACAATGATATTTCCATCCAACATATCATTTTGTATAAATTTTATGGTCATGTGCTTATATCCTTTTCATTAACTATCTAGGGAGTAAACCCATTAACTCTGGTAAGAAGTGACACCACTTCTAAGTTCATATAGGAAAAATATTATTATGTGCTTCTATTATTAGAACAAATAACTCATCGAGTCTTAATATTTTGTCAAGATTTTATAACTCAACATCTAGTAATAATGGATGATATTTACATCAAGTAGTTGGGGTTATAATTGTCAATATCAACAATTATCTTCGTAACTTGTTTTTACCCATTAAACACTTTGATTAGGATTTAACTAAAGAAAGTGTTGGGGTTCCATTATAGAAATTATTTATTCTATGGGTTTTAACCCCATCTTTTTATTAGTTGCACAAATGATCTATCTTGGTATAGATTTTGTAAACGGATCTGCAAGAGTTTTACATGATCTCACATAGAAAATTTTTATGGTACCATCTTGTAACAATTGTCTCACATAATGGTGTCTCAAACATGTATGTCTAGAATTTACATTTTACATGAAACTATATTCCCTTGGTAAAGTTACTTCACTATCACTAATGATAATGATAGGAGGTATCAAACTAAGTCTTAATCTAATATCCAATAATAGATTCTTAATCCATTCATCATCCCTTCCACATACCTCTATGGAAATAAACTCTATCTCCATGGTCGAATGTGAAATATAAGTTTGTTTATTTCTCATCCAAGAAACAACACAAACTCCAAGAGTAAATAACCATCTAGATGTGGATTTTTTATCACTAATACTGGTAATGCAACTTTCATCGGTGTATCCTTCTAATGCAATCGGATAATCAGTATAGTATAAACTAATATCTTTGGTCTTTCTTAAGTATTCAAAGATTCTCATTATACATATCCAATGATCCACACCAGGATTACCTATATATCTACTCATTTTACAGACCACAAAAGCAATATCATGTCTAGTGCAATGCATTGCATACATTAAAGAACCAATTTCACTAGAATACTCAAGTTTTTCTATAACTCTACCCATATTTATAAATAGTAACACTAGAATCAGATTCAGTACTAGCATCCTTGAAAACAAGATGATCAAATTTATTTAACATCTTTTCTATATAATGAGATTGACTATGTTTTCTAACTTTAATACCTAGAATAGTATCAACAATTCTAAGATACTTAATTTTAAACATAGAAGATAAGTAATTCTTTATCTCAATTACACCAATAATATTGGTTTAAAAAATTATTATATCCTCCACATATAGATACACAATAACTCCATATTATTTTGTAAACTTTTAATAAATATAGTTATCCACATTATTATGAGTAAATCCATTAGATAAAATAATAGAATCAAATTTCTCATTCCATTGCTTCAGAGCTTATTGAAGGTCATAAAGAGATTTGACTAGTTTACATACTTTCTTTTCACTACCTTGTAAAACAAACCCTTTTGGTTGTTCCATGTAAATCTATTCATTTAATTTTCCATTTAAAAAATAATATTCGACATCCATTTTATGGATATAAAAATTATTAATTGAATATAAAACAAATAAATCCTTTTTTGAAGTAATTCGAGATATAGGAGCATAAGTATCAAAATAATCAATCTCTACTTTTTGTATGCAACCTTTATAAACCAATCTAGCATTAAAATCTCGAATATTACCATTGGAATCATACTTACTCCTGAAAACACATTTACAACCAATAGGTTTTGATACTCTTAGTAAATCCATAGTGATTCAAGTATTATTCTCCATAATGGAATTCATTTCATCATTAATTGATTCTTTCTAGAAATCAGAATCTCTAGAAGTCTTAGCTTCTGTATATGTCTTTGATTCATCTTCTATAGTCAATACTACAGAATATTTATTCAGAAGATGATTATTTTGATCTCCCTTAACAAGAAAAACTATGGAATTAGGAGAAATAAAATCTGGATGTAGATTCTCCTTGCTAATTTTTGTACTCTGTTTAGGTTCAACTAGACAATAATTATTATTATCTACTATTGTATTTGAACTAGATGGAGAACATGAGATAGGGGTATGAGGAATAACTTACTACACATCATCTTTATAAAACCTATTTTCAAAAAACTCTATATCCCTTGATTCAATAATTACATTATCTCCCAAATCCATAATTTTATATTCTTTTCTATTTTATGCATATCCAAAAAAATCACCTTTAATTTCTTTAGGATAAATTTTAGTTCTTTTTTGGATCAGAGACTCTATAGTAATCCAAACACCCCATGGCTTAAAATAAGAAAGATTAGGTCTTCAACCTCTCCAAATTTTATAAGGGGATAACTTAGTTTTCTTAGATCCAATCCTATTATGAATATGACATGCAATCAATAAATATTATCCCTAAAAATTTAATGGTAAAATAGATTTATTAATCAGGAAATTTACCATCTCTACTAAGGTATAATTTTTTCTTTCAGCTAAGCCATTTTTTTGAGATGTGTAAGGAGAAGTACATTGATGAATTATACTGTAATGTCCCGTCACCCAGAGGTGCCCCGTACCCATTTGGTCACTTGGACTCAAGCGCATTTCCCCAAAGGCTAGAGGTTGCTAACTAGAAGCGAGGGCCTTGGATTTGATAGTGGGGAAACCATTACATAATAGTAAAAATAAAACATTATAAATAAATAGATGACAGTAACAGAAGTAGTAATAATAATATGCACAGTAAATAACAGAAGACTGCAAGAATATAAACAACTGGAGCACATATATAAATGATGCATGCCACATATGTCTAGGAAAATAGCCAAACAAGTTAAAATGCTGGAATACAGTACTAAACCAAATTAAAAAGGGAAAAAAGTAAATAACTCCAATATCATTGCAAGCCTCATATTGGTCCCATGCTCTCTAACTCCATAGAAATCAAGTACATGAATTAGAAGGGTGTATTCCCTTTTCTATACCTGCAACAATATAAAATGTTTAGGCCCAAAAGCATGACCCAAACAGGGTGTGAGACAAATCCCAATTGGAAACCACCCAAAGATTTGTGCCTAACTGTCAGTGAACATATATAGCAAGGAATATGAAAAATGAAGAAATAAGAAATAAAGTACTCAAAAGTAAAAAATCATACAGTTCAAACTACATTCATTTACATTTACAAATAAACAACCAAACATCCACAAGAAACCCTATGGGATATACTCATAGTCTAACCCCTTTGTTTCAACTTATTCAAAGACTCTATGAGGAATAACTCACCATGAATTCCTCATGTGGTCTCATAACAGTTACTATAGAGTCTCTGAGGAAGCACTCAATGTCCAATTCCCCCTGTGGTCTCGCAACTTGGAACTATAGACACTCCGAGGGATCACTTACATACATCCCCCCTATGGTCTCGCAACATTAAAAGTATAACATACACTCTTGGGAAGCCCTCAGCGTCCACTCTCCCTATGGTCTAACTACACCAGGTTCCCACTGCCCTATGTAAGAAATCATGAAGAAACGATATCCAGTAGAAAAAGTAAATCTCAAAATACTACTTGTCTATACAACTACAAAGAATATAACGAGAATGTGAGATAATATCAACTCCATCCTAACATCACTAGGCATGGAAAGAAAAATATCCTAATAGGCAATTCTAGACCCAACGATAAATATCAAACAACATGGGAAAACACATCCATAGCAAGGTAATAAAACCTATTCATAATCAAACTCCCCTAATCAAGGAAAAAGTCATAGTAGGAATCAATAGGGTCAAATTACCTAAACACCCAATACCATAAACTATAGTATTGGTCACTTTTCACACATATAATTCAAATAAAACTATGGAAAGGCACAAACCACCTACCTCAACATTGTACAATTGATATAGTTTAACCTCAGCCACTGAATCAACCTAGAATGTTATAGATCTAAAAAAACCTCTAAAACATTCAACAAAGGATAACTCACGAAAGAGGAGAAAACAAGATATGAGGCTCTATAATAAGGAATAAGTCATCGATGTTATTCCAATGAAATTGACGATGTTCAATTCAGAGCACAAATGTTCGATCGGGGGTTCGAAGAGGAATTGAAATCTTCAGTCGCTCCTGGACGAGACGACATTAGAAGGAGTGTTTTCTGTGAATGAGATGCGACCCCGGTCCAATTTATCAAATAAAAATAAAAATACACGATGTGTTATTTAGAGATACACGATGTGTATATGCCTTTTCTAGGTCCAACTTTAAGCGGCCCTGCCATGTCGTCACATGGCTGTGTATGTGGCCATGACACGACCAAACACAACATGGACTTGGTTCCAGAGTACATGAAATCTACAAGGAAGTACACGGTGTGTACTCCTAAAATTTGTCTTCTTCCCATTTTCCTCAAAAACAACATGAAAAAAATATCCATACCTGAGGAAAGATCTGGGTTCTTACAAACTTCCCCCCTTAAGGAAATTCATTCCCGAATTTCCCTAATAAGGCAGCATAGAAGAGGGAACCTTGAACAGCTCTAACCACTACGATCATACATCGGTCTCCCTTTCCCAAGTCACATTCTATACTCTCTTGTGCTGCCATAACACCCATAACAGAGGAACAGATTGGCCATGGAGAACCTTCGTGCAACAATCAACAATTCGTACATGATGCTCATTGAACAATGCATTCACCTCTAACTCAACCTCCTTGGGTCTAAAAACATAATATAGATTTGAGAAGTAACATCATAGTTGAGAAAAGTGGAATATGTCATGCATAAACCGGTACCTCTGAGGTAACTGCAACCGATAGGAAACCGGCCCGACTCTCTCCAAAACCAAAAACAGCCCGAAGTATCTCGGTGAAAGATTACCCTGTCTCCTAATCATCTTGTGTCCCAACCTCGATGTGACATGTAGTAAAACCTAATCTCTGACCTTTAACTCTAGAGTTTTTCTAAATTTATTAGCATAAGACTTATGTCGTGACTGTGTAGTAGCCATACTCTTTTGAATCAACTCTATCTACTTCATGGTTTCCTGGACAATACGTGGTCCCAACAAAGCTGCCTCTCATATCTCTAGCCAACATAGGGGTGATCGGCATGGCCTACCGTACAAATCCTCATAAGGTTCCATCTGAATGGTTGCTTGAAAACTATTATTGTAGGAAAACTTCACTAGAGGTACGTGCTTCTCCCAAGAACCTCCAAAATCTAGGACGTATGCTCAAAGCATATCCTCTAGTAACTAAATCGTATTCTTTGACTGGCCATATGTTTGGTAATGGTAAGTTGTACTCAGAAGTACTTGTGTACCCAAATCCCTCTATAGTCCCTTCCAGACCTGTGAAGTAAAGCGGGCATCCCTATCTGAAATGATGGAGTGCAGAACCCCATGTAGATGTACAATCTCTCGGATGCACAACCTTCCCAAATCATCTACACTGAAGGTCTCCTTGATCAGTAAGAATTTTTTCACCTTCTTGAGTTTGTCAATGACAACCCAGACTGCATTGTTCCCACGAGGTGACCTCAGTAAACCTATCATGAAGTCCATCGTGACATCATTCCATTTCTACTCAGGACTGGGTAACTATTTCAAAATCCCTACTGGTCGATGATGCTCTTCCTTTACCTACTGACTGGTGAAACACCTCATCACAAAACAAACAACATCTTTCTTCATACCGGGCCACCAATACTGACAGTGAAGATCTCAATACATCTTGGTGACACCAGGATGAACTGTTCAAAATAAAGAATGAAAATCCTACATTAGCTCCTCACATATGTATGCTGACACCCATACCCTCCCATGAAAACTCAATATATCATCCTTACCAATGGTCCATATAGAAATAGGGTCCTCTCTTGAAACACCCTCCCATAGAACTAGGCCTTCAGAATCTGATAGATACCTTATTCGAACTAGATCAAGTAGAGTAGAGGTAGCAGCTACAAAAGAAATAAAGGACTGCCCCTGTATGTCATGCACATTCAAATGAATCTCAGAGAACAAAGACATAATATGCCACTCACTACTAGCCTCTTGAACTGCATGTATCTGAGTCCTCCTACTCAATGCAGCAGTCACTGCATTTCCTTTCACAAGCGTGTAAGCAAGCTCAATGTCAAAGTACTAAAGGTACTCAACCCACCTTTTCTATCTCAAATTCAGATCGCGCTGAGTGAAGATGTACTTGAGATTTTTTTTGTTGGTGAAAAGCACAAAATTCTCTCCCAACAGATATTGTCTCCAATAGTGTAAAGCATAAACAACTGCATCCAACTCAAGATCATGCATCACGTAATTCCTCTCATGTGGCCTCAAATTCCGAGACCTATACGCAATGAATTATTCCCCCTACATAAGCACTTCTCCTAGACCGACACCTGATGCATCACCGTAAATAGTATAACTCTTTCCTGGCTATAGAAAAACTAGTATTAGTGATGAATTCAACTTCCCCTTCAGCTCCTGAAAGGCTGAATCGTAGGATTTTTTCCACAGATACTTCACACCCTTCTTAGTTAGGACCTTCAGTGGCGATGTGAAAAGTATTTTATGAAACATGTGTAGTAACCATCCAGCCCAAGAAAACTCCGCACATCAAAGAAACTATTTTTCTTCTCCCAAGAAACTACTGCTTTCAATTTCTATGGGTCTACTGATACTCTTTCCTTTGAGATAATATGACCCAATAAGTAAATCTGGTCCATCCAAAAGTGGAATTTTTAGAGCACAACATATAAATGATGCTATCTTAGTGTACTCAAAATGATCTCAAGATGTGTGTCATGGTCGTGTCGAATGTGAGAGTATGCCAAGATATCGTCCATGAAGACTACAATGAAGAAATCCAAGTATGGATGGAATGATCGGTTAATCAGTGCCATAAAAATTGCAGGAACATTCTTGAGACCGAACGGCATAACCACATACTCGTATAGACCATACCTGGTTCGAAAGGCTGTAATAGGTATATCAGATAGTCTAACGTGAAACTGATGATAACAAGATATGAATTCAATCTTTGAGAACACCCAAGCTCCTTGAAGCTGATCAGAGAGATCATCAAACCTTGGTAGGGGATATTGGTTCTTGAACATCAACTGGTTCAGCTTCCGATAATCCACACAAATTCTAAGGGCATCATCCTCCTTCTTCATGAACAGGACAGGCGAAGCCCAAGGATAAGTACTGGGCCAGATGAAACTATTTGTCTATAACTCCTCTAACTGCTTCTTGAGCTCCTGTAACTATGGTGTATCCATACTATAAGGAGGAATGGACACCGATACCACTCCTGGAACAAGATCAATAGAAAAGTCTACCTCTCGCTCCGGTGGAAAACCTGAAAAGTCATCTGGAAAGACATCCCTAAAGAGATTGACCACTAGAAAAAATTCTATCTGTAAATTCCCCTGGTCATCCAGATACATACTAGAAATCTGGACTGTAACTCCTCCCAACCCATGTTTCTCGGGTCCTACTATGCTCGCCTGGATATCCCATTCACCCTTCTGTAGAAACGATCTTCCCTTTGGTGACATGAAACTCACCCTACGGCAATAGAATTCAATAACTGCTTGGAAGGGAACTAACTAGTCCATTCTGAGAATGAAGTCATAGCTTGTAATCTCCAAGACATAAATTTCCCATAAAAAGTGACACCCACAAACCTCAAGAGGGAACTTCTTTCACTAACGTACACTTTCTGTTCTAGTCCCCAATGAAGTTTCTAGAGTCAAGATATCAGCAGAGGTAAAGATACATAGCCCAAGGATCTCCACAAAATCAACATATATGAAACTATGAGAATCCCATGTATCAAAAAGTGCATAAGCTAAAACTGAGGCAACTAGAATCGTACCTCTAACTATAGAGGGTCCAAGATTCTGCTCCTAATGGGTCTGCTCTATAGCAAAATCCTGACCTGCACCACGACCTTGTGAAGATGTCAGCGATCCCTAAGCTGATCCACCCTGTGGCTGTCGAAAACCATGTGTCTGACCACCATGGCCATAGCCTCCACCTCAACCTGAATGGCCAGAAAAACTCCAGTTCCAGACTGATGAGAAACTGCTGGTCCTTTTTATAAATGTGGAGTCATAGAATAACTCTTATCACCATATACTGGGGAGAAAATATGATAGAAATGCGGAAGATGGCCCATATTTCCGCAAGATCGGCACTCAAATAGGTCTCTCGGGGAATGTGGTCTTGTATGCCCACTCTTCATACACTAGTAGCATATCACCTGGATACTTGAAAAAGTATCCCACCTACTTAGATCTCCACATGTAGACACCCTACAGTTCTTCCTGCTGTCAGTCAGAGGGGTACCAACTCCGGATGCCAAACCGCCCTATCTCATCACTCCAGAACCCCTCAGATCCCGGTTGACTATAGAAGTTATAGAAGTCAACTAGAAGATGTTCACCTGAGATCAGATTTCATTCCCATGACCATCCTAAAACTTCCTTTCTAGAAATATCTCATCATCCCCTAGAATGGGTGTAAAGTACTATAGTTCTATGAAGAAAGAAGAATACTCCATGACTGAGAGAGTACCCTACTCCAAACTCATGAACTCTTGGGATCGGTCGGCCGTTAAAGTCTCCAGGTAGAAGTAATCATAGAAGGAACACTGGAACTCAGCCTAATCCATAACCTACTGGTACCCTGCATATGAAATCACATACCAACATCTCTTTTAAGAATCCCAAAGCTTGTACATAGTGAGATTCACCATACTCTCTGGAGGCGTCTCCATATGCTTGAAGATAGACAGTATGGCTTCTAACCATGACTCGGTGGACTGAGGTCCCCCTTCCCCTAAGAAGGTGGGAGGATGCTGCTACTGAAAGACCCGCCTCAACTCTTCCAAAGACAGGGCGAGATGTTGTGCTCCCCTGAAGGTCTACATAAATCATTCTTGGAACTTTGCATCGACACCTGTATCTGGGATAATGGATGGTGCCAAGACAGGCACGACTAGTGGATCTGTTGGTAGTCCCTAATCATCTATGTCTGATGTCTTATCACTGCCATGTATTTGTTGTATAACCAGAGGACATCTCGGTGGCATAACTCTACAAGGTCAAGTGTACACCTTAGATCAATATTATCAAGGACATGAAACTTAGAATCACATGAAAGGAACAGGATAAAGGAAACAATCAAGTTTTTAAAAACAAGGATACACGATGTGTATGACCCCTACACAGCATGTTACCTTAGGCATTATCATGGGAGTTTACTTTTTCCAACCTTGGTCATGTAACATCCTTACACACGACATGTTCTCTTTGTGACACGGCGTGTACTTGAATCATTTTCCCCATGCCTGAGTTCCTCTACACGATTATACACACGATTCCTATCTGGGTAACTCTACATAGTGTGTGCACCCTGGACATGGCATGTATCCTTTAATTGATAACCATCCGTGTTTTTAGTCACAATATCGGTGACACGGTCGACTCTACACAGTGTGTAAGAAGAGAACACAACGTGTATAACCTAAGTTTCATCCACCCATGTTGTTGGTCACACGGCTGGGTACACGGTTCTCAGAATACGGCGTGTAATCTAAGTACACAGTGTGTGTCACCAAACATTTCCAAACCCCATGTCTCCACCCACATAACTTGTCACACGGTTTAGGAATACATGACCTGTACTAAAGAAAATTGTTCCCTCCCGAACAAAAGGATACAAGGTGTGTATTCATGAATACACACCGTGTATTCTAGGGTTTTTCCAACAGTAAGCCTCAGAAACTACTCCAGAGCCCCATAAACACATTAAAATGAACATTTAAGTGACAAAGTCTGATCTGTGGGGGCCATACTCCCTACTAATCAAATTTTGGCATCATATTGACGTATATCATAGTATAACAGTTCAATAAAACATATGATCCACCAAATTTTGATCCATGAGAGCCCATAACACCTCAAGAACAAAATTTTGGTGTTTATTCAACTGATACATTAAATATTCAAATACCCTATCAAAATAGAAGGAATTATATCGAGGCATCTATCACAATAACATACATATCTAGCACAACATCTATCACAACAACATGTAATCGATAATGCACCCTAAATGGCATGAAAAGAATTCATGAAATGTGATATCTAGAAAGTGCCTATATGATGCATGAGATGGAATACCCTCATCTCATCTGGTTGTAACAGAAATATAACCTCGAATAATATCAACAATAACAGCACAAAACATGTGAGTCACCCAATGGTGAAATCAAGTCAACTGTAATTATTGAAAAACCAAAAAAATTGTAATATTCAAGGTAGATTAGCTTTTCCCTATACATGAGTTAGCTACTCCCAGACACAACTTATTACCAACTACCTATTCTTTCCTATCCCTATCTATAGGCTCCAAATAGTATGTCAAGAAGAAAAGAACCCCTCTAATACCACTTTGTAACGTCCTGGTTCTTGGTGCCTCCCAGAGGTGCCCCGTACCCGGTTGGTCACATAAACTCAAGCGCATTTTCCCAAACACCATAGGCTAATGAATAGTAGAGAGGGACTTGGGTGTGATAGTGGGGAAACTATGACCTCATCGGCAGAGTAACACATTAGAAATAAACAGATAATAGTAGTAGAAGCAGTAATAATAACATGCGCAGTAAACAATGGAAGACTGTAAGTAGATAAACAACTGGATCACATATATAAATGATGCATGTCACATATGTCTTGGAAAACATCCAAACAAGTCACAATGATGGAATACAGTACTAAACCAAAGTACAAAGGAAAACAAGTAAATAACTCTAGCATCATCGCAAGCCTCATCTTGGTCTCATGCTCTCCAACTCTACAGTAATCAAGTACCTGGAGTAGAAGGGCGCATTCCCTTATCTATAACTGTAGTAATATAATCTTTTTGGGCCCAAAAGCATGACCCAAATAGGGTGTGAGATGAATACTAGTAGAAAAAACCCAATTCCCAAAGCCTCTTTTTATAAGGGAGGAGATTTGGGAATTCTACCCTCATTTTCAATGTGGGATTCCAAAAAAATGTCCACCTCATCAATCTAAATAATTTTTTTTTGATAAATAAAAACATTTTATTCTATTATTATTGTTATTTATGAATAAAATTATAACAAGTTACACTTTTCCCCGTAACTTTTGTTTTCCTTCCGTCTGGACCTCTACCTGTGCACAATTTCATCGGACAGTTCCATAGTCAGATCCTTCTACCATCCTCTAAGAGTTCACTACCACTGCTTGATTCTTGCAGACGATGTCATCGTCTGACTTTCTAACATCTGGCTCACTTGTATCTAGTAAACTGAAACTGAATTCACATCCCAACAAGATCGCCCCTTCAAATCTCTCCTATCTTTACCGAGAATATAGGAAGATTGTGTGTTAAATCTTTCTAAACAATATATGTCCTAGTGTGAAAACATAAAACAATTTCCATCAAGTCTTCATTTTCATTTTATTCATGAATACTTTTTCTAAAATTGTTTTTCAAAAATGGTTTAAAAAGTCCTAAAAAATATTTTGGAGTGGAGATAATGTGAGAATGTTTGTGGATTTTTTTTAAAGTGTTTTCATTTTTTGTTTTCATTTTTCATTGGTATAATTGATCACATTATCTAAAAATTTTTTAGGAGATGAAAATGGAAAATGTTTTCATGTACTTGTTGGAGCTACTTCACACATGCCTGTTTTGGGTATCTACCCTATACATGTCTTTTTTGGCTTTTGGGTCTTACTCAGCTATGTTTGCTCGACCCCCTCACAAGATCTAATCCATTGGGATTTATTTCTGACTATCGATTAATTTTATCCAACGGCTCATATATTATTTCATTGTGTTTTTTGTGGGTTTCTTTTGTCTCATAACACACTGAGGATGATCTATGACCCTTTTTTATGGGCCAATATGGTGCTTCCACATGCCATGGCACCTGTGTTGTGCTGTTCAACTGATTATTCACACGAACAACCAAATTCATCATGGTTGTTCACATGTCCCTAGGATTTGGAATTCTTTGATTGTGATCATTAGTCCAAGGCCGCTTCTTAGGGAATTAAACACATTTGGAGTTAGGGGGAGAGTTGGTGTGGTAATTCGGGTTCATGGATCAAGTTTGTGTTGGGATGGGTGTCTTGTGAACTCATTTAAGATTAACTCTAACCTAATATATTTAATTAAACGGGTAGATCCAATCCAACCCATTCATCTTTAAATATGCAACATACAGACTCCATCATGACATATCTAACTAGTTAATATCACATAAACTCGATTACTTAAACAAATTAAATTATGCCATTTAGACTTAAAATAACCTAATTAATATGAAATACATTTTTTTTGTTGGATCACTCAATCTGTTTACAACTCGAACCCATTTATGATTGACCTAAATTCTCAATTCTCCATGGTGTTATCGCCGTGCACACATGTCCAATGAGAACAAAAACATGTAAATCAATTGTTTTCTATTTATATCTCAATCCCAACATTAATAGTACTTGGAATTAAAACAGGGGTGGATGGCCTGGGGTGGTCGACTACATGCAAGTCTACTTTGTGGGCTCATCTCAAGAACAACAAAAATGCTTATTTGATGGTCAAGCATTTGATCAATTTGGTGGACACTAATCATGAAAGTTGGATTGAAGGTGGAATCTATAGTAACCTCTTCACCACACATCCTCATTTCCATATCGATGGAAATTTTAGGTAAACACCATTTTGAGTTCATCCTCAGACATTTACTTGTCAGCTCTTATTGTTTTGGCCATTTTTTTGTCCCAGCTTCAATACTGTGGTGTCAAAAATGCTTTTCTGGAGCACCATGAAGTGTTGGGAAAGACGGAAAAGTGATGAACGCACAAAAAATCTAAAAGGGAACACACAATGGAAATAAAATTAGATGTGCAATGACAAAATTAAATGTGCAGAAAATAAAGTTGACACCGAAAATTTTTACATGGAAACCCCAAATGAAAAAAACCACAGGGCCTAGTCTAGAAAGGGGGATCCACTAAAATCAATAGATACATAGTAGAGACTCCCCAAAAATGGAAGGAATCTCAAAATTAATACTAAAAAATAAAAGCAGTGTATCAAAGATGGAGAGGAAGAATGATGATCGTCGAAGAAAGGTGATCACCAAATGGGATTTGATCTCAGTGTTGTTGGCAACAATATGTTGAAATGCCTCATCGCTGTCTCCTAAAATATGAAAAAAATAATCTGTATCAAATAATGTCTCTACTTCAAAAGCATGTCACCCCATGAATTAATTCATGCGGTCTTGCCCCGCATTAAAAACACCTCATTAATAGAGAAACTGTGTGGGCACCATTTGAGGAGGCGCCCAACAAACTCCCCCTACGAATGAATTGGATATCATTTCCAACCAATGACAGCCTGAAAAATTCAGTTTCCCCAGACCAATATCATAAAATTTTCCCCAAATACATTGATAGATACAGAAAAAAGTTCAAAATGATGCCCTTTATTTGGAAAAAAGTGTTCTTACTTGAGTGTTGCCCTAGCCCAAGGGCTCTTGGGGCTTGCCCTAGCCAGCCCTGTTTCCAACCTTTTTTCACTTCTGATAAAAAAATATCATCCTCCCATGAAAAAATAAATCCAAAACCAAATTCTGACTATCATCAACAACAGAACACGCCTCATGACTTCTGCTAGTCAATCAAACTTTCGATATCCCAGAAACACCTCTGGTACCGTCGTTGTATATTGATAATGTCTTTTGAGTCCCTGAAAAACTACTCCACCAGATGTCTGTCACCGCACTCTACAACTAAAGAATTAAACCAATCCCTTTGATACCATATGTGGGGAAAAACGGAAAATCGATGAACATACAAACAACCGAAAAGTGAACAAGTAGTGGAAATAAAATCTTTTCCTCCAAACAGCGGATTCTCAATGACAAAAATAAATGTGCCTAAAATAAATTTGACACCCGAAATTTTTATGAAGAAAACCCAAAAGGAAAAAACCATGAACCTAGTCCAGAAAGAGGGATCCACTAAAATCAAGAGATACACGGTAGAGACTCCCCAAAAATGGAAGGGATCTCAAAAGTAATACTCAAGAATAAAATCAGTGAATCAAAGACGGAGTGCAAGAAAGATGATCTTTAAAGAAAGGTGATCACAAAATGGGATTTTCTCTCAATGTTGTTGGTACCGGTGTGTTGAAATGCCTTGTCGCTACCTCCTTAAATAGGAAAAAATAATCCATGTCAAATAATGTCTCCGCGTCAAAAGCGTGTCACTGCGTGAATTAATTCATGCGGTCTTTCCCCACATTAAACACACCTCATTAATAGAGAAACCACATGGGAACTATTTGAGGAGGCACCCAACATGAAGGATATTCACTTTCTTCTCGCTCTTCCTAGGAATAAATGGGATAATGGTTTTTTCAAGGGATTAAAAGCCCATGGAAAGGTGACCGTGAGCATTAGCTAGAAAGAAAGAGATCTCCATGAAGCTAGGATTTAGTCAAAAAATGACTGTAACACTTTGAAAAGACTGCATTATAGAGGGAGAACTGTTTAAGTGGAATTATTTCCTGGGAGGGTTCATAGCTTCAACAACCAATTGAGATGAAAGAAGACGTATATTGTATGAGATCTTTGGTTTTAGTTTCAGATTGATTTAGGAATCCAAACATTTCTGGTTACAAAAAGAATGAGTAGGCCCCTAGAAATAAAAATCTCAATTTATGAGATGCTAGTTATGAATTTTTATACTATATTAACGTGTTTTGAAGTTGGGCAGCAAGTCATTACATTGGGGATTGACCTGGTGGTTGTAATTATTTCTACTTGGATCATATTCACTTAGCAATGAAGTATTATTAGATATATTTTCTTGACATTTGAGGGTGGGCCGCAATGGTTGATTGTATCACAACAAACCCTTTTTAGTTTGGGTATCAATGAAGTGTTGTTAGATCATGATTAAAAATTATGATACCATTTTGTACGGTCTTGAAATGAACCCTTCCCGAGGGGGTGAATTGGGGTGATTAAAATTTTATATTTCTTTTTCTCAAATTCATCCTTTAACAAAATCGTGTTCTCTTGTTAGAAGGAATATATTAATCTGTCATTCAACGTAAGGAAATAGCGTAGAAACATGTGAATTTTACTTGATTTACCTAATGAGCTGCATCTAAGGACCTAAACACGACTACACATTGGTGTATCAAAATCAATATTGCAGTGTCATGATTACAGGTTTAGGTGAGGATGGTCCTAATCAAGGTTCACTGTGAATGTTTATATATGACACCCCTTCTAAGGGTCTCTCTCTCTACTCACTGCTTCAAGGGTGATCATACAATTTATCAACTTGTAGGCCTTTACCAAATTAGTATACAATAAGTGATATGAGATTCACTATAGATTAAAATGTGTTGTATCAATGTCATGTTAACAACCATCTTCATATGTCAAATATGACCAACTCCTTGATTAATTTTAATTTCTCCCACTTTATATAAGAATATGATTTTAGTAATCAAGTTTGAGAGAATTAGAAAACATATATTGTCAATGAAATTTCTTAAAGCCCATTCCAAAATAACTAAATTTACATGAAATAATAATTCTTCCAGCTTTAACATTCTTCATTTGTCTCCCCCTCAAGGACACACTCCACTAAAATTCATGTGGTTGTCTATATTTGAAAACTTTCACATCTTAATTCTCTTCTAACCCTTAAAGAAAAATTACATAAACAAAATTTTAAAATAAAATGGATTTCTGACGGTGATAGAAATACTATGTTCTACAAATCTCTTCAAATAATTAGAAAAGTTTGCAGACCCTTTCTTTTCTCAGGGCTGATTAAGTCCTCATTGACTTTGAGGAGGGAATTGCCAATCATGTGGTTTCTTACGTTAATAATATTTTCAATGGCCCAAATATAAACAAGGAACTCCTTCCTGAGGTCATTCTATTTATGGTTACTAAGGAAGATAATGTTTATATTCTTAGCACCCCTATTTACCATGAAATAAAAGACACTGTCTTTAGACTTAACACTAATAGTGCCCTGAGCCTTGACAAATTTAACAATGGTTTTTTCCAACAATACTGGGAGATTATTCATATAGATGTTTGAAAACGTGTGAGATATTTTTTTTCTAATGGTAATATTCCTCATGGCCTTAATGCTCAATTTTTTACTTTAATTCCAAAAGTGGACAAAGCCTATGAAATTCAACCTTTCCGGCCTATTTCTCTTATTAATTCTATTTACAAAATCATTGCTAAAATTCTTGCAAATAGACTTTCTTATTTAGAAACAATTTTTTTATTGGAATCAATTTGGTTTCATCAAGGGACGCTCTATACAAGATTACATTTGACTAGACCTTGAATGTACCAACACCCTTAATAAATCCACCAGAGGATGCATCATTTCCATTAAGTTGGATATTAGGAAATCATTTGATACCATTGATTGGGGGCTTTATCTTAAAAGTCCTCCAGTCCTTTAGATTTAATGATACTTTCATCAACATGATAAATTCCTTATTCAAATCAGCTTCAATCTCTACCCTTATCAATGGTTCCCCTAAAGCTTACTTTAAATAAACCAAGGGAGTTAGATAGGGAGATCCCTTATATTCCATTCTCTTTGCTATTGCAGAGGACTACCTAAGCAGACTGCTCACCCGCCTTGTAGATCAAAACAAGCTCAAACCTATTCAGACTACTAGAAACTTAAATGTACCTACACATCTCATATATGCTGATGACATCATCTTAATTGTCAAAATAGATAAAAATAATATTAAAAACTTAAAAAATACCTCGTCTCATTACGAATAAATCTCTGGTCAGTCTATAATCTAGAACAAATCCTATGTTTTCTTTTGAAAAAATTTATCTTCTTCTAGAAAAAAATAATATCATAAATAGTCTAGGAATCAAAGAAGGATATTTCCCTTTCACTTACCTTGGAGTTCGTATCTTTTGGGGAAGGCCCAAATCCATGAACTTCTACAAAATTGTTGATCAGGTCATAAATCGACTCTCATCCAGGAAGGTAAAGTCCCTTTCTATGGTTGGTATGATCTGTCTGGTAAAATATATTATTGTCTCCAAAATGGTATACTCACTTATGGTCTACAAATGGACTATTAGTCTTCTGAAGAAAATAAATGTTTACTTCATGAATTTTGTTTGGACTGGAAACATTATTGAAAGGAAGCTGGTAACCATCCCATGGGCCACATGTTGCAAACCTTTAGAAAATGGTGGTTTTGGCATACAAAATCTCAGTCTTTTTAATAATTCCATTCAAGCTAGAATCACCTAGAGGATAATCCATAATAATTCTGACTCCATTTCTTTTCTAAAAAAAATATTCCTTTTGAAATTACAGAAGGGAAATTTGAACTACATTAATTCTTCTATCTGGTCCTCCATTAGGTATTCTTTTGCTAATATTATGGATAATTCTAGGTGGATGGTTAGCATAGACTCTTCCCTAAACTTTTGGCTGGATAACTGGTCTGGAACACCCCTCATCTCTACGGTCTCTCCTAATTCCTTCTCAAAAAATACCAACACCTCTATAAAAGATATTATGCAATCTTGTATCTTTAGCATTCATAATAACATCATTCAGGTTATTAAAAATTATTCCTTCTATAATGATGAGGATTTTTAATTTGAGAGCCTTATCACAATGGTTTCCTGGATTCCAAAAGTTTATATAAACATAATTTTTCAAAATCTGATCTTTATTTTTTTTGGTTTAAATCTTTTGGAAAACTCTGGATAAACCCTAAAGATTTACTCTAGTTTGGCATCTTGCTCAAAATTGTGTCCCCACAGAGGTTTGTCTATAGTATTTTGGGGTAAATCTTTGCTCTAGATTTCCTTTTTATCATCATCATAGAGAAGATACTAACCATTTTTTCTTATCTTGTGCTATTACCTCTGCTCTTTGGAATTATATTTCTAACATTTTTATTGTAGATGGTTACTCATTGACTATATCAGCTCTCAATTAAAATGATGTGTGAAACTAGATTCCTCTCAACAGATCAAAAACATCTTCCTAACTATTGTTTCTGAAATTCACTATGTGATCGAGTATGATATAAATGTTATTATTCACAAAAATTTCTCATCCAATCTTAATACAAGTAAGACACGAATTCTCATTTCCATTAAATATGTTGCTTCAATCCATAAATCTCATTACGACAACACTATTGGGGACTTTTAGATCGTTCATCAACTTTGGATTTATAAGATCTACAAACAGCCACGTTGTAATTTTGAGGTGTTCTGGAAATCCCCTCTCCCAAGATGGATCAATGTGGATGTCGATGGTGATTCTAAAGGAAACTCGGGTCCTGTGGGTTGTGGTGCTATCTTCATAGACTACCTTGGTCAGTGTCATGAGTGTTTATTTGGAAGCCTTGGTATTTTTCATCTCTGTAGGTGGAAATTATGGGTGTGATACATTCCATTAGTTTTTCCAAGAAAAAGGGATGGAACAATATTTGGATTGAAAGTGATTCAACCACTATTGTACATGCTATTTGGGAAGGTGTGGTGTATCTTTCCTGGCCACTGACCACTCATTGGATGAACTTCCTTGATTCACTTATGGGGACTAACTTCATTTCCACACATGCCTTTAGTGAAGTGAACATAGTTGTAGATGGACTTTCTAACAAGGGAGTCAACCAGGACATAACTTGGAAGGATGACTTGTCGGTGGAGATTCTCCCTCTTTATGATAATGATTGTAATAAGATTCCTTATTTCAGACTCATGTAGTTCTCCTTTCTCTTTTTTTAATATATTGTGTCTCGGTCTTTGACCGATGCACCGCCTTCAAAAAAATCAAGGATGGTCCATTTTTTAGATTCTCTTTAGGATACTAATTGAGAAATCATTCAAGGATGACAACAGATTCATCTTTGCTATCCAGTTTTTGAATCCCTCCTCATCTTCTCAGGTTCTCCCCCTGAGACTACATTCCATTTTTAATTCCATTCATTTTAATCATAAATACAATGCAAAGTGTTAAGTTAATAAGGTGGATCTTCTTGTTCCTCAATGTAAACAACAAGTTTGAGCTGATTTTTTCAATCAATTTGTTCCACTATTCATGATCCCATAACTGAGCTTAAGATCTGATTTAACTTTGGGTAACATTAATCTCTTAACATTATCTTCTTTATTATTTGGATAATTTTTCTTCTCATAAGCCTTCATAATAAAATAATCTTTAATCATTTTAAGGCCTTTTCTTGTGCTAACAAGATAGGTAAACAAAATTTGGAATTGTGTCTAACATTTTTATATCTCCCACATAGTTCTTCAACACACGTGTTTCCTTTTATTAACAACCTCTCATGAAATTATGGATCTTTATGTGAATTCTTTTTTTTATTAGCACCATCTTTTGCTTGTGCTTCTTCCATCTTCTTTTCTTTCTATAAATCTACTGGCCAAATGATGAAAATATCATTGGGTACATTGGAAGTTTGTTTGGATTCTCCATATGTCATATTGTGAGTGCCTTTTCATCAGTTGTTTTTTATGATTCACTCATTTTGGTCTTCTTGGACTTGTTTTGAATTTTATTTTCACTTAGCTTGTCACTTAAGGATCTCTCACCTACATTTTTTGATATCTTCTTGGGAAAATTATTGTTTATATCAGTCTCAAGCTTCTTAATGAACGTCTATTCTTCATTATTTCTATATGTTCTTTTCTTCTTTCTTTATATACATGTTGAGATGAACATTCATCACTTCTATGACCATAACCATTGAAAACATCAAATATTTCTTCAAGATTTCTAAATTTGTTTGAAGTAGATAAATTCATTGTAATATGTGGATGTTGTTTCTTATCCACCTTTCCCCCTTGTGATTGACATCCTTTATGCTTCTGAATTTGTAGTATTATATCATCAATCCATTCACAGTTCCCAAATCTATTACAACACCAACAAATACCTACAAACCTCGATCCTCTCTTCAAACATGCTTGCTATCCATATTTTGCAACATGCTATTTTTGGGCCTTCTCCACCACTTATTGTGCTCTTTTTGGGGAACTTGCACTCATAAAACTTATTTTATCCACCATAGACATAGAGAAGGGACATTCTTCATTTATCCTCATTCATATTTGTTCAATTTGTTTTTGAACCTCTACTACCTTTGTAAACATATTTAGAAAAATCATTATAATAAAGTGTGAATGATACCTATTTCTTTAAGGCTTCTTGATAAAGGCCAATAGATGCTTTTTTGGCCTTCTTACCACCAAATATAGGTCTTTTGAGAGAAGAATCTATAGGTTCCGGACATTGCAGAAGCGTGAGAGGGATGATGCCTAACTTTTTATTTTCTCCATATTCAATGAACAATACGGGATCAATACGATGATGAATGTCAGTATCCACGGAATTGAATCAAGGATTTAGAAAAAAGAATAGAAACTTGGAACTAAGAGAGATGATCAACATATTTTTTTTATAATTAATTTATTTTAATTAAATAATTACCTTCAAGGTGATTCTTTCTTCATTGATGCATCCAACCACAGATCTTCAGTGTGTCGTCACTGAATTGTAGATTTAAATGGTAGATCTCCTCTAGAAGTGATCTACACGTGATCCACGGTTCTCCTAATATCGCCGAAGGAGTCTCTAGGTGCTAGCCCGGAAGATCCTTACGCTTATAATGTTCGAATTTGATCACCTTGATAATTGCTTTGAAAGCGTTCTACATGATCTAGTGGAGGGGAATCTCTCTCGTTCTTCATAGAATTCTTGGAGAGGGTTGAAATCTCTAGGCTTGAGAGATTTTCTCCAATTCATTGTGCACAACCAATATACATTGCTTGGATAGCACATGGATAATAAAAGAATAATATAAATGGGTATTTAATTCAATAGGGTAATAATAAATAATTTCCATAAGTTCCTTAATTATTTTATTAATCCTAGCGAAACCCCCATGTCAAATAATAACAACATTATTATTTCCTGACATGTGATTAACTTGTGAGTTATAATTAAATATTATTTAATAGAATAGTTTTCAATATTATTATTTCTCACTGGACCATTTATTCGGTCTTCCAATCCACCACCATATTTATTGAACCTTGAATAATTACTATTTATTTATTAAATAAATATCAATGCATTATTCTCCAATAAATATATAAATATTATATTCAATAATTAGAAAATAAATATTAATTAATTATTCCGACCACAATATATTATCTCGAATAACTAGAGTCTAAATAAATGAGATCAGACATTCATGAATAATTATTAAACCAAAACCGGGAATAATATTTATTTAAAATGTTAAATAATAAATAATATTTATTTAAAATCTTAAATAAAAAATAATATATTATTTAACTAAGATACTGGATACACTTAATGTGTGACCATCTGGGCCTTTTTCTCAGTGGCATCGAGTGGAGCAGCCTAAAATCCAAGGTTCGTATCTAGAAACATATCAAGGAAACTATAAATAAATATGTTAATGCCATAATGACATGTCTCCTCATACAAAAACTTATCATGTAATATAATCCCTTTGTCTCAATATCTCAAATCAAGTAGGTTGCAAGCAAGTGCCATCAACCCATAAGCATGATTTCTCATTCTTTGACTTCCTAGAAATGAAACTTGCCTATAGAACACCATGGTTAAAGATTTATTTTGGATATATAATTTTCATCAATGGTACTGAGATATCAACTTCCATTATAGGACAGAAGGGATAAATAATTTCTCGCATTATTCATTAATGCAGTATTACTCGTGGCACACCCAACATATCCTACCTCGCTGCGAACATATATCCTCATAGTTTTCACCAATACATCTAAGTGCGTGATTCATAATACCCATTAATAATAATCTTAAAGTGTAAAGACCAATACACACGTCTGTAGATAGGAATATCCAATGACACTTATAAATGTGGATTTCCTACTAGTGGGTCTCGTTCTCATAATATCCTCCTAGACATTACTAAGGGCGTACACAATGAGAAGGCGCCTCAAAGTCCTATGATTCTCCACCTCTGATAGCATGTATAATTTGTGTCCCTCAAATGATATCATATGGCTATAGAAAATATATTCAAGAATAATGTCATGACACTTTCGGGTTCTTATCATATCAGGGATCCAATATACCTTTTAGTGTGAACTATTCTTAGGACATTATCACATTCAATGTCATATAGAAGAACAATCAGGATGTGATAATGAATTTATGAATACCCATCCAATGAATACATGTTTATCATAAAGTACAAATAAGTGAGTTATAAGGATCCAACTACAAAAAAAATCTCATTTGAAAAGTTTATGGAACCAACTCCTTTTACATCAACTCTTTGTGAATACAAAGCTTGAGAAATTTCAAATTTTTCCAAACCTCAAGCACAATATTCTTCATATTGATAATTCTACTCTCATCCACAATTAAATTTATCTTTTATTCACTTTCCTTCTTAATCCATCATATTTCTTCATTATGCATTTTGGTTTTATTTTTTAACAATGAGTCTAGCTCCTTGATCCTCTTGTATTTGATTTCCAATTGTGTATTCTTGACATCAATGAAAATTTTCATATTTTCTTCTAATGCGTGGATCTTTCCTTGAAATTATTTAGTGGTATCATCCTTTTGATGAATTATACTGAGACACTCCTCAAATTTGGAGCATCTATTTTCAAGATCCTCATTCATATCTTCATTTAAGTTAACTTGTTTAGATATATTTATACAAGTTAGAGCTCTTTCCTTTAAAGGTTTCTCTAAGTTATATGCCTCTCCTTAAAGATGGATGATCTCATCCTGTATGATTTCAAGGATCCCAAAAATTATATAAATCAGTTATTTGGGTAAGTCATGCATTATATCTTTAAATTTATCAATAGAAACATCTGTTGAAATATGATCACTTTCACTTGATTCTTCTTCTGGACAATTTTCACAAGAACTTTTACTTGACCCATGTTATTTTGGATTCCTTGATCCCATTGAGGTGGGATTATTGTCCAATACCTTAGCAGTACACAAAAATACTTGTTCTTATCCACTTTAGCCTGATCTGTCTTCTTTGTCATCATGGCATAGATAAACTTATTCTTTTGATAAAAGGGAAAACCTCCTTAACTTATTCTTCTCTTTTTTTCTCCTGTTCATAAAGGTCTTGGTAAAAAATTAATTCTGATATGAAATAGATAATTCTTCACCAAAAATGTACTTCATTATATAATATGAAAGAAACTTCAAATCTTTAAAAGTGAACAACTTTAAATATAGATAATCTAAACATAGGTGAACTAGGCTCTCATACCAATTAAGGGTATCAATTGGGATATGAATCATGCTAAGAGGGGGGGGGGGTTGAATCAATGTTGGTGAATTTTAATCTAATATATGATTTAAAATTTTGATCCCTTTTCTTTTACCTTTGTCACTTGTTAAGGTGAATGAAACACTTTTGTTCTCTCTCTCCACCTTTGTTCTTTCTTGTAGCATAACCCAACACACACACACATTGAACATAAATTTACAAGGTTCACCTATCTATGTGAGAAGGTTAGTCCTTATTGTGAAATGGATTACTCCAAGATCACATGACCCACTGGATTCATTATGCAAGCTTTACACTATAGTGTCTTGACAATGTATGAGTGTGCATCCCACACTACTTGGTTTGGGGCACCCCACACACTAGTACATCGCACACTTTTACAATGATATATAAGGATAATAACATGAGAGTCTACACTAGTTAAGAAATTTGGCTTGTTGATGTGTTGTCTCTTTATACTTTTTCCCTTTCATAGTAGCAGGTTACTTGAAACACCATAAGATTTCAGAATATATTTATTTTTAAATAAATTGTAAGTGTTCGATAGCTTTCTTGACACACAACACCAATCTTAAAACAGACCACAACATATTATAATATAACCATTAAATCGAATTGTGTGAATAGGTTTAACCAAATTATAATATATATATATATAAATTTTTTACTTAATTCAAATGTATTAGTTAATTTATAATATATAATTACTCAATGTTTAGTAAAGTTATTTTATGTTTCAAAAATATGTTTTCTTCAAAAATGGTTTTTATTGCATTTTGTGTTACAATATTATAATTAATTTCTACCACTTTTTGAAATTTAAATTTGTAAAACTCATATCATTTTTTAACTCATAATATCAAAATTATCTTAGGGTGAAATTTTGAGATTTTTTTGAAAAGATTGATTTTTCAGTGAATAGTAAAAATATTGATTTTTGTAAAACTGTCATTTCTTTTCGTTGAAAGGTCCCATTATGTTTTAAATTTGAAATTAAAGTAACATAGGTCTCATTTAATTTTATATAATATAATTAATTACATATGAATCAACATGAAACTTGATTTTTGTATAAGTTCATTTTTGGGCTCAAAAATACATTTTTTTTTCTAAAAATAGTTTTTATGCACAGAATGTGCTTTTATCTTAATAAATTTATTTAAACACTCTTAGTAAATTATTTTAATGATATATATATATATATATTAAATAAAATATTTAAAATTTGGCTAATTTTGTTATGTATGGAATAAGAATGAATCCAGTTTTAAGCTTAAAAATGTATTTTATAAATAAATGTTTTCATCATGTTTTGCATACTTATTTTAAAATGAATTTATTTCACTTATACAAATAGAATTTTAACAAATGTATTCCATATTTGGAATCAGGATGATCAAATTTGGTAAATATGTCCATTTTATTTTTGGTCATTATGAATTGTAACCTTGGTAAATATTTGTCACCCCAGTAAGGGTAAAACATGTACAATAGGGTTAAAACTTTAGGAAAATGATTTAAAATTTCTCTAAAAATTGCCTTTTTTATATTGGATGAGTGGATTTTAGACATAAAAATCCATGTTTCTAAAATATTACACCTTTTTTCCATTTTTATTTGATTATGAACTTTATATTATTTAAAGAAAATGATAAATACAAAATGTCATTCTCTTGACTTTAATATCTCTAATATTTTCTCATAAGGATAAAAAGAGGTTATGCTTGGTTCTAGATTTTTATTTGAAAGATAAATTATTTTTTATCATAGTATTTTTTTAAAATTCTTAGTAATTGAATAATTACCTTAAACACTTACACAACACCGATATAGTATTTATTCAATTAATAAAAAAATAAAATAAATGATTTTAAAAATAGTAAATGTAATATAATTTTGTTGAATTACTACGGTCCACGAATTTTTTAAATAAATATAACATATTAAGGATGTTTTAATGGTTTATATTCAAATCCCATAACTATATCGATGACTTTAAAGTCAAAGTAAGTTAATAGTTCCAAAAATGACATTAATTATATTTTAAAATAAATAGTATTTTATTAAATGATTTAAAATTCATAAAAAAATATATTCATCCAAGTGAATGGGATATGGTTGAAAATATAAATCATGTTCTTTTTATGGGTCACTTTTCCTTTTATGGTAAAATTATTGACCCTTAAAGAGTATAGAACTTCGATATTGTGGTAATTGTTAAAAAGGTTAATAAGGGTTAAAAAAATAGATAAGGGTGAAATCATCACCTAAATTTGTCCATATTTTATTGGAAGATGGGATTTAAAATTATACTCATCTTATCATTTAAATATATCAATTTTGAGATACTTTATTATAAAAATTAATTTATATTAATTTAATACTTTTAATTCCAAGGACGCCCCTCCCTTCACTTATAAAAGGGTCCATCCTATCCTTCATTATTCAAAATGTTTGTGACTTATAGATCATGAATGAGATACCATGATATTATCCTTGTATCTTTCATCACATCTTAGAGATTCTGGCCTTCCCAAAAGACCATCCTTTCGAATCTTAAGGTGTAAGCCAAAAGAGGTTTCTCAACAAAATGGTGCAACTCTTAACCGAGCATTTTCAATTTTATTTGTTCTTATAAATACTCTAAATCCATGGTATCCATGATAAAATAATTAATTAATAATATTAAATATAGTAAATTTTTATTATGATGATGAAACAACCATTATCAACCTTTTTCAATCCAACAGAAAGTGAAAACACCACTCATGTGTACATACGACGTACTGTCTCCACACAACAGTGTAATTCGTTTTTCATCACCACTTTACTTGGATGGTTATAATGATTGATTTAATAAATATGTGTTATTTATGATATTAATATGGTTATGGAAAGTGTTTACCTTTATTCTGTTCCATCTATCGAAAAATGGAAATATCACTTGTACGTATGTACGGACTACCGTCTACATGAAGTGATGTAATTCATTTTTCATCACCACTTTATATGGACAATTATAAAATTATATATAATTATTATATAATATAATAATTAAATTATTAAAATTATATATATAATGTAACTACAATCAAATTATAAGGACTGAGACTGCTGAACCGAAACATGCATGAAAAATGAACCATTTTCTCATCCAGAATAGTGATTTTAATAAAGAATTTTTAATAAACTGGTGATAAGATGTTATAAGTAAATAATATATGGTATGATATATATGATTAAGTTTCTAGAATGCATGTAAAATAAATCTATATTTATTATACAGGATGTTTGAACATGTATGAAGAAAGATGATACTTAATGTAAGAGTTTCTCATCTCACTTTTATTTATGTGAGACATATGTCATAATCAATACTTGTTTAATTTTTGCGATGTATATAAAACCCATTAATTCATTTTATGATTATTTTAATGATATTTATGGGGATCTAAAAATCCATATAATGTTATCTATTTCATGAGGTTTTGATTTAGAGATTACCAAAGTGGTAAAGGTTCTCTGTCTCAACATTTTTTGATGATACATATTTGGTGTTATATACCTATTTATGTTTATGACGTGTATATAATACCCATTTACATTTTATATCATTTTTATATTTATGTTCAAGATATTTAAAGTTTAATTTGAAGTTATTTTTTTATGGGTCTTATGATTTAAAAGTTACCAAATTGATAAGAGATTTATGATTCAATCCCATTATAATCGGGATTGTTTATGCTTTAATTTCTATTGAGTAAATTTTATGATCCTTATATGATAAATCAATTACATTATATTTTTCCCTTGTTATTCATGGAATTTTTATGTGATAGTACCATGTTTTTCTCCATGGTACTTAAAATTATCGGGAAAATGTTTTTGAGAAAAAAACTTTATTTACAAATTTCCAAGTTTTTTTTCAAATAATTTTTTTCCACAATATTTTTAAATTTTATAAATTTTATGTAATTTATTTTTAAATGAAAAGGGTGTTTTCCTCATGAAATATTCCTGAGATCTTTTAAATAATTTTTTTATCTATGATAAAATATTTTGATAATACTTATGATTTAATAGGGATGTGATCCAATGATACCCTCTTTACTATTTCTCAGGATGGTTTATGATTATGATGATGAGATGTTTATAAAAAAAAATTTTTTCCAAAGCTTATGTTATGATGAAATGTTGATTTTTTAAACTCATTTCCTTTACATGAGTTATGATATATATGAGGAATGATTTATGATCTTATGACCCACCTATGAATGGATTATGATTATGTGATATGTGTACCCATAATTATATATTCCTACAATGTATTGGGTAAATATGGATATATCATGATATAATAAGGTCTGGAGGGTGTGAACTCAGTTTAGTAAGGGAATCTATTTCAAAAACCATACTGAATATCCTGATATGTTGGTACCCGAGTTGGTCCTGACATAACCCGAAGGGTGTTCTCAAACCCCATGGTTTGGGAAACAGAACCATGAATCATATCAATATTAAGAGGGGATAATTGTTTTCCACATGAACAAAAAATAGTGGAAGATAAACAATACATAGTCGGTATGCTCAACACTCCTCAAAGAGAATGTACCATAATCAAATAGGTAAAACAATACCCAAAAACACATCATTAAAATAAAAAACATTTTAAAAGATAAAACTCAAAGAAAACCCATGTAATAGGTGGGTTATATCTCCACAGGTCACCACCAACACTCCAGGTCCCACGAATCAAGTACACCCATCTCCTCTAAGAGGCACATTCCCTTTACTCAAACCTGGAATAAGATAATCTTCAACTGCTCGAAGAAAAATATAGGGTGTGAGACAAACAATCCTGTAGGATCTTAAAAAAAATTACATAATCGATTCCATAACAATAAACCAATTATTCTACAATTTAAGTAAAATAAGGCATGACATAACACATACATATTTTCAATAAAACATGGTTTTAAATAAAAAGATAGAAAATATACAAAAACACGATTGAATGAAAATTTTATATAAAAAATTATATAAATCAATTGGAATGCATAAATCAGTTTTAAAATCAATGACATGTATAATAAAATAAAACAAAAAAAAGCACCATTCTCACAAGCCTTTCAGTATGTTAGTTTCTAGATATAGGATCCTCACAGTACTCATCAGTGATCAAAGCTCATGATATGTGTTCGCACTCAATATTAAAACTCCAATAGGGGACCAATTATGGGAAATCAAACTACACCCCATCAGGGGACCCATAATGGGAAAAATCATGCCAAACTTGGTTTAGTTAACATTGTCATCACCAATCCATTTATTGGGAGACAGTTTCCTAGTGTGATTGTCCTAAAAACACTATTTAACCAGGCTCACATGTGATTCAATAATCAACTAATCAATCATGGGAAAATCAATCATTTCAAATCATTTCATCATTCACAATTCAATTTTCCAATTGTTTTTCAATATTCCCTTTTCATTTCAAAAAAATCTCAACTTTTCATCAAATTCATTCCTTTAAAAATCATCATTCATTTTAATCCAATTTTATAAAGAATAAACATCAATTCATTTCATCAAATCAAAATTCAAATCTAGCCATAATTTTTCTCAAAATCCTCCCAATAATTTCAATGGAATTTAAATTGAAGGTTTTTCACAAACTCTATGAACTTTTCAATCCATACATTAAATCATATCAAATATGAGTTTTTGAATCGATTAAAAAAATTTAAAATAAATCAAGCAATTAGGTTTTCAATTGTAGGGTAAATCCTTATGAAACAATATACCATTAATCAGTGACCAAATCAACACTTACAACGGGAAACTCTAATGAAGAATAAAGGTGAAGGAGATCAACAAGAAATTCCTAGATCACAATTCATCAATGTTAAATCTATAATTTGTTTGACAACATAAGGTTACACCATTTTCAAAGAAATATAGTAGAAAGAAGGAGAAACCTAGATGAGAAAACTCACTGGAGATCAAATTCCAAACCAAGACGTCCAGAAGTGGAGGAACCGCCCAAAAAATAACATATTGTATCCCTATGGGTTTGAGGGAAAAGGTTTCACAAAGAATGAAAAAGATTAAGGCTTGAGAACACAAAAACCCATTGGGAATGAGGAATCCACATAAAAAATCCTCTATTCATGATGTGAATATCCCAAGTAGAATGTATTCTGAAAAAGGCATCACCTCAAGTTAAATAATCTAGATTGACCAATTTAGGATGTGAATTTCATTCACGAATTGAATTATTTTCACATCCTGAAACTATTTCATGGATTTTTTCATGAGACATATTCATGTCATGAATCATACATTCACGATGTGAAATGGTTCTACAAATAACGCCCATCCTAGTTCCTATATAAATTTCCCAGATTCCATCAAACCTAGAAAAAGACCTCTTTGAATATTTCAAGGGGGCATACCTTAAACCAATATATTACAACCTAACCATCATAAATTCTTTATTCCCCTAGAAAGACCATGAAGAGGAATCCATATAAAAAATGTGGGGCCATTGCTCCCACACCAGTGTCTCATGCTCCCAAGTCTCATGTGAATCTGAACTATGCTGCCATCAAACAAAAATTAGGGATATCTTTCAACAATGAAGAACCTTTGTCTCAAAATGAACAATCCTAACTAGATGCTTAGTCATGGATAAACCAGGTTCAACATCAAAATCTTCCCAACTTGGGATATGAGAATGGTTAAAGAGATACTTCTTGAGCTGTAACGTATGAAACACATTTTGGATCAAAGTCAATTGAGGAAGAAGTGATAAACAGTAAGAAATCTTCCCAACCTCCTCAACAATGTCAAAAGGATCCACAAACCAAAACATATGATTTCCCTAATTTATAAGCTTCCGGTGACCCAATCAAGGTAAAGCTCTCAAAAACACTTGGTCAACAACTGAGAACTACTATGATCCCCAAAGACGATCAACACAATATTTTTACCGAGTCTATGTCGTTAACATTATCTAACGAATCTACTAAATATTTGATGTTGGATCTTAGACCAAGCTCAGTCCAACCAAAGAAGCTTCACCAATATTTGACCAACACAATGTATATTTGAAAATACATCCATAAAAATCTTCAAAAGGTTTCATTATGATAGAATACTAGTAATTGTTGTTATAGGAAAACTCTACCAGTCTCAAATAGACATCCCAAGCTCTACTAAAGTTGAGAACACAAGCACGTAGCATTTCCTCAAGGACCTTTATAACTCGCTTTGTCTTACCATCCATATATATATTATATTCCATGCTCAAACATATCTAGGATCCCATTTCTTCCTAGAGGCCTCTCTAAATGCTAGAAGTGAAATGGGGATCCCTATCATAGACTATAGCAGATGTAACTCCATGAAATCTAATAATATCATACACATAGAAATTTCCCAAGTCCTCAACTTTGGTTTTATCATGAATGGGTATAAAGTGAGATAATTTGGATAGAAGATCAATAACCACCCATATCACATTATTCTTTTGAGGGGTATGTAGAAACCCAACCATGAAATCGATATAAATCTCACCCCACATCCAAGTTGGCACTAGAGGGGGATGAAGAAAACCTGAAGCTTTCTGGTTCTTGAACTTGACATGTTGGAAGGTATAATAATGAGAAACAAAATTCGAAATATCTCAGCTCATATTTTTTCACCAGAATAATCATCTCATATCATAGAATATCTTCATAGTACCTGGGTTCACTGCCCACTGGGAATTATGGAAACCCCCCATCACCACCTTTATCAAAGGAAAATGTAAAATTTATTGGTTCTGGAAACATAGGATACCCTCTGAAGAAAATTTCAAGTCACCAATGGTATCCCCACCATAAACAGAGTCCATAATACCACAAAATTCATCATCAAACTATTGCTCGTAAAGAACCATCTCATTAAGAGAGGAGGTCAACTACACGCTTTCAAAAAAACCTCTGTCTCATTATCCTAGACTCCCATATGTAACTGAGCAAAGAGAGACATATGATTCCACTATTTCGATGATTCTTTCATGGCATGAGTTGGAATTTTCCTGCTCAAAGCAGCATCAATTAAATTCCCCTTACTAGGGGTGTAGGAAATATCAAAATTAAAAGACTAAAGGTATTGCACCCAATGCCTCTTTCAAAGATTCAAATATATTTTAGAGAAGATATAACTCAAGATTTTATGGTTAGAATAAATGAAAAGCCTTTATCTGAAAAGTTAATGTCTCTCACTCTTAAGAGAATGAATCACCATTGTGATTTTGAGATCATGGATTGGATAATTTTTCTCATGTGGCCTAATATTTTAGGATCCATAGGCTACCACATGATCTCCCTGTATGAGAACACAACCCAAACCAAAACTTGTTGCATTAAAAAAATACTACATAGTCCTACCCAACCTCAGAAAGATTCAACATTGGCATAAAAGTAAAAATATGTTTCAACTCATCAAAATAACTCTAACATTTCACACCCCACAAGAACTTCACTCATTTCTGAGTGAGAGCGGTCATTGTAGAAGTCAACTTCAAGAAATATTTAACAAAAATACAATAATACCTCACCAATCCCAAGAAGCTTCAAATATTGAAAACATCACGCAATTTCTCCCATGTTATAACAACCTTGACTTTCTAAGGGTTGACTGAAATACTATGTTCCATGACCATGTGTCCCAAGTAATTCTATTCCCAAATCAAAAAAATCATTTTGAAAGCTACATGTAAAGTCAGTTATTTCTCAAGATTTATAGAACTGACCTTAGATGACACACATGATCCTCCTCAGTTTTAGATTACACTAGAATATTATCCAAAAAATACGACCACAAACTTATCAATGTACTCATGGAATATCATATTCATCAGTTCCCTAAAAAATGCATGAGCATTGGTTAGACAAAATAAAATAACAAGATACTTTTAATGATCATACCTACCACTGAAGTCAGTTTTTTGAATTTCAGAATCTTTAATTCTCAATTGATGATAACCAGAATGAAGATAATGTTAGGTCGGAATGGTAAATATGAATACATAAGGAGGAGTGGGCGGGGGGGGGGGGGGGGGGGTAAATTGTGTTCTATTAAAAATTTGATAGAAACTAAAACTTCATCTGGAGATTAAAGTGATTATTTACTTCTCTCTTAAAGATGAGTGTGTGGTATAAATAAATAAAGGAAAGACCAAAATGATGTATAGAATGATTTACTAGTCCACTCCACCAATGCTCTATCCATGTGCTTGGTGATTTTCACTAATAGATCCTTTTTTTTCAAGGATCTCTACAACTATGTGTAGGTAGTTGACACCTTATTGTCAAGGATTTTACAAGGGCTTTTGGTTCTTTTACAGGGAATTGAAATAACAATATCTTAGTATGAGAAGCTGACACTCCACTAATGACTGAGTATGAGCATCCAATACTATAACTAGATTGATGATCAAAACAGTAGCAACTGACAGTCACAACAACAACTGATAGTTTTATATGATCTTTAATAAACCACAATAGTAGAAAAACATTCTTTAGTGTCAAACATTATTTATTTAGACATTAGTAGATAAAACACTAGATATATGATAAAAAATGTTTGTCTCTAAAGTGTAACTATTGATAACTTCTTTGTAAAACTATAACAAAATATTAACAGATATTTATAGTAGAAACAACAGTAGTTGATCAAACAAATAAGGATCAAAACATTTATGTCACCAAAGTGTGCTCTAGAGGCAACGCCACATTCTTATTTTTGAACACACATGTGTGCCTTAAGAAATAATATATATATATATATAAGAGGAATATTTTGATATTTATCATGATGGTTGAATTCCTTTAGGTGAAAAAGTTCTAGAAATATCAGATGATAAATCGTGAATATTTGAATTCATAATGTTCACAGAAATTTGTAACTTCCCTTAGAAATATGAACGATTTAATCTTTTGAACATGATTATTTGAATCATTCTTTAAACATATTTAATGAGATATTTAATTATGATGATACTGTTATAAAAAACATAGAAATAAACCATAATTAAAAACTTCATATTTGACCAAGTCAAATGTAGATTTTGATTGTGTAGTGATAAAATCCAAAATCATGGTTGAAAATGTATGGTTGATTACAAAAGAAGGGATAATGAACCATATGTGTGTTCCTCAAATGTAAGGTTTCTTCCAAAATTATGGTTTCTGATTCATAATTTTATTCCAAATGTATAGTATACAAACCACATGGTCCACTTAAAATGTAGGGTATAAAAAATGTTTCCAGATTACTTATAAAACACATCCATAATACTTTATCAAATAACCTTCCATGGGTTGAAGTCTGCATATGTTTTCAGAATAAAAAAAATCTTCTAGTAATTATTATCCTAAAAATCACTTAAAGTAACTTTATTAGAAATATAAATGTATGTGTTTGTGAGAATCAAAATCAAAAAGAAATTAACGAAATTGTTGAATAAATACATGATTAACAATATACCCCTCTTTAATGATCACATAACCCTTAAAAATATTAATTTTAAAACAAATAATAATGGAATTTTTTATAAATTTGTGAATAAAGAAATTTCAAGAAAATTTTTCCCCTTTTTTTAAAAAATATATACAAAGAAATTTATCCCATAAATATTTTACATTTATAACATAGTGATTTCTATATATTTTTTATATTTATTCCTCATCATGTTCTTTATTATTATGTTTCTCATAAATTTATCCATAAATTTCTCCAGATATTTCTCCCCCTTTTTATGACATCAAAAAAAATTAACAAAATTGATTAATTTATTTTACAGAGGAAAATAAAATATTTAAAAACGATACTTAAACTTAGAGAAAAAGGAAAAAAATCTGATTAAAAAATATATTTTTAGCTTTGACATTAGATAATCTACAGAGGTGAAGAAGAATCAGGATTTTTGGACTATTTAAACAGTTCACCTGCACTCTCCAAACTTTGAACTATTTTACTTACAATATCTATAACTATTAACAGTTGTTATATTCTTCTTTAAACATCCATAGATCTTTGAACAAATGAAGAATATGTAAACTGTTTAAGTAAAAAATCTTGTATCTCATCAAGATCTAGATTAGTAACAACTTCGTATCTGAGTTTCTCCATTCGACTTATCATATACACTTTAAACGCATCAAAATATTCTTTACAAATTAAGCTTTCCCACATTTTTTGATAATTAATTTTAATTGTATCAAAAGCTATTTTTGAAATAGAAGATTTTTCTATATATTCATACAATTTTCTAGATGAGTTTAGTTCTTCATACATATTTACTACATCTTCATTCAAAAGCTTAAACTTAGACACAAACCCTTCATATATCATTCCATATTTAACTATTTTAGAATATTAAACTTATGGTTCTTCAAAACCACTAATTTATTTATCTTTTATAGAATATTTTTCTAAGGAATACTTAAAAAATGAAACTGATTGTGCTCCAAATAGATCAAAAAAATAATTAACACACTTTTATCTTTTGAGAAAAACTTTTCAATGAACATGAGGTTATAGATCTCTTCATTCCATCTATATTAGTTTCTTTTAGAAGTTTTTGAGTAAGGAATTTAAAATAATGAAGATAATATATTTAATAGGGTTTGATAATAAGACTTTATGGTTAGAAATAGTAAGAATATACGTTACATTCTGAAATTTTGTAGATGATGCTTCAGATTATCGATCTAAAAGACAGATTAATCATTTCAGATTTTAATTTTGAAAAGATAGATTTATGTAAGGAAACTATTTTTAAAGAAGTAATTATCTAAATGAATAAAATTTCTGAGAAAAATAAATTTCAAAATAAAGTTTCGCAATATGAAAGATTAAATTAAGAACAAAATCTTTCATTAAGATCAACTTATCTTTCTTTGTATAATTTTAAATAAAATATAATCACATACTATGAACTCCCCCAGAATTATAACTTTCCTAGAGAATATTTTTAAGTGATATATATATAAAAAAGTTTACAGAGATTTTAATACTTCGGAAAATTTTGTTACATATCTTAATATTCAATTAAATAAAATTTTAAAGAGTGTGTATAATGTTATCAAAATTTTAACAGATTGATGCATCACATAAAAAAATAAGGTGAAAAGAGTTTTAATAGCTTAATCTTAAAGATAAAAGAATCACCCCCTATGTAAAATAATTAATGCATTTAATTCTAATGTTTACATGGAAATGAAATACTTCGTGGATTAACTTTTCCATCTTTATAAATTTTGAAAAAGAAATTTCCATAATTTTCAAGAATCCTATAAATGATATAATAATGAATTATAGTGGTGTATATCTATAATATATCAAATACAAGTTCTTTTTGGTACCCATAAGTTTTTGGGTCCAGCAGTGTTAGAAACTAAAGTCTTAGGTAAACAAATCTTTTTTTTTGAGTAAATACTTTATAATTAAAGTTAGATAACTATTTTGATTAATAAACATGCATAATAATAGAAAATTAAGGTTTTATAAAATAGTATTTATTGACACATGCCTATCGTGGGATGTGACAAAAATAAATATTTTCTATGTTAAAATGTAGTATAGTGGGTAACCTAGGTTTTCTATAGAGAGGATCACACAACAATCAAGCTGTCACATTAAATTAAAGAAATAAGTGGAGGTTGTTTTTAAAATTGTTTGAGTTAGAAAACATAATAAAGTAAAAAAAAATCAATTAAGAAAAACACTAAAAAAATTTGACAAAGACAGATATTGAAAACATCAATATGAGTTGAGTGATTAGGTTGGGATCATTTTTCTAATTTCAATGTTATCATAGTTCCAATTTATCCAATTCTCTTCTACTAAATCGATTAAAGTGAGATTCCATGATTGCTTCCTCTCACTCTATTGTTCAACGGTGATGGTGGGAGTAAAACTTTCCAAGATCTCAGACTGATCTAATCTCCTCCCTATGTGTGAATGAGTTGCAGCGAATACCCTCAATTGACTTATGCAATTCCCTATTGGATCTTGTTTATCCCAAACAACCAAGAATATCAACTACCTCTCCCACACGCATCGACGATCACTAAGTAATTCACCACTAAGACATGATATATTACATAATATATAGACCATAACCTAGTATATAGAGAAAATGATCATTGATCGAAGAAACAATAACAATAGAATCTAAAACCAAATACGATCGTACTTGATAATAAAAATTGTTATTAGAAATTGAAACCAAATTTGCAAAAAAGAGAAAATATTTTATACCATTAACTGTATGAACTCAATAATTACATAAATAAAATCTTCTCCTTAACGTATCACTCAGAGGATTACCCCTCCATGTGAAGGGTATTGAGGAAGAAGGGTGAAGAAGAATACAATACAAAACTAAAAATAAAGAAAATAAGGGAAAGGAAGAACCAAAAAATTCCTCTAGAATATGGCCTCCAGAAGTTCTCTTCTATTCTTCCCATCAGAACTTTGAAAATAAACAAGATCTATTATTAAAAGTTTTTTGAAATTGAGTTTCCAGCTCCCAAAATTTAAAATTTATTGGACACATTTAGAAAATGTTATGATCAATTTGCTAAAGTATAATTTTTATGGTCGAGTAGCCTCTTCAACTTCTTCAATTTGGGCCCATTAAACGGATACCTTAATGATAAAGTTTCTTCATTAAATTTAATGTGGACATGAAAGGAGGAGTTCTATTTCTGTTCCAGCTATAATCACTTCATTTGGAGTTATATAAGCCTAAATATACTTCAATTAATGATGTGGGTCCATTATTTTGGCCAAAAAACATTGTCCACTTTGTTTATTTTTATGGTCTATTTTGTGTCAAATTGGGTCTGGATCTAAAAGAAACAATTTGAGACCACGAGAAACAAAATATTAAAAAAATGAATCACTCATTTTGGATTAAAATTGTAAAATCTATGCCTGAAATACATAAGATCCATAAAATTGCTAAATTTCTAGAATTAAACAATTTTCACAATTAAGCCCAAAATCCACCAAAAATACTAAAATGATGAAAATAAGCTCAAATTGATTAATTAGAAGAGATTAAATCATTAAAACACACGTGAAAAATAATTAAAATATTAAATCTATCAATTCCCCCACCCATAGCACTTGAACTTCTCGACAAGTCAAAATCAAATCCAAGAAAATTCAAAACACTTGCCAATGAGATCCATCAATTCCACACCAAGAAACAAAAGATATCATGACTCATAAAAACACATCATTTCAATTCCTCTATTCAGATCATTAAATATTTTTTTCCTCTTCATTTCTCCTCCAATGCACACAAGACACCTACCGAACATGAATTTTGTCTCATCCCACAGATGTCAATTTTCAACAAGGCTTTTATCATCTAAACTCATGAAAGGGTCACCATAGGCTTGATAAATTCCTAAATTTGCACCCTATGTGAGTCAAGGACTTGTTTTTATCATGAGAAATTTTCAGGCTTGTTCTATGGATTCGAGTTGGTAGGATTTTAATGTGAAAAATTATGAGGCCGAATGTGGAGGGCTTGGATTTTTTGAATCCAAATTGAAAGATTCTAATTTTCACTGAGGTATGGTATCCGCCTAACTCTCCTTAGTAAAATATTATCTGCATCATCATAAAAAATCAAGGAAATTTCACACCATTCATCATTTCACTAGTAAAAAATTCAATCTTCTCGAACATACATTTTCTTTAAAGTTATATAAAATGTACACCTTTCTTTCTCTATTTGAAGCTCCCAAAAGAGATAGCTTCTCTTATCATGAAATCTATAGAAAGGCACAAATTTTAGTAGAATGATTTTTTTAGTAGTAAAAAAATATCTTCATTAGTTTATTTTCTACACAGAGTATCACCAAATGAGATATCACAATACAAGATATCTTATCACCACACTTAAGTTCAATTAGATCACTAAATTTCACTTCAAGAGTAGGTTGGCTAGGACAAATTAGCTTCTAATGTGTCTATACTAACAAGTTTTTCATGTATTAAAATGTATACAATGATTAAACGTACAAGGAATGATATAATGAAAAGGAATATATTTAAATGGGGGCTTTAGAATCAAAGAAATTCCTTAATCATTTAAAACACAAGTATATAAAACCCTCAAACTTTGAAAGGAATAAATCAAATTCTGGTTAAAGAAAGCATGGTTTGGTTCTCTCAATAAGTGTGGTGAATAAAAATAATATGAAAATAATTCTTATGAATCCTCACATAAAAGTGATTTCAAATATTAAGACAGTGATATGCAGCATGAGATTCCAAAATTAGAGTACTTTTCCTAAAATTCTCAAAGAATTAAACTTGAAACAAAGTCATTTTCATTATTCATTTAAGCTCAATTTCAAGAATAAATTGGTTTACTCATTGAAATGGGTTTAAAAAATGGAAATCATAATCATTTAAACGCAAAAGTTTCAAAAACACATAAAAATTGAAAATGAAACACACAAAATTTTTAATAACACAATTTTTTTTGGAAAATTGGAAAAAATAAATTTAAAAATCCTAAACTATAATGGTTCCCTCCCCCAAACATAAATGATGCAGTGTACTCAATGCATTAAAATGGATTTAACATGTAAATAGATTTTAAATTTAATCACACCAATCAAGAAAATGTAAAGTAGAGGTGTGACTTGACTTATTGGAAGTGCAACATTGAGTTAAGACCCTAAGTGTTTATTTATGAAAATATAAAAAAAGTGGAGAAGATAACATAATAAATTCATTAAAATAAACTAAAAATATAAATCTAATGAGAAAAGATGGATAGATCTTGGTTTAATCCCCCAAGTGGGACCTGGTTTTGACTGCCTCCAGATGGACAGTTCTAGTTGGTTATCCCTAATCTGATGGTGGGTGGAGTTTTTTTTGTGATAAACCAACAAAACTTATTCTTTATATCTTTCAGTTCTCCCTTTTTGTTGAGGACTCCATGGGTATAGTACACCTAATACACCCCTATGAAAATAATATACAACCTTCTTGGTGGGGGTAGGACAAAGAATGAGTCCTTCTATTTATTGGTTTCCACTTTCACGACATCTTCTTCATTTTCCAGTGGTTTTTCAAGTCATCCTGAATCAATAGAAAAATTAAATGAAAAGTAACAGTATAATTATATTTGAATAAAATTAAAATATGAGGAATCAATATCATATTCTTCCCTTCAAAAGTATACATCTTGTGTCTCTTTTTCCTCAAGAAAACCCACTTAGATATCTTATTGAACTCCCTTTAATAAATGATCAAAGTGTTCAGGTAGTTCCATATGTTCCTCTTTAGGTGCATCTTCCCATTCATCATATTTTTCTAAGGAAAAAAAGAGAAAACCGATTCTACAAATTTTAAAAAATGGGAGGTAATACTCAATTCAGATTCAATAAAATAATATGATAACGAGTTCAAGAAAAGGCCATATCCCTTAATTGGAAAAATTTCAATTCATTCTTTAGTGGTAAGTGCCTCTTGGAGTTGAATTTCACTAGATCGAGGTAGATAGTTAGGCTCCTCCATCTTCTCCTAAAGTTTCACCGCTTTGGCGGTGTCTTCCTTTATTGGTGATGGATCATTTACTTTGTAAGGAATAATGGGATCATGTAGTTACTCACACTTATTTTAGAATTTATCTAGATCTTTTTGATCTCCCGTGTGTAATTTAGTTGGAAAATATACTTCATCAATCTCCTATAATAGTGATTGAGTTGGGTTGAATGGATATTCTTTTAATTTCATCAAGGAATCTATGGGTTATTCAACTTGAAAGATAAGTGGGGAAACTTCTTCCACCACATTTTCTATTTCGAGATGAGGTCCCTCATATAATGTAACTTCCTCCTTGTACTTTAATCTTTGATAATCGGGTTTGACTGAATTAACCATGTCCATCAGTTCTTGAAGTGGGTGTCCGATGACATGGCCATTCATCATTTTCTTGCACAAAACAGTGTGTTCATCAAGACTTTGAAAGAAGTTCATATCATCATTATATACCATTTCTACATTCATCTACAAGTTATCAATCCAAGAAAAATAATGGCAGTTGGTATACATCATGAAAAAAAATATTTTTTTTTTCATTTTTAATGGAAGCAAAGAAACTTATTTATGAAATGTTAGAATTATACTATTGGCATTGAATCACCAACAACAACGCCAATTTTTGACACATGTCTATCATGGGATGTGAAAAAAAATATTTCTTAAGTTAAAATAAAGTATAGTGTGTAACCTAGGTTGTCTCCAGAGAGTAACTCACAACAACAAATCTGTCACCTTAAATTAGAGAAAGAAGTGGAGGTTGTTTTTGAAATTGTTTCAGTCAGAAAAAAAACTGAAGTCAAAAAAACAAAACAAATAAACGAAGAAAAATATTGAAAAAAAAATGGAAAATAAAGAGATTGAAAAACGTGTTGTGAATTGAGTGATCAGGTTGGGATCCATTTTCCAATTTCAATGCTACCATAGTTCCAATTTATCCAATTCTCTTCTACAAATCCGATTAAAGTGAGATTCCACAATCGCTTCCTTTGACTCCCTTGTTCGATGGTGATAGTGAGATTAAACCATGCCCATACCTCATCAAGATCTAATCTCCTTTATATGTGTGAATGAGTTGCAGTGAATACCCTCAATTGATTTAGGTAATTCCTAGTCGAGTCTTGTTTATACCAAACAACCAAGAATATACACTACACCTCCCACATATACCGATGATCACCAAGTACTTCACCACTAATCCATGATATATTACATTATATATAGACCATAACCTATTATAGGGATAAAATGATAATTAAAAAAAGAAACAACAACAGAATCTAAAACCGAATATGATTGTACTAGATAATAAATTCGTTATTAGAAATTAAAACCTACTTTGAAAAGAAGAGAAAAGATCTTATACCATTAAGTGAATGAAATCAATAATTAAATAATGGAAAACCTCTCCTTTACCTATCAATAAAATTATTACCCATAAATATCAATGTTATCTATAAATAATGGGGAAGATGAATACATTACAAAATTAAAAAGAAATAAAGGAGGGGAAAAGAAGAACAGAAAAATTTCCTCCAAAATCTTCCATCCAAAACTTATCTTCTGTTCTTCCCAATATAACTCTGCAACTCAACAAGGTCTCTTATTAAAAGTTGTTATAAATTTAGTTTTATATATACTCCCAAAATTTCAAATCTATGGGAAACGTGTAGAAAAGGTTATGATTGAATTAACAAAGTACACTTTTATGGATGAGGAGCCTCTTCAACTTCTTCCATTTTGGTGCATTCAATGGATGCCTTAATGGAATAATTTCGTCATTAAATTTAATTTTTATATGACTTGAGGAGTCATATTTATATTCAATTTGGAATCACTTAATTTAAAGTTCTATAGTCCGAGATATTCTTCAATAACTAATGTGGGTTCCATTATATCTCCCATAAAACTTTGTCCACTTGATTTATTTTTCTAGGGCATTGTGCATTGAATTGAGTCTGGATACAAAAGAAAAAGTTTAATCCCATGATCAATGAAAAAAATAATCACTCTATTTGGATTAAAATTGTAATATCTATTCCCGAAATATAGAAGATTCATAAAACTGCTAAATTTATAGAATTAAACAATTTTCACAATTAAGCACAAAATACACCAAAAATACTAAAATGATTAAAATTTGATAAAATGGATTAATTTTAAGGGATAAATCATTCAAAATACATGAAAAACGATAAAAATATTTACTATATCAATTCCACCACACATAGCACTTGGAATCCCAGACAAGTCAAAATAAAATCAAAGCAAATTCAAAACACATGCCAATGAGAACCACCAATTCCACACCAAGAAACAAAAGATATCATACCTCATAAAAAACAACCATTTAAAGTTTTATATTCAGATCATTCAATATTTATTTATTCTTCATTTCTCCTCCCATGAACACAATACACCTACCTCACATGAATTTTCTCTCATCCCACAGATTTCAATTTTTAATAAGGCTTTTCTCGTCCAAACTCATGCAAGGGTCACCATAGGATTGAAAAATTCCTACATCTTTACCCGATGTGAGTCAAGGAAATGTGTTTATCATGAGAAATTTTCAATTTTGTTCTATGGATTCTGATTTTTAGGATTTTTATGTGAAAATTATGAGTCAGAATGAGGAGGGATTGGATCTTTCTGAAGTAAAATTGAAAGATTCTAATTTTCACTCAATTATGGTATTCACCTCAACCCCCTTAGTAGAAAATAATCTCCAACATCATAAAAAATAAATTAAAGTGCACGCCATTAATCATTTCAATATAAAGAAAATTCAATCTTCTCAGACAAAATTTGTCTTGAAAGCTTCAAAAAAGGCACAACTTTCTTTCTCCATCTGAAGCTCTCGAAAGGCACAACTTCTCTTATCATGAAATCCCCAGAAAAGAAAACATTTCAACAGAATGGTTTTCTTATAATCAAACAAATCTCTTAATAATTTTATTTTCTACCCAAAGTATCACCAAATAAGATATCACAATACAATACATCTTCCCCTCACACTTAAGTTCAACTAGATCATGCAATTTTACATCAAGAGCAGGTTGGATAGGGAAAATTTGCTTGTAATGTGGATATCCTAATAGTTTTTTCATGGATTATAATGGATAAAAGGATTAAATACACAAGTAAGTCCATAATTAAAAGTATTATCTTGAAAATGGGGCTTTAAAACCAAATAAATTCCCCAATCATTATAAACACAAGTACCTCAAAACCATAAAATTTTGAATGAAATAAATCAAATTATGGTTAAAGAAAGCATGGTTTGGTTCCCTCAATATGTGAGGTGAGTGAAATTAATATGATAACAATGGTTAATAATTCTCATAAGAAAGTTTTTTCTAAGATTAAGATAGTGATATGTGGCATGAGATTCAAAAATTAGAGCACTTTTCATGAAATTCCCAAAAATATTAACTTGAAACAAAGTCATTTTCAACATTCATTTAAGCTTGGTTTCCTAGAATAAATTGGTCTAATCATTGAAAAGTGTTTAAAAAAATGGAAACGATAATCATTTCAGCAAAAAAGTTTAAAAAATGCACAAAAAAAGAAAATTAAACACACAAATTTTTAAAAAACAAATTTTGTTTTTGGAAAATTAGAAAACAGAAATTTAAAAATCCTAAACTACAGTGTTTCCCTCCCCCAAACATAAAATATACAGTGTACTAAATGAATTCAAATGGATTTAACATGTAAACATATTTCAAAATTGAATCACACCAAACAAGAAAATGTAAAGGAGAGGTACGACCTGGCTTATTGGAAGTGCAACATTGAGTTAAGCTTCTAAGTTTTTCTCTCTGAAAACCTAAAACAATTTAGATAATATAAAATAAGAAATTAATTAAAAGAAAATAAAAATAGGAATAGAATGTGTAAACAAGTATAGATATTGGTTTAATCCCCCAAGTGGGCCCTAAGTTTTGATATCCTCCAGATGGGTAGTTCTAGTTGGTTATCCTGAATCTGATGTTGGATGGAGTTTTTTTGAGATGAACCAACAAACATTATTATTTATATATTTCACTTATTCATTTTTTTAGGACTCCATGGGTATAATGCACAAAATATACCCCTAGGATAATAATATATAACCTTCTTTGTTGGGGTAGGACAAATAATGAGTCATACTCTTTCTTGTTTTCTACTTTCACAACATCTTATTCATTTTCTAGTGGTTTCTTAATCTATGCTACATCAATGGAAAAATCAAATTGAAAGTTAGAGTGTAATTCTATTTGAATAAAATTAAAACATAATGAATCAATATAAAATTATTTCCTTTAAAATTATGAATCTTGTGTCTCTTTTTTCTCAAGAAAATCCACTTGGATGTCCTCTTGAACCCCCACCAATAAATTATCAACATGTTTAGGTAGCTCCATATGTTCCTTTTTAGGCTCATCTTCCCATTCATCATATTCATACAAGGAAAAACAAAAGATAGCAGATTATGAAAATTTAAAATAATGGGAGGTAATACTCAATTAAGATTCAATAAAATCATAAGATAATGAGTTCAAGAAAATACCATTTTCCTTAATTGGACTATCTTTAATTGATTCTTCAATGGGAAGTGCCTCTTGGATTTTAGTTTCACTATATCAAGGTAGGTAGTTAGGATCCTCCATATTTTCTTAAAATTCCACCACTTTGGTGGTGTCTTCATTTAATGATAATGGAACATTTACTTTGTAAGTAATAATGGGATCACTTAGTTCCTCACACTCATTCCATAAGTCATCTAGATATTTTTGATCATCTGTGCATAATTCAGTAGGAAAATATTATTCATCAATATCCTCCAACATTGATTGAGTTGGGCTGAATGGATATGCTTTTAATTTTATCATTGCCTCTATGGGGTTTTCAACTTGAAAGATAAGTGGGGAAAATTCTACCACCACATTTTATGGTTCTAGTTTAGGTCCCTCATCCAATGTAACATTGTCCTTGGACTTCAATCTTTGATAATCAGTTTTGACTTGATTAACTATGTCCATTAGTTCTTGAAGCTATAGACCTATGACATGACCATTAATAATTTTCATGGCCAAAACATTGAGTTCATAAAGCCTTTGAAAGAGGGTCATATCATTATTATCTACCATTTCTATTTGAATCTGTGAGTTATCAATCCAAATATAATAATTTTAGTTGGCATAAATCTTGAAAAAAAAATATTTTTTTTGTAATTTTAATGAATGTAATGAAACTTATTTTTGAAATGTTAAAATTAGATTGTTAGAACTACCTCCCCAGTAAAGGAAAAATGTTTTGACATGTGTATATCATGGGGTTTTATAAACCAAATATTTCCAAAGTTTAAATGTAGTATATTGGGTAACCTAGGTTGTCTCTAGAGAGGAGCTCACAACAATCAATTTGTCACCTTAAATTAGGGAAATAAGTGGAGGTTGTTTTTGAAATTGTTTGAGTTAGAAAAAAAACTAAATTAAAAAAAAAACAAAACAAATCAATGAATAAAAATATTTAAAACAAATTAATAAATAAATATATTGAAAATAGTGATATTAATTGAGTGATGAGGTTGGGATCATTTTTTCAATTGCAATGCTATCATAGTTCCCATTTATCAAATTCTCTTCTACTAATCCGATTAAAGTGAGATTCCATGATTTCTTACTCTCAATCCCTTATTCAGTGGAGATGGTGGGAGTAAACCTTGACATGATCTTAACTCAATATAATCTCTTTCCTATGTTTTAATGAGTTACAGTAAATACCTTCAATTGACTTAGACAATTCCTGACCGGTTCTTGTTTATGCCAAATAACCACGGATATCCACTACCCTCCCACACATGTCGACGATCACCAAGTACTTCAACACTAATCCATGATATATTCTATCAAATATATACCATAAACTATTATAGGGAGAAAATGATCATTGAAAAAATAAAAAACAAAAACATAATCTAAAACAAAATACGATCATACTTTATAATAAAAAACCATTATTAGAAATTGAAACTTACTTTGAAAAAGAGAGAAAATATTTTATACCATTAAATGCATGAAATAAATCATTAAATAAAGGAAAACCTCTACTTAATCTATCACTCAAAGGTTTAACCCTGAATGTGAAGGGTATCTATGAAGATAGGGGAAGAATAAGACATTACAAAACAAAAAATAAAGAAAAGAGGGGAAAGGGAGAATAAAGAAATTTCCTCCAGAATCTATCATCCGAAAGCTTTTTTATGTTCTTCCCAAAAAACCTCTATAACATGTCATGGTCTCTTATTAAAAATTTTTCTAAATTGATTTTTCTATTGACTCCCAAAATTTCATATCAATTGGACAAGTATGTAAAATGTTATGATTGAATTACTAATGTACACTTTTTATAGCCAAGGAGCCTCTTCAACTTCTTCCATTTTGGTGCATTAAATATATGCCTTAACGACATGATTTATTCATTAAATTTAATTTGGATATGTAAATAAGATTCCTATTTATATTCCATCCATAATCACTTTATCTGGAGTTCTGTAGGCTGCGATTTTCTTCAATAACTGATGTGGGGTCCATTCTATCTGCCAATTTTTTTCTACTTTATTTATTTTTCGGTTCCATTGTGTGTCGAATTGGGTGTGGGATAGTTGAATCTCATGAGCATGGAAATCCTAAAAAATGATTCAATTTATTTGGATCAAAATTTTAATATCTATTCCTAAAATACAGAATATCCATAAAACTACAAAATTTCCAGAATTAATAAATTTTCACAATTAAGCCCAAAATCCACCAAAAATACTAAAATGATGCAAATCATCTCAAATTGATTAATTGTAAGGGATTAAATCATTGAAACACACATGAAAATAATGAAAATATTAACTCTATCAGTAATTTTCATAATATTAATTTATTCCATAGTGAAAACACTTAACAGTAGATATGATTTTTCTCTTTGAACCAGGAATAAAATAATTTCTATATAACTTTGGATTTTATCCATTACTACCTATAACAAGTTTTCCATAATAAATTTTATTCTTGAAAATAATTTTATTCAAATAATTTTCTCTTTTAATAATCATGTTAGAAGCTTGTTTTAATGTATTAACTTTTTTTTAATAGTTCATTAATATTTTTTCATATGAAATACAATGAATTTAAATATTAAATCCAAAATTTATTTTGTTAAAAATAATTTATTAGTAAAAATAGTATCATAATATTTTATTTTTTTTCTTATGTTCTTTATTTGAAGATTTAAATTTTTAATTAAGCATAAAACAATATTTATCAATTTCATCATAAGAAAAATTTTATGAATTAGAATTTAGAGAGTTAGAAGAGTGTACCTCACCAACATGAGCCATAATATATAGATTTACCATTTTATTTTCATGCTCATCTTCAGAGTTTGTAGTAGATTCATTTCATAAATTATAAGTATCACTACAATTAGACTTCATTACATTCTTTCCTTTACTTTTATAATTATCTTTACTTTGAGATTTAATCACATGACAATTAGACTTTACATGACCTTTATCCTTACATTCATAGCATCTATCTTCTTTAATACCTATCTTTATATTATTGTACAATTTTCCAAATAATTTAGCAAGATTTTTTAATTATTTTCTTGAATTCAAATAACTTTAATTAGATGATTCATCCATAGTAGTTTTAAGTGAATCATATTTTTTTGGGATAGAAATATGATTTTTAGAATCAGCTTGCATCTCATCTTCATACATCATTAAGTTTCCAATCAGTTCTTTAATTTTCATATTTGAGATCATAGTGTATTGAAGAATATCAGCAAATATTCCATTCCACTTAGAGGGTAAAACTCTAAGAAATTTTAGAGCTTGATCTAATTGTTTAATTGGTTCTCCTAAGGTAGCAATTTAATTGACAACTTTTGTTAATCTTGCATCTATCTGAGTGATTATCTCATATTCATGATTCCTAAATGTATAAAATTTTAATTTTATAGTATTTTACCTTAGTTTTTTGATATTATCAGTTCCTTCATAAGCAAAAAAACAGTCTACCACATTTCATATGAAGTAGCGCACTGATAGACTTGATTAAATTTATCAGTTCCTAATCTACCGACAATAGCATTCATTGCTCTTGAATTAAGATCATATTATTTCTATTGATCATAATTACATTTTTCTAGACCATCTTTAGTAATTTTATACAGATTTAATAACTTCAAATAAACCCTTATTCAAATATTTTTTATTAAAATAACTAATCATGCAATCTTTCCAGCATCCATAATTATCACCATTAAAATAAGGTGCATGAATCTTCAACATGCCTTCTCTAATAACATACATTGAGCATTAACTTTATCTAGATATTTAACTCTATATTTTTATAGAAAAAATAAATAAAACAACTTGAATAAAAAATTCTCTAAAATAAATTGTTGGTATTGGAGAGAATTAGCAGAATATTCAAGGATTTCAAAATAAATCCAAAATATATTTTACTTTCTCTCCATTAAATATATTTTTTTATTAGGAATAAGTAACAAGGATTATAAAAAGGAGAAATAAAGAAATAGATCACAACCTTTTATACCAATTTTTTGGTTGGAATGGTAAAGATGAATACACAAGAGGTGGAGGAGGATAATTGTGTTCATTTAAAAACATGATAGAAACTAAACCTTACTCTCGAGATTAAAGTGATTCCTTACTTCTCCCTGAAAGAAAAGTGTGCATCAAAAATAAATAAAGGAAATGACATAATGATGTATAGTAGTTTAGGGAACAAATATCCCATAGCCCACTCCACCAACACTCTATCCATGAGCTTGGTGATTTCCACTAACAAGTCCTTTTTTCAGGGATCTATATAATCGAGTTTAGGAAATTGACACCTTACAGTCAAGGATTTTACAAGGCCTTCTGGTTCTTTTATAGGGAACTGAAATAACCAAAACTTAGTATGAGAAGATGAAACTCCGTAAATAACTGATTAAGAATATACAATACTATAACTAGATAAAAGAAAAATATTTATATGTTAAAACAGCTTTCGCACACATCCACAATAGAAACTGGTAGTTTTATATGATCTTCAATAAACTATAGTAGTGGTAAAATATTCTTCAACATCAAACATGGTTTCTTTGGACAACTTTAGAGAAAAAAAGATAGATGATCAAACATGTATGTCTCCAAAGTGTAACTCTTGATAAGTGCTTTGTCAAACTATAGATAACAAATGAAAAAGATGTACAAAAACAAAAACAACAATCGATACAAACAAGAATAAAAACATGTATGCCTCTAAAGTGTAGCTCTAGAGGAAACAACACATTCTTATTTTCAAACACACATGTGTCTTTAGAATAAGAACATCTATATATATAGAATATTAATATCTCATTATTAATCCTGATATTTGAATTCCTTCAAGTCAAAAAGATCTAGAAATATTTTATAATGAATTCTAAATAATTGATATTAGAACATTCAAAGAAAGTAATAACTTACCTTAAAAATAATAATGATTTAATATTTTGAACATGAGCCTTTGAATCAATATTGAAACAAATTTAAAGGGATATTTAATTTTGGTGAGAATATTACAGAAAAAAAGGAAATAAACTATAATTCCAAACTACATATTTAACTAACTAAAATGCATGGTTTGACTACATAGAGATAAACTCCAAAAGTACTGTTGACAACGTATGGTTGATTAAAAAAGTATGGACGATGAACCATATGTGTGTTATTAAAATATAGGATTGCTTCCAAAATTAGGGTTTCTGGTCCATACCTTTATTCCAAATGTAGGGTATACAAACCATACATTCCTCATAAAATGTAGGGTATGGACAGTATTTCTAGATTACTTATAAAACGCATCCAGAATACTTTTTCAAATAACCTCCCATGGGTTAAGGACTGAATATCCTTCCAAAATAAAAATAATTATTCTAGTAATTATAATCCTGAAATTCACTTAAATTAACTTCATTAGGAACATAAATATGTGTATTTTTGAGCATCAAAATCAAAAAGAAATTGACAAAATTATTGAATAAAAAAATTTACAACAATGTCTCCCTTTTTAATGATTACAAAACCCATAAAACAAATATTAATTTTTGAAGTTTCTGAAGGATGTTTCAGTCACACTAATTAAGAGGGGGGGGGGGTTCACATGTGACTTGTTTTTATGAATTTTATTTTATTTTATTAAATCCACATTTAAACCTATGTCACATGTTAGGATGATTGGATCCTGTATGCAATGAAAAATATAAATGAAACCCAACACATGATATTTTTACAAGGTTCAGTACTAATACCTATGTACTTTCTGTAGCCAATGATTAGCCCTAGTTACATATTCTACATTATATGTAGATAGTTACAACCAGGTAAAGTCCCATTCCCATCAACATTGAGTCCCACAGTGTTCCAATATAGAGTCCCACTAGAGTTTACAAGTTCCCACCTATACTAGTGACTCTTGAGTCCCACATAAGGATCTTTATACTGTATCCCATAGTGTTACTAGCATCCCACCAGCCTATTCTGAAGTCTCACTAGAGACTTCCACCACTTCAGAGTCCCACTAAAGAATTCACAACCTTGAGTCCCACAAGATTCGATCCACTGCTAGGATGATTATATAATCTTCATCCATGAGCTTGCTGGATCAAACTAGATCATATAAAAATCAAGAACCTTTTCCTTAATGTTGGTCTTACTCAAAAAAATTTGATCACCTATAGATGGTCATCTGCCTCAGTTCAAAGCTTCTTAGGAAAGAATTCTTTCTTCTGATGAAGACCCGACCTCACTTTACACTGAAAACTCAAACACAGAAAGATTCTAAAACACTGATAGAATTGTTGACCAAACTTTAGTCTCAAATAATTGTACACTGAATATTTAATTAATATTGCATGTCCAATTTATTAGACATCATTCATGTATTTATAACATTTCATGGCCTTCTCACTTTATTTCTCACGTGTGCATGTGGTTGCCTTTGTTCTTTACATGTTTATTAAACATATGAATGTGCCTTATGTAATAATACAAAAAAATTTCACAACAGATATGCACACACACAATTAAATTCATCCACACTAACTATGTCTCACACTGTCTATCATTTTACACACACACTGTCCAATTTATTTTCCTTTATGCACACACTGTCTAGTTTTCATATGCATTGAATCATGATAAAACACCTCAGTGCCTCCATGCATACATCAACTTATTGCAACTGGTAAACACTCATACACAACACCTCTCTTTACTTTATGTGTACTACCTTTCCACCTTGTTCATTCTACTCCATTGTATGAAAAATTATAGAATGCATGGTCTTTTCAAAAACTTTACGTGCACAACTCCTTCACGCAAGTGTGTTGTTTTCACCCGCACTATTTCTCAAACATTCACACACACAGACTTAAATAAATATTAACTTGGTGCATGCAAGATATTCATAATATGATGTGTATGTATATCTTGTATCTTGGAATCTCAAATCCTTCACATAACAATAAGATATGAATAAACAAACAACAAGAATCACTACGAGTGTGATATGCACATGTCAAGTGATCACAGTCACTTCTCTTTTTTTGCGCAAATAGAACTGTGTGGATCCCTTCATGATCGATATGTTCATGGAACACTTTCTCTCTCAAATATTGTTCTCGAACGTGAGATAACCACATAAGGAAAATAAACTCAGCCTTAGTATTTATAAGTGTTGAGAATTACCTCAGAATCTTCGGAAATCACCAAGATTCATTTCACCCTTAGCTCATTCGAACTCTACCACCATTCCATGGTTTCAAGAATCACCGTCTCAAATTTTTAATCTTATGCACAACAACAAAAACATCATTTGATCCTCGTTCAATTATGAAAACAAATTTTCATAATTAATTTTGATCATCCTCAGATCTTCATAACTATGAAACAATGATGGGAGAACATGGATCGAGATTTGATCAATACTTAAATAGAGGTTCGATGTACAATACTAGAGAGAAATATTTCATGGGGAAGACAATGTGCTGCATGGAGATCAGATGACTACAAACTATATTTCAGTAGATCGCATGGATCAAATCACATCAATTTGATTGGACAACTATGATATTTCACTGAAATTATTCAACAGCTGAGATTTAATATATGTTAAAAAATCCGTTCCAACATCGAAATACAATAAATCGCTACACTATTTTATATTAGAATCCATGACTTTCAGTATCTTATCTTCCCCATCCTTTGGTACTGCCTCGTACCGGTTCTATGTGGGTAGGATCTTGTGTGCCAATGGGGGTTGAGCTCAACCTCCCACACAGTGGTGTGTGTTTCTCCTCTAGGTTTTTGTGGCTATATTTTTTATTGAAATACCTTAAAAAATAATAACCATAATCCATAGACCAACCAACTCAAATAATCCTCATGAAAAATAAATTTTTCCATGGAATTTGGAAAATTCATTAAATGTTGTGAACATTGTGCATTTATATTTTCACAAGTTTTTGGGATTGAAGACCAACTCAATAATCGTTTGATTTATGATTCTTTGAATTTTCATATTCTTAATTAATTGAAAAAAATTTCAAACTAAACATATTATTTGGGGTCATCAATTTTAAAACAAATAAGAAATGAATATTTTACAAATATGAGAATAAATAAATTTCAATCTAATTTATCCCATTTAAAAAATATATATATACAAATAAATTTATCCCATAAATATTTTACATTTCTAACATAGATATTTTCATATATTTTTCTTATTTATTCCTCAAAATTTTCTTTATAGTTATATATCCCATAAATTTCTACCCATTTTGTGATATAAAAAAGAAATTAATGAAACATATTAATTTATTATACATAGGAAAATAAAATATATAAAAATGATACTTAAACTAATAGAAATAGGAAAAAATTCAATTTTTTTAAAAATATTGTTAGCTTTCACTTTGGATAAGCTATATAGGTGAAGAAGAATTGGGATTTTTGGACTGTTTAAATGGTTCATCTGAATTCTCAAAACTTTGAACTATTTTACTCACAAAAACTGGAACTCCTAACAATTGTTCTATTCCCCTTTGAACATCAAAAAATATTTGAACCATGAAGAAGATAAGAACTATTTAACTAAAAACTCTTTTACCTCATCAAGATCTGGCTTAGTAACGACTTCTCGTTTGAGTGTCTCCATTGAACTTATCATCTCCACTTCAAAAACATCAACGTATTCTTTAGAAATTGATATTTCCAAATAATTTTGATACTTACTTTGAAGTGTCTCAAAAACTATTTTTAAAACAAAATTATTTTCCAATTCTTCAAATGATTTTATAGATGCTTTTAGATCTTCATGCAGCTTTACTAATTCTTCATTAAAAATATTAAACTTGGACACTAAATCTTCAAAAATCATTACTTATTTAACTATTTGAGAATATTGAACTTCTAGTTATTCAAAACCATGAATTTATTTATCTTTTATAGAATATTTTTATAAGTAATCCTTAACAAAGAAAACTAACTATTCTCAAAACATATCAAAAAAATTACCTCACTTTAATTTTTGAGAAAAAAATTTCTATGATCTTGAATTTTTAGATCTCTTCATTCCTCTAAGATTGATTTCTTTTAGAAATTTTTGAGTTTGGAATTTGAATGAATGGAGGTAAAAGATTTAAAAGGTTTCGAGAAGAAGATTGTATGATTCAAAAGAGTAATGAGACATGTTTTATTCTAACATTTTGTAAAAGAAATTTTAGATTCTCGAGCTGAAGGACAGATTAATCATTTCAGATTTTAATTTTGAAAAAAAATATTTATATAGGAAAACTATTTTGAAAAAAATATTTTATGTAAATTAATAAAATTTTTGGGAAAAATAAATTTTAAAATTAAGTTTTTCAACATGAAAGATTAAATTAAGAGAAAATTTTTTCATTAAGATAAACCTATATTTATTCATATAATTTTAAATTAAATAAAAGAAAATACTATGTGATCCCCTTGAATTATAACTTTCCCAAATAATATTTTTAGGTAAGATATATATAAAAAAAATTATAAAGATTTGAATACTTTAGAAAATTTTGTCACATATCTTAATATGAAATTAAATAATTATTTTAAAGAGTATGTATAATGTTATAAAATTTTTAATAAATTGATGCATAAAATAAAATAATAGAGTGAGTATAGTTTTAACATTTTAATTATAAATATAATAAAAATTGTATCACCCTGTGTAAAACAGTTAATGCATTTAAATTGAATATTGAGATTGAAATGAAATACATCATCGATTAAAATTTCCTACTTTATAAATTTTGAAAAATATATTTTCATAAATTTTAAGCATCCACTAAATGATTTAAAAATTAAATCTAGTGGTTCATACTTAAAATATATCAAATACAAGTGTCTTTTGGAACCCATATACTTATGGATCTAGTAGTTCTAGCAACTAAAATATTGTGTAACCAAATATGTTTGTTTTGAGTTGATAATTTATAATTAAAGTTAGACAACTATTTTGAATAATAAACATGATTAATAATAGAAAATTTATGTTTTCTAAAATATAATTCATTTTCATAATTTTCATTTATTCCACAGTGAAAACACTTAACAGTAAATATGTTTTTTCTCATTGAACCAAGATCAAAATAATTTCTATATAACTTTAGTTTTTCCTCATTACTACATATACCAAGTTTTAATTTATGAATTTTAATCTTACCAAGAATTTGATTTAAATAGTTTTCTCTTTTAATAAAAATTCTAGAATCTTACTTTAAAGTATTAACTTCTTCTAATAGTTCTCTTAGTTATATTTTCATAAAAAATACAATACATTTAGATATTAAATCTAAAATATATTTTTTAAAACATTGTTTATCAGTAGAAATAAAATCAAAAGATTTTATAAGTTCCCAACATTATTTATTTAAATATTAAAAAATTTCCTAGAGCATAAAAGAATATTTATCAACTTCATAATAGAAAAAAATTTCTGAATCATAATTTTGAGAGTTAGAATAGTGTACCTCATCAGTATGATTCATAAGACATAGATTTACCATTTGATTTTCATTATCACCCTTATATTTTGTAGTTGATTAATCACTTAAATCATAAGTAGAAATATAATTAGTCTTCATGACTTTATTTCCTTTCCCTTTATAATTAGATTTCCTTTGAGCTTTAATCACAGGACAATTTGACTTTACGTGACATTTCTCCTTACATTCATAGGATATATCTTATTTAATCCTTCTCTTTATTTTGTTGTATAGTTTTCCAAATATTTTTTCAAGATATGATAATTATTTTCTTGAATATGAATAACTTGAATTAGATGATTAATACATAGTAGTTTTAAGTGAAACACCTTCCTTTTTGATATAAATATGATTTCAGCTTCAACTTTCAACTCAGATTCATAAAACATCAGGGTTCCAATATGTTATTTAATCAATTCTAAGACCAAAGTGGAGTGATGAATATTAGTATATATTCCATCCCACTTAGAGGGTAAAGCTCTTAGAACTTTTAAATTTTGATATGATTGTTTATGTGGTTCTCCCAAGGAAGCAATATCATTGAAAACTTTTGTCAATATTCTATTCATATGAGTGATGTTCTCATATTAACACATAATAAATGAATAAAATTTCAATTTTATAGTATTCTACATTAGTTTTCTGATATTAGCAGTTCATTCATGATCATTAGAAATAGTATGCCACATTTCATATGTTGTATCACACTAAGAGACTCAATTAAATCCATCGGTTCCTAATCCAAATACAATAACATCCATTTCTCTTGAATTAAGATCATATTTTTTCTCTTGATCATCATTCCATTTTCTATATCATATTTAGGAATTTCATAAGGCATGACTACCTTCAAATAAACTCTTATTCCAATATTTTTTAAATAAATAATCATGCATGCTTCCCATCATCCATAATTATCACCATTAAAATAATGTTCATGTATCATCTACATACCTTCTCTAAGATCATCCATTGAGGATTAACTTTACATGTATCTTTAACAATGACTTTTTAGAGTAAAAAAATATAACAACTTCAATCAAAACTTCTTTGAAATCAACTGTTGATATTAGAGAGAATCAATATAATCTTAAAGGATTTCAAAATAAATCCAAAGGATATTTTCCACTCTCTCTCTATATTTAATTCCAATTGTTATTAAGTAGTTATAATAAGTATTATCATAAAGAGAAATAGGAAAATAGAGAAAAATCTTTGATGCCAATTGTTAGGTCGAAATGATAAAGATGAAGTCACAAGGGAGGGGGGTGAATTGTGTTCCTTTAAAACCTTGATAGAAACTAAACCTTCATCATAAGATTAAAGTGATTATTTAATTCTATCTTAAATACAAGTGTACAACAAAAATAAATAAATGAAAGAACAATTTATAGTGTTTTAGGGAACAAAGATCCCCTAGTCCACTCCACCAATTCTCTATCCATGATTTTGGCGATTTTCACTAATATATTTTTTTGTTAGGGATATCTACAACTGAGTGCAGGGAGATGAAACCTTGAATTCAAGGATTTTACAAGGACTTGTGGTTCTTTTATAAGAAACCGAAATGAAAACAATTTAGTATGAGAAGTTGAAACTCTAATAATGATTGAGTACGGTCAGCCAATTTTCCATCCAGATAAATGTTAAGGATTTATATTTTAAAATAGCTTTGACACAAATTCTTAGTAGAAACTAACAATTGTATATGATATTAATTAAACCACAATAGTAGAAAAATATTGTTTAATTTCAAACATGATTTCTTTAAACAAAAATAGAGAAAACATAAGATTTATGATCAAACATATATGTCTCTAAATTGTAACTTTTGATAAGTTCTTTGTCCAACTAGAGAAAAATATTAAAGAAGATAAACAACTGAAGTAACAATAGTCGATCAAACCAAAAAGGATCAAAACATGTATGTCAACAAAATGTAACTCTGGAGGTAATGGAACATTCTAATTTTAAAATGAACAAGTGTGTCTTCAAAAGAAGAATGTGTGTATATATAAAAGATGAATATCTTAGTATTTATCGTGATGATCAAATTCCTTCTGGTCAAATATCTCCAGAAATATCGCATGATAAATTGTGAATATTTTAAGTCATAACATTAAAATAAAGATAAAAATTCCCATATAAATAAAAATAATATATTATTTTGAACACAAATCTTTGAATCGGTCTTTAAACAACTTTAAATAGATATTTAATTTTGGTGAGACCATTATAGAAAATGCAGAAATAAACCATAATTAAAAACTTCATTTTTGACCAAGTTAAATGTAGGGTTTGTCTTCATAGTGATAAAATGCAAAAATAAAGTTGATTGTGTACGGTTGATTAAAAAATTAGGGATGATAAAGCATAAATATGTTCCTCAAACATAGGGTGTCTTCCAAAAGTAGGATTTCTGATCCATACTTTCATTCCAAACATAGTGTATACAAACCATACTTTTTTTCTTAAAACATAGGTTATGAAAAGTGCTTGTAGATTACTTATAAAAAATGTCGAGAATACTTTATCAAATAACCTCCCATGGGTTAAAGATTAGATATTATTCCAAAATAAAAATTATTATTCCAGTAATTATTATCCATAAATGATCTTAAAGTAACTTCATTAGAAACATAAATATGGGTGCATGTGTAACGACCCATTGTTTTTCAATGGAAATTCCCTTATTATATTTATGTCATAAAATAACATGAAAACACAACATAATGAACTACTAAGTGATAAGTGACCATTAAACAAAAGTTTTTCACTTTTGTGTTTGGAATTTTAAAAATCCGACATACATGGTTGTGTTTAAGATGATTTTTGGGGTCTAATGAAACAAAAATAATTTTTGGTGAATAATGACCTACCCTTATGAATAGTAGAATACCCTTATGAATAGTAATATAACCCTTATGAATAGTAAATCATCCAACATAATAATAACCTTACCCATGAATAATTAAATAAAATTTAGACATCTTAGAAAGTGACAATTTGACCTTAGTAAACATTTTGGTATTTTGTAAGTCATAAATAAATAATTATAACTAATTAATTAATTTAAAGGAAAATTTATTTTCTTAAAATGTATTCATTATTTATAAAATAAATTTCTTATAGTTTTTAGATAAATTTATACTAACCTACATAATTTTTTAAAGCACTATAAAATCAGTTTTAATCTTAAAAACAATTTTTAAGTAAATTATGATATTAAATTAATAATATTTATAAATTTATTTTTGAAAAATGGACTTCATTTTTTGATTTTACACATCGAAAAATGGTTGGGGTAAATTTTTGGTATTTTTCTGAGATACTTGATTTTTTGATGAATATTAGAATCAGATAATTTACAATAAATGCTAAATAATGGAATAATTGAGTCATCGATGATGCTCTAATGATGTAAGCCCACTTGGTTCGGGATAACATGATAAAATTACTATTATTGGTCATTCAAGACTCACTATTCCTTGTCTTAGGATAAATTAACAAACAAATTAATTTTATATTAAGGAAACCCCTCTCCCCTCCACTATAAAAGCCACCCTTCACACCCTCATTTCCTCACACCTCTCAAGCTAAAAGCCTTATCTAAACTCTTCCCAGACACCTTTACTAGCCCCTACCCCATTTCCAATATTTTATGGTCTCATCCAAAGACCAAGCATAGGCCCTTAAAGAGGTTCTCAAGAGAAGGATTCAAGAGGTAATTTCTCTCCCTCTTCTCTTATTATTTCCTTTCAAGTTCAAGTTCATTTCTTGATCTCTCTCCACCTATATTCATCAAAATTGTATTGTAACTCCAGTATTATACATAAACTGTAATTTTATGATTCTAATGGGATATTATATCATCCAACCCCCTTTATCCCTTCCTTTTATTTTATTAAAGAGAACGTAGTTCGTGAGGTGTTAATTTATCACCTTCAAGAACGACATGCTTTATTCTTCCATTTCTACCTTCAGATATGGTCCTGAAACCATTTTTATGGTTGAACCAGAAAATATATATGTATTATTTTCTATTTAAAGTTCTTAAAATAACCTATGGCCATATTACTAAGTGATAAGTTAAAACAAGTTCGTTGTGATCCAAAAACCGCACAAATTGACCCAAATAACCATCATTTAATTCATATCTAATGATTCATCCACATGGATCTAATATAATTCATTATAAGATCATTCAAACTCTTATAATATCATTAATGACATGTAATAACATTTTTTTATGTTTACTCATGTTCTACCCAAACTTCAATTTAAGAATACAAGTGAACCACCCAAGAAAAACCATAAAAACGAACATCCCTGAACAATGTTTTTAAACTCTATAATTCATCCAAATGAACATAATATGACATAATGAAAGCATAATTAACCCTATTAATGTAAAAATGGTTCTGTATTTCTAATTATTTAATATAATGTCATTATAAAGGACATTAAAGAGAAGGAAGCATTCCAGTACAAAGTAAGGGGAAATTCTCGAACCCAACTTTCATCCTTCGGGTTCTCCCTCTTTCACTCCATTTTTGATATGGTTACTCCTTAAAGATTATTTTTTCATCATTGTCATTATATTTCTGGGATATACATGTTTTTCACTAGTTTTTATGTCAAACCAAATGTTTTCCAAAAGAACTCCTCTTTTAAGAACACCCCTTTTACTTCTCACTCAAAGTGGACGGTTCTTATAACATGTATGTTATTCCCTCTTTATTTTGGGAACCAAAAGATTATTAATGTGTTATTATGAGATGAAACCCATTCCTTTCCATGGGTTAGTTATGTACATTTTTTATATGTGTTCTATATTGAATGCATGATGATGATAATGTTATGATGTGATGGGTGCGCCTGGAATTATATAGCGCAATATGAATGTTTCAATGAGATGGGTGCGCCCAGAATTATACAGCACTACAATGCATTGGTTAAAGTGATGAATCTCATGAGTAAATGTGAACTGATGTGTGAACAATATTCTAGCTTGGTTCACAAGTATGTTTGGTAGTTAACCACTAAGACATGATGTTTCATTTTTATGCATTTCCACATTTCAAGTCTTTTATTTATGCTCCTCTCATGTTCATGGTCTTTTGCCTATGTTATGATTATTCTCACCCCATGCTATATTGTTCTTATCTATCCTCTTACTGGGCTTCTAGATCACCCCTTTTTATGTATATCCTCAGTTAGATACATGTACAAAGGAGAGGAAAATTTCCAATAAGAAGCTAGAGAAGAAGAAATTAAATAAATTTTTATGCTTGATGTTGTATTTGTTATGTATGGTCCTAGTTTTCCCAAGACACTAAACCTTTTGATCCTCTATGTGTAATACTATTATGTTGTTTATCTTTAAAATGATGTAATAGTAATGTAAGAAAAGGTCGGGTCATTATAGTTGGTATCATAGGGAGGTTTAGTTAATTTGGGAATTAGGATTAGTGAACCCTAGAGAAAACCTCTAGTATGAGATTAAGTACAAATATGCACACAAGAGTATTTACATAAGGATCCCATATGTTATGTTTTTGGTATAAATTTTTTAAATTAATAAGTTATTCATGAATTTTTTACTTATGTTTTGTTCTAACCTTTTCTATTTTAGAAAATGGTGGGAACCAGGAGAAATCAGGTCAACAACTCATGCGAGGTCCAATGAAACGATTTCCCGAACGACATCCCCAATGATTTGGGAGGTGGAGTTCAAAACTTTATGGAGATGATTACCCAAGTATCTAAGGTTATGAATAATAACCATAGTAATGGGGAACGCCCTCCTTCACCAAAGAGGGAGCAACTGGATATCGAATTTTTTATGCGGCAACGACCACCGACGTTTTGTGGATCTTCTGATCCACTAGTTGCGGAGCAGTGGGTCAACTCCATGGAGAAGATCTTTTCTGTTCTTAACTGTTCTGAGATGGAGAAGGTGACCCTAGTCGTTTATCGTCTATATGGAGAATCCGATCACTGGTGGGATTTGATTAAGAACACCAATATAAGGGAGGAAATTAAAGAGATTGAATGGGAAGACTTTAAGATAATGTTTCTTAATAAGTACTTCCCACGAACTCTTCGCACGAAGATGGAGAGGGAATTCATAGAGCTCAAGAAACAAAAGGATAATCTGTCACAACCTATGAAGTGAATTTCACAAGGCTTTCAAGGTATGCTTTGGGTTTTTTATCAACAATGATAGCAAAATTGATAGATTCTTTAGTGGATTAAAACCACACCTTCGAAAGGATATTGGAATTCGAGACTTTTGGAGTTATGAATAAGTTGTTCAGTGTGCTCTCAAAGTTGAGATGGATTTTGGAGAATGGTACCATGGCTATGGTGATAAGAAAATAAATATGGAGTTTCAAGCTGGTGGATCTAATGATACAGGTGGGAAGAAAAATCAACGACCCACATGCCAAAAATGTGGGAAGTTGCACAATGGGAACTGCCCCAAAGGGATGGGAAAATGATTCAAGTGCGGGAAAGAAGGACATCATGATAAAGAGTGTCGAAAAGACACTAAAAGGAAGGAGAATATATCCGATGAAAGGAGAGAACCACTCATGGTCCAAGGCTACAACTGTAAGGAGCTAGGGTACTATGCAAACCAGTGCACTAAACCTTGAGTTCTCGAGGGTAATCAACATTAGCAGCCACCAAAGCCAAAGTAAAAAAGGGATGGCTTATGCCATCACTACTGTGGAGGTGGAGCATGATAATGGAGTTGTCCAAGGTACACTTACTATTCACTCAAGAATGGAAAAAGTCTTATTTGATTCTAGTTCTACACATTTCTTTATATCTTCAAAGTTTTCTAGAACTATAGAATCGAAGCCCCGAAACCTTGAAGTAGAGATATCTGTAAAAACACTAAGTGGTGCAATCATTGCAACCCAAGTGTTTGACTCTTCTCATGTTGGCGTATGTGGGAATATTCTTATGGAAAATCTCATAATACTTCCCTTGGTGGAATTTGATGCTATAATGAGAATGGATTGGCTCTCATTATATAGAGCACATATCAACTATCGGGAAAAGGAAATATCTTTTCATATTCCGAACCATCCCATGCTCCTCTACAAATTCAAGTAAGATCATGAATCTCCTTTGAAAAATACTTCAATGGTGTGGGTGTCGATTCCCTATGAAGAAGCATACCTCGCCCAAATGGTTGAGTCGAAAGAAAGTTCCAACCTTGAGGAAATGCCCATGGTGAGGGAATACGATGATGTATTTCCCAAAGAGTTACCCAAAATTCCCCCGGATTGTGAGGTAGAGTTCTCAATTGAACTCATACCCGGAGCTACTCCTATATCGAAGTGCCCCTATAGGATGGCTCCTATCGAACCGGAGGAGTTAAAGAAGCATCTGCAAGAGCATCTAAAAAAGGGTTCATACGCCCTAGTGCATTGCCTTGGGGTGTGCCAGTGCTCTTTGTGAAGAAGAAGGATGGAACAATGCGGTTGTGTATCGATTATCGGGAACTCAACAAGATCACCATAGAGAACAAGTATCCTCTCCCAAGGATTAATGACTTGTTCAACTAGTTAAGAGGAGCTCAATACTTCTCAAAGGTGGATCTTTGTTCTGGATATCATCAGGTAAAAGTGAAGAAGGAATATATTCATAAGACTTCCTTCTGAACAAGGTATGGGAACTAAGAGTTTTTTGTGATACCCTTCGGACTTACTAATTCCCCTACAATTTTCATGGATTTGATGAATAGTGTCTTTAGACATTACATCGAAATTTTTTTGGTAGTTTTTATCGATGATATTATCATCTACTCGAAGAGTAAGGAGGAACATGAATAACATATAAGACTTGTGTTGGTGACATTGAGAAAGGAGAAGTTGTACGCCAAGTTTAGTACGTGTGACTTTTGGATGAAACAAGTCACGTTCTTGGGACATGTGATCACAAGTGAGGGAATTTCTGTGGATCCTTCAAGAACAAAGGTGATTGTGGAATGGCCCAGGCCCTCTAGTGTCACATAAATCCGTATTTTTCTTGGATTAGTTGGGTACTACTGAAGTTTTGTGAGAAACTCCTCACGATTGTCAAGACCACTAACTAAGTTAACAAGGAAAGGGGTAAAGTATGTCTGGACGGAAGAATGTGAGGGAAGCTTCAAGGATCTAATGAGAAGGATGATCACTGCACTTGTACTCACACTACTGAAAAGTGGAGAAAGTTTTGTGATATACAGTGATGCTTCAAAGAAAGGCTTGGGTTGTGTACTCATGAAAAATGAAAATTTGATAGCCTATGCCTCATGACAGTTGAAGATCCATGAGCAAAACTACCCGACACATGATCTAGAGCTGGTAGCCGTGATTTTTTCCTTGAAAATCTGGCGGCACAACCATTATGGTGAGAAGTGTGACATATACACCGACCACAAGAGCCTAAAGTATATATTCACACAAAAGGAGCTCAACATGCATCAAAGGATATGGTTAGAGATAATCAAGGATTACAATTGCTCTATTCACTATCATCCTGGAAAGGCGAACAAGGTAGCTGATTCTCTATGAAAAAAAGAACTTGTGACTCTATCCATGTTGCAGATTGAGAAAGACCCTATCTTCTTAGATATGCAAAGGATGTATTTGGAAATCATAAGGGTATGTGATACATCCTAACTTTCCCAAATGATTTCGCAACCATCCATCCAGGAGAAGATTAAGGAAGAACCAAGGGATGATGTGCAGATACAAAAGAGGGTGAATGCAGTAAAGGAAGGGAAGCTGCCAGAGTTACATATCGATGGTGATGGTGTGATTTGGTTTAGAAAGTGGCTTTGTGTGCCTTCATCACCCGGGATAACGAAGGAGCTATTGGACAATACACAAAGCTCAACATTCTCTATCCATACTGGGAGTACCAAGATGTACTGTGATCTTCGAGAACACTTCTGGTGGAATAACATGAAGAAGGAGATTTTAGAATATATATCAAGGTTCTTGGTATGTCAGCAAGTTAAAGATGAGCGAAAAAATTCCAATGGCATGATTCATCCATTTCCTATACCCATGTGGAAATGGGAAAATGTTACTATGGACTTTGTCATGGGTCTCCCGAAGATGTCGATGGGAAAAAATGTGATATGGGTTGTGGTTGACCGACTCACCAAGACTACCCATTTTATCACTATTCGGGAAGATCTGTCACTTGAAAAACTTACAAAGATATATGTGAAGGAAGTGGTGAGACTGCACGGTGTTGCACTCTCAATTGTCTCTGACCGGGATCCAAGGTTCACATCTAAATTCTGGAGGAGTCTTCAACATGCTTTGAGTACTGAATTAAATTTCAACATGGCCTATCACCCCCAAACTGATGGCCAGTCTGAGAGAACTATTTATATGCTTGAAGATATGCTAAGAGACTGCTCTCTTGAATTCAAAGTTGTTTGGGATCAGAATCTCCCATTGGTTGAGTTCTCATACAATAATAGCTTCCACTCGAGTATCCAGATGGCTCCATATGAAGCTCTGTATGGAAAGCGATGTAGAACTCCAACCTGTTGGGATGAAGTTGGAGAAAGGAATCTACTTGGACCAGATCTTGTTCAAGATATGACATAGAAGGTTCAAGTCATCCAGAAACACATCAAAGCTTCTCAAAGTCAGCAAAAGATCTATGCTGACAACTGTCGAAGGGACTTGGAGTTCAACATTGGAGATAAATTCTTCCTTTGAATATCTTCATGGAAGAGATTCATGTGATTTGGGAAGAAAGGGAAGCTAAGCCCAAGGTATATTGGCCCCTTTGAGATCCTTGACCGTATAGGAGCCATGGCCTATCGTCTTGCACTTCTACCAAATATGTATCAAGTTCATGATGTGTTTCATGTATCACTACTAAGAAAGTACATACTAGACCCCTCACATGTACTAAACTCAGAGGTGGTGTAGCTGGAAGATGATCTCTCCTATGAGGAGCAGCCAGTAAAGATTCTTGATCAGAGAGATAAGGTTCTATGCAACAAGACAAAACATCTTGTAAAAGTGTTGTGGAGGAACCATAAGTTTGAGGAAGAATCTTGGGAACCAGAAGAGGCAATGAAGGAGAAACACCCTCACCTATTTGTGTAAAGTGAAATTTTAGGGGCGAAATTTCTTAAGGGGGGAAGAATGTAATGACCCAATGTTTTTCAATGGAAATACTCTTCTTATATTTATGTCATAAAATAACATGAAATCACAACATAATGAACTACTAAGTGATAAGTGATCTTTAAGCATAATTTTGTCACTTTTGTGTTTGGAATTTTAAAAATCTGACATACACGGTTGTGCTTAAGATGATTTTTGGAGTCTAATGAAACAAAAATAATTTTTGGTGAATAGTGAACTACCCTTATAAATATTAACATAACCTTATGAATATTAATATGACCCTTATGAATTGTAAATCATACAACATAAGATTAACCTTACCCACGAATAATTAAATAAAATTTAGACATCTTAGAAAGTGACAATTTGACCTTAGTAAACGTTTTGGTATTTTGCAAGTCATAAATAATTAATTATAACTAATTAATTAATTTAAAGGAATTTTTTTTTTCTTAAAATTTATTCATTATTTATCAAATCAATGTCTTATAGTTTTTAGATAATTTTATAAGACCCTACGTAATTTTTGAAAGCACTATAAAATCAGTTTTAATCTTAAAAACATTTTTTAAAGTAAATTATGATTTTAATTAAGTATTAAATTAATAATATTTAGAAAATTATTTTTGAAAAATGAACTTAATTTTTGGATTCTACATGTTGAAAAATGGTTGGGGTAAATTTTTGGGATTTTTATGAGATACATGATTTTTTGATGAATAGTAGAATCAGATAATTTACAATAAATGCTAAATAATGGATTAATTGAGTCATCGATGATGATCTGATGATGTAAGACCACTTGGTTAGGGATCACATGATAAAATTACTATTCATGGTCATTCAAGACTCACTATTCCTTGTCTTAGGGGAAATTAATAAACTAATGAATTTTATATTAAGAAAACTCCTCTCCCCTCCACTATAAAATCCACCCTTCACACCCTCATTTCCTCACACCTCTCAAGATCCAATCCTTTTATAAACTCTTCCCAAACAACTTCCCTATCCCCTCCCCCACATCAAAGAGCTTCTGGTATCATCAAAAGACCAAGATTAGGCCCTTAAGGAGGTTCTCAAGAGAAGGATTCAAGAGGTAATTTATCTCCCTCTTCTCCTATTATTTCCTTTCAAGTTCAAGTTCATTTCTTGATATGTCCCCACCTATATTCATCCAAATTGTATTTTAACTACATTATTATACATATAATTTTATTTTACTATTATAATGATATATTATAACATCCAACCCCCCTTCCCTCTTCCTTTTTTTTATTAAAGAGAACGTTGTTCGTGAGGTGTTAATTTATCACCTTCAAGAACGACATGCTCTCTTATTCCATTTCTACGTTCAGATCTGGTCATAAAACCATTTTTATTATTGAACCAGAATATGTTATATGTATTATGTTCTATTTAAAGTTCTGTAAATAACCTAAGGCCATATTACTAAGTGATAAGTTAAAACTAGTTCGTTGTGATCCAAAAACCGCCCAAATTGACCCAAATAACCATCATTTAATTCTTATCTAATGATTCATCCACATGGATATAATATAATTCATTATAAGATAATTAAAACTCCTGTAATATCATTAATTAAATTTAATATCATTTCTGTATGTTTACTCATGTTCTACCCAAACATCAATTTAAGAATACAAGTGAACCACCCTAGAAAAACCATAAAAACGAACATCCCCGAACAATGTTTTTAAACTCTATAAGTCATCCAAAGGAACATAATATGACATAATCAAACCAGAATGAACTCTATTAATGTAAACATGGTTCTGGATTTCTAATTCATGAATATAATGTCATTATACAGGACATTAAAGAGAAGGAAGCATTCGGGTACAAGGTAAGGGGAAATTCTCGAACCCAACTTTCGTCCTTCGGGTTCTCCCTCTTTCACTCCATTTTTAACATGGTTACTCCTTAAAGATCATTTTTTCATAATTGTATTTCTATTTCTGGGATATAAATCTTTTTAACTGGTTTTTTTGTCAAACCAAATGTTTTCCAAAAGAACTCCTCTTTCAAGAACACCCCTTTTACTTCTCACTCAAAGTGGACGGTTCTTGTAAAATGTATGTTATTCCTTTTTTCTTTTGGGAACCCAAAGCTTATGAATGTGTTATTATGAGATGAAACCCATTCCATTCCATGGGGTTTTTATGTACATTTTTTATATGTTTTCTATGTGGAAAGTATGATGGTGATAATGTTATGATGTGACGGGTGCGCCCGGAATTATATAGCGCAATATGAATGTTTCAATGAGACGGTTGTGCCCAGAATTATACAGCACTCCAATGCATTGGGTAAATTGATGAATCTCATGAGTAAATGTGAAATGATGTGTGAACAAGATTCTATCTTGGTTCAAAAGTATGTGTGGTAGTTAACCACTAATACATGATGTTTTATTTTTATGTATTTCCACATTTCAAGTCTTTTATTTATGCTCCTCTCATGTTCATGATATTTTTCCTATGTTATGATTATGCTCACCCCATGCTATATTGTTCTTATCTATCATCTTAATGGGATTATATCTCACCCCTTTTGATGTATATCCTCAGGTGGGTACATGTAATAAGGAGATTACAAGTGCCAATAAGAAGCTAGAGAAGAAGAAATTAAATAAATGTTTATGCTTGATGTTGTATTTATTATGTATGGTCCTAGTTTTCCCAAGACACTAAACCTTTGGATCCTCTATGTGTAATACTATTATGTTTTTTATCTTTAAAATGATGTAATAGTAATTTAAGAAAATTTCGGGTCGTTATAGCATGTGAGCATCAAAATCAAAATTAAATTACCAAAATCGTTGAATCAACACATTCTCAACAATCTCCCCCTTTTTGGTGATCACAAAACCCAGAAAATAGATATTAATTTTAAAACAAATAAGAAATGTAATTTTTACAAAATTGAATAAATAAATTTCAAGAAAATTTCTCCCCCTATAAATAAACCTGTTCAAATAAATTTCTCCCATAAATATTTTACTATTTTAACATAGTGATTTCTATATATTTTTCATATTTATTCCTCACAATTTTCTTTATAATTATCTTTCCCATAAAATTATCCATAAATTTATCTATAAATATTTCCCCTTTTGTGACATTAAAAATAAATTAATGAATTAGATTAATTTATTTTACATAGTAAAATAAAATATATAATAAAGATACTTAAACAAAGATAAATAAGATTTTTTTTGGATTTTAAAGAAATGTTTATATATTTGAATTTGAATAAGATACAGAGGTGAAGATGAATCAGGATTTTTAGAAGGTTTAAATGGTTCATCTACATTATCCAAACTTTGAACTCTTTTAGTTACAACAACTATAACTCTTGAAATCTATTATATTATCCTTAGAACATCTGTAGATCCTTGAACCAATGAAAAAGATGATAAATTTTTTAACTAAAAACTCTTTTATCTCATCAAATTAAGGGTTAATAACATCTTCTCATCTGAGTGTCTCTATTTGACTTATCATCTCTATTTTAAATGTATCAAAATATTATTCAAAAATTGGTATTTACATCAAATTTTTATACTTCCTTTGAAGTGTATGAAAGTATATTTTTTAAATAGGATATTTCTCCATCTCCTCATATGATTTCCTAATCTATTTTAGATCATGATGTTGCTTTGGTACTTCATTCAAAAGGTTAACCTTGGACACAAACTCTTTTGAAAGCATTACATATTTAACTATTTGAGAATATTGAACTTCTAGATCTTCATAACCATGAATTTATATATATTTTATATAATATTTTTTTATGTAATTATTAACAAATAAAAATGGTTGTTCTCCAAAAAAATCAGAAAAATAATTACCTTGATTTATCTTTTGGGAAAAACGTTTCTCTGAACTTGAAGTTCTAGATCTCTTCATGATTATCAGACTAGTTTCTTTTAGAAGTTTTTGAGTTTTTCATTTCAAATAATGAAGATATAATATTTAAGACATTTTGAGAAGAAGATTATAGAGTTCTAAAGAGTAATATGTTACATTTCATTCTAACAGTTTACAAATGATGTTTCAGATTCTCGATCCAAAAGACAGATTAATAATTTCAGATTTTAATTCTAAAAAGATATATTTACACAGGAAAACAATTTTTAAAGAAAATTTTATTTAAATGAATAATATTTCTGAGAATAATAAATTTGAAAATAAATTTTTACAACATGAAAGATTAAATTAAGAACATAATTTTTCATTAAGATAAACCTATATTTCTTCATATAATTTTAAATTAAATATAAGAAATTACTACATGATCCCCCAAAATTATAACTTTTTTAGAGAATCTTTTTAAGTGAGACATATATTAAAGAATATTTAAAAATATTTGAATAATTTATAATTTTTTTACATATCTTAATATGAAATTAAACAATCTTTTAAATATTGTGTATAATGTTATCAAATTTTTAACAGATTTACGCATCACATAAAATAATAGAGTGAGAAGATTTTTAACAGTTTAAACATAAATATAATAAAATTTTTACCCCCCCCCTTTTAAATTTTTTAATTAATTTAATTCAAATATTGATATGGAAATGAAATACTTCATATATCAATAGATCTAGATTTATGAATTTTATAAAAGAAATTTACATAATTATCAAGCAACCACTAAATGATATAACAATGAAGTATAGTGGTGCATACTAGTAATATATCAAATACAAGTGACATTCAGTACCCATATGATTTTGAGTCATGCAGTTTTAGAAACTATAGTTTTAGGTAACCAAATCTAATTGTTTTAAGTGGTTAATTTATAATTATAGTTAGATAACTCTTTCGAATAATAAACCTGATTAATACAAGAAAATTGAGGTTTTCTAAAATAGAATTAATTTTCATAATTTAAATTTATTTCATAGTGAAAACAATTAACAATATATATTATTTTTCTATTTGAATGTCGAAAAAAATAATTTCTATATAAATTTAGCTTTTTTCCATTACTACCTAGAACTTTTTTGCCTTTATGATTTTTATTCTTTCAAATAATTTTTTCCCTTAATAAGAATTCTAGAATATTTTTTGAAGGCATTAACTTATTCAAATAGTTCCTTAATTTTATTTTCATACAAAATATAATAAATTTTAGATCTTAAATATGAAATATATTTTTTAAAACATTATTTATCAGTAAAAATACTATTATAATATTTTCTAATTTTCTTGTGCTATTTATTTAAATATTCAAATTTTTCTTGAAGCATAAAAAAATATCTATCAAGTTCATCATAGGAAAGATTTTCTGAATTAGAATTTTGAGAGTTAGAAGAGTGTATATCTTCCACATGATTCATAAGACATTGATTTACCATTTTATTTTCATGCTCAGCTTCATTGTTTGAAGTAGATTCATCACTTGAATCAGAATTAGAACTCTAATTAGTCTTCATGAATTTCTTTATTTTTATTCTATAATTATATTTTCTTTGAGCCTTAATCATAGGACAATTAGCCTTTATATGAACTTTCTCCTTACATTCATATCTTTTAGATTCTTTAATACTTATCTTCCTCTTTTAATATAGTTTTCTAAATCTCTTTGTAATATCTGATAATTATTTTCTTGAATCTAGATCACTTGAATCATACAATTCATCTATATTATTTTTAAGTGCAATGTATTCCTTTTAGATAGAAATATGATTTTCATCTTCTGCATGTATCTTAGCTTCATATATCATTAAGTTTGTAATAAATTATTTATTTTTTAGTTCTAATACTATAGTGGATCAAAAAATAACAACATATATTCCATTACACTTAGAGGGTAAAATTCTTAGAACGTTTAAATATTGATCTAATTGTTTAATTGGTTCTCCTAAGAAACAATATCATTGACATATTCTGTCAATATTCCTTTCATCTAAGAGATTATATAATATTCATGCATCCTAAATGTATCAAATTTCAATTTTTTAGTATTGTACCTTAGTTTTCAGATATTAGCGGTTCCTTTATGAGAAAAAAAATAGTCTTCCATATTTCGTATACAATAGCACACCGAGAGACTTGATTAAATCCATTGGTTCCTAATCCACAAATAATAGCATACATTATTATTAAATAAATATCACATTATTTCTCTTAACCATCATTCCATCTTTTCAATATCATCTTTAGGAATTTAATATTACTTGAATACCTTTAAATAAAATCTTATTCCATGATTTTTTAAATAAATAATAAAGAGTGCTTTACATAATCCATAATTATCACCATTAAAATATGGTGCATGGATCATCAACATACCTTCTCTGAGATCTACTATTGTGAATTAACTTTATATGAATCATTAAATATAGCTTTTTAGAGTCAAAGTAAATATAAAAACATGAATAAAAACTTATTTGAAATCAATTTTCGATATTGGAGAGAATCATAATAGTATTCAAGGATTTAAAAATAAACCTAAAGGATATTTTCATATATATCACTAAAATACCAATTTTTATTAGGAATAAGTAATAAGGATTATTAGAAATATAAATATGGAAATAGAACACAATATTTGATACTAATTGTTAGCTCAGAATGGTAAAGACGAAGACATGGGGGGTGAATTGTGTCCCTTTTAAAAACTTGATTAAAACTAAACCTTACTCTTGAGATTAAAGTGATTATATCCTTAGCTATTAAATATGAGTTTTCAACGGAAATAAATAAAAGAAATATTATAATTATGTATAGTGGTTTAGGGAATAAATATCCCCTAATTCACTTCACCAATACAATATCCATGAGCTTGATGATTTTCCCTAACATATCATTTTTTAGGGATCTCTAAAACTGAGTACAAGTAGTTAACACCTTACAGTGAAAGATTTTACAAGACTTTTGGTACTTTTATAGGGAACCTAAATAACCAAATATTATCATGAGAAGCTAAAACTCCACTAATGAATGATTATGATAAACTGGTACTCTAACCAGATAAAATATAAGGACGTAGATGTTAAAATATCTTTGGAACATAGTTGCATCAATAATTGACAATTGCATACGATATTCAATAAACTAAAATAGTAGAAAAGTATTCTTCAACATCAAACATGATTTATTTAGACATAAGTTGAGAAAAAAATAGATAGATGATCAAAAATGTCTGTCTCCAAAGTTTAACTCTTGATAAGTGATTTTTCAAACTGTAGAAAAAGATTAACAAATATATACAAAAATAGAAACAACAATTGATCAAACAAATAAGGATCAAAACATGTATGTTTACAAAGTATAACTCTAGAAGAAATGAAACATTATGATTATAGAATTCACATCTATGTTTTCAAAATAAGAGAATCTATATGTATAATATTAATATATTAATATTTATCATGATGGTTGAATTCCATCATGTCAAATATCTCAAGAAAAATTACATGATAAATTGTGAATATTTGAATTCAAAATGTTCAAAGAAAGTCATCACTTACCTTTTAAATATGAACAATTTAATCTTTTGAAAATGATACTTTTAATTGGTCTTTATCGAAAATTAAATAGATATTTAATTCTAGTAAGACTGTTACAAAAAACATGGAAATAAACCATAATTGAAAACTCGATCTTTGACCAAGTCAAATGTAGGGTTTGAATGTGTAGAGATAAATTCAAAAAGTACAATTGAAAGTTTACGGTTGATTACAAAAGTAGTAATGATAAACCATAAATGTATTCCTCAAATGTAGGGTAGCTTCCAAAATTAATTTTTCTAATCCATACATTTTTTGCAAACATAGGGTATACAAACCATATTTTCTACTTAAAATGTAGGGTATTTACAATGTTTCTAGATTGCATATAAAACACATCCAGAATACTTTATCAAATAACATCCAATGGGTTAATGATTGAATATACTTCTAGAATAAAAATAATTTTTCCTAAAATTAATATCCTGAAATTAAATTAATGTAACTTCATTAGAAACACAAATGTGGGTATTTATGAGAATCAAAATCGAAAAGAAATTATCGAAATTGTTGAATAAATACATGCTCAAAAGATTAATCTTTGAGAACCGCTTTTCCTCTTTCAATTGGTCAATAATATAATCAATCCATGGAAACAAATACTTGTTATATACCATAATTTGATTTATTTTTTGATAATTAACAATAAGATGAAGCATTCCATCATATTTATTCATCAAGAGAACAAAAACTTCCCAAGGTTACACACTTAGGATAATAAATCCTTTATTTAGAATATTATCAAACTGATTATATAACTATTTAAATTCATCTGTTTCCAAATGGTAAAAAGGAATGGATTTTGGCTCAGTACCAAGTACTAAATTAATAGATAGATCTACCTCCCTTACCGGTGGAAAACTAGAAAAATAAGCTAAAAACATCAGAAAACTCAATGAAAAATGGAGGGATATTATCACTAAAATATTCTTGCTCCAAATCAAAATAAAACAATGATATTACCCAACCCAACTCTGAAAAATATGGTATGGATCTACTTGACCTCAAGTTTCATTCTCCCTAAAAACATGGTATACCCCATCAGGGGTAGTAAAGGAGGCCCAATAGAGTTAACAGTCGATTCAGGCCTTATGAGAAATCATACAATCCATATCGAAAATGATGTCAAGTGGTTTCATTTCAAGAACCATAAAATTCCATGTAATACCCATCTTTAATAAAGAGAAAAAACAAGCAAGACACGGAGGAACCTAGCCTCTCTTTTTTCGAAGGGGCATAGTAATGTCCATCACATAAGATAAAAGCTTCATAAGAAGGTTTATAAGGTTCACAACATGAGTCAATATAAATGAGTTTAATGTACCAATATCAAATAAAGAAGTCACTAAATATGTAGCTATAGTGATGGTACCTCTCATAATTTTTGTACCCGCATCAACTTCCTCTGGATACTATTATACTATGTGGAGAAGCTTTGTTCCAAATGCATGTAGCTAGAACCAATTAGTTCATGAAGCATATGATTGTACTAGATTACTTTTAGGTACTAATGATCCCATTTCACTACATAGATTAGAAAAGATATGGAAGATATTCTGCAAGTGACCTGATCATCCACATGAACTACAGGTCTTGGGTGCCTTAGTGAAAACTCGCTTCAAATGATCAACCTTTCCACACTAAAATTAAGTCATAGGGACTATAACAAGAACTGGAGGATTTATAGATGACATATGATATCTAGAACCACCACGAGACTCATCAAACTTTCTATTTCCTTTGTAGGAACTCACAAAACTTCCATTGGGAGAAAAAACTCTCTTTAACAGTAACTTATCAGCTAGTTCAAGCCTAGCCATCAACACTCTATCTCGAACATCATCATAAGATGTGATATCCAACATGAATACATGAGATCATATGTTATCATGAAGACCCATATAAAACCTTAGATCCTTTATTTTCTCATTCATCACCACCTTAGTAAAAAACTAAACAATCTCAACAAAATGGTTTTCATACTAATTCATGGTCTTGTCATAGTGATAGAGGCTAATAAACTCCATATACTTCACCAATACCATAAACTATAGTTAAAAATTATTATTTAAAATAAATATAAAGTCTTTCCACTTCAATACATCATGTTTATTTTCTACCACCATTAAATCCCACCATATCCTACTAGGTCCTTTAAGATTAAAGGTATAACACTTCAACTTTATCAAATCAAGTGTTTTAAAGAAATAAAAAAAAGATTTTTCCTTTTCAACCAATCCTAAAACTCTTTAGGATCATTAGAGTCTTGTAAATATGGTGGTTTCTAGTGAAGAAACTATTAAGTATGATTATGAGATCCATACCCTTAAGATTCCACAACCAGAGCCTGAACAGGAATAGGTGAAGGTACCTATCCCAAAGCTTTGATAGAACATACCACTATCCCAACATGATTTTGGTACATTGGAGTATTTTACCAATGTGGTTCACTATTATCTTTCTCCTATGGCCTATTCAAATGTATTCTTAGAGACATTATGCTACACAACATTAACAGAAAACACTGAAACATCAGAAAGGTTACACAGATTAACAACTCAAAAAACTGATATTGGAATATCAATTCCATCAAAAAGATTACAAGATTTTTATTTTTCAAGATACTCAGATCCAAAGTAGGGAAAATACTACAATTAGATAAAATTATTCCTCAAATACACTTTTCCCCAAACACCCATGGTGGCTTAAGGCTTATTACAATGATATATGGCTAAGAACTCGCTCGCAACTACCTCCTAAGTCCCAGAAATCCTACCTACTATCTACCAGGACATCATAGGCTACATACTGATATTGAGGAAAAATAAAAAAAACTTGCACACCTCTTTGGTACCACTTTATCATCAACCATCCTGAATACCTTGGTACGCTGGCACTCGATCAGTCCTCACATGGACCGAAGGGAATTCCTGATCTCCATGGGTTAACGACTAGCACCAGGAATCATATCAATATTAAGAGGAAACATTTTTTTGACAATAATAAAAAACAATTAAAGATAAAAAATATTTAGTCAATATGTTCAACACTCTTCAAGGATAAAGTACCAGAATAAAATAGGTAAAATAGTACCCAAATAATACATCATCAAAAGACACAATATATGATAAGATAAAACTCAAAGAAAACCCTTGTATTATGTGGTTAACATATTCATTGGTCACCACCAACACTAGAGTTCCTATGAATCAAGTACACCCACCTCCTCTAATAGGAACCTTCCCTTTACTCAAACCTGGCTTAAGATAATCTACAACTGCCTGAAGGAAAAGGTAGGGTGTGAGCTAAATAGTTAAGTAGGATCTCACAAAGCATTCCATAATATATTCCATAACAATAAATTAATTATACTTTCAGTTTAAATAAAACAAGTCATGGATGACATTTATATATTTTCAAAAAAACATGATTTCAACCCAAAATATGATAGATATATCAAAAAAGGATTAAATAAACATTTTATGTAAAAAAATTATACAAATAAATTGGAATGAACAAAATAGTTATATAATAAATTACATGTATAATGAAATTAAAAAAAAATAACCATGATCAGATTCCCTAAGGTATGTTATTTTTTGGATATTGGATCCTCAAAACACTCATCGGTGATCGTGGCTCAAAATATGGGTGCACACTCAATATCAAAACCCCAATAGGGAACCCATTATAAGAAATCAAACTACGCCCCATTAGGGGACCCATCATGAGAAAAACCATTCAAAACATGGTTTAGTTTGTGTTTTCATCATAAATCAATCAATAATATGAAAATAAATCATTTCAAAACATTTCATCATTCACAATTAAATTTCCTAATTCTAGTTCCAACATGTCTTTTTCATTTCCAAAACAAATTGTAGGTTTTCATCTAATTAATTCCTTTTAAAATCGTCATTCATTTTAATCCAATTTTCCCAAGATTCAACATCAATTAATTTCATCAAATAAACTTTCAAATATATCTATTGGTTTTCATAAAATCCACACAACAATTTCAATCCCACTAAAATTGGGGTTTTTTCACAAACTCCATTCCCTTTTCAACCCATACATCAAATCATCTCAAATACGAGGGTTTTAAATCTATGAAAAACTCATTTCAAATAAATCAAGTAATTAGGGTTTCAATTGTAGGGTGAATCCTTATGGAACCACCTACCTTTAATTAATGAACAAATCATCACCTTCAATGAGAAATTCCAATGAAGTACGAAGGAGAAGGAGATAAACAACGAATTACTAGATGAAAATTAATCAAATATCAATCTATGATTTGATAAAAAACATATGATTACACCAATTTTAAATAAATATAGGAAAAATAAGAAGAAAACCCAGATAAAGAAACTCATTGGAGGTCAAACACAAAACTAATATAGCTAGAAGGTAAGGAATTGACCGAAAAATCACATAGTGTAGCCATAGGGGTTCAAGGGAAGAGGTTGCACAAAGAATGAAACAATTTCATGATTTAGAAAATAAAAACATATTGGGAATAAGGAATTCATATCGTAAATTCTTTATTCATGCCATGAAATACCTATTAGCATGTATATCGAAAAGGCGTCGCCCCGGGTTAAATAATATTGATCAACCAATTCATGATGTGAATTTCATTCATGTCTTGAATTATTTTCATGTGATGAAACTATTTCATGGATTCTTCCATGCGATGTATTCACATCTTGAATAATACATTCATGATGTGAAATAGTCCCACAGACAACACCCAACCCAGTAAATACATAAAATTCCCAGATGCCTTCAAACTCATAAAAATAACTATTTAAAAATTTCAGGGGGGCGTATCATAAACCAAGATGTTACACTATGTCTACTATGATAGTATTAGGATTGAACCTTGGATAAGGATATAATGAAATGATGAGTGAATCCAATCCACTATGATAGTCTTGGGAGTGAACCATGGATAAGGATTTGATGGAATGGGGAGTGAACCCAATCCACTATAATAGTCTTGGTAGTGATCCTTAACTAAGGAAATAATTTTATATGATTATGTGTTTGTTACTAAATTCGGTATTATGCTAATGTTATTCTCTCATGGCTCTTGTTATTTGATTCCTTTATTATTTATGTCTTATAAACTACCAATATTTATGACATTAATTGTGATAATGATATGTGATATGATGGGTATGGTTTTCAAATGTTAATCTCATCTTCTCATACCCTTATGCTCATGTTATGTGTAAGTGATCTTTGATATATTTCTTGTTTACCCTTACAAAGAATTTGAGCTCACCCTTTCTTATATTTTATTTCCCTAGGTTATGAAGATTTTTTTTAGTATGATATGTATAATAAGGGTTCTGGTTGTAAAGAACTAAGTGGGAGATACAATATTTATGTATAAAAAGTATGAGTCTATATATTACTTCTTATTTATTTTTATGTACAATGATGCATACAAACTCTTATTATTCTTAATAATAGGAAAATAATATACTAATAATTATTATTACAATTCTATCTTTCTATACTTATTCTTATTATTCTGTGAAAATAAGAGTGCACAAATCTCTACTTCTTGTGATGAACTTCACAACCAACATAGTATATTATTCCTTTCCCTCTTCTCCCTACTTCTCTTCTTCTTGTACTTCAGTTAATAAATAGAATTTTACAGATTCTTTCTCTTCTTCAATACCAAATAATTTATCTGATAGAATATGGTATTAAGATTTCTGTCTCTTATAACATATAAAATATTCTCAATATAAGAATTATACGAAACATACACTCATCTTGAACAAATCAAAATAATGTATATATAAATAATAATAACTTTAGCATCAATTTCTTATTCTTTGGATTTACAGAATACCATGTGAATATTTTTATTCAAATCACCAATATTATTGGCTATACACTTCCCTATGAACTCATATTTTAATTCCCCATACATCCATTATAATTAAGAATTATCATGTCCTTCTCTCACATAAACTGTTCCTTGGTCTGTAACTGCATGAATCATGCAGTAACTAATGTGAATTATTCCTTCCATAATCTTGACATTCATCCCCATTTATCCATTGAAATCGCATCACCTTCAATTCATGATATTATTTAAATCACTACATGCATTCAATATGTATATGAATATATGCATGAATGAAAGTTGTCATGGCACCCTTTATTTGTAGCTCAAATCATTCCTCTATAGAATAGAGTACTCCCACAAGTTCTTCATTATTCCAAATTCATGCATGAGTAATTGCATCACGACTCACACATTCCTTCTTCATAAATCTGCATGCATCATGATGAGAACCACTCATGATATTTATTCCTTATTCGTCATCTATATATATGGCATCGATTTCATTATATATCATAACCACTATATGTTCTTCAGGTTGAATCATGAAAAACTTTTAAAACACCACAAAATTCTCACTGAAAGTGAACCATATCATGGTGTCACTCGACGTTTTGAATAGGGACTTCTCCACTACACTGATTCATTTTCATTTTTCAAAACCCTCTACATACAGGCTTCACTACCAAAAAACAGGGCAAGGGAAGCGCCTCGTTTTATCAACGCTAAGAAAAAAGCGCTGATAAAGGGGGAGCCTTTGTCTGCGCTAGATAAAAGTGCTGATACATGTATCCTTTATCAAAGTTTTTGTTAGCACTAATAAATGACTCATTTATCAGCACTATATTTAGTGCTGATAAAAGTTTTTAATAATTTATATTCAAAAATAATGTTTGTTTGGATACATTAACTAAAAAATGCATGTTTATAATTAATATATATTTTTTAAAATTAAAATATATATATATAATGTTATAAAAAATTATTACTAAGATTATAATTAAATATATATATTTATATTTAAATATTTATAAGAATATAATAAATTTCATTAAATGATAAATATATTTATTAGATTTATTAGATTTATTAAATTTATTGGATTTATTATAGATTTTTAGATTTATATTTATTAGATTTATTAGATTAATTAATTATATTTTTTTATATTTCTTAAGTTTACTAGATTATTAGATTTATTAGATTCATTATATTCATTATATTTCTTATATTTAATATATTTATTTTGTTTATATTTAATATATATATAAATACCTTTTTATATATTTATATTAATTATTAAATATATATGTGTTTCCAATGAATTTAGTCAATAAATGTATTGATCATGTGTGCATATGTTATGTATCATAATGTTCATTTATACATTACACCCTTTCTTATTATTCATGTTGTCCATTGATGGCTTGTTTTTTATTATGTATATTTACTAGGTATTTGACTAATTCATCTTACCCGTATATACTATTATGTTCTAAAAAACCCTTATAAAATTACATTAAATATATTTAAATAATAAATATACTTATTATATTTATAATTATAAAATTTTAATTATATGTAAATACTTTTTAAATATATTTATTTGTAATTATAATTACAACAATATATATATTTAAATAATTATAAAATTACAATAAATACATATATATATATATATTTATAAAAATATTTATTTATAGTTATAATTATAATTATAAATAACTATATATATGTAAATAATTATAAAATTATAATAAATATATTTATTATATAACTTGTAAAGTTATAATCTAATTAAATAAATATATTTATAAATATATACAATTTTTTATAAATAAATACAAATATTTATAATTATAATTCATAAATGAATATAGACATATTTAAATAATTAAAAAATTATTATAAATATATTAATTATATATTTATATACAAATATTTATAAATAAACAAAAATAGTTATAATTATAATTCTAAAGAAATGTAGATACATTTAAATAATTAAACAATTATAATAAATATATTTACATATATTTATAGAATTATAAATATATTTTTTTATTATTTTATAATTATTTAAATATATATATATATATATAATTACAACTATATATAAATATTTATTTATTATAATTTTTAAATACAAATAAATAAATAAATATTTATTGGTTCTAAATTTAAAAAATATATATTTATTTAAATAATTATTAATTTATAAAAAATATATTTATTATTTTCATATATAATGTTATATATAATTAAATAAATATATTTATAAATATATAAAAATTTTGATAAATAAATACAAATATTTATATTTATAGTTATAAATAAATACAGATATATTTAAATAATTATAAAATTATAATAAATATTTTAATAAAATTATAAAAATTAGAAATATTAATTTGTAATAATTTAATAACTATTTAAATAAATATATATATATTCATTTATAATTTATAATTATAAATAAATATATATTCATATAATTATAAATAAAAATATCTTCATATAAATAATTATAAAATTAGAAGAAATGTAGTTGTATTTATCTATAATATTATAAATATAATAAGTATATTTATTATAATTTTATAATTATTTAAATTATCATTTTATAAATATAAATATAAATATATTTATTTATAGTTATAATTATAAATAAATAAATATATATGTAATGTATATATAATTTTAGAATTATATATATTAATATAAATAAATTATTAACATAATATCTTTATCAGCACTAAAAAAGCGCTGATAAAGGGATGTTTTATCAGTGTGTTTTATTTTATCGCTGATAAAACATAACTTTATTAGAGATTTTTAGTTAGCATTGATAAAAGGTTCACCGGGTTTTATAAAAAAACCCTAACAGTCTTCTTCATTCTTGTACCCCTCAAGCTTTCGCGGAACCTGACCCCTATGCCGTGATTCCACCTCCTCCTCCTCCTCTCCCACTGCCTCTCCTCTACCATGAACCACACCTCCACCGTGAAACTCTCCTCCACCGTGAACTAGAACGCTGTGAGCCTCTCCTATACTACGCGCCACAGGTCCACCATGCACGAACCATCCATCGTGTGCCACTCCTCCACTGTGCACCACACCTACGTCGTGTGCCACACCTCCCCCGTGAGCCTCTCCTCCGCTACACACCTCTCCTCTACTGGTGAGTTTTCTCCTCCTTTTCATCTGTCTCATCTTGTTCGCATGTAATTATAGTTTTATATTGATGGTATGCTATGAATTGTACGGGCTAAATACCCCGCTGAAAATCATGGTTATTGGTGGTCCTTTTTTGCACACTAAATGAATTGCATATTGGTTGGTGTTCCTCTTCATATTTTTTTCATTGATTTTGTGTGACTCGTTTATGCATTTGAAGTGTGATGCCACTAGAGCATAGTGTAATTTCTTTTTAATGATGAGTATTTGTGTCATTAGGGGTTGATTAGTATGTCACTTGACAAATTTATGCATTCTCCATTAATGTCGACAAGTTTTAGCTTCGATTTTTCTTGAGTGAGGTAGGTGTTTCTTTGGAACTCCTTTGTAATGCATGTTATAAATTTCTTTGATGTTTTTAAATGATTTCTTATGAAATTATAATCATATGTTATGATTTTTTTTGGTTTCAATTGTCTTGAAAAAGGTTTAAACCATTTTCATAGATTTATGTCACATACCAAGTGTTTTGTAAAAGTCCTGAGTGGATTTTTTAAAGGAATTTAAATATTTTGAAATTTTGGTCACAATTTTTTTTATTAAAAGTGAATATGTGATATTTTAAAGTCATGTTTTTAAAAAAATGGAATTGAACTTCAACCTATTTAAATGGATTTGAGACCCTTAACTACCATGGTGGATTAAGATGTTTTCAAAATGATATTGATGTTTAATAAAATAGATATTAGCATATATTACCTTAAAAAATAAAAGGTTTTATTATTTTAAAAATTTATTTACAAAAAATGGTTGGGTTTCCAAATGGGATTTCTAGTTCATTTTGATAAATGGTTTTTGGATAAAATTTTAATTTTTTTTCTCAAATGGGGTGAAAATGGATTGGATTCTCGAGAAACCCTAGTTTATAATTTAAAGGAAGTTATTTTATAAATATGGGAGACCATCAATTGAGATCCATGCATTTATTATTCCTATTTTGGCTCGTGACCCCATGAGGGATTCTTTATATTCTTATGATTATTGTGAAGATTGTAAAAGGATGTGAAAGGGGTTGTTTCTTGTGAGGGTATAGGAGGTGGGGTGAGGTTAAATTTCAAATTATTGAAATTACATTTATTTGATGATCTATTATTTCATTGGTTGCTCACTTCCACTATTGAAATTTCATGGGTGTCCTAGGAGACTCTCCAGATAAGTGAAATCCCTATTGTGGAGTGCACTGCATAGTATATGGACCCAGTAAGATTGAGTGAGTCTCTGAGATGTTTTAGTGTCCCTATATTGTACTGGAAGGTACTGGGGTTTCTTTTGATCCCTTGATCATGATAAAACCTAGTGAGTTCTATAGGACTACTTAAATATGACAAGTTAAATAGTATCAACCTAGGTTCCTCATCTCCAGTTGAAGATCTTGATACATGAGTCTTAGTATGTTTAACATGATGGTTACATCATTCTTCGGAAACTTTTGAAGATTTATTTTCTTGGATGGATTGTATTCCCCTAGTTTCATTTGATTATATGGCACCATCATTTTGTTGTTTTTTGGATTATGTTTCATTGTTTCCTTAGTGTCTATGTATGATCATTGTTTCACTTTGAGTGTGTATTTTCTTACATTCAAATAATTTTATTTAAATGGTTAAAAATATTTATTTAAAAAGGAAAATAATTGGTTATTTTTTAAATGAGTTTTAAGAAAATGGATTTTTATTATGGTTATTTATGAAAAAGAATTTTTTAAAAAATGTTCTAAAAGAGGGATAAACTATGATTTGACATGTCTTATATGGTTTTAAAGGCCTTATTTAAATTTTTTGATATTTTTATTTCAAATTTTTAGTCATCCTTGTTTTTATATTATAAAAAGGGTGGTTGCTTGAAAATATATAATTTTATTGTTTTTACACATGTTTTATAATTCATGTGAAAATATATTTGATACCATATGTTCTAACTAGCACTTTATGAACTATATTATGAAGGGATTAAAATATAATTCTTTATGAAATCATACAATGAATTCTTTATCTCACACCCTATGTAAAAATTAGTTATGATTTGTTTTAGGAATCAGGTGATTGGTCTGTAGTGGGTTCTTAATAACTACCCTTTGTAACATTACTTAAGTTTCTATAGGCTAGTTATGATCCCTAAATTGATGGTGTGGATAAGAAATGATAGTAGACAAGACTCTATGTAATATGGTGGAGTATTCTCAGATGAGATTTAAATTATATGATATAGGGATGAACTACTAACTTCAAATTTCCATCTATGATAATACCATTGAAATAGACATGGCATTATACGAGACCTGAACTAAGTTGTGCAGCTCAATATGAGTATTTAGATTTTCATGAGTGATCCTTATAAGATCTTAATGGGATATTGATGAAAATAAAAATCTTAACTATTAATGAGTTGGGTAATGAGTATGGATTATATTGTGATGTATCAGGAGTCAGGATTTGAATAGTTTCAGTCCATGATGATCATGTAGTTTCTTATGGGTACAGATAGTTGAGAACACTTAAGAGAAACTTCCCAAATCCTTTCCTATATTTGGAAATAGTGTTGATTTCCATGAGGTGTTATTATAATACACTAAAAAAAGTGTTTGAAAAATGATTTCAACATACCATTTTTTGGTTTTAAATAACATTAAAATTATTTAAACACTTTGCATGGACTTAGGTTTCATGAGAAGTGTTTCCCAACTCACCTGATTGGATTTCATAAAGGGATGTGAATGTTTTGAAAGCATATGTAATGATGGTTTCATTTTAAAAAGGGATGTGTGAAGTTTTAAATGAAAAATTGTTAAATATAGAGGGTTTTCACTCATTTTAAATGATTAAAATTATTGGGTCATGATGTTTCCTCGAATGATTTATAGAAAAGGTATTGGGGTTTTGATAAAGAGTGTTTCAAACTGATTGGTTTATTTTAAAATGTGCGTGCTATTTTGAAGATGAATTTTTGTGAATGGTTGGTTTTTTTAATGGGATTAAAATTATGATTTTATAAATAGTTTTTAAAGGAGACTTAAATCTCTAACAATTTTTAGCATTTGTTAATTTTCATATCAAATTTTTTTCTAATTATTTTGTTAAAAATTAATATCACCGAATCAAATAGGATGGTTAGGAATAAATACAGGATGTATGCCAATCATTTGACAAGAGAGTATGAATATGGAGTGAAAGGGTTTATCAAGTTCGAAAAATATCATGCATATGAACCTTCTCAAATCCTTTGTCTAGGTTTACACTATTTCTATTCAAGAAAACTTAGTCCATAGGAGTTGGAAGAACACTTGATCTGACACAAAATAGATTGAAGTTATAAATGTTGGAATAAACAGGGGGAAAAGAGAATTTATCTAGTAGTTGGGATAATAGTGCATTTTATGGATCATCTAATATGATTACAAGTGTGGAAAATAAAGAAGACTATATCAAGGATGTGATTATAGATTTGAATGATGATGAAGATTATATTGAGTAAATGACAAGGATAGTTGAAGATGAACATCGTGATTGACCAAAATTGTTTGAGCAATTAAAGAGTTGTGAAAAGATGCCTTTGTATGGTGGTTGCACTAAATATATAACATTGACAACTGTACTTAAGCTCTATAATTTGAAAGAAGTAAACAAATGTAGTGATGCTAATTTTACAAAATTACTTTCTCTCTTGAATGACATGCTCCCAGAAGACAATGACCTCCCAAGATGAACATACGATGCCAAACGAATGCTATGTTCAATGGTTATGATCTCTGAATGAATACATGTCTGTCCGAATGATTGTGTACTATTTCTCAAGGACCATAAATCACTTAGATAATTCCCAAAGTGTGGTGATTCTTGATACAAGAAAGATGAATCCAGTCCTACAAAAGTTGTCTAGTACATTCCAATCATTCCAAGGTTTACGTCCCTATATGGAAGTGATAAGACCACAGGGAAATTGACGCGGCATGTAGAAAGATGAAATAAATATGGGAAACTATGTCACCTAGAAGACTCCCCTTAGTATAAGATAATCGATTATGAGTATCCTGATTTTGGAAATGAGCCGAGAAACCTTCGTATTGCGTTATCTGCAAAAGGAGTGAATCCTTTTGGTTTTCAAAGAATCACTCACTGTACATTATCAATTATTTTGGTAAATTATAACTTTCCACTGTGGTTATGCATGAAAAAAACACATCATTCTATCTATTCTTATGTTAGGACCAAAAAAACAAGGTAATGATATTGATGTTTATTTGGATCCATTGATCAAGGATTTAGAATTATTTTGGGATTCGGGTATAATGTTGTATGATACTTATAGAAATGAATATTTCATGTTGAGAGCCATATTTTATGAGATAATAAATGACTTTCCTGCTTATTGGGAATTTTTCAGGACATAGCATTAAAAGAATTAATTGGTGCCCCATCTGTGAAAAAGGTACACAGTCAATTAAGTTGAAACATTCATTGAAAACCATATTTCTAGGACATCACATATTTATAACCCAACTACATAAGTACCAATATTGGATGAAATTATTCGATGTAATTTCATAAGAATGTAGAACACCGTCTCCACTAACTAGTGATCAATTTTTTGAGAAAATAAAAGATGTGGACAATGCTTTTGGTAAACTGTTTTTGAAAAACCTTATGAAAACCAGTTGGAAGAAGAGATTGGTTTTTTTTAAATACTATACTGGAACTGTCTATACGTCTGACACTTTCTTGATGTTATGAATATTGAAAAAATGTACGTGACAGTGTCATCAACACATTACTAAATGCACCTATCAAAACAAAGGACGGAATTAAGGATAGGTTAGATTTGGTTGACATGGGAATACGAGAAGAGTTGGCTCTAGTGAAGGGTGAAAACAAACTTTTCTTCCTCCAACTGCTTACACTATTTCCAGGCATGAGAGATATCAGTTTTGTAACTTCTCGAATGATGTAAAGGTTCCATAGGTGTATTCATCGAATATCAAGAATAGCGTTTCAATGACTGATTTAAAGTTAAAGGGTCTTAAATCACATGACTACCAAGTTTTGATGTAATATTTAATTCCTATAGCTTTAAGTTGTATTTTTCTCAAGAATGTATATTATACATTAATGAAGCTCTATATTTTTCTTTAAAGCTATATGTAGCAAATTTATAGACCCAGCAAAATTTCTGAGTATAGAAAGAGAAATTTCTATCATATTATGTGAATTGGAAATGTTCTTCCCACCGGCACTCTTTGATATGACGGTTTATTTGATGATTCACTTAGTGAGAGAGATTTTACTATGTGGTCTTGTATACTATAGATTGATGTGCCCCATTTAATGGTATATGTATATTTTGAAAGGGTGTGTAAAAAATAAAAGTTGACCAGAGGCTTGTATTACATAGCGATATATTGTTGAGGAAACCATTGAATTTTGTACCAAATACATGTTTGGTTTGGAAAGAATTAGTCTACTAAAATCTCATCACACTAGGTGGATTGTAGGTTAATGAATTTTTGGAATAGAGGTTGTCACAATCAATATTACAGATCGAGAGTATGCCCACCTTTACATTTTGAAAAATAGTTTTGAGGTTGACCCATATGTTGAAACCCACAAAGAAATTATTAGGCATTTGAATCCATTAAGGGATAAAAAATGGATATCAAATACACATAATATACAGTTTATAGAATGGTTTCAGGACCATATATTTAAGTATTAAATTGAAAATCCGGACTCAATTTCAGAACGACTTCGATGGATAGCCAGAGGACTAAGTGTCTATGTATTATCTTATAATGCTTATGTAATTGAAGGTTATAAATTATATACTAAGGAACATGATGAAAAAAGTACCATGAAGAATAGTTGAGTTACACTTGAGACTGAAGCGATGCATGTTTCTAGTGCTAAGGACAGAAATCCAATTTATATGAATATGTCATAATTTGGCATCATCAAACAAATATGGGAGTTGGATTATACAAACTTCCAAGTATCTATTTTTCAATGAAAGTGGGTTGATAATAGGAGTGATATTAAAATAGATGAGTTGGGATTCCTAAAAGTTTATTTTAGTAAGTAAGGGTGCAAATATTAACCATTTACAATGGAATCATAGGCAGTATAATTATTTTATGCTCCAGATCCCACAAAAAAAAACTGGTCAATTATTTTGTTTTCCACCAAAACCACTGAAGGATTATATGAAAATTCAATAGAGGATGGCCCTTTCAGTGGGACGTTGTAATCATTTCACATCATTCCCAATGTAGATGGTGTTTTGTTTGTTAGAGGAGACAACAATGAAGGGATTTGGATAGTTGATAGAGGGGTCAAATCACTTCAGTCTTTAAAAAAAGAGATTTCAATAATCAGGTTATATTTTTTTTGTACTATAAATCATGTTACCTTATGTTATTACCTATTCATTGATGATTTTATGTAATCTAAATTAAATGTTGAACCACTTCTGTAGATAATGAATTCTGCACGTGATGATACTTCCAATATTAAGGCACAATAAGTCTCTCAACCTACTTCTACTCGTAGTGTAAAGGACCAATAGGTTACTCAACTTGTTATTGCTACTTCTCACAGTGTAGAGTTACAATCATCATCTTCACATGCCGATGTAAGCACTCTGAAGAGACATATTAATTATTTTGAAACCGAGGAAAATGTTGGCACTAAAATAGTGGTGAAGCAGAAAAAACATGACTGTCATAGTTTGACGGTGTTATAAAAGATCCTTAAGTAAAAGGAGAAATGCATCAAATCTGAGGTCATATGGAATAAGTGGGGCCAAAATTTTAACCCCAACAAGGCCATTTTCAGTATTTATATTGGAATCGTCACTTAGAAACACGTTCCAATAGATGTACAGTCGTGGCACCATTTTTTCACTGGGCTTAAGACACTAATGTGGGAATATATTATGGAAAAATTATGATATATCATTTCATTAATTTACTAAAAAATAAAAAAAATGAAATATTGAATTACTCTTCATCATCCCTTATAGAGTGCATTTATAGTGGATGGATCGCACAAGGACTAGGTATTAAGGGTTACTGGAAAGATTCAGAGAGGATTTTGCACAATTTTAATGAAATGTTATCTTAAAGATGATGAAGTCAAAATAAACCCACACCCACCTTCTATTTATGCACACTTAATAACCCAAGGAGTATGGGATGCGTTTACTTTATGTCGTGAAGAGAATTCTTTTCAGGTACATTTTGTTTGGTAATATGTGGTTTGAAAATATGTGTATTCATTAATTTGACTAATATTTTTTTATTTATGAAATAGAAAATGAGTGTTAAAAACAAGGAAAGAGTATAAAAACCAGCTTATCCATACCGTAAAGCAATAATGGGGTATGCTTCACTTGATAAAAAATAGTACATATTTTAAATCTACTATAATACTTTTATGTGACATAAAACAACACCATAACTATATTCCCTTGTTTATATGTAGATTGATGAATCCAAATCCAAAGTCACTTATATCCTACACCATGTTCTATAGAAGGATGAACATGTAAATAAATATGGGATACTAATAGATGAAAAAACACAAAAAGTTTAAAAAACATGTGTAAGTATGACATAATAAATATTTTTTTTAATTAATATTACATAACAATGATTACTTATTTTACTATATTTTCTATCTGACATAATCACAGAAATCAAAAACACCCAAAATAGATACAGAAAAACATTCAATGGCCTTAAAGTAGCCATAAAAGTATGTCCATGTCAGATGTGTGGGTTTTGGGGTGACACCATGAAAATTTTTTGAGAAAAAAACAAGAAGAGGATCAAAGTGCAGAAATAAAAATGATGAGAAAAATAATATATATCCTTGAAGAACATATGTCATTGTAGAGATATTTCATCATATGGCCATCACAACATGTAAAAAACATGTTGACAAGAAGGTATTCATTTAAAATTTTTTCAAGATAAACATTTAAAATTTAATGAAAAAAATGTCTTAATTAATGAATGTTATTATAGATGGACATAGGGAAGTGGGTGAAAAGAAATAAAAGCTCAAAACCATCTCTAAAATCAACCAACTGATCAAAAAGATCTACCAAAAGCACCTTAAACCCACCTGTTCTATATACGAATTTATTTTCATTGTAGACTCATGTGAATAAAAATTTAAAATATGGTGGGGATCACAGAATACTTTTTTTATGAAAATATGTACAACAGGGAAGATCTAGATTTCATTAGTGTTGAAAATGTAAGTGAAATCCTAGAGTATGGTTGGTTAGGTAACTCAGTTGTAAATGCATACATGTGGTATCTTTTCATGATTTGATTATCCAAAAGGTGATATAAAATAGTATTTATGAATAAATACATTTCATATTTCCACATGGGTATATATGAAAAAAAAATTGAAGGGATTTCCCCATGAAAAAGAATTTGGAATCGTTAGTCCTCACACCACCTCTATAGAACAAACATATACAAATTACAAGAAAGAGGGTGAAATAGTGGCTAGTCTTCTCAAATCATTTAATAGAAGAATTAAGGATGACAAATTATTCTTAATACCAACAATGCAGGGGTAAAACTGTACAACTTAATCATATCAAATATATTTTAATTTATTTCATTACTTATTCCTTTTTGTGTTTTTAGACAACATTGTATGCTAATTACGGTCAATTTGGATACTCCAAAGATCTATTTCTTAGATTTAATGCATGGATATCCAACAAACTGACTATAAATGATGGAGTTTTTCAATTTATAATACACTACATCCAACATTTTAGAACTAAAAATCTAGTTATATAATTTATATAATCTTTTAATGAGGATTCTATTATTATAGAGTGGTGTGTGAATATCGTGTACATCATGGAATGAGGCTAGGGGAAAAGGACAATAAACATCATAAGTACTACAATTGGATAAAAATCAGGGTATATATAATAAGATTTCACTATCTAACCACATATAAAAAATTACTTATTTTTCTCAATGTTTCTGCAATGCTTAAATCAAACAAACGATAAAGACTTTGGTTATTATGTTTGTAGATTTATGAAAGATATTGTATTCTATGAACAAACCACCATCCCTGAAGAGTTATTTTTTAAGATAATTACTATTTCATTTAAAATACTTATTAATCCTTTTTTTCAGTACTACCATGACTATCAAAAAGTATCTTATTCAAAAGATGAGATATATTTGTTTAGAAATGAATGGTCATCATAAATGATGTAAGAATGTATATAAATAACATGAATATGTGACTAGTATGACTCGAAGTGTCTATTTTTATTTAAAATTGTTAGTATTTTTAGTAAAAAAACAAATGCCATACTAAAAACTAATAAAAACATTAGTATTGTTTTGATACTTTTGGAAAATGATCCATATGTCATTTTTGACATTTAGGAATCAACCACACTTAAATCCAACACATGGTGTGACTGTTATGACTTTAAGTGTGTATTTTTATAATAAATTAACAATAAATTTAGAAAAAAGAACAAGTGACATACTGAAAACTGAGAAAAAATATTTGGATTGGTTTGATACTTAAGAAAATCATCCATAAATCATTTGTGATGTGTAGGAATCAACCACACCTAAATCTGAAAAATGGTGTGACTGATATGACTAAAAGTGTCTGTTATCAGTTTAAAATTTACATATTAGCTAAAAACACGTCACTCACTAAAAACCAATAAAACTTGGTCTGATTGTACTCATAATTTGGGAAAACGATTCATAAGTTTTTTTTGATGTGTATGAATCAATCTCATGTCAAACCAATATACGATGCGATTAGTATGACTCAAAATGTGTGTTTCCTATTTGAAATGATATTTTAGTAAAAAAACACCACTTGCATACTAAATACTGATAAAATGCATTCAGATTATTTTGATAATTTAGGAAAACAATCTATAAGTCATTTTTGATGTGTATGAATCAAAATAACCTAAATCCAATGCACGGTACAATCGGTATAACACAAAGTATCTCTTTTTATTTAAAATTGACATTAATTTTAGTAAAAAAACGCAATTGGCTTACTCAAAACTGAGAAAATTCATTAGGGTTGTTTTGATAATTTTAGAAAATGATCCATGAGACATTTGTGACGTGTAAAAATCAAAAACACCTCAATAAAATGCATGATGTGACCGGTATAAATATAAATGTTTCTTTTTATTTAAAATTGACATCAAATTAAGTAAAAAGAATAACTGACATAGTAAAAACAAAGAAAATACATTCGTATTGTTTTGAAACACTACAAAAATGATACATGAGTCATTTTTGATGTGTAGGAATGAACTGCACCTCAATCCAACACACAGTGTGACCGGTATGACTAAAAGTGTCTATTATTAGTTTAAAATTTACATTTTAACTCAAAACGTGTCACTCACTAAAAACCAATAAAATGCTTTCTGGTTGTCTTCATAATTTAGGAATGCGATTCTTAAGTATTTTTTGATGTGTATGATGGATTTTCACATCAAATAGATGGATGATGTGACTGGTATGAGTCAAAAATCATGTTTCCGGTTTGAAAAGATATTTTAGTAAAAAAACATAAGTGATATATTGAAAATCGAGCAAACATATTTGGATTGTTTTGATATCGTATAACAATGATCCATGAGTCATTTGTGATGTGTAAGAATCAACCACATCTAAATATGATCAACATTGTGACCAGTATAAATCCAAATGTGTTTTTATTTAAAATTGACATTAATTTAAGTAAAAAAACAAGTGACATACTAAAAACTGAGGAAACACATTCGTATTTTTTTTGATACTTTAATCAAATTATCCATGAGTCATTTTTGATGTGTATTAATCAAAAAAACCTTAATCCAATTCATGGTGTGACCAATATGACTAAAAGTGTCCGTTATTAGTTTAAAATTGACATTTTAGCTGAAATCGTTTCACTCACTAAAAACCAAGAGAATCCCCTCTGGTTGTCTTCATAATTTAGGAGAGAGATTAGTAATTCATTTGTGAAATGTATGAAGTACTCTCACCTCAAACTGACGTACTATGCGACTGTATGACTCAAAATGGGTGTTTCTGGTTTGAAATAGTATTTTAGTAATAAAACAAAAATGACATACTGAAAATCAATCAAACCCATTCTGATTGTTTTGATACTTTAAAACAATGATCCATGAGTCATTTTTATGTGTATAAATAAAACACACCTCAATACAAAGAATGATTTGACTAGTATAAATCTAATTATTTCATTTATTTATGATATTAATTTTAGTAAAAAAAAGTTACATATTCAAAACCAAGAAAACTCGTTCAGATTGTTTTTATATTTTAGGAAATCAATCCATGAATCATTTATGATGTGTAGGAATCAACCGCACCTCAATACGACACATGGTGTGACCTGTATAACTCAAAATGTGTATTTTTTATTAAAATTTGACATTTTATTAATGTATTCTATCATATTAATGTTTAATTTATTTATTTATAGTATCACAACAAAATATTTTTTTCATATATAGTTGGAACATTTTCCTTGAGTTGGGATGATTTGTTTGGCAACTTATACTATGGGCAGAAAATTTTGAGATGTGATCACAGATGTCAAAGGATGAAACATTAATGTTTTTAACTATTTTTTATATAATTGTAAATGTAATTATATAACGCATTGTTTGAAATGTATATAGCATTTTTTTCCAAACCCTTGTGGTGTTTCTTTGATCTTGTGTGCATTGTATAGGTGTTGTGTTGTGTAGGTAGTGTGTGTGTGCTGTGAAGGTGCTACTGGTGGGTGTGATATTATATAAAAATCACATCACAGGAAGCTAGGCCTTTATCAGCACTATTATGAGTTCTGAAAAAATCCCAGTTTATCTGTAATAATTAAAGCGATGATAAATGGGTCTTTTATCAGCACTCAAAATAACGCTGATAAAAATGTCTTTTATCCACGAAAAAATAGCAGGGATAAAGGGGGGGCATCTATCAGTTCTTTTTTAGCACGGATAAAGGAAACTGTTTATCAGTGATTTTTTAGCATTGTTAAAGGGGACCCCCCTTTATCTTCGCCGAGATTAAAAGTGCTTTTCTAGTGCTGTTAAAAGTGTTTTCTAGTGCTGATAAAAGCACTATTTGTAGTAGTACTTCCTATTCTTCCAAGAAATAAACTCTCAAACTACTTAATCTTCTTTTTTTCATTTATTATAATGAAAATTTCATGTCACCATTTTTTCATTGAGTTTTAATACCTCTCAAACCATCCACTTATTCTCTTTTTATAGCCCACAGATGATCATCCTATCATACCCACAATGGATCTTATTACTATGTGTTCCCACATTCGATCATCATATCATGAAAAGATCATAGTTAATCCACCCAACATGTGAATCTCATGGATGCTCCACCTATTGTGTGATGTTCACGATCACTATTCCTTCCATGAAAGCCCACAAAAACTCTTCTTCATCCTACTGTAAGAATCTAAATAAAACAATGATGAGTTGTGGATTCCTTCAAAGTCTAAAATGATCCAAAAGTCCCTCTTATTCAACCAGAATTTCCCCTACATAGATGGGAATTACCTTGATGTATAATTTTATCCATTCATAGGTTTCCATTTATCTTCACACAACAGACTAAAGGGCTTTTAGGCAGCCTCCTTGATTTATTTTTTACCCTTACGTATGAATCATATCAAAGGATATGCCATTACATGGGACTGAATATGGATTTATAACTTTACAAAAAAACAAACATACCTTTACATTAGTATAAAAACACCCTTACATGTCACATATACTTTTATATAGATGTATTCAAACCCGTACATAGTATTATAAAATCTAAATCTTACCTTTACATGCCATCAAGACTACCTTTACACATGTTTTTTGATATTTCAGTTACCTTTACATAGATGGGTATTACCCTTACACAGCATCACAAACTCCATTACACAACTTCTAGTATAACCTTTACTCATTTGTTTCTTTCCTTAAATATTTACCTTTATGTGCGGATCAAATTACCATTACGTAAGCTATATAAACTCTAAAAATACATTTATTTAGCATAATTTTTTTTACCTTTAGGCAATTCATTAATTCTAAAAAACACTTCCAGAAAAAATACAATATTTAAAACAACCTTTTACTTTAATATAAATAAATCTTAAAAAAATTACAAAGTTAATAACGTATTCTTTTTTCATAAAAAATATGAAAAGGAAAAACTCCAAACATCAACCTTCCAAGATATGTCATCCAATCTTTATATACGAATAACAAGTACCTTCTTGGGAACTTCTTAAACAATCTTGGATTATTCATCATTCAGAATCAATACTTCATCATCATCACCATCATTCCACATCCAAGACACTTCTTCATCAACATATTGACATTCCTTGACAATCATTCCTTAGAAAAAATACAACACACACAAAGTGGGATCAACATTATATAACATTATATTCATGTTATATAGCATTATATTCATGTTATATAACATTATATTTATGATATATAATTTTATAGTTACGTTGTATAATGTTATATTTAAATTAAAAACATTATATAATGTTATATTTATGTTATATATATGTTATATAATGTTATATTTATGCTATATAATGTATAATTATGTTATAACACAATATAACCTTGTATAATTTAAATATAATGGTATATTTATGTAAATATAATGTTATATAATATAAATATAACGTTATATAATGTAAATATAACATTATATAATTTAAATATAACATTATATAATGCAACATAACATAAATATAATATAAATGTAATGTAAATATAACATCATATAATATAAATATAATTTAAATATAATGTTGTTACTACATTATATAATATTACTATAATGTAAATATAACATTATTAGGGATGCTTAATGGGATGGACTGGGTCAGAACAAGCCAGGCCCACATTTAATTCTAGCATAAAAATTTGAGCCAAGTCCGATCTAAATTTTATGTGGACCAATCTATGGGCCGACCAGCATTTTTAATCAAGATTATTATTTTTTAAAAAGAAATATAAAACACTTATTATTAAGAAATATTAAATATTAAAAAACTAATTATTATCACATAACCATTAATATATATATATATATATATGTATTCATCATGTACATATATATATATATATTTCATAAAAATGATATATTAAATTAAAATAAAAAAATATTCTTAGCCTGCAGACCGAATAAAATATTTTAAGGTTGGTTTTATTAACCTTGCGAGTTTTTTTATCTGTTCCATTCAAGCCCATTTAAAATGAAGTCCATTTTTTCTAGTTTGGATCACCAAATAAATGCAGGTTGGTGATCTTATCCCACAAGCCTAGGGCCATTAATCACCCCTAGACATTATTATAATGTTATATGACATAAGTATTATGTAAATATGACATATATAACATAAGTATAATGTAAATATAGCATATATATAATTTTATATAATGTTTACATAACGTAAATATAACATTATATGAGATAAATATAAAATTATATAATGTAAATATACATACATTTAATGAAAATATAACATCATGTAACATAAATATAATGAAAATATAATGAAAATATAACAAAAATATAACATAATATATATATAATGTAAATATAACGTTATTTTAATATTATATAATGTAAATATATCATAAATATTGCACAATGTTATATATTTATGTTATATATCATATAAAAATGTAAATATAACATTATATAGTGTGAATATAATGCAAACATAATGTTACGTTATATATCATAAATATAACCAATCATAAATATAATGTAAATATAACATTATTTCAACTTAAATATAACCTAACATAAATGTAACATTATTTTTATGTTATATAACATAAATATTTATAAAATAATGTAATGTAAATATAACACTATTTTAACATTATATAATGTAACTATAACATAACAGTAATATATCGTAAATATAATGAAAATATATCATCATGTAAATATAAAATAAATATAACATTATTTAAAAAATATATAACATGAATATATTCTAAATATAATGTAAATATACGACCCACATCATTATGGATTGTGAATTTCGGAGGAAGTTTGAACTTTTTGTTTAGTGGACCGCTCATTCAGAGAACTAGGTGATGAACTATGGTTTGAATGGTTTGAAAATATTAGAATGATGTTTTTGAACTTTAATGGAATATAAGAGATAGACTCAAGGCTCTAGATTTCATAGGAGTCCCATAGTATCATGGGATACCGTTGCAGCCACCAGCTAGCTAATGGGGTGGGTAGAAGCCCTGCTATCCAGCAGACCTCACTGACCAGCTGATGAGTCTGCACTAGATGGATGGTGGTGGTGGGTAGTAACAATTCTACCTAAAAGGTCTCACCATCTACAATGGGATCCTACATTGGGTGGACGGTGGGCTACTAGATATCCAATGGGCTGCAATAAATGAGCTAGTGGGGTGTGCCGGACAACCTATAATGGAGGGATTTTTAGACCTTTTAGCTACTAAGACTCCCTCAATTTTATCATGTTTGGATTGATTTATTTTTTTCCATTCAATTTTTCACCTCTCATATCCTCTCTTCGAGATATTTTCTTGATCTTAGGTGGATTTAAATGCAAATCGGTGAAGAATATTTATAAGATAATTCATTTTTCATCAATCTTAGCCTCCTTCTTCCTCAAGTGGTGTAAAATCATTATATCATTCATCTTGGATGATACCCTTTGTAAATTTAATCCCTTTTTAAACTTTAATGTCTCAATTATATTTAAAACATATTCCTCTTAATCATCTTGATCAATATTTGGTTCGTGGCCTAATATTCATTATGAATTGGATGAACTTCCATCAGATCTTGATGGAATTGTTTGAGAACGATGTGGATTTGGATCAACGTGGATAGATGATGTCTTTTAGAATTGAAAACATACCATTTATGGGTGTTTCATTGAATTTGTGTCCATTGGTTATCTATTATATGGTTTTTTTTCAATTTGAGTTGAATCAACCATCATAAAATGGAATTTAGTTGAGGATTTTGTTCATCTTAGAATCAAAAGTGTACCGGGAGTGGTTGAACTCTTATAGACAATTTTATGGATAAGGTAAGTCACTTGGTTGGTTTCTTCTTAGGGTTCTAATATAATTATATTAAATTTTTATTTGTTTTATTATTGTGTGATATAGATTTTTCCCAAAATTAAGTCATAATCATGTTACATACCTTCCATGGATGGTTGGTCATAGTATCGGCTAGGCGGTGATATCCAATAAGTCCTTCAACAAGTATGGCTTTCAAATTTTAATGTGATTTTTCTTGTAATCATTTAGTTAATTATAATTTAGTTATAATTAATTGATTTAGAATGCCCAGTCATGAGTTAGGATCTCATGGTGTTTGATGAAGGTCGAATGGACTTGGACGACTCGAACATTGTTTATGGTGTTTTATTAGTTGGGAGTTGACTTCGTTTGAGGTAGGCGGTCCTTTTACTCTACCCTATGGTATTATTCATGTTTATTGGAATGTGATATAAGGTTCACTAACTTTGGAGAAAAACCATAAAATTCATAATATGTTATGATTAAAAAATAATTCTTAAATAATTAATGATACTTAATTCATAATTAATTAAAGGAACCGTTCCTAATGTAATTGGATAAAGTATTAAGGGCCATAACGGTCCCTTGTTCACTAGCTTAAAACTGAACTTCAATGCCCAAGTCTTGATCACTAACATATTCTTAGATTACATGGTCTATCTTAACATGTCATTTTGAAACATGAGCCCTATATCCATGATACCATGTATGATGTTTTATACCATGAGTGGTCTTAGGTAGTGTAAGGACCGATGTTTTTCTAAACTGTGGAATTGAGTATAAATTTTATTTTTTGTTTTTGGATTCTTGTAAGGGGTAAAATGGTCTTTTTACCATATTATATGACATAATATGATTTTTTGACTACTATGTTGGTCAAAAAATATGGTGTTTACTCCAGGACAAGAGTTTGGTGGAATTCCGAGCCATTCAAGTTTTCACGGAAAAATTGATATTTAATATAAATTAATTAAATATTAATTTATTCACACATTTTCATTTGGATATATCTTTTGAAAGGAGTGTCATATTGATTTTTTCTCTCCAGAATTGAGTCTTGAGTGGATTTTTTTTCCTAGGCGAGGTATAAACTCATGATGGGCATCAGGGCCAGGCCCGACCCCCTTTTACTTTTTCTTTTCTTTTTCTTTATTTCATTTTTCCTCTTTTCTTTCTTTGCCTCCCACCGTATTCTCATGTACTCCCCTTTGAGCCTATTTTTTCATGTGAACAAGAGAGAAAAATGGATAGATAGAGATATAGGTAAGAATATAGGTGTTGTCATGAACCTTGGTAGGATCCAAATCATCATACGACAGCTGTGGAATGCAAATACGGGTGAAGCTTCAGTGGATTCCACCCAAAGGTAGTTTGTTTTTATGTTTATTCTATAAATCCCCATATATTTACCATTTTATAATTTTGTATTCCTTTTATGACTAATATGGACCCACATGGAGTCTATCTATACTTAACTAGGAGAAAACAGGGTTTCGAGCCATTCACAAGGGTTTCTTGTTTTGGAATCCCGATCGCACAATGTGTAGTTCAAGAACTCACACAGTGTATTATTCATATTTGGGGAAGATGAATTTTAGGGACTACAAATTGTTAACAGGGAGTAAATGTTTTGTATTGGTTCTTGGTAATATAGCCAATCACCTGTCTAAACAGCTCATGTAGTGGCACTTCGCTGTGTAGAGTACACTTCTAGAAGCCCATGTGGGCTGCACGCTGTGTATAAGTACACATCTAGGAAAGAACACATGTCCATTCTATGTGAGGTGCATGAGAAGGTATCTCATTTAGGTTAATTTTCATGTACATGTTTTACACACTATTTAATTGGGTTTACATGCCATGTTATGTTGGAGTACATTCCCATGTGAGGCATTGAGAGTACACACTGTGTACTCGGGTATACATGTCGTGTAATTCTCCCTTACTACCCTTTGTAGGATTTTTCATACCTTCATTACTCTAAGTCATAATTGAAAGTATGAGTATATAATTTTGAGTTTTTTTACACATATATCATGATAGATGAACCCCCATTGTGTTTAGAGGACTCTTAAGGGGTGTTTTAGGGTAAAGGAGCTATAATAGAGAGGTGCTTCTTCCTGTAATTGTATTTGGTTATCTCCCGAGAGTGATATAGATTGGTTGGGAGTTTAGAGTATCCTAGAGTGAGACCTTGATATGATATGATCCATGACCCATCTCACATTAATGAAGCTTACATAGATTTTCCCTTGAGGATATCTCCCTTATGAGATGTTCCCTTTTATCCTAGGAGGTCGTGATATTAGTTTTTTCTAAGGATCCCATGTAGGATGCCTCCTCTCATGTTTAAACCTAAATGATCACATATATGATTCCTTCTCTCACCTAATTTATTTTGAGGATTATTTGTAGGATGCCTCTACCTTACTACTATTTACAAGGGTTCCTTGTGGGATGCCTTCGCTTAGATGCTGAGCTAGATAATCACTTATAGGATCCCTCTAGTTGTTTAGACTGTCTAAGGATACCATGTAGGATGCCTCTTTTTATGTTACATTATTGAGGATACTATGTATGATTACTCTTCTTATATATCTTTTTAGAGGATCCAATTAATTATTCCTATTTTTTATTTGAACTTATAGGATACCAATATGGATACCTTTCATCATGTTTTGACATAGAGGATCCTATGTAGGATGCCTCTACCATTCTTACTATTATTAAGGATCTCTAGTTGGATGGACCTCTTGTGTTTTGACCTAGGGGGCCCAGTGGGTTCCCTAGTGCTTGAACGACACTGAGCTAGTGCATTACAGGGTTTAGTATATATGGTAGAGGGTTTCACCTTAGAACTCATTCCAAATTTTTGATCCCAAGGTGCAGTGGCAGTAGTGATGGGTATCAACATTCAACCACCCTCACCCTTTTATTTATTAATTCAGTTGGTTTCTATTGATGGAACTATGGTTTCTAGAGGTACTTCCTGGTACTAGTCTTATGATCATGATGCTATGGGATGTGTTTTAGGACTTTTAGAGGAACTTCCTGGTACTTAGATAATGAGCTAGATGTGATATGATGATATGGTGGGGACTACTAAATGCACTTTCTGGATCTACCTCATGAGATTTCTTCTTTTATTTATTAATTTTTAGAATTCCTATTATTCACTAGGATTCCTCTATTCTTAGGAATATTTTTAGGTTGATACCTAGTTTTTTAGAGAACCAATCTACTTGATGTTTCCCTGTGGATGCCTATATTCTAGGATCTAGGGGATTACCATAGGTTACTAGGTGGGTGAACATCCCCTGAGATTTTCATGTTGTATAAATCCTTAAGGATTGGCATTGATCTCCTCTAGTAATGCCTAGGATAATCCCTAGGGTCATGTGGACACACTATTACTGCATTTCCTAGAGCTATCTGAGAATGGGGCTATTGAGCCATTTATTGAATTTATTATAAGTGTTATCTTGGATATAGAGAGTATTCCTATCACTTAATGGTGACCCCCCTTAGGGATCATCTAAGTTGAAATGTCAGGATTGCCTACGAAATGAGACCTATGAATCCTATACCAAACTAGATTACATGTGGCTTGAGTGGTTAGCATCTAGCTCAGTGCCTTATTTACAATATTTCTAGATTTTACTTGGAATCATGTTTTATAGTGATTTGAGGAGATTATGGGTGATCCTAGGGTTAGGACATATATCCCCCTATGGCAATGTGGCTTGATCAGATAAAATTTCAGAACTAGCCGAAGAAGGTATTGTAAATTAGGATCATAGACCCATGGATTGAATTAATTATACATGGATTGAGTATAATGACATCCAGTTCAATGCCTTATTCATGAGATGTCCAAAAAAATAGGGTTACGATCCCAAGGATTGTCTACAGTTTGTTAAATGTTTTTTCACCTGTCTCTATCTCACACACACACACTCTCTCTCTCTCTCTCTCACACACACACAGAGATATATATATATATATATATATATGTGGGAATGTATATGAGGGAACATTGTTTAGAGACATCTCTAGCTTGGGCTGAAGCATGTATGGTCAATCGGGATCACAAACCGAAGGATTGACGATAGGTTATTTATGTATTTTTTTATTATTTCAGTGTGTCTTAGCTAGGAAAAGCATATTTCATGAGTATGCACTTATGAAAATAGATTATAAGTTCACTATTGGGGGTTGCCTACTAAGATTTATTTCTCACCCCCAGTACATGCACCTCAGTGGGAATGCATATCATATGTCTATTTTTAGGTTGATTACAGATACATTATGGGTTGAGGCCCAGGGTTTCATGATCGAGTGGAGATGATTGTGTGGATTATTATGATCTGGCCGAAGCATCTTGGTAGTGTAATGGAGACTGGGTATGTGTCCTGGATCATATTTTATAGTAGAGCCTTGTACTTTTATTTCAATTTATTTTATGTACTCCTACATGTATGGTCAACCCAAGAGATTACTAGTGTTGTATGTATGACATGGATGTTTTGGTTTTTATAGCATTTCATTTATTTTTACAACATGATTATATTTCAGTTTATTTACTGCTTCCACACTCTATTTATTTACTTCTATGGATGATATCTGGTTATTTACACTTTTTTTACTCTGATATGAAAGCATAGTATCTCTACAAACACACCTTATTCCCTCACTTCTAGTATTTATACTCTAGCATATGGAGAGGCACGCTTGAGGCCTTATGGTGAACTAGCTCAAGGCACTAGTGTAGTGGAATCCGGGTCGGGATGTTACAAAGTGGTTTTATAGGTGTTAATTTCATATTGTCTTACTATTTGTGATATGATAGAAAAGATTATTAGGAATGTGTTGGAACCTGTGATGGATATTGGTCTGGTGTATCAAGAACACCTATTCCGATAATAATTCATATTTTCCAGGGAGACATGATTTTTTGTTCTTGATATGCGATGTTACAATTTTTTATGAATTTTTCTTCGATCGACACACATGTGATGTTGAGTTATGATTTATTATGTATTTTTTTTCTCATCCATTAATGAGAGGCCAGTGACTTATTTTTACTCTTGGATAGAAAATGTAAGAGGCATCTCATTAATCATATTTAGCACATAGGGTCCACATGTTATAGGCATGCTAGTGTGTGTTTTTATTGACGACATAGGACAATTATTTAAAATGTCTAAAGAAACCTAAATGGTTTTCTACCATATAGGTTCTAGTTATAATTCTACTCAATGGTCCTGATTTTCATATATCTCCTTCTAATGGCAGGACATGTGGATCCATGGTGAGATGTTAAAAACTGAGGTTGATGACTCATTCTTCATACATGGGAGGTGAAATGACCATAGTAGGTCAATAGGGATCACTATTCCCATGTGTTAGACCCCATATAGGGTGTTTTTATTAGGTTTAGTTATTTAAAGTGTCAGTAACAAACTACAAGTTGTTTTCCTACATAGATTAGAATGATATTGTACTTATATAAACCATGTGAGTACTGTTGACCCTCATAGGCTAGCATTGGAAAATGATTCCTTTTCAGTAGACCATTTGTGGGTGTATCATTTTTAGGAATGGTTACCTAAAATTCATAACAAAATACATGGAGTTTCCCATATAGCATTATACATTATTTTTCTTAACCAACCTTAGTTCATGGTTATCTTGAAAAATTCTCTAGTGTGATGTTGATAGGTACCTGAGCATTCTTAGTGAACTGAAACCTTAAGGGTTTATTAATGTATACAAATTCTTAGTGAGGATTAGATCATTATATTTTCAATTTTCAGATCAAGATACTCCAAGGGAAGCCCCTTATGAGGATTCTTGGAGAGGGTCATGTCCCTAATAAGATGATTCTTGATAGTTTTGACCAGTTTAGGTTGATGTTATCCATACCTCTATTAGAGAGGATTGATAGTTATGTTATATTCCTTACATTGAGATGGGTGTGTAGATGGCACTTTGTGAGCTATGACATTGTTAGAGGATTTACTTTTGGTCTAGGTGGTTAAACCTAGTGACCCAGTTATGATACTTGATTGATAGGTCTAGGTGGAAGACCTAGAGACCCTTAGATGTGACTCAAACCATTTTAGGTCAAAATTTAGCTGGATCAAGGGAAAACTATGAGATTTTTTGGCCCAGGTTTATGAATTACATTTAGGTATTGATCTTGGTTGTACGCTCATTTTGATACCGATTCATGGTAGGTGCTCCAGTTTTTTGGTATATGCATGTTGATGACTTTGTTTTCTGATAAATAACCTAGGGTTATTATGTATCGAGACTGAGTTTGATAGGAAAGACTATTTAGGTTCTTTTCCCAATTGATAAGTGATTCTGCTATTACTAATGTATTAAAAGTGTGGGTAGGTTCTTGTGATGATAATGATGTCATGTGATGGGTGATCATGGAATAAATTGTGCCATAAGTGAGGTTCTCAATTTTTAAGAGTAGTTAAAAGGGATATTCTAGATTAATTATACTGATGTTCCATGTAGCACATTTAGCTTAGCCTTATAATGGATGAATCATAGGAACATGATTCAGGTGATAATAGTACACTTCTATTACACATTGTATCATTTAAATCATTAATTAGGGAGTGTTCAGGTGCGAGATGAGGACTGATGGCTTCAAGGAATGTTGTATCAATGGTTTCCTAGGAGTTGTGATAAATTATAAATATCCCTCTGGGGTAGAGGTGATATCAAGAATGGATCGAGTTCCATAAGAGGAATAACCTATGGTTGGACATGGACATGCATTATCAGGAGACATGGTGTTAGGAGTTGGTTAAAGGAACGTATAGCTTGGTTTTATGAGAGTTTGGATTAGGGAGATAAATATAAAACTTTTGATGGAATCTTAGTGTACTCCTAGTTTAGAGCCGATCATGCCTAATATCTTAACATCATATTGAGTTCACTGGGAGAGCATCAACTATACACTGGGATTTTTTAATATATTATATGGTATGATAGAGAAACATGATGAGGTTTCACTCGAGGAGTGGTATAAGGTAATCCATATGGTGTGGAGATAACCCTTTTCCATCTGAGGGTGGGGAACCTCATTTTTAGTTGAAATCTGTATATTGTTGTGGGAAATATTCTCGAGAAGTGGGAATAAGTAATGTTTTGATGCTTCCATGTTGGAACACTGATATGAGTAGTTGTGGTCACTATAGTCATCATTTTTAGGGATGGATGAAGAGTGGGACTTAGAGATAAGAACTTGTTTTTGAGGAGATGATAAGGGTATTCCTATGTTAGGGAGTACCAGATCGATCACAATTAAACATCTTCTTTAATAGAAGAGTTATTGATGTTGTGAGACTGATAATAGAATGTTAAAGGTAGAGTAGTGATGTTATTCACTTATTCAAAACTTTTTATTTAATCTCTGTACTGATTTTCAATGAAAAGTGCATAATTGGTGTGAAATACTCATGTTTTAATATTAAATGTATTTTTTTAGCATTATTTGAATTAATCAAATCAAGTCAGTTTACTATTTTAATTATAAATCTCACTATACTTATTCAAATTTCATTTTATTTATTTTTTAGGGTTAATTATTTAAATTAAAACATTTCATTATAAGGGGCCTTTGGCCAAATCATACATTTTGAGGGTCATATGGTCCACACAAGAAGACCAAAGAATCTGTGAAGAAACTCGACCAACCATGATGATTGAGTTTCGGGTTTAAATACCTAAGATAAAATTTTATGAAACTCCACCATATGTTTTTTATTATCCAAAATAATCATGGATAAAAATTTGAAGGTCCAAATACAACCACAAGGGGCCCAACTGATGCTTTGAAGTCCATCCTACCATTTGGGATGGGAATTACAATCAGAACACTATTCATGACTTTTATCCTAATCTAATTACCCAATAAAGCTGGTATTTTTCATTGGTAAAGATACAATATGGGTGGCCTATGTTTTAGAAGAAATTATTTTTATTTGAGGGCATTTTCCTGTTCAAAAACCCATTCATATTTCAGACTTTGAAAATTGTAGATTGAAATGGACAAATTACAATTGTTTATTCAAACTGCCATAACATTGGATCCTTAAATCCAATGGACTCCAAATTTTCTTCGTAGACATAATACATTTATATCTACAACTTTTAATAATACTATATTTCGTTATTCAGCTATCTGGATGTCCAAATCCTTGAGCCAAGTGGAGTGGTAGTTTTGGAATGGAAATAGTCCACCTCCTTGGGCAATATATACACCCCCCTCTTCTTCATTCAAGGGGTTGGAATTTAATAAGAGAGAATCAAACATTGTAACGACCAAATATTTTCCAAAGTCTTGGTAGGACCTTCCATACTCATGTTTTCACTTGATAGACCCTTCCTCCTCTCTTTTCTTTCATGTTCTTTTGTTTTCTTTTAATTTGTAATCACATAAGTTGTTTTCAATTTCATTTCAATTTTAATGAAAGTTTCTTCTTCATTTTATATTTTAATCATACACCATATGTTATTATATATTACTGGTCATAAAATATTTGAAATCAAGTTGAAAACCCTTCCCTTTATCTGCTTTCTCATTCAATCTAAAGTCCATATTTAATTCTCTTCACTGTTTGTGTGTGTGTGTTCGATGCACAACTCTTTTCTTATACCTTTATTTTTATTCAATTATTAATTCATCATCATAAACATAATAAACCATATTACTAATCCTCTTGATGGATGAGTAAATATATCATTGGGGTGAGTCAAAATTTAGGGTTGTTAAGTGATTGAGATTATTTTCTTGATGAATATTCTTCAAATTAACATTCTATATATTGGACTTAACATGTCATAGATTAATGACTTGTTTTGTTTAATGTGTCATTTCCATTGATTACTGGAACAATAAATACACTAACATCAACATTTATTGATTGAGATTAGAACTAAGTTAAGTTAAGGCTTGGATTAAAGCATTAACACTTAGTAATTCCAGTCAACGTCATCTTGTGAAGGGGTGTTAATTTAATGCAATATAAAGCAAAGATCAAGGATATCACAAGTTTAACTCCATAATAATGAACTCACCTCAATATTTATCAAATTTTTAAATCAAATATCATCCAAAAATTATTTTATAAGATCTACAAAAAAACTACCCAAACAAAATACAATAAATTAAAAACAATCTACTATAAAAAGTATCATCACCAAGGATTCAACCCTAGTGGTTCTATACACATTAGAAGAGAACCAAAACCTTGAATGGTAGATAGGTGACAATCATCCATGATTTCAAATGGAACAGTTTCTATGGATGGTGCAATTAAGTAGTCGTTAGTTTCTTGTTATTGTAAAAAACAATATTTAAAAAAAATTGAAAAAAAAAACACAAGGAAAAACCCATCTTACCGTAAAAATAATAAACAGAAAAAAAAATAAAACCTTGACTTCCTCATCCTTTCCAAAATCTCTCGGAATGCCTCATAGCCTTCAAAATAATTCATCAGATTTTTTTTGACCCTGAAATTGAGAAAACACTTCACAAACATAGGAGAAACATTAGGGACTATAAAATCATTCAAGAACTAGTCCATGTCCAATCAATTGAATTAGATATGGAAAATCTTAGGGAATAAACACATAAATAACTTTCTGCCCTTGATATGAATTTCTAACCCCTTGGTATTCAATATCAAAACATAGAGGTTGACTTCAAACTCAAATCAGGTTTGATTCATCTTTTTCCTCATTTCCACAGGATAGCCGATGAGGATCCACATATTTATCTTAAAGACTTCCAAGTGGTGTGCTCTACCATGAAGGCTCAATGGGTTTCTTAGGAACAAATCAAACTCCGAGTATTACCTTTCTCCCTAGCTGACACTACTAAGTCATGGCTTTAGTACCTCCCTCCTGGTTCTATAACCACAAGGAATGCCATGAAGTGACTTTTCTTAGAAATTTTTTCCTACTTTTTGTACTGCTTCTATCTAAAAGAAAATTAGTGGTATCTGTCAATTTCCCAATGAATCACTCCATGAGTATTGGGAGAGGTTCAAAAATCTTGTTGAAACATTCCCACACCACAAAATTCCTGACCAACTCTTGATCCATTACTTCTATGAGGGGTTATTTCATATGGAGAGAAATCCCATTGATGCCGTAAGTGATGGTGCTATTATTGATAAAACTTCTGAAGCTACAAGAGATCTCATAAGAAACATGGCTGTAAAAACACAAAAATTCCATACTCAAGAATATGATCAAGTCAAACAAGCCCAAGATTGTCATTCGATAGATCCCAACAAGATGACAAAGTGGATGAGTGAACTTACAGGTCTTGTGCGACAATTAGCTGTGGATACCAAATCCTCAACCTCATCTTCTGCACAATTTCTATTCCATGGACCTATCAAGAACTATTGAATATACAGATACCCATATCATCCAACTGACACATGTTCATAACTTCAAGAGTATCCATCTGATTCATCCAGGCCGATGGAGCTTAATCCAACACATGCTCAGAGGAACACCAACCCTCAACAATCAGGTCAGTTTATTAGAAACTTCAACCAACCCAACTATGAACCCTTATCTTCTACCTTCAACCAAGGATTGAGGTATGATAATCCCATTTCTCATCCCCCTCAATTCCCTCCTCAAAATCCAAACCAATTCCAATATGGTCATGATGTTGGTAACTTCAAAAAATCTTACCCTTTTGTTCCTCAACCTCAAAGGATCAATCCTCCTATTTGTCCTCTAGGATTATACTATCCTAGTGAGCCTTCACAATTCCAAAAACAATAAAATATCTTTCCCAAGAACTAAAATCACGGTAATCTCACTCTAGGACAATCCTCTTCTTCAAAGAAACCATGAGAAAGTGCAGTGGAAGATCTTGCCTCCTTCACCCATTCCAGCCTTAAAAACATCGAAACCCAAATTGGACAACTTTCATCCCACCTGAGCCCGCAACAACAATTAAATTCTTCCCAACTCCAAACTCAACCATTACCCAACACCAAGGGTAATTTATGTGAAATTGCACTTAGATCAGGAAAGAAAATTTCTATGATTCATGATGAGTCCTCCAACTCCCCTTTAAATGTTGACCTAGAAAGTGAAAAGAAAAAGAAACTTGGAAAGAAATATGAATCCATTTCATCACCTCCTTCCAATCCAATTAAGAACCCAATTCCTTTTCCACAAGCCATTTCTATCCAGAGAATTCCTTTAAACCCAATCCTGAAATGGTCGACATGTTTAGACATGTTGAAGTAAACATTCCCCTCTTATATGTCATAAAACAAATCCCTAAGTACACCAAGTTTCTTAAGGAATTGTGCACCCATAAGAGAAAATTTAGGACCTTCAAAAAATTTACCACCCAGCTATCTATTCCCATAAAGTGAAAAGATCCATGGACCTTTATGGTTACAATCCAAATAAGAAGTTCCAAATTAGATGATGCACTCATAGACCTAGGACCCTTAATTAATGTCATTACAAAATCCATCTTCTCTAACCTTGGTCTTAGTCCCTTAAATCCAATTGGTGTTGTCATTCAATTGGCCAATCGAAGCACTGCTGGTCCTAAGGGTATAATCGATGATTTCCTTGTCTGTGTGAATGATCTTATCTTCCCTACTGATTTCAATGTCCTTGACATGGAAGGTGAGACAAACTCTTCTTGATCTCCCTTAATTCTAGGAATACCATTCCTAATGATAGTGAGAACCAAAATTGATGTCAATTCAGGCATCTTATCCATGGAATTTGGTGACCAATTTTTCATGTTCAATATTTTCCAAGTCATGCGATAACCGTATGAGGATCACTCAACATTCTCAATCCATGATTCTTGAGGACACTTCTGAGATTCAATCGAACCCCATTCCATCATGTTCATCATGTTATAATGAGAGAGGATCTTGTGAAATCTGCACCATGATTAACCAAGTCATAAATGGTGAAGTTTATATGGACCTTTCATTCATAGACTCCATCAATCTAGAGGAACTTGAAAACTCTCTAGAATCCCAAATCAACTATGATCTCTACTACTCCACCTTGTACAATATTAAGGAAAACGAATCTAAAGCAATTAAAGTCCCTTATTCCATTCTTGAGTTTTTTAACCCAAAAATGAAAGATGAGACTGTTCTGAAACCTCTTCCTGAACACATGAAATATGGATTCCTTTTCCATGATCTCTCTTATCCTGTCATTATCTCTGCTTCACTTACCAAAACTGAGGAGTCCAAACTTCTTCAGGTGTTAGAGAAAAAATGCCTTAGCTTGGACCCTATATGATAGATAAAGAATCAAACCTTCTCTTTTCATGCATCACATCCATATTGAGGGATCATCCAAACTAATTAGACAACCACAAAGAAGACTCAATCCACTAATACTTTGAGTAGTTAGGGAGGAGATCACCAAGCTTCTTCAAGCTAGTATTATCTACCCAATTTCTGATAGTGAATGGGTTAGTCTAATTCAAGTTGTACTTAATAAGGGTGGGATAACTATTGTCACAAATAAACATGGGGATGTAGTCATAACTTGAGTGAAGAAAAAATGGCGTGTGTGCTTCAAATATGGGAAATTGAATTTTGAAACAAGAAAAGATCACTACCCTCTTCCATTCCTTGATAAGATTCTATAATGATTAGATAGAATGTCACACTATTGTTTTCTTGATGGATGAACCGGCTACTTCCAAATCCCAATCGCACCTAAGGACAAAGAAAATACCACTTTCACTTACCACTTTGGAACATATGCATATAGGAGAATGCCTTTTGGCCTTATCAATGCTCCTGCAACATTCCAGAGGTGTATGATGAGTATCTTTTCTAAATTCATTAAACACTGCATGGAAGTCTTCATGGATGACTTTACCATTTATAGTGATTCATTTGAATCTTTCTTGAATTCACTCAGTCTACTCCTTCAAATGTGTGTCAAGTGTAACCTTGTGTTAAATTTTGAAAAATTTTACTTCATGGTTTCAGATGGGATTGTTATAGGGAACATAGTTTCAAAATAGGGTATTGAACTCGATCCTTCCAAAACTAAAGTGATCCAATCGCTTTCGGAACCCACTTCTGTTCGAAACATCTGTTCATTCCTCAATCATGTCAGTTTATATCAGTGATTCATCCATTACATTAGTAGGATTTCCATACTACTCAATCATTTACTCCAAAATGATGTCACTTTCCATTTATATGAGGTTTATAAGAGGGCCTTTGTTGAACTCAAAACTGCTCTTACATCTGGCCCGATAATCTAACCTTCAGGTCGGTCCTTACACATTAAGTTGATGTCTGATTCTTTTGATAGATTCATTGGGGATATTATTGGTCAGAGAAGATAAAGTATTCCTAATGTCATCTATTATGCCTCAAAAAATTTGGATGAAACTCAATATCACTACACTATCACTGAAAAGGAACTTTTAGCAGTGGTTTTTTCATTAGATAAATTCCAGACCTATCTCTTAGGTGCCAAAATAATTATCTTCATGTACCATTATTCTATAAAGTTCTTACTCAAGAAAATTGATTCCAAAACGAGGCTAATAATATAGATCCTAATACTCAAAGAGTTTTACCTAGAAATCAAAGATAAACCAGGAAAAGAAAACCCTATGGATGATCACCTGAGTAGAATTTCTAATTCTTATCATTTAGAAATAATTGATCCTAAATTCCCCACTGATCATCTTTCATCACTCACTCCAAAGTCACCATAGTATTATTCAATTGTAAATTACATGGTTTCTAGTGTTTTCCCTAAAAAATATTCAAAGAGAAAAAATGAAGCTGAAAAGTGATTCAAAATATTATTTTTGGGAAGATAATAAACTTTGGAAAAATGGGGATAACAAGTTAATTAGAAGATGTGTTGATGAAGATGAACATTCCTCCATCTTATAATTATGTCACACACTTCCCAGAGGTGGCCAATTTGGACCACAAAGGACCTCCTGAAAGGTCCTAGACTCTGGATTCTTCTGGTCTACATTCATCAAGGACTCACATGAGTTATGTCAATAATGTCCCACTTTACAAAATTTTGGTACAATTTCAAAGAGAAATGAAATTCCCCAAAAACCTTTAATTTTCTGTGAGATCTTCAATGTTTGGGGAATCTATTTTAGGGACCATTCCCCCTTCCAATGGATTATCATACATTATTCTTGTGGTTGATTATGTTTCTAGGTGGGTTGAGACCAAACCCACTAGAAAGGATGATTCACATACTTTTAGTGACTTCCAAAATACACACATCTTTCACTGATTTGGCACACCATGTTCCTTGATAAGTGTCATAGGAACCCATTTTTGTAATAGAACCATGGAATCTCTTTTGAAAATAATGGGGTTGTACCTAAAACTTAAACTGCATATCACCCCCAAACAAATGGAATTTCTGAACTTTATAATAGAGAAGTGAAAAAGAGTGCTTGAGAGAATTGTAAATCCCACAAGAATATACTAGCATGAAAGACTTGGTGAAGTAATTTTGGATTATTGAACTGCCCATAAAACTCCCATTGGGATGTCTCCTTTTAGGATAGGTTTTTATAATGCATGTAATTTTCTAGTTGAGATCCAACATAATTCATTTTGGGCTGTGAAAACTTGTAATTTTGATTTTGAAACATATGGTGTAGAAATATTATTGCAATTGGATGAATAGGAGGAGCTTCGACTTGATTCTTATGAGAATTCTAATCTCTACAAAAAAAATCCAAGGCACTCCATGACAAAAATTCCAGCTAAAGGTATTTCATGAATTTGAAAAGGTAATGCTCTTCAATTCTTAATTTTGACTTCACCCAGGTAATTTTAATTAACGATGGTAAGGTCCTTTTATTGTTTCTCATGTTTACCCATTTAGTTCAGTACAATTCCAAGACCCCTCTTAAAAATAAACATTCACAATTAATGGACATCAGTAAAAGCATCACCATGAAAGTACGCAAAATCCTAGAACACCATTGACTTCCACCGGATCCACAACTTCTATAGTAACACACCACTGGATGGATATAGTGACCCACAAAATCCAAACCAGGGGGAAACTCTTTCCCTTTAACTCTCTCTATATCTCTCTCTTCCTCACTCTCTCTCTTTCTTCTTCTCCCTCTTTCATTTTTTACCACTTCCTTCATCAAACCATTTCTTTTTCTATTTATCTTTTGTGTGGGTGTTTATTTTAAAAACACTAAGAAACTAAAAAAATATAAAAAATATATATGAAAAAAGAGTCATACTTACTCAACATCTAGTTTTAAAATCATTTCCAACCATTTTGGGGATTCAAAAGACAATTTTTCATCTCAAAAATTTTGTATTTTCATCATGAATTTGGATGAGGAATCTTATGTCGAAACCAAAAACTTTTTAATGATTAGTTTTAGATTTGGAAAATGATTTTCCCCAACCATGAGGAACAAAATTATCTTTCATTCCAAGCCCACCTATGAACATATATTCAAAATGTGTGTTTTCACCCCTGATTGTGTGTCATGAGTTTGTGGACCTTCAAATTTAATTTCCTAATTTTGTGTGCATTAATATGATATATTTATTTTTTGAACCTCATGATAATCACAGTAGACAAATATCCTGCAATAACCCTTACATTAATCATACTTTTGAAATCCCCTCTAAGCCTATGAAATTTTTTTCTTTGATAGCCACATTACAAGCCCAATACCTTATCCCACCAAACATATACATGCATTTACGTTGCATTATCTATTGAAATTTAACTGTGTGGGGGGTGGATTTCATTTTGGGTTCCCTTTTATTTATTTTCAACATGATATCATATGATTGAGGGAAAGAATCCATTTTAGTGTGGGGGATAGGTTGTAATTCAGTGAGCTTTGGTAATGTATATATGCCTATGACATACTGTTCAAATTTTATTTAAAAGTGTTAAAAAAACAAAAAATAAATTAAAAAAAATGAAAAAATGGGTTGTGTCTTGGGTGGGTCAAAAATCAGTCTTCCTCAACCTTTGATCTTGTTATAACTATTATAATTAGTGTCATGAGGAGATCAAACATGGGTTGAGAGATAAGTGTGGGATCTATTTCAGGTTTTAATTTCGAAAAATGAAAAAAAAACTTATTTTATTGGGAGGAGTTTTGTGTTTTTTAAATATTATATCTTCTCATTCCCTCCAAATTTTCTTCCACTTTTGTGTCTTGATTCACACAATTTTTACCTTACAAATATTTGTTTCTATTTCTTTCCATGTTTTATTTCAAAAATATTATTCACTTCTTTTTCCATGTTGTTGTTTTACCCCTCTTTCTACTCTTTTTAATACAGAATTCCTACCATACCAAAGCCATAGAAAAACCCCTTCAAAAGTCCTATTGATTATTGTGTACTTTAGGATATGGAATGGAAGATGAGTTATCTTTAAAACTCTATGATTTTCACTTTTGTTTGGTGAATGAGTGAACCTCCAGAAATAAATTTTTATCATCTTGAGAGGAGTAAGTTTAGAGTGCCCACATTTTCTACTTCTAAATTTGAGCATGAAAAAAGAGTTGTTTTTGGAAAAAATTTTATGTATCAATTTGTGGTGGAATTAAATATGGATGAGTGAAATAGTCTGAACCTCCCCTGAGTGGGGAAAAAAATTTAATATTTATCGGTGAGTGAAAATGATTTTACAATGTTTTTTTATATTTGTTGCACATGAGGACATACATAAACATTAGTGTGGGGGAGTTTATGTTATTAACTTATTCAGAACTTTTTATTTACTCTATTTACTTATTTTTAATGAAAAGTACACAACTGGTGAGAAATATTCATGTTTTAATATTAAATGTAATTTTTGAGCATTATTTGAATTAATCAAATTGAGTAATTTTACTATTTTAAATATTACTCTCACCCTAATTATCCATATTTTCATGATTATTATTTTTTAGGGTTACTCATTCAAATTATAACATTTCATTAGAAGGGACCTTTGTCCAAATCGTCCATTTGGAGGATCTTATGGTCCACACAAGAAGACCCAAAGAATCTCTGAGGAAACTAGACCAACCATGATTATTGAGTTACTGATCTAAATACCAAAGCCTAAATTTTATGAAACTCCACCATATGTTTTTTATTATCCAAAATAATCGTGGATAAAAATTTTAAGGTCCAACTACAACCACAAGGTGACCAACTGATGCTTTGAAGTCCAACCCACCATTCTAGAAGGGAATTAAAATTAGGATACTATTCATGAATTTTCTCTTAATATACTCATAAAATAAATTTGGTATTTTTCATTTTTAAAGATAAGATATTGGTGGACAAATTTTTTAAGAAATTATTTTTATTTTAGGGCCTATTCCTATACAAAACCCCATTCAAATTTCATCCTTCGAAAAAGTGTAGATTGAAATGGACATATTACAATTGTTTATTCAAACCACCATAACTTTGGCTCCTTAAGTTAAATGGCTGCTAAATTTTTTAAGTATAAAGAAGAAATTAATATATATAACTTTTGAAGAAGATGATATTTCGTGATTCAGCTATCTGTATGTCCAAATCCTTGATCCAAGTGGAGGGGTAGTTTGGGAATGCAAACATTCCACCTCCTTGGGCTATATATACATACCCCTCTTCTCCATTTAATGGGTTGGAATTTACTAAGACAGAAGCATAAAATGGAATGACCAAAGCTTTTCTAATGGATTGGTATGACATACCATACTCATGTTTTTACTTTATAGACCCTTCCTTCTCTCTTTTCTTTCATGTTCTTTTGTTTTCTATTCATTTGTAATTTCATAAGCTATTTTCAATTTTGTTTCAATTTTAATGAAAGTTTCTTCTTAATTTTCTATTTTAATCATACACCCTATGTTATTATATATTATTGGTCTTAAAATTTTTAAAATCAGGTTGTAAATCCTTCCCTTCTTCTTCTTTCTCATTCAATCGAAAGTCCATATTAAATTCCCTACACTGTTCGTGTGTGTGTGTTCGACACACAACTCTTTTATTATGCATTTCTTTTTCTTCACTTATTAATTCATCATAATAAACATAATAAACCATATTAATAATCCTCTTAATGTATGATTAAATCTATCATTGGTATGATTCAAAATTTATGGTTGTTAAGTGATTGAGAGTGTTTTCTTGATGAATATTCCTCAAATTAATATTGTGTATGTTGGACATAACATGTCATGGATTAATGACTTGTTTTGTTTAATGTGTGGTTACCATGTATTATTGGAACCATAAATACACTACCATAAACATGTAATGATTGATATTAGAACCCTAGGTTAATTTAAGGCTTGGATTAATGTTTTAACACTTAATAATTTCAGCCAACGTCATCTTGTGAAGATGGTGTTAATTTAAAGTAATATAAAGAAAAGCTCAAGGATATAACATGATTAACTCCCTAATAATGAACTCAAATTAATATTTATAAAAATTTTAAATCAAACATCATCCATAAATTATTTCATAATCTCTACAAACAAATCTCCCAATCAAAATACAATCAATTAAAAACAATTGACTATATAAAGTATCATCGCCGACGATTCGACCTGAGTGCTGCTATACACATTAGTAGAGCACCAGAACCTTGAATAGTCTATAAGGGAAAATAAGAACATTCTTTCAAGTAGATATGTATTTTCTTGGGATGATATCATGGCTATGCTGGACCACCAAGGCTTCTTGTGGATGATAAGGGCTATAATGGGAAGATTGTAAGGACCTGTGTTTTTTCAGATTATCAAATTGAATAAAAATTTGAATTTTTTACTTTCAAATGCTTTTTAGGGATAAAGAAGTATTTTACCATATAATATTATCCCATATAGTTTTTTTACCACTTCATTGTTCTGAGAATATAGTTTTTTCACTAGGAAAGGAGATTCGGGAAATTCTGAGTCGTTTGAGTTTTCACAAAATAATTAATATTTAATATATAATAAATTAAATATTAAATTATTCACACACATTTTTCAGATATATATTTTTAATATAGTTTCATATTTAGATTACATATCAAATTTTAATTCTATAATGGGTATCTTTTCCTAGGTGAGGCATAAACTCATGATGGGCATCAGGGTCAGGCAGGGGCCCCTTTCCCTTTTTCTTTTCTTTTTATTCCTTTTCCCTTTCCTCTTTTCTTTATTCTCCTATCCTAAGATTCTCATGTACACTACATTGGGAATAATATTTTTAATTACTAGGAGATAAAAATGGAGAGGGATAGAGATATATAGGTAAGAAGATAGGTGCTTCCACAAAGCTCCAACAGAACTGAATCTTCACACAGCAGCAGTGGAACATGAATATAGATGAATCTTTAGCAGATTCCACCCAAATGTAGATTGTTTTTAAGTCTATATTGTAAATAACTATATATTTACAAATTTTTAGTAGTATATCACTTTTATGAGGCCATGTACCCTCGTGGGATTGATCTATGCTTAATTGGGAGAAAATGGGGTTTCAAGCCATTCATAAGGGATTTCCATTTGTGAATCCCGATTGCATGACGTGCAGTTGAGGAACAAACACTGTGTAATATTCACATTCTGGGAAGATAAATTTTAGGGAGTATGCCCGAATGTCCCGAAGGCCTTTTTTTATTTTATTATAGATAATCCCCCTTTTAAGGGTTGAAGGGGAACCCGTACATGACCCGTAGGCCCAAGGCACAAGGCCCGACATGACCCGTAATACATGACCTGATGGCCCAAAGGCATACCATGCCCATTACATGACCCGTAGGCCCAACCCACTAGAACTGACCCTCCCCATCATCTGGAATCATTGACCTCCTTAGCTCCCCACCTTACATTGCTGATCAGCTAGCATTGCCCCGTACAAAGATGCATGGTGCCTGGTCCCGATGGCGGCTGTCATACCCTCTCATTCTTTCAATCCGGTTAGCTCTGTATCTATTGGCTACTAATCATGTTTCTTTGATCCTCTTCTGGGGCCTATTCTGTGTGAACTGGGCTACTTCATGGTCTACGTGACCCGAAGGCCCTGTGGCCCGAAGGCCTTTGTTGACCTGAAGGCCCTGGAGACCCGTAGGCCCAAACCGATGGCCCGAAGGCCCAAATCAGGTGAATAGTTCTGGCTACTACAGTACCGAACAGTAAAATCTACAGTGACTGCTACAGTACTGCTACAGTGCCCCCCGGAAATTTTCCTCCATGTAGTTGAGCACCTAGAAAGACAACCCATGTAGGGGCACTTGGTAGTGTAGAGTACATGACTAAAACATCTTGTGGAGTGCTCACTGTATATAAGTACACAACCATGAAAGCATACATGGATAGGATATGTGAGTTCATGATAAGGTACCCCATGTAGGGTACACTTTGTGTACATGTTTTACATGCCATTTACTTGGGTTTTACATGCCAAGTCAGGCTGAAGTACACGCCCAGATGAGGCATTGAGAGTACATGGCGTGTACTTCTCCCTTGCTACCCTTTTGAGGGGTTTTCATACCTTTACACCCCAAAGTCATAATTAGACATATGAGTATACCATTTTGATATTTTTTCCACATATAAAATGATAGTGGAACTCTTAGGATGTTTAAAGGACTCCCAAGATGCATTTTGTGGTGAATGAGCTATAATGTAGAGGTGCTTCCTCCAGTAATTGGATTTGGTTATCTTCTAAGAGAGAGAGAGATTGGTTGGGTGTTTGAAAAAACCTAGAGTGGGACCATGATCTGAGATGGAACATGAGCCATATCCCACGACCAACTCTTACATAGATTTTACCTTGAGTACATCTCCCTTGTGAGATGTGCCCTTCTATCTTAGGAGGCTATGAGATTAGTTGTATATGAGGATCCCATGTAGGATGCCTTTTATTACGTTTCAAAATAAAAGATCCCATATAGATTAAATTCTCTTACCTACTTTATTCTGAGGATTATATGTAGGATTCCTGTACTTTACTATTATTTCCAAGGGTCCCATGTGTGATTCCTTTACTTACATTTTTACCTAGAGAATCACTTATAGGATCCCTCTACTTATTTAATCTTTCCGAGGATACCATGTAGGATGAATCTGATTATGTTTCATTCTTAAGGATCCTGTGTAGGATGCCTCTTCCTATGTATCATTTTATAGTATCCCCTGAAGGATTCCTCTACTTCTACATCAACTTATAGGATCCCAAGAGGGATACCTTTTCTTATGTGTTGGCCTAAAGGATCTTGTGTAGGATTCCTCTACCCTTCTTACTCTTGCTGAGGATGCTTAGTAGGATTCCCCTCCTATGTGTTGACCTATGGGACCCAGTGGGTGCCCTAGTGTCTGACCAATCTTGAGCTAGTTCATTATTGGTTTGGGTAGAGATGGTTACAGGTATCATCTTAGAACCCATACCAAACTTGTGATCCCAAGGGGCAGTGATAGTAGTGATGGGTCCCAGCGTTTGTCCATCCTCAGTCTTTTATTTATGAATTCACTAAGTTTCTATTGATGAAACTATGGATTCTATAGATACTTCCTAGAACTCATCCTATGATCCTAATCTGATCTGACGTATTGTGGGAATTCTATAGGTACTTCTTGGTACTCGACCAATGAACCATATGTGATATGATGCTATAGAGGGGAATACCAGTCATACTTATTGGGTCTACCTCATGATATTGATTTTTTATTACCACATTTTCTATAATGCACATTATTCACTAGGATTACTCCCTTATTAAGGATCTATAGTGGTGGATTCTAAGTTTATCAAAGAACCTCTCTTCCTGGTGTCACTATTTAGATGCCTATATTCTAGGATTCATTGGATTACTGGAGGTTTCCAGGTGGTCACACTTCCCCTGAGATATGGATGTTGTTGACATCTTTGAGGATTGATGTTGATTGCCACTTGTGATTCCTAGGATACTCCCTAGGGTTATGTGGATGCACCATTACTAAATTTTCCATAGCTATATGGGAATGGGGAAGTTGATCCTTTTATTTAATGGATTCTGAGGGTTATCGTAGATCCAAAGAGTATTCCTATCACCTAAGGTTCACCCCCTTGGGGATCATCTGAGTTGTAATATCGAAATTGTCTATAGACTAGGACCTAATAATCTGACATCGGACTAGATTACATGTGTCCTGAGTGGTTATCATCTAGATCAATTCCTTATTTACATGATGTCCATATTTTACTCAGAATCCTATTTTATAGTGATTGGAGGCAAGTACGGTTGAACCTAGGTTTATGACAAGTATCCCCTTGTGGTCACATAGCTTGATTAGGGGCATTTTCAGCACTATCCAAAGAAGGAATTTTCGATTGAGTTTATACACCTAGGGATTTCCTTAATTATACATGGATTGAGTGGTATAACAACCTTCTAAATGTATTATTCACATTATTTCCATATGATCGGGGTTATGAACCCAAGGATCGACTTCAGCTTGATTCATGTTATTTGTTTCCTTATTCATATATATATATATATGGGAATATATATACATATATATATATATATGTATGTATGTATGTATGTATACATACAAGGGGATATTTTTAAGAGACATATCCTTCTGGGGTCAAAACATGTATGGTCAATCAGGGGTCACAAACCCAAGGATCAACTATTGATTATTTATGTATCTGTTGTTTTTATTATTCCAGTGTGTCTCATATAGACTGGGCATATTGAATGAGAAAACATTTATGATAATTGATTATAGTTTCACCATTTGGGGTAAACTATTTAGATTTATTTCTCACCCTTATACATGAATCTTGGTGTGCGTGCATACCATTTGTATATTTTTAGGTTGAGCATGAATACATGATGGGAATGGATAAGAACCATGGTTTCATGATCGAGTGGATCCTATCATGTGGATTATTATGATTAGACTAGAGAAGCACAATAGTGTAATGGATACCTAGTATGTGGTCTAGCTCATGGTTTATAGTAGATCCTTATAATTTTATTTCAGTTTTCTTTATATAATCCTCCATATATGGTCAAACCAGTAGGTGACCAGTGTTGTATGTATGAAACTTATATTCAGGTTTTTATATCATTTCATTTATTATTACAAAATGTTTATATTTCAGTTTATTTACTCCTTCCACACTCCATTTAATTCTATGGATGATATTTGGTTATTTACACTATTGTTTACTCTGATATGACGGAATAATATCTCCATGGAAAACCTTTGGACATCTCTTCTATTTGGAATCCTTTGGTTTATGGACAGGCGTGCTTGAGGTCTTATGGAGAACTGACTTGGGACACTAGTTTAGTGTCATCCAGGTTAAGATGTTATAGGTATCTTAATAGACCATGTTTGACATTGATCGCATGTAAATCTACTAAGACTCATGATGATATTCCATGATCTATTTATATGAGTACTCTTGTTTCCTTGATGTTATTGATGTTTTGGCATAACTTTTTTGATGATGCTTTATAGTGATCACTTATGGGTGTGTGTGTGGCCTTTAAGACCCATATATGATGCTTTATTTCATGCGTGTGTTTATGTAGCTTTTAATACCATGTTTTATGATGATCACATGTTATGTTTTTTGCTACTGATATCTCATGATGACATGCTTGTGCTGCCTTTATATGCTCTACTCTATTGTATGTATCACCATTCCTTTAGATGAATTACTTTGGTACTCTGAATTAGTATACTACTATGACATGGTTATCCCTTAGAGGGGGAGTGCTCATGATTTGTGACAATGATGAATATAGACCTGATCATAGGGTAGGGGAATAAAGACCTTGATTCCAGACTCGTGATAGTGACTTTGGGGGTACGACAACCTTGTGGATGTCGAGTGACATGTTCACTTGATGACTTTTGGATGCTGAGAGAAATTTTGTCTTGATTCCACATTGATTTCATATAGCATGCTCACTAGATTCCTGGTGGATGTTTTGTGACATGTATATTTGATTCCTAGTGGACGATGATCATCATGTATGATCAATGCCTAGTGAATTATGAGTAGCATGTTCTCCAATGCCCACATGATATTGAGTAGCATGTTTATATGATTTCTTGTAGATGTCGAGTGACTTGTTGTCTCAATGCATTGTGGAGTATCCTTATGGACTGTTCTTGATCAATTTTGAAATACTTTTTTATTCTAATAGTATGGAGTTGAAATAGGTATGATCAGGGGTTCATGGAAACTTGGTAAGAACATGAACGCTAAACATAGGATATTTTGTTGCTTATTGTGCATTGGTGATTATATGTCATTCCTATGTAGTGTATGTATTTCTTGTTTACTTTCTTCTGAGATTATCACATGAACATACAATTCATTTACTGGTTGGGTATAAGACTATGTGGGTGATACCCTATTGAGATATACTCACACCCTACTCGAGAAACCATTGAAGTTGGGTACCTGAGCAACCCTCACTTGTTGCCGGTATAGGTAGGGAAGATGCCAAGGTTTTATCATTCAGTATGGTAGGTTGATACAATTCTAGAGACTGGGATGAGGTTAGGTTTAGAGTTTCAAAGACTTTTTGTACTTTTTTTCTTTTATGTATTATAATTATGATTGTTCCAATGGGTGACCAATGCCTTGTATTCAAGTTTGAGTATTCTATTTCCACATTCATTCATACAGATGGAATGTTATTTGTTTCTGCTTAAACTGACTGTATACTATTTCCATGTTTGGTTATTTATTTGTCATCATGTACTCTAGTTAAGTGTATTGTCTTCTCATTACTTTACTGAGACCCTTTCTTCTAGTTGGCATCCTCTGGCATATAGGGAGGCACGCTTGAGGTCATGTGGCACTCTGGATTAGACCCCAGGGTTCGGGCCAGGATTTTACAGTAACATTATATATTTATGTTATATATCATAAAATAATATGAATATAATATGAATGTAATGAAAATTTAATGTTACATTATATATCATAAATATAATGTAACATAAATATAAAATGAATATAATATTATTTTAACATTATATAATGAAAATATATCATTAATATAGTGAAACATTATATAACATTATGTTATATATTTAGTTATATAATGTTACACTATGTTTTTGATATATTTACGTAATATTTACATTATATTTACTTTATATAATGCTATATCTACATTACGTAAATGTTATATAACATTATATCTATGTTATATTTATGTTTTATATGTCATATTTACATCATAATTATGTTATATAATGTTATAACAATGTTATATTTAGATTATATTTATGTTATAGTTACATTATATAACGTTATAATAAAATTATATTTACATTATATAATTTTATATTTACATTATATTTATATTTTATGACATTATATAATGTTATATTTGTGATATATATTGTTATATTTATGTAAAGATAACATCATATTTATATTACATAACATTATATTTATGTTGCATGAATTTATATATACATAAATATAACTTTATATATACATTATTTTTATGTTATATACATCATATTTATGTTATATTTATGTTTTATAATGTTATATTTATGTTATATATCATTATATTTACATAACTATAATTTTATATTTAGATTTTATTTAGGTTATATACGTTACATTTATATTATATTTACATTTAATTAATAATATATATATCATAATTATGTTATATAACATTATATTTACAATATAATTATTTTATATTTAAATTATAGTTATATTACATAATATTATATTTTCCTTATATTTATATTGTATGATTCCATATTTACGTTGTATTTATGTAATTTAATGCAAATACAATGTAAATACAACATAAACATAACATTAAAATAAAGTAAATATAATGTTATATAAAGTGAAAATAAATAAAATATAATGTTATAGAGATAATAATGTAATAATAACATAAATATAAACCTATGATTTATTACAAATTATTATTAATTATTGGAAATTAATATTAATTATTATTAATTATTAATGACCATTACTAATTATTACTAATTAATTATGAATAATTAGTCAATATTTATTAATTATAATTAATTATTTATTAATTACTAATATTTTTTATTATTTAATTTTAGTTATTATTTATTATAAATTATTGTTATTATTAATTAATAATATGATTTATATATTAGATATTGAATAATATTATTGAATTATTTTTTATTTATCATTCTTGTAATTTCTCCAGGGACCACTTCATTTTGGTATTTTTTATAATTTCACATAATTTTAAAACTTACCTAGTTCTATACATAAATCTAGCACTACCCAAATCCCACTTTTTCCTTACAAATTCATTGTTAGATGATTCAAGATTTACAACTTTTCCATATTGAATAACATCCATCCTGAATTCAAGGATTTTTTTATTCAGTTCATAAAAGTGGGACCATTTCATTATTGGTATCACCTGCTACTACGCTACTTTTCAATCATTGGAACCTACATGATGGATCTATTTGTTGGAAGAGTTCTAAAAAAGCTTCATAGAAGACTCAACAATAGAGGCGAAGTACATTGCTACATCACATCCTATGAATTAAGTGGTTTAGATTATGGATTTAATCTCCAAACTAGATGTGGTTTCTAGTATCAAGGGTGTGATTTATATTTACTATGAAAATAATGGATCCATCTCTTAGGCTAAGGAACCTCGATCTCACCAATATGAGGGTAATGTAAAATCTCTAAGTGTTATACACATGATATATTGGTTGTAGTGGTTCTAAATGTATCATGGTTTTATAATAAAAGAAATATTTTTTATCATTCATTCATGTGTGCTACAATATACTTTACATAAAAAGTCGAATGATAATATCCTCTCAAAGTGAGACATTGATTTTCCCCAATCAACGATCATGATAGAGTATAATTGGTTCTGATGATATATTAAGGTTGGCATGACTATAATCTCATACTCATTATAAAGGGTTTTATATGATACATGAAGAATAGATTCATCAGGTAATAAGTAGGGAATTATTACTTGGAATGACCAGCCAAAGTGAATCTCATGGAATATCATACAATCATCATTGAACTTAGGGTGTATGCTTATTATCAATCCCCATTACCTGATGATGGTGATATACCTAACATTAGAACATTCATACTTCGATACTTTTCTTACACAATTCATCTTGAGTTAGCTAATCAGGGGGTTGTTGGGTATGTTGATGATCATATCTGTGATTGGGACACAACCAAGATAGTATTATTCCACTTGTATATCAAGTAAAGACGTTTGGGACTTGATTGAATTAGACTGTGGAAATACATGGACATGATTAGTTGAGTCACATATGATGTGTTGAACTACTTGGATGAGGGACATGTGATTTAATCATCTATTAGATTAATGACATGTGATGTATTCATCAACATGCTCAGTTTTTTTCAAATAATCAAGAAAGGATTATATGAATTATAATAGATTGGAATTTTCATATGTCTAGTGTTCAATGTATGTCATATAAAAAGGTATTTCATAGGTATACATATAATTTATATGATATATCATGAGTTGAAATGTTTTTATAGAGATATTATTAGGTTCGATAGAGATCAAACAAGACCCCTTAATAGCTCGAGTGGAACTGATGCTTTTCAAGAGGCCACTCTTTAGTTACATGTATAAAATTGGGATTTCATATTTATTTTCAATACAACTAAGGCCCACTGGGTCACACCATTAGGAATTTGGATAAGGATTTAGTTCTGGAAAAAAATTGTTCCAAAGTGAAGAGAGTTCAACGAAACTGTATCTAAAAGGTGTTTTTAGATGGATTCACAATATTCATTAAGTTTTAGAGACCTTATGGATTTTATTAAAAGTGATAGAGTTTTGGATGTGCACTTAAAATAATATGGATATGATTCATATTAATTGATAATACATTGATGCCAACGTATCCTTAAGCTTGAGCCCAAAAATACATTGCTTCCAATGTAGCTTGGTGAACATGTGATGATACCTGAGACTATGTTACACTCAACATATTGAGTTCATGTATTTACCACCTACCTCCCATTTAGTCTCCTTCAATTTCTAATCCATTATAAATTTATTAAATATGGATTTCATATTTATTGAAAGAATTTAATGGATTCTCCAATGAGATGTAATTCACGGATACCATAATATGACACCTGATACATTGTATATGGATGTGAATTCTTAATTTAATGTGGAGTTTTAATGTTGGATATATAAAGTGATGTGATCCATCCTATTGAGTGTGATTTTTCATCAGTTTCATGAAAAAATAAGGAGTTTTTTCAGGTTATATATGTTCAGGTTTCCCTTACTATTCATTGAATATATTTATAAATATTAATTAAATTCTATTAACTATTTTTTTTGATCCTTGTATAATTTATTTTTATACCGAAGGAGCTTCTATTCACTATTTTATCTATTCAAGAGAGATAAAACATGGATTAATGATAAGTTTCTAATATTTATAATATATTTTTATTTTATATGAGTTGATTGATCATTTATATTATGCATTAATATAGGGTTTATTCTCTTTTAACAATTGATATAATGAGTGTGTTTGGATTAATCTTATAGTTTAACCTTGTTTATTCATATTATGATTGTTTTTATGATTTTTATTTTTGGAGAGATGTCCAATTTTTTTGGGGGAGTTATTATTAATAAATTATTTATGTTTATTTTACATACACTTTACTTTATTGTTTTATCCTTTTGATTATTATAAAATGAGGGAGAATTTTTCATGTTATAGATGTTTGGATTTTATAATTATCAAAGTGGGTAGAATTTTGAGTGTATATTTTTCACTCTGATTTAGGTGTTTTGATGATAACATATTCCCTCATTCTTTGTTGTATTTTCCATCACATCATTTATTATTTATTTATTTATTATTATTCTTTATCAAAATTTCTTATCATTTATTGTCCTTATTTTTTATTTTTATTCCAAAATATATATTATGTTATTCTCAGAATTTGTATTGATGTAATTTTCTAAAGTATAGGTTTAAGAAGTTAAGATAAAAATTTTATTCTTTTTATTAAGAAATTTACCCTTACGTATTAAGGTTTTACTCTCTCATATGAAGTGGAAACCTTTACACATTGATCAAAAATTATTGATCATGTTGGATTTTCTTCCCTAGAACAAACTAATTTGTACTTTCAATTACCTATATATTCATGGTCTTGGATATTAATAAATATCTTATCTGATGATGTTTATTATATTCTATTACATTAATATGATAATTTCCCTAGAGTATATACCGGATCAAATGTTTATAGAATTTTACCACTATTATTATAACCTTGAAGTTCCATGATGATATTGTTATATATACGTTCTATAGTTGGATGATTCCATCTTATTGGACACATATTATATAATCCATAAATGGTAGGATGTTTATAAGACATTTAGACTTTGTATCATGAAGTTTATCCTTGGTAATCGCTAATAGAATAGGTTATGAAAATAGACTTGTCTATAATAATTCCACATGTTATAGGTATCAATGGAAATTTCTATCTATGGATTTTTGTATTGGTACTTAGATATGAAATTATTATTTTTATATAACATGAGTAATGAACTTATATGTATTGATAAAAACCATGAAAATATTTTCTCGTAGCTAAGTAGTACACATTGAGTGTATCACAAGTGACATGGAATTAATGAATAAGTCAAGAAAGGATTTTTTTATTTTTGAGTTAATGAAACTAAATATGTCTATACCTTTTATTAGAATGAAACTTCTATATTAAATTCCATATCCATGGTGGTTTTATCAATACATTCATTTCATGAAATTTAAATAATCATATATCGAGCATATAGGGTGATGAAACTACTGATGTAAACATCTTGATGAGATATTACGATAAAGGGATTATAATACGTAGTGAAAGTTCGTAGGAGGTCATTGTTTGTACAAAATTTACATATTTCTCTATGATTTACTTGATTTGTTTCTAGATGTTGATCTTTGACTTTAGGATATTTGGCCTAATTCCACTGTAGAAGAGGACTAGAGGTTCACACACTAAGTTTATCCAGAACCTTAGTTAAATTCTATATGAATTTAATATCAGAATAAATATTATTATCAAGTTCCAATGAATAAAAATTATTTTGGTTATTTTGATTGCATAAATATTTCTTAAACAAATAATAAAATGATATTTATTTATTTAAATAAATATCCATTACTCAAAATTTGATAAATGTTAAAGAGGATTGATGAACCAAGTTATGGGTCTCATGGGAATGGTATATTAAATATCCTTTAAATAAATATTAATTTATTTATTTAAGATATTACATAAATATTATACATGATTTTTATGTACGTTAATGGAATAATAATAATAATAATAATAGAAATGGGGTTCTCTAAGGATTATGATATTGGTTAAAGGATTATATGCAATTACCAATTATTTAACCTAGCTATATAAACCCAGTTATATCATTTATAGGGAAAGTGATTTTTTCACACAAAAAATACTCCCTAGATATTTATATCAAGTTTAGAGAGAATATTTTCTCTAGAGTTTTCTCAAGAATAGAGTGCATCCATCCTCCTCCTCTCTCTTAAAAAATTGAGATAAATTGATAGAATCCTTCAAGATGAAAATGGGTACTTATTGTAATCAATGATTAAGGATGAAAGCAAGGAGAATCATTCATAAAAGAACTTGATTATTATTTGAGAATGTTCCAAAGTTCATGGATCATGTGTGGATTACTACTAGAGAGATTCTACATTTGGATCATCCAAATGACAATATAACAAGAGTGGTCAATTGTTTCATCAATGAATAAATAATTACAAGAAAAGGTAATTATTATTTTCATAAATTAATTATAAATTATTTGTGAAAGAAACTATCTTGAAGATCTGGAGTGGATATTCATTGAGTTATAAAGATAAATCCAAAGAAACTAATGAAAACTCATTATTGGTCATGGGGTCGACCGCTTCCACGTTTCCCCATAACCTTAAAGTGGTATCAAATTGGTCGCATATTAATTTATAATTATTTATTAATCATTGATCAAACTACACATTTAAGGTTAGTTTTTCATTTTTTGGTTTATTAATTCTTAATCTGAAAGTCTAGATATCACATTCGTTAACTTTTATATGGCCAAGAGCATGGAAAAATGGCTAAAGTACACTCAAATATCTCATTCAAAGATGCCAGAGATTTTGGTCAGATAACATGGGACTGCATGACATGTAAATATAATGTACAAATCTTGTACCCATATTCACATCACTAAGATGAGCTAGTAAAATAAAAATACACTATGTGGGGGGAATAGTAAACTGTGTCATTACACACCATGTGTTGAACAAGCTATATGGAACACTACTTGATGAGTCACATAATGTGTAACTAGTATTCACATAATAAAACACACACGGTTTCTCAACATGGGAAATTTAGAATCTAGGTGGTCAACATACATGTCATGTATTAATTTCATTCCATGCATTGAACCCCAAATAATAAACACATTCCATATGATATTACATGATGTGTATCTGGTGTAAATGTCGTTTAACTAATAAATGTTCACATGGAATACAAGTTGAGTCTCTAAACATGTTTTTTGGATGGTTAGAGAATGTATTACATGGTGTGTGGTAGGTTATACATGACACATATCTCATAACCATTTACATGGACTGAATTCAGAGCCAGGTGATGCTATTAATATTTTCACGACTTATTATATACTCCCTTTATTGATTTTATATGAAATGTGCATAATTTTTGTGAAATATTAATATTTTAATACTAAGTATAATTTTTTGAGCATTTTTAGAAGTATTCCAATTGAGAAAGTTTACTATTTTATTTATAACTCTAACCATACTTATCCAAATTGCATGGTTCGTATTTTTTAGGATTCCAATTTCAATATACTACATTTCATTAGAAGGGATCATGGGCCAATTCTGCCATTTGAAGGGTCATATGGACCACACAAGAGGACCCAAAGAATCTGTGAAGAAACTAGATCATCCATGAATATTGAATTATTGGGATCAATAAACATGTGAAAATTTATTCATTCTCCTCAAACATTCGGATAACAATTCAGGTAGTCAAGAATAAAAATTTCAAGGCCCAAATCCAAAATCAAGGGGGCCAAATGAAGCTTTTATGTCGATCCTACTATTCTGGCTGGGAATTAAAATCAGTACAGTATTCATGACATATCTCATGATGTAATCATAAAATAAAGATGATATTTTTCAATGTGAAATAAGAGATATAGTTTTCTAACTTTGGATAGTAAATAATTCGAATTTTAAGGCATATTCCTATTCACAAATCCATTCACATTTCAGCCATTGAAAAAGAATGGGTAGAAATGGACAGTTTAACATTTTTTATTAAAACTACCATAACTTTGGATATAGAAGTCCAATGGCCGACATAGTTTTAGGGATGACATTAAACATAAATATCTAAAACTTGGAAGAAGAGAGAATCTGGATATTCAGATGTATTAAAATCCAAATTGGTGATTCAAGTGGAGGGGTAGATTTGGAATGCAAATAGTCCACTTCCATGGGATATAAATACAACCACCTATTATCCTTGTATATTTTGGAATTTTAGAAAATAATATCACATATTTACAAGACCAAATCCTTTCCAAAGCCTTGGGAGGACCTTCCATACTCAAGTTTTCACTTGAGATACCCTTCCTCCTCTCTTTGTTTTCAGTTACTTTTGTATTCTTATTTGTTGTAATCTTGTAAATCTTTCTTTTGTAATTCTATTTTAATGGAAGTTTTTTTATTCAATATCCCTTATCATCATCCACCTTCTGTAGTTTAATATTAATGTTCTTAAAATATTTTAAATCATGTTAAAAACCTTCCCCTTCTTTCACTTTCTCATTCAATCTAATGTTTGTTTTTAATTCTCATCACCCTTCGTGTGTGTGTGTGTGTTCGACTCACAAATCTTTTCTTGTCCCATTATTTTTTTCTATTTTTAATTAATCACCATAAAAATATATTACCAAATTAATAAATATCATAATGTGTGAGTAAATCTACCATTGGGGTGATTCATTATTTAGAGATGTTAAGCGATTGAGAGCTTTTGCTCGATGAGTATTCTTTAATTAACATTGTGTATGTTGGACTTAACATGTCATGGATTAATGAATTGTTTTGTTTAACATATAAATTCCATGGATTATTGGAACCATAAAAACACTACCAAAATAAATTACTAATTTATATTATAATCCTAGTTAAGTTAAGGCTTGGATTAAAGCCTAAACACTTAGAAATTCCAATCAACGTCAACATGTGACATGGGTGTTAATTTAATGCAATATAAAGCAAGGATCAATTATATCACAAGCTTAACTACCTAATTATGAACTCAACCAAATATTTATCAAATTTTTAAATCAAACATCAATAATTAATAAATTCATTTAAGCTCTACAAACAAACCCCCCAATCAAAATACAATCTACTATTAAAATTTATCATCACCGAGGATTCGACCTGAGTGCTGTTATACACATTAGTAGAGCACCGAAACTTTGACCAGTTTATAGGAGACAATCGGCCATGGTTTCAAATGGAATCGTTGCTGGGGATGATTCTTTAAGTAGTCATTAGTTTTTGGTTATTGTAAAAAAAAACAAATATTAAAAAAAATAAAAAAAACACACAAATAAAAACTCGTCTTCCTCTTTCTTCCAACATCTCTCTGAATGCCCCGTAGCCTCCCAAACAACTACTCGGATTTGTTTGACCCTAAAATTTAGCAAACACTTCGCCAACTTAGAAGGAACATAAGATATAATCAACTCATTCAAGAACCTATCCTTGCCCAACCAATTGAATTAGATATGGATATTCCTAGGGAACAAACACTTAAAGAACTTGCTACCCCTGAAATGAATTACCAACCTCTTGGTATTCAATATCCAATCATAGATTCTAACATCGAACTCAAATTGTGTTTGATTTTTCTTCTCCCTCATTTCCATGGGCTAGTCAGTGTGGATCCACATCTACATCTTAAAGAGTTCCAAGTAATGTACTCTAACATGAATCCTAAAGGTGTTTCTGAGGAAAAAATAAAACTCTAAGCATTCCCTTTATCCCTAGATGACACTACCAATTCATTGATTTACTACCTTACTCCTAGTTCCATAACCACATGCAGTTACATGAAGCGACTTTTCGTAGAAAAATTATTTCCTACTTCTCATACTGCTTCTATCTGAAAGGAAATAAGTGGTATCTGTCAATTCCCAAATGAATCACTACATTTGTATTGGGAGAGGTTAATAAGATTATTGAAACCTTATCACACCACAAAATCCCTGCTAACTCTTGATCAAATACTTCTATGAGGGGTTATTGGATTTGGAGAGAACTCTCATTGATGCTACAAGTGGTGGTGCTCTTGTTGATAAAACTCCTGCAGCTGTAAGAGATCTCATAAGAAACATGGTTGAAAACACAAAACAATTCCATACTCGAGCATATGCTTAAGTCAAACAAGCCCAAGATAGTCAATCTATAGAGACAAATAAGATGACAGAGTGGATGAGTGAACTTACAGGTCTTGTGCGACAACTAGTTGTGGCGTCCAAAGCCCCAACTTTAGCTTCTCCACAATCTCTGTTCCCGGGACCTATCAAGGATTGTGGAATCTATAGCTCCACATTTCATCCAACTGACACCTATCCACAACTTCGAGAGGATCAATCTGATTCATCTAGACCAATGGAGGTCAATGCAGCATATGCTCAGAGGAACACCAACCCTCAACAATCAGGTTAGTTCATTAGAAACTTCAACCAACCTCACTCTGAGCCCTTCTCTTCTTCCTATAACCAAGGCCTGAGGTATGGTAATCCTATCTCTCATCCCCCTCACACTAGTACAAAAACTTTTTTTATGTCAGTTTTTTTTCTTTTTAACGTCGGTTTTAGGCGACGTTATTGCAAGAGATGTTAAAAATATGATTTTTTACGTTGGTTATTTAATAAACGATGTAAAAAATGGGGTTTTATGGTATTTAACATCGGTTTTTAAAAAACCGATGTGAAATACGTTCTGGAAATGGCGTTATGAAGCCATTTTTTACGTTGATTTTCGAAAAAACCGACGTTAAAACCCCATTTTTTACATCGGTTATTTAATAACCGACGTTAAAAGTTATTTTTAATGTCATTTATTAAATAAATGACGTAAACAATGTTTACCATATTGTAGAAAATTACCTAATCTTTCATTTGATAGTTCATAGAGCTGAAACGGAGTTACGAATAAAAAGTTATGACCATCAGACGTTTGATATTTTTTTCGAGGAAAGATTGAATGAGCCAACTGTAGCTTCATCTTAAAAAGAATTTTTCAATCTGTAAGGGGATTCATAGTTTTCCCATGATATAAATAATCATCCATCATTATAATAAATTAATAATCGTTAAATGGTATATCAATTAAGAAAATTACTCATAGAAAATATAAATCATGGGAAAATAATTACAAATACCATGACGAGATCATGGAAATAAGAAATTGTTGATTCAAGTGGAAGAGCAAACAAGTTGATTCGGTGGAATGATGATGGTTCAATGAAATGATCGTAAAATGGTATATCAATTATGAAAAAAAATCATAAAAACCCTAAATCATGGATATATGATTAAACATACCTTGACAAGATCGCGGAAAGAAGAAATAATTGATTTATGTTGAAGATCAAAAGAGTCGATTTGGGGGAACGATAATGGTTGAAATAAATGATCGTTAAATTATGATATGTGTATAATGGAAAGATATAATTGAGATGCTAATAAAAAATGCAGTATTAAAAATTTTAGGCGGCAATTCAAAATTTGGATGTCACGATGTAAAAAAATTGAAATTTCGCGTTCGCGGGATATTAAAATTATATTTCACGTTGGTTTTATGATAACCGACATGAAATGATATTAAAATTTTTCCTTATTTTTCATGTTGGTTATTATAAAACCGACGTGAAAAATCAATCTTCATCACTTTTTCACATTGTTTATTATAAAACCAACGTGAAAAATTGATTTTCATGACTTTTTCACGTCGGTTATTTAATAACCAATGTTAGAAGGTATTTTTCACATCGTTTATTTAATAAAAGACATGAAAAAAGTTTATAAAAAATTATTTCATTTCCTAATCTTTAATTTGACAGGTCACTGAGCTCAAACGGAGTTAGGGATTAAAATTTATGGCCTTCAGAAGTTGATCATCTCTAAACGATGTCTTAGGGAAGGACAACTTCTGAAGGCCATAACTTTTAATCTGTAACTCTGTTTGAGCTTCGTGACCTTTCAAATTAAAACCTAGGAAATGAACTATATTTTTGTAAACTTTTTCCACATCTTTTAATTAATAACCAATGTGAAAAGTACCTTTTAACATCGGTTATTAAATAATCGACGTGAATAGGTCATGAAAATCGATTTTTCACGTCGGTTTTATAATAACCGACGTAAAAAATAAGCAAAAATTTTAATATATTTTCACAAAAATGGATATTTCATGTCGGTTATTAAATAAATAACATGGAAAAGTGATGTACATTGATTTTTCACATCGGTTATTATATAACTGACGTGAAAAATCATATTAAATGGATTTTTCACATCGGTTCTTATATAACCAACGTGAAAAATCTGCGAAAATGTTTTTTTTTACGTCGGTTATATAATAACCGAAGTAAAAATTTTATTTTTAGATATTTTAACGTCGGTTCTCAAAAAACCAATGTGAAAAAGTGTGACGTAAAAAATGTTTTTTGTACTAGTGTCAATTCCCTCCTCAAAACCCAAACCGATTTCAATATGGTCAAGGTGTTGGTAACTTCCAACAACCTTATCCTTTTGTTCCTCAATAACAAAGGAACAATCCTCCTCCTGTATTCCACTATCCTAGTGTGCCTTCCCAATTCCAAAACCAATACAATCGCTTTCCCAAGAACCAAAATCAAGGTAATCCAAATCTTGGACAAGCCTCTTCTTTCAAGCAACCATGGGAAAGTGAAGTGAAATATCTTTCCTCATTCACCCATTCCAGCCTCAAAAACATTGAAACCCAAATTGGTCAACTTGCATCCAACCTAAGCTAGAAACAACAATCAAATTCTTCTCAACTCCCAGCTCAACCATTACCCAAACCCAAGGGTAATGTAAGTGCAATTGCACTAATATCGAGGAAGAAAATTGTTATTCCTCAAGATAAGTCCTCCAACCCCCTATGAATGTTGACCTAGAAAATGAAAAGAAAAAGAAATATGAAAGGGAACCTGAATCCATTCCCTCACCTCATTCCATTCCACTTATGAACCCAATTCCTTTTCATCAATCCGTTTCTAAGCCAAATAAGTCCTATGAACCTAGTCCGGAAATGCTCGACATGTTAAGATGTGTCGAATTGAACATTCCCTTCTTAGATGTCATTAAAAAAATTCCTAATTATGCCAAGTTTCTCAAGGATTTTTTTACCCATAAAAGGAAACTTAGGACCTTTGAAAATGTTTTAACTCAAGAGTCCATACTCATTAAGTGAAAATATCCTGGGACCTTTACAGTTCCATGCCAAATAGGAAGTTCCAACTTCGATGATGCACTCATAGACCTAAGAGCCTCAATTAATGTCATTCACAAATCTATCTTCTCCAACCATGGTCTAGGTCCCTTTAACACAATGGGTGTTGTCATTCAATTGGCCAATCAAATCACTGCTAGTCCTGAGGGTATAATAGAGGAAGTCCATATTAGTGCGAATGATCTTATCTTCTCTTCTGATTTCTATATACTTGATATGAAAGGTGAGACGAAATCTTCTCGATCTCCCTTAATTCTAGGAAAAACATTCCTAATAACATTAGAAACAAATATTGATGTCCATTTAAACATCTTATTCATGGAATTTGGTGACCAACTGGTCAAGTTCAACATTTTCCAAGCCATGCGATACCTATATGAGGATCACTCTGCATTCTCAATCCATGCTTCTGAGGACACATCTAAGAGTCAATTGAACCCCAATCCATCATGTTCTTCCTATTAAAATGATAAAGGATCTTGTGAAATCTATACCATGATTAACCAAGCCATAAGTGGTGAAGTTGATGTGGACCTCTCATTCATAGACTCCATCAATATAGAGGAACATGAAAACTTTCTTGAATCCCACATCAACTCTGATCTCTAATGCTCCACCTTGGAAAAAATTAAGGAAAATAAAACTGAAGCAACTGAAGTCCCTTCCTCCATTCTTGATTTGTCTAACCAACAAATGAAAGATGAGACTGATCCCAAACCTTGTCCTGAACACCTGAAATATGCATTTTTTTCTATGATCACTCTTATCCTGTCATTATTTCTGATTCACCTACTGAAAATGAGGAGTCCAAACTTGTTCAAGTGTTAGAGGAAAATAAAAAGGCCTTAGGTTGGACCCTAGATGACATACCAGAAATCAACCCTTCTCTTTTTATGCATCACATCCATTTTGAAGTATCATCCAAAATAATTAGACAACCACAAAGAAGACTCAATCCACTCATCCTTGAGGTAGTTAGGGAAGAGATCCCCATGCATCTTCAAACTGGTATTATCTACCCAATTTCTAATAGTGAATGGGTTAGTCCAATTCAAGTTGTACCTAAGAAGGTTGGGATAACTATTGTCACAAATTAACATGGGGAGGTATTCACAACTCAAGTGAAGAACAAATGGTGTGTGTGCATTGAATATAAGAAATTGAATGTTGAAATAGGAAAAGATCACTACCCTCTTCCATTACCCGATCAAATACAGGAATGATTATCTAGAAAGTCACACTATTGCTTTCTTGATGGATACACCAGCACTTCCAAATCACAATCGCACCTCAATACCAAGAAAAGACAACTTTCACATACCCCTTTAGAATATATGAATATAGGATAATTTCTTTTGGCCTTTGTAATTATCCCGCAACATTCAAGAGGTGTATGATGAGTATCTTTTCTGAATTCATTGAATACTACATGGAAGTCTTCATGGATGAATTTACCATTTATGGAGAGTCATTTGAATCATGATTTTATTCACTCTATCTAGTCCTTCAAAAGTGTCTCAAGTGAAACCATGTGTTAAATTTTGAAAAATGTCACTTCATGGTTGCAAATGGGATTGTTCTAGGGCACATAGTTTCAAAAGATGGTATTGAAGTCAGTCCTGCCAAAACTAAAGTGATCCAATCACTTCCTAAACCCACTTATGTTTGAGAAATCCCTTCATTCCTCAGTCATGCAAGTTTCTATTGGTGATTCATCCATAAATTTAATAGGATTTCCCTCCCACTCACTCGGTTACTCCAAAATGATTTCACTTTCCATTTCGGTGAGGTTTGGAAGAGAGAATTCATTGAATGTAAAAATTCTCTTACATATACCCTGATAATCCAACCCCCATATTGGTTATTACCCTTTGAATTGATGTGTGCTGCTTCTGATAGAGCTGTTGGGGCTGTTCTTGGTCAAAGAAGAGGAAAAATTCCTCATGTCATCTATTATGCCTAATTTTTTTTGGATAAAACTCAATCACACTACATTGTAACTGAAAAGGATCTTTTAGCAGCGGTTTTTTCCTTAGAAAAAATCTGACCCTATCTCTTAGGTTCCAAAATCACCATCTTCATAGACTATTCTACTATAAAGTTCTTACTCATGAAAAGTGATTCCAAACTGAGGCTAATAATATGGATCCTAATTCTCCATGATTTTGACCTTGAAATCAATGATAGATCTAGAAAATAAAACCCTGTGGCTAATCACTTGAGTAGAATTTCTAATTATTCTCATTATGAAATCAATGATCCTGAATTCCCCAATGAACACCTTTCATCTCTCACTCCAATATTACCATAGTACTCCCTAATTGTAAATTACTTGGTTTCTAGTGTTTTTCCTGAAAGTTTGAAGTTGAAAAGTGATTCAAAACATGATTTTTGGAAGAAAATAAACTTTAGAAAACTGGGGAAGACATGGTAATTAGGAGATGTGTTGATGAAGATGAGCATTCCTCCATCTTAGAATTCTGTCACCCACTTCCTAGAGGTAGCCACTTTGGACCACAAATGACTTCCCAAAAGGTCCTAAACTTTGGATTCTTCTGGCCTTCACTCTTCAAGGACTCACATGAGTTCTATCAATCATGTCCCACTTGCCAAAAGTTTTGCACAATTTCAATGAGAAATCAAATTCTCCAAAAGCCTTTAATTTTATGTGATATCTTTGATGTTTGGGGCATAGATTTCATGGGACCATTTCCCCATTCCAATGGATTCTCATACATCCTTTTTGTGTTTGATTATGATTCTAGGTGGGTCTAGGCTAAACCCACTAGAAAGGATGATTCACATATTGTTAGGGAGTTCCTAAAGACACACATATTCCACTGATTTGGCACACCTCGTGCCATGATAAGTGACATAGGAACCCATTTTTGTAATAAAACCGTGGAATATCTTTTGAAAAATAATGGTGTTTTACATAAAACTTCAACTGAATATCACCCCAAAACAAATGGCATGGCTGAAATTTCTAATAGAGAAGTGAAAAGAGTGCTTGATAGAATTGTAAAACCCACCAGAAAAGATTGTCCTGAAAGACTTGGTGAATCACTTTGGTCTTATCGAACTGCCTATAAAACACCCATTGGGGTGTATCCATTTGGGCTATTTTTTGGTAAAGCATGTCATTTTACAGTTGAAATACAACATAAGTCATTTTGGACTGTGAAAACTTGTAATTTTGATTTTGAAAAATCTGTTGAAGAAAGACTATTGCAGTTGGATGAATTGGAGGAGCTTCGACTTGACTATTTTGAGAATTCTAATATTTACAAAGAAAAGGATAAGGCACTCCATGAAAAACACATACTGAGAAAGGTATTTCATGGAGGTGAAATGTTAATTCTTTTCAACTCTCGATTTTGACTTCACCCAGGTAAGCTTAATTCTCATTGGGAAGGTCCTTTTGTTATTACTAATGTTTACCCATTTGGTTCAGTGTAAGTCCAATACTCCTCTTCAAAAAGGACATTCATAGTTAATAGACATAGGTTAAAGAATTACTGCACTAGTACAATCATGACCTTTAGTTCCCACCAAAATCCACCACTAAAGGTCTATAGCGGTCGCCTAGCATCCACCAAACGGGGGCCACTTTTGGCCCATCACTGTTTCTATCAGCGACCGCCATTCGGCAGATGCTGAAGGCAAGCTGGAATGGGATATAGTGGCCGCCAAATGGAGGCCTCTATAGGCATCGATGGAATAACCTATAGAGTCCGCCTAATGGTAGCTGTTATAGGTTGTCCCTATAGCGACCACCAAATGGCGGCTGCTATAGGTTTTTAATTTTTTTTTAAAATATCAATAATACAATAAAATATACCCACATAAATCTCATCAGTAATCTTCCAAGATCCACATAAATCATCAAATATAACTGCATAACAAAATTTAATAACAAAATTAGTACCGAATAAAACCTATAAACAAATAATTGAAACAAATTAACATATTTCAATTCAAACTTACTATAACAGATCAAAAGTATTTGATTTTCAAAATATATTCATAATTTTGATTACCATTTTAAAATTTTAAAATCAATAATTCTATGGTTCAAATTAGATTGTTTCTCTCTAATTTCCGGTCAATTTGATGTCATCCACTATGAATTTTACTGTTAAACATTTGTTTTGGCCGTTTATGACACCAGAACTACGTTCTCGGTCACCGCGGGCACAAGGCACCTCCAATTGACATGTTGTCTGCCTGGCCAATTCACAATTCACTCACTCGTTGTTTTCATCTGATTTGTAGCCATTCTAACTTCGTTCAGCCAGTTTGGACCCCCCCCCCCCATGCACATTTATGAAGTGTGTCCAACACTTAAAAATGCATATTGAGCCATACCACGTAAACCGAACATCCAATTGACGTGTCGTCTCCTCTTACATGTCAAAAATAATAATTAGATTGGTGACCTGGGATTTCAGGTCAATCCGATGTTGTCCGCTATGAATTTGACCGTTAAATGCCCGTTTTGGCCGTTTATGACACCAGAACTGTGTCCTCGGTCACTACGGACACATGACACCTCCGATTGACGTTCCATCGACCCAACCACTTCACAATTCACTCACCTGTTATTGTCGTCTGATTTTAGGCCATTCCAACTTCTTTCAGCCGGTTTGGACCCCCCCACGAGCATTTATGAAGCGCACCCAACACTTAAAATGAATATTGAGCCATACCACACAAAACACATGTCTGATTGACGTTTTTTCTCCTTGTACATGTCAGAAATAATAATTAGATTGTTTCTTTATGAGTTCAGGTCAATCTGATGTCGTCCGCTATGAATTTGACTGTTAAACACCCGTTTTGGCCGTTTATGATACCAGAACTGCGTTCTCGGTCACCGCGGGAATACGGCACCTTCGATTGACATGTCGTCTACCTGGACACTTTAGAATTCACTCACCCATTGTTTTCGTCTTATTTCAGGCCATTTCTTCATCGTTCGGCCGGTTTGGACCCCCTCACGCGCGTTTATAAAGTTCGCTCAACACTTAAAAAATGCATATTGAGTCGTATCGTGAAAACCACACGTTATATTGGCTTGTAGTCTCCTTTTACACGTCATAAATAATAATTATATTGTTTCCCTATGATTTCAGGTCATCCCGATGTCATCTGCTATGAATTTGACCGTTAAATGCCCATTTTGGCCGTTTATGACACCAGAACTGCGTTCTCGGTCACCGCGGGCACACAACACCTCCGATTGACATTTCATATTCCTGAAAACTTCACAATTCACTCACTATTTGTTGTTGTCTGATTTTAGGCCATTCCAACTTCATTCGTCCGGTTTGGATCCCCCCACGTGCGTTTATGAAGTGCGCTCAACACTTAAAAAACGCATATTGAGCCATACTGCACAAACCGCACATCAGATATACATGTTGTCTCCTCATACACATCATGAATAATAATTAGATTGTTTCCCTGTGATGTCAGGTCAATCCGATTTCGTCTGCTATGAATTTGACCATTAAACGCCCGTTTTGGCCGTTTATGACACCAGAACTACGATCTCAGTCATAGAAGGCACACGACACCTCTGATTAATGTTTCGTCTGCCCAAACACTTCAAAATTCACTCACCTATTGTTGTCGTCTGATTTTAGTCCATTCCGACGTCGTTCGGCTGGTTTGGACCCCCCACGCGCGTTTATGAAGCGCACCCAACACTTAAAAAACGCATATTGTGTCGTACCGCACAAACCACACGTCCGATTGACATTCTTCCTCCTCTTAAACATCAATAATAATAATCATATTTTTTCCCTATGATTTAAGGTCAATACGAGTTCGTTTGCTATGAATTTGACCGTTAAACGCCTATTTTGGCTATTTATGACACCAAAACTACGTTCTCAGTCACCGCGAGAACACAACACCTCTGATTGATATCCCTTCTTCCCGACCACTTTAAAATTTACTCACCCATTGTTTTCGTATTATTTTAGGACATTACAACGTCGTTTGGCCGGTTTGGACCCCCCCACGCGCGTTTATGAAGCGCGCTCAACACTTAAAAAACACATATTGAGCCATACCGCGCAAACCACACGTCCAATAGACATTTCGTCTTCTCTTAAATGTCGCGAATAATAATAAGATTGTTTTCCTATGATTTCAGGTCAATATGATTTGTTCCTCTACTAATTTGACCATTAAACGCCCGTTTTGGCCGTTTATGACACCAGAACTGCGTTCTCAGTCACCACGGGCACATGGCACCTCCGATTGACGTGTCGTATGCCAGAACACTTCACAATTCACTCACTTGTTTTTGTTGTCCGATTTCAGGCCATTCCAACTTTGTTCATCCGGTTTGGACCCCCCCCCCCCACGCACGTTTTTGAAGCACGTCAAACACTTAAAAAACACATATTGAGTCGTACCGCACAAACCGCATGTCTGATTGGCATGATGTCTCCTCTTACACATCAAGAATAATAATTATATTGTTGTCTTGTGATTTCAGGTCAATCTGATGTCGTCCACTATGAATTTGACCGTTAAATGCCTGTTTTGGCCGTTTATGACACCAGAACTGCATTATCAGTCACCGCGGGCACACAACACCTCCGATTGATGTGTCATCTACCCGAACACTTCAAAATTCACCCACTTGTCGTTTTTGTCTTATTTCAGGCCATTCTGACTTTGTTCGGCTGGTTTGGACCCCCCCACACGTGTTTGTGAAGCGCGCCCAAAACTTATAAAATGCATATTGAGCCATACCAGGAAAAATGCACGTACGATTGATGTGTCGTCTCCTCTTACACGTCACGAATGATAATTAGATTATTTCCCTATGATTTCATGTCAATACGATTTCGTCCGCTATGAATTTGACCGTTAAACGCCCGTTTTGGCCGTTTATGACACCAGAACTGTGCTCTCGATCACCGCGGGCACACAACACCTCTGATTGATGTGTCGTCTGCCCGACCACTTCAAAATTCACTCACCCATTGTTTTCTTCTGATTTCAGGCCATTATGACTTCGCTTGGCCATTTTGGACCCCCCACGCGCATTTATGAAGTGCACCCAACCCTTAAAAAACACATATTGAGTCGTACCACACAAATCGCACATTCGATTGACGTGAAGTCTCCTCGTACATATCAAGAATAATAATTATATTGTTTCCCAGTGATTTCAGGTCAATATTATGTCATCCGCTATGAATTTGACCGTTAAACGCCCGTTTTGGCCGTTTTTTGACACCAGAACTACGTTCTCGGTCACCGCGGGCACACGACACCTCTGATTGATGTACAGTCTAACATAATAATTTAAAATTCACTCACCTGTTGTTGTCGTCTGATTTCAGGCCATTCTGACGTCGTTCGGCCGGTTTGGACCCCCCCCCCCCCCACGTGCGTTTAGGAAGCGAGCCCAACACTTAAAAAATGCATAATGAGCCATACCGTGCAAACCGCATGTCCGATTCATGTTTCATCTCATCATACACATCAAGAATAATAGTTATATAGTTGAACTATGATTTTAGGTCAATCCAATTTTTTCCTCTATGAATTTGACCGTTAAACACCCGTTTTGGCTGTTTATGACACCAGAACTGTATTCTCGGTCACCGCGGGCACACAGCACCTCCGATTAACATGCCATCTACCCGACCACTTCACAATTAACTCACTCATTGTTGTTGCCTGATTTTAGAACATTTCGACTTTGTTCGGACAGTTTGGACCCCCCCACACGCATTTATGAAGCGTTCCCAACACTTAAAAAGCACATATTGAGCAGTACCACACAAACTGCACGTCCGATTGGCGTGTTGTCTCCTCGTACACGTCACGAATAATAATTATATTGTTTCCATGTGATATAAGGTCAATATGATGTCTTACTCTATGAATTTGACCATTAAACACCCGTTTTGGCCGTTTATGACACAAGAATTGCGTTCTCAGTCACCGCGGGCACACGTCACCTCCGATTGATGTGTCATCTACCCGACCACTTCACAATTCACTCACCCTATAAAGATACAGATATTTAAAGAGTTCTTGGACTTCTCCTAAGAAACAATTGCCTAAAGTTTCTCTCCATCCACTGACACACCTTTATATGAGATTATTTGACCCAATAACTATACCTAATCAATACAAAAGTGAAATATATATAGCTTGGCATATAGTCGATGATCTATAAGTGTAATCTGGATGAAGTAAAGATATTGGGTATGATCATCATCAGTCATGGAGTGCATGAAGATATCATCCAAAAATACTAAAACAGACTAATCTTGGTAAAAATGGAAGATTCTATTCATCAAGAATATAAAAACTTCTAGAGAATTAATCAACACAAATGAAATTACCTCATGCATGGGATTCATCCTCATCTGGATCACCAATATCACTACGATGTCCACCAACTGTATTTGGAGCCTACAATATATATCAATATTATGTATCTTAAACATATCAATAAAAGTCAATCTGAGTATGGTTTGTTTTATTGTTTACCTGTGGCGCCACTTGTTGCATCGTCATTTCATCGATACGTGATGACATTTGTGACAACCTCTCCTCATACTCTGCACATAACTGTTGAAACTGTGCATCAAAATTGCATTGCATATCCTGTATGGAAGCATCTATCTCAGTTTGTGTGTGCATCCCTGAATCTCTGCATTAACCCATTGTATTTTCTCTAACAACTGCATGTCGTGGGACACCACCGCCATAAGTCAAATAATAACCATGACCGTCACGCCCCATGAAATGGTGAAATATTTCATCTCTACGCAAAGTAATACGATGTTTCTCCTATGGAAACTCTGCTAAATGAGAGTCAAACTGAGCCTATATCATATAATGAATCAATGAAAAAATATGAATAATTTATATAAAATAAAAATACATTTATTAGTAAATAATATTCTTACTATAACACCGACAACATTGGGATCACCCGCCCTATGAGTCCTCACCCATATGGAAATCTGATCGATCGGCTCGCCGCGTTGGTGTGACAATAAAAAAGGGTTTCACCATGTTATACTACAATATTTTTAAAATATGAATGAATAGTGAATTCTAAACTTACATCATGTCTGAGCTGTGACACATGTCGAGTGCCAAGTCTAGAAGGTGTGCCCTGCATCGCCCGATTATGTGAATGATGAGAACACTCGGTCTAAATTCAATATATCTACTTAATATGCATTTGAAAAATTAGTCATTTATAGATTAAAAGTAATAAATCTTACCATCGTCACCTCACTCGACCAAAACGCAACCAAATCCTACCACTGCGTAGGAAGAATACCTGAAGGGACTCGCTGTAGAATGTCTAGCACACCCGAAAATTGTGTCCAGTGATCTCTTTTCACCCTTGACTTGTAATCCTTCCATAATTTTCGGCATTTGGACATATATACAGCCCGAAACTCATCTGGACAAGATTTCAAATTATCCTGTTAAAAAAACTGTCAGTAGATGGGACAATAATAATAACAATATCATGAAAAATTAAACATTAAATTTACCTGAACCTCACTCCATAATCTGTCCATTTTATCTTGGGGAAAAGAACTACATTCATGAGTCATCAGAGGGAATCTGTGTTAGTCTCGTGTCATATGTCCAAAATGACGACTCAATATAATAGCACCTTCTCTAACTAGATGAAATGTGTCATCAAATAACACATCTAATCGGGCTCCAGAGTTCTAGGATCGAACCCCTCTACCAGGACCCCTGCGTCTGCTAGAAGACGCACTAGATCCTAATAAACATAAATTCAAAATTCAATTACAATATAAATTAATGATTATAAACAGTTTGGGAAATATACACAGAAAATTATAATCAATTAATTTAGAAAAATGAAAACATACATACCGACAACATCAGGTGAACCACTGTGACGACCCTGTGACATACCTACATTAAAATAAATTATTGTTAAATCAAGAAATTTTTATACATATATAACTCAAAAAAAATTTACAAACAATAACTGGGGATATAATTACAATTTTCACTAATCATGCAAGTCTATCATATCTCCTTCAACTGTCTCTCTGGCCCATTGTATATCTTCATCTCGTACAACTACTATTTTTTGGTCAATTGTTTGATCAGGAAATGCGAAAACTTCAGGTTCCTCTTGGTCAATTAGAAAAACCCCTCTTCTAGACATTTTCACCATAACTTTCCAATCAGAATCAATGCCGACAAAGTAAAATTGTTCTACCTGTGATGTCAGTATGAAGGGCTCATTGCTTACTCGGTCATCTTTATATAGCATATTGTTAAAGTTTACTAATGTAAATTGGAAGTTATCAAATTTTTTTTCCACGAACTGAATCGACCTAATCACACCTTAACAATATGTGTTTTAAGCCACACCCATAAATAACCTCAATAATATCTCTTAGAAATCCATAATAATAACCCGCACCAACAAAAGAACAACCAACACCACTATTTTGTGTGGCTAGGTTCATGTCAACATCTCTAATATGAAATCAGAATCTGTTAGTATCCAAAGACTTGTATCAATGAGCTGTAATAAATGGACCATCGACTAGTTGGTTGAGTTCTTCGCTCACATGATGGGTTAAATCACGTAACTTTTGAATCTGCAAATTTCACATATCTAGTTTAATGGATAAAGGATTGTGAAAATACGACTAAGTTGAATTATAAAAATATTAAATCAATTATACATACATGAGTCTTAAACCACTCATGAAATGTGTTGAAATGATGTTTTTGGATTTGATAGTCAGTTGCACGGGACCTTTAATGTTTCAATTCAGTGATATGCATCCTAAATCACAACACAATATAAGGTAAGCAATAAAATAAATATAGAAACAAAATAAACATAAACTATAAAACTTACTGTATCAATGGAATAACTGATGGAGTGTTGAACAACATATATCTATGAGCTTGAACCCACTCATCATTCCGCATATCAAACGTTATTCCTTCTCCAATTGGACCCTCTTCATTCTGAAAGGGTTTATCTATCTTTGTTTCAACCTCATCAATATATGAAGCACTGAAATTAGTACACTCATCCATTAAATATCCATTGGCAATTGAGGATTTCAGACGATCTTTGTTGCGCACATTCCGTTTCAATGTATTTAAGTATCACTCTATTGGATACATCCACCTAAATTGCACGGGACCGCCAGAAATGACTCCACCAGGTAAATGCATGGTCAACTGAACCATGAAATCAAAAGAAGATGGCATAAATAGTTTTTCTAGGTGGCATAGTGCAAGTATAATATTATCCTGCAGATTTTTCAAATCACTCATGCGATGATTCCTAGAAAAGAGCTGTCTAAAAAAATTAGAAACTCCAATCAATGGCTCAACAACCTGGGTAGGTAAGCAATCAAAAATTGCTATAGGAATTAACTGTTGAAGCATAATATGATTATCATGACTTTTCAACCCCTATAATGTCATGGTCGCCATATTCACATGCTTTGAAATATTAGAGAAATAACCATCTGGCACATTAACGGTCTTCAAAATTGATAGAAATGCTTGTTTCTATTTTTTACTCATTTTTTACTATGCAGTAGGCATGTATGCCTGATTACCTTCACCCAGCTGTAAATGTAAAGGTTTTCTCAATCCCATTTCTTGAAAATCACATCAAGCATTAGTATTGTCCTTTGATTTCCCCTTGATGCCTAAAATGGTGCACAATATATTATCACATAAATTTTGTTCAATGTTCATCACATCAAAATTATGTCTTAAAATATTATATTTCCAATAAGGAAATTCAAAAAAAACTCAGTTTCTTCCAATTATGACTTGGTTGTCTATTTGCAGCAGGAATAGAATACAATGCAGGAACCAATAAATCTTGAAAATCAAACATTGTATGGATGTTTTATTGATCAATTTATGCACAAATTTCAACCCCAGAAAGTATTTGTAGTGATGGGTCATACTCTCTATTCCCATCAAACGATACATGGACTTTTCTGAACCTGTGAAATAAAGGAAGAAAGCATTTGTGACCAAGATATTCCCACTTTATATAGTTCTTAATTCATATAGATTTCTTACTCTTATTACAACAAGGGCAACCAAATTCTCCTTTTGTACTCCAAACTGATAAGTTAGCATACACTGGGAAATCATTAATTGTCCATAACAAAGCGGCCCAAAGTCTAAACATTTCATTAGCTGCCGAGTCAAAAGTCATTACACCATCGGCCAAAAATTCTTGCAGCTCATCAATCAAAGGTTGCATATAAACATCGATTTTATCGTCAGGTCCTCTCGTTCCATCAATTAGAATTGACAATAACAAAAAAAAGTTGCTTCATACATACCCATGGGGGAATTTTGTATGGAACCAACACCACTGGCCACGTACTATGTGCCACAACAACCATGGACCTAAATGGGTTAATACCATCTGCTGCCAAACCCAGTTGAATATTACGATCATATCGATAAAAGTATGGGTGTCTTCGATCAAACTATTCCCATGCCAAAGAATCTTCCAGGTGAGTTAATTTATTAACCTCTTTTTTCTCTCTGAATTCCAAGTCATCAATTTAGAAATTTTAGTGGACAAGAAGAATCTCTTCAGTCTCAGTTTCAGTGGGAAATAACTCATATGTTTAGTGGCAACTTTTTTCCCTTGATTCAAGACTCTCCCAAGAAGAATCTAACTACCTTGATTAATCTCATTGGTCTTCCACCTGGATGTATAGAAAACAGTGCAAATATTTAATTGTGCATTCTATTTTTTGAATAACATACAATTATTGCGACATGCATCAATTGTATCATATGTAAAACCATGATCATCGGTCAACTTGCGAGCTTGATAGAATGACTCTGGAATATTCGCTCCAGCAGGGAGTACCTTCTTCAACAATACCAAAAACATGTCGAATGAGGTGTTTGACCACTAGTTCAAGGCCTTCAGGTGTAAAAATTCAACGATGAATGACATTTTACTAAATTTAGTGCATCAAGGATATAATTCAGTACACGCATCGTCAATAATTTCAAAGAATTTCAATGCTTCTCCATCTACATAAGAACGGGGATTACTCGATCCAATGTCGTCATTTTCAACATTACTATCTTCAGGTTTAAACTGATGCATCATATCATTAAGAATTATGTTCATCAAATCAACTATTCTTGAATCAACATTCACATGAATAATTTCTGAGCGATGACATGAAACAGAATCTTCTCCATGAAGTGTCCATGTCTTATAGTTTTTCAAAAACCCATTCAAAAACAAATGTTCTCTAACACTACCTCGTTTGAAGAGATATCTATTTTTACATTTTCTGCATGGACAACTAATCACATCACTTGTAAATCTGTTGGTCAAATCCATAATTCTCTTAATACCCTCATAATATTCATCTGAAAACCTATCTTTAATATCAATCCATCTCCTATACATATTTGTATTTAATAGAAATCAAAAGTAAAATATCTTATTTAAATTTTAAAAAAACACATATTATTAAAATTTAAAAACCAAATTTGAAGGATAAAAACATTACCTACAGAGGACTCAACCGCGGGTAATGGGGTGCGACTCGATTGCGAATCCATGAAGGCACAACGACTTGACGACAGGGGTTCGACGGTCGGACTCGAAAGGGTTAGAACTATTGGAAGAAGTGTGGGAGGGTTCTTCACTGTGGGGCATGACAGACCAGGAGGGTCCAATGGGGGCAGGATGTGAGGAATTGTTGGAGGGATGCAGTGGGGCCAGGAGGGGATGATGGCGGTGGGACTGTCTGAAGGTGTAACACAGAGGTAGGGGTGGGGGTTTCCAGGTAGTGGGGGTTTCGGGGTCACGGGGGGCGCAGCGCGGAGGCCAGGTGGTGGGGGTCACCGGGGTTGTGGGTGGTGCAGCGCGGAGGCAAGGGGGTGGGGGTTTCCAGGGGTCGGGGTCGCCGGGGGTCGCCGGGAATCGCCTGGGGTCGGGGGTCACCGGGGGTCAGGGTCGCCGGGGGTCGGGGTTGCCGGGGGTCGGGGAGGGGTCATCGGGGGTCGGCGTCACTGGGGGTCGAGGTCATGGGGTCACAGGGTCGGGGAGGGGTGGGTCGTGGGGTCGTGGGGTCGGGAAGGGGAAAATGAGGTTACGGGGTCAGAGAGGGGAAAATTAGGGTTTTTGTGTATTAAAATGCAGCAACCACAATTTATCGGCTGCTGTTGATAGTATTAACGGCCCCCAAATGGTGGCCGATATAAGTCCCCCTCTTCAAAAGCTAAAAATTCTAGTAGTGTTATGAGAGGACACACAATCATGTAACCACATCGACTTCCATCAGATCCCAAATTCTGTAGTTGACCCACCACTTGATGGAGATGGCAACCCACCAAATCCAAACCATGGGGCACCTCTTTCCCTTTAACTCCTTCTCTCTCTATATATATCTTTCTTCTTCTTCCTCCCTCATTCTCATTTCTTTACCACTTTCCTCATCACATTTTTTTATTTACTCTTTCTTTTTTATAGGTGTGTATTTATAAAAAACTAAAAAAAACCAAAAAAACTAAAAAAAATCCTAACAAAAAAAATATGAAAAGAAAAATCATGATTAATCACCTTCAAATTTTTTAAATTTTGTCCAACCATTTTGGTGAGTCAAAAAGACATGTTTTCATCTCAAAAATTTTGTATTTTTATCATGACTTTGGATAAAGAATTTTGTGTCAAGAATAATAAATTTTGAATGCTCAGTTATTGATTTGGAAAATGATTTTCCCCACATGTGAGGAACAACATTTTTTTTCATGCCAAGGCTACCTATGGCCATATTTTCAAAATGTGTGTTTTTCACCCCCATTTGTGAGTCTTGAGTTTGTGTACCTTCAAGCTAAATTTATAACTTTGGTGGGCATTAATATGATAGAGGAATTTCTGAACCCTATGAGAATTATAATATCCAAATATCCTCCCATTAACCATACATTAATCCTCCTTTTGAAATCCCCTTCAAGACAATGAGAACATTTTATTTTACAGACACATTACAATCCCAATACCTTATCCCACCCAATATCAACAAGGATTTTCATTGCATATTTTTTTTAAAATTTATGTGTGGGGGGAATGGATTTCATTTTTTTGGGTGCCCTTTTATTGATTTTCAACGAGTTATCATATACTTGAGGGGAAGCATACATTTTAGTGTGGGGGAGAGTTTTTCATTCAGAGTGTTTTGGGGAATGTAATTTACTTTAATTTATGTAATTTTGTAAATTTTATTGACAAGTGTTCAACAAAATCAAAAATAAAATAAAAAAAAGAACAAAAAAAATTGGGTTGTTTCTTGGTTAGGTCAAAAATCAATCTTCCTCAACATTTGATCTTGTTATAACCATTACAATTAGTGTCGTGAAGAGATAAAACATGGGTTGGGATATGAGTGTGAGATTTTTCTCAAGTTCAACTTTTGAAATATGCAAAAAAAAGAAGAAGAAAAAAAGAACACTTATGTCATTGGGATAAGTTTTGTGTTTTGTAAATATTTCATCTTCTCATCCCCTTCAAATTTTATTCCTCCTTTGTTTCTTTCTTCACACAATCATTCCCTTGTAAATATGTGTTTTCATTTCTTTACATGTTTCATTTCAAAAAAATCATGCATTGTTTTTCCCATGTTGGTGTTTTACCCCTCTTCTTCTCTCTCTTGGACATTAAATTCCTATCATCCCATAGCCACAAAAAACCCCTTCAAAAGACCTCTTGATTCTTGTGCACTTTAGTATAAGGAATAGAAGCTGAGAGATTTTTCAAACTCTAATATTTTCACTTTTGGTTGGTGAATGAGTGAAGCTCCATAAATTAATTTATCATCTTGATAGGAGTAAGTTTTTTCTACCACCATTTTCCATTTCTAAATTTGAGCATGAAAAAATCAATTGTTTTAGGAAAATTTTTTCTGTAAAAATTTATGGTGGAATTCAATATGGATGAGTGATATTGTCTAAACCTCCCCTGATTGGGGAAAACAAAATTTTAATATTTGCTGGTGAGTGAAAATGATTTTGTCATGTTTTTATATTTGTTGCACATGAGGACATGAACAAGACTATGTATAGAGGAGTTTATGTTATTAATATTTTCATGACTTATTATATACTCCCTTTATTTATTTTATATGAAATGTGCATAATTTTTGTGAAATATTAATGTTTTAATACTAAGTATAATTTTTTGATCATTTTTAGAAGTAGTCCAATTGATCAAGTTTGCTATTTTATTTATAACTCTCACCCTACTTATCAAAATTTTTATGGTTCTTGTTTTTTTATTTCTACTTCAATATAAAATATTTCATTAGAAGGGATCTTGGGCCAATTCTTCAATTTGAAGGGTCATATGGACCACACAAGAAATCCAACAGAATCTGTGATGAAACTAGACCATCCATAAAGATTGAATTACATGGCTCAATACAGAAGTGAAAATTTATTCATTATCCTAAAACATTTGGATAACAATTCAAGGAGTCAGGTATAAAAATTTCAAGGCCCAAATCCAAAATCAAGGGGCCCAATTTAAGATTTTAATTCCATCCCACCATTCTGGTCGAGAATTAAAATCAGTACAGTATTCGATGAAATATCTCATGATGTAATCATCAAATAAATATTATATTTTTCAATGTGAAAGAGGAGATATAGAATCCAGACTTTTTTGAATAAATAATTCGGATTTGAAGGCATATTCTTATTAAAAAATTCATTCACAATTCGGCCATTGAAAAATCATGGGTAGAAATGGACAGTTTAACATTGTTTATTAAAACTGCCATAATGTTGGATAAAGAACTCTAATGTCCGAAAAATTTTGAGGGATTGCATTAAACATCAATATCTAAAACTTTTAATAAGAGAGAATCTAGATATTTGGATATCTGGATAGCCAAATTGGTGATGCAAGTAGAGGGGCAGATTTGGAATGAACACAGTCCACCTCCTTGGGCTATAAATACAACCCCCTCTTCTCCTTGCATATTTTGGATTTTAAGAAGATATGAGCACATTTTTGAAGGACCAAAGCCTTGAAAAATGATTTGGAGGACCTTCCATACCCACTTTTTCACTTAATATATCCTTCCTTCTCTCTTTGTTTTCATTTAATTTTGTATTCTTCTTTGTTGTAATCTTGTAATTCTTTCTTTTGTAATTATGTTTTAATGATTGTTTTTATTCAATATCACTTATTCTCATCCACCTTATGTATTTTAATATTAATTTTCTTAAAATATATTGAATCATGTAAAAAAAATTCCCTTCTTTCTTTTTCTCATTCAATCTAAAGTTCATTTTTAATTCTCATCAGCCTGTGTGTGTGTGTGTGTTCGACTCACAAATATTTTCTTATCCTGTTCTTTTTGTACTATTTATAATTAATAACCATAAAAATATATTACCATATTAAAAAATATCTTAATGTTGGAGTAAATCTACCATTGTAGTGAGTCATTATTTAGAGATGTTAAGTGATTGAGAGCTTTTTCTTGATGAGTATTCTTTAATTAACATTGTGTATGTTGGACTTAACATGTCATGGATTAATGACTTGTTTTGTTTAACGTATGGATTCCATGGATTATTGGAACAATAAATACACTACCACAATCAAGTACTGATTGATATTAGAATCTTGGTTAAGTTAAGGCTCGTATTAAATCCTTAACACTTAGGAATTCCAATCAACGTCAACTTGTGACATGGGTGTTAATTTAATGAATTATAAAGCAAGGCTCAAGGATATAAAAATCTTAACTACCTAATGATGAAATCACCCAAATATTTATCAAATTTTTAAATAAAACAAAAATCATTAATCACTTCATTTAATCTCTACAATCAAACCCCCAATAAAAATACAATCAACTAAAAACAAACAACTATTAAAAAGTATCATCACCGAGGATTCGACCCGAGTGCTGCTATACACATTAGCAGAGCACTGGAGCTTTGACCGGTCGATAGGAGACAATCGGCCATGCTTTCAAATGGATCTGTTTCCGGGTATGGTGCTTTAAGTAGTCATTATTTTTTGGTTATTGTAAAAAAACAAAAAAAAACAAAATTTAAAAAAAAAAATTAAAAAAACACACAAAGAAAAACATATCTTCATTTTTCTTCCAACATCCCTCTGAATGCCCCGTAGCCTCCCAAAAAATCACTCGGATTCGTTTGACCCTGAAATTGAGTGAGCACTTCGACAACTTAGGAGGAACATAAGAGATAATCAACTCATTCAAGAACATTTTGTTGTTCAGCCAATTGAATTAGATATGGCCAATCCTAGGGAACAAACACTTAAAGAACTTGTTTCCCCTAATATGAATTATCAACCTCTTGGTATTAAATATCCTAACATAGTGTCTCAATTCAAACTCAAATCAGGTTTGATTCATCTTCTCCATCATTTACATGGGCTATCCAGTGAGGATCCACATATACATCTTAAAGAGTTCCTAGTAGTGTGCTCTACCATGAAGATTCTAGGGGTTTCTGAGGAAAAAATAAAACTATGAGAATTACCTTTCCCCCCCAGCTGACACTGGAAAGTCATGGATTTACTACCTCCCTTCTGGTTCCAAAACCACATGGAATGAAATGAAGTGACTTTTCTTAGAAAAATATTTCCTACTTCTCATAATGCTTTTATCCGAAAGGAAATAAGTGGTATCTTTCAATTCCCAAATGAATCACTCCATTAGTAATGGGAGAGGTTCAAAAAGATTATTAAAACCTTCCCACGCCACCAAATCCATGACCAAATCTTGATCCAAGACTTCTATGAGGGTTTATTGGCTATGGAGATAACTCTTATTGATGCTGCAAGTAGCAGTGCTCTTGTTTATAAAACTTATGCAGCTGCAAGAGATCTCATACGAAACATGGCTGTAATCACACAACAATTCCATAATCGATCACATGATTAAGTCAAACAAGCCCATGATAGTAAATCTATAGAGCCAAATAATATGACAGAGTGGATGAGTGAACTTACAGGTCTTGTGAGACAACTATTTGTGGTTTCCAAAGCCCTAACCTCATATTCTCTACAATATCTGTTCCTTGGACCTATCAATAAGTTTGGAATCTGTAGCTCCCCATCTCATCCAACTAACACCTATCCATAACATCAAGGGAATAAATCATATTCATCTGGACCAATGAATCTCAATCCATCATTTGATCAGAGGAACACCAACCCTCAACAATCAGGTCATTTCTTTAGAAACTTCAACCAACCTCACTCTGAGCCCTTCTCTTCTTCCTATAACCAAGGCCTGAGTTATGGTAATCCCATCTATCATCCCCCTCAATTCCCTCCTCAAAACCCAAACCAATTTCAATATGGTCAAGGTGTTGGTAACTTCCAACAACCTTATCCTTTTGTTCCTCAACAACAAAAGAATAATCCTCCTACTGGATTCCACTATCCTAGTGAGCCTTCCCAATTCCAAAACAAATACAATCACTTTCCCAAGAACCAAAATCAAGGTAATCCCAATCCTGGATAAGTCTATTCTACCAATAAACCATGGGAAAGTGCAGTGGAAGACCTTACCTCATTCACCCATTCCAGCCTCAAAATCATTGAAAACCAAATTGGTCAACTTGCATCCCACCTAAGCCAGCAACAACAATAAAATTCTTCTAAACTCCCATCTCAACCATTACCCAACCCCAAGGGTAATGTAAGTGAAATTTCACTTAGATCAGGGAAGAAAATTTCTATTCCTCAAGATAAGTCCTCTAACCCCTATAAATGTTGACCTAGAAAATGAAAATAAAAAGAAATATGAAAATGAACCTGAATCCATTCCCTCACCTCCTTCCATTCCACTTAGGAACCCAATTCCTTTTCCTCAACCCGTTTCTAAACAAAAGAAGTCCTTTAAACCCAATCCTGAAATGCTCGACATGTTTAGACATATTGAAGTGAACATTCCCCTCTTAGATTCCATTAAAAAAAATTCCTAATTATGCTAAGTTTCTCAAGGATTTGTGTACCCATAATAGGAAACTTAGGACCTTTGAAAATGTTTCAACCCTAGAGTCCATACCCATTAAGTGAAAAGATCATGGGACCTTTACAGTTCCATGACAATTAGGAAGATCCAACTTCGACGATGAACTCATAGACCTAGGAGCCTCAATTAATGTCATGCCCAAATCTATCCTCTCCATCCTTGGTCTAGGTCCCTTTCACCTAATGGGTGTTTTCATTCAATTGTCCAATCGAAGCACTGCAAGTTATGAGGGTATAATAGAGTATGTCCTTGTTCGTTTGAATGATCTTTTCTTCCTTGTTGATTTTTATGTCCTTTACATGAAAGGTGAGACGAACTCTTCTCAGTCTCCCTTAATTCTAGGAAGACCATTCCTAATGACAGCTAGAACCAAGATTGATGTCCATTATGGCATCTTATCCATGGAATTTCGTGACAAACTGGTCAAGTTAAAAATTTTCCAAGCCATGCGATACCCATCTGAGGATCACTCTACATTCTCAATCCATGATTCTGAGGACACATCTAAGAGTCAATTGAAGCCCAATCCATCATTTTCTTCATGTTCAAATGATATAGGATCTTGTGAAATCTAACCCATGATTAACCAAGTCATAAATAGTGAAGTTGATGTGGACCTCTCATTCATAGACTCCATCAATCTAGAAGAACTTGAAAACTCTCTTGAATCCCACATCAACTCGGATCTCTACTACTCCACCTTGGAAAATATTAAGGAAAATGAATCTGAATCAACTAAATTCCATTCCTCCATTCCTAAGTTGTCTAACCCATAAATTAAAGATGATACTAATCTGAAACCTCTTCCTAAACACCTGAAATATGTATTCCTTTTCCATGATAACTCTTATCCTGTCATTATTTTCGCTTCACTTACTGAAAATGAGGAGTCCAAACTTGTTCAAGTGTTAGAGGAAAACAAAAAGGCCTTAGGTTGGACCGTAGATAACATACAAGGAATCAACCCTGCTATTTTTATGCATCACATCCATCTTGAGGAATCATCCAAACCAATTAGACAACCACAAAGAAGACTCAATCCACTCATCCTTGAGGTAGTTAGGGAAGTGATCACCAAGATTCTTCAAGATGGTATTATCTACCCAATTTTTGATAGTGAATGGGTTAGTCCAATTCAAGTTGTACCTGAGAAGGGTGGGATAACTGTTGTCACAAATGAACATGGGGAGGTAGTCACAACTAGAGTGAAGAACAAATGGTGTGTGTTCATCGACTATAGGAAATTGAATGTTGAAACACGAAAAGATCACTACCCTCTTCCATTCCTTGATCAAATACTGGAACGATTAGCCTAAAATTCACAGTATTTATTTCTTGATGGATACACTGGCTACTTCCAAATCCCAATCGCACCTCAAGACCAAGAAAATACTACTTCCACTTGCCCCTTTGGAACATATGCATATAGAAGAATGCATTTTGGCATTTGTAATGATCCTGAAACGTTACATAGGTGTATAATGAGTATCTTTTCTGAATTCATTGAACACTGCATGGAAGTGTTGATGGATGAATTTACTATTTATGGTGATTCATTTGAATCGTGCCTGCATTCACTCTCTCTAGTCCTTCAGAAGTGTGTCAAGTGCAACCCTATGATAAATTTTAAAAAATATCACTTCATGGTTGAAAATGGTATTTTTCAAGGGAACATAGTTTCAAAATATGGTATTTAAGTCGATCCTTCCAAAATTTAAGTGATCCAATAACTTCCTGAACCCACTTTTGTTCGAGACATCTGTTCATTCCTCAGTCATGCTGGTTTCTATTAGCGATTAATCCATAACTACAATAGGATTTCCCTCCCACTCACTAAGTTTCTCCAAAATAATTTCACTTTCCATTTAGATGAGGTTTGCAAGAGATCCATCATTGAACTCAAAACTGATCTTACATCTACCCCAATAATCCAACCCCCAAATTAGTCCTTACCCTTTGAATTGATGTATGATGATTTAGATAGAGGTGTTGGGGCTGTTCTTGGTCAAAGAAGGGAAAACATTCCTCATGTCATCTATTATGCCTCAAAAACTATGGATGAAACTCAATGTCACTACACTATACCTGAAAAGGAACTTTTAGCAGTGGTTTTTTCCTTAGACCAATTCTGGACCTATCTCCGAGGTTCCAAAATTATCATCTTCACAGACCATTCTTATATAAAGTTCTTACTCAAGAAATGTGATTCCAAAATGAGGCTAATAAGATAGATCCTAATGCTTCAATATTTTGACCTTGAAATCAAAGATAGACCTGGAAAAGAAAACTCTATGGCTGATCACTTGAGTAGAATTTATAATTCTTCTCAATCTAAAATCCTTGATCCTGAATTCCCCAATGAGCACATTTCACCTCTCACTTCAATGTTACCATGGTACACCCCAATTGTAAATTACTTAGTTTCTGGTGTTTTTCCTGAAAAGTTTTCAACAGAACAAAAAATGAAGTTGAAAAGTGATTCAAAACACTATTTTTGGGAAGAAAATAAACTTTGGAAAACTGAGGCAGACATAGTAATTGGGAGATGTGTTGATGAAGATGAACATTCCTCCATCTTTGAATTCTATCAGTCACTTCATGGAGGTGGGCACTTAGGACCACAAAGGACTTTCCAAAAGGTCCTAGACTCTGGATTCTTCTATCCTTAACTCTTCAAGGACTCACATGAGTTCATTAAATCATGTCCCACTTTCCAAAAGTTTGGAACAATTTCAAAGAGAAATGAAATGCCCCAAAAGACATTAATTTTCTGTGAGATCTTCGATGTTTGGGGATTCTATTTCATGGGACCATTTCCCCCTTCCAATGGATTATCATACATCAGTCTTGCAGTTGATTATGTTTCTAGGTGGGTCGAGGCTAAACCCACTAGAAATAATGATTCACATAATATTATTGAGTTCCTAAATACACAGATCTTCCACCGATTTGACACACCTCGTGCCATGATAAGTGACTTAGGAACCCATTTTTGTAATAAAACCATGGAATCTCTTTTGAAAAGGAATAGTGTTGTACATAAAACTTCAACTGGATATCACCCCCAAACAAATGGAATGGCTGAAATTTCTAATAGAGAAGTGAAATGAGTGCTTGAGAGAATTGTAAAACCCACCAGAAAAGACTAGCCTGAATGACTTGGTGAAGCACTTTGGGCTTATCGAACTTCCTATAAAACACCCATTGGGATGTCTCCTTTTTGGATAGTTTTTGGTAAAACATGTCATCTGCCAGTTGAAATCCAACGTAAGTCATTTTGGGCTATGAAAACTTGTAATTTTGATTTTGAAAAATCTAGTGAAGAAATACTATTACAATTGGCTGAATTGGAGGAGCTTCGACTTGATTCTTAATAGAATTCCAATTTGTACAAAGAAAATGACAAGGAACTCCATGACAAAAACATCATGAGAAAGTTATTTCATGAAAGTGAAAAGGTAATACTTTTCAACTATTGATTTAGACTTCACCTAAGTAATCTTAATTCTCGCTGGGATGGTCCTTTTTTTATTACTAATGTTTACCTATTTGGTTCAATGCAAGTCCAAGACCCCTCCTCAAAAAGGAAATTTAGAGTTAATATACATCGGTTAAAGCATCACTATGAGAGGAAACACAATCCTGGAACCACATCGACTTCCATCGGATCCCCAACTTTTGTAGTTGACCCACCACTAGATAGAGATGGCAACCCACCAAATCCAAACCAGGGGGAACCTCTTTCCCTTTAACTCCTCCTCATCTCTCTCTCTATCTCTCTCTTTATTCTTCTTCCTCCCTCATTCTCATTTTTACCACTTTTTTTATCATATTTTTTTATTTACACTTTATTTTTTTGTGTAGGTGTGTCTTTATAAAAAACTAAAAAAGACTAAAAAAACTAAGAAAATCATAACAAAAAAACAATATGAAAAACAAAATCATGATTAATCACCTTAAATTTTTTTACATTTTTTCCAACCATTTTGGAGTGTTAAAAAGACATGTTTTCATCTCAAAATTTTTTTATTTTCATCATAACTTTGGATAAAGAATTTTGTGTCAAGAATAATAAAATTTGAATTCTCAATTATTAATTTCGAAAATGATTTTCCCCACCTATGAGGAACATCATTTTCTTCCATACTAAGGCTATATATGGCCATCTTTTTAAAATGTGTGTTTTTAAACCCCATTTGTGAGTCTTGAGTTTGTGGACCTTCAAGATGAATTTCTAAATTTGGTGTGAATTAATATGATAGAGGCATTTCGTAACCCTATGAGAATTATAACATCCAAATAGCCTCCCATTAACCATACATTAATTATCCTTTTGAAATCCCCTTCGATCCTATGAAAACCTTTTATTTGATAGCCACATTATAAGCCCAATACCTTATCCCACCCAATATCAACATGGATTTTCATTGCATAATTTTTTGAAATTTAAGTGTGGGGGGAATGGATTTCATTTTTTTGGTGCCATTTTATTTATTTTCAAAGATTTATCATATGCTTGAGGGCAAGAATCAATTTTAGTGCGAGGGAGAGGTTATAATTTAGAGTGTTTTGGGTAATGTAATGTAATTTCATTTATGTAATTTTTTAAATGCTATTTACAAGTGTAAAAAAATAAAAAAAATAAAAAAATAAAAAAAAAGAACAAAAACAAAAATTGGGTTGTGTCTTGGGTAGGTCAAAAATCACTCTTCTCCAACCGTTGATCTTGTTTTAACCATTAGAATTAGTGTTATGAGGATATCAAACATGTGTTGGGATATGAGTGTGAGATCTTTTTCAATTTCAACTTTCAAAATATTCAAAAAAGAAGAAGAAAAAAAAGAAGAAGAAAAGAACACTTATGTCATTGGGAGAAGTTTTGTGTTTTGTAAATATTTCATCTTCTCACCACATTAAAATTTTATTCATCCTTTGTTTCTTTCTTCACATGATCATTCCCTTGTAAATATGTGTTTTCATTTCCTTCCATGTTTCATTTCAAAAAAAATTGTGTATTTTTTTTACCCATGTTGGTGTTTTACCCATCTTCTTCTCTCTCTTGGACATTAAATTACTACCATTCCATAGCAACATAAAAACCCCTTAAAAATACATATTCATTCTTTTGAATTTTAGGATAATAAATATAATCTGAGAGCTTTTTCAAACTCTAAGATTTTCACTTTTGGTTGGTGAATGAGTGAAGCTCCATAAATTAATTTTATCATCTTGAGAGGAGTAAGTTTTATGGGCCACCATTTTCCATTTCTAAATTTGAGCATGAAAAAATGGATTGTTTTTTGAACATTGTTTCTATAAAAACTTATGCTGGAATTCAATATGGATGAGTGATATTGTCTAAACCTCCCTGATTGGGGAAAATAAAATTTTAATATTTATTGGTGAGTGAAAATGATTCTGGCATGTTTTTATATTTATTGCACTTGAGGACATGAACAAGACTAAGTGTGGGGGATTTTATGTTAGTAATATTTTCATGACTTATTATATACTCCCTTTATTTATTTTATATGAAATGTGCATAATTTGTGTGAAATATTAATTTTTTAATACTAAGTATAATTTATTGTGCATTTTTAGAAGTAGTCCAATTGAGTCAGTTTACTATTTTATTTATAACTCTAACTATACTTATCAAAATGGCATGGTTATTATTTTTTAGGATTACTATTTTAATATATAACATTTCATTAAAAGGGATCTTGGGCCAATTATTCTATTTGAAGGGTCATATGGACCACACAAGAAGACCCACAGAATCTATGAAGAAACTGGACCATCCATAAAGATTGAATTACTACGCTCAATTCAGAAGTGGAAATTTAATAATTATCCTAAAAACTTCGGATACAAATTAAAGGAATATGTAATAAAAATTTCAAGGCCCAAATCCAAAACCCAGGGGGCCAAATGAAGCTTTGAAATCCAACCCACCATTCTGGCCGAGAATTAAAATCAGTATAGTATTCATGACATATCTCAAGATTTAATCATAAAATAAAGTTGAGATTTTGTGGTGTGAAAGAGTATATAGATTCATATGACTTTTTTAAATAAATAATTCGGATTTTAAGGCATATACCTATTCAAAAATCCATTCACATTTTGGCCATCTAAAAATCATGGGTAGAAATGGAAAGTTTAACATTGTTTATTAAAACTGACATAAGTTTGGCTACAGAAGTCCAGTGGCCACAAAATTTTTAGGGATGAAATTAAAAATCAATATTTAAAACTTGGAAGAAGAGATAATCTGTATATTCAGATTTCTGAATATCCAAATTTTTGACGGAATTGGAGAGTCATATTTAAAATGCAAACAGTCCACCTCATTGGGCTATAAATACAACCCCCTCTTCTCCTTGCATATGCTGGAATTTCAGAAGAGAGGATCACATATTGGCATGAAAAAATCCTTTAAAAAGTATTATTAGGACCTTACATACTCAAGTTTTTACTTTATATACCCTTCCTCCTCTCTTTGTTTTCATTTACTTTTGTATTCTTCTTTGTTCTAATCTTGTAAGTATTTCTTTTGTAATTCTTTTTTAATGAAAGTTTTTTTCTTCAATATCTATTATTCTTATCCAACTTATATAGTTGAATATTAATGTTCTTAAAATATTTTAAACCATGTTAAAAACATTTCCCTTCTTTCACTTTCTCATTCAATCTAAAGTTCATTTTTAATTCTCATCACCCTTTGTGTGTGTGTGTGTGTTCGACTCACAAATCTTTTCTTATCCCGTTCTTTTTGTTCTATTTTTAATTAATCACCATATACATATATTAACAGATTAATAAATATATTAATTTTTAAGTAAATATACCCTTGTGGTGAGTCATTATTTAGAGATGTTAAGCGATTGAGAGCTTTTTCTCGATGAGTATTCTTTAATTAACATTGTGTATGTTGGACTTAACAAGTCATGGATTAATGACTTGTTTTGTTTAACGCATAGATTCCATGGATTATTGGAACCATAAATACACTACCACAATCAATTATTGATTGATATTAGAATACTAGTTAATTTAAGTATTGGATTTAATCCTTAACACTTAGGAATTCCAATCAACATCAACTAGTGACATGGGTGTTAATTTAATGCAATATAAAGCAAGGCTCGGGAATATCACAAGCTTAGCTACCTAATGATGAAATCACCCCAATCTCTATCAAACTATTAAATCAAACACCAATCATTAATAACTTCATTTAATCTTTTAAAACAAACCACCCAATCAAAATACAATCAACTAAACACAAAAGACTATTAAAAAGTATCATAGCTGAGGATTCAACCCAAATGCTGCTATACACATTAGCAGAGCACCGAAACCTTTACCAGTCAATAGGTGACAATCGGTCATGATTTTACCAAGATATACACCATGTAAATTAATTATGTGGAATAAAAATTAATTATGACATTATATTGAACTAAATTGCGTATAGCTGGCATACACACTATGCAACTGGGTCTTACGGAATATTAAATACCTAATTATTTTTCATGTAAATTTTGTAACTACACACCATGTATGGTCCTTGTAAACATTGTGTACTCAATAATCATTAAAAGTGGTAAACATTACATATATTAATATGTTTCATGTATTATAAATTCCAAGTTGACTACTTGTATTAACTCATGGAACTATACACTATGTGTGATACATGTCATGCAAGTAAATGAAACACAATTAGGACCATACAAGACATTATGTAGTTTAGTGGGGGTACAAACCATGTTTCCTATAGTAAAGTCTTGTACTTGATTAATTATAATTAAAATTAAATAATTTAATTTATTTAAAATGAAAAATTGTAGTCATCTCTAAGATTGTTTGGATATATGATTAAGATAAATTAATGAATGAATTAATAATATAAATAATTTATTAATTCAAGTAATTTATCTTAATAAATAATGAATTGAAATTAATGATAGAAATATTTTAATGCATATTTTCTATATGTTCAGATGACCATGATATTGAAAGGCCTATGTATGAGTTGGATTTATTTTTATTTAATTATTATTTCATGGGTTTTCATAATAATAATTATTAAATTAAAATTTTGATCTGTGTATCATCCCCTACTCTTATTATATATGGGAATGTGTGCTCACAGTGTCTTTATATATCCTCATACACATGGTTCCCCTCACCCGTGCATGATTAAAGAATCTATAAAGAATCGATCTCCCAAACGAGTAAAGGTAGTTCAAGTTCAAAGACACAGTGAAACTAAATAAGGTGATGCATTGGTGATCAAGTAGAATAGTAAAACTTTAACCAAGCATGGTTCAGGAGTTATTCCCCTGGGGTAAAAGTTTTGTTTATCATCCCCTCGATAATCCAACCATTAGAAAAGATCACAATCATGAAAAATTTATTTATTTTATTTCTTTCAAAGTTGATGGTAAATTATTTATGTTTACTGAATAATTTATTGTGATCACATAAAATAAATTAATTGAAAAACTTGAAATATGGAATAAAATAAATGTATTGTGTGTAAATTATTTTATCAATACATGATTAATCACTTATATAAAATTCACATAATATTAACAATAATTTAAAAGAATAAAATAAAGAATATTCACGCATAAAGATAAAAAAACCTTAAAGGAATATTAATTCACTAAATCCTTATATTATTTTATTTAGGTTGAAACCATAGATCAAAGTGTTAGTATGGACCACATTAGGACACTTCCATTTATCAGGGAGTTTTAAATTTTTTTTGAGATAATTTATCCAAGTTAACATCAAGAGAAGTATCCCTTAGTGGAACTGATATAACTTGGAGGAAAGTGTTGAGGAAATCTGATTTTATAATTTCAAGATTGGGGAGTCCACTCAGTAGATCAAAGAGTTGTGATTTAATGCAGTTGGAAAGTCCTTCCCACCTAAATACCATTAAGTAATTGACTGAACCCTCATCTAGGTTATGAGAAGGGAAATATTGATTCTTTACACTAGAATATAAATGTGATGGGATATTCCAAATCTAATGGTGAGGGATGTTGGGATTTGATAAAATAACATAATACTAATAAATATAATTTATTATGTAATATTTTTGTAATGAAGATAAATTAATAAAAAAATCTAGTTTATTTTGTTATAAAAAATGAAAATTCACCTTCCCATGAAATTATCACTATATTTGATTTTGGAGAAATATAACCTCCTTACTAGTAGTAACATCATGAATAGGTACAAGTGATTTAGCATTATACTATTCCAATAATGGAAGTCTTGTGTACTAGAGTCTACTGTTCTCGAGGCACCTTCTAAGGAGGCGATTGGGGAAGATATCTCGGTCTACTTGAGACACCTAGATTATCTGGTATATTTCCAGTGTTTGATGTTATTATCCATGTATAGTGATCTCTAGAAGCTATACAAAAACTTGGATACATACTCAATGTTGTCTCATCACCATGGTCTTTATTAGAATAATTCTAAATAAGAGTGGTATGAGATCAAAAAATAACTCTTTGCATGAAAACTTGGAGAAGGTTCCCCAAAAGGACCTCATGTAATCAAAATGATTAGCTACATTGATCATTTGGATATATTGGGTTTTAATCCACCTAATGAGTTATATAGTGATATTTATTTCCATTAGGGATTATATGGATTTATTATAAATTATAATTTGAACAATATTGAGAATTTGTTCTTATATTGTCTTACCCTATTCACCAATATAATAAGGACATAAGGCATGAAACCCTATATTCCTTATAGTGAATAAGAGGAAGTCCAAATAAAAGGTACCTAAGACTCATTACAAGTCTAAGGATTCTACACATCGACTGATAAATAAGATGAAGAACCAAAAGTAAGAAAATTAATAATAAGAAGAATGTTTTACATGTGGAAAGAAGGTCTGCACGAAGAGGAACTATAATGTAGTGAGGAATCCTGGGGAAGATTTAAGTTTTTTTGTTATCAAATAGAACTTATCCATATATATATGTTGGGTATTAGATAGAACCTATGGTGCAAGAAATTGTATCCAAAAAAATGAACCAAGAAGATTTAATAAGGCTGAAAAGGTGAGTTGGAACTTCAAGATGATAATAAAAAATGGGTGCACTGGATATAAGATATTGCCACTTTACTTTACTTATGGGGATGATTCTAGTTTTGAAGAACAATTATTATGATCACAATGTTACCAAAAACATTATATCCATGTCAAGTTTATACATGGATGGATTTGTATTCAAATTTAAAAATAAAAGAAACTATTTTTATAAATATAACATTTTTATGGTCTATCACAACTCAATAATGGTATTTATGTATTATAATATTCAAATAAGCGATGAAAATTAAAAAAGAATCAAGTTCACAAGACGTATATCACATGTAGTTGAGGATTTTTTGAATTGGTCATGTAAATGAGAAGCGCTTGAAAAAACTCTATTAGGATGGGTATTTTGATTCTTTTGAACTAAAACCACTTAACATATGTAATTCTTATTTTCAAAGAAAAAATAACCAAACCACCATTTTATGGAAAGGGTTAAAGGTCCATATATATTTTTGAATTGGTTCATAAAAAATTGTGTGGACCTATTCCCGTTAATTCTAGAGGTGGATACTCCTCATCAATATATATATTTTTATTAAAATACACTTTTATGGAAAAAGTGTGAAACATTCAAGAACAAACAAGCCATAAAACATTAGAGAAAGTAGAAAAATCATTAAAAATAGCTTAAATTTATTAGAAAAAATCCCCTTATATAATTTCCAGGATAGAGTTATTACCTTTTTTCTAGAGTTGTAGCTAATAATAGCTTCGAATTGAGAGACCATCTTGTCCCACTATTGTAAGAAATCCTCCATATATATCTTCATGTTGTCGAATCCTATGACCATGAATAATTATTGTTTTTCAATCCACTCACTTTTATCCTTATTTGTGTCCACTTGAATCGGCTAACCATTCATCCTTTTTGTATCCTCAGTAGAAGCATGAATGGGTAGCACAGTCTCCACCATCTCTTCCTTAGACTGAATTATCATCTCCCATGAGGTTCCCATTACCTCAGCCTCTCCAACATAATTTTAGACCATCAAGATAGTCAAGGAGGTACCATCAACACCAGATAACTCCTCCTCTCCCTCCTTGGAAGGAGAAAATATAACTAGCTGTTTCCCGCCCCCTCTCTCATCTACCCTTATTACCTACTTGAGTATAAGGAAAAAACTCCCTCTCATGCACCTCATCTCCCTCTATATACACTATATAAGGAACTGAGTCTATACTGGTAGAAAAAGAAAACTCCCATGGTTTCTCTACTAAAACAGCCCATAGGGCTTCAGATGGACCAATTTTTTTATCGATGTTTCTTTCTTTGACTGCAGACCATGTTGTCATTTTTTTAGAAAATTAGATTAGTACTTTAGAGGATTTGATTTCATTACCTTATTCACTAGGAAATTACTAGAGAGAATAATTCCTCTCATCCCTTTACTTGATCTAGACCCGCCTCTTGCCGACCCATGGGTTTCCTTCTCATAGTACGATCGTGACTGAAAATCTAATTCTTTATCACTTAGATCAGACTCCTCAAGAGACCTTGAACCATTCTTCTTGATTTTACATTTTGGATTCACTATTTTCCATCCTTCAGGATAAAAATTATTCATCTCATATGTAACACACCAAGATTTCATAGTACGTTAGTTCTTCAAAGTAATTCAATAACTTACACTACATGCAACATCGGGTTCAAGTGCACCACGACTTACCAAACTAGCCGTTCAAAAGTGGTTATGAATAGTATTAACAGAATTTTGAACTTTATATAACCCTTATAATTTTAGAATCTATATTATGAGTTTCTTAGACATAATTTAAGGACAAATTCATTTTTTTCAGATAAAAGAAGTATTTTTTTTTAAAAAAATGCAATTTTGCTGCCTTTTAATGGCGATCCCTTTTTAAATCCAATATTTGAAAATTTTATATATTCAAATTGACAAAATAAACTTCTTCTTTGGCATCAGGAAATAAGAATTTAGTTTCAATAAATTTTTGGTGTTTTTCTGATTACTTTCATATTTGGGTGAATAGTGAAAAATAATATTTTTTTAAGAAAATTGGTGACATGAATTGGTTTCCCAATTAATGTCGCCTATGGAATTTATTAAAGTCAAAAAAGGACAGTACAACCTTGAGGTGTAAAGAACTTACAATAGTAGAGATTTAAAGGGGTCACAAAAAATACTTTATCCAAATAAACCAATTCTTGAAGATAGCCCAAAAAATAACCATTCAATTGCTTCAAATATAGATCTTCAAAAATTCATTCCATCCATAAAATCAGTGAGCTATCATATTGGAGAAAATAGATCAGTCTGAGCCATCCTCCCCTGCAATCATCATGAACTGCAACCATGCAGAGTAGAGGGAAAAAGTATAAAGGGGCCATCTTACTGCCATAATATCCTTTCCACAACCGTCAAATAGACAAAAGACATATTGATCAAACCAAGGAATCATAATACTTAAGTCCAGCACTTTAAGCATATAGAGAAAATCTTCAAAATCAACCAGTGTCTAGGCAAGAACAAGCTGGAGGTTCAGAAAATCTAGACTTTGTGGCGTGTTAACAGCAGGATAGGGAGAGGATTTAAGGACCACACTTCTCAACCATTCAACCTTAGTTATAATGAACAACAACATCAGTCCAGTACCGAGGAATTATTTTCCTCCAATCAAAGACTTCAACAACATCGTAAGAGTATGCATCAAACATACCACAAAGCAAACACTAGAATAAAACAAGGACAACAACACCAGAAGAGACAACATGTTGAAAAGCAATCAGTGAGAAATCCCTCCAACCAGAATCTTCAAGTTAAAATCAGAATAAAAATTCAGAGAAGAAAAGACGGAAGCATTAGATAGAGTGCATGGATAGATTTAATTTCAGGTTAAAATAATATCTCTTCACCTCATGATATCTCTCTGCTGAAATCTCACCCCGTTGAAATTTTTGAAAAGTAATGTCCATTTGTCCCTCCATGTAATAGGATTGTTGTTTCACCTCCTCAGTATAGTTATGAGTAGACTCTTTAGTTGATTGAGCAATATTATTCGTGTCTTGGGGATTCTGGGAATAATCTTTCCTTGCCACATCCAGAGAACGTGTGACAATGGTCCTTTCCATTTGAGAGTAATCCATGTGCTTCCTAGTCTTTTTATGATTTGGAGTGATGAAACCATCAGCATACACCATAGACTTTTTACCCTTTTTGGCCATTGAATTTAGATAATTTTCTTCAACCTGCATAGGATGATCTGCCTCATCATGTGGAGAATCATTGGAGTCTAAGTCATACTCTTTGTTTCTTTCTTCTAAAGAGTGAAACAAATTATTTTGTTCCTCTACAGTAGGGGGTGGTACAACACTCTCTTTACCCTCAAAAACTCTATCATGAGGATATTAATCCTGAATGGAAGCTACACCTTTGGAAGAAGACTCATGCTCAATAACATCCATGATAGCATTGACATAGTCATCAATTTTATTTTCAGTCACTGGTTTAAATTTTGTTTCATCTATGGCCTCAGAAATTGCTTCACTACTGTTAACATTAAAAGGACCAGCCAAACCATATTGATTAGGATTTACTTTTTTCCTTAGGGAAGTGGACTGTATGAGCATTAATGATTGATTTTTTAGGTGCCTTTTCAACCCACAAATATTTAACCTAGGGTGGGGGAGGATTCCATTGCTTCTCACATTCATCGGATAAATGTCCCACTCTGAAACATTTATTACAAAAATTTGGAAGATTTTCAAATACCACATCCTGAGTAAACCCTTTATCCTCATTCTAAATCCAAAAGAGAGATGGGAGATCCCTCGATATATCAATTTCAATGCAGATCCTAGCTACAGAGGGTCTTGAAAGGTTCAATGTAGCAGAGTCCAATCTAATTGGGGTTCCAAAAAGACTGGCAATTGAAAAGAGTGCCTTCTGTTTGAAAAGATGAAGCGGTAAACCTAAGAATCCTATCCAAATCGGAACAATAGGGGGTTCTGAACCAGTATCATAATCCAGAGACCATTTAAACACCTTCATAGTAGGCATTTCAAAATTCCATCAACCACGCATCCAAAGACGATAGTAATCATAATCCGAGGAGAATCGTAATAGAACATTCCACGAATTTAACAAAACAATATGAAAATAAGAAAAAACAATGTTTTCAAGGGTCTTTCAGAGGAACAGGAGGGAGGGGAAATGCTTAAAGAACTTTCCTACAAGGGAAAAATTAATATTTGAGGCAAGAGATTTTACCTCATCTTTTGTGAAAGATATAGCAGTAAGACCTCAATGCTTGAACATTTTTGGAGCAATTAGCTCATCATTCTTTGATTCAATACAGGGTACTCGACCTGAAACCACATCATAAAAAGATCTGTCATCACGTGTCCCAGCCGAGCTAGGGTTTTTCACCATTTGGCCCGTGATATGCAGCGCCCGCTCACTCTCCATCCTTCTTTTCCTGGTAAAAAATAATATATTTTAACTGAAAACAACTTTTTTAATCAAAATAATTTATAGTGGTCAATTATACATATGAATGATTTGGATGTATAATTAGATTATATTTTTACCATTTAATCCAATGTTGGTCATTGGAAGTAATTTCATTTTGAAATTGGACATAAACAAATGTCAATCTTTTGGTAGTTATTATTTCATAAAAATTCATTTTTTTGTTTTGATAACAGAAATTAATTTTAAACTAATAAATGAAACTTCTATGTTTTGAATTTGGTAAAATAGAATTCATTTTTTAATACATAATATCAAAATTATCTTAGGGTGAATTTTTTGTATGTTTCTGAAAACTTTTAATTTTTTATGAATAGTGAAAAACACCGAGTTGTAGTTTAAAACAGAATTTTTATTTAAATAATTTTTTATTTTATTTAAATTTATTTTAGATAAAAATAAATTCATAATACCTATATAATTTCAATTTAATTCATTGGATTCAGTTTATAATAATTTTAGATCTATAAAAATTTTATTGAACTTTTCACCGTCTTTTACCCACCTCCTAGGAGAATTTGCAAATTCACATAAAACTTAATTTTACCGCTTCTGTGAGTTGAATTTCAAAAATACAAGAGACATGGTTAATATAAAAGAGTAAAATTTGGTTCAATAAGATGAAAATTATTTTTGGTGAATAGTACCTTTTTACTTTTATTTACCACGGTTAAAAGTAAATAGGGTAATTAAGGGTAAAAATGATATTATTATTACCCTAACACATATCCTAATTCTATTGGATAATTATAATTCGACCAAAAACAACATTAGTAATAAAATATGAACCTCTTTGGTCCACTTGGATTAGATTAGGACATTTATTATTATTTAATTCAAAGAAGATTTAAAAGAGTTAAAATCAAATTTTAATAACTAAAACATTTTTAATATAGGGTTACACATAAGATATATTATATTAAAAATATTAATTATAAATATAAAAAGATTTCCTACATAATGGTATTTTATTTTTATTTTTTATAACTTAAATAATTTAAGTTATTTATGACACAATGATGATGTAGTAATTACCTAATTAATGGAATATTAAAATAATTGATATTATAAATATCCAAATAAATGTAATTTGAGACTTTTTATGAATTCCAATAATTTTATAAGTTAATATGACATATTATATTTGGTTAAATGAATTTTTTTCGAAGTAATAATGCTGTTATGAATTTAGTAAAAATAAAATACCAAATAGTGTCAAAATTGACATAAAAGAGTTTTTAAAACTAATATTATATTATTAATTGATATTATACTTATAAGAATCTAAAGTTTGGCCAAAAGACTTATATAATGATAGGTGAATCATTAATAAACCACTTGGGGTTATCTTGGAATTATATAGTAAGTTTATTAACCATATAATATAAAAATACAAAGAAACATGGTAAATGTCAAACTATTTAACTAAGAGTTAAATCTAAAAGTTATGGTTAATATAGTGACCAAAACCTGTCTAAAACATATTGGTTGAGTGGTTTTCTACCCATCCCCACCTTATAATTTAAATAATTCATTTTTTATCTATTATAATCCGAAAATTATTTTATTAGAAAATAATATTTCTAGCTTTTCCTAAGGTGCCCCTCACCCCTCTTATAAAAGGGAACTCCCCCTTCTCTCTAATTCAAAGCATGAAATCCATTTGGCTCAGCCAACCCCTGCCCAATTACCCTCTCAACTATCCTCCATTCATCCTAGAGGCCCTCCTTTGGTCATAAAGACAACTTAAGGATCCCTTTTTATCAAATCAAAATAAATAACTCAAATAAGAGGTAATAATTTCACCACCCACTTTCAAGTTCTTTTCTTCTTCCACTTATTCATTCTTTGTTATTTCCATTATAAAATAATAACTCCAGTATCTTCTATATAATGTTATGTTATTATAAATATGTTATATCCATATTCATTATTCTATCCATACTTCAAATGACATGTCACCATACGTGTGTACGTATGGATTACCGTCTCCACGTCATGGTGTAATTATTATTCAAAATATTATTATTTGGATGGGTATAATAATGACGTTTAATTCATGTAAATAATAAATATAACGTGATAATGATTCTGTATATATGATATAACATCCAATTATATATTATTTTAATATCAAAATAATGATATTGTCGCTCGTGCGTACGTACAGATTGCCGTCTCCACGAACACGATGAGATTCATTCCTCATCATATCCATTCAAGACTAAATTTCATTTGATGATTAAAAATAATGTTTAGAGACATGATATAATTCTAGATATGAATAATATACATCCCATACATAACAAATAGGACTCACATAACAAAGAATATAAAGGAAAATGAATTTGTTAGCACACGAAACAATGATAATACTAAGATATTATTAACAAAGAAATGTTAAAAGATCATATATGATATCATATTAATGTATATTATTCTTTTATAATTTAATAAAAATTATTTCACCATTATACATGAGGTTAACCTACCCTCGACCAAGGAAAAAGTACAAAGTAAGGGGTTTCTTATCTCACTTTTAATTCTGTGAGATTTCCATTGTTCACCATTTATTTATTGTATGTGGTGTGTGTACTACCCATGATTGTATTCATTGTGTAATATAATTTAACTTAAGGATATCTACATAATCATTGTATTATCCTTATTTCATGGTTTTATGTTTCTTAAGTTACCAAGTTGATAAGGGAATTTGAAATTTCAATTTCCACTCATTCGGCTTTACGCATACTTCATTGATTATTTTACTCCAAGATTATGTGTGGAATAACTATTCATTTGCTTATGTCATAATTTACACTCATGTTTCTATGGATATAATTTTTATACACATAATCACGCCATCGATAAATTCTCAAGTCATCGATATGAACTTGATAAGAGTAATTTTAACTCAATCTCCATTTATTGAGTTAAACATCCAATTCATTGGTGTTGTTTTTAAAAGAATATATGTGAATGTCCTATGATTTATTTACACTGAATATCCAATCATATTGAGTGTATTTATATTTTTCACACATAATTATGTCTTTGGTTTATCCTTAACCAAAGGATGCAGTCTTTATAAGATATTTCATCTCAATTTACATTCCATTGAGACTTCCTTGTTGTTATACACCAAATAACTTTTATATGGTGTATATAATGTACTTTGACATAGTATATCATGGATCCCTTTATTCTCATGATATTATAATGTTTTGATTACCTAAATTATTTTTATTCAAGTGTCTCTCTTTTGGTTAGGAACTCTAACTAAAATATCATTTTAAATGTTTTAAAGATTTATTATTCTAAATCATTCTCATTAATTTCCATGTTTTACAAATGATTTTAAGGTTTTATTTATAAGGACATTGAAGTTTTAAAAATAAAATTACTTTTAAAAGTCTCAAAGTGGTATGGGACACTTTTATTCAAAAATCTATTTTTAAACGGCTTCTTGACAAATAGTGTGACTTTTAAATGCTTTCAAGGAAAAAAGGGGATATTTATCTCAAATAGTTTTGATGATTATTTTCATCTATGTCAATATCCTTCATTATTCTTGATTGAGGTTAATCTATTACAATACAATCTTCCATATTGTATTGAATGAGTTATTTTTGATAGTGGATGTGCTATTTTTATTCCATTCATGGTTTGTGGATAAAGTATTGACATTTCATATGCTAGTTTTAATACGAATTTTTAGGTTATGTTTTAAACTTTTCATATGAGGAATGAATTGGACTTAGTAAGTGATGGGTGGAGCCTGCTATAGCTCCTCGATGCATCGGTAGGTCTCATGAGACAAACTAGTGTCTTGGCACAAGGCCTTGACAAAATATTATTTGTAGTCTTGGCATGAGGCCTTGACTATGTGGTTATGATGTCTGACATTATGCATTCCATCATTATGATATTAGATATTGATATTTCATGTCGTTATTCGACTAGTAGAATACCCATGACTATGTTTTATTATGGAATTATTTACTCAGCTCATATTCCTACCATAAAGTGTTCAGGTTAATTATTTGTAAAATCATGTGTTTTCAATTGCTCACCATGCCTAATGTTTATATTATCTTATGTTTTATTGCTTACTCTTACTGAGCATTTGATCTCACCCCTTTCTTATGTTTCATTTTCCCAGGATATGAAGAAGTTAGTTATGAGTGACTTTCATGCATAATCTAGGAAGCTTGGATGTTTCTAATGGAATAATTTAGTGTTGTTTTTCTTTTCATGTTGTAATGTTGACCTTATGAATGTATCTAGTATTTCCAAGGCTACTAAACTGATCGGTCTTTCAGGACATGATTTCCTTGTATCATGCTAATGTTATGTAATAATGCACCGACTCTGGGTAACTGGGGTTGGGGCATTACAGTTGGTATGAGAGGAAGTTTAGTACAAACCTTGGAAACTAGATTTAGATAAACTCTGATTAGGTGACATAGACCTAATATAGACTTTTAGGATTAGTATAAAGGAACTTCCTAAAATTTTGGTATTGTAGTTATTTTTTGAGTTTTCCAAGCAATACATACCTGTCTAGATACGAGCAGGTAGAGGCGGCTCTGGAACAGATGTACCTAGGGGTAAAACCCAAAAACAATGCTTTGAGCTAGACTCAAACGGGAACTGGTGCACGACAACGAGCATTGCTGCACTCTTGGTTATGAAACTCCCAGGGTATATGCTTAAGATAATTTACATTTTATTTACAAACCGATTTCAAGTATTTTAATATAAGATGAGAATAAATGTCCTTGGTTAATTATAAGGTGTTTCAAATTGAAAATATGGTGTCACGATATTCTCTAAACGATTTTATGACTACTGTTACTCACACAATGCTTTCTGGTTTAAGTCAATGGATGGATTCCAAGGAAGTCATAGTAACATTGAGACTGATTTAAAAGGTGGGAACAGTGGTGGAAATGAGGAAAAATGGAATGTTGATAGGCGTAAAAGATATCGTGTTCATGCCAAATCATTTTTCCAAAAATATGATCAACAACATATATATTAACCAACTCCCAAACTCAACAAATAAGAGAAAGTTAATGAATGATAAGAGCTCCAGTAGTGGAGACCATGGAGAAACGAATCCTCAATTTCCATCATGTAGGAAATGTGGAAGGTGACACCCATGAAAGTGTCTCAATGGAATAAATAAATGCTTTATGTGTGGGAAAGAAGGACATAAAGTGAAGAATTGCTGATGAAAAATGAAGAGTACCATGGAAGAAAATAAAAATGGTCCCAAGAATCCATTTACAGTCATTTTTCATAAATGTAGGGGACCTGACCATTACCCAAGTGAATGCCCTATTCTATAGGATATTTTCTTGGTAAAAGAAGAAGCTATGTGGATATAAATGGTTGGAAAAATGCTTAAAATTATCAGTGCTCCTTGTTGATGGGATTACTTTGGAATAATTTTCTCTTGTATTTGTAACCCTGCAGTTGTCATCTGAAAATGATATTTAAGGAAGAATTATCTTTTATCTTATGGATATAGTTATAAATAACCATTTGGTTTTATATGATCATTGGGTTTGAAGAAATTACAAGTTATTATATTTTGGGATGAAAATGAAAGGTATGAGATAACATTTCTGGTTAAATTATGTTATAGTTATTTAGAAGAATTTATCTTATTTTGGTAATGTTATAAAATATAGTTTTTAAAAAATGAAAACACGCAGACCATGTGACAACCCGTCACGTCGGACAAATCTGTGGGAATCGAACCCACAACTAGAGTACGATTGGGATTTATCGCCTACCACTGGACTACGTGAAGTCCCTGGTTAGTGTGACTAATTATTTTTAGTTAAATGATTTTATTGATAAATAATAAGTTGATTTGGGATATTATGTCTTATCAAATTAATACCCTTAGTATAGGAAAATGATTTGGGTATTAAGTGATAAATGTTATTTTGGAAGACGTTCGCTTTGTTGAGAAAACTATATTTCGAAGGAAAATAGAATACTATGGGATTTCATTTGAGGAGTACTGGTGTGTTTTTATCTATGTTTTTATTTGTGGATTGATAGTGATTTGGGTTATTTATGGAAATGATAAAACTATAATAGATAATATGTGTTTAGGTTAATTACCTTTAAGTATATGACTTTAAGAGTAGTTGATGTCATTTGGAGATACAATTTAACATGGAAGACTACATAACAAAATTCTTCTAAGTTTTGGGTTTCAATATTAGTTTGGATTATATTGAAGGATTTTAAGGAAAATTGTTTATTGAATGGTATTTATTTAACTTTGTGTTATTATTGGTTTAATTTTAGAAATTAATATTAGTGTTTCTTTCTCTAAAGGAATATCCTTTGGGGGGATCATCAGAACTTATACTAACTGTTTTGGTTTTGATTAATCTCTAAAGACAAAGTAAATATATAGTTTATCCTTTGTGGATTGTGTGATTCTCTAGAAGTTTATTCTAGCTCTTTCTGTGTGACCAAGTCTTCTTGAATAATCATAGTTTAAAAAAATGAGTTAGTTGTATAAATTTATTAAATAATGAAACTCTACTTAAAAAGTAAGTATATATCTTTATGTTCTTAGTCAATCTCATAAATAAATTCCTCATATTTATGAAATGTAACTTAAAAAAATGTTGTCCATTTACTTTTCCTATTGGGAAACTAATGACCATTTGTCCCATCATAAGTTTGTGGTTTTCTTGTTGTTAACTTTATCCTGATCATGTTTTCCATCCCTCTCCATCAGAACTTGAAACATAGTTTATCTTTCATATCCATGTTTTCCTACATGGAATCCTAGTATGGTTTTTCTTGGGTGACCTTTTTACTTCTCTTTCTTTCTTTTAAAGTGATAGTTTTATTGAATTTTTTCCAATCTGGGACCTTCCATTATATTCCCAAGCCCAATTTTAAAAATTGTGAGGACACAATTTATTGAAGGAGGGAAGAATGTAACACCCCAAGATTTCATATTATGTTAGTTCTTCAAAGTAATTCAATAACTTACACTACACGCAACATCGCGTTCAAGCGCACCACAACTTACCAAACTAGCCGTTAAAAAGTGGTTATGAATAGTATTAACATAATTTTTAACTTTATATATCCCTTATAATTTTAGAATCCATATTATGAGTTTCTTAGATATAATGTAAGGAAAAATTTATTTTTTCAGATAAAAGAAGTATTTTCCAAAAAAAATGCAATTTTTCCGCCTTTTAATGGCAATCCCTTTTTTAAATCCAATATTTTAAACTTTTATATTTTTAATTTAACAAAATAAACATCTTCTTTGGGATTGGGACATAATAATTTAGTTTCAATAAATTTTTGTGTTTTTCTGATAACTTTCATATTTGGGTGAATAGTGAAAAATAATATATTTTAACTTAAATCAACTTTTTTAATCAAAATAATTTATAGTGTTCAACTATACATATGAATGGTTTGGATGTATAATTATATTATATTTTTACCATTTAATCTAATTTTGGTCATTGGAAGTAATTTCACTTTGAAATTGGACATAAACAAATGTCAATCTTTTGGTAGTTATTATTTCATAAAAATACACTTTTTGGTTTTGACAAAAAGAATTAATTTTAAACTAATAAATTAAATTTCTATGTTTTGAATTTGGTAAAATAGGATTCATTTTTTAATACAGAATATCAAAATTATCTTAGGGTAAAGTTTTGGTTTGTTTCCGAAAACATTTAATTTTTGATGAATAGTGAAAAAACACTGTGTAACACCCGAGACTTTTATGTTATATAAATCATCAAAGGAATCTTTTTCTACACAACACTTTCTTGGCTTGCTTTACACGCAATCGCGACCTTCCTCGATAGCTTTCGTCGTACGCAATACCGAGTTTCACTAAATAACAATATGCTATTAAAACTAGCCGTTATGAATAGTAATAACCACTTTTTGAAATTTTATAAATTTTATTTTTCAAAATGGACTTCATTTTTGGACTCAGAATATCAAATTTAGCCTAAGGTGAAATTTTGGTACTTTTCGGATAACTTTAATATTTTGATGAATAGTGAAAATTACTAAATTTTAATTAAAAACAACTTTTTTAATCAAAACATTTAATAGTGATAAATTATGAATTTGAGTGGTTTTAAAGTATATTTAGAATATATTTTTACCACTTAATATAATGTTGGTCATTGGACACAATGTTACAATTAAACCGAACATAAACAAGTGTCAATCTTTTGATAGTTATTATCTCTTAAAAACACGCTTTTTGTTTTGACAGCGGGAATTAATTTTAAATTAATTTCTGCCACTTCTGTGTTTTGAATTTAGAAAAATGGATTCCATATTTGGAATCAGGATGTTCAAATTGTGTAAATAGGTAACTTTTATTTTTAGATATTTTGAATAATTACTGCGGTAAATATTTTATTTACCATGGTTAAGGGTAAATCCGGTAAATAAGGGTTAAAAAATAATATTATAATAATATTAAATTACCCTAAAACGTGTCTTAAACCTATTGGTTGATACATGGTCGACCATGGGCATCTTTGGGTCGATTTTGGGACCCCATTGATCCACTTGTAAGTGATAATGACACTTTATTTTAATTAAGTTAAAATGAATACAAAAATGACACAAGCATATATCTTTTAGAAAAACAATTGTTACATAGGGTTATATATGTTGGATTTTAGATTATAAATATTCATTAGAAAGATAAAAAGATTTCCTACATAATGGTATTTTATTTGTAATTTTTAGACTTTAAATAATTTAATTTATTTATGACACAATGATGATGCAGTAATTATATTATTAATGAAATATTGACATAATTGATGTTATAAACACAAACATAAATGTAATTTAAGACTTTTTATGAATTCCACTAATTTTCTAGGTTACTATGATATATTAGTGTTGATTTAATCAACTTTGTTCGAACATATAATTCTGTTATGACTTTCACAAAAATCATATATCAAATAGTGTCAAAATTGACACAAAATAGTTTTTAAATCAAATATTATATTATTAATTGTTATTGTATTCCTAAAAATCTAAGGTTAGGCAAAATGACTTATATAAGGATATATATTTTAATAATAAACAATTTGGGGTTCGTTTGGCATGTTATAGTAAGTGTATTAACCATATAGTGAAAGAAAACAAAAAGACATGGTAAAAGTTAAATTATTTAACTTAGAGTTAAATCTAATTGATAAGGTTAAAATAATACCCTAAACTTGTCTAAATCCTATTGGTTGATATGATTTCGACCCTTCCACACTTTATCTTCGAAATAAGACCCTTTGGAACCATTATAAACCGATTTTGACTTTAATATAAAATAATAGTTTGAGATATTCCTAAGGTGCCCCTCTCCTCCCTTATAAAAGGGCACCTCCTCCCCCTCCTCCTCACACCAAATTGAGCACTCAAGCTCGGCCAACCCCTGCCATTTGCTCCTCTCCACTTCCCTATAATAGTCCTAGAGGTCCTGTTCTTCTCCAAAGACCACTCTTAGTTCCTTAAGTGGAGGATTCAAAGAGGTGTTCCAAAGAAGAGGTAATATCCATTACCGATCTTTTCAATTTCTTTCTTCTTCAACTTCTTCTTCTTTAGTTGTTTCATGATGAAGTAATAACATAAGTATTAATTACATACTGATATGTTATTATAAATATTAAACAACCCTAATTCACCTTCTATCCATCCTACGGAAAAATGAAATCACCGCGCGTGCGTACGTACGGAATACCGTCTCCACGCCGTGGTGTAATCTATTTTTCCACCATCACTTTACAAGGATGGGTATAATGGTGTAATGAGTAACTATTTATGATTATTATAAAGTAATATTGATACTGAAATAATATATATATACTCCAATACATTTCCACGATCATAGGAACGATATCATCACTCGTGCGTACGTACGGAATACCGTCTCCACGATGTGATGCGACTCGTTCTACATGATCATCATTACATAGTAATTATATAAATGAATTGAATGAATAAATATGATATATGTTACACTAATAACATTCTGGATATAAGGTATCTATAACCTTGAAATAAGAATAAGAATTTATTCGGCAAAACACGCATAAGAACAAAAGGCAATAAAGACCCGAGTAACAAGTAACAATGAAATATTACTAACAAGAAGCTAAGAATATGACCATATATGATATCATATCAATATGTATGATTCTGGAATAAGTCAATAACATTATTTAAACCATTATACAGGAGCTTCGGACACATACAAGGCAAATTGGACCTAAGGTAAGGGAAATATCACAATCTCATTTTTATCCGAGATTGTTTATTCGTAAGTATTTACTGGGGTGTATTTTATCATCCACATCCATGTTTCATCAATATGTAATATTATTTCCATCCACCTACAATTGTTTAAATCCATTTTTACCCTTCGGTGAGTTTTTAGTAATATGTATGAAAGGAATCTTTTGTCGTTTTTTTCGTACGAGGTACTTTTTGACTTTTCCGACAAAAGTACGAAGAATGTTTTTTTTAACTTATACGACATGAATGGATTTTTAAAACATTATTTCCAAGAAGCTTCCTTTACAAGTTTTCAAGTTTATTTTTAATCAACTTCTTTTATTTTAATGTTGTATGACATGTTATGAAAGGAAAAATATTTTTGAAGAAGAAAGGATATTTTCCTCAAGAATGGAGTTCAAGTGTTTTATCAAAATTATTTTCCATCTAAGATAATAAAGGGTTCTGTTTTTATCCCTATTATTAAATTGATTTGATCATGTTGTGATGGAATTATTTTTATGAATTCCTTTATCTTATATGAATTGTTTTATGATGTCATGTTGTTTAAGAATCTCATTTTTATTACATGGGTTATGTGATGATGTAAGATTTATGATTATGTGGCACACATAAGAAAGGATTCATTATAAGATGGGTGGGACCTATATCTCCCTCCAATGCATTGGGTAAAGATTTTATATCTCATGAGATAGACATGGCTGGAACGGAAGGTTATTTCGGTTCAGTGATACAGGACTGAAACGAGGAGTGAACTCGGTTCAGAAAGGGACTTTGTCCACTAAGATAGTCTTGGCAATGAGTCATGACTAACAAGAAATGATTTTCCATGATTATGTGTGCATGCCACAAAGTTTCAAGTTTTATGTTATGATTATGGGGATCTCATTTTCACTTCTATGATTTATTCCATGTTAATATATTATGATCTCTTTTGCAGGTTTTGATTTTCAAAAAGATATGATATGATTTTTATTTCCTTAATTTGCCCTTGCTGAGCATTTGAGCTCACCCTTTTATGTTTTCGTTTCCCCAGGTCAGGAAGATGGATATTAAGTAGAATATGCTAAAAGGGACCCTAGATATGATGAAATAAATGGGAGACACTGTAGAAGATTTATGAACCAGTTGTTTATGTTTCCCAGTTTCTAAAGACACTATACCTATACGGTCCTTTGTGGTTTTGTCATATGTTGTAATAAGTGTGCTTAAATTTTGAAGTATTAACAATGTATGTAAAGTATGGGTCGTTATAGTTGGTATCAGAGGAAAGGTATAGTCAACCTTTGGAAACTAGGATGTGAAAGCCTTAGTAAGAACCCTAAGGATAAGTCTAAGCATAGAACACAATCTTAGTGTTTTAGAAATGTCCTTGAATAACCTAGGATAAGACCTTAAGCATGAAAATTTTATTCTTGAATTATGTGGTTTTCCTATTATAATTAGTGTTGCTCACACTATTCTTCTTGGTTTTAGTCAATGGCTGGAACCCGAAGGAACCGTGTTAATGCGGAATGCGATGGGCAATGCAATGATTGTCCCCCTGAGAAACCAAACGATATGGGAGCTGGAATGCAAAATCTTGTAGCCATGCTCACACAACTTTCTCAAGCTATGAATCATGCAGGACTTCCAAACGAGCAAAGGAAGGAGCAACATTCTGTTGAATCCTTCATGAGGCAGCGTCCACCTTCTTTCAGTGGGTCTACTGATCCATTAGTTGCCGAACAATGGATTAGTACTACTGAAAAGATATTTTCAGTTCTTCAATGTTCTGAACATGATAAAGTCATCCTAGTAGTGTATCGTTTGGAAGGAGATGCTGATCAATGGTGGAATCTTATTAAGAATACGAGGCAAAGGGATGAAATTGAGTCTATGGAATGGGACGAGTTCAAGAACTTATTTTTCAATAAGTACTTCCCTCGTATTCTCCGAACAAAGATGGAGAAAGAGTTCCTTGAACTGAAGCAAAGGGATGATGAATCTGTTAGTACCTATGAAGCAAATTTTACAAGACTTGCAAGGTACGCTTCTGGTATTATTATCCAACCTGAGAGTAAGATCGATCGATTCTTTAGTGGCTTAAAACCAAGTCTTCGAAGGGCTTTAGCCATAAGGGACTTCAATAGCTACGAGGAAATCGTTCGATGTGCTCTCAAAGTCGAGATGGAGATTGGAGTAACCCATCAGTCACATGGGTTTGATAAGAAGAGGAAGATGGAATTCAAAGGAAACTCTAAAGAGCACACTGAAAAGAAGATGAACTTTCCCTTATGCTCAAAGTGTGGAAAGAAACATGGAGGGAGTTGTCTTAAAGGGACAAGTAAATGTTTTAAATGTGGAAAGGAAGGTCATCGGGCATTTGAATGTCGTGATAATGGGAAGAAGATGTCTAATGACGCAAACAAAGGAAGGGATACACAGAATGAACCTACTACACTTCAATGTTTCAAGTGCAAGGAGATGGGGAATTATGCCAATCAATGCCCAAATCCAAGGGTTGATGATGATGGTCGACGTCAACAAAATCTTAAGGCTAAAGACAAAGGAAAGTCACATGCAATTTCTATCAGCGATGTGGAGTACGATAACGAAGTGGTGAAAGGTACACTTACCATCCACTCTAAAGTAGCAAATGTTTTATTTAATTCTGGATCCACCCACTCTTTTATTTCTGAAGACTTTTCTAAGGGTATCACCGTATTACCTCAACAATTAGATGTTGAGTTAGCTGTGACAACACCTAATGGCACATCAATCGCATCAAAAGTTTATAATTCTTCTCCGATCGAAGTTTGTGGGAAAGTGCTTCCTGCAAATCTTGTGATCCTTCCTTTAGTAGAATTTGATGTGATTCTTGGCATGGATTGGATTTCTCTACATGGATCTCATATCAATTGCCAAAGAAGGGAAGTCACATTTCATATTCCAGATCAATCTACAATCGTCTATCAATGCAAGGATGAACATAACCTTCCAGTGGAAATTCCTTCCATCTTATGGGTCATGATTCCACTAAATGAAGGTTATTTATCTCAAATGGTTGGAGAGAAACTTACGATTAAGAATATGCCCATTGTACGGGAGTTTGATGATGTCTTTCCGGAGGAATTACCAGGTCTTCCACCAAATCGTGAAGTTGAGTTTTCAATAGAACTCGTACCGGGTGCTTTGCCTATTTCAAAGACACCTTATAGAATGGCCCCAATTGAGTTGCAGGAATTGAAGAAGCAACTCCAAGAGAATCTTGATAAGGGATTCATACGCCCTAGTGCGTCACCTTGGGGAGCACCTGTTCTATTTGTTAAGAAGAAAGATGGATCAATGAGACTCTGCATTGATTATCGAGAACTTAACAAGATCACTATCAAGAACAAATATCCTCTCCCACGCATTGATGACTTGTTTGACCAACTACGCGGAGCTCAATACTTTTCCAAGATTGATCTTCGTTCAGGGTATCATCAATTAAGGGTCAAAAGGGAGGATATACCAAAGACGGCTTTCCGTACAAGGTATGAACACTATGAATTTATAGTGATGCCATTTGGTCTTACTAATGCCCCTGCTATCTTCATGGATCTAATGAATAGAGTCTTTAGAGACTATCTTGATCAATTTGTGGTAGTCTTTATAGACGATATTCTTGTCTATTCAAAGAGCAAGGAAGAACATGAAGATCACTTGAGAATTATATTGAAGACCCTGAGAAAGGAGAAGCTTTATGCCAAATTTACCAAGTGTGAATTTTGGCTTCAAAAAGTTGCATTTTTGGGTCACATAATCTCAAAAGAGGGGATATCTGTGGATCCAGCAAAAACAGAGGTTATCGAAAGATGGTCGAGACCAACAACAGTAACTGAGATCCGAAGTTTTCTTGGTTTGGCTGGATATTATCGACGTTTTGTAAAAGATTTTTCACGATTATCTAATCCAATCACCAAGTTGACTCGGAAAGGAGTTAAGTTTGTCTGGACAGAGGAATGTGAAGAGAATTTCAAGGAGTTGAAAAGAAGGTTATCCAGTGCACCTGTGCTCACACTGCCTTGTAGTGGAGAAAGGTTTGTGATCTACAGTGATGCATCCAAGAAGGGATTGGGGTGTGTTCTTATGCAAAATGATATGGTGATAGCTTATGCCTCACGATAGTTGAAAATCCATGAGCAAAATTACCCAACACATGATTTGGAGTTGGCTGCGGTAATCTTTGCATTAAAGATTTGGAGGCATTACCTTTATGGTGAAAGGTGTGATATTTATACTGATCATAAAAGTTTAAAGTATATTTTCACACAAAAGGAGTTGAATATGCGTCAAAGAAGATGGTTGGAGCTGATTAAGGATTATGACTGCTCAATCCATTACCACCCTGGGAAAGCAAACAAGGTGGCAGATGCATTAAGTCGACAAGACCATGCTAGTTTATCCATGATGAGGATCACAAAAGATCCAATATTTATGGATTTACAAAGGATGGATCTTGGAATTATAATGGAAGGGGAAAAATATTATCTTTCTCAAATGAATGTTCAACCATCTATACATGTGCAGATTAAAGAGGCACAGAATGAAGATGTCGAGTTACAAAAGAAGGTGAGAAATGTTCCTGAATTCAACCTTGATTGTGATGGGATAATAAAGTTCAGGAATCGGGTTTGTGTTCCTTCCATCCCCGAATTAAAGAAGGAGCTGCTGGATGAGGCTCATAGTTCTTCATTCTCTATTCATCCTGGAAGCACGAAGATGTATAGGGACCTGAAAGAGTACTTCTGGTGGGATGGCATGAAAAGAGATGTTTCTGAATATGTCTCTCGATGCTTGGTTTGTCAACAAGTTAAAGCTGAGAGACAGAAGTCTAAGGGGATGTTACAACCATTACCCATACCCGAATGGAAATGAGAAAACATCACTATGGACTTTGTCACAGGACTTCCTAAAACATCCAAAGGCAATAATGCTATCTGGGTCATAGTTGATCGTCTTACAAAGTCTGCACACTTCATTCCTATTAGAGAGGATTTCTCTCTAGATCAGCTTGCCAGGATATATGTAAAGGAAGTGGTAAGATTGCATGGAGTACCACTTTCTATTATATCTGATCGGGATCCGAGATTTACCTCGAAGTTCTGGCGAAGTCTTCAGCATACTCTGGATACAGAGTTGAGTTTCAGCACTGCTTATCATCCCCAGACAGACGGTCAGTCTGAGAGAACAATTCAAACCCTAGAAGATATGTTGAGAGATTGCTCTATGGATTTCAAAGGAGGTTGGGATCAACACCTACCTTTGGTGGAATTTTCTTATAATAATAGCTTTCACTCCAGTATTCAGATGGCTCCTTATGAAGCTCTCTATGGAAAGAAATGCAGGACTCCAACTTGCTGGGATGAAGTTGGGGAAAGAAAGCTATTAGGACCTGATCTCGTTGATGAAATGGCAGAAAAGGTCAGATCTATTCAACAACACATAAGAGCAGCTCAGAGTCGACAGAAAAGTTATGCCGACAACCGAAGAAAAGACCTAGAGTTTGAAGTGGGTGATAAAGTGTTCTTACGAATATCTCCCTGGAAGAGGGTTATGAGATTTGGAAAGAAGGGGAAGTTGAGCCCTAGATATATCGGTCCTTTCGAAATACTGGATCGTATTGGGAAGGTAGCTTACCGATTGGCGCTTCCACCGAATCTCTCTCAAGTTCACGATGTGTTCCATGTATCTCTCCTGAGAAAGTACATACCTGATCCTTCACATGTACTCAGCTCAGAAGTTATACCGCTGGAGCAAGATCTTTCTTATGAAGAACAGCCGATAGAGATTCTGGATCGTAGTGAAAAAGTTCTACGAAACAAGACCACTCGATTGGTGAAAGTTTTATGGAGGAACCACCAACTTGAAGAAGCTACTAGGGAGCTTGAGGATATGATGAGGGAGAAGTATCCTCATCTGTTTGTTACAAAGTGACGAATTTCGAGGGCGAAATTCTTTTTAAGGGGGGTAGAATGTAACACCCGAGACTTTTATGTCATATAAATCATCAAAGGAATCTTTTTCTACACAACACTTGCTTGGCTTGCTTTACACGCAATCGCGACCTTCCTCGATAGCTTTCGTCGTACGCAATACCGAGTTTCACTAAATAACAATATGCTATTAAAACTAGCCGTTATGAATAGTAATAACCACTTTTTGAAATTTTATAAATTTTATTTTTCAAAATGGACTTCATTTTTGGACTCAGAATATCAAATTTAGCCTAAGGTGAAATTTTGGTACTTTTCGGATAACTTTAATATTTTGATGAATAGTGAAAATTACTAAATTTTAATTAAAAACAACTTTTTTAATCAAAACATTTAATAGTGATAAATTATGAATTTGAGTGGTTTTAAAGTATATTTAGAATATATTTTTACCACTTAATATAATGTTGGTCATTGGACACAATGTTACAATTAAACCGAACATAAACAAGTGTCAATCTTTTGATAGTTATTATCTCTTAAAAACACGCTTTTTGTTTTGACAGCGGGAATTAATTTTAAATTAATTTCTGCCACTTCTGTGTTTTGAATTTAGAAAAATGGATTCCATATTTGGAATCAGGATGTTCAAATTGTGTAAATAGGTAACTTTTATTTTTAGATATTTTGAATAATTACTGCGGTAAATATTTTATTTACCATGGTTAAGGGTAAATCCGGTAAATAAGGGTTAAAAAATAATATTATAATAATATTAAATTACCCTAAAACGTGTCTCAAACCTATTGGTTGATACATGGTCGACCATGGGCATCTTTGGGTCGATTTTGGGACCCCATTGATCCACTTGTAAGTGATAATGACACTTTATTTTAATTAAGTTAAAATGAATACAAAAATGACACAAGCATATATCTTTTAGAAAAACAATTGTTACATAGGGTTATATATGTTGGATTTTAGATTATAAATATTCATTAGAAATATAAAAATATTTCCTACATAATGGTATTTTATTTGTAATTTTTAGACTTTAAATAATTTAATTTATTTATGACACAATGATGATGCAGTAATTATCTTATTAATGAAATATTGACATAATTGATGTTATAAACACCAAAATAAATGTAATTTAAGGCTTTTTATGAATTACACTAATTTTCTAGGTTACTATGATATATTAGTGTTGATTTAATCAACTTGGTTCGAACATATAATTCTGTTATGACTTTCACAAAAATCATATATCAAATAGTGTCAAAATTGACACAAAATAGTTTTTAAATCAAATATTATATTATTAATTGTTATTGTATTCCTAAAAATCTAAGGTTAGGCCAAATGACTTAGATAAGGATATATATTTTAATAATAAACAATTTGGGGTTAGTTTGGCATGTTATAGTAAGTGTATTAACCATATAGTGAAAGAAAACAAAAAGACATGGTAAAAGTTAAATTATTTAACTTAGAGTTAAATCTAATTGATAAGGTTAAAATAATACCCTAAACTTGTCTAAATCCTATTGGTTGATAGGATTTCGACCCTTCCCCACTTTATCTTCGAAATAAGACCCTTTGGAACCATTATAAACCGATTTTGACTTTAATATAAAATAATATTTTGAGATATTCCTAAGGTGCCCCTCTCCTCCCTTATAAAAGGGCACCTCCTCCCCCTCCTCCTCACACCAAATTGAGCACTCAATCTCGGCCAACCACTGCCATTTTCTCCTCTCCACTTCCCTAGAATAGTCCTAGAGGTCTTGTTCTTCTCCAAAGACCACTCTTAGTTCCTTAAGTGGAGGATTCAAAGAGGCGTTCCAAAGAAGAGGTAATATCCATTACCGATCTTTTCAATTTCTTTCTTCTTCAACTTCTTCTTCTTTAGTTGTTTCATGATGAAGTAATAACATAAGTATTACTTACATACTGATATGTTATTATAAATATGAAACAACCCTAATTCACCTTCTATCCATCCTACGGAAAAATGAAATCACCGCGCGTGCGTACGTACGGAATATCGTCTCCACGCCGTGGTGTAATCTATTTTTCCACCATCACTTTACAAGGATGGGTATAATGGTGTAATGAGTAACTATTTATGATTATTATAAAGTAATATTGATACTGAAATAATATATATATACTCCAATACATTTCCACGATCATAGGAACAATATCATCACTCGTGCGTACGTACGGAATACCGTCTCCACGATGTGATGCGACTCGTTCTACATGATCATCATTACATAGTAATTATATAAATGAATTGAATGAATAAATATGATATATGTTACACTAATACAATTCTGGATATAAGGTATCTATAACCTTGAAATAAGAATAAGAATTTATTCGGCAAAACACGCATAAGAACAAAAGGCAATAAAGACCCGAGTAACAAGTAACAATGAAATATTACTAACAAGAAGCTAAGAATATGACCATATATGATATCATATCAATATGTATGATTCTGGAATAAGTCAATAACATTATTTAAACCATTATACATGAGCTTCGGGCACATACAAGGCAAATTGGACCTAAGGTAAGGGAAATATCACAATCTCATTTTTATCCGAGATTGTTTATTCGTAAGTATTTACTGGGGTGTATTTTATCATCCACATCCACGTTTCATCAATATGTAATATTATTTCCATCCACCTACAATTGTTTAAATCCATTTTTACCCTTCGGTGAGTTTTTAGTAATATGTATGAAAGGAATCTTTTGTCGTTTTTTTCGTACGAGGTACTTTTTGACTTTTCCGACAAAAGTACGAAGAATGTTTTTTTTAACTTATACGGCATGAATGGATTTTTAAAACATTATTTCCAAGAAGCTTCCTTTACAAGTTTTCAAGTTTATTTTTAATCAACTTCTTTTATTTTAAAGTTGTATGACGTGTTATGAAAGGAAAAATGTTTTTGAAGAAGAAAGGATATTTTCCTCAAGAATGGAGTTCAAGTGTTTTATCAAAATTATTTTCCATCTAAGATAATAAAGGGTTCTGTTTTTATCCCTATTATTAAATTGATTTGATCATGTTATGATGGAATTATTTTTATGAATTCCTTTATCTTATATGAATTGTTTTATGATGTCATGTTGTTTAAGAATCCCATTTTTATTACATGGGTTATGTGATGATGTAAGATTTATGATTATGTGGCACACATAAGAAAGGATTCATTATAAGATGGGTGGGACCTATATCTCCCTCCAATGCATTGGGTAAAGATTTTATATCTCATGAGATATACATGGCTGGAATGGAAGGTTATTTCGGTTCAGTGATACAGGACTGAAACGAGGAGTGAACTCGGTTCAGAAAGGGACTTTGTCCACTAAGATAGTCTTGGCAATGAGTCATGACTAACAAGAAATGATTTTCCATGATTATGTGTTCATGCCACAAAGTTTCAAGTTTTATGTTATGATTATGGGGATCTCATTTTCACTTCTATGATTTATTCCATGTTAAGATATTATGATCTCTTTTGCAGGTTTTGATTTTCAAAAAGATATGATATGATTTTTATTTCCTTTATTTGCCCTTGCTGAGCATTTGAGCTCACCCTTTTATGTTTTCTTTTCCCCAGGTCAGGAAGATGGATATTAAGTAGAATATACTAAAAGGGACCCTAGATATGATGAAATAAATGGGAGACACTGTAGAAGATTTATGAACCAGTTGTTTATGTTTCCCAGTTTCTAAAGACACTATACCTATACGGTCCTTTGTGGTTTTGTCATATGTTGTAATAAGTGTGCTTAAATTTTGAAGTATTAACAATGTATGTAAATTATGGGTCGTTATAGTTGGTATCAGAGGAAAGGTATAGTCAACCTTTGGAAGCTAGGATGTGAAAGCCTTAGTAAGAACCCTAAGGATAAGTCTAAGCATAGAACACAATCTTAGTGTTTTAGAAATGTCCTTGAATAACCTAGGATAAGACCTTAAGCATGAAAATTTTATTCTTGAATTATGTGGTTTTCCTATTATAATTAGTGTTGCTCACACTATTCTTATTGGTTTTAGTCAATGGCTGGAACCCGAAGGAACCGTGTTAATGCGGAATGCGATGGGCAATGCAATGATTGTCCCCCTGAGCAACCAAACGATATGGGAGCTGGAATGAAAAATCTTGTAGCCATGCTCACACAACTTTCTCAAGCTATGAATCATGCAGGACTTCCAAACGAGCAAAGGAAGGAGCAACATTCTGTTGAATCCTTCATGAGGCAGCGTCCACCTTCTTTCAGTGGGTCTACTGATCCATTAGTTGCTGAACAATGGATTAGTACTACTGAAAAGATATTTTCAGTTCTTCAATGTTCTGAACATGATAAAGTCATCCTAGCAGTGTATCGTTTGGAAGGAGATTCTGATCAATGGTGGAATCTTATTAAGAATACGAGGCAAAGGGATGAAATTGAGTCTATGGAATGGGACGAGTTCAAGAACTTATTTTTCAATAAGTACTTCCCTCGTATTCTCCGAACAAAGATGGAGAAAGAGTTCCTTGAACTGAAGCAAAGGGATGATGAATCTGTTAGTACCTATGAAGCAAATTTTACAAGACTTTCAAGGTATGCTTCTGGTATTATTATCCAACCTGAGAGTAAGATCGATCGATTCTTTAGTGGATTAAAACCAAGTCTTCGAAGGGCGTTAGCCATAAGGGACTTCAATAGCTACGAGGAAATCGTTCGATGTGCTCTCAAAGTCGAGATGGAGATTGGAGTAACCCATCAGTCACATGGGTTTGATAAGAAGAGGAAGATGGAATTCAAAGGAAACTCTAAAGAGCACACTGAAAAGAAGATGAACTTTCCCTTATGCTCAAAGTGTGGAAAGAAACATGGAGGGAGTTGTCTTAAAGGGACAAGTAAATGTTTTAAATGTGGAAAGGAAGGTCATCGGGCATTTGAATGCCGTGATAATGGGAAGAAGATGTCTAATGACGCAAACAAAGGAAGGGATACACAGAATGAACCTACTACACTTCAATGTTTCAAGTGCAAGGAGATGGGGAATTATGCCAATCAATTCCCAAATCCAAGGGTTGATGATGATGGTCGACGTCAACAAAATCTTAAGGCTAAAGACAAAGGAAAGTCACATGCAATTTCTATCAGCGATGTGGAGTACGATAACGAAGTGGTGAAAGGTACACTTACCATCCACTCTAAAGTAGCAAATGTTTTATTTGATTCTGGATCCACCCACTCTTTTATTTCTGAAGACTTTTCTAAGGGTATCACCGTATTACCTCAACAATTAGATGTTGAGTTAGCTGTGACAACACCTAATGGCACATCAATCGCATCAAAAGTTTATAATTCTTCTCCGATCGAAGTTTGTGGGAAAGTGCTTCCTGCAAATCTTGTGATCCTTACTTTAGTAGAATTTGATGTGATTCTTGGCATGGATTGGCTTTCTCTACATGGAGCTCATATCAATTGCCAAAGAAGGGAAGTCACATTTCATATTCCAGATCAATCTACGATCGTCTATCAATGCAAGGATGAACATAACCTTCCAGTGGAAATTCCTTCCATCTTATGGGCCATGATTCCACTAAATGAAGGTTATTTATCTCAAATGGTTGGAGAGAAACTTACGATTAAGAATATGCCCATTGTACTGGAGTTTGATGATGTCTTTCCGGAGGAATTACCAGGTCTTCCACCAAATCGTGAAGTTGAGTTTTCAATAGAACTCGTACCGGGTGCTTTGCCTATTTCAAAGACACCTTATAGAATGGCCCCAATTGAGTTGTAGGAATTGAAGAAGCAACTCCAAGAGAATCTTGATAAGGGATTCATACGCCCTAGTGCGTCACCTTGGGGAGCACCTGTTCTATTTGTTAAGAAGAAAGATGGATCAATGAGACTCTGCATTGATTATCGAGAACTTAACAAGATCACTATCAAGAACAAATATCCTCTCCCACGCATTGATGACTTGTTTGACCAACTACGCGGAGCTCAATACTTTTCCAAGATTGATCTTCGTTCAGGGTATCATCAATTAAGGGTCAAAAGGGAGGATATACCAAAGACGGCTTTCCGTACAAGGTATGGACACTATGAATTTATAGTGATGCCATTTGGTCTTACTAATGCCCCTGCTATCTTCATGGATCTAATGAATAGAGTCTTTAGAGACTATCTTGATCAATTTGTGGTAGTCTTTATAGACGATATTCTTGTCTATTCAAAGATCAAGGAAGAACATGAAGATCACTTGAGAATTATATTGAAGACCCTGAGAAAGGAGAAGCTTTATGCCAAATTTACCAAGTGTGAATTTTGGCTTCAAAAAGTTGCATTTTTGGGTCACATAATCTCAAAAGAGGGGATATCTGTGGATCCAGCAAAAACAGAGGTTATCGAAAGATGGTCGAGACCAACAACAGTAACTGAGATCCGAAGTTTTCTTGGTTTGGCTGGATATTATCGACGTTTTGTAAAAGATTTTTCACGATTATCTAATCCAATCACGAAGTTGACTCGGAAAGGAGTTAAGTTTGTCTGGACAGAGGAATGTGAAGAGAATTTCAAGGAGTTGAAAAGAAGGTTATCCAGTGCACCTGTGCTCACACTGCCTTGTAGTGGAGAAAGGTTTGTGATCTACAGTGATGCATCCAAGAAGGGATTGGGGTGTGTTCTTATGCAAAATGATATGGTGATAGCTTATGCCTCACGACAGTTGAAAATCCATGAGCAAAATTACCCAACACATGATTTGGAGTTGGCTGCGGTAATCTTTGCATTAAAGATTTGGAGGCATTACCTTTATGGTGAAAGGTGTGATATTTATACTGATCATAAAAGTTTAAAGTATATTTTCACACAAAAGGAGTTGAATATGCGTCAAAGAAGATGGTTGGAGCTGATTAAGGATTATGACTGCTCAATCCATTACCACCCTGGGAAAGCAAACAAGGTGGCAGATGCATTAAGTCGACAAGACCATGCTAGTTTATCCATGATGAGGATCACAAAAGATCCAATATTTATGGATTTACAAAGGATGGATCTTGGAATTATAATGGAAGGGGAAAAATCTTATCTTTCTCAAATGAATGTTCAACCATCTATACATGTGAAGATTAAAGAGGCACAGAATGAAGATGTCGAGTTACAAAAGAAGGTGAGAAATGTTCCTGAATTCAACCTTGATTGTGATGGGATAATAAAGTTCAGGAATCGGGTTTGTGTTCCTTCCATCCCCGAATTAAAGAAGGAGTTTCTGGATGAGGCTCATAGTTCTTCATTCTCTATTCATCCTAGAAGCATGAAGATGTATAGGGACCTGAAAGAGTACTTCTGGTGGGATGGCATGAAAAGAGATGTTGCTGAATATGTCTCTCGATGCTTGGTTTGTCAACAAGTTAAAGCTGAGAGACAGAAGTCTAAGGGGATGTTACAACCATTACCCATACCCGAATGGAAATGGGAAAACATCACTATGGACTTTGTCACAGGACTTCCTAAAACATCCAAAGGCAATAATGCTATCTGGGTCATAGTTGATCGTCTTACAAAGTCTGCACACTTCATTCCTATTAGAGAGGATTTCTCTCTAGATCAGCTTGCCAGGATATATGTAAAGGAAGTGGTAAGATTGCATGGAGTAACACTTTCTATTATATCTGATCGGGATCCGAGATTTACCTCGAAGTTCTGGCGAAGTCTTCAGCATACTCTGGATACAGAGTTGAGTTTCAGAACTGCTTATCATCCCCAGACAGACGGTCAGTCTGAGAGAACAATTCAAACCCTAGAAGATATGTTGAGAGATTGCTCTATGGATTTCAAAGGAGGTTGGGATCAACACCTACCTTTGGTGGAATTTTCTTATAATAATAGCTTTCACTCCAGTATTCAGATGGCTACTTATGAAGCTCTCTATGGAAAGAAATGCAGGACTCCAACTTGCTGGGATGAAGTTGGGGAAAGAAAGCTATTAGGACCTGATCTCGTTGATGAAATGGCAGAAAAGGTCAGATCTATTCAACAACACATAAGAGCAGCTCAGAGTCGACAGAAAAGTTATGCCGACAACCGAAGAAAAGACCTAGAGTTTGAAGTGGGTGATAAAGTGTTCTTACGAATATCTCCCTGGAAGAGGGTTATGAGATTTGGAAAGAAGGGGAAGTTGAGCCCTAGATATATCGGTCCTTTCGAAATACTGGATCGTATTGGGAAGGTAGCTTACCGATTGGCGCTTCCACCGAATCTCTCTCAAGTTCACGATGTGTTCCATGTATCTCTCCTGAGAAAGTACATACCTGATCCTTCACATGTACTCAGCTCAGAAGTTGTACCGCTGGAGCAAGATCTTTCTTATGAAGAACAGCCGATAGAGATTCTGGATCATAGCGAAAAAGTTATACGAAACAAGACCACTCGATTGGTGAAAGTTTTATGGAGGAACCACCAACTTGAAGAAGCTACTTGGGAGCTTGAGGATATGATGAGGGAGAAGTATCCTCATCTGTTTGTTACAAAGTGACGAATTTCGAGGGCGAAATTCTTTTTAAGGGGGGTAGAATGTAACACCCGAGACTTTTATGTTATATAAATCATCAAAGGAATCTTTTTCTACACAACACTTGCTTGGCTTGCTTTACACGCAATCGCGACCTTCCTCGATAGCTTTCGTCGTACGCAATACCGAGTTTCACTAAATAACAATATGCTATTAAAACTAGCCGTTATGAATAGTAATAACCACTTTTTGAAATTTTATAAATTTTATTTTTCAAAATGGACTTCATTTTTGGACTCAGAATATCAAATTTAGCCTAAGGTGAAATTTTGGTACTTTTCGGATAACTTTAATATTTTAATGAATAGTGAAAATTACTAAATTTTAATTAAAAACAACTTTTTTAATCAAAACATTTAATAGTGATAAATTATGAATTTGAGTGGTTTTAAAGTATATTTAGAATATATTTTTACCACTTAATATAATGTTGGTCATTGGACACAATGTTACAATTAAACCGAACATAAACAAGTGTCAATCTTTTGATAGTTATTATCTCTTAAAAACACGCTTTTTGTTTTGACAGCGGGAATTAATTTTAAATTAATTTCTGCCACTTCTGTGTTTTGAATTTAGAAAAATGGATTCCATATTTGGAATCAGGATGTTCAAATTGTGTAAATAGGTAACTTTTATTTTTAGATATTTTGAATAATTACTGCGGTAAATATTTTATTTACCATGGTTAAGGGTAAATCCGGTAAATAAGGGTTAAAAAATAATATTATAATAATATTAAATTACCCTAAAACGTGTCTTAAACCTATTGGTTGATACATGGTCGACCATGGGCATCTTTGGGTCGATTTTGGGACCCCATTGATCCACTTGTAAGTGATAATGACACTTTATTTTAATTAAGTTAAAATGAATACAAAAATGACACAAGCATATATCTTTTAGCACAACAATTGTTACATAGGGTTATATATGTTGGATTTTATATTATAAATATTCATTAGAAATATAAAAAGATTTCATACATAATGGTATTTTATTTGTAATTTTTAGACTTTAAATAATTTAATTTATTTATGACACAATGATGATGCAGTAATTATCTTATTAATGAAATATTGACATAATTGATGTTATAAACACCAAAATAAATGTAATTTAAGACTTTTTATGAATTCCACTAATTTTATAGGTTACTATGATATATTAGTGTTGATTTAAGCAACTTGGTTTGAACATATAATTCTGTTATGACTTTCACAAAAATCATATATCAAATAATGTCAAAATTGACACAAAATAGTTTTTAAATCAAATATTATATTATTAATTGTTATTGTATTCCTAAAAATCTAAGGTTAGGCCAAATGACTTAGATAAGGATATATATTTTAATAATAAACAATTTGGGGTTCGTTTGGCATGTTATAGTAAGTGTATTAACCATATAGTGAAAGAAAACAAAAATACATGGTAAAAGTTAAATTATTTAACTTAGAGTTAAATCTAATTGATAAGGTTAAAATAATACCCTAAACTTGTCTAAATCCTATTGGTTGATAGGATTTCGACCCTTCCCCACTTTATCTTCGAAATAAGACCCTTTGGAACCATTATAAACCGATTTTGACTTTAATATAAAATAATATTTTGAGATATTCCTAAGGTGCCCCTCTCCTCCCTTATAAAAGGGCACCTCCTCCCCCTCCTCCTCACACCAAATTGAGCACTCAAGCTCGGCCAACCCCTGCCATTTTCTCCTCTCCACTTCCCTAGAGTAGTCCTAGAGGTCCTGTTCTTCTCCAAAGACCACTCTTAGTTCCTTAAGTGGAGGATTCAAAGAGGCGTTCCAAAGAAGAGGTAATATCCATTACCGATCTTTTCAATTTCTTTCTTCTTCATCTTCTTCTTCTTTAGTTGTTTCATGATGAAGTAATAACATAAGTATTACTTACATACTGATATGTTATTATAAATATGAAACAACCCTAATTCACCTTCTATCCATCCTACGGAAAAATGAAATCACCGCGTGTGCGTACGTACGGAATACCGTCTCCACGCCGTGGTGTAATCTATTTTTCCACCATCACTTTACAAGGATGGGTATAATGGTGTAATGAGTAACTATTTATGATTATTATAAATTAATATTGATACTGAAATAATATATATATACTCCAATACATTTCCACGATCATAGGAACGATATCATCACTCGTGCGTACGTACGGAATACCGTCTCCACGATGTGATGCGACTCGTTCTACATGATCATCATTACATAATAATTATATAAATGAATTGAATGAATAAATATGATATATGTTACACTAATACCATTCTGGATATAAGGTATCTATAACCTTGAAATAAGAATAAGAATTTATTCGGCAAAACACGCGTAAGAACAAAAGGCAATAAAGACCCGAGTAACAAGTAACAATGAAATATTACTGACAAGAAGCTAAGAATATGACCATATATGATATCATATCAATATGTATGATTCTGGAATAAGTCAATAACATTATTTAAACCATTATACAGGAGCTTTGGACACATACAAGGCAAATTGGACCTAAGGTAAGGGAAATATCACAATCTCATTTTTATCTGAGATTGTTTATTCGTAAGTATTTACTGGGGTGTATTTTATCATCCACATCCATGTTTCATCAATATGTAATATTATTTCCATCCACATACAATTGTTTAAATCCATTTTTACCCTTCGGTGCGTTTTTAGTAATATGTATGAAAGGAATCTTTTGTCGTTTTTTTCGTACGAGGTACTTTTTGACTTTTCCGACAAAAGTACGAAGAATGTTTTTTTTAACTTATACGGCATGAATGGATTTTTAAAACATTATTTCCAAGAAGCTTCCTTTACAAGTTTTCAAGTTTATTTTTAATCAACTTCTTTTATTTTAAAGTTTTATGACATGTTATGAAAGGAAAAATGTTTTTGAAGAAGAAAGGATATTTTCCTCAAGAATGGAGTTCAAGTGTTTTATCAAAATTATTTTCCATCTAAGATAATAAAGAGTTCTGTTTTTATCCCTATTATTAAATTGATTTTATCATGTTGTGATGGAATTATTTTTATGAATTCCTTTATCTTATATGAATTGTTTTATGATGTCATGTTGTTTAAGAATCCCATTTTTATTACATGGGTTATGTGATGATGTAAGATTTATGATTATGTGGCACACATAAGAAAGGATTCATTATAAGATGGGTGGGACCTATATCTCCCTCCAATGCATTGGGTAAAGATTTTATATCTCATGAGATAGACATGGCTGGAACGGAAGGTTATTTCGGTTCAGTGATACAGGACTGAAACGAGGAGTGAACTCGGTTCAGAAAGGGACTTTGTCCACTAAGATAGTCTTGGCAATGAGTCATGACTAACAAGAAATGATTTTCCATGATTATGTGTGCATGCCACAAAGTTTCAAGTTTTATGTTATGATTATGGGGATCTCATTTTCACTTCTATGATTTATTCCATGTTAAGATATTATGATCTCTTTTGCAGGTTTTGATTTTCAAAAAGATATGATATGATTTTTATTTCCTTTATTTGCCCTTGCTGAGCATTTGAGCTCACCCTTTTATGTTTTCTTTTCCCCAGGTCAGGAAGATGGATATTAAGTAGAATATGCTAAAAGGGACCCTAGATATGATGAAATAAATGGGAGACACTGTAGAAGATTTATGAACCAGTTGTTTATGTTTCCCAGTTTCTAAAGACACTATACCTATACGGTCCTTTGTGGTTTTGTCATATGTTGTAATAAGTGTGCTTCAATTTTTAAGTATTAACAATGTATGTAAAGTATGGGTCGTTATACACTGAGTTATATTTTAAAACTAAATTTTTATTTAAATAATTATTTATTTTATTTAAATTTATTTTAGGTCAAAATAGATGCATAAAACCTATATAAGTTCAATTTAATTCATTGGAGTTAGTTTATAATAATTTTAGATATATAAAACTTTTATTGAACTTTTCACCTTCTTTTACCCACCTCCTAGGAGAATTTTCAAATTCACATAAAACTTAATTTTACCGCTTCTCTGAGTTAAATTTTGAAAATCCGAGAAACATGGTTAATTTCAAGGAGTAAAATGTGGTTCAATAAGATAAAAATTATTTTTGGTGAATAGTAACTTTTTATTTTTATTTACCATGGTTAAAAGTAAATAGGGTAATTAAGGGTAAAAATGATATTATTATTACCCTAAAACATGTCCTAATTCTATTGGATAAGTATAATTCGACCAAAAAAACCCTAGGAATAAAATATGAACCTCTTTGATCCACTTGGATTAGATTAGGACATTTATTATTATTTAATTCAAAGAAGAGTTAAAAGAGTTAAAATCAAAGTTTACTAACTAAACCATTTTTAATATAGGGTTAAACATAAGATAAATTCAATTATAAATATTAATTATAAAGATAAAAAAAATTTACTAAATAATGGTATTTTATTTATATTTTTTATACATTAAATAATTCAACTTATTTATGACACATTGATGATGCAGTAATTACCTAATTAATGAAATTTTAAAATAATTTATATTATAAATATCCAAATAAATGTAATTTGAGACTTTTTATGTATTCAACTAATTTTATAATTAAAATGACATATTAGGGTTGGTTATATAAATTTTTCTCCAAGTAATAATGATTTTATGAATTTAGAAAATACAAAATACCAAATAGTGTCAAAATTGACATAAAATAGTTTTTAAAACAAATATTATTTTGTTAATTGATATTATATTTCTAAAAAACTAAGGTTTGGAAAAAAGACTTATATAATGATAGGTGTATCATTAATTAATCACTTAGGGTTCTCTTGAAATTATATAGTAATATTATTAACCATATAATATAAAAATACAAAGAGACATGGTAAATGTCAAACTATTTAACTAAGAGTTAAATCTAAAAGTTAAGGTTAATATAGTGACCCAAACCTGTCTAAAACCTATTGGTTGAGTGTTTTTCGACCCATCCCCACCTTATCCTTTAAATTATCCATTTTTAATCCATTATAAACCGAAAATTAATTTATAATAAAATAATATTTCTAGCTTTTCCTAAGGTGCCCCTCACCCCTCTTATAAAAGGGCACTCCCCCTTATCTCTAATTAAAACTTTAAAAGACCTTTATCTCAGCCACCCCTACCCAAATACCCTATCAAATTTCCTCCCTTAATCCTAGAGTCCCTCCTTTAGTCATAAATCCAACTTAAGGAGCCCTTTTGATCAAATCAAAAGGAAGAACCCGAAGAAGAGGTAATAATTTCACCACCCTCTTTCAAGTTCTTTTCTTCTTCCACGTATTCTTTCTTTGTTATTTCCATTCTAAAATAATAACTCCAGTATATTATATATACTGTGATGTTATTATAAATATGGTACAACCATATTCTTTATTCTATCCATCCTTCGAATGACATGTCACCATACGTGCATACGTACGGATTACCGTCTCCACATCATGGTGTAATTGTTATTCAATACATTATTATTTGGATGGGTATAATAGTGATGTGTAATTCATGTAAATAATAAATATAACATGATAATTATTATGTATATATGATATACCATCCAATTATATATTATTTTAATATCAAAAGAACGATAGTGTCGCTCGTGTGTACGTACGGATTACCGTCTCCACGAACGCGATGAGATTCATTCCCCATCATATCCATTCAAGACTAAATTTCATTTGATGATTAAAAATAATGTTTAGAGGCATGATATAATTCTGTATATGAATAATATGCATCCCATCCATAACAAATATGACTCTCATAACAAATAATATAAAGGAAAATGAATCTGTTAACACTCAAAACGACGATAATACTAAGATATTATTAATAAAGAAATGTAAAAAGATCATATATGATATCATATCAATTTATATTATTCTTGTATAATTTAATAACAATTATTTCACCATTATAAAATATGTTAACCTACCCTCAACCAAGGAAAAAGTACAAAGTAAGGGGTTTCTCATCTCACTTTTAATTTCGTGAGATTTCCATTGTTCACCACTTATTTATTGCATATGGTGTGTGTACTGCCCATGATTTTATTAATTGTATAATATAATTTAATTTAAGGATATCTACATCATGATTTTATGATCCTTATTTCATTGGTGTATGTTTAATAAGTTACCAAATCTATAAGGGAATTTGAAATTTCAATTTCCACTTATTCGGCTTTACGCATACTTCATTGATTATTTTACTCCAAGATTATGTGTGGAATCACTATTCATTTTCTTATGTCATAATTTCCACTCCCCTTTAAGTGGATATACTTTTGATACACATAATCACTCCATTGATAAATTCTTAAGTCATCGATATGAACTTGATAAGAGTACTTTTAACTCAATCTCCATTTGTTGTGTTAAACATCCAATTCATTGGTGTTGTTTTTATAAGAATATGTGTGAATGTCCTATGATTGATTTACACGGAATATCCAATCATATTGAGTGTATTTATATTTTTCACACATAATTATGTCATTGATTTATCCTTAACCGGAGGATATGGTATTTATAAGATATTTCATCTCAATTTACATTCCATTGAGACTTCCTTGTTGTTATACACCAAATCACTTTTATATGGTGTATATAATGTACTTTGACATAGTATATCATGGATCCATTTATTCTAATGATATTATAAAGTTTTGATTATCTCAATTATTTTTATTCAAGTGTCTCTATTTTGGTTATAAACTCTAAATAAAATATCATTTTAAATGTTTTAAGGATTTATTATTCTAAATATTTCTCCTTAATGTCCATGTTTTAAAAACGGTTTTAAGGATTTATTTATATGGACATTGAACTTTTAAAACTAAAATTAATTTTAAAAGTTTCAAAGTTGTATGGGACACTTTCATTCAAAAATCTATTTTTAAACAGCTTCTTGACAAATAGTGTGACTTTTAAATGTTTTCAAGAAAAAAGGGGATATTTCTCTCAAATAGTTTTGATGATTATTTTCATATATGTCAATATCCTTCATTATTCTCGATTGAGGTTAATCTATTACAATACAATCTTCCATATTGTATTGAATTAGTTATGTTTGACAGTGGATGTGCTATTTTTATTCCATTCATGGTTTTTGGATAAAGTATTGACATTTCATATGCTAGTTTTAATACGAATGTTTATGTTATGTTTCAAACTTTTCATATGAGGAATGCATTGGACTTAGTAAGTGACGGTTGGAGCCCGCTGTAGCTCCTCGATGCATTGGTAGGTCTAATGAGACAAACTAGTGTCTTGGCACAAGGCTTTCACAAAATCTTATTTTTAGTCTTGGCACGAGGCCTTGACTATGTGTTTATGATGTCCGGCATTATGCATTCCATCATTATGAGATTAGCTATTGATATTTCATGTGGTTATTCGACTAGTATAATACCGATGACAATGTTTTATTATGACATTATTTACTCAGCTCATATTCCTTCCATAAAGTGTTTATTCTAATTATTTGTAAAAGCATGTGTTTTCAATTATTCACCAAGACTAATGTTTATGTTATCTCCCGCTGTATTTCTTACCCTTATTGAGAATTTGATATCACCCCTTTATTATGTTTCATTTTACCAAGATATGAAGAAGTTAGTTATGAGTGACTTACATGCATAATCTAGGATGATTGGATGTTTCTAATGGAATAACTTAGTGTTGTTTTTCTTTTCATGTTGTAATGTTGACCTTATGAATGTATCAAGTATTTCTAAGGCTACTAAACTGATCAGTCTTTCAGGACATTATTTCCTTTTATCATGCTAATGTTATGTAATAATGCACCAACTCTGGTTAACTGGGGTTGGGGCGTTACATCATACCCAACCAGAGAATTAAATTTGGTTTTTAATCTGTAATGATGGTAATGAAACATCTTGACCAGAAGAACTTTACAAAGGAGGGGCCATAGGCAGGTCAGAAATAGCTTCCAAAGGAGATTTTTCCATGGAAACAATCATTATACCCATTATCCTATATTTAACCACCTTCGCAAAGGTGGTCGGTTTCTTTGATGGGGAATGGACAAGGGTTTTCTAGACCTAATATGATGAAATGGGGATTCCTAAGCCCCAATTCAATCTTGAAAAGATGTCTATAACCTTCGTCGCTGGAAGCACCGAACTCAAACAATTTTGTGGGGGATAAACATCGGTTATTCCATCACTAACTAAGGGAGGTAAAACAGAATTTGAGACATTCGACTTATCCCCTCCCTGATCCTCCTTGTTCCTACGCCGGTATTAAGAAGATAGGTGCCTTAAATGGTTATAGGAATTACATAAATTCATCCAAGACTTGAAGAAAACCAACTGTCTATATCAAAATTAATTCCCAAACAATATCCAGACCCACTCAACTAAAGGTTTCAATTCATCAACTTCAATAAAAACCCATGGGGAGATCAGGTGACAAACAACGATGGTTCTTGATACAGAACATAGATAAAAACCAACAATATTTCCTATAATAAATATGAATGAAGGGTTTTGAAAAGGTAGTGGATGTTTGGGAAACTGTACCCAAAATGCCGAAAATAGAGAATCCCAATTCGTGTAAATACTATATGACTATCTTAGTAGAAATAATCGACAATCATTGCAGGATCTAGGTGAAATTGACCATGCAGTGATGAAATCCTCCAAAGAATAGAAGAAGACCATGATGTGCTTCTTTTCACTAAGGTTGACCATCTCCCGCTCCTGAAGACCCCAAGAAGAAAAAATGAATTGATAAAAGGTGTCCATTGAATGTCTCCACAATGTGAAACGGGCCACCAAGGTTAGATTCTGTAGATCCAAGGCCTTAGAAAATTTTGAATATGAAAGAGTGAGCTATGGAAATCTTTTGTGGAGATTAGGAACTTTAGGGATTAGAGAAATTCAAGGTAAAGGAGTGTTTCGGGTTTCAGTCTCGAAACGCCCAACGGTTCCGTATCCAATGACATGTGGACCTACTTTCCAAAGGCAGGCCTTTGCCAGATAGTCTAACCAGTGACACTTAAGAACTCACATAGGTCGAGAGGATGGGAAGTCGGGCTCATCGCACCCTTTTGGGGGGAATTATTGCCTGTTTCAGGACTCTCTTATAGATTTAAGACGTATTCATATGTTTGCGAATATTTGGTTTATACCCAAGCATAGTATCCACGGATTTCTCTTGGTTGGAAATGGTTAGCTGAACGCAGGGGTTCAGAATCATTTATGATTGACGTTTACCATCCCTCGTTGGATTAATGACCCCGAGGAGTCGGAACTCATTGAGGCGGCACTAGGAGTGGTGCAGTGAACCGATGTAAAGATAGTCAGATCGACCGATTGTTGGTCTTGAACCTCATGGAGGATTCCTACGTACCCTACCTAGGGGAAAGGGATCAAAGTCCACGTAGTTCGAATCAGGGTGTCGGAGAACCGACGTGAAGGTGGACCCGGGGCGTCTGATTGTGATCGGGCTTGAACCTCGGGGAGGCTTCCTATGTACCATGCCTTAAGATGGATCAAAGTACTCATAGTTTGCATAGGCTTAGGGATTACACTCTGAGGAGGCCCATAGTGAAGGATTGGGGCTTACACTCTGGGGAGGCACATGGTGATAGATTGGGGCTTACACTCTGAGGAGGACCATAGTGATGGATTGGGGCTTACACTCTGAGGAGGCCCATATTGATGGATTGGGGATTACACTCTGAGGAGGCCCATAGTGATGGATTGGGGATTACACTCTGAGGAGTCCCATAGTGATGGATTGGGGCTTACACTCTGAGGAGGCCCATAAGAGGATGTCATGGTCGATGCTCACTCTAAGCCCACGTGAGTCATGCTCGGTGTGAGAAACAAGAGGCAGCAGGGACCAGACGATCACGTCGTGAAAGGTGCATCTGTGAGAAGTGGGGTGAGGATTACACATGAGGGCGGCCCATAAAGTCGGGGTTTACTCCGAGATGGATGTCCGTGGTGACAAAGCATAGCGGGAGAGGGAAAGGGGGTGATCTTGTGCCCGTCACCTCCCTTGTTCCCCGGGGAAGTACCCGGGGAAGTACCGAGGTGCATGGGGACGGCTGCCTTCTGATGGGTATGTCGCCCCTCTCTGGGGAGGAGAGAAGTGCCCGACCTTTGAAGCGTGCAGTCCCCCATCTTGGCGAGTAGAGGCAGGAAGGGGGATCTCTAGCTCAGACCCCACATTACCATGGGAATGTGGACCGAGGCATGCTTCGGGAATCTTCCCAAGGGTCGGGGCAACCACTTTTCCCCTGTTTACCATGGGTATGTGAACTCAAAACGGAGCGCTGATGTGCCTGAGGGTTACACCATGCGAATCTGGTGGCTCTGGTGGTGTCCTTGGCTCGGGACCGATGATTAGGATAATGATAAGGTTGTGAAGGATCAGACCGGATTGAAATTGGAAGGATTTTATCTGGCTCGAGGAATAGGAATTCCGAAGGTTTTGGTAGCCACACAGGGGTATGGGTGGTGGCACCCTTCGTGTAGGGAAGTGCTACGCAGCTGGAGAGGTCGTCCGCGAACCATGGTGGTCCACGGACTGATTGGTCATTCGCGAACTAAGAGGGTACGCAGACTGACTGGTCGTCCGCGAACCAGGAGAGTCTGTGGAATTATTGGCATCCCGAGAACCAAGAGGGTTCACGGCTTCGGGTTCGGTCCACGAACCATGAGGGTCCGCGGAGTGGTGGGAATTCCGTGAACCAAGGTGGTTCATGGATCCGGGTTCGATCCACGAACCAGGGTGGTCCGCGGAGGGTTCCATGCAAGCAGCGGCGGCCAAGGGCAGCGCTGGCCAGAGGCTCGTCGGTCGGGGCTTCACCCACGTAGGAGGGTGCTACGTGGCGCGACAGATCGAAAAAGAGGCATAAACTCCCTGGTCCGTGAGGATTACATCCGCGAAAAGACCCCGGTTCACGGTCTTCTCTTGTTTGTTATTTTAAGTTCATGATTCACCAAGTTATTATGCCTTTTTGGTTCCTTATTAGTTCGTTCCTAGGTTCATACCTACTTTGGTTCGTGAACTAGAACTTCTGAAATCCTAAGCCTTCCTTCGAAATCCTTCCACCTGAATATGATCGATCTCCTTCCCATCCTTCTTCTCAATCCGAAAATTCTCCTCTCCTATTCCCCCTCTGTCTCCTTTTATAGAGTGGGGGAAGAGATGTATCTATGGTCATGCGGCACCTTTTGCGGAGGCCCATGACCGAAAACCCGGTTCACGTATGACTTGGTCAATCCGCAGTTCACGGGGCATTAAACACTCCTCCTTCGCGAACCGAACTCGGGGAGTGCTTCGCAACCACGGAGGGTTCCGCCTCCATTTTGTGAACCGGGTTAGCGCCTGTCCTTCCTCGCAACCGCGGAGGATCTTCTCCCCCATATCACGAATGACGATGGTCCGTGGAGGAGGGACACTTCGTGGAACCGGTCGTGCGTCGTTAACATTAGACCGGTCCGTGGACTGGTTCCTCCTTCGCCATCCTTGAGTATTTTCCACATTTTCCTAATCCTTTGGAGGGGAAATTGGGAAGAATCTCCCTTGAGTTAAAGGGGATCATCATTATCCTTTTTGTATTTTTTAGGACACTACAAATGCCCCCCATTGGAATGGGGTCCAATCAGAACAAAGATGAGGCTATTCTGATGCAGAGTGGTCCTGAAACTCGGGTAGTTCGCAGAAGAGAGGTGGACCTGGTAGGGGGATACACCTATAAATATGGGGGCCCTTCATTTTTCCTTTACCAGATTCTTCACAAAACCAGAGCTTTTTTGCATGCGCGTGATTGATCCTTCATGAAAGGCTTCATCTACGAACCGACTGCTACTTCTGTGAAGCATTTCTCATTCACATCGTTCTTCATCCGTGGATCAATGTCCCAACCTTGAACTAACACTTTTAATTAATTAAAACGTAAGTCACGACGGGCCGCGTAAGAACTCGTTTCATGGTTCTGGTGCTCCGTGGTTTCGATGCTATGTGGTTTCGATGCTCCGCGGTTTCGATGCCTCGCGGTTTCAATGCTCCACGGACTAAAATCTTCTCAACTTTAAAAGTTTCTAAGTCTTCCAAACTTAACCACTTAAATTCAGGATTGAAATTCTGTGGAGCAACCTGGTCCGCGGTTTCCTGGCCAACGCTCCGCGGGCCAGGGTTTCACGGACTAATTTCACGAAGGGCTGGTTCGCGGGATGTTGTCATCGCGAACCATCCTTCGAGGCCTCCTTGGGACTTTGCTATAAAGGGTCCTCAGATGATTCTCAGACATATATTTGGTATATTTGTCCAAATTTTTTTTATTCCCAACTAACTGCTTGTTGGCTTTCATCGTGCAGGGAGAAAATATTGTTCCCCCTCGTTCTGCACCAAGGCCTGCTGTAGATCCCCCCTCAATTGGTTCAGGGAGACGTTTAGCTATGATTCGCAGAGCGGAGATCATCCAAGAGGACCCTATTCGGTCCATCATTCCTGACGATGGTGTCTTGAAAGACCCGCTCCCTCCTGAGCTCCAGGATTATCCACTATCAAATCAGATTATGCTTCATGGATTCAGTATTCAAGACGATGTACCTATTCCCCCCACTTTCTCAGGACTTCCTTCTCCTTTCTTGGAAGTGTCTTCCAAGTGTATTCAAGAGAACCTTACCAAATCAGAGGAGATGGTTTCCGACTCTGACCAAAAAGACGCCTTCATTTTGAGAGGCTCTGTTTGGACCCAAAGTGATCAGCATGCCCGAAACTTTTCACAGGAAGCTGTCTTAAAGAGTTACCCTTCTATTATCAACCTTTATCCAGTAGATCCCAATGTGGGGTGGATTACTAGGTGGGATCTTCTCAAATGGCTGGGCCTGGGATTTCTGGGTCCATCATCACTGCCGAGAGTCTCCCGAATCACTAGAAGAAGTCAATTTATACTTCGTAGTGTGGGCTTCCCAATTTTCCATTTAGCCACCATCCTTGGTCCTTCCAGACCTACTCAGTCACTGGTTTTCAAGAACTAATACTTTCCACCTTTCCCATGGTGAATTTGGCATTATTCTGTGGGATATCTATCAATTGGGAGGGCTCCCGGTTATTGGTGAAATGTATGAAGAATTTTCTCCTGCTCCTGACGCATGGGATGATGTCGAACAAGTGCCTTTATTGGCGAGGGATCTGCTGGTCATGGTGAAGCAATCACTGGGTCAGGCCTTGCATGCCCGCTCTCTTATTCTTTATAGTACCTGGATAGGGTTATTTTTGAACACCATTGGTCCTGTGCTGAAGATAAAGTGCCCCAGGACTCATCCTTATCAACAATCACAAACCTCCCCAGGTTCCTACTGGGCGGTTCTAGAGGCGGGCGACTACCTTTCTTGGGGTTACGAGGTGCGCCCCGGTGTGCCGCCTATGCTTCGGCTGGCATGTTTGTTTTCAATGTTCCTGAGCGGGTGGCTATTCCCTTCTCAGGATATTAATCCTGGCATTAGGGCTTTCACCCTGATGATGAAAATTGAGCTAGAAGAGGGCCACCTGGTGAATTTGGTCGTGCCCACATTGGCTCGTATTTATGAACTGCTGGGTCACATGCAGAAGGGCGGGTCACCCTTCTGTCTAAGTGTCTCATTTCATTTTTTGTATGGCTGGGTAGCAGATCATTATCGCTGTTATGAGTATCGTCACAACACAGTCATCTCACTTCCTACTTTTTGGCCTACCCTACTTGATATAGCTGGAGTTCACTTGAAATACCTCAGCTCTGGTGAAGTCCTCGAGATTCTGAGTGACTTCTCCTAGTTTGCTTTCACTCCCTACCCCACTCCTTCCGGCGTCTTAGTTGACAACCACCAGGGGAGCCTGGAGGAGCGTTCCTACATGATATCTCTGTGGGATAGATTTCTGTCTGCGCAGATCGATGGGGTTTCTCTGTGCGAGCTGTATGTCCAGTATCATTTTTATCACCAGTTTGGGTGTATGCAATTCCATGTTTCCCTTCCCCCTCCTAAGTCTCGAGGACTGCACCCGGCCATACTTCGTCAATGGTGGCCGATGCTGATGCGGGAGGGATCTGACACAAGCATTCCTCTACCTGTCGGGGGGTGGTCACCGACCTTTCCATGGAGTATGCAAAATTATGGGCAAAACACTATCCTGATTGGATCCTAGGGACGACCATCCAGCAGGTTCCCAAATTAGGAGGTATTGCGGCTGTTGCATCTACAGTACTTTCCTCATCAGCTCTAAGGGAGGATCGACTGATGGCTAGTCGATCAAAGAGACTTAGGGGATTTTCCTCTCCCAGCCCAGCGGTGGACGAAGTTCAGACGGGTTTATCCTACTTGGACGTGGATGAGGATGACCTTGTGGTTCCGGGTCCCAGCGAGACAATATCGGAAGTTTTTATAGTAGATATCGGGCTTAGCAACTTGATCCCCAAGCCTGGATCGAGGTTAGAGGCTCCAGAATTTCCAGCTTCAGAACCAACTTCTAGCGAGCACATGCCTGCGCTGGTTGCAATGCCAGATTTCGTTCCCATGTTATCCGGCGAGGATACCAAAGATCCTCGTGTCATGGCAGACCACCACGCGGTGCGCAGGTGGGTTTGGCCTCGAATTTTCAAGACCGTTTCTGAAACTCCTCTAGCTGAGATGGAAACTAAGACCGAAGCTCTTCGACATCCCTTCCTGGGTTTGGGGTCGGGTGGCTTTGACTATCGTCAATTCCATTTTCTTGTTTTCCAAGTTGTCATGGCCCGTGAGGAAGCTTCCACTGGTGAACGCAAAATTGATCACCTTGTTGCCGCTCATTGAGGGACCCGAGCCCTAGATGAAGCCACGATATAGCTCCATCAGCTGATAGCACAGGAGTCGATCTCTCGAGATCAGGTGGCTGTCATATCCTCCAAGTTGCATGAATGTGAAGAACAGGCAGCGATGCTGAGGAATCAGCTGTCAGCTGTGACTGGTCATCTTGAACCTATCAGAAAAGGGATCAAAAATCTCCAAAAAAAAGTGGAGCATACTCATCCGGTGGCTGAGGTTGAAGCTAGGGAGAAGGCTGTGTTGGAACAGTCTTGCAACGACCTCCGCTGCACGGTCGCTGATCTGGTGGAGCGAGCGAGTCAGGCTCCTTTATGACTATCATAGCCACTCTTGTACTCTTTGTTTTACTTACCCCTCCCCCCTTTTTTGTGAGGGAGAGACGCCATCTTGTGGATGTCCTACCTTTTTTGTTTGAACAAAATACAATCTCTGTCAATCACTTATTGTTGTAAAATTTGATTGTTACTAGAAAAATTGTTGTGTAAATAACAACTCACTGAATCAGAATTAATCAGAACTCAGGAAAACAAACTCTAACATTTTTCCTTGACCATGGGGTCCAGCGAGCATAGTTCAACTATTTCTAGGGATTTTTAGAAAATCCCTACAAACTCTTTTTTTTTTGTATTTTCTTTTAATGCCCTAATTTTTCCTGGGCTCATTTAGTGTGAACCCAGCGGGTATAAACCAAATATTTCTTAGGTCGCCCTTTTCGGGTTTTCGGCCTAATAGGCTTTGTGCCTCTTTTCTTGGGTGGTTTAAAGTCTCACCATCAAGAATATCATTACTGATGTTTTAGGTCGAGCAGCTTTGACTAGATATGGTGGGGAAAGGGCCCCAATGGGGTTTGGTTGATTAAAAGATGTCTCAATACTCTTCAGACTCACGTGGGGGGAAACATGTTTAAATTTGAATGACATACAGGGCATGTCTCAAGTCATGGGAGTTGCGTCGGCGTACAGAGGTAGGACGAGCATTGCCTAAGGAAATCTTGCCTTTGGTAGATAGTCCATGGGAGATCAATATGTAGAGCCGTTGAGGGCATGGTATGTATAGTCATTCAAAGGTGTCCTTAAGTCAATGACTCTCCATTTCTGTTGGACATAGGACTTCAAGAAAGTCCGGCTCATGGAAACCACCATGGGTGGCTTGGAGAATTATGAAAACCACGGGGGGTGGCTCGGAAAGGGTATGTGATGTCTGAAAGGTTTTGAGAACATCTATATTGATTAGGAGTGTGGTCGGGAAACCACTTTCCTATGCATTTAGTTAGTGTGAGGGATGGTTGAAGCTTGGAGCAGTTTAAAGTCGTGCAGCTGGGACATCATTTAGAATAGAATGACTTCTCCTGGTCCTCGGTAATCTTGTCAGAGATGTTCCACCATATTCAGGTAGAATTGTGAAAGAGGTTGGTAAACTGTAGCTCAGAGGGTTTCCGAATCTCAGGATAGACATGGGGGCTCAGAGGCCAAAAGGCATACGGAGAGAACCATTGCCTAAAAAAATTCTGCCTTTGGTAGATGGGCCAGGGGAGATCAATATGTAGGGCCGCTAAGGGCATGGTATGCATAGTCGTGCAAAGGTGTCCTTAGTTCAATGATTTTATTCCCTTGATAGCCAATCAACTTCAGGGAAGTTGAGATTTGGGACCACCAGGGGTGGCTTATGAGGGTCCGACTTTTTCTGATTACAAAGTATGGTTTATGATGAGAGGGTGCCTGGATACGGGGGAAACATCTAGACTAAACTTCCCGAGAATGGGTGAAGTAATCCCTTCTCACGCAAGTGTGAGACGGTGGCCTATGCTGGTCTGACCCGTGCACTGAAGGACAGAGAAAAGCCTTCGTTCCTTACTGAACCCGTAACGGGTTTGACCATGCAGTTTAGCGTCATGCGGTAAATACAGAGAGTATTATTAAAGGATTTTGTTCAATTTAACGTCATTCAGTGAGGACGGGGGGCATTTGTCTTTCCTTTGCCAATGTTGTGCCGTTTAACGTCGTGCAGCAAGGACGATTGACAGTGCAGTTTAACGTCGTGTGGTTAGGATGAGGAGCATTATTAAACCAGTGAAAATGATTGTTGTTGGAGGCATTCCCTTGGATATTTAATGCTTGGTCTTTGTATCCTTACATCAGGTGGCCAAGATGTGCTTTGTGCCGTTTGACGTCATGTGGGAAAGACGTAGTTAAAAAGGCCGCTCTTGATTAGAATGTAACTGGGCCCGGGTATCCTGGAATGTCCAAGACGTGGAGGGGGGTTGATGGTGTAAATAATGGTTCTGGGGCTTCTTGGATCAGGAGAGATGACATGGAGGCTCTGGGGCTAGTAAGTGTACGGAGCTAGGAAGAGTATCGCCCGAGTAAATATTAACTTTGGTAAACAGGACAGGGGCTATCAATATGCAGAGCCGCTAAGGGCATGGTATGCATAGTCAGGAAAAGGGGTCTCTGGGTCGATGAATTTCCACTTCTGATGTCCATGAATGGTTATGAAGATCCGAAATTATCCAGGCCATGAAGTCTATCATCAGGGAAGGAAATGTATGAACATGTCAGGCATACTTGGCCCTGGTTGCTGTTAAAGCTTAGAGAGCTCCTTGTGCTGATTTATTTTGCGCGTGGGGGTGTGCCTTCACTCCACGCAGTTTAATTAACATCGTGCGGTAAGGACGAGGTACTCCGAGTTTAGAGGTCATAGAGCTTGGACCATTGGGTGACTATTGCTGCAGTCACTCGAAGGATAACTGGGTCAACATGCTCTGATATACTTGGAACAAGGTGAGGGATGAAGGTTGTAAACTGAAACTTTGAGTTTTCTCGGATCAGGAGGTGTAGTGTGGGGGATCTGAGGCCGATAAGAGTACGGAGCTAGGAAGAGTACCGCCCAAGGAAATCTCTCCTTCGATGGACGAGCCAGAGGCTATCATTATGCAGAGTCGCTAAGGGCATGGTATTCATAGTCATACAAAGGTGTCCCCGGGTCGATGAATTTCCTCTTCTGATGGCCGTGAATGATTATGAGGATCTGTAGTCACTCATAGTGCAGAGTTAGGCACGTGGGTATAATTGTGTCCTAGTATACAAGAAACATCTTCACTGCACTTGTCCGTTGAGTCAAAGTAGTCTAGTCCCGTCTTGATGTTCGTTGATGCAGGTCGCTATGTGAACCACCAGTGGACACATAGGCTAGCCAGGTAGGGATACCCTGGAAAAACTTGGATGTGAAGAGGGGAGGAACTTGTAAACCACTTCTCCATAAACTTCTGGATCAGGAGGTATGGTATGGGGGCTCTGAGGCCGGTAAGCATACGGAGCTAGGAAGAGTGTCGCCTGTGGAAATCTTTCCTTTGGTAGACTAGCCAGGGGCTATCATTATGCAGAGCCGCTGAGGGCATGGTATGCATAGTCATTCAAAGGTATCCACGGGTCGATGACATTCCACTTCTGATGGCTATGAGTGGTTATGAAGAGCCATAATTGTTCGGGTCGTGGAGTCTTGTGTATGGAGAGGATGCATCCAAATGCGCAAGGACTATCTCCATCTCGTATCATCGTTTTCCTTGGGTGGGTCACGATGAAATCTGTGCAGTTTAACGTCGTGCGGTGACGATGAAGTCCATGCAGTTTAACGTCATGCGGTGAGGACAAAGTCCGTACAGTTTAACGTCATGCAGTGAGGACGAGGTATACACCCCGTGCAGGTCTGGTCCATACACGGGGGGGGGGGGGAAGGTGGAATTTTTAACATTATTTTCCATGTAGTTTAACGGCGTGTGGTAAGGACACAAAAATACACCCCGTGCAGGTCTAGCCCATACACGGGGAAAAGGAAACATTTTCAAATCTTGAAATCCGTGCAGTTTTAAGTTGTGTGGTAAGGACGAGGAATACACCCCGTGCCGGTCTGGTCTCTATACGGGGGGAGAAGGCATTTTTATCTTTCATTCAGGGGGTTGGTCCAGGATGGGGAACCCTGGCGTCACTACGTATCATGTGAGGGAAGTAATCAAGCCACACGTAGTTATCTGGAAGAAGTACACCCCATGCAGGGCTGGTCCGTACAAGGGGGAAGGGGACATTATCTAACTTTTATTTCATTTCATTTGGAGGTGGCTGGGTCAGGACGGGGAATCCTGACATCACTACATATCCTGTGAGGGAAGGAATCAATCCATACGTAGTTCTCTAAAAGAAGTACACCCCGTGCAGGTCTGGTCCATACACGGTGGGAGAGGGGCATTGTTAAAAGTTCTTTTCCATGCAGTTTAACGTCGTGCGGTGAGGATGAGGGATAAACCCCATGCAGGTCTGGTCCATACCCAGTGGGAAGAAGGCATTTTTAACTGTTATTTGGGAGTGACTGGGCTAGGATAGGAGATCCCAACATCACTACATATCCTGTGAGGGCAGGAATCAAGCCGTACGTAGTTCTCTGAAATCCGTGCAGTTTAACATCATCCGGTGAGGATGAAGAATACACCCCATGCAGGTATTCTCTATATACAGGGGGAGAAGGAATTTTTAAATTTTATTTGGGAGTGGCTGGGCTAGGATAGGGGATCCTGGCGTCACTACGTATCCTATGAGGGCAGAAATCAAGTCGTATGTATTTCTATGAAATCCGTGCAGTTTAACGTCATGCGGTTAGGATGAGGAATACACCCCGTGTAGTTCTAGTCCGTACACGGGGGGAGAAGGAATTTTTAAATTTTATTTGGGAGTGGTTGGGCTAGGATAGGGGATCCTGGAATTGCTACGTATCCTGTGAGGGAAGTAATCAAGCCGTACGTAGTTCTCTGAAATCCGTGCAGTTTAACGTCATGCGGTTAGGACGAGGAATACACCCCGTGCAGGTCTGGTCCGTACACGGGGGGAGAAGGCATTTTTAAATTTTATATGGGAGTGGCGGGGCCAGTATAGGGGATCCTAGCATCGCTACATATCCTGCGAGGGCAGGAATCAAGCCGTACATAGTTCTCTGAAATTCGTGCAGTTTAACGTCATGTGGTTAGGATGAGGAATACACCCCGTGCAGGTCTGGTCCGTACACGGGGGCGGAAGGCATTTTTAAATTTTATTTGGGAGTGGATGGTCCAGGATAGGGGATCCTGGCATCACTACGTATCCTGTGAGGGAAAGAATCAAGCCGTACGTAGTTCTATGAAATTAGTGCAGTTTAACGTCATGCGATGAGGACGAGGGGTATTATTAGATTCCGTGCAATTTAACATCGTGCGGTAAGGACGATGTCCGTGCAGTTTAACGTCATTTGGTGAGGACGTAATGCTTTTAGTTTGAGGTCGTAGAGTTTGGACCATTGGGTGCTTGACAGTTTAACGTCTTGTAGCTCGGACGAGGGGTATTACACCTTTATTTATTATGAGAAATACTTATTTAGGAATCTCACATTGGTAGGAGTCGTGGTGACTTTCCCGTTTATGGAGATCAGGGTATATGCTCCGTTGGAGTAGACCTTGTGTACAACGTATGATCCCTCCCACTTGGGCTCCATCTTTGGAGCCTTCTTGCCGGGTATCATTGGGGTCCAGAGGACCAACACTAATTCTCCTTCAAAGAAGTACCGAAGACAAACCTTTTTGTTGAAGGCTCGTGCGATCTGGTTCTGGTATACCTCCAGATGGTGAAAAGTGTACAACTGCTTCTCATCTAGCTGTTCCAATTCACCTAGCCACTTTTTTGACTGCTCATCATCAGATAATTGATCACATATGGCAACACGGAGTGAGGGAAGTTGGATTTCAATGGGCAGGACCGCCTCTGTGCCATACACCAATGAGTACGGGGTGGCCCGAGTAGCGGTGCAGATTGTGGTTATATAAGCCCACAATGCATGGAGGAGTTTATCCGGACATGACTTCATGTCTTTGTCCACCATTTTCTAGAGGATGTTGGATAGGGTCTTGTTGAAAGCCTCTATCTATCCGTTGGCTGCTGCATGGTAGCGGGATGAGTGGTTTGCCTTGATACCATACTCATGGTATAGTTTCTCCAATTCAGCAGAGCAGAAGTTGGTGTCATTGTCCGTCAGTATGGTATGAGGGACACCAAATCTGGTGATGATATTGGTCTTCACAAAGTTGACAATATTTCTTGACCCAGCTTCTTTGAGGGGTATGGCTTCTGCCCATTTGGAAAAGAAGTTGGTTTCCATGAGGATATACTTCAGCTATTTAGTCGTGGCGGGAGGATATGGTCCCACAACGTCCATCCCCCAGACGGAAAATGGCCAGGAGTACTTGGCTTGATGGAGTAACTCCGGGGGTTGGTGTATGAAGTTGGCATGAATCTGGCTTGAGTGGCATTTTGTGGTAAAAAGCTCACAGTCTCATGCCACTGTGGGCCAGTAGTACCCAAGCCTTCGAACCTGATGGGAAAGCATGGTCCCCGGTTGATGTGTTCCATATTCTCTGGCATGTACTTCATTAATTACGGCAGCAGTTTCTTCTCCATCAATGCATCTGAGGAGCACTCCATCGATGCCTCATTTGTAGAGGACATGTTGCTGACCCGCGCCTCCATATAGGAAAAAGTTGATTTCCCTTCTCCGTATTTGCTCTCGTTCAGCCCTGTCTGATGGAAGTTCTACCCGTTAAAGGTAGTTTGCAATGGGGGTCATCCAGCTGGTGGTAGGAGCATATGGATCAAGGACAGGACTGACTTCGTGGATTTCTTCCATCTTGGTCTGAACAAATGGCAATACCATTCGATGGTGAGAAATACTGATAACCGTTTTATCCCGGCCTGGGTCAGCTAGGGTTGTGGCTGCGTTGGCTAATGCATCAGCCTGAGCGTTCTGAGACCGGGGAATGTAGGTCAATGTTGGTTATGTGGAGAATTCCACCATTAACCCTCAGACATGGTTAAACAGGGGGATCAACTCTTCCTTTTTAATATCATAATCACCATTGAATTTCTTGATGACCAAATCTGAGTCACCTTTTACCTTAAGGTGTTGTACTTGTTCCTGGAGTACGAGTTCTAGGCCTGCAATGAGAGATTGATATTTCGCTTCATTGTTTGTACATCCTTCCGATAAAAAGAAAGGAATATGGAAAAACTGCCTTTTATGGGGACATGAGTACTATTCCAAAACCCACTTTGTTGAATCTGGGGTCCTCCATCCTCTTCCCAGTTAGGCTTCGGGATGCACCGTTGAAGTAAATTTCCCATGTTGTGAACTACTCTCGAACCGAGAAGATGTCTTAATCAGGTAGCTCGACGTCCGGTGTTGTGGTCCCTATCAAAGGGTGCTCTTCCAGAAAGTCTGCTAATGCCTGACCCTTTATGGGTTTTTGAGGCACAAACCAGATATCAAACTGTTGCAGGATGACCGCCCATCAGGATAGGCGTCCGGTTAGCATCAGGAGGCTGAGGATGTACTTGAGCGGGTTACTCCGTGAGATCAAATGGACTTCATGATGCTACAGATAATGTCGCAACTTTTGAACTGCAAAGACCAAGGCTAAACAGCTCTTCTCAACGTTTGAGTATCGATTCTCAGCATCAATCATGGTTCGACTGAGGTAATAGAGACTGTTTTCGCTGCTCGTGTCATTCTTTTGTGTGAGGAAGGCTCCCAGTGATCACTCTAAGGCTATCACGTACAAGATGATAGGTCTTCCTTCAACTGGGGGCATGAGAACCGGTGGTCTTAAGAGGTACTTCTTCAAGTTTTCGAACACCTCTTGGTAGTCATCCGTCCATTGGTACGTGACCCCCTTCTTCATCAACCTGGTGAAGGGAAAACATTTTCCTGTCAGGTTGGATATGAACCGCCTAATATAGGCTAGGTGTCCTTGGAATCCCCTCAACTCGGTGAGATTTTGGGGAGGTGGTAATCCAAGGATAGACTTTGTCTTCTCAGGGTCGACTTCGATGCCACTATGGCGTACGGCGAAGCCAAGGAATTTCCCTGAGGTAACCCCAAAGGCGCATTTCAAGGGGTTCATCTTCAATCTATGCTGTCAGAGTTTTTTGAAGATGGTGTCAAGGTTTAACAGGTGATCCGAGTGTTGTCTAGACTTGAACACTAGGTCATCCACGTAACATTCAATGAATTTCCCCAGGAACGGTTTAAAGATCCGATGCATGGATCGCTGATATGTGGCACCAGCGTTCTTGAGACCAAAGGGAATGACCCTGTAACAGAATTGTAACACCCGAGACTTTTATGTTATATAAATCATCAAAGGAATATTTTTCTACACAACACTTGCTTGGCTTGCTTTACACGAAATCACGACCTTCCTCAATAGCTTGCGTCGTACGCAATACCGAGTTTCACTAAACAACGATATGCTATTAAAATATTATTAAAACTATCTGTTATGAATAGTAATAACCACTTTTTGAAATTTTATAAATTTTATTTTTCAAAATGGACTTCATTTTTGGATTCGGAATATCAAAATTAGCCTAGGGTGAAATTTTGGTATTTTTCTGAAAACTTTCAATTTTTGATGAATAGTGAAACCACTAAGTGGTAGTTAAAAAACTAAATTTTTCATAAAACTTAATTTTACCGCTTCTCTGAGTGGAATTTCAAAAATCCGAGAGACACGGTTAATATCAAGGACTAAAATGTGGTTCAATGAGATGAAAATAATTTTTGGTGAATAGTAACTTTTTATTTTTTTTTTACCACGGTTAAAAGTAAATAGGGTAATTAAGGGTAAAGATGATATTAGTATTACCCTAACACATGTCCTAATTCTATTGGATAAGTGTAATTCGACCAAAAACAAACTTAGGAATAAAATATGACCATTTAGGCCCACTTGAATTAGATTAGGACATTTATTATTAATTTATTTAAAGAAGGGTTAAAATAGATAAAATCAAAGTTTAATAAGTAAATAATTTTTAATATGGGGTTATACATAAGATAAATTCGACTATAAAAATTCATTATAAATCTAAAAATATTTCCTACATAATGGTATTTTATTTGTAATTTTTAGACATTAAATAATTTAATTTATTTGTGACACAAAGATGATGCAATAATTATCTTATTAATGAAATATTGACATAATCAATGTTATAAACACCAAAATAAATGTAATTTGAGACTTTTTATGAATTAAACTAATTTTATAGGTTAATATGACATGTTAGTATTGATTTAGTTAACTTGGTTCGAACTAATAATTCTGTTATGATTTCCAAAAAAATCAATTACTAAATAGTGTCAAAATTGACATAAAATAGTTTTTAAAACAAATATTATATTAGTAATTGTTATTTTATTCCTAAAAATCTAAGGTTCGGCCAAATGACTTAGATAAGGTTATATATATTAATAATAAACAACTTGGGGTTCGTTTGGCTGCTTATAGTAAGTTTATTAACCTTATAGTATAAGAACACAAGAAGACACGGTAAAAGTAAACTTATTTAACTTAATGTTAAATCTAAATGATAAGGTTAAAATAGGAACATAAACTTGTCTAAATTATATTTTATGAGAGGTTTTCGACCCATCCCCACCTTAGCTTCAAAATATATCAATTTGGAGCTATTTAAAACCGAACTTGACTTTATAATAAAATAATAATTTTAGTTTTCCCAAAGGTGCCCCTCTCCTCCCTTATAAAAGGGGACCTCCTCCCCCTCTTCCTCACACCACTTTGAGCCTTCAAGATCGGCCAAACCCTGACAATTCCTCCTCTCCACTTACCTAGAGACATCCTAGAGGTCCTGGTTTTCTTCAAAGACCAATTTTTGTGCCCTAAAAGAAGGTCTCAAAGAAGCACTTCAAAGAAGAGGTAATGTCCGTTACCGATTCTTTCATCTTTATTTCTTCTTCCAATTATTATTCTTTAGTTGTTTCATTATGAAGTAATAACATCAGTATCACTCATATACTGATATTTTATTATAAGTATGAAACAACACTATTTCATCATCTATCCATCCTACGGAAAAAGAAATCACCGCGCGTGCGTACGTACGGAATACCATCTCCACGCCGTGGTGTAATCTATTTTCCACCACCACCTTACTTGGATGGGTATAATGGTGTAAATAATGACTATATATGAATATTATAAATTGATACTGATTCTGAAATAGTATACATACACTCCAATACAATTCCACGATCATAGGAACGATATCATCACTCGTGCGTACGTACGGAATACCGTCTCCACGATGTGATGCGACTAGTTCTACATGATATTCATTTCATAATGATTATATAAATGAATTGAATGAATGAATATGATATATATTACACTAATACCATTCTGGAAATGAGGTATCTATAACCTAAATATATGAATAAGAATTTATTCGACAAAACACGCATAAGAACAAAAAGTTATAAACACCCGAATAACAAGTAGCAATGAAATATTACTAATAAGAAGCTAAGAAAATGACCATATATGATATCATAAAAATAAGTATGATTCTGGAATAAGTAAATAACATTATTTAAATCATTATATAGGAGGTTCGGACACTTACGAAGCAAAACGGACCTAAGGTAAGGGAAATATCACAATCTCATTTTTATCCGAGATTGTTTATACTTTGGTATTTACTGGGGTGTATTTTATCATCAACATCCATGTTTCCTCAATATGTAATATTATTTCCATACACCTACAATTTTTTAAATCCATTTTTACCCTTTGGTGAGTTTATAGTAAAAGATATGAAAAGAATCTTTTGTCGTTTTTCGTACGAGGTACTTTTTGACATTTCCGACAAAAGTACGAGAAGAATGTTTTTTTAACTTATACGGCATGAATGGATTTTTAAAACATTATTTCCAAGAAGCTTCCTTTACAAGTTTTCAAGTTTATTTTTAATAAAATTCTTTTAAAATTGTATGACATGTTAAGAAAGGAAAATGTTTTTGAAGTAGAAAGGATATTTTCCTCAAGAATGGAGTTCAAGTGTTTTATCAAAATTATTTTCCATATAAGATAATATAGGGTTCTGTTTATATCCCTATTATTACATTGATATGATTTTGTTGTGATGGATATATTTTTATGAATTCCTTTATCTTATATGAATTGTTTTATGATGTCATGATGTTTAAGATTCCCATTTTTATTACATGGGTTATGTTATGATGTATGGTTTATGATTTTGTGGCACACATAAGAATGGTATAATTATGAGATGGGTGGGACCTATATATCCCTCCAATGCATTGGGTAAAGATTTTATATCTCATGAGATAGACATGGCTGGAACGGTAGGTTATACCGGTTCAGTGAAACAGGACTGAAACAAGGGTGACTCGGTTCAGAAATGGAATTTGTCCACTAAGATAGTCTTGGAAATGATTCTTGACTAATAAGATATGATTATCTATGATTATGTGTGTATGCCACAAAGTTTCATGTTTTAAGATATGATTATTGTGATTACATTTCACTGCCATGATTTATCCCATGTTATGAAATTATGATCTCTTTTGCAGGATAAGATTTCCAAAAGTTATGTGCTTATATATATGATGTGATTGATATTTCTTTTGTTTACCCTTACTGAGCATTTGAGCTCACCCTTTTGTATGTTTTCTTTCCCCAGGTCAGGAGTAAGGTTATTAAGTAAGATATGCCAAAAGGGACTATAGATATGATGAAATAAATGGGAGACAGTGTAGACGCTTTATGAACCAGTCGTTTATGTTTCCCAGTTTCTAATGAAACTATACCTATACGGTCCTTTCGTGGTTTTTTTTATATGTTTTAATAAGTATGCTTCAATTTTGAAGTATTAACAATGTATGTAAAGTATGGGTCGTTATAGTTGGTATCAGAGGAAAGTTATAGTCAACCTTTGGAAACTAGGATGTGAAAGCCTTAGTAAGAACCCTAAGGATAAGTCTAAGCATAGAACACAATATTAGTGTTTTAGAAATGGCCATGAATAACCTAGTATAAGACCTTAAGTGTGAAATTTTATTCTTGATTATGTGGTTTTCCTATTATAATTAGTGTTTCTCACACTATTCTTCTTGGTTTTAGTCAATGGCTGGAACCCGAAGGAACCGTGTTAATGCGGAATGTGACGGGCAATGCAATGATTGTCCCCCTGAGCAACCAAACGTTATGGGAGCTGGAATGCAAAATCTTGTAGCCATGATCACACAACTTTCTCAAGCTATGAATCATGCAGGACTTCCAAACGAGCAAAGGAAGGAGCAACATTCTATTGAATCCTTCATGTGGCAGCGTCCACCTTCTTTCAGTGGGTCTACTGATCCATTAGTTGCTGAACAATGGATTAGTACTACTGAAAAGATATTTTCAGTTCTTCAATGTTCTGAACATGATAAATTCATCCTAGCAGTGTATCGTTTGGAAGGAGATGCTGATCAATGGTGGAATCTTATTAAGAATACGAGGCAAAGGGATGAAATTGAGTCCATGGAATGGGACGAGTTCAAAAACATATTTTTCAATAAGTACTTCCCTCGTATTCTCCGAACAAAGATGGAGAAAGAGTTTCTTGAACTAAGGCAAAAGGATGATGAATCTGTTGGTACCTATGAAGCAAATTTTACAAGACATTCAAGGTACGCTTCTGGTATTATTATCCAACCTGAGAGTAAGATTGATCGATTCTTTAGTGGCTTAAAACCAAGTCTTCGAAGGGTGTTAGCCATAAGGGACTTCAATAGCTACGAGGAAATCGTTCGATATGCTCTCAAAGTTGAGATGGAGATTGGAGTAACCCATCAGTCATATGGGTTTGATAAGAAGAGGAAAATGGAATTCAAAGGAAAATCTAAAGAGCACACTGAAAAGAAGATGATCTTTCCGTTATGCTCAAAGTGTGGAAAGAAACATGGAGGGAGTTGTCTTAAAGGGACAAGTAAATGTTTCAAATGTGGAAAGGAAGGTCATCGGGCATTTTAATGCCGCGATGATGGGAAGAAGATGTCTAATGATGCAAACAAAGGAAGGGATACACAGAATGAACCTACTACACATCAATGTTTCAAGTGCAAGGAGATGGGACATTATGCCAATAAATGCCTTAATCCAAGGGTTGATGATGATGGTCGACGTCAACAAACTCTTAAGGCTAAAGACAAAGGAAAGTCACATGCAATTTCTATCAGCAATGTGGAGTACGATAACGATGTGGTGAAAGGGACACTTACCATCCACTCTAAAGTAGAAAATGTTTTATTTGATTCTGGATCCACCCACTCTTTTATTTCTGAAGAATTTTCTAAGGGTATCACCGTATTACCTCAACAATTAGATGTTGAGTTAGCTGTGACAACACCTAATGGCACAACAGTCGCATCAAAAGTTTATAATTCTTCTCCGATCGAAGTTTGTGGGAAAGTGCTTCCTGCAAATCTTGTGATCCTTCCTATATTGAAATTTGATGTGAATCTTGGCATGGATTGGCTTTCTTTATATGGAGCTCATATCAATTTCCAAATAAGGGAAGTCACATTTCATATTCCAGATCAATCTATGATCGTCTATCAATGCAAGGATGAACATAACCTTCCAATGGAAATTTCTTCCATCTTATGGGTCTTGATTCCACTAAATGAAGGTTATTTATCTCAAATGGTTGGTGAGAAACCCATGATTAATAATATGCCCATTATACGGGAGTTTGATGATGTCTTTTTGGAGGAATTACCGGGACTTCCACCAAATCGTGAAGTTGAGTTCTCAATAGAACTCAAACCAGGTGCTTTGCCTATTTCAAAGACACCTTATAGAATGACCCCAATTGAGTTGCAGGAATTTAAGAAGCAACTCCAAGAGAATCTTGATAAGGGATTCATACGCCCTAGTGCGTCACCTTGGGGAGAACCTGTTCTATTTGTTAAGAAGAAAGATGGATCAATGAGACTCTGCATTGATTATCGAGAACTTAACAAGATCACTATCAAGAACAAATATCCTCTCCCACGCATTGATGACTTATTTGACCAACTACAAGGAGCTCAATACTTTTCCAAGATTGATCTTCGTTCAGGGTATCATCAATTAAGGGTCAAAAGGGAGGATATACCAAAGATGGCTTTCCGTACAAGGTATGGACACTATGAATTTATAGTGATGCCATTTGGTCTTACTAATGCCCCTGTTATCTTCATGGATCTGATGAATAAAGTCTTTAGAGACTATCTTGATCAATTTGTGGTAGTCTTTATAGACGATATTCTTGTCTATTCAAAGATCAAGGAAGAACATGAAGATCACTTATGAATTATATTGAAGACCCTGAGAAAGGAGAAGCTTTATTCCAAATTTACCAAGTCTGAATTTTGGCTTCAAAAAGTTTCATTTTTGGGTCACATAATATCAAAAGAGGGGATATCTGTGGATCCATCAAAAACAGAGGTTATCGAAAGATGGTCGAGACCAACAACAGTAACTGAGATCCGAAGTTTTCTTGGTTTGGATGGATATTATCGACATTTTGTGAAAGATTTTTCACGATTATCTAATCCACTCACCAAGTTGACTCGGAAAAGAGTTAAGTTTGTCTGGACGGAAGAATGTGAAGAGAATTTCAAGGAGTTGAAAAGAAGGTTATCCAGTGCACCTATGCTCACACTGCCTTGTAGTGGAGAAAGGTTTGTGATCTATAGTGATGCATCCAAGAAGGGATTGGGGTGTGTTCTTATGAAAAATGATATGGTGATAGCTTATGCCTCACGACAGTTGAAAATCCATGAGAAAAATTACCCAACACATGATTTGGAGTTAGCTGCGGTAATCTTTGCATTAAAGATTTGGAGGCATTACCTTTATGGTGAAAGGTGTGATATTTATACTGATCGTAAAAGTTTAAAGTATATTTTCACACAAAAGGATCTGAATATGCGTCAAAGAAGATGGTTGGAGCTGATTAAGGATTACGACTACTCAATCCATTACCACCCTGGGAAAGTAAACAAGGTGGCAGATGCATTAAGTCGACAAGACCATGCTAGTTTATCCATGATGAGGATCACAAAAGATCCAATATTTATGGATTTTCAAAGGATGGATCTTGGAATTATACTGGAAGGGGGAAAATCTTATCTTTCTTAAATGAATGTTCAACCATCTATACATGTGAAGATTAAAGAGGCACAGAAAGAAGATGTCGAGTTACAACAGAAGGTGAGAAATGTTCCTGAATTCAACCTTGATTGTGATGGGATAATAAAGTTCAGGAACCGGGTTTGTGTTCCTCCCATCCCAGAATTAAAGAAGGAGCTGCTGGATGAGGCTCATAGTTCTTCATTCTCTATTCATCCTGGAAGCACGAAGATGTATAGGGACCTGAAAGAGTACTTCTGGTGGGATGGCATGAAAAGAGAGGTTGCTGAATTTGTCTCTCGATGCTTGGTTTGTCAACAAGTTAAAGTTGAGAGACAGAAGTCTAAGGGGATGTTACAACCATTACCCATAACCGAATGGAAATGGGAAAACATCACTATGGACTTTGTCACAGGACTTCCTAAAACATCCAAAGGCAATAATGATATCTGGGTCATAGTTGATCGTCTTACAAAGTCTGCACACTTCATTGTTATTAGAGAGGATTTCTCTCTGGATCAGCTTTCCATGATATATGTAAAGGAAGTGGTAAGATTGCAAGGATTACCACTTTCTATTATATCCGATCGGGATCCGAGATTTACCTCGATGTTCTGGCGAAGTCTTCAGCATACTCTGGATACAGAGTTGAGTTTCAGCACTACTTATCATCCTCAGACAGACGGTCAGTCTGAGAGAACAATTCAAACCCTAGAAGATATGTTGAGAGCTTGCTCTATGGATTTCAAAGGTGGTTGGGATCAACACCTACCTTTGGCGTAATTTTCTTATAATAATATCTTTCACTCCAGTATTCAGATGGCTTCTTATGAAGCTCTCGATGGAAAGAAATGCAGGACTCCAACTTGCTGGGATGAAGTTGGGGAAAGAAAACTATTAGGACTTGATCTCGTTGATGAAATGGCAGAAAAGGTCAGATCTATTCAACAACACATAAGAGCAGCTCAGAGTCGACATAAAAGTTATGCCGACAACCGAAGAAAAGACCTAGAGTTTGAAGTGGGTGATAAAGTGTTCTTACAAATATCTCCCTGGAAGAGGGTTATGATATTTGGAAAGAAGGGGAAGTTGAGCCCTAGATATATCGGTCCTTTCGAAATACTGGATCTTGTTGGGAAGGTAGATTACCAATTGGTGCATCCACCGAATCTCTCTCAAGTTCACGATGTGTTCCATATATCTCTCCTGAGAAAGTACATACCTGATCCTTCACATGTACTCAGCTCAGAAGTTGTACCGTTGGAGCAAGATCTTTCTTATGAAGAACAACCGATAGAGATTCTGGATCATAGCGAAAAAGTTCTACGAAACAAGACCACTCGATTGGTGAAAGTTTTATGGAGGAACCACCAATTAGAAGAAGCTACATGGGAGCTTGACGATATGATGAGGGAGAGGTATCCTCATCTGTTTGTTACAAAGTGATGAATTTCGAGGGAGAAATTCATTTTAAGGGGGGTAGAATGTAACACCCGAGACTTTTATGTTATATAAATCATCAAAGGAATCTTTTTCTACACAATACTTTCTTGGTTTGCTTTACACGAAATCGCGACCTTCCTCGATAGCTTGCGTCGTACGCAATACCAAGTTTCACTAAACAACGATATGCTATTAAACTATTATTAAAACTAGCCGTTATGAATAGTAATAACCACTTTTTGAAATTTTATAAATTTTATTTTTCAAAATAGACCTCATTTTTGGATTCGGAATATCGAAATTATCCTAGGGTGAAATTTTGGTATTTTTCTGAAAACTTTCAATTTTTGATGAATAGTGAAACCACTAAGTGGTAGTTAAAAAACTGAATTTTTCATAAAACATAATTTTACCGCTTCTGTGAGTGGAATTTCGAAAATCCGAGAGACACAGTTAATACCAAGGACTAAAATGTGGTTCAATGAGATGAAAATAATTTTTGGTGAATAGTAACTTTTTACTTTTTTTACCACGGTTAAAAGTAAATAGGGTAATTAAGGTTAAAGATGATATTATTATTACCCTAACACATATACTAATTCTATTGGATAAGTGTAATTCGACCAAAAACAAACGTAGGAATAAAATATGACCATTTAGGCCCACTTGGATTAGATTAGGACATTTATTATTAATTTATTTAAGGAAGGGTTAAAATAGATCAAATCAAAGTTTAATAAGTAAATAATTTTTAATATGGGGTTATAAATAAGATAAATTAGATTATAAATATTCATTAGAAAGCTAAAAATATTTCCTACATAATGGTATTTTATTTGTAATTTTTAGACATTAAATAATATAATTTATTTATGACACAAAGATGATACAATAATTATCTTATTAATGAAATATTTACATAATCAATGTTATAAACACCAAAATAAATGTAATTTGAGACTTTTTATGAATTAAACTAATTTTCTAGTTTAATATGACATGTTAGTATTGATTTAATTAACTTGGTTAGAACTAATAATTCTGTTATGATTTCCACAAAAATCAATTACTAAATAGTGTCAAAATTGACATAAAATAGTTTTTAAAACAAATATTATATTAGTAATTGTTATTTTATTCCTAAAAATCTAAGGTTCGGCCAAATGACTTAGATAAGGTTATATATATTAATAATAAAAAACTTGGGGTTCTTTTGGCTGCTTATAGTAATTTTATTAACCTTATAGTATAAGAACACAAGAAGACACGGTAAAAGTAAACTTATTTAACTTAATGTTAAATCTAAATGATAAGGTTAAAATAGGAACCTAAACTTGTCTAAATTCTATTATATGAGAGGATTTAGACCCATACCCACCTTAGATTCTAAATATATCAATTTGGAGCTATTTAAAACCTAACTTGACTTTATAATAAAATAATATTTTTAGTTTTCCCAAAGGTGCCCCTCTCCTCCCTTATAAAAGGGCACCTCCTCCCCCTCTTACTCATACCACTTTGAGCCTTCATGCTCGGCCAAAACCTGCCAATTCCTCCTCTCCACTTCCCTAGAGACATCCTAGAGGTCCTGTTATTCTTCAAAGACCAATTTTAATTCCCTAAAAGAAGGTCTCAAAGAAGTACTTCAAAGAAGAGGTAATGTCCGTTACCGATTCTTTCATCTTTATTTCTTCTTCCACTTCTTCTTCTTTAGTTGTTTCATTATTAAGTAATAACATCAGTATCACTCATATACCGATATGTTATTATAAGTATGAAACAACCCTATTTCACCATTTATCCATCCTACGGAAAAAGAAATCACCGCGCGTGCATACGTACGGAATACCGTCTCCACGCCGTGGTGTAATCTATTTTCCACCACCACCTTACTTGGATGGGTATAATGGTGTACATAATGACTATATATGACTATTATAAAGTGATACTGATTCTTAAATAGTATACATACACTCCAATACAATTCCACGATCATAGGAACGATATCATCACTCGTGCGTACGTACGGAATACCGTCTCCACGATGTGATGCGACTCGTTCTACATGATCTTCATTTCATAATGATTATTTAAATGAATTTAATGAATTAATATGATATATATTACACTAATACCATTCTGGAAATGAGGTATCTATAACCTAAATATAAGAATAAGAATTTATTCGACAAAACACGCATAAGAACAAAAAGTTATAAACACCCGAATAACAAGTAGCAATGAAATATTACTACTAAGAATCTAAGAAAATGACCATATATGATATCATAAAAATAAGTATGATTTTGGAATAAGTCAATAACATTATTTAAATCATTATACAGGAGTTTTGGACACTTACGAAGCAAAACGAACCTAAGGTAAGGGAAATATCACAATCTCATTTTTATCCGAGATTGTTTATACTTTGGTATTTACTGGGGTGTATTTTATCATCCACATCCATGTTTTCTCAATATGTAATATTATTTCCATCCACCTACAACTGTTTAAATCCATTTTTACCCTTTGGTGAGTTTATAGTAAAAGATATGAAAGGAATCTTTTGTCGTTTTTCGTACGAGGTACTTTTTGACTTTTCCGACAAAAGTACGAGAAGAATGTTTTTTTAACTTATACGGCATGAATGGATTTTTAAAACATTATTTCCAAGAAGATTCCTTTAAAATTTTTCAAGTTTATTTTTAATCAACTTCTTTTAAAATTGTATGACATGTTAAGAAAGGAAAATGTTTTTGAAGTAGAAAGGATATTTTCCTCAAGAATGGAGTTCAAGTGTTTTATCAAAATTATTTTTCATCTAAGATAATATAGGGTTCTGTTTATATCCCTATTATTGCATTGATATGATTATGTTGTGATGGATATATTTTTATGAATTCCTTTATCTTATATGAATTGTTTTATGATTTCATGATGTTTAAGATTCCCATTTTTATTACATGGGTTATGCTATGATGTATGGTTTATGATTTTGTGGCACACATAAGAATGGTATCATTATGAGATGGGTGGGACCTATATCTCCCTCCAATGAATTGGGTAAAGATTTTATATCTCATGAGATAGACATGGCTGGAATGGTAGGTTATACCGATTCAGTGAAATACGACTGAAATGAGGGTGACTCGGTTCAGAAATGGAATTTGTCCACTAAGATAGTCTTGGAAATGAGTCTTGACTAATAAGATATGAATCTCTATGATTATGTGTGTATGCCACAAAGTTTCATGTTTTAAGTTATGATTATTGTGATTACATTTCACATCCATGATTTATCTCATGTTATGAAATTATGATCTCTTTTGCAGGATAAGATTTCAAAACGTTATGTGCTTATGTATATGATGTGATAGATATTTCTTTTGTTTACCCTTACTGAGCATTTGAGCTCACCCTTTTGTATGTTTTCTTTCCCCAGGTCAGGAAGAAGGTTATTAAGTAAGATATGCCAAAAGGGACTATAGATGTGATGAAATAAATGGGAGAGAGTGTAGACACTTTATGAACCAGTTGTTTATGTTTCCCAGTTTCTAAAGACACTATACCTATACGGTCCTTTCGTGGTTTTGTTATATGTTGTAATAAGTATGCTTCAATTTTGAATTATTAACAATGTATGTAAAGTATGGGTCTTTATAAGAATACCCCTTGAGGGGCCCTAAAGGCAGTGGCTTCTTCATCTTCTTGGGCCATCCTGATTTGATTATATCCAAAATAGACGTCCATAAAGGATAGAGCCTCGTACCTGTCCGTCGCATCGATTAATAATTCGGTGATCGAGACCGGGAAATCATCTTTCGGACAATGCCGATTGAGATCTTTGAAGTCAATGCAGACGCGGATTTTTCCGTTCTTTTTCTTGACAGAGACGATTTTGGCCAACCAAATGGGGTACTGAACCTCCCTAATGAAGCCTTCTTCAATGACCTTATCGAATTTAGCCTCTATTTTAGCAGTATGTAAGGGATGCGTCCTTCTCAAGGCCTGTTTATAGCCCTGGTGGTCTTCTGGAAGACCAAGGTGATGCGTCGCCACTTCAGGATCGAGTCCCGGCATTTCTGTGTAATTCCAGGAAAAAACATCCAGATGTTTCTTCAGGAAAGAGGTATATACCTCATGCTCCTCAGGGGACATGGCTGCACTAATGAGAGTAGGCTTCAGATCTTCCTCGGTACCCAGGTTTATTTCCCTGAGCTCGTCCACTGTGGTGGAGATACCCTCCTCAAATGCAGGAGGTGCATCCCTGAGATCTTCCCCCTCTTCTTCTCCCAAATCCTCATCTTCTTGATTCAGCGAGGAGAGAGCTCCTAACACGGGCTCTTGGGAGTCCGGAGGTGAGGTTTTGTGGGCGTCCTTACTCAAGTATTCATCCCTAGATCGAGGGTTGGTGGACGTTACCGCATTGTCGTGCTCGTCCGTTGTGGATGAAGTCATGAATACATCTGAGTGTGTGTCCATAATTGAACTCCTACTCTCAACATGGTTGATGGGCAGGACATAATCTCTGCCAAGGTGCCTGAGGGGGTCATCAGGAACCATTTACAAGCCATTTGGAGTGGGGATCCAGTCGACACCATCGACTAAAGGATTCCTTTTATTTTTCTCATAGAACCTGGTGTCAATGTAATGCGACTCGAAGAGCTCGAAAGGGGTCTTGTCGGTGTGCAACGTTCCACTTTGTCCATTGACGCAGTACTTGATACAATGGTTGTTCGATGAAGGAATGACCATGTGCTTATGGAGCCACGACCTCCCCAGCAGGGCATTGAATTTTTTGCTCTGCTGGACCACCAGGAATTCTGTGTAGGCTACTAGGTCACCAAAATGGGTCTTTAGTTTAATTTGTCCCATTGGCTTTTGCTCTCTCTTGTCATAACCCAACAGAGTTGCGGCTGAGGGAATTAGGCCGTCCTCACTGTAGCCCAACTTACGGAGTGTCTGTAGGGAAAGAATTTTAACCCCATAGCCATTGTCTATAAAGACTTTCCGGATCTCAATACCATTCATTGTTTCAGACACATATTGTGGTCTGATGTGTCCTTGCATGATGGCATCTTCATCCTGACCGGTGAAGGAAATCACCGCATTTCATTCAGCCGGGTCAGCCTCCGTCTGGTAAATTTCGGTGGCAGCTACCTCAGCTTGAAACTCCTGGTGTAACACCCCAATCTTCTATGGTACGCTTCTCTTTGAATAATGTGATAGTGTGTGTTGTACGCAACACTGAGTTCTAACACACCATAACCAACCAAACTAGCCGTTATGAATAGTAATACCTAATTTTTGAAATTATATATATTTTATATTTCAAAATGGACTTCATTTTTGGATTCGTAATATCGAATTTATCCTAAGGTGAAATTTTGGTACTTTTCGGATAACTTTAATATTTTGATGAATAGTGAAAATTACTAAATTTTAATTAAAAACAACTTTTTTAATCAAAATAATTAATAGTGATAAATTATGAATTTGAGTGGTTTTAAAGTATATTTAGAATATATTTTTACCATTTAATACAATTTTGGTCATTGGACATAATTTTACAATTAAACCGGACATAAACAAGTGTCAATCTTTTGATAGTTATTATCTCTTAAAAACACGCTTTTTGTTTTAACAACAGGAATTGATTTTAAATTAATTTCTGACACTTCTCTGTTTTGAATTTGGAAAACTGGATTCCATATTTGGAATCAGTATGTCCAAATTGTGTAAATAGGTAACTTTTATTTTTATACATTTTGAATAATTACTTCGGTAAATATTTTATTTACCATGGTTAAGGGTAAATCCGGTAAATAAGGGTTAAAATATAATATTATAATAATACTAAATTACCCTAAAACGTTTCCTAGCCTTATTGTTTGATACATGTTCGACCATAGGCATCTTTGGGTCCATTTTGGGATCCGATGGAGCCACTTGTAGGTGATAGGGACACTTTATTTTAATTAAGTTAAAATGAATACAAAAATGACACAAGCATATATATTTGAGAAAAACAATTGTTACATAGTGTTATATATGTTGGATTTTAGACTATAAATATTAAATAGAAATATAAAAATATTTCCTACATAATTATATTTTATTTATAATTTTTAGACATTAAATAATTTAATTTATTTATGACACAATGGTGATGCAGTCATTACCATAATAGTGAAAAATTAGAATAATTGATATTATAAATACCCAAATAAATATAATTTGAGACTTTTATTGAATTAAACTAATTTTATAAGTTAATATGACATATTAGTATTGATTTAACTAACGTTTTTTGAAGTAATCATTCTGTTATGTGTTTTACAAAAATCAACTATTGAATAGTGTCAAAATTGACATAAAAGAGTTTTTAAAACAAATATTATATTATTAATTAATATTAAATTCCTAAAAATCTAAGGTTCGTCCAAGAGACTTATATCATGATAGTTGTATCATTAATTAACCACTTGGTGGTCGCTTGGATGTATATGGTAAGTTTATTAACCATATAATATAAAAATACAAAGAGACATTGTAAAAGTGAAACTAATTAACTAAGAGTTAATACTTAAAGATATGGTTAATATAATGACCCAAACCTGTCTAAATTCTATTGGTTGAGTGGTTTTCGACCCATCCCCACCTTAACCTTTAAATAATAAACTTTGGAGCCATTATAAACCTAATATTAATTTATTATAAATTAATATTTCTAGCTTTTCCAAAGGTGCCCCTCACCCCTCTTATAAAAGGGAACTCCTACTTCTCATTTCTTCACACCTTCAAAGCCTTTTGGTTCCACCAAACCCTGCCCAAATACTCTCCCAACTTCCCTCACTACATCCTGGAATCCATAGTTTGATCATAAATCCAACCTAAGGATCCATTTTGATCAAATCAAAAGGAAGAACCCGAAGAAGAGGTAATGTTTTCACCACCCCTTTTCAACTTCCTTTCTTCTTCCACTTCTTCTTTATTTGTTATTACCATTATAAAATAATAACTAAAGTATATTATATATACTGTGATTTTATTATAAAAATGGTACAACCATATTCAGTATTCTATCCACCCTTTGAATAACATGTCACCATACGTACGTACGTACGGCTTACCGTCTCCACGTCGTGGTGTAATTGTTATTCAATATATTATTATTTGGGTGGGTATAATAATGATGTTTAACTCATGAAAATAATAAATATAACATGATAATGATTCTTCATATATGATATACCATATAATTATATATTATTTTAATATCAAAAGAATGATATTGTCGCTCGTGCGTACATACGGACTACCGTCTCCACGAACGTGATGAGATTCATTCTCTATCGTATCCACTCAAGTATAATTATCATTTGATGATTTAAAAATAATGTTTAAGGACTTGATATAATTCTGGATATGAATAAGATACAACCTATCCATGAAAACCATGGCTTACATAACAAAACATATAAAAGAAAACGAGTAAGTTAACACCTGAAACGACGATAATTCTAAGATATTATTAACAAATCAATGTTAAAAGATAATATATGATATCATATTAATTCATATGATTATTTTATAATTAAATAACAATTATTTCACAATTATAAAGGAGGTTAATCTACCTTCGACCAAGGAAAAAGTACAAAGTAAGGGGTTTCTTATCTCACTTTTAATTCCGTGAGAATTCCATTGTTCACCACTTATTTATTACATGTGGTGTGTGTACTGCCCATGTTTGTATTCATTGTGTAATATACTTTAATTCATGTATATTTACATCATCATTGTATGATCCTTCTTTCATGGGTGCATGTTTTGTATGTTACCAAATCAATAAGGGAATTTGAAATTTCAATTTCCACTCATCCGGCTTTACGCATACTTCATTGACTATTTTACTCCAAGATTATGTGTGGAATCACTATTCATTTTATTATGTCATAATTTCCACTCCCTTTTCTGTGGATATACTTTTTATACACATAATCACTACATTGATAAATTCTCAATGTCATCGGTATGAACATGATTAGAGTAATTTTTACCCAATCTCAATTTGTTGAGACAAACATCCAATTCATTGGTGTTGTTTTTACTAGAATATGTGTGAATGTACTTTGATTGTTTTACACTGAATATACAATCATATTTAGTGTATTTATATTTTTCACACATAACTATGTCGTTGATTTATCCTTAATCTAATGATACGGCCTTTATGAGATATTTTATCTCAATTTACATTCCATTGAGACTTATTTGCTGTTATACACAAAATCACTTTTATGTGGTGTATATAATGTACTTTGACATAGTATATCATGAATTCCTTCATTATAATGATATTAAAATGTTTTGATTACCTCAATTATTTGTATTCAAGTTTCTCTCTTTTGGTTATAAACTCTAACTAAAATACCATTTTTAAATGTTTTTAAGACTTATTCTTCTAAATCTTGCTCATTAATGTCCATGTTTTTAAAATTGTTTTAAGTATTTATTTATATGTACATTAAAGTTTTAAAATTAAAACTCCTTTTAAAAGTTTCAAAGTGGTATGGGACACTTTGATTCAAAAATCTATTTTTAAATGGCTTCTTGACAAATAGCGTGACTTTTAAATGTTTTCAAGAAAAGGGGGATATTTCTCTAAAATAGTTTTGATGATTATTTTCATCGATGTCAACATCCTTCATTATTCTTGATTGAGGTTAATGTGATACAATACAATCTTCCATATTGTATCTAATGAGTTATGTTTGACTGTGGATGTGCTATTTTTATTCCATTCATGGTTTGTGGTAAAAGTATTGACATTTCGTATGGTAGTTTTAATATGAATGTTTATGTTATGTTTAAACCTATTCATATGAGGAATGCATTGGACTTAATAAGTGACGCGTGGAGCCCTCTATAGCTCCTCGATGCATCGGTAGGTCTCATGAGACAAACTAGTGCCTTGGCACAAGGCCTTGGAAAAATCTTATTTGTAGTCTTGGCACGAGGCCATGGCTATGTGGTTATGATTGTCTGGAATTATGCATTCCATCATTATGAAAGTGGTTATTGATATTGCATGTGATCATTCGACTAGTAGAATATCCATGTGAGTAAGTAAATGGCATTATTTTATTTTATCTTTGCCATTTTATGCTGAAGATCAAGTTTAAAAGGCTTTAGTTTTAGTTATAAACTGCCTTAAGTGTTTATGCTTATCTATGAAAGCTTATGCTATAATGTTATCCTTACTGAGCATCTGAGCTCACCCCTTTCAATGTTTTATTTTTCCCAGGAATCAAGAATTAATTTATGAATGACCTGCAGGGATAGTATGAGGGGATATGAAGACAAGATGTTGTTGTAGTTTTTTTACCTTATGATGTAATGTAAGACTTATGAATATATCTAGTGTTTCCAAGACTACTAAACTAATCGGTCTTTCGAGACTTGATCCTTTGTGATCATGCCAATGTTATGTAATAACGCACCGACTCTGGGTAACTGGGGTCGGGGCATTACAGTTGGTATCAGAGGAAGTTTAGTACAAACCTTGGAAGCTATATTTAGATAAACTCTGATTAGAGCACGTAGACCTAAGATGAAATTTGAGGATTAGTATAGAATAACTTCCTAGAAATTTGGTATTGTAGAAGATTTTGTGAGTTTTCCGAGCAATACATCCCTGTCTGGATACGAGTAGGTAGAGGTGGCTCTGGCACAGATGTACCTAGGGGTAAAACTCGAAAACACCGCTTTGAGCTAGACTCGAACAGGAACTGGTGCACGGCAACGGGCCTTGCTGCACTCTTGGTTACGACACTCCCGGGGGATATGCTTTGGTAAATTCACAAGATTAGTATAAACCATTACTAAAGGAATACAAAAAAATTCCCCTAAGAATATATGTTGTCAAATAGATAGTGGATAACCTAGATTTTAACATAGGGTACCCCAAGTTAGGATATATTGTTCAATTACAAGATTATCCTATTATGTCTATTTTTTTTACATTCTTATTAGATAAGTATTCAAAAACCCTAATTGTATTTTCTTTTTGTCAGTTGAAACATGGAGGGAGCAAGATCACGAACAACTCTTCTCTCTCTTCCTGAAGAACTACTTACAATTATTATCCATAAGTCATGCACAGACGATGTTGAAACTTTTTCAAATGTCCAAGTTACATGAAAACAACTTTATGAGAAATCCAATACCTCTAGCATTGCACGATTCTTTCAAAGATCAGGTACCGACTATGGGAGAATGTTTTGCTCTCAACTTTCTTACCACGCTAAGCGTGGGAAGTACCATCAGGGTATTTTCAAATTATTCACTTTATCTCAAAATTACGATGCACTAAATGGTTTTCTAGATGCTGCAGAAGAGGGAGACCTTCGAGCAGCCTATATGTATAAAATTATATATTTATGTCTTTTGGGATATATGAAAACTGATTTACCAAAACCTTATTTTGAAATATTTGAAAATGAATCAGTGAGAATTTTTCTAAAAAAACATGTTAAAGACGATGTCTCAAAATTATATATAAGAAATACCTATTTTTTTTATGTTGCATCAATGCTTCCATCGATATAATCCAAGATGGATGAGGAGTTTTTGGGTAAAGGAAGTAGATGATTTTGAAAAATTCCTGAGGTACCATTCTGACACATGAACGCATTCTACCAAAAGGAAAATCTGCCTAGTCTCTCCAGAGTTCATGTTGTGATCCACATATCTCTAGTGACAAAATACATGTCTGACCCAAAGCATGTACTCACCTATGAAGAATTATAACTGGAACCCGATCTATCTTATTGTGGAGAGCCTATCAGAATTCTTCATACCAAAGATCAAGTTTTGAGAAACCGGATGACTCGTCTGGTAAAAGATCTATGGAGAAATCATAAGATGGAAGAGGCAATGTGGGAACCCAAGGAACATATGATGAAGAACCTATGTGGAAATAAATGGATGGTGAAATGTTTAAAAGTGTTAGTGATCTTTATTGATGGGATTACTTTGTAATAATTTTCTTTTGTATGTGTAAACCTGCAATTTATCATTTGAAAATGATATTTGAGGAAGAATTATCTTTTCTGTTGCGGATATAGTTATAAATAACCATTTGGTCTTATATGATCATTGTGTTTGAGGAAATTATAAGATATTATAATTTGGGATGAAAATGAAAGGTATGAGATAAGATTTGTGGTTAAATTATGTTATGGTATTTTGAGGAATTTATCTCATTTTGGTAATATTATAAAATATAGTTTTTGAAAAAGGACAACACGTAGACCGTGTGACAACCCGTCGCGTCGGACAAAGCTGTGGGAATCGAACCCACAACCAAAGTGCGATTGGGATTTATCGCCTACCACTGGACTACGTGAACTCCCTGGTTAGTGTGACTATTATTTTTAGTTAAATGATTTTATTGATCAATAATAATTTGATTTGGGATCTTATGTCTTATCAAATGAATACCCTTAGTATAGGAAAATGATTTGGTGATTAAGTGATAAATGTTATTTTGGAAGTTATTCACTTTGATGAGAACAATATATGCCAAAGGAAAATAGAGTAGTATGGGATTTCATTTGAGGAGTAATGGTGGATTTTTATCTAAGTTTTTATTGTAGATTTATAATGATTTGGGTTATTTATGGAAATGATTAGGTTAATTACTTTTAAGTATGTGACTTTAAGAGTAATTAATGTCATTTGGAGATAAAATTTAACGTGGAAGACTACATTCATAATAATTTTTTATTTTCAATATTAGTTTTGATTATATTAAAGGATTTTAAGGACAATTGATTATTGAATGGTATTTATTTAACTTTGGGGTATTGTTGGTTTAATTTTGGAAATTAAGATTAGTGTTTATTTCTCTCAAGGAATATCATTTTGGGGGATCATTAGATCTTGTACTAACCTTTTTGGTTTTGATTAATCTCTAAATACAATGTAAATATATAGTTCATCCTGCATGGATCATGTGATTCTATAGAAGTTTATTCTAGCTCTTCCAATGTGGCCAAGTCTTCTTGAATACTCATCGTTTAAAAAAAATGAGTTTGTGGTGGAAATTTATTAAAGAATGAAACTCTACCTAAAATGTAAGTATATATCTTTATATTCTTAATCAATATCATAAATTAATGTAACTTAAAACCAAAAAATGTTGTCCATTTACTTTCCTACTAGGAGACTAATGGTCGTTTGTCCCAACACAAGTTTGTGGCTTTCTTATTGTTAACTTTCTCCTGATCATGATTTCTATCCCTCTCCATCAGAACATGACACTTAGTTTATCATCCATATCCATGTTTTCCTACATGGAATCCGAGTATGGGTTATCTTGGTTGACCTTTATACCTCTCTTTCTTTCTTTTAAAGTGATAGTTTTATTGACTCTTTTTCCGATGTGGGACTTTCCATTATATTCCCAAGAACAATTTTAAAAATTGAGAGGACGCAATTTATTGAAGGAGGGGAAAATTTAACACCCCAATCTTCTACATTACGCTTCTCTTTGAATAATGTGATAGCGTGTGTTGTATGCAACACCGAGTTCTAACACACCATAACCAACCAAACTAGCCGTTATGAATAGTAATACCTACTTTTTGAAATTATATATATTTTATATTTCAAAATGGACTTCATTTTTGGATTCTGAATATCGAATTTAGCCTAAGGTGAAATTTTGGTACTTTTCAGATAACTTTAATATTTTGATGAATAGTGAAAATTACTAAATTTTAATTAAAAACAACTTTTTTAATCAAAATAATTAATATTGATAAATTATGAATTTGAGTGATTTTAAAGTATATTTAGAATATATTTTTACCATTTAATACAATTTTGGTCATTGGACATAATTTTACAATTAAACCGGACATAAACAAGTGTCAATCTTTTGATAGTTATTATCTCTTAAAAACACGCTTTTTGTTTTAACAACGAGAATTAATTTTAAATTAATTTCTGCCACTTCTCTGTTTTGAATTTGGAAAAATGGATTCCATATTTTGAATTAGGATGTTCAAATTGTGTAAATAGGTAACTTTTATTTTTAGACATTTTGAATAATTACTTCGGTAAATATTTTATTTACCATGGTTAAGGGTAAATCCGGTAAATAAGGGTTAAAAAATAATATTATAATAATACTAAATTACCCTAAAACGTGTCCTAGACTTATTTGTTGATACAGTTTCGACCATATGAATATTTGGGTCGATTTTGGGACCCCATGGAGCCACTTGTAGGTGATAGGGACACTTTATTTTAATTAAGTTAAAATGAATACAAAAATGACACAAGCATATAGCTTTTAGAAAAACAATTGTTACATAGGGTTATATATGTTTGATTTTAGACTATAAATATTAAATATAAATATAAATCGATTTCCTACATAATTATATTTTATTTATAATTTTTAGACATTAAATAATTTAATTTATTTATGACACAATTGTGATGCAGTCATTACCATAATAGTGAAAAATTAGAATAATTGATATTATAAATACCCAAATAAATATAATTTGAGACTTTTATTGAATTAAACTAATTTTATAAGTTAATATGACATATTAGTGTTTATTTAATTAACTTTGTTCGAAGTAATCATTCTGTTATGTGTTTCACAAAAATCAACTATTGAATAGTGTCAAAATTGACATAAGAGAGTTTTTAAAAAATATTATATTATTAATTGATATTAAATTCCTAAAAATCTAAGGTTCGTCCAAGAGACTTATATAATGATAGTTTTATCATTAATGAACCACTTTGGGGTCGCTTGTTTGTATATATTAAGTTTATTAACCATATAATATAAAAATACAAAGAGACATTGTAAAAGTGAAACTAATTAACTAAGAGTTAATACTTAAAGATATGGTTACTATAATGACCCAAAACTGTCTAAATTCTATTTGTTGAGTGGTTTTAGACCCATCCCCACCTTAACCTTTAAATAATCAACTTTGGAGCCATTATAAACCGAATATGAATTTATTATAAATTAATATTTCTAGCTTTTCCAAAGGTGCCCCTCACCCCTCTTATAAAAGGGAACTCCTCCTTCTCATTTCTTCACACCTTAAAAGCCTTTTGGTTCTGTCAACCCCTGCCCAAATACTCTCCCAACTTCCCTCAATACAACCTAGAAGCCTTAGTTTTATCAGAAAGTCAACCTAAGGAGCCCTTTTGATCAAATCAAAAGGAACAACCCGAAGAAGAGGTAATGTTTTCACCACCCCTTTTCAAGTTCTTTTATTCTTCCACTTCTTATTTCTTTGTTATTACAATTATAAAATAATAAATCAAGTATATTATATATACTGTGATTTTATTATAAAAATTTTACAACCATATTCAGTATTCTATCCACCCTTTGAATAACATGTCACCATACGTGCGTACGTACGGCTTACCGTCTCCACGTCGTGGTGTAATTGTTATTCAATATATTATTAATTGGTTGGGTATAATAATGATGTGTAACTCATTAAAATAATAAATATAACATGATAATGATTCTGGATATATGATATACCATCCAATTATATATTATTTTAAAATCAAAAGAATGATATTGTCGCTCGTGCATACGTACGGACTACTGTCTCCACGAACGTGATGAGATTCATTCTCTATCGTATCCACTCAAGTATAATTATCATTTGATCATTGAAAAATAATGTTTAAGGACTTGATATCATTCTAGATATGAATAAGATACAACCTATCCATGACAACCACGGCTTACGTAACAAAACATATAAAAGAAAACGAGTAAGTTAACACCTGAAACGACGATAATTCTAAGATATTAATAACAAATCAATGTTAAAAGATCATATATGATATAATATTAATGCATATTATTCTTTTATAATTAAATAACAATTATTTCACAATTATACATGAGGTTAACCTACCGTCGACCAAGGAAAAAGTACAAAGTAATGGGTTTCTTATCTCACTTTTAATTCTGTGAGAATTCCATTGTTCACCACTTATTTATTACATGTGGTGTGTGTACTACCCATTTTTGTATTCATTGTGTAATATACTTTAATTCATGTATATTTACATCATCATTGTATGATCCTTCTTTCATGGATGCATGTTTTGTATGTTACCAAATCAATAAGGGAATTTGAAATTTCAATTTCCACTCATCCGGCTTTACGCATACTTCATTGACTATTTTACTCCAAGATTATGTGTGGAATCACTATTCATTTGATTATGTCATAATTTCCACTCCCTTTTCTGTGGATATAATTTTTATACACATAATCACTACATTGATAAATTCTCATTGCCATCGGTATGAACTTGATAAGAGTACTTTTTACTCAATCTCAATTTGTTGAGACAAACATCCAATTCATTGGTGTTGTTTTTACTAGAATATGTGTGAATGTCCTTTGATTGTTTTACACTGAATATACAATCATATTTAGTGTATTTATGTTTGTCACACATAACTATGTCGTTGATTTATCCTTAATCTAAGGATACGGCCTTTATGAGAGATTTCATCTCAATTTACATTCAATTGAGACTTCTTTGTTGTTATACACCAAATCACTTTTATGTGGTGTATATAATGTACTTTGACATAGTATATCATGAGTTCCTTTATTCTCATGATATTAAAATGTTTTTATTACCTCAATTATTTGTATTCAAGTGTCTCTCTTTTGGTTATAAACTCTAACTAAAATACCATTTTTAAATGTTCATAAGACTTATTCTTCTAAATCTTGCTCATTAATGTCCATGTTTTTAAAATTGTTTTAAGTATTTATTTATATGGACATTAAAGTTTTAAAATTAAAACTCCTTTTAAAATTTTCAAAGTGGTATGGGACACTTTGATACAAAAAGCTATTTTTAAATGGCTTCTTGACAAATAGCGTAACTTTTAAATGTTTTCAAGAAAAGGGGGATATTTCTCTCAAATAGTTTTGATGATTATTTTCATCTATGTCAACATCCTTCATTATTCTTGATTGAGGTTAATGTGATACAATACAATCTTCCATATTGTATCGAATGAGTTATGTTTGACTGTGTATGTGCTAATTTTATACCATTCATGGTTTGTGGTAAAATTATTGACATTTCGTATGCTATTTTTAATATGAATGTTTATGTTATGTTTAAACCTGTTCATATGATGAATGCATTGGACTTAATAAGTGATGGGTGGATCCCGCTATAGCTCCTCGATGCATCGATAGGTCTCATGAGACAAACTAGTGTCTTGGCACAAGGCCTTGGCAAAATCTTATTTGTAGTCTTGGCACGAGGCCAAGGCTATGTGGTTATGATATTCTGTCATTATGCATTACATCATTATGAAAGTGGTTATTGATATTGCATGTGATCATTCGACTAGTATAATATCCATGTGAGTAAGTAAATGGAATTATTTTATTTTTTCTTTGCCATTTTATGTTGAAGTTCATGTTTAAAAGGCTTTCATTTTAGATATAAACTGCCTTAAGTGTTTATGCTTATCTATGAATGCTTCTGCTATAATGTTATCCTTACTGAGCATCTGAGATCACCCCTTTCAATGTTTTATTTTTCCCAGTAATGAAGAAGTAATTTATGAATGACCTGCAGGGATAGTATGAGGGGATATGAAGACAAGATGTTGTTGTAGTTTTTTTTATCTTATGATGTAATGTAAGACGTATGAATATATCTAGTGTTTCCAAGACTACTAAACCAATCGGTCTTTCGAGACTTGATCCTTTGTGATCATGCCAATGTTATGTAATAACGCACCGACTCTAGGTAACTGGGGTCGGGGCATTACACCTAGGTGCTGATCAAAGCTTCTATAAGCACCTCCCTGAGGTCTGCTGACAGACTTAGGGAATTGAGGATTGACAGCTTGGCTGGTACCGATGACAGCTACTTAAGGATATCGTATTTCTGCTCCAGTAGCCAACACTTCTCCGTTGGCGGGAGAGTCTTAGTGGGTGCTTTATGTACTGGAGCATTTGATGAGGAGGGGCCGGCCGCGGGGTTGGATATCGGTGGCATTTTCGCGTTTTGAGGACTTGGCCCAGCCGGTCTGTTCGTGCACACCAGGAGGCGAGACACTTGTTCCTCCTCTGGTGGGTATCGCAGAACAACAGGGCCAGAGTGGCTGCTTGTGGAGGTGGAGGGGCATTCTTTCTCCTGCTGAGTCTGTTGAATGGCTCTCCCACGGGTTTCTACGATATTAACGGTTTGGGCCGAAGTCCAACTGTAGGGTTGGTTTTGGCCGCGGATGCACCTCCCCGTGTATCCCCTACATCTGTGATTCCTCCTCCCGACTCCTCGTGCAGGGAACTCGGGTTCTTAACCATATCCTTCATTAGGGAATGATTCCATAAGATGGATGATGTTAATATAACCAAATATTGGCTCTTCATCATCTGACAGGTCAACCTGGTCGGTTGTCCCTGATGGTGTCATTTGGTGGGTCGGTGCCCGTGGCGCTGAATTCGAGGGCATATAATCTGCTAGGTTCAGGACTAACTTTGGCCCCACCACAGACTTCTCCTTTTTCAATTGTTTCCACCTTCTTCAATTATGCCCGGATGACCGGCTCGTGGAGGGTTGTGAGTTCGATACTGCCGGCTCTATGGCTTCAGGGTCTGTTGGTGGAAACACCGGCTACCATAGTTGAGCTCGGAGTATGCCCTGGGCTCGGTTGATAGTCTTTCAAGTCATCCAGTTGTCAAATTTCTTCCCTTGATTTCTGGTTACCTTCTGCTACTCCTCCTCTTTGTTGGATTTTGTGGTAGAGATACATGCCACATGTGCTAGGGGTGGTCCCAGCTCGACCTGTCTTGAGTCTACCATCCTTTATAGGAGGTCTTTGAAGACGAATCATTCTCGGATATTGTGCCCCAACATCCGATGGTAGGGTCAGTAATCTGGCATGTCATCGCGGACGACCTCTTCAGGTCTCCTCGGATCCGGGAGGCAGATAAAGTTGCAGTTCATGGAGGCAATGAAGTAGTCGTGGACTTGATCGTCTCAGAACGAGTATTCTTTTTGTCTTCATTCCTCAAACCGGTTCCTCTTCATTCCTTGCTGATCATCCCGTTTAGGCAGAGGTGTCCGCTATTATGCGGGAGTCCCTTGATGATTTTGTGGAGGCCTTAGCAGAGGAGCGGGCACAGGGGGTCGGCTTGAGTGTGACAGCGGACGCTTCAGCTCTAGGGGATCTTTTTGCAGGAGCCTGCGAGGCTATTCGGGACTTCGAATTAGTACGCTGTAGGGATTCCTCAATTCTCTGGGAAATGGCCGAGAGATGGAGGAAGCCAGTGGTGCACTCCACTGGTATGAGCGGTGTTCGCAGCTCATCTTGAAGATTATCGATGCATATGGCTAGCATCTCATCTTGAGGCATTGGATTATTCAGAGAATAGGTCAGACCTTTCCATCCGGAGATGAAATATGAGACCCTCTCGTTCTCCCTCTACTTGCAGTTCATGAGATTGATGACCGTTGTTTTAGGCAACATTGAGCTGAAGTGGAATAGGAACTGCTGCCAAAGGTCTTCCCGGCTCTTTATTGACCGGGCTGGCAGACTCGTATACCAGATGAAGGAAGATCCTTGCAAGGTCCGTATGAAGCATCTGAGTTTCACTAATTCTTGTTGCTCCGGAGTTCCCATAATAGGGTCGAAATAGGATGCGTAGTGCATCAAATGTTGTTCCGGATCACCCGATCCATTGAAGATATGGAATACAGGGCTCCCAAAAGTGGGTGGAGGCAGTGTGTTTCTCACCCAATCCGGGTAGGGTTTCCGCTCTGGCTATATCGGAGCGCATCAACCTTCCATCGCTTCCAATCAAGATGTTAGTGCCTTGATGGTGTTGGTGAGACCCTGGTTTACATCCTTTTGGGCCCGGTCCTAGGAAGGCATAGCCCGAGGAATTGACTGAGGATCCGGATTGGTCGGCACCAGGGGTGTGTGTGCCGTTTGTGGCACCTTTAGAGGGTTCATGCATACTCGCTCTGTTTTCTTCCTGGGTGGAGGGAAGTCTTGGTATTCATCCAAATCTACGTTTATGTAGTTGGACGGGTTGGGCGCCTCGTTGGACGGGAGCCCTGACTGTGTTTCATTTTTTGGGGCAAACCTTAGTCTTTGAGGTGCACTTGTTGGGAGTGCATGATGTGGCTCTTCCTGGGATGCACTTTCGATAATGCGGTTCCTCTGGAGTAGCTCGGCGTTAAGACACCTCAATTCTTTCATCTCCTCTTCCTGTCGAGCGAATCTCTCTTCAAGCGTGAGTGGCTCATCTTTATCAAGAGAAGGAGGCGGGTTAAGGGTAACCAGTCCTTTGTTCTTATCCTTATTGGAAGCTCGCAGGGTAGTCATTGGAGAATTGGATGGAAGAACGGTCATATTTAGGGCGGCCCTCTGGTTCTGGGTGTGCACACCTGGAGGTTAGTTGTGAGTCACAGCCTGACCAGAACCATCGTCTCCTGATCTATCCTGATTTGCATCATATCTGGTTTCACCTGTGGGGTTAACCTCTGTGACGTTGATAGATGAATATCACGGGGCGGAGAAGATTCCATCTTCCAAATGGGAAGAGGATCTCCTGCATCTTCTGCTGGCCTTCCCTTTCGTGACCTGGGATTGCCTTTGGACTTCTTGATGAAGGGTGATGTGGAGAGTTCTTTGGTGTGACCTTACGGTGCACCTTCCTCTCAGAGGGGATGATGATTTGAATGACAAGATAGGACGAGGACCTCCTCTTCTGATTTTCATCCCTAGATGAGAGAATACTGACCCTCGTGGGGGAGGTTGTTGTTGAGGGGGTAACAATGCCCCCATCCCTGAGGGATGGGGTTGGCTCCGTTCCTTGGACATCGAGTATCTTCCCAGTTTTATTGGTCTTATAGATGAATTTCTTGTTAAAAATTCCCCCAACCCTACAGGCTGGGGTTGACCCTGGATTGCGGCAGTGGTTGTGGCTATCGCTACCTGCCTGATCTTGCGTGCCTCCATTCGGGGGTGAACTGGGTTTGGTGCTGAGTTCTTCTGTGAATCAATCCCTTCTGGGGAGGTAGGAAAAGATCAATTATTGGCCTCTCTTAGGCAAGAGGCATGTTGTATTCTCTCGGTGGCCTGATTCAGGAGTTCTTGAATGGATTTTTCCCGTCATGCCTGATGCTTCTGGGACTTACTCAAGGCCTGAATCTACTGGGTGTGTTGCCTTTCTTAAATAGAGAGACCACTTGATTTTCGTCTTGACATGATGAAGTTTCAAGATACTACTCCGAATGGGTTCTTTTGGGTGGTGAGAGGAGTGAAATGCATAGCTCCATGTTCTCCCCATCCCCTGATATGGACTCCCGTCAGAACGTCATCGATGAGGCGGCGTAGCTGGTGCAGCACATAGAGGCAGGCTATCTCTATTTCCTTTACGCCTCTCGGGTCGCTGTTGTTGTGATAAAGGAAGAGCTTCCAGGTCGATGTGACGCAGGAGGTCTCCTATTGTCTTGATGTGGTCTACATACCCGTCATAGGGCAGGAAGCTTGATTTCAGTCGGTGGAGGGTTGTCCATATATTATGGTAGATGCCATGCATGCATTCTTCCGACAACTCTCTGGGTATGTCGAACTGAGAGGTGGTCATAGGCCAAAACATAACTGGTATATCATCCCTGGCCAGTCATTTCCTCATGTGCAGCATATCGGCATACTCCTCCGTTAGTGACTCCTCTACCTGGTCGGCCCAACTGAGACGCTCGCTGCCAATGTGGTCAGAGGCAGTGGGACTAGTAGGTGCTAAATCATTATGTGGGCGATTATGAGGTGGTTCAGAGGATGAACGCGGACCTGGACCATCTTTTAATTGCAGAAGGATGTCTTCGGTGACTAACTAGGAATCTGACATGCTTGGTCCCATCCTTCTGAGTGCCTCGGCATACGAGGGCTTTTCTGTACTTGATTCGGCAGGGGGAGGACCTTCCTATCGATATGATATGTCATCACGGGGAGGACCTCCACAATGGCGGCCGTAAGGGTGAGGAATACCATTATTGATTGATGCTTCACTGCATAGAGGACTTTTGTAGTGCACACCCTAGAGAGGACCTCCAAGGCGTGTCACAGCAAGGGGAGGACCTTCTGGCTACGTAGCGTTGTTACAGGGAGGACCTTCGCAACAACTTCCATTATGGTGATGATGACCATCATGGCTTGACGTTTGATGTGAATCCTGGGGAGGACCTTCAGGACACACTACGACAATGGGAGGACCTTCTTGTTTCTTGGGGCCAATGCGAGGAGGACCTTCAAAATGGTGGTTGTGGTGGTGAGGACTACCATCATAGCTGTGGAAATGGTGAGTACTATCATTACTGCTACTGTAGGGAGAATATATGTGGGATACATCCTGGGGAGGGCCTCCAGAATGTACCGCAATTATGGGAGGTCCTTCTCATTTCTTGACGTCTCTATAGGGAGGACCTCTGTTACCAGGGTGGAGAGGACTACCACTGTGATTTGATGCCTGGATGTGTGGAGTTTCATTGCAACTTAACCCCAGGGGAGGACCTTCAGGGCAGGCCACGACAAGGGGAGGGCCTTCTTGTCATGATGATACGTCACTACGGGGAGGACCTCCGTAGTTGAAACTATGATAGTGAGGACTACTATCATAATCTATGGTCCCACTGCATGGAGAGTGTTTGCAGCGTATACCCCAGGGAGGACCTTCAGGGTGGACCGTAGCAAGTGGAGGAACTTCTTGTTGTTCGATCTTCTAGCCACGTGGAGGGTTTCCGTGACTCGCATCAAAAGAGGAGCTCTCATGATCGATCATTATATGCCTGTAGGGGAGGCCCCCATGGGTGCTCTGGGGAGGACCTCCAAAGATGCTGGTAGCAACATTGCGAGGAGGACCTTCACAACTGCTACTGCCACTCCCATAATATGGTAATGTATTGGTATGGTTCTGAGCCTTTTATGTATGCTTAGCGGCGTTGGGAATCCTAGCTTCCGCAGAGCGGAGTCATGAACTCCCTCTTTATTTTCCGGCTGCCTTTGGCGCGTTCGAGGTTCTCTTTTGTGGGCAGTGGGGACCGTCTGCTATTTAAAACAACCTTCACCTTTGGGTCCCTATCTAATTGGGTCCCGTGATGCTTCTGGTATATTCCGACGAACATAGTGACTTTAACAGGGATATATGCTTGTTCTGGAGCATCCACCGTGATGGACAGGTGTTCTCCAGTTGGAACGAGTGAACCTGCTCAATCCGGTTTCCCTTGCATCGTGAAATATGGCCAGAGACCCTCCTGGGCAGAATCAGAGATGAAGATCTGCTCCGAGTCAGTTATCTTGTCTCTCAGATGAGTCGCCTCAATTGGGGAGACGGGATCACGGGACCGAGTCCTTGCAGTTTCTGCTGATGCAATTATATGCTGGAAAGTCTGCAAAATATGATCTGGGATCGATACCTGCTCCTCTATCATTTCCAGGATATTTAGAGAGACATCTTTGGCTGGAACGGGTATGAAGGCCCATTTCGGTATCAGAGTAGGAATATCCTGCTCTGGTCCTCCAGTGGTCAGTGGGTACTGACAATTCTCCTGTGTCGGGGCAGGTGAACGAATTTACCCCTATACCGGGATATGCCGGTTTATCTCTCCGTTGGCCGCCACAGTGGAATGTCGGACTTTACTTGCATCCACAGGGAGCTAGCCCTGCATATATTGGTTTCCCACCGTATCAAGTCGGTGTCCTTTGTTGGCGGGGAGACATGCCCGCCTATGATTTGCCGCCACATTTGGGTGGTAGGCTTTGTTGATCGCCACTATATCAGGATGGCGGGCATCATAAGAAACTGTTAGGAGCTGGTTCTGCAGGTGGCGGGTCTCCACCACATTAGGTTGGTGGGCTTCACGACCCTAGGCAGGGAGAGGTTCCTTCCTGGTAAGTGCCATCCTGTGTGAGCAATGGGCTTGATGGAGCTCGGCGGGAATGCGCGTCGGCTTGTATGATGCTTCCATGTCTGGATGGCGGGCTCGTGAGGAGCGAACAGGTGTAGGTGCCTGTTCGTGCTACGTCTCCATGGCTGGGTAGCGGAGCTCCTCCTCAGGAACCAGGGTGATGACCAGTCCCTGATTGTATGTTTGCCGCCCTCGTCGGTCGGTCTGAGGGGCCGGAGCTCAGGGAGCATGGGCCTGAATACTATGGGAGACATCCTCCTCGGCACGAGGATTTTGAATCGCGGTGTGACCATGATGACGTATTCCAGCGGGGGCCTTGAAGAGGAACCCCAGTTCGGTGGGGATGAATTCCTCAATGTCGACCTCATCCGCCTCCCTAAGATAAAGGAGGTACGCATTGTCTCGTTCTGGGGATAGGCTCCTGAAACGGTTGGAGACAGCAATAGGGGCTGTCTGGATCTACCTTTACGGACGCTGCTGGGCAGGCGACCGGCGAGTTTTGGTAGATTGGAGGGTGTGCATGGACACCTCCACCATTGGGAGAGTACTATTCATGTGGTACTCTCAGATCAGCACGTCCGAGACCCAGCGTTAAAGACATTGGGTGGGTGACAGGGTCCTCCGTAGGGGAGGAAGTCCTTTCATTGCGTAGTTGGAAGCACGCGCTTGTGAGTTCCTTCGGGACGCCATTGGATCGAAGGGAGTTCTGTGTAGTACCTGTAAAACATTTTAACAAATACAAATAGCAAACCCTTCAAAGCATCATCTCATGATCCCATGCGTAATTAATGACCTTTCTTGTCCCTCCTTGTGAGTAAAAGGGGGAACATGGTGGGATTAAGTTAAATCTGTCATGCTTGGTTAAAGATTCACGTCGGGTTCACCATTTTTGTTTCGGGTTTTGGTCTCGAAATTCCCAATAGTTCCGTATCCGATGACGTGTGGACCTGCTTTCCAAAGGCAGGTGTTCACCGGATGGTCTGACCAGCGACACTTAAGAACTCACATTGGTCGATAGGATGGGAAGTCAGGCTCATCGCACCCTTTTGGGGGGAATTATTGCCTGTTCTGGGACTCTCTTATAGATTTAAGACGTACTCATATGTTCATGAATATTTGGTTTATACCCAAGCATAGTATCCACAGATTTCTCTTGGTTGGAAACGTTCAGTTGAACGTAGGGGTTCATAATCATTTATGCCCGAGGTTTACCATCCCTCGTTGGATTAATGACCCCAAGGAGTTGGAACTCATTGAGGCGACACTAGGAGTGGTGCGATGAACCGATGTAAAGATAGTCAGATCAACCGGTTGTTGGGCTTGAACCTCATGGAGGCTTCCTATGTACCCTTCCTAGGGTACAGGGATCAAAGTCCACGTAGTTCGAATCGGGGTGTCGGAGAACCGATGTGAAGGTGGACCCGGGGGTCCGATTGTGATCGGGCTTGAACCTCTTGGAGGCTTCCTATGTACCGTGCCTTAACATGGATCAAAGTCCTCTTAGTTCGCATAGGATTAGGTATTACACTCTAAGGAGGTCCATAGTGACAGATTGGGGCTTACACTATGAGGAGGCCCATGGTGATAGATTGGGGCTTACACTCTGAGGAGGCCCATAGTGATGGATTGGGGCTTACACTCTAAAGAGGCCCATAGTGATGGATTGGGTCTTACACTCGAAGGAGGCCCATAGTGATGGATTGGGGCTTACACTCTGAGGAGGCCCATAAGAGGATATCATGGTCGATGCTCACTCTAATCCCATGTGAGTCATGCTCGGTGTGAGAAACAAGAGGCAGCAGGGACCAGACGATCACGTCGCGAAAGGTGCGTCTGTGAGAAGTGGGGTGGGGCTTATGCATGAGGTCGGCCCATAAAGTCAGGGCTTACTCCGAGATGGATGCCTGTGGCCATAAAGCACAGCGGGATAGGGACAAGGGGTTCTCCTGTGCCCGTCACCTCCCTTGTTTCCCAGGGAAGTACCCAGGGAAGTACCGAGGTGCATGGGGATGACTGCCTTCTGATGGGTATGTTTCCCCCTCTCTAGGGAGAGGAGAAGTGCCCGACCGCCGAAGCATGAAGTCCCCCATCTTGGAGAGTAGAGGCAGGAAGGGGGCTCTTGGGCTCAGACCCCACATTACCATGGGAATGTGGACCCAGGCATGCTTCGGGAATCTATCCAAGGGTCGGGGAAACCCCTTTGACCTTGTTTACCGTGGGTATGTGAACTCAAAATGGTGCGCTGATTCACCTGAGGGTTACACCACGCGGATCTGGTGGCTCTGGTGGAGGCCTCGGCTCGGGGACGATGAGTAGGCCAATGAGGAGGTTGCGAAGGATCAGATCAGATTGAAATTGGAAGGATTTTATCTAGCTTGAGGAATAGGAACTTCAAAGGTTTTGGAAGGCCACACATGGGTTTGGGTGGTGGCGCCCTTCGCGTAGTGAAGTGCTAAGCGGCTGGAGAGGCCATTAGCGAACCATGGTGGTCCGCGGACTGATTGGCCGTTCGCAAACCAGGAGGGTCTGCGGACTGACTGGCCATCCGCGAACTAGGAGGGTCCACGAACTTATTGGCATCCCGCGAACCAATAGGGTTCGCGGCTTCGGGTTAGGTCCGCGAACCAGGAGGGTCCGCGGAGTAGTGGAAATTCCGCGAACCAATGTGGTTCATGGCTCCATATATGATCCGCAAACCAGGGTGGTCTGTGGAGGGTTCCATGCAGGCAGTGGCGGCCAAGGGCGGCGTCGGTAGGAGGCTCGTCGGTCGGGGCTTCGCCCGCGTAGGAGGGTGCTACGCGGCGTGGCGGATCATAGAAGAGGCATAAATTCCATGGTTCGTGGGGAGTACATCCACGGAGGGACCCTGGTTCGCGGTCTTCTCTTGTTTGTTATTTTAAGTTCGTGATTCACCAAGTTATTATGCCTTTTTGGTTCGTTATTAGTTCGTTCCCAGGTTCATACCTACTCTGGTTCGTGAACTGGAACTTCCGAAATTTTAAGCCTTCCTTCAAAATCCTTCCACCTGAATCTGATCGATCTTCTTCCTATCCTCATTCTGATTCCGAAAATTCTCCTCTCCTCTTCCCCCTCGGTCTCCTTTTATAGAGTGGGGGAAGAGATGTATCTATGGTCATGCGGCACCTTTTGCGGAGGCCCATGACCGAAAACCTTGTTCACGGATGACTTGGTCAATCCGCAGTTCGCGGGGCTTTAAACACTCCTCCTCCATGAAGCGAACTTGGGGAGTGCTTCGCGGCTGTGGAGGGTTCCGCCTCCATTTTGCGAACGACAGCGGAGGTGGTTCGGGCCGGCTGACGCAGCTCGCGGCTGGGGAGGTTCGGAATGGTGAACCGGGTTGGTGCATATCCCGCCTCCCAACCGCAGAGGATCTCCGCCTCCATCTCACGAATGACGATGGTCCACAAAGGAGGGACGCTTCACGGAACCATACATGTGTTGTTAACATTAGACTGGTCCGCATATCGGTTCTTCATTCTCCATCCTTGAGGATTTTCCAAATTTGCCTAATATTTTTTAGGGGAAATTGGGCAGAACCACCCTTGAGTTAAAGGGGATCATCATTCTCCTTTGTGGATTTTTCAGGACCCTACAAGGGGGAAATAAATTAGGGTTTAAAAATGGAATAAATGTGGGATGAAAAGGATTTAACTCCCCCTTAGATAAGGAAGGGACAAGGGTGGCGACCATCAACGCCACCTAGGTCATGTTTGAAGAAGGAACTGATAGTGCCCGCTCCAGATATCCTCCCTCTATAATGTATTCTAGGTCGAGGTGGATACTCATACTTTATAAATTGTATCTACAACTTGAGAATATATGGACATATCTACTTAATGATATATAAGTGTGAATCCATTGAGAATTTTAAGGAGTTCAAGAATGAAGTAGAGAATCATATTGGTAAGAAGATAAAGAGGCCTTAATTAGATCATGGTGGAGAATATTTTAATCAATATTTAATCGATTAACTAAGGAATTTTTAAATTATATATTAACTATTTCATCCATATACACCATAATTAAATGGTGTTTGTGAAAGGAGTATTTGTACCATATTAGACATAGTGTGGTAGGTGATGAGTCATGTGGATCTTCTATTATTATATTGAGGATGTACATTATAGACTGTGGCATACACACTAAACCAGGTGCTAACTAAACTAGAAAAATACAATTTTTAAGAGTTATGTATGGGAAGAAATATATATTATTGAATTTACATGCATGGGGTTATGAATAATTTTTTAAGGATATATATGGTAACAAACTGACACCCCTGACACCCCCATGTCATAGTTAATTTACATATTGTATAATTATGGTCTATTTTTTTTTTTAAAAGTAGAGTTTTGGATTTGAAATTTGGATTTTAAGATCCATTTAGGTGTTACATGGTTTCCTCACGTTTTACTGTAAATCATATGGGTTTCATAGAAAACTGTGCTAGTCATTTTATGAAGACGTATCAATGTATGGATTTTGCATGGTTAGGGAGAACTGTGTGATGAAACTGTGCGTATTGATGCAACCCGTTATAGGGTTGACTGCATGGTCAGATCATAGTTTAGAAAACTATGTGGATAAACCATGCAGACTTATGGTTCTTTTTCAGTGTAGGCCAGATGGTTGGAATATTATTTAATAAACCATATAGTAAAACTATGTGGGAAGAAAAAATTGATTTAAAGGCAAGTTTACCATTTTTATCTTCTTTAATTTTTTGTCTCTTAGACCTCCCTCTCCCCTAATTATATTTGGATGACCCAAGGGCACACCTAAAGGATCTCTCCCTCCCTTATCAATAAATTTTGAGCCTCATATCCTCAATTTTCAAGAATTTTGACAAGTTAAATTCCTATTTATCCTTTGTTCCACCTGCCCTTCACTCCCTACACCCATTTTAACTTGGTTTAATTTTATTTCATGAACCATGGGGGATATGTTAGATATTATTAGGATTTGGGGTGTTTCTAATTTTTGGATTTAGATATTTAGGGTTGGTAGGAGTTGTCTCCATCTTTGGTTATGATTTTTCCATCGAAGGTGCCCCATTTCTTCTTGATTTTTATTTGGTGTTTTTATGTAATTAATTTATTTTAAATTTCATAAAATTATTGGGGGTTTATAAAATTAAATTCTACCAAATTATATATATATGTGATACCCCTAATGAGTTTTAAAAATGTTTCAAATGTTTAATTTCATGGAATATAGTATTTTAGTGAATTTCATATGTTCATTTTAAAACAAAAAAATTGTTCATGCCGTGTGTTTACAAAAATTACTGAGAGGATTTTATTAAATAGATATTAATATAAAAGAGGATGTATGAGACACCGAATTTGTTTTCAAAGAATATATTATATATATTTTAATGGGGTGATAATAAAAAGGGGAATATTTGGCCTATGTGTGAATTGTTTTAAGACTTATTATCATAGTGTAGATTTTAAAGTATTTTCAAAGGAAATATTTTGTCTTCACATGGATTTACAAAGTATGTTTTAATGGTTAATTTAAAAGGATTGTAAAATCTCTCGGCATTTGAGGCCCATTTTTGAAAGTCTTGTTTGGAACTTTAGAAATGGAAGTTTTACTTGGTGGTCATGATACCCTTAATTTTTTCCCCTAGTACTTGTTTAAGGTCCTAATAAACTTATACCCATTTTTTGGTGTTTTGTATGATTATTGGTTGGAATGAAAGGGAATGTTTATTGTTAGGGTGTTGTAGGTGATATGAGGATTATTTGAAATACCATCATTATTGATTTGGGGAATGATCACTTGTATTTTTTGTTTTCTCACATCCTTTTGAGATATGTAATAGAAACCCTATGTATGTTACAAACCAACCTGATGGGGCTCAAGACACAACTACTCCAATCCTACCACAAATAGTCCATGGGTTGGAAACTAACACTAAGAAGGCATATCACACACATGGGAGGTATTATCCTAAAGTAGTTGTACACACAAATACATTTCCAAGCCCATAAAATGTTGAAATGTATTACAACTAATAAAAATGCATGCATATATATAAATATATATATAATACAAAAATTAGAATTAAAAAAGTACTAACAAGTATAAAAGGGTATAAATACAACCCTATCAAAAATTTGAAATCAAGTCCAACCAACTTACAAGGAGGGCACAACTATCAAATACAACACTGGTATACACCTCATTCTATATAGACCAAACTATCTATGCCTACTCTTAGTCCACTGAGGACTCTAAAAAAATGTTTTTCAACTACAGAAGACACAATATGTGTTGGAAGAGCTCATACAGAGGTGAGTATAACAATAACCTATCAGACACCCCAAAATTACCAAACAAAAAGACTCAAGAGGATTCATTTCATCACATGATATGTCAATAATAATGTGAGACATATAATAAAACATCCAAATATACTCATAGTATACACACATTATTAAGGTAAGATTACAACCACATTGCTAGCCCAGAATTTCTGCTCGAAGGATTCATACAACACTCGTCTAGGAGAAAACACTCCACGGGATATACTACCATTGTTGACATTGAGGAAACCGAGAGGGTTAATCCTATATGCACAATCAATCGAACTATAAATCAACATAAATATCAGATCTCAATACACAGATAGGGGGTCAATTCCTAGGGATCATTGGGGGACACTAGACCCTACTGAAAAACCCTCCTAGATAGGTGATTAGATCCCATGTAAATATTGTTCATGCCAATTCCAAAAAACCCTATATAAGGTAACATGAAGAAAATGGGGATTTCTCTAGGAATCTTCGAGGGATATGTTCTCTAATCCACTGATCCAGTAGTCAAAGCAGTATGAGAAAACTAAATCCAAAATAAGAGAACTCTCCCTCACTACATAGATCATCAAGAATCTATAGAGGGGTCACCCTCTATGATGAGAACAATATACTTCATCAAACACTCATATGAATGGACCAATGGAACACACTCAACTAATACTGGCTCAAGGAAGCTCACATAATCTCTTAAAAAAGTTGATCTAAGAAGAAAGAGGAATCCAAATTTTCCTCAAAGGAGTACATGACCTGTCCCTAGGGGTACAAGGCATGTCTCACTATGTCTGGCACTGCTCATGTATCATGCTCACATGACATGAACTTTTTCTCAATACATGATGTGTCCCAAGGGTGCATGGAATGTAGAAGTCACATGGAACTTGACATGTTGTTCTTCCTGTGTCCATGTCCGTGTACTTGGTTGTGTTTGAGTACACAGCTCTACCCATTTACTCCATCCAAACCATGAACATGCCAAGTACACAGTGTGTGGGGCCACTTGGCCACCTAGGCATGTACTACATGTACATTACGATCTATCCACCATGTGTTACATGTCGTGTGACTAGGCACATGTGGAATGAAACAATACATGGAATCTTGGGCATGTACCCCATACACATGCTAAACTGGTTGGATAGATGTCACACAACATGTTCCATGCTTCACACAACATGTGATAATTTTATCTACTCTAAAACCTTAGATCCACAAAGAAGGGACTACCTAGCCTGTGTTCATAGGACTACATGCCTTGTATCCTAGTTTTTCAAAGAACTTATAGAATGCTATTGAATCTTAATTTAAGCCTATGTACCACTTAATTCCACCAAGAATCATGTTTCACATCACAAATCTAAGGTTGACCAAACCTCCGCACTCCCAATAGCCCAAATCTGTCCATATTCGGTGCTTGGGAACCACCGTCACCACACCTCATCAATACTGCATGCCCAAACTGGTATCTATAATCCTTATTCCATATGTAGATCCACTTCCATCATCGTATAACACAATAATGTTGTTGAATCTCCATCCCAGACTCATGGTAATGATCCATTTTACCAAAGATCGAATTCACAATGATTTTTCACCGGTTATTCTTTGAATTGTAGGCCAAATAAAAATTCAAACAATGAACCCATGTATAACGGGGAGGGAAAACCATAATCCATAAATGTGAGGAACAAACCTTGAATTTTTTTGTTTCATCCATGATCCATTTTTGTATAAAATATAAACAAATAGTTAAAAACATCCTTGAACAAACGAAATAATAATCATCCCCAAATCCCATAAATAACCCATACCTAAAAAATGACTTATCCGTGAATCAATATGTTAGTTGATTGATTCGTAGTTGTCATGGGATAATAAATGGGAATAAATCCACAATGAAAACTTCCTACCTTTATTTGGATAAATCACTAATGAAGAATTATCAGATGTCATTTTCATTGGAAAGATCCCTGATTTTCGTCGACGCACTGGTCGCCAATGTTTGATCCGTCGGTGTTCGAATACAAAAGCTCCTCCAATAGATCCTCTCCCAAATTATAATGTTATGATGAAGACCCTGAAATTTGGTTATAACTAGGTTTATAAAGGAGTTTATTAGGTCACAACGTCATCAAATAAAAATAAATAAATAAATAAATAAATTATTTATTTACACATGGGATAATTATTTCACAAATGACCAATGAAGATAAAGGTTATATCATGTCTAGGATAAAACTTTCATTCTAAACGTAACAATTCCCTCATATTCACAACAAAGGGCCCCATTTAGGAGTTATTCAAATTTTTCAAGAAAACTACATGTCTGTGAAATTAATAGATTCAATATATTTCAAAAATTAATTCTAGGCACACCAGGCCTCAAAATCTCACACCGTGTTAGAGATTGGCTCCATAAATATTCCTAAAAATATTCAAAAGTATTATATGAAAAAATAGGACTTTAAATTATTCCTTTGTTCAAGGATTTTCATCCTTGAAAATTACAAACTGAGAAAAAGGTGGGGATATTGAACTCTCAACTAGGTTTTATTATCCTATGATCTCTCCCAATAGTTTCATGTGCTATCAAAAAACATGCACCCAATGAAAAAACATTTCTATAAAGGGTATTTCTCCTACTAGTAATCAATGTCATTGGTTCCTTGAAAAAGGAATCTCCACTCTCACAGACCAACTCACCCAGTTCGATATTGTACAATGATTCATGCACATACCTCCTCAGCTGTGATATATGGAGAACACCAAGCAACCCAAAACTACTATGGCATTGGGGTTAAGCAGTACACCAACTCACTAACTCGAAATAGTAGTAAGAAAAGAAATGTCCTAAGATCCCCAAAGATACCCTACCACCCTAGATAAGATTATGTCACTATCTAACTCTAAAGGCCTCTATCATCAGACCACTGAGGACTCCTGGCATTTATCAACCAGTCATCATCCTCCCCTAGATGAACTATACCCTTTACAATCGTCACTAGAACCAAAACTACTACCCAAGCAATGGTACTCACTGGATCCAACCAGTATAACAGTGTCCTATAAGGTCTTCTTACATGGCCTCAAAAAGGTTATACTCTAGTGGTGGAGTGATAATCATCATGATACAAGAAATCCAATGATAATAGATGATCCTCTTAGTTTTGGTTCAAAATTGACATGAAAACCCAAATAATGCTCACCATAACCTAAATGGTCCACTTTACCTAGCCAGATAGCTGGGGTAAAATATTGTGTCCAACTAAAACTGATTCCTCAAAGGTTTATTGCATCATTTCCCTAATACTGTTGTGAAGTAAGAATCATAGTTTTAAACAATCATTAATGTAATTACATGAATCCAGACTACCTCATGCATGCACACGGGTCCCAAACTCTTAACAAATCTCTGTTGTTCATCACCCAAAAACAAACAAATCAATAATATTTTAACTTGAAAACCTTTTGTAACTCACGTTCAAGTATAACTAATGCTAAGAGATCCTGGTACACACTCACCTCCACTAGATGTCATGTTTAAGAAAAATAACCTCTTCAACGCCTCCTCTCACTTCATGACATGAATCACTATCCTTCCCTGAAAAAGGAATAATGTGATTCCCTCATTTAAGGAATACATCGGTAATGCATACATTGGATATCTAATCACACAAGATCTCATAGTCAATATCCCCAATTAATGCCTCTATAACTCACTAAAGAATAAAATGGGTAACAACTATAAACTAGAGGTACATTGCACGATCCTCACCCCAAAATATTCAACTATAAAGAGTTTAAATTCTCTATCACCTTGCTCAACAATAGCGGATGGAAAACCTCATTACGAGTATATTTTTCCATGGGAATGTGCCGGGTGGACATCAAGATCATGCTGACTCAAACTATATAGGGTCCACTATCACTCCTATGTCTGAGAATACATATTTTGGGAACTGGATCCATAAGACCAGCCACCAAAATCACACTTCTGGAGCATGTCTAGAAGCATCCTCCTATATCTTGTGTTCTCTGAATCTGACACTGAGTACACAAGGGTACCATTGTATAAGACTACCATAAAATGATACAAGAAATGTTAAGGATATGGGTCATAAATCTCTCTAACTATATTGTGGAGTTTAACATGCCAAATGGTATCACCAAGGACTCAAAGCAATTGAAGTGTCTCTATGAAGCTACGCTTGGTAGATCCACCTCTCAAACTTGGAGCTGGTAATAACCTATCCCAAGGTCAAACTATGAGACATACTTTATGGCATCCCGCCATTTTATAACATAAACTTTCATTACATTACACAAAACTGAGGATCTTTAAGGTCTAGTGTCTTGGAAACCAGGAACATAATACATGAAAACAACATAAAACAATCTTCTTAAACACTTGAAAGGCGTCTCCTTAAGTTCATTCTAGGTTCATTACTGCATCTCATAACCTGGGGACATACATCAAAAGAAAGGGTGAGCAGAAGGCCCAGTAAGGGAAACAAGAGGAACATTTTACATGTGAACTTGAGATACTTCAATAAGGACATGAAAAGAACTTTAAGGCATGAGAAAGAAATCATGAGGCATTTCATAATAAAAATAAAATTTTTCATAACTTGAAGATGTGGCTACATCATTTAACATATACAATCATGAACATATCACCAAGGTCCATCCCCAAGGTGTCATTTGAAAATTACCAAGGTTATTCACCAAGGTATCGTGAAAATTGTAATCTCTAGTGGTTACATCATTACCCAATGCATTGGAGTGCTATCAGGGCGCACCCTTAAATTTGAATTTATTATAATGTGAGCCACATATATCATCATCAAACATTTCATAAATAACCCACATAGCATAAAATAAATGGGTTTCATTTCATAATCATAACGTTTTAAAAACTGCTTTAAAGACATGATCTTTACGTCACTTTAAACCCACGGAAAGGGAAAGCGGGTCTCATGTATGTAAATCCCAGAATTTAAAAAGGAACATTTTGATATATATGTGAATACCCTTGTAGAAATAAGAGCTTTGAGTATTCACTTTATAACATAAAATAATTTTTGAGAAAAGAGAGAGGCATTTTGAGGGGAAAATTCTGCAGCATAACTGCTAAGTTTCGGGGTTTTAGAAAACATTGAAATGAGAGGGGACATGGGTCACCCACTCATAAATGACCCATAAAACAGTAGGGTGAAAAAATAAGAAGGACATATGGACATGGTAATGAAATTTTAGGGACATACCATTTGAAATGAAAAACATGGAAGGAAAAAAGATTAGATTTCTCTTATGAAAATTTGGCAGCCTTACGGCGTCACTTAACTTCAAAAGAAAATGATTTGACAAGATCAAAAAGGGTCCCTCATCATATGATCATAAGAGATCAGTATGATAGATATAGAGATCATACCCCAACATAATAAAAAGGAACTTGAAAGACTTGACATGAAAATCGAACTTGAAAAATGAGAAGGGTGAAAGAATCCCTTAAAAATTCGGCAGCCTAACGGCGTCACTTAAACATTCTTAAAACGAATTGATGAGAGCAAGGGGGGTCTCTCATCATATGAACATGAAATAGGCAGTAGGAGGAATATAAAAGAACATCCTCCAACATAAGAACATGGAGTATAAAAGAAATGACATAAAAGAGATTACTTGAAAAGAAAGAGAGGGGTCGGATCCCTTACCTTAAAATGTGACTCTTGAAACTCAAAGGATTGGACCTTGAGGGCTTGGGGGCACCTTGGGAGGACTCTTTGGAAGGTAAGAAGACCCGAACTTCGTTGGGGGAGAGTTGGGAGTGAAAACTAAGGGAGGAAAGGGTGGTTATTTATAGGGAAAGTGAGGGGACAAAGCATTAATGGCCAAGGGACACCTCACATGTGCTTTTCTCAAACCCATGTGCTCTCCCTTGGCATTTATCATGGAGTTAGGCCACATGGGGCCCCCAAAACAATAATCCATCACCCTTGGCCGGCCAACCCTCAAAAGATCTCATGACATCATCATGACACCGTTATGATGTCATTAAACATACCGAAACCCTAAAACTGTATTTTTTACTATTCACTGAAAATTCAACTTTCTCAGAATAACCCCAAAATTTCACCTTAACCAAATATCAATGCTCTGATTTCAAAAATGAAATCCATTTTATAAAAATAATTTTCTAAATATTTTTAATTTAATTTTTAAATAAAAACACTATTCATCGAAAATTCACTTTTTTCAGAAAAATCCCCAAAAATTACCTTAACATAATATCGATGCTCTGAGTTCAAAAATAAAGTCCTTTTTATAAAAATAATTTTATAATTATTTTAAATTAAATTTTTAATTAAAAAACACTATTCATCCTAAAAAACTAATACTTGAATAATAATTTATGAAACCGTTATTTAACCATTTTATTGAATCACATTACTTAATCAAGGTGTCTAAATTATATTAAAACTTTCTTTGAGTGAAAATTACTAATCCATTTGGTCACATTACTAATCCTAAGCGTAAAATCACTATTCATAATTTACTATTCATCAAAAATTAAGTTGATCTTATTAGACTCCAAATTCCTTACTGAACACTTTTGTAGAAGACCATTTTTTGAAAATCATTACACATCATTAGTTATTTAGGGTTTACATAAATATTTTAAAATATCTTTTTTTCGAAATTCATCAATAAAATACATTCTAAAATTATCCGAACATTTGAAATTTCACAAACATCACTAAAGGAAGAAATATCAATTTATTCACCCGAAAGGACTACACAAGGAAGCTAGGGTCTCGTCACATATCCCCTTATAACACTGGCATAAGACCTGAGTGTAAGGTGTGCTATGGTGAGAGAATATGAGGGAGGCTCAGATAACATTGCCCTAGTAGCAATCTCCACTAACTTGAACTTCTCCTGCAAGCGTTTTCGTTCAAGCTTGACACGCTGGAGCTTGGCTTGGGCTTGGTCCAAAGTGAAGCCCACAGATGCTACCTCCTTCCCAAGCTCTGATAAGTGGGCTTCGTAAGGGTTGAGTCTACTGGATGAAGCCATCAACTCCCCTTTATGCATTAACCATTAACGTCTTATTAAATCATTAAGAGTAAGTTAATATAATACTCAAAAAGATTGGGTCGTTACATTCTTCCCCCCTTAAGAAATTTTGTCCCCGAAATTTATACTTGAGGCCTAGTCAAAAAGGTGAGGGTACTTTTGCTTCATCGTTTCCTCAGGCTCCCAAGTCGCTTCTTCATATTTATGATTCCTCCACAACACTTTCACAAGGTGGGTAGTCTTGTTTCGTAGGACCTTGTCTCTATGGTCCAAGATCTCCACTGGCTGCTCCTCATAAGAGAGTTCATGTTCCAGTTGTACCACCTCTGGGTTTAGTACATGCGAAGGGTCGGGTATGTACTTTCTCAAGAGAGATACATGGAAGACATTGTGAACTTGAGCTAGGTTCGGTGGAAGTGCTAGACGATAGGCCACTGCTCCTATGCGATCAAAGATTTCATAGGGGCCAATGTACCTAGGGCTGAGCTTCCCTTTCTTCCCAAACCGCATGACTCTCTTCCATGGAGAGATTCGAAGGAAGACTTTGTCACCAACACCAAACTCCAAGTCTCTTCGTCGATTGTCAGCATAGCTCTTCTGCCGACTCTGAGCAGCTTTTATGTGTTGTTGGATGGCATGAACTTGTTCTGTCATTTCTTGCACAAGATCAGGCCCAAGAAGCTTCCTCTCACCAGTTTCATCCCAACAAGTAGGAGTTATACACCGCTTTCCATACAGAGCTTCATAGGGTGCCATCTGAATACTCGCATGGAAGCTGTTGTTATAGGAGAACTCCACTAATGGGAGGTGTTGATCCCATCCACCTTTAAATTCCATTGAGCATAATCTCAACATGTCTTCGAGTGTCTAAATAGTCCTTTCAGATTGGCCATCAGTTTGAGGATGATAGGCCGTACTAAAATTCAATTCAGTATTCAGAGCATGCTGAAGACTTCTCCAGAATTTTGATGTGAATCTTGGGTCACGATCAGATACGATGGATAGTGGTACCCCATACAGCCGTACCACTTCCTTCACGTATATCTTGGCAAGCTGATCCAGAGAGAAATCTTCCCAAATAGAGATAAAATGGGATGTCTTGGTGAGACGGTCCACAATAACCCATATCGCATTGTTTCCTTTGGATGTTTTTGGGAGACCAGTTACAAAGTTCATGGTGATATTATCCCACTTCCATACTGGTATGGGTAGAGGTTATAATACCCCCTTAGGAAGTTGTCTTTCTGCCTTTACTTGCTGACACACCAGGCACCTTGTAGTGTAATCGGCAATCTCCCTCTTCATGTTATCCCACCAATAATGATCACGAAGGTCTATATACATCTTAGTGCTTCCCGGATGTATAGAGAAAGTAGATCTATGAGCTTCATCCATCAGTTCTTTCTTTATCTCCGGAATAGATGGAACACATAGTCTTGTACGAAATTTCAATACACATTCTTGATCAATATTGAAATCAGGGAACTTCCCATCCTTTACAGCCTCGAACTTCTCCTGCAGCAAATGATCTTCTTTTTGAGCCTTCTTGATCTTCTCTAGTAATGAAGGTTGAGAAATCATTTGGGATAGGGTTGATGATGTCCCTTTCCTTATAATTCCCATGTCCAGTTTTACTAGATCTATAATCAAGGGATCTCCCAGGATCCTCATTGTTGCCAGAACAACAGGATCTTTCCTGCTTAACGCATCCGCGACTTTGTTTGCTCTTCCAGGGTGATAATGAATTGAACAATCATAGTCTTTAATAAGCTCCAACCATCTCCTTTGTCTCATGTTCAATTCTTTCTATGTGAAAATATACTTTAGACTTTGGTGGTCAGTGTATATATCACATTTCTCCCCATAAAGATAGTGCCTCCATATCTTTAGAGCAAAAACAACTGCCGCCAGCTCTAGATCATGCGTAGGATAATTCTGCTCATGAATCTTCAACTGTCGAGATGCATAAGCAATTACTTTGTTATTTTGCATGAGGACGCACCCAAGCCCTTTCAGAGATGCATCGCTAAAAATAACGAATCCTTCTCCGATAGAGGGTAGTGTTAATACAGGTGCAGTAACCAATCTCTTCTTCAGCTCTTGGAAACTTTCCTCGCATTCCTTTATCCAGATGAACTTAACCCCTTTTCGAGTCAACTTGGTTAGTGGATTAGAAAGCCGTGAAAAGTTTTTCACAAACCTCCTATAATATCCCGCTAAACCAAGGAAACTATGAATCTCAGTTATTGTTGTGGGTTGAGGCCACTCCTCCACAACCATTGTCTTTGCAGGGTCAACCGAGATTCCTTCATTGGTTACGATGTGCCCCAAGAAATCCACTTGTTGTAACCAAAACTCACACGTGCTGAACTTCCCAAAGAGCCTCTCCTTCCGTAGAGTTTTCAAAATAACCCTCAGATTATTTTCATGCTCCTCATGACTTTTTGAATATATCAAAATATCATCTATAAAAACTACCACAAAGTTATCAAGGTAGTCCTTAAAGACTCTATTCATCAAATCCATGAAAATAGCAGGAGCATTAGTCAAGCCGAAGGGCATAACAGTAAACTCATAATGCCCATATCTTGATCGGAAGGCAGTCTTTGGAATATCTTCCTTCTTTACCCTCAGTTGATGATATCCAGATCGAAGGTCAATCTTAGAGAAGAATTGAGCCCCACGAAGTTGGTCAAATAAATCATCAATTCTTGGAAGAGGGTATCTGTTCTTCACTGTAATCTCGTTCAGTTCTCTATAATCAATGCATAGTCGCATTGATCCATCCTTCTTCTTCACAAAGAGAACTGGTGCTCCCCAAGGAGACACACTCGGTCGGATAAACCCCTTCTTCAACAAGTCTTGGAGTTGTTTCTTTAACTCTTCTAGCTCCACATTTTCCATTCTATACGGAGTCTTTGATATCGGTTGAGACCCAGGTACGAGTTCAATGGAGAACTCTACCTCTCTTTCTGGGGGAGGTCCAGGTAACTCCTCAGGAAATACATCCATGTATTCCTGAACAATCGGAACATCTTCAATTTGTATGCTCCCTTTCCCTTCTTCATCATCACCGATTAACTCCATAAAGAAAGCTATAGGAGGTGCTTCTAGATAGGGATCAGTTCGGGATATCTCTCCTCGGAAGATAACTGTAGGTCGTTCATTCAAGACTACTGAGATTTCCTTACTTCTGCATTTGATCTTAGCATTATACTTTGAGAGCCAGTCCATACCTAGTATAACGTCGAATTCCATCATGGGAATGACTACTAGATTTGCGATAAGATTGTGCTCACCAAAGTAAACACGAGAGTCTCTAAACACTGTTGATGCAAGGATAATCCCACTTGGAGTCTTGACTGATAACTCTACCTCAAGCAATTTGGGGATTGATTCTATATTATTTGAAAACTTGGAAGAAATAAAGGAATGCGTAGAACCAGAATCAAATAAAGCACTTGCTAGTTTTGAGAGGACAACAAGAGTACCTGCTACCACATCGTTCGGAACTTCAACTTCAGTTGTTGTGATAGTGAAAGAACGACCTTGCTCCCTTGGCCTCTGCTGAGGTTGATGGTGATTCCCCTCCACCGCCCTCGGATTTGGACATTGATTAGCAAAGTGCCCAAGCTGTCCACACTTGAAGCATGTGACTTCGGGTAGGGCCAGAACCATCTTTCCTCTGTCCTTAGTGTTGGGAAGTTGAGGCTTCACATCACCACGACAATTCCGAGAAATATGGCCTTCTTTTCCACACCTATAACACTTGACACTTCCGATCAAGCAGTTCCCCGGATGCTTCTTCCCACTTTTATTGCATGTGGCATGTTGCATATGCTTTCCACCTCTTTCCTGATCAAAACTTCTTCCCAGGCTCGGTTCTAGAGTTCTCTTCTTCTCATTAGATTTGTGAGACCACTGTGTCTCCCCAAACTCTAGTTCAACTTTCATAGCACTTCAAACTATTTCTTCATAGCTATCGTAGTCCCTGTTGGCTAGATTCTTCCACAGATGTGGTTGTAGTCCGCCAAAGAATCTATCAACCTTCCCATTAGGGTCCATGACAAAGCTTGAGGTATAACGGGAAAGCCTTGTGAAGTTCATCTCATAGCTTCCGACAGATTCGTTCTCCTTCTGCTTCAGCTCGAGAAACTCTTTCTCCATTTTTGTTCTCATGGAACGAGGGAAATACTTGTTAAAGAAAATCCCCCAAAATTCTTCCCACTCCATAGCTTCCATCTCTCATCGTGGCTTCGTGTTTTTGATCAGTGACCACCACTGATCAGCTTCTCCCTCTAGGCGGTAAACAGCAAGGGTGACTTTTTCTTGTTCCGAACAATGAAGTACAGAAAAGATCTTTTCAATGGAGCTTATCCATTGTTCCACAACCAATGGGTCAGTAGATCCACTGAATGTTGGCGGTCGTTGACGCATGAAGGACTCAACAGAAAGTTGTTCCCTTCGTGGTGAGGTCAGCCTCTCAGCTTGATTCAAGTTATTACTCATAACTTGAGTCAGTTGGTTCATCATTCGCATGAATGTTTCCATTCCGGCTTCCATCGGAGGACCGTCAGCACATGGTGCATTGCGGTCACCATCGGCACGGTTTCTCCTATTGCCCGCCATTTTCTAAAAGAATAAAACCTTAGTGAGAAACTTATTTCATTTATGAATCTTTTAACTAAGACTTCGTGCTTAGACAATTATAGTTCTCTATAATTCCTTCATAATGATTCATAAAAAGCATGTGATTAACCGAACATATCCCCCAGGAGTGTCGTAACCAAGAGTGCAGCAAGGCCCGTTATCGTGCACCAGTTCCCGTTCGAGTCTAGCTCAAAGCGGTGTTTTCGGGTTTTACCCCTATGTACATCTGTGCCAGAGCCTCCTCTACCTGCTCGTATCCAGACAGGGATGTATTTGTTTGATAGACCACTTACTCAATACTTACCAAAATACCAGGAAGTTTTCCTATATTTAAACTTTTCTATAGGGTTCTTCCTAAAGTTTTTATATCCTAATTTCCACAAATAACTAAACCATCCTTTGATACCAACTATGGCATCCCGCCATTTTATAACATAAACTTTCATTACATTACACAAAACTGAGGATCTTTAAGGTCTAGTGTCTTGGAAACCAGGAACATAATACATGAAAACAACATAAAACAATCTTCTTAAACACTTGAAAGGCGTCTCCTTAAGTTCATTCTAGGTTCATTAATGCATCTCATAACCTGGGGACATACATAAAAAGAAAGGGTGAGCAGAAGGCCCAGTAAGGGAAACAAGAGGAACATTTTACATGTGAACTTGAGATACTTCAATAAGGACATGAAAAGAACTTTAAGGCATGAGAAAGAAATCATGAGGCATTTCATAATAAAAATAAAATTTTTCATAACTTGAAGATGTGGCTACATCATTTAACATATAAAATCATGAACATATCACCGAGGTCCATCCCCAAGGTGTCATTTGAAAATTACCAAGGTTATTCACCAAGGTATCGTGAAAATTGTAATCTCTAGTGGTTACATCATTACCCAATGCATTGGAGTGCTATCAGGGCACACCCTTAAATTTGCCTTTATTATCATGTGAGCCACATATATCATCATCAAACATTTCATAAATAACCCACATAGCATAAAATAAATGGGTTTCATTTCATAATCATAACGTTTTAAAAACTGCTTTAAAGACATGATCTTTACGTCACTTTAAACCCACGGAAAGGGAAAGCGGGTCTCATGTATGTAAATCCCAGAATTTAAAAAGGAACATTTTGATATATATGTGAATACCCTTGTAGAAATAAGATCTTTGAGTATTCACTTTATAACATAAAATAATTTTTGAGAAAAGAGAGAGGCATTTTGAGGGGAAAATTCTGCAGCATAATGGCTAAGTTTCGGGGTTTTAGAAAACATTGAAATGAGAGGGGACATGGGTCACCCACTCATAAATGACCCATAAAACAGTAGGGTGAAAAACTAAGTAGTACATATGGACACGGTAATGAAATTTTATGGACATACCATTTGAAATGAAAAACATGGAAGGACAAAAGATTAGATTTCTCTTATGAAACTTCGGCAGCCTTACGGCGTCACTTAACTTCAAAAGAAAATGATTTGACAAGATCAAAAAGGGTCCCTCATCATATGATCATAAGAGATCAGTATGATAGATATAGAGATCATACCCCAACATAATAAAAAGGAACTTGAAAGACTTGACATGAAAATCGAACTTGAAAAATGAGAAGGGTGAAAGAATCCCTTAAAAATTCGGCAGCCTAACGGCGTCACTTAAACATTCTTAAAACGAATTGATGAGAGCAAGGGGGGTCTCTAATCATATGAACATGAAATAGGTAGTAGGAGGAATATAAAAGAACATCCTCCAACATAAGAACATGGAGTATAAAAGAAATGACATAAAAGAGATTACTTGAAAAGAAAGAGAGGGGTCGGATCCCTTACCTTAAAATGTGACTCTTGAAACTCAAAGGATTGGACCTTGAGGGATTGGGGGCACCTTGGGAGGACTCTTTGGAAGGTAATAAGACCATAAATTAGTTGGGGGAGAGTTGGGAGTGAAAACTAAGGGAGGAAAGGGTGGGTATTTATAGGGAAAGTGAGGGGACAAAGCATTAATGGCCAAGGGACACCTCACATGTGCTTTTCTCAAACCCATGTGCTCTCCCTTGGCATTTATCATGGATTTAGGCCACATGGGGCCCCCAAAACAATAATCCATCACCCTTGGCCGGCCAACCCTCAAAATATCTCATGACATCATCATGACACCGTTATGATGTCATTAAACATACCAAAACCCTAAAACTGTATTTTTTTACTATTCACTGAAAATTCAACTTTCTCAGAATAACCCCAAAATTTCACCTTAACCAAATATCAATGCTCTGATTTCAAAAATGAAATCCATTTTATAAAAATAATTTTCTAAATTTTTTTAATTTAATTTTTAAATAAAAACACTATTCATCGAAAATTCACTTTTTTCAGAAAAATCCCCAAAAATTACCTTAACATAATATCGATGCTCTGAGTTCAAAAATAAAGTCCTTTTTATAAAAATAATTTTCTAATTATTTTTAATTAAATTTTTAATTAAAAAACACTATTCATCTGAAAAAACTAATACTTGAATAATAATTTATGAAACCGTTATTTAACCATTTTATTGAATCACATTACTTAATCAAGGTGTCTAAATTATATTAAAACTTTCTTTGAGTGAAAATTACTAATCCATTTGGTCACATTACTAATCCTAAGCGTAAAATCACTATTCATAATTTACTATTCATCAAAAATTAAGTTGATATTAGTAGACTCCAAATTCCTTACTGAACACTTTTGTAGAAGACCATTTTTTGAAAATCATTACACATCATTAGTTATTTAGAGTTTACATAAATATTTTAAAATATCTTTTTTTCGAAATTCATCAATAAAATACATTCTAAAATTATCCGAACATTTGAAATTTCACAAACATCACTAAAGGAATAAATCTCAATTTATTCACCCGAAAGGACTACACAAGGAAGCTAGGGTCTCGTCACATAGCCCCTTATAACACCGGCATAAGACCTGAGTGTAAGGTGTGCTATGGTGAGAGAATCTGAGGGAGGCTCAGATAACATTGCCCTAGTAGCAATCTCCACTAACTTGAACTTCTCCTGTAAGCGTTTTCGTTCAAGCTTGACATGCTGGAGCTCGGCTTGGGCTTGGTCCAAAGCGAAGCCCACGGATGCTACCTCCTTCCCAAGCTCTGATAAGTGGGCTTCGTAAGGGTTGAGTCTACTGGATGAAGCCATCAACTCACCTTTCTGCATTAACCATTAACGTCTTATTAAATCATTAAGAGTAAGTTAATATAATACTCAAAAAGATTGGGTCGTTACATACTTCATCTCTATCAATTGGTCGAAGAGTCATCAATTTTCAAGAGTGGTTAATTTCCCTCATGTCACCTGGTAAAAGTGACACCAATCCACACCCAAACTCAAGGACTCGTCTACCTCTCAAGAAAATAACATTGGGAAACCTAGGAAAACAAACTGGGTCTTACAAAGCCCCTGATCTGTAGACTCCTACAACCATACCTCAATCTATCATAGCTACATGTGGTCATCTGATATGCTAGCACAAATATCAAGTTGTACATGGTGAAATTAAATATATAAATACAACTCTAAATGGTGAGGTAAACCCAGCACATCACCAAGAAGGATTCCCTCATACTTCACCATTATAGGAATATAAAACTTATAGAATATACTACTCCGAAGGTGTAACTATCCAACTGATAAGAAGTTGGTCACAAAATCCTTCACATTATCTTGTCTTGATCTTCCTGGGATCAGTCCTTATCAAAGGAGGAAAACTCTGTACCAACAGACTAGAAGTTATACTACTCTCAATAGTAGCACCATACGAGAAAGGACAGTAGGAAACCAATCTGTACAAAGGAAAACATCATAGGGTCTCACCGCCATTGATAATATATTCCACATGAGGCTCTCTAATCCCTTCCATAGTAATGTCATATTGGAAATAAAATAATGTAATCACTGATCCTCCTTGCAGGAGCCTCCAACACAAGGGTAAAAAAAGGGATCAAATGGCATAATAAGGTCCGAATATGGGATACAATCAGGGAAAATTGGCTCATAAATCTATCTAAAAAATGAAACTGGGGTAGTGAAGATACATGATGTACCTCAAACCAAAATTAAATCCTATGCGATCTCCTACCATTTGGAACTCTTTCTTTTAATATTCTACCCATTTACCACAGCCAGAGCTTGATCTGACACCTTAGTGCATCAAAAATTTCAACCGCACAAGATAGAGAAATTCCTCACCCAAACAAGTCTCTATTGATGCCCCGTGTCACCCTTGATAAGTCTCACTACCTAGAACACCATTAGAGGATGGGCCTCATCCAAGAAGGACATTCACACCATAGGCTCAGGTCGGTCCTCCACCACCCAAGAAGGGGGTCTATCCAACAATGCAACCAGTGTGATCTCTAACTCTGTAACTCATGATTCACACTCAACATAATTGTGTCATCTGCCAAAACCACTAAAGCCAACTACTGCTCCACGGTGAAAATAGGTTGCAATCACAACCATACAATTAGTCAGGATCCGCAAACACCGAAAACCTGAACCACTTCCTTGAGTAAAATATATACTTTCTGAGGGTCTATATCTCCAAATAATCTCAATAATCCCCATTTATAGAACTCGAATAACATGCCAATCCTATGTGTATCATCGGCCTATCCTGTTATATCTATTGAATTATCAACATGCGTAAAATCATCTACCTTATCTAAAAAAGGATCCATGTGCTGCTCAACAGGGGGTAACAATAATTGGTGACCACCTAGAGAGAATCACCTCATGAGTGTTTCCATGAAATAAAACCTCATCACTCATCTAGTTTTCATCACAACACCATCTTGGAATCCTATATGGATTTCATCATAGAGGAATATTGAATATTATCAAGATGTACCATAATCAATGAGTATATCTAGGGAGATCACTCAATAAGGACATTGAAACCACAACCCATTCATATATGATTCATGTACCAATTTTTTCCTTACAACCAGTTTCTATATATACTAAGTCAACAAGAAGTTTACCAAGGTCCTCGTGAATGGATACATCGGTTTCTGCACCAACACTGGACACCCATTTCTAAGAGAAAATCTTGGAAAACTTTAACATTGTTTCCATAGTTCCCAAACCAAAAATAATATATAGAAAAAATAAACTAAAAACTCCAATCCTAAACCCATGTATTGGCATAAAACATCAATATGGGTACACCTCTGATACCATTCTATCATGACATGACCCAACGGGGCCTGACACACAACTACCCCAATCCCATCTCCAATAGGCTAGGGGATAGAAAATAGCACCAAGGAGGCATATCACACACATGGGATGCATTATCCTAAAGTACCTACACACACACATCCAAGTCAATATAATGTTGAAATGTAAAAAAACTGATAAAAATGCATGAATAAATCTATAATACCATAATAAGAGTACAAAAAAAGTACCTGAATGCAAAAAAATTGTCAAAATACAAGCCCACCCAAAACAAGAAATCAAGTCCAACCTTCTTAGAAGGAGGGGACTATTGTCAAATACAACACCCGTATACACCTCAGTCTGTCCATGTCAAACTAACTCTAATTAATCCTGGTCCATTTAGGACTCCGTAAAAAGGTTCATTGTCTATATAAGACATTACATGTGCAGGTAGAGCCCATGCATGGGTGGGTATAACAATACCTAGTAGGACACCTCAGAATCACCAAAAAAAAATCATCAAGAGGAGTTGGCTCATCACAAGATATGTTAATCATAATTTGATACATATAATAAATCATCCAGATATACTCATTGTAGACACATAGTCTCAAGGAAAGATCACAACCACATTACCAGCCTAGGATTCCTTCTTAAAGGTTCCATACATTTCTCTTCTGGGAGAAAAAAATCCATGAGATATTCCAAAAATATCGACACTTGAGAAACTTATAGGGTTCATCTGAGATACACACTTGATTATAATATACCTCATCAGAAAGTTCAAATCTTGATACACAGATCGAGGTCAATGACTAGGACTCATTGGGGAGACACCAAACCCTACTAGAAACATCCTCTTGGATAATGGATTGGCTCCCATGTAAATATTGGTCACAAATATTCCAAAAAACCCTATATAAGGTAACACTAAGGAAATGAGGATCGCTTTGGACCTCTTGAAGGGATACATGCTCTAATCCATTGAGTTGGTAGTTGAAGCGATTTGTGACAACTCACTCCAGGATAAGGGAACTCACACTCACTACATAGATCATCTAGAAGCTGCAGAGGGGCCACCCAATATGAATAGAATGGGATCATTCATTTAACCCTCATTGAAATGGACAAGAAAACACACCCAACTGATACTAGCCCAAGGAATCTCATATAATCTCTCAAAAAATATGATCTAAGAAGAAATAGGATTCAAAACAATCCTCAAAGGAGTACACGACATGTACCTAGGGGTATAAAGAGTGTATCACTAAGTCTAGAACTTCCTATGTCTTTCTCTCACACAACATTCACTTTTTCTCAATACACGATGTGTTCCAAGGGTACACGATGTGTAGAAGTCACCCTGTAACTTGGTGTGCTATTCTGTCCATGCCTATGTACACCAGACCGTGTTCGTGTACTTGGACATGTCCGAGTGCATGGATCTACCTGTGTAATCTATCCTTCCTATGTAATGACCAAGTACATGATGTGTGGGGACACTTTTCCACCTATTGATCTACTCCTTATACACACTGAGTCATTCACCACATGTTATATGGTGTGTGACTAGGTACACATGGCATTCACCACTACATGGCCTCATGTGTGTGTATTCCCTATACATAAAAAACTAGTCAAATAAAGGTCACATGGGGTATGTCATACTTCACATGGAATGTGATACTTTCCTCTATGTTGAAACCCTACCATCTCACTAGGATTCCCCAAAATTCTAAAATAAGAACGTTATATTCAATAGTGTGTATGACATGCAACACCAAGCGTGTAGGGGAGTATAATATCCCAAGATTTTAAAATGTAATTAATATTTTAAATAAATTAAATCTATTTTATAAGTTTGAATGAACAAAATACTAAGTTATCTTGTGTCTCACACAAAAAATACTTTCTTCGATATATTTTGTTACACACAAGACTGAGTTTTACTGAACAATAATATATTTTAAAACATTATTATTTAATATAATAAGATATAACCTAGACATTAAATTAGTGGTTATGTATAGGATTAACTAAATTATAAAAATATATGGTTTATAATAATATAAAATTAATTCATAGGTTACTAGTTATTTAGAATTGAATATAAAAGAAATATTTTTATGCCCACAAATACATTTTATCATAATAAATTAAATTAATTACTATTAGTGAATGAAATTAATGAAATATATATATTATATATTAAATTAAATATTTTTTATATTCATCTAATTTATTTTATAGGAATAAGATTAGAATAAACCAAATTTTATGCATAAAAAACTATATTTTTATAAAGGCGCTTTTACTGCCTTTTAATAGAGAACCTATTTTAAATATATTTTTGGAACTTTTATTAATTAAATATGTGAAAATAGACTTAATTTTTTAAATAATAACATAATAATAATCTTAGGGTAAATTTTTGGTATGTTCTTGTGATGTTTTATTTTTTTGATTAATAGTGCAAAATACCGAATTTTAATTCAAAACTGCTTTTTTGTCAAAATTATGTATAGTGTTAAATTGTATTTTAATTTTTTTTTAAGTAAAATTAGATCAATTATATATCAATAAATCCAATTTAGTTCATTTTAATCAATTTAAATTTTAAATTGAATATAAAAACCTAGTAAACTTTTGAACATTTTTACTTTAAAACCCTACTTTGTCGTCCCTTCTATGGGATTAAATTTAAATTAATTTCTGCCACTTAAGTGATTTTAATTTTAATAAATGGATTAAATACTTTCAATAATACTAATTTACAATTTATAATGAGTTCAACTTAGTTTTTTACAAAAACATATTAGTGAAAGTGATTAAAATTAATTAAAACGATTAAGAGGAAAATTAGCTTAACAACAGACTAAACCTTAAACGAAACAGCCAAAATGACCTATAATATTATCCAAAATCCATTTTATGTTAATATTTATACCTTATATTACCTTTTTATTGAATTTTTTCTATTATTTGATCCACTTTTCCTAGGAAAAATGTGGGTGGAATTCCCTTTTAAAAAATTTACAAGAATGTCATCTCCACTATAAAAAGGTACTCACCCATCCCTCTTCCTCAAACCTCTCAAGAAAATTTTGATAGACCAAAATATAACAAAATAGTTCTTAAAAATTCTTCCCCTAATCCTATAATCCTATATTTTATAATAAATTCGTCCAAAGAAGCCCTTTGGTGCAAACCAAAAGGAGTTACCCAAATAAGAGGTAACATCCTTCCTCAAGCTCTTTATTTTATTTTCATTATCCACCCCATAAAATCTTCTAATTACATGATTATATAATAAAAATATTATATTAAATATACTAATATGTTTTTATTTTAAGGTTTTTACCTACACTCACACACACTTCCATCAAATGGGTAATAAAGTTACCATTCTTGTATGGTGAACTACCGCCTCACGAAATGATGATTATTCATTTTTCCTTTACCACCTTTCATGGTTTGGAAATATGATGGACTCTATGTTTATATATGATATATATGATATTTATAATTTCTTTATGCATATTTAATTTTTATATAACACATACCTTTATGCTTTCCATTTTGCGGGAATACAATAACGTTGTTTGTGGAGTGTGGACAACCGCCTCTCCAAAGCGATGTGATTCGTTCACGCTATACATGGAATGTATAAAGTATGGTTTTAATAAGAATATGTAATGTTTGTAAAATATATATGATAATTTAATTATATTATTTATATATATAATTTAATTTTCATTCTTTTTATACAACAAATAAATGGATGTAGCGTTCATGCGTACGTACAACCTACCGTCTCCATGAACAGTGCTTTTCATTCCTTATCTCAAACTATTATGGATTATTATAAATACGTATATACCAAATATATATTATATTTAAAACATGTTTTAAATTATGTATATTATGAAAGAATTTCTTAATTAATAGAAACAATAATTAACAAGTCAAAACATACTCGAAAGACTAGACAATTAACATCCGAAATAGTGAAAATAATGAGTGATTGTTAATAAACAGGTAATAAGATATTATAAGAAGATAATATATGATATTATAAATATGATTATGGTTATGGTATAACTTAGTGACATGTTCAAAACCATTATACATGAGTTTATAGGATTTTCACCCAAAAGGAAACACAAGGTAATCGATTCTTGTCTCGCTTTTCAATCCGTGAGAAATACACCATTTTCACTACTTACTTATTTCTGTGGTGTATTTACTACCCATTTTGATATAATATATCATGAATTATTTTATATTAATGGTATTTAAAACTTTTAATTAATGTTATTCCATCATGGGGCTTATGATTCAAATGTTTTAAAGTGTTATGGGACACTTTGGAATGTTTAAATATTATCTTCTATAAGAATAATTTTAATGATATTTCAATGATATTTCCATTCTTTAAGGCATAATTTATTGTTATTCAATTAATTTCTTATATATGGTATTAATAATAAAATGTTGACATATAATATCATGATTAATTCATTCTTCATGATATTTTGAGTTTCAATTTGAATTATTTCATCTAAGGGGATTTGAATTAAGCATTACCAAGTGGAAAATAATTTCATAACCAAATTTCTTTTCTTTAAGTTATATTACTTCCTCATTATCATTAATATTATAAGATTATGTGTGTAATAACTTTTTACTATCTATTTTTGTATTTTCACTTATTTTAGGTGGATTTAAATTTGAAACACATAGTATATACATTGATTGATTCCCACACCAATGTTATAGTATTTTCAAGGGTTTACTTTACAATTACTTTTTGTTCAGGATTGTTTACACATGAAATTCTACTAGAGGAAATTATTTTATCATTTATTAATAAAACCTTTAATTTTATTCTCATATGGTTATTCATAACCTTTTTCAAGTAATAATACCATTTTCCCACTCTTTGGTACTTAAAATGCTTTTAAGAAAACCTGACTTCATTTCTCTCTTTTCTCGGAGAACCTGTTTTCTTCTAAAAAACATGGTTTTATAAAAATGTTTTCAAAAATGTTTCTAACCATTAAAAAATGATTTACTAAATAAATTTTTACCATTTTTTCTTTTATGAATGTTTTCAAAGTAATCTTCTTATCATCTTCTTAAACAAGGCCTTTTTCCAACCTTTTACTGTGAAAAAGGAATGTTATTTTTACCTTGTATGACATGTACATATTTTCCTACCATCATTTATTTGAAGATTAATTTGAAAATTTAAAAGGTTACTTTTAAAAGATTTTTTTTAAAAAAATTATTTTCGATGATTTTTTTTCAAAAAGGTTGAAAAAAAGGATAATTTACTTAATAATGTTTTTAAATCTATTATTTTATTTAATCAATGACAAAAACCATTTATTTTACTAAACTTGGGATATTTTTTCATTGATACCATCCTTATTCTTCCTATGAATGGTTTATAATGGATTTTTCTAAGTATAGTATTGAAATCCACTTCTTTGATTCCTTTATTAGTTCCCCTTGAAATATTCAATTTTCTTGTGATCATTGAACATTATGTTTCCCCTAAATATCCATATCGTTTATCATGGATAGGATTATTTCCAAAACTTTATACCGTTTTTACATATGGTGTGAACTTAATAATTATTTTAGTAATTGGGAATTATTGATAAATCTATATCTTATACTCCATATGGATATTTGATAAGGAAATTTATTAAATAGACTATTTGATATTTGAGGATTTATTTGGAAACGTACAACATGAGTGGGTCCTAGTTATAGATAGCCCCTAGATGCATTGGTAGTCTCATGGGATGAGTAAATTGGCTAGCCTTAGATGGGTTTTTACCCAATATTCCAAACTTTCTTATGAATGGTCTTGATGTTAATGGTTTTGTGTATCTAGGAAACATGGAGTCCAATAATTAAGAATTTACTTAATTTAGATTCAATTATTATTTATCCATGACATTTTGCATTGAAATATCTATGGATTCATTTATTTCTCAGTTTATTAATTAAAAATCATGTGCTTCCAGTTTCATACATTATCATATTGTTTTTTCCTTATCCATTTATTTAAATGGTGTGTGTTTTTAGTTATTTACCTTTCCATATTTTTTAATCACTTCCTTCTTAGTTTATTGATTACATTGCATGTGTCTTTAGTTATTACCTTTTCTATATTGACTATTCTCATAAATTTATTATTGCATCCATTGTACTTTACTCTTACTGACAATTTGAGCTCACACTTATTATTTTTTCTTTCCCTAGGATTCAATTAACTATTCTAAGAAATATATGAATGTATAATCTAGTTGAAATAAAGTTATTATCCTCAAAAGAAAAAACATTATGTTGTAATTATAGTATTTATTTGTGAAAAAAGACTCATGTATGTATCTGGTTAACCAAGACTACTAAACTGTTCTATCCTTTGGGACACGATTTACTTGTATCTTATGTTAATATAATGGAATTAGACACTAGATCTAGGATTTCTAGGGTGAAGTTGTTACACACATAGAAGGGACTACATGGCATGTGTTCACATGATTGCATGTCGTGTAGTCTAGTTTTTCACAAAACTTCCTGAATGCTCACATGTCTTTGTCTAAGCCTCCACACCCATCTATTCTACCGAGAATCAGGCTGCATGTCATGTATCTAAGGTTGATCAAACCTTCTCTCCACTAATATCTATAATATAGCCATATCTAGTGCTCAAGAACCACCATTGTCATGCCTTGTCGGTACCACATGCCCAAACCGATATCGCGTACCCTCAATCCATCCATGGATCCACTTCCATAGTCATATACTACAATATTGTCCCTGAATCTCTGTCCCAGAACCATGTTAATAATTCATTTCACCAAATATCAAATGCTCAATGAGAATTCACAAGGTATTCATCGAATAATAGGCCAAATAAAAATTTCAATGACGAACGCACGTAGAACACGAAGAGAAAACCATAATCCATAAATATGTGGAATGAAAATCAGTCATTATTTGTTCCAAACTTGATCCATTTTCATTGAAAATATGAATTAATAGGTATAAATATACATGAAAAAACAAAATAATATTCATCCCAAAATCCCGAAAATATCTCATTCCTGAAAAATGACCGGTCCGTGAACCAATCCATTAGTCGATTGATTCACATTCATCATGGGATAATAAATGAGGATAAGCCCACAAAGAAAACATCCTATCTTTATTTGGATCAATTGATTTTTAATAATTATCACACATTATTTTCATTAGTTAGATCCTCGATTTCTGTTAGCACACCAATCACCAAAGCTCGATTCGTTAGTGTTCATCCACAGAAGCTCCTCCACTAGATACTATTTCAAATCCCAAGGTTATGATTTAAAACCTAAAATTTGGTTATAATAAGGTTTATAAAGGAGTTTATTAGGCCACTATGTCATCAAATAAAATAAAATTTTTTATTTATTAATTTATTATTTATGCCTTTGACAAATTTTTCACAAACTTCCGATGCCGAAAAATCTTATGTCATGCCTATGGTTAAAACTATGTTCTAAACTTAATGATACCCTCAAATTTTCAATCCCCCCATTTAGGAGTTATTCCACTTTGTTTGAGAAACTTCTTATGTGTGATATTAATATATTTAGTATATTAAAAATATTAATTTTGGGCACATCGGGCCTTAGAATATCATGCCTTCTAAGTGTCTGTCTCTAGAAATATTCCTATAAATTTTCCAAAATCTTACATAGTAAAAACTAAGACTTTATGAGGTGGCTGAGTAGAAGGTTTGGATTAATGTAACACTAGCCTAGTGGGTGCAATATATCTAGTTTCCTAGGAGACTTTTTCCTTCTTAGGGGTTTGTTCCATACTTAACAGGACTTGGAAGGGAAGCCAAATAAGATATTTTTTTCTAACATAGGGGCATAATGGCTGATAAAACAAGTCAAGTATCATCCATATTAGATTCTAGTGAGTTTCCATGATGTTTAGTTTCAATTGAGGATTATTTAGGGAATCCCATACTTTACCTTGTTCCTATCATCTAGCCCTTAATTCAGTGAGATGGAACTATTTATTTAGTTATGATTTATTTTATTATGATTCATTGACATCTTAGTGCCTACTGTGTTTTTATTTTATTCAGTTATAATTTTTGTTTACTTTTAAACTAAATTGTAAAATGGTTTGGTATACTGTGATATTAAAAGAAAGTGTGATGTTTTTTTGATATACGGGGTTTGAGAAATATCTTTCATAAATGGATTTAAAATAATTTTTCTAAAAGGTTTTTTCCATGAATTCAAACATCCTAATTTCATGATAAAAAGTGTGTTCACATATTGAATGGTGTTCCCGCTTGTTTTTTCATATTTAAGTAACTTTATATTTATATTTAATATGTGAGATTTATATTTCATTATGACCTTGTGTCAAAATCCTATTCATAAATTTTATTTTAAACTACTATTTATGAAAATTTTAAGATTATAAATTTCATATAATATTTGGTGAAATCCTTCCATGCACGTTTAGATCACACCATACATATACACTAGTGTGTGTGTATAACTCTCATGTTTTCTATCAAGTGGCATATTATTGATCCCATCTATTCAATTTTCATTTGGTTCTATTATTGGATGATTTAGTATGGGGTAGTGACCATGGGTCACATGGGGTTGGCATGGTATTTGTTCTATACTTATTTTATTTTAATATGTTTATGTATTGGACATGTCAGCCCATTGTACCTTTATTTTTTGTTTCTATTTTAGTTTACGTGATGTATCTATATCAATTTTATAATATTAAAGTTTTTCCAAGTTGTTTAAATTGTTAATGTATCTAATTATAATAATTACTTTTTTGATTATGTCTCATTTGGATGATTATATCACTTATTATATGTCTAGTTTGTCTCATTTTGAAATCTGTTTATTCCAAATACATGGAGATCCAAAGTGTGGAAACTCAATATCAGACTCTAAGATCATTTACACCTCATATTTATTATTATCATATGTGGGTGAAACCATTATTAAGCATGTGTTCTTGATTCATAGTCACTAGTTTCTAGATCGTGGGAATTAGGTATGTCTTTCAAACCTAGTGTTGGGTCGCTTTGGGTGACACGGTGGGTCAGCCTAGGTCGGTTCATTACAAATGGAATCAAATCACCCTCTTGTTACTTGGGTGCAGTATGGTAGTGTTGAGACTGGGACCATCAATAATCCAGAGTTAGCTCATGAGTGGGTGTCTGATCACCACCTCTCATGATGAAACTTGAGTTTCCATGGGTAGTCTAGATTTTGGTCTTTTATTTTGATTTAATTATTCACTATTTTTGAAGTATTCTAATATAGAAAGATGGTATTTGAATCATCGATGAGTTATTAAAGTTATTTTGGTGGTTCTCTTGAGCTTTGGGGTGTAAGTGGATAAAGAACCAGGGATTCACGGTTATCTCACAGAACTTGGTAAACTATGTGGAGCCTATAAAGATGATTATGATGACTTCACACAGAAGTTTTCATTATTGTCAAAAAATTTACCAACCCATGTAATAAAACTATGCACAACTCTAAATCCCTATGGGATTTATGTTTTTAATCTCGTATGATTTCCAATTTCCTCTCAAGTGGTTTTCACATGTTTCATATGGATTAAATAGGGTTTTAGTGATGTTTTTTTATTGGGATAGATTAAATTTGTCATTTCTTGAATTTTATTGTTTGGAATAATATTTTCAGGACTTATTTGGTGTGAAATAAGGATTTCATGAAATGATTTGTTTTCAAAACTAGTTTTTTGTTGTTTATATGCAAAGGATTTTGGCTCTCTTGGGGTGTGTTTTCAAGAGTGGTCATTTTTAATTTAAATATGGGAAAATGTTTCTAAATGAAAATGAATTCCATGAAGGTTTTGTTTTTATGATAAAATTTAGGGATTCTTTTGAAATTAAGAATAACTTTATAAAATTCAACAGGGTTTATTATTTTAAGGAAATTGATGCATTTTAAATCCAGTGGTTTGTTATGAATTCCCTTATATGGGAGTTAAAATTGTAAATTTCTAAAGAATTGTGAAATGATTTTTGTTGAGTTTTCTAAGTGAAATGAAATTTTCTAAAATTTTTGTTGTTTTAAATCATTTGTGCTTATATGAAATTATTTTTCAGATTATTTTTCAAGTATTTGTGGTTTAAAAAGGGAGTTTCTAAAATGTGATTTTCCTTAGATAATTTTACTTTGGTTTGATCCCTTGGTTGATATTGGGATTGTTTAAGTAATTGATTTTATGTTCTGTGTTATCTATATTATGCCTCCTAGAAAGATCTCGATGTAATATAGAGAGTTTATCTTTAGGTATAAATCTTTGGAAAACTCATTTTGTTATTCCAGTGTAATTATTCTAGATATTGGACCTACCCAGACTTAGAGTGAGGTGGTGGATTCAAAACCTTATGTACTATTGGACTTCTTGAATCATAACCATCTATTTTTTTTGTGGTGATCAAGTTACTATTGAGTTGATAGAGTGTTTGGAGATTAATGACAGAAACCACACATCATTGGAAACTCCTAAATCCTTATAGGTGAAAGTCATTGTGAGATTGTTTCTTAGAGTTTACGTTATTTTCTTCTAATATTATTATTTATTATTTTATGAAAGATTATCCCACTCAGAGAGCTCTTCAACTAGCCCTCATATTAGTTTATGAGTGTTGTGAGTGAAATTTTTTGGAAATTTTAATTGATTTAATTGTTAATAACTCCATTATTAATTCAAATACTAGGAAATTAATTCATTTTGGATACTTTGGGGAATTTTGGAATTCATTATAAATTTGATTAAAACATGGTTTGATTGATATATTAATTTTTTAAGTTAATATTTCATCCACATATTAATTTTGAAATTTGAAATAAAATTATTTGATTTATATCTAGAATTAAAATTCATTAATGGGTTAATTTTTAGGGTTTTAAATTTGATTAAAACATGGTTTGGGATTAATTTATCAAAGGATAGAATTTTAATTTTAATTTTTTTTTCATAATTGAAATTGGATTGGAAAAAAATTAAAGTCACTCAAATTTTGGAAAAGGCATGGATTAACCTTGAAACTCCACATGGTTGATCCATGAAATGTAAATCCCACAAAGTCAATCGGCTACATCTCTACACCAATTGTCTACATGAATAAAATCACCACTTATTGAAGATGCATTTCCATAGAAGATGAGGCTGCCATGAATCCTGATCTTACTGGTGAAGCTTCCCTGAAGTCATGTTGAACCAACTACACCAGAACTTGATAGACCTCATTCCATTATATAAGAAGAGTCATGATATAGAGGTTGGTTGTTAGGATGAATATCTAGAGTCGGTGTGTCCCTTTTAAAATGACTACTTATAGCCATTCCTGAATATGGAACTCATCAAAGAAATTTCTACAAATTAAATTTCAATTGATTGTTTTGTTTTTCACTATGTAGGTACAATCAAAGAGGGTGTGTACCTCACATTTCTCTAACAAACTATCTACAAGATCAAAAAGTCATGCATGAAAATTGTTTGAGGTATTTCCCCCAATTAATTCACCATACAAGGTTGACTTCAATCCAATGCTGAAATCCTCCCAACACCAGAGTCGAACCTCTCTATTAATCTATACCTGGACACTCCTTGTTCCCGAGACTTTCCTATGATCTGATGTAGTCCCCATACCAGCATTTTCCAAATGAAAATCAAGCCAAACATTTGGAATCCCACATAAAGACATTAGGCCCAATTCTTATTTCCAAGAACTCAAAGTACAGCTCCAGCACATTCCCACCCTTACGTCAGCTCACCAAAAAAAGTTTGTATTCTAGTACACCATGATTTAGGGGAACATTTATACTCTTAATTTTATCAAAATATAATAAGAACGATCATGGGGAAAAGATACTCTCAACTAAATTTATCATGACCCTCCACCATGACACATGGAGCCCATCCAAGTAGAACATTCCTTGCTACACCAAAATCATGGTTAAATAAGGTTGATGAACTATAAATAAATTCCCTCTTCCCCCCTTAGGATTATTCATATTCAATTGATTATATCTAGGTTTCCACTATAATTTATGAAATTTCTTTCCACATTTTAATTCTAATTCAATTTTTTTCTTTGTTTATCATTTTGTGTAATTTTCTCCCTAAATTTATTCATGTTTTCTCACCTATATGATGCCTCATTAATTTTAATCTCTATGATCATAGAGAACTAACCCATTGTAGTTGGTCTAAAGGGAATCATTGTGGTGTGTTGAATTTTTTTGCTTAAAGTTTTCACTACATTTCACTCTGATTCTAGAGCGATGGTGAGACAGTTTCTCAAGAAGGTGACCATCACTCCACATTCCATTAATAATATTTCAACCCTCTAATTATTATGATTTAATGTCTCCCTTAATTCATATCACACTTCATTCCAGTGAATTCATGTGACTTTAATGGGATAATGGTACAAAGTTTCTTTCAGGTGAGTGAGTAAGTCCATTCACTCGATTGAGGAGTGTGATTACCCATTCACTAAGGAGAATACATGATATTTTCTGTCTGTTTGAGGGACCCATGAATAGATTAGTGATTTCATAATAAAGGAAAATAGTGGAGGGTTTATGGATGAATGATGCTGAGTGTGTGTATTGATTTAGAAGATTTATAACAAATTTAAATAATAATCCAACCCATTAGAATTCACCCAAGGAGATCCTACATGTATTCCTTCCTCCTTTGTTGCATTTTATTCATTTATTTTATTTACAGTTAACTTTATTAGAAAACCAAACAAACATTAAATATCCTTATTTTTCACTTTTAAAACATTAAAAAAACAAAAACACATAAGTTTTATGATGGTGAAACTCCCAAACCCTACTCTTTGAGAGAATGACCTGGTCAAATACTAAGCTACATTATAAGTAAATATGATTTTTTCTTGACCACAGCCTATGAAAATTACACTATCAAGTTGGAACCATTGTTGTGGAGTAAGGTCAAGTTTTCACTGTCTTTAACACATTTTTAAATATTTTTTTTAGTTTTTCTTTGTTTTTTGTTTTATTATTTATTTATTTTCCTCTAACATGCCATAAAAATTATAGTGGTACCATTACTTTATGTCTCCCTACACATAAACCCAATTCATATCCCCACAAGTTCCCTAGGAGGAGAAATGACCCAAAAAACCAATTCATAGCCATTATAGTTTGGGAGGAAGTGAAGAAGAGTAAATCACTAGAAGTGAGATTCATGAATTGATGGATAAAGTAACCTATATCAAAAAAGTACCCTGATGTAGAATTAAAAGGAGTAGAAAATGCACAACATAGAAGAAATAAATAACTTTCTTGATGAAGTCACGTGCACCCTCCAAAATATAATAGAACAACATGAATATGATGAGTTAAAACCCTTGGAATTTTCCCAATAATATATTAAAGAAGATGATGGGGATTTTATATAATATGAGGATCTTACACTATACACTATTGAACACATCTTTCCAATGATGGTTTACCATAAAAATAAACACAATGTTTAAACTCTTGAGGTAATCCCTTTAAAAATGATGAAAATATAAAATACACACTCCTTCCCCCATTCATACAAGACAACTTCAAAGAGGCATTGTACCTAGAAAATGACCTATATGATGAAGTTGATGAGGGATATACCGTTGACCTGAACTCATTTCATTTTAAGTTTTTACAAGCTGTATTATCTTTTAATCTCTCTAGTTACAATTTTACAGACTCAACCCAATTAATCCCTATCTATCATGATGAATAAGGATATGAAAGATACTACTTTGAGGAAAAAATTGAAGAACCACAAGACAAAATCATTTAAAATGACCATCCAAGGGTGTTGCATGAACAAAAAAAGTTTCAAAATAGGTTATATGAGGGAGTAAATCAATCCTTAGGCTCATTTGATATTTCAAAATCTTCTCTATAACCTGATCTCCCTAATTTTAAAATTTTGGAACCATCGTAATTTTTTCTCACCCTTTCGAAAGATGAAGAACCCGTGGTATCCACCTTATAATAAAAATTGGAGCTACTGGAAATTGAGGAAGAGGATTCCCAAAATAAAGAGTAAGAACATGATGAAGACAATTTCAAAAACTTTATTAGACCCACTTTGGAAGAACAATCACTAGTGGCTGGTCAACCCAGAACAAGATGGAATATTGAACATGTTGAACAAATAAATGTGCAACCATCCCTAAAAAATGAACACACTGCAACCTAGGAAGTGGCTAAAGAAGAAGAAGCTCTAGGACCTTAGGTGAATCAATTACACCCTCAACATCACATTGATCATCAAATGGAGTGAGACACAATAGTAGAAGAATAATGACTAGTGGTCCCTCATGATGAAACTAGAATACATGATACAACATGTGAAGGGGTAAATTTGACATGAAGTCACCTTGTTTTTATTCTTTTAAATTTGAATTACCTACAAAATCTCACTTGTTTAGATATAATGATAAAGTGAAATCAATGGAGATACCACTAGATGAGGAAGAAGCCACAATAGTTGTGGACTAAACTGAGGATACCCTATACATCAACCTACCACCCCCTCCTTATAAAGTACACCACATTGCTGAGGGGGTGGACATACAAAACTATATTCAAGAGGAACTCCAAGAAGAAGTAAAATTCTCCAACTCTAGAACAGAAATAATGTGATAGTTTGAATCACATAAACCTCATCCCTCTATATATTGGGGATGAACACAAAAATTTACATCCATGGACAGTTTAACTATAACCTCTCTTGGGAGGGAAAACCCCAACACTATTTCCCCTCTCTTTATTTTTTATTTTTTTACTTTATTTTTTAATAAAATTTCTAATGTTCTAAATTCATTTTTCTATAGGTTTTACATAACTAGAAAGAAACCTAAGATAATAGATTGATTTATCCACATTTTACTAAAGAGATATATTACCTCGAGCTTTCTAAATTAATAAAAAAACACCAGGTTGTGTATATCCTAATCATTTTTTTAAATAATAATTAACAGTCTTGCTTTATTTGATAAATTTTATGCTAAAAAATCATTAAGGGTAGTGTCCTTAGTATGTGGGGGGGGGATTCAATCATGTTAGAGTAGTTTTTTTCAATTATTTTTAGTCAATAATACCCATCTATTTACTATTTTTAAAAAGTTTAGAGAAAATATATAAATAAATAAAATAAAATAAATAAAAAAATAAACACATAAAACACAATAACACAAAAAATTTGTTTTGTTTAAAAATATTATAAATATCCTTTTTATAGTTTTTTTTATTTTTAAACTTTTCTTGGACTTCATTTCTACCCTACCAAGTTTGGAAATACCATGCTAAAATTGAGGAATTTTCTTGCTATAAAATTGTGAGAAATAAATGATTTCTAAGTGAATTTTTCACTATTTTCATATAATTTTGGTCTTCTAACTATGAAAGGGAGTGAGAGTGAAAATATTTCTATATAACTAGAATTATAACATGAAGTTAGTATGATTTATAAATTAATCTGAGGCAACTTGACCTCTGTGAGAAAGAACACCTTAAGGATACAAATCAAATAAAATTGATATTATTCATTTGAACCTGGATTAAAATGGAATATTTTGATGTCGTAATGAATCTTTGAGATAATGAAACTGGTTGTGTGATTATCCCTTAGAAAAAATATCAATAATTTCTTTTTCGTAGTGCCTTGCACATACACGGACATGAAACATTCATAGAAAATGAATAAAGTGGTCATATGTAAAAAATGAATTCATTTAGGTGATGGAAATATTGAACCCATGAACAAAATAATTTAATTATAGAAAATTAATTTCAGTTGTATCAATAAAGTGGAGAATTAAAATTCTAGTATGAGAAGCTTAGGAAAGAGGGATAAATGGAAGTTCATATTGTTAAAATTTTATTCCACTTAAATATATTTTGATCCACTCCTGAACACGAAGCTTTGGTTGGATTGAAATGAGTTAGTGGTTTGATTCATAGAAGAGGTGTCATAATTTGAATAATGGATGCTTTTTTTTCTTTCTTCTATAGATTATATGTTCAGAGTTGGGAAGGATGGCCATTTTTTCATTTTTTTAATAATTTAATTCAAAGTTTTTGAAAATTTTAATTGATTTTAATTATTAATAACCCCATTATTAATTCAAATACTGGGTAATTCATTCATTTTTTATACTTTTTATAATTTTTTAATTTATTGTAAATTGAATGAAAACATGGTTTTATTGATATATTCATTTTTGAAGTTAATATTACAAACACATATTAATTTTGAACTTTGAAATAAAATTATTCGATTTCAATGTAGAATTAAAATTATTTAATAGATTAATTTTTAAAGTTCTAATGTTTTAACATTTTTTAAATTAAATGTAAATCCATAAATGAAAACTATTTTAAAAAGTGAATATGAATTTTGATTTTAAATTTGGATCAGTGTGTGATTTTAAAATGTGAATTTAATAATATTAATTAGAATTTTTTATTTTTAATTGACTGATTTAAATTTAGAATTAACTGTTCGAAGTTTGGAATTTTTATTTTAATTGTTTTTATCAAAATTGAAATTTAATTAGAAAAAAATGTAGGTTACTCAAATTTTGTCAAAGGCATGGATTGACTGTGACCCTCTGCATGGTCGATCAGTGAAATAGAAATCCCGCAAAGGTAATCGATCAGATCTCTCCCCCAATCGACTGCATAAATAAAACCACCACATGTTGAAGATGCCTCTCCATAGAAGATGGGTCCACCATGAATACCAATAATTTAAGTGAAGCTTTCTTGAATCTGAGATAAACCATCCGTGCCAAAACTAGATGAACCTATTTTTACTATAGAAGAATAATTGTGCACCAAGGATGATTGTTGTGATAAAGATTTCAAGCTGACACCACATTTTTAAAATTAATACCATGAGCCGCACCGGAAGAATAACCTTTAAAAAAAATTATCCAAATTTAAATTTTATTTATTATTGTATTTTTCACTATTCAGTTACAATTAAAGATGGAGGGGACCTCACATTTCTCTAACGCACTAGCTACATGATCGAAAAATCCTGCCCAACAGGTGTTCAAGATATTTACCATGATGAATTCACCATCCAATCTTAGGTTTACTCTAGAACTACAAGCATGTCATCACTAGAGTTGAACCTCTATGTAAATTCGAACTTAGACAAACCTTGTTCTATAGACCTGCCCAAGACTTGATGCAGGACCCACACTAACACTATCTAAACGATAATCAATACCAATATTTATAGAATCCCATATGAAGACATCAAGCCTAAGTCATACTTCCAATAACTCAAATTACAACTCCATTATGTGCACTCCTTCACATGATCTCACAAAAATAGTGTGTTTTCCAATACCCCATGATGTATAAGAACACTTCTACTCCAAATTTTCTCAAAATAAAAAAAGCGTGATCCTGGGGAAATGGTACTCTTAGCTGAACTGATCACAACCCGCTTCCCCAAAATGTGGATCCCATCTAAGAAAAACTCACCGAGCTATATTGAAAGAAATGTACAAGAAGAAAAATAAAGTGTAAATACATTTCCTACTAAGTATTATTCAGATCCTCCTAATCATAGCTAGGTTTCCTCTATAATTTCTAAAATTTCCTTCCAAATTATATTTCTAATTATTCATCATGTTATTCATATTTTATCCCCTAATTTCATGTTTTCTCACTTCTATGATTCCCCAATAATATGAATCTCTATAATCATGGAAAACTAACCCATTTTCAGTGGTCCGATAGGAATCACAGTGCTGTAATGAATTTTTGTGCTTAAAATTTTTAACTCCATTTCACTCTTATTATGGTGTGATAGTGAAGATGGTGTGTAAAGGAGGAGATAATCACTCCACATTCCATTAATACTAATACACCCTTCTACTTATTATTCTTTAATGTCTCCCTCTATTAGGATCATACTTCATATCAGTTGAGTTAAGTTATTTGAATGGGAGAATGGTATATGATTGTTGTCAGATGAGTGAATATGTATTGATGAGTGTTATTACCCATTAACCAAGGAGAAAATAAGAGATTTACAGTCTATTTGAGGGACCCTATAATATATTGGTGATTTCATACTAAAGGAAAATAATGAAGGGTGTGTGGAAGAATGATATTGAGTTTGTACATTAAGTTAGAAGATTTAGAACAAATGTAAGTAGTGATCCAACCTAGTGTAATTCACCATAGGATCTCAGGAATTTCTTCCTCCCCCTTTTTCATGTTTTCTTCATTTATTTTATTTCCAATTCATTTTATCAGAAAAAAAACAAGTAATACATCTCTTAATTTATCACTTTAAAATCAAAAACACATAATTTATAGGATAGTGAAAATAAAAAACCCTACTACTTGAGAGACTACCCAGGTCATCCACTAAGACACATTAGGAGTAAATATAATTTTTATGACTATGAAACATGTAAAATGAATGATTAATGAGACTTGATATTTTTTATCTTTGTTAATCCTTATGAGAATAATAGATCTCTTATGTGTCCTGGTATGGGAAACTTGGGTATTTTAAGCCCCCATTGCCTGATAAATCCAAAGAATCTCTTCTTTAGGTCTTTTTATATCCTCTTTAAGGATTCTATAAATTGAATTATCATTAGAAGAATCAGGTGTAATCTGGAATTAGATGATTATTTATCTTTGGTATCCTTGGTCAATGAATTTTGAATAATCGGGGTTCAAAGGTGATTATTAGTCTGTGTTTTATTTATATATTACCTTTTGTATTCCATTCCAGATTATGGATATTGATGTTTGTGTTCATTCCTCGGTGGTTAATCATGTCTCTTGGGGGTCATATGTGATGTTTTACTGTGGTATTATTTGGTTTTTCATGGAAGAAATATGGGGAAACTTGGGTACATGCATGGGTAAATGGGAAGAGTGATATTATAGTTGAGATTTTTCTCAAGAAAGTACCATGTTTAGGGTTTTTTAGGTTTACCAGGGGTGGTGTTTCAAGGATAAGATTTTAATTTAACTTTATTTTTTATTCATAACCTAGGGTTAGAACCCACATAATTATTTGTTGATGTATGTTTTCTGATTGATCCTTTTTTTCATTCATATTTTTTGGGATGATAGTGATTTGGCTTACCTTGATTAAAGTCTTTTGGTATTTTTTGGGTTTTATTTCTCATATAGTATTCTAAACTAGTTCTTTGTACGGATGGTTGTGAATGATATATGATTATTGTTTCAATTGAGGAATTTTAAAGGAATTATAACTAGTGGGAATACCTAACAGAAGTATCTATGGTATTTTGGATTTGTGTTCCTTGATAGTGGTTTCAATTATACTCGGAGATGTTTGATGGAGTTGGGGAATTTGTTGTATGTTTGATTCCCCATTCTCAAAGGACTTATGTAATCTTTATTAGCCATCCCATATCTTAAATGAGTAATTTGGTTTCAACATTTTCAAGGTGTATACCTTTGCAATGAATTTATGGAGGAAGAAATTAGTATGGTGGGTAGAATTGTGACACCTCTAGGTCACTATTTCTTTACATATTGTATAATTATTGGTTATTTTAAAATTATTGAAGTTTTGAATTTAAAACTTTTACTTTTAAGAGATTTATAGGTGTTTCATGGTCACTATATAGGTTGATATAAATCATGCGGGCTTTATAGGAATCTATTTGAGTCATTTTATAATGTGGGTGTGAGAATATGGGTTTCACTTTTCTAGTTAGAAACATGTTAAATAACTATGTGTAGTGTTGTAAAAATTGTAGGGCCAGTTTTAGGGTGGGTTCATGTTTAGTAAAATATTTGACCAAACTATATAGGTTGACCAAATACATTTAAAGGAGAGTTTTACATTTTCCCCTCTTTGTTTTTTAGTCTCTTATCCCTCCCTTTCCTCTAATTTTATTTATTCGACCCAAGGGAATGATTAAGGGATCTCTCAATCCCTTCTCCTTTAATTTTTAGCATCCTCTCCTTAAATTTTAAGTGATTATATAAGGTAAATCTCTCTTTATCCTATGTTCTACCCCTCTTTATCTCCCTACACCTATTTTCTATTGGTCTAATTTTTGACCATGAACCATAGGAGTTGTGTTAACTAAGATTAGAGTTTGGGGTGTTTCTAATTTAGAGATTTAGGTATCTAGGGTAGGTAGAAGTAATCTCCCTCCTTGGTTGTGCTTCCTCAATCGAAGGAGACCCATTTCCTCTTGAATTGAGGTAGGTTTTTTATAAAATTCCTTTATTTTTCATGTCATGAAATGATTCGGTGTTTATAAAATTAAATTCAATCAGATTATATCTATATATGATACCCATGAGGAGAATGAAGTATTTTAGTGAAATTAAAATGTTCATTTTGAACCAATTTTTTTTCATGCCAAGTATTTGTGAAGATTCTTAAGAGTATTCTATTAAATGGATTTGAATATAAAAGGGGGTGGGTGTGACACTAGATTGGTTTTTAAAGAATATTTACTATATATTTAAAAGTTGTGTTTATAAGAATGGGTGTACTTGGACCATGTATGAATGGTTTTATGAATTATTTATATCTTGGTGATTTTAAAGTTCTTTTGAAGGAAGGTTTTCGTTTTAAAATTTATTTCCAATGTTTTTTAAGGGTTCATTTTCAAAGGATTGTAAAATGTCTTGGTATCTGAAACCATTTTCTAAAATTTTTGGTTACCACTTTATAAAAGGAAGTCTTTCTTGTTTGTCTCGATACCCTTAGTTGTTTATCTGTTTATTCTCATGGCGTGTCATATTAAAATTTTATTGAGGAAGTGGTGTTTTTTTAAAACTTGAATGGTATGAAAAATTATTTTTCTTGAGTGGGTGTTGTAGTTAGATGGGGTTTATTTGAAATATCTTTATTGTTGATAAATTGTAATAATCACTTGTATTTTTTTTACTCAGATATATTTGAGATATGTCATGAGAACCCTAGGAAACTAAATATAATGTCTAGATTCATGTTACAATATCTTAGTGAACACATGATATCAAGTGTCATAGGATAGTTTCATCCTCCTAGGTGTTTGTTTCATACTCAAAACAAACTGTAAGGGAAGTTGAATGGGATGTTTCTGTTTTACAAAGTGTCCCAATGACCATTGTACTAGGTACAATATCATTCATGTTAGATCCTAGTGAGTCACCCATGATGCTTAGCTCTAATTGAGGGATATTTAGGGGATCACATTCTATAACTCACTTATTTCCCTTTCCCATTGATTTAGTGATATAGAGCCATTTATTTGGATGTGGTTTATTTTATTATGCTTCATTGAATTCATGGTTCTTGTTGTGTTTATATTTTATCCAGTTATAGTTTTTATTTACATTTAAATTGATTTAAAAAATGGTTTGGGAGAGTGTCATTTTAAATGAAAGCATGATGTTTGTTTTATAAATAGGTTTTGAGATTTGGTTTTTGAAAATGGATTTGAAAGAGTGGATTCAAATGGTATTTGTTTTATTTAAAAAATTAAAATGCCCTTATTTTAGGATAAAAAAGTGTTTTCACTTACTAAATGGTGTTCCCACTTGTTTTGTTAAAGTGAAGTAACTTTCCATTTAAAGTAACGGTATGATATTTGACATTATTTATGCCTATTGGAACCCTTGTTTGAATGGTCAAAATATCATGTTAATTATGATTTTAATGGTTTTACTATTTTATGATATCATTTTATAATATAAGGAAATATAGTGAAAATATTGGCTAAGTGTTGAAAATATATACCATCGTACTTTAATCACCTCCATAAAAGAGTCATCATTAGAGTTTAATCAACAATGAGAATGAGTCACTTCCAGGAATAAATCACCATTGAGAATGAGTCACTACCAGAAAATACTCACCATTGATGTTAAGTCTCCAATAGAAATAAGCCACCACTGATAATGTCTCACCGCCAGGATGAACTCCTGTCAGACTTTACCTACCTTCATATGACCTACTATGAGACTTGAGTTACTGCTAAGATGAGCCACTACTGAGCATGAGTCACCACGAGATGAACTACCCCCAGATAACCTACTTACATATTGATTCACCATTGGCCTAACTCACTTCCATACATGAGTTACCTCCAGGATTACTCACAGTCGATGTTCTGGGATATTTGAATTAAATGATTCTAATGGATATATTATTGAATTTAATTCAGAGGATTATTTTAAAGATTATTCTTTACTATTTTAGGAAAACATTAAAGTCTATGTCAAAGCTCAGTATGTGGATGTAGAGGATTGTGATGATTATTTTTCAAATGAATCTCCATCATGAAATTCCATATATTGAATGAAGTATCCTTGTGTGTGAAGTAAATCATATGTGATGATAGAGGGAAAAAATATTCTTACTCTGTACTCAAAGGATCATTCAAAGAGAGCTTACATGTGACATTTTTACCTACATTTTGACTTTGAAATATTGGAGTAAACAGAACATACAGATCCTTTATATAGTCATAACAAAGAGATATTACAATTATTGGTTATATATATTTTTTATACAAATTGATAGAGCTCCTCTCCAAGCTACATCTAAGGAGTCTCAAGATTATTTATCACTTTAGATCGAGAAGAACTATCTTCTCTACATATTTATACATTCTCTTTATTTTTGTTGCATTTAATTTCAAGTAGTGTGTTGTTTGTATTGTTTATCAACACACAATGTCTCCTGCTCTATAGCTGAAAAATACAATATTTCTTATTCTCTATATTTTTCTCTATATACCCATGAGTATTATAGAATTGGTCCCCATACAGCCTGTATTTTTTCCCATAGTTATTCTAGAATAGGTTCCAACATTTTCTAGAAAACTTGTAATCAGATTTTTATATACCTAATCCAAGTTGTAGATCAGATTATATTTATATATTAAACTTGGAAACAGTTGATTTCCAAGTGTAGGGGATTAGGTCTCGGCTTGATATAGAACCCCTTGTTTTAATTCTACTGTGTGTTTTTTGTTTCATTATTTTCAAAAGATTTAAAATGTGTTTGTTTTAAACTAAAAAAACCACTACTTTGATTGTTAATCTGAATAATTTTTTATATAAATATTTGATTGAGTAAATTTATTTCAAAATTTAAAGTAATATCCATACTTTTACAACTAATCACTAATCAAGATTCAAGGAATATTTTAAAAGATCAAAATTATTTTAAACTACTCTTTTGATTAATGGGGAAATTTTATTTTAATTAGGAATTTTATTTAAAAAAATTTTAATAGAAATTTTTATTGGGAACTCAATTAACCCCCCTCCTTAGTTACTCACTCCAGTCAAAATTTGGTGTCAAATGATTTTCAAAATATTTTCAAATGTGATTTTAGTTGTGTTTTAACGATCCTAAATTTCAATTAGTTCAAAATTTAGTTCTTTAAATGGATAATAGACAAGAATGTTCTACTACCAATAGACCGCCCTTATTTAATGGAAATAACTATGCTCAATGGAAAATAAAGATGAAAATTCATAATGAAATCATGTTATTTGAAATATGGACAACTATTGAAGATAAATATAAATTACCTACAACCGCTAGAGCTACATGAGTTGATGCTACTAAAGATTCCTATAAAAATAATTTCAAATCCATTAATTCTATTTACTTTGATTTTGGTGATGAAGATTTTAATAGAATATTTTATTTTAAAAATACATATGATATATGGGACACATTATCTATTTCTTCTGAAGGAATAACTAATGTGAAAGAAATGAGATTGAATACATATAAAATTAATTATGATACATTCAAGATGAAAATTCATGATATTATTTATGATATATATCTCAAGTTTAATGAGATAGTGAATATAATGAACTCCTTGGTAAATCTGTTTTCAGACAAAGATAAAATCATGTGACTTTTTAAATGTGTTTCTAAAATATGGAGAGGAACCTCAATCTCAATTAGAGAATACCATGATATCAACAAACTACCTATCAAGGAATTGATTTAGAATATCAAAATATACAAGGAAGATATTAAAGTTAATAATTAATAGGAATATGAACCCAAGAGGAATCCAGTATCCTTCATGACTACCATATTAAAATAGAAGGAAAAAGTACAAGTTGAAAGCTCCAGTGATGAAGAATCACTAGCTGACACTTATGAGGAGATGGCCCATATGGCCAGATGTTTAAGAAATTCTATAAGAATACTAAATTTTTTAAGAAACCAAGCTACAAGGGAAATTATGATAATAGGGGGAATTGGATGAAATAATGGAAAAGAGATGATAATTCAAATTAGATTACCTTTTATGAGTGTAAAAGGAAAGGAAATGTCAAGGTTGACTCTCCCAAGTTGAAAAAAAATAAATATGATGACAGAGAATAAAAAGTATAAGAATGTAGTGAAATCCACTTGGAGTGCTTATAAGGAAATCTCTGGTGACTCATACTCAACTCATGATGAAAATACCAATAGAGAAAATATGTGTTTCATGACAAACATATCTAAGTTACCCACTGTCTCTCATGTACATAATTCTAATCATTATGGAGATGAATATAATGATGAAAATATGAAAAATGATGAAATTATTCAATACTATAATACGATTAAAGATACATTTAATTATATTAAAGATAAATAACTTTTTTAAAGAAACAACATGATTTATCTGATAGTGTTAAATCTGACCTTGCTATAGAGAAAGACAAGTATGCTCAATTTTTTAAAGAAAACACTGAACTGAAATTGTAAAATGATCAATTAAAGAAGTACTTAGAGAGATTAACTAATGGTAGAGAAAATCTCACTCAAATACTATAAAAAATATCACTTAAGTATATTACTAGCTTAGTTTATCAACCATGATATAGGAGAGTAGTCAAGAGAACTTTTATTCATAAATATAGTTTTGGAAAGTCTACTGCTAGTTATTTTTCAACTTGACCTAATAAATTTTTTATCTCATAAAGCTTACAATCACATTATAGGAATCAGATTAATAAAATATTGGTTCCTAAATATCTCATTAGTAAAATTTTTGTACCCAAGAAATTTTGGGCAGAAAAATCATTTTTTCTATAAAATTGTTTTGTAAGGAACCATCTTAAAGAGATCCTATAAAAATTCATGGTACTTAGACAATGGTTATTCCAGACATATGATAGGAGATTACTCAAGATTCAGAAACCTGATAAATGTTAATGGTGGTCATGTAACCTTTGGTGACAATGATAAAGGAAAAATAAATATCCTTGGACAAGTTGGTATCTCTAACTTAGTTTTAATTTCTAAATTATTTTTTATGGATTAAAATGCAATATTTTTAGCATCTCATAGCTATGTGATGATGGATTTTACGTGAAATTTCACAATAATGTTTGTAATGTTTTTTATTATAAAAATTATTTAGTTTTTTCTACCTTAAGTAATGATAATTTTTATTCTTTTAACTTATATTATTTATTTTCTCAAAATGTTTCTCATATACGTAACTTTCATAGAGAATCTTGGATTTTTCATAGGATACTAGGCACTGTAATATTGAATCACTTTGAAATCTTACTATGAAATTATTATTCAGGGTTCTACCAAAACTTCAATTCCCAAATGATAAAGTATTTGATACCTATTAAAAAGGGAAATGACACAAAATATATTTCAAAAAAAATAAAAAAGTTTCAACTTCTCAAACCCTATAATTGGTTCACATGAACTTGTTTAGACCTTCTAGAGTTCTAGTTTAAATGGGAAGAACTATGTATATTTACTTATAGATTACTTTTTAGGTATACAAGGGTATTATTTTTATCACACAAAAGTGAATCCTACTCTCACTTTACTAGGTATGAAAAAACTATAAAAAACCTAAGGGGGCATAGGATTAAGAACTTAAGAAGTGACAATGGTCATGAGTTTGAAAATCAAGACTTTGAATCATTTTCTCACAAAATGGATATAACCAGAACTTCTATGCCCCTAAGACCCCTCATCAAAATGGTTTTTTAGAAATAAGAAATAGAACACTTCACGAGATAACCCATAAAATGATTAATGAATATCACTTACCTATATACTTTTGGGTAGAGGCTATGAATACAAATTTCTATATAATTAATAGATTTTTAGTTAGACCTATATTGAAGAAAACTTCTTATGAGATTTAGAATAGTAGGAGTCCTAAGGTTAATTAATTTAGATTTTTTGGATGCAAATCCTTTCTTATTATCACTAAGGATAATCTTGAAAAGTTTTTCTCCAAGAGAAATGAAGGAATTTTCCTTGGTTATTCAACATATAGTAAATACTATAGAGTTTTTAACAAAAGAACTAAGACTATATAAGAATATGTTCATATCAAGTTTGACGAGAGAGATCCACATGAGCCTAAAAGTCCTTTAGAGATCCTTGAAGATGATTTATCGACTATGAAAATCAATTCTAAATCCTCTAATAGTTCTATAAAGCAATATGAAAAAATAATCTAGTTCTGAAGAACTTCCAGAACCAAAACCAAAACCTATAGAAGACCATTAGGTGACCATTAATTCTTTTTCTAGATCTTATAGGACTCTTAAATACCATCCTTTAGATATTTTTGTGGGATACTTATATAGAGGTACACAAACTTGAGCTTCTCTAAGGAACCAGGTTGAACATAAAGCATTCTTGTCACAGCTTGAACCTAAGAACATCACCAATGAAATTAATAATGAATTGTGGGTAATGGATATGTAATAAGAACTTAACCAATTTCAAAGAAATAAGGTTTGGTAACTTGTTGATAGAACCGAATACACTTTAACTATAATAACTAAATGGGTTTCTAGAAACAAGGTTGATGAATCTGAAACAATATTAAGAAATAAGGGCAGACTATTTTCATAAGGGTATAGTCAAGAAGAGGGTATAAACTATAAATAAACATTTTCACCTATATCCAGACTTGATATTATTAGAATATTGCTTAACTTTGCAGCACATTTCAATTTCAAACTATATCAAATGGATATCAAGTGTGCATTTTTGAATGGGAATATGGTTGAGGATGTTTTTGTTTAACAACCCACCAGTTTAAAAAATCCTCATTTTAAAAAACATGTTTTTATGCGAACAAAAGTATTATATTTTTTAAAATAGGCTCCTAGAGCTTGGTATGATAGGATCATCTCGTTTCTAGTTTTTTAAGGTTTTTCAAAATGTATAGTTGACCATAATATTTTTATAAAAAGAATTTAAAAAGATGTTTTAGTTTTTAAAATCTATATATATGATATTATATTTACATCTTCTAAAAATTATTGATGTAATATCTTTTTAAAAATGATTCAAAATTAATTTAAAATGTGTTTAATGGGTGAACTGAAATTCATTCTTGGTTTTCATATTTTTAAAAATAAATAATAAATTATTTTAAATCAAACTGAGTACATAAAATATCTTTTAAAAAAATTTAGTTTGGATATAACTAAGAGTAGTGACACTCCCATTAGCACCATTTGTAAGTTAGATCTTGATGAAGCTAAAAAGTCAGTGGATCAAACTAATTACATAGGCATGATTGTAAGTCTTTTCTATTTAACTGCTTGCTGACCTGACATTTTTTAATGTATGTATGTGTTCTCATTTTCAAGTAGACCGAAATAATTCACATTAATTATTGTTAAAAAAAATTTAAATACCTAAAATGTATAACTAATTTAGTATTGTTCTACCCTAGAGGCGAATAATTTGACTTAATTGGTTCTTCGGATGCTGATTTTGGTGGTTGCAGGTCTGATATAAATATCACCTCTAGAAAATGTCATATTTTGGGTAAGTCTCTGGTTTATTGGTATAGTAATAAAAAAATTAGTTTCATTTTCTACTAATTAAGATGAATATATAGTTGCAGGTATCTTACATGCTCAAATTGTGTTCATGAAACACACATTACAAAAAAATGGATATCAATTTCGACATGTAACCATAAATTGTGACAAAAAAAGTACTATAAACATCTCTAAGAATCATTTTTATCACTATCAAACAAAGAAAATTGATGTAAGGCATCAATTTTTGAAATATTATTTTCAAAATTTTGTTTCATAGGAACTGAAAATTAGCTTGTTGATATTTTTACTAAGCCATTTAATTTTTGAGAGAATGAACTACATAAAACATGAATTAGGAATGATTAATTTTGGCAAAACTTAATTTTTTGGGGACTCGCCATTGAAAATTACCCACCATTGGAAGTTACCCACCATTGGTGTAACGTCCCACCCTGGGTACCACATATCGATGCCCTGAGACGGTTTGCAATAAGACCTCAAGAACATATCCCCAAATTCCATAGGATTCTGACTAGCAGTGAGGGCCTTGGGTAAGTTTGTTGGAAGACTATGCCCTCGTTTATTATCATTGATCACAAAAATATAAATATAATAAACCACATAAGCAATGAAAATATCTAGATAGTATCAGAACCAAAAGCATAAACATTCAAGACAATGATGTAAAGTGAAAACGATAAATAAATAAGTATAAGAAACTAATGATGATAATATTTCATGTGTTTATAAAAAATGACTAAGGGGAAAGGTATAAAAGCATATACAACATGATATCAAAATAAACAAAAAATAAAAAAACAACTATGTCCATCATCTCGAGCATAGGCTTAGTCCTCTTCTCCCAACTCCATCCTAGAAAGGTAAATCAAGCTTTGAAGCTAGCTTCTTCCCTTTTTCTATTCTTATAATAAAAAATTCTACTTGAGTACCATAGGTTCCTGAGAAGGGTGTGAGATATAATCTCAGTAGGCCAGCACCCATGTTGTTAAGCACTTTCCATTTCATACAACATAAATATAAACAGTGTGCCATATTCAATTTCAATGAAAGAAATAATTAAATAATTAAAATAATTGTATTGGGTTTCATTTGGACACCCACCTAATTACCTACTTCAGCCTAATATGGTGAATCTAAACTGAAGGAAATTGAAATGGTAAGGTGAGTAAGGTAAAATTCCATAGACTGGAATATCCCCAAGCTTGTGATTTGGCTTGGAGGATAGGTCCCTGTGTTTATAATACCAAGGATCATTCTCATTTTCAAAACATTCATTTCCATTTTTAATTTAATTTGAAAACCACTTATGAAAATATAGTGTGACACCTAGAGATCATCCTTGAAAATATGAGAATACTTTCCATGTATCACTCATGGGCTCATCACATAACCAAAGACAATGAACCTGTACATGGTAACCCAAGGATGAAGTACCATGTCTAACTCCAATCCTAAATAAATGTCAAATACTAGCCTCCAAGTCCATAACTGGTATCACAGATAGGGGCTTGAGTCTCTTTATAGGCATGGTTCAACCAAACGTTCCTTAGAGCCCATTCAATGGGTCTACCCTAGGAAATCAGCATCACCCGTCTGGAGTTAAATGTTATTAAAACTCAGAAAACCCACTCTAGGAATGGCTGGTGGCATTCCCATTATAGTTACTAAAATTTAATAATTCTAACATTGTGGCATGAGAGGCCATCCAAGGGGTCTTTAAATTTTAACCCCTTGTTCATCCTCAGTTCCAAAATAAAATCACCAAACAAGCATTTCATAATCAACAAACTCAAATGAAAGGTCATTACATTTAATTCAAGCAATTAGTTAATATTTGGCAAATTGGTCAAGGCATTTAATTGTGCATATTTCATTCAAGTCATATGGTATAAGGATTCAATGTCCAAACCAACCAATTCCATTTAGGCATGAGGTATAAGGCTTTAAGCACTAGTCCGAGTTGATTTAACCCATCCATTCATAAGTGGAATGAAGAAAAGTCTATTCATTAGTTCTCAACACCCTTAGTAATTCAAGACATGGCTCAAGAAATTTAATATAAATAAATAACCCTTAGAAACATTTAACAAACTAAGGAAAAAATTAATTTTTTGAATTATAGGTATAGATAAACCCATTTGGGTGGTATATATCAAGGTGATTAACCCATGAGGTTGGTTCACCACATACTCGGGTCGCCAATGACTAGTTAAGGCATTCAATTTCATTTAATTTTGAAAAATTAGGGGAAAAGATAGAAAATAATGTCTCACGACATGGAGGAAATATTTTTTTAATGCAAATAAATGGTAGGAAAAAGGAAGGACCATCTAACTTAGACTCGTAAAGATTTCCTTGTCTAGTTTCAACCTTTAATTCAACCTTGATTGGAAGAAAATGAAGAAATCGTCAAATGCTCCCAAAATAGGGAAAAAGTTACTATACCAAAATAGCTCAATGGGTTAGAAGATAAAGTTATAATAGATTTATGAAAAATAAGGAGATCAACACAATGATTATAATCCATTTGACTATGAGAGAAATAGATGATAGATGGAGGATCCACCTAGATTAATAGATTGAGGGAGGAGAAGAGTTTCTATGGGAGGAGGATGCATATCCACTAGAGGAAAAAATGGAGAAGAAGGAAAATAATTAAAACATTAAAGAGGGGAATTTTAATAAATTAACCAATTTTTAACATTGTGCACGGTTTGTCCAAACAGTGCACTAACTGTGATCAGTTCACTGCTACATATTGGCACCCCGCATGGTTTGTCACATGATTTAACTAACTATGTGAAAAACATGGAAAAATAATATGTCCCATTCATATAACAGGACATGTGTCCATGTACCAACCGTTCGACTTATTATTCTATTCCTTTTTAGGGTTCTAGCTCCAAATGATCCCTAGACCCACCTAATAGCTCTTATTCTTGATTAGGAATCATATTTAGGTTTGTTTAAAGGAACTAAAACAAAAAATTAACAGTTCATACATTTTAGAAAAGCTGGGATGTTACAAAATCCCCTATTTAATATAACTAATCCCTGAGTTTCCCTTCCAAGTGTAGTAGAAACCCATCTAAGAAGAGTTTTGGCCACTGTTCCCACACATCAACTTCATGATCCTAGGTATCATTTTGTACACGTCTGTGCTGCCATTGCACCTAAATCAGGGTAACTGACCTTCCTTAGAGAACCTTCATGTTGTGATCAATGATATGTATTGGATTCTACTCAAAGGACACATCCACATCTATATCAATATCATCAGGGTCAAATGAGTGATATGGGTCATGATCATATTGTTGATGGTAAGATATACAGAAGATGTTGTGCATGGAACGATACCTCAGAGGAAATAGCATATGATAGTTTACCATCCCAAATCTCTCCCCTATCATGAAAGTCCTGACATATCTTGGTGATAACTTTCCCCATATCCAGGTTTTTCTATGACCTAATAGAGGCGATACAAGTAGAAAGACCCGATGTCCCACCTCGAACTCTAGAGTTCGGTGGTGATGATCGGTATAAGACTTCTGCCTAGACTAACCTATATCCATACACTTTTGAATTGGTTGGACTTGCTCTAAAGTATCCTAAATGATATGAGGGCCCAGTAGAGTTTCCTCACCTATTTATAGCCAGCACAAAGGTGAACAACATGGTCTACCATAGAGGGCCTCATATAGAGCCATCTTAATTGTTTCCTAAAAACTTTTATTGTAGGAAAACTCAACCATAGTAATATTATTCTCACAGGGTCCTCCAAAATCAAGGATATAGTCCCTCATCATATCCTCTAACACCCATATGGTTTGATCGAATTTCCCATTGGTTTGAGGGTGATATAAAGTACTCAAGATCACCTGTGAACCCAGTTCCTTCTACAACCCTTGCTAGAACTGTGAATTAAAGTAGGCATAATGATCAAAAAAAATATTATGATGTACTTCATTAAGTCATACTATCTCTTGGATATAAATCCTTCCTAGATCATCAATAGAAATGGTTTCTAAGACTGGTAAAAAGTGAAAAACGTTTTTCATCCTATCAATGATCTCCTTTGCCACATCGCTTCCTCGAGGATATCTCAGTAATCCTGTAATGAAATCCATGGAAACATCATCACATTTATAGTCAGGAATGGATAGAGGTTGTAGAATTCCAGAAAGTCCCTAGTGCTCTACCTTTATCTACTGATAGGTGGAGCATCAAGTGATAAAACATTCTATTACCTCTTCATACCTGGACACCAATATTTATGACGCATGTCTCTGTACATCTTAGTAATACCAGGATGAACTTACTAGAAAAATGCATGTGATTTCCTCATCATATCTTCCTGTATATCTAAAGGCACCCATACATGGCCATGGAAGAGTACAGTTTTCACTGCCATCAATAAACCAAGAAGGATATAGGTTCTCACTTGTGATACTTTCCCTCAAAACAAGTCCCTCTGAATCAAACATTTGTTTCATTCAGACTCGCTCCAAAAGAGAGGATAGTGCTTCCAGAGATATTAGATTTGGTTTCCCATGTTATTCTCGAACCTCTATACAAATTTCAGAAAACACCACCATCAACTTTCACTCACTATTGTCCTCCTTGATGGCTTTTATCTGAGTCTTTCAGATCAAGGCATCAAACACTATATTACCCTTTCTGGGGGTGTAAGAAATCTCAAAGTCAAATGAATGCAGGTATTAAACCCACCTTCACTACCTCATATTCAAGAACATTGAGGGGAGATGTATTTGAGACTTGTACGGCTCGTGTAAATGACGAACCATTCACCCATCAAGTAGTGCCTCCAACAACATAGAGCATGAACCACATATTCTATCTCGATATCATGCATAGGATAGTTCCACTCATGTGACCTTAGCTGGAAGGATCCACATTCCATGACTTGATCACCCTATATTAGAACTAAAGCTACACCAAAACTAAAAGCATCACAATAGATAGTATAAATTATTCTTGTATTAGGAAGAATCAGAATTGGATTTGAAGTGAGTCCCCCTTTTAACTCCTGAAAATTTATCTCACGCATTTAATTCAAGTTGAACTTCACACCCTTCTTGGTTAATCATGTAAGTGGAGATGTCAAACATGTGAATTCCTGAATCAAATTCCTATAATAGAAAGAAATCCCTAATAAGCTATTTATATCAAACACATTCATGATATGATCCCAAGAAACCATATTTCTCACCTTCTCAGGGTCAACTGATACTCCAATATCAGATATTATATGACCTAAGAAGTTAAACTTAATGATCCAAAAGTTGAATTTATTGAGATTTTCATATAGTTGGACCTCTATCAGTGCATTTAAAATCATATAAATATGGTTGGAATGGTCGGTTCTGGAGAATGAATACAATAATATGTCTTCTATGAATAACACCATGAAGGAATCAAGATATGGGTGGAAAACTCAATTCATCATATACATGAAGACTGTCAGTGCGTTCTTCAGACTGAACGACATAACCAGATACTCGAAAAATTTGTACCTTCTCTAGAATACTTTATGTGGTATGTATGATTCCCTCATAAGAACCTAATGATAGACCAACCTCAAATAGATCTTAGATAAAACTATTTCTCCCCAGAGATGGTCCAAGATGTCATCTATATGAGGCAGTGTATACCTTTTCTTCACTATCAGCTGGTTTAGTCGGTGGTAATACACAAAAAATCTAAGAGTACCATCTTTATTATTGGAAAAAAGGATGGGTGAAACCCAAGTGATGTGCTATGTCATATGAAAACCTTAGCCTCTATGTCTTCAATATACCTCTTGAGTTAATGGAGCTCTGTAGGTGTCATCCTAAATGGAGGAATATACACAGATGTTATACCTGGAACAAGCTCGATAATGAACTCAAATTACCTATTAAAATGTAACCCGGAGAAATCATTAGGGAAGTCATCTCTGAAACGATCCATCATAGGAGGAAATTCTACTAACTACGTATCTTGGTCACTCATAAAGAGAATAGCCATCCAATCTATCACACATATCAATCCAGTATACTTGAGTTCAGCTTGACTGGACAAAAGATCCCATTCACCCTTATAGATCTAAATTTTCCACTTAGGTAATGTGAATGACACTCGGTGGTGATATAAATCCACTTGGTCTTGATAAGGCACAACCTATTCCATATCATGAATAACATCAAACCATGTCATCTCGAGAATAAAGAAACTCCATAGAAAATGGTACCCACCAATCTCAAGGGGGAAATCTTTACATTTGCGTATACCCTATATGAGAAATACTAATGGTGTGCCAAGGGTCATAACACCACTAGATTATTCAATCAATAATCCCAAAATTCCCATAGTTGTAGAAGATATGAAAGAGTATGATGCACCTGTATCAAATAAGTCTGATACTAATGTAGAGACAACCAGAATAGTACCTCTAATTGTAGATGGTTTTGGACACTGGTCCTCTTGAGTAAGCTAAATAACATAGATATGTCATTAACCATGACCCTAAGAAGCTTCCCGAGTAGTCTAAGCAGGTCCAACCTACTGACGATGGAACTTTAAAGCTTGACCACCACGGCCACAACCACCTACTATGCATGAACGGCCTGTAGAAGACTAGTACCCTACCTGATGAGATGTTACTGAACCTGCACCTAAAGGTGTTTCTAAAACATAACCCATATCAATTGGCACTAAATGAAATGATCAAAATAAATGATGGATGGGACCCATTATACTGCACGCCCGACACTCAATCGGGTTCCTCGTAAATTGGGGCTTTTATGACATGTCATGCCAAACTGGTGACACAAAAAAAGGTTGTCAGTGTAAGACACCTGGATAGTACTACCCCCACATGTACCCTTAAATAATAAATTCATGCCACTAAATACCCCACTTCTAGTTTTACTGGAATTTGAACTACCCTGCTTCACATCACCTGAATCCCTCAGGTTCTGTTCAATGATAAGGGCCTAGTTCATGATCTTTGGAATGTTGGTTAGCCAAAATACATTCACTTGTGATTGGATTGAATAAGAAATACCATCCTTGAAGCACCTCACAATAGTCAGTTGATCACCAATCATGGTCGGTGAAAATTACTGCAATTCAGTGAAGCAAGTTGACTATTTCATCACTGACATGTCAACTTTCTCAAGGTGCATTAATTCTCAAACTCGATCCATTCTCAGGGTCTGAGGAAAGAATTATTCAAATAAAACTACTAGGAAATCCACCCAGACCATCCCCTGGTGTCGACCATATTGATTCAGAACAACCCAAAAACATTTGGTAGAGTTATGTAATAGATAGGTTTCAATATTGAACCTAAACTGTGGAGGTGTCTCGACATGATAGAAGATAAAAACCATAGCCTCCAACCAGTACTCAGTATCCTGAGGTCTTACATCACCTAAGAATATGGGTGGATGATATTCATAGAATTCCCTGGTCAGATATTCCATAGAAGGGGAAGGTTGAGGAACACCTTTCACTGACTATATAAAGTGAAGAAAGCTATCTCAGAACTATGAATCAACACCCAGTGTAAGTTCCATTGGAGGAGGTGCCTCGGGAGGAACTTCAAGAGGTATAATAGGTGACTCAGGTCCCTCCAACTTAGAAGTATGCTCATTTTCACTTTCCCAGTGTGCATCATGAGGACATCATAGTGGAATAGCTCTATAAATTCCAAATTCATGCCTCATACAAGATTTATATTGTATAATGAAATCTATAAGAAAGGATAGGTACATGGAAATCTTAATAAAGAAGAACACCCCTATTTCTACTCTACTAGACTAGTATAGGTGATAGATTAATTCATATAAAGAAAGAAATATAAAGGAACAAGAGACAAGGTCCATAGACCACTACTAAGGTCAGGTTAGGCTAAGGTCTCACGTATAAGGTAACTATTCCATTTTAAAAGGAAAATGTTCATTTTAATTAATTAGATTCATTTTTATTAAATTATTTATTTACACATTTATCAAGTTAATTATGTTACCAATTCCAATTTATAAGGGCTCGTACACCTTATAAATTGAAGTTGGTGCATCAATTAACTATATTCTAACCTTTACACCATATGAAAAGTTGTAACATGACTCAAGAGGGGTTTTGATTGAGTGAACTGCCCTTAGCACCCACCAATCAAAATACTAATGTGGAATCATTGGTCAATTGAACCAATTATTCCATCATTGAAATCATTATCACACTACAAGTCAAACAATCATGGGATAAATAACAATCACATGCAATAAAGGCAATTCTCGTAGAAAATAAATATGGCATGGAATAAATGCATAGAAATTTAGTATTATATGCCTGGTATTATGAATGATTCTAATTAGACAACATATCATTGGTATGAAAACATAAATATTCCATCAAACCAATAAAAAACAAGGCAAGTGCACAACCCTATGGTGAAATATATAACACTATAACAGCAAAATCAACAAAAAACATTTACCCATCCCAAGAAATTTGGATTTCCCTCTATACATGGGGTATCTACTCCCAAGCATAGGATGATGTACAGATTCCTATATCATAATCTCATGTCTAACCTAAATATTAAGAAAAAAGGAAAAAGGATCTGATACCACTTGGTAAAATCCCACCCTAGGTTCCACAAACTAGTTCAGCGATAGGGTTGGCCACAAGACCTGAAGCGCATCTCCCAAAATACTAGAGGATACCAACTAGTAGAAAGAACCTTGTTTAAGTCGGTGGGGATACTATGACCCCATTTATCAGAGTAGAGTGAAACAATATAAATATAAGAAACAATATAATCAATGACAATATCCAAATAGCATCGAAACCAAAATATTAAACATGAAATATAATGAATTAAACTGTGGAAAGTGAATAAACAAGTAGAAGAAACTAATGATGATAATATGTCATGTTTCTATACAAAAATGACTAAGAAAGTGGTAGTGGATACCAGTATATACAAAATTCTATCAAAATAATAAAAGGACAAAAACGGCTACATCTAGCATCTCGATCATAGGCTTAGCCCTCATTTACCACCTCCATCCTAGAAAGGTAAAAAAACATTAGAAGTTGGTCGATTCCCTTTGTTTTAACCTATGATTATAAATTCTACTCAAATACCATAGGCGCTAGAGTATGGTGTGAGATATAATCTCAGTACTCTGGCACCCATGGTGTCAAGGCCTTTTTGTTTCATGCTACATAGATATAGACAATGTTCCATATTCAATTTAAATGCAATCCAAAGTTAAATAATTAAAAGCATTGGACTAGGTTCCATTTTGACACCCACCCAACTACCTACTTCAGCCTATGCTGGTGATTTTGAACTGAATGAACCGGAAATGGTAATGTGAGTAAGGTAAAATTCCATAGGCTAGACTGTCCCCAGGCTTGTGCTTGGGCTTAGAGGACAAGTCCAAATATTTATAATACCAAGGGTCATTACCATTTTCAAAACGTTCATTTTACTTTTTAATTTCACTTAAACCAGTTATAAAAACATAGCATGACATCCGGAGTTTAATAACCCAGGTACTTGTAAAATAATTTGTTTCCATTCTAGAATTAAAATTTTAAATTCATTATAAGTGTATAATAAAATAAGTAGTGTTTATAGAAGTTAAGGAATATATAATAATAAAATAGTAACATCATATATGAGTGTATAAATAAAATTTATGTATCTTATAAGTGAAAATACGATATATTTATATGATGGATTAAGTAAATAAATGTTTTGAAAATGATAAATTAAGTGTTAATATTTTTGTGAAACATAAATGTTTATTTACAATTTTATAATTTATATAATGATTTAAAATTAAATTCATATTTTAAAAATAGATTCATAAATTAATATTTTATTATATTATGATTATAATATAATTTTATGAGACCTTAATTAATTTTTCAAAGTGTCATTAAATCGGTTATAAATTTAAAATCAGTATTTTTTTGAATAAATAATGATTTTAAATAAAAATTAAATTTATCATATTTAGAAACTTATTTTCATAAAATGGAGTTCATTTTTTATTTCTACATGTTGAAATATTTTTGGGGTTAATTTTTTTAGATTTTTCTAAAATACTTGAATTTTGGTGAATAGTGAAATATGGTAATTTACAGTATTTAACAAATTCATGAACTATTGACTCATAAATGATGTAAGGATTGTGTAAATGAAAAATCAGGAAATCTCCTTAATTATTTTAATATATTTAGTGAAATTTTTAAACCATTCATAGTCTTGAGATAAAATAATAAACTAATGAATAAAATAATAAAAAAACACTCCTCTCTTCCACTATAAATACCACCCCTCACCACCTCTTATCCTCGCACCTAAAAGCCTTGTATCTTGTTTAATTTCTGACCAATTCTCTTTCCAAGAATCTTATCCACATACAAGGCCTTCTGGTCTCACCAAAAGGATAAATCCAAGGGTCTTAAGGAGGTTCTCAATGAGAATAATTCAAGAGGTAAAATCCACTTTCAATTTATTTTATTTTCCTTTTAATTTATTTTCTTTTCTTATTCTATATTAACCACCCCTTATCCAAGTGGCATAAAAACTATATTATCTTATATATAATTTAATTTTATAATTTTTATGCAAATATTGATCATCAAACTCTTTCTCCTCTCCCTTTTATTCTAAAAATTAGAACATCATCTCTGATGTGTTGATTTACCACCATCGTAAACTATACATTCTCATTTTATATTACCACCTCCAAGGATGACCATAAAACTATTATCATGGTCAAATAATATTATAATATACATATTAAAATTTATATAATGTTCTAAAACCAATATATAAATATGATATTAAATAAAATTATATAATTTTGTGATGATCGTAAAAACCGCCAAAATAAATTAAGTCATTTTCATTAATGTTTTATCTAATAAATCATACTTATATCAGAAAAAAAATGATATATGGTATTATTTAAATTTATAAATACATATTAATACCATTTATTTCTACTTATGTAGTTTTTATTCCATTCAAAAAAAAATCCATAACAAACCGACCATGGAAACGATGAAAATAACAAAATATGAATAGGAAAGTTGATCAAAACAAAAGATCAATAAATGGGTGGAAAGTAAAAAAATATTATCAATAAATGGGTGGAAATGTTTTATAAAATATCTTATAAGGTATTATTAATATTTATATAGTTATATAATATGTTAATAATACTCTTTAAACCATTATACAAAAGAATTGAACATGTTTGAAGTAAGAAGAACCTGAGGTAAGGGATTTTCCCTTAAAAATCATGTTTTAAATTAATATTTTTAAAAAATTCAAAATAAATGTTTTTATGATTCAAGAATTATTAAATTAGGTTTATTATATGGTTCTTTGGCATTATTTATGATGAAGGGTGGGACCTATATCTCCCTCCAATGCATTGGTATGTTTCTGTTGGAAGTTGACCGTAATGGTTATTCCAAGTGTAACCATGATGGTTACACCATAAGGTAGTTGTGAGGGAAACATTGTAAGGTGTTCGTGAAGGTTACAAATCATATGGTAGTCATAAGGGTTAAAATATTAAGTAATTAATTTCCCAAGTTACCTATATGTATTTATTTATGTTTTCTATGTTTTATGGAATCTCATGTTTTCAGAAAGTAAGTTTATGATACTTTAAGGGTGAAAACTAAATCTTGTGAAAATGATTTCATATTAATATAAGTATTCATGAAATAACATTTTATTTCCCTATTTTTATTTCCCTTTCTAAGATTTTATTTCTCATACCCAATTTTAAAATTTTTTTATAGGGATTAAGAATTGGTAAGATAAAAGAAAAAAGCAAAGATGAATGTTGTGAAGAATTCATGCTTTATTAAAACATTTTGTATTATTGAAGAAATTAACATTGTTTCTATGATACCAAAATTTAGTATCAAAGTATTTTCAAAATCTTTTCAATTGTGATTCTAGTTGTGTTTTAAAGATACTAAATTTCTGGTAGTTCTAAATTTAGTTCATTAAATGGATAATATACGAGAAGGTTATTATACCAACATACCACCCTTCTTTAATGTAAATAACTATTATCAATGGAAAATAAAGATAAAAAATTCATATTTAAATCATGAGATTGAAAATATGGACTATTATTAAAGATAAATATTAATTACCTGTAACTTCTAGAGCTATATCGTTTGATTCTACTAAAATTTTCAATAAAAATAATTTCAAATCCATGAGTGCTCTTTAATGTGGTTTCAGTGATGAATAATTTAATAGGATATTTTCTTATAAAAATGTATATAAAATATGGTATACAATAGCTATTTCTCATGAAGAAAAAACTAATGTTAAAAAAATGAGATTGTATACTTATACAATTAAATATTACACATTCAAGATGAAACATGATGAGATGATTTCTGATATGTATATAATATTTAATGAGATAGTAAATACAATTATCTCCTTAGGAAATCAATTTTTAGGAAAATATCAAATCATACGACAATTATGATGTCTTACTATAAGATAGAGAGTAAACCTAGTCTCAATTATAGAATCTTGTGATATCAGCAAACTACCTATCAAGGAATTGATAAGGAAGCTAATGATGTATGAGGAAGAGTGTAAAATTAATCGGTAATAGGAAGATGAACCTAATAAGAAGTTATTATCCTTCAAGATTACTACATAAAAATAAAAGAAAAAAGTACAAGATAAAATCTCTATTGGTGAAGAATCACCAGCTGATAGTGATAAGGAGATGGACCATATAGATAGAAGGTTTTATAAATTCTTTAAGAAAAATAAATTCATTAGGAAACTGAGCTATAAGGGAAATTATGACAATAGATGGAATTGGAATAAATACTATAAAAGAGATTATAATTTAAATTATATTACCTATTATAAGAGTAAAATAAAAGTACATGTCAAGTCTGACTGTCCCAAGTTGAAATACAAAACGAAATACGATGAAAAGGATAGAAATTATAAGAAAGAAATAAAATCCACATGGATTGCTTCTCAGGACAACTCTAGTGACTTAGACTTGACTTGTGAAGAAAATCCTAATAGAGTAAATATGTGCTTCATGAAAAACATATATTAGGTACCTACTGTCCCTTATGTATATAATTATAATCATTATGGAGATTAAAATAATGTTGGAAATATGAAAAATTAAGAAATGGTTGAATACTGTTTAATTATTGAAGGTACCTTTAGTGAGATTAAAGATAAATACAAAATTTTAATGAAACAACATGCTTTATCTACTAGTGTTAGATTTGACCTTGATATATGGAAAAAAATTATTCTCAATTATTGAAAGAAAATAATGAACAAAAATTTTAAAATGAGAAATTAAATGACTTGGAGAGATTCACTAATGGTAGAGAAAATCTCACACAAATACTAGGAAAAAAATTTCACCTAAATATATTTCTGGATTAGGTTATCAACTAGGACAGAGGAGAGTAGTCAAGAGTACTTTTATTCCTAAATATAGTACTGGAAAGTCTACCTATAGTTCCTATTCAACCGAATATAATAAAGTTTTTGTCTTAAAAATATTTCAATCATCTCATAAGAAACCCATTATTTAAATATGGGTTCTTAAATCTCTCATTTCTAACATTTCTGGACCCAAGATATTTTGGGTACCAAAATAATTTTTGCTATAAAATTGTTTTTTAGGGAATCTACTTGAATAGATCCTATGAAAATATATAGTACCTAGACAATGGTTGTTCTAGAAATATGATATTAGATTACTCAAGTATCAAAAACCTGATAAAGTTTGAAGGTGGTCATGTCACATTTGGTGATAATGATAAATGAAAAATAATTATCCTCGACCAAGTCAGTAACTCTAATCTAGTTTTAATTTCTAATGTACTTTTTCTTGATAAATTAAAATTAAATATTCTTATCATCTAGTAGATATGTGATAATGGTTTTTATGTAAAATTTTAAAACAATTCTTACAATACTTTTTATTCCAAAAAATCTTTAGGGTTTACTACATTGGGGAATGATAATACTTATTTTGTTAACTTGGATTCTTTTTTTTCTCAAAATGTTACTTTTCTAAGTTCCTTTCATAGAAAATATTGGATTTAGAATAGGATACTATTCCACTATTTTTAGGACCACTGGGTCAAATACCCTAATATGGTGTGGTGAAACATGTTATGAAAGATTAAAACAACTTCCCCTTCAGATATTGTTCCATTGTCAAATAAAATTCTTGTCTCTCTCATTCCCACAATAATGGATGAACAGAAATTAAAGCATGCACAAGACACAAAAATTTTATTTGGTTCACCCTCATTGGTTTACATCCAAGGATAATACAATGAAAATATACTGATATACCAAATCCACTAAAAGTGCACTACTATTTACAATGTTCAGAGCAGACTCATTATCTCTCCTGGTTTACAACCAATCGTAATATGAAAGATCAATGCTCTCTTAGAAAAAGTGTTCTCACTGATTATTTATATTATTCTCATTTTATTTCTTGAATCAATATGTTTCACACCTAATTTATTTTACCATTAAGTTACACATTCATCCAAAATATGAATACCACTTTACCACATGCCTATTAGGAAACTCCTTTTTAATATTTTCACAATGATCACTACCTTCGTGAAGCTCCCTATTTCACGAATCTCAAATAGCCTTCATGAAGAAACATCCTTTCATGAATCTCACCACTTTCACGAAGCTCGGTTAGCATCCGAGAATGTCCCAACTTATGGTTATATTTTTATATCCTTTGTGAATACTAATAATTTCATGATGCTCAAATAATTTGGTCATCTTTAATAGCCTTCACAAACTTTTTCACATGAACCACCATCGTGAACCACCTTCACAAATCAAGATCCTTAGAATTTTCATTGAGTATCACTAAACTTATGAAGGGGGTAGAGGCCTATTTATAGGTGTTTACACCAATTCCAGAGGCTTCCATTCACATCATCACCAATTCGCAATGCTCTCTCATTTTCTTCGTGGTTCCCACTTATTCATGAAGCTCCTCAGAAATTTCCCATTTACGATGCTTGTCGTAATCACAGATCTTATCATCAAAACATTCATGCCTTTGTAAACCACCCTTTGAGAATACCAATATTCATGAAACTCATTCCTATTACATATTTTCATGAGGCCTTCAAGGATATCCAATTTTCACTATGCTAGCCAAACTCTAAATTTTGGACCCCAAAAATTTGACAAACATTAGGAAATGGCGTCACCTTGTGTATGAAAATTTCTATACCACTTCTAGGGAATCCATTACTTTTTCATTGATATTTATAAAAATATATTTTCAACCATACCTCTTGAACTCCCCAACTGATCATGGAAACCCAGTTTTTCAACAAACACAATCAACCCAAAAATGATTCAATGTTACCTTAAGGGATTTTTTCCCAACAACTATAATATCCACTCACTTAGAAATCTTACTAGGAAATTATTAGTAAGGTTTCTACCCAAACTTTAATTATAAAATGATAAATTCTATAACCCCTATCAAAAATTGAAATAACAAAAAATATCTTTCAAACCAAATAAAGATGTTTCAACTTCTAAACCCTTATAATTGGTTCACATGGACTTGTTTGGACCTTCTAGAGTTTCTAGTTTAAATGGTAAAAAATATGTATATGTCCTTGTACATTAATTTTATAGGTATACTTGGGTATTATTATTTATCTCAAAAAAGTGAAGCCTACTCTCGCTTTACCAATTATGAAGAATCTATATAAAACCTAAGTGGACTTAGGATTAAGTCCTTAAGAAGTGATCATGGTTGTGAGTTTGAAAATCATGAATTTGAATCCTTTTTCTAAAAAAATGTCTATAACCATAACTTTTCTACCCCTAGGATCCCTCAGTATAATGTATTTATATAAATAAGAAATAGAAAACTTCAATAGATATCCCATAAAATGATTAATGAATATGACATACCTATCTACATTTGGGTAGTGGATGTGAATAAGAACTTATATATAATTAATAGAGTTTTAATTTGACCTAAATTGAAGAAATACCCTTATGATATGTAGAATTATAGGAATCATAAGGTTAATTAATTTAGAGTTTTGGATTCAAAGTCTATATTTTTTAACACTAAATATAATCATGACAAGTTTTCCTCCAAGAGCATGAAGGAATTTTCCTTGATTATTCAAAATATAGTAAATCATATAGAGTTTTTAACAAAAGAAACAAGACTGAGGAAGAATATATTCATGTAAATATTTATGAGACAGATCCATATGAGCCAAAAAAAATTAGATAACCTTGAAGATGTTTTATCCACTTAGAACATTAATGAAAACCCCAATAATAGTTCTGTAAAGAAATCTAAAAAATCAACCAGTTCTGAAGAACTTCAAGAACCTAATCTAGAACCTATAGAAGACCATGAGGTGACCAACCATTCTTTTTTATAGAGATATTAGTACTATTAAATACCATACTTTAGATGTTTTAGTTAGATAATTAGATAAAGTTATATAGATTAGAGTTTCTCTGAGGAATCAGGTTGAACACCAAACATTCTTGTCACAGCTTGAACTTAAGAACATCATTGATGTAATTAATGATGAATTCTAGGTAATTTATATGAAATATTAACTTAAAAAATTTTAACAAAATAAGGTTTGGGAAATTTTTGATATACCCAAAGACACTTTTACTATAGTCACTAAATGGGTTTTTATAACCAAGGTTGATGAATTTGGTACTGATTGAAAATTAATTAATTTTATTATCACAAACCCCTTTTAAGGGATAAGGGGTAACCAACATGACATCAAGGACATAATACATTATACCATGCCTCCATGGTCTAAAAGAAATAAAACCTGATCAATTCAACAATGTAAAGCCCCTCCCCAACAAAAAAACATTATGTATAGCTTCCACCTACCCATCGTTGCTCGGCTTGCTATCCTATGAAAAATGCACAGGCCTGGTACTGATGGAAAAAGCCATACCTTCTCAAACATCCAATTCTGGATAGCAATGTTTTGGAGAAAAATCTCAACTCTAAACCTCATTTAGATCTACCACTGAAGAATACCTAGAATAATAGACCCTCGGACCATAAATCTCAGGCCTCACATAGAAAACACCACCAAAATATATTCACACACTTGAAAAGCAGATTCACAGTAGGAAGAAAAATCACAGTAAGAAGCAGCTTCAAGGAAAGAAGTATATTCATAGTAGAAGAATATTCACAGCAGTTGTAGATTTACGAATTCAGAAAAAAAAAATATCAGAATCCATCGCCACCAGGGAGGCCTCCCGAGTTCCAGACCCAACGCTGGAGGAATCCCCCTCTGCAAACAAGACAAATCTCATTTTCACCATCAATCCTATTCATGGAGACCACAAAACCCACCCTAAGATCACTCTAAGAATATAACCACAACACATAGACTGAAGAAGGCTGGAAGAGACCACAAGACCTTCATCACACCACCATGGAGACGACCGAGCCCACAAAATAAGTCTTGAATAGTTGCATAATGGTATAGTTAGGAATAGGTTATAGAATATGAAAAAACATTCACCTATATTCAAACATGAAACCATTATAACACTAAAAATTTATGAAACACATTTAAATTTAAAAACAGTATCAAATGGATATCAAGAGTGCATTCTTGAATGGGTATATAGTTGAGGATTTTTTTGAAACCCCCCCCCCCCCTTAGTTTCCAGAATCCTCATTTTCCAAATCATGTTTTAGAAACTAAAAAAAACATTATATGGTTTAAAATAGGATCTTAGATCTTGGTATGATATGATCATCTCTTTTCTATTTTCTAAAGGTTTTTAAAAAGTTAGATTTGATCCTACTCTTTTTATAAAAATAATTTCAAACGATGTTTTAGTTGTTAAAATCTATGTATAAGATATTATATTTGGAACTCATAAAAATTATTTGTGCACTAAATTTTCAAAATTTATGCAAAATGAATTTGAAATTAGTTTAATTGGTGAACTGAAATTATATCTTTGTTTTAAGATTTTTCAAAATAAAGAAGGAATTATTTTAAATCAATGTACACCAAATATCATTTAAAATGTTTTGGTTTTGATATCACTAAGAGTAGTGACACTTCTATGAGTACCATCTGTAATTTGGATCTTGATGAAGCTAGAAAATCAGTGGATCAAACCAATTATAGAGGCATGATTTTATGTCTTATCTACATAACTTCTAGATAACCTGGAATTATGTTTAGTGTGTGTATTTGAGCTCCTTTTTAAGAAAACCCAAAATATTAACATTTACTTACTGTTAAAAGTATTTTTAAATACCTAAAATTTACAACCAATTTTGGATTGTTCTACCTTATAGGATATGAATTTGACATAGTGAATTATTTCGATGCTGATTTTGTTGGTTTCCAGTTAGATATAAAAAAGAACTTATGGAACATTTCATCTTTTGGTAAAGTCTCTAGTTTCTTGGTGTAATAAGAAACAAAATTTTAACTAATTTTAAAGATGAATACATAGCTTTAGGTATCTATTGTGCCCAATTTTTTTGGATGAAGCACACATTACTAAACTATGGATATCAATTCCAACATGTCCCCATAAATTGTAACAACACAAGGGAAATAAATATCACTAATAATCATCTATCTTACTCTATAACAAATCACATTGATGTAAGGAATCACTTTTTGAGAGATAATTTTCAAAAGGGTGATATAACTATTGAAATCAAAGGAATATAACATCATCTTGATGATATTTTTACTAATCCATTGAATTATGAGAGAATGAAATATATCAAACATGAATTAGGCAAGATTAATTTTGGTCAAACATAATTTTTTGTGGACCAACCATTGGAAATTACAAACCACTATAAATTACCCAATGTTGTAAATTACTCACCATTATAAATTACCCACCATTGGAAATTACCCACCATTAGAAATTACCCACCACTGGATAACCCACCATTGGATAATCCACCATTGATGATAACCTAGCATTGAAACTAAGTCATTGTTTCTAATTTTATTTTATTTTCATATTGATTTTTATTTTGTTTTAATTTAAATATATTATTTCATTTTTCAGTATTCAATTCCCTAAATTATATATATTATACAGTTAGTCTAATTTTGATGCACTCTCTCATTCTTTTTTCCCCTTAAGCTTCTCCACTACTTTATCTCCCAAACTTTATCCTTCTATCAACCTCATCTAAACCTTCCACTCCATTTAAAATGGTTAGAGTGAAATGAACTTATGTGTCATCTCTTGACGAGTCATCTCCTTTGAATTAGTAAAGAGGATATTCAAGGAAAACATTTTTCGAGCCATGGAACCCAAAACTCACAAAACATAAAGTGGTACCTAAGAAGGAAGTAAATGTTGAGTGGTTGATGTCGAGTAAATCATTGGTTCTAAAAGTTATATAAGACCAAGGATGAGTAGAGTGGTTCTAAAATAATTAGAGGTTGTCATATCCTAGTTTAGTGCACTAGTTTTATCATAATGTTGAGTTTATATTTGGGGAGGATAAATATTGGTTTCAAAGAATAATAGATGGACAAAAGGTTGTTTTCTCAACAAATTGGTGATCTAGATGTCTTAAAGTATCTCATGAAGGCATTTAGAATGATTATCAAGGGTTTATTCTCAGTGATAGTGATTCATTTGTATATGATAATTTATTGGATGATCTTACTGGGGATGGAACCTATAGATCTTATTGAAGATGGAACCTTAAGGAGACCAACTGAAACCAAGTTAGATGGTGAGTGTCATTATTGTTCAAATTTATTCAGTATATATTATGCCCAGGAAAAGGTTATTTCAGCACAATGAGATATCAAGATGTATATCTCCTATAAATTATGAAGAGAAGAGATAAAACCAATTTTTGTAGATATTTGATGGTATATTCAAACCATCATCCAGGTAAAACTCCCTGATCTATCCTAAGTTCATTTCGGCTATGCTGGATTCTAAGACATTGGTTGATGGGAAAGATGAAACCTAGGTGATGTGTGGTGTTTTTAGTTTGACAAAATTCATTTGTAAGAGAAACAAAATTAACTAGAAACCATATCTGAGAAAATAGTTTGATGATGTTGAAAGCTTATATGAGGTGTTCAATCCTATTGATCACCCTTCTAGGCTGCAGAATCTTATGGATCCTATCTTAGAGACAAATTAATGGCTTTGTACTCAAATGAAGAGTAGGAAGAAGGTGAGGTTGTTTCTTTAGGTAATGAGAAGCAAGAGTTTTTATTTGAGGAGGGTAGTGACCTAGACTTACCTAAGAGACCAGCTATCACTTTTGGTCTACCTAGTCCTCCCAGGTCTCTAATAGTAAGAGGAACTCTTTTAAGAAAAGTGAGTGAAGAAGAAAAAACTGAAGTTTTAGAAGAAGAACATTTTAAAAGTTCCTATTATAAATCCTATAAGGAATTTATAGATGTCTCTAATGGTGAAATTGGAAGTGAAAAGGATTATGATAATGGTGAAGAATAATAAGATGAAGAAGAATATAAAGAAGAATGTTTTTAAGGAGAAGGAGGTGATGAAAAATACGGAGATGATGATAAAGAAGATAGAAATGATAAAGGTGGAGTATGTAGTAAAGGAGATGAAAGTGATGGTGGTTCTGATCATGATAGGCCCAATGATCCTAATATGACTTAGGCATATGTTTCTTCTCCATTTGTATCTCATTATACTAGGTCTGAGGAGATACCAAGCTTTGTTCGATATATTGATGAAGATGTTGGAGATGATTTGAGAGAATCTTTTGAGGGGGAGGATAATCCTATTTGTGTTATCCATAGAGATTTTTCTATAGATTTAGAGCATGATTATTGAGAATATTTTGAGCATACTATTGTTCCTTATTCCATGATGGGTATTTAAATTTTTTTAAAATGGGAGAGATATCTACGGTAAGTGATACTTGTCTTGGACTACCTTGAATATGATAATGAGAGCAGTACACCAAATAATGGTGGAACTTTTTTCCCAGTTCTAATGGATATGGATTCTAAGGGATCCTTGGTATAACATATTTTTTCTTTAGGATAGCTTCAAAGAGTTGTTTCAGTTGTTCATTCCATATCCGAGCCAGCAGAGGCTACTATACCACCTATTGTTGCTCTTGTGCCTACTGATGTTGTTTCTAGAGCTAATTTGGAGTCATTTAGAGAGAGACTTATCTCTTATTTTGGTATTATGTTGAGAAATTAGGCACCTCATGTCACTGATCTTGGTGATATAGTTGACAGATATTTGTTTTATCTAGTGATACACCACATTTAGCCTAAGACGATGCATCATATTCAGAAAGTTAAGATTGAAAATAGGCGGTTTTTCAATGAGATGGAGACCTTGATGTCTACAGTGGATGATATAAGAACTTGTTTTTTGACCAGTATGGATGCTTTCTTAGAGAGGTTGGATTCATTATCTTCATTGTCTTCTTCTTCCAGTGCTCTACCTCTCTAAGATGATATTTAGTTGATCATATCAGTTATTAGAGAGGAACATTGGGATATTTTAGGTTATGTTTTTAATACTCCTTAGGAGATTCAAAGACAGGTCATACATAATAATTATCATGTTTATATGATGGTAATGTAATGTATGAATGATTTAAAAATGATAGATAAACCATCACAAAGTCAATTTAGTATTATATGTCCCGAATCTACACAAAGCATGAGTTGAACTCAAACTTCAAGCTTCTTACTGAGAACCTATGGATGCCTCTAGTTGCTCAATAATTCAGGGAGTAGGTTAATCAGATGAAATTTATGAACCTTGTACATAAGTTGTTTATATAGGATGGAAATGAATTTTTCAGTGCCATGGAGTGAGGAAGAAATATCATCATGGACTTTATCAATCTGATGAAGGTTTTCTTGCACGTATTTTTTTTAAAGTGGTATCTCAGGAGGAAATTATGATAAAATCTCATATATCTTCTCCTACCTAAAATCTAGAGATGTTAAAACTAGTTTTTACCCAGGATTCACATGCTTCTTTACCTTCTCAATTCCATCCCTTCAGTATGACTCCCACAGAAGCTTTCCAACATCTCTGATCAATTATCATCTGAGATCAGCCTACTACTTCTCTACATATTATCCCTCTGACCGCTACTTCCACTCCCTCAACATTTACCACTATACCTTATACCTCTAATAATGTTAAGAAAATTATTATTTTTAGTACCCAAGATGAGAATTGATTGATATTAGACTCCTTTCTTGGATAGATACTTTTTTATCTCTTTTTGAAAGTAATTCAATTACTTTACTCTTTAATGCAAATTCTCTTATTATTTATATTTTTCCTCTTTAAATTCACTATTTATTGTCTTCAATTTTTGATAATCCCAAAAGGGGGATAATGATTATGGAATTTCTACACTTCCTTTTCAAGTCCTTAATACCATCATTTATGTTGTTTATTTATACCATATCCATTTAATTTATACCTTTGATACCATCTTTATTGATCATTCATATTTACATTTATGATTATGTTATTCTCTCATTACATACCTCTGACATAACTTTGAAACCTACTTCAATTTTGTCTTCTATTTTAAATGTTTAAAATCTATTTTCAAACCCATAAAATAGATTTTTAATGTTTTAAGTGGATCTATTTAGTCCAAATTTTATTCTATACATGATTTTAAAAATGAAATGATTTGTGATCATCAAAAGAGGGAGATTGTTGGAACCCTTGTTTTAATGATTAAAAAATCATGGTAATTATGCTTTTAATGGTTTTACTATTTTATAGCAGCATTTTATAATATATGGAAATTTGGTGAAAATATTGGCTAAGTATTGAAAAGACCTATCACCAGAATTTACTCACCACCATAATAGATTCACCATTAGAGTTGAATCATTATTGAGAATTATTCACCACCAAGAATGACTCACCATTGAGAATGAGTCACCGTCAGAAAAGACTCACCGTTGAAGTTGAGTCACCACCATAAATAAGTCATCGCTGAGAATGTCTCACCACCAGCATGACCTACTGCTAGACTTTACCTACTAGTAGATGACCCACCATAAGATTTGAGTCACCACTGAGAGGAGTCTTCATAGAGATAAGTCAATGATTATATGAGTCACCACTGAGCATGAGTCACCGCCAGATGACCTATTGCCAAATAATCTACTGCCAGCCTGACTCAACATTGTCTTGACTCACTGCCTGAAATGAGTCACTTCTAGGCTATCTCACCATTACTATTAAAGGATATTTGAATTAAATTATTATAACAAACATATTATTGAATTTAATTTTGGGGATAATTTTAATATTTATTCTAAAATATTATATGGAAACATTAAATTCTATGTCACAGCTCTATATTAGGATTCATAGGATCCTCAAGATTATTCTTCAGATGACTCTTTATCATGTAACACCATATATTGAAAAAATTATCCTCATGTGTGAAGTAGAGAATATGTGATGACAAAGATAAAAACACATTCTTGATCTATACTTAAAGGATCATTTCAAGAGATATAACATGAAACATTATTACCTACATTTTGACTGTGAAAGAGTGGAGTACATAGAACATATAGATTCTTTCTATAGTCAGTGAAAATAGAGCTTCTGACGCTCTGTTTTACTGCTATTTTTAGATAAACTACTCGATCTTCTCTCTAATATACAATCGAGGAGTCACAACTTCTAGATAACTTCATATTGAGCAACACTATCTTCTCTACATATTTATAATTACTCTTTATATATTTAAATTTAATTTTGAGTAGTGTGTTTTTTTGTATTTTTTATCAACACAAACTATCTCCTGTACTATAATTGAAAATAAAATATATATTCTTCTCTCTATTTTCATATGTATACCCATTAGTATTTTGAAAGAGGTCCCTATGTGGCCTCTATTTTTTTCTTTCCACAGTTATTGTGGATGAGGTCCCTACATGGCCTGAACAGCTTATAAGATATTTTTTTTATAACCAATCTAGGTTTTGGATCAAAATATATTTATATAATCTTCATAGAAACATGTTATTTCGAAGTAGATGGGATTAGGTCTCATATTGAGACTAAACCCCTTGTTTTAATTCTACTATTTTTTTTGTTTTATTCTTTTCAAAAGCTTTAAACTATGTTTTTTTTAAATTATAAAAAAATAACTACTTTGACAGTTAATCTTAATTAGTGTTTATATAATTATTTTATTGAGTAATTTAAAAAAAAATTAATGTAATATCTATATTATTAACTAAACATTAATCTAGCTTTGAAAAATATGTTAAAAGATAAAATTATATTAAACTACTATTTTGATTAACTGGGTGATTTTATTTTAATTGTGGATTTTATTTAAACTTGTTTTAATAGAAAATTTTATTTGGAACTCAATTCACCCCCATCTTGAGTTACTCACTCCAACCAACAATTCCCTTATGTAAAAAACTTATTTATAAATTTTATTTAAAACTAGAATTTATGATATGTTTAAAATATAAATTGCATATACACATTGGTCAAATTCTACAAGGAACATTTATATCACACCGTATATATACACTCATGTGTGTGTATATCTCATGTTTTCTCTCAGGTGCCTTGGTATTGATATTATTCATTCAATATTTTTTTGAGTCCGTTTATGGATGAGTTGGTATAGGGTGGTGGATGTGGGTCACATGGGGTTGGTATGGAATCTATTTGAGGTGTGTTTTATTTTGAGATATTTGATTATCATCATTTTTTATCTAATGTACCTTTATTTATGGTTTCTGTTTTAGTTTATGTGGTGTATCTGCTTATATTTTATATTATTAAAGTGTTTATTAGTTTTTAAAATTGTTATGTACTAAATAATAATAGTTAATTTTATTGATTATGTCTCATTTGTATGTTTATGTCTTATATGTTATGTCTAGTTTGTCCCTTTATTTTAAATTTTCTTATTCCATATGCATGGAGGTCCAATGTATGGATTCCCCATGCCAAATTCTGAAATATTTTCCATTTTGTGTTTATTATTATTAATGAAACCACTCCCAACCATGTATTCCTAATACCCAAGAACTAGTTGTTAGCCAGTGGGGATCGGTAATACCCTTTGGACCTAGTGGTTGGTCAGGTTGGGTGACATGTTTTTTCAGACAGATCTAGTTTGTTGAAAATAGTTCCAAATATACCCCTTGTTAATTGAGTGAATCATGGTAGTATGAATCCTAGGGCTATTGAATCACAATATTTAGTTCACGAATAAGTTTCTGGACACCACCTATCATGATGAAACTTGAGTTTCCATGAGTATTTAGGTTTTTAATCTTGGATTTTTATTTTGTTCCGGAATATTTTTGATGTGTTTTAATGTGGGAATATGGTATTTGAATCTTCAATGTGTTATGCAAGTGATTTTGGTGGTTCTCTTAAGTTTTGGGGTGGAAGTGAATAAAGAACCATGGTCTCATGTTTTGTTCTCATGGTATGATAAATCTTTTGGAACCTATGAACATGGTTATGAGGACTTTATAGATCCAATTACATTCTTTGTTCATGGTTTACCAACACATGTGGCCAAATTGTACACATCTATGTATTCCTCCTAGATTTATTGTTTCGAAATCATTTTATTTCCAATTTCTAATGAAGTGGTTCTCACTTGTTAGAGATTGATCAAAGGGTTTTTTGGTGATTTTTTGAAATTCTTAGGTTGTATTATATTTTTAATTTCATGAATTTTCTATTTGGGTTTTTTTTGGGTTTTTTTTTTGGTTTTTTATTCGAAAACGGGATTTCATGAAGTTATTTGATTTTAAAACCTGTTTTTAGTGGTTTTTTTTGTAAAGGATTTTGTCTCTTTTGAGTTGCTTTTTCAAAAGTGGTGGTTTTTTAAATAAATATGGGAACATTTTTTAAAAAAAAGATTAATTTCATGAAAGTTTTTATTTTGTGATGAAATTTAGGGAACATTTTTAAATGAAGGAGAATTTTATGAAATTATATTGGGTTTCTTATTGTAAGGAAATTGATGGATTTTTAAGCTAATGTTTTTTTAAGCTCCCTTATTGGGGAGTTGGGATTTCAAATTGTTAAGATAATTTGAAATGGTTTTATTGAGTTTTTTAAGTGAGATGGATTTTTCTCTAAAGCTTTTTATTTTAAAGTGTGTGTACATTTATAAAAAGAGTATTCATAATGGAAATTTTAAAAAAAAAATCAATAGTGAGTTATGATTTAGTTTGATGCCTTGGTTGATATTTAGTTCATTTTGTTTGATTTGTGAAATATTAATTGGTTGAGTTCATGTTTCATGTTATCAAGAGTATGCCACCTAGAATGGTCTATATATAATGTAGATATTTTACCTTCAAGGATGAACTATAGGGTGATTCATTTTGTCATTCAAGTGTGGTTCTTCTAATTTTTGGCCCTATAAAGACCTAGAGTAGAGTGGTAGAGTTGGGACCTTATGTGCTATTGTAATTTTTAAATCATCATTTTTTATTTTATATTCACGTCAAGGTCTGTATGGGGGTTATTTAGTGGTTGGATAGGATTTACTAAAACCTTTATTACATGGAAAATTTTTAATAATTGTGGGTGAAAGCTATTTTGAGATTGTTTCTTAGAGATAGTGTTCTTTTTTCCCAATCTAGTCACCAAATATTTTCTAAAAGTTCATTAAATTGAGATAGGTCTTCACCTAGGCCTCATATTAGGTGATGAGTGTCAGTCTTCTTTGATCACTATTGTTCCTTTTGAAAAGAATATATCTCTTGTGTGCTCTAGTATAGGACAAACAGACATTTTAAGCTCTCTTTGCTCATTAACTCTGAGGATCTATCTTCAGATATTTTATAAATTAAATTATTTGAATAAGTCTTAGGTGTAATCCATACTTAGATGACTATTTGTATTTAGGGTTCTTATTCAATGAATTTTGAACAGTTGGGGTTCTAAGGTGATTCTTGGTTGGTGTTTCCTTTGATTATTATCATGATTATTCCATGTGAGATGTAGTTTTTAATTAGTTTTTTCATTCTTGGATGGTTTATTTTGTATCTTACAAATTATATGTGATGTTTTCTTATGTAATGATTTGGGTTTTGATGGATGGAACATGGAAAAACTTGGGTATGCACTTGGGTAACTGGGATGAGTGGTATACCAGTTGAGATTATGCACCAAATGGTAGCTTGTTTGGGATTTGTTGGGTTCACCAAGGGTTGTGTTTCAAGGATTATTTCTTGAGTTACCCACTTTTTATGTTCTTGACCCATATTTACAATCCATGTTATTCTTTATTGAGCTATGTTTTCATATTAATGGATTTTTCCATTCCTATTTGGTGGGATTATGGTGATTTAGTTATCCTAGATTAAAATCTCTTGGTATTATTTTGGATATATTTCCCTTATTGAATTCTAAATCAGATACTTGTATGGTTTTTTTAACTACTAGAGTATTACTGTTTCAATTATGGTGTTTTGGGGAACATGCATGGTTTGGTGATATCCATATCATGGGAGTTTTATCTTTTACCTCACCATTTTAGATTAATTATAAATGGTGGGGTGGCCTAACTTGTGTCTCTATAGTCTTTAGGATTTGTTCCCTTTGATAGTGGTTTCAATTATTCATGGAGATATTTGAATAAGTTTGAAAAGTTTTGTGTTTTTCTACTGCCATGTTCTCATTGGACTTCTTTAAACTATACTAACCCTCCCACCTCTCATATGGGTACTACAGTTTTCAATTTTCCATGGCATCAACCTTTCTAATGAATTTTTAAGGGCATAAAGTGGCATGGTTGGAAGAACCATGACACCCTCCGGTCACCATTACATTAAATATTATATAATTATGTGTTATTTTTAATGTTTTGGATTTTTGGGTTTTAATTTATATTTTTAATAGTTTTCTAGGTGTTACACAATTACTACACAATTTATTGTAAACTGTGTGGGTTTGAATATAAATTGTGTGAGTCCTTTTATAAAGTGGGTGTTAGCACATGGATTGTATATGGTATGTTTTTTCTAATGCTTCTTTATAGTTATGATTTTCAATGATTTCTAGAGTGTTCTGTGTCCTTGGACTGGTCATGACCCCTCTTGGATAATATGCATTCTCACTTTACAAAGGTGGGAGGCCTCCAACACCGTGGCTGATTATGTGGGCTCCTTGATAGAAATGGGATGATAATATATCATATCTTCCTTACATGTATTCCTTCTTTGAGTTCATCAATTATTTTAGGTATCCCTCATATATCTAATACATGTTCACGAATCTCATTTCAGACACCATCTTTTAATGTACATCGACTAATTACATAGCTTACTATCATGATGGGGTGACTACCTATGGTTTGGAGCTGTTGATGATGTTGGGTGTGTTTGGAACTTTTAAAGCTTCATCATTTGAGTTTGGAGGGAATCTCATGATCATGACATAAGTCATATAAGGTATAAAAACCTAATTTATATCATGTTATTCAGGAGGGAACATACATTTTGTATGTAATGCATATAAGGTTCATCAGATTGGGCACCATGCGGTTGTTTCATATGGTGACTTATACTTTTATTGTTAGTAACTTGATTCTTATCACACTAAGAAACTCATTATTTTCACATGAGGCTTCATAGGATCATCAATTAAGGAATCTCATGTCGCCACATTAGGTAGAGGTTCAGATGCATCAGGAGGGGTCATAGTTTTAAAGTCGAGTGAGGGAATTTCACATATTTAGAGTCCAATGCAGATTATCCTATATATGCTCATTACGTATGTTTTGATCACAAGTTTAAAGTATTTTGGGTATGCTTACAATATATTATCATCATGTAAAATTCTATATATAGGTTATCATCACATGGATCCATCAAAGTCTAGTGAGGACCTCAAATTTAGATGGTGAGAGGTTTGACGTGGTCCAGGAAGGCTTGATGTTTCTGAATCTCATGGGGGAAATGTATTTGCGGTAATGTTGTGATCTTAGGATTAATACTCAAGGAGGTGTATTACATATCCTCTTAGAAGGTAGGGATCAAAACCCATGTAGTTCAAGTGCATAGTTTAAGGTCATGCAAAAGGATTGGTCCATGCAGTTTTACATCATGTCTTAAGGAAGTTTATGTCACAAAAGGAGAAAAAATGGATAGTGTGAGGTTTCTACATGTGGGATACCCGAGTGTTGGAGGAATATCATGCTTTTCACATGAGTCTTATTGTGTTTATCATTCAAAGTAAGGTTGTAGTTTAAAATCATGTGTTGAAGATGATGTTATGTAGTTTAATGTCATGAGGATATGATGTTAGCACTATGTGGTTTAAATTCTTACAACTTATACATTGGTCTGGGGATTACACATGGAGTTTCCCATGTGCTACTAAGGAGAAATGATAGTTAATGTGGGGATTACATGTGGAATCATCTTGGGTTCTTCTAAGGAGAAGTGAAGGTATGTGGTGGGATTACAAAAATGTGATGCTCGGGTGCTGATAAAGAGTAGAAAAGGTCTGATTGGGGCTTACACGAGTGTGTTTCCCAAGCGATCCTAAGGATTTTTTAAGTTATGTGTGGGGATTACATGAATGTGTTGCTCGGGTTCTATTAACGAGAAGCAAAGGTATGTGTATGGATTACATGAATGTGTTTCCCATGTGTTGCTAAGGAGTATAGAATATATGTGAGGGGATTACATGAATATATTTCCCATTAATTCTTATATCATGTTGGGTAATGAGGTAATATAGACCTACTGATGGTTATTGGAATATGATTGAGGTTTACACTTGATGAGGAGGCCCATGGGGGTTCTGGGAGGATCAGGGATACATGTGGGGATTGTGCTCTATGAATTCCCATTCTTTCTTCCTTGTGTTGGTTCATGAGGGAATCTCGAACCACTTAGGGTTAAAGGAATATGATTTGGTACTATATTTTAAGAGGAGTTATATGGGGGATTATTTTGAGTGAAAATATATGTGTGGGGCTTATGTACTAGGTCTTCCCATTATTTTCTCATCATATTGGGTCATGAGGGAATTTCAACCTCTTGATGGGTCGGGGAATGTGATTTGTGCCTACACATGAAGGATAGAACCATGGGGAGGATATATAGAGTTCATATCTATCTAGGGAGGTGGAATGTGTTTCAGGTTGGGATTAGTCATGGGATAAGGGCTTCCCACATATCTATATGAAGGGAATCAGAACCCACATAGTTCGATGTAATTTAATGCGAAATTTCATACCTTTTATGGTCATGTGTAAAGAACCAATGTGGTTCCTTTTAAGTTCATGCAACAAATATTAGAAGAATTCCCTTTTAAAGTCTTGTGTCCATGACCAATGTGTTGCATAATTTATATTCATGCAGTGGGGACTAGGGGTCATCTCATGGTCATCACATGATTCATATTATGCTCGACACATAAGGCATATCTTTCTTGTCCCATGAGGCATACTATGATTTTCACATAGAGTATACTATAGTACAACATCATGTAATGAGTACTATTAGGCAAAGGTTCCTAGAAATATTAGTTGTGGGACTTATGCTAGAGCGGCTCATTCTCTTTCAACCTAGAAAATGGGTCAAGTGAGGAAATTTTAGGAATACCTTGATGATTATTTCAAATCAAGATATTTGAGGAAACCAAGAGGAGTATCTCGAATCATGGAGGGGGAAAGGGACCAAGAGGAATATGTCAACTAAAAAAATATTTTAGGGGGAAAAGAGGAGTATCTTGACTCATGGTATTAGAAGGATTGTTGGTTAGAGTTGTAGTTGATGTAACCCAAAAATATACTTGACCTGGGTCAACAATATCATTTTTCAACCCTTGATTTTTCATGGTGGCAGTGACAGTAGTGAAGGGACAACGTAGCGGCCCAATACCACATCCCTACATTGATCTCAAGTGGGGATATGGGGGAATAACCCCCACAGTATGGACTGGTAAGGATGAATATGGAACACTGTTTCACGGAACTATGCACTGTTCCATACAAATGTGTGTTGTGTCTCACAATTTTGTGATGTTTCATGAAAGTATGCATAGTTTCCTAAAACTATGGTGTTGCACAAAAAGGATTTTTCATGAGGCATAGCCTACAATCACTATTTTTGAAAACACTGTGTCTTGAAAATTTTTCTTACATGAAAATGAAGTTTCATGGAAGTTTGGACATTTCATGAAATTGTATTCCACATGGAGAAAATTTCTAAAAAATGTCTTAAGTATAAACCCATACATTGAATGGATTGGTGATTTACTTTCACACAAGTTTGTGATTTTGGGGTTGCACGAAGCATGAAAACTCTAGTAGCATGAGAGAGATATTCAACACTTGAATCTTAGAGGATATCACCTAAAAATGATGGTTGATGGTGTATTTATTATCATTTTTTCTATGTCTCAAAACTTGTCCTCTTTCACAAAACTTTTGACCATGTCATGCAACTCCATGGAGTTTCATGAAAATGTATTTGTATTTTTTTAGTCCATCTCATGTATACAAGAATCTCTTGAATTTGGCACCATATTTCTAGCACAACTCTTTTGTGTGAATTTGAAGTAGTTGAACACACAATTGGGAAGTTTCAAGAATTCTCCAAAATCATCTCAACTGATCGTTTTCAGAAGTATAACTTTAAACTACCATAACTTTTGATCTATAAGTTTTCTGGACTCCATGAATAGTTAAATCAAAGATTGAGAAATAAAATACACCCTTGGATAAAAATATTTCAGAATTTAGTCTTTTATGGATGAATTTTTAGTTTCAAAAGTAAGAAAAAATAGTTTTGATCAACCACACATAGTGTTTTAAGGCATTGCAGGGTTGATCGCATGGTTGGTGCATGATTTGGAAAACTATTTGGCCAAACCATGAAGGTTTGTGTTTCTTTTCTAGTATTATACACATAGTTGACACATATTTTGGTAAACTATGAAGGCCTTCCAAATTCATTTAAAATTTAGTTTTCCACTTTCCCCTCTTTTATTTGTAGTCTTTTGGCCCTTTATTTCCTCTCATTTCATTCTACAGAATAAGGGTGAACCTAAGGGAGTTATACCTTCATTATCATTAACATTTTAGCCTCCTCTCCTTGTATTTCAAGGGGGTATCCAAGTTGAATCCCTATTCATCCTTTTTTATACCCTTCTTCCTCCCCCTATACCCATTTTCTCTCAGTTTAATTTTCTCCCATGTTCCCTAGGGGATGTGTTGGCTGAGATTTTGGTTTGGGGTATTTATAATTTAGGATTTGGGTTTCTAGGGTTGGTAGAAGTTGTCTCTGCCTTTTTTATGATTCCACCATCAAAGGTAACACATTTTTCATGATTTTAGGTGGTTATTTTTATGAAATTACTTTATTTTACATTTTATAATATGCTTGAGTTTTTCTAAAATTAAATTCTTAAAAATTATATCTATATGTGAAACTGATTAGGAATTTACCAAATGTTTCAAATGTTTTCTTTCATATCATGGAGGATTTTAGTGAAATTCATGTGTTCATTTTAAACAAAAAATGTTTGTGCATTCCAAATGTTTGAAAAACACCTGATATGAATATATTAAATTGATTTTAATATTAAAGGGGGTGGGTGTGACTCTATATTGGTTTTTAAATAAAATTTTGTACATATTTCAAGGTGGTGTTTATAAAAAGGGGTGTATTTGGCCCTTGTATGAATGGTTTTAAGAATTATTTGTATCATAGTGATTTTAAAGTGTTTTTAAAGGTCATTGTTTGTTTTTTCATGGATTTTAAAAGTATTTTTTAAAGGTTCATTTTTAAAGGATGGTAAAATGGTATGGCATCTTAGCCCCTTTTTAAAAAGGCTTGTATGTCACCTTACAAAAGGAAGTTTTACATGTTGATCATGATACCCTCATTTTTTATCCCCTGGTTTGTGTTTCATGTCTTATTAAACTATTACCCAATATATGTTTAATCATATATATCTAAGTAGAATGTCTAGATGCATGTTACATCAGCTTAGTGTATGTAATTTATCTCATTCCATAAGATAGTTTCATGCTCTTAAGGGTTTTTATACTCATAAAGAACCGAAAGATAATATGGATGGGATGTTTCGGTTACCCATAGGGACCCAACAACCAATGAACTAGGTTGGGTATTGTAGAGAACCAAAGCCTTACGTACATGAAAATTACATTACTTTTGCGGAATACTTAATACATAACAGAAACACACACACAAGGACCGTAATAGTTTAGTGTCTTTGGAAACTCGGAATGTAATCTTCTAATCGTGGTGAAAGATCTTCAATATCTCCCATAAAGATCTTCTTCTTTTAAACCTAAATCCTTTCTTTATATCCTGGGGAAAAGAAAACATAAAAGGGTGAGCTCAAATGCTCAGTAAGGGTAAAAAAAGAAATATCAATCACATAATATTCATAAGAACATATCTTTTGGAAATCTTAACCTGCAAAAGAGATCATAATTTCATAACATGGGATAAATCATAGTAGTGAAATGAAATCCCAATAATAATAACATAAAACATGAAACTTTGTGGCATACACACATAATCATAGAGAATCATTTCTTGTTAGTCAATACTCATTTCCAAGACTATCTTAGTGGACAAAGTCCATTTCTGAACCGAGTCACCCTCGTTTCAGTCCTGTTTCACTGAACCGGTATAACCTACCGTTCCAGCCATGTCTATCTCATGAGATATAAAATCTTTACCCAATGAATTGGAGGGAGATATAGGTCCCACCCATCTCATAATGATACCATTCTTATGTGTGCCACAAAATCATAAACCATACATCATAGCATAACCCATGTAATAAAAATGGGAATCTTAAACATCATGACATCATAAAACAATTCATATAAGACAAAGGAATTCATAAAAATAATTCCATCAAAACATAATCAAATCAATGTAATAATTGGGGTAAAAACAGAACCCTTTATTATCTTAGATGGAAAATAATTTTGATAAAACACTTGAACTCCATTCTTGAGGAAAATATCCTTTCTACTTCAAAAATACCTTTCCTTTCTTAACATGTCATACAATTCTAAACTAAAAGAAGTTGATTAAAAATAAACTTGAAAACTTGTAAAGGAAGATTCTTGTAAATAATGTTTTAAAAATCCATTCATGCCATATAAGTTAAAAAACCATTTTTCTCGTACTTTTGTCGGAAAAGTTAAAAAAGTACCTCGTACGAAAAATGACAAACTATTCCTTTCATATATTTTACTAAAAACTCATCAAAGGGTAAAATTGGATTTAAAAAATTGTAGGTGGATGGAAACAATATTACATATTGTGAAAACATGGATTTGGATGATAAAATACACCCCAGTAAATACCAAAGTATAAACAATCTCGGATAAAATGAGATTGTGATAATTTCCCTTACCTTATGTCCGATATGCTTTGTACGTATCCGAACCTCCTGTATAATGATTTAAATAATGTCATTAACTTATTACAGAATCATATTCATTGTTATTATATCATATATGGTTCACTTGTGACTTTATATTACCCGTTCTTTTGTAAATTCCATGTTAAAGAAGCATTTTGGGTAAAATCGTTTCATTTATCGTAGGTGTTTGGACTTGTTGTTATTGACATTATTATTACTTATATCATGATTTACTTACTTACAGAATATAAAATATGATTTATATATCATATATATTCATTATATATATATATATAATAGATAGATAAATGAAACACACCATTCATGGAGATGGTAGTCCGTACGTACGCATGAACGCTGTTTTCCTTTCCTTATTGTCTTGAATGGAAGTAAGTAGATGAAATATATATATACATAAATCCATTAGATTTAACATGTCATATATTTCATTATTATTCATTATATATACTTTATAATCATTCTGGAATGGTTAACAGGGATAATGAATCTCATCGCGTCGTGGAGACGGTAGTCCGTGCGTACGCACGAGCGATGATATCATTCCCATGGTTGTGGAATTTTGTTTAAGTGTATGTATAATATTTCAGTGTCAATATCACTTTATAATAATCATATATAGTTACTCATTACACCATTATACCCATCCAATTAAGGTGGTGGCGGAAAATAGATTACACCACGGCGTGGAGACGGTATTCCGTACGTACGCACGTGCGGTGATTTCCTTTTTCCGTAGGATGGATAGAAGGTTAATTAGAGTTGTTTCATATTTATAATAACATATCAGTATATAATAAATACTTATGTTATTACTTTATATTGAAACAACTAAATAAGAAGAAGTTGAAGAAGAAAGAAATTGAAAAAGATCGGTAATGGATATTACCTCTTTTTGACGCGCCTTCACTTAACCTCCACTTAAAGAACTAAGGATGGTCTTTGAAGAAGACCAGGACCTTTAGGATGATACTAGGGAAGTGGAGAAGAGATTTTTTCAGGGTTTTTCCGAGCATGAATGCTCAAATTTGTGTGAGGATGAGAGGGAGGAGGTGCCCTTTTATAAGGGAGGAGAGGGGCACCTTAGGAAAATCTCAAAATATTATTTTATATTAAGGTAAAATTAGGTTTATAATGGTTAAAAAGGGTCTTATTTCGAAGATAAAGTGGGGATGGGTCGAAATCCTTTCATCCAATAGGATTTAGACAAGTTTAGGTAATTATTTTAACCTTATCAATTAGATTGAACTCTAAGTTAAATAATTTAACTTTTACCGTGTCTTTTTGTTTTCTTACACTATATGGTTAATAAACTTACCATAACAAGCCAAACGAAACCCAAGTTGTTTATTATTAATATATATATCCTTATCTAAGTCATTTGGACGAACCTTATATTTTTAGGAATTAAATAACAATTAATAATATAATATTTGTTTTAAAAACTAATTTATGTCAATTTTGACACTATTTGGTACATGATTTTTATGAAATTCATAACAGAATGATAAGTTCGAACCAAGTTACTTATATCAACAATAACATGTCATATTAACCTATAAAATTAATGTAAGTCATAAAAAGTCTCAAATTACATTTATTTGGGAATTTATAACATCAATTATGTCAATATTTCATTAATAAGACAATTACTGCATCATCTTTGTGTCATAATAAATGATAATTATTTAATCCCTAAAAATTCTAAATAAATTCCTACAATGTAGATAATTGTATTATATTTCTGGATATTATACATGTTTGAAGTTTCATGAAGTGTATCACTAAAGTAAAATTATTATACTTATAAGATTTAAGAAAGTGACATGTTGTCACATTCTTTGGTTTTAATAATAATTAAATTATTTTCATGGAAAAAAGTCCATAAAATGAATCTAATCAGACCCTTAGGTTATATGGGTCTACTTTTATCCATCCAATAGGATTTTTCCAAGTTTTAGGGTAATTTTATAATCTTATATTTACCCTTAATTACCCGATTTACCTTTAACTATAGTAAATAAAATTTACCGTAGTTACTATTCACAATGCCCAAAAATAAAAAGTAGCTTATTAACATAATTTGGACCCACTGATTCCAAATATGGAATCCATTTTTCCAAATTCAATACACAAAAGATGAAGAAATTAAATTAAAATTAATCTCATTGTCGAAAGAAAACGGGTTTTTCTTTAAAACATTGCAAAAGATTGAATTGATTTAACCTACGAATTCAAGGTAAAATCAATGCTAATGACATACATTATATTAAATGGTAAAAATATATTCTATTTATATTTTAAAACCATTAAATATTATAATTTAACTACATAATATATTACGATGAAAAAAGATGTTTTTAATTAAAATATAGCGTGTTTTTACTATTCATTAAAATATGAAAGTTATCAGAAAAATATCAAAACTTTATCTAATGTAAATTTTTATTTCCTGATTAAAAAGAAGAATTTTATTTTGTCAAATTTAACTTATAAACATGTCAAAAACTAGATTTAAAGTGGGTGTTCCATCAAAAGGCGGCAAAACTGCATTTTTTGAAAAATATTTATTTTACCCGAAAAAATTATTTTGTTCTTATACCATATTCTAAAAATGTGTAAGATGAATAATAATGTTATAAAATTAAAATTTTAGTTAACACTATTCATAACGGCTAGTTCATAACAATATTATAATAATATATCATTGTTTAGTAAAACCCGGTATTGCGTACAACACACGCTATCGAGGAAGGTCGCGATTGCATGTAATGCAAGCCAAGTCAGGGTTGCGTGTAGTGCACAACTCCTTTGTTGTTGCGTATAACATAATCCAACCATATTTTATTTATACATTGAATATATATATATATATATACACTCAATATTACATAGAATAACTTCCATCAAACGAACTTGAAATTGTGTGTAACAAGAGCCAAGAAAAGTGTTGTGTATACTGCAAGCTAATACAGTGTTGCGTATAGCGCAAGATAATCTTGGTGTGTCGTAAAATAGAAGATATGAATGAAATTAAAAAGAATGTATCTTATAAAATCTTGGGTTGTTACATTCTACCCCCCTTAAAATGAATTTCGCCCTCGAAATTCGTCGGGGTTATAAATCGTTTACTATTCATAAAAACCCACATCGTAAAAAGAAATACCAAAACTGAACATTAAATACTAAAGTATGAAATATAACGGTTACCCAAATGAACTCATCACTGGGTTTCCATATAGGAGAAAATATGGACATGGAAGAGAAATCTAACTGTCATGTTCTGATGGAGAGTGGTAGAGAACATGGCTATGAAAAAGCCAACAATCAAAAAGCTATTGATTTTTGGTGATCTAAGGTACCATCTGATTCATCGGATATAAGGGCAGTAGGACAACATTTTTGGTTTTTCAAGATCATTTCCCTAAAGTTGATGAAATTGGAATTAGAAGAAATACTTTCATTATTTTGGTATAGTCTCACCGTCGGTCGTTCTTTGAAAACATTCCACTTCATCTCTTAAAGAAATGAAGTTGAATTTTTCATTCGTGATGTGTTAGCAGATCATGTGATAGAATGATGGGTCATTCCATCTATCTCAAATAAAAGGTTAGAAAAAATACATAAGTCCATCTATAGTGATATTAATCATATATGGTACCTAAAATGGACTTATACTTCATATATCATACTGCTTAATATAATAAAACTAGTTTCTACTAAACAGGGACTTCCTGTAGGCCAGTGGTAGGCGATAAAGGCCAGTCACACTTCGGTTGTGGGTTCGATTCCCACAACCTTGTCCGACGCGATGGGCTGTCGCCCGTCCTGCAGGTTGTCCTTTTTTCTAAAACTACATTACTATAACATCCCATCAATAATATCGAAAAAACTTCTATCCTTAAACAATACTAACTTATGTCCAATATAATCCATTCCAATCTTTAGGCTTATCTAAAATACTTCGGTCCAAGCTCATAGTATAAAGAAAACGATTACTTGAAATGTCATCAATCAAGCATGTGAGTACCATCATTTATCCCCCATATATCTTGTTGGTCACATTCCAATAATGTGAATACCTTAATCATGTATTCTCTTGAAAAATGAATACCCATTAAACCTTAGTGAAAACATGAATGTTGTCAAAAGTTAACTCTTTCCACATACCAAAATCCAAAAATTCTATATACTCAAACCATGATATAACCTTATCCTTATATCGGTCATGAGCTCATGAATACTATCAAACATTTAATTTTCTACTTATCCCTTCATTATGCGCATATCATCTACATTCCAAAAATATCTGAATAACCTTTCATGAATACTAGTAACATTAATCATACACTTTCAAAACTCAAGGAAATACAACAGTGTAACAATCCTTAGATGTCTCTTTATTCCATAGTACCATGAGATTACTTATACAACATTACACATGATAAACATGTAATCATTCCACTACATTCTTAAACCATTGATCGAGCTTCAACAATTCTTTCATCTCACATATCATTTGTAGTATCTTCATCATCATCAACATAAATACTACCCATACGACCATACTGATTCTCTTCATGAGACTTTCCCTTAGGGCATTGGTTTTCATAATGCCCGTACATTCCACATTTAAAACATTTAACCATTGTTAATGTCGTAGCAATACCATTATCCTCATCCCTGGTGTTAACTGAACCTTTTCCTTTGCACTTACTGGCTTTGTGTCCTTCTTTTCCACACCCAAATCATCTTCCAGTTCCTTTGAAACATTCTCCTTGATGCCTCTTCCCACATGATTTACATAGGGGAAATTGAACTTTCTTTCCTCTATGATCATCATGAAACTCCATCTTTCTCTTATTAGCCGAGTCAGGAAACTTACCAAATTTTACTTTATTGATCATATTATGAGATTGCTGATTCGGCATAATAATGATGTTTGGAATTCCAAATCCCATTTCATTTGGTTTCTCATGAAGAATATCATTCCATTGTCCATCATATCCTCCATTATCATGAATCATCTTGTTTCCAGCCATTTTCTAAAACCCAAAAAGAATAGTGTGAGAGGAAAAAATCATAATAAAGGGAGAGTAACTTCAATATCTAACATCTTTGGTTTAATCTAATATCGTTACCATAGTTCTAGGACTATATCCTATACGTATACTTATCCTTAGGGACATCCCTAGACATACCTTAGAAATATCTCTAGGGATCTCACTAACTTTTTTGCATCCTAGTTTCCAAAGGTTGACTAAACCTTTCCTCTGATACCAACTGTAGAGACCCGAATCCTGACGTACATGAACATTACATTACTTTTGCGGAATACTTAATACATAATAGAAACACACACACAAGGACCGTAATAGTTTAGTGTCTTTGGAAACTCGGAATGTAATCTTCTAATCGTGGTGAAAGATCTTCAATATCTCCCATAAAGATCTTATTTTTTTTAAACCTAAATCCTTTCTTTATATCCTGGGGAAAAGAAAACATAAAAGGGTGAGCTCAAATGCTCAGTAAGGGTAAAAAAAAGAAATATCAATCACATAATATTCATAAGAACATATCTTTTGGAAATCTTAACCTGAAAAAGAGATCATAATTTCATAACATGGGATAAATCATAGTAGTGAAATGAAATCCCAATAATCATAACATAAAACATGAAACTTTGTTGCATACACACATAATCATAGAGAATAATTTCTTGTTAGTCAAGACTCATTTCCAAAACTATCTTTGTGGACAAAGTCCATTTCTGAACCGAGTCACCCTCGTTTCAGTCCTGTTTCACTGAACCAGTATAACCTACCGTTCCATCCATGTCTATCTCATGAGATATAAAATCTTTACCCAATGAATTGGAGGGATATATAGGTCCCACCCATCTCATAATGATACCATTCTTATGTGTTCCACAAAATCATAAACCATACATCATAGCATAACCCATTTAATAAAAATGGGAATCTTAAACATCATGACATCATAAAACAATTCATATAAGATAAAGGAATTCATAAAAATAATTCCATCAAAACATAATCAAATCAATTTAATAATAGGGGTAAAAACAGAACCCTTTATTATCTTAGATGGAAAATAATTTTGATAAAACACTTGAACTCCATTCTTGAGGAAAATATCCTTTCTACTTCAAAAATACTTTTCCTTTCTTAACATGTCATACAATTCTAAACTAAAAGAAGTTGATTAAAAATAAACTTGAAAACTTGTAAAGGAAGCTTCTTGGAAATAATGTTTTAAAAATCCATTCATGTCGTATAAGTTAAAAAAAACATTATTCTCGTACTTTTGTCGGAAAAGTTAAAAAAAGTACCTCATACGAAAAACGACAAAATATTCCTTTCATATATTTTACTAAAAACTCATCGAAGGGTCAAATTGGATTTAAACAATTTTAGGTGGATGGAAAAAATATTACATATTGTGAAAACATGGATGTGGATGATAAAATACACCCCAGTAAATACCAAAGTATAAACAATCTCAGATAAAATGAGATTGTGATAATTTCCCTTACCTTATGTCCGATATGCTTTGTACGTATCCGAACCTCCTGTATAATGATTTAAATAATGTCATTAACTTATTAAATAATCATATTAATTTTTATGATATCATATATGGTTCACTTATGACTTTATATTACCCGTTCTTTTGTAAATTCCATGTTAAAGAAGCGTTTTGGGTAAAATCGTTTCATTTATCGTAGGTGTTTGAACTTGTTGTTCTTGACATTATTATTACTTATATCATGATTTACTAACTTCCAGAATATAAAATATGATTTATATATCATATATATTCAGTATATATATATATATAATAGATAGATAAATGAAACACATCGTTCAAGGAGACGGTAGTCTGTACGTACGCCTGAACGCTGTTTTCCTTTCCTTATTGTCTTGAATGGAAGTAAGTAGATGAAATATATATATACATAAATCAAGTAGATTTAACATGTCATATATTTCATTATTATTCATTATATATACTTTTTTATCATTCTGTAATGGTTAACATGGATAATGAATCTCATCGCCTCGTGGAGACGGTAGTCCGTACGTACGCACGAGCGATGATATCGTTCCCATGGTCGTGGAATTGTGTTGAATTGTATGTATACTATTTCAGTATCAATATCACTTTATAATAATCATATATAGTTACTCATTACACCATTATACCCATCCAATTAAGGTGGTGGTGGAAAATATATTATACCACGGCGTGGAGACGGTATTCCGTACGTACGCACGTGCGGTGATTTCCTTTTTCCGTAGGATGGATAGTAGGTTAATTAGAGTTGTTTCATATTTATAATAACATATCAGTATATAATAAATACTAATGTTATTATTTTATCTTGAAACAACTAAATAAGAAGAAGTTTAAGAAGAAATAAATTGAAAAAGATCGTTAATGGATATTACCTCTTTTTGACGCGCCTTCACTTAACCTCCACTTAAAGAACCAAGGATGGTCTTTGAAGAAGACCAGGACCTTTAGGATGATACTAGGGAAGTGGAGAAGAGATTTTGGCAGGGTTTGGCCGAGCATGAATGCTCAAATTGGTGTGAGGAGTAGAGGGAGGAGGTGCCCTTTTATAAGGGAGGAGAGGGGCACCTTAGGAAAATCTCAAAATATTATTTTATATTAAGGTAAAATTCGGTTTATAATGGTTCCAAAGGGTCTTATTTTGAAGATAGAGTGGGGATGGGTCGAAATACTCTCATCCAATAGGATTTAGACAAGTTTAGGCTATTATTTTAACCTTATCAATTAGATTGAACTCTAAGTTAAATAATTTAACTTTTACCGTGTCTTTTTGTTTTCTTACACTATATGGTTAATAAACTTACCATAACAAGCCAAACGAACCCCAAGTTGTTTATTATTAATATATGTATCCTTATCTAAGTCATTAGGCCGAACCTTATATTTTTAGGAATTAAATAACAATTAATAATATAATATTTGTTTTAAAAACTAATTTATGTCAATTTTGACACTATTTGGTACATGATTTTTATGAAATTCATAACAGAATGATAAGTTCGAACCAAGTTACTTATATCAACAATAACATGTCATATTAACCTAGAAAATTAATTTAAGTCATAAAAAGTCTCAAATTACATTTATTTGGGAATTTATAACATCAATTATGTCAATATTTCATTAATAAGACAATTATTGCATCATCTTTGTGTCATAATAAATGATAATTATTTAATTCCTAAAAATTCTAAATAAATTCCTATGATGTAGATAATTGTATTAGATTTCTGGAGACTATACAGGTTCTAAGTTTCATTAATTGTATCACTAAATTAAAATTATTATACTTATAAGATTTAAGAAAGTGACATGTTGTCACATTCTTTGGTTTTAATAATAATTAAATTATTTTCATGGAAAAAAGTCCATAAAATGAATCTATTCAGACCCTTAGGTTATATAGGTCTACTTTTATCCATCCAATAGGATTTTTCCAAGTTTTAGGGTAATTTTATAATCTTATATTTACCCTTAATTACCCGATTTACCTTTAACTATAGTAAATAAAATTTACCGTAGTTACTATTCACAATGCCCAAAAATAAAAAGTAGATTATTAACATAATTTGGACCCACTGATTCCAAATATGGAATCCATTTTTCCAAATTCAACACACAAAATATGCAGAAATTAAATTAAAATTAATCTCGTTGTCGAAAGAAAACGAGTTTTTCTTTAAAACATTGCAAAAGATTGAATTGATTTAACCTACGAATTCAAGGTAAAATCAATGCTAATAACATACATTATATTAAATGGTAAAAATATATTCTATTTATACTTTAAAACCATTAAATATTATAATTTAACCACATAAGATATTACGATGAAAAAAGTTGTTTTTAATTAAAATATAGCGTGTTTTTACTATTCATTAAAATATGAAAGTTATCGGAAAAATATCAAAACTTTATCTAATGTAAATTTTTATATCCTGATTCAAAAGAAGAATTTTATTTTGTCAAATTGAACTTATAAACATGTTAAAAACTAGATTTAAAGTGGGTGCTCCATCAAAAGGCGGCAAAACTGCATTTTTTGAAAAATACTTATTTTACCTGAAAAATTTATTTTGTTCTTATACCATGTTCTAGAAATGTGTAAGATGAATAATAATGTTATAAAATTAAAATTTTAGTTAACACTATTCATAACGGCTAGTTCATAACAATATTATAATAATATATCATTATTTAGTAAAACCCGGTATTGCGTACAACACACGCTATCGAGGAAGGTCGTGATTGCGTGTAATGCAAGCCAAGTCAGGGTTGCGTGTAGTGCACAACTCCTTTGTTGTTGCGTATAACAGAATCCAACCATATTTTATTTATACATTGAATATATATATATACACTCAATTTTGCATAGAATAACTTCTATCAAACGAACTTGAAATTGTGTGTAACAAGAGCCAAGAAAAGTGTTGCATATACTGAAAGCTAATACAGTGTTGCGTATAGCGCAAGATAATCGTGGTGTGTCGTACAATAGAAGATATGAATAAAATTAAAAAGAATGTATCTTATAAAATCTCGGGTTGCTATAGGTATCATTCATGTTAAAGCCTAGGGAGTTTCCTATGATGCTTAGTTTATATTGATTATTATTTAAGGGATCTCATTTTATACCTCATTTGTATCCCATAGTCCTTGATTCCGTGAGATGTTTCTTTTGGTTTTTTTTAATATACTCCATTTACATCTTAGTGCATGTTGTGTTTATATTTTATTTAGTTGTGGTTTTTTTACTTTCAAAATAATTAGAAAAATAGTTTTTAAGGGTGTTATTTTATAGTAAAGTTTGAGATTTGGTTTATAAATGGGGTTTTATGAAGGGATTTTGGAAATAAATTTAAAATAATCGCCCCAAAAGGTTTTATTTCATTTTCATGAATTTAAAATTTCTCTTTTAAGGATAAAAGTGTTTTTCACTTATTAAATGATGTTCTAACTTTTTTTATAAAAGTTAAGTGACTTTATATTTATGGTAAATGTATGACATTTTGATTTATTTAAAACCTTTTATAAAAAACCTAATTATAAATTATATTTAAAACTAGTATATATGAAATTTTTAATTAAAAAAATTTCATATACTCTTTGGTAAAATCATACTGGACACGTTTAGATCACACCAATCATATACATATATAAGTTTATAACTCTCATGTTTTCCCTTAGGCTCCCTGGTATTGATCATGTTCTTTTTATGTTTGTTTGGTTATATTTATGGATGAGTTGGGATAATTTCATATACATAAGTTATTTTAAATTTATTTTTATTTTAATTTTTATTAATTCTTTATCGTGGGGGTTTCTAAAAGGTTTTATGTAGAATAGGTGAGTTTTCATGAATTGGGCCAAACTGTGAGCAAGATTCCAGATTTAAAAATAATTTTTTTTTCTTTTATATATTTTCATTTTTTAATATTTTTCACTCATTCCAACTCCTAAATGTTCTCCCATGATATATTAACACCAAAATTAAAATTTGGAGCTTTTATAAATCCATAACCAATGTTTAGTTTGGTTTTTATTTAAGGGATTGGGCCTGCCCGGAAGCCCATATCCAGTTTTAAAAATTAATTTTATTTATTTAATAACTTATTCAATATTTGGTATTTTTTGGTGATTCTAAGTCTCCCACGATCCCATTACACCCAGACGCACCCCCATAATCTTTCCCACCACTTTGGAGCTCTTAGGAATCTCGATTTAGGGACGAATTTCTTAGGGTTCATCAAATCGTCCAGATTTGAGAAGGTAAGTTGATTCTTTCATAATTCTTTTAATTTTCATCCTTTCCCCCCAATTTCGGTCCCCAAATGACCTAATTTAAATCCTTCAATCCTCCATACCAGTTTTGGATACTTAAAGATTAAAATATTGGTGTATTGGGGCCGATTTCCTCATGATTTTTCAAGTAAGGGAATTCCTTCTTGGTTCCTTCCATCCTCTTTTAGTTTTATTTCCACTTTCATGAAGTTAATAATATCCAGAAGCTGGGGTTCGATCCTAAGGTCTGATTTGGTGTCTTTTGGGTCAATATTTGTGGTCTAGGGATGGATTTATATTCCTTTAGGTGTGGCGGTGGTGCGGTTGATGTTTCGCACCATGTTTTGAGGGTTTCGTCATAAAAGGTAGGTGATTCCATGTGTAAACATTTCTAGATGAGTTAGTTTTCTTGAATTAATTATTATTCATGTTCCTAATATGATGTGTGTGGTGCGTGAACTATTTATGTTGGATTTGGTAAAGCATTTGTTTTTATAGTTTCATTTTAGCTTAAAATTCGGTGATTTCATGTGCAACCCTTTGGGTATTGTTTGGGATTGTTTTATAACATATGAATTTGGTTTAATAAATATTTTTTGGGATGAAAATTATGATTTGGTGGGGTATTTGTGTGCCACTAGGCATTAAAGATGTTTTTTTAAGGGTTTAAGGTGTAAAACTTTATTGTACTTCTTGAAAGTGATTTTAAAAATGAGTGTGTTTCATGTGGATCTTTTGTGCTATTGTTTGAGGTGTTTGTATAACACATGGGGGTTGTTTAATAAATGTTTTTGGGGATTCCAATTCTGTTTTGAATTTTTATTGATGTGATTTTGTTTTTGAAATATGGTTTTGAAATGGGTTTTATTTGAAAAGCCTTGGTACACTATTTAGAATCGTTTTATGAAAGTTTTGAGTGGTTTAATGATTTATGTAAGAGGTGAAACCATATTGGAAAACTATTTTGGATTGTTTATACATTCAAATGAACCATTTTTAATATGAATAGTTTTTTTATGTGATGTTTATCATATTTTTAGGGACTTCATAAAATTGTTAAAGGATGTGTTGGATTGTGAAAGTTATGAAAAAAGTGTTGTGGGCTATTTTGGTGTGAGTTTGATTTCAAAATGAATTTGAATGAAAAGTGGAATTTGTGACTTGTGTGATGTGCATGGGGATTTTTGGATAATGTGTTATGTGGAAGTTATATTTTCATGTGAAAATTATATTTCTTGGCTTGTTGAACTTGTTTGAGCACAAAGGGAAAACCCAGGTATCTAGGTGGGTGGACGTGTACTAGTATACTAGTGAATCCGTGGGGTTTGGCCTCCGTTTCACTAAGAAGGATTGACGCTTAAAAATCTAACTAAACTATGATGATGATGATTGGGGAGCACTAGGTTATGGGTATGTTCCCTACTAGTGGCTCGTGCACGAGAACGGATAATTTTTGTGGTTACTCTCACCGAGATACGAGGTACCTGGGACCCACAGCTAGCTAGTGCCTAGGGGTTATTTCCTCTTTCTTGTTCTCATTAGATCCTTTATACTTACTGTCGACATATGGTATATTTGGATGGAAAATTCAGTAGCTTTTGAATTTATTTTAAAAGTGTTGATTCTTTAAATTATCCCAATTGAAAACTATTTTTTTAAGTTGCATCTTTTAGAAATTGTAACTAGAAATTACATGTTTTTGAAAACATGCATGCTTTTAGTCTTTGAATGTTTATCACATGGAATCTCTTAGTGGTGGTATCCTACTTATCATTTTCTCACATCCTACTTACACCCTTGGGTGTAAGTAGACTTGGTTATTTTTGTTGTCGCAGGTTTTGGTATAACATTTGTGCCAACAGTTCGGGTTTTCACCGGTCATTCATGATGCGGTGTTGTGGAGATGGATTGAGGGAAATGCCTCTTACCATGTTGAGGTTCTTGGTCTGTTCATTTTTTTGTTTTGTTCCTTTGTTATAGTCTTGTTGAGTTGTTTTAGACTATGTAATTCAGTTCTGATTTTCTGTAAAACATTGTTTGGTTTGAAAAATCCAGAATTGTTTCATTGGATTATTTTATTGTTTTATGTTTATAAACTTCAGTAAATCGTTCCCAATTTTAATTTTATGATACCCGGGCACTTATTCCAGCCCATAGGGATCGGGAACGCCCTTAGGGCCTTGTCACGGGCCGGATATGGTGCCATTTTTGGTGGTGATCGATTCAGTTCGTGACAAAATGGTATCAGAGGAGGTTCGCTCTCTTTGGGTCATGTTATTTGGGGAACAGTCGAGATAGTCTAAAGTTAGGATTTTAGGGACTTGGAATTTCTGTTATGAGTAGTGTGGCTGATCACCACACCTCATGACGGGATTCAAGTCTCCAGGGGAAGTCGAGACCTTTCAGAGTCCTTTGGTTTTCTTGGTTTAATGATGATTAGGGGAAATGAAAAGAGAGTTGGGTTAATGGTCTCAGTAAGCTCGCAGGGCCTGGCAAGCCATGTGGAGCTGGGGATATTACCAAGAACACTCTCTGTGATAGTGAAGTGATTGGAATATGGCTTCCAATCATATGTCCAAGTCACCCACTGAAACTAGTTTCCTCTCACTTTGTCTTGTGTTCTTTAGTTTTGAGATCTTGGAACTTTGGTTTTAAAGTGACTTGGTTTTAAGAAGTGTAAAGTTTTTGTGAAATTATTTTCAAATAAATATGGAATGGTTTGATTTATGAAATAGTGGAACTGAATATTCAGAATTATTTTGAAATGGAAAATGGTGTGTGTACACCTATTTTGAAAGGAGAAACTATACTGAATTTGGGTTTGAAAAAGTGTTTCCAATAGAGTTTTCTAAACTATCATAGGGTGTTTTGTTGGGATGAGATGTTATGAAATTGATGTGAATAACATGAAATTGAGTTCTTGTATAAATGGTTGTATCTTTATGAAAATTCTAGTAATATTTGAATTGGGATTTGGATCTCCTGGTTAGCAGTTTTGAGAAAAAGGATGTGTTGGTTGACCGTTTTGGTTTTGAAAAGTGGAAAGAATATTTGTTTTAACCTTTTGTATTTCTATGAGTCACCACATGCATGGGTTTATATGGGATGATGGATGGTTTATGTCATGACTAGATGAGTTCCAGGATGGATATGAGGAGGGTGCCCGGTGTGGCAGAAAAACATGCATGTGTGAGGCACATGGGGTACCATTGGTGGATAAGCTTACTGCTAAACCGTTTGTTTTCAAAGAATTGGTTTTAAATAAAAACATTATGTCTTGATGAATAGTTTGGTATGGTTTTTATTATGGGTTTTTGAAAATTTTGATGTTGTGGGATGTTTTGAGTCCAAGAACCCCTTCTGTTTGAACTGTGTTTTGGGTTTGTGTTTGGTCGGTAAGTTGTGTTGTAGGGACGGTTAGTGGTCTCTTTTGAAAAATGTTTTGGGATTCCATTATGGTGGATCCCTTCATGTGTTTGGATCTGGTTTGTGGCATGTTTTGACCAATGGACCATCTTGGTTGGGTCCTTGGGTTCTCTCATTGGATAAGGTACGCCCCCATTAAGGGTTAATTCACAACTCAAGTGCAACCCGTATTGTTTCGCCATTGGAAAATCCTCCAGTTGATCAATATAAGGAATATTTTATCGATCATTGTTGATTGAGTCTACACCCATTAGATTCGTTGATTTGTGGATCCTCTTGTAGTGGTAATGTGCTTGTGGAAGGTTGAAAGAAACCTTTGTTTCTTAAGTTTCATGATTCATCGAAGGTGGAAGTGTTCTTTGGTTGTTAGTGTGGATGAGTGTCATAATGGTGTCTAAGAGGGCCTCTAGGTTCTTCATAGTTTCTTTGAATCAAGAGCTATTATTAAACAACCAATTTTGAGATTTTGGTCATGATAGGATATTGTGTCCACTTTTTGGACTTGTCTATTGTTTAGGGACTTGGAATATGGTCATGTTCCATGTATTGTTTCTATCAATTGCAAGGGTCATGTTCGATGACGCATTGTGATGTTGTGTGCTCTTTTGACTGTAAAGGTAAAGGTCACACAATCCTTAGAGGTTCTCTATTATGTTGGGAGTATATCTCCCTTGGGAAAAACATAAAATCCTCTATCTTAGAGGAAGGTGTTTATATGTGTCCTTCCCTTCTGTTGTTTCTCACCTAAAGAAACAAGGTGCGATGTGTGTGCATCTTCTGATCCCTTGTTTCAGTGAAATGTCTGGTTTTGGTAAAGTGAGTTATGGAGTGTGTTATGTATTGATGAGCCCATCGGGGTATGCGGTTTAGTTGTTTGTGGCATCGAAAGAAGAAGTTCCATATAGGGGTTTCCAAATCCTAACTGTGAGGCTGAAGATACTTCAATATTTTGAGCTCCAGCCATAGGTCTCGGAGAGAAGCTGGCGCGTAGTCAGGGGAAACCCCAGTGTCGTTTAAACCCTTGTACAAAGTCCTATACTCAGTATGAAATATAGGAAGAGTTTAAACCTATGGTGTCATCATATTTCTTATGTTATTCCCATTCGGTGGAAATAGGTGGAGGGTCTTGTACCCATGTCATCACACAATGTTATTCCCTCCCCCTTTGGTTTCCTTTGAGTCTTTGGAGAATGGTTGGAAATTTGGCTAGACAAGTTGAGCACATGGTTTTCACATGGTTACTTCTAACCATGAACAAAAAAATAACCATGCAGATATAAGGATCCACATAGTTATCGCACAGTTTCCCGAACTGTGCAGACTAACCGTGCGACCGTCCCAACTCCTTAATTTTGGGGTCTTTTCATGTCAGCCCACGCCGGTCGGTAAAGATGGCTGGTTCTTATGGTGGGAATACCCACCATGGGTATCCTGCATATTATTTTTTAAATTTCTAATGGATGTATACCCCTTGTACTAGGGAGTTGGTTTGGGCCTCCCCCTATTAGTGTCTTGATTCTATCTCGGGAAAAAATTTAAGTTGTCTCTTATGGGGGGGGAGCCCATTTGTGTCTCTTCATACGAGTAACTCATATTTTTCCTTGGTCTTTTCTGGGAAGTAGGTATTATAATTCATAGATATCTAACTACCAACATCTTCCTTGGGTAAACATTTATATTGGAGAGTGCTCAATGGTTTAGTTATAGTAGGGTACGTGTAACCTTGTTCAATGTTGTTGTTTATTTGGGTAAATTGATTAAGTATTGTTCAGATTGTATTTGAGGAGTTTTTATTTGGGATAAAACCTTAATGTGCTTGATTGTTTCAGGAAATTGGTGTAAGTTTGGTTTGTGAGAGTATTCCTTCCTTCATTGATCACTGGAGGTGTTTTGGCCATTGGGGGAGAAACCTGGCAACGGAGTACCTCTTGGTTTCTCAGTTGGGTTTGGTTGTTGCTTTGGCCTTGTTGTGACTTTCCGGGGTGGAAAGTTTTCATGGTGGGGAGAATTTTCATATACATAGCTTATTTTAAATGTATTTTTATTTTAATTTTCATTAATTCTTTTTCTTGGGGGTTTCCAAAAGGTTTTATGTAGAATAGGTGAGTTTTCATGAATTGGGCCAAACTGTGAGCCCGATTCCAGATTTAAAAATAATTTTTGATTCTTTTATATATTTTTCATTTTTTAATATTTTTCACTCATTACAACTCCTAAATTTTCTCCCTAATATATTAACACCAAAATGAAAATTTGGAGCTTTTAGAAATCCATAACCAATGTTTAGTTTGGTTTTTATTTAAGGGATTGGGCCTGCCCGGAAGCCCATATCTAGTTTTAAAAATTAATTTTATTTATTTAATAAATTATTCAATATTAGGTATTTTTCGGTGATTCTAAGTCTCCCACGATCCCATTACACCCAGCTGCACCCTCAGCATCTTTCCCACCACTTTGGAGCTCTTAGGAATCGCTATTTAGGGACCACTTTCTTAGGGTTCATCAAATCGTCCAGATTTCAGAAAGTAAGTTCTTTCTTTCATAAGTATTTTAATTTTCATCCTTTTTCCCCATTTTGATCCCCAAATTACCTAATTTAAATCCTTCAATCCTCCATACTATTTTTGGGTACTTCAAGATTCAAATATTGGTGGATTGGGGCCGATTTCCTCATGATTTTTCAAGTAAGGGAATTTCTTCTTGCTTCCTTCCATCCTCTTTTAGTTTAATTTCCACTTTCTTGAATTTCCTAATATACATAAGATGGGGTTCGATCCTAAGGTATTATTTGGTGTCTTTTGGGTCAATATTTTTGGTCTAGCGCTAGATTTATATTCCTTGATGTGCGGCGGTGGTGCGGTTGATGTTTCGCACTATGTTTTGAGGGTTTCATCATAAAAGGTAGGTGATTCCATGTGTAAACATTTCTAGATGAGTTAGTTTGCTTGAATTACTTATTATTAATGTTCCTAATATGTTGTGTGTGGTGCATGAACTGTTTATGTTGGATTTGGTAAAGCATTTGTTTTTATAGTTTCATTTTAGCTTAAAATTCGGTGTTTTCATGTGCAACCCTTTGGGTATTGTTTGGGATTGTTTTATAACATATGCATTTGGTTTAATAAATCTTGTTTGGGATGAAAATTATGATTTGTTGGGGTATTGGTGTGACACTAGGCATTAAATTGGTTTTTTTAAGGGTTTAAGGTGTAAAACTTTATTGTACTTCTTGAAAGTGATTTTGAAAACGTGTGTGTTTCATGTGGATCTTTTGTGCTATTGTTTGAGGTGTTTGTATAACACATGGGGGTTGTTTAATAAATGTTTTTGGGGATTCCAATTCTGTTTTTAATTTTTATTGATGTGATTTTGTCCTTGAAATATGTTTTTGAAATGGGTTTTGTATGAAAATCATTGGTACACTATTTAGAATCATTTTACGAAAGTTTTGAGTGGTTTAATGATTTATGTAAGAGGTGAAACCATATTGGAAAACTATTTTGGATTGTTTATACTTTCAAATGAACCATTTTAAATAAAAATAGTTCTGTTATGTGATGTTTATCATATTTGTAGGGACTTCATAAAATTGTTAAAGGATGTGTTCGATTGTAAAAGTTATGAAAAAAGTGTTGTGGGCTATTTTGGTGTGAGTTTGATTTCAAAATGAATTTCAATGAAAAGTGGAATTTGTGAATTGTGTGATGTGCATTAAGATGTTTGGATAATATGTGATGTGTAAGTGATATTTTCATGTGAAAATTATATTTCTTATCTTGTTTAACTTGTTTGATCACAAAGGGAAAACCCGGGTATCTAGGTGGGTGGACGTGTACTAGTATGCTAGTGAATCTGTGGGGTTTGGCCTCAGTTTCACTAAGAAGGATTGACGCTTAAACTTCTAACTAAACTATTATGATGATGATTGGGGACCACTAGGTTATGGGTATGTTCCCTACTAGTGGCTCGTGCACGAGAATGGATAATTTTTGTGGTTACAGTCACTGAGATACGAGGTACCTGGGACCCACAGCTAGCTAGTGCCTAGGGGTTATTTCCTATTGCTTGTGCTCATTAGATCCTTTATACTTACCGTTGGCATACAGTATATTTGGATTGAAAATTCAGTAGATTTTTAATTTATTTTAAAAGTGTTGATTCTTTAAATTATCCCACTTGAAAACTGTTTTTTTTTGTTGCATCTTTTAGAAATTGTAACTAGAAATTACATGTTTTTGAAAACTTGAATGATTTTCGTCTTTGAATGTTTATCACATGGAATCTATTAGTGGTGGTATCCTACTTGGCATTGTCTCACACCCTACTTACACCCTTGGGTGTAAGTAGAATTGGTTATTTTTGTTGTCGCAGGTTTGGGTATAACATTTGTGCCAACAGTTCGGGTTTTCACCAGTCATTCATGATGCGGTGTTGTGGAGATGGCTTGAGGGAAATGCCTCTTGCCATGTTGAGGTTCTTGGGATGTTCATTTTTTGTTTTTTTCCTTTGTTATAGTCTTTTTGAGTTGTTTTAGACTATGTAATTCAGTTCTGATTTTCTGTAAAACATTCTTTGGTTTGAAAAATCCAGATTTGTTTCATTGGATTCTTTTATTGTTTTATGTCTATAAACTCGGGTAAATCGTTCCCAATTTTCATTTTATGATACCCGGGCACTTGTGCCAGCCCGTGGGGATTGGGAACGCCCTTCGGTCCTTGTCACGGGTTGGGTATGTTTCCATTTTTGGTGGCGATCAATTCGGTTCGTGACAGATAAAGTGGTGACCATGGGTCACTTGGGGTTGGTATGGAAGTTTTTTGGGTGTTGTTTTATTTTTAGATGTTTGATTATTTTCCATGTTTGCTTATTGTACCTTTATTTGTGGTTTTTTTTTAGTTTATGTGATGTATCTTCTTCCACTCTATATTATTAAAGTGTTTCTTAGTAGTTTAAAATTCTCATGTATCAAATGAGAATAGTCACCTTTATTGATCATGTATCATTTTTATGCTCATGTCACTTATGTTATGTCTATTATGTGTCCTTATTTTTAAATTTATTTGTTAAATATTAATGGAGGTACAAATTATGGATGCCCCATTCCATATTCTCATCTATTTTCTACTGCATGTTCATTATTATTATATAAGGGTGAAACTATTCCCAAGCATGTATTCTAGATTCCCATGAACTAATTGTCAGGACATGGGGATCGAGAATTCCCTTTAGTCTTAGTATTGTGATAGGTCAGGTGACATGTTTGGTCATATTGGGTCAGTTTGTTACAACCCTAGGGCACTAAGAAAGAAAAGGTATATTATCTATACAACCCCTCAAATAAAAAGGTAATAGTGGAAAAACATTCTATGTTCTTTACGAGAGAGCACGTATTCAAAAGAGATAGTAGTAGAAATATTTAATTCAATGAAGATAATTATAAAGATATATAATAGTTTTCATAGGAACATATTCTAGATGACCTCATAGAAAATATTGTTCTAGAGACACAAGTACTATGTTGGATCACCAGAGACGTTAGAGAACCAGAGAGATATGGTTTTCTAGCCACCAAGATGGCGAATCATTATTAGTTCATAATGATTAACATATTTCATAAAGTGAGGTAGTAATTTAAACCCAAAATATTTTAGTATATATTTTCTTTTAAAAATAACACAATTTTTAATAGCGCATTACACACGCAACATCGAACCTAATCAAACTATGAAATAATATTATTTAAATATGGTTGTTATAACCTAGTTGTTAGGTTGGTGTTTATGAGTAAGAATAAATAAATTATGGAAAATATTTATAAAGGATTTATATAATAAACATTAATTTATTCATTCATAATAAATAATTACTCAATTTTTGGTAAAGTCATTTTTTGCCTTAAAAATACATTTTATTTAAAAATGGTTTTTATTTCATTTTATGTGCAGATTTTATAATTAATTTGTTCAAAATTTTATAAATTTTATTTGAAAAAATATATATCATTTTTTAAATCATAATTTCATAATATTATTATGATTAATTTTTGATATTTTTCCAGAAAGATTGATTTTTGAGTGAATAGTGAAAAATACCGATTTTTGAGCTACCATTTATTTTTTTAAATTGAATAATTTAAAATTACTATTTTTTTAATTTTTTTTAAATTAAAATATAATAAATTTTATTTAAAATAATATAAATAATTCCATATGAATCAATATTATATTTCATTTTGGTATAAGATCACTTTTATGCTTAAACACACAATTTTATGTAAGCTGGTTTTCATTGCATTTTATGAATTTATATTAAAATTGATTTATAAAATTATATAAATTGAATAATAAAAAATGTATTCCATATTTTTAATCATGAGGTTTTAATTTCGTAAATATGTTTATTTCATTTTTAGTCATAATTAATAGAAACCATAGTAAAAGTTTATCACCATGGTAATGGATAAACAGGTTAATTAAGGTTAAAACTATGGGGTAAGGTCTCAAAAATCAACCCAAAACTTTCATTTATTTCATTTTATTAGATTAATTAACCCATATTCTTATTTACAAATAATATATGTAATTTCAGTGTCATTTTCCTTTGATAACGACATTTACATTTTTTAAGTACAGGATAAATACAAAATGTCACTTTCTTGATTTTAATTTCTATTATATGTTCCCAAAGGAATAAAAAGAATTTATGAATGAATATGAAAATTTAATTTTAAAAATAAATAATTTATCTTTATGGTATTAATTTGTTTTTAATTTTTAGTGATGATATAATTACTTTAAATGCTTACGCAACATCGATACAGTTCTTGTGAAAGTAGTAGAAAAATCAAGTTAAATGATTTTAAAGACAATAAAATTAATATTTATTAGATAAATTGTGGTATTACACAAATTTAATATGTAATTATAAATTATAAATTATGGTAAATCTGTTTATATTCAAACTCCATTAATGTATTGATGTATTTTAAGTCAAATTAAATGAATATTCCCAAAAATTACTTGAATAATATTTTTTGTTAACTAATATTTTATTAACTATTTTTAAAATAAAAAAACTTGATATAAGAAAATTTTTATTTAAAATGGTTTAAAATTTCATAAATGGTCCATTTGTGAGCTAATTTTAACCTTATAATTAAATTTATAACCCATAAAGGCAAAAAAAATGTATTACCACGTTAAGGTTAAAAAGAGTTATCGATGGGGTTAAACGAAAAGGTAAGGTTAAAAATTAAACTTTAAACTGTATAAATTTAATTGGTTCAGGTTATTTAGACCTTATAATTTCCTAAATTTTAAATTATGGAAATTTTGTTCCACTTAACATGATTATTATATATATTATATTTAAATCATTTAAGTAATTCCAAGTGTGTCCTTTCCTTCACTTATAAAAGGGGGCCACTTATCCTCTCTTATTCACACATATTGGGACACTTTTTTGGGAAAATACATAGAAAAATACGTTAATAACCTCCATAAACATGACCTAGAGGCTTTGGTATCATAAAATTACCAACCTATAATGATTAATGTGTAATCCAAAAGTGGTTTTCTGAAGAAGAGGTATAACTCTGAACTGAGTGTTTTAATTTTATTTTCCATTACACCTCATTAAAATTTTCCATAAACATGATCATATAATAAAATAATTATATTATATATAATTAAATTTCATTATACTGGATTCACAACTCTTATTCACCTCTTTTATATTCTATTAGAAACAAAAACATCGCTCGTGCATTCGCACGACCTACCGTCTCCACGTAGCGGTGTAATTTGTTTGTCATCACTGTTTTATTTTGATGGTTATAAAGTTAAAATTAATGAATATATATGAAATTTATGGAATATTTATTATTCTATAAATATAATTTATCAATTATATCCTTACCCTTCCATGCATTGGAAAATTATAACATCGCTTGTGTGTACGTGTGGATTGTCCCCTCCACGAAGTGATATGATTTGTTTTTATATTACCACAATGCATGGATGATTATAAAATTATATATAATGAATAAAATATTATATTCATGAAATTATTGAAATTTTGTAAATTTTGGAACCATTTCATAAATCCTTTAACAGTAGACAATATACTGAAGTAATTTTGGAGAAATAACTGATCAACCTTAAGTGATCAATGTAAGTAATATCTATTCAATGAATGAATTTAAAATTATTATAAAAGGTAATTAAAATGGAATTTAGATGAAAAAAATTCATAATAAATTATTTAATAAATTTAAATTCATTATAAAATAGTATCAAATATGTATTACTAAGAAGAGACCCAAGATATGGGTAATTTTGTCTCATTTCCACTTCAATGAGACATGTTTATATTATGCACCTAATTTCTTTTATATGGTGTATATATATACCTATTGACATATTATATCATTAATTAATCTATATTAAAGGTATTTAAATTTTCAATTCATGTTTACTCTTTTAAGGGGTTTTGATTCAAAATTTATTACAGTCATAAGGGTTTATTTTGCAATATCATCTTTATTCAGGATTGTTTATGTTTATGTTTATGTTGGAGGAATTATATGATAATTTTATCTTAAAACCTATCTATTTTCTTATCCTCTATTTATGTTTTGGTTTTATATGTTTATATTCCATTTATTAGCTTGTTTTATCAATAATAAATAAGTATGTTACACATAAGGGTTATTTTTATCTTTTTATAAAAGTACAAAACAAATAACATATAGATCTTGGCCTCCCTTTCCTTCCATGATAGCATTTATACATTATCAAGATTAATTTACAATTTTCCATGGTTATTTTAAAATAAAATATTTTTCTCAATATTTTGGGAACTTTTATTTAAATTGGTATTAAAAGAAAAGAGTATTATTTTCTTAAAGGAATGAAAATAATTTTGATAAGTAATTTATAACTTTGTTCTTACACAAAGTTACAAGGAAGTTATTTTTAATGTATTGATTCTATTTTATTTTATAAAGTCTTATTTTTACTACAAAAAACATCATTTATAATGAATCAATTGTCTTATATTATACTTTACTGATAATGTATTAATCCTTATTTTGAGATTATTCACTTTCTTGTGATCATGTTCTATATCACTCTCCCTTATTCATTAGACACTATTTTTCTCCTTAATATCCTTATTTTTTTTAAATCATGGATGAATTTAGAATCATTTATACCAATTTTATTATGTTTTAACCATTTACCATTTTTTATATGGTATCAGTTTAATAAAGCTTATTAATTAAGTTATTTTATTTACCAGGGAAATATCGATGTTCTATATTCCTAATTCAATATGAATAATTTTTTACTTATAAGGAATTTTGATAATGAATTGTATTGACCATTAAAAATATAAGGAATGCATAGGATGGGGAAGTGATAGTTGGATCCCAATTATAGATAGTATTTTGATGCATATATAGGTCTCATGAGAAAAAAAGGTAGCCACATTATATGGGCATTTAGGTTACACAAACCCATTTATTAAGAATGATGTCTTGGTTGAGGGTACTTGATAGTAAACTTCATGATAACTTAGTCAAGTACTTGATGAAAAGTTCATGAATGGATAGATTTATGAATTTTATTTATTTAGAATTAAGTTTAAATTATCCATGTGATTTTTATATTGATATTAGAAATGAATGTTCATTGAATTAAGTTTTTTGATTTAATGAAATGTGTTTTAACTATACACTCAACCATATTGACTATGCATTATTTATTCATGATAGCTTCCATTATACACAATCCTTACTGAGCATATGAGATCACCCTTATTTGTTTTATTTTCCCTGGGATATAAATAAGTAATATTAGAATAATTTTCAAGGATACAAGAAATTTTTTGATGTTATGTTTTCAATTTCTATTGGAATGTGGAATTCATATATGTATTTGGTTTTCCAAGACTGCTAAACCAATTGATATTGTGTGGTTTAATCCTTTGTATCTTGTGACAATGTAATAATTAATCATAATATCCAGGTTACTTGAGTTGATGTGTTATATTTGGTTTCAAAGTAAATTTAGTAGGAACCTTGGGAACTAGCTTTTAGATTAACATAGCTAACCTGAAAATTATGATAATACCTTGGAGTATTTGAGAACGTTTTAGGAATTTTTATTCCATGGACCAATATTCATGATAAATTATGGATAAATAAATGGTTTATGCTTTTTAGGTATTTTTACTAGAGGAATTAAGTTAAAAAAACACCCATGGTTAGTTTAGGAATTACCTTCTTGAGCATACCAATATAACTGGAATTGGAGTTGAGCTGATTGTGGATAGGTTAGGGAAACTAACATAGGTTATGATTGATATATTTTCCCATATGGAGTATCCAAACATGGGAGAATATAAAGTAAAGGATATTATGATTATTCTTAGCCAACTATCTCTACTTATTTCAAACAATTTAAACCTAACTGAATTTTATAACAATAAGAGAAAATTAGAGTTTCATGAATGTTCAGGTGATAAAGACTATGGAATGAAAAAAGATTCAACATCCCATGTGTTAATAATGTTGTATGAAACACTTGGGTAAATGATTAAAGGTAATTAGGGCTTTTTTCAAGAGAAATAAAAAAATCCATCATGGTTATAATTATAAAGGTAAGAAAGAATCTATTAATTTCCAAAGTTTTAACTGTAAGAAAATAAGGTATTATGAAAACCAATAACCCAATCATAAAGGATCACCCTAATAATTTTTTTATTGATGATATCTTGAAAATACTATAATTATTATGAAGATTGTGGTAATAACTTGAGATTCATTCTTGAATATTTTAGAGAAAATGAGTTATATGGGAAATTTAGTATGTGTGAATGTTAATTTTGGGACATTTATTTTCTTGGAAATATTATCTCCATATATGGGATATCTATTGATCTTTATAATACAAAATAAAATCAATTAATAACCCATGTGGATGAATATAACCTTTAAGGATTTTAATTTAGTGTAATTATGGTTAAATTATATAATATATAATTATAATACAGTGGTATTTATCAATGGTGTTTGGTATAAGGATTAAGAGAAACATCCAAGTACTGTTCTAACAATTTTTAGTGGTATGGAAACTTTAGAAAATATGAATTTTTCAAACATGTGTTGAATGGTATCAATAACCCTAAAAATTGATTTTTATGAAAATGTGATATTTTTAGACATATTTATTGAAGAATTTATAGATGACCTTTCATGTTACTATGGTATATGACAAGGTGATCCTTGGTGAAGTTTACATAATTTTATTTTAGTTTATCTAGGAAAAATTATGTTTTGGAATATGTGATTAGGGAATATAAAAATTTGAGTATGTGACTGTATAAGTGATAAAGGTTTTTTGTGGATTAATTTTTATGAAGGATTATTCTTATTGGTTATTATTTTAGCTTGTGCTAACCATTTTGGTTTTAGACAAGAGAGATAAAATTTTATCTTATGGTTTATTATAACTTTATTTTATTGCTTTGGGCATGAAAAGTTCATCATGATCATGATTATTCACATCAAAGGATGAAATCATGCTTATAGAATGAGAGGAAATCATGTAAGTAAATTTTATCATATTTTATATCCCAATGGTAAATGAATTTTTCAAACTTAGGAAAAATGAATATAAATATATCAAGTATTATGGTGAAATTAAAACTCAATTACTAAGGCAGATTTTATTAACTCATTTTCAAGTATGAGTCTTATAGAGATATGTGCATAATAAGTTTTCGGGTCGTAACCAAAAAAATCAAATTTCATGATAAAATCTGCATATGGTTTTATATTTAGTTTAGAAAAGAAGAATTAAAATTGTGAGGATGAAATTCCTATAAGGATGGGAGAATGTAATACCCAAAGATTTTAGTTTATATTTTCTTTTAAAAATATCATTGCATTCGATAGAGTGTATCACACAAAACACCGAGCTTAAAAAATCATGAAATTATATTATTTAAATGTGGTTGTTATAACCTATCCATCGGGTTCATAGGTATGAATAAGAATAAAAAAATTATAAAAAATATGCATATATTTTTTATATAATGAAAATTTAATTATCAATTCATAATAAATAAGTGCTCAGTTTTCAATAAAGTCATTTTATGCCTCAAAAATACATTTTCTTCTAAAATGGTTTTTATTTCATTTTGTGCACGAATATTATAATTAATTACTACCAATTTTATAAATTTTATTTAGAAAAATATAAATCATTTTTTAAATCATAATTTCATAATAGGATTCATATGTATTTTTATGATTTTTATAAAAAGAGTGATTATTGAGTGAATAGTGAAAATGCCGATTTTTGAAAAATTGTCATTTCTTTTCATTAAATAGAATAATTTAGAATTATCATTATATTTTGAATTTAGTTTTAAATTAAAATATGATACATTTTATTAAACACTATATAAATAATTCCATATTAATCAAAATTATATTTTATTTTTTCATAAGTTCATTTTTATACTTAAAAACACAATTTTCTAAAAGTTGTTTTCCATTGTGTTTTATGTATTAATATTAAAATAGGTTTCTACCAATTATAGAAATTTAATCATAGAAAATTGATTCCATATTTTTAATTATAGGGTTTAAATTTTTTAAATAGTTCAATTTCATTTGTATTCATAATGAATAGTAACTATGGTAAAAGTTTTTCAACACAGTAAATGGTAAAACAGGTTAATTGAGGATAAAGTTATGGGATAATGTCTCAAAATAAACCTAAAACTTGCCTTTATTTCGTAATATGAGATTAATTCGACCATATACATCCTAAAATCTAATATATGTCTTATTGTTTCCATTTTCCTTTTATAATTTCATTCATATAATTTTAAGTAAAGGATAGATAAAAAATTTCACTTTTATGATTTTTATTTTTATTATATGTTGTCATAGGGATAAAAAAATTTATTAATGATTATAAAATATTACATTAAACATAAAGAATTTATTTTAATGATATTTATTTATTTTTTAATTTTTAGTGATGAAATAATTACTATAAATGCTTACACAACGTTGATACAGTGCTAGTGAAAGCAGTAGAAAAATCATAATAATTGGTTTAAAAAGTAAAATTAATATTTTTTTGTTTATTTATGGTATTATAATAATTTAATATGTAATTATAATGTATAAATTATGGTAAATGTGTTTATATTCAAATTCCATTGTTGTCTTGATGTCTTCGAAATCAAATTAAATGAATAGTCCCAAAAATAAGTTTAATGATATTTTATGTTAACTAAAATTGTATTTAATGATTTAAAAATAAAAAAAATAAAACAATAGAAAAATTGTGATGTTAAATATTTTTAAATTTCATCCATGGACTATTTTTTCAACACTTTTCACCATAGAAGTAAATTTATGTTCCTTAAAGGCTAAAAATGTGTTATCATGGTTAAGGTTAAAAAAAGTTAACGAGGGGGGTTAAACCAAAAGATAATATTTAAAATGAAATTTAAACATGCCTAAATTTTATTGGGTGAACTTATTTAGACCTTATAATTTCATACCTTATAAATTATGTCCATTTGTTTCCACTTTACATGATTATGATATATATTATGTTTAAATATTTTATGTATTTCCAAGTGTTTCATTTCCCTCACTTATAAAATAACACCAATTATCCTCTATTATTCACATATATTGGGTCAATTATCTCAACCAATACATATCCAAATACCTTTTATAACATCATCCCAATGACCTAGAGTCTCTGGTCCCATTAATGAACCAACTTAGAAGGATTAAGGTGTAATGAAAAGTGGTTTTCTGAATAAGAGATATAACTCCTAAACGAGTGTTTTCATTTTATTCCCTATTCCAACTCCTTTAAATATCATATAAACATGATCATATAATAAAATAAGTATGTTAAATTTACTTAAATTTTATTATACTAGAGGTTTATCCCTTATTCACCAAATTTCCATCCTATGTAAAATGAAAACATTGTTAGTGCATATGTACGACCTACAATCTCCACATAGTGGTGTAATTTGTTTTTCATAAACATTTTAATTTTATGGTTATAAAGGTGTAATTAATTAATATATATATGGTATTTATGACATAGTTATGATTATGTAAATATAATATATCATCTACCTTCTTACCCTTCCATCTATTGTAGAATGATAATGTCGCTCATGTATATGTGTGGACCACCACCTCAACGAAGAGATGTGATTCATTTTTCTATTAAAACCATGAATATATTGTTATAAAATTATATATAATGAATTAAAATTATATTCATTAAATTATTAAATTATGTACATAATTGATCCATTTAATAACTCCTTTAACCATAGACAATATTCCTAATTAATTTTGGATAAATGGGAGAACATTCTTAAATGATCGATGTAAGCAAGAACTAGTCAATAAATAGATTTCAAATGATTATAAAAGGACCTTAAAATGTAATATAGATGAATTTTTTTAATAAATCATTTAATAAATTTAAATTCATGATATAGGAGGATCAAACACATATGACTAAGTGGATACCCAAGGTAAGGGTAATTTTGCCTCATTTCCAATTCAATGAGACATGTTTATATAATGCGCCTAATTTATTTTATATGGTGTATATACATCTCATTTGAAATATTATATCATTAATTACTCTCTATTAATGATTTTTAAAGTTTCTACTAATATTTACTCTTTTAAGGGGTTTTTATACAAAATTTATTAAAGTTGTAAGGGTTTATTTCACAATATCAACCTTATTCAAGATTGTTTATGTTTAAGTTTCTATTGGAGGAATTATATGATATTTTTATCTTAAACCCCATATATATTATTATCCTATATTTGGGTTTTGTTTTTATATGTTTATATTTCATTTATTATCTTTTTGGATCAAGAATAAATAAGTTAGTTACACGTAAGGGTTATTTTCAACTTTTTAGAAAAGCAAAAAAGAATGTTTTTAACACATACAGCTTGACCTCCATTTACCATTGTAATATTTGTTATAAATTATCAATATTAATTTATAAGTTTCCATTTTTATTTCCAAATAATATATTTTTCTCAATATTTTGAGAATTTATATGTAAAATGATATTAAAATTAAATGGTATTATTTTGTTGAAGGAATAAAAGAAATTTTGAAAAGTGATTTATACCTCCATTCTTACACAAGTTTACAAGGAAGTTGTTTTTAATGTATTATTTCTATTTTAATTTCTAAATTGTTGGTTTTACAATAAAACCTCCATTTTTGATGAATTTATGGTCTTCTATCATCCTTTACAAATAATAAATTGTACCTTATTTTTAGATCATTCTCTTTCTTCTGATCCTGTTCTATATCACTCTAAAATAATCATTGGACATTATTTTTCTCCTTCAGGTCAATATTTTTTTTAGTATCATGGATGAATTCATAAGTATTTCTGCTATTTTGATGACTTTTCAAATGTATATCATTTCTATATATATTATTAGCTGAATGAAGCTTATTAAGTAAGTTATTTCATTTACTAAGGAAATATTGATGTTTTGTATTCTTGATTCAACATGGATAATTGTTGAATTATAAGGGAATTTGAGAATGAATTATATTGATCATTAAAAATATAAGGAATTCATAGGATGTTCAAGTGATGGATGAGTCTTGGTTATAGATATCCCTTTGACGCATTGACTGGTCTCATGAGACAAAACAGGTGACCGCATTATATGGGTATTTGGTTTACACCTGACCATTTATTAAGAATAATGTCTTAGTTTAGAGGAATTGATGGTAAGATTCTAGATAACCTGGTTAAGTACTTTATAGAAAGTTTATGAATGTTGATATTTATGCATTTTCTTTTTTGAGAATTCATTTTCCATTATCCATGTAATTCCTATGTTGATATATCAATGGATTTTCATTGAACTAACGTTTTTGATTGAATGACATGTGTTTTAATTATATACTCTACAATATTGATTATGACTTATTTATTCATGATATCTTCCATTGTACATAACCCTTATTAAGAAACTGATATCACCAATATTTATTTCCTTTTCCGTAGGATATGAAGAAGGAATCTTTGAAGGATTTTCCAAGATGAATGAAAAATTTTCAGGTTATGTTTTTAATTTAAAACGTAATAGGGAAGTCATGTATGTATCTGGTTTTTCAAGACTACTTAACTAATCAAACTTCGGTGGTGTCATCCCTTGTATCTTATACCAATGTAATAAGTAAGAACCGGCTCTGGGTTGCTGGAGTTGGGTTGTTATAAGTAAGCATCTCAGAAATTAAATGATGAAAAGAAGACATGAATTTTGAAATGGATTCCATGTATCCTAACCATGTTTGGGTTTTGGTTGATCCACCAATAGATGTAAATCTTGTTCAGTGAAAAGAGGTATTCAAGGATAAACTAGTCATTAAAGGTAGAGTTAGTGCCTATAATTCATAGATAATGGTTAAATAATTTAAGATCAAGATATGGACTATGAAAAAACATTTTCCCCAGTTTCTATGCTAAAATCAATCATAATTCTGCTTATCATGGCAGATTTCCATGATTATGAGATTTTTAAGATTAATTCCAAAACTTTTTTACTTAATGTAAACTTGATGGAATATGTCTATATGAAAAAACCATAGGGCTTTTTGAATCCAAGAGTTGATAATAAGATATGAATGTTGTATAGGTCCATTTATGCATTGAATCAAGTATCTATATCATGGAATATTCACTTTGATGAATCCATAAGACAATTTGGTTTCATAAAGAATGAATTTGATACCTGTGTCTATAATAACTTTAGTGGGAGTGCAGTTTTTTCATAGTAGTAATTTTTGATGACATATTACTTATTGAAAATGAGATAGTAGTCTTATAGTTAGTTAATATTTGGTTAAACACATACTTCTCCATAAAGGACTTAGGTGAAGAATTCGACATCCAAGGGATCAAGATCATGTGTGGTAGATCTAAGAGGCATCTTGGACTAAGTTAGGGTACATACATTGATAAGATACTGAAAATATAAGTATGGAACAATCCAAAATTTTATTTCTTCCTATGTCACATGGAAGACATATCTCTAAGAAAATGTGTTCGTATATACAAGAGGAGGGGTATGAGATGACCTAGATTCCATATGCATATTCTTTGGGATCAGTCATGTATTTTATTCCATATACCAAGCTTGATGTTTCCTACATATTGAATATGATATTTATATATTAATTGAATCCATGAGATCATCATTGGATGGAATTCAAAAATATACTAATGTATTTAAAGCATAATAAGGATATGTACCGATTTTATAGAGGAGATGGAGAGATAATCATTAAGGGAAATATAGATTTAAGTTTCTAGATAGATCAAGATGATATGAAATCATATATAGGATATTTATTCACTCTCAAAGCAGGACTGGTGAGCTAGAAGATCTAAAATTAGGCAGTGGTCACTGATTCTATATTAGTTTCCCAATATATTTTATCCTTTAATACAATGAAAGAAGTAGTGTGGATATGAAATTTTTTCCAGGAGCTTGATGAGGTGCCTAGAAGTAAAGGCCCTATCACATTGTATTATGATAATATTATAGTGGTGGACCTATCCAAGGACCCATGATCACATCAATGTATGACAAAGAAAATATTTTCAAATATTTTACTTCAAATTTTAATATTTAGATCCCAATAATTTTATATTTTAAGTGTAATTATCACATTTTTAGGTTTTTGGAATGACTTGAGATTAATTATGAAGACTTCTTGATTTTTTATTTTTTATTTTTTAAAATTATTTTTGTATTTTGGCCATAAATTTTTATAAAATAAATAAATTGTGAAATTTATTTTTTAGGCCTAAATAGTTGATGGGATACATTTCATCCAACAGAACCCAAATCTGAATCCAATCATAAGAGGCCTAAAATAATCTCACAAGTTTGGCCTCGAAATGTGTGCATAGATTGGATAAAGCTTACCAATGGGCCCATGTGTAAGGACTCGGCCTTAATCATAACTTATTCTAGTTATTTTAAAACTTGAAAACACATTATTTTCCCAAATATCTTTTATGTCTAGATTTTTATAGAATTAGGACAAACTCGTATATAATAAAGACATATATTAAAAAAGTACACTTATACTCAGTATCCATTTTTTCACCAAATGAAACCCTTTAAAAAAATAATTTGTTTTAAATACACATCAACATGAAATCTTCTTTTTCATTACCAATATTAAGAGTAGTTAAAAAACAATTTAAAAGTTGGTATTAGCACGAAAACTTAGTAAGGGACATAAAGAAATTAAATAATTAGTCCGGTGAAAACATAAAAACCCATTAAAAAACTTTTATTAAAAACTCATTAGAAAACATAAAAAATTACATAGTGGGATTAAGAAATAATTACCATATCACTCTTACATTAACCCTTACAAATGGAATAACCATACGGTCGATTTCCATCTCCAGAGTATCTAATACATCGGAGAGCTATAATGGGTCTCACCCTTCGTATAAGCTATATTGGGATCACTCATTTTAATGAGCTATAATGTGGATCAAACCGTTGTATAAGCTATATCAGGCTCACCCATGATCTATAATGGGGATCAACCCTCCATATATAATTTTTAATGAACAAATCATAATTAAAAACCTTGAAAATTATTTTAATCCTATATGAAATACACATTCATATTAAAATACTCTTTTCTTATAGAAAAACATTTTCAATACCATAAGTACCAAAAATAAAGGAAGAGGTAATTTCATTTAAGATAATTTTTAATCATTAAAAGGAATATAGAAATTAAATAATAGTTATGGCATCAAAAAAGGCATTGTCGTCGTGTATGTTAAGAATATAACATTCCTTTTATCATTTTTCAAAACGTTCTATGTAAAACAAATAAAAATATTCCTTTTTAAAATATTTGAATGAAATCAAAAATAGACATAAACTTTCCTTTATAATTCTTTTATATTCATATAAATAAATATGTAAAATAATATCAAGAATATTGACATGGAGAAAAAGATTTGATAATTGAATATTTAAACATTCAAAGTGTCTCATACCACTTTGAAAATTTAAATCATAACCTCTATAAAAGAGTAAAATTTGAAAAAAAAATAACATAATAGCAAATAAATTTATGATATTATATGTTAAATTTTATGTATATACACCTCATAAAATAATGTGGGTGTATAACATCAAAATATACCTCAATAAAAGGAGTTTGAGATGAAATCCCTTACCCTGAGTCTGATTCATCACGTATTTTATTTATATTCATGAATAATAAACCAATTTTAATTATTTAATTTATTTAAAACCTTTTTAAATTTTATTATTCCTTTTATATCACTTATTAACATGTTATAAAAATTACTTAATTGTTTAAACTAACATCTAATGTTTTGATGATATTCAGTACATGTCAAAAATGAATTTGGAATGATTTATATATTCTAAAGTGGTCATTATTCTATAATCTATAGAATAATATTGATTAAATAATAATAAATTTTTTAAATTAATTATACTTTTAAATCCATTCATTACATATGGATATGAAAAATTAAGTATGTTACAATCATGGGGACGGTAATTCGTACGTATGCATGAGTAACACTTTCATTTTAAACAATAATTATGGAAAGAAGATAAGTATTATTTTATCTTTATATAATTATAATAATTTCATTAATGTCATATTAATAATTTAAATATAATTATAAATATTTTTCATGTGACGTGGTGATGAAAAATGAATCAGATCACTCTGTGGAGGTGATAGTTTACATGTACGCACGAACGACAATATCATTTTTATGTGCATGGAAAGGTAAGAACATAAATGATATATTATTATTTAATAATTATAAATATGTAATTAATATCATATATAAAAATTAATTATATCATTATAACTATTATTGAGATATAGTGATGGAAAACGAATTATATCAGTTTGCAAGATGTTATTTCACCATACACATGAATGATTAGTTATTTTCCCATTTAATGGAAGTGGAGATGGATTTAGGTGATGATATTAACATAATAATATCTCATTATATTAATTAAACTTGAGTTATTATTTAATCATGGTGGAAGAATATTTTAAGGAAGTGTAAGAAGAAATAAAACAAAAACACTTAATTAAAAATGATACTTTTTCTTCGGACAATACCCTTTTATTAGCACCTTAACACCTATAATGTGAGTGTTATGCCTAAAATAATAGCTCTAGAATATGCGTAGGTGTTATGGGAAGGTATTTTTTTAGATATTTTCCAAAAACAATTGGTATTTAGGTGTGCGTAAAAGAGAATACTAGGTGCCTTTTTATTAGAGAGGGGAGGGGCACTCTTGGAATTCTCCAAATTATTAAATTAATATAAATTGATTTTATATTCCAAATGGATAATAACATATTTATTTAAAATATAGTATGATTATGGGTATAAATAAATTCATACAACTAAAATTAGACAAATTTTGATTTTTTTTAATCCTTATTTAACCTTTTTAATTCTTATCGTGATATCATGAAATTTAAACTTTGAGGATTAATAGAATTACTATAAAATGTCAAAAAAACAAATAAATGAGTCATTAATGACATTTTGAGACTTATAACAATCATTTAGACTAATTTTATACTTTTATGAATTTCTTATCATTTAATAAAATATTATTTATTTTAAAATATCATTAATATCAATTTTGACACTATTCATTACTTGACTTTTTAAAAATATCATCGCAACATGATATCTTTGAACCAACTATTTTAAGACATCAATAACATGTCAAAGTAATATATAAAATTATTATATGATATTTATTATATAAAATTATGTTTATTCTAATATTTTTAATATCATTTATTTGATATTTACATTAATTAAATAACTATTGCATCATCATTGTGTAAGCCTTAAAGGTAATTATTTATTTTCTAAAAATTACATATAAGTTACCATTATGAAGATAAAAATTTTATATTTAAAATTAAAATTTATAGTCGATAATATTCTTTATATAGACCCATATTGAAAATGTTATAGTCATGAAAAACATGAGTATGACATCTTTGACTTTTCTTTAAACAAAATATTTTAGATGTTATACTCTCATTCAAGTGGCTTACAAAGGTAATAATTTCAACCAATAATTATTTTGGATTAAACCCACACATAAAATAAAATTATGAAATGTTTTAGGGTAATTTTATAATATTTATAATATTATTTTTACCCTTAATTATCTAATTTACCTTTAATCGTGTTAACAAAAAAAATAAAGTTACTATTCATAATGTCCAAAAACAAAAGGGAAATATTTAATAAATTTTTACCATTTGATTCATAAATATGTAATCTATTTTTAAAAATCAAAAACACAGAAATTTCATAAATTAATTAAAAATTATTCTTATTGACTGAATGAGAAAGTGTGTTTTTAAAGTAAAAAACCTTCAAAACATTGAAATGTTTTAATATCCAAATTCAATGTCAAATTAATTACAATGAAAAAAATTGGATTAAATGATAAAAACATTATCTAATTATACTTTAAAACCATTCAAAAATATAATTTAACAATATAAATAAAATTTCTGAAAAAGTGGTTTTCTATTTAAATGTAGTATTTTTCACTATTCATAAAAAAATATACTTATCAAAAAAATACCAAAAAATATAACAAAGTAAATTTTTATACTCTTAATTCATAAAAGAAGTTTATTATTTCAAATATAATTTATAAAAGTTTCATAAATCATACTTAAAATAAGTATGTCATCAAAAGGCAACAAATATGCCTTTTTAGAAAAATACTTCTTTTATCCATAAAATTGGATTTGTTCTTATATCATGTATATAAAACACATAATATTAATGATAAAAATTGTATTAAATATTATATATATATATATATATCATTAATATAATCCAATAAGAGTGAAATTATTATTTATTGGCCTAAAACACACTTGTGCACATTTAAGTAGTTTTTCAGAAAAAACATTTCCCTTTATTTTAAAAAGGGTTTTATGTTCATTTATAATTAATTTTTCAAATAATTATACATACCTATGTAAACCATATTTTCATAATTTAGTTAATCATGTCCATACCCTTCATTCTAATGGTTAGGTTATAAAGGTAACATTTAAATAAAAATATTTAGCAGTTCATTTAAGCTCAATGTAGTATATCATTTACCCAATTGAACATAGTGATTATTTATTAAAATATAGGGATGTTAAATTCGACCCCCCCCCTTGGAAATTTCATCCTCAAAATTTTTAATTCGAGCTCGCTAACTAAGGTTTGACTTTTCAAAATACCTTTGTTGAAATCCCACATCACAAAACTGATAAATGAAACTTCCACTTTAAAATAAATAAAGCAAAGTATGAAGGTCACCTGGGATAACACATAATATGGTTACATGTATTAAAACATTAATTTGAATGAAAAAACTAACTATCATGTTCTGATGGAGAGTGATAGATAACATGGTCATGAGAAAGTTAATATTCACAAAATCATAAATTTGTAATGGGTTAGAAGGTCATTGATTTCTCAGTAATAAAATTTAACAGATAACAGTTTTGTTTCAAGATTATTTTCATAGATATGAGGAATTATATTACTACCTGGAATAAGAAAATAATAAAATATACTTACTTGATAAGTATAGTGTCATACATTAATCAAATTCCACCATAAAATCATATTTTTCTCCAAATGATGAGTATTTAAGATGAAATTTTCATGCCTCAAGAATTAAAATAAATATCTAAAGAATCACATAATCAAAAAAATATTAACTATCTATTTCTCCTGTATTTAGAAATTAACCAAAAGCAAAATGGTTAGTACAAGATAAGATAATTCCACAAAATTAGTAAACCTCGTATGATGAAAAACTACTTCAATCTCCAAAATTCAACAGTAATAACCAAAGTTTAACATAGACCATTAATTGTTATTAAAATTACTCAAAATAATCCAAACTAATATTTAAACCCAAAATTCATAATTATTTGATAACATATTATTCCAAGATAAATTTTAACATTTATCTTCAAATAACATCAATCACTCTTAATAACTCATACCAAAAAATGTAATTTCCTAAATCACATAATCTCCAAGTGTGATATCCATTTACAAAAATAACCTGAATAACTATAAAATCATATTTTCCTCTAAAATATAATTCAACATTTATTTCTCCAATAAAATCCCACAATATTCTATTTTATTTAATCTTATAAAGTTCCCAAAATAAAGAGCGTCTTCTGAAATAAAATTAATCACTTAATCACCAAATCATTTTCCAATACCATGCTTATCTATTAGATAAAATATATGTTCCCAAAATAACTTATTATTCATCCATACAATCATTTAACTAAAAAAAGAAAATTGATACTAACTGGGACTTCACGTAGGATAGTGGTAGGCGATGCACCCTTGTCTACCTTTGATTATGGGTTTGATTCCTCCGGCCTTGCTAGAAGTGATAGGTTTTCACCCATCCTGTGGGTTGTCCTTTTTCTAAAACTATATAATTCTTATAAATTTCCAAAAATATGATAATGTCCTTAGAAATAACCATAACATGTTTTAAGCTCAAATTTTATCCCATACCTTTCATTTTTCATCCCAAAGATTACTAACCCATAATTACCTCAAAAACAAATGTCTCCAAAAATACTATTAATCACCTTAAAATTTCATAACTTAAAGCCTCAAATGGGTTTCTAAGACATTGAACTTTTGATCAACCTTAAAATTATTGGATCATGATAATATCCATAACTCATAAGAAAACATCCTAATCTCCAAAGTTATCTAAACCTGGCTCTGATACCAACTGTAAGGACCCAGCCTTAAACATAAATAGTTCTAGTTCTTTTAAAACTATAAATCATATTATTTTCCCAAATATATTTTCGTTCTATAGTTTTATATAATTAGGATAAACCCTTTCATGGTAAATCCATACATTACAAGTAGACAATTATACCCAGTATCCGTTTATTCCACCAAATGAAACCCATTAAAAAATGATTTATTTTCAAGAATCATATTAAATTATTTCATAACTACATCTTATTTGTCCTTAAAAATATTATGACCTATGAAAAAACATTTTAAAACTTAGTATGAGAACAAAAATCTTAGTAAGGGACATAAATAAAGTAAATTGTTAGTCCATTGAAAACATGAAAACCCATTAAAACATTTTATAAAAAACTCATTAGAAAACATAGAAAATCACATAGATAAATTGGGACATAATTTCCATATCACTCTTACATTAAACCTTACAAATTAAATAATCATACGGTCGACTTCCATCCCCAATCTACCCAATGCATCAGAGAGATATAATGGGGATCACCCTTTGTATAAGCTATATCAGGCTCATCCATTTTTCAAGAGCAATAATGGGGATCAATCCTTCGAATAATATATATTGGGATCACTCATGAGATATAATGGGGGTGAAACCTTTATATATAATTTCCAAGTACTAAATCATGAATAAAACCCTTGAAAACTCTTTTAACCCCATATAAAAAACTCTTTCATATAAAAATAACCTTTTTTGATAAAAAAAATTCAATAAAAAAAGTCCCAAAAATAAATTAATAGGTTTTTTCACTTAATATAATATGAAATCTTAAAAATTAATCTAGAAATTAAATAATAGTCACGATGGTGAAAAATTTTTTGTCACCATGTATGTTAAGAATAGAATATTCATTTTTTTGTTTGTCAACACAATCCGTATAAAACACGTAAAAAGATTCCTTTTGAAAAAATTTAACGTAATAAAAAAGAGACATAAAATGTACTTTATAATAATTTTATATTCATATAAATAAATATGTAAAATAATATCAATAATATTTACATGGAGAAAAATATTTGATAATTAAATATTTAAACATTCAAAGTGTCCCATATAACTTTATACATTTAAATCATAAGCTCTATGAAAGAGCATCATTCGAAAACAATATTAAATAAAATTATAAAAAATAAATTCAAGATATTATATTTAAAGGGGTTTTATATGAACCTCATAAATGAATGTGGGTGTATAACATCAAAATATGCCTCAATGAAAGGAGATTGAGATGAAATCCCTTACCTTGATTATGATTCGTCGCGTATTTTCATCATCTTCCTGAATAATAAACTTATGTTAATTATTTATGTGATTGATAATTTTTCTTAAGTTTATTATTCCTTTTATATCACTTATTACCATGTTATAAAAATTACTTAATTATTTAGGTTTACGTCGAATGTTTTGATGATATTCAGTACATGTGTCAAAATTGAATTTGGTATGATGTTTATATAAAAAATTGGTCATTATTACATCAAATACATAATAATATTCATGAAATAATAATCAATTTTGTATATAAATTATACTTTTATATCCATTCAATATAAATGGATATGAAAAATGAACTATATTACAATCATGGAGACGTTAAGTCGTACGTACACATGAGTAACATTTCATTTTCAAAAATAATTATGGAAAGAAGATAAGTATTATTTTATATTTCTATAATGATCATAATATAAAAATTATAATATAAATTATTTAAAAACACTTATATATATTGTTCATGTGATGTGGTGATGAAAAACAAATCACATCGCTTCGTGGAGGTGATAGTTCACAGGTACACATGAACGTTGTTATCATTTTTATGTGCATGGAAGGGTAAGAACATAAATGATATATTATTATTTAGTAATTATAAATGTTTCATTAATATCAAATATAAACATTAATTCCATCATTATAACAAGTGTTGAGATATATTGATGGAAAACAAATTATATCAGTTCATGAGGTGGTATTCCGCCGTACACAGGAATGCTTAATTATTTTACCATTTGATGTAATTGGAGATGGATTTAGATGATGATATTAACATAACAACATATAATTATATTGATTATATTGTAGTTATTATTTCATCATGGTGGAAGAATATTTTAGGTAATTGGAATAAGAAATAAATAAAAACACTTAATTAACAATTATACCTTTTCTTTAGATAATATCCTTCGATTAACACCTTAACACCTCGAAGGTGAGGCTCTATAGGCATGACCTCTTAAATGAGGGTATAGTGGGGCATCACTTCCTGACCATAGGATTTGATCCTCTATATGGGATTAGTCTTTAATTGAGTTTATGAATCCCTCTATGTGGCCTGGGGTGTTATCCTATATCATTTTTTCTTACCAAAGTGGGGTTTCATGATTCATCATGACCAATATATCAGAGGACTGAACACCTACTTAGAACGTTATTCTAGATAGGTTCTGGTATTCCCCACATTCCCTGGGTTAGATCCCCTATTTTTTCATCGATATCTTCATAGTTCCAGTTTGTACTTCTTCTTGGTGAGGCTCTATAAGCATGACCTCTTAAATGAGAACCATCGTTGTTATTAGACTCATGGAGTGAGTTCTCCCATATCAATGTTACCTTAAATCCTTGATCAGAATCCTTGTTCGGATATATGGTTATGAACTTAACTTGTGACTTGTTGTCTGTCTAGATTATATTTGGGTTGTTATTGTTATTATCATCATGTCTCGTATTCTGATTGACATGCCATTTTGATGATTATTTTACTCTCTTTATGCTTTATGTTTGGCTATTTCTGGATGTCTTACTGGGTATGTATATACTCACCCCTACAAGGGTTATTCCCGCACATGTCATGTATTATATAGATTATGAGTCTTTTTATGGAGCCTTAGGTGGACCAAGAGTAGGCAGAGAATAGTTTAGCTATGTAGTTCCCCGAACTAGATGCCACTTTAAACAAGGCTCTGGGTCAGATGACCATTGGGCTTTAGGCGCACCTCCCCATACTCCAAAGGTTGCTGATGGGTAAATAGGGTGTAAAGAGGATATACTTGGGTGATTGTACCCTCATATGGTGATAATAATAATGATAATAATAATAATATATGCATATATAATAGTGTAAAAAAGATTATAACAAAGCGGAAGCAACAAATAAAATCAACAAACTCAGTGGAAGAAAATATGAAGTAGCAGTAGAAAAAAATAATAAAAAAATCCCAAAGGCAATAATACCATATATAGACAACAAGACCCAATAGGCCATATAAAGAAATAGATAAACAAGGTCACCCATGGTCGACCATCAATACACACATATATAAGCATACTAACCAAAAAGAGAACACGAAATTAAACTACAACTGATGTAAGAACCTTTAAGGTCCCTTTCCATCCATACCATGTAAAAGGTCCAATTTGACCACTAAGGTCCAGCTCCTAAGCTTGGTCCCTTACACGATTATAGAGATATAAATTCTACATGCATCTCAAGGGGCATGTGTATGGCGCACTACTACAAAACTAGCGTTTAACAATGCTGATAATTATCAGCACTAGAAAAAGGCGCTGATAAATGGAATCATTATCAGTGCTTTCTATGGCACTAATAAATTTAACCCTTTATCAGCTCTTTATTTTTAGCACTAATAAAGGTCCCCTTTATCAACGCTTTATTTTTCGCACCAATAAAGGGTACCCTTTATCAGCGCTATATTTTTAGTGTTGATAAAGGTCCGAATAAATAAAATGAAATAAAAAAATAAATAAAAAAATAAAAATGAGTTTATTAAAAAAATATTACAAATTTTATTAATTAAATAATTATTGATAAAAAGGAATAAATTGATTATACTATATATAAATTATAAATACTAATAAATAGTATGTATTAAATATATAGATATATCCAGACCACTTGGTCTTGGGCCTTCGGGCTATGTAATGGGTCTCCCTCTACCCTGTTAGAAAGAGCTCTTTGCTTTAGTAATTAAAACGAGGCTTCGGCCCCATCCTTTAAAAAAGATATATATTAATATATATAAATGTGATTTCTATGATAAAAATATTATTTATTATTTACATTAAATATTAATATATTTAGTGAATAATGGTTTATAATTAAAAATTAATATGAATTAAAAATACTAAATAATTTCATTGACTAATGGACATAATTGAATGTTGTCTGATTTTTCAATTTATAACATAAATCAACCATTTTATATTTATTTCGCATATACATAATTAAGTCATTTATATATATATATATGCACACACAAACAAATAATTTTTTTGTAATTAAAACAATTTATATTATATACTTTATATATATATATATATTTACTATGTTTTAATATTTTCAATATGTATTAATATTTATTTCAATATATATCCATTTTTTTAATGATTTATATGAATACAAGTTATCCAAATTTTCAATATTATACCCATTTTTAATTAATCAATTCTACTCATTTTTAACATGCATGAACTTAAGATTTAATATTCATTAATAATATTAAAAATACATTTGTGAAAAAATATTTATAAATAATTATAATTATAAATTTATATTTACTGTTTTTATACATTTATAATTATAAATAAATAAATACTATTTTTTTAAAAGTATTTAAATTATTATAAATAAATAATTATAAAATAATAATAAATTTATTCAAATAATGAATATATTTACTATGTTTATATATATATCTATATAATTATATAAATATTATTTTTTAAAAAAATATTTAAATAATTATAAATAAATAATTATATATTCAAAGAATTGTAAAATTATTATTTTGTAAAAAACTTTTATTATAAGTGTTATAATTATATATAATAATTATTCATTTTTTAAAAAGTATTATTTTTTAAAAAAATTGTATTATTTTTAAAAAAAGTATTATAAGTATTTATCAGCACTTTTTTAGCACTTATAAAGATTTATTTTATCAACACTAATTAACTTATCACTAATAAAAATTATCTTTAACAATGATTTTTTTAAGCGTAGATAAAGGTGTCATAATCTATTTTAAGAACCCTTACCATCGTGAACTAGTTCGCGATATTCGAAGCACTCCATTGAAGAGACTTGCTTCTTGTGCTCCTTGTTATCGAATCCAAGCTTAAATCTAGGAAAGATTCAAGGCTCCAACTATTCTAATACTCGAATCCAAGTCTTGAGTGATTCAAGGGTTGAACACAACTGCGACTCGAAAAAAATACAGGTATTTCGATATCTCTAATTTCCCTCAGCTATACCCTGATCCTTCTCATCCCACATCCGTTTATCTAAAAAATTCTAGTTGCACTATCCTATAATAAAACAACCCAAAATTCATTGTTTTTTATATGTATTGAAGTATTATCTTCCCCTATATCATGTGGGTCTCCTTGGGACAACATTGGTATTGTGCGACTTGAAATATATCAAACCCAATGTTGGGTCATGTTGTTGTGAGGTATAATAGGATACCAATACCTATATATCATTACATCTACCTCTTTTCAATCATAAACTTTTGAAAATTTCATCCATATAGAGTACAATGTTGTCATTGGTTGGGAATATTACATTGCAAGTCACTTGGATGATGAAATATCTAACAGCATTGGGGTCTTATATTATGGAATGCATCATTTGGCATGGAGTGGTTTGAGTGAGTAGGAACTGAAATATAAGGTTATTCCCTTATATCTGAAAGTGAATTGTAGAATTTGTTTCCAAAAAATGGATGATGAAATATCTAACACATGAGAAACAACTATATAATGATTTTTTCTTGAAATTGTTTCCTAGGATAATGAACACTGAAATATGGTTTTAAATTAATATATTTATTTAGGATGACTGAACTATTTCTTGAGGATTGGGATAGATTTAGGGGTCACTTATTAAATGTAACAATCAAATGATTCTGATGAATCGATAAAATTAGATGAGAAAAAACATTATATATGTTTTATTTGTTGTCTTATTTATTTAATTACTTCTTGAAAAAATATAATGTTTTTAGTTTTTATATATGAAATATTTCAATTTGAAATTAAATAATATGAATTAAATTATATAAAAATAAAAATCAAATATGTCTATTTTTCTATAATCTTTAAACTATATTATACAGGAAAAACTGATTTTGAGATAAAAAGTAATTGATATTTTGATTTTGGTTCATCATATATAGTCAAAAAATAAAAAATTAGGATGATTAATTTTCTAAGGAAAACTTGAGCATCACAGTGTTTTAAGAAAAAAAATATTGTTTCATTATTTGGTGCAGAAGAAGAGTACATCTTTTATAGAATTTACTATTCTTAGTCCTTTGGGATTGATCAAAATCTTGCTAAACATGATATTTTCTTTAAAAAGTAACTTATCTTAGGAGAAGTGTATTCTATTATTTAAATTTCAAAGAATATTTTAAATCATTCAATAATAAATATTATACCACCATATTTAAATAATTTTGATAAAATAAAATATTAACATTCATTGATGTAAATTTAATAAATAGGTTTTAATAGAATCTATTTTGGTGAAATAAAAATTATTTTTCATGGATAAAATCATCAAACCTTTTGAATACCACTTCAAGTAAAATTTATTAGTTTGTATTTAATAATTTAATGACATGCTATTTTCACTATGTATTCTTAATTCTATTGAATTTTATGGTTTACTAACATAAACTTAAATCCATTTTTATGTCCTTATAGTGGTAATATGATTCCCCACAGACGTGGCCATCTCAATTACATAACATAAAAAAATAATTACAATAAAATACCATAACCTTTTATGTTAAGAGTTTTATATAATTAGAACAAAAAAATAAACTAAAAAAATCATGTATTTTTTAACTAATGTTCATTTTTTGGAACAATATATGCAACAACTTGATCCATAAGGATCATTAATTGTTCTTATTCGAATCAAGATCCTCGGGTTAGATTTTTCTTATTCGGATCAAGCTTCTCATGAATATATTTTATCCAATAATCATCCTTGTCAGACTCTCCAAATGATTTAGGCTCCACTTGGAAAAAATATGGTTTTTTGTAGAGTCTTACTCTATCAAGTTTTCACGAAAACTTTCCGATCACCAATGAAATTTTATTCATTGATTTCAGCCTTGATTGTTTTTCTTGTAGTTGATAAAAATATAGTCATGTTTGAAATGATAACCCACTCATTAATAATTGTTAAAAATCACTTCATTTATTTCCTTACACATCTAATAAACACTATGTATGTTTTACTTTAATCCATCTAAAAATAGATCATTCTTTAACATTTCCTTTTGGTTCCACCCTTGGGAATATCTTATTACCATCCATATAATTCAAACAAATGGGATACATTCACCTTTGATAATGAATATAGTATGTGTATTTATTTATTTATTGTAAAAATTGAATATTTTATGAACCCAATAGGATATATTTACTTTCTCTCAGATGATTCAAAGCTTTAATCCAATGTATCTTATTTTACCCTCATCCTCCTTACTCATTGATTGATTATTTGGAAAGATATATTTACATTTTTTATCATCATTCTCAATTTATTGTTGGTATATCCTTGTGGTTAACAATTATTGCACAGTAAAATAATTATCTATAGAATTAATATATTGTTTCATATTTTTGTTTAATTTTTTTCTTTTTAGTATTACTCATATAATAATTGTTTTCTTGTACTAGGGGATTCTTTTGTTCGATCCTACAAATGAGATAATAAAAATAATAAAATGCATCAAGAATGTATAAAACCACTAGGAAAAGGTGAATTCCTACTACTTATTTAATTTATTTTGTCATCGTTTTATCTATTATTTGTAAGATAATTTCCTTGTCATTTTTATCTAATACTTATTTAGTTTTTTTTATAGATCTTTTGGGAAGTTATATTTTTCTTTCAACTATCTGAAACAATCCACAAAAGAGTTAAAATGATTCTTTAATCCAATTTTACCACACATTATATTTTCATTGACTTTTCTGTCAAACATCAAATAATGAATACTAATTTGATGTTATTAGTTGAAAACCCTTTCTCATTATTGAAAGCCTTTTATCTTATGAGTTTCAACAACAATAAAGGTTTTCAGCTAATGAGATTAAATAAATATGCAGTGTTGGTAGTTTAACATATCAAGAAAATGGAAGTATGGTAACATTAGCAGTTAGGATTTTTTTGAGACTTTGGGATGCGTAGGAATAGTCTACACCTCAATCTAACACATGGTGTGTCCATGATGACTCTAAGTGCTTATTTTTATTTAAAATTGACATTAATTTTAGTATAAAGGACAACCGACATACTCAGAACTAAGAAAAAATATTCTTATTGTTGTGATACTTTATTTAAATTATCCATAAGTCATTTAAGATGTGTAGTAATCAACCGCACCTCAATTTGACACATGGTGTGTATGTTATGACTCAATGTGTCCATTATCAATTTAAAATTGACAGTTCAGTTCAAAAAATGTCACTCACTAAAAATAAAGAAAACACACTATTATTTTTTCTGATAATTTATGATATTGATTCATAAGTAATTTTTTACATGTAGTAATTGGTCTCAACTCACATTGATTCACGATGTGATCAGTATAGGTCAAAATGCATGTTTCTAGTTTAAAATGACATTTTAATAAAAAAAAGAAAGTGATGTACTCAAAAAAAGAAAAAATATATATAATTTTTTTATACTTTAGTAAAATGATCCATAAGTCAATTAAGACATTTATTAATTAGTCGTACCTCAATCTGACGCACGATGTGACTGATATGACTCTAAGTGCGTCTTTTTATTTAAAAATGACATCAATTTTAATAAAAAGGAAAACTGACATACTCAAAACCAAGAAAACACATTCATATTGTTTTGATACATTATAAGAATGACCCATAAGTCATTTGAGACGTTTAGTAATCATCCATACCTCAATATGATGTACGGTGTGACCGGTATGACTCCAAGTGCATCTTTTTATTTAAAAACGACATCAATTTTAATAAAAAGGACAACTGACATACTCAAAAATGAGAAAACACATTCATATTATTTAGATACTTTAGGTAAATGGTCCATAAGTCATTTTTATGTATAAGAATCATTCTAACCTCAATATGATACACAATTTTCCTGGTATGACTCAATGTGTCTCTTATCAGTTTAAAATCGATAGTTTAGTTCAAAAATGGCAGTCACTAAAAACTAAGAAAATGCACTCATATTTTATTTATAATTTATGAAATTGATTAATAATTCATTTTTGATGTGTAGGAATATGTCTCACATCAAACTAATATATGATGTGATTGATATGAGTCAAAGTGCATGTTTCGAGTTTAAAATGATATTTAAAAAAAAGACAAGTGGCACACTCAGAACTATGTAAACGCATTCGGATTATTTTGATAATTTATGAAAATGATATATACACTATTTGGGATGTGAAATAATTATCTTCACCTCAATACAACACACCTTGTGACCTATATGACTCAAAATGAGTCTTTTTATTTAAAATTGACATCAACTTTAGTAAAAAGGACAACTCACCTACTCAAAACTGAGCAAACACATTCAGATTATTTTGATACTTTAGTAAAATGACCCATAAGTCATTTTTGAGGTTTAGGAATCAACCTCACCTCAATCCAATACACAATTTGTCTATAATGACTCAATGTATCTATTATCAATTTAAAATCAACATTTTAGTTCAAAAAGTGTCACTCACTGAAAACAAAACAAACATTCTAGGATTATCTTAATAATTTAGGAGAATTATTCATAAGTTATTTTTGAAATTTAGGAATTGGTATCATGTAAAAATGACACACAATATGATCGGTATGAGTCAAAGTGTGTGTTTCCTCTTTAAAATGACATTTTAGTAAAAAAGACAAGCGATGTACTCAAAACCAAGTAAACACATTAAAATTGATTTGATACTTTAGGAAAATGATCCATAAGTCATTTTGGATTTTTAATAATCAACTGCACCTAAATACGATTCACGGTGTGACTGGTATGACTCTGAGTGTATTTTTCAATATATAATTATCATTTTAGTTTAAACATTCATCACATCGACAAACCCGATAAAATGAGCCTAGATTATTTTCTCTTCATTTAAATTATGTATTTTTACTTAATTTTTCTTATTTCAAGGTTTTTTGGGGTTTTAGTGTTCTGTTACAGCACACTATAGTATGCCCATTTATCAGCATTTATAAAAGACTCAGTATTTTAATCTCTCTCCAGTAGTCAACGCTTATCTAGAGCTGATAACAGCCATATTTAGCATTGTTAAGGACTATTTTGTAGTGGTGGTGTGAGAATAAATTTCAATAGTCTACCACCAATGTGTGCCTGTCTTATATCCATGATAATGTAGGTGTTTTAAAAATATAAATAAAAAGGCATCACATGCATATACAATAAATAACCAACTTCTTTTATTCTCAACATCCACAAGAAAGTGTTCACCTGCTTCGACCATTGTCAGTAAGTCTGAAAATGTTCCCCCAATTATATATATAGCATACAACATTTTTTTTAATATATATAAATATAGTGGTGAGGATCCAAAGAATAAATCCCAAGGAATCCCCTAAAAAAACTACCCAGGTGAACCCTCAAGTTACACCTAAAAATAAGTTACAGGCACCTATTTACCTTAATCAATATTTGTAATCCAAATGAAATTCCCAAGTAGTAAGTACCTGGTCCCTCAAACCTTATCTTAGAAGTCCCCATCAACCCGAATCCCAATGTTCCAAGGCATAATTACGTATGTCCTTCAATAAATAATCATCATCAACTCAATAGATAACATCCTAAGGTATGGTAATATCTATCCTCCCAAGTCTCAGCCCAATGTTCTCAAGCGTAATGTCTAGCCTCAACCCCCAACCACCGGTCTCATCACTATCAATTCATGGTGAATCACCATTCATATGGATTTATATGGAAATCACCCACAAAAATAACTGATACTCAACACAATCACCTAATATGTATAGTCTATGGGGGTCTCTAGCCACATGAGTAGTCAACTCCACCTCGATCTAATTCTTATCTTTATGCACACGAATCCAACAATCAATGATCAGAAATCACCCAAATAGTACCTGAGACACATCATCCAGCACCTCATGCCCTTATGACCATGTTAATAAATCATAATGTTCATCACCATCTCCACCTTTGAGAGCCAATCCATTATCTTGATGATAAAATCATCTCAATCCGATGACCATGTCACCCAAACTAGTGATCAACATCACCCTATGTATCTCAGGCCAAGCCCCCCTTGACAAATATCATTTCCTCAGTACAGGTGATCAATATCACCTTAATCCTTAGTCCAAGCCCGTTATGCTTTCCATAAAACTAAGAAGTTCAGTATAATTGACTCAATTTAATTTAAATAAAACACCCAGACTAAACTGCCCAGGTTGGTCCAAGACACTTACCCAACTTGACTATGTGTAGTGGAGATGAAACATGCCCATAGGTAACTCATCTCATCATTGAAAAAATTTAACAAAATGTATTTAATTAATTAGGGTCTTTCTTTGTCATCCCACGTGATACATATAGAGTTCACCCTAAAAACACCCATAAAAACATGGATCAATCTAGAGAGAACCTACTTTGTACTAGTAGTCATACACTCCTATGATATTAGCCTCTAATGCGAGCCAAATTAGAAGAAAACAACATTTTAGATGAACACCCTGAAAATAGGGTAAAATATATTACATTAATTTAATAGTACTCATAGTGAGAGAAAAGAGAAATAGAATCTAGAAGATTAAATTTCTTGCCGAGATGAATCCATATCCACCAATAGAGCTTAAATCAGAGCTCTGATGACAAAGAATGGCCAAAGATGAGGTAGAAGGGGAAAGGGAGGAGATCCCTACTATGTTTGGTGAAGAGGAGGAGAAATAGGAGAAATTACCTAAATATAAGGGAGGGGAAATGGTAATTTTCACTCTTTTAAGACCCGCATAGTTTGGACACACAGTTTATCTAACCATTCACCAATCATACAGTGCTCACTACCCAAGCACCACACTACGCACAGGAACAACGCACAGTTTCCAAAACCATGCGTAGACCATGCAAGATACCTTTGTCAAAAAATATAGATATCTCACATGGTAGTGTTCCCCTCCCACATTTTTTTAAACTGTGTCTAGTGTATAAGGATGGATTCATAGTTTCTCCTAGGAGGCTGCATGATTTTTCTAAATTGTGAACCTCTATCTATGCATTCCTGAAATTGGGTTTTTAGAGCCTGATGCTTTTGAACCCCACTCGAAACCCCAAGAAACTTCTTGAGTCATAAAGACCGTATAAAAAAGTATTTGGGTTAAAAAAACTTCCAGAATTGAGTTTTTAATATCAAATAAGAAGTGTATTTGATAACTAGCTATGAAAATTCAAACAGGTTGAGGATTTTTCAACACGCTAAAAAACTCCGGATGTTACATTCTCTCTACCTTAAATAGATTATCCCTGAGCTATCAAGCATTATCCAGATATGGTAACAAACATAACAATATCATCTAAATCAACCCAGTCTACCCCTGTTATCATGTCACAGTTCAACTCCCCTCAAGACGCTCCTTTCCTTAGGAATTATCTGACTGGTTGCTTCCTGACCCAAAACAAACATTTGATGGTCCACTGATCATCCCTGGACTCAAAATTCCTCTTGTGAAATACCATAACTCATGCACCTCATCTGGTTATAAAATCATAATCATGTCACATCTGACACTCATTGAGTCCCGCATCTCATCAAATGCCCAAAAATACATGTATCTCAATAGATGCTAAAAAATGTCTCGGTGCCTCAGACCTCATATAAAACCTTCATCACATTGATGCATGGATTCCAACGCACCTCTTATATAACCTACATCACATTGATTCTTAGATATCAACACACCTCACATATATATATATATATATATATATCATGCATCATAACTAATGACAACCTTCCAAACAACACCTAGTTGGTCCAAAACCCATACTCGTGTACCTTGTACATCAAAACATGCAAAATCCCAAAAATAAAAGAACATGGTCATGCCCATCATCATGGAATACCTATAACCATAGTCATATCCCTTACCTTCTCTAACACTGGGAGCTCAACAACATGCACCGGGCCTAAAGCCTAACTACTTGAGGCATGGCCTCCTTACAGAGGTGAACAACCCACTAACCCCACTGCTGGGTTCCACTATCTCTTCCATGACCACTGCATGTAGATGAATATAAGCTACCAGCTAGCAGTACCACTTCTACTCTAACCTCAGATCCTTGAGTCTACCTTAGTCCCTGGATCCCAGCTATCCAAGAAGGATTCATGCATAACCTCTCTAGATGGCTCGTCTAGTTGCACACCTAACACTCCTTCTAAACCAGATCACACTAGGTATAAATGTGTCTTGATTTCCTACACTGGAATCATTCCATTGAAGACCCAATCCATGGTGGTTTTTCTGAATCCCTAGTATTTCTTCTCTACTAGAATTATTCATGTCCTCACTTCCTACTACCTGAATATTCACCGCTATAATCACCTAATCCAATTATCTACCACCTATGTTCCACCCTCACCCTAAAATAGAGGTGGGTGATAAGACTATAACTCCCAAGTTTGGAATTCCATCTATGGATTAGCTCCTTGAGCTCCCATATCGATACCATGTATAACCCAAACCAGGATATCCCTAAGCTTCTCATCCAACCATGGATAAAAATCAACCATATATTGCGGATATCCCACCTGTACATGATCATGTAACTATGAATGTACCTATTACTTAGGATCTACCCAACCCTTCGGGGCCTCATCCCAACCCTTAGGGGCCTCATCACATGCACGCTCATGCGTTACCACATCATCACCCTCCTAAGGATCCATTGAATCCCATCTAGGTGGCATCCCACTGAATACCAATCAAGATGGTTAGACACCCGTAAAAGTGTATATATATATATATATATATATATATCACAAATAGGGAAAGATGTAAAAGGCATCACATCACGCCACCCTTAAAATCCCCTACCATACCCTTTCATAAGACATTTGTCCCCAAGGCCCCTTACCCACCCATATCAGGGTCAGGTGTCACATCTAACCCAGCCACATGGACCCCTGCCTACCCCCATAAGAATTAGGAATCAGGTATCATCCAACCTCATGACCCCTTGCCTTCACATAATAGGGTCATGCGTCACATATAATGTATCAATCCAGGGAAGCTAAGTAGAATGACACCAAATAGGATATACAGGAAAATACTATTTAGCTTTTTTGTCGACACTTTAAACAACTCTCCCTCTATCATCATCTGTGCCTACCCCCATCAGGGTCAGACCCATATATCACATGCATATCAAATCACATAGCACAATATATAGATCTTGTTAGAACCACATACTTGGTTTGACTGAGTATAATTCCATCAAAGAGAGGCTAAGTATGAAAACATTGTTTGTATTCCTTTGTTGAGAGTTTAAATATCTCAACCCCTCTTAGTGAAATCCAGGTTACTAATGACAATCTCAACCAAATCACATCATATGAGACTAAGTTCTTATCATAATGTATAATTAAACCTCCCTTTCCATACTAGGCCATGGGAAAAAATTCATATAACAAATAAATATCACACCCCAGTACACCACTCGAGGTGGAAATAAAATCAACTGTAAAAGCACACATCATAATATCAATTTCTCACCCCTAGAAACTTTGTCTATCCCTCGTGCATGGGGATGCAGGAACCCAAACATGAGCTCTATGCCTAGTCCTAACAACATCCTAGTCTATGTTCCACCATATCCCAAATATTATATCCATATAGAAAATAAATCATCTGAGATCATTTTTAACCCATTGAACATGGCTAAAATTTTAATAGTTAGGTCTTGTGATGCTATGAAGAAACATTGAAAAGAACCTGCTCTAATACCATTTGTAGTACCTTTGCCTGAATGCCACTTTAAAAAATGCATTGGGCTAGTTGACCACTGGGAAATAGGCATGCCTCCCCATACACCAAAGGCTACCGAATAGTAGCGAGGGTGTAAATAGGTAATATCAGAGAGACTATACCCTCATATGGTGATAATAATAATTTTCTATGAATATAAAATAGTGGAATAAAGACCATAACACAAAAGAATTCATAGATAAAAATAAAAAACATAGTGGAAGAAATTATGAAACAAAAGTAGAAAAACATAATAAATAATCCTAAAGGAAATAATACGATATGTAGAAAATAATCCATAACAAGTCATACAAATAAATATACAAACAAGATTTCCCATGGCTGACCATCATTACGCACATATATAAGAAAGCTAAACAAAAAAGGAACACAAAAGTAAACTTAAGATGATTTAAGAACCTCCAAGGTCCCTTTCCATCCATCCCATGTAAAAGGTCCAATTTGACCACTAAGATCCATCTTATGAGCTTGATCCCTTACTTGATTATAGAGAAATAAAGTATATGCACGTCCCAAGGGGACCATATATGGTGTGAGAATAAATCTCAGTATTCCACCACCAATGTGTTCTTGGATTACATCCATGATAATGAAAGTTTTTAAAAAATATAAATAATAAGGCAACACATGTATATTCAATAAATAAAATGCTTCTCTTGTGCTCAATAGCCACAAGGAAGTGTTTATCTACTTCATCCATTTTTGGTATGTCTGAAAACATGCCCCGAGTTATATATATGGCATACAGCACATGTATTCATATATATAACTATAGTGTCAAGGATCCATGTATTAAATCCCAAGGAATACCCTAATGAAAAACAACCCCGGTAAACCCTCAGGTTTTACCTAAAAATATCCCACAAGCACCTTGTACCCTCAATCAATATCTAGTTTCCAAATGGAAAACCCAATAAATAAGTTCTTGGTACCTCATACCTCACCTTAGAAGTCCCTATCGGCTTGAAGCCCGATGTTCAGAGGTATAGTGATGTCTGTCCTATAATAAATAATCACATTCAGCTCAATATCCGATGTCCTGAGGTATAGTGATATTCCTCCTCCCAAGTTCTATCCCAATATCCTCAAGTGTAATGGAGAGCCTCAACCCCCAACCTATGGTCTTGTCGCCATCAACCAATGGTGCATCACCATCCATGTGGCTTTCTACTGTGAGCTCCCCCAAATATAACTGATAATTAACACCATCACCTAAGCTGCATAGTTTACAGGATTCTCCACCCACACAAGAGGTCAACACCACCTCAATTTGAGTCATATCTATATGAACACGAATCCAATGGTGCATCGACTAACAATCAGTGAGAAAAAATCACCCAAACAGTACCTAAGACACATAATATGGCACCTCATTCCCCTATGACCATGTCTATAAATCATGATGTTCACCACCATCTCAACCTTCGATATCCAAGCCCTCAACCCGACGATCACATCATCTCAATCCAATGACAGTTTTTCCTAACTTGGTGATCAACATCACCCTAAGTATCTCGGGCCAACCCCATCCTAATTAATAGTGTCTCCTCAGTCTAGGTGATCAGTATCACCATAATCATCAGGCTAATCCCATCACATTCCCACATAACCAATCTATTCATTATAAATAACTCTATTTAATTTAAATAAAACACCCATCCTAAGCTTCCCAGGTTGGTCCAATCCTCTTACCCGGCTTGACCATGTGTAGTGGAGATAGAGCATACCCATAAGCATCTCATATCATTATTGGAACAATTTAACAACATGAATTTAATTAATTAGGTTCATTCTTGGTTTTATCACATCTAACATTTAGAGTACACCCATAAGACATGGATAAATCTAGGAACCACATACCTCATACTATTAGTTGTACACTCGTCTGATATCGACCTATAACTTGATATGAATCAGAAGAAAATATCATTTTAGATGAACGCCCTGAAAATAAGGTGAAGTGGTTCACATGGATATAACTCTATGCACGATGAGAGAAAATATAAAATGGAAGCTAGTAGATTAATGGTCTTACCGATATGAATATATAGCCACCAATGGAGCTTAAATAGGAGCTTTGATGGTGAAGAGAAACCAATGCCTAGGAGAAGAAGTAAAGGGAGGAGCTCCCTACTGCATGTGGTGAAGAGGAGGAGAAATGGAAGAAATAACCTAAATATAATGGAGTTTCCAAATGGTAATTTTCACCTCTTTGAAGACTTGCATGGTTTGGCCATACAGTTTGGATAACTGTGCTCCAACCATGCGATGCTCACTGTCCAAGCACCAAACTATGCATGGGCATGGCGCACAATTTTTCAAACTGTGCATAGGATATGTGTGAGACCTCTATCAAAAACTAAAAAGCTATTGCATATTCATACGACCCCTCTCACATGGGTTTTCAAACCGTGTCCAGTGTCTAAGGAGGGCTGCACGATTTATCCTAGAAGGTTTCATGGTTTTTCAAAATTGTGTGCCTCTGTCTATGCATTTACAAAATAGGATTTTCGGATCTTGATGCTTCCAAAACCCACCTAACACCTATATGAACTTAATAATCCTTAAAACCCATAAAAAACAAGGCATTGGGTCAATAAAACTTCTGTAATTTAGTTTTTAAGATCGAGGAAGAATTTGGTCCGACCACGAACAATGAATATTCAAACATGTTGAAGATTTTTTGAAATGCTCAGAAAACCAAGACATTACAATCTAAACAGATTGTGGTTTGTACTGGGTGTTTCATTTGATATTAGTCACCTCAATCTAGTAGGTTGTACTCTTTTACAGTTTTTAGTGGGATTGTATTTTTCCTTTTATGCTTTCTAATACTTGTTTCATACTCTCATGTGTGATATAGGTGTATGCATTCATTATGGTATCAGTTGTATTTTACATTTTATTATTGTATGGGTATTTGTAGGTGTGTTTGTGTGTGTCTACCTTGGTATAAGGCCTCTCATATGTGTGATATTCCTACTCATCATTAGTCTAAAGACCCTGATCTATTGGAGGTGGGCTTGGGGTGTCATATTTAGCTTACTGCTGGCTTGGCAGTCCCTAGTGTCTTGGGTCCAGACATAATAAAAAAGAAATAAAAACCACCAATTCTTGGGATCTAAAGTGACACCTGAGATCAGTCTATACCACTGTCGATTCTTGGGTCCATGACCCCTGATCGATCATACCTACTTTTACCAATTTACCATATCAAGATCATTTCATGATCCCACTTTTCATTTCATGGAAATCCATTTCTATTCACAAAAACATTTAATCTTGTGATGTTCCAATTCCAATCTAGAGAAACCCCTTAGAACCACCCTTCATTTTATAATAAATTATTACCCTTTTAATTCCATTTAAAACATCGATGATTTTGAAATTCCATTTCACATCCATACATTTAATTCACAATTTCTTTTTAAATTATTTCAAAAATAATTAGACATTTATTGATCTCAATCCAAGATAAGGCCAAGCGTTCAACTAGAATCATCCATTTAACATCATCCATTTAATTTTTATAAACATATCTTACCATTTAGTTTTCCAATTTCTAGGTTCAATTTCATCACTAAGGCTTTCCATGGGGAATAACCTCATTCTAAAATTCAAGACACATCAAAGGAGAATTTAACGAAGGTAACCAACAATTAAAACCTTTAATTTAAATTTAGGTTGACACTCAATAAATCCAGTATACCTTTATAATGCATCACTTGAAGAAAAAAAGTTGGGACTGTGGGATAAATTTAGCGACCACCTACCTTAGCCTTAGAAGAGTCCACAAGTCCAACATTGGCCTTTGGTTCAACCTAATTTAGAAGAAAATGAGAAATCAGATAAAATTCCTAAAAATAGGGAATATTAGATATAAATGGAGAGGTCTTGGTTGATAGAAAAGGTAACAAATAATGATACAAAACAAATTAATATCCTTACATCTAGCTTTGAATCATCATCTACAACACTCCAAATGACCAAGGATCAATGGTATCCTTCATTGAGAAGAGAAGAGAGGGAGGGGTGTGAGGGGATATTACGGGGTGTTTGAGGGATAAAAACCTAAGTGTGAGTTATATAGGGTGAGGGGGAAAATACTAAAATGACCTTTTTTAAAAATATCATAGGAGGCCACCAGAGATCCGTTGGCCTCCACTCTCTAGATCATGGTCCAACAGCTGGATAGTGAGCCTAAGACCCATGTAGAGATACTATTTTGGAATGTTCTAGCTGGTGTTTCTATACCATCTAGATGGTGGATCTTTACTAGCTAGAACATGGCACTATAATAACCTTTTTGTAGGCCTAGTCCTCTTCCAAACCCCCACCCCCAAACATTTCTGGGATCACTCTAAACCCTTGAAACACTCCTGATGCATCCCATATTTTCAAATACCACCTTGATTAGAGGCCATTACACAAATCTATAAAAATTCAAAAATACCATTACCTATTAGAAGGGTTGGGATATTAAAACCTCCTCACTATATGACAGCTTGTCCGTGAGCTAGATTCTTGAGAATCATTGAGCCTCATCCCCAATCCTCCTCATAATTTTGACTAAACCCACCTCTAGTGTAAATATTCCCTCACTTTTAAACATTATGGTGTTACAACCTTGAAGAAACCTAAAAGAACATGAATCCACCCTATTTGAACTCAAGAATTTAGTTATTTTTATATGTGCATGACCTTTTCCTACCTCGGGTAGTCTCCATGCATTACTGAGATCAATAGAACATGCTCTGAGGTCTCCTGCATGAGACCCGATCCAAAAGTTATGATTCACCATCCTCCCGCTAGTTAGGTCTGTGAAAAAACTACACCAAAATAATCTCCACTACTCCAAGACTCTTTGTTCCATGCACCACAACACCAAAAATTACAACTAACTCCACCCCGAGTCATTAGTTGATTCATCAAAACTCAAAACTTGTGATCCAATGACGCACTTGATGTGGTTTTCTCACCTATTCACATCCATATATATAAAACATAATTGTCCAGAACCCATCTAGACGACTCTCCTCAAATTTTATTAGTTACACACACTAAATCACTACCACACTTCCTAATTAGGATGAATAACTCCTAAAGGCCTCCCAAGACTGTCTAAGAATTTACATCATAGTATGAACCCTACTCCTAGTTTCATTCCACAATTAAAAACTTATCTAGAAAAAATTACTATCATGTTGTACCATGATCATTGACATTCCCTTGATCCGAATCCCACTCGAATCGTTAAATTCAACCTTGGTTTTGATGCTCGAATTTGGGCTTCCATAAATTCCACATCCAAACTCCAAATATAGTACTCTATATAAGTCTAAATAAACTTAGGTTAATATAAAAACTGACATATCAAAGTCATTTTTACCATCCAATGACCAGTCTCATTACATCCATAGTTATAATCACATGGAAATACATGGTTTTTAATGATTCGATACTCCCCACCACAAGTGTAACCTCATCATTAACCCATTAAACCAAATATCCAAGCTCTATGGTCCATCCTACATCCATTACCGCATGAAATAACTAAATGTGACCACCACTCTCATGTCTGAGTGGCAACATGAAATACCAACCACCGCCTCCTCCCGATTTACCAGGATCATTATCCATAAAATCCATTTAACCTCATCAAAATGAGGTCCACGCCCTTAACCAGCCAATTGGGCACTCCCCACAACATAGACCAACTTATATTTCTCCTAGATCATGACATTAATAGGAATCACCATCAATAAATGGGTTTCTCTCCTCTAGAGTCATGATCATCCACTATATTAAACCTTAACAAAGGTCAATATTAGATCAACCATGCCACCATACCTTAGTCCATACATGTTCTTTTTCTCACCGCAGGAACAACACAATTCTCAACCAAGGCCCCAAGACACCTTTCTGAAAAGCCTCTCACCAAATCCATGTTAGTCCTCATCCTAGACACATGGATTTTTTTCATTTAAGTATCGTGGTTTTATGCTTCTATACCACCCAAACCATGATACCAATAACAAAAAACAACCCTAACACGTGATTTACTCACTGATATCACTAAAGATCAATGGTTGTATACTTCTTCACAATCAAAACACAAAGACCAGACTCAAATGCCCGTGAGTCATGTATCATTAAAACTAGTCTCACACACCTGATCTATTGACCATGCCTCCACCGCATACTAGCTTCACCAAGAAGAAACCACCCCCATCACTCTTCAAAACCAAGGCACCTCGTCAAACCAAATTCGTACCCATGATCACTCATAGCCCAAGAATCATTCTGAAACCTAAAGCATCTAACCATGCTCTTCGTAACCCATATTCAAAAATTTATGGTTACTATATACTATCTCATTATAATTTCACTAGTATTCGATAAGGCTAGGCATCTGAATGATCTTACCCTCCAAAACAGGTCTTGATACCAAAAACAGCCCAAGGTATCCACATGAACTTACTCAAACCCATCCAAAGGAATCTAGAAACACAATGTATCCTAGGCCTTGAACACTTTCATGGTGTTTCATAAGCCTCTAACGCACACTAATAACACCTTCTATGAATTGGGATCAAACACAAGATTTTACTCATGCTTTTCATTCTAAAAGCACTCATGTTCCTAGGCCAACCCTCACTCAGGTTACCCTAGAGCACTAAAACTCAATGAATTGGCACCATCTCAAGACACATCTCAAAGGCCACTATTTTCTCACACCTATTCCTATAAACTAGTTTCACATATGCTACAACTCATGAGAAGCACTCTTATTCTCATCTCAAGACACACGACATCTAACATGTCAAGACTAATTGTACACTAAATGATCCCACACACATGTTTGAGCCAAGTATACTATACCCACTCAATTAGTTCAAGAACAATTGAAAATGTTTATATAAAGTCATGTCACACTGAATACTCAAGGTCACATCTCAAATAGAATCCATAATAGGCATGAAATTTTACTATCTTACACACCCCACATCATAAAAGTCTCAAAACCTGGGCTCTCTCTATATGCCCTTTTTCTAATTCACAAGATCATGTCATACACACTATGACCTAAATAAACCACACTTCTATTTTAATTCCCCAAAATTACTACTCATGAAAAACACAAATATAAACATGCCCCATTATTCCCAGCATCTCACGTCATAAGGATATTATATAACTCATGTTCTATCACAACCCCAAATACCCATACATTGGGTAAACACTAGTTAACAACTAGGCTTATATCATATATATATATATATATAATTCATTATTTTATAGTTTCCATCTTTCTCTAACTATAATTTCCATAATAATGGATCTATTAAATGAAATTTCAAGTACAAGTTACAGAGGAAATCACTTTATAATATATAATTTTCATTTTATTTAGATAATTCCACACAATAATAAATACCTAATCTCGGTTAACTTTTTTTTCTATATTATTTTATCTCAATTAAAGAGGTGGATGTGAAGTGTAATTGGTGGTCATTGAGTTCATCGCATATTTAAATCCTCGGTAGAATATAATTTTCACATTGTAACACCCCAAGGATTTATAAATAAATTTAATATCGAATTCATGAAACATTGAGTCTCCACAAAACATCACTTTTTTATAACGTATCTAGTAAACAAAATTTTTCCACCTCTTTGATTTGAATTTAGAAAAACTAACATACATGGTTGAGTTCAGTAAGATATTTAGAGTCTGGTAAGAAAAAATTGATTTTTTTGATTAGTTTCATACTATTATAAATATTAATATGACCCTTATGAATATTAAATCATATTATTATTTTATTTTCTTAAGGTTATAAGATAATGAGATCTTGATTAAATTGTCAAGGTGATATAAAATGAATTATAGTTTTAAATTGTTATTTTTTTTGAATAAATTAAGATTTTATTTAAAAATTAAATTAATTATATTTAGACAATTATTTGAACAAAATGGATTTAATTTTTTAATTCATAACATTGATATTAGGTTACTCTGAATTTATGAGAATTTTATAAAATACTTTATTTTTTTGTGACTAGTAAAAATACATTTTTGAGTTTTCGGTATGTTTAATGATATCATTAATGATGTAATCATGATGTAATAATTCTGTTATACTATTAAGTAATAGAATATGATATTAGGTGTCCCAAGTACCCAAAAACATGGGAAAATACCATGTGAAATCTCATGGTTTTGAAAATACCACTAATGAGGTGTCATTAGAAATTAATAAAAAAAACTCTCTATTTTACTATAAATACCCACACATTACTTTGTTTTATTTAATTAAAAATTAATAATACTCAAATATATGGTATTTTTACCTCCCTAAGAGTCCTCCCAAGGTTTACTCAATCCCCCAATGTCCCAACCTTCATGTTTTAGGAGTTACTCTACAAGGTAAGGGAATCTACCACCCTTCTCTTTTTCAAGCACTCTTTTTATATTATTCTTTTTTAATTTCAATTGTATTATAATGGGATATGTCATTACATACCTCCTTACTATACATTTTATTTTTGAATGATTATATACCCATTTTTCTCTCTTATAAAAATATTTTATGAATTTTAAGTGACGTCGTTAGGATACCAAATTTTTGTAAGGGATTTCTCAACTTCTCTTTTTATTTAGAGTTCCCTTCTTTTATTTTTCTTTCCTCGCATAAGTTCATCCAAATTTTATTATAACTATATTTAAATACATATACTTTAATTATATTATAATGATGGAATAATTCATCATCATCTCTTCTTTACCCTACTATTATACTAGAAATGAAAACACCATCCGAGATGTGTTAATTTATCACATTCAAGGATATAATGGATTTTCAATTTCTATTACCATCTTCAATTATGGTCATGAAACCATTTTGATGGTTGAAAAAGACTATATTATATGTATTATAACTTATTAAAGGTTCTATAATCTTTTTAACACATGATATTAATTTATCAATCAAAATGAGTTTGTTGTGATAAAAAATAGCCAATTAACCCAAACAATTATCATTAACGTTTTATATAATTATTCATCTTTACTCCCAATAAAAAAATTAATTTTATAACCATGTAATATTTTTAATGTTAAAAAATAAGATAAAACTTCTATTATGGACAACCATTCTCATCTTACATTTTTATATTTACATGTATACAAGAAAACTGGTCCTGGATACCAAGGAAGAAAATGCTCCCAAGCAATAAAATTTAACCTCTTAAACCCATAAAGAAGGACATGAAAGAAATTAATAAGGATATACCAAATCAATTACATAATAAAAATGTTTTCTAAATATTAATTAGTTAATTTAATTTGGTTATCCAGGACACTAAGATCAAGTGAATAACACCATTAGACTTAAGGTAAGGGTTTTCTACCCGAACCTCCATTTTAATTCGGGTTACTATTATTCTCTAATTACCTAAATTAAATTATTATTTATTCATATTTACTCATAATAAATTCTGTTTTAATGTTCTATATATGTGTACCAACCATAATCCTACTTTAATTTATGGTGAGTTATATGTTTTAAAAGGATCTTTAAAAAATTATTCCCAAAATACAAGCCCAGTTCAATGGAATTTCTCCAATTCTTACCTATTTTCAAGGCCACTATATAATCTATTTTTTAACAAACCATTATATTTATAAAACAACTCATTTTATTATTAAAATAATATCATACTTCACTTCTAGTTTTATACATTGACTTTTCCAAAAGAACTCTTGTTTTTAAAGTAAAAGAGTATTTATCTCAAGAATTACTCGATGATTTTATAAGTGTATCTTCATCTATTTCAACACTGTTGATAATTATTATGTATTATTGGGATTAATAATTTATGATATCATCTACTATATTTAATTTAATGGTTTATTATTAGTTTGACTCTGGATGTTCTATCTTAAAATGATTCACCAATTTACGTTGAATGGTTCGGGTTTATACTTAATGTTTGGGGAAAGTTATTTACATTTCATATGTTAGATTCAATATGAATGTATATAATTTTTATTTTTATCCCCATTCATATAAGGATTTCATTGGACTTAGTATGTGATGGGTGGTACCCTCTATGGCCCCTCAATGCATCGGTGGGTATCAGGAGACAAACTACGGTCTTGGCATGAGGCCTTGACAAAATGGTTATTTATGGTCTTGGCATGAGGACAAGACATGAAGAGGTATATTATGAATGAAATGTAGGGATAAACTAGGATTTATGGATGTCTTCAAAGTATTTTCTATATTTTTTTCCTTTCATGTTGTAATTTTGAACTTATGTATGTATTTTTTTCCAAAACTACTAAACTATTCATTCCTTCATGATATGACTTTCTTGAAATCATGCCAATGTAATGAATTAAGGCACCAAATCCGAGAAACTAGGGTTAGGTATTTATAGTTGGTATCAGAGGAAGTTTAGTAGAAAACATGCAAAGTAGATTTAGAAAGTGTAGATTTGGGAACAAAACCCTAAGATAATATTTTAGGATAAACATACAAGAACATCCATTAATTTTTTGTATGGAATAGATTATGTGGATATTTAGAGAAAATAAATCCTTGTTTGGATACTACAAGTGGATGTGGTTCTGGCATAGATGTACCTAGGAGTAAAAACCCTGAAAAGGAGTTTCAATCTTGACCTGGGGAATCCTGGTACTCAACAATGGGCCTTACTACGCACCTAGTTTGGCACTCCCGGGGGATATGATTAAGATAATTCACATTTTCTTCCCAATTAATTTTGAAGGATTTAAATGTAAATTTTTTCTAAAAGAAACCATGTTTATTATTATGATATTAGCTATGAATAGGATTTAAATTTATAATAAGTGTTTTTCTATATTGAGATTATACATTATGATTCATAACCTAATCTAGCGTATTCCATTATTTAAAAATGGTTCCTAATTGAAGGAATGGAAACCACATGAATACTCATGTCCCATGTAGAGATTTCCCTTTTATTTAATATAACGATGTTGGATTTAGTGCTATGACTATTGCATTGAAACTTATAACTATGCTAGGATAGTTGACTGAGGTTATGAACAATATCCTTACCAGTATGGAGCATCCAGATCCACAATGTGGAGGAGCTATGTTAGACCACTTTATAAGAAAACAGTCTCTATAATTTAATGGGACTACAAACCCATTCGTAGCAGAGCATTGGATAAGTTCATTAGAGAATATATTTCTCACTTTGGGATGTAACGAAAGAAATAAGGTTTTCATTGAGGATAATCGTCTATCGGAAGATGCAGATCGGTGGTGGTATTTAATCCAAAACACAAAGGAGGAGAAATAAATAGAAGAAATTGAATGGTGTGATTTAAAGGAAATTATTTTAGAAAAATAAATCCCTCATGAATAGAGAGAAGATATGGAAAAGTAGTTTTTGAATCTGAGGTAAAAAGAGGATGATAATGTTGAAAATTATGAATCTAACTTCACAAGGATAGAAAGACGTGTCGTGGACTACATACGTAATCCAAAGAGAAAGGTTGATCAATTATTTGATGGTCTAAAACCATTCCTCTGAAGTGCTCTAGTCTCTCAAAGTTTCTCATCATATGAAGATATAGTCTCATGTTCTATCAAGATGGAAAAGGAATTCTCTATGTCTTATGTTTTTAAGGGAAATAAAGAGATGAAGAGGGACACTAAAATATCTAGAAAAGAAAATGAGGAAATGGGGAAGAAGGTAATATTTGACCTTTCACCCTGTAATAATTGTGGGAAGGGACACCCTGGTACTTACCTAAAGGGTATGTGTGTTTTTTACAAGTGTGGATAAAAAGGCCACCTATCTTGGGATTGTAAGAGGAGGAAAGAAGCTACCAATGTTCAATGCTACAATTTCAGGGAGATAGTACATTATGAAAATGATTGTCCTAAGTGTCTAGAAAATGTTTCCCAAAGAACGCCAAGGGAGAAAGTAAAATCTTATGCGATCAGAACTACTGATATTGAAGTTCCTAATGATATGGTGGTAGGTACTTTAATTGTTTCCTTAAACTTTTCTGATTATTTATTTGATTCTGTATTATCAAATTATTTCATATCTTCCCAGTTTTACATGAAAAATAGATATTTTCAATTTTATTTAATAAGATAGTTGTCAGTTAAAATTCCTAAGGGAAGTATCATTGCAACAAAGTTGTGTCAGTCAGTCCCCATTATTGAATAAAAACTTGATTTATCTGTTGATTTTATTATCATAACCATGATTTAATTTGATAGAATCCTCGGTATGGATTGGATTTTGAACCATTATGTGAAAATATATTTTAAGAATATGGAGGTTATAATATTTGAGAATGATGTGTAATCCATTATCTTTAGGGAAAAAAGATCACCATCTGACTCTCATCTAGATCCACCCTCACTAGATCTACTAAATTCAATTCTCGGGGAGGATGAAAACTTGATATTTATGAGTGAGGAAAGAAATTTTTTCAAATCAAGGATATACTTATTGTGCAAGAAGATATTTATTTTTTTCCAAAGTATTTACTTGTACATCCTCTAGAGCACAAAGTTGAGCTCTCTGTTGATCTAATTCTTAGTTAAAGGCTTATATCAAAGACTCTTTATAGAATGGACACTGTGGAATTAGTATAATTGAATAAACAACTATATGAATTGAGTGATAAATGACTTATTCACCCTAGTTTCTCTCCATGGGGAGACTTGGTTCTTTTTGTTAAGGATAAAGATGGATATATGAGGTTGTGCATTGACTATAGGGATATAAATGCTATAACAATAAATAATAAGTATCCCTTACCTTGCATTGATGATTTATTTGATCAACTTCATAGATCCCAATATTTTTCTAAGATTGAACTTCGATCTGGATATCATCAGTTGGGAGTGAGGAAGGAAGATATTCTAAAGACATCATTTCGAACTAGGTATGGGCATTAAGAGTTTACAATAATGACTTTTGGACTGACTAATTCACCCTCTATCTTTATGGATAAAATGTATTGGGTTTGCAAGGAATATCTTGATGACTTTGTGGTAGTATTTATTAATGATATCTTGGTATACTCCAAAAGTTATGAAGATCATGAAAATAAATTGTGCACTATTTTGAATACTCTTAAAAGAAATGAATTATATGGGAAGTTTAGAAAGTGTGAATTTTAGATTCAATCAGTTTCCTTTCTTGGCCGAATTGTCTCTAAGTATGGAATATCTATTGATCATGTTCCAAAAAAGGTTGGTTAAGAATGTCCTACTCCAACAAATATAACTAAGTTATGTAGTTTTATTGGTTTAGCATGTTATTATCGGCATTTTGTTCAGAACTTCACTTGTTTATCCAACACAATGAAGAAGCTTACACGTAAAGAGGTTAAGTTTGTATTGAAAAAATAATGTGAGGATTTTTTCAAAGAACTGAATAGATGATTAATGAATGATCCAATCCTAACTCTACCATCGGGGAATGATGGGTTTGTGATCTATAGTAATGCATCAAATAAAGGACTTGGTTGGGTCCTTATGTAGAATGATAGAGTTATTTCCTATACATAAAGGTAGTTAAAAATTCATGAACAAAACTAGAATACTCATGATATTGAGTTAGAAGCTATAATATTTGTTATGAAGATATGGAGACACTATCTATATGGAGAAATGTGTGAGATATATATAGATCACAAGAGTTTTAAATATATCTTCTCAAAAAAAGAACTCAGCATGAGGCAAAGGAGATGGCTCAAACTACTCAAGGATTATGATTTTTCAATACACTACCACCCAGGGAAGGAAAATAAGGTGGCAAATGCAATAAGTAGGAAGGATCATGGATCCCTAAAAAAATAAGGATTGAAAGGGATCATGTGTTTATGAATCTAGTAAATATGGATGCGGTAATTATCAAAGAAGGTGAAACAACATTACTTTTTCAATTGTTTTCCCAACCATCATTATTAGAAAGGATTAAAAACTCTCAGCCTAATGATAAGAACCTTTAAAAGAAAATTAATTCTATGAAAGATGGGAAGTTGGATGACTTCGTGTGTGAAGACGGAATTCCAAAGTTTGGGAAGAGGATTTGTGTTCCATCTATACCCGAGCTAAAAAGAGAGTTGTTGGATGATTCCCATAGTTATAATTTCTCTATAAACCCTATTATCACTAAAATGTATAGATATTTGAAGGAACATTTATGGTGAGACAACATGAAGCAGAAAATTGATGATTATGTATCAAGATGTTTATTTTTTCAACAAGTGAAGGCTGAACGAAAACATACTAGAGTATTCATACAACCTATACCTATTCATATATAGAAATGAGATGACATAACCATGGATTTTTTCACTGGATTACCTAGAACTCTAAGAAATAATGATGCATTATGGGTAATTGTGGATCAACTTACCAAATTTGCACATTTCCTCTCTATAAGGAAGGATTTTCCACTAGAGCGCCTTGAACGACTCTATATCAATGAACTTTTGATACTTCTTATATCACCTCTCTCAATTGCATTTGATAGTGATCCAATATTTACATAAAAATCCAAGAAAATTCTTCAGAAATCCTTGGATACTAAACTTCGATTGAGTACAGCTTATCACCCTCAAACTGATGGGTAGTCAGAAAGGGAGATCCAAACTTTAGAAGACATATTTAGATCACGATCACTTGATTTTCAAGGTATGTGGGATCATTATTTACCTTTGGTGGAGTTTTCCTACAATAATAGCTTCTATTCTAGAATTCAAATGGCACTGTATGAATCATTTTATGGAAAGAGATGTCGTATGCCAACATGTTGGAATGAAGTCGGTGAAATGAAGATTGTAGGATCAGAGCTTATAGAGGAAAAAAAGTGAAGGTAAATACTATTCAAACCCATATCAAAGCCTCTCAAATCAGAAAAAATAGTAATGATGATAATTGAAGGAAGGGTTTGGAATTTCAAGTGGGAGATCATGTTTTCTTAAAAGTGTCTCTATGCAAGGGTGTTATAAGATTTGAAAAGAAAGGGAAAATGGGCCCTAGGTGCATTGGACCTTTTGAAATTCTAGAGGGATTTAGAGCTATGGTTTATCATTTGATAATGTCTCCTAGCCAGTCTAAATTACACAATGTATTTAATGTCTCATTATTAAGAAATTATATGCCAGAACCAACACATTTCCTATCTTCTGAAGGTATAAAATTGGAACTTGACTTATCTTACTATGAAGAGACTATCCAGATTATATACATTAAGGAATAGGTTTTTAGGAATAGGATGAATCGACTGGTAAAGATACTTTAGAAAAAATCATAAAATTGAAGAGTCAATATGGGATCCTGAGGATCTTATGATAAAGAACTATCCAAATCTTTTTTTGAGGTAACATTCTGGTAATTTTGAGGATGATTTTTTTATAAAAGGGGAGAATGTAACACCCCAAGGAATTATAAATAAATTTAATATTGAATGCATGAAAAAATAAGTCTCCATAGAACACCACTTTGTTATAACCTGGCTAGTAAACATAATTTTTCCACCTCTGTGATTTGAATTTTGAAAAACTGACATACATAGTTGCGTTCAGTAAGATATTTAGAGTCTGATAAGGCAAACTTAATTTTCGGCGAATAGTAACATACCCTTATGAATAGTAATATGAATTGTAAAATGACCCTTATGATTAGTAAATCATATTCTTATTTTATTTTCTTAATCTTATAAGATAATGAGATCTTTATTAAATTTTCAAGGTGATATAAAATTAATTATAAATTTAAAATTGATATTTTTTAAAATAAATTATGATTTTATTTAAAAATTAAATTAATGATATTTAGAAAATTATTTTCAAAATATTTATTTCATTTTTTAATTCAGAACGTTGATATTAAGTTATACTAAATTTATGATAATTTTATAAAATACTTTAGTTTTTCATGAATAGTAAAAATACAGTTTTGAGTTTTCGGAATGTTTAATGATTTCATTAATAATGTAATCATGGTGTAATAATATTGGTATACTCTTGAGTAATAAAATGTGATATTATGTTTCCCAAGTGGCCAAAAATATGGGAAAATACCAAGGGAAAGCTCATATTTTTTCAAATACCACTAATGAGGTGTCATTGGAAATTAATAAAAAATCTCCCTCTCTTTTACTATAAATACCCACCCATTAGTTTATTTTAATTCATTATAAATTCATAATACTCAAATATCTGGTAGTTTTATTTCCCTATGAGTCCTCCCAAGGTGTACTCAAGCCCCCAAGGTCCCAAACTTCATGTTTTATGAGTTACTCTACAAGGTAAGGGAATTTACCACCCTTCTCTTTTCAAGCACTCTTTTTATGTTATTATTTTTTAATTTCAACTAGATTATGATGGTATATGTCATTACATACATTCTTACTGTCCATGTTATTTATGAATTATGAGATACCCATTTTTTCTCAGCAAAATATTTTATGAATTTTAAGTGGCGTTGTTAGGCTACCGAATTTCCGTAAGGGATTTTTGAACTTCTCTTTTTTTATTTTGAGTTCCCTCCTTTTATTTTTCCTACCTCACCTCTTTTAATCCAAATGTTATAATAAATATAGTAACTTACATGTACTGGAATTTTGTTATGATAATGTAATAATTCATAATCATCTATTCTTTCCCCTTATTTTATACTAGAAATTAAAACACCATCTAAGATGTGTTAATTTATCAATTCAAGGACAACGAGTTTTCAATTTCTAATACCATCTTTAATTCTAGTCATGAAACCATTTTATTGTTGAACTAGACTATAATATATGTATTATAAATTATTCAATGTTATAAAATCTTTTTTTACATGTGACATTAATTTATCAATCAAAAGGAGTTCATTGTGATAAAAAACTGCCAATTAACCCAAACAATTATAATTCAAGTTTTATATAATGATTCATCTTCTCTCCCAATAACCAAATGAATTTTATAACCATGTAATCATCTGGATGTTATAAAATAAAATAAAACTTCTATTCTAGACAACCATCCTCATCTTACATGTCTATCTCTACATGTATATAAGAAAACCGGTCATGAATACCAAGGAAGAAAATACTCCCAAACAATAAAATTGAACCTCTTAAACCCATAAAGAAGTCCATAAATGAACATAATAAGGATATAATGAATAAATTAAATAATTAAAAGGTTCTGGTAATAGTAATTAATGAATTTAATTTGGTTATCTAGGACACTAAGATCAAGTGAAGAACACCATCGGACTTAAGGTAAGTGTTTTCTACCCGAACCTCCATTTTTATTCAGGTTACTCTTATTCAATACTTACATAAATTAAATTATTATTTATTAATATGTAATACTCATAAATTATTTTTTAATTTTATATATGTGTGTAACAACCATAATCCCACTTTAATTTATGGGGAGTTATATGTTTTATAGGGGTTATTTCAAAAATTATTCTCGAAATACATGCCCGATTCAAGGGAATTTCTCAAATTATTACCTATTTTCAAGGGAACTCTATAATATGTTTTTAACAACCATTATATTTAAAAAAATCACTAATTTTATTATTAAAATAATATATTACTTCACTTATGGTTTTATACAATGACTTTTCCAAAATAACTCTTATTTTCAAAGAAAAAGAGTATTTATCTCAAGAATTACACGATGATTTTATAAGAGTATCTTCATATGCTTCAAAACTACTGTTGATTCATATGAATTATTAGGATTAATCTTTTATTATATCATCTAAAATATTTAATTTAATGGTGTGTGATTATTTTGACTTTGGATGCGCTATCTTAAAACCATTCACCAATTTACTCCAAATGGTTAGTGTTTATGCTTAATGTTCGGGGAATGTTATTCACATTTCATATTTTAGTTTCAATATAAGTGTATATGTTTTTTATGTTTATACCCATTAAAAATAGGAATTAATTATACTTGGTAAGTGATGTGTGGGTCCCTCTAATCCCCTCGAGGCATCTGTAGGCCTCATGAGACAAACTATGGTCTTGGCATGAGGCCTTAACAAAATGGTTATTTATAGTCTTGGTGAGAGGCCTTGACGATATGGGTATGAGGTCAAGAATTATGAAAATCCCTCATTATGAAACTATTAACTTAATTTTCATGAGGTTATTTGACTAGTATAATAACCATGATTATGCTTTATTATAGAATTATTTATTCACCTCATATTCCTAGCAAAATATGTTCGGGTTTATTTTTAAAGGTATGTGTTTTTAGTTATTCACCATGCATAATGTTTATGTTTATGATATCTTCCACTATATTTTTTTAACCTTACTGATAATTTTATCTCACCACTTTCTTATGTTTCATTTTTCGATGGCATGAATAGGTATATTATGAAGAATATATAGGGATAACCTTGGAGTTATGGATGTTGTAAAGAAAGTTTCTATGTTGTTTTTCCTTTCATGTTATAATGTTGAACTTATGTATGTATCTAGTTTTCCAAAACTACAAAACTATTAATTCCTTCAGGATATGAATTTCCTAAAATCATTCCAATGTAATGAATTAAGGTATCAAATCTAAGCAATTTTAGTTGGGTCTTTACACACACATACAATGGAGTGTGTTGATTAAGTAAATATGAAACTAATTTAAGGAAATGAAGGTTCACTCTAGATAATTATCCTAGGATAATTCCATTTCTTATTAACTTAATTCATTTTGTTTTTATTGTATATGTATGTTTACTTTTATGGTTTTCATTATATACAACCAAAATTACAAAATTCCATTACTTTAATAAAATATAAAGTACCAAAAATATAATAACTAGTTTGAAATTGTGAGTTTTGACTGCAAAATCTCCTTAAGTCAGATGAACTTGGTCAGCCTCTATGCTACATTAGGAAAATAAATTATAGATTTTTTATCGACCTAATATTTTCATGTCAAAACTTGGCTCTTTTTTCATTGATTAAAGTGGTCTTTACTCTCCATTTTTATTCACAATTTTATAAATAACTTTATCTTTTTCATTAAAAACACATAAAAAACAAAAAAATCTATTTTTATGATGTATTAAAATTAAAAAATTTATACATGGACTAACCAATCCCAAGTTCAATAAGTTAAAGAAGACCAGTTGTAAGGGATTAAAGAAGGTATAAAAGATATAAATAACCAATTGAAATGGATTATTGAATACATTAATGTATCCCAAGAGTAGTAATTGAAGAAAGAACCAAAATCAGTTGAGGAAGAAGTAGCCTTAATAATTTTTCAAGTTGAAGAACCAAAAAAATATAATAAATAATTACTTAAAGATCCATTCAATATATTTCAAAAATTAATTGAATAGGTTCTTGAAAAAATATGTCATCTAATGTACTTGTGGGAGATCATGATGATTTGGATGAGTATTTGTCAGATTTTATAAAAATTGAAAATGTAAGTGATTTTCTCATCTGTGATAATGAAAAATCAACACCTCTCTACCACTCCATTTATTTGTAATAAGATGATTAAGATATGACTGTTGAGACTGGGTTTCTAAGGGAATTTCTAGAAGTGATTGTTTTCAAAGGTGACTTAATTGAAGGGGAATATTTTTATAATGATTCTTCATATTTTAATCTTATTCAATACAAATTATTTTATTAATTCCACCTTTATTAAATTTTTAAGATAACACATATGGATCATGTAGCATCATACTTCACCAAACCACTAATTAGTTTCTAGACTAGCGGTAATTACTCTACCTGAAGAACGCTTCCTCATACACCATAGGCTGCTGACTAATAGCACGGATTTAAGGTAGTAATATAAAGATACTATTCTATATTATCATAGTAAAACAGTAGTATAAATAAATGCAATAATGTACACCAACCAAAAAATTAATAAGAAAAAATAAATAACTAGGAAATTGTTTAAAAAAAACCATGTTATATTGGAGGAACTATATACTAAATTCTAGGCATGTTATACATCATTAGTAATTCATATACATCAGAACCCAAAAGTACTATGGAAAAAAACTAGGAAAAACACTGAAAATGGTTTCAAGTCCTAGACTGTTCCTAAACTCTCATGCTTCTTCCAAGTAATCCAATCACCAAACATCAACCTTTCCCAAGCCCATACCTAAAATTAAGTAGCATATAATTGGGTATCCAAGGGCTATAGTGGCTCTAGAAGAGTGTTAGTATAACTCAGTAGATCACCACCAATGATGTCACAAAATATAACTAGATAGTAATAAAGTCATGAAAAAGTGTTATAATAAAAAAATTAAATAATTTAACAATTTAATAAAAAATGGTAAAAACCACCAATGCTCAGGCTCTACGGTGACACCTGAGATCAGTATATACCACCATTAATCCATATGATCATGACTTTTGATCGACCATACATACTTCAACCAATGTTATGTGTCTTTGATCATATCATTTCGATTGTGCCAACTATAGTATTATGACCACCTTTTTTATTGTTTTCAATATAAGAATCACGGACCTCCTCGAAGGGGAGTTTTCTTTAGAGTATCATAGACCTCCATGAAGGGTTTTTTATTAGAGTTTAGAGTATCACATACCTCCCCAAAGGGAATTTTTCTTTATAGTATCATATAACTCCATGAAGGGTAATTTTATTTAGAGATTATAGTATCACAAACCTCCGTGAAGAGTAGTTTTCTTTATATTATTAAAAAACTGCCTAAGAGGGTGTTTTCATAACTAACACATGTAATAAAAAAATTTCATAAAATCCATTCCAAATTTCCACTCTAATAAAATTTTACAACATTGAACCATTTCACATTTCTAACATTTACCAATTCACGTTCAAATTTCATTTCAAGTCATATTACATCAATTCACATTATAACATTTGTTACCCACTTCATAAACCATACTTTACTAATTTACCATATCAAGGTCATTTCATGATCCATGTTTTTATTTTATGTAAGGAAATTTCTATTCACCAAAAAATTTAGTCATTTAAATTCCAAATTCCAATCTAGGGAATCCCCTTGAGATCACCATTTATTTCATAGGGAATTATTAGGATTTCAATTCCATTTAAAACATCAATTATTGTGAAATTATATTTCACAACCATTGATTTAATTCACAATTTTATTTTTAACCATTTAATAAATAATTATCCATTTACTGATATCAAGTCCTGATAAGGTCAAGGGTTCAACTAGAATCATCCCTTTAAAATCATCCATTTACTTTTTATAAACATAACTTACCATTTAGTTGTCTAATATCTAAGTTCAATATCGTCACTAAGGCATTCCAATAGGAATCACATATTTCTAAAATTCAAGACATGAAAAAGGGTTGTTTAACTAAGGTAATCATTAATTAATAACCTTAATTTAATTTTAGATCGACGTCGGACAAAGACAGTATGAATGAACAATAAAACATTTGAAGAAAACAATGTGAGAATATGGGTTAAATTTAGAGACAACCTACCTTATCTTTATAACAGTCCACATGTTAGGCATTAACCTTTAGTTCAAAATAAATTTGAAAAATATGAGAAACTAGATAAATCCATGGAATAAGGCATATTAGACTGTTGACACCTGAAAAATGATCATTATAAAATCTATAAGGGAAGAAATACATGAAACATAGGTACTATTTTCTTTGCACTGCAGAGTAAGAAGAAGGTGGCCAAAACTCATGCATTGTGTAAACTTACAAATAACATGTGATCATATGACCTTCAAAAGGTCATTTGAATGGGTCATGCACAATGCATGACTGGATTCAGATCATGAGGATCCCCCTATTACAATATTCTAGTTCTTATGAAGGTGTCCAAGACATTTTCTATTCATGTGGTAGCTACCAAGTGAACTCCTCCATGTCAAGTGACTTATCACACGACGAAGGTCTCACCAATCATCCAAAACCCTTTCAAAATAAAGTGTAAAAATATGTAGAATATAGAAACCTTATTCAGTTTTAGATATTCATGTGAAGCGCCCCATGGTTTTCAAGACACCAAAAATCCTTTGAGGCATTTCCACCTTGTTACGTAAGAGCTCACTAAAATATCACCTTTATTATATGAAGGATTTCAGACATGTCCATTTTATTCTGTATTTCCATTACCGACTCTAAAGAAAAATAGAAGGGTTTTCCATGACAATACTTGTGCATCATTATATGAACCTTTATTGGTTATGAAACGCATCATAGGTAGGAAGAGTGTTTCTTTTCGACATCACTCACACAAACTCACGAGATCTACAACCATTAAAAATAATGAAAGAAATAAAATGGGAAAATATGGAAGCTTCTTGAGAAATGAGATACACTATCCTTCAAGTGAATGGGGTTATAAGTCGTGGGTGATCACCAATGATCATGCGATACCCCCCTCAACAAGCCAGCATAATCTCATGAGACCCATTTGAATATTAGCTTGATCTTGCGGAGGCCCCCTTGACAAGATACCTTTGTCTCATGGAAGGGAACATACAAGAAATCTTAGATCATGTGGACTCCTTTCCAAAAACATGTTTATCTCTAAAATTCCCTTAGATATGATGGCATGACCTTGTGAAATCTCCTTAACATGTCCATATTGTCAGTTGAAATCCCTTTTATTGGCTTAGGTCTAATAAAAATGGAAATTGTGGAACATTCCCATGGTTGTTGATCACTATGATACGCCCCCCGAATAACCCATGGTAAGATCATACAATGACATTAACAACAAATCCCTACACTGACTCTAGCCTAAATCTATGAGATATGAACCACACAAGGCAACATATAACTAGGATGGAGAGGCCTATAAATCCCTCCCCCTCAGTACAAAAAAATCATTTACAGACTATGCATTCAGGCATCCATGATTGACTATATATAGATTATACTTCTCATAGAAATAAATCAAGTGATCGCAAAGTTATTACACCGGGTAAAATTTGGGGAACGACCCAATGGATCATGAAACATGAATAGTCACTTCACATGATCACTTGATGGGTCACACAAAGGAATTTTGGTGTCACATACATGAAATATTTAGAGGTATTTTTCATTTAATTTACATCCTTGATTGGTTTTGGTGGTTTTTCATGCATTTTTGAAGGAAATAGTGGGTTTCCAAAATTTGGGCCAACCTGAGAGCCCATTTCCAGTTTTGAAACTATATTTTGTTTCTTTAATAAATCCTTCGTTTTTCAACATTTTTCATCAATTCAACTTCCAAAATGACCTTCATTTAAATATTAAAACCACAAAATAATTTTGGGCCCCTTAAAAATTCATTAGAATCATGGATTTGGGTGATGAAATTAGGTATTGGGCCAACCCGAAAGCCCATTTCCAATTTTAAAATTGTTTTGTAATTATTTCATAAAATATTTATTGTTTATCCTTTTTCAGTGATTCCACCTCTCACACATTCCCATCGAACCCAGCCACACTCCCATCTTCGTTTTCGCCTCTTTGGAGCTCATATTGATCGCGATTTAGGGCCGAACTTCTGAAGCTCCAAAAAACGTCCATATTTCTCAAGTAAGTAGTTCCTCTTCCTTATTCCTCCCTTCTTCTTAGGGTTTCTTCCTTTTTTATTGAATCCATAAATGTACAGAAGATGGGGTTTCGTACCTAGGGTTTTAGTTTTGAGTTTCTTGGTCCAATCTTCTGGTTTTAGGTTCAATCTTACTCCTTTGTGGTGCGGCGGAGGTGCGGTTGAAGTGACGCACAAGGATTTGGGGGTTTTGACTCTTTTGGTAGGTGATTTCATATGTAGTTATTGTATAATGAGTTGTCTTACTGTATTTAGGTTTCCATTATGTTCATCATTCAGTATTTTTATTTCAAAAATTGATTTGGGTAGCATTTTAAAAGTGGTTGATTTTTAAGTGCAAATCTTGTGTGAAAATGGGTGTTTTACATGTGTAACCCATATTGTGCCTCTTGGTGTTGTTTTATAATTCAGAGATTGGATTTATAAAAATGTTTTGATGCTGAAATTTATGTTTTGGTATAATATTGGTCTCCATTTGGTTTTAAATATGGGATTTTAGATGAATTTAATGTGCAACATTTGATTAATTTTCTTGAAATTGTTTTATGGAAATTATAAATGGTTTATTGAGTTATACAAAAGGTGAAAAGAAGGTGTAGATACTGTTTTGAATGTGTGTGACCAGAACTGATATTTATATGTGAATATTTATTTTGGCAGCATGTGGTGACTATTTGAGCACAATACGGGAAACCCGGGTATCTAGGTGGGCTAACGTGTACTAGTACGCTAGTGAACGGAGGGGTTTTGACCATGGTTCACTTAGCAAGTCTGACATGGATAACACTAAAAAAACTATAATGGAGATGATTAGAGACCACTAGGTTATGGGTATGCTCCCTACTAGTGGCTCGTGCATGAGAACGAATTTCGTTATGGTTACTTTCACCGAGGTACGAGGTACTTGGGGCTCACAACAAACTAGTACCTAGGGGTGTTCCTACGCTTGGTGCTCGTGGCCTTTTTGGCATTTAAACTTTCTTTATGGTATTTTGGGATGTGAAAACCAGAAGCTTGAATGTTTTATTTAATTTCACTCATTATTTATAGTTATCCCCATTGAAAGTTATTTTCTTTTCAAAGTTGCACTTTTAGAAATAAATGCCACTATTATCTATTTATAACTCCTGCAAGCCTTTTATTTTACAATGTCTATCACTTGAAATCCTTCGGTGATATCCTATTGGGCTTAGTCTCACACCCTATTTACAGCTTTGGGTGTAAGTAGACTTGATCATGTTTGACACAGGCAAAGGAAAATCCTTGGGCGATGGCGGTTCGGGTTGCTAGTTTCTCTCGATGGTGCGGTGTTGTGGAGACGGCTTGTGGGTGATGACCCCTTGTCGTGTGGAGTCTCATGGGCTATTTTCTGCTACTTTTATGTACCTTTGGACCTCTTGTGTCTTGTTTAAACTCATATACTAAGTTCTGAATTTTTATTAATTCTTGTTTGGCATAATTTTTCAGATTTGGTTTGTTGTTTGTTTTTTGTTATCTTATGAACCCAAACTCGGGTAAATCATTCCCAAATGAATTTTTATGATACCTGGGAACTTGTGCCAGCCCGTGGGGATGGGGAACGCCCTTCGGGTCTTGCCATCAACCGGGTTTGGTGCTGGTTTGATGGAGACCATATTTGGTTCGTGAAAAAATGGTATCAGAGGAGGTTAATGTTTTGGGTTATATTGTTATTTTGGGATGAGTCAGGATAGACAGGAGCTAGGACTGTCGGGGCTTGGGGTTTTGGTTGTGAGTAGGGTGTCTGGCCCACACCTCTCATGGAATACCCTGAGTCACCAGGGGATGTTGGAATTTAAAGATTGACTTCACTTCCAGGTGAGACGTGTGGGCTGCAGACCACATGTGGACATCATGCGGATGTGTTGTACTTGTTTATTTTATTACTGAAATGTGTTTTGATTATCTATATTTTAGGTATTGGATTAAAATTTTCAGAATTGTGGTATTGATTATTAATTTGTGACTGTTACATTTTGTAGCAACATGCCTCCCCGGAAAGCTCTCACGCACCCACGGGAGGAAGCCGGAGAGAGTTCTCCCACACCAATTGATCAAAGGCTAGTCGAGGCCGTGGTCCGGGCTGTCCAGGCTCTAGGATATGGACCAGATCCAGTTCCAGCTCCTATTAGAGAGGATGAGACTGGTCCTAGAAAGGACAAGGCCCAGGAGTTCCTGAAAAATAAGCCTCCAACCTTCCGAGGCAGCTCAGAACCCCAAGAAGCAGAGGAATGGCTCAAGAAGATCGAGCGTATGTTTGAGTTCCTGGAAACACCCTAGGAGATCAGGGTGAAGTGTGCCTCCTTTCTGTTGGAGGGTCCTAGCCGTAAATGGTTGGAGTCAGTGCTTCAGGCTGGGAAGAATGAGCAGATGTGCTGGGGAGATTTCAAGGCTATCTTCAATGAACAGTACTGCCCTGAGGTGTTGGCTTATGCCAGGTCTAGAGAGTTCATGGAACTTATTCAGGGAAATATATCTGTGATGGAGTATGCCAACCGTTTCGCTGAGTTGGTTCGGTATGATCCAGAAATTGTCTCTAATGAGCAAGCGAAGGCCCAGAGGTTTGAGAAAGGCTTGAGACCAGAGATATACTCCCAGGTGTTCTTGTTTAAGCTAAGGACCTATGCTGAGGTCGTTGATCGAGCATGCATGGTGGAGATTGATAGAAAAGGCAGGGCTGGTTTCTATGGTTCTGTATCAGCAGTGGGAAGTGTAAGCTCCTCAAAGAAGAAAAGGAAGCGGGAGGATCATGTGAAGAAAGGAGGAGGCAGTTCAGGGAACTCTTCGAGGCAGTTATCATCAGCGGCTTCTAATGCGAGATCGGTCGTGTGCCACCAGTGTGGGAAGCCCGGGCACATCCATCCAGCCTGCCCTCATCCTCCGAAGACCTGTTTCTAGTGTGGAGGTATGGGACACGTGCAACGCTTTTGCGGGATAGCGCGTCCACTTCAAAGTGGGGTAGGATCCATGGCTCCCAGAGGAGTGCTAGCACAGTCTGAGCCGTCGAGGACTGGGGGATCTCGATTTGGCAGTCGTGGTGGTAGGGTTGGGTCATCTTCTGGGCAGAGCCATTTCAGGGCACAGCCACAGACTAGCGGTCGTCTTCAGGCAGAGACTGGACATCTCCATGTGGTGGATCATGCACCACCAGGATCAGAGGTAGGACCGTCGACTGTTTGAGGTACCGTTTTGATTTCATCTTCTATAGCTACTGCTCTTTTTGATAATGGTGCCTCTTTTTCATTCATTTCTGCCCGTTTTGTGGACATTCTGAATTTGCCAACTGATTTGATGTCATTCGTAATGGAGTTGGTGACACCGCTGGGAAAGAAGAAGGAGCAGGGTCTCAGGTTCCCATCATGTGTGCTTTCTGTGTCAGGGGTCGGGATGGAGTGGGACCTCTTGGTCTTAGATATGAACCTTTTTGATGTCATACTCGGGATGGATTGGCTAGTACACTTCCAGGCACACATCGATTGCTACAGACGGCGTGTGAGTTTCACGGCACCTGATGGGAGTCGTCAGGTTTTTCATGGAGAATGGGATCCTCGGTCAGGTCGCGCAGGGCTTCCACTCCCAGAGTTGGGAAGTGTTATCTTCCAGTTATCTTCTCTTATGCTAGAGGATGGTCTTTCCCCTAAAGGTGCACTACCTCATGTAGTGAATGAGTTTCCAGAGGTATTCCCAGATGATTTTTCAGGCTTTCCCCCGGAGCGGGATGTGGAGTTTTCAATTGATCTGGCGTCGGGAACACAGCTGATATCTCTTCCCTCGTATCGCATGGCCCCCAAAGAGCTGAGGGAATTAAAGATACAGCTGGACGACTTAGAATCCAAAGGATCCATTCGCCTGAGCGTCTCTCCTTGGGCTGCTCCTGTATTGTTCGCAAAAAAGGCTGATGGATCCCTCCGGTTGTGCATTGACTACCGAAAGCTGAATAAGGTAATAATTAAAAAAAATACCCTTTACCCAGAATAGATGATTTTTTTGATCAGTTGAAGGGGGAAAAGTGGTTCTCAAAGATAGACCTGCGTTCAGGATATCATCAACTTAGGGTGAAGGAGTCAGATATCCCAAAGACAGCCTTCTGAAGCAGGTACGGCCACATTGAGTATTTGGTCATGCCCTTTGGATTGACAAATGCTCCAGCAGTCTTTATGGCACTTATGAATAGGGTGTTCCATCAATATCTCGATTCCTTTGTTGTGGTGTTCGTGGATGACATTCTGGTATACTCTAGCTCTGAGGAGGAACACGAACATCACTTGAGCATCGTTTTGGGTACATTACGGGATCACCGCCTCTATGCAAAGTTGTCAAAGTGCAGTTTCTGGAATAGTGAGGTGAGATTTCTTGGGCATGTGATCTCAGAGAATGGAGTTTCAGTGGACCCTGATAAGATTAGTGCGGTTATGTCATGGGAGTAGCCGAAGAATTTGTTCGAGATCAGGAGTTTCCTTGGCCTGGCTGGTTATTATAGGCGATTCGTTCGGGATTTCTCTCGGCCTGCTTCACCGATGACTACCCTCACCCGGAAAGGGGTGAAGTTTGTATGGGGTCCAGAATGTCAGGCATCATTCGAGGAGCTGAAGAGGCGATTGACTACTGCCCCCGTGCTGATTTTACTAGAGGCTGGAAAGGGATATGTGGTTTATTGTGATGATTCAGGTATGGGTCTTGGGTGCGTGCTTATGCAGGATGATCACGTGGTGGTGTATGGCTCTCGCCAACTCCGGCCACATGAAAAGAACTACCCAACCCATTACTTGGAGTTGGCAGCAGTGATGCATGCTTTGAAGACGTGGCGTCACTACCTCTTTGGGGAGAAGTTTGTGGTCTATTCTGATCACAAAAGCTTGTCTTATATCTTCTCACAAAAGGACCTCAACATGAGGCAGCGTCGCTGGATCGAGTACTTGCAGGGGTTTGATTTTGACATTGTTTATACCCCAGGTAAGGGTAATGTAGTGGTCGACGCCTTGAGCAGAAGGGTTCCAGTGCAGGCTTTGAGGAAGTCCAGTGATGAGTGGACATTGATGGGGATCTTTTCTCAGATGCATGTGGAGACCAAGGAACATAGTGGAGGGGAATTCTTGGCGAGCATCCAGTTGACTCCTTCTCTGTTGGAGTTGATTCAGCAGGAACAACCTAGTGATGAGCTTTGTCAGCGATCGAAGCAGTTTCTTCATGGTGGGGACACATCCTCTGATTGGTCGTCGTCTCCCAAGGGCATCTTGTGCTTCAAGGGTCGTTCGGTAGTGCCGTTATCTCTACAGAAGGTGGTGATGCAGGATAGTCACCAGTCTCAGTGGGCTGTCCATCCGGGTGCCACTAAGATGTATTATGATGTCCGTCGGCAATTTTGGTGGCCTGGTATGAGACGGGACATAGCGGACTTTGTGTCGAGATGCTACACATGCCAGCAGGTGAAAGCAGAGCACCAAAGGCCCTCCGGTTTTCTCCAACCACTATCCATTCCTACCTGGAAGTGGGACGAGGTTGCCATGGACTTAATTGTTGGATTACCTCGTACACCTCGAGCTAAGAACGCCATTTGGGTGGTGATTGATCGTCTAACCAAATCAGCCCACTTCATTCCGATCAGAGATACATCTAAAGTGGATGAGTTGGGCCGTTTGTATCTTCAGGAGGTGGTGAGACTCCATGGTGTTCCATCAGCAGTTGTCTCAGATAGAGACCCTCGTTTTACATCTCGATTCTGGGAAGGCCTTCAGAAGGCCTTGGGGTCCCAGATTAAGATGAGCACAGCATACCATCCGCAGACGGATGGTCATACAGAGCGGGCGAATCAGATTTTGGAGGAAATGCTTTGTGCATGTGTCCTAGACTTTGGAGGTTCTTGGGATACCCATTTGGGATTGGTTGAGTTTGATTATAATAACATTTACCAATCCTTGATTTGAATGGCTCCTTTTGAGGCGCTCTATGGTCGGCCTTGTCGGTCCCCCCTCTGTTGGGCTGAGGTAGGTGAGACCTCACTACTGGGGCTGAGTATGGTGCAGGAGACATATGAGAAGGTAAAATTAATCAGGAAACGTTTATTGACAGCTCAGAGTCATCATAAATCATATGCTGACCGGAGGCGTTGAGACCTAGAGTTTTCTGTGGGTGACAGAGTATTCTTGAAGGTGGCCCCTCGTTTAGGCCATCGTCGATTGGGGAAGAAAGGTAAGCTGACTCCGTGGTATGTTGGGCCATTTGAGATCATCGAACGTATTGGAAAGGTGGCATACAGGTTGGCCTTACCTTCTCAGTTGACATCCATCCATGATGTCTTCCATGTTTCTCAGTTGAAGAAATACTACCTGGATCTGTCCCATGTGTTGAGTTGGGAAGAACTGGAGATAGAGCCTGACTTGTCTATTGTTGAGAGGCCAGTGAAAATAGTGGACTCCCAAGAGAAGATACTTCTAGGGAATTATATTCCATTAGTTCGGGTTCTATGGTAGCATGGAAATGATACACATGAGACATGGGAGCGAAAGTCGTGGGTTGAGGAAGAGTACCCGTTCTTGTTTTCCAATCAAGCCTCATGTTGACTTTCCGGGGCGGAAAGTCCTTCATGGGGGAGGGGAGAATTGTCACATAAATGAAATATTTAGAGGTATTTTTCATTTAATTTACATCCTTTATTGGTTTTGGTGGTTTTTCATGCATTTTTGAAGGAAATAGTGGGTTTCCAAAATTTGGGCCAACCTGAGAGCCAATTTCCAGTTTTGAAAGTATATTTTATCTCTTTAATAACTCCTTCGTTTTTCAACATTTTTCAACCATTCAACTTCAAAAATGACCTTCATTTAAATATTAATACCACAAAATAATTTTGGGCCCCTTAAAAATTCATTAGAAGCATGGATTTGGGTGATAAAATTAGGTATTGGGCCAACCCGAAAGCCCATTTCCAATTTTAAAATTGTTTTGTAATTATTTCATAAAATATTTATTGTTTATCTTTTTTCGGTGATTCCACCTCTCACACATTCCCATCGAACCCAGTCACACTCCCATCTTCTTTTTCGCCTCTTTGGAGCTCATATTGATCGCGATTTAGGGACGAACTTCTGAAGCTCCAAAAAACGTCCATATTTCTCAAGTAAGTTGTTTCTCATCCTTATTCCTCCCTTCTTATTAGGGTTTCTTCCTTTTTTATTGAATCCCCAAATGTCCAGAAGATGGGTTTTCGTACCTAGGGTTTTAGTTTTGAGTTTTTTGGTCCAATCCTCTGGTTTTAGGTTCAATCTTACTCCTTTGTGGTGCGGCGGAGGTGCGGTTGAAGTGACGCACAAGGATTTGGGGGTTTTGACTCTTTTGGTAGGTGATTTCATATGTAGGTATTGTATAATGAGTTGTCTTACTGTATTTAGGTTTCCATTATGTTCATCATTCATTATTTTGACTTCAAAAATTTATTTGGGTAGCATTTTAAAAGTGGTTGATTTTTAAGTGCAAATCTTGTGTGAAAATGGGTGTTTTACATGTGTAACCCATATTGTGCATCTTGGTGTTGTTTTATAATTCAGGGATTGGATTTATAAAAATGTTTTGATGCTGAAATTTATGTTTTGGTATAATATTGGTCTCCATTTGGTTTTAAATATGGGATTTTAGATGAATTTAATGTGCAACATTTGATTAATTTTCTTGAAATTGTTTTATGGAAATTATAAATGGTTTATTGAGTTATACAAAAGGTGAAAAGAAGGTGTAGATACTATTTTGAATGTGTGTGACCAGAACTGATATTTATATGTGAATATTTATTTTGGAAGCATGTGGTGACTATTTGAGCACAATACGGGAAACCCGGGTATCTAGGTGGGCTAACGTGTACTAGTACGCTAGTGAACGGAGGGGTTTTGACCATGGTTCACTTAGCAAGTATGACATGGATAACACTAAAAAAACTATAATGGAGATGATTGGAGACCACTAGGTTATGGGTATGCTCCCTACTAGTGGCTCTTGCACGAGAACGAATTTCGTTATGGTTACTTTCACCGAGGTACGAGGTACTTGGGGCTCACAACAAACTAGTACCTAGGGGTGTTCCTACGCTTGGTGCTCGTGGCCTTTTTGGCATTTAAACTTTATTTATGCTATTTTGGGATGTGAAAACCAGCAGCTTGAATGTTTTATTTAATTTCAATCATTCTTTATAGTTATCCCCATTGAAAGTTATTTTCTTTTCAAAGTTGCACTTTTAGAAATAAATGCCACTATTATCTATTTATAACTCTTGCAAGCCTTTTATTTTACAATGCATATCACTTGAAATCCTTGGGTGATATTCTATTGGTCTTAGTCTCACACCCTATTTACACCTTTGGGTGTAAGTAGACTTGATCATGTTTGACACAAGAAAAGGAAAAGCCTTGGGCGATGGCGGTTTGGGTTGCTAGTTTCTCTCGATGGTGCGGTGTTGTGGAGACGGCTTATGGGTGATGACCCCTTGTCGTGTGGAGTCTCATGGGCTATTTGCTACTACTTTTATGTACCTTTGGACCTCTTGTGTCTGTTTTAAACTCATATACTAAGTTATGAATTTTTATTAATTCTTGTTTGGCATAATTTTTCAGATTTGGTTTGTTGTTTGTTTTTGGTTATCTTATGAACCCAAACTCGGGTAAATCGTTCCCAAATGAATTTGTATGATACCCGGGCACTTGTGCCAGTCCGTGGGGATGGGGAATGCCCTTCGGGTCTTTCCATGAGCCAGGTTTGGTGCTGGTTTGATGGCGATCAGATTTGGTTCGTGACATTTGGTGTGTCATTCGGGTAATGCAAAGGTGGTCCCACATATCAGCTAGATCACAAGAATCTTAAAAAAGATAAAATTGGAAAAACCTAAGGCACATATAAAATAAAAGGATGGAATAAAGACTAAAATTTTAGAGACTGATGTGAATATAGTTTCGTTGATCTTCATGCGCTTCACATGACTCATCTAGATATTGCAACAACACCAGGATATGTCTCCCAAGTCATGTGGTGTCCCCTTGAAATAACATTTGGATTATGTGATGTCCAAAAAAAATTCAAGAAAGTCACGTGATTCCCTTTGGGCATGCCACCCGAGTCTCTCAAATACCTCTGGGATTTCCGTCCAGATATTGAAATTTCCTCAGACATGTCTCCCAAATTATGTGGTGACACCAGTGTACGTTAGTTAGGTCTCATGAAATCTTCTGGGATTACCATCCAGATATCAAGGCACCCTCCAATCATGTCATCTAGTTCTCACAAATTCTTTCAGGCTTACCATCCAGATCTCATGGCACAATCCAAGCATGCCATACAAGTTTCATGATGAAACCAAGACCAGTCATCCAGATTATGTGACTTCCTCCAAACATGTCAGCCTTGATCATGTGACATCCTCCAGACATATCATCCCGGATCCTGAGATTGTCTTCATACATGTCCATATATCCTCATACATGTTAGGATAAGGACTAAGATAAGATATCCAAGTCTCACAATGTCATCCAGACGATTTATCCCTAATCATTCAATGGCCTCCAAATATGTTATTCGGGTTCTGAAATCTCCCTCATACATGCATATCAAGTGGAACATGTGGTTGTATTTGGATATGTCTGTGATACAACATGACATGTAAATACATCCACCGACATACCAAGAATAAAATTAAAGAATATTAGGTAGAAAATCAAGTGGGTCAAGAAGACAACTATGCCAAGTTAAGTAGGCATCTCAAGACATGATATCCTTGTTCAGTGCACATATTAGGAAAACCTTAGTGTGTAAGACCCAATCAGGGGCATGATATTACTTCCCCCATATTAGGAAAACCTTGGTGTGTGAGCCCATATCAATTGAACTATAGAACTCTAATTTCTGCCATTATCAGGATATATAGGATGCCTTCCCAATTATCGAGCTCCAAATTGAGAATCCAATGGGAAACCTTAGTGTGTAATCCCCAATCAGTGTCATGATATGACCGCCCATATTAAGGACACCTTAGTGTGTAAGTCTAGATCAGTGGTATGATATGACTACCCCCCATATTACGGTAGCCTCATTCTATAATCCCTGATCAACTAAACTATGATAACTTTAATTCCTACTATAACTAGGATATATAGGATGCTTTCCTAAGTCCCAAGCTAAAATGGGAATCAACTTTAGCATAATTCCTACCATGTCTTTGGAATTATAACCATCCGAATATGATCCCTCCCATGGGATGATCATTATACCTCATCAATAAGTGGACTGAGAAGACAACCGAACTATGATGACTTTGATTCCAGATATAACGAGGATACATAGGACACATTCTTGAGGCCTGAGATCCATATTAAATATTTCAAGGGTTGTACTAATATGTAAGTCCTACATCTATATGCATTAAGACTAATTAATTGCTATCCCTTGTTTCTTACACTAAGTATGGATCATGTGGGATTAGGTAATTATAATTATCATATCATTTTCATCATTAATCTCCACCATCCAAGGAAACCTCGGTATGTAATACCTATTCATTAGAATGATATTACTACCCCCCGTATAAGGGCATCCACCTTAGGGAAAGTCCCAAGGGTGTGATAGAACTATAGTGAATATGATTTATACTATAACTAGGATATGTAGTATTCATCCTCGAGGCTCGAGCCCAATACCCGGTGCATAAGCTCCCTTATATATATCTTTTCTGTATGATATTAAATTTCACAAATTTAATAAACTACTTGGGTTTTTATTCCTATTAAAAATAGGATATGTAGGAAACCTTATAGAGTTTCAATATCATCCTCAACATATTTATCACCTCCTTCGATGATAGAACATTATTAAGTACCTATATATATGACTTCAATATAAAAGAATCCACCAATTAATGGAAAATGTATGAATAACCTTAGATACATATAGATGGACTCATTAATAGACCTCCCTTTATAGATAGAGGGATTCTAAACTTGATCATTTTGTTATGGTAACTGGTCCCACATCGTAATTAGGAAGAGATTCAGGAATATATATTAAATCTATAACAGAGTCTGTGAGTTAAACAAAATTCCTCCCAAAAGGGTGTGATGAGACCAACCTCCCGTCCTCTCGACCAATGTGAGCTCCTAAGTTCCATTGGGTCTGAAACCCCAAATGGCTGCCTTCATTTGGAAAATAGGTATGTATCTAGTTGCAAATGTGGGAACTATTTGGAGTTTCTATGAAATATAAGCATGAATGAAAAATTTGATGTGAATGATTATACATATATCAAACACCCACATCAAATCATCAGATAATTTTGTTCCCTCCATATACGTGACCCTTTCCAATGAAACAAAAATGGTGAACCAGATGTTAAATCATTTAACCACAATATCTCATTCACAAGTTAAAAAAAGATAGACTTCCCAGTTCTCATCAGACAATTTTTTTCCTGTCATATGGGAAGTCCTTTATAATCTTTTTCATACAAAACAAAAATGGTGAACCCAATATGAATCACTCAAATAACATAATGATAAATTTACTATGAATCGGGCCACTTTGTTTTCATATCCTACAAAAAAATAAATTGGAAACCGTAACATGAATATCTCAAATGAAGCTGAGGTTCTCATAAAATAAGTCAATCCTCACTATGAAAATTCCACACGAGAAGAATCGTTGAACCAGGAATAAGAAAGGATAGTTATGTTACCCATGAATATCTGATTGAGAATGTATCATGCCTATGATGATGCACTAATCAGTGACCTCATTCCTTGTTTCCTTCGTGACTACAGATACTCCTCTCACAAACAACACCCGAACCCAAGATAATGTCTTCATCTAGTGACTGTTCTGAAAAATCAGCTATGAAAAAAACCCTTGTGGGCATCAAAATGACATCACCCACCCAAAACCTTCAGCATAGGGTACATAATTAAATGTTCTAGGAATACCATCAATAATGTACAATATCGAACCATGAGGTTGTTCATGAGGGTATCCAAGTGCTGAAACTAACAAGTCCACATCATATAAATAAATATGTAGTAAAGTTAGTGGACCTCATTTCCACCACAAACCACTTCAGGATATTATCCCTAGAGCATGAAAATCACCACATTCAATATCTGATGAAGGTGAACCAAGGAGTTAGCTATGTTTCCCTTCCGGGTTAGGGGTTGTCTAGGAGGGATCTTGTCAACACTATTGCCAATGTCATCCAACTTATGCCCTTTAGTCGCATGTTGAGGGTACCAGCTGACACACTACCACCTTTGATACTCATGCATGGGAAAAAGGAAGAAACATCAAGTGTGGAAAGATCTAGATAATTATGAGTCAGCTTATCTCCCCAATCTTAATGATGTTCTCTTTCATAATATTATGGTGGTAACCAACAAGTAGGATCATATCCTTTCCCACTCAGAAGAAGGTTTGGGGAGTATTCCTATAGAAATAATGGGGGGTGCATATTCCTACCCTCAAGCATGAATCGAATTGACATATTTAAATGGAATAAGTAGGATATAATTAGGCTCATATATTTTATTCAATTTAAGATATCTTCCAATATATAGTGGAGATAGAAAATTTACAGTCTTCCATTCCTATGACCACTTTAATAAAGTTTCATTACATCTTAGAAATATTTGAATAACTCCACTGGTATTAAAACATTGATACAGATATAGGGGAAGGCTCATATTCCTATCCCTACATCCAAGGTAGCACAACACTCTGATCAGTATGAACAAGTGGTTGATCTAAAGAATGTTCAAATTTTTTCTTCTATCTAGGAGGATTATTAGTATATTCTGGTAAAGGACAAGGCACCAGACTAGGCTCATATTCTAATTTCAATTGGGGCTCACTAAGTGAGAGTGGAATATGCCTTGGTACAGGGGAACATTACAATCAAAAAAGATTAATGGTATATTCCAAAGGCACAGAATTGGGCTCATATCACCATTCTGGCTGAGGCTCACCAAGTGAGAGAGGCACATGAATCAGGAAAGTCTCATATTCCTATCAAAAAAGATGTTCAAAATACTCTAAAGACTCAGGATCATTCTCATATCCTCATTTAGACTTAGGTTCACCAAGTAAGAGTGTAACATGTATCAATATAGGCTCATATTCATGTTAGTGAATCTACCTTGCAAATTCTAGTAGGTCACAGAATTCAGACTCATATCCCAACTTTCATTGATGAAAAACCACACTAGTATACTTCTAAGGCCATACAAAAAGAGTCTCATATCATTTATCCCATTATAGAGGCCCTTAGTCATATTATGATTTGGAATTCACAATCAGACTAGGCTCATATTTCCATTCCAACTAGGGATCACCAAGTGAGAGAGGCACATGCCTTGAGATAGGCTCATATCCCTTTCTAAAAATACCAAAAACATATTCCAAATTCTTAGTATTAGGCTCATTTTCCCATTATGATTAAGGCTCGCCAAGTGAGAGTGGAACACGCCTCAGGGTAGGCTCATATTACTTCCAATAATGAATAACATCATTGTAATATTCTAGAATATTCTCAGCAATGGGATCATATTCCCATAGCACCAAACCATTATCAATATATTCTGAAAATCTTCATACAACAAGCTCAAATCCCTATATAGTTCCAAAAGGAAGGTCGGAATTTTTTGACCACGATGTAGAAGGAGGATCTTATCCCTAATTTTATCAATTCCAATGTCATTGAGGTTGTTCAAGAAACATTATCAACACCCCAAGGGTCTATAAAATCTTTAAATGAAGTAGATGGAAATCATTACCGTGATATCCATCATATGGTAGTGTTTAGATAGATCATAGATACTTTACCCCTAGCATCCTCCATGGTAAAACACCCTACGGTGATATATCCCATAAAAAAGTAAATCCTACCCTTTAAAAGAAAACCTTGAATAGAGAGGTGTTCAAAACCCAAACTCCTTTGTATATAGAGGTTCTCGAAACATTTGGATTAACCATATATAGTTTCCCATCAACTTTCAGTAACACTCCACTATAGTCAGAAGACAACCCTGAGAAGCACCTTCTATGGCATAACCGTATGGATACATGTAAGTCTGATGAAGAGGAAGTTGATATTAACATATGGAGAGAGTTATCCAGAAACAACCTACCCACCATGTTATGGCCCCTATATACTTCTAAATATTAGATTCCATGTGAGCTAGAGAACGATTCCATGCCTTATTTATGCCAAAATATGTGGGCTAGTAATTAGAAATGGAAGGCTAGACACATCTCTTATACAGAATACAAGGGTCACCTTTAGAACATCAAGATACTCTATTATTAGTTAGACCTGACTGCTATCTCCATGGGATGAGACCCAAAACTAGAAAATAACAACACAAATATATAGAATTCTTTCTTCCATTGCATCACAACTCTTCGGCAATTGATCATTGAATCTTCATTGTGAATCCATATTTGAATATGGGGAAATTATGGAGTGTTTCACTTTACTACACCCCTGGAATAGTATAACTCCCAAGATATGATGTACTGTAATTTCATATCATCTGGAAAAATAAAGGGATTGGGTAACTCATGACCCAGTTGGTCACTACAAAAAAATTTCCTCACTTCAACGGCACTGAGACATAATGAAGGGAGGAAGAGCACAAACAACAGGTCTTTGAATTGGGACCCTCAAAGAAACAGGAACACATTCCAGACACAAAAGACAAAGTTTCAATCAACCAGATAACTTCTCATAAATAATGACTCCCATTATGGGCTCCCATTGAACCCAGCTACTACACGATCACAGTTGCACCATATCAAACAAGTCACAATTATAGATGTCATAGTATTCATCCAAAATATAACCCAACCCACAAATACAGGGGAATATTTACCATTTCCTCCACCCCTATGATCATAAATCCCTAATAGTACCCAATACATATTGGTAGAAACTGCAAACAAACCCCATCCTACTGGGCTGGGGGAATTTTTATCTCAATTGTCATCCCTGGGTTCATCATCCCCTAGGAGGGTTCTTGGGAAATAAATGGCAGTTCCAGATCAACGCTATCCCACTAGGATGGGTTCATTTATATCTCAATGTCTTCCAATAAATCATCAAATCCTCAATAATAGGATCAACCAATTCCAACTGTGGCCTGGAATATTCCCCAACCTGTAGGGCTGGGAGAAATTTCATCATCATCATCACCCTATATGGAATCATTATACTCCAAGTTTAGAGATAAATATCTATGGTTGGAATCCCATATGTTCCTCTTGTAACATGAAAACCCCCTTCTATTCGGGTCTCATTTAGTAAACACAACTAGAAACTCCCTTAATGTCAATATTCAGAGACCAAGATAAGAGGAACGTGTGGAGAAGGAAATAAAAACCCACCGGGGTCAAAAGCCAAAAAGGTCAAATATGAAAAGGTGTTGGATAAATGACCCTAATATAGGCATCATAAAATCATCATGTTGCGTTGAGTGTAATGGGACAACTACCATTACCCGGTACACCTCTATGAATGTCATCACCATCAATATAATTGATATTGTGGATCAAGACGTAGATATAGAGGGGATAAATACAACAAATATACCCATAGAGGAGGATATTGATGCACCTACTAAGGCTAGAAGTACTTGAAACCATAGAAAGATCCAAAAATTAGCACCTCCAAATATTTAGTTACCACATCTATGGAGGAAAACTACCAAAGAAAAAGGGAAAGTTATGTCTACATCCCAATCATCACCCAAAAGAACTGAAATTCCTTCTATGTATAAACAGTTGACACAATATCATAATGAGATAAAAGCTCTCATATAACTCAACGAGGAGCTAATTAGGTGGGAAATCCCACTAGGTATTTTTTTCAGGAAGAGATGAATATTCTCCCTCCCATAGCCAATTTTTCTATATGAGCGGTGTCTAAGCATCATACCAGATCCAGATCTAGACAGTCAGTCTACATAAATGAGGAGGCTGAAAATGAATGAAAATTAACTCCATTATTACAATATCCTCTCCCTCTATAGGGAAATCTTTTAGTGTTAGCATGAATTGAGAAATATTATGAAATGAAAATGGGTCCATCTCATCAAACCTTTCCCAATACATATAGACAAGAGGTGGCTCAGACAATAATAACTCCATAATTACTCAACGCCATCTAGTTTCTGGATACTCGAATTGAATCCATAGAAGGGTGGTCCAAACTAGTGCATCCTGAGAACAATCCATATCTTGAATGGGTGGATGAAACCTTTTCCCCAACCAATTTCAGAAATTCTACCTTATCCACTTTCAATGGTGTGGGTGACCTAGAACAGCATCTCACGCACTTAGTACCCCAATTTTTTCTGATGATTGGCCCTCAAGATCAGTAGGATGCAAAAAAAGATGAGGTGTTTTGTATAGACTCTGATATGGCTAGCCTTTGTTTGGTACAATAGTCTTCCAACATGATCAATTTTAGTATTGGAAGACCTCCATCATCAATTCATTTATCAATTCATCTCTACACTAAGGAAAACAAAAATTGTTGACCTGAAGAACTACAAGCAACACAAAAATGATAAGGTTTCTGACTTTATATCCATATAGAAAGGTTTAAATTATTCACTTAGAATCACTCTCTCATAGGAGAAATTTATATAACTCAATACTAAAAATCCCCTGGTTGAGCTATAGAAACCTCTGGTCTTGATGAAGTAACTGGGTGGGTTTTGTGAGATCGAAGAAATAGTGAAACATTTGAAAGACACTATTCAACAAACCCGAGATAAATCTTGTCTCATGAATTCATCTTAGGTGAAAAGGCTCATCAAGGAAGATACTACTATTGTTACCCTCAATCCAGTAGAATTTCCCATACAAGAACATTAGTAGTCCCAAAATAATCTAGTGCCTCTTATCAAGTGGTAGAAACCAAAAAATCTCCCTCATCTAGAAGTAAAAAGTGACCAGGGTTGTCCGAGATTTGAGGAACATATGAATAAATCATAATCCATCTGAAATGAAAAAGTCCTTGGTTATTTTCTTATAGAAATTCACAATAAACTAATCAAGATTTTATATCATTGGAATCCCATTGAGGTCACCCTCACTAATCATCCAAACTACTTCCCTTTCCATATAAGGTTGGGGAACAACAGCTAGGGTTTCTTCATCTTCAAAGTGGTTCTTAAAATTATGGTCAATCCTAGAAAGGTGATGTTGGATAACTCCCCAGTATAGGTTACCAATATAATTGTTTCCAAGTCAAAAGAAGAAGGTGATTGGTAAAAATATTCGGCCAGGTGTAGACATAAGTTCAAAAATTGGATGACTCTAAAGACAGTTGACTAAACATATGCCACCCTAAGAGCACATATTTCTAGACCTATAACAGTATCATCACCTAGGGAGGTGAAATTTAATATGCCTCTATAAGGTGAAAACAACCATCAGATACAAGAAGAGATATAATAGGAAGAGTCGTATTTATTTGTGACACAAGATCTGAACCTTGTATATTTATTCCTTACAACATATTAAGCATGATAACCACCCCACTAAATGGAAACTTTATCATAAAAATAGATTATATTTGGTTCTATTAACATGATAAACTTGGAATAACCCCTATAAAATGATGAATATGCCTCTGATTATGAGTTCCTTATACCTGACCGGGGAGTCGAAGGCTATAGGCGTAGGAGTTGATGACACAGAGGACAATGCAGGCATGATAGCACCCAATATTTCAGTCACATCCCCATATATGACATATATTCATATGAGAACCATGGAAAATCACTCTAAAAAGATAAAAATAGATATAGAGGAGTCCCAAAACCCTTCAACGGTCATTTTCACCCAGTAATCTTACACAACTTACTGGTGGGACTGTGATTATCTAATCAGACTAGATGACGAGGAAGGTCAGCATGACCTTCACCACTGGAATTAGATCCTTCCTTAACCTATGTACAAATTCTAGGCCCATCCACCTCAAATGCCTCAGATCCTGTGTTGTATAATAAGTAGAATCCCCACCTCATGAATCCCTAACCTCTGGCACAAAATTACGACATTTTTTAATAGTTATAGATTTTCCTAGCCAATATCGCAATCCTAGATGCACTCCATCATTTTAAAGAACTTGGTGAGTCACTTGTTGAGGCCCTCCAGAGACCACAGGAGTTTAATAGATAATTCTCTATAGTTGAGGTTTATCGAGTAGAGATCATTCCATCAAAGTCCCATGTCTCTATCAGATTCACAGAGCAAGATCGGGTAGAGGTTTTCTAGGGAACATTAGTCCCCAATATGTTTCAACCAGACTTGATAATGTCAAAATACAAGGGGATATAATTGAAAATGTTTTTTGGGATCAACCTAATCTTGATTTGAAGCCTTCAATGTTTGAGATATAGTGAAGGGGACTTAACTCCCACAATACTGACCATATAAGGGTATGATAAGCATGATAAAAGACCTCTTAGGAAGACAAAGTTGAATGCTTAGTTTGGGGACCTCAAATATAATGTTGAGTTCATGGTTATCCAGAAATACACTGCATATAATTTCCTTCTTAGAAGGCCTTGGATTCACAGCTATGTGGCGGTACCTTCAACATTCCATCGGTGTTTGAAATACCCCATAGATGGAATGTTCGACATAGTACATGGTGACAGTGCCCCCTTTGAGACATGAGAATCGACATATGGTGAGACAAGTTTCTATAAAAGGGAAGGAAAACAAACAATGGTAGATAAAATTACATAGATTATATCCCCCAATGGATTGGGGACCCCCCCTAAAAATCCCTATAGTATGCTCGACACCGATTATGTGCTACCCATAAATCTAGTTGAGGTGGTAGACTCAACCCTAGATTCCCAAGCTCATTCTTCCCTAGTGATAGTTTAAAAGATAACCAGCTTCAGAGTATCTCTACAATGAATATAGTAGTAGTGGATGAAAATGTCTCTTATCATAGCCTCTCTCATTCTAGTGGTGATAGATATTCCCTCATATTTCCTAAATCATTTGAAAATTCCTCCACAAACTTATAGTTTGGAGAAGAAGAGGATGGACTCAAGAACCCCCCTCCCGCATTTGAGGAAGGCATCTCTACAACCATTAATGATATTAGGATGGTAAATATAGGGATAGGAAAAGACTCATGACCTACAGTAATTATCTCTTACATACCTATTGAGGAGAAAGATATGTATATTTCATTTATAAATAAACATCAATATGTGTTTTCTTAGAACTGTACATAAATTCCCATACTGGATCCATATGTGGATACACACCATCTAGTCTTACCTAATGATCATTGAGGCTTCAAGAAGGCAGCCAGGAGGATGAACCCCTCCCATGCTACTAATGTAAAATTGAAATTTGATAAATTGATCAAATACAATTTTTTATTACAATTGAAATATCCATGATAGCTTGCCAACATCATCCTTATAAAGAAAAGGAACGATAATATTAGGTTCTACATCAATTTCAGAGACCATAATCAACATTTACCAAAAGTTGAATTCCCATTGACAATCATAAAAAAATTGGTAGATGAAACTACCATCTTCCAATAACTTTCCTTCATGGATGAGTATTTATGGTACAATCATATAAAAAAATCCAATGACGATGAAGAAGCCACTGCCTTTAGAGAACCCTAGGTGATATTTTCCTATCAGGTTATTCCCTTTGGATTAAAGAATGTTGGTGCTACATATGAATGTCCCATGAATCATATATTTAATACATTCTTGAAAAAAACATCCTAATGTTATGTCTAATACCTGGTGGTCAAATACCAATAGTGATATGATCACTTCACGGATCTTCAAACAATCTTTGAGAAGTTATGGCAGCACAGCCTGAAGAATAATCCATTAAAATGTGATTTCTGGGAAACATTAGGGAATTTCCTTGGGTTTATTGTATGCCACTATGAAATTGAGGTCAACCCATAAATTAATAGTGTTATTATAGCAATGTCACCCCTAGGAATCTCAAATAACTGAGGGGGGTCTAAGGGAACCTTGCCTACATATGGTGTTTCATAGCCATCTTGGCTAGAAAATTTCTTCCCTTCACCAATATACTAAATACGGGAATCGCCTACCAATGTTATAGGGACTACTAAGAAGCCTTTAATAGTATTAATAAGTACCTTTTACACCCACTGGTCCTGATTCCATCGATGGATAGAAAGACACTCAACTTATATGTGGTATCCATGGAACAATCACTTGGCGCTCTCCTCATACAAAAAAATGATGTAGGGAATGAGAAAAGTATCTACTGCCTCATCCAAATGATTATAGGTACTAAGATATGATACTCATATGTTGAGAAGAACTACCTCGCACTCATATTTTAATTGCAGAAGCTATGGTGTTACTTGCAACACCACAAAGTCCACTTGGTCTCTCGTATTAATCCGCTCAAGTGCATCCTCAGTCATCCCATGCTATCTGGGCGCATGGACCGATGGGTGTTCAATATGTAATAGTATGACATCCAGTTTGTGTCATAGAAGTTAGTGAAAGTTAATGCCCTAGATAATTTCTTCACAGCACATCCATACCTAGAAAGTACACCATTGGACACCAATCTTCTAGATGAGGAGGTTTTCTATGCCCATGACTCACCCTGAACATGGGAGATATATTTTGATGATTCCCCCTGAAGTCCTATTAGCAAGAGACCGTAAAAACTGATACTAAATCAGGTTGGATTAGGAAATCTATTTGTTTATCTATAAAAATTAATTCTTCCATACTCTTTCTCACTATTTTATGTTTTTACAAATAATGAGGATGAATACCAAGTCCTTATCACTAGCTTGGAACTATCCCTACAGCTGAAAATAGCCTACCTGAACATCAATGGGGATTCAAAAATAGTGATAAAGCAGATCAATGGAGAATATGCCATCAAAAATGAAGAATTGACCACTCTCACTGGCCATGTTAGGGGACTAATAAAAGTGTTCCCTTTTGATATGAAATTTCATCATCTTCCTTGATCACAGAATTCTCATGATGATGCATTGGCTAATACAACCATAGTCTTGGATGACCCTGATTAAGAGGAGGTGACCTTTCACATCACGCACTGAAGAATGATCTCATCAATCATCATTTGTGACATGGAAGAAATCAATCAGGTCAACACCACACCAGATCATGATGAACCAATATCCACCCCTTGATAGATAGATCTAATAATTGATTATCTCTAAAATGGGACTCTGCCGACAGATTGAGTCCGAAGGGAACAAATTTGATATCGAGTAGCAAACTTTACTCTACGAGATGGTTTAAATGAGAATAAATCCCTCTAAAAGAGATATATTGATGTATTCATCCTCATATTAATATTAGGAGAGATTATTTATGTCATTGAATAATTTCATGATAGCTCATATGATGCTCATCAGTCTGGGACCAGGTTGTCCCACCAAATCAGGAGGCTGGGTTACTACTAGAAAACCATGATATAGGATTGTGTGGAATTCATCGGGAAATTTCATGCTTGTTAGATTCATGAAAAATTCATCCATCAATCCCCAAAGTTGATACATACAACTAAATATTTTAGGTCATTCATTGTATGAGGAATGGATATTGTCATACTAAATTCCCCATCCAAAGCTAAGTAGTTTAAATATATCCTTACTGCTACCAACTTATTTTTTAAATGAGATTAGGAAATACTCCTCAAGTGAGTTTTAAATAATAACATCATCGCCTTAATAAAACCCATATCATCACTAGATTCAGAGTCCCTCACACAATACTGATAGAAAATGATACTAACTTCTGTTCTATAGAGTTGAAGAAATTATACCATAAATACAGCAACAAGTCCAATCACTCATCCTACTATCATGCAACGAAAAATGGAAAATAAAGTCCTTTAATAAGACTATATCAAATATACTCCATAAGTTGGTGAATAATGATAATAATTATTGGATGGAAAATCTTTTTTATGATTTATGGGCCTATTATAACACCACATGTACTGATACATAGGAAAATCCATATTCATTAGTTTATGAGACTAGGGTAATGTTTCACATATAATTATAGTTTCCATCACCTCAAATAGATATTTTCATATAACTCATAGATGATGATCAATCATAAAAGAGACTAGATGAATTGGAATGAATCGATGAGAATAGGTTGCGTACATTACACAACCTCAAAGTCTATTAGAATCGAATAGCATGAGGCTTCAACAAAAAGGTTCACCTCCATTCGTTCTATCAAGGAGAACTAGTATTGTCTCTCATAACCCTAATGATGACAAGAAGGAAGCCTCCTAATCTAGAACCTAAATGGGGAATACCTTATATAGTAAACAAGGTCTATCAAAACTAGGCTTACTCACTGGCCACAATGGATGAAGAACGTATCTCACCCCCCACTAATGTTAAGTTTCTTAAGAAATAATTTGCATAGATGTCATCCAGTGTCTCTTGTCCTGGCCACATAATAATAAACTATACAAAAGAATTACATGTAGAAAGACCTTAAACTACACAACATCTCTCATCTCAGCCACATGATGTTAAATTGTACAGAGCACATCCTGATCGTAGGAAATTAAACTACACAATCACGTCCTATCCATATAACATTAAACTATACGAACCTCATACTTAACATGTGACATTAAAATACACGACTGAGGTCCTAGTGGAAATACTTTAAATTTAACAATGAGTCACATCCTAACCACATGATGTTAAATTTTATAGAACACATCCTTTCCACATAAAGTTAAAGTAAATAGAATATGTCCTTATTGCATGAAATTAAACTACATGGGAAGAATCATCTCACTAATGATTCATCACACACGAGACATATCTGTGTGAAGGAAAAATTAAGTGATCCCGGCCCTATGTGAGAGTCAGATCCATCTAAGGAATCCATTTATTCAAGAACTATGTGTGGATTGATTCCTTCTATCATAGGATACATAGCGATGCCCAGATATCAATTCATGGGTTCAATCACAATATATATCTTATTTCATGTCAAGTCACCTTCATCCTCATTTCATGATGTAAAACCATGCGGATCCCCAACATTCCTTTTATACCATGTTAGGTGAACCTCATCATCACCACATGATATACAACTACATGGCTGATGTCCTTTCCCCATGACACTAAACTGCACCTGTTTCTAGAACCATGTATGGATTGATTCTCATACCAATGAGATACATAGGGATTCCTAGATCCTATATATTGGCTCAGCCACCTCATGATACAAAATTTTCTTATACTTTCTCTAACTAACCCCATGTCATGAGTAATATTTTCCATTCCTTGCTTCTCACACCGATCATAGCTCACATGAGCTTAGGAATTCTGTAAGGGTCTTCCCCGCATGATCGATACATAGCAACTCATGATAGGGTTCGAATGGTTCTGAATGAAATAACTTAAAAGGAACACCATGATCCCTCTCTATATGACTTTAAATTGAATGGTCGGCGTACCTTTTATGAAATAAAACTACATATTATTGTGGACCTCACCCGATAGGGCCACTACCCTTGGTGTTGTTCTCCCACCACACCTCCATTCACAAAATACACGTGTCATGATTATTGTTATCATAGGATGCATATTGAAACTTGGATCACCAATCTAGGTCCTAGTCATAAAAAAATAAACATAAAAATCCCCCCTCCTTGCATACGGGTCAGACCTACATGGGGAGATTTAATTCAAGAACTATGTGTGGCTTGATTATTTTCATCACAAGATACATAGTGACACCCATAACTTCATTATCAGGCCCAACAAAAATATTCCATTTTCACATTGGGGAGTCTAAGTTCTTATCACATGGTTTTAAATTACATAGTTTATTAAGAACAATGTGTGGATTAATTCCTATCATCTTAGGATATGTAGTGATGCCAGGATCTCCAATCTTGGCCCCAACCACATCAATCAACGGGAATAATTCCCACCTTTTCATATGATCCAGAACTGTGTAGAGAGTTTCCCATTTAATAACTATGTGTGGCTTGATTATTTTCATCAAAAGATATAAAGTTATGCCTATATATCTAATCCTGGACCCAGTTATAATAATCAAAGGAAAAAATTCCCCCTCTACATATGGTTTAAAGATACGTAGAGAATTTCCTGATTAAGAACTGTGTATGGATTGATTCCTTCCCTTGCAAGATATATAATGATGCTTGGATCTATAATTCTTGTGTCCAACCATGATAAAACTAAAGTGTTCCCCCATCTCTGAATATGGATCAGGCCTACATAGGGAACCTTCATACAAGAACTACTTAAGGATTTATTCCTATAAGAATGGGATACATAGCGATGCCCTAATACATGATCATGTGTCTAGCTGAAACAATTAAAATGATAAAAATTCACCCTCAATGGCATATATTCTGGATCTATGCAATGAATTTCTGAGCCACATGGCATTAGACTGCACTAAAAAATATCATATTCCTCTTTTCAAAAAGGTTCTGATCTATAGAATCTCATTTTACCTACGCACGAGTCATAACTATGTAATAATTTCTTGTGCATGTGATAAATATTCACACGAATGGATTTGGAGTATGGCTATCAACTAATAAGCATGTTCATGAATAAAATATGCTCTCTACATCTAAATTCCCTGACCAGTACAAAGTTTCCTCAAGGATTTATTACATAATTTTTCATGTTGGTTCCCAAGTCCTTACAACATGACATTAAACTACAAGGAAAATAATATGTCCCCAATACATGACATTAAAATGCGCAGTCCATAACCCATTATCATCCCTTGTCAAAGGTCCATAAAAACTTTATCCCAGCCAACCAAATTACAGGGTGCTTTTATAATCTTTTAATCCCTTCATCCCATAAATCTCACTTCATTTCTTAAGTACCTCAGATTGTCATAAGCCTTTCATGAAACTTGGAAATAAAAATAGATCTATTTGTTTAACCATGATATTGATGCATAAGGGATCATAATTATCCATAAAATACATATTGTCTTCACAAGAAGGGATTTCTAATCCTTCTAATCCTGACATCACTATGGAAAAACTGAACACCTTAGAGTGTTTTTTATCATTCCTAGTATGATTGTCATGTATCATTACTCATGACTTGAGAATCCCAATCCATGATTTACGATATTTTCATCTCTATATCAAAAGGATGTTGTGGTACTCTTAACCCTAGGTATACTAATTATATTCTTTTGTAGAATTTCCCTAATGTTTTTAGGTTGAAAACATGCAAAGGGTGGGTTGAAAAAAAATTCATGTCTTCGCTCACTATACTATTCATCTCTAGATTTTAGGAAAAAATGTTGTGTAAATAAATGAGCCAAAAATCTTATAAAGCCTACTTGTATCCCTAGTAAAAGTCAGTCCATTCTTGTCGGACCCCTTGGTCTTAGAAAGAGTTAGAGTAATTACTTGTTACATCTCCTCACTATGACAACATGTTCACTAGGAGACGAAAAAACTTTTAGGGTGCTCGAACCCTTATTGAATATTACATTTTCCATAAATCACATTTCATGATTTGATCACCTTTAATTGCCACAAAACATTAATGGACCTTGTAAAAAGAAACTCGACTTCAAGAGACCCTTTGTTTGACTATGCATGTATTCGTATTGCTCCTGCATATGCGCCTACGGTCATCAACCAAATTTTTCACTTTACAAAAATGGATTTCAAATAATTATGATCGTTGATATCACCATGGAATAACTCAACACCTTAAAGTGTTTTGGGCTATTTCCAGTATGATTTTACCATATCATCCTCATGAACCGAGAACTTCAGACCATGATTTACAATCCCTATAACCAAACTATTAAAGAAGATTTTGCATCATCAACATTATGTCATTTTTTTGTACCCTTTCTCAAAGAAGTAATCCAACACTCCATTACCTAACCTTTTGATGGCCTACACCTCATGGCTCGAAACCATAGGGTGTAGGGCCTGAGCTTCATAATTTAAGAGAAAACTTTCCCTAAGGTGCCAGAACCCTTCCTGGATAGATTTTCCTCCATACCCAACTTCATCATATATACATTTGAGTCTTCTTTAATACTTCATGTCCCATTGAAAAGGGTCGGAAAACCTCTATTTTACCATGTTATCGATGCATAAGGGCTTTGACCTACCAGCCAAAGGCATCCCCTCCTTGCAGGAATGGAACCCCAATCCTTATGAACCCTGGTAACACCATGGAAGAACCCGAAACCTCAGGGTGTTATGGGTCATTCCCATCATGTTTTAACCATTCCATATCCATCGACTGAAAATTTTGGGTTATGAGTTACATCACCCACATTCCAACTGTCCTGGTGGACTCAGATTCCCTAGTATTGCACCCTCAACCAATATTACACCCATAAACCTTCCATGACCCTTGGAAAAGTGTAGGGAAACCTCTGTTTGGCCATGATATGGGCACATAAGGGATTTTACCTACCAACCAAAGTAATCTCTACCTTAAAGAAAAGGCACTCTAATCCTCATGATCCCCTAAAACACCACAGTAGAACTCAGAACCATAGGGTTTTTTGGGTTATCCCTAGCATGTATGCCCCATATTACATATTCTTCAATAACGTCCTGGTTGTAAGACTTTAAACTACACAACATATTTATGTCCATAACACATTGAATTAAACTACACATAGAACAATAATTCATAAATAGTATATTACCAATGATAGAAAGTTCAAACAAGAAGACCCTAAAACTACAACAATAAAAGTTTTGAGCTAAAAGAACCTAAAATACAACCATATAAGGTCTGAGTTAAAAGAAACTAAACTATCAGTGATATAAGGTATGATCTAGAATAAACTAAACTATATCACAATGTTGATTTAGTTTGAAAGAATGGATATGGCACAAAACTTGTCTGGCCAAAAACCCACAATAGGTTGGCCCGAGAATAAGTTGAGTCCAAGCCCACTAAGTCTTCCTCCATATGAATCTTATAAAAAAGTTAGGTAAATATGAAAGAAAATATATAAAAATCTTGTAATTCCCACCATATGGCCTTAGTAAAAATCAAGCTATGATTTCCAAGTATATTGAATTTAAAAAAAGATATATCACTCTCTTTGGGACATATGTTTTACTCAATTTATCCTTTTGTGAGTCAAGTAATATCAATATAACTGGAGCAGATATATAAATAAGGAATCTCATGTTAGTGGGAATTCATGAGCATTTATTGAGAAACATATGTTATTATTTAAACATTCAAATCCATAAATTCGGGTTTATATGATATTATGAAAATGATGGGCATCATTGATGATTCATACAACATCATATCAATGAAATATGTTGTACATCATAAAAGAAATAAAATTGGATAGAAATATCAAAGGTTCAACAGATCTATTCATTGATAGCATATAGGAGGGATCTAAAAATTTCGAAGCCTCTCCAAAGATTAAATCCAAATAAAATATATATCAACGATCAAACTTCAATAATATTTTATCATTTGAGCTAGCCAAGTTGGAAAGAATCTAATAAGAAGCATTGATTGAGTGCTGAAGTGCATCCCACCCCACTTATTCCACTACTTCCCTAGGACAAAGGGTCTCAATAAGAGTATATATCTCCTCAACTATTCTTATGGTGCTTTCTAGTGAGGATGATGATTTCAAAAGGGAATACATTGAGTGAGCTAAGATCTCCTCATATCTCTATATCTGTGTTATAGTTGGTGTCCTAGAACCAACTAATTTTACTTTGATTACATGTATATTCTATGTATTGAATATTAATTTATCATATTATTATATATTATTCATTGTTTCTACATGGATTTAATTTAATAATGTCCTATAGTATTTGTCTCATTTATAAGGTCATATTAGTTCCCCACTATGATGATAAACCTAAAGTTACATGAAAATATTCTCAATATAGTTTAACAGTTGGATAACATACTATGATGGGACATGTAGTATTTAGACCATAAGGTATGATTTCCCGCAAGTATATGAGGCTTCTTCTCATGAAGTTTTCACTTGATAATTTACAAGATAGAAGATTATGAGAATAGAGCCGTGAGTAGAAATTCTGCATGTTTTGTTTCATCGTATATTCCCATCTCTGAGCATTTTTAATGGTCCTTGGACTTTAAGATTGTCATTAATGTATGTCATGAATCACACACTTAGATTTACTAACCAAAACCATCACACCATATGTTGGCGGTAAGTAGGGTATGTTGGGTGTGTCATGATTGACATGTCATTAATTGATAAGTTGAGGAAGGATCTGTCCCTTCCATCATTATTGAATCTGATATCTCATCTATTTGATTGGAATAAAACCATCATATTAAATTCCACAACCATGGTGTAATGACGTGTTTATTTCAAATAGTCAAAGAAAGACGTATCGAGTAAATAGGTTGATGACACCATCATGCAACCTTCTTGATGAGATATTTTGATAATGGGATTACATTACACAGTGAGTGTTCATATTTTCTTATCGACGTTATGACATTATGTTTTTTTCTCTTAGGTTCCTTGACCCATTTCAAGATAGTAATCTTGAACTTTATGCAAGCTTGCCTATTTCCAATGAGAAATAATCCTAGAGGGTCACAAACTAAGTGTTTATATTGATCTAAATTAAATTATATTTGAGTTTAATTAATGAAATAAATATTATTCTCATGTTTAAGGAATAATTTTATTCAAGTTATATTGATCTCATAGAGTAAATAAATATTTCTTCATCGACATGTGAATAAAAAGTATATTTATTTATTTTATTGAATATTTAATAAATATTTATTCTCTGATATGTGAATGAAATATTTATTTATGAATAAAATTTATTCGAGTTTTCAATAAATGAAAGAGGAGTTTGAACGTACTAAGATCATGTCTAGTGACAAATATTAATTAACAAACTGGTTAAATAATATTTTTTATTGCGTAAGTTGGCATGCGCCACAAAATAATAATAATAATAATATTATTATTATTATTATTATTATTTGGAATGGGGTTTATTAAAGGTAATAAATATTATTTAATGGTTGACATGTAATTAAATAATATTTTAACACAGCTCATAATTCTATAAATATACAGTTATAAGTATTGTATAGATCATCCAACAATTGTGAATAGATAATTATTGTGCAAAATTATTTATCTCTTGACTACTCATTATCTCACCCTCTTAAGAATGAGAAGAACAAGAGATATTTATTTAATACTAAAGAACGAGCGATCAATAATGAATAACATAAGACATTCGACTCGTCGTGCTAGCACCCAAAGATTGAGTAGTGTTTCTCAGGGATCATAGGAGCACATTTAGATAACCGCAAGAGGGATTCTATTCTTGGATACTCATAGCACAATGAAGGTAATCCAGAAGGGTCTTTTCAGACAATGACCATTCCTCAATGAAGAATGTTCATAATCCCTGGTATTAATTTCTTCATATATTAAATAAATTAAATATAAATTTTACATGAAAGATCATCAATCATGGTTTCGGATAACAATAGTTAAAAGAAATTTTAATATATCACCCACCATTGCATGCTTCTGCTATGCCTATAACCATAAAGTGGTATTAGAGTGGTCAAATTTAAATTTATAATTATTTATTTTATTGTTGATCTATGTTAAATTGTGGTTAGATTTTCATTTCATATTATTAATTCTTTAATCCAATTTAAATTGAAATGTTATCGATATATTAATCATGTTCGTTCAGTATTTCATTTCCCAAAGGTTTAAGAACAGATGAAGAATTACTGGAGATTCCATAGGGAAGTGATGAATCTTTGGAAAATAAAACTAGATTACATGACATGTGGCCAAATAACACAACGTGTACCCATGATAATTGTACTTGGATGCACTGAGTAGTTAATTACACATGGTGCATTAATTGCACACCGTGTGTTGACCAGGTCAACATGGGACACGGAAATCTGATACATGGTGTGTACTAGGATGATACAAGTTGTGTATTCTATCCAAGATAACACACTAAAGCCTTAGGTGTGTAACTTGAATACATAGAAACCGAGGTACACACCGTGTAGCTGAATGTACACACCGTATAGTCTCCCATTAAATGATAGAATTAAAAATTACATTAAATTGAAAATTTTAGCATTAAAACCTTATTTTATTTATTGGTACACTAATTTGCGTTTGGAAATTTAATAATTATTTTAAATAATATTAAATGATAAATTAATTTATTGTAATTAATATTTCATTTATTTTACAGGTTTGAAATAACAGGTATCTCTAATTAAGTTTGGATGATCATTAAGATGAAAGGGAATTAATTAATTAATTAATTCAAGCACATTCATCTTAAATAATAAAGAATGAATAAATAATTGAATTATATCCAGTTACTTTTTCATATTCATTGCATGTATGACTATTCATGATCTTGACCAAGACTTGTGTATGTGTTGGATGTTTTAATTTGTTTTATTTGTGTTTCATCTCTCCCTCAATTATTTTGTAGAACCTATGTGTACACGGATATTTATGTAATACCCTTTTAACCAATCATTTTGTCCCCCTCACCTATGTGTGAGTCATAAATACATGTAAGTATTGGAGTATCCTAATGTTCATGGAGGCATTTCAAGATGGAACCATTATAATGTCAACTCAGGTGATACACAAGAGGACAGGTGGAATTTTGTAACTTGTACCAAGACCAAAAAATAGGGTTATTTCCCCTAGGTCATAGGTTGATTTAATGACTTCTCAATAAATCAAAATTTATATAAATCTCATGAATGTATTATTTAATTATTTATTTATTTATGTATATGAAATTATTTATTTTTTGGATTCAAGTTTGCAGACACATAAATTAATGAATTAATGTGAAAATAATAAATTTAAAGAAATGTATTATGTGTAAATGTTTTATCCAACATGGTTAATTAATTAATTAACATCCACTTAATATTAACAATACATTTAAAGGATAAAACAAGATAAAATTTATGCATAATTAATTAAAATACATAAACCCAATATTAAGTCATACTAAGACTTTTGTTACTTGATTACGAACAAAACTCAATAGAACTAAGTGTTTGACCAACCCTTATTGGGACACATTCTTTTATAATGGGAGTTATTATGAATTTTTTGGGTTTAATTAACCATTTTACGTCAAGAGGAGTAACCCTTGATAGAATTGGTGTAATTTTGAGGCAATTGTTGAGGAAATCCAAGTTAAGATTTTTATTATTGGGGAATCCACTCAACAGATCAAGGAGCTAGAATCCCATAGTTGGAAAAGACTTTTCTACCTAAATACCTTCAAGTAGCTTGACCAACCCTTGTTGGGGTAATGTGAAGGGTTATATGGATGCTTTCCACTAGAATGTTAAAATAGTCATTCCAAGTTCAATGGTGAGGAATATTGGAACATGATAAAATAGTGTGAGATTTAATAAAATCTATTAATTTATTATTTCTCACATAATTTTTTATCAAGAAAAGCACTAATAATCTGTTGTTTTTAATTATAGAATAAAATGTCAACATTGTCATCCAAATTATCCCTATTAACAATATTGGATAAATACAAACTCCATAGTGGTAGTAACTTCCAAGAATGGTAAAAATGCCTTCAGGTTGTTCTATGCCATGAACAGAAATCATATGTGCTAGAATCCTCAATGCAAGATCTTCCTGCCAAGGAAGTGAGTGATGAAAAGTTCTTTTTCTATGAAAAACATTTGAGTGATGAGGTTGACATTCACTATTTTATGGTGTTAACTCTTGAATTCTCATGAAAACATGGATGTGTATAGCATGATTGAGCACCTTTGTGGTCTTTACCAAGAGAGATCTTGACAGTAATGGTTTGAGATTTCCAAGGTTCTCTTTCTTAGAGAGGCTTCCTCGCCTGGGCCTCTTGTAGTTAAACTCATTGGTTATATTGAAATCCTAGATGTTCTAGGTTTTAAAATCTTGAATAACTAGTCATTGAGTTCATTCTAGCATCACTCCCTCAGAGCTTCTTTAGCTTTGTTGTGAATTTAAATATGAAAAACAATGAGAAGTATATTCCAATTATTATCACTATTATTCACCAAGTAGAAAAGGATAAAAAGAAAAAAAATCATTACATCCTAATGGTGAAAAAATATAAATGGAAAGAAAATATCTTTAAGACCAAAGATTCTTCACACCCTTCCAAGAAGAGGAATATCAAGGAGAAAGAAAGGGAGTAGGATGTTGTCTATTTCACATGTGGCATGAATGGTCACTGGAAGAAAAACTACACCCCACAAAATAAGTAAGGGTAAGCTTCAGGTACATTTTTTATTGAGTGCAATTTATCTATTTCTATAAATTGGGTATTAGATACAGCTTTTGGTAGTCACATATGCATTCAAATATAGGAACTAAGTAAATTTATAAAGATTGACTGGGGGGTTTGATCTATGAGAATCCAATAGAGATAAACTCATTATTTAGCTATTGGGTACTACCACCTCACGTTGTCGATCGGGATAATCTTGGTTTTTAAAGGTTTTTATTGTGTTCCATATTTTACCAAAAACATTATATCTGTATCCAGATGTGTTGCAGATATATATTTTTTCAAATTTGTAAATAATTTTTTATTATTTTATAATGATATATTTTTTTATAGTAAGGAACATTTAAATATTTTTCTTTATGTGTTTTATTACACAAACCAAGTAATGACAATCTATAATGAAGTTAATTCACATGACTCATACCACAACCAACATTGGAATCACCAACTAGGTCATGTAAATGAAAATTTATTGACTAAATTACATCAATATTAATATTTAGATTCTTTTGAAAGAAAACCACTTGGTGTATGTCGAACATGTTTACAAGAAAAAATTACCAAATCCCCATTTAGTGGGGAAGGTGAAAGGGATAAATAGATTCTTGAATTATTTCATAATGATATGTGTAGACCATTTATTTATAAATAAAGGGTTGGGTACTCATACTTAATAACTTTTACTGATGATTTTAGTTGATATAGCTATGTCTACTTGATGATGTATAAGTTAGATTCTTTTAAGAAATTCAAGGAATACAAGAATGATGTTGAGAACTATCTTAGTAAGAAGATTAAGAAAATTCACTCAAAACATGGTGTATAATATCTTAATCAAGACTTCATTGATGAATTATGGGAGTTTGGGATCTTATCCCTACTCACTTATCCTTATATGACTCATTGAATGATGTAAGAGAAAGAAGGAACCAAACATTGTTGGACATGGTGAGATCAATGATGAGTCATGCAAGTCTTCCATTATCCTTTTGGGAATATGTGTTACAAACAAAAACACATATACTAAAATAAGTACCAACTAAATTGATAAATGGTATTCCATATGAATTTTGGAGTTGAAGAAAAACCATGTTATAAAATATACATGCGTGGGGAAGTGAAGCATTTTTTAAGGCATCTTCAGGTAACAAACATGAACCCTAAGGCACAAATTGTACCTTTATAGGATACCTTAAGGAAATAGGGGGAAATTTCTTATATGACCCATCATACAAAAAGGTTATAGTGGCAAGACATTCCATATTACTTGATAAGGATCACATCTCTAAAAGTGATTATGGGATTGAGATATAATTCTATGAAGTTGAGGATCAAGGTACACAAGAGTTCATACAGGAAAAAATTCCACAAAGCCTCGTGGAATATGAAACCATTACGGAGACACAAGTACTATGTAGGAGTAAAAGAGATATTAGAGAACCATAACATTTTGGATTTTTATTCATTGAGGATGGTGACTCATTATTAGTTGATATTAATGATCCTCTAACCTACAAGAATTAGTAAGTGGCACAAATATTTCCAAGTGGATAGAATACATGAATTATGAAATGGATTTTATATACAAAAACCAAGTTTGGATTTTGGTAGATCCTCTAGTAGATGTAAATCTTATTAATTTCAAACTGATATTTAAGAAGAAACTGGATGTGGAAGGATAAGTCAATACCTATAAGGCATGAATGGTTGAAAAAGAGTCTAAATATCATCAAGGAATTGATTATGATGAATCCTTTTCACCAGTTGAAATGTTGAAATCCTTCAGAATTATACTTTCCATTGCGGCTTACCATGAATATGAGATTTAGAAAATGGATTTCAAAATATCCTTACTTAACAGGAACCTTCAAGAAGATGTCTATATGACACAACCATAAGGGTTTGTGAATCCAAATAATTATAATAAGATATGAAAAATACCAAAATCTATTGATGTATTAATGTAAGTATCATGGTCAGGGAACATTAATTTTGATTAATCCATAATGGAATTTGGTTTCATAAATAATGAGTGTGATCCTTGTGTCTACAAATAGTTTAGTTAGACTGCAGTCATTTTCTTAAGAGTATATGTTGATGACATATTACTCATAGTAAATGAAATACTATTTTTATAATCTATTAAGATGTGGTTTAATAAATGATTCTCCATGAAGGACTTGGGTGAAGTAGCATATATTCTTGAGATCAATATCCATCATGATAGATCTAAGAGAATTCTCAACCTCAGTCAAATTATATAAATTGATAAGTTACTGAAGAGATTCAATATGAAACAATCCAAGAGTGGATTGTTTCCATCGTCACATGGTATTCACCTTTCCAGGAAAATGTGTCCTCATACACATGAGAAACAAAATAGAATGATAAGGATTCAATACACATTAGTGATTGGGTCATCCATGTATGTTATGATATGTACTAGGCAAGATGTTTCCTACTCATTGAGTGTGGTAGGAAGATATAAATCATATCCAGGTGACTTCTACTAGATTGAAGTTAAGACTATTCTTATGTATATGAGGTGAAATAAAGATATTTTTTTGGTCTATGGAGTAGATAAGGAACTATACATCATAGGATTTGAATATTCTAGTTTCCAAAATAATCAAGATGACATGAATTCACAAATGGGATAAATATTCATTTTGAATGGAGGTGTTGTGAGATATAAGATCCCAAAGAAGGTTTTGGTCATAGATTCTATAGTAGAGTCCAATTATATTGCATCTTCTTAGGCAACTAAGGAAAGATTATGGATGTGTAACTTTTTCTAAGATCTTGACCTAGTACTAAGTAGTAAAGATCATATTGCACTCTATTTTGATAATACTATAGTGGTGGCTCTCACAAAAGATAAAAGGTCACATAAATAGAAGAATAAAATACTTCTTAAGTATAATCTCTTGAGGGATTTTTCTCATGGATATGAGGTTGTAGTGAGTAGTATTTCCATGGAAGAAAATGTAGAAAAATCCTTGACTAAAGACTTGACTTTGTAAAAACATGATTATCATGTGAGGCCTAGTGGACTGAAAGTTGTAGGTAGTTGGATCTAGTACAAGTGGGAGTTTGTTATAGTCAGTTTCCTATGACCAATAGATTTTAATTTGATTACATGTATATTTTATGTATTAAATATTAATTTAACATCTTATTAAATATTGTTCATTATTTCTGAATGGTTTTAATGTAATAATTTCCTAGAGTATTTGTCGTATTGATAAGATCATTGAAGTTCCCTACTATGATGATAACCTTAAAGTGCTATGAGAATATTCTCAATATAGTATTATAGTTGGATAATGTAATATGAATGGAAACATAGTATTTATACCATCAGGTGCGAGTTCTTGTAAGAGGATGAGGCTTATTCTCATAAAGTTCACACTTGATAATCTATAAGATGGGGGTTATAAGAATGGACCTACCAATAGAAATTTTGTATGTTTTGGTGTCATAAAATATTCCTATCTATGATCATGTATAATGGTCCTTAGATGTTAATATTATCATTAATGTATTTCATGACTTGCAAACTTAGATTTACTGACCAAAACTATCATGCCATATGTTGGCGAGAAGTAGAGTATGTTAGGTACATCATGGTTGACATGTCATTAATGGATATGCCAAGGAAGTATTTTTCCCTTCTATATTTATGGAAGTTGATATCTCAAACCTTTTATTGGAATAGATCCGTAATATTAAATTTCATTTCCATGGTGTAACGATGAGTTTAATTCAGATAGTCAAAAAAAGACATATCGAGTAAATAGATTGATGACACTGTCGTGAAACCTTCTTGTTGAGATATTGTGATAGTGGGAATATATTACACAGTGATCATTCATATTTGGTTTTCAATGTTACAACATTATGTTCTTTATCTTGGGTGCCTTAACTCCTTGCTAGATAATAATCTTGGACTTTAGGAAAGATTATCTAATGCCAACAAGAAAAAATACTAGTGGGTCAGACACTAGGTGTTTCTATTGATCTTGATTAAATTATATTTGAGTTTAATTAATGGAATAAATATTATTCTCAAGTCTGAGGAATAATTTTATTCAAGTTATATTGATCTCAAAAATTAAATAAATATTTATCCATTTACATGTGAATAAAAATATATTTATTAATTTTATTAAATATTTAATAAATATTTATTCTCTAGTATGTGAATGAAATATTTATTTATGAATAAAATTTTATTTGGGTGTTCGATAAATGCAGGAGGAGTTTTAATGGTCCAAGATCATGTCTAGTGAAAAATATTAATTAATAATCTAGTTAAATAATATTAGTTGTTACGAAAGTTAGCGCACACCACAAAATAATATTATTATTATTATTATGTGGAATGGGGTTTATTAAAGTTAATAAATGTTATTTAATGGCTAAAATGCAATTAAATAATTTTTTAACCAAAATGTTAACTCTATAAATAGATGGCTATATAAATTGTGTAGAGAATCCAAAAATTAAGAACAGATAATATTTTTCACAATGAATTATCTCTCAACTTCTCCTCTATCCCTCTCAAGAACGATAAGTGTAAGAGGTATTTATTCATGACCGAAGAATGAGCGATCAATAATGAACAATGCAATACATTGAACTCTCTGTGATAGCACCCGAAGATCATGTTGTGTTTATTAAAGATCATAGGATCACGTGTGGAACACTTCTTGAGGGATTATATCATTGGATCCTTATAGTGCAATGAAGGTAATCTGAAAGGGTCTTTTTTTATGATAAAAAATCATCAAAAAAGAAAGTTACTAATCACAGGTATTAATTTCTTTAGATATTAAATAAATTAAAAATAAATTTTATGTATAAGATCCACACTCGTGGTTTTGTGAAACGATAGTTAAAAGAAATTTTAATATATTTCCCACAATCTCACGCTTCCACTATACCCAGAACCACCAATCTGTGCAGTCAATGTATCCATTTGGGCATTAATATCATATATAAATTGAAGGATCTATTCCAATGGATTTGAAGATTCCATAATCAATTTGACTAGGGGAGTCTCATCGTTAATTTCATGAAACCCCTTCTTGATGGTATCCAATTTATTCCGCATCATGATGATTTTTCACATGATTTCATATAATGGTCGGTGGTCAAAGCTGCCCACCGCCAAATCATAAAATATCCAATGAAGATATTCTTCTTGGTCATGAAACATTCCTAGATGAGTCTTGGTAATTAGGGTGTGAATCTTCTTCCAAACTAGCCTAATCCATGTTTGAGCCTATGTATCTTCTGCATTCGGTACATTGGAAAAGGGAAAAACTAGATGAACTGATTCGGAAGAAAGAGAGGAAGAATCCCCATATATTCTTCCCTCAAAATACATATCATCTGTTTCTCACATGAAAGGATCATCTTCCTCAAAAAATTCTACCACAATAATGGGATGTTCATTGCTAGGATGAGAATGATTCCTTGAATACTCTCTTGGGTTTTGAATCACCTCCATCATTGCTATAAACAGGGGGCGGTGAGGCAAATGGTTTTTCCACTTGAGGAACCAGTTTGTTCACCACACCACCTGAGTAGGATTCTACACAAGTTTGGTCATAATAAAGATAAATGAAGATTGAGGCTATAATAGGTGGAAGGATAATCTCAACCATTGGGATCCTCATACGCCAATGACATCTAGAAATAGCGGATAATCCAGAGATGTCACTCTCCTTATACGTCATATGAATAGAGAGGGGAAACCCTTCAGATACTTCCAAATTGGAGATAGAAAAAATGGCAGGTATATAGATCAAAAATGATTATCTCATCCATCTTATCTGCAAGAACCCCATACTAGAGGGAGATCTTGTATGTAATTTCATCAAGAGAACCACCAACATTATCAATAATTGGCTAGTTGGTACATGATATGAAGTGAAATCAAAGCGATCATATTTGTTCAACATATCAGCAACCTCATCGGGGCCTAATTTCATGGACTTAATCCTAGAAATATCTAGAAACCTAGGGAGAAATAAGGCACCAGGGATCCCTATGGTGTTGTGGTATCTGTAGTAGTGGAAATACTCCCCTATCCATCCAAATAAAAACTGGAAAGGACCACCGAAACTATAAAGGATTTTTCCCTGCTGGATATGGTCTAGAATTTGTTAAAGGTGTCAAAGGTTGGTGTAGCTATATAGATATTCCATCCCTTTACTAACTAAGAATATATCACCAGTGTGATAACTCATATTCTCGAACATGCATCCCTAGTAAGGAAAAGCCACCTGTTCAAGAACATGGCCATGAAACCTTCCAACATAAGACTTGAGGATATATCTGGTCTCACTCAATAGTCCCATTTGGTATGTTCACAAGCTTCCAAGATTTCCTAATATGAACTGGCGCTATCATGGGCCTTCCAGGAGGGGCACTAGTGAGGGCGTATAGCGGTCGGTCGAGCTCTGCTACGATAGAGGAAAATATTGATCCAATATTTTTAAGAGATGAGTGACCTCATGTTAAACCCCTTCCCTAACTTTAAATTCAAAATTTGGAGAATATACCTGTACAAAACTGGATTTTTTTCATGGTCATCCAAGAAATCTGCAACCTGAAGGAATTATTCATATATTTTCCTAAGGGTTTATATCCCACCCAGTCGATAGATTTCCTAGAGGCTGATTCTTACTTCATCATGGGGAATATGTAATGATTTGGTAACAAGGAACCAATGACTAATTGGTTCTATAATAAGATCATACTGATGATAAACAGTCAACTGGGAAACCCACATTTCTTTATAAATATGGATAGAGTGTAATTGGTCAACAAATTCTAAGAAGCTCTACCTATTCTAGAATAGCCATCCCCATTCATCAGAAAAGTTTTCACCAGAGTGAAAACCCCATTTTGAGCTCTATATTCCACATTATTTTTTCAAATAAGAGAAAAATATTCTTGAATAACTTTGAGTAATGGGTTGATGGGAGAAATCATAGTTTTTCATACCCAGAGGGCAATTCTCCAGTATATAGGACAACCCATGGCACCGTGCTACAACCAGTTGTCTATCCTCAAAAAATGCTATCTAAATACAATAAAGGGAAGTTAAAACCCATCTAGATGGATGATTTTAGTCAAGATAATAAATGGAAATGTTATCTAATAGGATAGATCCATATAGGGTAATTCTGTGTGATAAAGTATAGTTCTAGAGTTCATATGGGAGAAGTATTTTCATAACTTCATTTTCATATAGAATGAGATATAGAGGGTCAGCATTATAGTTATTAGAAATAATGACCATCTAGTTATCCATGGTGAAAGAACTGCTGAATTATCTAGAATCCATCTTTATAAAAGTGAGAAACATATGTCAGAAAAGTGAAAACTCTATAAGAATAAAGGCATAACTCTTGCGGCATCATGTGAATCGCATAACCCATTAAGGGGTTTTCAATTTCATGACTTGATACAGGTCTTGAGAACTTCCCAGTGAATATCTCATAGACTTCATAGCCCAATGAAATCTCACAAATTTCCAACCAATCAGGAGACTCATGATCATGTGACCCTGACGAGGTCATCTAATCAGCATAACAGTTGAGTGATCATGTGACCAAACTAGAAAATCCAACAAAATCGGAAAATACAACCAAATGTTTTTATGACCAAGGTTCAAGAAATTAATAAATATTTAAATATAGATTGTTTTGAGAAAGTTTTGGGGAAAAAATCTCATGAAATGGTTCTCACGAAGCAGTCTTACAGACAGATCCTACAATCAGTTTTTGCAGAAGGTCTTTTGAAGGGGTAACACAAATGAAGCATATCTCAAAAGCTCATGAGAGTTGGAGTATTCAGTGAATGATAAACTATTCATTCCTCTATTTATATTGAACATCATAGAATACCAAGAGTCTCCCGGAAGACCAAACATTACCCAAGACATCGATTGGTGATATCCTAAAGACTTAGATGAACATTTACTTTCCTAGGAACTGATCCCTTGTCCCTATGGACATTTCTCCTAAGGGGGGGAATTTTATGAAACCCATCAAATGAGAATTGGAAAATCTAGAAGGGAAGAAATACTTGAAACATGGGTATTATTTTCTCTGCAAAGCAAATGAAGAAGAAGGTGGTCAAAACTTGAGGATCACTTAAACCTCTGAAGAACATGAAATCAAATGACCTTTTGAAGGTCATAATAATAGTTCATGCTTAGTGAATGGCCTGATTCAGATCCCATGGATCCCCCTTGGAGAATCCTTTGGTTCGTAATAAGGTTTCCAAGACATTCAATGATCATGCGGCGGATTCCAAGTGAACTCCTCCACGTCACGTGACTTTTCAAATGGCGGATTCTTGGAAATCATCCAAAACCCATGAAAAATAATGAGTAAAAATATATAGAATATTGAGTCCTTATGTGGTCATAGATATTAATTCAATGCACCCATGTAGTTTTCATGACACCATATAATCCCTAGCGACATGCCCACCTTGTTTCGCAGGAGCTCATTGTCATATCACCTTCATCATGTGAAGGGTTTCAGACATGTCCAATCAATTCTATGTTTTCACTACCAGATATAAATAAAAACATAAGGGTTTTCCAAGACCCCTTTTCATGTCAGCTTGATGTAGCAAATCCCCCCCTAACAATCCACCTTTGTCTCGTGAAATTCCCCATAAAAGGCATCTCATATCATGAAAAAGAATTTTCATAGGCATGATGATCTTGAGAAGTCCCCTAGATATTATGGATTGACCTTGTAGAAGATCATTTACCTGTCTATATAGTTAGTAGAAATCCCTTTGATCATCTTGGGTCCAATAAAATGGAAAAGGAATAATGTTACCATGGTCATCGATCATCATGTGATGCCCCCCCTAAATAACTTATGGCGGGATCATGTGAATCATGTCATACCAAATACATCCACCAACTCCAGCCCAAATCTACAAGATATGTGCCACAAAATCCAGTGTATAACCTGGATAGAGAGGCCTATAAATACTTCCCCCTTAGCACAAGAAAAATCATCTATGAACTACACATCCAAGAATCCATGACTGTCGTATATGGAGTATACTTATCAAAGTTTCCAACCATATGGTCACAAAGTTCTTATTCCAAGTAAAATCTAGGGAACGACTCAAGGGGTCACACAACATGCATAGGCACTTTGTGTGATCACTTGATGTATTATGAAAAGGAATTCAGGTGTGTCGGCCAGGTTATGCTAAAGAGGTCCCACATATTGGTTGGATCACACAAAACTTAAACAATATAAAATTGGAAAAACCTAAGTAATATATGTAATAAAATTTTGTAATGAAGACTAAAATATGGGAGACTAATGAAAAGACATATTCCTTGATCTTCATGTGATTCACATGACTCACCCATATCTTGCGACAGCACTAGGACATGTCACGTAAGTCATGAAACATCTCCTTGAAATTCCATTTGGATCATGTTATGTCCTCTAGACATTTAAATCAAGCCACACGATGATCTATGGGTATGTAACCCAAGTATCATTAATCCCTCTATGCTCTCCATCCAAATATTGTAATGTCCTCAAACATGTCGCCCAAATTATGTGGTGATACCAATGTATGTCAGGTAGGTCTCATGAATTCATTTGGTTTTAATAGCCAGATATCGCAGCACCCTCCAAGCATGTCATATTGGTCTCTCGAAGTCTTCTAGGATAACCATCTAGATCTCACGGTGCCCTCTAGGAATGTCATCCAGGTTTCATGATGACACTGGGATAAGTCATTCATATCACAGGACGTCCTCCAGACATGTCAGCCTTAATTGTTCTAAACTCTTAGGAAATATCATCCTAGATCATGTGATTTTTTTAGACATGTCCAGACATCCTCGTACATGTCAGACCGACCACTGGGACAAAATATCCAAGTCTTGTGATGTCCTCTGGATGATTTAGCCCTAATCATGTGATGAACTCCAAATATGTCATTCAGGTTATGTGATGTCCCTAAGACAATTAAACTGTATCATGTGACAGTATTTGGAAATGTCTATGATATAACCAAACATGTCCAGACGTCCTCTAATATGTGAGGCAGGTGATCATGGCATGTCAGGAAGACAATCAAGCGGGTCTGACAGACAACCAGGCCAGGTCAAACAGGCATCCCAAGACATGATAACCTTTTCCACTACACATATTAGGTAAACCTCAATGTGTAACCCCTAGTTAGTGGTATGATATGAATACACCCATATTATGGGAACCTCAATGTGCCAGTCCCGATCAACCAAACTATGATAACTCTAATTCCTTCCATAATCAGGATATATAGGATTTCTTCCCAAGGACCAAGCTCCATATTAAGCATACAAAGGAAAACCTCAGTGTGTAAGCCCCAATCAGAGGCATGATATTACCACCCCTATATTATGGAAACTTTAGTGTGTAGTCCCCGATCAGTGACAAGATATGACTACCCCCATATTAGGGGTGCCTTTGTGTGTACACCCTGATCAAATGAACTATGAGGACTATAATTCATAAAATAATTAGGATGTGTAGGATTCCTTGATAAGTAACGAAATGTCTTTGAAATTACAACCATTGGGACCTGATCCCTCCCATGGGCTGATCATTCTACCTTATCCATCAATGGACTAAGAAGATAACTGAACTATGATGACTCTGATTCTTGATTTAACCAGGATATATAGGAAACCTTCCAAAGTCTTGAGATTCATATTAATAGTTTGAAGGTATATCCTAATACTTAAGTCCTATATTCATATTTAGTGAGACTAATTACTTTATATCCCTTGTTTTTCACATCAAGAATCTCTTATTTGGGAATAGGGAGTTGTAATGATCATATCATTCACATCATAAAACTCCACTAGTTGAGGAAACCTTAGTATGTAATCTCTATTTAGTGACATGGTATTACTACCCCCAAATAAAATCATCCACCTCGGGGAAAGTCCCAAGGGTGTGATCAAACTATGGTGACTCTAAATCCTACCACAATCAAGATAAATAGGATGCCTCTCCAAGGCTTGATCTCAATACATGGTGCCTAAGTTCCCTCATATATGTCTTTTTATCAGGAATTTAAACTTCATGGGTTTAACAAACAACATGGATTTTGATTACTATTATAAACAAGATATGTAGGACACCTCATAGAGGTTCAATCTCATCCTCAACATA